>JAPVLV010000001.1:54912500-59912500 GCA_029168935.1 Oxyria digyna | reverse complement strand
TAAAGAAGTGCTCCAAAACTTATAATCTACATGTTTTAGTAGCTAAAATATGTTATTCATTTTATCTGTGTTATTTAATAAATAATGTTGAGGTGGTTTTAAATTTTTTATTATAAGCAATAATATTAATTATTATATATTTTGATTATAACCTTGTACAGGGTACGAGTCTATAACTAGTTTGGATTATAAGGGGAGAATTTACTTTGTAATATTATTTTAAAAAATATATGCAAAGTAGGCAATTTAACATAAAAACCATTAAATAGTACGGAGTATTGTCATGTTGATTGTTGAAGCAGTTTTATTTTTGTAAAAGGATTACAACAATTTGGAATTAGGAATTCCCTTTGAAAATTTTCCAAAACATTCATGGAGGGAAATCGAAATTTTTTGGGGGAGAAAACCCCGCGAAATTTAGTGGAAACGCGCCTTTATAAAGCCATATCCCCGACCCGGAACCGTGAACCTGAACCGGAACCGCCAACTCACTATCTCTGCCCTCTCTAATTCCCGCCTATTTTCTCCCAAACCCTAACCCTAGCAAACCTCCATCTCCGAGCAGAGAAAATGTTGGAGCTTAGGCTGATCCAAGGAAGTCTTCTGAAGAAGGTCCTTGAATCGATCAAGGATCTGGTGAACGATGCCAACTTCGACTGCTCCTCCACCGGTTTCTCACTTCAGGCCATGGATTCGAGTCACGTTGCGCTGGTGGCCCTCCTTCTCAGGGCGGAGGGGTTCGAGCACTACCGCTGCGACCGTAACCTCTCCATGGGGATGAATCTCGGCAACATGTCGAAGATGTTGAAGTGCGCTGGAAATGATGATATCATCACACTCAAGGCTGATGATGGGAGTGACACCGTTACCTTCATGTTCGAGAGTCCTAGTGAGTTTTCTTCCTTCTTGTGCTTGTTGATTGTCTTTGATTGTTGTGGTTCTTTGGTGAATTCAGTCTAAATGCTCATTTGGACTTTGTAGAGATTGTCTCGCATGAGAAAGCATAAGATCTAAACCCTAGATTAGCTAGATCTACTTTATAATGGTTTTAGCGAACTTGAGTGTTAAATTCAACTAAACCTTTAAGGAGTAAGAAAGTTTTGCTAGAATAAAGCATGTTTTGCTACTTGATATTTGTTTCAGTTGCTGAACGCAACAGTATGGCGCCAGTGTTTCATTTGCTACTTAGTATTGGATACTGGATTTACTTAAAATTGATTGGGAGTCACTTATTTTGATGCTGTCTGTAAAATTGGTCAAATTTGCGTGGCTAGTTCTATGTTTCTGTTCAGAGTCTCCAAATTCTAAACAAATAGCAGTCTTGAAATCATTTCTTATTCCATTGTGCAACTTCTTTGTCAAATGCTGCTGTTCATGAAGTTTGATAACTGACACCCCTCTTTGTTCCACAGCTCAAGACAAGATCTCAGACTTTGAGATGAAGCTGATGGACATAGATAGTGAGCACCTTGGTATACCAGAAGCTGATTATCACGCCATTGTGAGGATGCCTTCAGCTGAATTCGCTAGGATTTGCAAAGATCTTAGCAGCATTGGTGACACTGGTAATTCTTATAACTCAGTTTTTCTGCCTCAAATTCCTTGTGCAGTTATTGTTTAGTTATATCCATTAGCTAATTTGCTGTTGTTTTTGCAGTTGTGATCTCTGTCACTAAAGAGGGTGTCAAGTTCTCTACCCGTGGTGATATTGGAACTGCAAACATTGTCTGCAGACAAAACACAACAGTTGACAAGGTAATATTTTCACTCACTCACTTCTTTTGCTGTTTAACAACCTTTTTTTTTGTCCCCATACTTAATCCTTCTGATGTTTTGATTTGCAGCCGGAGGAAGCTACAATCATAGAGATGAACGAGCCAGTGTCACTAACCTTTGCCCTGAGATACATGAACTCGTTCACTAAAGCAACTCCATTGTCAAACACAGTTACAATAAGTCTCTCTTCCGAGCTTCCAGTTGTGGTTGAGTATAAGATTGCTGAGATGGGTCATATCAGGTTTTACTTGGCTCCTAAAATTGAGGAGGATGAAGATGAGACTAAGCCATAGAATGTGCAGATCATTCTCTCACCAGAAGACACCTTCAGTTTAATGTTGCTAAGCTTCTTTGAAGTTGTTTGTCAACAGCCGGAAGAATGATTTCACCCTTTATTTTAAATCTGTAGGATTCAGGATTAGCGGTTGATTTAACTGTTTTGCTATATGAATTCTTGCCAGTTTGTGTATTGAACATGGTGTTTCTTGTTTTTTATATATGCAGTTTGTATACAAACTTAATGGCAATGTGGGTTGATTTGATTTGGTACGCAAATATTTGTCCTTTTAGCTTAAAACTGTAGAAGAAACTGGATGTTGAAAAATAAATAGTGTGTATCATAGACTCCGAAATCAATTATACATCGTTGGGCTTTGCCATATTGAAGTGAAGTACAAAAAAATGACAATACAATTTCCTGTGACAACATATAGAACAAATCCTATACTCTGATTCAACAAATCTGTGCCTGCCTGAAATCTTGACCTCCATCTTTGCTCCGTTGAGGAATTTTGTACCTCTGTTGGAGGAATTTGCAAATTCCAAATCCATTTGATGGTTTTAAACAGGAGGACAGAGAAAGGCAACTACTTGTCTTGTCATGTGTGTTTAAGAAGGGGAAATCACTTGGTTCTCTTCTTGGCTTCACTATACAAAATGACCCCGAATATTGTAAGCCCATAGCCAAGCATCCCTGTGATTGATACGGGGTTTCTGAAGATTAGAATTGAGATGACGACGGCAACTGCACCCTTTGCATTTCCTAGAACCTGGAACATAAAACATATCTTAGCATTTCATGAGTAAGAAATGATAACAATGCAACCTGAAAATAAGACTAGTGGAAATGATAATAATGCAGAAGCTGACTCATGAATAGCTACTGGTATTAGCACAACAAATGTGAATCCTGAAAGTACATATTTGTATGAAAAAGCATAAAACAGATCACATGAGATGCATGCTCCTAAAATAGATAATATGCAAATGGATGATTAGTTGATTACTGATAAGATGGAAATTCAAACATGACTTCTAAAGGCTCTGGAAAAAATATGCAAAGCTACTCAGTTGACTCAATTCTGTCGTGGCAACTAATCTGATCAAACTCTTAGAGCATGCATTGCTTTTATTCCACCTAAGGCTGCCTTGATGATTGTTAGCTGAAATTTGCATTTCCTTCACCTAATCCTCAGGAGACACCCTATCTGGCTATAAAATTTAGCTTTAAATTCTAGTTGGGCGCTTGATACCCTACAGAAAAAGCAGTGACACCAACTTTAAACTACTTGCTGAGTGATATGGTCTAATGTAATTCATCCCTTCTGGTTAAGCAATAGAGGCTAACAATTCAGGAAGATGTTACACTTAGTCAACTACCCTACTTTGTAAGCAGCTATATCCACCTGACTCTACACAAGAAAAACAACTTGAGAAAGGGCGAAAAAAGAGAGAGTAAATATCGATAAGGATTTAGTAAAAAAGAACATAAGAGAATTTGAAGAAAAACAGCAAACCTGAAGAGTCAAAGCACTTGTGTGCTTGGTAACCAAGAAATTTGTCAAATTCACTAAATACGCCAGCGCCGAATTGAAGAGGAGGTACCAAATAATCCGGACATCCTCCCTCGCGAGTGCTACTGTGATCCCTACCACATCTCTCTCCATTATCAGTGCAGCAGGAATAAGGCAGGCAACAGCAATTGGTGCCATGTACATAAGGAGATTCATTGAGTTGAGCTTTTCCCTGAAAAACAAAACAGAAACAGTTCAATAAAATTCCCAATAAACCTAAAATTATCAGAACTTTCTCCCTGTAAATAACAAAACAAGCATCTAGCAATGCAGTTCATACTGACCCTTCAGATGATAGCAAGATCCCTTGAAGTACAGTTTTCAAAGCCCTTGCAGCAGTAGCCGCGAGGCACATTATAAACCCAAATAAATGGAAACTAGGTTCTCCCTGCATAAATAAGAAACACAATTGATCTGAGAATTCAACACATAGAGATCAGCTAAAATCAGAGCAAGGGTAGAGAAAAGACAGCAAATTGGATCATGAAGCAACAAAATAGCAGATTTCTGATCCAAAATCAACAATTCCAGAATTTCCCAATCCACAAAGGCAAAAGGAAGTGTCGGTGGAAAACAAACAGTAACAAGGGAGGAAGAAAGAATTTCCATACCCCACTAGCGATAACAACACCAGTAACAACAGGGATGAGCGTAGCGTAAGTGAGCCAAGCTTCTCGCTTCATCGTCATGAAATACGCGAAAACGGCGGTGAAAAACGGCGTGGTAGCACCGATAGCTTGGTTGAACGAGACCGGAAGGTAGCGCAGGGAGATGTTGCCACTAACCACCGACGCGCAGAAAACGACGCTGAGAGTTGCGATCTTGACGAACTGAACCCTAGATCGGATCATTTGCATAGGGACGATCTTCAACCACGCGATCGCCACATAGCTGAGGAGCGAGCAAGCGGTCATATGACACATTGTGAGGAAGATCGGGTACTTGAATCCATAGTTGCTCAGAAGATACTTGTTGAGCAGCAGAACGCCGATGTTTGATGAGTACCATAAGCTCACCAGCCCGAATGTGAACAATTTCCCGGTGGTTTTCATTGACTGAGCTAGAAAATTGAGATCTGGAAATCAGCTGGTTTCGGGAATTGATCGGATATTAGGGTTTGGTGAAGAAGATGAAGGATTTAGTTTATGAAGAATTCGAGATTGAGGTTGGGAGAGAGAAAGTGAACGCGCCAGCTTTGAGTTGACTCTCTGGACCAGGATCTTGTAGCAGGAGAAGATAATTGCCAATTTTTTCTTGTTAATAAATTTCTATCTACCAAAAACATTTACCAATTACTACTCCACTAGATGGATTTTTATTTATTGAAGGTTATGCTTCACTAATTTGGACTCATCTTAACAAAAATTCAAAGGAGAAAAAGACAACATTTTTTAATTCTTTATACTCTTTATTGTCTCATAGCATACGTAAGATTTAAAACTTTAGTTTATGTAAGTGGAATGTGCCAAACTATGGAAATTTTTATATTGATTTTTCTAATTTATTGAATAGTTTTTTGTGTTGTCATTTGTCAATGTATTCAATAGAGATTTGTTTTAAGTCATATGCTAAATGATCTATCTTATCTATTAAAGTTGAGCCTTTTAGAGCTCTCTTTTTGCTTCTGGCTCTACCACCTCCCATGTGACAATTTTTGATTGACTCTTATCATTATTAATTTTTTTTCCTGTAACCTTACTTCGTTTCTCTCTCCCCGCTTTTCTTCTAGCTCTCTTCTCTTTTCTTCGAGCTCTCTCCATCCAGCATTCAGCTTCCGTCAATTCCATTGCGCAGATCCCGCCTTCAATTCCAGATCCCACCAAATAGACTCCATACTCATTCCTTCTTGCTTCTGGAATCGACTCCAGATCCAATCCCTAATCCCGCCTTCAATTCCATTGCGCAGATCGATGTTGGGTTTAAGGAGGATTTCTCAATTCCTAAGACCTGGATCCAATCACCCCCATTTGCTACAATCTTCCCAGCTTCATCATCAATTCATCGATTCTTCTCTTATTTCACCCAATTACTCCGCTTCTAAGGTAATGCTTTTCTGTTTATTTGTACTCTAGATTCAACGTTTAATTGCATAATTTGACTTCATGATACTGCTTCTGTTCCTTGATGATCTGAGATTTTTGTTTCATTCTCCATAACTGTGTATGAAGCCAAGAGTTTTGGGTGGATTCTTTTCAATATGATTATATGGTACATGAATTGTTCTTCAACTCAGCACTGCGTTTCTTTGTATTTTATCATAGTACAAGTGATGTCATTCGTTGTTTTATGACACAGCACATGGATTTATGTATGATGCATATGCCTGGATTGTTGCGCTGAATTTAGCATTAGTTTCCCACCAAGGTATGGCTCTTATCAGCACTTCGATTTTTATACCCAACAGGTTCCATACATTTGTTTTATGGTCACCAAATTGTACACTTCTTTTACGGGTATGGTGGGTAGGTTAGGATCATCATTTGTGGGCAGTGGTATTGCAGTACTTTCTTAAAGGCTTTTCCTGCTGAATAAATTGATGACTCTTTTTAAATTCCCAGTCACATTGAGTAAAATATTGTTTGTACATACCTCTGTGGAAATGTGTTGATTGTAGAAAGGTCTACTTCATATAAATAATTGTTGTACTTGTACAGTATGTTCTAAATAGAGTTGTAGTTTAAGTTCTTAGCTTAAGATGGTTTTGGCCTAATTTTTAATCATGTGATAGATTGCCCAATTGCCTATCTCTGTTCATTTTGGTTTCCGAAAATTATGTATGTTGATTTATGATTGCTGTCTGCATTAGAATTGTTATAGAATTAGTAAGATAGATTCATCATGGTGGAATTTTTTTTTATAGCATATATAGACTATGCATGATAATCAGCACATTTATATTAGTGATATATTGTAGTTTGACAGCATCGTAGTAGCTGTAACATATTGTCTATGATAATCAACACATTCCGAAAATATTGATTTGTTACTCTAATAAAGATTCTGATTTTGTTTGTTATTGATTAATTGATTTATTTATTTTAACAATAGATTCTTTACAAAAAAAATCTTCCAGGATTATATATCTCCTGCATACCTATTTCCTAGCAAAATCGTACCTTTCTTTTTTGTTGCATCTTTCGAAGCCTTCATTTTGGTATTCATGACGACTTTCATTGATGATCTTACTTTAGGGAAACAATCTACATGTGCACTCGCAGTTCGTGTACTAAGCATGTGGAAGGCAAGGAACAAGAAAACTCAAAGAGATGAGCTCCATTTGGTTCTATTAGATGAGAAGGTTAGTTCATCCATCTGCATTTTTTTTATCAATCTATTATGTATCTGTATGACACTTATTTACTGAGCCTTATTTCTTTTACGTATGCAGAACTCTCAAATTGAAGCTAGCATACAAACTTGGTTCATCAACAAGTTCTCCAAGGTCCTTGATGAGTATTCAGTTTACATGCTCTCAAACTTTGTTGTTAACGAAAATACCAATAACTGGAGAGTTACCTCACACCCCTAAAAGATTGAGTTTCTTTTTCGGTACAAATGTGAAACCATGCGATAGTGCATCTATCTCTGAAATAGGAGCAAGATTCGTCAATTTTGAATCCATTTTAGCCGGGGAGCTTAACAATTATGT
The DNA here is from genome assembly GCA_029168935.1 of Oxyria digyna. Classification (NCBI taxonomy): domain Eukaryota; kingdom Viridiplantae; phylum Streptophyta; class Magnoliopsida; order Caryophyllales; family Polygonaceae; genus Oxyria; species Oxyria digyna. The sequence goes on along the minus strand of JAPVLV010000001.1, from coordinate 59,905,222 downwards.
TGTTGGTATGAAAATTGATAAATTTTTTCATCTATTAAAGCTGACCTTAAATGCTAATTTTTTCTTGTTTTTCTCTCGTGTAGATGTTATAGGTGAGGTCATAGAATTCAGTGATTTAGAATCCAAAAAGAGTCGATCAACTGGTCGGGATATGAAGAGATTTGAATTCAAAGTTGAAGATCAACATATGAATTGAATATTAGCTAGTCAATAGAGTCATCTCATCATTCAATATTTATCCCTAAGCATAATATTTTTTTTTGCAGGAGAATACATGTTTTAAAATAAAAAGTCATGAAGAAATAGTAGGATTGGAGCGCAATCACTACCAGCATCAATATTTGTTATTGCTAATCTTTGGCCTCTTCCTCTATCATATTTATGCATCGACATTTCTGTTATTGGATTCCAGATTTTTGTCCTTAATAGACTTAGTTTATAATAATGTTACAGCTATTGAATAACTAATTTATTACATTCATATTTGATGTATGAATTTTTTTTATGTCTCTTAAATAATAATGTTGCATTTATTCAAAATTGACAAATTCCCGCGCATGGCGCGGGTCTTACACTAGTGATATATTAATTACGAGTAGTATCATCATATAGGGTGAAGTTGGGAAATGGAAGTTAGTGGAGTACAATTTGATTTATGCCATTAATATTCAATATATTTTGATTGCATATTTTAAAGATCATTTAACAAAGCCAATAATTTGCGCACCAATTAATTTTATTGACGTACATGTACTCAATCAGGGTCAGGACAAAAACATCCGAAAAATATTTGACTTTTGTCCTTCACATGGTAGCGGACAATAGATTATTCAAAATTCAAAATTCTATATTCGATTGAACCAAAATAAATCCTGACATTTGTCCTTCATGGGGTTGATTACAAATGTACTCTACTACGTTGAGGACAAAAACATTAAAGATCATTTAACAAAGCCAATAATTTGCGCACCAATTAATTTTATTGACGTACATGTACTCAATCAGGGTCAGGACAAAAACATCCGAAAAATATTTGACTTTTGTCCTTCACATGGTAGCGGACAATAAATTATTCAAAATTCAAAATTCTATATTCGATTGAACCAAAATAAATCCTGACATTTGTCCTTCATGGGGTTGATTACAAATGTACTCTACTACGTTGAGGACAAAAACATTATTTTTTTTAAATTTTTTTTATTTATCCTCGACTAAATATGCCTATAAACAACCTTTCAACAAACACTAGCGTTAATAAACGTGACTTTATATATATACCTACTATTAATGTGATTGGCACATCAATAATTGTTCCTTAGTTGACCAGATCAAACTCGTATGAATAATGATCAGTCGACAATTTTTGTAAGATGGAATTTTTCCTAGTTGTCAAAAGTCATAAAACCTAAATGCACTTAGAATCTTTAATTAAATATGTAATAATAACAAGTCTATACTTACTATATATTTATATAAGCATGGAAAGGGCCTCTCCTCAAGTAAATTGGTTTTTCTAGAAAAACCGTACTTAACTTTCATGCCAATCAACACCAATCACCTCAAAGTCAAAACATTCACCTTGAGTTGTTAATGATGCTTCTAATAGTAACTGAAAACTCTTCATTTACAACCTTTTAGGGATCTTCGTGGATATGAAAGAAATTAAGCCTTACGAGTTAGGAACATCAAACCTATTCCCTCCGTCCCTAAATATTTGTCTCGTTTCCTTTTCGGACGTCTTCTAAAGTGTGTCTCATATTCATTTCTTTCCATTAATATCTTTCAATAATACCCTTACTCAATTTATTTTATTCATATTCAACAACACATTTTAGGGGTAAAGTTGTCTTCATATTGTAATAAGTTTTCTATTGGTTGAATTTTATGGTTTTATGTGTCATTGTTTACACTTTTATCTTTATTAGACTTGTCTTAATTCTTGTGCATAGTACAAAATGAGACAAAACATTTAGGGACGGAGGGAGTAGTTGATATTATGTCTTGATAACGAAAACAATCCAGTGTATCTAAGACGGGGCATCCGAGGAGTTAAAGATGGACTTTTATGAACTCCCAGAAATATTTGGACAAATCTATTTTGAGCAAGCGACTCGCTAAAAAGGAGTATAAATTTAGTTGATATTCCTGTAAGGCTACTTCTCTCTGACACGGTCTTTTTCGTCTATAAGAACCTGTCCTGAGCTATAGATTTCGTGAGAGACCAAAAGACGAGGTCATTTCTAATGATCCTACTCTTCTTAATCTGCGTCTGTATCAACAAATCTCCACAACAACTAACTTCTCACAATTACTCAGTGCGACAGTGCGTAGATATGAAATACTTCTAATTACTTATTGTTTTACATTTCTTACTCTAATATCCATACCGGAAACTACAAGTCTACAAGTTGTTTGTTTTAATAAGAACCACCTGAGGTATTTAGACAAACGCATAACTAACTTCAAAGCTTAAAAGAGAAGGATGTGCAGACATCAAACCAAACTTTTTCCATAATAATAAGACCACTGAGTGAGAGTTGCCCTTTGGCAATAGGCCTTTGGCTCCTTTACGGAACAAAAAGTTCAATACAAGAAGAAACCTCTCTTTCAAATATATTGAGTTATAATATGTTCAAATCATACATAGATTGCAATAACTGAATCAATTTTTTGCGCTAAACCCGCTTTCATACACACTCATATCCAAACTAGACTGAGAGGGATTGTTATTTTTTTTAAAGAAGGCGGGTTATACCCATTTATTTATAATAAAACAAGAGATTATATATTCTCATATATCCAAAATCAACCTCAAGCACCGGAACAAGGCCCTCCGGTGGAGAATTGACAATAAGAAAATTAACCGAACGACTACTACTATAGGTTGCCAACCAATCAACAACTTGGTTACTAGATCGGGGGACATGACGAACTCTTGTAAGCCAGTGAGACATAGCCAACATCTCCCGACACTCATTCAGCAAAGCCTCATATCTAGGGAAACTACTGTCATCATCAACTACCTCAAGAGCATCCATTTCGACCTCCAGTTTCTCAATTTCCATCCCTCTTGCCATTTCTAGCCCTTTGAATAATCCTAGGAGTTCAGTTTGCAATGGAGAATTGCTGGTACATTTGGTAGTAAACCCACAAAAGAAATCACCCATATCTTCTCGAATCAAGCCCCCAATAGTAATTTTGTTGCTTCCAATGCCATAACCACCATCTGAATAAAGTTTCATCCATCTATTATCGGGTTTAGTCCAATTTACAGCAGCAGGCAAACTATTACTCCCAATTGAAGCCTTCACCTTCATCGCATTGTTGTTGGATGTTTTAATCTTAAATTGACACAAAGAGTAACAATAAAATGGAACAAACCTCATATCTTTCAATCTGGTACTCCTCCAACGTGGTAGCAGGTGTTTGTCAATCCTGGTACGACTACATGGAGACTCGAGTCAAAACCCGAATCTTTAAAGCTTGTAAGCATTGTCTTCACTGCGTCTCGAGCCGCCTACTCGTCATTTTGTGAACTCTCCAGTTAAATATTGTTACTTAAAATGTTATCTTATCTTATTTATTATTCTTATTTTGTGTAAGAAGTAACTTATTTTTAGGAATAATGAGTGTTATTAATCGAGAATCTTGTAGCACCAACGTCAGTGTTTTTAGTTTTATTAGTGGTAGTTATGAGTCCTAATTTAGTGTAGATTTAGTTATGTATCGTCAATATAAAATCTTTTGAAGTTATTAATGAAGTGAGGAAAACAAAGCGAAATTAAGTTAAGTTGTATTCAATCTAACTTCCATCTTCTTCTTCGTGACAATTATCATTCTTCTCGTGACAATAGATTCTATCTATTGACATTTGTTATCAGTTTTAGCAGAGCATTGATCCATTCTTGAAATTAAGTTGTATTTAGTCTAACTTCTATCTTTCAGTCTTTCTCCACCAATGGCTGCGTAAAAAAAATTTCGTGTAAGCATTTATCCAGGGTCGTTCCAACCCGTTTGAAGGCCCTGTTACGTGTAAAATAAAATAAAATATAAGGTAATATAATTATTATGGAGAGAGTAAATTAAAGACTCACCTCTATTGCCTATGTTGATTAAGATTACCATTTCGAGTCAGACTTTTTTAATGGATTATGTCTAACTTATCTTCTAATCTTCATACCAAAAGTTATTGACCCCCGCATAACGCGGATCCCAAAAGTCTTGTATTGTATATGAAGTAGCACTTTAAAAAATTATTGCAAGTTAAATCATAGAAGTCTTATACTCTCCTAGCCTCCTCTTTTATTAATGATCTTTCAACACTCTTAGGGTTCGTTTGGTACCAAGATAGGCTTAGTGTTTCTTAAGGCTTAGTGTTTCTTAAGGCTTAGTGTTTGGTAGAGGGAAGAGATGAATTGTAAACTTCGGTATGAGTCATACCTTTATTTTTGTGGGTATATAGTGAAATTTTTGGTATGAGTCATTCTTATACCTATTCCCTATACTCATTTCTTGTCTATCAAACCTAAAAACAAACATAGCTCATTCCCAACCTCAGTTTCTATATCCATGATAACGCCCCGTTACTCTTGTAACAAAATATAAGCTCTTTTAGCTTTTTTAAACAAATTTTTCCTTTTTCATCTTAATTGTTTATAGACAAATACTAATTAGACAAGTATATATTAAGTGTTACTAATCTAGATAAAGAAAACTAATTTATCATAAACTAAAATTCTTAAATTTTATTTCAAAGTTCTAAACACCTATAAAGACATATATTATTAGACATATGTAGTAATTAACATCAACAAACCACTAAGCTTTTACAAATTAACCTTGAATACTTATACTTATACAATATTATTTATTTAATTTATTTAAAATTATATTTATTATATATAATAAGGTCCGGGTAGGGTCAGCCCTAAATGCCATATTCCGAAACCATATCCTCCCATTTATAAAATGGGTCAGACATGGACGACCCTGATGGATAAAACAGGTTGACCATATCCTCCCATTTTCTAGGGTGGGTTGGGAGGACCGGGCGAGCCGGCCCCAGTTTGATCAGGTCTAGTCGTAGTAGAGGAAGAAGTGACAATGAAGACCGAGGAAACAAAAGATTCTAACTCTACCAAGAATTTCAGATCAAATAGTGACAATATCAGATCGAATCATGACAATTTTTAGGCCAAAGGTGGAAAAAGATGAGATTTCGACAAATCGAACGTAGAATGTTACAGATGTGATAAATTTGGTCATTATGCATCTGAGTGCTACAACAAACTGTCAAAGGAGAAGAAGGAGAGCGATACACATAGGGTTCCGACGTCTCACATCATAGAAGAGGAAGGTGTGAGTCGGGCATGTACCACGTGAGTCGGGCACCACGAGACGTAGGACAAATAGATCTAGGTGAAGAAGGAGAGAATTCAATTTGGGCCAAGCAAGAGGAAGGAAGAGAAGGCCCATGAAGAAGAAGCTCATTAGTGTTATGTGTTTACAGTTTTACCCCTAGACTATTTCATATTTAATGCTGGTTTTTAGAGCATGTTGCTCAAATTTGACAAATTGAGAATATTTCTTACGTTTTCTAGCTTCTAGCATTTTCGTTTACATTCGTAGCTACAATGATTGAATTGATTCAAGTGGATTCTTGTTTTTGGTTCAATTGAGAGTTATTTGGTTATTTGGATATTTGGTGGATACCTTATTCGAATTGCTCACTCGAATTCAAATTGGTGGATTTCTTAGATTCGAAGACTCAAACCTTGAAAGATCCCTAGGTATATTATGGGGGTTGTCTCAAGTCGATCAAGCCAATTTAGGTGGGTCCTAGACCGTCGTTGTTCGCTTATCCTAAATTTTTTGATCGTATTCGACAACGATCTCTCAAATCCATCTTCTTCAACGTCATCCATCTCCATTCTGCACAAGGACGTTTTCAACCTCCTATATTCGATCTTGCATATTCTTTTGCCATCAGAGAGCTCCAACTTTGTTGAGAAAAAGGATTCAGAAACTTTGTTGATGACAGTCAAGATGGCAAGAAGACTGAGATATTTTGGGTTCTTCAATCCGATTTGCAAAAGAAGATGAATTTTGGAGCTTTTAATTCCTTTTCAGAAATTACATACACGGTCCAAATATTTTGAAGACATGGGAAAATTCTATTAGAAGATTTTGGAGAGTGTGGTTTCAGTAATTTCGAATAAAAAATTATATAATATGACACGTGTCATAAATATTAAACGGAAGTTAGAGATGTGTGATTTTGAGTGACATAATGCATTATAGGGGTGATTTCCGATAATTATTAAAAATACAAGTGGTTTTAAGAAATGCGACCCATTATACGAGTGATTTCTGATAAAAAACCTTAACTTTTAACAAGAATCAATATCTAACCTATTATATTTAGGATATGTTTAATTTGGACCGACACAAAAATTCATTTTAATGTGTTTTATATGCCTATCCAACATACTCTAACCTAAATCAGAGTGAGAGAGGTGCCCTTTGATAAATAAACCCTTTAAAGGGCAATTAGCTCATTAATACTTGAAATCTCACTTTCAAATAATGTGTTCTTGGTATCAAGACATTCATAATAAAGGAAGTAACTATAAAACTTTGGTGTATGTTGGCAATGTGAGTACACAAAAAACTGTACCAAAGACTTTACATGATTGATCCATTGCTGACCGATGCTAAAGAATCATCAAATTGTTATGCAAGCTAAACACCAATTTCTGAGAATGTATCATCTTGAGACAAAAACTAAACCATATGCATATGGATCAGTTGCGCAGACTTACCTTTACATAAGATCGAGATTTATTTGACACTAATATTGAGTAACTTATAGGTTTTGACTGATTTCATCTGTAGCAAACTAGCAACAACTTTGTTTTATGACGAGATTCTGCCTAACTTGCATAAACCCTCTTTCATATCACAACAAATGCACTAGAAGCCCCACTAAAATACTGAATCGACCCAAACAGATTCTTTTAAGCCCCGAAATGTCGAATCCTATACACACCCGAAGGATCCGAGTCAGGAATCCGCCATTCAACAGTTGCAAGGCTGCTTGGGCTTAGCTTAACATGCCTCATCCACTTAAACCGAAGGCAAAAGTCATCGTCATCATAGACTGACATCCATGTTTTTGTCCCGGTAATCATCATCTCTACGAGACTAAACGTGCCCTCGTTCATGAGATCATTCCTAGGACAAGTTGTCCAAAATGTAGCCTCCACCTTGTCACCCCTCTTGAAAGTCGAGTTCTTGGCCACGTCAGAGCTACAATCACCAAACTTAACGCCTGGTGGGGTAATGTCGACCACCACTGGTGCGAGGAAGCTCAATTGCTTGTTGAGAAAGTCTGGAGGTTGAGGCCCGGGTTGAATGGCTTCGTCATTGAGAAGAGAGTTGGCTAGCTTAGTGAACTCTTGAATGTAGGCGGTGAGAGTGTGGGGTCCGTACAGTGTAGATGCACCCTAATGCAATCACATATTGTTAATGTGAAATAAGTAATCCACAAGTTTATATACTAGACACGTTATGTCCCAATAAACTTCCAGTATAGGATTATATTCTAGTAATTTTTAATCCAACATGGTAAAAGGATCAAGGTAAACAAACTCATACCCGAAGCAAGCCGAGAGGAATCGTTGTCAACGACACATAGCATATTTTGATCTTAAATTGACATACAGAGTAACATTATCATACAACATACCTCATATCTTTGAACTTGGTACTCCTCAAAAGTGGTAACATATTGTGAATAGGTATTTGTCAATCCTGCTATGACTACATGGAGACTCGATTCAAAACCCGAATCTTTGGAGCTTGTAAGAATTGTCTTCACTGCATCTCGAAGCCGTCTACCGGCCATTGCTGTGAACTCTGCAAGTGAAAGTATACATTGGAAAATGAGTTGATGATAGTTCACAAAGGACTAAGAAATACTCAAAGTGAAAATTGAAAGTACTATTCAAACAAGAAAACATGATGTCATATCTGAATAAATCAATCAACCAAGTACAATCCCACACTAACATGGTTGTTTTGGACAAATTTAAACCAATCGATCTCAATTCGTTAAATTGTGGGACAAAAATAATTAATACATATTGATCAATCATACATCAAAAATATTGGATTAAAATGATAACGACGACTAGATCGTAGATCGAGGCGACAATGACAAGTAGATAAGGACACATGAATACAATGAAATATATTCGTAAATAGAGATTGAAATGAGATGATAATAACAAGTGATAAATGACTAGAGCAACGATATCAAATATGATAACAATGGTAATTAAAGACACTTATCTTTATTTAATCAAAGGAGGATACACGGACGGAGGCTATGAACTCCAGTATATATACACTTGATGATAATTGAACAACACAAATATAGATAAGGATACCCACTTGGATGGTGGAGTTTGTGAATGGATTCTTGTAAATGTGGGGAGTGCTCAAGACAAAAGTTAATTAACGTAGTTGTAAGGTGGGATTTCATTAATGGAGTAAAAGATGTCCCCTCCTCTCGGTTAGCTAGATGGGTTTATAAAGATTTAAAGGCTTAACTAATTTCCTAAAAGCCTCCCTTCCTTGATGCTCAAGCAGTGGTCGGTTACAAGTCTTCAAGGGTGGGACCTAAAATACAGGATCGGTTATAACAACCCGGTTAGACTTCGTCAAGGTTGTTGCCATATCGATCGATCGTTTGGGCTAATTTCTCGGGCCCAACAATTGCCCCAAATTCATCCTAGTCGTTGGCTCCAGGCGGCGAGTTAGATGAATTTCGTATCTTTTCGGGAGGATACCTCTCGACGACTCTGACTTTGGGAGATAACTGAAAAACCAGTTTACTTCCGTTCATACTTGACGTCTTGATTTCGATGTAAGTCAAAGGATCTATGAAGGAACTTGATTTGATGAGAATACTTCAGGTTGCGGGATATTTTCCCTTACGTCGTGGTGCCCGACTTCCTAGAAAATAAACGGACGAGTGAAAGGTATACGTTTGGTCTGTCCAGTGAAAGGTATAAGATCTCTATGAGAAATCTTCGACCGTTGTAAGGTCTCATAATCAAGACCGACATCAGGGATAATCATCCTTTGAATGATGTTTCTCGAAGGAGTGAACTACTCAAACCATCGTGCTACTAAGACGGTCCGATGAATTGTTGTGATTTCATTACTTGTTGTGCTCATGTGAGACACAATGTCATAAAGTTAATGTATCGTAGTATAAGACTTATGTGGATTTCATATAAGTCCGTAGTCGTGAGGGTGTCCGCTAATTTTGTTTAACTCAGATGTATTGACATTCTAAAAACGGTGATTTTGAGTTGTTGAATGTAAGGCGTTTGTCTGTTTAAATATTATGATCATGTATTCTTAATGTGTATGACCTGTCTCGTGTGTACGTATACATATATATGTAGGTGTTGTCTATGAGGATATATCCATTATATAAATGGTTTGTTTGTTGGTATGTAAGTTGTAGCCTTGTGAGGTGTTAACTGTGTAGATATGCGATGCACGTGTTTGTGTAAATGTATGTAGGTACCGTGTGTAGGGTTTGTCACCCGTATTGTGTGTTTGTCATGACATTCGTGTAGACCGAGGAGGAAAGCAGTTTGTTTGCTGCGTATTTGTAATAGGGTTGTTTCCCTTATGTAAGGCGTAAAATCGTATGTCATCTCCTCGTGTACCGATCGATCGTGTAATGTAATGTTAAGGGTCGTCACCCGTATGTATGTAAATGTAATGTGACATGTCAAATCGATTTTGTTTGTGGCTGCAATTGTTGTCTTGTGCGCGCTTGATTTTGTAGTCTTGTTGCTTCTGGAAAGACAAAAACAATGCTAGGAGCTTGCACTCGACAACCCTCAGTGTCTTAGTTAGTAAGTGTTTAGATAAGTAATAATGACTAGATGAGAATGTAAATGATATGTACAAAAGCCATGTATTCATCCGGACAGAAGGAGACTTTACCTCGATATGATAGCTTCAGCGTCAGGTGGTGTCGCCAAGTAAACTTACTTCGTAAGGTCATCATATCAGACCTATTGCTTGATTCGACACAATCACGTTCACGGACCGTATTGCGTTGATTAACTTGATGATCATTGTCTACGAACCTGCTTCATCCACAAGAAATAAAACTAGAGAAAATGTTGTGAGAAATGGGTCGTTAACTTTTCCATTGATTATCCCATTGAAATGTATTTGCTAGGGATGGACGGTTAAGTTTCAAGCAAAAAATGTATTTTAGTAAATAAAAAGGAAGAGTTTAGAGATGCTACATGCATGTAGCGCGAACTATGGTTATGTGTCGTTGTTATTGCACTTCTCTTGATCTTACCATTTGTTTTTGCGGTTCGTAGGTATGGGGTGATCAATTGTTCCAAGATGAATCCATGACGAATTTTGCTTTCGTGAGATGGCGATGAGGGCGGTTGCCCCATTGCGACCTCTACGGTGATATCGTCAGACAAGGTGACGCACGATGGTTTGTATTTTATATGTCGGTGAGTGTACACCGTGAGGCCATGTTATGATGGCTTGTCGGGGTTCTAAAATGTTTCTTGATGACATAGACAAGAGTTTTTCACCATTTGAATGGTCCATTTGGTCGTTTATGATTAGAGATAAGTGTCGTCGCTCAATAATGATATTTTTTAATAGCTTAAGAATGGGAGTCGTTATCTTATATGTTTAGTGAGAAATGCCGAATTTGGCCAAGGGGAAGACTTGTTGTCAAAATGTGGAGATCGATGACGTTTATGATGTTGATATCAGGAGCATGGCCACAACGGTGGATGATGTATAGTCATGCGATGGACGTGGGTTACAATGTCAGCATGACCATGATCTTTGTCGTGTAGATATTGTCATGCGTAATCGACTCATATTGTTCTTGGGTGTCTTGGAACTGATCTCGTGACAATAGTATGAAGTGAATGTAATTTGTGATGTGAAGGGATGACACTCGTACCTTTCTTACGTCGGTTTCTGGTTTATCTAGTGGCACTTCGTCTCTTTAACCATTTGATGTATGGTATGGTCCAATGGTCTTGGTTACCAATGACTACATACTTCACATTGTCTCCTTCCCCTGCCAAGACTATTACTTTGAAGGGTAGTTCTTTCAGAATCAATATATTGCTTGGCCATCTTTGTTGTTCAGTCGAAATGCACGTTCCTGTTGTGGGTTATGGAGACTGCCAAGATTATGTTTGTCGTTCTCTTGCATTTGTAGGTGTATGTTTTCTGGATTTGACAGAACGTTACAATGAGTTAAGAATGACTTTAATAACTTGTATGGATGATCTTCGGGCGGATTAAGCCAAGAGATTAGAGTCTTGTAGTCTTGATTCGTTGTCGGTCGCTTTCAACCATAACGAATGTCTTCAACCATCTCGTTTTCTTGTTTTGTGACTCTTTATTTGTCATCTTTTTCATGTATGAAGTTTGGCTTGCGTGGTCTTCTTCTATTCCAAAGCGATATGGTGCTTACGAGCTACGCTTAACCTGTCACTTTGTTTGTAAACTTTTTCTTCTGGTAATTTGGTGATTGTTATCTACTCAATCAATCGTTGATGTGAACTCAGAATGATGGTTGCTCTGACCCAACCTAAGCGCACTTCCGTGTTTCCTTGATCTATCATACGTTTTAATTTTGACTTGTTTGTGCCATGTGTTGGGGAGACTTGGTTGTGCCGCCTATTAGACAATATCTTTTCTGCTAGAAAAATTCTATATCTTGGCCACTTTGTTGTAGTCGTTGGTTGTCATGAGTGGAGTTGCCCCCTTTGTATTGATTTTGAAGGTGCATGTCACAGATTCAAGATCGGGTACAAAGTTGATTGTCAGTGTTGGCAACTTTCTGGTTGCTTCTATCTTCTTTTCTTCGCTTGCCCCAGTTCAACAGTCGTCATGACCCGTTAGGAGAGGTGGACGTTCTATGTTTAGATTTGTGAACAAAGTTTCTAAGAACTTCGATTTGCACAAACGTCTCCTCAATAGATGTCATGAAGTCGTGATTGCTCACGACCATGGATGTTTAGAAAGATAGTTGTTTTTAGTGTTTGACTGTTTAGATGGACGTTTTCTATTGGTTTTGTGGCATTGATAAAAAGAGATCATCATTGATAGAAGTAGGCGGTTGAGGATGTGAAAACAGTGTGGTAGGAGGTGTGACTGGGACTGAGTGTTTTGTGTCATGAAAAGGGTGGACATGCATTAGAAGAGCGGAAAATGAGTTCTCTGGATAGGCACTATATAGGTAGAGTTGTGACGAGGTCGAGGAATAAAATGATAGAGCAAATGTAAGTATTGAAATGTGTTTGTTAAGTAAAAAGTACGAGATATAATCATTAAATTCCTCCATTTTGAATAGTTTATAAGTGCATACGATGACATAATGAGTGTAAGATAGTGGGTATGGTTGCATGTGACTACTTCAAGCGAATCTAAAGGCGATTAGTTAATTCATGATCTAGTATATCAAGGGCAAGAACTGTAAAGGAGTTTATGTAATAGAGTGACACAACATAATATATGATTATGGCTATGATACACATGAGTACGAACTCGTGCGTGGATGTACATTTTTATGTCACTGGATAGGTTGGACATTAATAAAAGAGAATTTGTATTAATATATGTTGTTTAAGTGACATGGGATAATGATCTTGTACAAGTACGTATGTATTTGACCGTATAAAGCATGCGAGTGCTCGGCTAATCTAAATGCTACGTTTTCAAAAATTCCAGTCACACTAATAGAGTACTGTGAAAAATGAATTCCGCAGGCTGTGAACAAGCGCAATATAATTAGTGTGTAAAGGTATATGTTCATGCGTTTTTACGGTATATAACACATGCATAAGTTTAAGCAATAATAAAGTCGTATACTAAGCATAATAGTGATGGCATGTACGCAAATTTATTAAAGATATTGAGTTATGACTTATGTAAACAAGTTAATTGCACATACTCAATAAGTAGAACTGAACAATAGTATTAATTGAAATTGCATCCAAAGAGACTTATCTTTCAAGGTTGATGAACGCATACTTCATTGGTCTGACCGCATTCATGGTGCTACTCTGCGGTCTGACACGTCCAAACTGCCTTTATTGGAGGTCTTCACTTGCCCAGGACGGAAAATTTACCTAGTCAACTTCTTGAGACTACGGTTTAACGTATGTCGGTCGAACTGACATGTGACGGATCACTCCATTAGTCGATCCAACGCTCCTAATAATGAGATCTGAAGATCATTACAATTTAGACCATGTATATGGTTATCATGTCTTCTCTCACGAATTGTGGGTCTGTAATTGTCAACGTCGCCTTTTTGTTCGACTAAGGCACTTGACAAGCTCTCGACCATTAGTGGTCGGACGACTCTATATTGATCCATTGCTTGTGATAGCATTTCATGTTTATGAATAGTTGCTTGCGACATCATGGTCAGAATGCCACATGGTTTGACCATCTTACGTACTTTGATGTGTTATGACCATGGTTGACATTTGCCCCACTTGTTAAGACTTTCATGTGAGGTTGCTTAACTAGGTTTGGTCAATTGCGTAGTTAGACCAGGTTGACTTAATCGGATCTGTCGTATAGCTAGGTCAGGCTGACTTGGTCGAATCGTCGGATTCATTGCGTGGTCAGGTCGGACCGACTATGTCGGATCGTCGAATCCATCATCTAGTCAGATCTCGGACGACCATGTCGGATCCGTCGCATAGTCAGGTCAGACTGACTTGGTCGAATCGTAGGATCAGTGACGTAGTCAGGTCGGACTGAGTTAGTCGAATCGTAGGACCAGAGACATAGTCAGGTCGGACTGACTTAGTCGAATCGTAGGATCAGTGACGTAGTCAGGTCGGACTGACTTAGTCGAATCATGGGATTTGTGACGTAGTCAGGTCGGACTGACTTAGTCGAATCGTAGGATCTGTGACGTAGTCAAGTCGGACTGACTTAGTCGAATCGTAGGATCTGTCACATAGCCAGGTCGGACCGACTTCGTCAGACTAATTGGTCTTAGACGGTCGAATAGTCAGATCTGATCGCGCAATCAGATCATGTCAGATTGCCCCAGACAAGGTTGTGCATTGTACCTACGATCTCATACAATATTATGCATTAGATTAGTGATTGTAAATTTATTTAGATATATAGATGATGAATAGATTAAGCGAATGATTTTAACTATCTGCCCCACGGTGGGCGCCAAATTGTTTTGGACGAATTTAGACCAATCGATCTCAATTCGTTAAATTGTGGGACAAAAATAATTAATACATATCGATCAATCATACATCAAAAATATTGGATTAAAATGATAACGACGACTAGATCGTAGATCGAGGCGACATTGACAAGTAGATAAGGACACATGAATACAATGAAATATATTCGTAAATAGAGATTGAAATGAGATGATAATAACAAGTGATAAATGACTAGAGCAACGATATCGAATATGATAACAATGGTAATTAAAGACACTTATCTTTATTTAATCAAAGGAGGATACACTGACGGAGGCTACGAACTCCAGTATATATACACTTGATGATAATTGAACAACACAAATATAGATAAGGATACCCACTTGGATGGTGGAGTTTGTGAATGGATTCTTGTAAATGTGGGGAGTGCTCAAGACAAAAGTTAATTAACGTAGTTGTAAGGTGGGCTTTCATTAATGGAGTAAAAGATGTCCCCTACTCTCGGTTAGCTAGATGGGTTTATAAAGATTTAAAGGCTTAACTAATTTCCTAAAAAGCCTCCCTTCCTTGATGCTCAAGCAGTGGTCGGTTACAAGTCTTCAAGGGTGGGACCTAAAATACAGGATCGGTTATAACAACCCGGTTAGACCTCGTCAAGGTTGTTGCCATATCGATCGATCGTTTGGGCTAATTTCTCGGGCCCAACAATGATTTAGTGGATCGAGATGTACACACTCATAAGTTGAGCTTTTACCTGAGGGAGCACTTAGAATCACAAATTGCCCTACCCTGAGAATTTGAACGGGAAGAATAGAAGGCTGTAAAAGGAAAACAAAGGTATTATAATATCTATATTGGTAGGAATCCGGATTAGGTGAGAATAATTATTACTGTGCGAATATGCGAATAAATGCACATTTAGGCGATTGACATGCACTTTCTTCAGTAATGACATGCACATTTAGGTCATTGACATGCACTCTGTAAGATTTTCATGTCATTGATAATTTGCCATTGAGATGCACTTTCGGGGCGTGTACATGTACTTTTCACATATTATCAATGACATGCAAATCTGACAGAGTGCATGTCAATGACCTAAATGTGCATGTCATTACTACTTTTCACATATTATCAATCTGACAGAGTGCATGTCAATGACCTAAATGTGCATGTCATTACTGAAGAAAATGCATGTCAATCGCCTAAATGTGCATCCATTCGCATATTCGCACAATAATAATTATTCTCACCTGAATCTTTTCCTATTTGTAGTACATATAAATAAGTTAATGCAGTTATTTAACAACTTATTACCGCCCAATCATATGGCACTTTCATTTCACCAGTATCAAGTAAGATAGGCTTTGGACTTTGACAATTAACTTGATCTTTGCTTGGAGTTGTTAGAACATTACGCACCGCCTTCCAAAACAGATTTCCCTAACAATCAACACAAGATTTATATAACAGAGTACATTCTAATTACCCTGATCATAAGATCATAATAAGTCACAAGGTAATCACCTAAACCTTGACATCACCTTGTTTGAAATCGAATGCGCCAGGTCCATCAGTAGTTCCTGCAGCAAATGCAAACCCCATTGCAGCAGGACAGGTTGTAACTGTCTGATTATCCCCTTCTGATTTTGCAATTGTCACTTTAAGTTTAGAGAAGTCGACATAAGCATGACGATAATCAACTTTCCCCTTAATCTGTTCAGAAGCTGTGTTGAAAAGCTCAACTGCTTTCTTGAATTGTCTTTGCCCTATAATTCGTGTACTCTCGAATTCGTCTGGATAGCTAGAACACATAGATACTAGAAATTTATCTAAGATTTCATATATAAGAAATCAAGATAATCAATGAAATTTCAAGTATTCTTACCCTGGTCCTCTCCCATAGCATAGATCATTCTTGCCACCACAAGTACTATGATTAAAATCACATGGAAGGCCAGTGTCAATGCAAAAGGCACCAAGAACATTAGGACTGACATCACCACAATTGGACTGACAAAAAGCAGACACGAATCTCGGTTTATCGGCTTGACGAAGAACACTCCTTACTCTACTTGAAACACTAGAGGATTTGGTCACTTTTGTACCAGAAACAGCTCCAAAGCTGGCAGCAAGCTTTGATAATTCAGTATCTGCATTTGTTATAATAGAATATTATATGAGAGCATATGCAAATGTACCAACAATACGAAAAAAGGTATGATTGTATAATACAGAGTACTTCATTTGTTAAGAACTGTATGACTTTCTAGCTTCTTTTAGTCAAAATAAGAAATTAATTTTTTCCCAAATTATCCCTACTTAAATTCCTCAATTATTGATGTCTAATCCTCACTTCAGTTCTATCTGAATAAGACCCTTTGTTATAAAATGGGAAAAGAAGTGAACACTTACGTTTTTCTTCACTGTTAGGGATAATATTCGAAACTCTTCTCGGAATTGAATTCGATTCAGCACCAGATGGATAAACGCGTTCTCCCTAGTCTTCCATAAATCTCGAAGCAGCCCCTTTATTATCGCCACTAATCAATGAGTTTGTGCGACTCATAGAAGTACCATGAGTTGCAAACCAATTAAAACTCCCAACTGAACCAAACTTAAGCAAACTCATCTCCTTATCAACATCATACTTGTATTTTTTACGCTCTTCTGCAGGATTATTCAAATAAGCAGAAAGTAAAATGACAAGAAGAACTGCATGCAGAAAGTAAAATGACACAATGAGTTGTTAACGAGGTTCAGACTCAGCCTATTCCCCGTGGCCTCAAGATTGATGGCCAAATCCACTAAGTAGGTCACAATATTACAAGAGAGCAAAGCTCTAAGTTCAGATCAAAATACACAGAACAGAGACAACAAGAATCTGTAAAGCAAGAGAAGAGAAAAACTCCCTAAACCACGCGTGTGACCAGATCTCCTCAAGACTTCAACCCGTCTAGCATCTGCGAGCTCCTCTACTCGTCAAGGCCTCCAACTCCAAGCAAGAACACAATCTGCTAGAAGTTATCTCCAGAAGCAAAAGCTTTGCTTCTGTCAAGATCAAGCTCTCGATCCACAGTCAAGAACACTCAGGAAAAACCCAAACTCAAACCCTAGAAGAAGCTCTCTTTCACAGATGGAGGCGGAGAGGAAGAAGTGATTCTGATAAGAGAGCAACCTAAGGGTTAAGAGCTTAAATACCTCAGCCTCAACAAGCACACGCGGAGCCCCAGCAGCAACCTCAGACGGGTCGGGTCGAGCACCTGGGCCACAGCTGGTTACTGGGCTTCAAACAAATGATCAAGCCCAATTACAGATTAAAGCCCAACACTGCTCTACGTACAAAATGATCTGAACATTTACACTTGGGATTAATCATCAACATAACTTGACAATTACCCATTACAATTTGCCCTCTTGATTGTCATGAAACCTACTCAGCCTAGTTCTAACTGTAACACACAGCTGTTCTAAACTAGGAGTGAATTCTGGCACATCTACCATCGTCGGCCAAAGCTCTCACTTCATCATGGGCAGCTGCAGATATGCAGGAAGTCCCTACAAAATGCAAACTTGTCAGCTGTAACAATCTTAGTACCAAAATCTGCAGGATTTAAGTCACCCTTAATCTTAGTAACAACTATCTGCTTCTTTTCAATCAGATCTCTAATAAAATGATGCCTCACATCAATGTGTTTAGACCTTTCATGATAAACAGGGTCTTTACATAAGTATAAGGCACTCTGACTATCCATATGTAAAACAGGTAGATAAGTAGTACACTGAATTTCATTTAATATCCCAGTTAGCCATATGGCTTCTTTAGCAGCTTCAGTAGCAGCTATGTACTCAGCCTCTGTAGAGGAGAGTGCCACAACTGACTGTTGCTGTGTTTTCCAGGAAACACAATTCCCAGCCCAAGTATAAAAGTAGGAAGTAGTAGACTTTCTAGTGTCTTTGTTACTAGCATAGTCTGAATCCACATAACCAAATAACTCATCCCTAGAAGTATGCTCACCATATACTAGACACAAGTCTTTGGTCCCACTAATATACCTCAGAGCATATTTCATAGCCAACCAGTGGTCATTTCCTGGATTGGACATGAACCTGCTCAAAACACTGATAGAGAAAGCAAGATCTGGTCGTGTACACAACATTGCATACATAACAGATCCCACTGCCACATCATAAGGCACACTAGACATTTGTTCTATTTCTTTAGGGTCAGTAGGACAACTATTCTTACTTAGCTCCAAATGCCCTCCTAAGGGTATAGAGGTAGGCTTTGAGTTATCCATACTGAATTTATCCAGAACTTTCTGAACATACTCAGTCTGAGATAACCTCATGAGCTTACTCTTCCTATCTCTAACAATTCTAACACCTACAATCATTTGGGCAGGACCTAAATCTTTCATGTCAAAGTGAAGTTTCAAGTCTCTCTTAACACCAGAAATTAAAACCTTAGAGTTACTGATAAGAAGAATATCATCCACATAAAGAAGCACATATACTGGAGAACTAGTCTTAACACCCTTAAAATAAAGACAAGTGTCATAACTGCTTCTGTGAAAACCTAATTGTTTCATGCAAGCATCAAATTTTAAGTTCCATTGTCTAGGTGATTGTTTCAACCCATAGATAGACCTTTTTAATAAACAAGCATGATCAGGATTTTTAATGTCAGTAAAACCCTTAGGTTGTTTCATGTAAATTGTCTCATCCAATTCACCATGTAAGAAAGCAGTCTTAACATCCATTTGTTCCAGTTCCCAGTCAAACACAGTGCACATAGCAAGCAAAAGTCTCATTGTCTTATATTTAACCACAGGTGCAAATATATCATTATAATCTATGCCTTCTCTTTGGGTAAAACCTTTGGCTACTAACCTAACTTTGTATCTAGGAGGATCCTTAGAACTATTACCCTCTTTTATTTTGTAAATCCATTTACAGTCAATGAGCCTAGCATTTTCAGGTTTGGGCACTAAAGTCCAAGTTTTATTAGTCATCATAGAGTCTATTTCATCATTCATAGCACTAAGCCATTTCTTAGACTCAGAACACCTAGAAGCTTGCTCATAAGTATCAGGGGTATAGCTGTTATTTATCACATTAGCAGTCATGAAAGCATAGTCAACAAGACCAATACACATAGCCACAACCTCAGCATTATTCACAGAGAATTTTTTATTTGGAATTCTAAGTCTAGGGGCTCTATCTCTAGTCAATTGATATTCATTTAAGTCATGTACATTATTATTATTATTCTCAGACACCACAGTGTTATCATTATGCACATCAGAATATACAGAAATATCAGTGATAGAGGGGGATACTTCCCTGTTTCCTTCCCCTAAATGTTGATGGTTGTTGTTTGTGTCACTCTCAGCTTCCAGACTGGTTTTATTTGAGTCTGGTTCAGCTGCTCTTGAGTCTTCTTCAGACTCATTCTGACTCATGGAAGGATGTCCTAGGTCGAACTCCTCCTCTCCTGGGACTTCACTTGGTCCTTCTGGTATGTAGAATTGGTTTCTTGTCACCACTTCTACACTCTCTGCTTCTTTGGTACCTGTACTCTTGGATGCAGTTGTTAGAATGTTTTTGTAATGAAAATCTTTTTCATTAAATGTCACACTCCTAGATAAGATCACTTTATAGCCATGAGGTTGAATAATAAGCAACTTATATCCTTTTACTCCCTCAGGATAACCTAACATTATACACTTCTGAGCTCTTGGTTTTAATTTTCCTTGAGAAATTTGTGAGTAGGCAGTACAACCAAATGGTCTCAAATGAGATATACTTGGTTTTCTGCCAGTCCACATTTCTTGAGGAGTTTTAAAATCAATAACAAAAGAGGGTGATCTATTTATGAGGACAACTTCTCCCCACAAGGAATGTTTTAATCCTGAACTTATTAGCATGCATCTAGCTTTTTCTAATAAAGTTCTATTCATTCTTTCTGCAGTGCCATTTTGTTGGGGTGTTCCAGGCACTGTTAAGTGTCTTTTGACCCTTTCTTGAGTACAGAAATCATTAAACAAGTGATTACAGAATTCAAGGCCATTATCTGTCCTAAGGCACTTTAGTTTCAAGTCAGATTGTTTTTCCACAGCAAATTTCCAGTTCTTAAAGGCAGAGAATGCTTCATCCTTAGTTTTTAATAAGTAAATCCACACTTTCCTAGAGTAGTGATCAATAAAAGATATGAAATACCTCTTACCACCTACTGTACTTACCTGAGCTGGACCCCACAGATCGGAGTGCACATACTCCAGGGGTTTGCTGGCTACATAAGAAGATCTAGAAAAAGAATTATTAGTTTTCTTTCCAAAAATACAATCTTCACAAAAACTTAAGTCCACTGGTTTTTTATCAATTAAACCATGTTTATACAGATAATTCAAGCCTTTATTACCTATGTGTCCCATTCTGTTGTGCCAAGCTTTAGTCTGATCTAAGGTTAAACTATTATCCATTTTGGAGAGATTTAACTCAGGTGAAGTTATAACATGATACAACCCACCCCTTTTAATTCCCTTAATAAGAGTTGTCCCATTTCTGATGACTTCCCTTATACCATCATGAGTAATAATTTGACATTTAAGATCATCAAAAACTGACTCAGATAACAGATTTCTTCTTAATTCTGGAACCCACCTAACATTTTGTAGAATCCTAGTCTTTCCATCAAACATAGTTAGAGGGACTTTACCTAATCCTTTAATAGCTAGAGCACTGTGGTCTCCTAACATAACCTTCCCTCCATCACACTCAGTTAAGGAGCTAAAGAAGTTTCTGTAAGGAGTTGCATGCATAGTACAGCCAGAATCAAGTATCCAGTCATA
The DNA here is from genome assembly GCA_029168935.1 of Oxyria digyna. NCBI lineage: Eukaryota > Viridiplantae > Streptophyta > Magnoliopsida > Caryophyllales > Polygonaceae > Oxyria > Oxyria digyna. Next base: position 59,884,080 of record JAPVLV010000001.1, on the reverse strand, counting down.
ATCAACAGGGGAATCACAACACATAAGCACTTCACAATTTTCATAATCCTGAGACTCAAGTAAAGAAGCAGAGTTATCATGACCTTCCTTACTAGACTCATCTCTTTTCTTTTTATGACAGTCTTTAATAAAGTGGCCAGTTTTGTTACAGTAGAAACACTTTCTCTTCTTATCACTATCAGAAGAATTTGAAGGCTCATATCTCTTTTCTTTCTTAGTCTTAAACTTCTTCTTATTTTTACCATTCATCATTAAAGCCTCAGCTTTTACCTCAGTCTTTTTGTCAGAATTTTTAGTTCTAAACACTTTTAAGGTTTCATTTTTCTCTGTAACAGAATCTATGATCTTTTGTGTAGTCAAAGTTTCATTACTATACTGAATCACATCCTTAAAATTATCAAACTGAGAGGGTAAAGAGTTAAGAAGCAAGACAGCTTGGTGAGTTTCTCCTATCTTATCATTACATCTTTCTAAGTCTTGAGTCATCCTAAGATATTTATCTAGGTTATCACTCAAAGTCAGATTAATATCCATTTTAAAGGTGAATAATCTGCAGAGCAAAGAAATCCTAGAGGGTAGAGACTTAGTAAGATATAATGCTTCTAGAGCATCCCAGAGAGATTTAGTAGTAGTATGATTTACCACTTGTCGAGTCACATCATCAGATAACCTTATGAGGATTTCTGAGTGGGCTTGTTCATCCATCTCCATCCTTCTAGCAGGTGAGGTTTCTGCAAGGTAGTCCCGTTTGATGGCTTTGCTACACTTTTCCTTCACCAGTATAGCTTTCATTTTGACTTGCCACATTGCAAAATCTGTAGTTCCATCAAAGGATTTCATCCTAATGTTGTTGTCTCCCATAGTTTTATTTTTCCTCCCTGAAATCAGACACACAAGTAGGTTTCAAGATTGAGGATAAAACAGAACAACAGGGAAGAAGGAGAAGCAAATCTTGAACAAATAATAGCAAGATTTGCAGATCCTAGGTCTAAAGCACACAGATCAAGACCAACACAGTCACAGAGATAATCTGAATCAATAAGTGCGGAAGCAATGAGCCAAGATCATTCACAGAGCAATGATAGAACCTAATTATGCAGGTATCTACACAAATCACACAAGATTTCAGATATAGCAGTAATCAAGTAACCTGGCTCTGATACCAATCTGTGAGATTATATATGTTCAACTCAGATTACCATAAAACACACAAGAAGAACTGCATGCAGAAAGTAAAATGACACAATGAGTTGTTAACGAGGTTCGGACTCAGCCTATTCCCCGTGGCCTCAAGATTGATGGCCAAATCCACTAAGTAGGTCACAATATTACAAGAGAGCAAAGCTCTAAGTTCAGATCAAGATACACAGAACAGAGACAACAAGAATCTGTAAAGCAAGAGAAGAGAAAAACTCCCTAAACCACGCGTGTGACCAGATCTCCTCAAGACTTCAACCCGTCGAGCATCTGCGAGCTCCTCTACTCGTCAAGGCCTCCAACTCCAAGCAAGAACACAATCTGCTAGAAGTTATCTCCAGAAGCAAAAGCTTTGCTTCTGTCAAGATCAAGCTCTCGATCCACAGTCAAGAACACTCAGGAAAAACCCAAACTCAAACCCTAGAAGAAGCTCTCTTTCACAGATGGAGGCGGAGAGGAAGAAGTGATTCTGATAAGAGAGCAACCTAAGGGTTAAGAGCTTAAATACCTCAGCCTCAACAAGCACACGCGGAGCCCCAGCAGCAACCTCAGACGGGTCGGGTCGAGCACCTGGGCCACAGCTGGTTACTGGGCTTCAAACAAATGATCAAGCCCAATTACAGATTAAAGCCCAACACTGCTCTACGTACAAAATGATCTGAACATTTACACTTGGGATTAATCATCAACATAACTTGACAATTACTCATTACAGATTATTATGGGCTCGTATGACACTTTGCTCGATACCATCGACAAGTGCGTCAAATGATTGGCGAACGAATCCGAGAGAGGTAACAATGTACACAACATATTGCAAATAGCCTCCAGGACCAGCATGTGTATGAATACCACTTATGGCAACGTTTTGTTCGTTATATAAGTCACCATATCTGCCAATAATTCCAACATTGTTTAGTATTTTAGATGTAGACTGCAGCTAGTTTACAGAAACTAAAACCTGAAATGATCACATAAAGGCGTGTTTACAATCTAAATCAGCAAGAGAGAAATTACAGTACCTAGCCTTAAGGCGGTCGATAACTTTGATGGTGACAATCTGGGAAGCCATACATGCATCGAGGTTGACGAACACCACTCGCTTATGCAACGGTTCATCAACAATGAAGGCCCGAGAGCGAAGTCTGAAGTGAATCCCCGATGCGATCTGCTCGGAATTTGCATATCCCATCATGTTCACATCCGCCGCTGGCCCTGTTATGTCGTAACTTCCGACTCCAATCAAGTAACTCGAACCTCCAATTTCACTCATTATTCCAACCACTAATACAACACCCACAAGAAGAAATTTCCATTGTCGACTGTCTCCCGTCATCGCAAACACTACTCTGTTTCGTGAATCTACTTTCTCGTTTGCCAATTTATGGGAATTTGATGGAGAAGGAGGTGGAGGGATTCCATTATTGGCGCTGACATTTGAAATGATTGTGCAGATAATGCTGCCTTTTTTTCTTTGTTTTTTGGATGTATAGACTGGCAGATCCTTTCCGATATCGATATCTTCGTATAGCACTTTTATAATTATGGAAGTGTAAATAACTTTTAACGTAGGAAGAACTAAGAGGAAAGTTTCGATGTAAATAACTCTTAATATAGGAAAAACGAACAAATTGTGTTCACAAATTACATGTCAATGCTCATATTATGGATGATAATGTTTATAATCTGGACGATAATTTTTTTATGAACGTTTTCAGTGAAGACGCGGTGACATACTTGTAAAGTTGTAATTATTGCGAACTTTGATTTTTTTAGTGTTTTTTTATGAAAATGACATCAAAAGATTTTATTGCCACATTATGAACATTACCGCTCAAACTATGAACGCTAACTTGTTATCTGTGGACGCGAAAATTTCGTTTCACCTACGTTAAGCCTTGTTCTCACCAGAACTTTTCCCATTATCGAATTAGAGATCACCCTTGACAAAACCAAATATCAAAACATCTGAAAATCACTAAATTAATAATCTAGACTATTATCATCTAGATTAATGTTGAAATAATATGGTCACATCATGGTGTATACTGAATTTGCGGAACAGGCTGTTGTTAGTGTAACGCCCCGAAATACAAGGGTGCTACAGTGTCAGGGATCCCCGAGATGGAAATCCCCTCAGGCGGTTAGTGAACAAGAAGTAGGATACGAGAGATCAATATGAAGGCGAAAGCGGATACCAAATGGTTCAAAGAGTCTGTAAAGATAAACGAACTAGAATACAAACACAACCATATGATCAAGTATCAAGGTAAAACCTAAAATCTGACGTATTCCGGAGAGGTCGCTAGCATAGGCTAGGATCAAAAGAAAGGACAAAGGGGACTGGCTCGACAAGAGCATCAGTTTACAAAAGAGAAATCAAGTCTGCAAAAGACCCATCCTAGAATGCATCAAGTCGCCCTATCTCCTCCGTGCTTTGGAACTGAACGTATACCTGACCATGCACAAACACAGCCAGTCCCCCACCGAAATGGGGGTTAGTCTCCAACCAGACTAGCAAATTATATGAGCAATAATACATGTAATAGAAAAAGTCACAGAGTCACGAATATGCAAACCTATAAGTGTGCAGACATGCGGACATGATTATATTGGAAAATAGCAAGTCAAAGACACTACTCTAATACTGACAGATATGCGAGAAGGTTTACAGATGAAGAAGAAGGTTAAGAGATGAACCAGTCGTAACATAAGATCAACATGAGTAAATACCTAAGGACACTTGGTATAATCAATACGCTTATCCATATCAAACTACAATATAAATATCATCACTAGACGACCCTTACCTACAGTTATCAGATTGATCAATCAAATTATAGTGAAGTCATAGATTTCAAAACAGGAAGGCAATCATTCACAAGCACACACACAAATAGCATAAAAGCACATACAAGCAAGCAATGCAAAAGAAAACTAATGAAAAACATAAAGTACGAAAAACCGTTTCGAAAACAAGTCCAAGTCTGTCTTGGACCCGAAGGTATACCCTCTAACCCGTACCTTGGGCTGAACCCATATCTTGGGTACCAATGTCTTACCAAGAGTCGGAGAACGAACACTAGCTAGGTGAACGGCCGACCCAGATTGATAAGACGGTCCCTACGACCACTCTTCAAATTGAGCAATCGAGGGCACCATGCTGACCAAGAACATTATAAAACCAAATAGGATCGGAACCATCCTTACCCCAAATTTATCGTGTTTTATAACTCAACCTCTGAAATCCAAGAGTATGTAACTCGATGCCTCAACATTATTATATGTAAAGCGATAACGCAATCACTAATCATATTTCAACCATTCGTATCACCATGAGCGTAGTTAACTCATAAAAATCACCATATAATAAGACATCTCTACACAACTACACATAATGCAACAAGTGACATTAACCAAATAACAATTAAAAGACATCACCAAGGAACCAACAATAGCAACAAGAGACAACTTATATGATTAGACGTATGTACAACTAAATGTTTGAGATTCGTTCATCCTAACTCTTTACTACGACATGGAAAACGCTCACAAATAACTTGCCTTAATGTCGTTAAGCAAGATCCTCCAAAAGTCGGAGCACCAACAACTCAAGTAGTTCGAGGCTCCACAAAATCTAAATAATGCACCCACATTAATATCTAAGCATCTACCAACAACATAAACAATTTAATTACTCAACTCATATCAACAACTTACCCTTAAACCTTCAATCAACACCAATGCTCTTCAAACCCCAAATCTCAACTTGTATCACCAAAAACCCACTTCAAACAACCTAATAAGTAAATATCAAGCATCAATTTCTATCCAAACATCACTTAAATAGAAAAGCCCCAATTTATAAAAATTAGGGTTCTAAGGTTTGGGATAAACTCTCACAATGGGATAAAATTGGCAAGGCTAGGAAGTGAGATTTGCTCCACCACGACCTTGGTGGTTCGCAAAAGCCAACCACCGCTGAAGAGGGCGGCGACGACACCACCCTGGCTGGAGAAGGGCTGTCCGAGCGGGACTGCTGCTGGCTCACGGTGGCTGCTGCGCCGCTGTATGGAGAAGGAAGAGCTGCAAGGAGGAGCTGCGACAGCTGCGGGGAGGAGCTGCGACAGCTGGCTTGGTGGCTGCTGCACCGCTGTATGGAGAAGGAAGAGCTGCAAGGAGGAGCTGCGACAGCTGGCTGGACGAAGGAGAAGGCGGAGGCTGAGCGTGGTGTACGGGAGAAATGAAGGTGGAAGAGTTGAGAGAGGTGAAGCACAGGTAAAGCTATGTACGGGAAGATGTAATTTGTAAAGGAGGGAAGTATATTAAAGTAAGGATAAGGTTTATTTAGCTTAGGGTTAAATTCTCACTATATGATACGGGAAAATAAATTAAAACCAACCCAAACGTATCCTAATAAATCACGGAAGCATGAAAAATAATTTCTACAACTAGTTAGTAAAACGCACGTCATCATACATCATACGGGCAAAACCCGACACATCCAACTCAGAGCACATAAACATTTATTAAAACATTCAAAAGAATTCAAATCCAACACATAAGCATGAACCGCTAATTAAAATTATTAATCGTCGCCAAAAAAAATTTAACACGAAACTAGAAAATTACCGGGTATTACAGTTAGTCTATCAAAATATGAGCCTTGTGTGGATCAACGACCTTTGTCCAAGTGCATATATAATCTCTTTTTTTTTTGGTGGAAAATTGTATAATCTCTTTGTGAATGATTTGGCATTCTCCACATGCAGTGGCTGCATTATTAATCAAGTCAACACATTACTAAATTTTCACATTAGGAAGGGGAGTGGAGGATTGATGAATAAGCTTAAAGTTGTAAAACGTGCATATATACAAACAGGAAGCTAAGACATAGTATAATATATTTTCTATACAAGATATGAACAAATGAAAGAAAATGATAAATTCCGGTGGGTTGATAAACACGAGGGTCGGTATATTAACGCATATGTATATTGGGCCTACAATACAATTCAATGGGGTTTCATCCTAAAACCAATTGGCAATATGGGGAGTAATCCATGATATTATATAGTGGACTATTATTATCTCAACTTCAGATGTGGAAAGTCTATTCTTACAAACTGAAAATATTGAACTGAAGATACAAGTTTATTATCCCCTCAATTTGGAGCATACAAGTCACTAATGCCCAAATTGCTTACGAGCTGAAGGAATTGTGCCTTACCTAAGGCTTTAGTAAAGATGTCCACCAATTGAGTTGTCGTATGAATATAAGAGGGAAGGAGAGTGTCGTTCAAGATTTCATCACGAATAAAATGAAAATCAACTTCGATATGTTTGGTTCGTTCGTGAAACACCAGGTTGTTGGCAATATGGAGAGCTGACGGGCTGTCACAAAATAGGTTGATGGGCTGATCATGAGAAATACGAAGATCACGTAAAACACTCTTGAGCCATTTGAGTTCACAAGTAATTGACGCCATAGATCACGTAAACACTCTTGAGCCATTCGAGATACAATGTGTTGTTTCTTGGGTTTTCCATGAGATAGGAGAGGATCCAAGAAAAACAATGCATCCGGATAGAGAACGACGAGTACGTGGACAAGTGGCCCAATCGAAATCACACCAACCATTTAGATGAAGAGTGGCATCAGTCTTGAGTAGGAGGCGCCTTGTCCAGGATGAGCTTTGAGGTAGCGGACCACTCTAAGGGCAACATGTCAATGATCTAGCTTGGGTGAGTGAATGAACTGTGATAGGATATGAGCAAAGTATGCCAAGTCAGGTCAAGTGAAGCATAGGTAAATTAAACGCCCAACTAGTTGACGATAAGACTCGGGATTTTTGAATGTCGGGGAGGCCGACTTGGCCAATTGATGATGGGAATCCATGCGAAAAGATGCTGGTTTGGCACCAAGAAGACCAACCTCTTTGATGATGTTGAGAGCATATTTACGCTAACACAAGTAGATGCCTTGCGGAGAGCGTGCAACTTTACGCCATGAAAGTACTTCAAAGGTTCTAGGTCCTTCATCTTGAAGCAAGTACTAAGATAGTAATTAAAGTTGGTCACCGCGGTGGCATTATTGCCAGAGATGATTAGATCGTCAACATATATCAAGACATGTAGTAGAACTAAGCCATGATAGTAGGTAAATAAGGAGTAATAGAATGGGATTGTTGAAAGCCATACCTCTTCAAAGCACGACATAACTTTGCGAACCAACATCGAGGAGCTTGTTTGAGCCCATATAGTGATTTTTGAAGTTTACAAACCTGTCCTGGAGTGTGAGTACGAAATCCGAGAGGCGGTTTCATGTAGAGATCGTAATGTAAGTCTCCATGTAGAAACGCATTATGGACATCCATTTGGTGCGAATCCCACTTTCGAATAGCAGCTATGGCCTATGGCGAGAAAGTACGCACTATGACCATTTTTGCAACGGGAGCGAAAGTTTAGGAGTAGTCAATACCTTCAACTTGACGATTACCAAGACTGACCAACCCAGCTTTAAATAGTTCGATAGGTCCGTCTGATTTGTGTTTAATTTTGTATATCCACTAACAACCTAAGGCTTGCTTTCCTTCTGGAAGAGTCGTCAACTCCCATGTTTGATTTCTTCAAGAGCTTGTATTTCAAGCTTCATAGCAGCTCTCCAACGAGGATCCTTCATGGCTTGTGCAAACGAGGAGGGCTCGACAACCTCAGTAATTGCTGCAAGAAAAGCACAATGCCGAGGCGAGAATCGGTTAGTAGAGAAATAATTCTTTAATGGATAAGGATTACCTGAGTTTAATGATTGTTTATCAGCATGCGCGACAATTGCTGAGTTTGCGACATAATCATGAAGTTTTGCGGGAGGACGCCGAGCACGTTGGCTACGCCCTGTAGGAGGAATAGGCGGGGTTGCAGTAGCAGTCGAGGCATTATTATTGTTGCTGGATGTTACATTAGTTTGCTGGTGTTCAACTGTGATGGCTGGATTTTGTTCAGTTTGTTGATGGTCAGCAGCTTCAGTGTGCTGGTGTTCAGAAAAAACTTGCGTTGTTCATTGGTTTTCAGCAGAAACTCGGTAGTTTGCTGGTGTTCAGCAGAAAACCGTTCAATTTGCTGGTGTTCAGCAGGAAACCGTTCTGTTTGATGGTGTTCAGCAGTGGTGAAGGGATGGTTTGCACCGTTGTAGCTTGCATAAACTTCAGATTGTTGGTGTTCTACAGTAGGGCTTTGTTCACTGGTGTTTGGAGGAGTTAGCAATAGTGAATCACGCCTAGTTTGCTCAGAAGCTAGCCCTTCTTCCGCAACTCTTTCATCGTGAATTTCAGGAAATTGGTACCCAAAATGTTGAGGTGCAGGCGTGACAGCAACAACATAAGGAAACTCATTTTCAAAGAAGACGACATCCCTAGAAATTAGAAACTCGTTAGTATCGAGATTATATTGTCTCCAAGATTTCTTACGAGCAGGATAGCCAATGAAAACACATCGTCGTCCTCTTTTGGCAAATTTGCCTCCATGAAGCTGTCGATTATGTGCATAACACAATTAATAAACCAAAAATTCGCAAGTGATCAAAAGTAGGCGAAACATTATGATGTAATTCGTAAGGAGTTTTACCATGAAGGAGACGAGATGGTGTGCGGTTAATCAAATACCCTGCACTTAGAACACATTCACCCCAAAATTTAATGGGTAGGTCATCTTGAAAACGAAGAAAACGGGCCATATTGAGGATATGTCGATGCTTATGCTCGACACGTCCGTTTTGTTGTGGTGTACCTGCACAAGATGTTTGAAATACAATTCCTTGTTTAAGGAAGAAAGATTTCATGCATGTAAACTCGGTGCCATTATCACTTCGAAAAGTTCAAACATGCTTGTCAAATTGACGTTTAACATAAGCAAAAAGTTGTAGTAGAGTGCGCATAACAGATTTCTTATCCACAAGCAAGTCAATCCAAAAGGCACAAGTAAAGTCATCAACAATAGTAAAAAAATAATGTGCACCACAAGATGAGGCCGTCCTATACGGTCCCAAAAGATCACAATGAATTAAATCAAAACTATTGTTTGCAAAATTATGGCTTAAGGAAAAAGTACTACATGAATGTTTTGCGCGCCGACACACATCACCCGCTTTATTAAATTTTTCAATACTCAGATTACCATAAGATTTAGAAAATAATTTGTGAACCTCCCATGAAGGATGACCAAGACGTTTGTGCCACAATTTTGATGTCGATTGACCATTAGCATGTAGAGCAACGACTTGAGTCATCAGTTGGAAATAGTAGAGATGACCCCATCGCTTACCCGCACCAATCAACATCATCGAAGTGCGGTCCTGTATGACACAAATATTAGGCGTGAATTGAATATGACAATTAATATCATCCATCAACTAAGTGAGAGATTATAATTTAAACTAGGATGTTGATCCCCGCGCTACGCGTGGGTTTTTTGTCTTGTGTAAAATTTAGCGCTGGAATATTTTTATAACATAATATTATTAAATAGAAAATGCTAGATTTATTAGATTGATAACAACTACGATGATTCCAATTGCGAAAACAAAAATCAAACAATTATCAAACGGTGACGGTTGTCGTAATGTTGGCATATAACATGGGTGTGGACACTCAAATGGCACGCGGCGAGAGCCCTAATCGAATGTAACAAAGATCGACGCTTTAGTTCGAGTTTCCAAAGTGAAAGAAATGAGGTGTGTACCTTGCAAGAAGACCAAAAACGGGTTAAGTAATCCGGTTTGGCTACTTACCAAAGGTAAGTAACCCGGGTTTTCAAACGAAGGGTAACTAACCCTTGTGAAATATACGCGCCGTCATCTTCTTCTCCTTCTTCCTCCTCCTTCCCTAACTCCTTCCTCCTCCTTCTTCACATCATCTCGTTTCTTTCCTCCTTCTTTCCTACAGAACACACCGTCTTCCTCCTCCTTCCTCTTCCTCGCATCCATGCATCTACTCGCCTCGACTGAACATTACGAGGCATCGCCTCGCCTCGCCTGGTCGGCTCGCCACGACTCGTTTCTGGTAAGATTAATGAAGCACGCTTCGCGCGCTTCATAGAAGCTCTCTCGGAATAGCTTCTTGGATGAGAATCACGGATTGACATCAGCAAACTAAAAAAGCATCCATCTGTCATCGAGAGAGAACTCGCGAGAGAAGAAAAGAACGGACAAACAATCGCAACTAACAAGAAAACAAATACTGCGTCACAACTACAATTCGAATTCGAGGTAAGAATTATTTTGTCATCATATAGTTACATGATTGTGAATGCTCAAACACAAGAAAAGATAAAAAAAAACAGATATTTATATGACTTTCTGAATTTTTGATGACAACATATTGTTGAAAATGAGGAATTTGATATCATATGCTCCATAGAAACGGTAATTTATAGTACAGAGAATTTAAAAATCATTAATTTAGTTTTAGAATTGAAAATATGGTGACAGATTGCTGCTTAGATTCATTTTCAAATCAGGAATTGAACAGTGATGACATGATGTTGTTTAAAAAAGGATTTTGATGAAAGAAAAATGATTAGACACAATGTTGGATTAATATTGGAAATTTGATGACAAAGTTTATATGGATATAAAATGATACTTTGAATGCTGATGTTGATGACAAAATGATGCTAAGATGGAATACTGATTAGATATGAAAAATTGAATGACAAAATTTTGAATAAAGAAAAATGTTTTACATAATTATAATTTTGAGGATAGAATATTGGATTAAGATTGGAAAGTTAATGACAGAATTTTCAACTTAGTTTTAGAATTGAAAGTGTGACAGATTGTTTCTTAGTTTCATTTCAATTCATGAATTGAACAGTGATGACAAAATGTTGATAAACTAAGGATTTGATGACAGAATAATGATTAGACACAATGTAATTTGTATGACAATATGTTTTTTAAGAGAAAATGTTTATGATAATTGAAATTTGATGATTAGAAATATTGCTAAAAATTAATTTTGATTGAGCATTTCATTTTTGTTGTGTGTTAGATGACAGTGGTCAAACTGTTTATAGTTTCTGGAATTAAGAATTTGATTGAATAATTTATGAGATTGATGACAAAAGATAATTTGATAAATTGGATATTAAATGATATGGATTATTATGTAATGCACTATGTGATTGGTTTTTTATGACAAAAAGATGTCCAGACACAATGATGCCCTAGAATTGGAAATTTAATAACAGTATTAAGGTGAATATAGAATGATGCTTTGAGTTGTAAACATGAAGACAATATAATGCCTAGACAATATAATGTTACTATAGAATTAGATTTTTGATGACATAAATTTGATAGATGCATAATGTTACTATAGAATTAGATTTTTGATGACAAAATTTGTATGTTTGCATAATGTTGTTTTAGACTTGTAATTTTGATGAAAAATGTTCTTTAATAGAAAATATTTATGATAATGCAATTTTGATGACAAAAATATTGTTAATACTAATTTTGTTTGAGAATTTCATTAATTTTGTGTGTTTGATGACAGTGGTACAATTTTAATTTGTTTGATGACAGAATGTTGCTTAGATATAATTTTACTTGAGGATGATGCTTTAAATTGGATTCCCGGGGATAATATGATGCTTGGATAGAATATTGATTAGAAATGGAGTTGCTTAGATTTAGATTTTTGATGACAAAATGTTGAATTAACATTAGAAATTTGATGACAAAATTTTAATGCTAGCATAATATTGCTTGGAATTTGAATTTTGATGACATGATGATCCTTATACAATATTGTTGTTTAAAATTGGAAGTTTGATGACATACAGAATTTTGATGGATGGATAATGTTACTATAGATTTTCATTTAGGATCACAGAAATTTGATAGATGTATAAGTTACTATAGAATTAGATTTTTGATGACAAAATTTGTATGTTTGCATAATGTTGTTTAGACTTGTAATTTTGATGACAAAATGTTCTTTAACAGAATAATGCAATTTTGATGACAAAAAATATTGTTAATACTAATTTTGCTTGATAATTTCATTAATGTTGTGTGTTTGATGACAGTGGTACAATTTTAATTTGTTTGATGACAGAATGTTGCTTATATGTAATTTTATTTGAGAAATTGAAAAATGATGACATAATGATATGATTCTTAGACACAATGTTGTTTAGAATTGGAAGTTTGATGACATAATTTTTGATGGATGCATAATGTTACTATAGAATTTCATTTATGATGACAGAAATTTGATGGATGCATAAAGTTGAAGAAAATACTTCAAAAGAGGCACAAATTGTCCGAGAGATTTGAAGTGAGGACGCTGAATGGATTCCAATACCAAGTGATTGAAGGAGATTTCTATAGAGTAGCAGCAATGAAGAAGAAGGTGCAATATAAGTGGATCCACTGGACACAACAGAAACTCATGCATGAACAAAACACAAGAACTCAGAAGTACTCCATTAGATCTTGAAAAGTTTGTTTATAAAAATATATATATGGATATACAACTTGCATTTCTTTTGGTTCAACAAAGTTTGGATAAGAATTTACATTATTTTTACTATTAATAAATGATGGATTATTGTCAACATATATTGAATAGCAGGTAATAGCTCCAAGCATTATTAATTGTTGAAAACATATGAACATTGATGACAAATGAAGGTTGATGACAGTTCAGTTATTGAACCCTACAACACTTTCACAAGCTTTATCACAATTTGATGAGAGGCAAATGAAGCACGCGTAGCGTGCTTCATAAGATTAATATAAAAAGATAACAAGATTTGACTATTTAATAGACTATGTGATAATAATAATAAATCTTGATGACAGTATAAGAATCTAACTATCATAGAAAAAAAATGAACATTGATGACAGATGAAGGATGATGACAATTCAATTACTGAGTTGTTTTAGACATATAAATAGGGAAAAAAAACTTTAACATTGAAAAAAGAAATGAACAGTTTAAGGCAATAGAATATAGATGACAAATGAACAAAAGAAAAATATCGATGACAGTTAAATTATGACTATAAAAAATAATGGAGTTTTTAAGAAACAAGTTTATTTAGGGGATTATTAACAATAAAAAGGATGTTTTAGGGATTGAAAGAAAAATAGATAACCTAAAAAAATTATGATATTTGAACAACTTAGATTATCAAGGAAACTGGGTGACAATACAACAATGGATGACAGAACATAAAAAAAGGATGACTAAATTATCATACAATGATTGATCAAATATAAAACAAAAAGAAGAAAATTTTATTTAATTGTCATCACTGAAATAACAATACAAGCAAATTGTCATCATTACAACAAACTGTCATCATTACAACAAACAGTGTCATCTAAATAACAAAAACCAAACATATTATCAAACTGTCTTGTACATACTAAACCAAACATATTTTTTGCTATAGACTTTCCCTTCGACGCAAAAAAAATCCAAAACAAGGACTTGCTGATTTTTTTTCTTGCACGAGAGCCAACTTGGGCATCACACTATGGTTTTCTCATTTGCTACTTGAAAGAAAGGAACTTGCTGGGTTTTTTTTGGCTCCTTAGAGCTTCCGTCTTTGTTGGTGAAGGTTATGTCTGTTGTCGCAACGTTTTGGTCTGTGTGCACATTTAGATGTCGATTTCCATTCCTCTACGCAACCAGCCACTGAACAAGTTGTTGCTGCACAAAATTTTGCTGCACATTTCACTGTTGCACAACCAGCAGTTGTACCTTCCACTGCTGCACAGCCAGCCAGCAGCTTCACATTTCACTGTTGCACAGCCAGCAACTGTCATCAATTCATCAATACATTTGCACGTTCCACTGTTGAACCGGATTAAACCATGAGTATTATGCTTCAATTTTATGCCTTTCATTATCATACTATATACATGAGTATATGATAAAACTACTAAAAGAAAAAGAAAATGCTCAATGAAAAACAGAAGTTGAAGACTTAGAGAAAAACAAGGAACAAAAAGTTATTGTCATCAACCACATATAAGTTGGAATAACTATTGGAATAACTATTGTCATAAAACATATTGTCATCAAACCAAACATAATAAACAAAAGTTAATGTCATCAACCACATATGAAAACCAAATATAAGTTGGAATAACTATTGTCATCAAACACTATTTATTGTCATCAAACACTATTTTTTGTAATCAAACACTATTGACAAACACAAATAAATCAATATTTGTCACACAAAAAAGAAAAAGTCATAAAGGATTGTCATCACAAAGAAAACAGCATTGTCATCTAATAATATGATATTCACAAAAAACAAAATCATGATGACACTATTAAATTAGAATAAGTGTATACACTACTGTCATCAAATAAATAACATTGAAAAAACATTGAATATAATGAAAAGAAATGAATTATCATCATAATTTTAACACATTGTATCAAGTCACAAAGAGATCAAAATAAGCAAGTTGTCATCAAAACAAAAACACAAAATCATATACTGTCATCGTATAAAAAACAGAGAATTAGATCAATAAAATGTCATCAACAGTACAAAACAAACTTTAATTACACAAGAATGAGAGATATTTCATCAACAATATAATCATAGACATAAATGATTTTCATCACAAGCATACAACAAATATTGTCATCAAAAGCAAAATATTGAACAAACAAAAGATTAACATCAATAAGAGAACAGTATAGTCATCTAATGATATGATGTTCAAAGAAAAACGTCTCGATGACACTATTTAATAAGAATAATTATATACACTATTGTCATCAACAAATAATATTGAAAAGAACATTGAAAATAATGAAAAAGCAATATTTTATAATCATAATTTTAACACATTGTATCAAAAGTCACAAGAGATCATAATAAATAAACCGATATCAAAACAAAAACACAAACTCATACATTGTCATTGAATAAAAAAGCAAATGATTAGAGAATTAAACTGTCATCAACAATACAAAACTAACTTTAACTACACAAAAACACACAGAATCAAACAAGCAATACTAAGAAAGACACATAAATCAAATAGATACTACAGATTTGATGACAATGCAAATAAGAAACAAACTAAAACTGTAATCAACACATGCAAAAAGCACAAACAAAGTGAAATTCAAAGAGATATTGTCAAAAAAAAGCATTTCGCAAGCAAAAAACAGAAAACAAAGAAAAGGAATGGATTATAGTCAAGTTTTAACATATTGTATCAAAGTAACAAAAGATCTTACTAAATAAATTGTCATCAAGGAAAAAACAGAAACTAATACATTGTCAAAAACAGATGATTAGCAAATAAACTGTCATCGAAAGTATAAAACTAACATTAATTACACAAAATACAAAGAATCACACGCAAGCAACAATGAGAAACAAACATAAACAACTAAATAATACAGATCTGATGACAATACAAAAAGAAAACAAACTAAAACTGTAATCAACACATCCAAGAGAACAAACATGTGAAATTCAAAGACATACTATAAAAAAAAAAGCAATTCGCAAGCAAAAAACACAAAACCTACACTCTAATCAACATCAGAAAAGCACAAACACATAAAAACTCAAGCGTAAAACCTAAAAAACACAAAACAACATCCGAAAACTGAACGAATACATACCTATAACTGATTAGAGATGCAATGAGGTCGAAAACAAACTAGAATGCGAGAGAAATCCCTGAATTCCGCGAAGAACACCGAAAATCGATCAAAAACCCTAATTTCTCCAAATCTCAACCAAAACAAAAAAGGAAACTAACCGGGAGATCGCCGAGAGGAGGAGAAGCCGATTCCGAGGAGAAAACGCAAGAATGAGGCCGGAAATCGCTGAAAATTGCTTGAGAACGAGTTGGAGTGAAGAAAACGAGAGAGAGAGAGAGAGAATACCGGGAACGTGATTTTGCGAATGAACAATATAAGCGTCTTCTAATTTTTCAGAATATATACTACCTTTATAAACATTAATTTAATTAAAAGGGTTACTTACCACTCATCCAACTAACTCATGTTAGTTTCCACTCCTCATGAACAATTAAGGACAAAGGGCCCCGTTTTGCGGCAAGAAGAAGCTCACGCAAGCATAACAGGATGGAGGGGCCCAATTTCAGCCCAAGCATAACCAAACGAATGAGGTCTAAATTTGATTTTTTGGAAAGGGGTTAATAGGTGGGAATTAATGACTTGGATTAGAATTTATTACCCCAAACATTCAAATTTATATTATACTGGGATTTTGCAGTCCGCGCTACGCGCGGGTTTTTAGTTTTGTGTAAAAAATAGATTAGGAATGTCTGCTGTAAAAAATATTGTACTTTATTTTACCAATATAATCGTGATATCTCATGTTAAAGTATTACTTAGTTTATGAGAGAATGAATTATATAAATTTCACTATAGATTATCCATGTTATTAAAGTATTAAAGAAGGTATTCAGTTCATCAACACAACTGTTTGATCTGTCAGCTGTTTGATATGCTTAATCCTCTCAATCGGATCCATTTTTTTCAACCTCTGTAACAAACACCCAAATATAATTAAAAATTGAGAATCCGAAATTAATCGAGCGAAGATAGAAAACCCACGTTAGGCGAGGGCTTTAATCACTGAAGCCTCCGAAGATTACAGTTTAGTTGCCAAACTCATTTGTTACGCTTCTGCAGCAAAATATGGCACATAAGATCCTTGATACATTCCTCATTTAAAAGCTTGAATAGTTGAACCGTAATGTATGCACATGTGAAACAGACATTCATGGATCTAAGCAAGGCATCATTTAATTCTAACCAGCTTGTTTTCTTGACTACTCTGACCTATTTACCGCATTTGATAATTCATACAACTTGTAGATCCAATTCATGCAAGAAGATCAACAATCTTGCAATATTACATGTGTCTTATACCCGTAAATTATCATAGAAGAACAGAAAAGAGGAATAAACAAAAATGGAGTATATAAACTAACCATCCAGGCTATTTTTAAGCCATCTGAAGTTCTTGGGATTGGTATGACTCTCCCACCACCACGAATGCAATTTTTTTGATTCCATCCTATCAAAAGGATTTCTTCCATTGTCCTAACATGTTCAGCACACACATAAAAATTTAGCATGGTTAAGTTGAAAATAATCCGACCTACGCTATCAAAATTCAATCACATATAACATAGCTGATCAAGCAGAAATCCTTACCGCGGTAGACGCCATCTTAAGTCAATTACTGAACAATGATGATAGGCTCAACGGTAGAGTTTAGATGCAATAGATGAATTTGAGAATTTTGAATTCATTTATCTAAATAACATCATTACCTAAATTTAGTTTGACCCGAATGATAATTGATTGTTCTAATTACTTAAACTGACTCAGTTGCAATAGTATCTAATAACTTTGTTGCATTATTGCACATCCCAAGTTTCCCTGATCAACACCAAAATATGAGCCAATTATTCAGTTGATCTATTGCTGAACTGAATCAGTTTCAATATAACAAATCAGTTCCAATATATCATCACTATCTAAATTCAACTTGACCCGAATGAATGCTATTCGATATTCGATTGATCCTTGAGTCAGTTGCAATATTAAATGAATTTGAGAACTAACCAGCAAGCGTGTGGCTTCTTGCTCTACTGAGACTTGAAACTTCTTGCCCTGAGAGTGAGCGGTTTCCGTTAGGTATAAAAAAAGTCAGCATGAGATAGATGTACTGCAAGAAAAGTACATTAATGAGGCAAATTTTGAGTAGAGCAAACAGATTTACCTGTTTTCCATAACCAGTTACCGGCTTGTTGTTTGATTTCAGCAATCTGTAAACTGTCACTCTAGTACATTGACTCCCATACTCTGAATTAAATTACCAAAAGACATAAAACAGTGTAATACTGAATTAAAGTATATTGTAAGTCAGATCTAAAAATTAAAAAGGGGAATCGATCACACAAATATGCATGCAGATTATCAGAGATGAAAGGGCAAATGGTGATTTGCAATTAGAACGAAGATTACAACAGATGATGATGATGAAATGAAATTATCAATACCTTAGAGTGACACCCAATTCCCCAAATTTGAGATGCTAAACAAAAGAGCTTCAACTCTTGCAAATCAGAACCAAATCTTCCACTACCAACCCAAAATCAACCAAGGAACCCTAGCTTTCTCTACTGTAATCAACAAAATGCAGTCCAAAATCTTGCTTTTTTCAATTCATCGTTCTTTTTGTCAAAAAAAGAAACTATCCAAACCCACCAAATGGGTATAATCTCAACAAATCACCCGTAAAAAATCCAAATCAAAAGAAATGAATCAACAAAAAAAGGGAGAATAGAATGTCTTTATTAAATCAGATTCTTCTTTCCAGCCCGCCGGGAATTCTCAAAATTTAGACAGAAAAAGGGCATTCTGAATCCCTACTTTCCGATCTAACCAGAACTCAGCATCTGAGTTGGAAAATCCAGCAAACATCAACATCAGTAAAAATACAAATTTTTTTTTGTGAAAATCGACTAATTATACCAAACTTACCTTCCTAGCAACCATTTCAGGGTATTTATCTTGAAAAAAAGACAAAATATGATTAGCGGCCACCCTAAATCAATAAAATCACATTAATGAAAAGTCATCATGTTGACGAACTCGTCGTAGTATTGAATATTTACCTCATTTGGTGAAATAAATCAATTTTGGTCCTTGTCAAACACTTTGAACGCGTATTTCAGCTCCTCTTCCGTGTCTGTCTCCTGAATATATAATCAACATTCAAATTCACAATTAACTCACTTCATTTTCAATATAATTTTATTGAACGCATGGTGTATATAGTTTGGTATACTAATCAAACCAAGACTTTTCAAAATGAAACAAAAATGGCGATAAAATATGGATATAGTGATGTGCTATACCTGAATCTTTTTGGCCATGCTATTCAACAACTCTTGAAACTCAATCGCGCCATTTTCATCTACGTCGAGTTTCTTAATCATCGTTGCCAGCACCTCAGCTGATATAGAACCTGCAAAAACCACACATAAATTAGCCTTATGATCTATTTCCATATATGCATAAACTGAAAAGAATATCGAAGAAATGTGCGTAGTGATTTATACGTACCATTTCCATTGTCAAAAAAGCCAAAAGCTTAAGTTTTGGCTCTGACCACATCAAGAGTAGTCACACCAAATAATCTCTTTGGATCATATGTTCCAAATTTCTTGAAAACCTCAGTAGCAATAGGCATTGTTGAGTTTACAGGGTTGCTGATCATGTTGACAATGGCCTAACTTCAGAAGATAATTAACCAAATCTGTTGTCAAAATTTTGGAAATTTATATAGAAAATAAACAAAACAGAATACTCACATTGGGAGAATATTTGGAAATGGCAGTGCAAAGAGTTTATTGATGTTGAAGAGATCATCATGTGTCATTCCAGGCTTTCTTGGAACACCTGCAGGGATGATGATAATATATGATCCCTCCAAAGCCTCTCCTAGTCGCTCCTCACCAGCATAACCAATAACCTGTAACACCAGATGGAACTCAAATAAAACAGAAAAGGGAACAAACAAATACAGTAGGTCAGTGACACTACTCTCTGTATTAGCAGGAATTTAGTAACATGAAATGCTAGCAACACATTCAGAAAAGCTGAAGTAAACGTAAGCAAATGTAAATATGAAAAATCATTAAAATCTATTAGCAAGAGAAAATAAAGACTTCCAAGGTCAAATACATCAAAACCAAGTAGAATAGCATACAAAATTGTAAACACTTGCAACGTTCAACATAGAGGCTAATTTGCTTGCTCAAACTTAAAAGATGCTTTAACAAAATTTACATTTAGTTCAAAGACATTGGCTTATGAATGATTTATGGCTCCGAGAGATGCAGGTAAGCTCCAACTAACCAAATACAATATAATTTGGTCAAAAACTAAAAACAGTATTTATATGTACAACTCACACAAATCCCCCCCTTAACATGCAGTAGCACTACCTTCACCAAGCAACATAAATCAGATGAACACGGTTAATCCGTCTGCAGAAATCAAAACTGATCCATCCATGAATCAAATGGAGGTACCAAACTCTGTAACACCAGATCGATCCATTAATCAGATGGAAGTTTCCGACTCACCAGAAGCTGATCAAATCAATGACATTCCATTAGAAGTCAAATACCAGTCAAGCCCTAATGAGGATATGAAGGATCTTACCTCAGATGATCCAACACCACCAGTAACAGAAGAAGTAAATCTTGCTGCGCCCGATCAGATGGATGTTGATACATCAACGTTGTTGTGGAAAGAAATATGGCTATCCTTCGATCAGTCTCTTCTTTCCTTGCCAATTTGTCTGAATCATCCGACTGCAAGAAATGGTTCTCGGTTCCCGTCAACCTAAGAACCCAAAATTTCCACTCAACTAAACCGAAATTAAAATAAAGAGAGGGTAAGCAAATTTAGGACATAGGAAAAGGGACAGTCGAACATTACCAAGCGTTGTTGAGCAAATTTAGGACAGAGGAAAAGGGACAGTCACCTTCGGCTTCTTCTCCTTCTTCTTCTTCTCCTTCTTCTTGCTCTCCACAACCACGCCATTCCTATTCTCTTCATCCTCATTATTGTCATCGGAATCATCGCTTCGGCGATACTTCGGACTAACCTTGAGCGAATCCAGATCTGCCTCATCAAAGACCCTTTGAGCTTCAACAACACGACAACGACGGTCACGCTACTTCTCCTCGATCGCGCTGAACACGTTCCCGTCCTTGTCGTTCTTGCAGACCCGTTCTGAAGAGGCTTCTTCTCGTTCTTGTTCTGCTGCGGCTGGTTCTTGCGACGCTTGACGGTCTGCCAGGCTCCATCGCTGGGAACGGAGATCGTGGTGGCCTGATCGAAGTGGTTGTTGGTGTCTTCCATTGTTGTCGAGTGATTGATTGCAAATGAACGGTGTGTTTTCCACCACTGCATCATCGAGGTTGAGATCGGGATTCGCCAGTGGCGTCGTTTGGAACTACTGCCTGCGAGAACCCTAACTGAAAGGAAGGAAGGTGGACTTTTGTGCTTGAAAGAAGCCCATCAAGATTAACCAAACTGAGGCCCAATATTGGCCCAATCTGCATAATAAAGAATTGGATCCGAAATTTAGAGTTTAGTTGATGCATTCAATTTTGGGGTAGTATTTATTGTTTGGAATTTATTACTGATTATTTAGCGTTATATTATATTAAGATTAGGATTAGGATTGCAATTTAGGAACAAACAGAACATGATCCAAAACAAGATTAGAGTCTAGTTTAACAATGCCTTCCATTGTTACTGAAATTTGATATCCTACAGGAAGACCAATACTTACTTCTTGAATTTTTTTGAAGAGAGATAAACTGCTCTCGATTACAGGTCATATGATTTGTATCCCTCGTATCTATAATCCACAAGGGTTGAGAATTCTTACCACTCATATGCTTAGCGCCACCGGATTTGTGGGTGTTGAGAAAATCAATGAGCGATTGAATTCGATCACCACAAATCCCCGGTATTTCGCGAGCCTCGGTTTCAAGATTCATACCTCCTCCATCATTTTGTGAAGAAGTTTGCGCAACGTTTGCCCGGACTTGGTTGTTTTTGCCCCGATTGGTTTCAGATTTGTTGCTACCTGGATTTAGAGGTGTTAAAAGGTTAATCGGACCGGCCAAACCGGACCGGTTTCAGTTTGGCCTCACTTGTTGTCCAGTCCACCAATATCCTTGACTATTCACCGAATGAGTCCGATTCCCGATGGTTTAGTCTTGATTCCTTCGTTTCCTGCAAACAAGACAAGTCCCGAGGATGGCCCCGGGATCGTCCCTCCGACGCTCAAGTTAGTATTCGTCCAAAGGAGGGGATCAAGATTATCAAGATTATTATAGTTTATCTCTTCTTAATCTGAGTTTGTGTTTTATTTAGTGTTGACTTTCTTTAATATGTAGTCTTTTTTCTTTTGTTTCAGGTTTAAGGATGTTCAGAATGATACTTCTCTTTCTCCAAAGTTTCGTCCCGTTACCATTGGTGGACTATTCTTTCTATAATCACTATTTAACTTGGGCGCTAATCTTTACAGATCTCCTTGATGGCTACTCTTCCTCCCCCGCTTCCAAGAACTTTCCTTTTTGTACGGTCCTTTGGTAAGAAGTTTACTTAGATGGGAATGTTTGCTTAAGTGTGCAATTTCCAAGGTAATTTAGCCTTCATCGTATAGAAGTCTGATACAATTGTCCTTGAAGTCTAGAGGGGTGTGTTGTATTTTTGAGAGCATGTCTACTCCTTGGTAGAAAAGCTTTCTTTTCCTCCAAATCCAGCAAACTTGGCCTGTCATGTTTGGTCTAGTGAGCACTTGTTGAAAAAAGGGAAGGTTTGCCTTGTGAGAGGGAAGATTTGCCTTACAGAACGAAAGGTTTACCTTTTCGAGAGGGAAAGTTTGCTTTGCGGAAGGGAAAGTTTGCTTTGCGAAAAGGAAGGCCTGCCTTGCGCCGTCTTTTTATAGATTGAGTTATCAGACCCAATTTAATTTGTGTGGACTTATAACTTTGGAACAATATTTGTAATTCCCTATATTATTCAACCTGCTTTAATTCGTAAAGATTTGATTTAGGAAAGGGATATTTTATGCTCCCACATTTTTTGTGTTTAATCTCATACTGATTATGGACATATAGTTTTAGTATAGTTAATTAGAAGCAGATTTCACTCTCAATCACATAACATAAAAGATTTAATACATCAAGATAGATAAAGAAAATGTAAAACAACCAATAGTTAAGATACATAAACTTAACTGTATGGAAGTCATGCATTGTCATATATGTCATGCCATAAAATTCATAAACCATAATGTACTGATATAGTAAAACTTCAGTTACCAAATATATTGTCACCGAAATACACACAATATTAGAATGAACTAGGTTGCGAAAACAGAACAAGTCACGCGACACTGAATCGAACGACCACTTGATGCATTAGCATTACCATAACTTGAGGGCTCATCAAGGATCCGAGCTAAAGATCAGTCGTCAAACCTACAAGATGAATACAAAAGTAGCTAAAGATCATGCATCCCAAACCAATCCTAGCTTGCATATCAAAAATCAAAGTAATAACGTACTAAGCTTACTTTTGTTTCTTTGGATTGTTGTGTTGGTTTCCCATGAGAAAAGTGTTGACAGCTTCTTCGTGCTCTTTCCCTCGGTAGTGAGTTTCGAGATCTTCAACGCTCACATTGCAGACTTGACACATGATGCTCATACTTGGCCTTTTTCTCGAGTTATGATTAGAGGGACCCGCTTCACCCTAATATTGTGCAATCGCAAGGCAAACATTTGAGAATGTATATCAACTAGATCATTTATGAACATAGATATAGAGATTCTAAGGACTAATCTTACATGATAATATCGTCTTCCAGGAGCAAATGGTTGAGAAGAACCGACACTCCTATGTAACGGCACACTGGGACACGGATATGATGTCACTTGACCATGTCTTCGTTGTGGCTCAACACTCGTCGAATTAGATCGTTGCAAGTGGCGATCAACTCCATCTCTTGACGGTATCGTTGCCTTGCTATCAATTCTTTGGGTTTTCCCTGGAGAATGAGAAAAGTAAGGAAAATGTAATCTTATGATCATAGTTTCGTCAAGAGATATGATATGTTTAAACATGTCACCTGCATTCACATTTGATAGAGGGCCAAAACCAGGGAAATGACCAAATCCAGGAGCTGGTTCCTCGAAAGGCATAGAATTAATGTCTAGACCGGTCGATGTTACACTCTTGTGATGCACTTGAGGTCCCAATATTGTATAGTCAGGAGCACTTGGCTTAGGGATAAACTGTTGTTGGATTGACTGATTTGGCATTTGCCCAAGAGAAGATTGATGCATAGTATTCAAATTTGTCCAAGGAATTGGCGTCACTGAAGATTGTTGCATAGCATTTAAATTTGTCCAAGGAATTGGCGTCACTGAAGATTGATGCATAGCATTTAAATTTGTCCAAGGAATTGGCGTCACTGAAGATTGTGGCATAGCATTCAAATTTGTCCAAGGAATTGGCGTCACAGAAGATTGTTGCAGCGGTTGCGGTTGATATGGTTGAACATGCATGATCTTGTATTATAAAACAGAACACCAGAATACCAGAAATTCCACATGTTATTGCAATTAATCAGGAAAATGGAATGACACTTTAAACTCAAGATAAATACATAAACCGTCTATTGAACTACAGTATATGAGATACTAAATAAAATGACAATTGAGATTTGCCTTTCATTAGAGTATAACATTATATTATACACGAGGGGGTTTCCGGTGAAAACATATCTTACGGTGTGAAATGCGAGCTCATCGTACGTGTGAATATTACTATAACATATTTAAACATTACTATCTTATATGTGAATTCTAAACATTACTATCTTTGTGAACCTTAAGTATTAATAATTAAGGTTTACAAATAAGCTTAACTGTGAACCTTATATGTGTATAAATAGTATTATAATTTCGCATATAAAGTTGTAATAGTTGTACTCACTGTAAGAATTATGTTCATTAGATCCTACCTCTACACTCTAAACTTTATATCACTATATCATAAACCAATATGCGCTGTGTGAGAATCTGACCTATCGGTTTAAATGAAGTACAATATCAAGATTAATCAATATCACATATTACATTGGAAGCTATCTTCTCACAAAAAAAAATTAAGTTAGTATGTTTTAAGTTTTTTTTCACTTGCATGTTTTCATGATTTGTTTGTAAGAACTATTTTTTCTATTTTAACGAGTCTAATATCTGAATCTCTTATAACTAGTCCATATTACTATTTTAGCATCTCTATATCTTGTTAATTGTATAGATAAAATGTTTTTTAACATGTTATTACCATTTCAATTTTTTAAACTTTATACCTAGACCAAGAAAAGACCCATATATAATTACAAAATTCAATGGACTGATACCACCTTTTGACATGATTAGAAGAGAATATTTAGAGTAAGAAGAGATTGGAGAAAGATAAGAAAAAGGGTAGTTAATTATATTTTCCAAGATGATATTTGACTATGTATTTATACTATACACTAATTGTCTACACATGACAAGTCTCACTCTTCTCCTTCATTTCATTTCACAAAGCAGGCTTGTTTATAAATTTGCTCTGACAATTAATATTGTTCATGACAAGTATCTGAACAAATTAATAGAGTCAAGTTGAAGAAGATATGGAGATATGAAATTTTAATTTGAAATATTTAGTCGTCTTAAATTTATATGGTCATCAAAACGTACGTGTCTATATATATGCAAGAGCAAGAGAATGAGGGAGTAAGAAATACTAACATGGCAACTTGTTCTGTGTTCTGGAATTTGCCAATGCAATATCTGCATCCCACAATTCTGGCACATCACCGGATAATTTCTGCACACACAGCTGAAAAAATGAGATAGACTTTCATGCAGGGATCCTTCCCAATAGCATCCACTCTTGTAATATAGACAACGGACAGATGTTTGCCATATTGTATCCGCCAATGTACTATTTGTTTCAACAAGGGGCTGCAAAATGGAACAATATCATCAATAAAATAAAAATATGTAAATTTGCAATTGCAAAAATATTACGAATCATCAATAATAAGGCTTTTTTTGATGTCAAAAATGACATTATAATACTAAATAATGTCATTATTAAGTACCTTTGCTTCAGTCTCAGACACAAACATCCCATCATGAGGACAAATCTTTGTAGTTTGGGCAACTTCGTACAAGCAAAAGTTGCAATAAAGATGTCCACATTCATTTTGGAAGGCCTGATCAGGGTAAACAAGATTCCTACACTTTGGACAAAAGTAGTCTTCCTTGAGAGATTGATTGTAAATAAGACACTCCTTTTGTAATCCCATGTTAAAATAGCTTCGATCCTCGCCTTATGTGTGATCAGTAGCCTGCGAATGCGACAGATCATAATCGTTAATCCATTAGAGTAAAAGATATGAGCCCTAACAACCATAACATGCACACGCGAAAAAATATGAGCCCTAAGATTTATATTCGATATATGGAATTGTAATAATTGTCTAACGACCAAAAAGATGAAATGCGAAAGCAACTCAGATGGGTCGATTTGTCGTTATATATATACATTTGTAATGATAAACCCTAATTTGCATACATCAGTAGACTATGCATCCCTTACACTTCACACCATATGAAATATACACAGCACAAGATCAAAATAGCTCCACATCTAGAAGGAACATATAGCATGGACATCCACGTACATTAGTAGTGTTTAGCAGACACGCCTCAAGGTTTTATACATTCAAAATGGCTCCATATTAATAGATTTTCATTTTCAAACTATTTCTTATTTTAATTATTTTGCACTTGTGAGATAGTTCTAGAAAATGGACCTCCATCTCCTTTATTCTTACCATATCTAAAATTCTAAACCTTCTTGGAAATACACCTATGAATATAATTTCAGACATATCTAAAGCAGAAAGTTGAACTAAAACCCCCAATGTAGTTACAATTAAAATCAAAACTTGTAATTAGCCCTAAGAATATCAACTAGAAATACACTAGCTTCAAATTTCCGTCTTATAGAACAACACGTACACATAACAAAAACACAGCAAACAACTCAAACATGCAACAAAGAGCATCAATTCAAGAAAATTCTATCGTTCAGATCTGATCTTAATTTCACCTGAAAATCGCTTTGAAACGCGATCTAAGTTTCCAACAAGTGCTATCGATCAATCCTTTCCCAAACTGCAACAAAATGAAAATGTGAAGCGAACAAATTAACACAGAGCAAACGAAGAAGCTAAGAGAGAAAGCAAGAGAAGAACCCTAAAATTCACCACGGAAAAAGTGAAGCGGTGGGAATGAAAACTGAAGCAAGTGAGCAGAAAACATGTGAGCTGTATGTGGGTTTTATATAGAAGGAAACGCTGTACTGTAATTGGGGGATGTATGGGTTTCACCAAATGAGTTGTACAAGTGGATGAATAAGCGAATGACATCATTAATTATTAATTGTAACGGAAAAGTTTAATGGGAAAAGTTTAATATTAAGGACTATCGATAGATTAGGTCTCACATTCTCACAAACAAAAAAAAAGACAATAAATGAGATAAATATTGACCAAAACAAAGGTAATAAATGCATTGAGTGAATTTTGAAAGAGCCTATAATTTTATATTAGATTAGATGAATGAATGGATGGATATTAGTACGAAATAGAGATGTGTTAATATAATGTATGTTTTAAATGAAAAATATTATTTAATTATTAGTAAATGTATAAAATAAGTGAAAGTGTATGTGTTAAATATACTTTTTAATACGAATATATTGATGGTGAAAATTTAAAACTAAATTGGTTAATATTTATTAGTAAATTGGAGAATATTCATATGAAGATATACGTTCTAATTTGTCTTGCAAATTTCTTTTGCAAGTTTTAAGTGCATGAATAGTTGAATACGAACGAATGAAGGGAAACTGTACGAAGTAATTTCTCTTTTATCCTTCAAACTGTTTTTTAATATGAAGATATAGGTACTAATTTCTCTTGAAAGTCAAGATTTACTTAACTCCTAATTGCTTTATGTCTCCTAAACTCTAAATTGCGAAAGACGCATCGAATAACCTTCTATAATATAATAGTTTACATTTTTGAAATGATTACAAATTCTTTTCTACAAGTATTTATAATTACAACAATATCGTCCAGTATATTGGCGAGTCAATGACTTTAAAGTCGATTAAGTTATTATAACCGGTAAGATGACGTGTATTATTTTGCATGTTCTTAATAAGGTAGTAAAGCAAGAGGAAGACACTGTTAGCTAGGGCACATGAAAGGAATATGAAGAAAGACGTCATTGTCGGCACAATCCATTGAAGTTTCATCCGCACCATTTTGATCTTCCACAACTTCCCTGCCGCTATGGAGGACTTAATTAAATTCTACATCACCTCTCCATCATTCTTTATGGTCATCATCGAGACTGAAAGGTTTATTTTGATGGAAATGAGACAATGTGCTCGTAATTGAATTCCTCATGCAAGTAGATGCTTCAAAATCTCGTCGCAACCATCATTTTAGATATTGCCCCATCTGAAAGATCAGAGCATGAAAGCATCCCTTTGAGCTTTGCAAACCACTTGATTATTTTCGATCTTTAAAATGCATCAATAATTAAAGTCCATGCAATCCAGTATGTTCTCCTTAACTTTAAAAAATGTCGTTAAATTTGAGTCATTCATTATAACCGGTAAGGTAATGTGTATTATTTTTTCAATCCTTCATTTATTATAAGATCGTCAAAGCATGTCATTTATTATAACAAATAAGAAATTAAGTGAGAAAGTAGGCAACGTGTGTTTTCTAGGGCACTAGAAAGGATGACGAAAAGGAGCATCATTGCATAACTAGGACATTAGAAAAGTTGTGATCTAGTTAGGGTTGTTTAGACTATTT
The DNA here is from genome assembly GCA_029168935.1 of Oxyria digyna. Classification (NCBI taxonomy): domain Eukaryota; kingdom Viridiplantae; phylum Streptophyta; class Magnoliopsida; order Caryophyllales; family Polygonaceae; genus Oxyria; species Oxyria digyna. The sequence continues at coordinate 59,855,294 of JAPVLV010000001.1, read as the reverse complement.
CTTAATGCATGACAACAAGTTCTATAGCAACATCTAAACAAAGTGAGAAGCAAAGGTAATTGTGGTATAAGTTCTTGTAGTGAAACATACATTTAGATCGATGTTATACGTACTAATTTCTCTTAAAGTCAAAATTTAGTTAACCCCTAATTGTTTTATGTCTCCTAAACTCTACATTGTGTAAGACGCATCGAATAACTTTCTATAATATAATAGTTTACATTCTTGAAATGCTTACAAATTCTTCTCTACAAGTATTTATAATTACAATAATATCTTCCAGTACATTGGCGAGTCAATGACTTTAAAGCCGATTCAGTTATTATAACCGGTAAGATGACATGTATTATTTTGCTTGTTCTTAATAAGGTAATTAAAGCAAGAGGACGACACTGTTAGCTAGGGCACATGAAAGGAATATGATGAAAAGTGTCATTGTCGACACAATCCATTGAAGTTTCATCCGGACCATTTTAATCTTCCTCAACTTCCCTACCCCTATGGAGGACTTAATTAAATTCTACATCACCTCTCCATCATTTTTTATGGTCATCATTAAGACTTAAAGGGCTATTTTGATGAAAATGAGGCAATGTGCTCGTAATTGAATTCCTCAACTAGATGCTTCAAAATCTCAGTTGCAACCATCTTTTTAGATATTGCCCCATCTGCAAGATCAGAGCATGAAAACACCCCTTTGAGCTTTGCAAACAACTTGATTAGTTTTGATCTCTAAAATGCATCAATAATTAAAATCCATGCAATCTAGAAAGTTCTCATTGACTTTCAAAAAGGTCGTTAAATTTGAGTCATTCATTATAACCGGCAAGGTAATGTGTATTATTTTTTCAATCCTTCATTTATTATAACCGGATCAGTGTATTATTTTTTCTATCCTAAAAAGATCGTCAAAGCATGTCATTTATTATAACAGATAGGAAATTAAGTGAGAAAGTAGGCAACGTGTGTTTTCTAGGGCACTAGAAAGGATGACGAAAAGGAGCATCATTGCATAACTAGGACATTAGAAAAGTTGTGATCTAGTTAGGGTTGTTTAGACTATCTCTTAATGCATGACAACAAGTTTTATAGCAACATCGTGAGAAGCAAAGGTAATTGTGGTATAAGTTCTTGTAGTGAAACATACATTTAGATCGATGTTATACGTACTAATTTCTCTTAAAGTCAAAATTTAGTTAACCCCTAATTGTTTTATGTCTCCTAAACTCTACATTGTGTAAGACGCATCGAATAACTTTCTATAATATAATAGTTTACATTCTTGAAATGCTTACAAATTCTTCTCTACAAGTATTTATAATTACAATAATATCTTCCAGTACATTGGCGAGTCAATGACTTTAAAGCCGATTCAGTTATTATAACCGGTAAGATGACATGTATTATTTTGCTTGTTCTTAATAAGGTAGTTAAAGCAAGAGGACGACACTGTTAGCTAGGGCACATGAAAGGAATATGATGAAAAGTGTCATTGTCGACACAATCCATTGAAGTTTCATCCGGACCATTTTAATCTTCCTCAACTTCCCTACCCCTATGGAGGACTTAATTAAATTCTACATCACCTCTCCATCATTTTTTATGGTCATCATTAAGACTTAAAGGGCTATTTTGATGAAAATGAGGCAATGTGCTCGTAATTGAATTCCTCAACTAGATGCTTCAAAATCTCAGTTGCAACCATCTTTTTAGATATTGCCCCATCTGCAAGATCAGAGCATGAAAACACCCCTTTGAGCTTTGCAAACAACTTGATTAGTTTTGATCTCTAAAATGCATCAATAATTAAAATCCATGCAATCTAGAAAGTTCTCATTGACTTTCAAAAAGGTCGTTAAATTTGAGTCATTCATTATAACCGGCAAGGTAATGTGTATTATTTTTTCAATCCTTCATTTATTATAACCGGATCAGTGTATTATTTTTTCTATCCTAAAAAGATCGTCAAAGCATGTCATTTATTATAACAGATAGGAAATTAAGTGAGAAAGTAGGCAACGTGTGTTTTCTAGGGCACTAGAAAGGATGACGAAAAGGAGCATCATTGCATAACTAGGACATTAGAAAAGTTGTGATCTAGTTAGGGTTGTTTAGACTATCTCTTAATGCATGACAACAAGTTTTATAGCAACATCGTGAGAAGCAAAGGTAATTGTGGTATAAGTTCTTGTAGTGAAACATACATTTAGATCGATGTTATACGTACTAATTTCTCTTAAAGTCAAAATTTAGTTAACCCCTAATTGTTTTATGTCTCCTAAACTCTACATTGTGTAAGACGCATCGAATAACTTTCTATAATATAATAGTTTACATTCTTGAAATGCTTACAAATTCTTCTCTACAAGTATTTATAATTACAATAATATCTTCCAGTACATTGGCGAGTCAATGACTTTAAAGCCGATTCAGTTATTATAACCGGTAAGATGAAGTGTATTATTTTGCTTGTTCTTAATAAGGTAGTTAAAGCAAGAGGACGACACTGTTAGCTAGGTCACATGGAAGGAATATGAAGAAAAGCGTCATTTTCGACACAATCGATTGAAGTTTCATCCGCACCATTTTGATCTTCCACAACTTTCCTGCCATAATAGAGTACTTAATTAAATTCTACATCACCTCTCCCTCATTCTTTATGGTCATCATCAAGTTTTAAAGGGCTATTTTGATGGAAATGAGGCAATGTGCTCGTAATTGAATTCCTCAGCTAGATGCTTCAAAATCTCGGTCGCAACCATCTTTTTAGATATTGCCCCATCTGCAAGATCAGAGCATGAAAACTCCCCTTTGAGCTTTGCAAACAACTTGATTATTTTCGATCTCTAAAATGCATCAATAATTAAAATCCATGCAATCCAGAAATTTTCCTTGACTTTCAAAAAGGTCGTTAAATTTGAGTCATTCATTATAACCGGTAAGGTAATGTGTATTATTTTTTCAATCTTTCATTTATTATAACCGGATCAGTGTATTATTTTTTCTATAGCAACATCTAAATAAAGTGGGAAGGAGAGGTAATTGTGGTATAAGTTCTTGTAGTGAAACTTACATTTGGATCGATGTTATACGTACTATATTCTCTTGAAAGTCAAGATTTAGTTAACCCCTAATTTCTTTATGTCTCCTAAACTCTACATTGTGTAAGACGCATCGAATAACTTTCTATAATATAATAGTTTACATTCTTGAAATGCTTACAAATTCTTCTCTACAAGTATTTATAATTACAATAATATCTTCCAGTACATTGGCGAGTCAATGACTTTAAAGTCGATTCAGTAATTATAACCAGTAAGATGACGTGTATTATTTTGCTTGTTTTTAATAAGGTAGTTAAAGCAAGAGGACAACACTGTTAGCTAGGGCACATAAAAGGAATATGAAGAAAAGCGTCATTGTCGACACAATCCATTGAAGTTTCATCCGCACCATTTTAATCTTCCTCAACTTCCCTGCCACTATGGAGGACTTAATTAAATTCTACATCACCTCTATATCATTCTTTATGGTCATCATTGAGACTTAAAGGGCTATTTTAATGGAAATGAGGCAATGTGCTCGTAATTGAATTCCTCAACTAGAAGCTTCAAAATCTCGGTCGCAACCATATTTTTAGATATTGCCTCATCTGCAAGATCAGAGCATGAAAACACCCCTTTGAGCTTTGCAAACAACCTGATTATTTTCGATCTCTAAAATGCATCAATAATTAAAATCCATGCAATCCAGAAAATTCTCCTTGACTTTCAAAAAGGTTGTTAAATTTGAGTCATTCATTATAACCGGTAAGGTAATGTGTATTATTTTTTCAATCCTTCAATTATTATAACCGGTTCAGTGTATTATTTTTTCTATCCTAAATAAGATCGTCAAAGTGTGTCATTTATTATAACAGATAAGAAATTAAGGGAGAAAGTAGGCAACGTTTGTTTTCTAGGGCACTAGAAAGGAAGACGAAAAGGAGCATCATGCATAACTAGGGCATTAAAAAGTTGAGATCTAGTTAGGGTTGTTTAGACTTTCTCTTAATGCATTAAAACAAGTTCTATAGCAACATCTAATCAAAGTTGGAAGCAAAGGTAATTGTGGTATAAGTTCTTGTAGTGGAAGTTACATTTGGATCAATGTTTTGATACGTTATCTCTTTGCAACAACAATCAGTAGCTTAGAATTTTTTGGGGAGCACAATTTGCTCTTTAATCTAGATCAGTGAAAATCTTCCCGGACATGAATGAATCAATAGCTGTTGAGAGTCAATTAAGAGTCTTACATTGGAAAATTGAGGGAACCACACAACTTGAAAAAGGGTTTAAAATGACGAACCATGTTCGTCTTTGGTATTTTCGTAAGATTCCGACGTTATTGATATTAACCGGTAAGATGATGTGTATGATTTTGCATGTTCTTAATAAGGTAGTTAAAGCAAGAGGACACCATTGTTAGCCAGGGAACATGAAAGGAATATGAAGAAAAGCGTTATTCTCGACACACTCCATTGAAGTTTCATTCACGCCATTTTGATCTTCTTCAACTTCCCTTCCTATGTGGAGGACATAATTAAATTCTACATCACCTCTCCATCAATTTTTGTGGTCATCATCGAGACTTAAAGGGATATTTTGATGGAAATGAGGCAATGTGCTCGTAGTTGATTTCCTCAACTAGATTCTTTAAAATCTCGGTCACAACCATCTCTTTAGATATTTTCCCATCTACAAGATCAGAGCATGAAAACACCCCTTCGAGCTTTGCAAACAACTTGATTATTTTCGATCTCTAAAACGCATCAATAATTAAAATCCCATGCAATCCATAAATTACTCATTGACTTTCAAAAAGGTCGTTAGAGTTGAGTCATTTATTATAACCGGTAAGGTGATGTGTATTATTTTTTCTATCCTTCATTTATTATACCCGGATCAATGTATTATTTTTTCTATCCTAAATACGATCGTTAAAGCATGTCATTTATTATAACAAATAAGGAATTAAGTGAGAAAGTAGGCAATGTTTGTTTTGTAGGGCACTAGAAAGAAAGACGAAGAGAAGCATCATTGCATAACTAGGGCATTAGAAAAGTTGTACGTGATCTAGTTTGGGTTGTCTAGACTATCTCTTAATGCATGACAACAAGTTCTATAGCAACAGCTAAACAAAGTGGAAAGAAAAGGTAATTGTGGTATAAGTTCTTGCAATGAAACTTACATTTGGATCGATGTTTTGATACATTATCTCTTTGTAACAACAATCAAAAGCTTAGAATTTTTTTGGGGAGCACAATTTTCTTTTTAATTTAGATTAATGAAAATCTGCTCGACCATGAATGGATCAATAGTCGTGGAGAGTCAATTGAGAGTCTTACATCGGAAAACTGAGGGAACCACACAGCTAGAAAATGTGTTAATAAGGACAAACATTTTCGTGTTTATAAGCCCAAAAAGTCGTCATTACAACTTTTAAACGACGAACCAAGTTTGTCTTTTGTTTTTTTGTGACATCTTCCGACGTTATTGGTATTAACGACAACATTCGTCATGAATTTTAAATGACAAAATGATACTTTGGAGCTACTTATTAATGAAATATGATAGTTCATAGTTATTTTTTAACGACAAACAGATAGATTAGAGAGAAGAGAGAATTTGAGGATAAGAATTGTATTGACCGCTGCACTGAATGGAATAATGAACAATAGATTATATATGGCACGCTAACATAACCTAGGTCTTTCACATAGGACATTAGGAAACAATATTATACGACACATGTCTTGATATGTTATTTGTCTCAATACTCTCCCTCAATATTAGCGGACGAAGGCAAAGCTAACATCCTACGTATGTTTGTCCTCTACTTCAGGAGCCAAACGCTGAGATAAACGATGTAGGAGGATGACAACCAAGGCCGAGATATGATCCTTTCGCCAACACCTACAATCCAGGTACGAGAGATCATCCAAATCTCAGGTGGGGCAATCAACAAAATGTGCAAAACCCCCAACTCCTGCAACAACCTCAACTTCCACCACAATGAGCTCAAGGGTCATCTGCGTTTCTTCAACAAATGGTTGAGAAGCTTGTTGCAGGCCAAGTGGAGTTACAACATAACTATATGCAGTTTCAGAAGGATAGTTAATCAAGTATTCAAAATCTTGAAGTGCAGGTTGGACAAATGACGCAAGCATTCAATGATTTCAAAGCCAGGGGTTTGGGAAAACTACCATCTCAAACGGTAGCTAACCCGAGAGCGAATGCCAGTGTATTGACTCTGAGGAGTGGTAAGCAATTAGAGACTATGCCCACCACTGAAAAGGGAAGAGTTCCGAGGAAACGAGTGCTGAAAACGACAGAAAGCAAGAAAACCAACATGATCTGCGCCCGCAGATGGTGACCCGCACCCGTGGGTCTGATTCTGACGAATGTGAAGAGGAGCCAGCAGAAGATAATCCACGCCCGCGGGTCAAGCCCAAAACTTGATGGTGATTTTCTCAAAAATCGGCGCCAGCTGATGGAAACCCGCACCCGCGGATTGGATGCTGAAATCACTGATTCTTATGTTCGTCCAAATCTACCCCCTCTCATCTTGTTGAAACCACCAGCACCCTTCCTAGAGGCGTTAAAGGACACTAGAAGGCCGGAGAATGACAAGGACCTCTTCGAGACCTTCAACAAATGCGAGGTAAATATTCTCTTACTCAAACTTATTAAGAGCATTCCTAGCTATGGTAAATTTCTGAAAGAACTATGCACGATCAAACAAAATCAGAAATTAAAAGGGAAAAAAAGATGAAGATGAGTGAACATGTGTTTGTTGTGTTTCAAAGTTGTATGCCTAAGAAGTTTGAAGACCCATGCATGTTTAGTATTCCTTGTGTTATAGGTGAAACTAAGTTTGACAAACCTATACTAGACTTAGGTGCATCCATTAATGTCTTACCTTATTCTTTGTATGAATCACTAGGACTAGGACCATTGCATGAAACAGGAACGATCGTTCAATTGGTTGATAGGTATAATGTGTACCCCAAAGGGGTAATTGAATATGTTCTAAAAGTTGATAATATGATATTTCCCGCGGGTTTCTTTGTTTTGGACATGGATCATGACAAGCATGCTTTCCCTACTCTGTTACGTAGGCCATTTTTGAAAACTACCCCAACAAAGATTGATGTTAGTTGTGGAACCCTTAACATGGAATTTGACGGGGACAAATGCAATATTTACTATATGAGTCCCATTCTTGATACGTCTTTGCCATGCATTAATTTGATTAAATTTGTTGAGAATGTCGTGTTAGATCCCTATACAGAGTGTGTCCCAGCTACTAACTTGCAAGAGGTCAAGAAGGTCCTAGATGAGAATGGTAAGTCACCGCTTTCACTTTTGGGAAATATCCCCACCGGACTGATTTTCCAAGACAAAAAGCCTATGTTTGCTATTGTGCAGGACACTAAAGTAGAGCTTAAACAACCGCCTGATCAAACTAAGTGTGGGGGAAACAAGAGAACTTTAGTGCGAAGAAGGGAATGCCCAAAGGAATAATTCAAACCTTTCCACGATTGGTTCAGGAAAGAGGTACCGAAAGAGAGAGTTCCTAAGGAACTCGATGCAAGAGTCGATTGATAGGGCATTGAGTCGATCCAACGACATTAAATAAGGCGCTGCTCGGGAGGCAACCTGAGGTGAGTAGATATTTTTCTTTCACTTTTAATTAGTTTTTCAATTTTTGTTTTTGTTTTTGTGCAAACTAATACACAAAAAAGAGAAAGAGGTGGCCGAGACAGAAATCCGCGCTCGCGGATATCCCACTTTAAGTTTCCACCCTTCTTAGAAAAATCGAAAAAAAAGAAAAAGAAAAGAAACTCCACCTCACACCCTCTTCCACCTCACCTTCAACCAAACTCACCAAACTTTTCACCATAATCCCTACTCTCCCTCTCCCTCACATCCTCACACTACCCCACCGTGGGTTTCGGTTTTGCAGAATTTTCCAAGTATTGAAAGGGAGAGACACTACCCCACCGTGGGTTTCGGTTTTGCAGAATTTCCAAACTTTACAGTTCAGGTTTGTAAGTCCGTCTCTCCTCTTCTTGGAATTGTTGTTCAGTTGTTTAGCATGGCTGAAGTGCTTAAGAAACCTATGATGCATGTGATGAAAGAAGTTTTCCAAGTATTGAAAGGGAGAGACACTATCATTACGAAATTTTACGATACTGATACACTAGAGACATTGGGACTCCTTAATTGTACTACCCTGATGTTTAGGCATGTAGGGTTGGGTAATTGTTTTTGTTTATATGCGCTAATCATTATGAGTTGACTAGGGAATCTCTTGCTAGTTTGATTTCACATTATGGTGATGAAGGGTTATTGAATATAACCTTTATTTATAAGAAGAGAGAGTACTCGGTGACTTATGAGCGCCTGATGGATATTATTGGGGTGACTTCTTACCCTAATGAGGATTGGCTTACAACTATCGGTACTCGACATTTGTTATTTTGGAGTGCTTCTCCAGGAACAGTATTTGACTCCAATGGTGAATAGAATCTGAAGATCACTCATCCCTGCCTTAGGATAGCACACAAGGTTCTTTCCTTGGCTTTCTTTGGGTAGGGTGAGATCAATAAGCTTGCACTACAAGATTTTAGGTGGTTGTGGTGTCTCACCTCTGAGACTGATGTGATTCCTGATTGGGTTGAGCTATTTGTTAGTAGTTGTCTGAAGAGCAGGGTCAAGGATATAGGGAATATAGGAATGAGAGGCATGATTACACTGGTTCCTCGAGCGATCTTGACCTACCTGAGACGAGATTCCATAAGCTCCCTTATTTGTTTGATGAGGTTGGTCTGAGAAGGGCCAAACTTTGCGCTGGACCACTTCTAGAGATGGTGAGAGAAGTTATACATGGTTATCTCTTGAGAATGGGAGGCACATGTTACGTCTTCCTAGGGAGCATATGCCCTTTGGTCCTATAGCTAGTGACTGGTACTTGGAGCCTGATGATTTGATGCCACCACCTGGTGGACCTATACAGGCGAAGATTGATGATGAGCCTTCTGAGGCTGCTGGATTTGAGGCCGGTTCGTCTAGTGGGGAAGGTACCCAATAAGAGGAGAGTTCATGGCAAGCTGTCATGTTGGCTGAGATGCGTCAGTTGTTAGTGCACAACAATCATTTCGCTGAGGAGCAGGCTCGTCTTTCTGCTAGGCAAGATCATTTTATGGAGGAGTAGGTTTCTATGAGGAGGATGTTGGAGGAGATGCAGCAGCAACAGATGGAGTTCTATGGTCGTTGGCCTTGTATTTTTTATGTGTTAATTTTTTTAGACTTTGACCTCCCAATATCCTATTATGTTATTTTACAAATTTATAATTTTATTTTTATGATATGACATATCACAAAAAGATTGATTTCTTAATAAATAAGAGAAAAGATTATATTTTTGTGTTATGGTAGTGTACGTTTTAAATTATATAGTTTTATATATGTTGAAATTAATTTATTTAAATTTTTTAAAAATTGACCTATGATAATTTGATCAAATAAGATTTTTGGTATAACAATTCATTAATATTCGTTGTTTATTATATTTAAAATTTTAAAACTTAATTATATATCAATATCGTTTAAGATATCAACTTATTTTCATATAAAATTATATATTACAATTACATAATACGGAGTACTTCGTAATACTTATTAACTATATCGAATTATATAAATCCGCGCATGACGCGGAAATTACGCTAGTTTACTCTAAATTAGATAGAAATTCTATAGTGTAAGGGTGTTGTTGGGAAGCCGCCCAAACATAACTTCTTGAGTCCGCCTAGTTACCGAGCCATTCGGAGAAGAAACCATCACCGCTCCAACTGAAGATCTGCAAAAATGGTGAGTTTGGTGAGGTATATAATCGGAGAAGACAACCCAATTTCAGTTTAAAACAAACAAATGCTAGCAAACGGTGTCGTTTTACTTCAAATCATTTAAATCCATTTTTAAAATTTTCTAAATTTTCTAAATTGCCCAATTTAAATTTTCTAAATTGCCCTTAAACCGTACAAGATGCTTGTTTATTATAATAGTATACTAGTGTAATACCCGTGCTTGGCACGGGTATTCAATATAAAAATATGTTTTTTAAAAGTAATTTTCTATTATAACATAAATAAGGTAATATTTTATTATAGATTTAATTATTTTTACATTTGAAATGAAGATATCAAATAGTTTATACTTTATACGTATAAGTTTTTATAGTAGAAAAATATTGAGATGATTTTAAAACTTTTATTGATTTATTGAAATCAATTGTTGGAATTGTATAAACTATGTATAATTTTCAAATACTAAAGTTTCAAATTGATATTAATAATCTAAACAAAATTTCAAGAATAATTATTCTTTAATTCCTATCATTAAAAGGACGATTTTTAAATTATATTAGATAAAAATCTAACAAAATTGATTTTGAAATTTACAATTAATTTTGTTTAATAAATAATAGATCTAACAATTCACTCCTAAAAACACTCTTAGAGATTTAAAATGCTTAGCTTTAATATATAAGATAGATTATATCTCCTTAAATTTTGCTCATGTGCAATAAGCTTCACATATATTTCGGATTTTAGATTTTTTTTCTTCAAAAAATAATATATGTACTCTGTAATATTTAATATCCTTAATATAATAAAATCATTATAATGAGTTTGAACGATACGAGACATGATTTTTATTCACATATAAATCATTTTAGTTTAAACGTATCAAAAACCGTCTAGAAGGCCGTACATCCGTTTAGACGCTGGATGCTCCTTCACCGTACCGATTCCGTATAGCGTTTTTTAGAACAGTGTCTATATCATATTTACCACAACTCTTGCTACTTGTTACTTTTTTTTTGTCTTTAGTTTTAAAATAACAACTCTCCCCTAGTTCGTTCGTTGGTAGTGATTATCTGCTTAGGAATATCTTGGGTTCGACCCTAACTTTTCTGTTATACTAGCTTTTAAGTTAGGTACTCTTTGATAGACATCAACGATTTTAGCTCTGTCAGCAATGCACAATGGTCTGACTACTCTTAGTAGAGGCTTAGTCAGTGGAGATTAGTTGCAGACTCTACTTGCAAACTGTGTGATCAGGAACATGAGACAACTCAACATCTTTTCAGCACTTGTACATATGCAGTGGAGGTCATGAGAGAAATCAAGAGATGGCTTGGTATGTGCATCAACTGTTCTAGCTTTTTGGAGTGCACAAAGTGGATGAATAATGCTGCTAGCAACAAGGAAATTCAAAGATTCCGAAGATCTGTTGTCACTTTCTTTATTTATAGCGCCGGGAAGGCAAGAAATCGGAAACTTTACCAAGGGGAATCAATGTTTGTGGCTAAGTGCTCTATCATGATTTAACTCTCAATACAAGAAAACCGGAAACTGAAGAATCATCACCAGAGAAATTCCCCTCTATGGTTGGACAATTAGAATTTTTTATGCTCCTGGTAGTTTCAAGCCTTTGGACTTAAATTGTTAAGAGGTTCTTTTTCGGGCTTAGGCCTTGTTTATCTCCCTTCATAGAATTATATTGCATAGGATATCTGTTAGTTTCTTACTAGTTGGCAATTTTGATCGAACCCTTTGTTGGAGCCGGTTCTCGATAGGCTCGCGAAACCCAAAGAGAATCGAGCTAGGCCCAGAAGACGCGACCTCAGACGGCCCTTAAAGTCAGCCCAAAAGAACGAAAGCGGCCCATAAGCATACGAAGCCCAAAAAGAGGATCCGACGAGATCAGGTATTGGAGGGGCAAAATGGTAATTGACACGCATGGGCCCCTGGCAAGAGTATAAGAACGTAACCGAATGGAGAGAGAAAGGACAGAGCATCATTTACCGGAATTATTCTCCTTCTTTCCTCCTCTCGAGAGCAAAAACACTGAAGCAATCCGGAGCTTCAATCCTCTTAAACGACCTTCTCCTTGAGGCGTTTGGACGATCAACACTTGGATTGTGATTCTCGGTGTTGCAATCGAGCTTTTGATATTGGAATGAGAGATTTCTGAGATGGTTTGGATATTTTAGACAAAGAGCTTGCTAAGCTTGGAATGGTGTTTTGAATTCTTCCTTTCATAGGCTTTCTTCTCCCTATTCTCTCTTGTTTTTGTGTCAATTGGCTTTATCTTTGGTAGCATTATTGCACATTTACTGACTTGGGCGTCGGAGAGCCAAATCCGGAGCCTCCCCCCTCTTGGTTTGGTCGCGCAGGTATTCTAAGGTTCAAGAACCAGACCCGTTTCCAGGAAGAAGATGATGAAGAGTGAAGTTTGATCGAGTGGAGTATTGCACATAAGTTGTTTGTCCAGATTTGCGGAAGAGGTCCTCGGCTGTAATTCGAAGACTTAATCCCCAGCACCTCGCAAAGTGTTGCGTCGCGAGGTCGTAACTTCTGGGCTCCAACACTGGCGCCGACCGTGGGGACCTCCTCGCGCAAGTAAGGCTTACTACAAAGTTACGCGTGTTTTTGATATTTAGCCGACAGACTGAAGATGAATACTGGTGGTGAGGGAAGTGGTGCCGTTAACAACACCCCTCTCCAGACGAGAACGCAGCAAGAGGTAAACAACTTGCGTGCACCCCTTCCACGCGTAGACGAAGAAGAGATTGTTCTGGTAGGACCCGCGCTGGTTCAGTATCGCGCATTCCTTCAGGTGTTGGGACAGAACACGGGCGGGGGTCAAAACCAAAAGCAACCAAGGGCTGAGGCCCGCGAGCAAGAGCAGAATCAGGAGCAGGCTGTCGCAAAGGAGAGTGCTGAGCTTATACCCGACGACAGGATCTCAGTATCGCGTAGACCCGGGGTCGAAAGACGCGAGAGGGCTAGTCACCGTAGTAGGTTTGATTTGAATCAAGCTCCCGCGAGCTACATAGAGAACCAATCTAACAGGGGAAGAACCGAGGCGAGGGGATATGGGATTCGAGCCAAACGAGGGCCTTCTCGCTACCAGTATGAGGGGGAACCTTATTACAACCAGGCAGCCTATCTACGATAGGCTTACGAGGCCTATCCACCCGTTAATCCGTCAGTCTTGTTCGGCCCGACTTCTTTCGCGGACCACATAGTCAGGTCAGTTCCTCTACCTGATTTCAGATTCTCTGTTATCAAAGAATACAACGGCAAAGAAGATCCCAACGAGCACCTGGCACGCTACAAATATGCTATGCTCGCGAGGTGCCCTAATGGAGCCACGAGGTTCTCAGAAAGGAGTATCCATTCTTAACCAACCGTCAGAGAGTATCCATTCTTTCGCTGATCTAGAAAGGAGTTTCTTATTGCACTTTGGGTCCTCGAAGAAAAGAAAAGTGACTATGCAAGAAGCAGTGGGTGTCAAACAAGGACCAAACGAGTCGCTAGAGGGTTATGTCAAGAGGTTCTCAGAAAAGATCTTAGAGGCCGAAGATTTTCATGACAAAACTGCTCGGGTCGCATTCCTGGACGGTCTCACAGATGGAAGCTCCTTCAAGCAGAACTTATACAGAAAGAAAGATTTAGATTACCAGGGCATGCTCGAGAGAGCGTATACAGAAATTAATGTGGAAGCACACTCAGGTTCCGCGTCGAAAGGAAACAATCAGAGTAAGTCTGCTCAGGGTCAAAAGAAAGACATCCAGAACTGGGGTAACAAGCGCCATCAGGGTAATCAGGGAAAGGAACAGAGCGACTCGCGAGCGCCCGGTTTACAGATTCAAGATCAGGGTCAGGGTCAGAAACAGTTCAGGGGCCAGAATCACGATCAGAATCAGTTTCACTCGCAGAATTTCGTAGCCGAACAGGATAACCGTCGCGAGGGTCAAAGGGGGGCGATCGCGGCCGTGGTCGCAACATGCCAGCTATGTGGTGCGAGTATCACATGGTAGATACTCACCCTACGGAGGAATGCAGGTCGCGACCTCACCACCCGAGAGAACAGGAAGTCTTGACTGCTCAGAGAGGAAATGGTAATAGGGGTCGCGGCAACCCAAGAGGGGGTGCAAGAGGTGGAGGTAGAAATCAGAATGAGGTAAGACAACAAACACCCGCGAGGAATGACCAGAATCAGGGACCAAACCGCCACCCAAACCAGAATTTCCCTCGCCTGGATGGCCATGTAGGAACAATCACAGGCCGCTATGAGCCCGTTCCCCTCGGCAAGCGAGAGCAAAGGCTCATAAACAACGCACCCAAGCCTCAGGGAAAACCAGTTTATAGCATCGCGAGACCGCAATCTGAGCCTTACACACTTGTCTTCAGCGACAAGGAGGTAGATACTTGGGCCGTCGAGGCCGCTGACTCACTAGTCATTCATGCTCAAATTGGAACCAAACTTGTGAAAAGAATTCTTGTTGACACGGGGAGCTCGGCTGATATACTCTACTGGGACGCGTTCGAGAAAATGGGCATTGATCAGTCTACGCTCAGGCCTACCAAAACCACGCTAGTAGGCTTGGCGGGTGACAGAGTGAAGGCCCTGGGCGTTGTCACCCTAGATCTCATCTTGGGTGAAGAAACTGGGTCAAGAAGATCAGAAAAGATAGACTTTGTGGTAATCCCGATTTCATCCTCTTACAGTGCGATATTGGGACGCGAGACTCTATGTAAGTTCGAAGCAGTCGTGTCAATCTGTCATTTCTGCCTTTAGTTCCCAACATCGTCGGGAGTAGGGGTCGCGAGGGGTAATAAAGAAGAGAGTCGGATATGCTATGTGTCGTCCGAAAAGGGTAGTACCAAGGCCTTCTTCGCCAACCAGTTATTCATCCCAGGACTACCCCACGTGATCGGGGAAGCCGAGCTGGAGGTACGTGCCTCCCCAAGATCGCGAGATACTGAAGAAGAGGAGGAGGGGCACAAACCACATTTCGATTGGTTTGATAAACAGACAATCACTCCATTCCTTAACAAGGGAGAGAAACTCTATGTAGGAGGAAGATTAGACTAGAAAGTCGTGCAAGACATTGAGGCCTTATTCACCCGCTGCCGGGATGTGTTCACATGGACACCCAAAGACTTGAAAGGGATTCCCGCGAGGGTGATGACTCACTCCCTGAATATTAGTCCAGAAATGAAGCCGCGTAGACAGAAGAAGCGAAAAACTAGCAGGACCTAAGAACGCGGCCGCTGCTGTAGAACTCGCGAAGTTGCTAAAGGCAGGGTTCGTGAAGCCATTACAGTACCCGACATGGTTGTCAAATGTGGTAATGGTGGAGAAAAATCCTAAAGGGACAGGAAAATGGCGCATGTGCGTAGATTTCACTAGTCTCAACAAAGCATTCCCCAAGGACAGTTACCCGCTACCTTCCATCGACCAGTTAGTTGACTCCACCGCAGGCCACGAGGCTCTGAGTTTTCTGGATGCGTACTCGGGGTACAATCAGGTTATGATGAATCCGGCAGACTCGGGACACACAACTTTTATAACAGACAAAGGAACCTTTTGCTACAAGGTAATGCCTTTCGGTTTGAAGAACGCGGGGGCAACCTTCCAGAGGTTGGTGAACATGATTTTCAGTGAACAAAGGGGTAACACGGTGGAAGCCTATGTTGATGATATAGTCGTTAAAAGCAAGAAGCAGGCAGATCACGCTCGCGACCTGACAGAAGTTTTTGAGACTCTGAGAAGGTACGGGATGAGCCTTAATCCCGAGAAATGTGTCTTCGGAGTCACCGAAGGCAAATTCCTGGGATTTCATATCAGCGCACGCGGCGTCGAGGTCAATCCGGACAAGGTCCAAGCTGTAATAGATCTACAACCGCCAAGATCCACTCACGACGTCCAATGGTTTGTAGGGAGGGTTAACTACCTCGGGAGATTTTGCGCCAAGCTCGCGGAACGAAACCTCCCTTTCTTTGACATATTGAGGAAACTGAAAAGCTTCGAATGGACTAAGGAGTGCGAAAGGGTGTTTTTAAGCCTCAAAGAGCATCTGGCTAAACTCCCAACACTTGTGTCACCAGTGCCGGGTGAAGGCTTACAGCTGTACCTCGCGGCAGGCACGCGTGCTGTTAGCGCAGTATTGGTAAGGGAACAGCAGGTCCCTGTCTATTTCGTCAGTAAAGCACTTCTGTCGGCCGAGACCAGATATTCACCCATTGAGAAAGCAGTACTCCCGTTGATAACAGCCGCTCGCAAGATCCAGCCTTATTTCCACGCTCACCCCATCGAGGTGTTGGCAGATTTACCACTTCCATCTTTCATGAGTAAACCAACAACCTCCGGACGGCTCGCAAGGTGGGTGATTGAGATGACCGAATTTGATGTAGTCTATAGACCGCGACCCACCATCAAAGCGCAAGCTTTGGCTGATTTCATTGTTGAGACAAGTTTGAGAGAGTT
Organism: Oxyria digyna; assembly: GCA_029168935.1. Classification (NCBI taxonomy): domain Eukaryota; kingdom Viridiplantae; phylum Streptophyta; class Magnoliopsida; order Caryophyllales; family Polygonaceae; genus Oxyria; species Oxyria digyna. The sequence continues at coordinate 59,838,903 of JAPVLV010000001.1, read as the reverse complement.
AGAAAAAAATGATATAGCTCCAGAGGACCCCGCGTGGGTGATGCACATTGACGGGGCAGTAAATGTAAATGGTTGCGGGGCGGGGGTCGTCTTGACATCCCCAGCCGGGGACAAGGTCAACCACGCGATCGCATTAAAATTCAAAGCCACTAATAACGAAGCAGAATATGAAGCGCTCATCGCAGGGTTGGAAATTGCGATCCACGCGAGCATTCACGTGGTGAAGTGTCTTTGCGACTCTCAGATTGTTGTGAATCAGATTAAGGGGACCTATGAAGTTCGGACAGGCAATATCCCCAGATATCACGCAAGGGCTACTACCTTGATTTCATTATTCAGGCATTTCGAGATTGAAGCAATCTCGAGGGAGGAGAACACGCGAGCCGATGAGCTAGCGAAGCGAGGTTCCCAGGATCAGTACGCGAACATGGAACATCTCGATGAGAATTCTACTTTCATTTTCAAGGATGGAAAGAGCCAATACTTTTGGTTGGTAAAGTTTGAGAGCGCTGTTAGTAATCAGGTGGAGCTGATGGAAATAGATGAGCCAGTCAGTGACTGGTGCACCCCTATAATTCAATATCTTGTAAATGGAGCCGGACCCTCAGATCCAAAAGAAATGAGAAAACTTGTCTCTATGGCTGCGCGTTTCTACATGTGTCGCGGGAGACTACAAAAGAGGGTATGGGCCATGCGAGCTCAGGTGTTTGTCAAAGAGAGACAGTGACGTGCTTATAAGAGAGCTGCACGCAGGGTTGTGCGGAACCCATGCGGGTTGGAGACCTATGGTCTACAAGGCATTAAGACAAGGGAGCTTCTGGTCCACCATGAAACAAGACACACAACGCGAGTCACAGAACTGTAAGCCGTGTCAGTATTTTGCTCCAGCTTCCCATCAACCAGGTGTAGAGCTACAAATAATGTCTAGCCCCTGTCCTTTCGCAATGTGGGGACTAGATCTGTTAGGACCTTTCAAGCCAAAAGCACCTGGTCAACTGGAGTACATCATTGTAGCAGTTGATTATTTCACCAAATGGATCGAAGCCGAGGCTCTCGCGAGTACTACCATCCCGGCAGTTAAAAAGTTCTTGTGGAAGAATATCATCTGCAGATACGACCTCCCTCACGAGATCGTAACCGACAGAGGACCACAATTCAATTCGCCACAGTTGCTCGCGTGGTGTAATGACATGGGGATTGCCTTAAGAATCGCGTCAGTCGTTCACCCGCATTGCAATGGCCAGGTCGAGGCTGTGAACAAAAGTATTGTCATGGACCTGAAAAGGCGGCTAGAAGGCTCCAAAGGAAAGTGGGCCGAAGTATTACCTCCAGTACTCTGGGAAAACAGAACCACAGTAAAGAAAGCAACCGGGGAGACACCTTTTTCCCTCGCTTATGGAGTAGAAGCCACAGTTCCAGTCGAGTTCATTGTGCCCACATATCGCATCATTCAGTATAACCCGATCGACAATGATGAAAAAATGCAGCTAGAGTTGCAGATGCGGGAAGAAACCCGCGACCTGGCTACTATCAGAGCAACCAATCACAAAGCCAGCGTCGCAAAATATTATAACAAGCACGTTAAGATAAGGGGGTTCGCCAAAGGAGACCTCGTGCTCCGCAAGACAGAAGGAGGAAAACTCGACCCCAACTGGGAAGGACCCTACATTATAGATCGCGAAGTCGCACCCGGGGCATATCGTCTCAAGGATCACTCCGGGAATCACATTGCCAACTCTTGGAACGTGATGCGACTTCGTCGCTTCTACGCCTAGTCCTCCCACAAAACCCAGGTACGCTTAGCAAATTTTAGCAGAATTTTTTCTAATCCCTGATCACAATTCTTCACCTCAAGACACTAAAACAGTCGATCACTATGGCATGATGAGTACAGGTTGTGGAACCAGCAATTCGTTAGCACGCGAGTCTGGGTTCCCAAAGAATAAGTATCACAGCCTGGTCGACCAATGCTCGTCTACCTAAAAAGGAAGCGCTTCAACTCAAAAGACAAAAAGTCGTCAAGTCCGCTTCACTGGGCTGGGCTAAACCCCCCCCAGGTCGCGTGTCCAACTTCCAAGGTTGAGCTAAAAAACTCTCCTTGGTCGCGAAAGCATGGACGGGTTTATGCCAACGAGCTCACCCGCCATGAGTCCGCTTCACTGGGCTGGGCTAAACAACCCCCCAGGTCGCGTGTCCAGCTTCCAAGGTTGAGCTAAAAAAAAAAAAACTCTCCTTGGTCGCAAAAGCATGGACGGGTTTACGCCAACGAGCTCACCCGCCATGAGTCCGCTTCACTGGGCTGGGCTAAAACCCCCTACAAGTCGTGTGTCCAGCTTCCAAGGTTGAGCTAAAAAACTCTCCTTGGTCGCGAAAGCATGGACGGGTTTACGCCAACGAGCTCACCCGCCATGAGTCCGCTTCACTGGGCTGGGCTAAAAAACCCCCCCAGGTCGCGTGTCCAGCTTCCAAGGTTGTGCTAAAAAACTCTCCTTGGTCACGAAAGCATGGACGGGTTTACGCCAACGTGCTCACCCTCCATGAGTCCGCTTCACTGGGCTAGGATAAACCCCCCCAGGTCGCGTGTCCAGCTTCCAAGGTTGAGCTAAAAAACTCTCCTTAGTCGCGAAAGCATGGACGGGTTTACGCCAACGAGCTCACCCGCCATGAGTCTGCTTCACTGGGCTGGGCTAAAAAAAACCCCAGGTCGCGTGTCCAGCTTCCAAGGTTGAGCTAAAAAACTCTCCTTGGTCGCGAAAGCATGGACGGGTTTACGCCATCGAGCTCACCCGCCATGAGTTCGCTTCACTGGGCTGGGCTAAAAAACCCCCCAGGTCGCGTGTCCAGCTTCCAAGGTTGAGCTAAAAAACTCTCCTTGGTCGCGAAAGCATGGACAGGTTTACGCCAACGAGCTCACCCGCCATGAGTCCGCTTCACTGGGCTGGGCTAAAAAACCCCCCCAAGTCGCGTGTCTAGCTTCCAAGGTTGAGCTAAAAAACTCTCCTTGGTCGCGAAAGCATGGACGGGTTTACGCCAACCAGCTCACCCGCCATGAGTCCGCTTCACTAGGCTGGGCTAAAAAACCTTCCCAGGTCGCGTGTCTAGCTTCCAAGGTTGAGCTAAAAAACACTCCTTGGTCGCGAAAGCATGGACGGGTTTACGCCAACGAGCTCACCCGCCATGAGTCCGCTTCACTGGCCTGGGCTAAAAAAACCCCCAGGTCGCGTGTCCAGCTTCCAAGGTTGTGCTAAAAAACTCTCCTTGGTCACGAAAGCATGGACGGGTTTACGCCAACGTGCTCACCCTCCATGAGTCCGCTTCACTGGGCTAGGCTAAAACCCCCCAGGTCGCGTGTCCAGCTTCCAATTTGAGCTAAAAAACTCTCCTTGGTCGCGAAAGCATGGACAAGTTTACGCCAACGAGCTCACCCGCCATGAGTTTGCTTCACTGGGCTGGGCTAAAAAAACCCCAGGTCACGTGTCCAGCTTCCAAGGTTGAGCTAAAAAACACTCCTTGGTCGCGAATGCATGGACGGGTTTACGCCAATGAGCTCACCCGCCATGAGTCCGCTTCACTGGGCTGGGCTAAAAAAAACCCCCAGGTCGCGTGTCCAGCTTCCAAGGTTGAGCTAAAAAACTCTCCTTGGTCGCGAAAGCATGGACAGGTTTACGCCAACGAGCTCACCCGCCATGAGTCTGCTTCACTGGGCTGGGCTAAAAAACCCCCCAGGTCGCGTGTCCAGCTTCCAAGGTTGAGCTAAAAAACTCTCTTTGGTCGCGAAAGCATGGACAGGTTTACGCCAACGAGCTCACCCTCCATGAGTCCGCTTCACTGGGCTGGGTTAAAAAAAACCCCAGGTCGCATGTCCAGCTTCCAAGGTTGAGCTAAAAAACTCTCCTTGGCCGCTTCACTGGGCTGGGCTAAAAAAAAACCCCAGGCCGCAAAAAGACGTGAACGCTGGGCTGGTGCACACACACCAACCCACGTACTGAGATAAAAGCGATAGGGGGGAGGCGAAAAGTCCCACTTTCCTTGCAAAGGCAGTTCGCTGGGCTGAGAGGCAAGGGCCTTCACCCAGCAAACTCCATTCACATCATGACTCACGCGTCCTTTAAAAGTTCTAAACTATCTAAAGAATAAAGACCAAGTACTAAAAGCCTCTCTACATGTGCAGTGCTTAATGTCCTCCGCAATAAACCTAAAGGAGGCCCACATCGCGGAAGAAATTCAAAAATTGCGACCACTTCATACCCAGATCATCTCTATGAAGTCAAGAAGTTTTCTGCGGCAACCATTCAGAAGAAAAACTCAAGAGATGTCCTGAGGGTTCGCGACTATAAGAGCTCAGGTAAAAAGCTTCGCTTTGTCAGATGTCTAGAAGTGTTATCAAAACGCAAGAATAACCCACAAAGGGCATACCAATACAGGACAACCCTCGCGAGTGTCAAAAACAACAAAGACCTAAAGCGCAAAGCCTTGTCACCAGCTAGAGCAAACGTAGTGACCAGGTAAGTAGACGGAAAGTAAAAACCCCTCAGTTACACATATAATATTTGTAACCTAACCACGCGTACATGGCTCTCTCATTGCCTCTACGCGATCCGCCTCCAAGTCCACAACGACGTCCTGAGCGTCAACCGCCCGCGAGCCTGACCCCCCCCCCCCCCCTCGCCTGATCTAAGCATGAACGCTTCAGAAAGGGTTGAATGGTGTCAAGAAGAGCATCGGGCGCGAATACCTTTCTCTTACGAGGAGAGAGGGCCAGAGATGGAGGACTCGGCAACACGAGAGGAGCAGATTCCAAGCTTTCGGGGGCAGGCGGAGTGGCCATCTTCGGAAGAGGAGGCTTGGGCACTTGGTTCTCCTTACCTTTAACGATACCTTTCTTAGGCTCAAGATGAGTTACACCCTAAGCCTCGAGTGGAGCATCCCCGTCATCAATAAAGGTTCCTAGCACCGGGGGCTCGTACTTAGGAAGGTCGGTGGAAAAACCACATAGGTCTTGAGCACTGAAGGGGAAATCTTTGACTTCGTACATCCGCATCTGAACCTTCACCATGCAAAGGAGAAGCGTATTGACAACATTCTTGTAGAAGTCCACGCGAGCGCTTTGACGGTAACCGCCGCAATACTCTTCCACTGCCATATGTCTCTCATAAGCAATTCTCTCGGACATCTCCGCGTGAAGTTTCTCATTCTCTTGTCTGAGGTCGTTTACTTGCGTGTTATACTCAGTGACGATGTTGACGTGGGTGGACCTCTCATACGCAAGTTGTGCCTCCAGCACTTTTATCTTCGCGTCCTTAGATTCCAATAGCGCATTAGCCGTCGAAAGCTCCACCTCCAAAGCTTTCTTTTCTCCCATAAGACGAGACTTAGTCGCTCTATTAGCATCGCGGATCGACTGGTCCTCCTCCATTAACTCTTTAAGTTTATCCTCAGCCGCGAGCACCCTCCGACTGGCGCTCGCAATAATACTCATCCCCTGCAAAACGACCAACTCCAAGGTTAAAAAGACAAAAGGAAGCAAGAAGTAAATAAAGACGCGAAACTTACTTCGAAGAGTAATTTAGACAAGCCACCATGTCTATCCGAGACTTCCCCGTAAAGGCTAGGCTCAGGAGGAAAGGTAGTTGGAATTGAAGCAAAGAAGGCACGCGTAGCAGATAAACCGTGAATAAAAGTAGGATTCACGACGGGATCATCAGCAGTCTCTGGAGACGAAACAAACTCCACTTCTGTCGTCCTTTTGCGACTTCTCTCTGACACCTTTTGTTTTCCTTTATCGCGAGATGGGCGCTCGCGTGACGACTCCGGCCCAGCGGTTTTTCCCCTCACCTTGTCCACAACTCTGGTAGGAAGTCCTTCAGACCGAGGGATTTCCTCAGGAGCAGTAGTCGCGACGCCAGCCGGTGACTCCAAGGCAGCCGGAGGAGGAGAAGCGATAGTCACGCCAAGGGTAGAAGGCACATTGTGGGAAAGAGCCGCGAGCGCGAGTGAACCGGTCTCGTCGAAAACTAACCCAACCAAATTTGGGAGGTCAGAGAACATGTCGGCGTCTGCAAAAAAAAAAAAACAGTCACATAAATAAGCATACCAAAAATACAAGTACTAAGAACGGACACACGAGCTAGAACCTTTAGCATGAGCTTTAAGGCTAAGCCCCCGAGCAACCAATAAAGCATCCGAAATAGTCAGCTCAAATCGTTGTTGAACAGTCTTGTCGGGATAATCCTTGTAATCGCGAATGAACTTCTCGCGAGTCTCCTTTTGAAAGAAACAAGGAGCCTTTCTCGCATGAGGCTCGCGAACTTGAACAGAAATGTCAGAACCAAGCGGAGGGCGAACTAAGAACCAACATGTTTTCCACCCTTCGATCTTCGAGAGTAATCGAAAGGCACTAGGAACCTTAGCTTGAGCCGTAAAAAATCCGTGCTCGCGAGAATTCTTCTTATGAGAGATGATAAGGGCGTGATGGGGCGTATTGGGGACTATCCCAATGTCTTGGCATCGCATAGTGTATACGATCAGCGAACTCCAGAAGTTTGGATGCATCTGCGAAGGACTGAAGCCTAAATCCGCCATCACTTCAGTCTGAAAGGAAGTCTACGGGAGCCGGAAGCCAGCTTCTAAGGATTGCCTGCTTAAAGCGAAGAAGGGCCCGTATTGGTCAAGAGAAGTGCCCTCATGGTCGGGAAGGGCGGAAATAGTTCCTTCAGGAAAAGGGTATCACATAGCGAGATAGCGAAGATCGTCAAAGCCAAGGCTGCTGCGATGGGCTGTGTTAGAAATTAAGGTGCGAGTGTGTTTTATTCTCTTCGTTAAAATACTTATTCGGCCTGGATCCGCGAGGAAGGGTTTCTCTATTATTATGTGGGGTAAGGACCCCTTATGGGAGAAGAAACGAGCAAATTGACCATAATCGGTCTCGGCTCGCTCCTGAATCACGCGAGACGGGAGCCTGGTTTTGGATTTCTTTGACTTCTTCGCCTTACTCTGTTTGGATTTGCCGGTCACGCGAGATCGTTTACGCGAACTAGGATCGCAACCACCAGAGCCCTGCTCGGAGCCAGACGTTGTGCGCCCCGAATACTCAGCTTGTGCTGAACGTTCGGAGAAATCGTCGCTACCTGAAAGCATAGGCAAAGTAAGATTCAATTTTCCAGGGAAGGAAAGAGAAAATAAGGAGAGAAACTCGCGAGTGGGAACAACGCGAGGCGATGGGAGGTGAACAAACAAGAAATCCCTGGAAAAACTGAAACTCGGAAGATCGAAAGAGAAGTTGAAACGACATCGAAATGAACCAGGCCCAAGAACACGAAGAATCTTGTGAAGGTCTGAAATGGCGAAATTGACCAAAAAGAGTGTATCTTTCTAGACAACATCTCGAAAAATAAGAGTTGGAAGGGGAATCCGGCACAGGAAACACTCGATAGGCAAGCAATCTCTAAGGGAGATCAATCAAAATAAGGAGCCCGAGCAAAAACTCTGACAACAGTTATCAAGTATGAAGAACACGAATGTCGAATCTGTAGAAAACCCTAACATCAAACTAAAACAAACATTTACAAAGAAGAAAAGAAAAGGAAGAGCGATAGACTAACCTGCCATCGGAAACTGGGTAAGAATGGTGACGAAGACGACAGTAGAAAAGGTAGGAGAACACCGACGGAGTGTTTTATTCGAAGTTTTACAGAGAGCAAAGAAGGTTTATGGCGGATCGAGAGGAGGAAGACGAAAATGAGTCTTTATAAAGAAAAATCGAAAAAAGAAGATGCAATCAGAAGACGACATGTGGACGACATGCGCCCGGCGCGGGAATTCGTAAAGGTTTTCAAATTCGAAACGTCGCTGCGAGAATTCTAGCAGGCACACACGCGACGCATATACGCGAGGTAAACACACAAAGTCGAAAGAAGGAATCGCATCGAGAACGCGACTTCAAGGAGACAAACCCAAGCCTTAGGCTATTCAACATAAAAGCTTGGGGGGCTGGATGTTGGAGCCGGTTCTCGATGGGCTCGCGAAACCCAAAGAGAATCGAGCTAGGCCCAGAAGATGCGACCTTAGACGGCCCTTAAAGTCAGCCCAAAAGAACGAAAGCGGCTCATAAGCATACGAAGCCCAAAAAGAGGATCCGACGAGATCAGGTATTGGAGGAAATGGTAATTGACTCGCGTGGGCCCCTGGCGAGAGTATAAGAACGTAACCGAATGGAGAGAGAAAGGACAGAGCATCATTTACCGGAATTATTCTCCTTTCTTCCTCCTCTCGAGAGCAAAAACACTGAAGCAATCCGGAGCTTCAATCCTCCCAAATGACCTTCTCCTTGATTCTCGGTGTTGCAATCGAGCTTTTGATATAGGAATGAGAGATTTCTGAGATGGTTTGGATATTTTAGACAAAGAGCTTGCTAAGCTTGGAATGGTGTTTTGAATTCTTCCTTTCATAGACTTTCTTCTCCCTATTCTCTCTTGTTTTTGTGTCAATTGGCTTTATCTTTGGTAGCATTATTGCACATTTACTGACTTGGGCGTCAGAGAGCCAAATCCGGAGCCTCCCCCCTCTTGGTTTGGTCGCGCAGGTATTATAAGGTTCAAGAACCAGACCTGTTTCCAGGAAGAAGATGATGAAGAGTGAAGTTTGATCGAGTGGAGTATTGCACATAAGTTGTTTGTCCAGATTTGCGGAAGAGGTCCTCAGCTGTAATTCGAAGACTTAATCCCCAACACCTCGCGAAGTGTTGCGTCGCGAGGTCGTAACTTCTGGGCTCCAACACCCTTCACCTCAGGTGAAATTGTCATGTAAATTCTAAACCCTCTGTCTATATACTTGAAATTTTCCAAAAAAAAACCTACTTCGTAGTTGATTACCCACTTATTAGCCATCACTCACCTCACATCTCAAAAGAAAAAACCAATTCGATCAAATATCGATCTCTAACGTAGCTGATATCATACCATGGATCGAAACAGAGGAATCACCCAACGAAACAATGCTACAATTTGGGCATTGCGTCTCCTTCTCAAGCCATCGATCTATACAAGCCTTATGAAATCGATGGCCACATGGTTTCAAAGTCCTACGAATGAGGCCGTTTTGGTTGGTGCCGTATTCTCCAAGGGTATTTTAGTAAATCCAAATATATAAAAGATAAATTAGAGATTTATTAATCATCTTCAACCTTTTGTTCTCTACTTCCACATCTGAAAAAAGTTCTTTCAATTTCGGTCAGTCGCAGGCTCGCAAGCTCTTTCGTCTACCACCCACTATCGTTGACTGCAATTTTCTAAGTTTCTTACCTCCACCTCTTGAAACTGTTTCATCTCCCACCACCTCAGTTTTTCGTCGCCACCAGCGAAGAAGGTGCAGGCGAAGAAGGTGCATGCAAATGGTTTAACCGGCGACGGTGAAGGAGGAGCCAGACGGGCGAGGTGGAGCGGCGTCGGTACTGGTTAATTGATGATTGTATCCCCAATTTAAAATCATATGAGTATATCTAGATCTGAAATTAAAAGGCAAATTTCAAAACCCTAAAAAATATTAGTGTGGGAAATTAGATCTGAAAGTCCACGAGTTTGATAGTATCTGTTCTTTTTAAGTTTCAACTCATTATAGATCTAACCCATCTTCTTTGGTTTTTGACTGAGTTCCCCTTTAAAGTCGAAGCAGGAGAAACATAGGCCTTTCTAGTTTGAAGAATATAGGGGAGGATGAAGAGGCCAAAAAATGATCTGGTATACAAATGTTTATGTTGAAAAGGTCATTGAAGAGGCTGAAAAGGCTTGTAATCTGAATGAAAAGGGGAGGCTAAATGCACTCGAATTGACGGATGGACGGGGCGAATGACTAGTTTTTTCAGGCGGAGCTTAGCTCCGCGCGCTTCCGTAACATCGCCCCGTACCTCACGAATTCTGAATTCGTGAGGTTTGCTTGAACTTTTCTTCCGACCGGTTTAAATAAATAAAATATATATGAGGCGACCGGTTTAGTAATTAATTTTTTGGAAAACCGGTTTTGAAATGATAATCCGGTCTAGCATGTACAGACGTCACGAATTATGAATTCGTGAGCTGTGTTGTAACACCTCACGAATTCATAATTCGGGAGTTTGTACATAATGAATTCCCAGTTCCGTCAGGAATCTAGGGCAGGGATATGATCGGTTTCCCGAGGAAAAAGGCTCGAATACCTCGCGAATTTATAATTCGGCTACTTTACATGCCGTAATTGATTTAGTCGGGTATATATATAGTGTACGTGATGATGAGGTTGGGAGAAGAAGAAGGAAGAGAGTAGGAGAAGAAGAGGAAGGAAAATCGACATTATTTCAAATAAGAGATTCGAAGAAAGAAAATAAGACAATTATGGTAAGTTAGATAATGTACTTGTAATTTAATTGTTTCAGTCAATTTTAGTTTTTTGAATGTATATATATATAAATACATTGTATGTTAGAATACGTATCCAAGATTACAATTTTTTAAGAGTGTAAAACGTCATGATGTGTACGTACATATTGTACTGTAATTTAGAGGTGGTGAAGCTAATATTTGCGTACTATATTTTTAGAAATGGAGTTAGAAAGTATTTGAAGTAAAATATGAATCCCGAATTGAGGATTCGGGAGTATGAATTGTGCCTTGCGAATGTAGGATTCGCGAGGTAGTTAAGAATACACATTGTTCTGTTTTAGCATTATTTATGTTATTTTAACTGAATTATTTAATAAAGCGGAGTACATAGTTCATGAGTTATATTGCACATCGTTATTTGTAGGAAGACTACACATGGTTATTTGAAAACGATTATGTGTGGAATAACAAAGAAGATGTGTTATGTTGGGCACGTGGAATCGGTACAGAGAACAACATGGTCTTAATAATTGACCGTTCAGGAGAGAACTATGTGAAGCTTACATGTGAGAAATATGGGGCTTATCGTGGGGTAAAAAATTTGTTGATTCGCAACCCGAGGTCCAAAAAAAGTATGTGTCCGTTTCGCCTCCATTGTCACTGTGAGGATAACGAATGGACATTGAGAGTGGTGTGCGGGTGTCACAATCACCCCCTCCCAGAAAGACTGGTGGGTCATGCATATGCCGGAAGAATGAACGAGGAACAGAAAAGGGATATCATTTCTTTGATAAAAGCGCATGTGAAGCCGGCGAAGATTTTTTTATTTTTGGCAGCGAAGGATGGTGGACGGATGATTACGTCGAAGACTCAAATTAAAAATATGTGTTACACTCTACGTCTTAAGGAGATGGATGGAAAAGATGTAACAGAGTTTACACGAAGTTGGTTGTTGGAGAGGGGTTATATGGTACGATCCCGTGCTATGTCACACGACAACGACATAATTCAAGATTTTTTTTGGGCAAACCCGAAGTCGTTGTTTTTGTTGCGGTTATTCCCATATGTCATCATGATGGACGCTACGTACAAGACGAACAAGTATGATAAGTGTATATGTTTTTGTTTAATTTGAATAATTTGTTAGAAAGTGTGTAGTAATAAATATTATGTGAAAATGCAGGTACAATATGGCGTTGTTGGAGATTGTAGGGTTTACTTGCACCGGGCAGACGTTCAACGTTGCGTACTCGTTCATGGCACGAGAGAACTTTGACCACTACAGGTGGACTCTCTTGAAGGTGAAGGAAATGTACGATCACATTGGACAAAGTCCTGGAGCGATTGTGACGGATCGTGATATGGCGGAGATTAAGGCAATTGCTGAGGTATTTCCTAATGCAAAACACCTATTGTGTTGGTTTCATATATTGTGTAACTGCAAGGCACAAGTAAAAACAGCAACGGGAAATCATAATTTTGCTGAAGCGTTTGGGAATAGTTGTAGAGGTGTATTCAACTCTAAATCAGTAGAGACGTATAATAGCCGTGTCGCTGAGATAAGGAAGAAGTATCCAGGCTTTTATGCTTATTTAAACGAGACGTGGTTGTCTCCTTACAAAAGAGCGCATTGTACGGGCATGGACGGACAATATATTCCATTTGCTTACGAGGACAACAAATAGGTATTACTGTTGTTATTGATGTATGTGTTGAATTTGTATATATAATCACGTCTTACAATCATTGATAGTAATTATTAATCTGTATTGTAGAGTTGAAGGTGCTCACTCGAGGTTGAAAAATTTCATAGACAACAGTGTTGGTTCGTTTAACACCATAGCACAAGAGATCCACTCAACTATCTTAATTCAGATTCTGGGTATTCAGCGGAAAATGGAAATGGATGTCAATACCATACTCTCCAAAGTAATTCGCATGGAAGGAACTGGGCGGTATACATATTATGTGGAGCTCGTAAATAAGGTTTCAACTGACTGTATGAATATACTTATGGAGACCATGGATAGGATCGAGAATCCTTCCAAGGGTTTCCACCCTCATTCGTGCAGCGATAGATGGTGGAGAAATGTAAGAGGCCTTCCTTGTGCACATGATTTGTACAGCTACATGAGTATGGGTGTGCCAATTCCTTTAGGGGAAATTCACGACTTCTGGAAACAAATTGTCTGGCATAAACCACCAGAAGGATATACAGTCCCCCTAGATGAGGAAAATGAGGTGAACAATGGTTGCAGACGTCCTTTGCAAGAGCCGCCACCGGGATATAATAAAAAAAAAGGCAGGCCACGTAAGACTGAACCTGAGAAGAGGGAGCAGACTTGGTATGAGCATGTATCAGGCAATGATAATATAGGTCGGAGGAGGTACAGAAGGCCAAAAGGGGAGATATTTGTGGAATCCGACGAAGAATTTGAGGACGAGGACGAGGACGACTTGGAAGACGATGCTGATGATGAGCAGTCAGGTGTAAGTCAGGGTATTGATTATAAGAAAGTGTTTGGCCAAAACCAGATAGATCATTTCATGTTTGGTTACATTACGAACTACAAAACCGTAAGGGGAGATGGTCATTGTGGGTACCGATCTCTTGCATGGCTTCTTGGTTTAGGAGATGAGGATTCATGGAAACATGTGCGCACAACAATGGTGAACGAGGTTCAAGAGAACTACAACTTTTACAACAACATTGGTTACACATTCACAAGATTACATGTATTGGTCCAGCGTATAGGTTGGTTAGGGCAATGTACAAACCGAGAGTTTTGGATGGAGATGCCTGCTTGTGGATTTATAGCTGCTACAGCATTCCAAAAAGTTATTGTGTTGTTATCATGGGGCGGTTCACATACTACGCTCCCATTCTACTCCAAGGGTAGCCCCGTAGAGCCGAAAGACGTAATTGTCATTGCTTTGGTGGGAAATCAAGATCATTACATACCGGTTAGTAAAATGTGATGTACTTTAATTATTTTTCGAAATCGTATGACTTGGAATATTTTTGACATTATATTTATGTTTTATGCAGGTCAAGTTATCAGATAACGCTCCTATTCCACCGGTTGCTTATAATTGGACCCACCACCATCATTCGAGCGTAAGCGGTTGGGAACATCAATTTCAGGATCGTATAAACCATTTCCAATATTTACGACAGCTACACAGCAGACCTTTAGCGTAGTCGATGCGTATGTTCATTATTCAATCCGTTTGTTGGTATGTTTATGTAGTATTTATTTTGACTGTTGTAGTGAATATGGTAAGAATTTTTGAATCGATACGAACCAATATAATTTCGTAAAATAAGACATATTCCGTTAACGAGATTCATCATAACTTCTTACTGAAAATAACAACTGCCTTGCATAAACAAACAAAGTACGACCCCCCCCCCTCTAATGCCTCGAAAAGCCGTAGCTGCAGCGCCCGGTTCGCTCGGTCGGCCTAGAATACTCACGGGACATCAAAATCATCATTACAACAAGAAGGATAACTGTAAGAGTTTTAGCATATCTATTGCTTTGAACTGAATTTGCGTATGGCATGGCAGGAGCTTGAAGAACCTCTTTCGGGTATACCTCCCCCGAACTCAACATTTTCTTATGGTCCTCGTACTTCTCCTTATACCAAGACAATTCGAATTCCAAATCATCGATTGTCATTAGAAGTTGACTATTTTTTTCGTTACCCGCATCTAAACGCTTCTTCAATATGTTTACTTGGTCCGGGTAGTCGCAATCCTGTATTTACAAACACAATCAGTTACGCACATTCAAAATTTCGACCACATATACGTAAGAAATACAAGTTGGAAGCAGTATACCCCTAAATATTCGTAAAATCTATCAACTTCGGGAACCGAGCGAGAGGATTTGCTAGAACCTTGACTGACCATATTTCTTTTGGTGTTTGGTTTAGATGAAAATTTATTCGTTGCACATCGCCATATATATAGGGAAACAAAACCTCACGAATCCATGCTTCGTCAGGTGATGCATTGGTGAGGTTTACGGTGTTTTGAGGATAGAGCAATATGTCAGGAATCTAAGGTTTTTGGGAAATTGTAAATTCCACCCTCCCGAATTCTGAATTCGGGACCTATTCCGGATAGGATTCCCTTAATTTTCAGCAGATATGGCAGAGGTCTGTACTGCGCAGGGAAACGTATATTCCAGACCTTGCGAATTCACGATTCGGGAACTATTCCAGAAAAGAGTTGATAACTTTTCAGAACCTAGGGCAGAGCAGAGTAGTCTGGATTTTTGAAAAAGTAGATTCCACACCTCGCGAATTCACAATTCGGGAACTGTAAGATAAGACTTCACAACTTTTCAGAATCTAGCGCAGAGTAGTCATCATTTCTGGTAAAAGTAGATTACAAATGTTATGGACGACTCCAAATGTGCCAATGCACTACGTCTATAAATGGACGACTCCAAATCAAGGTGGGACAACAGATAGTTTTGACTCTGTGTAACTGTAAGCTATTGAAATCATGTCCGAACTCAGCTCATCTGGAAGCAGCAAAGTACAAATGTGCCAATGCAATAAGGCAGCCGTAATGGCGGAGTCGGAATCGAGGAGAAACTTAGGCAGGAAGTTCTGGTCGTGCCCTGGCACCGGTTATACCATGTGCTACTTCACTAAGTGGATCGATCCTCCTCATCCCGAGTACTCGCAAAACGCCATAAGAAAACTACTGCAGCGTATTTGTTCGTTGGAAGATGAAGTGTCTACTCTAAGGGAGACCATGGCTCCTAACGACCGTGCGGACTAGGCTTTACTATTTGAAACTGTAAGTGTGAACTTCTGTGTTCGTCTCAGAACTACGTCCATGCCAAACATTTTGGCTACTTCGTTGAACAACTCTTTGTCCGTCATTGAAGGGGCTACCGGCAGTCCAACAACTTTAAGTCCAAGCAGTTGATACACATCATGCAATGAGGGCGCCATTTCTCCCCACGGAAAATGAAACGTATTTGTTTCGGGGTGCCACCTCTCTATGAACGCCGAAATGAGGGCCGAATCAAATGTAGTGTGAGGAATCTGCAGTAATTTAGTTAAACCGCTTGTTTCAGCTATTCCCCTCCAAGCCCCATTGGGCATTGAATCCCACTCCGACACTCCTTTACTACGAGCATGCACTCTCACGACCTTTTTCATCTATATGACATCAATCATTTAGCATCAACGGTAAATCTATGTAGTAGTAAGAGGAATGAAGTGACCTTGTAAAAATATTTTCATTGACATACCACTGCGTCGTTTGTATTGTTCCATAAGAAACGTGCAAAATGCGTGTTGAAATCGCGCAATAACGAACTGTCTGCAGGGCCTCCAGGGTACTCAGTTTGCCGCATTTCATCAGCGTCTAACTGAACGTGACTTGCACTAGTAGATCTTTGCATTGTAGGTCCACGACTTTGGGGAGTGTCTGCAACAGCAGAACAACTCCTCCTTGCTCTTACAGTAACTGGGGTACTGCTTCCCATCATAACAGTGTCTTCGTGAGGTAACGGAGCTTCATTTACGGTGCTACGTGATGGAGGGTTGTTCATGTTCCGACGGGAATCTGTAGACGACCCCGCTCTGCTAAATAGGTTACGCGTTGAATCCTGAAACGTCATATGAATACATACACGAAATTTACATCCACACAGATTTCTTATATTTAAATTAAGTGAACTACATAGGGACTCCATATTACTTACCCATAACCGAGTTCGAACACTAGATCGTTCATTTCTACGAGGAGGTGGACTAGGGCCATCATGCCTTCTTGCCATCTTCTAATATGTTCAGAATATTTTTCTACACTTCGGGACTACATTTATAACCATGCAGTTACACAATTCTATATATACGATTTTCTTTACCTCAGAATGTTATCCCGAATCCTGAATTCGTGTAAAAAAGGGGAATATCCGACACCGTCTGTTCAGTGATTTCAGATGTTGCCATGCCTCGATAACGGATAAAGCACAAAGTTGCTGAATCCTGGATTCGGCAACTTTGGCCATCGAAGCAGAATGTTGCCGAATCCAGGATTCGGCAACATGTTGTTTGTTCCGCAACATGGTGCTTTTTCTGCAAGTCAGGAAAAGTCAGGCATCTCTGCAGGTCAAGAATAGCTGCATGCTCTCTCACGAGTTCAGAATTCGTTGGCTCCAATGAATCTTATAAAGAACCCTACGAGTTGTTAATTCGGGAGATTTCACATTCATTGGAGCCTATTAATACGCCTTAGATTGTAGATACTCACAATCACCCCAACATTAGTTTTTCCAAAACACTTTCTCAAACGCATTGATAATGACTTTGAGGTACGGAAGCAGCAACGGTCATGCAACGGTAATTACCTTCGTTCGTTTTACTTATCTAATTTTTTTCTAAACTTCGTTTTCCGCCAAGTTTTTTTTAAAAAAAAAATACTTGACACATTCAATTCGCAGGACGACATTCCTTTTAGTTGCCCTTACACCGAATGCTCGTTTTTCGGCCCACATAATGACTTGTACAACCACTTACACTTCGTGCATGGAGACGCTAAGTATGATCTTACCCGACACTTCCAGTTTGTGATGAGAAGAACCGATGCTTTTGTGGTGTTCCTTGACGAGGACGAATATTCCAATATCTTCGTACTTGACACCAAAACTATGGAAATTAGTTCAATTGCTGACATGAACAACGTAGCTGACCCTCCCACATGGCTTGGTACCTTAGTTATTAAACGAACCTTTGGTGCGTTTTGGTATTGTCCACTTACGAACTACATTCGGTGTAATTCTGAGCTTTTCTGGGTAGGTGGTTCAATCCATACAGGTGACAGTGTAGCTAGGTCACAGATCCTAGCCCTATTATATGATGAGTATGAATGTTTGTTTGTGGAACATGTCCCCGGGGAAAACTAAAGCACTTTTAGATCTTGCTTAAGAAGTTTCTAACGCACTTTCCTTGTATTTCAGTTACTAATCTTATGTAGCAACTAATTTTTTATTTACTACCCATGTACAAAGGTTTTTTTAAATACTAAATTTTGAGTTCTTATTATTCAACTTAAGTAATTTAAGTTGAATAATAAGAACTCATCTACGAACAACTACTGTTTCAAACACCGTTAACAGTAATGAAGAAATTTTATTTAACTACTTCAATTTGTAACAGACAATGTTTGTAACGAACATAACGTTTTACCGAGAAACGCAAATACCGTGTTCAACACCAAAATGTGACGTACTAATACATCAAATGCAATACGTATCATCAAATAAACCATGTCTTATCAAACACAAAAGTTAAATGTCTAAAACCAGGAACATACAAAAAACAAGTAGCCATAAACATCAGACAATAAAAACATGAAAACCGTCAGACATCATCATCAAGGCCTGCATCATTAAGATCTTCCTCGGGGTCTGCCCCACCTGCTGGCTCGGCTGAAGCGCGCTCCTCCGCCATACGAGACGACTCCCCTCGCTCAAATATAGATGGAATGCCGGGTCCGGCTGTCGAAGAAGTCCCGGGATCCATCTGTGTCGCCCTAACAAGAGGAACATCATCGGTGGCAAGTTGCAAAATATTTCTCAACTGTTCCTTGCAACAAGGAGAGACTATCTGCAGCTGTCTCTCGACGTAGGACGTAATAAGAGCAAGACGCTGTAATTAAAGAACAATAAGTACGTAAGTAGATGTAAACTGTATAATAAAATATTGTAACGCATGATACTAAAACAAACTTACCCGATGAGTGTCAATAAACGGCGAAGGAACAACATCGGGAGGGGCCTGCCTCTGTGAGAACCGACTGACATATGGATGTGATATCTGGAGGTACCAGTATAAGTATGCAGGATCCACCGACCAAGGAGGAGAAGCTACGGGGCTCTCCAAAATGTACGGACAAAGATGGTCTTGCATCCTCTCCCAACGATCCCACTCCTCAGCAAACTCCACAATATACTTGTTCTTCCCGCGTTTATTAATTGGTCGACAGACCCGTGATGGTGGAATAGGATCTAGTGGTCTGCTCTGCTGTCGTCCGAACTGACGTACCACCCTATCCGGCATATAGGGCTCCTGAATATCGAGGAACCTCAACGTTCCTCGATATGTAGAGGCCCTAAACCGGTCAATAAAATCTAGTTGCCCGTAAGGCATCCAACATATCTACAAGATTACAATGCAAATGTAAAAAGTTAACAATTTGCCAAGTTCAAATAATGTACGTATACAACTAGTCGTTAAACAATACTTACATCCTCTGGTCGATACTCATCCAGAATCTGCCTGTAAACATGGGGGCTCAACTCGTGCTGCGTAGCAGTCCTGTCAGTGTGGTAAAGGGATGCGCGTCTCTCATCATCACCTGCCATATCACGCTGGAAGTTCGGGTTCCCCGGGAAGTAAATGAAGTACATCCATATCCAAATCTGATACAATTAATGCAAATCGTTAACGTCAGACAACTTTACAAGTGTATATCACTTCTACTATTACTACGAACCTGTAAAAGATAAGGACAACCGCCGAAACCAATCACTCCACTCCTAGATGCCTCGCCTAATTCCCGATACAGATTTGCGAGGACAGCAACGCCCCAAGCCGTATCGACTACTCTCGTCGGATCGTCAAATAATGGCAACAAGCGGGTCTGCAGAAGGGTGGTGCTCTTGTCCACAAACAAACTACTGGACATAAGATACCACAAATATCCAGCGGCAATGCAATCAGGATCATCCTCGTCCTCAATCATCCGCAACACGTGGGGCCAAAAACTACAAGCCCTTACCCGACCCTGCCTCAGAGGTCCTGTCATGTTCCACTTATCTAGTGGGGACACATAACTGGGATCAACTCCGAACATGTACCCAAACAGATCATTACAATACCTCCTCTCTTGCATGGCATTAGCAAATGCACCTGTAGTCGCAGGTAATCCCTCAATAGAAAGGCCCAAAATCATTGCTACATCATGCAGCGTAATCGTGATCTCTCCCCAAGGAAAATGGAAGCTGTTCGTCTCCGGGTGCCAATGCTCAATGAACGCTCCAATAAGGTTGTGATTCACAAACCCATACTGCAAATCCCTGTTACGTGTTAACCTCGTCTGCTCAGCGATCCGGAACCAAGAACCAGGAGGAGGATCATGTGGTAAGTACGGCCTAAAACGTCCGAAATCAGTGGGCCGGGTGTAGCATCGGGTTCTCCGTGTGAACTCCCGTGGGGGATCGCCTGCTAGTTCCTCATTTGCAATCTTATGAGCAATGTGCGCCTCAAAACTATGCAAAATAGGATCGGCCAGAACGGGAGGAGGAGGTGGTGTATCAACTGGTGCAGAAGGTTGGGGGTCAGCTCTAGGAGGAGACTGAAGAACAGGACCTTCATCATCAAACCCAATCGGTGATCCATCCACAATACGCGGGGACTGTGACTGCAACTCAACAGGTGCAGTGGAAGTAGAGGGCTCAACTGAAGCAGGAGGCACGCTCATACAGGGTACTACTGGAGGCTGTGAAAAAGACGGGTCGACATTACAAATATCATCTGAGTCAAGGCCTACTGATGACTGCACCTGATCAGAAGCGACAGGCCTACCCCTACCGCGACCTGTACGCCCCCGGGATGAACCAACACCCCCTCTAGACCCACCTCTCTTGCGGCCCGAAGCCGTGACTATACGCTGGGAAACTCTTCTTCCACCCGCAGTCATTCTCCTAATTTTACCAGCTATGGCCTAACATTTTCACATTTCTTATACTAATTAGTTATTTAAACACACACATGTCTATTAATATAACATTCTGTACTAACGTCTTCAATTCAACTTAACGTTTTAATCTCTTTTCAAATGCAACTTATGTTGTTACTAGTTTTCCTTCTTATAACACTATAAATTAAATGCTGAATAATTACATTTAACGATTTTGCTTCATACCTACATAATTACACTATTTTTACAATTTTTTCAATATTTACAATTTTTACCGTTTTTAAAACTTCATAATTAAATACTACATAATTTTTACAACTTTTCATTACACTATTTACACTATTTATACTGTTACTTACACTATTTATACTTTAATTACTATTTTATATCATGCCAAATATATACATTTACTATTTTATATCATGCTAAATAATTACAACTTTTATGCCATGCCAAATATTTACATTTACTATTTTTAATAACATTTCAATTACTACTTTAATTATTACGATAAAACATTTAAAACTTTTTAATTTTACATACCTCGTCGGAAATCCGTCGGGCTCTTTTCGGAGGAGGGGGATCAGCCATTAATTCTTCCGCCATCTTCACCGCCTCTGCTCCGACCCTTGCTGCAATGCTTATTGGGTCATCTTCAGATTCGCTTTCCTCAGACCTCCCGAATTCTGGATTCGGGTTCCTCTGCCCATACTCATCTTCTACCTCCCCTACCGCAGCCTTCCCCTTCCTCCTTTCTTCCTCACCCACGCCGCTCCCCTTCCTCCTTTCTTCCCCTTCCTCACCCACGCCGCTCCCCTTCCTCCTTTCTTCCCCTTCCTCACCCACGTCTTCAACCTCCATATTTCCGCCTCCATCCTCTTCCTCCGCCACCGCCGCACCCACAGATCCAGATCTCGCAAAAACATTCCCGGATTCCGCCTCTGCTTCACGCCGCTCCTCTTGCCTCAGACAAACTCCTCCGGCCAAACCCGCCACCCATTCCATCGAAACCGCCGGATCTACTCCTCCCACCAAACCCGCCTCCAACGCCTCAGTAACTTCTCCCACCGACCCGGGCTCCATCGCCTCCTCCCGATTCGGGCCAACTGTCGGATCTACATCCGACCCTCCTCCTCTACTCGGATCCGCAACTCCTTCTCTAGCCACCGTATCACCGCCTCCGTTCATCTCTCTCGATTGCCTCATCACCTCTTCAACAGAAATTTCCGAAGGCGATACATCGAAAAAATTGCCGGCCATTATTTCAGACCACCAGTTGTTCTCCATTTTTTTTTTGGGATGATGAAAACACGGCGACTTCACAATTCGGATGGTTACTTATAGGAATTTCACCGTTTTTTTTTAACCTACTCCACACTCTCCCGAATTCACATTTCGGGAGATTCAAATACAAATTTCAACCTCTCCCGAATTCACAATTCGGGAGGTTAAAATACAAATTTCAAATTCCAAGGTCAAACTTGCATTTACGAGGCAGATCCAATTTCCGAGATTTTTTACCGTTGTTACCATCTCACGAATGCAAGATTCGTGAGAGAAATACATATTCCAAACGTGCCCGCATTCACAATTCGGGAGGTTAAAATACAAATTTCAAATTCCAAGGTCAAACTTGCATTTACGAGGCAGATCCAATTTCCGAGATTTTTTACTGTTGTTACCATCTCACGAATGCAAGATTCGTGAGGTATATTTCAAACGCGCCCGCATTCACAATTCGGGAGGTTAAAATACAAATTTTAAATTCTAAGTTCCAAGGTCAAACTTGCATTTACGAGGCAGATCCAATTTCCGAGATTTTTTACTGTTGTTACCATATCACGAATGCAAGATTCGTGAGTTTTCCTTTCACAAATCCGAAGATTTTTGCACTGGTTTGTCTGCTATTTGAATTGATATAGGAAATGATTTTGCACTATCTGCCTTTGAAAATTCGGATATACGAAATGATTTTGCACTGGTTTGTCTGCCATTTGAATTGATTGCATGTATGGTCAGTCTCAAATTTAATACAGTACTAGTATCCAAAAACTGATTTTCAATTGAAAGAGCATCAATACTAATTATTTTCTTAATATATATGAAAAACTCTAAATGAAAAATAAATAGAAACAAAGGGAGTATGTTATAGGCTTGTAGCATTACGGTTACAGAAAAAAACGCTCTCAAGAAAGAGCGAACTGCCTCTCTTCCTTGTTGGCTATCGACTACTAGAAATTTCTTTATTGATGTCCTTTGTTGTAACAAGACAACACAACTGAGCATTACAAAGTATATAAACGTGACCATTTCTAATCATCATCATCATCTTCTTCCCCACCATCTTCTTCAACGTCATCATAATCATCTTCATGTTCTTCTTCCGATTCGTCTTCACCTTCGTCTTCACTTTCGTCTTCACCTTCGTCTTCATCTTCGTCTTCACCTTCGTCTTCACCTTCGACTTCACCTTCGCCTTGACCTTCGACTTCACCTCCGTCTTCACCGTCGTCTTCACCTTCGCTGTCTTCATCATCTTCACCACCATCTTCAACTACATGATCGTCATCATCGTCATCTTGGGGTATCGGGTTAATATTTAGAGGCGGCATTGGTTTGCACGGTTATGACGTTAAAGAAATCCGGGACTCACCGCATGGCTGCCATTCAAATTTTAAGGTCAAACTTGTTCTGACGTGGCAGTTACAATTTCCGAGATTTTCTCGATTGTTACTGCCTCACGAATGCTCAAATCGTGATGTGTGGTTTCAAATTTTTATCTTCCAAACCCGGTTCAATACCCGATTTCTCAATTGCCCAAACAGGTTTACTAGATCGGGTTCACTATTTACGGTTCACTATATCCGGTGGACCGGTTCCCTAATTCTGAACCGGTTTGTTTATTTTTCTATTTCCCACGCTCACGAATGCTGAATTCGGGAACGTCTATGAATACTTTAAGCTCCCGAATTCTGAATTCGGGAACTTCTATTACTATTTCAGTTCCGCGCGGAGCTGGGCGCCGCGCGGCGCCCAGCTCCGCGCGGAATTTAAACCCTGACACACTGCGTGTGTCAGGAGTGCAATAAGCCTTTCCGATGAAAAGGGATGGGAAGTAGGAGAAGAAAGAGAGAATTGAGGAGAGGAGAGAGATAATTATTTAGGAAAAGACTAGAATGGACCTACATTATTATAATATTGTTTTATTAGTTTGTGTTTAATTTTAAAAAATCTACGTGTATAAATTTAGTTTGTTGAACTGATTTTGCTTTTTATGTGTCAAGATATTAATGGATTTGTATAGAATCTTGTTTTATACACGTTGTGTATATGTAGCAAGGTCCACTCTGTACATCCTGTTGCAATCTTCTTCATCTTCTGATTATTGGGAATGGAGGTTGTTGATTAGGTGGAGAGGATTCGACGGCTGTGATGCGGTTTTGGAGATTGTTGTGGCAGATTTTGATGACTACGAGGATGATTAGAACGAGGATTATGTTGGGCCCGAAGACGTTGAAGCTTACGACTTTGTCTGAGGTTGGAGAAGGAGAGGGGGATTAGTTAGACCTGGTCAAACTTGGTCTTGGACGGAGGATCAGGCCAAATTCAAAATTCCACCTGTTTATCAGGGCTGAGCTAAGCCTTTCTATTTTATATGGGACAATTTTGTTGTTCATATTCATCCATAAGGGCGGGCAGGGCTGCGTCCTCAGGGCAACCAAGTACTACTTACACAAATGCTAGAGTAGGGTTAAATCGCGTACTTTAAACATTCTTACATAACAATGGAACGGTGTTGAAGAAATTGACTGGAGAGAGCTGGGAAGGACGGAGTGGAGTTCAGAAGCGTGAAACTAAGAAGAAGACGGAGGCGTGAATGTGATATTAGGTTTAAAATGTTCAATCCTCAAATTAAGTATTTCCTTTAATATTTAGAGATAGTTTTATTATTTAATAAATTTTATTTAAAATTATATAATTATATTAATAATTTTTTTATTATATATAATACTGGCCGAGTAGGGCTGACTCTAAGGGCCATATGATGAATAAATTACTTGTCCGTATCCTTACAAATTTTAGGGCGTCTGGGAGGGTCGGGCGGACCGACCCTAGTTTGACAGGTTTAGATTGAGTTCATGGTTTTTAGGGTTTGGTTTTGGTGAATTTTTTATAAGGTTGATTCAGAGAGTTTGTAGTGACCATTTTAAAGAGGAAAAATCACTTAAAATAATATAAACTATTCACCTTCAATCCTTTCAAGAACAAAAAACTATTCACCTTCGACCAATATTAATATGAACTTCATAAATTACCAAAATATACCCAAAGTATAAAGATATAGACTTAAAATGGTACAAGGTGAGTTTTCGATAAACTCCGGTGAAATTTGTTGAGTTGGCGCCGGAAAAGATGACGTGGCAAACTTTTTTAATTTTGTGTTCCTATTATTTACACTTCATATATTGTATTGAAGAAACAAAATCCTAAAAAATATTGAGAAGGTTACTGCAGAAAAGAAAGAACTTGAGCAGTTCTTGGTGAGGAATACATGTCGGAAGTCCCATTAAAAAACTTCACTACTGTTTCGATAGAAATCAACTGTTTGAATCAAATTAAATTAAACGAAATCTCTCAATTGCAACCTAAAACTCCCAAATCAGAAACCTTAAATTGTGAGTATGCTTGAGTTTGAACTGGCTACGGAAGGTCATGGAAACATCTTCGGATTAATGATTCACCAACTACACACCTTCTTCTTCATGAGTTCAAATTCACCGTCGAGCTTCCTTATATCCAACCCAACGTATCGAGAATCAAGATAAATCGATGAGCTTCCTTGAATTCATTGATTCGTCCCCAACCCTCCGCTGAGTAGATAGACGGAGCCCAGATCTGATATTTAACCGTGGTTAGGAGGCCACCGTCGACGAGTCCACACCAAGTAGAAGTTTGGTGAACCCTAGAATTTGTGCCCTCTTTCCGGTGCTTTGATTTGTACGTGAGGTGTGAGAGATTTTTTTAGCCATCTCACTTCCTCCGGTGCCAACTCAACATTTATACAAGGATTTCTATCGGAAAATCGTCTTATACTAATTTTGGTCAATGTCTTAATACTTTCGATACTTTTTGGTAATTTATGAAGTTTGTATTAATATTGTTAAAGTTAATAGTTGGTATTATTTCATGTGTTTTTTCCTTTTAGAGATTACGGTATAGTTAAGGATTTTTTTTCTTGCCTGTGTTATTATTTTTGAATTTTTAATATTTGCTTAGGTGGTATAAAATTTAAAAATAAAATAAGAAATAGGTTAGGAAAACGGTAGAGCATGGGCAAATATACACAGAGGCCACCGATTACGAAAAAACTTAATATTTTTTCTTTTAATTTTGGATTGTTTTTCTCTCCACCTTGTTCTTTTCATTTTATAGACTACATCTCTTATTTTTAATGAATTTTTGTAAAAGATTTTTTTTCTAAAGTTTTTGTCTATTTAATTTTAAGGAGTCATAATCTAAGAAATACTTTTTTATTCAATGAATTTCTGTAGAATATTCTATTTTAAGTTTTTTGTATGAAGATATCCTTATAAGCCTTGTCGATTCACGAAATTTTTATGAGATTTATCTTGAACGAGTTTAATATTTCTTTTTCATTATGAGATTGAAAAAAAAAAGAGTAGCCGGCCTGACGCAGGTCCAATTTTTTTTTTTTTACCAAAACTAAAACATGATACACATAGTTTAATTAAAAGCCCTTAAAAGTGGCATTTTTACGGGTTTGGTGTTGTTGAAAAATTCAACTTTCTAGTCTCAAAAACATGATAAACCAAACATTAAGAAAGAATTATAGACAAAAATCATCTACAACGTTAACTCACACCATCAAACCCTAGGTAGAACGATTCCCGCGAACGGATACCGACGAAGCGAGTGATGAACTACGACAAACAGGGCAGCCATGACCAGTCGTCTCCAACCACTTGTCGATGCACGTCTTGTGGAAGCGATGTCCACACGGCCTCAGAGTCCGTCGCGCGACTCCGTTTCGGTCAGACTCGTACATCCCTAAGCATATTACGCACTCTGTACACCCCATCGCTATCTCCTTAATCCTATTCTCATCTTGAGCGTTTCTTGGGGGACGCGATGGACGTTGACCAGTGTTGACTGACTGCTGCTGACGAGGAACACGTTGACCATTGCTGACCGGTACACGAGGAGGAACAACAACAACTGGTCGACGAGGTTGTTGTTGATTAGGGTTTGGTTGTTGTTGTTGTCGTTGATTAGGGTTTGGATGTTGTTGTCGTTGATTAGGGTTTCCGGTTTCAATATCCGTGTTTTGACGTGGCTTCGGTTTTTGGAAAAACAAGTAGAGCAGAAGCAAGAATGCAGAGACGTAAGGCAAAAGCAAGCATATGAAGAAGATGAAGAGGTTGTTCTTTCCTTTTATATTGCCGGAGGAGGGAGACGGAGCAGGAGCGGGAACAAAGTCCATGGTTTCGTAGTACTGGATAGATTGGGTCTTCGATACCATGGATTCTTATATGGCTTCAGATTTTGCCCAATTCTTATCTATAGGTTCCCATAATTTTTATCATTAAGATACTTTATCCTTAGTGTTAAAAGATTTATTTCGTGACTTATAATTTCTAAAAAGCTTTTAAGCCTTTTCTTCGCTCCAATTTTCTTTAAGGCCAATATATGGAATTTTTTTCTGAAATGGTTTTTTTTAAAAAAAAATTCCCGACGTAGGCTCTTTTCAAAAGAAATTCTCAATATAGGCACTTATGCCAGCTTCGGATTTTTTTTATGTGTCTCGTCCGAACTGATTAGTTAACAAATATATCAAATCTTAAACAAGGAATAATAAGGTGTTAATGATTATAAGAGTTCCGAACTGTTTAGTTAACAAATATATCAAATCTTAAACAAGGAAAAATCTATATCTATATCTATATACATATATAGGATAATATTAGAATTCGTATTAATCGTAATTTAATCGTAATTTTTCATAATTACGATTAAATTTCAGTTTTTTATGAATTAAATATTAGAATTCGTATTAATCGGAATTTAATCGGATTTTTTCTTAATTATGATTAAATTTCAGATTATTATGAATTAAATATTAGAATTCTTATTAATCGTAATTTTTTATAATTACGATTAAGTTTCAGATTATTATGCATTAATCGAATTATTATGAATTCGTATTAATCGTAATTTTTTAGTAATAGTAGTGATTATTATTTCGTATTAGTTGAGATGTTTATTTTTTAGTAATTATGAATTAAATATTAGAAACTTAACAGTCATAACTAGTTATGACTTAATTGTTAAGTTTCTAACAATTCCTATTAAAAATTTAGTTTTCGTAGATATAAAGACTCGAATTTGATTACGAAGTTGCAAATTATTTCCGAATATTTTAGTATGAATTAGTCATACTAAAATTGTAAAAACATGTAGACTATACAAGCCGTCATGGATCAGACCGGCAACACGATGCCCGCACCAGTAGCGGAACGGCTTCCACGTCGACATGATGTGGCAGCCGGTGTGCGACTAGAGTTTGAGGTCCTCGAACGATTTTTCGGCACCGGATCACCTGAGCGTCGTGAGCCAGAGAATGAGTACGACGAGGCACAGCTGCAGCGGCAGGAGATAGATGGTTCGGATATGGAGATAGATGGACAGATATGAGATTTCCATGACGACGTAGATTATCCTGGTCGATATCTTACTGCGTTCGACCCTATTGAGCCCACACCAGTACAGGCGCAGGTGACCACAGATGACTATGATATCCACGACGCACCTCTGTTTCAGGATGTTGTACCTCCCAGTTCAGAGCATACAGAGCAGGATTTACCTGCAGTGACAGATGCAACAACGTCGACATCTTCTCCTCCTACGGTCGCATCTGCAGAGCCAGTCGCATCTTCAGAGCCAGTGTCGGGAGATTTAGACGACGATGACCATGCCGTAGCGACCTATTTTCCTTGGCTCGGGGACTCGATGCAGGACATTTGTCGTCCACGTGCGCCTCACCTACTGTGTTCTTATGAGACGCATATAGCGAGATGGATATGGTCGCGTGGTCCTCTTCCAGGGCCCGCTCCCGATGTACCATTGGTGCCCCCGGTGCAGGTTAGGAAGCGTGCCCGTGCGGGGGAAGCTGTAGGCCGAGGCAGAGGCCGAGGTGGTGGTGAGGGTGCTGTAGGCAGAGGCCGAGGTGGTGGGAGAGGGAGAGGGAGAGGTAGAGGGAGAGGGAGAGGGAGAGGTAGAGGGAGAGGGAGAGGGAGAGGCCAGGAGGGTGCTGAGGGAGTTGGTGGTGAGGGTGTTGCTGCTGAGGGAGTCGCTAAGGGGGCTGCAGTTGAGGAGATTGTTGTTAAGGAGGTTGCGGCTCCAGTTAGAGGTGGTCGTCGTCCCAGGCAGAGACGACGAGTAGCAGATATTCAGCCAGAGGATGAGCCAGAGGATGGGGACGGGGATGAGGCCGAGGCTGATGCGGCTCCGTTAGATCCGGTATGTTCAATAACATTGATCTGAATGCTTATAATAACTTATACGTTTCATATTTACTAACCAGAGACAATTTTTTTTCTGTACTTATTTAGGCTAGGAAGCTCCTGAGGGTGATGTACAGATCTCCACAGGTTCATGATTATGAGCATCATATTTCAGCTGAGGAGGGTACATGGTTCAGGCTTGCTGAGCGTTCTGGGCTGACAGAGCTGCGCCGAGTGGGCATAGCGTCTCAGATCGATGCAGCATTGATTTCTGCTTTTGTGGAGAGGTGGCATCCAGAGACCAACACTTTCCACATGCCATTTGCTGAGATGACCATCTGCCTACATGACGTGATGCAGATCCTCAGAGTCTGTATACATGGTCGTAGCTGCAATTCACCTATGACAGATGACCAGATCTATGCGGCGCTTGCGGACGCTATGGGTCAGGAGGCTGATGACATGAAGGCATGTTATAGCTCAGGTGGCATTCATTTCGGTGCCCTCAATGCTCGGTTGGAAGTTTTGTTTGATGCGCCAGTCAGGAATGAGAGTCACATTGCCACTTTGTATCTCCTTTTGCTTCTGGGCTCGACTGTCTTGGTGGACAGGTCGACAAAGGGTGTCAAGGTCCAGTACGCGGCGCTTGTTCTCAACCATGATCGTACAGGGGACATTGCATGGGGAGCCGGCATACTTGCGTTAGTGTATCGCAATTTAGGGTATGCATCTAGAGTCGAGACGGTAACCATTGGTTCATGTGGGATTCTTCTGAGGGTAAGATCTTGTCTTTAACGTCTTGGTGAATAACTCTTAACTATTCACATAGTGTTACTAATAATTTGTAATTGTTTATATGTAGTGCTTGATCTGGGCATACTTTCCTCATTTTCGTGATCACTTTGTCACGAACCCTGCATTCGCCCATGGAGATGTTGCTGTAGGATTGTATACACCACTTAGCAACGCGCACCGTATACAGAACTTCCTATAAAACCAAGTGTTTGAAGGTGGTGATTTCTTCATCCATCTCAACTAGAGCAAAAATCGAAGTTTTCCTACTTAATCGGTAAATTTTTCTTTTGTTCATTTTTGTATATGCTTTCATGTTTATAACTGAATATTATTTACTTATTTGACAGAACATAACTACGAATATGTTCATTTTTGTTCATTTTTGTTCATTTTTGTTATGATATAATCGTCTTTAACTAAAAAATATCAATATTTACCTGTTTGAAGTCCTCGTAAGGAAATGAAGCTTATGATCTGTCCAAGCCCTCACTATACTTGTCTTGTGAGGATTAAGCCATGTTTTCTCGACGTATCCCACAAGGCCGCTCTTCCAAGATCTCTTCAACTGTTCGAGCCGCAGTTCATAGGTCTCTTCAGTAGCTGAGCAAAATAGTCCCCAACATTGTCCTGCAAAGGCTTCCACTTTAATTTGTCTCTTTAGGATGGTCGAAGCATGTGCCTCAATGTTGTGTTTGATATGCACCCAACACAACAGATGTTGAACTTCGCTCCCGAAAACAGTCTTTATCCCTTTTATCAGCGCGTCTTCGCAATCTGTCATTATAGCCGTTGGCATCACTCCCAAATCTATGAATAAGGACTTCAATTGAATCATTATCCATGTTTAATGATAAATCCTTTCCGCTTTAGTGAATGCATACGCGATGTTGAACGTCTTGTGTGTACTGGTGAATCCAACGATCTCTACGAGCGGCATTTCATATCTATTGAAACATTAACATATATCACTACAGAACATATATCATTATCCGAACTAAATATCGACCAAGGTATTGTAGAGACTTACTTGTTTGTCTTGTACGTCGCATCGATAATTACCACGTACGGGTACTTCTTCAACAAACGCAACGACTCTTGGTTAGCAAAGAATAATATTGCAACCTCGCCGTTTGTCGTGTTTCTATGTGGGTGAACTACGTAGTCGTGGTCTCGCAAAAACTTAAGCGACCACTGTGTCACGTTTAGCTCTCCGCGATCTTTGTAATTCACCTTCTGCAAAAAGTTTGCAACTTGTCTCCTTGAAGTAACATTACCAGGGTACTTCTCCCTCAATTTAGAGATAATTTCTTTTGGCGTCTTGCGTCCAGTTCCATCTCCCCACCGCCTAGCACAAAGCTCTTGCTCCTCCGTCATTCGACCCATGAATGCATTCCCATGAAAACTAGTAAGTAGCACATGGTTATGCCGACCTTCTATCACACCTAAAATCCATTTTTCTCCTGTGACCTCGGGAATGTTTTTCTTTCGCACTGCTAGTAGCTGAAATCTACACTCACACTTCTTCGACTTCGACTTTCTAAGCCTAGGAACAGCCAACTCTGGATTCCCTTTGTTCACCTTTGGCCTCCCAGATCTTGGTTTTCCAAATCTATCGCACACAATACTTATTTGGTACGGACTTGAATTACGCGTTACCAAAGCTATCACTAACTCCTTTCCTCTATCTCTCGCCCACTCGTACAATTCTTGCGGAGTATCCCAATATTGTGCGGTTCTAAAATAATCCGAATAATCTTTCCCCTATACGTAATTGTAGAGCGACAATTACACTACTACCAAAATAACAAGGCAAAATACGAATCATTACTTTAAACTAATTAGGCTAATATATGAAACTAATTAGGCTATCATATGAAACTAATTAGGCTAGCATATGAAACTAATTAGGCCATCATATGAAACTAATTAGGCTAGCATAAGAAACTAATTAGGCTAGCATAAGAAACTAATTAGGCTAGCATATGAAACTAATTACGCTAGCATATGAAACTAATTTGAAACTAATTACGCTACCATATGTTTCAAATTATAACATATTATACTAACCACAAATTCACCACTCCGATCCCAGTCGCCGAACTCTTCGTCTTCTAAGAAACCATCCAACCATTCGTCGTCGTTCAGGTCGTCTTCCTCTTCTTGTGTTCCGCTATCCCAATCGTGTTCTTCATCACTATCTTCACAACTTTGATTAATCAACTCTAACATACGAGAGTTTTGATTACGACGAGACATTTTGAATGAATTTGTTGGAAAACGAAGAGGTTTTGAATGAATTTGTTAGAAACGAAGAGATTATGGCTTTATATAGGCACATTTATGACCGTTGTGGTCCAAATGGATGGATCCTAAACTGTAAAGACCCGTGCGCTAACCATCCGCGCACAAACCCAAACCCTAAAGCACCTGTGCGCAGAACCTAAGCGCACAGTTTTACATTTAACGACTACTTTTTTCAAAAATTTCAACGGCTACTATGTGCGCAGAAACACGGCGCACAGATTCTCAACCTGTGCGCAGTAGTTAGGCGCACAAGTAGTTACAGACTGAAAATTTACGAAAAGTACCCGTAATACCCCGTAAAACACGTATGCGCATAAGAACTGCGCACAGATGCGTGCACATAAGTTGAGCGCACAGAATCGCGTGCATATATGCCTCGATTCGCGTGCATATAGCCATTGCCTATATTAAAGGAGAGTTATTTAGAACTCTCTCCTTAATTTTAAATTCATCAATCTTATGTGGTCATTTTACTATTAACTACTCAGTTTCTCGTACCTCGATCGAACGAGTTTTATAAAATAATAAATTTAATTTTAATACATAAATAACTTAGGCTAAATTATTTTATCAAAAAGATTTAGTTCATTTACCACACATAAAGTTAGTTTAATTTTTAA
This sequence comes from Oxyria digyna, assembly GCA_029168935.1. Taxonomy (NCBI): domain Eukaryota; kingdom Viridiplantae; phylum Streptophyta; class Magnoliopsida; order Caryophyllales; family Polygonaceae; genus Oxyria; species Oxyria digyna. The sequence continues at coordinate 59,806,577 of JAPVLV010000001.1, read as the reverse complement.
AAATAATTTTTTAATTTGAATTATTACCTAAATAGCTAAAGTAAAAAGATGATCCATTTTTTAATATGAAGTTTTTGAATTAGTATAATAAACATTTTTAATAAAGAGAGTGTTAATCAAGAATTGTTTAAATATTTAAATATATTTATTTTAAAGTATTTAAAATTTATGAATTATAAGATGAAATCTTTCTATATAATTAATAAATAACTCTTTATATATTAAAGTACATAAAATATAGTTTGAGAATTTTACAAATATAAATAAATAAGCATGATATCTTGCGTATCTTAAGTATCCCAAAATAAGCATTTACACATATTTATAATTTTTCTATTATATAATTTTTTTATCAAAAAGGAAAATGATAGAAAAATGACATGTGGCATAATGAATTTTAAAATGACATGTGGCAGTTTTAGTGAGGAAGTGACATGTGGAAAAAATTGAGGACTACTTTAATAGTTTAATAGTAGATTCTCAAAATTAAAATCATTAATATTTTTAGCCCTTTAAAAATCTTAAAAATTAATAATGAATTAGTCCATGAATAAATTTTCAGCGTTTGTATATTATATAATTTATATGCAATGACTTATGTAATTATAATTTTAAAAATTTACTTCTATCAATTTTTTTAAACCAAAAATCAAATTTAATTTCTTCTATTGATAAATTTGGAATCTATACATATACTAAAAAAGAACGTTGTTTTGCCACATGTCGCCCTTATATTCAATTTGCCTATGTGTCGACCTCTAAGTTATGCTACATCATCCACCATGTCATCCTTCACATCATCCGACTTTATATTTTGATATATATCTCTGAATTAAATAAGTAAAAAAAATCAAAAAAAAATCTAATAGGTTATATTACAAAAAGAAATATCGATTTTTATCTTTTATCATATTATATCTTTATCTTTTATATATATATATATATCTTTATCTATTATGTTATCAATCTAATTTAGTTGAGTTATTAATGAACTTACACTATAAAACATAAATCGTAAACTATAATCTATAAATTATAAATCATAAAGTATAAACTATAAACAATAATCTATAAATTATAAATCATAAAGTATAAACTACAATCTATAAACTAACTAATAGTATAAAATATAAATATATTATTAAAATATTTATTACATGCGACCCCGTACATGGTACGGGAACACACTTTAGTAAATTCTAAAAGTCAACATAATTGTTATCATCATTCCCAGAAACATAAAATACTGGTAGGATTTAAAATAATTAAGTAAATTTTTAATGCCAGTTTCAATAGATTTAATATCATAAATATATCACATATAAATTACATTATAAATTAACGTCAAACAATAGATTCAATTTCACATGAAAACGCATAAAACATGGTTTTATATAAAGTTCATATTTATAAAGGAAAATGATTTTAGTTAGCAAGATACATACACCTTAATTAGTATTATTTTTTATTTTAGATTTGTTAAGATTTTATAATTTAAATGAAAATTAAAAAAACTAACTTAAAATGGAGAAGTTTAAGGAGAAAATTACACCTACTATTGATGAGGCCAAAGTGAAGGAGAAAACTTAAAATAGCTTTGTTTTAATATCCAAGTATTAAAATGGAGTAGTATCCAAGTATTTTTTTTGCAAAGTCCTACAAATATTGGAATTGTATACGATAATTTATTCTTATGTATATTAATTAACCACAATTATATACAATAATTTATTTTTAAGTATATTATTTTAATCAAAATTTGATAATATCATCCTTAAAATAACATAGAAAAATAAATGTTTACAAATCAAATCACAAACGAATAAAGATCATATGAGAGATTTTAACATTGAGAAATTTTGGGATATGAATAACTTTTATAATATAACTATAAGTACGAACACAGAATGAACTATATAAACTCGCGCAAGGCGCGAGAACTACACTAGTATTATATTAAAGGAGAATGAGCTAGAGCTCTCTCATTTACTCTGACTCCACCAAGCTTATGTGTCATTTTGTGGTAATTTAAGATTTATTTTCTTTATAATAGAGATATTGCATAAAACAAATAAATCACCTCCAACAAACTTCAAAAAAATTGTAAATTGTTTTTGTAAATAAATCAGTTTTAGTATTAATTATTATACATTTCCAACTTCTAAAAATTATTGAATTGAAATTGTATTATTACTTTCAAATGTATAACTAAAGTCTACATTATTATTTTGTAAAAATATATGATACAATATTATATTATGAGTAGGTATTAAATTACATAGCATCTGTTACAATTCAATGTGATCATATTGGAATCCACTAATACAATTAGTATAGTTAATTTTGACTCATTCTGCGTTAATATCTTCAAAGAAATGTTAATTAGTTTTTGTATAGCGGATGAAACTCATTGGTTTACAACGGTTTATTTTTTTATTTGCTTAGCTATGATGAATGATTGTATATATTTAATAAATTATTTAAATAAAATTGATAAATTTATTTAAGTTATATAAATTTGCGTCACTCATAAGTTATATAATTCTGCACATGGCGCGAGAACTACACTATTAAAGTGTTAATGATTATAAGAATTCTGATCTGATTAGCTAACAAATTAGTTACTTACAAATTAGAAGAAATTTCAGAAAACAACCTTTAAGATCATTTTACCCACAATCACTCTTTAAACCAGTTTTGACCCGATACTCCACACTCATCAAATCGACCCAAAACACACGCATCATGAGGTGGTTATGATCCGATCTTATATGCAAAAATGACGTTTTTGCGTCGACGCTTTAGCAAAGCGTGAATGGGAAAAATGCCGCGTCGGCCTGTAACCTAACCTCCAAAATGTAGATCTAGCCCTATACTCCCCCGCCTGAACACTGACCCAATTCAACAATGGCTCTCACCTGCCACCGCTTCCTCCCTCCCTATGTACGTTAGTACGTTACTTGCGTAAGCAATTCTCCAGATTCAACAATGGCTCTCTCAAGCAACTCCATTCTCCCTTCCTCCGCCGCCAAATCCCTCCACCAAACCAGCCAATCGCCGGCCAAATGCTTCCGCATCTGCGCCGTCCAATCTAGAAATTCGAGCTTGTGAATTCTCCAACCTAGAAATTCTGCTCCAACGACAGCGAGCCTTCAAACCTCCTTCAACCTTCAAATTCTGCTCCAACGACAGCGAGCCTTCAAACCTGCTCCAACTGGTTAGATTCCCTTCTTCTCGGTACAATCCAGCGGTTCGTACTCCCAATTCGTGTTTATTTTGCCAAATTTCAAATCATTTTTCTCTATTTTGATGCATATCATGTTTGATTTTACAACTTCAACTGTGTAGATGAGTCTGGATGTTTACAGTAATGTACTCTTTCAGCTGTTATTGCATTTGCGTGAAGTTGATTAGGTAGGGCTGTTGCTTGAACTTTGGCATTTCAGTTCCGGTTTGTTGAATTTGAGATTGTCATTCAATTCTAATGCCTTGGCATCAATAAGCGTTTAAACCTAAGAACTCCCAATATTGTTTCTGATGTTTCTTAAATCGAAATAGGCCTTGTGTTTGGAGAGTGCTATATATTCAAGTTTGTGTTGTGGTTCGTGAGATTCATGCTATATTTCTTTAGTTAAGGCTTCTACTGGTTGCAGATATAAAAAGCCATTCTTAGTATATATGCTCTTTGCAACTTCAGTCTTAATGGAGTGTACATCAGCAATGGCTGCAGATATAAAATGTTCTTTAGTTAAAATTACAGCACATGTTTAGAGTGTACATCAGCAATGGCTGATTGCTGATTTGCTTTGTTTGTAATGGAGTGAATTTGTGTTTGTTGGTGTTGTCTGATTTATGAACACCTCCACAATGTTGTCAAGTATCGGTAAAGCGGCACGAGAATCTCAAGACCATCACATACAACTGGTTGTAAAAGCTTTGCAAATACAAGGGCTGCAATTGTAAGTTTAAGTCATAAATTTCTGTATTTTTTGAGGTTGGTCAAGTAGTTTATTATGAGAGCTTAATGACATTTTTATCATGGTTGTTAAACACTTTTCTGCGTGTGGTAGAGTTTTATTCGTGCCATCTGTTTTTCCTTTGTCCATTACCTTGATGCACATTGTCCAACCATATACTTACAACTTTAATTGTTGTTTGTTTTCAGGTTCAAGAAACAGGAAGAGAGCCCAGCCATCTAGAGTTTTTCACATTAACTCACACCAAAGTTGATGGAGGCTTTGTGACAGATTCATCTTCAAAATTTTTGGTATAATTTCGCCAACCTATAAGCTATATTTTTGTGTGAATACCAGTACTCAATTAAAAAGGATTGAATGGAGTATACTCTTGTGATCTTTTCAAGAAAGCTACGTTAAATCAGTTATATACTGCTATATTTTTGTGTGAATGGCAGTACCTGTTTCTTCCATGTTTTCAGCTTTGTGATCTTTTCAGCTTTGTGACCTCAGTTATATACTTAATTATTCGTACGGTGTATGAATAATTCCACACACAGCCGTGCTAGCATCTTCATTTAATTCAACTACATAAAATACTCAGCAAATTAAGTTAACTAGCTTTGAGTTGCAAATACCATAAGAGTATAGGTTAGAAAAACCTGCTTAAATTTTTAAATGTTATGCGTGGTATTAGTGTAAGCATTTGATAAGTTTAGTTTTTTGTTTGTTTGGTGAAGAGCATTTGATAAGTTTAGTTAAGGCTACTTCATGCCATATCTTGATTCATATATAATTATCAAACTAAATTGATCATCCATGTTGATCAAGTTAGGTTACTATAAATCAGTTATATACTGCTATATTTTTGTGTGAATGGCAGTACCTGTTTCTTCCTTGTATAATTCGTTATATTTTACAGCATGCATTATTTCGTTTCTTATACGGAGTATGAAAAAACTTACTACTCTGTATGAACACAGGAAGAAGCAAACACAAAAGTTGATGAATTAGTGCTCAATTATTCTCCTTCAAGGCCTCGTAAAGAAATTGAAAACGAGGTGTTTAATGAACTGATGTATGATGATAATTCTAAGCGACCACTTTTATATGGGCATGGAGCAAGAAAAGGCCAGATATTTGGAGTACATGAGGTCTTGAGAAATGAAGGACATGGATATGCAACTACAACCAACAACTCTACCGAAATGGAAATCTTGAGATCAAGAGTGTTAGGTGTGACAAAGGAAAATGAGGAAATAAAAAAGGACAATCAAGAGCTGCGTGCCAAGATAGATCAAAATAATCAACTTTTACTACAAACTCTTGAAGCAGTGCGCAGTGGGAAGGTCTCTGATGAGGTCTTTAATTCTATTCACTGTCTTACGCAAGCCTAATTCTGAGGTATGATTTTTAATTGAACTCGTTTTGTTTGCATGTGCTTCTTTTTTATTGCTCTGTTATTCAGATTTAGCTACTTAGCTTACAGTGTGATCATCTTCATTGATTTTCAATTCAGATTCTGCTAATTGAACTCGTTTTGATGAGATTTAGGTGATCTTACAGAGTGATATTGCTGCTACTTAGCTTTTGGTTTATTGTGAATCTCATGCTCTAGTACATTAGTGTTTGATCATCTTCATTGATTTGCATGATCCTGAAATTGTTGTAAAAGCTTTAGGTGATCTTATTATGGTTATAGTATGATGGCTAATTATTTGCTTTTAAAATTGATATTGCTGCTACTTTGCTTTCAGTTTATGGTGAATCTCATGCTCTAGTGCATTAGTGTTTGATCATCTTCATTAGTTTGCATGATCCTAAAATCACTGTAAAAGGTTTAGATCATCCTATTATGATTATAGTATGATGGTTAATTACTTGCTTTTAGAATTGATCTTGCTGCTACTTTGTTTTCGGTTTATGGTAAATCTCATGCTCCTGTACATTTGCTTTTGGTGGAAATCTTCTCTTGCCATGCTTAGGTACCACAGGTTGGTTCAGCTGCAAATCGGGATAATACTAGCAATGATGATCTTCTCTCTTCGAGTTCGCCGCGGTAGAAATATTAATTAGGACATGCTATGGTATATGGACTTGGATTTGCAAGTTAATTGACAAGCTACTGTGAACTGAGAATTATTTGATTAGGAAAATGGACAAGTATTAAGCTACTTTGGTTCATGTATTATGGATATAGTTAATACTGAAGTTGTTTAAGTTTGACCACAGACATCATTTTGGAGCATATGCTTTCTGAGAATTTTGAATCATGTGTTTTCTGAGAATTTTGACAGTGAAAAATGTTCAGCTTCTGGGCATTCTAAGAATTTTGACGCTTTTTCAAAATTGACAACTTCGACGCTTTTTCAAAATTGACAACTTCGACGCTTTTAACTGTCGACGATGTTCAAATTTCGACGCTTTTTTCGTCTTCTCATGTGTTTTTTGCGACGCTTTTTGATACAACTGCGACGCTTTTGTCTGTCGTTAGTTTGGTTTCCTGTAATCTCCAAAAAAGCGTCGAAAACGTAATCTCGACGCACTAAGGCGTCGAAAATAAATGACATTGACATTTTCGACCCTTATTCGAAGCGTCGATCACACATTTGTCGACCATTTCAAGTGTCGAAAATGGTGAAAAAAAGCGTCGAAAATGTCCCGTGTTTCTAGTAGTGTGTGTTTATCAGCCTTACAGTGACTATGTTCAGTTTGGTCAATTGAAATTGGAAAATGAGTATGTTGATCAAATCTATGACAAGGTTATTGAGTTAGTAATTTCTAGTAGCAAGGAAAGACATGATAATCCTATGCAAAATTGTGAAATAGAAGAAGTGTGAGTTGAAGATCTCTCAAGCTCAGAGGAAGATAACGACGAAGAAGTTCAAGATAGTTTGAATGATAATGCATGTGGTAGTAAAGCTGTTGTAGCACAAAGAGTTCAGAGGACAAGGTCTTGTAATAACAAAAGCAAGTTGCTGTCTGGCAATGATAATAATGAAGTCGTTTTGAGAAGAGGCTTGGTTTATGTTTTGCTGCTAGTCCGCAGAAAAAAAGACAAAAGAAGCAAGCCGCAAAAAGGAACAAAAGTTCAAAGAAGAAAACTCATTATGTGGACCCTGAAAACCGTTTTAAGTATGCTAATGATACTTTTGATGGTAATGACAGAGTGTTTGAGGTTATATATTGCTAGTGTTGAAGAAAAATACATTCATTTTGATGCTAAAGTGAATGGTCTATCTGATAGACTAGTTTCTTTATCTGAGAAAGTGGAAAGAAATGGAGAATATATATTGTCCACAAGAAGAAATCGAAGCCTACAATAGATGTTAGTAACAATATTAATGAACATTTTCAAAACAAATCGGTAAGCTCTCAGTTAGTAGAAGACATTGTAGATGGGAAGAGGTCCAATACAATATGATTATTGATGAAGAAAATCTTGATAAAGCATCTTCTGAATCAATGTCTGAGAAAGAACAGTTCATTGGAGACAATGTAGACAACAACATTGTAGGAGGCAGTCCAGTTGTTCTACTGACAAATTTTATCGATGAAAAAATTGTTGATGTTGCATCTTTTGTAAAGGAAAAAGATTTTAGAAGGCAATCTAGATGTTAAAGTTGTAGGGGAAATTTCTAGGAATTTTGAAGTTCAAGATGAAATGATTTTAAAGGATGACATTGATAAGGAAATTGATGTTGGTTAGGGTATAAATGAGATTGTACCATGTAGTCCAAATGTGGAAGCTTATTCTGGAGTAAGCGCAGGTTAGGGTATAAATGACCCTAAGCACAGATGTTCAGCGCACATATATGTGCGCGTGTGATCTGCGCACAACGTCTTCAGAATACGAAGAGTCGTGCGCAGAACAAGTCATTTGTACGTGTGTCATACGTGCAGAAAAATGTCAGACCGCGCCATAATTTCCATTTTTATGCCCAAAATAACCTTGTGCGCTGAACTTAAGCGCACAGATTCGCGTGCATTTAAAAAACTCGTGCATATAGGCGTTCCGTTCTTAAATGGCAGTATGTTAATACAACGAAGATTTAAACTGAGGGTTGATGGCTTATTTTTAATGAATAACATTGTTTGCTCTCAAAAAAAGATAAAGAGTCAAGTATTTACATAGTAAAAAGGATTGATCTTGCTAAACATAACTCTGTAACTAACATAAAATTTTGTAGGAATCAGCAAACTTACACAACTAATTAAAGGTCAGGAATATATATAGAATGTGTAACGTATTCACTTCAAAATTTACAAACTTACAAAACTTTAGGTCAATTTGAAGGAAGACTCAACAATCCAATACTACATTACCCGAACTACTTCCATGAATGAAAACGAGGATTCCTGCGACGACAGAGCGCGGCAAATAGGGCAGACGGGCGTTTTCTCCAACCACGTGTCGATGCAAAGCTTGTGAAATCGGTGTCCACACGACTTCAGAGTTCGACGAATGACGTCTTTTTCGTCACTTTCGTAATCACCGAGGCATATCACACACTCGGTGCACCCTGATGCAATCTCCGCAATCCTCGTCTCTCTATCTTCTCTTGATTGGCTCGTCTCTTGATTGACTCGTCTTTCAATGTTTATGAGTACTTCGTTAACTGCGTCTGGATGATAATATTGTTCTTGTTGTTGTGGTTGTCGGCGTTTTAGTCTATGGCATATTTTGTATACTACTACCAATATAAACAAGAACCCTACAAGAGAATAGAAGAAGATCGTGAAGATTTCGTGGCCATCCATGGTTAAAGCTAAGAAGGCTTCCGTTGTGGAGTATCTATTTCTTTAAGCTTTTGTGTTTGGGAAAGATGTATTTATAATATCAGTTAGCGTGTTTTACCTTTTGGCAGGATCACATGAGAATTTTGTTATAAGTAAACAAACCCTAATCATCTATCTATTTATTTACACGTGTACGGTTACATATGTTCAAATCTTATCATTAGCAATTTTTGTATAATCAAACAATTATTTTGGCTACTTTTATCCATCACATTAAACTTAAATCTAGTGTAGACGCGTAGTTCAGTAATTATTTTCTAGTAAATATATCATATAAAATCCTTATTCTAATAAAAATTACTCTCTCTGTCCCTTTTTGATAGTCTCATTGTGTACTATGCACATTAATTAAGGCAAAATCTGAATGAGTAAGAAGTGATGATTACATTTGTAAATGTGTCCAAACCCATTTTTAAACCAATGAGAAGCATCCTTACATTTTTAAGAGCCAATCAGAAGCCTTTATTCCTAACACACGGATTGCCAAACAATTGCAAATTCTGAGGACTAAAATACCCCTAAAGAAAACCAGATGCAATTATCAGTCTATTAATAACCTCAACCCACAATTTAATGAAGCATTTACTGCTAAACTGAACAGACTTAAAAAAAACAGGGGAACAGAGCATCACTGTCTGAGGAGAATGGCTTCAGCATTCAATTTGAATGATCTTCCACCTCTTGATGATGACGGCTTAAATACTGGGGAGCTATGGGACATAGGAGAGGAACCTGGATTTTCTTTTGATCTGAATCAGACGCCACCATCATCAGAAGCAAAAGATCATGGAGAGGCATCACGACATCATGAACCAACTCCCAGACTCAGCAGTTCGAAGAAGTTGCATATTCTCAGTCATCTTCTAACCAAACTGGACAAGGGGAGACTTCCATATGGAGCAGTGAAGGAAGCTGCAGAGCTGTTCAAGGTAACAAGAAAAACAATTAGTAGAATCTGGCGAGCAGCCAAGCAACAACAACAAGAAAATCAAAGCTTCAATGTCAGCACAAGATATCATAATGCTGGTAGAAAGAGAACTCAAGTCGATCAAGCAGCAATAACATCACTTAGCATGAGGGACAGAACATGCCTGAGAGACTTAGCAAGCAAGCTCAACATTCCCAAGTCAGTATGTCATAGAATGATCAAGCAAAAGATAATAAAGCCACACTCAAATGCATTACATCCTGGATTGAGTGAAGCACACAAGATCAAAAGGATGGACTGGATTCTCAATCTAATATCAGGGGACACAATGCTGGAAAAGACAGGTTATCATCCAATGTATGATTTTGTGCATATTGATGAAAAATGGTTCTTCCTTACAAAGAAGACACAAAGAGTATATCTAGCACAAAATGAAAGAGGCATGTACAGGGATGCTAGTCCAAGTAAGTTCATTCTTAAGGTTATGTTTATGGCAGCAGTTGCAAGGCAAAGGTTCAATTCAGATGGAGAATGTACTTTTGATGGAAAGATTGGTATCTTTCCATTCACATATCAAGAAGCAGCTAAAAGAAAATCAGTAAAGAGACCAAAGGGGACAATGGTAACAAAGCTTGTTGAGTCAATTAACAAGCAAGTTACACGCAGAATGCTTATTGATCAATTAATACCAGCAATCAAAGCTAAATGGCCAGAAGGAGCACAAAGAGTCATATACATCCAACAAGACAATGCAAGACCTCACATCAATCAACAAGATCCAGAATGGCAAGAGGTACACAAACAAGATGGTTTCACATTTATTCTAATTCAGCAACCAACTAATAGTCCTGATTTAAACATCTTAGACCTAGGATTTTTTAGGAGCATACAGTCACTGATGCACAAAAAAATGCCAAAGAATGTTGATGAAATGTTACAAGCAGTTTACAATGCTTTTTATGAGTTGGATGCCACTACTCTAAGAAGAAATTAAGGAAACATACATAAGATGGGGATTCAGATGACTCAGAGAGCCAAGCAAGACACCTACTTGGGCTGTTATGGAAGCATGGGACATTGTTCATGGGGATTCAGATGACTCAGAGAGCCAAGCAAATGATGAAACAGAGACCCAAGCAAATGATGAAACAGAGACCCAACCAAATGATGAAACAGAGACCCAAGCAGATTTAGGGGAATGTCAAGAAGATTTAGATAATTTCATACTAATGTAAGGTAAGGTATCATAGCCTAACTGGTTTTTGGGTTTAGCCAAGACTATATGACAAGTGTAAGCATGCATAGACTAGCTGTTTTTTGTAAGCATGCTTACACTAGTCATATTTTTGTAACCAAACAGATTATGTGATGATGAATATTGGTGGTTAAGGAAACATACATAAGATCCAACTACAAATTTATTAAGGCAACATAATGGTCTCAGGTGTCCCCATGGTCATCATTGATTTTTTTCTAAGTTAATCCTATAACTTAAACATTCCAGATAGGCATCAATCAGTAAAAACATCTAGTGTTCCTATGGCACATCCAGGTAGTGATACTTAAGGGCTTGCATCTCAGCATAGACATTTTCATCATTAATTACTTATAACAGATGTCCCCATTCCCTCATTGATGTCAAGCCCCTAAACACTAACCTAAACATTCCAGATAGGCATCAATCTAGACATTATATACTGTGTTCCTATGGCACATAAAAGATATAGAATTAAACTTAATCTCAGACCATGAAAAACAAATTTCATCATTGACACTTTCAGAGATAAGGCAACTAGGATCAATATGCACAATGCTTAACTCAACAGAGAGTCAATATGCATCAACACATAATATAGGGTCACATTTCATCATCAACAGAAGGTAGTCCCAAAATGCATCAACACATAATCAAGGTCAGAGTTCATCATCAATAGATGAACCAAGCAAACAATCTGTCAAAGTTCAACATCAACAGTTGAACCAATCTAGAGCCAAGAAAATATACAGATACCATAATATAGAAAAATATACATCCAGCAAAATATACAGATTCCATAATCTGTTAAAATCCATCAGCAAAATATACAGATTCCATAATCTGTTAAAATCCATCAGCAAAAAACCAAGTACCAAGTTCAAGTCCATAACAGTTGATTAATTAAAACAGAGAGAGTAAAAAAACAGAGCCGCCCAGGGGACTTAGCTAGATTTCATCAGAGCGGGAATTGGAGTCACAGACAGAGGACTCATCGGGGATGATGATCAACTCCGGGGAGAGAGGAGCAGCTATCTCCGGTGTCGGCATATCTACAGCGTCGGACGTCTCCGGGGTCTGCATCTCCAAATCCATCTTCGAGGTGTCCGGGATAACAATTATCTCTCTGGGACGGGACAAGGCTTCATTCTCCGAAAGCTCAGGGGACCAGGCCATCTCCACCGATTCCTTCTTCTGCTCCGGCGACCACTTCATGTTCTCCGGGGTCTCCTCCGGCTGGACAAAACTCCAAGTGTGCTCGCCTTTGCAGTTCGGCCCCCAGTTACAAGGCGGGGACAGCGAGCACCCCTCCCTAGGGGTTACAGTGGCCGACGGATCGGAATCTTTGAAGAATTCATCAAGATCGACATCGGAATCTCCATGTTCGGAGATAAGTGGGGAACTGGGATCCGGGGAACTCGGATCGGAAACAGTTCTCGACCTCCGACCACTAGCCATGGAAGGGGTGCCGCTCTTAGTGAAGCTTTGCGAGGGTCGGGTGTTGGTGGAGTTGTCCATCGGAGGAGGCAGTTGAGGTTAGGGTTAGGGTTAGGGTTTCGCGAGAGAGAGAAGGCAGTTAGGGTTTGTGAGTGGAAATGAGAGATTTGTGAGGAAGCTGAGTATTTAGGGGTGTGGAATTGGGCTTCGTTTTGGGCTCTGTTTTGGGCTAAGATTAGTTGGGTTTTTGGATTAATTAGGTTTAGTTGGGTTTAATTAGGTTTAATTAAACCGGATTATTGAGATAAAAATGGGTTTATTACAAATTTTAGAGGCTAATGAGAAAATGGGTTATGTAATAATGGAAGAAATTTAATGGAGTTTTGGGTGGTTGATGAAGTTAATGGTGAAATATTATATGGAGAAGATTATGTAGATGGTTGATTTGATTGATAAAGTGATATTAGAATATGAATAAAATAAATTGAATAAGGGTATAATGGGAAGAAATTTATGGATATAAATGGAAATGAGACTAACAAAAGGGGACGCCCAAAACGGAAACAAGACTATCATTTAGGGACGGAGGGAGTAGTTTAAAATAATAACAGAACTTTAAGTAATCCCAACGATTGAAAATCCACCGAAAATAAATAACCACTAGTTCATTTCCCGCACATTGCGCATGCCTAACACATTAACTTTTATCGTATTTATATATTTCGTGTTATCTTTACATGAAATAAGATCATATGAGGACATTTCTTGAATTTTCTTCTCGTGAGGACATGAGGATGAAATCTTAACCGTTTAGGTCGCTCCATCGTACGGCTTAGATGAGTTTCCAAACTTCAGTTGTTTTTAATCACGGAGGGGCATATTGGTCAATATACCATTCATTCCTAATTTTCCATCTCTCTCAACTGACGCTCCCGTCTCCTTCATCTTCTCATCCAAATCTAAACTTCTCCTTAATCTTCTCTGCTCCAAATCCCAGAGTGTGCTCATAGATGGAGGACAACGATGGATGACGGTGGCTCACTGATGGAGGAAAATGATGGCTCACAGATGGAGGACGACGGTGGCTCGAGGCTTGTGGATGGAAAACGACAACGACTCTTTGAAGTTATAGCTTTGTATTGGATGCGAAAGAGGCTTACAAGAGAGAAATAAAGTATGAATTCCTCTTGATTTTGAAATTTAGGGTTCAGTTCAATTTGGGGATTTTCAATTTAGGGTTTATTTCCTCTTTGACGAGGTAGATATGCTTTAATGTTGTTCCAATTAAATTTGTGTCTTCATTGCATCGTCAAGGTTCATTTGGATTGCAAGCTAGAGCTTTATCGTTCTACAACATCTATTCACTATTTCTATAATCATAACACAATATGTTTACATGTATTCATTTATTGATCATGACGGCAAATTTAAAGTAGAGTATTGAATTTGATATACAAATCCCTCAGTTTAACGCTTGTTTCATTTTTTTATGGGAAGCTATATTAGTTGTATGCTAACATTGTAAGCTTGTTTGCTCAAGACAATAATGTAGGATTTGCTGCTTGATTTATATGTAAATCATCTCTTATACTACTAGGCAAAATAGCAATGCCCTTTAAGGTGTGTTACTGCACATTTTAGTACAACAACAACAACACTCCCCATTATATCCTGGTATCGGGGTTTGGGGGGTCGGGATTGGGTAATTCCTTACCCCAACATATTGAGAGGAATGACCTAAATGACCCAAAAGAAGAGAACCTACACGCGATCTCAGAGATAAAAATACAGAGATAAAGGAAAAGGCCATATCACGAAAAACAAAGAAGAAAGCAAACAAAGAAGGCTCGCTCCAAAGAACAAGAGGTTTAGGCTTCTGTAACTCGAATCTTCTTCCTCCACAAAGCTCTGTCCTGAGTCAAATCTTCCGAAAGCGACAAACTAGAAAGGTCATTCCCCGACGGTATTCTCCTAGCGCCAGAACCTCACATCTGCGAACCGGGGCACCAAGTGGTCTCCTCTGAACGTGCCCAAACCACCGAAGTCTAGATTCTCGCAACTTGTCCTGAATACTAGCCACACCTAATTTCTCTCGGATTACTTCATTTCTGATCATATCCAACTTTGTATGGCCGCACATCCAGGGTAGAATCCGCATCTCAGCTACCATAATCCTCTTCTCCTGAACCCTAGTAACTGGCCAACACTCCCCTCCATAGATCATCGTTGGTCTGACTACCACCCTGTAAAATTTGCCCTTTAACTTCAGAGGGACTTTCTTGCCCTTAAAAGGAGTCTCTCAAACGCACGGTACTCTCCCCAAGCATCAACCCCACCTCCCTGTCCGACGAGTACTCAAAGTCAAACTCGACATACTCAGTCTTTTCCCGACTCAGCTTGAGGCCCTTCGACTCTAGTGTAGCTCTCCATACTTCTAATCTGTTACCGACTTCCTCTTTGGACTCGCCAACCAACACAATGTCATCCGCAAACAACATGCACCACGGGACATCTCCTTGCAAGCTACCTGTCAACACATCCATCAAAACCGTGAAAAGAAAAGGGCTCAAAGCCGATCCTTGGTGCAATCCTATTCGTACCCCAAAAAAGTTCGTATCTCCGCTTGGTGTGCAGACACTAGTCCGAGCCTCATCGTAAGTGTCCATCAGAATTCTAATGAAAGTCCCCGACACACCCTTTGCTTCCAAACACTCCCAAAGCAATGCCCAAGGCACTCTGTCATAAGCCTTCTCCAGATCAATAAAAACCATGTGCAAACTCTTCTTCCTCTCTCTGTAAATCTCTATAAGACGCCTCATCACATGAATAGCTTCCATAGACGACCTTCCAGGCATGAACCCAAATTGGTTAGCCGAAACCTGCGCCGAACTTCTTAGCCTCAACTCAATAAGTTTTTCCCAGATCTTCATAGTATGGCTAAGTAGTTTGATTCCCTTGTAATTACCACAATTCTGGACATCCCCTTTATTCTTGTAGATTGGAACCAACTTACTGCACATTTTAGTAAAATCCATTTTACTAAAAGACACGCTTTCATACAAGAAAGTTACAGATATACTCTGTATCAAGAGGAGCAAGTCAATTGTTTAGTAAAATCCATTTTACTAAAAGACACGCTTTCATACTAAAAGACACGCTTGCCATGGCTAGTCAATTGTTTACAGGGGTTGAAAGCTGAAACAAGAGGATCAAGTCATTAGATGTAGTTAAAGTTTTATTATGAAGTTTAGACATGTTGTACTCCATTATCTAGTTGCATTGATTACATGTAACTTCATTCCTTCAGATTGGTTTAAGTTGTATTCGGATGGATTGTATGTCGCTGGTAGTCCTTGTGTTAATGTTGGTGGTCTGATCCGTGACCAGTCTAGGAGATTTGTTAGGGGCTTTGTGGTTAATTCCTGGTGGCAATTTGCTTTCCGGGCTGAGTTGTTGGGTCTCCTCCATGGACTTTCTATGCAAGTCAAATGTGTACCTGCAAGGTTGAAGTGAAAGTGAATACAATGGAATTGCTTGATGTTGTCACTGTTACGGTCCCTCCACTGTTGTTGCACAAGGACTACACTCAATTTGCTCTTACCTTGGTCATCAGTTATGGGATGATTCAATAAAAAAAAAGGCCACCACCTGATTCATCCATGTTGATAATTTGTTGGTGGTTGAATCAGGATCATGAACTACATGTTGGTAAAAGCCAATTTATGGTTTTAGTTTATTCATTCAAGTATGATTGTGCACTCTATAACTACAATTAATTTTTATTGCTTCTTTTGTATCTCCAAAAAAACTTTACGTACATGAACCTGTAAGGCTATTGATATAAACCTACACGACTATCTACATGAACCTAATGTCTTTTGTGCAATGTTACCATAAAAATAATCCAGGCTGAAAAAAATCATAAACCTCTAGGCATATTTTCATGAACCTAATTGCATATTTTCATGAACCTCTAGACATATTTTCATTAACCTCTAGGCATGTTTTAATGAACCTAACTGTATATTTTCATGAACCTAAGTGTGTAATTTCATGAACCTAAGTGTGTATTCTCGTGAACCTCCCGACATATTTTCATGAACCGTACCTCTAGGCATATTTTCATGAACCTAATTGTATATTTTCATAAATTTCTAGGCATATTTTCGTTAACCTCTAGGCATATTTTAATGAACCTAAGTGTGTATTCTCATGAACTTGTAGGCATATTTTCATGAACCTCTAGGCATATTTTCATGTACCTCTAGGCATATTTTCATGAACCTAAGTTTATTCCTATGAACCAAAGTGTATACTTTCATGAACCCCTCAGCATATTTTCATGAACCTCTAGGCATATTTTCATGAACCTCTAGGCATATTCTCATGAATCACTAGGCATATTTTCATGAACCTAAGTCTACCGACATATATGTTTATGTCTACCAACGAGTACATTCATGAACCTCTTTTTTGGTGCAATGTGTTCATAACCAATAAATCCGGTTTAAAAAATTCATGAACCTGCAATACTATTAAATTAACCTACATGACTATCGATGTGAACCTAATGCCTTTTAGTGAAAAATTAACCTACATATTTTCATGAACTTCTAGACATATTTTCATGAACCCCTAGGCATTTTTTCATGAACCTCAAGGCATATTTTCATGAACCTAAGTGTATTGTTATGAACCTAAGTATATATTTTCATGAACCTTTAGACATATTTTCATGAACCTCTAGGCATATTTTCATGAACCTCTAGACTTATTTTCATTAACCTCTAGGCTTATTCATGAACTTAAGTGTGTATTTTAATGAATCTCTAGGCATATTTTCATGAACCTAAGTGTATTGTTATGAAAGTAAGTGTATATTTTCACGAACCTAAGTGTATTGTTATGAAAGTAAGTGTATATTTTCACGAACCTAAGTGTATATTTTCATAAACCTCTAGCATATTCTCATGAAGCTAAGTGTGTATTTTCATAAACCTCTAGGCATATTTTCATGAACCTAATTGTATATTTTCATGAACCTCTAGGCATATTTCCATTAACCTCTAAGCATATTTTCATGAACCCCTAGGCATATTTTCATAAACCTAAGTGTATTTTCATGAACCTCTAGGCATATTTTCATAAACCTAATCGTATATTCAAACTAGAATCATAATTCAAATATAGTGCTTAAGCATTTGCAGTATACTAACTACTATTGATTATACTCGTTGACAAATTGTATATTTTCAAAACGATCTTGTTGATTGTGTAGGAGTGCCTCTTTTCTTTTTATGTTTTGGACTCTTCTTAAACCTCCATATATATAGACTATATAGTTCATGTACTAGCTATTGATTTGCACAAACAAAAACGATCTTGTTGATTTTGTAGGAGTGCCTCTTTTGTTTTTGTCATAAAAAGAGGAACGACCCTTACGAAAAATTGAATCAAGAGATAGAGTTAGGACCCCTATGGGCTACAGCTTCAGCAAAGATTAAATCCTTGATGCAATAAGGAAGAGTAAATAAAATACTAAGGGTAGCATTGTGGGCCATGGAAAAGGATGCAAGTGCAGCAGCAACTGCATTGCCTCGCCTGCTGATTGATGTGAGAAAGATTGATCCACCATGTTGATTATTGAGCAACTTCCTACATCTTTGGACAAGATGATAATCAGGATGTGAGCGAGGACACCCATTATAGATCAAGTTACATGCCTGAAGGCAATCTGACTCAGTGACAAGCCATATATTACTTGGCGAGGCAACCAGCTGCAGCCCATGGCCACAGTTCAGCGAATAAGGACACTACAAGACCCGCAAGAGAAGGTAAAGGCACGAACAAAAGAACCCTCGCCATCCCGGGATTGTCGTAGAAAGCAGCGTTGACATTCAACTCCAATCGTCGGGATTACAGTAGATAACTAGCGTGTGTTCCCGTACCCAATATTGATGAGAAAAGAAAAACAACTACTTCTACATCCATCAACAACCTCAAGCTTGTATTATTTGAATCCGAGCTCTTGCAGTGCACTTTCCTTTCTTAAGATAACACGATTCGACTGATGTGAGATGAGACTCGATAAAAAAGGCGGCTTTCAGAAAGCAATGGATTCTAGATAGAAAGGGATGGCTTCAGACTCACTCATCAGAGGCAGCAGACCGAGCGAGCGAAGTTCAGTCGGCGTTCTCTCACCGTGAATTGCTTCAATCACTTGTTCTACACGGCTTTTTACTTTCCATAAAACAAAGAAATTGCAACATACAACAGGAGACTGAGCTTTGAGTTTGAGATGTTCGTCATCTAAAGAATTCGAAATCTGTTGAAAGTGGATTTCATTTCCGATCTCGAATTCAAGAATCGAATTAGCTGTTCGGCAGCTCGGAATGCAATTGAGGTTTCTATTTGAGTTCATTAAGAAGAGAAAAAGCCAATTCCTCTTAGTGAGTAGCGCATTCTAACACTTCACACCAACCCGGTTGAGCTATAATTGAAAAAGGAAATAGGGAATCTTGTTCCGCTAATACGAGCTCTTTCAGTGAACTTTCTTCACTTAAATAAATCATTATTGATAGACGGATGTGACATCAAAAGCGGAAGGAATGATGAAACCATCGGAACTTACTGGAGGCTTTCCACTTTGCTTTCGGTTGACCTGACTCCTAGCTTTTACCTTTGAGACTAATCTTTACCCTCAATGAGATATTTTAGATAGATTCTCAGATTTTTTTTTAGAAATGGAAATCTATGACGAAGGAAGACAAAGTCTTTTTTCCACAGGTTGGAGGAAGAATAAAAGGAGCTGACGAGAAAACGAGTTTGATCGAAATCCATTCTGTCACTGACTGGATTTGACGTGAAAGCCTCTAAAAGATATTTTATCATTACAAACATTTATAATAGAAGAGATATTCGTCCATCTCCTACCTAATAGGCGCTTCCTTTTAGCCTCTTATCCTCTGAGAGGGATTCTCATGCCACACACAGGGTAGCGTCATTCGCAGGCGCACTATTCTGCTTCGGGGAGGCAGATAAGTTCATCACATCACATAAAAGAGATTTCCAAATCGACGTTTTTGAGAACCCAAAAATCGAAGAAATCGGGCATGAAGGACGGCATCTCCCTTATTGAGCGAGAAGCGCGGGGCACATTTCTCACTTGGGCAAGGAATCCATGGCGGGATCGGATTGGCTCAAAACCCCTTTTATTTATATGATTTCTTGGTTTCCAGATGATGATGAGAAGAACCGTTATCACACTGAAATGCTTTAAATATGAATGAGACGTCGCGTCGTGAACTGATTCGAATACTGGAATTCTTCCATGGGATTTTGTTTGATGGCTAACCTGGAGGGTTGAACTCCAACATGGTCATGCTAGAAGTTCGTTGCTTGGCGTCTTGCCCACTTTCTCTTAGTTTGCATCTTGAACGCCTTTACGAGTCCACCAATTCATAATAGAGTAGGCGAGGCACACTAAATCGAGCAAGTCCGTGGATTTGCTTGTCTTCCTTTGAGCACATTTTATGGTTTGGGAGTCAATCAAAAGAAGAAAAAGCAGATGAGGAGAGAGCCTCAATATTTATTCAATGGCTAGTGACATCTAAAAGAAGAAAAAGTTTCCAGCATCTCACGTCCCCGAAGATCAGATTTTGCTGGTTCCCGCCTAAGAAGAAGGCTTGATTATTGAATAAAATAGGGAGTGGATTCCTAGCCCACTTCTAAGAGCCTAGACTGTCTTTCTTTTCTGCCTTATTAGATAACACTTCTTAGTGAAATCCATAAGAAAAGCAGACTTTCAATACTCTTTTACTAAAAAAATTTCAAAACTATACCCATTATTTTTCTTTTTGTCCTCTGATGTTTTCACAACGTCTCATTCCAAAATTATCCTTAACTTAATAGACTCATTCATTAAAACTAAATTTGTGTAAACTACCATCGTTCTTCCCTTGTCAATTTCTCCTCCACCGTCGAGTTCTTCATCGTTGAGTCCTCTATCCGTGTCCTCAGTCCAATCACTTTCAAATCCTTCGTCCATCCATTTTGGATAAGTTTAGCCTAATTAAACCTACTATTAGTTTGGTATACATTTATCCTATTAATATGTCATTTTATAAATATATTAGATATGTCGTTCTATAAAACCAATGCATCGTACGGGAAACTAAGATGGTTTATCACTCATAATTAGCTCAGTTCCTCCCGCCTTGCACGAGTTTTATAATAAACAAATCTAATAATAATTTTAGTTTAGGGTAAAAATTTAAAATTAATTAAATTTAATTAAATATTTTACTAAATAGATTTAGTTTATTTACCTCATATAAATTTAGTATGTTTTTAAAAATAACTTTTTAATTATTATTAAATTATTACCTAAAACGCTATAGTCATAAGATGATCAATTCTTTAATAAAAAGGGAGTGAATCCCATAATAAACCCTCCTATAGAAATAAATAAGAATGAATCTAAGTCATTAGATTAAATTAGTTACCCCCACTTGTAGTGGGGGTAGTTGTGGTGGTCTGACGGCCTCCCGGCGACCACCCGACGACCACCGGGTGGTTGTTTGGTAGAGGTCCGGCGGTGGTGCGGCGTGGTCCGATGGAGGTCCGGCGGTGGTCCAACAATAAATGAAAACGTTAAAGTATAAAAAATAAATGAAAATTTAAGTCTAATTCAAATTGGTGAACAGTTAAATATAATGTGATGAACATTCTGTTGACTAACATTTAAGTATAATGTGATGAACATTCTGTTGATGAACATTTAAGTATAATGTGATGAACATTCTGTTGGTGAACATGTAAGTAAAATGTGATGAACATTCAGTAAAGTATATCAAAATGAACATTTATCAACATTTTGATGAACATTTATGAACAACGTGATGAATATTTAAGTTGATTGTAATGAACTTTTGAGTAATGAACATTTTATTAAATGTTTGTGAACATCTAATGATGTTTGATGAACATTTAAGTACAAGATGATGAACATTTAGGTAATTTTTGATGAAAATCAAGTGTTTTTTTACTCAAAATTATATTAAAGCGGTGTTCCACATAAGTGGTGGTCCGATGGTTCGACTGTGGCTTGATGGTGGGTCAGTGGTGATGCGGTCGTGGTGGTCCGTCGTTTATCCAAATAACATAACCATTTAAGTGTAATAAACTTGGTGAACATTTAAAAATAATTTGATGAACATTCAAGTATAATGTGATGAACATTCAGCTGGTGAACATTTAAGTATAATATGATAAACCTTCGGTAGAGTATATCACAATGAACATTTAACAACATTTTGATGAACATTTATGAACAACGTGATGAAAATTTAAGCCGATTGTAATGAACTTTGAGTAATGAACATTTTATTAAATCCTTGTGAACATTGAAGTATGAGATGATGAACATTTAAATATGAGATAATGAAAATTTACGTGATTTTTTATTAAAATTAAGTGTGTTTTTAATAGAAATTATATTAAAGTGGTGTTACACATAAGCGGTGGTCCGGTGGTCTGACGGTGGCTTGATAGTGGGTCAGTGGTGGTGCAGTCGTGTTGCGGTGGTGGTCTGTCGTTTGTCTAAATAACATAAACATTTAAGTGTAATAAACTTGGGTGAACATTTAAATATAATTTGATGAACATTTAAGTATAATGTGATGAACATTCAGTTGGAAAACATTTAAGTATAATGTGATTAACATTCAATTGGTGAACATTTAAGTAGAATATGATAAACATTCAGTTGGTGAACATTTAAGTATAATGTGGTGAACATTCAGTAAAGTATATACAAATGAACATTTATGAACAACGTGATGAACATTTAAGCCACTTGTAATGAACTTTTGAGTAATAAATAATTTTGTAATATTTGTGAACAATTTTATACATCTTTGTGATAAATTTGTTCCGGCGAGGCCCAAAGATGGTCCGCGCGTGGTCGGAGGTGGTCAGCGGCGGTCCAGCGACAGTCCGGTGATGGGGCGGTGGCAGTCCGGCTGTGGTGACAAGGGATGACAAAGTGGCGCCACATGTCATCGTCTAGGCTCTTGGATCTTTCTTGATCCAATGTTCCACAATCATTCTCATTTATCATTTTAACAATCTTTATTACATGATACTTTTCCTAATAAAAAATATTTTAATTATAGTATGATAAATATTTGTAATCAAGGGAGTGTTAATCATGCAGATTTAAGTTCTAGTGAAGGAACTGATTATGGTAAAAATGATAGTACGAATCGTGACCATTGGATGAGATATGATTGATGGACTAGATTAAACTAATTTGCATATATATGTTGGATTATAATATCTAATATAATTATGTGGACTCGCATATTATGTAATACAATTATATGGCTAAATATATGTTGACTTATTTAAGTGATTCGATTTAAATAAAAGTTAATAAACTTTGGAAGAAGTATGAGCTCAATGAGTGGATATTGAGTGTGTCCCAATAGGTTTAATGTGATTCTCTTGAGCCACTATATAAAAGAAAACATAAGTTATGATCCCCAATATACTAAATCTATAAAGTGTCTTTTAGTTTTTTTCTCATTAAAGAGAAGACAAAACAAATTCACGTTCTTGGTGATTTAGTTGAGGAAGACTTTACATACGATGCTCGATTGTAGTTCCGCAAAAGTTTTGATTGCCTCTATAGATACAAGTATGTCTTCTTATGATTTCTTGATAATCTTAACATGATTGATCTTGACATACTATAGAAAAAATGATACTCTACGTAATTATAAGAAGGATCATAACTTAACTTTATGGAATCTTATTAATTTTTAAATATTTATTTCTCTCCTAAAATAGTTCTTTAGTCTCGTTGTTTTTTCTCTATAGAAAGAAAAGATCATATTTGTTACTAATCAAATACAAACTGTGTTGAACTAGATGAATATTGGGAGAGAAGATATTTTCTGTATATTCAGTTGTAAGAATTACAGCTCTGCTTCATTATATAGAAGAGAGAAGAGTGTTACAGAGAGTTTGTTAGAGGAATAATCCTGTGTGATGCAGCAGAATTGGGAGATCCATGACTCCCATCAAACTGAGATTGAGAAGAGATAAATTCTAATAATCTTGATATGTCTTGATCCCCTCCTTTAAACGAACGAATACTGACTTAAGCAGAGATCATCCTCAAAACTTGTCTTGTTACGAAGGAATCAAATTGAACTCGACAACAAGCAACGTCGTAAAAATTAAAGGACTGTGAAGTCACTAAATGCTCATAAAAATTCGCTCTCGCTATTTCCACTGCATTTTATAACTAATGGCACTACATTTTTGTACGTTGAACTTCAACATACGTTGAAATCCAACGTATAGGCAAAATATTTTGTATACGTATTATCCTCGGGGTATACGTATATAATTTTAAAAAAATACGAAATACACATGCAACGTACATGTATAATTTGAAAAAAATAGCCGTTCAAAAATAATTGGAAAAAATAAATAAAAATAAAAAATCCCGTACGTTGATAATCCATGTACGTTGGTTCCCAACATACGAGATTAAATTTATTTATTTTCAACCTACAAAACGTTTTTTTTTTTTTAAATAATAATTATTTTTAGTATATTATACCAATAATAGGTTATACATCACATATGTCTCTTTGCTCTAGTGGTAAAGTGCACTTGTGTGTGTGAGATCTTGAGTTCAAATCTCAACACTGACACCACACTATTTTATTTTATTTTTGGGGAAAAATGATTGAAAAATGAGAGTCGAACTTGAGACCTCATGGAGGTATATATAATGGAAGGGAAATCACTACACTATTGTGTCTTATTGATCTATATGTAATATTAATGCTACAACATAACAAGGGAACTTACTTTCACCTTACCCTTTTATTAGAAAAACAATTTTTTTTTAAAACTTAACATTTCATAATTATTTGTGCTATTTTTTTCGTTTAAAAATAATAATAATATTCATAAAATATTTAATAAATAAATAAAATAGTTTAAAATAATTATAATATTTTAAAACTTTAATTTTAACATTTTAAAAATATACTAAAATTTCAAAAATATAATAAAAT
Source organism: Oxyria digyna (assembly GCA_029168935.1). NCBI lineage: Eukaryota > Viridiplantae > Streptophyta > Magnoliopsida > Caryophyllales > Polygonaceae > Oxyria > Oxyria digyna. Next base: position 59,782,106 of record JAPVLV010000001.1, on the reverse strand, counting down.
TTTAATTTTAATATATTATTTTACTTGTTTTTAGTAAAACTTATATATTTTTTAAGATAAAAAATAATGATAATCAATATTATTCCCAATATAATCTCTGTATATTTTTTAATTTTTTTTGAAATAATATATATTGATAATAAAATCAAAAAATATAAAGAGAATATAGAGTATAATCAAACCAAAAAATATATTATTTAATCTTTGTTTACTTATCAATTATTATACATTGTATAAATTTTGTAGTTTTATCTTGATTTTGGCAAAACAACGACTAAACGATGTTATAATAGATTGAAACTTGGTTACAATGAATATTAGAGGTATATAAAGTCACAATAAGGTCTCGCTGACACTGAACGAGGCTTGAAACTATGCGTAAACGCTAAAAGGCCTTAAATGGTCCTAAGGCCCAATTTGGCAAAACGACATCCAAATGATGTCATAATAGAATGAAACTTGGTTTCAATGCGTATTAGAGATATTTGACCATGTGGCTGTCTTACAATCACAACTTCTAACTGTTTGTAGCTAGATAATCAACGAGATGATAACAAAGCAATTGTACGGCAATGATCAAACTAGACAGTAACAATCTTAACACTCAAGAACACGATGGGAAATTAGGGTTAAAGGCTTGTAATGGCGCAAAAACCGAGTAAAAATGACTTAGAACGCCAATGGCGCGAAAATCGAGTAAAAACGACTTAGAACGACTAATGGCATAAAAACCGAGTAAAACCGATTTAGAACGACTAATGGCGCGAAAACCGAGTAAAACCGATTTAGAACGACTAATGGCACGAAAACCGAGTAAAACCGACTTAGAACGACTAAAGGCACGAAAACCGAGTAAAACCGACTTAGAACGACTAATGGCGCGAAAACCGAGTAAAAACGACTTAGAACGACTAAAGGCACGAAAACCGAGTAAAACCGACTTAGAACGACTAATGGCGCGAAAACTGAGTAAAAACGACTTAGAACGACCAATGGCGCGAAAACCAAGGAAAATCGACTTAGAACGACCAATGGCGCGAAAATCGAGTAAAACCGACTTAGGAAGACCAATGACGCGAAAACCGAGTAAAACCGACTTAGAAAGACCAATGACGCGAAAACCGAGTAAAAAAACTTAAAACGAGAATCGGCACGCAAATCGAGTAAAATGTGGATAGGGTATAGGGTTTAGGGTATAGGGTTTGGATAGTGGATGTGGATAGTGAATGTGGATAGTGGATGTGATAAGTGGATAATTTGGGCCCAAATCGTTTAAACGCCTTAAAACGATAAAAATCAAAATTTCAAAATTGTAACATGATAGCAAGTAAATCCCATAGTCGTTTTCATTTGTCGGAATCGAAAAAAAATCATCGAAAACGTCAACGGGCCTAATAAGGCCGAATGGAAAATTAATGAGGCCCATTATAAAAAAAACTACATAAAACGGCTTAATAAGACCTTAAACCGCAAAAAACTTGAAATGTAAAAGTAGTATTTGAGCATTACCAATATGACGGTTTCGTTTTTATAAGAAAATAACAAAATGAACACTTCGAAATATCTAAACAAGCACTTTCACCTAGTAACGAGTTAATCTCAAGTATATAAGTCGTATAGTTTTACTCATATGTGTGTGATATCACTTCGTTACTCAAATAAAGTTTATATAAAACTTTCATTAAATGTTATGAAACACTCAAATAATCCAAAATAACGACATTTCACATCTTCGTATTGTCCTTATTGCTTGGTTACTCGATATTTAATGAAAGTTTTAATGAAATATTCATACATATATGATTAAACAAGCAATAACGACAATTCGAAGATGTGAAATGTCGTTATTTTGGATTATTTGAGTGTTTCATAACATTTAATGAAAGTTTTATATAAACTTTATTTGAGTAACGAAGTGATATCACACATATATGAGTAAAACTATATGACTTCTATACTTGAGATTAACTCGTTACTAGGTGAAAGTGCTCGTTTAGATATTTCGAAGAGTTCATTTTGTTAATTTCTTATAAAAACGAAACCGTCATATTGGTAATGCTCAAATACAACTTTTACATTTCAAGTTTTGTGCGGTTTGAGGTCTTATTAAGCCGTTTTATGTCGTTTTTTTGATAATGGACCTCATTAAATTTCCATTCGGCCTTATTAGGCCCGTTGACGTTTTCGATGATTTTTTTTCGATTCCGACAAATGAAAACGACTATGGGATTTATTTTCTATCATGTTACAATTTTGAAATTTTGATTTTTATCGTTTTAAGACGTTTAAACGATTTGGGCCAAACAATCCATTTATCACATCATTTTTCAAGTTTTTTTTGCTAAATACCCCTTCCCTTATCAAGTTATTTTTCAAGTTTTTTTGGCTAAACAATCCATTTAAACGATTTGGGCCAAACAATCCATTTATCACATCCGTTTTAATACCGTTTTTCTCGATTTCCGCGCCATTTGTCATTCTAAGTCCGTTTTTTCTCGATTTTCGCGTCATTATTTGTTTTAAGTCGGATTTACTCGGTTTTCGCACCATTACTCGTTTTGTAAACGTAAAAATTTGTAAAATAATTATGAAATATTAAATATTAGTAAAACCGTTTTTATAATAAAATGATGAGGTGAAAACAAGTTCACTTGTTTTTACAAAATTTATACAATGTATGACAATTGATAAGTAAACTAGGATTAAATAATATATTTTTTGGTTTGATTATACAATATATTCTCTTTATATTTTTTGGTTTTATTATCAATATATATTATTTCAAAAAAAATAAAAAAAATATAGAGAGATTATATTTGGAATAATATTGATTATCATTATTTTTTATCGTAAAAAATATATAAGTTTTACTAAAAACAAGTAAAATAATATATTAAAATTAAAATTTTATTATAGCTATCTTATATATTAAAGTTGAGCCTTTTAGAACTCTTAGAGTGATTTTAGGCTTAGTTTGTTACACAATTATTACTTTTTATCTTTAATTTCAATTATTAATAGATTGGATAATTATATTAACAAATAAATCTTAAACAATTATCATTCCTTTCAACAACAAATATATACAAGCTATTTTATTGAGAATAAATATTATGTTGAAGGTTAATATATATTCTTACGATAAAATTAAGATTATTTTCGATAACAAAAATTAAGTCAAGCTACATACATAACCTTCATAAAATAAAATATATTTTTATAAATAGTCTTTACAAGAAAAAAAGTTAATCTTATTTTTTTGACGAAATCGATTAAAAGGATATACAATTTTCATACGACTAATATGTAATTTCTCGTGCATGGCACGGGTCACTACACTAGTTATAATTATTTTAAACTATTTTATTTATTTATTAAATATTTTATGATTATTATTATTATTTTTAAACGAAAAAAATAGTACAAATAATTATGAAATGTTAAATATTTTAAAAAATTGTTTTTCTAATAAAAGGGTGAGGTGAAAGTAAGTTCCCTTGTTATCTTGTAGTATTAATATTACATATAGACCAATAAGACACATTAACATAGTGGTTTTATTTCCATTTTTCCATCATTTTTCCCCAAAAATAAAATAAAATAGGTGTTAGTGTTGAGATTTGAACTCAAGACCACACACACACACAAGTTGTGCACTTTACCACTAGAGCAAAGAGACAGATGTGATATATAACCTATTATTGGTATAATATACTAAAAATAATTATTATTTGAAAAAAAAACGTTTTGTAGGTTGAAAAAAATAAAAAAATCTCGTTGGAACCAACGTACGTGGATTATCAACGTACATGATTATTTTTTTTATTTTTTTTCCAATTTCAACCGCTATTGTTTTCAAATTATACATATACGTTGAAACCCAACGCACGTGGGTTTTTAACGTGTACAATTTACGTATTTTTCAATCCGCTTCACGTAATTCGTATTTTGCTTCACGTAACATTTTTTTGTTTTGCCTGTACGTTGGAAACCAACCAACGTACGTTGACTTTCAACGTAAGAAAATATAGGGTCAAAAGTTACAAATGTAGTGGAAATAATCAATGCCATAAAAATTGTTTACGGAATTGTTGTATCCTCAAGGTCACGTGAGTGCACGTGGGTAAAAATATTATTGGTACCGCAACGACGTCGTATCGCGCCTTTTCTATCTTTCTATGTACAGCTAACTAAAACCCTAAACCCTAGGCCAAACAAATCTGTTCTTCTTCTTCATCATCTCCATATAACAAGGTAATGACTTTAATCGATGTTTTGATTCGTTTTACTTGTCTTGATTTCTGCTAATTGATCGCTTATTCTTTGCCGAAGGTTTTGTTAGCTCGTTGAGATTCGAAGGATTCATGGCGGATAAGAACTCTGCTCCCGCCATTGACAAACAAGAGGTACTCTTTTGCTACGACGATTTGGGGATTTACATAATTATTTTGTGGATGCTTGATTCTGTGTTCATTTTTTGAACTTGTGTAGATTTTTAGTAAGGCTGAGAACGAGATGGAATATAGGGTAGAGCTGTTTAACAAGTGAGTTAAATTTGAATGCAGCAAATTTTGACATGGTCAAGCTGTCATTGAGCATTATTAGTGTTCTTGTCTGATGAACACTATTTGGGCCCTTGATTTGATTTGCTATTGTTGTCTGATTCAGGGTTACCGGTACTTGCTATAACAAGTGTATTGATAAGAGATACTTTGAGGCAGAACTATACATTGGCGAAAATACTTGCATTGACAGATGTGTTTCAAAGTATTGGCAGGTATATACTGAATGAAATGATTCTCGGCTTTGTTTTCAGTGACGTAAATCGGGCTGATGGCGTTATGCCGATTTTTCAGGTCACGAATTTGATCGGACAGCGTCTTGCATCTGAGCGTCCATCTGTGTAATCGATCTTGCTGTCTATGAAATTTTGGTTGGATCCAAATTAAGCTGAGCATAATTTCTTTAGAGGCTCTTGGCATTCTATGTTCTATGTTCTATGTTCTATGTTCTGTCCTTCTCAGCAATATGAACAAAACAGAGTTGCTATTTCAAATTTATTTTGAGAAGATGCTATTTCAAATTAATTGTACATTTTGATTTTTCACATGGTTTTCTGGTAAATGATGGTGGCGGATCAGCAATAGATTTGTATCATTACCAGTATACTTTTTTGTGTATCACAATTAAACAATAACTTTGTTTATGTTCCATCATATAACAGTTGATTTGTGGAAGAAAAAAGATGTGAAAATGGCGTCACTAGTTTGAAAGATGTAAAAAAATAAGGATAATTTTTTTCTAGTTCTATAAAAATTACATGAAGACGGTTAACAAAGTTCCAATTTGTGCTAAAAATGCTTAGAGACATCTCTTTTACTCCCTAATATATTTTAGGGAGTTGATCTATACAAAGTTTTAGGATAAGTTGCGTTTGGCTTCCAACGAACTTCCGTCTTTGAGCGTCTCACGAGCGTCATTATCCATCCCCAAACTGAAAAGGGCAGCAGCTTGAAGATAGAATGCAGTTGGCCACTCAGGAGCTACTACTTGAGCTTGCATTGCATCTCCAAGAGCTTCTTGTGGCATGTTGCTCATTAAGTAAGCCAAACACCGTCTTGCAAATACAGTAGGGGAGATCATTGATCCGTCATCAATAAACTGCAACCGTTAAAATTAAGCTCAAATCACAAGGCACAACAGATATAGCTCATAAAAGTCGTTGATGATAAGGTAATTAGACTTAGTTACCTGAGTATAACATGTGATGGCAGTGTTGAACTCCTTAGTCCGAAATGCGGCATCACCACGCTTTCTGGCGTTTAGTGTTTCTTGAATTGGGCTAGTCCATGTTTGGAACGAAAGCTGTAACAGAACAATTTTGGTGTTATACATCATTTTCAAATACAATGAATAGGTTAAATGTTTAAATAATGATCTCATTCCAAAAAATAATAATCAGCTTCTAGATCAGATGATGTTATGACATTATTCAATGATTTTAGTATGAATGAGCAGAAACATGGTGTGCCACGTAGATTCCTTTCAAGAAGGAAATAGATTTGGTACGAATGCAAGATAACGAAACAAAGAGTATTAACCTCATTTGCAATTCCTTCATCATCCTTGTAACCGACATCTTCCAAAATTTCATGTATAGCAGTGAGATCTAATCTTGAGCAGGCGTCACCCAAAGCTGTTAACAATTGTGTTTCTTTTGGAGATTCCATGCCTTGTGAGATACCCATTAGAACATGTGATGGAACCTGCCAATACCATTAAATACTATGAAAAGCTTGTTTCAAGTAATCAGTCTTGTCTCATGGACCCCAAAACTATGTTTTTTTTGGCACATAAATCACAAATAATAATAACTAATTTTGGAAAATCTTTTGATATTTTCTGTATTAATCTGGGTATATATTTGGTGAAATTGTGCAGGCGATATGAGCACATTGTAAAAGAGAAAGCATCTCTGATATATATCTGAACAAGTCAAGTAGCAGCAAGGCATACCTCAACTTCTTTCTGAAGAGAAGAAAGTGCTGTTAACAGAGATCTATAGTTGGGTCTCTCACGTGGTTCATATTGCAAACAGCGTGAAGCTAACCGAACTAATTCTGTTCGGTCATCATCTGTCACATGGCCCTCCAAGCATGAGTCCATAAGCATTTGAAAGTTCTTGGCTCTTATCAGATCAAGAGCCTGAGATTTATAATCAGTCCTTTGTCAAATATCAGTGTTATTACAGAAAAAATGAGCTATGAATCAACAGGAAACAAGACATTCATTAAAAGACAATTCTAACCAACTGCAGCAGATTATGGGTACATGTATTGTACTAAAAAAAAGTAAGAAATTTTACATGGCTTGGTGGTATATGCTTGCCGCTGAGGAGATCAAGTAGTAGAGTTCCGTAACTATAAATAACACTCTCAGGGCAAATTCTACCTGCAAAAATAAGATATCACGACTATCCTTATCCTTTTATCCAACAGTTAATAAGTACTTCCTTCAAACCAAGCACAACTGATGAGGATTGGGTCAATATACAGTACCTGTTCTCATGTATTCTGGAGGAGTAAAAGCGAGGTTTGTGCTATAACTTTTCCCGTCTCTACTATTTTTCATAAGACCAAAGCACGAAAGCCTGGGATTACCATCCTGTCAGGAATTCAGTCACAAAAAATGATTACACAAATATAACAGCAAGGAAGCTAACATGATATGTAGGGAAATTACCTGATCAAATAGAACCCGATAAGCATTAAGATCATGATATAATGCTCTTCCTCGGTTGCTACAATACTCTAATGCTTGAGCCAGATAAAATGACACCCTCACCCTCATTGCCCATTTCATCGGCTGAGATTCCCCTATAAGGATTAAGCCAACTCAAACATTAATTCATTACCACAATCTAAAGGATATCATGAAAGCAAAACAAATACTTACAATGGAAGAGGTGCTTTGAAAGAGTTTCATTAGGCATAAACTCAGCAACTAACAATCTCTCATCACCCTCATAACAACATCCAATCAAATTCGCCATTCGCTCACTCCTTAGCTGCCCCACTGTCCTTGATTCTTCCTACATTACAACATATTTATGATGCATTTTACCATAAAGAACAGTACTCGCAATCACAGCTCAAAATTTATCAAAACATACAATGAATTGTCTGGAATCAGGCCAAGCCGACCGATTAAACCGCTTAACAGCGATCCAACGGCCATCAGTCAGCCTTCCTCTGTACACAACATTGGGAGCTTTCTCCCCATGTTCAGATACAATATTCTCAGAAGAAAACCCAGAAGTTGCAGCTCTCAACTGATCCAGTTTGTACTCAGTAAACGACGGCAATGTATCAGCCTCATCTTTGCCCGCTTTCTCCTCTGCAAATCAATCAAATCAAACACAAGACCTAGCTGAATGAAGAGGAAAAAAAAGGGGTTTCTGAGTTTGTACCCAAATCAGACGAGTGTGGGATGTTGGACTTGCTCTTATGGCTTCTACACCAGCAGCAGCAACAACAGCAGTTGAGAGTAAACCTGGAGCAACCACATCCCATTGCTACTTGAGAGAGAGAGAGAGAAAGAGAGAAAAGAAAGCTCAGCCCAGATCAGATTTCTAGGTCACACGTACACTCACTCAATGTAGTACCCAAAAGGGTTTAGAGCTTTTGATTAAAGAAATTTATAGGCGCAGAGATCAGACAAGAATCAAACTTATACCAGTAGTTTATTCAGAAATTAGGAGAGATGATTCCTTCACATTAACTCTTTCAAATACGAGTACTTTTTTTTCTTTTCACTCACTCACTCTCATCTTTCTGCTTCTGGTAGTCTGCTGGTTGCTTAGTCTCCATTTGTTTTTTCTCTGTATAATTTGCTTGCTTTGTAATTTTCCCTCCAGCTGTGATTTTTCCCGTGCTCTGCAAACAGGAAAACTTTGACCCATGAATTTAAATAGTCGAGACGTGTCACCTACAATGATTGGGTTTCGGAATAATCCGTTTTTATGTTGCACCAAAACGGAACCTCAACGAAAAACGGGTTAGGGCTCAGTTTTACTATTGTTAACAAGTTAAGGGAATGAAACAATATTTAATAAAAGTGAGATGAGTGAGAAGAAGAAGAAAAAAGAAGTTGAGTAGATAGTTGATTTGATTGATAAAGTGTTTTTAGAGAAAAAAAAAGAATAAAATATTGAGTAAAGGTAGTAATAGTGGAAATTAGATAGAAAAGATGATGTAGATGGTTGATTTGATTGATAAAGTGTTGTTAAAATATGAATAAAATAAATAAAGTAAGGGTATTATGGAGAAAAATTAATGGATAGAAAATGAATGTTGCAAACATTTTGGAACGCTCGAAAAGAAAATGTTGCAAACATTAAGGGACGGATGAAGTATTTCTTTATTTTATAAATAAAATACATATAATTTTCTATTTTTCACTCATCAAAACCAACATTCACATAAAAATTTGTCCCTATCCGAGTTGCACATTACTCCCTCCGTCCCACAATATAAGCCACATTTGAAGGATTTCACGGGAATTAAGAAAATGTGAGTTTAATGATTAAAAGAGATTGAAAAGTAAAAGAGTGTAATAGTTAGATGAGAGAGATAGAGAGAAGAAGGAGAGACGAAAGAGAAAATTGAATGAATAGAGGAAAAAATAGAGTGTAAAGTGTATTGGAAGAAAATAAAAGGGTGTAAAAAGTATACTAAAAATGAAAAATGTTGCTTATATTTTGGGATTCTCAAAATAGAAATGTTGCTTATATTATGGGACGGAGGGAGTATATAACATACCTAGTCAATTTCATTAAATTGTTCATATCTGAAAGCAGGGTGTGGTTCATAATGGAACTTAAGATAGTAGATATCTTCTAAAATAAGTCATTTGCTAATTTGCTTTTTTTTTTGTTTTGTTAATTCTATTTAAAGCATTCTCTAACTTTCAGGGTTTACTAACTGAAGTTTCAGCCTATACACGTGATGTTAAATAGAAATACTATGAACCTTCACTAATAAACACACATCTACTGAATGATTCAATCAAGTTTGCATGAAAATCTCTCATCTATTTCCCTAAACTTGTGTCCAAAAGAACAAATTCACTAAACATCTTCATCTTTTTTCAATCCCCTTCCTCCATGAATTCTTGTGATCTATGTCTTCTTCATTCCGAAGAGCCAACACATCAAGATCCCATATCATAGGATTTTGTAGAAGCCAGGTTTGGTTCGGCATTTTCGTCCTCTTTATAATATGGTCCTTATTACTATTCTTGAATTACTCATCCTTGATCCTCAGTGTCCGATCACTCACCAACTTCTACATTTATTCAGTCAATCAACATGAATCAATCCCTCTTACATCCACCCCATTTGACAACCAAACCATTCCGGATGATCTTACATATAAGGAGGACTTAAATATCACCCTGCCCAATAATAACAACACCAATCACCCTCACAACCAAAAAAACCATACTAATCATCCTCCTCTGAATCTGGTTGATCAAACCGATGACGACGAGGCTGAGATCGTCACCCGTCCACCGCCTCCTCCACGACCGCCTCCCAAGAAAAGGCCGAGGAAAAGAGGAAAGAGGCGTGGGAAGGCTATATTCAGTGCACCAATCATCCAAAAAACAGAGGAAACCATACAAAATTATAATGTAGATCAAGCCGTTGAAACAACTCTTAACACTAAGTTGAAGCCACCATCTCTTCCGTCGAAGCCAAAATGTAATGTAGAGACGAAATCCGGACCGGAATCATGTGCGGGGCGTTACATTTACGTCCACATCCTTCCAAGAAGGTATTATAGAATGAGTGCATAACCGAAAACTTATGCGAATCTTATTAAATTGTTTATTTAAGCGGATTTATACACGAACAAGGTCGCGGGCGTTTTTTTTTTTTGATGTGTAGTGATGTTTTCAACTTTTTTTTGTTTTATTTTGGCAGAAATATTTTTGCTACGTGTGAGAAAAGATATGCTTTTTTTTAAAGTAATATTAAGACTGTATCAAAGTGTAAAATTGTTTTTTAAATTTTGCATTTATAGGTAACTAGTGTAGTGACCCGTGCCATGCACGGGAAATTCCATATTATTCGTATAAAAATTATATATCCTTTTAATCGAGTTCGTCAAAAAATTATGATTAACTTTTTTCTTGTAAAGACTATTTATAAAAATATATTTTATTTCATGAAAGTTATGTACGTAGCTTGACTTAATTTTTATTATCGAAAATAATCCTAATTAAATCGTAAGAATATATATTAATCTTCAACATAATATTTATTCTCAATAAAATAGTTTGTATATTTGTTGTTGAAAGAAATGATAATTTTTTAAGATTTATTTGTTAATATAATTATCCAATCTATTAATAATTGAAATTATAGATAAAAAATAATAATTGTGTAACAAACTAAACCTAAAATCACTCTAAGAGCTCTAAAAGACTCAACTTTAATATATAAGATAGATAAAGGTGAATTTTTATTTCAAATGTGTGAAGCTATGAATATGTTGTTTATATATTAGATTATTTATATTTTCAACTATATATGATTTTGGATTAACTCTTTTTAGTAGAATTTACAAAAGAATTACATCTTATTTGAAAAGCGACATATATATAAATGTTGAAGTTATATGATTTCAAACACTGTTTATATAACTAAACTGAAGTTCGAATCAGTTAGGATAAAAGTTCTTCTTTATTTTATGAAAAAAAATAATCATATTGTAAAGTGTAAGTTTTAATAAAATCTTCATATAGTCAAGTTTTTATGGATCTTGATCCATCTATCTATAATGTATAAAAATCACCAATTAAAAGATAGCAACATTGAATTGAGGATTGTGAATTAACCAATCAAAATGTGAAGAATTTAATTCTATGTCTTTAATTTTTTTCTCTCCGCGATTTTTATATTATATTATATATTAAAGTAGAAGATTAGATGAGTATATGTGATAGAGTCCGGTGGGTCGATAAACACGAGTCGTGTATGCTAGCGCATATGCGCATTAGGCCCACCATACAAGCCCATATGATTCTATCCTAAAATCAATTGACAATAGAGAAAGTAATTCATAGACTTATATAATAGGTTTATTTAGTCTCAACTTCCTATGTGATTCTCATAATATAACTTTTCCCTACTTGAACCTCAACCCATCTTTTAATACTTTAGAAGATAAAGCATACTCCCTCCGTCCCATAATTATCTTCCTGTTTCTCTCTCCTGACACTATTCACTAATCAAAGGAATCTTCGTAATTTCGGCCAATATATAAATAAAAACATAGTCATGTGTGGTCTTGTTTGATTCGTCTTATCGAGTACTTTAATAATACTAAAATTTTATAATTTTTACTATTTTATAATTAGAGATATTAACGATACAAAACACGCATCGGCAAATGTGCCCAAAAGAAACAAGAAGATTATTATGGTACACATGGAGTATTAACTAAGAGAAAAATATATTAGTGATGATAACTAACTTATTTATCTCTAATAACAGGTATAACGTCGACCTCCTTAGGGACTGTAGCACGCTTGATCTATGGATGGACATGTGTCAGTACGTCGCAAATGCAGGCCTAGGCCAACCACTTCCAGACTCGGACAAGACGGTTTTCTCCGGTTCGGGGTGGTTTGCAACGAACCAGTTCCTCCTGGAAGTAATCTTCCACAATCGGATGAAGCAGTACGACTGCCTGACCAACGACTCGGCTCAAGCCACCGCGGTTTTCATCCCTTTCTACGCGGGACTCGACGTGGCCCGACACCTCTGGAACTCCGACTCTCGGGTCCGAGACTCCTCCTCCTTCGACCTCATCAAGTGGCTCAAACGCAAGCCCGAGTGGGCTCGCTTCTCGGGCCGCGACCACTTCTTTGTCGGCGGTCGTATCACGTGGGATTTTCGACGCTCTGAGAACCGAAAGGACCCCGATTGGGGGACCAAGCTTTTGTACTTGCCCGAGGCTCGAAACATGACAGCTCTTGTCATTGAATCGAGCCCATGGAACAACAATGACTTTGGGATTCCCTATCCCACTTATTTCCATCCATCCAATGATGATCAAGTGTTTGCTTGGCAGGCTAGGATGAGGACCCGGCCCAGAAAATATCTCTTTTCTTTCGCGGGTGCCCCCAGACCTGATCGACCTGACTCCATCCGCAACCAGCTCATCACACAATGCACGCAGTCTCGAAGGTGCTTATAGTTACTTGCTTGGTTTTGCATGCACATTCTTTCACATTCACACCGACACAGGCTACATGTACTAGCCTGTGTGCATTGGTAGTGCTTATAGTTACTAGCATGTGTGGTGTTTGGTAATTTGCCCTGGTGAATTCTTGCCCTCACCAGAGGTGCATATCTCACGTTACGCGAGAAGCACTGGACATTCATTTCTTGTTCTGTCTCTCGCGTAACGTGAGATATGCATCATCGCGTAACGCGAGATCTGTATTTTGAAATATTGAACTTCTCACGTTACGCGATGGTATATAGAATCCGTGTTTTATTTCATTGTTCTTTAACTAGTGTTAGAGTCACATTTCGGGTGATTTAAGTCTAGCATATAAGTAGATGAATTACTGTAACACAGGTGCAACATGGTGGAGTGCAACAACTGGAAGAACAAGTGCCACAAACCGGGAGAGGTGATGAAGGTGTTCGAAGACTCACATTTCTGCTTACAACCACCGGGGGACTCATACACGCGTCGCTCGACATTCGACTCCATGGTAGCCGGTTGCATACCTGTATTCTTCCACCCAGGGTCGGCTTACGCTCAGTACTACTGGCACTTGCCAAGAGACTACCAAAACTACTCTGTATTCATATCCATGTACGAGTTCGGGGTTGGTGGGAACGCGAGCGTGGAGGGAGTGTTGGGGAGGATAAGCAAGAAGAAGGTCGAGGAGATGAGGGAGGCAGTGGTCAGGCTTATACCTCGGTTGTTGTACGCCCACCCGGGTTGTAAGCTGGAGACACTAAAAGACGCCTTTGATGTGGCGGTGGAGGGTGTTTTGGTGAGGGTGAGGAGGATTAAGGAGGATATTAGAGTTGGGAGGAATCAAAGCTTTGCGTATGATGAAACCCAGGCTTGGAAGTATGAGTGGCTTGGGAAGTTGGAAGATCACGAATGGGACCCTTTTTTCTCTAATTAACTTCATCAATTAATTCCATCTTCATTCGGTCCTAGCTTTAGCGTCAAATTGTTTTTGGATACATGCTTCAGCGTACGTACGTGTTGTTGTTAGCTAGGCTGGCTGGGATAAAAGATTATAGAGGTTTTTGCGCCAAATCATCCGTTATTTGGCCGAATTTACGCCAAATCACCCTTTATTTAACTTTTTACAAGAAATCACCCATTTGTGTCATTCTGTTAACATGGAACCACCCCTTCATCAATTTCGTTAACTCTTCCGTTTATTTGTGTGAAATGTCTAAAATACCCCCACTTACTTCAAATTTTAAGGGCAAAAATGTCTATTACCATTATCACACTTAATCCAAATTAACCCTAACTAAACATTTATTTACTCCCTCCTCCGTCTTCCTCTTTGAAATACACAGGAGCCTTAGCCAACCTATGCAATTCTGAAACCATCATGCTCTGTCCTCCTCCTCTCCCACTCCTTCGCCAACACTTATTCCGAGCCTCCCATCGCCACCCACTACTCCTCGCCGTAAGATTGCTCCACTCCCTCCTCATGGTCACACCTCGTCCTCCAATTGAACGCCACGTGTGAGGGGGAACAGTACGACCGCATCGCCGCCGTCTGTATCACTCTCTTGGTTTACCCCGACAAGGAGGTTAACGCGAATTGGTTGCGGTGGAATCAGAAGTCAACCGATTTGATCGTTCCTGTGTCGCGGGATGAGGATTTAGGGTTCTGGTATATGATTATGAATGAGACTGTTGTTGGATCTAGGTCTATTGCGATTCCGAGGAATGCGAGGAAAGTTGTGCTTGAATTCTACGCTTCAGCTCATGGAGACGATGAGTTTTGGTACTCCAATCCTCCCAATGCCTACATTCAATCGAATAATCTGACTACAGACCGAGGTAATGGAGCGTTTCGTGAGTTGTTTGTGAGAATTGATGGTAATCTCACTGCTTCGGAGATACCATTTCTTTCCATATTCACCGGTGGGATCAACCCCTTGTTCTGGCAGCTTGTTGTCGCCATTGGAGCCTTCGATCTTCCTTCTTACTAGGTTTTGTGAAATCAATGTTCAGATATTTCTCCTCATTGCTATAATCATTAATTACAGAGATGTTATATAGGACATCAGTCTTTACAGATCTGGCGACAAGTGTCGACCATCTAGGCCTAGTAACATTCTAGAGAGACTAATTGTACAGTGCTAGCTGTCATGTGCTGTAGCTCTCTCATTGGTGCATAGGATAGGAATAGTATTGCTGACTCATCCAAGATATAGCCGTTATGATTCAATATCCCCCCTCGATCGAAGCTGGTGCAAGCATAGGTGAGGTCGCATTTCAAGGAATCTGCCCGTGGGAAGCGGTTTAGTGAGAATGTCGGCCTTCTGATCTTTCGAGGTAATGAAGGAAACACGCAGCGTCTTCGCCTGGACGCGTTCTCGAACAAAGTGAAAGTCGAGAGACAAGTGTTTGATCTTATGGTGAAGAACAGGATTGACAACAAGGTATGTAGCCCCAATATTATCACACCATAGTTCAGGAGGTTGAGGAAGGAAGACGCCAACTTCTGCAAGAACAGATTGCAGCCACAAGGTTTCGGCAGTAGCTTGTGCAACAGCACGGTATTCAGCCTCGGTGGAAGATCGGGAGACCGTTGCCTGTTTCTTGGAGCTCCATGAAATGAGATTTGAGCCATGATAAATGCAGTAGGCTCCAATTGAGCGTCTGTTATGCAGCAACGGATTCTTTTCACCAGAACCCCAATCAGAATCGGAGTAAGCAGCTAAGGAATGATCAGCCGTGGAAGAGATGTGAAAACTCAAGTCAGGAGTGGCATTGAGGTAGCGAAGAATGCGTTTTGCTGTTTGCCAATCGTTGATCTCTGGATGATGCATAGCTTGACAAATTTTATTGACAACAAAAGCTATATCTGGACGTGTGAAAGAGAGATACTGCAGGCTGCCCACGACACTTCGAAATAATGTTGGATCAGAGAAAGGCGCAGTGTTGGGTTTAGCCGGAGGAGAGGAGGCCATTGGCGTGAAAATAGGCTTGGAAGAAGCCGAGTTGGTCTTGTGAAGAAGATCCTGAATATATTTCTTCTGAGATAAATAAAAACCTGTGGAGTCCCTCTGCACTTCAATGCCCAGAAAATATGATAAAGCTCCCAAGTCTTTAACAGGAAAATGACTGCCAAGTGTGTTAATGAATTTCTCAGACAGATCAGTTGTAGAGCTAATGACTAATAAATCATCCACATAGACCAACACAAAAGTGCACTCGGACCGGCTGCGGAAACATAACAGAGAGGAGTCCGATTGAGCAGCCGAAAATCCCATGGTAATAAGAACATCACTGAGCTTTGCAAACCACGCCCTCGGGGCTTGTTTTAGACCATATAAGGATTTAGAGAGTTTGCAAATATAAGAGGGAAAAGAGGGATGGATAAAACCCGGGGGTTGGGAGATGTAGACGTCTTCTTCGAGGGAGCCATGGAGAAAAGCGTTTTGTATGTCCAATTGGCGTACCGTCCACTTGTTCATTGCGGCTAGGGAGAGAAGAAGGCGGATGGTTGATGGCTTGACCACCGGGCTAAACGTCTCCGTGAAATCGATACCATGTTGCTGGTGGTATCCTTTGGCGACTAAGCGGGCTTTCCTTCTCTCGATATCACCATTCGAGTGGCGCTTTGTCTTGTAAACCCATTTGACGCCCAAGACATTGTTAGAGGCAGAGGGGGGGACAAGTTGCCAAGTTCCAGTGGAGATCAATGCCTTGAATTCAGCATCCATTGCTTGGCGCCAGGGAAGATGTTTGGATGCCTCAGAAAAGCAGGTGGGTTCTTCAGGAACAACTTCGGTGGAAGAACATTGAGGAGACCAGGGTATTGTTCCATCTGAGAGGACAAGAGGTTTTGTGGACTGAGATTTTGTGCGTGTGACCATAGGCTGAGAGGCTGGTATGGGTATTTGAGGAGTTTGGGAGTCCATAGGAGAAGATGGACTGGACTGGGAGGGGGAAACGGAGTCCACCAGAGAAGTGAAATTGGATGGTGGGTCACACGAGTGGACAGGAGAGGACAAGAGTGGGTTAGGCGAGTCATTTGTGGAGGTGATTGGTGTTTGGGCCGAAGGTGTGGGCTGGACTGGTTCTGGGAAAGAGTCCAGTATGGGTAAAGAGGGTAAAAGGGAATATGAGGGGGAGGAGTCCGCAGGTGTAGGAGGATGTGTGTAGGTAAAGGTATCTTCATGAAATAATACATCCCTAGAGGTGTAGAGGCGATGATTAATCCAATCAAAACAATAATATCCTTTGTGGTGAGGGCTATAGCCAAGAAAAATTGTAGGAGTGGAGCAGAAGGCTAATTTGTGGGGATTGTATGGGCGAAGGTTAGGAAAACAAAGACATCCAAAAGTGCGGAGGAATTTGTAGTCGGGTGGTTTTTAAAAGAGGAGTTCAAAGGGAGTTTTGTTTTGAAGGATTGGAGTGGGGAGACGATTCATGAGGTAAGAGGCGGTCTCAAAAGCAAAGTCCCAAAAGAGAAGAGGGAGAGAGGCTTGTTTGAGGATGGTGAGGCCAATGTCAACAATGCGACGGTGACGAGATTCAACACTCCCATTTTGTTGGTGAGAGTGAGGGAAAGTGAGGCGATGAGATATGCCTTGTGTTTGAAAGAAGGTTTTTAGTGGTTTGAATTCCGTACCCCCATCGGTTTGGATGGCTTTGATTTTTGTGGAGAAGAAATTTTGGACAAGTTGGATGAAGGATTGAATTATGTTGGACACAAGATTTTTAGTAACAAAGGGAAAAAGCCACACAAACTTGGAATAATCATCTACTATAGAAACAAAATATTTGTAACCATTAAAAGACACATGATGAGATGGGCCCCAAACGTCTACAAATAAAAGGTCCAAAAGGTTTGTGGATCTGGATGGAGAGGAAGGATGGGGCAAGGCGTGGGCCTTGGCCCAAGAGCAAGGTGAGCAGGAGGGATGAAGTGGGCTGAACTTTGGAGAAGTAATGTTTTGTTGCTGAAGAACTGCATGAACAATACGAGAAGACGGGTGCCCTAGTCTTTGGTGCCAGAGGTCTGCCGGTGAAGAAGAGACGACGGTGCTGTTTATTTGCGGTGGAGCCGGTGTAGACGTGGACACCGAGAGGACATACAAGCCGCCTTCAACATGGCCCCTTAGAAGAAGAGCCTGGGTAATCGAATCCTTCACAAAAAAATGATTATCATGAAACTCAAAGTAAACAGAGTTATCGGAGCAAAATTGACGGACAAATAACAGGTTCTTGTTTAAATCAGGAGTGTGAAGTAAACGGGAGAGATGGAAAGCATGATTTTCAATAAGGAGAGAAGAAGAACCGTGATGCTGTATTGGGATTTGAGACCCGTCTCCAAGAGCAACCCGCTGAGTGTCGTCATAAGGTTGATGATTGATGCTGAGATTTGAGAGGTCGGGAGTGTAATGGTGGGTGGCGGCAGTATCGGGATACCAAGGCATGGACAGAGGGTTGTGATGAGAGGTGTAGTGTGCCTGGAAAGTGGGAGGGGGCGGGGCTTGGTATGAGTGGTCAAAGCGGTGATAACATTTCAGAGCAACATGGCCAGGCTTTCCACAGACCTGGCAGGTGGGGCGAAGATCTAGTGCACCACTGAAGTTGGTCCGGCCACCAGTGTGACCACCGCGGCCACGTCCTCGAGGCTGACCTCTTCCCCTTGGGTTCCCTCTTCCTCTGTTACTGGTGTAATGTAGGGCAGGATTTGGGACAGTGTTTTGGGTATTATGAAGGCTGATTTGAGGAGTTGTAAGAAGAGAGGACTGTTGGTGAGAGAGGCGGGATTCATGGTTGAGGAGGTGGGAAAGAACCATGTTAGGGCTGGGAAGAAGAGTCTGAGTGGAAAGAGATGTCACCAGTGACTCATATTCACTGTCAAGCCCAACAAGAAGGTAAACAACAAATTCTGAATCCGGGATATACTGACCTGCAGCAGAGATAGAGGTAAAAAGTTGTTTGGCCTTGTTGAAGTACTCCGTGACGGTGTCCTTTCCTTTCTTCAAGCTGGCGAGGCGGAGACGGCTCTGCACAATCTGTGCACTGGAACGAGCCGAGAAGAGCTCTAGCAGACGTGCCCAAATTTCTGAAGCAGAGGAGCAGTCTATCACTTGAACGAGAACAGCTTCGGTCAAGGAAGAAGTAAGGATTGCCATAACAAGCTGGTCACGTGTGACCCAGTCCCGGTAGGTTTTGTCTGTGGAACCCGCCGGAGGTGGAGCTTGTCGGAGAATCGAGCCATCTACAAACCCGAATAGATTGTGGGCACGTAAATACGGAGTAACCTGTGCACGCCACAATGGAAAATTTCAGAGGAGAGCTTCACAGTAATGAAGGCAGAGAATGAAGGAAGGGATGGGTTGGAAGTGGTAGAAGGCGAGATGAGAGCTTGCTGAAGCTCGTCGTCTGCCATGGAAGATCAGAGGATCAGCGTTGGCCGTTTAGGGCTCTGATACCATACTAGGTTTTGTGAAATCAATGTTCAGATATTTCTCCTCATTGCTATAATCATTAATTACAGAGATGTTATATAGGACATCAGTCTTTACAGATCTGGCGACAAGTGTCGACCATCTAGGCCTAGTAACATTCTAGAGAGACTAATTGTACAATGCTAGTTGTCATGTGCTGTAGCTCTCTCATTGGTGCATAGGATAGGAATAGTATTGCTGACTCATCCAAGATATAGCCGTTATGATTCAATACTTCTTATGACTTTGATCTCACTCCGTTTCTGGGACTGCTCTTGGACGATAAACACCACACTTTCGAGCTTGGTGTTAACAAGGCGATCGTATTCTGGCCGGCTTGTGGATGTGAATCTGCATATATGGCTGGATAAAGGATTGGATAATGTTGAAGCAGGGTTAGCTCTTCATCGTTCTCCCAAATTTGGTGAGTCGTGGGAGTCGGAGATTGACGGGTTGGGTTGGGTGGCTTGTAGCTGTGCTAACTTGAAAGAGGAAGACGGAGGAGGGAGTGAAAAAATGCTTAGTTAGGGTTAATTAATTTGGATTAAGTGTGAAAATGGTAATAGACATTTTTGCCCTTAAAATTTTGAAATAAGTGGGGGTATTTTAGACATTTCACACAAACAAACGGAAGAGTTAACGGAATTGATAAAGGGGTGGTTCCATGTTAACAAAATGACACAAATGAGTGGTTTCTTGCAAAAAGTTAAATAAGGGGTGGTTTGGCGCAAATTCGGCCAAATAACGGGTGGTTTGACGCAAAAACCTCAAAATTATATATTCATCATTGTGTAAGTAGTAATTACATATTTTTATTGGATTACATTGACCATTCGAAGATCCATGTATCACAGATTTCCTGGCATAGTAATCCTATATTGTAGCTAGCCCTGTAGGATCTTTGGGATTCTAGTTTTATAACAAAAAAATGTGATAGATCAACTTCCATGGTATTTTGTTTTTTTGTAATTTCAGGATATATATAACACAAAATGGTGGACTAGGCTTAAGGAAAAACAAGGACATGAACTCAGTATTGCAAATTAAACTGATTTGAAAAGTCTTTTGCACAACCAGATAGTATTTGATCAACTGTAATACGAGAAAAATACCTAAAACAATAACATATTCTAGATTATGTGAAGAGGTTTTTGCGCCAAATCACCCCTTATTTGGGCCAATTTGCGTCAAACCACCCCTTATTTGACTTTTTGCAAGGAACCACCACTTATTTGACTTTTTGCAAGGAACCACCCATTTGTGTCATTCTGTTAACACCGAGCCACCCCTCGTTCATTTCCGTTACTTTCTCCGTTAGAGCTTGTGAAATGTCATTTTTACCCTCACTTTTTTCAAATATTTGAGGGCAAAACTGGAATTACACAATCTGATGATATTTTGCCAAAATATCGCGAGATAATGGATTTGTAAACAGTTTTTCAATTAATTTTGTACCAGCTTCATTTAACTCATTTTAACCTAAACATCTCACACTCTCTCTCTCTCGAAGGCTGAAGAACAGGGACGAGGAAGGCGATTGGCGACGAGCTCGAAGGGATACGAGCAAGGAAGGAAGAAGAGCAAGGACAGTCGGCGACGACGAGCAAGGACAGTCAGCGAGCATAGTCGGGTTGGCTTTCCGAGTTCGAAGGAGAAGAGGAGGTGCGGACCGATTTAGGGTTCCTCGTTTTGGGGCTTTTTCGAATTGACAAGGGAAGAGCAACTATTAGGTAAGGAGTTATCTCTTAAATTTCTTCTGTGTCTTAATCGAGTTAGGGTTCGTGTAATTGGGGTTGAATTTGGTGGTTTTGATTTTTAGGGTTCGAAATTGATTCGATTACAATTTGTAGGAAATGTCAACTGGATCTTCAATCTATTCTAATGAGGGCTTAGTTTGTCAATGTGGATTAACGCCAATCATAAACACTGCTCGCACAACAACAAACTTTGGAAGGAGATTTATTGGTTGTTC
Source organism: Oxyria digyna (assembly GCA_029168935.1). Taxonomy (NCBI): domain Eukaryota; kingdom Viridiplantae; phylum Streptophyta; class Magnoliopsida; order Caryophyllales; family Polygonaceae; genus Oxyria; species Oxyria digyna. The sequence goes on along the minus strand of JAPVLV010000001.1, from coordinate 59,760,882 downwards.
ATTATATACACCTAATGTCTATAAAGGATGTCGTTTTTTTCGATGGATTGATCCTCCATTTCAATCAGATGCAGCAAGTATTATCAAGGAATTGGTTATTGAAAAGAAGGAGCTTTTAGCCAAAAACATGAACCTTGAAGCAGCATTGAAAGCAAAAGATTTGGAGTTAGTTAGTGCACAATCTAGATCGAGGATATAATTTGTTGTTGTTGTTGCTCTATTTGTGTTTGGTGTGGTTATTGCCAAAGGATTGGCACATTAGGAAGTGTAGGTTGGTAGACATCTTTAGTTGTTGTGGATGCTGTCATAAAACACCAGGAAGTGTAAACCATTGTGTTTCTATCAAAGTGTTTAGTATTGCAGTTTAGTATTGTTGATATATTTTGTCCTTTGTAAACAATTTTGTATGCAATGATGAAGTTGAGAATATGATGCATAAAACACCAAGTTAAATAACTTAAAAAGAGTACATAGCAACAGACGACAAAATGGAAAAACAAAACAGCAAGTTGAACACATTAATTAGAAAAAAACAGCAAGTTCAAATACCCTTTCAGTACCTAGTTCCTCATGATAAGGATGTCGTAGACTATACCATTACCATCAGAACCGTCTTCTTCAAGTTCAAATATTAATTCATCTTTAACCTTCAGTCCATGATGATCAACAAACACCCTCCACCCCTTTCCGAAGCGGTACGAGTTTTGGCTATGTTTGAGAACAACATCAAATTCCATTTTGGCAGCATTCTTGAGCTTGATTGTGTGGTTCTTGAACTGAGACAAATACTTGTCTCCATGTGTTACGGGAAGAATCTACATCATAAAATCCAAAAAATTAAAATGAAAATATTGGTTTAAAGACGATAGTTACGAGTAGGGACATTACGAGTCTACAATCACCCTCCACGTAGGACTTCCTCATCTCGACAACAAAGACCTTTGAGACAGGAAATCCTTTGAAGAACTCCAATGGACCGTTGTCAGAATCGGAGGATGTGTCATGAACAACAATGACATTGTTGTTGGCAGCAATGGTGAAATTCGGAATTAGATGAGTGTGAGAAATGAAGAAAGAAAGAGAGAGTTAAGATGGGTATGGAGGTCGAAAGTGTTGGCAGCCATGTATTTATGCTTGCACTTATCTTTGTGTTCAACTAACCTAATTTTTAGCATTTAATTCTGACCAATGCATGTTGGAAACAAGAACCATAGAAATGCATCAGATTGACAAATTCGGACCAATGCATCAGTTTGACCAATGCATTTAATTCGGTGGCTGGTTTCATCAGTTTGACCAACTTAAATGTTGGTAGGTGGCTGGTTTCACCTGTTCCAAAAAAGGAGTAAAACAACAGCAAAATTGAACTCCTATTACAAACGACCCATATAACAGCCAAACAACATATTAAATGGGCTCACCAAATTTGTAATCACATGTTTAGACCCATATACCAGCCCAGCTGAGGGGCTTTTGTGACCAACTGTTTAGATACATACCAATTACTTACCCTTAACCAAAATGACAGTTTAGGAGCACTGTTAGCCTACATCCGGAGCCCTCTAGCAGTGCTTGGTTTTTTTGGTAGTACCATACCTCTTAGAGCTTGTGGGCCTGAATTTACGAGAAGTAGATGCCTGGTTAACCTGCACAAAGTATAGAAATCAATAAAAATATCACAAATATTTTTTCTATGTATGGAAGTTGTGATAATTACCACATTGGAAGCTTGTGACGCTTGTGATACAATCACATTCTCATGGGAAATCATTGATTCCTATACAAAAGATCACAAAATCATATTAAAGATGCTATACTAATCAATGAATAACTATTAAATTTTAGAGCAACACATACAACATCATAATTTGGTTCTGTTGTCATTTGTACAGTCTCACTAGCTTCTTGGTCAGCTGTTGCAAATATCCTCACCTAAATCATAAATAAATGAGCTTCAAACCCAGATTTGTATATAATGAAAAAGATGAGTTTAGGAGCATTGAGACATACCTGTTTCCTAACATATTTTCTCTTCTTAGGTTGTTCTGGCATTGTTTTCTTACTTGGTGGTCTTCCACCTTTGTTGGGCTGACTTGGTGCCTCTTTTGACTTAGTTGGATTTCTGCAGGATTTCCTAATATGGCCTTCTTGCCCACAGTTTCCACATTTGTTTTTGCCCGTCCTATTTCTTGTCTTCTTGCTGGATTCAACTTCTCCCAGTTCCTTTCTTCTTGCATTTTTTTTGGTCTCCCAGCTTGAATAAGCATTTTAGGTGGCAATAAGGGTGGCAGTCCTGTTTTTTCCCATTGGTCCTGGCCAGGCGTAGGTGTAACATCAAGTTTATATGCTCTCAAATAGGTTTCTTTGTGGTAGAACTGATGCACAAAATCTTCAACCTTCAGCCTTCTCTTTAGAATGCAACTAATTGCATGAGTGCATGACACTCCAGTCAGATCCCAGACATTAGACCCACAACTCCAATTTTTCAGATCCACTACATAAGTCTTCCCAGCACTATCAACCTCATAAGTGTCTCCATCCCCAAAGCAAGAGCATTGAGACAAACTCTCTGTCCTTCTCTCAATTATCTTCTTGGTGACTTCTGGGGTAAGGATGCCCCGGTGTGCTCTCATCTTATTTCTTTTGCTCACAAACATTTTCATCAGTTTCCTTCTGATCCACTCACACATAGACAAAATAGGCATCTCCCTGGCCTCTAAAATACAGCTGTTGAAAGACTCACAATAATTATTCAAGAGCATGTTCAATGGTGGGCCTTCAAGAAGTAGTTGGCTGCTGACTATTGGGCTACTGAATTTTGGGCCTCTAACTGTAGACTGGCCCAAAATTGAAGAAGGACTTATCTCATTTTCTACAATGACATATACATCAAACTGTTTCTCTATTCCTCCTAAACAGCAGAATTGAATAATATCTCTATCCACCTTAATCTGTCTTAACCCCTAGGACAGTGTCTTGCCAGCCAAACAATACCACAGTTCTTTGACATTGCAAACACCCACATCCTCCCTTAGAAATGTTTTCATCTCTATCCTAGAAAGCAGATCAGAGTCCACTTTTTCCTTTAAGTGCACTAAATTTCTCCTATATGAAACTCTATCTTGTACCATATTCTCTGCCAAATAAAACTTCCCACCATATAGAAATCTCAAAGTCACACTCATCTGCACATATTTTAACACAATAAAACAGGAATCTTTTGATGTCATCTATGCCACTTTATAATATAAAACAGTCACACCTTTTATAATATAAAACAGTCTCAGTCACACTTTATAATATAAAAAAGTCACACTTTTGATACATCATCACATGCCACTAAATTATACAAAACAAGAGAATATAATGATGTCATCAAGAAATCATCAACAACAACCGAAGGAAAGGTTCATTCAATGCTATCCTCTTCAAATAAATAGAGTCATACCTTCACTTTTCCAGTCAAAACCTCTTAGTAAACTCTTCCCTCCAACCAATTCTCTCTCAACTCTTCTCTAGCAATATCAGCAAACATTAGTAAACAATAATATTTCAATCCCAGAATTCGGAAATCCCCAAACTGAAAAACCCTAATCCCAAAATACCCGATTTCAAACCCTAATACCCAAAATCCCCAATTTTAAAACCCTCATCCTCAAATAATCAATTTCAAACCCAGAAACCCAAAATCCCCAATTTTGAAAACCCTAATACCAAACTGAAAAACCCTAATCCCAAAATAACCGATTTCAAACCCTAATACCCAAAATCCCCAATTTTAAAACCCTAATCCTCAAATAATCAATTTCAAACCCAGAAACCCAAAATCCCCAATTTTGAAAACCCTAATACCAAAAAAGTCGATTTCCAACCCTAAACCCAAAATTCACGATTAGAATCCCAGATATCAAAAACCCTAGTCCCCAAAATCAAGAAATCTAAACCTGGAATCAAAATCCCCAAATTCATTAAACCCTAGAATCGCGACACTTACCCGGGAAATCTCTTGCATATGCTACGTCTGGTGCTTCGTCTTCGCCTACTTCACAGAAGAACTCGCCTTATCGCCTCCACCAAAGAATCGCCACCATCGCCTTCGTCTTCGAGCTCGACTTCGCAGAATCGCAAATCGCCTTCGAGAGAGAGAGAGAGTGTGAGATGTTTAGGTTAAAATGAGTTAAATGAAGCTGGTAAAAAATTAATTGAAAATCTCATGGTAAATCCATTATCTCGCGATATTTTGGCAAAATATCATCAGATTGTGTAATTCCAGTTTTGCCCTCAAATATTTGAAAAACGTGAGGGTAAAAATGACATTTCACAAGCTCTAACGGAGAAAGTAACGGAAATGAACGAGGGGTGGCTCGGTGTTAACAGAATGACACAAATGGGCGGTTCCTTGCAAAAAGTCAAATAAGGGGTGGTTTGGCGCAAATTGGCCCAAATAAGGGGTGGTTTGGCGCAAAAACCTCTTATGTGAAACCAAATAACACAAAGTATTCATGGCAATGGACCCAACAAGTCAAACTTATCCCGCTCTTCAAAAAAGGCATCATCTGGCGAATTGGGGACGAGCAAACAATTAAGTTCTGGACTGACAATTGATTCTCAGAGTCACTCCTCGATCAAATCACCACCAACGAACCTATTAATGACAAATCCACTATCAACGAGTTCCTAGATTCTAGTAGGAATTGGAACAGAGAGGCGCTCCAAAGCACTTTAATTCAGAATTCATTGACAAAATTTTGGCCTTCCCAATTCCGACGAATTATATACAAGACCGAATGTACTCGAAATTAGCAAGAATGAGTGGTTCACAACCAAGAGGGCTATGGATTTGGTGTATAATGAAAGGAAATTTACTAAATGGAATAATGACTGGATCTGGCAACTAGACCTAGCCCCTAAAATCAAAAGCTTTCTGTAGAAAATTTTCAGAGATAGCTTACCGACCAAAGTTAAACTCAGAGAAAGACACATTCCTAGCTATCACAACAAAGTATAATGGATGTTATAACCAATACGAAGATTTTTACCACTTTGCTATTAAATGTCCAAGAACAATACGTTACCAACAAACACAACTAATTGACCGCCCAACTCTTGATATATTGAATGAACTAAGAGAAAGACTGTCCAAGATACAATTTGACGAACTTGCAACTATTTGGTGGGCTTTATGGTTTTACCGCAATAAAAGAAACTTTGATCTCACAAAATATACTGAACGATCAAACATTCACTAGTTTATTACCCAACATACTAGGAATTGGAAGATGGCTAAAAGAGAAGATGAGATTGGAAATGAGATACAAACTACTCATACTAAGGTAACCGGCCAGGAGAAAATGAAGTAACATAAGATGGAGTAAACCAATGGAGAACTATGTCAAACTAAATGTGGATTCTTCATGTCCATTATCAGAACTCGCGTCGTATGGATGTATAATTTGAAACGAAAAGGGAGAACCATTACAAATGCTCAATGGAAATGTTGGTAACGTTTCCCCCTTAATGGTTGAGGCCCTTGCTTTACGTTATGGCATTAAAGCGGCTCATCATCTTGGTATCTCTTATATAGAGATTGAAAGCGATAATCTTCGTTTAGTGAATGTCATAAACGACAATTGGGACTGCTCTTGGAAATTGAGATTATAGTGACTGATGTCATCATGGATCTTATTAAGTTTAATTACTATAAAATTTTCCATGTCTTTCGGGAGACGAATAGAGTAGACCTTATAACCAAATTTTATCATTTGCCTACTCAACCTGATTTAGCAGCCTTTTCTGATCTTAAGGATCTCATCCTTCGGGATGCTCTAGGGCAGTATCATTCTCGATAGAAGACCCCCTAAACGCTTTCCTATTCAAATAAATAAATAAGTATGTAAATGACCTTTTTATATTTTACCTAAAGAAAATGACATTTTTATTAATCAAAACAACCTTATTAGACTTTGTTTCTTAAGAAACTAAATAACTGAGACAAAATAAATCGATAAACTACTGTAACAAGCAAATATTGCAATATCTCAGTATCATTACCCCTCTGTTGTACAGAATCCAAATTAACTAATAGTTCTATAATGCATCTTTGAGTTTTCCAGTACATGAATAAACAGTCTTTTATGACCATACTACAATAACTCAATTTCTGTTAGGGAATCGACCTCCTCCAAGGACCCTTGTATACTCACCGACACCCACCGAAACAAAGACGCAATATTGCGGAAGCGACTTTGTATTATATATAAATATACAAGAGGAATTACACGAGTAGTTCACGACACTCTTTATTTTATGGGACACCCTCACACACTATAACTTCACCTCACACCACCACACGAGCACACACCTCTCACTCTTCTTGCTTTGCTCGATAGATTTACATGGCAACTACACAAGCATATTTATAGGCAACTCCTAATACTTGCTCACTTAATCTAGAACTATCTACTACCTATATCAATGTGTATAATTCTAGATTACTCCATACTTATCCATTAGCATAGAATTCTCCACCAAGTAGTCTTCAAGAAACAACTCCTCAACTCTAGAGAATTCCGGAACTCCTCCACCTTTGCTCTTGTTGGGCCATCATCTATGGGCTTGGCCCATTACTTGACTCGAAAATATCAATTAATCCCAACATATCCTCCCTTAATTTATATTTCCGAATATCTTCGTGTCATCCGAAAACGTACCTTCTTTCCAGTCTTCGTCACTGCATCACCACATTTCCTTTCCACAACTTGTGCATCCACCACGTATAAATTCTTCTCATTCTTACGACCTTGCATGATCAAGCGTCCTCCCCTAAACACCTTGCACCACTTATACGTACCAGCAAGCTTGCACCTCTCTGACATCATCGCACCTAAGGAAATGATGTTAACTCTGCTTGAAGGCACATACCTCACATTATGAAGAGTATGGCCTGTACCGTTCTGAAGCCTCATCGTCACACTTCCGGTACCCTCGACCTTCAATTTCTCTCCACCTGCTAAGTTGATGTGACCAAACTCTCCATCTTTCTTCAAGGTGTCGAATAATTCTTGATCTCCACACACATGCGCCGAGGCAGCAGTGTCCATCAACCACTCAGACTTGACAACCTCCTCGCTCGTTTCCAAGTATACATCCTCATCACTGACGTCACTGACCACATTTGTACCGGAGTCACCACTACACGACTGTGACGACCTCTCTCGCAGCTTCTTCAAGTCCTCCCTCATCTGAGGACACCTCATTTGCATGTGACCCTTCTCCCTGCAGTAGTAACACTCCACGTCACTCAAATCTCGACTCTGACGTGGAACTACTTTCTCTCGAATCGCCATGCCTCCTCACGTGGTTCCTCCCTCGCCAACGCTCCCCCGCAACTAGTATGCGATCCTCCTCAGCGTTGGTAGCGTCATTCTTCATCATCCTCTCACTCTCCCGCAAAGAGGTCATCACCTTATCTAGAGTGAGACTTGACCTTCCTACAAGCAACGTCTGCACCATAGACTTGTAGGACGTCGGCAATGACGCTAGCAACAACAACGCCGGCTCCTCATCTTTTATACTATCTCCTGCATTCATCAGCTGACATACTAGTTGATTAAACGAATTAATGTGGTCGTGAAGATTACCTCCTTCCTGCATCTTCAATGAGTACAACTCCATCTTCAAACACAACCGGTTCGCCAACGACTTCGACGCGTAAATGCTCTCGAGCTTGTCCCACAACCCCTTTGGTGTGGTTTCCCTCAACACGCTAAACTTAATCTCGGGAGCAAGTGCCAACCGGATTGTACTCACCGCCTTCTTTTGGATTTTCATCCATTCTCTCTCATTCATCGATTCAGGCTTCTGCTCATCTAAAGCCTGATCAAGACCATGTTGCACCAAAAGGTCTTGAATCGTACTCTGCCACAACGTGAAGTTGATCTTCCCATCAAAGAGCGGAATCTCGAACGTCCTTGACATACCTGACGCCATCTCACCAACACGAGATCTTCACCTGTCAACTAAACGTGCACACCCAACACCGATAACCTCAGCTCTGATACCACTGTTAGGGAATCAACCTCCTCCAAGGACCCTTGTATACTCACCGACACCCACCGAAACAAAGACGCAATATTGCGGAAGCGACTTTGTATTATATATGAATATACAAGAGAAATTACACGAGTAGATCACGACACTCTTTATTTTATGGGACACCCTCACACACTACAACTTCACCTCACACCACCACACGAGCACACACCTCTCACTCTTCTTGCTTTGCTCGATAGATTTACATGGCAACTACACAAGCATATTTATAGGCAACTCCTAATAGTTGCTCACTTAATCTAGAACTATCTTCTAGCTATATCAATGCGTATAATTCTAGATTACTCCATACTTATCCATTAGCCTAGAATTCTCCACCAAGTAGTCTTGAAGAAACAACTCCTCAACTCTAGAGAATTCCGGAACTCCTCCACCTTTGCTCTTGTTGGGCCATCATCTATGGGCTTGGCAAGCAAATATTGCAATATCTTAGCATCATTACCCCTCTCTCGTACAGAATACAAATTAACTAATAGTTCTATAATGCATCTTTGAGTTTTCCAGTACATGAATAAACAGTCTTTTATGACCATACTACAATCACTCAATTTCATACTACCATTTTTTAGGACTGTCTTCTTGAATGCTAATATCATTATCAAGAAGTAAAACAGCGCAAAATCTTACAATGGATGCATAATTATGTTGATCAAAGAGGCAAAACAGAAACCGGGCAGGCTAATTACAATGCCCCTAGATATTATTTCTACCTGCTTATGTAATAATTTGTTTCATATCGTAGTTAACTGGAAGTTTAGTGTTTTAACTACACTCTTCCTACCGGGGAATGGGGCGGATACGAGACGTAGCTAGCAGAAGTCGAGGTTGTAGACAATCTTCCATCGACCCCATTGCTGATTGTGGAAAGCCCAGATGGGATTCTGCAGTCTAGATTTGCAACACAAGTAGCAAATGCTTGCAGAATAGAGATTGATGAGTTGAATTCAACAGAGTATATCCTGTCCTTGAATGGGTTCACACTCAAAACTAGCTCGGTTTCCTGCCCTGTCTGTAGAACATTCAATTTAGTGAAGTTGAATCAAGAATTTCATGAAGCGTGGAGAAACAAGAATGAAGATCAAAACTATGTTCATTTATCATTACTACGAAGTGCGAAATGCTCGTGTTTACCGATAACAAGCTAACATTTATGACGTGTAATCTGTGAACGCGAGCGCTTCGCACTTCGTACCGTAACTTATTTCCTACAGACCTCCCTCGTAAATCAAAACTATGCTCATTTATCATTACTATGTCCACTGATCTTTAAACTATGTTCATTTATGATCACTAAAGTTGAAACAAGAATTTAGGGTTTGTTTGTGAGCTTGTTTATAAACTGGATAAACTATATATTTTCTGAAAAATGTTACCCTCATAAGTCATACCTAAGAAGATGTGCAGGAAAAAAAACAGTTTATAAACAAACTACCAAATTGACGCATAATGAAGCATGGAGAAACAAGAATGAAGATCAGCATACCTGATGATAAAGGTTGAACTTGTATGAAACGTTTGCCGCTTTAGACGAGCTTAGGAACTTTTGGGATTCGCCTCTGTTTGTGAAAATCCTAAGTTGGCAACCTAAATCCCATCCACCACAGTCACATGATCCACCGGATCTCCATCTCTCGGTCAGAGTTGATATTGATCCTTTACTGGGTATAGTATGAACGCCACCTGGCAATATCACTGTAGTGAACATATCACTTGGACTCCCTGCAGTTGCTTTAACAAGCTTTACAACAATGGCTGCTAGTTCATTTGTTGGTTGAAACTCGGTGGCGTGCTGATCAGCGTGACCAACATCTACCGAAAACAAAGTGAACTCTCTTGTGTTATCACCATCTGTGCAGTTCTGCCTAGGCTTGCAATCTGAGACTGTCATTTGTGCTACAACATTAGGTATGTATTGACCTTTGCCTTTGGAACCTTGATTCGGCCACAAGGCGTTTTTTTTCTTCATTTCACGAACGGATAAGAAAGTATATATCCAGCTGGAGCGATTTTTTTCTGCAGAACTACACTTTCTCACTGTAGCAGCCAGAATGTTGTCACTGTCATTGTCAACCGCAAAAGTGAAGACTGGAAGTCCATTTTTAAGTCCTACCTGTAATAGTGCCTGGACGGGTGAGAAATCATTTTTAATGTTCTGGCCCTTTGTTTTAGCATTAATGAAAGTAGATTTTACTTTCGGAACAGACTGTGGTTTGGGAGGATTGGATTGCTCCGAGTCTTTCCTGAGTGGTTCGCCCAACTCACAAACACTTGTTGCCTTGGGCTTGATTAATGGGTCAAGTAATCTTCTCAGAGGACTCGATCGAGCTCTACCATTAGCCACTGATTTGTCTGTATTCAAGGATGCAGGATCAGAATCTCTAGAGATTGATCTGCGAAGGGGTGAATTATCTCTAGACCCAGCACTTCTGATGATATTTCCCATTGCAGAACCCAATCTACGAATAGGTGACGGGTGCCTTACTTTAACAGTGGGTTGTGAGCCGGTTCTGTTGTCCAGCTCACCGGACGTATGGGCTGCAATCGAACTCTTAAGCACCACAATTGACGGCTTTTCTTCAATATTTCTGCTTCTTGAAGGGCTCTTCAACTTCTGAGATAAAACATTGGCGGACGGCATATTCGTGGAACGAATCTCTAATTTATTCTTTCCTCCACACTCTTTCAGCACCGGAATAGCAGATGCTGTTAAATCAGAGGAGTGAGCTGTTCCCTTGTTCTTTGCTGAATCACTTGGCACCAAGAGAACAACCGTGTTGCGTTCTTTAGAGCTATCTAGATTATAATCACCTAAATTATGAGTTCTGGATTGCATTGCCTCCTTCAGTTCACTTTCTCGAATCTTCAGCTTTCCTTTCCTAGATGATATCCTATCAGCACATTCTTTCTTCTTATGCATCTCCAGACTAACTCCAGATTCCTTTACTGTACAAGTTTGGTCGATTCCACAAACATTTTGTTGTGTAACTCTATGATCAGGAACAGATGCAGATACGCCTTCAAACTTTTTAACCTTTCCTTTAGTAAGATCGACATTATGCGAACAACCTTCCAACGGATATATCTTTTGATGATGAGAATGTGAAACAAGATGGTACGTCTTTTGGCGGGAAGTAGAGAAACTATGAGCTTTATCTGGGTAACATTCATCTTGAGAATAGGTTTTCATCGGGGAAGCTTTGAGGTGAGATTGCAATGAAGGGATTTGACCTCTGCTGGATTGAGAAGATGACCCTTCTGTTGAAAAATAAGATGTGCTACTAGTAGAAGAAAAATAACCGCTACTTTTATGAGGCACTTGATCATTGCTATACTTCCATTTTTCCAAACGTCTCCAATCAAGAACACCAACATTTAGTGGTTTTTCCTGAAAGTTTTTCCCTTTTTCCAGATAGCTTGGCAGATTTGACATGTATTTGACCAGCTCCTCTTTTTCAGTATTTACCTCAGTTCCGTGAGTTTGTTGGATACCAAATGACTTAGGTAAATAACCTTCTGTGCTTTTTGTAATCTGGTGATGAAAATCAGCATAGGATAAGGTAGGCTTGTCTGACATCAAAATGTCTCGCAGTTTCGTGCTGGGGCGAGAACGAGATGCTCCAGTATAATCCGGCATTACAGAACTGTTTTGGTCCTCTGAGTTGTATCTAGATTCAATATGAAACTCCGTCTACTTAGATGGTAAATATGTGAACAGCAGCATGTTAGCAACCGATCAGCTCACTTATATAGCTAGTCGCTGGCATGAAACTGGTGAACCTTGTGCTTGTCTGTACAGAAAAACAAACACAAAAAAGATGGGTTATAAGATAATTGAAACAAGCTTATTCACAGAAAACAACAAGAGTGACAGAAAGGGTTCAAGAAATGGCATCATTTGTAAGAAGATATCAATTGCAATAAGATACTTAAATAGATACAAACAACATTTCAAAAGTGATTCCAGGACCAGAATTTACTGCAATATTCACACCATTCCTGGACCAGGCTACACCCCAGTTGAACATTAGTACCTTATATCATTATCCAACACTTACCAATTCTTAAAATAATCTTATATCACTATTGAAAACCTACTCCATAAAAGTTACATTCAATTTTAAAATATTTCTGAGTGGCTTAAAAGTTTGGCTCATCCCTTGCCAAGCTCATCACTGCAAGTTATTAGCAAACACTTTTTGCCTAAGCATGGGATACCCACATAAGCCAAGCCCTTAAACTCAAGGATAAGCAAACACTCCAAACAACAAAGCAAACATACAGAAGCAATTCTCGTTCAAGAAACTTCTCTAGACAACCAAAAAAAAGTTGTATCTTGCAAAACTGACCACAAAAAAACAAGTGCCACCATTACAAGGAAAAAGACCATGAACAATAAGAGCCGGGGCATCTCGTGGCCTATAGAAAGCCAAATTGAGCTAGCAATGACACAAGAAAGCAACCTATCCAAAAAATCCAAACTATTTTTTTCTTCAAATTTTGAAATAGCTGACAATGACATGAAACTTAGAAATATGATTATTTCAACAAAGAAAATCTATTTGATAAATGTAGAATGGTAACACCTAGGTTCAAGATGTGTACTACAAAGATTTACAGTTCAGTTTCGCCGAAATCTTGTTACAGAAAATCAGGAGGTTGTGAGTTACAGCGTATCTCCGATTTTTTGCGGAAATCTCGTGTTTAGCTTAAACTGATTACAGATAATTAACAACAACAACAAAATAGGACGAAATTTGTGAGCTCCTGAACAAGAATAATCAGCTATACATCTGCAAATTAGATCATGACACAAAAAGAAAATACACAGGCTGAATCACAGAAGCTGGAATTGGAGAGTGGAGAAATTTGGAAATGTGCAGTATAGAAACAATGGAGAGTAAGAGCATGTAAGTAGTAAATTCCGGACATGAATGACTCACCGGAGCTTAAAACATGGAGGCGAGAGCAAAGAACGATTTGGCAGTCACCGGAGAAGAAGCAGGGAGTGTCGGTGGAGGAGGTAAGCGTGTGAGTAAGAGAGATGGGGGAAGAGGAGGTAAGCGTGTTCTGAATAGCTGACGACGAAGCTCTCAAGAATAATTAAATACGGCTGAAGAAACAGAAGAGTGTTGTTGCAGAAGAGAGAGAGGGGAGAGAGAGAGTAGGGTGAAAAGCTTAAAGGGGATTGCTGAAAGTTTACTGTTGGGTTTGTTCGAAGTGAGAGAGGAGATCGGTGATGAATCAGATGGACGGCTGAGATTCCAGATGAATATACCGGTACACTACGCCGCGTGAGTGAATGTCATTTTCCCATCATTTTCTGCTTTGCGTTTACCTTTTTCCCATTTTATCTCACTCTCATTATTATCGTAAAAAATAGAACAAAAAATAAACAAAGGGTTTTTATGTTTGTCCATTTTGTATACTTAAAATATTATTTTCTTAATGTAATTTTAGAGTCATTTCTAATTAAAAAAAAAATCTCTTATATATGTATTAAAATCACACAATTTTTGATGGTGCTTGATTTTTGTTCATCGGCATACGAATTGGAGACAAAAAACGAAAAAGATGAAAATAGTAGAAATATCAACCAATTAAGCACATAATTATGGTTTTATTAGACATTTAATTAGTATCAATTGTCATTACTTTGGGCAATACTAATCAATTTTTTATATATAGATAGACTTAAAAATTATTAATTATATTTACTTATTATTGAATATTAATAATTTTTTAATATTAAAAATTTATTAATTAAATGCATCCATTAGCTAAATTTAATATCATAAAGTTGAAGAATATAAAGAGTTGTAAATATTAATTGTAAAGCTTGCAACTAAGAAAAGATGAGAGTTTTATATTAAAGATTCATTATGAGATGAGTAACGTGGGTACCCTCTAAGTAATCAACGGAACTCGAAAAAGCGTAAGTAAGGGGCCACATCCAAAAAGAACATTTCTCTAAGCTTATCTTGTAGTTTATACGTCGTTTTTTATTCGTGCATTAAATGGTACCGGTTACACTTACTTTCGGCCAAGAGCAAACATTATATATATATAGATACTCCAGTATAACTTGTAGATTAAAGCCTACTTCTCACCCAAAAAAAACTTGTAGATTAAAGCCTACTTCTCACCCAAAAAAAACTTGTAGATTGACTGGATGACCTACTATTAGCGGTAAATTCTCTCTTAATTTTGTTTATTAAACAGTTAGAAATTTGACTACCGATAATCATGAAGAATTTGATTTGGAAATTGAAGCTTTCATCAAAAATACAAAATTTTGTTTGGAAAGTTCTAATTGACTCATTATCGACAAAAGAGCGTCTTAATCGGTTTTACTTTAGAGTTCCTTTGCAATGTTTTCTTTTTAATGATCCAAATAATCCAACGAAAATAACCTTTCATTTATTATTTCAATTTCCTAATACTATCCAAATCATACATAAATTTTAGCATCTAACTCGTTGACAATTACGCTTTTAGTATCTCTAGTCATTTTTTGGAGGATTTCCGATACTTTGTAAACTATTATAAACAATTCTTATATTAGTTAGAGTCTATGGTATTCTCTTTGCTTACACAAAAATAATATAATCTTCGGGCATTCAGATTCCAACAAAATTAATCTGGTTGACCAAGCGTATCTTCCATTTCTAGATTGGAAGACAACACTAACCGAAACAAACAAGAAACCTATTAACCGTAGACGTAAAATAAAGTTGTTAATCAATCATATTTGGAGAAAACCCCCTGATGGATGAGCCTGCTACTTAGTTAGTGAAGGAGTCCTGGTTCTTGCCCAGTGCCAAAGAAAACCTATAGAGTACTTGTATAACTCAAGTTTGCTGGTGATGGTCGAGATAATCTCCTTTACCTACTTCTTATGTTAGCAAGCATATGCCCCCAACCATTTTGATAGAGCCTCAAATCTTACATTTCAAGATAATTTAGGCATGTTTGACGTACATGCAAGAAATGAGGTTTTAAAGGATTTTTTTAAACAAGCAGACAGAAGGCCTCTTGTTACAAACAAATCAAGTCTAAATTATCAATCAAGGTGATCTTGAAGAAATCAATCACATAAAAGAGTCTCTATGTTCTAAAAGACATGATGTCTTGTTAGGAGGAACTCGAGATTCAACGACTAGTAGCAGAATGAAGATTCTCAATATCAAAAAATCAGCAATTTGGTTACAATTCCTAAAAACATGAAACATCGAAAGACATCATCATCATTAAGTAAAGCCTTAATATCATTAGTAATAATAATGGATTGAATCTCCCACTGGATATTAACAAATTTAGTTAAGCAATTTATCACAGTAGAATAACCACTCTGCAACATGAACACCTTCCAACACAATTGCAACTTCAGAAATCAGAACTGAGCAGTCAAGAATACAAACATTGTCAATAAAATAGGATGACCTATACTATTATGAAGCATACAACCAATAAAAGTGTCTTAATTTGAACGTTTGAAGCCACAATATAACTTATAAAAAGGACTAGGTGGCTTCTTCCAGACTTCTAGTGAGATACATAACTATTATATCTCTTATTCTTCATGGTTGAAGGCTTAGTCAAAGGGAACTTTCTTCCATTCGATATAAATGATATAGAGTAGAATTTCCAATATCCGAGGGGAAGGTTTATTGAAAAGCATCTCCGGATGAAAAATTAATTTGTTTATGGTATTCCGACCATAAAGTACAACGTCCACCAACAAAAAAAAAACAAGATTTGAAATCTTACTAGAACTAATAAAAGTTGAAAAAGAAAATTTGAAGTCGAGAGAGTCAAGAAATTTAAAATCATAATGTAATTTAGAAATTAGATAGTTAGGTATAGAAATAATAAATTTATACTTAAAAAGGAAATTGTCCTTATGCTCATCCATCTCACTACAAAGGGTTACATGTAGAGTAGACTGAATGAAAATGCCTTCCAAGTCTTTTCAGTTGTAGGGAGACAATCTGAAATGACTTTCATGGAGAATTTTGAATCATAGGAGACATTTCAATTTCCAAAATAAATTTACATTAAGAACAGGATCCGACATGGGTCTAATAAAATGATAGGCAGATGCAGATCTCACAAAGAATTTGCCATTCGAATAAGGGGCCCAAATGATCTGATCGTTAATCTGGATTACATGGATACAAATCTTAGCAATTTGTTCAATAATGGAAGGAGAAAGGACCAGGCAAGGTTTTTAAAGTCTCAGCCACCTTGACTATTGAAGAAAATGCTCATCTTTGAAGTAAAGGAGCTTGATTGCGGAGATGATCGATAGAACAATCTGAAATCCAAGTAGAACCTGAATTTTTTATATTCCTCGGTCAAAGGATCAAAACCAAAGCCAAGGTCTACACCAACATTTGTCTCTAAGTTCAGTGTGATTTCAGAGGAGGGACGAACATATCTGTTTTGTTCACGTAGCACGGTTCCAAAACATCAAATCGTCAACCAATATTGTCGGAGACTTGGAGTTCATTATCAGCATAAATAATCCACCACAGAGTGTTGCATGTACGGTCATGGAAGTTGTGCAAAATATAAGACATTATGGTGGTGTCCAAAGACTGCTTACACTGGATCTCAAACTGAAGGGCATAGAGGGGGTGTTATCTAGAAATGAAAAGAATGGAGATGTGAAAGATGAAATATTTTATCATCAATTAGCCCCCATCCATTGGTTGCAGATGCAACGGTTATGAAGGACGGAGGGAGGTGAGAGAGGATTCAACTTTAATTTCTTCTGGATATGTTTAAGGCAAAGTAGTTCAAGTTTCATCTTCAATACAAGAGGGACATAAGAATACACTCGGTGACATGTAGGATAAAACTAAAATACTTGATTATAAACTAGGGCAAACATTAACATTAGAAAGAAAAAAGTTATTTGACCTGTGGATTTATATACAAAGTCCAACAAAGCAGAGACACTACCATAATGCACATACAACCGCCTTTTAGGATTCCTAGAGTAGGTTATCGTAGGTCCGTAATTGCGCTTACAACAGTCTTTTACGATTCCAAGAGTAGGGGGTTCCATTTCTTAGTTTGGTTTAAAATGCTAACTTATAAAATGATAAATACAACTTAAATTAAAGGATAGAGTAAAAAATAATAAAAAATGATAAATTTCGAGTTAGACATCGTTTGACAGCATATAATTACACACATATTTGTACTCTTTTTATGATGGACGTCGAGAGTACCTTTTGACACTTGCAAAAAGTTGGAATAGTTTGTAAAACAAATATACATTCAGGGAGTAAAAGCCAATTTATTACTCCGTAGAAAGTAAGTGAGTAAAAACTAAAAGTAGTAAATGGGGACAGAAAAGATGAAAAGAAAAAATTAGAGGTGGAAAAGTAGAATTTGAGACTTTTACGTTTGGATCTCAATGTTTTTACTTTTTAGATTTTACACCCCCATGAATCATGATCAGCGATCATGAACATATAAATATACCACGTGCGACGCACGACTTACTTTTGGAATGGCAAACTTTGTGAGTCTTTTTTTGGTCGCAAAACATCGTCATAGTCTGCCTATGATTATCAACAATATAATCCTATAAGTTTATTACACTTTTGTATTTATTAATGATATAGTTTGATTGTTACAAGATACTATACATACCTTAAACCCCGTCCGACAACTATAAGACCATCCCCAACGGGGGCTTTTGGAGAGGGCTTTAAGATTTTTTGGATTAAAATATGCTATAGATTTGAATAGCCTATGGACAAAGCCTTTAAAATTGGTCCAAATTAAAGCCTCACCGAAGTTGCTATAATTTTACTGTTCACAAGGCCCCGTTTGGCCTTTCTGTTTTTTCGCCGGTACACGATCAAAACGACGTCGTTTTGGGCTTAAAAAGCCCAAAACACTTCGCTTAAAGCAAGAAGCCAAACGGCTCCTTGCTTTAAGAAACGTCACGTGTCGCCTTTAATTGGGTCGTGTTCGCGCGCCCGATGGACGACACGTGACGCCCGATCTGACGGTCAGGAAAATTCCTAGTCGTTCGTAACGTTGGTTTTTAAAAATGCTTTATCTCAACATTTACTTAATGAAAATAAAAAAAATACCATAATTCTAGTTTACATTTTTCTCTATCCATAGACACCCATATTGTATATATTTTGTATAAATATTATTTATTTATTTATTTTGAGTATTATTAATTTCTATAAATCGTTTAGATATTAGTTAATCTGTTTTAAGATAAAATTTTATACTAAATTAATGTGTTTACAATTAATTGACATTTGAGGGAATTGTTTGTATAAATTTAGTATTTTTTTGATATTATAAATGCCAATTATAATTATTTATACTACTTTAAACTACATACAAAGATGGAAACAAACATAAAAAGATGGAAACAAACATACAAAGATTGAAACATACAAAACATACAAGGATTGAAACAAACATATAAAGATTGAAACAAACATACAAGGAATGAAACAAACATAAAAAGATTGAAACAAACAAAACATACAAGGATTGAAACAAACATACAAATATTGAAACAAACATAAAAAGATTGAAACACACATACAAAGATTGAAACAAACATAGTCATCCATCAGAATTTAGCAGGGTCTTGAAGGCATACATTTGGCAATTACATGGTCAAGATTAAAGTCTTTCTAATGTTTTATGTATTCAATTCGGTAATTTATCGTTCAATTCAGTATTTTGCTTCAATTTATTTTTATTTCATTGTAATGTCTTCAATTTATATGTATTTCGGTAATGTGTTCAATTTATGCATCGTTTGTTTGTCAATAATTATCTAAATGTCTAATATTTTCTCTTAATTTTGATTAATAAAATATAATAAATATTTCAATAAAAAGAAACAAATATTTGAGATTTTACTATATCTTTTAACTATTTATGTTTAATATAATAAGATCTTATTTATTTATTTAAAATAAAAATGTATCAGTAATTTAATACAAATTCAGGCATATAAATGTAATTTTATAAACCTTATAGCCTCCGTTACAGCACAAAAAAAACAGTAAAGCTATAAAAAGGGCTTTAACTTACAACCCTTCTTATAGCTCCGGTTTTAAAGCCTCCATTGAGGATGCTCTAAGAGGCCTATACACTATAGTGGATATTTTTAGAAAAAACACTATTATCCTTACCACGATACTTTTAGAAAGGGGAATTAAAATTCTAAAGTTGACAAGTTAGCTAGTTTTATTTCACCAGCCTTATTGATCATTGATACTAACTATGATTAGAAGATTGTTATGACGGATGGGAGGAAGACGAAATAGAAAACATATATAAACGAGAAGATAACAAAGCACACACGGGTTTACGTGGTTCACCAACGTTGTGTTGGCTACATCCACATGCAGAAGATATCAGACTATATTTCAGAGGAGGAAACAGATTACAAGACTCACAAGAAACACTCTAAATCTAAGAACGCTCTCTCTTGCTACTTCTGACGGTTATCAAAATCCCTAATTTTCCGCTCTCTTACTAGGTTATGAAATAATAGAGAGTACATATACAAAGTCTTTATTTGGCACACCCTAAAATTCTATTTGGCACACCCTTACTTTCGTCACGAAGGTATTTGGTCAGACTTTCGTCACGAAGGTATTTCAAAAGAGATTCGTCACGGAGAAACGAAGGACTTCCGTCACGAAGGTTGCCAGGAGTTCCGTCACGAAGGTATTGTGGAGTTCCGTCACGAACCTTTTTTTGAAAAAAAATAAAAAATTCAGAATGTTGTAGAGAATTTCAATACGATTCCGTGCATATAAAATACGTCCAAAACGGACATCGTTTGCCCTTCCAAAAGCCCTAAAAACAAAACAGTCGTTTTCGTTAAGTTCGTAATATTTAAACATAATGCATAATTGTACTTTATAAGTAATAAACTAGTGATATTAAATGATAATATATAATTATAGTATATAAATTTAATTGCATGATTTTTAACTATAATTAATAATTATATAAGTTTTTGTTTTTACGAACTTAACGCATGCGACTGTTTTGTTTTTAGGGCTTTTGGAAGGGCAAACGATGTCCGTTTTGGACGTATTTTATATGCACGGACTCGTATTGAAATTCTCTACAACATTATGAATTTTTTATTTCGTGACGGAACTCCTGGGAACCTTCGTGACGGAAGTCCTCCTTTTCTCCGTGACGAATCTCTTGTGAAATACCTTCGTGACGAAAGTCTGACCAAATACATTCGTGACGAAAGTAAGAGTGTGCCAAATAGAATTTTAGGGTGTGCCAAATAGTAAGCCCCTATATATATTACTCTCCTAAAACACAAAACCTAACAAGCCCAATTGAGCCCAATAAGCCCAACTTGGGATTCAAGGCACAAATCTAACAAATCTCCACCTTGACTTGAATCCTCCAGACACAGATGTACCAGATGCACCATAAGAGTACCAGATAACAGACTTGGATTCTTCAGACTCAGATATAACAGATGCACAATAATAGTGCCAAATAAGTAGACTTCCCTCTACTCCAGATTTGTCAAATGCACTAGGGCGGTGCCAGATAAGCAAACTTCTCCTTTGCTCCAGATTATCCAGATGCACCAGTGCGGTGCCAGATAAGAAGACTTCTCCCTGCTCCAGACTTTCCAGATGCACCAGTGTGGTGCCAGATGAGCAAACTTCTCTCTGCTCCAGATTTCCCAGATGCACTAGTGCGGTGCCAGATGAGCAGAATTCTCTCTGCTCCAGATTTGCCCCACAGGGCAAGTTATCAACTTGTGGTATTTAGCAAGTCCAAACAATATTCAGACTTGCTCTGAGGAACCAACTTGGTGAACATATAAACAGAAATATCAGCACTACCTACCTTCTTCACCTCTATCCTCTTCCCACCCATTTGTTATGAGGGATGTGAGGAAGACGAAACAGAAAACAGATATAAACGAGAAGATAACAAAGCACACACAGATTTACGTGGTTCACCAACGTTGTGTTGGCTACGTCCACATGCAGAAGATATCAGACTATATTTCAGAGGAGGAAACAGATTACAAGACTCATAAGAGATGCTCTAGATCTAAGAACACTCTCTCTTGCTACTTGTGACGGTTATCAAAAAACCCTAATTTTCCTTTCTACTAGGTTATGAGATAATAGAGAGTATATATATTACTCTCCTAAAACACAAAACTTAAACAGGCCCAATTGGGCCCAATAAGCCCAACTTGGGATTCAAGGAACAAATCTAACAAATCTCCACCTTGACTTGAATCCTCCAGACACAGATGTACTAGACGCACCATAAGAGGGCCAGATAAACAGACTTGGATTCTCCAGACTCAGATGTAACAGATGCACAATAATAGTGCCAGATGAGCAGACTTCCCTCTACTCCAGATTTGTCAGATGCACCAGGGCGGTGCCAGATAAGCAAACTTCTCCTTTGCTCCAGATTTTCAGATGCACCAGTGCGGTGCCAGATGAGCAGATTTCTCTTTGCTCCAGATTTGCCCCACAGGGCAAGTTATCAGCTTGTGGTATTTAGCAAGTCCAAACAATATTCAGACTTGCTCCGAGGAACCGACTTGGTGAACATATGTGCAGGAATATCAACACTACCTACCTTATTCACCTTGATCCTCTTCCCACCCATATGACTAAGCCTCATATTGCATAACTTAGTCATATCAACCGATGCAACATCACCCGAACTTGTTACCGTAGAACCTTGTAGAATATACAAAGTACTCTGCCTGACACCTTTCAGAATCACATCAGAACCCTTGCAGACAAACAAAACTCCACCTTCACCATTGAAACTGAACCCTCTACTATCTAGCAGACTCAGAGATATCAGATTCTTTGTCATAAGTGGAACAATTCAATGTGCAAAATCTATCGTCATGAGTCCGTATCTTGATCGATCCTATCCCAACCGCCTTGCAAACATGATTGTTAGCCATCAAAATGTTTTCACCATCTACTTGCTCATACGTTGAGAACCACTCTCTCCTTGGACAAATATGATAGGAAGCCCCAGAATCTAGAACCCACCCATCAAAGTGATGAGTGTGTCTATCAACAAATAGAACAATATCATTTTCAGAGTTGGCTTCATACTCTGCTATGCCTGCAGAGTCTCAATTCTTTTCAGATTGCTTCTTCTTAGGGCAATCAAATTTCCAATGCCCTTTCTCTTTGCAGTAGTTACAGATATCATCAGGCTTAGGACCCTTTGAAAACTTCTTACCGTTTCCATGTCCTATACTTCTACTAGCGACTAACCCAAAGGCTTGATTATCTGTTCTTGCACCGGTTGCCTTATGACGCAACTCCCTGCTATGAAGAGATGACCTGACTTCTTCCAGAGTGACAGTATATTTCCAAACAATAAACGATTGCACAAAGTTCTCGTATGAATGTGGTAGAGACACCAACAAAATCAAAGCAGCATCCTCATCTTCAATTTTCACATCAATATTACGCAATTCTAGTAATAATGTGTTCAGTTGATCTAAGTGATCCTGGAGTTGCGTACCTTCCTGCATTCGCAGACCGAATAGGCGTTGTTTCATAAGCAATTTGTTGGTTAGAGATTTTGTCATGTACAAACTCTCCAACTTCAACCACAGACCGGCGGCAGTCTCTTCGTCTGAGACCTCAGTGATGACATCATCTTCAAGACACAACATAATCGTTGAATGTGCCTTCCCCTCCTGAGTAGCCATCCCAGCAGCGTCGCTCTTCTTGTCCTTCGACATCAGCGCCCACAAACCTTGTTGTTTTAACAAAGCTCGCATCTTGATTTGCCACAGACTGAAACTGTTTCTCCCTGTGAACTTGTCGATCTTCACGTTGAAAGCAGACATCTTTTCTCACCAGATTACAAACTCAACTAACCCGAAGCTCTGATACCAGTTTGTTATGACGGATGTGAGGAAGACGAAACAGCTAACAAATATAAACGAGAAGATAACAAAGCACACACAGATTTACGTGGTTCACCAACGTTGTGTTGGCTATGTCCACGGGCAGAAGATATCAGACTATATTTCAGAGGAGGAAACAGATTACAAGACTCACAAGAGACGCTCTAGATCTAAGAACACTCTCTCTTGCTACTTGTGACGGTTATCAAAAAACCCTAATTTTCATCTCTACTAGGTTATGAGATAATAGAGAGTATATATACTACTCTCCTAACACACAAAACCTAAACAGGTCCAATTGGGCCCAATAAGCCCAACTTGGGATTGAAGGCACAAATCTAACAAAGATTATAGTAATGAATAATTCGTATGGTCAAAGGACTTAGAGCACTATATTACCATATCATGCCAACTTGCGTGCTGGTGTAAGTTTGAGTCAAGGGGAATATAACATTTTTCCCTAATGAAAATGGGTTATCCAAATCTATAAACACGTTTCCTCACATGCTGCTGATCAATTAGCCAGAGCTAACAATAATCATATGAGAATATGGTGAGATTATTGGAGATCTGCTTTGTGTTTTTTGTCTGTCATGTAAATATGTAACTATTAAGTGGAATATATAACACGGCATGATCATAAAATAATACTTACACTTTTGTAATCAGCATAATAAAAATATGCCTTAAATTAATAATGTTAATTAGCTGGTGATTATATGAATCATGATTCATTCGGCAACTAGCTAGTACGAACTAGCTTCAAGCCAGCCCGTGGACTGAGACAGGGCGACCCGCTGTCACCGTTTCTGTTTCTGCTGTGCGCCGAGGGTCTTTCTAGCATGCTGAAATTTAGTGAAGCTAATGGGCACCTGCAGGGGATTCGCATTGCGAGGTCAGCACCGTCGGGTTCTCATTTGTTTTTCGCTGATGATAGCATCCTTTTTGCTAAAGATACCTGTCAACAGAGCAATGAAATCTGTAATATCCTCCTAGACTTTGGAGCTGCATCGGGACAAGATGTCAACTTAGCAAAATCTGAGCTCTCCTTTAGTCGAAATGTGGATGAGGAAACGAAGGCGAGTATTAGGTCAATCATCAATGTGCGCGAAGTTGATAAGCACGAGAAATATCTTGGGTTACCGACCATGATAGGCAGATCGAAGAAAGTTATTTTTGGGCAGCTCAAAGAGAGAATTATGGAGAAGATCAGTTGATGGAATTCTAAATTTCTATCCGGGTCCGGAAAAGAGGTGTTAATTAAGGCTGTGGCTTTGGCAATACCAAATTATACCATGTTTTGCTTCCAAGTTCCAAAGGATTTATGTAAGGAGATGGAACAGATTATGTGTAACTATTGGTGGGGCGATATGCAGACGTCGTCCAAAATTCATTGGATGGAGTGGAAGTGAATGTGTATGCCTAAGAACAAGGGTGGCTTGGGTTTCCGAGACCTTGAGAAATTCAATCAGGCACTACTAGCAAAACAAGGTTGGCGGCTTATTCAAAATCCAGATTCCCTATTGGCAAGATTTCTCAAGGCCAGATACTATCCCCGGTCGCATTTCTTGGAGGCTCGGATTGGATATGAACCGAGCTTTACATGGCGAAGCATTTTGTTTGGGCGGGAAGCGCTGGACAGAGGCCTACTGTGGTGTGTGGGCAATGACAACAGTATTGATATATGGAGGGATAAGTGGATTCCACGCCCGCTGAGTTTTAAAGCAATCCGGACTGGTGGTGTTTGCCTGAGTTCTAGACTGATTGATTATATCAACTGGGAAGCTAAGTGTTGGGATGCTGAACTTGTTAAGACATTGTTTATACCAAGTGATCTGAGCTGATTCAGAAGATGAGGTTGAATGAAGCTACGACCCCTGATGAACTAATGTGGTACTATTCAAAAAACGATTTTTTTACTGTTAGATCAACATATCACATGTTGTTTCAGGCTGAATACGAAGAGAAAAATCCAACATCCTCGTCTTTGTCTTGTGCTGCTGAAGTGGTGTGGAAAAAATTATGGAAGCTGAATGCTCCACCTCGGGTTAAATCCCTGTTATGGAGAGTAAGTAAAGGGGTTTTACTGACGAAGAGCAATCTGATGAAGCGTCGGGTGACAACAGATGACAGGTGTGAAAGTTGTGGGCGTAAGGAAGATGATTCTCATGTCTTGATGTTCTGTCCAGAAGCCAGGAAAGTTTGGAACCTGCTGTCTGGCACTCTTGGTCGTGGTAAAACTGATGTTCCTTTCATTGAGTTGCCGGATTTTAAGTGTCTTACTCTCAGTTCTGATGACTTAGATGGGCGGTGTTTTGTTGGGGCATTTGGCGGGCTCGCAACTGGCGCATTTTTGAAAACTCTGTAAAGATAGCTGCTGATACGGTGAAGGATTGCACCGATTTCCTGAACAGCTTCAAGTCCAGCAAGTTGCGCACCAGTCTGGAGGTTCAGTGTAACAACCTCACTCATTGGAGTAAACCGGATGCTAGCTTGCTAAAAGTGAATTATGACGCAGCAAGAGCGGATTCGGGAGAGAATGGTATTGGTTTCATCATTTGGGATGGTACAAGTGCCGCAATTATGATGGGAACCAGATTGATCAGAGGGGTGATGGATGCGGAAGTTTGTGAAGCAGAGGCGATCTTGTGGGCGATTACTTGCTGCAGTAATCGTGGCTTCAAGGATATTGTGATCGAGACTGATTGTCTTGCAATGATTTCCAAATTGAGGAAGAAATTGCCATGGAAGGGAGCTCTCGGATGGCTAATTGACAAAAATTTTGAGTTCCAGAAGAGATTCAGAGTCTGTATGTGGAGCCATGTTTGACGTGAAGGCAACAAACCAGCTCATTTTCTTGCAAGCATTAAACCTTATTCTCCTTTAATTTGTCCTTTTAATTCACACTTTTCTGCTGAACTGAATGTATTGCTTGATGCTGATTTGAAGTAATACATGGGTGATGGGTTCTCAAAAAAAAAAAGCTAGTACGAACTAGCTAGGAAGCATCGTATTATTTCGGGCTGTTATTGTCTATTTATCTATCTAATTAATCTAATCTAATTTAATCTATCTATCTATCTATATATCTATCTAATATAATATAAAAATCGCAGAGAGAGAAAATTAAAGACCTAACATTAAATTTTCCACGCTTTGATTGGTTAATTCACATTCCTCAATTTAATGTTGCTATCTTTTAATTGGTTTTTTTTATACATTATAGATAAATAGATCATGATCCATAAAAACTTGAATATATGAAATTTAATTAAAACTTACACTTTGTAAGATGATTATTTTCTTTTTCATAAAAATAAAAGCGAACTTTTATCCTAACCTATTCGAACTTCAGTTTACTTATATAAACGATGTTTAAATTCATATAACTTCAACATTTATATATATGTCGCTTTTCAAATAAGATGTAATTATTTATAAATAAAAAAGCAATTCTTTTGTAAATTCTACTAAGGAGAATTAATCAAAATCATATATAGTTGAAAAGTATAAATAATGCAATATATAAAGGGTGATGCTATATACACTCATTTTTTTGTCTATTTAGACTCAGATACCCACGCACCCGCAACGCGTGGGCGTGGCTATGTTGTCACGCATACAGAACGCGTAGGCATACGTTTAAAACGGATATCCGACCATTATACCTACGCACCCGCAACGCGTGGGCGTGGCTATTTTGATAAAATATTACGCCTGCGTAGACTGTACCCGTAGGGTAATTTCGGAAATATTAAAATATACCCACGCACACCCAACGCGTGGGCATGGGATTTTTCAAAAATATACCCACGCACGCAATGCGTGCGTGGGTACCTGACGTTGGTTACTGGGCTGATACGAGAATTGATCAGCCAAATTGAAAAACGAAACTACAGCCCCAAGAAATCTTGAAAAACGAAACTTTCAATAACATATGTTAAATAAAATATTTTTTATTTACTTACTTACCGGAATGAAGTGGTTACTGAATAGAGCAATAGAAAAGATCTTTGTTGGTGGTTCGGCATCATGACTAGAAGCCGTCATCGGCAAACATAAGCACGAGCCACTCCAGGACAAAAACACAACAACTACTTGAAATCGAGTAGCAAATGCTAAGCCAGCCATGGGCATCTCCATCCAGTATGTCCGAGAACAAGGACTATGCAAGTAGTTGACATTTATGCAAAGTTCATCATACGGGGTAACAACGGGAGATAGGCTCTCGTATATATGTTGGTTCTCCACTAGCTCCATCCCGATCTCCATGCGGACTCTCCAGAATTCATGCTCGGGCCATTTCTTCAATACTGATAAGCTTCGATAACCACAATGCCCGTCATCTTCCACATTTCGATCTTGGGTGATGTAGGCAAACATGAAGTAGTCTATAGTCTCAGTTGGAAATTTAATCCCCCAACGCTCCAACTCCATATGTGGTAGTTGCCCAACAATTTGCTCATCTGGAGTCTCACCTTCATTCGTAGAAGACGCTCTACTACGTGTCTTGCTCCCTGGGGGTCGTCCTCGTTTAGGCTTGCAGGCTTTCAAGGTATGTTCCCACTCACTGGCATCCCTTTTGTTATCCCATTTGGTTCCTCTAGCTTTTGGAGGTCTACCTTTGGGAAGGACGCCTGTAGGCTCCTTCAGAGATGTTTCATGAGGCCTTTTCAAGGTATTGTACAATGAGGTGACCTCTGATAAAAAGTCTTCACTCATTTCACCAGTAGCCACATCAGATGTCATCTCCCTCCATCTAATATAAGGTATTGATACTGGAACTGTGGTATCTTGCTCGATATTCAGATCTGTAACCCCTTCCCACGTCACTTGTCTCCAAAAGAGGTGTATCTCTGACTCTATAAGGGGAGTATTTTGAAGCATGGCAGTTCCAATTCTATGGATACACGGTAGCCCAAGGCATGTTCTCCACCAATGATCAGTGCAAGATTCTGTGATGTCGCTGTTCAGTATAGAGTAATACAGATCCAACAACATCATCAAGCACTTCAACGTGACTTTGCAGAACAGAGGAGAAAATAAGGCAAATATCTCAGGGTCAAGGTCATATACCTCCGTCAAAACCTTTGTGCGTGACATCTCGATTGTTTCCCTAATCCTATCACGTTGAGCCTCTAAAGCATAATGTATCCTCACAACCAATGAGTTAAATCCATATCGAGAAGATTTAAAATATCTTTCAAACTTTTGTGGATGCCCTCAACCCTATAGGAAAACAAAAATATTAAAAAGAAGTTGCGCAATCAACTTAAACATGCATACATATCTTATACAAGGTTACCTGTTTGTGGTCCTTGTGAAGAAATGAAGATGAAGTTCAGTCCAAGCTCGGACTATATTCTCCTTGTAAGGATTGAGCCATGTAACTTCAACATACCGAACAAGGCCATTGTTCCACGATTCTCGCAACTTCTCGAGCCTAATTTCATAGCTCCTCTCTGTGCACGACATAAATAATCCCCAACATTGGTTCGCAAAATTGTCAGCTTGGTCCACGTTGTTCATGACACGCAAACCATATGACTGAATGTTGTGCTTCATGTGAACCCAACACAACAAATGTTTCAATGTATCCCCGTATACACTTTGAATTGCAGAGATGAGAGCCTGGTCTCGATCAGTAACAATTGCAGTTGGCTTCTCTCCCACAAATGCAAATAACTTCTTCAACCGCTCTAATATAAACACGTAACGAGAAATATCCTCCCCGCTCGTGAATGCAAAAGCAATGTTGAATGTATTTCCCGTGGAAGTAAAACCAACCATCTCAATCAAAGGCATGCCATACCTGTATATATATATATATTATTACAAGTATAGCATAACTACTACAAGAATCGTATAAAAGATTAGTAAAACAATAACAATACCTATTAGTCTTGTATGTGCCATCAATAATAACAACATAAGGGAATAGCTTCAGCAGATGCAGTGTCTTTGGGTTCGCAAAGAATAAGATATCCACTTGATTAGTAGGGCGCTCATTCCTGTGATACACTTTGTATCCCTCTTGTTTTAGGTATCTAAGTGCCCATTGCGTTATGGTTAATTCTCCCTGATTCTCAAATTGCATCTTCTGGCGAAAGTTGTTGATTTGTTTGGAGGATGTAACATTTCCTGGAAACCGGTCTCTAAGCTCAGCAATAATCCAACTTGCCTTGTTTACCATCTCGGTCCACCTCCTAACCAGTCTCTCTTGTTCTGAGGTCATTCTGCCAACATATGCATGCCCAAGGAAACTTGTAGGAAGGGCATGGTTGTGGTATCCGAAATCAACTTCAAGCTCCCCCCATGTTTCTATTTTTGTTACCTTGTCTACGGTCAACCTATATCCAATCACCATGAATCGACAATTGCACTTTTTTGTTTGAGTTCTCCTCCCTTCCACATTATTTTTGAGCTTATACACACCATAATTCTCACATACCATTATCACTCTATTAGGATTTGAGTTTTTAGTAACGATAACCATCATCAACTTTTTTCCAAATTCTCTAACCCAATTGAACATTTTCTTCGGGCAATCCCACACATAGTCCACAGTAAAATCATCTGAGTAGTCTCTTGTGCATATCTATTTACAATATCGTTATTTAGATAAGGTAACATTATTATTCGAAAATAGACACATCGTTATTAGATTACAAAACTAAGTACAACCATACAATAAATACAAATACTACAGTTTCATGCAGTTTTACCTCCTTAGGATCAATATAGTTTGACCTCAATTCTCCTTGCACCGATGACTCTCCATCTTGATTTGACATTGTTTTTCTTATGATGTGTTCAAATTGGGATAGAAGAAAAGAATAATATAGTTTTAGGTTTTATGCTTGCAAGACTAAAATTTTACTCTCCAAATTTCGCCGGAAAGAATCTTTTGAAAATCTTTCGTTCAAATTTATTACCTTAAAAGATATTGCGTCGGTTACACAAAAAAATTTCGGAAAAAACGGTAACACCCACGCCCACGCCCACGCGTCGCGTACGCGTGGGTCTTAAAACCTAACAAAACAGGCACGCCCACGCAACGCAGGTGCGTGGGTCTTGATTTTAAGTTTTTTTTTCGATTATGACCTACGCGTATACGAAGCGTGGGATTCACAAAAAAAAATTATACCCATGCACACGCGTTGCGTACCCGTGGATTAAATGTTTCAGATATCCATAAAATGGTCTCGCACACGCGTTGTGTTTGCGTGGGTCATACCCACGCCTACGCGTTGCAACTGCGTGGGGGTAATGAGTGTATATAGCCGTTACGTATATAAACAACATATTCATAGCTTCACACATTTGAAATAAATATTCACATTTATTACCTATAAATGCAAAATTTAAAAAAACAGTTATATACTTTGATACATAGTCTTAATGTTTTACATTCAATGTTGAAGTGCTTTTACACGTATGTCAGAAGCAATCAATTTTTACGAATCTTATGTATTTTTTTTGGAGTTGCCCAACAAAAAGACGACACATTACTTTGGACTAAAACAAAAGACACAAAACCATATTCTTATCAAATTCCTTATTCTATTTTAGTTTTGAATTTCAAAATGGATTAATTTGATGATAAATTTCAAATTCGCCGTTTCCCTATCTTGCTCTTGAGTTATGTGAGTGAGTGATTTATGTTAATAGTTTTATTGGGTATAAATATACTAATGAACTAACCATTGTTTCTTCAATGAGTAGGTGAATGTTTTTTTTTTTTAGTTTGATTATAAGTTGGATGTTTGATATTCTTTGTTATAGTTTGAATTATAAATTGGATGTTTGGTATTGAACCATACTGAAAAATTCATCTTATACTATGATTTAACTTCTCATTTAGAATTATGGAGCCTTGAGTCCACTAAAAGGATAAAGTGAAAGATTTTAATAATCAAAATGGATTATTATCTCCAGCTAAATAAATTATTGCATTGGAGATTACTCCAGAAGTTGGTAAAAATTTCAAATTCTGTTTATATAATATCAGCCGAAGTAATATCAGCATTAATCAGATATCCAAATTATCTTTATAGAGAAACACTAACAGGGGAAAAACCCAACGAAGAGCAATAAAAAAGACGATCAATCAAGGGTTTATAACCTTTTATATCACACAAAATGATTTTTTTCTACAAATTAGTAACACTTATAGAAAATAATATAGACTCACGCGTAGCGTGGGCCCCAAAATGCTAGTGTTATCTTAATTTACTATAAATTAGGGGTTTCTCCAATTAATCACACAACATTTAATGCTTTGTTTTTAATTTGTGTATTTTTTTTTCTTTCTCATTTATTTCCTACGTTTACCAATATGTCACTCAAATAAAGATTTTGACACACCAACATATGTCAATAGTGAATCTGTATGAAACTTATCATCATCTTCCACTCTTCGGTTCCGCAAGGTGTGAAGTACCCACCAACCTATGTCTATTAGTGGATCTGTAAGAACCTTATCATCATCTTCCATTATTTGGTTCCGCAAGGTGTGAAGTTTTATAGGCCGTAAAATCCGCGCGTAACGCGGGTCCAAAAAGTCTAGTATACTATAAAATTAGGGCTTTAGTCAAATTAAACACTCATGCATCAATTTTAACATGTTTTAATTCTTTAAACTTGACTCCATTGATTAGTAGGAATCGATTTTGTATAGATAATAAAACTTGGACCGGTCAATCAGGGAACTCAGTTGTAACAGCCCATCAAATGTTTTTTTAGCAGCCCATCAAATTCATCTTTGCACGCCTAATGCCTATCATATGTGAATTGTCAGGTAACAGTTCATGAACTATTTGTGTTCAACTTAAGTTAATAAACCTATTTATTAAACACTATGGAAATACCCCCCACACCCCTTATGCCTTCTCCCCCGCTCTCTGTAAAAACTAAAATCTGTTTCCGACACCTCCTTTTAGTCTCACCGATCTCCACCACCGTCTAGACGACCCCAACCTCCACCACGACTCCACCACAGGCAGCCGCACCGGAGTCCGGCCATCCTTCTCCGACCATCGTCTGCCTCCGCCCGTACAAGCTTTCCGAGGCTGGGAAGGAGAGAGAGAAAGGTGACTATTAGATCTGCAGAGCCAACGGCGCCGGAGCTCGCTGTCAAAGTCCGGTCAACCAGATGCAGACGGAGATTGGAGTAGATAGGATGAGTGAATAGATTATGTTGAACGATGAAATGAATTAACGCTCATCCTTCTTCCTCAAATGATAATGCTAAACGAGAAGAACAGGAAAACAGTAAAGGCCCAATGGAGATTGGAGTAGATAGGATGAGTGAATAGATTTTGTCGTGTAGTGTATTTTGGGGTCCACTGCATAAAACATAATGACCATTGTTGAGTTGTTTTTTATAAATGTTGGTAACAAGCTATTTTTAAACGTCGTTAACAAATTATTAGTAGATTTTATAGTTTATTTTATTGTATTTTTGAGAAGTTATTAGCTATATTGATAGATTATTAGATGTGTTGGCACGTTGACAATTTATTTGTGTGTCGTGAATAAGTTATTCATGGTATTGACATATTATTAGTTGTGCTGACAAATTATTAGTGTTGGTGAAATGGTGATGTTGACAACTCAATCGTTGACAAATTATTAGTGGTGTTGACCCTTCATTTGTGCGTTATTGACAAATTATTAGTCACATTAACATATTATTAGTGGTTTTGACATATTTTTTATGTTGACACTTTATTTGTGTGTCGTTGACAGTTCATTAGAGTCGTTGACAAGTTCATTAGTTGTGTTGACACTTCATTTCTGAGTGGTTGACAAGTTATGAATGGTGTGACACTTCATTTGTGTCTTGTTGACAAGTTTATTAGTTGTGTTGACACTTCATTTGTGAGTGGTTAACAAGTTATGAATGGTGTTGACACTTCATTTGTGAGTGGTTGACAAGTTTATTAGTTGTGTTGACACTTAATTTGTGAGTGGTTGACAAGTTATGAATGGTGTTGACACTTCATTTGTGTCTTGTTGACAAGTATATTAGTTTATTCATTTGTAGTGCAGTTGACAACTTGTTAGTCGTGTTGACAATATATATATCTTGTTGACAATATAATTTTATTGATAGTTTATTAGTAATGTTGACGGCTTATTATCTATATTAAAGCTTTAATTAAAAATTTAAAAATTATTGATAAGTAGTCATAGTATGTGCTGTTTTAAAAATGCTTAGAAAGTACCTAGCTCGTAATTAGATTAAATTTACCTAATTAAATTTAATCAACCTTCTTAAGAAAACTAGTCGAATTCTGTTTTAAAAAAATTAAAACCTAATTAAAATGACTAGAAATAAATTATTAAAAAAATTGATGAGCAGAACTAGTCCTGCACTAGTAAATGGGGTGGGGTCCACTCAAATATAGGGACAATTTGATGCGCTCGTTAGTGTTCGTAGAAAGGGGAGGGACCACTCATCGCCACATCAACAAGTGTGATATATTTTAATTGAGGTGGGGTATTAACTTATAATTTAATTATGTGATGCAGAAACTAAAAAAAATATCTAGCTTTGGGGTATTTACCCAAAAACTGGACCAATTCATCTCTTCAACATCTATCTTAAATGAGGAATTTTTTTTCTGAAATAGGCTTTTTTTTAGAAAATATTCCCGATATAAGCTCGTTTTGAAAATAATTCCCAACATAGACACTCTTATGAGGTTCAGAAATTTTTCACGTATGAGAGATGCTAGTTTTACCAGCGTCTCTCATCCGAAGCAGATTTTTATTTTTTAATTCCCTTTAAAAAAAATATTGGATTTGTATACAAAGGATTTGTTTTAATTTTTTTTTTCAAAGTTTATATATATAGGGTCAGGATCTGGTGAGAACGAATTTTAGGAGAGAACATGTGAGAACGAATCTGGACCGTTGATCAGGAAAAAAAATATTAAACGACAGAAAAAAGAAATCTTCTCACGTTGCCTTCCCCGACCTTTCTCCTCTTTCCTAGCTTGCATCAATGGTGAAGCAGTAAGCTCGAGATCTCGTCGACCTTGCAACTCCGGCACAAAAAGTGAGTATGCAAATCACAAAAACTGAATATGCAATTCACAAAAACTGAGTATGCAATTCACAAAAACTGAGTATGCGATTCACAAATAACTTGCTTTTAGAAAACACACAAGTATGAGGCTTACATTTAATTTTCAAAAAGGCACATACTAATATACAATACATTAAGAAATGCACATATTATGTGTTACGAGATGCATATGAAATGCATTTTATTTATTTTTTAAACATTTTTTAGTTGTGTGCATCGAAAAAGTACGTGCCATGGCTCCAGAAAGCACGTGGTGTTGCAGCTGTTGCTCCTAATCACACGTGTTGTTCCCTATAAAAGCATGGGGCGTGGCCCAAAGAAGCACATGCGTGCCTCGAAAAAGCACGTGTCGTGCCCTAGGAGATGCACATGACGGGGATCCTAAAAGCACGTGATGTGGCTCGAAGAAGCTCGTAGTATGACTAAGAAAAGCACATGTCGTGCCTTAGGAGATGCACATGATGTGGCTAGGAAAAGCACATGACAAAAACTGAATATGCAATTCACAAAAACTGAGTATGCAATTTACAAAAATTGAGTATGCAATTCACAAAAAGTGAGTATGCAATTCACAAATAAGTGAGTATGCAATTCAAAAAAATAAGAACCAGTATAAGAGTTGAACTATAGAAGCCACAAAACATGCTTGCCCATAGAAGCCAAGTGAGATTCAATCCTAAAACCAATTGAAAACAAGGAATAGTGCACTAAACTTATTTACATGTTCTTTTCTTATGCGTAATAAAACGCTGTCAAGCTCTTCTGAAAACATCCTTGAAACTGGGTTTTGAGATAAGTGTATCATGAACTTGTTGATAAGTTAGTATACTTACATAGAGTTCCACATACAAAATTATCTGCAACCACATAATAAAAAAATACAGTTAAGTAGAATTAATTCAACTCAATTTGTAAAACATGATGCTAGAGGCAGAAAACACACAGAAATTGCAATGTCTAGCTTTACCGAATGCAGCTTGACCAATGTCGGGATATGTAGCTAACAAAAACGCAGTAAAATTCCTGTGTAGTAGAAATTATAGCAAAAATCAATAAAATGAAATGACAGGGTTTTGATGACATGGCTTTTATGTTGAAGGGTATTTGAAATCCCATAACGGGGAAGTTAGTATGATCATGCTTACAACATATTAACAAATACTTGACATATTGTATTTTTAATTGGGTCCATAATGAGCTAGATGATTCAATTAAATGATCAACCTCTAATATAAAATATACATCAGCATATCGTATAGTCAATTAAAATTCAATTAAATGGTCTTGTATAAGTATAAAATAATGACCAAGCTACCAACAAAATAATATTGTAAACATAATCGTTCTACATCATATTCTTTAAAGTTTGAACTTTTGAGTTCAATGATCGGTTTTTCTAACCTAGGGCATAAGAAAAACATACTTAAATAAGAAATTACCCTTATAAGTAATTGCATAAACCCATTACAAAAAAATCACTAAAATGACAACACTAAAATGGTAACACTTAATCATAAATTTCTAAAATTAACCTCTAACCAAAGCTTATTGTATGCTCCTCCTAAACATGGTTTATAAATGACCAAAGCTTTTGAATTTGTAACTTGGTTGACATATATATTTGTAGGAGATGGAGGAATAATGAGTTTTTATTTAAATAATTGATTAATTAATCATTTTTTATTTTATTTTTTTAAAAATGGTGATATGGCGCTGAGGTGACACATTTTTTTGTAAAGACTTGACTTCTCCCTTATATTGTAGTTAGTAAAAAAATGGTGATATGACGCTGAGGTGGCGCATTATTTTGTGAAGACTTGACTTCTATCTCATATTGTACTTAGGTAGATTTGAAGTTCATGAGAGCTAATGTCTCCGGTTTTGATCTCTTTTTGTTTTCTCATAAATGTTCACACTTATGACTAATGTATTCTGATATATGTTTATGCTTCTCATATTGCTTAGGTCGAATTGAAGCAGAACTTATCTAGGATGTACAAAGTCAAGGACTCGAATTCGATCTTCGGGTTCAAGTTCACAACACATTTTGGTGGCGACAAATTAACTGAATTCGGCCTCATTTATGCTTTTGTGGAGAACGTCAAGAAATGGTTTTTTCTTCACTTAGTTGATGCGTATTTCAATGTGGCATTTTGAGTATTGATACAGTATCCTTTGATTGTCGGGAGTAGGTATTTAAAGATTGATTATGTTCTTCTAATCTCATTCAAGGTTATAACTTGACTGAGAAAATTCCTATGCCAAAATATCTTAGGTAGAAAAGTGGTCGTATTTAAGTAGATTTTTTTCTTTATGAAATGAGCTTTTTTTCCAAAAAAATTCCAGTTATAGGCTCGATTTGAAACATATTCCCAACATAGGCACAAATTTTTGGTTCGGAAAATAAACACGTTGAAGAGACGCTGGTTTTCATCCGAACCTAATTTTCTTTTTTTTAATTCTCACGTGGTCTCTTACACGTATAACTTAAAAAAAAAGTTTGCATAATTATAAATGCAAGGCAATCAGTACGTACGTACGTACTACACCTCAAATGATAATTGAAGCCTTTGTATAAGGCGCTGGTTTTATCAGCGTCTCTTATACGTGGGGTTAAAAAAAAATTATATGTATAAGAGACGCTGGTTTTCCCAGCATCTCTTATACATAAGTTTTTTTTAAAAAGTAATCAGCTTCCCAGCGTCTCTCGTACGTGAAAAAAATCCGATCCTCCCAAGAGTGCCTATAACGGGAAATAGTTTCAAAAACGAGCGTAGATTGAGAATTTTTTTTTAAAAAAGGCGTACTTCAGAAAAAAAATTCATTTAAGTATCTTTGTATATATTATAAGGCTTGGTCTATATGCACACGTTTTTTTTGCTAAATGCACACTAATCTGTGCGGTAAGAGTTGCAGTACACTTCTGTGCGTTAAGGATTACCGCACAAAAGGGCTCCGGGGCATTGTTGGAATGTTTTCTGAAACGTATATGAATCTGGTGCGGTAATTCTTACCGCACAGATATGTGCGTTAACAATTAACGCACCACGTTAATACGAGTTAACAAATCAGATTTTGATTTACTTAAACACCTGTGCGGTAACTCTTACCGCACATGATTTGTTATTTTTTTAATTAATAATTTTTTTTAAAAAAATATTTAAATAATAATATCCTGTGCGGTAACAATTACCGCACCGGTTTAATATAAAAAAAAAATATAAAATATGGTGCGGTAATCGTTACCGCACAAGTTTTATCTATTTAAAAAATAATAAATCGGTGCGGTAACAATTACCGCACCAATTTAGGTTATTTGTAAACCAAAATTTTCCCTCCCCGACCTTTCGTCCTCCGTCCTTCTTCTTATCTTTTCCCTCCACCGCCGTCCTTCTTCCTCCGTCCATTTTCCCGTCGATTAAGCCACCAAATCCACAAATTGATGATGGATTCGAGCTCCCCCGAGCAAGCCGCATCTTCTGGGCCCAAAAATCCGGCCGGAGACGAGGGTCCAAGCTTCCCGCTGACGGTCATTCCTGCGGCGACGACGGTGGCTGGCTGTGGAGGATGAAGACGAGGAGGAAGCCGAGGTGCCACTGATTTACAGTGGTGGTGCCCGGAACCGGCCAAAATCCCGAGCCCGACCCGATACTCGTTGCCCGACCCGACCCGATACCAGCAGCCCAACCCACCCCGATACCCGCACCCCAACCCGCACCCCAACCCGCACCCGAACCCGCACCCGAACCCGCTCCGAGGTCAAGAAACCGAAAGCGACCCGTCCAAAACGTCGGTCCCGGGTACGCTACTCGAGCAAATAGAAGGTTGAATCCACAAACCGAGGCTCAAATCAAGGTGCAACCGGAAGTTTTTTCGACTCCCGTAGATCTACATCAAGTATGCATTTTTATTAAATATTCTATAACTTTTGTAATGTTTTTAAATAGTTTAATTATTTTATTTCGTAACGTTATGAAATTAGTTATTCAATTTCATAACGTTATGAATTTAATAATATTTGATAACTTTATGAAATTTTTAAATAAATTTCGTAACGTTATCAATTTATTTAATTTAATTAATTTATTAAATTTATAACGTTATGAAATTAGTTATTTAATTTCATAACGTTATGAATTTAATAATATTTTATAACGTTATGAAATTTTTAAATAAATTTCGTCACGTTATCAATTTATTTAATTTATTAAATTTATAACGTTATGAAATTAGTTATTTAATTTCATAACGTTATGAATTTAATAATATTTGATAACGTTATGAAATTTTTAAATAAATTTCATAACGTTATCAATTTATTTAATTTGATTAATTTATTAAATTTATAACGTTATGAAATTAGTAATTTAATTTCATAACGTTATGAATTTAATAATATTTGATAACGTCATGAAATATTTAAATAAATTTCGTAACGTTATCAATTTATTTAATTTAATTAACTGATTAAGTTTATAACGTTATGAAATTAGTTATTTAATTTCGTAACGTTATCAATTTATTTAATTTATTTTATAACATTATGAAATTAATTTATATGGTAACGTTATGAAATTAAGTAATTTATTGCGTAACGTTATAAAATTATATTATTTGGTAACATTATGAAATTAATTAATTTATTCGTAACGTTATGAAATTTATGAAATTTTATAACGTTATGAAATATAATAATTTCATAATGTTATGAAATATGACATTCTATATTGTAAAATTAATGAATTAATTATTTTATGAAATATGACATTGTTCTTCTCTTATT
The DNA here is from genome assembly GCA_029168935.1 of Oxyria digyna. Lineage (NCBI taxonomy): Eukaryota > Viridiplantae > Streptophyta > Magnoliopsida > Caryophyllales > Polygonaceae > Oxyria > Oxyria digyna. Next base: position 59,721,942 of record JAPVLV010000001.1, on the reverse strand, counting down.
TTGTAACGTTATGAATTATTAGTATATAAAGTATTGAAATTAGGCGAATTAGAACGTTAATTTCGTAACGTTATGAACAAAATGTTTAGAAATTAAAGATGATTTTGATTAGGATTGACGTTACAACAACTGTTTGTAACGTTACGACGTCATGGAAAAGACGTTTTTGAATTTGATGTTATTTTTGTAACGCTATGAAAATAACGTTACGCTATAGCAACAACATTAGGGGGTGCGAGATACGATGACTTCTAGTGGTTTTGTTCCGGGGGCTCCTGTTGCTGCAGAACGTGTTAGGAGGATGAAGATTACAGCGTCCATACGTCAGAGTTTTGCTACTGCTCGAGACCAGCTGAATGCTTCTAGTTCGACACCCACTGATGTTACTGGGGCACTTACAGATACTGGGACAGTTAGGGATTGTGGTCTAGATGTTGATCCGTCTGCTGATGATGAGGGTTACAGTGTGAGTGAGGAGGAGGATATGGACGTCGATGATACAGCTGTTGATTTGGATGATGATATGCTGGGAGACGGTGAGGGTTTAGGTACAGATTATATTGTATTTCATCCCGAGATACCGACAGATCAGCTTAGGAGAGACGACCCTCCTATTATTTCAGAGGATCATGCTGGTATGGGGCCTTCATCGCCAGCTCCTACAGATTTAGGTCCTTTGTCTCCTACGCCAGATGTACCACCTCCCCCGACTGTACCACCTCCCGATGCAGATGCTGTACCACCTCATGCTGTACCTTGGATGCATGGAGGTCCTTTTACAAATGAGTTGCTGAAGAGTTATGAGACGCACATCGCCAGGGCTATTTATGAGCTTACAGTTGTTGATCCTCCCGCACCTGTGATTCCAGCTGGCCCCCGTCCTCTTCCTCCATTTATACAGAGACAGCGAGGAGGCCGAGGAGCTCAGGCTGATGATGATGTTGCTGATGCAGACGACACGAGGTGGACGCGCTCCACGCGGAGGACGAGGACGTGGACGTGGACATGCTGCAGATCATGCTGATCTTCCACAGTCTGCTGATCTTCTAGAAGGCGAGGCTCCTCTTGATTTGGTATGTATTTGAACTATAATGTTCATATGTGAAATATTTTGGCATTCTGTAGAAGTAACTGTGTTATTTTTTTTACTTTTTTTTCAGACACGGAAGGTCGTCAAGGTTCACTTCCACACCGCCTACTGCACTCCACTAGAGGCGTTTAGGAGACCTGGTCCAGATTCGTGGTTTTAGCTTGCAGAGCGATCTGGATTGACTGATCTACGCTATATCGGGTCCGGTCCTGTCGATCATGTGTTGGTTTCTGCTTTTGTCGAGAGATGGCACCCAGAAACCAACACATTTCATTTGCCATTTGGAGAGATTGGTCCTACACTTCACGATGTGGTTGAGATCCTGTCGATGCCTATACATGGCAGGAGTTGTAGCTCAGTTTTGATTAAGGAGGAGATCTTCACTTTTGTTGCTGAGATGCTTCATGTAGAGGAGGCACTGGTGAAAACTTGGTATAGGGATGGAGGCATTCTGATGTGGCTAAAGTCGTAGTGCCAAATCAAAGAAATAAACTCTAAACACTAACTAGAGTATAGCAAGTAAGTAGAGGTCGAACCCAAGGGAATCAAAACACCAAATCAATGCAGTCAAGTGAAATATCAACTAGTAACAAGTAACCAAAGGGGGGGTTTTGATTGTATGAAACACAAAAGTAACCAGTAACAAGCAGAGGAAGTTTGGGTGAGAATATGATGAGAAGGGGTTTCACCTAGCAAGTATCCACACAACAGTCAATCAAGTTGATCATAGATTTATCTCAAGTTCTATTCAATCCTAGGGAATGTTCCTATTCCAATCTTTAATATATCAGCAGGCCAACCGGTCCTGATAATACTTACTATTCAACAATCAGGGAAACCTCTCAATATTAGATGAAATAGCAGCAAAGGGCACAGGAATTATAAGGATGCATGCAATAACTTACAACCGTCAAGTATTAACATGCAATCAATTCTCTTTCATAAAAGCAATCAACTACCAGATCATGCAGATATGAGCGCTACAATGACAAGGAATTCCACCGTATATTCCTAGTCTAGCAATAGAAAACTATCAATCAAACTAGATGATCAAGCTAGCAAAACTAATAGAAATCAATAGATGAAGAACAAGAGAATTAATACAAACCCATAGGAAAAGAACAAGAGTTTAGAAATCTCACAACTTAATAACTGAAGGCTTCAACCACTAAGTAAAACAATGGAAATTAGTTCCTGCTCATGGTTGCAGAACTAAATTGTCTGATGGAAAAGATGATGAAAAGATGATAAAGAACTAGGGTTCTTAAATAGAGACTAACCCTAAAAATATATGGTAAAAGAAATATCCTAGAACTAAAATAAGGAAAATAAGAAAATAATAAAAGAAATAAAAACAATGGAAAATAAGGAAAGTCCGGAATATCTTCGGCCTTGTTGTGGCGATCGCCATAGATTCCTGGCGATCGCCATCTTCATATAAATCTTTGTCGTAGCCTCTGTCGCCCCATGGCGATCGCCGTAGATTCATGGCGATCGCCATGCTCTCTTGAATTTATGAAATACTTCTGTTGTAGAATGGCGATCGCCTGGATGGTAGTGGCGATCGCCGCTGCTCCGCAGAATGTCTTCGTCTTCATGTCTTCAATCTTTGATCCTCTTCTTCTTCGGTTCTGATCTTCATTTCTTTACTTCTTAATAAATATCTCAGAACATAATAATGACTCGAAACACATATGATAATACTCCTAAACTGATGTAATAATCCCTAGTTACGCTATACAAAGTGCAGCGTATCACATTCCTTTGGGTTATCTTCAGCAGAGATTGAAGGATATGATGCAGATGGAGGATGGACAGAGAGATGAAAGCCTCATTGCGTCTATGTACTTACTGTTGCTTCTCGGCACTACAGTTCTAGTGGACAAGTCGACTACAGCAGTCAAGCACTGGTGGTTAGTTCTTTTGGCCGACCACGACAGCACTGGCCGATATGCTTGGGGAGTTGGAGTGTTAGCTCATCTGTATCGCAACCTTGGACAGGCGTCGAGGCGATTGGCTATGGGGATGGGGAGTTCTGGCATTCTTTTGCGGGTTAGTACGCAAACAACTATACGATTGGCTATGTTTAGGTAGTCGAGTTCTAATTATCCTTTTTTTGCAGTCGTGGATCTGGGCATATTTTCCACATTTTCGTGGACATTTTGTGACAGGTCCACTTTCTATGGACCACGCCGCAGCTACTATGAGGGAGGGCAGAGAGGTGCCACAGGGGAAGAGCACGGATCGTTTGGTTGCCATTCGTGGCATGCTTGACCGTGTTCGTTATGAGGAGGTCATATTTTAAGAATGTATGCTTTCATTATATTGTGTGAATGTAAACTATACTAACTGTTTTGTAATGTTTTGTTGCAGGTTAACTGGTTTCCCTTTTTAAATGTGGATTTCAGACTTCCGCAGTACGCCCCGTCTTTGTTTGAGGGCATTCTCCGTTGTCTGGACATCAAGGAACTCTATCAGCCAGGTCGCCTGCTGCGACAGTTTGGACATGTGCAGGGTATCCCAGATCCTCCCCCAGAGCCCATCCAGGTGACACGTAACAACAGGCTGACGCATTATTCAGTTCACTTTGAGAAGGATCTGCTTGTTGTGTGGGATCAGGACCCCAGGCCTTTGATACAGATTCTGGAGCCACGAGCGACGTACTATTGGGCAGTCACAGATGATTATCTCGATTGGTATGATCGAGTTTCTCATCCTCTGGTGGATCCCAGATCACGTAGACTCGATCGTCCAGTTGGTCCGCTGCGTATTCCACCTTCGGTTGACAGTTTTGCGGTACGATTATAAATTTTATTAGTCATATTCATTCAATTAGTATATTTGATTGTAATATTTTGATATGTTGTTAATATAGCGGACCCAGCTAGTGACTTGTGAGATTCGAGCTTTCTTGGAAACACCACCATAGAGGAGGCCTGCAAATATCGATGAGTTCATGAGGCGTCTCCTTGGAGTTTTGACTGACGGGGCTCCACCGATGGCTCCAGCTCCGGTTCGTCAATCTCAGCTTTTTCGGCATTCAATCCACGAGGAAGGCCAAGGTAGTGGGCAAGGTAGTGGGAATGAGGGTCGTGACTTGGAGTGATGTCAAATATTGATAGCAAAACTTGTGTTTTTTGAAAAAGGCAAAAAACGACCAAGTACATCAAATATTGATAAAAAAGGTTAAAAACGTCTCGAAACGATAAAAACCGACTCAAAACAATATAAAACAAGCCATATCGAAATTTCAAGGAATTCCGTACAAGTTGTTAAAAAGTGTAAAAATGTGGCCAAAATGATGGCATAATATGACCAAATTGTCCATATTTTAGCAAAACTTGATTTTTTTGAAAAAGGCAAAAAACGACCAAGTACGTCAAATATTGATAAACATGGTTCAAAACGTCTCGAAACGACTAAGAAACGAAAAAACCCGACTCAAACCGATATAAAACAAGCCAAATCAAAATTTCAAGGAATTCCGAACAAGTTGTAAAAAAGTATAAAAATGTGGCCAAAATGATGGCATAATATGGCCAAATTGAGGAAATCTTAGCAAAACTTGAGTTTTTTGAAAAAGGAGAAAAACGACCAAGTACGTCAAATATTGATAAAAATGGTTCAAAACGTCTCGAAACGACTAAGAAACGAAAAAACCCGACTCAAAACGATATAAAACAAGCCAAATCGAAATATAGATAATGGATAATGGATAGTGGATAGTGGATAGTGGATAATGGATAATGGATAGTGGGGAATGGATAATGCATGTCATATGTGTATAGTTTGGGCCCATATCGTTTTAACGCCTTGAAACGATGAAAATAGAAATTTTGAAATTGTAACATGACAGCAAATAGGGCGAATAGTTATTTTCATTTTTCGAAATTGAAAAATGAAAATCGAAAACGTCATCGGGCCTAATAAGGCCTAATGAATTTTGAATGAGGCCCAAACACAAAAACCGACAAAAAATGGCATAAAACGGCTTAATAAGCACTTAAAACGTAAAAGTCAAGAAATGTAACATTAATATTTGAGCATTACCAATCAAACGCTATCGTTTTTATAAGAAATTAACAACTTTAACACTTAGAAGTATGTAAACAAAGACTTTCACCTATATGCTACTACTCTCAAGTATAGCCCAAGTATATAAGTTGTATAATTATACTCATATGTATGTGATACCACTTCGTTAATAAAATGAACTTCATATAATGTGTTTATTTCATCATATAACATTAGTTTAACACTTAATTGTTATCGTTTAACTCAACTGACCTCGTATTTCATTAGTATAATATGATCTTTTATCATATAACTCTTCGTAATCTCATATAACATTAGTAAAACTTGATAAAATTATTCACAAAACTCTCAATAACGAGATATTTCAGTAGTATAACATTACTTTGGGTCATAAAACTTTTTATAATATCAAATAGTATAAGAAAACAACATAAAAATTGAATTTTTATGTAATTAGGGTTGGTACTATAACAGTTACCGCACCAACCCTAATACCCTAAACCCTACAAACACCATAAACATTTGATTCTGGGTAAAAGGGTTGGTGCGTTAACAATTAACGCACAGATTATGTGCGTTAATTGTTAACGCACCAGTATCTGTGCGTTAACAATTAACGCACAGATTCGGTGCGTTAATTCTTAACGCACCAGAATCTGGGCTGGGCTTGAATGTTGGGCTGGTCGTCTTTGTTGGGCTGAGATTTTTCTGTTGGATCTTGACGAAGTTGTGTTATCAGTTGTGCGTTTATTGCTAACGCACCACCATATTTTTCTTGAGTGTGTTACAGCTACCACACAGCTGTAAGTCACTTTTGGATGACCGAATTACGTTATTGGGCCTTTGTTGTTGTGGACCTTTTGTCTACATCGGCCCAAATCTAAGTTACCCTAGTAAAACCTCGGCTATAAATTCACTGCCTCAGTGACTATTATCTCATTCTCACTGCGCCGTAACATAATTAGGTTTCAAGTTCTTACTCTGTATTTCAATGAAAAGTCTCATTTTTTACTGATTTCGTTAGATATCTTCATTGTTTCTAACATGTTTTCTTACTTTGTATTACAGATTCAAACAACCATGGCATCATCTTCATCCTCTCCAGTTCCAGCAGAAGGCAGTGAGATCCAGTGCCCGAGTAGAAGGTTCTCAAGAACAATCAAGGTGTTCACTGGTAATGACAAGAACAATCCCCATATGTATGGATGAAGGTATACCACAGGTCAGTGTAACTACATGATCGTGTATCTTGAGCCAGAATACGACAATCATCATCTCCGAGTCATTGCAAAACTGTTGAAGGAAATAGCTGACCAACAGTTGAAGCTGGTATATTTTCACCAGGCTAAGAGTATTGAAGTAGCCAAACACTGGATACAACAGAGGTTTCCCAATGACCCTGTTCCTAGTTTTTATGACAGTGACTCCGATTAGGGATCTTGGTATCAAATCAGTGAATCTCTGTTAAGTCTGTGTTTAGTTTAAATTTCAAGAATGAGTCTGTTGTCTTTCCTTAATGAGTCTGTTGTCTTTTTAATTTATGTTGAGTGTGTTGTAGTTTATGGATTCACTGATTTCACTTCATTGTTTCACCTACCTCATCTAACTCTACTGAAAACACTATTTAAAGCAAACAAGACAAGTCATTACATATTTCAAAGCAGACAAGACAAGTCATTACATATTATAAATCAATTCCAATCGAAGTGTAAAGATCAAGGCTACTAAACTATTACAAATCAAGTCATGTAGTCCATACGCTTTCCAGCAGTAAAGCGGTATTGTCGAAACAAGTCCACTTGGCCAACATATATCCCTTCCCACCACTTGATGTTGTCATCTGCAAATCTTCTCCACGAACCGGAACAACGTGGCAATGGTGCCCCGTCACGGAGCCAAACCTAGATATACAAAGAAAATTAATCAATAAGTATAAATGATTTCGACATTTCATGACGTTTGTTTAGATTACCACAGATTCTTACCGGTATCCAGTGATTACTGCATCCGACAAGAGCTATCCCAAAAATCTTCTGTGGAGGACCAGGGCTCACTGTAGACTGCCTTATTGGCAAGCATAAACACTGCGCATCCCAGGATAGTTGCACTAAACCAACATTATACACTGTGGCAAACACCAAACCCATAAATGGCATGTCCATCCAAAATGGTCTCTCACAAGGACTTCTCATGTAGTTAACTTGAGCAATAAGATCATCCCATGTTCCTACCCGTAGTCCACATCGTATGGGCTCCCATGTCTCTTTGTTTCCAAGAAGCTCCGCTGCCAACGCAGCACGGATCATACGATATTGACTCTGTTGCATACCCGTAAGTAGAGCCATTGACCGATACCCACAATGTCCGTCTGAACGCACATCTTTCATAGAAGTCATGTAGGAAAGCAAAAAGTAGTCAATATTTTTCACCCCCAAGTTCACCCCCATATAACTTATGGCTTCTTCAATCTCTTCTTCATCTTCTCCTTCCTCTGTTTCGTTTCGATCTGGATAGCAAGCTCTTAGGGGCACGACATTCATGTCTTCGTGTTCTAAATCGATGGTCTCTGAAAACAATGGTTCAGGTTGGGACTGTGATCCAAAGTTGAACGCCACTTGACTTGCTTGCTTTTTAGGACAAGTTGGTCGTTTACTTTGCCTATTTGCCTTCTCCTTTGCGACTTTTTCCGCATTCTCAGTATTTGTTAAGTCTTCTCTAACGTACTCGTGGTAACTCTTTTCCCTCTTTTCTCTCGGAGGAGAATTCCCATTTCGCTGCTTCTCCTTGTTCTTTGATCCCGGCGGCCTTCCTTTTGCTTTCCTAAACAAGTTTGTTCCGGATGCTCCAAGTCAATGTACAACTCACTTAATCTGAATAGAGTTCCATCCCTCAATTCTCCACTTTCCCATTTCGCCCACATTTCACGCATTCTGATCTCCGAAATAGACATTGAACGATTGTCGTCAAGTAAGGACAAATTTATTGCATCATCTTCCCATCTCAGTTCCTTCCAGAAGTCATGAAAATCATCCGGAACAAGAGGTGTCTTTGAAATGATTGCCCTAGCAAGATCGTGTACGCATGGCATCCCAAGACAATCTCGAACCCAATGATCATCACAAACATTTGAATACTCCTCCTTCAATATTTGCTGGTATATTTCCAACAACAACAAAAAACACCTATCTGACACTCGGTAAAATAGCCTTGAAAACAACATTCGAATGCCAGGAGGAAAGGTTGGGTCATCAAAGACCATTTGCCGAGTGGTAAGTGCTTGGTTCATCGTCGCCCTAATCAGGTCCATCTGAACTATGACCGCATGGTGGATCCTCACGATCACTCTGTTGAAGCCTCCTCTACTAGAACCCACAATTTCTTTCAACACCTTATGCATCCCCTCCACCCTAAATAAACACAATTTCTAATCATTAGCATAAATAATATGGTGGTCCAAATTAACAACTAAACAAACAAAGATACCTGTTTGTAGTCCGTGTGTGAAAGTGAAGAGTGTAGTCCGTCCACGCTCTAACTATGAACTTCTTGTACGGAGTAAACCGGTACTTTTCAACGTAACCAACAGTGCCCTTCTTCCATGAATCTCTCAGCTTTCTCAACCTCTCTTCGTATATTTCTTCGGTGCTCGAGCAAAATATCCCCCAACATTGCGTAACAAAGTTCTCCGCCCTTTTAGTATTTTTAATCACTTTTTGTACGTGTGACTGGATGTTGTGCTTAATGTGCACCCAACACAATAGTTGCTTCACATCAGTGTCTTTGAACACAAGTTTGATTGCTCTCAACAAAGCCTTTTCACAGTCGGTCATTATAGCCTTCGGCATCACTCCCAAATTTCTACACAACTCATGAACGCACATCATCACAAACTTGTAATGCATTACTGTCTCCTGAGCCATGAATGCATATGCGATGTTGAACGTCTTGTGCGTGCAAGTGAAACCAACCATCTCCACTAAAGTCATATCATACCTATTTGTCTTGTATGTGGCGTCCATGATAATCACGTGAGGAAACTTCCTGAACAAACGAATCGACTCCGGGTGAGCGAAAAAAAGGACTTCAACCTCATTCGTCCTCGTGTTCCTCAAAGGTTGACAAAAATACTTGTTCTCTTTCTGAAAATTTAGAGACCACTGAGTAACTGACAATTCACCACGATCTTCAAAATTCATCTTCTGCAAAAAATTGGCAATCTGCTTCATGGATGTCACATTTTGCGGGTCTCTTTTCCTAAGCTGAATAAGTATCTTTTTTGGCGTCTTGTGATCATCCCCCACTTCCCTTGCTATTTTCTCATCCTCTTTGCTCATTCTACCCACGAATGAATTCCCATGAAAACTAGTAGGAAGGGTGTGGTTGTGACGACCTTCTACAACATTCACGATCCATTTATAACTATAAGGCCCTTCTTTGATACGAACCCCATATAACTCAAATGTACAACCACATTTCTTCGATTTTCGGTCACGAAGCCTCGGAACCGGCAATTCTGGATTTTTTAAATTCACTTTCGGCCTACCCGATTTAGGTTTTCCAAACCTATCGCATACAAAATCAACGCAATATTTGCTAGATGTACGATGTACCAAAACTATCATTAAATCCCTTGCTCTCTGTTTTGTCCATTCCATCATCTCTTCTTTACTATCCCACATTTGCGCAGTACTAAAATGTGGTCTAAAGTCTTCTTCCTATATTGATTAAACTACATTACTTAGATACGCAATTTTAACTAATTAACCTAAATCTCATGCAATTAAATACAAAATTTAAATTCATAATATACTAACCAAAATCGGTAACGGAGTCCAATCGTCTAATGCAATTGATACATTTGCTTCGCCTTCTTCCTCTTCTTCGTCCACTTCCTCATCAACTTCTTCGTCTTCTTCGTCCACTTCCTCTTCTTCATCGACTTCGTATTCTTCTTCCACGACCCCTGATATGCAATTGTCGTTACCATCATCCTCACTACTCTCATAATTATAAGACATTGTGGTGTGCATTGCAAAACTTCAACAAGAGAGCTCAACCTCTCAACCTCTACATACAACCAAAAAATGCCCGTTGGTGCGGTAATAGTTAACGCACCAACGGGCATAAAATTCCAACGGACATTTTTTCAAAAAAAACCCTGTGCGGTAACAGTTACCGCACAAATTATATTTATTATTTTCTTAAAAATTTAATTTAATTATTTTCAAATAATTATTAAAAAAAACCGGTGCGGTAACAAATACCGCACCAGGTTTATTCATTATTTAATTCCTGGTTTTAATTTTGGTTTTTTTAAAATTTTATATATCCTGTGCGGTAAGAGTTACCGCACATGTGTTTAAGTAAATCAAAATCTGATTTGTTAACTCGTATTAACGTGGTGCGTTAATTGTTAACGCACATATCTGTGCGGTAAGAATTACCGCACCAGATTCATATACGTTTCAGAAAACATTCCAACAATGCCCCGGAGCCCTTTTGTGCGGTAATCCTTAACGCACAGAAGTGTACTGCAACTCTTACCGCACAGATTAGTGTGCATTTAGCAAAAAAAACGTTTGCATATAGACCAAGCCATATTATAATCATCCAAGCTTAACTATCTTTTTGATCAACGCGTCAAAAGTTGATGAAGATCTTTCTTTGGTATCTGAAGTTAAAGTTATTTTCAACTCATCTTTGTACAAAGACGAACTGCTGCAATATGCTATGCCTATCAATGTTGTGTGGAGGATGCTACTAGGTGAAATGAAATTTGAATATTCAGAGGCTATTTCCTTTGACAAAGCCATACATGATCACATTCCAGTATGCAGTTCGAAATGCGTACGAGGCGATCACAAGTAATCTGCCTGTATTTCTAGAACAGACATGTGAATCAGACCAAAAATTATAGGAAGATGGACCCCAATGGCATTGTTATGCTTCACCAAGCATATATATAAGTGAGTACTTGAGGATGAAAAATGATCTTGGAATTGCCTTTGGTTTTTTAAATCCTTGAAGGATAAGGAGAATATGTTTTACCAGTAAAGGGATAGTGAAATGTTGGCTTTGGAAAGATGGGTATGCTATAATGCTGAAAACAATGCTCTATTAATATTTACGCTCAAATACAGATCTCATGTGTTATCTAGAATATCTTTTTTTCGTGTAAGTTGTTTTTGAATCTAGATTCCATTGCTGGTGCTAAATGCATGTTACCCAAGGCCTGATGCCGAACTGCAAAACCTATAGAAAATGGAGCTTGGTTTGAGGCAGGACAGTAAAATCCAAATCCACTATACATTTAGGTTTATCTCATGTATCATGAAACTATTGAAAATTCTAACATATAGTATCAAAGTTGTGTATGCTTTCCTTAGATATTTTTTTATTGATTTCTTATAAATAACTGGAATCCACAAATAGAAAGTGTTGGTGATTTTAGTGAAATCATTGTCATTTAGTGTAATCGGGGTTCATGCGACATCATGAGAACTCACTTCATTAGAACACAAGTCCGGGTGTGTGGAGTATACGCTTGTGTAAGTGAATTTAGTTCCAGAAGAACCAAGGATATATGTTACATGTGAAAGTCAAGCTCCTTTGAAACATCTTTTGAGTTTCTGTAAAGGGAACTGACGGTAATCGGCCATGGGAACTGGATCTCAGTTCCTGCGGTTATTTGACGGTTATTTTATTTTAACACGTGTTAATTAAGTAAATGACCGTCCTTTTCCGGCGTAATTAATTTGTAACAGCCGATAAAAGCGGACAACCATGTGTACATGGTGGTAACCTCTATAACCGTCGGGAACTGCCCAACTGCAACAGTTATTTTTTGGTAACCGTTTTGTTTTCTCTCTCTAAAGCCTATATAAAGGATTGCAGAGAGTTAGTGTCGGGAATGGATGAAAGAACTGAACTTCTTACTCATCTTTAACACGAGCAATAATCCAAAACACTCAATTTCTTTAGTTTAGTTCTTGTCGGAAGCCTCGATAAGAACTAGAAGATTTGTCTTATCTCACTTCAGATTTTGTGGAATCCCTTAGGCTTAATAGGGGCAAAATACTGATTTCGGAAAGTGTTCATCACGATTCAAATCTTATCCAAATCAAGTAACCGTTGATCAAGCCCTTGAAGAAGAGTCGTTCTACTGCAGTTCCTGTCCAGACGACCCAGTTCCTAACAATCGAAATCAGTAATTTCTTTTGATCAATGGCTATTGTACGTGAGATGACTTCCATGTTTCAAAAGCTTGATAAGTTTGAAGGCATGGACTTCCGTCGTTGGCAGAAGAAGATGCACTTCCTCTTGACCACTCTAAAGGTGGTGTATGTCATATCCACTCCAATGCCCGAAGTTGGAGATGACGAACCGTTGGATGCTGTAAGGAAGAGGAGCAAGTGGGAGAATGATGACTACATATGTCGTGGCCACATCTTAAATGGTATGTCTGATTCTTTATTTGATGTGTACCAAAACTCTGAATCCGCAAAGGAACTGTGGGACTCTCTAGAGTCCAAATACATGGTTGATGCTCGGCCAGTGATGGAGCAATTTAATGAGATACTACGTATCTTGGGGCAATTCGCTCAACACAAGTTGAAGATGGATGAATCCATCTCGGTGTCAAGTGTAATTGACAAGTTGCCTCCATCTTGGAAAGAATTCAAGCACATGCTGAAGCACAAGAAGGAAGAAATTTCCCTTGTGGAGTTGGGTAGCCATTTGCGCATCGAAGAAGGTCTTCGTTCGCAAGAAAAAGGAAAAGAGATAGAGACTCCAGGTTCTTCCGTTGTGAATATGATGGAAGAAGGTTCTCACAAAGGGAACAAGAACAAAGGCAAGAAAAGGCCGTTTAACAACACAAACAACAGTTCTAACAAGAAACCCAAGGGAACTGGGTGTTGGAATTGTGGTAAGGCTGGACATTTCAAGAAGGATTGTTGTGCATCAAAGGGGAACAAGGGAAACACTCCCAACCAACCTGCTCAAGGGTCTAAGGACCACGGGCAGAAATCTCATCAAGGTATGATAGGAACTGAGGGATCAGTTCCCTCTGCAGAAACATTTCCTAGTTTGGATTTTGTTCCTAATATTGACGAAGCTTGCTTTGTGCAGGATGATGAGATTGCATGGTGGGTAGACTCAGGTGCAACCGCACACGTGAGTAGCTAGGGACAAGTCGGTGTTCAAATCTTTTGTTGTTTTTGATGATGGACGAGTCCTTTACATGGGAAACGAGTCTACCGCCCCTATCCTAGGAAAAAGAGAAGTAGAATTAGAGTTCTCGTCGGGGAAGAATTTGATTCTGAAAAATGTGTTGTATGTACCCAGAATAAGGAAAAATCTAGTCTCTAGTACTATCCTAAATAAGTTAGGCTATCGACAAGTGTTTGAAGCCGATAAATATGTTTTATCTAAAGGCGGTGTGTTTGTAGGTCGTGGTTATTTATGTAATGGAATGTTTAAACTTAGTATTAATAAAGTTATGAATTCCGTTTTCATGACTCTTGCTAAAGAAACTGGTTCCTCGAAGGGAACTGATTGTTCAAATTCTTCTCTTTGGCATGCTAGATTAGGACATGTTCATTATAAACGCATGCAGTGTATGTCTAAAGATGGTTTGATTCCTTTCTTTGATATGAATATTGAAAGATGTAGAACTTGCATGCTAACTAAGATCACTAGACAACCGTTTCCTGATGTTCATAGGAACTGTGAAGTGCTTGACTTAATTCATAGTGATTTATGTGATTTTCATGCTTCTCCATCCTTAGGAAATAAGAAATATGTTGTTACATACATTGAAGACTTTTCTAGATATTGTTATGTATTCTTATTGCATTCAAAGGATGAAGCCCTTGGTAAATTCAAAATTTACAAAACTGAAGTGGAACTTCAGAAGGGAACTTTGATAAAAAGGTTGCGCACTGATAGAGGTGGCGAGTATTTTGACCCGACGTATTTCCAATCTGTGGGAATTATTCATGAAACCACAACTCCCTATACACCACAACAAAATGGTGTGTCAGAGAGAAAAAACCGAGTTCTTAAGGAAATGGTTAATTCCATGTTATCCTACTCAGGTTTGAATGATGGATTTTGGGGGGAAGCCATGCTTACGGCTTGGTATCTATTGAATAGAGTTCCTAACAAAAGGAACAAGACTACCCCATATGAACTTTGGTTCCAAAGGAAACCCAACTTGAATTACCTTCGAGTTTGGGGATGTAGGGCTGTTGTAAGACTACCCGAATCCAAGAAGAAATCTTTGGGTGAAAGAGGTGTTGAATGTATCTTTATTGGATATGCGGAGCATTCCAAGGCATATAGGTTCTATGTTATTGAACCTAACAAGTATATTTCGGTTCATTCCGTAATTGAATCAAGAGATGCAAGTTTTGATGAAAAACGATTTTCATTGACACCTATACCAAAGGAAACTGAAACTAGTTTCCGTGGGAATCAAGAGTTGTACATTCCAACATCATCACACGGGAATTCAGATGGTTCAAGAACCCTTCAAAGGTACTCTGAACCTGAGATCCGGAAAAGAAAACGAGCAAGGAAAGAAAAGTCTTTTGGTCCTGATTTCCTTATCTATCTGGTTGAGGGAACTAGGGACGAGGTTGGTTCCCAATACTTGTATTGTTATAGTATTGAGAATGATCCAAGGACTTTTGCTGAGGGAATGAAGTCACAAGATGTGTCTTTTTGGAAAGAGGCCATTAATGATGAGATGGATTCCATCATGGGAAATAATACATGGGTTTTTGTTGATCTCCCCCCTGGTTGTAAACCATTGGGAACTAAGTGGATCTTCAAGAAGAAGATGAAAGTGGATGGAACCATTGATAAGTTTAAGGCTCGATTGGTTGTTCAAGGCTTTAGACAAAAGTATGGAACTGACTACTTTGATACTTATGCCCCGGTTGCTCGAATAACCACCATTAGGTTATTGATTGCTCTAGCGGTTATTCACAATTTGGTTATTCACCAAATGGATGTGAAAACAGCGTTCCTTAATGGGGAACTAGAGGAGGAAGTTTATATTAAACAACCTGAAGGGTTCATAATACCCGGGCAAGAGCATAAGGTGTGCAAGTTGATCAAGTCCTTATATGGGCTGAAGCAAGCACCAAAACAATGGCATCAAAAGTTTGATGAGGTTGTGTTGTCTAATGGATTTTATATAAATCAAGCGGACAAGTGTGTTTATAGCAAATTTGATAATTCCGGAAATGGAGTTATAATTTGCCTATATGTTGATGACATGTTGATCTTTGGAACTGATAAAAAACAAGTGGACCTTACAAAGGAATTTTTGTCATCAAAATTCTCCATGAAGGAAATGGGGGAGGCCGATGTTATCCTTGGGATTAGGATAAGAAGGGAACCAAATGGTTTATCATTGTCACAGTCTCATTACATTCAAAAGGTGTTGGAGAAGTTCAAATGTGATAAGAGTTCTCCTCTGAAAACTCCATATGATCCGAGTACGAAATTGTCTCCTAACAAGGGAACTGCAGTGTCACATCTTGAGTATTCAAGGGTAATTGGATGCTTGATGTATGCTATGACAAGTACTCGACCGGATATTGCTTTTGCAGTAGGGAAACTCAGCAGATTCACTAGTTCCCCTAGTGCATCTCATTGGCAAGCTATTTATAGGGTACTACGGTACCTGAAGGGAACTCAAGACTTTTGTCTTAAGTATGTTGGATCACCTTCGGTTTTAGAAGGTTATTCTGATGCAAGTTGGATCACTATTGAAGAAGATCACTCTTCTACTAGTGGATGGGTGTTCCTTCGTGGGGGAGGAGCTATCTCATGGGCTTCGAAGAAACAAACTTGCATCACGGGTTCCACTATGGAATATGAGTTTGTTGCATTAGCCGCAGCTAGTAAAGAGGCGGAATGGCTAAGGAACTTGGTTTATGAGATTCCATTATGGGAGAAACCGGTTTCACCTATTTCAATTCATTGTGATAGCGCTGCAACTTTGGCTAAGGCATATAGTCATGTATACAATGGGAAATCACGTCACATAGGCGTGAGGCATAGTGCGATAAGAGAGCTCATTTCGCATGGGGTGATTTCCGTGGATTTTGTTGGGTCACAACAAAATTTGGCTGATCACTTGACGAAGGGATTGCCAAGGGACTTGGTCTCTAATTCCGCCAAGGGGATGGGATTAAGACCCGTATAAGCTTTCTAGTGGTGAGACACCCAATTCCTACCTAACTAACGTTGGGATAGAATTCAATGTGGAAAGCTCACACCTAGAAACTTGAGAGCACATAGGAACTATCCCCAGGTTGTGCTCAGTTCCTACAAGTATGAGGTTGAAACTATTTCTTAATAGTTCCTTTGAAAAAGTGCATATTGTAGGTGCACAATTGAGGACGTATGTTCCTAAAGGATCTACCTATATGAGCGTGGAGTTTGGCCGCTCTATGAAGCTTGGGTTGGCTTCACATACGCTTATGAATGGATAAGGACTCAAGGCCCTTAAGAGAGTCAAGTAGACTATAGAGTTGAAAGTAAATTCGTATGTGTGCTATCTTCATGTACCCAAAGAGGTTAATTGGTTCAATCCTTAGGACACCATGATTCTTGGGTGCTTGGAATGTGTAGTTACACTAAGTGGAAATTCAATCTTCGTGATATTTTCATTTATGCATGAGTTTGAGGAAAAAGGCTTACTTATTTTGTGAATCAAGGATTGCACTAAAATGAGGGAGGATTGTTGGTGATTTTAGTGAAATCATTGCCATTTAGTGCGGGGTTCATGCGACATCATGAGAACTCACTTCATTAGAACACAAGTCCGGGTGTGTGGAGTACACGCTTGTGTAAGTGAATTTAGTTCCAGAGGAACCAAGGATATATGTTACATGTGAAAGTCAAGCTCCTTTGAAACATCTTTTGAGTTTTTGTAAAGGGAACTGACGGTATTCGGCCAAGGGAACTGGATCTCAGTTCCCTTGGGGCTGGAGCGGTTATTTGATGATTATTTTATTTTAACACGTGTTAATTAAGTAAATGACCGCCATTTCCGGCGTAATTAATTTGTAACAGCCGATAAAAGCGGACAACCATGTGTACATGGTGGTAACCGCTATAACCGTCGGGAACTGCCCAACTGTAGCAATTATTTTTTGGTAACCGTTTTGTTTTCTCTCTCTAAAGCCTATATAAAGGATTGCAGAGAGTTGGTGTCGGGAATGGATGAAAGAATTGAACTTCTTACTCATCTTTAACACAAGCAATAATCCGAAACACTCAATTTCTTTAGTTTAGTTCTTGTCGGAAGCCTCGATAAGAACTAGAAGATTTGTCTTATCTCACTTCAGATTTTGTGGAATCTCTTAGGCTTAATAGGGGCAAAATACTGATTTCGGAAAGTTTTCATCACGATTCAAATCTTATCCGAATCAAGTAACCGTTGATCAAGCTCTTGAAGAAGAGTCGTTCTACTGCAATTCCTGTTCAGAGGACCCAGTTCCTAACAGAAAGCATCTTGAGTTAAATAGGATTTAGAGAATTCACGTGGGTTGTTACTTGTTAGTGTTACTCAAAGGCCACAACTTTAAAAGGTGATTGGGGTATGTTTGGATTAGACATTATAATGTCAAATAGAAAGTGGACATAGAGAGTAATTTCATAAATATATATTAGATAGATGTAAACCTCAGGCGATAGAGCTTTCGGTAAGGCCTGCATATCGTTTGGGCTAAGCTGTCCTAATAGTGAGTAAATTAGGGTAAAAACAACCCAATTAATATGGTTCAAATTGTATTTTTTTAATGTATATGTAGAGGAAATTTCACGTGAGAAAGATTGTTACGGTAGGAAAAACGAAGTAACGAGAGCCGTTTGATCGAGCAAACCAACGTCTGAGATTAAAAGATCAAAAGCAAGCTACTATTCATGAACGGTGGAATTTTTGTAATTAATAACAAATTTCAAGGGAGAAATTGGACATTTTAACAAATCTTCTTTCCCATTCTCCTTCCCTTATGCTCAGACATCATCTCGCTCTTTCCAATTCACGAAAAAACTCCACTCGCCCTTTCAAATTTGCGGAGATTTGAACCACATTCTCTCCTTCCTCAAGGTTTCCTTGAAGTTTATCAATGGCGGAAAGCGAGGATAAGCTTTATAAACCATCTGATGGAGGTAATCACCACAACACTCTTGTTTCTCGATTTTTAGGGTTTTTCTGATTTTTGTAGGTTGATTTTAGGGATTTCTGCAATTTTGTATTCGTGATTGAAGTTCCATGGTTCAATGTTTACTTTTCATTGTTCTAAGATTTCAATTTTGTATTGATTCACTATCTAGGGTTTCTTCTTGTTCTAGGGTTTAATGTTTATTGTTCAACGTTTCTTCTTGTTCTTTTCCATTCTGCTTCCCTCGTGGAGCTCTGTGATGATTCACTACTATAGACTTGTGATTGTATGTGCATGTGTATGACTGAAGGGATGTAAATATAGGGTTGACGATGGCTTCATGTTCATTGATATAGACTTCATGTTCATAGACATAGACTTCATGTTCATAGATATAGACTTCGTGTTCATAGATATAGATTTCATGTTCATTGATATAGGCATTTGTGCATTGATATTGGCTTTTGTTCATTGATATAGACTTCATGTTCATTGATATAGTGTTCATTTCATTGATATTGAGAATTGACTAAATATGTTCATCAAGTTATTATATATGTTCATCAAGTAATTAAATATGTTCAACAACTAAAGCATGACGTTCATTGATACTTTTTATTACTAGATGTGGCTAATGTGTAGAAGTATTGAATGTGGTGGACACAGGAGAAGCTGACCATGGCAGTAGTGATAGCATGGATGAGTTTTTCACTCAACCACCAAATGTGAAGAGCACAGTCTATAAAGCAAGTAAAAGAAAGTCCAATTCAAAGAAGAAGCTTGTTGTAACAAAGAACTCAGTTGTCAAGGGTCAACAAACTATGTCTTTGTTCATAGAACAAACTAATATGATGAAAGAAATATTTTTTACTAGAATTTCTATTATGGTTCGCATCCTGTGCTTTTATGTTCAAGGATTGACTTAAAATGGTCACTGAAAAGGCAACGAAAGATGGAAACTCTTCTAACCAAAACCACAAGTAAATGTATACTGAAAACACAAAAAACCAACCTGTAAAAAAATGTTCATATAGTGACATCACTAGTAGAAAAAACACCTGTTGCAGCCCCCCTGTTGAGGCGGTCACCTTAAAAACCGACGCAAAAAGTCTTATTCTACTATCTGTTGAGGCGGTCAGCCGTTTAGTTCGCTGCAACAGGTACTTTAGAGGCGGGCAAATATCCGTTCGCCTCAAATAATATTTGTGTTTTTGACTTGTTGAGGCGGTCAGTAAGGCGCCCGCCTCAACAGAACCCAAAAATAGAGGCGGGCAAAACTCTGCCCGCCCCAACAAATATCTGTTGAGGCGGGCAAAACTCTGCCCGCCTCAACAAATATCTGTTGAGGCGGGCAAAGTTTCGCCCGCCTCAACAAGTCTTTTTACCTATAAAAAAAATTGCAAATTAAATAAGCATGTCCCACGGATCACTAATATCCATCGTTGATTACTAAAAAAAACCCATCAGATCCAACGACTCAAACACAAGTGTTTTATTTCACACCACACTCACATCTCAAACACAATCTCCCCCAATATCTCTTCCAATCCCTTCTTCCAAAATCAACTCCTCAACTGTGTTCCCTGCTCAACTCCTCAGATCGAACCCTAGCCGTCGAACCCAGATCGTCTCCATCGCAGATCTAGGGCGTTCACCTGTGTTCATCGTCTCCGTCTTCTCTGGAGCCCAGATCGTCTCCGTCGCCTGTGTTCATCGTCCCCGTCGCCTGTCTTCAAGTCAGCAAAACCAGATCTAGAGCGTTTGTCTTCTCCATCTCCATATCTCTTGTCTTCAGCGCGCTTCACCGCCCTATGTCTCTTGGCTTCGGCTTCGGCGTCTCCATCTTTGTCGGCTCCAGCTTCGCCCTCTCCATCTCCACCAGAGATCTTGATTTGTTCATCAAAGAAGATTCGAGTTTAGTTTGAGATTAGGCTTTTTTTAGATAGTTGAAGATTTTTTTTCATTATATCAGATTATTTGTTGAACTCCATCTCATCTGAATTTTTGGGTTTCGTTCAGATTATTTGTTGAGATTAGGCTTTTTTGGGTTTCGTTCATCACATCTGAATTTATTTTAGGTTTGAGATCATATTTAGGTTCGAACTCCATCTCCACCAGATCTTGATTGGGTGTAGTTTTTTTTGTAGACAGATCGATTATTAAATGGGCATTGTTCAATTTGTTTGTAGATTTTGTTTCTGAGATCAAATTTATGATTGATGTTTTTGTTTAATTTTCTTTACTGAGATTGAATAAATTGGGTAAAAGATTATTTGTGCAATTTTTTATATCAAAAACGCTGCAATTTTTTTTGTTTCATTCAGAGCATTTTGAGGCGGGCATTGCCTGTTCGCCTCAACATTATCAATCTTTTGAGGCGGGCGATAGACCATCTGAGGCATAATTTTTGCCTACTTGTTGAGGTGGGCACTATTCTGACCGCCTCAACAAGTGACTTGTTGAGGCGGACATTTGCCCAACAGGGGTTTTTTTTCCCGCCTCAACAGGTGTTTTTTCCACTAGTGCATTGAAACTTCATACATGGACACATGAAATCTATTACATGAAAGCGAAGTAAAACTGCATGTAGAACATACTGTTCATATACTGAAGATAGTGTTCATTGTTTGATTATTTACGTTCATTGTATGAAGAGTTATGTTCATACATGATAGCTACGGTAAAATGAATTGAAATAAGGCTTAAAAATACATATGGACCTCTCATGATGAAACAATCGAAGTGATTGATACTAAACATGAACTAAAACTTAGTGATTGATACCAACTTCAATGGCTCGATATCGATTCAATTAAAAACTTGGTTTCTTGAAATCAAATTGTACGAATGATGGGGTTTAAGAGGTTCTTATTTTAAACTACAAGAATGTTCACATCTCGTCTGTAAATGTTCATATCTTGTCCTGAAAAGTTCAAATATTGTATGATAGTGTAAAGACCTTTAAATAACTATTGATGTACATGTCAGGTGAAGGTATACACAAATGTTCATATATTGACGTCAAATGTTCATATTATGAATGTTAAAGTTCACAATAATAATAACTAGAAATGTGACGCAAGTCATTGCGAGAGTCTTATCATGCCTATTCATACTCATACTCTCTTCTAAGCATTTTGTCGAACACCTCATGGGCATCTATACTCACACACTATAACTAAGATCAACCACATCGATATAAAATATTGATGATAGGCGAGCTCCAATTGCAAACAAAGAGGAAACCTAGAAGCTTCAATTGGGAACAAATCTGCAGAATTATTTTCACGTGTCTCAACCCTAGAAGCTTCAATGAACATCGAAATGAAGAATTGATGGCTGAAACAAAGAATTGATTGTGGAGATGAAGAACGAGATGGCTCAAGAAGTAGAACGAGGTGATTATTGATGATCGTCGTGCTCCAATTGAGAACGAAGATGAACCCTAGAAGCTTCAATTGGGAACGAATCTACAGAAACACAAATATGGAAAATGTTCATATCTTAACAACTAATGTTCATAAAAAAATGTAATGTTCATAAATAACACCAAATCATGTCAGAAACGAGATTCCCACTAGAAAACAAAATCAACCAAATCAGCTACGTAGAGAAGAACGAAAAACACATCAATTGATTTAGGGTGACTCCATTCAAGCTACATCATAGGTTTTCATGGCGAATTAAGCTCAAACACTATATAATTGAATGATAGAAAAACTTGAATACACTTACGAATATCCATGGCTGAAACCAAGAATGGATGGAGGAGATGAAGAAACGAGATGGACGAGGTGATTGTTGATAATAGACAAGCTCCAATTCCGATCGAAGCTCAAACCTAGAAGATCCAATTGGGAACAAAGGTGCATGAAAAATTTCTCGTGAACAGTAACTTGATGGGGTTCATTAACATTACAAAGAGCTAGCGCGCCTCATTACAGCCGTAGATGACTTTCATCCGACGGTCCACAACGCTTCACATTTCCTATTTTAATACCATTTCCTACCCGATCCGGCCTCTGTATATGTATTGGCAATTTCACCTAGTAACATATCGTTGGCTTAATTCGTATTCATTTTCTTATAGGTTATGAGTATAATTTCTGTTATTAAAATAAAAGTGCGTGATATGTAACTTTCATATAATTGACTCTTGGTCTCTAAAGCGTGTCTTGATCCGTAATCATGGACGAAGTCTTGTCTATTCTAGAGCATTCTAAAGAGTGATGTTGAACAATTTTGTGAGTGGTAGCATGGACTATGTGTCTAGTTTGGTTAGAACCGATCCCTATATATATTCGGTTAACACTTAAGTTTTATTAGTAGTCTTTTCGCCCTGCGTAGCAGCGTCCATAAACTCCATATAATTCAAGAGGTTTTTAATTTCTTAACATCATAAATGAAAATATATACATCACTATTACAAAGATCAAATGGTACATATGTATTTGAGTGAGTAAGAAAGTTTTCTTATACCAACAAACATGTGGTCGGGTGGTAAGGGACCCCAACCACCCATCATTAGGTCTCGAGTTCGAGACTTGGTGGAGATTAAAAATTGTTTGTTGGGAGAGCCACCCACGCAGCTCGAACTCTAGATGTAAAGGTAGTAGGGGAGTCCCCTAACTGCTGAACTAGAGTGGGAAACCAAAAAAAAAAAAAATTCTTATTACATTATAACAATGGACACCTCTTTGAAGGTTGTAGCTTCCTATAATTAACAAATAGTAAGTTGTCACGATTTGTTTTTCTGTTATTGGATTGTCTTAAAAAAAACAAAGTTGCTAAAGAAGATGAAAACTGAACCGTGATCTTCTTGAGAATATCGTAAGGTTACAACAAACACTTATACCAGACGCAACAACTTTATATACCACAATCTCAGGCAACTCCTTCCCACTCAAATGTATAGTAATACTTCATGTGTAAATTTGTTAGTTTAAGGGAGTTATGGAGACCAGAGGCAGAAACGAAACAACCTTTCTACCATGAAGAAAGGGGCAATAGACGGTGACTGAAGAACAAATGATAATAAAAAGGGAGCTCTATGCGCACCTTCATACCTCTTTGCGCACTTTCATACCTCTTTGCGCACTTCCTGTATATTTAGATTAGACTTAATTTCTCTTCTCCCTAAATAATTCTATTCAATCCTTCAAACCTTCATTCCATCTGTTTCTCTTTCAAATGAACCTCTACCGTCAATACTAGTGTCGATCCGGGGAAGCTTGACTGGGAAATGATCGAGATCACTTGGTTTCCTTCTCCTGTTCGTTTCCCTTCTTCATTAACCGACATAAGTTGTTGAAATAATGAACAATCCATATTCATACATGCCTAATTGATGCCACCATAACTTAGAATTGGTTGAGGGTTTTATCATATCTCATCCTACTCGTCACCGTTCTTACGAATTTGGTCGGAATCGATGTAAATTCTTTGATCGGAGATGAGTTTTGTGGAGATTGTTGTCGAAGATGAGACTTGAAGATAACTAGATATGTATGAGGTGCTTATAAACGGAGGAAGCCGAAGATAATAAGACGGTCAATGCGATAACTTGTCGTCATCCTTGTGTGGTATCGTCGAATTTAAGGGATTAGACCATGTCTATGAGTAGGTTAAGAAATTAAAATTGATAAAAGATGAATCTAAGGGAAATGATAAATGAGAAAGAAAAATGGTAGTTAAAACTCATTTAAGCCACCCTAATAGAAACACAATAAATTGAATTTCATTTAAGCCACTTGATTTTCTAAACTCTAATCTTTATATATAAAAAATCTATCTATCTATCTATCTATCTATCTATCTATATATATATATATATTAAAGTAATTCTGTTTTTTTGCCACATCCTCACTAAAACCGTCACATGTCATTTTATTATTTATTTCGCAACATGTCATTTTTTTATTCATTTTTCTTTGTAATAAAATAAATCGTATAATAGAAAAAGTATAAATATGTGTATGTTTATTTTAGGATAATTCAAATTTATAAGATACTAAACTTATTTACTTATTTATACTTTTAATTTTCTCCAGTTTTATGTGCTTTAATATACAAATAGTTATTTAATAATTATATAGAATATTTTTATCTCATAGTTTATAAAGATCGAATACTTCAAACTGAAATATATTTAAATATTTAAAAAATACTTGATTAACACTCTCTTTATTAAAAAATATTTATCATAAGAATTCAAAAACTTTAAATTAAAAAATTGTTATATTTTTACTTAATCTATTTAGGTGATAATTTAAACTAAGAAATTATCTTAAAAAATTATACTAAATTTGTATAAGGTAAATAAACTAAATTTATCTACTAAAATATTTTAATATAATTTGTTTGCGTATTTAAATTAAATATATTTTTTAATAAAAATAGTGAGACGCACGAAAACCGAATTAGTATTCTTTCAAAAAGAAAAAAAGTTATAAAAGGAAAAATTTGTATATAGACTATTGCAAAAGGGAAAGTGTCGGGTGAGAATAACTTTTAAAATACGAACGTGAGAATGGTGCACATTAGTAGTAAATTGGTGAATATTTAGTACTAATTTGGTGCACATTCGTTGACAAATATAAAAACATCCAAAATTTGAAGAACATTCATTTTAGAAGAACACTAGCCTAGTTCCCGCGCCATGCGCGAGTTTATATAACTCGATATAGTTAATAAGTAGTACGAAGTATTATGTAATATATAATTTTATATGAAAATAAGTTGATATCTTAAATGATATTGATATATAATTAAGTTTTAAAATTTTAAATATAATAAACAACGAATATTAATGAATTGTTATACCAAAAATCTTATTTGATCAAATTATCATAGGTCATTTTTTAACAAATTTAAATAAATGAATTTCAACATATATAAAACTATATAATTTAAAACACTACCATAATACAAAAATATAATCTTTTCTCTTATTTATTAAGAAATCAATCTTTTTGTAATATGTCATTTCATAAAAATAAAATTATAAATTTGTAAAATAACATAATAGTATATTGTAAGGTCAAAGTCTAAAAAAATTAACACATAATTTCTTTTTGTAATCTGAAAGATCTTAAGCAATCTTTTTGTGATATTTTTTCACGTGATTTTCCAAGTATAACATTTTTTAAGAAAATTACAATAAATAGTAAAAATTGTGACCAATGAAATGGCGCCAACTGAATGGCTTGAATGAAGAGTATGCCACGTGGCATAACTAGAATTGTAGGAAGGTGATTTGCTTTAGTAAATATATAGAGATTAACTAGTGTAATTTTCTTCTATTTGATTATGAAAACGTGTAAAGATAGTGAAAAATCACATAATGCATTTATTAGCACATGAAATAGTACTGAAATCAACGAAGAAGTTGTTGGATCAATTTAGACGGCTTTAACATCACAACATTGTTGTAGAGCTAGAAGAAAATTTGATCAAAATCATTTACATGTAGAAATACATTTTTAAATCCCTAACAAATAATGACTTAATTTATCAAATATAACTTATAGTTTGAGTTTGTGCATTAGTGGATTTACAACATGTTAGAGTGGGAGAGTGGTTGTTCATCATATATTCATATTTCAAAAAAAAAATTTGTTCAATTTTGTTTAAAGGAGAAATAATAAAAAAAAGAAAGTAGACATATCTCCACTCAAATTTCGCCAAGTGGCGCAAATTTTTGTGAAGACATGGCTTCAACTTTAATATTGTATATATTAGATCTGATTTTTTATTCTATTTTTATTTCGATTTCGATTTCGATTTTAGACATCATACGAGCCTAGTTCTCGCGTCATGCGCGAGTTTATATAACTTGATATAGTTAATAAGTAGTATTATATAATATATAATTTTATATGAAATAAATTGATATCTTAAAATGATATTGATATATAATTAAGTTTTAAAATTTTAATTATAATAAAAAACAAATATATATGAGTTTTTATACCAAAAATCTTATTTAATCAAATTATCATAGGTCAATTTTTAACAAATTTAAATAAATTGTTTTCAACATATATAAAATTATATATTTAAAACACTACCATAATTCACAAAAATATAATATTTTCTCTTATTTATTATGAAATAAATCTTTTTGTGATATGTCATGTCATAAAAATAAAATTATAAATTTGTAAAATAACATAATAGGATATTGGGAGGTCAAAATCTAAAAAATTAACACATAAAATTTGTAATCTGAAAGATATTAAGGAATCTTTTGGTAATATTTTTGCATATGATTTTTCAAATTTAATAAGTTTTTCTAAGAAAATAACAATAAGTAGTAAAACATCGTGACCAATATAATGACGAAAAATGGATGGTCTAAATGAAGAGTATGCCACGTGGCATAGCTAGAATTGAAGAAATCTGTTTTGCTTTAGTAGTTATATAAAAATTTATTGAGAAATTAAAGAACTTTCAGGTAAAAATGTATGTGCATCGCTTTTTCAAAGGGTATGCATAAAAAATTTTGATTCACATTTAAGTATATTTTGATGCACATTAGTCATTCTTATGTTCTCATTCTAAAAACTGATCTTACCGGAACCGCAACCATTGCAAAATATACAGATATTATTGTTTTGTCAATTGGGCCCGCCAAGCTTGAATTTGAATGTGATGAAATGGGCCGCTTTGGTCAAATGGATTGTCTACAACAGATGAAACATATTAT
Source organism: Oxyria digyna (assembly GCA_029168935.1). Classification (NCBI taxonomy): domain Eukaryota; kingdom Viridiplantae; phylum Streptophyta; class Magnoliopsida; order Caryophyllales; family Polygonaceae; genus Oxyria; species Oxyria digyna. Next base: position 59,694,923 of record JAPVLV010000001.1, on the reverse strand, counting down.
TGTTTTGTCAATTAGGCCAGCCTAACTTGAATTTGAATGTGATAAAATGAGCCGTATTGGTCAAAACACAACTAACAACTGTGCCATGTAAGAAAATTACATATTATTTGTCTGAGAATTTATGTCTTTTGATCCGTGTTCATCTTAAAATTAAGTTTAACTTTCATCACATAAGCAAATTAAGTTTATGTTTTTTTCTCTTTCGAAGACTATTTATAAAAATATATTTTATTGCATGAAAGTTATGTATGTAACTTGACTTAATTTTTATTATTGGCAATCTTACTAATTTTATCTTAAAAATATATATTAACTTTTAACATATATATATATATAATTTTTTAAGATATATTTTTAATTTCATCATTTAATAACAAAAATTAAAGATAAAATAATAATTGTTTAGGCAACTAAACCTAAAATCACTCTAAGACCTCTAAAAGGATTAACTTTAATATATTGAGTTCCGGTGTAACGAGTATTATGGTGTAACGAGTATTTACCTTCAATGATATTCGGGTTTGTTAAGGTTGATATTCAACTTTATGTAGATTTAAGTTATATATGCACTAATCGCATTCTCGTATACTTGTGCCTCTATTCAATCTTTTACGCTATTTATTCATGTTTATTTAGTTGAATATCTACCCTATATTGATGTAGGTAAATTAAGTTGAATATCAACCTTAACAAACCTGAATACCATTGAGGGTGAATACTCGTTACACCGTTACACCGTTACACCGTAAGAGTTGTTACATCAGAACTTAAATATATATATATATATCTATATTTTTGGTGAAAAGAGAGGCGGCACTCTCGAGAATTATATAAATAAAACGCTACTTTGCCACCAGGCGAGACGTAGTTAAACCCCTCACATCATTCAAAAGTAAAACCGACACCCAATCGGGCGGAACAACAAGAACATGAAAACCTAAGGGAAAAGAAAAAGCAAAAGAAGCGAGACCATCAGCAACCGAGTTCGCTTCCCGAAAGACATGACGAAAATGGACAACCTAGTCTCTACGAATGAAGCCCAACGCCATAGAGACGAGGCTAAAAAGGGGGTGACAACGATCCATAGGTGTGTTGAGAAGCCTCACCGCAACAAGTGAGTCAGTTTCCAGACAAACCCTCATGTATCCCCTATCCCAAGCCAGCTTGAGACCCGACACAACACCGCACAACTCAGCCATAGGCACAGAACAAGAGCCAAGATTATGAGTGAAACCAACTAACCAAACACCTTCAGAATCCCTAAGGACCCCAGCAGCTGCAGCAAGGCCATTGACAACCGATCCGTCACTGTTGATCTTGATAACCGACTCCAGCGGAGGGATCCATTTGATCAAGCGCAACTCCTTTGGCTTGTCGCCAGCACCCATCACCGACTCTCTAAAAGTTCCATACTCCTTGACCAGCGCCAAAATGTGAGACGCTTTATCCCCAACAAATTGCTTTTTATCAAACACCCACGCGTTCCTCCATTTCCAAATGTTCCAGAGACCAATAACGAGAATACAAGCCCACCTACCAGTGCCATTAATTTTCACCTTCTGAAGAAGGTTACATCTCAACCATTGAGCCAAGTTGAGGCTGAAGAACTCCAAACGCAGCCCAGTAGGCAAAATAGCGTTCCAGATACTACGCGTCTGCCTGCTGTCACGGAAAAGATGGAGCATACTCTCAGGAGCAGCAAGGCAAACCGGGCAACTATCCCCCAAACTAAGATGACGACTCTTACGCTCCGCGTTAGTGAGCACACCCTCTCTAAGAACCTGCCAAGCAAAGTACCGCACACGCTCCTGCACCCGAAGACTCCAGATCGCCTTGAAAGTGTCCCCATCAATATCAATATAAATGGCCTTAGTGTGGAGCATCGCATAAGCCGTAGCAACAGAAAAGTTACCATCCCGGGAATGTTTCCAAGCCAACACATCCGAGGAGCCATGCTTCGAAGACACCGCAATCGCCGCCAAATGTAAAAGAATCGAATTAGGAAGGAGCGAGTTCAGAATCTGCCAATTCCACCCACGCTCAGGAATCCAGAGATCAGCCACCTGAGACTGAAGAAGCCCATCACTAATCCTCCCCAAAGCACAGTCCTCTAATCTGCAATCACCCACCCATATATCCTTCCAGAACAAGATAGACTTCTGACGCGGCTAATTTGTAGTGTGCAAAGTCAAGTAATCCTAACGTGCAAACTAAGTAATATAGTGTGCAAGCAAGGGTCGAATCCCAAGAGAATCAGTTTATCAAATTCTTAAGTTATCACAATGACTAACCAATATACGTAACCAAAGGGGGGGGGGGGTTTAATGGTTTTGATACGAAGTATCGAATGTCAACTTGGTTATAACAATATTAAGCGAAGTGTTCCACTTAGCGATTATCCACAATTAGATTAACAAGTTGATCTTAGAATCCTTTTCATCCTTATGTCAAGTTCTCAAGTGATCGTTCTAATTCCTGTTCTTGAATAGTTATTAGTCCAACTAGTCCTAATAACCCTTACTCGATTATAACCTTGAAACTATCAAAGTTCAATAACAAAGTAGCAATGCATTCAGGAATAGATAGATACATGCAATATCATGGACAACTAGTCAGATACTCGACATGTACTCAATTCTCTTCTCTAATAACAATCACAACTAGTTCATGCAAATAGATTGTGCTACACAAAAAGTATGATAATTCAACTAGAAGTATCAAACTCTAGCAATATGAATAAGATAAAACTAACTTAGGTGATCAATCTAAAGTAGTAAATCTAGTTCATGGACAATACAAACAAGAGAGTTGAGACAATCAAAGAGTAGACAAAAGGAAAGGATAAACTCACAACTTGTTGAATCCAAAAGCTTCAAACGCCAAGTGAAACAAAGGAACTTTAGCAACTCATAAGTTTTGTGAAAAACACTCCAAAAACTTAAGTAAAAACAAAAGGTATCTCATCAAGGATGATCATCCACAACCTAAATAGTCATCAACTATTGTAAAAGCCACATTAAGGTAATAAAAACGTGTGGACAGTTGCAGAATTAAAGACAAAATACTTCAATTGGCAAAGACATCAATTTGATTCTTCTGTCGAGGAACCGCACCCGCGGGTTGAGAGCCACGGGCGCGGTTTTGGATTCTCCAGAATTTCAGGATGGCAGAGGGCCACGGGCGCGACTTGTGCTTTCTCGGATCCTTGGCTGAGGGTGAAACCCGCGGGTCCGGCTTGAGACCCGCGGGTGCGGCTGTGTCGTCTGAGGTAGCAGCTATTGATTTCGTCTTCGTCTTCGTCTTCGTCTTCGTCTTCGTCTTCGTCTTCGTCTTCGTCTTCGTCTTCAGCAGCTTCTTCCTTATGCTTCAATGCTTCCAATGCTTCGTATCATCTCTTGGAATCTCGTATGTAAATCTTCTCTCGAACAACTCCATGATACATATTACATAGAAACAAATAACATAATCCTATACAAAACTAGCTAATAATCCATAGTTGCGGTATGTAAAACACCGCTTATCAAACTCCCCCATACTTAGACCTTGCTCGTCCCCGAGTAAGCTAAAAGAAACTTACTCTTTTACAATAATCACTCAAAGATCTCAGGAAGTATGAAAAAGAAAGAAACTACAAATCACTAATACATTTAGTATACAAACTATATGATGAGAAAGAAATCTATCAATTTGGTCCTCCATAGTGGTTAACATGCAAAAAATTTTGTCCTAAGACACTCATTTCACTCATTTTGCCTAGGCGCCCCGAAAGGTTTTCACCTAGCCACTCATTTCATTTTCAATCTCACCATTCCTTACCGCCCTCAAGTCCTTTTTTGCCAAGCCTAATGCAAGCCGAACTACCCGCTTATTGCATGGATTTTTCCATCCCAGGATTTTCATTTGCGTTTTTTTGTATTTTTGTGTCTTTTTGTGTTTTTAATTCCATGCAAAGTACAACCCAAATTCAAAAAAAACCCGAAGGGAAATAACAAGGAAATGAAACTACTCTAGGATAAGCAATGAACTAATTCCCCTCCCCCATACTTGAAGTTCACAATGCCCCCAGTGTTTAAGACAGAAAAATAACGAGGAAGAGAGAAAGAAGCTCACTGATCCGGGTCATCCCGGTTTGGATAGTCGGGCCAACGAGCCTGCATGTCAAGCCGTAAGTCATCCACCGAATGCTGCAGCCTCTCAACATTTTGGTTCACCGTCTGAACCGACTGGTAGACAAACTCAATCCGCTCGAATAGACGCTGCTCCCAAGGTATGTCAGCAGGAGCTGCAGATGATGAGCCTTCGCCCCATTGCCTCTGAGGCTGAAATCGAGGGGCAGGCTCCTGGAAGTCATCATCATCCTCATCATCAAGGTCAACGGGCTGCTGATCCGGCTCCTGGATGTTGATCCCAGCTCAAGCTCGTCGTCGAGTAGCTGCATGAGGGGGAGCGGGTATAGGGTTGATCCTGAAAGTATGTGTTGGCCCATAAGCAAAGTCCTCTGTGAGAGAAATCTCGGGAGGATCGAGCCAAACCCACATACGCTCGTCCGCATTGACTGTAACAGACTTGAGCCACCGAAGTCGAGTCTGCAGAAATGTGGCATCCAGCAAATAGGGACCCATTGATGGGTCCGGACTACCTACGCAGTCAAGAGTCTCCCAGTCGGGAAAGAGAAGTGGGAGGTGGGAGGATTTTATGTGGTGGGAGGTAGAGAATGGTGGAAGTGGGAGTTAGGGTTTGATTGGTGGGGATGGGAAGTGGGGTACGTAGATGGGGTAGAAAATGAAATCTGAGATGGAGAAGGGTAGAAGATGAAATCTGAGATGGAGAAGGGTAGAAGATGAAATCTGAGATGGAGAAGGGTAGAAGATGAAAGTCGAAGAGAGAATGGTAGAAGTAGAACCGTCAATTTCTTTTTTCTCTTTCTTCTTCTTTTTTTTTCTTTTTTGGATAAACGAAAAGAAGAACCGTCTATTCCTTTAGTAGAAAACGATCATCGTCTTCTCGTCTTGAATTCCTAGAAAATAGAAAACAAATCAATTAAAAAGAAAATGAAATTCAAAGGGGAAAGGAAAAAAATACCTCGGGTTGCCTCCCAAGCAGCGCCTTAGTTAGAGTCGTGACTCGACTTGGTTTCCCGTCTTCAATTTTCAAAAGTTGGCTCTTCTAGAGCCATTTCATCTAAAGACACTTTGTTGAATCCCTCATGGTAAGGTTTTAACCTTTGACCATTCACCTTGAAGACGTTGCGGTTGTCCTTGTCAAACAACTCCACGACGCCATGAGGAAAGACACGAGCAACAACATACGGGCCATTCCACCGGGATCGCAACTTACCTGGAAAAAGTTGAAGACGAGATTGGTAGAGCAAGACCTTGTCTCCCACCTTGAAATCTTTCCTCAAGATGTTCTTGTCGTGCCAATCCTTCGTCTTTTCCTTGTAGATCACCGCATTCTCATACGCATCCCGGTGTATCTCTTCAAGCTCTTGGATTTGCAACTTCCTAAAGTCGCCTCCCTCATCCAACTCCATGTTGCATTTTTGCACCGCCCACCATGCCTTGTGCTCTACAACTGGTGCCTCCACAATAGAAGGAATAAGCTTTTGGCTCTCCAAAGTTAGTAGCATGGGCCGACCGGCCAAAATTCTACCCGAAGCGTCTAGACGAGCTAGAACACTTTGAATCTCAGGTGGAAGAGACAAATCAATAGTTGGTGAGTGAACGATGCTGTGTTCTAATACACTTTGTAATTCATCCAAGCCAAATATATTGAAAACATCTTGAACTATAGGATCAATTACATCGATTGAACAAATAGACGCAACATCTTCGACGGGGTGTTTCATAGCATCAAAAATGTTAAATTGATCCACTTCCCCATCGAACTCTAAAGTAAGAGACCCACTAGCCAAATCAATCTTTGTGTTAGCGGTTCGCATGAAGGGCCTCCCAAGCAAAATAGGAGCAGCTTGCCCATCATGTTCCATGTCTAACACAAAGAAATCAGCGGGAAAGAACAAATTATCCACCATAACCAAAACGTTTTCAACTACACCTTTAGGATACACGGTGGACCTATCGGCTAGTTGAATAACAATTCCGGTTTCATGAAGTGGACCTAACCCAAGAATCTTATAGAGAGAGTAAGGCAACACATTTATCGATGCACCCAAATCGAGCATGGCTCGTTCAAAATGTGTGTCACCTATACGGCAAGGTATGCTGACCATGCCCGGATCGCTGCACTTCTTAGGCATTCGCCTTTGAAATACAGCGGAGACACGCTCGCTTACCGTTACCTTTTGTTGCCCTTTCAACTTTTGATTCCTCTTGATTGTGCAAAGTTCTTTTAAAAACTTTGCATATCGAGGAATGCTTTTAATTAACTTGAGCAAGGGAATGTTTACCTCACATTTGCTGAACGTCTCAAACAACTCCTTGTCATTTTCCGGCCTTTTGGTGTTCCTAAGGGCATCGGGAAACGGGGCGGGAGGCTTGGTGGAGTCGAGAGGTGGAAAGTTGGGGCGAACGTAGTTGTCCTGTCTCAACTGGAAATCCCCCCGATCCTCCACTTCGAGTTCAGCATTTTGTGAAGGAAATTCCGAAACATTTGACTCAGTAGAGGAGCCGCGGGCGCGGCTCATCAGGAAAATCGATTTCTGACTCAGTACAGGAGCCGCGGGCGCGGTTTTCAACCCGCTGGCGCGGCTCTCGGCTGTCCTCAGAAATCGACTTTTCTGCAGAAGCCTTAACAAGGTTTTTGGTTTCCCCTAAAATCTTACCACTTCTTGTTGTTACTGCACTTACATATCTGGTTGGATTCACCACCGTTTGGGATGGTAGAGAATTGGAATTTTGTTGTGCAATGGTGGTTACAGCTTCAGCCAACTGCCCAATTTGCTTCTCCATGTTCTTGATGCTCGACTCGGTCGTTTGAACATGAGTTGTGAAGTTTTGAGTCAAGGATCTCAGCAGCTCCGCAGTAGATGGTCCAGCATTGGGTCGAGGGCCTTGAGCTTGTTGTTGGGGCTCATTTGGATCACGCCATCGAAAATTGGGATGATCTCTATACCTCGGGTTGTAGTTGTTTTTTTTATCACCACGAGGTCGTGGGGGTCCATACCCACCACCAGCAGCATTGACTTCAGCAACGTCTTCACCTTCAAGCTCAGGGCATTTATCTGTAAAATGAGAAGGGTCAGCACAAATACCACATACCTTTACTTGTTGTTGTTGTCCTTTTTGCAACTGAGAGACCATCTTTTTCAACTCTACAAGCTCAGCTACAAGAGCGGGATCCCCTGAACTTGCTGTGTGCACTCCCTTTTTGGTGTATGTCCTACCAAAACTCCTTGTGCTCTCAGCCATATCTTGCAATTTCTCCATGGCATCCTCTGACGTCATGTTGAGAATATTCCCACCACACGCAGCATCAACCATCCTCCTTTCTTGGTTAAGGAGACCATTGCAAATGTAAAGCACTAGATCCTCGGTATCATACCCATGAAAAGGGCACGAAGCACACAACCCCTTGAAGCGTTCAAGGTAGTCATAGAGAGTTTCGTCTTCACTTTGCTCGACATGAGCTATCTCCTTCTTGAGAGCATTTGCCTTCTTCACCGGAAAATACTTGCTCAAGAACACCTTGTGCAACTTTTCCCAATTATCAACCGAACCGGTTGGCAAATGGTAATACCAAGAACGAGCACCATCCTTCAAAGTGAACCCGAAGGCTCTCATCTTGATCTGCTCTTCCGTGACGTTTGGCGGTTTGGTCGTCATGCAAATGTCATGAAATTGGTTCAAATGCATGATCGGATCCTCACCAGCCAAACCATGGAAACTTGGGAGCAAATTGATCACCCCCGACTTGAGCTCGAAAGTCACCCCATGAGCAAGGGGTGGAATAACCACAACTTGAGGTTGTTGTGTCAGGTTCGGTGTTTGCCGCTCTCTCAAAGTGCGAGTAACACCACCTCCTCCTGGTAGCCTTGCCTCAATTAGCTCCCGTTGAGTATCAACGACCAACTGCATGTCAGCCAATTGACACTGCACTTCAGCAAGTGTCTCAATCCCGACTCTGTTCTCTCTTCGATTCCGATGAAAAGTTCTCTCGATCTCTGAATCAAGAATAGAAAGAGGCTGATTAATAGAACGGGTGTTGACCATTCACTAGTCAACACTAAAGTTAATCAAAATAAGAACTTAAAAATAAGAAAATTTGATTCCCCGGCAACGGCGCCAAATTTGACGCGGCTAATTTTTCGTGTGCCAAGTCAAGTAATCCTAACGTGCAAACTAAGTAATATAGTGCGCAAGCAAGGGTCGAATCCCAAGAGAATCAGTTTATCAAATTCTTAAGTTATCACAATGACTAACCAATAAACGTAACCAAAGGGGGGGTTTTAATGGTTTTGATACGAAGTATCGAATGTCAACTTGGTTATAACAATATTAAGCGAAGTGTTCCACTTAGCGATTATCCACAATTAGATTAACAAGTTGATCTTAGAATCCTTTTCATCCCTATGTCAAGTTCTCAAGTGATCGTTCTAATTCCTGTTCTTGAATAGTTATTAGTCCAACTAGTCCTAATAACCCTTACTCGATTATAACCTTGAAACTATCAAAGTTCAATAACAAAGTAGCAATGCATTCAGGAATAGATAGATACATGCAATATCATGGACAACTAGTCAGATACTCGACATGTACTCAATTCTCTTCTCTAATAACAATCACAACTAGTTCATGCAAATAGATTGTGCTACACAACAAGTATGATAATTCAACTAGAAGTATCAAACTCTAGCAATATGAATAAGATAAAACTAACTTAGGTGATCAATCTAAAGTAGTAAATCTAGTTCATGGACAATACAAACAAGAGAGTTGAGACAATCAAAGAGTAGACAAAAGGAAAGGATAAACTCACAACTTGTTGAATCCAAAAGCTTCAAACGCCAAGTGAAACAAAGGAACTTTAGCAACTCATAAGTTTTGTGAAAAACTCTCCAAAAACTTAAGTAAAAACAAAAGGTATCTCATCAAGGATGATCATCCACAACCTAAATAGTCATCAATTATTGTAAAAGCCACATTAAGGTAATAAAAACGTGTGGACAGTTGCAGAATTAGACACAAAATACTTCAATTGGCAAAGACATCAATTTGATTCTTCTGTCGAGGAACCGCACCCGCGGGTTGAGAGCCACGGGCGCGGTTTTGGATTCTCCAGAATTTCAGGATGGCAGAGGGCCACGGGCGAAGTTTTCGACCCACGGGCGCGGCTTGTGCTTTCTCGGATCCTTGGGTGAGGGTGAAACCCGCGGGTGCAGCTTGAGACCCGCGGGTGCGGCTGTGTCGTCTGAGGTAGCAACTACTGATTTCTTCAAGTCTTCGTCTTCGTCTTCGTCTTCGTCTTTGTCTTCGTCTTCGTCTTCGTCTTCGTCTTCGTCTTCGTCTTCGTCTTCGTCTTCGTCTTCGTCTTCGTCTTCGTCTTCGTCTTCGTCTTCGTCTTCGTCTTCGTCTTCGTCTTCGTCTTCGTCTTCGTCTTCGTCTTCGTCTTCGTCTTCAACAGCTTCTTCCTTATGCTTCAATGCTTCCAATGCTTCGTATCATCTCTTGGAATCTCGTATGTAAATCTTCTCTCGAACAGCTCCATGATACAGATTACATAGAAACAAATAACATAATCCTATACAAAACTAGCTAATAATCCATAGTTGCGGTATGTAAAACACCGCTTATCAATTTCCCATCACCAACATGCCACCGAGAGCCTGGGACAACAACCTTCAGCTCGGCTTTACTGATACTACGCCAGATGGGCGACGGATGACCATGAATGGCCCCCGACGGACGAACATACTTAGCTCTCATAACCCGGCACCACAGACTGTCTGTGTCTTTCCTAAACCTCCAAGCTAACTTACCAGTAATAGCCTGATTAAGGTCAGTCATACATTTCAGCCAGAGGCCCCCATGCTCCTTGGGTTTACATAACTTTAATATATAAAATATGAAACTTATGAAACTTAAAGAGCACTCCACTTGCTGAGAAGCTTACACAACACTCATGCACTTAGAAGCTTACACAACATTTCACTAAGGTTCTGTTCGGGGAGGTATAATAAGCTAGCAAAATAAGCTAGCTTATTACCCCAATAAGCTAGCAAAATAAGCTAGCTTATTACCCTAATAAGCTAGAAAACCAACATTATTGTGTCAATATGCTAGCTTATTTTGCTAGGTTATTGTACACTCCCGAACAGACACTAACTTAGAAGCTTACGCAACAGACAATAATACACAAGTGGATGCCCCAACATAAATGCGAAAAGAAAAACAAAAAACAAAATCAAAACATTGACATTTGCACAAGAAACAAAAGAAAAATATATACATTGAAAAGGGGACAAAATTACACTCCATTAAGAAAAGGGGGTTAAATTACACTCCATTTGGGGATATACGTGGACCCCAGAATAATGGTTAAGCAAAAAGATAAAAGAGAGATCAAAGACGAAAGACAAGCGCAACCGTAAAAGAAAACTAAAATCCCAAAGCTAAAAACGACCGTCCAGATACCTATCATTGCACGCGGACAACAACCGAGTCGTGTCGCAATTTAGGGGAAAAAAAAATCGACCAAAACAATGAAAAGAGAAACGAAAACGCAAAAGCGGGATACGTGGTTACCTTAGAAAAAGGCGATTAAACCGGGCAGCACCCATTTTACACTCGGCACCCCCCCCCCTCGTTCGGAACCCCGTTCCGAACGAGAAAATTTGTGAACCCGGTCCATGGACCGGGTTTTATTTAATACAAAAAATAATCCGGTTTTAAAAACTATTCTCGTTCGGAACCCCATTCTGAACGAGAATAGTTTTTTAATGACGTCATGATGACGTCATCATTCTCGTTCGGAATGGTATTCCGAACGAGAATGATTTTTTTTTAAAAAAACTGACGTCAGCGTTGTGTAACGGCTAGCTGACGTCAGCTTTTGCCTATATATAGTTCGTTCGGGATGCCATTCCGAACCACACTCGAATTCGCTCTCTTCTCAATGTTACAAAAAAACGCTCCCTTCTAAATCTTTCAAAAAACGCTTTCCCTCGTCTCGATAATGGCCGGAACTCCTCCTAATCCTTTTTTTTCTGATCCGACAGCTGCAGATGAAGAAATTTACGTAGGAAACGAGTGGTGGTCGGGTTATGGTGTTCCGAATGCAAGCTACGCTGGTCCTTCTGGTAGTGGTTTTTTCAACATGGACGGAGCAACTAGTAGTAGTTACAACCTCCCCACCCCCAGTTTCAGTGATCTCCAAAGGCATCAACAACACATGTTCTGGGATGCAACTGTTACAGGCGGAGCAACGCCTCAAGAAGAGCCGGAGCAAGCGGAGGAGGATGTCCGAGCAGCACGTCGGAGACGAAACACGGAGTCGGTTAGTATTTCTAAAAACCTGAAATACGCTTAACTTTGTAGAAATAGTGGAAAATGCTCAATTGTATTTCAAATGCATGCTAAAATTAGTTTATAGTGGAAAACGCTTCATTTCAATATTAACTGCAATGCATGGTAAAAAAAATTAGTTTAATGCATGTGGAAAGCGTATCAACACTTTTTAGAAAATACCAAAAAGGTTGAAAACTACTTAAAATCGCCTATATGGACTTTAGTTATAATAATCGATGGTAAATTTATATGTATTTCGTTAAAACTAGGAGGTAGTTAGAAATATCCGATCCAGAGTTGGAGAAGACAGAAATTTGGGTGATAGGCGAATCACTGCTTCTGAGAGGAGGGGGGATAGAAGATCGCGTGGTGATAGACCGCAACAGTCAGGTTCCCGGGGGTCAAGTGCTGCGGGGGTTAGGAACCCACCTAACCCAGATGTTCCGAGTGGGTCAGGTTCTTTGCGGGGTAGATCCCGACAGACTCGGCAGTCAGGTCCTGCTCCGATGCAGTCAGAAGCTGCTGCGGCTCCTCCTCTTCCAGGACTCAACGAGGGGTCTATATTGACTCGTTATGAGCAACACATTGCTCATTAGATTTGGATAGATCCGAATCCCGATGAAAGTGTCCCCCGTCAGCTAAAGGCGCAGACAAGGCAAAAGTGTTTCGAGCTATGGTTTCCTAGAATTCCTACCGACCCGGAGCCAGAATCATGGTTTGCTCTTGCCCAGGAGTCGGGGCTGCTTCACATCCTTAAGGGTCAATTTTGGAATGTGGACCACAACCTCCTTTCTGCATTCGTGGAAAGGTGGCACCCTGAGACGAACACATTTCATCTGAACTTTGGGGAGCTTGGAATCGGTCTCCATGACGTTTTGGAGATTCTGGAGCTGCGTATTGACGGGGGTTCTGTCACCACGCCATGGACGCATTTGGGTCTAGATGCAGATTCAGCGCATTGTGCCCAATTGTTTTCCTATTTGTTTGGCGTTGACCTGGACAACCCGTTTGACACTGAGGAGGCAAAGATGGTCAAGTTCATAGGTAGGGGGAAAGTCGGCGAGCGGGAATTCTTTTGCCACGTTGTCTCGATGATCAACTCTCGAAGAAGATCCGATCCGGGCTCCACTGCAACCGGCTTTTTATGGCACCTAATTCAGCAGTCTTTGTTCGTGAACAAGACCTCCAACCTGTTAGACACATGCTTCCTGCCGCTACTAGAGGATCCGAGCAGGATACATGAATACGCATGGGGTACAGGTTGTTTGGCATTGCTGTACAGGCAGCTGGGTATAGCATCCAGGGCGAGATGCGTGCAATTTTCTGGTTGCGTCAGGCTTCTTGAGATTTGGATTTGGTTACATTTCCCGTATTTTCCTGGGAACCCAAACCTGGATGTCAACTCCCAAGAAGCTACTGCTCGTGTGTCCCGTTATTCCACTGGACGAGCCCCGCTGAGGCAAAAAAGGACACTGCAACAGTACAGACGCATCTTGGATGAGTATGCACCGGAAGATGTAAGTGAATCGTCTAAATGTCATTCCAAGTTGTTATTAATTGTTATAAGCTAATTCTGTAGGTGTGTTGGATGCCGTATCCGGATTTGGACGTGGGACCGCAAGGGCGTCATAGAGTGGCCACTTATCGTGGTGGGATCCGGTGCTTTGACATTATGGAGATGTACAACCCTGGGAGCGGGCAAGGATGGGTGCGGGACAAGGCCATCCGGAACAAGAAGCAGGGTGTAATGAATGGGAAGATAATGTGGGTCACGAGTCGGAACCATATTGGGGGATTTGAATCGTTGTATTTGTTGTTTAAGTTATAATGAATATTATTTGGTTTCCTTAAGTTATAATGAATATTATTTGGTTTCCTTAAATTGATTCTTTTATTTATTTCTGGGAAATTTTACAAAGGATAGATCCAATGAATGGATCTTATGATTCTCATTGGATCAAGATTTCTCTTGACACATAGTTTGTTCTTATCTTTGATCGAGAGTTGATCGTCTGGCTGATGTCAAATATTTCTAGTGTTTTTTTAGAGGGAATTGTCTAAACTCTGTTCCTTCTAGACTTAGCAAAGGACATCACGACGGCCACTTAGCAATTTTCACCATCAATATATAAGCCTTAAACACAACTTAGCAATTTTCGAAAACTTAGCAATTTCTATTATTTTCCTTTGCTTTTGTTGGCTATCGACTACTACAAATTTCTTTATTGATGTCCTTTGTTGTAACAAGACGACAACACAACTGAGCATTACAAAGTATATAAACGTGACCATTTCTAATCATCATCTTCTTCCCCACCATCTTCTTCAACGTCATCATAATCATCTTCATGTTCTTCTTCCGATTCGTCTTCACCTTCGTCTTCATCTTCGTCTTCACCTTCGTCTTCACCTTCGTCTTCACCTTCGTCTTCACCTTCGTCTTCACCTTCGTCTTCACCTTCGACTTCACCTTCGACTTCACCTTCGTCTTCACCGTCGTCTTCACCTTCGCTGTCTTCATCGTCTTCACCACCATCTTCAACTACATGATCGTCATCATCGTCATCTTGGGGTATCGGGTTAATATTTAGAGGCGGCATTGGTTTGCACGGTTATGACGTTAAAGAAATCCGGGACATAGATATAGATGAAAATCTGGGACTCACCGCATGGCTGCCATTTATAGACGAAAAGATAAGATCTGTTTGGGATAATCTGTGACGGAAATATCTGACCGGGTCCCACACCATCTCGTTCGGAATGGGGTTCCGAACGAGATGCTGACGTCAGCATCTCGTTCGGAACCCCATTCCGAACGAGATGGTGTGGGACCCGGTCAGATATTTCCGTCACAGATCTTATCTTTTCGTCTATAAATACCTCCAAAACAAACCATTTCAAACACACATTCACTATCATTCCATTATATTTATTTTCTCTCAAATTTCGATATGTATCCAAATCGTCCAACTCTATTTTCCGCCTCTTCCTCGACAATGGATCCTGGTCCGAAATTGTGTTGGTGTCAGAAAAAGCCCACGGTGCATATGTGTACCGAACAAATAGAGTGGGACAAGGTCAACTATGGGAGAAGATTTTGGGGATGTCCGGATGCATGTTGGGATGCTCTTACTGAAGAAGAGGAAGAGAAAGGGTGCAAATACAAACATTGGATCGATCCACCATACACAGGTCGTGCAAGGGTCGTTATTGAAGAACTAAATGCAGACAACTTATGCAACTGGTCAAAGGCTGAAGGAATTGAGGAAGGGATGGAGCTGCTGAGGATTGGAACAAAAGAATGGGCCAACGAAATAGATGAACTGAAAGCCAAAAACACCGAGCTCATGGAGGAAAACGCTGCACTTGCTGCAGAATTGGCAGCAACACGTAACAAATAGAGAATTAAGTATTTTTAATTTCTTGTATTGTTAGTTGTTCACCGTCTGTGTTGTACTCGTGCTGTTCTTTTTCAATTGTGTTGTTGTTTCAATATTAATGCTTCTATGATTATGTTGACATCATTCTGGAAAAAAAATTACTCAAACATTTATAAATTGTCCACCAAAACATTAAACAAACATATATAATTCAACAAACATTAATCAAGTCAACAAACAACATACTTAATACGAACATTAATCAAACAAATACAAGATTTAGGTCATTATGGGACCGCCACCATGAAACTCTCTCTCGGATACGTAGTTGTCGAATCTACTCTGAAAGCGCTGTTCCCATCCGTCCACCGATGGCTGTTTGTAGATACTCCACTGCCTTGGAGGGGGTGGAATTGGACAATTGTCATCAACCAACCAAATTTGTCAAAACAAAATTGTTATTGTATGCTAAAAAACATATGTGAAATAAGGTACAAGAGCGGAAAATATCGATGCGTACCGGTACGTAATGGTTGCGTCTGCCTACATGTGCAATGGCGAACACCGTGGTAGGAGGCTCTGAACCGGGAGGAGCAAACATCGGAAGACATGTACAAGGACCAAACCATGATAACACCACTAGTGCAACTTGATACCTCGTGGCAAATACCAATCCCATTGTAGGTGTGCACATCCAGAATTCAGGAGAGCATGGCGATTGAATGTGATTCACTTCTCGAATGAGTTCCGGGATAGTCTTGAAACCCTCTAGCATCTCATGATACATATGCCCGTTTTGTTGGAGGTGCTTCGAAAGATCAAATCGGATTTCAACGTACTGTTGCTCTGGTTTACCTAGTAAGCGAGCGAGGGATCGATAACCACAATGACCGTCATCACCTACTTTCTCCACAGCAGCTATGTATGCGAGCATGAAAAGGTCTATATTATCTATCCTCCAGTCGAAGTCGAGATAAATGATTGAATTGCCACCGCTACATTTCGATCTAGCATTTCCTCTTGCCCTCGGTGGTTTAGTTGCACTCCCTTTTACGGTCGTGGCCCCGCTTGAAGCTCTGTTGGATGCAACCGACGATTTCTTTTGTGAATCGGCTTTCGGTGGCACAGTTGCACCCTCTTCCTCTTTCATCCCCTTTTTCCTTGCTTCTGCCTTCTCCTTATCCTTCTTAGCTTGAGCCCTCTCATCCCAACCCGGATCTCGCTTTGTACCCGTCTTCTTCGCATGAATCTTAGGCCTTCCTCTCTTCGTCTCTCCCCGAGGGGGGTCCTGGACATCAACTGAAGAAGGATCCTTGCACTCACGCCACTTATCAGCCATCCTCTTCATATCGAAATCATCAACATTACCGGTAAACACCCCTTCAAAGAAATCATCCATAAGAACCTTATCTGCAGTCAATTGCACGTCGTCGTCAGAGTCGAAGTCTTTCAATTCCACTCCTTCCCACTTGATCTGCTTCCAGAAGATATCAATGTCGCTCGGCAACAATGGCGTTCCTTCTTCTACAAACACCTTAATCCTGTGTGGGCAAGGCAATCCGAGTGTTGATTCCCACCAAGGATCCTCACATGGGCCACATATCTTTCCGTCCTTTGCCTTAAGGACTTCTTTCAGTAGCATTCTCAAACACTTGTCGGAGCACTTCCTCAATATGCGCATGAAAATAGTCTTGATCCACCGAGGCCCGTCTTGTATCTCCTTCGGGCTAGTATGGTTGGACATTTCCATCTCGGCCCGTATTCGACGGTGCTGATCGACAAACATATTGTCAATGTGTTGCACTAAAGTGTCGAACCCTCCAACAGCTGAATCAAACATATGCTTCAACATCGAGTGTTGACCTTCAACCCTGACAACAACATTGTACATGTTAAACATCGAGTGTCATGATCATTCTCGTTAAAAACAAATTCAAATATCTTACCTGTTAGACGTTCTTGTGCTAAAATGGCGTATATCATCGCAATACGCAGCTATAAGTTTTTCTTTATGGGGAGTAAACCATGTGCTCTCAGCATATTGTACAAGATGACCATTCCTCCATGTTTTCCGGAAGTGATCAAGTCTCTCCTCATACTGCTTCTCTGTGTGAGACCGCATCACCCGTCGAACGCTAGCAGATGCACTTTTTTCGTCCAGGTTGTTCAATTTAGCAAATGCCTTAACATTCCGATCAACGTGGACATGGCAAAGCATATGACGCACACTAGGAAATACATGGTCAACCGCCTTAATTGTTGCCAGCTCTCGATCAGACATGATGCAATCCGGTCCTTCGGGTGCACGAAACAAATACTTGACCCGTTTCAATGCCCATGCATAGTATGGGGCTGTCTCACAACAGATGAACGCTAGCGCAATACAATATGTATAGTTGGTGCAATTGAATCCAACAAACTGAAGTAACGGCCAACCATACCTATCAACTAGGTTATATTAATAATTATAATTCTATAACGGTATTTGAATTCATAATAATGAATTTTAGTGTACCTATTAGTCTTGTACGTCGCGTCCATGATCACCACCCGAGGGAACATTCTCAACAAATGTTGACAATCCGGATGAGATATGAAAAACGCTGCCAACTTTTTCTCTCCCGTCTCCGGATTTGTCTCGTGGTAAATGTCTTTACGATAAGCTCTATGATGGAGGAAATCTAATGACCACTGGGTCACGGTTAGATTTGCCAATGCTTTCTTCCTCTCCTTTTCCCTCACAGTGTACACTTGCCTTCTTGATATTGTGGAAGTCGGATTTTCCTAAAGCAGCTGTGTATAAATAACCTTCGGCATTGCCCCGGCCGCTGATGCAATCATTATTTTTCGTCTCTGCTCTCCCGTCATCCTCGAAGAAAATGCATGGCCAATCAAGCTGCTGGAAAGACAGTGGTTGTGACATGCCTTCTCAACTTTTAGTATCCACCCAGGCGGCTCAACAAGAGTTGCTCGTCGATAATATCCTCTTAACATAAAAGGACAATTGTACTTCCTTAACCTACTAAGGTTGCTACGCTGCGACGATGGTTCTGCTACATCTCCAAGATTAATGTTCTTTCCATGTTTTCTATAACTACCGGATTGCTCACAGTGCAGAAATATCCTCTTGTTGTCCATTGATGATTTCGTGGTGATAACCATACAAAACTCATAACCGACCTTTCTAACCCACTCTCTCAGAAGATCCATAGTAGGAAATCTCTCACTAGTCGTAAAATGGGCACTATAGTCGATTTTTAAATATTCCTCATCACTACAGTATCCCTATTTAAAATTACTCAAATTTCAATACTACTATACCAATAAAATAAATTATAATGAAACGCTATAAAAAAAAGGTTTACAGATACTTACTTGGAAATATGTATCATCTACCGGCGCAGACAAATCAACCTCCTCCTCCACCGACGTCTCACTAGAAGAACACTCCCGTCCTTCTTTCCAACTACCTGCCCTTGAGGAATTAGTTGAATCGCTTTCAGACGTCATTTTTTGTGTTTCTTTCGATTGAGTTTGATAATTTGGTCATACAACTCCGATTTTATAGACTCCGTCAAAATATAGCCGTTCGCTTCCTTTCTGTACTCTTGAGAGCAAAAAATGAGGAGCTACGAATAAACTCTGTTCTTGAAATTGTAACAGCAGGTAATCAATTTGAGTCTTTAATCACGACAATTTAAATTCACGATGGACAATTGTTTGGAACTGTTTTCTTAAACGTCGGCGCTTACAATAGGGGGCGCGGTTCATGAGAAGGTGGTATGAACCTCGATAACATATTCTGCTTTGTTTTCTCGTTTGTAAAAGTTCACCAGTGAAAACGCTCGCTAACCTAGCCCAACCTTTCTATTTTCTTGTCGTAGTGAATTGGGAAATGGAAAAGGACTCCAATATGTTACATATTGGCTATCTGTTTTGGTCTAACTCACTCCCAATCTCACAAAACATTGTTTCCCTTTTGTATGTGTGCAGATAATATGACATCATCTGAATTCTTCGAAAGGCTTTCCGCTAAAACTTGCTCTAATAGGCCAGCCGTGTCGCCCTTGGCGATCGCCTCTGTGCACGCGACACAACTTGTTATTTCGCCTCCAAATCAGACTGATGGTAGGGTTTTTTCTTTTTTCTTCTAATAGGAAAAAAAGAGATCTAATATACTCGAATGCATTATGGAGTCACCATATTCTCAATTCTTAATGATCTATAGTTTTGCAAATTCTTGATTACTGTAATAAAACGTCTGCCGAATTTTTAGTGGGGTTTTCTGCCAGAAGTCCGAAATGAACTCATATTCAAAGGAAGCGGTCTTGTTGGACCGAGATACCTTAAAACACCAAAAAACAAAGCTTTGTTCCTTTAAAAGTAAAAATACATTAAAGTAAACACACATATAATATCCAACCCGAACACAAGGATATATGGTGGAAAACCCTAGTACGGACCAATACTTAAGAGCAAAACCACTCTTCTCTAGTTTTCACTAAAGTGAATTTGAACGAGTATACTTGTATTGATATCTCGTTGTAAAAGTGATTTGATCACCCTTCTAAGCTTCTCACCTATATCTCACATCTCTCTTCTACTTGAACTCAATCTCAAACACAAGAAAACTCTCTCTTTTCTCAATGCTCTAGTTCGGATATCAAAAACTTGCTAAACTAATGTAATTCCCTCACCTTAAATAAAAAATCTAAATATCCTAACTAAAACCAACGTCCCATCCGTCTTCTTGTGCTCCTAGTCTTCAAACAAACTTTCCATAAATCTTCTCAAAGATATGATATATTTTATCTATAACAAAAACCATTCCTTCGATAAAATGTATCACACTTCGATCAAGTAAGCGCGGGTTCAAGATGGTTAGTTGAATGATTAAGGCTAATTGTGCCAAACTTCAGAAACCGAAAACAAATCTCTCGAACATCCTACATGGTTAACAAGTCGTGGAGTTAACCGTGCAATCTTGAGTGTCAATGACTTCAACCAGGTCAATGTTGTCCTCATTTATGAATGTATACTTTGTACGCTGAATATTCCTTTATCAGTTTGTGGTCAAACTTTCCCAAGTTGTCCTTCCTATTGTTTTGATTGAAGCACCTACATCCAAACACTTTAACATGAGCAACAATTGGCTTTCTTTCCCTTACGACGTTTTCTCAAGAAGTGGTCGAAGAGTGGCCCAGTTTAGCACATAGCATCATGCATTTAATGCTTCAAATAAAAACTCCTTGGGAGATTGCGAGAGACGAGAAATTATGGTTTATGCCTTTGTCCCTGCAAAAAGAAAAGAACGGGGAACTTTCAAATTCTGTTTCGTGGTCAATATGACTAGAAGTTAAGGAAACCCCAAGAGAGTTCTCCATGAATATTTGCACAACTCAAACTCTACAAACACCACATCCTCTGAAGTTATAAATATAGTTCAAGTATATCTAGAGTAATCATCAACAATCACAACGACATAAATATTTCCCCCATGACTTTGTGTACGTATGGTCCACACAAGTACATATGAATCATTTCTAAGGACGAGAAGTACTTACCTCATTTTTTGACTTTAAGGATGACCTTACTTGCTTTCCTGTTATTCAGTTTGTGCACACTACATCTTGAATTGCTTCCACCTTTTGAATTACTATAACCAAGTCCTTTTAATGCAACTTTTTGAGATGTGAAAGACCTGCATGACAAAACCTCTTACGCCACAATAGTGAATCATCTTTCACCGTTGTAAAGCACAGTTCCTCCTCAAGAACAAAGGTGAATTCCACCTTGTACACATTGTTGGTGTAGATTCCCTTCATCATACTTCTATCTGTTCTCAAACAATCAACTTGACAATCATCAGTAGTAAAGACTTATTTTCCCCCTTTGGCACAACAAGTCAAATTTCAAGTTGTCTCCAAATCATATTTTCCATAAAAGATTTTTTCAGAAATACTTACCTTGCCTGCTCCTAAAACCTCTTCCTTACTCTTGTTACCAAATGTAATGGAAACAACTGTGTGTTGGTGAAGTGAGCGAAATCATTATTTTCTCCCCATCATGTGACATGAGCATGTGTTGTTTATGTACCCAGGATAGTTTGGCGCTTCACCCTTGTTTCAGTCGAATCTCCTTCGGGTCATGTTTCCTTTTGATTGTTGTCTACTTCGCCTTCATAGTTTGATTGTTCCTGAGCAGCCATCATATCACGTTTGTCCTCAGAAACGGGAGGTTCTCTAACTTTCTTCTTGATACAGTTTCTAGAAAAGTAACCAACTTTCTGACAATGGTAACAAATCACTTCTTTAATTTCTTTATTCCCTTATGAGGACCGTGAAGTGCTTTTGCCTCCCCTACATGCTTTTCTGAAGGCACTTGTGATTAGAGCAATTGTGTTATCATCATAAATCTTGACATCTTCCACCTGTTAGAGATGAAAGATACTCTCAAATTTCAAAAAAAATTGATTGGCTCTTCTCCACTTTTTTTCTTGCTAACATCTTCCTTTCAAGTATGCTAGAGTTACCCTTGAGATGACATACAAGATCTTCAAGGGAGATCTCCTTGGTGTCACTCTAAGCTGTAAGTAAGTTCACAAAGCTGTCCCACTTAGAGTTTAAGGCTTGCAAGAATTCATAAGTAATCTTCCATTGAGGAATCTCTTCGTCAAGAAACTCCATTCGACACCGCGTTCAAATCTTGCATGCAACTTTTCCAGAGATTCATTCTTTCCTTGAATAGCTTGTTCATAATTTTTTTAGCAGCAAAAATGCGATTCTTCTTGACATCATTACTTGCAGAGTAATTCCTCTTTAGAACATTCCATATTTCCTTAGCAGTTTTGTACTGCAACACTTTTCTAAGATCACTGAGACTCAGTGCCATGTAAAGCATCTTTTCCCTTGGGTTCTTCTCCAATATTTTGTAGTTAAAATCGTTATAGTTAATTTTCTTCTTTTGCTTAGTCTTGTCTTTGCCAGAGAGGTAATAAATGATGACATCACCAAATTCAACTACTTTCCATATCTGAGCATCAAGTGAATAAGTATGGGATTCAAATTAGATAGTCCACAAGTCACATTCACTAGATTTAAGCATCGAAGGCTTCCACAATAAGTCATTGATTGCGTTGTTTGACCATATTTTTCCTGCAAAACAAACTGAGACAGTCTAGAGACAAAGCTCTAATACAATGTGTTGGATCTAGTTAGCTTAAAACACCAAAGGACAAAGCTTTGTTCCTTGACAAGTAACAGAGAAGTATAACACATATATAACAGAAATCCCCTAGAACCAACTAGTACATCAGAGAAAACACACTCCTCTCTAGCTTTCACTAGAGAAAATTTGAACGAGTTTACTTGTATTATTGATATCTCATATAAAAGAACCTAGATCACTCTTCTAAGCTTCTCACCTAGATCTCGAATCTCTCTTCTACTTAAACTCAATCTTAGACATAATTAAACTCTCTCTTTTTTGAATGCTCTAGTTCGGCACTCAAAGAATTGCTAAACTAATGTGATTTCCTCACGTTAAATTGAAAACCTATCTAAAACCTACAAGCCATCCGTCTTCTTGTGCCCTAATTCTTCAAACCGACTTCTCAGTAGTCCCAACATCTCTGAGAAGATTGTAGGCCGAGGCCGTCAAAAAAAATCTCCGAGGACTTCTGACTCCATAAAACAACGTCCTCTTCTTCATTGAGGTGATCTAAGCCAGTGGAAGCGATTTTCATAATCCACGAGTAAGGGAGGAAAGGTTTGGATGAGGCCCAGTTCCAACCCTGATGAGCAATCCAAAAACCACGAACATGTTTGTTTTTAAGGGCAGTTGACACATGAGTATGGACAAAATTAACCACACGACGAATATCAACCCGTAAGTCTTCCCAAAACCTGCACTTCCCACCATTGCCAATTCTCCATTGAGCCCCTTTTTCAATAACCTCGGCCATACCCCACATGATGTTGTTCCAAATATGGGAAGCTTTCCAAAACGTAGTTTGAATAACGGAACTCCCTTTCTGAGAAATCCCATACTTAGCTTTAAAAAGTTGGCACCAAGGATTTTCGGACTATGAGAGAAGATGCCATTCCAATTTAGCAATCAAGGCTGGATTAATATGTATAACACTGCGAACTCCTAATCCCCCTGGCATTTGGGCCTACAGATCGTGATCCAGGGAACCAACCTGAGTTTCCTTTTACCCTAACAATCACCCAGATGATTTAGGAAACACTTGCGTTTGGGAAACTCACAACATGGGTTTCCTTTTACCATCAGTTTCACTTATCTGCTCAAGATCATTAGTAAGACTCCTGACACATTCGATGAAATAAAAATTTTGGACATAGTATTATTTAGCTTATGTCTCGAAGAGGCGCATAATTTTTGGAGGCAATTCATGATGACTCTCATTTGCGTAGTGTTAGCTTCCGCTATAAGAATAATATCCGCAAAGAAGAGATGCGATAATTCAGAAGCCCCCCGACAAACCTTGATCGGTTCCCAAAGGCCGCAGTAATGCTATGACTAAGTCTTTCCATTACCAAAACGAAGAGATAGGTGGGTCTTCTTGTCGAATGCCTCGGAAAGGCACAAAACTAGACATATGCTCCCCATTCCAAATAGGCTTCATAGAAGAAGTATGAGTACAAGCCTCAATCCAATCACAACCTCAATGGGCTCGGGGAAATAGCGCACTGAAATGGGGCTAGCGTTACTTGCGCATTGTGCCCAACAAATTAACCCATAAAGTTTTATCCTAAAACCAATTGGCGAAAGGAGGAGTAATCCATCAGTATATATGTATATATATATATATACTAGACTTAGATTTGTCTCAATTTTCGATGTGCGACTATATTTTTAGAGATTAGAATTTCATCGGTTAAGCTTACAAAATTTTGTGTCAAGAAATAGTGTAAGGATTGGAGCTCCTACTGAGGAACTATGTCCGGGCCTCTAGCTCGAACGTTAGCAGGCTCCGATTTATCGCAAATTTGTTCTTCCTCTCGTACGCTATACTATCCAAGTTTACATCATATATATTACGGGTCGGATCAAGCTGCTCCATAATATCACTTAGACAGACGAGTCTGGCCAACACGACACTATAATGCAAGGAAAAAAACTTGTGTGAAAATGTAACAAAGTAGGGTTGTTAATTGGAGTTTACATAAATGGTATCACCATGTGAAAAAAACTCAAGAAGCGTGCAGGATGTTTGTTTAATTTTTTCTTCACTTTTAATCAAAACCAGATTACTCCATATATTCTCCCTAGACGTACAATACCCGCGAGGCAATGCAATTTGCAAAATAAATAGATACGCTAGCCATCTACAACTTACTATATTTGAATGATATATATTTTCCAAATACCCTAGCTTTCATTGCAAGATAATCATATATGCACAAGATGCATGTATCATATTTTTTATACGCGCGCAGTCTTAACTTTTCACGTACACTAGGTAACGCAACTACTTAACTGGACCATAAATATCGGCTTTAAATGTTAACTACCCATCTATAAATAGCATGCATTTCCTCTTCCCCTATCATCAAACCCTAAACCCTAGCATCAACAACAACATGAACATGTCCAACAAAGTGTGTCTCCTAAGTGTGATTTCACTTGTCCTAATCCTCTCTTGTTGCGCCCAAAACACTACCCAAGATTTCCTAAACGCCCACAACTCCGCTCGAGCTTTAGTGGGTGTAAGTCCCATGACATGGGACACCACAGTGGCCAACTATGCTCAAAACTATGCCAACTCGAGAAACGGGAACTGCACCCTGGTCCACTCGAGTGGGCCCTACGGGGAGAACCTCGCGTGGGGGAGCTCGAGCAGCTTCTCGGGGGTAAACGCGGTCAGCTTGTGGGTGAACGAGAAGCAGTATTATAACTACGGCGCGAACACATGTGCGACGGGTAAGGTGTGTGGTCATTATACTCAAGTCGTGTGGAATACCTCTACAACTTTGGGATGTGCTCGCACTGCTTGTAGCACCGGAGGATGGTACGTTATTTGTAACTACAATCTTCCCGGTAACTACAATGGGAGACGTCCTTACTGATCCATCATCTATCATCACTTACTATATAATCTATACTATACATTGTTGTAATAATGGCTATGTTAGGATGTTGTTCATAGCTTCATCTTATTCGTGGTGTAACTTTATTGTGTACGTGCGCAAGTGTTATGTGGGGTGAAAGATACCTATGAGTTATATATACTGTCCTTTTGTACTAGCTAGCTAAGCGATCGAACAATATATATAAGATCTACTCCGTATTTGGCTAGTGTTTTATCATAGGGAAATTAAGTTTAGTTCAAATAACTCTTAACATATGAAAAATGAACGTATCGCGTTTACAGATTACACGTCAATGTTCATATTCTGGATGGTAATGTTCATAATCGGGACCATAAATTTTTTTAAACGTTTTCAATAAAGGATGCGGTGTCATACTTGTAATTATTGCAAACTTAATTTTTTTTGTTTTTTTCTCAAAATGACCTCAAAATTTTTTATCGCGCAAATTATGAACATTAGCTTATTATCTGTGAACGCGAAAATTTCGTTTTTCCTACGTTAAGCTTTGTTCTCACTAGAACTTTTCTATATATATAGAGAGAGGAAAATTCCGGTGCAAATAACTCTTAACGTAGGAAAAACGAATAAATCGCGTTCACAGATTACACAATAATGTTCATATTCTTGATGGTAATGTTCATTATCTGGGGCATTAATTTTTTTTTGAAGGTTTTCAGTTAGGGATGCGGTAACATACTTTTAATTTTTTGAACTTTGATTTTTTTTCTTCTCAAAATGACCTCAAAAAATTTAATCGCCCAGATTATTAACATTACCGCCCAAATAATAAACATTAGCTTGTTATCCGTGAACGCAAAATACTTTCTTTTTCCTACGTTAAGGCTTGTTCTCACCTGAATTTCTCTCTCTCTATATATATATATATTTGAAAATTGAAATTACAGAAATATAAGTTACTTTCCTATGTTAAGGCTTGTTTTATCTTTTTTTTGCAAAATTTTATCAGATTTGTCCCTACGTTTATTACTAAGTTAAAATCTTAAATAATTATCATTTTACACATTAATAATTAAGACACATAAATAAAAATAATTTTGAGAAAAAATTGAATTCTTAATTTGTCCTGAAATGCTAGGATGCGAATAAAAAAAATGGAGAGTAAACAATGGCCACCTTAATTTGAATATTACAAGGGTTGTTCATGCGCCATTGACGGATTTATATAATTTATGAATAAATAAATAAGTTAACTTCAATATAATTATATTCGTATAATAAGTAAACAATTTTGAAATGACGTAGTTGCATAATAAACGATGAAAAGTAACATATATGTCAAAAATATAGTCGTATCACGTATGTATACTTGGGTCTAATAGTCGTACATATATTCAACTTTATTTTTGTTAATGTATATTAATTACTTAATTAATTTTTTTTTATTAAAAGTAGGGCTAAATATTTGTTAATTAGATTTGTTAGGATTTTAAAATAAATTATTAAAATAAAGCAAGATTAAGGTAGAGAAGTTTAAGAAGATTTTGATACATACAAATAACTAAAAATGATTAACTAATTAGAAATAATAATAATGTACATTAACCACAAAATTACACCTAGAATTTATAGAGCGAGTTAAGGAGATGCTTTAAATATTTCTCCTTAATATATAGATAGATATTTTAATATATAGATAGATAGATAGATACCTGGCTTTATCAATGATATATATGGACCACATGAGATAGGAATGACAAGAAGTTCAACTGTCGCAATCGGGGAAAGAGAGATTTATCGCTGAAAAAGATCTCGAACGGGCAGAGTTTAAGTCGACTATCGTTGAGGGGGAACGAGAATTTATGGCTGCTATGGCTGAAAATGACCGTCAGATTCAATCAACGATTGTTGACAAGAGAGAGATGTTCATGGAAAGGGTTCAAGGAAAACGAACCCTTCCCAACAACCGGCAAGTCGTTGTGTTGGAACAATGTCTATGTCATTTGGATGGGGATCAATTAGTTGGTCTCTAACATGGATGGGTTGAAGAATCTGAGCTATAAATGTTAACGTAAAACTAACAACGACGACTGATCTCCATATAAAGGAGGAGTTCGAAAGGGAAATGCGATGACAGCTGCTAAACCTAGTTTCTCAGCCAACAATTAAAGAAAGTCCTAAAAAACCGAAATAAATAATCAAAACTAATAAAACACGAATTCAGAAAGTGCAGGAAACAACGCATCTGCGGGTGAGGGTCAATCACGAGAAATCAGAGAAGGCTTTTGTCCGCAGTCGCGGGTTGGTCGCAGGAGCTGCTGCAAGCTTCTGTAACTTCAATCTCCATGGGGGACGCCAAGGCTTAAGACTCAATGTTAATGTCGTTGCTAGATTGTCATTCTGATATCGCTTCATTCTCCCCTTCTTAGCCTCAAAGCGTCCTCGCTTCGATCGTGTCAGTGCAAGGGGGAGAAAGAGATTAGTCATGTTGGAGCGTCTCCCCTTCTTAAGAACAAAATGATTCGTTGGGAGAACTCCAAAGTCACAAATGTCGGGAACTGAAACCAAAGGCGCTGCTACAACGGGTGCGAAGAATGGATGTATTAGAACTCCACAAGGAGTCCAAGATAGCTTTGATGGTATGGCTATAGGCACCGTCGATGGAGAGGGCGAAACGAGCACAAAAGGAGTCTGAAGTGCCTGTGTGTAACTATCTGAGTCATCTTTCTCATAAACATCATCAAGAGAAGTCAAAACATGGTTGGCAATGGGAGCCGAAACTGACTCTTCAAACATTGACTCTTCAAACATTGACTCTTCAAACACTGACTCTTCAAACACTGTCTCTTCAATTGGTGATTCTTGGATTAGACCGGGTACCTGAATTTTGGCCCACTTTGGTTGGCGCACAAATCTAGTTGTCGCATCCTCTCGACATGTTCATTTGCGTTTATCTCTGATGCAAAGTGGCGTGTCATTACATAAACAAGTTGCACCCAAGATTTGACTGGTGCCCTACCATGTGAACCAAGGTAAGGCACGTCACGCAACCACCACGAGAGAGCGTATTCTGTAAGGCAATCAAGTGCTATCGCCCGCTGTTCAAAGTCATCGTAGTCTCGTTTGGGAAATATAGGACATGTGTCGAGCCCAATCTAGAAATATATCAGGACCACCCGGAAAAACCTAAAACTTGGGTTCTCTCAGCGGCGGATCTGAGGGCGCAGATCCTTTAGCCGTGGGCGCGACGACGTTGGTGGCAAACAACGACGAGTGTAATTTAGGGTTTTTTGTGGGCAAACGAACTCCGATTTGGAGAAATATTATATTGATGGACTCATATTGAAAAACTTTAAATTATAGTGGAGGTTTGTGTCACAAAGGGAAAAAATTTTGGGGCCAAAATATGGGTAGAAGTCGACGGGATTTTTAGGGTTTATGGTGATCTGTGGCGGAAATTTATGGAGAAGATATGGAAGGGAATGGAAAGTAAGAGTTTAAGAAAGACTACATCTTTAAACCGCTGGCTCTGATATTAATTGATACGAATCCGGTTGACTTCGTATGCCTTCGGGGAGGATCGTAGTAGAAAGGATGGTCGATGAATCTTCTAAAACTCTTCGTTGTTGGGATAAGTATTAAATCCGTCGATTCAACAATAGAGATCGAGGTCTTGAGAGTCCACTCAATGGATGAACGATCTCAAGTTGGTAGGATTGATGATAGTTTGATAACGAGAACAACTTCGGATCCGATTAGTGGTATATATGACGCTGAAGCAAAGGAAGGAGATTTTCTCAAACTTTAAGCCCTGCTCTAAATTTCAACGTAAAAACTAACAATGACAAATGATCTCCATAAAAAGAAGGAGTTCGAAAGGGAAATACGATGACGGCTGATAAACCTAGTTTCTCAGCCAACAAGTAAAGAAAGTCCTAAAAAACCGAAATAAATAATCCAAATGAATAAGACACGAATTCGGAAAGTGCAAGAAACAACGCATACGCGGGCGCGGATGAAGAATTTGTGGACACAAATCAATTATGAGAAATCAGAGAAGGCTTCTGTTCTTGAGATGCGGGCGCGAGTGACCATCCGCGGTCGAGGCTGTGTCCGTGGGAGCTGCTGCAGGCTTCTGTAACTTCAATCTGCATGGGGGACGCTGTTTGTAGCGAAATTATCAATGAGATGATAACTAAGAAGTTGTAGGGCACAGATCAAAGAATACGGTATAATCTCAACACTCAAGAACAATGTAAGACGAGATAAGAATTTTAGGGTTGAAGCTTGAACTTGGTATTGCTCGAATGGTGGCTGAATGAATACAAAGCAGGCGTTAGCCTTAATTTATAGGCTAACCCTAACGATATCTTTAAGGAAGATCAGATCTTATCTTTTCCTTCTATCTAATAACGATATAATAAATAAGGTAAAAGATATTCTTTCTCGTATCTTTTACCAATTACAATAATATTCAAGGGAATAAGATAAAATATGCTCGGCCGACTAATCTTTAAGGAGAACGAGATCTTTCCCACGTCTCGTCACGTCGATGACATCTCGTCGCGTCGACGACATCCTTCTACACGTAGCTTACCACGCGTTCCTTTCTCGTCGTATTTTTAGGCACAAACAATGCTCCTAAGGCGTCTTACAGGGCCTAACGTCTAGTAGAGCTGGGAGACACCTTCTTTTCTCAAGGAATACGTCTTCGTTACACTAGGAACGCGTTGATGATCACGTCACTTGAATTTTTAATATCGTCACAAAGCTTCGATCATCGTTTTTCTTCAATCATTTCCATGTGACAGGCGAGGGGCTTCGCTATCTGTGCCGGTAATGCTCAATCGTAACGGCTGGTTTCTCAACGGCTATAATGCCGTTGGAATATCTTCCGTGTTGCTCGCGATCTCTTCGGCTATGTAAGGAGAGGATTTTCACTTTCCTCCTACTTCTTCTACAACTCATCTACTCTAAACGCTCCTTATTTTCACGTTTATTCACGCTCAAAAGTTCACTTGCCTCTTCTTTCTTCAGATTTCTTCTTCACTCATTCTTTTAGTTTCTTGAAATGGCTTCTTTCTATATGCCAAAGTTTATCTTGAAGGGCTCCGATTGCAAATCATCAGAGGCGCGTAGTGTCGAGAGGCTAAGATCGTTGGCGAATCTTGGTCCCGAGGTGGAGATTGAGATACCTCCTCAAGGGGTGTCTGCCGACGCACATCGCCCGAGATGGATCATGGTATATGAATACCCTTTCCTTACCGGCCATCGATTTCCTTTCTCGCCGTTGACGAAAGCGTTCATGCTTACGCTAGGAATGGCTGTAGGACAACTTCTGCCGAGCGTTTGGAGGATCTTAGGCGCTCTAGACGACGTGAAGGAGAAACATGGCGTCGAGATTGCCGTTGACGATCTCGCCTATTCTTTGAATGTTCAGACTAGAACGGTTGGGAGAGTAGGTCTTAAATCAAGACCTAAGGCGGCCAAAATCGCCATTGAGGGAAGTCAGGCTGATCGTCACTGGGCCGACTTCTTTTATTACGTAAATAAATCGACTCTTGGTGAGGAGTGCTCTTGGCTGATCGAGTGCTGGAATCCTACGAGTGAGTTTACTCTCTCTTTCTTTCGAATCTTTGCTTTACATGTCATCAGTCGTCGATGTTTTACTTTGTTTTATACTTTCTTGCAGTTAACGCAAATGCTATTGTGGCGAGACGAGAGACCGAGAAGGTTATTGACAGACTTCTTGAGATTCCTGAGAGTGACCGAACTTTTTTTTTTTTTTGGTTTAAAGAGGGACGGCACCCTCGGTTAATTTTGTATTAATATGACCCTACTAAAGAGGGTAAAAAAGCATTACAAATTCAGTTCAATTCAAATAATCAAAGCACACTTGGAGAGGCGCGTAGGCCAGCCAAACTGCGCAACAAGGTGTATATGGAAAGACAAACAGGCCATCCAAGCTACACAAACCAAAAGAAAGTGTATATGGAAAGGCAAACAAGCCCTCCAAGCTACACAAAAACAAACCAAGCAAACAAACCAAACAAGCCAAACACAAACACAAGCACAATCCAACAAGAAAACCACATTACAAGGCCCCAACCATTTCAGGCGGGAATCGTTCATGTAAAAGTCTAAAAACATGAACTAAAATTACACGAACCATGTCTTCTTTAGGAATCCTGTTACCCTGAAAAACAAGAGCATTTCTAGCATGCCAAAGGTAATAAACAGTGGAGGATAAAGAACATACCTGGGCATGGGCGAGACAGTTGCGCCTTGATGCACGCCTCCGGAGCCAGCGCAAGGTGGACTTGATCGAAGTGGCTTCAGTCGGGATCATGAATCGAACTCTAATCTCTCTCCATATATCAGTCGAATAGGGACACTCGAAGAAGATGTGCTTGTGGTTCTCCAGGTCAGCCCCACACATCCTACAACCCGGCTCAACCTCAAGAAAGGACAAGCGGTCATACGAAGAGAGCTTGCCGAGGTTAGCAAGCCAAAGAATAAACATATGCTTAGGGGTGTTATGGGCAGACCACACCTCCCTATGCCATCTGACAATAGGTCTCTTCACACGCAGCGCCTCGTAAGCTAAGGAGACCTTGAAGTGGCCAAGCTTGCACCACTCCAAGAGAGACTCCTCAACACTTAGCACTCTACCATTAAACTGCACAATCATATCACGAGCCGAAAGGATGCCCTTGATCAGGGGAGAGTCACGTCTATGCACATTCCAATCCAGAGGTTCCACAACCCCAAGGAATCTATGATAGACCCATCTAACCCACATGCTGTCACGCCGGCTCAAGATATGCCAAAACTGCTTGAGCATGAAACACTTATTCCATAAGCCAATACTAAGGAGGCCAAGGCCACCTTCCTTCCTAGGAACACACACCTCCTCCCATTTCACTTTGGGCCGTCTCCATAAGAAGCCACGACAAAGGCTAGTCAATCCCTTAAGGACACCCACAGGCATAGGCAAAATAGAGAGCCAAAACCCCTCAACCCCTTGTAAGACCGAGGCAATTAACTCTCTCCTCCCAGCAAAAGATATAGACTTTTTGGTCCAAGCATTGAGATAGTTGCTAACCTTGTCCAGTAGGGGCTTGTAGTCCATAATCCGGAGGCCATGGGGGTTAATGGGAATACCAAGGTATCTGAAGGGAAACTCACCAACCTTGAAACCAGAAGAAGCAACCAAGGAAACTCCTTCTAGTTCCCCAACGGAAGCAAGAAACATAGAGGACTTCCCCATATTCACACTAAGCCCGGCCATGGCCTCAAATTTCCTTAAGCACCCCAGAAGCACATCAATAGAACTCTTGTCACCCCGGCAGAACATGACCACATCATCAGCAAAGGTCAAATGGGTGAGCCTCAAGCTCTCACAATGCTGATGGAAATGGAAAGAACTCCTAGATGTCTCCTTCTTAACAAGGCGAGAAAACAACTCCATGCATAATACAAACAGGAGAGGAGAGAGAGGGTCACCTTGTCTTAAGCCTCTCTTGCCTGGGAAGAAACCATGAATACTCTTGTTGATCTTGATGGAGTAAGTGGCAGAACAGACACATTCCATAACCCAAGAAATAAACTTGGAAGGAAAACCGAGATGGACAAGGGCAAACCTCAAGAAGTCCCAAGACACCGAGTCATAAGCCTTGGCTAAGTCAACATTGAGGAAGCACCTAGGAGTGTCCCTCTTCACATTATACCTCCTAAGAAGCTCCTGAACCAGAAATATATTGTCGGACATGAGCCTTCCCTCAACAAAAGCATTTTGGGCCGGATCGACAAGCGTGCCCAATATCTTGCTAAGGCGAGAAGTCATAATCTTGGAGACAATCTTGTAGACCACATTGCAGCAAGAAATAGGTCTAAAGTGCTCCACGCGGTCCGGAGACTCCACCTTGGGTATAAGGGAAACAATGGTATGATTAAAAGCCTTGAGCAACTTGCCGGAAGCAAAGAATTCCTTAATTGCAACACAAATTTCAGCCCCGGTGAGATCCCAAGTAGCCTTGAAAAACTTGGCATTGAACCCATCCGGCCCCGGAGCCTTATCATCTCCCATGGCCCAAATAGCCTCCTTAATCTCGGCATTAGAAACAGCCCCCTCAAGTAAAGCACACTCCTCCGGACTCACTAAAGGGCCATTAGCAAAGTCACTAGCATTAGGCAACTCCACATCAATCTCCGAGCCAAAGAGCCCCTTAAAGAACCCTAAGAACTCATCACTCACCTCCTTAGAAGACTTAGTTCTACTCCCATCCGACTTGGAAAGAGAGGCAATATGATTCCTCTTCCCATTCGATTTCATCAAGGAGTGAAAATACTTGGAACATTGGTCTCCTTTGAGCACATATCTAGCCTTGGCTTGTTGACCAAGAAACGAAGCCTCGGCCTTGTTCAACCTCTTAGCCTTGAGCTTGGCATCCTCGACCTCACGCTTGGCATCCAAAGACTCCGGCAAAGCGCAAAGGTTATCAACAGCCCGGGAAAGGGCACGGTTAGCCTCAGCCGCCTTACTCGAAATGTGACCAAATTCCTTGTTGTTGAGCCTCTTCAAAGGCCTCTTCAAACCATGGAGAAGTTTGGCAAGCTTAAACTGAAACGTACCCCTCTCATGAGTCTTCCACCCCTCCTTTATCACATCCTTGAACCGAGGATGGTCAGCCCACATATTGAAGAACTTAAAGTACTTCTTGCCCTTGCCGAAGTCTCTAAGTAAAGAAACAACCCCGGGCTTGTGATCCGAGAGATGCCATTTATCCGGGAAGCTCGAATGACAATGAAAACTAGAGTTAAGCCAAGAGGAACTAACCAAGACACGGTCAATCTTGCTCCACACCGTGTTGTTGGTCCAGGTGAAAGGACTCGAGCTAGAGTAAGGAGCATCCGAGAGTCCATGGCGCCTACACGCCTCTATCATGTCCTTGCACTCGTACCCCGAGACCGGCCTCCCATTAAGCCTTTCACCCTCAGCCATAACACTATTAAAGTCCCCCATGATCAGCCAAGGGAGGTCATTAAGCTCAAACAGCTCATCCACATGGTCCCAAATCGCCCGACGATCCACAACGCTATGCAGCCCATAGACGAAGCAAATACCAATTTTCTCACCCGTCGTCTTGCACTTAAGAGCACAACCAATGTGTTGACTAGACCTACTAATCACATCCACCTCAGCACACAAAGGGTCCCACATCACAAGAATACGAGCCCTCGGATCAAGATCAAAATTGTTGACAAACTCCCAACCAGGCGCAACCCGGTGCGCCACACTCTCAATCCTAACACCACCACACTTAGTCTCATATAACCCACAAACCTTAGCATCAAACTCACGAATGACACCCCCAACGCCATTTTGTTTCAGGGCTTGGCTAAGCCCTCTCACATTCCAAGAAAGAACAATCATTGGGACACCTTATTGTGTCCCCGGATCCGCTCGGAGTTGCGTGAGGGTGTAGCATTCTTGTTCCATTTTTGCTGAGCTCTGAGGGCCATGACCACAGGTCTTTGCACCTGATTCTTGGCCTTAGTATGAGCCTTAGACTTCCTTAATTGAGACTTGGACAGCACCTCCACAAAAGGTTCATCCGAGCCCTCTTTTTCCCGGGTTTCAATTTCTTGCTCCCCGGATTGATTAGAGGCCTCAAGTTCCCCTTCTTCCATCGCATGAACGGACATCCCACCTGAGCTAGCCTCATTTTTAGCCACTCCCTCATCACTCATTTCACCCTCGGACTCACTCACCTCGTCCTCATCACTCTCTTCGCTCCCGGAATCACCACCCGAGATCGAGCCATCAACATCGGTATCGGCTAAAGATTTTCCCTTCTTATCTTCACCAACAAACAAAGGTTGCTCCTTAGTTCCTAAAGCTCCCGAGACTTCACCACCCTCAGCCACCTTAGTTCCCAAGGTCTCTCCTTTGTCCGTCTCCTTGTCTTTCCTTTCTTCATCCACTTTGAACACCCTCGGTGCTCTCTTAGCCTTAACTCCCACCCCATCCTTCTTCTCCTTAAACTTGCACTCATCCATATTGTGTCCAAATGTGCAGCACTCATTACAGTACTTAGGCTCATTCTCAACAAGGAACGACAGGTTGATCGAGTCACCATCATCAAAATTCACACTCACCTCTCTCGGGAAGGGCAAAGCGAAATTGATCTCAACTAAAACACGAGCATAAGCTCCTCTTTTCCGGCTGTCCGTGACCGGGTCCATAAAGAGGGGCTTTCCAACATAGGACGCAACACGACTAAGGATATCCGGGGTCCAGAAATTACGAGCTAAACCATGTATACGGACCCAAAGAGGTATGGTGGCTATATCCCGTCTATTAAAAGCAAACTTGTCGGGAATGTTCTTAAGGATCATGGGTCGGTTATGGATAAAATAGGGGCCATTCATAAGGACATTATCTTTATCTTCTTCGGATTGGAAGTAAAATATGAGCCAACCCTCTTCTTCCTTATAACTAGCTTTTACCCCCCATGACTTAACCATAGTATTAATCATAAAATGACCGGGATGAAATCCAACATATTGACCAAGAAGACTCCATCCCCAAACATCATGAGTAGAATAACCCTCGGACACTTTAATAGAAATAACATCGGAAGAAGGAGGAGAGAACGAAAGCTTACCTCCAATCCCGGCGTTCATAAAAATCTTCTTGGATTTTGAAGCCCAAGCATTCGGTCTAGATGGCTCATTCGCATGTGGTTTGGGTGCCGAGTCACTCGTCCCAATGTGTTCCTTGCCTTTCAAAATTTTCTCGGAATTACCCGGGCGCGCGGGAATAGCTCCGGGCACGCCGTTCTCGGGAATTACCGAAGCCTTAGGTGCCAAATCATTCAAATGAGGTGGAAAGTATTCAGCCTTATTAGAATGTGGCTGAATACTCCCCATTTGAACGTGGCAACCTGATTCCAAAGCACAATTAAAAGAAGAATTGAAAGGCAAATTGGACTTGTGCACCTTGGTACTTGCTACGCATTTAATTCCTTTGTGAATTGAGCCTTTCACCAACGGCTCTTTGGCTTGTTGTTCCAGCTCCCTGCCCGCCATGGCTGCCTGAGCATGGCCCAAAGCCACCTTCAAACCACCATTTTCGTCGGAGAAGCCATCGGACAACTCATCACCATTGATCGCCGCAATTTCATGGTCACTTACCTCACCATTTTCTTGTTGCACATGGTTCTTCTTGCTCGAAGTCTTCTTATGCTCAGCCATGGCAGCCTTATTAATCTTGTTCTTCCCACCTTTCTTGTCCATTAAAGTGTCGGACTGAGCTCCCACCTCCACAATCTCCTTATACTTACTCGGTTGCAAGTTGGAAGGGGAACCACCCCTTGTTTTCTTCCCTCCCCCCATTGTTGAAGAGGTAAGAAAGCTTCGAACTTTCAGCTGGTTCGTGAGGATACCAACTGCATAGGACCAAGGTACTCGTGAGGATGTAGCTTGGAGGAAGAGAGGAGAGAAAAGGAGGGTGACTTTGAACCCTTGGTATGGCGTTTTGTTCGTAGTGAACGTGTTAGAAAGATCTACTTACTTGATAGAGTGACCGAACTTTCCATGGACACGACGGGGAGGGTCATCGCATCGTTTCTACGGCCCCGACAGGTAACGCGTTCACGTCCCTCTATCTTGTTCTCTCTTTTCTTTTGCTTAAAGAGTCTTGACCCTTTTTTTTATCTTTGTTGTTCATTAGTCTCTGCGGATATTTCTCACGTTCGTAGTGGAGGACAATCTACGTCTGCTCTCATCGCGTCGCGAAAGAGGAGTCGTATCAGAGAGGGGACTGCTTCAAAGGCTCCTATCCACATCACGCCTATGATTTCTCTCGTCTCGTCTGCATCTCCTTCTTCCATTCCAGCGAAGAAGTCGCGCAAGGGTAAGGAGAAGGTCGTTGAGAAGTTGAATTTTGACTTTGAGGCCGTTGGCGACTTTCCGCAAGTTATCTCTCGTGTCGTCGCGTCCGGGTGGTCATTTTTGCCCGCTATGAAGGGGCTTCAAAATCCTCCATCGCTTGACTACTATTTTCCGATGGAGACAGATGATGTGATGGGAGAGGCTCTTGCTACGCAATGGCAGGTAGGTTGTTCTTACTCTTTGCGCCGAGTTTCTTTATCTTTGATTCGATTTTGATTTCCTTATCTTTTCTTTGTTAGGCTTTTCAGTCTTTGTAATGCATATGGGGACGCTTCTCCGATTTCGTTGATCGGATGAAGGCTATGGAGGCCAAGCAGTCGGCCGATGAGGTGAAGATCCGAGAGCTTAATACGACGGTTGAGACGTCACGCAAAACGGAGAGTGAAGCTCGAGAAAAGGTCGCGGCGACGCTCAGACTTCACGATGAACTTGCCAAACAAGTCGAGGACTTGAAGGCAAGAATTGTTGCTTTGGAGGACGTGATAGCTAAGGCAAAGGAAAAGTATGCCTCAGAGCTTAAGGAGGTGAAACTTTATTGGTCTTGTCTTTCTCGCGTGGAAGTCATTGAGCAATATGGTGCCGGTAAACATCATTGTTGGGACCCGGTAAAGGAGCGGAGAGAGTTCCAGGAGGTGTTCGCGGAGCTTCCTGAAGGCGTCGAGGAAGGGCCTTCACCCCTGAATCCTCTAGCGAATCCTCACGTCATGGAGGAGGATGCTCCTCATCTTAACGACGTTGATCCTAACGAAGGCGTCGAAGATGACGAGGATGTTGATGAAGAAGCCGTTGTAAAGGATTCTGAAGACGAGGACGATGAAGAGCACGAATACGAGGACGCGGATGGTTCTTCGTCGAGCTTTTCTGAGTCTGAGAGTGAATCTTTATGATTTTCCGGGTTCATTTTTCCCTTGGTCTTTCTGTAAATTTCTTTTGTTTACGCGTCGCCGGTCTTCGGGGTGTTTTCTTGTAAGTACTTTTGTTCTTGCCCTTCTTGATGGGCTTCTATAATATAACTTTTTGATTCTTGGATCTTTTACGCGTTGAGTATGTCGTTGCGTCTAGACATGTTCTTCTTGGCGATGGCGTATTCGTCTATGGGTCGGACGAGTAATTTTTCTCTTTGGGTCGTCTTGACAATATTTTTGTCTTTCTAATTTCTTTACTTCAGAGGTGTTTTTCTTACAGGTAGGTGATCTCGGATTTGTTTGACGTGTATTCTATACATTCTTCGGCTTTAGGCGTGCTTGAATGTTTCCTTGAGTGGCCCTACCCCTTTTGGTAGGTTTGGCTTAGGCTCCCTGTAGACTAGGTTAGAGCTACCAAAGACTCTTGTGCTTGTTTTACTTGTCACATCTTGTAATTTGTTGCGTCGCGCACGTCATTCTTCGCGTCGGAGACATCTTGGGAGCTTGCCCTTTATCTGGTTTTGATGTCTTATGTGCCCTGCTTCGGTGCGCGTATCTTGCTTCGCGTAGGTGCATAACCTATTTCCTTTTGGCTTGAATTTCCGTGACCTCTTACTCGTATCTCGTAGGCTTTGTCTTTGGCTCTTTGCTCAGGCTACTTTATCTTTAGGGTGTAGTCTTCTACCCCTGGTATGGTACTTTGTTCGTAATGAACGCGTTAGAAAGTTTTACATACTTCATAAGATAATGTGGTCATTGCAGCTGCTTTGTTACGTTGTCGGCTTACATGAAGGTTGGGTCAAGCATTTCCTCCGAACCCGAAGCGAGTGGCGGACATAGGTCAACGTGTGATTTTATCACCTTGTGACGTTACCCTTTATTTTTAAGGTGGGTCCGTTGCCTCATGCTAGTGTTTGGTCGACGTCGAACTCTTTTAATCGACGGACCTATTCTTCGTGTAGCGTCCGATTTCTCGATTGTTAGGACTTACGATGCCGGTGGACACATCCCTACCGGTTTGACGTTTTGCCCGTGGATTCATGACTCTCAAAGGGGTCGTGGAAGGCGCGAGTACGCGTTCCTGGAGAGTGGTCGTGGCAATAGGTTTCCCTTCTTTGCTCAGAGGACCATGCCGGTTTCGTGACGTGCCGGGCTTCATTCCCCATGACCATTGCCACACGTCACTAACAATCATGGGAAGTGTCGACTCGGAGTTGGCGGTTTGGCTAACGTTGCATACGCATAGATGGAGCCTTACGCGTAGGCTAACGAAATTCCTCCCCGGCGCGGATTTTTGCCGCGACCTTATTAAGCTTGGTGTTACGTCATAGACACAGAGCAAGTAATTTGGAAATAGAAAAACTCGGCATACTTTAACACTTTGGAGAAAAAAGTGTGTACTCATTTATTAATGGAAAGATGCACCATGAACTAACAAACTTCGACGATGACGCTTACCCCTAATCGTCACGACCCCTTGTCACTTCGATGCTAAGATAACGACACTAACTTTATTGAAACTCTTGAAAGAAACTAATCCTACTTATGTGAGAAAGAACACGAAGAAAATAATGCTAGGAAATTTGGAAATTCTTATCACTTTTGTCGGTTTTGACTTATGGTGGGTGGTGCTTTAGGAACATGTAGCTTAAGTTGTTTCTCTTTGCTTGGACTTTTTGCTCATACTTACTTGGTAGATTGGCATCCTTTTGCTTGTCGAATTTTTCTTTTCTCGTCGCATCGGGGATTGACTTTCCACCCCTAGCCTTTTCTTTGTGATTCTTTGATTGCTACACCTTCTTTTCTTTACCCGACGACGCCTTAGTGGCGTTTCTCACTCCGATGTTATAGCATTCTCTCGCGACTTGAAGCTCGCCTTTAATCTCTTGAATTACCCATGGAGACAGGAATTTCAGGGACTGGTGATACGTTGAGGGTAAAACTTTCATGTCGTGTAGCCAAGGCCTTCCTAGGATGATGTTGTAAGGCGATTCGATCTCCATCACTGCAAACTTTTCTTGTATATTGATACCCCTGGCATAGGTTGCCAACGTTATCTCTCCCAACATGCTTGCTACTTCGCCACTGAACCCCACCAAGGGAACACACTTCTTCACGACGTCGTCGTTGGATAATCCGAGCTCTTTTATAGCAGATGTAGTAATTATGTTGGCGGAACTCCCGTTGTCTATGAGGATTCTTTTGACTAGGCAATTGCTGATAGTGAGGGAGATAACTAACACGTCGTGATGCTCCACCATCTCGTTTGGTTCCTCGAATGTGATCGGGTAGTTTCTTCTGGTAGGACAGATTTGATAGACTCGCGTCATATCATTATCGTCGCGTAGGATCTTGATATTCCTTCTAGCAGCAGATGCAGTGTAGCCGCTTGTGGAGGAACCTCCGAGGGTGGTGTGTATGGTTCGGGTATGATTTGATGGAGGTGGAGGAGGGGTAGGAGACTTCCTTTCTTTCTTCACTCCTTCGAACGCGTTCCTTCCTTCTCTGGAGAGCAGATCCTTCAAATCTCCCCTTTCCAGCAACCTTAATACCTCTTTTCTCAGAGTGTAACACTCATCTGTAGTGTGACCTGTGTCATTGTGAAACTCACAATACCCTTTCCCCGTTCCGGGTCTTCTCCCTGGATTTGGCTTTTTAGGCCACTGCACGTCGCGTAGCCCTTCCATTGCGCTCATGACTCGCAACGTGTCGGTCTTCATAGAGATACCTTTGTCCACCATATAGACGCTATCAACTTCACTCAAAACATTCACCGTTTGCGGCTCCCTCTAGAACGGCTTGTTTCTCCTATCATGGCGTTCCCCTCGCTCTTGATGTCGGTCGTTGTGTCGACGCGGAGGAGAGTTTCTACGCGGAGGAGTCCGCCTACGTGGAGATCGAGAACTTTCTTCGGCGTGCCTTAGGAGATCTTCCTCTAAGCGTATGGCTTCCATGGCTCTTTCCCTTGTTGAGATGAATGATTTAGGGCGAGTCTTTGTCAACTCCTTGTACAAATCACTATCTCGGGGGAGTGCACGTCTGAACGCGTCGGCAGCGATAGCCTCGCTATAATCTGGGAGTGTAATATTCTCGTCATTGAAACGCTTCATGAAGGCTCTTATGGTTTCGCCTTTGTTCATGCGCATGTTATGGAGATCCAAAGGCTGCTTTGCAAACAACTTACTGCTGGCGAATTGTAGTCAGAACAGGTTGGAGAGTTCGGCATAGGAGGAGATACTTCCCTTGGGTAAGTGGATAAACCATGTCAAGGCTGGACCTTTTAGCGTCGAACTAAAGAACTTGCACATCATCGCCTCCTTTAGCTCTGGCTCGATCGGACTTGTAGAGAGCTTGGCTTTGTAGAGTAAGACGTGTTCTTCCGGGTCATCGGATCCGTCATAGACGGGGAGATCGGCGACGGTGAACTTCTTGGCTATATTCTGGGCAGCGATAGCGGCGACAAAAGGACTCTCTTGAAATCCGAACTCATGTTCAAGGATTATGGATTTCGGGGCCCCGGGCATTAGCATCATCTCTTTCCTTAGAGCTCCGACTTGTTGTGCTATGAGCACAGCGACGGTGTTCGAAGTAATATTTTCCTCGAATTTCTTTTTCTGAGCCGTTTCTCCATGGGGGGCGTAATCACGGTGTCCTTGGGGTTGGTATACTCCATCTTCTTCAACGGCTGCGTCCATAACAAGACGTCGAACGACATTCTGACCACGGGCATAGGTGCGTGGTTCTGGTAATCCCGCCTTGAGTTCCTTGATTATTGAATTCAGCCTCTCGTTCTCTTTAGTAAGCTCTAGCGCCGTCTTTTCGCCTGCGTGCAGGGCTTCTGCCTGGGCCTTCTCGAAGGAGTTGAACTGCGCTTTGACGGCGGCTACGTCAGTTACTTCGTCGTCTACCCCCTGCTTTTCTACGGGGGCGTTTCTCTTTGGAGTATTGGGAGTGTTCTCGAGATCTTTCCCCACATCTTCGTTTACTGGAACGAGAGGAAACATCGCAGGGTCTTCTTCCTCGGACCCCTTTTCGCCGTCACGTGGACTATTGGTCGGATTCGTCATGATTTCCTGCAAAAAAGAAGCTCTTTTCGTATGGAGAGACGATAACTTTTTGATCTTGCCCCACGGTGGGCGCCAATTGTTTGTAGCGAAATTATCAACGAGATGATAACTAAACAATTGAAGGGCAAAGATCAAAGAATACGGTATAATCTCAACACTAAAGAACAATGTAAGACAAGATAAGAATTTTAGGGTTGAAGCTTGAACTTGGTATTACTCGAATAGTGGCTGAATGAATACAAAGCAAGCGTTAGCCTTAATTTATAGGCTAACCCTAATGATATCTTTAAGGAAGATCAGATCTTATCTTTTCCTTCTATCTAATAACAATATAATAAATATGCTCGACCGACCTAATCTTTAAGGAGAAAGAGATCTTTCCCACGTCTCGTCACGTCGACGACATCTTCATTGCTTCTCGTCGCGTCGACGTCATCCTTCTACACGTAGCTTACCACGCGTTCCTTTGTTGTCGTATTTTTAGGCACAAACAATACCCCTAAGGAGTCTTATAGGGCCTAATGTCTAGTAGAGCTGGGAGACGCCTTCTTTCCTCAAGGAATACGTCTTCGTTACACTAGGAACGCGTTGATGATCACGTCACTTGAATTTTTAATATCGTCACAAAGCTTCGATCATCGTTTTTCTTCAATCATTTCCATGTGACAGGCGAGGAGCTTCGCTATCTGTGCCGGTAACGCTCAATCGTAACGACATCACCATTGAGCTCAGACTCAATGGTGATGTCGTTGCTAGATCGTCATTCTGATATCTCTTCAATTGTGGTTCCTTACTTCAACCTTGGATTGACTGTTGAATTCTGACTCAGTTGAAGATTGACAACATATTTTCTTTGTAATGTCATCCTCTTCAATTAAATCCTTTTTCGAATCCACATGAAGAAGGAATTTTTTTCAGTGAGAGGAGACACAAACAAATAAAAAAAGAAAATCTAACTCTTTTAGATTTTTTTATATACCATCCAATCCATTTTATAAGCTTCTAGACCCTAGAAAAAGAAGTTACGTCTGTGCATGGGCTATACGATTAATGAATATGGATCCATATTTTCAATTTAATGATTAATTTGTAATCATGTGCCAGGAACCAGATTTGAACTGGTGACACGAGGATTTTCAGTCCTCTGCTCTACCAACTGAGCTATCCCGACCATTCCCCACGCATCATCTACCCATTTTACTAGAAAACGGGGATCTATGTCAATTAAAAAGGCGAAAGGGTATGCCAAAGTCTTATCTAGGCCCCAGAATTTTCTGTATCTTGAAAAGAAGACTTTGTATGTTCTTAGTAAGAGTAATGATATATATTGGGACTCATTCAAATGAGATTCAAATGAGTAAGACCTTGCCCATGGCGCACATGACCATTGCAAAGCCTTGAGGGTCCTCATCACTAGAATCAACACATTCATTTCCCCATACGGCGACAAATGCATTCTTCTCTTGTCTTGTTCAATTTTCATTGTTTCTCTTTGGCTTGGCACACGAGCTAGAGTGATCTCCCTTTTCACTACAGTTGTAACAAGTATAATCCTTTGTATCTTGTCTTTAAGCGGAGGTGTTCCGTAGACTTCTTCTTTTGTTGTACATTGATCGAACATCTGTAGTGAGACATGCTATCTATGGATCCTGCGATGAAATATCATCATCTTCATCTTCAACCATTTCAAATGCTTTCTCAAAGTGCTAGTCCTTTTTGAAGACTTGCATTTCCCCCTTTTTTGTTCCTTGTCATATTTCTGGATCTTTTCGAATACTTCATGGAACGTTAGAGTTATAGTATTGGCTGTTTCATTAAGAATGACCTTTGTCATGCTGTGCTTGTGAGGAAGGTCATCAATAATAGCAAAGATTTTCTCAACAA
The DNA here is from genome assembly GCA_029168935.1 of Oxyria digyna. Taxonomy (NCBI): domain Eukaryota; kingdom Viridiplantae; phylum Streptophyta; class Magnoliopsida; order Caryophyllales; family Polygonaceae; genus Oxyria; species Oxyria digyna. The sequence goes on along the minus strand of JAPVLV010000001.1, from coordinate 59,651,191 downwards.
GTAAAATCTCAGAGTCCTTGATAACATGAGCAGCTAAGCGAGCGATGATCTTTTCATATCGGGATTGATAGCTTCCAACCTCTTCTCCTTCCCTCATGGAGAAGTTATAGAAGTCTTTCTTGGCTATGAATCTGTCAAGCTTCCTCAGATCCTTACTTCCCATGTACATTTGTTCAAGAGTTGTCCAATTGGCGTTGGTTGTTTTATATTTAGGCTTAAATCATCAACACGGATAATCTTGAAAAATTATTTAAGGAAAAGAGTCTCGAGGTCTGTGACCAGAGATTGCTGTGAAATGACTCGAGGTCTTGATGCGGGGAGATGGAATTCCAAGCTTTGATAGCAGAACAATGATCTTCTAATCCAAAATCCTTTGATGCAAGAAATTCTGCGACTTCATTTGAGTTCTTGTAAACATGCGTAAACCTACAAACATCGAAATGAGCAAGAAAGTTTCGAATATCACTAAATATAGATTTAGCTTCCCAGGGGACAGATCCCGAGTTGAGAAGCATTGAGATGACCAAAAGACTATCACTTTCTACTGTAATACACTTTAGGCCCAAAAGCATAGTAGTGTGAACACCTTAAAGCACAACGACAACCTCAGCTACAATAATCGAGGAGTATGGGATTTGTTGTTGATTTACGAATACCGTTTTTCCAGCACTGTTACGAATAATATAACCGATAAATGATATAGAGGCATTCTGTTTGGAATTATCACAATTAATCTTATAATAGGATAGGGGAGGTTTGGTCCAATTATTTTTAGTTTTATTTTGCCTAGTTTTATTTTTAGTGTTTGCAAGTTTAGGAGGATGTTCCGAAATCCATAAAGTATAATGGTAGAGAGTAGTGTTTGCAATTTCTTCAGGAGTTGGCTTACATGGAAGAGATCCGGGTCTGAAGATAAGTTTATTTTTGTTATTCTCAAAGGTCCACCAACAGAAGAAAACAAGATCATAGTTTTTATTGTTAGTGCAAAAATGGGCTAGAGTTCGTTGAAAGTCCATGGAGGGAGGAAGATGGAAATCAAAGTGATGATGTGTGGAAAGGGAGTTAAATACAGTTGGTGTAAATTTACACTAAAAAAAGAAATGGAAGTAGGGTTTATCAAATTCGGTGCATAAGGAGCATGTTGGGAACACTGTATAAAAGTGTCTATTGAGACATGAAGTGGTTGGAAGAGAGTCCGAAGTGGTTTTTCAAATGAAGTTTTGAAGTTTAGGCGGAACCTTTAAATTCCTGAATTTAAAACGATCGTGATTTGTATTGGCCATTGCTTTGATAAGATGATAAGCTGATTTGACAAGGAATTTTCCATCATGAGAAGTAGACCAGATAATCTGATTTTGGGTATAAGTAATTGGGATACATATTTTTTCTATTTTATCAATGATGGAATGGGGTAAGATTAAGGAGAGGTTAGTAAAATCCCAATTCTTGTCAGGGGTTATGTAGTGACTAACTTTTTGGTCAAGAGGCGTCTGCCCTCTGAGATGGGAGATAGCCGTACCAGGGATCCATGGGCCAATCCTGAAATTGATATTAATTCTGTTACAAAGTTGCCAAAAAATTCCTTTCTTGAAGTCATTAATCAGAAGGAGGAGTCGACTAAATTGCCAAGATTATGACGGTTTTCTTTCTAAATATAGGAAGTCTGAATGAGGGAAATATTTTCACGATAATTTGAACCCAAGGATTTCCAAGGGTTCATATAATCTTCCTTACGAGTTTCATTTGAAGGGCTACATTATTGTTCCAAGATTTACGAATACCAAGGCCGCCCATGCCTTTGTGTTTGCAAATGTGGTCCCAATGAAGCAGGGCTTGGCTGGATGGGTTTTTTGTTCTAGAAGAAATTTTTATTAATATCATCCATTTGATCACACACTTCTTTTGGAAGTAGGGAGCTTTGCATTAAGAAATTAACCTGAGCACATCAGTTTTGATTGGATGAAAATGGCTCGACCAGCTTGAGATAAAGAGTCCGCTTTCCATTTTGATCTCTGTTTTTTAAGATTTTTTAAAGCTTCATCAAAGGTTTCTTTAAGAGCACGACCTTGGAGGATGGGAATGCCTAAATATTTCTCCATTTTTGTAGTAATCAGAATATTTATATGGGAAGCTAGATTATTTGCATGAGAATGAGTGATATTTTTGGAAACTTATAGGGAACTTTTATGAAAATTAATCGAGAGTCCACTTTGTTTTGAGAATTTATCTAGGAAGGACTTAAGGAATATAATATTTTCAGTGGTCGCATTTGCTAGAATCATATGGTGTCATCTGCAAAGGAAAGAAGGGAATTTTCAGGCCATTTGGGGTCAGGCTAATTCCCACCTTATTATTATCCTTATAGGATTATTGGACGAGCTTTCGAGCAAGAAATTCCATAGCAATAACAAAGAGAGCGGGAGATAAAGGGTCTCTCTGTCTAAATCCACACGAGGGGTGGAATTCCTTACCTGGTTGGTTATTGATCAGAATTGAGTAGGTAGCCGAATGGAGAAAGGAACCGATTAAATTAATCCATTTGTTATCAAATCCAAACTTACGAAGAATGAGGAAGAGGAAATCCCAATGTAACTTATCATAGGCTTTTCCATATCAATTTTGAGGGACATCCATCCAGATCGATATGTTTTTTATATTGTTGTTATGGAAAGAGTGGAAGATTTATTGGGCTATAAGAATATTGTCTTGGATAAGTATGCCTTCAACAAAGACCCTTGAAGTGGATAAATTATTTTATTCAACAAAGGTTTTAGTCTATTAGCCATTAAGTTTGTGAGAATTTATAGGAAGAGTTGTAAAAGCTAATAGGTCTGTAGTGGTTGATAGTAGTGAGACTTTTAATAATATGCCAGAGTTTGTCCAGAGTGAAAAAAGGCTTTAGCTGCCGAGAGCAGAGATCTTTTAATAATATGCCAGAATTTTTGGTTGAATCCAATGGGGAAATCCTCAGGGGCAGGGGTCTTATCAGAAGGTTGATCAAATACACCTAAACGTAGTTCACTTTCTGTAGGGGGCTTTAGGACTTTAATATTGCCTTCTTCAGTGATAAGGCAAGGGATAATCTCTAGATCACTAGAGTGGAAGTATTTGGAGTTGCGGTCTCCATCACGTATAGCTTAACTTTAGCACGACATCTCCAGTAATCAGTTTGGAAGTTAAGTAAGGCAGCGTATTTTTTTTTGTGATTTGAAATATTTTTAATGATGTTTTGGTCAAAGGGATAATTTAAGAATTCAGTGTGAAGTGGATCCAGTTTGGGTTTAGTTAATTCTAATTGATGAAAATTGTTTCCACTATGATATCGAGCCCAGGAGCGCGCATAATGTTTCAACATCGAGAGCTTCCTATTGAATTGGTAGATATAAGAACCTTGATGTTTTTATTTCCAAATTTTAGTGACGAGTCTACAAAAGGAACCTTTAGTAGCCCAAGCATTTTCATATCGGAAAGGAAGGAGGGTACGGTTGTTAGCCTGACCTATACAAAAAGTAATCAGTGCATGGTCTGAGGATGTGAAAGAGTGATAATGCACTGTGAGATTTGGGAATAATGGAGTGAATGAGAAATGGATTAGAGCTCGATGGAGTCTTTCTAGAATATTATTGTGCATATTTTGGGGTTTTCGCCACGTAAACGGAAAACCAATAAATTTGGTATCAATGAGATCCAATTGATTCGAGAGTTCGATGAGTCTATGATATCGGGAAGAGGTTGGTGTGATTCCACCAATTTTATCTTGAGGGCACAAGATTTAATTAATATCGCCAACTATAATTACAAGACAACCATGATTAACGATAGTGGCAGTGATGTCATTCCAGAAAGCATCTTTATTTTCCTCACGTGAAGGGGCGTAAATGAAAAGTAAAAGGATTATTTTATCAGTTGAATTGAAATTCATCACAATATAGTGTTGATGAGTTTGATTTAGGGTTAGGGTCTTGGTAGCAAAAGAGTTGTTAAAAAGAAGCCAAAGGCCTCCTCTGACTCCAACGGATGGGACGAAGACTAAATCTTCGAAACCCATACGCCTAATCATAGAAGGAGACAGAGGGTAGTCGACTTTCGTTTCAGAGAGACAAAGAACATCAAATTTGTTTTTCCTTTAGATATAAGATATTTCAGTGGTTAAGTCTTTTCTACGAGAACCTCTAACGTTCCAATATCCTATATTCATAATTAACAGGGTTTATGAGTGTGGAAATTAATATTATGCTTCGAGGGGTCAGATTGGTTTAACTGAGGCATAAATGGGCGGTTAATATATTTTAGAGTGGTATACTTGTACCATATCCCCCTAATGAGAAATCTGAAAATAGGTTGATCATAATGGCACAAAGATGTATCCTCATCTATTTGGAAATATTGTGTATGAATGAAGTTTACTATAAGCATGCAGTGTAGAGTGGACAAAGCAATAAGTAGGAGCAAATTGGTTAGTGAAGAAGTAGTGAAGATGGCTAAAAGGGCAAGGAAAAGCTTAGGGCAGACAGTTCCGAAAACAATTCAAGGGTGCTAAGTGATCAAATGGGTTATAGCATGGATGATTGAAGATAAAAATCCAGTTGCAGTACTTATCATCAAAGCTTAGGAGCCTCAACAAAATAAAGACATGGGTGTTGTTTTGGGCAAATAATCTAAATGGACTAAATTGCCTTAAGATGAGGTAAATCAATCGAAACAAGACCAAATACTATGACGTCCTAGACAATTAAATCAGATAATTTCAATGAGATAAGAGTAAGGTTAGCTTAGCTAGCTGAACAAGACTTAGAGATAATATATCGTATGATGAACACCGTCGTCGCTTGAATATCAATCTGAATTCCCAATACAACTTGTACGATTATAGTGTTTGCAAAGATTACAGAAAGATAAGTGATCTGATGGAGTGTGTCCTTACAAATGACGACATAATCCTATTTATATCCCAGAAATCTGATGGAGTGTGACCAAATACTATGACGTCCTACAATTAAGGTAATCCCAGAAATCTCGAACCATTAACTAGCCTTTTCGTCCACGTTACAAACGTCATTTGAATATGGCTTGTTACTCTTCAACAACTCCATCTTCTTATTCTCGCCCTTAAATCCACCGCTTGGGCCGTCCAAACTAGCGGGCTGAAATCCAGCCCAACAATTTGCCCCAAAAGAAAGTGTGGATGATGGATCTGACGCTTTCTTTTCTCACTTCAATCCGGCCTTACACGTGTCCTGTGGTTACTTACCGGTTTGAATTCTGCATGCCTTAACCCTTCTTTAAATTGATGGGATGTCTCGAGGAGAGCCATCATTCCTCTTCTGCCGACTGTGAGTCCCAAGGTAGGGTTTTCCTCCTTTCTTCAATTTTCTTCCTTCCTCTTCTTGCAACCATGGCGTCCGATTCTAATATTGAGGCCCACGATCCTCTTCCGTTCCTCCTTATCGACCAAGATGCTGTCCCTAGCGAGTTGACCAAAGCGGATCTAAGGCAATTCCGTCACTGGTATGGGTTTTTTGCCGGCTCGACGCTTCGGGTACCGGGAGCAGATGATAGGGCTAACGACGAGGAAGATGGTTGGGTATGCCTCTTAGAATATCCCTTCAAAATTGGTCATATCTTCCCATTCTCCCAACTGGTCTGTGACGTTCTAGAAAGATACAACCTGGCCTGTTGTCAAATCATGCCTCATGGGTGGAGCTTGCTACGGATCCTGGATCGTTTGAACGAAATGTATCCAAACTTGAACTTCGACCTTGCTGCTTTCGAGTACTTCCACCATCCAATGACGATAAAGTCGCATATGTACTGCTTCAAGGCACGGTCAGGATACAAATCTCTCGCTTTGGGGCAAAGTCCTAATGACAGGGGATGGAAGAAACGGTATTTCTTTGCGCAAGTTGCGTCGCTCGGAACAGAGGAGGATTATCGTTTCTTGAAGACCAGATGGTTACGCCAGGGTATGTATTCTTCCCATGTTTGCTTTTCTTCGTTGTGTTTTAACTCTGCCTTACTTTTTCTTCTTTGCAGTTCCTGAGGAGGAAGACCGTCCGACGAACACTGTCCTTGAGGCAAAGCTGAAAGAAATCCTTGTCGTTCTGACTCTTCATCGTACGTTTCAGAATTCTACGATCGCTCACTCCATCCCGTCAGACGACATGGATCCTACTCCTTCTCCCTCCAAATGTAAGTGTCTCAAGACTTTTTATTTTCGTCGTATGATTCGTTGACTTACCGTGGGGCCATATTTTGATGGCAACGACTAGCACCCGGGCTGGATGTTCTAGCGCACGGCTATCTTTCAAGAACTTGTTGGCTGCCAAGGGAAAGTGCAAGGCTTCCTCGTCTCATGCCCTGCCTCCTAAGCCTAAGTCGGGAGACAAAAGGAAGGCAAGTGAGCTCATTGATTTATCAAAGGACATCGTACCTATTGAAGTCGAAGCGGGCATCTCAAAGCTCTCGGACGTTGTCGTTCCTGACGATGTCAAGTTGCTAAGTCTTCAAGACAATGTGTCCTATGTTGGGGAGAGTCTCTGGGCGGTAAGTCGTGTTTATCCTTATATTTTTCTACCATGGATTTTCGATCTCACCCATGCCTCTTTTTTGTAGGCGGTTTAACATATCTGTGTGTGTCAGGACAAGGCTACGAAGACGATCGAAGGTCTTTCCTATCGAGCAGAAACCGTTGGGAATCGGGTCAAGGACATGCGGGGGATGCTGAAGAAGGCGGAGGATGTCGGGACTGTGCTGACCAAAGGTGTCAACGAGGTCGAGAAGTCGCTGGAGGATGAGAAAAGCTCATGTGCGACAAAGGCAGTGGCCATTGGTCTGTACTTCGGAGCTAAGTCTCGGTTAGAGATCATGGAAGAATATGTCAACGGTCAGCACCTGTATTGGGATCTAGATGAGGCCAAGGCTCAGTTCGAAGCGTCATTCCCGTACGGCTGTCCTTACCCGAAGTATCTAAAGGACGTCCCATCGCAAGATGAGGGCGATGATGAGGCACAATCCAGCTCGGGTCGGACGGAGGTCGCTGCTGACACTTTGCCAAAGGAGGGTGATGACAAGGCTGTCGATGACGCTCCTGCTGGCGACAACTTATCCTTCCTCTCTCTTCGTCTCTTAAGTACTAGTTTTTTGTGTGTGGTGCTTGTTGACACTTAACTTGTTTTGGCGACCCATCCACCATCGTGGGTCGCATGGTTGTGTTTTAAGACAATGTTTTGGCAGCCCGTCCTCCATCGGGGGTTGCATCTTTGTGTAAGACGTTCGGCCTGGTAGGCCTCTTTTTATTGCATTATGTCATGTTTGATCATTTCCTTCTTTGCGGGTAAAACGACCTGTAACATTTTTTATTGAGGGTGAGTTTGGGAATCCTACGATCATATGGTAGCCGATAGGACGTATGTGTAATGTATCAATACCTTACGATGTTGTTGCAGGGTACGTGGACCCAGGCGTCGTATGTTTGTCTCAAGATCTAGCGATGTGCGATTGACCTTCGTGTGTTGGCTCCACCTTCAATAAGAAAAAGGGGGCCTTGCAATGTAAGTGCGCATGTGTTAGAGTCATGACGTAAGTCCGAACGATAATGGTTAGCAATCGTATACACGTATTGTAGGTTGGTCGTACCTTATTACTGTCATAAGGCAGGTGGGGTACGACGTGCCTATGGGATGTGTAATCCTTCGTGTACTGATCGATCGTGTTTGCATGTGTGAGCTCATGAGTGTACGTGTGTGGATCCACTTATTCTGTGTAGGCCTTTATTGATGTAGCTGCAATTTTACCAGGAAAAATAATGGGTAGCGAACCTGTCTTAATACAATAGTCGATCGTAAGATACGACTAGTCTGGACATTTGTGTCAGTATTTATTCATAAAATAAAATAGATGATAAGTGCAACGAATGATGGAGTTATTGTTTGTAGCGAAATAACCTACGAGAAGATAACTAAGCAATTGTAGGGCAAAGATCAAAGAGTATGGTATAATCTCAACACTCAAGAACAATATGGAACGAGAGAAGAATTTAGGGTTGAAGCTTGAACTTAGTATTACTCCTAATGGTGGTTGAATGATTACAAAGCAGGCGTTAGCCTTTATTTATAGGCTAACCGTGATAATATCTTTAAGGAAACGAGATCTTATCTCTTCCTTTTATCTAAATAACGATATAACAAACAAGGTAAAAGATATTCTTTACCGTATCTTTTACCAATTACAATAATATAATAAGGAATAAGATAAAATATGCTCGGCCGACCTAATCTTCAAGATAAACGAGACCATTGCCACGTCTCGTCACGTCGACGACATCCTTCATTCTTCTCGTCATGTCGACACAGTCTTCCTACGCGTAGCTCTTCATGCGTTCCACACTCGTCATATTTTTAGGCACAAACAATACCCCTAAGGCGTCTTACAGGGCTTAACGTCTAGTAGAGCTGGGAGACGCCTTCTTTCTTCAAGGAATACGTCTTCATTACACTAGGAACGCGTTGATGATTACGTCACTTGAATTTTTAATATCGTCACAAAACTTCAATCATCATTCTTCTTCAATTATTTCCATGTGGCATACGAGGGACTATGTTATCTGTGCCGGCAACGTTCGTCTTCAACGGCTAGTTTCTCTAGTGGAGAATGTTGCCGTTAGAGAATATCCTTCCGAGATTCTCGCGATTTTCTTCCTATAAATGAGCGGGGATCTCTTCTTTCTCCATACACTTCTTCTAATCTTCATTTCTCCTGAACATCTTTCTGCTCTCCTCATTTCTCTCTCGTTTGATCGTCTTATTGCTCTGCTTTTCTATCTACTTTCTCTTCTTATGGCAACTCCAGTACTCTACGAGCCAAGAAAGGTACTCCGCGAGTCGGATCTCTACTACTCTCAAGAACATGACGTCAGCCGTCTGAGGGACATTGCTGAACTTGGTCTAGACGTGAAGATCGAGATCCCTCCAGAGGGGGTTTGTGCGGATGCTCATCGGTCGGGATGGGTAGCGGTCTACGAGTATCCTTTTCTAGCGGGGCATCGGTTCCCTTTTTCTCCCCTGGTTAAATCCTTTATGCTCATTCTGGGTTTGGCGATGGGTCAACTCCTTCCCGGGGCATGGCGCATCTTGGGCGCTATTGAAAAACGTGGCTTGGACTTCCTCGCGGCAAACTTTGCTAATTCCCTAACTGTCTCGCTTAATTCGTCGGGCAGCGTTTACTTCAAGATTAAGCAGAAGAAGGCTAGGATAGCCTTTGAGAAGAGTACGGCCGATCCGGGAGAAATCTTCCCTCGGAGATGCGTGTTCTTGGCTCATCGAAGAATGGAACCCTGAGAGTGAGCTTCTTTACTTTGTTTTACCGATCTTTTTTTTCCGTAAGGTTGTACGTTTTGCTTGTTGGTGCTTTATTTACGTGTAACTTTATGTGCTTTCCAGTCAACGCGGAGGCTCTTAAGACAAGAGCGAAATCAAAAAAGGCGGTCGCTGCGCTCTTGGCGGTTCCCGAAGTTGATCGGACCTTTTATGGTCATGACAGAGAGGGTCATCGTAGTGGCCCAGCGACGCCATCTGGTAAGTCGGCTGTTTTCCTCATCAGCTTTCTTTGACTTTTTCCTTCATACTTTGCGTCCTAACTATTTGTTCTTTGTTGGTGGTGCAGCTTCGACTTCTCGCGTTCGTGCTCGTGAAGAGTCTGCCACTGATCTCGTGACGTCGAGGAAGAAGCAGCTTGCCATAAAAGGATGTCCATCCGCTCCTCCCTTGGACGTTGATCTCATGGCTACTTTGGAATCTACGCCATCTCCTTCTCCGGCTAAGGCGACGCGCTCACGGAAGGGAAAGGAGAAAGTGGTCGAGGTTCCCGAGGAGAAATGCTCGTTTGTGGATGACTTTCCTGGTGTGATTTCGAATGTTTTTTCTCCGGGAAGGGAGCTTTTGAAAGCTTTGATGGGGCTTCGTTCTTCTTCATCCCTTGACCATTACGCGTCGATGGATCCTGCCGACGTTATGGGAGAGGCTTTCGCTGCTCAATGGCAGGTAAGATCGCAACTCTTACTTTCTTTGATGATTTTCTCATGAGCTTTCTTTTTTATTTTTCTCGTTCCTTCTTTCAGGGGATTCAGGCGTCGCTATGCGCTTGGACGCTCTTGTCTAAGTATCCGGAATGGATGGAGGCGTTGGAGAAAAAGGCGTTTGATGCTTCATCGGAGGTTACGCGACTAAGTGGTTTATTGGAGAAGTCTCGCGGCGCGGAGAAGGCGGCAAAGGACAAGGTTACTGAGGTTCTTACTCTTAACGAGACGATCACCAAGCGGATCGAGGATTTGGAGGGGAAACTCAGTGCTTTGCGGGCGGATGTGGAAAGGAACGAGGCGCAGCATGACAAGGATTTGGAGGAGGCAAAGGTCTATTGGTGTTGGTTGTCCAGGGTGGAAGTTTATGAGGAGTACGCTGCTGGTAAGCACAAAGATTGGGATCCGGTGGGCGAGCGTGCTGAGTTTAGAGAAGCTTTTCCGGAACCTCCCGCAGTTGTTCATCCCGACGTCGTAGATGCTGAAGGTGGAGAACGCGTTGACGAGGAGGAGGTTGCGGCTGATGAAGAGGAAAGTGATGGTCGCGCGTCCGTCTTCGGGTCGTCTGAGGGCGAGTCCAAGTCCTTGTAATTTTTATCTTTTTCTTTGCGTAGGGTATTTGTACGCGTTGCTTGTAGTTGGATCGCTTCTTTCTTTTTCGAACGTTGTTATTGTTTTTTTTTTCTCTTGAATCCAGATCAACCTCTTTGATGATAGCATTTTATTGCTGCCATCTTTCTTGTTCTCACGTTGTTGCTATCTTTTAGGCACTTCTCATTCTTTTTTGGCGTAATCCTACCCCTTTTGCTAGGTTTGACTTAGGCTCCTCGTAGACTAGGTTATAACTACCAAATATTCTTATGCTCGCTTCATTTGTTCTTCGCGTTATGTGCGTTGTTCTTCACGTCGGAGACGTCTTGGAAGCTTACTCTTTCTTTGGTTTTGATATCCATTTTTATGCGTTGTGCTTCGGTACGCGTATCTTGTTCTGCATACGTGTAGAACGTTTTTCTTATTGATTCTAATTTTCTTACCCCCTTACACGTAGCTTGTTTACGAGTACGTAGGTGTGGTTCTTGGTTTTCGCTTTTGCTACTTTTTCTTTGTAGGGTGTGATTTTCTACCCCTAGTATGATACTTTGCTTGTAGTGAACGCATTTAGAGGGCTTTATTTTCTTAATAAGATAGTATGGTCATTGCAGCTGCTTTAGTTACGTTGCCGGCTTACATGAAGGTTGGGTCCAACATTTCCTCCGAACCCTGAAGCGAGTGGCGGACATAGGTCAGCGTGTGATTTTTATCAGCTTGTGACGTTACCCCTTCCTTTTAAGGTGGTTTCGTTGCCTCACGATTAAAAGAGGTCGACGTCGAACTCTTTTAATCGACAGGCCTATTCATCGTGTAGCGTCTGATTTCTAGATTGTTAGGACTTACGATGTCGGTGGACGCATCCCTGCCGGTTTGGCATTTTGCCCGTGGATTCATGACTCTCAGAGGGGCTAGAAGGCATGAAGACGCGTTCCTGGAGAATGATCGTGTCAAATAGGTTCGACCTTGTTTGCTCAGAGGATCCGGCCGGCTTCGTGAGGTACCGGGCTTCATTCCCCATGACCATTGCCACACGTCGCTAACAATCATGGGAAGAGTCGACTCGGAGTCGGCGGTTCGGCTAACGTTGCCTACGCGTAGATGAAGCCTCAAACACGTAGACTAACGAAATTCGCCCCCGGCGCGGATTTTCACCGCGGCCTTCTTGATTCTTATTTGGTACGCCGTACTCAAGAGGTACGTTCTCTTAATAGACACAAAGCAGGTCGTGGAATTGAAACAACTCAGCATGCTTAACACATTGGAAAGAAAGGTTTACTTGTATATTAATAAAAGATGCATCATGCGATAACAAACATTGACTCTGACGCCTACCCCTAGTCGTCGCGACCCCTTGTCGTTTTGACTTGATGATAACGACGTGTTCTTATTAAAAACTTAATCCTACTCATGCAAAGGGAAATAAATGGGAATCAAAAGGCGCATAGAAGTATCTCAAACTCTTTCCTGATGGTGTCTTTACGGTGGGTGGTGCTTCAAGAACATGTTGCTTAAGTTAGGGTTCTTGTTTGTGCCTATAAATATCACTACGGTTGCGACATGTTTGTAAGGTCAACGCGTTGTAATGTACATGAAGACGGGGTGACCAATAGAAGACGTCCAAGCAAGTAACATGATCGACGACATCACGAAGTTTAGCACGGAGTACTCTTTTTACTCTTCTCATGGTTTTTCCCACGAGGTTTTCCTAAGAAGGGGTTTTAACGAGGCTCCCAAGGTCATTCATCGTCGTGACACCATCAACATGGTCCCCGACATCATCTACGAGATCATCTACGAGTTCCCAAGGTCACCTACGTGAAGATTAAGTATGTCGACGAGAAGAGCTACGCGTAGACGACGACGAGTACGAGCAGGAACGAGTATGAAGGCGTCGTCAAGATCAAGATAAAGTCGGTTGAATATATTTATGTCTTTTATTTAATATTCCTTATGTAAATAGTAAAAGAAATAGTAAAAGATATTAGAAAGAATATATTTTACCATGTTTTATATTAAGTTAAAGATATAAGGAAAAATATAAGATTCTCTCCTTAAAATAGAACTAGGGTTTGCCTATAAATAAAGGGCTCCCTTATCATTGTAAACCAGCCTTTTTCCCCCCAAGTAATACACAAGTATCTCGAGTTCTCTCTCTTTTATCAACGTTGTTTTCTAGATGAAGTGTTGGCACCGTCAAGTTTGATCTTTGCCCTACAATTGCTTAGTTATCATCTCGTTGGTAATTTCGCTACAAACAATGGCGCCCACCGTGGGGCATGATAAAAAAAGTGCCTTCTTTTCATCAAAAGAAACCATCTATTCTTCACAAAAAAGTCAAAACCTAACGAGCCTTCAAAGATCAAAGAAGAAGATCAAAATCCGAAATCATTCCCTGTTCACGTTGCTGTCTGTGACACAATTTGGAAAAACTCGTATATCTGCCATCCGACGTCCAAATTCGCTGCAATTTTAAGGGATTAAAGTAGACTTCAATATCGGTGGAATGGTGTTGGAATCATGCAATTCCGAATTTTCTACAGAGCATACCGACATAAACAAGATGACTGCAGAATCAAGAAAGTTGCTTGTTCTCCAAGGAAGATTTCTCTTTCACCAAAACGGTAATATCTATCCATAATCTTCTTCCTTTGAATTCTAAAAGGTTCAACTTGATTATATCCATATAGATTCAGAATAAGTTGCATAGAAATCATGCTAAAGGAAAATTCGTAAGTTCATTATCATGAGATTTCCATATCTTGATTTGCATATTCACCATAGAAAGCATGTTAGACTTGATCTAAAGATTAAATCTTTCTTATTCTTATTTGAGATTCAAGATTATAGCATGAGAATCTAAAAAGATCAGAATTTTATGGTGAAGTAGAAGTTCATAAAGTTTGTACCTTCATTAAGCATGCTATACATCTACCTAAACATATCGTGTTGTTTTTGCTTGTATATGATGACAACAACGCCATACCTTGCTCATAAATGACGAGTAAACTATTGAGAATCTAGAAGGAATCAAGGAAATCAGCTAAGGATTAAAAATATCATGTAAGACCCTCCAAGAAGACGATCAAGGCGCTAAGACGTCATGAACAACACGTTCCTGAGACGTCAAAGACAGCGTCAGACGAACTCCTCTCCAAAGACAAGAAACACCGCGTTGCTTTATTCGCATCTCCATGACAAGGGGTAGTATCTTCACAACTTTGGTACGACCATGAAGGTGTCTAAGGAACACGACGTCTAAGAAGCCAATTACAAAGGCTAAAGATAGATGATGCATCTCGATCTGATCACGAGCAAACAAGAGCTCATAAGCTAAGTTCTCTACTCCTTTATTCTATATCTTTATTCAAATACCAAGTTTCCATGATCATATCTCACCTAAACGTGCATGATAAATAAGATTGAATTAGCATAAAGATGCATGCTACGTATATACGCTCATAAACTGAAAAGTAGAAGAATTGCATGTCAAATATGAGATTACCTCCTAAGTCTTTCGTTAAACTCTCTCCTTAAAGTCTTTATGATCTAAATCACGCTTGATTGGATAAGCTCTTCAGAATTGTTATTGTTCAAGCTAAATAAGAGTACAACAAAGAGAATGACGACGTCGGACAAGACGACGAACTTGGATTACTATGTGATAATCACACTCTGAACACCATCCTGAAATCATCACAAGGGGGATAGGATACCCAAGTCATCATTAAGAAACAAGGTGACAAAAGCTCTCCCTCCAGAAAGATCAAGAGCAAAGCATCACGTCAAAGATGAAAAGTCAATAGAAGTCGATCATCCACTGCGTAAGCAAGTTATAAACGTCGCCCCTCAATGCGACGCCTTTTCCTAAACGCGTCTGATGGACACAACGTCCTAAACGACATCCTTCTCCAACGTTTGTATACGTGAAATCAAGAACTCCATCATTATATGATCTCCAAGCCATCATTCAAAGTACGAACTAAGTGGAATACAAGAACGCGACGGATCAAGAGAGTCTCAAGTTCGGACACGACACTAAGAATCGCTTAAGGAAGTACAAAGTGCAGCAAAACCAAGTAAGTTCTCTATGGAACCTAAGCCTTTCAGATCTTACTTTAATCTCAGGAAAAGAAAAAGATACTTCATCAAGTTGAAAGAAAAAAGAAAGATCGTGTCTCAAGACGCTAATTAATGACCACGCCAAAGAGAGCGTAAGATCAAAGTAATCCTCCTCAAGTTTGCGAAGAAAAAGAAATTCGCCAAAAAGAACAACACAATAAGTTACAATCGAAACACCAAAAGCAAAAGTGTTCCAAGTAAGATAGTTGAGAACAGAATCTTCCAACACCAAAATGAAAAAATCCTAAGGATGAGAGTGTTGGGAAACTCGACGCGTCCTAGGAAGACCCGTAAGAACTTCATTGATTGTTAGCTAAGTTGAAGTGCATATTTACCAAGTTACGCATGTCTAAATAAGTTTATTTTCTGCATAATCGTGTCATCGTCATAGCGTCGAGGCGGAAAGGGGTCGCGTCGACTAGGGGTAGCTTTAGAATGTCGTCATGTCGAGTCATCATGATTACTTATTTGCATAAGCATATTTTCTCTCCGACGTGTCAAGCATGCTGAGCTGTTTAATTTCAAAGTACTTGCTCTATGTCTATGACGTAACACCAAGATTAATAAGGCCGCGGCGAAAATCCGCGCTGGGGGCGAATTTCGTTAGCTTACGCGTTTACGGCTCCATCTACGCGTATGCAACGTTAGCCGAACCGCCTACCCCGAGTCGAAGCTTCCCATGATTGTTAGCGACGTGTGACAATGGTCATGGGGAATGAAGCCCGATACCTCACGAAACCGACACGGTCCTCTGAGCGAAAAAGGGAAACCTATCGCCACGACCACTCTCCAGGAACGCGTACTTGCGCCTTCCACGACCCCTCTGAGAGTGATGAATCCACGGGCAAAATGCCAAATCGGCAGGGATGCGTCCACCGGCATCGTAAGTCCTAACAATCTAGAAATCGGACGCCACACGACTTCGACCTAACGCTAGCGTGAGGCAACAGACGCACCTTAAAAGTAAGGGGTAACGTCACAAGCTGATAAAATCACACGATGACCTATGTCCGACACTCGCTTTAGGGTTCGGAGGAAATGCTGGACCCAACCTTCATATAAGCCGACAAATAACAAAAGCAGCCGCAATGACCGTACCACCCTATAAAGTAAGTAAAACTCTCTAACACGTTCACTACGAACAAAGTGCATACCAGGGGTAGAAAACCACAACCTAAAGATAAAGTAGCAAAAGCGAAAGCCAAGGACCAAACCTACGCACTCACAAACGAGCTATGCGTAAGGGGTCACGGAAGTTAAAGTCAAAAAGAAAAAGTTTTACACGTATGTGGAGCAAGATACGCGTACCAAAGCATAGCACATAAAACATCAAAACCAAAGAAAGAGAAAGCTCCCAAGACGTCTCTGACGCGAAGAATAACACGCACGACGCAAGAAACAAAGTGCAAGATATAACAAGTAAAGCAAGCCCAAGGGTCTTTGGTAGCTCTAACCTAGTCTACGGGGAGCCTAAGTCAAACCTACCTAAAGGGGTAGGACCACTCAAGGAAACAAGAAAGATACAAGTATTGTCAAGACGATCCAAAGAGGAAAGTTACCCGTTCAACCCATAGACGAATACGCTATCGCCAAAGAAGATCATGTGAAGTCAAAAACGTCACGCAAGATAAAAGGAAGATTTTGCAACAAAGAAAGACGAGACAAAGAAATCTCGATTGAAAGCAAGAGATCAGAAAATATCCAAGAGCTAGAATATGAGCGAGGACGGCAATCACGAGTTGGCCAAGATCACCCAAATTCTATGAGTAGAGAACGCCTAAAACGCCCAGTAGAGGAAGAACGCGATCAAAGGCATCGCGACAAGTATAACAAAATTTCATCAAGATAGGAGATAAAAGCATCTCAAAGAACCCTCCTGAGGGAACCAAGCATGCTCTAGTCAAAAGAAGCATTAGTACGACTGAAAGCACGAGGAGGTCGAAGTAATCGCCGAACAAATCCAAGAAAAACATTCAAGAGAAGCAGTGCTCCCAAAAGTATTAAGTAAAAGTCAGTGTAGTCGACACAAGGTGTCATAGCCAACGTGTTCCCAGATGTGCAACGTGTTCTCCAAAGACGTTTCCCGATGTGTTCTCCAGAACATTCTCGTTACACCTCCTTAAGACTCGAAGCAATCTAAAAGCATCGCATGAAGATCAAGTTTTTCCGCCATATTAACGCCACCAGGGGTCGGACCTATGACATAATCGCCATCAGAGCAAGAAATTCACGGCGTCCTTGAGTCATTAGAGCAAGAATAACTGCACTTCCCTAAACTGTTAAGCATAATCTATTCATCCTGGGTATGTTGCTCAAGACCTCCTTTTACTTAGATATTCTTCTTCACATATCTCCATTGCTCGTCTACAAGCTTCACCTCGAGCAAGTCTATCTCTCTCTCCAACTTCTAGCAAGGCTCCAGGCAATAGAGGCCAACATCCATCTGCAAGGGGTGACGTAATTATAACATACACGTTCAAAGTAAGAACGCGTAGAATCACCAAGGAGAAAAAAGAGTACGTTGTGAAAAAAGTATGTCAAAGTAGACACAGAAGTTAAGAAGTGGCATCATAAGAAGAGACGCCAGAACTCAAAGCATATACCAGAGAAGAAAGAAAATACGATAACGCGAAGAGATAGAACGCATCGCCATCGCCCATCGTGACCTCCAAAGGGTACCTCCACGATAAGCAAGTGCGTAAGGAGAGAAGTCATGAAAGCTGAAAAGTTCCACGTCACCCAAGCTAGGGGTGATGAGTAGAGCCTCCACAAAGTCTAAGAACGAGCGACGAAGTGTCCTCATGAAACTTCCCTGAGTAAAAGCAACGATTGGCCGAGAACAAGCGTAAGAGAAAAAGATCTGAGTATGCAGTAGCAAAGAAAGAAAGAAGTTGAAAGAGTCGATTGTTTCTCTTATCCGTGACAAAGTAGTAGTTTCTCCAAAAGTGATATCCTTAGAAAAAGGAACGGAAGATGCTCGAAGTACCACATAAAGAAATCCAAACATGATATTGGCAAAGGTCCAATAAGGAGATATGTTACAAGAAAGAAGTAAATCGCCATCTAAAAATTTGCTTGAAGACAGGAAGATCCAAGTAACCCAGCCGAGGATTATGGTGAAGCAACGACTTCACTTACGAAGTCCTCATTAGCCATGATTTCAGATTCGGTCCGCGAACAATTCAGAGTCGATAAACCACAAAGTTGATTCTCTCCAAAGAACGCGTAAGAAGCCCAAGATCCAGATCGCCTATCGCCAGTTAGAAAGAAAAGACATGTTCAAACGTAAAACACGAGTTCAGGGAACTGATTATGAAGCAATAGAGTTTCAAGCATCAAGTTATAGCAGCAACGCGTTGAGATTAAGAGAAGGCATTGAAGAAGATGAAGACGTTTCCCAGATCTGGATGGCAATAAGATCTGTAAAACGCCTTAGGGGTATTGTTTGTGCCTATAAATACCACTACGGTTGCGACGTGTTCATAAGGTCAACGCGTTGTAATGTACATGAAGCGGGGTGACCAATAGAAGACGTCCAAGCAAGTAACATGATCGACGACATCACGAAGTTAAGCACATAGTACTCTTTTTACTATTCTCATGGTTTTTCCCACGAGGTTTTCCTAAGAAGAGGTTTTAACGAGGCTCCCAAGGTCATTCATCATCGTGACACCATAAACATGGTCCCCGACATCATCTACGAGATCATCTACGAGTTCCCAAGGTCACCTACGTGAAGGTTAAGTATGTCGACGAGAAGATCTACGTGTAGATGACGACGAGTACGAGAAAGAACGAGTATGAAGGCGTCGTCAAGATCAAGATAAATTCGGTTGAATATATTTATGTCTTTTATTTAATATTCCTTATGTAAATAGTAAAAGAAATAGTTATATTAGGTTAAAGATATAAGGAAAAATATAAGATTTTTTCCTTAAAGATAGAACTAGGGTTTGCCTATAAATAAAGGGCTCCCTTATCATTGTAAACCAGCCTTTTTCCCCCAAGTAATACACAAGTATCTCGAGTTCTCTCTCTTTTATCAATGGTGTTTTCTAGATGAAGTGTTGGCACCGTCAAGTTTGATCTTTGCCCTACAATTGCTTAGTTATCATCTCGTTGGTAATTTCGCTACAAACAGTTCTCTGCCATAAATTTTTTCCACTTTTGAACACGGAGATTTTGCTTACGTTTCCGTAGAGACGCGTCGTGCTTATCGACACCCTTATCTTGCCTCTTGGACGGCTTTTTCTTTGACGCGTCGGGGGTTATTCTTCTACCCCTAGCCTCTTTCTTAGACTTTCTATGGCTTTTACGTGTTTTCAGGCGTTTTGATTCTTTATCATTCGATGATCCAGACCATGAAGACGCTTTCCTTTTCTCTACTCTTCGGATGGCGTAGGATTTTACTTCTAGGACGTATATCTCGTCGCCTACCCGGCCTATTTACTCTTTTATCTCGTCGAGCCTCCGTTGAGCATATCTTATTTGTTCTCAATGGTCTTTTAATTGTTACGCCTTACTCTTTTTCTCCAGGGACGCGTTGGTCGTACTCTTCATTCCTATGCTGTAGCACTCTCTTGCTATTTGTGGTTCACCCTTGATCTCTTGGATCCCCCAAAGAGATGGAAACTTCAGGGATTGATGGTACGTTGAAGCTATAGCTCTCATATCGTGTAACCACGGCCTTCCTATGATTATGTTATAGGGCGACTCGGCTTCCATTACTACGAACTTGGTTTGCATATTGACCCCTTCCGCCAGAGTGGTTAGGGTGATTTCTCCTAGCATATCGGCGACTTCGCCACTGAAACCTACTAAAGGGATGTACTTTTTCACCACATCGTCTCTAGACAGTCCGAGCTCCTTGATCGCGGATAAGGTGATGATGCTGGCCGAGCTTCCGTTATTGACGAGGATTCTTTTAACCTTGCAATTACTAATGGTTAAGGAGATGACTAACCCGTCGTGGTGATCTACACTCCCATTGGGTTCTTCGAACGTGATTGGGCAATTTTTCCTAACGGTCATGGCGTGGTAGATTGGCAGAACACTTCCTTCGCCGCGTAATGCCTTGACGCTTCTTTTGGCGGCGGAGGCGGTATAGCCACTTATGGGGGAGCCTCCGAAGATTGTGTTGATTGTCCTTGAACGATTCGATGAAGGAGGTGGTGGCGTTGCAGATCTGTTTCCTTTTCTTGCTCCTTTGAACGCGTCCCTTCCCTCTTTGGAAAGTAAATCCAACAGGTCGCCTCTTTTCAGGAGACATAGAACTTCTTTTCTCAGAGTATAGCAATCATCTGTATGTTGTCCTGAGTCATTGTGGAACTCGCACTATCCCCTTCCTGATCCTGATTTCTTTTCAGGATTTGGTTTTTAGGCCACTTCACGTCATGGAGCTTTTCCATCGCGTTCATAACCCTCAACGCGTCGGTCTTCATGTATACACCTCTTTCGACAGCGTAGACGTTATTGATTTCGCTCACGTTATGCACCATGGGAGGTTCTCTATGAAACGGCTTGTTTCTTCTATCGTAACGTTCACCATCCTTCCGTTGGGGAGAGTCTCTACGCGGAGGGGTACGTCTACGTGGAGATCAAGACTTTTCTTCAGCGTGACTTAGGAGGTCTTCTTCAAGGCGTATGGGTTCCATAGCTCTTTCTCTCGTCGAGATAAATGAAGTAGGACGAGTCTTCGTTAACTCCTTGTACATATCGTTGTCTCGGGGGAGTGCGCGTCTGAATGCGTCGGCAGCGGTAGCCTCGCCGCAATTTGGGATCGTAATCTTTTCGTCGTTGAAACGCTTCAAGAAGGCCCTTATAGTTTCACCCCTGTCCATACGCATGTTATGGAGATCTTAGGGTTGTTTTGCAAACAACTTAGTGTTGGCGAATTGTAGTCGGAAAAGGTTGGAGAGTTTGGCGTAGGAGGAGATACTTCCCTTGGGTAAGTGGATAAACCACGTCAACGCTGGACCTTTCAGCGTCGAGCTAAAGAATTTTCACATCATTGCTTCTTTTAACTCTGGCTCGATTGGACTTGTGGAGAGCTTGGCCTTG
The DNA here is from genome assembly GCA_029168935.1 of Oxyria digyna. NCBI lineage: Eukaryota > Viridiplantae > Streptophyta > Magnoliopsida > Caryophyllales > Polygonaceae > Oxyria > Oxyria digyna. The sequence goes on along the minus strand of JAPVLV010000001.1, from coordinate 59,630,349 downwards.
TAGAGTAAGACGTGTTCTTCCGGGTCATTTGATCCGTCGTAGACGGGGAGGTCGGCAACGGTGAACTTCTTGGCGATCTTCTGGACCGTGAGAGCGGCAACAAAAGGGCTTTCTTGAAATACGAACTCGTGTTCAAGGATTATGGATTTAGGAGCCTCGGGCATTAACATCATCTCTTTCCTTAAGGCTCCGACTTGTTGTGCTACGAGCGCAGCGACGACGTCCGAAGTCAAGTTTTCTTTCTAACTCGTTTCTCTCGACGGGATGGTGTTTCGTTGCTCCTGGGATCCGTAATCCTCTCCTTCTTCGGCGACATCATCCATATCTAGGCGGCGAACGACGCTTTGACTACGAACATAGGTGAGTGGCTTCGCTGACTCTGCCCTAAGCACTTTAATGATGGAACGTAGTCGTTCGTTCTCTTTGGTGAGTCCCGACGTGTTTTCTTCGCTGGCGTTTTTAGCTTTCGTCCACGCCTTTTGGAGGGTGTCGAAGTGGACTCTGACAGATGTCACGTTGGTCATATCGCCGCTCGTCTCCTGCCCTTCTGTGGGAGCGTTGTTCTTTGGAGCGTCGGGAGTGTTCTCGAAATCTTTTCCTGCATTTTCTTCCATCGGAACGAGAGGAACCGTTATATGCTCTTCTTCTTCGAACCTTTTTTCACCATCACGCGGGCTGTTGGTCGGACTTGTCATGATTTCCTGCAAAAAAGAAGCTCTTTTCGTATGGAAAGACGATACCTTTTTTTATCTTGCCCCACGGTGGGTGACAATTGTTTGTAGCGAAATTACTTACGAGAAGATAACTAAGCAATTGTAGAGCAAAGATCAAAGAGTATGGTATAATCTCAACACTCAAGAACAATATGGAACGAGAGAAGAATTTAGGGTTGAAGCTTGAACTTAGTATTACTCGTAATGGTGGCTGAATGATTACAAAGCAGGCGTTAGCCTTATCTCTTCCTTTTATCTAAATAACGATATAACAAACAAGGTAAAAGATATTATTTACCGTATCTTTTACCAATTACAATAACATAATAAGGAATAAGATAAAATATGCTCGGTCGACCTAATCTTCAAGATAAACGAGACCTTTGCCACGTCTCGTCACGTCGACGACATCCTTCATTCCTCTCGTCGCGTCGACACAGTCTTCCTACGCGTAGCTCTTCACGCGTTCCACACTCGTCGTATTTTTAGGCACAAACATCTGCCCAACCACGATCGGATGAAGTTCCTTCATTCACCAAAGGGGGAACCCCGACGCGAGATTTGATGTTAATTCTGCCCGCCGAAGGAGTAGAGAGTATGCAAGAATGCATGACGCCGGCGATCGTGAACGTGACAACAAAGTTAGCCAGAATATGGTCCAACACCGCCAAACCTCTCCAAGCGCTCGGAAGAACTTGTCTGACCGCGATGCCCTGAGTAGTCAGGAAGGATTGAACTAAAGGAGAAAAGGGAAAACGATGTCCAACCAACAAAGGGTACTCGTAGACGCAAACCCATCTTGGGCGTAAGGCGTCAGGCGAACACGTCCGGAGGAGGAATAGCAATTTCCACGTGAGCAGAAAGCCCAGCTATGGAACGAAAGAACTCAATGTTGCGAGCCGAAGAAGAACGACGGTTGTCATCTTAGGATCATAGACAATCGGAGCCATTGAGAAGAGAGAAGGTAAAGATTAGGGTTTGCAAGAGGATCGCGGATGAGAGGAAGAAAGCCGGAACGGGTTTAAATAAGGAAGGAGAAAAGATCTCGCTCGAGATTTTCCAAGAATTGGTTTGTTACCGTTAGAGATAAATCCGAACGTTAGGGAAGTAGCCATTGGAGAGGATACGAGTTGGTTAGCCGCATTTAATGAGAATCGGAGAGAAAGTATTATTACAAAATCGAGGTTTCGGTTCGAGTAAATATCCTACTCGTTCCGAATCTAATGAAGACGTATTCCTTGGAAAAAGAAGGCGTCTCCCACCTCTACTAGACGTTAAGCCCTGAAAGACGCCTTAGGAGTATTGTTTGTGCCTAAAAATAAGACGAGTAAGGAACGCATAATAAGCTACGCGAAGAAGGATTACGTCGACGCGGCGAGATATAAAGAAGATATCGTCAACGTGACGAGACGTGGCAAGAATCTCGTTCTCCTTAAAGATTAGGTCGGTCGTGTTTATTTTATCTTATTCCCTTGAATATTATTGTAATTGGTATAAGATACGATAAAGAATATCTTTTACGTTATTTATTATATCGTTATTAGATAGAAGGAAGAGATAAGATCTCGTTTCCTTAAAGATATTATTAGGGTTAGCCTATAAAAAGAGGCTAACGCCTGCTTTGTAATCATTCAACCACCATTCGAGTAATACTAAGTTCAAGCTTCAACCCTAAATTCTTATCTCGTCTTATATTGTTCTTGAGTGTTGAGATTATACGATATTCTTTGATCTTTGCCCTACGATTGCTTAGTTATCATCTTGTTGGTAATTTCGCTACAAACAATCGCCTACAAGTTAGAGCTTCCTTCAGATTCAAGGATTCATCCAGTATTCCATGTTTCTCAGCTCAAGAAGCACGTGGGTCAAGCTGTTACAGCCAATCAACTGCCTTCTGTCCTTGCTGATGTTTTTGAGAAGAAACCAGAGTCCATTTTAGAGAGGAGGATGGTTAACAGGCAAGGACAAGCTGCAACAGATTGTAACAGAATGGCACGCGCAAAGCCCATGTTCATCTTCTCTGTTAAAAGGGGACTTAGCCCGTAGAAATCATCATCCAGAAAATTGTAAACTCCTTTCCCCTCTCTAATGAAATCCTGATCAATTCCCTTTTCGTGTTCGATTCTTGTTCTTCAATCCTCAAGAATCCGCGCGTAAGGTTAGAATTTGTTGTTCTATAACATCAGATTCTTTATGTTCGGTTGATTTGTGTGACATCACTGAAATACGTTATCATACTACCGTGTTGGGTGTGGGGTCTTCGATATGTACTCCAAACTCGACCTCTATGCTGATGCGCTGAATCTGTTCGACGAAATGCCTGACAAAAATGGTAGCGTCTCTTACACTGAAATACATTTTTTTACCCCACGTATAACCCTCTCATACGTGAAAAATTTCCGAGCCTCATAAGAGTGCCTATGTTGGGAATTAGTTTCAAAACGTGTTCATATCGGGAATTTTTTCTAAAAAAAAGCCTACTTTATAAAAAAAAATTCTTTCTATTCTATAAGAAAATATAGTCATGTAGGGTCTTGTTTGTTATATTATTTCTAATTTATAATAAAAGATAGGGTCTTGTTTAATTCGAGTCAATAAGTACTTTAATAACATCAAAATTTAATATTACTATTGTAAGTTGTAACAATATCAAAGTTTTATAATTTTTATTAAGACATAGTTAGAGATATTATAGGTACAAAATACTTATTAGTATAAATAAATAATTTTTTGATCAGTTTATAAAATTTTGTTTATATATATGGTCCGAATGGTGTCCACATTTATTTCTTTCTCTCTTTAAAAAAATGAAAATTTTCATGGTCGGCTAGCTTACCACGTCGACATATCAAAGATTATGTGGTTAGCAAGCTTTAAATTACATGTGGTCTAAATGGTGTCCTCGTTCCTATATCTACTATGATTGATGTGAGTGTGACACTTCATATAAGATACTCTGTACAATGAGCGTTGTTGAATATCCCAGACGGGCCGTCCACTAAAAAAACTAGTCGATGCAAAAATTTATGTTAATAAAATTTATTGTACAAAACAAAACGATATACCTTCTAGGAGGCATTTATACCGGGATGGCGAATCTTATATCTATATAAATGTTGGCTGACGGTTGAACGAATTGAATGAAATCGGTACCTATTTAATTCTAAATTAATTTAAATTTTTGTTAATTAATTATCATTAATTCAAAATGCATTTAAGTTCTTTTTGTTTCTGTTAATTAATTATCTCTTAAATCTAATTAATTCTAAATTCATTTAAGTTCTTTTAATTTTTGTTAAATAATGATCTTTGAAATCTAAATAATTTAAAATTCATTTAAGTTTTTTTTTCTTAATTTATTATCTTATTCTAATTTAATATATCTTAGAATTATAGTAAAAAAATAAATTATAGTATTAGCTCCATTAGAAGACCTTTGTATTATGTTAGAAACTTGATTATATAAGTCCCAAATTAAATTAATGCGTGTAATATTAGAAAAACATGATGTCAAATAAAATAAATTATTGAGTAAGCTTCTCTCATGAGTCATGACATCCTTATTCTATTATTATGTTTTAAAACTACATCAAACATAAATATAAGGAAATTGAAAATTCTTATAATTACCAATATTAACAAATTTGATAACAACAAAAATATTAACAAATAATGCGTGACTATATTAAATCACATGCGAAAACACGTAATTTTTTCGCGCGGAGCGCGAGTCCCGTATCTAGTGAAGTAAATTGCTTTATTGTCATCCCAAATTAATTCCTAAATAAAGGCATTTACAACGGAAGAAAAGAAAATCGAGCAGGGGACTCTCAGATCAAGGCATTTATATATAACTAGTGTTTGTCCCGTACGACATACGGGTAATGATAATATTTATAAAGAAATATAATTTTTTATTAAATTTAACATAAAAAGTTAATAGAGATTAGATCAAGCAATTTATCATATTTAGTATAACAAATATATCATATCCATTTCTTCTAAGATATTCTCAAACGAAAAAATATAATAAATAGTGGAATAATTTTAAGATTTTTTCTAAATATAATAAATAGATGAAAATGACACATGACACATTATTTTACAAATTAAGATTTAAATAAGAATAGATCATCTAGCAAATGGGAGTTTTGTTTCAAAGAAAAAACATGTTAGTCAAGCAAATGGGGTCATGCATGTATCCTGGTAGATATGATTTGCGCCTTAACTGGAATCTCGAAGGTGTAGATTTATAGCCAAGAAGATCATGATTCCAAGCCGCATACCAGGTTGGCACATTAACATTCGGCCACAAGACCCTATATATAGAACTGGAATCACAAAAAAGTTTCATATATAGATGCTCACGGTTCCCGAACCGCCGGTTCTGGTTCTAAAACCGCCGGTTCCGGTTCTTTAAAATCATGACCCGTAACCAAAACCATCTAATGAAGGTTCATCCGGTTCCGGTTTCGGTTACGATTATGGACGGTTCCAACCCGGTTCTAATACGGTTTTGATTCCGGTTCCGGTTCTATATAATTTTAAAAATTGAAAATATTTGTATCGTAATATTGGCATCTTTAATTAATATAATAAATCCATACACATACATATTAAATAAATGATTTGTCTTAATAAAAAACAAAAACATAAAAGAGGTTGAACTTAACATAAGTTGTCTACGTATCCTATTAGGACTAGAGGAATCAAAACTCATGTAGTTCTTTTACATTTATTAAGGATTTCCATTAATCTAACACTCTCCTTCGGTTCCAACCCGTCGGTTCCGATTTGACCGTTCGGAACCTCCGGTTCTATAGTTCGTAACCGTCGGTTCACGGTTCTACGAAATCATAAATCGTAACCAAAATCGATCACTTACGGTTCCAGGCGGTTCCGGTTCGGTTTCAGTTTTGATTTCTGACGGTTCTGAAACCGACGGTTTCCGGTTCAACCCGAATCAATAAGCACCTCTAGGTTGGAATATAAAATAACTATTGACATGTAGTGAAAGGTGAACCGACCATAAGGCTAGTGTATCTCGACAAAAACTTAATTAGAGATCGTAAGAAATAAAATGCAATAATCAACTGAACTTTACCTTTGTCATCACTTTTCATCCCCTCTATTCTCTCATTAGCTATAGCAATATGTTCATTATTATCAGTGGCGGAGCTAGAAATATTTTTAAGGGGGTGCTCAATTTTATATATTTTTTTTTCTTTCTAGTTTTCCTACACTTGAAAAACTATAATAAAATAAGTTTATTTTATTTATGTAGAAAAATAGTTATGTGATAATGCTTAAATAACAATATTCTTTTTTCAAAAATTATTAAAAAAAGTATTAGAAAAATACAATTCTCTAAGTTTTATTTAGGGCCTTACGTATTTTGAACTTAATAAAAAAAAATGATAAGCAAACAGATTCATTAACTACGATGTATGGATTAAAAATAATGGGTTGGCCCATGAATAAACACAAATCGGTCTTATCCATATGATATATATAACAAGAACAAAACAATAGGCAATTAAAATGTACTCTGGAAGATTCGATCCTTGGCAGGTCGAAAAAGTAGTGTTTTTCAGTTGCAATAGTCAAACGATGTCGTTTTAGTACTCTTTTAAAATTAAGAAAGGAAAGTAACTCCGTCTCCTTCTCTTTAGAATTGCAGCCGGCCCTAAAACCGTAAAACTGTAGCAGGTGCTTTAATGGAGTTTTTTGAAAAGCAAAGGTAACTTCCACCGTTCCCGGCGACGAAGGGGGTGCTGGAGCACCTTCAAGCACCCCCTAGCTCCGCCACTATTTATTATATTTGCTGAATCTACGGAACTGAGAAGGGTTAGAATTCACATATTAAACCCAATAGTTTGTGTGACATCTAATGAATTTGTTAGATATTCTTATACATGTGAATTCCATTACACAAACATAAATCTTATATAAAATTATTAGACGACATATGATAAGACATTTAATATGAGCATACTCAAAACATTTAGGAGGACTAAGAGTCTAATACTTTAGATCAAGAAGGTACCGAGGTAGACAACTTGGCAGTATTGCATTATAGCAGAAGTGACATAAGAACTTTTTTTAGTAATCCTTGCAACGAATATAAAATCGATAAGAAATATATTCCACCCATCAAAAAATTAAAGCCATGGGAAAATCAATCTGAATAAGATTTCACCCAAACGATACTGAGCAATGGGATTGTATACAAAATGAACACCATCATTCAAGAATTTTAATACTGAGTTAGTTGCAATTTGAAAATTTTGACCTGCATCCACTACTCTAAGTGAAGTTGAGGGAGAGCGTTAATTTACCTGTCAATGTCTTCCTCTGTTGTTATGTGCAAGAAATTTGTCAATGATTCTACAGAAAAATAGCATTGTGAAATGTTGTTATAGTTAGTATTAGGAATTTATACAGGAATGTTTTGCAACTAAAAGAGATAGTTATTCGTGATGGGTAGGTAGTGTTACAAGAAGTAGCTAAATAATAGGAACAACTAACTAATGTGGAGAGTGGAGCAAGGTTATGCCAAATGTGAAAGTGGAGAAAGCACTGGTGATTGTGGAGAAAATGGTTTGAATCAAAATAAATTTCATTTTATTTATGAAAATTAGAAGGACAAATGTCTCCACTCAAAATTTGTCAAGTGGTGCAAATTTTTGTAAAGATATGACTTCTACTTTAACATTGTATATTGTATATAGTAGACGGGGGAAAAACAAATCAAATATCCCAGGTTATCATACTTGAAATCCCAACGCTCTGTATTAGGAAAATAAAATGATCACATGTTTTGGAATACACATTTTGATGCAACAGTCGTTAGTCCACACAAATCATCAATAACGCGGGTGATTTCATAGGTCTATACAGGAAATATTTTTAACGCTTGTCCGACTCCATCAAAAAATTTAGTCACTCAAATTCTCTGGTTCCTCAAATTTTCTCTCTTTCGCCAAAGGAGCGTATTTTTCCTTCAAAAGGGCATTGCAGATTTCGAAGAGTCGTTGGTTCACTGAAAGTTGTGTCCCTATCATCTGTATCTGACGAATTACGGAGAAAATGTTTAGGAATTTTTAACGCTCGAGATGGATAAGAACTGAAACATTTCATTTCTCTTTTCCTGTAAGTAAAAAAGCAGAGAAAAACTTTGCATTGAGTTGATCTGTAGTCGAAATAAGAGATTTCCCCGTTTAGGGAGAAGCGGTCGGCAAGCACACCGCCACTGGTGTATTAGACAAAATTCTATAATAAACCCTTCGGAGGAATTCACTTGGAGGCACGTAACTTGAACACATACAAATGAGATCCAGTAGTTATTGTACACGCTATCTGTATTGGACCATATTATACTCCTTTTTTTGTATTAGTGAAAAAGCGGAAACAAAACCTACCATCAGGATGATCTGTAGTCGAAGTAAGAGATTGTGCATCTTCAGGAGAGGTGATACATGAGTGCCTCGAGGATGGTCTTGTTGGAGCCCAGAAATTGCAGTCTCGCGACACAACACCTCGTGAGACACAGGGCGTCAGTTCTTCGAAGGAATCTTGAAGACCTCTTTCGCGATTCTGGAGAAACAACTTGTATGTATTTCTTCACCCGATCAAACTTAACCCTACGTCATCTTCTTCCTAAGGACCAACCTTGTTCTTGACACCTGTGGTACCTGCGCAACCAAACCAGGAGGGGGTGGCTCCGGATTTGGCTCTCCGACGCTCAAATCAGCAAACGTGCAAACAAGCAACCAATGACAGTACAATTTGACACAAGAGCAAGAGAGGATAGGAAGAAGTAAAGTAATGAAAAAGAGAACTCAAAACACCATTTAAAACGTTTCAAGTTCTACGCTACCAGTACCCAAATGGCCTTAGAAATCACTCATTTCAACATCAAAAGCTCGATAGCAACACCGGGAGTCTTAATCCAAATGTTGATCGTCCAAACGCCTCAAGGAGAAAGTCGTTTAGGAAGATTGAAGCTCAAGTTCACTTCTGTGTTTTTCTTGCTCTCGAGAGGAAGAAGAAAAGAGAGTTTATCCAGTAATCAGGTCCTCCTTCTCTCTCCATTTGGTTATGCTCTTATACTCTCGCTAGGGCCCACGCGAGTCAATTACCACTTTGCCCCTCCGATACCTAATCTCGTCGGATCCTCTTTTTGGGCTCCGTATGCTTATGGGCCGTTTTCGTTCTCATGGGCTGATTTCATGGGCCGTCCTTGGTCGCGTCTTCTGGGCTGACTTCATGGGCCGTCTTCGGGTCGCGTCTTCTGGGGTGACTTCATGGGCCGTCTTCGGGTCGCGTCTTCTTGGCTGACTCCATGGGCAGTCCTTGGTCGCGTCTTCTGGGCCTAACTCGACTCTCTTTGAGTTCCGTGAGCCCATCGAGAACCGGCTCTAACATCCAGCCCCCCAAGCTTTTATGCTGAATAGCCTAAGGCTTGGGTTTGTCTCCTTGAAGTCGCGTTCTCGATATGATAACGGCCACCTGACTTGGTATGATCACATCGCGTATAAAGGTCGCGTGTGTTTCGACTGAATTTCTTGGGGAGACGTTTCGAATTCAAAAATCTTTACGAATTCCTGCGCTGGGCGCATGTTGTCCACGTGTCGTCTTCTCATTGCATTTTCTTTTCCCGATTTTTCTTTATAAATACCCATCTTCGTCTTCCTCCTCCCAATCCGTCATAACCCCTCTTTGCTCTCCGTAAAACTGCGAATAAACACCCCGCCGGTGTTCTCTTTTCTTCTCTACGGTCGTCTTCGCCGCCGCTCTCACCCGGTTTCCGATGGCAGGTTAGTCTATCGTTCTTCCTTTTCTTTTATACTTCGTAAATGTTCGTTTTGGTTTGATTTTAGGGTTTTCCATAGATTCGTCGTTCGTTTTCTTCGTACTTGATAACTGTTGTCAGAATTTTTGCTCGGGCTCCTCATTTCGACAGATCTCCCTTAGAGATTGTTTGTCCATTGGATGTTTCCCGTGCCGGATTCTCTTTCCGACTCTTGTTTCTCGAGACGTTGTCTAGTAAAATACACCTTTTCGGTCAATTTCGCAATTTCAAACCTTCACAAGATTCTTTGTGTTCTTGGGCCTGGTTCATCTTGATGTCGTTGTAACTTCTCCTTTGATCTTCCGAGTTTCAGTTTTTCCAGGGATTTCTTGTTTGCTCACTTCCCATCGCCTCGCGTTAATTCCCCTCAACTCGCGTTGTTTCCACTTGCGATGTTCTTTTCTTGTTTTCTCTTTCCATCCCTGGAAAACTGAAATTTACTTTGCCCATACTTTCAGGGAGCGATGATTTCTACGAACGTTCAGCTCAGGCTGAGTATTCGGGGCGCACAACGTCTGGCTCCGAGGGGGGCTCTGGTGGTTGCGAGCCTAGTTCTCATAGACGATCTCGCGTTACCAGAAAATCCAAATGGAGTAAGGCGAAGAAGTCCAATAAATCTAAAACCAGGCTCCCGTCTCGCGTTATTCAAGAGCGAGCCGAGACCAATTATGGTCAATTTGCAAGTTTCTTCTCCCATAAGGGGTCCTTACCCCATATAATAATAGAGAAACCCTTCCTCGCGGATCCGGGTCGAATAAGTATTCTTACGAAGAGAATAAAACACACTCGCACCTTAATTCCTAACACAGCCCATCGCAGCAGTCTTGGCTTTGACGATCTTCGCCGTTTCGCTATGCGATACCCTTTTCCTGAAGGAACTATTTTCGCCCTTCCCGACCACGAGGGCACTTCTCTCGACCAATACGGGCCCTTCTTCGCTTTAAGCAGGCAATCCTTAGAAGTTGGCTTCCGTCTCCCGTGGACGTCCTTTCAGACTGAAGTGATGGCGGATTTAGGCTTCAGTCCTTCACAGATGCATCCAAACTTCTAGAGTTCGCTGATCGTATACACCATGAGATGTCAGGATATTGGGATAGTTCCCAATACGCCTCACTATGCTCTTATTAATTCATATAAGAAGAACTCACGCGAGGACGGGTTTTATACTGCTCAAGCCAAGACTCATAGTGCCTTTCAATTGCCTTCGAAGATTGATGGGTGGAAAACCTGTTGGTTTTTAGTTCGTCCCCCGCTTGGTTCCGACATTTCTGTTCAAGTACGCGAGCCTAATGCGAGAAAGGCTCCATGCTTCTTTCAAAAGGAGACTCGCGATAAATTCATTCGTGATTATAAGGATTATCCTGACAAAGCTGTTCAAAAACGATTTGAGTTGACAATCTCGGATGCCTTACTGGTTGCTAGGGGACTTAACCTCAAAGCCCATGCCCGAGGTTTTTGTTCGTGTGTTTGTTCTCAGCGTTTGCGTTTTTTTTTATTTTATTTTTTTAGTATGCTCACTTGTGTGGTTGTTTTTGCAGACGCTGACATGTTCTCCGATCTCCTGAATTTGGATGGGTTGGTTTTCGACGAGGCCGGCTCCCTCACTCTCGCGACTCCTACTCACAACATTCCATCTGTTCCTGGCGTGACTATTGCTTCTCCTCCTCCTGCTGTATTGGAATCGCCAGTTGAGGTCGCGACCACTGTTTCTGAGGAGGTCCCTCAGTCCAAGAGGCCTCGCACTGTTTCAGGCAAGGTGAGAGAAAGGACCACTGGGCCGGAGTCGTCACGCGACCTCTCATCCCGCGATAAGGGGAAACAAAGAGTGTCTGAGAGAAGTCGCAAGAGAACGACGGAAGTGGAGTTTGTCTCATCTCCAGAGCCTACTGATTCTCCTGTCGTGAATCCTACTTTCATTCATGGTTTATCTACCACGCGTGCCTTCTTTGCCTCGATTCCAACTACTTTTCCCCCTGAACCTAGCCTTTATGAGGAAGTCTCGGATAGACCTGGTGGCTTGTTTAAGTTACTCTTTGCGGTAAGTTTCGCGTTCTTATTTACATCTTGTTTCTTTGGGGTCTTTTTAATCCTGGAGTTGGTCATTTTGCAGGGGATGAGCATTATTGCGAGAGCAAGTCGGAGGGTTCTCGCGGCAGAGGATAAACTTAAAGAGTTGATGGAGGAGGACCAGTCGATCCGCGATTCTAATAGAGCGGCTAAGTCTCGTCTTATGGGAGAGAAGAAAGTTTTGGAGGTGGAGCTTCCGAAGGCTAATGCGCTACTGGAATCTAAGGACGCGAAGATAAAAGAGCTTGAAGCATAACTTGCGTATGAGAGGTCCACCCACGTCAACATCATTACTGAATATAATACGCAAGTGAATGACCTCAAACAAGACAATGAGAAACTTCACACGACGATGTCCGAGAGAATTGCTTATGAGAGAAACATGGCAGTGGAAGAGTATTGCGGTGGTTACCGTCAACGCGCTCGCATGGATTTTTACAAGAATGCTGTCAACACGCTTCTCCTTTGCATGGTGAAGGTTTAGATGCGGAAGTACAAAGTCAAAGATTTCCCCTTCAGCGCCCAACACCTATGTGGTTTTTCCACCGACCTTCCTAAGTCTGAGCCCCCGGTGCCGGGAACCTTTATTGATGATGGAGATGCTCCACTCGAGGCTTGGGGTGTAACTCATCTTGCGCCTCAGAAAGGCATCGTTAAAGGTAAGGAGAATCAAGTGCCCAAGCCTCCTCTTCCGAAGATGGTCACTCCGCCTCCGCCCGAAAGGTTGGAATCTGCTCCTCACGCGTTTCTGAGCCCTCCTTCTCCGGCCCTCTCTCCTCGTAAGAGAAAGGTACTCGCGACGGATGCTCTTCTCGACACCATTCAACCCTTCCTGAAGCGTTCTCGCTTAGATCAAGCGGGGGGGGGGGTCAGGATCGCGGGTGGTTGACGCTCAGGACGTCGTTGTGGATTTGGAGGCGGATAGCGTGGGGGATACCGGGACTGCTCCTGAGACTGTTGCTAAGTAATGTTTATTATTTCTGCTCGTCTTATGTTTCGAACCTTCTGACACGGCCTGGTGGTCTTTCGAACAATACATGTTTTTGGTACCGCTGTTGCGAGATTGGGCTCTTATGTATTTATACTTTTTAATGCGGCCATGGTTGTCGCGACCTATATGCTGTTTTGCTCTATATTTTGGGTTTTACTTATCCGTCTGCTTGTTTTGTATACACTTATCTCGCCTCATTCCCCTCTTTTTGTGTTTCGGAAAAAGTGCAGTAATTTTGCGAAAAATAAAACGTAAGAGATGAGTGTTTCATAACTACGATCCCTCTTGTATAGTAAAAAGTGAAACTGACGGTGTTACACAGGTTTTTGTGAAACAATCATTAAAGCATTGCAAACCATCCTCCCGTTAGCCATCGCATGAACCTTCCACGTGAGTCCGGGTCACTGTGTTTGCTCTAGCCGGTGACAGGGTTTCGTGCTTTAGCTCTTTGCTGCAGAAAATTTCTTGACTTTATAGGGATGATCTCGGCATGTCGTGGTCATTGCGGAGGACATTAAGCACTGCACATGTAGAGAGGCGTTTAGTACTTTCTCTTTATTCATTAGATGCTTAGGAACTTTTAAAGGACGCGTGATGCGGACTCATGGCGGGTGAGCTCAATGGCGCAAACCCGTCCATGCTTTTGCGACCAAGGAGAGTTTTTTAGCTCAACCATGGAAGCTGGACACGCGACCTGGGGGGGGTTTTAGCCCAGCCCAGTGAAGCGGACTCATGGCGGGTAAGCTTACTGGCGTAAACCCGTCCATGCTTTCGCGACCAAGGAGAATTTTTTAGATCAACCATGGAAGCTGGACACGCGACCTGGGGGGGGTTTTAGCCCAGCCCAGTGAAGCGGGCTCATGGCAGGTGAGCTCATTGGCATTAACCCGTCCATGCTTTCGCGACCAAGGAGAGTTTTTTAGCTCAACCATGGAAGCTGGACACGCGACCTGGGGGGTTTTTTTAGCCCAGCCCAGTGAAGCGGACTCATGGCGGGTGAGCTCATTGGCATTAACCCGTCCATGCTTTCGCGACCAAGGAGAGTTTTTTAGCTCAACTATGGAAGCTGGACACGCGACCTGGGGGTTTTTTTAGCCCAACCCAGTGAAGCGGGCTCATGGCGGGTGAGCTCATTGGCATTAACCCGTCCATGCTTTCGCGACCAAGGAGAATTTTTTAGCTCAACCATGGAAGCTGGACACGCGACCTGGGGGTTTTTTTTAGCCCAGCCCAGTGAAGCGGTCTTGACGACTTTTTGTCTTTTGAGTTGAAGCGCTACCTTTTTAGGTGGATGAGCATTGGTCGACGAGGCTGTGATACTTATTCTTTGGTATCCCAGACTCGTGTGCCAACGAATTGCTGGTTCCACTACCTGTACTTATCATGCCATAGTAATCGACTGTTTTAGTGCTTTAAGGAGACAAGAATTGTGACCATGGATGAGAAAAAATTCTGCTCTGCTAAACTTTGCTAAGCGTACCTGGGCTTTGTGGCAGGATTAGGCATAGAAGCGATGAAGTCGCATCACGTTCCAAGAGTTGGCAACGTGATTCCCAGAGTGATCCTTGAGACGATATGCCCCGGGTGCGACTTCGCGATCTATAATGTAAGGTCCTTCCCAGTTGGGGTCGAGCTTTCCTCCTTCTGTCTTGCGGAGCACGAGGTCTCCTCTGGTGAACCCCCTTATGTTAATGTGCTTGTTATAATATTTCGCGACGCTGGCTTTATGATTGGCTGCTCTGATAGTTGCCAGGTCGCGAGTTTCTTCCCGCATCTGCAACTCTAGCTGCATTTTTTCGTCATTGTCGATCGGGTTATACTGAATGACGCGATCCGTGGGCACAATGAACTCGACTGGCACTGTGGCTTCTACTCCATAAGCGAGAGCAAAAGGTGTTTCCCCGGTTGCTTTCTTTACCGTGGTTCTGTTTGCCCAGAGTACTAGAGGTAATACTTCGGCCCACTTGCCTTTGGAGCCTTCTAACCGCCTTTTCAGGTCCATGACAATACTTTTGTTCACAGCTTCTACTTGGCCATTGCAATGCGGGTGAGCGACTAATGTGATTCTTAAGGTGATCCCCATGTCACTACACCACGTGAGTAACTGTGGCAAATTGAATTGTGGTCCTCTGTCGGTTACGATCTCGTGAGGGAGGCCGTATCTGCAGATGATATTCCTCCATAGGAACTTTTTAACTGCCGGGACGGTAGTGCTCGCGAGAGCCTCGGCTTCGATCCATTTGGTGAAATAATCAACTGCTACAATGATGTACTCCAGTTGACCAAGCGCTTTTGGCTTGAAAGGTCCTAACAGATCTAGCCCCCACATCGCGAAGGGACAGGGGCTCGACATTATTTGTAACTCTGCACCTGGTTCACGAGAAGCTGGGGCAAAGTACTGACATGGCTTACAGTTCTGCGACTCGCGTTGTGCGTCTTGTTTCATGGTGGGCCAGAAGCTCCCCTGTCTTAATGCTTTATAGACCATAGGTCTCCAACCCGCGTGGGTTCCGCACAACCCCGCGTGCAGCTCTCTCATAAGTACGTCACTGTCTATCTTAGACAAACACCTGAGCTCGCGCGGCCCGTATCCCCTTTTGTAGAGTTTCCCACGACACATGTAGAAACGCGCAGCCATAGAGACAAGTTTTCTCATTTCTTTTGGATCCGAGGGTCCGGTTCCGCTTGCAAGATATTGAATTATAGGGGTGCGCCAGTCACTGACTGGCTCGTCTATCTCCATCAGCTCCACCTAATTACTTATGGCGCTCTCAGACTTTACCAACCAGAAGTATTAGCTCTTTCCATCCTTGGAAATGAGGGTAGAATTCCCATCGAGATGTTCCATATTCGCGTACTGAGCTTGGGAACCTCGCTTCGCGAGTTCATCCGCTCGCGTGTTTTCTTCCCTCGACACTGCTTCAATCTCAAAATGTCTGAATAACGAAATCAAGGTAGTAGCCCTTGCATGATATCTGGGGAGATTGCCTGTTCGAGCTTCGTAGGTCCCCTTGATCTGATTCACAACAATCTGAGAGTCGCTCAGGCACTTCACCACGTGAATACTCGCGTGAATTGCAATTTCCAATCCTGCGATGAGCGCTTCATATTCTGCTTCGTTATTAGTGGCTTTGAATTTTAATGCAATCGCGTGGTCGACCTTATCCCCGGCTGGGGATGTCAAGACGACTCCCGCCCCGCAACCGTTTACGTTTACTGCCCCGTCAATGTGCATAACCCACGCGGGGTCTTCTGGAGCTATATCATCTTTTTCTAACTCTCTAAAACTTGTTTCAACAATGAAATCAGCTAAAGCTTGCGCTTTGATGGTGGGTCGCGGTCTATAGACTACGTCAAATTCAGTCATCTCAATCACCCATTTTGCGAGCCTCCCGGAGGTTGTTGGTTTACTCATGAAAGATGGGAGTGGTAAATATGTCAATACCTCGATGGGGTGAGCGTGGAAATAAGGTCGGAGCTGACGAGCGGTTGTTATCAACGCGAATACTACTTTCTCAATGGGTGAATATCTGGTCTCGGCCGACAGAAGTGCTTTACTGACGAAATAGACGGGGACCTGCTGTTCCCTTACTAATACTGCGCTAACTGCACGCGTACCAGCCGCGAGGTACAGCTGTAAGCCTTCACCAGGCACTGGTGACACAAGTATTGGGAGTTTAGCCAGGTGGTCTTTGAGGCTCATAAACGCCTTTTCACACTCCTCGGTCCATTTGAAGCTTTTCGGTTTCCTCAATATGTCAAAGAAAGGGAGGTTTCGCTCTGCGAGCTTGGCACAAAACCTCCCGAGGTAGTTAACCTTTCCTACAAACCTTTGGACATCATGAGTGGATCTCGGCGGTTGTAGATCTATTACAGCTTGGACTTTGTCTGGATTGACCTCGACGCTGCGTGCACTGATCTGAAATCCCAGAAACTTGCCCTCGGTGACCCCGAAGACACATTTCTCGGGGTTAAGGCTCATACCGTAGTTCCCCAGAGTCTCAAAAACTTCTGTCATGTCGCGAGCGTGATCTGTCTGCTTCTTGCTCTTAACTACTATGTCATCAACATAGGCCTCCACGATGTCACCCGTTTGCTCGCTAAACATCATGTCCACCAGCCTCTGGAATGTGGCTCCCGCGTTTTTCAAGCCGAATGGCATTACTTTATAGCAGAAGGTTCCCTTGTCGGTAATAAAAGTCGTGTGCCCCGAGTCGGCTGGATTCATCATGACCTGATTATACCCCGAGTACGCGTCCAAAAAACTCAGAGCTTCATGACCTGCGGTGGAGTCCACTAACTGGTCGATAGAAGGTAATGGGTAGCTGTCTTTGGGGCATGCCTTATTGAGACCAGTGAAATCTACGCACATGCGCCATTTCCATGTCCCCTTGGGATTTTTTTCTACCATTACTACGTTTGACAGCCACGTCGGGTATTGCACTGGCTTAACAAACCCTGCTTTTAACAATTTCGCGAGTTCCACAGCAGCGGCCGCGTTCTTTGGTCCTGCCTGCTTTCGCTTCTTCTGTCTATGCGGCTTGACCTCTGAACTGATGTTCAGGGAGTGGGTCATGACGCTCGCTGGAATCCCCTTCAAATCCTTTGGTGTCCATGCGAACACATCCCGGGAGCGGGCGAGTAAGGCCTCAATCTCTTGCACAACTTTCTGATCCAGTCTTCCCCCTACATAGAGCTTCTCCTCTTTGTTGGTGAATGGAGTGATTGTCTGTTTTTCAAACCCATCAAAATGTGGTTTGTGTCCCTCTTCTTCTTCACCAGTATCTCGCGGCCTCGGAGTGGCATGCACCTCCAACTCGGCCTCCTCAATCACGTGAGGCAACCCTGGAATAAATAACTGGTTGGCGAACAAGGCCTTGGTGCTTCCCTTTTCGGATGATACGTAGCAGATGCGGCTCTACTCTTTGTTCCCTCTCGCGACTCCTACTCCGGACGACGTTGGGAACTTAAGGCAAAAATGACAGATTGACACGACTGCTTCGAACTTGCACAGAGTCTCGCGTCCCAGTATCGCATTGTAGGAGGATGTTATCGGGATTACCACAAAATCAATTTTTTCTGATCTTCTTGACCCGGTCTCTTCACCCAGGATGAGATCTAGGGTGACGACGCCCAGGGCCCTCACTCTGTCACCCGCGAAACCCACCAACGTGGTTTTAGTAGGCCTGAGTATAGACTGATCAATTCCCATTTTCTCGAACGCGTCCCAGTACAGTATATCGGCCGAGCTCCCCGTGTCTACAAGAATCCTCTTCACCAGTTTGGTTCCAATCTGAGCATGAATGACTAGTGGGTCAGCGGCCTTGACGGCCCAGGTATCTACCTCCTTGTCGCTGAAGACAAGCGTGTAAGGCTCAGACTACGGTCTCGCGATACTATAGACTGGCTTTCCCTGAGGCTTGGGCGCGTTGTTTATGAGCCTTTGCTCTCGTTTGCCTAGGGGAATGGGTTCATGGCGGCCTGCGATTGTACTTATATGGCCATCCAGGTGTGGGAAGTTCTGGTTTGGGTGGCGATTGGGACCCTGATTCTGGTTAATCCTCGCGGGGGTTTGCTTCCTTATCTCATTCTGTGCTCTACCTCCGCCTCTACCTCTTACCCCCCTTCTCGGGTTGCCGCGACCTCTGTCACCATTTCCTCTCTGAGCAGTTAAGACTTCTTGTCCTCTCGGGTGGTGAGGTCGCGACCTGCATTCCTCCGTAGAGTGAGTATTCACTCTGTGGTACTGGCTCGTGGCGACCACGACCGCTATCCCCCCTCCTTTGAGCCTTGCGACGGTTATCCTGCTCGGCCACAAAATTCTCTGAGTGAAACTGATTCTGATCATGATTCTGGCCCCTGAACTGTTTCTGACCCTGACCCTGATCTTGAATCTGCAAATCGGGAACTCGCGGGTCACTCTGTTCCTTTCCCTGACTACCTTGATGGCGCTCGTTACCCCAGTTCTGGTTGTCTCTCTTTTGACACTGAGCAGACTTATTCTGATTGTTTCCTTTCGACGCGGGAACCTGAGTGTGCTTCCATGTTAATCTTTGTATACGCTCTTTCGAGCATGCCCTGGTAATCTAAATCTTTCTTGCGGTATAGGTATTGCTTGAAGGAGCTTCCATCTGTGAGACCGTCCAGGAACGCGACCCGGGCAGTTTTATCATGAAAATCTTCGGCTTCTAAGATCTTTTCCGAGAATCTCCTGACATAACCCTCTAGTGATTCGTTTGGTCCTTGCTTGACACCCACTACTTCTTGCATAGTCACTTTTCTTTTCCTTGAGGATCCAAAGTGCAACAAGAAACTCTTCTCTAGATCAGCGAAAGAATGGATGCTCCCTGACGGTTGGTTAAGCATCCAGGTCATGGCGGGACCCGCGAGGGTGCATGGGAAACCTTTGCACATCGTGGCTTCATCAGGGCACCTTGCGGGCATAACATACTTGAAGCGTGCCAGGTGTTGGCTGGGATCTTCTTTGCCGTTGTATTCTTTGATATTAGGGAATCTGAAATCAGGTAGAGGGACTGACCTGACTATGTGGTCTGCGAAAGCAGTCGGGCCGAACAAGGCTGACGGGTTAACGGACGGATAGGCCTCATAAGCTTGTCGCGGACAGGTTGCCTGGTTGTAATAAGGTTCCCACTGGTAGCGAGAAGGTCCTCGCTCGGCACGAATCCCATATCCCCTCGTTTCGGTTCTTCCCCTGTAAGATTGGTCCTCTATGTAGCTCGCGGGGGCTTGATTTAAATCAAACCTACTAGGGTGACTAGCCCTCTCGCGTCCCTCGACCCTGGTTCTACGCGATATTGAGATTCTGTCGTCGGGTACGTGCTCAGCACTCTCCTCAGCGACAGGTTGCTCTCGTTCAGCCTGATTCTGTTCTACAATTACGTATAGGGGAAAGATTATTCAGATTATTTTAGAACCGCACAATATTGGGATACTCCGCAAGAATTGTATGAGTGGGCGAGAGATAGAGGAAAGGAGTTAGTGATAGCTTTGGTAACGCGTAATTCAAGTCCGTACCAAATAAGTATTGTGTGCGATAGATTTGGAAAACCAAGATCTGGGAGGCCAAAGGTGAACAAAGAGAATCCAGAGTTGCTTGTTCCTAGGCTTAGAAAGTCGAAGTCGAAGAAGTGTGAGTGTAGATTTCAGCTACTGGCAGTGCGAAAGAAAAACATTCCCGGGGTCGCAGGAGAAAAATGGATTTTAGGTGTGATAGAAGGTCGGCATAACCATGTGCTACTTGCTAGTTTTCATGGGAATGCATTCATGGGTCGAATGACGGAGGAGCAAGAGCTTTGTGCTAGGCGGTGGGGAGATGGAACTGGACGCAAGACGCCAAAAGAAATTATCTCTAAATTGAGGGAGAAGTACCCTGGTAATGTTACTTCAAGGAGACAAGTTGCAAACTTTTTGCAAAAGGTGAATTACGAAGATCGCGGAGAGCTAAACATGACACAGTGGTCGCTTAAGTTTTTGCGAGACCACGACTACATAGTTCACCCACATAGAGACACGACAAATGGCGAGGTTGCAATATTATTCTTTGCTAACCAAGAGTCATTGCGTTTGTTGAAGAAGTACCCGTACGTGGTAATTATCGATGCGACG
This sequence comes from Oxyria digyna, assembly GCA_029168935.1. NCBI lineage: Eukaryota > Viridiplantae > Streptophyta > Magnoliopsida > Caryophyllales > Polygonaceae > Oxyria > Oxyria digyna. The sequence continues at coordinate 59,610,098 of JAPVLV010000001.1, read as the reverse complement.
TACAAGACAAACAAGTAAGTCTCTACAATACCTTGGTCGATATTTAGTTCGGATAATGATATATGTTCTGTAGTGATATAAGTTAATGTTTCAATAGATATGAAATGCCGCTCGTAGAGATCGTTGGATTCACCAGTACACACAAGACGTTCAACATCGCGTATGCATTCACTAAAGCGGAAAGGATTTATCATTACACATGGATAATGATTCAATTGAAGTCATTATTCATAGATCTGGGAGTGATGCCAACGGCTATAATGACAGATAGCGAAGACGCGCTGATAAAAGGGATAAAGACTGTTTTCGGGAGCGAAGTTCAAAATCTGTTGTGTTGGGTGCATATCAAACACAACATTGAGGCACATGCTTCGACCATCCTAAAGAGACAAATTAAAGTGGAAGCCTTTGCAGGACAATGTTGGGGACTATTTTGCTCAACTACTGAAGAGACCTATGAACTGCGGCTCGAACAGTTGAAGAGATCTTGGAAGAGCGGCCTTGTGGGATACGTCGAGAGAACATGGCTTAATCCTCACAAGACAAGCATAGTGAGGGCTTGGACAGATCATAAGCTTCATTTCCTTACGAGGACTTCAAACAGGTAAATATTGATATTTTTTAGGTAAGACGATTATATCATAACGGCGTACTTTCTTAACTTACCAACTTAACTGTTTTTTAGAGTTGAAGGGATGCACAAGGTTTTGAAAGATATTATTGGTTCCAGCAGAGGGGGCTTTAACAGAGTGATCGTACGGATCCATCATTCAGTACTCCTTCAGATTGATTCAATTAGGGCGAGCATGAACATGTCTCTCTTCAAACGACCAACTGATTTTGATGATCCAAACATGCATCCGCTTGGAAGGGCTATTTTTTCCCGACTATTCTACAAAGTGTCAGACATGTGTTTTGATCATTTGTTGGCTACTTATGAGATCATGTTGACGGGGAAATTTCCTGAACAATGCACCGACCATTGGGTGAGGAACTGTCTTGGATTGACGTGCGTCCATCAAATTGCACACGCTATCATTTCAAACACACCCCTGATTGAGGATGACATTCACCCGTTCTGGAGGGATTTGCATTGGGACGACACACCTGAAACAGAAGACGACCCAAATCTGAAGGTCCGAATGAACATTATAGAGTTGCGACTCCATGAAATGTTCACCAAGTTGGAACTTGGAACCTTGAAGAAAAGCACGGCATACCAGCTAGGTGAGTTGTATCAGGACTTGGAGCATCCTGAACTAACTACCTTGAAAGAACCGACAAATGTGAAAAGAAAAGGCAGGCCAAAGGGTGCAAAGAACAAGGATAAGGAGGAGGTTGACAGTGAAAATGACAAGGAGGATGACATAAAACAAGAAGATATGGAGCAGTATGAGAAGGAGGAGGCAAAGCAGAAATCAAAAGGAAAGAAGAGTACAGGAGCAAGACGGCCAGGTCGCCCTAAAAAGGAGGAGGATGACAGTGAAAATGACAAGGAGGAATCGAGAGAGAAGAGTTATTTTGAGCACAAACGAGAAGAGCTAGAGCAGTATGAGAAGGAGGAGGCAAAGCAGAAATCAAAAGGAAAGAAGAAGGCAAACAATAAAGGAGCAAAACGACCAGGTCGTCCTAGAAAGCAAACAACGACATCACTTCCCGTGGTCATTGAGGCCGTGGAGTTGCATTCTCAACCCATGCCCGACCTATCACAGCCTGAAGGATCAAACTACACTGACTTCGATCAGTGCCCTGAAGAACTTGGTGTTCCTCTCATTCATAGGGGGATTGACTTCGGCATTGACAATTTGGATGATTTTTGGCTTCCATACATCACAGATGTTAGACAGGTATGTTCTGACGGGCATTGTGGTTATAGGTCGATGGCCTTACTTCTGGGAAGAAAAGAACAAGAGTACGGAAACATTCGGCGTGAGCTGGTAACGGAGCTGCTTGAGAACCGAGAATTGTACGAGCCTATTCGTCGTCGTCTTCGTCCGGGTACTTGGGAGGATCTTATTCTCCAAGTTAACCATTGTAGAAGCCCTTGTTCAGAACTGTACTGGTTGCACTTTCCACTGATGGGCTTAGCGTTTTCCACCCTATACCAAGTTGGCCTTGTGTTATTGTGTTGGGATGTTCCGACCTTTTCCTTACCGCTAAGGTGTAGAACAGAAAACGCTGATCCTCCCCGACAGATTTTCGGCATGGCACACGTAGGCAACCATGACCACTTCATACCGGTAAAGTAGACAATTGTACTTGATACTTGTGTAATCATAGTTTTTTGTTTAATATCTTAAGTCGATTGTGTTTATATAGGTGGCATTGATGGTTGGTTCGCCACTACCGCATACTCCCGGTTCGTGGAAGAAACACGTAGATCCAAACATTCAATGGTGGGAAGAAACATTTGGGGAAAATTTGAGGATGTATCGAGAGTACCGCATTTCAAATGGTCGGGCACCAGATCCATTCATGTATAAAGGAGGGACCGAACCCGTTCACATATCTAACTAAGTGAGATTGTCATGTAATAAGTAGAAGACGTATTTTACCTTGTAATGTTCAATCTCATTTATTAGAAGACGCTTTTTACCTTGTAATAATTAGAAGACGCCTTTGCTTGTTTTGTAATGTTTTGAGTCGGTTTTTTTCGTTTCTAAGTCGTTTCGAGACGTTTTGAACCTTTTTTTCCAAATAAGCTTCAATGAAAGTTCATAATGAAAGTACATAATGGTGCGCAACCTTTCCATCAGGAGCTTCAGATTTTTTAGATTCGATGCGCAACGTTAAGGCGCACAGGTTTTTAACGGTAACAAAGTGTGCGCAACATACCTGCGCACAGTTTGTTGCCGTTCAAAATGTGTGTGCAGTATATCTACGCACACGGATTTAACCGTAACTTATTGTGCGCTTTACAACAGCGCACAATAAGTTACAGATTGAAAAAGTTACAGAATAGGTGCGCATAACCTTGACGCATGGAGGAAATCCGGTTTGAAGTAGTTGAGATATGAAGGGTCTAGTACATCGATGTTGATTATGTTTCAAAAACTTATACAATTATGTGTTATTAGGCATATAAAGTGTGTATAAGGTCTCCCCTTCAGAAAAAGTTGATCGAAAATACGCAAAAACGCCTTGGAGGCCTTATATGCGCATTGGGTCTGCGCACACATTTCTATGCGCATTTCGAGTACGCACAGCCTCTTGTGCGCAGGTGTTAAGCGCATGGTTGAAGTCCGTTAAAATATGATCGTTGGAATATGATCGTTAAAATATTAATCGTTAGTCTTGTCGTTGTTGTAATCGTTAGTTAAGTGGTTGTTGTAATCGTTAGTTAAGTGGTTGTTGTAATCGTTAGTTAAGTTAAAACCATCACACAAAAAAAGGCATACATAAAACATCAATCGTACATAAAACATCCATCAAACAAAAATAGAAGTCGAGCGTCTAATCCCGAGTCTCCTGAGTATAAGGCAGAGCATCCTCCCGAGGTACATCACCCTGAGTCATATCATCCTGGTGCACATCCTCCTGAGTCGTATCATCCTGAGTGTCACATCCACTCCCCTGGCCTCTCTCATGAACAAAATCTCTGAAAACAGGAGGTGGTGGTGCCATCCGCGATGCACGTGGGGGAGATGGTGCCAAAGGTGCCTAAGGTGCCTCTAAGATTGCAAGCCAGCCACGAATCACATCTTCAGTGCCCCAAGGTCGATCCGAGATAGGAGTGTCTAGAAAAGAGTGCATCATGGCTTGAAGGATTTGAAAACGCTGCAAACAAAACGTAAATTTAATCGTTAGTTAAGGTCTGAAGCTATGTTTTGTACAAACTTTATAAAATTTTACATACCGCTAATGCATCGATAGGCACCGAGGTATATCCATAGCGAGGCGGGCGATCATGTCTCTCAGAGGATGGATCGACGACGAGATGTGAGAACTCGTCCAACCAATCCATATAGTCATCAGACATCTTCCATGCTGGCTCTGCAACCGGCCCATCCAGATCGATCAGAGGCCTCGGCTCTGCGTCCCATCCGAGCTAAGTGGTGTATACAATCCTACAGCAGCATCTCCATGGGCGAATGCAGGGTTCGTGACAAAGTGATCACGAAAATGAGGAAAGTATGCCCAGATCCAGCACTACATATAAACAATTACAGGTTATTCACCAAGACGTTAAAGACAAGATCTTACCCTCAGAAGAATCCCACATGAACCAATGGTTACCGTCTCGACTCTAGATGCAGACCCTAAATTGCGATACACTAACGCAAGTATGTCGGCTCCCCATGCAATGTCCCCTGTACGATCATGGTTGAGAACAAGCGCCGCGTACTGGACCTTGACACCCTTTGTCGACCTGTCCACCAAGACAGTCGAGCCCAGAACCAAAAGGAGATACAGAGTGGCAATGTGACTCTCATTCCTGACTGGCGCATCAAACAAAACTTCCAACCGAGCATTGAGGGCATCGAAATGAATGCCACCTGAGCTATAACATGCCTTCATGTCATCAGCCTCCTAACCCATAGCGTCCGCAAGCGCCGCATAGATCTGGTCATCTGTCATAGGTGAATTGCAGCTACGACCATGTATACGGACTTTGAGGATCTGCATCACGTCATGTAGGCAGATGGTCATCTCAGCAAATGGCATGTGGAAAGTGTTTGTCTCTGGATGCCACCTCTCCACAAAAGCAGAAATCAGTGCAACATCGATATGAGACGCTATGCCCACTCGGCGCAGCTCTGTCAGCCCAGAACGCTCAGCAAGCCTGAACCATGTGCCCTCCTCAGCTGAAATATGATGCTCATAATCTTGAACCTGTGGAGATCTGTACATCACCCTCAGGAGCTTCCTAGCCTAAATAAGTACAGAAAAAAAATTGCCTCCGATTAGTAAATATGAAACGTATAAGTTATTATAAGCATTCAGATCAATGTTATTGAACATACCAGATCTAACAGAGCCGCATCAGCCTCGGCCTCATCCCCGTCCCCATCCTCTGGCACATCCTCTGGCTCATCCTCTGGCTGCACAACAACAACAGCCTGAGGTGGCTGAATATCTGTTACTCGTCGTCTCTGCCTGGGACGACGACCACCTCTAACTGGAGCCGCAACCTCCTCAACAACAACCTCCTCAACTGCAGCCCCCTCAGCGACTCCCTCAGCAGCAACACCCTCACCACCAACTCCCTCAGCACCCTCCTGGCCTCTCCCTCTCCCTCTCCCTCTACCTCTCCCTCTACCTCTCCCTCTCCCCCTGCCACCACCTCGGCCTCTGCCTACAGCACCCTCACCACCACCTCGGCCTCTGCCTCGGCCTACAGCTTCCCCCGCACGGGCACGCTTCCTAACCTGCACCGGGGGCACCAATGGTACATCGGGAGCGGGCCCTGGAAGAGGACCACGCGACCATATCCATCTCGCTATATGCGTCTCATAAGAACACAATAGGTGCGGCGCACGTGGACGACAAATGTCCTGCATCGAGTCCCCGAGCCAAGGAAAATAGGTCGGTACGGCATGGTCATCGTCGTCTAAATCTCCTGACACTGGCTCTGCAGATGCGACCGTAGGAGGAGAAGATGTCGACGCTGCTGCATCTGTCACTGGAGGTAAATCCTGCTCTGTATGCTCTGAACTGGGAGGTACAACATCCTGAAACAGAGGTGCGTCGTGGATATCATAGTCATCTGTGGTCACTTGCGCCTGTACTGGTGTGGGCTCAATAAGGTCGAACGCAGTAAGATATCGACCAGGATAATCTACATCATCATGGAAATCTCCTGTCTGTCCATCTATCTACATATGCGAACCATCTATCTCCTACTGTTGCAGTTGTGCCTCGTCGTACTCATTCTCTGGCTCACGACGGTCAGGTGATCCGATGCCGAAAAATCGTTCGAGGGCCTCAAACTCTAGTCGCACACCGGCTGCCACATCATGTCGACGTGGAAGCCGTTCCGCTACTGGTGCGGGCATCGTGTTGCCGGTCTGATCCATGACGGCTTGTATAGTCTACATGTTTTTACATTTTTAGTATGACTAATTCACACTAAAATATTCGGAAATAATTTGCAACTTCGTAATCAGATTCGAGTCTTTATATCTACAAAAACTAAATTTTTTAATAGGAATTGTTAGAAACTTAACAATTAAGTCATAACTAGTTATGAGTAGAGATGGCTCCCGGTCCGGTCCGGTTCTGGTCCTGCGGAACCGGGAAAAACCGGTTTTTCCAGTTCCGGTCCGGTCCGGTTCAATCCGGTTCTGGACAGGTTCCGGTTCCAAACCGGAACCGGCCGGTTCAGTCTGATTCAGTCCGGTTCGGGCTGAATCGGACCGGTTTTTTATTAAAAAAAACAAAACAAAACCGCCGGTTACCGGTTCTAACAGGTTAACCGGCGGTTTTGCTTTTAAAAAATAATTTTATAAATTTATAAAACTTAAAAAAACTTATAAAAACCGTTGGAACCGGCGGTTCTTTATTTTATTTTATTTTTTACAAAACCGGCGGTTCCGGTTAACCGCCGGTTAAAATATTTTTTTAAAAAAAATAAAAAACCGCCGGTTTTTTATTTTAAATTTCGTGAACCTGAACCGGACCGTGACCAAACCGGTTGCGGTCCGGTCCCGGTTTTAACCCGGTCCGGTTCCGGTTCGAACCGGCGGTCCCGGTCCGGTCTGGCCATCCCTAGTTATGAGTGTTAAGTTTCTAATATTTAATTCATAATTACTAAAAAATAAACATCTAAACTAATACGAAATAATAATTACTACTATTACTAAAAAATTACGATTAATACGAATTCATAATAATTCTCTTTAATGCATAATAATATGAAACTTAATCGTAATTATAAAAAATTACGATTAATAAGAATTATAATATTTAATTCATAATAATCTGAAATTTATTCGTAATTAAGAGAAATTACGATTAAATTACGATTAAATTACGATTAATACGAATTCTAATATTTAATTCATAAAAAACTGAAATTTAATCGTAATTATTACTAAAAAAATTACGATTAAATTTCCAAAATTAAATACGATTAAAATTTGAAAAAAGCGGGTTTAGAAATTATATACCGAATAAAGCTCGTGCGGTGTCACCGGATCCGTAGTCGTCGTCGTCGGAACCCGAGTCGCCGGAACCCTACCAGCCGCCGGAGCACCCGCCGGAACCCTACCAGCCGCCGGAGCACCCGCCGGAACCCTAGCCCTCGCCAGAATATTCGCCGGAATTGTCGCCGGAGGAGCATTTGCCGCTGCCAACGCCGCTCGAGTCGCATACCGCCGGCCGCCTCCATCCACCAAGGCTTCATCGTTGGACAAGGTCGCCGAAGGTGGCTCCGTTGTGACGGAGGTCGCCGGAGGTGTCGGGATCGGGACGAAAGTGGTTTCTTCGGGAGCGAAAGGATGTGGGGGTTGCGAATCCATTGATGAGATTGTGTTTAGGTGCAGAGAATCAATCGGAAAGAGAGAGAAAACGAAGCCCGCCGTCGGAAGTGGAAAACGGAGAAGAAGAAGGAGAAAGAAGAAGAAGAAGACGCCCGGTAGGTTAAAAAGAACCTGTGCGCAGATACGTTGTGCACAGATCTTATGCGCAACACGTCTGCGCATAAGGTTTTAGAATTCGAAACGCTGTGCGCAGATGTTTTGCGCACAGGTTCTTTTTAAACGCGTGTCATCAGCGCATTAATTTGTCAGACGACGCCAGCAATTTCATTTTATTCCCAAAATACCCCCGTGCACTTAATAACTGCGCATATACTAATGCGCATAAGAACTGCGCACAGATTAACGTGCATATAGTGAAAAAGTCGCGTGTATATAGGCGTTTCGAACCAAAACGGATATACCGAGCCTGAAACTTTCCTGAATAAAACGTGAATGGATTACCTGCTATTATAAATTCAGTTTTGGAATTTCGTCTGAGATCTTCGGTTATTGCTTTCGAAATTACAGTGAGGAAACGATATCAACTCCCAATTGTAGATCTCGTAGGGTTCTTTATTGTATATTAAATCATATCATTATATAATGGAACTAGAATTGGACCCCCGCGCTACGCGGGTTAATTACTGTTTTCTGTCTCAAAACTGGATTGGGCTAACTATATATTTACAATTTTTTTCAAGACATATTTTATCCAAATTAGGCAAATTTAAATCTAACCTGCAGATCCAGACATTAACACAAAAATAAACGAACAATAGAAGTGATAAAAATAGCAAATTGATTGGTTCAATTACAAATTGACAATAACCATGAGTAACGACGAAATACCATATGCAGAAGAGTAACGACGACTTGATGAGAGAATTAATTTAATACGAAATCCCATTCGGAGAATTCGAAAAATCAAAAGTTGAAATTAGAAGAGGAATTCAAGAGGCCACAAAGTAATGACGACTTAATGACAACTTTCTAGGTCATTACCCGCGTTTTGCGCGAGCCAAACACTTTTTATTTGTGTCTATATTCATATACTTAATATATTTTTTCATATATGTATTTTTTAGTAAATTATAATAAAATGAATTTAATATCTCTTATATATGTACCAAAATCAGATAGTCGTTTACGTTGTTCGAATTGCTCTTCATCGTTATACGGATTGAAGGTGAAGAGCGAAAAATAAATAAATAAAATTGGTGGAAATACTAACCAATTAAGCACATAATTAGACATTTAATAAGTCTCAATTATCATTAGAGAGAAATAGAAAAAAAGAGAAAAAAATAAGTTTAAACATTAATGAGTACCAATTGTCATTACTTTCTCAAACCCATGAATTTTTATATATATATATATAGATAAATGTAATGGGTCGTGCACGTCTCTAGCCCACCCTTATAACACTCACCATCTTTCGAACATAAGTGTTTGAGAAATAACTCTTGTTTGTAGCGAAATTACCTACGAGAAGATAACTAAGCAATTGTAGGGCAAAGATCAAAGAGAACGGTATAATCTCAACACTCAAGAACAAAGTAGGAAATTAGAGTTGAAGCTTTAACTTGATATTACTCGAATGGAGGCTGTCCCTTTAGAAAGCAGGCGTTAGCCTTTATTTATAGGCTAATCCTAATAATATCTTTAAGGAAAACAAGATCTTATCTCTTCCTTCTATCTAAATAACGATATAACAAACAAGGTAAAAGATATTATTCACCGTATCTTTTACCAATTACAAGAATATAATAAAGAATAAGATAAAATCCACTCGGCCGACCTAATCTTTAAAATAAACGAGCCCTTTGCCACGTCTCGTCACGTCGACGGCATCTTCTATTTCTCTCGTCGCGTCGAAACAATTCTTCTACGCGTAGCTTACCATGCGTTCCTTACAGGGCTTAACGTCTAGTAGAGCTGGAAGACGCCTTCTTTTTTCAAGGAATACGTCTTCACACTAGGAACGCGTTGATGATTACGTCACCTGTATTTTTAATATCGTTGCAGAGCTTCGATCGTCATTCGCCTTCAATCATTTCCATACTACAGATGGGAGGGCTTCGTTATCTGTGCCGGTAACGTTTAATTATAACGGCTAGTTTCTCAACGGCTATAATGCCATAGCCGTTGAACTTTTTCCCATATTCTTCGCGATCTCTTTGGCTATATAAATAGAGGTTCTTCATCTTTCTCCTACTTCTTCCCACTAGTACAATAACGAGCTAATGCAACGGTTTTAGCTAAGGCAACGGTTTATTGAAGTGGTTTACACAAAGGCAACGGATTTGCAGCGGTTTGCTCAAATGCAGCGGTTTGTTGGCAGCGGTTTAAATAAAAAAATTAATGAAGCGGTTTTATTTCCCTACTGCAGCGGTTTGTGTTACCGTAAACACTGAATAGTATTAGGCGTGCACGTGTCCCCAATCATTTCTGATTTTTCATTCCATTGTTGAAAAGCAACTACGAGCGATGAGTTCTGAGTATGGTTTTAGGGTTTTTTCGTTTCTAGGATTCGAAGGAGTTCCAAATCGCTTAAACTCCCAATTGCGCGTGACCAACCGGAAGAAGAATCGCCAAGGTATCTCTTCTTCTCATTCCATCTCATCTGAATTGCGAGTTAAGACTCCTTTCAATCAATTACGCTGACAGGATTTGGGGAAAATACTCACACTGAACCAATCAAGAAATGCTCAATTTCTAATAGAAAAATCATTGACTCGAGGTACGGTGGAGTGATTCGAGTCTCTCACTAAACCCTAGGTTTATGATGCAACTAACTAACAAGTGCAGTCCTTGTAGTTTACTGTCTTTGCTCGACAGATTGAAGTTGTTGGTTTGAAGTTTCCTATTTTTGTTCATTTGCATAGGTTTAGGGTTTACACAGATTAAATGAACCTTAGCCAGGACGAAGGTGGAGAAGATAGGTATGTACTGCTCGACCTTGGTCAACTTTCTAAAGTCGATTTTGCTCCTGGTACCTCGCACGTTATCGGTATTTCTAATCACACTCCAAAGCTTAAACCGTTAACTACGTTTTTTCAACATAAAAAAAAGTTAAAAATTTGCTGCATAAATTGGCTTAATGTATGGTTTTGTGAATCAAAATGCAGGACCATAATACAATGAAGTTGTTATTAACTAACAATTTGAATTTGGTGAGTATGTGATATTTTGCTTGTTTGGTCAATGTTAAACACAAAAGGTTGTTTCTAAAACGATGAAAAAAGAGATTGATTAATTACTTGTCTAGTTACATGATAAACCTATCTCTTATTTCTCTTTGCAGATCGGCAAATACGTAGAATTTGTTGGAACATGCTTGATCTTTCCGAAAAATGGTGAGTCATACTTATGCTTCACTAAGCTGATAAATATGTTCATACGCAATATCTGTATGTGAGCATTGTGAACCTTGCATTTATGTTGAGTTTCTACTCGGACAAGGTTCTTGTTATGAAAACTATTTGCATAACTTGGAATGCTTGTTTTACTGATTTTATTTCATATACTAAATTTCCCACGTTGATTGAAACTATGATGATTAATACAGCTTGTGGGTTATAAATACAATTTTTAAAGTATGCTAATCTCATGATCCACCCAAATTGATTTTGAAACTCATAGTTAGGATTTAGTTAAATCTTGTACTTGTGTTTTTGCAGGCCAGTCTCGTATGATCTCTACTGTATTTCTCTTTCTTTTATCCCCTTCAATCTCTGAAATATCACTGTCATTGTTTCCAGATCATCTTTTTGACAAATTTGATGAGCTAATGAGAGCCCTATGTTTGCTAGAGTTTCAGTTCGAGTCTTGACTTTTCACTTCTTAAATGCACTGAATTAACCAGATGATAAAATATTAGGGCCCCTTTATTTAGTTGTGAAAGAGAATCAGTGTGTCTGCATATATTTATACGGCAGTTAGATCCTAGCTTTCAGTGTTTTAATCTTTTTTCTGACTGGAAACCAAAGACTGTTTTTTAATCTTAGTTTGTAAGAGGTTCAATGGTGGCCACATTTGTGGACGGGGTTTCAAGGTGGTCGGGTACAGATAACGATCCATTTAGTCAGAAATCACCTACAAAATTCACATGTCATCTTATGTCAAAAAATTATCAAGAAACGAAAATGAATATTTTGTATTGAACTCCAAGCTCTATATCTGAATTTATATATCTTTTTGCATAACCATTGCGGCTTATTTCTTGCCTGGAATGAGCTGAGATGCTCCGTTGAAGGTTTGCAGGCTGACCTTGTCACTGGTTTTGTTCTTACAAAACAAAATAGAATCAACAACTAACGAGAAGGAATGTCACTGGTAGTTCTGGTTGGTATATGAGATTGAAAACGATATGTTGGATGATTGTATTTCATTCCTTGCTTCTTGTCTCTAGTGTTTTGTTGTATAAAAACGTTTTTGATGTATGTTAATTTTACTATCCATGTAAGGTCCAATTCAACGAAATACTTTTGTAACTTTGAAATTGTAAATTTGATTCTTTATTGATTCTCTTGCGGTGAAGGGAGAAGAGGAAAATGGGTGTTTCTAGACCTTGTCAAGTTTAGCAGCTCGAAGGTATTATTCTTGTGCTCTTATTAGCAAAGTTTACCTACTCTTTTCATTGAAGCTTTGTATGGAACTTTACTAATAAGATGGTGATGTTTTTCGTATTATATTAATATTTAATACAAGTCTTCTCTTGTCTGAAATGTATATTGCTCTAAGAAATGTTGACTGAAATTATTTGCTTTTATGTTTTGTGCTTCCTCAGTAAATATATTTTCACTTTTTGTGTTTGTTGATTTTGTGCTAACTTCAGTATAATTTAAGATAATCACAACCTAACATATTTCTGTATCTTGTTAAAAATTACATTTTGTAGATAATTACACAATTATTTTCTGTCAAAATCTAGTAGAAATTGAATGGACTCCTGCTATTTCATATGATATATATCTACTAAAATCTGATATCAACCTTGGAGAACCATTGCATAGATAAACAGGTGTAGAAAACATGTGAAAAATGTGGATGCCTAGTCTAAAAAACTGGATTAAAACGTATATTGATTGTATAACCTTGTAACAAGGATTGACTAGAAGCGTTGGATTGGATTAAATCAATGGCTAGGATTAATGATGGAAAAAAAATTGAAAAGGAAATTAATAGGAGAGAGTACGTATTTGTTGGAGTTTTTGATTTTTTGATTTTCTTTTTAATGGTTAATAGGAGAGAGAGATAGAATGACGGTTAAACAAGAGAGACATAAAGAATGGCGATTTTATTTTTCTCCATTGCAACCTGAATCCAAGTTCACAAAATTAACGCTCTTGGTCGTCTTCCAGATCTTCATTCTTCTTGAAGTTCTTAATTCTTTTTCCATTGACGCATGGATTTACAATGTCTACGGATGAAGTTGATCGTAAAAGTTAGTTCTTGATAATTAGGGTTTCTTAATATTCAGTTTTGGTTACTATGTTGTTCGACGAATTCTGCAAAAATCAATGGCTTATGTTGCGCAAGAAATATTCGATTTTGATTAATCGATATTCATGTTTACAATACAGTTTGTGTATTCGTATTCTAATGTGAGATATTCATCTTCTCCGTATTTGTGTTCTAATAGTGATATATTAGGTTTTAGGGTTTCCATTACGAAAGAAGACGATATTCTTATGTTCAACTTTGTTATTCGTGTTCGACTGTAGAATATTCAGTTATAGGAGTTCCATTATGAAAGTAATTAGTGAAAAACATAAAGAAGACGATATTCTGATGTTCAACTTTGTTATTCGTGTGCGATTGTAGAATATTCAGTTATAGGAGTTCCATTATGATAGTAATTAGTGAAAAACATAAAATAGACGATATTATGATGTTCAACTTTGTTATTCGTGTTTGACTGTAAAATATTCAGTTATAGGAGTTCCATTATGAAAGTAATTAGTGAAAAACATAAAGAAGACGATATTCTGATGTTCAACTTTGTTATTCGTGTTCGATTGTAGAATATTCAGTTATAGGAGTTCCATTATGATAGTAATTAGTGAAAAACAAAAAGAAGACGATATTCTGATGTTCATCTTTGTTATTCGTGTTCTTCCTCTGATATATTAGGTTTTAGGGTTTTCATTATGAAAGACTTTTATTCCTACATAAAGAAGACGATATTCTGATGTTCATCTTTGTTATTCCTGTTCTACTGTTGAATATTCAGTTATAGGGGTTCCATTATAAAAATAATGAATGAATTACGCAAAGAAGACGATATTCTGATGTTCAACATTGTTATTCGTGGTCTACTGTTGAATATTCAGTTATAAGTGTTATACTTTTTTCCCAGGTAAAAAAGTGGTCGATGAATGGTCAAGTGATGATTGGGTGACTGAAAATTCAGGAGATGATACAGAGGTTTGCGAAACTGGAATAACAGACGTTGATGAAAATTCGTGTTCTATATAGTTGAAATATTCCGTTGTAGGTGTTCCATTATGAAAGGTTGTTGTTCCTACGCTTGATGACCTTGTCCTCATAATTCTTTTGACATTATTAGTATGGCTCTGATTTATACAACACATTTTTTGTAATAGATCTTTGTACCTTTCTTGAACTAGATACTGCTTTTTGTACAAATGATAAATAAAGTATTATCATTTGTTCTTGTAGTTTCTTTCTTCTTCTTCTTCCTTACTGTACTTGGATTTTCGATACTGCATATTTTGATTAAATACTCTCAAGTCTTAGGTTGTCTTTGTATTCTAAACTAATTATTGGTTACATAACAACTTTATCATAATAAGGGATTTAACTTCAACTAAAATTAGTTAATTGACTCAAGATTCACCACCACGTACTAGTGAAGGATAATTGTGTACAAAATATAGAATACTAAACTTTAACTAAAGGAAACTGTTTAAAAATGACACTTCAAATTTCAAATGAAAACTTGTTCAGATTTATAACCAGCTTCAACTACATGAAAATCTTCACATGATGGAGAAGAACATTACATAATATCTAAGCGTTGGATTGGTTGTTAAGTAGCAGGAGGAGTCTTCTTCTAAAGCATCTTGGGCAGATCAAAGTCGTCTTGTATGCAGCGCTGTTGTGGGTGGGAAAGTAAACTGCACATTTGCCTGAAGAGATTGCGTTGCAGGCATGTCCCGCTCTCAAATATGTAGCCTTCGTTCTCTGTCACTGATAAGATAGCCAGTTGTACAGTAGCTTCTCCACCACAGCTCACTGCACCTGCGCTGCACATAAACAATTCTAGAGACACACCAGCTGTCATAACTGATTGTAATAGTAGTATGTTGGTTCACGCCTCTGCAATTATAAAGAGGAGTTCCATGTAATAGCTAATTCCTTCAGTCAATATACAGAACAAAGTTCTTCCCCAATTTCTCTCTTTATGAACATGGTATCAGACTTTATTTTCGATCCAAAACCTTCCGCCATATCCCCAAACCAGTAAACCACAAAAAAACCTCATGGTTGCTCCAGTCGCCATGGATTCCTCGAATCCGCTCTTCATTTCCAACTCCGATCATCCAGGGTTACTTGTTGAATATCAGTGCACAGATGCTTCTTCTGTTTCAACTCCTATGGAGACTAATCACAAACTGCAGTTTATTGCTGGTACAGCTCTGACAAACCCGACTCCTTATCGCCAACTCATAGGAAAACTGAACTTCCTTGTTCATAGTCGTCCTGACTTGGCCTTTACGGTTCAATGCCTAAGCCAGTTTCTTCAAGCTCCACACTCAGATCACATGGCTGCGGCGTTTCATACCCTGCGTTATCTCAAAGGAACAATTAATCAAGCTTTGCTCCTCGGGTCTTCTTCATCATTGCAGCTTCGAGCCTATTGCGATGCTGATTGGGCATCTTGCCCTAATTCCAGGAGATCAGTGAGTGGCTTCGTCATCTTTCTCGGCGAAAGTCTTTTATCTTGGAAATCCAAAAAAACAGCAGACAGTCTCCCTTTCTTCGGCTGAGGCTGAGTACCGTTCCTTGCGCAGGTTAACCGCTGAGCTTGCCTGGCTGAGTCGCCTTCTCCATGAGTTAGGTATTGCTGATGTTTCTCCAATCCCAGTCCAGTGTGATAACCAAGCTGCTATATACATTGCTCGGAATCCCGTTTTTCACGAACGAACAAAACACATCGAACTCGGTTGTCATTTCGTTCGTGAAAAACTCCTTGAGGGTCTCATATCCCTCTCACATGTACCGACCACACATCAGTTAGCTGATGCTTTGACTAAACCTATTGCTGGCTATAAACTCAGTGAAGTTCTTCCCAAGCTGGGCATGGTAGATACCCCTTCCAGCTTGCGGGGGGATGATAAGATAGCCAGTTGTACAACAGCTTCTCCACCACAGCTCACTGCACCTGCGCTGCACAGAAACAATTCTACAGACACACCAGCTGTCATAACCGATTGTAATAGTAGTGTGTTGGTTCACACCTCTGCAATTATAAAGAGGAGTTCCATGTAATAGCTAATTCATTCAGTCAATATACAGAACAAAGTTCTTCCCCAATTTCTCTCTTTATCAACAATCACACTATAAAGGGCTGCAACAAGAGAGTCGTACACTCTTTGGGGACAGTTTTCTGGACCGGGCTTGTTATGAAGATACATGACATCAAATGTGAATAGCTTCTCGTTTACAGGACACTGGAAAACTGGTGGCGATGATGAACGACAATATATAAGGATCTGGACATGGTAGAGAAGATAGTTAGTTCATGAAATTACTGATCTTGGATTTTCTAGAAAGATTTATGTATTGAAGTATGAGCATGGTGTAAGGAGTTGAAGAAAGAAGTGTTTTTTTAATAGTTTGGATGTCAAAAAAACACACCAGGAGATTCATGTTATCAACTAATGAAGCTTTCTATGATTGAAGAAATATTTTAAATGATAGAAGATGATTTAAACATCAAACGTTGAAGGGAATGATCTCAGACGACTTAAATAAATAAATACACAACAATTGATCTAAAGCTGGAGTAATTGTTAATGGTTGTGACTATAATGAGTAAAAAAAAACGCATAGGGTATGCTTTTTGATCTGCTAACTCATTCTAAACGTGATCAAACAGGTAATTCTCTTTTAGCACAATCAAACAATACACATCATATAATTAATAAGCTATACGTGTTTGATAACAAGGGAATGTATCCAAAGATAGGATATTGATTTAGTTGATTGATAATGTTAAATTCAAAGACCTTAAAAAACAATCAGATAGGAAAGTACTAGCGCAAGAACTGCAAAGCCACAAAGGTCAACTGTATCATGACAGCCCGTAAAAATCACAAAGTAAAGACCGTAAAAATCACAAAGTAAAGACCGTAAAAATCACAAAGTAAAGAGTCAAAACTCACCAATCTAATTCTCTAAAATTAGGGTTTTTCAATGTAATCTGTATCATGGAGCTGTTCGAGAGAAGATTTACATACGAGATTCCAAGAGATGATACGAAGCATTGGAAGCATTGAAGCATAAGGAAGAAGCTGCTGAAGACGAAGACGAAGACGAAGACTTGAAGAAATCAGTAGCTGCTACCTCAGACGACACAGCCGCACCCGCGGGTCTCAAGCCGCACCCGCAGGTTTCACCCTCAGCCAAGGATCCGAGAAAGCACAAGTCGCGCCCGCGGGTCCCAAACCGCGCTCGCGGCCCTCTGCCATCCTGAAATTCTGGAGAATCCAAAACCGCGCCCGTGGCTCTCAACCTGCGGGTGCGGTTCCTCGATAGAAGAATCAAATTAATGTCTTTTCCATTTGAAGTAATTTGTGTTCAATTCTGTAACTTTCCACACGTTTTTATTACCTTAATTTGGCTGTTACAATAGCTGATGACTATTTAGGTTGTGGATGATCATCCTTGAGGGGATAACTTTTGTTTACTTAAGTTTTTGGAGAGTTTTTCACAAACTTATGAGTTGCTAAAGTTCCTTTGTTTCACTTGGCGTTTGAAGCTTTTGGATTCAACAAGTTGTGAGTTTATCTTTTCCCTTTGTCTACTCTTTGATTGTCTCAACTCTCTTGTTTGTATTGTCCATGAACTAGATTTACTACTTTAGATTGATCACCTAAGTTAGTTTTATCTTATTCATATTGCTAGAGTTTGATACTTCTAGTTGAATTATCATACTTGTTGTGTAGCACAATCTATTTGCATGAACTAGTTGTGATTGTTATTAGAGAAGAGAATTGAGTACATTTCGAGTATCCGACTAGCTGTCCATGATATTGCATGTATCTATCTATTCCTGAATGCATTGCTACTTTGTTATTGAACTTTGATAGTTTCAAGGTTATAATCGAGTAAGGGTTATTAGGACTAGTTGGACTAATAACTATTCAAGAACAGGAATTAGAACGATCACTTGAGAACTTGACATAGGGATGAAAATGATTCTAAGATCAACTTGTTAATCTAATTATGGATAATCGCTAAGTGGGACACTTCGCTTAATATTGTTATAACCAAGTTGACATTCGATACTTCGTATCAAAACCATAAAAAAAAACCCTTTGGTTACGTTTATTGGTTAGTCATTGTGATAACTTAAGAATTTGATAAACCGATTCTCTTGGGATTCGACCCTTGCTTGCGCACTATATTAATTAGTTTGCATGTTAGGATTACTTGACTTGGCACACGACAAATTCGCCTCGTCAGGTACGAAATAGAGTACGAACCTAGGACAACCATCAAATCTCAAGCTCTAGCTGACTTCGTGGCTGATTTCAGTCCCACACTAGAACATGAGGCAATGAAAGAAGCGTCAGAACTGTCGGCAGTAGATCAAAAAGGTATGTGGTAGCTCTATACTGATGGGGCATCGAACGTCAGGGGCACATGCTTAGGTGTCGTACTGAAATCAACACAAGGGGACAACATAGCCCCAGATGTGAGATGTGAGTGGGATGCAACAAACAATGAAGCCGAATATGAAGCACTTATATTTGGTTTACATTTAGTAGTCGACATGGGAATAGAAGACATCAAAGTCACATGTGATTCACTTCTCATAGTCAACCAGATCCAGGGATCATACGCCACAAAAGATGATAGGATGGCAGCATATGTGATCGTGGCCCGAGGGTTAATGGCAAAGTTTAATACATTTGAGATACACCAAGTCCCCAGAGAACAAAATACACAAGCAGACGCACTAGCCAACCTGGGATCCGCCTTTGATCCGAAGGAGTTCCCCATCATCCCTATCGTTCACGTAACAACTCCCGCTATATCTAAGACAAGGGATGCACCCCAAGAGATCCTAGTCAATGAGGAAAATCCTGGGCAAGAACAGACAGAAGACGCTGAAGATTGGACCAAACCATTTCTGGATTATATGGTCTGTGGTGTCCTACTGGCAAATAAAGCAGCAGCCAAAAGGCTCAAGGTACAAGCACTCTCTTACGATATAATTGATGACTTACTCTTAAGCGATCCATCACAGGTGCAAAGTTGAAATGTCTAACACCGTCCGAGTCGCAAAAGCTACTTCACTCGCTCCACAATGGCAAGTGTGGAAACCACGCAGGAGGACGAAGCTTAGCGTGCAAAGCCCGACGTCAAGGATTCTTCTGGCCAACCATGAACACAGATGCATTAAACCATGCTAAGAAGTGCGACGCGTGTCAGCGACATGCACCCGTCCCACACCAACCATCAGAACTGTTGCATCCTACGATAGTTCCATGGCCTTTCATGAGGTGGGGGATGGACATAGTCGGCAAACCGCCCCCCCCCCAGCACCGGGGTAAAGGGTTTTCTTTTTAGCTATGACGTATTACTTTTCTAAATAGATTGAAGCAGAAGCTTATCGGGAAATAAAGGAAAAACAAGTAATATCGTTCATTAAGCGTAATATTCTGTGCAGATTTGGAATACCTTAAGAGATTGTCTGCGACAATGGCTCCCAGTCCATCGGGAGTAAGACAAGAGACTTTTGCGCCCGATGGAACATTAACTTGGTCACCTCCACACCAAGATATCCTCAAGCCAACGGGCAGGCAGAGTCCAACAACAAAATCATATTCAATAACCTAAAAAATAGTTTGGAGGGGGGGGGGGGGGGGGGTGTGGACCCCGGTTATTTTGTTCTCCAGACCCCGGTTACGGTAGCGGTATCTAGGCGAGATAAGGCTCTCGGACCCCGTTTGTGTGTAACCGAGTTCTGAAACTCGGACCCCGGTTATTTAATAAACCGTGGAATAAATGTGTTTATTTAAAAAAAATGTTGTACCACCGTTGTTTCTAGAACCGGGATCTGGTATGTAAACAAGGACCCCAGTTGTATCTAGAACCGTGGTAAAAATGCCTAACTGTTTAAAAAAATATTTCGAATATTAAATAGCCATTCGCATTCCAATACATATATAGACTATTCAATAATCCTCATAATATTAAAGATACTGAAAATCCATAAAATAACTTCTAATTTCCTAAAAAGATACAGTTACATACACAAGACAATATAAGGTTTTCCCATGAAGAAATAAGACAATCTTATAAATGACGCAATACAAACAAGATTGTCGCAGTGTAACTCGAACAAGAGTACAAGACCAACCCAATATTTACATGTCAAAAGTTGAGATGCCCAACTATTTAGAAAATAGTGGCTAATACTTAAAAAAAAAGTTTATAGTAACAGAAGTGTGTGTATGCCAGTTAGTTAGTATGGAAGAATAAACCTATATATAGCACCATTTGTTTGAGATGGCGAGAACTATTTACTTGCCAAGATTTCAGGTAATATGATAAGGTGAGGAGAGTAAGAGTTACTTGTTTGAGAAAACAAAGAATATATTTTCATATCTTTCTTGCTAGAAGATGTGCAATCTCTCTAATTTCTAATCATGAAGAGTAAACCAAATGAATGTATTATTTCACCAAGCATACTAGAGAAACAAAAAAGGCACAGTTCAAAGCATCTAGACAAGCAGCAAGAGCAAGGAACTAAGACAAACATATAGCTTTTTGAATCAATAAAACTCTGCAACTTTAAGAATAGAAAGACGAGAAAATAGAAGATCATCAACAAAGTACGGTGACAAATTGCCAGCTATTATTTACTGTTTTTTAAAAAAAAGAGAGAAGCTAACCTCTTTCTTGCTCAAGTGTCCTACTTTAGAGGTTTTGACTCCAGATATCTGCTGCAAATCCCTGCATGTGTCAGGGAAGAATAAATCCATGGAGCTTCCCAGCTTGTGCAAACATATATAATTTCATTACACCAGAATGAAGCAAAGAAAAGCCTATGATTTTCTGCTTTTTACAATCAGTATATCCTAATCCTTCTATATCAGCATGCATTTAAATATGGTTAAAACAGAATTTTTTTGTTAGTTGCTACCTTATCCACTCCATTCCTTAACATGGTAAAATTTCAAGGATGAATGCACAAAAGTCCAATTAATGGCAGCATATGCAGAGAGCAGTAAATATTATACATGCTTAACAGAATTGCATGAAATTGAATGCAACTTAACAAATGTAGGAAAATGATAATTCAACAAGCCTTTCCAGAACATATCAACACTGAGCAAAAGAACTGGCATCTAAACGCAGGTAGGAATATGAAAAAGAGATCAAGTAGAAGATGACAAATTACAAATCATGAAAAGCAAATAGGATGAATGCACACAAGTCCAATGTATGGAAAGATATGCAGACAGAAGTAACTATTGAACATGCTTACATCAAATCAAAGAAACCTTAAAGATTTTGAATGAAACTGATGCAGCTAAACAGTAAATGCAACTCGAATATGATAAAGAAGATCAAGTAGAAGATGACAGATTACCTATCATGAAGAGCAAATAGGAAACCATCAGACGAACGATAAACATCAATCTCAATGCAATCTACTCGTGAGCGAATATCATCTAAGTAAGCAGCAACCTACAATCACAAAGCAACAATCAATCAACGCAAGAGCATTAGGCAAGCAAAGCTTAAATTTCTCACTGAGAAAGAGAGAACTTACAGTATTAGGAAAAGCAGATGCATAATCACCGCCATGCGCACACACAAGAGGCGGATTGTTAATTCAACCACATTTCTTCATCCATACCTGTGATATTGATCTGAAATATTCGCTCTACAACAGAACCGACAGTTCTCAAACCACAATCGATTCAAAGAACGAACTATGAAAGAAGCTGAAAGCAAGATGACACAGGATATGTTTACGCGGTTCGGTTACCCTAATCCGCGGAGTCTCAGTGGGGAGACTCGCCCAATCAATGCAATAAGAATCTCAGGGAGCTCGCACAGAAGTTACAAAGCAAGGCAAGAACGGCAAATAGCAGAATGCATCCAAGATCTAACTCAGATCTAAACAGAGAGATAGGTAAGAGAAGAAGTTTGGGATTCGGCCCCCAATAGGCTGTTGTAGCTTCAAGGCAGAAGCTACAATGAGAAATCAAGTCTTCGTTCTTCAGAAAGACTCCACCCTAGAATCTCTGCAGAAGTTCTTCAGATCTCTCTCTTTCTCTCTCTCTTTTCTCTCTTCTGTAATGGAGGCGCCGCGCAGCAAGAATGAAACTTAGGTCAAGCTTCTGTAAAGGAAGCCTTATATATCACGCGTCACCAGATAGCTCAGTGGGCTTCTTCAGCTTGTTCAACAGACAAGGCCCAACAACACTGATCAAGTCTGTCAACAAATATGTCCCAAACAGACACAGCCCAAGAACACTAGCCCAGCTAACAGATATAACCCGATTCCAGATTTTGCCTTCCAACCGGTTACCCGGCGTTGCAAGATTATCCGGTTTCAGACTTAACCTTATAGCTAGTACTAAGTCCTAAACTATCTACCAATTCCTACACTTAAACTTTGTTATACAAATGTGCAAACTACTTAGGTCATATACGAACTTAGGATTACAACACTTACAAATGCCCTCCTAATGCAAAGTCCATTCCTCACCTAAAAAATCTCAATGCATTGTTGAACTCTTCTCCCCATGTCATCATAGACCCAATCTCACACCTCAGGTTACATCATTGATGTGAAGTGCATCCCTGCAGAAAACAAATTTGTTAGTAGGCACAATTTTTGTTCCAAAATCAGCAGGATTCACATCACCTTTGATTTTCTTCACATCTATAACCTTATTTTCAACCAAATCTCGAATAAAGTGTAACCTTACATCAATATGTTTGGTTCTCTCATGGTATACAGGATCCTTACAGAGAAATAAAGCACTCTGGCTGTCAGTATAAAGTATAGGTAGATACTCTTTACCTTCAATCTCTTTCAGAATACCTTTCAACCATATAGCTTCTTTAGAAGCTTCAGTGGCTGCTATATACTCAGCTTCTGTGGAAGACAAAGCCACAATGGATTGTTGTTGGCTTTTCCAGGATATACAATTACCTGCCTAGGTGTAATAGAATGCAGTAGTGGATTTCCCGGTGTCCTTGTTACTCCCATGATCAGAGTCTACATATCCTTTCAACTCATTTCTGGAATCAAACTCAGAATAGACAAGGCCAAGATTGTTAGTCCCATTAATATATCTAAGCATATATTTCATGGCAGCCCAATGTCTAGAACCAGGTCCAGACATGTATCTACTAAGCACACTCACAGAGAAAGCCAAGTCAGGTCTAGTACACAGCATAGCATACATCAAAGAACCTACAGCTACATCATAAGGAACATTTTCCATAGATTTATGATCATCTTCAGTGACCACATATTCTTTCCTAGATAACTCCATATGCCCTCCTAAGGGAATTGAAGCTGACTTAGACTGAGACATAGAGAATTTATCAAGCACCTTTTTCAGATAATCAGATTGTGAAAGAAACATGGTTTTATTTTCCCTATCTCTAACAATCTTGACACCTAAAATTTTCTGTGCAGGACCAAGATCCTTCATATCAAAATGTCTCTTTAGGTCATACTTCACACCAGCAATGACAACTTTGGAGCTACTGATAAGTAAAATATCATCTACATAGAGTAGAACATACAGAGGGTGTCCAGACTTAGTGTGTTTAAAGTACAAGCAAGTATCATACCGACTTCTATGAAAACCCAAAGAAATCATACAAGCATCAAACTTTTTATTCCACTGTCTAGGTGACTGCTTAAGGCCATATATAGATTTATTTAATAAACATACATGGTCAGGTTTATTTGTATCTATGAAACCCTTAGGTTGACTCATATGTATAGTCTCAATTAAATCACCATGTAAGAATGCAGTTTTTACATCCATCTGTTCAAGTTCCCAGTCAAACACAGTAGTCATAGCAAGCAACAGTCTCATGGTTTTATATTTCACAACTGGGGCAAAAATATCATTATAATCCACTCCTTCTTTTTGAGTAAAGCCTTTGGCTACTAGCCTAGCCTTAAATCTAGGTGGATCAAGTAAAGAACTGCCCTCTTTAAGTTTGAAAATCCATTTACAGTCTATAACCCTAGCTTTATCTGGTTTTTTAACTAAGGTCCAGGTATCATTAGCATGCATAGACTGTATTTCATCATTCATGGCTTTAAGCCACTCATTAGACTGTTTACAATGTGTAGCTTGCTCAAAAGTGTCAGGTGTATAAGACTTCACAACATCAGCAACCATGAAAGCAAACTCAACAATTTTATTGTAACTTTCAACTAAATTAACATTGTACTTTCTGTTAGGAATCCTAGTTCTAGGTTCTCTATCCCTAACAAGTTGATAGTCAGCTAAATCATTCACAGCAGGAGTGCTAGTGTTAGAGGATTCAGCTATAGTATCCATGTTATTAGATGAATTTTGAGAGTTACTTACTGCCCCACCTAATTGGTGAGGGTGCAGAGCTGCATGGTTGTTCTGAGTGTTTCCTTGAAGTCCATCATTTAAGGAATGTTCCATTCCTTCTTGAGAAGTTCCAGTCTCAGAAGACTGGATGCTGTGAGAGTGACCAATGTCAAACTCCTCCTCTTCAGCTTGTGGTGGATCATTGTTAGCATAAAACTGAGCTTGAGCTTGGGTACCTGTAGACTCAGCAGAGGGTGTTAGTAATGCTTTAAAATGAAAATCCTTCTCATTGAAGGTAACAGACCTGGAGGTAATTACTTTGTAGCCCCCAGGTTGGATTAAAAGCAATTTATATCCCTTAACTCCTTCAGGATATCCCAACATAACACATTTTTGAGCTCTAGGTTGTAACTTGCCTTGAGAAACAAGAGCATAGGCAGTACAACCAAAGGGCCTGAGATGTGTCAGGTCAGGTTTCCTATTGGTCCACATCTCCTGAGGGGTTTTGAACCCTATCACAGAAGATGGAGACCTGTTAATGAGGTAGGCAGTTGTAACTACTGCTTCTCCCCACATAACATTTTTCATGCCAGAGCTAATAAGCATACATCTGGCTTTCTCAAGGAGTGTCCTGTTCATTCTCTCAGCAGTTCTATTCTGCTGAGGGGTACCAGGTACAGTTAGATGTCTTTTGACACCATTTAGTTTACAGTACTCATTGAAAGAGGCATTACAGAACTCAAGACCATTATCAGTTTTTAAGCATTTGAGTTTATGACCAGATTGACTCTCAACCAT
The DNA here is from genome assembly GCA_029168935.1 of Oxyria digyna. NCBI lineage: Eukaryota > Viridiplantae > Streptophyta > Magnoliopsida > Caryophyllales > Polygonaceae > Oxyria > Oxyria digyna. The sequence continues at coordinate 59,585,032 of JAPVLV010000001.1, read as the reverse complement.
GACTTTCCGTTCTTTAAAATTTTCAAAAGCATCACTTTTAGCTTTGAGCAAGTAAATCCAGACTTTCCTTGAGTAGTGATCTATGAGAGATAGAAAATAATTCCTACCTCCCACAGTTGCTACTTGAGTTGGACCCCATAGATCAGAATGAACATATTCTAGGGGCCTAGCTGCTACATAAGAGGATTTACTGAAACTATGAGTAATTTTCTTTCCAAAAACACAATTCTCACAGAATTCTAGTTCAGAGGTTTTTTTTATCAATCATGCCATGTTTGAACAAATGAATAAGGCCTCTATTTCCTATGTGACCAAGCCTAGAGTGCCAAAGTTTAGTGACTTCATAATTATCACCCTTAATAGTATTAATGGAAACATTAAGTTCAGGTGAGGCAATAGCATAGTAAAGCCCACCTTTCTTAATGCTTTTAATAAGAACAGTGTTGTTTCTAATCACCTCCCTCACTCCATTATAAGTATTAATGTGACAGTTTAAGTCATCAAAGGCAGACTCAGATAGAAGATTTCTTCTTAAGTTAGGCACCCACCTAACATTTTGTAAGACTCTAATGACACCATCATGCATCCTAAGTGGAACTTTTCCTACTCCTTTTATAGGTAAAGAAGTGTGATCACCTAACATGACCTCACCTCCATCAAACAAGTTAAGAGAGCAAAAGTATTTCCTATGAGGGGTAGCATGCATAGTGCATCCTGAATCAAGGATCCAGGAGTCACTTTCAGACAAAGAGCTCACAACAAGAAGTTCAGAATCATACTGAGGGTTATCCTCCAACACATTAGTGTGATTAGGCTTATCTTTATTCTTTTCATCCCTTTTCTTTTTATGACAGTCAGAAGCATAATGCCCCATTTTATTACAGTAGAAACACTTAACATTAGTAGTGTCTCTGTCATGTTGTTTTTCTGGTTTAGGTCTACCACCTTTTCCTTTATGCTTAAACTTGCCTTTAGTCATCATAACCTCATTCTTGGATTCAGTTCTAGTCTCAGATTTGGTGCCAATTTTAAGTTTGAAGACCTTAAGGGTCTCATTTTTCTGAATTATGGACTCAGTTATCTTAGACAAGGTCAGTTCATCCCTACCATACTGAATTACATCTTTTAAGGTATCAAATTGACTAGGCAAAGAGTTAAGCAACAAAACAACTTGATGAGTTTCTTTTATCTCATCATCACATCTTTTAAGGTCTTGTGTCATTTTAAGAAAAGCATCAAAGTTTTCTTGCACAGTGGCAGACACATCCATCTTAAAAGTAAACAGCTTACACAGTAAAGAAAATCTGCTAGGCAAAGATTTAGAGAGAAATATGGACTCCAGTCCATCCCAGAGAGATTTAGGTTGAGTAAAACATACCACCTGACGAGCCACGTCGTCAGCTAACCTTATCATAATCTCTGAGTGTGCAAGCTCTTGCATGTCCTTCATTTCTGCACTGGTGATCCCAACTGGCCACTCCTCAGATACAGCTTTGAAGTACTTCTCCCTAATCAGGATTGCCTTCATCTTTACTTTCCACATGGCAAAGTCACTGTTGCCATCAAAAGGCTTGAGTCTTGCGTTGTCGGACATCTCTTCCTGTCAGACAAAGCACTACAGTTAGACTCAGAATCAAGCTTGAGGAAAATAGAAAAACTCAAGAAACAAGATTCAGGAAAAGAAACCCTAGATCTAGCTCGAATACTAGAAACGAGAAACAAGAACTAGGAATCAAAACAGACTGGAGCAGCGGAAGCAACCAAGAACAAAATCAATATCAGAAGCTAAACCTGGCTCTGATACCAATTTGTGATATTGATCTGAAATATTCGCTCTACAACAGAACCGACAGTTCTCAAACCACAATCGATTCAAAGAACGAACTATGAAAGAAGCTGAAAGCAAGATGACACAGGATATGTTTACGCGGTTCGGTTACCCTAATCCGCGGAGTCTCAGTGGGGAGACTCGCCCAATCAATGCAATAAGAATCTCAGGGAGTTCGCACAGAAGTTACAAAGCAAGGCAAGAACGGCAAATAGCAGAATGCATGCAAGATCTAACTCAGATCTAAACAGAGAGATAGGTAAGAGAAGAAGTTTGGGATTCGGCCCCCAATAGGCTGTTGTAGCTTCAAGGCAGAAGCTACAATGAGAAATCAAGTCTTCGTTCTTCAGAAAGACTCCACCCTAGAATCTCTGCAGAAGTTCTTCAGATCTCTCTCTTTCTCTCTCTCTTTTCTCTCTTCTGTAATGGAGGCGCCGCGCAGCAAGAATGAAACTTAGGTCAAGCTTCTGTAAAGGAAGCCTTATATATCACGCGTCACCAGATAGCTCAGTGGGCTTCTTCAGCTTGTTCAACAGACAAGGCCCAACAACACTGATCAAGTCTGTCAACAAATATGGCCCAAACAGACACAGCCCAAGAACACTAGCCCAGCTAACAGATATAACCCGATTCCAGATTTTGCCTTCCAACCGGTTACCCGGCGTTGCAAGATTATCCGGTTTCAGACTTAACCTTATAGCTAGTACTAAGTCCTAAACTATCTACCAATTCCTACACTTAAACTTTGTTATACAAATGTGCAAACTACTTAGGTCATATACGAACTTAGGATTACAACACTTACAAATGCCCTCCTAATCCAAAGTCCATTCCTCACCTAAAAAATCTCAATGCATTGTTGAACTCTTCTCCCCATGTCATCATAGACCCAATCTCACACCTCAGGTTACATCATTGAAAGGAAGATGGGCCGAGAGCTACCCTATGTCCTCTGGTCTGATCGCACGACACCGAAGAACGCTTCAGGACAATCACCTTTCTCACTCGTGTATGGAAGCGAAGCAGTGATCCCCGCCGAAGTCCTTCTTCCAACCACAAGATATGGACTATAAAACATCGACACCAATGATGAGTCTCTGTCCCGCAACATAGACACCGTCGATGAACTCAGGGAAAAAGCACGGATTAGAATGTTCAAGTATCAACAACAGGTCGCTAGGAGTTACAACAAGAACGTCAAGATCAAGGTCTTTAAACAAGGAGACTGGGTCCTAAGGGAGACGTTCCAGAACACAAAGGATCCCAGGGATGGTAAGCTGGCCCCCCAGTGGGAAGGACCATATACGATAGCTGAAGTCGTAGGACAAGGGGCATATCGTCTAGAAGACGTCAGAGGACAACCCCTCCCTCGAAGTTGGAACGCGGCTCACCCAAAGTTGTATCATTTCTAAAAATCCTCTTATATACCTATTCATACTACTTAATAACTGTTTGGGCCTAAAAATACGACGAGTGTGGAACGCGTGAAGAGCTACGCGTAGGAAGACCGTGTCGACGCGACAAGAAGAATGAAGGATGTCGTCGACGTGACGAGACGTGGAAAAGGTCTCGTTTATCTTGAAGATTAGGTCGGCCGAGCATATTTTATCTTATTCCTTATTATATTATTGTAATTGATAAAAGATACGGTAAAGAATATCTTTTACCTTGTTTGTTATATCGTTATTTAGATAAAAGGAAGAGATAAGATCTCGTTTCCTTAAAGATATTATCAGGGTTAGCCTATAAATAAAGGCTAACGCCTTCTTTGTAATCATTCAACCACCATTACGAGTAATACTAAGTTCAAGCTTCAACCCTAAATTCTTCTCTCGTTCCATATTGTTCTTGAGTGTTGAGATTATACAATACTCTTTGATCTTTGCCCTACAATTGCTTAGTTATCTTCTCGTAGGTAATTTCACTATAAACAACAGACAAATTCTATTTCATCAGGAAATCTACCTTGGGGAAAGATTGCGCTTTCTTGCTTGAAAAATGGTCTCCTTCCAGTATGCTTCTTTAGTTTTTATGATTTTCTTTAGACTTGTGCATCTTGATGCTTATTCTTACGTGTGACTTCGTGTGTAGTTGACATCCACGCTATTGCGACGCGGGAGGAATCAGAGGAGATTACCAAGAAAATTATGGCGATTCCATTGGTTGAACGTACCTTTACCGGCCGTGATGGAAGGGGTATCGTCTTGCAACCCCTACTCCTTCTCGAGGTGAATCTTCTCGTACAAATTACGCGTTGATTTTCTTTTTTATCTTCTATGCTGAGCGTAGTTTTACTTCACGTGTCGCGTCTCGTACTCGTCAAGAGTCTGCTAACGACTTGATTACTGCTAAGAGGAGGTGTATCTCGGGGGAAAAGTTGAAAGCTGCAAAGGAAGAGGTTGCTCCTGCTCCAGTATGCGTAGAGGAGACGATTCCATCAGCCACGGGGGTGCACGTGTTTTTAGATGCTCCTTTAAGCGTAGGGATGGAAGAGCCTCTCGTAGACCCTTCGAAGAAGAGCGAGAAGAACAAAATAAAGGATCCCAGTGCAGCTTCCGTTACATACGTTGAAATGAGAGACTTTCCCGCGATGGTGTCTCGTTCCGTAGCACCTACGCGTAACTTCATCCCGACGATGCAAGCTTTGGCTTCTAATTCTTCTTGGAACCACTATTTGTCTATGCAAGTCGTAGATGTTTTGGGCGATTCTCTCGTGGCACAGTGGCAGGTGTGTACCTTTTCCGGTCTTTTTGTTTTTCTTTTTGGCGTTATGTCGTTTCTTATCTGTTGGGGTCTTTCAGGCTCTCCAAGCTTCGCTGTGTATCTGGGAACGCCTCCATAAGTACTCCGAGTCCGAGGAGGCCTTGAAGGGTCAGGTGAGCGATCTTAGTAAGAAGATCAAGGAACTTAACAAGAAAATTGCTCGCCTTACGGCGTCTGAGAAGGATGCTCGTATGGAATCTTTGGAGACGGCAAAGCAGAGGGGTGTGCTGGCGCGACGCGTCGAGGTGTTGACTTGAAAGGTCGCGTCCCTTGAGGCCGACGCCGAGGAGAAAGCAAAAGTGTACGAGAAGAACTTGTGAGAGACTAGTACTTACTATTCGTGGTCATCCCATATTGAGGCTATGGAGGAGTTTCATGCAGGTAGCCACGTAGATTGGGATGTGAAGCGTGAGCGCAACGATTTATTTTTTGAAGGCGCGTACTCGCGCCTTCCACGGACCCTCTGAGAGTCATGAATCCACGGGCAAAATGCCAAACCGGCAGGGATGCGTCCACCGACATCATAAGTCCTAACAATCGAGAAATCAGACGCTACACGATGAATAGGCCCGTCGATTAAAAGAGTTCAACGTCGACCTAACGCTAGCGTGAGGCAAAGGACCCACCTTAAAGTAAGGGGTAACATCACAAGCTGATGAAATCACACGCTGACCTATGTCCGCCACTCGCTTCAGGGTTCGGAGGAAATGCTGGACCCAACCTTCATGTAAGCCGGCAACATAACAAAAGCAGCCGCAATGACCACAACAATACCAGGGGTAGAAAAATCGAAACCCCAAAGATCGACCTACGCGTCACAAGTGAGAAATGTTTGACGAATCCGACTCCATAGAAGATTTGAAGCCAAATTCGCCAAAAGGGGATAGTATTCCCACCAAAAGTTAAAGATAAGCAAAAGCTGCACGTAAAGAAAGAACCAATAAGTTTCCAATATGTATTCAAAAAGAAATCGCCACACAAGAACGTGACGAAAAGCTAAAATCCGTGTTCCACAAAAGCAACCGTGCCACAAGAAAAACGAAAAGAAAATCCTAAGAACTAAGAAGGAGGAGAGAAATCCTTATCCGCAAGAACGACGTCACCATCTAAAGTAACATCTGCGTCACCAGAAGCTAAGACTGGCGAGCTCGAAGAAACGCGTAGAAGAGAAACCCCCTCGGGTGGAACGAGATATAGAACAAAAAATTCTCCGCGCTCACGTTCCACATCCCAATCTACATGGCGACCCGCATGAAACTCCTCCATAACCTCAATACGAGATGACCACGAACCGTAAGTACTAGTCTCTCGCATGTTCATCTCGTACACCTTTGCTTTCTTCTCGGCGTCAACCTCAAGAGACGCGACCTTCCCAGTCAACAATTCGACTCGTCGCGCCAGCACACACCTCTGCTTCGCCGTCTCCAAAGTCTCCATGCGAGCATCCTTCTCAGACGCCGTAAGGCGAGCGACCTTCTTGTCAAGTTCCTTGATCTTCTTACTAAGGTCGCTCACCTGACCCTTCAAGGCCCCCTCAGACTCAGAATGCTTATGAAGGCGTTCCCAGAGACACAGCGAAGTTTGGAAGCCCTGAAAGACCACAACATATAAGAAACGACACAACGTCCAACGGAAATCAAGGTTTCGAAGAAAGAGACACACCTGCCACTGTGCTACAAGAGAATCACCCAACATGTCTACGGCTTGCATAGACAGATAATGGTTCCAAGAAGAAGTAGAAGCTAGAGCTTGCATCGCCGGGATGAAACTACGCTCAGGTGCTACGGAACGAGACACCGTCGCGGGAAAGTCGCTCACTTCAACGTATGTAACGGAAGCTGCACCGGGATCCTTCGTCTTGCTCTTCTCACTCTCCTTCGAAAGGTCTACGAGAGGTTCCACTACCCCTACGTTCAAAGGCGCGTCTGAAGACACTTGCATCCCCGTAGCCAGCGGAGTCGCCTCGTTTACACATGCTGAAGTAGGAGCAGTCTCTTCCTTTGCAGTTCTCAGCTTTTTCTTCAAGATGCACCTCCTCTTAGCAGTGATCAAATCATTGGCAGATTCTTGACGAGTATGAGATGCGACGCCTGAAACAGAATTTCGCTCAGTATAGAAAGTAAAAAGAAAGGCAGCCCATAACCTATACCAGAAAACTCACCTCGAGAAGGAATAGGGGTCGCGAGACGATATCCCTTCCCGTCACGACCGGTAAAGGTACGTGAACATCAACTACACACAACGTCACACGCAAGGATAAGCGTCGAGATGCATAAGTCTAAAGAAAAGCACAAAAAGTGAAGAAGCATACTGGAAGGAGTCCATTCTTCAAGCAAGAAAGCACAATCTTTCCCCAAAGTAGACTTCCTGATGAAGTAAAATTTATCTGCCCAACCACGGTCGAACGAAGTTCCTTCGTTCACCAAGGGAGGAATCCCAACGCGAGACTTGATATTGATTCTACCCGCCGAAGGAGTAGAGAGGATGCAAGAGTGCATAACGTCGGCGATCGTGAATGCGACGTCAAAATTAGCTAAAATATGGTCCAACACCGCCAAACCTCTCCAAGCGCTCGGAAGGACTTGTCCGATCGTGACACCCATAGTAGTCAAGAAAGATTGAACTAAAGGAGAGAAGGGAAAACGATGTCCAACCGAGAAAGGGTACTCGTAGACACAAATCCATCCTGGGCATAAGGCGTTGGCGAAAACGTCAGGAGGAGGAATAGAAATTTCCACATGAGCGGAAAGCCCGGCTATGGAACGAAAGAACTCGATGTTACGAGTCGAAGAAGAACGGCGGTTGACATCGCTGAGAATCATCTTGGGATCATAGACAATCGGAGCCATTGAATAAAGAGAGCAAAGATTAGGGTTTGTAAGAAGATTGCGAATGAGAGAAAGAAGAAAGCCGAAGCGGGTTTAAATAAGGAAAGAAGATCTCGTTCGAAATTTTCCACGAATCAGTTTGTTACCGTTAGAAACTAATCCGAACGTTGGGGAAATAGCTTTGGAGCGTATCCGAGTTAGTTAGCCACATTAAATGAGAATCGAAAGGAAGATATTATTGCGAAGTCAAGATGTCAGTTCAACCGAGTATTCGACGCGTTCCGAATCTGATGAAGACGTATTCCATGAAGAAAGAAGGCGTCTCCCATCTCTATTAGACGTCAAGCCCTGTAAGACGCCTTAGGGGTATTGTTTGTGCCTAAAAATACGACGAGTAAGGAACGCGTGGTAAGCTACGCGTAGGAGGATGTCGTCGACGTGACGAGACGAAAGGAATATGTCGTCGACGTGACGAGACGTGGCAAAGGTCTCGTTCTCCTTAAAGATTAGGTCGACCGAGCATATTTTATCCTATTCCTTATTATATTCTTATAATTGGTAAAAGATACAATAAAGAATATCTTTTACCTTATTTATTATATCGTTATTAGATAGAAGGAAAAGATAAGATCTGATTTTCCTTAAAGATATCGTTAGGGTTAGCCTATAAAATAGGGCTAACGCCTGCTTTGTAATCATTGAGCCACCATACGAATAATACCAAGTTCAAGCTTCAACCCTAAATTCTTCTCCCGTCTTATTTTGTTCTTGAGTGTTGAGATTATACCGTACTCTTTGATCTTTGCCCTACAATTGCTTAGTTATCATTTCGTTGATAATTTCGCTACAAACACAAGGCGTATACCTTTGTCTTCTCAGAACGATACGATGTTCTTGCTAATGAATTATAATCTGTTGTCGCATACAATGGTATGAGGGATTCCGAATCTCATGATGATGTTTCTCTCGATGAAGGAGATGACATGGGAATCTTTGATACTCTTTGTTGGAATGGAACTTTAGTTCTTATGGAGTTCCCTTCCTCCGTTTCTTCAGTTTTGACGATGACAAACACTTATACTTTAATGGTCATATTAGTATTTGAGTTTCAGATGAAAAGATAAGGAAACCAAGTCCAAGTGAGCAAAGATCAAGATCAAGGGAACTGGAAGGGGAACCGCGTCTCTGACGCTGCCGAAATCAGGTCAAACGTGGGCAGCAAGGAGAAGAAGATATCATGAAGATTTTGTTCCTAATTTATAATATCTGATTGCTAGAAATTCGTGGTAATTGATTAAGGAAAGATTATGTTGTTTATCTTTGGTTAATAACATAATCTTGCATTTATGGAATTAAGGATTATTCAAGTATATCTCAAGCGAGATCTTACTTGATAATTCGGTTCCATAAGAAGTGTGAAGTTGTCGGTTGTAAATGAACATCAGTTGATCTTTTGTTTATTTAGTCAACCAAACCACGTAAGGATAGATATTAATATAGAATGAAGATATTTTGTGTAATTATCTTAACCGATATCTTTACACGAGATCTTACTTGCATATAAATATCTATTCGGACGACCTTAATCACTATGCTTTTGGGAGAGTTCGAATTGCATCTTTGAGAAGAGAAAGAGGCGTTCTTGCTCAGTTCGGATTGCATCTGGTTGAGAAGAGAAAGAGTTGTTCTTGTAAAAGAACATCAAGTAAGCTCACTGGTATTTTCATCTAAAGAGTTTCTGATAGTTACTAGGTTAGTACTTAGCAATAAGTTTGTAATCTCGTTCATCTCTAAACTCACCGATTGAATATACAAGTAGACCTTTCAATCCTCGAAAGAGGGGTGGTTTTCATCCAAAGATAACTAGTTGCTTATCTAGGGTTTCCACTTTAAGTAATTGTGTTGATAACTTGTTTTATTACTTCCGTTGTGCCTAGGAACTGGACAACTCTTTGTCACAGTTCCCTTTGTATTAACATACAGATCCTACAATTGGTATCAGAGCCAAGGCTGTAGATTGTGTGTTACTTGCAGGTTATCAAGATGTCTCATAACACCAAACTCACTCAGGGTATCTTGTTGGAAACTCCATCTATTAAAGATCTCTCTCTCTCCAAAAGCTCATTGGTCTATTTGAGCAACAAAAGAACAAAAATAAGGGCATTAAGCAAGCCAAGCCTGATCAAGACAGTTCCTTGAACCTCTCCAAACGGATGGAGAGAATTCACGTCGATGGGAACTCAGATGAAGAGAATGATGACGATATCAATGCTCCTCTAACTGTTGTGAGAAGCTTTCATAAAGGAAAGTTTCCTAGGAACGAAAACAAAAGAGATCGCAAGGAATTTAGTTGTTATCATTGCGATCAAGTAGGACATCGTGCTAAAGAATGTCCTACGAATAGAGAAAAGGAAGGAGTTCCCCAGAAGAAAATGGATCTTGTTGCAACCTCCTTCTGTAGAGACAATGATGAAGAATCTGAAAGGAAATTGGATGATCTCACGGGAGGTCAATGCTTCATTACTCAGGAAGTGTCTGAACAGGAACTAGACGACAGTTCCCATGAATCATGCCTCTTGGAAAAAGAAGAATCAAAATCTCCCAAAACAGAGGTAACTAATTTTGATACGGAACTGGATCGGAGTTCCTCAAATCTTGATGTGGTCTCTGCCATTTGGGGAGACAGTGATGACGCGGCTAATTTGTCGTGTTCCAAGTCAAGTAATCCTAACGTGCAAACTAAGTGATATAGTGCGCAAGCAAGGGTCCAATCCCAAGAGAATCAGTTTATCAAATTCTTAAGTTATCACAATGACTAACCAATAAACGTAACCAAAGGGGGGGTTTTAATGGTTTTGATACGAAGTATCGAATGTCAACTTGGTTATAACAATATTAAGCGAAGTGTTCCACTTAGCGATTATCCACAATTAGATTAACAAGTTGATCTTAGAATCCTTTTCATCCCTATGTCAAGTTCTCAAGTGATCGTTCTAATTCCTGTTCTTGAATAGTTATTAGTCCAACTAGTCCTAATAACCCTTACTCGATTATAACCTTGAAACTATCAAAGTTCAATAACAAAGTAGCAATGCATTCAGGAATAGATAGATACATGCAATATCATGGACAACTAGTCGGATACTCGACATGTACTCAATTCTCTTCTCTAGTATCAAACTCTAGCAATATGAATAAGATAAAACTAACTTAGGTGATCAGTCTAAAGTAGTAAATCTAGTTCATGGACAATACAAACAAGAGAGTTGAGACAATCAAAGAGTAGACAAAGGGAAAAGATAAACTCACAACTTGTTGAATCCAAAAGCTTCAAACGCCAAGTGAAACAAAGGAACTTTAGCAACTCATAAGTTTGTGAAAAACTCTCCAAAATCTTAAGTAAACAAAAGTTATCCCCTCAAGGATGATCATCCACAACCTAAATAGTCATCAGCTATTGTAACAGCCAAATTAAGGTAATAAAAACGTGTGGAAAGTTACAGAATTGAACACAAATTACTTCAAATGGCAAAGACATTAATTTGATTCTTCTGTCGAGGAACCGCACCCGCGGGTTGAGAGCCGCGGGCGCGGTTTTGGATTCTCCAGAATTTCAGGATGGCAGAGGGCCGCGAGCGCGGTTTGGGACCCGCGGGCGCGGCTTGTGCTTTCTCGGATCCTTGGCTGAGGGTGAAACCCGCTGGTGCGGCTTGAGACCCGCGGGTGCGGTTGTGTCGTCTGAGGTAGCAGCTACTGATTTCTTCAACTCTTCGTCTTCGTCTTCGTCTTCAGCAGCTTCTTCCTTATGCTTCAATGCTTCCAATGCTTCGTATCATCTCTTGGAATCTCGTATGTAAATCTTCTCTCGAACAGCTCCATGATACAGATTACATAGAAACAAATAACATAATCCTATACAAAACTAGCTAATAATCCATAGTTGCGGTATATAAAACACCGCTTATCAAACTCCCCCATACTTAGACCTTGCTCGTCCCCGAGTAAGCTAAAAGAAACTTACTCTTTTACAATAATCACTCAAAGATCTCAGGAAGTATGAAAAAGAAAGAAACTACAAATCACTAACACATTTAGTATACAAACAATATGATGAGAAAGAAATCTATCAATTTGGTCCTCCATAGTGGTTAACATGCAAAAATTTTTGTCCTAAGACACTCATTACACTCATTTTGCCTAGGCGCCCCGAAAGGTTTTCACCTAGCCACTCATTTCATTTTCAATCTCACCATTCCTTACCGCCCTCAAGTCCTCTTTTTCCAAGCCTAATGCAAGCCGAACTACCCGCTTATTGCATGGATTTTTCCATCCCAGGATTTTCATTTGCCTTTTTTCGTATTTTTGTGGCTTTTTCTGTTTTTAATTCCATGCAAAGTACAAACGAAATTCAAAAAAACCCGAAGGGAAATAACAACGAAATGAAACTACTCTAGGATAAGCAATGAAAACTAATTCCCCTCCCCCATACTTGAAGTGCACAATGCCCCCAGTGTGTAAGACATAGAAAAATAATGAGGAAGAGAGAAAGAAGCTCACTTTTCGTTGCACAATGCCCCCAGTGTGGTTCTCTTTGGAACGGCTTATTTCTCCTGTCATGGCGTTCTCCTCGCTTTTGATGTCGATCGTTGTGTCGATGTGGAGGAGAGTTCCTACGCGGAGGAGTTTGCCTACGTGGACATCGAGAACTTTCTTCGTTGTATCTTAGGAGATCCTCTTCTAAGCGTATGGCTTCCATGGCTCTTTCCCTAGTTGAGACGAATGATTCGACCGAGTCTTCGTCAATTCCTTGTACAGATCACTATCTCGGGGAAGTGCGCGTCTGAACGCGTCGGCAGCGGTGGCTTCTCTACAATCTGGGATTGTAATCTTCTCGGCATTGAAACGCTTCATAAAGGCTCTCATTTATAGGAAGAAAATCGCGAGAATCTCGGAAGGATATTCTCTAATGGCAACATTCTCCATTAGAGAAACTAGCCGTTGAAGACGAATGTTGTTGGCCCAAATAACAAAGTCCCTCGCCTGCCACATGGGAATGATTGAAGGAAAATAATGATCAAAGTTCTGTGACGATATTAAAAATTCGAGTGACGTAATCATCAACGCGTTCCTAGTGTAATGAAGACGTATTCCTTGAAGAAAGAAGATGTCTCCCAGATCTAGTAGACGTTAAGCCATGTAAGACGCCTTAGGGGTATTGTTTGTCCCTATGAATACGACGAGTACGAAACGCGTGGCATGCTACGCGTAGAAGAACCGCCCCGACGCGACGAGAGAAGTGAAGGATGTCGTCGACGTGACGAGACGTGGCAAAGGTCTCGTTTATCTTGATGATTAGGTCGGTCGAGCATATTTTAGGTTATTCTTTATTATATTATTGTAATTGGTAAAAGATACGGTAAAGAATATCTTTTACCTTGTTTGTTATATCGTTATTTAGATAAAAGGAAGAGATAATATATCTCGTTTCCTTAAAGATATTATTAGGGTTAGCCTATAAATAAAGGATAACGCCTGCTTTATAATCATTCAGCCACCATTACGAGTAATACCAAGTTCAAGCTTCAAACCCTAAATTCTTCTCTCGTTCTAAATTATTCTTGAGTGTTGAGATTATACCATACTCTTTGATCTTTGCCCTACAATTTCTTAGTTATCTTCTCGTAGGTAATTTCGCTACAAACAATTGGCGCCCACCGTGGGGCAAGATCAAAAAGGTATCATATTTCCATACGAAAAGAGCTTCTTTTTTGCAGGAAATCATGACAAGTCCGACCAACAGTTTGCGTGATGGTGAAAAAAGGTCCGAAGAAGAAGGTCACGTAACAGTTCCTCTCGTTCTGACGGAAGAAAACACGGGAAAAGATCTCGAGAACACTCTTGGCGCTCCAAAGAACAACGTTCCCACAGAAGAGCAGGGGACGAGCAACGATATGACCAACGTGACTTCTCTCAGAGTCCACTTCGACACCCTCCAGAAGGTGTGGACAGAAGCTAAAAATGCCAGCGAAGAGAATACGTCGGGACTCACCAAAGAGAATGAACGACTACGCTCCATCATAAAAGAGATTAGGGCAGAGTCAGCGAAGCCACTCACCTATGTTCGTAGTCAAAGCGTCGTTCGCCGCCTGGATATGGATGTTTTCGTCGAAGAAGAAGAGGATTACGGATCCCAGGAGCAACGAAACACCATCCCGTCGAGAGAAATGAGTCAGAAAGAAAAGTCTAAAGAGAACTTGACTTCGGACTCCATCGCTGCGCTCGTAGCACAACAAGTCGGAGCCTTAAGGAAAGAGATGATGTTAATGCCCGGGGCTTCCAAATCCATAATCCCTAAACACGAGTTCGGATTTCAAGAAAGCCCCTTTGTTGCCGCTATCGCCGTCCAGAAGATCGCCAAGAAGTTCACCGTCGCCGACCTCCCCGTCTACGACGGATCAGATGACCCGGAAGAACACGTCTTACTGTACAAGGCCAAGCTCTCCACAAGTCCAATCGAGCCAAAGTTAAAAGAAGCAATGATGTGCAAATTCTTTAGCTCGACGCTGAAAGGTCCAGCCTTGACGTGGTTTATCCACTTACCCAAAGGAAGTATCTCCTCCTACGCCGAACTCTCCAACCTGTTCCGACTACATTTCGCCAGCAGTAAGTTGTTTGCAAAACAACCCTCAGATCTCCATAACATGCGTATGAACAGGGGTGAAACTATAAGGGCCTTCTTGAAGTCTTTCAACGACAAAAAGATTACGATCCCATATTGCAGCGAGCCTACCGCTGCCGACGCGTTCAGAGGCGCACTCCCCCGAGACAACGATCTGTACAAGGAGTTAACGAAGAATCGTCCTACATCATTTATCTCGACGAGAGAAAGAGCTATGGAAGCCATACGCCTTGAAGAAGACCTCCTAAGTCACGCTGAAGAAAATTCTCGATCTCCACGTAGACGTACCCCTCGGCGCACAGATTCTCCCCAACAAAAAGATGGCGAACGTTACGATAGAAGAAACAATCCGTTTCATAGAGAACCTCCCATGGTGCATAACGTGAGCGAAATCAATAACGTCTACGCGGTCGAAAGAGGTGTATACATGAAGACCGATGCGTTGAGGGTTATGAACTCGATGGAAAAGCTCCATGACGTGAAGTGGCCTAAAAAACCAAATCCTGAAAAGAAATCAGGATCAGGAAGAGGATACTGCGAGTTTCACAATGACTCAGGACATCCGACAGAAGATTGCTATACTCTGAGGAAATAAGTTCTACGTCTCCTGAAAAGAGGAGACCTGTTAGATTTACTTTCCAAAGAGGGAAGGGACGTGTTCGAAGGAGCAAGAAAAGGAAAAAGATCTGCAACGCCACCACCTCCTTCATCGAATCGTTCAAGGACAATCAACACAATCTTCGGAGGCTCCCCCATAAGTGGCTATACCGCCTCCGCCGCCAAAAGAAGCGCCAAGGCATTACGTGGCGAAAGAAGTGCTCTGCCAATCTACCACGTCAGGACCGTTAGGAAAGATTGCCCAATCACGTTCGAAGAACCCAACGGGAGTGTAGATCACCACGACGGGTTAGTCATCTCCTTAACCATTAATAATTGCAAGGTTAAAAGAATCCTCGTCGATAACGGAAGTTCGTCGATAACGGAAGTTCTAGCGACGACGTGGTGAAAAAGCACATCCCTCTAGTAGGTTTCAGTGGCGAAGTCGCCGATATGCTGGGAGAGATCACCCTAACCAAATTCGTAGTAATGGAGGCCGAGTCGCCCTATAACATAATCCTGGGAAGGCCGTGGCTACACGATATGAGAGCTATACCTTCAACGTACCATCAATCCCTGAAGTTTCCATCTCCGTGGGGAATTCAAGAGATCAAGGGGGAACCACAGATAGCAAGGGAGTGCTACAGCATAGGAATGAGGAATACAACTAACACGTCCCTAGAGAAAAGGAGCAAGGCATAGCAATTAAAAGACCATGAAGAACAAGTGAGATACACTCAACGAAAGCTCTACGAGGTAAAAGAAGAAATTGGCCGGGTAGGCGACGAGACATACATCCTAGAAGTCAAATCCTACGCCATCCGGAGAGTGGAAAAAAGAAAAGCATCTTCATGGTCTGAACCACCGAATAGTAAGAAGTCAAAACGCTCAAGAATACGGAAAAGTCATGGAAAGTCCAAGAAAAAAGCTAGGGGTAGAAGAGTAACCTCCGACGCGTCAAAGAAAAAGTCGTCTGAGAAGCGAGATAAAGGCGTCGATAAGCATAACGCATCTCTACGGAAACATAAGCAAAATCTCCGAGTTCAAAAGTGGAGGAGATTTATGGCGGAGAACCCTGACTTAAGCTACATGTTCGTGAAGCACCATCCACCATAAGCCTAAAGAAGTGATATGAATTTCCAAATTTCCTAGCATTATTTCCTTTGTGTTCTTTCTTGCATGAGTAGGATTAGTTTCTTTCAAGAGTTTCAATAAATTTAGCGTCGTTATCTTACCGTCGAAGCGACAAGGGGTCGCGACGACTAGGGGTAGGCGTCAAAGTCAATGTTTGTTATCGCATGATGCATCTTTTATTAATATATAAGTAGACCTTTCTTTCCAACATGGTAAGCATGCTGAGTTGTTTCATTTCCACGACTTGCTATGTGTCTATTAAGAGAACGTGCCTCTTGAGTACGGCGTACCAAATAAGAAGCAAGAAGCCCGCAGTGAAAATCTGCGCCGGGGGCGAATTTCGTTAGTCTACGCGTTCGAGGCTTCATCTACGCGTAGGCAACGTTAGCCAAACCGCCGACTCCGAGTCGACGCTTCCCATGATTATTAGCGACGTGTGGCAATGGTCATGGGGAATGAAGACCAGTACCTCATGAAGCCGTCCGGATCCTCTGAGCAAACAAGGTCTAACCTATTTGACAAGATCATTCTCCAGGAACGCGTCTTCACGCCTTCCAGCCCCTCTGAGAGTCATGAATCCACGGGCAAAACGCCAAACCGGCAGGGATGCGTCCACCGGCATCGTAAGTCCTAACAATCTAGAAATCGGACGCTACACGATGAATAGGCCCGTCGATTAAAAGAGTTCAACGTCGACCTAACGCTAGCGTGAGGCAACGAACCCACCTTAAAAGTAAGGGGTAACGTCGCAAGCTGATAAAAATGACACGCTGACCTATGTCCGCCACTCGCTTCATGGTTCGGAGGAAATGTTGGACCCAACCTTCATATAAGCCGGCAACGTAACTAAAGCAGCCGCAATGACCATACTACCTTATTAAGAAAATAAAGCCCTCTAAACGCGTTCACTACAAACAAAGTATCATACTAGGCGTAGAAAATCACACCCTACAAAGAAAAAGTAGCAAAATCAAAAACCAAGAACCAAAGCTACGTACTCGTAAACAAGCTACGCATAAGGGGTTAAGTAAATTAGAATCAATAAGAAAAAAGTTCTAGACGTACGCAGAACAAGATATGCGTACCGAAGCACAACGCATAAAAAAGGATATCAGAACCAAAGAAAGAATAAGCTCCCAAGACGTCCCCGACGTGAAGAACAACGCGCATGACGTGAAGAACAAATGAAGCGAGCGTAAGAATATTTGGTAGTTCTAACCTAGTCTACGAGGAGCCTAAGTCAAACCTACCAAAAGGGGTAGGATTACGCCAAAAAAGAATGAGAAGTGCCTAAAAGATAGCAACAACGTGAGAACAAGAAAACTGGCAGCAATAAAACGCTATCACCAAAGATGTTGATCTGGATTCAAGGAAAAAAAACAATGAAAACGTTCAAAAAAGAAAGAAGCGACCCAACTACAAGCAACGCGTACAAATACCCTATGCAAAGAAAAAGATAAAAATTACAAGGACTTGGACTCGCCCTCACACGACCTAGAGCCGGACGCGTGACCATCGCTTTACTCTTCATCAGCCGCAACCTCCTCCTCGTCGACGCGTTCTCCGCCTTCAGCATCTACGACGTCGGGATGAACACCTGCAGGAGGTTCCAGAAAAGCTTCCCTAAACTCAGTACGCTCACCCACCATATCCCAATCTTTGTGCTTACCAGCAGCGTACTCCTCATAAACTTCCACCCTGGACAACCAAGACCTATAGACCTTCGCCTCCTCCAAATCCTTGTCATGTTGCGCCCCGTTCCTCTCCACATCCGCCCGCAAAGCACTGAGTTTCCCTCCAAATCCTCGATCTACTTGGTGATCGTCTCATTAAGAGTAAGAACCTCAGTAACCTTATCCTTTTCCGCCTTCTCCACGTCGCGAGACTTCTCCAACAAACCACTTAGACGCGTAACCTCCGATGAAGCATCAGACGCCTTTTTCTCCAACGCCTCCATCCGTTCTGGATACTTAGACAAGAGCGTCCAAGCGCATAGCGACGCCTGAATCCCCTGAAAGAAGGAACAAGAGAAATAAAAAAGAAAGCTCATGAGAAAATCGCCAGAGAAAGTAAGAGTTGTGATCTTACCTGCCATTGAGCAGCGAAAGCCTCTCCCATAACGTCGGCAGGATCCATCGACGTGTAATGGTCAAGGGACGACGAAGAACGAAGCCCCATCAAAGCTTTCAGAAGCTCCCTTCCCGGAGCGAAAACATTCGAAATCACACCAGGAAAGTCATCCACAGACGAGTATTTCTCCTCGGGAACCTCGACCACTTTCTCCTTTCCCTTCCGTAAGCACGTCACCTTAGCCGGAGAAGGAGATGGCGTAGATTCCAAAGTAGCCATGAGATCAACGCCCAAGGGAGCAGCGGATGAACATCCTTTTATGGCAAGCTGCTTCTTCCTCGACGTCACGAGATCAGTGGCAGACTCCTCACGAGCACGAACGCGAGAAATCGAAGCTGCACACCCAACAAAGAACAAATATTTAGAACGCAAGTATGAAGGAAAAAGTCGAAGAAAGCTGACGAGAAAAACAGCCGACTTACCAGTTGGCGTCGCCGGGCCACTACGATGACCCTCTCCGTCATGACCATAAAAGGTCCGATCAACTTTGGGAACCGCCAAGAGCGCAGCGACCGCCTTTTTTGATTTTGCCCTTGTCTTAAGAGCCTCCGCGTTGACTGGAAAGCACATAAAGTTACACGTAAATAAAGCACCAACAAGCAAAACGTACGACCTTACGAAAAGAAAAGATCGGTAAAACAAAGTAAAGAAGCTCACTCTCAGGGTTCCATTCCTCGATGAGCCAAGAACACGCATCTCCGAGGGAAGATTTCTCCACGAAATAAAAGACCTCGGCCCAACCCCGATCGGCCATAATCTTCTCAAAGGCTATCCTAGCCTTCTTCTGCTTAATCTTGAAGTAAACCCTGCCCAGCGAATTAAGCGAGACAGTCAGGGAATTAGCAAGGTCCGCCGCGACGAAGTCCAAGCCATGTTTTTCAATAGAATCGTCGAGAGCGCCCAAGATGCGCCATGCCCCGGGAAGGAGTTGACCCATCGCCAAACCCAGAATGAGCATAAAGGATTTAACCAGGGGGGGAGAACGGGAACCGATGCCCCGCCAGAAAAGGAAACTCGTAGACCGCTATCCATCCCGTCCGATGAGCATCCACACAGACCCCCTCTGGAGGGATCTCGATCTTCACGTCTGGACCAAGTTCAGCAATGGTCCTCATACGGCTGACGTCATGTGCTTGAGAGTAGTAGCGATCCGACTCGCGGTGTACCTTTCCTGGCTCGTAGAGTACTGGAGTTGCCATCAGAAGAGAAAGTAGATAGAAAAGCAGAGCAATAAGACGGTCAAACGAGAGAGAAATGAGGAGAGCGGAAAGATGTTCGAGAGAAATGAAGATTAGAAAAAGTGTATGGAGAAAGAAGAGATCCCCGCTCATTTATAGGAAGAAAATCGCGAGAATCTCGGAAGAATATTCTCTAACGGCAACATTCTCCATTAGAGAAACTAGTCGTTGAAGATGAACGTTGCTGGCACAGATAACAAAGTCTCTCGCCTGCCACATGGGAATGATTGAAGGAAAATAATGATCAAAGTTCTGTGACGGTATTCAAAATTCGAGTGACGTAATCATCAACGCGTTCCTAGTGTAATGAAGACGTATTCCCTGAAGAAAGAAGGCGTCTCCCAGCTCTATTAGACGTTAAGCCATGTAAGATGCCTTAGGGGTATTGTTTGTGCCTAAAAATACGACGAGTACGGAACGCGTGTCAAGCTACGTGTAGAACAACCTCCCCGACGCGACGAGACAAGTGAAGGATGTCGTCGACGTGATGAGATGTGGCAAAGGTCACGTTTATCTTGGAGATTAGATCGGACGATCATATTTTAGCATATTATTGTAATTGGTAAAAGATACGGTAAATAATATCTTTTACCTTGTTTGTTATATCGTTATTTAGATAAAAGGAAGAGATAAGATCTCGTTTGCTTAAAGATATTATTAGGGTTAGCCTATAAATAAGGGCTAATGCCTGCTTTGTAATC
Organism: Oxyria digyna; assembly: GCA_029168935.1. Classification (NCBI taxonomy): domain Eukaryota; kingdom Viridiplantae; phylum Streptophyta; class Magnoliopsida; order Caryophyllales; family Polygonaceae; genus Oxyria; species Oxyria digyna. Next base: position 59,565,134 of record JAPVLV010000001.1, on the reverse strand, counting down.
ATTCAGCCACCATTACGAGTAATACCGAGTTCAGGCTTCAAACCCTAAATTCTTCTCTCGATCTAAATTGTTCTTGAGTGTTGAGATTATACCATACTCTTTGATCTTTTTCCTACAATTGCTTAGTTATCTTCTCGTAGGTAATTTCGCTACAAAAATAGAGTAAGACATGTTCTTCCGGGTCGTCGGATCCATCGTATACGGGGAGATCGGCGACAGTGAATTTCTTAGCTATCTTCTGGGTGGCTATAGAGGCAACAAAAGGACTCTCTTGAAATCCGAACTCATGCCCAGGGATTATGGATTTGGGAGCACCGGGCATCAACATCATCTCTTTTCATAGGGCTCTGACCTATTGCACTACGAGTGCTACGACGGCGTCCGACGTCATCTTTTCCTCGGATTTGTTTTCTGAATCGTTTCTGTTGGGAGGACATGAACATGGTGTCCTTGAGGCTGGTATACGTCGTCTTCTTCGACGGCTGCATCCATATCAAGGCGTCGGATGACACTTTGACCGCGAACGTAGGTATGTGGCCCTGTGGAACCCGCTTTGAGTTCCCTGATTATGGAGTTCAGTCTCTCGTTTTCCTTAGTGGGCTTCGATGCTGTTTTCTCACTCGCGTACATGGCTTCAACCTGGGCCTTTTCGAAGGACTCGAAATGCGCTCGGACGGCGGCCACGTCGGTTACTTCACCGTCTATCCCTCGTTTCTCCACGGGAGCACTTCTTTTTGGAGTGCCAGGGGTGTCTTCAAGACTTTTTCCTGCGTCTTCATTCACGGGGACAGGAGGAGTTGTTGCAGGGCCTTCCTCTTCGGATCTTTTTTCACCATCACGCGGACTGTTGGTCGGACTTGTCATAGTTTCCTGCAAAAAAGAAGTTATTTTCGTATGGAAAGACGGTACCTTTTTTATCTTGCCTCACGGTGGGCGCCAATTGTTTGTAGCGAAATTACCTACGAGAAGATAACTAAGCAATTGTAGGGCAAAGATCAAAGAGAACATTATAATCTCAACACTCAAGAACAAAGTAGGAAATTAGGGTTGATGCTTTAACTTGATATTACTCGAATGGGGGCCGACTCTTTACAAAGCAGGCGTTAGCCTTTATTTATAGGCTAACCCTAATAATATCTTTAAGGAAAACGAGATCTTCTCTCTTCCTTCTATCTAAATAACGATATAACAACCAAGGTAAAAGATATTCTTCACCGTATATTTTACCAATTACAAGAATATAATAAAGAATAAGATAAAATCCACTCGGCCGACCTAATCTTTAAAATAAACGAGACCTCTGCCACGTCTCTTCACGTCGATGACATCTTCTATTTCTCTCGTCGTGCCGAAACAATTCTTCTACGCGTAGCTTACCATGTGTTCCATACTCGTCGTATTTTTAGGCACAAACAGTCACCGCATTGCTTCTACGGCCTTGACAGGTAATGCGTTTGTGTTCTTTTACCTTGTTTTCTCTTCTCTTTTGTTTTGAAGGTCCTTAACCCTTTTTCTTGTATCCGCAGATATCTCTCGCGTTCGTAGTGGAGGGCAATCTGCGTCTTCTCTCATCGCGTCGCGGAAGAGGAGTCGTATCGGGGAGGGAGCTACTTCTGAAGCTCCTATCCACATTACTCCTATGATTCCTCTCGTCTCGTCTCCATCCCCGTCTTCAATTTCGGCTAAGAATTCGTGTAAGGGTAAGGAGAAGGTCGTCGAGAAGTTGAATTTCGACTTTGAGACCGTTGACGACTTTCTGGGAGTTATCTCTCGTGTCGTTGCATCTGGAAGGTCGTTTTCGCCCGCCATGAAGGGGCTTCAAAATCCTCCATCGCTTGATTATTACTTGCCGATGGAAACGGAGGATGTGATGGGGGAGGCTCTTGCTACGCAATGGCATGTAGGTTTTTTTTTTCTTTTTACGCCGAGTCTCTTGTCTTTGATTTGATTCTTACTTTTTATCTTTCCTTTCTTAGGCTTTCCAGTCTTCGTTGTGCATATATTGGCGCTTCTCCGATTTTGTCGATCGGATGAAGGCTATGGAGGCCAAGCAATAGGCCGACGAGGTGAAGATCAACGAGCTTAATGCGACGGTCGAGGCGTCGCGTAAGGCAGAGAGTGAGGCTCAAGAAAAGGTCGAGGATTCACGTCGATCTTGCTAAACAGGTCGAGGATTCGAAGGCGAGGATTACTGCCTTGGAGGACGAGATGGCTAAGGCGGAGAAGAAGCATGCCTCGGAGCTCAAGGAGGTGAAGCTTTATTGGTCTTGGCTTTCTCGCGTGGAGGTCATTGAGCAGTATGCTGCTGGTCAATACCGTGGTTGGGACCCAGTGAAGGAGCCGAGGGAGTTCCAGGAGGCGTTCACGGAGCTTCCTGTAGGCGTCGAGGAGGGACCTTCGCCCATGAATCCTCCGCTGAATCCTCACGTTATGGAGGACGACGTCCCTCATCTTAACGAGGTTGATCCTAATGGCGGCGTTGAAGATGATGAGGACGCTAATGAGGAAGCCGTCGTAAACGATTCTGAAGACGAGGATGACGACGAGCGTGAATACGAGGACGCGGATGGTTCTTTGTCGAGTTCTTCCGAGTCTGAGAGTGAATCTTTATGATTTTCCGGGGTCGTTCTTTCCTTGGGTCTTTTGTAAATTTCTTTTTCTTTTGTTTACGCGTCGCCGGTCTTCGGGACGTTTTCTTGTAAGTACTATCGTTCTATCCCTTCTTGATGGGCTTCTATAATATAACTTTTTGATTCTTGGATCTTTTACGCGTTGAGTATGTCGTCGCGTTAAACATGTTCTTCTTGGCGATGGCGTTTTCATCTATGGGTTGCACGAGTAACTTTTCTCTTTGGATCGCATTGACAACTTTTCTGTCTTTCTAATTTCTTTACTTCAGACTTGTTTGGCCTGTATTCTATATGTTCTTCGGCTTTAGGTGTGCTTGCATGTTTCTTTGAGTGGTCCTACCCCTTTTGGTAGGTTTGACTTAGGCTCCCCGTGGACTAGGTTAGAGCTACCAAACACCCTTGGGCATGCTTTACTTGTTATGTCTTGCATTTTGTTTCTTGCGTCGTGTGCGTTATTCTTTATGTCGGAGACGTCTTGGGAGCTTGTTCTTTTTCTGGTTTTGATAGTTCATGTGCTCTTTGCTCAGGTGCGCATTGAATTTAGTCTTTTTGACTTTAAATTTTGCGACCTCTTATGCGTAGCTTGTTTTTTCTTTTTTGAACGCGTAGGCTTGGTTCTCGTCTTTTTCTTTTGCTACTTTATCTTTAGGGTGTGGTTTTCTACCCCTGGTATGACGCATTGTTCGTAGTGAACGTGTTGGAAAATTTTACTTACTTGATAAAACAATATGATCATTGTAGCTGCTTTTGTTCCGTTGCCGGCTTACATGAAGGTTGGGTCCAGCATTTCCTCCGAACCCTGAAGCGAGTGGCAGACATAGGTCAGCGTGTGATTTTAGCAGCTTGTGACGTTACCCATTACTTTTAAGGTGGATCCGTTGCCTCACGCTAGCGTTAGGTCGACGTCGAACTCTTTTAATCGACGGGCCTATTCATCGTGTAGCGTCCGATTTCTTGATTGTTAGGACATACGATGCCGGTGGACGCATCCCTTCCGGTTTTGCATTTTGCCCGTGGATTCATGACTCTCAGAGGGGCCGTGGAAGGCGCGAGTACGCATTCCTGGAGAGTGGTCGTGGCAATATGTTTCCCTTCTTTTCTCAGAGGACTGTGCCGGTTTCGTGAGGTGCCGGGCTTCATTCCCCATGACCATTGCCACACGTCGCTAACAATCATGGGAAGCGTCGACTCGGAGTCGGCGGTTTGGCTAACGTTGTCTATGCGTAGTTGAGGCCTTGAACGCGTAGGCTAACGAAACTCCTCCCCGACGCGGATTTTCGTCGCGGCCTTATTAAGCTTGGTGTTACGTCACAGACACAGAGCAAGTAATTTGGAAATAAAACAACTCGACATACTCTAACACGTCGGAGAGAAAAAAAGAGTGTACTCATATATTAATAGAAAGATGCATCATGAACTAACAAACTTCGACGCTAACGCTTACCCCTAGTCGTCAAAACCCCTTGTCACTTCTACGCTAAGATAACGACGCTAACTTTATTGAATTTCTTGAAAGAAACTAATCCTAATCATGCGAGAAAGAACACAAAGAAAATAATGCTAGGAAATTTGGGAATTCTTATTATTTCCGTCGGATTCGACTTAGGGCGGGTGGTGCTTTAGGAACATGTAGCTTAAGTTGTGTTTGGGCCTAAAAATACGACGATTATGGAACGCGTGAAAGCTACGCGTAGAAGGATAGAGGCGACGCAACGTATGAAACGGAAGATGGCGTCGACGTGACGTTATAAAGAAGAACGTGTCGTTAAGCTATGGAAATTAGGTCAGCCGCCACTTAGTTACCTTGTTCTATATTATATTCGTGTAAATGGTAAAGGATAAGATGAAAGAATATCTTTTACCATATTTATTAGGGGTTTTTGCAGAAAACCACCCGCTATTTGTCGGAATTTGCAGGTAACCACCAGCTATTAACGTATTTATTTTTAACCACCCAAATTCTATACTTTTCTTACAATTCACCACCCGTAAACAGTTTCCGTTAGATATTCTGTTAAAACTTGTGAAATTACACTTTTACCCCTCCATTTTTACAGAAAATAACAAGTTTGAAAGTTATGGGGCAATTTTTGTAATTTCCTTAAAACGGATTGAAAACTTAGTTCATCTTCTTCCGCAAACAAAACCCGGATTGAAAACCCCTCCATTTTTACGTAGGTTGTATCTCCACCTTACACCCTCCAACAAACCAAAACCAAATCATCATCTTCTTCTTCTTTCCTGGATTAATTAACTTTCAACAACAAACCAAACCCACACAAACCTAGCTACCATGTCGCCTCCACGCCCCCGGCCTCGATTCCCGAGCATCTGGCACCTAATCTGCGTCGCCATCATCGCCGTCCTCTCGTTCTCCAACCACGTCTCCCTCCAAAACGGCGTCGTCGTAGTCCTCTCCACCTTCTACCTCCTCCTCCTCTCCAACTTCTCCTTCCCTCCTCCCCCCAAACCAAACGAAACCCCAATCTTCCCCTCATCCAAACTCCTCCCTTTCTACGTCCTCTTCGCTGGACTCCTCGGCCTCCTCCTCCCTCTCCTCTACATCCTCCACGGCCTCCACGTCGGCGACAAAGATGGCGTCTCCGCCGCCGCCCCGCACCTCTTCCTGCTCTCCTTTCAAACCAGACGAAACCCCAATCTTCCCCTGATCCATTAGGTTTTCAATCCGTTTTAAGTAAATTACAAAAATTGCCCCATAACTTTCAAACTTGTTATTTTCTGTAAAAATGGAGGGGTAAAAGTGTAATTTCACAAGTTTTAACAGAATATCTAACGGAAACTGTTTACGGGTGGTGAATTGTAAGAAAAGTATAGAATTTGGGTGGTTAAAAATAAATACGTTAATAGCGGGTGGTTACCTGCAAATTACGACAAATAACGGGTGATTTCCTGCAAAAACCCCTATTTATTATATCGTTAGAAGGAAAAGGAAAAGATATTATTTCCTTAGTAAGATCCTAGGGTTAACCTATATAAAGGTTAACGCCAACCTTTTTGTAAAAAGAGGGTACTACGCCGCAATATCAATACCACAAGAAAGTTCAAGTCTCAACCTTATTCTCTCGTCTTGTTCTCTTAGTGTTAAGATTATACCGTTCTCTTTGATCTTTGCCCTACAATTGCTTAGTTATCATCTCGTTGATAATTTTGCTACAAACAATTGACGCCCACCGTGGGGCTTGATAAAAAAGGTGTCATCTTTCCACACAAAGGGAACTTCTTTTTTGCAGGAAGCCATGACGTCTCTAACCAATAGCCCTCACAACAACAGGGATTCAGAGGCCGAAGAACGTGCGAAGGATTCCCTCACTCCCAGGGATGAGAACGTTGAGAAAAACCTCGAAGTCACCCCCAACACTTCAACAAATAACGATCCCGCTGAAAAACAAGGGGTAGACGGAGAAGTTACCAACGTAGCCGTCATCTGAGCACAAATCGAGTCCTTCGATAAGGCCCAAGCCGAAGCCTTGCAAGCAAGTGAGAAGACGGCGTCAGAACTCGCCAAAGAAAACGAAAGGTTAAACTCCACCATCCTAGAACTCAAGGCAAACCAATCCAGACAATACACTTACGTCCGCAACCAAAGCGTCGCTCGACGCTTAGATATGGATAAAGCTCTTGAAGAGGACGACGCCTACCAGCCCAGAGAACACCATGGGTTCACCTTACCCAAAGATTCCGCGCAGAAGAAGAAGTCCGAAGAAACCCTAACTCCGGATACCATCGCCGCTATTGTGAAACAACAAATTGGGGCCTTCAAAAAAGAGATGATGTCGATGTCGGGAGCCCCTAAATCCACAGTGTCGGAAGAAGAACACGCGTTCGAAGATAGCCCGTTCATCAAGAGTATATCCATCCAAAAGATCGCCAAGAAATTCATCGTCGCGGATCTTCCAGTCTACGACGGATCATGTGATCCTGAAGAACACATCTTGCTCTACAAAGCTAAACTTTCCACGAGTCCCATTGATCCGCGATTCAAAGAGGCAATGATGTGCAAATTCTTTAGCTCAACGCTGAAAGGCCCCGCCTTGACATGGTTCATTCATCTACCACAAGGGTGCATCTCGTCCTACGCCGAGCTCTCCAACCAATTCAGGTTACAATTCGCCAGTAGCAAGCTCTTTCCAAAGCAGCCATCAGACCTCCAAAACATGCGCATGAGCAAAGGCGAAACCATAAGAGAATTCCTCAAACGTTTCAACGATGAGAAAGTCACAATCCCAAGTTGCACGGAAACTACCGCCTCCGACGCGTTCAAACGCGCCCTCCCCAAAGATAGCGACTTGTATAAAGTACTGACAAAGATGTGCACCGAATCGTTCAAAATTACGAGGGAAAGGGCCATGCAAGCCATAAGATTGGAAGAGGACTTGAAGCAATACAATGAAGAGGTTGCCAGATCTTCGTGTAGGCGGACCCCTCCACGAAGGAATTCTCCCCAACGTCGATATACCGATAGGCACCAGGAACAGGGAGGACGCGATGATAAAAGAAACAAACCTTTCCAAAGAGAACCCCAAGCGGTACATACTGTGAGCGAGGTAGAAAGCAACTACGTCATTGAGAGAGGAATTTCCATGAAGACCGGCGCCCTACGCGTCATGAGCGCAATGGAAGGGTTACGCGACGTGCAATGGGCAAGAAAGCAAAACCCTGGAAGGAGACCTGGAACGGGCAAGGGGTATTGCGATTTCCACAATGATACAGGTCACACGACGGATGGATGCTACACCTTAAGAAAAGAAGTGATGAGGCTGCTAAAGAGAGGAGACCTGAAAGATTTACTCTCCAAAGAAGGAAAGAACGCCCTCGAAGGGATAAAGAAAGAAAGAAAGTCTCCCACTCCACCTCCACCTCCAGCTCACCACGCTCGTACCATTCATTCCATCATCGGAGGACCTTCAGCAAGCAGATACGCGTCTACGACGACAAAGAAAAGTATCAAAATTCTAGGAGACGAGAGTAACGCGACGAAAGTCTATCAAGTACGCCCTACCCGAAGCAAGCAGCTTATCACGTTTGAAGATTCGAACGCGACGATGGAGCATCACGACGGGTTAGTAATCTCTCTCACTATTAGTAACCACCTCGTTAAGAGAATCCTCGTGGACAATGGTAGCTCGGCCAACATCATCACTACGGCCGCCCTGAAAGAATTAGGATTATCCCTTAGCAACGTGACCAGGAGATGTGTACCACTAGTAGGTTTCAGCGGCGAAGTGACAAAGATGATAGGGGAAATTACGCTATCAACCTACGCCAGGGGTATTTATACGCGGGCTAAATTCGCCGTAATGGAGCTTGAATCCCCATACAACGTGATCCTGGGAAGACCATGGCTGCACCACATGAGAGTTGTCCCGTCAACATACCATCAGTCCCTGAAATTCCCATCGCCATGGGGGACGCAAGAAATCATGGGAGAAACTCAAGTTGCTAGAGAATGCTACGATATCGGAATGAAGAAAGCAACCAAAGCGTCGTCGAGGAAAGAAAAGAAAGCGTAGCAATCAAAATATGAAGTGCGACGATCTAAAGTCTTTCACCAAGATACCAAGCATCAAAAGATCCAAGTAACAAGAAACGATCTAAGCAACATGTTCCTAAAGCATCAACCTCCGTAATCTTAAAGAAAGCACAAGAGTCTTCCGAGATCCTTCTCGACCTTATTTCCCTTTCATTTGCATGAGTAGGAAGAGTCCTTTTTTCACTTTCCTAAAGTTTTTTTTTATAATAAGGTAGAATAGTTGTCTTAGCGTCAAAACGACAAGGGGTCGTGGCGACAAAGGGGTCGACGTCTACATAGTAGTCTTGTCTTCATGATGCATCTTTTCAATATATGAGCATACCTTTTTTCCTTCCCCGATGTGTTCAAGCATGATAAGAGATGTTTTATTTTCAAAGTACTTGCTCTCTGTCTCTGATGTAACACCCAAGCTCAAAAGACCGCAGCGAAAATCCGCGCCGGGGGCGAATTTCGTTAGTCTACGCGTTCAAGGCTCCATCTACGCGTAGGCAACGTTAGCCGAACCGCCGACCCCGAGTTGAAGCTTCCTATGATCATTACCGAGGTGTGGCAATGGTCATAGGGATTGAAGCCCGGTACCTCACGAAACTGGCATGGTGCTCTAGGGAAGAAGGGAAACCTATCGCCACCACCCATCTCCAGGAACGCGTATTCACGCCTTCCACTGCCCCTCTGAGAGTCATGAATCCACGGGCAATTCGCCAAATCGGCAGGGACGCGTCCACCGGCATCGTAAGTCCTAATACTCAAGAGAACGGACGACATACACGATGAATAGGCCCGTCGATTAAAAGAGTTCGACGTCGACCTAAACGCTAGCGTGAGGCAACGATCCACCTTTAAAGTAAGGGGTAACGTCACAAGCTGATCAAAATCACACGTTGACCTACGTCCATCACTCGCTTCTGGGTTCGGAGGAAATGCTGGACCCAAACCTCATGTAAGTCGGCAAATAAGCTAATGTAAGTCGTATTGACCACATCTCTCGATCAAAGACAATAAGCACATATCAAGCACCCAAGTCACGGACATGAAGTACCATACAAAAAGATCAAAAAGCCGAAAGAAAGTTCTACGCGTTCGCGAGATTAAAAAAAAAGGGAACAACAAGGTATATCAAGCTAAAGTATACAAGAATTCTTTGGTAGCTTTAAACTAAGCCTACAAGAAGCTCAGATCAAACCTACCAAAAGGGGTAGAGATACGTAAGAAAGAAAAAGAACTTCCCAAAGGAACGTATAAACGTCTAAGAAACCGACGAAGCGTTGATACATGCCGTCGCAAGAGAGCTAGGAGTGAAAGCCTGTTACGTCAGAATTTGGAGAGTAACAGAGATCAGAGGCTTTGATAAATAGCCCATCATAAAAAGGTAAAATTCTTTTAACAAAAGAAAGAGAGAGAAAAAGCTACACGTACATGTACAAATGTACAAAAGAAGATTCAAAGAAAGTAAATCAAGAAGATTCATCGCTAGAAGAAGGATCGCCGTCTTCATATTCACAAGCATCCTTCTCCTCCTCAGAATCCTCCGCGCCGACATCCTCGCCGTCACCTTCATCGTCCTCGACGCCGTCGTTGGGATCAACCTCGTTGAGATAAGGAGCAACATCTTCTTCAATATGGGGCTCAGTCGGAGGCTTCATCAGCGTAGGTTCCACTTCAACGCCCTCGGGACGCTCCGGGTACGCGTTGTTGAATTCCCTTCGCTCCTTCACCGGGTCCCATTCATGAGTACGACCAGCAGCATACTCCTCGATGACCTCCACACGAGATAACCAAGACCAATACTCCGCAACATTCTTGAGGTCGGAAGCCAACCTCAACTCCACCCGAGCCTTCTCAATCTCCAAAGCATCAATCTTGGCTTGAAGATCCTTGACTTGCCCAGAAAGATCTTCACGAAGCTTGAACTCTGCCTCCACCTTCTCCTTCGCCTCGTTCTCCGCCTTCTGTGATGCCTCGACTAACGACGTAAGCTCCTTAATCTTTATCTCGTCGGCCGATTGTTTAGCCTCCATAGACCTCCTTCGATCAACGAAATCAGAGAAGCGCCCATATGCGCATAAGGAAGCTTGAAGAGCCTATAGAAAGAAGACGTTCAAGTACGTATATTACAGAGAGCGAGAACAAAAGCTCCAGTAAAAAGAAAGCAATTCAAATTGAAACATACCTGCCACTGCGCCGCGAGAGATTCTCCCATCACGTCCTCAGTTTCCCTCGACAAGTAGTAATCAAGGGAAGGAGGATTTTGAAGTTGTTTCATGGTAGGGATAAACGATCTCCCAGACGCGACCGCAGAAGAAATCACCCCCGGAAAGTCGTTTACAGACTCGTAGCCAAAGTCCAACTTCTCGACTACCTTCTCTTTGCCCTTACGCAATCTCTTCGCCGGAGTAGACGAAGGAGACGGGGATGAAAGCAAAGAAATCATAGGGATGGCCTGAAGCGTGGTCCTTGAAGCCGTCATCTCCTCGGCGCGACTCCTTTTACACGACGCTACCAAAGCCGACACGGACAGCCCTCCACCACGGACGCGAGATAAGTCCGCAGAAACTGAAAGAACCAAAAGCACACGTATAAGAATCATGAGAAAAAAGAAAGAAGAACCGAGTAAAACTCATATGAACGAACGCGTTACCTGGTGGGAGCACGGAAGCAATTCGACGCCCTTCTCCATCATGACCATGGAAAGTCCGATCCGCTTCAGGAATGGCAAGAAACCTATCGATGACCTTCTGGGTCTCTCGCCTTACTATAATAGCATCCGTATTCACTACATAAAGGAAGAAAAATTAAGATCCAGGCCTTGAACACATAGTGCGAGTTTCAAAGAAATCAAAGTTTACCTGTAGGATTCCAGCAGTCAACCAACCAAGCACAGTCTTCGCCAAGAGAAGACTTCTTCAGAAAGTAAAAGTATTCGGCCCAGTGACGATCGGCCTGACTCCCCTCGATCGCGATCTTAGGTGCCTTCGGCCTAGACTTAAGGCCTACTCTTCCCACCGTCTTCGTTTGGACGTTGAAAGAATAAGCGATATCCTCGATGGCTAGATCGACGCCATGTTTCTCCACCACGTCGTCTAAAGTACCAAAGATCCTCCAAACACTTGGCAGGAGCTGCCCCACTGCAACCCCCAAAGCGAGCATGAACGCCTTGACCAACGGCGAGAAAGGAAAGCGATGGCAGTAAGAAAAGGATACTCGTACACCACAATCCATCCCGGCCGGTGCGCATCAGCAAATACCCCGGGAGGAGGTATTTGCTGATACGCAACGTATGAAACGGAAGATGGCGTCGACGTGACGTTATAAAGAAGAACGTGTCGTTAAGCTATGGAAATTAGGTCAGCCGCCACTTAGTTACCTTGTTCTATATTATATTCGTGTAAATGGTAAAGGATAAGATGAAAGAATATCTTTTACCATATTTATTATATCGTTAGAAGGAAAAGGAAAATATATTATTTCCTTAGTAAGATCCTAGGGTTAACCTATATAAAGGTTAACGCCAGCCTTTTGTAAAAGAGGGTACTACGCCGCAATATCAATACCACAAGAAATTTCAAGTCTCAACCTTATTCTCTCGTCTTGTTCTCTTAGTGTTAAGATTATACCGTTCTCTTTGATCTTTGCCCTACAATTGCTTAGTTATCATCTCGTTGATAATTTCGCTACAAACAAGTTGTTGTTCTTTGCTTGGACTTTTTGCTCGTACTTACTTGGTAGATTGGCGTCCTTTTGTATATCGACTTTTACTTTTCTCGCCGTGTCAGGGATTGACTTTCCACCCCTAGCCTTTTCTTCATGATCCTTTGATTGCTACGCCTTCTTTTCTTTATCCAATGATGCTTTAGTGGCGTTTCTCACTCCGATGTTATAGCATTCTCTCGCGACTTGAAGCTCGCCTTTAATTTCTTGAATTCCCCATGAGGATGGGAATTTCAGGGACTGGTGATACGTTGAGGGTACAACTTTCATGTCTTGTAGCCAAGGCCTTCCTAGAATGATGTTGTAAGGCGATTCGATCTCCATCACTGCAAACTTTGCTTGTATATTGATGCCTCTGGCGTAGGTTGCTAACGTGATTTCCCCCAACATGTTTGCTACTTCGCCACTGAACCCCACCAAGGGAACGTACTTCTTTATGACGTCGTCGTTGGATAATCCGAGCTCTTTTATGGCAGATGTAGTAATTATGTTGGCGGAACGCCCGTTGTCTATGAGGATTCTCTTGACTAGGCAATTGCTGACGGTGAGGGAGATAACTAACCCGTCATGATGCTCTACCATCTCGTTTGGTTCTTCGAACGTGATCGGGAAATTTCTTCTAGTGGGACGGATTTGATAAACTAGCGTCATAGCACTGTTGTTTGTAGCGAAATTATCAACGAGATGATAACTAAGCAATTGCAGGGCAAAGATCAAAGAGAACGGTATAATCTTAACACTAAGAGAACAAGACGAGAGAATAAGGTTGAAACTTGAACTTTCGTGTGGTATTGATATTACGGCGTAGTACCATATCTCTACAAAGGCTGGCGTTAACCTTTATATAGGTTAACCCTAGGATCTTACTAAGGAAATAATATCTTTTCCTTTTCCTTCTAACGATATAATAAATATGGTAAAAGATATTTGTTTCATCTTATCCTTTACCATTTACACGAATATAATATAGAACAAGGTAACTAAGTGGCGGCTGACCTAATTCCCATAGCTTAACGACACGTTCTTCTTTATAACGTCACGTCGACGCCATCTTCCGTTTCATACGTCGCGTCGCCTCTATCCTTCTACGCGTAGCTTTCACGCATTCCATAGTCGTCGTATTTTTAGGCACAAACAATACCCCTAAGGCGTCTTACAGGGCATAGTGTCAAGTAGAACTGGGAGACGCCTTCTTTCTTTGTAGAATACGTCTTCAAAATAACTGGAACGCGTTTGTTTCAAAGGAAGAGACTCAAGCAATTACGTTAATGTCTTTCTTCGAGGATCTTCATTTTTTGTGACTGCTTGATTGGTATTTTACCGTAATGGCTATATTCCCAGCGTCCGTATTTTCTTCCAACGGTAACAAGGTGATTCTTGAAAATCCCGGATGCGGTCTTCCCTTATTTAAACACGCTCTGGTCTCGCCTTCTTGCCTTCACAGTTTTTTCTTTGAAAGAAAAACCCTAACTTTCATTCTTCCGTCATGGCTTCAAATACTTATGACCCCAAGATGATCCTTAGCGACGCTAACCACCGTTCTTCTCAAGCTCGCGATCCTGAATTCATTTGATCCGTGGCGGGGCTTTCTTCCCTCGTTGAAATTGCTATTCCTCCTTCCGGCGTGTTCACAGATGCTCTTCGTCCAGGGTGGATTTGTGTCTACGAGTACCCCTTCACGATCGGTCATCGTTTTCCTTTTTCTCCCTTGGTTCGTTCCCTCTTGTCTTCCCTGGGTATTGCGATTGGGCAGATTCTTCCTAGTACCTGGAGAAGTCTGGCCGTGCTGGATCACGTCCTGGCTAACATTAATATCGTGTTCACTATCGCCGACAGCATGCATTCTTGCATTCTCTCTACCCCTTCACCGGGTAGGGTTAACATCAAGTCTCGTGTTGGAGCCTTGCCTTTGATGAATGAGGGAGCTTCGTCCGATCGAGGCTGGTCGGACAAGTTCTATTTCATCAGGAAATTGACTTTGGGGAAGGATTGTGCTTTCTTGCTTGAAGAATGGACTCCTTCAAGCGTGTCTTTGGCAAGCGTCGCACTTCTTGACGTAATTTGACGCGTCCTGCTTCATTGTGGGCCAGTAATATCCGGTTAAGTGTGCTTTGGCTGCTAGACTTCTTCCTCCGGAGTGATTTCCATACTCTCCGTTGTGTAGTTCGCGTAAGATATCTTGGATCTTTTCTTCCGAAGGACACGTTAGGAATACGTTGTTCGACGACCATTTCAGCAATTGCCCTTTATCTACAATGAAAGTAGTTGCTTTCCGCCGCAACAACCTTGCGTCGTACGCGTTGATTGGTAGCCGTCCGTGTTTAACCATTCATAGTAAGGCGTCACCCATGATTCTTGGCTTCTTACGGCGAGAGTTTGCTCCGGGACGGCTTCTTTGTTGATCGACGCGTTACTTAAATGGAGGAACGGGATCTTCTGATACTCGCGGGGATCTATCGAAGATCCGAGTTTAGCTAACGCGTTTGCCTGCGCGTTGGCGTCTCTGGGGATTTGCCTAATTTGACAATCTTCTATCTTTTCGAACAACTCCTTCACTACCTTCACGTATAGTGTCATCTTTGAATCCCTGGTTGAATACTCATCTCGAACTTGATTGACTACTATTAGCGAGTCACAGTAGATGTCTAGCTTTTGAATTTTTAGGTCGATGGCGATACGTAAGCCGGCGATCAACGCTTCATATTCGGCTTCGATGTTTGTTGCTTTAAAATCGCACCTTATTGCTTGCACTACTCTATCCCCTTGTGGCGACTTGAGAATGGCGCCCAGACCTACTCCATTCTGGTTCATCGCTTCGTCTGTGTGTAGAGTCCATTTTGCGATTTCCACTTTGTTGACTTGAGAGGCGGCTTCTTGTTCTAGCGTCGGACTGAAGTCTGCTATAAAATATGCAAGTGCTTGGGATTTTATCGCTCTTCTTCCTTCATAAATGATGTCATAGCCGCCTAGATGGATCGTCCAGTTCGTCATTCTTCCATAAAGCTCTGGGTTATTCACTATGTTTTTCAATGGAGATGTCGTTCTTACTACGATGGTATGCGACTCAAAATAGGGTTTCAACTTTATCGACGCCATGACCAAAGCCAACGTTAGCTTTTCCATCGCCGAGTATCTCGTTTCCGCTGAGGACAGCGTTTTGCTCACGTAATAAATGGGTTGTTGCTCATCTCTTTCTTCTCTGACGAGGACGGCGCTAACAGCTATTTCAGACACTACTAGGTATACGAATAATGGTTCTCCGTCTCTCGGCTTTGCTAGGAGTAATGGACTTGTTAGGTAACGCTTGAGTTCTATGAACGCTTCTTCATGGCGTTCCGTCCAAGAGAAGGATTCGTTCTTCCTCAAGGTGTCGTAGAAGAGGCGATTCCTATCGGAGGCTTTGGAGATGAACCTATTAAAGGCGGTGACCCTTCCGGTTAACTTTTGTATGTCTTTTACGCATCGTGGAGACTCGAGATCAAGTATGGCTTTTACTTGCTCGGGACTGGCTTCTATCCCTCTTTGGGTCACGACGTATCCGAGGAACTTCCCCGAGGAGACTCCGAGAGAACATTTGGTATGGTTGAGCTTCATGTTGTACTCTTCCAGGATTGCGAACGCCTCTTTCAAGTGTGTTATGTGATCTTCGGCTTTTCTGGACTTTACCAACATGTCGTCGATATAGACCTCCATGGTATCTCCTATTTGCTCCTTGAACATTTTATTAACCAAGCGTTGGTATGTTGCTCCAGCGTTCTTGAGGCCGAAAGGCATGACTTTGTAGCAGTAAATGCCTTGATTGGTGATGAACGTCGTCTTCTCTTGATCTTTGGAGTCCAATTGAATCTGATGATATCCTCTGAACGCGTCCATGAACGTCAACATCTCGTGACCTGCTGTGGCGTCTACCATGGCGTCTATATGGGGGAGGGGGAAAGAATCTTTGGGGCATGCTTTGTTGAGATCCGTGAAGTCGACGCATACCCTCCATTTCCCATTTTCTTCTAAACTACTACGACGTTGGCTAACCAATCGGGGTACTTTGCTTCTCGTATTTTACCTGTTTCGAGGAGATTCTTAACTTCTTCATCCACCACTTTGTTGCGTTCAGGGGCGAACTTTCTTCTTTTTTTCTTTACCGGAACAAACTTAGGGTCGGCGTTTAACCTATGGAGCATTACGTCAGGGGATATTGCTGTCATGTCTTCATGGCTCCAGGCGAAACACTGACTCTTTGACTTTAGGAATGCCGTTGGTTCCCCTCTGATTTTATCGGGAAGGTCAATACCTATTTTTACGATCCTTCCTGGCTTTTTACCGTCTACGGCAACATTTTCCAATTCTGGACACTTTGGTTTTACGTATTTGTTGGAGGCTTTTACTTGGAACTCTTTTACTTCGTCTTTTTGGATCTTTGGCGTCGTGATTCCCTCCATACCGATTCTGTAGCACTCTTTGGCCGTAAAGGGGTCGCCTTTGACTTCGCATATTCCCCAAGGCGTTGGAAACTTGAGGGATTGGTGATATGTGGACGGGACCGCTTTCATTCCGTGAATCCATGGTCTTCCTAGGATGGCGTTGTATGGGGATCTTGCTTCCATTACTGTGAATTGGGTTGGGGGGCTGACTCCTTGGACGGACGTTTCGACGGTGAACTCTCCTAACATCTCTGAAATCTCTTCGCTAAATCCTTTCAGACGGATACGCTCTCCATAGATATCTTTAATGGAGAGTCCGGGTTCAAGGATAACGGAGAGGGCGATGATATTGGTCGAACTTCCGTTGTCTACCAGGATTCTCTTGACTTTACAATCTTTGATTATCACGGAGATCACCAGGCAGTCATGGTGCTTGACTTCTTCGTGTGGCTCTTTGAACGTGATGGGTGAGTTCTTGTTGGAGGCTCTGGAGAGATGGACTGGGACTGAGTTGCTTTGGTCTTCGATGGTCCTTGCGAGTCTCTTCGTACTGGAGCTTGCGTGAGACGGCGGTCCTCCTAAGACGGTGAGAGATTCTCCTTGGGGCGGCATCGAAGACGTCATGACTTCCTGCGAAAAAGAGGTTCCCTTTATGTGGAAAGACGACACCTTTTTTTGATCTAGCCCCACGGTGGGCGCCAATTGTTTGTAGCGAAATTATCGATGAGATGATAACTAAGCATTTGCAGGGTAAAGATCAAAGAGAACGGTATAATCTTAACACTAAGAGAACAAGATGAGAGAATAAGGTTGAAACTTGAACTTTCGTGTAGTATTGATATTACGGCGTAGTACCATTTACACGAATATAATATAGAACAAGGTAACTAAGTGGCAGCTGACCTAATTCCCATAGCTTAACGACACGTTCTTCTTTATAACGACACGTCGACGCCATCTTCTGTTTCATACGTCGCGTCGCCTCTATCCTTCTACGCGTAGCTTTCACGCGTTCCATAGTCGTCGTATTTTTAGGCACAAACAACTGTCGTCGCGTAGGATCTTAATATTCCTTCTAGGGGCGGATGCGGTGTAGCCACTGGAGGAGGAGCCTCCGAGGATGGTGTGTATGGTTTGGGTATGCCTTGATGGAGGTGGAGGAGGGGTGGGAGACTTCCTTTGTTTCTTCACTCCTTCAAACGCGTTCCTTCCATCTCTGGAGAGTAGGTCCTTCAAATCTCCCCTCTTCAGCAACCTCAATACCTCTATTCTCAGAGTGTAACACCCATCCGTCGTGTGACCTGTGTCATTGTGAAACTCGCAATATCCCTTCCCCGTTCCGGGTCTTCTCCCTGGATTTGGCTTTTTAGGCCACTGCACATCGCGTAGCCCTTCCATTGGGCTCATGACTCGCAACGCGTCGGTCTTCATAGAGATACCTCTGTCTACCACGTAGACGCTATCAACTTCTCTTACAGCATGCACCGTCTGTGGCTCTCTCTGGAATGGCTTATTTCTCCTATCGTGGCGTTCTCCTTGCTCTTGATGTCGGTCGTTGTTTCGACGAGGAGAAGAGTTCCTACGCGGAGGAGTCCGCCTTCGTGGAGATCGAGAACTTTCTTCGGTGTATCTTAGGAGATCCTCTTCTAGGCGTATGGATTCCATGGCTCTTTCCCTTGTTGAGACGAATGATTCTGGGCGAGTTTTCGTCAATTCCTTGTACAGATCACTGTCTGGGGGGAGTGCACGTCTGAACGTGTTGGCAGCGGTAGCTTCACTACAATCTGGGATTGTAATCTTCTCGTCATTGAAATGCTTCATGAAAGCCGTTATGGTTTCGCCTTTTTTCATGCGCATGTTATGGAGATCCGAAGGTTGCTTTGCAAACAACTAACTGTTGGGGAATTGTAATCGAAACAGGTTGGAGAGTTCGGCGTAGGAGCAGATGCTTCCTTTGGGTAAGTGAATAAACCACGTCAAGGCTGGACCTTTCAATGTCGAGCTAAAGAACTTGCACATCATCGCTTCTTTTAATTTCGGCTCAATCGGACTTGTGGAGAGTTAGGCTTTGTAGAGTAAGACATGTTCTTCCGGGTCGTCAGATCCATCGTAGACGGGGAGGTCGGCGACGGTGAACTTCTTGGCTATTTTCTGGGCGGCGATAGCGGCGATGAAGGGACTCTCTTGAAATCCGAACTCGTGCTCAGGGATTATGGATTTCGGGGCTCCGGGCATTAGCATCATCTCCTTTCTTAGCGCTCCGACCTGTTGCGCTACGATCGCAGCGACGGCGTCCGAAGTTATGCTCTCCTCAGATTTCTTTTTCTGAATTATTTTTCTGGGGAGGATGTTACCATGGTGCTCTTGGAGTTGGTATCCGTCGTCTTCCTCGACGGCTGCGTCCATATCAAAGGCGCCGAACGACACTTTGACCGCGAACGTAGGTGTGTGGCCCTGTGAAACTCGCCTTGAGTTCCTTGATTATGGAGTTCAGTCTCTTGTTTTCTTTAGTGAGCTCCAACGCCGTTTTCTCGCTTGCGTTCAGGGCTTCAGCCTGGGCCTTCTCGAAGGAGTTGAACTGTGCTCGGACGGCGGCCAAATCGGTCACTTCGCCATCTACCCCTTGTTTCTCCGTGGGAGCGATTCTTTTTGGAGTACCGGGGGTGTTCTCGAGATCTTTTCTCACGTCTTCGCTCACAGGAATGGGAGGAATCGTTGCAGGGCCTCCTTCGTCGGATCTCTTTTCGCCGTCACATGGGCTGTTGGTCGGACTCGTCATGGTTTCCTGCAAAAAAAGAAGCTCTTTTCGTATGGAGAGACGATACCTTTTTTTATCTAGCCCCTACCTGACGCGCCAATTGTTTGTAGCGAAATTATCAAAGAGATGATAACTAAGCAATTGTAGGGAAAAGATCAAAGAATACGGTATATTCTCAACACTCAAGAACAAAATAAGACGAGAGAAGAATTTAGGGTTGAAGCTTGAACTTCGTATTACTCGTATGGTGGTTGAATGATTACAAAGAAGGCGTTAGCCCTATTTTATAGGCTAACCCTAACGATTTATTTAAGGAAAATCATATCTTATCTTTTCCTTCTATCTAATAACGATATAATAATTAAGGTAAAAGATATTCTTTCTTGTATCTCTTACCAATTACAATAATATTCAAGGGAATAAGATAAAATATGCTCGGCCGACCTAATCCTTAAGAAGAACGAGATCTTTGCCACGTCTCGTCACGTCGACGACATCTTCCTTTCGTCCCGTCACGTCGACGACATCCTTCTACGCGTAGCTTACCACGCGTTCCTTACTCGTCGTATTTTTAGGCACAAACAACGTCCATCCACAAGATCAACGATCTTGCCAGTCACAGCTTCTTCTACTTCCCACGAAGTAGATTCCTTCAAAAATGTATGTGCTCGTGTTTCTGCCATAGCCACACAGGTGCCAGTGATTGGCTCTGATACCAAAGATAACGTATTTCAGTGATGTCACACAAATCAAACGAACATAAAGAATCCGATGTTATAGAATAACAAATTCTAACCTTACGCACAGATTCTTGGGGATTGAAGAACAAGAATCGAACACAGAAAGGGAATTGATCAGGATTTCATTAGAGAGGGGAAAGGAGTTTACAATTTTCTGGATGATGATTTCTACGGGCTAAGCTCCTTTTAACAGAGAAGATGATCACGTGCTTTGAGCGTGTCATTCTGTTACAAGCAAGTCACGTGCCTAACACGTGCTTCTAACAACTTCATTTATCTATAACATAGTCACGCAACTGGCCGAGCTTAACCACTAAGGAGTGAATCTGTCTTCCGCAATCCGGACGGAGAAGGGAGACTGAAGCCTTAAGGGCGCAGGGGAGGGTGTAATCATTGGGGATGATAAAGAGGAGTAGCATTTGGGAGAAGTGAGTGAGGGCGGTGGAGAAATAGCAGTTTTGGACGAGGCCGGAGATGAGAGAGGTCCAGGAGACAGCGGAGGAGGAGGAGGATAGGGAGAGGACAAGATATGCATAGGTGGGGAAATCGAGCTTGGAGTAGGAGAGGAATGGCGGGGGAGGCAGAGGAGAGAAGCTTTTGGTTATCTGAGCGTGGGCGGCGCCGTCGACTAACTTGAAGCAGTTTTTTTTAGGGTTAGTGGCGTCTCTTACAGTGAAATACATTTTTTATATCGAGCCCGTATCTAAGCGTGGGCGGCGCCGCCGACTAACTTGAAGAAAAATTTTCGAGCCTCATAAGAGTGCCTATGTTGGGAATTAGTTTCAAAACGAGCCTGTATCTGAATTTTTTTCTAAAAAAAAGCCTACTTTAGAAAAAAATTCAACAGAAAATAAAATTAACAAAGGGATGGAGGGGATATGTAATATAGTATACATAATCTTAACAGGCTATTACTTATTTTCAATATATGTTTCAGTTTTTTATTAATTTTATACAAGGTTTTATGTAAACAAAAAAACCGCTCGGCCGCCTTCTTTCTATATAGTGTAATATAAACTTGGATGTTTGGAGCCACAAATTCCAGTCTACACTGATAAATTCTTTTTTTTTTTAATATTATGATTTTTTTTTGGGAAATTAATCCCCTAAGATTCAATACATTTCCTTTATAATTTTATACCTTTGACAATTACGTTATCACAATAGTACTTTGGGTTTTCTATTTTCCATAACTCAACCCTTTTGGATTCCTAAGTGAGACTTTTTGCTAGTTTCTTATAATACTTTATAAAAAAAATACTCTAAATTGAATATATGTATATATATAATAGTGAATCATTATGAATATATATAATCATACATGTAAAAGTATTTAATTTGATGTAATTATATGATTTAAATTACCATAGATATTATAGACCTCTTATTTTCTTTATGCATCTATCTAATTCGCACACTAATAAATTAGGTTATATCTAATAATACTTACATTTAATGTTAGTATTGTCAAAGTCAGTATAATATCTTAACGGTTTGTAAATTTTCTATATGTTTGATCAGTAGCTGAAATTAGGTGTTTACTAAATATTCGGCTGCAGAGAGCGCCCAACTCGATTTAGAGTCTTCAATGTATATCCTAGAGTTCATTTCTATCGAACTAATGTTTTCCATCGATGGGTAACGTATTAAAGTTTTCTTCTATTTTTTTCTTAACGGAATATGTGTGCTATCCATAAAATATGTTTTTGGTCAAATTCAAGCTTTTCCACGCAAGATTTTTCTTCTCACTACTTAACAGTTAATTGGAGCATTAGACCACCTTTAACCATCCCATCTATAAATAGCTTGGATTATATCATCATAATTCATAAGCCTTCACGTATATCTTCATACACAAACAATCAATCTGTTCCCTAACACAATAAATATGCAGTTCTCTAACAAAATATGTCTCCTTGTTGTGATTTCACTTGCCCTAGCTCTCTTTTCCAATGCCCAAAACTCACCCCAAGATTACCTAAACGCCCACAACGCAGCTCGAGCTCAGGTGGGCGTTGGCCCCATGACATGGGACAACAACGTGGCTGCGTACGCTCAAAACTACGCCAACTCAAAAAACGGAGATTGTAGCCAGCTCGTCCACTCGGGTGGGCCCTACGGGGAGTGCCTCGCGTGGGGGAGTTGGAGCAGTTTCTCGGGGGTAGACGCTGTCAACATGTGGGTGAATGAGAAGCAGTATTATAACCATGATTCGAACACGTGCGCGGATGGTCAAGTGTGTGGTCATTATACTCAAGTCGTGTGGAGAAGCTCCACGACGTTGGGTTGTGCTCGTACTCCTTGTAACAATGGAGGTTGGTATGTTATCTGTAGCTACAATCCTCCCGGTAACTATGTTGGACAAAAACCGTACTGATCGGTCGATCTACTACTTTGTATAATCAATAATCAAGTATTGTAATAATAGCTATGTTTCGATGTAATACATAGCTTCATCATATATAAGTTGTAACTTGTACGTGTAACGTGTGTACGTGGGTGAAGTACTTATAAATAATGGCACAACTTCTATAATTTCTTGCAACAATACCTGAAAAATTAATCAACCGCCATTATTCTTGGACACAAAACTAAGGTTGGTATACATCTATATAAATATATGTATAGGAGAAGCAGAATGCACACGAACGTACTATACAAGCATGTATCCAAGCAAAGACGAAAGGTAGCTTTCACTAAACAAAAAATTAACCCTTGCATGTTGTGGACAGATGAATTAAGCAAATACGGGTCATAGGGAAATTTAGAACAATTAGTCTTACGAATGACATAAAAAGCAAGTTTAATTTCGACATATAATGAACGTTTAAATTGACTTTGTTAGGCTGAAAGTAAATGCACCGAGATGTAAGGCATAAATCAATGCAAAAGCAAAATGGCATAGAATTAAAGTAAGATATCAAAGCACATAGTTTTGTTTCTTGGAAGTAATGCAGCGGTACTAAAAACAACACGGGAAATTTCGCACCTGAACACGATGATATATATATATATAGTGAAAAATCCCTAATATCAATAAGTATTTCAAAGCAAAATCACTCCCTTCTAGCTTCTAATTAAAAGGAGTTTAAATTGTCTATTTGTGTTATTGATTTCTTGTTACAATAAGAACTCGAATCACTCTTTTAAGCTTCACACCTACATCTCGGATATCTCTTCTACTTGAACTCAATCTCTAACATTAGTAGTCTCTCTCTTAACAACGCTCAACGCTCTAGTTCTTTACCGGTTCTCATAGACTTGCTAAAACTACATGAATCTTTTAGAATATATAGAAAACTAAATAAACCTAATTAGAAGTCTTCTTGTGCTCCAAGTCTTCAATCTGATTTTCCACAAATCTTATCTAAAGATATGATATATTTTATTTATGAAAATCGCTTCCTTAAATAAATATATCATTCTTTCCTTCCAGGCAGCCACTAGTAACATTCCTAAGTAAATCATTAGTAGATATTTTTTATAATCAAAACTCATCACATCTCAACAGATGGTCATGAGAATCAGATCCTACCAATCTTGAAGAGTTGGTGTTGAATTTCTATAAGGGTCTATATTCGATGGACAAGGATTCTAGGTCTAGGACTACCCTTCGAGGGAAGGATAGCTCCCATTAACTTTTTGTTATTAAAATTGGTTAGCTCTCGACTATGTTCTCTGACACTGAGATTGAAGCTATTGTTGGTGGTATGGGTGCTTTTAAAGTACCAGATACGGATGATTATCAACAAATCTTTTATCAAAGTTGTTGCCCTTGTTGGGATACTATCGTGAATTCGATTATTGTGTCAGTAAAGAACTCCTTCTGAGTGATACTCTCTCGCCGTCTCTTCATGAAGCTCTCATTGTGTTGATTGCTAAAGTTGGAAGCCAGAGAGGATTTCTCAGTTCAGGCCTATTAGTCTTTGATGTGCTCAAAACTATTTACAAAGACTATGGTGAGTTGATGAAGAAGGTGATTTCAAAATTGGTTGGCCCCTCACAAAGCACTTTTATTCTGGGGAGACTCAACACTTATAACATTGAGATTGTCCAAGAGCTTTTACACTATATGAAAAGAAGAAAGAGAAACGAGGGTGGATGTTACTTAAGCTTGATTTGGACAAAGCTTACAACCGGATCTAGTGGACTTCTTTTAGGACACGTTGTTTGTTGCTGGCTTCTCTTCGTCATGAATTGGGTGGATTATGGCGTGTATTTCTTTTCCAAGGATGGACATTCTTTGGTATGACGAGACTACAAAAGAATTTATGCCTCAGAGAGAGGTCTAAGAAAGAGGATCCTTTGTCGCCATATCTTTTGTTCTCTGCTTTGAGAGACTTTGCAATCTAATTATGAAATATGTGGATGCGAAAGTCTAGCAACGGATCAAATGGTCTTGCGTTGGCCCTTAGCTTTCTCATGTGTGCTTCGCTGACGATCTTATTTTGTTTGAAGAGGCATATGTTGAACATGTTAGGGTGGTGCGAAAGGATACTACAGAGTTTTGTGAGGCTTCGGCTCAACGGGTTAGTCGGGATAAATCGAAAATCTTGTTTTCTTATAACGTCTACTAAGAGCTGTGCAAGAGAATTAGTTATTAGAGTGGAATCTCAATTATAAGGGAGCTTGGTATATATTTGGGTTTGTCAATTCTTCAAACTCGTATTCATAAAGATACGTTATTGCAAGTGGGGGATAAAGTTTTGGCCCGCTTAGCTAGCTTGAAAAGTAGACGTCTTAGTCTCACAAGCAACATCACACTGACTAGATCTGTTTTTCAGGATAAGTTTATTCATTACATGGGTACTATTCTCCTTCCGGCTATAATTCTAAAGGCTCTTTGACCGCGTAAGCAGTACTCCCTCTGTCCCTATTTGTTTGTCCACTTTTGACTATTTACGTTTGTCGAGACGAGTTTTGCATTGTTAATATCTCTAACTACATATTACAAAAAATTGTAAAATCTTGATGTTGTTAAAGTGTTCGTTGAGACGAATCAAACAAGATCACATATGACTATGTTTCTTCTCATAGATTGAGAATAATCGAGCAAATTGTATCGACATGTAAATAGTGTAAATTGGTCAAAGTGGAGAAACAGGGAGCGAGGGAGTAATATTGTTTGGGCTAGTACCAATGAGAAGAAACGCCTTTTTAGGCCGAGTCCTGAGGGGGTGTCGAGATTAGGAAACCGAAGTAGATGAATAAACAAATCATTGGGAAATTGAGTTGAAGATTCTGGACTAATAAGCAGAGCCCATGGTCTCAAGTTTTTCATGGGAAATACTAGCTGGGAGATTTGGAGGAGTGGCACTACTTCAAGCCTCGTTATGGGTCCTCTATGTTGGAGGGGGTCGGGTGTGGCGATGGCGAGAGGTTTAGCCTGGGTTCCTATAAATGCCAAACAAATTAATTTTTGAAGGATAGATTGCTACTTGATGTTCCCTTGTGGAAGGTGGTACGCTGGTACTCATAGAGGTTCTAGATTCAAACTTGAAACTTAAGGTGGGGGATTTCTGGACCTAGAAAGTGGGTTAATTACAACTCGAATTTCTTAATCACGTTGTTGGATGATGAACATTTGTTGCATTTAGCTTCTGCTGCATTGGAGAGCCTCCTCAACTAGTACTCGCGTGATAAACTCTCTTGCGCGTAAACGACTGATGGTAGGTATTCGGTGAGTTTTAAGTACTCGCTTTTTTGTAGGGATTTGTAGGGATTGAGTCTCTGGTCCGTGTTGGGAATCCTTTTATCAACGTGTCTGAAGGGTACTGGTGTTGGAGAGGGTTCGTGTGCAACCTATCTTTTACCAGTGATGCACTTTTGAACAGTTTCCGCCTAATCATCTGCAAGGAGGACATGTTACCACAAAGATGACCCATGGACTGCGCACACCAGCTGTTTCAGGGTCCAATTGACTGCAAAACCTAATTAAAGGCGAAGTTGAACGAGATCCAGAAGAGTAGGCTATTTCTTCACACGCATGTGGAATCGAGGCTTAAATTCTACCCTGAATTCTCCAATAATTCTCCCTATGCGCACTTCTCCGAGCAACTGTCATCAGAAGTACCACCGGAAATGGGTGTGGAAGAGACAAGCTTCCGGACCTGGCGGCGGTTAGCAGAAGAGCAGAACATGTTCCATCACACGTACTTGTTTAACCGATATAATTATTTCAGAATTTGTTTCAAGCTCTCTTTTACCATCGTCTTCCGTCTTCTCATGTTGCATCATCTTGCTTGCAATTTGTTCATGTCTTAACAACTAATTGGTCATTAGTCTTTTAGTAGATTTGTTCATTAGTTAGTTGTTTAGTTGAACAACAAAACTGATGAATCATAAATTAAACCATTCATTTAGTAAAAATATGAACATGTACTTAGACTTTAAAACCTAATTAAATTGAAATGTATGTTAATCATTATAGAAGTCCAAATTTTGTTCTTGAATGTTGGAGCCCAGATGTTCGCGATCTCGCAATCAACATCTCGCGAGATCTGGCCAGTAATAAAACTTCAAATACTGGAGACCTCCTTTACGCCAACTGGAACAACAACTTGTAATTCATCATCATCTGGATCCAAAATATGCTTTTCCACGCTGTTCTTCGTGTTCTTGAGCTCCAAAAGCACCTGCACAACCAAACTGGAAGGTTGGACCCCCTGATTTGGCTCTCCGACGCCCAAGTCAGTAACGATCACAGGTAAACGAGATTAACACCTCAAATAACACTAGAATGCAGCAAAGCAGAAGAAGATAATGATCAAAGTATACAACCAAAACAATGAAACCTCACGAACCAGCACAATGGAACAGTAAAGTAGTAAAACTCAGCCAAACATCACGATTCACACCTCAAAAGCACGACTACGATACCGAGAGCCAGAATCCAGGTACCGATCATCCGATTCTCTATGAGTAGAGATGAATCGGGACCAATGAGACGATCTCGAGAATGAGGGCTCGTCTCTTGTGTTTCTCTCTTGCTCAAGGGGAATGCTCTCAAATGCCACTGCCCCTTCTCTCTCCTTTCGGTTAGGATTTATATCTAGGTCGCGGGCCCCACACAATCCGGTGTTATTCTTTATACCTATTGG
Source organism: Oxyria digyna (assembly GCA_029168935.1). Lineage (NCBI taxonomy): Eukaryota > Viridiplantae > Streptophyta > Magnoliopsida > Caryophyllales > Polygonaceae > Oxyria > Oxyria digyna. The sequence goes on along the minus strand of JAPVLV010000001.1, from coordinate 59,538,229 downwards.
GCCTCTTATTGGGCCTTTCCGTCCCGATCTCTTCAATGACTTCTTGGGCTCGCGGTTCACCAGACCGTCGCGAACCGGGTTCGTATTCACCGCGAGAACCGGGTCCAACATCTAGCCCCCAAGTCCTTGGATTCGCGAAGGCAAGGCTTGGGTAACTATTGAAGCCGGGATCTCGAGGGTGTTAGGAGTTTGTTCATTCGCGACGCCTTCTCATTTCACCGCGCTTGTTTTGAATTTCGAATTTTAAATTCAAGACGCTTCGTCTCCCGCGCACTGATACCTTCCAACACGTGTCAACTTTTTGGGTTTTTTCCCACTTTCCTATATAAGGCCATCAAATCATATTCTTCCCTTCCTCTCCGCTTCGACTGTTCATACTCCTCTGTAAAAAACCGTTCTTAATAAAATTTCAAGAAATCTTCATTCGTTCGGACAATCTTCAAATTACAAATGGCTGGTAAGTTCTATTTCGAATTCGCTCTTTATTTCGCTTTTCCTGCTATATTTACTCGTAATTTTAACGTTTCCCTGGTATTCCTCCATTGTCGTGCTTTTTTGAAGCTTTTATGCTGGTTTTCATGGAGGTTTAATGGCTTTCTCCGCCCTCCTACTAGCTTTTAGTGGGTGGCGCCGCTTCTTTTTTCACCCTTCTACCCTCGATTTTCTGGGTGTTTTCTTTCTTTAGAACCAGTTTTAAACCATCTAGGGTTCTTGGCGCTTTTCGGGCTTTTTATTTCTCGAGTGTTCGTCAGAATGTTCATTTGGATATTCATCCGAGTGTCTCTTCGACTCCTTTCTGGATCTTGTCTTTCTCGTTTTCCAGGGTTTTCCTTGTTTCCCTTCTTTATGGTTCGCGAGGCTTTCTTATTGCCCTGGCGTCTCGTATTCTTGCCCTGGAAAACTGACTTTTTCGTTCTTTCCCTCTTTTAATTCTTTTCAGGGAAATCTACTAGAAATAAGGACGGTGAAGGCCCTTCTTCTTCGCGACCAGATGCGGGTAGCAGCAATAACGATCCTCTCCCTCAGGAACCTGAAGATGTAATCATTGGTCGCGTGGAATACGAAAAGTATTATTCCTGGCAAGGCGATCTTCCTCGCATTGAAATCGAGGACTGTTTTAATAAGCCGGCGGGTCATGTACAGGTCTTGATCCGTCGCGTTCGTTATACGAAAGTCAAGGTCCTCGGGAATCCGTTTACGACTCTTCCTTCTGATCTTCAACTTCGCGATCTTTACGTAGTAGCTGATTCCTATCCCTTTCCGGAGGGGACAATTTTTGCCTTGCCATCTTCAGGTGGCACTTCTCTTGACGATTATGGCTCCTTCTTCGCGTTGAGTATTTCCTCTCTTAAATTAGGCTTTAGGCTCCCTTTCTCCAACTTCACCAAAAGGCTTTTGAAAGAGCTGACATATAGCCCAACCCAAATGTACCCTAACTTTTGGCGTGCACTCGTTATTTATGTGATGAGATGTCAAGAAATTGGAGTAAAACCCAATCCCTGTCATTTTCTTCTTATGTTCTGGACGCGAAGGGCTCCCGAGGAAGAGGGGATGTTCACGGCTGTGAAGAATGGCAGGACTGAGTGGGACGGACCACCCCGGCTCCCGAAGTGGAAAACGGATTGGTTCCTACTACGACCTCCACCAGATTCGGGGGCTAAGCCTTAAACATCATTACGGTACCCTTCATGTCTTCGCGTAACATTTTATTTGTTTGTTGTCTTCATCTTTTGTCTTTATTTCCTTTTTTATAACGCCATGTGCGATGCTTTCCTATGTTTTTCAGAAAAAGGATATTTCTCCAGGCTCCCAACTCTAGAAGGTTCTGACGACTCTTTCGACGAAGAACCAATTAATGAAGCCGCTCCTCCTGCCGCGAAGCCCAAACGTAGAAAGCAACTTGCGTAGAAGAACAAAGCTCCTTCCAAGAAGAGAGCCCCTTCTACTGGTATCAATATTCAAGAGTCGCCCGCCGAAATGCCAGAGCCTTTGGCCGACCAGACTATTCCGGTCGCGAGTTCTCATGTTTCAAGGGGAGCTTCGCTTCCTTCTGGAGCCGATAGGACTCCTTCCTCAAACCGAGGCACTCCTACTGAGAGGGCCTCATCCATCGCGAGGGGTAAGTGGCCTATGACTCTCGAGGGTCGCGAGGATATCCCTTCTCAGGATTTAGATGAGCTCTTTCCCGAGGAAAAGGTGGTAAGAAAGTTCTTTCACAATGATCGTCCTCGTTATCCGGAGATGCCCTCTTGTCTAGAGGGTATCGTTCGTGGTGGTGGAGGTCTTTCCACGCTTAACTTGGCGGTAAGTTTTTGCTCCCTGTTATTTTCTTGTAGACTCTTCCTTGGTTGGTTATCATCTTTAGCTCACATTCCTTCTTTATCGCAGTCGATCCTTATCAATGAGGTTGCGGGGAAATATGCTTTGGCCCTCGAGGACAGCCATAAGCAGTTGGAGGAGGATTATGAGAAGGTTCTAGCATTCGGCCATAAGCTCAAAGACTCAAGGGATGAGGCGAGGCAGGCTCTGGATAAAGAGAAGAAAAGGAATGCTGACTTGGAGAACAGGATAAGTGGAATGGAGGTTGCTGCTAGACTACAAAAGCGTAAACATGACACAGAGTTAGGCTTGATCAGACAGGAAAAAGATAAGGCTTTCACTCAGGGTCGTCGCGAAGGAGCGAAACAGTATGCCTCAAGCTTTCGCGAGAAAGATCGTATTAACTTTATTAGCACTGCTCGTGATTTACTGTTGATCGCCTCGCTTAGGCGTCAGCTCAAGAAACACCAAGTGCCCAAATTTCCTTACGATCCATCCGACTTATGTGGTCTTCTTGCGGAGCTTCCTCCGTATCCCTCTCCTCCCGTCGGGACTTTCATTGACGACGACGCGAGCCTTCTTGAAGGCTGGGTAGTCGAGCCTTTTTTGAGAGAAGGTGAAGGGGTTGCTGAAGGGATGGAGTCTCATATTCCCGTTGTTCCCGCTCCCAAGGCGCCCAAAAGAGTTCGGGACGTGGTTTATTCGGAGATAAGGATGAAAGAGACTCGGGACCCAATGAAGCACCCTCGTGTCGAGACAACTGAGGCAGGTGACGGCGACGATATTGTGAATATTGATAGTGAGGAAACCGCTATTGATGAGAACATCGCGTCGGCTGAGGATGTTGGTGGTGAAAAGGAAGCTCACGATGTGGCGATGGATGAAGTTGGCCAATACCTGGACATCCCTACCGATCATGTGAATGACGATGCTTGATCTTTTTTCCTTATGATATTATCTTTGTAAGTTCTGGATTGATGTTACGTACAATGGCTACTTGGAATTTTTGGCGGTTCGCGAACCATGTGTGGTCGCGAGCCTTGGATTATTTTGGGCCTCTTGGGGAGGTCATATTGTTATTTCTATGTGTGTTTCTGCATTTATTGCTTCTCTCGTTTTCTCAACTACTTTTCTGCTCAACCACTTAATGCATTGATTACGGGTTAGGTGGTTCGACTTGATAAATAGGAGCTTTTAATTTCTTTTCCTTGTTCGTTCTTTTCGAGAGTGTTTATTATGGCTAGGACTCGGCGAACTCGAGAAGGGACTTTGGAAGAGGCTTTCACAATTTCCATGGACTCCTCAGCCATCACTGGTGGATGCCTGGTGGGTGTTTCTTTGCACTCTTCTTTGCACCCTTCTTTTCTTGTTTGTGCTTTAGCCTTCTTTTTATGTACAACGTTTTCCCAAAGAGCATTGTGATCGGCATCTTAGCCATTTTGGTGGTCGATACCTTATCCTTTGCGTTAACTTTGAACCTTGGGATGTGACATTGGATAAGGTCGGAAGCTCTTATTTTCTGGGTGAAAGCTGGCTTGAGTTTGTAGAGGATCACAATCTTCAGGAGGGGGATGAGGTGACTTTTACTATGTGGGGCGCTAATCCTCCTGAAGTTCCAATCCGAACCGCGGTGTACCAAGTGAAAATTGTTGTTCCTCTTTAGAGTTGGTGTTTTTTGAAGTCTTTATGTTATCTTGTAACTCTCCTCCTTCTCCTTTCCCCCATAGTGTTCGCGAGGGTGCTTTGCACGCTTGCGAACGCTATGCGTGAAATAAGGAGAGAGAGGATGATGTCTGGCTTTTATTCTTGTTTGCTTTGAATCGCGATTGTGGTATGAAAACGAGTGAAGGTACTGAAGTAATGAAAAATTTTCAAGGACATAAGAATACACCAAGTGTTTCTATGCTTCGCGATCCAAAACGAGCATACGTGTTTATCACATGGATTGATCTACTACAAAATTGTTTTTGAATAAAAATCACTTAATTTAAACAGAACAACCATCAAGAAATCCAGTAGAAAAGGAATCTTCCGTGTCGCTGGCACCTCTTAAAAACTCTGTGAGATAGTCAATTGTGTAAGTATTTGCTAGTTATGCGTCTGAACTTGTGTGAAATAAGGAGTTCAAGACAACACATATCTTTACCTGATTACTGCATGAATACGAGCTAGTAATAGGGTTTTCAATCGTCCGCGATCGTCTGTTTAGTGTGGGCGAGCATAGGATTTCCTATATACAAAGAATCTAGGTTATCCTTTCGTTCGCATGACAAAGCAAAGTAGTTTGCATACTCCCTTCGTGATACCTTAGCGGGGGCATGTTTAGTGCCTTAGGAATTCTATGCTCACGAAACATTGGAGCTTGTGCATTAGTTCTGGTATCAAAATGAGCCATTGGACTCTATATTGCTTGCGATGAAGAGCTGCATGTTATCACATGCTGTCGTACTTAGTTTTTGCAATGATGTCATCCTTCATATCAAAAGGGGGTCATCTATGAGAAAGACTCTTAAGTACCTGGGCGATGGTGGGTTTGATGCCCCAGCCTTGTACCGCGATCATATTAGGATCATTCACCTCTCTTGCATAAGAGTATCTGTCATGAGCAAAGGAGTGGGAACACTATTATTTTTTGTGAGATTTCGTAAATCTCGGTGTCGAGCGATAGTTTTGCGGTTTGATTTTTACAGGAATGTGTTGATCATTCGCTGTGTTTCATGCCTTGATGGGTTGTCGATCCCACCAAGGTCAGGACTTCGTGGTCAAGGTGAGGAGGACGGATGTCGTTACTCACTCTTGACTGTCACGGCTTTGCGCACTATGGGAGCCTACTTGGGTCCCTTCATAGAGTCACGGCTTCACAACCTGGACGGGTGCCCTTGGCACCAGCCCAGCGTTATGGCTTTGCGATCTGGGTGGGTGCCTTTGGCCCCAGCCCAGCATCACGGCTTCGCTATCTGGGTGGGTGCCCTTGGCCCCAGCCCAACATCACGGCTTCGCTATCTGGGTGGGCGCCCTTGGCCCCAGCCCAGCATCACGGCTTCGCGATCTGGGTGGGCGCTCTTGGCCCCAGCCCAGCATCACGACTTCGCGATCTGGGTGGGCACTCTTGGCCCCAGCCCAACATCACGACTTCGCGATCTGGGTGGGCGCTCTTAGCCCCAGCCCAGCATCACGGCTTCACGATCTGGGTGGGCGCTCATGGCCCCAGCCCAGCATCACAACTTCACAATCTGGGTGCGCGCTCATGGCCCAGCCCAGCATCACGGCTTCGCTATCTGGGTGGGTGCCTTTGGCCCCAGCCCAACATCACGACTTCGCTATCTGGGTGGGTGCCTTTGGCCCCAGCCCAGCATCACGGCTTCGCTATCTGGGTGGGTGCGTTTGGCCCCAGCCCAACATCACGGCTTCGCGATGTAGTGAGTGCGCGCTCATCTATCATCACGGCTTCGCGACTTAGGTGGGTGCTCTTTGGCCCCCAGTCTAATGTCACGGGATGTATTTTGGTTTGGGTTGGATGTATTTGTACCATTTATTTCGGATTCACGCCCCCCCTTCTTGGCGAAAGTATTTATTCTCTTGGTAACCCGATGATAGATTTGGCTATTCTTAGTCTCATTCGGTCCTTTCGCCTGCATTGAGCTTGTTAGAATAGCATATTCGTGAATATAACGTATTTAGCAAGGCTTTTGTATGTGAAACAAGGAGGTGCTTAGGAAAAGAAACTCATACTTGTGTGGGGGAGTGGGTTAGGCGTAATAGCGGCGTAGTCGCATCACGTTCCAAGAGTTTGCAACGTGATTCCCAGAGCTATCCTTCAGTCGATAGGCCCCTGGTGCGACTTCGCGATCCACTATGTAAGGCCCCTCCCAGCCGGGATCAAGTTTTCCTCCTTCCGTCTTTCTCAAAACTAGATCCCCTTTCACAAAGCCTCTTACTTTAACATGCTTGTTGTAATACTTCGCGACGCCTGCTTTGTGGGCAGCTGCTCGGATGACTGCCATTTCTTGCGTTTCCTCGCGAAGTTGGAGTTTCATCCTCATCCTTTCATCATTTGTGTTTGGGTCATAGTGGAGGATTCTTTCATTCGGGAACAGGATTTCCACCGGAACCACAGCTTCGACCCCGTACGCGAGAGTGAAAGGACTCTCCCCTGTTGCTTTTTTTACTGTGGTGCGGTTGGCCCAAAGGGTAAGTGGTAGAACCTAAGCCCACCTGCCCTTGGAACCTTCTAGTCTCTTCTTTAGATCCATAACTATACTTTTGTTGACGGCTTCCACTTGCCCATTACAGTGAGGATGCGCTACGGAAGCAATTTTCAAGTGAACACCCAAGTCATTGCACCAAGTCAAGAACTGCGGTGAATTGATTTGAGGACCCCGATCTGTAACAATTTCCCGAGGTAATCCATAGCGACAGATAATATTTTTCCACAAAAACTTCTTCACAATAGGAACTGTTGTTGACGCGAGTGCCTCTGCCTCGACCCACTTTGTGAAATAGTCTACTGCTACAATAATATACTCGAGTTGGCCGGGAGCTTTAGGTTTGAATGGGCCAAGAAGGTCCAACCCCCACATCGCGAAGGCGATGGGACTTCCCATAATCTGAAGCTCTACCCCCGGTTGATGAGAGGCAGGGGCGAAGTACTGGCATGCTTGACAAACTCGTGTCATTTCCTGAGCATTCTGTCTCATCGTAGGCCAGAAATGGCCTTGGCGTAAGGCTTTGTATACCAGTGACCTCCATCCCGCGTGTGTTCCACATAGCCCAGCATGCAACTCCTCAAGATAGGATTTCGTCGAATAAAAACCCATGCACTTGAGTTCACAAGGGTCACCACCTCTCTTGTAAAGTTCACCTCTACTGATGTAAAAGCGTGCAACTTTCCTCTTCAAATGCGCGAGCTCTTTTTGGTCAGAAGGACCGCAACCATTTTTGAGATAGTCAATGATTGGGCGACGCCAATCCTCAGTCGAGGTGTTGATCGTCATCATCTCAATTTCGCGACTGATGGCACTTTCTTCTTTTACCAGGAATAGATATTTTGGGGGATCCCCCTTCAACACCATGAATCCTGACCTTTGCTCGCGTTCTTCCGTGGGACCTTCCCAACTCGCACCCTTCTTCGCGAGCTCATCTGCCTTTTGATTCTGTTCCCTCGGGATTGCTTTGATTTCAAAGTGCATGAATAATGAGGTCAATGTCGCGACTTTGGCGTGGTACTGTGGGAGATTCCCGGTTCTAGCCTCGTAAAGTCCCTGTACTTGTTTCACAACAACTTCGGAATCACATCGACAAGATAGCACAGAGATTGAGAGGCCAACGACCAATTCTAGTCCCGCGATCACAACCTCATACTCAGCTTCATTGTTTGTGGGCTTGAATTTGAGAGTTGTGGCGTGGATTATCTCATCTCCCGTAGGCGATGTTAGGATCACGCCTGCCCCACATCCTTCATCATTCACAGCTCCATCAGTATGCATCACCCACATTACTTGTTCGCTATAAGGGTTCAGGGTTTCTCCTTCTCTGAAACTTGTTTCTACTATAAAGTCAGCAAGTGCTTGAGCCTTAATAGCAGGTCTGGGGCGATACACCACATCAAACTCTGACATTTCAATCACCCACTTCGTGAGCCTCCCTGTTACTGTTGGTTTGGTCATGAAACCATGGAGTGGCAAATCTGTCAAAGTTTCGATCGGGTGTGCATGAAAGTAGGGTCGTAACTTTCGAGCAGCTGTCACCAACATGAGTACAGACTTTTCCACTGGGGAGTATCGCGTTTCCGCTGGTAACAAGGCTCGTCTAACAAAGTACACTGGTTTTTCCGACTCACGAACAAGGACTGCACTTACTGCTTTTGAGCTCGCTGCGAGATATAATTGGAGGGTTTCCCCCGGGACGGGAAAGGACAAAATCGAGAGCCTCGACAAGTGCTCTTTAAGGCTCGCGAAGGCCTGATCACATTCATCAGTCCACTCGAAGTTCTTTGGTTTTTTCAAGATCTCGAAGAATGGGAGGTTGCGTTCTGCTAACTTGGCACATAATCTTCCTAAATAGTTCACTCTGCCCACAAACCTTTGGACTTCATGCGTTGATCGTGGTGGCTGAAGATCGAGCACCGCTTTGACTTTGTCCGGGTTAACTTCCACACCCCGAGCACTGATCATGAAGCCCAAGAACTTTCCTTCTGTGACCCCGAACACGCACTTGTCTGGGATCAGACTCATTCCATACTTTCTAAGAGTAGCGAAGACTTCTACCAAATCGCGAGCATGATCGCTCTGCTTCTTACTCTTTACAACGATGTCATCAACATATGCCTCGACGGTGTCCCCTATCTGTTCACTAAAAATACGATCGACCAATCTCTGGAATGTAGCCCCTGCGTTCTTTAGACCAAAAGGCATCACCTTGTAGCAGAAAGTTCCTTTATCTATTATGAAGGAAGTGTGCTCTGAGTCTAATGGATTCATCATAACTTGGTTATAACCTGAGTACGCGTCCAAGAAGTTGAGCGCCTCGTGTCCTGCGGTAGAGTCTACAAGCTGGTCAATAGAGGGTAGCGGGTAACTGTCCTTTGGACAAGCCTTGTTCAGGTCAGTGAAGTCTACACACATTCTCCACTTTCATGTTCCCAACCACGCTGGGTACTGAACTGGTCTCACGAATCCGGCCTTCAAAAGCTTCGCGAGCTCTACGGTTGCGGCTTCATTCTTTGGCCTTGCCTGTTTTCTCTTCCTTTGTCTTTTGGGGATTATCTCGTTGCTAATGTTCAAAGAGTGAGTGATGACAGAGGGTGGTATTCCATTTAAATCCTTTGGGGACCAGGTGAAGATGTCTCGCGACTCAGATAACAACTTTTTGACTTCTCCCATCACCATGGGGTCGAGGTTTCCTCCCACAAACAACTTCTCTTCTTTGTTTCCAAAAGGGGTGATTTCCTGAGTTTCGAATACTGTAAACTTTGCCTTGTCTACTTCTCCATCAGAATTCTGAGATCTCGGGGGTTCGCGAACATCTAAATCCGCTTCTTCCTCGATGTTGGGCATGCCCGGGACGAAGAGCTGATTCGCGAGCAAAGGTGTATCTTCCCCCTTCTCGGATTTGATATAACACGAGATACTCTCGTTCTCAACTCCCGTCGCGACCCCTGTTCCTGAAGACGTGGGAAACTTTATACAGAAATGGCTCATGGATACGACTGCATCGAACTTGCATAGTGTCCCTCTCCCGATGATTGCGTTATATGAAGAACTTGTCGGGATGATGACAAAGTCGATCTTCTCAGACCTTCGCGGTCTTGTTTCATCACCCATCACTACATCCAAAGTCACCACTCCCAGAGCGGTGACCCTTTCACCCGCGAATCCCACCAGAGTGGTTCGCGTTGGTCTTTTCATTCGAGGGTCAACCCCTAACTTCTCGAAGGCATCCAGATACAAAATGTCGGCAGAACTGCCCGTGTCGACTAGAATGCGACTAACTAACTTTGCGCCAATCTGCAGGTGTACGACTAGTGGATCACCAAAAGAGACTGCCCATTCATTAACTTATTTGTTAGAGAAAACAAGTTGATATGGTTCTCTGGGAGGAGGCTTCGCGATACTCATAACCGGAAGACCGCGAGGCAATGGAGCGTTGATCATCTTTCGCAGCTCGCGTCTGTTTGGGGGAATTGGGACATGCTTCCCGGCTATGGTTCCCACATGGCCGTCCGGCCTCGGGAAGTTTTGTTGTTGATTGCCTTGAGGTGGATTAGGATCAATCGCGTTCTGCTGATTGCGTCCTCTTCCTCTGCCCCCATTGTTATGTCCCCCTCTGAATGGTCCTCGGCCAAGGTTTCTTCCACCCCTGCCTTGATGATTTCCTCTGCCCCTCTGATTCATGAGGACGGCTCTTTGTTCGGGTTCATTGTTCATTTGAGGACCATTCCTGCATTCGTCTGTGTTGTGAGTAGTGGAGTTGTGGTTAGCATACCACATTCCATCGCGACCACGGCCTCGGCCACCATTGCCTCGGCCGCGACCCCTGTGATTGACATTATCATCTCTCTGGTTCATCAAACTCTGAGCCTGAAACTGATTCTGATCTGTGTTCTGTCCGTAATCCTGATACTGATTCTGATTCTGATTCTGATTCTGATGCTGGGTGACTAATCCCAGAGCTCGCCAACTGTTTTGTCCCTGGTCATATTGTTGTCTTTTATTTCCCCAACCCTGGTTGCCTTTCTTGGAACTCTGACCTTGGTTCTGATTCTGCTTACTCTGTCCCCCTCCCACTGAGGGAGTGCTTGAGTGGGTCTCAACCTGAATCTCAACATAATCCCTTTCTAACATGGCCTGGTAAGACCGCTCTTGTTTCCTGTAAAGGTGCTTCTTGAACTCGCTTCCGTCTGCCAATCCGTTTAGGAACGCGACTCTAGCGGTCTTGTCATCAAAATCATCAGCCTCTAAAACCATCAGCGAAAATCTCTTCACATACTCCTCAAGACTTTCACCTGCCTTTTGCTTGATCCCGACCACTTCCTGCATAGTGATTTTTCTCTTTTTCGAAGAGCCAAAATTTAGCAAAAACCCTTTCTCGATGTCCGCGAAGCAAGAAATGCTCCCGGGAGGCTGATTTAACATCCATGTCATGGCCGTATCAGCGAGTATTCCCGGGAAACCTTTGCACATAGTGGCCTCATCAGGTCCCCTTGCGATCATGGCATACTTGTATCGCGTAAGATGCTCTTTAGGATCCCCTTTACCAGTGTACTCTTTGATAGTCGGGAATCTGAAGTCCGGCAACGGAGGGGCTCTGATGATGTGCTCTGCAAAAGCTGTGGGACCGAACATGGTCGAGATATTGAGTGGAGGGTTTGCACGGTAAGCAGGGTTCTGGTATATGTCGCGATTATAGCTTGGGGCACCATACACGGGGTAATATGCTTGACCTCGATCATCATAGCGACCACCATACTGAGAGTTTTAATGCTCTTGGTGACTCATTGGGGTCTGATTCAGATCAAACCCTCCATGTCTGGCCTCGCGGACGGCATTCCTTCCTCTTGGCATCCTGGAGACTGAAACCCTGTCGTCAGGGTTAACCTCGGCCACCTGTTCATCGAAGGTAACTTCTCGTTCCTCGCGATTAGCCTGCTCATCGCGAGGATCTACTCTCTGGTTAGCTGTGTTCTGGGCAACTGGGGCGCCCTGTGCCACCCAAGCGTTGAAAAGTGTGTTCTGCTCTCACGGAATAGTGATGAGGTCAGGTTCTTCCTCATCTACGCGAGGGAGAATCGGGTTGAGAGCATTTTGAGTGCCGAGACCCGCTTGTAACAGGGTGTTGTTCGTTGTGCCGCTTCTACCAATGTCGCCCATGATACTGTCCTTCGCGAGCTGATTCTTGAGATTTCAAAGGGAACTAGCTGCGGGAGGAGATCCTCACGGTCGGCGCCAGTGTTGGAGCCCAGATGTTCGCGATCTCGCAATCAACACCTCGCGAGATCTGACCAGTAATAAAACTTCAAGTACTGGAGACCTCCTTTACGCCAACTGGAACAACAACTTGTAATTCATCTTCATCTGGATCCAAAATATGCTTTTCCACGCTGTTCTTCGTGTTCTTCAGCTCCAAAAGCACCTGCACAACCAAACCGGAAGGTTGGACCCCCTGATTTGGCTCTCCGATGCCCAAGTCAATAACGATCACAGGTAAACGAGATTAACACCTCAAATAACACTAGAATGTAGCAAAGCAGAAGAAGATAACGATCAAAGTATACAACCAAAACAATGAAACCTCACGAACTTGCACAATAGAACAATAAAGTAGTAAAACTCAGCCAAACATCACGATTCACACCTCAAAAGCACGACTACGATACCGAGAGCCAGAATCCAGGTACCGATCATCCGATTCTCTATGAGTAGAGATGAATCGGGACCAATGAGACGATCTCGAGAATGAGGGCTCGTCTCTTGTGTTTCTCTCTTGCTCAAGGGGAATGCTTTCAAATGCCACTGCCCCTTCTCTCTCCTTTCGGTTAGGATTTATATCCAGGTCGCGGGCCCCACACAATCCGGTGTTATTCTTTATACCTATTGAGCCTCTTATTGGGCCTTTCCATCTCGATCTCTTCAATGACTTCTTGGGCTCGCGGTTCACCAGACCGTCGCGAACCGGGTTCGCATTCACCGCGAGAACCGGGTCCAACAATGAACAATTATTCAAATGAACAAAATTGCATATGTACAATTAATGAAGAATAATCTTTGTAGAAAATGAAAATAAGTAATTGAACGAGATAGTTCATCTTTTTTTTTGTTTTAAGTGAAGGATTGTTAGATGAACAAATTTTGTTCACGTGAACAATTGTTCAGATGAACAAATTTCCAGATGGAGTTCATTATGAATTTAGTAAAATTCAATAACAACGAAATATGAAAGCGTAAATTAAGGCTTGGTCTATATGCACACGTTTTTTTTGCTAAATGCACACTAATCTGTGCGGTAAGAGTTGTAGTACACTTCTGTGTGTTAAGGATTACCGCACAAAAGGGCTCTGGGGCATTGTTGGAATGTTTTCTGAAACGTATATGAATCTGGTGCGGTAATTCTTACCGCACAGATATGTGCGTTAACAATTAACGCACCACGTTAATACGAGATTAACAAAAAAAAACAGATTTTGATTAACTTAAACACCTGTGCGGTAACTCTTACCGCACAGGATTTGTTATTTTTTTAATTAATAAATTTTTTTTAAAAAGTATTTAAATAATAATATCCTGTGCGGTAACAATTACCGCACAGGTTTAATATATAAAAAAATATAAAATATGGTGCGGTAATCGTTACCGCACCAGTTTTATCTATTTAAAAAATAATAAATCTGTGCGGTAACAATTACCGCACCAATTTAGGTTATTTGTAAACCAAAATTTTCCCTCCCCGACCTTTCGTCCTCCGTCCTTCTTCTTATCTTTTCCCTCCGCCGTCGTCCTTCTACCTCCGTCCATTTTCCCGTCGATTAAGCCATCAAATCCAAAAATTGATAATGGATTCGAGCTCCCCCAAGCAAGCCGCATCTTCTGGGCCCAAAAATCCGGCCGGAGACGAGGGTCCAAGCTTCCCGCCGACAGCAGCTCTTCCGGCGGCGACGACGACCGTTCTTGCGGCGACTCTGTGGCTGGCTGTGGAGGATGAAGACGAGGAGGAAGCCGAGGTGCCACTGATTTACAGTGGTGGTGCCCGGAACCGGCCAAAATCCCGAGCCCGACCCGATCCCATACCCATAGCCCGACCCGACCTGATACCCATAGCCCGACCCGACCTGATACCCGTTGCCCGACCCGACCCGATACCAGCAGCCCAACCCGCCCCGATACCCGCACCCAAACCCGCTCTGAGGCCAAGAAACCGAAAGCGACCCGTCCAAAACATTGGTCCCGGGTACGCTACTAGAGCAAATAGAAGGTTGAATCCACAAACCGAGGCTCAAACCGAGGCGCAACCGGAAGTTTTTTCGACTCCCGTAAATCTACATCAAGTATGTATTTTTATTAAATATTCTATAACTTTTGTAATGTTTTTAAATAGTTTAATTATTTTATTTCGTAACGTTATGAAATTAGTTATTCAATTTCATAAGGTTATGAATTTAATAATATTTGATAATGTTATGAAATTTTTAAATAAATTTCATAACGTTATCAATTTATTTAATTTGATTAATTTATTAAATTTATAACGTTACGAAATTAGTTATTTAATTTCATAACGTTATGAATTTAATAATATTTGATAACGTTATGAAATATTTACATAAATTTCGTAACGATATCAATTTATTTAATTTAACTAATTGATTAAATTTATAACGTTATGAAATTAGTTATTTAATTTCGTAACGTTATCAATTTATTTTATTTATTTTATAACATTATGAAATTAATTTATTTGGTAACATTATGAAAATAATTAATTTATTCGTAACGTTATGAAATTAATGAAATTTTATAACGTTATGAATTTAATAATATTTGATAATGTTATGAAATTTTTAAATAAATTTCATAACGTTATCAATTTATTTAATTTGATTAATTTATTAAATTTATAACGTTATGAAATTAGTTATTTAATTTCATAACGTTATGAATTTAATAATATTTGATAACGTTATGAAATATTTACATAAATTTCGTAACGTTATCAATTTATTTAATTTAACTAATTTATTAAATTTATAACGTTATGAAATTAGTTATTTAATTTCGTAACGTTATCAATTTATTTTATTTATTTTATAACATTATGAAATTAATTTATTTGGTAACATTATGAAAATAATTAATTTATTCGTAACGTTATGAAATTAATGAAATTTTATAACGTTATGAAATATAATAATTTCGTAATGTTTTGAAATATGACATTCTATATTGTAAAATTAATGAATTAATTATTTTATGAAATATGACATTGTTCTTCTCTTATTTTGTTACGTTATGAATTATTAGTATATAAAGTATTGAAATTAGGCGAATTATAACGTTAATTTCGTAACGTTATGAACAAAATGTTTAGAAATTAGAGATGATTTTGATTAGGATTGACGTTACAACAACTGTTTGTAACGTTACGACGTCATGGAAAAGACGTTTTTGAATTTGACGTTATTTTTGTAACGCTATGAAAATAACGTTACGCTATAACAACAACATTAGGGGGTGCGAGATACGATGGCTTCTAGTGGTTTTGTTCCCGGGGCTCCTGTTGCTGCAGAGCGTGTTAGGAGGACGAAGATTACAGCGTCCATACGTCAGAGTTTTGCTACTGCTCGAGACCAGCTGAATGCTTCTAGTTCGACACCCACTGATGTTACTGGGGCACTTACAGATACTGGGGCAGTTAGGGATTGTGGTCTAGATGTTGATCCGTCTGCTGATGATGAGGGTGACAGTGAGAGTGAGGAGGAGGATATGGACGTCGATGATACAATTATTGATTTGGATGATGATATGCTGGGAGACGGTGAGGGTTTAGGTACATATTATATTTTATCTCATCCCGAGATACCGACAGATCAGCTTAGGAGAGACGACCCTCCTATTATTTCAAAGGATCATGCTGGTATGGGGCCTTCATCGCCAGCTCCTACAGATTTAGGTCCTTCGTCTCCTACGCCAGATGTACCACCTCCCGATGCAAATCCTGTACCACCTCCTGTTGTACCTTGGATGCCCGGAGGTCCTTTTACAAATGAGTTGCTGAAGAGTTATGAGATGCACATCGCCAGGGCTATTTATGAGCTTACTGTTGTTGATCCTCCCACACCTGTGATTCCAGCTGGCCCCCGTCCTCTTCCTCCATTTATACAGAGACAACGAGGAGGCCGAGGAGCTCAGGCTGATGATGATGTTGCTGATGCAGACACTGCTGATCCTCCAGCACGAGGTGGACGTGGACGTGGACGTGCTGCAGATCATGCTGATCTTCCACAACCTGCTGATCTTCCAGAAGGCGAGGCTCCTCTTGATTTGGTATGTATTTGAACTATAATGTTCATATGTAAAATATTATGGCATTCTGTAGAAGTAACTGTGTTATTTTTTTACTTTTTTTTCAGACATGGAAGGTCGTCAAGGTTCACTTCCACACCGCCTACTGCACTCCACTAGAGGCGTTTAGGAGACCTGGTCCAGATTCGTGGTTTCAGCTTGCAGAGCGATCTGGATTGACTGATCTACTCTATATCGGGTCCGGTCCTGTCGATCATGTGTTGGTTTCTGCTTTCGTCGAGAGATGGCACCCAGAAACCAACACATTTCATTTGCCATTTGGAGAGATTGGTCCTACACTTCACGATGTGGTTGAGATCCTGTCGCTGCCTATACATGGCAGGAGTTGTAGCTCAGTTTTGATTAAGGAGGAGATCTTCACTTTTGTTGTTGAGATGCTTCACGTAGAGGAGGCACTAGTGAAGACTTGGTATATGGATGGAGGCATACCTTTGGGTTATCTTCAGCAGAGATTGAAGGATATGATGCGGATGGAGGATGGACAGAGAGATGAGAGCCTCATTGCGTCTATGTACTTACTGTTGCTTCTCGGCACTACAGTTCTAGTGGACAAGTCGACTACAGCAGTCAAGCACTGGTGGTTAGTTCTTTTGGCCGACCACGACAGCACTGGCCGCTATGCTTGGGGAGCTGGAGTGTTAGCTCATCTGTATCGCAACCTTGGACAAGCGTCGAAGCGATTGGCTATGGGGATGGGGAGTTCTGGCATTCTTTTGCGGGTTAGTACACAAACAACTATACGATTGACTATGTTTAGGAAGTCGAGTTCTAATTATCCTTTTTTCGCAGTCGTGGATCTGGGCATATTTTCCACATTTTCGTGGACATTTTGTGACAGATCCACTTTCTATGGACCACGCCGCAGCTGCTATGAGGGAGGGCAGAGAGGTGCCACGGGGGAAGAGCACGGATCGTTTGGTTGCCATTCGTGGCATGCTTGACCGTGTTCGTTATGAGGAGGTCAGATTTTAAGAATGTATGCTTTCGTTATATTGTGTGAATGTAAACTATACTAACTGTTTTGTAATGTTTTAGTGCAGGTTAACTGGTTTCCCTTTTCAAATGTGGATTTCAGACTTCCACAGTACGCCCCGTCTTTGTTTGAGGGCATTCTCCGTTGTCTGGACATCGAGGAGCTCTATCAGCCAGGTCGCCTGCTGCGACAGTTTGGACATGTGCAAGGTATCCCAGATCCTCCCCCAGAGCCCATCCAGGTGACACGTAACAACAGGCTGACGCATTATTCAGTTCACTTTGAGAAGGATCTGCTTGGTGTGTGGGATCAGGACCCCCGGCCTTTGATACAGATTCGGGAGCCACGAGCGACATACTATTGGGCAGTCACAGATGATTATCTCGATTGGTATGATCGAGTTTCTCATCCTCTGGTGGATCCCAGATCACGTAGACTCGATCGTCCAGTTGGTCCGCTGCGTATTCCACCTTCGGTTGACAGTTTTGCGGTACGATTATAAATTTTATTAGTCATATTCATTCAATTAGTATATTTGATTGTAATGTTTTGATATGTTGTTAATATAGCGGACCCAACTAGTGACTTGTGAGATTCGAGCTTTCTTGGAGACACCACCATAGAGGAGGCCTGCAGATATCGATGAGTTCATGAGGCGTCTCCTTGGAGTTTTGACTGACGGGGCTCCACCGATGGCTCCAGCTCCGGTTCGTCAATCTCAGCTTTTTCGGCATTCAATCCACGAGGAAGGCCAAGGTAGTGGCCAAGGTAGTGGGAATGAGGGTCGTGACTTGGAGTGATGTCAAATATTGATAGCAAAACATGAGTTTTTTGAAAAGGGCGAAAAACGACCAAGTACATCAAATATTGATAAAAATGGTTCAAAACGTCTCGAAACGACTAAGAAACGAAAAAAATCAACTCAAAACGATATAAAACAAGCCAAATCGAAATTTGAAGAAATTCCGAACAAGTTGTAAAAATGTGGCCAAAATGATGGCATAATATGGTCAAATTGAGCAAATCTTAGCAAAACTTGAGTTTTTTGAAAAAGGCAAAAAACGACCAAGTACGTCAAATATTGATAAAAATGGTTCAAAACGTCTCGAAACGACTAAGAAACGAAAAAAATCGACTCAAAACGATATAAAACAAGCCAAATCGAAATTTGAAGGAATTCCGAACAAGTTGTAAAAATGTGTAAAAATGTGGCCAAAATGATGGCATAATATGGTCAAATTGAGCAAATCTTAGCAAAACTTGAGTTTTTTGAAAAAGGCGAAAAACGACCAAGTACGTCAAATATTGATAAAAATGGTTCAAAACGTCTCGAAACGACTAAGAAACGAAAAAAATCGACTCAAAACGATATAAAACAAGCCAAATCGAAATATGGATAATGGATAGTGGATAGTGGATAATGGATAATGGATAGTGGGTAATTGATAATGGATGTCATATGTGAATAGTTTGGGCCCATATCGTTTTAACGCCTTGAAACGATGAAAATCGAAATTTTGAAATTGTAACATGACAGCAAATACGGCCAATAGTTATTTTCATTTTTCGGAATCGAAAAATGATTTTTTATCGAAAACGTCAACGGGCCTAATCAAACGCTATCGTTTGATTTCATCATATAACATTAGTTTAACACTTAATTGTTATCGTTTGACTCAACTGACCTCGTATTTCATTAGTATAATATGATTTTTTATCATATAACTCTTCGTAATCTCATATTACATTAGTAAAACTTGATAAAATTATTCACAAAACTCTCAATAACGACATATTTCAGTAGTATAGCATTACTTTGGGTCATAAAACTTTTTATAATATCAAATAGTATAAGAAAACAACATAAAAAATGAATTTTTATGTAATTAGCGTTGGTACTACAACAGTTACCGCACCAACCCTAATACCCTAAACCCTACAAACACCAGAAATATTTGATTCTGGGTAAAAGGGTATTTTGTGCGTTAAGTGTTAACGCACCAGTATCTGTGCGTTAACAATTAGCGCACAGATTCTGTGCGTTAATTGTTAACGCACCAGAATCTGGGCTGGGCTTGAATGTTGGGTTGGTCGTCTTTGTTGGGCTGGGATTTTTCTGTTGGATCTTGACGAAGTTGTGTTATCAGTTGTGCGTTTATTGCTAACGCACCACCAAATTTTGCTTGAGTGTGTTACAGCTACCACACAGCTGTAAGTCACTTTTGGATGACCGAATTACGTTATTGGGCCTTTGTTGTTGTGGACCTTTTGTGTACATCGGACCAAATCTAAGTTACCCTAGTAAAACCTCGGCTATAAATTCACTGCCTCAGTGAACCCTATTATCTCATTCTCACTGCGCCGTAAAATAATTAGGTTTCAAGTTCTTACTCTGTATTTCAATTAAAAGTCTCATTTTTTACTGATTTCGTTAGATATCTTCATTGTTTCTAACATGTTTTCTTACTTTGTATTACAGATTCAAACAACCATGGCATCATCTTCATCCTCCCCAGTTCCAGCAGAAGGCAGTGAGATCCAGTGCCCGAGTAGAAGGTGCTCAAGAACAATCAAGGTGTTCACTGGTAATGACAAGAACAATCCCCATACGTATGGACGAAGGTATACCACATGTCAGTGTAACTACATGATCGTGTATCTTGAGCCAGAATACGACAGTCATCATCTCCGATTCATTGCAAAACTGTTGAAGAAAATAGTTGACCAGCAGTTGAAGCTGGTATATTTTCACCAGGCTAAGAGTATTGAAGTAGCCAAACACTGGATACAACAGAGGTTTCCCAATGACCCTGTTCCTAGTTTTTATGACAGTGACTCCGATTAGGGATCTTGGTATCAAATCAGTGAATCTCTGTTAAGTCTGTGTTTAGTTTAAATTTCAAGAATGAGTCTGTTGTCTTTCCTTAATGAGTTTGTTGTCTTTTTAATTTATGCTGAGTGTGTTGTAGTTTATGGATTCACTTATTTCACTTCACTTTTTCACCTACCTCATCTAACTCTACTGAAAACACTATTTAAAGCAAACAAGACAAGTCATTACATATTTTAAAGCAGACAAGACAAGTCATTACATATTATAAATCAATTCCAATCGAAGTCTAAAGATCAAGGCTACTAAACTATTACAAATCAAGTCATGTAGTCCATACGCTTTCCAGCAGTAAAGCGGTATTGTCGAAACAAGTCCACTTGGCCAGCATATATCCCTTCCCACCACTTGATGTTGTCATCTGCAAATCTTCTCCACGAACTGGAACAACGTGGCAATGGTGCCCCATCACGGAGCCAAACCTAGATATACAAAGAAAATTAATCAATAAGTATAAATGATTTCGACGTTTCATGACGTTTGTTTAGATTACCACAGATTCTTACCGGTATCCAGTGATTACTGCATCCGACAAGAGCTATCCCAAAAATCTTCTGTGGAGGACCAGGGCTCACTGTAGACTGCCTTATTGGCAAGCATAAACACGGCGCATCCCAGGATAGTTGCACTAAACCAACATTATACACTGTGGCAAACACCAAACCCATAAATGGCATGTCCATCCAAAATGGTCTCTCACAAGGACTTCTCATGTAGTTAACTTGAGCAATAAGATCATCCCATGTTCCTACCCGTAGTCCACGTCGTATGGGCTCCCATGTCTCTTTGTTTCCAAGAATCTCCGCTGCCAACGCAGCACGGATCATACGATATTGACTCTGTTGCATACCCGTAAGTAGAGCCATTGACCGATACCCACAATGTCCGTCTGAACGCACATCTTTCACAGAAGTCATGTAGGAAAGCCAAAAGTAGTCAATATTTTTCACCCCCAAGTTCACCCCCATATAACTTATGGCTTCTTCAATCTCTTCTTCATCTTCTCCTTCCTCTGTTTCGTTTCAATCTGGATAGCAAGCTCTTAGGGGCACGACATTCATGTCTTCGTCTTCTAAATCGATGGTTTCTGAAAACAATGGTTCAGGTTGGGACTGTGATCCGAAGTCGAACGATACTTGACTTGATTGCTTTTTAGGACAAGTTGGTCGTTCACTTTGCCTATTTGCCTTCTCCTTTGCGACTTTTTGCGCATTCTCAGTATTTGTTAAGTCTTCTCTAACGTACTCATGGAAACTCTTTTCCCTCTTTTCTCTCGGAGGAGCATTCCCATTTCACTACTTCTCCTTGTTCTTTGAACCCGGCGGCCTTCCTTTTCCTTTCCTAAACAAGTTTGTTGGCTCTACCAAAGAACTTTGTTCCGGATGCTTGATGAGGCTAAAGTCGTAGTGCCAAATCAAAGAAATAAACTCTAAACACTAACTAGAGTATAGCAAGTAAGTAGAGGTCGAACCCAAGGGAATCAAAACACCAAATCAATGCAGTCAAGTGAAATATCAACTAGTGAACAAGTAACAAGTAACCAGGGGGTTTTGATTGTATGAAACACAAAAGTAACAAGTATCAAACAAAGGGAGTTTGGGTGAGAATATGATGAGAAGGGGTTTCACCTAGCAAGTATCCACACAACAGTCAATCAAGTTGATCATAGATTCATCTCAAGTTCTATTCAATCCTAGGGAATGTTCCTATTCCAATCTTTAATATATCAGCAGGCCAACCGGTCCTGATAATACTTACTATTCAACAATCAGGGAAACCTCTCAAGATTAGATGAAATAGCAGCAAAGGGCACAGGAATCATAAGGATGCATGCAATAACTTACAACCGTCAAGTATTAACATGCAATCAATTCTCTTTCATAAAATCAATAACCTACCAGATCATGCAGATATGAATGCTACAATGACAAGGAATTCCACCGTATATTCCTAGTCTAGCAATAGAAAACTATCAATCAAACTAGGTGATCAAGGTAGTAAAACTAATAGAAATCAATAGATGAAGAACAAGAGAATTAATACAAACCCATAGGAAAAGAACAAGAGTTTAGAAATCTCACAACTTAATAACTGAAGGCTTCAACCGCTAAGTAAAACAATAGAGATTAGTTCCTGCTCATGGTTGCAGAACTAAATTGTCTGATGGAAAGATGATGATAAAAGATGATAAAAGAAAGAAAGAACTAGGGTTCTTAAATAGAGATCTAACCCTAAAAATATATGGTAAAAGATAAATCCTAAAACTAAAATAAGGAAAATAAAAGAAAGGAAACTACACAAAACACAAAAGGAAAACAAATAAATTAAACTAAAGAAAGCAAGCACCAAGTGCTCGGCTAATATATTCAATATGTGCTGCTTGCTTCCTCTAATTCAATATGTGGGCCGGCCTGCTTACTTCACCCACAGCCCGTCTCGCGCACGAAGGGGAATTCAGCATATTATCCACGATCGCGGATATTAATCCGCGGTCGCGGATTTATTAAATATTCTCGGCTCCTCTCTGTTGCACCACCGCGATCGCCGCTGATCCATGGCGATCGCCGTCGGTGATTTCTTCAAATCTTCAATATTCTTTGGTTCTGATCTTCAATTCTTCACTTCTTAATAAATATCTCAGAACATAACAATGGCTCGAAACACATATAATAATACTCCTAAATCAATGTAATAATCCCTAGTTACGCTATACAAAGTGTAGCGTATCAAATACCCCCATACTTAGACTTTTACTCGTCCCGAGTAACTTACAGAAAAGCTACCCTTACAATGAAAAGCTCAAAGCCTCAGGAAGTACAAGAATATCTTCTAGTGATTACATACTCAATAAGCCCAAAGCATAAAAAACGCAACAACAACAATCAAAAACAAATGTGATAAAATAAGCACATACCCAGAACTACACCTTATTCCTCCAAGTGGCCTACCCGAATCCTCCTATGCGCCTCCTTCTTATGTCTCCATACGCCAAGATGATAAAAAATCCTAAAACACTCAATTTTTTTATTTTTATTTTTATATATGCACTCATCTTGCTTGGGCGCCCTTTCGGGTTTTCATCCCAACCACTCAATAATTGTTCCAGGCTCACAAAACTCACATCACTCAAGACTTATTTTTGCCCCAGCCTAATGCCGGTCAAGCCACCTTCTTATTGCATAGATCTTGCTATCCAAGGATTTTGTATGCCTTTTTTCAATTTTTGTGGCTTTTTCATACAATATATATTCAATAAGCTCATGCAGATACAACCAACACCTAAATAAATACATGTGAATACATTCTTCTCTCCTCAATGAAATGGAAGACATAAAAAACGAACCCAGGGAAGGAGACATAAGACTCACATACAAGGTCGGATGACCTTCCTCCAATAAAACTCAAAGTGTGGTAGAATGAGAAACTAGATGAGCACTAAATGTAATCCAATAATGCATAGCTCATCTAAAGCAAAAGAAAGAATACCTCCAATGTAGAAAGTGACCCAAACAAATCAACTTCTTGCAAAGAAAATGGTCACCAACAAGCTAAGCTCCAACGAATGTAGATCTAGAATGATAGTACTAATGAAACCAAACTTGATGTAATACAACTCCTTACTTTCTTTTCTCTCATTTTTTTTTTCTGCACTCTATTTTTTTTTTTAATCCGATATATTATTTTTTTCTCGAAATGATTTTCGGATTTTCGTTTTTTTTTTTTTTTTTTTTTTTTTTTTGACGGGAGAGAAGACTTACAGCGAGATTGGCTACTGACTGTAGCGGACCCTAAGCTTCGGTGATTTCCTCCTGTCCATAGAAAAACTAAAAAGAAAATTAAACCGAACAAAAACAAATAAAAACCTCGGGTTGCCTCCCGAGTAGCGCCTTATTTTATGTTGTGGCTCGACATGAAACTCAAGAGATTTAACTAACGCCATTTGGCTTTGTAAAAACAGTCTCTTGTCTGAATTCTCTCTTGAACCACTCATGGAACGCCTTGAATCTCGTCCCTCTTACCTTGACCACCTTGTCTTTAGCAATGAAGGTGTTTTCATTCACTTTCTCCTCCTTGACCGTATCAGGCGGCTGTTTCAGCTCAATGTCAAGTGCCTGCACACTAGACATCAATGGTATCTCGCTTGGCGAGGTCAGTAATGGAGGGCGATTGCCCAAAGGATGTGGAGAGAGCTTACCTTTAGACTCTGGCTTAGCCTGACACTCCTGCATGTTAGTAGACAAAACAGTATCTACTTTTGGGGGCTCTAAGATATTCTCTAAAACAGGTTGTAATTCATCCTTACAAGTAGGATTAATTACATCAATAGCACATAGAGAATTCTTATCAATGGGATCCATATCATATATATTATATTCTACCTTATCCCCATCAAACTCCATAGAGAGAGTCCCACTATTAACATCAATTTTCGTTTGTGCAGTTTTCATAAAAGGTCTACCTAACAGTATAGGTGTGACATTATTAGCATGCTCCATATCTAACACAAAGAAATCAGCAGGAAAAATCAGATCACCAACATAACAAGAACATCCTCAACAACCCCTTTCGGGTATACAGTAGACCTATCAACAAGTTGAATAACAGTTCCTGTTTTATGCAAGGGTCCTAAGCCTAGTGATTCATACAAAGAGTAAGGCAAAACATTGATTGATGCACCTAAATCTAGCATGGCTTTGTCAAATTTAGTTTCACCAATCACACATGGAATGCTAAATATGCCTGGATCACCACATTTCTTAGGCATGCGTTTTTGAAACACTGCAGAAACTTGTTCACTTATTTCAACTTTCTTCTTTCCTTTCAGTTTTTGATTTCTTTTGATAGTGCAAACTTCTTTCAAAAACTTAGCAAATCTAGGAATACTCTTAACAAGTTTAAGCAAAGGAATGTTTACCTCACACCTACTAAAGGTTTCGAAGATTTCGTTGTTGTCATCCAGTCTTCGAGTATCCTTCAACGCCTCAGGAAAGGGGGCAACAGGCTTCTGAGAGAATAGAGGTGGAAAATTCGGGCGAATATAATCGTCAATGTACTCAGGGGGCTCCTGGCGATCGCCATCAACACATGGCGATCGCGGTCGCAGATGATTTTGCACCTCAGCTTCTGGAATGTCATGGCGATCGCCATCACCATATGGCGATCGCGGTCGGGATGCAGATTCTGTTTTGCTCTCTGTAATCTCATGGCGATCGCCACTCAGATCTGGCGATCGCAGTTTTGGCACAGAACAGTCATTTAAAGTTTTTCCGCTCCTCAAGAACATTGCACTGACGTTCTCTCTCGGGTTTCTTACCGGTTCCCTGGCCTCTAATTTACTCACAGCTTGAGCGATCTGTCCTAACTGATTTTCAAGATTTTGGATGCTCGATTCCGTTCTAGCATTTTGTTGCATCACAGTTTGAGCTAAGGACTTGATCATATCTTCAACAGTCATAGAATTTTGAGGTCTAGGTTGCTGATAATTAATATTATGAGAATCATACCTTGGCCTTGGTTGCCATCCACCAGCAGCGTTTACCTCAGCATTCCGCTCTTGGAGCTGTTGACCACCACTTTGCAGCATAAAAGACTTCATCATATCTTTCAGTTCATTCATGTCAGTCTGTAATTGATCTGAATTAATTGCTTTGACTGAGTGGGATCCCTGTCTACTGCCAAACTGCCTTGAACTCTCAGCTAGC
This sequence comes from Oxyria digyna, assembly GCA_029168935.1. Taxonomy (NCBI): domain Eukaryota; kingdom Viridiplantae; phylum Streptophyta; class Magnoliopsida; order Caryophyllales; family Polygonaceae; genus Oxyria; species Oxyria digyna. The sequence goes on along the minus strand of JAPVLV010000001.1, from coordinate 59,512,771 downwards.
TCTTCAAACATTTCAGTGGCCTGAGGTATAGTTAGTTTCAGAAAATTACCTCCACAAGATGCGTTTACCATTCGACGATCCTCATCAATCAGGCCACTAAATAAGTACATAAGGAGATCTTGATCAATATAACTATGGAATGGACAGCTTGAGCAAAGCTTCTTGAATCTCTCATAATATTCATAGAGACTCTCAGTTGAGTGTTGTTGAAGATTCGTGATCTCCTTCTTCAAGCTGCTCAGTTTTGTAGCTGGGAAATATTTCTCTAAAAAGAACTTTTTCATCTTAGCCCATGTATCAATACTCCCTGGAGCTTGATAATAGAGCCAATCATTTGCAGCGTCTTTCAGAGTAAATCCAAAAGCTCTCAGCATGACCCGCTCCTCAGTAACACCTCTTGGCTTCATACTAGAACATATGGCATGGATTTGAGCCAAGTGTTTGTTGGGATCTTCTCCTGCTAAGCCATGGAAATGTGGTAGCTCATGAATTAAACCAGCTTTTAATTCAAAGTTCACACCTTCTTCAATCTCAGGAAACCTCACTGCTAAAGGTTGTTGGTTTAAGTCTGGGGCAGTGAGTTGCCTCATAGTAGGCAATGGCGGTCCATGTCGATCACCCATCTCGTTATCTTGGTTCAGAGCTGCTCTTTGGTTCCGAAGGAACGTCCTTTCAATCTCTGGGTCAAAGGAAACAAGAGATGAATCAGTAGCACGGGTCTGAACCATAAAGGTTCACACCAAACAGTTGATAATTTCACAATTAACACAGAATCAGAAAAATTTCAATTCCCCGGCAACGGCGCCAAATTTGATGAGGCTAAAGTCATAGTGCCAAATCAAAGAAATAAACTCTAAACACTAACTAGAGTATAGCAAGTAAGTAGAGGTCGAACCCAAGGGAATCAAAACACCAAATCAATGCAGTCAAGTGAAATATCAACTAGTGAACAAGTAACAAGTAACCAGGGGGGTTTTGATTGTATGAAACACAAAAGTAACAAGTATCAAACAAAGGGAGTTTGGGTGAGAATATGATGAGAAGGGGTTTCACCTAGCAAGTATCCACACAACAGTCAATCAAGTTGATCATAGATTTATCTCAAGTTCTATTCAATCCTAGGGAATGTTCATATTCCAATCTTTAATATATCAGCAGGCCAACCGGTCCTGATAATACTTACTATTCAACAATCAGGGAAACCTCTCAAGATTAGATGAAATAGCAGCAAAGGGCACAGGAATCATAAGGATGCATGCAATAACTTACAATCGTCAAGTATTAACATGCAATCAATTCTCTTCCATAAAAGCAATCAACTACCAGATCATGCAGATATGAATGCTACAATGACAAGGAATTCCACCGTATATTCCTAGTCTAGCAATAGAAAACTATCAATCAAACTAGGTGATCAAGCTAGTAAAACTAATAGAAATCAATAGATGAAGAACAAGAGAATTAATACAAACCCATAGGAAAAGAACAAGAGTTTAGAAATCTCACAACTTAATAACTGAAGGCTTCAACCGCTAAGTAAAACAATGGAGATTAGTTCCTGCTCATGGTTGCAGAACTAAATTGTCTGATGGAAAGATGATGATAAAAGATGATAAAAGAAAGAAAGAACTAAGGTTCTTAAATAGAGAACTAACCCTAAAAATATATGGTAAAAGATAAATCCTAAAACTAAAATAAGGAAAATAAAAGAATGGAAACTAAACAAAACACAAAAGGAAAACAAATAAATTAAACTAAAGAAAGCAAGCACCAAGTGCTCGGCTAATATATTTATGTGCTGCTTGCTTCCTCTAATTCAATATGTGGGCCGGCCTGCTTACTTCACCCCACAGCCCGTCTCGCGCACGAAGGGAAATTCAGCATATTATCCGCGATCGCGGATATTAATCCGCAGTCGCGGATTTATTAAATATTCTCGGCTCCTCTCTGTTGCTCCACCGCGATCGCCGCTGATCCATGGCGATCGCCGTCGGTGATTTCTTCAAATCTTCAATATTCTTTGGTTCTGATCTTCAATTTTTCACTTCTTAATAAATATCTCAGAACATAACAATGGCTCGAAACACATATAATAATACTCCTAAATCAATGTAATAATCCTTAGTTACGCTATACAAAGTGCAGCGTATCAATGCTCCAAGTCAATGTACAACTCACTTAATCTGAATAGAGTTCCATTCCTCAAATCTCCACTTTCCCATTTCGCCCACATTTCACGCATTCTGATCTCCGGAATAGACATTGAATGATTGTCGTCGGGTAAGGACAAATTTATTGCATCATCTTCCCATCTCAGTTCCTTCCAGAAGTCATGAAAATCATCCGGAACAAGAGGTGTCTTTGAAATGATTGCCCTAGCAAGATCGTGTACGCATGGCATCCCAAGACAATCTCGAACCCAATGATCATCACAAACATTTGAATACTCCTCCTTCAATATTTGCTGGTACATTTCCAACAACAACGGAAAACACCTATCTGACACTCGGTAAAATAGCCATGAAAACAACATTCGAATGCCAGGAGGAAAGGTTGGGTCATCAAAGACCATTTGCCGAGTGGTAAGTGCTTGGTTCATCGTCGCCCTAATCAGGTCCATCTGAACTATGACAGCATGGTGGATCCTCACGATCACTCTAATGAAGCCTCCTCTACTAGAACCCACAATTTCTTTCAACACCTTATGCATCCCCTCCACCCTAAATAAACACAATTTCTAATCATTAGCATAAATAATATGGTGGTCCAAATTAACAACTAAACAAACAAAGATACCTGTTTGTAGTCCTTGTGTGAAAGTGAAGAGTGTAGTCCGTCCACGCTCTAACTATGAACTTCTTGTACGGAGTAAACCAGTACTTTTCAACGTAACCAACAATGCTCTTCTTCCATGAATCTCTCAGCTTTCTCAACCTCTCTTCGTAGATTTCTTCGGTGCTCGAGCAAAATATCCCCCAACATTGCGTAACAAAGTTCTCCGCCCTTTTAGTATTTTTAATCACTTTTTCTGCGTGTGACTGGATGTTGTGCTTAATGTGCACCCAACACAATAGTTGCTTCACATCAGTGTCTTTGAACACAAGTTTGATTGCTCTCAACAAAGCCTTTTCACAGTCGGTCATTATAGCCTTCGGCATCACTCCCAAATTTCTACACAACTCATGAACGCACATCATCACAAACTTGTAATGCATTACTGTCTCCTGAGCCATGAATGCATATGCGATGTTGAACGTCTTGTGCGTGCAAGTGAAACCAACCATCTCCACTAAAGTCATATCATACCTATTTGTCTTGTATGTGGCGTCCATGATAATCACGTGAGGAAACTTCCTGAACAAACAAATCGACTCCGGGTGAGCGAAAAAAAGGACTTCAACCTCATTCGTCCTCGTGTTCCTCAAAGGTTGACAAAAATACTTGCTCTCTTTCTGAAAATTTAGAGACCACTGAGTAACTGACAGTTCACCACGATCTTCAAAATTGATCTTCTGCAAAAAATTGGCAATCTGCTTCATGGATGTCACATTTTGCGGGTCTCTTTTCCTAAGCTGAATAAGTATGTTTTTTGGCGTCTTACGATCATCCCCCGCTTCCCTTGCTATTTTCTCCTCCTCTTTGCTCATTCTACCCACGAATGAATTCCCATGAAAACTAGTAGGAAGGGTGTGGTTGTGACGACCTTCTACAACATTCACGATCCATTTATAACTATAAGGCCCTTCTTTTATACGAACCCCATATAACTCAAATGTACAACCACATTTCTTCGATTTTCGGTCACGAAGCCTCGGAACCGTCAATTCTGGATTTTTTAAATTCACTTTCAGCCTACCCGATCTAGGTTTTTCAAACCTATCGCATACAAAATCAACGCAATATTTGCTAGATGTACGATGTACCAAAACTATCATTAAATCCCTTGCTCTCTGTTTTGTCCATTCCATCATCCCTTCTTTACTATCACACATTTGCGCAGTACTAAAATGTGGTCTAAAGTCTTCTTCCTATATTGATTAAACTACATTACTTAGATACGCAATTTTAACTAATTAACCTAAATCTCATGCAATTAAATACAAAATTTAAATTCATAATATACTAACCAAAATCGGTAACGGAGTCTAATCGTCTAATGCAATTGATACATTTGCTTCGCCTTCTTCCTCTTCTTCGTCCACTTCCTCATCGACTTCTTCGTCCTCTTCGTCCACTTCCTCTTCTTCATCGACTTCGTATTCTTCTTCCACGACCCCTGATATCCAATTGTCGTTACCATCATCCTCACTACTCTCATAATTATAAGACATTGTGGTGTGCATTGCAAAACTTCAACAAGAGAGCTCAACCTCTATATACAACCAAAAAATGCCCGTTGGTGCGGTAATAGTTAACGCACCAACGGGCATAAAATTCCAACGGGCATTTTTTCAAAAAAAACTTGTGCGGTAACAGTTACCGCACATATTATATTTATTATTTTCTTAAAAATTTAATTTAATTATTTTCAAATAATTATTAAAAAAACCGGTGCGGTAACAAATACTGCACCAGGTTTATTCATTATTTAATTCCTGGTTTTAATTTTTTTTTTTTAATTTTATATATCATGTGCGGTAAGAGTTACCGCACAGGTGTTTAAGTTAATCAAAATCTGTTTTTTTTTGTTAATCTCGTATTAACGTGGTGCGTTAATTGTTAACGCACATATCTGTGCGGTAAGAATTACCGCACCAGATTCATATACGTTTCAGAAAAATTCCAACAATGCCCCGGAGCCCTTTTGTGCGGTAATCCTTAACGCACAGAAGTGTACTGCAACTCTTACCGCACAGATTAGTGTGCATTTAGCAAAAAAAATGTGTGCATATAGACCAAGCCTAAATTAAGGGACGGAGAATATTTTAAAATTAATCATTTCTACTTAATAAGGTTTAATTGTGATGATGGGGCGAATTTAATCTAAAGGCTAAGAAAACTCCTCCTATTTACTATAAGAGCATTATGCATTTGATCCTAACTCCGTACATATAAACATCCTCCTATTTACTATAAGAGCATTATGCATTTGATCCTAACTCCGTACATATAAACATCTACATACAAACTAAAATCATGTATGTATCTATGTTTTCGTGTTCTAGTAAATTAATCTCGCTTATACAGATGTATTTTATATTGAATATGCATATAACTAGCGAACAAACATTCATACATTAATATATTCGGACACGCTAAATCTACTCGAATGACTTGTTTTTCACTTGGACAGTCCCGCCCACGTATTGTGTGACCGTAAAAAAGTCTCGGAACGCATTGCGGGACCGTGCAAAAGTAATCGGATATCCGATTTCTTTAAAAGGAAATCTAATTTTTGTCCCGCACCCGAAATGCAGGCCCGTGACTAACATTTTTTTTTTAAAATAATTTTAAATTTATTAATCGGTTAAACTGAAATTAAATAATTAAAAATACTGTTCCGCACCCGCAATACGTCTGCGAGACTATTTTCCGGTTTTCAATTTATCTAAACCGATTGTCGTTCGATTATCCCGCTTCCACAATGCATGTGCGTGACTCTTTTATAACCTTGTGATGTATATACATGACTAGTTAAATATAAAAAGTCCAAAAAATGAGTGAAATTAACATCACCTTAGATTAATAGATACTTCTTTTTTCATCTCAATCAAACATTCTTCATAATTATTTGTTTGGTGAAGTATCTCGTGTAAAGCGGATGTATAATGAGTTTTAATTTTTCCAATATTTATATATATATATTATTTTTATTTTTTATAATTATGTAGTAATTTTAAATAAAATAATATCTATATATATATATTAAAACAGAATGAAATGGAGCTCTCTCATTCATTCTATGTTTTTTAATCCTACGTGTCATTTTGTTGATTTTTTGAATTTTTCTTAAGCATTTTGATATTCTTAATAAATTAAATACTAAAAATTTGTATAGTTAGTTGCTATTATTTAGCTTCCTACTTCTTAATAATTTAAAATTATTTAAAAAGTAATTTAACTTATAAATATATATATATACACAATTCACTACTTTGCTAAATCAATTTTTTTTGAATAATCAATATTAAAATTAAATATGCATACATTTGAAACATATTCTTATACTTATACACTATAATTTTTTTGATCCTCAATTTTTACACTTATACATTATTTTAAATTATATAGTTTTATATGAATGAGAAAAGAGTTTAAATCACTATATAAATTTGTTAAAAATTGTCTTATGATAATTTGATCAAATAAGAGACATAAAAGCTTATTTATATTTGTTACATATTGTCTATATATAAAATTTTAAACTTGGTTATGTAGCAATATTATTTCAAAACTACCTACATATTTTTCGGATAAAATTATATACAAAATTACTTATTAACTAATTTATGAACTAAATTAACCCGCGCATGGCGCGGGGAATAGACTAATTTATTCTTATTTAAGTAAACATATAAATTTTAACATAAGATATTAGTACTGAAATACGATATAATTACTAATTTTTGCTATTATAAAGTCATAATTTACATAATAATCTATTTGGATTTACAATCATAAAAAACTATAAGGATTTGAGGTCCGCGGCAGAAGCGACCGTGGCCAGTGTGATTGGCCGGTGTTCGGGTTGCTCTCCATAGTTATAAGAATTTAAGGCGAAAGACGAAAATTAAAGACGAAAGACATACGAAGAAGGTGAAAAGAATAGAAAAGAACGTTAGATAGAAAATATATAAAATTTATAAGACATTCTCGATTATATTTACTTTTAGCTAATACCTAACGGCTTTTATATAGACTAGTCCTTTTCTGCCCGTGCTACGTACGGGCCAAAGTCAAAACGAAAGAAAAATTATATATTATTAAATAATAACTTCATATTATTGTAAAGCGGATTATTATTAATATAAAATAAAAGAAAGACAAGGTAAATATAAGTTAACGGGGTTCTTAATATCGTTGATCTCAGTATATTAGTTAATGGAGTTCTTGGGCTGAACAACTTTTCTTAATTAGTACGTACTGCATATTGAGTCACTCACTAATTTAAAAAATTACTAAGAAATTGTATATATGTGCAAATTCTAGGTGGCATCAAATAATGAATACGTAGAACAAAATAATAAAGCTTTGGTTACACTAAATTCAATCATTTTTTCTCCTCCTGTACTTTCCTCTTTGCTTCACGATCTACTCTTCACTGTTGCTTTTCTCATACCGTGTTTTTGTTGTAGCCCGCCCGCGTTAATCTTCGTCTGACCGACCGCCACTCTTCACTTCACTGTTGCTATTTTAAGGCCGTGTTTATGATCTTCCTTGCTTCACAAATGAGTTGTTGGCGGGGTTGAGCTGTCTAAAAAAGCGTGAAAGCTCCTTCTAGTACTCCCGTTGTCAATTATCTATTGAATGAAGTGGACAACCTTCAAAATTAATTCTTGCGTACTAAGGATACCTTCGATTGGAGTTGCTAGAGAAAAAATTGTTAAAGGAGGCGGTCTCGATTATTTCAGTGCTTGAGAACGAACACCCGGTTACCCTCTTTGTCCTCCTCTGATCCGAAATGAGTTGGAGATTCTGATGCATTTAAGATGTTTGACAAAATGTCGCTAAGAAAGTTGGGGTGAAAGTTGATTTTTTGGCATTTGATTAAGTGCTATGGAAAATATTACCCCGTGATTGGAGTTTCTGACAAGTTTAGGTTCTTTTGCACATTTTTTTTGTGGCCTTGATATCAATTTTTCAGTCCCTTGTAGCAAATGCAGGACCAAGAGATGGTTCATCCTTTTCACCTCCTTTTCGGTGATGATGCTTCTTGTCTTTCTTACGACTCACTTGTGAGTTGGTCTTGCTTTCCTGTTTCCCCTTCGCATATTTTTTGTTGCTCCTATTTGATGGTGTGATGTTTCTCTTTGTTAGATGTGATACAGAAGATGGTGGAGGATCATACACATCAGGAGCTCATGACACGTACAGATCCCTTGGAGGTAACCCTTCTTTCTCACAACCTCCTTTCATGGATGAGATGACCTTTCGTGCCACCTGCCATGCTTTAGAACTCTTTGAGCTTAAGCAAAATGAAAGAGATTGATACAAAGTACACCCAAAAGGCATACAAATTATCTTAATCTCTCCGCAAAAAAGACATCAGATACACAAAAGTGATGACAATCATATTGGAGTTGGATTGGATTTTCCAGTAAAGTTTCATTGTTTAGGAAATAATACCGGAAAGTGAAGACCCTTGTTGAGGAATCTATATTTGGTTTCTAAATAAAAGTGCTATTGTAAGTTTATTTGGTATGTTTTTGCTTCGTCTCAGTTCATTCGTAGCTGCTGGATTTTCATATTAGTTAATTTATAAAGGGTTTAAAAAATGAAATTTATAACTAATATGCTAATAATCACAATGTTTATTAAAACTTTAATCCTTCTTTTGTTAAATGTTAAATTATTGAAACACCCTAACCTTTCATCTGATATGTAGTATCTTGTGGTTTGTCTTGTAGGCCTTCTGTGATCTTCTTCTTGTTGTTGAATGCTATGCTTGTAGGAAACAAAACTTAATATACAATGATCCGAAATCTACAGATTTGAAATGTTTTCTTAGCTAAGAATTCAATAGAAATAGGAGTATAGTGGTTCAGTGTTTGCTTCTTACTTGCATCTATGACGTGACGTTGTTGAAAGCCTCGTGGAACACTATATTTTGAGTGTAACTCTTAGGTTGTTTCCCCCTCTGCAACAACATTATCTTCAAGCCCTTTGGGTCTGTTACTCTTGAAATTGCTACATAGAGTTATCAGTGGCAGAAAACCGGCTTAGGTAAATATAACCCTACATACTTTAGTGATTGTCCCTGAGATTTGCTAATACTCACTGCAAAACATGGTTTTATAGGAAACGGACGGCGTTTCAGAACAAAAAGCAACTTGGATTGGGTTGAACTTAACGTTATTCTGGGAATTAGCACTTTGTTTCCAACCCACGTTCCCATTATTATTTCAGCTTCAGTGTCCCATTCACCAAGGCGTGTAATTATCAGTTTGGTTCCGTTGAACAATCCTTGGGAGGGATTCACATTCCAGAGAAGCATAACAGGTCGCCCTACCTTTAACTATAGGATATGAGGGGCATCATGTAATAGGATAAAAGCATTAGTCACTATCATTTAGTTATTGGTATTTGCAATTTTTAAAATAGCATAAGAAGCATCTATACGTGGTAAGTCGAGGGTGTTTAGGTATTCGGGGGGATACATGTGTTGATGTGGGTGCCAAACATATACTGTCTTATCAGACAGGATGAAGTGTGTGCTATGAAAAGTGCCCTCTAAGTTGGTTGCACGCCACTTTCGACACACCATTACCATGATGGTGGATCTCAATTTAGGAGACAATTTAGCGAATGGAACACAAACCTCGTCTAATTCAAGAGTTGATTTCTTTTGAAGCTCGTCTCGTAGCCTTAATTGAAGACATTGTTGAGTAGAATAATTTGAATTCCTTTGAGTTGATTTCTACGGCTTTTGAGTTGATTCCTTTGAGTTGAGTTGAATTGAATCCCAGTAGAATAATTTGAATTCATTCATTTTCTATTCAGTGGTTTCAATATTATATAGTAGTACTAATATTAAAGATAGAAAAATTGTTTAATCTCATCGTCATCATAACTTGTCTTATTATATATAATAATTTATCTTATTTTTTATTTTATTTTATCAAACTTATCTTATTTCTAAAGATAATAGAGTAAGGTTATCCTTTTTTATTATCTAGTTATTTTATTTCTATGAGTCAATTACACCGTTAGTCCTTAACCTTTCTTATCTTTCCTAAATCGGTCCCTAATCTTATATATTTTCTATTTTAGTCCTTAACGTTTACAGGTTTTGACGTCGTTGGTCCTTCTGTTATATTTTCTGTTAACTTCTTGTTTGTGTTAGATTATGTGGCATTATATGGTTAGATATATGTGTATGTACGTATTTGATGACAAATTGGGCAATTACAATCTTTAATAAGCTTGACATGATTTACTTTTAATTGAGATAAAATTTACAATAGAAACAAGTTCTCTATAAAAAAAATTATAAGCTAAATCGAAGAGATTGTGTATAAGGGAGAAATACCAACAAATTTGTCAAAAAAGATTAATAATAGTTCTTGTAGGTATATTTTTCCTTTTTTTTTCTTATTTGTATACTCCAACTAACAAGTTTAGAAAATTATAAATACACTGTCCACTACTTAATGTCTTTATATTAACTTCTTCCACATTAAATTTCATTACACATTCTATTTTGGGTGATCTTGAAAGTAATCCCTCTGGTTGAGAGAAATACAATTTTTCTAATATCATCCAATTTTTTATTCCTCCATTTTGTAAACCTTAATTTTTTCAAAATAAGACATGATGCTCAATAATTTAAGTTACATGTAAGTTATTTAACCCTTTTTTTATAAAACTATAATGTATAAATTTATTTATATGGCCTTATACAGTATAGCATAATTGTTTTAATACAAGAAGTAAAACATATAAATAGTTGCCACATACGAATATTGACGGCAAGTTAACGGAAGGATCGATAATGTAAAATTTGTAAACGTTAAGGACTAAAATAGAACATATATAAGGATAGAGACCAATTTAGAAAATATATAAAAGATTGAGGATTATGATATGAAAAATATTTTTTGATTAAGGATTAAAAGATTAAGATTAAGGATCAGTAATGTAACATCTTTTTTTATTATCTTGTGTGAATATCTTTTATCATTATTTTGTGTGAATATATTTCAACCACCCAAAAATTATATATACTAGTCCCTCCTGCCCGTGCTACGCACAGACCAAATGAATTTTAATAGATACAAATTTAGTACTCTATAAATATGAATTAGAATGTGTAATATTGTCCCGTATGTTTCACTTATATTTTCCGGATAAAAAATTTAAATCTATTATTGTGTTCAACTATTTTGTTATATCTTTAAAAGAATTAAATATAATTTGAAAAATAAAATAATAAAGTACATAAACATACCAAATGCATACACGATACGGGAAAAATATAAGCTTAAACTTTAATTGTTTAGGAAAAACTAATTAAAATATTTTCAACTTTTACCAGAAGACCAAAATGTAGATCAAACGACTTTTTTCACTAAAAATTAAGAAAATTCAATAACAACATGATACATAATAATAGTTTTATATACGTTGCAAAACATTCATCTTCAAATTCAGAAAATGGTAATTTGGTTGTTTTTGGTTTATAAATTTTATGTTGGGATTCTTAATTTTTTATTGATTTAAAAGTTGAGATGAATTGAGATTTTTTTTATTTTCGTATTGTATTATGTAAATTTAGGTTACTCCTAAAGAATACCTTTGTAGGATATTTTTTATTTATTGTCTAATGATATAATAATCATATAATTTTATTTTACCAAAGGAGAAATAATGAAATTTATAAAAATTAATCTTTTTTAGCGTCAAATATTTATTGATGAAGTTCTTTGTCATTATAGATATTTCTAGCACGGGGAAACATATCAAATAATTATATTAAAATATTGAATTTATATGTTATTATATCCTAGTAGACTTGTAGCTTACCAAACAATGAAGCCGTTTGGGTCAAACGTGAACCGATCTGTACTTCTCGAAACTCGTCGAGGGACCCACTTTTCACATATTTTCTTTCATTTAAATTAAAAATAATAATAATATAATAATATTGTATTATAAAAATATTGTTTAAATTTTATTTTCTTTATTACAATAAAAATATCGAACATTTAAAAACCCATTAGTTTGACCCGACCCAAACTCGACCAATGGTCGACCCACTTAACCCAAACCCGTTTTCCAACTAAACTCAAACCCGACCCGTTTGACCCGTTTTCCAGATCTAGTTTCCCTTTATCAAATAAGAGGTGAAAAAATATGACCCAAAAATGAAGAGGTTAAGATTTAAAAAGTGTTTGCTAAATATATCTTCTTCTTTTTTATTTATTCAGAAAACATGTTACTTATATATTTTATAAATTATTTTTCTATTTGAACCCGTAATTTTAATAAGTTGATATGATTTATTTTGGCTTATTTTATTTATAATACATTTTATCTAAAGAAAATTTTATTTATGCATATATTTGATATTATTTCCAATTATATGACCCTGAAAAATTTAAATTTCCTTTATTTAGTATAATTATTTGTGAAAAATTGTTTATTTCAATTATATGAGCCTTAAAAAATTTATTTCTATTAAAATATGATTTATCATGTTCACAAAATATCATTTTTCTTAATTTGATTTATCGTTATTTTTTTATTATATCCTTTAGTTTTAATATTTTCCAATATACAAGGCAATATTTTATTTTTGATTTTATTTTTGATTGAACCTTTTTTTAAGGGTCAAGCAAAACCCCAATCCAAGATGAATATATTAATGAATATCTTTGTGATTATTTTTTTTGAATATTTTTCAACCACCTCCAAAAGTATTTTTCAATTATATAATACTTATAAAATATAATTTCGTTTTTAGCTTATTAGAAGATAAAATCTTTATTATGAAATAGATTGATGTAGTTTCTTAAAAGATAATTTTTCATTTAATAGTAATAGATTTGATTAAAAAATATATGTGGAAATTTCTTTTTCAAATATCTTGTGTGAATATTTTTCAACCACCCCAAAAATATTTTTTCAATTATATAATCCTTATAAAATATAATTTCATTTTTAACTTACTAAAAGATAAAATCTTTATTAGGAAATAGATTGATGTAGTTTCTTAAAAGATAATCTTTAATTTAATAGTAATAGATTTTTTTGAAAAATATATGTGGAAATTTCTTTTTAAAATATCATGAGTGAATATTTTTCAACCACCCTAAAAATATTTTTTCAATTATATAATCCTTATAAAATATAATTTCGTTTTTAACTTATTAAAAAATAAAATCTTTATTAGGGAATAGATTGATGTAGTTTCTTAAAAAATAATCTTTAATTTAATAGTAATTGATTTGTTTGAAAAATATATGTGAACTTTAATATTAGATTTTTATTCCGGTGGTCCAACCAAAAACCCAATCCAAAATGAATATATTCATGAATATCTTTGTGATTATCTTGTGTGAATATTTTTCAACCACCCCTAAAAATTATATATGATATAGTCCCTCCTGCCCGTGCTACGCACGGGCCAAATAAATTTTAATAAATAAAAATTTAGTACAGTACTCTATAAATATGAATTAGAATGTGTAATATTGTCCTGTATGTTTCACTTATATTTTACTTTGAATCAGGATAATAATTTTTAAATCTATTATTGTGTTCAACTATTTTGTTATATCTTTAAAAGAATTAAATATAATTTGAAAAAATAAATAATAAAGTACATAAACATACTAAATGCATACACGGCATAGGAAAAATATAGGCTTAAACTTTAATTGTTTAGGAAAAACTAATTAAAATATTTTAAACTTTTACGAGAAGACCAAAATGTAGATCAAACGACTTTTTTCATTACAAATTAAGAAAATTCAATAACAACATGACATATAATAATAGTTTTATGTACGTTGTAAAACATTCATCTTCGAATTTGGAAAATATTTAATTGTAATTTGGTTGTTTTTGGTTTATAAATTTTAAGTTGGGGTTCTTAACTTTTTATTGATTTAAAAGTTAAGATTAATTTTATCTAAAATAGAAATTGAGATTTTTTTTTATTTTCGTATTGTATTTTGTAAATTTAGGTTACTACTAAAGAATAGCTTTGTAGGATATTTTGTTATTTATTGTCTAATGATATAATAATGATATAATTTTATTTTACCAAAGGAGAAATATTGAAATTTATAAAATCAATCTTTTTTAGCGTCAAATATTTACTGATTAAGTTCTTTTTCATTATAGACATTTCTAGCACGGGGAAACAGTTCAAATAATTATATTAAAATATTGAATTTATATGTTATTTTACCCTAAGTAGACTTGTTAAAAGTTTACCAAACAATGAAGCCATTTGGGTCAAACCTGAACCGATCCGTACATCTCGAAACTCTTCGAGGGACCCACTTTTCACATATTTTATTTCTGAATATATAAAAATATTGTTTAAATTTTATTTTCTTTATTACAATAAAACTATCGAACATTTGAAACCCACTGGGTTGAACCGACACGAACTCGACGAATGGTCGACCCGCTGAACCCAAAACCGTTTTCCATCTGAACTCAAACCCGACCCGTTTGACCCGTTTGTCAGATCTGATTTCCCTTTATCAAATATGAGGTGAAAAAATGTGACCGAAAAATGAATAGGATAAGATTAAAAAAATGTTTGCTAAATATATCTTCTACTTTTTTATTTATTCAGAAAACATGTTACTTATACATTTTATAAATCATTTTTTTTCTATCTTAACCCATAATTTTAATAAGTTGATATGATTTATGTTCTCTTATTTTGTTTATAGTACATTTTATCTAAAGAAAGTTTTATTTATGCATACATTTGATATTATTTCCAATTATATGACCCTTAAAAAATTAAAATTCTATTATTTAATAAAATAATTTGTGAAAAATAACTTATTTCAATTATATGAGCCTTAAAAATAATTATTTCTTGTAAAATATGATTTATCATATTCATAAAATATCATTTTTCTTAATTTGATTTATCGTTATTTTTTTATTATATCCTTTAGTTTTAATATTTTCCATTATAAAAGATAAAATCTTTATTTGGAAATAAATTGATGTAGTTTCTTAAAAGATAATCTTTAATTTAATAGTAATAGATTTGTTTGACAAATATGTGTGGAAATTTCTTTTTAAAATATCTTGTGTGAATATTTTTCAACCACCCCAAAAATATTTTTTCAATTTTATAATCCTTATAAAATATAATTTCGTTTTTAACTTAGTAAAAGATAATATCTTTATTAGGAAATAGATTGATGTAGTTTCTTAAAAGATAATCTTTAATTTAATAGTAATAGATTTGTTTGAAAAATATATGTGGAAATTTCTTTTTAAAATATCTTGTGTGAATATTTTTCAACCACCCCCAAAAATAATTTTTCTTCAATTATATAATCTTTATAAAATATAATTTCGTTTTTAGCTTAGTAAAAAATAAAATCTTTATTAGGAAATAGATTGATATAGTTTCTTAAAAGATAATCTTTATTTAATAGTAATAGATTTGTTTGAAAAATATGTGTGGAATTTTCTTTTTAAAATATCTTGTGTGAATATTTTTCATCCACCCCAAAAATGTTTTTTCAATTATATAATCCTTATAAAATATAATTTCGTTTTTAACTTACTAAAAGATAAAATCTTTATTAGGAAATAGATTGGTGTAGTTTTTTAAAAGATAATCTTTAATTTAATAAATAAATTTGTTTGAAAAATATATGTGGAAATTTCTTTTTAAAAAATGTAAACTTTAATATTAGACTTTTATTCCGGTGCCCCAAGTAAAAAAACTCAACCCAAGATGAATATAATGAGAATATCTTTGTAATTATCTTGTGTGAATATATATCAATCACCCCAAAAATTATATATATTATGATTATGATTGTACTCGGGTATGGTTGACGTTTAGTACGAGTGGATGAAGTAAATCACAGGCTTAGTCCCTCATTCACCGCATCAAATCTCGTCAACTAATAAATTAATTTCATCGGTCAATAAGAGGGCCAAGTCCTGAATTTCATTCGGTTAATTGAATTTTAAACATGTTTTAATCAACTACACATCATCAAGTGCGTTGATAGAATATAAGGACGAAGACAATGGCATGTGTATTAGGGCAACGCCGGCAGCCGAGACTGGCCTAATTATACTAAATACTTTTCTTCCTAAAACAACAAAACAATATTGGCCATATCTTATCTAGTCTAGTATCTAAGTACCGTAAGATATGGGTTGATTGTTCATTTTCTTTGTTAGTAGCTTTCAAGAACGTACCACACACTAATTTCCACAACTTAACGTATACTAATTAACTTGTATCCGGAGGGCTTTTATTGAACTTCATATGCGTGTAATATTCAAACTTGTGTATAGAATCACGAAACACATGAAATGAAATACAAGAGATTTGGTATTCATAGGTAGAAAATTCTTTTTTTTTTGGGTGGGAAGAATAGGTAGATAATAGGATAGACACACGATTGATATCTTTAATTTTTTTTATGGTTGAGCCGGAAATTTTCTCTTATAGGAAGCGATTCCGTTTTTGCGTGTCTCACGTTTTATAAAATAATAAATATAATTTAAAAAAAAAATTGAAATAAATATTTATCAAATATATTTAGTTCTTTTACCTCGTATAAATTTAGTATAATTTTTAAAAGCATTTACTTAATTCAAATTATTTCCTAAATAGCTAAAATAAAAAAGATATCAATTCTTTAATATAAAGTTTTTGAATTTATATGATAAATATTTTTAATAAAGAGAGTGTTAATCATGTAATTTTTAGTATTTAAATATGTTTTAAAGTATATTAGAATTTATAAATTACGAGTTTAAATTTTCTGTATAATTATTAAATAACTTTTTTTATATTAAAACACATAAAATATGGTTTGGAGAATGTTAAAAGTATAAATATATAAACATAATATCTTGTTAGTCTGAATTATCCTAAACCCAAGTTTACGCTACAATTAATGCACACACACATGACACATTATAATTTATGCACACAGTATTTTGTGATGCACATCATCGTGACACATGCACACACTGTGTGCATCAGTAATGACTCGTGTGTGCATTAAGTATAACGTATGTGTACATCATCTTCAGTCTTTATACAAGGATTCATCCTCATCGGAACCAAACCCAAAATAAACATACATACATATTTATAACTTTCCTATTATATGATTTTGTTTATCAAAAAGAAAAATGATTAAAAAATGACATGTGACAAAATAAATAATAAAATGACATGAGTTGATTTAGTGAGGAGGTAACATGTGGGGAAAATGAAGGTTTTATTTAATCTATATAGTAGATTAATCTATATATCTATACGTATACTACAGAATGTTGTTTGACAATTATCCTTACGTTCAATCGACATATGTGTCGAGACATATGTGTCGAGAGGTTAGCTATGTCACCTCATTAGCCACGTTATCTGACATATCATCATAACTTTAAAAAAACTCAATAAAAAAACAATAAAAATGCAACATATTTACAAAGTTTGAAAAAAAATCTTAACATAATTGATTGATTATCTTTTACCTAAAATTTTTATCTACTTTGTACAAAAGCAAGATATAATTTACTACACTTGATAATTTTCATATATACATGTTCCTTATCTACATTCTCATGTGACGTGGTTGATAATTGCGATTTTATCTTTTGTTATAAAAAATAGATTAAATAAGCAAAAAATATAAAGTCATCTAATACATTATATGAGGAACGCTTCGGGGCAAATAACTCTTAATGTAGGAAAAACAAACAGATCGCATGCACAGGTTACACGTCAATGTTCATATATATTCTGGATGTTAGTGTTCATAATCTGGGCCATAATGTTTTTTTGAACGTTTTCAGCGAGGGACGTGGTGACAAACTTGTAAGTACTGCGAACTTTGTTTTTTTTTTTCTCGAAATATCTCAAATGTTTTTATCGCCCGGATTGTGAACATTACCGTTCAAAGTATATACATTAACTTGTTATCTGTGAACGCGAAAAAACTTCCTTTTTCGTACGTAAGCCTTGTTCTTACCAGAACTTTTCTTAACATTGTATTACCATTTAAATATCCGTTTTTTTATCTGCTACCATAATACTCCCTCCGTCCCATTATTTGATTCTTGATTCTCTTTTTCACACTATTCACAAATCAATGGAATCTTCGAAATTCCGAGCAATATATAAATCGAAACATAGTCATGTGTGGTCTTGTTTGATTCGTTTTATCGAGTACTTTGATAAAATTCAAAATTTATAATTTTTACTAATCTATAATTAGAGATATTGATAAAACAAAACGCACATCGTCATACGTGCCCGAGAGAAACAAGAAGAAAATAAAGGGACGGAGGGAGTACAAATTGTACGCTACTAAACTATAAACCATAAACTATAAACTTAGTAATATAAAATATAATTATATTATTGAAAATATTTAATATTATGCGATCTCGTGCTTGGAACTTGAACACATGCTATTTTTTATGAATTAAATTCTTGGTAACTAATGGAATTTGGAAAAAATGTGTTTGATAAAATTCTGTTATAGATTAATTAAAATAGGATAAGTTTATATTTTATAGTAAAAATGAGGAAAATGGGAGTAAGTAAGTTCATTTCCTATTGCGTTTTACAGATAACCCATTTTATTTCTTACATGCTTTAATTTATGAAAATTTAATCCCAAACTAACAAGTACTGATATTGTTCATACTTAGACATTAATATTTATATTTAATACTAAACAATATCATAATTATATCAAACACAAATATATGAATAAAATCGATATACATATCTAATATTAGGAAAAAGATTAGGTGAGGATGCCTTTACAAAGAAGGAGTGAGGATCAATCTCCACCCTCCGTGCCATGCATAAGTGATGTTTTAATCTCGTTTGTCTGTTTCCCCCCTTTCTACTTCCCTTCCCTTTCTCTTTTAGCGATAAAATTCAGTCACTCTCTCCCGACGTCTTCTCATCGCCGACATGTTCCTTCGTAGATCTCTCCATCACATCGCTTGAATTTGACGAATTCGTTCTCCATAGAAAAAGGAAAGCGGCATAAATTTGGTAGAGGAGAATCATCCTCCATGGCCACCTCTTGTTTTAAACAACGACACATAACTCTCTTTAGCTTCGATCATCTCTCTCAGATGCCTATATGCATCCTTTGTCTAATCTCAATTTATTATATACAATCATTATTTTCAAGCTTTAAAATCAAAGTCAACCAATGATGCACCAATACTTTACCAGTGATGCACATTACTTAACCACTGATTCACCTATACACTTTATTATATACAATCATTATTTTCAAGCTTTAAAATCAAAGTCAACCAGTGATGCACCTATACTTTATCAATGATGCACCTTTACTTAACCACTGATGCACCTATCCTATCCTTTACCACTCATGAACCTTTTACTTTACTAGTGATGCACCTATCCGTTTTCAGTGATGCCCCTATCCTTTACTAGTGATGCACATATCATTTACCAATGATGCACCTATCCTTATCAATGATGCACCTATACTTTACCACTCATGCACCTTTACTTAACCATTGATGCACATTTACATTACTAGTGATGCACCTTTACTTTACTAGTGATGCACTTATACTTTATCAGTGATGCATCTATACTTTATCAGTGATGCACCTTTTACTTAACCATTGATCCACATTTACCTTACAAGTGATGCAACTTTATGATGCGGGGATAAGCCACAGTTGCCTTATCTAGACACCAAACCTCGAACAAAAACTTGAACAGAGAAGATATGCGGAATTAGAATGAGCTGAAAGAAGGATAAGTCGAATGATAGGCCAATTGGAACCAAATCAAACAACGATAAAACCCTTGAACTTAAGAACAAGGACCTTACCGAATGATGAAGAAACCCCAATGGATTACAACCAAACACAATGGCTATGATAGGCTAAGGAACCTGGAGGATGCTCTATGGAGTCCCGACAGGACCAACCTTATGGAGGAGATTGACACACACGAGACACTCTTCTCACAAAAGCTCTCTTTTGGAGGAACGAAAACAACGTTTCTCAATTCATTATAATCATAGTTTGGGTTACTAAAACAATAACTCGGGAAAACCTTATATAGGATTCATAAGATGGCCAATTAAAAGAAATAAAAGAAATAAAAGTATATCCTAAAAATAACAAAAACCAATTAAAAGAAGTAACCCCGGAAATAATAAAAACGAAGATATCTTGAAGCCTACAGCAAGGAATCCGCGGGCACGGATTGAGATCCGCGGACGCGGCTGTGCGTTAAAAAGCACAGTCCGTGTGGTGCTCTCGATGTGGCTAAAAAATGATTAATCAGGAATCCGCGGTCGCGGATTTTAAGCCATGTCGTCGACATCTCTTTTTGAAACGGCTCGTTCTCTCTCGTCCGAGATCGGAATTGAGCGATTCCAAATCTCAGAGTTTTGTCTTGAAGTCTAGTTTATTTCCTTTTCAATACTTGACTTCTCATCTTCACTCAAACCGGATCTCTACGAGCTTGAATGGCTACAGTACGAGCTCGGGCTACTATCAATGACTCAAATGATGGCTCATAGCGGTATTTAGCCCTTGCTCCAGTGGTTAGCACATCTCTTGATTTAGGATAAAGTGTCCTCGATGATAGCTCAGATGCTCTTGATGGTAGCTCAGATGATCCTGCATCATTCTCCCCTTCTTGGAAAGGATTCGACCTCGAATCTGATTTGATATGAATGATAGAACGATCTTCATAGGCGTCATCATCTTTGATGCATAGCTTCCTCTTGAATTTTTTGAGTGCATAGCTTGACTTTGATGAAACGATGGATTGTTGCTGGAGCGCGTTGCTTCCCTTCATTCCGTTAGCTCATTTGTCCTTGTCCTTCCCCTTGTCATACTTATCAGTGACTTGCGAGAGAACCATAGGTAGAAGAACAAATCTTTTCTAGGAAAGGTAAATGAATAACAACTAGAAAACCCATCATGGGCAACTCTCTTATCATACTGCCATGGATATTCCAATAAAACTTGACAAGCTTGCATAGGTACAACATCACATAAAATTTCATCATAATGTCCTAATGTCATGGCTTCCTTAGCATGCTTGTTAAATTTCCAATCAACATAATCATTAATCCAATGCAGTTTTAAAGGACTAGAGTAGCATACTGAGGTAATTTGCAATTTAGTATTCAATTCAATGCTAGCAATATTACCACAACTACCTTCATCAATAATCATGACAATCATTAATCATATGATTTCTACTTTGACAGTTTAAGCACAAAACAACTTCAATTATAGTAGAAAGATTAGAAGTACTCCATGGGTTAACTTCTTGTGATGGAGGGGTTGTCCTTAAATCCCTTTCTTGCTTCTTAAATTGGGCTAGGACCTTGGCCAATGGATCTTGGATCTTGCTATCTTTCACTTGCTCATGTCCTTTTCTCCCTTGGGCGTCTCTACGATTAGGCAATGCTCTTCTTGGAGCGTCTCTACGTGGCATAGGGCTCCACCCATCATTCTCATCATACTCCTTTTCAAAATATGCATCATCATCTAAAGCCTGAAATCTATCAAAACGGTTAGTAGCATTGTATCTATTAGGATGACGTAAAGGAGCATTAGGAGTAGGATATTGCTCCCTTGGAGTTGGAATTTCACCACCCCTGGGGTACCATGTTGGCGTCTATGACGAAACTCCTGCCTGATGGCTGTTGTTACCACACTGACAAGGGAGTCTCTAATACACACGGTAAGCTCTTACCTAAACTCTCGAAAGAAGTTCATCATGTACTCCGGGGTGACAGGGCTGGCCTGTTGGGGAAAGGTGACCTGGACATTATCAAAGAAAGACTAACACAGAACAATGTTAAGTAAGTGTAAATGAAAACAACTCGCAAGTGTTTACTCTCGTATGTTTCCTTTGCACTCTCTCTCAATTGTTGTTGTAACAAGCTTTTCTTGATGGATTGCCTTATGTGAATCAAAATCCCAATAGACTGAAACTATCAAGCTCCTAGCACTATGATGAGCGATGGTAGAGATGGAGATGGCTAGTGTAGGGGCAGGGTTTCAAGTCAAGGTTCTGACTCAAAGCAAAATGACTCAACAAAAGAAAGAAACAAAGACTAAAAAACGTTTGCAAGAATGTAAATGCAAACAACTAATACGACTCAAGTTTGAACTCAAGAGGGCCAAAAGGAAGCATACCTTAACTTGTCCCGACTGGTGTCAATGAAGGATCGAAGATGGAGTCGAGAGGGCTAGGGTAAGATTGGGAATGGCTCGGAGGGCTCGAAGTCGTAGAACAACCAGGCAACAGAAGACCCGCGGTCGAGGAAAGAAATCCGCGGTCGCGGAAATACATGCGGGCGCGGGTGACAGACCCGCGGTCGCATATTTTTTTTCTATTTTTTTTTCTCTCAAAAAAATAAAGAATACAGACTCTATGAGATATTAATCTCAGCAAAAATTGAAAAATAACTAAAACACAACTAACTTGATTTTCCTTGTAGAATCAATAGGATTTCCTTCTTTGAAGATCTTGTTTGGGCTTCAAGGAAAAGAAATTCCAGCAACTCTTCTAGGGTTTGTGACGACTGCGTTTTTGGTAGAGAGGATGAATTTGTGATGGGTGATGGGATAAATGGATTTTGGGACAAGAGCGCTCCAATCTATCGATCTCCACAAACACGAATCGATCCAAGTTTCTTGTACACAACCTGAAACAGACTCAACAAGAAAGATTAAAGTATCAAAGATTCAAAATCAATTTCTGAAAGAAACTGACAAACGGGAAAAACAAAAACTGGCTCTTTTTGTGATTTATTGATAAGGGGTCTCGTGATGTTTTTGTGAAGACGGGATGGTGTCAACACAGCTCTGATACCAATTTGATGCGGGGATAAACCGCAGTTGCCTGATCTTGACACCAAACCTCAAACAGAAACTCGAACACAGAAGATATGCGGAATTAGAATGAGATGAAAGAAGGGTAAGTCGAATGATAGGCTAATTGGAACCAAATCAAACAACGATAAAACCCTTGAACTTAAAAACAAGAACCTTACAGAATGATGAAGAAACCCCAATGGATTACAACCAAACACAATGGATATGGTAAGCTCAGGCACCTGGAGGATGCTCTATGCAGTCCCGATAGCACCAACCTTATGGAGGAGATTGACACACACAAGTACAACTAGAGCGAGTTCAACAACAATGCACACGGGGCACTCTTCTCACAAAAGCTCTATTTTGGAGGAACGAAAACAGCGTTTCTCAATTCATAATAATCATAGTCTGGGTTACTAAAACAATAACTAGGGAAAACCTTATATAGGGTTCATAAGATAGCCAATTAAAAGACATAAAACAAATAAAAGTATTTCCTAAAATAACAAAAACCAATTAAAAGAAATAATCCCGGAAATGATAAAAACAAAGATATCTTGAAGCCTTCAGCAAGGAATCCGTGGGCGCGGATTGAGATCTGCGGACGCGCCTGTGCGTTAAAACGCACAGTCCGTGCGGTGCTCTCGAAGTGGCTAAAAAATAATTTAATCAGGAATCCGCGGTCACGGATTTTAAGCCATGTCGCTGACATCTCTTTCTGAAACGGCTCGTTCTCTCTCGTCCGAGATCGGAATTGAGCGATTCCAATTCCAAGAGTTTCGTCTTGAAGTCTAGTTTATTTCCTATTTAATACTTGACTTTTCATCTTGACTCGAACCGGATCTCTACGAGCTTGAATGGCTACAATACGAGTTCAGGATACTATCAATGGCTCCAATGATGGCTCATAGCGGTATTTAGCCCTTGCTCCAGTGGTTAGCACATCTCTTGATTTAGGACGAAGTGTCCTCGATGATAGCTCGGATGCGCTTGATGGTAGCTCAGATGCTCCCGCTTCACTTTACCTTACCAGTGATGCACCCATACTTTTACCACTCATACACATTTACTTAATCCTTGATGCACCTTTAATTAATTACTGATGCACCTTTACTTTACCACTGATGCAATGCACGTATCCATTCCTTTACTTAACCATTGATGCACCTATCATTTACCATTGATACACCTATCATTTACCACTGATGCACCTATCATTTATTCCATTAATCAAGCTTGCACATAAAAATATAACAGAGATTCAATAATAACTTCCAGGAAACATAAAGCGAGAAGAAAACCAGTAATCAAGTTCTTATTGTATTTCAAATCCAATGAGATATACAATGATCATTGCAAGTTATATCTTAATTTTGATAAAATAAACGAGCCTATAGTATATAGGAAAACATTTCTTGATGAACGATCCTTTCTTCACCGACGGCAAATTATTTCTAGTCGATGCGCTCCGGCATAACCCACACGACGACGAGTAGTTTCTAGTCAATGCGGTCTGGCGAGACTAGACGGCGACTCACTTTGGAGACATCATCATCCTTGATCTCGTTGGGGAGGATAAAACCAAGGAAAAGAAACTTCCTCAGAGAAGAAACTTCTCCCAATGGAAAATAACGTATCAATTCATGCAAGCCTTGAATTCAAAGTGGGATGAATTCATCAATGCTCTTAAAGCTCGGAGTGATCTGTATCAAATGGAGGATACTGAGATTGAAGACGATGAAAAATTTCTGTAATAACAAGTTCCTTTCGAAAGGGTTGGAGAGAAGGCAAGAGTGGTTCTCGTCCCTCTGAAAAGAGCAAAGACCTAAAGAAAGTAATATGTTATTGTTTCCATAGAACCAAGCACTTTGCCAGAAATTGTTACAAAGAAAGCAGGAGAGCCCCCTGTTCCTGAAGAGAAACGAGCAATGATGGCCACTTGGAAAGATTCAGACTCTTAACATGAAGAACACAAGAGCGAGAAGGAAGTATGTCTCATGGATAAAGATGATTCGTTCGAGACCAAGGTAAGTCTCTAATCTGTTATTACTAAGTTATAAAGCATGTCAAGCACTCAATTAATATATATTGTGAAAAGACTTGGATAAGAAAACGGGGATATCCAAGAAAAGTTGGAAGAAAACAAAGAAAAACTTTCTAAAATGGCTGATGAAACTAGACTTCTGTCTGAAAAGGTCATCAAACTTGAAAGCATCGAGAGTAACATTTCTAAGCTTGAATTTGCGTATTTAATGCTCACCCTCATTAATGGCAAATTTATTCACAAACTTGTTTAACTCAAGAGAGGTGAGGATCATAACAAAAAATTGTGGCTAGATGAACATGCTACTTCATACATAATTGGCTTAGAAGCCGATTACTCAAGTTGATTTGTGCCCCGCCGTGGTCTTGGATTTGGCCCAGACAAAAGACCACAAAATCTTGTACCTCCTAAAATATAATTGGAAACCCCTAAGGATCCGCAAAATGAAAACCCTTGCAAAAGGTGTTTACTAATGTGGAAGCCTTTGGAAGGAACAATTCCACTAAAAGAATAAATACATGATTTAATGGGCAAAATTAGTATGCCATCTGATTGATCCATTTTCAAAACACAGAGCCGACACACATCGGCTTTGAGTCCAGAAAATCTAATGTGCCCATTTGTCAAAAACAAAGAAAGTACGTAGATCTTAAGCAATATCATGTTTGTGGGCAATGTGGAAACGTTGGGCACTACAAGCATGAGTGTACCATCAGACAACAATTTCAGGAAAGAATACGTGCACCTTATAGATACCAAGTTGAAGGTCAATCAGAAGGTACATCAAAGGTACAAGTTGAGACTCCTCAATCAAAATCGGAGATGGTACCTAAAGATCAACCCAACGGTACACCGAAGTTAATAGTTGAGGCAACTTTGTTTAGACCTAGGTCAGTATTCAAAGGACTGTCAAGAAACACCCATAGGGTAATGGTTGAGGTTAATCAATCCAAGCCTCAAGAGGGAACAAACACTAGGCATGTCTCTCTGAGACCAAGCAAGACAAGACATGCTTGGGTTCACAAATACTAACCTCTTTCTCTTGGTGAAGCGACAAACTATATGCGGTACACAGACATGATAAACTTACAGGGAACAAAGGATGGCTCAACTCACTTCACCACAACGCTGAAGGTTCCATAACTCCAGTCAAAGAAAGAAGCGTTAGACCCGGTAAAGGTAAGTATCTCTAACTTGAATAATGAACACCCTAGTTTTGACTTGTTGAGGCTGCATTATAAACATTTGGTTCAGTAAGTAGTGTTGTTTGTCTTCTTATGAGGTATATACTCTTTCCCTTAATATTTTGTGTATATTGTAAAAAATTTCATATTATTGTATGCCTATCATTGTTGAAAGTCAAGTTTCCTTCGTTTTCTGCGAAGGAACAAAGACTGGTACATGACAAGCACATCCTTTATTGCTTTAAATTTTGTCTTTAGCAGCTTATGGTTCAAAGGGGGGGGGGGGGGGGTATAGATCCTTCATAGGAAACACACGAAGACACTGCATAATCACAACTGATGCACGAGGACTCAGAGAGGATCACTGGATACAGAAGATCCATCAATGTCGACAACTACCTTGGAGAACAAGTTGAAGAGTTACATGGGAAGGAATAATATTTGTTTTAGGAAGTGATTTCCTTAGATAGAATATATATTTTATGGGAAATAAGATAGGATGGGTAAATATTATATTAGGTTAGAGCTATTTCATTTGCTATATATTGTGAGGGATTCACATAGTTTAGTAAGCCTTTGAATAGCGAAAATCTAGTACAATATTTGTAGAGTTCTACGAGTGTTTGAGATTGAGATTCAAGTGAGAAGAGTGATCCGAGATCTGGGTGGGAAATCTAGAAAAGTGATCCAAATTCTATTGTAATCAAAGGCATTTGTGCCCACTAGGAAACACACGAAGACACTGCATAATCACAACTGATGCGCGAAGACTCTGAGAGGATCACTGGATATAGAAGATGCATCAATGTCGACAACTACCTTGGAAAACAAGTTGAAGGGTTACTTGGGAAAGAATAATATTTGTTTTAGGAAGTGATTTCCTTAGATAGAATATATATTTTATGGGAAATAAGATAGGATGGGTAAATATTGTATTAGGTTAGAGCTATTTCGTTTGCTATATATTGTGAGGGATTCACATAGTTTAGTAAGTCTTTGAATAGCAAAAACCTAGTACATTCTTTTGAGAGTTCTACGAGTGTTTGAGATTGAGATTCAAGTGAGAAGAGTGATCCGAGATCTGGGTGGGAAATCTAAAAAAGTGATCCAAATTCTATTGTAATATTTCGTTTGCTATATATTGTGAGGGATTCACATAGTTTACTAAGTCTTTGAATAGCGAAAACCTAGTACATTCTTTTGAGAGTTCTACGAGTGTTTGAGATTGAGATTCAAGTGAGAAGAGTGATCCGAGATCTGCGTGGGAAATCTAGAAAAGTGATCCAAATTCTATTGTAATCAAAGGCATTTGTGCCCACTAGGAAACACACGAAGACACTGCATAATCACAACTGATGCGCGAAGACTCCGAGAGGATCACTGGATATAGAAGATGCATCAATGTCGACAACTACCTTGGAAAACAAGTTGAAGAGTTACTTGGGAAGGAATAATATTTGTTTTAGGAAGTGATTTCCTTAGATAGAATATATATTTTATGGGAAATAAGATAGGATGGGTAAATATTGTATTAGGTTAGAGCTATTTCGTTTGCTATATATTGTGAGGGATTCACATAGTTTAGTAAGTCTTTGAATAGCGAAAACCTAGTACATTCTTTTGAGAGTTCTACGAGTGTTTGAGATTGAGATTCAAGTGAGAAGAGTGATCCGAGATCTGGGTGGGAAATCTAGAAAAGTGATCCAAATTCTATTGTAATATTTCATTTGCTATATATTGTGAGGGATTCACATAGTTTAGTAAGTCTTTGAATAGCGAAAACCTAGTACATTCTTTTGAGAGTTCTACGAGTGTTTGAGATTGAGATTCAAGTGAGAAGAGTGATCCGAGATCTGGGTGGGAAATCTAGAAAAGTGATCCAAATTCTATTGTAATCAAGATATCAATAACACAAGTAGACACGTACAAATTCTCTATAGTGGAAGCTAGAGGGGGGTGATTTTTGCTTCGAACTACTTATTGTTAATCGAGGTTTTTCCAGTATATATCATTGTGTTAAAGTTTGATTCTTTTGTTGTTTACTTATTCAGTATAAAACTAATTATCAAACATAGGAGAATATAGATAAATAATACATATAGATGAGATTTATGAATGCGTTAAATTATATTTGGATAGTCTCTATAAACTACAAATAATTAATTAATTAAATTAATACGTAAGATGAGAAATATTAAATGTATTAAATTATATTTGAATAGTATGGATTTTTTGGATCGGTTAGCGTAAAATACCAAAGAACAAAGCTTTGTGTCCTGGAACGTAATGCAACGGAATTAAAAATAACACAGGAGTTTGAATCGTCTATGTGTTATTGATTTCTTGTAATAAGAACTTGGATTACTCTTCTAAGCTTCTCACTTAGATCTCAGATCTCTCTTCTTCTTGAACTCAATCTCTAACACTCGAAGTCTCTCTCTTCACAACTCTCAAAGCTCTAGCTCTTTTTCGGTTCTCGAAGACTTGCTAAACTACATGAATCTCTCACAATATATAGCAAACTAAATAACCCTAACTAGACGTCTTCTTGTGCTCCAAGTCTTCTATTTGAATATCCATTAAGCTTAACTAAAGATATGATATATTTTATTTCTGGAAATCGCTTTCTTAAATAAAATATCATTGTTTCCTTCTAAATAATCTTCTATCTTTTTCTCCAAGACTTCAAATCCGACTTTTCATAAATCTTCATATCTGGTAAATTCTATCTTAAAGGAAATCCCTTCTTTAGATATAATTTCCATACTTTTCTTGTTTGCAATCTTCTCTCTCTATATCTTTTTTTTTTCCTTGTAACAACCTCTTCTCTTCTTTTAATATAATTCTTCCTTCCAAATTTCTTCAAGAATATCTTCACCAATATTTATCTTTGGATTTTTCCCAATCTTCACCGCACAACTGTCTTCCACTTGAAGTAAGGATACTACGTGTGTAATCCAACAAGCATTTCTCTGCATCCTGCAATCACTAGTAACATTTCTATACATACAAGTAAATCATTAGTAGATGTTTGTCATAATCAAAACCCATGACACCTCAACAGGATTAAAAAATCCTTTAGAAAAAAAGTAGATATAAAATTTAGATAGAACATAATCAATTAATTAAATTAAGTTTTTTTTTTCCAAATTTTGAAATATATATATGACTTTGTTTTTGAGTTTTTTAATTTGTTTTTGACGTGTTAGATGACGTGAATTGAACGTAAAAATGACATGGGTCAAAACAACACAGTATATATATAGAGAGTATAAATTATAAACGGAATTTGCTTAATTGCTATCTAGGAAAAAGTTTTTGGTCAAATTTCAGTTTTTCTATGAACATTTTTTCTTCACACTAGCTTACAATTAGTTGACCATTAGACGGACCATAGGCTTCAAAAGTTCACTCATCGTCTATAAATAACATGCATTTCGTATCCCCTAACAATATCATATCTCTTCCTATATCTCCATACATACAATCCCCAACATAAGAAAATGCAGTTCTCTAACAAAATATGTCTTCTCATTCCAATTTCACTTGCCCTAGTTCTGTCTTGCAGTGCCCAAAACTCGGCCCAAGATTACCTAGACGCCCACAACGCAGCTCGAGCTCAAGTCGGTGTGGGACCCATATCATGGGACGACACCGTGGCCTCGTATGCTCAAAACTATGCCAACTCAAGGAACGGTGACTGTAACCTGGTCCACTCAGGTGGGCCCTATGGAGAGAACCTCGCATGGGGAAGCTCGAGCGACTTCTCGGGGGTAGACGCCGTCAACTTGTGGGTGGATGAAAAGCAGTATTATGACCATGACTCGAACACGTGTGCGGATGGTCAAGTTTGTGGTCATTATACTCAAGTTGTGTGGAGAAGCTCCACTAGTTTGGGGTGTGCTCGTACTCCTTGTAACAACGGAGGTTGGTATGTTATTTGTAGCTACAATCCTCCCGGTAATTACGTTGGCCAAAGTCCTTATTGATGGATATTTTACTTCGTATGATCGATCAATCAATTAATGTAATAATGGCTAAATGCATGTTTGGATACTATGCATGGCTTCATCATATGTATGTACGTGTTGTGTAACACTTGTGTGCGTGTCCGTGGGTGAAATTAAATAAAATAAATTTGGTTTAATGATGTGATTCGGCTTATGCACTAGTCAAAAACAATCTTCATGTGCGGTAGAGCTTATCAATCATGTTTATATACTGATTCGGACGAGGCGAATATAATAGCATCAATATCACATTTCCCTAATTGTAACTATATCATGTGACATACTCTTTATTCAGCCTATTCATTTATCGTCATTCTATTGGTCGCGGTTTTTTTACTATTTATTATAATTTTCTTAAAAACATTGATTAAATTTGAAAAATCATGTGCAAAAATATCACAACAAGATTTCTTAAGATCTTTCAAATTACAAAAAGATTTTTACATGTTAATTTTTTTGATTTTGACCTCCCGATCTATAATGTAATTTTACAAATTTATAATTTTATTTTTATGATAGGACATATGAAAAAAAGATTGATTTCTTAATAAATAAGAGAAAATATTATATTTTTGTGTTATGGTAGTATTTTAAATTATATAGTTTTATATATATTGAAATCAATTTAATTAAATTTGTTAAAAATTGACCTATGATAATTTGATCAAATAAGACTTTTGGTATAAAAATTCATTAACATTCGTTGCTTATTATATATTTTACAAATTTATAATTTTATTTTTATGATAGGACATATGACAAAAAGATTGATTTCTTAATAAATAAGATAAAATATTATAATTTTGTGTTATGGTAGTGTTTTAAATTATATAGTTTTAAATTATATAGTTTTAAATTATATAGTTTTATATATATGGAAATCAATTTAATTAAATTTGTTAAAAATTGACCTATGATAATTTGATCAAATAAGACTTTTGGTATAAAAATTCATTAATATTCGTTGTTTATTATATATTTTACAAATTTATAATTTTATTTTTATGATAGGACATATGACAAAATGATTGATTTCTTAATAAATAAGAGAAAATATTATATTTTTGTGTTATGGTAGTGTTTTAAATTATATAGTTTTAAATATATTGAAATCAATTTAATTAAATTTGTTAAAAATTGACCTATGATAATTTGATCAAATAAGACTTTTGGTATAAAAATTCATTAATATTCGTTGTTTATTATATTTAAAATTTAAAAACTTAATTATATATCAATATTATTTTAAAATATCATCTTTTTTCAAATAAAATTATATATTACATAATACTCCGTATTATTTATTAACTATATCAAGTTATATAAACCCGCGCATGGCGCGGGAACTAGGCTAGTTTAATTCACTAATAGAAATACATAGTAAAGTTCTTATGCGAGCAACCCTTAATATATGAAAAATGAACAGTTCGCGTTAATAGATTACACGTCAATGTTCATATTTTAGATAATAAAGTTCATAATTGGTGATGAAATTTTTTGAACGTTTTAAGTAAGGGACTTTGTGACATACTTGTAATAACTACGAACTTCAAATCTTTTTCTTTCTCAAAATGGCCTCAAAATATTCCATTGCCCATATTATGAACATTACCGTCCAAATTATGAACATTAACATTGTTATTTGTGAACGTTGTTGGAGACCAGGTAATTGGCCTCGTGATACGTTGTACTTTGTATAGCGTAACTAGGGATTATTATATTGTATTTGGAGTATATTCATATGAGTTTAGGGACATTTCTATGTTATGGATCATTGGAGTTATTATGAAGACTTAAAAGATATGAAGTGAAGATATGGAGTGAAGCTGAGAAGAGTTGAAGACGCAGTCGAATTAAGGCTACTGGAGCGGAACCGCGATCGCCATCCAAGCTGGGCGATTGCCATGTCACAGCAGAAGAGAAGACTCTGAAGAATTACCGACCGCGATTGCCAGATACCAGGTGGCGATCGCCATGGGTCAACAGAAGCTACGACATTGGATTTCATGAAGGTGGCGATCGCCAGATTCTGGTTGAAACCTTCAGTTATTAAGTTGTGAGATTTCTAAACTTTTGTTCTTTTCCTTTGGGTTTGTATTAATTCTCTTGTTCTTCATCTTTATGATTTCTATTGGTTTTGCTAGATTGATCACCTAGTTTGATTAATAGTCTTCTATTGCTAGACTAGGAATAGACGGTGGAATTCCTTGTCATTGTAGCATCCATATCTGCATGATCTGGTAGTTGATTGCTTTTATAAAAGAGAATTGATTGCATGTTAATACTTGACGGTTGTAAGTTATTGCATTCATCCTTATGATTCTTGTGCCCTTTGCTGCTATTTCATCTAATCTTGAAAGGTTGCCCTGATTGTTGAATAGTAAGTATTATCAGGACCGGTTGGCCTGCTGATATACTAAAGATTGGAATAAGAACATTCCCTAGGATTAATAAGAACTTGATTGACTGTTGTGTGGATACTTGCTAGGTGAAACCCCTTCACATCATATTCTCACCAATCGTTTCTCTGCTTGATACTTGTTACTTTTGTGCTCCATATAATCAACCCCCCTCCCCTTGGTTACTTGTTACGTGTTCTTAGTTGATATTTCACTTGACTGCATTGATTTGGTGTTTTGATTCCCTTGGGTTCGACCTCTACTTGCTTGTTATACTCTAGTTAGTATTTTAGGGTTTCTTTGATTTAGCAACCACGACATTTGCTCTATCACCTCGCGATCAACACCTCGCGAGGTAGACCAATTTTCTCTCTTCTTCTACTTTTTCGGGGACTCACGATTGCAGTTGTGCAAACAACTTGGGACTCCAATCTCTTTCATATCAAACTCTGTCTTCCTCCCTTGTTCTTCGAGTTCTTGAGCTCCATCTCACTTGCGCAACCAAACCGGAATGGTTGAACCCTCGGATTTGGCTCTCCGACGCCCAAATCCGTATGCAAGCACAATCAAATGAGTCAAAAGGACTCCAAACATCACCAAATAAGAGATCAAATAGGGAGAAAAGGAAGGATGAAAACAACTCTCAAAACACCGTTAACGTAGCATAACAAATCTCTCTCAACACATACAAATCACCTCTGATCAAGCTGATTTTGATGTCAAAAGCACGAGCTCGGCATCGAGAGTCAGGATCTAGGTTTCGATCATCCAATTCTCCACGAGAAGGGATGAATTGGGTATGGAGAAGTAGAATATGAGGATAGTTCCTTCTGTGTGCTTTTCCTCTCTTTCTTGCAATGGAGAAAACTTCTTAAATGATCCAAGATGTCTTTCTCTCTCCTTTCTGTTAGGATTTGTAGTGATTTACGCGGGCCCCTACTTTATCTATTCTCTAGGTCATTTATGGCATTTCCCCTAGTTTGGGATTCTAAATGGGCTTCTCTTTGGGACGTTAGTGAGCTATTATATGGGTCAGCCTTAATATTTGAGCCTAGCTAGTGAGCCCATAGACTTAGGGCTCGAGAACCGACTCCGACATCCAACCCCAAGTTCTTACTCTCGTGAGGAGGGTTAGACTTTGGTTTTTCTTCATTGAAGTTGAGTTCTCGAGTGGTTCTTTCTTGCGTCCAAAAGGTTTCTTACACATGCGCACTCTATGTACTTTTGCTCTTCATTTTCCGCTTCCTATAAATTCGACTTCTTTTCGTTTCTTATCCCACCGTCTTCCTCCTCTCCTATGTAAAACTTTGAATAATTGTCCAGGCGATTTTTTCAATTATCTACTTCGACCTCCGATTGAATGATAATAATGGTTGGTTAGTTCTCTTTTCCTTGCCTATATTTACTGAATTTAGCTCTTGATTTTCTCATTTCATTCTGCTCTAATCCATTTCATGCGCTTTTTTGGTGAAAAACATTTGAGTGCCCATTTTTTGCGTTTGAAAATCGCCCTCCTCTTTTATGCACTGCCGTATTCGTCCACCTTTTTGGGCGTCGTCGCTTCGTTCCTCCGCCTTTTGATGCGGCGTCTTCAAACTCTTCATTAAACATTCGTCTTTTTCCTTGCTTATTCATAACTGACTTGACTGTTCATCTTCTCCTTTCAGATGAACTTGTTTCATTCCTTTTCATCTTTTCAAGTTCTTCTTTGATGTGTTGTTTTCTCCTTTTTCCAGGGTTTTTTGTGTTTCTCCTTATCCTTTGTCTTGCGAGGGCACAATGGTCCCGACTTTTTCTTCCTTTCCTTCCCTCGAAAACTAATCCTTCCTCTCGATTCTTTTAGGTCAATATCATGCTTCCAAAGGAACAGATTGTCCCTCGACCTTGCATCCGACACAAAATAAAGGGGAGGCTTCCACTCAATCACAAGCTCAGGAGCTAAGTGACGATGGAGACTACGGGAAGGAATATGGCCACTTTTTTTCCTACATGGGCGACGTTCCCCATATCATAATAGAAAACCAATTCCTCGCGAGTGTTCCCCTTGTAAAGATCCTTATCCGTGGAGTAAAGCACTCACCTGCAAAAAAACTTGGTAACCCCTTTACTGTCAAGCAAAGCCTACTGACCCTTGACCGTCTTAGGAGTGTGGCCAGAATGTATCCTTTTTCCGAGGGCACTATTTATGCTCTTTCGGATTGCTAGGGTACTTCTCCCGACCATTGTTTGTAGCGAAATTATCAACGAGATGATAACTAAGCAATTGTAGGGCAAAGATCAAAGAATACGATATAATCTCAACACTCAAGAACAATATAAGACGAGATAAGAATTTAGGGTTTGAAGCTTGAACTTGGTATTACTCGAATGGTGGCTGAATACTTACAAAGCAGGTGTTCGCCTTTATTTTTAGGCTAACCCTAATAATATCTTTTAGGAAACGAGATCTTATCTCTTCCTTCTATCTAAATAACGATATAACAAACAAGGTAAAAGATATTCTTTATCGCATATTTTACCAATTACAAGAATATAATAAGGAATAAGATAAAATACACTCAGCCGACCTAATCTTCAAGGAGAACGGGATTTATGCCACGTCTCGTCACGTCGACGACATCTTCCTTTCTTCTCGTCGCGTCGACGTAGTCCTTCTACGCGTAGCTTACCACGCGTTCCTTGCTCATCGTATTTTTAGGCACAAACAATACCCCTAAGGCGTCTTACAGGGCTTAACGTCTAGTAGAGCTGGGAGACACATTCTTTCTTCAAGGAATATATCTTCATTAAACTAGGAACGCGTTGATGATTACGTCACTTGAATTTTTAATATCGTCGTAAAACTTCGATCATCGCCTCTCTTCAATCATTTCCATGCGATAGACGAGGAGCTTCGTTACCTGTGCCGGCAACGTTCATCTCAAACGGCTAGTTTCTCTAGTGGGGAATGTTTCCGTTAGAGAATATCTTTCCCGAGATCCTCGCGATTCCCTTCCTATAAATGAGCGGGGATCCTTCCTTTCTTCATACACTTCTTCTAACTTCATCTCTTCAAAACATCTCTCTACTCTCCTCATTTTTTCTCATTCGATCATTCTATTGCGCCGCTCTTCTTTCTACCTCTTTTCTAATGGCAACTCCAGTGCTTTACGAGCCAAGGAAGGTACTTCGTGAGTCGGATCGTTACTATTCCGAGGCATACGATGTCAATCGTCTGAGGACCATCGTTGAACTTGGTCCGGACGTGAAGATTGAAATCCCTCCAAGGGGGGTTTGTGTGGATGCTCATCGACCGGGATGGATAGCGGTCTATGAGTATCCTTTTCTGGCGGGGCATCAATTCCCGTTCTCGCCTTTGGTCAAGGCCTTTATGCTCACCCTAGGCTTGGCGATGGGTCAACTTCTCCCTGGGGCCTGGCGCATCCTGGGCGCTCTTGACGATGTCATTGAAAAGCATGGCTTGGATTTTGTTGCGGCGGATCTCGCCAACTCTCTGACCGTCTCGCTCTCTTCACCGGGAAGGGTCTACTTCAAAATCAAGCAGAAGAAGGCTAGGATAGCCTTCGAGAAGAGCACGACAGATCGGGGTTGGGCCGAGGTCTTTTACTTCGTGGAAAAATATTCTCTCGGAGATGCGTGTTCGTGGCTTATCGAGGAATGGAATCCCAAGAGTGAGCTCCCTTACTTTATCTTATCAAATTTTCTTTTTCTTTGAAGCACATTTTTCTTATCGACGTTCTTCTTACGTGTAACCTTATGTACCTTTCAGTCAATGCGGAGGCTCTTAAGACGAGGGCGAAGTCGAAGAAGGCGGTAGTCGCGCTCTTGGCGATTCCTGAAGTTGATCGGACCTTCCATGGTCATGACGGAGAGGGTCATCGTAGTGGTCCTGCGACGCCATCTGGTAAGTCGGCTTCTTCTCGTTATCTTACTTCGACTTCTCTTTTCACACTTATGTTTTAATTGCCTAGTTCCCGTTGGTGGTGCAACTTCAATTTCTCGCGTTCGCGCTCGTGACAAATCTGTCACTGACCTTGAGACGTCGAGGAAGAGACAACTTGCCATAAAAGGATGCTCGTCTACTGCTCCCCTAGACGTCGATCTTATGGCTACCTTGGAATCTACGCCGTCTCCTTCTCTGGCTAAGGCGACGCGTTCAAAGAAGGGAAAGGAGAAAGTGGTCGAAGCTTCCGAGGAAAAATACTTGTCTGTAGATGACTTTCCTGGCGTGATCTCACGTGTTTTTGCTCCGGGAAGGGAACTTCTAAAGGCTTTGATGGGGCTTCGTTCTTCGGCGTCCCTTGACCATTACGCGTCGATGGATCCTGCCGACGTCATGGGAGAGGCTTTCACTGCTCAGTGGCAGGTAAGATTGTAGTTTTTGTTTTCTCTTTAATCTTTTAATGAGTTTTCTTTCTTATTTTTATTCTTCCTTCTTTCAGGGGATTCAAGCGTCGTTATGTGCTTGGACGCTTTTGTCTACGTATCCGGAACAAATGGAGGGGTTGGAGAAAAAGGCGTCTGACCCATCGTTGGAGATTACGCCTCTCAATGGTGAATTAGAGAAATCTTGTGATGCAGAGAAGGCGGCGAAGAATAAGGTCGCTGAAGTCCTTACTCTTAACGAGAAGATCACTGAGCAAGTCAAGAACTTGGAGGAGAATCTCGTCACCTTGAGGACGAAGATTTACACGAGGCGAAGATCTATTGGTCTTGGTTGTCTAGAGTGGAGGTCTATGAGGAGTATGCTGCTGGCAATTACAAAGATTGGGATCCGGTGGGCGAGCGCGCCGGGTTTAGGGAGGCTTTTCCAGAACCTCCTGAAGGTGTCGTAGATGGTCCTTCTTCCTCGCGTCTTGACGCTGATCTCGACGTTGCAGACGTTGAAGGCGGGGAACGCGTCGACGAAGAGGAGCTTGCGACTGATGAAGAGGAAGGCGATGGTCGCGCATCCGGCTCTGGGTCGTCTGAGGGCGAGTCCAAATCTTTGTAATTTTTTCTTTTTCTTTGCATAGGGCACTTGTACACGTTGCTTATAGTTGGGGTGCTTCTGTTCTTTTCAAACGTTGTTATCCTCGTTCTCTGCCGTTTGGACTTTCTTTTCAATATACTTGTTCTTCTGCTTCCTTGAATCCTCTACGCTGCTTTTCTTATCTCGTTTTATTGCTGTCAAATTTCTTGTTCTTACGTCGTTGCTATCTTTTAGCTACTTTTCATTCTTTTGGCGTATTCCTACCCCTTTTGGTAGGTTTGACTGAGACTCCCCGTAGACTAGGTTAGAGCTACCAAAGCAATTGTGCTTGCTTTACTTGTTATATTTTGTACTTCGTTTCTTGCGTCGTGCGCGTTTATTTTTTGCGTCGGAGACGTCTTGGGAACTTGCTCTTTTGGTTTTGGTGTTTCATGTGCTTTACGCTTGGGTACGCGTAGAACTTTTTCTTCTTTTTGACTTTAACTTCTGTGAATAGATGAAATTGTACTATTATACATCGGTTATTCTTAAGTTTGAGTTATAATATTTGGCGTGTCAAATTGAGAGCCGATGTACATAGTATACACATCGGTTATCAATAACCCTTGTAAAATATGCAGCTAAAACCCAATGTATATTGATTAACCCATGTATGCTGTATTTTTTAACAAGCGCATAAGTTTAATAACCTATTGCCGTAAATTCAGCCGGCCCTAAGACACGATCTCTCCTTCCATCTCTCGTCTTACTTTCATCCTCTCTTCTTTGGTTATTTATCATGTGCCAACACACACCCCATCACAGCCCTTGGGCCGCAACTCCGCAACTGCAAGCTTTCTCTGGTGCGAAGGTGTCCCTTCTGTTCGATGGTTGAAGGCAGCGTCATCTCGATTACCGACGAACGAAATAGAAAGGTGTGGTGCCAATGGTACTGGATGCTGGTACTTAATGGCAGTAAAATTTTCATCAGGTATGAGTCCAATCCATCATCATCCATCATACCTAAGTTATCAGTGTAATCCGTTGCTTCCAATTTTTTGAGATTTTGGGATTAGTATATTTTTGTGTGTAATAGGAACTTCGGTTCATTAGATTTTTATTTTAATTTATTTTCATAAACTAGCGTTATCGTTCTTCTCGGGTTTTCTTTACGGTTCTTTCCCGGGACGCTTTTATTGAACCGTTAGGGTTAGCTATTTATACTCCTTTGTAGCTTTGGAATTAATTATTCAATCATAAACACAATTCCAACCCTAAAACTATTCTCTATCTGGTTTCCATCGGATTCTTGTCTCCTTCGGTTGATTATTCCATTCTACAATCTTCCCTAGGCAGAATTCTTCTAATCTTCGATACCTTGGAGGTGTTCTAGGTTAGGTTACTATCCTTATTGTTACATTGTGAGCAATTGTTGGTGTGGTTATGTAACATCTACTTAATTGTGAATCATGTGACTGAATTAGCTTTATGTTTTTGTGTCTTTGTCTTTTTTTTCTTTTGTAAATATGCGGTAATGCTCTTATTGTTTTTGTTGAGCTATTGAGTTGCATGTTCCCGTGTGTAACTTCCTGGTTGTGAGGATATGTTCGTTGTGCTTCTTATGTTCTCATTACCTAGTGGTTTGGACGTCACATAAATAATACATTTATGTATGTGACTTCTGACTTAGTTTTGTGAGATTGGTTTTTTTTTTGCCATCACAATTTTAGTAGCACACAATTTTAGCACTTAATGCAGGATTTTAATTTCCCTTCCAGTGTAGTAAAAGATATGAACCCACTAATAGTCCATTATCTCTTACAAGACTGGTGAATGCTAACAAAAGATGTTATTGTCCATGATATTCATCAACAACTAATTATGTGCGAATTTAGATAGTAGCAGAGTAGATATCCTTCTTTTTTGTCTCCTTTGCTAGTATTTGTCAATGGAGGTTGTGGTGATGCGTGACTTCGATCAGTTGTATGATTTTTCTCATTCCTTCTTGTATTTTTGTCTTTCTTCCATGATTTGTAAAACATAGGCTTGTTGTCGCTGATGTGGGTGCAGGAGGACATCTAGGTTATTTGCTTAAGTTGGTGTTCTTTTATGGTACATTTCAAGTTCCAGATCATATCGTTTCTTTAGGGCTCAATGTACGTAATAGACATCAACTTACTGAACAATAAATGTGGTGTACATTCTTCCATTAGATGAATGTGGTGTACATTCTTCCATATCCTCATAATTGTATTAAATTTGCATTTAAATAAGCAACGATGGGTACTTCATTTTGTGCAATATATTCTTATTACTATGTGTCCAGATAATTGAGTTGAGCCTCTAATGAAATCTGAAGGTATCATTCTTTGCATTTCAAAGTACTTTTTAGTGGTTTAGATTTTACATTATTGGGTTTTACTGTATCAATATATCTACAACGCAGATTCTTCGCATTTTATATATAAAATCCAACGTATTTCATGAAAGCTTAGACACGTGCTAGTTTCTTTTATCTATATTTTGAGCACTCGGGTGGCCTTAACAATCTAGATCATTGATTTCTCCTTAGAAATACTATATCAACCATAAGATACGAATAAAACAACTAGAAATCTGAATTCCCATTTGTGATGTTCAATTATTCTATTACATGAGTTGTGTATAACAATTAAGAAATGATTGTTTATTGTTTCTGCTTGAATAATAAGAATTTAGGTATGTCATGTTCACTTTCAAAATCAGCTAATTTTTTTTGTTTATATGTATCTTTGTTTTAAGGAATTCATTGGCCATTGGTAAATGAAATACTAATTCTGATATTGTTTTGAACTGGCAGTTTTTGCAACATTAACACAAGTAGTGGCCGGATGACTAATGAGATCACTTTGGAGAGTCAGGACTATCTAACTCCATCTTTCAACCACTGAGTAATTCACTTTGTTCTTTTGTTCTTATTTATTGTACTTGATTTCTGCTCATTTTACTAAGAAATATAGAGAAAGATTTGTAATCTGTTTTTTTTTTCTCATTGTATATATACAAATAATTAACTGTAGAGGAAAATTTATTGAAAAAGAAAGTGTTTGTAGCTATCTGTATAAGTATGCATTATATATCTTCTACTGAAGTTTATATTATTGTTAATAATATTCTGAATAGAGAAATTGTATTAGTCTAGTATTGCCTATATTGGTACTTCATACAGGGACTGCTATAAAAACAAGAGTCATTGTCAAGAATAAATGTAGTGTATTAACACCTCGTATACTGGTGGTGCAGTGGTGCCCAATTTTTTTTAAAAAATTAAAAATGACTTTATACATCGGTTATCTTAAAACATGTATAAGAAAGTGCTTATAACTTTCACATGCTGATACATCGGTTACGTTATATTACACACCATTTAGAGAACCAATGTAAACTCCTCCGCGTGTTTTCACTCATCTTTTCACATGGGTTTCTATATACTTTTTACATTGTTTATAGAACCGATGTAAAAACTTTATACATGGGTTCTACTTTTATACATCAACGGTCCGCACATCCGTTAAAATCCGGTGTATATTGTAATTTAGACCTGTTGGACCCGGTTCTCGCGAGTCGTGACACAAACCCGGTTCTCGCGAGTCGTGACACAAACCCGGTTCTCGCGATTTATGATACGAACCCGGTCCGCGACTGAGAAACAGACCGCGAGCCCATAAGGTCGAATAACCAAATCGAGAACGAGAGGCCCATTAAGAGGCCCAATAAGTAAAGGGAGCAACACCAGATTGTGTGGGACCCAACGTCCGATTATAAATCCTAACGACAAGGAGAGAGAAAGGTCTAGGCGATTAAGAGCATCTTCCTTCCCCTCTTGAAAGATAGAGACAAACACATAAGGCGATTACTCATTTTCCGAGCTCGTCTCTTTGATCCCGATTCACCTCTTTTAGTAGGAAATCGGATGATCGGTACCTGGATTCTGACTCTCGGTATCGTTATCGTGCTTTCGAGGTGTGAATCATCACGATTGGTTGAATTTCACCATTTACTGTTTCATTGAGTTGGTTCACGAGGTTTCATTGATTTGGTCATTATTTCGATCGTTATCTTCTCTCTGTTTACTTCATTTTGTTGTTGTTGGCGTTGTATTCATTTATCTGTATCTGTTACTGACTTGAGCGTCGGAGAACCAAATCAGGGGGTCCAACCTTCCGGTTTGGTTGTGCAGGTACCTTGAGAATTGAAGAACGTAAAGAACAAAGGAGGATAGTACATTTCGATCCGGACGAAGACGAGTTGTAAGTTGTTGCTCCAGTTTGTGTGAGGAAGGTCTCCAGTATTTGAAGATTCACTGAAGGTCAGATCTCGCGAGGTGTTGATTGCGAGATCGCGAATATCTGGGCTCCAACACTGGCGCCGACCGTGGGGACCTCCTCGCGCAGCTAGCTCCCTTTGAAATATCGAGAGTCAGTTCGCGAAGGACAGCATTATGGTCAAAACTGGCAGAAGCGGAACAGTAAACGCCACCACGTCACACATCAATCAAAACACTCTCAATCCCCCACCACTCCCTCGCGTCGAGGAGGAAGTCCCCGAGCTTATCACTATCCCTCGGGAGCAGAACGAGCTTTTTGCCGCCTGGATAGCGCAAGGCGCCCCGATTGCCCCAAATACAACTAACCAGAGGGTCGAACCTCTTAACGACCAGGCCAATCGCGACGCTAGAGAGATTAATCGAGAAAAAGAAGTAGCTGAAATTGTCCCGGATGACAGAGCATCGGTTTCTAGAAGGCCGAGGGAGAGAAATGGTACTCGCGATATGGGTCAGGGGAGGTTCGACTTGAACCAGGCCCCAATGAGTCATCAGGATCACTACAACTCTCAACACGATGTTCGTTATGACGAGAGGGGCCGAGCGTACTATCCTGTGCAAGACCAGCGCGAACGTCAGGGAGCACCCCACTATAATCGCGAGACATCCCAGAACCCTCCTCTCGACTTTTCAACAATGTTTGGACCCACAGCTTTTGCAGAGCACATCATCAGAGCCCCTCCACTACCAGATTTTAGATTCCCCGCTATAAAGGAATACACTGGTAAGGGAGACCCTAAGGAACATCTTACCCGATATAAGTATGCCATGATCGCGAGGGGTCCAGATGAGGCCACCTTGTGCAAGGGATTCCCGGGAACGCTCGCAGACACCGCCATGACATGGATGTTAAATCAGCCACCCGGGAGCATCTCTTGTTTTGCAGATATTGAAAGGGGATTCTTGTTGCATTTTGGCTCTTCGAAGAAGAGGAAGATCACTATGCAAGAAGTGGTCGGGATCAAGCAAAAAACAGGTGAAAGTCTGGAAGAGTACGTAAAAAGATTCTCGCTGATGGTCTTGGAAGCTGATGACTTCGATGATAAAACCGCCAGGGTCGCGTTCTTAAATGGGCTGGCCGACGGGAGTGAGTTCAAAAAGCACCTATACAGAAAGCAGGAAGGGTCCTATCAGGCCATGTTGGAAAGAGCTTATGTCGAAATTCAAGTTGAAACTCACTCAAGCACACCCGCGGGGGGTGGAGGTCAGAACAATCAAAACCAAAACCAGAACTCTAGAAAAGGCAATCAGAATTGGGGGAACAAGAGACAACAGTTTGACCAGGGGCAGAGTGATTCACGAGCTCCAGGTTTAATAACTCAGCACCAGAATCGGGATCAATATCAGGATTACAGACAGGATACGAACCAGAACTAGTTCCAGGAACAGAATTTGATGAACCAGAGGGATTACAACTCCAACTACAGAGGTCGCGGCCGAGGCAATGGAGGCCGAGGTCGAGGTCGCGATGGAATGTGGTGCGCCAACCACAACTCCACTACTCACAACACGGATGAGTGCAGGAGTGGCCCAAGAATGAACAATGAACCCAAACAGAGGGCCGTCCTCATGAATCAGAGAGGTGGAGGAAACAATCAAGGCAGGGGTGGTAGAAACCCTGGCAGGGGGCCATTCAGAGGGGGAAACAACAATGGTGGGCAAGGAAGGGGACGCAATCAACAGAACGCGAACGATCCTCATCCACCTCAACACAACCAAGATTTCCCGCGACCAGACGGTCATGTAGGGACCATAGCCGGGAAACATATCCCTATACCCCCAAACAGGCGTGAACAACCAAAGATGATTAACGCGCCGCTCCCTCGTGGGCTCCCAGTTATGAGTATCGCGAAGCCCCTTCCCAGAGAACCATATCAACTTGTTTTTTCTAATGAGGAGATCAACGAGTGGGCAGTCTCTTCTGGTGACCCATTAGTTATACATCTACAGATTGGCACGAAACTAGTCAGTCGTATTCTGGTAGACACAGGCAGCTCTGCCGACATAATATATCTGGATGCCTTCGAAAAACTAGGGGTTGATCCACGGATGAAGAGACCGACGCGAACCACCTTAGTAGGCTTCGCGGGAGAGAGGGTCACTGCTCTAGGAGTGGTGAGTTTAGATGTAGTGATGGGAGATGAGACAGGGCCACGGAGGTCGGAAAAGATTAATTTCGTCATCATCCCGACAAGCTCTTCGTATAACACAATCATCGGGAGAGGCACATTGTGCAAGTTTGATGCAGTAGTATCCATGAGCCATTTCTGCATAAAGTTTCCCACACCATCCGGAACTGGAATCGCGACGGGTGTGGAGAAGGAGAGCATCTCTTGTTACATCAAGATTGAAAAGGGAGAAGAAACGCCTCTGCTCGCAAACCAACTTTTTGTCCCGGGCATGCCTAATGTTGAGGAGGAAGCTGAGTTAGATGTTCGTGAACCCCCTAGATATCAGAATTCTGAGGGAGATGTGGACAGAGCAAAGTTTTCCGGATTTAAAACGCAGGAGGTCACTCCCTTTGCA
This sequence comes from Oxyria digyna, assembly GCA_029168935.1. Classification (NCBI taxonomy): domain Eukaryota; kingdom Viridiplantae; phylum Streptophyta; class Magnoliopsida; order Caryophyllales; family Polygonaceae; genus Oxyria; species Oxyria digyna. Next base: position 59,468,548 of record JAPVLV010000001.1, on the reverse strand, counting down.
AACAAAGAAGAGAAGTTATCGGTGGGGGGTAACCTTGACCCTATGGTGATGGCGGAGATTGAAAACTTGCTATCGGAATCGCAAGATGTCTTCGCTTGGTCCCCCAAAGACTTGAAAGGAATTCCCCCATCGGTGATCACTCACTCTCTAAATATTAGCAACGATATCATTCCTAAAAGACAGAGAAAGAGAAAGCAGGCAGGTCCTAAGAATGAGGCCGCGGCCGCGGAGCTCGCGAAACTCCTAAAAGCTGGGTTTGTTAGACCAGTACAGTACCCGGCTTGGTTGGCTAATGTCGTCATGGTCGCGAAGAAAGGAACGGGAAAATGGAGGATGTGTGTGGACTTCACAGACTTAAACAAAGCTTGCCCGAAAGACAGTTACCCACTACCTTCTATTGATCAGCTTGTAGACTCCACCGCAGGGCATGAGGCACTCAGCTTTTTAGATGCGTACTCGGGATACAACCAAGTCATGATGAACCCCCTTGACTCAGAGCATACCTCTTTCATAACAGATAAGGGAACTTTCTGCTACAAAGTGATGCCTTTCGGCCTTAAGAACGCGGGGGCCACTTTCTAGAGATTGATGGACCGCATTTTCAGTGATCAGATAGGGGATACAGTTGAGGCCTACGTTGATGACATTGTGGTAAAGAGCAAGAAACAGAGTGATCATTCTCGCGACCTGGCAGAGGTCTTCGCAACGCTCAGAAAGTACGGGATGAGTCTAAACCCGGACAAGTGCGTGTTCGGGGTCACAGAAGGAAAATTCTTGGGCTTCATGAGTAGTGCTCGCGGTGTCGAGGTAAATCCCGATAAAGTTAAAGCCGTTCTCGATCTTGAACCACCGCGGTCTACCCATGAGGTCCAACGGTTTGTAGGCCGAGTGAATTATTTGGGGAGATTTTGTGCCAAGTTGGCCGAACGAAACCTCCCCTTCTTCGAGATTCTGAAAAAACCAAAGAATTTTGAGTGGACTGAGGAATGTGGTCAAGCTTTCGCGAGCCTCAAAGAGCATCTGACAAGGCTCCCGATCTTATCTTCCCCGGTTCCGGGAGAAACTCTCCAGTTGTATCTCGCGGCCAGCTCAAGGGCGGTAAGCGCAGTCCTTGTTCGCGAGTCAGAAAAGCCGGTATATTTTATCAGCCGAGCTTTATTGCCAGTGGAGACACGGTATTCTCCGGTTGAGAAGTCTGTGCTTGCGCTGATAACGGCTACTCGCAAACTAAGACCCTATTTTCATGCACACCCGATTGAAACCCTAACGGACTTACCACTCAATAGCTTCATGACAAAACCGACTGTAGTAGGGAGGCTCACAAAATGGGTCATCGAGATGTCAGAATTCGATGTGGTATATCGGCCCAGGCCGGCTATCAAGGCACAAGCGCTTGCTGACTTCATTGTCGAAACGAGTGTCAGAGAGGGGGAAGTGGTAAATCCGTATGGCGAGCAGATGATGTGGATAATGCACACTGATGGGGCCGTGAATGACGAGGGGTGTGGTGCGGGTGTGATTCTCACGTCGCCTACGGGAGATGAGATAAGTCACGCCATCGCACTAAAGTTCAAACCCACGAACAATGAAGCTGAGTATGAGGCCTTGATCGCAGGGCTAGAATTAGCCATTGGTCTTTCAATCTCTGTGCTATCATGTTGTTGCGATTCAGAAATTGTAGTAAAGCAGGTACAGGGGCTTTATGAAGCGCGAACAGGGAACCTCCCACAATACCATGCCAGGGTCGCGACATTGACCTCGCTTTTCATGCATTTCGAGATCAAGGCAATCCCGAGGGAGCTGAATAAGAAAGCAAATGAGCTCGCGAAGATGGGAGCCAATTGAGAAGGTCCCAAAAAAGAACGCGAGCGCAGATCAGGGTTCATGGTATCAAAGGGCCCCCCCCCGAAATATCTGTTTTTTGTGAAAGAAGAAAGCGCCATCAGTCGCCCATTCATATACTACCTCAGATATGGTCGCGGTCCAATTGACCCAAAAGAGCTCATACAATTGAAAAGAAAGGCTGGACGCTTTTATATCAGCAGAGGTGAGCTTTACAAAAGAGGAGGTGACCCTTGTGAACTGAAATGTATGGGCCACTATGAGACAAAGGCCTACCTCGAAGAGCTGCATGCTGGGCTGTGTGGGACACACGTAGGGTGGAGACCCCTGGTGTACAAGGCTTTGCGCCAAGGGCATTTTTGGCCCACAATGAAACAAGATGCTCAAGCGATGACGCGAGCTTGTCAGGCATGCCAGTATTTCGCCCCTGCCTCTCATCAACCAGGGGTCCAGCTTCAGATCATGGGAAGCCCCATCCCCTTCACAGTGTGGGGGTTGGATCTTCTTGGCCCTTTTAAACCAAAGGCCCCGGGTCAACTCGAGTATATCATCGTCGCAGTTGACTATATCACAAAATGGATTGAAGCGGAAGCACTCGCGTCGACAACAGTACCTGTAGTGAAAAAATTCCTTTGGAAAAACATTATCTGTCGCTATGGGTTGCCACGCGAGATTGTTACCGATCGTGGCCCTCAATTTAACTCGCCCCAGCTGATGGCATGGTGCAGCGATCTGGGAGTTAATTTGAAAATTGCTTCAGTTGTACATCCACACTGCAATGGGCATGTAGAAGCCGTCAACAAAAGCATTGTCACGGATCTTAAGAAAAGACTAGATAGCGCCAAGGGCAGATGGGCGGAGGTCCTGCCACTTACTCTCTGGGCCAATCGAACCACGGTGAAAAAAGCAACAAGGGAGAGTCCTTTCGCCCTCGCGTATGGAGTGGACGCCGTGGTTCCGGTAGAAATTTTGTTCCCAAACGAAAGACTCATTCACTATGACTCGGATACCAATGACGAAAAGATGAGGATGGAGCTCCAACTTCGCGAAGAAACTCAAGAAATGGCGGTTATCCGGGCGGCCGCTTACAAAGCAGGTGTCGCGAAGTATTATAACAAGCATGTCAAGGAAAGAGGTTTCGTGAAGGGAGATCTGGTCCTGAGAAAGACAGAGGGGGGAAAACTCGATCCCAACTAGGAGGGGCCGTACATAGTGGATCGCGAGGTCGCACCAGGGGCCTATCGACTGAAGGATAGCTCTGGCAATCACGTTGCAAATTCCTGGAACGTGATGCGACTACGCCGCTATTACGCCTAGCCTACTCCCCCACATAGGTATGAATTCCCACGTTTTCATAACATGTCTGCATACCTCGGATGAATATTTCATAGAAAACGATAAAATCGCAATATAAGACGTTCTAACAAGCTGTATGAAGGCGAAAGGACCGATTGAGACTAAACATTAGCAAGAATCTATCATCGGGTTACCAAAGGAATAAATACTTTCGCCACAAAAGGGGACGTGATCTCAGAATAAAAGGTACGTGCACATCTCGAGAATTCAGGATGCCGCATAAATCCCGTGACGCTGGGCTGGGGCCAAGAGCACCCTCCCAGGTCGCGAAGCCGTGACGCTGGGCTGGGGCCAAGAGCACCCTCCCAGGTCGCGAAGCCGTGACGCTGGGCTGGGGCCAAGAGCACCCACCCAGGTCGCGAAGCCGTGACGCTGGGTTGGGGCCAAGAGCACCCACCCAGGTCGCGAAGCCGTGACGCTGGGCTGGGGCCAAGAGCACCCTCCCAGGTCGCGAAGCCGTGACGCTGGGCTGGGGCCAAGAGCACCCACCCAGGTCGCGAAGCCGTGACGCTGGGCTGGGGCCAAGAGCACCCTCCCAGGTCGCGAAGCCATGACGCTGGGCTGGGGCCAAGAGCATCCTCCCAGGTCGCGAAGCCGTGACACTGGGCTGGGGCCAAGAGCACCCTCCCAGGTCGCGAAGCCGTGACGCTGGGCTGGGGCCAAGAGCACCCACCCAGGTCGCGAAGCCGTGACGCTGGGCTGGGGCCAAGAGCACCCACCCAGGTCGGGAAGCCGTGACCGTCCGAGAGTGAGTATCGACATTCGTCCTCGTCACCTCGACCACGAAGTCCTGACCCTGATGGGATAGCAACCCATCAAGGCACGGAGTTCAGCGAGTGACACTCCTCAAAAAAGTCAATCATGAAACTATATACTTAGCATGGAAATGTGCAATGCAAAACGCTAATGAATCCCCATCTGTTTTGACAGACACTCCTGCACTAAAGAAACGAACGATCATAGGCGTGATCGCAAACGAAACAGAAAATGGTAATTTGTGATGAAACTGGCGCTAAAACTCCAATTATCCGCGAGCATGGATTTCCCAAGGCATCAAGAATACCTTAGCCAAGGTATGATGAGATAAACACGCGAGCTACTTTGTTTTGTCACAAGAACAAAGAATCTGATTCCAATTCATTATAGGAAATCACGTTCTCAAACACAAAGACACTCATAAATGCACGAAAAACCCTACTACTGGCTCATACGCATGCAATAGTCAGGTAAGAGCACACTCTTTATCACATCACAGGTCATGACATATGAATACTCTATACTTACGCGATTGATTTTCTCGCAGGGTTTTTCGTAAGACCAACAGAAGAATCTTTCCTAACGAAAGATGTTGAAGAGTGTCCTATTTATGATATTAAGTATTCTCATTTCGGAAACATTTTTCAGTTCTAAAGTCTATTAGTGAGACACATACTTTTAACCGCGATGGTACAGAGGTGCACATTACATTTTGAGTTCCAAAGCTTTCTCGATAATCCCAGTCTAATTTATTCATAAACCCTCGTTCATTCTCCCTCCTTTTTTAACACATAGGGCTCGCGAGACTGTAAACATCCTCACGAGCACTATGGGGGGAGGGGAGGAGGAGGAGAAATCACCATACAAACACAGAATAAAGAGACATTAAAAAGCACTAAGCCTAGAGAGGAACGACGACTTTCACTTGATACACCACAGTCCGAACGGGAACTTCAGGTGGATTAGCACGCCACATGGTGAAAGTCATCTCATCTCCCTCACAAAGATCATTCTCATACGCAAACTCACTCCAACCTTCGCCCAGAAAGTAAGAACTCCCAGCCTTGTCCAGAGTCACGTCCCAAGGTTCAAAATTGACGCAAAGGACAAGACTCTTACCACCGAAATGGCTAAGGTGTTGATCACAATGTTCCTTCGGGAAACGCTATACGTAGAGAAGAGGAGTCTAAGAAACGAACAAGCAGAGAAAGGCAAAATAAAAAGGATATTTACCAAGCATCTGCCAGTAATGGCAGAGGAATCCATAGTAATAGTGAAAGACTCATCCAGAGACCCCTCTCGAGTTCGTCGTGTCCTGGCCATGTCGGTATCCTTTGAAAAAAGGCAGACAAGGAAGGAGAAGGCAGGAAACGCTATTTATAAAAGAAATACACCTAACCCATAGTTAATGCATTGAATGATTAAGGCAGAAAAGTGGTTGGGAGAACAAAAGTAATAAACACAAAAGACATGCAGAGAAATAATTGTACGGTCCCCCCACGAGACCCAAAGAAAATCGTCTAACCTACATTTAGACTCGCGATCACATTCTGATCCACGGGCCACAGAACCAAATAACAAATTGTATATAACACCAACCCAAGAGTTTACAGACAAACGCATGAAAAGGAGTTAAACTTCATCAGGAAGATCCAGATACCTAATAATAAGTGAAACCTGTTTGTGTCCCATTTGCCCTAATCCCGTTTTGAGCCAACGACCGTCGTCACCGTTGCTTGCCAGGTAAGTCTGCTTTCCGGCAGCCATGAGTGGCCCGGAACCCTTGGTTCCTTTCGTTGAAGGGGAAGATACTGTCTCTGCGACTCCATCTGTCACCATTTCTATGGCCAAAGAGGCCACTTTGGAGAATCTGGAGACTCAACCATTGCCTGGTAACTCCGTTCCTAATGGCCAAACGCCTATTCAGACCTATTCAATGATTCTCCAAAAGAACCTGGAGAAAATGCCTACGCCTGACCAAATCGAAGCCACCAAGGCTATTGAAGATTGCTCGAAGTACAAGAGACTTTCAAAGGTTGAACTTCCTGCCCCGGATTTTTATGAGTTCGATGTCTCGGAGATTAGGATTGATGCAATCATCCCGAAGTTCATCCTGATAGGTGGTCTTCTGGGCTACGGAGTTTCACAAGAAGAAATGCAGACCTTCATTGCTCAAAACTGGAAACTTGATGATGTTTCAGTCCAACTCAGGAAAAACGGCATCTGGAGCTTTCAATTTGGAACAGAGGAAGACCTCACTAGTGTCCTTAACCATGATACCTGGCTTATTAGGGGACGATTTCCTCTTGCCCTCAAGCGTTGGAGCAATGGTATTAAGTTCTCGTGGAGTAGCTTCGACAGAGTCCCTGCCTGGGTTAGAATCAAAGACCTGGATCACAGATTCAAATCAGAAAGAATGCTAAGTGTGATTGCCTCATTGATAGGAGACCCGATTAGCTTTGATGATTCCATTTGGGCTCTTACTCAGGGTAACCTTGTCAGAATGCTGATTTCTGTGAGCATAGAGGATATTATGAAAGACGCCATTATCCTCAAAAGTAAGGATGGAGAAGAGTTCCGCATTCGAGTCCATTATGAATGGATTCCCTACTTCTGTGAAAGATGTGTTAAGTTTGGCCACCTTGATGCAAGATGCCTCCACTCTCCCCCTCCTATTGCTGTTAATGAGCAGAACCAATCTCAGGAAGATATTCAACCACCTGTTGATCGCCAATCATCACCAGATACCCAAGAGCCAGTAGGCTGCAACCATAGCTCCTCCCCTTGTTCTGATTGCTCCAAGGAGCCTGTTATTATCACCACTGATCCACCTACTCAAGCTGAACCTAATCACGTCCCTGCTGAATCCCAGAGCATCCAGCAGCTATCAAATGAGACTCCTTCTACCAAGCCTTTACCAAGGAAATCTGTAGTCAAATCTACTCCAACTTATCAAAATCAGCTCCACAAGTCTAAGACTACAAAACCTCCCAAAGATAACATTCCATCAGGGGCTCCTGTTAGAACAAGTAGTAGGATTGGAAACTCCAAAAAAGTTTCCAATGGGTAGTACAACTATTTGTGCCTGGAACTCGAGAGGATGTGGCTCTCCCTCTCGTTTGAAATTGATTTCTGAGCTTGTGCACAAGCATAAGGTTTCTATCTTAGGTCTGCTTGAGACTAAAATAAGTCGTGACAGAGAGGCTATGACAGCTAGTAGACTGCTTCCTGGGTGGAGATATGTGACCAACAGTACCAACACTAGCAAAGGCCGTATTTGGATTGCTTGGGACACTTCTGTTGTGGACATTTCAGTTCTTTTCATCTCAGATCAGCTTATGCATTGTTCTGTCAGAACTCTTAATGGTAATCATGCACTCATGCTCTCTTTTGTTTATGGGAGAAATGACAGGGCTGAGAGAAACTCCCTATGGACTGATCTGGCTGCTTTCAATCAGAACTCTATTCCTTGGGCTGTTCTTGGAGATTTCAATTGCCTGCTTGATATCTCTGATAAAATTAACTTTGGTGCTAGAAGCATTGCTGGTGTTCATGAGCTTCAACAAGTCTTCTCTAGTAACTGCCTTGTTGACCACGAGTTTAGTGGTGCCCAATACACATGGAGCAATCAGCAAATGGGTGACAGACGTGTAGATTGCAAACTAGACAGAATTGCTATCAACAATTGTTGGCATTCTTTCTTTCCTGATTCGTCAGCTTTCTTTGACAGTCCTAGCTTCTCTGACCACTCTCCAGGCCTTCTCAAACTTGATCTGTCTACTGTTGGCCGCCAATTCCCCTTCAAATACAAGAATTTCTGGTCTGAGGAACCTGACTTCCCTGACATTGTTTTGAAGAGCTGGTCTGAACCTGTGCTTGGCGATGCACAATACCAGCTAGCCACCAAACTCAAGAGGTTAAAAGGTGTCTTGAAGACATGGCAGAAAGGTCGCTTCAGAGCCTTAGAGCTCATGATTGCTGATTGCTCAGCTGCACTCAATGTTGCTCAGAATAATCTTCACTGTGATTTCAGGTCTATCCCATTACAGCAAGCAGTTCAGGAAGCTAAGCAACTTCTTGACTTGAGATTATCCCAGTATGAAAGCTTCATCAAACAAAGGTCTAAAATCCATTGGATTAAGTATGGGGAGGAGACCTCTGCCTTGTTCCACAGAACCATCAAAGCCAGAACTGCCAGGAATTCTATTATTTCTTTGACTACTAATACTGGGCAAAACTTGACTGAAAAGTTGGAGATTGAGCATGAGGTGATCTCTTTCTTCAAAGGTCTGCTTGGTACTGCACAAACCTCCTCAGTGTACCAGTTCTCTATCCAGGGTCCTATCCTTGAGCATTCCATCCACTCTTCTTTGTGCTCCTTACCCTCTGCTGAGGAGATTAAGAAGGCATTTTTTGACATCAGTAAGCTTAAATCTCCAGGCCCGGATGGATTTGGGAGTGGTTTCTTCAAACACCAATGGGATGTGGTCCATAAGGATGTTTGTGCTGCTCTCCAAGATTTTTTCAGACGAGGCAGACTCCTTAGACAAACTAATGCAACCTTCATCTGCCTTATTGCCAAGGTTGATGAACCATTTCAGATTAGCCAGTACAGACCTATTTCCCTATGCAATACCTCCCTCAAAGCTATCTCTAAGATCATTGTTAACAGGCTCAGACCTTTTCTTGATGACGTTGTTGCTTACACCCAAGGGGCATTCATTCCTGATAGGTCCATTACTTCTAATCTTTGTGTTGCCCAGGATCTGGTAAAAGGCTATGGCTCTAGAACCATTTCACCTCGTTGTATGCTTCAAATTGATTTACAGAAAGCCTATGATTTTGTCAGTTGGGACTTCCTGGAAAAGAGCCTTCATTACTTTAATCTCCCTGCTCAGATGATTGCCTGGATTATGGAAACTGTTACCTGTCCTTCTTACTCTGTGTTATTGAATGGTGAGTCCAAGGGCTTCTTTAAGGGAAGGAGGGGTCTGAGGCAGGGAGATACCCTCTCCCCCTACCTTTTTGTTCTGGTTATGGAAATTCTGCATAGAAAACTATGGGAAGTCAGTCATTCTCCAGGTTTCCATTTCCACCCCAGGTGCAAGAGTCTTGGTATTACCAGCATTGCCTTTGCTGATGACCTTCTGGTTTTCTGCAAGCCTACTGTCTTCACCCTTAGGAAGATCAAGAGCTGTCTTGAGGAGTTTGCTTTAGAATCTGGCTTGTGTGCTAACCCATCTAAATCCAAAGCCTTTTTTGCTGGTGTTTCTGGTGCTCAAAAGGATATCTTGACTGATCTTTTGGGATTCTCTCATGGTTCTTGGCCTGTTCGTTATCTTGGTATCCCCCTTCACTGTAAGAGATTATGCATTCAGGACTTCAAACCTCTTCTTGATAGATTAAACTCTGATTTAAGCTCCAGAAATGCCAGAATCCTCTCCTATGCTGGGAGGATGATTGTTATTAAATCAGTGCTTGAGAGTATCAATTCTTTCTGGATGCAAACTCTTCTTCTTCCTAAAGGAGTCATCAACTTGGTTAAAAAGCTTTGCAGGAGCTTCCTCTGGGCAGGTTCTGTTGACAGTAAAAAATCCCTTGTGGCATGGAAGGTGGTTACAAAGAGGTGGAGTGAAGGGGGCCTTAATTTTAAGGAGCTGCTTTCCTGGAACAAAACTCTTATGATGAAACTCCTTTATGAGCTATATTCTGGGAAGACCACATTATGGACACTATGGGCCAAGAGAAACCTTATGACTTCTGATGTCATCTGGAATTGCTACCCAAGAGCTGGTAGTTCTATGCTTTGGAGGAAGCTCATTAGCATCAGGGATGAGATTTCCCACTTATGTCCCTCTCTTCAGATCAGTGCCTTCGGACAGCTTGCTGATTCTTCCAGAATGAACAATCTGATTGTGTATGATAGCTTCCTTCCTCCCTCTGGCAGTTTGCCTTGGTGTTCTGTTGTTTGGGGTAAGATTATTCCTAAGAAGTGGGCGTTCCTGTGTTGGTTATCCAAGCTTGATAGGCTCCCTACAACTGCAAAACTCCATCAGTGGGGTTTGATTGACTCCCCTGTTTGTTGTTTGTGCCATCAGTCCCCTGAAACCTCTTCTCACCTTTGGTTCCAATGCAGCTTTACTGGTTCTGTGCTGCATAAGGTGCTATCCTGGCAAGGCATCAGTATCAGACTTCAATCTCTTGACGAGTGGTGGCATTGGTTTTCTTCTTGTCCTCGTAGAACCAACAACATTTTCAAGAGCAAGCTACTTGCCTTCTCGGCTGTCATCTATCACCTCTGGTTGTTTAGGAATGAAGTTATCTTCAGGAATGTGCCTATTAATGTGGATGTTTTGGTTGCCAAAATCATTGATGATTGTAAATTTAGATGCCTTCATAGACTTAACATTTGTACTAGGAGAGGTAGAGCACTCCTGCGTAGAATCACTATGTAAGCTCTTTTTTGTAAGGCTCTTTGGTTGATCAATGCAATTATTTACCTTTGGCAAAAAAAAAAAAAAAAAAAAAAAAAAAAGATCCAGATACCCATCAGCCTCAACCAGCGCTGAATCGCGAGACCCTCTCGCACCGTCAACGTCTTTGGCCGACGCGAGGTTTTCTCCAACAGCAGTCTCCTCGTTGTCAATATTCACAACATCGTCCCCACCATCCACATCAGACGATCTAGCACAAGAGCGAGTCGAAGAGTCCGCTGTTTTCTTCATCCTTTCCTCCGAGTAAATTACTTTTTTAGGCACTTTACGAGCTGGGACTAAAGGAATGTGAGACTCCATCCCTCTAACGACCCCTTCGCCTTTAGGCAAGAAGGGTTCGACGACCCAACCTTCAAGAAGGCTCGCGTCGTCATCAACAAAGGTCCCAAGAGGAGGAGAGGTATACGCGGGGAGCTTGGCAGGAAGGCCACAAAGATCCGTAGGATCATAAGGAAAGTTGGCCACTTTGTGTTTCCTGAGCTGACGCTTGAGTGCGGTAATCACCAGTGTGTCACGAGCCAAGCTGATAAAATCAATACGACATTTCTCGTGATAGCTAGAAGCATACTGCTTGGCACCTTCGCGACGACCCTTATCAAAAGCTTGGTCTTTCTCTTGTCGGAGCAAAGATAACTCTCTATGATGATTGTGCTCCATAGTCCTGGCCGAAAGCTCCAAATCACTTATCTTCGTCGTCAGCTCATTTACCCTGTTCTCCAAAACAACATTCCTCTCTTTCTCCTCTTTTAGTTTTTTCTTCGCGGCCTCCTTGACATCTTGGGCTTTATTAGCAAAATCGACCATCTGGTTATAGCCCCCCTCCATCTGGACGTAGCCATCTTCAAGGGCGATGGCATATTGCCCCGATGCCTCGCTAAGAAGAATCGACTACAATAAGCAAAATATGCTGGTTAAAATTAGCTACCGACAAGAAGGAAGAAAACCACTAAGAAAGAAAAGGTGGGAAACCCACCGCCAAATTGAGTCTCGAGAGCCCTACTCTACCCCGAGCAATGCCCTCTAAGAATTCAGGCATCTCTGGGAAACCTGGTCGATCGCGACGAAAGAACGTCCTCACCACCTCTTCCTCGGGAAAGAGCTCAGCCAGGCCCTGAGAAGGGGTATCTTGGCCACCTTCAAGGGTCATAGGCAGTTTACCCTTGCCAGTCTCCGAGGCCCTCTCTGCAGGGGTTGCTCGGTGCGAAGTAGGAGTCCCGCCGGCCCCTAAAGGGATTGTCGGACCAATCGGAGATTGGTCGTTTAGAGGCTCTGGCACGCGAGTCTCGGTCTCCACAGCTTGAGGCACGGACTCACAGATGTTAATTCCACCAGCAGAGGTTTTCTTCTTTTTAGAAGGAGCCTTGTTCTTGTTCGCCAGTTGCTTTCGGCGTTTGCTCTTTTGTGGGGCAGGAGCCTGTTCATCAATAGGCTCTTCGTCAAAAGAGTCATCAGAGCCCTCAATGGTCGGGAGACGAGAAAAGTATCCTGTCTCTGAAAATAAAAAATATATAATAAAAATCCATAAGCATATGACATCGCGAATCCGTAACAAAAATAAACAATAAAAAAAATGATGGTAAAAACAACATGCAAGAAAATTATTAGACGAGAGACGTAAGAGATACCATAATGGTGCTTAAGACTAAGTCCCCGCTGGGCTAACACCTCGTGGGTAATACACTTCAGGAATATGCGCGTTGAGACGAGATCAGGGAAATTATGGAGTTTACGGGAAAGAAAATCTTTCTTAGGCTGAGACCAGTTACCAGATTTGGGTTGGGTCGCGAGCATCGATATCTTGGTCGAGATCCCAGAACCCGGAGGAGGTCATACCAAAAACCAATCGACCTTCCACTTCGGTATGCGGGGAGGACCATCCCACTCCGACTTACCATTCTTTACGGCTGTAAACATCCCCATCTCCTCAGGAGCCCTTCGCGTGGAAAACACAAGGAGAAAATGACAAGGATTGGGTTTTACCCCGATATCTTGACACCTCATCACATAAATAACCAAGGCCTTCCAGAAGTTAGGATGCATCTGAGCTGGGCTGTAGGTCAGCTCTCTCAGGAGCATTTTAGTAAAGTTGGAGAAAGGGAGCCTAAAGCCTAGTTTGAGAGACGATATACTCAAAGGAAAGAAAGTTCCATACTCATCAAGGGAAGTTCCACCCGAAGATGGAAGAGCAAAAATTGTACCTTCTGGGAAGGGATAAGCATCTGCGATGGTGAAAAGATCGCGAAGGGTAAGATCAGAAGGAAGGGCCGTAAACGGGTTCCCGAGGTTCTTGACCTTTTTATAACGGACGCGGCGAGTCAAAATCTGTATGCGACCCGCCGGATTATTAAAAATATCCTCGATCTCCAAACGAGGAAGATCGCCTCGCCAGGAGTAAAACTTCTCATAGTCCTCACGACCGATTATTACATCCTCAGATTCCTAAGGAAGAAGATCTTTATTACCATAACCCGCATCTGGTCGCGAGGTAGAAGGAACTTCATCGCCATTATTTCTAATAGGGTTCCCTGTGGATGATTAAGAAGAAAAAGATTGAGAGTTAGTTTTCCAGGGCAAGAGTACGAAACGCGAAGGCTAGAGAAAAGCTTCGCGAGCCATGGGAATGAAAAACAAAGAAAACCCTGGAAAACGAGAAATATGAGATCTAAGTGGGAATCACACAGACTCCAGGCGGGCACTAAGGAATGGCAAGATGAGTAGTTCAGAGGCCATGAGAGAAAAACTGATTTTAAAGAACGATGAGAATTCCGACAGCCTAAAATGGCTTTTTAAGGAAAGAAGAGCGCCCATCAAACAGGAGAAGGAAAAAAGGGGCACCGCCTAGTAAATAGACTAGAAAAGGTGCGGAGAAAACCCGCCTGACTGCCATGAAAACCAGTGAAAGCTTCGAAAGAACACAAAACAACAGAGATATAAAAATACCGAAATCATGAAAGAAAACAACAAATAAAGAGCGAATTCGAAATAGAACTTACCAACCATTTGTAAATCTGAAGATTGTCTGAACGAGTGAAAGTTTCTCAAAATTTTATTAGAAATGGGATTTTTCAGAGGAACACGAACAGTTGAAGTAAAGAGGAAGGGAAGAATATGATTTGACAGCCTTATATAGGAAGGTGGAAAAAATCCCAAAAGGTCACCACGTGTTGAAAGGTGTCAGAGCGCGGGAAGACGAAGCGTCTTGAATTTAAAAAGAAATTTAAAATTCAAAACAAGCGCGATGGGTTGAGAAGGTGTCGCAAACAAATTATTTTCAAGGGACTCCCCGAGAACCCGGCTTCAATTATTACCCAAGCCTTACCTTCGCGAAGGAAAGGACTTGGGGGGCTGGCTGTTGGACCCGGTTCTCGCGAGTCATGACACAAACCCGGTTCTTGCGATTTATGATACGAACCCGGTCCACGACTGAGAAACAGACCGCGAGCCCATAAGGTCGAATAACCAAATCGAGAACGAGAAGCCCATTAAGATGCCCAATAGGTAAAGGGAGCAACACCAGATTGTGTGGGACCCAACGTCCGATTATAAATCCTAACGGCAAGGAGAGAGAAAGGTCTAGGCGATTAAGAGCATCTTCCTTCCCCTCTTGAAAGAGAGAGACAAACACATAAGGCGATTACTCATTTTCCGAGCTCGTCTCTTTGATCCCGATTCACCTCTTTTAGCAGGAAATCGGATGATCGGTACCTGGATTCTGACTCTTGGTATCGTTATCGTGCTTTCAAGGTGTGAATCATCACGATTGGCTGAATTTCACCATTTACTGTTTCATTGAGTTGGTTCACGAGGTTTCATTGATTTGGTCATTATTTCGATCGTTATCTTCTCTCTGTTTACTTCATTTTGTTGTTGTTGGCGTTGTATTCATTTATCTGTATCTGTTACTGACTTGAGCATCGGAGAACCAAATCAGGGGGTCCAACCTTCCGGTTTGGTTGTGCAGGTACCTTGGGAATTGAAGAACGTAAAGAACAAAGGAGGATAGTACATTTCGATCCGGACGAAGACGAGTTGTAAGTTGTTGCTCCAGTTTGTGTGAGGAAGGTCTCCAGTATTTGAAGATTCACTGAAGGCCAGATCTCGCGAGGTGTTGATTGCAAGATCGCGAATATCTGGGCTCCAACAAGACCCGATGTAAAACACGATTTTTGTTCTAGTTAATTACTTGGTGGTATGGTCAATGCAGTTGCTTTCGTTACATTTCCGGCTTATATGAAGGTTGGGTCCAGCATTTTCTCTGAACCCTGAAGCGAGTGGCGGACATAGGTCAGCGTGTGATTTTATCAGCTTGTGACGTTACCCCTTACTTTTAAGGTGGGTCCGTTGCCTCACGCTAGCGTTAGGTCGACGTCGAACTCTTTTAATCGACGGGCCTATTCATCGTGTAGCGTCCGATTTTTCGATTGTTGGGACTTACGATGTCGGTGGACGCATCCCTGCCGGTTTGGCGTTTTGCCCGTGGATTTATGACTCTTAGAGGGGCTGGAAGGCGTGAAGATGCGTTCCTGGAGAGTGATCGTGTCAAATAGGTTCGACCTTGTTTGCTCAGGGGATCCGGCCGACTTCGTGAGGTACCGGGCTTCATTCCCCATGACCGTTGCCACACGTCGCTAACAATCACGAGAAGCGTCCACTCGGAGTCGGCGGTTCGGCTAACGTTGCCTACGCGTAGATGAAGTCTCGAACGCGTAGACTAACGAAATTCGCCCCCGACGCGGATTTTCACCGCGACCTTCTTGCTTCTTATTTGGTACACCATACTCAAGAGGCACGTTCTCTTAATAGACATAGAGCAAGTCATGAAAATGAAACAACTCAGCATGCTTAACACGTTGGAGAGAAAAGATCTACTTGTATATTAATAAAAGATGCATCAAGCAATAACAAACACTGAAATTGACGCCTACCCCAAGTCGTCGCGACCCCTTTTTGCTTTGACCTAAAGATAATGACATGTTCTTATTAAAAACTTAATCCTACTCATGCAAAGGGAAACAGAAAGGAATCAAAAGATGCATAGAAATCTTTCCAACTTTTTCCGGCGGTGCTCTTATGGTGGGTGGTGTTTCAAGAACATGTAGCTCAGGTCAGGGTTCTCCGCCATAAATCTTCGCCACTTTTGAACTCGAAGATTTTTTTTATGTTTCCGTAGAGACGCGTCGTGCTTATCGACGCTCTTATCTTTCTTCTTAGATGATTCTTTCTTCGGCGCGTCGAGGGTTATTCATTTAACCCTAGCTTTTTTCTTAGGCTTTCCATGACTCTTCCGCATTTTTAGGCGTTTTGATCCTTTGTTGCTTGGTGATTCAGACCATGAAGACGCTTTTCTTTTCTCTACTCTTCGGATTGCGTAGGACTTGATTTCCAGGATGTATGTCTCGTCGCCTACCCGGCCAATTTCTTCCTTCACCTCGTAGAGCTTTCGTTGAGCATATCTTACTCGTTCTCCATGGTCTTTTAATTGATATGCCTTACTCTTTTTCTCTAGGGACGTGTTGGTCGTATTCTTCATTCCTATGTTGTAGCACTCTCTTGCTACCTATGGTTCACCCTTGACCTCTTGGATTCCCCATGGAGATGAAAACTTCAGGGATTGATGGTACGTTGAGGGTATAGCTCTCATATCGTGTAACCACGGCCTTCCCAAGATTATGTTATAGGGCGACTCTACTTCCATCACCACGAACTTAGTTTGCATATTGACCCCTTCTGCCAGAGTGGTTAGGGTGATCTCTCCTAGCATATCGGCGACTTCGCCGCTGAAACCTACTAGGGGGATGTACTTTTTCACCACGTCGTCGCTAGATAATCCGAGCTCTTTGATTGTGGATAAGGTGATGATGTTGGCCGAGATTCCGTTATCGATGAGGATCCTTTTAACCTTGCAATTACTAATGGTTAAGGAGATAAATAACCCGTCGTGATGATCTACGCTTCCGTTGGGTTCCTCGAATGTGATTGGACAATCAGTCCTAACAGTTGTTTGTGCCTAAAAATATGACGAGTGTGGAACGCGTGAAGAGCTACCCGTAGGAAGACTGTGTCGACGCGACGAGAGAAGTGAAGGATGTCGTCGACGTGACGAGACGTGGCATAGGTCTCGTTTATCTTGAAGATTAGGTCGGCCGAGCATATTTTATCTTATTCCTTATTATATTATTGTAATTGGTAAAAGATACGGTGAAGGATATCTTTTACCTTGTTTGTTATATCGTTATTTAGATAAAAGGAAGAGATAAGATCTCGTTTCCTTAAAGATATTATTAGGGTTAGCCTATATATAAAGGCTAATGCCTTCTTTGTAATCATTCAGCCACCATTACGAGTAATACCAAGTTCAAGCTTCAAACCCTAAATTCTTCTCTCGTTCTAAATTGTTCTTGAGTGTTGAGATTATACCGTATTCTTTGATCTTTTCCCTACAATTTCTTAGTTATCTTCTCGTAGGTAATTTCGCTACAAACAATTGGCGCCCACCGTGGGGCAAGATCAAAAAGGTATCGTCTTTCCATACGAAAAGAGCTTCTTTTTTGCAGGAAATCATGTCAAGTCCGACCAACAACCCGCGTGATGGTGAAAAAAGGTCCGAAGAAGAAGAGCATATAACGGTTCCTCTCATTCCGGTGGAAGAAGACGCAAGAAAAGGTCTCGAAACCACCCCCAACACGCCAAAAGAAAGCGCTCCCATAGAGAAACGAGGGGTAGACGGTGAAGTATCCAACATGGCCGCCGTCCAAGCACAATTCAAGTCCTTCGAGAAAGCCCAGGCTGAAGCCATGCGCGCGAGCGAGAAACCGGCGTCAGAACTCACTAAAGAAAACGAGAGGTTGAACTCCATAATCACGTCGGCGCCATGGTCGCCGACCTGATTATGGAAGTCGTCGTTGAACTCCATAACGAGAGGTTGAACTCCATAATCAGAAAACGAGAGGTTGAACTCCATAACGAGAAACCGGCCTCAAGTACACCATGGTCGCGTTCTCCCGAGAGAAATGATTCAGAGAAGCAAACCCGAGGAAAAGATGACGTCCGACGTCGTCGCTGCGCTCGTAGCACAACATGTTGGCACCCTAAGAAAGGAGATGGTGTTGATGCCCGAAGCTCCCAAATCTATAATCCCTTAAGACGAGTTCGGATTTCAAGAAAGTCCATTTGTTATTGCTATTTCCGCCCAGAAGATCGCCAAGAAGTTCACCGTTTCCGATCATCCCGTCTACGATGGATCAGATGACCCGGAAGAACACGTCTTACTCTACAAGGCCAAGCTCTCCACAAGTCCAATTGAGCCGGAATTAAAGGAAGCAATGATGTGCAAATTCTTTAGCTCAACGCTAAAGGGTCCCTCCTTGACGTGGTTCATCCACTTACCCAAGGGAAGTATCTCCTCTTACGCCGAGCTCTCCAACCTGTTCCGACTACAATTCGCCAGCAGTAAGTTGTTTGCAAAGCAACCCTCAGATCTCCATAACATGCGAATGAACAAAGGCGAGACCATAAAAGCCTTCATGAAGCGTTTCAATGACGAGAAGATTACAATCCCAAATTATAGCGAAGCCACTGCTGCCGACGCGTTCAGACGCGCACTTCCCCGAGAGAGTGACCTGTACAAGTAACTGACGAAGACTCGCCCTGAATCATTCGTCTCAACTTGGGAAAGAGCCATGGAAGCCATACGCTTGGAGGAGGATCTCCTAAGACTCGCCCTGAATCATTCGTCTCCACGTAGGCGAACTCCTCCGCGTAGAAACTCTCCTCAACGTCGACACAATGACCGACATCAGGAGCGAGGGGAACGTCACGACAGGAGAAATAAGTCATTCCAAAGAGATCCACAAATGGTGCATGCAGTGAGCGAAGTTGATAGCGTCTATATGGTGGACAAAGGTATCTCTATGAAGACCGACGCGTTGTGAGTCATGAGCACAATGGAAGGGTTACGCGACGTGCAATGGCCGAGAAAGCCAAATCCTGGAAGGAGGCCCGGAACAGGGAAGGAGTACTGCGAGTTCCATAACTATACGGGTCACACCACGGATGGTTGTTACACCCTGAGAAAAGAGGTGTTATGGTTGCTGAAAAGAGGAGATTTGAAAGATCTACACTCCAAACAAGGAAGGAACGCGTTTGAAGGGGCAAAGAGAGAAAAGAAGTCCCTTACTCCTCCTCCACCTCGAGCGGCTACACCGCATCCGCCGCCAGAAGGAACGTTAAGATTCTACGCGACGATAGTGATATGACGCGGGTTTATCAAATTCGCCCTTCCAGAAGAAATTACCCGGTAACGTTCGAGGGGCCAAACGAGGTGGTGGAACATCACGACGAGTTAGTTATCTCCCTCACCGTCAGCAATTTCCTAGTCAAGAGAATCCTCATAGACAACGGGAGTTCCGCCAACGTGATCACTACATCCGCTATAAAAGAACTCGGGCTATCCAACGACGACGTCGTGAAGAAACATGTTCCTCTAGTGGGATTCAGCGGTGAAGTAGCAAGCATGTTGGGAGAAATTACATTGGCAACCTATGCAAGGGTTATTAATATACAAGCGAAGTTTGCGGTGATGGATATCGAATCACCATACAACATTATCCTGGGAAGACCTTGGCTATACGACACGAAAGTTGTACCCTCGACGTATCATCAATCTTTAAAATTCCCATCTCCATGGGGGATCCAAGAGATCAAAGGCGAGCTTCAAGTCGTGAGAGAATGCTATAGCATTGGAATGAAAAAAGCCACTAAGTCATTGTTTGTAGCGAAATTATCAACCAGATGATAACTAAGCAATTGTAGGGCAAAGATCAAAGAGAACGGTATAATCTTAACACTAAGAGAACAAGACGAGAGAATAAGGTTGAAACTTGAACTTTCTTGTGGTATTGATATTACGGCGTAGTACGATCTCTCTACAAAAGACTGGCGTTAACCTTTATATAGGTTAACCCTAGGATCTTACTAAGGAAATAATATCTTTTCCTTTTCCTTCTAACGATATAATAAATATGGTAAAAGATATTCTTTCATCTTACCATTTACACGAATACAATATAGAACAAGGTAAGTAAGTGGCAGCTGACCTAATTCCCATAGCTTAACGACATGTTCTTCTTTATAACGTCACGTCGACGCCATCTTCCGTTTCATATGTCGCGTCGCCTCTATCCTTCTACGCGTAGCTTTCACGCGTTCCATAGTCGTCGTATTTTTAGGCACAAACAATACCCCTAAGGCGTCTTACAGGACTTAATATTAAGAAGAACTGGGAGACGCCTTCTTTCTTTGTAGAATACGTCTTTAAAATTACTGGAACGCGTTGATGATAACGTCATCAAAATTCTCGACATCGTCGTTAAGCTTCGATCAGGATTTTTCTTCAATTCTTAACACGTGTCGGGGGAGAAGCTTTGTTTTCTGTGCCGGGAACGTCAAAACGGAACGGCTAGTTTTCCCAATGGCTATAATGTCGTTGAATACTCCTCGATTCTCGCGACCTTCTCTGGGTATATAATGGGTGAATCTCCAATCTCATTTACTTTTCTGCTCCCATCTGATTACTCACTATCGTCTTCTTGCTTCCTCTTTACTTTGATCCGAACTTTCTTGCTCATTCTTTCTCTTCGTACCTTTTTCCAAACTTCTTCTTATTACTTCCAGATGGCCTCCTTCTACGTTCCCAAGTTTATCTTGAAGGGCTCCGACTGTAAATCAACAGAGGTACGTGACGTTGAAAGGTTACGGTCTCTGGCGAATCTTGGTCCTGAGGTGGAGATCGAGATACCTCCTCCCGGGGTATTTGCTGATGCGCACCGGCCGGGATGCATTGCGGTGTACGAGTATCCTTTTCTTACTGGCCATCGCTTTCCTTTCTCGCCGTTGGTCAAGGCGTTCATGCTCGCTTTGGGGGTTGCAGTGGGGCAGCTCCTGCCAAGCGTTTGGAGGATCTTTGGTACTTTAGACGATGTGGTGGAGAAACATGGCGTCGATCAAGCCGTCGAGGATATCGCTTATTCTTTCAACGTCCAAACGAAGACGGTGGGAAGAGTAGGCCTTAAGTCTAGGCCGAAGGAGCCTAAGATCGCGATCGAGGGGAGTCAGGCCGATCGTCACTGGGCCGAATACTTTTACTTTGTGAAGAAGTCTTCTTTTGGCGAAGACTGTGCTTGGTTGGTTGACTGCTGGAATCCTACAGGTAAACTTTGATTTCTTTGAAACTCGCACTATGTGTTCAAGGCCTGGATCTTTTTTTTTCTTCCTTTATGTAGTGAATACGGATGCTATTATAGTAAGGCGAGAGACCCAGAAGGTCATCGATAGGCTTCTTGCTATTCCTGAAGCGGATCGGACTTTCCATGGTCATGACGGAGAAGGGCGTCGAATTACTTCCGTACTCCCGGCAGGTAACGCGTTCGTTCATCTGAGTTTTACTCGATTCTTCTTTCTTTTTGCTCATGATTCTTATACGTGTGCTTTTGGTTCTTTCAGTTTCTGCGGACTTATCTCGCGTCCGTGGTGGAGGGTTGTCCGCGTCGGATTTGGTAGCGTCGCGTAAAAGGAGTCGCGCCGAGGAGATGGCGACTTCAGGGACCACGCTTCAGCACATCCCTATGATTTCTTTGCTTTCATCCCCGTCTTCTTCGTCTACTCCGGCGAAGAGATCGCGTAAGGGCAAAGAGAAGGTAGTCGAGAAGTTGGACTTTGGCTACGATTCTGTAGACAACTTTCCGGGGGTGATTTCTTGTGCGGTCGCGTCTGGGAGATTGTTTATCCCTGCCATGAAACAACTTCAAAATCCTCCTTCCCTTGTTTACTACTTGTCGAGGGAAACTGAGGACATGATGGGCGAATCTCTCACGGCGCCGTGGCAGGTATGTTTCAATTTGAATTGCTTTCTTTTTACTGGAGCTTTTGTTCTCGCTCTCTGTAACATACGTACTTGAACGTCTTCTTTCTATAGGATCTTAAAGCTTCTTTATGCGCATATGGGCGCTTCTCTGATTTCGTTGATCGAACGAGGTCTATGGAGGCTAAACAATCGGCCGACGAGATAAAGATTAAGGAGCTTACGTCGTTGGTCGAGGCGTCACAGAAGGCGGAGAACGAGGCGAAGGAGAAGGTGGAGGCAGAGTTCAAGCTTCGTGAAGATCTCTCTGGGTAAGTCAAGGATCTTCAACCCAAGATTGGTGCTTTGGAGATTGAGAAGGCCCGGGTGGAGTTGAGGTTGGCTTCCGACCTCAAGAATGTTGCGGAGTATTGGTCTTGGTTATCTCGCGTGGAGGTCATCGAGGAGTATGCTGCTGGTCATACTCATGGATGGGACCCGGTGAAGGAGTGAAGGGAATTCAACAATGCGTACCCGGAGCGTCCCGAGGGCGTTGAAGTGGGACCTACGCCGATGAAGCCTCCGGCTGAGCCCCATATTGAAGAAGATGTTGCTCCTCATCTCAACGAGGTTGATCCCAACGACGACGTCGAGGACGATGAAGGCGACGGCGAGGATGTCGTCGCGGAGGAGTCTGAGGAGGAGAAGGATGCTTATGAATATGAAGATGGCGATCCTTCTTCTAGCGATGAATCTTCTTGATTTACTTTCTTTGAATCTTCTTTTGTATATTTGTACATGTACGTGTAGCTTTTTCTCTCTCTTTCTTTTGTAAAAAGAATTTTTCCTTTTTATGATGGGCTATTTATCAAAGCCTCCGATCTCTGTTACTCTCCAAATTCTGACGTAACAGGCTTTCGCTCCTAGCTCTCTTGCGACGGCATGTATCAACGCGTCGTCGGTTTCTTATGACGTTTATACGTTCCTTTGGGAAGTTCTTTTCCTTTCTTACGTATCTCTACCCCTTTTGGTAGGTTTGATCTGAGCTTCTTGTAGGCTTAGCTTAAAGCTACCAAAGAAGTCTTGTATACTTTGACTTGATATACCTTGTTGTTCCCTTTTTTTTTACTAATCTCGCGAATGCGTAGAGCTTTCTTTCGCCTTTCTAATCTTTTTGTATGGTACTTCATGTTCGTGACTTGGGTGCTTGATATGTTCTTATTGGCTTTGATCAAGAGATGTGGTCAATGCGACTTACTTTAGCTTATTTGCCGACTTACATGAGGTTTGGGTCCACCATTTCCTCCGAACCCAGAAGCGAGTGGCAGACGTAGGTCAGCGTGTGATTTTGATCAGCTTGTGACGTTACCCCTTACTTTAAAGGTGGATCCGTTGCCTCACGCTAGCGTTTAGGTCGACGTCGAACTCTTTTAATCGAAGGGCCTATTCATCGTGTATGTCGTCCTTTCTCTTGAGTATTAGGACTTACGATGCCGGTGGACGTGTCCCTGCCGGTTTGGCGAATTGCCCGTGGATTCATGATTCTCAGAGGGGCCGTGGAAGGCGTGAATACGCGTTCCTGGAGATGGGTGGTGGCGATAGGTTTCCCTTCTTCCCCAGAGCACCATGCCGGTTTCGTGAGGTATCGGGCTTCAATCCCTATGACCATTGCCACATGTCGCTAATGATCATAGGAAGCTTCGACTCGGGGGTCGGCTAACGTTGCCTACGCGTAGATGGAGCCTTGAACGCGTAGACTAACGAAATTCTCCCCCGGCGCGGATTTTCGCCGCGGCCTTTTGAGCTTGGGTGTTACATCAGAGACAGAGAGCAAGTACTTTGAAAATAAAACATCTCTTATCATGCTTGAACACATCGGGGAAGGAAAAAAAGAAGAAGGTATACTCATATATTGAAAAGACGCATCATGAAGACAAGACTACTACGTAGACGTCGACCCCTTTGTCGCCACGACCCCTTGTCGTTTTGACGCTAAGACAACTATTCTACCTTATTATAAAGAAAAACTTCAAGAAAGGGAAAAAAGGATTGTTCCTACTCATGCAAATGAAAGGGAAATAAGGTCGAGAAGGATCTCGGAAGACTCTTGTGCTCTCTTTAAGATTACGGAGGGTGATGCTTTAGGAACATGTTGCTTAGATCGTTTCTTGTTACTTGGATCTTTTGATGCTTGGTATCTTGGTGAAAGACTTTAGATCGTCAAACTTCATATTTTGATTGCTACGCTTTCTTTTCTTTCCTCGGCGACGCTTTGGTTGCTTTCTTCATTCCGATATCGTAGCATTCTCTAGCAACTTGAGTTTCTCCCATGATTTCTTGCGTCCCCCATGGCGATGGGAATTTCATGGACTGATGGTATGTTGACGGGACTGCTCTAATGTCATGCAACCATGGTCTTCCCAGGATCACGTTGTATGGCGATTCAAGCTCTATTACGGCGAATTTAGCCCGCGTATTAATACCCCTGGCGTAGGTTGATAGCGTAATTTCCCCTATCATCTCTGTCACTTCGCCGCTGAAACCTACTAGTGGTACACATCTCCTGGTCATGTTGCTAAGGGATAATCCTAATTCTTTCAGGGCGGCCGTAGTGATGATGTTGGCCGAGCTACCATTGTCCACGAGGATTCTCTTAACGAGGTGGTTACTAATAGTGAGAGAGATTACTAACACGTCACGATGCTCCATCATCGCGTTCGAATCATCGAACGTGATAAGATGCTTGCTTTGAGTAGGGCGTACCCGATAGACTTTCATCGCGTTACTCTCGTCTCCTAGAATTTTGATACTTTTCTTTGCCGTCGTAGACGCGTATCTGCTTGCTGAAGGTCCTCCGATGATGGAATGAATGGTACGAGCGTGGTGAGCTGGAGGTGGAGGTGGAGTGGGAGACTTTCTTTCTTTCTTTATCCCTTCGAGGGCGTTCTTTCCTTCTTTGGAGAGTAAATCTTTCAGGTCTCCTCTCTTTAGCAGCCTCATTACTTCTTTTCTTAAGGTGTAGCATCCATCCATCGTATGACCTGTATCATTGTGGAAATCGCAATACCCCTTGCCCGTTCCAGGTCTCCTTCCAGGGTTTTGCTTTCTTGGCCATTGCACGTCGCGTAACCCTTCCATTGCGCTCATGACGCGTAGGGCGTCGGTCTTCATGGAGATTCCTCTCTCTACGACGTAGTTTCTTTCTACCTCGCTCACAGTATGTACCGCTTGGGGTTCTCTTCGGAAAGGTTTGTTTCTTTTATCATTGCGTCCTCCCTGGTCCTGGTGTCTATCGGTATATCGACGTTGGGGAGAACTCCTTCGCGGAGGGGTCCGCCTACGTGGAGATCTGGCAACCTCTTCATTGTATTGCTTCAAGTCCTCTTACAATCTTATGGATTGCATGGCCCTTTCCCTCGTTATTTCGAACGATTCGGTGCACATCTTTGTCAGTTCTTTATACAAGTCGTTATCTTTGGGGAGGGCACGTCTGAACGCGTCGGAGGCGGTAGCTTCCATGCAACTTGGTATTGTGACTTTCTCATCGTTGAAACGTTTGAGGAATTCTCTTATGGTTTCGCCTTTGCTCATGCGCATGTTATGGAGGTCTGATGGCTGCTTTGGAAAGAGCTTGCTACTGGCGAATTGTAACCTGAATTGGTTGGAGAGCTCGGCGTAGGACGAGATGCACCCTTGTGGTAGATGAATGAACTATGTCAAGGCGGGGCCTTTCAGCGTTGAGCTAAAGAATTTGCACATCATTGCCTCTTTGAATCGCAGATCAATGGGGCTCGTGGAAAGTATAGCTTTGTAGAGCAAGATGTGTTCTTCATGATCACCTGATCCGTCGTAGACTGGAAGATCCGCGACGGTGAATTTCTTGGCGATCTTTTGGATGGCTATACTCTTGATGAACGGGCTATCTTCGAACGCGTGTTCTTCTTCCGGCACTATGGATTTAGGGGCTCCCGACATCGACATCATCTCTCTTTTTAAGGCCCCAATTTGTTGTTTCATGATAGCGGCGATGGTATCCGGAGTTAGGGTTGCTTCGGACTTCTTCCGCGCGGAATCCCTGGGTAAGGTGAACCCATGGTGTTCTCTGGGGTGGTAGGCGTCGTCCTCTTCAAGAGCTTCATCCATATCTAAGCGACGAGTGACGCTCTGGTTGCGGACGTAAGTGTATTGTCCGGATTGGTTTGCCTTGAGTTCTAGGATGGTGGAGTTTAACCTTTCGTTTTCTTTGGCGAGTTCTGACGCCGTCTTCTCACTTGCTTGCAAGGCTTCGGCTTGGGCCTTCTCGAAGGACTCGATTTGTGCTCGGATGACGGCTACGTTGGTAACTTCTCCGTCTACCCCTTGCTTTTTAGCGGGATCGTTATCTGTTGAAGTGTTGGGGGTGACTTCGAGGTTTTTCTCAACGTTCTCATCCCTGGGAGTGAGGGAATCCTTCGCACGTTCTTCGGCCTCTGAATCCCTGTTGTTGTGAGGGCTATTGGTTGGAGACGTCATGGCTTCCTGCAAAAAAGAAGTTCCCTTTGTTTGGAAAGATGACACCTTTTTTATCAAGCCCCACGGTGGGCGCCAATTGTTTGTAGCGAAATTATCAACGATATGATAACTAAGCAATTGTAGGGCAAAGATCAAAGAGAATGGTATAATCTTAACACTAAGAGAACAAGACGAGAGAATAAGGTTGAAACTTGAACTTTCTTGTGGTATTGATATTACGGTGTAGTACGATCTCTCTACCAAAGGCTGACGTTAACCTTTATATAGGTTAACCCTAGGATCTTACTAAGGAAATAATATATTTTCCTTTTCCTTCTAACGATATAATAAATATGGTAAAAGATATTCTTTCATCTTATCCTTTACCATTTACACGAATACAATATAGAACAAGGTAACTAAGTGGCGGCTGACCTAATTCTCATAGCTTAACGACACGTTCTTCTTTATAACATCACGTCGACGCCATCTTCCGTTTCATACGTCGCATCGCCTCTATCCTTCTACGCGTAGCTTTCACGCGTTCCATAGTCGTCGTATTTTTAGGCACAAATAGTCATCATCACACAAAGAAAAGAAAGCGTAGCAATCAAGGAATTACAAAGGAAAAGCTAGAGATGGAAAGTCAGTCCCTGACACGATGAGAAAAGAAAAGTCTAACAAGCAAGAGGATACCAATCCACCAAGTAAGCGCGAGCAAAAAGCCCAAGAAAAGAGCAACAACTTAAGCTACATGTTCCTGAAGCACCATCCACCATATATAAGTCTAAAGAAGTGATATGAGTTTCCAAGTTTCCTGGCATTATTTCCTTTGTGTTCTTTCTTGCATGAGTAGGATTAGTTTCTTTCAAGAGTTTCAATAAATTTAGCGTTGTTATCTTAGCGTTGAAGCGGTAAGGGGTCGCGACGACTAGGGGTAAGCGTCGGTGTCGAAGTCTGTTAGTTCATGATGCGTTTTCTTTATTAATATATGAGTACACTCCTTTTTCTCCGATGTGTTAAAGTATGCCGAGTTGTTCCATTTCCAAATTACATGCTCTCTGTCTATGACGTAACATCAAGCTTAATAAGGCCGCGGCGAAAATCCGCGCCAGGGAGGAGTTTCGTTAGGCTACGCGTTCAAGGCTCCATCTACGTGTAGACAACGTTAGCCAAACCGCCGACTCTGAGTCGACGCTTCCCATGATTGTTAGCAACGTGTGGCAATGGTCATGGGGAATGAAGCCCGGCACCTCACGAAACCGGCACGGTCCTCTGAGCGAAGAAGGGAAACCTATCGCCACGACCACTCTACAGGAACGCGTACTTGCGCCTTCCACGGCCCCCTCTGAGAGTCATGAATCCACCGGCAAAACGCCAAACCGGCAGGGATGCGTCCACCAGCATCGTAAGTCCTAACAATCTAGAAATCGGACGCCACACGATGAACAGGTCTGTCGATTAAAAGAGTTCGACGTCGACCTAACGCTAGCGTGAGGCAACGGACCCGCCTTAAAAGTAAGGGGTAAAGTCACAAGCTGATAAAATCACACGCTGATCTATGTCCGCCACTCGCTTTAGGGTTCGGAGGAAATGCTGGACCCAACCTTCATGTAAGCCGACAACGTAACTTAAGCAGCCGCAATGACCATATCGCCCCATCAAGAAAGGAAAAATCCTCTAAGACTTGCACCAAGAACAAAATATCACACTAAGGGTAGAAAACCACATCTTGAAAGATAGAGTAGCAAATACAAAAGCCAAAGGACCAAACCTATGTACTCACAAACGAGCTACGCGTAGAGGGTCACGGAAGTTAAAAGTCAAAGGTTCTACACCCACGCGGAGCAAGGTACACGCACCAAAGCAAAGTACGTAAGGAATCAAGGCCAGATAAAGGGTAAACTCCTAAGATGTCCGCAACGCAAAGAATGACGCGTAAGATACAAGAAACAAAGTACAATATACAATAAGTAAAGAAGAGTCCAAGAATCTTTGTTAGCTCTAACCTAGTCTACAAGGAGTCTAGGTCAAACCTACTGTTTAGGCCTATAAATACCACTACGGTTGCGACGTGTTCGTAAGGTCAACGCGTTTTAATGTACATGAAGACGGGGTGACCAATAGAAGACGTCCAAGAAAGTAACATGATCGACAACATCACGAAGTTAAGCACGGAGTACTCTTTTTACTCTTCTCATGGTTTTTCCCACGAGGATTCCCTAAGAAGAGGTTTTAACGAGGCTCCCAAGGTCATTCATCACCGTGACACCATCAACATGGTCCCCGACATCATCTACGAGTTCCCAAGGTCACCTACGTGAAGATTAAGTATGTCGACGAGAAGAGCTACGCGTAGACAACGATGAGTACGAGAAGGAACGAGTATGAAGGCGTCGTCAAGATCAAGATAAAGTCGGTTGAATATATTTATGTCTTTTATTTAATATTCCTTATGTAAATAGTAAAAGAAATAGTAAAAGATATTATCTTTTACTATGTTTTATATTAGGTTAAAGATATAAGGAAAAAGATAAGATTATTTCCTTAATGATAGAACTAGGGTTTGCCTATAAATAAAGGGCTCCCTTATCATTGTAAACCAGCATTTTTCCCCCAAGTAATACACAAGTATCTCGAGTTCTCTCTCTTTTATCAAGGCCGTTTAACCCCGCACCCGGTTTTTTATAACTGGCACCCGCTTTGGGCGCATCCTGGGTGCGTCCAAATTTTTTTTTTAAACCGGGTCAATCTTGGGCGCACCTTGGTTGCGCCCAAGAAAAAAAAAAAAAAATTGCCGTCAAAATTTAAAAAAAATCCGGTCAGGATGCGCCCAAAACTGAACCGGGTTTTTTTTTAAATATTTTGGATGCATCCGGAATGCGCCCAAAGCGAGTGCCAGTTATAAAAAAATGGGTGCAGGGTTTTTCTCCGTTTATCAATGGTGTTTTCTGGATGAAGTGTTGGCACCGTCAAGTTTGATCTTTTCCCTACAATTGCTTAGTTATCATCTCGTTGGTAATTTTGCTACAAACAATGGTGCCCACCATGGGGCTTGATCAAAAAAGTGCCTTCTTTTCATCAAAATAAACCCTCTATTCTTCACAAAAAAGCCAAAACCTAACGAGCCCTCAAAGATCAAAGAAGAAGATGTAAATCCGAAATCATTCCCGGTTCATGTAGCTGTCTGCGACACAATTTTGCAAAACTTGTATCCCTCCCTTCCGACGTCCAAATTCGATGATATTTTGAGGGATTAAAGTAGACTTCAATATCGTTCGA
Source organism: Oxyria digyna (assembly GCA_029168935.1). Taxonomy (NCBI): domain Eukaryota; kingdom Viridiplantae; phylum Streptophyta; class Magnoliopsida; order Caryophyllales; family Polygonaceae; genus Oxyria; species Oxyria digyna. The sequence goes on along the minus strand of JAPVLV010000001.1, from coordinate 59,439,490 downwards.
ATGGAGTTCGAATCATGCAATTCCGAATTTTCTACAAAGCATAAAGACATAAACAAGATGACTGCAGAATCCAGAAAGTTGCTTGTTCTCCAAGGAAGATTTCTCTTTCACCAAAACGGTAATATCTATCCATAATCTTCTTCCTTTGAGTTCTAAAAGGTTCAACTTGATTATATCCATATCGATTCAGAATAAGTTGCATAGAAATCATGCTAAAGAAAAATTCTTAAGTTCATTATCATGAGATTTCCGTATCTAGATTTGCATATTCACCATAGAAAGCATGTTAGACTTGATCTAAAGATTAAATCTTTCTTAATCTTATTTGAGATTCAAGATTATAGCATGAGAATCTAAAAAGATCAGAATTTTATGGTGAAGTAGAAATTCATAAAGTTTGTACCTTGATTAAGCATGGTATACATCTACCTAAGCATATCGTGTTGCTTTTGCTTGTATATGATGACAACAACGCCATACCTTGCTCATAAATGACGAGAAAACTATTGAGAATCTACAAGGAATCAAGGAAATCAGCTAAGGATTAAAAAGATCATGTAAGACCCTCCAAGAAGACGATCAAGGCGCTAAGACGTCATGAACAACACGTTCCTGAGACGTCAAAGACAGCGTCAGACGAACTCCTCTCCAAAGACAAGAAACACCGCGTTGCTTTATTCACATCTCCATGACAAGGGGTAGTATCTCCACAAGTTTGGTACGACCATGACGGTGTCTAAGGAACACGACGTCCAAGAAGCCAATTACAAAGGCTAAAGATAGATGATGCATCTCGATCTGATCACGAGCAAACAAGAGCTCATAAGCTAAGTTCTCTACTCCTTTATTCTATATCTTTATTCAAATACCAAGTTTCCATTATCATATCTCACCTAAACATGCATGATAAATAAGATTCAATTAGCATAAAGATGCATGCTACCTCTATATACGCTCATAAACTGAAAAGTAGAAGAATTGCATGTCAAATATGAGATTACCTCCTAAGTCTTTCGTTAAACTCTCTCCTTAAAGTCTTTATGATCTAAATCACACTTGATTGGATAAGCTCTTCAGAATTGTTATTGTTCAAGCTAAATAAGAGTACAACAAAGAGAATGACGACGTCGGACAAGACGACGACTTTGGATTACTATGTGATAATCTCACTCTGAACACCATCCTGAAATCATCACAAGGGGGATAGGATACCCAAGTCATCATTAAGAAACAAGGTGACAAAAGCTCTCCCTCCAGAAAGATCAAGAGCAAAGCATCACGTCAAAGATGAAAAGTCAATAGAGGTCGACCAGCCACTGCGTAAGCAAGTTATCAACGTCGCCCCTCAACGCGACGTTCATAACTAAACGCGTTTGATGGACACAACGTCCTAAACAACATCCTTCTCCAACGTTTGTAGGCGTGAAATTAAAAACTCCATCATTATATGATCTCCAAGCTATCATTCAAAGTACGAACTAAGTGGAATACAAGAACGCGATGGATCAAGACAGTCTCAAGTTCGGACACGACGCTAAGAATCGCCTAAGGAAGTACAAAGTGCAGCAAAACCAAGTAAGTTCTCTATGGAACCTAAGCCTTTCATATCTTACTTTAATCTGAGGAAAAGAAAAAGATACTTCATCAAGTTGAAAGAAAAAAGAAAGATCGTGTCTCAAGACGCTAACTAAAGAGCACGCCAAAGAGAGCGTAAGATCAAAGTAATCCTCCTCAAGTTTGCGAAGAAAAAGCAATTCGCCAAAAAGAACAACACAAGAAGTTACAATCGAAACACCAAAAGCAAAAGTGTTCCAAGTAAGATAGTTGAGAAAAAAATCTTCCAACACCGAAATGAAAAACTCCTAAGGACGAGAGTGTTGGGAAACTCGACGCGTCCTAGGAAGACCCGTAATAACTTCATTGATTGTTAGCTAAGTTGAAGTGAATATTTACCAAGTTACGCATGTCTAAATAAGTTTACTTTCTGCATAATCATGTCATCGTCATAGCGTCGAGGCGGCAAGGGGTCGCGTCGACTAGGGGTAGCTTTAGAATGTCGTCATGTCGAGTCATCATGATTACTTATTTGCATAAGCATGTTTTCTCTCCGGCGTGTCAAGCATGCTGAGCTGTTTCATTTCAAAGTACTTGCTCTGTGTCTATGACGTAACACCAAGCTTAATAAGGTCGCGCTGAAAATCCGCGCCGGGGGCGAATTTTGTTAGCTTACGTGTTTAAGGCTCCATCTAAGCGTATGCAATGTTAGCCGAATCGCCGACCCCGAGTCGAAGCTTCCCATGATTGTTAGCGATGTGTGGCAATGGTCATGGGGAATGAAGCCTGGCACCTCACGAAACCGACATGGTCCTCTGAGCGAAGAAGGGAAACCTATCGCCATGACCACTCTCCATGAACGCGTACTCGCGCCTTCCACGGCCCCTCTGAGAGTCATGAATCCACGGGCAAAACAACAAACCGGCAGGGATGCGTGCACCGGCATCGTAAGTCCTAACAATCTAGAAATCGGACGTCACACGATGAATAGGCACGTCGATTAAAAGAGTTCGACGTCGACCGAACGCTAGCATGAGGCAACGGACCCACCTTAAAAGTAAGGGGTAACGTCACAAGCTGATAAAATTACACGCTGACCTATGTCCGCCACTCGCTTCAGGGTTCGGAGGAAATGCTGGACCCAACCTTCATATAAGCCGGCAAATAACAAAAGCAGCCGCAATGACCGTACCACCCTATCAAGTAAGTAAAACTCTCTAACACGTTCACTACGAACAAAGTGTCATACCAGGGGTAGAAAACCACACCCTAAAGATAAATTAGCAAAAGCGAAAGCCAAGGACCAAACCTACGCACTCACAAACGAGCTACGCGTAAGGGGTCACGGAAGTTAAAGTCAAAAAGAAAAAGTTTTACACGTATGCAGAGCAAGATACGCGTACCAAAGCATAGCACATAAAACATCAAAACCAAAGAAAAAGCGAGCTCCCAAGACGTCTCTGACGCGAAGAATAACGCGCACGACGCAAGAAACAAAGTGCAAGATATAACAAGTAAAGCAAGCCCAAGGGTCTTTGGTAGCTCTAACCTAGTCTACAGGGAGCCTAAGTCAAACCTACCAAAAGGAGTAGGACCACTCAAGGAAACAAGAAAGATACAAGTATTGTCAAGACGATCCAAAGAGAAAAGTTACTCGTTCAACCCATAGACGAATACGCTATCGCCAAAGAAGATCATGTGAAGTCAAAAACGTCACGCAAGATAAAAGGAAGAGTTTGCAACAAAGAAAGACGATACAAAGGAATCTCGATCAAAAGCAAGAGATCAGAAAATATCCAAGAGCTAGAATATGAGCGAGAACGGCAATCACGAGTTGGCCAAGATCACCCAAATTCTACGCGTAGAGAACGCCTAAAACGCCCAGAAGAGGAAGAACGCGATCAAAGGAATCGCGACAAGTATAACAAAATTTCATCAAGATAGGAGATAAAAGCATCTCAAAGAACCCTTCTGAGGGAACCAAGCATGCTCTAGTCAAAAGAAGCATTAGTACGACTGAAAGCACGAGGAGGTCGAAGTAATCGCCGAACAAATCCAAGAAAAACATTCAAGAGAAGCAGTGCTCCCAAAAGTATTAAGTAAAAGTCAATGTAGTCGAAACAAGGTGTCATAGCCAACGTGTTCCCAGATGTGCAACGTGTTCTCCAAAGACGTTTCCTGACGCGTTCTCCAGAACATTCTCGTTACACCTCCTTAAGACTCGAAGCAATCTAAAAGCATCGCATGAAGATCAAGTTGTGCCGCCATGATAACGCCACCAGGGGTCGGACCTATGACATAATCGCCACCAGAGCAAGAAATTCACGGCGTCCTTGAGTCATTAGAGCAAGAATAACTGCACTTTCCCAAACTGCTAAGCATAATCTATTCATCCTGGGTACGTTGCTCAAGACCTCCTTTTACTTAGTTATTCTTCTTCACATATCTCCATTGCTCATCTACAAGCTTCACCTCAAGCAAGTCTATCTCTCTCTCTCTCCAACTTCTAGCAAGGCTCCAGGCAATAAAGGCCAACATCCATCTACAAGGGGTGACGTAATTATAACATACGAGTTGAAAGTAAGAACGCGTAGAATCACCAAGGAGAAAAAAGAGTACGTTATGAAAAAAGTATGTCAAAGTAGACACGGAAGTTAAGAAGTAGCATCATAAGAAGAGACGCCGGAACTCAAAGCATATACCGGAGAAGAAAGAAAATACGAAAACGCGAAGAGATAGAACGCATCACCATCGCTCATCGTGACCTCCAAAGAGTACCTCCACGATAAGCAAGTGCGTAAGGAGAGAAGTCATGAAAGCTGAAAAGTTCCACGTCACCCAAGCTAGGGGTGATGAGTAGAGCCTCCACAAAGTCTAAGAACAAGCGACGAAGTGTCCTCGTGAAACTTCCCTGAGTAAAAGCAACGATTGGCCGAGAACAAGCGTAAGAGAAAAAGATCTGAGTATGCAGTAGCAAAGAAAGAAAGAAGTTGAAAGAGTCGATTTTTTCTCTCATCCGTGACGAAGTTGTAGTTTCTCCAAAAGTGATATCCTTAGAAAAAGGAACGGAAGATGCTCGAAGTACCACATTAAGAAATCCAAACATGATATTGGCAAAGGTCCAATAAGGAGATATGTTAAAAGAAAGAAGTAAATCGCCATCTAAAAATTTGCTTGAAGACAGGATGATCCAAGTAACCCAGCTGAGGATTATGGTGAAGCAACGACTTCACTTACGAAGTCCTCATTAGCCATGATTTCAGATTCGGTCCGCGAACATTTTAGAGTCGATTAAACACAAAGTTGATTCTCTCTAAAGAACGCGTAAGAAGCCCAAGATCCAGATCGCCTATCGCCAGTTAGAAAGAAAACACATGTTCAAACATAGAACACGAGTTCAGGGAACTAATTATGAAGCAATAGAGTTTCAAGCATCAAGTTATAGCAGCAACGCGTTGAGATTAAGAGAAGGCATTGAAGAAGATGAAGACGTTTCCCAGATCTGCATGGCAATAAGATCTGTAAAACGCCTTAGGGGTATTGTTTGTGCCTATAAATACCACTACGGTTGCGACGTGTTCGTAAGGTCAACGCGTTGTAATGTACATGAAGACGGGGTGACCAATAGAATACGTCCAAGCAAGTAACATGATCGACAACATCACGAAGTTAAGCACGAAGTACTCTTTTTACTCTTCTCATGGTTTTTCCCACGAGGTTTTCCTAAGAAGAGGTTTTAACGAGGCTCCCAAGGTCATTCATCGTCGTGACACCATCAACATGGTCCCCGAAATCATCTACGAGATCATCTACGAGCTCCCAAGGTCACCTACGTGAAGATTAAGTATGTCGACGAGAAGAGCTATGCGTAGACGACGACGAGTACGAGAAGGAACGAGTATGAAGCCGTCATCAAGATCAAGATAAAGTCGGTTGAATATATTTATGTCTTTTATTTAATATTCCTAATGTAAATAGTAAAAGAAATAGTAAAATATATTAGAAAGAATATCTTTTACCATGTTTATATTAGGTTAAATATATAAGGAAAAAGATAAGATTCTTTCCTTAAAGATAGAACTAGGGTTTGCCTATAAATAAAGGGCTCATTTATCATTGTAAACCAGCCTTTTTTCCCCCAAGTAATATACAAGTATCTCGAGTTCTCTCTCTTTTATCAATGGTGTTTTCTAGATGAAGTGTTGGCACCGCCAAGTTTGATCTTTTCCCTACAATTGCTTAGTTATCATCTCGTTGGTAATTTCGCTACAAACACCTACCAAAAGGGGTAGGACTACTCGAGGAGACATGAAAACACACCCAAAGCCGAGGAGTGCATAGGATACGCGTCAAAACAAGACCGAGACCACCTGCCCGTAAGAAGATAAGGAAGTCAAGAAACACCCCCAAGTTAAAGAAATTGGAAAAGACAAAGATCGATTCGTCACTCGCGTAACTCACGGACAAATACGCCATCATCAACAGAAGGAAGACCGGATGCAACGACATACTCCAAACATAAAAGATCTCAGAAACACCTTCATCAACAAGTAAGCATTTCCAAAATACGACGTTATATTATAAAGGCCCATCATAAAGGACGAGAACAAAAAGTATTTACAAGAAAACGCCCCGAAGACCGGCGACGCGTAAACAAAAAGGAAAATTACAAAGAATCGCTATCAGACCCAAAAGAGCCCGTGGAGGAGCCGTCCGCGTCCTCATACTCATGTTCATCCTCTCCCTCGTCTTCAGTATCTTCCACGACGTCTTCTTCACCAGCATCTCCGTCATCTTCGACGCCATCATTAGGATCGACCTCGTTAAGATGAGGGACATCATCCTCCATAACGTGAGGATTCGTCGGAGGATTCATAGGCGTAGGTCCTGCCTCGACGCCTTCAGGGAGCTCCGCGAACGCTTCCTGAAACTCCCTCCGTTCCTTAACTGGATCCCAACCGTGGTATTTACCAGCGGCATACTGCTCAATGACTTCCACACGAGAAAGACAAGACCAATAAAGCTTCACCTCCTTGAGCTCGGAAGCAAGCTTCTTCTCCACCTTAGCCTTCTCGTCCTCCAGAGCAGCAATCCTCGCCTTCGAGTCTTCGACCTGTTTGGAAAGATCGACGTGAAGTTTAAGCGCCGCCACAACCTTTTCTTGAGCTTCATTTTCCGCCTTACGCTACGCCTCAACTGTCGCATTAAGCTCCTTAATCTTTGCCTCGTCGGCCGATTGCTTGGCCTCCAGAGCTTTCACCCGATCGACAAAATCAGAGAAACGCCCATAAACGCACAACGAAGATTGAAAATCCTAAAAGAGAGAAGATAAAGAGGTCAGAATAAAATCAAAGACAAGAGACTCGGCGTAAAAAGCAAGAAAAACCTACCTGCCATTGCGTAGCAAGATCCTCTCCTATCACATCTTCCGTCTCCATCGGCAAATAGTAGTCGAGCGACGGACGATTCTGAAGACCCTTCATGGCGGGCAAAAACGACCTTTCAGACGCGACGACACGGGAGATAACTCCCGGGAAGTCGTCCACGATCTCGTAGTCGAAACTCAACTTCTCGACAACCTTCTCCTTACCCTTACAAGACTTCTTCGTCGGGATTGAAGAAGGAGATGGAGACGAAACGAGAGAAATCATTGGCGTAATCTGGATAGGAACCTCAGAAGCAGTTCCCTCTCCGGTACGACTCCTCTTTCGCGACGCAATGAGAGCGGACGCGGATTGTCCTCCATTGCGAACGCGTGAAAGATCCGTGAATACTAAAAGATCAACAAGAAAAAGAGTTAAGACACTCAAAGCAAAAAGAAAACAAGTAAAAGAGCGTGAACACGTTACCAGTCAAGGTCGTCGAGGCAATACGATGACCCTTCCCCTCGTGACCATGAAAAGTTCGATCACTTTCAGGGATCTCGAGAAGTCTGTCAATAACCTTCTTAGTCTCCCGCCTCACCACGATAGCGTCCGTGTTAACTGCAAGGAAAAACAAAATAAAGTAAGACATCAACGAATGACAACATGTGCAACATAGATCCGAAAGAAAAAGCAAACTTACTCGCAGGATTCCAGCACTCGATCAACCAAGAACACTCCTCACCAAGAGTCGATTTTTTGACAAAATAGAAGAAGTCGGCCCAGTGACGATCAGCCTGACTTCCCTCGATGGAGATCCTAGCCGCCTTAGGTCTTGATTTAAGACCTACTCTCCCAACCGTTTTAGTTTGAACGTTTCAGGAATAAGCAAGATCGTCGACGGCAATCTCGACGCCATGTTTTTCTTTTACATCGTCTAGAGCACCAAAGATTCTCCAGACACTCGGCAGAAGCTGACCTACGGAAACTCCTAGTGTAAGTATGAACCCCTTCGTCAACGGCGAGAAACGAAACTGATGACCAGTAAGGAAAGGGTATTCGTATACCGCGATCCACCCTGGTCGATGTGCATCGGAAAATACCCCTTGAGGAGGTATCTCAATCTCTACCTCGGGACAAAGATTCGCCAACGATCTCAGTCTCTCGACGCCACGTGCCTCCGTCGATTTGCAATCAGAATCCTTCAGGATGAACTTTGGTACGTAGAAAGAAGCCATTTTTGGAAGCTGAAAGGAGAAATGAAGGAGAAATCTGAAGAAGGGAAAAGCAAATGATCTTTTTGAGCGTAAGCAAGCGAGAAAGCAAGAAATAATCAGAGTAGATGAGTTGTAGAGGGAGTAGGAAGAGAATGAAGATCTCCTCTTTATATAGCCCAAGAGATCGCGAAGAATACGGGAGAAAGTTCAACGGCATTATAGCCGTTGAGAAACTAGCCGATGCGATTGAACGTTATCGGCACAGATAACGAAGCCTCTCGTCTGCCACATGGAAATAATTGAAGAGGAATGATGGTTGAAGCTCTGCGACGATATTAAAAATTCAAGTGACGTAATCATCGATGTGTTCCTACTGTAATGAAGACGTATTCCTTGAAGAAAGAAGGCGTCTCCCAGCTCTACTATACGTTAAGACCTGTAAGACACCTTAGAGGTATTGTTTGTGCCTAAAAATACGAGGAGTGTGGAACGCGTGAAGAGCTACGCGTAGGAACACTGTGTCGACGCGACGAGAGAAGTGAAGGATGTCGTCGACGTGACGAGACGTGGCAAAGGTCTCGTTTATCTTGAAGATTAGGTCGGCCAAGCATATTTTATCTTATTCCTTATTATATTATTGTAATTGGTAAAAGATACGGTCAAGGATATCTTTTACCTTGTTTGTTATATCGTTATTTAGATAAAAGGAAGAGATAAGATCTCGTTTCCTTAAAGATATTATTAGGGTTAGCCTATATATAAAGGCTAACGCCTGCTTTGTAATCATTCAGCCACCATTACGAGTAATACCAAGTTCAAGCTTCAAACCCTAAATTCTTCTCTCGTTCTAAATTGTTCTTGAGTGTTGAGATTATACCGTATTTTTTTATCTTTTCCCTACAATTGCTTTGTTATCTTCTCATAGGTAATTTCGCTACAAACAACAGTCCTGACGTGGTAGATAGGCAAAGTACTTCCTTCGCCGCGTAACGCCTTGACGCTCCTTTTGGCGGTGGAGGCGGTATAGCCACTTATGGGAGAGCCTCCAAAGATTGTGTTGATTGTCCTTGAACGACTCGGCGAGGGAGGTGGTGGCGTTGGAGATCTTTTCCCTTTCCTTTCTCCTTCGAACACGTCCCTTCCCTCTTTGGAAAGCAGATCTAACAGGTCGCCTCTTTTCAGGAGGCGTAGCACTTCTTTCCTCAGAGTATAACAATCATCTGTCGGATGTCCCGAGTCGTTGTCGAACTCGCAATACCCTCTTCCCGATCCTGATTTCTTTTCCGGATTTGGCTTTTTCGGCCACTTCACGTCGTGGAGCTTTTTCATCGCAATCATGACTCGCAATGCGTCGGTCTTCATGTATACACCTCTTTCGACCGCGTAGACGTTATTGATCTCACTCACGTTTTGCACCATGGGAGGTTCTCTCTGGAACGTCTTGTTTCTTCTATCATAACGCTCGTCACCTTTCTGCTGAGGAGAATCTCTGCGCGGAGGGGTTCGTCTATGTGGAGATCGAGACTTTTCTTCAGCATGCCTTAGGAGATCTTCTTCAAGGCGTATGGCTTCCATGGCTCTTTCCCTTGTTGAGGCGAATGATTCAAGGCGAGTCTTCGTTAATTCCTTGTATAAGTCACTATCTCGGGGGAGTGCACGTCTGAACGCGTCGGCAGTGGTAGCCTCGCTACAATCTGGGATTGTAATCTTCTCGTCATTGAAACGCTTCATGAAGGCCCTTATGGTTTCGCCTTTGTTCATACGCATGTTATGGAGATCTGAAGGTTGTTTTGCAAACAACTTACTGCTGGCGAATTGTAATCGGAACAGGTTGGAGAGTTCGGCGTAGGAGGAGATACTTCCCTTGGGTAAGTGGATAAACCACGTCAATGTTGGACCTTTCAACGTCGAGCTAAAGAACCTTCACATCATCGCCTCCTTTAGTTCTGGCTCGATCGGACTTGTAGAGAGCTTGGCTTTGTAGAGTAAGACATGTTCTTCTGGGTCGTCGGATCCGTCATGGACGGGGAGATCGGCGACGGTGAACTTCTTGGCTATATTATGGGCGGCGATAGCGGCGACAAAAGGACTCTCTTGAAATCCGAACTCGTGTTCAAGGACTATGGACTTGGGGGGCCTAGGCATCAGCATCATCTCCTTCCTCAAGGCCCCGACTTGCTGTGCTACGAGCGTTGCAATAGCACTCGACGTCATGGCTTCTTCGGTTCTCTTTCTTGGGATCGTCTCTCTTGACGGGACGATACTTGGGTGTTCTTGGAACTCATAGATCTCTTCCTCCTCAGTGACGGCATCCATGTCTAGGCGTCGCACAACGCTTTGGCTACGAACATAGGTGTGTGGTTTCGCCGCTTCTGCTTTAAGCTCCTTTATCACGGAACGAAGTCGCTCGTTCTCTTTGGTGAGTCCTAACGTGTTTTCCTCACTGGCGCTTTTGGTCTCCACCCATGTTTTCTGAAGGGTGTTGAAATGTGCTCTGACTACGGCCACACCGGTTACCTCGTCGTTCGTTCCCTATTCTTCTATGGGGGCGTTGTCTTTTGGAGTATTCTCGAGATATTTCCCTGCGTCTTCGTCCACCGGAACGAGAGGAATCGTCGCGTGGTCTTCTTCTTCAGACCTCTTTTCGCCGTCACGTGGGTTGTTGGTCGGATTCGTCATGATTTCCTGCAAAAAAGAAGCTCTTTTCGTATGGAGAGACGATACCTTTTTGATCTTGCCCCACGGTGGACATCAATTGTTTGTAGCGAAATTATCAACGAGATGATAACTAAGCAATTGTAGGGCAAAGATCAAAGAATACGGTATAATCTCAACACTCAAGAACAATATAAGACGAGATAAGAATTTAGGGTTTGAAGCTTGAACTTGGTATTACTCGAATGGTGGTTGAATACTTACAAAGCAGGCGTTAGCCTTTATTTATAGGCTAACCCTAATAATATCTTTTAGGAAACGAGATCTTATCTCTTCCTTCTATCTAAATAACGATATAACAAACAAGGTAAAAGATATTCTTTATCGTATCTTTTACCAATTACAAGAATATAATAAGGAATAAGATAAAATACACTCGGCCAACCTAATCTTCAAGGAGAACGAGATTTATGCCACGTCTCGTCACGTCTACGACATCTTCCTTTCTTCTCATCGTGTCGACATAGTCCTTCTACGCGTAGCTTACCACGCGTTACTTGCTCGTCGTATTTTTAGGCACAAACAACCATTATGGTACTTTCTTTGCTCTATGTGTCCAGTCTCTCGAGGTCGGCTTTCGTCTTCCTTTGACATCCTTCACTCATAAACTCATGTGTAAGCTAGAGTACCACCCTTCCCAGATGCATCCTAACTTCTGTTGTTCCATCGTCATTTATACCAAGTCCAAAGATATAGGTGTCATTCCTAACTTGGCACAACACGTTATTGTATATGCCACGAGGAAGTGCGCCAACGAGGAGGGAATGTACACGTCTCAAACAAAATGTGCTTGTGGGTGGGACTTCCCGACTAGGATTGCAATATGGAAGACTTAAATATACTCGGCCAACTTTTTCTTTACTTAGACGACGACATCGCACTTCTTTTCTGCCGTACGCGTCTTCGTCTACGCGTAGCTACATGACGCGTTCTCTTCTAGTCGTATTTTTAGGAACAAACACCTATCATCCAATTCTCCGCAAGAAGGGAGCAAGATAAGCAATCTTTGCTTAACGTCTCCTTCTCTGTGTTTTCTCTCTTTTTGACAAGGGAAATATCTATATATATATAAAAATTTATGGGTTTGAGAAAGTAATGGTAATTGAGACTCATTAAATGTCTAATAAAACCATAATTATGTGCTTAATTGGTTAGTATAAGAGATATTCAATTAAGTCGTCACCTTCAATCCGTATGACGATGAAAAGCAATCCGAGCAACGTAAACGACTATGTGATTTTGGTACATATATAAGAGATATTCAATTCATTTTATTATAATTTACTAAAAAATACATATATGAAAAAATATATTAAGTATATGAATATAGACAAAAATAAAAACGGTTTGGCTCGCGCAAAGCGCGGGTAATGACCTAGAAAGTTGACATTATGTCGTCATTACTATGTGGCCTCTGGAATTCCTCTTCTAATTTCAACTTTTGATTTTTCGACTTCTCCGAATGGGATTTCGTATTGAATTCTCCCATCAAGTCGTCGTTACTCTTCTGCATATTGTATTTCGCCGTTACTCATGGTTATTGTCAATTTGTAATTGAACCAATCAATTTGCTATTTTTATCACTTCTATTGTTCGTTTATTTTTGTGTTAATGTCTTGATCTGCAGATTACATTTGCTTTGGCCTGAATTGGATCAAATATGCCCTGAAAAAAATAGTAAATATATAATGGCTACTCCCTCCGTCCCGGTATATAATTCCTATTTCATTTTTGACACTATTCACCTTTTAATACATTTTGTCGTATAACTTTTAATATGTAAGAACAAACATAGTTATATGGGGTCTTGTTTGATTCGTCTTGATGAGTAATTTAACATATCAAAATTTTAGAATTTTTTATTAACATATAATTAGAGATATTAACGATACAAAACGTGTCTCGGCAAATGTGAAAAGTGAAAGAGGAATTATATTATGGGACGGAGGGAGTATTAGCTATGGAGTACAAACCTACAGTACTAGTTAGTAGCTACTCATCAATTTTTTGACTAATTTATTTCTAGTCATTTTAATTAGGTTTTTATTTTTAAAAAAATAGAAATCGGCTAGTTTTCTTAAGAAGGATGATTAAATATAATTAGGTAAATTTAATCTAATTACAAGCTAGGTACTTTCTAAGCATTTTTAAAACAGCACATACTATAATTAATTATCAATAAATTTTAAATTTTTAATTAAAGCTTTAATATAGATAATAAGCCGTCAACATTACTAATAAACTATCAATAAAATTATATTGTCAACAAGATATATATTGCCAACACGACTAACAAGTTGTCAACCGCACTACAAATGAAGTGTCAACACAACTAATAAACTTTTCAACAAGACACAAATGAAGTGTCAACACCATTCATAACTTGCCAACCACTCACAAATGCAGTGTCAACACCATTCATAATTTGTCAACCACTCACAAATGTAGTGTCAACACAACTAATAAATGTGTCAACAAGACACAAATGAAGTGTCAACACCGTTAATAACTTGTCAACCACTCATAAAATAAGTGTCAACACAACTAATAAACTTGTCAACAAGACACTTAATAAATCTGTCAACAAGACACTTCATAAATCTGTCAACAAGACACTAATAAATCTCTCAACAAGACACGAAATAAATTTGTCAACAAGACAGTTATTAAATCTGTCAACATCACTAATATTTTAGCAACAGCGCAAAATAAAATCTCAACACCACTAATATTATGTCAACACCACTAGTAATCAGTCAATAACACAACAAATATAGTGTCAACACTTCAAATAATCTGTTGATATTTTATTTTTTTTGGTGAAAATCTGTCAAAACATTAAGACAATAATATTATTACTAATTCTATAACAAACAACTTATGTCAAAACCTAACAAGCTTTACTGTAATTCTTCAAAATTAAAATAATTAATCTCTAAATCTATCAATCAAGAAAGAATAGGGATGTAGTGTCTCTAGACAATTTCAAAGCTTAGTAAAGCTTCATAGCCCTGCAAAAGCTAGTGAACAAATTGCTAGACCATACATGTTTTCATGTCATCTCAGTGAAGAGTTTTAAGGCATTTCTCTTTCTTTCTTTTTTTGCTTTTTCTAAAGCCATGGATAATTGCAAAAACAATTGCAACATTTTGACCGACAATCTTCTCGTCCACCATCAACATTGCTTCTTCTATTTTTAAGTTCACCGCCCTTTCAAATCCGACAACGGAAGCGGAAAATCTTTGGCGACAGAGGAGAACGCTGACGGTGAAGAATGGCTGACCGACGACGATGAACAGGGCGGATTCAGTGACCGAGGAGGAAGAGAGCGGACGGAATCGCCGTCGACGCCGACGGAGGGTGGCAGAGTCTGCGGCAGTGGAGGAAGGAACGTGATTGTCTTTGGGGTGGATAAGGGGTATAAACTTATAACTTAAATATGTGGTGTGGAAACTCACAATTTAATTGAGAAAGGTGTATTGGACACAAATCCTTCTATCCTTTGTATATGCCAGTTTTTGGGTAAATACCCCAAAACTGTAATGTTTTTTAAGTTTTTGCATCACTTTTTTAAGTTGTAAGAAAATACCCCTTTGCTGTCAACAAAATTTTTAACGGAGCTGTCAACAAAAATTTTAACAGAGTTGTCAACAAAAAATTTTACAGAGCTGTCAACAAAAAATTTAACAGAGTTGTCAACAAAAATTTTAACAGAGTTGTCAACAAAATTTGAGTTGTCAACACCACTAAATAAGTTGTCAATATGACTAAATAAGTTGTCAACACGACTAAATAAGTTGTCAAACCAACTAAATAATTTGTTAAACACCACTAATAACTTGTCAACAAAACAACAAATGAGTGTCAACACTACAAATAAGTTGTCAACACGACTAAATAAGTTGTCAACACGACTAAATAAGTTGTCAGCACGACTAAAGAAGCGTACAAAATGACAGTAGCAGTGTAAACATCAGCATTTCTACAATAGAAGAGCATTTATGATCTCCTGCAGCAAGGCAGAGAACAACAATACACGAATAATAATTGAGTTTGTATTGATGGAGATCAGTTTCCATCAACTCGGTTGGTAGATAGACATCACTGAATTCTCTTCGTAGTTTCTCAATCCTATAATATGTTGATAACAAGAAATCTAAGGTTGGATTAAAAAAAGTGCTTATTTGAATATTGCATAACATCAGTATGCCAAGACATTAAAAAAAGTGCTTATGTGAAACCCCTATTTCTTTGTCTGGATACTACTACAAATATTCGAATTAATAAATCTAGGCCAAGCCTCACCTGCATGATGAATTTACTGCAATGATTCTCCCAATGCCTGTTGATTTTTTATAATTAATAAATCTAGGCCAAGAGTACCTCACTTGAGTATTTGCTGACAGGTACTCTACTAGAATGGCGCAACCAGTTGAAGATTTCCAACAGTTGATCGGGATTTCTGAATTTGTGAATTGCAGCAGTTGAAGATTTTCAAGAAATTCACAATCAAACTACTTGCCGGGAAATTGAAGAAATCAATGGCGCAACCCTCCGATTCAGACTCGCTACCCTCCACAGAGCCGTCTCGTCTCCGTCGGAGATGTCCATGGCGACCTCGCCAAGCTCAAGGAGTCACTCCGTCTCGCCGGCCTCATCGACTCCTCCGACCGCTGGCCCGACGCCTCCACCACCCTCGTTCAAATCGGAGACGTCCTCGATCGAGGCGGCAACGAGATCGCCATTCTTTACTTTCTCGAGAAATTGAAGCGTCAGACGGCTCGATGCGGAGGCACCATCATCACCATGAACGGCAATCACGAAATCATGAACATTGATTCCGATTTCAGATACGTTACATCAGACGGATTCAAGGAGTTTATCAATTGGGGGTTTTGGTACAAGATCGGGATTTCCATGAAAACTATGTGTTCTGGTATCACTGATTTGCATGTAGATCCGTTTGATGGAGTTCGGACGGAATTTAGGGGAATTGATAAACGATTGCACGAAGGAGTTGAACGGATCTGAAGAAGACGAAAGGAGATGAACGGATCTGAGGAAGACGGAAGCAGTTCAAGCCGATCTGAGGAAGAGAGATGAAGCTCAAGTGTGAGTAAGAAGACGAAGAGAAAAAACAAGTGCGTCTATAATGGGGGTAGGGTAGAAACTAAACACTTATTTTGGAAATGCACTTATTACAAGTATTGGACATATGAGATTGCTTATTACTTAGGTTTACGAGCCCATGACCTCAGGCTAGAAAATCGGTTCCAATACTTAGATTATATATAGTTTGGAGTTGATACCTCAGTATTAATCTATACATTATCATGTTGGTGATTAGTGATTTAAATTCTTCTCACTTCTAGATACACTAAGATTTCCGGAAACATATATATTAATATACTAACGTCTTATCATAAAACTTGTTTTATTTAAACCCTCAAGGCATAGCTGGACTGGAAGAGAAAGTTGCTGGATTATTACTACTAATATGGTTCCCGCGCATTATAACTCGATATAGTTAATAAGTAGTATAACGTTACCAGTGATGCACCCATACTTTTACCACCCATGCACATTTACTTATTCACTGATGCACCTTTATTTTACCATTGATGCACCTTTACTTTATCACTAATGCACCTTTATTTTACCTGTGATGCAATGCACTTATCCTTTCATTTACTTAACCACTGATGCACTTATCATTTACCACTGGTGCATCTTTACTTTACCACTAATGCACCTATCATTTACCACTGATGCACCTATCATTTATTTCATTAATCAAGCTTGCACATAAAAAATAATAGAGATTTAACATTAACTTTCAGAAAACATGAAGCGAGAAGAAAACCAGTAATCAATTGCTTGTTGTATTTCAAATCCAATGAGATATACAATGAGCATTGCTAATTATATCTTAATTTTGATACCATAAACGAGTCTATAGTATATTGGAGAACATTTCTTGGTGAACGATCTCTTCTTCTCGGACGGCGAACAGTTTCTTGTCGATGCGCTCCGAGGTGTTGACGGAGGCGAGTAGTTTCTAGTCGATGTGCTCCGGTGAGACGAGACGGCGACGAGTAGTTTATAGTCGATGTGCTCCGGCGAGACGAGACGGCGGCGTGGTGGTTTATTCGGATCGAGGAGCTGTTGTAGAGGTAGGCGACGACGGCAGAGCTTTTGTAGAGGTAGAAGTTGCGGAGGTAGGAAGGAAAATTAATTAATCGTGGGGACCACCATTCTGCCCTCTTAGTTGCTAGTCTTTGAATTTACGAATTGAGTGATTTCTTATTCCAACTCTAAGAGGACATCCTCACCAGAATTGAATCTTTAAAACTCAACCATAAAAAGGATGAGTTTCAAATAATTACTCCCTCGTCATGGTCTTCAACCTCACGATCAAAACCTGACCTCATAGTCATATCTCCTTCCCAATGTTAGATGTCTCTCCGGCGGTCCTAATCCGGTTGGAAGCAAATTAAAGAATTATGATTACATTATGGATAAGCTTTCGGATGGACTGTTAAGATGTGAGAGGTGGACTGATTATATTTTTATAATATATGACATATCACAAGATTGTTCAAATCACTTCATTTAAATTTGTTAAAAATTATCTATCATAAATCGACTTCAACAGATATCTGCATACGTGGTGATATAAAGCACTACCATAACAAATACGAAATATGATCTAAGACAATGTTAGATTTCAACAATTTTTTAACAAATGCAAAAAATGATAATTACTACAGTATAACACAAAAGTATAATATTTTCGTATTTATTAAGAAATTAATAATTTTGTGATATGTCACATATTATAAAAATAAAATTATAAATTTGTAAAATAATTTAATAGAATATTGGCAGGTAAAGATCTAAAAAAATTACGGTGGGTTAATTACGGTGGCCCGGTACGGATTGACATTACTTTGTCAAATCCATCAATTTTAATATAAATATAGATATATATAGATAGAATAAAATTTCTAATTAACTCATATTAATAATAAACTGAAGGAGGGGGTGTCAGGATAAAACAAATGGATTGACGAACGGGATTAGTTAGAAATGAGTTTGGAGGTTGTGGTAGAGGAAAGAGACGAAGACGATGTGTTATTAGTTAGTGATGAAATTAGCATTTAAGAGAATAAATAATTGGATAAATTTTTAAAATATTAACATTTATTAGGTATAAATTGACATTACTTCATCAAACTCAATAATTTTTATATATATACTAGTTCATTACCCGCACGAACACGTTTACTTTTTTCGTATTTATATATTTCATATTATTTTCACATATGTATTTATGTTGTAATTTTTAATAAAAATAGATGTTTTTAATTAATTAAATATATAAATTTTAACATATTGATTAGTAACGGAATCTGAAAGGTATAATTACTAATTAGTGATATTATAAAATCATTATCTACATAATAACAATCTGCTGAAAGAGAATCTCAAAAGACAACATGGTCTAAGGAGAATCTCAAAAGACATACACATTGAACATATAAAAAGCGATGAGGGGAATACAATACAAAAATGAACGTACACTCAAAACATAACTAAAAAAATTAGAAGATTAAATGAAAGGAAGAGCAACTGGCAGAAACGAACAGACGTGAGACGATAACTGTAGGAGCCTAATTAAATGTGATATTTTCTTAATGTATTAACGCAATGCATTAAATTTTCAAAAAATATTAAATACATTAATTCAATGCATTAAGTATGTATCAATTGTCATTACTCCATCGAACTCAACTATTTATATATATATATATAGATATAGATCAGAACGTAAGGAGGGTGGATAACTTCGTCATTTATCACTTTTTAATAGATAAACTATTCGAAGAAGTTCATGGGTGACTTGACTTCTAGTTAAAAGAAGAACCCTAAAAGAAGGCATATAATAAGTGATTTCAAAAAATATATGCATACTTGATGACGTAGAATGTGCGACTAAAAATACGAATAACTTGAGAACTGTTGTGGAACGTACAAGTGGAGGGCTGTGATGCGACTTCAATCAGTTGATACGTCGGTCTGACTGCAGTGGTGACCGACGAGATGTACAACGAAAGAAGTAGGAGCGAATGAGCGATTTTAGGGTTAAAAGTTGGCAGTTATTTCTTATGTCGTGTGAGAGATTGAGTATTGACATATTATATTAATAGAAAGAGAAGACTAATCCAAGTCCTAAAATATATTTCTTTTATAAAAAAGATTATTCGGTTCAACAAAATTAATAACGATTCAGAATAATTAAATCTAAAATCAAACCGTAAGAGATGGGTTTGATTTTGGTTCGTTTTTTTTTGTTTGGGTTGATAATTTGGTTTTTTGGTTTTAAATAAATCATATTAGCCCTAGCTACAACGGCGAGAAGTTTAGTATTTTCACTAGCTTTATTCCCGCGCCATGTGCGGAATTTGTACAACAATTTTACAACTATATATATAATTAATAAACACATAAAAATAAGATTAATGTAAATAAAAGGATGCATTAAATCATTATATTTATTTTAATTGATTTACAAATCAATATATATAAATAAAAAGAATTTCAATTGATTTATAATCTTTTATATTGATATGCATTTAAATTAGTAAATGATATCAATTGATTTAGGATAGTGATCTTTGTATATATACTTTAAATGATTTGTGTTTAAATAAGGAAATGATATCATTAGAATTAGGTTAATTATCTTTAAATATATATATTTATCTATTTTATTTTTGAAAAAATGACATGTGTATGACGTGACATGGCTTATTGATGAGTAGATGATGTGACATAGTTTATCGAAGAGTATATATACTTTAAATGATTTGTGTTTAAATAAGGAAATTATATCATTAAAATTAGGTTAATTATATTTAAACATATTTATTTATTTATTTTATTTTTGAAAATATGACATGTGTCTGGTAACGTGACATAGCTTATTGATGAGTAGATGATGTGGCATAGCTTATCGAAGAGTATAGAGTTTTGCTTTACTAGTTATATAGAGATATAGAGATTAGCAAGGTGTCGCAGGATTATATATTAGTTTGATCCTTTCCAACATTTATTAAAGAAAATTAAAACACAGCCGGCCTATTCCAAAATATATTGTTATAGTAGATATTTTCAAATCATATTTAAGGAGTATGCTTGCTACACATATATAAATATAAATATGGGGTCAAGATCTGGTGAGAACGAATTTTAGGAGAGAACAGGTGAGAACGAATCTGGACCGTTCATCAGAAGAAAAAAAATATTAAACGACAGAAAAAAGAAATCTTCTCACGCTGCCTTCCCCGACCTTTCTCCTCTTTCCTAGCTTGCATCAATGGTGAAGCGGTAAGCTCGAGATCTCGTCGACCTTGCAACTCCGGCACAAAGCGGCGATGACGATGTCGCTGATAGTAGTTGCAAGGATCGTTTCTGTTCGATATTTTTGAAGATTTACGAATTTTGGTTTTAACCTAGGTTGAATTTGGGGAAACCATCTCTAAATTCTGAGTCTCAATCTGCGTTGCCTTCGGTTTCTATGCCGGGCACGAGCCGCTTGCACAAACCCAAGGTTTTTGCTCTAAGACTGTCTTCGGGAACCCTATTTCTCTTCGCTTCTATCTTCTTCTTCTTCGGGGCTGCGATTCGAAGTAACAGGAGGGAAAACCGGATGGAAATCCGGCGAAGATGGCTTCAGTTGGTGAAGGAGGCGACAATTCTCCAGTCTCGGAAGCGGCGGAGGGTGGGACGAGCATCGAATCGATGACAGTGAAGGAGAAGAGCGGGAAGTTATGTTCACGATGTCGACAGAGATGCTCGGAAGGATTAATGTAGAGACGACCACAATGTTGTGACGGTGATACAAGCAGCAAATGAATGAATCATTCATCATCTGATAAGCAGACGACACCAACCCCAACTGTTAGCTACTCTCTCCCACTCTACTTTGGTTTAATTTCAGAATACTGCTTTGCTAATTTAGTCTGTTAGTGGTAGAAACTAGAAAGTAGGTTAATTTTAGGCTAGTGGATGATTTGAGTCATATGCTATACAGCATATTGGTAGCTCAGGTTGTTCATTTCTTCAACTAAAGGTCTTTATACAGTGTGCTAGTTCTGTTTTGATTGTACGTAGATGACAGAATTTAGCATGAAAACATAGCAGCTTGGTGTGTCTGAGGCTCCGAGGGAGTAACACTGGAATTTTTCTTATACCATCTCCATTTTTGTACATACTTCAACCGTTCAGTTTCGTCTCATATATATTCTCTATCACATAACATTTTGATCACTACATATGTTATATCATATGTATAGCCAATTCCAAACCAGAAGATCCATTGGCGATCCATGGAAGGTCTTCAGAACAGGAATATAAAAAGCATGTGATCAATCTCTCATTCACAATGTAATTCAGTATATTTACATTAACCCCTTCCACATAGGAGTTGTTGGGTTTAATCCCAAAAGTCCATCATCATGCCTCATAGAAGTGAGTATTATCCATAATTCTCTTCTTCTTTTGTGGTAGAATATATCCATAAATAAGTTGCATTTTTTACAATGGATTTTCTATTAAAAAAATTGTTGGGTTTGTTTCAACTGTGTCCTATGAAATCCTTCAAATCTTGACTCCAGTGGCATCAGTAAGCATTCTTTAAAACTAAAAAAGTCTCTGTTTCTGCTGTCTTTAATCTTCTGCAAATGGCATAACATGGTTTCTGATGGCGGTTATTTCATTGACGTGCAGGCGTTGAACCCGTTCCTCGAAAGCTTGCTGTTAAGAGGTCTGGAAAAGTTTCCTAGGTTTGCAAAAGAATATGTACCAGACTCCTCCACCCCTTCTACCAATTGATCAAGTCTTCATAAACAAAAAATGTAGGGAATGATGACAATCTGTAAGAAAAGCATTTGTAACTGCAAATTTTGCTATACTAAACCTGGATTTAATATCTAATCGACCGTGTTGAAGATGAATATATGCTGAACTGTACTGGAAATTAGAAACTTGATAATTAGTGCATCAATGATCAGTCTTGTTTCTTCGGTCTCTCTCACTAGTGGAAATCCTCTAAAACGTTTGTGCTCTGACAGGATGCTATTAAAATAGCTCTCTTGCTTGGGGCCTTTGATCGTGAAAGAAGGTAATGTTGTACTTGAACCTTTTTATGTTTTATATTTTACCCTCTTCACCTAGCAAGAATCAGCATCCTTATTTGTATCGATCTCTTTTTTTAGAGTATAATTTACCCTGCATTTTTTGTATTCTTTGATGATTCAGCCTTCCTGGGTTCCCTATTTTCAAATGTTGTAGTGTATATCAACAATAGTGAACAGAGAAATAACAAGTTTTGGTAGGAAGTTGTGTGGAATACAGGTTAATAGTTCAGGCTGAGTACGAAGATAGTTTAGCAATAGCATATGTAGTAAATGAACAGAGACATAGATTGATATGTACTCTTTCTTTCAGTTTGACTTTCCTGCACAAATAACTAGCTTCCATGTTTAAATGTCTATCAAGTCTCACCTGATAAATGTGTTTCTATCTTCATATCTACACTGGTTTTAATTTAATAGCAATGAAGTTGTAGATTTGTATTTGTACCATGAAATTCACAAAACTGACTATGCAATTCACAAAAATTGAGTATGCAATTAAAAAATAACTAAGTACGCAATTCACAATAAATGAGTATGCAATTCACAAATAACTGAGTATGCAATTAACAAATAACTAAGTAGGCAATTTACAAAAACTGTGTATGCAATTGACAAAAAACTGAGTATTTGAAATTCAGTAATACCTTGCTTTTAGAGAAACACAAGTTTGAGACTTACATTTAATTTTAAAAAATACACATACAAATATACAATACATTACGACATGCATATATTATGTGTTATGAGATGCATTTTATTTGTTTTTTTTGGACAATTTTGTTAGTTACGTGCCTCGAAAAAAGCACGTGACATGGCTACGAAAAGCACGTGGTGTTGCTCTTAATCTCACGTGGTGTGCCCTATAAAAGCATGTGGCGTGACCCGAAGAAGCACATGTGTGCCTCCGAAAAAGAACTTGTCGTGCCTTAGGACACATGACGAGGCTCCTAAAATCACATGATGTGGCTCGGAGAAGCCCGTAGTGTGGCTAAGAAAAGCACATGTCTTGACTTGAAGAAGCACATGACTTGACTTGGAGAAGCGCATGACATGACTCGGAAGATGCACATGACATGGCTCCGAAAAGAACATAGTGTGTCTAGGAAGAAGTACATGACGTGCCTCGAAAAAGCACGTGACGTGGCTCCGAAAAACTCGTATTGTGCTAAGAAAAGTACGTTTCTTAACTTGGAGAAACACATAATGTGACTAGGGAGATGCACATGACGTGTCTAGGAAAAGCACGTGACATGCCCAAGAAATAACTAAGCATGTAATTCACAGAAACTGAGTATGCAATTTACAAAAACTGCGTATGCAATTCACAAATAACTAAGTGTATGCAGTTTACAAAAACTGAGTATGCAATTGACAAAAACTGAGTATGCAATTGACAAAAACTTAGTATGTAATTCACATGACGTGGCTATGAAAAGCACAACATACCCTAGAAATAACTGAATATGCAATTCACAAATATGGAGTATGCAATTTACAAATAACCGAGTATGCAATTCACAAAAACTGAATATGCAGTTCACAAATATTGAGTATGCAATTTACAAATAACTGAGTATGCAATTCACAAAAACTGAATATGCAGTTCACAAATATTGAGTATGCAATTTACAAATAACTGAGTATGCAATTCACAAATAACCGATTATACAATTCAAAAAACACTTGGTATGCAATTCACAAATAAACTAGTACATAATAAGTATGCAATATAGAAACTACATCGTATGCAAACCATAAAAAATTCAGAAAATCACTTAATATGCAATCCAAAAAAAACTTAATATGCAAACCACAAACCAATAAGTATGCAGACAAGAAATTACTTTTATGTAATTCAGAAATCACTTAGTATGCATTTCACAAAACAAGTAGTATGTAATTTAAGAAACACTTGATATGCAATTCACAAATCAAGTAGTATGCAATTAAAAAAAACACTCGGCATGCAATTCACAAATAATTAAGTATGCAATTCACGTACGGTGCTCTAGAGTAGCACATATGGAGCTTAAATAAAATCTCTTAAGGTGCTTCGCAAGAAGCACATATGGAGCTTATAGAAAAACACGTAAGACTTTTCGAAAGAAGCACGTAGGGTGCTTCTATAGTAGCATGTATGGAGCTTCAAAAAAGCATGTATGCAATTCACAAATCAAATAGTATACAATTCACAAATCAAGTAGTATGCAATTCACAATTCAAATAGTATGCAATTCAAAAAACACTTGGTAAACAATTCACAAATAAACTAATATGCAATCCATATAAACCTCATATGCAAACCCCAAATCAATAAGTATGCAATACTGCAAAACGCTTCGTATGCAAACCACAAAATAAAATAAAAAATCATTTAATATGCAATCCAAAAACACTTCATATGCAAACCACAAATCACTCATATGCAATTCAGAAATCACTTAATACACAATTCAGAAATCACTATGCAATTTAGGAAACACTTGATTGCCAACAAGCACTTGATTGCCAACATCAACAAACAATTACTAAGAAAAAGCTATCACTAGTGATACCAAATACACTCGTTCTATCTCAAGATCAATTACAACTTTTTCTAATACATGTCTATACTGGGATTTAAATGCACTCAAAAGGAAAAAGGGGATATAAACGCAGTTAAAGACACCATGATGCACCTGTTTACTTCTTTGCAGTAACAACTAACAAGGAGAAGGAGGAGGAAAAGGAAACATTCCAGCAAAAATGTTTTAATTTCCTATCTGGTGCCGCTGTAATTGAAAATTAAGGTACACAATCTCTCATCATAAATTTAATGTTGCTCCTTGAAGCTACATATAAATCTTATTTAGTCTAATGACATCAAACAGTTTACAGAATTACTCAACTACATACATATATATCTTTTCTCTTTTGTTATCCATATAAAAATCAAAATTTTCAAGTAAATGTTCTACCACATTGACCCCTGCAGAATGTATCCAGCAAACTTGAACCTGGTATAAGTAAGAGAGCAACAAAATCGGTAGCTAGTAAAGAACATGAAGATTAATTTTAGTAAAATTAAGAAGCTATAGTTGCTGCCTGGATTGTGATGTGTGCAAGATATCTTTTGACTCCCTCAAGCTTGACATCGACTAGTTTCGAGAGAAGCAAGTGAGCGGGATCGAAAGAAGTATGTGACGTGCTACAGGATTAGAACAAGCCATGATTCGAAAATAGCACGCGAAGACTTTGCAACATCATTTGCTCTCTTCTTCTTTGCTTTGGCCTTCTCAAGCTGCATCACTCGTTTCTGAAGCAGGTCTGACGGATATTGTTGCTCGATATTGTGCTCCTCCACACGCTTGATCACAACTTTCAGACAAGTCAACTCTCGTTCGGTGACCTCAACCTGAAAAGCTTGCAATGTAGTAAATCAAACTGAGTTGCTTTATTGAAATGGATGATACTTTACTAAAGTGCTTGCTTTACTGAAATGCTTGCAAGCAATATCAAAGATCATTCTGACTAATCACTAATATGAACAATATTAATTTCGAAAGTTCTTTGTAGCATTAAGTGAGAGACTGATACATGAGGAGGCATGAGGAGTGCATCAAATCACCATTGGTGTCATATCTTCAAGTTGATGAATTTAATCTTCAGCTTGTAGAAATAAATATACCGACCTTACAATCACAATTATAGAAGAACTACAAGAGCTAATTAAATCATCAACTTAACATCATTGAAACCCCTCATCTCAAAGATAATTCAAAAACAGTATCAATTCATACAAAATTCGAAGTTTCAACTATAAATCAAAACTCAAAAGCAGCAAGAACAAGCAAGTGAGTCAATAATCGAGCACCAAGTTCCAATTTTTTATTAAATCTACAATGCATACAGAACCCAAATCCAGAAATTCAGATTTACAAAAATCCCCCAATTTCAAGCCATGAGTGGACATCAGAACTAATATACTCATCAATCCGAACACAAAAAATATCAGATTGGGGAGGTTGGGGTTTGAATTGAGCATAAAACTTACATTGATTCGCTGATGGCCTCCAATGGTCAGCTCCGTTCAGGGCGAGAAGTGACATAATGGAGGGTCGCCAGCAATCGTAGCACGACTTGCCCGATTTCAATCCGACGCTTCGTCGCCACCTTGGTTGCCTCTCTTACCTATAGACGTCAGCACTCAAACAAGGAAGAGGAGGAGAGTAGGAGAAGATGCGAGGAAGAAAGGGTGGATGTCCCTGCTCAAACCAGGAAGAGGCGTGTGGGCCGTTCAAATCAATATAAATTAACGGACGAGATTGGTTCTCACGGGAATGGGAGTTCTCTCCTAAGGATTGGTTCTCACCTGAACCACTTCCTATAAATATGTTCTTAATTAGTCACATTCAAGTAATCCTACTATATACTTTTTCTTCACTCTAACTAACAATTAGTGAATTACTATAGCTTCGGACAAAGTCTATGGTTAAATACATCCATCTATAAATAACATGCATTTCGTGTTCACCAATCATCATATCGATCCCTTCTCATATCTTCATACACACAAACTCTATTTCCTAGCAGTCTAGCACACAAATGGCTATCAAAATGTGTCTTCTGATTGTGATTTCACTTGCCCTAATCCTCTCTATTGGTGCCCAAAACTCACCCCAAGATTACCTAGACACCCACAACGTAGCTCGAGACGAAGTGGGCGTAGATCCCATCCAATGGAACGCGACATTAGCCGCATATGCTCAAAACTATGCCACGTCAAGGAACGGTGACTGCGCCCTAGTCCTCTCGGGTGGGCCCTACGGGGAGAACCTAGTTTGGAGTAGCTCGATCGACTTCTCTGCGGTAGACGCAGTCAACTATTGGGTCAGCAATAAACAGTATTACAACTATAGCTCGAACTCGTCAGGGCCGTTCCTACCATTTTGGAGGCTCTGCTACAACTCTTAAAATATACAAATTTTAAAAAATAAGCAGTATTTCATTACCTATTAAGTATGCTTAATTGTTTGTCATTATAATAATCGAATTTAATATCAATAATATTAGTCAGTAAAAAGAAGGAAGTTAGTGCCTCACATGAAAATTAAAACGATTGAAAGGAATTCGAAAAAGTAAGAATAATCAAAAAAATTGAGAACCAACAACCCATATGCCAAAATCCGTATCTTTGAACATTGACGAAGGAACATATAAAAACCCAAATTTATAACAAAAATCTTGACAAATTATTCATTGTAAACTATGCTTTTATTATATTAAATGCATACGTTTGAATTGAGAATCAACAATAATTGAAAGAATTGAGACCGATTTCTAGAAAAAAAGATTGAATTTGGACAAAAAGAGGTAGAAAATAAACCTATTAATTTTGGAGATATAAAAAAATATATATAATAGACCTAAAACTAAAAGGGTGCGGTTCCGGTGAGAACAATTTTTAAAATGAGAACGTGCGAAGGGGCTAATGTGCATCAAAATATATTTAAATGTGCATCAAAATATACTTAAATGTGCATCAAATTTTTTGATGCACATCCTTTGAAAAAGTGATGCATATATACATATTTTACCTGAATTTTTTTCAGTTTCTAAATAAATTAATGTTCTTTAAAAAATTAATGTTCTTCAAATTTTTGATGTTTTAAGTTTGTCAACGAATGTGCACCAAATTAATACTAAATGTTCACCAATTTACTACTAATGTGCATCATTCTCACGTTCGTATTTTAAAAGTTGCCACTTTCTCAAACTAAAATATGGGGCCCCGAAATTTTTAGGGCCCTGTTCGATCACTCACTCTTAACACCCTAATGCCCGGCCATGTCGTGCACAGATGCCTTCAACGTGTGTCTTACTTATACTCAAGTGGTATCGAGGAAATCTACGAGCTTGGGGTGTGCTCGTACTGTTTGTAGCACAGGAGGTTGGTATGTTATTTGTAGCTATAATCCTCCCGGTAATATTATAGGAGAATGGCCTTACTAGTCAATATAAAACCGTTATATATATGTTTTATACGATCCATATATAGCTATATCATATATGTGTAGTTTACTCAATATTGTTTGCGCGCGTGTTATGTATGTGGGTGAAGTATAATTTGTGAGGTAAGTTGGGATATATAACTGTACTCGCTATGTGATTGATCTATGTACACGATTAAACACTATATATGTGTTGTAATATAAAATCCATCTCGATCAGATTATAAAGGTTTGTTCGTTAAAACAGCTTATAACTGTTTTGACATTAAATTAAAGAATCCAATATATAATGATATTGATGATTTAGGCATTCTGTTATCAGTTGAATAAGGCCTTGTTCGGCAGGACCCTTATTCTGGATTATAATATATTATAATAGCTTTAAACTCATAATCCATGTTCGGTAGAGTATGTAAATAAACCATTTGATGAAGTACAATTTACTGTAGTCTCTGTTTCATTCCAGACTCTTCTCTTTTTCATATAACTAGAACCGGACTAATCATATCATTTAACACTTTAACATTGTTTAATAAACATCTCACAGTTTGATCAGACTAATCATATTCACAATCTCTTCAATTAAAGAAATGTAAACCAAACAAATTAAAATTTATAAACATCGTGAATCAATTCAATCAACATAACGACAGAGGACATGATGACTTCTTTCAGCGGATAAAAAGAAGTAATTTTAGCCTCCGTAAACAGAGGATATTAAAAATGTTAAAGTGAGGCAAACACAACTTTTTGATGTTAAGTTCGTTCTTCTTTCACCTAATGCGTTAAAATACAAAATAGTTCAGTTTACCAATTCTTTTAGCATTTTAAAATTGTCCTATAAGAGAAGTATATCCCCATAAAAAATTAAGTGATCGTTAGCTTTTCTCGTAGTTATCTTGATGTCACCTCAGTAATTGCAATTGCTCTTAACTGCATCATTATAGATAGATTAAAATATCTAATTAACCCATATTAGTTTTTAATCAAAGAAGGAGGGGGCGTCAAGATAAAACGAATGGATTGACGAACTGGATTAGATGAGAATGAGTTTGGAGGTTGTGGTACAGGAAGGAGACGAAGACGATGTGTTCTTAGTTAAATATTTAGTGATGAAATTGACATTTAAAAGAATAGATAAATAGGATAAAAATTTAAAATATTAGCATTTATTAGGTATAAATTGACATTACTTCATCAAACCCAACAATTTTTATATATATAGATAATCCATTTTTCAATATAAGTTCATTATAATAGATTATTTTTTAATGTCGAACGCACTCTAAATCATTAAAAAACATTTATTTGCCGCACTGTGTATGCAAATACCTTTATGATATTTGATTTTAATTATAGAAAATATTCAAGTGTGAATATATATTAACGTGCGAATATGCGAATGAATGAACATTTAAGTCATTGACATGCACATTTAAGCAAATTGACATGCACATTTAAGTCAGCGACATGTACTATTGACAGATTTGCATGTCATTGATAATATGTGAAAAGTAAATGCACACACCTTGCGTGTGCATGTCATTACTGAAGAACGTGCATGCGAATGGGATATTCGCACAATATATATCCGTATCTGATCCAAACTCTCTTACTAAGCTAACCTTTGAAATTTCGAAAGAAGTAATTCTGATCTTGATTGTATAATCGCGTATGGGATTAACTATTTAATTCCATGTCATTTTCAAAGTTCAAAGTTTTGAGTGAAATTATCCTACAATATAAGAAAGGATATAAAAATCAATCATGGCAATTCTCTCGTCTTCTTCATCTACGAAAAATATTTCAAGAGGAGCTTCTTTGGAAACTGGGAGATGGCTGTAGTATTAAATTTTGGACAAATAATTGGGTTCCAAACTTGATTCTCAATACCTACTTCGACCCATTACACTCCGATATAAATGAAACTATTAGTTGTTATATTACTGACTCACGCACTTGGGATATTCAACGCCTACAACAAGTTCTTCCACATAATATTGTAAAGCAAATCAGTGCAATTTATATCCCTAGAATCCCCTGCCCGGATCAAATTGTTTGGAATCTAGAGAACACAGGATCCTTTACTACATCTTCAGCTCGAAAACTGTACTCAAACGCAACTCCCACAACAAACACCAACCTATTTTACTACATTTGGAACCTTAAGATTCTGCCGAGGCATAAAAATTTCTTACGGAAAATTATGTCCGGTAATTTACCCACTACTGAGAGACTTAATAGATACTACAACAAAGTCACTTCTCAATGCCCTCGTTGCAATCATATTATAGAAGACACACAACATGTCTTTCTTCAATGTCCACATACTATTCAACAATTTCACAAGTTCTCACAACTCCTTAACCTACAAGCACCATTACCCAATGACGCCACTTTTGTGGACTACTTCGAAAACATTATCATGATGAATTCCCCTCTTAGAAAATATCTATACCCGCTCATCTTCTTCTGATATGAACTATGGATTTTCATAAACAGAACGGTCTTTAATAGAATCAACACGGATCATAGGGACCCGGCCGACATAGCATACTTTAATTTCAAAAACTGGGAAACAATTCAACTAAAACAACATGGCCCCAAACTTAAAAAACACTATAACAGAAACAAGAGGAAAAACAATACATGGACTCCCCCGCCAGATAATTGGGTTAAGATCAATTTTGATGGCTCACTACAACAGAACAGAGAAGCTTTTGTAGCTAATATCCGTAGAACTAATAATGGAAAAATAATCTTTGTCAACAGTCAAAAAACTTTGCTACAAAGTATTATTCAAATTGAAGCTTTTGCAGCCCTACAAGCCATACAATTTGCGATTTCCCATAATCTTAACAATATCATTTTTGAAGGAGATAATCTAACAGTCATTAATTCCATAACACGTATATGGAAAATTCCTTCGGATATCAAAACAATTATTTCCGACTGCTGAAATCTTTTAAAACATATTCCTAATTACACTTTCAAACAATGTTTCAGAGAAGCGAATAAAGCAGCAGATTATTTAGCCCATAATAAAACTAATATTATGGCAATAAAGCTTTCACTTTTTGATCACAAAAGTTTGTGCTTACCTGATGCTAATATCAGGAATCTCAGAGGTTCTTCACTTTTACTTGGTTGTCCCCCGACCTTGCTTTCATTTTTTAGGATCATCCTGCGGGATGATCAGGGACCGCTATTGCTGTGATGTATGGGGTTCCAGTTCTTGCCTTCTTCCACACAAAAAAAAAAAAAAAAACAAAAAAGTTTTGAGTGAAATGTTATTCCATCGCCGGCCATCAGCATTTTTTAGATATCTAGAATGATTTTTTGCTAGAAGAAATTTGTGGTGGGGGACCAGTACTATTCATATAAAATTACTTTTTTCTACCCGTACCCGTGTTTCCAGCTCTTGATTACATATAAAGTAACTGTTTTATTCATCTATATAGATTTAAGCGGTTGATAAACTAACTCTTAGAGTAAAACAGTGTTAATAATTTATAGGCGTTAGATGAAATATGAGTGAATGGACCAGATTAACTACAATTAATAATAATAATAAAGATAAAAATTCCAAAATATCTCTATATGGTAGGGATTTAATTTCCTCTCTCCTCGCTTCTTTCTCCTCTCTCCTAGCCTTAGGCGCCTTAATCGTAGCCCTATTCTTCGGTGGCATTCTTCTTCGACTCCTCTCTTCAAAACGCCCTCCACTGCTCCTCCATCGGCTTCTCACCTCCCGTCCCTTCACCGACTAGCAACAAACCCTCGGCCTCTCCTTTGCAATAATGGCTTGAAATTTGAAAACTTTGGATTCTTGCAGGCTTTGGATTCTTGCGGGCTTTTGATTCATATTATTCGACTAGATGAAGCATACAGTTCAGTTTTGCAAGACGAACGCTTTGCGGAATTTCCAGGAAATGATTCTACTGGTTTTTTTTGTTGATTTCAATAAAGAGATGCATCCTCAAGGAGAGGTAATTAATCATACATCTGCTAATAAAATTGTTGACTCTACAGTTAGTAATATATTGCTGATTCAAGTGCAACAGACAATGAATTCAGACGACATTGAAGAATGAAAGTCTGCTAATAAAATCTCATCTATTTCCTCCATTCTTTTTTTTTCCATTTTCCAAAGCTGCTAAAATGGCTAGAATTCAACTTATATTGACTATATACAGCTACATGAGTATAATATTCACATATAGTGTGTTCATATTCACTTGTTTGTGTGTGATATGCACACTACTTTTTACATTATGCAAATCGAATATAGTGTTTTTGAAGTGCATTCTTAATATGATGAATTTGATGAACAATGATTTTGTGCATATCGTTACGGATGTGGTGCATATTGATAGGAGCATGTTATATGGTGATAACTAGCGACTATTAGCATAGGATTAGAGGAGTTTAGGTGCTTGTCGAGTGTATTTCCGGAATCCGGTTGGAGTTGTTATTATGGATTTGCGGGAAGCTCGAAAGCGATTTTGGTGGTGGAGTTAGGAGATTCCGCTTGTATCCTTCATTGGTACTTGCGGGATGGAGCTTAGGAGGAGTACACACCACACTTGCACCAGAGGAGTGGTCGAGAGGCGAAGCCGAGCTGCCTCGAGACCAGAAGAAGACGGAGAGAAGAAGCTGCAGACAAGAAATCGCGGTCGAGATCCCAAAATCTCGGTCGAGATTTTGCCATTTTCCAGCATCGAGATTCTGTTGATTCCACGTCATTCCACGTCAGCATGTGCAAATCGCGGTCGAGATTTCCAACATCTCGGTCGAGATTTCTACCCGGAGTCAGCATTGAATTGATGGCATTGGATGCTAGACCTTCCTCTCTCCATTTGATTTGTAACTCCAAAAACAAGTTATGTCTATCTTTAATTTGCTGCATTAAGACTTGGTTTTTCTTGGTTTTTTCTTGGTTTTTCTTGGTTTTTTCTAGGGAGAAAATATATAAACTCTTCTCCTTCTCCCTAGAGTTTTTATCTTGGTTTTTAGTAAGAAAACTCCATTGTTGAGAGCTTCCATGACTTTGTGCAACTAAATCTCCATTGTTCACTTTGAGGTTTGAAGCCTTCTTTCATTGGAGGATTGTGAGTTTCCTACATCTTATATTCTATTTCAATTGTTGTTTTATTTTATAATCTCTTGTGCCTCAATTTGCTATTGAGAGATATTGGTTTAATCTAGGTTGCAAACTAGGTTTGATTTCTATCTTTTATATTGCTAGACTTGATAATTCTTGTTGAAGAGTCTTGTCTTTGGTAGCAATCCTTATTTGCATGAACTTGTTGTGAATGTTCATAGGGTAGAGATTATAAACTTGTGTCAAGTACCGGCTTGTCGCCAATGGTATTGCACAAACCTACATATCTTTGTGCTTAATGCTATTTGATTATTGAATCTTAGTTGTTCTAGGGTTATAATCAAATAAGGGTTTCTAGGACTTGTTGGACTAGTTACTTTATATGAACAAAGAGTAGGATAAAATCAATTGAATGTGATGAATATAGGGTGTTGGGTTTCTATGATCAATTCTCCTTGCATGATTGATGTGCTAAAAACCGAGAAGTGAACTTCTTTTCCATCATACTACTTAATCTCAACTCTTGCGTTTTTGTTTACTTCCTTGATCTCAACTACATACAAACCCCCCCCCCCCCCAAAATTGGTTACTTGTTAGGAACAAGAGTTGTGATTTGAATTGTACTTTGACTCCCTTGGGTTCGACCCTTGCTTCCCACTATATTAGTGGATTCAAGCTAGGTATTACTTTGATAGGCATCGCGACAATCGCCTCATCAAATTTGGCGCCGTTGCCGGGGAGTCTAATTTACAGTCTTTATCTCATTTTTTTTTGTTTCTAACCTTGGTGTGGATCATTCGTATGGTCCACACTCGTTCTACTAATCAAGCCTTGTTTCCTTTTGATCCAGAAATCGAGAGAACTTTCTTACGGAATTTCCGAGAAGGTATTCACGAGATCGTAGTGGAAAACATGGCGGAACAAACCTTGCGGCAGCTGACCGATCCGGATTTGAATGCCCAACATCTTGGGATCACTTATCCTGCCCTCAATGAAGGAGTTCACTTCGAGCTCAAAACAGGATTCATCAACTTGCTCCCGAAGTTCCATGGCTTGAGTGGTGAGGACCCAATCATGCATTTGAGCGAGTTCCACGACATTTGCAACTGTAGCAAGCCAAGTAATGTTACGGAGGAGCAGTTGAAGATGAGAGCCTTCGGATTGACTTTGAAAGATGGGGCTCGAAGGTGGTACTACTTGCTTCCGGTGGGGACTATTGACACTTGGGCCAAGCTGCATAAGGCCTTTCTTGAGAAGTACTTCCCATCGAAGAAGGCGGTTGCTTTGAAAAGAGCGATGGCAAATGTTGAGCAGGCTGATGATGAAACGCTCTATAACTATTGTGAGCGTTTCGCCCGGTTGTGTGCTAGCTGCCCGTTCCACGGGTTTGAGGAGAAGGATTTGGTGACCCACCTCTATAATGGGTTACTAGATCATGAGAGGAGGCTCATAGACGCCGCTTGCAATGGAAGCGTCTTGAATTTGACTCCTGCTGCTGCCCGAAACCGGATCCATGAGATTGCGGAGGGAACAAGAAGTTTCGGGCGAACTTATACAAAGAAAGGAGCAAGTGCAGTGAGCTCCGAGAATACCGAGCTGAAAGAGGAAATTGCTGAGTTGAAGAGCATGATCAAAGGTTTCACTCTTGGCAATCAAAAGCCGGGGGTCGTTTGTGGGATATGTACTCAAGAAGGGCATCATACTGATCA
Source organism: Oxyria digyna (assembly GCA_029168935.1). Taxonomy (NCBI): domain Eukaryota; kingdom Viridiplantae; phylum Streptophyta; class Magnoliopsida; order Caryophyllales; family Polygonaceae; genus Oxyria; species Oxyria digyna. The sequence goes on along the minus strand of JAPVLV010000001.1, from coordinate 59,404,637 downwards.
ATGCCCCCAGCTAGAAGATCCCGCTATTGCTGAAGTTCATGCTTTGGGAGGTTACGGACCTCCTAGACCTCGTTATGATCAGAACAATGCCAACTACAATCAACGAGGGAATGATCATCCGGGCTTCCGATGGAGTGATCCAGCAGGTGCTCAGAACTTCAACCAAAACCGAGCTCCTTATGCACCCAAGCCTCAAGGCCCTTCCACCGAGGATATGCTGAAGTCCTTGGCCCAACATTTCACCACTCATGTCCAACACTTCACCGCACATGTCCAAACCTCTGAATCCGGCATGAGGGATCTTAGGAACCAAGTCGGGCAATTGGCGGAATCGGTAACTAGGCTTGAACAGCGTATCTCGTCATCTTTGCCTTCTCAAACGGTAGTGAATCCAAGAGCGAATGTAAGTGCTATTCATTTGCGTAGTGGAAAGGTTCTTGAGGGATGTTTGGAAGGAGAAAAGTTGGTGGAAGGCCAATCGATTCCCGAGCTCCAAGCTGATTCGGACAGAAAAGCTACAGGGGAAAAATCGCGGTCGAGATCCCAAAATCTCGGTCGAGATTTTGCTTCTGGAGACGGTGATTGCATTTCCGAAAAATCGACAGAGGGAAATCTCGGTCGAGATAGGGGCATTCGCGGTCGAGATTTGCTTTCTGGAAGTGGATCTCGACCTGTTGGTGACATTCTCGACCGAGATCTGGAAAAGGGGGGTCCTAAGCCTAAAACCACACATCCAAGGCCCGAAGAGGAGTACGAGGATAGAGGAGACTTTGCTTTGAGGCAAGAGGACTATGTGCGCCCCAGTTTCCCTCCCTTATACTCCGAGAAGCCTCCCGCTCCCTTCCCGGAAGCTCTCAAGGACACAAGAAGGCCCGCCAACGATCAAGAGATCTTTGAGACGTTTAGCAAGTGCGAGGTAAACATCCCTTTACTAAAACTTGTTCAAAGTATTCCTAGGTACGCCAAGTTCTTGAAGGAGCTTTGCACCATGAAGAGGAACCAAAAGTTGAAGGGCAAGAAGAAGGTGCAAGTAAGCGAGAGAGTCTCCTCGATCCTTCAACACCGGATACCGGTGAAGTGTGAGGATCCAGGTATATTTACTATCCCTATAGTGATTGGTGACACTAGATATGATAAGGCTATGCTTGATTTGGGTGCTTCTATCAATGTTTTGCCTACATCAATTTATGAATCACTAGGATTAGGACCTTTGCTTAAAACTGACATTGATATAAGACTTGCTGATGGTTCTTGTGTGTATCCTAGGGGAGTAGTAGAGGATGTCTTGGTGAAAGTGGATAAGTTGATATTCCCCGCTGATTTCTTTGTCTTGGATATAAGTGATAATGTTACGGCCTCTATTATGTTAGGTAGGCCATTCATGAAAACTTCTAGGACTAAGATTGATGTTTTTGGTGGAACATTAACTATGGAGTTTGACGGTGATCTAATAGAACATAATATCCATGACGTCGACTCTTTTCACTTGCCTTCTGTTTGTTTGATTGATATTGTTTCACCTCCTATGAAGGAGAATCTTGAGGTCAACATTGTTGATAAGATGGTTGAACCCCCCGACTTGTGCTCGGATGCCACGACCATCCTCTCTACTACTGTTTTGGGCAATCGCCCCACTCTTCTTACGTCTCAGGTCGAGATACCTGCTAGTTCTTTTGTGCAGGTTGTACCGAAAGAGCCCAAACGCTCCCCACCTGACTCTAAGTATGGGGGAGGTAAAAAGAAGAAGAAGACGTGCAAGAAGGTGTGGAGAGTGACGAAGGCAAATGGTCTAAGGTTCAAACCTTTCCATGAGTGGTTCAAGAATGAGATCATGAAGGCCGAGGTTCCGAGGGGACCTATAGAGTACGGGTGAGATGATGGACGTCGTGCCACGACGATAACTAAGGCGCTGACCGGGAGGCAACCCGAGGTAGTTTTCTAGTCTTTGTTCTTCTTTCTTCTAAAAAAAAAAAAAAAAAACGAAAAAAAAAAAGAAAAAAAAGAAAAAAGAAATCGTGCTTTTGGTATTCTATCACCTCCATTTCACTATCACTCCACCATTCCGCTTCTTTCATCCATACCTAAACGTCGTCGCCTCCCCGAGTAACATCGATCTAGCGCCGACGACGTCACCTCATCCTCTACCTCCATGTCACTCGGATCGTTGCTCATTGCAATCCCGAGTGTCACACATTCGATTCCCCATTCCGTTTCATGGTTGCTTTTCCCGGTCTACCACATTGCTGGTTCACTACCATTCCACCTATCACTGGATGACCCGGTTCGTCCCCACCATTAGAGGTCCTCCGCTACACATTGAGGACAATGTTTCGTTCAAGTATGGGGGAGGTTGTCGGTTCTTCTAGTGGTTGTGAGTCTTTTCTTCCTTGCCTCTATCATGATTGATCTGTCTTGGAAGGGAGATTAGACTATCTATCTATCTATCTTGTTTATCTCATTTCAAAAAAAAAAAAAAAAAAGAAAAAAAGAAAGAAGATTGATGTCTTGAGAAGGGAGGTGAAAACCCGAAAGGGCGCCGAACTTAATGTGTTGTGATTTGTTTGACTTCATTGTTGAATGATTTGCACTTTTATGGCGTTGGAGACATAAGAAGGGAGTAGAAGGATTGTCTCGGGTTTTAGGATTCACCATGGAGGGATAAGGAGTTAGATATCTTGCTTCTTTTTCTCTCATTGATCTTTATTGCATACCCATGATCATTTTACTATCTCTTTCTTTGATTTGAGATTTGTTTTGGTACATCTTTGGCGGTTGTGATAGCTCTAGGGTTAGGTTCTTTTCTTGGAGTTTGATGCATATTGTTGGGGTTGTACTATGCAGATTTCTTGTTTTAGGATTGGTGGTTGATGAGTTGATTGGATGTTATGTAGTGGTTTAGGACATCAAAAGAAGAGGAGGAATAAGAAGTGTGTTAAGCGAGTGGGTGACTCGGTTTTATTTTTTTATTATTGCCCATTATTTGTTCCCTTAGCCTTAGAGGAGATTAGGAGTCCACTTGTGCTTATTGCACGTCACTTGGTTCGATATTGGTTACTATTTTGGAGTGGCGTCATATGAAGTGGTGATATAAGGAGGGAATTGGGTAGGTCACCTCGGAGTGATAAGAAGCTAGCCAGGAGCTAGGATTAGAGTTACTTGCTTACACACGGAGTTTGGAGTATAGTCGCTAGCAAGCTTTCCCATGCTTTTGTGACCTTTGTGCTCATTGGAGGAGTTAGCATCACTTTGCTTTCTCGGGGACGAGCAAGGTTTAAGTATGGGGGAGTTTGATAGGAGCATGCTATATGGTGATAACTAGCGACTATTAGCATAGGATTAGAGGAGTTTAGGTGCTTGTCGAGTGTATTTCCGGAATCCGGTTGGAGTTGTTATTATGGATTTGCGGGAAGCTCGAAAGCGATTTTGGTGGTGGAGTTAGGAGATTCCGCTTGTATCCTTCATTGGTACTTGCGGGATGGAGCTTAGGAGGAGTACACACCACACTTGCACCAGAGGAGTGGTCGAGAGGCGAAGCCGAGCTGCCTCGAGACCAGAAGAAGACGGAGAGAAGAAGCTGCAGACAAGAAATCGCGGTCGAGATCCCAAAATCTCGGTCGAGATTTTGCCATTTTCCAGCATCGAGATTCTGTTGATTCCACGTCATTCCACGTCAGCATGTGCAAATCGCGGTCGAGATTTCCAACATCTCGGTCGAGATTTCTACCCGGAGTCAGCATTGAATTGATGGCATTGGATGCTAGACCTTCCTCTCTCCATTTGATTTGTAACTCCAAAAACAAGTTATGTCTATCTTTAATTTGCTGCATTAAGACTTGGTTTTTCTTGGTTTTTTCTTGGTTTTTCTTGGTTTTTTCTAGGGAGAAAATATATAAACTCTTCTCCTTCTCCCTAGAGTTTTTATCTTGGTTTTTAGTAAGAAAACTCCATTGTTGAGAGCTTCCATGACTTTGTGCAACTAAATCTCCATTGTTCACTTTGAGGTTTGAAGCCTTCTTTCATTGGAGGATTGTGAGTTTCCTACATCTTATATTCTATTTCAATTGTTGTTTTATTTTATAATCTCTTGTGCCTCAATTTGCTATTGAGAGATATTGGTTTAATCTAGGTTGCAAACTAGGTTTGATTTCTATCTTTTATATTGCTAGACTTGATAATTCTTGTTGAAGAGTCTTGTCTTTGGTAGCAATCCTTATTTGCATGAACTTGTTGTGAATGTTCATAGGGTAGAGATTATAAACTTGTGTCAAGTACCGGCTTGTCGCCAATGGTATTGCACAAACCTACATATCTTTGTGCTTAATGCTATTTGATTATTGAATCTTAGTTGTTCTAGGGTTATAATCAAATAAGGGTTTCTAGGACTTGTTGGACTAGTTACTTTATATGAACAAAGAGTAGGATAAAATCAATTGAATGTGATGAATATAGGGTGTTGGGTTGCTATGATCAATTCTCCTTGCATGATTGATGTGCTAAAAACCGAGAAGTGAACTTCTTTTCCATCATACTACTTAATCTCAACTCTTGCGTTTTTGTTTACTTCCTTGATCTCAACTACATACAAACCCCCCCCAAAATTGGTTACTTGTTAGGAACAAGAGTTGTGATTTGAATTGTACTTTGACTCCCTTGGGTTCGACCCTTGCTTCCCACTATATTAGTGGATTCAAGCTAGGTATTACTTTGATAGGCATCGCGACAATCGCCTCATCACATATCTATACGGATTTAGTGCATATCGCTACGAATTTGATTCATATCTATATAGATTTGGTGCATATCGCTGCAGTTTTGGTGCAGACCAAAAAAAAAATGTAAATCGGGATGATCACTTATTAAGTGAATTAAGAAAATTTGAGAGATGATCACGTAACTATATATACAAATCCATTACTATTACGTATGAACTATTTATTTGTATATAAGGTTTTATTACAGTGATTCTATACATACAAATCCATTACTATTACGTATGAACTATTTATTTGTATATAAGGTTTTATTACAGTGATCACTTAATAAGTGATCTCTTTATTTTAAGGCAATTAGAAAAAATTTGTGCTCTTAAAAAATTACAGTATAATTTAGTTAAAAATATATTAGTAATATATATCAGGATGATTCAGACCAAAAAAAAATGTAAATCAGGATGATCACTTATTAAGTGAATTAAGCAAATTTGAGAGATGATCACGTAACTATATATACAAATCCATTACTATTACGTATGAACTATTTATTTGTATATAAGATTTTATTACAGTGATTCTATACATTTTATATTTAAGTATACCGATTTACAAAAGGATTAAATTAGAATAAATAAATAAATTTCCTTATTAAATACTTTTAATTTTTTTTTTGTGAAAATCAAACAAGGACAAAGAAAGAGGTGTTGTTTTATGACAAAACATAGATAAGGAAATAAAAAATTAAGTTGAGTAGTAACGTGAACAAGAAATGGAAGAAAAAAAAATTAATGACTAAGATTTATTGAATTCTATCCAAAGGAGCTGATCCAGCGAAAATCAATAACAGAATTATTTGGTTACGTAGTTTATTAGTTGATTCTTCTACACATATGATATTGTTAAAAATGTTATATTATAAACAAAATATATAATTTGTTGAATTTTTCTTAGTTATATGTATTGGAACCATGTCTTCCAAGCTTTGTTATTGTTAACTCTTATACATAACAAAATATATTTATCGTTTTTAAAAATCCATTAAGCATTTATTATTATATATGATATTTTTTATATATCTAATTCTATTTATCGTTTTTTAAGATATATATAATTTCCTTCAATTATAATAAAAAACTAATACGATTCGTCTTACTCCTTATATCCCAAAATATAGATCCATCTCATTTCAACGTGAATGTCGATGCGTAATTTGTTTCATCAATATCTTTAATTACGTGTGAGTAAAAAACTATACACTTTAATAGTATTAAATTACTCATTGAGACGAATCAAACAAGACTCCTCATGATTATGTTTTTCTTTATACCTAAAAGAAATCTACAAAATTTTCTCGAATTGTGAATAGTGTAAAAAAGAAGAAGATGGGAACCAACAAGCATGTGGTCGGGTGCTAAGGGACCCCAACCAGCTAACATGAGGTTTCGAGTTCGAGACTTGGTGGAGGTTAAAAATTGTTTGTTGGGAGAGTCACCCACGCAGCTCAAACTCTAGATGTAAGGGTAGTAGGGGAGTCCCCTAACCGCTGAACTAGAGTGGAAACCAAAAAAAAGGAAAAAAAAGATGGGAACTATATTTCGGAACAGAGGAAATATATCGATTCACTATTAGTAATGTGTCACATGCGTTAGCTACAATACTAAGTATATATGAAAACTAAAATCCTAAATCGGAAAGGATAAATCTTTAAAAATAAAGATTAATGAAATATTAAAATAACTAAGGAGTATTACAATAGAACGTTTGAGTATTAGGAGTCTTAACGTACTCTTAGAACGTAAATTAGAAAAATCTATTAAATAAAGACATAAGAAATGTGTTATATGATTATCCAAGTTTAACACGAGTACTATATTTTACTTTAGCTATTAGACTTAAAAATATATATACGGCTATATTCTTTTAACATATTTATCATTCTACTAACTCCTCGAGAATGTCGATTTCGGGAGAGAGGAACTATACGAATATAATTATATAAAAGCTTACTTATTTGATGATTCATAAGTTATATAATTATATAAAAGCTAACTTATTTGATGATTCATAAGTTATATAAATCCACGCAGGGCACGGAAACTACACCAATGTGATGTAAACTTGATTATTTGGATATTTTTGACATTTGACATTAGACCGTACATTTAAATAAATTTTTATATATAAGTATTGTTGAATTTCATTTTTTTTCTATGTTTGTTGTATTGTTTTATAATTATAATTATTTTTAATTAATAATATATCCGTATTAAACTAGTACGGAGTATAAAGTAATTTTTGGGGGTCGGAGTGAGCTTGCCTTGCACAGCCATGGCGTGTGGTGATGTCATCTACCGGGGCACCAAAAATTTACCGGAGCACCAAAAATTCATCGGAGCCTCTTGAAGAGAACAGTTCTTTATCGACACAAAATCACTTAAAACACTATTTGAGAAGATCTCGCCCAACGAAGGCGTGGGATCTCAAATCTCAAAACCCACAAAAATCAAAATCAAGAAGAGCATCGAGCGAGAGAGATGCAGACTCTGCCTGAACTCATTCTTCGACCGATATCACTCTCTTTCTTCGCCGCCACACGGATCAGAGGTAATCTATTATATAACTATTAAAATAATCTTCAACTTTTGCCACATGGCATCTCCTCCTTCATCGTGCCATGTGGCAGGCTGGCAGCAGCAATTTACTTCATTTATCCATTCTTCTCTTAATGTTTTATGTCACCGCGTGTCTCTGTTCAAATGTTTGTCATTTTCTTTTTAAATTTTATGATTCTTTCTCTTAATATTTCCTACGCTAGCACTAGGCTGGCATAAATGCAATTTTTTAAATTTCTTTACTTGTTAGAAGCAGCTTTTCAACTCAATAGGTTGGTTGAGAAGATCTTGCAAAACCAAGATCTTATGTGCGGAAGAGAAGAAAAGAAGAGAATAGAGGAAGAGTTTCTATGATAGAAAACAAGAACTTAATCAGTTACAGAGGGGGAGTTCTGTTTATATAACAGAAAATACTTAAAGACTAAAAAGCCCCTAATCAACTAATCTATTTACAAGACTAGTATAATCACATATCCTCCCCTCAAGTTGGACTTGTTAAGTCATGAACAAGTCCCAACTTGGAAGATAACAACTCATGTGGTCTCTCCCCTAAAGGTTTTGTCATTAAGTCTGCCAGATTATCTGATATAGATACATGAACTGGCTTGAGAAATCCTCTTTGAACATGGTCTCTGATATAGTGGCAATCCACCTCTAGGTGCTTTGTTCTTTCATGGAAGACCGGATTCTCTGAGATGTGTTGAGCTGACTTGTTGTCACATAACAAAGGTACTGGGAGAGGAGCTCTGACTTGCATATCTGAGAGTAAACCATACAACCAGTAGACTTCTGCAGTTGTGTGTGACATTGCTCTATATTCAGATTCTGCTGAAGATTTTGAAACGGTCTTCTTCTTCTTTGTCTTCCATGAGATCAAGGAATCACCTAGAAACACACAGTATCCAGTGAGACTTCTCCTGGAAAATTTGCATCCACTCCAGTCAGCATCTGTGAAGGCTTGTATGTCTAAGGTGGACTTTGCAAAATAGAACAGTCCCATGTTCAAAGTGGCCTTCAAATATCTTACCACATGTTGTGCTGCTTGCATATGAGGAAGCCTTGGACTGCTCAAAAACTGAGAAAGATGTTGTGTAGAATAGGAGATGTCTGGTCTAGTTAGACTGAGATAAAGAAGTCTTCCTACTAGCCTTCTATAAACTTCAGGATTTGGTAAGATTGTCCCTGTGTTGATAGACAAAGTAACACCAACTGGGAAGGGAAATGAAGCTGGTTTACAATCTGTCATGTTCAGATCAGAGAGTATATCCAGGATGTACTTTCTTTGATGCAGCATAGTGCCTGCTTTTGATCTTCCCACTTCAATGCCAAGAAAAAATCTGATTAAGCCTAAATCTTTAATAGTGAAGGCATCATCAAGACTTTTCTTTAGCTGCTAAATTGTAGTTTCATTTGTTCCTGACAATAAGAGATCATCAACATATACAAGCACCAAAGTAGTGTGACCATCAGAACACTTAGAAAATAGAGAGTAATAATCTCTTCTGGATTGAGCAAAGCCTTGTTTCAAACGGAATTTTGTCAGTTCTACATTCCACTGTCTTGAAGCTAAGCCTGCTTCAAGCCATATAAAGACCTCTTCAACTTACATACCAATCCCTTCTGTGGCAATGAATATACCAGTGGAGGTTGCATATAAACTTCTTCATCTATGAAGCCATGTAAAAAAGCATTATTTATATCAAGTTGATGTATTGGCCATCCTTTGGCAGTAGCTAGAGCTATGAAAGTTCTCACAGAAGAAAATTTTGCAACTGGTGAGAATGTATCTTTGTAGTCTGTCCCTTCTATTTGATTATAGCCTTTGGCTACTAATCTAGCTTTGTGTCTCTCAATGGATCCATCAGGTCTATACTTGACCTTATATACCCATTTGGATCCTATTGCTCTTTTACCTGAAGGTAAAGGTACAAGCTCCCAAGTATGATTGGTTTCCAGAGCCTTTACTTCTTTGATCATGGCTTCTTGCCAACATGGTTGTGTTTTGGCTTGTGTATAGGAAGTGGGCTCTGGTGTTTTAATGACATTGAAAAGAGATGCTATGTAGGAGGGAGAAAAAGCTGTTAGATCACAATGGTAGGTTAAAAAAGATTTGGACAAGGAAGGATCCTTAGCATAGTTAGGAAGAATGTAATATGTGTATTTTGCTGGTACTCTAGATTCTCTACTTGACCTTCTTAACTCACAGGAGAGATCTGTATTGGCTGTTTGTGGCTCAATCTGAACAATGGATAGTTCATTAGGAGAAGGTATAGACTCAGGGATATCAGAAGTAGGAATATTTGGAACCTCTGGTCTGTTATTGGATTGATCATCTGTGTTTGGTAAAATGGAAATATTTGGTTCTTTGGAAGGCTCATCTGGTAAGGCTGGATTCACCAAAGGTAGTGTTTGTTTCTGTGGTAAGGGTTGATCAATTTGAGTGGTGCTAAAAGGAAAAATATGTTCCTGGAAAATTACATCTCTGCTAACAAAAACTTGCTTAGTCTTAAGCTCATATAACTTGTATCCTTTCTGCCCTGAAGGATATCCAATCAAAATACACTTTCTTCCTTTCTCCTGAAACTTATCTCTATCCTTTCTTTGTTTCAAAGCATAGCATAGAGACCCAAAAACTCTGAGATAGTCATAATCAGGAAGCTTACCCATCAAAATCTCATAAGGTGTCTTCCAGTTTAGCAAAGAAGAAGGCATTATGTTGAGCAATATTGTGGCAGTCAAAACCGAATCTCCCCAAAAAGAAATAGGCAACCCTGCTTTCAACTTTAAAGACCTGGTTGTCTCTAATAGGTGTCTATGCTTCCTCTCTGCCCTGCCATTTTGTTGAGGATTATCTGGAACACTTCTTTGTAAAATAATTCCTTTGCTTGCAAAGAAACTGAGACACTGGTTATTGACAAACTCAGTACCATTATCACTCCTGAAGGTTTTGATCATAACACCAAATTGATTCTGTATTAGATTAACAAAATCAACAATGAGATTATAGACTTGAGACTTATTTTGAAATAAGAAAGTCCAAGTACATCTACTATGATCATCAAGCACAGTCAAAAAATACTTGGCTCCATTTCTACTATCAATTCTGTAAGGACCCCAGACATCTAGATGCACCAAATCAAAACACTTTTCAGCAATCTTTTTATTTCTCTTGAAAGGAAGTTTAGTCTGTTTAGCTAGTATACATGCCTCACAGAAATGTCTAGAAACATCAACTTTACTAAAATCAACAAAATGCTGAAGTTTAGCTAAAGGTACATGCCCTAGCCTATCATGTAACAGAACTAGCCTATCCAAGGAATTAGCCTTCAACTGTGCTTTAGCATTACACAAAACAAATCTATCTGAATCAGAAAACATAGCAGTAGTCATCTTCTCCTGAGCAAACACCAACTTTGTGGGAGAGAGCAAATATAATCCTGAGACCTCTTTCCCCATAGCTTCAACTTTCTTAGTCAAACGGTCCTGAAAAAAACATATGTCACTGTCAAAAATAGCCCTCATACCACTGTCACATAATAACCTTTTAACAGATAGCAAACTATGCTTGAAATTCGGAACTAACAACACATCTCTGAGCACTATAGTGTCTGACAAAACAACTGTACCAGTAATGCTTATGACCTTCCTTGATCCATCTGGTAATCCTACAAACACAGCCTTCTCTAGCAACTTATAGTTTTGAAACAAATTAATATCATATGTCATATGATCTGAAGCACCAGAATCAATAATCCATACTTTACTAAATTGATCCTTACTAGGTTAACTAGCATTAGAAGATAATGCAAAAAGTCCATCTTGCCACTTGTGCTAGCACTTTGCTCCTTCATCACTTTGAGCACTTCATTACAAACTTTGTTGATCAAATCACTGGTATGAGCATCCATTTGACCACCATCATCTAAAGGTGTATCACCACTGTATTCAACATTGGCTGCCATCTTCCCTGGAGCTCCTTCCTTAGACCCCTTAAACCAATCTGGGAAGCCCACCAGCTTAAAGCATTGATCCCTTAGATGCCCTTTCTTGTTACAATAAGTGCACCTGCGCTCAGCCTTTTCACGTTTCTCCTCAGCCTTCCAATTTCCATTAGAAGCCTTATCTGAATTCTTCCAATTCTGGCCACCAGATTTACCAGAAAACCTACCTGCTTGCAAAGCACTTGAGATCTGTTCAGTATCAATCAATCCTGTCACAGATCTTTGTTTCTCAGATTGTTGAACCAAGTAATATGCCTTATTCAGACTAGGAAAAGGTTCAGTAGATAAAATGTGATCCCTGACACTGTCAAAACCCCATTTAAACCCATCAAGAACTGCATTACTTGATCTTGCAAGTTTCTTTCATGAAACTTAGCTGCAAGATTACAAGCACAGTGGCGAATCCCACCACAAACACACTCAGGAATACCCTCAAGTGCAAAGATCTCATCCCAGACCTTCTTAAGTTTGCAAAAATACTCACACACAGGTAAATTGCCTTGAGAAATCGAATGCAAACTCCTCTTAAGCTGAAAGAGCAAAGGACCATTACTCTGACCATATCTTTCAAGAATTTGATTCCACAATTGAAATGCTGAATTAACGAACATAAATCCCTCACTGATAGAGGACTCCATAGAATTCAATAACCAGCACCTCACCATGAAATCACATTTGATCCATCGATCAAAAATCTCAGTACCTGGCAATGGACGATCAACAGAACCATCCAAGAACCCTAGCTTGCTCTTTGCCCCAAGCGCCATCGTCACACCTGAGCGCCAAGCCAAGAAATTCGAACCATTGAACTTTAATCCAATCAATTGCGCCCCTGGATTGTTGGAGTTTGACAATCTTAACGGATCACTCGACGCATAATCACCAGCTCTCACCTGGCTCTGATACCATGAGAAGATCTTGCAAAACCAAGATCTTATGTGCGGAAGAGAAGAAAGGAAGAGAAGAGAGGAAGAGTTTCTATGATAGAAAACAAGAACTTAATCAGTTACAGAGGGGGAGTTCTGTTTATATAACAGAAAATACTTAAAGACTAAAAAGCCCCTAATCAACTAATCTATTTACAAGACTAGTATAATCACATATTGGCATAGAGGCAACTCTTCATATTTCTTTACTTGCTAGCAGTAGGTTTTCATTACATTTTAATAATGAATAGATAAACAAAGAAGCCTTTTTCTTTAGGTCTTCTTCATCCATGCATTGTCATCTTCCAGACCTTTTTCTTTACGCCCATCTCCATCAAATGTCTACTGTACACTTTACATAATACACATACTATCTTAGTATATTACAAAATCGTAATGTATACGGAAATTAAAGATATGAAACAAACAACCTAAATAAAACTTAGTATTCTTCCCCTAAAAACAACCTATAGTATATCTGATTTCCTAAAAAGAATAGCTAAGATTTTGATTTCCAAAAAACGAAAAATCACTGCAAATCTCTTATTTCTTTATATTTTCAAGATCTTCCCCTAAAAACGATCTCTCAATCAAAATCTTAATATCATTCCCCTAAAAACTAGCTATAGGATATCTGATATCCAAAAAAGAATAGCTAGGATCATATTTTTATCTTTCAAATCTCCTATTTTTTTATATTTTATATTTTTTCTATTCTATTCTATAAGCTATATATATCATTCTATTCATTCTTGAACTTTCATTCCATTCCCACGTTCAGAAAAGCAAAAGTATGTCTATATTTTTCTTCTCCTCGATACTGTTTTAGTTTATTTTAATTGTGTAGTCAAATCAATTGTTTTATCTTTTACAGTAGTAATGTTTCTTCCATTCTGCTCATATTATTCCTAATCATGCTCATATTATTCCTAAGAGCATCTGCATCAATGTAATCTAGAGTAACAAACACCATTTAAAAAAAAAAAAAAAAATGTCAATTTTTTTGATAGAATTTAGGTAATGAGTGGAGAGAAGTAACACCACAATGTTACTCCCTCTGCAAATAACAGTGCCAATTTAGCCATGTGGTCCTCCATAATTCATCAATTTTATTTTTCATCAAAAAAGAAAATTAAATAATAATAAGGACCAATAGTAGAAGTAATCTAATTATAGTGGAGTAACACCATTGTGGGACATAAGTTACACAAGATGATGTAAATGAGAAAATATTATTAAAAAATTGATAATATTACTCCTCTTGAATAACATGGATAAAGATGCTCTAATCCTACTCATATTATTCCTAATTCATCCTGCTCAAATCAATTGTTTTATCTTTTAGTAAAGTCTCTTCCATTCAATACCAACTCTTGTGTATACATTTTATTGCAGAAAAGGTATTAATGTCTAGTGTTTAATTGCAGATCATGATAATTTAACAAAATTTAATGGACGAAAAGGTAATCCCTGAAACCTTGAAATTTTAATCAATTATTTTATAAAAGTTTGCAATTCCATTATTTAAAAGAATAAGATCCTCAAAATGATTTCAAAGATGGGCAATGTATAGATTTGGAGCATTTTAAGATGATGCATATACCTCAACAGTAACCATTGGAGCATTCACTGCGATTGCTGCAAGCTCACCCCCTTTCAGCAAAAAAAATCCACTCCTTCCTGCAAAAGTAAAATTGAATATATAAGAAAAAAATAGCAAAGTTCATCTCTGCAATCGCTACATAATATTCAAAAGTATGTTCATGTTTCCCATTTAAATTTCCAGCACTAGACTTGATATTATATACTAATGCTTTATCTATAATTAAAGAAATTATGTAATCTTTTTTCCTATTAATTATAGGGACAATGTTATAAACTGCATATTTTGGGGGTGATTATGTTGAAATGTCGTCCATTTGCAATTGATTCAATATTTCATCCTTAATGTCCTTTAGTAAGCATACCAATACAATGGTCACAAAAACATATCTTGACTTCTCCTTTAGAAAAACATGCAAGTAGAGAGAAAATTAAGCTTTTGCTACCTGTTTGAGGATTGCATAACTGAAATTGATCTATGAACTGAAATTTTAACAATCCACTTTTGCCTTGAGCTCATGTTCTTTCTCGACATAGTTTATTTCTCCTGATCACAATTAAAAGTTGAGGTTAATAAAATGCACAAACACTAACTAAACGGATCATAGAACTTTACTATAACAAATTATATATAAATGTAGCGGTTGCAGGATTGGTACTTGGAGTTAGGGGGAGAATCATTATTCAATAATGAAGTCCGACATTTCTAATGGTTATTAATGTTCATGTTATGAACTCATTTTGATTTTAGCCTATATCAATCAATGTCAATAATTTTTAATTGCAACTTATTTTATATAGTTTATCATAATACTACACCGTTGGATCCGCATTTACCTATAAGAGATCGAATCTTACATGCATCATTTGTACATGTTAGCGTTACTGATAAAGAAAATTACGGTACCCCTTTTATTATATTGCGATCAACTTATTTAACCATTTTGATATATTTTGTCTCATCCTAATACTATATATAACTTTTTATATATACATTTTTTCAATCCAATTGGTTAATGCAAGTCTTTCCAACCAAACCGCTCAAAAAAAATTGAACAATGTATAATATTATTGATTACATATAATAAATTTATATATTTTCTTCTTTTTAATATTTACTTAATAATACAGCTCGACGGATAAGGATGTTTAGACTAGATGTGATTAGACAAAAGCGTCAAAGAGTACCATAAAAAAATCCAATTTCAGACAATAATTTTTATATTTATATGTACTCATAAGCCCTA
The DNA here is from genome assembly GCA_029168935.1 of Oxyria digyna. Lineage (NCBI taxonomy): Eukaryota > Viridiplantae > Streptophyta > Magnoliopsida > Caryophyllales > Polygonaceae > Oxyria > Oxyria digyna. The sequence goes on along the minus strand of JAPVLV010000001.1, from coordinate 59,389,537 downwards.
TTTTAAAATTAATTTTTATATGTACTCATTTTATTTGTACTTAATTTGTCACTCATGTTATACATGTAAGGATTATTTTTGGCAACATGTAAGGATTATTTTTGGCAACAATACTAGACATCCTCTCATGCTCATGACACCATCAAAACACGACATTCTCATTCAAGTTTCAGCTAAAACAAGATTAATCTCTGGCTAATGTTGGTTTATATCTTTCATGCCCTATTCTTGCTCATGGTAAGATGTATGTTGCATCGTCAAGAGTTATCAATACGAAAGGCTTGAAGATCTAATATGCGACAAAAACAATAAAAAAAAACTAATTTTACAACAAATGTTGTATACAAAGAAATATTTAATAATTTGTACTCTTTTATTTGATACTTCCGTGCAAGACACGGGTACTAAGCTAGTTTCTGTAAAAAAAAACTTATCCTTCTTTCGTTTTTTATATCTTTTGTAATTGGTTTGCTTGCCTGTAATTTTGAATTTGGTTGATTTTGAGGAATTGAGACTCGATACACACGCTAGCTGTGTCTAACAAGTTTCAATTTATGTTTGCATATTATTTTTAGTTAGATTTGATTGCATTAATCCGAATTGGTGATGAATTGCATTTAACAAAAGTTGTGCAGTTTTGCACTGTGTTGAAGTTTGAAGAACATATAAAAAACATTCTTTTTTTCTCTTTCAGGCAATTTCCTAATTAACATGATTACAGTGCCCAGATATCTATTTTTAGGGTGTATGAGATTCAAAATTGATGTATACTTCAGTAGAGATAGAATTACCAATCAGGGACGGTGTATCAAAGTATTTATTTTTGTGATTATCTTCCTTCTGCAACCAGGTTCGTCTATTTGATTCGTAAATGACTTGTGAAGGCATGATTGAGGTTTGCATATTCCTAAACTATGCATATCACCCATAGAAGCAATTTTTCATGTAAAAGAAAGGCTTATTCAGCTTTGATGTGTTAATTCATCCAAGCAAACAAGGGACATAGTTTTTTGTGCACGTAGAATGGTATCAAAAAGAGTTTTTATCTAGAAATCTAACTAACAACTTGAACTTTCTGAGCAAGTGTTATACAGTTGTACTTTTGGTGTCTAATATACTTATTTCACCTGTTTACAAAGATTTTAAGTAGTAGAGATATAATGGTGTTAGTATGCCTTGAATGTGAATCACACACTGCGATAGGTAGCACGGGGGTCCGGGGGGCGGAGTCGCCCCCGGGCCAAACGGTACACGATATCTGTTGTATGGGCTTTATTGGGCCCATCAGTTTTGTTGTTGGGCTTAGGGTTGTTTAGCGCTATATATAGCGGCTTATGTGTAAACCTAATTGTACCGAAAACTGTAATACCGCCTCCGTATAATCTGATCTCCCTCTCCTGTGGACGTAGCCAAATTTGGTGAACCACGTATATCTGTGTGTCTTTCTTGCGTTTACTTTGTTCTCGTTTCGATTCTGTTACAACAAACTGGTATCAGAGCAAGTTCGAATTTCCGCCGAGAACGATGTCGGTATCCATGACGAAGATCGACAAGTTTACAGGGAGAAACAGTTTCAGTCTGTGGCGAATCAAGATGCAGGCTTTGCTGAAGCAAAACGGTCTGTGGGCGTCGTTAGCGAAAGACAGAAATGGAATGGATGCAACCTCTGTGGAGTTCAAAACTATGGAGGAAAAGGCTCATTCGATGATTATGCTGTGCCTCGTTGACGATGTCATTACAGAGATTGCAGATCAGGAAACCGCTGGAAAGTTGTGGTCGAAGTTGGAGAGCCTCTACATGACGAAGTCATTGACCAGCAAGTTGATGCTGAAGCAACGTCTTTTCAGCCTGCGTATGGAAGAAGGTACACCTCTTAGAGATCACCTTGATCAATTGAATACAATTCTTTTAGACTTGCGTAATATTGATGAGAAGGTTGATGATGAGGATGCTGCTTTGATCTTGTTGGTATCTCTGCCTTTGTCGTTTGAGAATTTTGTGCAGTCTTTTATCGTTGGGAAAGAGACTGTGACGCTGGAGGAGGTTAGGTCTTCGCTTCACAACAGAGAGATGCGTCATAAGGCATCTGGTTCGGGTACAGAAAATCAGGCTTCCGGGTTAATGGCCAGTGGAAGCAAGGATGGTAAGAAGGGTAAGAAAAAGGGTCATTGGAAGAAGCAGCAGGAGCGCCCAAAATTACCTAAAGACGTCTGTGCCTACTGTAAGGAAAAGGGTCATTGGAGGAATGACTGTCCTAAGAGAAGGCAAGAGAAGAAACCTGGTTCTGCTGCAGTAGCAGAAGATGACGTAGATTCTGAAAGTGATATTGTGCTAATGGCTGAGGAATACACTCATCATTCTGATATGTGGGTTCTTGATTCTGGAGCATCGTATCATATCTGTCCGAAAAGAGAGTTGTTCACAACTTATAGCTGCATAGATGGAGGTAGTGTCTCTATGGCAAACAGATATGTCTGCAAAGTGGTTGGGATCGGCTCAGTCAGGTTCAGAACGCACAACGGGAATTTCTGCACAGTCAAGGAAGTCAGACATGTTCCACACATGACTAAGAATCTGATATCTTTAAGCCTTCTGGATAGTAAGGGTTTCAGGTATGAAGGTGAAGATGGAATTCTGGTTGTCTGCAAGGGTTCTGAGGTGATTCTGAGAGGCGTGAAGCAGGGAACTTTGTATATCTTGTAGGGTTCTACAGTAACAGGTTCTGCAGCTGTTGCATCAGTGGTTAATGGTGCTGATCTGACCAGACTGTGGCATATGAGACTTGCTCATATGAGTGAACGTGGAATGCAGATTCTGTCCAAAGAAGACCTTCTGGGAGGTCACAAGATCAAGAGTCTAGAGTTCTGTGAGCATTGTGTGTTTGGGAAACTACATCGCTGCAAGTTTCCTAAGGCAGTTCATCGAACTAAGGGCACGTTGGATTACATCCATTCTGATTGCTGGGGTCCTGCCCGTGTTGAGTCTCTGAGTGGATACATGTACTTTCTGTCTATTATTGATGATTACTCTAGGATGACATGGTTATTTATGATGAGGCATAAAGGAGAGGCAGTAGATTCAAGGAATGGAAGACCTTTGTTGAAAATCAGACAGGAAAGAAGGTCAAAAGGATGAGAACAGATAATGGTCTGGAATTCTGTTCATCTGAGTTTGATAAGTTCTGCAGAGATGAGGGTATTTCTCGACATCACACAGTCAGGTTTACACCACAACAGAATGGGTGTAGCAGAATGGATGAATCAGACACTTTGAGAGAGAGCAAGATGCATGCTCTCTAATGCCGGTCTTGCTAGGAGGTTCTGGGCTGAAGCAGTAACAACAGCCTGCTATCTGATAAATCGGAGTCCACACACAGACATTGATTGCAAGACACCTTATGAGGTGTGGTCTGGAAGAGCTGCTGACTACTCAAATCTGAGAGTTTTTGGCTGCACTGCTTATTATCATGTGAGTGAGGGTAAGTTAGAGCCGAGATCTAAGAAGGGAGTTTTCATGGGCTATGGTGCTGGTGTGAAAGGATACAGGATCTGGTCTGATAACAAGATTATACTGAGCAGAAGTGTAGTCTTTGATGAGAATTCTATGCTGAAGTCCAAGACCAGTGATATAGCAGAGAAAGAGGTTGTTGCTGAGGAGGTGGAGGTGCCATTTACTTCAGGGGAAATCGAGGCACCTATGCCACAACCAGTAACTGATGAGCAAGATACAGATCAGTCTGAGAGTGCACTGCCAGAAACAGGTTCTGATGAAGTTGGGCATCAAAGTGTTGTTCAAGATCGGCCTAGAAGGGTTGGAGTCAGACCTCCAGCGAGGTACAGGTTAGCTGATCTGGTAGGATATGCATTGCAGGTGGCCAAGGAGGTGGATGATAATGAACCGTCCACCTACAAAGCTTCAATATCTGGGAGTGAGTCAGCACAGTGGCTTGCTGCAACGGGAGAAGAGATGGAGTCTCTTCATAAGAATCAGACTTGGGAGCTAGTCAGATTGCCTGCTGATAGAAAGGTAGTCACTTGCAAGTGGGTTTTCAGGAAGAAGGAAGGAATGTCTGCTGCAGAGGGTATAAAGTACAAAGCAAGAGTGGTTGCAAGAGGTTTCAGTCAGAGAGAGGGAGTAGACTACAACGAGATCTTCTCACCAGTAGTTAGACATACCTCAATCAGGGTGCTTCTAGCGATAGTTGCACATCAGGATCTGGAACTTGAGCAGCTAGATGTGAAAACAACTTTCCTACATGGAGAGTTGGAGGGGGAAATATACATGTCTCAGCCAGATGGATTCCAGGTTCCAGGAAAGGAGAACCATGTTTGCAAGTTGAAGAAGTCCTTGTATGGGCTAAAGCAGTCCCTGAGGTAGTGGTATAAGCGGTTTGACACTTATATGAAGCAGCTTGGTTACAGCAGAAGTCCGTATGATTGTTGTGTGTACTACAATGACCTGCAGGGTGGTTCACGCATTTATCTGGTTCTGTATGTTGATGATATGCTGATTTCTGCTAAGAATAAGTCTGATATTCAGAAGTTGAAGGGTTCTCTCAATGCAGAATTTGATATGAAAGATCTGGGTGCTGCTCGCAAGATTCTGGGAGTTGAAATCTATAGGGAAAGGGAGAAGAGAAAACTTTTCCTCTCACAGGAAGGGTACATCAAGAAGATATTAAGCAGGTTTGGAATGTCTTCAACAAAGCCTATAGATACTCCAATGGCATCTAACAACAAGTTGGAAATGTACACTGTTTAGACTGATGAAGATCAGGAGTACATGTCTCGAGTCCTATATGCCAGTGCAGTTGGGAGTTTGATTTATGCTATGGTTTGCACTCGATCAGATCTAGGATTCGCTGTTAGTGTGGTAAGTCGATATATGGTCAACCCTGGGAAGGAACATTAGCAAGTTGTGAAGAGAATTTTCAGGTATCTTAGAGGTACCTCAGATGTTGGTCTTTGCTATGGGAATGACACTCAGTGTTTGGTTGCTGGCTATCCAGATTCTGATTATGCTGGAGACGTGGACAGTAGGAGATCTATGACTGGTTATGTGTTCACTCTAGGAGGTTTTGTGGTAAGCTGAAAGGCAACTCTACAACCTACAGTTACTTTGTCTACTACAGGGGCAGAGTATATGGCTTTGACAGAAGCTGCTAAGGAGGGAATATGGCTAAAGGGGCTGGTTAATGATCTAGGCCTACATCAGGATCAGGCTTTAGTGTATTGTGACAGCTTGAGTGCAATAAGCTTAACCAAGGATAAGGTCCATCATGAGAAGACGAAGCACATTGATGTCAGGTACACACTGCGACAGGTAGCACGGGGGTCCGGGGGGCGAAGTCGCCCCCGGGCCAAACGGTACACGATATCTATTGTATGAGCTTTATTGGGCCCATCAGTTTTGTTGTTGAGCTTAGGGTTGTTTAGCGCTATATATAGCGGCTTATGTGTAAACCCTAATTGTACCGAAAACTGTAATACCGCCTCCGTATAATCTGATCTCCCTCTCCTGTGGACGTAGCCAAATTTGGTGAACCACGTATATCTGTGTGTCTTTCTTGCGTTTATTTTGTTCTCGTTTCGATTCTGTTACAACAAATGGTAAGAATTGGAAACGAATTTTCCTTCTCCACCACCTTTCCTATGATTCTACTGTAGGAAACAATGTGACCCAAAATAAGATGATAAGTTTCACATTAATTATTTTCACAAAGATTTTGGTTAAATTTATTTTTGAATTGTTCATGATCATAACATTAATTCAAGTGAATTTTTGTTTCAGGGAGATGTTATCTACTCTCCAACAGTACGTCCAAGTGAATTTTTGTTTTGAATTTTAATTTAGGGGTTGATGGTGTGTGCTTATGATGAACAGATGATTTTGTGTTGGGACAAAAGCTTGGGAAAGGGGCTTTGTTTATATTCCACTCAGTAAGCCATCCTCCAAGCTGGTATCCGTGTTGGAGCTTTGGTGTTGGTTAATTATAGTACAAGTATTGGAATTTTTTGGGAGCTTTTGGTGTTGGTTAATTACTGATTCATGTTGATAGTTAAGAATTAACTACTACGAAAATATGTTGGTACATATTATTACAAACAATTCATTCTAATGACAGTCGAGCCCATGTTTTATCCTAAAACAAATTGGTGATAGAAGGAGTAACTCATGTACTTATATACTAGGGCTCCGTTCGGTATATTGAGATGAAATAGTAGCTGAAGCTGGATAAGTAGCTGAAACTGGAGCTGAAGATAAATTAATAGCTGAAGCGATCAAAATTTTGTTTAAAAAGCTACTTGAATGTTCAGTATTTCTTGTTGAATTTGTAATAATATTAGTAAAATTACGGAAAAGAATATAATGAATTATTTAATTCTTTATTGATAAAGGGTAATAGTGGATTAAAAATTAAATCAAACTTGTTAAGCTTCATTAATCTAGGGGGTGTAACATTAACAAATTAAGCTATTTTAATCTACATTAAGCTTGTTAAGCTAGATGAATTTTTTTTTACCGAACACTTAATAACTAGATGTAATAAAAAATTAAGCTCCGTAATGTGCAAAAAAAAAATCTACTAACGGAGCCTAAATCATCAAGCTCTCCACTTCTTTCGATGTGTGAGACTTTCGATTTGAGAGAGACTTAGGCCCTGTTCGGCAATAAATTTTTTCCACTTAATTTCAAAGAAAAATAAGCTAGCTTATGAAAACAATAAGCTAGGTTTTCAAGCTTTTTGAAAAAATAAGCTAGCTTATCCTTTTATTCCCGAACAGAGCCTTACTTATATATATCTCACAACGTGAATTCAACTAAAATGTATTCTTTTTCTACTTTTAGTCTATTCAATAAGCTTGAAATCATAGCTTATATTTTAAGCTAGCTTATTTTTTTGAAAATAAAAGGCAAAATACCTTTAACTCTACTATCACGTGTTATTTTTTTTATTTTTTTGGTTTCTCACTTTAGTTCAGCGGTTAGGAGACTCTCCTACTACCCTTACATCTAGAGTTCGAGCTGCGTGGGTGACTCTCCCAACAAACAATTTTTAACCTCCACCAAGTCTCGAACTCGAGACCTCATATTAGGTGGTTGAGGTCCCTTACCACCCGACCACATGCTTGTTGGTAGTATCGCCTGTTATTTAATCTCTGTTGATTTTAGTATATTCTAAGAGGTGTATATAATTTCGACAAAAAATGAGGTATACATGAATGTTTAGATAATGTAGTTACTACAAAGATTGTAGTAATTCTTATGGAAATAAGGTTTTGTCGAAAGCTTTACTTATACATTGCATAATGCGATTTTCCATCTATTATACATTCAGCCAATATACTTAATTGCTTTCTATGGCATATAGTTTTGATGACATTCAGCCATTTTCCCACCAAAGAAACCATACCATAAATCTATACAATTAACTTAACCAACTTGAATCCGTGCAATGTTACCTCCATATCTCTATATATTCAAAAATCCCTCATCTTCACACCATACAAATCAAAATGTTGTTCTCAAACAAAACGTGTGTTCTCATCATCTTAACCTCACTTGCCTTAATCCTCTCTTCCTCCGCCCAAAACTCGCCCCAAGACTTTGTAGCGGCCCACAACAAAGCTCGAGCCGAAGTGGGTGTGGGCCCAATGAAATGGAACGAGACTCTTACGACGTACGCTCGAAACTACGCGAACTCGATGCAGGGCGACTGCAAGCTGGTCCACTCGAGCGGGCCCTATGGAGAGTGCCTTGCGACTGGAGGCGCGAGCGACTTCTCGGGGGTAGACGCTGTCAACTTGTGGGTGGATGAGAAGCAGTTTTATGATCATGATTCCAATACATGCGCGGAAGGACAAGTGTGTGGTCATTATACTCAAGTTGTGTGGAAAAACTCTACTAATTTGGGGTGTGCTCGTACTCCTTGTAATACCGGAGGTTGGTATGTTATTTGTAGCTATGATCCTCCGGGTAATATTATAGGAGAAAGCCCGTACTAATTTATACGTACGCAAATGTATACTCGATCAATAAATATATCACAGTAATGTCTGATATGTTACCTCTAATAATCGGCGGGTTTCTAAATTATGCGTTAAGAGGGAATGGTATGGCTATCCAGATATGTTCAATGGTTTGAGTAAACCATGAAATCCACGGTTTTGAAATCCTCTAAAACCGTTTTATACCGGAACCGGAACTGAACGTAACAGAAACTGGAAAAAATCGTTCAAGTTCGGTTTCGAATTCGATAACCGTGACGGTTCCAAACCGCCACTTCTAAATAAATTAGGTAGTGAAATTTCCTTATAAAAGTAAAAGAATTGCGTGTCTTTGACTTCTCAAGTCCGAATAATTAAGTAGACAAAATTGGATATTAGATTAAGTCTTGTTATTTTATCAATTTTTTCCTTATAGTTTATTTATTAAGACAAATAATTATTATATTTTATAGTTAGAAAATTTTGTGTATGCTAAATTATTAAAAAGATATGACAATGTTATGTCATTTTTAAAGTTCGTTTTCGATTTTTTTTCCTTACATAGAAGGTTTTTCCCAGTTTGAAATCGTAACTGGATCACAATCGTTAAAAACCTGAACCAAAACCGTAACTGAAACCGGCAAACCGAATGAAACCGCCTAAGTCTGGCTTCAATTCCGATTTGTGATTTTGTGAAACCATAACCGACGCTTACGGAGCCGTGAACATTTCTACCGCTATCCAATACAAAACTAGACGATCAAGATGACATGTTTCAAACTATTCGAGGTTAGGGACGCAACCCGAGGTCTTTTTTTTAGTTCCTTACACGTTTTTCCATGTGTTGTTTCACAATCTACTTTTTTATGTGTTGTTTAATTTTGAATAGTCACAAAATAGAAAAATATTTTTATTAAATTGATCTTTGTACAAGATTCTACTAGAAAAAATTGAGTTGAACTGTGTGTTGTGTAGAGTGTTGAACTGATGTAAATAATTTGTTTGTATATGTTTGATCCTTGATGTGAATAGTATTGAGATGATTATTAGTTTTGATTGTATATAAGTTTGATTAGAATTATGTTAAATTATTATGTAATAATTTTTTTTTTAACAGGCCCTGACTTGAAATGCTGGGTCAGTCACTATATCCACGTATAGGGTTTAGTACTTGAGTTGGACGAAGACCAAGACGATGACATATGGATAAGGCTAAGGACGACTAAGGTGCAGAACAAGACCAGTGGCGGATACTTGGCCAACTATAAACATCCACATGACATGACCACATCCATTTATTTTCCCCAAGTTAAACCACATGTCGTGTCCATATCTACTTAGCGTGAGATTTGAGTTGATTGTTTCATTTCTTTCGCCATTTAGACGAAGAGACTATACGCACTACATTTTGAAACTTTTTAAACTACATTCTCGTACGCCCATTTTGGGCGTACGCCCATTTTAGGCGTACCGTGCAATTTTGTCGAACATACGTATACGTATACGTATACGGTGGAAAACTGAAAAATGGTATGTACGCCCAAAATGGGCGTAGCACTTAAGACGAGAGGAGGAAGAAGAAGCTCGCTGGAGTTTTAAATCCTGGGCGTACGCCCAGGATATAAAACTCGAGCGAGCTTCTTCTTCCTCCTCTCGTCTGAGTGTACTGTTCAACTCGTAACCTAAAAAATCGCCGTCGTCCATTCTTCTCCTATTTCACTCGTTTTCTTCCCCAAATCTATCCCATTCGACTCGTTTTTCTCATACAATCCAAATCCCTCAATCAATTTCTTCAATTTCACTCGGAATCATGCAATCCGAAGAAATGTCAAAAACTTCGAATCCGGCGACGGTGGTGGTGGAGGCGACGGTGGAGGCTGCGGCTTCGTCTGTTCTCCCTCCCGTCCGTATTTGTGCTGGTGGCGCAAGGGTGCGAGGTGGAGGAGTAGGGCGGAAGAGGAATCCGGCGAAAACGAAAAGGGGGGGTGGTGGAGCTGCGGTGGTCGGTGGCGCTGGCGCTGGCGAGGGCTCTGGTGGTGGAGGGGAGGAGGTTGGTGGCGCCGTCGAGGTCGCTGGAGGTGTCGCTGGTGGAGCTGGTGGTCGGGGTGGTGGTCGGGGTGGTGGTCGGGGTGGAGCTCGGGGTGGTCGGGGTGGTCGTGATCGGGGCGGTGCGGAAAAACGGGCCCGTTCGATATCGCCGGAGGAGACGCTCTCGATCCACGAGGTACGTTAATATTATTTGTTATTTATTAATAAATTATTAATTAGTCGTTATTTATCGTTTAACGTTTAAATAACGATTAAAAAAAGATTTATTAATGAATTATTAATATAATATTAATTGGTCGTTATTTATCGTTTGACGTTTCACGTTAATCGATAAATAACGATTTAAAGAATAAGATTAATTAGTAAATAATATTTATTAATATAATATTAGTTAGTCGTTATTTATCGTTTAGCTAAAAGAAAATAATATTATATTAATAAATAATATTTATTAATATAATATTATTCGGTCGTTATTTATCGTTTCACGTTTTACGTTAATCGATAAATAACGATTTAAAGAATAAGATTAATTAGTAAATAATATTTATTAATATAATATTAGTTAGTCGTTATTTATCGTTTAGCTAAAAGAAAATAATATTATATTAATAAATAATATTTATTAATATATTATTAATTGGTCGTTATTTATCGTTTCACGTTTTACGTTAATCGATAAATAACGATTTAAAGAATAAGATTAATTAGTAAATAATATTTATTAATATAATATTAGTTAGTCGTTATTTATCGTTTAGCTAAAAGAAAATAATATTATATTAATAAATAATATTTATTAATATAATATTATTTGGTCGTTATTTATCGTTTCACGTTTTACGTTAATCGATAAATAACGATTTAAAGAATAAGATTAATTAGTAAATAATATTTATTAATATAATATTAGTTAGTCGTTATTTATCGTTTAGCTAAAAGAAAATAATATTATATTAATAAATAATATTTATTAATATATTATTAATTGGTCGTTATTTATCGTTTCACGTTTCACGTTATTCGATAAATAACGATTTAAAGAATAATTAGTCGTTATTTATCGTTTCACGTTATTCGATAAATAACTTGTAAAAGAAAAAGATATAATATTTATTAATATAATATTAATTAGTTGTTATTTACTAAGAAATGAATTAATTTGTAATTAATACATTATTAAATAGCGTCTTAATAAATTATTAATAAGTCGTACCTAAGAAAAAATTAGTAATTAATACATTATTAAATATTTAAAAGAAAAACGTCAAATAATATAAAATAATAATTCGTAAATATGAAAATAGGCTTTAGAGAAGGCTATTGCTCCGACGGGTGGTTCTGTTAGAAAGAAGAAGAAGGGCCCTCGTCACCCTAGCGCACGCGGGATCACAGCTTCCCGACGTCGTGGATCTCCTGCAGACATTCCAGGAGTGCATATAGGAGATACAGGGAAAGATTTGATGGATGATTTGGATGTTAGTGAGGCGGAGGAGTTTTCAGAGGAGGTGGCGGAGGCAACCGAGGTTGCAGATCAGCCAGAGGTTGCAGATCTAGGAGATTTGGAGGCGCAGATGCATGATGATTACTATGAGGGATCACCTCTGCGTGAGCCATCTCCAGTTGGATCATTGTCTCCTTCTGCAGAGGATCATCAGCAGGAGATTCAGGATCAGCCAGACCTCCAGGAGCCCATTCAGGATCCTGTTCAGCACATTGATCCGGGCTTAGCTGTACCGGTTCCAGGGGATGCAGATTATGTGGGGCATCCTGGAGGTCCTCTCAGTTCACGGCTTTTGGTGGATTACAGCACCCACATTGCTCCGGTGATATGGACTGAGACGTCGTCTCTTGCAGAGCGTATTGAGCATGACCCGGCTTATGTGATACCGCCCTCATCGAAGGTATGCGTTGTTTTCTAAATGAATTTGTGAGGTAAAACGATCCACACGCTTTTCTAATTCATTAATTTCTCTTTCGTACATCAGCTGAAGAGGGTGTTGGATATATACACCCGCAAGGACTTCTTCAGGGAGTATGATAGGCATAAATCTAATGTGCCTGGGTCATGGTGGCAGCTCGTTCAGCGGAGCCACTTACATGTCCTTGCAGATCCCCGGCTCGAGTACAACAGCATCGATCCGATTCTGATTTCTGCATTTGTGGAGCGTTGGTATCCAGAAACCAACACGTTTCACTTTGCATTTGGTGAGATTGCTCCTACCTTGTTAGACGTGCTGAAGATTCTGGAGCTTCCGATCCATGCACGAGCTGTCAGATCTGCTGAGGCAGACATAGATGGGTTTGTGCATCCTCATGTGCAACGGATGTTCGGGTTTGCTACGATCGAGGAGGCTGCTGCGCTATGCTTACGTACGTAGAGTCTATTTTATTATTTATATTTGATTCCATTTTTTAGTTGATTCAATTAAATATTTATAATCCGTGATAAATTATCAGATGGGGGTTTGAACATCCACGGCAAGATAGGCATCACGACGATCCACACCCGACTATTACAGATGTTTGATATACGGGACAGGTAAATTATCGTATATTATAAGAATTTCTCATAATTTCTCGATTAACGTTACTAATTCATTTGTTGTTATTAATTGCAGGACTCCTCAGCAAGAGAGTGATATTGCTTCGCTCTACTTGTTGTCTCTGTTAGGCAGTACGACATTTGTCGACAAGTCTCGGATGAAGGTGAAGCACAAATACCTTAGCATCCTCGTAGATCACAATGAGACAGGGTCCTATGCTTGGGGGACAGCCGTCTTGGCTGAACTGTACAGACAGTTGGGTCAGGCCTCCCGTGCTCAATCGAAGGGGTTTGCTGGTTGTCCGCTCCTGCTGAAGGTAGTTTTCGTTTAATGTTTTTTTTTTTTTCGTGTATATTTTGCTTATGTATAAAACATTATGAAATTCTGGTATTTGTAGGCTTGGATATGGGCGTATTTCCATGGTCTTCGGGGTCATGCTACGCAGGACTTGACATCCATGAATGCCTCAGCGGCGGCTATCCGGGAAAACAGCAAAGTCAGATACCATAAGGATCCTGCTCGACTAGTTTCCCTCAGACTGGTCCTTGACCAGATCACATATGCAGAGGTAAGTACTATTTAATTAGTAATTTCATCATATGTTATGCAATTATTATTTTTAAAAATACGTTTGTCATTTTAAAAAAAACATAGGTTCAGTGGAACCCCTGGGGCAAGTTGGATCTCAACGACCCCCAGTATAGGTTAGGTCTATTTCGGGGGCCTCTAGAGTCCTTTGAGGTCAGGGAGTCGCACCATCCTGACCGATGTTTGCGACAGTTCGGGTATGTGCAAGGCATACCCGAACCCCCGATTACACCACCTACTGCGATCAGAAATGATTCTGCATCGGGGTACACTGTCACATTCGGGGATGAGGACTGCACTTGGGCCCCAGAGACCCTGTCAGATCGATTGATCACCTTAGACGAGCAGGATCGACGAGGACTTCGAGAGTATGCATGGGATTGCAAGGATGGATACCGGACATGGTTTAATGCCATGTCACATCCTTATGTTGATTCCAGATCACCCAGGCAGGACCCACAGGCACCGTTTGACCACCGTGCCGAGCACATACAGATACCTGCGACAGCCTCTGTAGTTGTGGTACGTATTTCAATCAATATCGCTCAAGTAATAATTATAATCTATTTTATTCTACTTATATTTACATTTTGAAAATGTAGCGGGGCAACATACTCGCCTCTGAGATATCCAGTTTCCTACGTGCATATGGTGACACTCTGCCTTCAGGACAAGCGAGGATGATGAGGGGGTGGATCAGCATATGGACTGGTGATGTAGTACCAGAGGAGGATGGGCCTGTGCAATGATTTGATTGTGTTCAGTATTATATTTTGGATGTTTGTTTGATGTATATTTTGATGTATATTATTAGGATTTTCGCACTTAAAACGGGCTAAGACGAGAAATGACACGGAAATCGAGGAAAAATGACTAAAAACGGGCCAAGACGAGAAATCACACGGAAATCGAGGAAAAACGACTTAAAACGGGCTAAGACGAGAGTTTGTGCAAAAAACGATGAAAAACGACTTAAAACGGGCTAAGACGAGAATCTGTGCGAAAACCGATGAAAAACGACTTAAAACGGGCTAAGACGAGAATGTGTGCGAAAACCGAGAAAAAACGACTTAAAACGGGCTAAGACGAGAATCTGTGCGAAAACCGATGAAAAACGACTTAAAACGGGCTAAGACGAGAATCTGTGCGAAAACCGATGAAAAACGACTTAAAACGGGCTAAGACGAGAATCTGTGCGAAAAACGATGAAAAACGACTTAAAATGGGCTAAGACGAGAATTTGTGCGAAAACCGAGAAAAAACGACTTAAAACGGGCTAAGACGAGAAATGACGCGGAAACCGAGGAAAACCTAGCTAGGGTATAGGGTTTGGAGAGTGGATAGTGGATATTGAATGTGGATAGTGGATAGTAGATAGTGAATGTGGATAGTTGTGTTTGAAATGGATAGTTTGGGCCCGGTTCGTTTAAACGCCTTATAACGCTGAAACTCAAAATTTGAAAATTGTAACATGATAGAAAATGAAGTCTTTAGTCGTTATCAATTCTCGGAATCGAAAAAAAATCAACGAAAACGTCAACGGGCCTAATAAGGCCGAATTGAGATTTGGTGAGGCCCATTACCTAAAAACGACATAAAACGGGTTAATAAGACCTTAAACATTGAAAAACTTGAAATGTAAAAGTTGTATTTGAGCATTACCAATATGACGGTTTCGTTTTTATAATAAAATAACAAAATGAACACTTCGAAATATCTAAACAGTCACTTTCACCTTGTAACGAGTTAATCTCAAGTATATAAGTCGTATAGTTTTACTCATATGTGTGTGATATCAATTCGTTACTCAAATAAACTTTACATAAAACTTTCATTAAATGTTATGAAACACTCAAATACTCCAAAATAACGACATTTCACATCTTCGTATTGTCCATATTGCTTGATTAATCGTAATTTTATGCGTATTTCATTAAAACTTTCATTAAATATCGAGTAATCAAACAATATGGACAATACGAAGATGTGAAATGTCGTTATTTTGGAGTATTTGAGTGTTTCATAACATTTAATGAAAGTGTTATGTAAAGTTTATTTGAGTAACGAATTGATATCACACACATATGAGTAAAACTATACGACTTATATACTTGAGATTAACTCGTTACAAGGTGAAAGTGACTGTTTAGATATTTCGAAGTGTTCATTTTGTTATTTTATTATAAAAACGAAACCGTCATATTGGTAATGCTCAAATACAACTTTTACATTTCAAGTTTTTCAATGTTTAAGGTCTTATTAACTCGTTTTATGTCGTTTTTAGGTAATGGGCCTCACCAAATCTCAATTCGGCCTTATTAGGCCCGTTGACGTTTTCGTTGATTTTTTTTCGATTCCGAGAATTGATAACGACTAAAGACTTCATTTTCTATCATGTTACAATTTTCAAATTTTGAGTTTCAGCGTTATAAGGCGTTTAAACGAACCGGGCCCAAACTATCCATTTCAAACACAACTATCCAAAGTTTTTACTATATACCCCTTCCTTTTCAAATTTTTCAAGTTTTTTTGGCTAAATACCCCTTGCATTATGAAAACTATTTCTTTTTGCTAAATACCCTTTTCTTGTCATTTTTCGTTGTGCGTCCCTTCATAAACTCGATTTTCGCGCCGTTTTTCGTTTTAATCCCGTTTTACTCGATTTTCGCGCCGTTTTTCGTTTTAATCCCGTTTTACTCGATTTTCGCGCCGTGCGCCGTTTTAATCCCGTTTTACTCGATTTTCATGCCGTTTTTCGTTTTAATCTCGTTTTACTCGATTTTCGCGCCGTTTTTCGTTTTAATCCCATTTTACTCGATTTTCGCGCCGTTTTTCGTTTTAATCCCGTTTTACTCCATTCATTGGGCTTGGTTGGGCTGAATTATTTGGGCTTGGCTGGGCTGAATTATTTGGGCTTGGTTGGGCTGAATTATTTGGGCTTGGCTGGGCTGAATTATTTGGGCTTGGCTGGGCTGAATTATTTGGGCTTGGCTGGGCTGAATTATTTGGGCTTGGCTGGGCTGAATTATTGGGCTTGACTGAGCTGAATTATTGGGCTTGACTGAGCTGAATTATTGGGCTTGGCTGGGCTGAAATGTTCGGCTGATGGTTTGAATTGTTGGGATGAATTCTACATCTAGCATACAGCTGGATGTCACTTATATGAAAATGAATGTGTTACAGCTACTACACAGCTGTAAGTCACAGAAGTCACAGCTGGATGACATAATTTTAAGTTATTGGGCCTTTGTTGTTGTGGGCCTTTTGTCTACACCGACCCAATTTTTTCCTAACCCTAGTAAAACTTCGGCTATAAATTCACTGCCTCAGTGAACCCTTTCATCACATTCTCACTCCGCCGTAAAATCTTAATTGTTTCAAGTTCTTACTCTGTAAGTTTCATTTTTTACTGATTTGGATAGATATCTTCATTGTTTCTAAAATGTTTTCTTACTTTGTATTACAGATTCAAACAAGCATGGCATCATCTTCATCCTCCCCAGTTCCAGCTGAAGGCACTCAGATCCAGTGCCCTAGTAGAAGGTGCTCAAAGACACTCACCGTGTTATCTGCTAATAACAAGGAAAATCCCCATACGTATGGACGAAGGTTTGTTACATGTGATTGTAACTGGAGGATCGTGTATCTGGAGCCAGAATACGACCCTCATCATCTCCGAGTCATGGCCAAACTGTTGAAGGAACACGCTGACATGGAGCTCAAACTTCGTATTTTTCACAGGTGGGACAAAGAATCAGCCTTATTCCACCTTGGAGTTCTGTTTCCCAATGAATATGGCCGTGGTCCTCCTTCCCCTGATTCCGATTAGGATGTAATGTTGTTATGTGTCTTGAAAGTTGTTACGTCTTTGCTAAGTCTGTTGTAGTTTCTGGAGTGTCTGTTTTAATTTAACAAGTAATCCCTTGTAGTGAATTCAGAACTTGTTTCATTTAACCCATCTAAAACATTAAAAAATAACAGACAAGACAATACTATAAAAAAGGAGTCAAGATATTAAAAGCATAACAGACATACAACAGAAGTCATCAACTAGAATTTCAAAAGGTGAAACATTCAACACATCCGAATTCACTACAGATCAACATCTATACTACCATAATTAATGCGATAGTCCTTCCATTGCTGCATCCTCAGCGCGAACCCGCGATCCAATTCATTCGCACTAGGATCCTTGAACATGCGCCAAACTCCAGGTACAGATGGTACCGGACAGTCTTCTCTAAGGCACACCTAAATTACAAAACATAAATACCATGTTAAGCATTAAGAAAATTGAGTGAAAATCACAAATACTTTAGTGAAAATCATACCGGTATGTAGTGGTTTGCTAAGCCCACACGAGCCATTGCATAAATTTTCAAACCATGACTGGAGCATTGTTGATACACCTTCATCGGTAAGCACAAATATGATCGGACTTTGGATAAGTATATCAAACCAACCTGAAACTTAGTGGCAAATGCTAATCCAATCATGGGCATACTCATCCAGTATCTTTCAGGACATGGTGATCTGCTATAGTTGACCTCTTGAACAAGAGCGTCGAAGTTGTTTGCCAAATCCGGGCGTAGTCTGGTCATGACTCGTCTGTAGATATCACTGTTCTCTAACAGCTCCGTAGTCAGTTCCATGCGAATGCGAGGATATTCTTGTTGGTGATGCCCCAACAACATGGCTAGTGACCGATATCCACAGTGTCCATCCGCCCTTACGTCTTGTGCATCTACAATGTATGGAAACATGAAGAGATCAACATTGTCAACCCCGAAGTCTACCCCACATTTCGTCATTGTTGGCTGAGGGAACTCATCTGTAAGAGTGCAACCTGATAATCCGAACCCCTCTCCACCAGTGCCACTTGAATGACCAAACGCCTCTGCCGCAGTGCACCCAGCAACTTCAAACTCCCTCATTATAGTAGGCTCGTTGAAAGTAGGTTGTGCCGCCGTTGCTTTTCCCTTTCCCTTTCCTCTAACCGTCTTATTCTTCGCCTTCGCAGCATCATTTTTCTCTAATTCTTCCCTTGCGTACTCAAACGCGCTCATCTCTCTCTCGGTTCCCCACTTCTTTCCTACCGCTCCTCTTGGTCTGCCAGGATCCTTGATTCCCGTCGGCTCCAACGCAAGACTTTGATGTGGATACTCCAACATTGTGTACAAGTCCGCTATCTGAGACCACTGACTTTCAGGAAGTTCCCCCTTTTGCCATCTATCGTTGAGCTCAATGAATCTCAACTCCCGCATGGTCTGAGGTACACCAATCTCTACCTCCCCGTTATCAAGTTCAATCCTATCCCATTGTAGCTGCCTCCAGAATCTGTGAATCTGATTGAGCTTGAATGGCTTCTTCTGAATAATATGTTGCACCATCTCGTGGATGCACGGTAGGCCTTGACATTCTCGCATCCAGTAATCTTCGCAATGTTCCTCATAATTCTTCGCCTTTATATCCTCCCATATATCCCACAACTTATGCAACGCTCTATCAGACACATTATGGAATAGATGCCGAAATATCAATTTCACTTGTGGATTCATTCGTCTGAAAACCCCGGGTGTCTTGATCCGATCCTCTTCCATGGTGGCCCTCACCTTCACAATCTGGCCCTCGATGGCTGCATGGATCCTCACAACCATTCGATTAAAACCGCCTATACTTGAACCAATTATTTTCTTCAACACCTTATGCATTCCCTCAACCCTATGTTTTATTCATTCAATGTCGCGTTTAAGTAAAACAACTGTTACATAATCAAACTAATAAATAAATCGGAAACGTTTAAGTAAGTTAAAAAAAAATTACCTGTTTGAGGTCCTCGTGAAGAAGTGAAGATTGTGTTCCGTCCATGCGCAAACAATGTTTGTCTTGTAAGGGATAAGCCACACCTTTTCAATGTATCCGACGACGCCGCTTCTCCAAGATGTTCTCAATCCTAGCAGTCTTTCCTCGTATCGTTCCTCCGTTCTTGATAGAAAAAGTCTTCATACTTGCGAGCACAACCTTTTCACCGATTCCTTATTTTTCAAAATTCTGGTAGCGTTTACCTCGATGTTGTGCTTGATATGAACCCAACACAAGAGGTGTTGAACCGGAAGATCTTTGAACACATATTTGATTGCAGTGATGAGAGCTAGTTCTCGATCGGTCATTATTGCAGTCGGCATTACTCCGGCATCCTCAAACAACTTTCTAAGCCTCTGAATTATCCACAAGTAGTGCATTGTTTCCTCCTTACCCGTGAATGCATATGCAATGTTGAATGTCTTATGCGTGCAAGTGAAACCGACAATCTCCACAAGAGGCATTTTATACCTGCATAATATATTTAAATAATGAAGGAAGAGGCATATGCAATATATTTAAACAAATTTTTTTTGATATACAACTATTATGTACCTATTCGTCTTGTATGTGGCGTCAATAACCACGACGTACGGAAACATCTTCAACAAGTGCAACGAGTCTTGATGGGCAAAAAACAAGATTTCCACCTCGTTTGATTTCTTCTTGCAGAGGGGATGCACTACATAGCTGCGCTCCTTCAAAAACTTCAAGGTCCATTGTGTAACAGTCAAATCTCCACGATCCTCAAAATGCATCTTCTGAATAAAGTTGGCGATTTGTTTTGTGGATGTTGTATTCCCTGGAAAGGCCGCACTCAACTGAGTAGCAATAACAGACGGCGTAGTCAAGCTGTTCGCACATACCGTCACAAATTTCACCTCATTCGGCGTCATTCGACCCATGTACGGATGGCCAATGAAGCTAGTGCAAAGCTTATGATTGTGTTGTCCGTATTTTGCCTTCACATACCATCCATCTCTCGCATCCCTCGCCCTGAACCTATATCCTCGGATCTCAAACTTGCAATCCGACTTCTTATCCCTACTATCCCGCTCTGTATTAACAACCTCCTCTGTTTCGCCATCCTCTCTTTTCTTTTTCCCTGATCTATACACTCCAGCATGCGAGCACATTATATTCATTTGACGCTCATTGCTATGGCGAGTCACTAATACCATCATAAGTTGTCTACCAATACTCTGAACCCAACGCCTCAAGTGTTCCTTAGTAGGAAACGTTTCTTCGGTATCAAACGAATCATAGTAATCCATACCCTATAATTAATAAAAACTACCATATTTATCACAACTAAAACTTAAAACTACGAGTCCACATCAATCTAAACTATCACTTCTACAAATTATTTGCAACTAAATAACGTAAATAAATACGAAACGATTCTAATTAATTACTAACCGAAAAATCTCCGGCGTCGAAGTCTCCTCCTTCTTCGTCGGTATCGTCGTCCCACATCCCGTCGTCGGGTTCACTAAAATACTCTTTCTCATCCACGATCGCATCGTCTTCGTCACTCCCATGCTCGTTCTCTTCAACATACTCGTTCTCTTCACCGCTCCCATACTCAATCTCCGTCACATATTCAAACTCCTCACCATCACTCAAATTTGTAACTCTCCTATTTGACATTTTTGACTTCAACATCCATCCGAAGTTCCTACATTTATACACATACTACATCCCAAACGGTCATATTCTGAAAAAGTAGCCGTTGGGATAAAAACAATCGTACGCCCATAATGGGCGTACAGGCAAAATATACCCCAACGGTCACTTCTGAATTTGGACAAATAGCCGTTACACACAATTTTTTACTCGTACGCCCATTATGGGCGTACGCCCATAATGGGCGTACGAGTAAAAAATTGTATTTCCCCAACGGCTATTTTCAAACGGCTATATTATTAAAATTTATACTGTACGCCCATTTTGGGCGTATACATAATACCGTATTTTGTATTTTGCCTCACATTCGATGTTGGGATTTTGCACTGTCCGCCCAAAACCAGCGTACGCCTATTTTGGGCGTACGACAATGTAGTGTGGAAAGTTGCAAAATGTAGTGCGTATAGCTTTTGCCCATTTAAATGGCTATGAATTTATGATATTGAAATACTCAATTATATAAATTTTTTGGGTCGAAGAGAAGTGTAGGTGAGTTTAGTTTCAGTCAACATCACGGATCAAGACACCTCTCAGAAATTAAAAATCACTTATATAGATTCTTATAGATCACTCACCAACACAATTAACCCTTTATAAACGCTAACTCAAGTGGTCCATTAGCTAACTTCAAACGGCAATTCCAACTACAAATAAGATGCATAGCCTTCCCTCCCCTATCATCAAATCACATCATATATCTTGATACACATACAAATACACTCCATGTTTTCCCAAACATAACAAAAATGTGGTTCCTAGTGATCTCACTTGCCCTAGTTCTGTCTTGCAGTGCCCAAAACTCGGCCCAAGATTACCTAGACGCCCACAACGCAGCTCGAGCTCAAGTCGGTGTGGGACCCATATCATGGGACGACACCGTGGCCTCGTATGCTCAAAACTATGCCAACTCAAGGAACGGTGACTGTAACCTGGTCCACTCAGGTGGGCCCTATGGAGAGAACCTCGCATGGGGAAGCTCGAGCGACTTCTCGGGGGTAGACGCCGTCAACTTGTGGGTGGATGAAAAGCAGTATTATGACCATGACTCGAACACGTGTGCGGATGGTCAAGTTTGTGGTCATTATACTCAAGTTGTGTGGAGAAGCTCCACTAGTTTGGGGTGTGCTCGTACTCCTTGTAACAACGGAGGTTGGTATGTTATTTGTAGCTACAATCCTCCCGGTAATTACGTTGGCCAAAGTCCTTATGTCAATAAGGTGGTTCCATTAATAATATTAGGGGCCCTATGTTATAATTAGCAAATTAGTATCTTTTCTGATAAAAAAATAGTATTTTTATACAATGTGCATAAAATATGAGTGTATCCATGTGATTTATATAATGAATTGAACGTGGTGTTAAACAATCGGATATGTCAACACTCAATAGAATGCCTCCAACAAACCAGATATTGATATAAACAACAATAGGGTTTATGAAGCATACCGGGCGTTTGGTCTAGTGGTATGATTCTCGCTTTGGGTGCGAGAGGTCCCGAGTTCGATTCTCGGAACGCCCCCTTTTTTACTTCCCCTGGTTAATTCATGTTAGTGTTTCATTATGTCCAGTGGCGGAGCTGCGGGGTGCTGAAGCACCCCCTTCGTCTCAAGAAATTCCCGGAGCACCGGCGATAAGGGCCGGATTCGATCGGAGCACCTCCAAGTCCAACCATCCATGGCTGCTGGTGCTGGCCTGCTGTGCTGAGAAAAAACCCTAGCAGAGGAAGAAGACGAGGCAGACGAGCTGCTGTCTTCTTTTCTGTTTTAATTTAATATAGCGATCAAAACGACGTCGTTTTGGGTTGGTCCAAAACGACGTCGTTTTGATAAATGAAAAGATTGTTGTTTTAAGAAAAAAATAATTCAAAAGTAATTATATTATCAATGACTCTTCGTATACTCTCAAGTCTCAACTCTCAAATTTCAAGCACTCAAAAATTGAGTTGGAGTACATGATTTTGGTTATGATTTGCCTACTCGAGGCATGGCCGGTGGCATGGTGGATAAGATGGAGGATTTTGAATTTGTTCTTATTGCTCATTTGATGAGGCTACTATTAGGGATGACAAATATGTTGTCGCAATTCTTGCAACAAAAAGATCAAAATATCTTATCGGCCGTTTCTATGCTCCAAAGCACTCAGAGGAAAGTACAAGATGTGAGGGATAATGGATGGGATGCGCTATTAGAAGAAGTCATTGATTTTTGTAATAAGAAGAATATAGACATTCCCAAGATGGAGGATGATGTTACAAATCGCAATCGTAATAGGCGTTATGTCAAGACCGATTTGCGTAACAAAATGGATGATGATTTTCTCAATGATGCTCTCGTGTGTTATGTGGAGAAAGAAGTCTTCAAAAGCATTGATAATGAAGTCATCATTCAACATTTTCAGAGTATGAAGACTCGCAAGATGGATTTACCCCGTTTAAAGTAATGTAATGACATTATTATTATTATTGTTATCGAGATTTTAATTACTAGAATTAATATATATATATATATAATATTTTATTTTAATTCGGATCACGTGGAAAAAAAATTCAGCACCTGCTTTTACATATTCCTGGCTCCGCCACTGATTATGTCAATCTCATTCAACATACCTTATAAGGAGTAACAAATTTATAAATTTTTTGTAAAGTAGTACAAAGATGTGAGTGCAGTACGCACATATTGAAATTTGCAAGGCATTGATAAAATCCAAATCCAGTAGCCTAAAAAAGCGGCAAAAACTCACACACCACAAATTCCCATTCTGTTTTGTGCAGTACAATACTCCAATTACTTTCTTTTAACTCTTTTTTGATCACATGTACTATCAATCCCCAATCACATCCCATATATAAATATTCACTATAGACACAAATAAAATCCTAAACGCCTCTAACAAACTCCTTATATGAATCAGGGTCATAGCATGATGGGGGGAGGCGCGGCGGCACCTTCTCCATTCCCGGGGATGATGCGACGTCGCGGGATGATGATGCACATGACGTTCTTCTGGGGAAAAAACACGGAAGTTCTATTCGACGGCTGGCCAGGAAGAAAAGGTGCGACCATGTATGCCACCGCGCTCCTCGTCGTCTTCCTCCTTGCGGTTCTCGTCGAGTGGCTGTCAAATTGTCGCCTTATTAAGCCCGGGACCCACCACGTCTCCGCGGGACTCATCCGAACGCTAATGCATACGATCAGGATTGGATTGGCTTATCTTGTCATGCTCGCTGTTATGTCCTTTAATGGAGGCGTTTTCTTGGCTGTCGTTACAGGGCATGCCCTCGGCTTCTTGCTTTTCGGCTCTAGGGTTTTTAAGAAAAAAGAGAGTGGTAACGGCTTAGATTCGGATCTTCCTCCAATGAGTTGTTGATTGATCCATTCATTAGTTAGATAAATTGGGTTTGTTTGTTTTAATTAATTAGCTATATGCTCTTCCATTTCAGATTGTAACACGGTTTCCTATTGACGGGGATTAGTACTGTTTTAATTCATATATTTCGCTTAAGAGATAATGAAATTTCAGATCTTTTAAGGTATGATAAAGTTTTGTAATCATAGGTGCATACTGACATGAAATTTCACTAGCTTGTATACTTTAAGTTGCATTAGCTAGCTGACCAATAACCTTGGGATGGTTTCTATCCGTTTTTTTCATTTATCCACAAGGTGAAAATTAAACATGTACTCTCTCCGTCCCCAAATGTTCTTTCCATTGATATTTTTGACACTATTCACATTGCAAGAGAATCTTCGATATATCGTCTAATATATAAGAAAAAATATAGTAATATGAGATCTTGTTTGATTCGTTTCAGCGAGAACTTTAACAATATCAAAAAGTTAATTTTTTTATTAACGTACATTTAGAGATATTTACGTAAAAAACGTGTCTCGACAAATGTGTCAAAAGGGAATGAGAAGAACATTAAGGGACGAAGTAATATACTCGTGCTCTTTATTATAAAGCAAGCTGGATGAGAATGGGATTAGTACTATACTTTTGCTCCACTTAAATTTTTGTGTTTAATACAGACTATGAACAACAAGTCGTTGTAGTATAGTGGTAAGTATTCCCGCCTGTCACGCGGGTGACCCGGGTTCGATCCCCGGCAACGGCGTAATTTTTCAATTTTTTTTGTTTTATCTAGCCAAACAAAAAAGGAGTAGTAGGATTTTGCAGAGATTCTCTTAATTTCCACCAGAACAAGAGAGGATATGCATACATACTGTACAACACATGAACAACATTTACACATGGATCTAACTCTAATCAACTAACGCCCATGTTGAAGAACACTATCGAATGAATCATAAAGATCAGCCCCAGAAACTCCGGTGGATGAAGAAGACAACACACGAACAGAAAACCCAGAAACATCTCGATTCCTAGACGACGACATCAAATAAGTCCCCGCACTACTCAGAAAATCTTCAGGCAAATCAATATCACCATTCAAGAACTGATTCACATTCCTCATTCTTGGTCTCACTTGAGGCCTAGAATGTGTACATATCAATCCTAGCTTCAATACCATCTCCATTTCTTCCTTAACATAATCTCCTCCTAATCTAGGATCAACCACATTAAGCAATTCTCCTCTCCTCCAAAACCCGTAAACCCAATCGACTAGAACCACTTGATCACCGACCCCATGGATGTATATCGGCCTCCTTCCACACGCCACTTCGAGCAAAAACGTCCCAAAAGAAAACACATCGGTTTCTGTTGTTGCCCGCCCTTTTCTTGCTAACTCTGGCGCCAAATAACCAACTGTTCCCACCACATGAGTTGTTCTTGAATTAGTACCATGATCATATAATCTAGCCAAGCCAAAGTCTCCTAGACAAGAATTCATGTCACCGTCTAATAATACGTTGCTCGACTTAATATCTCTATGAATAACAACTTGTTCATATCCTTCATGTAAATACAAAACTGCAGATGCTACTCCTTTAATGATTTTGAATCTCTGATTCCAGCTGAGCGCGGGTTTTTCCATGTTAAATAGGATCTTATCTAGGCTTCCATTTGGCATGTAGTCATACACCAAAAGAAGTTGCTGCTCTCTTCTGCTATATCCCAAAAGCTGCACTAAATTCCTATGCCTTACTCTGCTCATGGAGGCTATTTCCGCCACAAATTCCTTCATTCCTTGCCCGGATTCGTGGGAGACTCTCTTTACCGCTATTTCAGTGTTTGTTGAATGTAGAATTCCTTTGTAAACTTTCCCGAATCCGCCTTTTCCTATAAGCTCTGTGTTTTTGAACCCTTTTGTTGCTTTATAGAGATCTTTGTAGGGTACTCTATGAACAACATAGGCTTTCTCCCAATCTTCTATGAGTTCTTGGTATATTTTCCTCCATGCAACATAGAATGTTACTAAAATCAGTACCAAGAAAGAGGAAAGTAGACAAATCAAGGCTATAAGGCCTGGACTTAGCTTTTTTGATCCACCGGTTTTTGGAAGCTTAGGAAGCTTCGAGTAATCGAGGCTTTGTGCTTGCTTTATTTGGCTAAAGCTCCATCCTAGGATATAATGATTGCTTGTAACTGACCCAGTTGCTGAAGAGAATCCAACATACATTGATTCTAGGAAAACACTAGAGAGGTTCAAGTTAGCCGTTAGAAGAGCCTTACTCGGTTTTGGTTGTTTTAATGGAGATATTGTTATGTCGATACGCTTATCTTCATCATCATACTCTATCCATATCTGCATTGGCTTTCCACTGATGAGATTCAAGCTCTGGTTGTTGTAGGCAACTGAAGCTGAAGCTACTGATGTCAGATTGTTGACATCAATTCCTACATGATTGCTGTCAATATCTTCAAATTCAAGATTCTGGATTGTGTCCAACTCCACAGCAAAAATATGAGATGTGTTTCGGCCGTTTGTAGATGAGTTGAAGATCCCGAAATATTGGCCAGCTAAAGCCTGACTGAAATCTGTAGATGGAGTGATGGTGAAGACAATTCCATGGCCACTGATGGATGCAACTTGAGGGTACATGGCAAAGGCGAAAGTGGCGGAAAATGAAAGAGATTGATCAAATTTTAGAGGTAATGGGAAAAAAGCATGGCCCATTTGTTGCAATGAGAAGTTTGTTAGTTGCAAGAGGCCGTTTGGATGGATGTTGGCGCCTCCATCAAGGCGAAGGTTAGATCCCTGAAACCCGTTGAAGATGAAATCTTCGGATTTTGTGGATGTGATGGTGAGTAATTGTGTCAAAAAGAAGATCATAAGAAAGTGTGTTTTTTTGGAAAGAATTTCCATGGGAGGATATCAAATTAGGTGTTAAGGCTTCAAATTTTCTGATTATATCAAATTCTGATTTCAATTATTGAGTGCCTTGTAGTTGTTGACGGATTTTAGTAGGTGTTAATGGACCAGTTTGTCACCTTCTGAATTGGTATTGTTGAAAATCTTAATTTAAATTGATAAAGAAAGGTCATTGTTGGGTTTTAATTGATAAATATATTTATTTTTTCAACAATATAGATACAGACCAGCTGGTTTTATTGACTAAATACAAGTCTTTATTTACAAATTACAACAACTATCATAAAAATCTAAAAGAGTCATTATTACTAATAAATCTGATCAGATATAATATTGGTTGAGTTAATGTTGGAAAGGTGCTCAAACCCTAATACTAAAGTTTGCATCTTTTTCGGTTACAAATTTTTTCAAATGTTTTTTTTTTGTACTTGGCTTGATGTCTTCAATGTTTTAATAGACTGTTCCAATAAGCAACCTGGATAAAAGTTATGTTTTCTTTGTTTGACATTTTCAACTTTAGCCAAGTCTTGAGAAGATTGTGAGGGCTCTTACAATTCAACATTTCTTAGTCTTGCACAAGCTACAAACATGTCATTTTCTGTGCTATGCCGTCCTACTTCAAACGCCATAGGTATCAAAATGATATGAGATAAATGATGATTCAAAATTGTGTGTTGCCTGATGAATGATGACTTAAATTTGTTTCTGATTGTAATTGTGTAAGATAGCTATCATGTAAGGGAATGATAATTTCTTCAGGAAGCTATCATGTAAGGGAATGATAATTTCTTCAGGAAGTGGATGATTATAAGACTATAATTTGGATAAAAAAATTTCATCTTCACAGGAAAAAAAGAAGAAGTTTTTTAATAGATTATTTCTTTGATAAAGTACTTTGATTTTTCAAGTGACATATAATTTGCTTGTAAGACAGTTGCTTCATGATCTGATTCACCAATGTCATTCAAGTGTTGATTCAGTGTAATTCTGTACATCATACAAGAAATTCAGTCGCACAACCAATCATCAATTAAAAAAATAATAATTTGCTTTCATACAACAAATTTAATTACCTAAAAAGCATGGACTGACAGGGGTCATCATAGTGACTCAACTTACGATATAAGAAAAAATGTCTTGTAATAATAGTTGTTAAAATGATAAATGATAATGATTGTGCACCATTGGATCAAGAGAGATCCAAGAGCCCATATGATGACACGTGACACCCCTTGTCATGCCTTGTCACCTTCGCTGGACCTCCGCCGGACCACCTGATGCGGGAGCATCTGAGCTATCATCAAGGACGCCTCGTCCTAAATCTAAAGATGTGCTAACCACTGGAGCTAGGGCTAAAGATCGCTATGAGCCATCATTCAAGTCATTGATAGTAGCCCGAGCTCGTATTGTAGCCATTCAAGCTCGTAGAGATCCGGTTCGAGTCAAGATGAGAAGTCAAGTACTGAAGATGAAATAAACTAGACATCAAGACGAAACTCTAGGCTTTGGAATCGCTCAATTCCGATCTCGGACGAGAGAGAACGAGCCGTTTCAAAAAGAGCAGTCGGCGACATGTCTACAACCGCGCCCGCGGCTCCATAACCGCACCCGCGGCTCATTCGCCAATCCGCGCCCGCGGCTCCATAACCGCGCCCGCGGCTCATTCGCCGAGGCCTCTTCCTGAAACATTATTTTCGGATATTTATTTGTTTTTCGGATTATTATTTTAGGATATACTTTTAGTTATTTATTTCTTTTAATTGGCCACCTTATTGACCCTATATAAGGTTTGCCCTAGTTATTGTTTAGCCCCCCCCCAGACTTTGATATTGAATACAACGTTTATCGTTTTTCCTCCCAAAAGAGAGAGCTTTTGTGAGAAGAGTGCCCCGTTTGCATTGTCGTTGAGTCGGCCCTAGTTGTGCTTGTGTGTGTCAATCTCCTCCATAAGGTTGGTGCTATCGGGACTCCATAGAGCAACCTCCAGGTGCCTTGACCCACCAAAGTCATTGTGTGTGGTTGTAATCATCCGTTGGGGTTTCTTCATCATTCGGTATGGTTCTTGTTCTTAAGTTCAAGGGTTTTATCGTTGTTTGATTTGGTTCCAATTGGCCTATCATTCGAATTATCCTTCTTTCATCTCATTCTAATTCCGCCTTTCTTCTCTGTTCGAGTTCATATTCGAGTTTGGTGTCTAGGTCGGCAACTGCGGCTTATCCCCGCATCACCACCTTATCAGAACGAGGTTGACACCATTCGTCTTCACAAGAACATCAAGAGACCCCCTATCCAGAAAATCACAAAAAGAGTCAGCTTTTATTTTCTTGTTTGTCAGTTTCTTTCAGAAATTGATTTTGAGTCTTCCATTGCTTTGATATTTCTTGTTGAGTCATTACAGGTTGTGTGCAAGAAGCTTGGATCGATTAGTGTTGGTGGAGATCGAAAGATTGGAGTTTGGAGCACCCTTGTTCCCAAAATCCATTCAGCCTTCATCCATCTCAAAATCTATCCATCCCTACCAAAACGCAGCCATCAGAAACCCAAAAGAATTGTTGGAATTTCTTTCCTTGAAGCCCAAACAAGATCTTCAAAGAAGGAAATCTTATCTTTCTACAAGGGAATCTTATCTTTCTACAAGGGAAATCAAGTTAGTTGTTATTTTTATTTATTTTCAATTTTGCTGAGATTAATATCTCACATCAAGTCTGTAATTTCGTTTTGTTTAGTTGAGACAAAAAAAAAAAATCAAAAAAAAAAGAATACAAAAAAAAATACAAAAAAAAAAGAATCGAAAAGTCTCAAAGTTAGTAGTTTGTTTTACGTTTTGTTGAGTCAAAGTCTAGTTTGATATTGTTTAAGTCGGATCTCAAGAACTCAAAGGAAATCGGGTTGAACAAACCCGAACGGAAGCGAGAACCCACCAGGCCGCGGTTCAAGCCGCGCCCGCGGCCCAGTAGCCGCACCCGCGGTTCAAGCCGCGCCCGCGGGCCAGTAGCCGCACCCGCGGTTCAAGCCGCACCCGCGGAATTCAGGCCGCGCCCGCGGCTCCGCCTCAGAAGCCATTGTTCGAAATCCGCGCCCGCAGACTTCAGACCGCGCCCGCGGAACCGTCACTGTTTGCCTTTCCATTCCTTTCAGATACGAGCCTCAATTATTACCTAACCCTCCCGACTCCGTCTTCGATCCTTCAATCAACATCAGTCGGAACAAGTTAAGGTACGCTTCCTTTTGGCTCTTCTTGAAATTCGAAGCTTAATCATATCTCTGTTTTGCATTCTCATTCTTGCAAAACACCTTCGAGTCTTATTTTCATTCTTTCATTGAGTCAGTCTCTTTTTTGAGTCAGAACCTTACAGTCGAAACCCCGCACTACGCTAGCCATCTCCATCTCTACCATCATTCATATATTGCTAGGAGTTAGGTAGTTTCAACTTAGTGGGTTATTGATCCATACAAGTCAATCCATCAAAGAAAAGCTGGTTGCAACGACAATTGAGAGAGAGTGCAGAGGAAAACATACGAGAGTAAACACTTGCGAGTTGTTTTCATTTACACTCACTTAACATTGTTCTGTGTTAGTCTTTTCTCTGATAATGGACAGGTTCGTTTCTCCCAGAAGGAGACCTCCAAGGGGATATCAGCAGGAGTACATAGAGAGTGAAGATTGGCAACCATACAAAGATGTCCAAAGAAGAAGAGGACGTGAGCTAGAGCAAATTGGTCTTGCCAAGATCAAGCTGAACATTCCAAGATTTGAAGGTTGGGACATGGATGAGTATATGGAATGGGAAGCCAAGGTTGAGCAGATTTGGAGTTGTCATAACTTCATGGAATTCCAAAAGGTAAGATTTGTTGTTCGTGAATTTACCGGCAATGCACTGAAATGGTGGAATAATCTTGAGGAAGAAAGGAGAAGAGCACTTGATCCATTTGTGAACACTTGGAGGCAAATGAAGACCTTAATGAGAGCTCGCTTTGTGCCTCCATATTTCGCGCGTAAGCTCAGGCAAAGGTTGGATAATTTGAGGCAAGGAACCATATCAGCAGAGGAGACATACAATGCAATGAAGGCTGCTATGGTTCGAGCTAATGTGCATGAAAATGAGGAGACTACTATGAATAGGTATCTTCATATACTAAACTCTTATTTAGCTAACAAAGTATATTTGTATAGCTACTCCTCCATGGAAGAATTGTTGCACTTGGCCATCAAGATTGAGAGGAGAACAAAGGCCAAGAAGCAAAAAGAAATAGAGAAGGCTACAGAAGACTGGCAAGCGCGAGTGCAAGCGGTAGTGAAAAACAACTTTGCTAACGTAGAAGCCGAGCTTGAGCGTTGGAGTTGTCAAGTCAAAGAGGCTGCCAAGAAGAAGGAAAAGGATAAGAAGCCAGAAAGGAATCTAAGGCTTGCCTCTCCATCACAAGAAGTTAACCCAGGGAGCACTTCTAATCTTTCTACTAAAATTGAAGATGTTTTGTGCTTAAACTGTCAAAGTAGAAATCATATGATTAATGATTGTCCTGATATGCTTAATCACCTAGAACAAATTGAGATTGAATATGAAATAGGTGATAGTATTGATGATGTTGTTTGTATTGATGATCCTAAAACTGATTTAGATAATGAGGTTGAAATTGATTATGAGCATGTTGATTCATTGATTGATAGGAAGGATTTGCATGTACAAACTGCTCATTGCGTTGAAATTCTAGGAGAAACTCATTGTCTAGATAAAGTTGAGGATTACAACATGATTATTGATGAAGGTAGTTGTGGTAATATTGCTAGCATGGAATTGAATACCAAATTGCAAATTACTTCATTATGCTACCTTAGTCCTTTAAAACTGCATTGGATGATTGATTGTGTTGATGTGATTTTGAACAAGCATGTTAAGGAAGCCATGACATTAGGACATTGTGATGATACTATTTCATGTGATGTTGTGCCTATGCAAGCTTGCCAACTTTTATTGGAATATCCATGGCAGTATGATAAGAGAGTTGCTCATGATGGTTTTGCTAGTTGTTATTCGTTTACCTTCCCTAGAAAAGATGTTGTTCTTCCACCAATGGTTCTCTTGCAGGTCACTGATAAGTATGACAAGAGGAAGGACAAGGACAAAAGAGCTAAAGGAATGAATGAAAGCAATGCACTCCAGCAACAATCCATCGTTTCCTCAAGGTGGAGCTATGCACTCAAGGCATTCAAGAGGAAGTTGTGCATTAAAGAGGATGACGCCTATGAAGATCGTCCAATCATTCATATCAAATATGATTCGAGGTCGAATCCTTTTCAAGAAAGGGAGAATGATGCGGGAGCATCTGAGCTATCATCAAGGACGCCTCGTCCTAAATCTAAAGATGTGCTAACCACTGGAGCTAGGGCTAAAGATCGCTATGAGCCATCATTCAAGTCATTGATAGTAGCCCGAGCTCGTATTGTAGCCATTCAAGCTCGTAGAGATCCGGTTCGAGTCAAGATGAGAAGTCAAGTACTGAAGATGAAATAAACTAGACATCAAGACGAAACTCTAGGCTTTGGAATCGCTCAATTCCGATCTCGGACGAGAGAGAACGAGCCGTTTCAAAAAGAGCAGTCGGCGACATGTCTACAACCGCGCCCGCGGCTCCATAACCGCACCCGCGGCTCATTCGCCAATCCGCGCCCGCGGCTCCATAACCGCGCCCGCGGCTCATTCGCCGAGGCCTCTTCCTGAAACATTATTTTCGGATATTTATTTGTTTTTCGGATTATTATTTTAGGATATACTTTTAGTTATTTATTTCTTTTAATTGGCCACCTTATTGACCCTATATAAGGTTTGCCCTAGTTATTGTTTAGCCCCCCCCCAGACTTTGATATTGAATACAACGTTTATCGTTTTTCCTCCCAAAAGAGAGAGCTTTTGTGAGAAGAGTGCCCCGTGTGCATTGTCGTTGAGTCGGCCCTAGTTGGGCTTGTGTGTGTCAATCTCCTCCATAAGGTTGGTGCTATCGGGACTCCATAGAGCAACCTCCAGGTGCCTTGACCCACCAAAGTCATTGTGTTTGGTTGTAATCATCCGTTGGGGTTTCTTCATCATTCGGTATGGTTCTTGTTCTTAAGTTCAAGGGTTTTATCGTTGTTTGATTTGGTTCCAATTGGCCTATCATTCGAATTATCCTTCTTTCATCTCATTCTAATTCCGCCTTTCTTCTCTGTTCGGGTTCATATTCGAGTTTGGTGTCTAGGTCGGCAACTGCGGCTTATCCCCGCATCACCACCTTTGGGCCTTGCCGGAATAAAATTACCACAAAGATGTATATAATTGTTCACAAATATTTTAAAATTATTTATTACTAAATGTTCATCACGTTGTTCATAAATGTTCATAAATGTTCATTTGTATATACTCTACTGAATGTTCATCACATTAGACTTTATAGTTCACCAACTGAATGTTCATCATATTCTACTTAAATGTTCACCAATTGAATGTTCATCATATTATACTTAAATGTTCACCAACTGAATCTTCATCACATTATACTTAAATGTTCTTCACATTATACTTACATGTTCATCAAATTATATTTAAATGTTCACCAAGTTTATTACACTTAAATGTTTATGTTATTTGGACAAACGGCGAACCACCACCGCACCACCACTGACCCACCATCAAGCCATCACCGGACCACCACTTATGTGAAACACTACTTTAATATAATTTCTTTTAAAAACACACTTAATTTTCAACAAAAATCACCTAAATGCTCACCATCTCATACTTAAGTGTTCATCATCTCATACTTCAATGTTCACAAGAATTTAATAAAATGTTCATTACTCAAAGTTCATTACAATCGGCTTAAATGTTCATCACGTTGGTCATAAATGTTCATCAAAATGTTGATAAATGTTCATTTGATATACTCTACTGAATGTTCATCACATTATACTTAAATGTTCACCAACTGAATGTTCATCACATTATACTTAAAAATGTTCACCAACTGAATGATCATCACATTATACTTAAATGTTCATCAAATTATTTTTAAATGTTCACCAAGTTTATAACACTTAAATGGTTATGTTATTTGGACAAACGGCGGACCACCACTGGACCACCACCAGACCACCACGACCGCACCACCACTAACCCACCATCAAGCCACCATCGGACCACCACTTATGTGGAACACCACTTTAATATAATTTCGAGTAAAAAAACATTCGATCTTCATCAAAAATTACCTAAATGTTCATCATCTCATACTTAAATGTTCATCAAACATCCTTAAATGTTCACGGACATTTAATAAAATGTTCATTACTCAAAAATTTATTACAATTAGCTTAAATGTTCATCACGTTGTTCATAAATGTTCATCAAAATGTTGATAAACGTTCATTTTAATATACTCTACTGAATGTTCATCACATGTTACTTACATGTTCACCAACAGAATGTTCATCACATTATATTTAAATGTTCACTAATTTGAATTAGACTTAAAATTTCATTTATTTTTATACTTTAACTTTTTCATTTATTATTGGACCACCGCCGGACCTCCACCGGACCACGCCGGACCACCGTCGGACCGCCACCGGACCGTCGTCCGTCGTCGGACCTCCGTCGGACCGTCGTCGGACCTCCGTCGGACCGTCGCCGGACCTCCGTCGGACCGTCGCCGGACCTCTACCGGGTGGTCGCCGGGAGGTCGCCGGACCACCACAACTACCCCCAATAAGTGGGGGTAACTAGTTTAATCTAAGTCATTGTATGTCTGGATGCCTTAGATTCATTCTTATTTATCTCTATAAGAGATTTTATTATGAGATTCACACACTTAGCTAATATGTTATTACATTTTTTGGAAATGTTAAGAGGTTTTAAAATGAACAAAAAGCACAACCCTGAGATCAATAACAACTTGCAGCAAAATTTCTCTGTACAATTTCGGTACAAGTAGTTTGTAAATATTTGTTTTATACGCAATGCTATTAAGAAGAAATTACACCTGCAAGAAAAGATTAGTGATTGTTCTAGTCAACTGGACAACCTCCTTCCATTTTTGACATCATTGCCTGTGGATCTGACAGCATAATTAATTAAAGAAGGAAGGCGTAGTCGGGTGTGTATCCAGCCTGTAGCTTAAAAGAAATTCAATATAAAATCGCAACATACAACAAAGGAAGAAGAGTGAATGTTTGCTTCATCATGAATATTTTGCAGCATATAAGATAGAAAGATCAAGTGAATCTATATTTCTATACTTGTTACTTGTTAGTCATAAGCTTAGAAGTGTATGAGAAAATAGTATAAACTATAAAGAAGCAGAGGCAGGATCTGCAGCCTCTGATACTTTGTAATTATATGATATCACAGTGCGCACAAACTTTTTCTTCATATTATAAGGTCATTGAAGACTAAATATTGGGAAGTTGTGTAAAATCTCTAAATATATTTATTCATACATACACATAACAGATGAAACTAACTCACCGGATTTTTGGCACGAGAAAGGTTCCCTGGCTTCGTAGGATTGACAGTAAGTTTCTTTAACTGCAAATGATGACAATTCAGCTAGAACAATCCTTCCCTAGAGCAAATACTAGAAATCTACCAGAGAAACTGTAGCGATATTTACCGGTGTAAGTAACTCCTGAATGGTCTTTTAACTGCATAATTTCCATCCACTGGTGAAGGTTTTGCTGTTAAAAATGTAGGATCAAGACTAATTCTGTTTCTGTAGTATTGGATAATGGTTGTTAGGATGTTAGTTAGTTTGTTATGACACGTGGCTTTTGTGTTAGCTTAGTTAGTTAAGTTGTTAGCTCTTTCCTTTATGTATATAAGCTGTTGTAATCATTCATTATTGGCAAGACTGCCTAATACAACAATCAGAAATCTCTAAATCTCTTTCCTCGTTTTCTCTCGATCAAGATCAAACCTTAATCCAGGTTTGTAAATGGTATCAGAGCCACTGGTGTTGACATCCTTGGCGTTCGTTTGAAGACTGATTTGCAGAGGCGATCTTCGATCTTTCTTCTAAAAAGTTCGATCACAGGTTTCTCGATTCGATTTGATAATCGATCATGGAGGATGATATGCAATCAGTGACTGGTGCCAACAGAGTTGGACATGGCGTCAATGATGATAATCTTCGCAGGCAACGTGAGGAGGACTTGCGACGCGAAGCCGATTATCAAGAAAGGATTCGCAGAGGCAATTTCGTCGGGAACGATCTAGGTCAAGGTAACAACAATCATTCCGATCCTTTGTTTCTTTCTAATTCCGATCAGCCTGGATCTCAATTGATTGCTACTCACTTCAATGGGACTAATTTCACATCTTGGAGTAGAGCTGTGCGTATGGCTTTAGGATCCAAGATGAAATTAGGATTCATTGATGGAACTTGTTTGATGCGTGTGAATGACAATGATAAGGTTCAGAAATGGATTAGAGCTGATTATATGGTCCGATGTTGGATACCGAATTCGATGATCTCTGAGATTGCTGAGGGATTCATGTTTGTTACTTCTGCCAAAGAACTTTGGACAGAAGTCTTGGAAAGATTTGCTGAATCAAACGCTCCTCTTGTTTATCAGTTGCAAAAGGATCTTAGCAACATTAAACAAGAGAATTTGAGCATAGCAGCTTACTATGGAAAGCTGAAGAAGGTTTGGGATGAGTTACAGGTATTAGAAGGGATTCCTTCTTGTGACTGTGGTATTCTGACACAATGTACTTGTTTGTTGTTAAAGAGAATGCTAGATCGTGAACCAAAAACAAGAGTGATGCAGTTCTTGATGGGATTAAATGAGTGTTATGACAATGTTAGGAGTACTATTCTTTCTTCTGAGCCTCTTCCATCTGTCAACAAGTCTTACCAGATGGTCATGAGGATAGAAAGACAGAAGGAGATTACTAGTCACTCTATGCCTAGTCAAGAGACTATGGCCTTGGCAGTTAACAGATTCATGAACTCTAGGGGATTTGATTCCTGAAACCAGAATAACAGAAACATTGGTGAGAGATCTGATGGCAAGAACACTGTTGGTCCTAAGAGGGACTATCACAGGGAAAGGATGGATAAGAAAGATCTGAAGTGTTCGCACTGTGGAGCTAAAGGACACTTAAGGGATACTTGCTTCAAACTTGTGGGATACCCTGACTGGTACAAAGGTCTAAAGGAAGGTAACACACAGAGATTTGCTGGCAATGTTCAAGACACTTACATGGAAGATAGTCCCATTGATGATGGAGACTACTCAGGCACAAACAATGGGGTTGATCCAGTCATGGTGAATGCAGTCTTCAAGGAGATATAGAAGATGATGAAAGGCAAAGCACCAATGGATGAGGCAAACAACAGTGAACCTGCCTATGTGAATTTTGCAGGTAACTTGAATTCTTATTCTATTCCTTCTTTGAATGAGAATGACAAGTTTACCTGGATTATTGATTCTAGAGCCAGTGACCACATAGCATATGATTCAACTATCTTCACTGATTTACATGAACTCACTAAAGAAATTTATGTTGCTTTACCTGATGGAAGCACCAAGAAAGTACAGTTTGCAGGCACTATTCAGTTGACTAATTCTCTTGTTTTGAGAAGAGTGTTGCTTGTACCAGAATTCAGGCATAATTTGCTTTATGTTTCCAAATTGGTCAAGGATAAGGCAGTCTATGTGATATTTGATGAGTTGTCTTGTATGCTACAGGACCGTGAGAATGGGGGCAAGCTATGGCAGTATACCTTTGGAAGGAGGTTTATACAAGATGAGAGTTCAGAATAGCTTTGCTCAGTCTTCTTCAAAGTCTAATAATACAAACACTTCTTTACATATGTGTAATAGTGTTGAACAATTATCTTTACAACATGCCAGATTTGGTCATACTTCCATTTCTAAAATGAAGCATATAGATGTATACAAATGTCTGAATTTTTCAGAATTCTTTTGTGAAAGTTGTTGCTTAGCTAAGAATCACAAACTGCCTTTTACCAAAAGCAATTCCTTAGCTAAATCTGTATTTGATCTTGTTCATATGGATCTTTGGGTACCATACAGAACACCTGCTATAGATGGTTCCAAGTATTTTCTTACCATATTGGATGACCACTCCAGATGCACTTGGACTTATTTGCTTCAGCACAAGACTCAGGTTCACAAAGTCATCACAAGATTTCTTGCTATGGTTGAAAATCAGTTTCATACTTCAGTTAAAGCTATTATATCTAACAATGGCACTGAGTTCACACAATCTGCTTGCACAGAGCTATTTCTTCAGAAAGGCATTCTTCATCAAAAGTCTGCTCCTGGTGTTCCTGAGCAAAATGGCAGGGTTGAGCGCAAGCATCGCCATCTTGTTGAAACTGCTAGAGCAATTAGACTACATGCTTCTCTTCCTGTGATATTTTGGGGATATTGCATTCTGGCAGCCGCATTTCTCATCAACAGGCTCCCATCTTCAGTCCTTAACTGGATAACACCTTATCAGGTTCTATTTCATACTGAACCAACTTATGAACACCTTCGTGTTATTGGATGCTTATGTTTTGCTTTAAATCTGAACAAGTCCAGAGATAAGTTTGCCCCTAAAGCCAGAAAATGTATTTTCATTAGCTACCCTCCCAACCAGAAAGCTTACCTCTTATATGATCTTTTGTCTAAGAAAATCTTTACTGCTAGACATGTCACCTTCAATGAAAAGATCTTTCCTTTTCAAACTCCTACTACCACCACCAATCCCTCCCCACCACTTCATTCTTTACCCCTGGTGAATCCTGCCTTAGATTCCCATGACACACATACTCTTCCTCCCCCAGATTTATCACATACTCCTACACCCTCATCAAATCATTCACCACCTTCTATTCCCTCACCTGTCATTCCATCTCATTCTTCACCACTTCCTGTCATAACAACAGCTGCACCTCCTCCATAACTTCTTCCAAATACCAGACCAACTAGAGTGCACA
This sequence comes from Oxyria digyna, assembly GCA_029168935.1. Taxonomy (NCBI): domain Eukaryota; kingdom Viridiplantae; phylum Streptophyta; class Magnoliopsida; order Caryophyllales; family Polygonaceae; genus Oxyria; species Oxyria digyna. The sequence goes on along the minus strand of JAPVLV010000001.1, from coordinate 59,350,559 downwards.
AACCACCCACCAGATTACTTGATTATGTGTGTCCCACAATACAACATTCCAAATCTGTTTCTTAATCTTTTCTAGCATTTCAGGATTTTTCCACTCTTCCTTCTCCCTATGTAGCTTCCTTATTCAATGTATTGACTACTTTTGCCCCACATTCTTACACCCAAGCTAAGGCTTTCCCTCAGTGGGTTGAAGCCATTGACAAGGAACTACATGCCTTAGAGGAAAACAAAACCTGGGAACTTGTCCCTTTACCTCTAGGCAAGAGGGCTATTGGCTCAAAGTGGATATTCAAAATCAAGTACAAGGCTGATGGTGAGATAGAAAGGTACAAAGCACGACTGGTTGCAAAAGGGTTCAATCAGGTCAAAGACACTGATTACAATCACACTTATTCCCCAGTTGCTAAGTTCCCCACAGTAAGAATGGTGCTTGCTCTTGCTGCCACTAAGGGCTGGGATTTACACCAACTTGATATAAACAATACTTTCTTGCATGGTTATATTGAGGAGGAAATGTATATGAAGCCCCCACCTGGTTATTCCAAAGCACTACCTGGACAAGTTTGCAAATTGATACGTTCATTGTATGGCTTGAAACAAGCAAGTCGCCAATGGAATGTTGAACTCACTCGGCACCTTACAAACTTTGGTTTCATTCAGTCATAGCATGATTTTTCCCTCTTCACTTTATCTACCAAGGGTCACTTCATCATTGCATTGATTTATGTAGATGACATGCTCTTAACTGGTAGTTCTGTTGACATCATCTCCAATGTCAAGCAATCTTTGGATGCAACTTTCACTATCAAGGACTTAGGATTGGCAAGATACTTCTTGGGAATGGAAATTGCTCGATTCTCTTCAGGTCTTCAACTTAATCAACGCAAGTTCATCCTAGATATCCTGAAGGACATGAAGATGCTTGACTGCAAATCTGCTTCCTTTCCAATGCAGCGAGGGACCAAGTTATCAGACGAAGAGGGAGAATTGCTCACAGATCCGGGTTCTTATAGGACATTGGTTGGTCGTCTTCTTTACCTTACTCTCACTCGGCCTAACATAAGTTTTACAGTGCAACAACTTAGTCAGTTTGTTTGCTCTCCTCGTCTTCCCCACTTTCAAGCTGCTATATTCCTTCTTCGTTATCTCAAACACACATTCAATGCAGCTCTTTTCTACTCTGCTAAATCTTCCCTGCAAATTACTGGATACTGTGACGCAGATTGGGGGAATTGTGAGGACACAGGGCGATCTATCACGGGTTATTGTGTGTTCCAAGTCCACAGCTGAAAGTGAATACAAAAGTATGTCCATGACTGCGAGTGAACTCATCTGGATTCATGGCCTTCTCTCAGATCTTGGCGTTCATTTTGAGCTTCCTATCCCTCTTCACTGTGACAATGAGGCTGCTCAACACATCGCCGCCAATCCCGTGTTCCACGAACGCACCAAACACATCCGTTTGGATTGCCATTTCATCCGGGAACAAGTTAAATCTGGCTTCATCAGGACTGCACATGTTTCCTCTGGTTTGCAACTTGCCGACATCCTAACCAAAGCTTTATGTGGACCACATCATCGTTTCATTTCGTCCAAGCTAGGACTTGTATTTTCCAATCCATGACCTGCTTGAGGGGGGAATATTGGATAATGGTTGTTAGGATGTTAGTTAGTTTGTTATGACACGTGGCTTTAGTGTTAGCTTAGTTAGTTAAGTTGTTAGCTCTTTCCTTTATGTATATAAGCTGCTGTAATCATTCATTATTGACAAGATTGCCTAATACAACAATCAGAAAATCTCTAAATCTCTCGATCAAGATCAAACCTTAATCCAGGTTTGTAAATGTAGTCTTTAGTTGCTGTTTCTAGAAGTAACAGAGTTCTACAGCAAAATATATTTATTTCTACATGTTTAACTTCATAGTTCATACCATTCAAGTTTATCAGGCACATAAACAACTCCCCAAACTTACAAAAAGATTCAAAAATGTCATTTTCTGTGTATGATTTATATTTTGTAGCTACTTCTGGAAGCCTTTTCTAGCTCAAATAGTTGACAGACATGTGTTTTTAGCATCACATTTGAAAAAGTCAAGCTTCTTTCTAAACCATGATTTCTATGAAAAAGACGTTGGAGATCATAATTTATCTTAAATGGTTTATTAATTACAGTATGTGTTTATACTGCTATGTTATGAAAAGTCAATAACTGTGGTTCTCAAGAAACGCTCATTTCACTTACAGCTTTAATTTAAGTTCCCTTGTTTCATGATATGTAATTTATGAAAAAAATTGACATAAATTAAACTTTCTATTTGCTTGATAATTTAAATTTCAATAGTTAACACATTTTCTTTCTGATTAAAATAAAGTTTATTGACTGGTGGTTTATGTTTCTTGAGCTATTAATATCGTGTTAATGTTTTTATTAATCTGCTAGTCTTGGAATCCCCACACATCTAACGTGAGATTCACATGTGACCCAAACATCTTTAGAATAATAAAATGAAGTGATCATCATATTGAGGTTATAATCAACAGCAATTCAAGGAAAAACAATAAACTCATTGTTATGTAGAGACATACAGTACTTGAGTATCATACAATATATACTTTTTTGCTTGTAAAAGATGAACATCAAGATCAAATTCACCGCCCACTCCGAAGAACAGATTCCGTGCTAGACAAGGAAGTCGAATGCCTCATTTGAAAAAACGAAGACGAAAACGAGTTTGTCGACATCACTTGAATAGGGCCAAGTCCTCCATATCCAGCTTCATTAAAGTTAGAAGGAACATCAGGAACAACTGCAGCTCCATCAAGAAGCTGCACCACTTGTCTCATACTCGGCCTTGCTTCCGCCTTAAATTGTGAACAAAGCAAGCCTATCTTCAACACCATCTCCATTTCTTCAAGATCATATCCCCCTTGCAGTTTAGGATCACTTGCATTAAGGATCAATCCTTTCTTTAACAAGCTAAAAACCCAATCAACCAATTCCTCTTCGTCTTCTCTACCCGAGTTTTCGGTCTCCAATGGACTTCTCCCACAAGCAACTTCAAGAACAAATGCTCCATAGGCAAAGACGTCACAGCTCGTAGTAGCCTTCCCTGTTCTCACAAACTCGGGTGCTAAATACCCAACTGTCCCAACCACATGAGTTGTCCTAGGATTAGTCCCATGATCATATAATCTTGCTAATCCAAAGTCACCTAATCTTGCATTCATTTGAGAATCTAGCATCACATTGCTCGCCTTAACGTCTCTATGTAACACAACTTGCTCCCATTCTTCGTGCAAGTATAAAAGCGCGGATGCCACACCTCGTATGATCTTAAGCCTCTGGCTCCAATCGAGTGTCGGCTTTTCATCTCCATATAAATACTTATCAAGGCTGCCATTAGGCATGTAATCATACACTAAAAAAAGCTCTCCCTTTCTCCTGCAGTATCCAAGTAACTGCACTAAGTTTCTATGCCTTAGTCTCCTCATGCTAACAATTTCAGCTACAAATTCCTTCATCCCTTGCCCTGATTCATGTGAGATCTTCTTGATTGCCACTTCAATATTCTTGATGATTCCTTTGTAGACGTGGCCATGTCCTCCTGATCCAAGAAGCTCTGTGATTTTGAACCCTTTTGTTGATTTGTAAAGCTGTTTATAAGAATATCTATGCGTGGCATATTCTTTCTCCCAAGATTCCTTCAACTCTTCGTATTTCCTCCTCCGAATCGCGTATGCAGAAACCGAAATCACAGCCAATAAAAACAGAACAGAAACCAACAAGCCTATGAAAATCTTGCCTGGATTTTTGTTTGATGTGTCAAAATTTGGAAGTGATGGTAGAGACGACACGTCTAGTTCTTGAGCCTTCCCACTTTGATTCCAGCTCCATCCCAAGACATAATGATCATTCGAAGTGAGACCCGTCGAGCCAGAAAAACCAATGTACATAGTGTCTAAAATCACCTCAGAAAGATTAACTTTGACTGACAATAATGTTTTGATTGGCTTTGGATTCTTCAATGGAGCCATAGTGACATCAACAAGCATTGTCGGTTCGTCATAGTCTAGCCAAATCTGCATTGGCTCTGAGCTAGTAAGCAACAGACTGAGATTCTTCTGTTCCTTTGCAGAAAAATATGATGCTGAAGCAGCTGCAGTGGATCTGAGGCTGTTGACATCAATTCCTACATGGTTACTGTCGATATCACCGAAATGCGCATTTTGGACAGTGTCTAACTCGACAGCGAATATGTGATTTGAAGTTAATCCATTGCTTGAAGAATTGACAAGGCCAAGAAACTCATCTGGAAGAGCTTCATCAAAATCCATGGATGGAGAGATGAAGAATGTCATGCCTTGAGCTCCATGATCCGGTATGTTCGGGTGGATGGCGAACACGAAAGATGTTGAGAAAGAGCGGGATTTGCTGAAATTTACGGGCTTTGGATGAAACGCGTAGCCTGCTTTGTGTTGAGTGTCGTTCGTTAGCTGCAGTAGACCGTTGGATTCGAGCGTGGCGATCCCTTTGAGATTGAGATTGGCGTCTTTGAAACCGTTGTACACAAACTGAGCTTCATCTGCAGAGGCTAAGGCTAGAAATGGAATGAGAAATGTTATGAGTAGGGAATTTGAGATGATAGTCTTTTCTGCCATTGTTGGTTGTTGGTGTTATGCTCTAAGGATCAAAAGGAGTATCATAATCATATAACTAGATCAATGATTCAAAGTCTAAAAGATGTGTAGACTGAAATGGTCTATCTACTCTACTTTTTATATTTGTTGTGTTTAATTTTTTATGGCGACCTTTGTTTGACATTTTTCTTTTTCTTTAGGTGACAATGTGGACCAAATGAATATGGGATATTTTAGTTTATCAATTTTCTATTCTTTTGCCAATATGTGGTAGAGGGTGAAGCAATAAATATTGATAGCATTGTGCAAGTGCACGTTTAGGTAGAGACAGTTGCTGACTTCTATAAATTGGCAGCTAAAAAGATGTAAGTTTTTTTTTGCAAGGCTCAAAAGTTGTAACATGGAAGTGGGATTAGTTGAGTAGTTTTATGTCTTTGTACTTTTGTAGCACTAATGGATATATTATAGGAAAATGGATTAGGTGAGAAGTCTGAAACATTTGATACTTCTTGCCACAAAGTTAATATTCCTGGAAATGTCTGAAGGATCCAGTTTGCTGATGGAAGTTGAGGAAACATATAGTCCTGCGGTTGCTGATGAATGATGATATTATGTAATATCGATTTGATCCAATCAGTTGCTAACAGAACCGATAATTCTCTAACCACAATCGATTCGTCGAATAACCAAACTAAGAAATCGAATGCAAAGGGACACATAAATGTTCACGTAGTTCGGTAAACCCTAATCTGCGGAGTCTCAGTGGAGAGACTCACCCATACAATGCACTAGATACTCGGAGAGTTCACACAAGGTTACAAGACAAGGCAAGAACGGAAAATACACAAAAAACATGCAAGATAAAAAACAGAACAAACATAACAGACGAGAAGGAGAAGAAAATTGAGATTCGACCCCCAATAAGTTGTAGTAGCTACAAGGCAAAAACAACTATGAGAACTCGAGTCTTCAATCGCCAAAAATCTCCACTCTAGGATCTCTGCAACACCATAGAAGAACACTCTCAAGATCTCTCTTTCTTTCTCTCTGGAATCTCTCTTTCTCACTTCTGGAATGTGAGTGATGTGAACAGTGATGAACTAGGGCAAGCCTCCACAACAAGAGAAGCTTATATAGCTAGGACAAATAACTCGGTGAAGGCCAGATATTTCAAGTACACACAACCCACTTAAACAATTCCAGAGGCCCAACAAACATAATCCATGAACAAGGCCCAACTCAAGATATAAACCCAACACCAGATATATTATGTCATCCAACCGGTTACCCGAGGTTGCATAATTGTCCGGGTCAGATTTAATCTTAAGTCAATACCCGATTCTATGTAATCTACCAATTTCTACACTTAAATCTTGTTATACCTATGTGTGAACTACTTAGGTCATACATGAACTCAGGATTATAACACTTACAAATGCCCTCTAATCCAAAGTTCACTAACCTCACCCAAGAAATCCTAATGCATTGTCGAAGTCTTCTCCCCATTTCATCATCGACCCAATCTCACACCTCAAGTTACATCATCAATGTGAAGTGCATTCCTGCATAAAACAAACTTGTTAGTAGGAACAATTTTTGTTCCAAAATCAGCAGGATTCACATCACCTTTGATTTTCTTCACATCTATAACCTCTTTTTCAACCAAATCAAAGTGTAACCTTACATCAATATGTTTGGTCCTCTCATGGTATACATGATCCTTACAAAGAAATAAAGCACTTTGGCTGTCAATATTAAGTATAGATAGATACTCTTTACCTTCAATCTCTTTCAGAATACCTTTCAACCATATAGCCTCTTTAGAAGGTTATGTAGCTGTTATATACTCAGCTTTTGTAGATGATAAAGCAACAATGGATTGTTGTTGGCTTTTCCAGGAAATACAATTTCCTGCCCATGTGTAGTAGAAAGCAGTAGTGGACTTCCTGATGTCCTCATTACTACTATGATCAGAGTCAACATACCCTTTTAACTCATTTCTGGAATCAAACTCAGAATATACAAGACCAAGCTTATTAGTGCCATTAAAATATCTAAGCATATACTTCATGGCTGCCTAATGTCTAGGACTAGAGCCAGACATGTATCTACTAAGCACACTTACAGAGAAAGCCAAGTTAGGCCTAGTACCAGCATATCATACATCAAAGAACCTACAACTACATCATAAGGACATCTTCCATAGATTTATGATCAACTTCAGAGACAACATATTCTTTCCTAGACAACTCCATGTGCCCTCCTAAGGGTATTGGAGCACGCTTAGATTGAGACATGGAAAGCTTATCAAGCACCTTTTTCAGATAGTTGGATTGTGAAAGATACATGATTATCTTTTTCTTGTCTATAACAATCTTAACACCTAAAATCTTTTGTGCATGACCAAGGTCCTTCATGTCAAAATGTCTCTTTAAGTCATTTTTCGCACTAGCAATGACAACCTTAGAGCTACTGATAAACAATATATCATCAACATAAAATAGAGAATACAAAGGATGGGCAAACTTTTTTTTTAAAAGTACAAGCATGTATCATATTGACTTCTACGAAAACCCAAAGAAAGCATACATGCATCAAACTTCTTATTCCACGGTCTAGGAGATTGTTTAAGACAATAAGTGGATTAATTTAATAAAAACACATGACCAGGTTTATTCTTATCTATGAAACCTTTAGGTTGACTCATATGAATAGTATCAATCAAATCACCGTGCAGAAAAGCAGTTTTCACAACCATCTATTCAAGTTCCCAATCAAACAGCCATAGCAAGCAATAGTCTCATGGTTTTATATTTCACAATTGGGGAAAAAATATCACTAAAGTCCACTCCTTCTTTCTGAGTAAAGCCTTTGGCCACTAGCCTAGCCTTAAACCTAGGGGGATCATGAAAAGAACTACCCTCCTTCGGTTTGAAAATCCATTTACAATCAATGACCCTAACTTTATATGGTTTCTTAACTAGAGTCCAGGTGTCATTAGCATGCATAGACTAAATCTCATCATTCATGGCATTAAGCCATTCATTTGACTGTTTAAAATTTATAGCTTGTTCAAAGGTGTCAGGTGTATAGAACTTTACAACATCATCAACCATAAATGCGAACTCAAAAATTTATAGCTTGTTCAAAGGTGTCAGGTCCTAGGTTCTCTATTCCTAACTAACTGGTAGTCACCTAACATAACACAACACATTTTAGAGCCTCCAGGTTACAGACCTTGAAGTTATAGACCTAGAAGTTATAATTTTAAAATGAAAATGAAAATCTTAGAGCCTTAGGTTGCATCTTGCCTTGTGAAACAAGTGCATAAGCTGTACAACCAAAAGGTCTAAGATGAGCTAGATCGGGTTTCCTATTGGTTCACATCTCTTGAGGGATTTTAAAACCTATGACAGAGGATGGGGACATGTTAATGAGGTAGGCAGCTGTGTTGACAACCTCACCCCACATAACATTTTTCATGCCAAAGCTAATTAACATGCATCTAGCCTTTTCAAGGAGAGTTTTGTTCATCCTCTCAGCAGTACCATTCTGCTGAGGGGTACCAGGAACAACTAAGTGTATTTTAACAGCACTAAGTCTACAATACTCATCAAAAGAAACATTACAAAATTCAAGATCATTATCTGTTTTAAAACATTTGAGTTTATGACCAGATTGACTTTCTACCATAACTTTCCAATCCTTGAAGATTTCAAAAGCATCACTCTTAGCTTTAAGCAAGTAAATCCAAACATTTCTGGAGTACTGATCTATGAGAGATAAGAAGTAATTTCTACCTCCCAGAGTAGCTACCTGAGCAAAACCCTATAAATCATAATGAACATATTCAAGAGGTCTAGAAGGAACATAAGAGGATTTACCAAAACTATGAGCAATTTTCTTTTCAAAAACATAATTCTCACAAAATTCAACTTCAGGGGGTTTCTTGTCAATAATGCCATTATTAAAAAAATGAGTTAGGCCTCGATTTCCTATATGACGAAGCCTAGTATGCCAAAGCTTAGTGACCTCAGAATTATCACCCTTATAATAGCATCAATGGATACATTAATTTCAGGTTGCAATAGCATAGTAAAGAACACCTTGCTTAATGCTTTTGATAAGGACACTGTTATTTCTAATCACTTCCCTAGCTCCATTATAAGTATTAATGTGACAATTTAAATCATCAAAAGAAGACTCAGATAACAGATTTCATCTCAAATTAGACACCCACCTAACATTTTGTAAAACTCTAATGACTTCAACATGCACCCTAAGAGGGACTCTTTCTACTCCTTTTATAGGCAAAGAAGTGTGGTCACCCACCATGACCTCACCTCCATCAAACAAATTCAAAGAGCAAAAATACTTCCTATGAGGAGTAGCATGCATAGTGCACTCAAAATCAAGTATCCAGGAATCACTATCAATCATAGAGCTTACAACAAGAAGTTCACAGTCATACTGAGGGCTATCTTCTAACACATTAGAATGATTAGGCTTGTATTTATTCTTTTCATCTCTTTTCTTCTTGTGACAGTCAGAAGCATAATGACTCATCTTACTACATTAAAAACACTTAATATTAGTGGTGTCTTTATCATGTTATTTTTCAGGTTTAGGTTTACCACCTTTTCCTTTGTTCTTATACTTGCCTTTAGCCATCATAACCTCATTCTTGGAATCAGTTTTAGTCTCAGATTTAGTACCATTTTTCAGCTTAACGGCCTTAAGGGCCTCATTTTTCTGAATTATGGACTCAATTATCTTAGACAAGGTAAGCTCATCCCTACCATACTGAATCACATCTAATAAGGTGTTAAATTGACTAGGCAGAGAGTTAAGCAACAACACAGCTTGGTGAGTTTCTCTTATCTCATCATCACATCTTTTAAGGTATTGTGTCATTTTAAAAAATGCATCAAAATTTTCTTGCACAGTCACAGACACATCCATCTTACAAGTAAACAACTTGCACAACAAAGATGTTCTACTAGGCAAGGATTTAGAGAGAAATATGGACTCAAGTTCATCCCATAGTGCTTTAGGTTGAGTAAAACATACCACCTGACGAGCCACATCGTCAGTTAACCTAATCATGATCTCTGAGTGTGCGAGATCTTGCATATCCTTCATGTCCGCACTGGATATCCCAAGTGGCAATTCCTCAGATACGGATTTGAAGCTCTTTTCCCTAATCAAGATTGCCTTCATCTTTACTTTTCCTTAATCAAGATTGAAACTAAGGAAGAAGCTTGTACACAAAAAAAGAATAGAACGAAGGAAAAGGACAGTGTCTTCAAGAGATGAGAAGCAACAAAGTAATATGTGGTTGAAGAAGGGTGACGAGAAAAATCAGGAAAAGAGATAATGAAGTGTTTGAAAAGGAGGAAAGTGAGATAAAGCCAGAAGAGGTCCAGGAAATGGAACGAGGTCATGAAAATGTGAAAGAAGCAACTATGTCAAATTGCTCTAAGAAGAAATTGATACATTCTATCGGAAAAGAGAATTTGAGAAGTTTGAAGTAGCTACATCATATAATAGAACGGAGAAAAGGTAGATGCAGCTCATGACCTTGCAGAAAAGAGTATGAAATTGGAAAGGTTCGCCAACACAGACAAAATTACTGATGAAGTTGTCGAGGAAGAAATAGTAAACCCAATATGCACACAAGTAAATCAGAAAATTATCAGAATCTGTACAGGGACTCTTCTATTAATGTAGAACAGAACATGTACAAAGGTGATTTACATGATAAGCTAAAGAGTATTGATCAACATTGTTACAATGAAAGGAATGTTATTAAGGGAATGATATGAGGGTAATATTGTAATTTATGTCACTGATGTGGAATAGTAGTTAGCCTTGTTTACTTGTTTGTTAGACTTGTATATATAGTTAGTTAGAATCTCTTTGTTGCTTAAACATTTAGTGAATCAATCACAAAATACTTAGATTTTCTCATCTTACTTGTGCTTCAATCCATATTGTTCATCAAGAATCAGGATCAATTCCTGCTTCTTATCATGGTATCAGAGTTGTAGGGCGATCTGATTTCTTGTTTCTGATCGTTGGTTTCTATTCTTGATTCGTGCTATTGATTGTTCTTCTGAGTTCCTCTTTTTCTCTCGATCTTGTTTCTCTTTGATCACTCTCCCTGTTAATTCTATTTTTTTATGCTATGGCGGTTGATCGTCAATCTGTTACTGGTATGGGAGGTGATGGAATTCGAGGTCAAACAAATGATCCAAATCTTCATCGTCAAGGTCTCGGTGCGACAAATACGCATTTTGATCCTTTCACTTTAGCTAACTCGGATAATCCAGGAATGCAATTGGTTGCAGCTAAGTTTACTGGATCCAATTATGCTTCATGGAGTAGAAATGTTAAGTTGGCATTAGGATCGAAGAAGAAATTAGGTTTTATAAATGGATCTATTGCTAGATCTCATTTTGACTCTCATGAATTTGAGGATTGGGAACGATGTGATAATATGGTCATGAGATGGATACTTAACTCTATTGTTGATGAGATATCTCATACTTTTCTCTTTGTGAACACTGCTGAGGAATTATGGAATGAAGTTGTCTAGAGATATGCAAAATATGATGCAACATTGATTTATCAGCTACGAAGGGAAATATGTAACACGAGGCAAGAAAACCTATCTGTCACAACCTACTATTGCAAACTCAAGAAGTTTTGGGATGAGTTACAGACTATTAATGCTATACATGTGTGTAATTTTGGATCTTATATACAATGTTCTTGTTCATGTTCATTGCTGAAGCGAGTGGTTGACAGAGAATCTAATGTCAAAGTTCTCCAGTTTCTAATGGGATTAACATATGCTTTTGAGAATGGGCGTAGCACAATCCTCTCTATTGATCCACTTCCTCCTTTGAACAAGGTCTTTCACATGGTTGTGCAGATTGAAAGGCAGAACAAAATCATTGTAAACCATGTGAACTCTCATGATGCTCTTGCTGTCAATAGATCAGGAGCTGCTAATCAAGGACATAACCATGGAGCACCAAATAAAAGGAATTCAGAAAGCAATGACTGAAAGGGTGTCGTTTGAGGCACGAGATCAAGTTGCGAGATCTGCTTCTAAGTAATTTTAAGAGATTTAGAACTCAGACACACTTCATCTTCCTGTGTGAGTAAATCTTTTCGGCCTTTTGCTGCATTTCTACATATACATTTACCTGTTGTTGACAAATGGATTCATGTAGGATTTGTGGAACTCTAAGAAAAATGATGAAGCTGGAGAGATGTAAAGCTAGGTTGGAGAGGCATCCAACTGTAACAAAAATGATGAAGCTAAGTTTTTGATCTTGTAAAGGTATATTCTGTATGTACCTTCATTTGTTCACACTTGTTCTTTTGCTACAATGTTTTTGTTTTCTTGTTGAGTTTTAGTGATGGTACTTTGTGCATCCTAAGATTGTCTTCTACAAGTCTTTATGAACATGTGCTAGTTGTGTTTGGTTTTATGAATCTTCCCATTGGCATGCAATAAGCCAGAGTAATGTTGTATGCTTATTGCACGGTTGTCCATGGTACTTATTCCTGGTCTGCATTAACAATGGCATCAGTGATTGATCCATCTGCAGCTTATTATAATACAAAGGCATGTGCACAGTCAACGATTAAGGAAGCATTAAAATTGATAGAATTGGTACTCGAATCTACTTAAATCTTGGCACAAACAGAGAGTAAAGAACACGATCAACTGTTATCGAGGTTCAGACTCAACCTATTCCCCGTGGCCTCAAGATTGGAAGCCAAATCCACTAAGCAAGACAAAGCGTTTACAAGAGAATTACACAGAGGATCTAAGAACAAGCTCATGCAATATAGAACAAGAGTAAAGCAAAGTGAAAGGAAACTCCCTAGGATCTGTCGCCAACAAGAAAGTCACTCGCGAGCCCGATGAGCATCCGGGGATCTCCAAGACAACATTCAGGAAAGCTAGCACCAACAAGACCACCGTTTCCCAGGAAACACTAGAAGCAAGGCTTGGTTCTTCTGGGAACAGATCAACGAGCCACCGTCGAAGATCTGGCTAACCTCTCGAACCAGAAACCCTAGAGCTCTCTCTCTTTCTCTTTGAAGTGGAGCAGCGGAATGAATAGTGCCAGAGGAGAGAGAAGATCACCAGATTATATACCAGCCTGCTAGGTGACACGGGGAGCCCTAGATTCCCTCGAACCGGGTCGGGCAATCACCCATTACATATGCCCTCCTGATTTGCAGATCACTAATGGACCAAATCCCAAACACTAACCTTACCCAGTAATATGGACCAAAGCCCAAACACTAACCTTACCCTATATTCTATACATGAACTTATTACAGATAGATCCAATAAACTATGGGTTGATCCACAATAGGAAATCACCCATTACATATGCCCTCCTGATTTGCTATGTCTTACAATACCTAACTCAAGCTGTAGAACACAACCCTTTACTGAGAGAGGAGTGGTTTTGAAGCTTTCCTACCATCGTCGGCCAATCCTTCCTGCTAGTCATCAAGGAACATCCCAAATATGCAAAAAGTCTCTACAGAGAGCAAATTTATCAGCAGTCACAATTTTAGTTCCAAAATCAGCAGAATTAAGGTCACCTTTAATTTTCATCACAATGATTTGTTCCTTCTCCATAAGATCCCTAATAAAATGATGTCTAATGTCTATATGTTTAGACCACTCATGATACATAGGATCTTTTCACATATACAATGCACTCTGACTATCAGTATGTAAAATAGGAACATAGGTCACACTCTGAATCTCATTCAACAAACCAGTCAACCAAATTGCTTCTTAAGCTGCCTCAGCAGCAGCTATATACTCAGCTTCAGTGGAAGATAGGTCAACCACTGACAGTTTATGAGCTTTCCAAGAGATACAGTTGCCTGCCCAAGTGTAATAGTAAGAGGTAATAGACTTTCTGTTATCCTTATTATTACCATGATCAGAATCAACAAAACCAAGCAACTGTCTTTTCTTATCATGATCAGAATAAACCAAACCTAAATTTTTTGTTCCACAAATGTATCTCAGAGTATATTTCTTAGCAATCCAGTGAACATTACCAGGGTCTGACATGAACCTACTCAACACACTAATAGCAAAAGCTAAATCAGGTCTAGTGCAAATCATAGCATACATTACTGACCCAAAAGCAACATCATAAGGAATTTTAGACATAGCACTTCTCTCAATCTGGTTTTTGGGACAACCAGTACTCTTGAGTTCTAAGTGCCCTCCTAAAGGTATAGATGTAGGTTTAGTGTTATCCATATTGAACCTATCTAACACCTTTTGAATATAATCCTTTTGAGACAACCACATAAGTTTCTTCTTACTATCTCTTTTAATTTTAACTCCTAGAATCATCTGAGTTGGGCCTAAGTCTTTCATGTCAAAATGCAGTTTCAGGTCTCTTTTTACTCCAGAAATCAAGACTTTAGAACTACACATTAGCAAGATGTCATCCACATATAGTAACACATACAAATCAGATTCAGACTTAACATTTTTGAAATACAAACAGGTGTCATAACTACTTCTGGTAAATCCAAGTTTCTTCATACAAGCATCAAACTTCAAGTTCCATTGCCTAGGGGATTGTTTTAAACCATAGATGGATTTATTAAGTAAGCAAGCATGATCAGGATTATTTTCATCAGTAAAGCCTTTAGGCTGCCTCATGTAAATAGTCTCAAAAAGGTCACCATGTAAGAAAGCAGTTTTTACATCCATTTGTTCTAATTCCCAGTAAAAAACAGTACACAATGAGAAAAGATGTCATTATAGTCAATTCGTTCTCTTTGTGTAAACCCTTTATCCACAAGCCTAGCCTTGAACCTAGGTGGGTCATTAGGGTTATTCCCTTCCTTAATCTTATAAATCCATTTACACTCAATAAGTTTAGCATTCTCAGGTTTAGAAACAAGAGTCCAGGTGCTATTAAATTTCATGGATTCTATTTCTTCACTCATAGCACTCAGCCACTTCTTAGAATCTAAACACTGAATGGCTTGTTCATAAGTATCAGAAGTATAAGTGGGTTTTTTAAGCACATCAGAAGTTATAAAGGCATAATCAACAAAACCAATATGAACTGCAGCAGTCACAAACTCAACAATATTAGAAGAAAACTTCTTACTGGGTATTCTCATCCTAGGTGTTCTATCTCTAGTTAACTGATAATTATCAAGGTTATTATCAGTTAGATGTTGTTCTACAGTACTAGAAGAACTAGCAACAACAGTTTGAACATTATTAGTAAGAGTAAGAGGGAGATGAGAAGTTTCTTCCCTGTTTCCTTCCCCTAATTGTTGTGAGTTTTGAGCTCCTTGCTCAGGTTCCACAGAAGACTCGTCTTGATCTTCTGAGGATTCAGTTAACCTGGCATCACTGCTTGTTTCTCCTTGACTCAGGGAGAGATGTCCAAGATCAAATTCTTCTTCTTCTGGGAGAGGATTCTGATCTGGACCATAGAAGTTTCTGCTAGGGTTTGAGTCTTCACCCTCTTCTTCTGAGTTAGTACCTGTCTTCTCAGTAGCAGCTGTTAGAATATTCTTAAAATGAAACTCATTTTCATTGAAAGTTACACTTCTGGATACTATCACTTTATAGTTCCCAGGTTGAACAAGAAGTAACTTATAACCCTTAACACCCTCAAGATAACCCAACATAATACATTTTTGGGCTCTAGGTTTCAATTTCCCTTGAGAGATATGTGAATAGGCAGTACAACCAAATGGTATTAAGTGACTTAAGTTTGGTTGTTTGCCTGTCCACAACTCTTGAGGAGTTCTGAAATTGATGACAGATGAGGGAGATCTGTTAATAAGGTATGCAACAGTATTAACAGCTTCTCCCCATAGGGTGTGTTTTATTCTTGAGCTAACTAGCATGCACCTAGCCTTTTCAAGTATGGTTCTATTCATTCTTTCAGTTGTACCATTTTGTTGGGGAGTACCAGGCACAGTTAAGTGTCTTTTAATCCCATTCTTAAGACAGTACTCATTAAACTCATTATTGCAGAATTCTAAACCATTATCTGTTCATAGACATTTTAGTTTCTTGTCAGTTTGATTTTCTACTATGTTTTTCCAATTTAAGAAAGCATTAAAGGCCTCATCTTTGGTTTTAAGAAGATAAATCCAAACTTTCCTAGAATAATGATCTATGAGGTATATAAAATACCTCTTACCTCCAATTGTACTTACCTGTGCTGGTCCCCAAAGATCTGAGTGAACATACTCAAGGGGGGCTTTAGCTACATACACAGACTTAGAGAAAGAATCATTAGTCTTTTTTCCATAGATACAATCTTCACAGAAACTCAAGTTTACAGGTTTCTTATCAATTAAACCATGTCTAAACAGATAATCCAGTCCTTTTTTTCCTATGTGGCCTAATCTATTATGCCACATTTTAGTTTGATTAAATTGTTTTCAATTTTGGAGAGATTTAATTCAGGTGAAGTTATAACATGATATAGCCCACCTTTCTTAATTCCCTTAATAACAATAGTCCCATTCTTTATGACTTCTCTTATACCATTATGAGAGACAATTTGACACTTAAGATCATCAAAGGCAGATTCAGATAAAAGGTTTCTTCTAAGTTATGGAACCCATCTCACACTTTGTAAGACTCTAACCTTACCATCATGCATACAGAGAGGAACATTTCCCACCCCTCTAATAGCCAAAGAACTATGATCACCTAACATAACTTTCCCACCATTGAACTCAATCAAAGAACTAAAGAAAGGCTTATTAGGAGTAACGTGCATTGTACATCCAGAATCAAGAATCCAATCATCATCAATAGAAGAGTCAGAACAAAGAAGGAGTTCACAGTCATAGTAATCATTAAACTCAAGTAATGAAGCAGAATTTTCATTTTCATTTTTACTAGAGTCAGCTTTCTTCTTTTTATGACAGTCCTTAATGAAGTGTCCTATCTTGTTGCAATAGAAGCATTTTTCTTCTTATCATTTTCATTTCCAGAATTAAAGGACTCAAACTTTTTTATCCTTTTTTCTGAATGAACTTCTTTTTAGCCTTGCCATTATCCATAAAGGCTTCAGCTTTAACTTCAGGTTTCCTCTCATAATTTTTGGTCTTAAACACTTTTAAGGTCTCATTCTTTTGAGTGATAGATTCTATGATCTTAGCTTTGGTTGAAGTCTCAGTCCCATATTGAATAACATCCTTAAAGTTATCAAATTGAGTAGGCAAAGCATTTAAGAGTAAAACAGATTGATGTGTTTCCTCTATTTTATCATCACATCTCTCTAAATCTTGTGTCATCCTAAGGAATTTATCTAGATTATCATTGAGAGTCAGATTAGTATCCATTTTGAATGTAAATAATCTACACAAAAGAGAAATTATAGATGGCATGGACTTAGTAAGGTAAAGTGCCTCAAGGGCATCCAAGATCTCACAATGTGCTTGCTCATCAGATAGCCTGATCAAGATATCACAATGTGCTTGCTCATCCATTTCCAGCCTCCTAGCTGCAGAGGTCTCAATAGTGTAGTCCTCCTTGATGGCCTTATTGCATTTTCTTTGATCAAGATGGCTTTCATTTTGACTTGCCACATTGCAAAGTCACTTGTCCCATCGAAGGGCTTCATCCTCACATTATTCTCTGACATAGTACCTTCAAGGACACACAAGTCAGAAGAGAAGGCTTAGTTTTACAATATTTCAGAGAAGTAAGCACGCAGTAATATTCTCGAACTTAAACAAAAGCCAAGAATGCTCAGTTAACAC
Organism: Oxyria digyna; assembly: GCA_029168935.1. Classification (NCBI taxonomy): domain Eukaryota; kingdom Viridiplantae; phylum Streptophyta; class Magnoliopsida; order Caryophyllales; family Polygonaceae; genus Oxyria; species Oxyria digyna. Next base: position 59,333,109 of record JAPVLV010000001.1, on the reverse strand, counting down.
ACAAAGATGAACATGTAACTTTCAAATTCAAGATTTAAGTAGATACTGAGTACACAAACTGTGAGCGGAAGCAAAGGACCAAGATCTTACACAGATCCACACAGAGAAACCTAGAAATGTCAATCTAATCACACAAGAGCATTTATACCGGCGTGGTTTATGCCTAACTATTATTGGTGGACTGCACATGGTGAACCAGCTGAACCGTTTGTACCTCCTTTGAGTAGGAGGCAAGATAATCGAGGAAATTTGTATGGACGGTTGAATGATGAACAAAGAATGGTCTTTGATATTGCAGGGCCTAGTTTTGTTCCTCCATCATGGCTTAATGTCGGTCATAATGATACTTATGGGCCAGCTGACGGTACTCAAGCTGAGGGAATGGAGAATTTTGATCCGGTTGATGAGATGTTGACAGATTCAGTTCCAACTGTGGAGGAAACTAGGGGGTCTCAACGCTTTTATGATTTGTTAAAAGCGGCTGATGAGCCGTTGTATTCAGGGTGTGAGACACATACAGAGTTGTCTTTTGTGTCCAGGCTTATGAGTTTGAAAAGTGAATACAACGTGTCTCAAGATCTTTTCAATGGCATTGTTCCGTTGTTTGATGAGGTGTTGCGTTTAGGTCATAAGGTTCCGAAATATTACTACCAAGCAAAGAAAGTATATCGGGGTTTAGAATTGCCAGTGTTGAAGATCCACATGTGTCCTAAAGGATGTATGTTGTACTGGAAGGATGATTCTGATGCAAAACTTTGCAAGCATTGTGGCCATGAGAGGTATGAATGAATAGGCAATCGAAATTCAGGAATTCCACATCAAGTTTTATGGTACTTCCCTTTAGGCCCGCGACTGGAAAGATTATATGCAGTTGAGCCTACTGCCGAGGCTATGACTTGGCATGCACGTTATGTACTAGATGAAGGAATAATGAGTCATCTGTCACATGGTGAGGCATGGAAAAAGCTCGATGCAACATTTCCTGATTTTGCTTCAGGGCCCCGTAATGTCCTCTTAGGTTTATGCACTGACGGCTTTGCACCTTTCAATACAACAGGAAAAACATACTGTTGTTGACCAGTCATTGTGACTCCTTACAATCTTTCGCCTGATATGTGCATGAATAGGGAATACATGTTTTTGTCAGTGTTAATTCCTGGTCCTAAAAATCCAAAACAGTTAATAGATGTGTGTTTGCAACCTCTAGTTGATGAGTTACAACAGTTGTGGGAGTCTGGCACAACCACTTATGATGTATCAAGGAAAGAAAACTTTACGTTGCGTGCAGCTTTACTATGGACGATCAATGACTTACCTGCTTATGCTATGCTGTTAGGATGGAGTACTGCAGGAAATTTAGCTTGTCCACATTGCATGGAGCACACAAATTCATTTCGCTTAGAACATGGTAGAAAGGCTTGTGGGTTTGACTGTTCCCGACGGTTCTTGGAAAGCAATCATCCTTTTCGCAAAAATAAGAAAGATTTCATTGTTAATCGGGTGGTAAGTGAACCACCGCCTCCGATGATGATAGGGGAACAAATCTGGGAGCGTGTCCGTCATTTTCCGACTATTATTGATGACCCAAACAACAAACCAGCTGGCTATGGAACTTCTCATAAGTGGATAAAGCAAAGTATTTTTTGGAGACTTGAATATTGGCCGCATCTTTTGATTCGTCACAATCTAGATGTTATGCACATTGAAAAAAATGTTTTTGATAACTTTTTCGATGCCGTGATGAATTTTACCGGGAAGACTAAGGATAATTTGAATGCAAGAAAGGATCTAGCCATATATTTTCGTCGCCCTCGGTTTCAGGTTGACTCAGATTATAATGGTAAGAAACCGAAGGCAGATTACTCGTTGACAAGAGATCAGAAAATAAAAGTACTTGAGTGGATCAAATATTTGAAGTTCCCTGATGGTTATGCTTCTAACATGGGTAGATGTGTCAAAATTGATGATTGCAAGCTAACTGGGATGAAAAGTCATGATTGTCACGTGTTTATGGAGCGGCTCCTTCCAATTGCCTTCAAAGAGTTGTTGCCTCCTGAAATTTGGGGCCCTTTATGTGAGTTGAGTTACTTCTTCCGTTCTATTTCTTCATCATTAATGTCGGTTGAGCACATGAAGCAATTGCAGTCTACAACACCTATGCTATTATGTAAGCTGGAGCGTATTTTTCCTCCATCACTTTTTGATTCTATGGAACATCTGTTACTTCATCTGCCATATGAGGCTCGAGTAAGGGGACCACCGCAGTATCAATGGATGTACAAACCCGAGAGATTATTGGTTCATTTGAAGAAGAAAATAAAACAGCCAGAACGTGTGGAAGGATCCATATGTGAAGCTTATTTGAAGGAAGAAGCAACAAAATTTTCAGAGCATTACTTCAAACCTCATGTTCCTTCTAAATTGAGAAAAGTTGGCAGGAATAATGAGACTTCTGAAGATGACGACCTACCTATTTCCATTTTTAATTACCCTGGTCGGAGTAGTGGAAAAGAGAAGAAAAGATGGATGACAGATGCTAGAGAGTTGAATGTTGCACATGTCTATATATTGCGTAACTGTTTGGGAGTGGATGAATACATTGAGTCAGCTTCTTATTTCTCAGACATTCATTATCGTACCATCTTTGTTTATTGTGACAAAAATTTCATGATGTTGTATATGATTCACGGTTGTAGGAAGTTTATAATGGAAGTATTGGGTGGTGAAGTTGATTATGACAAAATAGACAACGAGTTTGCGGGATGGTTTAAGGACCATGTAAGTAATGTTGATTTTGTGTCTTTGTTAAAAATATGAGCAAATTTTAATTTTTCTATACATATTTAATTCTTTTCGTAGAATGAAATGTTCCTTGATATTGCAGGTATTAAATAATAGCTCACTGTGTACAGACGAACTTTTGTATAGTTTAGCTTGGGGCCCGAGCACCAAAGCAAAGAGTTGGCCTGTTTATTTTGTTAATGGATACAAGTTTCATACTCTAGATCATGGTTTTCGCAAATCGACAATGAATAGCGGAGTTTGTGTCAAAGCATGTGAGTACGAGAATGATCTAGCTGATTTTTATGGTCTTCTCGAAGAAATCATCGAGCTTGAGTATATCAGTCTAACGGATAGGCCATTGAAGCTTGTTATGTTCAAGTGTCGTTGGTTTAGTCCTACTGAAGGAGTGAGTGTTGATCCCATCCTTGAAGTCAACCACAAAAAGCTATACAAGAAATATGAACCATTTGTATTAGCACAACAAGCAGTGAAAGTATACTATGCTGGATACCCTGGTGCTAGGCGGGAGCGTGCAAATTGATGGGCTGTATGTAAGACGGTTCCTAAAGATAGAATTGCAGAGCGTTGGAGATCAGGAACCCCTGCCTATCAGCCTAGTGAACCTGACACACCTGGCTCATTTGGACAAATGATGACTGGAGATGTGTAGGAACATTTAGCTGATCCATTAGGTACAAGTGAGGGTTTAGAAGAGCGGGATATGGAAGAACTTGATGAAAATGATGACGAGGCAGAATTAGACGATGGATATGATGATGGGGATGAATCTAACGCTGAGAATGACGACAAGGATGAATTTGATAGCACATCAGAAGACGAAGGGGGATCAATGAGTATTGAGGACGATGAGTCAGAGTAATTGTGCATTACTTTGACATTTAGACTTTATTGTGGTGTCCAAATTTAGTTTGATCTTATTTTGATTGTCTTTTTGCATCAAAAAGGTGGATATATGTTTAGTTGTCTTTCTAGTTCAAGTTTTACTTGTTACCAATTCAGGTTCTTTCTAGTTCAAGTTTTACTTGCTGTCAAAATTCATTACTCAGGAAAAAATCAGTTTTGCTGTCAAATTTAGTTGTTTGCTATTAAATTCAGTTATGTGGTGTCAAAATCAGAACATTGTTGTCAAATTCAGGAATCTGCGATCAAATTCAGTTATGTGTTGTCAATTTCAGGAGTTTTCTGTCAAATTCGGGAGTTTGCTGTCAAATTCAGGAGTGTGCAGAGAATGAGTTCAGGAATCTGCTAGCAAATTTAGGAGTGTCAAAATCAGGACTTTGTTGTCAAATTCAGGAATCTCCTATCAAATCCAGTTGTTTGCTATTAATTCTTTGGATATCTTAATAGTGTGCAGAGAAAGAGTCCAGCAAATGAATATTTTGGATTCAGTCTTCATCTTTAGTGTGAAGCAGAGACATTTGTCCCGTTTTTTATTATTAACTAATCCAGCGAATCAACACAGTGCAGCAAAGACATTTGTTTTTCTTCTTTTTTCAAAAGATAATGAAAATTCTCCAATAACACATGTAATTAACTCAAGATAAATTAGCCTATGTAGGATTTGAACCCACGTCTTTGTGCTAGAGCACAATGCTCGACCAATTGAGCTAATAGGCTATCATTTAGCACATTAATTCTTCACAAGCTTTCATTTTACAGCTTATTGTCATAAGAAAAAAAATTCAACAGAGAAGGGGATTTAAAAAGAAGCTAAATACAGAACCTTTCATTTTCACTTTTGGTAGGTAAGCTTACATTCATTTGGTCCAATACACAGAACGTTTCAGTTTGCAAATTCTTGCGCTTCACAAAATTTATCAACTGACTGGTTGCAATAGGGCTCATTTTTATGCCTTGTTGCTCTGCACTGCATATGTGAAAAAAAGGTCTCTTTGAAACTAATAAATTGGTACTATAATTTTCCATGTATTATATAAAGCTTCCAAAACTCACAGCTAAAGTGCTCTAGCACAAGCAAACAAACAACTTCCATGGACTTTTTTTGCTACCTACATTGCCAACATCTCATATAAAGCTTCTAAAACTCTCAGCTAAAGTGTTCAGGTCAATTATATACCTACAGAAAACATTCAGCATCTCAAAATAGACAAGCAAACAACTTGTCATCCCATAGGAAGCTTCAAAACACATTCAGCATCTTAACTTACATTGTAGATAAGAGGCGTGATGGTCCTGATGGATCATAGTTAATAAGTAGAGCTGCTTTGTTTTGTACATTTAAGCGTATTGTTTTGCTCTTCTGGCTTCTCTCACAATGTCAGATTTCTCAGCACATATGGTTATTTTGTGCTGCTGTATATTCTTCAATATTTTAGTTTAAGTTTTTGTGTATGACTTTTATGTTGTAGGACAATTTTGATGCTATGGTTGAAAAAGCAAACGAAGAGGCTGACATTAATGGGACTATTGTGAATCAATACCAATTGTGGATTGAGGCAACAGGTGGTGTGAGTAAAGGAAGAGTGCCATTCATGGGATCCGAGTCTTCAAGTATTCTTGACCAAGTGAATACATATGGTATGCATGATAAGCCATCTTCTTCTACATATCATAATGCTGATCATTTTAAGGAAGAGGTTCGAAAGGAGGTAGCTTCTGAGATCGAAAAGTTCAATTCATTTGTTCTTGACAAGCTCACGCAATTTAAAGAAAATGTGAATGAAGAATTCGGAGAAAGAGTGAAGCTTGTGGAGGATAAAGTGGATAACATATGCATTGCTGTTGATGAAGTTAAGACTCAAGGCCAAGAAAACAACAACAAATTGGATCGAGCTCTTGAAAAAATAATGGCAAATAAGAATTCATTCTTCACTGCGATGAAAGAGATGATTAACAATTCTTCTTAGAATTGTATGTTTGATCCTCAAATTAATGTTTATTTAGTTTTTTTAGAATATGGATTATTATAGCTTTGTTGAATCTAAGTGTTAATTTTTTCAGTACTCTATAATGATATGATTTAGATTTGAAGAACTTATATTTAGTGATTTGGATTTTATAGCAACTAGTATTAACAATGGTGATGAATAGTAACTAATATTTAACGAATTTAACAACCACAATACCAACGAATTTGGAGACGACTCTAACAATGCCTTGGCAACGACTGTATCGACGAACGTTCCAACGTATTTAGCAACGACCATAGGGATGAAGTTGGTAACGATAATAGAAACGCCAATAGCAACGACCTTTCACGATTGGTCGTCACAATAGCAACAATTGAGCAACAGATATAGCAACAACAACAAAGACGAACAAAGCAACAAGTTTTGCGACAAACATAACAACATCTTTAGCGACGACCATAGCCACACCAATATTGACGAGAATAACAACGAATAATGCGACATCACCAACGAGTGTAGACATGCAAATAGAGAAAACGGTAGCAACGCATAGTTTAACGACAGTTGCGATGACATGAGCGACACCACTAGCGGCGCCATTAGCGACGTCTGTAGCGGAAGACGTAGCGACGAAGGTTGAGACGTCCTTAGCGACGCATATTTTCATCAGGTTAGAAGCGTTGCTAATAGTGTTGCTATAATGGCTTAATAGATTCGTCGAATTAGCAACGACGTTAGGCACGAATCCGTCGCTAAGTCCATCGCTACAGTCGTTGCTATTCCAGCGTTTTCTAGTAATGAGAATTTGTACTCGAATCTACTCAAATCTTGGCACAAACAGAAAGTAAAGAACACGATCAACTGTTATCGAGGTTCAGACTCAGCCTATTCCCCGTGGCCTCAAGATTGGAAGCCAAATCCACTAAGCAAGACAAAGCGTTTACAAGAGAGCATTACACAGAGGATCTCAGAACAAGATCATGCAATACAAAACAAGAGTAAAGCAAAGGTAAAGGAAACTCCCTAGGATCTGTCGCCAACAAGAAAGTCACTCGCGAGCCCGATGAGCATCCGGGGATCTCCAAGACAACCTTCAGGAAAGCTAGCACCAACAAGACCACCGCCTCCCTGGAAACACTAGAAGCAAGGGTTGCTTCTTCAGTGAACATATCAACGAGCCACCGTCGAAGATCTGGCTAACCTCTCGAACCAGAAACCCTAGAGCTCTCTCTCTTTCTCTTTGAAGTGGAGCAGCGGAATGAATAGTGCCAGAGGAGAGAGAAGATCACCAGATTATATACCAGCCTGCTAGGTCACACGCGGAGTCCCGAATTCCCTCGAACCGGGTCGGGCAACACTTCTGGGCATCAGATCACTAATGGGATAATCCCAGTAATATGGACCAAAGTCCAAACACTAACCTTACCCTATATTCTATACATGAACTTATTACAGATAGATCCAATAAAGTATGGGTTGATCCACAATAGAAAATCACCCATTACATAAATGATAGCCATTGAAATAGCCAGGATGATTTTATTCCACTAGCTTATGTCATGATCTTGAACCCTCTCCAAATAAAACCATGTATTATATCTAGTCATTCATTCAGGAAACTATAAATTATTTAGTCGTGTTGGAGTTGTATGCATTGTCAAGTTCAAAAACACATGGAGTTGTCCGAGTCATCTGTTTCTTGATTACAAGAAGCGTTCAAGTGATGAGAGGAATCGAAGCCCGTTAATATTTATTGTTTTGAGTGTGGGAGAAAAAGTCAATAATAGAAAACCAGGACTTGGCCTTGTACATACATGTTCAAAACCTAATCACCCACCCTGACATACCAAATGTCACCAACACATACATTTATTTCATATATATTGGCTGCCTGCTCATCGCAAGGGATCAATCTCCTCTTTCATTCTAATTTGTGCAGCAAAAAACTTTTACTAGCTAAGGAATTGAAGATGAGAGTATTGAAAAGCAGCCACGGTTATAACCGGTTGTTGCATGATGATGGTGGCGTTGTAAGAGAGCCGATTTCGACTGAAGAAAATGGTATTCTTGAGGGGCAAACAGGTGGTGTGAAAAGTAAAAAGAAGAAGACAAGTAAGAAGAACAAGAGTCATCCTATATTTAGCCTGTTTAATAGTAAAAGGAAGAAGATGAGTGCTAAGCCTGAGCTTGCAAGATACATGGAGTACTTAAAAGAGGGTGGGAGATGGGAGGAGAACAAGGATACAAGTGGACCTGTCATTTACTACACAAAATGATTCAATATTGTTGCCTGCTGCAGTGCTGCCTTTTCAAGATAAATGCATGTTTACGATTAATTCTAAATACTACTTTTTGATCATGTACTTCATGCTTCTTCTCGTATATATAGGTGTGATTGCTATTCACACCCCCATCATTTTTGCTATTTATCGTCAACTTTGGTGCGTCACGTATGAAATTATACGTGGACGCACCGATGACATTAGTAAAAAACTAATCCTTACGTCGTGTACAGAATCCTTTCATACGGCACGTATGGATTTTTATTTGTTTTTTTGTTTTTGTTTCCCATAATCTTGTAGATAATTTCAATACGCATGCATATAAAATTCATCCAAAACGGACATCGGTTGTCCCTTTCAAAAGGCCAAAATACAAATTTATCACACATAATTTCCCGTGTCAACAAGTGCGTTAAAACTCAGCACACCATTTTTCAACTTTTTTTAAAATATGATATATAACTTAACGAGGATTTTATTTACTGATAAATTTGTAATACTTCAATTTATAAGTAGTATTGTAGATCCATTACACTTAAGAATAATAGATTTTCTTAATTATTTTTTTGGCTTTTTGAAGGGGCAAACGATGTTCATTTTGGACGAATTTTATATTCACACGATTTTATTGAAATTATCTACGTGAGGTATTTTTTAAATTTTATAAGTAGTGGTGTTGATGAGAGAGACGATTAAAAAGAGAATTGCAACCGCGCAACACCATTTTTACGCCTGGCATACACCCTCTTTCGGCACATAGTGCCGAAAGGATTTTTATTTTATTTTATTTATTTTTTACCCATTCGGCACAGGTTCCACCTCGCCACTACGCTAATGAATCGTATTGATATATTTGTAATTTTAATATAACAAGTTACAATTGAACGAGGGTCCACCTCACCATTTTATTAAAAATTCAATTTTTTCTAATATTTAATATTACTTTGACTATTTTTTTATTTTATTTTATTTTTAAAAAAAGTATAAAAAAATATAATAAATTGAATATTATTATAATATTTTTTAAAATAGAATATTTTAAAAACCTTAAAATTTTAAAAATACATTCTTTTACTTGTTTTTAGTAAAACTTACATTATTTTTTAATATAAAAAACTATGATAATCAAATATCTCTAATGGGCATTGAAACCAAGTTTTAATCCATTCCGACATCGTTTGGGTGTTGTTTTGCCAATTTGGGCCTTAATGTGCCTTATAGCCTTTTAAGGCCTTTTAGCGTTTACGCATAGTTTCGAACCTCATTTTGTATGAGCGAGAAATTATTGAGACTTTAATTTATATGTCTAATAAGACTAAGTTGTATAATTGTTTCAAACATAATCAAACATCGATGTTGTAGACCATAATATTGCGACACATTAGAGAGTTGTGACTAGTTTGGCTTTACAAATGAGGTGTTACTTGAAAAGAAAGAAGTTTTGATTGGAAGTTACCCACAAGGTCAAATATCTCTATTAGGCATGGAAATAAAGTTTCAACACATTCTGACATCGTTTAAGTGTCGTTTTGTCAGTTTGGGCCTTATGGCCTTTTAAGGCCTTTTAGCGTTTACGCATAGTTTCGAGCCTCATTTTATATGAGAGATACCTTATTGAGACTTTATATGCCTAATAAGACTAAGTTGTATAATGTTTTCAAACATAATCAAACATCGATGTTGTAGACAATACATATTGCGACACGTTAGAGAGTTCTGACTAGTTTTGTTTTACAAAGGAGGTGTTACTCGAAAAGTAATAAGTTTTAATTGGAAGTTACACACATTGTCAAATATCTATAATAGGCATTCAAACGAAGTTTCAACCATTCTGACATCGTTTCGGTGTCCTTTTGCAAGTTTGGGCCTTAACAGGCCTTATGGCCTTTTAAGTCTTTTTAGCGTTTACGCATAGTTTAAAGCCTCGTTTTGTGTGAGAGAGACCTTATTGAGACTTTATATGCCTAATAAGACTAAGTTGTGTAATGTTTTCAAACATAATCAAACATCTATGTTTTAGACCATACATATTGCGACACGTTAGAGAGTTGCGACTAGTTTTCTTTACAAAGAAGGTGTTACTTGAAAAGTAAGAAGTTTTGATTGGAAGTTACCCACATGGTCAAATATCTCTAATAGGCATTGAAACCAAGTTTCAACCCATTCCGACATCGTTTTGTCAATTTGGGCCTTAATGGGCCTTGTGGCCTTTTAAGGCCTTTCAGCATTTACGCATAGTTTTGAGCCTCATTTTGTGTGAGATACCTTATTGGGACTTTATATGCCTAATGAGACTAAGTTGTATAATTGTTTCAACACATGATCAAACATCGATGTTGTAGACCATACATATTGCGACACGTTAGATAGTTGTGAGTAGTTTGACTTTAGAAAGGAGGTGTTACTTGAAAAGTAATAAATTTTGCTTGGAAGTTACTCACGTGGTCAAATATCTCTAATAGTCATTGAAACCAAGTTTCAACCCATTTCGACATCTTTTGAGAGTCGTTTTGTCAATTTTGGCATTAATGGGCCTTATGGCCTTTTAGCGTTTACGCAAAGTTTCAAGCCTCGTTATGTGTGAGCGAGACTTTATTGGAACTGTATATGCCTAATAAGGCTAAGTTGTGTAATTGTTTCTAACATAATCAAGCATCAATTTTTTAGACCATAAATATTGCAACACGTTAGAGAGTTATGACTAGTTTTGGTTTACAAAGGAGGTGTTACTTGAAAAGTAAGAAGTTTTGATTGAAAGTTACCCACATGGTCAAATATTTCTAATAGGCATTGAAATCAAGTTTCAACCCATTCCGACATCGTTTTGTCAATTTGAGCCTTAATGGGCCTTATGGCCTTTTAAGGCCTTTTAGCGTTTACGCATACTTTCGAGCCCCGTTTTGTGTGAGAGAGACCTTATTGAGACTTTATATGCCTAATAAGACTAAGTTGTTTAATGTTTTCAAACATAATGAAACATCGATGTTGTACACCATACATATTGTGACATGTTAGAGAGTTGTGACTAGTTTGGCTTTGCAAATGAGATTTTACTTGAAAAGTAAGAAATTTTGATTGGAAGTTGCCCACATGGTTAAGTATCTCTAATAGACACGGAAACCAAATTTCAATCCATTCCGACATCGTTTGGTCGTCGTTTTGCTAATATGGGCCTTAATGGGCTACAAGGCCATTTAGTGTCTTTTTTTTACAAAAATTACTTTTTAAAAAATAACAACAATAATAAGAATTAGAATAGTCAAAATAATATTAATTTTTTGAAAAAACTGATTTTTTAATAAAAGGGTGAGGTGGATCAATGTTTGATTATAAGTTGTTATATTAAAATTACAAATATATTAATATGATCCATTAGTGTAGTGGTTTACATTTAATTTTCTCAATGAGGTCTTAAGTTCGACTCTTCCCACCCCTCCTCTTTCCTTTATTTTTTACCAAAAAAATAAAATAAAAGAGTGTTGGAGTTGAGATTTGAACCAAAGACTTGTACACTACTTCACCACTAGAGCAATGAGGTAATAGTGATATATTAATCATATTTGTTGTTTAAAATACCTTTCGTCACTGTGCCGAAATGGTGGAGTAATTTATTCTTTTACCCTTTCGGCACTATAGGGTAGGGTAAAAAATTTCAAAAAAAAGCAACACCACGTGCCGAAAGGTAGGGTGTTGTCAGGTGAAATTTAGGTGATGTGCGGTTAATTCGCCTTAAAAAGATAACTTACTAAAACTCTATTCAGTTTCATGAATTAAGATGTTCTTATAAATGTATTTTTCAATTAAGTCTTTACTTTAAATAAATGTATGGTGAAGAATATACATTTATCATTAATAAAGTCATTATTTTTCATAAAGGCTTCAAAAAGATAGTTAGTCCAAACGTCATTATTTTTTCTTTATTTTATATGAATCTCAAACTTTCTGTATTTTTTAAATAAAAATGTCATTATAAAGAGAGCTGCCAAACGACTCTGATATTTTAGTTTAGAGGCTCAAGATAATGACATTAAGGGGCTCATTGCCATTAATTGAACAATAGAAAGGGTTTCTAATCTCCTTCTCTTTAATTTGTGAAAACTAACATTTTCCGAAACCGTAATTTAATTCTTCCGCTCTTTTTCTCTTCTCCTTCCGCCTCTATCCTTTTTCCAATTTTCCTTCTCCCTGCTTCCTCCTTCACCTCCCAAATCCCTGTTTGGCAGTTCCACGAAGAAGAAATCATCTTCCTCTTCCAACAACGGCCTCGACGCTCCCTCCGCCTCCCGCACCGCCTCCCGCACCGCCTCCGCTCGCCGCTCCCGTACTGTCTCCGCTCGCCGCAACCAGAAACAGATCGAAGAACCTGAGCATGTCTTCAAGAAATTCGACCCCAAAGAAGACGGAAAAATCTGCTCCTCCGAACTCCGTTCAATCATCTCAAGCCTCGGCCAGACCGTCTCCGATGAGGAGATCGCTGCCATGATCCGCGAGGTCGATTCCGATGGCGACGACTTCATCGATCTCAGGGAGTTTATCGAGCTTAACACCAAGGAAATCGATTCCGACGAGGTAATGGCTACTCTTATGGAAGCCTTCTCTGTTTATGATATGAATTCAATGTCATGATGATGGACGGGAGATTCATCTCCATGGAGCGATTATTCGAGTTGTTGACTGCAAAGTCCATCATTTGATTGAAGTTGATGTTGAGGCTCTTTGTTTAGCAAAACAATATATAACTTGATGACAAATTTGTATTAGTTTGATGACAATTTGTATGTTGTAAGTATGAATTTGAACCTTATTTGAGTTCAACTGGATTGATTTCTTGTTTGTATGATAGTTTTCATTAATTTGTTTGGATGACAGTAAGTAAAAATGACAGGTTATGTAAATGTAAAAATAAACTGGAAAAGGAGTTTTAACTTCTAAAAAAACAGTAATGTGGATGACACTTCAATGGTGTTGATGACAATTTAATTTGACTTAATAATGTGATTTTTTGGACGAAGATAATATTAGTAGTGTGGACGACACTTTAATTTGACTTAATAATGATGCTTTAATTTGATTTGATAGTGGATGACACTTTAGTATGACAGTTTATTTATTTTAAAACGTTTGTATCAAAGTAAAAGATGATAAGATTTGTTAATTTGATGAGAAATACTGAAATTTATTATTGTCGTCTGGATGACAGTTCATGTCGTCTACAACATTAATAATAGTGACAACAAAAATTATAATTAAATATGATTTAAAAAATGTCATAATAATGCAAGTTAACACACTATAAAAAAATTAGGATTAGAAAATACAACTTTAAATATAAAAAGGGGAGAATGAGGATTAGTATTATGTGAGGATGAAAAAAAAAAAGGGGAGAAGTCATCTATTCCAAATTCTGGGTCAATTTTAATCGGCTGAGAGACAAATTTCAACGTATGCATTAATTACTAATATCATACACCACTGAATTGGTTGCTTGACTTTTCTTTCTTGAATTATTCATCTTCTGATTTTGATCTAAGCCTACGAATTAATGGATTAATCTTTAACAAATCAACACACACTCGCTCATTTGTGACTAAGATTCATTACAAAAGAAAACAAAGATGAAGTTGAATTGAATGTAATAGATGTCAAATTGAACAAGCATGATTTATAGCTCAAACAACAGAGCTATACATATACACACCAGAATCTTCACTAGATGACAGCAAAGGAAACGAAGACGAAGTTCCTGGGCTTCCTACAAACGTATTATCAACTGGCTCTAAACAATCAAGAGGCACTTCTGGCAAAGCCTCATCTCCATCAAGAATCTTCATCACTTTCGTCATGCTCGGCCTCATCTTCGGCTTTGCGTGTGAGCATATCAATCCAAGCTGCAAAACCAACTCCATTTCATGCCTATCAAACTCACCCTCCAATCTCGTGTCACTCGCCTCGAGAATATCTCCTCTGTTCCAACAACCAAACACCAATTCAAGCAATGTGTCCTCTTCACTTAGCCTATCCAATAACAATGGCCTCTTCCCACACACCACTTCGAGCATGAACACTCCGAACGCATACACATCCGTGCTCGTTGTTGCCTTACCGGTTCTTGGAAGCTCGGGAGCTAGAAACCCGAGTGTTCCAACCACATGAGTTGTTCTAGCAAGGGCACCATGATCATATAGTCTTGCTAGACCAAAGTCACCTAGCCTAGCATTCATGTCCTTGTCTAATAACACGTTGCTTGCCTTGATATCGCGGTGTAACACGACTTGCTCCCACTCTTCGTGTAGGTAACGTAAGGCGCACGCCACTCCTTTGATGATGTTAACCCTTGTTGTCCATGGAAGAGTTGGGTTTTGGTTCTTGAATAGAAGTGTGTCAAGGCTCCCATTAGGCATGTATTCATAGACCAAAAGAAGCTCGGCTTTTCGTCTGCAGTATCCAAGTAGAGGCACTAAGTTTCTATGCCTTAGCCTCCTCATGCTAGCAATCTCTGCCACAAACTCCTTCATTCCTTGCTTTGAATCGTGCGATACTCGTTTGATGGCGACTAGCGAGTTTGTAGATGATAAGAAGCCTTTATACACTTTTCCAAAGCCTCCTTTGCCCAACAACTCTCCATCATCAAACCCTTTTGTTGCTTTGTAGAGATCCTTATATGAGATTCTTTGGACATCATACTCTTCTTCCCAGTCATCCCTCACCTCTTCATACTTCTTTCGTCTAACCACATACGTGACACCTACGAGCACTACCACTAAAGCCGAGAGAACGGTGAGCAGAGCTACAAGAGGACGGTTTACTTTCTTTTTTACCTTAGGAAGTGATGGAAGCTTTGAAAGATCCAAGCTTCCGGCTGACCCATTTGAGCTAAAACTCCATCCAAGAACATAATGATCACTATTAAGCATCCCTGTTGAAGCAGAAAATCCAATGTATATCGTGTCCAAGAGCACTGCAGAAAGGTTAACCCTTGTCGATAGAAGAAGTTTCTTCGGTTTCGACACGCCTAAACGAGCTATAGCCACTTCCACTATTGACTTCTTTGCATCATAATCCACCCAAACCTGCATTGGCTTACCACTCATGAGATCCAAGCTCACATTCTTCCCTTTTTCATCAGAGTAATACTCTGCCTTAGCTGATTCAACCGATGTGAGGCTATTGACATCAATTCCCACATGGTTGCCATCCTTATCAGCAACTTGAGGGCTAAAAACCGTGTCGAGTTCGACAGCAAAGAGATGATTAGAAGAGTTTCCATTGGTGGATTCATTCAAGATTCCTAGGAATTCACTATTCCCTCCTTGACTCAAGTTCATGGCAGAAGATATCACAAAGGCCATTCCATGGCCTCCATGTATTGGATGTGGGCGTATGGCGAAAACAAAGGTAGTTGAAATTTGTGGAGAAGAACTCAAGCTTAAAGGAAATGGATAGAAAGCGTGTCCTGTTTTAAGGGTTGAGCTATTTGTAAGCTGCAACAAACCATTAGGATGAACTGTGGCGAACCCATCTGAATGAAGTTCAGAGCCATTAAAGCCGTTGTATATAAAGTTTGTCGCGCCTTGAGTGATATAAACTGGTATTATAAGGGAAGAGAAAAGAATTAAGATGAGCAGTTCTTGAGGATTTGCAGACATGGAAACAAGAAAGAGGCTTTACTTTTAGTTGGGTATGAAAACAGAGGAGGTTTGTTTAGGCTGTCTTTTGAGTTTGCAGTTGCTTGTCAAAGTTGTATTAGTCTTTTATATGAGAATGGTATGACTTGATCTTAACATCTTTGTCATATTAACTGCTGTTTATTTGACATTTCGAATCTAAACATCCTGTTATTTTTTTCTCCTCGTGTTGCTTGAAAGTGTTATAATCTTAAGTTTATGTATGATCTACCTAGTTCACACATAGGAATAAGAAAATTCAAGTCTAGAAATTGATAGATTACATGGAACCGGGTTTTGACTTGAGATTAATCTAAACCGGATAATTATGCAACTCAGGTAAACCGGTTGTATGACATAATATATTTGGTAATGGGTTTGTGTCTTGAGTTGGGCCTTGTTGATGGATTGTGTTTGTTGGGTCTCTGTAATTAGTTAAGTGGGTTGTGTCCACTTAAGATATCTGGCCTTCACCGAGTACCAGTTTTCGTGAGCTGTGAAGGCCGACTATCTTCTTAGTTATTATTAGGCCATTACTAAATACAACCCAGTGCTTTATTCAAACACAGCCTGGTTTCTCGCGTTACGCGAGAGACGTGTTTCTCGCATAACGCGAGAATAGCAAAAATATTAACTTTTAATCTCGTGTTATGCGAGAAGCACGTCCCTCGCGTAACGCGAGAATAAAATTTTAAATTTTTAATATTTTTGCTATTCTCGCGTAACGCGAGAAATCAGGATGCGTTTGAATAAAGTACCGGGCTGTATATAAGAACCGTGTATTATTATCATTTCTATTTTTAGCATATGTTATTTAGGTTAAGGGCGTATCTACTCTCATGCTTGAGAGGCCGACCCTAGTTTGTCTTTTATTATCATCCTTATTACTTTCTTTACTTATTTTGCAAGATACTCTTTTGTAAATGATCACATATATATATGACTTGCCTTCTTCATTAATATCACATTTAGCTTTTGGATTAATTGATAAAGTCGAGTGCATCTCCTTGTTAATCCCCTAGGCGTCACCAAACAAAGTCCAACTTCTTTATCCTTCCTTCTTACTTCTAATCTTCTTCCCCGGTGGATTATCTACCAAACCCTACGTAAACCTACACTTTACATCCACTTCATCTCTACAGTCCATCCACTTCATCTCTACAGTCCATCCACTTCATCGTTGTTGCTCGTTGTCTCAAGTAACAACTTCACTATCATCCAGTTCCCCAGTTACTGTCAAGTCTTTCTCCGCCCTCCGAGTTCCCAAACTCGGCCAGTTCTTGAGAAGACCGACTCCCTACGAGATCTAAATCGCTCCAGCAAGCTATCCTTGACCTTTTCGAGGCCAGGAACGCATCACCTTGTCATGTAGCCTTGTGTGAACTCTGAGTATCTAGTGCATTGTTGGGGTGAGTCTCCCCACTGAGACTCCGAAGATTAGGGTTTACCGAATTGTGTGAACATTTCTCTGTACCCCTTGCATTCGATTTCTTAGTTTGGTTATTTGACGAATCGATTGTGGTTAGAGAATTATCGGTTCTGTTGGCGAGTGATTGAATCAAAGTGATATTATAAATTTGTATTAGAGCCAGGTTGATCCTTTTGATATCGATTAAGTTCTTGATTGCTTTCGCTGCCTGTTCGATTTGATTTTGAGTTCTTGTTTCTCGTTTCATTCTGTATTCGAGCTAGAACTAGGGTTTTTGCGTTGAATCTCGTTTCTTGAGTATTTTATATGCTCAAGCTTGATTCTGAGACTAGTTGTGTGCTCTGTCTGACAACGCAGGACTCAAGTCTTTTGATGGCAATGGTGAGTTGGCCATGTGGAAAGTAATGATGAAGGCAATCTTGATTAGGGAGAAGTGCTTCAAAGCAGTATCTGAGGAATGGCCACTTGAAATATCAAGTGCGACATGAAGGATATGCAAGCTCTCGCACCCGCAAAGATCATGATAAGGTTAACTGGCGAAGTGGCCCATCAGGTGGTATGTTTTACTCAACCTAAAGAACTATGGGATGGACTGAAGTCCATATTTCTCTCTAAATCTTTGCCTAGTAGGATCACTACTACTAAAATGATCTAATATCTCGTAGATAATAACCCGGGCGCTCACTCTACGAGTTATAAATTGATTGAAGAAAAAGTGTCATTAATTATAACCCGGGCGTTATCCTGACCGGGTTATATATAGGAGCAAAAACACTAATTAACTCGTGACTGTAAATATCCGGGTTATTTAGGAGTTAAGAAAGAAGGAAAAAACACGCCCGGATTATATTCTTGAATAGTTCTCCATCTTCTATTTACGGTCCCAAAATTAGAACCTCTCCTCCCGCATTCTCTTTCGCATCTACGACTTCGTGCCCTAGTGCCTCTCCTCCTCTCTCTCCTCTGTTCGCCTTGCTCATACTTTGAGTTTGCTCCTCTGCTCGCCGGCCACTCTTTCTTTGTTAATGTCCCCAAATTAAACACTTGTAACCTTCAAACCCTACTCAACAACAATATTCATATCCAACGGTTATTTCTATCTCCGGTGAGAGGCAAGAGAAATATGATGTCCACTGGGTGGAGGCAATGCTCAGAAATCGAACTCGTGCCCGAAATAGTTTTTGGATAAGGGCAAGGCTTCCAAAGGTTTCCGCCTTCTCCGTAAACCTAAACCTCCTCTCTTGATTTTTTTGGTTTTTTCTTTACTGTTTTGACGATTTTTCTTATATTTTCATTGATTAATCAGGTATTGAGCACGAAGGAAAGCGAAAATCTTAAATATAGAAGTTTACCCCTTCTTGTTTTGAGGTATATAACCTATTTTTTCTGATTTTGCTCTTGCTTCTGATAATATTTGGTTAAAACAGACACTTGATGGAAGAATTAAGAGTTGGAGTTTCGATAGATATTATTAGCACTTAAGGCCAAGACTTGAACCTAAATTTGTTGATTGGTTAATTATATCGCTTTGGCAAGGCCTTTTTTTCCTAGATGGAATTGGACTTTTTTTCATTGATTAATCAGGTATTGAGCACGAAGGAAAGCGAAAATCTTAAATATAGAAGTTTACCCCTTCTTGTTTTGAGGTATATAACCTATTTTTTCTGATTTTGCTCTTGCTTCTGATAATATTTGGTTAAAACAGACACTTGATGGAAGAATTAAGAGTTGGAGTTTCGGTAGATATTATTAGCACTTAAGGCCAAGACTTGAACCTAAATTTGTTGATTGGTTAATTATATCGCTTTGGCAAGGCCTTTTTTTCCTAGATGAAATTGGACTTTTTTTCATTGATTAATCAGGTATTGAGCACGAAGGAAAGCGAAAATCTTAAATATAGAAGTTTACCCCTTCTTGTTTTGAGGTATATAACCTATTTTTTCTGATTTTGCTCTTGCTTCTGATAATATTTGGTTAAAACAGACACTTGATGGAAGAATTAAGAGTTGGAGTTTCGGTAGATATTATTAGCACTTAAGGCCAAGACTTGAACCTAAATTTGTTGATTGGTTAATTATATCGCTTTGGCAAGGCCTTTTTTTCCTAGATGAAATTGGACTTTTTTTCCTCTAGAAGTGGAGTTTTAAGAGCAGCCAACAATATCACTTTGCATATCTAGACCTCAAATTTGCTAGATTACTAAGAATTCACATGAGAACAGATGTAAACTTGCAAACTTGACTTCATGAAGTATTGTTTCTATGATGGGGTGTTTGGTCTTAAAACACTAGAAAGATTGAGCATTATGTGTTTTCCTCCTTTGATACGAAACAAAATCATCAAATAGAGATGTGATCCATTTAATAATAATGAATGAATTAGAACGTGAAGCTTCTTAGCACAATGATTCTGATGGTGTTGATTATCTTCATACATAGGCCCTTGTGTGTACCATACGCAGATCATTCAACTCTAAAACTTTCAATTCTGCTTAGACAGTTTGAGCGTGAAATAACAGTTTCTAGCTCATTACTTTATCTCCTTAATTTCTCAGGTATATTTTCTTCTTCTTGTCTAGTGTTTCTCTTTCTATACATCTTATTCGATTATGATCAAACTGTATGTTTGAAGCCTTTTCTTTTATATGAATACGTTTTCTGATGATCAAATGTGTAGTGTTTGAGGAAGAATCTTATGATTGGCTTTATGTGCATATAAACTTTTTGGGGAAGTTATTTGACTATGATTTCTACGTCGATTGAAAAATAATAAACTAGGTGATTTATGGAAGAGAATCTCATCATGATATATATTCTAAAACGGTTTTCATCCTCTTATTTGAAAGATTAAGCTCTATTGTATTGCATTTTGATGCAAGACTCCATGAATGGTAGAGAGTACAAGTGCTCTTAATTTATAATCAGCTTAATCTGAATTTTGTATATTCACAATGATATGAAAAAAATATTTTTTAATTTTAATTTTTAACTGCATTTATTATGATCACAATTCACACTAGCTTCTAATTGCATATTTTTAGTCATTGCATATGATAGGTGATTCGACCAAGTAAGAACTTGAAATGTCAAGAAATCGTAGTTCTATATGTATATTGGTTGCTTTGCTCTCAATTCTGTCAAAGATTGATTCATGGCGATGGGTTCTCTTCTGAATCTTCATTTTCTTCATCACATTCATCTAGTGAATCCTACTTCAAGACTAAGATCAATCTAGATGTAAGTACTTTTTGCTTAATTTTCTTGCCATCGGTATTAAGAAAGATGAAATGCCTCTTTGCTTAATGTTTATGTTGAAGGCCTCTGGTACACACAAGGGCCTCTGGAAAGACGGGCATTGTTGAAGTGATTGCAAATACTAAAGAGAGAATGAACGAGAAGCACATGGTCATGGATTAGTGAGGTATCATGAAAAGTGGCATTTATGTATGTTAGCTGTGCAAGAAGGCTGCATGTTTTAGAATTTGTGTAATTAAGTAGTTTGAACAATATATACGTTATGTTTAGACATCATTTTATGATTACAGTGATTTGTTAAACTACACTTTATATTATAATAAGTGCAGTTTGAGTCATATATATACGGATATATTTCTTTTTTTTTACAAAAAATTAAAGTCAAATAACCCGGACTTGCAAAATCCGGTTTATTATGTTTAGGTCAAATAATCCGGTAGGCATTTTATATAACCCGGAGGTACTAATATCCGGGTTATTAGGTATCCAAATAACCCGGATATTAAGATTTGATGAAAATATTGCAAGAGTCAAATAACTCGGGCGTGTCAATTTTAGCTCCGGGTTATTTGACCTATATCAAATATTGCGAGCACCTTTAGCACGGATCTGATCCGGGTTATATTTGGTAGAACGCCCGTGATATTTGGATCTTTTTGTAGTAGTGAGAATTGGTAGATTACACAAAATCGGGTTTTGGCTTGAGATTAATCTGAACCGAATAATTATGTAACCCCAACCGGGGTTACATAATTATTCGGTTGGGCCTTGTTGATGGATTGTGTCTGTTGGGCCTCTGTAATTGTTTAAGTGCGTTGTGTCCACTTAAGATATGTGGTCTTCACCGAGTTATTTGTCCTAGCTATATAAGCTTCTCTTGTTGTTGAAGTTTGCCCTAGTTCATTCTTGTTGACGGTGCTCACATTCCAAAAGAGAGAAAGAGAGAGAGAGAGATTTCATAGAGAAAGAAAGAGAGATCTTGAGAGTGTTCTTCCCTGGTGTTGCAGAGATCCTACTGTGGTGATTTCTGGCGATTGAAGACTCAAGTTCTCATAGTAGCTTCTGCCTTGAAGCTACTACAGCTTATTGGGGGACGAATCCCAATCTTCTTCTCCTTCTCTACTCTTATGTTTGATCTGTGTTTGATCTTGCATTTATTCTGTGTATTTGTCATTCTTGTCTTCTCTTTTAACCTTGTGTGGACTCCCTGAGTATCTAGTGCATTGTTGGGGTGAGTCTCCCCACTGAGACTCTGATTAGGGTTTACCGTGAGTATTTCTATGTGTCCCTTGCATTCGATTTCTTAGTTTATTTAGGGGCTTACTATTTAGCACACCCTTTTTTTTTATTTAGCACACTCATACATTCGTCACGGATCTATGTCAAACATCGGTCACGAAGGTGTGTAATAGTTCTGTGACGAAGGTCTTCAATACTTCCGTGACAAAAGTCTTCCAGAGTTCCGTGACGAAGAAACCGCATAGTTCCATGATGAAGGTCCTCTTTTTCAGTTATAAAAGAGATTTTTTTACCCAACCCTAATGTAACTTATTCCTCTACATCTCTAACCCTTTCGGCGCAGAAACAACACACTACAACACCATTCTCTACCATTGTCTACATTTCTTCATCTCTTTCACTACAATAATCAACAAATCAAGTGATAAGGTAATCTCTAACTCTCTTTTGCATTAATTTTCTATGTTTGATGAAGATATGTCAAAACCATTGAAATGGTGTGATTAAATTAGATTGATATGTGTATTAAGCATGTTTTTTAGTTAAAATGTTGTTTGTTTATGTTTAATTGAGAATTGTTTCAAATTTTAGATATAATCCCCAAATTGATGAACTTATGAATTAGGGTTTGACATTTTGATTAAGAAAGATATGGTATGAAATGATTTAGGGGCTAATTCAATTGGATAGATTAAATACTATTTTTTGTGCTTGAAATTCTGGAAATTTGAAGCAAATTCATTCGTCACCGGATGTTTTGGCATTGCTGAATTTCTGGTTGTGCAAAATCCTTCGTCACGAAGGTAATCAGTAGTTCCGAGACGAAGGTCAAATAGACATTCGTGACGGAAGTCCACTAGACCTTCGTGATAGAGGTTGTGGCGAGATCCGTGACGAAGGTTGAGGAGAGTTCCGTGAGGGAACTCTACTGGACCTTCGTGACAGATGTTTATGCATATTTTTGTTGTTTTTTTGTTTTGTTGGTTTCTTATGCGTAAATTGACAAAATATTATGTTTGTGTAGATGCATCCCTCTTCTAGAAGTGCCCGGAAAAATGCCCGTAATCAAACTCGAGAAGACATCAGACTACAAAATATTATGTTTGTGTAGATGCATCTCTATGAAGGGCATGTTGTACCTTTGCAAGATAATACATTACTATAAGAATTTATAGAGTAAAAACAAACATCAGACTTTTTAACTTAATTATACTTACTGAATTGTGTTGTATGTTGCGTCAATCAACATTACGTATGGAAACGCCTTAAGCAGTTTCATCGACTCTGGGCTTGCGAAGAACACATCTGTGATCTTATTTGTCACTTCGTCGCTCTTGTGTCTTACGAAGTAGTTCAACTCCTTCGAACGATAGAAGAATTTTTGGACCACAGTTCTTCCCTCCATCCTCTTTGTTCTGAACTTGTTACAAAAGTTGAAGACTTGTGACTTCTTAGTCATGTTGTCAGGAGATTCATTGAGCCTTGTGTACATCTGTATTGGTCTAGCATTTCCCTTCCTCATGTCTAGTAACACCTTTTCCTCCTCAGGTGTAAGTCTTCCAGCAAATGCATTACCGTGAAAGGATTGACCAATAATATGGTTGTGAGTTCCATGATCAACCCTTATGATCTATTCCCCTTTTTCAGTCTCTCTACATGTAATCTGAAATTTGCAACCACATTTCTTTGTGTGGGTGAATTTCCTAGTTCTCTCCACTGGAGGAGGATCGAGCTGAGAGACTATTGGCGGAATATCAAAATCCAAACCAAGATCAAACGAAGGCACTCCATCAGGTCCCAAACGAATATCGGCATTGATCGATAAGTTTCTTAAACGATTGAACATTGGACTATTATTCTGTAAAAACAACAAAATACACAAAACTACACTCATAAACCTGTTTTTCCTACCTTCGTCACGAATTAAGGATGAACCTTTGTCACGGATAGAAGCAATAATTGCGTGACGAAACAATTTGCACATTTTTTGTGCAAATACATTCGTCACGAATGTCCTGAGAACTTCTGTCACGAAAGTCTCATATTGTTCCGTCACGAATGTCCTATTTACCCCATTTCAGATTGTTTTTTTTTTATACTTTTTTACCCCTAAATTCGAATCAAACCCTAAACTCCAACACAAACACAAATTTCCACACAAACCCTAACTTCAACATTATTTAAGCATCTTCTTATCATGCTCCTTGTATGTAACACCTAAAATACACATATTTTCTATCCAACTCTATATTACAACATGATTTTCACACAATCAACACAAAAAACTAACTTCAAACTATTCAATTTCATACAAAAACATAAATTTTACTACAAACCCTAACATGAACATTATTTAAAACAACTATAACATACCTTATTGTAGTTCCCCATGATGGACCATCTTCATCAACATTTTGGTGTATGTAATCATCCCAATTTGACATTTTCAATTGAAGATTGTGTTTGAATGAGAGTGTTTAGGGTGAAATGGGGGTAAAATGAAGTTGAAAATGTAGAAGATGAAGTTGGTTGCGGATATTTGATGGTAATTAAATGTAGTTGGTGTGGATTAGACATAATAGCTTCACTTTTGCAGATATAACTACATTCGTCACGGATCTCATACGTTTCTTCGTCACGGAAGTCACCCAAACCTTCGTCACGAAGGTCCCAAATACATACGTGACGAAGGTGTGTCCGAATACATTCGTGACGAAGGTCTTACTTTATACATTCGTGACGAAGATCCTGTGTAATACATCCGTGACGAAACTTTGGATGTGCTAAATAAATTTTGAGGGAGTGCTAAATAAAGGCCTTTGTTTATTTATTTGACGAATTAATTGTGGTTAAAGAATCGTCGTTTCCGTTAGCGAGCGATTGAATCAAATCAATATTACATAGCTGTATGATGCAATGGGAAGAATTGAGTGTTATATCTCTTTAATTATTACCATGTTTAATGTTGATTAAAGTATAATTAGTGGCCTCTTCTCATTCTCCTACTTCTTTTCAGAACTTACAATAACTCTTTTCGGGGTTTATTTAACTTGGGAGGAACATATTATCCCATGCAGTGTGATATTCATTACAAACTTGACAATAGCAACAACAAAAAACAAGATCATTTACATGGCTTGATCTTCATACAAGAATTCAATAACAAAAAAACATGTCTACTACTAACTTAACGGCCATACGTATCAACCAAAGAATACGTCCTACTATACAAGTGATCGACTAACACTTTCTTAGATGATTGTGGTGGAAATGAAGCAGATTTTCCTGCACACTGTGAAGACAAAAGATTACTTGACAAGTTTATAGGCACTTGAGCTAACTGAACATCTTTATTGAGAAACTGCACTACTTGTCTCATACTTGGCCTTGCTTCAGCTCTTGGCTGTGCACACATGAGTCCCAACTCTAAAACAAGCTTCATTTCTTCGGGTTCGTATTCGCCTTCCAATCTTGGATCAGAAGTAACCAAAAGAACTCCTCTGTTCCAACACTCTGTAACCCAATCCACCACATGTTGAGGGGAAATCTCGGTATCTATTGGTCGTTTTCCACAAGCTACTTCAAGAATAAAGATTCCAAATGCAAAAACATCAGTGCTAGTATTGGCCTTTCCTTTCCTAGAAAGCTCAGGTGCAAGATATCCAACGGTCCCAACCAAATGCGTCGTTTGAGGATCTTCTCCGTGATCATATAATCTTGCAAGCCCGAAATCTCCAAGCCTTGCATCCATATTTGAATCCAATAAGACATTGCTCGCCTTCACATCTCGGTGTAGAACAACTTGCTCCCACTCTTCATGTAAGTAAAGCAATGCAGATGCAACTCCTTTGAGAATCTTGAATCTTTGACACCAAGAAAGAGCTGGTTTATCCTTACTGAATAAAAAACTGTCAAGGCTTCCATTAGGCATATACTCATACACTAAAATCAGCTCCCTCTTTCTTCGACAATATCCGAGAAGAGGCACCAAATTCCGGTGCCTTAGCCTCCTCATACTCGCCACCTCAGCAACAAACTCCTGCATACCTTGCTTTGCATCATGTGACACTCTCTTGACTGCAACATCAGCATTTGTTGTCGGTATAACGCCTTTATAAACCTTACCAAAACCTCCACTTCCCAAAAGCTCGATTTCCTTGAAGCCCTTTGTTGCTTGGTAAAGCTCCTTGTATGAGAATCTTTGAAGAGCATAGTCTTTTTCCCAATCTTCCAAAACTTCGTAATATTTCCTTCTTCTTATCATAAAAACTGCAACCACAAATATCACTAGAGAAAGTGAAAGTACAGAAACGAGAGCTACAAGTAATGCAGAAACTTTCTTTTTCGGTTTCTTTGGAAGTGAAGGAAGTTTTGTGAGATCAAACTCCTCTGCCTTCCCACTCTGATTGAAGCTCCAACCCATAATGTAGTGCGCACTCATAATCGAGCTAGTTGATGCACACAAACCGACATATGCCTCATCAAGAAGTACATTTGAAAGGCTTGTTTTTGTTGACAAGAGAATCTTATTTGGTTTTGATTCTCCTAGAGGAGCTATGGAGACTGTGACAACCGTGTTCTTCGAATCATAGTCTATCCAAACTTGCATTGGCTTTGAGCTTATAAGGGTCAGATTTATTTCCCTTTCTTCTTTCTCAGAGTAATACTTTGCAGAAGAAGCATTTATTGATTTAAGGCCATTGACATCAACTCCGACATGGTTGCCATCAATGTCGCCAAATCTAGGAGTAAAAACCGTGTCCAACTCGACAGCAAAGAGATGATTGGAAGATTTTCCATTGCTAGAGTCATTGAATAGCCCTAAGTACTGATCTCCAAATGTGTAGTTAAAATACTCTACAGATGGAGACAGAAAAAAGCTAATGCCATGTCCACCTAAGTTTTCTGTTTCAGGATAGATTGCAAAGGCAAAAGTAGTGGAGAAATCAGGAGAGTCACTTAACTTTATTGGCTCTGGATATAGAGAGACACCCTTTTGTTGATCTGAGCTAGAAGTAAGCTGCAACAAACCGTTGGATCGAATCATGGCCGTCCCAAGACGATTAAGGCGGTCTCCGGTATTGAACCCATTGTAGATGAACTGTTTTGGAGTGGAGGATGCAAGTAAGAAAGTGCAAGAAAAAGATATGATGAAGAACAGATGTTGGAGATGTGTGGCCATGGACATAAACGGTTAAAGAGTTTTAAGTTTGTTT
The DNA here is from genome assembly GCA_029168935.1 of Oxyria digyna. Classification (NCBI taxonomy): domain Eukaryota; kingdom Viridiplantae; phylum Streptophyta; class Magnoliopsida; order Caryophyllales; family Polygonaceae; genus Oxyria; species Oxyria digyna. Next base: position 59,306,350 of record JAPVLV010000001.1, on the reverse strand, counting down.
TTCTTTAGGTGTGTTTATGAATAACAAAAGATTATTAGTTTTGTACAAGATGGAATTATGTAATTAGTCAACGTAACTAATGCTAAGGATTTAGCTGACAAGATTGATCCTTGATAGATGGACTTTGGACAAGTCAGATGAGTTTTTTTTGAGAGATCAAATACATGAAACTTCATGCACGTGTCATTCATGCAGAAAAGTCCTGGCATTTACATGAATAATTGGCAGCCTACAAAATTGGAATTGAATTAATCATGATGTGCTCATTTGATTTAGCATATCAATTTATATGGTCATCATCATCTGCATAATGATGACAGTATCTATCAACAATAGCATTGTTACTATTTCTTGCTATTGAATTTGATATTAGATTATTTTGAATGTGGATTGAAAAATATAATATGGGATGATCTAGACACATAATCTTGAACTATTGTGTGCAACTACGGAGTATATTGTGAAACTTCGTCGGCATAGGGACAACCACGGACTGGACCGGGGCGCGCACAACACAAGCGTATATGCGCATTAAGCCCAATAGATAAGCCCAATGAGGTTCCACCCTAAAACCAATTGGCAATAGGGGGAGTAATCCATAGGCTTATATATTAGGCTCCTTTATTCTCAACTTCCGATGTGAGATACTATTCTCAACACCCCCCCCCCCCCCGCAAGTGCAACGGGCGGAAGCCTAGTTGACACTTGAACACACGGTTGTGGGTGGGCCTTCTCAGTCTCTTTATTGCCAAACCCCACAACCCAATGGTCCAGGACAGAAACTGACTCTGATACCATGATAAAGTCCGGTTGGCCGATAAACACGGGGGTCGTCTATATTAGCGCATATGCGCATTGGGCCCACAATACAAGCCCATGGGGTTCCATCCTAAAACCAATTGGCAATAGGAGGAGTAATCCATGGTATTATATAGTGGACTATTATTATCTCAACTTCCGATGTGGGAAGCCTAATCTAACATATACTCTAAAAATACTTCAATTGACCTTTCATTTTCACACGGATTTTAGTCCCTTTTAGACTAAAAGGGACTAAAATCCGTTTGAAAATGAAAGGCCAATTAAAGTATATTTTTTTACAGATGACGATAAAAGCGGGTCTGAAGAGAGATTGAACATGCAAGAAAAAATGAAGACCAGGATAGATATGATAGAAAGTCTTAAACAAAATTGAGACCTCATTATCTTGGAAAAGAATCACGCATGGATTAGACGAAGACTCATAATCATGGAAAAAGATCACACAAGGATTAGATGAGGACTGAAAATGATGCATACATACATTATGACTTATACAGATAGATGTTGTGGACGGCGTACATAATATGTGACAGATGCACATACTCTAAACATCAATTACAAGACCTCTGCATCCTTCATCTAAGCCCAGTCGTCACCGAAACGGGAGTCTATTACCATAGAAAATCACCTTAAAAGATAATTTATCTCTTTGATTATTACACTAAGATAGAGAAAAGTTTGGGTGAGAACAACTTTTACAAAGCGAAGTGCAAAGGTTTTTGTGTTCACAGATAACAAGCTAATGCTCATAATGTATGCGGTAATGTTCATAATTTGGGGACCATATTCGTTCATGTCATTGTAAGAAGAAGAAGAAAAATCAAAGTTCACAGTAATAACAAGAATGTCACCGCGTGACTGACTGAAAAAGTTCAAAAAAACTCGTCGCTCAGATTATAAATATTATCATCCAGAATATAAACATTGATGTGTAATTTGTGAAAACGAACTGTTTGCACTTCGTTTTTTAAGCCTTGTTCGCACATAAACTTTACTCTACTAAGATATAACAAATCGTCCAACTTCATATAATTAAAGTGGTATTTTCCTTCTTTTGGAGGGACTTTTCTTACAGGGATTTGATTATTGCACCAGTTTTTTTTCATTTTTGAGCCGGATTTATTTAACGTTATGGCTCAGCGTTTTAAAATTTGATGAACAAAAAGGTGAACTCCATCTTATACTGTTGGAGCCCGGGTGTTCGCGACCTCGTAATCAACACCTCGCGAGGTCTGGCCAGCAAATAATCTTCAAATACTGGAGACCTCCTTCACGCCAACTGGAACAACAACTTGAATTCCATATTCTTTTGGATCAAAACTTGTCTTCTTGCACTGTTCTTCGTGTTCTTGAGCTCCAAAATACCTGCGCAACCAATCTGGAAGGATGAACCCTCAGATTTGGCTCTCCGACGCCCAAGTCAATACTGATCACGGCCAAATAAGAGTAACGAGCTCAATAACACCAAATAATAACCAAAGAGAAGGGAGTAGCGATCAAAATACACTTTTAAACTATGAAACCTCACAAATCAAACCAATGGAACAGTAAGCTCATGTATCTCAACCAAATGCGACAATCTTCATATCAAAAGCACGAATACGGTACCGAGAGTCATAATTCAAGTACCGATCATCCGATTCTCCATGAACAGAGATGAATCCGGAGGAAGAAGACGATTCCGAGAGGAAAGCTTCGTCTTATAAGTGTTTCTCTCTTGCTCAAGGGGTAAAATGCCTCAGATGCCAAAAGATGCATTTCTCTCTCCTTTCTGTTACGCTTTATATCCAGGTTACGGGTCCCACTATATCCGATCTCGCTCTCCCGACTTATTGGGATTTGCTTATTGGGCCTTATTCTCCCGAGTCTAATAACGTTGTTTGGGCCATTGTTACGCTATGGGCCGTCGCGAGCCTGTTTGGCTCACGACTTGAGAACCGGGTCCAACATCCAGCCCCCCAAGTCCTTGTTCTTCGCAAAGGCAAGGCTTGGGTAGTCTTTCATGAAGTCGGGATCTCAGGTTTCGTTCTGGGGATTCTTTTATTGATTATCCCTCGCGACGCTAACTTTACATCGCGCTCGTTTTGAATTTCGAATTTTAAATATATGACACTTCGTCTCCCGCGCTCTGACATCTTGTGACACGTGTCAACCATCTCGCTCTTCTCTCTTTTCTATATAAACCAGTCGAATCGTATTTTTCCTCTTTCTTCTCCACTTCGCTCCTTCATAAGCCTCTGTAAAAACCTCTATAACAATATTACTCAGATTCTCCTTTCTTCATTCAATCGAGCAAATAAACCGCAAATGGTAGGTATGTTATGCTTCTAGTCCCCTTCACGCTGTTTATTTCGTGTTTATTGCTATGTCCTCCATTGTTATATGTATTTGGAGCTTCTGAATAGATTTTTTATGGTTATCCGTTGGACCTCTCCGCCTCCTCATCGACTTTTCTACGGGTGACATCGCCCCCTTTCCTTTCCAAATTCTAATCTTCTTTTGCCATTTCCTATTTGGGGCCCTTAGAGTTTTCGACCTTTGGTTCCATGAGTTATTCATATCCTGATGTCCGTTCTCAATATTCACCCTCGTGCCCTTTCAACTTCTCCTCAGATCTTTCTTTTTCCGTTTTCCAGGGATTTCTTTATTTTTAACTTTATGGCTCGCGAGGCTTATCCTTTATCCTTGCGTTTCGTATTCCTACCTTGGAGAACTAACATCTTTCTCCTTTTCTTCTTCATTACACAAGCCATTCCTCCCGAAATAAAGACGTCGTTGGTCCTTCCACATCGCGACCCGATGCAGGTAGCAGTAATAATTCTCCTCCCGTCCAGAATCCCGAAGACGAGGACTTCGGTTTTGGAGACGAGGGGGATCATTATACTTGGCAAGGTGATCTCCCCCGTATAGAGATTGATGATTGGCTCACTAAGCCCGCGAGTCCTGTACAGATTTTGACTCGTCGCGTTCGTTTTCCAAAGCCAAGAATCTCTGCAATAAGTTCACCGCTCTTACAACTACTCTCCAATTGTGTGACCTTAGGGCCATAGCCGATGCCTATTCGTTTCCGGAAGGCACCATTCTCGCGTTGCCCTCTTCCGGAGGGACTTCTCTCGACGAATATGGATCTTTCTTCGCGATTAGTCGCTCATCTCTTATGGCAGGCTTTAGGCTTCCTCTTACGAATTTTTCTCGGAAGCTCCTGAAACAATTAGGCTACAACTCTGCTCAGATGCATCCCAACTTCTGGCGCATTGTCGTCATTTATACGATTAGATGTCAAGACATAGGTGTGAAACCCAATCCTTGCCATTTCTTTCTCATGTTCAATTCACGTAAGGCTCCCGATGAAGAAGGAATGTTTACGGCCTTTAAACTTGGGGAGACTGAGTGGGATGCTCCTCCTCGGATCACCAAATGGAAAACTGACTGGTTTCTTATCCAGCCGCCTCCGAACTCGGGATTCTCCATTAAGATTGTTGAGATCGCTGCCCAGTCCAAGGCTGGGAACTGGACCCAAGCTAAAAAGGATAGTCTCATCGCGAAGTATCACGACTTTTCAGACCTCTCGTCTAAACGCATCTTCGCGAGGTGCATTACTCCCGAAGTATTAGCCCAACGAGGCTTAAGTCTTGAACACCACTATGGTATTTTCGTAGTCGCGAGCGTTTTTTGCTCTTTGTATTTCTTATAAACTTCACGTACTAATGCTTTAATTTCCATTTTTTTCAGGCAAGAATTTCTTCTCCAAACTTCCCAACCTTGACAGCTCTGATGATTCCTTCGATGACGATCTTATAGACGAGACCCCCGTCCCTTCTGCAAAAGGCAAAGGCCGCGACCAAGTCCAAGGCCTCCGCTCCTGGTGACAGCCAGGCCCTCAAGCCCAAGCGCAAGCAAAGGGGTTCCGCTGGTGGGATCCGTATTCAATGGCCATTAGCCGAGGAGAATGAACCTTTGGCTGATGATACTCCTATTGGTCAAATCACGCCCCTCACAAGAACTCCAACTCCGGTGAAAACCATCCTTTCCCCCAAGGCCCAGAGGAACACCTGCTTCGAACTCCGAGGTTGCAACGAAATGAGCATCGACGGCCGCGAAGGGCAAGCAACCGATGGTTTGCGAGGAACATGGGAATGTCCTTCCTCGGGGCTCGTCCATGGAGGATTCAATCTTTCTCGATGAGGAGACTGTGAGGAAGTTCTTCGGTAAGGATCGTCCCTGCCTTCCTGAGATTCCCGAATGCCTTGAGGGCGTCATTCGTGGTGGTGCGGGAATTTCTACGGTAGCTCTCGCGGTGAGTCTTTGTGCTTTGTTTTCTTTGTTACTTTCACTTGGTGCTTTCTAATTTTTCCTTATCTTTTGGTTGTAGGGGATGCTCTTCTTTGAAGCCATAGGGCAATATGGCCTTACTGTTGAGGATGCAAAGAAGAGTGTGGAGAAGGATTATGAGGCCATTATAGAGCAGAGTCGCGAGCATAAATTTGCACGCGACAAGGCGAGACAAACCTTGGAGGTGAAAAAGACGAAGAATGCCGAGCTGGTCAAGAAGGCGGGCGAGATGGAGATTGCGGCCAAGGTGGAAAAACGTAATCACGAGACGGCGATGGGCATATTGAGGCAGGAAATGACTGAAATCATAGCCCGCGCCCGTCGCGAAGGAGCTGCCCAATACACTTCAAGCTATCGTGAGCAAGATCGTATTGACTTCATCACCACGGCTCGCAGCGTCCTTCTGATTGCCTCGCTCAAGGGCCAACTCAAGAAACACCGAGTGCCTAAGTTTCCTTATGATCCTTCTGACTTTTGAGGCTATTCGGGGGAGCTTCCTGAGTACGTTCCTCCTCCAATCAGCACTTACGTGGACGACGACGCAAGCCTCCTTGAAGGTTGGACAGTGGGTCCAATGAAGCAAGGTACAAGAATTGTTGAGGGGAAAGAGGCTCAAGTCTCGATCGTCCCTGCTCCCCAAAGACTTAAGAGGAAAAGAGAAGTGATTTATTCGGAGGAGGGGGAGCGCGAGACCGGGTCTCCACTTAAACGTTTTCATGCAGATACCTTAGGGGAGGAGAACATCGCTTCGACGAAGGATGTTGGGGGTGTGGAAGGTGTTCATGAGCACGCAGTCAACAATGTTGACGACTACATCAACGTTCCTATGGAGCATGCGAATGATCAGCCTTAACTTTCTTTGTTTTGTGAATTTCCTATGCAAGTCTTTGGGTTTTGTAATGCGTACAATGGTTAACTGATTTTTGGTGGGTCGCGGACCGTGTGTGGTCGCGAGCTCTTGGATTATACTTTGGCCTTATGGGAGGCAAAGATTACTCTTGTACTTATTAATTTTATGCTTGTTGCTTTTCATCTCTGCATTTATTTCCGTATCTACTTTCGAATTTACTTCTTTACTTACCTTTTACCTTCTTATTGACGGTGGGTTGGTTTGACAACTCCCTCCTTTCTCCTCCTCCCATAGCATTCGCGAGGGTGCTTGCATCCTCGGGGATGTTATGTAATACAAAGAGGGAGTGAGTTTAGTCGTGTTTATTGAATCCTTAATTAGCTTTGCTTTGCCTTTTCATGACGGTTACTTGGACGGGGAAAACGATATGTAAATGAAACGACTTTAAATATATATTGGTAAAGTGCTCGCGAACAAAACGAACATGTATGTCTACTTGGTAACATAGTCATTACATAATATCAAAATGTCCAGATAGATCAAGTGAAACAACGAGGTATTAACAAAAGAGAAGATCCTCCAACTTGTCTGTGTTTCCTTAGAAAAGCCTTGCGAATGATAGTCATATAAGCAGTTGTCAGCCTCTCGTATTGTTGTCGCGTTTAGAGTTTTTAACAACCATGCTCTTACCTGATTACTGCGTGCGTACTAGCCAGTAATAGGGCTTATACCACTTCGCGACTGTCGCTTGTTGTGAGCGAGCTAGAATTTCCCGAGTGTGCAAATGTCTAGTAATGTTATACTTAATTCATTGCGATCGACTGAGATAATTTGTATTTCATGATACATTAGCTAAGATGTGTCGATTGCCTCAGGAATTCTGAGCTCGTAAGTTGGAAGTTGTACATTGTTTCTGGTGGGGCGATGAGTGTTGAGCTATAGATAGCTTCGCGATGTAGAACTGCAATTCGATTCGTATTCGAATGCTTAGTGTCTACAAGAATACTAATCTTGTGTAAGAGAGTCAAATGTATATGGGAACTGAGAGTACCTAGGCAATGGTGGCTTTGGTGCCCCAGTTTAACCTCGCGAGCTCTTTCAAGATTATTTCATTACTTTGGTAAGAACCTTCTGTATCATGCAAAGAAACAGGGTCGTCATTAGACTTTTGCGTAATTTCGCCACTCATGATATAAACGACGAATTTTACGGCTACGCGACTGAGTTGAAACCGTAATGCGCAGGAAACAACCAGTCGTCGTGCCACGTGCCTTGGCGGATCGTCAAGGTCACGACTTCGCGACCTGGGTGGGTGCTTCTTGGCCCCCAGCCCAGCGTCACGGGACTTTTATTTATATTTTGCGATTTGAAGTGTGTAGCTCTACCTTTTATTCAAGGTTGTCGTTCCCCCTTTTTGCGAAAGTTTTTATTCTCTTTGTAACCCGGCTATAGATTTGATCGTTCAAATTCATTCGGTTCTTTCACCTGCACAAAGTTTGTTAGACAATCTGCTCGTGAGAGTTATGTGCATGACAAATACTTTATTGTTACGCAAAAAATTTCTTGAGGGAGGTTAATACCTGTGGGGTGGAATGGGCTAGGCGTAATAGCGGCGCAGTCGTATCACGTTCCAAGAGTTTGCAACGTGATTCCCGGAGCTATCCTTCAGTCGATAAGCGCCGGATGCGACTTCGAGATCCACTATGTAGGGCCCTTCCCAGCCGGGATCTAACTTTCCTCCTTCTGTCTTTCTTAGGACAAGATCTCCCTTCACGAAGCCTCTTATCTTGACATTCTTGTTGTAATACTTCGCGACACTAGCTTTGTGCGCGGCTGCTCTGATTACTGCCATTTCTTGTGCCTCTTCGCGATGCTGGAGCTCCATTCTCATTTTCTCATCGTTGGTGTACTTGTCATAATGAAGGATTCTCTCGTTTGGAAACAAAAATTCCACATGAACCACAGCCTCAACACCATACGCGAGGGCAAAGGGGCTTTCCCCCGTTGCTTTCTTGACAGTTGTGTGGTTGGCCCAGAGGGTAAGAGGGAGAACTTTGGTCCATCTTCCCTTGGCGCCCTCCAGCCTTTTCTTGAGGTCCATTACGATGCTTTTGTTGACAGCTTCAACTTGGCCATTACAATGTGGGTGCGCGACAGAGGCGATTTTCAGCTGAACGCCCATGTCGTCACACCACTTCAGCAGCTGGGGAGAGTTGAATTGAGGGCCTCTATCTGTGACAATCTCATGAGGAAGACCGTAGCGACATATGATGTTTTTCCATAAGAACTTCTTCACTACTGGTACCGTCGTGGACGCGAGTGCCTCAACCTCGACCCATTTAGTGAAATAGTCCACAACCATAATAATATACTCGAGTTGCCCAGGAGCCTTTGGCTTCAATGGACCGAGAAGATTCAAGCCCCACATCGCGAACGGGATGGGGTTGCTCATGATTTGAAGTTCCACACCAGGTTGATGAAAGGCGGGGGCAAAATATTGGCAAGCTTGGCAAGCTCGCGATATGTATTGCGCGTCTTGTTTCATTGTGGGCCAGAAATGTCCTTGGCGCATTGCTTTATAAGCCAAGGATCTCCACCCTGCATGGGTTCCACACAGCTCCGCGTGTAGCTCTTCTAAGAAGGACTTCACCTCATAGTGAGCCATGCATTTCAATTCGTTGGGGCCTCCCCCTCTCTTGTATAGTTCTCCTCTATTGATGTAAAAATGCGCAACCTTTCTTTTCAACTGAATAAGTTCTTTGGGATCAGAAGGTCCGCGATCATATTTCAGATAATCAATGATTGGGCGGTGCCAATCTTCACTGGTACTACTAATTTCCATCATTTCAATTTCGCGACTGATTGCGCTCTCCTCTTTGACAAGGAAAAAATACTTTGGCGGTGCCTCTTTGGATACAATAAAACCTGGTCTCTTCTCGCGTTCCTCTTTAGGACCCTGCCAACTGGCACCTACTTTCGCGAGCTCGTCAGCTTTTTTGTTCTCTTTTCTTGAGATGGCCTGAATTTCAAAATGTCTGAACAAAGAAATCAACGTCGCGACTCTCGCGTGATATTTTGGCAAATTCCCAGTTCTAGCTTCGTAGATTCCCTGGACTTGGTTTACTACAATCTCCGAATCACTCCGGCATGACAACACAAAGATAGAGGTGCCAATGGCTAATTCCAGGCCAGCAATCAAAGATTCATACTCAGCCTCGTTGTTGGTGGGTTTGAACTTGAGAGCGATTGCGTGACTTATCTCTTCACCCGTAGGTGAGGTAAGTACCACTCCAGCCCCGCATCCTTCATCGTTCACAGCACCATCGACATCCATGACCCACATCAGCTCCTCACCATACAGATTTTGGCTTTCGCATTCCCTAAAACTTGTCTCAACAATGAAATAGGCAAGTGCATGGGCCCTGATCGCGGGTCTAGACCGATACACGACATCAAATTCTGACGTTTCTATAACCCACCTCACGAACCTTCCTGCTACTGTCGGCTTTGTCATAAACCCATGGAGTGATAAGTCCGTCAAGGTCTCGATTGGATGTGCATGAAAATAAGGCATGAGCTTTCGAGCGGCCGTTATCAATGCGGGTACAGATTTCTCTACTGGGGAATACCTGGTCTCGGCTGGCAATAATGCGCGGCTGACAAAATAGACAGGCTTCTCTTGCTCGCGAACAAGAACCGCACTCACGGCTCTTGAACTCGCCGCAAGATATAACTGAAGAGTCTCACCCAGAATTGGTGAAGCTAGGATCGGGAGCCTTGACAAGTGCTCTTTGAGGCTCGCAAAAGCTTGGTCGCATTCCGTAGTCCACTCGAAGTTTTTCGGCTTCTCAGAATTTCAAAAAACGGAAGGTTGCGTTCAGCCGGCTTAGCACAAAATCTTCCCAAATAATTAACCTTGCCTACGAATCTTTGGACCTCATGTGCCGACTTAGGCGGTTGTAGATCCAACACTGCTTTGACTTTATCTGGATTGACTTCTACGCCCCGCGCACTGATCATGAAGCCCAAAAATTTTCCCTCTGTTACCCTAAAAACACACTCATCCGGATTCAAACACATTCCGTACTTCCTCAGAGTCGTGAATACTTTAGCAAGATCGCGAGCATGGTCGCACTGTCTCCTACTCTTAACAACGATGTCATCGACATACGCCTCAACCGTGTCTCCGATCTGGCCACTGAAAATTCGATCAACGAGCCTTTGGAACGTAGCTCCCGCGTTCTTGAGACCGAAAGGCATAACCTTGTAGCAGAAAGTTCCCTTATCTGTTATGAATGATGTGTGCTCTGAGTCTAGAGGGTTCATCATTACCTGATTGTAGCCTGAGTACGCATCAAGGAAACTCAACGCCTCGTGCCCCGCGGTTGAGTCTACTAACTGGTCGATGGAAGGCATAGGATAACTGTCCTTTGAACATGCCTTGTTGAGCTCGGTGAAGTCTACACACATGCGCCACTTCCCCGTGCCTTTTGGATTTTTCTCAACCATCACAATATTCGAGAGCCATGTTGGATATTGCACTGGCCTCACGAATCCTGCTTTCAAGAGCTCTGCGAGTTCTACAGTCGCGTTCTTTGGTCCTGTCTGCTTCCTTTTTCTCTGCCTCTTCGGGATCATTTCATTACTAATATTCAGCGAGTGAGTGATGACGGAGGGTGGAATTCCTTTCAAGTCCTTAGGCGACCATGCAAAAACATCTCGCGATTATGATAATAGCTTTTCAACTTCTCCCATTACCATGGGATCCATGTTTCCTCCAACGAATAACTTTTCCTCTTTATTGCCAAAATGAGTAATTTCTTGGGTTTCAAAACCAATGAACTTTGCCTTGTTTACTTCTTCCTCGGGCCCTTGAGGCCTTGGGGCCTCGCGGATATCTAACTCTGTCTCTTCTTCAATGTTAGGCATTCCCGGAACAAAGAGTTGATTCGCGAGCAAAGGTGTGTCATCTCCTTTTTCAGATCTAATGTAGCATGAGATGCTCTCATTCTCTACTCCGGTTGCAACCCCTGTGCCTGACTGTGTGGGAAACTTTAGACAGAAATGACTCATTGACACCACCGCGTCGAATTTGCACAATGTTCCCCTTCCAATAATTGTGTTGTACGATGAGGTCGTTGGGATGATAACAAAGTCAATCTTTTCAGACCTTCGCGTCCCTGTTTCGTCACCCATCACAACATCAAGTGTCACGACGCCCAAAGTTGTTACTCTTTCCCCCACGAACCCCACTAAAGTGGTCCGGGTGGGCTTTTTCAGACTAGGATCAACTCCCAGTTTTTCAAAAGCGTCCAGGTATAGTATGTTGGCGGATCTTCCCGTGTCGACCAGTATGCGACTTACCGGCTTTGTTCCTATCTGGAGATGTATGACCAGCGGATCGCCCGAAGAAACTGCCCACTCATTAACTTCTTCACTGGAGAACACGAGTTGATAAGGCTTTCTGTGTGGTGGAGTCGCGATGCTCATGACTGGAAGACCGCGAGGCAAAGGAGCATTATTCATCTTTCTCTGCTCGCATCTGTTAGGAGGGATGGGGACATGTTTCCCTGCTATCGTTCCCACATGGCCATCTGGCCTTGGAAAGTTTTGTTGTTGATTACCTTGGGGGAGGTGAGGATCAGCCGCGACTTGTTGATTGCGACCCCTTCCTCTGCCACCATTATTGTATCCTCCCCTTTAATGACCTCGTCTAGGGTTTCTCCCACCTCTACCTTGATGATTACCTCCGACTCTCTGGTTCATGAGAACGACTCTTTGTTCAGGTTCATTGTTCATTCTGGGGCCATTTCGGCACTCTTCTGTATTGTGAGTTGTGGAATTATGGTTTGTACACCACATCCCATTGCGACCACAGCCGCGACCGCCATTTCCGCGGTCGCGACCCCTGTTGATGCCATTACCATCTCTTTGATTCATTAGATTCTGAGCCTGAAGTTGATTCTGATCCTGGCTCTGACCATAATCCTGATACTGTCCCTGATTCCGATGTTGAGTAGTCAGACCTGGAGCTCGCGAGCTGTTCTGAACCTGATTCTGATCGTATTGTTGCCTCTTATTTCCCCAGCCTTGGTTGCCTTTCTTAGAACCCTGATTCTGATTCTGATTCTGTTTGCTCTGACTCCCTCCTGAAGAGGGAGCGCCTGAGTGAGTTTCAACCTGAATCTCAACATACTCCCTTTCGAGCATGGTCTGCTAGGATTGCTCTTGCTTTCTGTTTAAGTGCTTCTTGAACGCACTTCCATCCAGCAAACCATCGAGGAATGCGACTCTCGTAGTTTTGTCATCGAAATCATCGTCCTCTAGAACCATTCCTGAGAACCTTTTCACATACTCTTCCAAAGTTTCCCCGACATTCTGTTTCACTCCTACCACCTCTTGCATTGTGATCTTTCTTTTCTTTAACGAGCCAAAATGCAATAGAAAACCTCTCTCAATGTCCGCGAAGCATGTGATACTCCGGGCAGGTTGATTCAACATCCAGGTCATTGCCATATCGGCCAACGTCCCCGGGAAGCCTTTACACATAGTGGCCTCGTTGGGCCCTCTCGCGATCATTGCATACTTGTAACGGGAGAGGTGTTCTTTGGGGTCTCCCTTGTCTGTGACCTCTTTGATGGTCGGGAACCTAAAATCCGGAAGTGGAGGCGCCCGAATTATGTGCTCCGCGAACGTTGTTGGTCCAAACATAGATGAAAAATTGAGAGGGGGGTTGGTAGGATACAACTAATTTTTATAGTCGTCGCGAGAATAGTAGGGTACTCCATGATGATTGCGCGGAGCACGCTGCTCATTCAGGGGATAATATGCTTGGTCCCTCTCATCATAGCGCCCACCATGCTGAGAATAATAGTGGTCCTGGTGGCTCGCGGGAGCCTGATTAAGATCAAAGCCTCCTTGTCTATCCTCTCTCGCGACGTTTCTACCCCTTGGCACTCTAGAGACAGAAACTCTGTCATCTGGGGCGACTTCGGCGCCTTGCTCTTCTAGATGAGCTTCTTGATTGTCGCGGTTACTTCGCATCTCGCAGGGCTCCACCTTTTGATTAGCAACATTCTGGTTCCCCGATGCCCCTTGAAGTCCCATCCAAGTATTGAAAAGCGCAGCGTGCTCTCGCGGAATAGTGATAAGGTCGCGAGTGTCCTCCTCATCCATGCGAGGAAGAGGTGGATTAAGGGCATTCTGAGTGAGAGGGCCTGTTTGCAATAGAGTGTTGTTCACTGTTCCGCTTCTGTCTGTCTCATCCATTGTACTGAACTTCACAATCTGATTCCAAAGGTTTCAAAAAGAACTAGCTGCGCGAGGAGGTCCCCACGGTCGGCGCCAATGTTGGAGCCCGGGTGTTCGCGACCTCGCAATCAACACCTCGCGAGGTCTGGCCAACAAATAATCTTCAAATACTGTAGACCTCCTTCACGCCAACTGGAACAACAACTTGAATTCCATATTCTTTTGGATCAAAACTTGTCTTCTTGCACTGTTCTTCGTGTTCTTGAGCTCCAAAATACCTGCGCAACCAAATCGGAAGGATGAACCCCCAGATTTGGCTCTCCGACGCCCAAGTCAATACTGATCACGACCAAATAAGAGTAACGAGCTCAATAACACCAAATAATAACAAAAGAGAAGGGAGTAGCGATCAAAATACACTTTTAAACTATGAAACCTCACGAACCAAACCAATGGAACAGTAAGCTGATGGATCTCAACCAAATGCGACAATTTTCATATCAAAAGCACGAATACGGTACCGAGAGTCATAATCCAAGTACCGATCATCCGATTATCCATGAACAGAGATGAATCGGGAGGAAGAAAACGATTCAGAGAGGAAAGCTTCGTCTTCTAAGTGTTTCTCTCTTGCTCAAGGGGTAAAATGCCTCAGATGCCAAAAGATGTTTTTCTCTCTCCTTTCTGTTACGCTTTATATCCAGGTTGTGGGTCCCACTATATCTGATCTCGCTCTCCTGACTTATTGGGCTTCGCTTATTGGGCCTTATTCTCCCGAGTTTCTTAACGATGTTTGAGCCTTTGTTACGCTATGGGCCGTCGCGAGCCTGTTTGGCTCACGACCTGAGAACCGGGTCCAACATATACTGCTTTATATATCCGGCTCAACCATTAAAATTCCTGGTGTGAAGAAGTATTTCATTCTTAAAATATGTATTTATTCTAGAATTCTGAATTTTTTTAATATATAGTACTATTGAATGTGTGAAAAGGTCTCATAAATTTGTCATTTGATTTGTAAATTTGCAACGCTTTCAGGTACGTAGATAAGATGCGACTTCCTGAATCAGAGCATGCAATGAAAATTCAAAGGCTATCGAGGGTTGACATTTTCTTGTTCAAGAATTCAAAGTGTTTATGATAGTATTATGTGTTGATGTGTTATGAAAAAGGAGACGAAATTTAGAGGATTCAGTTTCGGTAAAGATGGGATATAGTCGAAGATCGAGTATACATAATTTTAATGATGCACATAATATATGTATGACATATATAAATAGTTTTGGTGTGTATCATTTATTTCATATTGAGTTTTCATCTAAACTTTCTTTCACCTGGTTTTTTTAAAATTAAGTATGATTTTCACGTGGTCTCTATGCGAAATTAAGTATGATTTCTAAGCATATTCAAGTATGATTTCTAAGCTTATCCACTAATATTTAATTGGATATATAGTCCAAACTCTTACTTGTTTGATCAGCTTTCTAACTCAAATAAATGACTGTAACTAGTATGACTACAACAAAACAAATACACGTAACGCATGGCCGTTCCTGACATTTTTGAGGCCCTGTTACAACTCTTATCTAATAGATAGAAGAAACACAAAATCTAGAAAATAATATACTAGTATTTTATTACATATTATTAAAGCGTGTTTTATTGCTTATCACTTTAATAATCCAATTTAATATTACTAATGTTAGTCAGGAAAATGAAGGAAAATAATACCTCGCCTGAAAATTGAAACGATTGGAAGGGATACAAAAAAAGCCAAAATAACCAAACAAATTTGAGAATCAACAACCAATGTTTTAAAATCCGTGTCTTTGATTGTTGACGGAGGAGCATAAAAATACCCAAATTGGAGCATAAAAATACCCAAATTTTTATAACATAATACAAATTTTTATAACAAAACATTGGAGAGGTTATATTCATTAAACTAGTTATGCTTGTAAGATATTAAATGTATATCTTTGAATTGAGAATCAACAATAATTGAAAGAATTGAGACTTATTTATAGAAAAAGGGTTTGGATTTGGACAAAGAGAGGTAGAAATAAACACTTATTTACACTTAGGTTAGAAATTTGGGAATATTAATTTTGAAGTTATGAATAAAAAAACATATAATGGACATAAAATTAAAATATGGGCCCCAAAATTTCGAAGGCCCTGTTCGGTCACCCACATTTAACACCCCTAAGCCCGGCCCGTAACGTAAATCAAATATCTAAACAGTTTTTTTCTAATTTAATTGATGGCATTCGGAAAATAAACCGAGGAGTGATTTTCAATTTACAATTTAAAATTTTCGTTTGGGTTGACAGTTTCAATTCCAAATCTCAACCCATCTAGACAGTGACCAATGCCCTGGTGGCCTGATCGGTGGGGAGCTTGTCTCCTCACCTCAAGGTCGGGAGTTCGACTCTTGTGGGCGGCGGTATATGGCCTCAATTTATAAATTGGGGCAGGGACCTGCCTGATGAAGAGGGTCCCGTTTCTAGTCATATCAAAACAAAAAAAAAAAAAGCAAAAAAACCATCTAGACAGTGAAAGCATGAAACTTTGTAAGCAAAATCTTATCTTGGTTTTCTACTTTACATAAAACCAGGAGTGTGTGAAAAAAATATCTCCTAGAATTTGATGCAAAAGAAATATTTTTAGAGACTTATATGAGCTTGTTTCATATCAGCAAAAACAAAAATGTAGTAATTTTCATATATTTTCTCAGTTAGCCTGAAGAATCCTTCCATGGCTTTCTTCCTCAACTGAAACAAAACAAAAAAAAAACACAATTAAATATGTCAAGTTAATCAAAGAAACAAAGTTCAGGGAATTTTTTTTAGCATAACCTTCAAGTTCATCTTCATAATAAGCATTTGTAGAAATTGGGATTTGCAAAGATGAGCTTGAATGCCTCAATAACAGTGAGGGTGATCTCTGTTCTTGTTCTTGTTCTTGTTTTTGCTGTATATTTTTTTGTTTATGTTCTTGTTCGCGTTCCATTTGGCGTTGTTCAGCAAGAAGCAATAATGTAACAGCCTCTTTAACCTTCTCCATAACACCTTTATCACCAGGAGTCCTTCTTGGACTAATAGCCTCGGATATTACCTGAGAAAGCGCTCTCTCATCTTCTCCAGGCTCCAACTTATTCTTGATATACTCTTTGACCGATACACCCCTATCCCATTTCCGCTCATTTTCATCTTCATTTTCATCAACAGCAGTAGTTATAGCCGGTAAGGATAAGACTTGTTGCTGTTCTAAGCCTTTGCTCATCTGGGTTTCTTCTGAATTAGTTACAGAACATTCTGGTGCTAATTTCTCAGTTACTGCATCGGCTAAAGACTGAACAGATTCAGTTTCCTGGTTATCGTCTTCAAAAAACCCGTCTTCTGGGCTAGGAGTAGGAATCCTGCCTTTCTCAGATTGAATAAGATTCAAACAAATCTGATTCAATTCTTTATCCTCCTCCTCTACAGTGTCAGGAGAATTAAGCGGCATAATTTTGACATCTTCATCGGCCTCTTCAGACTCGAAATCTGTTATGTGATTCTCTATAGGCTCCTCCACAACCTCCTCATAGCTCGGTGGCTCGTTTCTGAATGTTGCAGACTGTTTATTTATGTCCTCTTTAAAGCTGGGAACTGAAAGCCTCTTGTTTGGGGAAATGCTTTCTTTTTGCATTAGCTTCTGACAATGCTCGGAGTAGCCTCTGTCAGCACTGTATGATAAAATATGCTTCTCGTTGAACGACAGACCTGGCATCGCACGTAGCCTCACTCCTTCTTTGTAGCTACTCGATGAACGCCTCGATGTAAATACTGTCAAGAACACACCAGTAATGACTTAGGGGAAGGTGTCAGGTACAAATTTTTTCTCGTGTAGGAATGAAGAAAATTTATTAGTAATTTAGAGAAAATTCATTGAGAAACTGAAAAAACATTCAAAAGCTGGATATATATTCATTTTGGAGAACATTAATTGAGAAACCGGAGAAAATCGTGTATTTTCATCACTTTTTCAAAGAATGTACCTGTTTGTACCAAAATCAAACCCATTAAAAATGCTCTTATTTTATCGGTTAACGGAAATGGAATTGCAGGTATTATAGAAATTATTAAGCGCATACGTTTACTTGGTGTTCTAACACGACGAGAATCCTCATCTTTTTCATAGTCTTCAAAGGCGACACCCCAAGAAGGAGCCGTGTCACCATCTTGCCCCGGCTTCTTCTTACCAAGATTCTGTTTCCACTTCCTGGCCTTCTCCTTTACTTTTGCAAGCACAGAAAATTTCTTGATGGGTTGGAAATTGGAATGTTCTTCACCTTGTTGAGGCTCCTTCTCCAACGCAGGCGATAAGTCGTTGTTACTTAGGTAGCTTGATGGTCTCTCAGCTACAACATTAACCAACACATGAAGACAATGGAGATTGATTTGTTGTGTCATTAGTCAGTAACCAAAAACAAAATCACAGCAGTAATTTTTTTGGTTTATTTTACCTTGAAAGAGATCTCCAACTGTAGGGGAGGCTGGTGATTTTGGAGTCTTAGGCTTTTTGTTTTGATTAAACATTGCTTGATTGACAAATTTGGAATCAAAAGCTCAAAATTGCTATTCCCTTCAAGTTTTTGTGGTGGTTGCTTCCTCTTTCGATTGTATTTTATTTAGTTTTTCTAAATATTGGTAAATTTATATTTTTCTGGTCTTTTTTTGTGGGAAAATTGGTTTGTGGGTGTTTTTGTAAGGATATTGAACAAGAACAACTGTCAATTGTGTTTATTGTTGGTTTAAGAAACTTGCGGGCTCCATTATGACACGTGGCATGATGCATATGGCTATTGGGTGTTTCTAAGTTTGAACCCAATGATTAGCACCGTCTTAATTTGGCTCCTTACTTTCAGGGCATTTGTCTAAATTTATACTGTATTGCTTTGCATGTCTTAAGTCAAATACGGAGTATACAACAATTTCCAAATATAAACTGGATGGATTTAAGAAAAATTTTGTTTACTTAAGTTAGAAAGTAAAAATTTCAAAAGTAGTCTTCAGCAAGATCCAAGCTGCAACTTTAAACTGGAAGATACCCAAGATATTTGATTCCAAGTAAGTAGTAACCAATAACATGTTACCTAAGTTTTTAAGGGTACCTTGATTGAGCTTATGCCAAATAAACATATAAGTTGCAAAAAAGCTGTGCAAGAACAAGTGTACAAACAAATATAAATTTAAAGCTAATTGGTAAATACCACCTGACAAAAAACCAAGATTTGTGTTCATGTAACCTGGAAAGATCCGAATCTCTGTATTATAGACCCAGTTCCTTCTTCAATTTGGCAAGTGTAGCTTCAATCTCATCAATGCTCTCTTCAATGCCGCTTCCTTTGTAAGCTTGAGTTCCTCTCGTTTGTGCTTGAAATGAGTCTTTTGTGTCATTCTCGTTGGTTTGTTGTTCTTGATCTGTTATGTTTAGTTCTTTCTCCAAAAACTCCACAAAATCCTCCCCGATTTCCTGTCGTGCAGCACAGAATTAAACTAGAGGTTTATGAGTATTTTCTCCCATTATAAAATTTGAGCTTCATCACATACCGCTAATTCTTCCCACAAGCTCTTGGGTTTTCCTTGTGAAGCCGCACTTTCCTCCCAATTACGAAATTCGACCTGAAGATCTTTCAGAAAGTCCCCTGTAACACCAACACATAACAGCAGTAGCTTAGGAATTTGTGAAAGAATAGGTGTCATGTAAAATCTGACATCTTATAGAATTCATGTAAACAAGCCCTTCCATAATGTAAGAGAAGACAATCTACCTATTGTAATTTGAACATCCCTCACAAATTCACCTGCAGCATAAAGTTGTTAAGAATACATTAACTCCTTTTTTAAGAGTTACATCTGCACACTGCACACCATAGAGCTTCCTTCCGTCCCATCTTTAAGGAAGACGAAAGAAATAATCATTCTACGACTCCATACAATCAATCAAATCTTTCGATTTTTTCCTGAAGGAGCAATCAACTTTTTTAACCAACACGGCCTAGCAAAGAGAGGTCAAAGCTTTGCACTGACATTTACGTCTTGTACGAAACATATTTTCTATGGCTTCATATGAAAAGGAATACTTATTATGCTGACAAATTTTATGTCAAACTTCCAAGAGATCACCATCCCATATAAAAACAAATTTCTCTGATATATCTAGAGTGGAAGTCGTACCAAATCCATAGAAGTCTTCTTCTTCTTTGCTGGAACCAGTTCTTGAATAGGGAGAATCGGAAGATGTGCGGCTACCACTATCAAATCTCCTTCGAGATTCAGAGTTCATCAGGGTATTATATGCATGTTTTATTCTCAAAAATTTGTCTTGGGCATTTGCCTGCAGATCAGGAAAGTTTAACATTTTAAACTTATTATTCAAATCTGAAAGTCACAGTTTTTCAACTGACTGTAGCATAACAAACAAATGGTCTTTAAGTCGGTTTTCCTCCGAGTCAAAACCAGAACAAGCTGAAAACACAATGAGAGTTGTTTTGATCAGGTTGGATCCATAATTTGTCAAACAACAATACATTAATGGTCCATCACCTCATCCTCAAAGCAGAGTTGATAGAATACTCAAACTCATGAAAATCACTCAGCAAAAATATAGTATGCATTACATTTAGCTCGACTCATACGTTTCTGACAGTGGATTTGCTTAAGACAACTTTGATTGTCCTCAAAGACTGTTTGCAAGTCACATAATTTATTTTTTATGGTCAAGGATGTTCATCTTGCTCATCTGATAGATACAAAGCAGAACTATAAAACCCTGATTCAAACTAGCAGAAAACATCAATTCATGTCATCAAAGCACAAACTTGAAGTAACATAGTGAATAAGAAGAAGACAAATTAAACCTCTTTATTGACATCAGGATGATATTTGAGAGCAAGTTTCCGATAAGCCCTTTTGATTTCATCAGGAGTAGCAGAAGCTGACACACCCAAAACCTCGTAAGGAGACTCTCTCCTGGTCGCCCTAACCACCAAGCAATCACTCCGCCGCCGCCGCCTCTTCCGGCTGAAAATAGGGTTGGAGATGGGACGACAAAATGACAAGCAATTGAAGTCAGAGCGGAAATTGGGTTTGTAGGAGATGAATTGGAGGAGGGGAATACGTTGAGGAAGAGGGTTGTTATAATGAGGACAAAGCTGAGAGATAACAGACCGGGATGAAACAATTGGTAGTATATTCATGGGACTCAATTCCTGTGATAGAAATCACAATTTCATCTTCCACTTTGTATCTGCACTTAGAATTTGGGAAGTGGGGAAAAATTGGGATGAGATTCGATGTGAACCACAAACTACAAAATTACTGCTATGTTCATCAATCATCAACTTATTACTGTTATTTTGTAAGCCATCTCTTTGCGGTTGAACTTCCAAATTATACAGATAAAAATCTGATTCTCCCTTCAAATTCTGGTGAGTAAAAATATCGAATCCGACAGATCCTATCTGATAATCCATCAATCCATTTCCGAAAATCAAGCATCCGAAAATACTCAGATTATTTTTTATCTGAATCATGTCAAATCCGGGTGATTTTTCGGATACTCAAATACGGATCGAGATATTTAGCTTACATATATCCGGAAACATCTTACACTATTATTATAATATATAAATATATTTTATGAATTTATATTTTTTTATTAATTGTTTGACAACAAATATAAGGAATTGGAAATTGTGTTGATATGTAACATTTAGTTTTTACTTTTTGAATTTTAGTTTATTAGAAATAAAAAATTAAATTAATTTTCATATACTTTTTAAAAATCAGATAATTGGAATATCCGAGTTAAATATTTGATCTGATTCAGGCAATATTTACCGGATATCTGCTCCAAAACGGACAGGATACCGATCGGGATTTTGTGGGAAAAATTATTGGATATTCGGATCGGATATATCTGGTTGCTCTCCCCTAGATAAAGTGGTATATTTTTGTGTTAACGTTTAGAAAAACTTTAGTTGATTACTTACGAGCTTTAAAAAATTAATCATTATTAACATATATTTGAAAAACTTAGTTGATTACTTACGAGCTTTAAAAAAATTAATCATTATTAACATATTTTATAACAGGTTGTACTTCGATAATAGACAAAATTTCTATTTTTGTGCAATTAGATTTATTGTTGCGAGTCGGATTAGTCATGTCAAATTTGAGCATTTTCGTTCAAGTTGAGAACGATAGGGTAAACACATATAAGGAAAGAAAGGAGGGTAAGGAGAACAACCCTAACACCACCACACTAAAGAGTCTTTTGCGTTTAGATTATATTGTTAAATAGAGAGATTGAACTATTAGTAATAAAGTATTTTAATAATATGTTATATGATATTAGAGATATTTAAACAATACTAGCATATTATGATCTACATTGAAAAGTAAACTAAATTAAAAAAACTAAAACTATGTCATTAATGTATAGAATCTACAATAAATTAATAGATAA
Organism: Oxyria digyna; assembly: GCA_029168935.1. Lineage (NCBI taxonomy): Eukaryota > Viridiplantae > Streptophyta > Magnoliopsida > Caryophyllales > Polygonaceae > Oxyria > Oxyria digyna. Next base: position 59,284,578 of record JAPVLV010000001.1, on the reverse strand, counting down.
ACGGGTCGGAAAGGCCCTGTTCGGTTAAAAGCGGATTCGGGTCAAGTAGTTTGATATATTTTTAGGATTGGACGGGTTCAGGTACGGACGACCCAACGAGTTCAATTGTTTGATTTTTTTTACTGTGATTAAAATTTTAAACAATATTTTTATAATAAAATGTGTGTCACGATGGATCTCGGATCGGTCCGTGTTTGACCAAAATTTAATCCAATTTTTAGTATAAAATAAAAACTGATTCTTAAAAAGCCTGAAATAAATAATATGTTAACACGTGGATGACTTAAATGAAGGGTGCAGATCTGGAACATCTAAAATTTTAGAAAGTGCGATTGTTTTAGTAATTATATATAGATTAATTCAAGTTTTAAAGTGTTTATGCTTTAGGGGTAAATTCCGATAGCAGCCAGTCTTAAGAAGCAACCTATCAACTTATGAACATTATTATTCATGATCATGAATATGAATCTTAATGTTTATTGTCACAAACACCAATGAACACGGTCTACACTCGTATTTGTGGCACTGATCGTGAATGCTCATGGCTTTGAACTTTAATTTTCATTGCACGTTCACATCAAAATCTCAATGAACGAAAAATAAAATTAATAAAAATACATGCTTAAAAAATCAATGAATATTTTGGCACAAATGAGTGAACATTTTATAAAGACAAACGTGAACGTTCAAGGCAATGTCATGAACATACATGATTGCTAGATTGGTTCCTAACAAATGGTTGCTATATGATTACTCCACTATACTTTATGCATATAATACTTTCAAATTTAAGTATTTAACTTGAATAAGTTAGGGATATCACCTCACACTATTAAACAAGAAACGGGAACGGAAACATTGCGTGATATTCTATTTTATCTTCAATGTACTTTTGAGTAAATAAAATACTAGTATACAGTTGCAAGGACAGATGTTTAGTTAGAATAACCTCAAGGGGTTGGTCTAGTGGAGCATAACAGGAATCGAATCCGACAAGTTACGGATTCGGATTCGACTAGTCCTCTTGGAGGTGTGATAGATGTAAATTTATCTGTAAATGCTCTTGAAGGACTTTGATTTCCCTTGACCTTAAAATGGGGAACCGTCCCTTAACCCTAAATTATAAAATGGTCAATTCATCCATCTTTATTCACCTCAGTTAAGTTTAGAAGGTGGCTATATTATAGGCCCTTACTAAATAAAACCCGCCTCTTTTTTCAAATACCGCCCGGTCTCTTGTGCAACGCCTCTTTTTCCAAATACCGCCCGGTCTCTCGCGTTGCGCGAGGGAGGGACACCTCGCGTCACGCGTAGCTAGCGTGCTGGTTCGGCCAAAAAACAAATCTAGAAATGCATATAGTATCGAAATACAATGGTGTTCTCCATCCATGTCGACACGTTTATTTCTTGTGTTCTTTATATAGAAAGAGCAAATCACAGGATTGTACATCTATTCAACCCCAGAGTTTGAAATATTCTTGTACCCGTTGGCCATATTCTAGACAACAAACTGGGATGAGCAGGTTCTTCAGCTCGACTTCCTTGCCTGTCTTCATCTTCCTCTTCCTCCCTCGAATCTTTGTCGTCTTCCTTGACATCTTGTTTGATCTCACACCCGGATTCAGAAATCTCACCCGGCTTTTTGTCAAAGAGACCTTTAAACTGCCTTTTAGCTTTCTTCATTGCTTCCTGCACAAGAATATCGACATCACAGATTCACAGGTATGTCTAGAGTATGAAGCTTGGTTTTTGGATGCAATACAACAAACAATACAATTACAAACCTGTTATTTTTGCTTTAACTTGTGTAAGGCTGCCGTCGCATCAGCCTCCGATGATATGTCAGCTTTAGCCATCTGACAGGATAAGAGGGAGGCATCTTAGAAAATGTCTGTGTCTAGATCTTCTACATTAACAAGGCATGCAGAGAAGGATGAATTACCATGCTGAAATCATTTCTTGCTTCTTCAAAATCTCCTGCTTCCATATGTGCCATTCCCCGACGATAAAGAGCTTTTACATGACCCGGATTTGTGTCCAACACCTGCATAGTAACATTACAGCCATTAAAACAAAATATGTACGGAAATTGTCAAGGGAAGGTAGGTAGAGATTTCTTTGCAATGTGAAATATGTAATACTATGATAACAAATTAGCAATCAAGGACCTTACAACAATCAAATAACAATCAAATAACAATCATGAAATATCAAATTCAAATAATACTAATGCATAACAGTTTTATTACATTATAATAAAGTTCACAGATGAGGAAACGTTTGAACACGGCTCCGTTTTGATGGTTAAAAAAGAAAAAAATTATATATTTAATTAATCAAATAATGCAAAATTGAATTTGAAAAATTGAAAAAAAGAGGAAACGGCTGAAGAAACGTTAGGAAATAAGTTTATACAAGCTTTTAAAATTCCCTTTATTAGTGTTCTAATAAGGAAAGCTTTTAGCTTTTTATGTTGAAGACTTGAATTACTTGTATTTAGACCTGATCAAACTAAGGTTGGTCCGTCCGGCCCTTCAAGCCCGCCCTAAAATTTGGGAGGATACGGGTAGAATATTTTACCAATAAGGGTCGGGGGCCGGCCCCTTTTTAAAATGGTAGGATATGGTATCGGAGTAGAGCCCTGAGGGCCGGCCCTACCCGGCCCATATTATATATGATATTATATTATTAATATAATATTATAGTTTTAAATAAAATTTTATAAATAACTAAAGAAAAAGAAAAAGTAAAAATATTAGGCAGACTAACTCTTTGACGTTGTAAAACCTTATTTCTTTGTAAACTTAATTTCTTCACGCCTCCAACCTCCTTCCTTCCATTCTATCACACTAAAATTTTGTTGAATTCAGTTATGAGAATTATTATGTAAGCATGCATTTTGGATCTTTTTTCGCATGCGTTTTTGGATGGTGAATTGCTTGTAAGCACTAAACAAGTTTTGAGTGTTTTAGTAACACGGTTTAGCCCGATTTTTTATATTTAATTTATTTGTGTAAGTACTTAAGGGCCGCCCGGAGGGCCCTTATGGGAGGATATGGGTAGCGAAATTATCCCATTTTAAATGGGAGGGCTTGGCCCGACCCTGGTAAATGGGTAGAATTTGAAATTTGGCTCTGCCCTGGCCCGGCCCAAGCCCTAATTTGGCCAGGTCTACTTGTATTCAATGTGCCTCTTAGTAATATTAATGTAGTATTCATTACTATAGCTTTAAAATGATATATAATATTAAAATATATCATCGTGTCCCATTGTTTTCTATTTTGTATATTTTAGGTTTTACCGCTTCCCGGTGTCTTGTCGTTTCCCGTGTCCAACTGCCGTTTCCGTTTCTGTGCTACACAGAGTTTAAACAACTAATTTATGGGTAAAAGAAACCTAAAATTGATTTCAATCCCAAAATCAAACTCACATAACCTAAACATTAAAAAAGAAGGGAAAAAGAGATAATCTCACAATGAGATGAAGGGAGTAATCAAGCACATGAGAGGCAGCACTATTTCATACTCGAAGAGCCAGAAGGGACAAAAGAAAGAAGGAACCAGCCCAGAAGTACGAAGTGTTGGAACTGATTTTTTACTGTACTTCCGGGCACTTTTCCGGTGGGCTATGGTCACCGGTTGTGCCGGATTATGGGAGCGTTGGCTTCGTCTCCGCGAGCACTACGTCGTAGTGTACTCACACGTCAAAATCGAGTTCCGTTTGAATGAGAAATGAAGGCTCAAAGTTGGTTGTTTGTCTAAGTACATAAAATAATTTTGTAAGCTGAATTTGATTTGAGGTTTTGTCCCACGTCGAAAATTGGGGTAGAAGTTGAAAGGTTTATATAACCCAAACCCCATACCCTTGGTAAGCCCTTGGGAGAGATATGGATAGAGGACCCGGGGGGCCCTCGCGTGGTCCGTACGTCCGTCTGGCCCGTGGTCCGTGGCCCATCGCCATCTCTTAAAAAGATATATTGGTTCTCATTCTCTGTATCCGAAATACACAGCAATCTCCCATCTCCTCTCTTCTTCTCCTTCTCTGAGAGTACAACACAGATACTGGTTCGTTGGCTTCTGCTTTTGATTGTGCGAAACAGAAGAGCTCGCATTTGTATCTTGGGATTCTCAACGCCGGTTACCGTCACATATACGGGGCGTTACAGAATTAAGGACAGAGATTATTTCTCGCCTCTGCAGATCAAATTCGAGATAAACCTTCGGTAATCTTCTACCTTAATTCTGTTCTTTTGTTTATTCTTTACAGATTGTTCAAACAGCGGATTACAGGTCCTACAATCTTAATTTTGTACAATTTTATCTTGTCGCTAACAATCTGTTTGAGTTTTAAAGGAACAGAAAGTTACATCCCAAAGAAAATTGTTTGTACTGCGTACAGTTTCGGATCTGTGTTCAGATTCGAGTAAAAACGAAAATTATTTTTTTATAATTCTGAGGTTGTTGTTGTATTACAGAACCGGGTTGCTGTTGTATTACAGAATCGAAAAATTGTGTTTATAGTTCACTTGATTTCTGATTTTGTATTTACAGTTTGCAGAATCTGTGTTTTACAGTTCGCAGTTTTCAGTTCTGTTTTACAGATTCGTGATTTGTGGAATTTTATACAGTTCGCAGAAATTCAGTTCTGTTTTATAGATTCGTGATTTCTGGAATTTTTATTGGTTTACAGATTCTGTGTTTATAGATTCGTGAATTATTGGTTCTGTAATTTTTACAATTCGCAGATTGCTGGTTTCTGTGTTTACAGATTCGTGAATTATTGGTTTTGTAATTTTTACAGTTCGCAGATTGCTGGTTTCTGCATTTACAGATTCTCAGATTTTGGTTCTGTTTTTACAGTTCGCAGATTTCTTGTTTCTGCGTTTACTGTTTGCAGAAAACTGTGTTTATTTTTCAGATTTCAAAAATCTGTTTTGCAGAAAACTGTGTTTATTTTTCAGATTTCAAAAATCTGTTTTGCAGAGTTACTTCTAAGTCATACTAATATTTGTTTGTCTCATTGAACAAATACAATGACTAACGGAAATGAGAAAACTGCTGCTGACACTGGAAAGGTCACTGAGTCGTCCCGAATTCAGTTTGGGACTGTGCCCCGAATTCATACAAATACCTCAAAGTGTGGGGGTGTCTGGCAAAAGTGGCGGTGCCACCCCCTAAGAAGGTCTCAATAGGACCAAAAACTGTTGATTGTATCTTCATCGGATATGCACACAATAGTAATTCGTATCGTTTCTTGGTATAGAAGTCTGATATACCAGATATACATGCAAATACAATAATGGAATCAAGAAATGCATCCTTCTTCGAAAACACGTTCTCATGTAAGGATAAAGAAAATCCGAAACGGACTCGTGAAGAAGGTGAAGCAAGCACTTCTGTTCAACAAACAGAAGAGGACCATGATGAACCCAGACGTAGCAAAAGAGCTAGAAAGGAAAAATCATTTGGTCCGGACTTTGAAATGGCTTATCTCTTGGAAAATGAACCTAGAACATTCAAAGAAGCCATGTCCACGCCAGATGCACCTGCTTGGAAGGAAGCGGTGAAAAGTGAAATCGACTCCATTATGTAAAATCATACATGGGAGTTAGCTGAGTAGCCATCAGGCTCGAAAGCTCTTGGAAGCAAATGGATTTTTAAAAGAAAATTGAAAACCGATGGCTCGATAGACAAGTACAAGGCTAGGCTTGTGGTGAAAGGATTTAGGCAAAAAGAAGGTTTGGATTTCTTTGACACCTATTCTCCAGTAACGAGAATAACTTCAATAAGAATGCTAATAGCCATTGCAGCTATACGCAATCTAGAAATACATCAAATAGATGTAAAAACAACTTTTCTGAATGGAGAGCTAGAAGAGGAAATTTATATGAAACAACCTGAGGGTTATGTTGTCCCTGGACAGGAACACAAAGTGTGTAGACTTGTTAAATCCCTATATGGATTAAAGCAAGCTCCTAAGCAGTGGCACGAAAAATTTGACCAAGTAATGATGTCAAATGGTTTCAAAATAAATGAATGTGACAAGTGTATCTATGTCAAGGAAACTCCAAAAGGATACATTCTGTTGTGCCTATATGTGGATGACATACTCATCATAGGTAGCAACAATGACATGGTCAAACAAACCAAGAACATGCTTAACGGAAAGTTTGACATGAAAGACTTGAGACTAGCGGATGTGATCTTAGGGATCAAAATCTTTAGACATTCGGAAGGAATAGTCTTGTCTCAACAACATTACGCCGATCCGGTACTTGAGCGATTCAAGAACCATTCAAATGGGATTGCAAAAAGTCCGGTGGACCCACATCTCAAACTGAAGAAAAACTCGGGTAATGGCATATCACAGTTAGAGTATGCTCATGTGATAGGAAGTCTTATGTACTTGACAAACTGTACAAGACCAGACTTAGCACATGCTGTCAACGTACTGAGTAGATATACCAGTAATCCAGGACACAATCACTGGAAAGCAATAACTCGAGTATTGAACTACTTGCGACATACTCGGAGTTACGGGCTGCACTATAGAAGATATTCAGCCACTCTGGAAGGCTATAGCGATGCTAACTGGATATCAGATCCAAAGAACTCAAAATCCACCAGTGGGTATGTATTCACGCTGGGAGGTGCAGCTGTATCATGGAAATCCTCAAAACAAACGTTATTGGCCAGATCCACAATGGAATCTGAGTTCATTGCTTTAGACAAAGCAGCTGAAGAAGCAGAATGACTTCGAAACTTCATGGAGGATATTCCTTTGTGGGAAAAACCAGTGCCAGCTTTAGGTGTACACTGTGATAGTCAATCGGCTATCTCTCGGGCACTGAACACAATATATAATGTTAAGTCTCGCCACATAAGACGACGACATAAAACCATAAGACAATTGCTCTCAACCGGTGTAATCTCAATAGATTATATCAAGTCAGCTGACAACCTAGCAGATCCGTTCACTAAGGGATTGTCCAGAGAGCAAGTTGTAAAATCATCTAGAGGAATGGGGTTAAAGCCTATGACTAAAGAGGATGCTTGATGGCAACCCTACCTAAGTGATTGGAGATCCCAAGAAATAGGTTCAAGGGGAAAACAAATTCAAGTCGAATCTAGAAGCACACTTGGAGATATTATATCTTCTTCCCCAGTTCCTAGGATGATAAAAGTGCGATGGCAAAGTAGAGGTTAAGCATTTGCTTTTAATGATTCCATAAACTTTGAAAGAACAAAGTAGGGTATAAGTAATACCATTTATGGTCAATTACCTTATGAGTGTGAAATGGGGCCGTTTCTAGGAGAAAAAAGAGAGGTTGTTTTCTCCAAGTTCACTCATGAATAACCAGGGATGTTCACGGCCAAAATGAACACAATCAAGAACCTAGTTTTGTGAGAAGATGAAACTGTGTGATATTTATTGTCTAGGTTTACGTCAAAGTCCGGGTGGTTCAAGACATCATGTTCACTACCTGGTCGAGTAAATCCGATAGCTACTCACAATGGGTGGTTTAAGGCTGAAAAACGCCACCAGCTCAGATGCAGTGATTCTTCGCCCGTTGTGCCGGATTATGGGAGCGTTGACTGGACTTCCGGGCACTTTTCAGATATCAGATTCAAAGAACTCATGTTCACTACCTTTGTTGGAACTGATTTTTTACTGGACTTCCGGGCACTTTTCCGGTGGGCTGTGGTCACCGGTTGTGCCGGATTATGGAAGCGTTGGCTTCGTCTCCGCGAGCACTACGTCGTAGTGTATTCACACGTCAAAATCGGGTTCCGTTTGAATGAGAAATGAAGGCTCAAAGTTGGTTGTTTGTCTAAGTACATAGAACAATTTTGTGAGCTGAATTTGATTTGGGGTTTTGTCCCACATCGAAAATTGGGGCAGAAGTTGAAAGGTTTATATAACGCAAACCCCATACCCTTGGTAAGCCCTTGGGAGAAGTATGGAGAGAGGACCCGGGGGGCCCTCGCGCGGTCCGTCCGTCTGGTCCGTGGTCCGTCGATCATAAAGCTAGATTCAAAATAACCTGTGAAATTTGTCATAAGCATAATCAAGAGGACATGTGACAAGAGATATCTCTCCAGGCAACATTAAACGAACACACATTTCAAAACCCTCTGGAACCTACAACCATAAAAAAAGAATTAAACCTACAAGGATAATCAGAAGAGAAACAACAACAACATCAATCCCCATGTATCCCGAAAAACGGGGTATGGGGTGGTCGGGATTGGTATTTCCTTACCCCAACAGGTTGGGAGGAAGTAACCGATATGACCTAACAATACATGGGGATACCACAAGAGCTAAAAACCGAAAACAGAAAGGTCAAAACAGAGAAAAAGATTATACGGCTCCAAGCCCGAGTAAAAGGATACACCACTCCAAGAATCCCAGATCAAGCTTCTGTAACTCGAATCCTTTCCCTCCACAAAGCTCTGTCTTGAGCCACGTCAACTGAAAGCTCCAGAGCAGTGAGGTCCTTGCGGATGACCTTCATCCAGCTCTTCTTTGGTCGCCCTCTACCCCGGCGGTAATCCCCCAACGCCAGAACTTCACAACTGCGAACTGGTGCACCAAGTGGCCTTCTCTGAACGTGGTCAAACTATCGAAGTCTAGATTCTCGCAACTTATGAGAAGAAAATAACAAGGTAAATCTCAAGAGGGATATCCCTAATGAGCCAACATTTGAGGAGATTAACTCCAAAGAGTCCCAAGACATAAAGCCCGAATTCCTAACTTAGTTTCTGGATAAAACCCTAGAGCGAGGATCATCTTGTACTTATACTACTTCCTGCCACCTTCTTGCACTCAGCCACTACTCACTATCATAACATAATACTGACACAATTTCCCCCTTGGATAAAGTCTATTCTACCCTCTAAGAATAAAATACAATCCCCCAAGGCCTTTTTTGGGGGATTGTATTTATTCTTAGAGGTTTCCGGTAGAATAGACTTTATCTAAAAATAAAATACAATCCCCCAAGGCTTTTTTTATTGCCCAAAACCTCTTTATGTTGCCCAAAACCACCCGTCCATAGTTACATCTGAGGAGATTAACTCCAAAGATTTAAATCAATATTACCGGAAACCACCCGATTAACATGTTCCGTTAGCGAAACACCACCCGTCTATAGTTCCGTCTGAATTATCGTTAATTTTGTGGGGCCACACAGTTTTTAATATTTTTATTCATTTTTATATAAGTAAGATAATGCCTCTTTTATTCCAATTAGGAACAAAATTTTAAAAAAGAAAAAAAAAGATGCACTTTCTTCAACCTTCTTCTACAACTCATATCTTCTTCACCCCGTAGCATCTGTGAACATAAATATCTAAATCCTCTGTAAATCCATTGCAAAATCTTGGCTTGATCTTAAAAATTATTATATTAATCCATTAGCATTACAATTATATAAGACTGTCAAACTAAAATCCCCTAATTTAAAGAACAAGAAACCCTAGATTCTTCACTAAATCGACCAGGCCCTCTTGACCATAAGCATTATGGCAAGCTGCATATTCATGCCAAGCGGGAGTTGCAGAGAGAAGGCGGGGGAATAAGCAGAAAATTTGGGTGAAATCAGGTCAGAAAGCAGAGGGGAGAAATTAGGGTTTAAGCGATAAACGGATTTGTTGCCATTGCACTTGTAAGATTTGTCTGGGAAGACATGTCACACTAGGGAAGAGGTCGATGTGTTCTGTTATGGAAATCACCAGTTCGCTAATTTGGAAATTCGAAGTTAATCTGTAACAATCACCCGCTTGGGATGGGTTGTGCAGATATTGGTGTCTTCGAATAGACCGGCGAGATAAGCTTCGACCGCCTCTTAGAGCTCAGATACAACGGGCTTTGAAACCAAAGATCTGGAATGGTATAGTTTCCTCATGAGAAAATCTGAAATGGAGATACCGAGGGATTTGATCGATTTCACACACTAAATTTTGGACAAAGCAGACGAAAGATGGTGAACTTGAAAGAGGGCAGGTTTTGAAAATTTAATGGACAAATAGGGGTAATTTGGTCAGTTAAATGTTACTTAATTATTTTTATTATTAAATAATCAGAAAAACTTTTAATATATGAAATAGTTAAGGGTTAAAATGGTAATTTATCAGATTTGACAGAATTTCTAACGGAAGCCAAGATCGGGTGGCGTTTCGCTAACGGAACATGTTAATTGGGTGGTTTCTGGTAATATTGATTTAAAGAAGTGATTTTGGACAATATAGTGTATTTTACGGGTGATTTTCGATAAAAACATTTAATATAAAATGACATAGCTCATGTAAGAAACACTGAACCTCGACCATCACGAAGGCGACGCTTAATCATCCGTCCATCTCCCAATACATCACAGACCTGTCATGAAGCAACTGGATATTAATATAACTCACACACATACACTAATGGAAAAGTGCAATAAAGAATATGCATGCACATTAACTCCATTGATACTAACAATGAATCGGCATGAGTATGACAATAAATATAATATTAAATAACTAAAATCATACTCCCTCCGTTTCAAAATAGATGTCATTTTAGAGTTTTTCACACATATTAAAGAAATGATTAATTATGTTTTGAAAAGTTAATTTTTTCTCAAAATAAACATTCACCTCTGTTAACAACTAATGCATGAGTGGAGAAAATCAACAATATCAAATTCCAATAAACAAATTTATGATTTTCATGGTATTAATTGTCTTGAAATCCTATAATGACAAATATTTTGAAACAAAATTGAGAGTATAAAATGACATCTATTTTGAAACGGATGGATTATACTAATTCATCCTTGTTCAACATAGCTGCCGAACGAGAACTACAACTCATATTTGATGTCTTTGTAAGTATTAGTAGCCAAAAGTGCATTTACATTTTATAGTACCATACAGAAAACAAGTACAGACTTATTGCACTCGTGTCTCTCTGACACGAGGTTAACTCCGCGCGTTGCTCAGCTCCGCGCGGAGTTTCAAGAAATTTCAAAGTCCACGAATTCAGAATTCGTGGACTTATTTTTTTTTTTGAATTTTTGAAGTTTCAAAGCTCACGAGTTCACAATTCGTGAGCTTTTTGAAGTTTCAAAGCTCACGAATTGTGAATTCGTGAGTTTTTTAAAGTTTCAAAGCTCATGAATTGTGAATTCGTGTGTTTTTTGAAGTTTTCAAAAACCGGTCCTTTGTTAAGAAAACCTCACGAATGCAAAATTCGTGAGCTATGAGGCGGTGTTAAGTGTCGCGCGGCGCTAAGCTCCGCGCAACTGTCAGCTCTGCCGGAAAATGAAAGTGGTCATTCAAGCCGTCCATCAGTCAATTTCAATGTATTTAGAATCCCCCTAATGTAATCAATTTCAGACTTTAGACATGAATATACCAACAGAAAAAGCATGTGTTATGCTTGGAATACTAAATCTTCATTCTCTTTTATCCCAGTTTTATATCAGAGCATTTTTCAGCATCTTTTTTCAATATTCTGTCAAATTTTCATTCTCTTTTATCCCAGTTTTATCATCAGAGCATTTCTCAGCATCTTTTTTCAATATTCTGTCAAGTGTTGCAGAAGTTACAAGAATGTAATAATACCTTTTAGAAATTGATAATATTTAACTTCCAGAGACATCATTTTTTATTTAGAAAGAGTGTTGAGATATTCTATATACAAATTTTGTGAGGCTAAATTTTACAGAACCAAATGAATAAAACAAAGAAAACGACGTATGCATCCTAACATTGAATGTTATTTAACATTAATTGTCAGAAAGGAAAAGTTCTTTCTTTACTCTTACAAAACTACAACAGTTGAGAAAATATAACAATCAATCAAGTATAATCCTGCACAACAGCACAAGCCAGCTCTGGGCGCCGAGATGAACTCTCCCATAACCCGAACAAGTTGAAAAGGATTTCTGAATCAATTGGGAATGCTACTGAAAGAAATAGCAGATTGAGAAGCTCGGCAAACCTGAACAAAGTGGACCAGCTCCACGTCAAAATGAAATTCTTCATTACCTTCGACTTCGGGCAAGAAAGAAGACTGTGTCAAGTATTCACCAGTCACATAAATCATTGCCCTCTCTCCTCTCGACATTGTCCCTATTCCCATTTCCAGACCCTTAGGGATCTGTACGAATATTAACGGATCAGAATGGCTAGGCCGATTCAGCATTAATTAGAAAGAAAAATACGAAATTATTTACACATTATTAATCATAAAATTCATAATTCACTGACCTCTGACTTCCCAAAAGTAAAGAACATTGGTTCTCCATCATCATTTGAGAAGATCAGCTTGCCATCGCCAGTTTGAGCAGAAATCCAAGAGAAATTATATTCCATGAATAGTAGGTCATTTATTATGTAACTAGGCATGTAGTCCTATCTATGTTTCTTTCCTCTTCTTTTTTTTTTTGCAGAAAAGGAAATACAAGAGCCTGAAAACTGCCTACCGAGCTTTTACTTCATACGGTGCCCGAGGTGTTTCCCATCCTTGCCCTTCATTTATAACCTAAAACACACATACACCATCTAATGAGTACAAGAGGGTAGATATAACGATGAAAATATTCTATATGGTTTTTGCATAAAATCACCCGTTATTTGTCACCATTTGCACGAAACCACCTGTTGGAGCCGGTTCTCGATGGGCTCGCGAGGCCCATAAGGAATTGGGTCGGGCCCATGAAACGCGAGCCGGGTCGGTCCAAGAAGTCAGCCCAGAAGAATAAAGCGGCCCATAAACAGGTGAAGCCCATTAAGAGGATACAACGAGACTAAGTATCGAGGGACAAATCGGTAATTGACTCGCGTGAGTCCCTGTTGGTTGTATAAAAACGCAACCCAATGGATAAGGAAAGACAGCTTGCACAAGAAGAAAAACGCTTGACCTACCTCTCTAGAGAGAAAAACACGAGAGCAAGCCTGAGCTTCAATCTTTCGAAACACTCACTTCCTAGAAGAGTTCAGACGTGTAGCACTTGTTTTACCACTCATAGTTTTGCTGTTAAGCTTTTAGTGTTGTTACGTACGATTTCTGAACTATTCGGTTTATTGTAAGCTTGGAACGTGAAACGTTTTGATAATACACTCTTCTTCCTTCACTTTGTTTCTCCCTACCTTCATATATACTTGCGTTATTTCGAAGTCACTGGTTTTGTGTTAATTCTCCTTAGTGGAGCGTAAAAGGGCTGAAACCGGACTCTCTTTCTCGGCTTGGTTACGCAAGTGTCGTAGGTGTCGAGATCAAGGTTGGTCTTGAGGAAGGACGACGTGGTGTGTTACATAAGTTGATTGTCCAGACGCCCTGTGTCACGCGAAGTGTTGTGTCGCGCGATCGCAATTTCTGGGCTCCAACACTGGCGCCGACCGTGGGAACCTCCTCGCACAAGTAAGGCTTACTACATATATTCGCGTATTCCTAATACTTAAACTGCCTGAGAAGATGAATACTAGTGGCGAAAGAAGCGACAACACCCCTCCCCAGACGAGAACACAAAACGTAAATAGCACGCGAGCACATCTTTCACACGTACATGAGGAAGAGATTGTTCTGGTAGGGCCCGCACTGCTTCAGTACCGCGCTTTCCTACAGACGATGGGACAAAGTGCGGACAGGGGCCGAAACCAAGAGCAACCGAGGACCCGTTCACGCGAGCGTGAACAGAATCAGAGCGGACGAGAGCAATCAATCGCTGAAGGGAGTGCTGAACACGTACCTGACGACAGAGTCTCGGTGTCAAGTAGAACGAGGGTCGAGCGACGCGAGAGGCCTTGTCACCCTGGTAGGTTCGATTTGAATCAACCCCCTGTGAGCTATGTGGAGAACCAATCTTGCAGGGGAAGAACCGAAACAAGGGGACATGGGATCCGCGCCGACCAAGGACCTTCCCGCTACCAGTATGAGGGGGAGCCATTTTACAACCAGGCAACCTGTCCGCAGCAAGCTCACGAGGCCTATCCGTCCAATAGCCCGACGGCCTTGTTCGGCCCGACTGCTTTCACAGATCGCATAGTCAGGTCAGTCCCTTTACCTAATTTCAGATTCCCTATTATCAAGGAGTACAATGGTAAAGAAGATCCCAGCGAGCACCTGGCGCGCTACAAGTATGCCATGATCGCGAGGTGCCCTGATGAAGCCACGATGTGCAAAGGTTTCCCAGGCACACTCGCGGGACCCGCCATGACCTGGATGCTTAACCAGCCGTCAGGAAGCATCCATTGCTTCGCTGATCTAGAGAAGAGTTTCTTATTGCACTTCGGATCCTCGAGGAAAAGAAAAGTGACAATGCAAGAAGTAGTAGGTGTCAAACAAGGGCCACATGAATCACTAGAGGGTTATGTTAAGAGATTCGCGGAAAAAATCTTAGAAGCCGAAGATTTTCATGATAAGACCGCTCGGGTCGCGTTCCTTGACGGACTCACTGATGGAAGCTCCTTCAAGCAATACCTATACCGCAAGAAAGATTTGGACTACCAAGGCATGCTCGAAAGAGCATACACAGAGATCAACGTGGAAGCACATTCAGGTATCGCGTTGAAAGGGAATAATCAGAGCAAGCCCGCTCAGGGTCAGAAGACAGAGAACCAGAGCTGGGGGAATAAGCGCCATCAAGGTAGTCAGGGAAAGGAGCTGACCGACTCGCGAGTGCCCGGTTTACAGATTCAAGATCAGAATCAGGGTCAAAGGCAGTTCAGGGGCCAAAATCACGATCAGAATCAATTTCACTCGCAAAATTTTGTAGCCGAGCAGGATAACCGACGCGAGGCTGAGAGGAGAGGTGATCGCGGTCATGACCGCCGCGAGCCACCCACCTGGTGTGAATACCACGGAGTGAATACTCACTCTACAGAGGAATGTTGGTCGCGACATCATCACCCAAGAGAGCAGGAAGTCCTAACTGCTCGGAGGGGAAACGTTGATGGAGGTCGCGGCATCGCAAACAGGGGAGCGGGAGGTAGAGGGCAAAGAGGAGGTAGAACACAGAACGAGACAAGGCAACAAACCCCCGCAAGAAATAACCAGAATCAGGGGCCTAATCGCCAACCACCCCAGAACTTCCCTCGCATGGACGGACATATCGGCACGATCACAGGCCGCCATGAACCCGTTCCCCTGGGCAAATGAGAACAAAGGCTTATCAACAACGCACCCAAGCCTCAAGGAAAGCCAATATATAGTGTCGCGAGATCGAAGTCTGAACCTTACACGCTTGCCTTCAGTGACAAGGAAGTAGGTACCTGGGCTGTCGAGGCCGCCGATCCACTAGTCATTCATGCTCAGATAGGAACCAAACTTGTAAAAAGGATCCTTGTGGACACAGGGAGCTCGGCCGATATACTGTACTGGGACGCGTTCGAGAAAATGGGGATTGATCCGTCTACACTCAGGCCTACTAAAACCACGCTGGTAGGTTTCGCGGGTGACAGAGTGAGGGCCCTGGGCGGCGTCACCCTAGATCTCATCCTGGGGGAAGAGACAGGGTCAAGAAGGTCAGAAAAGATAGATTTTGTAGTAATCCCAATAACATCCTCCTACAATGCGATACTGGGACGCGATACACTGTGCAGGTTTGAAGCGGTCGTATCAATCTGTCATTATTGTTTAAAATTCCCAACGTTGACAGGAGTAGCGGTCGCGAGAGGAAACCAAGAGGAAAGCCGTATCTGCTACGTCTCATCTGAAAAGGGCAGTACCAAGACCTTGCTTGCCAACCAGTTATTTATTCCAGGGTTGCCACGCGTACTTGAAGAAGCTGAGTTAGAAGTTCGTGCCTCACCCAGACCGCGAGATACTGAGGGAAAGGCAGAGGGACACAAACCGCATTTTGATGGGTTTGAGAAACAGGTAATCACTCCTTTCCCCAACAAAGAGGAGAAACTTTACGTAGGGGGGAAACTGGATCAAAAAGTCGTACAAGAGATCGAGACCTTACTCACCCGCTCCCGGGATGTGTTCGCGTGGACACCAAAGGATTTGAGAGGGATCCCAGCGAGTGTCATGACCCACTCCCTGAACATTAGTCCGGAGGTCAAGCCGCGTAGACAGAAAAAACGAAAACAAGCAGGGCCAAAGAACGCGGCAGCTGCGGTAGAGCTCGCGAAGCTGATTAAAGCAGGGTTTGTAAGACCAGTGCAATACCCAACGTGGTTGTCAAACGTTGTAATGGTAGAAAAAAGTCCCAAAGGGACGGGGAAGTGGCGCATGTGCGTGGAGTTCACGGGTCTCAACAAGGCATGCCCCAAAGACAGCTACCCGTTACCTTCAATCGATCAGTTGGTGGACTCCACCGCGGGTCATGAAGCTCTGAGCTTCCTGGACGCGTACTCTGGGTATAATCAGGTCATGATGAACCCAACCGACTCGGGGCACACGGCTTTTATCACAGACAAAGGGACCTTCTGCTATAAAGTAATGTCGTTCGGCTTGAAAAACGCAGGAGCTACATTCCAAAGACTGGTGGACATGATTTTCAGCGACCAAAGAGGTGACACTGTAGAGGCTTATGTTGATGATATAGTAGTCAAGAGCAAGAAGCAAGCGGATCATACTCGCGACCTGGCAGAAGTCTTTGAAGCCCTGAGAAAGTACGGTATGAGCCTCAATCCAGAGAAATGTGTCTTCGGGGTCACCGAGGGCAAATTCCTAGGTTTTCATATCAGTGCACGCGGTATCGAAGTCAATCCAGACAAGGTCCAGGCCGTAATAGATCTGCAACCGCCAAGATCCATTCACGACGTCCAAAGGTTCGTGGGAAAGGTCAACTATTTAGGAAGGTTTTGCGCAAAGCTCGCGGAGCGAAACCTCCCCTTCTTTGACATACTAAGGAAACCAAAAAGCTTCGAATGGACTGAGGAGTGTGAAAGGGCATTTATGAGCCTTAAAGAGCATCTGGCTAAACTCCCAACCCTTGCGTCCCCAATACCTGGTGAAGGCTTGCAGCTGTACCTCGCGGCAGGCACGCGTGCAGTTAGCGCGGTGTTAGTAAAGGAACAACGAGTCCCCGTCTATTTCGTCAGTAAAGCACTTCTGTCGGCCGAGACCAAATATTCGCCCATTGAGAAAGCAGTGATCACGTTGATAACAGCCGCTCGTAAACTCCGACCTTATTTCCATGCTCATCCCATCGAAGTATTGACAGATTTACCACTCCCATCTTTTATGAGTAAACCAACAACCTCTGGAAGGCTCGCTAAATGGGTCATTGAAATGACAGAGTTTGACGTGGTCTATAGACCACGACCCGCTATCAAAGCACAGGCTTTAGCAGATTCTATAGTTGAAACAAGTTTCAGAGAGTTAGAAAAAGATGTTATAGCTCCTGAACACCCCGCGTGGGTAATGCACATTGATGGATCAGCAAACGTAGATGGTTGCGGGGCGGGAGTCGTCCTGACTTCCCCGGCTGGGGATAAAATAGATCACGCGATTGCGCTAAGGTTCAAGGCCACTAACAATGAAGCAGAGTATGAAGCGCTCATCGTAGGACTGGAAATTGCCATTCACGCAGGTGTTCACGTGGTAAAATGCCTGAGCGACTCTCAGATTGTCGTGAATCAGATCAATGGGACCTACGAAGCCCGAACAGGCAATCTCCCCAGATATCACGCGAGGGCCACTGCCCTGATTTCGCTGTTTAGGCATTTTGAGATTGAAGCGGTGTCAAGGGAAGACAATACGCGAGCAGATGAACTCGCGAAGCGAGGTTCTCAAGCCCAATATGCGGATATGGAGCGTCCCGACGAGAATTGTACTGTCGTTTCCAAGAATGGAAGGGCCCAATATTTCTGGTTAGTGAAGTCTGAGAGCGCCATAAGCAATCAGGTGGAGCTGATGGAGATTGACGAGCCAGTCAGCGACTGGCGAACCCCCATAATTCAATATCTTGCTATCGGGACAGGGCCCTCGGATCCAAAAGAAATGAGAAAACTTGTCTCTATGGCTGTGCGTTTCTACATGAGTCGTGGGGAACTCTACAAAAGGGGGTACGGACCACGCGAGCTCAGGTGTTTGTCTAAGATAGATAGTGACGTGCTGATAAGAGAGCTTCACGCAGGATTGTGCGGAACCCACGCGGGTTGGAGACCAATGGTCTATAAAGCATTAAGGCAGGGAAGTTTCTGGCCCACCATGAAGCAAGACGCACAACGCGAGTCTCAGAACTGTAAGTCGTGCCAGTACTTTGCCCCAGCATCTCATCAACCAGGCGTGGAGTTGCAGATAATGTCAAGCCCTTGTCCCTTCGCGATGTGGGGACTAGATCTATTAGGACCTTTCAAACAAAAAGCGCCTGGTCAACTAGAGTACATCATTGTAGCAGTTGATTATTTCACCAAATGGATCGAAGCCGAAGCTCTCGCGAGCACCACAGTCCCGGCGGTTAAAAAGTTCCTTTGGAGAAACATCATTTGCAAATATGGCCTCCCTCACGAGATCGTAACCGACAGGGGACCGCAATTCAATTCGCCGCAGTTGCTTACATGGTGCCGAGACATAGGGATCGCTTTGAGAATTGCTTCAGTCGCTCACCCGCATTGCAATGGACAGGTAGAAGCAGTGAACAAGAGTATTGTCATGGACCTGAAAAGACGGCTAGAGGGCTTTAAAGGCATGTGGGCCGAAGTGTTACCCCTAGTACTCTGGGCAAACAGGACCACGGTAAAGAAAGTAATTAGGGAAACACCTTTTGCTCTCGCCTATGGAATAGAGGCCACAGTACCAGTCGAGTTCATTGTGCCCACGGACCGCGTGATTCAGTATAGTCCGGATGACAATGACGAAAAAATGCAGCTAGAGTTGCAGATGCGGGAAGAGACTCGCGACTTGGCCACCATCAGAGCGGCCAATCATAAAGCCGGCGTCGCAAAGTATTATAACAAGCACGTAAAGTTGAGGGGATTTGCCAGAGGAGACCTCGTGCTCCGTAGAACAGAAGGAGGAAAGCTCGACCCCAACTGGGAAGGACCTTACATTATAGATCGCGAAGTCGCGCCCGGGGCATATCGCCTCAAGGACCACTCTGGAAATCACATTGCCAACTCCTGGAACGTGATGCGACTTCGTCGTTTCTATGCTTAATCCTCCCACAAAACTCAGGTACGCTTTGACAGTTTAAAACAACAAAATTTTCCCTCATCCTTGGTCACAATACTTATTACGTTAAGGCACTAAAATCATTTGATTACTATAGCATGATAAGCACAGGTCGACACCAGCAATTCGTAAACCAGCTTACCAAGGAATAAGTATCGCGACCAAGTCGACCAATGCTCATCCACCTAAAAGGTAGCACTTCAACTCGAAAGACAAAAGCCGCCAGGTCGCGTAACAAGCTTCCAGCTTCCAGGGCTGAGCTAGAAAACTCCCCCTGGTTGCGAAAGCGTAGACGGCTGGGCTGGGCTAAAAAACCCCCCCATGCCGCGTGTCCTGCTTCCAGCTTCCAGGGCTGAGCTAGAAAACTCCCCCTGGTCGCGAAAGCGTAGACGGCTGGGTTGGGCTAAAAAACCCCCCCATGTCGCGTGTCCTGCTTCCAGCTTCCAGGGCTGAGCTAGAAAACTCCCCCTGGTCGCGAAAGCGTAGACGCCTGGGCTGGGCTAAAAAACCCCCCCATGCCGCGTGTCCTGCTTCCAGCTTCCAGGGAAGAGCTAGAAAACTCCCCCTGGTCGCGAAACCGTAGACGCCTGGGCTGGGCTAAAAAAACCCCCCAGATCGCGTGTCGAGCTTCCAGGGCTGAGCTAGAAAACTCCCCCTGGTCGTGAAAGCGTAGACGGTTGGGCTGGGCTAAACCCCCCCCCCCCCCCAAGATCGCGTATCGAGCTTCCAGCTTCCAGGGCTGAGCTAGAAAACTCCACCTGGTCGCGAAAGCGTAGACGGCTGGGCTGGGCTAAAAAACCCCCCCAGGTCGCGTGTCTAACTTCCAGCTTCCAGGGCAGAGCTAAAAACCTTACATTATAGATCGCGAAGTTGCGCCCGGGGCATATCGCCTCAAGGACCACTCTGGAAATCACATTGCCAACTCCTGGAACGTGATGCGACTTCGTCGTTTCTATGCCTAATCCTCCCACAAAACTCAGGTACGCTTTGACAGTTTAAAACAACAAAATTTTCCCTCATCCTTGGTCACAATACTTATTACGTTAAGGCACTAAAATCATTTGATTACTATAGCATGATAAGCACAGGTCGACACCAGCAATTCATAAACCAGCTTACCAAGGAATAAGTATCGCGACCAAGTCGACCAATGCTCATCCACCTAAAAGGTAGCACTTCAACTCGAAAGACAAAAGCCGCCAGGTCGCGTAACAAGCTTCCAGCTTCCAGGGCTGAGCTAGAAAACTCCCCCTGGTCGCGAAAGCGTAGACGGCTGGGCTGGGCTAAAAAACCCCCCCATGCCGCGTGTCCTGCTTCCAGCTTCCAGGGCTGAGCTAGAAAACTCCCCCTGGTTGCGAAAGCGTAGACGGTTGGGCTGGGCTAAAAAACCCCCCCATGCCGCGTGTCCTGCTTCCAGCTTCCAGGGCTGAGCTAGAAAACTCCCCCTGGTCGCGAAAGCGTAGACGGCTGGGTTGGGCTAAAAAAACCCCCCATGTCGCGTGTCCTGCTTCCAGCTTCCAGGGCTGAGCTAGAAAACTCCCCCTGGTCGCGAAAGCGTAGACGCCTGGGCTGGGCTAAAAAACCCCCCCATGCCGCGTGTCCTGCTTCCAGCTTCCAGGGCTGAGCTAGAAAACTCCCCCTGGTCGCGAAAGCGTAGACGCCTGGGCTGGGCTAAAAAACCCCCCCAGATCGCGTGTCGAGCTTCCAGGGCTGAGCTAGAAAACTCCCCCTGGTCGCGAAAGCGTAGACGGCTGGGCTGGGCTAAACCCCCCCCCCCCAGATCGCGTGTCGAGCTTCCAGCTTCCAGGGCTGAGCTAGAAAACTCCCCCTGGTCGCGAAAGCGTAGACGGCTGGGCTGGGCTAAAAAACCCCCCCAGGTCGCGTGTCTAACTTCCAGCTTCCAGGGCAGAGCTAAAAACCTTACATTATAGATCGCGAAGTTGCGCCCGGGGCATATCGCCTCAAGGACCACACTGGAAATCACATTGCCAACTCCTGGAACGTGATGCGACTTCGTCGTTTCTATGCCTAATCCTCCCACAAAACTCAGGTACGCTTTGACAGTTTAAAACAACAAAATTTTCCCTCATCCTTGGTCACAATACTTATTACGTTAAGGCACTAAAATCATTTGATTACTATAGCATGATAAGCACAGGTCGACACCAGCAATTCGTAAACCATCTTACCAAGGAATAAGTATCGCGACCAAGTCGACCAATGCTCATCCACCTAAAAGGTAGCACTTCAACTCGAAAGACAAAAGCCGCCAGGTCGCGTAACAAGCTTCCAGCTTCCAGGGCTGAGCTAGAAAACTCCCCCTGGTTGCGAAAGCGTAGACGGCTGGGCTAGGCTAAAAAACCCCCCCATGCCGCGTGTCCTGCTTCCAGCTTCCAGGGCTGAGCTAGAAAACTCCCCCTGGTCGCGAAAGCGTAGACGGCTGGGCTGGGCTAAAAAACCCCCCCAGATCGCGTGTCGAGCTTCCAGCTTCCAGGGCTGAGCTAGAAAACTCCCCCTGGTCGCGAAAGCGTAGACGGCTGGGCTGGGCTAAAAAAACCCCCCAGGTCGCGTGTCTAACTTCCAGCTTCCAGGGCAGAGCTAAAAAACTCCCCCTGGTCGCGAAAGTATAGACGGGTTTGCATCATGACTCACCCGCCTTTCAAAAGTTCTTACTACCTAAAAATAAAAACCGAAAACTGAATGCTTCTCTACATGTGCAGTGCTTGGTATCCCCCGCAAGAGCGACATCATGCCCAGGTTACCTACAGGCCAGAAATTCTCCGCAACAACCACACCAAAGAAAAACTATCCTACTGCTCCGCGACTAACAAGAGCTCAAGACGAATCCCGCAAGTATCAACCATCACTAAGAACTCGCGTGTAAAGATCATGCAATAGTTAGCAGAAAAATAGTTCGCAATGCTTACTCTCGCAGAATTATGTAACAGGTCAGTTTTGCCTTTTACTACACAGGAGGGATCGTAACTATGAAACACTTATCTCTTTACGTTTTCCTTTTTTCGCAAACTTTTCATTTTTCCGAAACGCAAAACGGAGGGAACGAGGCGAGATAAGTATATACGAAACAAGCAGACAAAAGCAAAAACAAAAATATAGAAACAGTATAAAGCTCGCGACAATCATACCCACATTAAATGTACAAAAGTTGATTACAAAAAATCCCAATTCCGGATGCAGAAAACATTGTTCAAGACCACAAGGACATTACTTAGAAACACACTCAGGAGCAGTCCCCGCGTCCTCTACAATATCCGCCTCCAGATCCACGACGTCTCGAACACCAGACACCCGCGATCCTGAACCCCCCGTCTGATCTAAACAAGAACGCTTCGAGGGCTGAATGGTGTCGAGAAGGGCATCAGACGCGAATACCTTTCTCTTGCGAGGAGAGAGGGCTGGAGAAGGAGGGCTCGGAAGTGTGCGAGGAACAGGTTCTGACCTCTCGAGCGGAGGAGGAGCGACCATCTTCGGGAGAGGGGGCCTGGGAACCTGATTCTCTTTGCCCTTAACAATACCTCTCTCAGGCGCGAGACGCGTGACCCCCCAAGCCTCGAGTGGAGTCTCCCCGTCGTCAATGAAAGTTCCGGGCAACGAGGGCTGGTACTCGGGAAGGTCAGTGGAAAAACCACATAGGTCCTGAGCGTTGAAGGGGAAGTCTTTGACTTTGAACTTTAGCATCTGAATCTTTACCATGCAAAGGAGAAGCGTGTTGACAGCATTTTTGTAAAAATCGACGCGAGCACGTTGGCGATAACCCCCGCAATACTCCTCCACCGCCATGTTCCTCTCATAGGCGATTCTCTCAGACATCATCGCGTGAAGCTTCTCGTTTTCCTGTCTGAGGTCATTCACTTGCGTATTGTATTCAGTAACGATGTTGACATGGGTGGAGCTCTCATACGCAAGCTGGGCTTCCAGCTCCTCTATCCTCGCATCTTTAGACCTCTCGCACGCGAGCTGGGCCTCCGTCTCCTTTACCCTCGCGTTTGCTCTCGAAAGCTCCTCCTCCAAAGCTTTATTTTCCCCCATAAGCCGAGACTTGGCCGCTCTGTTGGCATCGCGGATGGACTGATCCTCGTCCGTCAGCGCCTTGAGTTTGTCTTCAGCAGCAAGCACCCTCCGAGTTGCGCTCGCGATGATGTTCATCCCCTGCAAGATAACCAACTCCAGAGTTAAAAATACCCCAAGAAAACGAGAAATAGATAAAAGCAGGACACTTACGGCAAAGAGAAGTTTAGACAAGCCACCAGGCCTATCCGAAACTTCCTCGTAGAGGCTAGGTTCGGGAGGAAAAACAGTCGGTATCGTCTCAATGAATGCACGCGTCGCGGATAAACCATGGATGAAGGTGGGGTTTGCGACCGAAGTGTCAGTAGGCTCTGGAGAGGAGACAAACTCCACTTCCGTCGTCCTCTTGCGGTTTTTCTCGAAAACTTTCTGTTTCCCCTTATCACGAGCCGAAATTGCGCGAGATCTCTTGGCCGTGGGGACATCCTCAGAAACCGTCGTCGCAAACTCCACTGGTGATTCCAAAACAGCAGCTGGGGGAGTAGGAGTCGAGCCAAGAGCAGATGAAACAACGCGAGTAGGAGCCTCGATGGTTAGCATGCCCGACTCGTCAAGAACCAACCCCCCCAGGTCCGGAAGATCGGCAAACATATCAGCATCTACAAAAACCACCACAAGTGAGCAGTGTAAATAATAATAATAAATGCTAGCGCTGAAACAAAAAGGAACAAAAACCTAGGGCATGAGCCTTGAGACTAAGTCCCCTGGCGACCAGTAAAGCGTCCGAGATTGTCAACTCAAAACGTTTTTGAACTGCTTTGTCGGGGTAATCCTTATAATCACGGATGAATTTATCGCGAGTCTCCTTTGGGAAAAAGCATGGGGCCTTTCTCGCATTTGGCTCGCGTACTTGGACAGAAATTTCAGAACCAAGAGGAGGACGGACTAAAAACCAACAAGTTTTCCACCCCTCGATCTTCGAAGGCAGTCGGAAGGCGCTAGGGGTCTTGGCTTGAGCAGTATAAAACCCGTCCTCGCGGGAGTTCTTCTTATACGAATTGATGAGAGCGTAATGGGGAGTATTAGGAACTATCCCGATGTCCTGACATCGCATGATGTAAACGATCAGTGAGCTCCAGAAGTTTGGATGCATCTGGGAAGGGCTGAAGCCTAAGTCCGCCATTACTTCAGTCTGGAAGGACGTCCAAGGAAGGCGGAAGCCAGCTTCTAAAGACTGCCTGCTCAAGGCGAAGAAAGACCCATACTGGTCGAGAGAAGTGCCTTCAAGGTCGGGGAGGGCAAAGATGGTCCCTTCAGGAAAGGGATATCGCGTAGCGAGGCGACGAAGATCGTCAAAATTAAGACTGCTACGTTGGGCAGTGTTGGGAATTAAGGTGCGAGAATGTGTAATCCTCTTTGTAAGGATACTTATGCGGCCGGGGTCCGCGAGAAATGGTTTCTCTATAACTATGTGGGGTAAAGACCCTTTATGGGAGAAAAAGTTGGCGAATTGACCATAATTGGTCTCGGCTCGCTCTTGAATGACGCAAGACGGGAGTCTGGTTTTAGATCTTTTGGGCGTCTTCGCTTTGCTCCACTTATACTTCCTAGAAACGCGAGATCGTCTGCGAGAGTTTGGCTCGCGATCACCAGAACCCCCCTCG
The DNA here is from genome assembly GCA_029168935.1 of Oxyria digyna. Classification (NCBI taxonomy): domain Eukaryota; kingdom Viridiplantae; phylum Streptophyta; class Magnoliopsida; order Caryophyllales; family Polygonaceae; genus Oxyria; species Oxyria digyna. Next base: position 59,259,769 of record JAPVLV010000001.1, on the reverse strand, counting down.
GATCCGGACGTAGTGCGCCCCAAATACTCAGCCCGAGCTGAGCGTTCATAAAAATCATCACTACCTGAAAGCATAAGCAAAGAAAGTTTCAGTTTTCCAGGGATGGAAAGAAGAAAAAGAGAACGTCAAGGGTGGAAACAACGCGAGTCAGAAGAAAATGACGCGAGGCCGCAAGAGGCGAACAAACAAGAAATCCCTGGAAAAACCGAAACACGAGAGATCAAAGGGGAATTTAAACGGCATCAAGAAAGACCACGCCCAAGAACACGAAGAACACTGAAAGCCCAAAAATGGCAGAAATTGACCAAAACACACTTTCCCTAAAACAATGCATTGAGAAATTAGAAACGAAAGGAGAATTCGACACAAAGAGCACCCAATGGACAAAAAATCACTGATGGAAGCCCGTCAATTCGAAAAGTCCGAGCGAAGGTTCTGACGGCAGTTGAGCAAAGAGAAATTGAACGACAATGGGAAGCCCTAAAATCAAGCCGAAACGAAGTAGAAGAGGGAAAGAGAGCGGAAGACTAACCTGCCATGGAGAATTGACTGAGAACGACGGCGAAGATGGCAGTGGAGAAGGAAGGAGAAAACCGGCGAAGAAAGCAAGATTACAATTTTGCAGAGAATGGAAGCTGTGGCGTCGAGTTACATATGACATATGACATGTCATAAAGTTCATATGTGATAGGAGCATGTTATATGGTGATAACTAGCGACTATTAGCATAGGATTAGAGTTACTTGCTTACACACAGAGTTTGGAGTATAGTCGCTAGCAAGCTTTCCCATGCTTTTGTGACCTTTGTGCTCATTGGAGGAGTTAGCATCACTTTGCTTTCTCGGGGACGAGCAAGGTTTAAGTATGGGGGAGTTTGATAGGAGCATGTTATATGGTGATAACTAGCGACTATTAGCATAGGATTAGAGGAGTTTAGGTGCTTGTCGAGTGTATTTCCGGAATCCGGTTGGAGTTGTTATTATGGATTTGCGGGAAGCTCGAAAGCGATTTTGGTGGTGGAGTTAGGAGATTCCGCTTGTATCCTTCATTGGTACTTGCGGGATGGAGCTTAGGAGGAGTACACACCACACTTGCACCAGAGGAGTGGTCGAGAGGCGAAGCCGAGCTGCCTCGAGACCAAAAGAAGACGGAGAGAAGAAGCTGCAGACAAGAAATCGCGGTCGAGATTTGTCAAATCGCGGTCGAGATTTTGCCATTTTCCAGCATCGAGATTCTGTTGATTCCACGTCATTCCACGTCAGCATGTGCAAATCGCGGTCGAGATTTCCAACATCTCGGTCGAGATTTCTACCCGGAGTCAGCATTGAATTGATGGCATTGGATGCTAGACCTTCCTCTCTCCATTTGATTTGTAACTCCAAAATTAGTTATGTCTATCTTTAATTTGTTGCATTAAGACTTGGTTTTATTTATTTTTCTTGGTTTTTCTAGGGAGAAAATATATAAACTCTTCTCCTTCTCCCTAGAGTTTTTATCTTGGTTTTTAGTAAGAAAACTCCATTGTTGAGAGCTTCCATGACTTTGTGCAACTAAATCTCCATTGTTCACTTTGAGGTTTGAAGCCTTCTTTCATTGGAGGATTGTGAGTTTCCTACATCTTATATTCTATTTCAATTGTTGTTTTATTTTATAATCTCTTGTGCCTCAATTTGCTATTGAGAGATATTGGTTTAATCTAGGTTGCAAACTAGGTTTGATTTCTATCTTTTATATTGCTAGACTTGATAATTCTTGTTGAAGAGTCTTGTCTTTGGTAGCAATCCTTATTTGCATGAACTTGTTGTGAATGTTCATAGGGTAGAGATTATAAACTTGTGTCAAGTACCGGCTTGTCGCCAATGGTATTGCACAAGCCTACATATCTTTGTGCTTAATGCTATTTGATTATTGAATCTTAGTTGTTCTAGGGTTATAATCAAATAAGGGTTTCTAGGACTTGTTGGACTAGTTACTTTATATGAACAAAGAGTAGGATAAAATCAATTGAATGTGATGAATATAGGGTGTTAGGTTGCTATGATCAATTCTCCTTGCATGATTGATGTGCTAAAAACCGAGAAGTGAACTTCTTTTCCATCATACTACTCAATCTCAACTCTTGCGTTTTTGTTTACTTCCTTGATCTCAACTTCATACAAACCCCCCCCCCCAAAATTGGTTACTTGTTAGGAACAAGAGTTGTGATTTGAATTGTACTTTGACTCCCTTGGGTTCGACCCTTGCTTCCCACTATATTAGTGGATTCAAGCTAGGTATTACTTTGATAGGCATCGCGACAAACGCCTCATCAAATTTGGCGCCGTTGCCGGGGAGTCTAATTTACAGTCTTTATCTCATTTTTTTTTGTTTCTAACCTTGGTGTGGATCATTCGTATGGTCCACACTCGTTCTACTAATCAAGCCTTGTTTCCTTTTGATCCAGAAATCGAGAGAACTTTCTTACGGAATCTCCGAGAAGGTATTCACGAGATCGTAGTGGAAAACATGGCGGAACAAACCTTGCGGCAGCTGACCGATCCGGATTTGAATGCCCAACATCTTGGGATCACTTATCCTGCCCTCAATGAAGGAGTTCACTTCGAGCTCAAAACAGGATTCATCAACTTGCTCCCGAAGTTCCATGGCTTGAGTGGTGAGGACCCAATATTGCATTTGAGCGAGTTCCACGACATTTGCAACTGTAGCAAGCCAAGTAATGTTACGGAGGAGCAGTTGAAGATGAGAGCCTTCAGATTGACTTTGAAAGATGGGGCTCGAAGGTGGTACTACTTGCTTCCGGTGGGGACTATTGACACTTGGGCCAAGCTGCATAAGGCCTTTCTTGAGAAGTACTTCCCATCGAAGAAGGCGGTTGCTTTGAAAAGAGCGATGGCAAATGTTGAGCAGGCTGATGATGAAACGCTCTATGACTATTGTGAGCGTTTCGCCCGGTTGTGTGCTAGCTGCCCGTTCCACGGGTTTGAGGAGAAGGATTTGGTGACCCACCTCTATAATGGGTTACTAGATCATGAGAGGAGGCTCATAGACACCGCTTGCAATGGAAGCGTCTTGAATTTGACTCCTGCTGCTGCCCGAAACCGGATCCATGAGATTGCGGAGGGAACAAGAAGTTTCGGGCGAACTTATACAAAGAAAGGAGCAAGTGCAGTGAGCTCCGAGAATACCGAGCTGAAAGAGGAAATTGCTGAGTTGAAGAGCATGATCAAAGGTTTCACTCTTGGCAATCAAAAGCCGGAGGTCGTTTGTGGGATATGTACTCAAGAAGGGCATCATACTGATCAATGCCCCCAGCTAGAAGATCCCGCTATTGCTGAAGTTCATGCTTTGGGAGGTTACGGACCTCCTAGACCTCGTTATGATCAGAACAATGCCAACTACAATCAACGAGGGAATGATCATCCAGGCTTCCGATGGAGTGATCCGGCAGGTGCTCAGAACTTCAACCAAAACCGAGCTCCTTATGCACCCAAGCCTCAAGGCCCTTCCACCGAGGATATGCTGAAGTCCTTGGCCCAACATTTCACCACTCATGTCCAACACTTCACCGCACATGTCCAAACCTCTGAATCCGGCATGAGGGATCTTAGGAACCAAGTCGGGCAATTGGCGGAATCGGTAACTAGGCTTGAACAGCGTATCTCGTCATCTTTGCCTTCTCAAACGGTAGTGAATCCAAGAGCGAATGTAAGTGCTATTCATTTGCGTAGTGGAAAGGTTCTTGAGGGAAGTTTGGAAGGAGAAAAGTTGGTGGAAGGCCAATCGATTCCCGAGCTCCAAGCTGATTCGGACAGAAAAGCTACAGGGGAAAAATCGCGGTCGAGATCCCAAAATCTCGGTCGAGATTTTGATTCTGGAGACGGTGATTGCATTTCCGAAAAATCGACAGAGGGAAATCTCGGTCGAGATAGGGGCATTCGCGGTCGAGATTTTCTTTCTGGAAGTGAATCTCGACCTGTTGGTGACATTCTCGACCGAGATCTGGAAAAGGGGGGTCCTAAGCCTAAAACCACACGTCCAAGGCCCGAGGAGGAGTACGAGGATAGAGGAGACTTTGCTTTGAGGCAAGAGAACTATGTGCGCCCCAATTTCCCTCCCTTATACTCCGAGAAGCCTCCCGCTCCCTTCCCGGAAGCTCTCAAGGACACAAGAAGGCCCGCCAACGATCAAGAGATCTTTGAGACGTTTAGCAAGTGCGAGGTAAACATCCCTTTACTAAAACTTGTTCAAAGTATTCCTAGGTACGCCAAGTTCTTGAAGGAGCTTTGCACCATGAAGAGGAACCAAAAGTTGAAGGGCAAGAAGAAGGTGCAAGTAAGCGAGAGAGTCTCCTCGATCCTTCAACACCGGATACCGGTGAAGTGTGAGGATCCAGGTATATTTACTATCCCTATAGTGATTGGTGACACTAGATATGATAAGGCTATGCTTGATTTGGGTGCTTCTATCAATGTTTTGCCTACATCAATTTATGAATCACTAGGATTAGGACCTTTGCTTAAAACTGACATTGATATAAGACTTGCTGATGGTTCTTGTGTGTATCCTAGGGGAGTAGTAGAGGATGTCTTGGTGAAAGTGGATAAGTTGATATTCCCCGCTGATTTCTTTGTCTTGGATATAAGTGATAATGTTACGGCCTCTATTATGTTAGGTAGGCCATTCATGAAAACTTCTAGGACTAAGATTGATGTTTTTGGTGGAACATTAACTATGGAGTTTGACGGTGATCTAATAGAACATAATATCCATGACGTCGACTCTTTTCACTTGCCTTCTGTTTGTTTGATTGATATTGTTTCACCTCCTATGAAGGAGAATCTTGAGGTCAACATTGTTGATAAGATGGTTGAACCCCCCGACTTGTGCTCGGATGCCACGACCATCCTCTCTACTACTGTTTTGGGCAATCGCCCCACTCTTCTTACGTCTCAGGTCGAGATACCTGCTAGTTCTTTTGTGCAGGTTGTACCGAAAGAGCCCAAACGCTCCCCACCTAACTCTAAGTATGGGGGAGGTAAAAAGAAGAAGAAGACGTGCAAGAAGGTGTGGAGAGTGACGAAGGCAAATGGTCTAAGGTTCAAACCTTTCCATGAGTGGTTCAAGAATGAGATCATGAAGGCCGAGGTTCCGAGGGGACCTATAGAGTACGGGTGAGATGATGGACGTCGTGCCACGACGATAACTAAGGCGCTGACCGGGAGGCAACCCGAGGTAGTTTTCTAGTCTTTGTTCTTCTTTCTTCTAAAAAAAAAAAAAAAAAACGAAAAAAAAAAAAAAGAGAAAAAAAAAGAAAAGAAAAAAGAAATCGTGCTTTTGGTATTCTATCACCTCCATTTCACTATCACTCCACCATTCCGCTTCTTTCATCCATACCTAAACGTCGTCGCCTCCCCGAGTAACATCGATCTAGCGCCGACGACGTCACCTCATCCTCTACCTCCATGTCACTCGGATCGTTGCTCATTGCAATCCCGAGTGTCACACATTCGATTCCCCATTCCGTTTCATGGTTACTTTTCCCGGTCTACCACATTGCCGGTTCACTACCATTCCACCTATCACTAGATGACCCGGTTCGTCCCCACCATTAGAGGTCCTCCGCTACACATTGAGGACAATGTTTCGTTCAAGTATGGGGGAGGTTGTCGGTTCTTCTAGTGGTTGTGAGTCTTTTCTTCCTTGCCTCTATCATGATTGATCTGTCTTGGAAGGGAGATTAGACTATCTATCTATCTATCTTGTTTATCTCATTTCAAAAAAAAAAAGAAAAAAAAAAGAAGATTGATGTCTTGAGAAGGGAGGTGAAAACCCGAAAGGGCGCCGAACTTAATGTGTTGTGATTTGTTTGACTTCATTGTTGAATGATTTGCACTTTTATGGCGTTGGAGACATAAGAAGGGAGTAGAAGGATTGTCTCGGGTTTTAGGATTCACCATGGAGGGATAAGGAGTTAGATATCTTGCTTCTTTTTCTCTCATTGATCTTTATTGCATACCCATGATCATTTTACTATCTCTTTCTTTGATTTGAGATTTGTTTTGGTACATCTTTGGCGGTTGTGATAGCTCTAGGGTTAGGTTCTTTTCTTGGAGTTTGATGCATATTGTTGGGGTTGTACTATGCAGATTTCTTGTTTTAGGATTGGTGGTTGATGTGTTGATTGGATATTATGTAGTGGTTTAGGACATCAAAAGAAGAGGAGGAATAAGAAGTGTGTTAAGCGAGTGGGTGACTCGGTTTTATTTTTCTATTATTGCCCATTATTTGTTCCCTTAGCCTTAGAGGAGATTAGGAGTCCACTTGTGCTTATTGCACGTCACTTGGTTCACCATGGAGGGATAAGGAGTTAGATATCTTGCTTCTTTTTCTCTCATTGATCTTTATTGCATACCCATGATCATTTTACTATCTCTTTCTTTGATTTGAGATTTGTTTTGGTACATCTTTGGCGGTTGTGATAGCTCTAGGGTTAGGTTCTTTTCTTGGAGTTTGATGCATATTGTTGGGGTTGTACTATGCAGATTTCTTGTTTTAGGATTGGTGGTTGATGTGTTGATTGGATATTATGTAGTGGTTTAGGACATCAAAAGAAGAGGAGGAATAAGAAGTGTGTTAAGCGAGTGGGTGACTCGGTTTTATTTTTCTATTATTGCCCATTATTTGTTCCCTTAGCCTTAGAGGAGATTAGGAGTCCACTTGTGCTTATTGCACGTCACTTGGTTCGATATTGGTTACTATTTTGGAGTGGCGTCATATGAAGTGGTGATATAAGGAGGGAATTGGGTAGGTCACCTCGGAGTGATAAGAAGCTAGCCAGGAGCTAGGATTAGAGTTACTTGCTTACACACGGAGTTTGGAGTATAGTCGCTAGCAAGCTTTCCCATGCTTTTGTGACCTTTGTGCTCATTGGAGGAGTTAGCATCACTTTGCTTTCTCGGGGACGAGCAAGGTTTAAGTATGGGGGAGTTTGATAGGAGCATGTTATATGGTGATAACTAGCGACTATTAGCATAGGATTAGAGGAGTTTAGGTGCTTGTCGAGTGTATTTCCGGAATCCGGTTGGAGTTGTTATTATGGATTTGCGGGAAGCTCGAAAGCGATTTTGGTGGTGGAGTTAGGAGATTCCGCTTGTATCCTTCATTGGTACTTGCGGGATGGAGCTTAGGAGGAGTACACACCACACTTGCACCAGAGGAGTGGTCGAGAGGCGAAGCCGAGCTGCCTCGAGACCAAAAGAAGACGGAGAGAAGAAGCTGCAGACAAGAAATCGCGGTCGAGATTTGTCAAATAGCGGTCGAGATTTTGCCATTTTCCAGCATCGAGATTCTGTTGATTCCACGTCATTCCACGTCAGCATGTGCAAATCGCGGTCAAGATTTCCAACATCTCGGTCGAGATTTCTACCCGGAGTCAGCATTGAATTGATGGCATTGGATGCTAGACCTTCCTCTCTCCATTTGATTTGTAACTCCAAAATTAGTTATGTCTATCTTTAATTTGCTGCATTAAGACTTGGTTTTATTTATTTTTCTTGGTTTTTCTAGGGAGAAAATATATAAACTCTTCTCCTTCTCCCTAGAGTTTTTATCTTGGTTTTTAGTAAGAAAACTCCATTGTTGAGAGCTTCCATGACTTTGTGCAACTAAATCTCCATTGTTCACTTTGAGGTTTGAAGCCTTCTTTCATTGGAGGATTGTGAGTTTCCTACATCTTATATTCTATTTCAATTGTTGTTTTATTTTATAATCTCTTGTGCCTCAATTTGCTATTGAGAGATATTGGTTTAATCTAGGTTGCAAACTAGGTTTGATTTCTATCTTTTATATTGCTAGACTTGATAATTCTTGTTGAAGAGTCTTGTCTTTGGTAGCAATCCTTATTTGCATGAACTTGTTGTGAATGTTCATAGGGTAGAGATTATAAACTTGTGTCAAGTACCGGCTTGTCGCCAATGGTATTGCACAAGCCTACATATCTTTGTGCTTAATGCTATTTGATTATTGAATCTTAGTTGTTCTAGGGTTATAATCAAATAAGGGTTTCTAGGACTTGTTGGACTAGTTACTTTATATGAACAAAGAGTAGGATAAAATCAATTGAATGTGATGAATATAGGGTGTTAGGTTGCTATGATCAATTCTCCTTGCATGATTGATGTGCTAAAAACCGAGAAGTGAACTTCTTTTCCATCATACTACTCAATCTCAACTCTTGCGTTTTTGTTTACTTCCTTGATCTCAACTTCATACAAACCCCCCCCCCCCCCCCCAAAATTGGTTACTTGTTAGGAACAAGAGTTGTGATTTGAATTGTACTTTGACTCCCTTGGGTTCGACCCTTGCTTCCCACTATATTAGTGGATTCAAGCTAGGTATTACTTTGATAGGCATCGCGACAAACGCCTCATCAATATGCTAACAAAATGTTGTCAAGTTCATAAGCTGAGTTAAACATTGAAGTGATCAAAACACACATAATTCAGTACTCTGACTCAAAATGACATAATTGAACTACACAAAATGCTGGAGTAAACATTTCCAGACTTGTAATTGTTTCAAAATGTTGGTCTAATAACACTAAAAGATGCACTTAAGTTGAACTTCCCACTTGAGATGCAAGTGTCTTTTTCCGAGCAGCACTCTTCTTTCTTGGATTGAACCTTCTACTTGTTGTTGGCCTCAGACCCGGTGGCTGAACACAATGAGAAACAAACACAGAAGTTAAGCTCCCTAGATGTAGCATAAGGTAATGTCAACTACTAAAAATGAAGAAACTCATACCATTGTTGAAGTAGTAGTTTTGCAAGCTTGAGTAACCGGTTCTGGAGATACCAGATTCATTTCTTCAAGTATAAGTGAACTTTGTGGCAGAATTATTCAGCATAACAAACTTGATTAATAATCTTGATTATAATTCTTTAAAAAAAAGACAGTAATAAAAAAATAACATACCACATCATAATCTTGATCAGTTGACATTTGTACTTGAGCAGTTGACACATTTCCAGCCACAGATTGAGTTCCTCGAGTATGCCTCTCTTCACTTGCTGGTTCAACAGGAGGATCTGGCCTCACCTACAAAACATAACACCCAAATATTAGAATGAATTCACAGAAATCAGCTATTGAATATGTCAGAAAATATCCTAACCTACTTTTTTGTGTACTTTCTTCTCCTAGGGTTCACTGGCAGAGTATTCCCACTTGGTGGTCTCCCCCCTCTATTTGGAGCCCTTGAAACCACTGGCTCTACAGGCTTAGGTGGGTTTTTACAAATCCTTCTGGTATGCCCTTCTTCTCCACAATGGCCACATCTGTTTTTCCTAGTCCTTAGCCTAGTCTGCTTGTTTGATGTTTCTTCCCCAGGATCCTTTTTTCTAGATTTCTTAGGTCTTCCAGCTTGAATAATCAACTTGGGTGGTTGTAGTGCTGTGTAGGAAGTCTTTTCCCACTGATATTGTCCAGGCATTGGACTCACAGACAATTGATAGGCCAGCATATATGTCTCTTTTGTGTAGTAATGAGAGACATAATCCTCCAGGTTCCCTCTTCTCTTTAAAATGTAGCAAATTGCATGTGTGCAAGGCATTCCTGTAATTTCCCACATATTACACCCACAAGTTCTCCTATTCAAATCAACCACAAAAGTCTTCCCACCTGAATCAACCTCATAGCTCTCTGCATCTCCATAACACTTGCACTTGTATAGACTATCAGTTCTAAGTAGATTTAGTTTCTTGGCAACCTCAGGTGTCAAATAACCTTGATGAACATTCATTTTGGCCCTTTTAGCAATGAACATATTCATGAGCTTTCTCCTAATCCACTCACACATTGATGTAATAGGCATCTCCCTAGCTGACAATATCCAACTATTGAAAGACTCACATGCATTGTTTAGCAGCATATCTGACTTCACATAATGCTTAAATTCATGCAGAGACCATGTGGAGGGAGCCTGACTCAAGAGATACTGGTAAGCATGTTCATTCATCTCTCTAATCTTCTTCATCTCAATCTCAAACTCAGGTTCAGTGCTACACTTTGCAGCTGCAGTGACACTATCTTTGAATGATTTCCCAGACCATTGTGCACTGAAGTTCTTTTGAAGATGTCTCACACACACCCTGGTATCTGTACATGGGACAACCAATGCCAAAGCCTCTAGCAAACCCTGGACATACAAAAAAAGTCAGAGTCAACATACTATTACATTTCATTAAAAAAAAACTATTACCTTACACCTATCTGACATGGAAGTCAAGGGTTGTCTATCTTGAATCAAACACTCCAGAAACCAGCACCATGTTTCCTTTCTCTCTGCCTCCACAACTGCAAATGCTATAGGGAATATATTCTCATTCCCATCTTGTGCAACTGCAAACAGAACCTGACCAGTGTAAGCCCCTTTTAGGTGACAACCATCTAATCCAACAATTGGCCTACAACCAGCAAGGAACCCCTCCTTACAAGCTTTCAAGCACACATAAAATCTCTGGAATATAGGCCTCTCAAGACTTTCTTGCTTAACATACACTGTACTACCACCATTGTACTTTATAATTGTTGCTGCATAATCCCAAAGCATTGCATACTGTTCAGGAGCATATCATTGTGTCATCAACATAGCCCTCAATCTAGCCCTCCAAGCTTGATGATATGTGATGTTGACACAGTGTTCCCTCTTCACAGTGAGGATAAACTGATTGATTCTCCACTGAGGGTCTTCTCTGTAATGCTCCAAGTACCTTTGAGCAAGCCACACAGAATTAATCTTTGTGTTCCTATCTTGCCAACCACACTGATGCTCTGGTATCCAAGTCTTCAACTGAAAACTCTCATCTGAACCCATCTTCCTTGCACAAGCTCTAAACCCACAAACTTTTTCTTTGCACCCACACTTCTTTCTACTGTGTTTGAATGCACAGTGACACTTATTCATGCAATAGGCAGACACTTTTGACTTATCATTGTGCAGATAATAAAAATCAAAACCATTCTCCACTGCATATTGCTTCAATGCCTTCCTAAACACTTCATTTGATGCAAATGTCATGCATCTCTTAAGACAGATCTTATTCTTAAAATCAACTAAGTGATTGAATTCAGGAAACTTCACACGAGGAATACCTTCATCAGAGTTGTAGCTTATGTTGTCATCAGATGGAACTCTTACATCAAACAAATCCTCCAATTTCCTTTCACCTTCTTCATTCAAATTCTCATCAAACACATCCCTGTCAATATTTGCATCAAAAGCTGCATCATCATCACCATCTGACTCTCCAAAGATGTCCGTCTCATAAACTACATCATCATCTGAAGATTCTGAAGCCAGAAGCTGATCATCTTCTTCTTCTTCTGACCCACTTCCATCAACGCCATAGGTATGCTCATACAAAGGAGGACCAAATCTAATTTCTACATTTCATGTGGGAGCTTGTGCATATGCTACAGCTGGGCTAGGGTAAACTGATGGACCAACTATGATTACAACACTTCCTGCCACAGCTGGGCTGAATGGACCAGTCATTATATCTCCATCCAAACCAAAATCTGGGCCTATAGCATCAGAAGCAACACTCATATCTTTGTTCACTGTCACTGCTGGGCTGGTTGAAATTGAAGGAATAGTAGTGGGCCTTCTAATGGTCAATGTTGGGCTACTCATTCTAGGAATGTTTGCATCCTCAACCAAGACACTTAATGGACTCGGTTTTGTGCCTTGGATGATGTAAACTTCTAGAGTTCTATCAACTCCAACATTGGCACACATATGGATTATGTCTACATCCCCTACAATCCTCTTCATCCCTTGATGCAATGTCTTACCAGGCTTAGAATACCAAAGCTCTCTAACATTTTCAATACCCACACCCTCCTTAATAAAACAACTCTAGCTCTATCTTAGAAATTAAGTCAGGGTCAACACCCTTTTTTCAGAATATTTTGTTTCTTCTATATGAAAGTCTATCCTCAGACATATTCTCACCCAACTAAAATTTCCCTTCATAAAAAAACTTGAGATCCACAGCAGCCATCATCTAGTAATACATTGATAAGCACACACAATTTATCCTTTTTTGTAAGCAAATATACTACCATTCCCAACCACTAGCATTAGATAAGCATGGTCCACAAACAAATGCATACATCACATCAAACCAAGAATGGAATCTTTCATATGCTTTTTTAATTAAAAAACAACAAAATCCCTAAATTAATTCATGCATCAGCCATTGTTAATTGAACATTGTCATCAACTATTTCAACACTGTCATTCAATGCCACCCACTAGTTCATCTTCATTGTTAATTCATCACTGTCATTAAAAAGGGAATAAAGCAACAACAGAAAAAGCCAAAATGAAAAGCCCCAAATTCAATGCCACTCACTGCCTATTTGAAAAACCCCAAATTCAGAATCGAAACCCCCCAAAATCAACACAAAATCAAGCAACATAATTAAAGCATCAACATACCTCTGTCTTCCTCTTTTTACTCTTCGAAATCAGCAATAAAGCTTCAGCCTTGACCCTTCTTCTTGTCTTCGACTTCGACTTCGCTTTCAACCAAAATCTCCAACTTCGTCTTTATCACAGTCGAAATCCCTCTCGAACTCCCAAACCCTAGATCCCAAAATTCACTTCAAAACAACCTTGTATCCCCAACTCCACTCGAAACCAACACAATATCCCCAAACGTAGTCTAATCGTTCCAAAATCAACTCGCAAACCTTCGCATCGCTCTCGAATTCGCCATCCCAGTCGCAAACCCTAGATCCCAAATCCACTCCAGATAAACCCTAGAACCCTTGAATATCACTCCCAAACAAACCTAGACATCGCAAAGCCTTGAATCACCCCGTAAATCAGCTTAATTAATCCACTCGAAGAAACCCTAAAACGCTAGAATCATTTGATCGCCCAAAAATCGTCTCTCTCTCGATTTAGGGTTTCTGTCTCCAAAATTAGGGTTAGCAATAAAAAAATAGATTTAGGGTAAAAATTGAGATTTTGAACATATCGTCAAAATATCGTGAGATAAATTTCGGGTTAAAAATAATGATGGCAAACCCTGTAATTTGGGATTAAAAATGGGGGCAAATGAGTCAATTCGCACAACTTGACGGCAATCTGGACGGATTAAGGAGATGGGTGGTGTTTTGTTCACGGAGATAAGAAAATGGGTGGTTAATTATAATTATTGATATAACAGGTGGTTTCGTGCAAATGGTGACAAATAACGGATGATTTTATGCAAAAACTTCTACTAAATATTGTCTAGATACATTTTGATTCTCTTTCCCTTTCCGAAGTGGTGTGTTTTCAAGTTAGATTTCCATTCAAACATTTCTTGTGTCAACATGAACAAATGTGGACCTAAAGAGATTCTACCGATCAAACGACACGATCAAGACCATAGAAACAATCAAAGTAATACGAGTCATTGTCATGTTAATCTTCACATGAATCCATCCACCCAAAGCTAAAAGACATAAACCGAATCAAGAAACAATAAAAAGTTGGAAGAGAGATTCCATGATCAATAAAGCCCACCTCTCCTTCTCCTACCGCCATTATTCTTCCTTTCTATTTAACTTAACTCCCACGTGAACTCTTTTTTCATTCTTCTCCACAAGCATAAGCAATTAAGCATAACCAAAACCAAGACCGTGAGTTTCATCATTCGCTTCCATCTTCTCCTCCTCCTTGTCAGGGCCGGGCTCAGGGTGTTAAATATGGGTGATCGAACAGGGCTCCCGAAATTTTAGGGTCCATATTTTAATTTTATGTCCATTATATGTTTTTTTATTCATAACTTCAAAATTAATATGCCCAAATTTCTAACCTAAGTGTAAATAAGTGTTTATTTCTACCTCTCTTTGTCCAAATCCAAACCCTTTTTCTATAAATAAGTCTCAATTCTTTCAATTACTGTTGATTCTCAATTCAAAGATATACATTTAATATCTTACAAGTACAACTAGTTTACAATAAATACTCTCCAATTTCTTGTTATATATATAAAACATTTGGGTTTTTATATGTTACTCTGTCAACATTCAAAGACACATATTGGTTGTTGATTCTCAATTTTTTTTGGTTATTCTTGCTTTTTCATATCTCTTTGCATCGTTTTAATTTTGAGGTGAGGTAGTATATTTTTTCCTTTTCTTGACTAACATTAATAATATTAAATGGGACTATTAAAGTAATAATGTCAAAAATAACAATGAGAAGATTCTCTTGTTAAGTGAATAATGTCACAAATAACAATGAGAAGAACATTTGGGGACAGAGATGTCAGGAACGGCCATGCTCCTTGCTTCCAATGCAGCTCCTCCTCTCTTCTCGGGCCTCCACCACCACCACAAACACCCGAAACCAAAGCCCACTAACCCGAGCCCGGCCCATCAACCGAACCAAACCCAAAACAAATGCAACCTCTTCATTGGGAGCCCGGCCCACTTTTACATTCTTGGTAAGTTTTATATTTTCCGTTTTGTTGGTCGATCATTGCAGTTTTTTACTTGTTTTTTAAGTTGGGAGGAGACCAGTTTTCTTATGTTTTTCTGTTTTTTGTGGTGTATTTTGTTAATGCATTTCTTGATTAATTGTTGATAAAGGTTTTATACTATAAGCGTATGTTATGTCTTGACTTAACAGATGTCTATTCTAGTTGAAAATTACCTATTTATTTATGGATCTGAATCTGGTAATAAAGGGACCTTTAGAGATAAATGAGAATGAACGGGAACCGTTCATTCGAATTGATCGGACGTTTCAGATGAATCCTACTCGCTACTGGCTACTCACTCTCGCTACTGGCTACTCGCTTGATTTTGTGTGCAACACACGTGCTCGCTTCTATCGTGATTCAAAATTGGAGCGAAAACCGTCTCTTCACATTCTTCTCAAAACTTCCACAGAAAACCTCTCTCGCAAAAGACGATCAAACCCTAACCTCCCTACTCGCTTGCTTTTTCTTCGATTTCTCAACGAAATCACTTCGTTTTCTCTCGTCGATCATCAAAAACAACCTACTCCTACAATTTCGCGATGGCTGGCTCACAGAACAACAACAAAGGAAGAGGTATGGTGTATAATCCCTAATTTTAGTGTATACGATGCTTTTTCCTGTGATTTCTCACTGATTTCTCTTCATTTCACTCCGTCGTTCACCAAAATCCATCAACTCGCTACTAAAAATGGCAGGATCTCAGAAAAGCCAAGAACCAAAAGGTATGGAGTATAATCTGGTATTTAGAGTTAGGTGTTTTCTTCGACATGTTAGATTTCGCTACATGCATGTTTGATTTGAATGTACTGAGTGTGAAAAGTATATTTGTATGAGTAGATCTACTATATTCGGTGTGAAATGTTCATTTGTATGTACTGAGTGGTCATTATTTGATCATGACTGTGTTTTTACTCTATGTTCACCAGATCTTGTATATATGTTCATCAAAGTTCCTAACAAAGTTCATCAAAATACATGTTCATCACAGTACATCTAAATGTTCATCAAATATCTTGTATTTGTTCATCAGATCTTGTATATACGTTCATCAGATTTTTTTTCAATGTTCACCAAATTTTTTGTGATTGTTCATCTCATTGCCTATAAAAGTTCATCATATGTCTTAAGATTGTTCATCAGATTTCTCTTATCTGTTCATCATAAATCTTGTTATTGAATGTCCAAGAGGTATGAATATTATCCTCTTTATAAACTTTGTATTTTTGCACAATATATAACTTGTATGTTCAATATTACAGAGATAAGAAGCAAAAAAACAAATGACAGATCACAAAGAAATGTGTCATCCCAAGAACAACAACAACAGGAGGAAGAAACAGTTCATGGTAACTAATGTTCATCAACTCTTTTTTCTTTGTTCATCACAATTCTTCATAATGTTCATCAGAATGTTTAATAATGTTCATCATTCCTCTCATATATAGTTCATATGTATGTTTAATAATGTTCATCATTGTATTTCAATATGTTCACCATCTTGTTTGATATTGTTCACCATGATCCTTAATTTTGTTCATCAACTTTTTACATGTCTTTATACTAATAAGTTACTTTTAATGTTATAGCATCCCCTAAACATAAGATGACAAAATCCAGAAAAGTAGTTGTTACAACAAGCAAGAGAAAAAGAAGTAGCCAAAGGATACACTGTTCTCAGACCAAGGGAAAAGAGATTCAGTTGTACAACCAAGAAATTCCTGTAACACAAATAATGAAGAACTTGAAAAGGCCTAGGGGGGGGATTGTGATAAGAGATGTTGAAGAACAACCAGAACAAGCATCCAGGACAAACAAGTCTGAAATTGTGCAGTCAAGGAAAGGAAAGGAAATAGTGATTGAAAGCAACAAGAAGCAGTTCCCTGCTCAAAAATGTAGAAGTTCTCCAGCGCTTCTTGTTGCAACTTTGGTTAGAATGAGTCCAATTCAGAGAAGCTGCATAGTAGAGATGGGATTTGGATGCTTGCTTAAATGGAAAGTGGACAAACTTCCAGCTAAAATCATTCATTGGTTGTTGAAGAACTTTGATGTTGTATCATGCACAATGAAGCTTGCCAAGTCAGTGAGGCACAAAATTACAACGCAGGATATTCATGACTACCTTGGAATTCCTGTTGGTGGGATGCAAATAGAATTGAAGAGAACATTTACTGAACATGAGGATTTACAATATCAAGATCTTCACCGAAGGTTCGGTAATCAATTTCCACTAGAAATCGACACTGAATTGGATGAACCCAAGTTGCGTGACGCCTCAAAGATTCATGCATCACATGTCGCAGAGCTTTTGATAAAAACTGTAGTACCTGGAGAGTGGTTCAAGAGAAATTTCATGATGTTGCTTGTTGCAACCATTATGGACAGTCAGCCAAATGGTGGATTGAATTATAATATTCTTCATTACCTTGAGTGCACCGAGATGATTAATCACTACAACTGGTCAAAATTGCTAGTTGACCTTTTGATAAAGACAAAGGAGTCTTTTGATAGGACAACAAATGCTAGTTTTTTCAGAGGACCAATCCTTCTACTACAAGTTAGTGTTCACCAATTTTAATCATTTTGTTCATTATCATATCATTATATGTTCATCAAACTAATATTTACTCATTTACTTTATTTGCTTGCAGTTGATATATTTTGATCGTGTTATTCTCAAGAATGTTGAACATGAGAGAGAGTTTCCAATAATTGTTAATTGGGATGCAGCCATGCTGAGGGCTAGAGAGGCAGAAGAGATCAAGATTGGTGGATTTGGAAAGGGTTATGTCAGAGATCCTCCAATTTTTACAGATGATGATGTCAACAATGCTGCAAACATAAGAGACAGTCCATCCGCCTTATATCATTCACAAGAAGAAGCAATTGAAGATGCAAGTTTACTGGTAAGTTTTCCAATGTGTGTTCATCAAATTCCTTATGAAAGTTCATCAACATTGTTTTATATGTTCATCAGATTGTCTCTATCTGTTCATCAAATTTTATAATAATGTTAATCACATCTGTGAACAAGGTTCGTCAAATTTTGTAATAATGTTCATCACATCTGTGAACAATGTTCATCAAACTTCTGAAAAATGTTCATCAAATTTCTGAACAACGTTCATCAAATTTCTGAACAATGTTCATCAAGTTTCTAAACAATGTTCATCAAATTTCTGAACAATGTTCATCAATTTTGCTCTATTGGTTCACTATAATTTATTTTCTTGTTCATTAATGTTTCATTGTTTAATATTGAAACAGGGTTTCTTAGAGGACCATATAAAAGAGGGACAAGAACTTGCTACCAAGATTAGAAACTTCTTGGGAAGAATTGAGTAGGCTCCCTCACGTATAGCAAGTAATAGCTTGTTCAAGAAGGTGAATGAAGCTATTGAAAGAATGCTAAATGTGAGGGATGATGAAGAAAATGCAGAGCAACCACATCAAACAGAGGAAGAGACATTGACCCAGCAACAGTTTTGGCGCGAGGCATCTAAATGTTTGGAAGAAGTGGAGAGAACTATGAGGGCCAAGAAGAGTTATGTTGTGAAAGCTGAAGATGAAGTTCCAAGAAGACACCAGATGAAGTCATTGGTGAGACTTGTCGAAGCATTGCTAGAGATTACATTTCAGATATTCCATCCTTCTCTTTGGGAATATTCTCCCAATCACCTAAGAGGCCTATCGTGGTAGTTGATCCGCCAGAAGAAACTACAAGATCACCTGAGATGCCTCCAGTGGTAGTTGATGTGACAATAGAAACCACAAGACAGTACAAGAGGAAAATTTCATTCAAGGTAATATACAAAGCTTCTTAACTCTTATTACTATCTATGCTTTTATGTGTAATAACTTGTTGTGCTTTATTTCAATTGTAGATTCCTAAATCTATGGTTGAAAGACAAAAGAGGTTGGATGCAGCTACCACGCACTCTGAAGATATCGTTGAAAGCACTCCTGTTGTTAACAACAATGTTGACGAGACAGTTGAGGAAATTGATCATATAGGTGATGAGGTGAGGATGGAAGAACAAAGAATTGAGAAAGAGAATGAGGTACATATTTTTCTTATAAATGTTCATCAATTGTTCTATCAATGTTCATCAAATAATTGAGTTATGTTCATCATTATTTCTAATTACAGATAGAGAAAGAACAAGGAAAGGAACCAGAAAGAGTGGAGGTGGAAAGGATGGAACAAGGGAAGGAAATGGAAACACAATCTAAGGACAGGGGCAGGAAAGAAGGAGTTGAGGAACAAGTACAAGGGATGGAAATACAATCTGAAGAGGTGGTTCCTGAACCACAACTAAAAGAAAAGGAAAGTGTACAAGTGCAAGAGGTGGTTCCTGTTCAAGAGGAAGAAATATAAGTCCAAGATGTGAGGCAAAATGAAGAGGAGAAGAGGAAAGAAAAGGGAAAGGACAAGGTGGAGAGTGAAGGAAAACAGACAGAGGAGCAGGTTGAGAAGGTGATCTTTATCATAATTTGTTCATCAACTTTCTTATACATGTTCATCAAACTTCTCACTTATGTTCATCAAACTTCTCACATATGTTCATCAATCATATTCAGGCACTAACTGAGAAAACAATGTTTGTTTGGAAGACGGGGAGTGAGAATGACCCAGAAGTAATCAAAAGAAAGAGACTAATTTCTTGGGCAAACAAATCTCCATACAAGCAAAGGATTGTGGACATCAAAGAGAAACCAACTGCTCTAGAAATGAAACTCAGCAGCTGGATGTTGGAAGATTTAACACACCTAGAGTAAGAAAAGTTTAATTAGTTTTTGTCTAAAGTTCATCACTGGTTTTATAAATGTTCATCACCTTGTCACATTTTGTTCATCAATTCTGTTCTAGATGATCTTCATTGTTTTTATATTTGTTCATCAGTGCTTTCATATTATCATTTTTTGTTTCATGGACATTGTTTTCAGCGTGGGGCATTTAAATTTCAAGAAGAATGACTTTCTGAGCATGCAAAACAATCTATATGTTGAAAGCAATGTGATTGACGCATGAGCACACTGGCTGAATCTCAAAGAGGAAGAAAGAGATGAAGCAAAACCTCTTAGATTCTTTGCTTCAATTGATACAACGGTAGGAATTTTTTATATGAACAATTTTGTCATTAACATGTGGAAACATAACTAACGGAATCTTTTGATATTATATAAAATTCTGTCCCGACTATGGTGGGTTTTGAACTAAAAGATTCAATCACATTCTTCAATGGTGAAATGGAAACTCAGTTAGCAAGACTGCCACTTCACAAATTGAATGATATTCAGTTGGAAGTTCACTGTGCAGCTTGTCTTCCCAATATACCAGAGTGAACACTATTACTGCGTTGTTTTCAATCTCAAGAACCCAAGAATAGATTTCATTGATAACTCCAGTGTTCAAGGCAAGAAGCTTGTGAAACATAACAACGTTCCTAAAGTGATGGTAAGTTTTAATACTGGATATTGTTCTTCAGTTTATTTGGTAATGTTCATCATTATATTTCAGTATGTTCATCATCATATAAACTGTATGTTCATCATCATATAAACTGTATGTTCATCATCATATAACTGTATGTTCATCATCATATAACTGTATGTTCATCATCATATAACTGTATGTTTTAAATATGTTCATCATTGTTTTTCAATATGTTTGATATTATTGTGTTTTTATTTTACAGAGAGCAATGTTTGTGGAATTTCTAAGGAAGCATGGCATGGAAGCCAAAGCAGCTCTATTCAAAGACGAGAAAAAGGTCAAAGTTGAACGTCTTTCAATGTACTGGAGAGATGACAAGAACAAGCAGGATTGTGGTATATATACCATGCGACACATGGAAACGTACTTTGGGGAGGGGCTGACAAATTTTACAACTTCTTTGAAGAAAGGTGACAATAAGCAAATGGACATGATAAGGGTCAAGTACATTTCAGAGTTGTTAACCAACAGATTCAACAATGCTTACCCACAACTTATAGAGTGGGTAAATGGAAAATGAACAATGTAGAAGTTTGACAATGAGTACAAGAATTCTTTTTTTCATCTATATATTACAGAATGTTCATCAAATCACTGAACAATGTTCATCAGCTTAATTGTGAATGTTCATTGAATATTTAGCCAAAGTTCATCATATTAACACTGAATGTTCATTGACGTTAATCTCAAAAGTTCATCAATATGATAAGTAATTTTACTTGTCTTTTTCACAAATATTCATCATATTAATAATGAATGTTCATCGAGCTTAGATACAAAGTTCATCAAATTAACACAACAAGTTCATCACATTAACAAAGAGAGTTCATCTAATTTGATATCGATGTTCATCAATTTTTCCCATGTTGTTCACCAGATTATATATAACTGTTCACCAAGTAGATTACAAATGTTCACCAGAACTAGATTTACACATAAAGACTTAAATGATAGTTTTAGAATTATCTAACTTCAAACACTTGTTGAAGTATTCTCAGGACATGTAGAGCGATTGTGTCCGGATTTCAAACATATTGAACAACACTTCTTCATCTTGTTAGAATTCAATCTAACTTTCTCAATTGTACTCTTCAAACGTGATGTTTTTGGCCTTCCTTTGCTCTTTGATTGTGGAGGTGGAAGGACAGATATTGTATTTGGTAAAGGACCAACAAACTTCTCAAATCTTGCCTCTCTGCTTTTTGTAGGAGTCTTGCTGTTACTCATAGAAGACGACTCAGCCTGAATGGATGAACTGTACAACTCACGCTTCTCCTTTAGAAAAATCAACAAGTCTTTCAATTGATCAGAATCATGCTCAATTTCATTGATAATACGATGTATCTCAGACATAACATCATACACTAAAGGCTTCTTCTCATCCATCTCAACAGATTCTTGAAATACTAAACCATCAATCTCAAAAGTTGGCTTCAATGTTGTGCTCTTACTCCATCGTGGTAATATATATTGGTCAGGCATTTTCACATCCAAAGGTGGACCAACACATCTGATTACCAATATCATGTGACAGCATGGAAGACCTATCTGCAAGAACCTATTACAAGAGCACTTATATTCATTTGTGGATGGTAAGTGCTGAACCACAAATGATTTCTCAAAATGTCCACGAACACGGTAGTAATGGACATCACCCTCTGTGAGAGAATTAACCAAGGCACAATCATAGGCAGATGAGAGAAGCTGAGTTTGCAAATCATCAAAAATAGGCAGTGTATAGACATCACAAAGCTGAACTTCCATTTGGGTCGGTGTCTTGAGAGTAGGATGGCGGGTGGAAGATTCGAAGTCATGCTTACGATGAGTATGTCTTTGAGAATCAATTGCATTTTCAAATTGCAACATGAACACTATAAGGGATGATGATGAGCCAATGAAATGTGAGAAGAAGAAGTTCTGAGATTCAGACCTCGAAGTTGTTCTAAGCAGGCCACCCATATGGACATTTTGAAAGAAAGCGGGAATCCATAAGTGTCGTAGATCAAACATTGTCTTGAAGATTGAAATCATCTATAATACCATGCCAAAGCTCCTCAAAATCCACAGGAGTAATCTCATCACTCCAAACAATAGCATTGAATCTATCCCTGAAATCTTTATTTTGCTCTGGTTCAACCTTAATCTTACCGGGCACTTTGAACATTATGTGCCACATGCAAAAACGATGAACACTTGAGCTAAAAACCTCCTCAACAGCAGCCTTGACAGCAGCATCTTGATTAGTCAAAATAACAAAAGGTTCATGTCCCATTTCCTTTTTGAAATGATCAAACAACCACAAATAAGATGGAATATCTTCGTTCAACAATAAGCCAAATGCAAAGGTGATTGAGCACTTGTAGTTGTCAACTCCAGTGAAAGGAACAAACACTATATCATACCTGAAAACAAAAAGGAAAAACTCATAATGTTTATCAAAAACTGTATTATTTGCTCATCAAATGATTTAACAATGTTCATCATTACTGATAACAATGTTCATCAAAACTGGGATAAGAATGTTCATCAACTGGTATGAATGTTCATCAATAAATCTAACAGTGTTCATCAAAACTTGTATGAATGTTCATCAATAAATCTAGCAATGTTCATCAATAAATTTTTATATGTTCATCTATAAATAAAACATAGTTCATCACAACTACAATGATTGTTCACCAAAACAAATAGGAATGTTCATCAATAAATTTAACATTGTTCATCATAACTACTTAGAAAAATTCACCTAAACAGGTAAGAATGTTCATCAACGTACCTATTTGATTTGTATGTTGCATCAGCAGTCACTACATCACCAAAGAATGAAAAACTCTTGCTTGCAATTGGATCAGCCCAGAATAAACGAGTTAGTTGATTATGCTCATTGACATAGTATTCAAAATAGAGAGCCTCACATCTCTCTTTCTTGCGAAAAAGGCTATCAATTACCATTTGAGCATCACAACCAACCATATACACATTGAGATCTCGGTTAAAATTCTTGAAGTCAACCAGCGAGGCACCAACATTTGCGTAAGATCCAACAGAATTCTTGAACATCTTAAATGCTTTGTTAGTCCCAATATTGGACTTGATACAATTCATAATAAAGTCTTCATGGAATGTAGTCAATTTCTGGTTACTCCTGGCAAGATGTCATTGTGATTCATCAACCATATAATGTGTATGACGCTCCTCAAAAATCTTAACAGAATAGCCATCATGACTAAGATAGCGAAGTGCTAATTTAGCAACACAACCACATCTATCTGAATTCCTCTTCCTTTTTGATGAAGTGGAGTCATCTGCAGTATTTTCATCTACTTTCATATATCCCTGCCTACTGCAACAAAGATACTTCAAAATTGGAACTTTGTTCACATCTTTAGTGCTAGTCCCTGACATGATACGTACACTAAAGCCTTCCCTGATGGCATATTTTTTATAGAATTCGATACCATCTTCAATTGAAGCAAACACTTGACCAACATATGGCTTGTAAGAATCTTCACATAATGGTAAAAAGTATTTCGTATTTCCAGGAGAAATAGAAACTACACCATTGGCATTGGATTGATCAACACCTAGAAAAATGTTCATCAGATATTAAACATATGTTCATCAAACTACTTATCAATGTTCATCAAACTACTTATCAATGTTCATCACAAATCCTGTAAATGTTCATTACACATTAAAATGTTGTGAATGATCATCACATCTAGAACAAAGTTCATCAAATCAGTATTAAAAGTTCATTAAGACTGCATTCAACGTTCATCACATGTTTTATAAAAGTTCATCACAAATACTATCTATGTTCATTATATGTCCAATAGAATGTTCATCACTTCTATTACTGTTGTTCATCAAATCCGTTATAAATGTTCATCAAATCCGTTATAAATGTTCATCAAATCCGTTATAAATGTTCATCACAATTCTTCTAAATGTTCATCACATCACTAAAGATTCATCTTCAGTTTTTGAAATGTCCAATATATGTTCACTAACAGTCTTATTAGCGTTCATCATATGTCTTGTACATGTTCATTAATTACCTCGGAAGTATGATATTAAGCTTTTTCAAAGCTTAAACATAATCGACAATAGTTCATCGATGATGTTGATCAAATTTGAGATAAAAACTGCTTCACTATACACGAATCATCGTAATACTTCAACAAATAAGCTCAAATTGGAGAGAGACAGGGGGATGAACTGGTGAAACAAAGAAAATAGAAGCAAAACCTAGATCCATAGGTAGAATGAAGGAGAAACAAGCTAACAAATGATAATCGATGTGTTGGATTAGCGAACAGAGCAATCAAGAGAACAAGAACACCTGAATACAAAAAATCAACAAAATCAGCTCACGCAAAAACAAAAAGGATATAGAAACGTAAACAAGATGAGGAAAACAAAATTAAATACGAATGCGAGAAGAATAAGAAGGAATTACGCAGCAGAGAAGAGAAGGCAAGATCCGAAGAAGATTTGTTGAAAAAACTTGGGGGAAAAGAAATCGAAGGGGAGAAGAAGAAAAAGGAAATTTACGAGATCTGTTGAACGCGCTTGTACACGCGCCCAAAAGTGAATTATCCACATCCGTCCGATCTGGCGAAATCAAACGGCACACAATCATTCTCATTTATTACTATAGCAACTATTATCACCGGACACTTTTCCTTTATTTATATGTATAAGGTATTAAGGTCATGCTTTTTAAGGAATTGTGCGTTAATGAAGATGTAGGCTATTATTAAGTTATTAAATGAAAGTATCAACGGTTTGAATTTGAATAATTAGAGCTACTAATTTGGAACATTAACCTCCAATAGAAAAGTTCTGGTGCGAACACTTTACGTAGGAAAAACGAACAGTTGAAATGTTCATATTTAGGGTTGTAACGTTCATATTCTGGGCCATAAAAGTTTTTAAACGTTTTCAGTGGGAGACGCAGTGACATACTTGTAATTACTGCGACTTTCGTTTTTTTTTCTTCTCAAAATGACCTTAAAAAATTCATCGTCAAATTATAAATATTACCGCCCAAATTAATTCGGGTCATTGGTGGGACCCTGTATCAGTCCACCAATGACCATGTATGTTCATAATTTGACGATGAAATTTTTTCTCCCATTTTTATGTTTTATGTCTCACAAGTCACAAGTATTTTCAATCTTCTTTTGGAAAGAAATTATTTTTAATCTAGTTTACTGTAGACATGTCTATGCGAACATTGTAAGAATTTCATGAACTTCATAAAAATTCTCTTAGCTTTACCGTTACAATTTTATTCACAAAAAGCAACCCCTATTGTTTGTCACGAGAGTGGCTTACATAACCTACATTCCATGACCATTTTAACTAGACTAATATGGAAATTGTATGTTCATATGCAGGATTATGGTGTAACAATCTCATTTCACAAAGCAACATACCTTGTAGACATTGACATAATCCAAGGCAAGAGGGTTCTCAAACTCGACGACATCTCCGCCAATAGCAAAGCCTGGGAAGGCGTCGACATCCTCTCATTTAATTCGGGTCATTGGTGGACTCATACAGGCTCCCTCCAAGGGTTAGTATAGACTTTAGTCTAGTTTTTTTTTGCCTCACTTTCCTCTATTATAACACTAATTTTCCTGTGGGTCTTTTTTTGTGTAGATGGGATTTTATGGAGTTGGGAGGAATGATATATCAAGATATGGACAGAATAACTGCTTTTGACATAGGAATGAAGACATGGGCTAAATGGGTGGATGCAAATATAGACAGAACAAGAACTAGTGTCTTCTTCCAATCCATATCTCGTACACATTACAAGTATTCTCTCCTTCTCTAATACCATCTATTTTTTTTAGAATGCTGATACAGTTTCAACTCTGAGTAGTTAGGGCATCTCCAACAACTCGCTAAATATGACCAATTTTATCAAATCAATAGACAAATATAACAGTCAACATGGCAAGTCTGCAAAAGAACTTTGTCGACATGTCATGTTTAGCAAGTTTTTTTTTGGTCATCTGTTTAGTAAAACGCCCTTAGTATTGACATCGTTAAGGACTCACCACCATAAAAAAAGATGACATTTTCAAGCTTATCTTATGGATTATGACATAACATATCAAAAAAATTATTCAACTAGAATAGGTCACATTTATGAGCTATCACACCATATAGAGTTAGTTGAACTTTTAGATGAGTCAGCTCTTATGATCTTAGATAGCAACACTTAAAACATTTTTCATACTTATATCTATCATCCAAATCAACTTTGTTGTAAAAAAATTCACCAACAAATACTGTTCCATAGAGAAAAGTTGATGAAATATATACACTAATATGTAAATGTGTAATAAATTGATGTTTGCCCCCACAATTCTAATAGTCCTACACATCCAATAATTACAAACTTGGTGGGTCTATGAGATAAAGATGTCTCTTAATTTTAGTGGCTACAAACAAAAAAGTCTTAATTTTTCTCCTACCATAGCTCCCTACACTTCCCCAAAGTCTTAATTCTTCATTGTAGAATTGTCATATTTTATTTCTTTTATTAGATTTTTCTGTCAAAGCAACATGGAAACAATAATAACAGGTAAAAGCTGATCGATTGCCACCCACTGAAAAGCACACAGAAGCACCAAATAAATTCGCACATGAATTGCACAGATAGAAGGGTTAGTTGCTTTCATGTTAAAATATGTCCCCTGTAAAGGCAGGAAAGATCTGAGACACCCTATATTGGCACTAGATATACAGTGATGACCTTACAAGATAATATAATTTCTTGAATTGGAAAACATGTTCAAAGAAGTGAAATTACCGTCTTTACAACTCCAAAATCTTCAGCAATAACCTGGATGTTGGACAAATCAGAATCAGAGAGGAAAATTTCAACAGCAATGTAAAGTTGCTTGGCGTTGAAACAGACAACAATGAAAGTGTAAATGGTCAGAAATGAATCTAAAAACAACAAAATCCATGAATGAGTAATAGACTTGGCCAACTAGCCATAAACAATATAATTTCGTTGTCATCTTCCTACCTCTCTTATTAACACAGATTCTTAAAGATATTGCTGAAACTCAGGTATGTTAAAATTCACCTAGAACATTGGCTCATACCTCCTTAGTCCAATTTGTTAAGGCCCAACCCAAAGAAAAATCTAGAGAGATTAAGAGGTTGCTAGATTAGGAGAATTTTAGAATTAGTTAGTCTAATCTAAGAATTAATAAATCTAGAGAATTCTAGAACTTGCTTGAGCAATCTCAAACAACCTCCCACTAGTATAAATAAAGGTGTGCTACCTCATTTGTAATCATCCCACAAAGTCCATTCTACTAATTAAGTGCTTCCTTTGTATTTGTGTGTTTACTTCTTGTGCTCATACACCAAAATTTTCACCTAAATTAAATCTTGTCAATACCACAAAGCCCTCAATTCCTCAACATTTGGTATCAGAGCGAGGTTCGTGCTGCGGGCTTTGCGGTTAGTCGGGATTCGGCGAAATTTTACGGTCTGGGATCGTGATTGTTGCTCGGGGAGTAACGAGGTTTTTCGTCGGTGTTTAGAAATCTCAAATTGCGTCGTTGTGCTGTCGGATTAATTGCTCGGAGCAATGACAGATATATCGGGTACGACAAGTGGGATTGAGAAGCTAAACAACAACAATTATACATACTGGAGATCATGCATGGAGTCATATCTCCAAGGGCAAGATTTATGGGAGACGGTAGCGGGTGCAAGCACAACTCCTCCGGAGAGTACTCCAACAAATGCAGAGGCCTTACGAAAATGGAAGGTACGTGCCGCTAAAGCCTTATATCTTATTAAGGTTACTATTGAGACGCATTTAATTGAGCATATTAGAGATGCAAAGACTCTGAAAGAAGGATGGGATACATTTGCATCTCTATTTTCACGTGCGAATGACGCACGATTGCAAATGCTAGAAAACGAGATAGGGACAATTGCACAAGGTCAAATGTCCATATCTCAATACTTTATGCGTGTGAAGAATATATGTCATGAAATATCCCAGCTAGATAAGGAGTCAACTATTAGTGAGACACGTATGAGGCGTATTATTATACGTGGATTAAGGCCGGAGTATAATGCATTTATCACGGCGATACGGGGATGACCCACGCAGCCATCATTGTTGGAGTTGGAGAATCTCTTGGTAAATCAAGAGACACTGACAAAGCAGATGGCCGGTCTTTCTATCAAAGACCATGAGGAGGCCCTTTATTCAAACAAAGGGAAGAATCAAAGGCCGTATTACAGGAAGAAGCCAAAAGAGTTTAAGGGGGGACAGAGCAGTGATAACCAGAAGAGGCAAGGAAGCATGGGTCCTACACAGGAGAAGGTAGGTCCAAAGAGAAACTTTGGGAGATGTTTCAGGTGTGGCAAGCTGGGTCACTTTGCTCGGGATTGCAGAGTGAAGATTGTCGAAGGAAACTCGATTGAGGAAAAATCAAGAAGGACTCGTGAAGACGAGTGGGACGTTACTGCTTCATATGCAGCAATAGAAGAAGAAGAGGGAGCTTGTGCTCTCACTACTACGGTAGTAGATATTCCTTCTTCAGAAGCTTGCATAGCTAACAGTGTCAAGAAGGAAAGAATCAACTATGAGAAAGACTGGATAGTTGATTCGGGTTGCTCACATCACATGACTGGTGATATGAGTAAGTTCACGAAGCTGCGGGAGTATGAAGGCAGAGAAGCAGTTATCACAGCAGATAATACTATGCATCCAGTACAACATGTAGGAGACTTGACAGTTTCACCATGCAAGGGAGGTCCTAAGGTTCTGGAAGATGTATACCATGTTCCAGGAATGAAGAAGAATCTCTTGTCGGTTCCTCAGATTACAGCTGCAGGAAACTATGAGGTGTTTGGCCCAGACGATGTCAAGGTGCCGGCAAATGCAAGCATACATGGTGAAGTTCTCATGGAAGGGAAGAAGGTACGGAAGCTGTATGTGTTATCAGCTGGAGAGGCATATGTAGATAAAGCTCGTCAACATGAGACGACTGGTCTGTGGCATGCTCGGTTAGCACATGTTCACTTCAAGCGGCTAAAGGTGATGATGAAGAAGGACATGGTGAAGGGGCTTCCTTCTCTAGAAGTACGTGAAGGAGTTGTATGTGCAGGGCGCTAGTTTGGGAAAGCACACAGGTTGCCTTTCAGTGAATCAAAGGTACGAGCATCAAGACCGTTGGAGCTTATACACTCAGATGTGTTTGGCAAAGTTAAAACGCCATCTTGCCCAGGTAAGCAATACATGCTCACATTTATTGATGATTTTTCAAGATATGTGTGGGTATACTTCTTAGAGCAGAAAAGTGAAGTATTTAAGAAGTTTACCGAGTTTAAAAATCTGGTGGAGAATGAACTCGGTGAGAAGATAAAGTGTCTCAGAACTGATAATGGTGGAGAATACACCTCTAAAGAGTTCGAGGAGTATTTGAGGAAGCACGAGATACGTCATCAGCTCACGTGTCCATACACACCTCAGCAAAATGGAGTTGCTGAAAGGAAGAACAGACATCTTGGAGAAACTTGCAGGAGCATGATGCACGCCAAGAATGTGCAACCTCATTTCTGGGCAGAGTGTATGAATACTGCAGCACACGTCATCAACAGGATGCCTCAAGCAAAACTTGGGTTTCAGTCACCTTACCAAGTTTTGTACAAGAAAAACCCCACTGTAACACACTTTAGAGTATTCAGATGTGTGTGTTACGTGTTCGTCCCAGAGCAGATGAGAGTCAAGATGGAAAAGAAGGCCATCAGGTGCATATTTGTGGGATAAGACCAACAAAGGAAAGGTTGGAGGTGCATTGATCCAACAACCAACAAAGCCTACGTCTCATGTCACGTAGTCTTTGATGAAAGCTCATCTTGGTGGGGTCATGATAATGTGCTTCTACCATATTCAGGAAATATTACAGAGGAAGAACAAGTGGAGCCGCATATTGAACCATCAGTGATCAGTGACTCAGGACCAGAGGTTCATAGTCCAAGGTCTCAGAGTACTTCAAGCCCTTGGAAGATAGGTGTAAGGAGAACACCTGAAAGGGAGACTATGTCCAGTGGAGGAAGTAGCTCGAGTAGAGATGATGAAGCACCAGAACTTGATAGAGTGGTCACTGATGAACCTGGAGTTCGAAGATCAACAAGGATGAGAAAACCAAATCCAAGGTACGTTGATGCAGGATTTGTTGAAGCCATGTCCCTTAAGAAGTGTTGTATTTCTCCAAACAGGGATGGAGAGTCAGCTTCATACAATGAAGCAAAAGGAGCTACTGAGTAGGAGAAAGCAACGAAGGAGGAA
This sequence comes from Oxyria digyna, assembly GCA_029168935.1. Lineage (NCBI taxonomy): Eukaryota > Viridiplantae > Streptophyta > Magnoliopsida > Caryophyllales > Polygonaceae > Oxyria > Oxyria digyna. The sequence goes on along the minus strand of JAPVLV010000001.1, from coordinate 59,229,384 downwards.
ATAGATGCATTGAAGAAGAACGGGACATGTGAACTCGTTTCATTATCAAAGCTCGGTAAGTTCAGGACCAAGCTTGGAGTATGCACCAGAGAGTCGGTGATGAGGGGGTGTTAAAATTCATCACCTAGAACATGGGCTCATACCTCCTGAATCCAATTTGTTAAGGCCCAACCCAAAGAAAAATCTAGAGAGATTAAGAGGTTGCTAGATTAGGAGAATTCTAGAATTAGTTAGTCTAATCTAGAATTAATAAACCTAGAGAATTCTAGAACTTTCTTGAGCAATCTCAAGCAACCTCCCACTAGTATAAATAGAGGTGTGCTACCTCATTTGTAATCATCCACACAAAGTCCATTCTACTAATTAAGTGCTTCCTTTGTATTTGTGTGTTTACTTCTTGTGCTCATACACCAAAATTTCCATCTAAATTAAATTTTGCCAATACCACAAAGCCCTTCATTTCTCAGCATTGAGAATCATTTATTTTCCCTCTCAGCTAGTTTATAGATTGCCTAGTTTGGCACAATTTCGTTACTCCCTAGGCCTATAGTGCATGGTTTCCAACAGTGTCCTATTGAATGGAAAAGTGATTATTATTATCGTATAATTAAATAGTTCATAAAATGTGTTTAGTTTACTCACTTTTAGGTTTTTGGTTGTTTGAATTATGTCCTCTAGGTCAATCTCTTCATCTCATCCTCTTTAATTGAGCATGCTGGTTGATATTAGGTTTTGATCGTGCGATATACAAGTGGTTTAGTTGAAACTCACATTCTGATTCACGGTTTATTGCAAGGTTATGTTAACCCTGAATCCAGGAGAGGCATTGATGGTCATTGCCAAGAAGCAGAAAAAAAGCTAAGGTTTCTGGATGAGTTACAATAAGCCTAATACACTTATTTTTACGTATGAACAACTAAGGTCACCACGGTGTTTGAAAGGTGCTCGCCTGGGTGCATGACATGACATACCACCAGCGCATCTCGGCCTCAAGGCAGCCAAGGATGCAAGGTAAAAATGTGGACCTTGCTCCGCTTAGCTTGCCTAGCGACCAGGAGTCTCATCGCCTAGATCGCATTTTTTATCATTGGGTCACCAAATGGTCACATTAACAGCCACTCATAGCCCAGCCGTTTTGTATTCCAAGTTTCCAACGCATGGTCCCTTAATTCTCCAATAATCTTCCTAAATTCCCAAATATTCTTTGTGGCACCCGTGTTATCTAGCAAAGTCACGATACGTAACTAAAAAATAATTGAACCCTAACTCTGCTTCCAGTAAATAGGAAATTTCAGCTAACCAAACTTTGTTTTTTTAATAGTGATAATATCCCTATCACTGACTAAGCGCAACCGTTGTCTCCTACTAAGTTACAAGCTCTAACATAGTAAAATGTTACACAAGTAAATAATAACTTCACAGCAAACATCATATCATACACCAAAAGAAAAACTAGATAGAGTGTTAAATGTATATAGTCCCTGATGTAACTAGATTTGAGCACTTGATTGACTTGCATGTAATTTGATGATGCTTAGCTTGATAGGAGTTGGTTTGGCCTTGATCATTTATGTCTATACACTTGAGCAACCCCGAGTTATCTCGGTTGGATGGCTAATGTTGTATTATGTCATTTAATGGTCTTGGGCCTTATTCTGTGTTGGTCCAGTAACTTGTAATTGGGCCCATCTGGTTCAGTGATTTGGGGCTCGGTTTTGGTACTTAAGCAAAAAGGCTAGGGTTTCTGGTTCATAACATCAAGCGCAGCTTTCCACAGCGAGAGAAAGAAAGAGTGAAGAGCAAAGGCGATTCGCGGCGGTTCTCACGGTGAAGAAGGAATTTCTCCAGTGGCTTCCTTTGGAGATCTGTTGGTGGCGAATGATTGAAGAGCTTCCTTCTCGAAGCTCGTTGTTCATCTGAGAAGGGAGATCCTTCTGTCTTGGTCTTTCTTGTTTCTGTTGTGATAGAAAACTCTTGTTAGGGCTTTGCTGATTTGGTTGCGTGCTTGTTGTCTGTGCTTGAACACTTCTGAGTATCTAGTGAAAGCTTTGGGTCGAGTCTCCCCGCTGAGGCTCCGCAGACGTAGGGGATTTCCCGAACTGCGTGAACAAGTTCTTGTGTCATCTTGCTTTACTTTGATTTCGCGATTAAGATCTTGTTTAGCTCGAAGCGATAGAATTCACATTGTGGTATCAGAGCCAGGTTCTCTGATACTCTTGGTGTTCTTTGCTTCCGCTGTACCTTTTGATTTGAGCATTTGGATCCCCTGAGATCTTTGCTCTGTGTTTGGTCAAGAACCATCTTGATTTCTTGACCTAAGCCCTAACATTTGTTTTCTATTTCTCAGATTCTAGGGTTTATTGTTAGCCCTTGTTACTCCTGTTATTCAGTGGACTAACTGATTGCTTTTGTCTTTCTTGGTGATTGGCAAATGTCTGAAGGAGCAAGGCTGAAGCCATTTGATGGCACTGGTGATTTTGCGATGTGGAAGGTGAAAATGAAAGCCATTCTGATTCGTGAAAAGTGTTGGAAAGCAGTTTCTGAAGAATGGGATCTGAACATAACAGAAGGAGAAAGAAAGGATATGCAAGAACTTGCCCATTCATAAATAATTATTAGACTCTCTGACGACGTAGCTCGTCAGGTGGTAAGCTTTACTCAACCAAAAACTCTTTGGAATGGTTTAGAGGAAATTTTCTTTTCTAAATCACTGCCTAGTCGAATTTCTTTGTTGTGTAAACTATTCACCTTTAAGATGGATTCTTCTATTACTGTCCAATATAATTTTGACAACTTTATAAGAATGACTCAAGATCTTAAAAGATGTGAAGATAACCTCACCAAGTTGTTTTACTGCTAAATTCTTTGCCTGCTCAATTTCATACTCTAAAGGATGTTATCCAGTTTAGTAGAGATGAGTTGACCATAGCTAGGATCACTGAATCCATACTTCAGAAAAATGAAATCCTTAAGATGTTTAAGACTAAAACAGGGCCCAAGTCTGAGTCTAAGTCTGAAACTAGGAATGAAGTTATGATGGTTAAAGGAAAGAATAAGCAGAAAAAGAAGTTTAAAAAGAAGAAAGACAACTTTGAAAAACATGATAAAGACACTTCTAATATTAAGTGTTATTACTGTGATAAGCTAGGTCATTATGCCTCTGATTGTCATAAAAAGAAAAGAGATGAGAAATTTAAAGGAAAAGAAGCTAATTTCTCTGATGTGTGTGAGTCTGGCCAACAGTATAGTGATGAACTTCTTATGGTTGCCCCCTTATCTATTGATGAATCCTGGATTTTAGACTCAGGATGTACCATGCATGCTACACCTAACAAAAACTATTTAAGAACCTTAAAACTTTGTGATGGAGGGAAGGTCATGTTAGGTGATCATTCCTCTTTACCTATTAAAGGGATTGGAACTGTACCTCTTAGGATGTATGATGGCATGATTAGAGTTCTGCAGAATGTTAGGTGAGTTCCAAACTTGAGAAGAAACTTACTGTCTGAATCAGTCTTTGATGATCTAAATTGCCATATTGATACTTTTAATGGAATAAGAGATGTTACCAGAAATGGTAAGGTCCTTATTAGGAGCATAAAAAAGGGAGGACTTTACTATGCTATTGCTTCTCCTGAATTGAATGTCTCCACTTGAAGTATTGAAAATGAAAATTCTGATCATACTAAGATATGGCATGATAGACTAGGGCATATAGGAAATTCTGGTCTACATCAGTTGTTTGTTACTGGATTGATTGACAAAAAACCTTGTGATCTAAAGTTTTGTGAAATATGTGTGCTTGGTAAGAAACACTCACACAACTTTAGTAAATCCAAATATGTTGTTGCAAACCCTCTGGAGTATGTACATTCTGACCTCTGGGGTCTTGCACAGGTATCAACCATTGGAGGTAGAAACTATTTTCTGTCTCTTATTGATCACCACACTAGAAAGGTTTGGGTTTATTTACTTAAGTCTAAAGATGAGGCTTTTGATAACTTTAAAAATTGGAAATGCATGGTTGAGAGTCAATCTGGTTACAAACTAAAATGTTTAAAAACTGATAATGGACTTGAATTTTGCAACAAGCCCTTTAATGAGTATTGCATGATTAATGGCATTAAACGTAACCTCACTGTTCCTGGCACCCCTCAGCAGAATGGTACTGCTGAGAGGATGAACAGAACACTCCTAGAAAAGGCTAGGTGCTTACTTTTCAGTTCTGGCATGAAAAAGACTATGTGGGGAGAGGTTGTTATTACAGCTGCCTACCTTATTAATAGATCCCCATCTTCAGCTATTGGTTTCAAAACACCTCAGGAAATGTGGAGTGGCAAGAAACCAACCCTAAGTCACCTTAGGCCATTTGGTTGCACTGCCTATGCCCACATTTCTCAAGGGAAATTGGAACCTAGAGCCTTAAAATGTGTTATGCTAGGATATCCAGATGGAATAAAATGTTATAAATTACTATTAATTCAAAGTGGTGGTTATAAGGTTATAACTGCCAGATCTGTGACTTTCAATGAAAGTGATTTCCATTTTAAGTCAAAGCTAAGATCTACCACTGAGAATGCAGGTACTCAACAAGGCACACAAGAAATAGAAGATGGTCAGTTCTATGATGACAAGCATGACAAAGCTAATGACAGTGAAGAGGAAGAGTTTGATGAAGGACAATCACTCTCGAGACAGCTCACAACTGGAGCTGAAGCAACTGAAGCTAATGAGTGGCTTACTGCTATGCATGAAGAACTTCAATCTATGAAAATCAACAACACTTGGAAACTAGTTCCTAAACCTGACAAGGCTAGAACTATTGATTGTAAGTGGATTTTTAAAATAAAAGAAGGATCTTCTAAACTTGAACCACCTAGATATAAGGCTAGGTTGGTAGCTAAGGGCTTTACTAAAAAAGAAGGAGTTGACTACAATGATATATTTGCTCCAGTAGTTAAATATAAAACTATGAGACTGTTGCTTGCTATGACTGCTGTAAATGATTGGGAATTAGAGCAAATGGATGTAAAAACTGCATTTTTACATGGTGACCTTGAAGAAACTATATACATGAGACAACCTAAGGGTTTTATTGATAAGAAACATCCTGAACATGTGTGTTTACTTAATAAGTCCATCTATGGGTTGAAACAGTCACCCAGACAGTGGAACAAAATATTTGACTCTTGTATGCTCTCACTTGGTTTCTCTAGGAGTAAATATGACACTTGTCTGTATTTGAAAAATGTCAAGAATAAAAATGTTGTCTATGTCTTGCTCTATGTAGATGATATTCTCCTTATCAGTAATTCTAAAGTTGTTATCTCTGGTGTCAAAAATGATCTGAAAGTTCATTTTGATATGAAGGATTTAGGTCCTGCACAGAAGATATTAGGAGTTAAAATAGTTAGAGACAGATCTAAGAGAACTATGTGATTATCTCAATCAGATTACTTGCACAAAGTTCTTGATAGGTTTGCCATGACTAATGTTAAGCCTTCCCTTATACCTTTAGGAGGGCACTTAGACTTATCTAAACAGTTTTGTCCTGTGACTGAGTCTGAGAAGTTGAAAATGGAAAAGGTCCCTTATGGTGTGGTTGTAGGATCTATTATGTATGTCATGCTTTGTACTCGGCCTGATTTGGCTTTTGCTGTAAGTGTCTTAAGTAGATATATGTCCAATCCAGGGGATAGACATTGGCAGGCTATGAAATACTTGCTTAAATATATCTCTGGTACTGAAAACATAGGTCTTGTGTATGGTGAGCATGTGCATAAAACTGAGCTCCAAGGGTATGTGGATTCTGATTATGCTAGTAATAAAGACAATAGGAAATCTACCACTTCTTTCTTTTTTTACCTAGGCTGGAAATTGTATTTCATGGAAGTCTCAACTGCAACCTAATGTGGCCTTGTCTTCAACTGAAGCAGAATATATTGCTGCAACTAAGGCTACTAAGGAAGCTATTTGGTTTCAAGGTATTTTAGAAGAGATTACTGGTAAGGTCTATACTCCTACTTTGCATATGGACAGTCAGAGTGCACTATACTTGTGTAAAGATCCAGTTTATCATAAAAGAACTAAACATATTGATGTTAGGTTTCATTTCATAAGAGACAAAGTAGAGTCTCAAGCTATTATTGTAAAGAAGATCTTAGGTGATGTAAATCCTGCTGATTTTGGGACTAAAATAGTGCCTACTAATAAATTTGTGTTCTGCAGGGATGCTTTGCACATTGCAGATGTCACTTGAGATTTGGACCTGGGCCAATGAAGAGGATGGGAACTTGGTCTAAAAGCTTTTCACTAGATGTCTTAGGAGTTTGAGTTACAGTCAGGACTAGGAGGGCATTTGTTAAATGTATATAGTCCCTAATGCAACTAGATTTGAGCACTTGATTGACTTGCATGTAATTTGATGATGCTTAGCTTGATAGGAGTTGGTTTGGCCTTGATCATTTATGTCTATACACTTGAGCAACCCCGAGTTATCTCGGTTAGATGGCTCATGTTGTATTATGTCATTTAATGGTCTTGGGCCTTATTCTGTGTTGGTCCAGTAACTTGTAATTGGGCCCATCTGGCTCAGTGATCTGGGGCTCGGTTTTGGTACTTAAGCAAAAAGGCTAGGGTTTCTGGTTCATAACATCAAGCGCAGCTTTCCACAGCGAGAGAAAGAAAGAGTGAAGAGCAAAGGCGATTCGCGGCGGTTCTCACGGTGAAGAAGGAATTTCTCCGGTGGCTTCCTTTGGAGATCTGTTGGTGGCGAATGATTGAAGAGCTTCCTTCTCGAAGCTCGTTGTTCATCTGAGAAGGGAGATCCTTCTGTCTTGGTCTTTCTTGTTTCTGTTGTGATAGAAAACTCTTGTTTGGGCTTTGCTGATTTGGTTGCGTGCTTGTTGTCTGTGCTTGAACACTTCTGAGTATCTAGTGAAAGCTTTGGGCCGAGTCTCCCCGCTGAGGCTCCGCAGACGTAGGGGATTTCCCGAACTGCGTGAACAAGTTCTTGTGTCATCTTGCTTTACTTTGATTTCGCGATTAAGATCTTGTTTAGCTCAAAGCGATAGAATTCACATAGAGCAAATCTTGCCTTTGCTTTGCCAAATTCAATTAACACGATCTCAAAGTGAAGCTCGTCGTCTTTTGGGAAGGTCTCAGGAACAGGAACAGGAACAGGAACAGGACACTTCTCCTCACCATAATGCATTCCAGGTTTCATCTTGATCTGCAGGAAAAAAGAATAAGACACAGAATAAACACAAGAGCACAACACTGAATAAAACTTCTCTACAATCATAAGACTAGCAACACCAAGAAGTCATATTCAAGAACAAGGACACTATCCTTGCAGCACATCCAGCCAATGCATAGCCATTGTATTGTAATATAGCAATATTATAACAATGTTTCAGCTAAACAAACAATGAAACTAAGGAAGACAACAAGTCAGAAAGAAAATAGAAAATTGCAATGAAGTCTTTGCACATCACCAAATATACTTTTATATAGCCACCATCTAAACTTAACTGAGGTGAATAAACATTGAAGAATTGACCATTTTATTAAATAGCTCAACAGGAGTAGCTCTTTTAGTTTCTAAGCATCTGTACTTGCAACAGTATATTCTATTTACTCAACACTGAAGATAGAATAGAGCATCAAGCAATGTAGATTTCAAACTTGCAACATTCCAGTATTCAAAATTACATTGTTAATTTGTTACATAAAAACACAACAACGGGCAATGGGCATGAGATGGCAAGAACTCAAAAATATATGCTAAACTCATAGTTGACTTCTGACATTGACTAGCAATAGAAACAATTTAATGGTGTTTGTTTAGAAATGCTAAAAAACCTACAAAAAAATTTAATACATCCAATGGATTTGTCATGTTCCAAGTGCAAACAAAGCTACAATTTTTCCCTTCATATTACATGCAACTATACAAGTGCCTCAAACTGCTGTGGAAACTGAACCGAAGTGAGGCTAACAAATACTACCTCCGTCCCATTATATAGTTCCCGTTTCTATTTTGGGTGTCCCGAAAAGTTCTTCTCATTCCCCCCTTCTTTCCATTTTTATCCTACTTTTTCCTCAAAAACTACACCCATTTCTCTTCTCTTACACACTATTCTACCTCAAAATTCACATAAAACCATTTTTTATCTTCTCTCTCCTACATAAAAACCCACACCCACTCACATTCTCTCTCTCTTTCACTTCACTTCTCTCAATTCCTTAATTCCCGTGCAAAAGCAACAATAAGCACTATAAAAGAGGACGGAGGGAGTAATTTGGAACAACATTAAATTAGGATGACGATCACTTTACTCACTAGCAAATTATAATACACCCAGTTCATTAATAAAGAAGATAATCCATATAAACATAAACGTTACAGCCAAAACTCAAAAAAAATCAAACCTTGGTTCATAATGTATAACAAATTATATCAAACATCACCTTTAACAGCATTGCTAATGGTGACGGTAAGATGAGGCTATAAGAATTTAAATGAATAAAATATATTACAGATCTTTTTAGCTCTTCTATTGGGCTTTAATATCGTTCAATTTTAAAGACTCGGCCCAAAATGCTATAGTTTTACTGTTGTTATGTTGTGTTTGTTTACACTTTTTTTTCAATTCAAATGAATCAAAACGACGTCGTTTCGGGATAAAAAAAGCCAAAAACGCATCATTTAAAGCAAAAAGCCAAACGGATATTACTTTTAATAAAGTGACACGTGTCGCGCTGTTGTTGGCTTTCCCAGGAGCGCCAGATGGGCACCACGTGGCACGATCGTGGTCGTCCGCGTTTTTCGTTATTACTTGTTTAAAAATGTTATATCTACAAATATACTTAATTAAAAATTATAAAACAAATACCATAATTCTAGTTACATTTTTCTCTATCCATAGACACCCATATTGTATATATTTTGAATAAATAATTTTATTTATTTATTTTGAGTATTATTAATTTCTATAAATCCTTTAAATATTAATTAATTTGTTTTAAGATAAAATTTTATACAAAACTAATGTGTTTACAATTAATTTACATTTGAGGGAACTATTTGTATAAATTTAGTATTTTTTATATTATAAATGTCAATTATAATTATTTATATTACTTTAAACTACATACAAAAATTGAAAAAAAGGATAAAAACATTCAAACAAACATACAAATATTGAAACAAACATACTAATATTGAAACAAACATAAAAACATTGAAACAAACATACACATATTGAAACAAACATGCAAATACTAAAACCAAAATAAAAACACACATACAAAGATTGAAACACACATACGAGAATTAAAACTTGCAAGACATAAAAAAACATTAACTCATCTTCATCACTAATGCATAGTCATCCATCAGAAATCAGCAAGTTCTTTCAAGAGGCGTTTTTTGACTTCTTCTCCATCCTCACCGAGGTTATCTTGTGTTGACATCCATTGAAGCATTTGCATCTTCCTCTCGAATTCTTGTTGCTTCCTCTCCAATTCCAGATCATGGGCTTGTTTTTCTCTCCTGCGGGTCTCTTTTGCCATTGCCAGTTCATGTGCTTTAAGAACCATTTCATGCTTTTCTATACCAATCATATGAACACGCTCATCTTGTAGAACGCAAATTGAAGACTCCCCTTTTTTTGCCTTGCGTTTAGCAGTCTTGATACCCTCTGGGCGCTCAATGGTATGACCACTATAAGCACTTGTAGGAGTATCACCTTCCACATCAGATCTCGATCTCTTTGAGCTTCCTGCACTTCCAGAGCTTGGGCAACATTTGTCCAATCAATTCGGCTACCTCAAAGCCCTCAAGCCAAATTGTTTGCCAAACACCAAGAGTCTGTTCGTAAAGACGTGGAAAGGGCATTTCGAGTACTGCAAGCTCGATTCGGGATAATTCGTAATCCAGCACTCTCATGGAGTGTTGTGAAAATTGGAAGGATAATGAGAGCTTGTATCATTCTCCATAATATGATTGTAGAGGATGAGCGAGATTCGTATAGTCACCATGGGTACGAAATCCCAAAATTCGATGAAAGTGTGAGTGGAGAAACACTACCGGAAACTGACCCAAATTGGACTTTCTCCAACGGCACACCTACGCATATGAGAAGCTTCCTACAATGGTCAAGAGATCTTCGGAGCTCAAATACTCACCATCTACTTCAAGAAGACTTGAAGGAACACATTTGGCAACTACATGGTCAAGATTAAGGTCTTTCTAATGTTTTATGTATTCAATTCAGTAATTTATTGTTCAATTCAGTATTCCGCCTTATTTATTTCTTTTTCATTGTAATGTCTTCAATTTATATGTATTTCGGTAATGTGTTCAATTTATGCATTGTGTGTTTGTCAATAATGATCTAAATGCCTAATATTTTATCTTAATTATGATTAATTAAATATAACAAATATTTCAATTAACAAAAAACAAATATTTATGTTTAATATAATAAGATCTTATTTATTTATTTAAAACTAAAATATATTAGTAATATAATACAAATTCAGGGATATAAACGTAATTTTATAAACCTTACAGTTTTTCCCTTACAGCCTCCATTGCAACAAAAAAAAAACAGTAAAGCTAAAAGAAGAGCTTTAGCTTACAGCCCTTCTTATAGCCCCGATTTTAAAGCCTTTCTTACGGCCTCCATTCATCCACTAGTTAAACCTTTGCAAAAAAATTGATAATTTTAGCTCAATTATTTGTTCTCTTATAAGATCCAAAATAATGACTTGCCTCACTACAAACAAGAAGGCCTATAATCTAGGACTAGACTACTAGTAGCCTTACTAATGAGTAATATTTTGCCTAATTTAGCAATAAGAATACACGTTACCATAGCCACTTCACCCTTCAGCATGGTGGGAATTCCTTCTAGCAGCCCCAACATCATCTTGCTTTTACCCAAGATACTCCTGATTGGAATTCCCTTACCTGTTAAGTACAAGTAATAATCAACTTTAATACCAATAAGTTTGATAAAGTGAACCATATGTTAAATAAAATATAGCTCAATTAATTTAATTTAATTTCAGTTGCATATTTCTCCCCTGTTTTTTTATAGTGAATAGGGAAAATCTCACCAGAGCATAGATTGGAACACAAAATAACTTGTTTCTCGAGATAAGATAACAACATGATTCCAATTATGGTCAAACATGTGAACACTGAACAGAATTCTACTATCAACAAATATCCCTAGGTAGCAAACAAGAAAACAAAGTAAGCACCAATAGATCAACTTATACTGTAAAAACAATAACTAACCTCCAAATTCCTTTTTGGTTGACTGAACAACAAAACCTTGGAGGGTAGGGATAGTGCTCACCTGAGTTTGCAACAATAAGAGCGCTAAATTGCCACATAACTTATTCATCACTGACTAAAGCACAAGCCGTTCAAGCATGTATTAAACCTGATCACCATCAGAGGCTTTCAGCAATCCTCCTGGCACAACCCGTCGCGGATCTAGGCGAGGGCTTCGAGGGGCGACCGCGCCCGCTTCCACCGGAGATCTGTCCATATTACCTTAACTTGTGATGCTGAGACAGACTGTTGGAACTCGGATTGGTTGGAACCTCGTTCCAACGGAAAGGAAACCGGCAACACTCCGGATTCCCGAGTCTTTGTCGTTTCTTCTTCTTGTGGTCCCTTTATTCTCTCTCTCGTTGTAAAGTAATAACGTTCATGTTCCTGCAAAAGCCAAACCCGGAGCTGGTGCTCCCCGGGAAGGCACTCCGACGCTCAAGTCAGTAATTATTTAAATGATATAATTGTCAAATGATATCTTAGGGAATTAGAATGATTATTTACACCCGAAAGGAGATTTAAGAATGTAATTGCACATTACCGAAAGAGGGTGAAACTCATGCTCAATGCTTTATTTGATTAAATGACCTTACGAGTCATATATATACCCATAACACCAACTTACTCAATCTCTTGTACATGCTTGGAGTCCCACAAAAACAGCGTTCATGCATGGCGAGGACGCGAGCATGGCCGAGGCGAGGAGTCACGCGAGTCAAAGCCGAGGCGAGCTACGTGAGCAAAGGCTACATGAGCAAATGGCTGAGGCGAGCCGATGCACGCGAGTCATGCCGAGGCGAGGCGTGGCGAGGCGATGCACGCGAGCTGCGGGAGTCGCGAGTCATGCCGAGGCCGAGGCGTGGCGAGGCTAGGCGATGCAAGCGAGTCATGCCGAGGCGAGGCGTGGCGAGGCGATGCACGCGAGCTGCAGGGGTCGCGAGTCGTGCCGAGGCCGAGGCGTGGCGAGGCGATGCACGCGAGCTGCGGGAGTCGCGAGTCATGCCGAGGCCGAGGCGTGGCGAGGCTAGGCGATGCAAGCGAGTCATGCCGAGGCGAGGCGTGGCGAGGCGATGCACGCGAGCTGCAGGGGTCGCGAGTCATGCCGAGGTCGAGCTACGCAAGCCAAGAGGACGCGACCTACCATGCCGAGGCGGTCATGGTCAGGGGAGCGAGACCTCCTGCTCCGGTCATGGTCGACGATCTTCCGTCGTCGATCCCGATCTCTACCTCCCGGCCTAATGATGTCCTGGATGTTGTTCTCGTTATTCCTCCCGCTGCAACTCACCTTGCGGTCCTTCCATTTTCTCCTTCTCCGCTTCTTGCTTCGTTCTTCCTTCCCCTCTGTCTTATCTTCCCCTGAGCCCCCCTGTCTTATCTTCCCCTCCTCTGCTTCTTATCTTCTTCTCCTTCTTATCCTCTTTTTTAGTTATTTACCCCCTTTCAGTCTTTCTTAGCAATTTACCCCTTCCTTCGTGTACAACACGCACATATATATATATACAAAAGTAGGCTATTGGGCTTGCTTTATCCCGGGTCCAACACAGCTCCCCAAGCTCTTCGTTGAATAAACGAAGGCTTGGTTTATTGGATCTTTACTAAATCTTATGCCCATTGAGGAATTTCGCGAGTGTGTTATTCGTCATTTACGTGATATTTTTGCGTATTAGATTGGGTAAAGACGAGACAAATTTTAATAGGATTGTATGATACGGTGATTTTGAGAGTGAATCGCACCCAACCTCCCCTTGATTCTTCTCTTACGCACCTTATAGCCTTTTTTTTCTTAGATTAAGACGAGACTCGAGGAGAAAAACTCTCAAGGCTCGTTAGTCGCCAGCCTTGCGAGATCTCTCGTTAATGAACAAAGCTAAGGGAAGCTCCCGGCCTAACGTGAATGAACGAAGGCTAAGGGAAGCTCCCATGCCTAATGCGAATGAACGAAGGCAAAGGGAAGCTCCCATGCCTAATGTGAATGAACGAAGGCAAAGGGAAGCTCCCATGCCTAATGTGAATGAACGAAGGCAAAGGGAAGCTCCCATGCCTAATGTGAATGAACGAAGGCAAAGGGAAGCTCCCATGCCTAATGCGAATGAACGAAGGCAAAGGGAAGCTCCCATGCCTAATGCGAATGAACGAAGGCTAAGGGAAGCTCCCATGCCTAATTGTGAATGAACGAAGGCTAAGGGAAGCTCCCATGCCTAATGTGAATGAACGAAGGCAAAGGGAAGCTCCCATGCCTAATGCGAATGAACGAAGGCTAAGGGAAGCTCCCATGCCTAATTGTGAATGAACGAAGGCTATGGGAAGCTCCCAGCCTTATTGTGAATGAACGAAGGCTAAGGGAAGCTCCCATGCCTAATGTGAATGAACGAAGGCTATGGGAAGCTCCCAAGCTTTAAGGGAAAAGGCACCTTAGGCTCGCTAAGATGTTAGCCTCGTGATCGATCTTGCGATTGAGCATGTTGCTACTCACGTGGAGTGTTTGAGGCATGCTGCTGTTTGCGTCGCTCGCGTGGTTGTATGCATGCAATGAGGTGTATTGGTCCCCGCGTGGGTTATGTATATTGTTGAATGGAATTTGCTCGTGGGATTTGTCTTGTAAGTCTTGAGTGGATGTCAATAACTGTCATCTCGCATCATGCTTTCGCGGCCAGGGGGAGTTTTCTAGCTCAGCCCTGGAAGTTGGAAACACGAGCCGTCCTCACTTTCGCGACCAAGGGGAGTTTTCTAGCTCAGCCCTGGAAGCTGGAAGTAGGACACGCGACCGGGGGGGTTTTTTAGCCAAACCCGGCCCAGCCGTCTACGCTTTCGCGACCAGGGGGAGTTTTCAAGCTCAGCCCTGGAAGCTGGAAGCACGAGCAGTCCTCACTTTCGCGACCAGGGGGAGTTTTCTAACTCAGCCCTGGAAGCTGGAAGGAGGACACGCGACCGGGGGGGGTTTTTAGCCAAACCCGGCCCAGCCGTCTACGCTTTCGCGACCAGGGGGAGTTTTCAAGCTCAGCCCTGGAAGCTGGAAGCACGAGCAGTCCTCACTTTCGCGACCAGGGGGAGTTTTCTAGCTCAGCCCTGGAAGCTGGAAGGAGGACACGCGACCGGGGGTTTTTTTTAGCCAAACCCGGCCCAGCCGTCTACGCTTTCGCGACCAGGGGGAGTTTTCAAGCTCAGCCCTGGAAGCTGGAAGCACGAGCAGTCCTCTCTTTCGCGACCAGGGGGAGTTTTCTAGCTCAGCCCTGGAAGCTGGAAGGAGGACACGCGACCGGGGGGGTTTTTTAGCCAAACCCGGCCCAGCCGTCTACGCTTTCGCGACCAGGGGGAGTTTTCAAGCTCAGCCCTGGAAGCTGGAAGCACGAGCAGTCCTCTCTTTCGCGACCAGGGGGAGTTTTCTAGCTCAGCCCTGGAAGCTGGAAGGAGGACACGCGACCGGGGGTTTTTTTTAGCCAAACCCGGCCCAGCCGTCTACGCTTTCACGACCAGGGGGAGTTTTCAAGCTCAGCCCTGGAAGCTGGAAGCACGAGCAGTCCTCACTTTCGCGACCAGGGGGAGTTTTCTAGCTCAACCTTAGAAGCTGCATCACCACCCAAGAGGTCTTACAGCCCCGCCTGGTGAGGCGGCATCGTGGCCTAGGTGAGTTTACATCTCATCTAGGTCACAGTACATTTCGCGTGCTCGGTGACTCGCCCGATACCGCTAATTGTAATCAAGCTAAATAAATAGAAGAAAGTATTGAGTAAGGTAAAAGTCATGCAAGGTGCAAGCGGGACTTACCTGACTCTTTGCCTTTTATCTTTTGTTAACCTTGTGATTTGTTTTTTATAGAGCAAGAATAGCAATCTCTCGTCATGACGGATGTCAAACCAGTTGTGTGAAAAAAATCCCCACGGTCGGCGCCAGTGTTGGAACTCGGATTGGTTGGAACCTCGTTCCAACGGAAAGGAAACCGACAACACTCCGGATTCCCGAGTCTTTGTCGTTTCTTCTTCTTGTGGTCCCTTTATTCTCTCTCTCTCGTTGTAAAGTAATAACGTCCATGTTCCTGCAAAAGCCAAACCCGGAGCTGGTGCTCCCCGGGAAGGCACTCCGACGCTCAAGTCAGTAATTATTTAAATGATATAATTGTCAAATGATATCTTAGGGAATTAGAATGATTATTTACACCCGAAAGGAGATTTAAGAATGTAATTGCACATTACCGAAAGAGGGTGAAACTCATGCTCAATGCTTTATTCGATTAAATGACCTTACGAGTCATATATATACCCATAACACCAACTTACTCAATCTCTTGTACATGCTTGGAGTCCCACAAAAACAGCGTTCATGCATGGCGAGGACGCGAGCATGGCCGAGGCGAGGAGTCACGCGAGTCAAAGCCGAGACGAGCTACGTGAGCAAAGGCTACATGAGCAAATGGCTGAGGCGAGCCGATGCACGCGAGTCATGCCGAGGCGAGGCGTGGCGAGGCGATGCACGCGAGCTGCGGGAGTCGCGAGTCATGCCGAGGCCGAGGCGTGGCGAGGCTAGGCGATGCAAGCGAGTCATGCCGAGGCGAGGCGTGGCGAGGCGATACACGCGAGCTGCAGGGGTCGCGAGTCGTGCCGAGGCCGAGGCGTGGCGAGGCGATGCACGCGAGCTGCGGGAGTCGCGAGTCATGCCGAGGCCGAGGCGTGGCGAGGCTAGGCGATGCAAGCGAGTCATGCCGAGGCGAGGCGTGGCGAGGCGATGCACGCGAGCTGCAGGGGTCGCGAGTCATGCCGAGGTCGAGCTACGCAAGCCAAGAGGACGCGACCTACCATGCCGAGGCGGTCATGGTCAGGGGAGCGAGACCTCCTGCTCCGGTCATGGTCGACGATCTTCCGTCGTCGATCCCGATCTCTACCTCCCGGCCTAATGATGTCCTGGATGTTGTTCTCGTTATTCCTCCCGCTGCAACTCACCTTGCGGTCCTTCCATTTTCTCCTTCTCCGCTTCTTGCTTCGTTCTTCCTTCCCCTCTGTCTTTCTTCCTTCCCTTTTCTCCTCTTGTTTCGTCCCTTTCTCCTCTGTTCTTTCTTTCTCCTCCCTCCTTCTCCTCTGAGCCCCCTGTCTTATCTTCCCCTCCTCTGCTTCTTATCTTCTTCTCCTTCTTATCCTCTTTTTTAGTTATTTACCCCCTTTCAGTCTTTCTTTAGCAATTTACCCCTTCCTTCGTGTACAACACGCACATATATATATATACAAAAGTAGGCTATTGGGCTTGCTTTATCCGGGTCCAACACAGACAGAACTCGCACAGCCACTGTCGATCGGTCGCAGAATAGAATTGGGACTTCTGTTCAATGCTAAGGTTAACTTTATCCGAGCCCAAAAGAGGGCTGAGTTTGAATCAACTACAAAACTCCAACCAAATGCAATCTACTGTACAATAAAACAGATTTAATAGATTAGATCAAACCAAATGATATTAACAAGGAAGAAAAGAAAATACAAAGATCAGTAGCTAAATAACAAGGTAACAAGTAACTACTAACAAGGAAAAAGCTAACAAATAACAAGTAATCAGTAGCTAAATATCCAATTGATATTGTTTCTGAACCTAAATGTCGGGGAAGAAAAGAGCGGCGAACAACAAGCACAAGTAAAAGAAGTGTACCTTGGAGTTCTCCGGAGGCAGATGAGTTCTGTTGTGCTGCTAGATCTCTAACTATAGAAGAGAGTTGTTGTACTGTTGTGCGAACAAGGAGAAGCGAGAGAATCAACGAGATTGTGGTGGTCGAAGCAGAAGGAACGGGATCTGTGCCACAAAGGAGGAGCTTGAATTTAAGGATTTGGGAAAAATAGATCTGCCATCGATCAAATAATTAATACTCCGGACTGAAATTAAGCTGGTGATCGGAGGAGGATCGGAGCATCGATAACCAAGATTGAAGAGTAGGGAAGACATGAACGATGATGGTGGCCGGGAATGTAATTTCCAAATTTAGGAAGGGTATTTTTGTCTATTAGAGACACAAAAATCATTTGGGAAGATATAAAATAAAGGTTTTTTTTACCGGAAATCACCCGTATGATATTCTATATTGCTCAAAATCACCCGTATGTTTTAATATTACCGGAAATCACCCTTATGAACGACTCCGTCACTCAACAACCACCCCTCTCTAACTTTCGTTAAATATTAATGTCACGTGTCAAATTATATTAATATTTTATTAAAAATTACTGAGACCACCACTTTCAAATCAATGACATTTTATTCATGCTTTAAAATGTTTAGACTGTTTATGTAATTTGTGAAAAAGTAAACTCAACCCCAAATTTTTTTTAGGCAGTTCTTGGACTACTGGAAGAACGGATCTGACCTTTCAAGAAATCCACTTCATTTTTACTCTTTTATTATCAAAACCATATCCTGACCTTTCAAGATCCAACGCCTAACGCGTTCAAATCATTCCAATTCCCATCCTTACGTTACAGTGTTACACTATATATACAAACCCCCAATTCCAATTCACCAAAACCATAATTGAACGGCGCCTACTACGGCCCTGCAATTCCCCCGCCGCAACACTCCCACCGTCCAAGCCGCGGTGGCCGTGGATGCTGTGCTCGCTGCGGCTGCTGCCTCTTCGACTGCGTCTTCAAAATCATCTGCACCATCCTCATCGTAATCAGACTCATCTTCCTCGCCGTCTAGCTAATCGTTCTCCCTCACGAGCCCAAATTCTACGCCTCCGACGCTTCCCTCGCTGGAATCAACTACTCCAGTAACCAGCTCTCCTACGATTTCAAGGTCAATGTCACAATCTGAAACCCTAACCGTCGGATGGGGATCTACTTTGACCAATTCGAGGCCAATGCCTTCTTCCAGGATCAACGATTCGACACCATTAATATAGATCCGTTCTTCCAGGAGACTAAGAACAGTCCAAAAAATTTCGGGGTAATTTGGGTTGAGTTTTTGAATTTAATATTGTTCATTTAGATTTGGGGAAGACGAAGATTTTTGGGTTTTGATTACTTTTTCATAAATTACATAAACAACTTCAAAATTTTAAAGCATGGATAAAATGCCCTCATATGATTTGAAAGAGGCGGTTTCAGTAATTTTAAATAAAATATTAATATAATATGACACGTGGCATTAATATTTAACAGAAGTTAGAGAGGGGTGGTCGTTGAGTGACGGAGTAGTTCATATGGGTGGTTTTCGGTAATATTAAAACATACGGGTGGTTTTGAGCAATATAGGGTATCATACGGGTGGTTTCCGGTAAAAAAACCCTAAAATAAATTATTTCCCATTTTACACGGAACCACCCGTTAACTTTTGAAGTTTTTATTTTCTGTAAAAATGGAGGTGTAAAAATGTCATTCCACATGTTTTAACGGAACATCTAACAGAAACCGGTAAAGGGTGGTTGATTGTAATAAAAAATTAAAATATGGGTGGTTTAGAATAAATACACATATAACGGGTGGTTTCCTGCAAAATGGCCTATATAACGGGTGATTTTCTGCAAAAATCCCAAATAAATATGCAATGAATTCTTAGTATTATCAATCCCTATATAACTATTACAACAAATCTACTATCTCTCATCCTAGTTATATTATATGGCTTCCTTCATTTTAAGTCATTCATGTGTAACATTTTATTGATTTCCATTTTTATTTTTATTTTCATAATTTTCTAATAATATGTGTTAAATTTGAAAGAAAAAAAAAGGAAACAATATCACAAGAAGAACCCCAAGATTAAAGGCACAATCTTAATAAAAATAGTACTACTTAAAATTATAACAAAAAATATACTAAAATATTCTGGAATCAAATACAAATTTTCTTAAAACAAATAAAAGATAACTAAAATACTACTCTACTTTCTCCATTTTTTGAAAAGCATTTTACTATATGTTTTCCTTTGAAAATTTTGATGTAATATATACATATAAATATAATGGTTTATTTGTTTGTTTGTGCGAATTTCGTGATTAATAACTTTATGATATGATTATATGAAGCATACCGACTATGATATAACTTATGAAATTTCATATGTAGCTTTATTAGGAATTTATTAGAAATTAAATTAATTACTATACTAAAAAATTGAATCATAATTACATAAAAGGTAATAAAGATCCGGTGAGGATGCCTTTACAAAGAAGGAGTGAGGATCAATCTCCACCGTCCGTCACGTTTAATCTCGTTCGTCCGTTTTTCCCCTTTCTCTTTCCCTTTCCTTTCTCTTTCAACGATAAAATTCAGCCGCTCTCTCCCTCTTCTCGTTGCCGACCCGCTCCTCCGTAGATCTCTCCATCACATCGCTCGAATTTGACGAATTCGTTCTCTATAGAAGAAGGAAAGCAACGAAAATTCGGTAAAGGAGAATCATCCTCCATCGCCGCCATCAAATCCTTCTTCTGCTCGTTTACTCGCCGCCATTGTTGTTCTTCGACTGTTCCTGGTGTTCCTTAGGCGAGAGTGTGTTCGACAGTGCTCACGCCACTGTGTTATCTCTTTTTGCGATTGTCGTCGGCCAAATCCAGTGTCCTTCGTGATATGGATAATGCTTCTCCTAATTTAGGTTTAGATCTGTACTGTGTGTTTGATTTGATTGTTGTTTTTGCATATATATTGCATTTCATTACAATATCAATATAATGTCTCAGATTTCTGGATTTTTGTATGTGATTTGGTTGATTTAGGTATGTGCTAGTTTGAATTAGGTACGTGCATCCTTTTGCACTTTAAAATATGTTGCTATTACATTTTTTTGAAAGATCTCGTAAAACCAGTTGGTCATGAACTATGTTTCTGGTTTATGCACATTTTTAACCATTGAGTGATGCACCTTTTGCCATTGAGTGATGCGCCTTTTACCATTGAGTGATGCACCTTTTAATAGACTACGATGCACCAGTTGAGAATTTTAATGATTCGTGTGCATAATGCATTAATGTTCATTGGCTGATGCACCTTTTACCTTTGACTGATGCACCATATAATATGCTATAATGCACCAGTTGAAAACATTGATGATTTATGTGCATAGTGCATTAATGTTCAATGGTTGATGCACCTTTTAGCTTTGATTGATGCACCTTATTCCAAGATGTGATGCACCTAATTATAAGATTGACCAAGCAAGCCATTCTACAACCAAATTTTGAAGTAGACGGTGCAGTGTATGATTCTAGTGTTGAGATTGATGAAAGAAAGCGTTTGTTGGCCGAAGTGATGACAAAAATGTATTCTTGTGTTGACATTGTTGGTGATGACATGGGTAGATTGAAAGAGTTTTTAGCTATTTTAAAGGATCAAAATGATACATTCACAAGATCTGAAGTAGTTGATCCTTCTTCCTTAACACCAACTAGTCTATAACATATAAATCGACCTTTAGAAAAAGCATTTAGTAATTTTAGAGGTGCATTTAGTTAAGCATTTAGTAATTTTAGAGGAGCATTTAGTAATTTTAGAGGTGCATTTAGTGTTCTTTTTTAGTGAGGAGGTGTTTAGCATCTTTAGAAGTGAAGACGAAGACGCCTCCTCATTTTGTAACGTCATGTAGGTTGTCTTCATCGCCTTCTGCTCTGCTCTAAACCGTTATTGATGTGTTGATCTGGTCGATTTGTTTTTGTAACGACTAACTT
Source organism: Oxyria digyna (assembly GCA_029168935.1). NCBI lineage: Eukaryota > Viridiplantae > Streptophyta > Magnoliopsida > Caryophyllales > Polygonaceae > Oxyria > Oxyria digyna. Next base: position 59,208,397 of record JAPVLV010000001.1, on the reverse strand, counting down.
TGACAGCCCAGGGGACGTGGATGTGCTATTTAAAATGTTTCTCCCTGCAGATGGTTCTCTTTCGTTGCTTTCAAAATGTCTGGGCCAAAGAGTCGTTCCGTTGGTTCCCTTCACGAGATTCGTAGGATGATGTCTTTAAAGCGCAAATCCGGTAGGTCTTCTCAGGATAGTAGCGTGAAGAACTGCAACAGTGAATTGGTTGATTTGTTTCAAATGGTGGTTGGTGTCGGCGTCGAGATCTAGGTGTTCATATGATGCTCCTGCTTAAAGATGTAGGATTGTTTTATAGCAGTTATTTATTTAGTATAAAAAGTACTCATGTCAACAACTTTTAGTTTTATGTCGAGACGTTATCAGGCGAATTCGAGATACAAAGTCATGAAATCGACCTATTTCAACCGTGACCCGAACATTAAAAGAGGGTTAAAATAGATATTCATACTTTCTTAACACTGTGAGACAAATATTTTTCCACTCTATTTCTTTTATAATAAAGTTTTAACTAAGATTCGATTTAATTTTTTTTTATTAAAACTGAAATATTAATTTTAAACTCCATCATAAACTATAAAATAATATAAAAAAATATTGTGCATCGTACGGACTCACACTACTAACGAAAAATTTAGTCCTACTAACCATTCAAAAAAAATTATAACTCAATCAAATGCACAAATATGCAGTCCAAAAAAAAAGGGGACAAATAAAAACAATAATTATAAAATTTAGTCCTACTAACGATTTCAAAAAGTTGTACTACTTCCGTCCCTTAATGTTCTTCCCGTCTCTTTCCGGCACATTCGCCGATACACGTTTTGTAACGTTAATATCTTTAAATACACATTAATAAAAATTATAAAATTTTGATATTGTTAAAGCTCTTGATGAGACGAATCAAACAAGACCTCATATTACTATATTTTTTCCTATATATTAGAAGATATATCAAAGATTCTCTTAAAACGTAAATATTGTCAAAATTAAGGATGAGAAGAACTTTTGGGGACGGAGAGAATATTATTAAACTAGTTTGTGAAGTTCACACTAGTTGAAAAGCAACCACCATTAAAACAATATCTATTGAGCAAGAGGAGTGATTTAGATACCTAGTGATATTTACCCTTTTAATTCTATTGATTGAGTGTGTTTTTTATTATAATTCATACTCCTTTAAAAAAGATAAACCCTCCACTATAAATTACATAACCAATCAAACCTAATACAGCTCCCGAGAGTATATACCCACTAACACCAGGTAACTCAATCGTTTTCCATTGAGCAACTAGCAAACTTTCCGAAATCAACCAATCAGAGGAGAAAGAGAGATAGAGATGTGGACACCAGTAGATGCCCACCATAACAGCTGGTTTTGCTTTTGTGTTCACTATCAATTATCCAACTACTCTTTGAAATTCATCCCACATGTAGAACTTGTTTTCTGTTCGTTCTTGACAAATTGGTATATGATGTAAAGAGTAGAGTACATAATAATGGAGGATGCAATCAATAATCGTTACCCTGTTCAACAATCTTATTTGCGAATGTTAGCAGCATGATGCGGATAAGACACAACGGATCCATTAGAGTTTCCTGACCAATCCCTATGCTGCATCAAACCATGGCCTCCATAGCCGTTTCCAAACACAGGCACAGGCATAATCCCTGGACCATAAGGCATCGGAATCGCCATGTGACTATTTCCAACTCCATGTCTCACCTTGTCGTGCAAATTCAGGATCGGGGGAGCCGGATTGGATGCAAAGAGATGGTCTGAAGAGGAAGGACACTCGCTATAAGGAGGCCCTTGCATTCTCTTGAGATACAATCTGTACTTCTGCAAATGACTAGCGACATTCTCTCGAGTCAGACCTTCAACGTTCATCAGTTGCATAATCTTCTTTGGAACGGCGCTCTTAATCCCTAGATGTGTTACCACGTCCACGAATCTCTTGTGGAGCTGCGGAGTCCAGACCAATCGGGGCCGTCGTAAAGCCCTAGCTGATTCCTCCATCGAGTTCGAATTCTCGGCTTTGGAGGCCGAATCGGCTTCATCCATACCCTCAATTCGACGGATCTTCCTCGATTCGGACCTCTCCGCGCCTTCTCCGTCTTCCTCGTCGTCAGTCGTTATCAAATCCCTAGAATCCTTCATCTCGGCGTACGGCTTGAAAGTGTTCTCTGCTGCTACCGCAGGCTGTTTGGCTCTCCGGAGAGCGGAGAATGTCTCCCTGGAGGCTCGATCGACGTCGAGTTTGGTCCGAGTTGGCTCAGGCGGGATGTTGAAGGCGCTCGCTAGCTGCCGCGAAATTAGAGCTTGAGAAAGTGGCGTCAGGTCATCGGCACCGGGAAGCCCGGTCTCCCACTCCAAGATTCGGTTGTCGTATCCGCTTCCGCCGGCGTAATCCACCATGATACCTACTTCTCCCATTATGCTTCCAATGAACAAACCGTAAGCAGTCCGATCGATCTCTGAGTGAACTGGATTGTGAGCGGAAACCACGAGAATCAAGGGGAAGTTGAAACTGTAGCTTACCGCCTGAGCGCGAATGTGATTGTGGAGAAGAAGAAGAAGAAGAAGAAGAAGAAGAAGAAGCGCGATGAAAAAATCTAGTGAAAAGCGTTGGATTAAAGAAAAGTAAATTAAATTAAAGTGGAAAAGTGCAAAATTCTGGAATCTAAAATACGAAAAAGGGGCAAATTTGATGGTGAGGTGGATGAGTAAGGAAGATATTTTTGATATTGGAAAATGAGGAATATCTGGGCTTGCTGTAAGATTGAGCGCCTCAGAAACAGTTGAAGAGTGACTGCACGCGCTTATCTTGATAAGGTGAGTCACTCCGCTATACAGTGATTATGGGCCGTTGGATGGTACACGAAGATCTTCTCATCTCACGGTAGAGAAGATGTGACGTCAGTATGTTCGCTGGCGCCATGATTTTTAAAAGATCTTAAAAAAGGTTACACATCATATTACTCCTTCCGTTAAGAATTATTTGTCCCTGAAGTCCAAAAAAAATTACTTATCTTTGGAGTCCAAATCATTTGTTAAAAATTATTTTTGTCTTTTAATATAATTTTACATCCTTTTTTTCAAATTTATCTGACTGATATTGATTATTTCCTTTATTCTCTCACTATTCGTTCTTTTATTCTCTATGTCACTACTTAAACTATGAAAGGTATATTTGTCTAAAATTTTGAACAATAAATGTGAGGAGAACGAGTACAAGTCCATTCCATTTGCTTTCTCCACTTTTGGTGAGTTGGATAAAGAGGCATTGAACACACTTTCACGTATCAAGACTCTTTGTATTAGTCACTCTAACAATGCTAGATATGGTACATTTATCTTTCACAGATTGCGTTTTTGTATTCAGAAAGGTGTGGGAGCGCAACTTGTTTTTCGGCTCCCAACCAACTTCATACTATATATATATATATATATATATATATATATATATATATATAGGGTCAGGATCTGGTGAGAACACACTCTTAGGAGAGAACCGGTGAGAACCAATCTCAGCCGTCCATATCTAAATTAAAACGAGCGCTCAGATTAAAACAAAATAAGAACAAACGCATCCCTGAAACCTCCCTCGTACGAATACCTTCCTCCTTCCTCATCCTTTCTTCCTCTTTCACCCGTGGAGAGGATTGTATCCACGGTGAGCTCAATCCTTCGTCGACCTCGCACCTCCGGCACGAAGAGGAGACGACAAACTCGCTCGATAGTGTTGCGGTTTCGTTTCTGTTCAACATTTTTGAAAAATTAAATATTTTGATTTTAACTTAGGTTGAATGTTGGGGAGAGCAGCTCTGAAACCTCCCTCCCTCTTTGAATGTTTGAAATTGGTCCAAGCTGACTTCGGATAATTCCGATGTGTTGAAGGAAGCTTCAACTCAAGCTGCTTGGATTGTCAGCTCTTACAATCCCTAGTTGGTGTCTTCATTTCACCTCCGGCAACGCCAACTCTCGGAAGAATCTAGATGAGCTTCGTCGTGCTACGACAAATCTGTGGTTGAACCGGTCGAGATCTGCGCCCGAGGCCGCGATCTAGGTTAGAGTGAAGGACATCCTGCAGTGGAGATCATTGCGGGACTTGATCTACGGTCTTGAACTCTTGATGATGAGGAGAAGGTTGTGGCTCCCTCATTCGAATTATGTTGCTTGCTTCATTCAATCGACCGAGTCTACTATCGAACGGGTAAATCTTACTTCACTACTTCTATCCCTCAAACTGAATTGGAAATAAAAATTCATCATCAATTTTGTGGTTTTTATTAATTCATTTTAATTCTGTTTCCTGGCACTTGATGTTGGAGGCTCTGTTGCTAGTTCATTCTTATCCTTCTTAAATGTAATTGTTCACTCTTTGTATGTAGCAACCATGATTGACCTCTCTGGATAAGCTACAAATAGCCTCTTTGGAAAGCCTAGGAGAAATTTCAACTGGCTATGAAAGCTGATGAGAATGGGGAGAAGCCAATGGGGCTATCTCCTACCTCAGATTCATATGAATTTAGGGATTACTCTCGAGGGTGAAGGTATGGTTTTAAGTTCTTGTGAACATTATAGAGAAGCTACAAATTTGCAAGAACACCAAATTGCAGAGCCTTAAAAATTTGCAAGAACACCAAATTGTAACAATCTGGATGAATAAAGATATGGTTGAGGATTTGTTGCCATGTAATGAATTTAGTACTTGGTTTCATAAGAAATGTCAGCAAAAAGCCTTGCCAAAGAGATTGTCCTGAAATCAGGGAAAAAAGTGCAATGATGTTTTTTTGTCATGTGTTGTGATTAAGTTAGTTTTTGTTGACAGAATTGGAGGTCTAGTTGAAGAACCACAGAGACAAAAAATGAAAAACGCACAGGTAAAATTGCTAAAGTTGGATACTGCTTCTTCATTTTGCACTTGTATCCAATTTTTCTGCTCTGATCAAGAACATACTATACTGATTACTGATATGCTTGATATTCATTACAGATGATAAGTATTGAATTTGATTTCCTCCTTCCTACTCTTACCTGGATAGTTTCCATGAACAAACTAAGATTTTGATTCACAGGTTTGCTACCGGAGATTGAAGAAAAACACTAATAGTTGCTAACTTGCTATTGTTGATTCAGTTCTCTGCGCTAGGACTAACTTCAAGTTGTTTAACAGCAGTTGTTGGCTTCTTGCTTAAGGTAATTAAATTTTCAACATCAGTTTGTTACAAAGCTAAGAAAAAATATTAGTAGATTAATGCTTGAACTTAACATGAGAACTAGACTCATGGTCTATGGGTGAAGGCAACCTCTATCCCTGTACTTACCAGAGTATTGGTAAGTAAGTAGTAACAGTTATCCCTATCACATCTCAATCAAGTTTTTAACACTAACGGAGAAATACTTATATTGCAATATTATTACGAAACGCCTATATGCACGCGACTTTTTCTCTATATGCACGCGATTTGGTGCGCAGATGTTATGCGCATAGGTTGGTGCGCAGTTTTCTTGCGCACAAGGGTATTTTCGGGATAATTGTGAAAATTCTGACGATGTCTGTCAAATGTGTGCGCATTAAAACAGCGCACATAATATCTAATGCGCAAAAGTTCAGCGCACAACGTTTCGGATTCCCGAATGTGTGCGCTGAACTTTTGCGCACAGAATTAGTGCGCAGAAGCACTGCGCACACATTCTATTAAACCCTCGCCGCAACTTCTTCTTCTTCCTCCTTCTTTCTTTCTTCTTTTCTGCTGTAGCTCGACGGCGCCGATCAAACAATTTCCATTTCCGACCGTTTCCCTCGTCTAAACACAATTCCGTCAATGGATTCTGAACCCCCTCATTCTTCCGGTCCCGACCACACCACTTTCGTCCCAATCCCAACACCTCCGGCGACTTTCGTCCGAACGGAGCCACCTCCGGCGACCTTGTCCGACGATGAAGCGTTGGTGGATGGAGGTGGCCGGCGGTATGCGACTCGAGCCGCGTTGGCAGCGGCAAATGCTCCTCCGGCGACTATTCCGGCGACTCGGGTTCCGGAGACACCGCACGATCTTTATTCGGTATAAAATTTCTAAACCCGCTTTTTTCAAATATTTATCGTATTTAATTGTGGAAATTTATTCGTAATTGTTTTTTGTAATAATTACGAATAAATTTCAGTTTTTTATGAATTAAATATTAGAATTCGTATTAATTGTAATTTAATCGTAATTTTTCATAATTACGATTAAATTTCAGTTTTGTATGAATTAAATATTAGAATTCTTATTAATCGTATTTTTTTATAATTACGATTAAGTTTCAGATTATTATGCATTAATCGAATGCCTAATCGAATTATTATGAATTCGTATTAATTGTAATTTTTTAGTAATAGTAGTGATTATTATTTCGTATTAGTTGAGATGTTTATTTTTTAGTAATTATGAATTAAATATTAGAAACTTAACAGTCATAAATAGTTATGACTTAATTGTTAAATTTCTAACAATTTCTATTAAAAAATTCGAATTAGTTTTCGTAGATAGAAAGACTTGAATTTGATTACGAAGTTGCAAATTATTTCCGAATATTTTAGTATGAATTAGTCATACTAAAAATGTAAAAACATGTAGACTATACAAGCCGTCATGGATCAGACGGGCAACACGATGCCCGCACCAGTAGCGGAACGGCTTCCACGTCGACATGATGTGGCAGCCGGTGTGCGATTATCGTTCGAGGCCCTCGAACGATTTTTCGGCACCGGATCACCTGAGCGCCGTGAGCCAGGGAATGAGTACGAGGAGGCACAGCTGCAGCAGCAGGAGATAGATGGTTCGCACATGGAGATGGATGGACAGAGAGCAGATTTCCATGACGACGTAGATTATCCTGGTCGATATGTTACTGCGTTCGACCCTATCGAGCCCACACCAGTTCAGGCGCAGGTGACCACGGATGACTATGATATCCAGGACGCACCTCTGTTTCAGGATGCTTTACCTCGCAGTTTAGAGCATACAGAGCAGGATTTACCTGCAGTGACAGATGCAGAAACGTCGACATCTTCTCCTCCTACGGTCGCATCTGCAGAGCCAGTCGCATCTTCAGAGCCAGTGTCGGGAGATTTAGACGACGATGACCATGCCCCACAGACATATTTTCCTTGGCTCGGGGAGTCGATGCAGGACATTTGTCGTCCACGTGCGCCTCACCTATTGTGTTCTTATGAGACGCATATAGCGAGATGGATATGGTCGCGTGGTCCTCTTCCAGGGCCCGCTCCCGATGTACCATTGGTGCCCCCGGTGCAGGTTAGGAAGCGTGCCCGTGCGGGGGAAGCTGTAGGCCGAGGCAGAGGCCGAGGTGGTGGGAGAGGGAGAGGGAGAGGTAGAGGGAGAGGGAGAGGGAGAGGTCAGGAGGGTGCTGAGGGAGTTGGTGGTGAGGGTGTTGCTGCTGAGGGAGTCGCTGAGGGGGCTGCAGTTGAGGAGGTTGTTGGTGAGGAGGTTGCGGCTCCAGTTAGAGGTGGTCGTCGTCCCAGGCAGAGACGACGAGTAGGAGATATTCAGGCAGAGGATGAGCCAGAGGATGGGGACGGGGATGAGGCCGAGGCTGAGGCGGCTCCGTTAGATCCGGTATGTTCAATAACATTGATCTGAATGCTTATAATAAGTTATACGTTTCTTATTTACTAACCGGACGCAAATTTTTTTCTGTACTTATTTAGGCTAGGAAGCTCCTGAGGGTGATGTACAGATCTGCACAGGTTCATGATTATGAGCATCATATTTCAGCTGAGGAGGGTACATGGTTCAGGCTTGCTGAGCGTTCTGGGCTGACAGAGCTGCGCCGAGTGGGCATAGCGTCTCAGATCGATGCTGCATTGATTTCTGCTTTTGTGGAGAGGTGGCATCCAGAGACCAACACTTTCCACATGCCATTTGCTGAGATGACCATCTGCCTACATGACGTGATGCAGATCCTCAGAGTCCGTATACATGGTCGTAGCTGCAATTCACCTATGACAGATGACCAGATCTATGCGGCGCTTGCGGACGCTATGGGTCAGGAGGCTGATGACATGAAGGCATGTTATAGCTCAGGTGGCATTCATTTCGGTGCCCTCAATGCTCGGTTGGAAGTTTTGTTTGATGCGCCAGTCAGGAATGAGAGTCACATTGCCACTCTGTATCTCCTTTTGCTTCTGGGCTCGACTGTCTTGGTGGACAGGTCGACAAAGGGTGTCAAGGTCCAGTACGCGGCGCTTGTTCTCAACCATGATCGTACAGGGGACATTGCATGGGGAGCCGGCATACTTGCGTTAATGTATCGCAATTTAGGGTCTGCATCTAGAGTCGAGACGGCAACCATTGGTTCATGTGGGATTCTTCTGAGGGTAAGATCTTGTCGTTAACGTCTTGGTGAATAACTCTTAACTATTCACGTAGTTTTACTAATAATTTGTAATTGTTTATATGTAGTGTTGGATCTGGGCATACTTTCCTCATTTTCGTGATCACTTTGTCACGAACCCTGCATTCGCCCATGGAGATACTGCTGTAGGATTGTATACACCACTTAGCTCGGATACTGGGCGTTTGGTTGCCATCCGTCGCATGCTCGACAGCATGAGATATGAGCAGGTTTGGATTTAATTTCTTATATTTTTTATTTCATTACCGCAATACGTGTCTAATTTGGCTTGTTATTTGTTTCAGGTTAACTGGCAGCCATGGAGAGATTTGGACTTCAACTCACCAGAGGTTTCTCCTACGAGATTTGAGGGCGTATTGAGCATCTGGAAATTTCATGAGGCCTACAACCCTAGGAGAGTCCTGCGGCAGTTTGGGCGGGCTCAGCCCGTTCCCGACCCACCCATTCAGCCGTTGTCATTTCATCGGCCCATGGGTTGCACGAGGTATGACGTCGTTTATGCACCTGAGCTTCTTCTTGCATGGGACGCAGAGCCGAGGCCTCTGATCGATCTGGATGGGCCGGTTGCAGAGCCAGCATGGAAGATGTCTGATGACTATATGGATTGGCTGGACGAGTTCTCACATCCCGTCGTCGATCCATCCTCTGAGAGACATGATCGCCCGCCGCGCTATGGATATACCCCGGTGCCTATCGATGCATTAGCGGTATGTAAAATTTTATAAAGTTTGTACAAAACTTAGCTTTAGACCTTAACTAACGATTAAATTTATGTTTCGTTTGCAGCGTTGTCAGATCCTTCAAGCCATGATGCACTCTTTTCTAGACACCCCTATCTCGGATCGACCTTGGGCCACTGAAGATGTGATTCGTGGTTGGCTTGCAATCTTAGAGGCACCTCAGGCACCTTTGGCACCATCTCCCCCACGTGCATCGCGGATGCCACCACCACCACCACCTCCTGTTTTCCGAGATTCTGTTCATGAGAGTGGCCAGGGGAGTGGATGCGGCACTCAGGAGGATGCGCACCAAGATGATATGACTCAGGGTGATGTGCCTCGGGAAGATGCTCCGCCTTATACTCAGGAGACTCAGGATTAGACGCTTGACGTCTGTTTTTGTTTGATGGATGTTTTATGTATGATTGATGTTTTATGTATGCCTTTTTCTTGTGTGATGGTTTTAGTTCGTACATTTTGCTAAATCCGAACATCGAAACCAATATCGGTTGGGGATCTTTATAGGTTGTCCCTCCTCAACTTCTCTTTGTCCAGTGCTATGCTTGTTTACTAACGATTACAACAACCACTTAACTAACAATTACAACAACGAACTAACGATTAAAACAACCACTTAACTAACGATTGGAAGCCAGGGTCGCCTTAAGATCGGCGTTTTCCTCCTCCAACGTACGTATCTTCGAGAATAGATCTCTTATTGCAGCTAAGGAGTAACAAGGGTGTGGTGGATCGATCCACTCGTGGAATTCACAAATGTAACCACCAGTACCAGCGCATGTCCAGAACCTTCGAGTGAGGTTTCTTCGAGATTCTGAACTCCTCATTACCGCTGGTCGATCACATTTACAATAAAAAAGGGCAGCGTTGCTTGATGATGAACTGTGCGACATAGCGAGTGTTAAGAGACAAATGGTGAGATTGGTGAGGTTAAGAGAGAGATGGTGAGATTGGTGAATTGAGGTGAGTGCAACCCCCTTTTATAGCTTCGGTTTTTGTTGCTGAAATATGACCGTTTCGTGCGCAGATGTTATGCGCACGCAACGGTCATATTTTAACGGTCTTCAACCGTGCGCAGATAAAATGCGCAAAGAATCCTGTGCGCAGATGTTATGCGCACACAACGGTCATATTTTAACGGTCTTCAACCGTGCGCAGATATAATGCGCAAAGAATCATGTGCGCAGATGTTAGGCGCACAAAACGGTCATATGTATAAGTTTTACAAAGGAGGTGTTAGTCGAAGAGCTCGAGTTTTCGACTCGAACTTACCGACAAGGTTAAATAGCTATAATATGCATTGAAAACAAGTTTCATTGCATTCCGACGTCGTTTGGGCATCGAACCGCCTATTCTCGACCTTAACATGCCATCAGGACCGATAAGGCGTTTTTGCGTTTTCGCGTATTTCCGATCAACTTTTTGTGAAGGGGAGACCTTATACACTCTTTATATGCCTAATAACACATAATTGTATAAGTTTTAAAAACATAATCCACATCGATGTGCTAGACCCTTCATATCTCAACTACTTCGACTATTTCGAAGAATGAAAGACTAGTGAAGGTTTACAAAGGAGGTGTTAGTCGAAGAGCTCGAGTTTTCGACTCGAACTTACCGACAAGGTTAAATAGCTATAATATGCATTGAAAACAAGTTTCATTGCATTCCGACGTCGTTTGGGCATCGAACCGCCTATTCTCGACCTTAACAGGCCATCAGGACCGATAAGGCGTTTTTGCGTTTTCGCGTATTTCCGATCAACTTTTTGTGAAGGGGAGACCTTATACACTCTTTATATGCCTAATAACACATAATTGTATAAGTTTTAAAAACATAATCCACATCGATGTGCTAGACCCTTCATATCTCAACTACTTCGACTATTTCGAAGAATGAAAGACTAGTGAAGGTTTACAAAGGAGGTGTTAGTCGAAGAGCTCGAGTTTTCGACTCGAACTTACCGACAAGGTTAAATAGCTATAATATGCATTGAAAACAAGTTTCATTGCATTCCGACGTCGTTTGGGCATCGAACCGCCTATTCTCGACCTTAACAGGCCATCAGGACCGATAAGGCGTTTTTGCGTTTTCGCGTATTTCCGATCAACTTTTTGTGAAGGGGAGACCTTATACACTCTTTATATGCCTAATAACACATAATTGTATAAGTTTTAAAAACATAATCCACATCGATGTGCTAGACCCTTCATATCTCAACTACTTCGACTATTTCGAAGAATGAAAGACTAGTGAAGGTTTACAAAGGAGGTGTTAGTCGAAGAGCTCGAGTTTTCGACTCGAACTTACCGACAAGGTTAAATAGCTATAATATGCATTGAAAACAAGTTTCATTGCATTCCGACGTCGTTTGGGCATCGAACCACCTATTCTCGACCTTAACAGGCCATCAGGACCGATAAGGCGTTTTTGCGTTTTCGCGTATTTCCGATCAACTTTTTGTGAAGGGGAGACCTTATACACTCTTTATATGCCTAATAACACATAATTGTATAAGTTTTAAAAACATAATCCACATCGATGTGCTAGACCCTTCATATCTCAACTACTTCGACTATTTCGAAGAATGAAAGACTAGTGAAGGTTTACAAAGGAGGTGTTACTCGAAGAGCTCGAGTTTTCGACTCGAACTTACCGACAAGGTTAAATAGCTATAATATGCATTGAAAACAAGTTTCATTGCATTCCGACGTCGTTTGGGCATCGAACCGCCTATTCTCGACCTTAACAGGCCATCAGGACCGATAAGGCGTTTTTGCGTTTTCGCGTATTTCCGATCAACTTTTTGTGAAGGGGAGACCGTATACACTCTTTATATGCCTAATAACACTATTTTGTATAAGCTTTTCAAACATAATCCACATCGATGTGCTAGACCCTTCATATCGCAACTATTTCGAAGAATGAAGAGTATAGTGCGCAGTGGTAGAACGCACAGAAATTTCAGCCATGCGCTAAGGTAAAGCGCACCTATTCTGTAACTTTTTGAATCTGTAACTTTTGGTGCGCAGGTGTAACGCGCACAGAAAATTACCGTTAAAAATTTGTGCGCAGCTACATAGCGCACTTTTAGTTACCGTTATTTTGAATCGGTAACTCCTTGTGCGCAGAAGCAACGCGCACCATATACATAAATTCCTATAAAACCAACGGTTTGAAGGTGGTGATTTCTTCATCCATCTCAACTAGTTCATCCATCTCAACTAGAGCAAAAATCGAAGTTTCCCTACTAACCGGTAAATTTTTATTTTGTTCATTTTTGTACATGCTTTGTTTTTTGTATATGCTTTCATGTTTATAACTAAAGTTTTATTATTTACTTATTTCGAAGAACATAACTACGAATATGGCATCATCATCATCCCCAAGACGTGTGAAGCCTGACCCTCCACAGATAATGTGTACTGGTACAAAAAGGTGTCGCCAAATGTGTAATGTTTACGTTAACAATGACGAAGACATGCCTGACCAGTATGGACGAAGGCATTATGCATGCAATTGTTTCTTCGGAATCAGGTTTATTGATCCAGAGCATACCCCTACTGCTTTACGTGCTATCACGAAATTAATCATCAAGAAAAAGAAGAGTGACAATAGAGTGAAGGTCCTGATGGAAAGGTTTAAGATTAAAGAAAAAGAATTGCGGTTGATGGTTTGTAGTATCGTCTATGCTTCCGACTGCTCTTCCTCTTCTGCCGACGACGCCTAAATCGTAGACATCTAATGTTATGAGCATTGTGTACTTTCATTACGTACTTTCATTACGTACTTTCATTATGTACTTTCATTATGTATTGATGTGTGCAGTTTTTGCCGACAAGACTTGCTTTTTATTCAAGGAAATAAATTAAGAAATCCAATATGCATGGTGTACTATTGCACTGTCACTCTATTAATCGAGTAAGTTGATCGAGTAATTTCCTGTATTACGGAGTATACAGGAAATGTGGTGGACAACAATACTTAATTTTGTAGTGTCAATGTCAATATCTATCAGAATTTGCCTTATTAATCCTCAACTACAACCATTTAATATTTAATAGTGTTAGACATGCATCCATAGTTTAAATTCATCCTCCAGAAACTCACAAGCTCTTCATGTTCACTCCAGCTTTGAAAACCAAGGCATTACAAACTAAGAAATTCCAATGCCTTTTTTACTTTACTAAAATAACAATGCAATCTGATCCATTCATTGTTATATAAAGCACAATTACACTACTACCAAAATAACAAATACGAAACATTAAAAACCAAGGCATTACAAACTAAGAAATTCCAATGCGTCTTCTAATTATTACATGACAATCTCACTCAGTCAGATATGTGAACGGGTTCGGTCCCTCCTTTATACATGAATGGATCTGGTGCCCGGCCATTTGAAATGCGGTACTCTCGATACATCCTCAAATTGTCCCCAAATGTTTCTTCCCACCATTGAATGTTTGGATCTACGTGTTTCTTCCACGAACCGGGAGTATGCGGTAGTGGCGAACCAACCATCAACGCCACCTATATAAACACAATCGACTTAAGACATTAAACAAAAAACTATGATTACACAAGTATCAAGTACAATTGTCTACTTTACCGGTATGAAGTGGTCACGGTTGCCTACGTGTGCCATGCCGAAAATCTGTCGTGGAGGATCAGCGTTTTCTGTTCTACACCTTAGCGGTAAGCAAAAGGTCGGAGCATCCCAACACAATAACACGAGACCAACTTGGTATAGGGTGGCAAACACTAAGCCCATCAGTGGAAAGTGCAACCAGTACAGTTCTGAACAAGGGCTTCTGCAATGGTTAACTTGGAGAATAAGATCCTCCCAAGTACCCGGACGAAGACGACGACGAATAGGCTCGTACAATTCTCGGTTCTGAAGCAGCTCCGTTACCAGCTCACGCCGAATGTTTCCGTACTCTTGTTCTTTTCTTCCCAGAAGTAAGGCCATCGACCTATAACCACAATGTCCGTCAGAACGTACCTGTCTAACATCTGTGATGTATGGAAGCCAAAAATCATCCAAATTGTCAATGCCGAAGTCAATCCCCCTATGAATGAGAGGAACACCAAGTTCTTCAGGGCACTGATCGAAGTCAGTGTAGTTTGATCCTTCAGGCTGTGATAGGTCGGGCATGGGTTGAGAATGCAACTCCTCGGCCTCAATGACCACGGGAAGTGATGTCGTTGTTTGCTCTCTAGGACGACCTGGTCGTTTTGCTCCTGTATTGTTTGCCTTCTTCTTTCCTTTTGATTTCTGCTTTGCCTCCTCCTTCTCATACTTCTTCAGCTCTTCTTGTTTGTGCTCAAAATAACTCTTCTCTCTCGATTCCTCCTTGTCATTTTCACTGTCATCCTCCTCCTTTTTAGGACGACCTGGCCGTCTTGCTCCTGTACTCTTCTTTCCTTTTGATTTCTGCTTTGCCTCCTCCATCTCATACTGCTCCATATCTTCTTGTTTTATGTCATCCTCCTTGTCATTTTCACTGTCAACCTCCTCCTTATCCTTGTTCTTTGCACCCTTTGGCCTGCCTTTTCTTCTCACATTTGTCGGTTCTTTCAAGGTAGTTAGTTCAGGATGCTCCAAGTCCTGATACAACTCACCTAGCTGGTATGCCGTGCTTTTCTTCAAGGTTCCAAGTTCCAACTTGGTGAACATTTCATGGAGTCGCAACTCTATAATGTTCATTCGGACCTTCAGATTTGGGTCGTCTTCTGTTTCAGGAGTGTCATCCCAATGCAAATCCCTCCAGAACGGGTGAATGTCATCCTCAATCAGGGGTGTGTTTGAAATGATAGCGTGTGCAATTTGATGGACGCACGGCAACCCAAGACAGTTCCTCACCCAATGGTCGGTGCATTGTTCAGGAAATTTCCCCGTCAACATGATCTCATAAGTAGCCAACAAATGATCAAAACACCTGTCTGACACTTTGTAGAATAGTCGGGAAAAATAGCCCTTCCAAGCGGATGCATGTTTGGATCATCAAAATCAGTTGGTCGTTTGGAGAGAGACATGTTCATGCTCGCCCTAATTGAATCAATCTGAAGGAGTACTGAATGATGGATCTGTACGATCACTCTGTTAAAGCCCCCTCTGCTGGAACCAATAATATCTTTCAAAACCTTGTGCATCCCTTCAACTCTAAAAAACAGTTAAGTTGGTAAGTTAAGAAAGTACGCCGTTATGATATAATCGTCTTTAACTAAAAAATATCAATATTTACCTGTTTGAAGTCCTCGTAAGGAAATGAAGCTTATGATCTGTCCAAGCCCTCACTATACTTGTCTTGTGAGGATTAAGCCATGTTCTCTCGACGTATCCCACAAGGCCGCTCTTCCAAGATCTCTTCAACTGTTCGAGCCGCAGTTCATAGGTCTCTTCAGTAGCTGAGCAAAATAGTCCCCAACATTGTCCTGCAAAGGCTTCCACTTTAATTTGTCTCTTTAGGATGGTCGAAGCATGTGCCTCAATGTTGTGTTTGATATGCACCCAACACAACAGATGTTGAACTTCGCTCCCGAAAACAGTCTTTATCCCTTTTATCAGCGCGTCTTCGCAATCTGTCATTATAGCCGTTGGCATCACTCCCAAATCTATGAATAATGACTTCAATTGAATCATTATCCATGTGTAATGATAAATCCTTTCCGCTTTAGTGAATGCATACGCGATGTTGAACGTCTTGTGTGTACTGGTGAATCCAACGATCTCTACGAGCGGCATTTCATATCTATTGAAACATTAACATATATCACTACAGAACATATATCATTATCCGAACTAAATATCGACCAAGGTATTGTAGAGACTTACTTGTTTGTCTTGTACGTCGCATCGATAATTACCACGTACGGGTACTTCTTCAACAAACGCAACGACTCTTGGTTAGCAAAGAATAATATTGCAACCTCTCCGTTTGTCGTGTCTCTATGTGGGTGAACTACGTAGTCGTGGTCTCGCAAAAACTTAAGCGACCACTGTGTCACGTTTAGCTCTCCGCGATCTTCGTAATTCACCTTCTGCAAAAAGTTTGCAACTTGTCTCCTTGAAGTAACATTACCAGGGTACTTCTCCCTCAATTTAGAGATAATTTCTTTTGGCGTCTTGCGTCCAGTTCCATCTCCCCACCGCCTAGCACAAAGCTCTTGCTCCTCCGTCATTCGACCCATGAATGCATTCCCATGAAAACTAGCAAGTAGCACATGGTTATGCCGACCTTCTATCACACCTAAAATCCATTTTTCTCCTGCGACCCCGGGAATGTTTTTCTTTCGCACTGCTAGTAGCTGAAATCTACACTCACACTTCTTCGACTTCGACTTTCTAAGCCTAGGAACAGCCAACTCTGGATTCTCTTTGTTGACCTTTGGCCTCCCAGATCTTGGTTTTCCAAATCTATCGCACACAATACTTATTTGGTACGGACTTGAATTACGCGTTACCAAAGCTATCACTAACTCCTTTCCTCTATCTCTCGCCCACTCGTACAATTCTTGCGGAGTATCCCAATATTGTGCGGTTCTAAAATAATCCGAATAATCTTTCCCCTATACGTAATTGTAGAGCGACAATTACACTACTACCAAAATAACAAGGCAAAATACGAATCATTACTTTAAACTAATTAGGATATCATATGAAACTAATTAGGCTATCATATGAAACTAATTAGGCTAGCATATGAAACTAATTATTCTAGCATATGAAACTAATTATTCTAGCATATGAAAATAATTTGAAACTAATTACGCTACCATATGTTTCAAATTATAACATATTATACTAACCACAAATTCACCACTCGGATCCCAGTCGCCGAACTCTTCGTCTTCTAAGAAACCATCCAACCATTCGTCGTCGTTCGGGTCGTCTTCCTCTTCTTGTGATCCGCTATCCCAATCGTGTTCTTCATCACTATCTTCACAACTTTGATTAATCAACTCTAACATACGAGAGTTTTGATTACGACGATACATTTTGAATGAATTTGTTGGAAAACGAAGAGGTGTTGAATGAATTTGTTGGAAACGAAGAGATTGTGGCTTTATATAGGCACATTTATGACCGTTGTGGTCCAAATGAAACTGTAAAGACCCATGCGCTAACCATCCGCGCACAAACCCAAACCCTAAAGGCACCTGTGCGCAGAACCTCAGCGCACAGTTTTACATTTAACGGCTACTTTTTTCAAAAATTTCAACGGCTACTATGTCTGAAGAGTGCGCAGAAACACGGCGCACAGATTCTCAACCTGTGCGCAGTAGTTAGGCGCACAAGGTGTTACAGACTCTGAAAATTTACGAAAAGTACCCGTAATACCCCGTAAAACACGTATGCGCATAAGAATTGCGCACAGATGCGTGCGCAGTTATTATGCGCACAGAATCGCGTGCATATATGCATCGATTCGCGTGCATATAGCCATTGCCTATTATTATTTCATGTATTTATCATCCTTTTCAGCTGGCATGGGATCTGTTCCTTGGATAATAGTATTTCATGTATTTATCACATCTCAATCAAGTATGTTGTAGCAGCTAATCTTGCTGCACTACTATCATTGGCATTGTACTACTGTTATTTCAAAAAATCTGCAAGCCTGGCTAAGATGAACCAAGATGAGATCATCATCTGGGAAATGAATGCTTCTTTGACTAAGTGGGCTAATTTGAGCTTGACATGTTTGAAACAGGTGCTGAAGTTTGTTTGTTCATTTTTCAAGGTTTAGTAGATGAAATTGTTGTTGACTAACTTTGTAAAAATTAAATCTTTGACTGGAATTATACTTGACAGTTGGCAGTGTGTATTATTATTATTATGTTGTTTTGTTCGAATTACTCAGTGCAAAGGATTGAATATGAAGTTGAACAATCTTTATAGAATAAGAAGCAGATGACTTATTACAATCCAGTATTGATATACACACAGCAACCAAAATCAACAAATGAATATATGTGAATGACAAGGCACTCTCAATAAGACGAGTATGCAATTTATAAATAATTCAGTATGCAATCCACAAAAATTAAATATGAAATTCATACAAATTTAGTATGCAAATCACAAAAACTGAGTATGCAATTCACATGCACTATGCAATTCACAATAACAAAAAATGCAGTTCACGTATGGTGCTCGAGAGTAGCACACGTACGGAGCTTAAAGAAAAGCACGTAAGGTGGCTCGGAGAAGCACGTGATGTGGATCAAAGAAGTACATGGTGTGGCTAAGAGAAGCACAAGGCGTGGCTAGAAAAAGAACGTGTTGTGCCCCGAATAAGCACGTGACAAACCCCAAAGAAGCAAGTGGGTGCCTCGTGAGATGAACATAGCGTGTTTAAGGAAAATCACGTATAAAGCTTAAAGAAAAGCATGTGTGGTGGCTCGGAGAAGAACGTGGGGTGGATCAAAGAAAGTCATGTGGCGTTGCTCCGAAAAGCACGTGGTGTGCACTAGAAAGTCATGTGGAACGGCTCGAAGAAGCACTTGATATGCAATTCAGAAATCACTTAGTATGTAATTCAAAAAACACTTGGTATGCAACCCATAAACCACTTAGTATGTAATTAAAAAACCACTTGGTATTCAATTAAAAAATAATTTAGTATGCAATTCACAATTCACTTAGTATGCAATTTAGGAAACAGTTGGTATGCAATTTGCAAATCAATTAGTATGCATTTCACAATTCAATTAGTATGAAATTCTAAAAACACTTGGTATGCAATTCAAAAATAACTAAGTAAGCAATTCACAATAACAAAGAACGAAATTCACGTATGGTGCTTGAGAGTAGCACGTATGGAGCTTAAAGAGAAGCATGTAAGGTGCTTCGCTTGAAGCACATATGAAGCTTAAAGAAAAGAACGTGTGTTGGCTCGAAGAAGCACGTGATGCGGATCAAAGAAGTACGTGGTGTGGCTAAGAGAAGCACAAGACGTGACTAGAAAAAGAACGTGTTGTGCCCTAAAAAATCATGTGACAAAACCCGAAGAAGTAAGTGGGTGCCTCATGAGATGAACATAATGTTTTTAGGAAAAGAACATGACATATTTAGGAAAAGCACGTATGAAGCTTAAAGAAAAGCACGTATAATTCAAAAATAACTAAGTATGCAATTCACAAAACCGAGAATGTAATTCATAAAAACTGATTATGCAATTCACAAAAGTTGAGTATGCAATTCTAAATAACTGAGTATGAAATTCACAAAAACTGAGTATGCAATTCTAAATAACTGAGTATGAAATTCACAAAAACTGAGTATGCAATTCTAAATAACTGAGTATGAAATTCACAAAAACTGAGTATGCGATTCACAATAACTAAGTATGCAATTCTCAAAAACTGAATATGCAATTCACAAAAACTGAGTATGCAATTCACAAATAACTTAGTATGCAATTCTAAAAACAGAGTATGCAATTCACAAAAACTTAGTATGCATCTCACAAATAAGTGAGTATGAAATTCACAAAAACTGAATATGCAATTCACAAAAACTAAGTATGCAATTCACAAAAACTATGCAATTCAAAAATAAATGAGTTTGCTATTCACAATAACTAAGTATGCAATTCAAAAAACACATGGTATGCAATTCACAAATAACTAAGAATGCAATTCACGTATGATGCACTAGAATAACATGTATGGAGCTAAAAGAAAAGCACTTAAGGTGCTTCACAAGAAGCACATACGAAGGTTAAAGAAAAACACGTAAGATTCTTCGGAAGAAGCACGTAGGGTGCTTCTAGAGTAGCATGTATGGAGCTTCAAGAAAAGCACATAGGGCGATTCAAAAAATACATAGGTTATTTAAAAATAATGTGATTTTAGAGAAGCACGTCGATTGTATGCAATTCAAGAATCACTTATTATGCAATCAAGAAAACACTTGGTATGCAATTCAGAAATCACTTAGTATGCAATTCAGAAATCACTTAGTATGCAATTCAGAAAACACTTGGTATGTAATTAAAAAATAACTTAGTACGCAATTTACAATTCACTTAGTATGCAATTCAGAAAACATTTTGTATATATTCAGAAATCACTTAGTATGCAATCCAGAAAACACTTGGTATGCAATTAAAAAATAACTTAGTATGCAATTCATGAAACACTTGATATGAAATTTGCAAATCAATTAGTATGCAATTTAGAAGACACTTGTATGCAATTCAAGAATCACTTAGTATGCAATCCAGAAAACACTTAGTATGCAATTCAAGAATCATTTAGTATGCAATCCAGAAAACGTGTAGGATTTAAGGTTAAAAGCAAAAGGTTTGACTTAGTTGTATACTTGTATATGAACATCGATAGTAATCAGAATAATAAACACAGGGTCAGACAACTCTTTAACATTGATATGACTACTTTTACGTATGAATTTGTTGATCATATCACCACTTTTACCAAAAAAAAAAGGATTCATAGAAGAATATTTGTTGACAGTTTGTTTTATATGTAGTACTGAGGTTCACACAAGATATGTACATTAACGAAGATGTTGTAGTAAAGCAAAAGATGAGACTACCATCTAACAAACTCCAAACCATATAGAAACATTTGGGTGATCACTTCACTAGACAATTTTTTTTACTATACAAAAAGAATAACCCATGCCTGGTTAACCTAGAACCTAAATAATAGATCCATACACTTGTTCTAGCCATTACAATATCCAGAGTTGTATACCAATAATAAGAATCTCCAACAGTAGGCCAAGGCTCACATATTAGAAATTTGAATGAAACTCAAAACTCTAACAAAGTACTATTATTAAGTGACTTTGATTCCATTTGGGCGTTTTCGCTCCATTGCATCTTTCTTATTACGACAGTCAAAGCAGAGGAACGGACCTTGCCATGGCTTTGGACTGGTGGAGAAGATGGAGCGTGCATGAACCGAGATTCCCTCACTTGGCACCAGATCTACTTGGCAAATTGCACATGTGAATAGGCTGGATGTTGACTGCGCTCTTAGTTCTTCATTCCCCAATCTGTATATGGGTTTCATAAGATTTGATAATAATTATAATAACAAATGAAAATGTCAGAAAATTTGAGTAAATCAAGATTTGAGTATTAAGATGCTTTGAGTTTATCTCAAGGAGATGGAATTCATCTTTCTGCAAGCATAGCTGAGCCTTCTTCAACTATCCCAACAGATGACAGCTTTTTAGATAGTTCCTTTGGCAACGAACGGGACTTTCTCCAGAAACAAAAAGATTTCGATTTGTTACTATGTTGCTTAGGAGATGGAATTGGTGCAGAGTTATCAGGTGGAACGCAAGTTGTGTCATCCTTCAGGCCCCTTGTCCTCAAGGTTTCCTGAGTAGCAAACCAAAATGCAGTCACAATCTAATTTCAGGATTCCTTTTTATTATATGACAAAAATTAAGTTATGACTTATGAAAGACTAAATCATTTGATACCAATTCTTGATATTCCAATATTCCTTTTATTATACACATGGATATGATAGAAAACTGAAGCACATGATATAGTTGAGATATTTGTCATGACTTAAATCCAAAACTCGGCAAGTAAATTTCATGCACTAGAAACTAAATTATACATCTAAATGAGGCATATCACAACAAACTAGAATTAAAACAAACATATTCTAAATTTCAAATCATCAACATTCAGTAATCAACAATCAACAACCAATCTACTAATTTCTGATCTTTTATAGCATCAACAGAAATCTGAGGATTTACAATAACAAGAAATCCATCGATATTACCTTTGTGAGGTTCGCTAACAATCTATTGGTTGTTGTTGTGAAGAGGCGATGAATTTCATCTGGATGAAATCACTGCGGAGAACGATAGGGAAGACGAATTTCTCTCTTGTTTAGTTGCACGTTCACTACAATCTTCGTCGCTCGCTTTGAAACAGAGTGAAACGATGGCATCTGGAGATGCGTCACCCATGGTTGTGAATAGTGTCGAAAAAGCAAATGAGCCTTATATTAAGGGACGGAGGGAGTATATATACTACATCAATCACTTCTCCCTAAAATTGCTTTAGTACAAGTATTTGTAATTAATATCCGATTTTCCACCCGACTTCCTTATAATGTTGTGAAGAATCCTTTATAGGATGCTTTTCCTTCCTAGTAGGAAACTTTGAATCTTTGAATCTTTACTTCCAAATTTCGTCAGTATTTTTTCACCTAGATGAACTTTTCGGCCTTAGGTTTGTCTGAATATCTCTAGTCACTGATTAGACATCTATTTTTTTATTATACTCTTTTTTCTTATATGATTTTGCGATAGATTTAACTTCTTTCTTGAACGTTTTATATGAACTCCCTATCCATCAAACTATCAAAGAGAGAAGAAAACATAGGTATGATAACTATATGTAGCCGTAGATACTAGTGTTCATCGTTCCAAATTATGGTGGATACTCTATTAACACTAAGTGTGAGAAGGTTTTTTCTGGTCCAGTGTGATAAACTATTCCATACCCTTTCGAAACAAAATCTGCTATTGAGATTCATTCTTGCTAAATACAGCCCGGGCGTTTTCTGAATAACGCTCGGGCCCTCGCGTTACACGATGAAGCGCATCCTCGCAGAACGCGAGAGTGCGTCACCTCGCGGGGTGTTTTTTCCCTATAAAAGGGGAAAAACCCTACTCGGTCCATTTTTTACATCACACACAATTTTCTACCGCCGCTCTCACCATCTCTCTCGGTTCAAACTAGTTTTTCTTCCTCTTTTCACTACAAATCTCCATATAAGGTATGTTTCTTATACTCTTATGCTTTCTAATGTTGTTTCTAGATGAATATATGTTGTTAGTATAGGAAATTGCATATTATATGATGTTTTGATATTGAATGTTGATTTAGAAATGGTTGTATAATGGATGAAAGGTGATGATTTTGAATTATGGTTGATGAGTGGATGTTGTTTTATGTTGAAATTCATTAGGGTTAGGGTTTTTGATTAGGGTTGTTGATTTTATTGAGGGTTTTGATGTTTATTTGGTAATTTACTTAAATTGATAGGTATTTTAGCTAAAATATTGAATTTCCGCCGGAAATTGTCGCCGGAAATTATCGCCGGAAACTGTCGCCGGAAACTGAAGAAAGTGCAAATTCACGCAGAACGCTACATCCCTCGCGTTCTGCGAGAATCATGTCCCTCGCGTTCTGCGAGAGTCATGTCCTTCGCAGAACGCGAGGAGTTGCCATAACTGGCAATTCTGTTTGTTCTGCAGAATATATGTTTGTGTTTTTTGGTTGTTTGTTCTGTTTTCTGATTTTATTTTCTGCGTTCGTTTATTTATTGATTTTACTTTGTATTGTTTTAGGCAATGTATCGTCTTGGTCGTTCGACTCGTCGGAGAAACAGAGATGCTGTTAGGGAAGAACCCCCAGTTGAAAAACCAAAGGGGAAGGGGAAAGCAAAGAAGAGTCACCCCGTACAGCTCTTCCCAGAGGGACTCCCCTATGTTGAAGAACGTCCCAATCCCAATTGGTCCCAAGGTAGTTATTCAACTGTACAACCGCGTAGTAGTTGGGAGTCATACCCAGTTGGCTGGGACCTTGTTTCCCAAGATAGTTATTCTACTGGACAACCGGGTTGCTGGGACCAGTTTTTTGAACATAATGCAGTTATGGAAGTCGGACAGGGGTGGGCGGGAGGCAGTTGGGGCGGTGGAGAAGGGATGGTTGGACAAAGTTGGGGCGGTGGATATGCCGAGGGAAGTGGACAAGCTGGTTCTTCTTCACACAATCAAGCCCCAGAACCGATGGAAGCAGAAATGGAGGATGAATTTTTTGGGGATGAAGAAGAGGAACAAGAAAAAGAAGGTGATGATGTTGAAGAAGAAGAAGAAGAAGAAGAAGAAGAAGTGGTCGAGAAACGCAAAAGAAAGAGGAAGTCCAAGAAGAATGAGTCAAAGTATGATCCTGAGCTCACTCATGACACACCTGGAGGTCCAGAAGATCCCGAGTTGCTTAAGGGATTTGAAGCACATGTTGCGTTCCACATCCAGAAAGGGGAGGTAATTTAATTATTTATTTATTTTCTGCATTTTCAATACATTGCACATATTCTGCAGAATTATCAGAAAATGCAAGATATATGCATCTTCTCGCAGAACGCGAGAAGTGGCACACTCCCAGAACGCGAGGAAATGCACATATTATGCATTTCCTGATAAATCTGCAAAAACTGAATTTTTTGAAAATTTGGTCTGCAGTGTTTAATTTTTGTATTTTTCTGCAGTTGAAGGTCCGATGAAGGCACAACAACGGACAAAGCAAAGCAGTGATTGGCCATTGGACAACAATGACTGGTCAGAGATTCCCGGTGCAGTTGGACTGTCAGATCTACCTGACATGATGTACGAAGAAATCGACTTTCCGTTGATTGAAGCGTTCATCGAACGATGACAACCGGAGACAAATTCATTCCACCTCCCTTGTGGTGAGATCACTATTGGCCTTCTTGATGTACATATGATTTTAGGCCTACCTATAGAAGGGAAAGCAATGACGACATGTAAGAAACTGGGTGCCAAGTTTAGTCATGATGAGATTCTAAAATACTATGGTAGGAAGGGGGCGGAAATTTTTGGAATAGATCCTCATACTTTAGATTCTGGGAGGGTGAAAGCTGAATGGTTTAAAAGGCATTGTGAAAACCTAGGTCCAGAGCGAAAGGGTTTAGGTTGGGTGTTGTATACTGCTTCCTCGCTCTTATTTCCGGACAAGTCACAGAACTTGATTCGGCTTAGATATGGGCCTTTTTTGGAAACCTATGCCCATGCTACGGGCATATCGTGGGGTTCAGCTGCTTTGGCCCATCTGTATAGGCAGCTGGGGATATGCACACGACAGGGTTGTGCCCAGATGTCTTTCTGTTACACCTTGTTGCAGGTATTATACTTTCTAAGCGTTTAATTTACATACTTATATATATTTTCATATTTAACGTACTTTGTATTTCTTAGGCATGGATCTACAACTACTTCCCACACTTTCGACCTACTGAACGTCCTCTGTGGAGAGCTGAGCAACCATGGGCATACCGGTGGATGCCTAAGAATGTAAAGCTGAAGAAGGGGCAAGTCGGAAGGGACTATAGGGGAGCGCTCGATATTCTTATGCCAGAGATGGTAAGTTTCTGCATTTTCTGGGCTTTCTGCATTTTTGAGTACGCAGCAGTCATTTGTTTGATTACGCAACATTTTCTCGCAGAACGCGAGTTTGTGGCTCCTCGCAGAACGCGAGGAGCCACAAACTCGCGTATTCCTAGGCCAGTCATCGAACCGCTCAAAGCTCATAGGTTGAAAAACATTAGGTGTTATAGTGTTGTTTATGACGCCAACCAATGGCTTTGGGAGTCAAGAGATGTTCACTCTTTGTCTCTCGATGATATGGGGCCAGTTGCCTTTGCACCACATGAATGCTCCCATGATTACATGGATTGGTACATCAAGAGGACCCATAGGTATATCCGTCCTGCAATCCCTGGGATGATTACTGAGAGACAGGTAATATTAATTGTTTTGGTTTATCTTGCGTTTCTAGTCTTTGTTTGTCTCTAATATTAACATAGAATGAATGTTTACTTGCGTATAGGTGATTGGACGGGTGTACAATGACATGGACCGGTATCGGTTTGCCACTCCAGAGGATTTTTCTTCATATCACGCCCAAATGCTACTATGTATGTCAAATCTCGCTCCCTTCCGACCACGAGAAGACGAGTAGCCTTTTGTTTTGTGTTTTGGATAATTTTGTTGCTTGGATAATTTTGTTGGATTATGTTTAGGGATATGTTGGTTCTGCTTCAATTCTGTTCGGTTTTTGCATAACCTCGCAGAAGGCGAGGTGTACACCACTCGCAGAACGCGAGATGAACCTATAGGAAACAGGGTGCTCCCAGTTGAGATGCACGGTCTGTGGCACGGTTGGTGTCACTCGCGTTCCGCGAGGAATGACATTTTCTGGAAAATGTCATTCCTCCTGTTTAAGAATTTAAAAAACCATCTCCAGTTCAACATTACATTACAAATTCAGCGAATAAAACATAACTTCAACATTACATTTCAAAGGCGGCACATCGATGTGACACAAGATCGTGCAAAGAAAAAGCATCTCTTTCAGCGTTTCACCACCAAGGAGTAAACACATGAGGTAATGGGCAGTTTTCTTCAAGACGCAACTACAAGAAAACAACAACGTTAGGAAGTTGCATATTAGATAGTATTCATAAGTAGATCCAAAAACTTACCGGAACAAAATGTCTCTCACTCTGAATATAGAATAAGCAGAACGTCGGAAGTGTGTCACCATCTTCTAACCAAGTAGGACGTTGTAGAGGAAGGTAAGTGTAGTTAGCATTTTTTCCCACCGTTACGAACACTATGTTGAATGTGGATGCCACAAGGCATCCCATTTCCGGGGTAGCTAGCCAGTGATCTTCTGGAGCCCTTCCTATTCCTTCCCATGTAAGTTGGTGTAAAGCGCTCTCCAAAGTTGGTTGTTGTGGAGGTCCAATCCAAGTTCCTTGAACTAGGTGCCAAATCTCTTTGACCTTAGCTATCATCAAATCTCTTACTTCCCTCCATAAGTGTTGGTTGTCATGCAATTCATGAGCTATTGCTCTAAATCCACAATTTCCATCTCCATTTACCTCAAACCAACCATTCACATGGGTGCGCATTGACGCGGGTATGTGAGACTTGTACTTGCCAATCACCTTAATCTTTGGTTTCTTGAATGTTTCAGAATTAGAAGCATTTCTTTGCTTCTTTGGGGGTGTTTCTTCCAAATCTCTAGGATCCATCTCAACATTAGTTTGCTCCTATGCAGACGGTCTTCTTTGCGTTGACCTAGGTTGTTTGTTAGGAGCTCCGACTAGACGACCTCCGGTGTGCTTTGAAATAGCCGGCTCTTTTAGAGGAGTATTTACTTTCCCAATGTCTAAAACAGTTTGTGCACACTTTTCTTGATCATGGGGGCACAATTTCGGAAACGTTTCCTCATAGAAAGTCTGAAAAAGACGCCTTGCCACCTTACTCTTAACTTCCAGTATGCCGGGAACATCAACTTCTTCCAAACTCAAAGTACTCCAGAAAGGGTGCAACTCTGATACTCTTAGTGGTCTTTGCTCCTTCCAATGTCTTACAATCTGATGAACACACATCAACACATCTTTAATCTTGATCTCGCAGCTACAAAACATATTAAAGTGCGCACCTAATCTCTCCCCCTTCGTGTATTCCTTAAGAAAAAATTCTATGCATTTGTAAGAGACTTTGAACTTCAAGACTTTAAACAAGTCGGCCCCTTCAACAACTGTGAAGCTCTTATTCAAACTCTCGGTGAAAGACACAGTAATCTCCTTAAGTTGGTTCTCCGCCATTGTTTTGTATTCTTTGAACATTGTGTCTAGCCTAGCATTTCCACTTGACAAGTATAACTTAAGACATGAATGTGCTCCTTCAACTCTAAAATGTTCGAAAAACAATAAAATGCAAATACAAATCAGAACCTGTGGATCCTTCTGTAATGTGCAACTCCTCGCGTTCTGCGAGGTCTGTACACCTCGCGTTCTGCGAGTTAATACATTACTCGCGTTCTGCAAGGTGTGCATTACAGAAGCTCTTTTTATCATATGTAGAAGGTAGACAGAAATTACAGAACATACCTGTTTGTCGTGTTATTCTCGAGAGTGAAGACATTATCCGTCCATGCTGAAACAAGTCTTTCTTTGTAACGGTTTAGCCAATTCATTCTCACGTACTTCAATACGGTTGGATAAGCTCGCCATTCGTCCTCAAGTTTCTTCAAAGTACTCTTGTAATCTTCTTCAGTGGTTTGTTCGAACACGTTATAATAATCATTTGAAATATGAGCCCCTAATGCTTGTGTGCCCATAGCTATCTTCGCTCTCGCCTCTATGTTCTTCCTTACATGTCGCCTACATAAGAGAAACTTTGCATTTGGCCATAACTTGTCTGTTGCATTCATAAGAGCCATCTCACGGTCAGTGACGAAGCAAGTAGGCGATGCTCCTATTCTCAAATACATCGTCTGCAGCTGCTGCAACGCCCAGAAATAACTATCCATATCCCGGACACAACAAAATTCTTCCATGTAGAAGTCAAACCGACTATCTCCAGGAAGGGAACATTGTACCTTAAACCAAAATACATTAAGATAAATACAACATAAAAACAGAGTGATAAATACTTACCTGTTCGTGCTATAAGTCGAGTCCATCAAAAGGACATATGGAAACGCCTTTAAGAGTTTCATTGATTCGGGGCTAGCAAAGAACAAGTCGCCTATTATCGAAGGATTCGTTGCACTTGGCCTATACTCCATGAAGTAGTTGCTCTCTTTGCATTGGTGAAAGAATTCTTGAACCACGGTTCTACCTTCCATTTCCTCTTCCCTTATATGTCTTACCAAATTGTACACTTGGTTCTTCTTTGTGCAACTTCCGGGATCCTTGTTTATCTCAGTGTAAATCTGATTTGGAGAACAATGTGAAAGTACCATCTCACAAACCTTTTTCTTTTGATCCGGGGTTGGCCTCCCGGCAAATGCATTCCCGACCAAACTATCTCCAATAGGATGGTTGTGCAAACCACAAACAACCACTAATCTCCAATTCTCTTCAACCCGGTTCTCCATGAGCTTCAACTGAAATTTACACCCCGTTTTCTTGCTCTTTGTGTTTGATCTAACACCGACACCTTTAGGCCTATGGCTTCCCCCTTTCTCACAAATGATTTGAACCTTACCACTTTGCCCCGGTTTAGATGGTACACTCCTTCCAATAGAGATCATAAACTTGTGTTGCTTTGCAACATTCAAAGCCCACAAATGACCAATCTCCTTAGAGGCAAACACTTGCTCCGTAGTGAAATATTCCGAATAATCCCTAGAAACAACCTCTTCCTCACATACGGGACTATCAAACTTTGGTGCAGTGCGTAAAGAGGGAAGAAAACACATCTCCTCTCCTACGTTTGTTGGTGGGTTAGCAAATTGTGAATCAAACGCATCATAGCTTGATGGCACCTCATATGTACATGGCAATTCATAAGTAGATGGCACGGGCAACTCATAAGTAGATGGCACGGACAACTCATAAGTAGATGGCACAGGCAATTCATATGTAGATGGCACATGTTGTTCATATAAAGATGGTTGATGATAATATCCAAAGTGGTCAATCCCTAAATCAAATGACGGTGGCGAACATGGCCTTGTATTCCGGGAGGGGTAGTTGTAGTCATTCAACTGGATTGCATTCAATCCAGTGAACAAAGAAAAATTCACCTATACACAATGCTTCTGTTAATACTCTGTAATGTGCAACTTCTCGCGTTCTGCGAGGGGGCACATCTCGCGTGACGCGAGGGGCTTCCTCTCACAGAACGCGAGAAGTTGCTATTTCCTGAAACTAGTCATTCAACGGGATAATTTAACATAACATGAGTTCCTACATTAAAAACCCTTAAAACCCTAAAAACATGAACACATCTAAGTTTTTGACATTATATGCAAAAGTCATCTCTTCAACACTTACTACTACTAGATTTAACATGAAATACAACATAATAAGTTCATTTTAGCTCTTAATGGTGCAAAACAAATTAAAATTCAAAAATTAAGTAAGAACATTACCTCATTTGCATTGTAACTTGATGAACCATCATCTCCATTCTCTCCTTTGTTGAATTTCTCTTCATCTTCCATTATTTTAGGTGTTTTTAGAGTGTTTTGAAGTTTTAAGGTTTTGAAAATGGGTTTTAATGGAGGGTGAAAGAGGTGAAAGATGATAAAAAATGTGTTAGGGTAGGGTTAATAGGTGTTACGGATTACTTAAAATAAGGGGGTAGTTATTACAGTTAGGTGGGGACAAGACATGTAGTAATGGCGCACAACAACGTCCATCTGACATGCTAATCTCGCGTTCTGCGAGGGACGTGACACTCGCGGAACGCGAGATTAGCATGCATGTAATTAACCTAATTTTTTGTTAATCTCGCGTAACGCGAGTGTATGGGTACTCGCAGAACGCGAGTGACCGGACGTTGTTTGAATAAAGCACCGGGCTGTATATAAGAACCGTGTTAATTTATTATAAGGAAGAAAACATACGTTCGGGTGTACTTTTTTCAGCCACAAGATTTGGTATTAGATTCCATTATTAAACCAGCGTGCCAAATTATTTCCAATTATTAATCTCTCCAAATTGAAGACAGCGCACGTGGGAGTGTTTTTGTTTAATTGATCTTTCCTTCTTGATGGATTACTGGGCTGTAGCAGCAGCCCAGGCCAGCCCAGCCCAGCCCAATAGGAAGTGAGACTGGATCCGTATTTCAGTAAAGGATCCGACTGCAGAATACAATCAACCTTCAACATATACCCACTCACCATTGCACGTCTAAAACACTGCATAATCTCACTACATTTGCTCAAAACAACTGCTGCTGCATAGATCAGATAATTCCTTCTTATGTAATTATATGTAAAAAAAAATGTCAAATACCATACAAGGAAGGAAAATTCCGACCCAACCCTCTTACAAGATTAACAAGCTCTGGCCGTGAAAAACCCTCATTTTTTTTACAGCCGCGAAAACGACAAGGAAAACCTAAGCCCCATTTTTTTACAACCATGAGATACCTGCAATCATCGCGAGCTGGATTTCTATGTATAATACACCTTAATACTACAGATTTACAGTTCCTTTTTCATAGTAGTAGAGGAAGAAGCAAACAAACAATTTATTTCTAGTCAATAGCCCTTACTTGATAAAACCCTTAGTAGTTGATAAAGTTGAGGAAGAAGATGATGATTGTGAATTCTCAAGTCAGCTGTACAATCTTGCTTCCACTTCTTCTGCCTTATTATGCCATTGCAGCGTTTTGGGACATTCCAGCTCTTCTTTCTGTAGCCATTTCAGATCACTTGTATCAGATAAGAGAGATGATTGCATGACGAATAAAAGAGGCCTTTTATGAATCAAGATAAAACACCGACTGCAAATAACTCTACCTCCAGCAGTGAGAAGCTTCTCGACTCGTGCAACAATATGCTTGCCATAGGTATACTTCTTCAGCGCACTAAGATGAACCTTAATGCGTGACATGATCAGCTCTCTCTGCTCATCACTGCAAATCTCCAGAACTTTCTGTACAACGTAATTTGCAAATTGATCTTTCATCATTGCCTGAAATCATAAAGAAACCACAATAGATTAGGGTAGGCTGTTGTTATTCAATGTGAGAGATCAGTCGATCAGTTAATGGGATAAAGAATGTATTCATATTTCATAGCAAGAGGTGAAGCAGTCAACCTGAAGAGGCTCATTCTCATCAGTAGTCCCGAGCATTTCATTAACCAGGAGCTCTCTTTCATTGGGACCTCCAAAAGACAAGCATTTCTCAACAACATTGGAAGCAAACTTCTGCTGGCTCATTTGAACAATCTTTCCAGCTAACTCTTTTATGATGGTTGAGCGTTCATGTGGTTTCCCATGCTCCAGCACATGCTGCCCAGAGAAGTAATTTTCAGATAACAATTTAAGGATGGAGAAATACAACGAATGAAAAAGCGACGCCTAGGCGCGCCTGACAAATGGCATCGCTTAGGGCTACAGGCGACACTAGGCTTAGTAGGCGCCTCGATTTTAGGCAACTGTTTAATGAATTTCACTGGAATTTTAATTTTTTAATTTCTTTATTCAATAGATAATATGTCTAATCTCTATCCTGTATAATTTGCTAAGCTATATAATGAACAATCTTCCTCTATTCTTCCCTCTCTCCTACTGATCTCTCATTCATCGCCTAGGTAGCCCATAGCCCTAGGGGTGCCCATTGCCCAGGGTCGCCTAACGCATTTTTATTCACTGGTCAAATAGAGAATTAGCAAAAAGTAAAAATGCATAGAATAGATGTTCAACACATAACCACAAGGAGCTAATGTGGTAGGAAAATATTGAAACAGCTAAGTTCACATAATCCAAACAAAATAACCTAAAAGCTACAAAAAAACACTTTCAACTCTTCATTTATCAAGGACGCATACTGATGCATCATACCCTTTTGGAAGCTCCATTGAATATCAAGATTATAATATCCTCTTAGGACTGCTCCTTTATTAAAATATTAATTAACAGACAGCATAGTGAAGGGATGATGACATACCTGAACAACATAATTTCCATACTGGTCCTGAGCCAACATGCTAACAGATCCCAAAATCTCGTCCATAACCTTACTCTGGGTATTTGGGTCCTCGCAATGCTCAAGGACTCTCTGTCACATAAGAAAATAAATAATGAAGAAGTTAATCAATCGGTCACTGCACTCCCTCATTTAATGAAATGGAAAAGAGCTACTGTTACAGAGAGGTTGTAAGGAAATACTAGAACAAACCTGAATCACGCGACAACCATAAGGATGGGTAGAAAGAGTGATAACTTGGCCAAAAAATGACTGAATAATGAATTGAATTGATTCCTCAGGTACACATTCGATACACTTTTGAATAACATGGTTCCCATTTTGATCACGTACACAGCGCATAATATGACCATCAAGCTCTTTGACCATCTCAATTTTTTGATCCAAATCAACGACTTCGATAGCCTGTAAAAAGGGATAGGTCATAGGTGAATCAAAACCAGGTCGCATTCGAGTATTGGCTTATAATTAAATAAATTTGTGGATAACTGAATACATAGAGGGAAATAAGTACTTTTTTAGAAAAATATAAGTTCTTATATAATAGGGTCTCATCATTTGTAAACATAACATTTGCTATGATTTAAATAAAAACAGAAAAATGCCTAGTTACAGCCATCCCTCTTACAAATTGAAGGTCAAGCTGCTCATAGAACACAGAGAGATTATAGAGGCAGTCAAGCTCTTTCTATCCGAGTTGTGAAACACAATCTTTAAACATTTCAAAGTTGATCATTTTTTATATTATCAAATCCACCAAACAATAAAAAATGAAACGAAAGTAGAATTACCTTTTGTATCACACGACAACCATACATTTGAAGGCTAAGCGTCAGCACTTGCCCATCCAGCTTGCCAGCAAGTTCTCTCCTCTGATTTGGCATTCCATGCTCAAAAAACTGCACAATAGTTACAGAGATCAGCAAGGCATACATTGAACCTGGGGGTACATTTCCAATTAAACATGGCCAGCTAATATATGATTTAGAATAGATAACAGATGTATACTGACCTTTTGAATTACATAATTACCGAACACATCCGTCATGAGAGGAAGGGCCTGAGGAATAATCTCCTCAAAAACCATGTTTTTCTCTTCAGTTGAAGCAGTCTCAAGTTTCTGCTGAATGAAGCGGCTACCGTATTGATCAGAACTGCCCATTATATACGTATTAGGCTAAAGTTTAGATGGCAATAAAAGCTAAAGGGTGAAAACAAGATAATATGCATTTTTTACCTGAACTCAACAACATGACCAGCGATTTCTGCAAGCTCAAAAGACTTAGTTTTATTGCTCTTGAACTCCTCCAGCATTGAGGATCCAAAGCCTCCATCCATGGGCCAAGACCCCATGACACCCCCGCCGCCCATGTTTCTTGCTCCAGCAGGGTAACGCATATTGAAGTCATTGTGTCTAATTGAGCTACCATGTCCAACAGAAGCATTTGGAATAACAGGACTTGCGAGGGGACTTCCATGAAATCCCATACCAATGCCAAAGGCATCATTTCCGTGATAACCATGATTAGATCCACTGGACTTATTGCCTAAGGCAGCACCATATTGTGATTTCTGAGAAGATACAAGGGATCCTATGTATGCTTTCTGAAGTGAATCCATATACATATTTGAATAACCCCTATCTGGACTGTGGTCACCATGACCAGCAAGCTGTGCAGCATACTCAGCGGTCCTCAGGTACTGAAGATACATGGGATCTACAAATCCACCTTGGTGAACATTCCCGGCCATCTGATTATTGATTCTACTTGAGTTGAGAGATTCTGATCCTGTACCCATCCTCATTGAATCAATTCCAATTCCCATAGATGAAGCAGCAGCAGCCTTTTCAAGCAGTGGAGGCAGATTCATATTATTCAGTTGACTTGCCATCATAGGCGACAAAGGGGAGCTCATAGAATATCCACCGGATCCATAATTGGAGTATGTGGAGTTATTTCCATCTAAAGGTCCATAATGTGGCGATAAGCCGCCATTAGTAGTTGATGCATAAGATCCCTTTGAAAAAGATTTTCCAGAACTAAGAGAGGGTTTTGGACGTTCAACCTGGAAGTTCCTATGCTCGGACCCACCAAAATTACTCCTACCAGTCTGTTGAGGAATTGCAGCCATGTGCTGATGACTAGGCTCAGATTTTCTGTCATATGGATGCATAAAGCTGTCCTGATTAGCCTGTACATTGAAGTGATAATTGTGGTGATCTCCGGTATCTTGATCGGTGTTCGAGTGGAAAGGATTTTCATCATCACCACCAGCATTAGTTGAAAGATTCATGCCAGCCAAAGAAGCCACCAGATCAGCAGATTCATTCATACCAGATGCAACACCATTAAACGAGTTTTGGCTAGCTATAGTTCTCCTTTCAGAAGCCCCGGTTCTCCCTCCTCCAATAGGAGTAGGACATGGACTAGGCAACCGAGGCACATGCTGAGGATCAGGAGTGGTACTCCTTGACAATGAAGTATTAAGGGCAGCAGCATAAGAATATGAAGCACCAACATTTCGGATTTTAGATGAGCCCTGAATGTTTCCATTGTCTCGTCGCAAATTTGCCAGCTCAGCTTCCACATTATTAAGTGCATTAGCAACATTTTCCTCAAAGGCATTGCGGCTCACAGGACGAGAAGGATGCCTGGAGTTGGGATTAGAAGAGCTTAGGTCATCCTGCAAGAACACAGATCATGAAACTGTAAATACAAGGTAATAAAAATAACTCTTCCCGAAGTGATGCTGAAAGAGATACTTGAAGATCTTTTTGATGCAACACCATATAACCTCCATTTAGTCTAGAACCAAAAGGTAGGGAGCAAATGCATTCAATGATTACTTGCAACAAACATCAACAAAAATTGCAGCCTCTTCCATCTTCTTGTACAAGGAGTACAAGGCTTTTAAAGACAAATATGCAACAACATGAGCTTACACTAAAAGCGTGATTTCAATCATGAGAGAAATGGAAGTACACTTAGTCAGTAGAACAGAAGTCTAGTCAATACCAAGTTTGAATATCCAACAATCTGGAATCAACAGAAGATTATTGAAGCTATTCAGAAAAAATCTTGTAGAGATCATTTAGTAGAGAGCAATTATTACTTCTAAGGACCACCAAATGACAAAGTGTCAAGAAGCTCAAACTTCCATAACAAGCACTTATTTTTTCACAACCTGTGGTTTCCTAGTTACAAGAAGACAATACCTATGATCACTGATAGATTTGTTTCATACATAATCACGTCGCAGCAAAGAACAAACTCATATTGCTCACCTAACCAATAACAGGATTAAAATCATCCACTGACTCTTTGCTATCACGACAAGGCAATTGTCAAGTATACCCTTAAAGCCATGGGGATCACTCAGAAGACTTTAAATCATAAGCTAACATCAATCAATGATCTACGACAGTCAAAATAACGTGATACCTAATGCAGCACAATTAAATGAAAGTAACTGAAAAATAAAGACACCATCTACAACCATAATACCTGAAATATTTCAGCAAAGCTCTTCTGCTTACTCCCTAAACCAATAAGACCATCTTGGCTCCAATCAGCTGAAGACAAAGCTCTATCTGACTCCATCCCCTCCTCTTTCTTCCCTGCAAAACCAGGAGGCATGGAATACATTGACCTTCCAGGCCCATTAGCCTCAGGCTTACTCACTTTCCTCCTATCTCCAATCCCACCAACCCCCGAGGTACCGCTCTGTAATCTCTGAGCAAACCTCCAATCTTCCTTTGACAGAAGTGGAGGAGGCAACCTAGGGTTCAAATTGACATGAGAATAATAGTATGACAAGTAAGCAGGATCAGACCTTTGCTCCTCCTCAGAAATAACTAGTCCGTTTCCAGTCTCAAACAAACCCCCAACCGCATTCAGCGAACCCTCCACGGTTGGTGGAGCTGAGCCGCTTCTACACAAATTCAGCTCGCGCTCTCGAGAATCGATTTCTTGCTTCCTTTGCTGCTCCCTCAGAGCCACTCCGATTGCCCTCTCGAATCCATTCTCGATTGGACCTTCGTTACCTCTTCCACCTCCTCCTATCATCGTTCTACTTCCAAACTGCGGCACCATCAACACAATCCCTATAAAACTATGGGTTGTCAAATACTTATCTAGGTCCCCTGTTTGTCCACCTAATATCTACAAACTCTAGCGACTTGTTCAATTCAAGAAAGTACTTCCGCCTAGATCATCGTCCACAATGAAAAGAAGAAGAAAGGATAGCAGTGCAATCGAGACGTTAACAGAGAAGGAGCGAGGAGAAGAAGAAGAAGAGGAAAAGAGATCGGAGATATTCAACGGCTGAGATCAATCCGGCGGCTATTTTGCTGAATTTGAAGAAGAAACCACTGTTTAGGGTTTTTGTTGGAGATGAGACTTTATGGGTTTGTGTTGCATCAAATCGAATAAATATGACTTTGTCTATGTATAATACTCGTATTTTTTACTACTCCGTATATATTATGTCATAAAGTTGGATAATACTGAGAATGCCACGTCAGCTAATCAGATGTGCAGAGAAGTCCTTCGCTAGATTGGGGGAGGAAGCCGATGTACTAAATTGGGATTTTCGATTACAGAAATTACCCTTTCTACCCCTCTTTCTGAATCTATACTACGAGTATTTTTTATCTTTTGCGTTACTTTTCTTTATCTCTTTCGTTGAGGTTACATTTTCTTTACTTTTTGTTGTCGGTATACTACGGCTTTTGTTTTAGTTTTGGATTTTGAAAGGGGAACTATAACCAATCTTCCCCCTCTAACTGGATGTATCATCTAAATTAGGCCATAAAATATTCACTTACATTTCTTTTTCCGATCGATCATAAACAAATTACTTCTATTCTAAGTATGATCGATCTAACCGAGGGTTCTAGCTAAAATCGGTTGACATGAAGTCGACGCTGGATTCATGATTGACAAATTTATACTTACTTGAATTTATTTATTTTTGGAAAGTTTTCTGTATATAAAAGGAGATAGGAATTTACATCATTCAATCATCTTAGGGTAATTTCATGTCAAAATGCTACCTAAAGTAGTTGTTAAGCTATTCAAATATATTCAAGAATGAGTTGTTCAAAACTACCAATCAAAATGCAGCAACTTAATGTGTTGTCTTCTACTCCCTCGTCCCCTAATGTTCTTCCCATGTCAAATTTGTGCATTATTCACAATTTAACACAATTTACTAGATTGTTTTCAATTCATAAGAATAAATATGGTCATATGAGATATTGTTTTGTTCGTCTCATTGAGTACTTTACAAATATCAAATTTTTATAAATTTTAGAAACATATAATAAGTGATATTAACATGCAAAACGTATCTCGACAAACGTGTCCAAGTGAAATGGAAAGAACATTGAGGGACGGAGGGAGTATCAACTAAAAGGTCAATAAGGGGTAATAAGTTAAGAAATAAGGTCAAGTGGAGCTTCTAGGCATCAGTCGTTGTTGATTTTGAGTTCCTTTTATTTGCCAGTGTTCCTTCATTGACAGACTGCTTAATCATCTTACTGCACTCTTCTTTAGTTGTCCATTTGCTCTGATAAATCTTCACATTCCTCGCCTTCCAGATAAAGTAAATCAGCGTAGAAAGGGTTGTGCTTCTGAATTGATATGTTGATGATTTAGTGTATGGAGTGCTATTGAGCCAATGAATCCAATCTTGAATACTGCTGAATGTCAAACCAATTCCCAGCCATTGAGTGACGTCTTGCTGAACGCTTTAGAGTATGGACAGTTAAACCATAGATGCTCAATTGTTTCTGTTTGCAAATTGCACATTTTACAAGTAGGATCAGAAGCAATACCCCAATCATTCAGTTTCGTTGAGAGTTGTTAATTCGTTTTGCATAGCCAATCATTCAGTTTGTTGGGAAGTTATGTTTATCCCATACACTGATACACAGCTACTCCATTCAACTTTCTGTCTAGTTCCCACCAGAGTAGAGTATATAGTCTTTGTGCTGTATTTTCCCCCGTGTGAGTTCATGAGGTCAATTAGCTCAGCCTTGGATTTGAGGGCACATGTTAAGAAATATATGTTACCACAACTTCGTTCTCTTCCAACTCAACATCTTTCATCTAAATATCCTCAAATTTATGAAAAGAAGTATATGTTACTAGTTTTATACATGTTGTGTAATTAGGGCACATGTTAAGCTTTTTTTTTATAAGGAAGTTGTTTTCCTACATGGTAAATCAATAAACACATTTAAGCTCCTTAACCTGGACCATGAGAACATAGGTTAGAAAAACATTTATTCATTAGGATTACAAAGCTTTATATAACAAAATAAGTAAGGAGGACTTACAAATTGACCTCTACTATAAATGACCACTAAAAATATTGGCTTAACCACTAGCATAAAATCAGGGTATAATCTTTGACTAATCCGTCCTCTAAGATATTGCGGTCGTTGCTTTGTTACCCTCGACAAGATTAAGAGCGGGACGAACTTGAAGCTTCGAACAAGTGTCCGATCTGAAAATGGTGCTCGAAGAGACCGTTGTTGCCTTGAGAAAGGAAAAGGTTTTCTATGCGGAAGCCGCTATTGCAGGACAAAGAAGAGCAATGTGATCCTTGTCGAGTGGCTGTGTAAATAAGTTTGCTAGTTGATCAACGTAGGATACATGGTTGATGTCCAAATCATCAATATCAATTTGTTCTCGAACAAAATGGAAATCAAGAGCTATGTGTTTGGATTGACTGCTGATAATTAGATTCTTGGACATAAAGGTGACACCAATATTATCACAAAGGAGAGTTGGAGGTCATTGAACTGGTGCTTGAAGATCACAAAGCGATCCATAACAATTTAGTGAAAGTGTAAGCAAGCGCATTGTTGTGTTATAATCCTTTGTTTATATACTTAGGCACTGTATCTTATGCAGATTGAGGTTAGATGGCAAAATAGGAATTAGACTAGTATGGTCCAATGATCTTATATCTGTAATACAACCACCCCATAAGTATAAATGGTTTGGAGGCTTGTTAGTAGATTAAGTTAGTTGGGCTACGTGGGCTGGATCGGAGTTCTAATTATGTTGGCCCATAAGCCATATTCTGAGAATGAGATAAAGAGCTAACCCTAGCTCTTCTATCTGCATTCGTTCCTTTTACACAATCAAGAGATCCACACTTCCAGAGAGAGAGAGAACGAAGACTTGGCGAGCGTTTCTGGCAAGAGTTTTCGGTGAAGATCTCCGGCTCAGTTCCAACACTCGTGGTGTCCATCTTGGTCACTTGCTTACGAAGCTCCTGCGTAGAAGTTTCATCTGCCTAAAGGGGGCTGAATCCCTTAACCTTCTTCTGAGTTCTTCCTTGCTAGTTGGTTTCTAGTTTGCCATTTGCTCTCTGTGTAACAGATACTGCTTTACAGCTTCTTCTAGTGGGATTGGGTTGAGTCTCCCGTCTAGAGGCTCCGCGGATGTAGGTTTATCCGAACCGCGTGAACATTTCTACGTGTCCTTTTATTGCTTTCTTGGTTGTTCGATCAGTTAGGCAATCTTAGGGATATCTTGGTTAGAATCGATCATTACTTCACGCATGATACTTTGCTTGAGTGCTTCTATAGTGGAGCGAGCCAAAACTCTATGTTTTTTTGAGGCCCAGCTGATGAGATTAACCCATAAAAAACCGCAAAACCATTTTGCGATCTACTGTCATGAGTGGTGGATATCCATCCCGCATCAAAGTAAGAAAGAAAGAACCTCGCTTTGGATGGTTGAAAATGAAGGCAATGATGGATTGTAGATATCCTAAAACTCTTTTCACGACTTGCTAATGCAAAGTGGTTGGAGCATGCATGTAATGACACACTCTGTTGACTGCATATGCAAGGCGCGTAATATTGGTTGTATAAAGACGATGGGTTTGAGATAGTTGGGGCTAGTCCAAGTAACGATGGAATGTTGGTTGTATAAAGTTGAGCAATAATGACGATGGGTTTGTTTGTTTAGCACGAGAACGTATAGTGGGTTGTTGGTACGTGAGACATGTTGAGATAGGGGATGTAGAGGAAGATGA
This sequence comes from Oxyria digyna, assembly GCA_029168935.1. Classification (NCBI taxonomy): domain Eukaryota; kingdom Viridiplantae; phylum Streptophyta; class Magnoliopsida; order Caryophyllales; family Polygonaceae; genus Oxyria; species Oxyria digyna. The sequence goes on along the minus strand of JAPVLV010000001.1, from coordinate 59,167,911 downwards.
CTTGTGGTGAATTTTCAGGAGAGTAGAGTTAGATCATACGACATCAATTACAAGGCAATCGTTGATCAATGGAATAGGAGAACAATTCCTCATGGCGTCTCACGTAATTCCGGTATTAGGCTTATGGACATGTAGATGTACGTACCTCACAAACACACATGGGAGAGAGTGGAAGTCCATCTTATGTCACTTGTAAGGCCCAAGGAAATAGTAGCATAGATAACCAAACGACTTTAGAAAAGCATAATTTTGATTTGGGTCATATTGCTAAAAATCATCCAATATATGCATATTAACCAAAAATCACCCCTACATAATATGTCATTGTTATCCAAATACCACCCATTCTCTTTTGTCCATTAAGTTCTTGCTTTAATTTTTCAATTGACATTTTCCCCTTATTAGCCTTTTGTGTTGTGGCTTTTAACCTTTATTTAGTTATGTTTTAGTTATTGGTCAAATTCTCTTTCAACTTATGTGACTATATTAGTTGAAGACCATTTCAATGGCCAATCCAACCATAGAACACCAATTTCTCCTCAGACTCTATCGCATTCAATTACGGATTTTTTCAATACTAATTAAATCAAAATTCTTCACAAACTACCACTACAAGTCTACCAGCCAATCAAATCAAATCATTAACAAAATAAACAAAACTTTAATACGAGCATTGATTTATCCCTAATCTTCATCAACAGAGAAAATACTAAATTTTGTTTATTTTGTTGGGTTCTGATGCAGAAACACAAACCATCAAAGAGCAAATCCCAAAATCGCAAGCAGTCAAACGACACCCGGAATTAGTAACAGACACAAATAATTTTAGAAAAAATATTCAGACAACACAATATCAACACAAGAAATTTACATGAAAAAACTCTTTACAACGAGAGGGCGAAAAACCCAGAATCGGCCAACCAAGTCAATTAATCCACTAATCAACAACTTCGTACAAGTGTTTAGCTTTACAAATCTCACACCGGAGACAATCATGGATATCTCATATATCATTGTCTAAATACAACCCGCGATTTAGAAGGATTCCTCTCCAAAATAACTAAACCACTTGCTCATGAGAATAGGGATTCCAAAGAGAGACGAACTTATCAAACCCTTGTTGGTAATGAGAAATCCATTGGTAATGAGCAATCTGGAACGAGAGACGATCTCCAAGGCTAAGGAAGTGCAAACCCGACTTCGATCTCAACTTATATAAGTCTTGTGTGGTGGCTACTCTCACACCCACCAGAAATAAATTCCACCCCTTTTCTTTTATATCTCTTGTTAACCCAGCAAGACTTGGGTCGGACAAAATAGGTCATGATCCAACAATTTCAACTTTTATCAATGACGCAGACAAACAAGGTGAGTGATGATCCGTTGTGCTACTTCTGTGGATCCATGGGGATAAACAAAGATGGGGAGGGAAAGATCAAAATCCATGGAGGTGTTGGTCGTGCTTAGTTCAACACTGATTTGTAATTTTATGTCTTTTAAGATTGTCTAATGTGCTTGGCCTACACAATTTGAATGCTATATGAATTTCATGGAAGTCATATTGTATCAGCACTTTTGACACACACTTCTTAGGCATACGCCTCTGAAACACAGCAGACACATGTTCACTCACCTTAATCTTTTGTTTTTCTTTTAATTTCTGATTTCAATTGATCGTACATAGTTCTTTCAGAAATTTAGCATAGCGAGAAATGCTCTTAACATGTTTGAGTAATGAAATATTTACCTCGCATTTGTTGAAGGTTTCGAAGAGATCTTTGTCGTTCTCCAGCCTTCTAGTGTCCTTCAATGCCTCAGAGATAGGTGTTGGTGGTTTCAATGAGCTGAGAGGAGGTAAGACGGGTCGAACATAAGAATCAGCGAGTTCAACGTTAGAGTCGCGGGGGCGGATTCCAGTCCGTTGGTGTGGGTCCGCGGAGTTTTCATGGTTATGATCTAGATCCAATCCGCGGGCGCGGATTGTGCTCTGCAGAAGCCTCAAGATTTTCCTCAGTAACAGATCCGCGGTTGCGGGTCCCAATCCGCGATCACAGGTTCTGTTTGTCTCGCTCCTTTGTCTCAATTCCATACCCTTTTTCAGCTACGGGCCTAATTTCCAATTGCTTACCACTCCTTAGAGATAATGCATTGATGTTTGCTCTAAGGTTTTCTACCGTCTGAGATGGTAGCGTTCCCAAATCTCTTGCTCTAAACTCATTGAACGCTTGAGCCATTTGTCCAACCTGCACTTCAAGATTTTGAATACTTGACTTCGTATCCTTTTGAAATTGCATACAGTTCTGTTGTAACTCTACTTGGCCTGCAACAAGCTTCTCTACCATTTGTTGAAGGAATATATGAGGATGAACCTTGAGCTTGTGGTTGCGGTTGTTGTTGTGGTGGTGGTTGCAAAAGGTGGGGTTTTTGCACATTTTGATTGTTTCCCCACCTCAGATTTGGATGATCTCTCATCCCTTGATTGTACGTATTCACCTCAGCGTTTGGATCTTGAAGTTGTGGGCAAGCATTAGTATGATGTCCTGTATCAGTGCACACTCCACATGCGTTTACTTGTTGCTGAGCACCACTCTTTACCATTAAGCACTTCACCATCTCTTTCAACTCTTTCATCTCGTTTTCCAGCCTGGATGTTGATTGAGACTCTACTGCCTTGACACTTTTTCTTTTGCTGAACTGTCTAGATCCCTCAGATAACTCATGGAAAATCTCTTTAGCTTGGGCTGGTGTTTTATTCATGATTATACCCCCACATGTTGCATTCATCATACGACGCTCATCATCAAGCAGACCATTGAAAATATAGAGGATGAGCGTTTCATATGCGTACCCATGATTAGGGATGGCCCGACCGGACCGGGCCCGCCGGTTCGAACCGGAACCGGTTTGGTCACGGTCCGGTTCCGGTTCACGAAATTTCAAATAAAAAACCGGCGGTTCGAACCGGAGGTTTTTTTTTTTTTTTTTAAAAAATTCTAACCGGCGGTTAACCGGGTTAAAAAAATAAAATAAAAGGCAGAACCGCCGGTCCTAACGGCTATTTAGCCAAAATAGCCGTTAGGAAATTAAAAAAAAATTAATTAATTAATTTTTTAATATTAAAATAACTCATATCAAACCCTTATAAATACCATACCATACAATCTTCAAATCACACATCCAACAACAACAATCTCTCTTCTCTTTCTCAAATCTCAATCTTATAATCTCTCAAATTCCATCAACAATCTCTCTTAATCTCTTCCTTTTAATTAGCTTTTGTCTTTCAATATTTTATTGCTTTTACATTTTTAATCACATTATTATATTGTTCTAAGTTTTATTGTTTTAATTGTTTTAATTGCTTTTAATCATATTATTTAATTGTTCTTAATCATATTATGGCGGAACATTTTGACACCCAAGAAGAGAGTGATAATGTCACTTCTTATCCCTCGGTTCTCACTCCCACCTCCCAAGTTAGGTCCAGTAGGGGTAGGACCGCTAGGCCTCAAGGGCAAGCTAGCGGTTCGAGACCTAGCGGTTCGAGGCCGCCTAGGGGTAGGGGGGACCCGGGGGGGAGGTCCGGGTCCTCCGGGAACCAATCCCGGAAACCAACATCTCCTATTTTTGTAAAGTGGTTTACTAAATTAGAACCCGGTCTCGAGGAACTCGAGGCCGAGGATTATGATCCCGATCTAATTATTGTTTCTTGGAACTTTTGCGAGGCGACATTCCAATGGAAGAAAAGTGGAGGATATGGAACCCTTCAACGACACATGGAGCACAAACACGTCGCCGAGATGGGAATGCTAGGGGGACAAACACAAATTTCCGGCGGATTTGCATCTTCTACTAGCGGTAACCCTTTATTTCGTTTTGATCATGAAGCTAATAGTGTAGCATTAGCCGAAGCTATTTGTGTTGATCATTTAGCATTTCGATTTAGTGAAAATGTAGGATTTAATGAGTATATTAAAGATCATACACAACCCGCTTTTAAATCCGTATCTAGGAAAGTGATTAAGAAAAACGTAATTAAGGCTTATAAAAGACGCAAGGCCGAATTAGTTTCTTATTTTTCGCAAAATGATATGCATGTTTCTATTTGTAGTGATATATGGAGTGATAATACTTAAACCCATTCTTACATGGGTGTTACATGTCATTTTGTAGATCATCATTTTACAATGCAAAAACGTTTATTGGCATTTAGAGTCTTTGATGATTCACATACCGCACAAAATATTGCTATGGTGATTCGTGCAATTTTAGAAGAATATAGACTACTTAATAGAGTTTTTTCAATTGGATTCGACAATGCATCTGCTAACACCGCATCTATTAGAGATTTACAAGAAATGTGTCAACCTATATTTGGTGGGAAATTTTTTCATATTCGATGTGCTTGTCATATTTTAAACTTATGTGTTCAAGATGGTTTACGTGCTATGAGTTTTCATTTTGAGCCAATTAAGAACGTTATTAAGTATATTTGGGGCATCCTAAAGTTACAAGAGATTGGATGACCTTTTGTAAAACTAACGGGGTGCACCCAAAACGTTTTTCAAAAGATGTGGGTACCCGATGGAACTCTACTTACATATTGCTATGTGAATGTATACAATATAAACAAGTTTTAACGTCTTTTGTTTCTCAAAACCTTTCTGGCTCTCCTTTCTATTTTAGCGAATCGGGTTGGGATATATGTCAAAGTATTGCAACGTTTTTAAAATGTTTTAATGATGCAACAAAAAGATTTAGTCATGTTTATACACCAAGTAGTAATGTTTTTGTCTTGGAAGCTTGTAATGTTATGTTTGGTTTAAGTGAGGGAGCTAAAATTCCCGGCATTGAGGAATCCGTTGCAAGCATGAGGAGTAAGTGGTTGCTCTACTATAGATATATTCCTGATTGTTTTCTTGTTGCTTGTGTTTTAGATCCTAGACTTAAATTATCCGGTTTACACGCTCTTTTAAATGACTATTATGCATATATTTTAGCCGAAGGTGAACTATAGGATATTTTAGGTATGGTTTCTAGAACTAGAACAAACATTGAAAGTTTATTTACTCATTTTTGTGATTCTCCGACTACTTCACAATTACCTCCGACTTCTTCGAGCTCTACTAGCTTGGGGGCCTTTGGAGCTAAGTATTTTAGTAAAAGACCAAGAGTTACAAACACGAATGCGGAAATTGATAACTATCTTAACACCAACTTTGAGTTTGTTAGTTGTGAAACTTTAGATGTTTTGAAGTGGTGGGAGGATCATAGGAGCATGTTTCCAACGCTTGCGAAGATTGCGGCTCAAGTTCTTGCCGTCCCCGCTTCAACCGTGGCGGTGGAACAAACTTTTACTGCAGGAGGCAACACTTTAACGAGGAAGAGATCAAATTTGGCACCGGAGTCATTGGAGGCGCAATGTTGTGTTTGCGATTGGAAGAGAGCCGCAATTAGGCAACAACGTAACATTATCGAGTCATCGGAAGACGAGTGGATTGGAGATTCTACTACGATACGCACCGATTCATCCGCCGAAGATTCGACTTAGGTAACGGGTTTTGAAAAAAGGTAAAGAACTACGTGGGCTTTGATTCCTCTAACCCGAGAGGATACGTAGGCAACTTAACAAGTAAGTCATTGTTAAGTGCAAGCCCAATTTTTTTAATTTTTTTGTTCCTTCATATTTAATCATTTTTTTTTAAGTTTTTTGTTATGTTTTTTAAACATAATTTTTAAACTTAAAAAAAATGATTATAAAAAAACGCTATTAAAAAGAATGTTTTTTCATTTTTTTTCATTTTTTTTCAGTTTTATAAATTTATAAAATTATTTTTTAAAAACAAAACCGCCAGTTAACCGGTTAACCGGCGGTTTTGTTTTGTTTTTTTTAATAAAAAACCGGTCCGGTTCAGCCCGGGACCGGAACCGGTCCAGAACCGGATTGAACCGGACCGGACCGGAACCGGACCGGACCGGGAGCCATGCCTACCCATGATACAGACAACTCGAACATAACTTCTTGAACCTCTCATAGTACTCATAGAACGTCTCACTAGCATGTTGTTCAATGGTAGTAATATCCCTCTTCAAAATGTTGAGCTTAATAGCAGGGAAGTACTTTTCCAGAAATATCTTTTTCATTCAAGTCCATGTGGTAATACTTCCTGGGGAGAAATATATAGTACAACCAATCATTTGCTGCATCTTTCAAAGAGAACCCAAATGCTCTCAGCATGATCTGATCATAGGTAATACTCTTTGGCTTCATACTAGAGCAAACAACATGAAATTGAGCCAAATGCTTATTCGGATCTTCTCCTGCCAAACCATGGAAGTGTGATAATTCATGGATCAGGCCAGCCTTCAATTCAAAGTTCACACCTTCTCCCAAGTCAGGAAAGGTTATTGCTAGCGATTGTTCCGCCAGGTTTGGGGCAGTTAACTGCCTCATAGTCTGTGCTACGACCGCCATCTCGCGAGTTCCTCTTCGGTTGCGACCAATAGTTCTTTCAGTCTCTAGATCAAGAGCAACAAGAAGCGAATCAATAGTACGAGTGTGGACCATACAACAGGTCCACACAAAGGTTGGTAACAATTAATCACACAAAAACAGAAAATTTGATTCCCTGGCAACGACGCCAAATTTGACAAGGCTAAAATCGTTGATGTCTATCAAGGAAAACCTAACTAACCAACTAGTATAGCAAGAAAGTAAGGGTCGAATCCCAAGAGAATCAAGTAGTCTATTCTTAAGCAAATAACTATTACCAACTAATGAACCAAAAGGGGAGAGTTGTTGTTCTATACCTAAGACAAGTAAAAATAACAAGTAGCAAGAGTTGTGGTAATATGATTGGAAAAGCGTTCCACCTAACAAATATCCACACAATGACATGCAAGATTGATCATAGATATATCTAACTCATGCAATCCTATTGTTGTTCCTATTCCTGTTTAGACATAGATATTAGTGCAACCCGCCCTGATATAACTTCCTATTAAACAAATCTAAAGACCTTCAAGACTCAAGTCAATAGAAGCATTAAGTAAAAGAATATAGCAGGATACATGCAATTCAGACAACCCGAAAGATAAGCATGCAATCAATTCTCATTCACAAGTAAACACCGCAACCCGCTCATGCAAACATGTGTTTGCTACTAGATAAATAACTCTGACCCAGAATTACCAAATCCTAGCACTATGAACAATACAAATAAGCCTAGTTGGCCAAACTAGACATATCAATAAGATTCAATAAGATAAAAACATGAGAATCAATACAATCAATAGAAAGCGAAATAGAGTTTAGAATCTCACAACCATACAGTCAAAGGCTTCAACCGTCAGGCGAAACAAAGGGAAATTAGTTCAACATCGACATGGAGGCAAAACTAGGGTTCTTTCAGACTGTAATATGATAACCTAAAATTAAAGTGTTTTTAGGCTTAAATACACCTAGGAAATTAGAAAATCTTCAACTTCTCTAATCTTCATAGTTCACTACTTCTTCTTTTCAACTCTGAATCGTGCAATTACATATAAAATAGCTCCTAAATAATCCTAACTTAAGCTAATAGTCCCTAGACAATATGTATGAAATACTCTCTATCACATAGCTGGGGTGAGAGAAATGTGTTTATATAAAAGAGTTCACTACTTCCCTTTAGTAATTATATAAGGTTTGGTTCATCATATTACTTTAAATTTCCTTAATTCATGTTGTTCGTCATGATCGTTCTTGTCTCCTTATTAATCAAGATATATAGTGATCTTTTACAGCAAGGGAAAGTGCAATCTTAGACTTGAGTGATAAAAATATGTTTCTCAATGCTTCTAGTTGTTATGTACTTTTTTCATGTCCCTATTGTTTGTCATTAGGTCTTAAAAAACCCTTGTTGAGATGATCTTGTTTTTCTTCGTTGATGACTTTCACAACCTATAGCATTTCCAACAATTAAATATGATTTTTTATTTCATGCACCTTCATTGTCTCTCATTTTCACCTCCTGCAAGATATTAATAGTGAATATTACTATTAAGTATGAACATCAATCATCACTTTCATCATAATTTTAGAGAATTCCATTATCACTATTATTACAACCTCCATATTATTTATTTGTGAACATTAATCTTTAACGCAATTGTCAAACATCATATTCAGCAAAATTCTAAAACAGATAACATATAAATCTTAAGCATGAACATCACAACATTACTTGTGAATTTCAGGTACGTGTTTCTCTTTCTTAGCTTAAAACGCGAATTTTAAACAAAATCAACAACCAAATCTACTAAAATCTAACAAAGTCGACTCTGCGCGTGAACTTAAAATCAACATTTGACCAAAATTTACAACCGATTCCATTAAAAAACAACAAAAAATAAGGTAGCTGAGATCACGAGGGCTCGAGAGCAAAGACTTATGGTAGTTGAGATGTGGATGTTGTGTTGGATGTAAAACCATATAAGATCAGATCGGATTAGGAATGAGGTTATCAGACCCAAAGTTGGAGTGACTAGTATTCAAGATAAGTTACGAGAATCAAGACTTCGGTGGTTTGGGCACGTGCAGAGGAGGCCGCTAGTGCTCCAGTTCACAGTTGTGAGGTTCTAGATTTGGGAGAGTTTAGACGGGCCAGAGGTCGCCCGAAAATGTGTTTGATGGAAGTTATTCGAAAAGATATTTCTCTGTTAGAACTCACAAAAGTTATGAACTAGGACGTAGCTTTATGGAGGGAGAAGATTCGGGTTACAGAAGCCTAGGCCGCACGGTTTGCTGTTGTCAGGTAATTTGGTGTTGTTTGACTTTGTTATGTTTTGTTTTGTTTTTGTCTTGTTGTATGTGTATTGTCTAAATTCTATGTGGACATTTACAGGTTGTAGGTCTTTGGGTCACTTCGGCAACTTTATCTCAACTCGGTTGGGGTAAAGATTTAACCATCCTGACCACTTACCTGGATATATTTGGGGTTTGATGTTGTATCGAAGAATCACTTTTTGAATTGCAAAATCAAAGAATAGTTGCTTCCATTCTGACACACTAAGCACATCCTCATAAAAGAGTAGAAGATGTAGTGCTATTCACTGAGTTTTTTCATTAGCAATTTCTTAGAACTCAAGGATACTCCTATAGAACAGATCCTGTTCAAGTAAGGTCGTAGTTTATTCATTAGCATTACAAAGCTTTATGTAACAAAAGAAGTAAAGGAGGACCAACAAATTAACCTCCACTATAGACTATCACTAACAAAAATGAACCACTAACATAAAATCAGGGTATGATCTTTAACTAATTCTTCTTCTTAAGATATTATGGCCGTTGCTTTGTTACTAAACAACCATTGCAGTCGATCAAACGTATCACATATACGCATCCCCTCCTTTTTCTGCTATATATACAACTTCAACTCATCGAACAAAACATCAGACAACCCACTCGGATTCTTCTATGCCTGGCCTCTTGAGGATAGCAGAACTTGCAATGTGCTCTGCATTGCATTCTGCAGCAACTAGAATCTCATGTGTGCTGGATCTTGCATTGGCGAGTATGTGCAATACCCTCCTGTTCATGCTCCCATCCTTGCTCCTGTTCATGCTTAAGTTAGTAGTCATTAAAGAAAATAAGCCAACTCTATTGGTTGGCTGAGTGTAATGTTATATTTTTCATTATACACATTAAAACATAATGAGCAAACGAGACAAAAAGTACAAACAAGAGATTATATTAGAGACACTTTTTTATTTAAGGGCTGCATATTTGTTCTCATACCAAGTCGTCCACCGGTTTCCTTATCAATGACAAGTTGATCACCTCATGGAAACACGATGCAATTAGTTCTGTCTAAAAATAAACATAAAGGCTAAATTGTTAAGTAAACTCTTTTAGAGCCTCTAGAGTGATTTCGATTACAAATATATGACCCTTACGGATGTGATGACAAGGCCGGGGGCAAGTCTTTATAAAGTGCAACAACTTATTAATTTGTTTTTTTTTCACTTTTTCACTGAAAATGTAATATTTGTACACGTCAATATTCGTATTCTGTATAGTAATGTTCATAATCTGGAGCATAATTTTTTTTGAACATTTTCAGTGAGAGATGATGTGTATACTTATAATTATTACGAACTGTGCATTTCTAGCATATGTTGGTTGCAGTGTAGGGTTAGCATATGTTAGATAACAATTTTATTTGATTGTATTTGACATACTTTTAGGTTCTAGAGAAACCAAAAGTATGGATTGGTCACTACCGCACATTTTCCAATGTAACGGATCTCTCATTGTTCTTGTATTTTCGTAGAGTGGATGGTGCTGTACAGATTCTCAAGCACTTCAAAAAGTGCTGGGGTGCATGAATTGCATGCTCTATGCATAAACCAACAATGATTAGTGGCTACATACTTTGGAATTTCAAAAAAAAATGTAAGCTCGGTCTATTTCTTAACCTCCTGAAAACATCGAAGCACCATCCAGATACTGAAGGATGAACATACATTTTTTCAATTGACAAACAAATAAATGTACCTCTAATATGTCCCTAGTTTGAAAGGATCAATAGTATGTATAATCACAAATGAAGTTAGTCAACCAACTGATTAAACAGTTACACTATTATTTCGTACCTCTAGTACAAAAAAAAAATGAATTGGAGAATTAGCCACGTGGACAGTCTATTAACAAAAGCTAAGCTAAGTCGCCTCCAACAATGACAAACAACTTCTATGTCATCTTCTGATTGTATGCATGAACCCACGTGTATATGTTCTGTAATATGAAAATAAACAAAACTACAGACATTAAACTTGCTCCAAGTTAAGAAATTTTGGTATTAATTATAGCACATATCTAAGTTCTTTCTTAGCAGTATACCCACCAGATAATAGAAAAATTAGTAAACCATGACATGTAAAAAGGAAACAAAAGAAAACGGCCAAGGCATCACTACTTTGGGTTGCAGGTTCTAGTAGATTAAGCCTGAATAAGAGCAAATTAAAAACTCAAATTTCAACCAAAATAAGGGTTCAAACAACTCTTTAGCGTTTCCATCAATCTGATAACCACTTTTAAAAATTCATGAAGAAATAAGTTCAAATCTTTATTAGGACAAATGTGACATACCTGGGGACTCTCCAAATCCAACGCAAGTCACCCTCAATTTTGATATGAGAATACCCACAATCGAAATAAATGCCCCATGAAAAAATTCAGCCCTCAGACTGACTCGCGAAATCGTTTGATTGAATTGGTCGAATGAGAGCGATTCCTGCGACGTTTAGGCCAGCCGTTTCTCTTCCTGCTCAATTGCATCAGATATGAAAGTCAGTTGAGAATACATTATACTGTAGAGAACAGAAATATACTCAATTCAGGTATGAGGTCACACCGAGGACGAAATCCAGTTCACAACTTGGCATTCTATTCATAAACAAACAAATTCAGTAATCGAGTTCACAAAAAAATAAAGCCACCAAATTCAGTTCACAAACAACAACCAAAATAATCCACTGCTGCCACAAAAAATTCAGGATATTTATGCATTGCCTGAAAACTGTGTATTAGATTAATAATGGATTGGAAAAATTTATACTGCAGAGAGCAATTCAATCAAACCGAATTTATTCCTGCTCGATTCCTTCAGAAACCAAGAAAAAAACCTGGATAATTAACTGAGTTACCTTGCATCTATCAATTCAAGCAACTTGCTCTTGTACTTGTTGCCAAGAACCTTTGAAGTGGAAAGTTTAAACAATTAGTGAAGAATATTAATGGATCAGTGTTTTTGTTTATGATTACAATAAAAGAAGATTTGTGCTTACTGTGATTTTAGCATATATCTTTGGATCCAAAAAACCCTTAATAGTGTTCCACAAAAGCCGAAATCCAGAACCAACATTAATGATGAACATCTTGTTCAGGGTCTGCATTAAAAAATCTTTTCATCATGATAAATTATAAGAGTTGAAAACTTATTTAAACAAAGCCCACACCTCAGGATAATTATCACCATCAATCTTCTGTAGTTCTTGTACCAGTTCCGTGGCTGCTTTAGTGAAGTGTTCCAGTCCCTGTTGAAGCAATTTAAAGACTGGTCTTAAACCAAGTCACTCTCAATAATCACCCAATAAAACAGGATTTGTTATTTAGTAAGCAAATTCCTTGGGGATTGCCGCTACATACATACCACTCCACACACATCCAATACGGTAAAGCAGATCAAACAACCATCATTATCTACCATAAGTCCATAACAATCACTGAGACACGGACCTATTTATTGTATTTCAACATCAAAGTGACATGCCATCAAATGATCAAAATCTTATGTACTACGTTTTAAACAATCATTCGCAACATATCACTACATTTAGTACCGTATTTATTATATCAAAGGCTGGACAATATGACTGCTCAAAATTACGCACATAGAATCATGCAACCATTTTTATGTTTGGCCGTACACCCATACATGATAATGCATTTATAGAATTGAATTAGGATCAGAATAAAACCATATAAAATTTGATAGAAACATATGATCATATATAACCCATTCGATAACCACACGAGCTTCTACAAAATATTTCAATGGGATTACTGAAAAAGTTTCCTTTGATAGTTTTTCACTTTTAAAAGTCCATTGATTTTGTTAGCTTCGACTCAAAATCCATGCTTCACTATGATATAAATTTATTTGAGGTTGTGAAACTATTATAAAATATGAGCATATTGGAGATAATAATTGAGTTGCTAGTACATCTCAAACACTTTTACTATGCTAAACACAATTCATTACTTCCATAGGATCATATAATCCACATCTGATTCTTAAGATTTAGATGCAATGAAGCAATTGACGGACCAAACCTAGGATTTCACTCCAAATAAATTGGCATAATCGATGACCAAACAGCAGACACCAGATAGATATGTTACCTTTTATTGATGCGGGGCATAGCTCATCAACGTGAGTCAGCACAAACCTTGGTGTCTGGTGATCAGGCGAGTTTGGCATTATCTGATTTCAAAAGTTCATCAATAAACTCATCAACGTGAGTCAGCACAAACCCAGTAAAAAATACAAGAAGGAATTATAAATTATAAACTGGTGAAAAAGATTCTGAAAAAGACCAAAGTTGCAGACACTTACGTCCATCTTGCTTCTGCATCCTCAATTTGCTGTAGTCATTGTATAATGGCTCCAAATACAGATATACATCAGCATCTGTTCCAGTTAATTGCAAGTAAAAGGCACCGAGAATTCGAACATATCTATAGTAGTGAGTTAAAAAAAATTGTAAGTGCCATGTAACCACCAAGAAGCTATTCATTATAAGCAAAGCAATATATACTCTCTTATTCCAGCAAGATAGTTCTTACTTCAGTTAGAAACAATTTTGTGAATCATTGATAGTTAGAAACGAAACCACAGAAATAAGATTGAAGAGCGGTAATTTGTGTCCCGAACCTCTTCTGGCAACTGAGTAGTAGGTGTTGTTTGGAAAGGAACGCTTGGAGTATGAGGTGATCTGGATAGTTGTTCTAGAAGCAAATTCCGCATTGTTTGAATGTAACATCAATGTTAAAGCTAGTAAATACAATAAATATAATGTAATAAAAGTGAAATCTTGCTCTCAAATTTGAGCAGTAAAATTCACATTGCCTTATTCTTTCCAAGTCTTTGGGAGAATTTTGGGTTTTCATCTGGGAAGGATCATAATGGAGGGTGTAAGCAGGGCCAAAATATTCGTAGTACTCGTTATACGGCAACTTGGAAAAGTTCAAGGTTTTTTCCTGGCATTTCTTAAGAAACTGAGAACTAAATTCATTACATGACAACAAAATCCACATCAAGATCTTTCTTCATTTAGATTCAGTACAATTTGGTGTTTCTTGCAAATGAAATTTTTTGTAAATAATTTATCTAAACTGTTTGATTAACTCCATTGCATCTGACATCTAACAGTCAAATAAGAAAGAAAACTTACTTGGCATCGAAGTCTTTCAGCCAGTTTCTATGAATCCATTGAGGAAGACTCCCGTATCTTCTCCAAGTAATATGTGTGGCGCTGTTCACTCTCTCTAAGTAATTCAGCATCTTCAAATTTGTTCTAATGCTTTCGCTTTCGAACTCGGTCGCCATCATCGACGCACTGGAGGAGGAGGGTGAGGAGGTGCAGCCCTTCTTCGTCTCTGAGCTTCTGTCTGCCTCTTCGTTCTTGTCTCCGCCTGAGGGCGCCGGCGCCGGAATGGGTGGTGCGGGATATGGGTCGACTGATTTGGAGGGGGAGGGAGCTGGATTTCTTGAAGGATGCAGCCCAGATCCAGTATTCCCTAGGAATCAGAATTCATCAAATTGTCATTTTAACAGAGTTGAATCCATGGTGATTTCAGATTTGTGTTCTATATGCTGTAACAGTGATTAAATCATCAGGATAAACATAAAAATCAGTTCGCTTTATAACAATTCCAGATTCTCGCCAAATACTACCTAATTCGTCTAATCACGAGTTTATAATCAAATATCAAGATAAATACAACCGAATCCATACCTCGAGACCAAGGACGGCGGACGGGGAGATAAGCTGGAGTTCAGAGAAGTAACAGTTGGACATATTTGTCAAACGGAAACACACTTATAGTTGGGACAATATTCAGCAGCAAACGGAAACACAGTTATAGCTACCTCCGTATCATAATGCAAGGTCTTTATAGTCTATATCTATTTTGCAGGTCAAGAGCTTCTCACTATATATTTGAAACTTGCTCAATACTGTTTGTTCAACTATTCACTATAACAGTGTGCAAAATAAGACACTATAAGCTTAATTACTGAGATTGGATCAGTATGTCATACAATTTATTGTCAGTTATATAGCCAAAAAAGAAAATGCACAAGCAACTATTCTCATTGATGACTTCAATTTATCTCATCCAATTAGAGTATGAGCCTAACCATACAAGCATAATCCACAATCTTGTCAACTTTACTCCCTGATGCTAACAACATCTATACTGATGCATACAAAACGGCTCTAGAATAAAAATAAAAGATAAACATCATAGTTGTATCGTATTATAGTAGATTCAGTCAGTGTTTACCTTCCATAGATCCCTTATAGACACACTGATGAAGGGCTGAAGTCCAAGTACATCCCATTTAGCAATGATTGTATTGGCACTTGAACATTTATTCCACATACCAACAACTAAGCGATTTCCAGATAGAGGACCAGCCCAAACCTGTGAAATTTCAAACATCGGTTTTACTATCATTTCCGATGTCTTTTTCATCTTGATCCCATTCTTGTAAGTATATCAAAACTCAAAGTGGTAATATTTAAGTAAGAATTTTTTGCAACAGGTGCAAAGAAAGTACCTGTTGACAACCATGTCGCCCATAGACGTGAACTTTCCTTCCTTGAACACCAAGAGGGTCTATATGGATAATTACAACAATAATTTGTTCATTAGATTTGAGTATAAAGTTTCTACTGATGTAGTGTTGAACGAAAGAAAATAGATAATGATGCGTTGTGAAATGTGCACGGTACATGACTTACCATTCATTCCCCCGTTTCCAACTTCCAACAAGCAGAAATAGTCTCACATCTAATGCCATATTAAGGTAATATCAAGTACTTACTGACAATGACATCCAGAGAAATTGTACCGAGTAGTGTTAGAAGTCATATTGAGATCCACATTACAGTGATAAATCAGTAATGCTGATTTGAGCCACATATTAGCACGTGCCATGAAGTATCAACTCCCTAACTCCAGCTTATCTCCCTGCCATCACAAAAACAACACAAAGTTGCATTTCAAAATCTTTCTATTGTATTCGATGTAACTTAAATTAAGGTTGACAAATTTAGAGCAGGGTTTCAAGAGTGGGTAACCTCGTTTAATCAGCCATGAGATGAAACCACTAGATCCTCAAAGCACCAAAGAAGAGATTTGACGTCTCCGATTTGATTATAACACTTGGAAAGAACAGCATATACAGATGCATTTGGCAAAATAGCACTCTTTATCATATCTGCATGTAGCATCAATAGGTGACAAATTTTCCCAGCTTGAAGATAAGCCCTCATAATGATGAGGTAGGTCACGGCATCAGGCTTCACACCATAGCACCTCATATCTGAGAAAAACAGACTTGCCTCAAACATCCTGTTATCCATGCACATACCTTGAATAAGTGCTGTATAAACAATGTGATTCACCGAAAGGCTACTATTATCCTTTATATTTGTATATTTCAGAAATATCCTTATTGCATCACTGAATCTTCCATCTTTGCACAAACCGTCAATTAAACAACTAACAGTAAAAACATTCAGAGGAATTCCCTCCTCCAGCATTTCTTTGTACAGTAAAATAGCTTCCCTTGTGTTGCCATTTTTGAAATGTCCGTCAATCACATCTGTATAAACCACAACATCAAGAGGAAGCCCTTTAATTACCATTTCCAAGTATATTCCCGTTGCAGCCTTCATGTTTCCCTCCTTGACATAGCCATGTATCAGGGTAGAGTATGTAAGGGCACTAAGCTCAATACCATTTTTTATCATCTGTGAACACAAGTCAAGAGCTCTCTGCATATTTCCATATTTGCAATACCCGTCAATAAGAGAATTATAAGACACGGTATTTGGATGGATACTTTCATTCCTCATCTTAAGTAACAAAACATTTGCTTCTTCAACTCTTCCTACATCACACAAACCACTGATAAGGATGCTGTAAGTGAAGACATCAGGGACAATATTCAACTTTCCCATCTCTGCCATCAAATATATCGCTTCTGATACGCTTCCAGCTTTACAATACCCATCAATCAAACAATTATAGACCAATATATTGGGACTAATTCCAAACTTTGCCATATAAACAAACAAATTTCTCGCATCATTTAATTCACCTTCTCTGCAAAGAGCATGAGTCAATGTTCCAAAAGTAACGACATCAGGCTCTAAACCATTGTATAGCATCTCCCAGTACAATTGCAGAGCACAAGATAGACTGGCTATTTTGCAATATCCATCAAGTAATGTATTATACGTGTACAACCCGGGAAGCACACCTGCTTTTCTCATAGTCCTGAATATATCTTCTGCTTCTATTATCTTACCCTCATTGCACAAACCCCGAATTAGAGTTGTGTAGATGACAACAGTTGGCTCAATTCCCCTCCCAACCATTTCATCAAATAATTGGAGTGCCTTTTTGACATCACAATGATTGCAACAAGCATCCATTAAAATACCATATGTTACGACAGTAGGCACAGCGCCACGCGAAACTATATCATTGTACGTCTCCCACATGACATCACACCTACCTGATTTCACTAACCCGCCTAAAAGTGCATTACTAACACGCAGTCCAGGCAACTCCCTGAGCTTGCTGTAAACCCAGCACGCCTCTTCAACAAGACGAGTCTCTGATAGCCCAATAATCAATACACCCAAAACATCAGTATCATGATTAGAACCCCCGATCATAGCAAGCTCCTTGAAAATGAGGGAGGAGACACGACGACCACTGCAGTTACTGAGCAGATTCCTAATCAGGGCTACTGTTAGACACTTGGCATCTTTGTACCACTTTGCCCTTGTTAAGGTAAAGATGATAGCAGCATGGGGCCTGATGGTCTTTTTGCAATTGATTTGAGTTGAAATAGAGGTGAAGAAGGTGAGGGCCTCACCTGGAGAGTGACTGTTAAGTATGGTGTTGGTAATGTTGGAAATGTAAGAGGAAGAAGATGGTGGTGGTGGGGAAGGAGAAAGTGAAGCTGAAGTGGGTAGTGATGAAAATGCCCTAAGGAGTTTTAGTGTTGGCTCAGAGTAATAGAATGCTCCCTTAAGCGGGCAGAGCTTTAACCTTTGGATCATTGGGTTAATTTAAATCTGGCTTTCTTCCTTATTCTTGGCAATTTCAGCATTGTGTCCTCCTCATGTTTATCTAAACCCATACCTTGAATTTGTCCCTAAGTCCATACTGCAAAGCTGCCACATAAAAACCCTAAAACTGAATGAGCACATTATCCTGAGTGGAAAGAGAAAGACCAGATTCATAGAAATGGGTTACCTGCATTTTGATCAGGAAACTTAAGCAATCAATTACTCCATGAGAAACTTTAAACACAAGTCCAGTGGAGGATCTAGGCGGGGGCTTGGGTGGGAGAGCGTCCCCGCTTCTCCCCGAAGATGAGATCCACCCAGTGGCGGACCCAGGATTTCAATCCAGTGGGGGCCTGTTTTTCCAAAAAAAAACGACTGAGCATGTGCGAGAAAAAAAAAAAACAACGGTACGATGAAAAAAATTACATAAACTTGCTTAAGAATCTATCTGGTCCATAAGAAAATTACATTAACATGATAATTTATGAGATCATCTCCTAGTCGACATAAATGTTATTGTAAGAGTTATGTCGACTAGTTGTCTCCCACACAAGCATTTCATCAAACACTTGGAGTGCAAACTTTTCTAATAGCAAATCAAATGGAGTAGTTGAACACTTAAGCAAACAAATCTGAATCATATAACAATCAAATGAAATCAAGCAACTAAACACTTCCACAACCAAATCTGATAAGAAAATTAGTAGATGGTGAAACTATGACCTAAATCTGAAAACCTAAGAAAATGAGTAGAGAATTGAATCTGAACTTGAAGTTGAACTAAATCAGGGTTGGAGCAGTGAGGATCGAGGAGTCGAGCCTTACCTGCTGCGGGTCGTCGCTGACTCGAGCGCAGCCAGGAGGTCTTGCGTGCAGTGCAGCCGTGCTTGTGTGTGGGGCTCTGCTAGTCTTCTACTGTCTTGGGTGCGGGTCGCAGGAGGTCTTGGGTGCGGCTAGGAGCGTGCGGGTCGTCGGCTAGGGGCTCTGCTAGGTGTATTTCGAATTAGGAGAATGACTATGCACTATTTGCCCTATTTGCTGTAAAGAATGAATTTTTTTATTTATTTATTTATTTATTTTCATCGATGGCTTCGGATACTGATCAAGATTCGATACAGAAGCACAGCTCGAAGGAGGTCGAAGAATCAGTCTCTTCCTCGAGTCCTTCGGTGCAGCAGCAGACTCCGGTGGCGGGACCACGATGTGCGCCGTCGTATACGATGGTGAATGCAGTGTTAGAGAAGAAGGAAGACGGAGCTCACGGCTGTGCCTGCAGTGGGGGAGGAGGGCTCACCTGGCTACATTGGACCGCGGTTAATATTGGGAGTTTGCTGTAAGATTGCTGCTCCAATGCTTTGCAGGACTAGCTGGTGCCACAGCAGATATTCATTGCTATGATGTATTGACTAACAATGGACTAGGTAAGCTGGAAATTTATGCATTTTTCATCTCAACCATAAGGTCATTGTTAAATTCTTAATACATTTCTTGATGTGGTCACCACTTTCTAATGGCTTCATTCTGTATTGTCTACTGTAACTGATAGAGTTAACCTTACTGTCTAGTATCAATCCCATCGGAGAACCACCCACACCAAGGGCTGCACATGTGGCCACTGCTGTTGGAACTATGGTTGTTATCCAGGTTCGCATATTTAGCATTTAGATGCTACTTGGTTTTTTGTTGTTGTTAATCTCTCAAGTTACATGAGATAAATGTATTACCTGCTCTTAGACCTGGCAATCGGGTCGGGTCGGTCAGGTTCGGGTTAAGGGTGTTCCGGGTCGGGTATTTTTCGGGTCGGGTCATTTCGGATCTAAAATTACCGGGTCAAAACAGGTCGGGTTGTTACGGGTTTATGGGCGGGTCGGGTCGGGTTCGGGTCTAAAATTACCGGGTCAAAACAGGTCGGGTTGTTACGGGTTTATAGGCGGGTCGGGTTCGGGTTCGGGTTCGGGTCTAAAATTACCGGGTCAAACAGGTCGGGTTGTTACGGGTTTATTGGCGGGTCGGGTTCGGGTTCGGGTTCGGGTCTAAAATTACCGGGTCAAACAGGTCGGGTTGTTACGGGTTTATAGGCGGGTCGGGTTCGGGTTCGGGTTCGGGTCTAAAATTACCGGGTCAAACAGGTCGGGTTGTTACGGGTTTATTGGCGGGTCGGGTCGGGTTCGGGTCTAAAATTACCGGGTCAAACAGGTCGGGTTGTTACGGGTTTATAGGCGGGTCGGGTTTGGGTCGAAAATTTTGGAGTCAAACAAGTCGTTTGTTACGGATTTATTGTCAGATCGAGTCGCTTTGAGTAAAAACTTACCGAGACATAACAAGTTGAGTCGTTACGAAATATTGATGTTAAATTTGGGTCAATCTTAATTGCAAATTTTAATGTATGCTTCGATAGCAACACCACTACATTACCTTCTTTTCATTTATTTGAATAAGTTTGGCATAGTAACTTTTAGTAGATTAGCTAATATTTGAAAAAAAAACGAATGAAAACATTTATAAATTACAATTTACAACCTATGGACAAGTCAATAACCATCGACTAAATAAAACACGGTAGGTTCAATGCGACGGCAAATAAAGACCTGATATGTTTCTCAAAATCAAAACACATCTTCACAACCATAATCAATTCATCGTTTAATGCAACTCAAGATAGATAGAGTATTAAAATGAAAACAATTTGTCAACTTAGTCACATAATTCAAACTGCAAAAAAATAACAATCTCATAACTTAGAAAGTAAAACATGTTCTTCATATTCTTGTCAATCTTCCATGTCCATTGACATTGGACTATCTTCACTGTCATTGTTGATGTTCATTCTTGTAAATTGGATTTCTAATCCTTCTTCTAAATCATCTTCGGGAGCTGTATAATTAAAACTGTGAATTAAACTCATATATATAAGATCTAAAATATCATAATAATGTGAAACAAACTAACTGCTTACCTTCTTCAAGGTCTAGTCCATAAAGCCATGAACGAGTCGTCAAAAGAGCTTCGGCGGAATCCTTATTAAGAGAAGATCTCCACCTTGTAATAACTCTACTTCTCATGCTAAATGCAGATTCGGATGACACGGTTGTTATAGGAATGACTAGAATATCTCTTGCCATCCTAGAGACACTAGGATATCTATGAGCATTTTTCCTCCACCAGTCAAGCACATCTAGATCTTTAACTAATTTTTCCAGAGTCTCATCCAAATATAGCTCAATTTCTGATTTTTCTGTAGAAACATCATAAGAGGAAGCAAATCCCTAGACACAAAATAAACATAGGTAAAACATGCTGAAATATGATAAAAGTAACTTATATTATTTATTTAATTTACCTCAAACTCTCCAGGGTCCATCGGATTAAGAGTAGAAGTCGTGTCATTACTGTTTGAAACATACTCTTGATAGAACTTCAGAAATCCGTCTTTCACATGTTTGGATTTCAATGGAGCCTTTTCAATATCCAACTTCTCGAAACAATGATGGATGAGCTGAAACTTGTAACGAGGATCCAACATGATGGCAAATGAAAGAATCAAACTGTAAGAGCTCCAATACTTATCAAAGTTCTTCTTCATCCTCTTTGTCATATCCATCAGAAATGTATCCCCACAATCAGCATATTTCAATAACAGAAGCTCAACTTTCCATACACATTTGAAGTACAAGTTGGATGTTGGATACTTCCTTCCCGACATAAGAGTAGTAAGCTCATCAAAAGGCTTCAAAAGTTCACAAATCTTCTCAATTCTATTCCATTCCTCATCTGTTGGAATTTCTGGAAAGCAAGGATCAACTCCACTCATTCTTCCACTTGAAAAAGCCACACGATAAATCAATGCCCTATCAAGCATGGTAAAGGTGGAATTCCATCTTGTAGGACAATTAATGCGCAGATTTTTTGAGCAATCCAGGCCAAGAGACGAAGCAATTTCCTTAAACTTCAAAGTTCTACGCTCTGAAGAACCAATAAAAGACACCATCTTCTTAACCTTTTTAAGCCCGATATCAACTAGTTTTAGGCCTTCATCAACAACCAAATTCAAAACATGAGCACTACAACGCACATGAAAATATTTACCACCACCGGGCAAAGAAGAATGCATAGCAAGGCTATGTCCTAATATTAAAAAAACCAAATATCAGTTACATAATCTGTCACTGTAAAGCTTAAAGGGTCATTTAATTTGGGAAAAACTCACGAATAAATATATTAACCTAGGAATGTATAAATGCTGCGTGAAGAGCTGCTGCGTGAAGACGACTTCTCTGGGCAGAATCGACTTCGACGAGCTGTTGCGTGAAGAGCTGCTGCGTGAAGACGACTTCTCTGGTCCGTAATCAGGTTCGACGAGCTCGGCTGAAGACGAGCTGCTGCAAACTGCAGAAAAACAAACACAAGGAGCCAAGGGAACCTGAATGAGATTCTTAATGATACAAACTTTACAAATGGTAAGAAAAGATATAATATGCATACAAGGGAACCTGAATGAGATTTATCACTGATAAAGAAGTTTTCACAAATTCAAAAGTTTGGAACCAATTGAGTATAACAGCTGCATCACAGCCTGTTATCTTCAAATTCCGTTTGATGAATCTCTTAAAAACGCAGATTAACTTGTCATTCCCATAGATAAACACCGACTCAAATATTGGAAGGATGAGTTTGCTCTGTGCAAGTGTTCTGGAAACATGGCATCAACAGATTCATTTTTTCATAAACTAACAGAGCATAATAAGCATACAGATTTAGAGAAGAAGAGCTCCAATAACAGGCGGAAACTGGTAGTAGCAGCAGCCCTACTTCCTATGAAAAAACATTACCTTCCAATTAGATCAAATTAGAGCAAGTTTTAGCTAGGGCTTCAATAAGCAGAGTTTTAGCTAGGGCTTCTCATTCAGGTTCCCTCTTTCGTCTTCAGCCGAGCTGCTGCGTGAAGACGACTTCTCTGGTCTGTAATCAGGTTCGACGAGCTCGGCTGAAGACGAGCTGCTGCGTGAAGAGTTCCTGCGTGAAGACGAGCTCGGCTGCGCGAAGACGAGCTGCTCAGTAGTCAATTTGGCAAGACGAAGTCACGAAGGAGATGAACTGATGAACATGAAAGGGAGAGATGGGGGCGCCGTCAAATTGAACATAAGAAAGTGAGAGCTGCTCAACAGCTCAGCAAACAAAACCCTACTTGAAAATTATAAAAATAATTTTGATTAAATGATTAAATTTTACAAGGATGGTGTAATTTGAAAAGTTAGAAATTTTGATTAAATTATATTCATATGGTTAAATGTCTTTAATAGACATTAAAATCAAGTTTCATTTCATTCCGACATCATTTAGGCATCTTTTTGTCAAATTGGGTTTTAAGCCCATTTAAGGCTTTTTAGCGTTTACGCATAGTTTTGAGCCTCGTTTTGTATGAGCGAGACCTTATTGATATTTTATATGCCTAATAAGACTAACTTGTATAATTTTTCGAACAATAATCAACATCGATGTTGTAGACCATACATATTGCACCAAGTTATACAGTTATCACTAGTTTGGTTTTACAAAGGAGGTGTTATTTGAAATGTTAGAAGTTGTGATTGGAAGTTACCCACATGGTTAAATATCTCTAATAAGCATTGAAACCAAGTTTCATTCCATTCCGACATCGTTTGGGCGTCGTTTTTCCAAATTGGCCTTAAGTCCATTTAAGGCCTTTTAAGGTCTTTTAGCTTTTACGCATAGTTTCAAGCCTCGTTTAGTGTAAGCGAGACCTTAATGGGACTTTATATGCCTAATAAGAATAAGTTGTATAATTTTTTCAATCATAATAATACATCGATGTTGTTGACCATACATATTGCCACAAGTTAGAGAGTGATGACTAGTTTGATGTTTAGAAAAGGAGGTGTTACTTGAACATGAAGAAGTTTTGATTGAGAGTTACCCACATGGTCAAATATCTCTAATAAGCATTGAAACCAAGTTTCATTCCATTCCGACATTGTTTGGGCGTCGTTTTTCCAAATTGGCCTTAAGCCCATTTAAGGCCTTTAAAGGTCTTTGAGCGTTTACGCATAGTTTCAAGCCTCGTTTAGTGTAAGCGAGACCTTAATGGGACTTTATATGCCTAATAAGAATAAGTTGTATAATTTTTTCAATCGTAATAATACATCGATGTTGTTGACCATACATATTGCCACAAGTTAGAGAGTGATGACTAGTTTGATGTTTAGAAAAAGAGGTGTTACTTGAACATGAAGAAGTTTTGATTGAGAGTTACCCACATGGTCAAATATCTCTAATAGACATTGAAATCAAGTTTCAATCCATTCAGACATCGTTTTGCCAAATTGGACCTTAATCTCATTTAAGGCCTTTTAGTGTTTACACATAGTTTCGAGCCTCGTTTTGTATAATAAGACTAAGTTGTACATTATTGGTACTTTATATGCCTAATAAGCGAGACCTTACTTTATATGCCTAATAAGACTAAGTTGTACATTAATGGTATTGACACTTCATTTTAGTAGTATTATTGATAGATTATTAGTGTTGTTGACAAAGTATTAATGATGTTGACAATTTAGTTAGCCGTGTTGACAACTTAACTAGCCATGTTGGCAGTCTATTGGTCTCGTTGACAGTTTAATTAGTCGTGTTGACAATTTAACCAGTCCTGTTGACAGTTTATTTAGTCTTGTTGACAATTTAATTAGCCATGTTGACAGTTTACTTTACTAGTTCTCTAAAAGTTTAATTATCCATATTGACAGTTGATTAGTCTTAGTGACAGTTTATTTAATTGTGTTGACTAATTAATTAGTCATGTTTGCAATTTATTATCTAGTGTGTTGACAATTTGTCCAACGTGTTGACAGTTTATTAATGTTGTTGACAATAGTTATCTAGTGTGTTGACAATTTTTTGGGTAAAATTTACAATTTCCGCTTCTTTATTACTTTTATCTTTTTGGCCAAATTTTCGGGTCAAAAACGGGTTGGGGCGGGTCAACCCATTTTTGACCCAAAAAAAATCGGGTCAATCGGGTTGGGTCGAAAACGGGTCACGGGTTCAATTTGACGGGTTATGACCCAGAAAAATCGGGTTGGGTCGGGTCGGGTTTGCGGGTCGGGTTAATTTCTGCCGGGTCTACCTGCTGTGCTTCCAAGCTAGCATGTCTGCCGGGTATCAGAAATCGATGAGTGCGGGGGATGTACCACACAAGATACTCCGGAGCTTCTTCAAAACCTGTCTCCGCAGGTGGTCTCATCTGCTCAAGGGTCGCCCTGTGGATATTCATCCCCTCCCAACTCCACGCCATTCTATCATAATTCACCACATATGACCTAGGGCTGATGAGCCTATGGGCTTTAAGGGGTGAAATTGGAGGCCTGGGAATCATCTGCACCCTACCAAACTGCCTAGGCGACCTATCGGGATGGTGGGGCTCGGTTATGTCCATGCAGCTCAGCACCCCGAAAAAAAGAGCAGGAGCATAGGCAGGATCATTGAAGTCGATTTCACCATACGGGTTCCAATTAACCTAAAAACGATATCAACGTCTTGCATTACTCAAACAGTAATTTTACACCTTAAGGTACCAAAACAGAGGTATAAAATATTACACAGTTTTTTTGCAATTCCATGCGTTACGCATGGAATTAGTCTATGCGTGACGCATGAAACAGACCCATGCGTGACGCATGAAACAGACCCATGCGTGGCGCATGGAATTGGAAAAAAACTGAGGTACCAAAACTGAGGCTTAAAAATATAAACAAAATGCAACACAAATACCTAATCCGCCCTCATTGCATCTAGTTCAACTCTGTAGTTTCGTGCTTCGGGGTCGTAGTTTGGCAACGCTACCTCTGGTAGAAACCGAAACGCATAAGGATGATCAATTGACCAATCAGGATTAAGCCGAACACCAGCTGCTAAGGATGGGAAGTATGTGTATATCCAACCCTAACATTTAAAAAATATAGTTAGCATTAAAACCATAGAAATAAGTTATGATTGCTAAAAAATGTAGTTCCTAATTAATTAAAAACTTACTTGAAGGAGAGTGAAACAAAATGAGATCAAACCACAATTTTGGCGTGTAGCGATGCCCATTTGGCGATAGAAATATGCTAGCGCCGCAGATCCCCAAGACATACTTCTTGCCTCTTCAACACTCCCTAGAAATGCACCAAATCTCACCGGGAGCTTATGTTGTGACTTGTCAGTGAAGATTGTGGAAGCCAACAAGTGGAATATATAGCCCATTCCATGAACTACGAGATCATTTAAGCCCTCAATGTGCGCCTTAAACTCTTTCGCTCTAATCCAATAACTATCGAGCTGTTCATTTTGAAGATGAAAATTTTGTCGTCCCTTTTCACCAAAATAGTTCTTGTTGGTAGTTCTCCCGACTGAAGCGGTGGGGTCGGTCACCATAGGTTTCCCGTGAATAGGAAGCAACATCAGCTTCTTGATGTCGAGCAACGTCACTGTCATCTCAGCAAATGGCATGTAGAAGCTGTTTGTTTCAGGATGCCACCTTTCTATAAAGGCGCAGATGAGCGGATAATCAATCACATCGTACATCAACAACATGAGATGAGTCAGCTCTGTTGCAACTGCGTGATTACCCCATGGCAAGTCAGAATTAAGTTCCCAATCTTTCAGTTGTGATTGTCTGGTCTGGTAAGGGAGTACGCCTCTATCCTGTAAATTGATTACGTAACACAAATCATTTCAATAACGCATAAATTTTTTCCAGAAACTACAGAAACTTGACATTCTTTGAAATGAAATTCCACGCGTGACGTGTGGACATGAATCATGCGTCACGTGTGGAACAGAACCATGCGTGACGTGTGGACATGAACCATGCGTCACGCGTGGATTTGCATTAGACAGAATGCAAAGAAACCAGTTTATGCATTCTGTACAGCACACCTTAACCAAATTTTCAACAAAACTACAAATAGTTCAACAAATAATCCATCAATTTAATCAAATCAATTCATACATTAACAAATTTAATATCACAACACATAATCAATTCATAAATAAAAATAAACATACTTCATCTTTCATATAATCAAATAATGAACTAAATTTAATTTTTTTCATTTTTTTCAACCATCTTCCTAACATTAAATTAGTTATGATAAGTATTGAATCTATAAACCAAATTCTAATTACATACCTTTCCTTTTTGCACAAAAAAGGCTGTATGAGCTTCAAAGCTTATGAGCAGCTCCGGAATTTGTGGACCTCCAGGAGTACCCCCCTCTAACTGAGGGGCGTATATGTTTCTGACCGGAGGTTGTCGTCGTCGTCGTCTTCTGGGTTGTTCCTCTCGCTCCTCTTGCTCTTCCGCTTCTTCATGTTCTTCATGAACATTCTCATATGTCTGATCCTCTTCCTCACCTTGTTCCTCATGCTCATGCTCCTGCTCCTGCTCCTGCTCATAATCAGAATCAGAATCAGCATTTGCACCCCCAGCTGATGGCCCTGCACTGCTACAAGCAACCAGTGCGTACTAGTCATCACCCGTCTGAGGGTTCTCAAAGTTATGAGAACCAGTAGCTTGTCTCATCATCTCCACAAATGATTGCTCTTGTTGTGGATAGCCCGAATAGCCTGGAAACTGTGTTTGTTGTGGAAACAGTGTTTGATGTGGGATCAGAATGGGGGTGCCAGGAAAGTAATGAGGGGAACCCTGGGGATCGAAACTTGCAGCGGACAAAGCTAGCTGCTGATGTTGCTGTTGTTGTTGATGCTGCTGTTGTTGCTCTTGTAGTTGTTGTTGTTGTTGCTGTTGTTGCATCTCACCAGAAAACTCTAAACGACGAGGAGGCGATTCTTGTCTATTCTTCTTCTTCCTTGGTTTTGGAACTATGAGATCTTTTTTCTTCAGTTCTCTGTTTTTTTTGACGAGTATCGCGTCCAGGTAGACGACCACCATCCATATCTGCATCATAAAATGTGCAATTCCACAAAATTAATCAGTTTACTGAATTTAATCATCATATCATCAAAAACTCAATCAGTATATCATCAAATCCAATCTGAAACTGCAGAACACAATTTCTGGAATGTGCAATTCCACACGTCACGCATTGCTTCAATCCATGCGTCAATCCATGCGTGACGTGTGGAATTGCACATTCCAGAAATTGTTCGTCAACAGTTTCTTCATGTTTCAAACCCTAATTCAACAATTTTTCCAAAATTCTAACAGTTTTTCAATAATTTTATCAAAATCATACCAAATTTCAACAACCTAATTCATAACCCTAATTCACAAAACCCTAATTCAATATCAAAACCCTAATAAACTATATACACATGAAAATATCAAATTGGTCAATAAATTATCAACAAAGTACACAATCCATTCATATATTACAAGTTTAATCATTTCTAATCAACTAATTAACATACACATTGGATTTTGAAGTAAATATCATCAAAACAACATGAAAACCTCATATATACATCAATATCATACCATAACAATGAAATCTTAATGTTTACATACCTTATATGCAAAAAATATGATGAGAATGATGGTTTTTGGGTAAAATGGTGCGTTGTGGAGGTGCAGCCGCCGTGAGGTAAGTTGGGAAAGGTAACAAAATGACAGGGTTTGATGTTCTGGGCTTTTATAGGTAAAAAATTCATGTGTGACGCATGGTTTGTGTCCATGCGTGACACATGGTTTTATTCGGTGCTTGACGTGTGGATTTAAACCATGCGTCACGCATGGGCGTTAAATAGTAAGGGCCTATTTATACACGGTTCTTATATACAGCCCGGTGCTTTATTCAAACAACGCCGGGTCACTCGCGTTCTGCGAGGACACATACACTCGCGTTACGCGAGATTAGCAAAAAATTAGGTTAATTACATGCATGCTAATCTCGCGTAACGCGAGTGTACGTGCCCTCGCAGAACGCGAGGGTTACGTCCCTCGCAGAACGCGAGCTTAGCATGTCAGATGGACGTTGTTGTGCGCCATTACTACATGTCTTGTCCCCACCTAACTATAATAACTACCCCCTTATTTTAAGTATTCCGTAACACCTATTAACCCTACCCTAACACCTCTTTTTATCATCTTTCACCTCTTTCACCCTCCATTAAAACCCATTTTCAAAACCTTAAAACTTCAAAACACTCTAAAAACACCTAAAATAATGGAAGATGAAGAGGATTTCAACAAAGGAGGGGATGGAGATGATGGTTCATCAAGTTACCATTCAAATGAGGTAATGTTCTTACTTAATTTTTGAATTTTAATTTGTTTTGCACCATTAAGAGCTAAAATGAAGTTATTATGTTGTATTTCATGTTAAATGTAGTAGTAGTAAGTGTTGAAGAGATGACTTTTGCATATAATGTCAAAAACTTAGATGTGTTCATGTTTTTAGGGTTTTTAATGTAGAAACTCATGTGATGAGACGAACACGTTGAATGACTAGTTTCAGGAAATAGCAACTTCTCGCGTTCTGCGAGAGGAAGACCCTCGCGTTACGCGAGATGTGCCTCCCTCGCAGAACGCGAGAAGTTGCACATTACAGAGTATTAACAGAAGCATTGTGTATAGGTGAATTTTTCTTTGTTCACTGGATTGAATGCAATCCAGTTGAATGACTACAACTACCCCTCCCGGAATACAAGGCCATGTTCGCCACCGTCATTTGATTTAGGGATTGACCACTTTGGTGATTATCATCAACCATCTTTATATGAACAACATGTGCCATCTACATATGAATTGCCTGTGTCATCTACTTATGAGTTGCCCGTGCCATCTACTTATGAGTTGCCCGTGCCATCTACTTATGAATTGCCATGTACATATGAGGTGCCATCAAGCTATGATGCGTTTGATTCACAATTTGCTAACCCACCAACAAACGTAGGAGAGGAGATGTGTTTTCTTCCCTCTTTACGCACTGCACCAAAGTTTGATAGTCCCGTATGTGAGGAAGAGGTTGTTTCTAGGGATTATTCGGAATATTTCACTACGGAGCAAGTGTTTGCCTCTAAGGAGATTGGTCATTTGTGGGCTTTGAATGTTGCAAAGCAACACAAGTTTATGATCTCTATTGGAAGGAGTGTACCATCTAAACCGGGGCAAAGTGGTAAGATTCAAATCATTTGTGAGAAAGGGGGAAGCCATAGGCCTAAAGGTGTCGGTGTTAGATCAAACACAAAGAGCAAGAAAACGGGGTGTAAATTTCAGTTGAAGCTCATGGAGAACCGGATTGAAGAGAATTGGAGATTAGTGGTTGTTTGTGGTTTGCACAACCATCCTATTGGAGATAGTTTGGTCGGGAATGCATTTGCCGGGAGGCCAAGCCCGGATCAAAAGAAAAAGGTTCGTGAGATGGTACTTTCACATTGTTCTCCAAATCAGATTTACACTGAGATAAACAAGGATCCCGGAAGTTGCACAAAGAAGAACCAAGTGTACAATTTGGTAAGACATATAAGGGAAGAGGAAATGGAAGGTAGAACCGTGGTTCAAGAATTCTTTCACCAATGCAAAGAGAGCAACTACTTCATGGAGTATAGGCCAAGTGCAACGAATCCTTCGATAATAGGCGACTTGTTCTTTGCTAGCCCCGAATCAATGAAACTCTTAAAGGCGTTTCCATATGTCCTTTTGATGGACTCGACTTATCCCTTAAGCAGCTCGGGATCTTCTGGACCGCCAGGTGTGGCATGAGTGAGCTCAGGATCATACTTTGGCTCATTCTTCTTGGACTTCCTCTTTCTTTTGGGTTTCTCGACCACTTCTTCTTCTTCTTCTTCTTCTTCTTCTTCTTCTTCTTCTTCTTCTTCTTCTTCAACATCATCACCTCCTTGTTCTTGTTCCTCTTCTTCATCCCCAAAAAATTCATCCTCCATTTCTGCTTCCATCGGTTCTGGGGCTTGATTGTATGAAGAAGAACCAGCTTGTCCACTTCCCTCGGCATATCCACCGCCCCAACTTTGTCCAGCCATCCCTTCTCCACCGCCCCAACTGCCTCCCGCCCACCCCTGTCTGACATCCATAAGTGCATTATGTTCAAAAAACTGGTCCCAGCAACCCGGTTGTCCAGTAGAATAACTATCTTGGGAAACAAGATCCCAGCCAACTGGGTATGACTCCCAACTATCTCGCGGTTGTCCAGTTGAATAACTTCCTTGGGACCAATTGGGATTGGGACGTTCTTCAACGTCGGGGAGTCCCTCGGGGAAGAGTTGTACGGGGTGACTCTTCTTTGCTTTCCCCTTCCCCTTTGGTTTTTCAACCGGGGGTTCTTCCCTAACAGCATCTCTGTTTCTCCGACGAGTCGAACGACCAGGACGATACATTGCCTAAAACAATACAAAGTAAAATCAATAAATAAATGAACGCAGAAAATAAAATCAGAAAACAGAACAAACAACCAAAAAACACAAACATATATTCTGCAGAACAAACAGAATTGCCAAACAGAACAAACAACCAACTCCTCGCGTTCTGCGAAGGACATGACTCTCGCAGAACGCGAGGGACATGGCTCTCGCAGAACGCGAGGGATGTAGCGTTCTGCGTGAATTTGCACTTCCTTCAGTTTCCGGCGACAGTTTCCGGCGGAATTTCAATATTTTAGCTAAAATACCTATCAATTTAAGTAAATTACCAAATAAACATCAAAACCCTAAATAAAATCAACAACCCTAATCAAAAACCATATATGGAGATTATACTACCATTCATGAACCATAATTCAAAATCAACATCCACTCATCCACCATAATTCAAAATCATCATCTTTCATCCATTATACAACCATTTCTAAAACAACATTCAATATCAAAACATCATATAATATGCAATTTCCTATACTAACAACATATATTCATCTAGAAACAACATTAGAAAGCATAAGAGTATAAGAAACATACCTTATATGGAGATTTGTAGTGAAAAGAGGAAGAAAAACTAGTTTGAACCGAGAGAGATGGTGAGAGGCGGCGGTAGAAAATTGTGTGTGAGGTAAAAAATGGGCCGAGTAGGGTTTTTCCCCTTTTATAGGGAAAAAACACTCTCGCGTTCTGCGAGGTGACGCACCCTCGCGTTCTGCGAGGATGCGCTCCCTCGCGTTACGCGAGGGCCCGAGCGTTATTTAGAAAACGCCCGGGCTGTATTTAGCAAGGGCCTATTTATATTGCCTTTTAGCATACCATTCATATAACCTAATTCCAATTTTTTTAAGCAATAAGAGCAGTTAAGCGTTACGTTTTTCAAATGATATATCAGCATGGAGGAAAGGAAATTATAATGTGTGTTATGAGTGATCAAGAATTTTAAAATCTACATTATAGGAAAATCCTTTGACATATGTCAAAGGATTTCTACTTACTAAACAATTGCAACTTTATTTTAATGGTGGATAACAACTGTAGTTTGTTTAGAAAATCGCAAGCAACTCTATATTTCTACTTATTAAACAAAACGTACACATCTAAGCAAATGGAATAATTCTAGATTTGATAAAAAAACAATTCGGGAAGAAGTGCAGTAGATTTCGGTAGGCAAAAAATAAGGATGTAATTTATTTGTTCAACCAACCAGTAAAATGTATAGTTTGAAACGAGCAATCTTTTTTACAGGCTCATGTTACATGTAGTTGGGCGGCAGATTATGATTATCCATTTTGTACTCCATAGTACGTCACAAGTAAAGCATGCAGAATGAACAAATAATATGGATCGGTTGTTGATTATTGAGAACATTTTTAAGGAATAAAAGTAACATAATATTTGTATGGAATGATTGACATATGCATATCCAACTATTGTTCCTTCATAAAACGACCCAAGCGAAGGCTCGTCCACACTTTCAATCAAGCAATGCATACATATAATAACAAGTGGAATGCAGGATATACACGACCTTAGTATACACGAAGAAGAGTAGACCACTTTTCTATATATATATATATAACACAAACACCACGAACCATCGTACTCTAAACATGTAAAATGTCTGGTCTGTAAAGAATAGAAAATGAGAAAACATTCGTTACAGATCTGGGAGAATCGAGGTCAGTTTTCAGTCGTTGCACAAACACAGTCAATTATGTCCTCTTGCGAGCAAGATAAAAAACAACATAAAGCTGGCCATGTGAGAAGCACGAATGTAGGAGGTAGATACCAACGCGTGAAAGTGTCTGTCCCTGCGCCTTTTTTATTGTCATAGCAAAGCAGAGTTGTACAGGAAATTGTATCCTCTGAAATTTAAATGGGAACTTCATAGACGACGGAGGGCTCAGAGTGATACGTGGAATGAAAACCTGATCACCTTTGCAATTACCACTTGCTATCTCTCACACAATAACATGTTTGTGAAAAGACTTACACACGAGCCGAGTGTCATTGCACAACCCATTGGCCGGATCCAAATTCCGTAACAAAATTATGGGTGAATTCACTTTCAATACCAACGTGTTGGATCGGTTAGCTTAAAATACCAAAGAACAAAGCTTTGTTCCTTGGAATGTAATGCAGCGGAATTAAAAACAACAAAGGAAAGATCAAACCTGAACACGAGGATATATAGTGGAAACCCTTAATACCAATAAGTATTTCAGGGCAAAACCACTCCCTTCTAGCTTCTCACTAGAAGGAGTTTGAATCGTCTACTTGTGTTATTGATTTCTTGTTACAATAAGAACTTGGATCACTCTTCTAAGCTTCTCACCTAGATCTCAGATCTCTCTTCTACTTGAACTCAATCTCTAACACTCGTAGTCTCTCTCTTCACAACTCTCAACGCTCTAGTTCTTTTTTCGGCTCTCCAAAGACTTGCTAAACTACATGAATCCCTCACAGGATATAGCAAACTAAATAACCCTAACTAGACGTCTTCTTGTGCTCCAAGTCTTCAATCTGAATTACCATAAAGCTTAACCAAAGATATGATATATTTTATTTATGGAAATCTCTTCCTTAAATAAAATATCATCCGTTCCTTCCAAATAATCTTCTATATTTTTCTCCAAGACTTCAAATCCGACTTTCCATAAATCTTCATCAAATATATGGTAAATTCTATCTTTAAGGAATTCCCTTCCTTAGATATAATTTCCATACTTTCCTTCTGTGTAATCTTCCAACTTGATCTCCAAGTCTTTCAACTTAGGTCTTCAATAGGCACGCTGCTTCTTTATGTATAAGAAAATATTATCTATAAGGAAATAATCCTTATAGATATTATTTCCTTATTTCTTCAATGAATCAAACGGGCGCGCATCTCAAGACCAAGTCTCCACCGAGTTGTCTCTTTCCTTATTTGAGAAATCTTCTTTCCTTATTTGTGAGTCAACTCTTCCTTAATTCTCCAAGGCCATCCTCCAAAATATCTCGACCAATATTCTTCCTCGGATGGACCCTTACGTCTCATGAAATCCAGCAAGCATTTCTCTGCATCCTGCAACCACTAATAACATTCCTATACACTCAAGTAAATCATTAGTAGATGTTTGTCATAATCAAAACTCATCTCATCTCAACACAACGTGTGCAGACTCATTCCAAATGGGAAAAGGGTATTTAGAAATTCTAGAGTGCATAAACCACAATTATCATCAACAAGCGTGTCTATGCCAGTGTATGTGTAATTGTCTCCGGATAATCGACCAATCATGTGCTCATTTATGGTGTTGACACACTCTTTAGTAGGTGTTAGTATCGCACGGTCAATGAAAATACTCGGATCCCACTCCGCCTGATTGATTTCTGGGAATATTGCATCGACTATTTCATCAACACTAAGGAGTAACATCAACACACCTAATCATGTCGGTTGGTGGAACCAACGTGGACACTTCTTCTGTTTGGTACGCGTCGTTGCCCAATTGGAGCAGAAAATCCCAGAACTGTGGGTCGTCGCCAGCTCTAACATTTTTTGTAAGGGGAAAATTATGTAAAGATGGCCAAATATACAAACTCACGAAACTTGCGTTAACTGCTTCATTTTTCCCTTTATAAGGGAGCACGGGCAACACTTGCCAAAAATCCCCTCCGAAAACGACGACTTTTCCTCGAAACAAACTTTGTTGGCACACATGTCCCGTAACAAAACATCTAATAATCTTTCTGTCATCAAATCTTTAAATGAATCTGTCAACAATAAATTAATGAATTAAATAATCTCTCATCTATTTATATTCTGTCAACAGTTAATAATTGTCATGCCTTTCTCATTATTTGAAATCCTCTAGTGCATGCCTCTATTGATACAAACACAAATCTGAAGTCGTTATGCTCTCCAATTTCTAGGCATGTGTATGAACTTATATTCACTTTCTTGAGCATGTGGCAATACATTGGCAATCGTGCATAATTATCTTCTGGTGTTCCTCGTTAGATCCTAGGCATGTTCTCTTGCTTTCCACGCTTTCCAATAGTTGACATCCATGTGATGTTCCTTCCTCATATCATTGCATATACTTTTTGGTATTGGTCCATTTTTAACACCTTCATACTTGCGTGTTTAACATAAAAATATTAGTAGTTGTTTTGGTTCAAGCAATCAATACTATATATTAGGTTACGGAAAATTTATACACATTACCTTGTCTTTATTTGCTCCCCTATCATTTTTTATGTTGGTTTGCACTCATGTTGACATCTAAAGTCAAAGGAACATGTATGTTCTCTTTGAAATTTTCTAACATCAAAGAATGGAGTGTCTTGTAATGCAATTGCTCTCAAATCTCCATTTGCAGCTTGTATTTGTGCATATCACTGTAAGAAACTTAGGATCTGATTTTTTAATTTTGTAACCAACGTTCTCAGTCATGGCCAACTTTTTAAAGCTTTAATCAATTTCTGTTTCGTGTGAAACAACTTTCTCACATGGACGAAGTCGGCATCTACTCTTGACTCAAATCCTCCTCCACTTTTTTTTTTACAGTGATTATCTTAATTGCATATTCAATGGGTAGAAACATGTCTTCATCCAAGTTAACTGCCACTATACTGTTGCATCCATGTTCTCTTGTTGTTTTGGGTGCATAGATATAGTGGACAACTCCATCTCACTTGTGTTGTGTCATTAACTTCCATGAATGATGTGAGATTATCATCTGTCTCAATAGAATATATGACTTTGATCTTTTGGAACAGATTAAGATGGCAGAGTTGAAGGTACATCGAGGATTTCAAGTTTGAACTGTTGGATAATCGAGGATTTCATTGCTTGCAGCGTAATGTTCTTATCAACTAAAAAAACTTTTGAAATGATTCCCCCATCAGAAACCATAATGTCATCTCTGATTTGTGTCCCTTCGTCATATCAAACTGTAAGAATGTGCATTTTTATCTGCATGTTTTATTTAATAAAGTGTTATTAGACTATGACAACATATCTATTTGTCAACATATCTACCTAATTACAAATGAAGGGCGCACATCGCGCTTCGTATGTTTATTATTGTTACGAGGCGCGTGTAGCGCGCTTCGTTTTAACACTTGTTTAATAACTTTGTCCACATATTTTTCTAACACCAGTAAATAAAAAGAAAATCAATAAGTCGTCAACATACCATTGTTATTTTCTCTGAAAAGAATAAATGAACATCATAATTATTCTAAACATAATTGGTTATATCTGTCAACAAAAAGAAATTTATTATCTTCCATAAAATATATTTAACATCAGTCAACAACTGTTTGCTAATATTTGTCAACAACCTAAATAAACATGTTTTGTAACATCTGTCAACAACATAAATAAACATGATTTCTAATATGTGTCAACAATACATTGTCATAACTTGTCAACAAAATCTATCATTGATGGACTATGGCAAAAATTCCTAGAACTCCTAATGTATTTCGGTCTCTGTCAACAAATCATATTGTATATCATTATCCGTCAACAAAAAACAGGTGGTGTAACATTATTAACATGAATTTACCTCTTTTTCGAAGGATTTGCTGGTGTCGTTTACAGATTCGATTTTCTACAGATAGGCTTCTTTCGTATCTGTTTCCAAAATTCGATCGCGTTTTTTGGATCTCTGCTTTCGATCTCTCTTTGTGGTGTATGTCGCTCGCAATCTAGGTCTCGCTAGCTTGTTATTTAGCAAATTAGGTTCCGTTGTTGCTCGGCACTAGGAAAGAGAAGCAAGTTGTAGTCAGCGTCGACGGTGTTGTGAAAATACAGCGATGGAGACGCCGGCCAGCGAGCGAGAGAATCACCGAGATAATTAGTGAGAGAATGAGAGAGGGAATGTCTTCGACATCAGGAAGAAGAAGAAGAAGAAAGAGGAACAAGAATGGTGTCAGCGGTGATAATTCGGGGAGAAGGAGAAGGAAGAAGAAAGAAGGAAGAATGAGCCGAATTAATATCTGGCGCTTTTTAATTATATATATAGGGTATATCCATATAACTTAAATAATTAATGCAAAATTCAGTTAGTGAGTTTGTTAAAAACACATGATTTTGTTTCCCTAGTACTCTTTATCTTATTAATAGTATCGGGATTGGATCTATCTTATTAATAGTATCGGGTTTATCCAATGTGTGCCCGAATAACTTAAAAAGAAAAGAAATTATATTGGTTTTTTTATGATGAGTTTATCCCATTTTTCTAGTAGAGATAATTTAAAATCCTTTTTCGTTTAGTAGTTTATTGTATATTTTATTGTTTGTCTTCTTTTAGTAGTTTATTGTGTATTTTATTTTCTGTCGTGAAAGATGCTTGTTTTAACAACCTTCTAGCTATACTATGAGACTTTAATCATCTAAAAGCTATTGGTCAAAATGATAATGAGAATGTCTATATCTCTACTCTCAAAACTCCAAAACCGTAAAACTGATTCTTTGCACAAAGATAAAAGTGTTCTAAAATTAATGAAAATATTACATTGGTAGATATGGTCCATCTTACATAACATAATTTCACAAAGATCAAAGGATCTACTACCTAACCCTTGACTAAAAATATAGCAGTCATCTACAGAGGGGAGATCAAACTAAGCAAGGCAATTCAAATATTCTACACTGCAAAGCCTATATCATGCCCGTAGCTTCTTCAAACAGCTATCCAACCACATAAAAAGATCTGATTTCGTTTAGGAACAGCGAAAATTTTGCTTCATCTCATGAGCGTGCGGCTTTGCTAGGAAGGTTGAGATCAGAAACGGCGTCTAAGAAGGAACCCAAGCTGAAATCGCATACATTACGCGTCCTTTCCAGCCCATCAGCCCCCAATTCCCATCCACATTTAGAGCATAATCCTTGTGAAAAAACTGCATCTTGCACTTCCCTTTCTCCATGATCTCTTTATCCAAAGGAAGCTGTCTAAAACCCGCCTTGCTATTTCTAACCTGCCACTGTTTGTAAAGGTCAGGCCTTTCAACCCTCTCAGTTCCTTCACATGCAATCACGTTCATTATCTCCCGTCCATAAAACTCTCTCTCGAACATAGACCTCTCCGGACTATCCCAAGGAGTATTAGAGTCGAACATATCAAACAGTGTAGAGTAGTAAAACAGAGCCTCCCTAAACCGTGTAATAAAGAAAGGCGCATTGAACGACCCATTAACAATTCCATGCACAAATATATCGGGTTTGATCTTCTTGATCAAGTTCAAGACAGCGTCCCTTGGACAATCCGCCACTACTGTGTCATCAAGAAGATTCTTGAACCTATATAGACAATTCACAGCTACCATTTCATCTTCCTCCAACTTAAGATCCTCCAATTTAACATCCTCAATTTTTTTCGCTACTGGAATGAACTCAAATTGGACACCAAACCGCTCACAATACTTTGCAAGACGACGTCCGGTTTCCTCTACTCTCTCTGCTGGCCTGAATCCACTCTGAGGAAGCTCTATTCCTGTAATTCTAAGTGTAGGAGGCCCTTCGGGTCGTTGAGAGAGGATTTGAATGAGCACAGGCCACTGGAAACCGTAACAGATGCCGAAATCTATGACATGAAGCTTCTTTCTATTCTCAGCCAGCTTTATAATGTTGAGGTTGGAAAACATGAGTGATAATTTCTTAAACGGGCAAAACGTAACAAAGAATTGGTACGCTTTTAGCTTTTGAGCAGTTGTAATGATCTTAGAAGCCAAGGCAGTGTAAAGCTGTGAACCGGTCCCTTCAAAACGCGCCTCAAGAGCATTGGCAAAGTAATGGGCCAATCTCTGTGACCCGTCACCTTGAGGAGACGAGTGTTGCCTGATTTGCTTCAGCTGTTCACGGGCCGTTCTCCTATCATCAGATACAACAGCTTGTGCACAAAGAATCAACAAAGTCCTTAAATCCACCATATTTTCACCATCATCCTGTTTCTTAGGACGGCTCTTCCCATCTGTCTCAGATTTCAGTGATAGAAGCTCTTGCTTAAAATTCTCATCACAAACATTCTGGTTTACTGGATTAGGACAGAGCAAAACCCTATCGAACATTTCAGACAAATCTTCAGTCTCCTCCACAGAGAGAGCAAACTGTTTACTACTTCTCCCTTCTTCTAAATCCTCATCATCCAGGTAATGAATCTTCCTGGCCCTCAGCCCGTTAGAAAAGTAATCCCCATTTTCTGGCTTAACCTCGGTTCGAGCTCCCTTTGGATCTTCAGGGAAGCTCATATGATCAAGATCAATCACAAGGTTTCTAGTTTTTGGAAGGAACTTACTAGCTTCCTCCACTCCTTTCTGAAACAGTAACATGGATTCTTTATCACTGTATATATCAAAACCTACAGGAATACTAGGATTCTCCATTGGGCTAAAAACACCCTGAGAAATAGAGGATTGCTGAACAAAATCCACTGATCTGGTACCAAAATCACTAGAGGAGGCTGAGAAATTGTCATCTGGGCTATCCACAAAATGGTCTGAAAGTGGGTGCTGATTTGGGGAAAGAGGGTAATTGTGTCCTAGGGCATCATAAAAGGGCTGTTCAGCAGCTTCGATTGCCAAAGGATCATGAAACATGCAGGGCTTTTCGTTCATATTTTCTTCCATTAGAATCTGGCTGATGTATCTGAGAACCTCAGAATCACTGTCATTAGGAGAGCCAGTTTCATCGGCGGCGGCGGAGGAAGAAGAAGGATGAGTTTGCAAGTCAACGACGGAGGTAAGATCGATTGATGGGTCGTTGTAGCTGAAGAAATTGTCGTAGCTTAGGAGATCTTCAGGGCCGGGTGACAAGGTTCCGTTGTAAGATTGGTATCCGTTAAAGGAATCGAAAGGGGATTCAAATTGGGAATTCATGGTCTCAAATTACAGATTGGGGGAGAGAAACCCTAAAAGGCTAGAACATGAAATTGAACAAGCAAACAGCAATAATACTTGCAAATTCCGCTAACCCATTCAAGGAAACGAGTGATGACCCAGAAGAGATTAAAAGAGAAAGAAGGTAATAAGAGGAGTAGAAAATGTTACTAACCCAGATGAGAATTGCAGGAACTGAGTGGAATACTGGATAGAGAGGATGGCGAGGAATTTGTGAGTGGGAAATAGGGTGACAAGTGTAGAATTTATAGAAGAAGGAAGCTTCGAGGAACATACATACTGATTTATATGCATCGGGAAGTAAAGGGAGAGTAATTGAGCCCATTCCAAGGAAGAAGTCGTTGTCACTCAGCTCGTCGCTTTTCGATAAGCAAAAGGTGATAGGCTGTGGAAATTCATGTGATCAGCTGAATGCCTGACTCGATCGCTGCTAGAGCCTAGATGCATCATACTCCGTAGATCAGTATGTTCCTCGAAGCTCATTCCTTTGACTGTCTCCTACATTTCTTCCCTCCTCTCCAAGAAAAGGGTGGGTCCGTTTCTTTATTTGGCTTCAAGTAGTCTGTTTTACTATTTTGATGAGTTTTTCTACTAAAAAATAAATCAACGTGATTTATTTTGTTAATGTGGAAGGTTTTGATTGGAAACTCTAACGTCGGTAAATTTGAACCTATAATTAGTGTTATTAATATTAATTAATGAACGTTAGTTGGTCAGCTTAGATGTTACCTTAAACAACTTCAAAGGAAGGTTTTTCTTTTTTTCTTTTTTCTTTATGAGGAAAGCGTTTAAGGGCACATCTAACGAGAATGATATCGCCCTAGGGCATTCCGAAGGATGAGATATGAGAGATCTGGAAAGGCTGCGAAATCAGATTGGGGTCTCAAATGGTACATTTTGGCAATAAGATCTGTTGTACCATTAGTCTCCCGAAAGATATGTGATACTCGATTTTCCGCAAAGGGGCGAAGGTCCATTAAAATATCAGTCATGATCAAGTCTAATTCCCATGGGCAGTCCCATAGCCTTTTATGGCTTTAATAAGGCGAAGATTATCGCCTTCGATCTCAACATGAGTGAGACCCAGCCGAATAGCCTCATTAATGCCATAACGCATCGCAAGGGCCTCAGCCATGATTGGTGAAACGTTTCCTAAGGACCCGTTCGCTATTTTGATTGGTTTACCCTGTGCGTCTCTGATGATGATACCGTAAGATGTTGGTCCAGAAGGAGGGCAAGCAGCATCCACATTAATTTTGTAGAAATTTTGCTTTGGTTTGATCCAACTTATTGCTTTCTTTTTCCTCCTTGTTTGTGGTGAGGCTTGTGGTTCAGTATCAATGTCCCTTTTTTCTTCCATGTTTGCAAGTTTCCAATCCTTGATTTGGTTTTTGATGAAATGGTGGATATTAGGTAGATTGTTATGCTCTATTATATCAAAAATTTGTTTGTTTCTATAGAACCATAGTGTCCACCAAATAGTGGCCATGTCTTCAAATTCCTTTCTTGTACTTTTTAATTTTATTTCATTAAGTATTTCTATAATGGGTTGATTTACGGGTATTAATGAGTTTATTTTATCAAGAATTTTCCTATCGAAATTTCTTATGATTCGCTTGGTCCTTGGGCATTCAAATAGGAAGTGTTTGAGATCCTCACATTGGTTATTACATCCCATACATGTTGTTGAGATGGGCATGTGCCTGTTTTGGAGTTTCGCTTTGGTTGGTAGTCCATTTTTAGAGATCCTCCATAAGAACGATTTAATTTTTGGTACCAGATCGAGTTTTCATATCCATTCTGAGTTTGATAGTGGGAGGTTGCGATTTCCATAGATCATGTCCATTGCGCTCTTAGTTGAGAACCATCCATTTTTACTGAATTCCCAATAAAGCCTATCTTGAATATAGTTAGAGGGGATAGGATATGGTTATATTATTAAAAAATACTTTAAGCTTATCTTCATCCCATGATTTGTCATGGTTAAGGAAGGTTTATCTTTAAACAACTTCCAAACTACATATTAATGGGAAAAAAATCCGGTGAGAAAACTTAATTAAAGAATGAGTGAGAATTAATCATGGCTGCTCATTTTTATCTCATTTACTCAATCTCGGGCGTCCTATCGTTGCTTTTATTTTTCCAAATCCGTTTCCTTTTCTCGCTCTCTCTTTTTGTTCGATATAACGGAAATTCGCCGCCATTGTTATCTTCTCAACGAATCCTCCTCCACTTCGTCACTCGCCGCTATTGTTGTTCTTTGAGCGTTCCTGGTGTTCCTGAGGTGATATTGTTGTTCTTCTCATCGAATTCTACTCGGCCGTCTCCGTTTGTGTGCTCTCGGTTTGTGTATTTTGTGTTTGCGCTGTCGTCGACCACTATCTAGTGTTCTTCGTTGACATGGCTAATGTTTCTCCTAATTTAGGTATAGATCTGTATCTTGTGTTTGATTTGTTTGTTGTTTCTGTAGAAATATTGCCTTTCATTACAATATCAATATAATGTCTCAGTTTTTTTGGATTTTTGGTATGTGATTTGGTTGATTTGAGGTATGTGCTTGTTTGAATTAGGTACGTTCATCCTTTTCATTTTAAAATATGTTGCTATTTGATTTGTTTGAAAGATCGCGCAAAACCAGTTGGTCATGAAGCTAGGTCTCTGGTTGATGCGCCCTTAACCATTGAGTGATGCCCCTTTAACCATTGAGTGATGCACCTTTTAATAGGCTATGATGCACCAGTTGAGAAATATTAATAATTCTTGTGCATAATGCATTAATGTTCACTGGCTGATGCACCTTTTACCTTTGACTGAAGCACCTTATAATAGGCTATGATGCACCTAATGATAAACATTGATGATTTGTGTGCATAATACATTAATGTTCACTGGTTGACGCACCTTTTAGCTTTGACTGATGCACCTTATGTCAGGATGTGATGCACTTAATTATAAAATTGATGATTTGTGTGCCTAATGCATAAAAATAGGTTCAACAATGCACTTATTTTAGGTTTTCATGTTTTTCAAGAAGTGGAAGTCAAAGGATGCCTAGTATTATATCGGTTTATCCAAGTATTAATGTTGACTATATCATTCTGAAGTGCAATGATTCATTGAAGCCTTATCTTGATAAGTTTTTCCTAACTCTTCATGATGCCATCACCTTTTATGAAGCTTATGCACTGGC
Organism: Oxyria digyna; assembly: GCA_029168935.1. NCBI lineage: Eukaryota > Viridiplantae > Streptophyta > Magnoliopsida > Caryophyllales > Polygonaceae > Oxyria > Oxyria digyna. Next base: position 59,124,518 of record JAPVLV010000001.1, on the reverse strand, counting down.
ATGTGGTTTGACTGTTAGTTGTTGTTCGGCCAAGAAGATAAGAATAGTGTACCACACTACCACCAGTTGTTCTCTGGAAGTACCTTTGTTGTAACAGAGAAGGATATAAAGTTGTATCCCCATATTTTGAGGTCAACCATGTTGTCCCAACAGATGGAGATGTTGTGAAGAGGAGGAGAATATCTAATAGATGTGGATGTGAAGCTAAGCTTTGGCTCAAGTATGAAGGTATGGATGGTTTCCGCGTTACGAAAATGGAGTGTGGTCACACACATGCTATGTTGGAGTTATCCCATATGGTATTTTCAAAAGGGAAGAGGCAAGTTACTCCATTCCATCAAGAACTCAGGATGAACTGTATTAAATCCAATATTGGTGTCAATAAGAATTTCTGTAGGATCTGTATGTTAGTATCAAGGGAATTGTGACAAAGAGTTGTCCAGTTCCTAGGCACAACGGAAGTAATATAACAAGTTATCAACACGATTACTTTAGGTGGAAACCCTAGATAACCAAATAGTTATCTTTGGATGAAAACCACCCCTCTTTCGAGGATTTGAAAGGTGTACTTGTATATTCAATCAGTAAGTTTAGAGATGAACGAGATTACAAACTTATCGCTAAGTACTAATCTAGTTCCTTCCAGAAACTCTCGGATGAGAATACCAGTGAACTTACTTGATGTTCTTTTTACAAGAACACACTTCTTCTTCTCTTAGGCTGATGCACTTCAAACTTCGTCAAAATACATAAACCCTAAGAACATAGAGGCGACCATATATATAGGGAATTAGTTCGGCGTATAAAGATATTCTAGGGAATATATTATATGTCGTACTTATTTCCTAATATGTGATCGAACCTATGCGATTCAAGTTAACTTAAATTAACTCAATAGTTACCATAAATTACAAAGACCGAATTACAACCAACTCTAGCAATATCCTAACAAGGAAAAGATCTTCTACAAATCTTCTCGGCTCGCCGCCCACGCTAGGGTTAGGAATAACTTGGATGTAATCGCAGTTCCTTCTGACTTCCCTTGTTGCTTCATCAGTATTCAAATCTTCAATCTTTTCAACTGAAATAACAAGATAAACTATATCATAGTATATGCTAAGTTTGTCATCGTCAAAACATAGAGTGATAGAGGAAAGGAACCTGTTAAGGAACTGGAGTTCCATAGGTCCCTATTCCAACAATTTCCCCCTTTTTGATGATGACAAACTCATGTAAGTGTAAGCACATAGACAATAGACAATAGACAATAGACAATATATCGTACGAGTCTCAGAACAAAGATACTTGAATAAAAAAGCTTTAACTGGTTCCCCCTTAACCTTTGAAGTATCTAACAAGTTCCTCCTAAACATGATGTCAGTCCTATTGGTTCCAAGATTTCAGAGTATATTCCCCCTTTTGACATCATCGAAAAGATATGAAGAGAATATTAGTAACCGAGATGCAATGCATGAAAGACAAGACTCACAAGTGATAGAGCAAGAAACTATTGTTATCATTCATCATGAGCTCAAAGACAATCGCGACTCATACAATCAAAACACAAAAATTAAACAGAAATCATGAAGCAGATAGATAACAAAAGAACACAAGGATTGATGAGCTGGGGAACCCTAGGGGAAAGCTATGCCAACTACATCGGAGGAACTGGTAGAGAGACTCTATCCTCTCTGTGCAACGAGAGCTTCAGCGAGCTTGGTGAAAGCGGAGCTGAGGGTACGAACAACAGCCGAAATTTTCTCAGTTCCTCAACAATCTCAGAAGAAGGCGCCTCAGAATCTTCTGCAGGAACTGGTCGAGCAGGTATATGTCGGGATGGGCTAGAATTCTTGGTGGTTGTTTCCTGCACCTTGAGACTGTTGATGTAGGAGCCATCCATCTTATGGGAGAAGGATGTTTCCTCCTCGGCTGCCGGGTAGATGTCAAGTCTCTCCAGGAGAGCCTTGATTATAGTTGGGAACGGCAGAGAGTGAGATGGATGGCTGTGGCAGGCCTGCATGTGGTGCATGATGATTTTGGGTAGGTCAAGCAGGTCCCCAGAGACGATCTTAGCCATGAAGACAACATCAACGATCAATACAGTGCTCCTCTTTTCTTGGTGAGGAATGACATTTTTGACGAGGAAGGCATGGAGTAGCTTCATGGACAGGGAGAGGAACCTGGTGTTGAGTTCCTTTAGATCAGGGTTCCCAAAGACGGTTTTGGCATAGTCGCTTTTCTTGGTGGGCCAATGCTTTTTGTGTATAGCAAAAAACCCAGTTCCTGTTGGGATGCCAAGGACTGATGAGATCATCTCCGTTGTGATCTTGTACAGCTTACCGCGGATGGTGACCACAATGTCCTGAGGGTGTTCAACTTCCAAAACAGAGACGAAAGACATGGAGGAGTAAAAGGATCTGATTACCTCCTCATTTACACTCTGAGGCACAGTGAACAGAGATTCCCAACCTTGGGAAGCTAGCAGGGTCCGGAAGGTGTCGACTTCACTCAGGTCCGAGTTCCATAGCTCGGGGTCCACAAAGAGAGGACCGAGGATGCGCCTCTCTGCAAATTCTGGTTTGAGGGAGGTTGTAGCAGTGGCGAGAGAGCTGGAGGAGGAGAGAGTCGGCTTGGCAGACCGGGTTCGAGTGGCGACAGAGTTAGGCTTGGACTTCTTACCTTGACGACCACCATGAGTGGTGGTCTTGGTGATGAGAGGCTCATCGACTTCGGCCTCGTCCCGGAGGCGCTTCAGGAAAGCGTTCCCAACACTCTCTGGTTTAGGGATGGAGGGATTTGAGGGCTTCTCTGGTGAGTGATGGGAGGAGTGTTGTTGGGATTTTGAGGGGGAGTGGATGGAGTGGTCGCTTTTGGTAGGGGAGGGTGGTGCGGTTTGTGGAGAGCCTGGATGAGCGGTGTTGAGGATGATGGCTTTGGATGGGTCTTGGGATGGTGATTTGGGAGGAGAGAGTGAGATAGGGGGAGAGGGAGGTTTGGTGTTTGGAGTGGGGTTGGACGTGGAGGGGATGGCAGTTTCCTTGGCTACCTTGGAGGGGGTCGCCTTTTGGACCGTGAGCATGAACAGTTTAAAGAGTTCCATTTGCTCGTCGCTGAGGGTTGAGGGGGTGTTCTTTCCATCCATTTGAGAGAGTGTTTGAGAGATGGGAGAGTATTGGGGATTGAGAGAAAGCACAAAGTTTGAAGATGGCGGAGGAAGGAATTTTAGGGTTGAGGATCTCCTTAAATAGGTCGTCCCATCAAGATCACAATAAAATCTTTCAAACGGTCACAAGATAATTTTCCCCAATTACCGCAGATCCAAACGGCCATAAAATCCCGAGTTACTTGGCCATAGTTTTCATAAGGATAAATGCTCCAACGTTCATATTTTCACCATCAAAATTTACCACAAATAAATCATCATTACTCTGCAAGAATTCGGCACAAGGAACTGAGCAGAAAAGGTGATTTGATAGATGGTTCGCGTGTTTCCGAGGCAGTGACGAGTGCAACAGAGGAGAAATAGGAGTTCCTTTTTCCAGTTCCCTTTTTGTAGTTGGCAGGAGAGGGTTTGGATGCATATATGTGATAGGTAATAGAAAATAACAAAAGTACACATCCAAACAATAGAAATCAGGGAGGGCCAATTTGACACAAACATAAATGCGTTCCAGAGTGGTGTATCTTAAAAATAAGATCATAGGAACACTTTATGTAAGTCAGGCAAGGGAGGGTCAATAATCAATCTTCATTTTGGCTTATATTGCGGGTTCAAATAGATCCGATTGATTATTTTGAGATCAAAGAAGTACGATTTTGTCAATTTTTCATGAATGAAAGAAGAGTCCGTATATTATGCACGTCACAAAGAAGATAACATATTTTGAATGACTATGACTATAGAATCAGGGAACATGTAAGCAAACAAGGAACTATAAAATCAAGCAATCATTTACTAGTCAAGACAGGGAAATATACAAGGGAACTCAGAACCTCTAATCGATAGCAATCATGCCCAGAAGTAATCGAAAGTATTCAAAAGGTTCTCTATTTAGAGCTTTTGTAAAGGTGCCAACTATTTGATCTTCAGTACGACAGTGTTCCATGAGAATAATACCTTTTTCCACATTATCTCTAAGAAAGTGGTGCCTTATGTCAATGTGTTTAGACTTAGAGTGAAACACAGGATTCTTAGATATACTGATGGTACTAGTGTTATCACAAAGAATTTTTAAGGGACCATAGGACTTACCAAAATCGGCAAGTTGTTGCTTGAGCCATAGGAGATTTGCACAACATGCAGCGGCTGCAATGTATTCTGACTCGGTGGTTGAGAGAGAGATTGAGGATTGCTTCTTAGATGCCCATGAGACAAGACAAGGACCAAGGAACTGAGCCATTCCAGAGGCGCTCTTCCTGTTCTTAAGATAACCTGCATAGTCAGCATCAGTGTATGACAAAATTTCAAAATCATCACTCTTTGGGTACCACAAGCATAAATTCTCAGTTCCCTTGAGATATCTAAGGATACGTTTGACTGCGGCCAGATGTTTGACTCTTGGGTCTGCTTGAAATCTAGCACATAGACATATGGAGTACATGATGTTTGGACGACTTGCAGTCAAGTAGAGAAGAGAGCCAATCATTTGCCTGTAAAGAGATTGATCGGCCTTGATGTCTGTGGGAACTAGAGTCAGCTTGGTTGTGGGGGATATAGGAGTTGCAAAAGGCTTGGAGAAGCTCATCTGAAATCTGTCGAGGAGTTCCTTGACATATTTTTGCTGATGGATTTGAGTTCCTGTAGGAAGTTGATTTATTTGCAATCCCAGAAAGAAGGTCAGTTCCCCAATCATACTCATTTCGAATTCGCTGCTCATGAGATCTTTGAACTTTTCTACAAGAGACAGGTTAGTTGATCCAAAAATAATATCATCGACATACACCTGAACAACCAGGATGTCTTCATTTTGCTCAAGAAGAAATAAAGTTTTGTCAATCAAACCTCTTCTGTAACCATTTGATATCAGGAACTGAGCTAGTCTGTCATACCAAGCTCGAGGGGCTTGCTTGAGTCCATATAAGGCTTTGTCTAGGAAGTAGACATGATCCGGTCTGCTTTTGTCCTCAAATCCAGGGGGTTGCTTAACATATACCTCTTCTTGAAGGAACCCATTTAAGAACGCAGTCTTGACGTCCATTTGAAATAATTTGAAGCCTTTGTGAGTGGCAAATGCAATCATGAGACGAATGGCCTCCATTCGAGCAACAGGGGCAAATGTCTCATCATAGTCAATTCCTTCTTGTTGACAATAGCCTTATGCAACAAGTCGTGCCTTGTTTCTGGTGACCATGCCAGAGTCATCAAGTTTGTTTCTGAAGATCCACTTCGTGCTAATGATGGTTCTGTCTGAAGGACAGAGAACTAGACGCCATACCTTGTTTCTCTCAAACTGGTGAAGTTCCTCATGCATGACATGTACCCAGTCGGCATCATTGAGAGCTTCTTTGTAGTTCTCGGGTTCCAGAACCGACAAGAAGGCAGTGAAGGCACAAAATTTGTTCAATGAGGAGCGAGTTGAGGGATCTGTCTTATCAAAGGGAGAGATAATCTGCTCAACTGGATGAGATCCCTTATACTTGTAGTTGACATTATTAGGAATTGACGATGAAGAGGGCTCATCCAGAGGAGTGGAGTGAACTTCAGTCTCGTTGGGAGATGGGTCCTCAGTGGAAGGATCAGGAATGGGGACATCACTATTCTAAGCAAAGGAACTAGGATCAGGAATGAGAGTTTGAACTTCCTCAGATTGAGCTTCATCAACACCAGTAGGTTCTAGTGAAAATCCGGACATTGTAGAGGAGATGGGATCTGAAGGATTCTCTCCTTCATCATCATTGATGTCGTCATTGTGGGGAACCTGTGAAGACACATGAAAGGCAGATTCATTGAAGACAACATGAATAGATTCCTCAAATTTTGAAGTCCTTGTGTTGTAAACTTTGAAGGCCTTGCTGTTAGGAACGTATCCCAGAAATATGCCCTCATCACTTCTTGGATCGAACTTTCCTATGGGAAATTTCCCGTTGTTGTGAATGAAGCATTTGCACCCGAAGACTTTAAGATGGGAAATGTTGGGAACTCTTCCATGAAGAAGTTCATATGCAGTCTTCTCAATTTGAGGTCGAAGAATGGATCTGTTTAGAATATAACATGCTGTGTTGACAGCCTCCGCCCAGAACCTTTGAGAGAGACCGGCGGAAATCAACATTGTGCGAGCCATATCTTCGAGAGTTCGATTCTTTCTTTCAACTACTCCATTTTGTTGAGGAGTTCTGGGAGCTGAGAAATTATGAGTGATCCCCTTTTCCATGCAAAAGGTTAGGAAATTTGCATTCTGGAATTCGGTTCCATGATCGGAACGAATTGCTTTAATTTTGTTTCTCAGAGACATTTCAAGAGTGGGAACTATTTCACAAAATCGGTCAAACACTACGTCTTTAGATTTTATGAAGATAGTCCATGTGTATCTCGAGAAATCATCAACAATCACAAGAATGTATCTATTACCTCCGATACTTTGAGTATGCATGGGACCACAGAGATCCATGTGTATAAGTTCCAGAGGTTTAGAGGTGCTTATGAAAGTTTTTGGTTTAAAAGAACTATGTACCTGTTTACCTCTAACACATTCTGAGCAGAATTCAGTTTCATCTACCTTTATAGAGGGTAGACCATGGAAAAATTCCTTTCTCTGGAGTTTGTGAATGAGATTAAGACTTGTATGACCAAGTCGTTGATGCCACAGGGTGGATTTGTTCATCATGGTGGCAAGGCAGAGTTTTTCTTGAGGAGAGTAGTCATGGTCCACAATGTACACATTATTGAACCTCTTACCTTTCAGGAGAGTTTTCTGGGATTCAGGGTGAATCACAAAGCACTCTGAGGGAGTAAATAGGACATTGTTCCCTCCTTGGTCACACAGCTGTGACACACTTATTAGATCAAAACCAAGATTATCTACGAGATGAACATCACTTACCTTAATGTTTTCTGAGAGGTCTACGGTGCCAGTTCCCAAGATTGCACCTTTCATTTTGTCACCAAAGGAAATCTTTCCTCCGTTGTATCTCTGAAGTGAATGAAGTTGCTCTTTATTACCTGTCATATGGCAAGACGCGCCACTGTCTATGTACCATTTAGCATCATTCTTCACTTCAGCCTGCAAGGGAAAATTAATTCTTACGAACCCAGGCCAGCCAAGCTTTTCTGGGTAAGTTAGTGTTCAAGTTCCTTTGTGGGATATTTTTGATGACATTCTGAAGTTTGGACTTTGATTCATTGACCGTTTCATAGTATTGAGGGTCGTTGATGTCATTGATTTGAGTGTGTCCATTTTTGAATTTTCTATAGGGTTTTTCTTCTTGTTTCCTCTTTTTCTCACAATCATAAATAAGATGTCCTTGGTTCCCACAGTGCCAGCAAACACGATTTGCGGGAATCCATTGATACTTATCCTGAGTCTTGTAATGGGATTTCCTTTTACCTAAGTCAACCTTTTTCCTGGGAGAGCTTCTAGGTTTACCCCTGGCCATGTTTCTATACATATCATGAATGTGAGGACTGAAGAAAGGGGCACAAGGTGTTTCTTGAGTGGGAGAATTTTCCATGACCTTGATTCTCTGTTCTAGGAACTCATTCTTACTATTAGAGGTTTGAAGAGCAAGGTCAAGTCTTTCATTTTTGGCCTCAAGAGTTTTGGTGAGTTCATCAAGGTTGGAGTGAGAATCACAAGGGAGTTTTGACTCGTCATAAGGCTTATACCCTCGACCTCTACTAGGTTTAACAAAGACAGTCTGATTAACAGTTTTCTCATGGATGCATTCAGTAAGACAATCAAGTTTCTCAATGATAATTTACAAGGTAGATTCCGAGTTATGAGAAGAGGAACTGTTTCCTAGATTTAATTTTTCATGCAAGTCACATGTGGGACATTTAGTGATTTTGTTGGCATTTTCATATTTCTTGCACCAAGCCTCACTCTCTTCAGACAAAATAGAGTTTTCTTCTTCACTTTCAGCAAGTTTTTCCAAGAGGTTGCTATTTTCTTTACTCATAGATTTGATAAATTTAATCAATTGTTTCTTATCATATTTGAGAAGAGTTTATGAGAGTTCAGTAAAGGATGATACCTCAGCTTTTGGTGACTCATTTTCAGATTGAGCCATTAGGCGGACTTTGGAAGAGTCTTCCTCAGAGTCACTGTCTCCCCATAAGGCATTTTGCTCAGAGACGGACATGAAGCATACCTTAGATGGGTTTAGGTCCAGTTCCCTATCAGATTCGCTGTCACCCCAAGTGGTGGTAGCAACAAGAGCCCTTTTCTTGGGAACCTCTTCCTCTTTGGTCTTGTCTTCATTTTTGGGACAGTCTCTAGCACGATGCCCTGGTTGATCACATTGATAGCATCTCAGTTCCCTTTTCTCCTTACAAATTTCATTTCTGGGGAACTTTCCTTTATGAAATTTTCTCACGGTGCTAGTGAGCAGTGCAATCATCTCATCATCATCATCATCATTTTCAGAATCAGCACCAGTGGTGAGTCTTTCCATGACTTTGGTAATGGTAAGAGCAGTTCCAGCTTCAGTGGAACTTTTCTCATTTCCCTTCATCTTGTCTTCATGACGTTGAGCTTGCCCAACGAGTTCTTCTAAAGGGAGTTCCCTAATGGTAGGGGTCTGAAGCATGATATCTTGAGTAACAACAAATTTTGAGTTCAGTCCATTGGTAAAAACCAGTGATTTTGACCATTCTTCAAGTTTGACTCCACATGCGCGAAGCTTGTTGCACAGGATCTCTAATAGACCATGATATGCAGATATATTCTCTGTTTCCAGCATCTTGAACCTGTGATATTCACCTTGAAGATCAAACTTTCTACTGTTTTAGAGATCTTCACTTCCTAAGTTGAAAGTCTCAAGTGCTTTCCACATATCCTTAGCGTTATCAATTCCCATGACTTTGTCTTGATCAGATTTAGTAAGAGCATTCAAGATGTATTGTCTAGCTTTGACATTTTTCTCTTGTTGGGAGAAATGTTCAGTGGTCCAGCGTTTGAAATCAAGCTCAGTCTTTTTGTCGGCTGGATCTAGGGGAACTTCGAAGTTTCCATGCTCAACTATTTTCCAACATAACATGTCATTGGTTTGGAAGAATCCAATCATTTGTTCCTTCCACCATTGGAATTGACCAGGTTTCAATAGGTATGGCTTGTTCGTAGAGATACCTAATTCTTGTTCATTTGGACGAGATATGTTGACAACCTGCAAGTAACACACAATCTAGAGCACCTGCTCTGATACTAATTGTAGGATCTGTATGTTAGTATCAAGGGAATTGTGACAAAGAGTTGTCCAGTTCCTAGGCACAACGGAAGTAATATAACAAGTTATCAACACGATTACTTTAGGTGGAAACCCTAGATAACCAAATAGTTATCTTTGGATGAAAACCACCCCTCTTTCGAGGATTTGAAAGGTCTACTTGTATATTCAATCAGTAAGTTTAGAGATGAACGAGATTACAAACTTATCGCTAAGTACTAATCTAGTTCCTTCCAGAAACTCTCGGATGAGAATACCAGTGAACTTACTTGATGTTCTTTTTACAAGAACACACTTCTTCTTCTCTTAGGCTGATGCACTTCAAACTTCGTCAAAATACATAAACCCTAAGAACATAGAGGCGACCATATATATAGGGAATTAGTTCGGCGTATAAAGATATTCTAGGGAATATATTATATGTCGTACTTATTTCCTAATATGTGATCGAACCTATGCGATTCAAGTTAACTTAAATTAACTCAATAGTTACCATAAATTACAAAGACCGAATTACAACCAACTCTAGCAATATCCTAACAAGGAAAAGATCTTCTACAAATCTTCTCGGCTCGCCGCCCACGCTAGGGTTAGGAATAACTTGGATGTAATCGCAGTTCCTTCTGACTTCCCTTGTTGCTTCATCAGTATTCAAATCTTCAATCTTTTCAACTGAAATAACAAGATAAACTATACCATAGTATATGCTAAGGTTGTCATCGTCAAAACATAGTGTAATAGAGGAAATGAACCTGTTAAGGAACTGGAGTTCCATAGGTCCCTATTCCAACAGTTTCAAAGTGTATAAGAATCTAGTTGGTTTGTATGCTATGTAGGCGTCACTGTTGTTGACTTTAAGAACTTTATGAGGGGTTTGAACTAATACATGGAAGGAAGTGATGCTCAAATGGTCATAAATGACTTTGTTAAGAAGAAAGAATGTTGCAGAGCATATTACTTTGATTATCATCTCAACAAGGAGGGCCAATTGTGTCGGTTGTTTTGGTGTGATCCTATAAATCGCAAGAGTTTCTCTTATTTTGGTGATGTCGTGTCGGCTGATGCTACATACTAATTTATCAGGTAAATCATATGTACTCTTACTTATTCATGCATTTATGTTTAGTCATCCATGCATCTATCCTCTACAACTCATGCACCTTTTATTCACCAATGATGCACCTTTTTCTTTTACTACTCATGCACCTATCTTATACCACTGATGCATCTATCATCTACTAGTGATGCACCTATCCTCTACTAGTGATGCACCTATCTTATACCATTGATGCACCAAATACTTAACTCTTGTACTTCTTTGTTGCAGATATAATATGGTCTTTGTACCATTTACTGGAGTGGATAATCATTAAAGGTCTATTACATTCGCTGCTTCTCAGCTTTTGCATGAAGATATTGAGTCTTATGTGTGGTTATTTGAGAATTTCAAGAAGGCGATGGGGCATGAACCACGTGTCATTATCACCAATCAAGCTGCGTCTGTCAAGGCTGCTGTTGAACGAGTGTTTTCTCATTCTGTCCATCGGTTGTGCATGTGACATATAATGATGAAGGTTTCTAGCAAGGTTAAATTCCCTCCAGATTCAAATCCTTCTTTCTTTGATGTGTTCCAAAAGAAGTTCAGGAATATTGTTTGCGATGATGAACTTACTCCTATTGAATTTGAAAATGAGTGGTTTTCGGTTCTTGGAGAATATAGTTTGGAAGGGCAAGAATGGCTAGGAGTAATGTTTAAACTACAACTTTATTGGATCCCAGCTTTTTTCCAAGATGTGGGAATGTCATCCTTATTGAGGACGACATCAAGGTCTGAGAGTCAAAAATAGTTTTTATGGAATTTTGTTAGGTTCTCAATCAAGCCTTGTGCTTTTCATGATGCAGTATAGCAGTGTCATTGATTCGCAGCGGCACAGTCAGGAGAAGTGTGATATGGATTCTTGTACTTCCACTCCACGTACGAAGACGCCTTATCAGTTTGAAAAGAACCTTGCAACCATTTACATTATCAATGCCTTTTATGATGTCCAAGAAGTGTTTGTAAGTGGTACATATCACTGCACCCTTGATGAACTGCGAAAAGAGACTGATATCCATCACCTTAGGGTTCAAGATGAATTTGGTAGAATCTGTGATGTACAACATGTTTTTGCAAGGAATGAGTATGTTTGTTCTTGCAACAATTTCCTTGAATTGGGGTTTCCTTGCCGACACATTTTCTTTGCCTAAAAGAATTCTCATGTAACTAATTTGCCTCCTAGCCTCATTAACACTCGTTGGACAAAATAAGCTATTCTTCAACCAATTTTTGAAGTAGACGGTGCAGTGTATGATGTTAGTGTTGAAATTGATGAAAGGAAGTGGTTGCTGGATGAAGTGATGACAAAAATGTATTCTTGTGTTGACATTGTTGGTGATGACATGGATAGGTTGAAAGAGTTTTTAGCTATTTTAAAGGATAAAAAGGTTGCATTCACAAGATCTGAAGTAGTTGATCCTTCTTCCTTAACACCAGCTAGAAACTATAAGTTTGATATATTTGTAGGCATGTTACCTGATCAAGTAAATATTCATCCTCCTGAATTGGCAAAGAACAAGTTCAAGAAGAGTCGTATTAAAGGTGGCTAAGAAGCTGGAATTGAAAATTCCAAAAAGAAAAAAAGAGTTTATAAAATTTGTAAGAGGTTAGGACACAATATCACTACTTGTCCTCAATATGTCAATTAGTTTCTCTGAGCTTTCATTGTAATGAGTTATTAACCAAATATTTTGAGTAATGTACCTATTAGTTATGACTGATGCACCAATGATATTTCAGTGATGCACCAACTTTTATTAAGAATGCATAGCACCCTGTTTGCTTGATAGAATTAGTCTTGATTTCATTTTTCATTTTTTTATTCATGCACACCGATTATCATTAAGTGATGCATCAATTATCATTAAGTGATGCACCAATTATCATTAAGTGATGCACCAATTTCCATAAAGTGATGCATCATATTTTATTATGTGATGCACCAACTATATATCCGGTGATGCATCAATTATGATTTTGTGATGCACCAATTGTTATCATGTGATGCACCAACAAACAACTACTCATGCATTTCTGCCATTGTGAGTCATCAACAACCACAAACCATTTTCATGTGCAATAACAAATACCTTATCCAATGTAAATCATAAGCAAACTTGTCTTACAACCTAAAAACCAAACTTATTTTAGAAACCAAACCTGTCTTACTACAAACTGTCCACAAATCATCTAAAATGTTCACAAACTTCCTATTTCATCCCTACTTCTTTCTACTCATTACTCCTTCCACGTCCACGTCCTCGCCCACGTCCACGACCAGATGGTGTTGCTCTTTCAGGTTCCTCTTCATTATTCACAGCTTTCAATACTTGTAATATCTCTTCAATTCTATTGTTCGCTAAATTGAAGTTGTTTGTTAGAAGGAAATGGCAATATCTTATTCTTAGCTTAAACAACCGATTCTTGTCTTTCCTCTTCAAGTTCGGATTCCAATTAGACAGCTCATTGCCTTTGTATGTCTCCATGTGCCTTAGTAGAAAGACTCCACGGTCTTTTTTGCTCTCCTTGTCCCTCCGATTCATTTCGAGTCTTTCAAACGACACATTTTGAATCAAGGCAGTTTTGGATTCCATTGCATTATCCTTAAAGAAGTGGGTCATCACTAACCTCTGCATGAATAAACAATTACATTTAACCAGAGTAAACATAAGTGATGAAGCAATTATATTTCAGTGGTGCACCAATGACACTCCAGTGATGCACCAATTATATTTCAAAAATTTACCATTGTAGATGGTACATGAACATACTTCTCCATATCCCCGCTTAATGAGTTATCTAGTATGTGAATACTTGGCTTGTTGACATTAATGGTTATCAAATAATAATGGTTCTCTATAAGAATTGGGCAAAAAAATTGTCCAAGAGAGAAAAAAAATCAAATGAGGTTTTTACCGAAAACCACCCGTATAAGTGCCTACATTGCTCTAAACCACCCCTTTATTTGGATATTACCAGAAACCACCCGTTTAACTACTTCCGTTAGCGATTCACCACCCGTTTTCATATTCCGTTTATAATTCGTTAACTATTTACAGATTTAGCCCGAAAACTTTATATTTATTCATTTTTCTGCACAAATTAAAAAGTTGGAAAATAATTGTAATTAAGTGAAAAATCTTGGCTACCTAATTCATCTTCTTCCCCAAAAATCAGATTTCCCTCACTTCCACCACCACTCCACTCTCCTTCCTCTCGCAGCCCGCCGCATCTGCTGCCCAGCACTCCCCACCTCACCATCTCGCTGCTCCTCACCATCTCGCTGCTCCTCACCATCTGCTGCCCAGCACTCCCCGCCGCATCGGGCGCGTGCTCTGCGGTTTCGCCTCCGGTTTTCAGGAGATCGATGAGAGGCGGGAGGATCCCGGACCAGACGATCTTCACCTTGTTGACCTTCTCCAGGGAGAGGTTGACCACCACCGCGGCGGCGGCGGAGCTCCGGTTCGTTAAAAGCGGCCGAAGCGCGGTGAGTATCCGAGGAGTGCAGAGCGAGGTCCGGGAGCCCTCGTCGGACCTCGTGGCCTTCCTCAGTAGCAAAGCTCCCTCGTCGGAGGTTTGTAGCAGTCTGACGGAATTGGATGAGCACCAATTAAGGATAGTGGATTTGAAGGCTAGATTGGGGATGACTCGGGAGAGATCCGGGGAGGAGCCGTCAGGGAGAGGAGGGGAGAAATTGAGGGATTTACAGACCTGAACGCAGAGGGAATCGAAGGTGAAGGTGTGGCCGGAGACGACGACGACTGGGTCAGATATCAAGGAGCGACAGATGGGGCAGATGAACTCCGGAGGCGGAGAAGGTGGTGGAGCGGCGGAGCGGTGGAAGGGGAGCTTGAATTTCGGAAACCTTGCGTTGCTGCCAACCATGGCTGATTTAATTTCAGCTTGAAATTGGAAGGTGATGCATGATATAGGTCAAGTATTTGGTAGAAAGATGGAAGTTGGTAGAGATTCGAGAGAGAGGGAGAGGTGAAAGGTGACAATGGTGGACTTTGGAAGGAAGACTGAGTCTATAGGTAGGGGAGGGAGACGGTGGTTGTGGAGGGGGCTCATATCTGATTTTTGGGAAGAAGATGAATTAGGTGGCCCAATTTTTTTACTTAATTACAATTATTTCCCAACTTTTTAATTTGTGCAGAAAAATGAAGATATATAAAGTTTTCGGGCTAAATCTGTAAATAGTTAACGGATTATAAACGGAATATGAAAACGGGTGGTGAATCGCTAACGGAAGTAGTTAAACGGGTGGTTTCCGGTAATATCCAAATAAAGGGGTGGTTTAGAGCAATGTAGGCACTTATACGGGTGGTTTTCGGTAAAAACCTCAAATCAAATTGTAAGATAACAATAAAACATATTAATAGTTTATGCACCTATTCTCACTATTTGATGCACCCAAAAACATTAGCTTATGCATCAATAATTAATCACTCATGTACCTATTCTCATTAAATCATGCACCAACTATTGTTAACCCATGCACCAATTAACATTCATTCATGCATATTGTATAAAAAAATGCATAGAAATATTACCACATCAACGTCGTCAAGCGTGAATCCTCTCCTCGTAAAAGCTTTGACATTATTAAGGGTTTCATGAACTAGTTGTGAGAAGAGATCAAATCTTTCTTCTAGAGTGTATACCGCAAGTTCAGTGTTTATAACATAACATTGTCAAAATAAAATATTTGAGTTAAATATTTTGCAAAAATATAATAGGAATTGTGTGTTCTAATTTATTGACTTACTGTTGCCATGCAAGGTAAAAAGCATTTAATCTTAATGGTGATTGTGGAGATCTAACTTCTTCATTTTCATTAAACAATAAAATAAAAGCATCTATCACGTCATTGTCTATCTCCATATTTTTCCTCATGCACTTGAAGTTGCTTTTCCTTAGACTTGCACTGTGTATAATGAAAAGATATTATTTGTTGCAAAACAAAAAAAATCAATTTTTTAACTTGACATATGATAGAATTTTAAAAAAAATCTCTCATAAACAATTGTATAAATTGGTATTTTTTGATATAATAAAGTCAAAAAATAATTATTTATAATAGTTAAAACAACAACAAAAATAATTATTTATAACAATTGCATCTGACTTTGATCTTTGTGGTATGCCTTGACTTTTCTGAAGGCTGAATGTAAATAATCATGTCACGTAGACTGAATGTTTACCAATATCAATAATTGACGAAGTTTGAGAACACCAAAAGAAATATATAGATACTCACTTTTTAATGTGATAGACTACAACTCCAATGTCATTTTATACTAAAAGGTTAGAAGGACTAATTGATTTGGTCTGCATGAAAAACTGGAAGGAAGTTTCGATATCACCACTATTAACTAAATAATAATTTCGAGTGTGTCTTCTATCTATCATTGCATTTCATTTTTAGTTCTTATTTTTTGGCAAATCGTCAAACGACAATTTTCATGATTTCTTCATTATGATCATATTTTTGTAATGTATTTATTTGTATTGTTTTTGTCGCGTTTGTGCATTATGTATTTATTTGTGTATGATGTGAAATATAATAGTTATTTTGGTCGTGTAACAACTGAAGCCTAAATATAACCTCCATTTCTAATACATACTCTTGTACACACAAAACTTGTATACCACGTGCGAAGCCCGAGTCCCGAAGTAAAAGTAGAAGAAATTATAATGAGAATTTGATATATTCATGTGGTGAAGGATTTATCACTTTATCTCATTTTTTTAGTAGGGAGTAGTTTAATCGTATTTATTAGCTTTATTCCGGTGCCATGCGAACAATTTACATAATGATTTTATAACTATATATAATTTATAAACATATAGAAATAAAATTAATATAAATAAAAAATATGCGTTTATAATTATATTTATTTTAATTGCTTTTTAAATTAATATTATATAAATAAAAAGAATTTCCATTGATTTATAATCTCTTATATTGATATGCTTTTAAATAAGAAAATGATATCAATCGCTATGTGATATTTGTATATATATTTTAATTTATTTAGGTTCAAATAAGAAAATAATATAATTAGAATTAAGTAAATTATCTTTAAATATATAAAAATTGATGAGTAAATGACGTGGCATAGCTTATTTATGAGTATAATGTTTTACTTTAGTAATTATATAGAGATTGTATGTCACTAAGCATACATTCGAAAGTGGGTGAGTTTATGCTCCAGCCTTTTATTATTTATTTAAAGATGATAAACTTCTTAGCGAGTATGTTTAGATTTTTCTTGTTTATGAAATGAGGGAAAGGATCTCGTGAAGATGGATCATTAGATGAAGACTCAGGATGATGCACACAAACGTTATAATTAATGCACACACGTTATAATTCATGCATACAGTATTTGGTGATGCATATCATTTGTGACACATGCAGAGAGTGTGTGCATGAGTTATAACTCGTGTGTGCATGAATTATAACGTTTGTGTACATCATCCTCAATCTTCATCTAAAAATTCATCCTCACCGGTTAATTTAGACCAAAAATATATTTTCCATTTTATATATTCTAGCCAATTCATTAGGAAATTTCTTATACTCAATTCTTAGATTATGTTACGGGATCATGAGAAAGGTTCGGGTTTGTGGTACAAGGAGACGAAAAAACGAGTTGTATTTGTAATGATTATTTGGTTCTGTCTAGACCAGTTAAAAGTGACCCAACTGGTCAATTCGACTCGATCTGAAAAAATTCGATTTAACCCGATTCAAAATTGCTTGAAACCCGTTTGAGTCAATTCTGAGCCGACCCGAGACCTATTGGGTCAAATTCGGACCAACCCAAACATCTCGAAACTTGTCAAGGGACTTACTTGTCACATATTTTATTTCATTTAAATTAAAAATAACAATGAATTATTAAATAATAATATAATATTATTATTTTATTATAAAAATATTGTTTAAATTTTATTTTCTTTATTACAATAAAAAAAATCAAACATTTGAAGCCCGCTGACTTGACCCGAATCCGAATGCAACCAACCCGATCCGAACCCGTTTTCGACCTGAACCTGTTTGACTCGAACCCAAACGCGACCCGTCCGACCCGTTTGTCGGGTCTAGTTTTGAACTATTCAGCTTGTGACCAGTCAAGTGGAAACTTTAGTTTATGAGATTAGTCAAATGTTTGACAACAATTCAGTTCCTTGCTCGTTCATTATGATAAGGTAAACAATTAAGATTAAATATATGAAATTTGAAGATTAAAAAATATATAATCACGTGCGTCAATTCTTATCCGTATAGACTTTTGACTTCCTTCCTTGCCAAGGCAAGACAAAGATCGAAAATCCCAAATTCACTTCACCAAATCCAAATGAAGATTTGACTATTCTCAGTTGATTTATATATATATATATATATATAGAGGCCGGTTCCGGTGTAACGGATTTTGTGGTGTAACAAGGGGATTAATTAGGAGCGTTGGATGGGACAAAATCAATGGCTTGGATTAATGGTGGAAAAAAGAAAGAAAAAGAAATTAATAGGAGAGAGAGTATGTAATTGTTAGCAGTTAACGTATTTGTAGGATTTTGTGATTTTTTCATTTAAATTTTAAACGTTAAACATGAGAGAGAAAGAGATAGAATGACGGTTAAACAGAGAGATAAAATGACGATTTAATTTTCTCCATTGCAGCCTGAATCCATGTTCACAACATTAACGCTCTTGCTCTTCTTCCAGATCTTCATTCTTCTTGAAGTTTTAAATTCTTTTTCCATTGACGCATGAATTTACAATGTCTACGGAAGAAGTTGATCGTAAAGGTTAGTTCTTGAGAATTAGGGTTTCTTATTATTCAGTTATGGTTACTTTGTTGTTCGACGAAATCTGCAAAAATCAATGGCTTATGTTGCGCAAGAGATATTCGATTTTGATTAATCGATATTCATGTTTACAGTACAGTTTGTGTATTCGTGTTCTAATGTGAGATATTCATCTTCTCCGGGTGTTCTAATAGTTATATATTAGGTTTTAGGGTTTCCATTACGAAAATAGACGGTATTCTAATATTCATCTTTGTTATTCGTGTTCTTCACCTGAAGTATTAGGTTTTAGGTTTTCCATTACGAAAGAAGACGGTATTCCAATATTAAGAAGACGATATTCTGTTGTTCATCTTTGTTATTCGTGTTCGACTGTAGAATATTCAGTACAAATAGTGATATATTAGGTTTTAGGGTTTCCATTACGAAAATAGACGGTATTCTAATATTCATCTTTGTTATTCGTGTACTTCACCTGAAGTATTAGGTTTTAGGTTTTCAATTACGAAAGAAGACGATATTCCAATATTAAGAAGACGATATTCTGTTGTTCATCTTTGTTATTCGTGTTCGACTGTAGAATATTCAGTACAAATAGTGATATATTAGGTTTTAGGGTTTCCATTACGAAAATAGACGGTATTCTAATATTCATCTTTGTTATTCGTGTTCTTCACCTGAAGTATTAGGTTTTAGGTTTTCCATTGCGAAAGAAGACGGTATTCCAATATTAAGAAGACGATATTCTGTTGTTCATCTTTGTTATTTGTGTTCGACTGTAGAATATTCAGTACAAATAGTGATATATTAGGTTTTAGGGTTTCCATTACGAAAGAAGACGGTATTCTGATATTCAACTTTGATATTCGGTTTATCCCCTGAAGTATTAGGTTTTAGGCTTTCCATTACGAAAGACTTTTATTCCAATATTAAGAAGACGATATTCCGTTATTCATCTTTGTTATTCGAGTTCGACTGTAGAATATTCAGTACAAATAGTGATATATTAGGTTTTAGGGTTTCCATTACGATAGAAGACGGTATTCTGTTATTCAACTTTGTTATTCGGTTCTTCCTCTGAAGTATTAGGTTTTAGGTTTTCCATTACGAAAGACTTTTATTCCAATATTAAGAAGACGATATTCCGTTGTTCATCTTTTTTATTCGTATTCGACTGTAGAATATTCGTGTTCCAATAGTGATATATTAGGTTTTAGGGTTTCCATTACGAAAGAAGACGATATTCCGATATTCAACCTTGTTATTCGTGGTATACTGTTGAATATTCAGTTATAAGTGTTCTACACTT
The DNA here is from genome assembly GCA_029168935.1 of Oxyria digyna. Classification (NCBI taxonomy): domain Eukaryota; kingdom Viridiplantae; phylum Streptophyta; class Magnoliopsida; order Caryophyllales; family Polygonaceae; genus Oxyria; species Oxyria digyna. Next base: position 59,104,914 of record JAPVLV010000001.1, on the reverse strand, counting down.
TTCTGGGTGTAGTAATTTTCATTCACTGCATTATATTGACCTGGTAATGTGCTACATTTGTTTTCAGTGGAAAAACCTTCAATTCATTAACTTAAATCATCATACAAGAGTTTGTTCAGTTCAGCAGAAAAATCAAATGAAAAGGTAGAAAACAAAGTGACAGGAGGCCTCAGATTAGCCATAATGCTTCCATCTACAGCAAGATAAATTAAAATTAATTTTAGGCTGCTGAGGTCGAATAAGTGGAACAAAATTCACCACAAATCCTTACAATATCATCACAAAACTAAAAAAAAACTGAGGCAAAAAAGTTGAACACAACAACTGAATACACCGCAAAAGAAAGGCTTTCAACAACCAGCTTGTGTGTCTAGCAATACATCAACAATGAACAAAGTGAAGCAGAGACTTCTCAATACTAAAAAATCCATTATCTTTCATTACATACTAACTGCCTGAGTTATTCTACAATGCCATACACCATTCTTAGTTTCATAGAACAACATACTAAACTAGTACAACAACACATTCATAATCACATTAGCTACTGCATGGTCACCTACATACATAATTCTCATCCACACCAGATAGTTTCTCCAATTACTTTCCTGCATGTTAAACATAAAATAGTACTCAAAACACCATAAACAGACGACAAATGTTTAACCTTACATAATCAAAGCAAAATCAGTAACTTACCTCAGTCCATAGCGGTTGCTCTGATCAACACGTCTTTTCCTGCGTAGCTTCTTGAATGATCTTCTCCTCACGCAGCCTCTCAAGAATAAAATCCTCACAAACTGGCTTTGAAGACTCAGGAGCATCATCAGCAATCTTCCTACTATTCAAAGACGAGAACATGTATTTCAAAGACAATGAAGTAATTCTAACTCGGTCACCTGAACAGGTCCACTTCATATTTCCCAATGAATGAATAGGAATGAAGTACTTAAAGTGAATATTTTAGATATACCTTCAACATGTTTGATCTCAGCTTGATCCTTAGTATGTTTCCGGATATATTTCTGAATTACTTCAGTATATTCATTATGCTTCTGAACAAGCAGATCGGTCCATTCACTGAGGACCTTGAGCTCCTCTTCCATCAGGCTGTCAATGGTACTTAATTGGGTAACAGTATCTGCAAAAGCCAATATCACAAACGTTTCAGTATACAATTAAATCATAATTCACATAAAACTAACAATGAAAAGCAACTTGCATACATATAAGGTGTGCAATTAGATTGATAATTTGTTAGATTAGGGAGAGAAAGGCACAAGTAGCAGAAAACAAGAATGTATGACAGGAAATAACCTGAATGATAGATCTATTAAAGGTTCTAAATCAATGGTAGAGAAGATTAAATGAAGACAAACACACGATTCCTATTAATCCAAATTTTGTATATGGTTTTCACTGTTGCGTAAAGCAGTAAGAAAAAAACAGAGTTACACAAGAGCTAATAAATGGTAACGGCAGAAATTAGTCAGGTTTTTCTTAAATCCTGCACCCCTCCATACCGAAGACATCAATCAGACAAACTTTGCAGCTTTCCAGATTGAGAAGCACAAATAATTCATAGTGGAGAAAGTAATGCAGAAAGTTACAGCCACATCGTTGAAATCAAAACATGCGTATTAGCCACATCCAAGAGCAGAAAAGAAGAATCAAAATAACAAGGAAAAAAAAGAACAATAAGGCAACAGAACCCTATCAATTTGAATCTGAAACGCAGATTAATGAAATCGAGTATGATCGTGAATACGAAGATAGAGACTGAAAATCAAATAATAATAATCCAATGCCTTCATTCAGCGAAGACTGAATAGTGTAATTGCTAATATGACAGACAAATCTACGAAATTGAATTCAAGAAGTATGAAGAAGCTGATCATCTCATCTCACAAAAACTGAAACTGTACCAAGATAGAATGAAAGACGGTGATTTTATAGCCATACCTCAACTTCTCTGATTGATTAAACAAATGCTCGTCTTAGCTTACATCCTTGGAGGTTGAATGGAGGAAGGCGATGAAGAATTTCAAGTGGGGCTGAAACGAATCGTTGGCGTAATCGTCGGCTCCGATGAGGATCTGCTGAAACGAGTCTTTGACGGCTCCGACTTCCACTTTCGATGAAGAATCCACTGCGCGAGAGAGGGGAGTTCGAGAGGGCGAGAGATATGGCGACAGAGAGACGGTGAGAGATATGGCAAGAGAGAGATTGAGAATCGGGAGAGATGGTGAGAGATATGGCGACCGAGAAGATGAAGGGTGAGAAGATTTTGGGGGAGATGGTTTTGGGGGAGATGGTTTTGGGGAGAGACTGAGAAGACGATATTCGGGATTTGCTTTTAGTAAATAATTTTGGATTTTGTTTTTTAAAATCCCAGCAATTTCGGTAAAAGAAGGGATCCCCTGTGTGCAGCTCTATGTACCATCCGAGGTTAATTCTAGGCCATAGATTTAGAGAAGATCCAACACTTCTAATGAATCCCTTTGTTACACCATAAAAGCCTATTACACTTGAACCTAAATCTATATATATATATATATATATATATATATATATATATAGATTTAGGTTCTGGTATAACAAGCTATTAGGGTGTAACGAGTGGATAAATTTAAACCCTGGGATTAGAAAAAAATAAATGGTTGAGATTGATTGGAGTGGGTCGTACGGATTTCGTGTGGGAATGTTCACATCGTATCAATCTTCCAATAGAGTCAATCCCGTAATTAGGGGATTTGAAATTATTCCCTTTCCAAATCTGATTCAGTAAAAACCTAAATACTCCTCCCTTTCCAAAACCGCCCCTCACTTCCCTCTCAAAACCCTAACCCATATTTGCAGTCGAATGCCATTGGAGCTCCTGAAAGCTCGTCGATTGGCGCTCCTGACGACAGCGACCAAGAAGAAGAAGATGAGGTCCAGAGCTTCGACTGAGGCGGTCGCATTGGATGAGTATAGCATCGACTTCCTCTTTCGTTCAACTGGAAGTTCTAACCACCGCTCCCATGGCGGTTACTGGAGTTTCCACGCCGGATGAATCAGACGAAGAGGGTTTGGGGTCGGATCTGGTGTCATGGCTTCTGCGGTGCTGGATTACAAACAACTCTTTCTTCTTGAACCCTAACTTCTCTTCTGCCTGTCCTTTTCCTTCCTTGCTCGCAATCTCTGCGCTCGGATTGTTGTTTTTGATTTTGGGTTCATCAAGTGAGTCAATTGGATTATGTCCTTTTATATTGCGGATCTGATTTTGACTTTTGCAATCAACTGATGAATGTGCAAGAAGGGGATATCAAGCTACTACGCAGGGAGATCAAAATCTTTGGGGAATTTGGACTATGTCAAGAGTGTCAACGATGTGCAGAAATCTGATAATCCTTTGAAGCTGAGATCAGATATGCCATTGAAGCTGAGATCTGCACCAACTGCAACCCTAATCCTCCAGTGTTCTACAATGCAGGCAAAACTCTTCTTCCTCCTCTCTCTTTCTCTTTTTAACGGGGAATGATTTTTGATTTTCTGATGTTGGAGTTCCAGGTGAAGCAGCAGAAGAAGAGCAGTAACAAGTGGACCTGCGCGGTCTGCAACGAGAAGCAAATCAGTGCGCAAAGTGTTTGCTCGAGGATTCATGGCTAAAGACATCCGAAAGAGAGGCGGAAATCCTAAATGTGGAAGGTGAAATATTAGCAGGACTATTCGTTTGATTTAGTGGAGCCATTTTGGTTTATTTTAGTATAATAATCTTCCCCAAGATTTTTGTTTAATAGTAATTGTGAATATATAATGGTATGTGTGGATGTATCTGCGTCAATAATTGACCTTTCTATGAGTGAATAGTGGTGCTTCTTTTTTAGGAGAGTGAATAGTACTATTGATGTGTAAGGGAAACAAATACAATCGAGAATATAAAGATGGGTGGAAGACAGATTGCTGTAAATAGTGTTTGCGTTTTTATTAGGTGATATTCACGTTTCTATTAGGTGATATTCACGTTTCTATTAGGTGATATTCTTGTTTAAGTGTAATATTATTAGGTGATATTATCGTTTTATTAGGTGATATTCACGTTTCTATTAGGTGATATTCACGTTTCTGTAAATACTGTTCGCCTTTCACAATGGAATCCCCTATAACAGAATATATCAACAGTAGAACACGAATAACAAAGATGCACATCAGAATATTGTCTTCTTTATGTAGGCACAAAAGTCTTTCGTAATGGAATCCCTATAACTGAATATTTAACAGTAGAACACGAATAACAAAGAAGAACATCAGAATATCGTCTTCTTTATGTTTTTTATTAATTACTTTCATAATGGAACCCTTATAACTGAATATTCAAGAGTAGAACACGAATAACAAAGATGAACATCAGAATATCGTCTTCTTTATGTAGGCACAAAAGTCTTTCGTAATGGAATCCCTATAACTGAATATTCAACAGTAGAACATGAATAACAAAGAAGAACATCAGAATATCGTCTTCTTTACGTAGGAATAAAAGTCTTTCGTAATGGAAACCCTAGAACATAATATATTACCACTAGAACACGAATAACCAAGATGAACATCAGAATATCGTCTTCTTTATGATATTTGTTAATTACTTTCATAATAAAACCCCTATTACTGAATATTCCACAGCAGAACACGAAAAACAAAGATGAACATCAGAATATCGTCTTCTATATATAGGAACAAAAAGTCTTTCGTAATGGAAACCCTAGAACCTAATATGTCACGAGTAGAACAAAACTACGGAAGATGAATATCTCACATTAGAATACGAATACACACAAAGCGCAAAAACATGAATATTGCTTACATGATATTGAATATTAAAACGATAAACTCGAATACGATTTCCTAGAACTCCAGTTTTTGTTTTGCAGAAGTAGATAAAATAGTAAAAACGAATTTAAATTAAAAGGAGTAATTTAAGGACTCTCTCTCCAATCTTTTAATACTTTCCAAATTTGCTTAAATTGATTAATTATAAAACACCACGAAACCACCTGCTTCCTATTATGTAGGATTTTAATTTTTTTTCTCCCTTTTTTCTCTATTTAAATCAAGCCATCCAATTTATCCAATCTGACGCTCCACATTTGTCCACTCGTTACACCATAAAACTCGTTACACCGGAACTCGCCTCTCTCTCTATATATATATAGAAACCAGTTCAGGTGAGAACGGTTTGTTAGGAGAGAACCGGCCTTATCGTGAGAACGATTCTCAGCCGTCTGATCCTTCTCATCCAACGGTCCACGTTATAACGTGGATTTCATTAACACGTGCCTTTTATAAATCCCGTTTCCCTTTCTTTTTTCATCAGCTCTCCCCTTTCACTCTTCTTCCGACCAAATTTCGCTCCATAATCGTCATTGTTGATATCCTTCTCAAGCTCATGTTTTCCTTTTTCCCAGCTCTCCTCCTTCATATCTCATTCTCTCTTCGTTTTCTCTTCATTCCGATAGTTTTATTTTATTTTATCTCCATACCAGTCTCTTTACCATGTTTTCTGATTCCAAAGCTTCTGATGAGATAAAATCTCCTTCAGGTTTGTTTATTAAGTTTAGTTTATTTGTTTGTTTTGCTCTTAAACTTCTGTAATTGGTATTATTTTTGTCGAATACTTGTATTTTAAATTTGAACTTACTTTTTATAAACCCTAATTTGTGTTCTGTTTATTGCAGCTTCTTAAATTTGTTTTTTACTCTATCTGTTGTATGCATGTCATTACATTATTCACTATTTCTGTGTGGTTTTTTTGTAAGTGTTTTGTGATCTCATATAATGTGACTTATTGTGTGCATATGAAGTGAGTTTTGTTCTGTTTATGCTATTACAACATTTTATGTTTTCCCTCTATTAGTAGTTAATGAATAGGATGCTTTATTTCAGTCTAACTGATGTTTGAAGTTTTTTTTGGTGTTTTCATATGAAGTCATTTGGGTTTGCATTTCATTTGTTTCTTTGATTTTGTGGTTTATTTGTATTCCTCTGTTTTCATATGAAGTGACTTGTGTTTTGTATAGGAAGTGCTTCCTCAATTGGTAGTTAATTATTAGATGCTATTAACATCCTAACTAATGTTTGAAGTTTTTTGTTGTTTTTTCCATATGAAGTCTTTGTGATTTGCATTTCAGTGTTTCTTTCTATCATTTGTTGTTTATCTGTATTCCTTTGATGCTTATCTTGAATGTATATTCTTTTCATAATGTTATGTCTTTATCTTTGCAGGAAGAAGTTACATTTTAGGGAAACGGAAGAGTAGCCGCACTCCTGCAAGTATATTGAATTCTAAACTTGCCAAGTCTGCATTTCAAGATGAACACAACAACATCAATGTTGTACCTTCTCCTCCTCCTCCTGTTACTGGTCTCTCTTCTCCCAACTTGCAGAGTGCCATAGTTATTAGGAGTAGTCCTAGGCTTAACCTTCTCAAAGCATCAGTTTCTCAGGAGTCAATATCTTCTCCTCCTCAAGTTCATGTTGTTTCTTCTCCTAAGTTGCAGAAGCCATGTAAGGATAAGGAGGCTGACATTGTTATTAGGAATAGTCCTAGGCTTAAAGTTCCCATAAAAACAGCTGCTAAGGATGCAATTATGGGTAAAGGAAAAGCTAAAGTGACATATGCAGATTCACCTGATAACAGTTCTAAAGTGACATTTGGATATAAGTAGATATTTGGCTCATAACCAGCAGCCAGCTCTCATATCTCACGATGGTCGCACTGTTGTTAGGAAAAAAGTTATGGGCGCCATGAAGTCTCATTTTGATACCCTCTCTTCTAGGAACTCCCCCAAGGCTTTGTTTATCGCTCTTAAAAAGTTGTCTGAAGATCAGAAGAAGGCTGTTATTGATATTGGATTTGGTAGCATCCTTGACTGGAACATTCAAACTTTGCCTAGAAATCTATCTCACTTTGTTGTTCAGAGTTTTGAAGTTGGGGACTGTTCTCTGAAATTGAGTTCTTTAGGTAAAGAAATACCTCTAGTAGTTGCAGATGTCAAAAGGGTTTTTGGGCTTCCTGACTGTGGTGTTCTAATAGTTCTTCCAAGTAGAGTTCACAATTTTAACTTATTAGCTGAGTTTAGGGCACAGTATCGGGAGCCTTCCAACAGTACAACTTTGAAGCCCTCAGAAATATGCAAGAAAATTGTGGATTCTGATGCTGGTGATGATATGTTCAAAAGGAACTTCGTTATGCTGTTTTACACTTTAGTGATTGAAAGCCAAGGTTGTGGAGTCTTGAGCATGAGACCATTGGATTTGTTGGATGATATTTCGAAGATCAAAGACTATAACTGGTGCCAATTAATCTTCGATTTGGCCATTAAACATAAGGTGCAGTGGTCGCTTTGCTCTAAGTCCGAGTTTAGAGGTCCAGTGCTATTTCTTTTGGTATGGTTTCCCGAATTGCATACTTAGTGATTTCTGATTTGAATACTTACTTATTGCCTATAAATGATTCCTATATTAATTTCATAATTTATTTGCGTTTTTGTAGCTGTGTTATGTTGATAGAGTTATGGTTCTCAACAAACCTGTTCCAAGGGATCTTCCTCTGATCAAAGTGTGGACAACTTCAATGTTGAAATCCAGAGAGGCTGATGAGATGCTTGTTGGTGCGTTTGGGAAGGGCAAAATTCTACCTGTTTCTGAGCCTGCTTTGCAACCAGAAACTACTCAGCCTCCATTGCAACCAGAAACTTCTTGCCCCATTCCTAAAGAGTGTCTTGGTGATGGAACCATTCCTGTATGTTTTTGTTTTATATTTTTTTTAGTTGTTATCCCTTTTTTGCCTTGATTTTATAATCTAAGTATCTTTGTTCTTGTTTTGAGGATTTTGTTCTTCAGCAATATAATGTTGTTCGTCAAATTGCTAATAATATTCGTGAATTCTACAACAACATTGAAATTGCTCTAGTAGAACATGCTCAGAATACTTTCTTCAAGAAAGTCAATGAAGAATGCACTCGGCTTTTGAAGATAAAACTTCCAACAACTGTCGCTGGAGATGATGTGGATGCTTCTGGAAATTTAGATGACAGTGGTGAGCGCTTTTGGTCTGATCCGATTGTCTTTGATATGATTGAAGAAGTAGAGAAAGCTATTGCTGCTGAGAAGAAAGTTACAGAGCATGTACCCATGCCTACTGGTGTTTCATCTTTCTTCTTCATTACTTTTTCGTCTATTATATTGTTTCAAATGTATTTATTCCTGATTTTTATTCTGTTTCTTTCCATTACAGATGCCGGTCCCAGTAATTCTTTTAATGACACAATTTTTCACGATGTTGTCAATGATTCTTTTGAAGTTCCACTTGAGCAACCAACTAATGTTTTTGATGTTTCAATGGATCAAGCTCTATCATCCCCAACCTCTGTCAAACTTGGAGAATCTGAAGTTTCAGATGTACCAGTTATTCCTTCAGAAGGTGGAGATTCAGAAGTTCCAGTGGAACAATCTGCAGTAGCATCCACTCTTGGACAATCTGCAGTAGCATCGTCTCTTGAACAATCTGTAGTAGTTGTGGGTACAGTGGCAGACTGTGAACAATCTGATCCAAGTAACAGTGGACTTGAAACAAATGTTATTGATTTAACAATTGATAAATGTTCAATGGCATCTCTACCTTCTACAGAAGCAACATCTAATGTTTCCTTACTTGTTGGTATGAAAAGTTTAGTTAATTAATTTTAGCCTACTTTATTTATGAATTGCTTACCTTAATGATTTTTCTTTGTTGTATTTGCAGATGCTAAAGATAAGGAGAAGAAGAAGAAAATGCCTAGGTTCAATGTTTTGGTTCCTCGCCGCAGTCCCCGTTTTACTCTTAATGGTGAAGGTAATTCCATTAATGATCCTATTACAGTATTGCTGGACAACCCTCCTTTAGAGATTTGTGCACCGGCTTCCACTGTTTCTTCATCATTTGTTTCTGCAAAATCAGTGTATGATTCTGAAAAATCAGATCTTGCACCAATTAATATGGGATTAAGCCCTTCTGCTTTCCAGTTTTGCACAATCCCACCAACTTTTACTGTTCAGGTAATAGTTGCTTTTAATTATTAGACCCTGTGTAGTTTTCTGTTTGGTTTTATATATTCTATTTATTAATGTTTTTATAGTGTATGCCTTAGGTTCCTTTTCATACAGTGTCTCAACCTGCATCAAATTCTGTAAATCATGTTGCCCCAAAACCATATCATCGAGCTACTAGGGTATTTGATTCAAGTTACACTTATCATATTTTTTATTCATATTTTTATGTTGTCTAACATTTTAATTTATTTTTCAGTCAACTAGAGGAAATTTTCCTTCTCAGCGCACAATGCGTCCTCCTCAAAGCTTAAATGATAGGTTTCGTGATAACATGGCAGCAATGAGAGCTCCTAGAATTAGTGAGACAAGAAAATCTCCATGGTTGGAAAGACATATTTATCCAGATGTGAAACCTAATGCCAAAGAACGTCGTCTGTTTCAATGGGTTTCTCAGGATAGGAATGAAAAGTAAGTAAAAATATTTGTTATATTGGTTTTGTATCATTTTTGGGAGTTATCTGGATTGGATTTGATGTTTACTTGGGACTGCATACTAGTTGAATTGTGAACTACATACTAGTTCAATTGTGAACTACATACTAGTTTGAATTGTGAAGTGCATACTAGTTTCATTTGTGAAGTGCATACTAGTTTGAGTTGTGATGCAATGTTTTGTTCTTGCAGGTAAGTCATATCTAGTCATGCATACTAGTTGGTTTTGTATTATTTTTGGGAATTATCTGGATTGGATTTGATGTTTACTTGGGACTGCATACTAGTTTAACTGTGAACTGCATACTAGTTGAATTGTGATGCAATGTTTTGTTCTTGCAGGGAAGTCATATTCAGCCATGCTGAATTAAAGCGTACTTGTCGTGATTTTCATACATTCTGTCAAGCTCGCTTCTACCGTGTTGACACTAAGATTGTTGATGTGTGGGCCCGAGTATTAAACTTTGAAGAGTTAAAGAGATGTGAAACCAGTATCTATAGATTCTTTGCAAGCACAAAAGTTTGTGTAAGTGCCTCTATATATGTTGTTTGCATGTCTGAACATTTGTTTTATAATGTATTTTTATATTTGCATAATTTTTTAGGATGCAAGTATCCAGCAAGTTACAGTCACTGATCCTGATGCTATAACTCTCCTTTTTGAAAAGCAAATGCGCATTGAGTTTGTGAATTTGAAACTTGGTGTTTACCCTCTGGACTTTGGCTTGGTATGTATGTTATTTCTGTTGTTTCCTTTTATTTTGCCTTATTTCAATGTTAACCTTCTTAATGTTAACTTTCTGTTTTTCCTCCCAACACAGTTTGTATTTCCCATTAGCACAGGGGAGCATATCTTTGTTGTTACATTTAACATGAAGACCAAGAAGTGTGAATTGTTGGATCCCTGTACCAATCCAAATTTCAATCACACCTGCTTTACTGAACAACTGGTAAGATATTTTGATTGTATTTTTTATTTTTTCAAGAGTTTTTTCTAACTTCTATTTGTTATTCTTTTTCAGAAAACTGTTTTTGCACTATACTTCAAACATTTAAGTTTGCCTACCGAATCTGAAATGATTTCGAAGATGGAAATTTCAAAGCCTCGTCTTCCCATTTATGGAGGGATAGAAAACAGAGATTTGGCTTTCTTTGCCATGTACAACATGGACACATACATGGGATCTAACTTAAAGGATTGGAAGTACAGGCTGATTAACAACAATGCAAGCCATATTACCACCTTGAAGATCAGGTACCTGAACAAGATTGTCAACACATGTCCTCCAAATGACCAGAAGATGGCGAACATTGTACAAGGAAAGTGTATCACCTCTGTGAAGTTAGATTTGGAATGAAAACTGTAACTGTGAAACTATGCATCAACTTTCTGTAACTCTCTAGCTATTGCTGTCTGAACCGTCTAAGTAGATTTGCAGACACTTGTCTTCACTTTTGAATATCATTTTATGTTGTTTCAGGATTGCATATGAAGTCATATTTTGAACTGGATATGTGTTTTCATGATTGCTTATGAATCAGTTGTTTCTTGCATACATACTGTTTTTAGTACTGCTTCTTTTCTGTTCGTTTTTCCTATTTTCTTGTTTGTTTACTATTTGTTGATCATTCAAACAACTTGCTCATCATAAAAGAAAGAAATTTTAACAAACTTGCATATGTGAATGTCTTGTAAAATTTTCATGTATATCTGGATGCACCTGATATGCATTTCCCAGGAACACTTGTGTGCATCTATTTTAGGCAACCTAGTTGCTTCCAGAGTCATCCCTGTTTTAATTTCTTATGTACAAAATATAAAAAATGCAAATATTTGGTTATGCAATTCTTAAACACATAATGAGTTTCCATAATTTTGATTCCAAAATGTGGAACTCCTAGTCACCAAAGTGTTTCTTAGTTGCAACATAACTACTACATAGTCACACCAATATAAAGTTTTCATAACAAAATAACAACTCAAAGTGTTTCTTGTTGCACTGCCTTTCCTTGCTTGAGAGCTAAATCCTTGAATATTTTTGTTGGTTTCTCTCGAACTCTCTTTATGAGATGTATTTGAATGCAGTTCTCCAAGCTAGTTTGCCCTACTTTCTTTGTATTTATATCCAATGTTGAGGTCGGGTTTTATTTCTACTTTTTATGTGTTAAATTTGCTTTCTTCCTTTTTGGGATTTATGGTTTTTATGTGGTTGATAGTTGTCCCTTATATTTAATTAAAATATAATTAATTGTCAAGTCTTGTCAAATAATATCTGATACAAGTACTCCGTATGCAACTTAACTTAAGTGTTACTTTTCGTTTTTTTCTTGGTTTTTTTTGTGTTACAGGCACGTTTTCCAACCGTCATTATAGCAGTTACCAATCAGACAATTTTAATCCCTTATAAATGATCGGATGTCTCTTGTCAATTCATTTCACTTCCCCGTGTGACTCTTCAGTTTTCTCATCTTCTTCTTCTTCATCTTATACCGATAGGGTTTCGGTTTTCTTCATCTTCATCCTCTGAAAAATGAAAAAAAGACAGAAGTGTTCTTCATCTAACGATCTTTCTTGTCAGAGTCTATTTTTGTCTCTTCCAAACAATCTGATTACTGAAATTGTTTCGAGAGTTGGTTCTGATTCTCTTCACAACTACTTTAATTGCATAATGAGGTAAACACTTAGTGTTTTTGTGTTTTGCATTCAAAGTGTTTTCTAGATTGCATGCGAAGTGATTTTTCAATTTCATACCTTTTTGAATTCTTGGTTGGATTTGAAATTAAGCCTTCATTTCTTAGTTTTGTTGCTATCACACTGATCATATTCTTTTTTTTGTGGTGGTTATTAATTTTTAGTTGCAAGTCGCTTGAAAAAATTGGGCAAGAGAAACATGTTCTTTCCCAAGTTAATGTTGAAGATTTCGATACTGATAATCTTTCTCAAGCCCAGAAGGTTGTTGCTGGTGTTTTCTTCCATCTATACATTGACAACGATAATGCTGGTGCCATATATCGAAAGGGATTTTTAAGTTTTTTATTATTACATAAGTTTTTGTAAGTATTTTTGGAAACCCTGATAATTTAATGGCACAATTTATTTTTTTTGTTACTTGTGTTGTCTTTTGTATGCAGGATCATTTCTTCCGTGATTTCAACTATGACCAAGGATTGGAAATGCTTGAAAGGGCTGCTAATTTAGGTCATATGCATGCAAGATATCTCTTGGGTGTTATCTTACTGTCCAGTGTTTCTGGAAATGTAGAGAAGGGAATGGATCATATCAAATTTGTCAAGGCTTCACTCGGAAGTAAGATTGTTGAATGTCGAATAAAATTTCGTGAATCTGTTCGTTATCTTTGGGTGTTTCATCAACGTCCTCTATTCAACGAACTTATCCTTGAGAAGGATCATGTTCCATGCCAAAGGAAGAACCCATGGCTGAGATATGACTATTGCATGGAGAGTGATGATGATATAGACTTGTGTGATGCTTGCACTTGTGAATATGAATCCAACTTCTTTTTCTGGCTTCTTTTTCATCTTTATTAATGTTTATAGATCCTTTATGTTTCCCTTTGAATAGTAGGTTTGCAACAAAACTTGGTTTGTATGTGTTGTTTATTTTGTTTTATTTTGGTTTGCAATTTAGAGATCTGGATTGAAGTTTATTTTGGTTTGTAATTTCAATTTGATTATTACTTGGTTTAAATATGGCGCTTTATCTGCATTGCATATAAGGGAAATCTGGATAGCATCCTATTGATTTGTTGTCTTTAAAGCTTTATGAGAAATCGGAAATAAAGCTCCACTATTCCTACTTAATCTCTGGTCATATGTCTGAATAATACCTTATATAGGTCTAAGAACAAGCTAAGCATTTAAAATCAGAAACGCCACCAGACGTTTTTAGGGAGAGTGCAGAAAAGGCAAGTTGGGTCGTGCAGATGTTGGGTTGCCACAGAGCAGCGACAGAGGAAGATGACAGGTGGGCTTGAGGTAGTGGAAACGAACCAATGGGCACATCAGAAGACAACTTGTACAATCCTGCATCAACATGACCTTGGAAGAGGATGTTGTCCTCACAGAATTTGCATTTGTAGTTTGCATTTGAAGCGTATTTAGTTTTGCATATGTGTTTTGTCTTTATATTTGTATTGTAAACTTTTTGTAGATTGTATTTGAGCATATCATTTATTCCTTGTCTTCATTTGAGGTTTATTTAGATTGCATATAAAGCCTATCTAGATTGAAAACTTATGTTTTGTGTTTGGCATATGAGATATATTAAGTTGTATACAAGGTTTATCTAGATTAAACTTTATGATTTGTGGTTTACATATGAGGCCTATACTTACATAGTCTACTTTAAATGATTTGTGATTTGCATATGAAGGTTATGTAGATGGCATATGCGGTTTCATCTTGATTGCATATGAGGCATAACTTTAATGAAAACATTAATTTTGTGATTTGCATTTGAAGTCTATGTAGATGGCATATGTGGTTTCATCTTGATTGCATATGAGGCATATGTAGATTAAACTTTATGATTTGTGGTTTACATATGTGGCCTATACTTACATAGTCTACTTTAAATGATTTGTGGTTTGCATATGAGTTTCATTGTGAGTTGCATATGTAGTTTATCTTGATTGCATATGAAGCATATCTAGATTAAACTTTATGATTTGTGGTTTTACATATGAGACCTATACTTACATAGTCTACTTTAAATGATTTTGTGATTTGCATATAAAGTTTATGTAGATTGCATATGTGGTTTCATCTTGATTGCATATAAGGCATATCTAGATTAAACTTTATGATTTGTGGTTTTACATATGAGGCCTATACTTACATAGTCTACTTTAAATTGTGATTTGCATATGAAGTTTATGTAGATTGCATATGTGGTTTCATCTTGATTGCATATGAGGCATATCTAGATTAAATTTTATGATTTGTGGTTTACATATGAGGCCTATACTTACATAGTCTACTTTAAATGATTTTGTGATTTGCATATGAAGTTTATGTAGATTGCATATGTGGTTTCATCATGATTGCATATAAGGCATATCTTTAATGAAAACATTAATTTTGTGGTTTGCATATGAGTTTTATTTGATTTGCATATGGAGTTTATCTTGATTGCATATGAAGCATATCTAGATTAAACTTTATGATATGTGGTTTACATATGAGACCTATACTTACATAGTCTACTTTAAATTGTGATTTGCATATGAGTTTAAATTGTGATTTGCATATGAGTTTCATTTTGAGTTGCATATGAAGATTATGTAGATTGCATATGTGGTTTCATCTTGATTGCATATGAGGCATAACTAGATTAAACTTTATGATTTGTGATTTACATAGGTGGCCTATACTTACATAGTCTACTTTAAATGATTTGTGGTTTGCATATGAGTTACATTGTGAGTTGCATATGTAGTTTATCTTTATTGCATATGAAGCATATCTAGATTAAACTTTATGATTTATGGTTTTACATATGAGGCCTATACTTACAT
Organism: Oxyria digyna; assembly: GCA_029168935.1. Lineage (NCBI taxonomy): Eukaryota > Viridiplantae > Streptophyta > Magnoliopsida > Caryophyllales > Polygonaceae > Oxyria > Oxyria digyna. The sequence continues at coordinate 59,089,816 of JAPVLV010000001.1, read as the reverse complement.
AGTCTACTTTAAATGATTTTGTGATTTGCATATGAAGTTTATGTAGATTGCATATGTGGTTTCATCTTGATTGCATATGAGGCATATCTTTAATGAAAACATTAATTTTGTGGTTTGCATATGAGTTTTATTTGAGTTGCATATGTAGTTTATCTTGATTGCATATGAAGCATATCTAGATTAAACTTTATGATTTGTGGTTTACATATGAGGCCTATACTTACATAGTCTACTTTAAATTGTGATTTTCATATGAGTTTCATTTTGAGTTGCATATGAAGTTTATGTAGATTGCATATGTGGTTTCATCTTGATTGCATATAAGGCATATCTTTAATGAAAACATTAATTTTGTGGTTTGCATATGAGTTTTATTTGATTTACATATGGAGTTTATCTTGATTTCATATGAAGCATATCTAGATTAAACTTTATGATTTGTGGTTTACATATGAGGCCTATACTTACATAGTCTACTTTAAATTGTGATTTGCATATGATATTTATGTAGATTGCATATGTGGTTTCATCTTGATTGCATATAAGGCCTATCTAGATTGAAAACTTTAAAATTCCTGTTTGCATATAATGTTTATTTTGAGTTACATATAAAGCATATTTAGTTTGCATACCAACTATATATGGTTTGTATACGAGGTTTAGTAATGCATATTAATTTTTTCCGTTTTGCATATGATGTTTTCCTGGATGGTAGGAATATTAATATTTGAAAACAACCATTTTAGCTAGTTTGAATTCTTTTTTTAAGCAATAAGTTTCCAAACAGTATGATTACACTCCATGTAATAAGAACCAGTATCTATAATATGCCATAGGAATCTATATATCTTGCATGCCTTCATCCAGTTGTTTCTTCTATGATTTCACTTAATCTGCATAGAAAGATCAAGTAAAACTATTTAGTCTTACATTAAAATGTGCATATGGAAAGTGAGTTAATGTATTAAAAATTATTGAATTAATTTATTACCTTCTCTATCTTCACATGTTGCCCTGTTATGTCCATACTGACCACATATTCCACAACCTCTCTTTTTCTTTACAGCTGTTTGAATGCCCAACTCTTTTTGGCTTATCATTCGTCCTCTTCTTGTCCCCTTGTTTTTTGCTTGTTTTGGTGGTAACACTTGAACCTCAGCTGGAGTTGGTCCTACACATTTTTCAAAATCCATAGTGAAGGCTGATCCACTTGAGCTTGCACCCATCTGTTCTGCAAAATATTCCTTCTTTTGTTTTATTGTGTCCAGTAGCTCCTTCATGTATTCTGGCTTGCTTTCAATCAAATTTATGCAACTGTGCATTTCTCCCAAGAGTTGTATCATTGTTGCTTTGTTCTCCTCTGTTTCAGTACTTTCTTTATACAGAAAACCATCAATGTTGAATACTGGTTGTAATGAAGCTTCTTTTGTCCAGCGCTTCCAAATATACTTCTCTGGCACTTCCTTAAGCCCCTTGTTCCATATAACCACAAACATGTGTTGGCAAGGCAAGCCAACTCGCATAAATTTGTTGCATGTGCAACATAAATCAACATTATCTAAATCTGTGACTGTGTACCTTTCGTTGTTCTCTTGTTCAATCTCATATTTTGCTACTGTCCCTTCCTTAATCATGCTTGTTACCATGCACTTGTAGATTGAGTTGTAGATAGACTGTTGTACTTCATAAAATATCGAGATTGTGTAGACTTTGGAACATGCCTTTTCAACAACCCAATCTATTTTCATGTTGGCTTTGCTTGTTGATGATGATGCAGCAAGCTTGTGTTGTTCATGTCTCTGTTGATCCAATGCACTTTCAAACTGGCTATTGAACTGGATTAATGAAGAGGATTTCCCAAGGAATCTTCCAAAGAAGCTATTTTGACTCTCTGACCTTGATGTTGTTCTGAGCATGCCTCCCATCCTTATATCATTGAAGAATGCAGGTATCCAGTATCTCCTTAAGTCAAACATTCTCCTCAGCCAGTCGTTGTCTTGTAATTCATATTTTTCTATAAAATCCTTCCAGCCATTGTCAAACTCTAATTTTGTGATGTTTTTATTCCAAACCAGAGCATTGATTGCTTGTTTGAATACTAAGGTGTTGTAAATTATGCTTTCTATCTTGTCTGACAGCTTGAACATGATATGCCACATACAGAATCGATGCATTGCATTCTCAAATACTTATTCAACAACTTGAATTACTGCAGGATCTTGGTCAGTCAGTATGATGTATGGCTCGTGGCCCATCGCCTTTTTGAAGTTGTCAAATAACCACACGTAGGATTCTGTGTTCTCTTTCAACATCAAAGCAGCTGCAAATGTCACTGATTTCCTGTGATTATCCACTCCTGTAAATGGTATAAATACCATATTATACCTGCATGCAACTCAGAATGTTATCTCATTCTTCAAATCCACTATATGCAAATGTAATTCTCATTCTATTCATATCCTAAGCTATTCATATGCAAATCAGATGCTCATTCATATGCTCATTCATATGGTCAGCTGCAATTCAAAAGTTTTTTTTATTCAAATGTAAATGTCCCTGTATGCAATCCATAATTTCATTTGAAATGTATTCTTCTAAATCAAATTTATCAAATACCTAGTTTCCTATATTCACATCTGATTTCATTATATTTAAAAGCCAACTTCTCTGTATGCAATTCAAATTATTATTTTCAAAGTCACATCAAACATATTCTCATTAATAAGATCTGAATTTAGAAATGAAAAATATTACCTGTTTTTGTTGTAAGTTGCGTCTGCTGTAACAACATCTCCAAAGAATGAGAAACCTTTTCTACTTATAGGATCTGCCCAAAACAGTCTCTCTAGCTGTCCTTCCTTGTCCACAAAATAGTCGAAGTAGAATGCCTCGCATACTTCTTTCTTCTTCTTCAGTTTATCTATTATCATTTGCCCATCAAAGCCTTCCAAGTATGAATTTAGATCTCTCTTCAGATTTTTAAAATTTGTTACGCTAGCTCCTATAGCGCCATATGATCCTACTAGCTCTTTGTAGATTCAGTATCCCTTTGTTGCCCCAATATTTTCATTTCTACAATTTAGAATGAAATCAGCTTCAAAAGCTCCTATATTTCGGTTGGATTTGGCAAATTGTTGTTCTCTTTCAGTCATCATCGGGTGCGTGTGTCGTTCTACGAATCCTTTTATCTTGAACTTCCCTTCCTCAGTCCCTTTCAAAGTTATCCTTGCCCTACATCCAACCCGATTTGTCACTCTTCGTCTCTTTACTTTGGTTATAATAGGTGTTACTGCCATGACTGGTGAAACTCTTTTTTGTCCTTCTCTATTACATAAGAGGTACTTCCATACTGTTTTCCCATCTATCTTTTTTTTTTGTGCTTTTCCTCACTTCAAAACCACACTCTTTTGCATAATTATCATAGAATTCGTCTGCTTTCTCTGTGTTGTCAAATACTTGTCCAACCACTAGTTTCATTTCAGTTATGCATACTGGGATGTAATATGTTGTGCCCCCTTGAGAAATCTGAATTTCATTGTTTTCTGCAGCAAGATTTATATATATTGTAAATCTCCAAATCCTAAAGCAAATGTTTCTCTCAAAATGAAACTTCCTCTATATGCAATTCAGAATCTCAGATCATTCATTAGCAAAACAAAGTGCACCGAACTCAGTAATATCAAGTATCAGTACTCCTTCTTATGAATATTTCTCTATATACAATTCATATTCTCATAGTATGCAGAAGCCAATTTCCTAATATGCATAATTTAATCGTAATCCTATCAACAACAAAGCAATCTGAATGCAACTTAGGATTTTCAATTCAGATTTTCAACAACAGCAAAGCAACTTAGGATTTTCAATTCAGATTTTCATAGGGTTGAAATCTGGAATTCCATAAATTCTATTCAGAATTTCAATTTTGATATCGAAAATAAGTTAAAATTCATTGTTAATACCTGTTTCTTCTTCTTGATGTGTCGAATTAGGGTTTAAACTCTCAGACGTAGTCGAATTGGGACCTAGGGTTTCTTCCTGGTTAGCTACAGTTGAATTTGTATTATGCTCTTGTTGTAGATTTGTTACAGTTGATGTCGACGTCATTGCTGGAATTGGAGTTCTTCGTCGTGCTTTTGCTTTAGGGTTACCCAACTTTGATTGTGATTTGATCGAAGAAGGAATAAAATTTCGCCGTCGAAATCGTCTTCCCCAATTTCTATCGGGTTTGAGAAGAAGGAAATTTTTCAGACACACGCGTGTTTGGACGCGCCCGTTTAGAAGGCCGAGACGCGCATGGACACTTTTTCTCTCCTCCTCCGCGATGGACAGCTCAGATTCGTTCTCACGGTTCTCACCTACGAATCCGTTCTCACCAGATCATGGCCCTATATATATATTCTACCACGCAGAATGAAGTTGTTTTAGTTTAAACTATGATATTGATATAATATTCGACCAAAAAATGACGTATATATACATTATATATAGCATCGTACATGAGTAATAACTAATAAATAAAATAAATTGTACGAAAACTTGTACTGGATTTACTACGATCGATTAACAAATACTCGTGTTTGTTGATTGATTAATAAAAAATCATTTTTCACCGCCATTCATAATGCATATACGCATAGATGAAATTTCTTCTTACTACAGTAGTAAATCACAACGATATTCGTAAATTCCCAACCTTGTTTATAAGCTTCACATGATGTTAAGGAAATATTAGAGCACTTCTACAATCTTACGCCATGGAATTTGAAAGAAGAAAAACAAGGCAAATGTTATTGGTGAAAATGACAAAAATGAATAGATGCGTGAGGTGAATAGAAATAGTGTTGAGATGTAATAGATTTTGATTAATAACAAACATCTATTAATGATTTACTTGAATGTATAGGTATTGTTACTAGTGATTGCAGGAACGAAAGAAGTCTTCCTGGAATCCATGAGACGTAAGGTTACGTCGAATGGAAGTCAGTTGTACAGTATAGGTCCATCCGAGGAAGAATATTGGTCGAGATATTTTGGAGGATGACCTTGGAGAAATAAGGAAAAATTGTCTCTCAAAAGAAGGAAAGAAGCAACTCGAAAAAGGATTAGGTCTTGAGATGCGCGCTTGTTTAACTCATCGAAGAAATAATGAAATATTATTTATAAGGAATATTTCCTTATAGATAATGTTTCCTTATACAAAAGCAGCGGCGCGCCTAAATGAAGACCTAATGTTGAAGACTTGGAGATCAAGTTGGAAGATCACACGGAAATAAATATATTTTAGGAAGAGATTTCCTTAGGAAAGATATTGTGAGACTTATGGAAAATAGGGAATGGTTAGATATTGTGTTAGGTTATAGCTATTTAGTTTCCTATATATTGTATGGGTTTTACATAGCTTAGCAAGACTTTGAAGAGCAAAACCCTAGTGCATTGTTTAGAGTTGTTCTACGAGTGTTAGAGATTGAGATTCAAGTGAAAAGAGTGATCCGAGATCTAGGTGAGATGTCTAGAAGAGTGATCCAAGTTCTATTGTAATCAAGATATCAATACACAAGTAGACTCGTTCAAACTCTCTCTAGTGAAAGCTAGAGAGGAGTGATTTTTCAATTCAAAGTACTTATTGGTATTTGAGGTGTTTCCACTATACATCATCGTGTCAAGGTTTGATTCTTTAAGTTGTTTTACTTTTTTAATGTCTTACGTACCAAGGAACAAAGTCTTGTTCTGAGGTATCTGTTACTAATCGATCCAACAATTGGTATCAGAGTCTGATATCTAGATTGTTTGAAAGTTACTTGCAGGAAGAAGGTCTCAAAACAAATCAATCAATGACTAGTTTTGGAAACCTCCAATACTGAAGTCAGGTGAATATGACTAGTGGGCAATTCAATTTGAGTCACATACTCAATCTCTTGATGCTCAGATATGGAAAGTGATCGAATTTGGCGATGTCATCATCCTCGACTTAAGTAATGATGACAAAACCAAAGAGAAGAATAAAGTTGACTATTGTGACGTTGATTACAAAGTCCTTGAGAAGAATGTCAGGGCTAAAAAGATCCTTCACATGGCTCTAAGCCCGGGCGATCTTTGAAAGGTACTAAAGTACAAGACTGCCAAGGAAATCTGGGATGCTCTAAAAAGAACATACTCAAGAAGTAATGATGTCAAAAGGAACAAACTTCTGGCTGCTCAAAAGTATTACGAACAAGCTGTTCAGGAAAAAGGTGAAACTTTGGAAGACTTTCATGCTAGGTTTGAAGGATATGTAAGTCAAATTGAATTTCTAGGTGAAAAGATTCCCCAATGGAAAGTCACCTATCAATTCATGCAAGCATTAAACGCCCAATGGGACGAATTCATCAATGCCCTTCAAGCCCAGAGCGACATCAAGGAAATCTCTTTGGAAGACCGACAAACTCTAAAAACAGGCAAGGTAAGTATATCCGACAAACTCTCTGTCAATAATGTGAATCTAGTAGACAATCTTGGTTTTGACTTGTTAAGTGTAGCTCAACTATGTCAAAAAGGGAAAAATAGAGTTATGTTTACTATTAATGATTGTCAAGTTAAGAGCTTAAGTACAGGGAAGATTCTCCTCAAAGGAATATGTGTCAATAACATCTACAAGGTAGACTCCACTTTCATTCCTGAGGAGGACCTATGCTTTACCACTATTAAAGAAGACTCTCTTCTATGACACAAAAGATTCTGTCATGCTGGTCTATCACATCTACAAAAGCTACACCAAAAAGACCTGGTAAAAGGACTACCTAAGGTCGAAGTCATCCAAGATATGGTGTGCACCTCATGCATAAGAGGAAAACAAGTAAGGCCCTCTTTCAAATCTAAGAAAGAGGTAAGCACTTCTCGTCCCTTAGAAATGATCCACATGGACTTATGTGGACTCATTGCGTACACAGAGCCGTGGAGGAAATAGGTATGTCTTTGTTATTGTGGATGACTACTCTAAATACACCTGGACCCTATTCTTGTTGATGAGGCTAAAGTCGTAGTGCCAAATCAAAGAAAACCCTAAACACTAACTAGAGCATAGCAAGTAAGTAGAGGTCGAACCCAAGGGAATCAAAACACCAAATCAATGCAGTCAAGTGAAATATCAACTAGTAATAAGTAACCAAAGGGGAGGGGGGTTGATTGCAAGAACACACAAGTAACCAGTAACAAGCAGAGGAAGTTTGGGTGAGAATATTATGCGAAGGGGTTTCACCTAGCAAGTATCCACACAACAGTCAATCAAGTTGATCATAGATTTATCTCAAGTTCTATTCAATCCTAGGGAATGTTCCTATTCCAATCTTTAATATATCAGCAGGCCAACCGGTCCTGATAATACTTACTATTCAGCAATCAGGGAAACCTCTCAAGATTAGATGAAATAGCAGCAAAGGGCACATGAATCATAAGGATGCATGCAATAACTTACAACCGTCAAGTATTAACATGCAATCAATTTTCTTTCATAAAAGCAATCAACTACCAGATCATGCAGATATGAGTGCTACAATGACAAGGAATTCCACCGTATATTCCTAGTCTGGCAATAGAAAACTATCAATCAAACTAGGTGATCAAGCTAGCAAAACTAATAGAAATCAATAGATGAAGAACAAGAGAATTAATACAAACCCATAGGAAAAGAACAAGAGTTTAGAAATCTCACAACTTAATAACTGAAGGTTTCAACCGCTGAGCAAAACAATGGAGATTAGTTCTTGCTAATGGTTGGAGAACTAAATTGTCTGATGGAAAAGGTGATGATAGCCAAACAAGGCTGCTAGGGTATAAAAAGAGTCTAATCCTAAAAATATATGGTAAAAGATATATCCTAAACGATATAATAAAATAAGGAAAAAGAAACAAACAAAGGAAAATAAGGAAAGTTCGGAATGTCTTCGGCCTTGTTGTGGCGATCGCCATAGATGCCTGGCGATCACGGTCTTCATGTAAAGCTTTGTCGTGGTCTTTGTTGCCCCATGGCGATCGCCGTAGAGTCATGGCGATCGCGGTCGCTGATTTCTTCTCGAATGGCTTCTGTTGAATGATGGCGATCGCCTGGATGGTAGTGGCGATCGCGGTTGGCGTCGCAGAAGCTTCTTCATTCTTCAAGTCTTCAATCTTCTTCGGTTCTGATCTTCATTTCTTCACTTCTTAATAAATATCTCAAAACATCACAATGACTCAAAACACATATGATAATACTCCTAAACTAATGTAATAATCCCTAGTTACGCTATACAAAGTGCAGCGTATCAAATACCCCCATACTTAGACTTTTACTCGTCCCGAGTAACTTACAGAAAAGCTACCCATACAATAAAATACTCAAAGCCTCTGGAAGTACAAGAATATCTCCTAGTGATTACATAACCAATAAGCTCCTCCAAAACACAACAACAACAATCAATAATCAAGAACAATGTGATAAAATAAGCACATACCCAGAACTACACCTTATTCCTCCAAGTGGCCTACCCGAATCCTCCTATACGCCTCCTTCTTATGTCTCCATACGCAAAGATGATAAAGATCCTAAAACACTCAAAAAAAAAAAATTATAACACTCATCTTGCTTGGGCGCCCTTTCGGGTTTTCATCCCAACCACTCAATAATTGTTCCAGGCTCACAAAACTCACATCACTCAAGACTTATTTTTGCCCCAACCTAATGTCGGTCAAGCCACCTTCTTATTGCATAGAACTTGCTATCCAAGGATTTTGTATGCCTTTTTTCAATTTTTGTGGCTTTTTCATACAATATATATATCAATAAGCTCATGCAGATACAACCAACACCAAATAAAGACATGTGAATACATTCTCCTCCCCCATACTTAAACATTGCATTGTCCTCAATGAAATGGAAGACATAAAAACGAACCCAGGGAAGGAGACAGAAGACTCACATACAAGGTCGGATGACCTTCCTCCAATAAAACTCAGTGTGGTAGAATGAGAAACTAGATGAGCACTAAATGTAATCCAATAATGCATAGCTCATCTAAAGCAAAAGAAAGAATACCTCCAATGTAGAAGGTGACCCAAACAAATCAACTCCTTGCAAAGAACATGGTCACCAATAAGCTAAGCTCCAGCGAATGTCACTAGTGGAAAAAACACTTGTTGCAGCGCCCTTGTTGAGGCGGGCAAAACACTGCCCGCCTCAACAAACATCTGTTGAGGCGGGCACAATTTTGGCCGCCTCAACAAATACAAAAAATTGGACCTGTTGAGGCGGGCGGAGTTTTGCCCGCCTCAACAAGTCTTGACTTTTTGAGGCGGGCAAAACTCCGCCCGCCTCAACAGGTCCAATTTTTTTTTTTAAAAAAATCTAATCATATTCGGTACCCATTCGTTTTCATCCAAAAAACTCGGTTCGTTTTCATCCAAAAAAACCCTACAAAATCTCCTTAACTTTACATATTCGGCGCCTCCCTTTAATCTCAAATCCTCCTCGATCCTCAGATCCACTTCGCTCGACGATCTCGTCCTTCATCGATTAGATATCTCTTCCTCCTGTTCTCCTCCTTCCTCTTCCTCTTAATCTCCTCTTTCCTCTTCATCTTCAGATCCTTCAACATCCCTACCAAAAGCCCCTTCAATCAATCTTCAACCCTCTCAAAAAGCCCCAAAACCTAACCTCCCCTGCCGATTCAAATTCGTCGGAAACCCCACCTCTGCAACAAGTGTTCTCCGTCGATGGCGCCATCCAAGCAGGTTTGCAGCAACACAGTCGCTTTCTCCTTCGTTCTCACCATCTTCGCCCTGATTCTAGTTTGCAGCCAGCATCTTCGTTCTCACCATCTTCTCCTTTTTTAGGGTTGCAGATCTGTGTACAAATTGGGTTGCAGATCTCGTTCTCACCATCTTCGTCGTGATTCCAGGTTTGCAGCCACCATCTTCGTTCTCACCATCTCCTCCTTTTTTAGGGTTGCATATTTGTGTACAAATTGGGTTGCAGATCTCGTTCTCACCATCTTCGCCGTGATTCCAAATTTAGGGTTGCAGATCTGGTCCGACCATCCTTCGTTCTAAGTTCTCACCACAATCGCTTTCTCATTTTTTTTTATGTAAATCGAGTTAAGTTTGTACAAACTGGGTTGCAGATCTGTGTAAAAATCTAGTTAAGTTTGTAATTTTCTCAGATCTAAGTTCAATTTAGGGTTTCATCTTTGATTTGTGTTGTAAATCTGATTTGCAAATTTGTAAAACTTTTGAGTTGTAAATCGATCTGATCTGTGTAAAATTTGTAAAATTGGGTATGAGATTTGTCTACCAAATTTGTAAATCTGAGTAAATGGTTATCGTTAATTGGAGCTTCAAAATTTTGAGGTTGTAAATCTCAACAAATTAAAAATCTGAGCAAATTGTAAATCTGAGCAATTTATTAATTTCATTTATTAATGAAATTAAAAATTAATGGGTTGCATGTGTACCAAATTTTGAGGCGGGCATTGCCAATTTAGACGCAGAATTAGAGGTAGGCATTGCCCTGTCCGCCTCAACAACCTAATCTTTTGAGGCGGGCACTTGATATTGAAGCCATAATTTTGCCTATCTGTTGAGGCGGGCAGTATAGTGACCGCCTCAACAGGTGACTTGTTGAACAGGTATTTACTTGTTGCAGCCCTCCCTGTTGCAGCGACCCCTGCCCGCCTCAACAGGGGGGGTTTTGCCCGCCTCAACAGGGTTTTTTTCCACTAGTGTGTAGATCTAGAATGATAGTACTAGTGAAACCAAACTTGATGTAATACAACTCCTTACTTTATTTTCTCTCATATTTTTTTTTCTGCACTCTATTTTTTTTTAATCCGATATATTATTTTTTTCTCGGAATGATTTTCATATTTTCGGTTTTTTTTTTTTTTAGACGGGAGAGAAGAATTACAGCGAGATTGGCTACTGACTGTAGCTGACCCTAAGCTTCGGTGATTTCCTCCTGTCCATAGAAAAACTAAAAAGAAAATTAAACCGAACAAAAACAAATAAAAACAAACTCAAACCTCGGGTTGCCTCCCGAGTAGCGCCTTATTTTATGTCGTGGCTCGACATGAAACTCAAGAGATTTAACTAACGCCATTTGGCTTTGTGAAAACCGTCTCTTGTCTGAATTCCCTCTTGAACCACTCATGGAACGCCTTGAATCTCGTTCCTCTTACCTTGACCACCTTGTCTTTAGCAATGAAGGTGGTTTCATTCACTTTCTCCTCCTTGACCGTATCAGGCGGCTGTTTAAGCTCAATTTCAAGTGCCTGCACACTAGACATCAATGGTATCTCGCCTGACGAGGTCAGTAATGAAGGGAGATTGCCCAAAGGATGTGGAGAGAGCTTAACTTTAGGCTCTGGCTTAGCCTGACACTCCTGCATGTTAGTAGATAAAACATCATCTACTTTTGGGGGTTCTAAGATATTCTCTAAAACAGGTTGCAATTCATCCTTACAAGTAGGCTTAATCACATCAATAGCACATAGAGAATTCTTATCAATGGGATCCATATCATATATATTATATTCTACCTTATCCCCATCAAACTCCATAGAGAGATCGTTTGTGTTGTTTTCATGAAAGGTCGACCTAACAGTATAGGTGTGACATTATTAGCATGCTCCATATCCAACACAAAGAAATCAGCTGGAAAAATCAGATCACCAACCATAACAAGAACATCCTCAACAACCCCTTTCGGGTACACAGTAGACGTATCAGCAAGTTGAATAACAGTTCCTGTTTTATGCAAAGGTCCTAAACCTAGTGATTCATACAAAGAGTAAGGCAAAACATTGATTGATGCACCTAAATCTAGCATGGCTTTGTCAAATTTAGTTTCACCAATCACACATGGAATGCTAAATATGCCTGGATCACCACATTTCTTAGGCATGCGTTTTTGAAACACAGCAGAAACTTGTTCACTTATTTCAACTTTCTTCTTTCCTTTCAGTTTTTGATTTCTCTTGATAGTGCAAACTTCTTTCAAAAACTTAGCAAATCTAGGAATACTCTTAACAAGTTTGAGCAAAGGAATGTTTACCTCACACCTACTAAAGCTTTCGAAGATTTCTTTGTCGTCATCCAGCCTTCGAGTATCCTTCAACACCTCAGGAAAGGGAGCAACAGGCTTCTGAGAGAACAGAGGGGGGGAATTCGGGCGAACATAATCGTCAATGTACTCAGGGGTCTCCCGGCGATCGCCATCAAGAACTGGCGATCGCGGTCGAGAGAGGTATGTTTCTGCAGAAGACCCGCGATCGCGGGTATCAATCTGCGGTCGCGGATTGTTGTCGAAATCTGATGCAGCTCCTGGAGTCCGTCCGCGATCGCGGTCAGCCAGCGGCGATCGCGGTCGCGGATAACTTTGCACCTCAGCTTCTGGAATGGCATGGCGATCGGGGTCGGGATGCAGACCCTGTTTTGCTCTCTGTAATCTCATGGAGATCGCCACTCAGATCTGGCGATCGCGGTTTTGGCACAGAACAGTCGTCATAAGTTTTTCCACTCCTCAAGAACACTGCACTGACGTTCTCTCTCGGGTTTCTTACCGGTTCCCTGCCCTCTAATTTACTCACAGCTTGAGCAATCTGTCCTAACTGATTTTCAAGATTTTGGATACTCGATTCCGTTTTAGCATTTTGTTGCATCACAATCTGAGCTAAGGACTTGATCATATCTTCAACAGTCATAGAATTTTGAGGTCTAGGTTGCTGATAATTAATATTATGAGAGTCATACCTTGGCCTTGGTTGCCATCCACCAACAGCGTTTACCTCAGCATTGAGATCATGAAGGGAATCACTTTTCAGCATAAAAGCCTTTACCATCTCTTTCAACTCATTCATGTCAGTCTGTAATTGATCTGAATTAATTGCTTTGACTGAGTGGGATCCCTGTCTACTGCCAAACTGCCTTGAGCTCTCAGCTAATTCCTCAAACATTTCAGTAGCCTGAGGTATAGTCAATCTTAAAAAGTTACCTCCACAGGATGCATTCACCATACGACGATCCTCATCAATCAGGCCACTAAATAAGTACATAAGGAGATCTTGGTCAGTATAACTATGGAATGGGCAGCTTGAGCAAAGCTTCTTGAATCTCTCATAATATTCATAGAGACTCTCAGTTGAGTGTTGTTGAAGATTCGTGATCTCCTTCTTCAAGCTGCTCAGTTTCGTAGCTGGAAAATATTTCTCTAAAAAGACCTTTTTCATCTTAGCCCATGTATCAATACTCCCTGGAGCTTGATAATAGAGCCAATCATTCGCAACGTCTTTCAGAGTAAATCCGAAAGCTCTCAGCATGACCTGCTCCTCAGTAACACCTCTTGGCTTCATACTAGAACATATGGCATGGAATTGAGCCAAGTGTTTGTTGGGATCTTCTCCTGCTAAGCCATGGAAGTGTGGTAGCTCATGAATTAAACCAGCTTTTAATTCAAAATTCACACCTTCTTCAATCTCAGGAAACCTTACTGCCAAAGGTTGTTGGTTTAAGTCTGGGGCAGTGAGTTGCCTCATAGTAGGCAATGGCGGTCCATGTCGATCACCCATCTCGTTCTCTTGATTCAGAGCTGCTCTTTGGTTCCGAAGGAACGTCCTTTCAATCTCTGGGTCAAAGGCAAGAAGAGATAAATCAGTAGCACGGGTCTGAACCATAAAGGTTCACACCAAACAGTTGATAATTTCACAATTAACACAGAATCAGAAAAATTTCAATTCCCCGGCAACGGCGCCAAATTTGATGAGGCTAAAGTTGTAGTGTCAAATCAAAGAAAACCCTAAACGCTAACTAGAGTATAGGAAGTAAGTAGATGTCGAACCCAAGGGAATCAAAACACTAAATCAATGCAGTCAAGTGAAATATCAACTAGTAATAAGTAACCAAAGGGGGGGGGGGGTTGATTGCAAGAACACACAAGTAACCAGTAACAAGCAGAGGAAGTTTGGGTGAGAATATTATGCGAAGGGGTTTCACCTAGCAAGTATCCACACAACAGTCAATCAAGTTGATCATAGATTTATCTCAAGTTCTATTCAATCCTAGGGAATGTTCCTATTCCAATCTTTAATATATCAGCAGGCCAACCGGTCCTGATAATACTTACTATCCAGCAATCAGGGAAACCTCTCAAGATTAGATGAAATAGCAGCAAAGGGCACATGAATCATAAGGATGCATGCAATAACTTACAACCGTCAAATATTAACATGCAATCAATTCTCTTTCATAAAAGCAATCAACTATCAGATCATGCAGATATGAGTGCTACAATGACAAGGAATTCCACCGTATATTCCTAGTCTAGCAATAGAAAACTATCAATCAAACTAGGTGATCAAGCTAGCAAAACTAATAGAAATCAATAGATGAAGAACAAGAGAATTAATACAAACCCATAGGAAAAGAACAAGAGTTTAGAAATCTCACAACTTAATAACTGAAGGTTTCAACCGCTAAGCAAAACAATGGAGATTAGTTCCTGCTCATGGTTGCAGAACTAAATTGTCTGATGGAAAAGGTGATGATAGCCAAACAAGGCTGCTAGGGTATAAAAAGAGTCTAACCCTAAAAATATATGGTAAAAGATATATCCTAAACGAAATAATAAAATAAGGAAAAAGAAACAAACAAAGGAAAATAAGGAAAGTCCGGAATGTCTTCGGCCTTGTTGTGGCGATCGCCATAGATGCCTGGCGATCGCGGTCTTCATGTAAAGCTCTGTCGTGGTCTCTGTCGCCCCATGGCGATCGCCGTAGAGTCATGGCGATCGCGGTCGCTGATTTCTTCTCGAATGACTTTTGTTGAATGATGGCGATCGCCTGGATGGTAGTGGCGATCGCGGTTGGCGTCGCAGAAGCTTCTTCATTCTTCAAGTCTTCAATCTTCTTCGGTTCTGATCTTCATTTCTTCACTTCTTAATAAATATCTCAGAACATAACAATGACTCAAAACACATATGATAATACTCCTAAACTAATGTAATAATCCCTAGTTACGCTATACAAAGTGCAGCGTATCACCTGTCATCAAAGGACGAGGTCTTTGAGGAGTTTGAAGCATGGCTAAAATCAGTGAAAAATCAACTTGGAGTCTCTCTAGTTTCTATACGTACCGACCATGGAACTGAGTTTGAAAACTCTCAGTTTCATTCTCTGTGTAGGAACAAAGGAATAAACTACAACTTTTCAGCATCAAGGACTCCTCAAAAGATCGGCGTTGTGAAAAGAAAGAACAGAACTCTAGAAGATATGACAAAAACTCTCATAATCTCTAGTAATCTTTCAATGAGCTTTTGGGCTGAAACATTCAAGTCCACATGTTATATGCTAAACAGAGGTACTCCCTGACCTCTCATCAACGAAGTTGAAAAAAATTGCACTATAAACATAAGCCATCAAGTTTTCATGAAGTTCAATTAAATATATTAAAAAGGAAGTGGATATTAAGTGGTTTATTGAGAAACACTCGGTTAAGTTGTTCGAAATACGATGAAATATGAGTCGTGACAAGCATAGTTCAAGATGCGTTTGACCGAGGATAAATTTGTGCGCATGTGTAGCCCGCCATAATGTGAGTGAACATCCATTGCAGTTACCAAAAATAAGTAGAGACATGTTTTAATCTTAACTAGTATAACCCCGTACCATGTATGGGCTAATAAACTTTTAAATTAACAATGAAGTTAATTAATAAGTTGACATTAAAGTTTGTTGTTACATGTCCAGATAATTTTTAGCCATTTAAAAAATTTATACGATTTTTTTTAATAAAAGGTATCCAAATGCATAGATTTTTGTATATTTCATATTTAGGTAATAATCGTTCTTTCTTACGTATCATATATTAGAAACTCAATTGTGTTGCCTCGAGTAGTTCAATAGCAAGGTTTACAACTTTACATACACTAATTCAAATAAAATTAAACTTAGAGGTAGCTCCGCAAATTGTTAAGTACCTACTACCCTAGCCAACCCATTACCATATATAACCTGCTACATTATACATATATATATATATACACGGTTCTTATATACAGTCCGGTGCTTTATTCAAACAACGCTCGCGTTCTGCGAGGACACGTACACTCGCGTTACGCGAGATTAGCAAAAAATTAGGTTAATTACATGCATGCTAATCTCGCGTTCCGCGAGTGTACGTGTCCTCGCAGAACGCGAGTGTCACGTCCCTCGCAGAACGCGAGATTAACATGTCAGATGGACGTTGTTGTGCGCCATTACTACATGTCTTGTCCCCGCCTAACTGTAATAACTATCCCCTTATTTTAAGTAATCCGTAACACCTATTAACCCTACCCTAACACATTTTTTTATCATCTTTCACCTCATTCACCCTCCATTAAAACCCATTTTCAAAACCTTCAAACTTCAAAACACTCTAAAAACACCTAAAATAATGGAAGATGAAGAGGAATTCAACAAAGGAGAGAATGGAGATGATGGTTCATCAAGTTACCATGCAAATGAGATAATGTTCTTACTTAATTTTTGAATTTTAATTTGTTTTGCACCATTAAGAGCTAAAATGAACTTATTATGTTGTATTTCATGGTAAATGTAGTAGTAGTAAGTGTTGAAGAGATGACTTTTGCATATAATGTCAAAAACTTAGATGTGTTCATGTTTTTAGGGTTTTAAGGGTTTTTAATGTAGGAACTCATGTTATGTTAAATTATCCCGTTCAATGACTAGTTTCAGGAAATAGCAACTTCTCGCGTTCTGCGAGAGGAACCCACTCGCGTGACGCGAGATGTGCCACCCTCGCAGAACGCGAGAAGTTGCACATTACAGAGTATTAACAGAAGCATTGTGTATAGGTGAATTTTTCTTTGTTCACTGGATTGAATGAAATCCAGTTGAATGACTACAACTACCCCTCCCGGAATACAAGGCCATGTTCGCCACCGTCATTTGATTTAGGGATTGACCACTTTGGATATTATCATCAACCATCTTTATATGAACAACATGTGCCATCTACATATGAATTGCCTGTGCCATCTACTTATGAGTTGTCCGTGCCATCTACTTATGAGTTGCTCGTGCCATCTACTTATGAATTGCCATGTACATATGAGGTGCCATCAAGCTATGATGCGTTTGATTCACAATTTGCTAACCCACCAACAAACGTAGGAGAGGAGATGTGTTTTCTTCCCTCTTTACGCACTGCACCAAAGTTTGATAGTCCCGTATGTGAGGAAAAGGTTGTTTCTAGGGATTATTCGGAATATTTCACTACGGAGCAAGTGTTTGCCTCTAAGGAGATTGGTCATTCGTGGGCTTTGAATGTTGCAAAGCAACACAAGTTTATGATCTCTATTTGAAGGAGTGTACCATCTAAACCGGGGCAAAGTGGTAAGATTCAAATCATTTGTGAGAAAGGGGGAAGCCATAGGCCTAAAGGTGTCGGTGTTAGATCAAACACAAAGAGCAAGAAAACGGGGTGTAAATTTCAGTTGAAGCTCATGGAGAACCGGGTTGAAGAGAATTGGAGATTAGTGGTTGTTTGTGGTTTGCACAACCATCCTATTGGAGATAGTTTGGTCGGGAATGCATTTGCCGGGAGGCCAACCCCGGATCAAAAGAAAAAGGTTCGTGAGATGGTACTTTCACATTGTTCTCCAAATCAGATTTACACTGAGATAAACAAGGATCCCGGAAGTTGCACAAAGAAGAACCAAGTGTACAATTTGGTCAGACATATAAGGGAAGAGGAAATGGAAGGTAGAACCGTGGTTCAAGAATTCTTTCACCAATGCAAAGAGAGCAACTACTTCATGGAGTATAGGCCAAGTGCAACGAATCCTTCGATAATAGGCGACTTGTTCTTTGCTAGCCCTGAATCAATGAAACTCTTAAAGGCGTTTCCATATGTCCTTTTGATGGACTCGACTTATAGCACGAACAGGTAAGTATTTATCATTCTGTTTTTATGTTGTATTTATCTTACTGTATTTTGGTTTAAGGTACAATGTTCCCTTCCTGGAGATAGTCGGTTTGACTTCTACATGGAAGAATTTTGTTGTGTGCGGAGTATGGTTAGAGGCTGAGAGCGAGGATAGTTATTTCTGGGCGTTGCAGCAGCTGCAGACGATGTATTTGAGAATAGGAGCATCGCCTACTTGCTTCGTCACTGACCGTGAGATGGCTCTTATGAATGCAACAGACAAGTTATGGCCAAATGCAAAGTTTCTCTTATGTAGGCGACATGTAAGGAAGAACATAGAGGCAAGAGCGAAGATAGCTATGGGCACACAAGCATTGGGGGTTCATATTTCAAATGATTATTATAACGTGTTCAAACAAACCACTGAAGAAGATTACAAGAGTACTTTGAAGAAACTTGAGGACGAATGGCGAGCTTATCCAACCGTATTGAAGTACGTGAGAATGAATTGGCTAAACCGTTACAAAGAAAGACTCGTTTCAGCATGGACGGATAATGTCTTCACTCTCGGTAATAACACGACAAACAGGTATGTTCTGTAATTTCTGTCTACCTTCTACATATGATAAAAAGAGCTTCTGTAATGCACACCTCGCAGAACGCGAGTAATGTATTAACTCGCATAACGCGAGGTGTACACTCCTCGCAGAACCCGAGGAGTTGCACATTACAGAAGCATCCACAGGTTCTGATTTGTATTTGCAATTTATTGTTTTTCGAACATTTTAGAGTTGAAGGAGCACATTCGTGTCTTAAGTCTTACTTGTCAAGTGGAAAGGGTAGGCTAGACACAATGTTCAAAGAATACAAAACAATGGCGGAGAACCAACTTAAGGAGATTACTGTGTCTTTCACCGAGAGTTTGAATAAGAGCTTCACAGTTGTTGAAGGGGCCGACTTGTTTAGAGTCTTGAAGTTCAAAGTCTCTTACAAATGCATAGAATTTTTTCTTAAGGAATACACGAAGGGGGAGAGATTAGGTGCGCACTTTAATATGTTTTGTAGCTGCGGGATCAAGATTAGAGATGGGTTGATGTGTGTTCATCAGATTGTAAGACATTGGAAGGAGCAAAGACCACTAAGAGTATCAGAGTTGCACCCTTTCTGGAGTACTTTGAGTTTGGAAGAAGTTGATGTTCCCGGCATACTGGAAGTTAAGAGTAAGGTGGTAAGGCGTCTTTTTCAGACTTTCTATGAGGAAACGTTTCCGAAATTGTGCCCCCATGATCAAGAAAAGTGTGCACAAACTGTTTTAGACATTGGGAAAGTAAATACTCCTCTAAAAGAGCCGGCTATTTCAAAGCACACCGGAGGTCGTCCAGTCGGAGCTCCTAACAAACAACCTAGGTCAACGCAAAGAAGACCGTCTGCATGGGAGCACACTAATGTTGAGATGGATGCTAGAGATTTGGAAGAAACACCCCAAAGAAGCAAAGAAATGCTTCTAATTCTGAAACATTCAAGAAACCAAAGATTAAGGTGATTGGCAAGTACAAGTCTCACATACCCGCGTCAATGCGCACCCATGTGAATGGTTGGTTTGAGGTAAATGGAGATGGAAATTGTGGATTTAGAGCAATAGCTCATGAATTGCATGACAACCAACACTTATGGAGGGAAGTAAGAGATTTGATGATAGCTAAGGTCAAAGAGATTTGGGACCTAGTTCAAGGAACTTGGATTGGACCTCCACAACAAGCAACTTTGGAGAGCGCTTTACACCAACTTACATGGGAAGGAATAGGAAGGGCTCCAGAAGATCACTGGCTAGCTACCCCGGAAATGGGATGCATTGTGGCATCCACATTCAACATAGTGTTCGTAACGGTGGGAAAAAATGCTAACTACACTTACCTTCCTCTACAACGTCCTACTTGGTTAGAAGATGGTGACACACTTCCGACGTTCTGCTTATTCTATATTCAGAGTGAGAGACATTTTGTTCCGGTAAGTTTTTGGATCTACTTATGAATTACTATCTAATATGCAACTTCCTAACGTTGTTGTTTTCTTGTAGTTGCGTCTTGAAGAAAACTGCTCATTACTTCATGTGTTTACTCCTTGGTGGCGAAACGCTGAAAGAGATGCTTTTTCTTTGCACGATCTTGTGTAACATCGATGTGCCGCCTTTGAAATGTAATGTTGAAGTTATGTTTTATTCGCTGAATTTGTAATGTAATGTTGAACTGGAGATGGTTTTTTAAATTCTTAAACAGGAGGAATGACATTTTCCAGAAAATGTCATTCCTCGCGTTCTGCGAGGTAGGTGTCACTCGCGGAACGCGAGTGACACCAACCGTGCCACAGACCGTGCATCTCAACTGGGAGCACCCTGTTTCCTATAGGTTCGTCTCGCATTCTGCGAGACGTGTACACCTCGCGTTCTGCGAGACGTGTACACCTCGCGTTCTGCGAGACGTGTACACCTCGCGTTCTGCGAGACGTGTACACCTCGCGTTCTGCGAGGTGTTGCAAAAACCGAACAGAATTGAAAACACAAAACAAAATTATTCAAGCAACAAAATTATCCAAAACACAAAACAAAAGGCTACTCGTCTTCTCGTGGTCGGAAGGGAGCGAGATTTGACATACATAGTAGCAAATTGGCGTGAATTGAAGAAAAATCCTCTGGAGTGGCAAACCGATACCGGTCCATGTCATTGTACACCCGGCCAATCACCTATACGCAAGTAAACATTCATTCTATGTTAATATTAGAGACAAACAAAGACTAGAAACGCAAGATAAACCAAAACAATTAATATTACCTGTCTCTCAGTAATCATCCCAGGGATTGCAGGACGGATATACCTATGGGTCCTCTTGATGTACCAATCCATGTAATCATGGGAGCATTCATGTGGTGCATAGGCAACTGGACCCATATCATCGAGAGACAAAGAGTGAACATCTCTTGACTCCCAAAGCCATTTGTTGGCGTCATAAAAAACACTATAACACCTAATGTTTTTCAACCTATGAGCTTTGAGCGGTTCGATGACTGGCCTAGGAATACGCTGCACTCTCCCAAATTGTCTCGGACACCTATCAGGCATGTGTGGTTCGGTAATGTCACAGCAGGATAGCACCCCGTGAAATAGAGCGGGAGCAAGCTCAGGATCGGTGAAGTCTTGTGCTCCATACGGGTTCCAACATACCTAAAAAAATGACAGATAAACGCCTGGTCAAGTCTGTAAAACAGCAGAAAATGCAGAAACCCCACAAAATGCAGAAACTAGGACAAAATGCAGAAACTTGTATTTTCTCGCGTTCTGCGAGAGCCACAAACTCGCGTTCTGCGAGAAAATGTTGCATAATCAAAGAAATTAATGCTGCGTACTCAAAAATGCAGAAAGCCCAAAAAATGCAGAAACTTACCATCTCCGACATAAGAATATCGAGCGCTCCCCTATAGTCCCTTCCGACTTGCCCCTTCTTCAGCTTTACATTCTTAGGCATCCACCGGTATACCCATGGTTGCTCCGCTCTCCACCGAGGACGTTCAGTAGGTCGAAAGTGTGGGAAGTAGTTGTAGATCCATGCCTAAGAAATACAAAGTACGTTAAATATGAAAATATATATAAGTATGTAAATTAAACGCTTAGAAAGTATAATACCTGCAACAAGGTGTAACAGAAAGACATCTGGGCACAACCCTGTCGTGTGCATATCCCCAGCTGCCTATACAGATGGGCCAAAGCAGCTGAACCCCACGATATGCCCGTAGCATGGGCATAGGTTTCCAAAAAAGGCCCATATCTAAGCCGAATCAAGTTCTGTGACTTGTCCAGAAATAAGAGCGAGGAAGCAGTATACAACACCCAACCTAAACCCTTTCGCTCTGGACCTAGGTTTTCACAATGCCTTCTAAACGATTCAGCTTTCACCCTCCCAGAATCTAAAGTATGAGGATCTATTCCAAAAATTTCCGCCCCCTTCCTACCATAGTATTTTACAATCTCATCATGACTAAACTTGGCACCCAGTTTCTTACATGTGGTCATTGCTTTCCCTTGTATAGGTAGACCTAAAATCATATGTACATCAAGAAGGCCAATAGTGATCTCACCACAAGGGAGGTGGAATGAATTTGTCTCCGGTTGCCATCGTTCGATGAACGCTTCAATCAACGGAAAGTCGATTTCTTCGTACATCATGTCAGGTAGATTTGACAGTCCAACTGCACCGGGAATCTCTGACCAGTCATTGTTGTCCAATGGCCAATCACTGCTTTGCTTTGTCCGTTGTTGTGCCTTCATCGGACCTTTCAACTGCAGAAAAATACAAAAATTACACACTGCAGACACTATAATCAAAAAATTCAGTTTTTGCAGATTTATCAGGAAATGCATAATATGTGCATTTCCTCGCATTCTGCGAGTGTGCCACTTCTCGCGTTCTGCGAGAAGATGCATATATCTTGCATTTTCTGATAAGTCTGCAGAATATGTGCAATGTATTGAAAATGCAGAAAATAAATAAATAATTAAATTACCTCCCCTTTCTGGATGTGGAACGCAACATGTGCTTCAAATCCCTTAAGCAACTCGGGATCTTCTGGACCTCCAGGTGTGTCATGAGTGAGCTCAGGATCATACTTTGGCTCATTCTTCTTGGACTTCCTCTTTCTTTTGCGTTTCTCGACCACTTCTTCTTCTTCTTCTTCTTCTTCTTCAACATCATCACCTTCTTTTTCTTGTTCCTCTTCTTCATCCCCAAAAAATTCATCCTCCATTTCTGCTTCCATCGGTTCTGGGGCTTGATAGTGTGAAGAAGAACCAGCTTGTCCACTTCCCTCGGCATATCCACCGCCCCAACTTTGTCCAACCATCCCTTCTCCACCGCCCCCAACTGCCTCCCGCCCACCCCTGTCCGACTTCAATAACTGCATTATGTTCAAAAAACTGGTCCCAGCAACCCGGTTGTCCAGTAGAATAACTATCTTGGGAAACAAGGTCCCAGCCAACTGGGTATGACTCCCAACTACTACGCGGTTGTCCAGTTGAATAACTACCTTGGGACCAATTGGGATTGGGACGTTCTTCAACGTCGGGGAGTCCCTCTGGGAAGAGCTGTACGGGGTGACTCTTCTTTGCTTTACCCTTCCCCTTTGGTTTTTCAACCGGGGGTTCTTCCCTAACAGCATCTCTGTTTTTCCGACGAGTCGAACGACCAGGACGATACATTGCCTAAAACAATACAAAGTAAAATCAATAAATAAACGAACGCAGAAAATAAAATCAGAAAACTGAACAAACAACCAAAAAACACAAACATATATTCTGCAGAACAAACAGAATTGCCAGTAATGGCAACTCCTCGCGTTCTGCGAAGGACACGACTCTCGCAGAACGCGAGGGACATGATTCTCGCAGAACGCGAGGGATGTAGCGTTCTGCGTGAATTTGCACGCATCAACCAGGCAACCCTATTTTTTTTTATGAATTTCAACATAAAACAACATCCACTCATCAACCATAATTCAAAATCATCATCTTTCATCCATTATACAACCATTTCTAAATCAACATTCAATATCAAAACATCAAATAATATGCAATTTCCTATACTAACAACATATATTCATCTAGAAACAACATTAGAAAGCATTAGAGTATAAGAAACATACCTTATATGGAGATTTGAAGTGAAAAGAGGAAGAAGAAGAAGATTGAACCGAGAGAAAACGCGAGAGCGGCGGTAGAAAATATTGTGTGATGTAAAAAATGGGCCGAGTAGGGTTTTTCCCCTTTTATAGGGGAAAAACACCCTCGCGTTCTGCGAGGTGACGCACCCTCGCATTCTGCAAGGAGACGCTCCCTCGCGTAACGCGAGGGCCCGGGCGTTATTTAGAAAACGCCCGGGCTATATTTAGCAAGGGCCTATATATATACACACTTGTGGACTAACATTGCATTTCACGGCTCATAAAATCTCTCAATTCATCATCTCCAACTGACTTCTGCACTAATCTTTGAAACACACATCTTCAGATATGGCACATGAATCAACCAATGTCATTATGCAAGAAGGAAAATCTACAGCCAGAAGTTCTAATGAGGATGGGAGGCGGAAAGGACGGGGAATTGTTGTCTTAGACTTCATACCAAGGCTTGGCACCCTCGTAGTTTAGTTGCTCTTGCTGCACCTATCACCACGGGCACTAGTGATCAAACCTCTTTTTCACTCAGTTTCTTAGTTCTAATCCAGCTACAACGATCTCCCTGCTTTCTCGTATGCTAAATAAGTGCTTAACTTAATCCCTTATCTATTGACCTAACTACCCTTTAATGCAAAATAATGCGTCATAATGCACTATTGTTCATATGAACTTACCTTCACTGATTGAAATTGAAACTCATTTACAGGTTCTTTGTTGTAGCCCATAGTCACCATCTCTCAGGTGCCAGGCTCCTCCTCCTCATCTTGGACAATTCAGTGGATTTTGTGAGTGTATGAAGCAATACCTGAATTTGTAGCTCAATTCCACATTGAGACTCTATATAGCCACCTCCAACATTGTACCAAGACAAAACTGTTGGAACGGTTAGCACAGTTACTTCCTAGGGAACAATAGGTATTGTTCCTCAGGAGGTATAGCAGCGGAATAATAATATGCAAGAAGTAAACTTTGACACAAGATTTAGAGTGGAAACCTCAACCGATTTGTGTTGAGTAAAACCACCACCTTCAAGCTTCTCCCTTGAAGGATTTAGAAGGGTGTACTTATCTTATTGATTTCTTGTTCGTTACAAAAGAGAGCTCGGATTACGATCACGAATCACTCCTCTCACTCGAGCCTGAACTCAACCGCTAAGCCTAAGGATCACTCTTCTTCTTCTTCTCTGAATTTCTCAGCCGTGTAACTTCAATCAATGCGTCGATCTTTTCATATGTCTAAACCCTAGCTTTTATACTAAGATAGTCTAGGTTAAAAACAAGGAAATAAATCTATAAGGAAATAATATCTTTTAAGAAAAGATAATATTTCCTTCCATAAAAACTTATTCGCCCAACTGTCAAGATTACAATCTTCTTCGAATATATCTTCAATCAGATCTTTCCTTAAAAACTCATCCCCTTATCTCGCTCTCTTTCCGATCGAGCTTCCCTAAAATAGAACACTGCTGTGTAACGTTCCTTTCTCAGTAACGATCCTGAAACACTCAGACAATACATTAGCAGAATGTTTGTTTCCATTCAAAACATGAAGGAGCCTTAACAAATTCCCCCTTTTTGATGGTGACAAACATTCTCTTCTTTAAGGCATATAGACACGTAAGATATAGGACACGAAAAGTGTATTCACAATATACACATAAATAGTTTCCCTTAGGATTGTTAATCGTAGAGAAAGGATATGATATTCCCCCTAAAACCTTGAACTTCCTTTATTTTCCCCCTTTTGGCATCATCAAAAAGCTAACTTAATCATATAAGAACTTAAAGCAAGTGAAGTCAGGTCACAAAACAAGCGTTCCATTGATTAATAAGCGTCTAAGGAGCTGACGGTGGTACACAGTCAAACAGGGAAAAGAAAACACAAGCAAAGCAGACAAAAGAAAGTCAAGCAAATTAGGCAAAGGGTACAATAAAGCATATAAGAGAAGAGGTTGATGTGCTAGGGAACAGAATGTGGGGGTCAGATGTAAGGAAGGAAGGGTGCATGGTAGTGTCTTGATATTGCGAAGGGAACCTTACTGGTTTGATTTCGTCCAACGACGGATCTCATCCTTCAGGGCAGTAATCTCCTTAGCTAGCATGTGTTGTTGTTCAGAGAGAAGTCCAACAAGCGTGCACAATTCTTCCA
This sequence comes from Oxyria digyna, assembly GCA_029168935.1. NCBI lineage: Eukaryota > Viridiplantae > Streptophyta > Magnoliopsida > Caryophyllales > Polygonaceae > Oxyria > Oxyria digyna. The sequence continues at coordinate 59,064,015 of JAPVLV010000001.1, read as the reverse complement.
ACTTATCATTGTGATAGACCATAGTAGGCGCTTCATTCTGTTCCTCTTTAGGGTCTTCTGACAGGGCATCAATCTCAATATTGTCCAAGGCCCTTACCCAAGCACCATCAGCATTCTTGTCAAATCTCATCTTCTTCAAGTTAGCCTCAGCAAGCTCTCGTGCATACACTACATCAGCAGGCCCAGACTTCAGTGTTGAAGTCCTGAGAGACACTCTGAATGGCAGCCAAACTCACATCCTTAGGCCACTGACCTTTAACATACTCCTCAAACCCACAGTGAGGAACTCCAAGAATCAATCCTAATTCAGTGCTTGAGAAAACATGGGTTTCCTTACCTAGTTTGAAGGAAGCTTGCACAGCATGAGGTTTCTTAGTGATGGTGAGGGATGTGTAGAACTGACGGAGCATATGGTCATTTACCTGTTCAGCGGAGCAGAACAGCTTTTCCCAGCCTTGGAAGCGAATCATATCAACCAGTGCTTCCATTCCATTGTTGATCAAGAATTGGGCGTTGAATATCAGGTCCCTGATGATCACCCTCTTTCCCAGAGTTTTGCCTTCAGCAATTGATTTTGGAGCTTTCTTGGCTCTGGGCTGCAAGACTCCGAGTGCGAGGGCGAGAGAGTGAGGCTTCAATTTTTGTCTTTTTGAGGGAGGGCTCATCAGATTCCTCAGAGACGACGGTTGACGACCGTCGAGGAGTAGATTGAGCCTTCCGTTTCATGATGGGCTCATCCTCATTCTCCATTGTCAAGTCTGTAACCTCCAGACCTTGTCCCTTCTCCTTCCTTCGACTTTCTTCCTCTATTTCCTCTAGGATAGGAGCAACACCCAGATCTGTTGGCGTCGTGGCCGAGGTTGTGCCTTCAGACTTAGTTTCTTGTGGGCTTGCCTCAGGCACTGCTAATTTTGGAGCAGTGTTGAAGTCGGGGACAGAGCTAGGGTTAGGGTTAGGTTTTTGTGGAGAGAGGCGGACTGAGGAGCTTTACTGTGGAAGGAGTAGAGATTTTTTCTGTGGAAGTGTTGGAGGGGGAGTGAACAGGAGTGACCGGAGGGGTTTTAGATTTGGTCGGAGATGGTGTGGGGGTCTTGGTTTTGGCTGGCTTTGGTGAGGGAGTTTTTGATTTGGTTGGCGATAGACAGGGTGATTTTGCTTTTGGCTTAGGGTTTGAGGGTTCTGCAGGGTATTCAATGGCAACTCTTATGGCGGCCAGAATTCTTCTTATGGTTTCAGGGCTCTCCTTGCCTGTGAGAGAGATGGAGTTAGAGTTCACCATTTTTGAGAGCATTTGAGGTTTTAGGGTTTTAGGGTTCTGAGGGTTTGATCTTGAGAGGATTTGAGGGCGTGAAGAAGACGACTCAAGATTATTCTTCTTTTATAGTCAGACGTCTGCAGAAGCAATCTCTTCAAATTTCAAATCTGCAATTTTCCTTGTGTGAATTTATTTCCATAAATTTGCCAGTTGGTTGCCGCAATTTTCTCCAATCAAAAACCTTCCATTTTCATCATGAACCTTGGGAGAAAAACTACCATTATTGATCTGTACCTCCTGTCATTTCATACGGCGCTAATAACCATAAAGTTCACACTTGCAGATTTCAGAACACAGTCTTTTCACCTTTCCTTCCTTATCTGATGTCGATGGTGTGTGATGGTTGGGGTAATGTTACTAGAAAGGGTACAAAGAGAACATCACACGAAAATAACACAGATAGCATGAATTTTAATAATTTTATATCATGGCGAGTGAGTCCAGTTGTGAATGAATAAACAGGGCTCATAGGACTATCATCCATGAAGGCTAAGGGTGGCTGTAGATTTCCTCTATCCTTTGGGCTTATATTGTGGGTTCAGTACATCAAGAGGAATCTTTTGGGCTAGAAATAAGACCTTTTCTCAAAATAACATGACATCAATTGAATACAGTGATTGGTAACTTTCCTAAGCATGAATAGTACTAGCATGCGGCACAAAAGACACGAATTCATATCATAGGAAATCAAGAGTGACCATGCTTCAAAAGATCAAGTGCAGAATGAATAAATTAGCTAATTTCTCCAATCATTGGGGGTTTTATGGAAGAGCAAGATCATTCGAGAGAAATCATACCTAACCCTAGTCGTAACTTCTCGAAAGGGGCCTTATTTAGTGGCTTTGTGAATATGTCTGCGATTTGATCCTCAGACCGAACGTGCTCCATAGAGATGATTCTCTTTTCCACACAATCACGTAGGAAGTGATGTCTAATATCAATGTGCTTGGTCCTTGAATGCTGCACAGGATTTTTAGAAATATCAATAGCACTTGTGTTATCACACAAAATAGGAACGTTACCTAGGGTAATACCAAAATCACTTAGCTGTTGTTTGAGCCATATGAGTTGAGAGCAACAAGAAGTTGCGGCTACATACTCAGCTTCAGCAGTGGAGAGAGCAACTGTGGTTTGTTTCTTGGAAGCCCATGACACAAGACATGGACCGAGAAATTGAGCCATCCCAGAGGTGGATTTCCTGTCTGGCTTGTAACCATCGAAGTCTGCATCTGTATAACCTAGCAGTTCAAGACTTCCTCCTCTTGGGTACCACAAGCAGAGATCATTTGTTCCTCTTAAGTACCTCAAGATCCTCTTCACTGCAGCGACATGTGTTTCTCTGGGACTTGCTTGAAACCTAGCACAAAAACACACACTTTGCATAATATCAGGCCTACTAGCGGTTAGATAAAGCAATGAGCCTATCATTCCACGGTAGACTTTTTGATCGGCTTCCTTCTTGTCTGCATCAATTCCTATTGTGTCATTTGGGGACATAGGAGTGGAACAATCCTTGGCATCTACCATCCCAAACTTTCTGATGCATTCCCTGAGGTACTTTTGTTGATGAACCTTTGTTCCTTCTTCAGTTTGGACCACTTGTAATCCCAGAAAGAACTTAAGTTCTCCCACCATGCTCATTTCAAATTCACTTTCCATCAGTTTAGTGAACTTTGTAACTAGTTGCTCGTTGGTGGAACCAAAGATATTGTGATCAACATACACTTGCACAGCCAGAGTGTGCTTACCTTCCTTCAATAAGAATAGAGTCCTGTCGACTTCCCCTCTGACGTAGCCATGGGATAAGAGGAACTGAGATAACCTTTCATACCATGCGCGTGGAGCCTGTTTGAGACCATAGAGTGCCTTATCAAGGATGAATACATGATCGGGATTGGAAGGGTCTGCAAAACCAGGTGTCTGCTCAACATACACCTCTTCTTTGAGAACACCATTCAAGAAGGCGGTCTTTACATCCATTTGTTGCAACTTAAATCCATGATGAGCAGAGTAAGCAATCAAAAGACGTATAGCTTCCAACCTTGCAACTGGAGCGAAAGTCTCATCATAATCAATTCCTTCTTGTTGGTTATAACCCTTAGCAACCAGTCTAGCTTTGTTCCTCGTAACTTGTCCCTTGTCATCCATCTTGTTCCTAAAAACCCATTTGGTACCAATGACGGATCTATCCTTAGGTCTGGGAACCAATCTCCACACTTTGTTTCTCTCAAATTGATGAAGCTCTTCTTGCATAGCATTTACCCACTCTGGATCTTTTAGAGCTTCTTCAATTGTCTTTGGTTCAACTACAGAAACAAAAGCACAAAAAGCATGAAATATAGGATTTAATGTTAGGACGGAACAATCCTTCGAATTTGGATCAGGTGATGTATCAGAAGTTGAAGCAGAAGCACAGTTGCACACGTAGTCCATGAGTCTTGATGGAGGACCATGGATACAAGTGCTATGACGAGTTCCTCCTACTTGAAGTTCTTCAACACCTGTTTGTTCCTCGTTAGGGATATGTTCCCCCTGAGATCCAGATACTTCATCCAGTGCGCTTTCTGTCTGAATTTGATCATTGTTTGCTTCTGTAGAGAGAGTTCCTTGTACTTGGTTGTCTTCTTCACTGGGATCCTGTACATGATCTTCCAAGAGTTGAAAATGTTCCTTGTCTTCTTCAGTTAGGGGAAGAACATTTGAATCCTGCACAAGGGTATCAGCCATAATATTTTCATCAAAGACTACATGTATACTTTCCTTAACCTTTTTGGTTCTCCTGTTGTACACTTTATAAGCTCTGCTTTGTGGTGAGTATCGAACGAAGGTTCCTTCGTCACTCCTTGGATCAAACTTTCCCAAACTTTCCTTCCCGTTGTTGTGTACAAAACATTTGCAACCAAAAACTCTAAGATGTGAAACATTAGGCTTTCTTCCCCTAAACAATTCATATGGGGTTTTCTCTATCATGCGCCTTAGCATTGCACGGTTGAGCACATAGCAAGCAACATTCAGTGCCTCAGCCCAGAAGTTCCTAGGAAGACCACTTGCAATCAGCATTGTTCTTGTCATGTCTTCCAGTGTCCTGTTTTTCCTCTCAACCACTCCATTTTGCTGTGGAGTTCTTGGAGCAGAGAAGTTATGATTAATTCCTTTGGTCCTGCACAGGGAAAGGAACTGAGAGTTTTCGAACTCCGTTCCATGGTCAGTACGAATAGACTTTAAGCGTAGACCTAACTGATTTTCAACAGCATGCAACCAATACTTAAACTCATCAAACACATCTTCCTTAGATGCAAGAAAAATTGTCCATGTGTACCTGGAATAATCGTCCACTATGACAAACACATATTTATTTCCTCCACGACTCTGAGTACACATAGGCCCACACAGATCCATGTGGATGAGTTCCAGAGGTTTGGAAGTACTTACCTTTTTCTTCGATTTGAAGGATGATCTTACCTGTTTTCCTCTTGTACATGCTATGCATACCTCTTCAGCTAGACAGTCTATCTTTGGTAGACCTACCACTAGGTCCTTGTTGTGAAGTTTGGATAGAAGTCTGAGGCTAGCATATGCAAACCGTTTGTGCCATAAGTTTGATTCCTCAGTTTGGACAGTTAGGCATAGTTCCTCTTCTGGGATGAAAGAAGGATCCACTTTGTATAGATTGTTTTCAGTAATGCCTCTTAGAAGAACCTTCCCTGTCTTAACATTCTCAACCAAACATTCATCAGTAGTAAAGACAACCCTATTTTGACCATCCTGGCACATTTGACGTACACTCAACAGATCAAAAGTAAGGTTGTCTACGAGAGTAACATTATTCACAAAGAGTTTGTCAGAAATTCTTACCTTTCCCACTCCTACTACTTCACCCTTACTGTTGTTCCCAAAGGTTATAGAACCTTTGGTTTGTGGATGGAAAGATATGAATCAGTCTTTGTTCCCTGTCATGTGAATCGAGCAAGCGCTATCTATATACCAAGAACATTTCTTCCCTCCATCCTGCAAGTAAAAGATTAGTTTTTACGAACCCAGGCAAGCTTAGGCTTACCTGGATTAGAAAAGACCTTTCTATTTCTTGGTTCATTAAGGACAATTTTTATCCTAGGAGTGTTCCTAACATTGGATTGTTGCCTAGAATGGTAAGCTCTTTCATCATCTTTCCTTTTAAGATTACAGTTCTGTTTGTAGTGGCCTGCTTTACCACAGTACCAGCAAACTTTGTGATTCCATAGATTCACATACTTGCTTTGACCTGGCCAGATGGGTTTATTGTTAATCCTTGATTGAAAGTCAATCTGTACCGGTTTGATGTTCTGAACTTGTTTAAGCCACATGTGGTAAGCCTTTTGTCCATCAAACCAGACTTTCTCCTCACTATTCTTGAACCTTTCTTCCCCCTTGGATCCACTGTGGGAGCAGCCAGAGTTGGATCCACCACAATGTTCCTCATAAGAAGAAGGAGTTCGAGTATCTGAGGGAATGTTACTAGTTTGGGAACCTAGAGACTTTCTGTAACCTAGTCCAGTACGAGGTACAAATCGTTTGGAGAAGTCATCCTTCTCTTTTTCAATCTTGGAAGCAACATACTGATCCAGCCAAATCTTCTTTCTTTCTTCCTCACTTCCCTTTAGATCTACTGCTTCTTTAGTTAACTTAGAGTTACTCAGTTTTAACATAAGAATTTCTGATTCAAAATTAGTAACTTTACTGTCAAGGGAAGTGATACTAGATTGATAGGTAGGGCAGGACTTGCATACATCTGGGGAAGGGAATGAAACTTTCTCAAGTTTGGTGACTTTTGAAACCCAAAGCTTGTTTTCTTCAACCAAGTTAAAGATAGTTTCATTCTTTTCTTCCAGAAGTAAATTTAGATTTCCATTTTCTTCCCCTAAGGACTTTAAAGCTTTTATGATCTGAGATTTGGTTCTGGTAAGTAAAATGGAGTCGAGTTCAGAATCAGTTACCTCATCTTCCGATTCTCCTCCAGCGGCCATAAGACATGTTTCCTTTGAGATAAATGTAGAGTCACCATCTGAGTCAGACGCACCCCATGCAGCTATCATGGCTTTCTTTCTTTCCCGAGCAGGGACAGGTGCTTCTTCTGTCTTCTTCTTGAAACAGTTCCTTGCAAAATGTCCTTTCCTTTGGCAGTGATAGCAGACAATGTCTTTGGTATCTTTGTTACCATCAGTGGAACGTTGCATGTTGCGACTTCCTCTCCAGACTTTGCAAAATGCCCGAGTGATAAGGGCAATTTCTTCATCACCATCTTCATCCTCATCATCTTCCTGAGCAAGATCGAAAGCCTTTTCAACCTTTAAAGCAATGCTTTGAGATTTTTCAGATTTTTCACTTTCTCTTCTAGAGACCTTGCTTTGTTGAATTCCTGCATTGCTCTGAAGTCGAGCAACCAACTCCTCCAGAGTAATGTTCTTAATGTCGTTTTGTGCCTGAAGAGCCAGAGAAAAGGCATCCCACTTTGCTGATAATCCCTGAAGAAATTGATGAGTAATCTTCCATTCAGGAATTGTTTCTCCTAGAAACTCCAATTGACCTACATATCCCTGAAATCGAGAATGAAACTCATCAAGAGATTCATTCTTTCCTTGAACAGCGCCATCATACTCCTTAATGAGTGCGAGAATCTTGTTCTTCTTGATATCTTTGTTTCCCTCATACATCCTTTTGAGTGCATTGAAGATATCATGGGCAGTTTTATAGTGGAGGACCTTTCTTTGATCAGAAGGACCTAGAGCTGCGAGCATGACTTTCTTGGCTCGCATGTTGAGTTCCAACACCTTGTAATCAGCATCTTGATAATCAGCCCTCGACTTTAATTTGACTCCAGTGGGATCAGTAGGATCAAGAATTTTGATATCACCAAACTCTACCACTTTCCACATCTGTCCATGAAGCGAACAGATATGCGACTTGATCTGTTCCACCCAATAAGAGAATTCTCTGAATTTGAGCACCGGGGGTTTCCAGAACGAATCATTGATGGCAGTTTGTGAACCCATACTTCCTGCAAAGCTAACACAAATCTAGAGACCGGGCTCTGATACCAATTGTTGGAACGGTTAGCACAGTTACTTCCTAGGGAACAATAGGTATTGTTCCTCAGGAGGTATAGCAGCGGAATAATAATATGCAAGAAGTAAACTTTGACACAAGATTTAGAGTGGAAACCTCAACCGATTTGTGTTGAGTAAAACCACCACCTTCAAGCTTCTCACTTGAAGTATTTAGAAGGGTGTACTTATCTTATTGATTTCTTGTTCGTTACAAAAGAGAGCTCGGATTACGATCACGAATCACTCCTCTCACTCGAGCCCGAACTCAACCGCTAAGCCTAAGGATCACTCTTCTTCTTCTTCTCTGAATTTCTCAGCCGTGTAACTTCAATCAATGCGTCGATCTTTTCCTATGTCTAAACCCTAGCTTTTATACTAAGATAGTCTAGGTTAAAAACAAGGAAATAAATCTATAAGGAAATAATATCTTTTAAGAAAAGATAATATTTCCTTCCATAAAAACTTATTCGCCCAACTGCCAAGATTACAATCTTCTTCGAATATATCTTCAATCAGATCTTTCCTTAAAAACTCATCCCCTTATCTCGCTCTCTTTCCGATCGAGCTTCCCTAAAATAGAACACTGCTGTGTAACGTTCCTTTCTCAGTAACGATCCTGAAACACTCAGACAATACATTAGCAGAATGTTTGTTTCCATTCAAAACATGAAGGAGCCTTAACAAAAACAGAGTTAGAATAAAACACGAGATGAAAGAGCCATTGGAGTGAAAAGTTCAGTTTTGTAATACATGGATTACTAACAAATGCCACCATCAAGGAACCAATGTTGATGCTTATTCAACCATTTGCGGAACTTCATACAACCAGACAACACAATGGACTTATATACATTGCTCCAAAATTTGATGATGTCTTGGAACACATCTACAAAACAAAGGCTCAAAACGGAACGAAGCAAGTCCAAGCAGCTATCTCTTGGCATCATACATCTCATGCCATGTTTGAACAATCTCATCAATTTTGAACAGCAAGCCTGCACACATTTTTACTTAGTTATATTTTTTTTATTAACTTATAAGGATACAAGAGTGGTTCAATCGCATAGATTGATGTGCACAGTGGCTCTTGACCATAACAAGCATGTCTCTGTTGGAGGCTCCAGCAAGTTCAATTTTTTCAACTCTGCAACTTCCAAACATTCTTCCCATGTCGACAATCCCAACTTGAACTCAGCAATCGATCGTTCATATGTTCAACCTTTTTCTAATCGATCGTTCAGAAGAAAAACCTGGAGAGAGGGTTTGTTGGATCGGTTAGCACAGTTACTTCCCAGGGAACAATAGGAATCGTTCCTCAGGAAGTGTAGCAGCGGAAATATAATGCAAGAAGAATATAATTGACAAGAGATTTAGAGTGGAAACCTCAACCGCTAAGAGTTGAGTAAAACCACTACCTTCAAGCTTCTCACTTGAAGGATTTAGAAGAGTTTACTTATCTTATTGATTTCTTGTTCGTTACAAAAGAGAGCTCGGATTACGATCACGAATCACTCCTCTCACTCGAGTCCGAACTCAACTCTAAGCCTTGATGACTCTTCTTCTTCTCTAAATCTCTCTTAACATAAGAATCTCTCTACAAAAACGTCAACCTTATTCCTAGTCTAAGCCTTGCTTAAATACTAAGATAACCTAGGTTAAAAACACAAGAATAATATCTTTAAGGAAAATAATATCTTTAAGGAAAAAGATATTATTTCCTTCCTTATTTGAGTTGGTCTTGTCTAACCACCAATATCACGTCCAACCCTCCAACAAACAAGATCTATCTTTAAGGAAAATAATATCTTTAAGGAAAAAGATATTATTTCCTTCCTTATTTGAGTCGGCCTTGTTCAACCGCCAAGATCTTCGATCTTTCTGGAATATCTTCGACCCTTATATAGATAACAACACATAATCTTCGATTGGACCCATCAAGCTCTCTCTCCGATCGAGCTTTCCTTATATAGATCACAGATGCGTAACGTTCCTTTCAGAGTAACAATCCTGATAACACTCAGACAATTCATTAGCAGAATGTTTGTTACCATTCAAAACCTGAAGGGACCTCAACAGGGTTGTTGAGCAAAAATGTGTAAAAATTGCAAAACATATTTTATTTGATTTTTAAAACTTGAGTTCGACCTCTCGTTACCCTCTTGATTAAAAGTTATACAAAAACCAAAATTTGAGTGTTTTGATGATTTGGGCTGCACCCGAGTTTTAGCGGGTTGCCTACATATCTCTTTGAAGAGAATCAAGCCTTATGTAGTTCAGAGTGTTTAATTTACGTACATCAGAGGAACGAGTCTAAGCCCACCTTCTAGGCAGGGTTTCCTAGACACGATCCAACTATCATTTATACGTCGTGAATAAGATCAAACCCACCTTCTAGGAAGGGTTGTCTAACCTTTCCACTATTTTATTAATTTGAAAAGGTTTTGATCTTTTTAATTTGTTAGAACTTTGATTTTATGATTGAACTTGATGGTCAATGACTTGTATCGAGTTTCCTACGTACCATTTTTATATGGGATCAAATCAAACGTAGTTCTTAAAAGAATATTTTTTTGGATAAAACTTTGGTTTTGGTTTTAGGGTGTGATTGAACTTGACGAGCGGTTTGCTATATGTCGAATTAACTACGTACCCTCTTTGTGAGGGATCAAATCACGCGTAGTTCGAAAAAAAAGATTAGTTTGAAATTTGGGTTGTGACTGAATCCAACATATATTTAAATTTAATATCGAACCTCCTACGTATCCGTTTGATACGGAATCAAGTCTACGTAGTTCTTTAAGGAACATTTTGGATTGCGACTGAATCTGACATGTTTATATTTTATGTCAAATTTTCTACGTATTCGTTTGATACGAAATCAAGTCTACGTAGTTCTTTATGACATATATCTTTATATATGGTTCGATATGAAAATGACCCAAATTTCAATATGATCAACGATTTTTTTTGTACCAAGCTTCATGCTTTAAAATGGTCTTAATTAGATACGGTCAACATTTAACTCATCACAACTTAGTGGTTGATTTTATAAATGAGTTAAACTTTAGTGCATATCACATACAAAACATGGACATGCTAGAAAATGAAATTCATTTACGTGAACTCATATTTCATCTTATTTTTATTTTTATCTCATTAAAATATATTAAAGGGTTATCTTTGAACCCAATTTGATCAAAGTGATCACGTGCTATGTTGTACTGCACAATTGGACATCACAAATTTTGGTCTTGTCACATCGCTTCACAGTACACATATACTTCAGTTCATCCATATATTTCTACAAAGCCGTGTTCCAGTTTCAATTTTGTTAACCTCTTTTGCTTGCAGGAGTTCATGTCCATGGTAATTTATTATGTACGGATGAAACCTTGCAACCCCAAATTTGACCCAGGTATTTGATTTGGTATGAGAGAAAATTTTGGCAGCATTTCGTTTGTGTTTGGGGTTTTTCATAATTCTGATTTTCAGGTCGCGAGAGATTTCATTTGTATATCTCAAGGACGGGATTTCAAGAATTAGTACTTGTTTTGTACGAAGGGACATATCCAATCAACGGAATTTTGTGACTTTGGGAGAAATTGATGTTCTCATACCCAGGCCAGAGAGACCCAATACGTTTCGCAAAGGCGGGATATGAGAAATCAAGAGAAGAGATGAGAGGAATTGGGTTTATTGCCTTGTATTTTGATTTGATTTTGTTCTCCGCAAACTCTAGTTTGTTTCTCCCTCAGTCCTTTTTTTCTTTCGCTTGCTTGTTGCAGGAAATTGTCTCTGTCTTCAAGTTTTTGGACGCCGAGAGACTTCAAAGTTGTAACGAAGAGGAAAGGTGGAGGCTTATTTTTGGTTTAAACCATCCGTTATTTGCCCAAATTTGCAAGAAATCACCCGTATCTTCGTTAATGATTTTAAACCACCCAAAACTTGTCTTCCGTTAACAAAGTCACACCCAAACTATAATTCTGTTAGCATTACCGTCTAAACACGTGAAAAGACCAGACTGCCCCTTGGTTTTTGTTAAAATTACACTAAAAATTGACCTTGTTATTACTGTTCATCGTCTTCAACCTCACCTTCAATGGTGACTTTGCAAACTTAGAATGGCAATTCATGATTCCGGCCACCACAGCTCTAGATTCTTAAGGGGAATGAAAGAGGAGGAGAAATAGACCATAATGGGAGTGTTTAAAGTCTGGAAATCGAAGAAAAAATGGAGGAACAAGGAAGAGGCCAAGCTCGACCTTCAATGGCACATCACGATTCCGGCCACCACAACTCTAGATTCTTGAGGGGAATGAAAGAGGAGAAGAAATAGACCATAATGGGAGTGTTTAGAGGTTGAAAATCGAAGAAAAAATGGAGGAACAAGGAAGAGGCCGAGCTCGACCTTCAATGGCATATCACGATTCCGGCCACCACAACTCTAGATTCTTGAGGGGAATGAAAGAGGAGGAGAAAGAGACCATAATGGAAGTGTTTAGGGAATGAAATCGAGTGTTTGAGTCAAAATCCGAATCGACCTAGGGCGTTTTGTGGGAGGTTGAAGACGATGAACAGTAACAAGGTCAATTTTTTAGTGTAATTTTAACGAAAACAAAGGGGCAATCTGGTCTTTTCACGTATTTAGACGGAATGCTAACAGAAATATGATTTGGGTGTGACTTTGTTAACGGAAGGCAAGTTTTGGGTGGTTTAGAATCATTAACGAAGATACGGGTGGTTCTTTGCAAATTTGGGCAAATAACGGGTAGTTTATACCAAAAACCTCTAAAAATATTTGGAAGAACGTCAAAGCTCGGAAGAAATGATCAAACTTCTTGGAGTAGCTCTCACGCTCTCTTTTTCTTTTGCTCTATCCTTTTCTTTTTCCCTTCTTTCTTTTCTCTCGATTGTTTTGCTTGTTGTAGTACGTAGGAGAAAACCTCTTTTTCACGCATCTTACCCTTATATATAGAAAGATGGGGGAAGTTATGAAGTAACTACCCACTAAACCATCAATCCTCCACTAAGACACTTTGAATACGGTTTTGTTTTGTTTTGTTTTGTCTGCAATTCAAACAATTTCAAATTTGATAGCTTGGTAACTGCAAGTAACCGGCTGCTTTATTTTATAGGTTTTGATTTTTTTTAATTTTGGGCTAGAATCAAATATGGGAGAGTTTGGAATTAATTAAATGGGTTTTATTTGACCCATTAATTTTGATCCTACATTTCTAAATTAATCATATATGTGTGTCATGATTATTTTATTAGAAATTTTCTCCTTATATAAGGATAATCAAAATTAGGCTAAATGTTAATGAACCTAACTGTTCTTAATAAAAGAAAACATTTTATGTCATGACCATATAAGTTGGATTAAAAAATTACAAAATTTACCCACCCCAGCAAATTGATATCAGCTAAGCCTTAATTTGTACCACAAGCTGAGTATTTAATTAACTAATTATTTTGCTGTTTGATGTGCATGAAAAAGGTACAACATACGGATTACAGTATAGTGCAGCATGCATAACCATTTTCAGTATGGCAATCCCCTTACAAATACAGCGGGTAACAAAGACGGTATATATATTACATATATTACAACTTTGTGTTTAATGTTTTTGTATTATCCCCGTCAAAGTAAGCATCAAAATTAAATGAAACAACTCATTCTTAACTCATTTTCTAATCAGCCTCTAATTCAATGTACAATAATGATAAATTCATGAAAGAATAAGTTCAATAAAGAAAAAAAAATAGTTAAGCCTATAAGATTATAAATAACCACAAACACCAGTATTCTTGTTCATGTACTTCGTACATCAATAAATAGCCAAACAATTCATTTTTGTATTGTCTCCCTCAATGTAAGCATCAAAACTAAATGAAACAACTTTGACCTCTGAATTAAAATCAAAACTTTTGATATCAAATCATGGTGATTTTGGAAAAGTTAATTACCTCCTGACATCTAATCAACACGTAAACAATTTGATGCTGCAAGTAGACTTCTATTTCATGTACATTTCCAAATTCTTACTTTTCTTCTCTTCGCTGCATTTATGCTGCAATCTTGAGTTTGGCTGCCAATTTTCTATGTATAATGATATAAGTTTCTATGCAGTTATTCACAATGCAATTATGAGAAGAGCACAATGTTAAATAACATCCACAGAGAGGAATGAGTGGAAGGGAAGCCACTAGATTGTACAACGGTTTTGAAATCAGAAGAAGTGCAGCAAGGATAAGAAGTTACCTTCTTCTCAGTCACCACCGGTTCGGAGACTCTTCGACCCAAATCTGCAAGCAATAAGAGAATTTTCCTCATTTTTCTCGAGCGGTTGAGTCCGACGATGAGACTCGATTCAGAGTTGTGATAAGTGTGAATTCTGTGGATGGCTAATTGAGCAGGAAACGACTTGATTTCTTTTCTCTTCAAGCACCTGTGAAGAAGTGGATTGGCTTAGATTAAAGAAAAAGGTGTAGTTGCTCTGAGAAGTAAGGAGCTTTTCTTCTCTTTCTTCAGTTGCAGCCTCCCTCAAGAAGCGACACGATTTTGACTCAGAGCTTTGATAGGGTTATCGACCCTGCTGAAAAGAAGAAGGAGAGAAGCCCTTTCAAGAAATTGAGGGAAACAGTTGAGGAGAAGAACGTCGAGAGATTTAGCAGTTTTGACGGAATGGAAAAGCAACGTGCGAAAGAGGCTGCAGTTGAGAAGAAGAAAAAGAGAAAACAGGCTTCTTTTCTTTTCTTTTTGGCAAATAATATGGTTTCTCCTTTATATTCTAGTTAGGTAGATGCACTTTAATCAAATGCAAATATTAAGTAATAACCAATTAACTTTAAACAATTAGAAACGTTTGTTAACCATCAATAATACTTCAGTATATAATTTAGCTAAAATTAAGGAGCAGTGAGAAAGGACCAATGCTTAACACCACAGGTGATCAGATGATCAAATCAAACCCCAAATAGCAAATGGTTCTTTTTCCGGTCAGCCAATTTACAAGTGCAACAAAACGAGATACTACAAACCCTAACCATTATCTGTGTTTAAATTCTCTTTTCTACATTTGTCGTCATCATCATCAATAACAAAAGCAAGGCCAAGCATAAGCCAAAGTGAAGCTTAGCTAACAGACCTTTAATCACTGTCTCGTCCTTCAATAAGAAGACGAGCTTCGGATTGCTGCTTGAGTTGTTGCTTAGGCTGCTGTTGAGCCCAATATCCATGGGCCGCAAGAACACGGTCCAGAAGCTCCTGTGGAACAGGCTCTCCTCTCCTTTGCTGTGGCGATATTCTTGCTGTGTGAACAAGCGTTTTCCACTTATCCTGAAAATCAATGTCATAACTTTCATCACTAATCCAAACCCGACCCAATTGACATGTTGTATACTAATTTGCTTACTTTCAGATCAACGTAGGTACGGTGATCTGCATTATCAAACGCTAGGAGCTTCACATCGCGCCACCTGAAACAATGAACAGAATATTATTCCTATGAAGAGCCCGGGTTTAACGTTTTATATTTTTATTTAAACTGTTAAGATTAGATTAATAGCTCTCCACATATTTATATTTGTTTTTTCTTATATATTTCTGTGAAAGGTTTACTTTTTTCCCCATAGGAAGGAGAGTTTTATATATGACCTCTACCGGAACAACAAGCCCGAACAAACCCACATCATGGACCATACAAAAAACGAAGACAAAAAAAAAAAAAAACACACATTTAAGCATATACCTCCCAGTTCCAAGTTTCTCAACTGCTCCAACGAGTGCCTCGACTTCAGAAACAGAGAATGGACGGCGGATCCGACGCTGTGCCATCTCGTATTTCTTTGACATTTTAGGTGGAGTTAAAACTTCTAGAGCCCCTGTATATGCCTCAGGAAAAGTAATGAGAGCTTTTTGATCAACAGATCCATTCTCCATAGAGATCTCAGCAGGAATGAGCGCGGAATTATGATCGCTTTGTATTAAATCAGATAAATCCTTTGTTTGGTTATTGGTGGATGCATGGATGCTCTGGTTTGCTGGAGTGAGCCTGTTAAATAGCCAACTTATGATGAAGGAAAGCCATATTGAATACAATATATCCTAAATATTTAACCTGAATTGGGCAAGCACCCAAGGCTGAGGATGTGTACCTTGATACAGGCTGAGGAATCTGAATAGAAGGCATATCTTCAGAGTTCATTGATGAATAGACTCGGGAATGGTTTGGTTCAAGTGTAAAACCCAAGCTATCGACCTTGTTATCATGAGAAATGCCGGTCTGCACTAACGTTTTGGTATCATCTTTGATCTTTCTTCCCTTTAGAACTACCCCAACATGTAACTCACCTCCTAGTAAGGTAGTTATCGCTTCCATAACTGTTCTCTGTATGCACCGAGATAATAATTAATGGAATGGGGATATACAAATATGCTGCTAAAAAATGGTAGAGTTTACAGGCAATGCACAAAGCTGAATATATACACAAAGTGCTCAAACTCTTGAATAAAAAACAGAAAAGAAAACATATCAGTGCAATTACCTTCAGAGACCCTACTGTGGCTGTTTCTGGCAACTCGATGAATAGCTCTGGCACCCGAAACGATTTAACCCTAACTTTCACTGAGATCAATGAACACAAACGTTATGAGTTTATTTCCACATTCAGATTCTAATCAAATTCTGTGAGTGATTAAGTGACATTAAATACCATGCGATTCCGTCGACTGAAATGAAGTACTTTGGCTTGCCACTAGAGACAGCATACCAGAGGCTGCATGACAATAAACTATTAGCTATTGACAAACATACGTTTATGAAGAGCATCATAGATCAAATGAAATATTGATATAAGATGGGGAAGTAGTGCACCTTCATGCCCTAATGCACCATAAGCAGCAGATGTGTTTGTATCCTTCTCAGAGCACATGTAGATGTTCTTATAGCCTGTCACACCATCTGAAGTTGATGGTGAGCTATAGAAATGCTTCCTCTTCTTCAAAGGGTAGATCCTTCGAGATCTTTGACGCTTGAAGCCAGTTTTCTGATAATGGTTGACAGAATGCAGCTCTCCAGCTAGTGGCATCAACCGATAATCGATTCAATGGGCATGAGAAATCATAAAGAATGTTCACTGAACAATAACAGAACAGATCATAGATGAGCTATATACCAGTATCAGAAAGTTCTTGATATTTGACTTTTGAAGGCCTTCTCCAATACTTGGATGCCAACATTTTCCTTATTCTGCGACCTCTGGTCAGTGCTCGTGACCTACTAGTCTTCATACCCGTACTTTTTTTAGTATGCCCAGAAAAGTTTTCGTCATCATCTCTACTGACTACTTTTAAATTATCCCTACTCAGGAAGGGAGAACCACGTGAATAGTGGTCACAATTTAAATACAAATTTGTACTTGCATCTGAGTTGACTAATGCAGGTGGTTCTTGGTCTAAAAGTTTTGGATCCTCTGAACTATTGCTATTACCTGGTCCAACGAGAAAGGGTCGTTCATTGATGGTAAGCAGCTCAGATTGAGTATGCTCCATTACCTGATCCTCATGTTTGGGAACACATAAGTTAGTATCGCCAGAAGAACACCCATTTATTTCTCTCAAAAGACTGATGGACTCTTTATTTCTATCAATCAAAACCTTATTTCCACAAAAATCAGTCTGATTCTGCACTAGTGAGTCTTGCACATCCACAACTGGACCAATTTCAGGACTTCCCTGACTGAGGTTTTTCAAATTATTATCATTTCCTAGCTCCTGTTTGACAGCACTAATAATCTTTACATTTTCATAAATCTCATTTACAGAAGCAGCGGCAGGAATTTCGCCTTCAAGCAGTATCTTGCCAGCTACAGTAGCCAACAAATCAAATGCACACATTTGACTGTCCCCGGCTTTGTTTCTAAGAGGAACCCTCTTCTAAAGATTGAGAAACAAAGAACAGCAAAAGAAGAAGAAGATCAGTGATAAAAAAAAATGAAATAAAAACAAGCAGAATTATCAACACAGTAAGGTTTTACACTTACCCTAATAGACCTTACAGCTCGAGGAATTGGTGGCGTCTCGTAGCCATTAAACCCATAATTTAGCCTTTTATGCAACACCATAACGCAGAGAACATACCCAAAATAGACTTTAATGTATCTGTAAGATCAGCATTGACTGATCCACCCAAAACCTGTAATAAATGACAATAAATGGGCACATCAAGGATCATTTGTATATGTGTAACCAAAATTACTTCAATTTAATGTCTGTCAAAAAAGGGCCAGTTCACCACGTGAACAAGAACCAAGTTACTTTACTTAATGCAGGAAGCTATTCCTCACAAGATCACATAGAGTTGAGGACAGTCCACAAACTACTACACAGAAATGCATTAGCAAAACCCAGAATATCAGATCATAATACTAGAAAGCACAGATACAGTAAACTTTTGAACGCCTGTAAATCTGGTATGGGAATGCTACTGTTCTGAGATCAGTTACAAGTTCGTGATCTGATTCATTCAAATGAATCACTTTACATTTAGCATTGGGAATTGGGTCTACAGAAACAAAACAATCCATGCAATTGAAGGATGCATCTAGTCGAACTTCAGAAATATAGCTAGTCAGTAAGACATAAAAGCATTTGAATAAAACTCAACTACAAAGCAAAGGTCCTTTTGGTGGGACTCACTCACTCACCCACCCATGGATAATAACAAAACTTGTGAAATTAAAAAAAAAAAAAAAAAAAAAAAAGAAAAGGATGAACGATCCATCACTCTCTCGATCCGATAAGAAGAGAAAGAAAGCCAATCCATTGGGTAAAGGTTTAAGCAAAACACTGAGACCCGACAATAAAATTGCCGTCGAAAATTATCATAGAAAAAACGCATTTCCCTAATTGAACAATTGTACAAAACTGCTAGTAATTCAGAAACTCAAAAGGATCGAATCTTGCACAGTTGAAACCAATTAGATTCCATGATAGAGCACAGATCCGTCAACGTCAAAACCATAAATCAGACCAAAACCGTCAAAGTATACAACAAATCAATTTCAATACCATAGATCTTTGAATCCAAACCATTTAAGCAACACAATTCAGCATCCGGAAAACAAATCAAATCCATTTTTCCGCAAACTGAAAAAATAAAACCGTGGAGAAATCCAAGCTCTCACCTCGCAGAAATAGATCGAACGGTACCTAAGAGGCGACGCGGAATTCTTATCAGATTCGAGATCGGAAAATTTTCGGAGATTTCGATGCTTCGGGTGAGAATTCCAGAAGATCGAAGAGAAACTCGTTTGACGCGAACGAATCGAGACACATGGATCTCCTGAGACGCAGTGGAGAGAAGAATTTGGTTAGGAAATCTGAGATTAGAGTTGGTTGTTGTGGAATTTGGGCGATCGCAAAACCCTCTTGAAGCAATGAAGTTTTTGGGTTAAACCCCAACTCAACTCCTCAAGGGATAATAGTTATACCAATTCACCACGTTATTCCGATTACCGGGCTGGGCTACCCACGGTAAAGCTTCTTTTTTAGATGTTCTCTCATTCTGACACGTGTCATCGCGCATTGAATCGTGTGGCTGGAAACTTTCAGGCCTAACTCATGATATATACTACACTATATGGACACCCATACTATTATATAATAAACCATATTGGAATAAAAAAGAAAAATACAGACGTATTGGATGTAAAATAAGTTACATATCTACATGTATGAAAATAAATATAAAAAGGTCATTTTTATTTTGGCTACCCAACTTAAAAGTTACATATCTACATTTGTTTTAGGGTCATTTTCAAGTCGGGTATAATTACAAGAGAGCCCATAATCACATTTGGCACACTTTTGCCAAATTAAAAGGTTTGAAAGTAAATATCATTTATGGCCCAATACATGAATTTTGATAATCCAAATGCCAAATACAGTATATAAAGTATAACATTTTGATTATTTACTTATTCAGCAGAGCTCCACGGATATGATTTTCTGCAACTTCTTTTTAATGGTGTTTTTTTTTTTTTTGTTGAAAGAGAGTGCAGAGGCGGCACTCTCAGGATTTTATAAAAAAAAACTTATTTTGCCACCAGGCAGGGTGTAGCAAAACCCCGAACATCATCCGAAATACAAGAAAAAGCCCAAGCGGGCGGAGTATCAACAAAATGGACACCAAGCGGAAACGAAAAAGCAAAAGAAGCAAAACGGTCGGCGACCACATTCGCCTCGCAGAACACGTGCCGGATTTGGATAACCCAATTCCTACGAAGGGAGTCTTGTATCAAAGACACAAGGCTGAACAACGGGTGACAACGCTCCATGGGTTTGCCCAATAACAGGACCGCCAGCTGCGAGTCTGTTTCGAGGCAAACCCTCATGTATCCCCTCTCCCAGGCCAATATGAGATCCGAGAGAATGTCCCACAACTCCGCCGAGGGCACCGTGCAAGAACCAATGTTGTGGACAAAACCACCCTCCCAACCACCGTGAGAGTTACGAAACACACCTCCAGCGGAGGCCAAACCATTAACGACATCGTCCGTGTTGAGCTTAATCCAATCATTAGGAGGAGGAGACCAATGCACCATAACCTCATGGACATCTTTCGAATGGCCCAGCATGGTGCGTAGAGAAGCCTGCTTGTACTCTTTGTAGCATTTGAGGATAAACTCGACTTTGTCACCAGTAAAGGACTCACCTCTAAACACCCAATTGTTTCTCCATTTCCATAAGTGCCAGAGGGCAATGCCGAAGAGGCTCGCCCAATCTCTTCCATCTTTAGCGACGGGGAAGAGGAGATTGATTCTAGTCCACCGCGCAAGGTTGGAGCTGAAGAACTCATCCCATGACAGCGGGGGGTTAAGACGAGTACAGAAGGTCGTCAACTTCCTGCAATCTCTGAGAAGATGCAGCGCTGATTCGGTCTCCTCCTGACAGATCGGGCAAGTAGCAGACGAGGAGATGTGGCGCCTAACCCGCTCTTCGTTGGTAAGAATCCTGCCACGCAGCAGCTGCCAAACTGCTTTAAAGACCGGAGCATCGATTTCCACAAAACTAGACCGACTATGCACCAGGGTGTACGCCGAGGCCACCGAGTAATTACCGTCTTTTGATCCTCCCCAGCAAATAATGTCCGGGTTCTCCTCGCCCTCCATCACAGTCGAGGCCGCCAAGGAGCACAAAAGCAGGCAGTAGAGCATTAAGGAGTTGCCAATTCCATCCAATCCCAGCAGTCCAAAAGAAATGGATCGTCTCGTCCAACAGAGCCTGCTCAATAACACCAATGGCCACATCCTGCAATTTAAAATCAAAGAGCCAAACATCAGTCCAAAATAGGATAGAATGACCATTACCTAATTGCCACTTAAACCCTTTAACAATCACCGCCTTAACCGTTTTGTGGATACTTTTCCAAACCGGGGACGGGGAGCTGTGGTCCGAGAGGGAGGGGCGGATATACTTGGCCCGCAAGACACTTCCCCAAAGACTGTCGTTGACGGTGAGGAATTTTCACGCCAACTTTCCCGCAGTGGCTAAGTTAACCTCACGCATACACTTGATCCCAAGCCCTTCCCTGTCTTTCGGCTTAGAGATCTCTTTCCAATGGACCATGTGCATCTTCTTATGGTCGCCCCAACTACCCCAAATAAAGGATCTCGTGAGTTGGTCGATCTTGTCACAAACCGACTTCGGGAGTAAGACCGAGGCCATCGTGTAAACAGGGAGCGACCCCACGACGGCTTTGGCGAGCGTTACCCGACCCGCGAGGCTAAGCTGTCGACTCCGCCAACCGGAGAGCTTATTGGTGATTTTCTCAAGCAGGGGGTCAAAAGTGTGTTTGTTGATCACTTTATGGAGAAGAGGCATACCCAAGTATATACCAAGGTCCTCCGTCACTGTAAAACCGCTGGCCAACTGAATGCTTCTAGTCAGGTTCGGGTCCAAGTTGGGCAAGAGAAAAATCTTAGACTTGCTCGAATTCACCTTCTGGCCCGAAGAGCGACAAAACCTGTCAAGAATCTCCTTGATGATCAAGACCTGCTCGACCGAGGCGTCCGCCATCAAGAGGATGTCGTCGGCAAAGAGGATATGAGACAGAGGCGGGCCACCTCTAGAGATATGGATCGGACGCCAAGACTTGTCATCCACGGCTTTCAAGATCATTTGGCTAAGGCGCTCCACACAAAGAACGAAGAGGGAAGGAGAAATCGAGTCTCCCTGCCTAATGCCACGGGTAGGCAGAATCCTCTCCGTCTTTTCGCCATTCCAAAGCACGTTCATAGCAACCGAGGAGATACAAGTCGAAATCCAATCAGTCCACTTCTCTAGAAAACCAGCGTCGATCAAAGAATCCACAACAAAATCCCACCTAAGACGGTCGTACGCTTTCTCGAGATCGATCTTAATAAGCATCCAACCCGACTTCCCACTCTTGAATCTCATCGAATGGACGACCTCCTGGGCAAGAACAATATTATCCGTAATAAGCCGGCCCGGGAGGAAACTTCCTTGCGTGGGGCCAATGAGCTTAGGAAGCAGGCCCTGCATACGAGAACAAAGGACTTTGGTAATGATCTTGTAGGCAACGTTACAGAGGCTAATGGGGCGGAAGAGGCTAACTTTATCTGGGTTCTTGACCTTGGGAATAAGCGTAATAAGCGTGTCGTTGAGCCCCTCCGGGAGAGAACCCTTATCAAAGAAGCTCTGAACAGCCGAGATCACCGATTTACCCACCGTACCCCAACATTTATGCTAGAAGATGGGTTGGAAACCGTCCGGGCCGGACACCTTCAAATCTCCCATACTCTTAACCGCTTTGAAGATCTCAGCCTCAGTAAAATCCCTCTGGAGATCATGCCAATCAAGGGGTGGGATGACAGGGAATAACCCATAAGGCGTGGTGATGGGAAAATGCTCCTGGGGTGGGAGAGTATAGAGATCTTTATAAAACCGCACCACAAGCTTCTCCAATTCCACAGGTTTAGTAATCCAAACCCCCTCATCTTTCATCAAAGCTTGCACTCTATTATACTTCCTCCTAATGACAGCGGAGGCATGGAAAAAACCCGTGTTGCGATCCCCCGAGTTCAGCCATTCCTCCCTCGATTTTTGACACCAAAAAACCTCTTCTTGATGGAGAACGAGACACAGCTCATCACTGAGTTGCCTTTCCTTCGCCAAGAGATCAGAAGTGACACCATGTTCAATATCAATCTGCGCTTTCTCCAGAGCGGCGAGCAACTCCTGCTTCTTCACGTGAATGTTACCAAAACATTTACGGTTCCAAATTTGAAGCTGCGTTTTCAGCTTACGCAGCGCCTCATTTGCAGGACAGTCGCGATCCCAGTTAGACTGAATAAAGGGCAGGAAGTCAGGGTGCGTAAGCCACGCGGCCTCGAAATGGAAGGGGCGGCGGTCCTTATTAAAACCATGCTTGGGCTCAAGGCGAAGAAGCAAGGGCGAGTGATCCGAGCCAAACTTAGGGAGGTGGCGAATGGTAGCATTAGGCCAATTTAGACAAAAATCCAGATTCATAAACGCCATGTCCAGTCTCTTGGAGATTAAGGTCTCCGGTGAATTCCCACGTAAACCGCTGTCCGGAGAAGCCCATATCGACAAGACCACAATCACTAACCAGTTTTTGGAAAACAGGAGAGTCGACGTGCAAAAAACCCGAACCTCCCGCCCTCTCGTCAGCCGCCAAAATACAATTGAAGTCCCCTGCGACAATCAGCGGACCACTACACCTGGCGATCACACCTTCCAGCGAACCCCAGAATCTAGACCTCCTCATGACCGAAGGAGGGGCGTAGGTGACGATGCGATTGCTCTGGACGTCACCCTTGAAGACAAAAGCGTAGATGAAATGAGTGTCTTTTTTAAGCACAAAAACTTTCACCTCATCAGGATTCCACACGAGCCAAATCCCGCCTTTGAAACCTTGCGCCTCAACCTTATCACTAGCACCAAGTTTCAGCTTATCCACCACTCTTTGCGCCCGGTCACCCAAGATGTGAGTCTCAAAGAGGGCAAGAACGTCGACGCGATGACAGCGGGTCATGTAATTCACAGTGTTGACAAAACCGGGCATACCAGCACCCACTAGTGGAAAAAACACCTGTTGAGGCGGTCAAAAAAAAACCTGTTGAGGCGGTCAGGGGTCGCTGCAACAGGGGGGCTGCAACAAGTCATGAGCTGTTGAGGCGGGCGAGGCGGTCACCCTCCCGACCGCCTCAACAAGTGTTTTTTTTTTAAAATATTCGGTTTGAATTTACAGTAACCAGCCTGTACAGAGGTAGAAAACCTGTTTCAATCATTCTGAACGTCTAGTTCCACTTGCAGATACATTTCACATACAATATGTGTTCAGTTTCAACAGAATATATGCAAGTACAAAACCTATTATTCAAATATCCAAAACATACGCTTAAACTAATAGATATTTGGTTGTAAAGAACTTGGCCCATTGCTCACGAACAACATCGAGTTCCTCACTTGTATAAGGCGCACTCCTCTGAACATAGACCTTCAAAAACATATAGTACATCGTCTTAGTGAAGTAATTAACATGAAAAAAATTAGATTTTACATATATGAAATGAAAGGACTAGCTAGGTAAAGTAACTACCTTATCTAGTCGCTCATTAGACTCTTGATATGTCGTGACAATCTCCAACATGAACTTCATAACGTAATATCCACACTCGGTTCCGCCACTTTGTTGAGCGCACTAAAATAACAATATAATACATCGTCTTAGTTTTAAGATCAATAGATATAAAAAATAAAGAAAAAGGTAATTTATGATGGTATACCTCTATATGAATGGGTCTCCAAGACTTGAAATTAGTCGTTTTACTCGGACGCACCCCACCATTAAACTTATACACTTGGTATGTCCTATAAAATAAACAACATACAAGTCAAAAATTCTGATTTTGTAAATATTTGAAAAGACAATTTTTAAGTAAAAAACTTACAAACTCAAGATGCCCCATACATCATACTCTTTGCGTGCTACTTTGAGAGGACCGAAAATATACACAATGGCTTTACGTAGGTCTAGTACATATAGAATCCAATGATTTCTGCGTCATTTATAAAAGATATTGTATAACATCAGAAAACAAGTCAAAAGATGTAGTCAGAACAAGAAAGAAGGATTGCTATATCACACTTACTCTTGATTATATGGAAGCAAAAACCATTTGGTTATGCTAGGATCATTCATCTTCTCCTTTTGAATTTAAGCAACGAAAATATTTTTTAAATACTCTGTTGGGACATTAGGATCAGCCTTGATTCTAGTGCTTGACATCGTCTCAGGACATAAGAATCCAATCTTAGACGACATTTCAAATGCCCAACAGATAGTAGAATAAGACTTTTTGCGTCGGTTTTTAAGGTGACCGCCTCAACAGGGGGGCTGCAACAGGTGTTTTTTCTACTAGTGACCCCGGCAATTCCAAAACACACAATTCATGGGAGACAAAAACAGGGGGAGGAGACCCATTACTGTGAGGCATGCGAGGACATCTGCTCGACGTTCTCACCATCCTTTTCTTCAATAGAATCCATGTGCTCATTATCAGAATAATCCTGGTCAGATTCTTCCTCTTCATCTTCTTGGGAGTCAGATTGCTCCTGGGAATGGGAACTCTCCGTCTGGGCAGGATTCCTAGCAGGGCCATTAGGGCATAGGTCCAAAAACCCCTCCGAGAAAGGGCCCAATCTATTGCTAGGATTGAGAGCAGCTTCCGCAATCGAGCTCAACACTTGGCCCCTTTTAAGAATGACAACCGAATTGGACTCAAAAGCAGCTCTGGCCCGTTTGGCAGGGCCCAAAACAAAACTCTCATCCTGTTCCACAGCCGGGCCCAAGCCCTTCCTATTCTTAAACTTTCTCGCAGCCTTCTTACGGTTCTTGTTGTTCCTTTTGGAGCCTTTGGCTTTTTCTCCATAATCTCTGCTAGGGTTGCCTACTTCTGACACAAACAATCTGGTCACATCAGTCGCCTTCCCCTTGTCAAACACAGCTACGTTAGCACTCCTAAAAACCTCTTTTTGCTTACCTTTGCTCTGCTCTCCAAGAAAGACTCCCTTCTGACCTTCCTTTCTCGTAGACGACTTACCTAGCCCAACGGCCATCTCCTCGTCTCCTAGGTCTTCCAAGGCTCCAAAGGGACCAGATCTCGAGGTCGTTCTAGAAGGTCCAGATCTCGGTTTGCTCTGAGGATTAGGGTTTTTCGCAGCCTTCTGTTTCCACTACTTGGGCAACATCCAACCGCCGAGCTGTTCGTCGCCAATAGGTGTTCTGCGTTTGGGGTCGAACGTCTGAGTCTTCGTTTGTTCCATAGCCTACTTCTGTTTCTCGATATTCTGGGGAAGATGGGGGCAGTCCGGCTGGAAATGACCGTAACGACCACAGTGAAAACAATTTTTGTGTAAGTTTTCATACTCCACCAAGTATCTCCCGCCATTGATGTAGACGGAGCCTTTAAGCTTCTTCGTAAGATCAATCTCGACACAAACCCGGGCAAACCGCCCCCTGTCCACGTGAAGCGTCTTCCTATCTACTCTTATTGGTTTCCCGAGCCCTTTGGCCACTTCAAGCATAACCCCTTCCTCGTAGAGAAAGACTGGCAAGTTTGAGATATGAACCCACGCCGGAGTGGTAGCCACAACGTCAGTGAGGGGGTCGAAAGAGGGTGTCTAGGGTTTGAGGACCAAGTAATGGCCAAACATGGTCCATGGCCCTCCCGAGAGGGTGTTCATGAAATCTTCTTGAAGAGAGAATTTGACCATGTAATAGGAGTTGGGGAGGTCAATAAGCCTAAAGTTGCCTTTAGGGTTCCACAGATCTTTTATCTTCCTGCTCATGACATCGTACGGAATGAGGGTTCCCAAAGTCTTCACTACTAACGACGAACACCACGCAGAAGCAAGGACCTCTAAGACTTCTAGCGCAATGGTGACGACAGGGTCTCCATCTTCTCCCTTCGGATATTCCACCTTAATCTTGTCTCTCAGGAAGCCTACGGGAAGCGGGACGCGTTCTTCCACATCCTCAGCATCCTGAATCAAATCTTTCCAAAGCTTGGGCGTAGTTATGGTGTTTTCTCCAGTAGCGTAGTCGGACTCCGCCTTAGTCCCGCTTTCCTTGGCTTCTTTATTCTCCTCGACCACCATGTTTCCTCCCTGACCAGTCGACGCCCCGTTTCCGGGAGGCTGATCCGGGTTGCATATATCCATAACAATGTCCGCCGCTGCAGGTTGAGTATCCAGGACAACTTCAGGGGTTGGAGAGGTCATGGCCCCGCCACACGAAAAAATGAAAAGGATTCTCTCTCAAGAAAAGAAAACTAGAGAGAAGTCAGAGCTCTTCCACTCCATATGTCTGGTTTACATTTTTTTTAATGGTGTTATCATGAAAAGAGGGCCTTTACGTGGGGTTTAATATTCATATAATTGACCACCATACCAAAGAAAGAATAAAATATACTTCGTATGATTAATCATCCATTATAAGCTATCTCTGGAAAGGAAAGGTTGAACAAAGAAATAGAAATATGGAATCCACCAAATATGCATTACAGAAATGTTTAAATTGTGATAACTAGTCTTGGGCGATAACCGATTAAAAAATGAGTTATTCTACGTGTTATAACACTATTCATCCTTGTTAGCTTAGTGCAGGGTCGTTCCATCAGATATGGAGGTCCCGTGCAAAATTGATATAACACGTATACTATAAAGATGCATATGTATCTCATATATTGCCGTAATTGTAAACTCAATTAATAAAATAGTATAGAATATTTATACTCTATAATGTCTGGTTTTAAAGATGAGATATTCATATTATCTTATAAGACATGGTGAGATATCGGATTTAATTATTCCATCGAATGTTACTTATTACTTCGTAGAATTTTGTTCAAAAGCTATAATATCATATGGTGTTTTCTCTTGATAAAAACAAAACTATTAACTAGCTAGTTGTAATGTACAAATAATAGTAATAAAAATAAGTATTTAAGTTTGAAGTTATAATAAATTGTTTGAAAGGAGGAAAAAAGTGGAAAATGAAACCCTCTTACTATTGATTATGGTGAATATAGGGGGCCAAAGTTGTTTAATGTAAGTTAGGAAGAAAAAAATGGGCATTGTTTACACATAGGGAGTCGAACACCGCACCACATGAACTTCAAATCCAATTACCATCTGTGCAAAGCAGGCCACTTGAAGTTTAATCACAAACAACTATATAAGAGCTATACAAACAACTATATATTCGGCTACACAAACAACTATATATTGGGCCTTAGCATCGTGAAGGCCCTGTTCCATAGCCCACTCCTAACATGCTAAAATCCGGCCCTGGCTTAGTGGATATATCTGAGCTCAGCACAATAGTAGCTCAAAATTTGAAGTTGTGGAAACTCTTATATTTGTTGTGATTTTCATCCATTCTAGTGATTCATCAAGCATATGGCGTGGGTAAATCAAATGTTGATTCCAGCGTGGCAAAAGCGCAAAGTATTAGTGGATACTTGGGATCTTCGTTGTTATCAAGATCGTCATCTGGTTAAGAATAGTTTGTAAACTTTACATTAAAATACAAAAAATTGTAGAAGAGCCGAACAGAGTCAGCTCACAACTCACAACACAACACGTGTCGAGATTTCTATGCCAAGCGGATAACGGATGATGGAAGATTTCAACTCCAATTTCATCAGAGTCGGAGGTCATTTTCAGTTGGACAC
The DNA here is from genome assembly GCA_029168935.1 of Oxyria digyna. NCBI lineage: Eukaryota > Viridiplantae > Streptophyta > Magnoliopsida > Caryophyllales > Polygonaceae > Oxyria > Oxyria digyna. The sequence continues at coordinate 59,035,833 of JAPVLV010000001.1, read as the reverse complement.
TAGAAATTAGTTGTCTTTTATCATACCTTGTACAAAAAGCCGACCTAGCTCAGTGGTAGAGCGCGTGGCTTTTAACCACGTGGTCGTGGGTTCGATCCCCACGGTCGGCGGTAATTAGTTTTTTAAAGGATCCTTATGTCTTAAGATCTCATTCATATTAGAGCTCTTAAGATCGGAAAAGGATCCATGAGGATGGCTTGCCATATGAGGATTAAGGACACAGCTCCACCCTTCATTTCTTAATAACCCTACCCCATCCCAACCGTCCACGTGTCATAATCTTCCCCCAAATCTGATTTTTTTCTCTCTCTTCTGATTTCTCTCTCTTTCTTTCGTTCGATTCCGTCAAGCTGCATCCCGATTTCTCCATCTGCTCGATTCCTCTTGCTCGATTCGTCTTGCTTATTCCGTCTTTGCTCTCGATTCCTGCCTCGATTCCATCTTGTTCGCTCGTTTTCCTTCGCCATTTAATGGAGTCTTCCATGAATTCCGTCGGCGGCAACTTCTCGCCCTCCGTCCAAAGCGGTTCTGCATCGATCCATTCTGGTAAGTGCTTATTTTCTATTTGTCGGCGACTCCATGACTTATTAAGCACACAATGTCAGTTAGATTGAATCTGAACATGGAAAACCTAGGTTTGCCTTTCTTTATAGTTGAATTGTTGCAGATGATCATTTGCAATTATGTTTCTGGTATGATTTTTAGGTTAAACTAGTGTGTGTTCCCGTATCATTAATATTTTTATTATATTTTTATTTTATACTATTAATTAGTTTATAGATTGTAGTTTATACTTTATGATTTATAATTTATAGATTATAGTTTATAGTTTACGATTTATGTTTTATAGTTTAAGTTCATTAATAACTCAACTTAATTAGATTGATAACATAATAATAGATAAAGATATATATATATATATAAGATAAAGATGATATGATAAAAGATAAAAAACGATATTTCTTTTTGTTATATAACCTATTAGATATCTTTTTTATTTTTTTACTTATTTAATTCAAAGATATATATTAAAATATAAAGCTGGATGATGTGGAGGATGACATGGTGGATGATGTAGCATATCTTAGAGATCGACACATAGGCGAATTGAATATAAGGGCGACATGTGGCAAAACAACGTTCTGTTTTAGTATATGTATAGATAGATGTGTTATGTGCAAGTATATTCGAGTTGTAATGTCTTGTATACTCATCCAATTCAAAGTTTTCATGTATATAAGAATTCTGGACGAACTAAATTTATTTTGCATTGGATTTGTATCTCTGATGCACTCCTAAGAAGTTTCTGTTGCACACACAAACTATAACTAGTGTATGATTTGAAATAATGTATTCATGAAATAAGTGATGCACACATGAGGCATAATCACTGCACACATCAGACATAGTTGATGCACACAGAAGTATAAATGTGTTTTGTTCTTTCAATCATTTTCAGGAGATGGAACTCATATTGAAGGAAGCATGTTCTCTATTTCTCCTGGTAGTTTAGCTCAGTTTTACACCCCTGAGTGTGATGTTGCATTGACGCCATATGTTGGTCAGCTCTTTCCAACTCTTCTTCATGGCATGCAATTTTATGCATCTTATGCAAATGCGTGTGGTTTTTGCAACTCGTGTGTTCAACAAAGAAATTCAACGATTCACAGAAAACAATTAAGTGGATGTATGTTGTTCGAGTGAAGGATTCAAATATGTATCCCCATTTGCAGATTTCAATAAAATAGGTGAGAATGTTGTCAAAAGAAGAAGGGTGTCTAATCGTTGTGGATGTGATGCGAAGATGTGGCTTAGACATGTGTTGATGTTGTGGGAGAAGACGTTGATAAATTGAAACAGTTTTTGGCTTTGCTAAAGAATCAAAAGGCTGCATTCAACAGTTTTGCAATGGTTGATCCCTCTGCCTCAACCTCACCCAAGAAGTTTGCCTTTGAGAAATTGGTTGGTGCTTTACCAGACCAAGTTAGCGCCCATCCTCCTGAACAAGCCAACAACAAGTTTAAGAAAACATGCCTCGGAAGTGGTCAAGAGATCGGGATTGAAAAGTCGAAGAAGAAAAAGAGGGCTTGTAAGATCTGTAATAAGTCTGGACACAACATTAAGACATGCCCCCAATATGTGGATTAAATTTAAACTCATTGTTTTTTAGACTTATGTATGTTTTAGACTCATGGTTTTGTAATATTCAGTTTTTAGACTTATATATTATTGCAGGACATCTTTTGTTCAAAGTGATGCACACAATAGAATAATCTCACGCACACAGGTGAAATATGTGATGCACACAGTTGTTGTTTTGTATTGCACACACTAGTTTTGTACTAGAAAGCAAAACTGATGCACACACACATTAAAACCTTTGCACACGCATCCATTCTAGAGTAATAATATAATTCAACTCTAACAGTCCTGCACACACATATTAAAACTGATGCACACACACATTAAAACCATTGCACACAGAAACCAAAACTGATGCACACACACATTAAAACCTTTGCGCGAGATTTGTTTTGTGTTGCACACAGATGTAGTTTTGTGTTGCACACTACTTTTGTACTAGGCAAACACATATAACTAAGTCATGCACAATATAAATCATTCCCAATATATATACAAGCTGGTGCGAATTTACATTGTTTTGCCAACATAAGCGTAATATCCAACCACAAAAGAGTTACTGTCAATATTCATCCACAACATTCATCAAAAACTGACTAGAATTTGTTTAAAACCTAACATTCAACTACCAATTACACATAATATTTCCTGTTTCTCCCTACTACATTGCAGTCTTCGGTTTTTGCTCCCTTTGAATAATTTGCGTCACATCTCGATGTGCATTGAATTCGTTGGTCAGTAGCTTGTAAAGGTACTTGACCCTTAGAGTGTCCAACAACTTCTTGTTTCTTTTTTTTAGGCCACTATTCCAATCGGATAGTCCCGTCCTCATGTACGTCTCCATGTGTCTGATAGCATATACCCCGCAATCTTTTTTGTTTCTTTTATCCCTCCAAGTCATTTCCAACCTCTTTGTTGGAACTTTTACTTCATCTTCTAACAACAGAGCTTTGGCTATCATGTTGTTGTTCTTTAGGATTTGGATAAAACAATGTATCTGCACCAAAATAAGATATTTAAAGCTTTAGTTATTTATTTCATTGTAATAATCAAATCATAATTATACTGTTTGTGTACTTACCAATGATGCACACAGAAGAAAGATACGATGCACATAGAAGAAATATTTGATGCACACAAAAGAAAGATATGATGCACACAAAAGAAATATTTGATGCACACAAAAGAAAGATATGATGCACACAGAAGAAACATTTGATGCACACAAAAGAAAGATATGATGCACACAGAAGAAATATTTGATGCACACACAGAAAATAGAGTTTTTTTGATGCACACACAGAATAAAACCTTTGCACACACAAATCAAAACTGATGCACAAACACATTACAACCTTTGCACACACATCCATTCGATAGTTTTTTTGATGCACACACAATAAAACCTTTGCACACACAAACCAAAACTGATGCACACATACATTACAACCTTTTCACACACAACTCATGCCCAAAATATTGAAGTTTATTTGATGCACACACATATTAAAACCTTTGCACACAGAAACCAAATCTGATGCACACACACATTAAAAAACCTTTGCACACTCATCCATTCTAGAGTATTAATATTATTCTCCTATAAAAGTCATGCACACAATATTTGTAGTTTTTTTGATGCACACACACAATAAAACCTTTGCACACACAAACCAAAATTGATGTACACATACATTACAACCTTTGCACACACAGCTCATGCCCAAAATATTGAAGTTTATTTGATGCACACACATATTAAAACCTTTGCACACTCATCCATCCTAGAGTATTAATATTATTCTCCTATAAAAGTCATGCACGTAATATTTGATCACATATTTTACTCAGAAGGAAAAACCTCATGCACATAGAAGGTAAACCTCATGCACACAGAAGGTAAAACTCATGCACACAGAAGGTAAATCTCATGCACACAGAAGGTAAAACTCATGCACATAACTACATTTACATTTAAAGCCTAAAGAACTTCCTATAAAATTCATATATACACTAAATTTATGAAATACAAACATACTCAGTCATGCATACAGAAAGTATAGAATATGCACACAAATGGTGTGCATATATGAGTTGTTGGAACTAAAGTTGCACTAGTTGTTGGATTTGGTTCTATATATTTCCTAATTCCATTACAATTGGTGTTTCATCACCTATAACTTGCAGATACAAATGTATTGTTAAATTTCACATGCAGAGAGTATTACAATTCATGCACACAACTAAATTCATATTAGAATCTTACAGAACCTGCACACATAGACTCGTTCATGCACACAAAAGGTTTAAGACATGCACACAAAGAAACAAAATCATGCACACATCTCATTCAGACTAATATTTTATGCAATTTGTTATCAAACTCATTTATGCAATGAAGTTTCAAATTACAGTGGTAAATCCATGGAGAATGAACCTTCAAACCTAAAATTTTTGGATCTAATTCTCAATCACCTTCACTTATGAACACAAATGCAGACTAATAGTTACAAAACATTCTGTAAAACTCATTTATGCAAAATAGTTGTTTATACCTTGAAATCTAGCAATTTTCGATCTCATTTTTGAAATTGCTTCCAGTTGTGCTTCAAATTAGGTCAATAGGCGGGCGATTTGACAGAATTTGTTGAATATATGAAGAATCTCTTGCTCTTTCTTCTTCTCTTGTGGAGACGAGTGTAATCGCCTACAAATCGCTATGAAATCGCTTCGTCTTCCTCTACAAGTTGCTACTAAGTTGATCTGAGACAATCGATCTGCTTTCTTCTTCTTCATCGAGTTTGTGTATGTATTGACTAAAATCGAGTGTAGAATCTCGGTCTTTGACCTAGAAATCGAGAGCATCGATTTGATTTTGAGAGCAAATTTCCAGATCTGAGATTTAGAATTGGGGAAGAAAGCGTGATTATGGGGAAGAAGGTAGGGGTTTTCTTTTTATAGGGCGTTAGATTCATTCGCGGGCCCCTATTCTCTATTTGCTTCTAGGCCGTTGGATCAACTCCATAGGAATCTCACCCCTTAAGATCTACATTCATATTAGAGCAAAGTAGAAAATCACACTTTAAAGAGGGCTATTTGCACACAATCATCGGTTAAACAAGAAACTAGTTTATACCCCGCGTCATACGCGAGTTTATTTAGTTCATGAATCGGTTAATAAGTAATCTCGTATATAATTTTATACGAAAAATAAGTTGATAATTATAAATGCTACTATTGTATAATTAAATTTTAATTTTTATATATAATCAATAAAAACAATATAAATAAAATTTTATTTCTTTTATAGTTTTATTTTATCAAATTATCATAATTTTTAACAAATTTTATATATTGATTTGAACTCTTTTCTTATTTATATAAAACTATTTACGGAGTAATTCAAAATAATGTATAAAATGTAAAAATTGAGTTTCAATAAAATTAAATAGTGCATAAGTGTAAGTAGTGAATATGTTTCAAATGTATGCACATTCTAATTTTTGTATTTGATTATTTAAATTTTTCGGTTTGGCAAAGTAGTGATTAGTGTATAAATATATGAATATTTATAAATTAAATTACTTAGTGAATAGTATGAAATTATTAATAAGTATAAAGCTAAATAATAAAAACCAACTACTACATTTTGATATTCAATTTATTAAAACTATTAAAATGCTTAAGAAATTTTTTAAAAATCCACAAAATAATACATATGATTAATGAACCTAGAATGAAGGAGAGAGCTCTAAATAGCTTTTTTTTTATATATATACATAGATTGGATAAATTTTATGATTTCACTTAAATAAAATATAGAAAAGTAAGAAAAGTCAATGATTAATTAACATTATAAATGTCATATAGTAAGTTCGAAAATAAATATCAAACCTAACTATTATACATAAACTGAACCGCAATTTTTTCTATCTACAATATTAGAAGCATAGTAAATTGGTGTTATCATGTGTAAAGTTGCTAAATAATATAAAGAATATATAGTAAATGATATTGTAATGATACATACTCTATATACAATATTAGAAACATAGCAAACAAAAAGAAATATAGTAGATCGATGTTATAACCTTTTTAGTTTTGTGGTAGTAATTAGTATTATAATAACGTATAGCCAGTTTATGTTTCTAATATGAACAATTTAGTTACGTATAAATTTTATTTTCTAGTGTATAACAAAATTTCTAGGTTTTTTTAATTTAAAAACATATTGAAAATTACAAAAAGTTTCATATTTGAAAATTAAATAAATTTACACACTTATTGAATATTTTATAGGTTAACAAAAAAACTCATAAATGGATTTAATTTAATTAGGAAGATTTATTTTAAAATTACATAAGTGGAGGAGGTAAAAACAAACCATGGTCTGAATTGGAAAATTTAAAGGAGGTAGTTCCATTTTTTATGATTTAATTTAATTAGGGAGATTTTTTTTTTGAAAATTAGGATGAGAAGGCGATGAAGTGGCGGTGAGGTGGCGTAATTTTTTGCAAAGAGATGGTTTCTCCCTTATATTGTAGTTAGGTAGATTACATATGACCACTGTTTGTAGCGAAATTACCAACGAGATGATAACTAAGCAATTGTAGGGCAAAGATCAAACTTGACGGTATCAATCTCAACACTCAAGAACAAGATGGAAATTAACGTTAATGGCTTGTACTTGTATTATTGCTCGAAAGTGGCTGAATGATTACAAAGCAGGGGTTAGCCTATAAAACTCAACACTCAAGAACAAGATGGAAATTAACGTTAATGGCTTGTACTTGTATTATTGCTCGAAAGTGGCTGAATGATTACAAAGCAGGCGTTAGCCTCTTTTTATAGGCTAACCCTAGTTTTATCTTTAAGGAAACGAGATCTTATCTTTTTCTTCTATCTTATGACGATATAAAAATATGGTAAAAGATATTATTTCAAATATCTTTTACTAATTACATAATAGCATAAAGAAAAGAGATAAAATCTTCTCGGCCGACTCTATCTTCAACTCGACGACGTCTTCATTCTCTCTCGTTACGTCGACATAGTTACTCTACGCGTAGCTGATGACGCGTTCCTTACTCGTTGTATTTTTAGGCACAAACAACCACCCGCTAAATGTATTCCGTTAGCATTGAACCGCCCGTCCCAAAATTTCGTCAAAAACATCTGTTATCTCTGTGCAATTACATCATTACCCCAGTTGATCGGGTTTTTTTACCGGTTTAAGCCTATTTATTATGTTTTGGGTTTAATTAAAATCCAATCCGGTTTGATTTAAACCCAATTCTTTTTATCCAATCCGGTTTCATATTATTCCAACATTAAAATAATATACGGTTTTTTGGCCTGGTACCCCTGAGTTAGGGTGAAATTCGTGAGGTGTACCAAAATTTTATACTATTTCACGCGGTGCCCCTGAGTTTTTTTTTCGCTGGATGCCCTACTGTTAAATCGTTATTTGTTAAAAATTACTTGTCTTTTAACATAATTTTACACTTTTTTTCCAAATTTACACTGCTTTTATTGATTCTTTTATTTATTCTCTTACTCTTCTTTCATTTATTTAGGCCCTTGCTAAATACAGCCCGGGCGTTTTCTGAATAACGCTCGGGCCCTCGCGTTACGCGAGGGTGTTTTTTCCCTATAAAAGGGGAAAAACCCTACTCGGCCCATTTTTTACATCACACACAATTTTCTACCGCCGCTCTCGCGTTTTCTCTCGGTTCAAACTTCTTCTTCTTCCTCTTTTCACTTCAAATCTCCATATAAGGTATGTTTCTTATACTCTTATGCTTTCTAATGTTGTTTCTAGATGAATATATGTTGTTAGTATAGGAAATTGCATATTATATGATGTTTTGATATTGAATGTTGATTTAGAAATGGTTGTATAATGGATGAAAGATGATGATTTTGAATTATGGTTGATGAGTGGATGTTGTTTTATGTTGAAATTCATTAGGGTTAGGGTTTTTTATTAGGGTTGTTGATTTTATTGAGGGTTTTGATGTTTATTTGGTAATTTACTTAAATTGATAGGTATTTTAGCTAAAATATTGAATTTCCGCAGGAAATTGTCGCCGGAAACTGTCGCCGGAAACTGAAGAAAGTGCAAATTCACGCAGAACGCTAAATCCCTCGCGTTCTGCGAGAATCATGTCCCTCGCGTTCTGCGAGAGTCATGTCCTTCGCAGAACGCGAGGAGTTGCCATAACTGGCAATTCTGTTTGTTCTGCAGAATATATGTTTGTGTTTTTTGGTTGTTTGTTCTGTTTTCTGATTTTATTTTCTCCGTTCGTTTATTTATTGATTTTACTTTGTATTGTTTTAGGCAATGTATTGTCCTGGTCGTTCGACTCGTCGGAGAAACAGAGATGATGTTAGGGAAGAACCCCCGGTTGAAAAACCAAAGGGGAAGGGGAAAGCAAAGAAGAGTCACCCCGTACAGCTCTTCCCAGAGGGACTCCCCGACGTTGAAGAACGTCCCAATCCCAATTGGTCCCAAGGTAGTTATTCAACTGGACAACCGCGTAGTAGTTGGGAGTCATACCCAGTTGGCTGGGACCTTGTTTCCCAAGATAGTTATTCTACTGGACAACCGGGTTGCTGGGACCAGTTTTTTGAACATAATGCAGTTATGGAAGTCGGACAGGGGTGGGCGGGAGGCAGTTGGGGAGGTGGAGAAGGGATGGTTGGACAAAGTTGGGGCGGTGGATATGCCGAGGGAAGTGGACAAGCTGGTTCTTCTTCACACAATCAAGCCCCAGAACCGATGGAAGCAGAAATGGAGGATGAATTTTTTGGGGATGAAGAAGAGGAACAAGAAAAAGAAGGTGATGATGTTGAAGAAGAAGAAGAAGAAGAAGAAGAAGAAGAAGAAGAAGAAGTGGTCGAGAAACGCAAAAGAAAGAGGAAGTCCAAGAAGAATGAGCCAAAGTATGATCCTGAGCTCACTCATGACACACCTGGAGGTCCAGAAGATCCCGAGTTGCTTAAGGGATTTGAAGCACATGTTGCGTTCCACATCCAGAAAGGGGAGGTAATTTAATTATTTATTTATTTTCTGCATTTTCAATACATTGCACATATTCTGCAGAATTATCAGAAAATGCAAGATATATGCATCTTCTCGCAGAACGCGAGAAGTGGCACACTCGCAGAACGCGAGGAAATGCACATATTATGCATTTCCTGATAAATCTGCAAAAACTGAATTTTTTGAAAATTTGGTCTGCAGTGTGTAATTTTTGTATTTTTCTGCAGTTGAAAGGTCCGATGAAGGCACAACAACGGACAAAGCAAAGCAGTGATTGGTCATTGGACAACAATGACTGGTCAGAGATTCCCTGTGCAGTTGGACTGTCAGATCTACCTGACATGATGTACGAAGAAATCGACTTTCCGTTGATTGAAGCGTTCATCGAACGATGGCAACCAGAGACAAATTCATTCCACCTCCCTTGTGGTGAGATCACTATTGGCCTTCTTGATGTACATATGATTTTAGGCCTACCTATAGAAGGGAAAGCAATGACGACATGTAAGAAACTGGGTGCCAAGTTTAGTCATGATGAGATTCTAAAATACTATGGTAGGAAGGGGGCGGAAATTTTTGGAATAGATCCTCATACTTTAGATTCTGGGAGGGTGAAAGCTGAATGGTTTAAAAGGCATTGTGAAAACCTAGGTCCAGAGCGAAAGGGTTTAGGTTGGGTGTTGTATACTGCTTCCTCGCTCTTATTTCCGGACAAGTCACAGAACTTGATTCGGCTTAGATATGGGCCTTTTTTGGAAACCTATGCCCATGCTACGGGCATATCGTGGGGTTCAGCTGCTTTGGCCCATCTGTATAGGCAGCTGGGGATATGCACACGACAGGGTTGTGCCCAGATGTCTTTCTGTTACACCTTGTTGCAGGTATTATACTTTCTAAGCGTTTAATTTACATACTTATATATATTTTCATATTTAACGTACTTTGTATTTCTTAGGCATGGATCTACAACTACTTCCCACACTTTCGACCTACTGAACGTCCTCTGTGGAGAGCGGAGCAACCATGGGCATACCGGTGGATGCCTAAGAATGTAAAGCTGAAGAAGGGGCAAGTCGGAAGGGACTATAGGGGAGCGCTCGATATTCTTATGCCAGAGATGGTAAGTTTCTGCATTTTCTGGGCTTTCTGCATTTTTGAGTACGCAGCAGTCATTTGTTTGATTACGCAACATTTTCTCGCAGAATGCGAGTTTGTGGCTCCTCGCAGAACGCGAGGATGCACACACTCGCAGAACGCGAGAAAATACAAGTTTCTGCATTTTTTCCTAGTTTCTGCATTTTCTGATGTTTTACAGACTTCACCAGGCGTTTTTCTGTCATTTTTTTAGGTATGTTGGAACCCGTATGGAGCACAAGACTTCACCGATCTTGAGCTTGCTCCCGCTCTATTTCACGGGGTGCTATCCTGCTGTGACATCACCGAACCACACATGCCTGATAGGTGTCCGAGACAATTTGGGAGAGTGCAGCATATTCCTAGGCCAGTCATCGAACCGCTCAAAGCTCATAGGTTGAAAAACATTAGGTGTTATAGTGTTTTTTTATGACGCCAACCAATGGCTTTGGGAGTCAAGAGATGTTCACTCTTTGTCTCTCGATGATATGGGGCCAGTTGCCTTTGCACCACATGAATGCTCCCATGATTACATGGATTGGTACATCAAGAGGACCCATAGGTATATCCGCCCTGCAATCCCTGGGATGATTACTGAGAGACAGGTAATATTAATTGTTTTGGTTTATCTTGCGTTTCTAGTCTTTGTTTGTCTCTAATATTAACATAGAATGAATGTTTACTTGCGTATAGGTGATTGGCCGGGTGTACAATGACATGGACCGGTATCGGTTTGCCACTCCAGAGGATTTTTCTTCAATTCACGCCAATTTGCTACTATGTATGTCAAATCTCGCTCCCTTCCGACCACGAGAAGACGAGTAGCCTTTTGTTTTGTGTTTTGGATAATTTTGTTGCTTGGATAATTTTGTTGCTTGAATAATTTTGTTTTGTGTTTTCAATTCTGTTCGGTTTTTGCATAACCTCGCAGAACGCGAGGGGTACACCACTCGCAGAACGCGAGACGAACCTATAGGAAACAGGGTGCTCCCAGTTGAGATGCACGGTCTGTGGCACGGTTGGTGTCACTCGCGTTCCGCGAGTGACACCTACCTCGCAGAGAAAATGTCATTCCTCCTGTTTAAGAATTTAAAAAACCATCTCCAGTTCAACATTACATTACAAATTCAGCGAATAAAACATAACTTCAACATTACATTTCAAAGGCGGCACATCGATGTGACACAAGATCGTGCAATGAAAAAGCATCTCTTTCAGCGTTTCGCCACCAAGGAGTAAACACATGAGGTAATGGGCAGTTTTCTTCAAGACGCAACTACAAGAAAACAACAACGTTAGGAAGTTGCATATTAGATAGTAATTCATAAGTAGATCCAAAAACTTTCCGGAACAAAATGTCTCTCACTCTGAATATAGAATAAGCAGAACGTCGGAAGTGTGTCACCATCTTCTAACCAAGTAGGACGTTGTAGAGGAAGGTAAGTGTAGTTAGCATTTTTTCCCACCGTTACGAACACTATGTTGAATGTGGATGCCACAAGGCATCCCATTTCCGGGGTAGCTAGCCAGTGATCTTCTGGAGCCCTTCCTATTCCTTCCCATGTAAGTTGGTGTAAAGCGCTCTCCAAAGTTGCTTGTTGTGGAGGTCCAATCCAAGTTCCTTGAACTAGGTGCCAAATCTCTTTGACCTTAGCTATCATCAAATCTCTTACTTCCCTCCATAAGTGTTGGTTGTCATGCAATTCATGAGCTATTGCTCTAAATCCACAATTTCCATCTCCATTTACCTCAAACCAACCATTCACATGGGTGCGCATTGATGCGGGTATGTGAGACTTGTACTTGCCAATCACCTTAATCTTTGGTTTCTTGAATGTTTCAGAATTAGAAGCATTTCTTTGCTTCTTTGGGGGTGTTTCTTCCAAATCTCTAGCATCCATCTCAACATTAGTGTGCTCCCATGCAGACGGTCTTCTTTGCGTTGACCTAGGTTGTTTGTTAGGAGCTCCGACTGGACGACCTCCGGTGTGCTTTGAAATAGCCGGCTCTTTTAGAGGAGTATTTACTTTCCCAATGTCTAAAACAGTTTGTGCACACTTTTCTTGATCATGGGGGCACAATTTCGGAAAAGTTTCCTCATAGAAAGTCTGAAAAAGACGCCTTGCCACCTTACTCTTAACTTCCAGTATGCCGGGAACATCAACTTCTTCCAAACTCAAAGTACTCCAGAAAGGGTGCAACTCTGATACTCTTAGTGGTCTTTGCTCCTTCCAATGTCTTACAATCTAATGAACACACATCAACCATCTCTAATCTTGATCCCGCAGCTACAAAACATATTAAAGTGTGCACCTAATCTCTCCCCCTTCGTGTATTCCTTAAGCAAAAATTCTATGCATTTGTAAGAGACTTTGAACTTCAAGACTTTAAACAAGTCGGCCCCTTCAACAACTGTGAAGCTCTTATTCAAACTCTCGGTGAAAGACACAGTAATCTCCTTAAGTTGGTTCTCCGCCATTGTTTTGTATTCTTTGAACATTGTGTCTAGCCTAGCATTTCCACTTGACAAGTATGACTTAAGACATGATTGTGCTCCTTCAACTCTAAAATGTTCGAAAAACAATAAAATGCAAATACAAATCAGAACCTGTGGATCCTTCTGTAATGTGCAACTCCTCGCGTTCTGCGAGGTCTGTACACCTCGCGTTCTGCGAGTTAATACATTACTCGCGTTCTGCGATGTGTGCATTACAGAAGCTCTTTTTATCATATGTAGAAGGTAGACAGAAATTACATAACATACCTGTTTGTCGTGTTATTCCCGAGAGTGAAGACATTATCCGTCCATGCTGAAACAAGTCTTTCTTTGTAACGGTTTAGCCAATTCATTCTCACGTACTTCAATACGGTTGGATAAGCTCGCCATTCGTCCTCAAGTTTCTTCAAAGTACTCTTGTAATCTTCTTCAGTGGTTTGTTCGAACACGTTATAATAATCATTTGAAATATGAACCCCCAATGCTTGTGTGCCCATAGCTATCTTCGCTCTCGCCTCTATGTTCTTCCTTACATGTCGCCTACATAAGAGAAACTTTGCATTTGGCCATAACTTGTCTGTTGCATTCATAAGAGCCATCTCACGGTCAGTGACGAAGCAAGTAGGCGATGCTCCTATTCTCAAATACATCGTCTGCAGCTGCTGCAACGCCCAGAAATAACTATCCTCGCTCTCAGCCTCTAACCATACCCCGCACACAACAAAATTCTTCCATGTAGAAGTCAAACTGACTATCTCCAGGAAGGGAACATTGTACCTTAAACCAAAATACAGTAAGATAAATACAACATAAAAACAGAATGATAAATACTTACCTGTTCGTGCTATAAGTCGAGTCCATCAAAAGGACATATGGAAACGCCTTTAAGAGTTTCATTGATTCGGGGCTAGCAAAGAACAAGTCGCCTATTATCGAAGGATTCGTTGCACTTGGCCTATACTCCATGAAGTAGTTGCTCTCTTTGCATTGGTGAAAGAATTCTTGAACCACGGTTCTACCTTCCATTTCCTCTTCCCTTATATGTCTTACCAAATTGTACACTTGGTTCTTCTTTGTGCAACTTCCGGGATCCTTGTTTATCTCAGTGTAAATCTGATTTGGAGAACAATGTGAAAGTACCATCTCACGAACCTTTTTCTTTTGATCCGGGGTTGGCCTCCCGGCAAATGCATTCCCGACCAAACTATCTCCAATAGGATGGTTGTGCAAACCACAAACAACCACTAATCTCCAATTCTCTTCAACCCGGTTCTCCATGAGCTTCAACTGAAATTTACACCCCGTTTTCTTGCTCTTTGTGTTTGATCTAAAACCGACACCTTTAGGCCTATGGCTTCCCCCTTTCTCACAAATGATTTGAACCTTACCACTTTGCCCCGGTTTAGATGGTACACTCCTTCCAATAGAGATCATAAACTTGTGTTGCTTTGCAACATTCAAAGCCCACAAATGACCAATCTCCTTAGAGGCAAACACTTGCTCCGTAGTGAAATATTCCGAATAATCCCTAGAAACAACCTCTTCCTCACATACGGGACTATCAAACTTTGGTGCAGTGCGTAAAGAGGGAAGAAAACACATCTCCTCTCCTACGTTTGTTGGTGGGTTAGCAAATTGTGAATCAAACGCATCATAGCTTGATGGCACCTCATATGTACATGGCAATTCATAAGTAGATGGCACGGGCAACTCATAAGTAGATGGCACGGACAACTCATAAGTAGATGGCACAGGCAATTCATATGTAGATGGCACATGTTGTTCATATAAAGATGGTTGATGATAATATCCAAAGTGGTCAATCCCTAAATCAAATGACGGTGGCGAACATGGCCTTGTATTCTGGGAGGGGTAGTTGTAGTCATTCAACTGGATTGCATTCAATCCAGTGAACAAAGAAAAATTCACCTATACACAATGCTTCTGTTAATACTCTGTAATGTGCAACTTCTCGCGTTCTGCGAGGGGGCACATCTCGCGTGACGCGAGTGGCTTCCTCTCGCAGAACGCGAGAAGTTGCTATTTCCTGAAACTAGTCATTCAACGGGATAATTTAACATAACATGAGTTCCTACATTAAAAACCCTTAAAACCCTAAAAACATGAACACATCTAAGTTTTTGACATTATATGCAAAAGTCATCTCTTCAACACTTACTACTACTAGATTTAACATGAAATACAACATAATAAGTTCATTTTAGCTCTTAATGGTGCAAAACAAATTAAAATTCAAAAATTAAGTAAGAACATTACCTCATTTGCATGGTAACTTGATGAACCATCATCTCCATTCTCTCTTTTGTTGAATTCCTCTTCATCTTTCATTATTTTAGGTGTTTTTATAGTGTTTTGAAGTTTTAAGGTTTTGAAAATGGGTTTTAATGGAGGGTGAAAGAGGTGAAAGATGATAAAAAATGTGTTAGGGTAGGGTTAATAGGTGTTACGGATTACTTAAAATAAGGGGGTAGTTATTACAATTAGGTGGGGACAAGACATGTAGTAATGACGCACAACAACGTCCATCTGACATGCTAATCTCGCGTTCTGCGAGTACCCATACACTCGCGTTCTACGAGAACACGTACACTCGCGGAACGCGAGATTAGCATGCATGTAATTAACCTAATTTTTTGCTAATCTCGCGTAACGCGAGATTAGCATGCATGTAATTAACCTAATTTTTTGCTAATCTCGCGTAACGCGAGTGTACGCGTTCTGACCCGGCGTTGTTTGAATAAAGCACCGGGCTGTATATAAGAACCGTGTAAACTTTCTCTTTCACGTATATGTCAAAGTGTCTGTTAGTCGACGCTCCCTCTTCACCGGTTCCACCGTTCTCCGATTCGAGAAAAAGGCGGGCACCTTCGCCTCTTGGTTTGAAGGAATTGTGTCCTTTAATCGGATGTGCAATTACTTATTATGAAATAGGACTATTTATGGAGATTAATAATCCAGATATTTTAGGAGTCGCATGCTATTGCTAGTGGCCAATACGACTTATGGGTTTAATCAGGTTAAGCCCATGGCTAGAATAATTGGGTCCTATGAGGTCACACACTTAGAGTTTATGGACTGGATCAAGCAAATTTGCAGGCCCGGTAACCCTGTAGTATTTGGGCTATGTGGAATAACAAACGAAGTTGATTGCTTTTCAAGTATAAAATAATAGTTATTTATTATTTGGAAATAAAGACTAAGATATATAAAGATATATCTACTTTCCTATTATTATGGTAAGATAATGATAATATTATTAGGGTATAAAGATAACCTAATATATATTGTGAACGTGATTTGGGAAATCATGGAGAAAGATATACGAGAGCTTCTTTGAGATCGGTGGAGCCGCAATTTACATTTACAAATACAAAGAGAGGTGCTTGGTTAAAAGGTTTAACCGATCAGAACAAAAGCTTGTTGGTTTGTTATTCTCCCTCGTTTCAAGATTATACCTTTGAGTTACTCGGTCTAGCAGAAGAGACTTAAAGGTGATCCAGTTTATTGCTCGTGTGGACTAATTAGAGGAGTCACACTTGAGGCTCTAATCTCTCCATTCCAGTGAGATTCAAACACGCATCAAGAGGTATTTATTCTTTCGTATGTACGATCTATTTAGTTTATGCATGAGATCCTTGGTTAGATGTTAGGAAAACGTTTCCTGAAATTCCGCTTTAAGCATCTAAAACCCTACAGTGGTATCAGTTGCCTCTTGCATAAATTGATTAGATCAAATTTAAAAGTTTAAATTTTGATGCATGTTCATGGTTTATGTTGATTCAATTATGTAGAAATTGTTTGTATGGATTAATTTGCATGACTGAAACGGAAAATTTGATTTTTCTAGCCATAGAATTCATGAACTACATGTAGGGTAAGTTGCTGATTTTTGTTTTGAAAATTATGCATGATTTTGCCCTAAAGTTGATTCTTTTGATTAGTTTATGCAATTTGTTGTATATGTTTTGAACATACATGTTAAAATATGATTTTTCATGTTAAAACTATGAATCAAGAAGCCTGAATTTTATGAAAATTCATTACCATAAATTTTCCAATCAAGAGTTGTAAAAGTTACAAACTTTAAGTGGGAGAAACACTGTTAAGAACGGAAAAGATGGTGCATGTTGGACATGCGCGGCAACAGCACTACCCCGGTGGTTGTGCTGTGGTGGCCGTCGGTGGCCCACTAACGATCTTAAGGATATTATTTACCAAGATAAGATATGATATGTGATATTCTATCTTAATAAATTAGATTTATTTTAATTAATAAGATATTTGATATTTTATTTGGTAAATAAATATTTAGTTAAATGTTACAAGATATTTTGATATCTTATTTGGTAAATTTTGAGTTACCATATTAACTGTTATTTTTGAATATTAGATTCATCATTTTTAGCAAATTAATGATTAATATATGATATTAATTCCATGCACAATTTAAATTGAATTAACATAATTAGAAATCAGTTTCTATATTAAATAATTAATTTGATTAATTTTTATTTTTTTAAAATTTGGATCAAGAGCATATTTTATTTAGATGAAATTTTATATGTTATTATTGCATGCGGGTTTAATATTATGATATTATTGCATGCGGTGACTAGTATGGCCCACATTAGGATAGATAAATACGATATGCGTATCGTTATGTTTTTCTTGTACACGATCTGCGTATCGTTATGTATTTTTGTAATTTAAATTTCTGCAAGAGAGTTTATTTCAATTATATGTAAAACAAGAAGAAGGAGATCCTAATGAGGCTAAGGATGGAGATCCAAGAAGAGGTGATTCAAGGATGAAGATCCATGAAGGACCACGAACTTGAAGATTAGATCTTATTTGGTTTTTAGGGGCCATACTAGGATCACAATTTTTATTTATTTATTGCATTACTTGAATGCTTTAATATTTTCCCACTTTGCATGCTTGCTTGTCTATTTATGTTATTTAGTTCACTTGTAGATAGACAACATTTCATGCTTAGGTCCCTTAAAAGAATATTGAGATATTGTCTTTCCATATCATAACCCATGAGGCCCTTAGAATTTGTTGGATAGTTTTCGCCTTAGCGAGGTGTCCTTCTTTGACTTTGGGATAGTGCGGGCATGTCTAATAGGGGCATGTAAACCTTGATACGGTTATACTCAACAAGAGACCAAAAGACTTAGTTTTGGATCTTGAGGCATAAGGATGAGTTTAACATAAGATGTGACCATCAACCAAGAGTTATAAAGGGTTATAATTAGTAAAGAGTTTACTTACCTTGATTACATGAGATTTGGGGAAGTGCCTAAGTACGCTCAAGTTTCATTTAAGATAGGATCTTGGAATCATTTTACTCAGGAAGGGACAATTTTTAATTGAGTAGAATGCGCAATACCTTAATTTTTATATCTTGTCTAAATTTTAAGATATTGCATGTCAAGCATAATTTATCTGCATTTTTTTTTATTCTGTTTTTGTACTTACTACGTCTTCTGAACACCTCAAAATCAATCTCCACTCAATTGTTGAGAAAAATAAGTTGAACGACACAAATTTCTTTGATTGGGAAATAAAATGAGAAATGTTCTCAGAACTGAGGGTCAACAGGATCAAGAAAGGATTTACGTTACTGAAATCTTAACAACTAACTCCAATGATTGGGTATTAGATACCGGTTGTGGTTCTCACATTATTTCGAATGTGCATGGACTAAGAAATAGGAGAAGGTTGCAGAAGGGTGAGATAGATCTCCGTGTTGGAAATGGAGCAACTGTTGCTGCAATTGAAATTGGAGATTATAGTCTATCTTTACCTTCTGGCTTAGTTTTAGAACTTAATAATTGTTATTTTGTTCCTTCCATAACTAAGAACTTGATTTCATTTTCGGTTTTGCATCGTGAGGGTTATAAATTTGTTGTTGATGATGGTTTTTCCATTTATAAGAATGACATTTTTTATGCCCAGGCACATATGACTAGTACTGGACTATACAGATTAGTGCTCAAATCCGATGTATATAACGTGGATACTAAAAGGCAAAAGTCGAATGATATAAGTGAAGCCAATCTATGGCATTGTCGCTTGGGCCACATTAGCATCAAACGCATGAAGGAACTCCAAAATGTTGGACGTTTAAAGTCATTTGATTTTGAATCATTTGAAACATGTGAATCATGTCTCATGGGCAAGATGACAAGGTCGCCTTTCACTGGTACAAGTGAGAGGACTACTGAGCTGTTAGCTCTCATACATACCGATGTGTGTGGACCTATGAGCACAGAAGCTAGGAGAGGCTATCGATACTTTATTACTTTTACTGATGATTTTAGTAGATATGGGTATATCTACTTAATGAAACATAAATCCGAATCCTTTGAAATGTTCAAAGAATTTCATAATGAAGTAGAGAAACAAACAGGCAAAAAGATAAAGGCACTTCGATCAGATCGAGGGGGTGAATATCTGTTGTGGTTCTCAGAACTGAGGGTCAACAGGATCAAGAAAGGATTTACGTTACTGAAATCTTAACAACTAACTCCAATGATTGGGTATTAGATATCGGTTGTGGTTCTCACATTATTTCGAATGTGCATGGACTAAGAAATAGGAGAAGGTTGCAGAAGGGTGAGATAGATCTCCGTGTTGGAAATGGAGCAACTGTTGCTGCAATTGAAATTGGAGATTATAGTCTATCTTTACCTTCTGGCTTAGTTTTAGAACTTAATAATTGTTATTTTGTTCCTTCCATAACTAAGAACTTGATTTCATTTTCGGTTTTGCATCGTGAGGGTTATAAATTTGTTGTTGATGATGGTTTTTCCATTTATAAGAATGACATTTTTTATGCCCAGGCACATATGACTAGTACTGGACTATACAGATTAGTGCTCAAATCCGATGTATATAACGTGGATACTAAAAGGCAAAAGTCGAATGATATAAGTGAAGCCAATCTATGGCATTGTCGCTTGGGCCACATTAGCATCAAACGCATGAAGGAACTCCAAAATGTTGGACGTTTAAAGTCATTTGATTTTGAATCATTTGAAACATGTGAATCATGTCTCATGGGCAAGATGACAAGGTCGCCTTTCACTGGTACAAGTGAGAGGACTACTGAGCTGTTAGCTCTCATACATACCGATGTGTGTGGACCTATGAGCACAAAAGCTAGGAGAGGCTATCGATACTTTATTACTTTTACTGATGATTTTAGTAGATATGGGTATATCTACTTAATGAAACATAAATCCGAATCCTTTGAAATGTTCAAAGAATTTCATAATGAAGTAGAGAAACAAACAGGCAAAAAGATAAAGGCACTTCGATCAGATCGAGGGGGTGAATATCTGAGCCACGAATTCGACCATCATTTGAGGAGTTGTGGGATTCTAACACAACTGACTCCACCGGGTACACCACAGCTGAATGGTGTATCTGAGAGAAGAAACAGGACATTGTTAGACATGGTCCGCTCAATGATGAGTTTTGCTAAGCTTCCTACATCCTTTTGGGGTTATGCCCTCACTACCGCTGGATTCACACTAAACAGGACTCCGTCACGATCAGTTGACAAGACACCACATGAGATATGGTTTGGGAAGCCTCCCAGCTTGTCATTTCTGAAGGTCTGGGGATGCGAGGCTTATGTAAAGCGTTTACTATCTGATAAGCTCGCACCCAAATCAGACAAATGCTTTTTTATAGGTTACCCCAAGGAAACGACGGGTTATTATTTCTACAATCCCGTTGAGAACAAAGTGTTTGTTGCTCGGGATAGTGTCTTTTTGGAAAAGGATTTCTTTTCCAAGAAGTCAAGTGGGAGAAATGTTCAGCTTGATGAGATTCAAGCAGAGCAACAAACTCCACAGCATGAGGACATAGAAGATATGTCAGAGGAACTTGATTTTGGAGGCATACCTTCACAAAGGGAAACCACCCAGATTCAAGATGTAGTTCCTCAAGTAGATGAAGCACCCGAGGTCCCACATATTGATGTGGTCAATCCTCCGGTTGAAGAGGTCCCACATACTAATGTGGTCGATCCTCTGGCTGATATCTCTCCAGCTATGGGACCACTTTGGAGATCAAACAGGCCAAGGCGGCAACCTAGACGATATGAGGATTTTGTCTTGACTGTTGATGTTCTACTTTTAGAGAATGATGAGCCTGCTACCTATAAACAAGCAATGGCGGACCCCGACGCTGAAAAATGGCTTGGAGCCATGAGATCCGAAATGGACTCCATGTCTGAAAATCAAGTTTGGGACTTGATAGATTTGCCTGATGGGGTAAAACCCATTGGATGCAAATGGGTCTTCAAGATCAAGACAGACAAGGATGGAAATGTTTCTGTCTATAAGGCAAGATTAGTTGCAAAAGGATTTAGACAAGTTCATGGTATTGACTATGATGAAACGTTCTCACCGGTCATTATGATCAGGTCCATTAGGATAATCCTAACCATTGCCGCTTATTATGATTATGAGATATGGCAAATGGATGTCAAGACCGCTTTTCTAAATGGTTTTCTAGAAGATAATGTATACATGATGCAACCAGAAGGTTTTGAGGATCCATAGAATTCTAGGAAAGTATGCAAGCTTAAGAAGTACATCTATGGACTTAAGCAAGCATTCAGGAGTTGGAATCTTTGTTTTGATGAAGTGGTCAAAAAGTTTGATTTCATCAGATGCGAAGAAGAGCCCTGTGTTTACAAGAAATTTAGTGGGAGCAGAGTGGCCTTCCTGGTTCAATATGTAGATGACATATTACTCATTGGAAATGATATTCCTATGCTGGACGTAGTAAAGGAATGACTTAAGAAGTATTTTCAATGAAGGATCTAGGAGAGGCGAGTACATATTATGCATTAAGATCTATAGAGATAGGTCTAACAGGCTTATTGGTCTAAGTCAAGAGACTTATATAGATAAGGTCCTTGCTAGATTTAATATGGTGAATTCTAATAAAGGATTCCTTCCTATGCCACATGACTTATGTCTCAGTAAAATCCAGTGTCCTAAGACATCTGGTGAAATGAGAAAATGAGTAGGATTTCTTATGTCTCATCCATAGGATCCATAATGTATGCTATGACTTGTACTCTCCCAAATGTTGCGCACGCTTTGAGTGTGTGCAGCAGATACCAATCAAACCCTGAAAGGCACATTGGTGTGCAACCAAGAACATTCTAAAGTACTTGAGAAGGACTGAGGATGATGTCTTGGTGAATGGAGGTGATGACGAATTGGTCGTCAAGGGCTATACTGATGCGAGTTTCCAGACAGACAAAGATGATTATGAGTCTCAGTCTGGATACGTCTTCATTCTGAATGGAGGAGTTATCATCTAGAAGAGCTCGAAGTAAAAGAGATTTTCCTAGTTTTATATGTGGATGACATATTACTCATTAGAAATGACATCCATATGTTGGAGACATTTAAGTACTGACTTAAGAAGGATTTCTAAATGAAGGACTTGGGAAATGCTGAGTACATATTAGGCATTAAAGTCTATGGAGATAGACAAACGAGACCTACTGGTCTGAGAAAGAGTTAGTGTCAATGGTGTATAAGAAAGAACATCCTATGGTACTTAAGAAGGACTAAGGATGAATTCTTGGTTTATGGAGATAATGACGAGTTAGTCGTCCAGACAAGTACTACGAAAGTGCCACATGATTCAATACTATGTTGATAGAGGATACACGAGGTTGTGCACATTGCACAGACGATAACATTGCAGATATTTTAACCAAGCCTATGTCTAGACCCAAGTGTGACAGTCACATTCGAGTCAAGGGGCTCAAACACATTAGAGAGTTCTTTTGAGACTTTGTTTGTTTTATGATAAATCTTGTTTATTGTTATCACAAACATTTATGCTTGACATATATATGAGTTTCATATTATTATTTAATCACTGCTTGAGATTAGATAAAGTATCCAAACAATTTAATAGTTAACAAATGGGTTCATCAAAACTGTTTTGGTGAATGAAACCCCATTAAGTGAACTGAAATTATAAAATTGTTAGAAGTCCATGGTCTGAGTCATTAACTTGGATACAAATGACTTTATTAAAGACCATATTGTGAGATTGATTGATAACACCGGGTTTCATGTGTTATGGGGACATAGTGATGTCTAATCAATTACATAGATGTGTATAGCGATACATGTCGGACAGACCGATCTTAGGATTCTTCAGGACATTACTGTAGAGTTCTAAGAATATTCATGATTAGTGAGTTCCTTAGACATGAGTATGATATAGTTATCATTTGGTTGCTGGTATGTCTTTGACACTGTTAAACGCTGACCGTAACAGGCAGTTATAAAGGCAGTGATTGAGATTGCCAAAAGTTGAGTGGGAGCTATAGTCGTACAAGATTGGATTTGTCCTCCTATTCCATGTATACCATGATACATTTGGAAAGGGTTGGTGTCTCGGCCACTTGAAGAGTGAGAACTGTGAAAACGCATGGCCATGCTCAGATGGATTATAAGTAATCATCTGTACTGACAGTTCGATCTCAGGAGTTCAAGAAACATATTTGGCGGTAAAGATGAGTTTCATCATATAGTCAAATAAGACATTAAGTGACAGAGGAATTTTAATATTGCACACTTGTTTTAAGGACAAGTGGGAGACTGGAAGAATTGTGTCCTTTAATCGGATGTGCAATTACTTATTATGAAATAGGACTATTTATGGAGATTAATAATCCAGATATTTTAGGAGTCGCATGCTATTGCTAGTGGCCAATACGACTTATGGGTTTAATCAGGTTAAGCCCATGGCTAGAATAATTGGGTCCTATGAGGTCACACACTTAGAGTTTATGGACTGGATCAAGCAAATTTGCAGGCCCGGTAACCCTGTAGTATTTGGGCTATGTGGAATAACAAACGAAGTTGATTGCTTTTCAAGTATAAAATAATAGTTATTTATTATTTGGAAATAAAGACTAAGATATATAAAGATATATCTACTTTCCTATTATTATGGTAAGATAATGATAATATTATTAGGGTATAAAGATAACCTAATATATATTGTGAACGTGATTTGGGAAATCATGGAGAAAGATATACGAGAGCTTCTTTGAGATCGGTGGAGCCGCAATTTACATTTACAAATACAAAGAGAGGTGCTTGGTTAAAAGGTTTAACCGATCAGAACAAAAGCTTGTTGGTTTGTTATTCTCCCTCGTTTCAAGATTATACCTTTGAGTTACTCGGTCTAGCAGAAGAGACTTAAAGGTGATCCAGTTTATTGCTCGTGTGGACTAATTAGAGGAGTCACACTTGAGGCTCTAATCTCTCCATTCCAGTGAGATTCAAACACGCATCAAGAGGTATTTATTCTTTCTTATGTACGATCTATTTAGTTTATGCATGAGATCCTTGGTTAGATGTTAGGAAAACGTTTCCTGAAATTCCGCTTTAAGCATCTAAAACCCTACAACGTCCGGATTACTTAAAATAATGGGGTAGTTATTACAGTTAGGTGGGGACAAGACATGTAGTAATGACGCACAACAACGTCCATCTGACATGCTAATCTCGCGTTCTGCAAGTACCCATACACTCGCGTTCTGCGAGAACACGTACACTCGCGGAACGCGAGATTAACATGCATGTAATTAACCTAATTTTTTGCTAATCTCGCGTAACGCGAGTGTACGCGTTCTGACCCGGCGTTGTTTGAATAAAGCACCGGTATATAAGAACCGTGTAAACTTTCTCTTTCACGTATATGTCAAAGTGTCTGTTAGTCGACGCTCCCTCTTCACCGGTTCCACCGTTCTCCGATTCGAGAAAAAGGCGGGCACCTTCTCCTCTTGGTTTGCTTCTCCTTCGTCAGAGTATGAGCTCAGTGGATCTCTTTCGAGCGTTTCAAGGCACCTAGATGGTTGGAGCTCCTTCTTCGAGTTTGATATGTAGACATTTACTAAATTATGGTTGAGGTTGAAACCAATTTATGGGAATTTAGTTTTTTTTATTATAAAGTTGTGGATTTTTAGGGTTAGCGATTTTATGATTTGGGGATTTCGGATCTGAAAATTGATGATTTGATGGGTAAAAGTTGTATTCTGGGAAGATGGTAATAGATGCTCGATTGCGGGAAGTTAAAATTGATGATTTGGGGATTTTGGGTTTAGAACATATATCATACAAGCTTCTTTGGCTGCTCGAAGTAAGACATTAGGTCAGATGAATTTTGATTCACCTAATGGACATCTTCTCCTCCCAAGTTTTCAGATATGTGCATTGAATTGCAATGAAAAGTTCCTCCAACTACTGGGAAACTGAATTTGTAGTATAAAATACACTAGAAATCATATTTGCTATTGTTGTTGGTTGTTATGATACTAGGACTAATAACATCAGTAGGCTGAATTTCATATAGAGTTCCAACTCAGTAGAGATTTTTGGCAATTTTGTAAAGGTCTCTCTTCCAATATTTTGAAGTCTAGGTGATTAGTTGGGTTGTTGAAAAATGCATTGGTCCATATTGCACTTGGTCATGATCAGGTACAGATTTAGAAGGTTCTACTACAGTGTATTTTTCATCCTTTTTGCTTCAACCAATTGGCTTTTTTAAATTTAGTATCTCTATAATTTGCCAAATCTAATCACTAATTTTCATTAAATCAGTCCAGCTTCATACATAACCACTAACCAACCTATATTTTTATTCTTCCCACAAATTCATCCGCGATCAAGTTTTTTGGAGTAAAACTTCTGTTTAATATATCTCTTGCTGTTTTTTCAGAACATACATATTTTTTCTTTTGAAACTGTTGTATGTGAGGCATTGGATTCGCACAAATTTGTAAATTTCTGCTTAACATTCAAGCCTATTAGCTTAATGGTAATCTAACGTGCTTGTAATGGATGTGGGTACGAGTCCCACATAGGCTAATTGATATCTCCATACTAATATGATCCTACTTTTAACATTCTTATACTGTACTAGTTAATCTCTTCATTCTTATTAGAGTTTTTTTTTTTTTTTTTTTTTTTTTTTGCCAAAACACCTTTTATTTGGCTGGATTTGCGCAAAACCACCTCTTATATCACTTTTTGCAACAAACCACTCATTTCTCTTATTTTGTTTACATCGAACCACCCTTCTGTCACCTTCGTTAGTGTTTCCGTTAGTGTTTGTGCAAATACCATTTTAACCGCACTTTATTATAATTTTTAAGGGTAAACATGTAATTTTGGAGATGGTTGTTTTTGTAATTACTCAAAAAGTGATTGAAATTCTTGTATTATTATCTTCTTCCTATATCCACGCCTATATACACGCGACTTTTTCACTATATGCACGTCAATATGTGCGCAGACGTTTTGCGCATAAGTGGATGCGCTGTTGTTTTGCGCATAAGTGGGTGCGCTTTTGTTTTGCACATAGGGGTATTTTGGGGATAAATTTGAAAATTCTGGCGTGGCCTGACAAATTTATGCGTTGGTGTTCTGCGCACATAAGAAGTAATGCGCAAACGTTCAGCGCACAACTTCGAGACTCCGAAACGTTGTGCGTTGAACGTTTGCGCACAACATCTGTGCGCAAAAGAGTTGTGCATAGGGTCTTTAAACCCTAAATGCGCAGCTTCTTCTTCTTCCTTCTTTCTCTCTTCTTCTCTGTTTCACTCCCGACGGCGCCGATACCCTTTTTCCACATTCTGATCGTTTCCCTCCTCTAAACACAATTCCGTCAATGGATTCTCAACCACCTCATTCTTCCGCTCCCGACGATATCCTTTCCGTCCCGATCCCTACACCTCCGGCGACCTTTGGCAACCTTGCCCGATGCTGAAACCTTGGTGGATGGCGGCGGTATGCAACTCGAGCGGCGTTGGCAGCGGCTAATGAGGCTCCAGCGACTGCTCCGGCGACTATTCCGATGACAACGCGGACACGGGCGACAGGTCGGGTTTCGGCGACTCGGGTTCCGACGTCGACGACTACGGATCCGGCTTTCGAGACACCGCACGAGCTTCATTCGGTATGTAATTTCTAAACCCGCTTTTTTAAATTTTAATCGTATTTAATTTTGGAAATTGATTAGTTAGGCATCGTTTATTTTAAGTAATAATTATGATTCGTTAATGTTAGTTAGTAATTGTTGTGTTTATTATATAATTTCGTAAATAATATAATAGATATTCGAGGCCTTTAAGATTCATAATTAATTGTAATTATTAATATGAATTGTTAATAATTTGTAAGAATTCGTATTAGTAGTGATTATGAATTAAATATTAGAAACTTAAAAGTCATAATTAGCTATGACTTAATTGTTAAGTTTCTAAGCATTTGATTATGAAGTTGCAAAATATTTTCGAATATTTTTACGAATATTTTAATATGAATTAGTCATACTAAAAATGTAAAAACATGTAGATTATACAAGCCGTCATGGATCGGTCTTGCTTTACGATGCCCGCACCAGTACCCGAACGGCTCCCACGTCGTCATGCTATGGCATCCGGTGTGCGACTATTCCATGATATGCACGTTTTAGACATGACAGCCGATAGGATTCCTGACCGTCGTGAGCCCGAGGATGACTATGACGAGACACAGCAGCAGCAGGAGATAGATGGTGAGCATATGGAGATAGATGGACAGACACAGGATTGTAATGTCGACGTAGATTTTCCTGGTCGATATCTTTCGAGGTTTGACCCCATTGATCCCACTCCATTAGAGACGCAGATGCCTACAGACATAGAGGTGACCACAGATGACTATGATATCAGTGACGCACCTCTGTTTCAGGATGTTGTCCCTCCCACTTCAGATCATACAGAGCAGGATTTGCCTCCAGTGTCAGATGCAGCAGCTCCGACATCTTCTCCCCCCTACGGTCGCATCTTCAGAGCCAGTGTCGGGAGATTTAGACGACGATGACCATGCCCCACCGACATATTTTCCTTGGCTCGGGGAGTCGATGCAGGACATTTGTCGTCCACGTGCGCCTCATCTACTGTATTCTTATGAGACGCATATAGCGAGGTATATATGGTCGCGTGGTCCTCTTTCAGGGCCCCTCCCGATGTACCATTGGTGCCTCCAGTGCAGGCTAGGAGGCGTGCCCCTGCGGGGGAAGCTGTAGGCAGAGGCAGAGGCCGAGGCAGAGGCGGTGGCAGAGGGAGAGGTAGAGGCAGAAGTAGAGGCCAGGAGGGTGCTGATGAGGGAGTTGATGGTGAGGGAGCTGCTGCTGAGGGAGCTGCTGTTGAGGAGGTTGCCGCTCCAGTTAGAGGTGTCGTCGTCCCAGGCAGAGACGACGAGTAGGAGATGCTCAGCCACCTCAGGCTGTTGCTGATAAGCACCCAGAGGATGAGCCCGAGGCTGATGCGGCTCCGTTTGATCCGGTAGGTTCAATAACATTTATGAATGCTTATATAACTTAACGTTTCATATTTACCAATCTGAGTTGTTGTTTTTCTGTACTTATTTAGGCTAGGAAGCTCCTGAGGGTACACTACAGATCTGCACAGGTTCATGAGTATGAGCCTCATATTTCAGCTGAGGAGGGTACATGGTTCAGGCTTGCTGAGCGTTCTGGGCTGGCAGACCTTCGCCGAGTGGGCATAGCGTCTCATATCGATGCTGTATTGATATCTGCTTTTGTGGAGAGGTGGCACCCAGAGACCAACACTTTCCACATGCCATTTGTTGAGATGACCATCTGCCTACATGACATAATGCAGATCCTCAGAGTCCGTATACATGGTCGTAGCTGCAATTCAGTTATGACAGATGACCAAATCTATGATCTGCTTGGGGAGGCTATGGGTCAGACGGCTGAGGACATGAAGAAATGTCATAGTGACGGTGGAATTCATTTCGATGCACTCAAAGCTCGGTTGAGAGTTTTGTTTGATGCACCAGTCAGGAACGAGAGTCACATTGCCACTATCTATCTCCTCTTACTTCTGGGCTCGACTGTCTTGGTGGACAGGTCGACAAAGGGTGTCAAGGTCCAGTACGCGAAGCTTGTTATCAACCATGAGCATACAGGGGACATTGCATGGGGAGCCGACATACTTGCGTTAGTGTATCGCAATTTAGGGTTTGTATCTAGAGTCGAGGCGTGTGGGATTGCTTCATGTGGGATTCTTCTGAAGGTAAGATCTCGTCTTTAACGTTTTGGTGAATAACTTTTAACTATTCACGTAGTTTTACTAATAATGTGTAATTGTTTATATGTAGTGTTGGATCTGGGCATACTTTCCCCATTTTCGTGATCACTTTGTCACGAACCTTGAGCTGCTGCAGGATTTTATCGCTCGTTAAGTTCAATCACAACACAAATTAAAAATATAATGTCACGCATAAGTGATAATTTGAGAACTACGTAATGACTTGATTTCACCACATATCGGTGGATACGTAAGACATTTGACATAAAATATAAATGTGTCAGATTGAGTCGCACATGATTTATAATTGATTTAAAAAATAAAATTAATAGTGAGAGGATTAGACAACCCTTCCTAGAAGGTGGGTTTAGTCTCGCTCACGCCGTACAAATGATAGGTGGGTCGTATCTAGACAACCCTTCCTAGAAGGTGGGTTTAGACTCGTTCCTCTAATGTACGTTAAAACATAAACACACTGAACTACGTAAGGCTTGATTCTCTTAAAAGAGATACGTAGGCAATCCGCTATATTTGGATGAAGCCCAAATCATAAAAATCATTTAAATGTTTTGTATCTATGTTACTTTTAATCAAAAGAGTCAAAACAGAAGGTCGAACTACAATAAAAATAATTAAGATGTGTTTTGCGATCTTGTGTACATTTTTGCTCAACATTGTGATTATATGTCTTTATGTTGATGACATGCTTATCTTTGGAACACATATAAATCCTATAAATTTGACCAAACTTTATTTATTTTCTCACTTTTATATGTAAGACTTAGGTGAAGCTGATGTGATTCTAGGTGTTACAGTCAAGGTTATTAAACTCGAGAATCTACTAATGACTCGGAGGGGGTCCTTAGACTCGGCTCGTAAATTCGTAAGACTCTACTAAAATAATAAAAAATAAAATAAATATATATATATAATAAATAAATATAAATTTTAATCAAAAATAATAAAATTTATATGATAATTGTTTGTCTAAACATCTTAGACAAAGCTTAGCTTGTAAATTTTTTCCAGAACTTACCGGAGTAAACAAAAATCCACATATATTATATTACAACAATATTTCATCAAAAGCCCACATACGACAATCTGCAATACACTGGTTTTTGGGTAAATACCCCAAAACTGTAATGTGTTTTAAGTTTTTGCATCACTTTTTTAAGTTATAAGGAAATACCTCTTTGCTGACGTGGCAACTGTCAACAAATTTTTTAAAAGAATTGTCAACAAAATTTTTAACAGAATTGTCAACAAAATTTTTAACAGAGTTGTCAACAAGAATAATAAGTTGTCAACACCAATAATAACTTGTCAACAACATAACAAAATTGTCAACACGATTAAACTGACAACAAGAGTAATGAAACGAACAAGAGTTATTAATATTGTCAACAAAATTAAACTAAGTTGTCAATACGAATAATAATTTGTCAACACGAATAATAATTTGTCAACACCACTAATAACTTGTCAACAACATAACAAAATTGTCATCACGAGTAATTAATCTGTCAGCACGAATAATAATAATTTGTCAACACGAGTAATTAAGTTGTCAACATAAATAATATATTGTCAACACAATAAATAATTTGTCAAACACCACTAATAACCCTCAACAAAACAACAAATGAGTGTCAACACTACAAATAAGTTGTCAACATAACTAAATAAGATTCGAGAAAGCAAAATTTGTAAAATACTTACATAGTGTTCTACATTTCTTACATTATAATGCAGGGACAAAAAATGCATTTTTGGATGTCCAGTATTAACTAACAAGTACTTTATTACTCCGTATAAGAGATGGATTTAAAACACTTCATTAGCTTTTTTATAGGTCTTATGTCTGCAAAAGATCAAAGATAATTCAGACAAATTTTCGCCAAAAATAGGGAGGAAAACATTCATCTACAAAGTAGTGATGAAACAATCATTCAGAATAAGCAGAGCTCATATTTCTGATCAGCTCTAGTTTTCTTCAATGAAGTGAGACAAGATTATATCTTAACATGATATCAAATTCGAACTGGAACAGTAAGATTATATCTTATGCTCCACAACTCCACCACAACCTCCTCCATCTCCTCCACTAGAGTCTCCTCCAGCATTACCATCAAGTCGTGCTTGAATCATATAATGTAAAGACAAAATAAAGTCCTGCTTGAATCATACAATGTAAAGACAAAATAAGGACTTGCTTGAATGAATTGAAAAGAAATAGTGACCTACTTGAATGAATTGAAAAGAAATAGTGAACTGCTTGAATCATCGTTTCCACTAAGTGATATCCCCCACTTGGATATTGAGGGAACTCAAAGCTGACAACGAGATCTAGGCCAGGAGGTTTCCGGCTCCACTCCCCTTCCTTGCGTTAGTCGACATGCTTGAAACGCTAAGTTTTCTCCCCGCGAATTCGGCGGAGCCGCCGCAGGAACAGAAACTGTTCCGGAGGAGGAAGCGATCGGAGATGTTACAGGCAGACCTTGAATTAGGCAGCGATTGACCTCGCCGAGGGGATCTAAGGCGGCAAAGACGAGGGATCGAAGGAGGGACTCAGATTTGAACCTTGATTATGACCTTGGATTTCCCGATGTCGAGACCTAGGGTTAGGGAGCAGAGAAGGGGATCGATAATGGAAGGGAGCAGATAAGCTCGTGTAGGTGGCGAAAGTGGACAGGGGTATATTATTAGAATTTAATTAGGAGACTGTAGAAACTTATAATTTAACTGCAAGAGAGGTATCGGGCACAAATCCTTCCTGCAATACTACGTACTATAGGACTACTAGGCCTATTTTAAATTTGTGATAAACTTGGTCCAATTAGCCCAAAGGCTAGAATTCATCAAAATTGACTAAAAACAATGGTGCAACAGACTCGTACGAGTTTGTGAAATTTGTACGAATCTACGAATGTGACCGAGTCTGATACGAGTCTGATGCCCACCGAATTTTACTCTCGAGTTAACTCGTTACCCATACCCTAACTCGTAAACTCGTCCGATTCTACGAGTTAACTCGTGAATTTAATAACCATGGTTACAATAACTAGAACTGAAAATGACTTCATTTTGTCTCAATCTCATTATGCAGAGAAAGTACACAACAACAACATTCCTCATTTATCCCGAAAAACGGGGTCTGGGGTGGTCAGGATTGGTATTTCCTTACCCCAACAGGTTGGGAGGAAGTAATCGATATGACCTAAAAGTGCATGAAACTACCACAAGACCTAAAACAAACCGAAAACAGAAAGGTCAAAACAGAGAAAAACAATACACGGCTACAAGCCCGAGAAACGAGGATACACCGCTCCAGGGACCCCAGTTCACGCTTCTGTAACTCGAATCTTTTCCCTCCACAAAGCTCTGCCTTGAGCCACGTCAACTGAAAGCTCCAAAGCGGCGAGGTCCTTTCGGATGACCTCCATCCAACTCTTCTTTGGTCGCCCTCTACCCCGACGGTAGAGGGCGACCAAATAAGTGTTTCACACAATTTGATGTGGTCCCAGTTAGAACTCCTTTTGACTCTAGCACACAATTAAATAAAAACTAAGGTGATAGTGTTTCACAAAGTGAGTATGCTAAAGTAATTGGAAATTTGATGTTTTTGATGAACTGTGCTCGACCTGATATTGCTTATTTTGTTAGTAGCCTTAGTCAGTACACTCATAACCCTAGTAAGGATCATTAGGGCGCACTTAACAGATTGTTGAGATATCATAAGGGTACCATGGATTGAGGTTTACATTATGTTGGGTATCCTAAACTTTTAGAGGGATATTGTGATGCAAATTATGTTACCGATGATGAAGAAGTTAGCTTCACTAGTGTTATTTCTTGGAAGTCTTCTAAGCAGACTTATATAGCTAGATTTACTACGAAGTCCGAGTTCATAACTCTAGATTTAGCAAGTCAAGAGGTTGAGTGGTTAAGAAGTTTACTCGCTGATTTACCAGGGGGGGGGGGAGTGGGTAGTTCCCCTATCTCTCTACATTGTGACTCACAAGCTACGATTTGCATAGAAAACAACATTACCTATAATGGTAAGAAGAGACACATTTGGATTAGACATGCGTCTCTGAGACAATTGATCACGAATGGAGTATTTTGCTTAGAGTATTGATATCAAAGTGGAACATTGCAGATCTTTTGACTAGGGACTAAACAAAAGATTAGCTCTTCACACGTCGAAGGGAATGGGTCTAAAATTCTAGGTGTATCCAAATTGTGATCAAACGAAGCCTTGAAAAGACTCATATGATGTTACACTACATCCCATTCTATGACGAGTGTATTGCAGAGGATGAGCTTCTTGGTGGATGAAAGCTTAATATATTTACTAAAGAATCTCTTTAAGACTCCATGTAAGCACATTTCATTGCAAGTTATTCAAAATTTGAAGATTTTTATATCTAAGAACATAGGTATGTCAAAGGGTAATTTGGTACATATTGAGCGATGCTTTACTACTCTTTCATGTCAGAAATCGGATTCTATTTGAGTCAAGAATGGCATCACCCCACTCCTATATAAGAACACAATTAACACTCCTACAATTATCACCCATACAATAGATGTGCTAATTGCACTCATACATTAAGTGCGTTAATTGCTCACCTACATTAGATGTGCTATTGTTTTGCCTTAGATTTAATTTTTAATTTTTTTATAACCTTTTTAATTGTCACACGCCTAATATAGGTGTGCTAATGTTTTATATTTCATCTATCTCTCTACATTGTGACTCACAAGCTACGATTTGCATAGCAAACAACATTGCCTATAGTGGCAAGAAGGGACACATTCGGATTAGACATGCGTCTCTGAGACAATTGATCACGAATGGAATATTTTGCTTAGAGTATTGATATCAAAGTGGAACATTGCAGATCTTTTGACTAGGGACTAAACAAAAGATTAGTTCTTGACACGTCGAAGGGAATGGGTCTAAAATTCTAGGTGGATCCAAATTGTGGTCAAACGAAGCTTTGAAAAGACTCATATGATGTTACACTACATCCCATTCTATGACGATTGTATTGTAGAGGATGAGCTTCTTGGTGGATGGAAGCTTAATATATTTACTAAAGAATCTCTTTAAGACTCCATGTAGCACATTTCATTGCAAGTTATTCAAAATTTGAAGATTTTTATATCTAAGAACATAGGTATGTCGAAGGGTAATTTGGTACATATTGAGCGATGCTTTACTACTCTTTCATGTCGGAAATCGGATTCTATTTGAGTCAAGAATGGCATCACCCCACTCCTATATAAGCGGTGTGGATCATTTGGTCCGCTTTTATAGTCCAAATAGTGGTCCAATCATTTTTATTGGTCCATTTATCACTTTAATTAAAATTAAATTGAAGTCTTACAACTTTCATCTTCCCCTAGACCAATACAAGACATTGGACTACTATTTGGACTATAAAAGCGGATCAGATGATCCACACCGCTATATAAGAACGCATTTAACACTCCTACCATTATCACCTATACAATAGGCGTGCTAATTGCACTCCTACATTAAGTGTGTTAATTGCTCACCTACATTAGATGTGCTATTGTTTTGCCTTAGATTTTCTTTTTAAAAAAAAAAAATTTTATAACCTTTTTAATTGTCACACGCCGAATATAGGTGTCCTAATGTTTTATATTTCCTCATTTTTCCAGTTTCACCCATTGATCGCGGTTCTGTGGCTAATCTAGTCGTGCTATGCCTATGTTAGCCGTTAGGGGTGAGCAAAAATATCTGATCCGATCCGATAATCCGCCGATCGAATCCTTAAAAATCCGCATCTGAAAATATCCGATTAAGTTTTATCCGAATCTGGTCCGATCCGAGCGAATTTTCCGGATATTTGGACCGGATACGGATCGGAATATTTAGCTTACGGATATCCGAAAATATCCGGTACTATTATTATAATATATAAATATATTTTTATAGAACTAAAATATACTTTTATAAGTGTAGATGATTCAATAATTATTTTTATTCTCTCAACACAAAAATTCTCTTATATATAACATAACTTTTATTGTTGTTCTCAAAATTTTATATTTTAATTGCTTATTTAAATTGTTGATTCGCTAAATGAATCAAATATATTAATTTTCACATCTTAATTCCTCTATATAATATATATAATTATATATTTAACATTTATTTTATATTTTGTGAATTTTAATTTTAATAAAAATAAAAAGTTTAATTTAATTTTCATATACCTTCTAGAAATCGGATAATTCGGATATCCGAGTCAAATATCCGATCCGATCCGATCCGGACAATATTTACCGGATATCCGCTCCAAAACGGACCGGATACGGATCGGGGTTTTGTGGAAATTTTTTTAGCGGATATCCGGCTTACCGGATCGGATCGGATAATCCGATTGCTCTGACCTATTAGCCGTGCAAAGTCACGTCTAGTTAGGGCATCCAACGCGTTCGCGTAGTGACTGTTTTTCTTTTTTCAAATATGGGTAATGCGTTCGCCTATGCTCTCGTCTGCATGGATATAAAATTTATGAGTTTATTTAGCCGTTGTAATGTTTCTTAAACAAATTTATTTTTCTCAAAAGATGCATTTATCTAATGACTAAGCCAAACAAACTCTAAGTCGACACTCGAGTCAAATTTGGGCTCTAACCAAACCCTTCCAGTCGTTGAGCCCATACAAATTTGGGCCATGGCCTAAAAAACATAAGCAGAAAAGAACAAAGTAACGAATTGATAAAAAGGGGAAATAATAAAAAGCGCGAGAATGGTTGGTTTGGTAACTTGGGTTGGATGCTTTTCAGGTTTACAACTCAGAATGAGGTCGCCTGACATGGGAACAACAACGCCGCCGTCCCAAACGCGCGAAACTCCACCTTTCTGGAAACCCCTTGGTAAAGTGTTCCTGATCTTCCTACTTTGTTCTTCAGTAGCCAATTACCATGTTTGCTTGGTTTTCATTGTGATGATGCATGCATGTTATACCCATTTTGCTTACAAATTTGCAATTGCAATTTGTTGACCACAATTGTCAGAATGTTAGTTGAAAGATCAAATAGTTAAGTTTATTAGGAATCCCACATCAACCCTACCTACCTTTTAAAATATTTTACTTATTATAATTCCAGTTGGGACATTCCTTCTGATGAAAGGGTTTGCAAGCAAGGTATCAGGTTTAAACATAGTATTAAACCTTTGATTCCAATCCAAGCTTCAATTGCTGAGTGCATTTGATCGAATCTGCAAGACATAGGCACATAGCTAGAACAAAGTCTGTGGTTGAGGAGGATTATTCTTGAATACTTGGCTATTGATGACTTCTGTGGGAAGTAGAAATTAGTGGGATGATTAGGTTGTAGTTACTACAGTTTCTAGAACAAGGATTTGTTTGCAAGGAAGAGATTTTCTATCATTTTTGTATCAGGGGAGTGGCCCTTTCCTTATCTTAGTCTTTACTTTGAAAAAAACATTCAAGCACATTTCAGATCTGAGAACTTTTTCTGGTCCTATATAATGTGCAGACTCTTCAAATGCTACTTCTCAGGCCTCTTCTTCTGCTTTCATCGCAAACCCATTGATCCCTCCTCTGAGGTATTTATTACTTATCGTCTATTTTCACATGTTTTATGACATCTTTTGAAGAATTTTTATTTCAGAATTAGATTTTAACTTGAATGCTGTCCTTCAATTGGCATTGTAGAGCTCCTGTGAAACTGCAAAGGTGTCACCCATAAGCTGCAAAGGTGAAAACATGGACTCTCAGGTGTGGGTTTTCTATTGATCATAGTGTTTACTCCCTGGGTTTTGTGGTTTTGATTTTCATGCTTTTGTGGCATTTCTCATTTCAAGCAGTTTTTGAATTATGATTGAATGTTAACAGTTTTGATGGGAGCCCATTCATTTTATTTCACAAACATAGTAATTATTGAACTTAAATGGCATTTCCACCAATTAGACATCCAGATTTCTCCGTATATGCATGTTTCTGATTTCACTTGTCAAGTCCCTTGCATTTTATATGCAAAACAATGACATATTTGAAAATTCTCTTTACAGACTTTTAATGAGAAAATGACAAATGGAAAGAACATTCCTTCCACAAACATAATCCAGAACCATGACTTCTCTCAAGGACTCCAGTCATGGCACCCAAATTGTTGCCAATGTTTTATTGCCCCATCATGCAATCTCCAAGAATTGCCTATATCAGATGGCGGCTATGCTGTCGTTACAGACAGGAAAGCGTGCTGGCAGGGATTGGAACAAGACATCACAAGCAAGGTGTCTTCGGGGTTGACTTATAATGTTTCTGCTTGTGTAAGAGTCTCTGGACCTCTTACTGGATGCTCTGATGTTATAGCCACTTTGAGAATGGAGAATCATGATTCAACCACAACGTATCAGTTCATTTCACGGTATACATCATTCTTGTTTTGTATTCACCTGACTTGTTTCTAGAAATCATACCGTATTTATACGTGATCAATTCTGTCACAGCATTTCCGTGTCAAAAGAAAAATGGGAGACATTGGAAGGCACTTTTACATTACCATATGTGCCTAAGCGGGCCGTGTTTTATTTGGAAGGGCCGTCTCCTGGTGTAGATTTGCTAATTAAGTCAGTTGTGATACACTCTCCCAGTCAAAGCATTTCTCAAGTAAGCACATTATTCATTTTCCCTATTAACAACCTTCTGATATTATTTCTTCCATGATACACAAAGTGATAGATTTTTTTTCCGCTGTGGTTTGATATGTGCGTTGGCAGAGTACCAGCGGAAGATGTCTGGCAGATACAGATGATAATGTAATTGTAAACCCAGAATTTGATGACGGTCTTAACAACTGGTCTGGAAGAGGCTGCAACATAACAGTACAGGATTCTCTAGCAGATGGAAAAATTGTTCCAAAATCAGGCAAGGTATTTGCAGCGACAAGCGGTCGCACACAGACATGGAACGGAATTCAGCAGGAGATCACTGGACGAGTTCAGAGAAAGTTGGCCTATGAGGTTACCGCTCTTGTTAGAATATATGGTAACAATGTTACCTTAACCAACGTTAGTGCTACCTTGTGGGTCCAAACTCCAGGCAAGAGTGATCAATATGTTGGTGTATCAAGGTTAGTATACTAACTACATTTCTGTTCAGATGATGAGCTATGAAAAACCTTTTCAAGGCGTTTATGCTTTATTTTTTTAGCTTAATATTTCTGCATCTAATTTCTGATGAGGAACTTTCGCTCTTATAGTGTGCAGGCAACGGACAGCGACTGGGCGCAATTACAGGGAAAATTCCTCTTAAATGGATCACCATCAAAAGTGGTCATTTATTTGGAAGGTCCACCTGCTGGAACTGATATTCTTCTTAACAATTTGGTGGTGAAACATGCCGAGAAGACACCTCCATCACCTCCACCAATTATTCAGGTTTTCTTTTGACAAATTTTAATTTTCAAAACTATTCTACTCTGGAGATACTCAATACCTTGATTATGATCACTAAGCGCATTTTAAACTACATACTTTACAGAATGCATCTTATGGAATGAATATCATGCAAAACAGCGAGCTCAGCAATGGAACAACCGGGTGGTTCCCTCTTGGTAATTGCACGTTAAATGTAGCAACAGGATCGCCACACATACTACCTCCAATGGCGAAAGACAGCCTTGGTGCTCATGAACGTCTAATCGGTCGCTACATCCTTGTGACAAACCGAACCCAGAATTGGATGGGGCCCGCTCAAATCATAACTGACCAATTGAAACTTTTCCTGACATACCAAGTGTCAGCCTGGGTCAAAGTAGGCTCTGGTGCATCTGGTCCACAGAATGTCAACGTTGCTCTCAGTGTAGACAATCAGTGGGTAAATGGGGGGCAAGTTGATGCAACCAGTGACAAATGGCATGAAATTGGAGGCTCTTTCAGAATTGAGAAGCAACCGTCAAAGGTGATGGTTTATATTCAGGGTCCTAGTTCAGGAGTTGACTTGATGGTTGCTGGACTCCAAATTTTCGCTGTTAATCGGGAGGCTAGATTTAAACATTTGAAGAGGGAGGCTGACAAGGTAATTTACTGCTTACAGTTGTTTGAAATTTGATGCTTGAATTCATTTGCTCTGAAATTCCAGTGTGGTGGGGCTGGCTTTGATGCTTAGATTATGAAATGAAATATAAACACTTATCTAGAATATAGCCTTAGATTATGGCTATGAAACTTTGCTACTGATAATCTTCATTTGACATCTATGCATTTTAAAGTGTTGAGTCAATTGAATTTTTCTTCCCACAAATGCAGACATTGTAAAATGGTTTCTCTTTCTCTCTCTCTTGGTGATGTCTTTTGTTTACATCCTGCAGATTCGTAAACGTGATGTTCTGCTAAAGTTCAATGTACCTTCGGGTGGCAGTTCATCAGGCTCATTTGTGAAGGTCAAACAAACAACAAACAGCTTCCCTCTAGGATCCTGCATCAGTCGATCGAACATAGACAACGAAGACTTTGTCAATTTCTTTGTCAAAAACTTCAACTGGACAGTCTTCGGTAACGAGCTGAAATGGTATTGGACAGAGGCTCAAAAAGGAAACCTCAACTACAACGACGCTGATGAGATGGTAGATCTTTGCCAGAAAAACAACATACAACTCAGAGGCCACTGCATATTCTGGGAAGTGGAATCAACCGTCCAGCCATGGATCCGCGCTCTGAGCAACACTGATCTCATGACAGCTGTCCAAAACCGACTCAAAGACCTTCTCACTCGCTACAAGGGAAAATTCAAGCACTATGACGTCAACAATGAGATGCTACACGGGTCATTCTACCAAGACAGATTGGGCAAAGACATAAGAGCAAGCATGTTCAAAACCGCTAACCAACTCGACCCAGACGCCCTCCTTTTTGTGAACGACTACCATATCGAAGACGGAAATGACACACGGTCAACACCCGAAAAGTACATTGACCAAATTCTTGACTTACAATCTCAAGGTGCTCCTGTTGGCGGGATTGGCATCCAAGGCCATATAGATTCCCCTGTGGGTCCCATTGTATGCTCTGCATTGGACAAGCTCGGGATTCTCGGGTTGCCCGTATGGTTTACCGAGCTTGACGTCTCGTCTATAAACGAGCACGTGAGGGCGGATGATTTGGAGGTGATGTTAAGAGAGGTTTTCGCACATCCTGCTGTGGAGGGAGTTATGCTTTGGGGATTTTGGGAGTTGTTTATGAGTCGAGAAAACTCGCATCTTGTGAATGCAGAAGGTGACATTAATGAAGCTGGAAAGAGACTGATTGAGTTAAAGAATGAATGGAGAAGTCATGCTCATGGCCATGTTGATGAAGACGGCGAGTTCGGGTTTAGAGGCTTTCACGGAAGTTATCAGTTGGAGGTTGTTACTCATGGAAATGCGGTTGTGACAAAGAAGTTTGTCGTCGACAAGGATGATTCGCCTCTTGTCGTGAACATAGATCTCTAAGGAAACTTATTGCAGGTACTTGTTCATTTGTGAAGTGAAAAAGAATGATGTGTGTGTTTGATGTTGTGTATATTTCATGTGTATGAATAAACACTGCTTGTGTTGTGCTCTGTTCTGTGATTATAAGATTGGATTTGTGATGTACTCCTGGAACTCATTATCTGCTTATAGAAATGTCAAATGTTTGAGTTTGCTAATCAACTTTCAATAGTGTCAACCAATTGAAAATGTTGGACGATCATAATATTTAATTTGTTTGATTTTGACCGAAGAAAAAAAGACATGTGGAAAAATACATTAGAAAAAAATTAGTGATGGTGCGAAATTAACAGAATTACCTGTTCGGGTGTTCCATTTCCCACCATCACCCGCTGGAGTATCTACTCCACAGCTCTTGCGCTGCTCGTTGGCTCCTCAATTCTTCCCCAATTCACCGATTCCTACCTCGAAATCCATGGCCACGTTACTCAATTACACGCCGCCTTCCGCTTTTCGGCAATCGTTATCCACCCGAAGAATCCCCAATTCCAATTTCTGCGTCCGAGCATCCACAGAAGTTGGCTCAAAGGGGAATCCCGGTGCCGGAGCTGCAACGCCAGCTCCTACTTTCTCTCCGCCACCGAATTTCAAGGCGCCTGAGCCCAAACGGTTCGGTGTCCGACCTGATAAGATTTTCGACATACTCGGTGCTTCTCTTGCTTTGTTTTTCCGATTAGGAACCGGTGTCTTTGTTTCTGGGTAAATTCCTTTTCGCTTTTCTTCAATGGAACTTTTTCTGTTTGAGTATTTGGTTTCTGATTGTTGGATTCTTAGGTTTGATTTTTGAAATTAGGTTTTGTGAATTGAATTTTTTAGGAATTGGTATTAGGTCATTGCTTTATTTGATTGTTTGGCACTTGGAAGTGTAATTGGGGTTTTTGGCGTGACCGAATTTGAGTCAATTGCAGGTATTCTGGATCTTTTGTGTCCAAGGATGAAATTCCAGCTGGACAGTATGCTCTTGAGTTTGCTGGTAATCTTATTATGACTTCAAAGCAATCACATTTCATGGTTTAATCTATTCTGTAAGGTTCTTTAAGATTCATATCACTACATGTTTTCTTACGTGCTTCATTAAGCATATATGAATGACATGACAAAATTATAATCTATTGTCACTTGACAATACTTTTAAGGCTGGGTACAATATCTTCTCATGTCAAATGCCCAATGTTATTCTCCAGCTGATATGTCCTGGATTTGCATCAGTCTTCTTGATGTTCTGTTGCATGTGTAGTACCTAGTTACTATTGCACCCTAGTGCATATATCATTCATCAAAAATCTTATTTCCCTTTGCTCTTTGCTCTTTTTTTTGGCGAATCTCTGAATGCATTGTCTGATTAATGAATCTGTTTCTTGAGAAAAAGGCTTCACGGTGAAGGAAACATCGAGTTTAGGTCCACGTCCGGAAAAACCAATTGAGATATATGAGTTTGAGGGGTAAACCTGGTTACACCATTTCTTCTTGAGATTTTTTTGGTTAACATCACTGACTATTTTTATACATCGCTGATCTGGGATATGGAATGCGTGGCAAATTCAGCTGTCCATTCTGCCGAAAGGTATCATTAATTTGTTGACATCTGATTTTTTGTCTTTCAATTCTTTTGCATTCGACTTTAATGAATTCCACTTGAACATTTTGTAATCTCATGTGCTTAGAAGTTGATGAAAGTAAAATTGTTTGAAGTTTTTTTATTCTTAATTGTAATGCATGCTCTGTCTTATTTCAGGTGAGGGAAATTGTTGCAGTACTGGATCTAGATGTTCTTTTCTACCCATGTCCTAGAAATGGTCCGAACTTCCGTCCCAAAGCTGGTCAGATGGGCGGAAAGCAGCAATTCCCATATATGGTTTGACATTGTTTCTTCTTTTTTCATATTCTCTCTTAGTATTTTCAGTTCTCACATCTCAGATCAGTTGCATTAAGCTACACTCTCTTATTTGAGTTTAATACTCAAAATGAGAGACAAAGAAATCAAAGTAATGTGAATGATAAAGTAATTCTGATTTATTATGATGATCACTAGTGTTCATGCTGGCTGCATATTGTCCTTTGTCACAAATTAGCCCAATGTTTGTTTTCCAGTTACAGGGATTTTCCTTATTTCTTTTTATACATAACTCTTTTGGCACTTGAAGCTTGAAAGTAACATACTGCAAGTGAAGCTGCTGCACTAATTGTTGACCTTGTTATGCAGGTGGATCCAAATACTGGAGCTACAATGTATGAATCGGATGACATTATCAAGTACTTAGTTGAAAAATATGGTGTGTCACGTATCTCATACTCATATTTCTCTTTAATGGTTTTTAGGAAAGCATATCCTTCTTTTATCCAAACTAGTTCAGTTACCCGTGCGATGCACGGATTCTGAATTAAAATAACTATTATATTATTTCTAAATAATAAAGAGATAAATATTTAAAAAATCTAACCTATTAATTATAATTAAATATAATCTAAAATTCTTAGATAAAAAAAGTTAAACTATTAGTGTCTATCTGATTTATGTTTACAAAGATTTAAAATAGTATATTTTTTATCAATTACCAAAGGAAAAAATACATTTATTATATAGAGAACTATATAGGATGAGATTGGTAATATTTTCTTTTTGGAGATTTGTACCAAAAAATAAATTACTCTAAAGAAATTATCAAAATTTAAATACAACATGTCAATCTCTTCTTAATTAGACAACTTTGTTGGATCTTGTAATAAGAAAGGAAATCAAAATTTCAAAATTATTGAGGAAAATAATTTATTGAACCTTCATTACATGTGGCTCTAAACTTTATATGAGGGAGGGAAAAAAGAGAAAGTTTTGGCTTCGCCCGGGTTCGAACCGGAGACCTTCAGTGTGTTAGACTGACGTGATAACCAACTACACCACGAAACCTTAGTGTCTATACAGTAGACATGTCAACAGTGACCTTCTATATCATGTCATAATTGGTTTTTTTATCAATTTTAAGGAAGTATTCTGTGATATTGATCATTTTTTCCCTTCATTTCGTGTTTTTAATGCTCGATTCAATTGAATCAAGTGGTATTTTTCTTGTAGGTGATGGTAAAATCCCTTTCACGTTGTCACTGGGTCTAATAACGGTTCACATCTTCTCTACTACTCCACTATGCAAAAAATCCTATGTTTTTACATTACATTACCTCTAAATAGGAAGCATAAGTTTAATTTGATTCTGCAGACTTTGACTGAAGGCTTTGCTTTGATTGGTCGTATGGGCAGAGTAAGTGTGTTCTCTTAAACCTTGATAGCTATCAGTTTTCGGCTCTAACATTATATGATATCACAGTTTGTACTTGTTCTTCAGGGATCAATATACACTCCAGCTAAATTGCCACCCAAACCACTTGACATATGGGCATATGAGGTTACTGCATACATAACTTTGGTTCTTCATGTGATACAAGCTAATGAAAATTGAAGACAATTCTTAACTAGGATTGCTTAATTCTCTTTCAGGGTTCTCCGTTTTGCAAAGTTGTGCGCGAGGTCCTTGTTGAATT
Source organism: Oxyria digyna (assembly GCA_029168935.1). NCBI lineage: Eukaryota > Viridiplantae > Streptophyta > Magnoliopsida > Caryophyllales > Polygonaceae > Oxyria > Oxyria digyna. The sequence goes on along the minus strand of JAPVLV010000001.1, from coordinate 58,991,758 downwards.
GGAGTTGCCACATATACAGCATAGGTATCTAATTAGTGTCGACCTTTCAGTTCTTAACTTTTAAAATCCTATGACAACTTTGTATAATCTGTTTCTTATTGCAGCTGCGCACGCGGTAGCCCTAAAAGACAGATATTATTCGAGAGAGTAGGCCGTTTTCAGGTATCTTATTATGTTCACTTCATAAAATGCAGATCAAAACTGATAACACAAAATATGCATATAAAAGATGGTTATAAAATCTACTCGTGTTCACAAACTAGGTACCCTACTTGGAGGATCCGAATACGGGAGTTCAGATGTTTGAGAGTGCTGAAATTGTGGAATACCTAAGAGCAACCTATGCTCTTTGATAAGAATGAGTTCATTCTATTTCACTTTTTGTACTGCTACATAGGTGTAGTCATAAACATAGAGTGGAAAAATATCATGTAATAAGGCAGAGTTTTGATTTTTTTCGAAATATTTTGATCTTGAAGATACTTGTTAATCAGCAATCCTTTAATTTACTTTACTTTTTCACCTTTCTATAGGTGGTGTAATACAAATTCTGCACTGTGTATGTAATACTCCTTATATGTGCAGACTAAAATACAAGTCTTCAATAAATCACACAGATTTTGGCCACATTCTAACGTTCCTTGTATCCGACTTTGAGTATAATTTATATTAGCTATATGATCCACGGTAAGTGAATGTCATAGTCTAAATGTCAAAGCTCAGTTTCTGCAACCTCACCCTTTTTGGTAGTACAGAAGGATAAGTAGTGCATCTCCACATGCTTAGATCTCTAAGTGGAAGTTTGAATTATCATCCATCACATATTAGAGAGGCTAGGTGTAAAGCAATGGCTAGGAATTGAGTTACGGAACCTTCACCTCCATTTTTGCAAGTCCTTATATTCGACATGACCCGAACCTGATCGATCTAACCTTTAACGCGATGAAGCTAATCCAATCTTGTTTTGAGCTAATATTATGTAAGTTTGATCTTGTTGGCTTGTCTTAAACCACATTTTTCTTACCCTACAATATACAATTTCTTTGATCATGTATGATTGTCTTAGAGTAAAGAGTTGATGATGATGAGATTTTGGGTGGTAAAGATCATACCCTTTTTTATTGATGGCGATGAGCACTGATCGAGAAGCAAGTTAAGAATAAGGGGGGCCCTAGTTATCTTAAGAAAGCACTAGCAAGAAAGCATGCAGCACTATTTGTGTGTGACATTAAAAGATATGTGGAGGGATTGAAATATATTATTATGAATGAATGGATGATTTTGTGATGCTTGACTTATCTAGGGAAGGCCTTATCTTTCCGTGTCTTTTTCTATCTATGAATTGATTTCCCAACAATTTGTTATGGGACTTGCTAAAAACTGCATGACTGATCAAAATACACAGTAACTGATATGTTATTCTTCCCATTGGATAAATATATGTGTGATCCAGATTGCAGTTGTCCAATTAATATTCATGGTTATATCAAAGACAAATGCAAGAGTACATAAACCTTAAGAGATATAGACAACTAAACAGCTAGTGTGGCCAGATTGAACAGAGAGAGATACCGGACAATTTAACGTCAAAATTGTTCAGTCTTATACACATTAAAATAATACTGTAGTAATTGGAGAATAATAAAGTCCAAAACAAGAAAGAAGCAAGTTGAACATCACGAGTTCCTTGCCCATTGCATCATGTGGAATTCCGAAATATTTGTTCTTTACTTATTTTAGTTTTTTACTTTATCCTTTTACAAAAACATTAACTAAACTCAATTAAATAAATAGCTTTTCTATATCATAGAATTGGGAAAATTTTATTTTATTAGAATTTGCATAGCGCACTATTTTTTTATTTTTTTTTAACAAGCAAACAAGGCCTTTTGCTAAACACAAATAAGGCCTAAACCATCTTCGCGGATGATCTTGAAGAAGGACTTCATCTGGGAAGCTCTGGCATCCCGAGAGAGGAGAGTTCTCTGAAGTGCCACAAAGTCGAGTCTTGATGAAATGTTGTTCCATCTTGAGATAGTTGACCGAAGGTCGTCGAGAGGGATGTCCTTGGAAGCCAGGAAATCAGCAGCCTTATTACAAGTTCTAGGAACATGAAAAAAAACTACAAGAATCAAAAGAAGAACAAATAGACTTAATGTCCGAGATGATAGATCTAATCTCCCAAGGGGAGTTGTTTTAAGTAAAAGACAATTGATAACGGTGAGATTGTCACTTTCAAATTTTGCGCCCGGCAGCACCCCCTCGTTCGGAACCCCATTCCGAACGAGGGGAAAAATTATTTTTTTTTAAAAATTTCGTTTCTCGTTCGGAATGGGGTTCCGAACGAGAAACGGTTCATTTAAATAAAAAAAAATATTAATGCCAAACCGGTTCGCATATTGCGAACCGGTTTACACCTCGTTCGGAACCCCATTCCGAACGAGGATTTTTTTTTTTTTTTAATTATGACGTCACACCTCGTTCGGAATGGGGTTCCGAACGAGGTGTTATTTTTAAAAAAAAAAAATGACGTCAGCATCTCGTTCGGAACCCCATTCCGAACGAGGTGTGACGTCATTTTTTTTTAATATGCCGTCATATCTCGTTCGGAATGGGGTTCCGAACGAGATGCTGACGTCATAATTAAATAAAAAATAATCCTTGTTCGGAACCCCATTCCGAACGAGATTCGGCAAAAATTTTTGAAAATGCGAACGGCTATATTTTGACGGAGTCTATAAATTCGGGAGTTGTATGACCAAATTATCAAACCCAATCGGAAGAAACACAAAAAATGACGTCTGAAAGCGATTCCACTAATTCTTCAAGGGCAGGTAGTTGGAAAGAAGGACGGGAGTGTTCTTCTAGTGAGACGTCGGTGGAGGAGGAGGTTGATTTGTCTGCGCCGGTAGATGATACATATTACCAAGTAAGTATTTGTAAACCTTTTTTTTATAGCGTTTCCTTATAATTTATTTTATTGGTATAGTAGTATTGATATTTGAGTAATTTTAAATAGGGATACTGTAGTGATGAGGAATATTTAAAAATCGACTATAGTGCCCATTTTACGACTAGTGAGAGATTTCCTACTATGGATCTTCTGAGAGAGTGGGTTAGAAAGGTCGGTTATGAGTTGTGTATGGTTATCACCACGAAATCATCAATGGCCAACAAGAGGATATTTCTGCACTGTGAGCAATCCGGTAGTTATAGAAAACATGGAAAGAACATTAATCTTGAAGGAGATGTAGCAGAACCATCGTCGCAGCGTAGCAACCTTAGTAGGTTAAGGAAGTACAATTGTCCTTTTATGTTAAGAGGATATTATCGACGAGCAACTCTTGTTGAGCCGCCTGGGTGGATACTAAAAGTTGAGAAGGCATGTCACAACCACTGTCTTTCCAGCAGCTTGATTGGCCATGCATTTGCTTCGAGGATGACGGGAGAGCAGAGACGAAAAATAATGATTGCATCAGCGGCCGGGGCAATGCCGAAGGTTATTTATACACAGCTGCTTCAGGAAAATCCGACTTCCACAATATCAAGAAGGCAAGTGTACACTGTGAGGGAAAAGGAGAGGAAGAAAGCATTGGCAAATCTAACCGTGACCCAGTGGTCATTAGATTTCCTCCATCATAGAGGTTATCGTAAAGACATTTACCACGAGACGAATCCGGAGACGGGGGAGAAAAAGTTGGCAGCGTTTTTCATATCTCATCCGGATTGTCAACATTTGTTGAGAATGTTCCCTCGGGTGGTGATCATGGACGCGACGTACAAGACTAATAGGTACACTAAAATTCATTATTATGAATTCAAATACCGTTATAGAATTATAATTATTAATATACCCTCGTTGATAGGTATGGTTGGCCGTTACTTCAGTTTGTTGGATTCAATTGCACCAACTATACATATTGTATTGCGCTAGCGTTCATCTGTTGTGAGACAGCCCCATACTATGCATGGGCATTGAAACGGGTCAAGTATTTGTTTCGTGCACTCGAAGGACCGGATTGCATCATGTCTGATCGAGAGCTGGCAACAATTAAGGCGGTTGACCATGTATTTCCTAGTGTGCGTCATATGCTTTGCCATGTCCACGTTGATCGGAATGTTAAGGCATTTGCTAAATTGAACAACCTGGACGAAAAAAGTGCATCTGCTAGCGTTCGACGGGTGATGCGGTCTCACACAGAGAAGCAGTATGAGGAGAGACTTGATCACTTCCGGAAAACATGGAGGAATGGTCATCTTGTACAATATGCTGAGAGCACATGGTTTACTCCCCATAAAGAAAAACTTATAGCTGCGTATTGCGATGATATACGCCATTTTAGCACAAGAACGTCTAACAGGTAAGATATTTGAATTTGTTTTTAACGAGAATGATCATGACATTCGGTTGGCTAAAATGTTTAACATGTACAATGTTGTTGTCAGGGTTGAAGGTCAACACTCGATGTTGAAGCATATGTTTGATTCAGCTGTTGGAGGGTTCGACACTTTAGTGCAACACATTGACAATATGTTTGTCGATCAGCACCGTCGAATACGGGCCGAGATGGAAATGTCCAACCATACTAGCCCGAAGGAGATACAAGACGGGCCTCGGTGGATCAAGACTATATTCATGCGCATATTGAGGAAGTGCTCCGACAAGTGTTTGAGAATGCTACTGAAAGAAGTCCTTAAGGCAAAGGAGGGAAAGATATGTGGCCCATGTGAGGATCCTTGGTGGGAATCAACACTCGGATTGCCTTGCCCACACAGGATTAAGGTGTTTGTAGAAGAAGGAACGCCATTGTTGCCGAGCGACATTGATATCTTCTGGAAGCAGATCAAGTGGGAAGGAGTGGAATTGAAAGACTTCGACTCTGACGACGACGTGCAATTGACTGCAGATAAGGTTCTTATGGATGATTTCTTTGAAGGGGTGTTTACCGGTAACGTTGATGATTTCGATATGAAGAGGATGGCTGATAAGTGGCGTGAGTGCAAGGATCCTTCTTCAGTTGATGTCCAGGACCCCCCTCGGGGAGAGACGAAGAGAGGAAGACCTAAGATTCATGCGAAGAAGACGGGTACAAAGCGAGATCCGGGTTGGGATGAGAGGGCTCAAGCTAAGAAGGATAAGGAGAAGGCAGAAGGAAGGAAAAAGGGGATGAAAGAGGAAGAGGGTGCAACTGTGCCACCGAAAGCCGATTCACAAAAGAAATCGTCGGTTGCATCCAACAGAGCTTCAAGCGGGGCCACGACCGTAAAAGGGAGTGCAACTAAACCACCGAGGGCAAGAGGAAATGCTAGATCGAAATGTAGCGGTGGCAATTCAATCATTTATCTCGACTTCGACTGGGGGATAGATAATATAGACCTTTTCATGCTCGCATACATAGCTGCTGTGGAGAAAGTAGGTGATGACGGTCATTGTGGTTATCGATCCCTCGCTCGCTTACTAGGTAAACCAGAGCAACAGTTCGTTGAAATCCGATTTGATCTTTCGAAGCACCTCCAACAAAACGGGCATATGTATCATGAGATGCTAGAGGGTTTCAAGACTATCCCGCAACTCATTCGAGAAGTGAATCACATTCGATCGCCATGCTCTCCTGAATTCTGGATGTGCACACCTACAATGGGATTGGTATTTGCCACGAGGTATCAAGTTGCACTAGTGGTGTTATCATGGTTTGGTCCTTGTACATGTCTTCCGATGTTTGCTCCTCCCGGTTCAGAGCCTCCTACCACGGTGTTCGCCATTGCACATGTAGGCAGACGCAACCATTACGTACCGGTACGCATCGATATTTTCCGCTCTTGTACCTTATTTCACATATGTTATTTAGCATACAATAACAATTTTGTTTTGACAGATTTGGTTGGTTGATGACAATTGTCCAATTCCACCCCCTCCAAGGCAGTGGAGTATCTACAAACAGCCATCGGTGGACGGATGGGAACAGCGCTTTCAGAGTAGATTCGACAACTACGTATCCGAGAGAGAGTTTCATGGTGGCGGTCCCATAATGACCTAAATCTTGTATTTGTTTGATTAATGTTCGTATTAAGTATGTTGTTTGTTGACTTGATTAATGTTTGTTTAATGTTTTGGTGGACAATTTATAAATGTTTGAGTAATTTTTTTTCCAGAATGATGTCAACATAATCATAGAAGCATTAATATTGAAACAACAACACAATTGAAAAAGAACAGCACGAGTACAACGCAGACGGTGAACAACTAACGATACAGGAAATTAAAAATACTTAATTCTCTATTTGTTACGTGTTGCTGCCAATTCTGCAGCAAGTGCAGCGTTTTCCTCCATGAGCTCGGTGTTTTTGGCTTTCAGTTCATCTATTTCGTTGGCCCATTCTTTTGTTCCAATCCTCAGCAGCTCCATCCCTTCCGCAATTCCTTCAGCCTTTGACCAGTTGCATAAGTTGTCTGCATTTAGTTCTTCAATAACGACCCTTGCACGACCTGTGTATGGTGGATCGATCCAATGTTTGTATTTGCACCCTTTCTCTTCCTCTTCTTCAGTAAGAGCATCCCAACATGCATCCGGACATCCCCAAAATCTTCTCCCATAGTTGACCTTGTCCCACTCTATTTGTTCGGTACACATATGCACCGTGGGCTTTTTCTGACACCAACACAATTTCGGACCAGGATCCATTGTCGAGGAAGAGGCGGGAAATAGAGTTGGACGATTTGGATACATATCGAAATTTGAGAGAAAATAAATATAATGGAATGATAGTGAATGTGTGTTTGAAATGGTTTGTTTTGGAGGTATTTATAGACGAAAAGATAAGATGTGTGACGGAAATATCTGACCGGGTCCCACACCATCTCGTTCGGAACCCCATTCCGAACGAGATGGTGACGTCAGCATCTCGTTCGGAATGGGGTTCCGAACGAGATGCTGACGTCACCATCTCGTTCGGAATGGGGTTCCGAACGAGATGGTGTGGGACCCGGTCACATCTTATCCCAAACAGATCTTATATTTTCGTCTATAAATGGCAGCCATGCGGTGAGTCCCGGATTTGCATCTATATCTATGTCCCGGATTTGTTTAACGTCATAACCGTGCAAACCAATGCCGCCTCTAAATATTAACCCGATACCCCAAGATGACGATGATGACGATCATGTAGTTGAAGATGGTGGTGAAGACGATGAAGACAACGAAGGTGAAGACGACGGTGACGACGAAGGTGAAGACGAAGGTGACGACGACGGTGAAGTCGAAGGTGAAGACGAAGGTGAAGACGAAGGTGAAGACGAAGATGAAGACGAAGGTGAAGACGAATCGGAAGAAGAACATGAAGGTGATTATGATGACGTTGAAGAAGATGGTGGGGAAGAAGATGATGATGATGATTAGAAATGGTAGAACAGAAAGTAACGGGATTATATTCCGAACGGGATAAGTAATGGTTCGAAATTCAAGGCTTATATATTGATGGCGCCGTTCGGGAAGCAGTGACAAACAGAAAGTAATGGTTCGAAATTCAAGGCTTATATATTGATGCTCTTTCAATTGAAAATCAGTTTTTGGATACTAGTACTGTATTAAATTTGAGACTGACCATGCATGCAAGTTAAAATTCAGTTTTCAGCCATTGAACAAGCTATCCATCATTTTAACATATCAATTTATTTAGTTTTAATCAAGTTAAAATTCAATGTTTTTGTTTGTTTCAGTATGAGGGATAAATATACAAGATTAATGTTGTTTAAATCTAACAACTATTATTTGGAGGAAATACTAAATTAAATTGATTGAAACGTAATGAAACCAAATAATATTCATTATAACTTAAACAACAAATACAACGATTCAAATCCCCCAATAAGGTTCCGACCCGTAACCCACATTATCTTCCCATTCATTACGCCTTGCTTCTTGTTCCGGATGGCCTTGTCCCGCACCCATCCTTGCCCGCTCCCATATAGAAGGTGTGGCTCTCTCTTCTGCACTCCTGGACGACTCTGCTTGTGACATCCGTTGAGTTTGAGTGACCTCCTCAGCTGTAGGCGGATCGTCGATACTGAGCATCCGAATGTAGGCAGCCAAATTCTCCAGATTTGCCATCCCCTGTTGGTGATGTGTCCGCATAATAGCGAGTGTCGTCGATACACGCTGCAATACCAACACATAATTAGGAGATGGGTCATATAGAAAACACAATACCAACAAATAAAATAATATAAGAATTACCCGGTTGAAATCAAGGGTAAGGATCGGGTTCGGGTTACGTGGCGGTCGAGGTCTTGCCGGGGCGTTTGGGCTCACATATGGATGTGAGACCTGAGCAAACCAATCGAGGTAAGCATCCTCAGCATCCCAAGGGATAAGAGCTGGTGGGCTTGACATGATGTACTGACACAGGTTGTCATAACGCTGGTCCCATCTATCCCATTCCGGGCCATACCGTACAGTGTATTCCCGGCCACCTCGCATTGATTTTGGCGGACAATAATACTCCACTGGCTCGGGAACATCCAAAGGCCGGGACTGACGGCGACCAAACTGTCTGCAAAACCGATCAGGGTTGTACATCTCCATAATGTCAAAGCACCGGATCCCACCACGATAAGTGGCCACTCTATGACGCCCTTGCGGTCCCACGTCCAAATCCGGGTACGGCATCCAACACACCTGCACAAGTAGCTTATAACAATTAATAACAATATTAATAACAACTTGGAATGACATTTAGACGATTCACTTACATCTTCCGGTGCATACTCATCCAAGATGCGTCTGTACTGTTGCAGTGTCCTCTTTTGCCTCAGCGGGGCTCGTCCAGTGGAATAACGGGACACACGAGCAGTAGCTTCTTGGGAGTTGACATCCAGGTTTGGGTTCCCAGGAAAATACGGGAAATGTAACCAAATCCAAATCTCAAGAAGCCTGACGCAACCAGAAAATTGCACGCATCTCGCCCTAGATGCTATACCCAGCTGCCTGTACAGCAATGCCAAACAACCTGTACCCCATGCGTATTCATGTATCCTGCTCGGATCCTCTAGTAGCGGCAGGAAGCATGTGTCTAACAGGTTGGAGGTCTTGTTCACGAACAAGGACTGCTGAATCAGGTGCCACAGAAAGCCGGTTGCAATGGAGCTCGGATCGGATCTTCTTCGAGAGTTGATCATCGAGACAACGTGGCAAAAGAATTCCCGCTCGCCGACTTTCCCCCTACCTATGAACTTGACCATAAATGCCTCCTCAGCGTCAAACGGGTTGTCCAGGTCAACGCCAAACAAATAGGAAAACAATTCGGCACAATGCGCTGAATCTGCATCTAGACCCAAATGTGTCCATGGCGTGGTGACAGCACCCCCGTCAATAGGCAGCTCCAGAATCTCCAAAACGTCATGGAGACCGATTCCAAGCTCCCCAAAGTTCAGATGAAATGTGTTCGTCTCAGGGTGCCACCTTTCCACGAATGCAGAAAGGAGGTTGTGGTCCACATTCCAAAATTGGCCCTTCAGGATGTGAAGCAGCCCCGACTCCTGGGCAAGAGCAAACCATGATTCTGGCTCCGGGTCGGTAGGAATTCTAGGAAACCATAGCTCGAAACACTTTTGCCTTGTCTGCGCCTTTAGCTGACGGGGGACACTTTCATCGGGATTCGGATCTATCCAAATCTGATGAGCAATGTGTTGCTCATAACGAGTCAATATAGACCCCTCGTTGAGTCCTGGAAGAGGAGGAGCCGCAGCAGCTTCTGACTGCATCGGAGCAGGACCTGACTGCCGAGTATGTCGGGATCTACCCCGCGAAGAACCCGACCCACTCGGAGGAACATCTGGGTTAGGTGGGTTCCTAACCCCCGCAACACTTGACCCCCGGGAACCTGACTGTTGCGGTCTATCACCACGCGATCTTCTATCCCCCCTCCTCTCAGAAGCAGTGATTCGCCTATCACCCAAATTTCTGTCCTCTCCAACTCTGGATCGGATATTTCTAACTACCTCCTAGTTTTAGCGAAATACATACAAATTTACCATCGATTATTATAACTAAAGTCCATATATGCGATTCTAAGTAGTTTTCAACCTTTTTGGTATTTTCTACAAAGTGTTGATACGCTTTCCACATGCATTAAACTATTTTTTTTTACCATGCTTTGCAGTTAATATTGAAATGAAGCGTTTTCCACTATAAACTAATTTTACCTCCTAGTTTTAGCGAAATACATACAAATTTACCATCGATAATACTAACTAAAGTCCATATATGCGATTTTAAGTAGTTTTCAACCTTTTTGGTATTTTCTACAAAGTGTTGATACGCTTTCCACATGCATTAAACTAATTTTTTTTACCATGCATTGCAGTTAATATTGAAATGAAGCGTTTTCCACTATAAACTAATTTTAGCATGCATTTGAAATACAATTGAGCATTTTCCACTATTTCTACAAAAATAAGCGTATTTCAGGTTTTTAGAAATACTAACCGACTCCGTGTTTCGTCTCCGACGTGCTGCTCGGACATCCTCCTCCGCTTGCTCCGGCTCTGCTTGAGGCGTTGCTCCGCCTGTAACAGTTGCATCCCAGAACATGTGTTGTTGATGCCTTTGGAGATCACTGAAACTGGGGGTGGGAAGGTTGTAACTAGTACTAGCTGCTCCGTCCATGTCGAAAAAACCACTACCAGAAGGACCAGCGTAGCTTGCATTCGGAACACCATAACCCGACCACCACTCGTTTCCTACGTAAATTTCTTCATCTGCAGCCGTCGGATCAGAAAAAAAAGGATTAGGAGGAGTTCCGGCCATTATCGAGACGAGGGAAAGCGTTTTTTGAAAGATTTAGAAGGGAGCGTTTTTTTGTAAGATTGAGAAGAGAGCGAATTCGAGTGTGGTTCGGAATGGCATCCCGAACGAACTATATATAGGCAAAATCTGGTGAGAATGATGACGTCAGCTAGCCGTTGTGTAACGGCTAGCTGACGTCATCATTCTCGTTCGGAACCCCATTCCGAACGGGAATGATGACGTCAGCTAGCCGTTATACATAGCTGACGTCATCATTTTTAAAAAAAAATAATTCTCGTTCGGAATGGGGTTCCGAACGAGAATGATGACGTCATGATGACGTCATCAAAAAACTATTCTCGTTCGGAATGGGGTTCCGAACGAGAATAGTTTTTTAAACCGGATTATTTTATTTATTAAATAAAACCCGGTTCATGAACCGGGTTCACAAATATTCTCGTTCGGAACCCCATTCCGAACGAGAATATTTTAATAAAAAAAAAATACAAAACTCGTTCGGAACGGGGTTCCGAACGAGGGGGGGGTGCCGAGTGTAAATTGGGTGCTGCCTGGTTGAATGGCCTTTCAATAATGACTTTGTTAATAACACCCACAGCAACAGCTTCCGTAACAAGCACCGAGGAGGAAGGGATCTGTAACTTCAAATAATTGTTTATTTATTTATTTGGTTCATAAAAATTGGCTAAGCATGATCACGGTTTTGAAATCTCGATTCAGTTAACTTATGAGTCGAAATCATGAACTTAACTAATTATTTATTGCAGTTTGAGTTTCGATTCCGTTTCTGACTTTGAAACAATGCCAAGTTGGAAATTACTACCCCTCCATTAAGAAATACTTGTCCTGGAGCAATTTTAGGGAGAATTTATTGATTAAAATTTTAGATAAGTATACCCTTCATACTTTAAGTAATGACATAGAGAATAAAATAAAGAATATTGAGAGAATAAAGTAAAAAATCAATTACAATAGGGTAAATTTGGAAAAAATGGTGTAAAATTATGTTAAAAGACAAATAATTTTTAACAAATGACTTGGACTCCAGGGACAATTAATTCTTAATACAGAAGTTTGAGTTGTCAATTTATTTTTGATACACACCCTATAATCATGGAATATTTTGGTTGGATTAAATGTAGCTTAATGAGTAACAACTTTAACGCGAATATTGCATTACAATGTACTGTAACAACTATAACAAGGCTATTTTTATCATTCTTATTGGAAAAGGGTAAAACCAGACAAGTGTCTGTACAATGTACATATACAGGATTCCAATCTTTGCTGAGTCTAAAAGCATTCTTCACAATTCACAAATCAGATTTACAAGAATATAATCCCTTAACTCATTCAGAATCTTTTATTTCTATCTTCATAAAAAAAGAAGCGGTGTGGTACTGATGTATTTATACACTTCTATACCCCTATATATTCTGCACTTGGAATGAAACCAACTCACGTAATTCTTAAAACAAAAAGATCAATTAGCAACATTAGCAGCAGCAGAGGAATGGGGTGTGAAATGAGTCTCTTCCTCCTCACGATTTCCTTGCTCATCTGCATCTCTTTTGCTTCTCCTGGTATATATATATATATATGTTCATCAATCTCATCCTGTTTCATGTAATTATATCTTTCTTTTGACAATTTAGTGTCTGATGCTAATCCCTGAATTTTTGAGGTTTGAAACTATTGGATTGAACTTTTTTCCTTGAGTTTTAACTGTCAATTGTTGTAAAAATCTAAATTAGAAATGCTGTTCTATCTATCTTTAATGAAGTTATTAATTAGTAGGATAATTAATCTTGCTATATTAGGATATTTTAGATAGTGCTCCATCTAATCGGAATTACATGACGTTTTAGAATTTTTCACACAAATTAAGAAATTAAACTAGGATATTTGTTATCAATAGACGTTTTCTGATCGGAGGGAGTAGTGCTTAAGCTTGAATTTCCCCTTCATAGGTCACGTAAATAGTTAGTTAGTTAGTTGGTTATAACTTATAACAATGTCTAAGTTAAGCTAAAGTCTCCGGCCTAGTTATCACAATGACATGATTCATTGATAATAAAGGTGTTTTGCGGAGTATTGAGGACTTCATTTGGTAAAATCTTTACGAATTAGGGAATATTATATTTACACGTCTTTTTAAATAGGAGGATAGTTTTTTCCATAGAGGCACGAGTTTGACAATATCGTTATTGACTCAAAAAACAGCATTCCCTGACATAACATTAACTGCACAATCTATCTTTGTTAGACATTTTTGGTTGGGTTTGTAATATTGGAAAATGATCGAACAGGTGGGAAAATAGAAAGGGCAATATTCAATTATTCGGATCCAACAAGATGGGGAAAGCTTGCAGCTGAATGTTCAAATGGGAAGAGGCAATCTCCTATTAACATCATTCATTCACAAACTGTTGCAAATCCTTCACTTGGTCCTTTGGAGACTTTCTACCATCTTCAGAATGCTTCCTTGTTGTGCAATGGCGCCTCTGTTCAGGTACTTAAAAATGAACCACTTAATTATCTTGTTAGTAAGATAGGCAAGTATGAATTAGAAATAACTAGGCCGAATAACCAAGTGCACGTAGGTGGCAGCTCAAGGAAAGACGGAGTTGGTAATCGCGGGGAAAACGTACAAATTCGTCCAAATGCATTGGCATTCCCCCTCCGAGCATCTTATCAATGGCATCCGGTCCGTAACATTTACATACAATCTTTGTTAATCACATGATGTAGTACGTTAATTAACAAGATCGAGTTGTAAAATGTTTTGAAGATTTCCGGTAGAGATGCACCAAGTGCACGTAGCCAAAGATGGCTCAGTGGCGGCCATAGGAATCCTCTACGAGTACGGCAAGCCAGACCCCATTCTCTCCAAGGTATATATATATCTTTGATATCGATACCAAATACAGTCATTCAGAGTAACATTATTTGTACGTACAGATAAAACCTTACATAGAAGAAATGCACAAGTTACACGACGAGGAAAACCCGATCCCTATAGCCAAGTTCCCATCCATGCTGATCAAAGACCTTCCAAAAACGTACTACCGCTACTACGGATCTTTCACCACTCCACCTTGTGCTGAGATTGTCACATGGAACATACTTTCAAAGGTACATACCAATACCAATACATCAACCATATCCTTGTAAATTGTAATGTATTATGTGTATGTTTGTTAGGCGAGAACAATATCAAGAGAGCAAGTTGGGGAGTTAAAAGAACTTCTAGACAAAGAGAACAAGAGGAATGCAAGGCCTGTACAACCGTTGAACGGCCGAGTTGTCCAGCGATTTGGATGATCCATCGACTGATCGATTTAGGTACATATAGAAAGTGTACGTAATTAATTATCAAGTACAATAATTTGAGTGTCATTCTCGATTATCTTTTTCATCAACTCTATAACAACTTCAGTACCTGATTCATCTTTTTGACGTTTATGTATGTCTCGTATTTACTTACGTACGTATGTTTAGCATAACATGGCCTTAGTGTTGTTCTGCTATAAACATACATTGTTTCGGATAAAAACCGAAGTAAAAAACACAAAGATAAAGCAAATGGATACCAACAAATTGTTCATACAGCTTGGTATAGCCTACATTTGTACGTGGAGCCCATACATGGCCACAAAACAAGTCTAATACTGTAAGAGTTAACACGGCCCAAACCAAATAACAGAACCGACTCACAAATACGCATATATAACACCAAATTTCTTCATTAGGACCAACTAAGCAATGCCGAGAGTCAAGTGATCTAATCACCCATCATGCTTCATGGTGCGGTGTTACTGGCACCAAAACACCAAATCAATATCCTAAACTTCTACCTAATCTAACTGTGCCTGTTTAATAGTTTAATAAGAATACATTGTTGGAGCCCAGAAATTGAGATCACGCGACACAACACTTCGCGTGACACAGGGCGTCTGGACAATCAACTTATGTTATACACCTCGTCGTCTTCTTCCTCGAGTCCAACCTTATTCTCGTCACCTCTGACACTTACGTGACCAAACCGAGAAGGAGACCGGCTTCGGCTCTTTTACGCTCCACCGAGAAGTGACTTCGAAATAACGCAAGTATATATGAAGGTAGAGAGAAACAAAGTGAAGGAAGAAGAGTGTATTATCAAAAACGTTTCACGTTCCAAACTTACAATAAACCGAATAGCTCAGATATCGTTCATAACAACACTAAAAGCTTAACAGCAAAACTATAAGTGGTAAAACAAGTGCTACACGTTTAAACTCCTCTAGGAAGTGAGTGTTTCGAAAGATTGAAGCTTTGGTTTTCTCTCGAGTTTTTCTTACTGCCAAGAAGAAGGTGAAGAGTCTTTTTCTTTGTGTCCCCATCCCTCTTCCTTATCCATTGGATTGCGTTTTTATACTATCAACTGGGACCCACACGATTCAATTACCGATTTGCCCCTCGATACTTAGTCTCGTTGTATCCTCTTATTGGGCTTCACCTGTTTATGGGCCGCTTCATTCTTTTGGGCTGACTTCTAGGACCGACCCGGCTCGCGTTCCATGGGCCTGACCCAAGTTCCTATGGGCCTCGCGAGCCCATCGAGAACCGGCTCCAACATCCAGCCCCCCAAGCTTTCATGCTGAATAGCTGGAGGCTTGGGCCTGTCTTCTTGAAGTCGCGTTCTCGATATGAGGGTGACCCTCAGACCTCGCATGACTCTATCGCGTGATAGGGTCGCGTGTATTTCCGCTACGTTTCTCTGGGCGACGTTTTGAATTCAAAAACCTTACGAATTCCCGCGCCGAGCGCATGTCGTCCACGTGTTATCTTATCATTGCACCCTCTTTCCCCCGATTTTTCCTTATATATACTCGTCTTCGTCTTCCTCTTTTCTCTTCCGCCGTAACTTCTACTCTCTGCAATACTTTCAAACCTGCTCTCTTCGCCGGTGCTTTCCTTCCTTCTCCATCGCCATCTTCACCGTCGTTCTCAGTCGATTCTTCATGGCAGGTTAGTCTTCCGCTCTCCTTTCCCTTTTCTACTTCGTTTTCTTGATTTTTAGGGCTTCCATTGTTGCTCAATCTCTTCCCGCTCACAGAAATTTCGCTCGGACCTTTTGAATCGAGAGGCTTCTGAAGGTCATTTTTCGTTCACGGGGTGTTTTCTGCGTTGTATTCCCCTTTCGACTCTTATTTCTTAATGTGCTTGTTTGGGAAAAAACGTGTTTTGGTCAATTCCCGCCATTTTCGACCTTCGTAATGTTCTTCGTGTTCTTGGGCTTGGTCCATTCTGATGTCGTTTTGGCTTCCCTTTTGATTCTTGAGTTTCAGCTTTTCCAGGGATTTCTTGTTTGTTTACTTTCTATAGCCTCGCGTTTGTTTCCTTAGACACGCGTTGCTCCTAATTTTGATGTTTTTTTTTCTCTTTCCATCCCTGGAAAACTGAAACTTACTTTGCCCATGCTTTCAGGTAGCGATGATTTTTATGAGCGCTCAGCTCGGGCTGAGTATTCGGGGCGCACCACGTCCGGATCTGAAGGGGGTTCTGGTGATCGCGAGCCAGACTCTCGTAGACGATCTCGCGTTTCTAGGAAATCTAAGAGGAGCAAAGCGAAGACGCCCAAAAGATCTAAAACCAGACTCCCATCTCGCGTCATTCAAGAGCGAGCCGAGACCAATTATGGTCAATTCGCCAGCTTTTTCTCCCATAAGGGGTCTTTGCCCCACATAGTTATAGAGAAACCCTTTCTTACGGACCCCGGCCGCGTAAGTATCCTTACAAAGAGAATTACACATTCTCGCACCCTAATTCCCAACACTGCCCAACGTAGCAGTCTTAATTTTGACGATCTTCGCCGCCTCGCTACGCGATATCCCTTTCCTGAAGGGACCATCTTTGCCCTCCCCGATCTTGAAGGCACTTCTCTCGACCAGTATGGGTCTTTCTTCGCCTTGAGTAGGCAGTCTTTAGAAGCCGGCTTCCGCCTTCCTTGGACGTCCTTCCAGACCGAAGTAATGGCGGATTTAGGCTTCAGCCCTTCCCAGATGCATCCAAACTTCTGGAGCTCTCTGATCGTTTATATCATGCGATGTCAGGACATTGGGATAGTTCCAAATACTCCTCATTACGCTCTCATCAATTCGTATAAGAAGAACTCCCGCGAGGATGGGTTTTACACTGCTCAAGCCAAGACCCCTAGCGCCTTCCGATTGCCTTCGAAGATCGAGGGGTGGAAAACTTGTTGGTTTTTAGTCTGTCCCCCTCTTGGTTCTGAAATTTCCGTCCAGGTACACGAGCCTAGTGCGAGAAGGGCCCCATGCTTTTTTCCAAAGGAGACTCGCGATAAATTCATCCGCGATTACAAGGATTACCCCGACAAAGCAGTTCAAAAACGTTTTGAGCTGACTATCTCGGATTCTTTACTGGTCGCCAGGGGACTAAGTCTCAAGGCTCACGCCCTAGGTTTTTGTTCGTTTTTGTTTCAGCGTTCGCGTTTATTATTATTATTATTATTTACACTATGCTCACTTGAGGTGGTTTTTGTAGATGCTGACATGTTCGCCGATCTTCCGGACCTGGGGGGGTTGGTTCTTGACGAGTCGGGCATGTTGACCATCGAGGCTCCTACTCGCGTTGTTTCATCTGCTCCTGGCTCGACTCCTACTCCCCCAGCTGTTGTTTTGGAGTCACCAGTGGAGTTTGTGACGACGGTTTCTGAGGATCTCCCTCTGGCCAAGAGATCTCGCGCAATTTCGGCTCGTGATAAGGGGAAACAGAAAGTTTCCGAGAAAAACCGCAAGAGGACGACGGAAGTGGAGTTTGTCTCCTCTCCAGAGCCTACTGATACTTCGGTCGCAAACCCCACCTTCATTCATGGTTTATCTGCGACGCGTGCATTCATTGAGACGATACCGACTGTTTTTCCTCCCGAACCTAGCCTCTACGAGGAAGTTTCGGATAGGTCTGGTGGCTTGTCTAAACTTCTATTTGCCGTAAGTCTCCTGCTTTTACCTATTCCTTGTTTTCTTGGGGTATTTTTAACTCTGGAGTTGGTTATTTTGCAGGGGATGAACATTATCGCGAGCGCAACTCGGAGGGTGCTTGCTGCTGAAGACGAACTCAAGGAGCTGAGGGCAGAGGATCAGTCCACCCGCGATGCCCACAGAGCGGCCAAGTCTCGGCTTATGGGAGAAAAGAAAGCTTTGGAGGAGGAGCTTTCGAGAGCCAACGCGAGGGTAAAGGAGGTGGAGGACAGGCTCGCGTGCGATATGTCTAAAGATGCGAGGATAAAGGAGCTGGAAGCCCAGCTTGCGTATGAGAGGTCCACCCATGTCAACATCGTTACTGAATATAATACGCAAGTGAATGACCTCAGACAGGAAAACGAGAAACTTCATGCGCTGATGTCTGAGAGAATCGCCTATGAGAGGAACATGGCGGTGGAGGAATATTGCGGGGGTTATCGCCAACGTGCTCGCGTCGATTTTTACAAAAATGCTGCCAACACGCTTCTCCTTTGCATGGTAAAGATGCAGATGCTAAAGTTCAAAGTTAAAGACTTCCCCTTCAACGCTCAGGACCTATGTGGCCTTTCCACTGACCTTCCCGAGTACCAGCCCCCGTTGCCCGGAACTTTCATTGACGACGGGGAGACTCCACTCGAGGCTTGGGGGATTACGCGTCTCGCGCCTGAGAGAGGTATTGTTAAGGGCAAAGAGAATCAGGTTCTCAGGCCCCCTCTCCCGAAGTTGGTCGCTCCTCCTCCGCTTGAGAGGTCAGAGCCTGTTCCTCGCATGCTTCCGAGCCCTCCTTCTCCAGCCCTCTCGCCTCGCAAGAGAAAGGTATTCGCGTCTGATGCCCTTCTCGACACCGTTCAGCCCTCGAAGCGTTCTTGTTTAGATCAAGCGGGGGGCTCAGGATCGTGAGTGTCTGGTGTTCGAGACGTCGTGGATCTGGAGGCGGATAGTGTAGAGGACGCGGGGACTGCTGCTGAGTCTGCTTCTAAGTAACGTCCTTGTGTTCTTGAATAATGTTTTCTGTATCCGGAATTGTGACTTTTTGTAATCAACTTTTGTACATTTAATGTGGGTTTGGTTGTCGCGAGCTTTATACTGTTCTTATATTATTGTTTTTGCTTTTGTTTGCTTGTTTCGTACATACTTATCTCGCCTCGTTCCCCCCGTTTTGTGTTTTCGGAAAAATGAAAAAGTTTGCGAAAAAAGGAAAACGTAAAGAGATAAGTGATTCATAGTTACGATCCCTCCTGTGTAGTAAAAGGCAAAACTGACCTGTTACACAAATTTGCGAGAGTAAGCATTGCGAACTATTTTTCTGCTAACTATTGCATGATCTTTACACGCGAGTTCTTAGTGATGGTTGATTCTCGCGGGGTTCGTCTTGAGCTCTTGTTAGTCGCGGAGCAGTAGGATAGTTTTTCTTTGGTGTGGTTGTTGCGGAGAATTTCTGGCCTGTGTAGAGCATTTAGTCATGATGTTGCTCTCGCGTGGGATACCAAGCACTGCACATGTAGAGAAGCATTCAGTTTTTGGTTTTTATCCTTAGGTAGTAAGAACTTTTGAAAGGCGGGGGTCATGATGCAAACCCGTCCATACTTTCGCGACCAAGGGGAGTTTTCTAGCTCAGCCCTGGAAGCTGGAAGCAGGACACGCGACCGGGGGGGGTTTTTAGCCCAGCCCAGCCGTCTACGCTTTCGCGACCAGGGGGAGTTTTCTAGCTCAGCCCTGGAAGCTGGAAGCACGAGCCGTCCACGCTTTCGCGACCAGGGGGAGTTTTCTAGCTCAGCCCTGGAAGCTGGAAGCACGAGCCGTCCACGCTTTCGCGACCAAGGGGAGTTTTCTAGCTCAGCCCTGGAAGCTGGAAGCAGGACACGCGACCGGGGGGGTTTTTTAGCCCAGCCCAGCCGTCTACGCTTTCGCGACCAGGGGGAGTTTTCTAGCTCAGCCCTGGAAGCTGGAAGCACGAGCCGTCCACGCTTTCGCGACCAAGGGGAGTTTTCTAGCTCAGCCCTGGAAGCTGGAAGCAGGACACGCGACCGGGGGGGTTTTTTAGCCCAGCCCAGCCGTCTACGCTTTTGCGACCAGGGGGAGTTTTCTAGCTCAGCCCTGGAAGCTGGAAGCACGAGCCGTCCACGCTTTCGCGACCAAGGGGAGTTTTCTAGCTCAGCCCTGGAAGCTGGAAGCAGGACACGCGACCGGGGGGGTTTTTTAGCCCAGCCCAGCCGTCTACGCTTTCGCGACCAGGGGGAGTTTTCTAGCTCAGCCCTGGAAGCTGGAAGCACGAGCCGTCCACGCTTTCGCGACCAAGGGGAGTTTTCTAGCTCAGCCCTGGAAGTTGGAAGCAGGACACGCGATCTGACAGCGCTACCTGTGCTTATCATGCTATAATAATCATGCTTTTTGTGCTTTAACGTAATAAGTATTGTGACCAAGGATGAGGGCAAATTTTGTTGAGCGTACCTGAGTTTTACGGGAGGATTAGGCATAGAAACGACGAAGTCGCATCACGTTCCAGGAGTTGGCAATGTGATTTCCAGAGTGGTCCTTGAGGCGATATGCCCCGGGCGCGACTTCGCGATCTATAATGTAAGGTCCTTCCCAATTGGGGTCGAGCTTTCCCCCTTCTGTTCTACGGAGCACGAGGTCTCCTCTGGCAAATCCCCTCAACTTTACGTGCTTGTTATAATACTTTGCGACGCCGGCTTTATGATTGGCTGCTCTGATGGTGGCCAAGTCGCGAGTCTCTTCTCGCATCTGCAACTCTAGCTGCATTTTTTCATCATTGTCGTCCGGACTATACTGAATCACGCGGTCCGTGGGCACAATGAACTCGACTGGTACTGTGGCCTCTATTCCATAAGCGAGAGCAAAAGGTGTTTCCCCAGTTGCCTTCTTTACCGTGGTCCTGTTTGCCCAGAGTACTAGGGGTAACACTTCGGCCCACATGCCTTTGGAGCCTTCTAGCCGTCTTTTCAAGTCCATGACAATACTCTTGTTCACTGCCTCTACCTGGCCATTGCAATGCGGGTGAGCGACTGAAGCAATCCTCAAAGTGATCCCTATGTCTCTGCACCATGTAATCAATTGCGGCGAATTGAATTGTGGTCCCCTGTCGGTTACGATCTCGTGAGGGAGGCCATACCTGCAAATGATGTTTCTCCAAAGGAACTTTTTAACTGTCGGGACGGTAGTGCTCGCGAGGGCTTCGGCTTCGATCCATTTGGTGAAATAATCAACTGCTACAATGATGTACTCTAGTTGACCAGGCGCTTTTGGTTTGAAAGGTCCTAATAGATCTAGTCCCCACATCGCGAAGGGACAAGGGCTTGACATTATCTGCAACTCCACGCCTGGTTGATGAGATGCTGGGGCAAAGTACTGGCACGGCTTACAGTTCTGAGACTCGCGTTGTGCGTCTTGCTTCATGGTGGGCCAGAAACTTCCCTGCCTTAATGCTTTATAGACCATTGGTCTCCAACCCGCGTGGGTTCCGCATAATCCTGCGTGAAGCTCCCTTATCAGTACGTCACTTTCTATCTTAGTCAAACACTTGAGCTCGCGTGGTTCGTACCCCCTTTTGTAAAGTTCTCCACGACACATGTAAAAGCGCGCAGCCAAGGAGACAAGTTTTCTCATTTCTTTCGGATCCGAAGGCCCTGTTCCGCTAGCAAGATATTGAATTATAGGGGTGCGCCAGTCGCTGACTGGCTCGTCTATCTTCATCAGTTCCACCTGATTGCTTATGGCGCTCTCAGACTTCACGAACCAGAAGTATGGGGCCTTTCCATCCTTGATAATGACAGTGGGACCCTCGCCGGGACGTTCCATATTCGCATACTGAGTTTGGGAACCTCGCTTCGCGAGTTCATCAGCTCGCGTGTTATCCTCTCTTGATACCGCTTCAATTTCAAAATGTCCGAACAACGAAATCAGGGCTGTGGCCCTCGCATGATATCTGGGGAGATTGCCTGTCCTGGCTTCGTAGGTCCCATTGATCTGATTCACGACGATCTGAGAATCGCTCATGCACTTTACCACTTGAACACCTGCGTGAACGGCAATTTCCAGCCCTGCGATGAGTGCTTCGTACTCTGCTTCATTGCTTGTGGCTTTGAACCTTAGCGCAATCACGTGATCTATCTTATCCCCAGCCGGGGAAGTCAGGACGACTCCCGCCCCGCAACCATCTACGTTTGCTGATCCATCAATGTGCATTACCCACGCGGGGTGTTCAGGAGCTATAACATCTTTCTCTAGCTCTCTGAAACTCGTTTCAACTATGAAATATGCCAAAGCCTGTGCTTTGATAGCGGGTCGTGGTCTATAGACCACGTCAAACTCTGTCATTTCAATGACCCATTTAGCGAGCCTTCCAGAGGTTGTTGGTTTACTCATAAAAGATGGTAGTGGTAAATCTGTCAATACTTCGATGGGATGAGCATGGAAATAAGGTCGGAGTTTACGAGCGGCTGTTATTAACGCGAGCACTGCTTTCTCAATGGGCGAATATCTGGTCTCGGCCGACAGAAGTGCTTTACTGACGAAATAGATGGGGACTCGTTGTTCCTTTACTAACACTGCGCTAACTGCACGCGTGCCTGCCGCGAGGTACAGCTGCAAGCCTTCACCAGGTATTGGGGACGCAAGGGTTGGGAGTTTAGCCAGATGCTCTTTAAGACTCATAAATGCCCTTTCACACTCTTCAGTCCATTCGAAGCTTTTTGGTTTCCTTAGTATGTCAAAGAAGGGGAGGTTTCGCTCCGCGAGCTTTGCGCAAAACCTTCATAAATAGTTGACCCTTCCCACGAACCTTTGGACGTCGCGAATGGACCTTGGCGGTTGCAGATCTATTACGGCCTGGACCTTGTATGGATTGACTTCGATACCGCGTGCACTGATATGAAAACCTAGGAATTTGCCCTCGGTGACTCCGAAGACACATTTCTCTGGATTGAGGCTCATACCGTACTTTCTCAGGGTTTCAAAGACTTCTGCCAGGTCGCGAGTATGATCCGCTTGCTTTTTGCTCTTAACCACTATATCGTCAACATAGGCCTCTACAGTGTCACCTCTTTGGTCGCTAAAGATCATGTCCACCAGTCTCTGGAATGTAGCTCCTGCGTTTTTCAAACCGAACGGCATTACTTTATAGCAGAAGGTTCCTTTGTCTGTAATAAAAGCAGTGTGCCCCGAGTCGGCTGGGTTCATCATAACCTGATTATATCCAGAGTACGCGTCCAGGAAGCTCAGAGCTTCATGACCCGCGGTGGAGTCTACCAACTGGTCGATCGAAGGTAATGGGTAGCTGTCTTTGGGACATGCTTTATTGAGACCAGTGAAATCTACGCACATGCGCCACTTCCCCGTCCCTTTGGGATTTTTTTCTACCATTACAACGTTTGACAGCCACGTTGGGTATTGCACTGGTCTTACAAACCCTGCTTTAATCAGCTTCGCGAGCTCTATCGCAGCTGCCGCGTTCTTTGGCCCTGCTTGTTTTCGTTTTTTCTGTCTACGCGGCTTGACCTCTGGACTAATGTTCAGGGAGTGGGTCATGACACTCGCTGGGATCCCTCTCAAATCCTTTGGTGTCCACGCGAACACATCCCGGGAGCGGGTGAGTAAGGTCTCGATCTCTTGTACGACTTTTTGATTCAGTCTCCCCCCTACGTAAAGTTTCTCCTCTTTGTTGGGGAAAGGAGTGATTACCTGCTTCTCAAACCCATCAAAATGCGGTTTGTGTCCTTCTGCCTTTCCCTCAGTATCTCGCGGTCTGGGTGAGGCACGAACTTCTAACTCAGCTTCTTCCAGTACGCGTGGCAACCCTGGAATAAATAACTGGTTGGCAAGCAAGGTCTTGGTACTGCCCTTTTCGGACGAGACGTAGCAGATACGGCTCTCCTCTTGGTTTCCTCTCGCGACCCCTACTCCTGTCAATGTTGGGAATTTTAAACAAAAATGACAGATTGATACGACCGCTTCAAACCTGCACAGTGTCTCGCGTCCCAGTATCGCATTGTAGGAGGATGTTATTGGGATTACTACAAAATCAATCTTTTCCGACCTTCTTGACCCGGTTTCTTCGCCTAGGATGAGATCTAGGGTGACGACGCCCAGGGCCCTTACTCTGTCACCCGCGAAGCCTACCAGCGTGGTTTTAGTTGGCCTGAGCGTTGACTGATCAATCCCCATTTTCTCAAACGCGTCCCAGTACAGTATGTCGGCTGAGCTCCCTGTGTCCACAAGGACCCTTTTTACGAGTTTGGTTCCTACCTGAGCATGAATGACCAGTGGATCAGCGGCTTCGACTGCCCAGGTATCTACCTCCTTGTCACTGAAGACAAGCGTGTATGGTTCAGACTTCGACCTCGCGACACTATAGATTGGCTTTCCTTGAGGCTTGGGTGCGTTGTTAATAAGCCTTTGCTCTCGCTTGCCCAGGGGGATGGGTTCATGGCGGCCTGCGATTGTGCCTATATGGCCGTCCATGCGAGGGAAGTTCTGGTGTGGGTGGCGATTAGGCCCTTGATTCTGGTCATTTTTTGCGGGGGTTTGCTGCCTTGTTTCATTCTGTGTTCTACCGCCTCTTCCTCCCCTACTCCATGCTCCTCTGTGTGTGATGCCGTGACCTCCATCAACGTTTCCCCTTCGAGCAGTTAGGACTTCCTGTTCTCTTGGGTGATGCTGTCGCGACCAACACTCCTCTGTAGAGTGAGTATTCACTCCATGGTATTCGCACCAGGTGGTTGGCGCATGGCGGTTATGACCGCGATCCCCTCTCCTCTCAACATCGCGTCGGTTATCTTGCTCGGCTACAAAATTCTGCGATTGAAATTGATTCTGATCGTGATTTTGGCCCCTGAACTGTCTTTGACCCTGATTCTGATCTTGAATCTGTAAACCGGGTGCTCGCGAATCGATCTGTTCCTTCCCCTGACTACCCTGATGGCGCTTACTCCCCCAGTTCGGGTTTTCTCTCTTATGACCTTGAGCGGGCTTGCTCTGATTACTCCCTTTCAAAGCGATACCTGAGTGTGCTTCCACATTAATCTCTGTGTATGCTCTCTCGAGCATGCCTTGGTAGTCTAAATCTTTCTTGCGGTATAGGTATTGCTTGAAGGAGCTTCCATCAGTGAGTCCGTCTAAGAACGCGACCCGAGCGGTCTTATCATGAAAATCTTCGGCTTCCAAGATCTTTTCCGCAAACCTCTTAACGTAATCCTCTAGTGATTCATGTGGTCCTTGTTTGACTCCTACTACTTCTTGCATTGTCACTTTTCTTTTCCTCGAGGATCCGAAATGCAACAAGAAACTCTTCTCTAGATCGGCAAAACAATGGATACTTCCTGACGGTTGGTTAAGCATCCAGGTCATGGCGGGTCCCGCGAGCGTGCCTGGGAAACCTTTGCACATCGTGGCTTCATCAGGGCACCTCGCGAGCATAGCATACTTGTAGCGTGCTAGGTGTTCGCTGGGATCTTCTTTACCATTGTACTCTTTTATAATAGGGAATCTGAAATTAGGCAGAGGGACTGACCTGACTATATGCCCCGCGAAAGCAGTCGGGCCGAACAAGATTGACGGGTTGACGGACGGGTAGGCCTCAGAGGCCTGCCGCGGGTGGGTGGCCTGGTTGCAAAAAGGTTCCCCCTCGTACTGGCGGCGGGAAGGTCTTTGCTCGGCGCGAATCCCCTGTCCTCTTCCTTCGGTTCTTCCCCTGCAAGATTGATCTTCCGCATAGCTCACAGGGGGTTGATTCAAATCGAATCTACCAGGGTGACAAGGCCTTTTGCGTCCCTCGACCCTTGTTCTATGTGACACTGAGACTCTGTCGTCAGGTACGTGTTCAGCACTCCCTTCCGCGACCGATTGTTCTCGTCCGCTCTGATTCTGTTCGTGCTCGCGTGATCGAGTCCTTGGTTGCCGCTGGTTTCGGCTTCCGCCCGCACTTTGTCCCATCGTCTGCAGGAAAGCACGATACTGAACCAGTGCGGGTCCTACCAGAACAATTTCCTCCTCATGTACGTGTGAAAGACGTGCTCGCGTGCTATTTATGTCTTGAGTTCTCGTCTGGGGAGGGGTGTTGTCGCTTCCTTCGCCACTAGTATTCATCTTCAGGTAGTTGTATTAGAAATACGCGAGTATATATAGTAAGCCTTACTTGTGCGAGGAAATCCCCACGGTCGGCGCCAGTGTTGGAGCCCAGAAATTGAGATCACGCGACACAACACTTCGCGTGACACAGGGCGTCTGGACAATCAACTTATGTTATACACCTCGTCGTCTTCTTCCTCGAGTCCAACCTTATTCTCGTCACCTCTGACACTTACGTGACCAAACCGAGAAGGAGACCGGCTTCGGCTCTTTTACGCTCCACCGAGAAGTGACTTCGAAATAACGCAAGTATATATGAAGGTAGAGAGAAACAAAGTGAAGGAAGAAGAGTGTATTATCAAAAACGTTTCACGTTCCAAACTTACAATAAACCGAATAGCTCAGATATCGTTCATAACAACACTAAAAGCTTAACAGCAAAACTATAAGTGATAAAACAAGTGCTACACGTTTAAACTCCTCTAGGAAGTGAGTGTTTCGAAAGATTGAAGCTTTGGTTTTCTCTCGAGTTTTTCTTACTGCCAAGAAGAAGGTGAAGAGTCTTTTTCTTTGTGTCCCCATCCCTCTTCCTTATCCATTGGATTGTGTTTTTATACTATCAACTGGGACCCACGCGATTCAATTACCGATTTGCCCTCGATACTTAGTCTCGTTGTATCCTCTTATTGGGCTTCACCTGTTTATGGGCCGCTTCATTCTTTTGGGCTGACTTCTAGGACCGACCCGGCTCGCGTTCCATGGGCCTGACCCAAGTTCCTATGGGCCTCGCGAGCCCATCGAGAACCGGCTCCAACATACATAACAACTTGTATCATGTACTCCTTTTTTATTAACATTTGAAATAGTAATGCTTGATCTGCTCGCTGCAATATTCTTAATATCCAGACTGAAGTTAAGTGTATGTACATTATACAACACCAGCAAAAATGACAGAAGAGTATATTACTAATAAATTTATGGATATTGTACCTCCACATTGACCTATTTTTATATAGCACAAGCTCCTTCGTTACCAGAGCTTGAACATGGATCATCATTTAACAAAGATTAGCCAAAAAGATTACTCAATTTCATGGGGACCACGTGACTGAACACTAAAAATAACCTTAATAATGGAGTACTTATAAAGTTACTGACCTCTGACAAACAGAGATTGAATTAAACCAAATATGATAACAGGGTAGGACACCAGCTTCATATGATATTACTATTCTGGATGATGATCAGTAGGGTCTATAACCAAATATATGGTTGGTTTCACTTAACCACAGAATAAAATGGTTGATGTGACATACTATTATTTATCAATAATTCTAGCTTTTTAATTATTATTTATAATCCATACAATATTAAGCAACTGGGTGTGGCCTGTGGCTACGTGCCCGGTTGTGAGTTGTCATTTTCCATGAATATACAAATCCCTTACTCATTAATCAACACTTAACAGAGTTGACAACTAATATTTCATAGAATGGTCGATCTCCAGTTTCATTCATTACCAACATTCTATGATATAAACCTACTTATGTCTCCCAATATTAAAGACTTGCACTTCTAAAGGAAAAATAGTCAAAACATACTTTAAATTGTTTCCTTAAGGCTATTTGCAGCTAGTGAATCAACATGTGTCACAACATTATAACCACTATCACCGATGTCTGAAAACTTATTAACAATAACACTTGGTGTAAATACTCTCTTTTATATGATCATTATTATTATACTCTAGTGGAGCATTGTTTATGAAGATGAAGAAAAGACATCGTATTATATTTATACAGCATCGTAATTCTTACATGATGACCAAAACATTTCCCTCATCCTATTCACAAAAAAATAAAACAAAACAAAACAGAAAAGCGTTGGAAATCATAAAACGCAGGGCAAGTAATATTCGATATTTGCATGAAAGGAGTAAGGAGAAATGACAAATCCATATTTTGTTTGTTGCAGCAACGTCGCCTCGATCGAGTTGGCTTGGATGCAAATCTGACTCCGTTTACTTAACGTGGCACGTCATCTTAACCGTCACGTTTATCCTTGGGCCCCACCTTCACGGACTGGAAATATCGAAATAGGATCCAACGCCTGAGATTTGTCCACGTCACCCGCCCAAGCGTCCGATCTTCTTCCCGACGAAAACCGCTGGACGGCGCCGAGAGACGGCGGCGAAGCTTCCAAATCCGCCGCCCATGCGTCCGATCGTCTCCCCGATGTGAACCTCTTCACCGCTCCGATTCCAGGCGCATCAGAAGGTTCAAATTCCGATCCGAAAGCGTCAGATCTTCTCCCTGAGGAAAACTGTTTGACCGCCCCAATACTAATGGGGCGATCAACCAAATCAGCAGCCCAAGCATCGGATCTTCTCGCGGAAGAGAATCGTTTCACCGCTGCTAATGGAGGCGGATCCGCCATCATCACAGGCGGTTCAAATTCAATCACAGGCTGTTCAAATTCAATCACAGGCTTTTCATTACATTTAGGCTGCTGCTGTTTTCTGGGTTTGGATGGAAAGATACAGCGGAAGTTGCTCCAGAAGCCGGCGCGTTTCTGGGTCCTAGATGGAGCAATCGGCGGTTGGGACTGCTTTTGGCGACCGATCTTCTTCCTTCGACTCCGATCTCGCTTGGATCTCACTCTTCCGATACAGGAGACCTTGGGAGACGACGGCTCGGCCATGGAAGCCCCTGATTTCCTTCGGGAAGATGAATGTTCGCGTTTGGGGAAGAGGCGGATGGTAGCGGGGCGGCGAGTCTTGGCGTCTGCGTAGGATTGGGGTCGGATTATGGACATGGATTTGACATTGGAGGAGGTTTGTTGTCTGTGGGATCCGAAATAGGGTGCGGATGGAGTGGTGGGAGGAAGAGGAAGAGGATTGGGATTGTTGGTTAGGGGTTCGTCTGATTCCTTGCGTTCGATGAAGGCGTTTTGGTCGATCCAGTCGAGCTCGGCTTTGGCGGAGAGGAGGAAAGACTCCGGGGAGCGAACGGGATCGTCATCGGCGAGAGTCTCGCAGGCGATCTTGCGGTCGTTGTGTGTGCAACCGGACATTGTGAGGGAGAGAGAGAGAGAGAGGAGTGGGGATAGTTGATTTGTTTGGGAGGTTAGTTACTGCTTAGTGCTTAAACTTAAAAGGGACTCATTTATCAACACACAACCTCAATCTTATTCACTCGCCACAATTTTTCCAGGGAATTACAACATGTCCACTCGCCTTCTATCACTCTATATTATCAATCACTTCTACTACCTACTATTATCAACATTTCATATGTAACCCATTCAATATGTTTGTGTGTAACTCACGGATTCAAAGTACTTGTTCAACTTCATTAAACGTTTTATTCAAGATATTATATATATCTTTATATATTTGTAGATAATAATATCTTTAGACTTAACAATAGATATCTCTTTTGTATGTATAAATTGCCCTTTAAGAGGCTAATGAAATCATCAGAAATTCTCCTCATCTTATTGTTTTATCATGCTATCGGAGCCAAAATCAGAGATATCTAAATGTGTTAAGAATAAAATCAAAGACAGAAGATTCAACATAAAAAGCACAACGAAGATTGAAAAGCTTAAAGGAAAGAAGACAAAAAGGTAAGAATAAAATCAAAGACAGAAGATTCAACATAAAAAGCAAAGGAAACCTACCTGCCATTGCGTAGCAAGCGCCTCTCCTATCACGTCTTCCGTCTCCATCGGAAAATAATAATCAAGCGACGAAGGATTCTGAAGACGCTTCATGGCGGGCAAAAATAACCTTCCAGACGCGACGACACGGGAAATAACTCCTGGGAAGTCGTCCACGGTCTCGTAGTCGAAGTTTAACTTCTCAACCACCTTCTCCTTACCCTTACATGACTTTTTCATCGGAGTTGAAGAAGGAGATGGAGACGAGATGAGAGAAATCATCGGCGTAATATGAATAGGGACCGCGGAAGCAGTTCCCTCTCCAGTACGACTCCTCTTCCGCGACGCAATAAGAGCGGACGCAGATTTCCCCCCGCTACGAACGCGAGAAAGATCCGCGGACACTAAAAGATCAACAGAGAAAGGAGTTAGAACCCTCAGAACAGAAGAAAAAGGAAAACTAAGTAAGAGAGCGTGAATGCGCTACCTGTCAAGGCCGTAGAAGCAATGCGGTGACCTTCTCCATCGTGACCATGGAAGGTTCGTTCGCTCTCCGGAATCTCGAGAAGTTTAGCGATGACTTTCTTGGTCTCTCGCCTCACCACGATAGCGTCCGCATTAACTACAAAGAAGAACAAGATAAAGTAAGACGTCGGCAATGATGCGTATAGTAAAGATTCAAAAGAGAGAAAAGGCGAACTCACTCGAAGGATTCCAGCACTCGATCAACCAAGCGCATTCCTCACCAAGAGTCGATTTATTTACATAATAAAAGAAGTCGGCCCAATGACGATCAGCCTGGCTCCCCTCAATAGCAATCTTGGCCGCTTTGGGTCTTGATCTAAGACCTACCCTCCCGACCGTTCTGGTTTGAACGTTAAAAGAATGAGCAAGATCGTCGACGACAAGGTCAACGCCATGTTTCTCCTTCACGTCGTCCAAAGTGCCCAAAATCCTCCAAACGCTCGGCAAAAGCTGCCCTACGGCCACTCCTAGAGCGAGCATGAACGCCTTCGTCAACGGAGAGAAAGGAAATCGGTGACGAGTAAGGAAAGGGTATTCGTATACCGCAGTCCACCCTGGCCGATGTGCATCAGCAAATACCCCTTGAGGAGGTATCTCAATCTCCACCTCGGGACCGAGATTCACCAACGATCTCAATCTCTCGACGTCGCGTGCCTCCGTTGACTTACAGTCGGAATCCTTCAAGATAAACTTGGGTACGTAGAAAGAAGCCATTTTTTAAGAGTTAGAAGAAGAGATCTGAAGAAAGGAGAAGCAGATGATCTTTTTTTAGCGTAAGTAAACGAGAAAGCAAAAGATAATCAAAATAGATGAATTGTAGAAGGAGTAGGAAGAGAATGAAGATCTCCCCTTTATATAGCCCGAGAGATCGCGAAGAGTACGGGAGAAAGTTTAACGGCATTATAGCCGTTGGAAAACTAGTCGTTGCGATTGAACGTTATCGGCACAGATAACAAAGCTCCTCGTCTGCCACATGTAAATGATTGAAGAAGAAGGACGATCAAAGCTCTGCGACGATAATAAAAATTCAAGTGACGTAATCATCAACACGTTCCTGGTGTAATGAAGACGTATTCCAAGAAGAAAGAAGGCGTCTCCCAGCTCCACTAGACGTCAAGCCCTGTAAGACGCCTTAGGGGTATTGTTTGTGCCTAAAAATACGACGAGTGTGGAACGCGTGAAAGCTACGCGTAGAAGGACATCATCGACGCGACGAGGTGAAAGGAATCATCAACACGTTCCTGGTGTAGTGAAGACGTATTCCAAGAAGAAAGAAGGCGTCTCCCAGCTCCACTAGACGTCAAGCCCTGTAAGACGCCTTAGGGGTATTGTTTGTGCCTAAAAATACGACGAGTGTGGAACGCGTGAAAGCTACGCGTAGAAGGACATCATCGACGCGACGAGGTGAAAGGAAGATATCGTCGACGTAACGAGAGGTGGCAAAGGTCTCGTTCTTCTCAAGGATTAAGTCGGCCGAGTGTATTCTATCTTATTCTATATTATATTATTGTAAATGGTAAAAGATACGGTAGAGAATATCTTTTACCTCGTTTATTATATCGTTATTTAGATAAAAGGAAAAGATAAGATCTCGTTTCCTAAAGATATTATTAGGGTTAGCCTATAAATAAGGGCTAACGCCTGCTTTGTAATCATCTGAGCCGTCATTCGAGTAATACCAAGCTAAAGTTTCAACCCTAATTTCCTGTCTTGTTCTTGAGTGTTGAGATTATACCGTATTCTTTGATCTTTGCCCTACAATTGCTTAGTTATCTTCTCGTAGGTAATTTCGCTACAAACAGTGTACAAAATCAAGTATCGGGCCAATGAGGATATAGAGCGCTACAAGGCGCGTCTGGTTGTATTGGGTAACAGACAAGTGGAAGGCATTGATTTCACTGAGACCTTCGCCCCAGTTGCAAAGATGGTCACTGTTCGTGTCTTTCTCTCAGTAGCTGCTATTCGAGGTTGGGATTTGCATCAGATGGATGTCCATAATGCATTTCTTCATGGTGACTTGGATGAGGAGGTTTACATGTTCCCTCCTCCTGGATATGATACTTCCTCTTCAGGAAAAGTTTGCAAGTTGCAGAAATCTTTATTTGGTTTGAAACAAGCTCTAAGGAATTGGTTCTCAAAACTTTCCACAACTCTTCGTGCTTTTGGTTTTCAGCAAAGTAGAGCATACTACTCTCTTTTCTCCTTAAGTCAGGGTGAGTCCATAGTTCATGTGCTTGTTTATGTGGATGATCTTATTATTGCTAGTAATACATCTAGTGGAATTAATGGTGTCAAGGCTTATCTCAGTAGCTGTTTTTATATGAAAGATTTGGGGTCTCTCAAGTACTTCCTTGGTCTAGAGATTGCTCGCAACTCTTCCGGCATTTTTGTCTCTCAACGTAAGTATGCATTGGAGATCTTAGCTGAATCCAGACTTCTCGGTTGCAAGCCGTGCGAGTTTCCTATGGACTCACATCATCAATTGGGCAAGATCAATGGTCCAACTTTAGAGAACCCTGAGCGGTATCGACGATTAGTAGGTCGTCTTATCTATTTGACTATCACTAGACCCGAGCTTTGCTATTCTGTGCATGTTCTGTCCCAGTTTATGCAACATCCACTCCTTGATCATTGGCATGCTGCATTACGTGTTCTAAATATTTGAAAGGCCACCCTGGTTAGGGTCTTCAGCTATCTGCTTCTAGCTCTCTTCGTCTATCTGCTTTCTGTGATTCTGATTGGGCTACTTGTCCCACGACTCGGCGTTCCATTAGTGGATACTTCATCATGCTTGGGGAATGTCTGGGATCGTTGTTGTTGCTCGGGGAGTAACGGGGTTTTCTTCGGTGTTTAGAATTCTCAAATTGCGTCGTTGTGCTGTCGGATAAATTGCTCGGAGCAATGGCAGATATATCGAGTACGACAAGTGGGATTGAGAAGCTAAACAACATCTTCAAGGTCAGGCACCGATTAACCAAAAAGTCTGTCTTTTTATCTCCCCAAATGGAACTTGGGACTATGATATGCTTACCAAACATCTTACCCCTTCTATTATAGCTAGCATTGCCGCCATACGCATCCCCATAACCCCCATCCCAGATAAAATAATTTGGAAACCCTCTAAGAACGACATCTTTTCCGTCAAGATCGCCTACCATCTAATCAATCCGCTTCCTCTAACGAACCCTACTGCACACATATTCTGGAAATCAAATCTCTTACCTAAGATTCAAAACTCTCTGTGGAAAGCAACCACAGATTGTCTACCGACCACGGAACGCCTTAACAGACACTACCATAAGGTTTATTCCACTTGTTCACTTTTGTGAAGAAAGTGATGAGGACAACTTCCATTTCTTCTTTGGGTGCAAATTCACTATGTCTATGTTTCAATATCTTAATATGCTTCACAAACAAAATTTTAAATATCCAGGGACAAAACCATTTAATGACGCTTTTGCTGAATTCTGCAACACAAACAAACCTCTCGAACTCGCCTTCTTCTGTTGGTGGACTCTCTGGAACACTATAAATAATCTTATCTTCAGACATTCCACCAACTTTTCTAAGCCTAAACCAATAGATATTGTTAATCAAGCCCTTTACCACTACCTTCTTTGGAAAAATGAACTTAATTCAAATAGCAACTCTCATGCTCCCAAATCAACCCCGAAGAATAACAAAAAGGACAATCAATGGACCAAACCACCGACCATTTTCTATAAATTAAATTGTGATGGATCGTCCAGGCCAAATTCTTTCTCTCATATTGGGTATCTTATTCGTAATTGTCATGGTAAAACGGTTTTTGTTAATAAAATCTGTATTTCAGAATCTTCATCTCTAATCTCAGAGGCAACTGCTCTCATGGATGGCATCCGTACTACCATTCAATTAGACATCAAAAACATTATTATTGAGAGTTATAGTTTGATGGCGATTAAAGGCCATTGTGTCGACTGAACCTGCGCTGTGGGAAATTCAGTCCCTTATTACTGACATTCGTCGGCTTCTTCATAATTTTGATTGTTGGAGGTTTTTCCATATCCCAAGAAATTCCAACAGAGCAGCCGACTTCTTGGCCACTCAGAATATTGATATTGAGGATCTCAGATCGTTGATCTCCCAGTTTAGCACTACGACGTACCAACATGATGTACTTGGTATTCGAAGCTTTCTATGGACGAAGAACTCAATATTCTTCCTCTTAAAGGATTTCTTCAAAATCATCCGCGAAATTGATCTAGGACTGAATTGTTTGTAACACTAGGTCTTCGGTTAGCTTGTTAAACAGAATATCCCCATTCTTGAAACTAGTTTTGTAAGTTATTTGGGTGTTTATGCCAATTTAACACTAAAGAAATAAAACAAATCAGAGGAAGAAATAGAAAACACAAACTCCCGCCAATTTCTTCGTTGGCTACCGCCAAAACATATGAGTTCATCTGGGTGGTGTCTACAGTCTTCTTCTCCCAGAAGTTTCCGACGATGAGCTGTGAATCTCAAAACCCTAGAAATGTGTATCACATCGGAGGAGTCCCTGTGGAATTCCCCTACCAGCCCTACGGCTCACAGCTTGCTTTCATGGGAAGACTCATCGCCACTCTTGACCGCGCCCAGAGAGAAGGCCATTGCCATGCTCTTCTCGAGTCTCCTACTGGCACCGGCAAGTCTCTCTCTCTCCTCTGCTCCGCTCTCGCATGGCAGCGCCATCACGGTTCCAGGATCATCAACCCCAATCCCACTCCCTCAACTCCCGATCCTAGGGCGTCTGATGATCCCCTCAATTATGGCGGTGGATTTCTTGCCGAATCCCAGCAAACTCGTAAGTCTTTTCTCTCCCTTCACTTTCCCCTCCCCCAATTAGCTTTCTAGATAACTAATTCCGGTTACTGATTCGTTGGATCTAGGTTTAGGGTTTATGATTAATAAGCCAATTTGAGGGAAACACAGGAGTATGTTTTAATCTGCAATCCAATCCAGTTTAGTAATGATAAAACTAGTACAAGTATGATAATGCCTTTATTTTTCTCACCTATTATGGACTTGTGACATTTCCAGGCAGTACAGTAGCGGAGCAAAATGGTTCCACAACAAATGCCAACAATCAGAAGAAAAAAGCAGCCCCGACTATATACTATGCCTCGTAAGCTCCATCAGTATCATTAGTTGTAATCTCTTACGCCAAAAAACAATAGAAACCTCACAACTACAATCCTTACATTAATGAAGTGCTTGAATCCTGTTCCATATTTAGATGGTTAAACACCGATGATTGTTAAGTTGGTTGGATTGCTAGAATAACATGCAATTATTTTCATGATGTGTGTTAGGAGGACACATTCACAGATCACTCAAGTGATTCGTGAATACCGAAAAACTGGTTACCGGGTTCCAATGACAGTTTTGGTAAGTCTGACTCACACCTATCTGTTTATTTCAGCTCTTGATGATGTCGGGCTTGTAGATAATGAATATTCTCTGTTCTTTTTCTGGGCTGATATCGCATGCTCCTATGTTGATATAGTTTGAGCAAAACACAGAACACGCTAAAGTCTTTTTCACAATGTTTAAGCTTTCGTATTATTTAAATCATATTGATTATAGGATACACTAGTAACTTCCATTCCTGGGTCCTGCACTTATGTGAACAAACGTATTTCCAGGCATCTAGAAAACATTACTGCACAAACAAGATGGTACGTGGAAGGGAGAATGTAGATGAGGAGTGGTACAGTTTTGTCCCTGCAATGATCTCTGCCCCTTGCATATTCTTAGATAGCTTCTTTATGACACCTTGAAGGGTCTTTTTTATCTTTCAAATAATTTTCCGTTTTTTTCTTCCAGCAAGCTTCTTCTTGACAATCCTGAATCTGGATGCTCAGAGTTTAAGTACGTATGTTTTACTTATCTTTTCTTATATCTCCAACAATAGCTTTTGATGTTAACAACTAAAGTTTCAATATGCAGAAATGCAAATAGAGTCAAAAGTCATCCCTCAGTTCAAAAAGGAGGTTGCCATGAAGCTCATGATATTGAAGATTTGGTAAAAGTGGGGCAAATGGTAAAAGGTATTTATCTTTTCTTGATTAAGTCTTATTATCTTCGTTAATCCACGAATAGCATGATTGATTTTCCTCTCCAAGAAGGTTTGCAGTTATTCATCTCACTATTTGCTATAGGTTTGACCCTTGAAACTATTTACTGAAGAGAATTCTGATGATTGATCACATCAGATTATGATTTCTGCAGGTTGCTCATATTTTGCTGCTCGTTCCATGGCTGAAGATGCACATCTTGTTTTTTGCCCGTACAGTTACATTATTAATCCCGTTATTAGAAGAGCTATGGATGTAAATATTGGAGGATCCATCATCATTCTTGATGAAGCTCAGTATGCCTTCATGTCTTACTCTTTATTAGTTTAATTTTAATGACTTCTATACTGCCTATGAATAGGTTTTAATAGTGAAGCACCTTACAGTTTCGTATAGTTACTATGGTTTTCAAATCTCTCTGATTTTGTCCCTACTCCCTATAGCATTTTAAGCATTGGTTTATTATTGACAGTAACATAGAGGACATGGCTCGTGATGCTGGCAGCGTTGAGGTCAATGAAGAAGCATTACTAAGTATGTTCGCATTGTCTACATATACTTACCACAACATAATCTACATCTTATATATGTTTTTCTTGATGTAAGATTTGCACAGGGAGCTGAGTGAACTCTGTTATACTGATGAAACGATATATCGGCCCCTTTATGAAATGATTCAGGTAATTTTTATAAACTTTTATTGAGGCAGTTATAACTAAAAACAACGTTTAACTATACATAGTTTGCCAAATAATTTTTAGGATTTCATAAGCTGGATAGAGCGACGAAAAAGTACCTTAGAAAAGCGTGATTTTCAACATCACTTCTCATCGTAAGTTGGCTTGTCTTTTTTAATAACTTCTTATTCATTTTGTGACTAGCATTGTTTTTCGGCATTTGGTGACCAAATGCAAAAAATGAAGAAAAAAAGAGAGGGTAAGGTTGACTCTATAAAAATTGCAGAATAATTTGGAGAAATGTGTGTAAGCATAGTTGAAATATACTTGATATCTGGGCAATCTATATTATAGATTTCAATGATAAATGCTTCCTTCTACTATTATACTCCCTCCGTCCCTTAATATAAGGCTCATTTGCTTTTTCGACACTATTCACAAACCGAGAGAATCTTCTCGTTTTCTTCCAATATATAGAAATAAATATAGGCATGCGAAATATAGTTTGATTCGTCTCAATGAGTACTTTGACAATATAAAAAAATTATAATTTTTATCATCGTATATTTAGAGATATTAACGTTACAAAACGTGTCTCGACAAATGTGTCAAAAGCAAATGGGAAGATCAATAGGGGACGGAGGAGGGAGTAGTATGTATTTGTACTCTTGTTATATCTAAATACCTAAACTTTTCTTACTTTTGATCTCTCTCTTTTACACTCTTTTGTTTGATAATCTGTGCTAAGTTGGACTGGGGAAAAGGCTATGAAAGAGCTTCAAGAAGCCAATTTGTCCCATCAATGCTTCCCAATTTTGCATGAATGTGCCGTCAAGGTATAATGGCTAGTATTTATGAAGAAAAAATGCCGATTTTCTTGATTTCCTTTAGTTATATTTACATTATCACCTTAATAGGCCATCAAAGCTGCATCTGATACAGAATCGGGCTCTGCTCATTTATCTGGCATGTCTTCCATGACTCTAGAAGGTAGTGAATGCTATGTGCTCTTTTAAATAATCAAACCTTACACCAGCATACCTTACACCATCTTTACTGATATGACAGGGTTATATTCTTCACTCGGTTACTTTTTCAAAAGCTCTGGGATTCACATAAATGATTACCAACTTACTCTGCAGAGGCTTGTCAAAAGAGGTGCAGGTAGGTTTATACTCTCAAGATCTCTTCTGAATAAAAGGTCATTGCTCCTAGGCGTACTGTACATGAATGTCAATTGTTGTATTACTAGATTATCACAATTTTTCCTCAATGCCTATCCATGCAAGATTATAAAGAGGTTTTAAAATTGATGTGCATCAGGGTATCCTTCTGGGCACATGGAATATGTTTTCAGCCTATCATGCTTGCATCCAGCAGTTGTTTTCAAAGACATTGCTGATGCTTCATTGTCAGTGATTTTAACATCTGGGTAAGCGTAGATAAACTTTACCAGTTCAATAGAGATGTATTGTGAATCCTTACAAAACTATATACATCCTTGTAGTTCAGCATATTAGGTGTTAGCCTTCCAGAGGTAAAGACTTCTTTATGATAACTAATAAGTTTATAAAAGCATCTCTGCTGATAGAGAGGATTGATCCTTCAGTTTTTTTTCGTTACCCAGATAAAGACTTCTTATTTTTCTTTTAGATCTTGTAACCAACTATCATATAACCTGTCATAAGCTAAATAGTAAACTTTCAAATATTTTTATGACCCTTTCTGTTCTTGTGCTTTTAGGACACTCTCACCGATGAATTCCCTTTCTTCAGAACTTGGAGTGCAGTTTGGAACTTGTCTAGAAGCTCCCCATATAATTAATGTTGAATCGCAGGTGCATTTTTCAACTTCAACTTTGCCAGCGCAGCTTGGCCAAATAGTGTTTTGGAAAACTCTAATATTCTATGTGGAATATGTTATTGTTATCTGATTATAGGTGTGGACTGCGGTAATCTCCACTGGTCCGGGAAATTATCCACTGAATGCAAGTTATAAAACTGCTAGTGTGTATGCCTTTCAGGTACTGCTGGCTCCAGTTTTGTATTTTCTCATCCTCTGCCTTGGGTCAGAACATTTATAATCGAAATAAGATTGATTAACTTTGGTGATTACTTTTGAAGGATGCGCTTGGCAAGGCACTGGAGGAAATTTTTGAAATTGTTCCTGGAGGCTCTCTTGTTTTCTTCCCGAGCTACAAGCTTATGGACAAGCTTTGCACTCGTTGGCAGGAAACAGGTCAATGGTTGAGGCTAAATGAAAAAAAACCCCTTTTTGTTGGTAAGGTTGTTTTGCTTTTTGTTACATTCATTTTCTTGGTATAATACTATAATGTAGGAAATTAGCAATCTATTTTTTATGCACAGAACCTAGAGGAAGCCAAGATGATTTGGAGCACGTGCTGAAGGGTTATTACAATGCTGTTTCTCATGGGAGCAAACAACCTCTTGGTAGTCGGCGAAGGGGTAAGAAGGTGGGCCTTCATTGCCCCAACGCAGAGACACTTGGCGCTTCTAAAAAGAAAGGAGCTGGTTTTCTTGCAGTTTGCAGAGGAAAGGTAGGCAGTTGACATTTTATCACTCGTTTCTTCCCCTTCTATTTACCTCAGCTTCTTTGTACACATTGCTATATGATCCATAACCATTTCTCCCTGATTACTGTTCTATAAGTTGAAAATGGCTATGATTAAGTGTGCGGAATGGAAAAATGATTGTCTCAAAAAAGAATGTTGAAATGTACTTCTGTTTCCAGTTCAGTACATGGAACCTATTGCTCAAATGCTTTAATTTTTGGAGGAGGCATATTATCTACATCAATGAAAAAAACATTACTGTTTTTTAATGCTTAAAGATGTTGTATGAGAAATTTGTTCAAAAGCTTATACGCTGTTATACTACAGTTCTCTCTTGTTATAATTTTTCTGTAATTGCCTGCAGGTGTCAGAAGGAATTGACTTTTCTGATGATTATGCACGATCGGTTGTATCCTTATGGAGAATTTGATTTGTTGCATAAGATTAACTAGTTTACATTCACTTAATTCGATTGATTGAAATGAAGAAAGACACAAATCTGTCAAATGCATGTATGCTTGGCATGCTGACTGCTGTAGTGCTATACACTTCAACTGGATTCCTTGACAATAACAGATATTGGTTGGCATTCCTTTTCCAAATATGTAAGACTTTTCACATGTTCCTATGTCCTATACTTTTGTAAACCAGTTGTGACTATATAAGACGCAGTCTAAAATACTTTTGTTTCAGAAATGATATTCAAGTTGCTGAGAAGAAGAAATATAATGACATGTACAAACAATCCAAGTATCTTGAGAGTGGGAGTGTTTGGTATTGCCACCAAGCCTTTCGGGCACTCAATCAAGCTGCAGGTATGCTATTCATATTTTCATCATTAATATCTTCTTGTCGTTGTTTAAATTTTAGCTACTAATTATTCTATAGACATTGCTACACTCAAATCCTTTCAAATTGGTTACTTTCAAAAAATAGGCCTTGCTAATTTCCTATTAGTGTCTAACCTTGCAAGTGAATGGGTATTGTCATTGATTACTGACTCAATTGTTTGATTAACTCTTTTTTTTTTTTTGCCTCAGGCCGTTGTATAAGACATAAACTTGACCATGGAGCTATAATCTTCTTAGGTAACCTTCATGTTGTGGTATTGCTTTGATAAATTATATCTTCTTTTTCCTTAGCTGTCCTGATGAGCTTAAAGGTATCCTAATTGTTTGCAGACGAGCGTTTTCGAGAGTCCCGAAACACAATGTACATTTCCAAGTGGTTAAGAAATTCAGTCAGACAGTATGACAATTTTGAAACATCAATTGAGGAATTAAGATCCTTCTTCAGTGATGTCCAGGTGCTGCACGTATTTCCTTTTGCCCTTAAATGTTGTTATTTTTCATAGTAATTCCCTTAATATATTACCCCCCTTGTCATAGACCAAGGTAGCTCGATTGCGTGTTCAGCATGAGAATGCCGTGAGTAGTGTCAAAAAGAAAATTCAAAAATTGACCAGATCCGAGACTGCTGGACGGAGAGTCTTGCCAGACTCTGTCACGGTAAACAGAGGGCGTTTCTTGGGTCTCAAGTCAAACATCGAGCAAACTGCCAATATACTATCCAGATCTCAAGTTTGCGAGGAAGTTGAAAAAACTTCAGAAAATTATGACTGTACTATTATATCTAGTCCAGCTTCTCCTTCCAGGGATGAGACTTTCAGTTCAACTTTCATACAGCCGTCAATATCAACAGAAGCTTGGACACAATCTCCTACTAGAGTCGCTTGTTCACCGCTGAATACACCCATGAGTTCGGGTACAACAACAATTATCTCAGGAGTTGAATCACCTTTGGTTTATAGTGTCAACTCTCTTGCAACGAAACGTAGAAGACCACTCAGTTCACCATTGAGCAACTTCAATCTAACCTCTGCCAATTGTACCCAGGTAAAAATAACAAGTAAAAAATGGTATATTGTTTTACCCTGATCTAAGAGTAGACAGTTGCATTAACTTACCGTCTGGTGATGACTGTAGGGTGATTCGTCGCAACGGGCTGAAGCTACTGATATAAGTTCTATTGACAAGTTTGCCTTTCAATCACCACCAAGTTCTGGTGGCTGGAGAACTACGAGATCAAAGGTTTGAACTACAAGAAATGATTACCTATCTATTGATTTATTTTTTACTTGTTCTTTATTTTCTGCTCTCTTATGTGTTAATTTCATAATCCTGCAGCTGAGGCTCCCAAGAAAGGCCTTGATTCATGATATTGAGGATTAAGGTGCAAATATCTGAACAGAGCTCAGTGACAACATAATCTAACAAAGCTCTGTTTAGCATTAGGGTGTATA
The DNA here is from genome assembly GCA_029168935.1 of Oxyria digyna. Taxonomy (NCBI): domain Eukaryota; kingdom Viridiplantae; phylum Streptophyta; class Magnoliopsida; order Caryophyllales; family Polygonaceae; genus Oxyria; species Oxyria digyna. Next base: position 58,950,012 of record JAPVLV010000001.1, on the reverse strand, counting down.
TATTCCCTTTTGTCACAGTATAATTATGAAAGTCTTGTATTACCTTATTTGTGATTTAATTTTGTAATAGGGGAAAAACAATTATAACAAGTTTTGGTGTAGATTATTTTCCATAAGATCAGATAGTGTCGTTTTTTAGCAAAATTCTATTGCTAGTATTATTCTTTTGAAAATGGTTATAGCCTTTCGTTCGACTGGTCTTCTCGTTTGGAGTTTGATAGGTTGCTGAGTTTCTGGGGTTGCTCAATTGACTCTATCTTGCCAAGCAGACGCACTTAGACAAGGTAGAAGTGGAGATCGACCTCGTCATTGATGCGGATTTATCACCCGGATCACCTCCTTAAAATAAAGAATTACCTTGCCGATTCTAGTTGGAGATTTGTCATTAAACACAACTTGAAAACCGTGTTGCGAATTGACTTGCTAAATTTAGCGTTTCTTGTACTGGAGAGTTCACCTGCTAACTAAACCTCTGTTGGAGAGCCTTATTAGCATTTTAGATATGAACTTCTTATTGCCGAACATGTATAAGTTCTGTATAATGAATAAACGGGTATAACCCTCGCTTTGTGTTTAATTTAATTTATCATGCGAATGGTTGGTCCTCGTGTTTAATTTGATTTTTTTTTGCAAAAGGCAAGAACCGAGGCCCCATGCTCTCAGAGCAATGGAGGCCCCTGATCATCCTTCAGGATGATCCGAAAGAAAGACATTAAGGTTGGGGACAACCTTGGGAGAGAAGGAAACTGCGCAAGTTCCTGATATTCGCATCAGGTAAACACGTACTGCGATGACCATACAGAGATAGCTTAATGGCCGTAATGTTAACATCCTTGTTAGCAAGGAAATCGGCTGCTTGGTTCGCCTCTCTAAAACAATGTTTGAAAGTGTAGTTAGGAATAAATTGTAGGAGATGCTGACAATCCATTATAATTGTCTTAATTTCCCATGATATCTTCCAAATTCGGGAAATCGAATTAATAACCGTTAAGTTATCTCCTTCAAAAATGATATTATTGAGGTTATGAAATATTGCTGATTGAATTGCTTGAAGAGCAGCATAGGCCTCAATTTGAAGAATTGTCTGTAAATTTGTTTTTTTGGTTATTGACGAAAATGATTTTACCATTATTGGTTCTTCAAATATTAGCAACAAAAGCTTATGTGTTTGTATTTAATGATCCGTCGAAATTTATTTTATACCAATTCTCTGGTGGGGGGTGCCAAGTTCTGTTGTTCTTCTTATTCCTATTGCGGTGATTATGTAGTTTTGGACCTACACCTTTAATCTGGGTTGCATCCCAGTTGCGTAAATTAAAGTAAGCTATGTCAGCGGGATCTCTGCGTTCCGGAGTAACTCTTTTAAAAACAATTTTATTTCTAAGTTGCCATAATTCATACCAGAAGAAAATAAGGGGTTGTAGTATTTTTACATGTTGTGTGTTGGAACTAATCGTCTCTTCAATAAATTCATTAAGGGTTTTATCTTTTGGTAAGATGAAGTGTTGATTAAGGATTCATGAATGTTTTTGAACATGTTGTTCCGTATTCACGCATTGGAAAAAGAAGTGTTGTGAGTTTTCGAGAGGGTGGTTACATCGAGAGCAATGATTAGGGACTCGGTTATAGTATCTGTTTAATCTTTCTGTTGTTGGTAAATTATCAGAAATCTCTTTCCACATGAAGTTCTTATGTCTGGGAGGGATTTTAAGACTTCATAACCAATCAAAAAGATTGTTAAAATTTTGGTCAGAGCTATGTGTATGTAGTTGTCTCGCTGACCGGGTTGTAAATTCTCCTGAATTTTCCAACTTCCAAATAATTTGATCAGGACATGGGTTTTTGGGAATATATATGGTTGTAATCTGATTTACAATATCTAGTGGTATCACAGTGTGGAGTCGTCGTATATCCCAAGTACGGGAATCAGTTATATAGCAACTAATAGTTTCATTAATATCTGAAAGAGTAGGATTAAAATATGTATGTAAAGTTAAATTTTGGATCCAGTTATCTTTCCAAAATTTTATATTAGTACCATCACCTATTTTCCAGAAAATACCTTATTGGAAGATTTTCCTCAGGTGTAATAGTCTTGAGAATTGTCAAGATTGACATTTGTTACCTTTCTTATAATTAAGGATATTATTAGTTTTTAGGTATTTTTGTAGGATTATTTTAACCCATAAATTGTCTTGGTCTGTCATTAGTTTCCAAAGTAATTTCATTTGTAAAGCATTATTCATATGTTTTGCTTTGTGTAATCCCAGTCCTCCTTCAGACTTTGGTTTGCAGATATTATCCCAGGAAGTAAGTGGGCGGTAATTTGGATTTGTGCTATTCCAGAAGAAGTCCTTATTAATTTTATCCATTTTGTCACATATATTGTTAGGAAGAGAAAAACATTGCATCAGATGATTGGTTGTAGACATTAGGTTTGATTGGATTAAGATTGATCTTCCAGCTTGCGAGATTGAGTTTGCTTTCCATTTTGATAGTTTAGACGACATATTTTGGATAGCATATTCGAAACTTTCACTTTTGACCCGACCCCTAACAATGGGGATTCCTAAATATTTCTCCATAGAGGTAGTTATCTGAAGATTGAGGATTGATGCAAGTGCTTGTTTTTGAGATTGTGAAATGTTTGGTGTTGTTTGAAAGGAGCTTTTGTGGAAATTAATAGTCAGTCCTGATAATGTTGTCAGTTTATCTAGAGTTTTCTTAAGGAATTGCATGTTTGTGCTATTTGCATTGGCAAAAATAAGGGTATCATCAACAAAACAAAGAAAAGGGATACGAGTCCCATGCTGAGAGAGCTGAATTCCTACTTTATGTTGTTGTTTGTCTGCTTCTATTTGTAATGATCTGGCTAGGTATTCCATTGCAATAATGAATAGAAACAGAGCAATGGGGTCTCCTTGTCTTAAACCGCAATTTGGTTTAAAAGTAGGTCCTGAGATATTATTAACAAGGACAGAAAAGGAGGCTGATTTAATACAAGTCATTATACGATCAATCCATGTATCGTGGAAACCAAATTTTTGTAGTACTCTAGTTAAGAATGGCCATTGCAATTTATCATATGCTTTTTTCATGTCGAGTTTAAGTGCCATCCAACCTCGCTTACCCTTTTTCCGTTTGTGGAAAGAATGGAAAATTCCATGTGAAATTAAAATGTTATCAAATATGGATCTGCCTTGAACAAAAGCCCCCTGACAAGGGTGGATGATTTTTGGAAATAGTTTTTGTAGTCTATTTGCCATGATTTTTGTTATAATTTTATAAATAGTGGTACATAAACTAATTGGGCGAAAGTGATTAATAGTTGTTGGATTATCAATTTTTGGGATTAATGTTATAAAAGATTGTGCACAGTCAGCTAAAAGTATTCCTGAGTGGAAAAAGGATTGAATAGAAGCCACCATATTGTCAGATATTATTTGCCAATAATGTTGATAAAATTCCGCAGTGAAACCATCAGGTCGAGGCGTCTTATTATTAGGTAATTCAAAGATGACCTGTTTAATTTCCTGTGCCGATGGTTGTTTTAGAAGTTCATTATTATCTTCATCTGTGATTAATTTTGGTATCATTTTAAGATCAGTATTAGTAATGCTGATTGTATGGTTAGGTTGGAATCTTGTTTGTAAATCCTTTGTAATGGATTTGCGTAATGTCATTATGAGAGTAATATTTAATTTTATCTAATGATTCATAGCAGTTTATTTTTTGTTTGAAACTTCTTATCTTAACCGTATTTTGGAAATATTTTGTGTTGATGTCCATATCAGTCATATGTTTTATTTTTGCCCGTTGTTTCCAGTATGTGTGTTGGAATTGTAAAAGTTTATTATATTTGTGAAGGTGTCTAGTATATTTCTGATGGAGATGGACTGACATATTGGTGGAAGTGCATTGTTCTTGGAGAGTTTTTAAGGTATTTTCTGTATGTTTTAATTGTTCGAAAATGTTATGAGTGTGTTTTCTAAACCAGTTTTTACATTCAGTTTTTATTTTCTTTTGTTTCATAAAGACCTGGAACATAAATGAGCCTTGAATACGGTAATTCCAAACTCTTTTAATCATTTTTCCAAAATCCTGATTTTCAAACCATGCATTTTCCATAATGAAAGGATAATTTTTCGGTGTTAGGTTTTGGCCTAGCTGGAGTGTGATACAACAATGATCCGACGTGGTAAACGGTAAGTGTTCTAGTTGTATATTATTATAGTAATTGATGATAGTAGGATGAATGAATACCCTATCTAACCTTTCCAGAGTAGTTACCGAGTTAAGCATAGATTTTCTCCAAGTAAAAGGAAAACCGTTGGAGTTTGTTGGGAGAAGACCGTGCTTATTGATGAATGTATTAAGTCTTGAGAAACGATGATAAGTACAAGGAGCCCCTCCTAGTTTATCCCCTGGGGTTAGTAGGTCATTCATGTCACCAATAATAATCGGTGGATCCTGATGTGCATAGATTATATTCGACATGAAATTCCAAAAGTTATCTTTTTCAATGTCCTTACTTGGCGCGTAGATGAAGATAATAATGTACTGTTTTAACTGATTTTTATACTGAATAATTATAATATTAAAATCATGGAATATAACGGTAAGTTTACTACTATCAATAAAGTTTGTGATAAGAAGCCAAAGACCACCCTTAGTACCATCAGCTGGAGAAATGGTAAGGTGTCTGAAACCAATTTTACCTAAAAACTGTGATGAGGGAGTTTCATTGTTTTTGGTTTCCGCTAGGCAAAGCATGTCAATATTATGAATTCTTCTAATGTATGAAATTTCTGTCCAAAAATGTGGTCGTCGAATCCCTCGACAATTCCAATAGGCGATCTTCATAAAAAACCTTTATTTTTTAAAAAAGATGAAAAGTTGAAAGTAGTATGTTTTAACGAAGGATGATGGTGAGAAGTTTGAATATTGGTAATTAACTGTATGTTACTAGTATTATACGATAAAGGAGGAACTTTAATTAACAGTACGTGACTAGTAGTTTGATTAATATTATTGATAAACTTTTGAACCACAAAAAAAGGATAAGGAAGAGGTGAGATACTTACTCTATCAATGCTACTTAAGCAAATATGCGTGGTGTGAGTATCGAAATTTTTAAACGTAAAGCAGAAGTGTTTATACAATTTATAATAGGGTGTAATATAGGTTACGATTGATTTTTTGAAAGGAAAATAGAAAATATTCCCCAATAATCCCATAACCAACTGTTAGCATATTGAACTATAATCACCGACCTAATAAATTGTACAATATGACTACTACATATGTATATGAAGGAAATGAAGGATCCTCAAAAACCTTTGATACAATTTATAATTACAAATCTGTTTATCTAATTAAAATATGCACTGATTAATATGAGTATAAACAGGAGGGGGGTGGGGGGTGAAAACAACTAAACGAACAAGCAACTACTCGGATCAAGTTTTTATACGTCGTTTTTCCCACCCTCGTCATCCCCACAAACACCAAGAGTCGTCGACTATTTGGCTTTAATCAAAGACTTTCGACTTTCGACTTCTATTCTTTAATACAAATCTTCATTAAAAAAAGAGATAATTACCTGCATCAACCTCAACGAAGATGTCAGATCATTGAGATCAATTTTGTTGGATTTCAACAATATCTGAGGTCAGGATAAGGCTGAGGTTATTGAAATGAAGCTTCTTATTAATCAAACTCCAACTCAGGCTCTCTTTGCTCTGACACCAATGATGATCTTGGATTCAAGCCTGTAACTCTATAACACTATCCAATCGAATCATTTTTACCTAGACCTCATATTTAATATGCAATAAATATACGTAACAAAAAACGAGAATAAAAATCATTGGAACTAGCTAGTGGAAACAACTAAACGAACAAGCAACTACTCGGATCAAGTTTTTCTACGTCATTTTTTTCCACCCTTATCATCCTCACAAACACCAAGAGCAACCGACAATTTTGCTTTAATCAAAGACTTTCTACTTTCTACTTCTATTCTTTAATAAAAATCTTCATTAAAATAAAGACAATCATTTGCATCAATCTTAGTGAAGATGTCAGATCATTGATATCAATTTGTTGGATTTCAACAGTATATGAGGTCAGGATAATGAAGAGGTTATTGAAATGAAGCTTCTTATTAATCAAACTCTAACTTGGGCTCTCTTTGCTCAGAATCCAATGATGATCTTGGATTCAAGTCTGTAACTCTATAGCACTAGCTGATCGAATCATATTACATATACCTCGTATTTAATATGCAATAAATAAACATAACAAAAAATGAGAATAAACATCAGTGGAACTAATATATTACTTCTTCTTTTTCCTAAAGACGGGTTATCAAGCAAATTATATAGACTACTATGTACACTACCAAGATCGCAAAATTTCTTTCAGTACTTTTTAAACTATCTAATTATCTTTGTTAACATGTAAATTCTACACTTCTCTATATTCATGTCAAATGTAGAAATTAAGCCTTCTTTATACATATCTATCATACTCCTTTATGCAGATGACCTGATCTTGTATGCCATTAGAAGAAGCATTTGTACTCGAACAAACCATATACACAGAATAAACAACTTTATTAATGTTAAGCATAAACATACTATTACAAAAATATCCAAATTCAACAAACACATCACACTTCGATAAGATATACTTATCAGATCCATGAACTTGTGTAAAACCACATCTTTTCAAAACACTACAAAATACTAAGGTTTTCCTAATTCTAGGTACACGAAGTGCATTTCTAAGATTAAGGGTCTTTCCGGAACTAAATTCCAACACTACTTTTCCATGACCTAAAATGGGGGCACTGACTAGTTGTCCATATATATGGAGTACAAACCTCTCTTGAACCGACTTATATTTCTTAAACCAGCCACGATCCTTGCAAACATGTTTTGTTGCACCCGAGTCAATCCACCACGCCATTTCATCATTCTTGTATAATACCTTAGATATTTTTGGTACATAATTTCACATCCGAATTATAATAAAATGTGAAATATGATCTTGATGAGTGGGTTGTCTCGCTCTATTCTTATCCTTCGCAACCCGAAAGTCACGCTTGTAGTGACCATTTGTTACATATCCAACAAACGCTCTTATGCTTCTTGTTAAGCCCACCGAAAGTAGTGTTATTGTAAGGACATTTTTTCCCCTTATTCTTATAAGAACTTGATGTTAGAAGAGAAATCCAATATAGCCACCTTTATAATTGTAAAGGTTAACTACATCCTTTTACTTAGTGTGGTTAAAAGCAATACTTAAAAATATAGAGGAGAAGTGTGAGTATAGGCACTGTGGGAAATTAAACTACATTCAAAAGTGTAGAAAACACTCATATTTATGTCTGTAACAAAAGAGTTATAAAATTTAATGTTGCAATATTCAACACTGTAAGATAATACCAAATTATCATAGGTGTGGATAAAACAACAAATATAAGTGTGGATGTGACAAAACTGTTGGAAATTCATCCAACACAAAAACATGTGGATAGAAATATCGTAATAAACCATTTTTATTATATTGATCATATAATACATTTTTAAATATAAATATGTGGCTTTTATTTTTATTAATCAACCATATATTATAATTATATTAATAATGCCAATAATAAAACTAATAACAAATTTAATTCAAAACATAATATTAATTACAAGGTAGTACATCTGTTTCACGTACACCTAAACAAGGTAGCTAAATAAATAGTACACTTGTTTCATGTACACCTAAAGAAGTAGCTAGACAAACAGTACACCTAAACAGGAAGCTAGAAATGTTTGAAAGACATGGAGAATTAAATAACATAATAACTAGAAATGTTTAAAAGACATGGAGAATTAAAGAACATAACACATGGATGATGTTAAAGAGCATATAGAAATTGTGCAACGCCTGGATAAGTCATAATCAACCAGCTATTTCTGTTGGGCATTAGAACCTGAAGGACCAACATTAGAACCTGAGGGATTAACACCTGGATAACTCATTGGAGGATTCAACAAAGTCATGAATGGTGTGTCACTCTGCAACATAGGGTCTATATATTGTGGTGTTGGTTGAATGTACCTAACTTGCATTTACTGAAATTGTGCAGCGCGCTCCTGCTGCTGTCGGATTTGCATCAAATGGTGCTGCATCTTCTCATCCATCCTTTTCTCAACTTCCTCCGTAATCGTTCTTCGAAGGTCTTCTTCAACTGATTTGCAAAGATCGTCCTCAATCGACTTTCGGATGCCCTCCATTTGGTTTGCTTCAAGGTTCAATGTTGGGGAATGAAGATGACTTCCTGGATTTCTAAGTTTGATGTCGTCTTCTTAAGAGATCCTTGAGCATACATTTCTCCTTTACTATTAGCTCCACCCGCTTCAACCCATAGGATACGATTGTGTTCTTCTGTCATTCCTCTGGATGCGCCTCCATAAAAGCATTGCTTAGATCATTGAAGCAATCCTGAAACCAATACATAATTCATTTATGTATATCAAGTTTACTAACATTGAATTATTTCTTTCACTATACGTAAAACTACAAGTAGTGTAAGGAATTAATACATACAATTATAGTTGTTGGCTTAGTACCAGTCCACTCCCTTGTTCCTTTTTTCCTATATAGATGCCTCATGAGTTCTGCTTGTGACATCCTATTGTTATTTCTCTCCTTCATGTTAAAGAACTAAAGTATTAGCATTAATAACAATTATAGAAAATCACAAATCATTCAAATTACTTACAAATTCATATACATGTTTATTAGTACTCTTTGAGCCTCCGCGGTAGGAACCTTTCAGACATGACCTGTGAGATTTGTTTGCCTCATACAATTTTTTGAAATCTTCGTCATCCCATTTTTCCAACATCTTATTCCAAATGGTTTTCATAATCCAGGCGAGTTTCTTACCGCTTTCTCTTGCTTTCTTCAATCTATATCGAAGGTGTTGACTACATTTAGCAGCCCAATTCTTCCTCACAGCTTGGGCATGTTTGTCCTTCCAAAAAATTTTTATCTACACCACAATGCAATAAAAAAGGTTATCAATCTATGGCAAACTATTATATATCAAGTACAAAAGCACATAAAATCTCACACTAACAATGGAAGCTTATAAACTTAATATGATATGATGAGATTGAAAACACTGGGAGATGCTACAATCAATCTGTCTAAATTCGTTAACTATGTTGAGTGCTTGTAAGATTAAGAAAAACCATAAGTTATTCTTAGAACTACACAAGTGACTTAAGTTGGGCCAATGTACCCTAAAAGATAAATTTGTTTAATGGCTAATGGTTCAACTTCTTCTTTCCAGCCTCCTTTTTCCAAACTGATTGTGATAATGATGCGTCATCACTCTTGTCGTGGGGGTGGGGGTGATGATGGTGGTGGTGGTGATGATGGTGGTGGAAGATCACTCCCAACTTGTTCTTCAATCTTCTAAACATGCCCTCTTTTCTGTGTGCAACAGATTCAGAACTTGATTCGTAGTTATCAGAGGGGTTCAAATCCTCATCCCCACTGCTGACGTAAGAAGATGGAGAAGATCTGGAGCTCTTACAGGTTACATATGTTGTCCTGCTGCTGCTTGATTCTGATTCATTTTCACCTCTAGATCCGGTTGTCCCACTTGATGAAGAAGAGGATGAACTCACTTTCCTTGTTTTCCAGCTAGATGAATCTGAACGAGATGAATCAGATTCATTCAACTGGGCCACTTGACACCGATCATTGTTTTCTTCAAAACTTGACGTCTTTCTTGATGTCGATATTTTTTTGCACGATGATGAAGCAACAACTTTTGACTTATTTTTTGTAGGTGTAGGAACATGCTTTGCTAGGCGATGAAGCTTGGGAACTAGAGACTCAATCTTTGATATTGCATACTCTAACTTCTCTTGTTTTTTTACTTCTTCTAATTGGCCCAAGCTATTTGTGCCAATCACACTTCTTCAATTAATAGCCTCAGTCTGCAATTATAAATACACGTAAATTGATCAAACCTACCAAATGCAAACCCCTAAGCCTCATCTAAGAAATTGTAAAAGAGATTGAAGTGAATGTCTTGCATCATTACTATGGGTAAGTTCATTACCTTCATATGATCCTCATAAATCTTTTTGGCTGCATCATCAAGTAGTTTCTTAAGGAAATTACGCGTGTCTTCATCCAACTGAATATAAGTTAACAATGAAATGCTTTATACAATATCATTAAAGTGAGAGCAGGTATCACAATCAACAACACAAATGAAAGCCCAAAAAGAGTTTGAAGAAACTTACTATTCCTGACAATGCATTGTGTTTCCCTAATCCATTAATTTGCAAGAGCGTGTATAATTTTCTCAACGTATTCATATCCACTTGGAAAGAGTCTGAATCCATGTTACACTGAACTAGAAAAAGCAAGCTTGAACCGCCCCATTCGCTAGAACTCATATCTTAATTTATACCACGACCTCATCAAATTTAAACCACAAATCATTTCAGATCAATAAAGAACTCATAATAATGAATGGGTTTCAAGTTAAAGGAGCAAGAGAGATACTAAGAACTCATAACAATGAATGAATTCATATCAATAACAAAGAACTCATAACAAATCATAATGAAGGATTAGTCCCTACAACGATTACACAAAATTCAGGATTTCATTATAACTTCCGAATACACAAATATCGTGGGCATCAGATCAACTTTTGATTGGACAATGAAGATCGATACTAAATTTTAAACAATCAATCAAGATTGAAAAAAGGGAACTCAAAACAGAACCCACGAAAACTTCAATCAAGATTGCAATTTGTATCAGTTTTGTACAAACAAATTCTCACTGAAATTGAACTACAATAGAGAAGGAATATATAACAAGAATCTCACTACATAGCGATTTTAGTTATTGCACAAGTCCATTACTAAGAAAACGCTGGTCTCACTGCATAGCAATTTAAGATTCCTCTATGCCCAAATGGATATCAGTTGCTTCTTTTGTGTGTTTCAACATGTGTTTAAAACCCTTCCATGTGGGTGGAAACTTGTCGGTAATACTTTCCACGTGTTTACAAACATACTCGTGGTGTTTGGAAAACAGTTTGACTTGAGGGCTTTGAGGTAGCCAAATTGATTGGACAAATGTCGCCCAATGCGGGTAAATGCCATCAGTGAGATAATATCCCATGTTGTATTCACATCTATTAACTGTAAAATTAACGTTTGGAGCTTGACCTGCTAAAACATCATCAAAAACAGGAGATTGATCAAGAACATTGAGATCATTACACGAACCTGCAACCCCAAAAAAGGTATGCCAGAACCACAAATCATATGATGCAACGACCTATGAAATGATTGTCAAATGCTCATTTCCTCGAGTATATTGACCTTTCCATGCAGTGGGAATGTTCTTCCACTTCCAAAGCATACAATCAATGCTACCCAACATCCCAGGAAATCCACGAGATCCCCGCGCGTAGTAGACGTTGTGTGTCTGATGCGGTTGGACGCCTAAGATACTCATCACCAAAAATGGTGATGACTCCTTCGCTAAACTTTTCTAAACTTGACCTTGTAGATCCTTTTGAAAGACGAACATACTCATCAATAGCATCTGGACATAATCCATAACACAACTGCTTCAAGGCACTAGTACATTTCTGTAATGCAGATACACCAAGCCTACCCTTTGTATCTGGCTTTTGCTGAAAGAACTCCATGCCATTCTCCAACTTCTCCACAATGTACAAGAAAACTCCGTTGCACATTCTAAACCTACGCCAGTATTGATAATCTCGATAAATTGGTTGTTCGGAGAAATAATCTTTGTAAAGATTATCAAAGCTTTGTTCTCTTCCTCTTTCAATGTATTTTCCACGAGGTCCTCTGCATCCGTGTGAACTATCTCCTTGCGCCTTGTATTTGCGCTGTAAAGCGCGTTCTTGAGCTGCAATAGTTGCATCAAGAGCTTCTTGTAGAAATCTTTGGTACTCCCCATTGGCAGAGCCATTAGAATTTTCAGAGTTTGAAGATGCACTAGACATTTTAGATGATTGAGAGTTTTAAGAAATTTGAGTAGTGAATAAATCTTTGTATGTCCTCACTTTGTTGGCCTCCCTTACCATTTCCAATTCATGATCATGCACTTGCTTTTCTCTCTTGCAAGCCCCCTTTTCCATTTCCAATTCATGCGCTTTACGAATCATTTCTTGCGTCTCTATACTCAACAGATGAACACGCTCATCCTCTAGATCACAACTTGAAGATTCCCCTTTTTTTGCCTTTTGTTTAGCAGCCTTGATACCCTCTGGGCGCTCAATAGTATGACCACTAAAGCACTTGTAGGAGTATCACCTTCCGCATCAGATCTCGATCTCTTTGAGCTTCCTTCACTTCCAGATCTTGGATGGTTTTTGTTGAAAAAGATAAAAAAAAGTTTGATTCCATTTTGGCTCATCTTTCACAACTCTCCATATGTGTTCTTCGGAAAACTCCTTCCTGGTTTCTTCCAAATAAAAGAACACGAGCCTTAACAAGAACATTTGCCTCAAATTCTTTCTCTACTTTATAACCCGTACCAACGATTGAATGACATCACGCTTTTGCTCAGGACACCGCATCTATTCTTCAAACTTTTCTCATCTCGAGGTGGTTGTTTCACTGGTTTATCCTCATTCCAGGCCTTGATAATTCTGGTCCAGAATAACCAAGCTTTCTGATTTGTTAGTTATTGGATCTTTGCTAGTGTTTAGCCACACCCCAACAAGGACCATATCGACATCCAGAGACCATGCATTCCTTGGTCTCTTTCTAGTAGATCTACCCCCACGAGCTCCTCCAGTTTGCTGGGAAGAATCCTCTCCAACATCAGGTTGTGTATTGACGTTTGGTACATCCGTGGATTGAGATCCACCTCCAAATGTGGGTTGGTCATTGATATAACTACCATAATATGGAATATTGGGATCATATGTATTTAATGATAAATTATCAAAGTTGCTTGAGTAGTTATATTGATTTGAATCCATGGTGAGAAAAGAAGATGAGTGTTTAAAAACAAAGAGATGAGATATTCAGAAAAGAGAGAGATGAATGAGTGGAGAAGAATGATGTGCATTTTTCATTGAAGCCTACATCTAATTTATAGGCAAATAACATTACTTAATAATAATTTTTGGACTTTATTGTATCAAAAAGATACTAAACAATTTTTAAAAAAAATACATTCAAATGTCAATTTAATGTAAATAAATAAATTTAATAGACATGTTTATTTTAAAACAATTTTTAAATATTTAAACAATTATATTGAACGTAATGATATTCAAAATAAAATACATTTTTAAGTACATTAGAAGTGGTGGGGTCAGCTGGAGAGGAAGTTGGGCTTGTGTCAATGGATTAAGGGGTATATTCCATGGGGGAATTGGGCTGGACATTTGAGGATGAGAGTGGAGTGGACTGAGTATGTGGAGTCGGCCCAAGTAGAGAAGGCTGAATTAAATGTGGGATAAATGACAGTGGGCTGAGAGGTGGTGTTTGAGGCCGATTTTGTGGTGGGAGGCTAAATGGAAAGGTGTTCTTGTGAAAGATAACGTCACGAGAGATATAGGTGCGGTTCTCACGCCAATCAAAGCAAATGCAGCCTTTGTGGTTTGGACTATAGCCAAGGAGAATGGTAGGTGTGGGCCAGAAAGAGAGTTTATGGGCATTGTAGGGACGAAGATTAACTATAAGAGAACTTCCATATGCCCACACCATAATATCCCACACTTTATATTGTGGAATGAATTTCCTACACTTTAAATAGTTGATTTTTACAATTCACACTTTTAAGTGTTAGACAAGTGTGGAAAAATACATTACATTTAAATCCAACACTTTAAATAGTAGTTAATAAATTTACCTACACTACTCACACTTTTATTAATAAAAATTATCCCATACATTATTTAGTTGGATATTATGCTTTATGATCAATTAAATCTAAAAACTGGATAATATTATATACTTTTATATAATAATATCTAGATAATTAACGATATAAAATTTATTAACATAATATATAAAGATGGAAATTATTTTGTGATTGATATTATTGTATATATAAGACTATATAATTATTGGTTCTATTCAATCAATTTGATTTTTTATATACAAAAAAGTAGTATATTATTTGATAAATACTACCATATAAGATAAGATAATTCGTTTAAATAATCATAATCTCTATTAAATTTTATCTTATTTATGGGAAAAGAGAGAATATATTATTGTCTTTTAAAAAATTGAGCCCAATAGTGATAAGGAAAAGTAAATGCAGCCCAATAAGCCACTAAGGCAGCGGTTTCTTCCCCGATCACGTTCTCTAACCACTCTCCACTAAGCTTAAACTTCTCTAACTCCTTACCAAATCTTCAATTAATAGATTCTCAACCTTCCTTTCTTCTCCACTCTCCCCCTTCTGCAAAAACGACAAGGTGAGGAATTTCTGAATAAGGGCAAGGCGAGGCAGTGCATCTCCCACTGGCCACGACGGAGGGAGACGATGCCAAGCGGCAGAGTGCAGAAAGAGAACACGAAGTTCTGCAAGAATCACAGTGGCGGGAAGGGAAGCAGAATTGAGCTTTCTTCCTTGTAGTCGAACTCGGACAGTGAGCCTCTGCGAGTCGTAGTCGAGACCAACGCGAGTCGTGTGTCGGCCACTTCCGCTGAAGAGTCGAAGTCGACGGCAGCGGCAGCGGCAAAGGGTGTGCGTGAAGGAGATAAGGAGTTACAGTGATCAGATCAGGCATACTGTAAAATTGTTTTTTAGGTGTAGTAAATCAAGGCCAAACGGGTGAAGGGGAAGAAGTTTGTTAGTATTAAACTTCATGCACTCAATATTTGTAATGCATATTATATTTTTTAAGAGGTTTGTCAATTATGTTTCATTTGTACTCTGTATCAAGTTATTTATTAAATTATATTTTTAATATAATTTATTCAATTATAATAGTAAGAATATAATGATAGGAAAAAAAGCCACTTATATTCAAAATTAAAAGTAATTTCTAATTAATATAAAAATAACAAGCTAATGTATATATATTAATTTATTTATGATAATTTAACAATAGGTCAAGTGTGGGAATTTCCAACACTAAATTTTATAACTATTTTATTACAGATAGAAGTGTAGATGTTTTCCACAGAATTAAATGTTGTGTATTTATCCACAGTCCTTATAGCCACACTTCTACTACACATAATTAAATGTTGTTTTTACCAACACTATATAAATGAGTGTAACTAAACCTATCACTTTTAAGTGTGGTTATATTAAAGTTCTCTAATTCTGGAAGCAAAGACACCCACATACCTTTAGGAAGGAATAATCGGGAAAGTTTAGAAAATGATCTCGTGAGGACTTTTGTGATGGAGGATGGGTGCGAGTAATCAATTAATGAGATAGAGCATAGTTCTAAAAGGTAAGAGGCAAAGAGGTGTGTTTGTTGCATATTTGACAGAGCGGGCGTGGGTCCGGGGCTCCAGTGAAGTAGGTCGGACGAGGGTCCTGTTGACGGTGACCAGAGTGTCTGAAGTCGGGTCGACGACCTCGTCCTCTGGATGAGAATGCCCACGACCCCCCTCTATGGGTTGTATAGTGCAGTCTATCACTTGAGCGAGCACCCCCTCAGTTAGGGATGAAGTGAGAATCGCCATGACCGGTTGGTCCAGTCGCGAAGCTCCGGGGTTGTTGAACCGTTGACGCCAGAGGGAGGACGAATGCCGGTGCCATCGGCATATGGATAGAGCCTTCCTCAGTTCAAGGGACTCGAGCCTTTGCAGATGAACTTCTCTTAAAATATATTTTAATTCTCTACAACAATCGTTGCTCCATTTAAACATTCAAGCTTGGTAATTCCAACCGGGTTTCCGTAGGAGTAGGACTAGTATAAATGTTAAAACTGACTCTAAATATGTTTGAATTTATATACATTGAAAATTACAAACTTGGATTACAGTATAACTATTGAATCCCGACACTAGTATTGCTTATTAGAATGTCACATTGAGTTGTTGAAATACTTGTCTAGTAGCTCTTCTCCCTGACAATATTGACTGATGATCTTGTACACCTCAATTAAAAGTCTCGGAAACCGACTTGTAAAATAGTAATCAAATCCTTGAGGAACTGAACCTAACGATTCCTGAATATCACTAGGAAGCTCTCTATAATGATTCAGCTTGTTCCTCACCACACGAAGTAAATCACGAACACTGTCATACTTGTATCTTCTATACTTGCCTATATTATCAAGGATCGAGTTGTCCAATTTTTCATCCCATTTCCCGCCTAAGGCATCAAATCCAACACTTTCTAACGCTTTTAGTAATTTTGATTCAGTTTCCCGATCTTCCAATTCAACGCGGTCACTCACGTCTCGAAGAAATGAAAGTCGTGTATCCGAGTTCCAAAATAGTGGGTGGTGTAAAACCGCCACAGCCTTTGGCCTGCCACGTAAATTAATCAACAATATCAGTTACAGGCATGAAAAGAAGAATAAGGTGGTGTTTGTTTTGCATTTGTGGAAATTGTAACAGAAATGAAACGAATATTGGCTAATCACTTTGATCAATGAATAATGACATAAAGAATGGTATAAATTTGTTTCCTTTTTGTTACCACTTGTACAAACGTTAGTTAAATAACAAAATCATTACCTGAGATCTGGGTTAGGATTCAAGAGATGGGCAATGAGATCGAATGCTTCTGGAATATTGTCCACTAAGAATAGGTCTTTACGGTTATTGACAATGTTTGAATCACGCTCATAAGTATCACCAAATGGATGTTTGCCACCAGTTATGCAGAAAAATAGAACACATCCTAAACTGAACAAATCCATTGCACGAGACTGACGACCGTTTTTCAATTGTTCAGGTGCACGCCAACCTGAACTCCCAATTCCTGCAAGATTTAAGGCCCGATTCTTAAAAACTTACTGAAATTTTGTAGGGACTTGCCAAAAAGTTAGAAAGTGCATTATGTATTCAAGTGAATTGGCAAGACTTGTTCATTTTCGGTAATACACAAGTATAAGAAATGTTATGAATGAAAACAAAATACGTATGATGTTTAGATAAATAAGACAAACCAGTAGCATGTTGGGTTAAGGAAGTCATGTCTCCATCCAGTCGCTTGCTGATACCCATATCTGAAAGCTTAGCACGGTATTTTTTCTCTTTGATAATTAACACGTTTTGAGGTTTCAAATCCCGATGTATGATTCCAATTTCATGAAGATGAGCTAGGCCAGATACCACATCTCTATTAAAAAAAGTGCATGTCATTTTAGGCAACCATGAAAATACACAAACAACATAGGTTTTTCCCAAATAAAAAGATAAAATAGATATGAAGTTACCTCATCAATTTTAGAAGTTGTGACGATGGATAACCATTGGCCTTCCACAATCTAAAATCTGTGTCCGTAGAAGTTGCACTCTGTTGTGGTCGAGAATAGAGGGATATCAAATCATTCAAATTACAATTACACCGCTCAAGAGAGAGATAAACAAAATCTGCATCAAATTCCATTCCATACCAACGAACAATGTTGGGATGCTGATCTGAAGCAATAAGATTTTGAATTTCTTTCAGTGCCACATCATGATGTGTCTGCACAAGGCGTTTAACAGCTACAGGACGACTATCATAAACACCTTCCAACACGATCGTCCCATTGCTTCCCTTTGCAATCTCTTTAGTAGAAATGTACAGCTTCCCGATTTGTCTTCCATCCTTATGACCACTAATTAGGCCACTTAGACTTTTGTGTGTTTCTGCAAATCCTTCACTTCCCTCAAGCTTATCAATCTTGTTATTCTTGTTAGGTCCGGATTTTTTTGTCTTCTTTTTCTTCGGGGCCAAAGCTTTCAACTTTAAGTCTTTGTCCTGCTTCTTTGATGCAATGAACACAAAGTAGCGTATAGCAAACCCTAATATAACTATAAGGAAGAGACCGAAGGATATAAAGGATAACCATGAAGGTTGCCTTAAAAAAGCATCTTTCTTGTTAATCTCAGCAACAGGTAAAGCTATAGCAGTCATTGCAATGCTTTCAAAAGGACCCAAAGCCAGCAACTCTTCCTTAACACCACCACCATGAATTATAGGACGTCCTTTTTCGGGATTACTTAGTTGCTTTTCAGTATTCTCACCAGAGTATAAAACAAGCTCCTTATCTCCAACTAAAGAATGCGACGGGTGATCAACAGAACCAACCAAGGAAAGATGATCAGAATGGCCACGGTCACGAATGCGGTAGACCATGACATTTTTATGGCAAGCCGTCGGTAAATCTGTTTCAGCCTTGTCCTCCAAACCAACACCTTTTCGGGTGGTAAAGAAGCTTTTGGAGGAAGAGATATCTGACCCGAAAGAAAACTCAGCTGTAACATCCGAATACATGAAATTCCATAAAACAGCCCTGGATTCAGAGTAAGCCATGAATGCATAATCTGTTCTAGTGATATAAACCAGTTCAGCTGACTGTTTATCAGAATTACCAGGCTCCAATAACTTCCTAACAGGTTCCCCTAATACTATCGGGTTTTCTGCATCAAACCCAATTTGCATAGGAGAGAAAGTTTGAACCAATGTCCCTGTCTTTGCATCAAGTATGCTCACAGTAGTTGTCATTTGCCCTATAATTGTTGTACCATTCACAGAAATAGGTGTACTACTAACTAGATCCCTCACACTTGTTCTAAGCCTCTGAAAATACACTCAAGCAAGGCATAAATCAAGACCCAATATAACGAAATAGAAATACCACAAAAAATCAAACTAAAAATTACCTTGGTGATCCCTTTAGTGTTATCATGAATATAGAGTTGCCAATCAACTCCAACATCAATATAAGTACCAACATTGTCAGGAGATTGATAAGACGAATAGATTGGTACTCCTGATTTGTAAGTCCAATGAACTCTCTTGGAATCAAGCTCAGCAAGAGACATAGATCCATCCCATGATACCACAATCACAGTATTATTGTTGTTTCTGTATCAGATCATAAGCAAGTCAAACAAAGACACACATACAGTTTATAAGTGAAAATTGACAAATTAGAGATAAAATTGGAGCAACTTACGAGTGAATTGGGAGTGAGGAAATGGGTAGTGGATTCGGATCGGGCAAGACAGGATCCAGAGAGATCAAACTGGTGGCGAATTTGAGAAGAGTGAGGAGGACCAAGGAAGTCAAACGGCGTGCCTTTCTCATCGTCCACACGTGCAGAAGAAGATCTAGAGAGAGTGAAGTTCTGAAGATGAATGATGACAGATTTGGCGGATGAGAGGCCACAGAAATTGGCGGCGATAATCGGAAGAACATGCCAATTCTCAGATGAAATGGAGGCACAGAGATCGGACAAGAAATGGGAGAGAAACGAATTTGAGGTTTTTCTACAAATTATAGAAACAGCCTGGTAAGTGGACTAATTTGCATTAAATCGCCCGTTTAACTTTAGATTTTTGAAAACCGCTTATATTGGGTTACACATTAATTGTTTTTTTCTAGAATTTTTTAACTTTCTTAAGCTAGTATAGCCTTGAAAAAATAAATTTCAACCTTTTTGAAGTCAAGCTCAGTAGAATATTTTTACACGGATTCTATATATTGCCGGATGAAATTTCGACATACCGCAAGGTTTCTCGCGTAACACGTGATGTCCATTCCTCGCGTTACGCGAAATATAAAATTTCAAAATGAACATCTCGCGTTACGCGGGAGATGCACATCTTGCGTAATGCGAGAGATGAAATCAGATAAATGTTGTTCAACTTCATTTAATAAATGTCTTATCCTCACCAAACTATATTAACTACTCCTTATTTTAAGCAATCCGTAACACCTATTAACTCTACCCTAACACTCATTGCTATAATCTTTTACATCTATTAGCCTCCAATAAAACTCATTTTCAAACCTAGCTTTAAACCTCCAAAACACTCTAAAACCATGGATGATGGAGAAGAATTCAACAAAGGAAAGAGTGAAGATGATGGTTCATCAAGTTATAATGTCAATAAGGTAATGTTCTTACATAAATTTTGAATTTTAATTTGTTTTGCACCATTAAGAGCTAGAATGAAGTTATTATGTTGTATTTCATGTTAAGTATAGTAGTAGTAAGTGTTAAAGGGATATGCATAGAATATCCAAAAGATTTGTATTGACTTTGTAATGTAATGTTGAACAGGAACTTGGTCTTTTCATTTTTGAAACAGGACTAATTGACCGTGTAAAATTTGGATAATATCCATTTTCACGTGTCAGGCGAAACATGCGACACTGGCGTAACGCGAGATGCGTTGATTGTGCCATTGACCATGTGAAATAAATGAGAGATGGTCATTTCTATGGCTTTCTCGTGTAATGCGAGTATTGCATCTCTCACGTGACGCGAAACATGCTTCAGATTCTCTTCTGCAATGATAGTGGAACACATTGATTAATTTTATCATAACTTCAAAAACAATTACACAAACTTATTTGAACACATCGATGTCCTTAATACATAGACTAGTACATCAAACAGATTAAACCTTACAACATAAAACGATACTACATCGAACAGATTGAACCTTACAACATAAGACACATAAATTCACTAAACTAGGTTGAACCTCCTCTAGTTTTCTGAGCAAGTGGAGCATTTTCAGTTGTAAGTGCATCATTTTCTTCCATGAGTTCTTGAATTTTGGCGTCACATTCATTTATATTGTTCTGTAGGATTGTTGTTAGCTCTCTCATCAATTCGATCTCATCCTCCAGGCCATCAACCTTCAGAGAGATAAACAAATTATCTTCAATTAGTTGGAGTATAACTTGTCTTGCACGGCCTGTGTGTGGTTTGTCGATCCAATCCCTCCATAAGCCCCTTCCATCTTCAGCAGGAGATTCCCACAACCTGTAAGGACATCCCCAATACTTTCTACCGTAGTTCACCTTATCATGTCTGAATTGTTCAGTACACACGACATGTGTGTGGTTTGTCGATCCAATCCCTCCATAAGCCTCTTCCATCTTCAGCAGGAGATTCCCACAACCTGTAAGGACATCCCCAATACTTTCTCCCGTAGTTCACCTTATCATGTATGAATTGTTCAGTACACACTTGCACAATTGGTTGTTTCCCACACCTACACACCAACACTTAATTATGTGGAGGGGAAGTGTGAGTATATGGACTGTCGCTAAATACATCACATGTAATATTGTGGAAAACACCCACACTTATACATGTAACAAAATAGTTATAAAATTTAGTGTTGAAAATTCCAACACTTGACCTATTATTAAATCATCATAAATAAATTAATAAATATATATAAATTGACCGTACATTGCTCAAAACCACCCCATTAATCAAATATTACCGAAAACCACCCATATTAAGCCCTCCGTTAGCCAAATGCCACCCATCCTCATTTTCCGTCTGAAATTCCGTCATCGCACCACACGCGCGAGATTTTCCATTTTTTTATTATTTTCTTTCTCCAATTTTAATTTTAAAATAAAATAAAGGGGTTTTAAATCCAAAAAAAAAAAGCAAAATGAAAACATTATTCCTACTGTACATCATCCCCTCCAGCATCACCTTGTAAAACCACCGGCTACCTCTTCCTCCCCCACTGAAAATCGATCCAAACAGTCATCTCAGAAAATCGAGCCTTTGGAAGTAGCCATGTGATGTTGTGGTCTAGGCTAAACCTCCCTGATCTTCTTCTTCCTCCTCGGACAAGGCGGGGAAAGGCGGTCGGATAACTCCCCCCCGTTGAAGCTTTCCCCGGATTTCCCAACGAAGCTCCATCCGTATTCAGTTTCACCCAATTAGCATTAGGCTTCCGCCAAGCTATTTGGGTCATGCGCTTCCCAGTAGCCCTGTCGATGCATTACAAAAGTTTAGCGAGGCCTCGACAAACAAAATCAGGTCATCAGCGAAACAGATGTGAGATAACATAGGACCTGATCTGGAAAGTTTTATCGGCTTCCAACTTCCGTCCTCCACAACATTATTAATCAAATGACATAATCTCTCCATACACAAGACAAAGAGATATGGGGATAACAGATCTCCTTGACGTAAACCGCATTAAGGAGTGAATTCCTCAGTCATCTTACCGTTCCACAAAATGCGCATTCTCGGGGACTCAACACAAGCCATAATCCACTTCACCCAATCAGACGGGAGATCCGCAACAATCAGCGTATCCTCTAAAAAATCCCAGCGAATTCGGTCATAAGCTTTCTCAAGATCAAGCTTCAAAAGCATCCAACCTCTTCTACCTTTCTTCTTCCGCATCGAATGCACTGCTTCCTGGACAATGACAATATTGTCAGTGGCCAGCTGACCCGGGATAAAACTACACTGAGCTGGCCCAATCAAACTACCAATCACCCCTTTCAAACGATTAACCATCGTCTTTGTGATGATCTTGAAAAGCACATTGCACAGACTTATGGGTCTAAATTGAGAAAGGCTTTCAGGCTTATGAACTTTAGCAATCAGGACCAACAAGGCATTATTCATAGAAGGAGGAAGACGTCCCAGCATGAAAAAATTCCGAACAAACTCAATTACAGACGGTCCAAAAATCTCCCACACTTGAGTGTGAATTGTAAAAATCAACTATTTATAGTGTAGGAAATTCATTCTATAATATAAAATGTGGGGTATTGTAGTGTGGGCATATTGAAGTTCTCTCGTATTCAGTTTGTAATAACTACCACACAAATATGAACTTGAATACGTAATCAAAATTAGTGATGGTTGATGAAGTGATATATGATTTTCATGTGGATGTATAAAATATAACGACGATGGACCGAATTAGGATTTTAAAGCCCAAACATTTGATGAAGTTGTATCCAACTGTATCCAATCATACAAATCTAAGCTTAAATATTCCAAACATTCTCAGTCCAAAACAATAATAATCAACAACTAAAACAAGATCACACTTAAACAATTCAACAACTAAAACAATCCATCAAACTTAAACAATCCAACAAGATGAAATATCTAACAACTAAAAAATTATTCAACTACTAAAATAAATCCATTTAGGGTCGGAAGGGATCCAGATATGAAAGAGCTCCTAAACCTTGATATTGCAATGACTCGAATTGATCTGGCTGAGCATACCGAAACGGGACAAGATTATTGTACACCCTATCAATCAGCTACACACATATAAACATTCATTATACACTAAGATTAGAGACAAAAAAGAAAATAGACTCTATGTGAAAAAACAAAAGTTTACCTGTCTCTTAGTAATAAGTCCGGGAATACCAGGATGAATATATCTATATGTCCTCTTAATGAACCAATCCATGTAATCATCATAATACTCATGTGGTTGATAGGCAATTGAGCCCATTTATCCAAGAGAGATGGAGTGAACGTCTCTAGCGTCCATTAACCATTGGTTCACGTCATACTGAACCACATAACTCCTAGAGACAGGTTTCCTATGACCTTTGATTGGTTGAATCACAGGCCTAGGAATCCTCTCAAGGCGCCTGAAATGTCTCAGAACCCAATCCGACATGTGTGGCTTCGTTAAGTCTACGCTTGAGAGAACCCATGAGGTGTATTGTCCTTTTTTTTTAACAAGCAAACAAAAGGCTCGTTGCTAACCGCAACTCAAACCTAAATCATCTTCACGGATGATCTTGAAAAACTTCATCAGACCATGCCCAACATTAGTAGGCAAGGAGATGAATTGTCTGAGAGATCTCACGTCCTCTCTTATCATCGGGGAATTCCATTTGATGATAGACTATCGCATAACTTCAATATCAAAATTTGTTGAAGCCAGATGATTTGTCGCTCGATTAATCAGTCTTCGTACATGGTAGAAGTTAACCTCCTGAAACGACCTGCAAATGAACTTTATATCTTGTACAATAGTTCGAACTTCCCATGGGAGGGAATTGTCCTTGATTGGTCATATATTTTATAGTGAAAGGTTTACCTTTTTTTAAAGGGTTAAGATTTATATCAAAAAATCCTTCAACCAATAGAAATGAAAGGGTATCTTTGGGGGCGACACTTATTCCCGTTTTTACAAAGGTTTTAAAAAATAGCCCTACATTGCATTATGATCTCCGACGTATTTGAGTGGTATTACGGTTGTTATGGTGGAATAATCGGTTATGAATGTTCAAAAGAGATGTCACATATATTAGCAGTGTCAGTCCTATGCTTTCGTGGGCCCTAGGGCAAAATATAAATTTAGGCCCTAGTCACAATAATATACATAAAATTTTGCAAAGAGGATTTTTTTTCCGTATGTACAAGTGAATTTTAAGAAGAATCGTTTGCAAAATTAAATTATTTTTTAAAAGTGAAATGTGTGAGATACGAAAAATAAATTTTAGAAAAATGCTTACATTATAAAAAGATTAAATATAAACAGTTAAAATAAATATACAACAAAACAAAATCAGAATCATCAATATACAGAGGCTAAAAGTTAAATTTTGGGAAAAATAGCTTTCAACAACGTAAGACGTGAGATTTGAACCCAAAATCTCCTTTCTAAAATGTAAAACTCTCCACTCTTTCACCAGTGAACCAAATATTACAATGTGAAAATATTTGCAATTTCAGATATAGTACTAACTAGTTGATGTGTCCGCGCACTGCCCGAGATTGTGTTTATTTTATATTTTGAACACTTGATGTGCTAGTATAGTTGCTTAAACTAAATTTTGATATTAGAGAAGAATGAAATAGAATAAACTTTTCAAATATCCCAAAAATAAACTTTTCAAAAAATATACCTTCTCATCTACTAATATCAATTCGTTCCCAATAATAACATTTTATTATCGAAACTTATTTTACATATGCAACACACGAACATGAATCTTCCAAGTGACATTATTCTTTAACTTTAAATCTTCAATGAAATGTAAAATCATTATTCTCTACATAAGATAAAAAAGAAGAAAATGAATCAAAGTATCGTACTCGTCAAATATATGCTCAATCGACGATCAGATTGAAAGATATAGATTGCTTATTGGATATTGTTCTTTTGTTTAAGTGGGTTTGATGTCTCTTTTGTTAAGTGATTGTATTGACTCATATATAATAAGTTTATATAGAGAGGATTATGAAAAGCTAATCTAGATATTACATATTGTCAAAAATATATATTAAAATAATAGAGATATTATCTTAATATATATGAATGGAAAAAGATAAAACTTTATAGGAATTAAATTATATTTGAATAGTGTGTAGAAATTAGATAAAATTTTTAGGTAAAAGATAATTACGTAATTAGATTAATAAGTATAGACGAGAAGAAGATAAAAAAATTAGATAAAAATTATTAATTAATTAAATTAATACAGATGGAAAGAAGATAAGATTTTTAGGCAAGAGATAATCAATTTATAAATTTTATGATATTTGTTTTCAAGTTTCATAAATATGTGGCATTTTTTTAAGTCTTGGCGACGTGGCAGATGACGTGGCCTACTCCATTGGGCCGACCCTGTATATTAGATCTATCTATCTATACATATACTAAAACAAAACGTTGTTTTGCCACATGTCGCCCTTATATTCAATTCGCCTATGTGTCGACCTCTAAGATATGCTACATCATCCACCATGTCATCTGACTTTATATTTATATATATATGAGTTAAATAAATAAAAAAAAATAAAAAAGATATCTAATAGATTATATTACAAAAAGAAATATCGATTTTTATCTTTTATCATATTATATCTTTATCTTATATATATATATAGATTTTATATATATATATATATATATCTATTATTATGTTATCAATCTAATTAAATTGAGTTATTAATGAACTTAAACTATAAAACATAAATCATAAACTATAAACTATAATCTATAAATTATAAACCATAAAGTATAAACTACAATCTATAAACTAATTAATTGTATAAAATATAAATATTATTAAAATATTTATTATCATATTATTAAAATATTTATTAGATGCGACCCCGTACATGGTACGGAAACACACGCTAGTATACATATACTAAAACAGAGCGGTGTTTTGCCACATGTCGCCCTTACGTTCAATTCGCCTATGTGTCGGCCTCTGAGTTATGCCATATCATTAACCACGTCATCTGCCACGTCGCCCGGACTTAAAAAAAACCAATAAAAAAATGCCACATATTTATGAAACTTGGAAAGAAATATTATAATATTAATAAATTGATTGTCTTTTGCCTAAAAATCTATCTTTTTTCCATTTTTACGTGTTAATTTAATTAATTAATTAATTTTATCTAATTTTGTTTATCATCTTCTCAAATATACTTATTAATCTAATTACGTAATTATCTTTTATCTAAAATTTTTATCTATTTCTACACACTATCCAAATATAATTTAATTCCTAAAAATTTTACTGGTAAGTAATTGATATTATTTGATGAGAAAATATATTTTTTTAAAAGTTTATTGTTGGGGATATTTGAAAATTTTAATCTATTCCATTCTTCTTCAATATCAAATTTTAATTTGAGCAACTATACTACCATATCAACTGATATACTTCGAGAGGGAAGATCAAATGAGAACCTCTCTTAAGATAAGAAACCTCTTAAAATAAGAACTCTTTATCTGAGTCGTCGATCTGTCTCGATCAAATGGCTCATATTCATTCTCAGATTTATACTTTAATTAGAACAAGGAGGGGTAATATAGTCTTTTGCTCTTCTATTTGTTTTCTCCTTCCTCTGTCTACTGAATTAGGGCGATTTGGCGATTTTCTTCTCGAAATCCCTTTTCGATCTTCAATTCGCCATTGTTTTTCCTTCTTCTGCTCAGCACTTCGAAGTTTCGAATTCAATTCAAAAGTTTCTCCTCTCCTATCTTCTTTTCTGTTCGAGCGCCGTAGAAGACGATGGCGATGCAAGCCCGAGAGCGTCGGGAAGTTGGAGCCTGAGTTTCTTAGGGTTTGCGAGCTACGACAAAGTATACAACAATGTTTCTTCACTCGGTGATATCTCAGCATAGAATTCGTCATAGTCGTTGGATTGTCGAGCCAACCAAGCGATTGTCGAGCCAGATGGTACTACTTATCGCAAGGTTTGTGTTCTTTTCCTTCCTTGTTTACTAAGGTTTGCAGATCTGGTGTCTAGGTTAGAGATGAATGTGAGAATTTGTTATTATCCTTTATTTGAGAGGTAAGAATGGAAGATCCAAATCAACTCACTGTACATTCTCATTCTCGGCTCTGAAGAATATCTGCAAGGGAGATGGTTGAGCAAAAGCTATTGACCTTATGAAAGCTATTAACTGGCAAAGGCAGAGGCGGAACCCTAATCCAGCTGCATCTACTTACACCATCCAAACCAGTTGTGATCTCACAAACACAAGCTGGATAGCATTTGTGATTACTTCCAGATTGAGGAAGTTGAGTTCTGTTTGGCCTTTTTTATCTTGGAGATTCAATTCAAGGATATTATTCATCACAGGTTTGACTGAGAACTTGTTTTATTGATTTGATAAGTTCTGTTTGGCCATCTTTGTTCAGAAGCTCACAATTGTTGTTGTTGCAGTTCCTGAGTATTTACCCTTGGCTGTTACACTGAGTCTTGCTTGTGCAGTGGCAATTGTTGTCGTTGCCTTTCTCCCTTGAATTCGTTCGGAGTCGTTGTTCTCGGCGGCACTTTCGACCGCTTACACGAAGGGCACCATCTTTTTCTCAAGGTCGCCACTTTACTATTTTAAATTGACAATGCAAGCTTAGATGTTTATCATGACAGTAGTATTTGAACGTATTGACAGAATTTTGTGAGAAATTGACAGTGATGGAAATGTTGATTGACAATCTAAGATAAGGCTTCAAGTGCTAGATGGATGTGATTCTTGTTGCTTATGGAACGTCTCATGTTTCTCTTGTTCGTAGAGCTAACCTTAAGCCAGAGCAATATTTCAAATATTTGCTCAATACGTTTAGTTGTAAAAATGAATTTAGGAGTGATTTCAGTTAGTTCTTGCATGTTGTTGTGCTCAAGTAAGTTTCTACCATTGGACTCTTTTTCAGTTGTTTATCTGATGAATTATTCATTATCATTCTTCAAGACAGTAGTTTTTGAGTGTATTGAAAATATTGTGACAAATTGGCAATGTTGGAAACATTGATCTTGTTCCCTCTCAGGCTTCAAGTGCCAGATGGATGTGATCTCGTCGCTGCAGGATCACTTCCTGTTGCCTATGGAACATCTCATGTTGCTCTTGTTCATAGAGCTAACCTTAAACCTGGTCAGGTATTTCACTCTCGTTTTTCCATCATTCATTTTGTCAATTTTAACTTTGATTATGCCTTATTTTCTGAACTGCTAATGATATCTGGCAAGTGTAACTGTGATTTTTTTGTGACAGTGGATGGAAATGTGATATGACTTGATGTGTTCCTTGTAGGTTCAACAGATTTTTCTCGGTGGTTCACCAACATGAACTTGTGGGTTCAGCAACATGAACTTGTGGGTTCACCAACATGAACTTGTGGGTTCACCAACATGAATGTGTGGGTTCACCAAGATGAAGTTGCAACAGTAACCTCAGTTGCTGTCATGTTTTGTGAGATCTGATTTGTTTGACCACATTTTTTATCTCATTGAAAGTACTAGGGCAATTGTGAACCTGAGATCTTGTGTTGGTTTGGTATATTTCTATTGCTCAACGCTTCCGTCAGACGGGTGTGTTTTGAATCATTTAATCTACTAGCTCCCTGAATTTACTTAGTTTTCCTGCTGAGCTTTAACATCTAATGCTGTATAGTTTTTTCCTTGTAGGTTCTCTAGTTTCAACTTTATTCTTTTGAATCTTCTTCATTTTTTATATTTGTGAACCTATGTTGTGGAATGGCAAATAATCCTCAGCAATCTGCTTCACATGTAATAATATATTAAGTTGATGAGACCTGATTCCTCAGGGCTCGATGGATAGGGATTTGATCTTTTGATTTGTGATCTAACAACCAAGAATCTTTTGATTAGAGAAACAACTACCGAATTATTATTAACTTTCTTGAATGAATCTGAAACAGAGATTGACATGCTATTTATACTAATTCTAGGCCTAAGATATATTCTATCTTCTAATGAAAAGATAACTAATGCATAAAAAGAAAAGATAAATATTGCTTAACATTCTATCTAACTTAAGAAAAGATATCTAAGATATCTACTGCCTATTACGCCTAGTGTAAGTGAGAATGGGCTTGGGCTGGTGTAGAGCTGGGCTCGCATCATCCCCGCCCCCTTGAGATAAGGCTTGTCCACAAGCCTTGAAGAACGGATAGCGCTGAAGGAGATCCACTGAATTCTCCCACGTGGCTTCATCTTCTGAGTGACCTTCCCACTGAATCAACCACTCTGCTGCTGCAGTATCCGTAGCTGGCCGTGTCTCCAGAATGTTGTATGGCATCCAAGTTGCTCTGTCGGCCTGGACTGGTAAGGTGGATGAACTGTGATTGTGAGCTCCCAAGGACGTCTTTAGCAAGGAGACGTGAAACACCGGATGAATTCGGCACTGAGCCGGCAGCTCTAATTTATATGCGACCTCACCAATGCGTTGCAGAACTTTGAAGGGCCCATGAAACTTCGGAGACAGCTTGCTGTATGATTGAGTTGCTGCAGTCAGCTGGCGATATGGTTGGAGACGCAAATAAACCCAATCCCCAACGTCGAAGGAGCGCTCAGTTCTGTGCAAATCTGCCAAGCGCTTCATGCGATCCTGTGCAGCTACCAAGTTGGCCTTCAAGCAAGCCAACGTCAAGTCCCTACTACGCAAAGCAATGTCGACAGCATGGACAGCTGTGGAACCTGGAACATACGCTGATATGGATGGTGGAGGTCTGCTGTAGACTGCTTCGAAGGGTGTCATTTTAATGGCGGAATGATAGGACGTATTATACCACCACTCGGCCCAAGGTAAACAAGATACCCAAGAGGACGGACGATCGCTGGCGAAGCAGCGCAAGTAACATTCTAGTGTGCGGTTGGTCACCTCGGTCTGGCCGTCGGACTGAGGATGATAGGCCGAGCTACGACAGAGCTTGGTTTGCTGAAGTGCGAAAAAGGACTCCCAAAAATTGCCAATGAAGATTGGGTCCCGATCGCTGACTATGGTGCGAGGTGGTCCATGTAGACGAACAATCTCGCGGACGAAGACGTCGGCCACCTTGCTTGCAGTATATGGGTGAGCGAGTGGAAGAAAGTGAGCATATTTAGACAAACGATCGACCACCACCAGAATGACGGATTTGTGATTGGAACGCGGCAATCCTTCTATAAAATCCATGGAAATATCGACCCACACATCATCCGGAATGGGCAGGGGATTCAATAAACCCGGGGGAGATACCGCCTCAGCCTTGTTACGTTGGCAAACTGCGCAATGGGCCACGAAGTGCTTGATGTCCGTCTTCATTCCCGGCCAGTAGAAACTGGTTTGTAGCCGTTTGTAAGTGCGCAGAAATCCCGAATGACCAGCTGCCGGGCTGGCGTGAAATTCCTCTAGCAAGCGCTTACACCAATCAGAACCCGGGGCAACCACGATTCGCCCTTTATACCGCAGTGTGTTGTCCTGGAAAGTGAAGAACCGTTTGGCCGACGTGTCGGTTTGGAGGCCGGTAATAATGGACTGCATAGACGGGTGAGAGCGGCACTCTGCAGCGATCTCGGTCAGGCTGCTCATGATCGGCTCGGATAATGCGGATAGTTCAGGTTGAGGTAGGCGAGACAGAGCGTCGGCGGACTGATTGTGTTTCCCGGGGCGAAAACAGATCTCGTAGTCGTAACCCAGCAGTTTGGACACCCACTTTTGCTGTTCAGCCGAGGAGAGACGCTGGGCATTGAAGTACTTCAGGGTGCGGTGGTCTGTAACAATTTTAAAGTGGCGACCTACGAGGTAAGGGCGGCATTTGTGGACGGCCGCTATGACGGCGAGCATCTCCTTGTCGTAGATGGACAGGTTGAGTTTGGTGCCCGACAGTGCCTTGCTGAAATAGGCTATTGGGCGCCCGTTCTGCATTAGGGCTGCTCCGATGCCGTACCCGGAAGCGTCTGTCTCGATGTAAAAATCTGTGGTGAAATCAGGGAGAGCAAGGACCGGCGTTGTAGTCATAGCTGTCTTCAGCTGGTCAAAAGCGGCTGATGCTTCGGTGCTCCAGGTGAAAGCGTCCTTCTTCAGGAGTTGTGTCAAGGGCCTGCTGATGTTGCCGTAGTCCTTCACGAACTTGCGGTAATAGCCGGTGAGGCCGAGGAAGCCGCGTAGACCTTTCAAGGTGGTGGGTGTGGGCCATGAAGTGACGGCTGCGATTTTGTCTGAATCAACGGATACTCCAGAGGCGTCGATGATGTGTCCCAAGTAGGCTACCGATGGCTGTCCGAAGGAGCATTTAGATGCTTTGACGAACAGGTGATTGCTGCGCAAGGTTTGGAGGACGGTTGCAAGGTGTTGAACGTGATCGGCTTCACTGCAGCTATAGACAAGAATATCGTCAAAGAAAACCAATACGAACCTGCGCAGGTATGGCCGGAAGACGTCGTTCATTAAGCTCTGAAAGGTTGATGGTGCGTTGGATAATCCGAAAGGCATCACCAGGAATTCGTAATGGCCGTCATGTGTCCGGAAAGCTGTCTTCGGAATGTCTGATTCGTGGACCCGGATTTGGTGATAACCGGCGCGGAGATCGAGTTTGGAGAAGATTGTTGCACTCTGAAGTTCGTCAAGCAACTCGTCCACCACTGGAATCGGAAACCGGTCTTTGACGGTGATGGAATTAAGGGCCCGATAGTCCACGCACATTCGGAGTGAGCCGTCCTTCTTCTTGACGAGTAACACCGGGGAAGAGAATGGGCTATGGCTGGGGCGTATGAAACCTGTGGAGTGCAATTCCTGGACGACCTTCTCAATTTCTGATTTTTGGAAGTGCGGGTAGCGGTAGGGGCGAACGCTGACTGGTGCTGAGCCGGGTAGGAGAGGGATGTGGTGATCATGGCTGCGCGGCGGTGGAAGAGAGGACGGTATCCCGAATACGTCGCGAAACTGAAATAATAGTTGCTGAATTGCCTTCTGCTGGGGCCGTAGGTAGAACTCGTCGTCGGAGTTGCCGTGGCGTTGGGGTTCCAAGGAGAGAAGTAGCACCTGGCGTTCAGTTTGGATGGCGCGGGACATGGTTGGAGCGTCTACAAGATGAACCAATGGGGAACCGTTGCCGATGATGGTGTGGACCACACCTTGTTGTGTGAACTGCATGATGAGCTGAGTGAAGTCGAACATGACGCGGCCGAGGGTGCGGAGCCACTGCGTACCTAGGACAATATCGCACCCACGCACGTCCAGGAGCAAGAAATCTGCGGCAAAGTCGAAGCCTTGGAGCAAAACCGGGACTTGCAAACAGGCACCTTTGGTCGGCAAAAACTCACCGTCCGCGACCATAACCTTTAATCCAGGATGGGGCTGAACTGAGAGTCCACAAGTACGCGCAGCCCTGGTGTTGATGAAGTTGTGCGTCGAGCCTGAGTCGATAAGCACTGATAAAGCTGCGTTCTTGATTTGTGCGAAAGCTCTGATTGTGCTGCAGCCTGCGGAACCTGTAAGAGCATGGAGGGAGATTTGCAAACTGTCGTCTGCTGCATCAGAATCCTCCAGGAAGTCCTGGTCTGCCGTATAAGCGTCCATCAACAGCAGCTGAGGAGTTGAGCAACGATGACCCGGTTTGTAAATGTCATCGCAGTTGAAGCAAAGTCCTTTTGCACGTCTTTGCTGTTGTTCCGCCCAAGTCAGGCGCTTTACGCCTGTAGGTAACGCCGAATTTCCTGGCAGCGGCTTCGGAGGCGAGGGAGATGGTCGGCCTGGTGTGCGCTGGCTGGTTGCGGAAGATGCGAAGGCCTTGGTGGCAGTAATTGCGTCTTCTTGGCAAAGCGCTAATTCAAAAGCATGGGACAGACTGGTGGGGTGGTGAAGGCGAACCCCGGCTTGGATATCAGCGCGAAGACCAGAGAGGAATAAACTGACCTGGTGTGGATCATCAAGACCATGGACCAGGTTGATCATAGTCTCGAACTCCGTGATATAGGCAGATATTGTCGTTCGCTGTACCAGTTTGGAGAGTGCGCTCATGGGGTCGAGGTTTTTGCGGGACCCAAAACGCTTGCAGAGGGCGGTGGAGAACTGGCGCCAAGTCAGGTCGTCGCCTAGCGAGTTACGCAACCACCGGTACCAGGCTACGGCGTCCCCTCGAAGATGGATCGAAGCCATGGTGACGCGTTGTTCGGGTGGAAGTGGATTGAGGGTGAAAAATTGTTCTGCCTGGAACAGCCAACTTTCGGGTTCGATTCCCTCAAATCGCGGGAAATCGAGACGGATTGGGCGGCCGTGGATGGGTGGTAGCCGCTGATCTGGCGGTGGCGGTGGCCGCTCGATGGCGTCCAAGCGGTTCAGGATGAGTTGGATTCCGGCCTGGAGATCCGTCAAAATTCTGGTGTGCTCGTGTTGTATTTCGTCGGAAGCGTTCATTCGTTCTTCAAGTTCTTTGAGCGTCATTGCAAAAGGAAGAGGGAAAAAATTTTTTTGGGGATTGTGGTGGAAAAAACCTTGCTCTGATATCAGATGATGAGACCTGATTCCTCAGGGCTCGATGGATAGGGATTTGATCTTTTGATTTGTGATCTAACAACCAAGAATCTTTTGATTAGAGAAACAACTACCGAATTATTATTAACTTTCTTGAATGAATCTGAAACAGAGATTGACATGCTATTTATACTAATTCTAGGCCTAAGATATATTCTATCTTCTAATGAAAAGATAACTAATGCATAAAAAGAAAAGATAAATATTGCTTAACATTCTATCTAACTTAAGAAAAGATATCTAAGATATCTACTGCCTATTACGCCTAGTGTAAGTGAGAATGGGCTTGGGCTGGTGTAGAGCTGGGCTCGCATCATAAGTTGTCTTCCCTGTCATGAAACCTTTACTTTTTACTCATCCATGATGAGATATTCTATTGTTTTTTCGCAATAAAATTCAATTGGAAGTAGTTTGCACAATCAAGAAAGAAAAGCCTTGAATAGAGAAGCTTATAGGTTCATCAGTTTACTCTTTTAGGTTCATTTATTTATATGTATAGGTTCATTCACAGCTTCAAAGAGTTTTATGTTTTTTTTTTCATCTGCGTGCTTGCCTGACTGTGATCTTTCTTTTCTTCTTGGTGCTCCCAGTACAGTTTGAGACTGAAGATGCCTTTCGTTGGATAGAGAAGCTGTAGCAGAGGTGAAATCTCAGAGAGAAGTTCCAGACATAAAGCCTGGTTATATTATTCAGATGAAAGTGATATGTTGATTTCCTTATTTTCTAGATTCTCTTTTGATCTTTGTTATCAATTTAATTGCAATTTTCGTTGTTTTCTTGTCTTTCTACATATAGGTATCCCCTGAAAATAAGCGACGTGTTACAACAATCAAAGGCATAGTTATAGCAAGAAGGAATGCTGGTCTAAATTCAGCTTTTAGATTAAGGCGACTTGTGGCTGGATTTGGGTTGAATCTCTTTTCCCATTGTAAGTGAACTTATAAATCATTCTTTTCAAAATGCATAATGCATAATGGTCATGGAAATAAACACTAGTATACTTATGCCTGCTATTTGATTCAGGCCAGAAACTTAACTTGCAAATCTCTGGATCTTAACCTCTCATTGCTCTTTGGATCTTCAGACCCTGATGAGAATTACCTAGCTTTCGTTGTTAAGTAAGTGGTTAATTTCATTTTTGCTACTGTTTTCTCATCATTATTTCCTCAACCTTACTTTCTTCTAAATTCTGGGTTTACTTCTGCTTGCAGGAATGCATTAAGCTTATTTGAGAATGTAACATTGTTAAAGGATTCAAATACAAAGGATGCTTTATGTCGAATTGTTGCCACATGCGCTTCGAAGTACCATTACACAGCACAATCCTGTGCTTCTATCCTTCATTTACTGCTTGAAACAATGACTCTTGGTCATTTATTAGAAATTGATACTGACATGATAGAAAAGCGTGGGGAGGAATTAATGAGCTATAATCGGGCTTCTCCAAGTGCCAAAATATCAGTTTTATCTTATTATTGAAGTAATTAGGCTCTTTGGTGCAGTTGTGCTTCTCCAGTGCCCAAGCTTGATTTCTCATATTATGCTACATCAAGAAGTTTCTGTTTGTAGGATTGTGTAATTTTATCGACTTTTTAGTTACTATTAAGTATAAGGTAGTGATGTGTTGTTTCTTTTGAGGGTGTGGACCTTTATTAATCATGTTTTGTAATGTTTGCATCGATTCGTGTTTCATCATCGAGATGTCGGTTGTTGCCCGTCTAGTTATTACCTCCCTAATCTCAGAATCTGGAGTGCACTTTGTCCTTCTCTAATGGCATATCATTGTTATGCATAATTTTTGCCTATTTACTACAGCTTGTGCTTCAAAAAACTTTTTAACTTGAGCTAGTATGCACTCATATTTTGTCTCTCTTTTCCAAACCAATGTCGGTTGTTTTATCTCCCTGTCAGTTTTTTCTCCTGTGAATGGAATTCAATTACTCTTGGCCATAAACTTTTCCTAAAGAAATGGAAACCTTCAAAGTCTAGAATTCATGACTTTCTTGTCATCTGTCTAACTCATTAGAACTGGTTTTAGATGTTGCATTGCCTTAAACATCTATGTTGTAACCTTTGAGACTCGATAATTCAATTTGTGTGCTAACTTTGTGCGCTAACTTTGTGCAATGGTCTCATGTATGCGTGACAAAAATTGGCACTGCAAGAATTCTTTGAGTTCCTAATTGAGACTCTATTGAATGCTTTATTTGCTTGTTATTTGGTACAACTTTACAAGGAAGTATGGAATTGAAACTCAACTGATGTTCAAAAGTGACACTGCGTTTGGAAATATAAATCAATGTAAGATTTAAACTTCGACTTCATTATTTTTTTTTTATAGATTTATCAAAAGTAACATGAACTTGCACGTTAATACAAATGAACCAATCTGTTAAAGCATATGAATCTTTAACTAGGTTCATATTTTAACTTTGTAGTCTATGTAAGGTTCGAACTCCGAGTTCATTTAAAAATTACAGTAGATTAATAAAAAAAACGTCATGAACCCGCACAATGATACAAATGAACCTACTCGTTAATTCACATGAACCATCCCGTCAAAAGATATGAATCTTCAATGAGGTTTATATTTTTACTTTTCTAGCCTATGTAAGATTCAGACTCTAGGTTCTTAAAAAAATTGCAATTTATTCATAAAAGAAGAAGAATAAACTTGCATGTTGATACTCATGAACCTACCCGATAATTCTATGAACCTCTCGTTGAAACATATGTAAGATTCAGACTATATGTTCATTTCGGTAGTCTTGGAGGTTCATGATTTTGTTTATACTCGATTCTTTTGATCAAAATGGACTTACATATCAAAGTCCATTAGAAATTTACCATAAGTTAATAAAAATGTATCATGAATGTGATCGTATACAAGAGGAGGTTCGTAAACACTACACACGACATTCATATATGAGAGATACTTGTAGGTTCATTAATTTAGGCATACAGGTTCATCACTTTATATTGTTGGTTCACGAACATTAGCGGGTGAATCATAAAATTAAGGCTAGCTTTATAATAATTATAGGTTCATGAATCCTATTCTAAAGGTCATTTTGATAGTCTCGCTAGTTCATGACGAAAGATTTGCAACTTCATGACGATAGCATTGCAGGTTCACGCCGATAGCCTTGCAGGTTCATTTTGGTAGCCTTGCAGGTTCACGCCGATAACCATAAGAAAACTTCTTTCATTGGTGTACCTTCTTCCTAAAGATTCAAACTTCTTTCTTGCAAGTTCATGCTATACTTGAGTTGAGGTTCAAAGGTTCATGAACCTACAGAATACAAGCCAACGAAGGGCGCTATGCGCACTTCGTATGTTTATTATTCTTACGAGGCACGCATAGCGCACTTCGTTTTAAACCATTAATGATAAAATGATCATGAACCTACACGACTATCGACATGAGCCTCGAAGATGTTAGTGGATTGTGTTGATTCGCTAATGAACCTGCCTATCTTAACTATTGAACCTGATCTTAGAGTAATTGAACATGTGATTGATTCATTCTTTTTTTTATTGAACTTTTGCTTACTTCATGAACCTACATTGATACCCTAATGAACCTACCTGATTAACCAATGAACCTATGAGGATGTGTTTGCTCTGAATTGCAAATTTCCAATAGTCACTAAACATATATATTGAAAAGATTCCAAAGTCATCATGAATCAAATATACAAGAAGCTTTGTGACAATAATAAGACTTATAGCAGGTTCATTAGTTTTCACTTGCAGGTTCACTAGTTTTCACTTACAGGTTCGTTAGTTCTTAGTTGCGAATTCATAAGTTTTAACTTACCGTTTCTTTAGTTCTCACTTAAAGGTTCACTAGTATTGATTCAGGTTCACTCAATTAATAAGAATTTAATTTAGCAAGATAGATGATTAAAGAATCTTTATGAACCTTTAATCTAAACTTTCGTAAATACTAAAACGTAGGTTCCTGAATTGTGAGGCTATATAAACGGGAGATGAACCCATACGACAAAACTCATGAACCTGCAAGAAGAAAAAAAATCATCAATTAAGAAAAATCATGAACCCGCAAGTTAGATTCAATGAACCCATAAATTAAAACTCGTGAACTTGCAAGTTAAAATTAGGAACTAGATGTTAAAACGTACAAGTTAAAATGTAACCATAGAAAAAGAAATTTAATGAACCTGGAAAAAAAATTAATGAACCCGCTTGGAAATCGGGTAGCCACTTGTATGAACTAGGTTCATCGCATATATGAACTAGGTTTATCGCATATGAACTAGGTTCATCGCACATATGAACTAGGTTCATCGCATATGAACTAGGTTCATCGCATATGAACTAGGTTCATCGGATGTGAACTAAGTTCATCGGATGTGAACTAGGTTCATCGCATATATGAACTAGGTTCATAAACATAAATGTATAGATTCTCAAATTTTATATTCAAGGTTCACAATATATAAATTAGAGATCTACACATGTATGGAGGTTCATACACTTGATATTTAAATTTTCTAACTTGATATTTAAATTTTCTAACTTAAAACCAATAATTCATACACTAATAAATGTGATTGGAGGTTCATATAAACGGTTCATATGAGATTCATTGTTTAATTTATGGGTTCAATGTTTGGATATTCAAGGTTCAATGTGATTATTAGCAACACAAACCACTGGAGATTAAAATTTGGATTTATAAATTTTATAGCTTATGTTTGTTGGTTTAGATTGACAAGTTCATAAAGAGAAAAAGGTTCATTTGGAAGCGCTACGAAAATAAGAAGCAAAGATGCACAATGAGATTGAAGTATTTAAATCAAGGTTCACTATATGCATGAACTAGGTTCATCGTATGCATGAACTAGGTTCATCGTATGCATGAACTACATGAACTAGGTTCACCGTACACATGAACTAGGTTCACTGTAACCATTTTCTATCGAATTTTTGTTCCACATTAACGAGATTTTTTTATGCGTATTCATCATTATTAACTTACTCGGTTCATTAGTTTTTTCTTAGAGTTCATTAGATTTTTTTATGCGGGTTCATCATCATTTACTAATATGTTCATTAGTTTTGTTGTATGTGTTTATGAGATTTTTTATATCAGTTTATCAAGTTTAGTTTGCAGGCTCATTAGTTTTTTGAAAACTAATTTTACTTGTAGGATTTTCGAGAGGGTTCATTAATTTTTTTTCAGGTTCATTAACTTTGTTTTTATATGGTTACATTTTAACTTCAACATTGTAATATCTAGTTCCTGAGTTTTAACTTGAAAGTTCACGAGTTTTAATTTATGGGTACATTGTTTCCACTTGCAGGTTCACGAGTTTTGTCGTATGGGTCATCCGATTTTTTCCACTCTTTCAACTTCATACATTTTATCTTGTAGGTTCATTACACAAAACTGTACTAGTGAAGATGTCGTATTTTTCTAAGATTAAATTCCCGAGTTCATGAATAAAATAGCATAGGTTCATGAAAAGTAGCACGAATATG
This sequence comes from Oxyria digyna, assembly GCA_029168935.1. Taxonomy (NCBI): domain Eukaryota; kingdom Viridiplantae; phylum Streptophyta; class Magnoliopsida; order Caryophyllales; family Polygonaceae; genus Oxyria; species Oxyria digyna. The sequence continues at coordinate 58,910,749 of JAPVLV010000001.1, read as the reverse complement.
TTCGATCACATACATGAATCATGAGTTCGTGGAAAATATTTCATAGGTTCATATACCATAGGTTCATTGAAATATTTTCATTAACCGTCATTTAAAATCACATAACTACACTATCTTGTTTAACTTATATCTTAGAGGTTCAAGCCAAGAATCATGCAGGTTCATTACGCGTATCAATGAAAGAGTTTATTAATTTATTAATAAAAGTTCAAGGACTTATTATTATTGGTTCATCAATGTAATTATACAGGTTCACTGATTTATTGTTACAGGTTCAACATCGTACGCATGTAGGTTCAACGATTTACTATTACAAGTTCAACAATATATACATACAAGTTCATTGATATATTGTTAGAGGTTCAACATAGTAATCATGCGTGTGATCCAACAAAAAACATAAACACAATTCCACAAGATTGCATCAACTGCAAAATTAGGATGGAGTGAGAGTTAATTAACGATTATATGACAAAGTTCTAAAAAAGAAATTAAACATGTGACTTAACATACACGTGTTAAAGTTACAGGGAAGAATTGTATTCAAGTCCTACATACGAATTTAGAGATTCTAAAGTCTCCAAACCAACATGACATTTGCAGGAAATTACCCCATAAATGAAGATGTCTAATGAGACTCCTATGAAGAATCTACCCAGATCAAGAGTCCATGCTTCCTGTCATCAACAGATTCGAAGAGTTACAGGGAAGAATGTTACAAGGCCAGAAGGTTGATCATTTGCAAATGGATCCAACTAGAACACGAAATACAAAGACATGGCTGCTATATAAACAACATGAGTTGTGGACACACCACTGCATAAAATAGCCTATCAGAAATGAGGGTCATAACACAAAGAAAACAAAGGGTTTATCTGAAACCCACCGGTTGTTCCACTCGATTCTTTGCATCTTAGTAAGACCCTCATATAAGTTCAGAGGGCTAAATAAATGAAATAGGTCATAGATTTGTGACAGATTGAACGAGAAACCAATTACGTCTAGTGTAGCAGCGGCCACAATGTCAATAACTTGTATGAATCAGAAAAAGACTCCCTAAGAAAAACTGAAAGAACAACAAGATGAGTTTTTTATAACATTCATGGCAGCATCTGGCATTGGAATATGAATAAGAAAACATACCACTTTTCAAGCCAATATGCCACCAAGAATAGAAGTGCAGGGAACAAAAGAATCCCCCAGTAAATAACTGTTCACCAACACTTTAGCTTGGTTTTGGTAAGAGTTGATTGTCAAGACATCACATTGAGAGAACATACACCAGTATCTCTGAGCTTCTGTACATGAGGAAACAACATGAAATCTTTGTTCAGAATACCCACATAGGCATCTAAAGTTGTCCTGGTTTTTGTCACCTCATTAAAGACGCCCATGCTTTGCCATACCCGAGAATAATGCTAATGAAGGAAGACACTATGAGAGATCCTTGTATTGTTCCTGGTTTTTATGAAGGAACTCATTCACATAAGGAAGGATCAATCTTAACACCCAGATGGCTTCTTGTTCTTCTATCACATCTGAACCATGAAAAGGACCTTCTTCGTGTAGAAAAGTAAGTCCTTGTGCAGCACAAAAGGCTACTTTCACTCTCACCTGCAAGATATTGAACAAGAAACTGAAGTGAATGTTTATAAACTAAGGATACTATGAAATATTGATTGAAATTAGCAAATACTATGAATTTTGGATGAACTGTCAAGTATATCATCACATTACAGAAAATGTACCTACAACTTAGTTTGGTTGAACCTCTACATGATAAACAATGTACCTGGCCAACATAGCAAATCTACATCTCCTAGGTTCATCTCAATTGAACTGTTATCCATTCACACATACATTAAAAATCCAATTCTAGATTCTAACTCAGTTCAAGAAAAAGTTGTGTGCAACCTAAAGCTTCTCCAACTGGCTTCCTCCTCTTCTTTGAGGCATTTCATCGAACAAGTTGTGTGCAACCTCCCACTGGCTTTATTCCATCTTTCAATACTGCAATCCTGGCGAAATCAAGAAGTTAGAGTGGAGATCCTGGGTAATTACAAACTACTGCAAGTAAAATTGGGATTAAAAAGTTTATCTGTTGAAGCCTTCAACACATACCATCATTTGCAAACTAAAGGTTCTCCGATTCAGGACAATGAGGTAAGAACACAACAAATATTCGATCAAATGCTCAACTCACTGTGCCTCCAACCAATCCGTGATTATAATGGAAGGCATAGATGAACATAGGAAATTAGGGGTTGTACCTTACACCGCCTTCGATGAAACGCTGAGATCCATGGAGGAGGAAAAGTAATTGGATCTTGAACAACAAACCAGTGACAACCAGCGAAAGAGATGAAATCTTCGTAGGAGCTTCGCAGGGCAGGAGATGCAGCATCGCTTCGCACAATCGCCATGGCGATTTTCTCTGTGTGTTGCTCAAAGAAGACTGGGAAAAATGGGAAGGGTGTTTTCGTCTAACCCTGAAAATTTTGCGTTATTTTCAAAAATGCCACCGCATTCATTTTCTTCCTTTTATTTCCAAAGGCTACGTGGCTTCATCTGATGCGTCCATTATAAAATTTAAACGGCTCAGATTGAGTTCTTATCTTAAGGGGAGTTCTACATAGAACTCACCTCTATACTTAAGGGCTTACTATTTGGCACACCCTAGTCAGACATTCGTCACGAAGGTATATGGCCAGACATTCGTCACGAAGGTATTGGAGATTCGTTACGTAAGTCATATATACCTTCGTGACGGATATATGAGTGTATTAAATAATCTTTTAGGGTGTTCCAAATAAAAACTTTTTATACTTATTTGTTATTAGGAGGAGATTTGAGATATCACGTAGATGTAGAATAAATCAGATATTAACTTGAAATTCAGTACACCACCTGACCACCTCAGTCTTAGGACAAAGTCAGAATATCCATTTTTTAGATTGTACAATAGTTATGCCAGAGCAAAGTCATTGACTTTGATCGTAAACTCTGGCTGAGTAATTCACAATACCAGGCCCCATCTAAGTTCATGCAAAGTAATTTAACGTACTTTTCACGCGTTATTACTCCCCCTCCGTCCCATATTAATCTTCTCATTTCGAATAATATACGCTATTCACGGTTGAAGAAAATCTTTTCGTTTTGTCTCAATATATAATTATGTGGGACCTTGTATGATTCGTATTAATGCATACTTTAATAATATCAAATTTTAATTTTTTATATTAATATATAACTAGAGATATGAAAGATTGTGAAATATATCTAGACAAACTTGAAATGAGAAATAATGGGACAAAAGAGTATAAAAAAACAAAATTCACACGGATAAACTATTTGTATTAAACTGTTTCTTATAAAAGAGATTACGGAGTATAGAATAGCTAAGCTCATGGGTTTGAGCTTGAGTGTAAATTAGTCTGAAACCTTAATTAAAATGTGCAGATCTATGCGACGTTGAATTTCTCAGTTGACTTCTACACCAATTTGGGGGTAGCTTTTAATCTTATACTACTAGTAGTAGTTGTTTGGTATTTTAAATTGATTAATCAATCAACCCCGTCTACAAAATAAATTCCACAATAAATTAATTAGCATAGTCAAGAGTCAAACCTCACATAGTATTCCAAAAAATATCACCATAAAAAAGCAGGACCATGTCCAATAATTTCCTCACTCAAACCTCAAACATAACTTTCCCTGCTCTTTCCTTCATACTTCCTACAAAATTGATCTGTTCAAGAAATACCCAACACACAAAAAGGGGATATTCAAAGAAGAGGAAGGGCTTTTTTTGTTGATCATAATGGGGAATTGCTTGGGTTCTTCTCCAGTTAATCATCTCTCCTCCACCACAACATCCACCATAGGTAACCAAACTGGTAAGCCCCAATTCCCATCATTACTTTCTAATGTTTTTATAATATATTTTAATTATTTATTTGTAATTTTGAGCAGGTCAAAGTTACAATATTAGTGTAGCAACGACGGAGAGCGGAGGAAGCTATGGAAGAGTTGGAGAAATTGTAACTCCAAATCTGAAAGTATTCACTCTTTCTGAATTGAAAAGTGCGACCAAGAATTTTAAACCGGTTACGATGCTCGGAGAAGGCGGTTTCGGTCGAGTTTTTAAAGGCTGGGTTGATGAAATCACGTTAGCTCCCTCTAAATACGGCGTCGGACTTGCCGTTGCCGTCAAGAAATGTAGTCCCGATAGTGATCAAGGCATCAAAGAATGGAAGGTCATACTTCCATCTGCTTAAGTAATACTCAGATTAAACATAAAAACTTTATGATGACTAATATTTTTGTATTAATTTGCAGGCGGAGGTGGAGTTCTTAGGGAAGTTTTTACACCCTAATCTTGTAAGGCTAATTGGATATTGTGCGGAGGAAAATGATCTACTCCTTGTGTATGAATACGCACAAAAGGGGAGCTTGGAAAGTCAATTATTTAGCCGTAAGTGACTTAATTAATTACCTCTTAAGCTATTACTTGATGAGTTTTTGTTAAGTTTAAGATGATTATTATTATGATGATGACTGTGCAGACCATGCAGAGTGTCTTCCATGGGGAACAAGGATGAGTATAGCTATGGATGCGGCTCGAGGTCTGGATTTCTTGCATACATCCGAGAATAAGGTTATCTATCGAGACTTCAAGGCTTCAAATATACTGTTGGACGAGGTAATTAATACTAGTGTTAAATTAGTTGTTTAAGTGAAGTTGAATATGAATTAATGTTTATGTATCAGAATTATGGGGCAAAGCTAGCGGACTTTGGGTTAGCAAGAACGGGTCCGTCGAATGGTAGTTCTCATGTGACTACTCAAGCTGTGGGGACTTATGGATACGCAGCTCCTGAGTACATTGCAACAGGTAAACGCTGCGTTTTGACATTACTAAAAAATGCTTGGTTCTGATTTACTAAAACATGGTTGTTTGCATGAGTAGGTCATCTGTACGTAAAGAGTGACGTATACGGGTTTGGAGTGGTGTTACTAGAGATGTTGACTGGGATGCGGGCCTTTGACATAAAAAGGCCGTCAGTCCATCACAGCTTAGTGGACTTATATAAGCCCATTCTTCATGAACGGCCCAAGATGAAGAAGATAATCGACAAAAGGATGAAGGAATACCCTCCAGAAGGGGCCCATAAGCTGGCTCGATTGGTGCAGAAGTGCCTTGAGAGTGACCCCAAGAATAGGCCTTCTATGTCCGAGGTGCTCCTCCAATTGGACAGAATTAGTACCATTTTGATGAACCCCAAAAGGCCCAACAGGACGCTCATTACACCGGATGGCCCCAAATAACCAACTACTATTACATTTTTTTCTTATTCTATTATTTCGACATGATTTTTATCTACTGTATTTCGGATTTCAATTCTATCTTATCAACAAATCTTCTGTACAAACTAGTAACGGATTTCCACCTTCACAAGAGGAGGCCCATTTGTGCACGTCTTATACAATTTATTTGTCAAGAAAAAAATTAATCGGTTCACCTTTGACCGGCGTTGACTTTTGACTTTTTAGAGAAGGTGATCTAGACCTTGATTTGATTTTTATCTAAAGTCTATTATTCATTCTCATTTCTCACTTTAATAAGGGTGTTGATGTTTTTGAACCGAGATATTTTACTATTGAGTCGGCACACAAAAATGCCATTAGTTAGCGTCTTACCTTTGTTGGAAGAAATTTAAAAGCGTTTTTGAATTCACGGCTCGAAACAAAAAAAATATCGGTTTCTAAAAAGCATTTGATAATTATTCGCTTGATCATTCTCCCTATTTATAAGACATATAAAACATTTATGGTCTATATAATACGGTAATTTCGTAATTTGAGTAGCTTTGATTTATCTCCATCTACAATATATTAAACTTTCAAATACTCTTTTATTCCATAATATAATGTCCATTTTGTTTTGGCAAATGATTATTTCCATTAACAATATATAAAACTTTCATATACTCTTCTATCTCATAATGGGTTCGATTTCGGTGAGGACCTCCTTTAGTGTTAAGAATAAGGATCAATTCCATCTGTAGGATGAAATTGATCCAACAGCCCACATCATCTCAAATACCAACACGGGCGCGTGCTTCTCACGCTCCAAATTTTAATATCTCAACACGCGCCTATATAAACAATGAAGAAGCTCATAACCTCCACTTTTTCTAGAAGTTGAAGTGTGATCACTCTCCCAAATTCAAAAACCGTTTTTGAAGGTTTCCACAGATTTCTCCCAAATTCAAACAACATCTTGCACATTCGAGCGTAATCGAGTGTAATCGAAGTGGTGATTCAACTCCATGAAGATTTCGACCTAAATCCTTGAAGATTCTAGCGTAATCGAAGTTTGTTGAACGATCTAAGCCATAAACAAAACCTAGAAGCAACAATGACGAAGAAGATGAACAAGAAGGCAAACATTGCAGGTACGCACTCGATTTCGAGTTCAAAATGCCCAAATTACAAGCCCTAATTGTTCAATTGTTGTTCAACTTTATCTCTCGTGTTCATTTGGTTCCAAATAAGACCTAATGCTTGAAAATTAGTAAACGAAGAAAGCTAATGCATACATGCAGGCATTTGAGAACTTCGAAAATGTTTAATCATTGTTTTATATCTTGCATGATGAACACATCTTTAATTTCAACTGATTTGGCGGTTACTGTGTCCATGTGTTCATCAACTAACGAGAATATGCAAATAACTAAATGTGTATGTGTTCATGAGTGAATGTGTATATGTTCATCTAGCAAGTCATATGTGTTCATGAGTAAATGTTTATGTGTTCATGAGAAATAACTTATGTGTTCATGAGTGATTAACACACGTGCTCATCCATAACTGAAAATGTGTTCATGACGAAAAACTTCTGTGTTCATGAGTGAAATGCAAAAATGTGTTCATGTATATCTAATTTGTGTTCAGGAGTGATTTACACATGTGTTCATCCATAACTGAATTTGTATTAATGAGTGATTTACAGATGTGTTCATCCATAACTGAATATGTGTTCATGAGGAATAACTTATGTGTTCATGAGTGAAATGCAAAAATGTGTTCATCCATAACTGAATTTGTATTAATGAGTGATTTACACATGTGTTCATCCATAACCGAATATGTGTTCATGAGGAATAACTTATGTGTTCATGAGTGAAATGCAAAAATGTGTTCATCTATAACTGAATTTGTATTAACGAGTGATTTACACATGTGTTCAACCATTACTGAATATGTGTTCATGAGGAAAATCTTATGTGTTCATGAGTGAAATACAAATGTGTTCATCTGAAACTAATATGTGTTCATGAGTGAAATACATATGTTTTCATCCAAATATTATTTGTGTTCATGACCTCAAAATTATGTGTTTATCTAAAACTTATTGCGTGTTCATCTGTAATATGATAATACTAGTTGATCCAAAAGTGATGGAACTACCATATGGAACATTAATTGTTGGAGATAAAACAGAAAAATCATCCAAGAGGGAGGTCAGAAGCAAAGCAAGCCATGACAAAGCTGGAAGCAGTAGGAAAACAGCTCCCTCTCCAACTACCTCAAGCCAAACAACATCTAGGGATGTCACACCCACCCACACAAAATCCTCTTCAGGTGGAAATGACACACAAAGCCAAACTGATTCCGACCGAAGACAAAACAAAACTAAATCAAAACATGACCCACTAGCAACCCCCATCTCTGCAATAGGTAATACTCTTACTCTCTGTTCATCTTAAAATGATTTTGTGTTCATATTTTATAATGATTGTGTTCATTAAAGGTATAGTTGTGTAAACACATTTGAATTCATGTTTATTGACAAATATAGGAGATCAACAAACCTTATCACCAAGGCAGATGAGATACATAGCTAGAGAACAAGAAATGCAGAAAAAATCTCAATCTCCAATTGAAATAGCTGGTAAGAAATATAATTTAAAAAATGTGTTCATTTGACTTTTAGGTTTGTGTTCATTGATTCATTGATACGTGTTCATTGATTACTTGATATGTGTTCAGATTATAAATCTTCATGTTTGATCATTCTTTGATATGTGTTTACAACAACATTTGATTGTGTTTATATGGTCATTTACACAGGTAATCCACTTGCTATGGTTGTGTCAGACAATTCATCTCAAATACCAACACGGTATGTCCTCATAAGAATAGAAGATGGACAAACTACACAAAGGGATATTGTTGCAGAAACTAGGCAAGCAAAAAGAAAGAGAGGAGATGAAGCTAGTCCTCTGAATGTTGAGAAGACTAGGAAGAGCAAAAAGCAGGCGGTGGCAAAAGAGAAAGTTATTGTAGTACAGAAGAAGAGGCACGAGAAGAATAAAGAGAAAGATGAAGTATTAGAGAAGAAGAAACAAGTATCCAAGGCGGAAGATAACAAGAAGAAATGGAAAGCTATAGTGTCAGAGAAGAATAAGACAACAAAAGAAAAAGCAAAAGTTTTAGATCTAACTGAAAAGAAGGGAATTTCAGAGTTGCGCAAGCTGAACACAAGGCTTCTTTGTAGGACATCGCCAAATATGCTTGTGACTTACTTTAATGATAAAGATTATGCTTTCTCTGATGCACAAAGGCAAGCAGTCATTGACATGGGGTTTGGACATATGCTAGAGTGGGAGGTCACTGATCTACCAGGACGACTTGGATATTATGTCCTAAGCAAGTTTGACCCGCTCAAATGTGTAATCAAACACAAGGATTCAAGGGACATTGTCATTACTGAAACTGATCCACATGAGTATCTTGGAATATCAATGGGAACAAACAGAATAGAGCTTCAAACCAAAGGAAAAGGAAGTGAATATCTCAAAACCAAACTAGCCGAAGATTTCCCAGAAAGGACTATGAGGAATATATCTTGTACTGAGATTAGGAACAAGATGATGACACTTCAGGATGACAGTGATTGGTTCAAGAGGTATTTCATCTTGCTTTTTGTCAACACAGTGGTGGAAAGTTATCCCAATGGGAAATGCAAGTGGGAGATAATGGATTTGCTTGATAATGTGGAAACAATCAAGGACTACAATTGGAGTGCATTTTTTTTTGATAAGCTGATTGAAACTACAATTGCATGGGCTAAAACAGAAGATGGAACATACAAAGGACCTGTTTTGCTTCTCTTGGTAAGTAAATCTTTAGTTTCAATATTAATTTATTTTGTGTTCACGTGCTGGTACACATGTGTTCAAATGCTTATGCTTTATGTGTTCACATCAAAATATTGTTGTGTTCATCTATTATATATAGTTTATGTAAATCTGAGGGATCATCTAATCTTACTATTGTGTTCATCCTTGAAAACTGTGTGTTCATCTGATTACACTTTTGTGTTCATCTGATTATATTGTTGTGTTCATGAGTGAATATGTATGTGTTCATCTGGCAAGTCATACGTGTTCATGAGTAAATGTGTATGTGTTCATGAGAAATAACTTATGTGTTCATGAGTGATTAACACATGTGTTCATCCATAACTGAATATGTGTTCATGAGTAATTTACACATGTGTTCATCCATAACTGAATATGTGTTCATGAGTAATTTACACATGTGTTCATCCATAACTGAATATGTGTTCATGAGTAATTTACATATGTGTTCATCCATAACTAAATATGTGTTCATGAGAAGAAGGGAATTTCAGAGTTGCGTGTTCATCTGATTACACTTCTGTGTTCATCTGATTATATTGTTGTGTTGATCTAGTCTAACTATTGTGTTCATCTTTTATAAATGCAGCTTATATATGCTGATAGGGGGACGTTGAAAGGAAAATGTGTTGAAAGAGCATTTCCTATAATCTCTAAGTGTAATACTGAGATGCTAAAAGGCAGGGAAGATGAAGAACTAAAGTATGGTGGGTTTGGCAGAGGATACACAAGAGAAAAGCATATATTTAGTGGTGAAGGGCAGACAAGCAAGATCCAAAATGACGAAAAGGATGACAACGTGCAAAATGATGAAGTTAAGACATTTATGGAAGGCTACTTGCAAGATGCCGAGGAGATGGTTGTGAAGATAAGAAAGTTCATAAAGAGGAATAAGGAAACCCCTACACAGCTAGCCGGACATGGTGTACTCAACAAGGTTAACTTTGAGTGTGAGAAGATTATAAAAGTCAGGCTTTGTTCAGAATCTCAAACAGAGGAGGGGACTGAAAATGAAAGCCAAAATAGTCAAGATGAGTTCTGGGATATGGCTGTCAAATGCATGAATGAGATTTAAAAAACAATACAAGAGAAGCAAGCACATGAAGAATTTTTGGAAACTCAAGGACTATCACAAGTTATTGGCAAATTATCAAAGATGAATGAGCAAGTAAGTAAAATACTTTCCAAACTTGTGTTGAAATATTAATGTTTTGCCTAACACAAAAATATTTATTAAACAGAGCGAAACAACTGCGTCTGAGAAGGATACAACTACATTAGAGAAGGAAACAGAAACATCCAATCCTATAAGAACATACACATCAATGAGAATGCAGAGAAAGGGTATACAAGAAGCAATTCAAAAGGTAATACGTATTTCATATTTTGTCTTTCTCTCAGCGTTCCTACATATCTTATAATGTGTTCAAATACTATCACTGTTGTGTTCATCTAATCTCTATCATGTGTTCGTATGTATCTTCTACTGTGTTCATAGCAAATCACTATTGTGTTCATGTGTTCATGTTTTTTAGTTATTTACTAACTCCCCATCTTTTTTTAAATTCAGAATCAAAGAGTTGCATTTTTTAACTCCACACCAAATTTTGATTTGGGAGTTTCACCAGTGATCACACAAGAAGAAGCACCACAAGAAAATCAACAGGAGGATGTAGATCTAGGTGTACCTGAAGAGGAAAAAGATGATGGTGTGTTAAAAAATGATACTGAAATACATGAAGTTGAGAGTGTGCATGATGTTTCTACTGAGATTCAAAATGCAAGAATGGAAGTTGATGAGAATTTGAAGGGAGACTCTGAGTTAGAGAAAGGTGAAAGCATAGTGGATGTTGTAGCAGAATTAGTGGAATCAGAAGGCAATGAGAAGGATAATGAAGAACAAAAAGAGGTACAAATATTATGTGTGTTCATATAGAAATGCTTAAGTGTTCATTCATTATTTAATATGTGTTCACCTGTTCGTATAATTAGCTTTCATCTAACTTTCAAAGTGTGTTCATAAATATCTCATCGTGTGTTCATCTGATCTTTAATTGGTGTTCATTAAATATATGCAGAAGGAAATATTCAAAGGCAGTGAAAGTGGTGAAATAATGGATGAGGGAGAAAAGGATAATACCACAACAACTACTGCAGAAATTGTGATGTTGGAAGACAGTGAGCAGGATTATGTTATGAAGGATGCAAAGGAAAATGAAAAAACAAGAGAGGTACACACATTATTTGTGTTCATCTATTTTTGAAAATGTGTTCATCTATGTCTAAGCATGTGTTCATCTGATACTATGTTTAATGTTCATTGAATATTGTAGAATGAAAGTGGTGGAATGATAGATGAGGGAGAGAAAGATGATACAACAACTACTGCTGCATAGATTGTGTTGATGGAAGATAGTGAGAGAGATGATGCTATGAAGGTACACATATCAAAATTCTTATGTGTTCACTTATATACCTTTAATGTGTTCATATGATTTATTCTTTAGTGTTCAAATAAAAATATATAAATACAGAACGCAAGCGACAATGTCAAGGAGAATGAGAGTGGTGGTGGTGGTAATGATAGGGAAGATACTGCAAGCCATGTTCAACAATTTGGGGGTATTGATGACAGTAAGAAAGATGATGAGGGAAACAAGGATACTGAGAAGAAGGATGGGAGTGAAAAAGAACCAAAAAAGATACAAATACTATGTGTGTTCATATAGAAATGCTTATGTGTTCATGTAGAAATGCTTATGTGTTCATTCACTTTTCAAGTTGTGTTAATTTTATATGTTCGTTTTGTCAGGTCACATTTGTATGCAGTGTATCTGAAGTGGTTTCAAAAAGGATACCATATCCTTCAGACCTTGTGAAATCCGCATTCAAAACAAGAGAAATCAATGTCACTGAAAAACCATCAGAGGCCGAGAAGAAGCTTTATAATTGGGTAGTTGGGAACAAAGGAGATGGAAAGTAAGTAGATTTAAATATACAATTGCATGTATAAACCCAGAATAAAATGATTAATTTCTTTATAATATGTGTTGCAGGATGTTGTTGTTTAAACTAAATGAGTGAAAATTTTACAAAGAAGACTTAGAGTCATTGAAGTTGAAGCGGTATATCGATAGTGAAATAGTTGATGCCTACACATCAATTCTAAATGAGAATGAAAGATACAAAGGTTCACTGTCACCTTGGAGATACTTCATACCAACTGTTCATCTGGTAGACATAATTACTTATTATTTTTTTGTATTTTGTCTTATGTGTTCATATCTGATTTCTTTTGTGTTCATGTGAATGTTCTTATGAGTTCAATTATTTTTTTCATGTCCAGATACCTATAGTAACAACACCAATTGCACCAGAAAACGCCACATATCCTTTGTTCAAAGATGCACTGATTGCAAACTTCAATGATGTTAACACTTTTAAGAACAAGAACATCAAGATGCACAATATTGATCTGGTAAGAAAATTTTATATTCTTATGAGTTCATGTGGATGTTCTTATGTGTTCATACCTGTAATCTTTTATGTTCACGTGAAGGATCTTATGTAATCATATATGAATTCTTACAAGTTTATTGCACAAATAATAAGAAATAACTCGTGTGTTCATATACTGATTTTAAAATGTGTTCATGTGAATGATTTCATAATTCATGTGGTATGTTAACAAAGCGCGCTACGCACGCCTCGTAAGAAATAAACTTACGAAGCGCTCACAGATGTGATTACTAACATAAATGTTTTTTTAATATGTCATGCAGTTTGTGTTCCCAATCATTAAAAGTGGGCACTTTTATGTCATTACAATAAATGTGAAAAATCCACATGTGCACATACTAGACAACTCAAACAGTGGGGATGCAGGAAAGTATGGAAACATTCCAAAGATTCTGGTTAGTATTTACTATAGTTTAATTATACTATTTAATGATATAATATTTAAGCATTATAAATTTATTCTTTTTCTTGATTTTTTTTCCAGAGAAATCATTTTGTCAGACTCCTCAGGGACATGGGGATGAATGCAAAAGCTGAAATATTGGAAAATGAAGAGAAAGTAAAGACTGAAGTATTGGAGTTGGAAAGAGGGCAAGAACAAGGAAGATTGTGGAGTTTTCGCAATTAGGCATATGGAAACATACATGGGGAATGGCTTGTCAGATTGGAACCCTGGATTGATAACGGGAGACAAGAGACAAGCAAATGACATGAGGGTCAAGTACTGCTATGCTCTACTCACAAGTGAGTACAATGAAGAGAAGAAGACAATACAAACCTTAATGGACCAATTGCTAAAGAGCGAGGGAGCGGGAACGAAGAGAAAGAACAAAGAGTAATTGCAAGTTATGCTGAATTTGGATGTAAAAAGTAGAACAGTGTGTGTTTGGAAGTGGTAGTAGGATTGTTAGAACAATGACTAATGTTTTTGTGTTTTGAAAAGTTTGTGGTGTGCAAAAACTTGAATATTTAGCACTTAATATCAACTGTGTTCATCTGTCAATACAAGTGTGTTCATATAATTGGTTGACTGTGTTCATAACAAATCTCAAGCCATATGTTTTTAGATTGCATTTTTAAATCAAATACTTGTGTTCATGTATTCAAACATAAGTGTTCAACTAAAATGTCCACAAAAGATAAAACTACATAATAAATGTGTTCAACTGTGATCATTTGAAAATACAGATGTGTTCATTTGAAAATACAGATGTGTTCATTTGTAAAACACACATGTGTTCATATGTATAGCCATATGTGTTCAAATTTGATTATTTTAAACCAAATACTTAGTAGCTAATATGTAGTATGCAAATGTGTGTTCATGTATCAAAACATAAGTGTTCATCGCCAAATGTTAACAAAAGATAAATAAACAAGATAATAAAAACTACAAAATACAAGCTTAACTATAAAATTAAACTGTGTTCATCTGTCTGACAACATGTGTTCATATGGATAGCCATATGTGTCACCAATCCAGAAACATATGAAAATAAAAAACATAAAAACTAATAATGTGTTCATCTGATTGACACCATGTGTTCATACGTAAAGCCAAAGGTGTTCATCAAACTTATAGCATATAAAAATAAGGACATGAAACTTAAGGGACATATTGAGGACATGTTGTGCAGTTGTGTCCATACTGATTGCATATGGAACATGTTCAATGCTTCTTTCTTGAGTTTTCAATTCCAACTTTTTGACCACCCCTAATGCGTCTCTTCTTGAACTTATTGTTTGCTTGTTCAGGGGGGTGAACACTAAATTGATCTGGTAAAGGACCAACAAATTTCTGAAATGTATACTTACTTGTTGAAGTAGACACAAAAGGCTCAACAGTGCTTGCACTTGCAGATAATGCCTTTTGTTCCTTAATCAAACACAACAAGCTTTTCAGGCCACCAATATCATCACCTAAAACATCAACACAAGAATACATTTCTGTCATAATTTCATCCAACAAACGCTTCTTCTCATCAATCTGAGCACTACCGTCATAAATTGCACCATTAATTTCAAAAATAGGTTGCAAAATTGTTTCCTTCGTCCAACGATTGTTGATGAGGGTAGGAGGCAAACTGTTTATATGACAATTTTTTAGTACCATGAAGATGTGACTACAAGGGAGGCCAAGATTGCGCAACTTATTACAAGAACAATGATAATCTCCACTAGAAACCTCAAATTCAACTGTACATATCTTGCCAAATTCAGCTATAACATCATAGTAGTGACTGTTTGTTTCCTTTTTCAATGATGCAAGTGTACAATTATACGTAGCACTGTATAACTCCTCTTGAATATCATAAAATGCATTGATTGTTTATATGTCTACACAACTTTTTTCCAACTGCAAAGGAGTGATCATGCGAGGAGTGGAAGTAGTTGAATCTAAATCCAGCTTCTTTTGACTGTGTCGTTGAGATTCCATTGCACTAGTAAACTGCATCATAAACAGAACGAGACTTGATTGGGAACCTAGAAAATTCCCAAAGAAACTGTTTTGGCTTTCAGATCTTGAAGTTGTCCTCAACAAGCCAGCCATAGTCACATCATGAAAGAAAGAAGGTATCCAATAACGGCGTAGCTCAAACATTACTCCTAACCACTCATGAGAGTGCAAACCAAATTCTTGAAGAATTGCGAACCACACATCTTCAAACTCTATGGGGCTAAGATCATTACTCCAAACAATGGTATTGAACTTTTTATGAAAAGAATCTACAATTTCAACACATGTGTCCGGCGGGAATTTTACCTTGTTAGTAACCTTCATCATTATATGCCACATGCACAAACGGTGAACAGACCTGGGTAAAACTCGTTCCACGACATCTTTAACAGAATCATCTTGATCAATTATAATAACATGAGGTTCATGGCCCATTGCCTTCTTGAAATTCTCAAATAACCAAACATATGATTCTATGTCTTCATGCAAAAGCAAACCAACACCAAATGTAATGGACCTCTTATGATTGTCAACACCAGTGAAGGGAATAAACACCATATTGTACCTATAGTATGAATAGAGATTAGAAAATAAGAATTCATAGTGCTTGTGTCCATATGTAAATATACGTGTGTTCATATGAAATAGTGTATGTGTTCATATGAAATAGTGTATGTGTTCATATGAAATAGTGTATGTGTTCATATGTAACTGCATGTGTGTTCATACGACTGGTTGACTGTGTTCATATCAAAAACTATGAGACATAAAAAATATCATATTGTACCTATAGTATGAATAGAAAATAGAAAATAAGAATTCATAGTGCTTGTGTCCATATGTAAATATACGTGTGTTCATATGAAATAGTGTATGTGTTCATATGTAACTGCACGTGTGTTCATACGGTTGGTTGACTGTGTTCATATAAAAAACTATGAGATATAAGAAAAATAATCATACATATTCAATTGGTAAGTAACATCAGCTGAAACAACATCCCCAAAATATGAAAAACTCTTACGATGAATAGGGATCACACCAAAAAACCCGAGTTAGTTGATCTTCGTTGTTAACATCATAATCAAAATAGAATGCATCACAACGTTCCTTCTTCTTAAAGAAGTAATCAATCACCATCTGTGCATCACAACCAACCATGTAAGAATTCAGACCCCTCATGAAATTCTTGAAGTCAACAACAGTGGCACCTACATTAGCACATGAACCAACTAAATTCTTGTACACTTTGTAGCTTTTGGTTACACAACATTGGACTCGATGCAGTTCATAATAAAATCTTGATGAAATGGAGTCACTTTCCTATTTCCTTTAGAGAAAACCATCCCAGACAAATCCATAAAAGGGTGTGTATGACAAGATTCAAAAATTTTCACCACATAGCCAATACCAGCTTCAAATTTAAGCAACAATTTTTCCTCACATCCACATCTATTAGACACCCTCCTTCTCTTCCTAACAACAACTTCAGCAGTGGGATTAAACTCAGCATAAGGAGAAACATGTTTAAATCCTTCTCTAGTGCAAACAAGATACTTCCAAATAATAATACTCGATCCAGTTCTGTCTTTCTTTGATGAATTCACGCGAATGTCAAATCCACATGCGCTTGAATATACCCCATAAAACTTAGTGGCACACTTCAGATTTGGGAAGATTTGACCAACATATGGCTTCAATTGATCCTCACAAACAAGAGTGTAATACTGAGCACTCATGCTTGGGGAAATAGAAGGCAACTTGGTGTCCATTTTAAAATTGCCTAAAAAACACAAAAAGGAAAAGATGTGACTGTGTGTTCATTGTAAAAGTAATATGTGTTCATACATATACACATACGTGTTCATCCGAAGTTGTAAATGGTAGATAACTAAACAAGAACTATTATGTTCATATGCAAAAGGAATATGTGTTCATTCAAAACCACATAGGTGTTCACATGGCGACAAGTAGTAGAAGATAGTATAATTTCCTGTAATTTGCCATGGAAACAAAACGATTGTGATTCAAACAACAACATCAAATAACAAAATACAATAGACACGCAAAAGAACTAAGCAAATCGAGCTAAGCAAATCCAACAATAGCAAAGGGAGAAGGGAGGAAGAAGATGACCGAAGGAGCAATTCAGAAAAACACAAACGCGGAAGTATGGATCCTCGAAATACACATACAATGAACAAAAAACACAAACGAAGGTATAAGCATTCCCAATTAGATTGAAGAACACAAAATCAGAGCTATAAAATCAAAAATTACCTGTTTTCAAGAGGACATGAGCGAAAAAGGGAGACGTGAGAGAAGAATCGACGATGTGAGACAAAAACGAGCACAAGAACAGAAGTGAGAAGTGAGGAAGGAGGTGAGGGAAGGAGCGAGCAGAAGGCTGTGAAGCTAAAGCGAGAAGAGAAGAAGGGAGAAACATAAATTCTGTTAGAGAGCGAGAAGAGAAGGGAAGAGAAGGCGTGAGATCACGGACGACTGAGATTAGAAGAGATCAACGACTGTAAGTCGTCCTTATTCTTATCTTAATGTTTTGTCCTCATGTGATCTTTTTCCTAATATAATGGTCATTTTATTTTGACACATTTACCGATACACGTTTTATATCGCTAATATCTCAAATTACATGTTAGCAAAAAAATTATAAAATTTTGATATAGTAAAAGTATTCATCGAGACATAAAAAACAAAAACCCATATATATATTTTTTTATATATTAGCCAGAAATTAAAAGATACAATACTCGACATATCCTATACTCAAATAAGATAAATCAAGAGACACACATATCGATGGCAGTACAATTCGAGATAAAAGAAAATAAATCAAACTGAAAATTACAACAAAGCAAATAAAAAGTCCAAATAAAATAAAGCGAAATCATAACGATAACAAAAATCTTAATGATGCGTGGATAAGCCGATGGGGTAAGGTTTATTCCCAAGCTTTCAAATTCTTCCTAAGAATGACTCTCAAAAGGGTTCCTAAGGTCCTATTGGTTACTTAAGTTTGGCCATCAGTTTGAGGGTGACTAGATGTAGAGAATAACAATTTAGTCCCTAGTTTTCCCCAAAGAGTTTTCCAAAAGTAACTTAGGAATTTCACATCCCTATCACTCACAATAGTCTTTGGTACTCCATGTAACCTAACAACTCCTGTAAAGAACAAGTCAGCCACATTACGAGCATCATCAGTCTTGTTGCAAGCAATAAAATGAGCCATCTTAGAGAATCGATCAACAACCACAAAAATAGAATCTCTCCCCTTCTTAGTTCTAGGCAACCCCACAATAAAATCCATACTAATGTCTACCCAAGGGGTCGTAGGAATAGGTAAGGGAGTATACAATCCATGTGGCTTAACTCTAGACTTAGCCTTAAGACACTCCAAACATCTTTTCAAGCAATGCTCAACATCCCTAAGCATATGTGGCCAATAAAAATGAGTATGCAGCATATGATATGTCTTATCTCTACCAAAGTGTCCCATCAATCCACCCTTATGGTCTTCTTCAACAAGCAATAATCTCAAAAAACACTTAGGTATGCACACTTTATCAGCTCTAAACAAGAAACCATCAAACAAGTAAAACTTATCCAAAGTTCCTTTAGCCAAACATTGCTTATAAATAGCACCAAAATCTGCATCATTACGATATAACTCTTTGATGTAAACAAAGCCAAACACCTTAGAGTCAAGTTGAACAATCAATGCATATCTCCTAGAAAGTGCATCAGCAACAACATTATCCTTTCTCTTCTTGTATTTGATGATATAAGGAAAAATCTCAATAATTCCATCCATCTACCATGCCTCCTATCAAGTTTGTCTTGGCTCCTAAAATGTTTCAAAGACTCATGATCGGTATGCAAAAAAAATTCTCTAGGCCATAGGTAGTGCTGCCAAGTCTTAAGTACTCTAAACAATGCATATAATTCCTTATCATAAGTAGAATAATTCAGACTTGCATCTTTCAACTTTTCAGAAAAGAAGGCAATAGGCTTACCTTCCTGTATGAGCACTCCTCCTATGCCAACTCTTGAGGCATCACATTCCACTTCAAAGGGCCTAGTGAAGTCGGGAAGCACAAGTAATGACGCTTTTGTCAATCTGCGTTTTAGCTCCTCAAACGCCTTTTCTTGAGCCTCCCTCCACACAAATGAGGTATGCTTCTTCGTTATTTCATTTAGGGGTGCAACAATGGTGCTGAAATCCTTCACAAAACGCCGATAGAAGCTAGCTAATCCATGGAAACTTCTAACTTGGCTGCTAGTAGTGGGGGTTGGCCAATCCTGAATGCCCTTAATCTTCTCTTCATCCACCTGTAATCCCTGGGAGCTCACTACAAAATCAAGAAATATAACTTTATCAGTGCAAAAATCACATTTCTTCAAATTAGCATATAGTCGTTGTAGACTAAGGGTAACGAGTACTTCTCTGAGATGTTGTTCATGCTCCTTTAGGGACCTGCTGTAAATCAGGATATCATCAAAACAAACAACAACAAACTTCTCTATAAACTTCCTCAAGACATGATTTATCAGTCTCATAAACGTAGAGGGAGCATTAGTCAATCCAAATGGCATCACAAGCCACTCATATAGACCAAATTTGGTCTTGAAGGCAGTCTTCCACTCATCGCCTTCTCTCATCCTTATTTGATGGTAGCCGCTCCTAAGATCAATCTTGGTAAAATTGGTGGCTCCATGAAGTTCATCCAACATGTCATCTAGCCTTGGTATAGGATGACGATACTTGACAGTTATGTTATTGATAGCTCGACAATCAACACACATTCTCCCAGAATCGTCTTTCTTAGGTACCAACAAGACTGGGACAACACATGGACTAAGACTCTCTCGAACATAACCCTTATCTAGGAGTTCCTGTACTTGTTTCTGAATCTCCTGGCACTCCTGAGGGTTCTTTCTGTAAGCAGGCCTGTTAGGTAACGATGCTCCTGGCATGAGATCAATTTGATGCTCAATACCCCTAAAGGGTGGTAAGCCTGCTGGAATCTCATCCGGGAACACATCACTAAATTCCTCTAGAATAGCTCGTATACTCGGTGAGTAAGAAGTTGTGGAATCGTCACCTAACAACACAAATTTCTTGCACAACATCATCAAAATAGTGTCCATGGGTAAATACTCACCTTGTAATTCAGATTTGGATGACAAAGGGGCGCCCGACGACATTTGATTCGTAGCTGCATGGGGGTCTGCGTCAAAACCCGCGGTCGCGGATTTGGATCCGCGGGCGCGGCTCGCCTTTTGCCGAAGTTCTGTCATAGATTCCGCGGGCGCGGATTTGGCTCTCCAACGACAGTTCTTCAGTTTCGTTTGTCTCCTCCTCTTGCGTCTTCTCCTTGCCTTTGCCCTTCTCATATGCATCTGCTATCTGTGCTGGAGTCATAGGCTTAAGAGTAACAGTCTTATTATTGAAAGTAAATGAATGGCGGTTAGTATGACCATCATGAACAACTTTCCTATCGTATTGCCATGGTCTCTGATGAGGCTAAAGTCGTAGTGCCAAATCAAAGAAATAAACTCTAAACACTAACTAGAGTATAGCAAGTAAGTAGAGGTCGAACCCAAGGGAATCAAAACACCAAATCAATGCAGTCAAGTGAAATATCAACTAACGAACAAGTAACAAATAACCAGGGGGGTTTTTGATTGTATGGAACACAAAAGTAACAAGTATCAAGCAAAGAAGGTTTGGTTGTGAATATGATGAGAAGGGGTTTTACCTAGCAAGTATCCACACAACAGTCAATCAAGTTGATCATAGATTTATCTCAATTTCTTATCAATCCTAGGGAATGTTCCTATTCCAATCTTTAATATATCAGCAGGCCAACCGGTCCTGATAATACTTACTATTCAACAATACGGGAAACCTCTCAAGATTAGATGAAATAGCAGCAAAGGGCACAGGAATTATAAGGATGCATGCAATAACTTACAACCGTCAAGTATTAACATGCAATCAATTCTCTTTCATAAAAGCAATCAACTACCAGATCATGCAGATATGAATGCTACAATGACAAGGAATTCCACCGTATATTCCTAGTCTAGCAATAGAAAACTATCAATCAAACTAGGTGATCAAGCTAGCAAAACTAATAGAAATCAATAGATGAAGAACAAGAGAATTAATACAAACCCATAGGAAAAGAACAAGAGTTTAGAAATCTCACAACTTAATAACTGAAGGTTTCAACCGCTAGGTAAAACAATGACGATTAGTTCCTGCTCATGGTTGCAGAACTAAATTGTCTGATGGAAAAGATGATCATAAGATCGAAAGAACTAGGGTATATAAAGAGTCTAACCCTAAAAATATATGGTAAAAGATATATCCTAAAACTAATTAAGGAAAATAAGAAAAAGAGAAAGAAATAAAGGAAAAGGAATAAAAGGAAAATAAAAGAAAGAAATCAAAAGAAAGAAAAGAACGTAGCAAAGCAGCACTCGGCAAGCTTTGAGCTGCTTGCTTCCAGTGGGCCCCATCTTCTTCTGATTCATATGTGGGCCGGCCTGCTTGGTAATAAATCCACGGCCCGTCTCGCGCACGAAGGGGAATTCAGCATAATACCCGCGATCGCGAATATTAATCCGCGGTCGCGGATTTATTAAATATTCTCGGCTTCTCTTTTTTGCTCCACCGCGATCGCCGTCGGTGATTTCTTCAACTCTTCAATATTCTTTGGTTCTGATCTTCAATTCTTCACTTCTTAATAAATATCTCAGAACATAACAATGGCTCGAAACACATATAATAATACTCCTAAACTAACGTAATAGTCCATAGTTACGCTATACAAAGTGCAGCGTATCAAATACCCCCATACTTAGACTTTTACTCGTCCCGAGTAACTTACAGAAAAGCTACCCTTACAATAAAATGCTCAAAGTCTCAGGAAGTACAAGAATATCTCCTAGTGATTAGATAACCAATAAGCTCCTCCAAAACACACAAAACCCAACATCAATAATCAAGAACAATGTGAAAAAATAAGCACATACCCAGAACTACACCTTATTCCTCCAAGTGGCCTACCCGAATCCTCCTATACGCCTCCTTCTTATGTCTCCATACGTCAAGATGATAATGGTCCTAAAACACTCAATTTTTTTAATAACACTCATCTTGCTTGGGCGCCCTTTCGGGTTTTCATCCCAACCACTCAATAATTGTTCCCGGCTCACAAAACTCACATCACTCAAGACTTATTTTTGTCCCAGCCTAACGCCGGTCAAGCCACCTTCTTATTGCATAGATCTTGCTATCCAAGGATTTTGTATGCCTTTTTTCAATTTTTGTGGCTTTTTCATACAATATATATTCAATAAGCTCATGCAGATACAACCAACACCCAAATAAATACATGTGAATACATTCTCCTCCCCCATACTTAAACATTGCATTGTCCTCAATGAAATGGAAGACAGAAAAATCGAACCCAGGGAAAGAGACAGAAGACTCACATACAAGGTCGGATGACCTTCCTCCAATAAAACTCAAAGTGTGGTAGAATGAGAAACTAGATGAGCACTAAATGTAATCCAATAATGCATAGCTGATCTAAAGCAAAAGAAAGAATACCTCCAATGTAGAAGATGACCCAAACAAATCAACTGCTTGCAAAGAACATGGTCACCAACAAGCTAAGCTCCAACGAATGTAGATCTAGAATGATAGTACCAATGAAACCAAACTTGATGTAATACAACTCCTTACTTTCTTTTCTCTCATATTTTTTTCTGCACTCTATTTTTTTTTTAATCCGATATATTATTTTTTTCTCGGAATGATTTTCGGATTTTCGGTTTTTCTTTTTTTTTTTTTTTTTTTTTTACGGACGGGAGAGAAGACTTACAGCGAGATTGGCTACTGATTGTAGCGGACCCTAAGCTTCGGTGATTTCCTCCTGTCCATAGAAAAACTAAAAAGAAAATTAAACCGAACAAAGACAAATAAAAACAAACTCAAACCTCGGGTTGCCTCCCGAGTAGCGCCTTATTTAATGTCGTGGCTCGACATGAAATTCAAGAGATTTAACTAACGCCATTTGGCTTTGTAAAAACAGTCTCTTGTCTGAATTCTTTCTTGAACCACTCATGGAACGCCTTAAATCTCGTCCCACTTACCTTGACCACCTTGTCTTTAGCAATAAAGGTGGTTTCATTCACTTTCTCCTCCTTGACCGTATCAGGCGGCTGTTTAAGCTCAATGTCAAGTGCCTGCACACTAGACATCAATGGTATCTCGCCTGGCGAGGTCAGTAATGGAGGGCGATTGCCCAAAGGATGTGAAAAGAGCTTACCTTTAGGCTCTGGCTTAGCCTGAAACTCCTGCATGTTAGTAGATAAAACAGCATCTACTTTTGGGGGCTCTAAGAGATTCTCTAAAACAGGTTGCAATTTATCCTTACAAGTAGGTTTAATCACATCAATAGCACATAGAGAATTCTTATCAATGGGATCCATGTCATAAATATTATACTCTACCTTATCCCCATCAAACTCCATAGAGAGAGTCCCACTATTAACATCAATTTTCGTTTGTGCAGTTTTCATAAAAGGTCTACCTAACAGTATAGGTGTGACATTATTAGCATGCTCCATATCTAACACAAAGAAATCAGCAGGAAAAATCAGATCACCAACCATAACAAGAACATCCTCAACAACCCCTTTCGGGTATACAGTAGACCTATCAGCAAGTTGAATAACAGTTCCTGTTTTATGCAAGGGTCCTAAGCCTAGTGATTCATACAAAGAGTAAGGCAAAACATTGATTGATGCACCTAAATCTAGCATGGCAAATTTAGTTTCACCAATCACACATGGAATGCTAAATATGCCTGGATCACCACATTTCTTAGGCATGCGTTTTTGAAACACTGCAGAAACTTGTTCACTTATTTCAACTTTCTTCTTTCCTTTCAGTTTTTGATTTCTTTTGATAGTACAAACTTCTTTCAAAAACTTAGCGAATCTAGGAATACTTTTAACAAGTTTGAGCAAAGGAATGTTTACCTCACACCTACTAAAGGTTTCGAAGATTTCTTTGTCGTCATCCAGCCTTCGAGTATCTTTCAACGCCTCAGGAAAGGGAGCAACAGGCTTTTGAGAGAACAGAGGGGGAAAATTCGGGCGAACATAATCGTCAATGTACTCTGGGGACTCACGGCGATCGCCATCAACAACTGGCGATCGCGGTCGCGGATGATTTTGCATCTCAGCTTCTGGAATGGAATGGCGATCGCCATTGCCATATGGCGATCGCGGTCGCGATGCAGATCCTGTTTTGCTCTCTGTAATCTCATGGCGATCGCCACTCAGATCTGGCGATCGCGGTTTTGGCACAGAGCAGTCATTTAAAGTTTTTCCACTCCTCAGGAACACTGCACTGACGTTTTCTCTCGGGTTTCTTACCGGTTCCCTGGCCTCTAATTTACTCACAGCTTGAGCAATCTGTCCTAACTGATTTTCAAGATTTTGGATGCTTGATTCCGTCTTAGCGTTTTGTTGCATCACAGTCTGAGCTAAGGACTTGATCATATCTTCAACAGTCATAGAATTTTGAGGTCTAGGTTGCTGATAATTAATATTATGAGAATCATACCTTGGCCTTGGTTGCCATCCACCAACAACGTTTACCTCAGCATTCAGCTCTTGGAGTTGTTGACCACCACTTTGCATAAAAGACTTCATCATATCTTTCAGTTCATTCATGTCAGTCTGTAATTGATCTGAATTAATTGCTTTGACTGAGTGGGATCCCTCTCTACTGCTAAACTGCCTTGAACTCTCAGCCAGCTCTTCAAACATTTCAGTGGCCCGAGGTATAGTTAGTTTCAGAAAATTACCTCCACAAGATGCGTTAACCATTCGACGATCCTCATCAATCAGACCACTAAATAGGTACATAAGAAGATCATGGTCAGTATAACTATGGAATGGGCAGCTTGAGCAAAGCTTCTTGAATCTCTCATAATATTCATAGAGACTCTCAGTTGAGTGTTGTTGAAGATTCGTGATTTCCTTCTTTAAGTTGCTCAGTTTTGTAGCTGGAAAATATTTCTCTAAAAAGACTTTTTTCATCTTAGCCCATGTATCAATACTCCCTGGAGCTTGATAATAGAACCAATCATTCGCAGCGTCTTTCAAAGTAAATCCGAAAGCTCTCAGCATGACCTGCTCCTCAGTAACACCTCTTGGCTTCATACTAGAACATATGGCATGGAATTGAGCCAAGTGTATGTTGGGATCTTCTCCTGCTAAGCCATGAAAGTGTGGAAGCTCATGAATTAAACCAGCTTTTAATTCAAAATTCACACCTTCTTCAATTTCAGGAAACCTCACTGCTAAAGGTTGTTGGTTCAAGTCTGGGGCAGTGAGTTGCCTCATAGTAGGCAATGGCGGTCCATGTCGATCACCCATCTCGTTCTCTTGGTTCAGAGTTGCTCTTCGGTTCCGAAGGAACGTTCTTTCAATCTCTGGGTCAAAGGAAACAAGAGATGAATCAGTAGCACGGGTCTGAACCATAAAGGTTCACACCAAACAGTTGATAATTTCACAATTAGCACAAAATTGGAATAATTCAATTCCCCGGCAACGGCGCCAAATTTGATGAGGCTAAAGTCGTAGTGCCAAATCAAAGAAATAAACTCTAAACACTAACTAGAGTATAGCAAGTAAGTAGAGGTCGAACCCAAGGGAATCAAAACACCAAATCAATGCAGTCAAGTGAAATATCAACTAACGAACAAGTAACAAATAACCAGGGGGGTTTTTGATTGTATGGAACACAAAAGTAACAAGTATCAAGCAAAGAAGGTTTGGTTGTGAATATGATGAGAAGGGGTTTTACCTAGCAAGTATCCACACAACAGTCAATCAAGTTGATCATAGATTTATCTCAAGTTCTTATCAATCCTAGGGAATGTTCCTATTCCAATCTTTAATATATCAGCAGGCCAACCGGTCCTGATAATACTTACTATTCAACAATCAGGGAAACCTCTCAAGATTAGATGAAATAGCAGCAAAGGGCACAAGAATTATAAGGATGCATGCAATAACTTACAACCGTCAAGTATTAACATGCAATCAATTCTCTTTCATAAAAGCAATCAACTACCAGATCATGCAGATATGAATGCTACAATGACAAGGAATTTCACCGTATATTCCTAGTCTAGCAATAGAAAACTATCAATCAAACTAGGTGATCAAGCTAGCAAAACTAATAGAAATCAATAGATGAAGAACAAGAGAATTAATACAAACCCATAGGAAAAGAACAAGAGTTTAGAAATCTCACAACTTAATAACTGAAGGTTTCAACCGCTAGGTAAAACAATGACGATTAGTTCCTGCTCATGGTTGCAGAACTAAATTGTCTGATGGAAAAGATGATCATAAGATCGAAAGAACTAGGGTATATAAAGAGTCTAACCCTAAAAATATATGGTAAAAGATATATCCTAAAACTAATTAAGGAAAATAAGAAAAAGAGAAAGAAATAAAGGAAAAGGAATAAAAGGAAAATAAAAGAAAGAAATCAAAAGAAAGAAAAGAACGTAGCAAAGCAGCACTCGGCAAGCTTTGAGCTGCTTGCTTCCAGTGGGCCCCATCTTCTTCTAATTCATATGTGGGCCGGCCTGCTTGGTAATAAATCCACGGCCCGTCTCGCGCACGAAGGGGAATTCAGCATAATACCCGCGATCGCGAATATTAATCCGCGGTCGCGGATTTATTAAATATTCTCGGCTTCTCTTTTTTGCTCCACCGCGATCGCCGTCGGTGATTTCTTCAACTCTTCAATATTCTTTGGTTCTGATCTTCAATTCTTCACTTCTTAATAAATATCTCAGAACATAACAATGGCTCGAAACACATATAATAATACTCCTAAACTAACGTAATAATCCCTAGTTACGCTATACAAAGTGCAGCGTATCAGTCTCCTAACAATATATGACAAGCCTGCATGGGAACAACATCACACAAAATTGTATCTTCATATTTTCCTAATGTGAATGTTATCTTAGCCTGCTTTTGAACTTTCAATTCACCACATTCATTCATCCAATGCAATTTATATGGTCTAGGGTGAAAGATAGTAGCAATTTGCAATTTAGAAATCAATTCAATACTAGCAATGTTGCAACAACTTCCCCCATCAATGATCATATTACGAACCTTTCCTTTAACCAAGCATCTAGTATGAAACAAATTTTCTCTTTGGTTATCTTCACAAGGGGCGGGTTCTACATGCAAAGTCCTCTTACAAATCAAAGAATCACCATGCTCATAACTAATTTCATCCTCAAGATCATCCTCATAATTACCTTCAACTAGGTTCTCTTGCTTATCACTTTCACTTTCATATTCCCCTAGTTGATTAATAATTAAGACTTTAGAATTAGGACAATCTTTCATCATATGACCTTTGCCTCTACATTTAAAACATTCAATATTTCTAGCTCTAGAAGTAGGGTTAGAAGTACTCCCTCGGGGTCTGGAAGGGCCAATTGTTGTTCTTGTAGGCACTTGGGGAGTTGGTGGTGGGTTCCTTCGTGAACCACTATCTTCCTTGGAAGGGGCGTCTCGGGCTGATGGATAAGAAGACCCCCCCTGCTGATTTTTCCAGTTGTTGGAAGACCCGCCTGCATTTCTGCTTCCCTGATTCCTAGCCTTTGTCTTCCTTTCCACCTTGATTGCCAAGTGCAGCAGCTCAGTCATAGAATTTTAGGGAAACATCTCAATCTCATTAGCCACATATGGGTGGAGGATACGAAGATATCTCGCCATCGTCGTCTCTTCATCCTCAACCAGATTGGCTCTGACCATGGCTATTTGCATAGCATTAAAGGTCTCTTCTACTCTCATAGATCCCTGTTTCAAATTCTCAAGCCGCTGTATAAGCTCTCTAGTAAAATGTGGGGGAAAAAATCGAGCTCTCATCATTCTCTTCATTAGATCCCAAGTAGAAACGAGATAATCTCCATTAGCAGCTCTTCCTCTTACTAAGTTGTCCCACCAAACTAGAGCATAACCATTAAACTCCAAAGATGCAAGTTGCACCTTCTTATGCTCGGGGAAGTTATGACAATTCCAAATCTGCTCAATCTTCGTCTCCCACTCCATGTAGACATCTGGATCACACTTGCCCTCAAAACTTGGGATATTCACCTTGATCTTCCCAACTCCATCTTGCTCAGGTTCTCTTCTTCTTCCCTGGTACCCTCCTTGTTGACGAGGTGGTCGCCATACTGCCTCTACTGCTTCTTCATCATACTCTTCTTCATGCTCCTCATCGTCATCATTATCACCTAGAGCCTGAAATTTATCATTAAAACGGTTAGCAACATTGTATCTATTATGATGAGGTGTAGGAGAGTTATAGAAACGCTCTCTTCGAGCTTGACGGTTGTCAGCTCTGGGTGTGGTCCTGCCTCTGGTTTCGTTGCGAAATCCATCTGCAGCCTCTCTAGCTTCCCGACTCATTTGAGCAGCCTCATATACTTCCCGTTGGGTTGGTAAGGGCCTCCGGGGAGCGTTTGTGGGAGCGTCTCGGGAAGCTCCAATATGCTCCGTAGTTGTTGGAGGTGGGGTCGGGCGAACCTCCTGCCTGATGGTTGTGGTAACCCCACTAAGAGATGCTGTAATACCCGCGGTAAGCTCTTGCCTAAACTCTCGAAGGAAGTTCATCATGAGTTCCGGGGTGACAGGGCTGGCCTCTGTGTTTGGCCTGGTGGGTGAAGGGGACCTGTCCATTATCAAAGAAAAGACTAACACAAAACAACGTTAAGTGAGTGTAAATGAAAACAACTCACAAGTGTTTACTCTCGTATGTTTTCCTCTGCACTCTCTCTCAATTGTTGTTGTAACAAGCTTTTCTTGATGGATTGCCTTGTGTGAATCAAAAACCCAATAGATCGAAACTAGCAGGCTCCTAGCACTATGATGAGTGATGGTAGAGATGGAGATGGCTAGTGTAGGGGCGAGGTTTCAACTCAAGGTTCTGACTCAAAGCAAAACGACTCAACAAAAGAAAGAAACAAAGACTCAAAAGATGTTTGCAAGGATGTAAATGCAAACAACTATCAGACTCAAAATTCGAACTCAAGAGGGCCAAAAGGAAGCGTACCTTAACTTGTCTCGACTGGTGTCAATGAAGGATCGAAGACGAAGTCGAGAGGGCTAGGGTAAGATTGGGAATGGCTCGTAGCTGCTTGAAGACACAATACTTAGACAACAGAAGAGCCGCGGGCGCGGTTTTGGGAGCCGCGGGCGCGGATGGGTGCTGTAGAAGGTTCGCAGAAACTCAGTAGCAAGATCCGCGGGCGCGGGTTTTGGATCCGCGGGCGCGGGTTTTGGTTCCACGGGCGTGGATTTTGTCCTGCGGGCTAAAAATCTTTCGTCTTCGTTCGGGCTCGTGGAAATCCCGTTTCCTCCAATTTCTTGAATTCCGACTCAAACAATATCGAACTAAACTTGGACTCAACAAAACGTAAAAATAAATGCTGACTTGAGACTTTCTTTTCTTTTCCTTTTTTTTTGTATTTTTCTTTTCTTTTCTCTTTTTTTTTGTCTCAGTAAAACGAAAATACAGACTCGATATATGAGATATTAATCTCAGCAAAATAAAATAAACAAAAGACTAACCAACTTGATTTCCTTGTTGAAGATATAAGATTTCCTTGTAGAAGATTTGTCTTGGGCTCCAAGGAATGAATTTCTTCAACAACTCTAGGGTTTCTTGACGGCTGCGTTTTTGGTGGACAAGGATGAATTTGTGATGGGATGAATGGATTTTTGGGACAAGGGTGCTCCAAACTCCAATCTATCGATCTCCACAAACACGAATCAATCCAAGCTTCTTGTACACAACCTGAAACAGACTCAACAGATCAAAGTATGGAAGACTCAAAAATCAATTTCTTAAAGAAACTGACTAACAAGAAAATAAAACTGACTCTTTTTGTGATTTTCTGAATAGGGGTCTCGTAACGTTCTTGTGAAGACGGGATGGTGTCAACACAGCTCTGATACCAATTTGGTGCGGGGATAAGCCGCTGTTGTCCGATCTAAACACCAAATCTCGAATAGAAACTCGAACAGAGAAGATAGTCGGAATTAGATAGGAAGATGATAGAAAGATAAGTCGAATGATAGGCCAATTGGAACCAAATCAAACAACGACAAAACCCTTGAACTTAAGAACAAGAACCTTACCGAATGATGAAGAAACCCCAATGGATTACAACCAAACACAATGGCTATGGTAGGCTAAGGCACCAGGAGGATGCTCTATGAAGTCCCGATAACACCAACCTTATGGAAGAGATTGACACACACAAGTACAACTAGGGCGAGTTCAACAACAATGCACACAGGGCACTCTGCTCACAAAAGCTCTCTTTTGGGAGGAAAAACGATAAACGTTGTATTCAATATCTAAGTCTGGGAGCCTAAAGCAATAACTAGGGCAAACCTTATACAGAGTCAATAAGGTGGCCAATTAAAAGAATAAAGTAATTAAAAGTATTTCCTAAAATAACAAAACCAATGGAAAGAAATAAATCTCGAAAACGAATTAAAACAAAGAAGTCTCGGTAGGCTTGCATCACGATCCGCGGGCGCGGCCTGTGCTACAAAACGCATTGCGCGTGTGTTGCTCTCGAAGTGGGAAATTACATGAATTAATCTGAGATCCGCGGGCGGAAATGTCCGCGGGCGTGGATGATGGAGCCGCGGGCGCGGATTCGCTGTTGTAATTCCCTCCTTCGCTCGGATTTGGTTCCTCTCGAACCCCAACTACTAGAATCATCTTCAATGGTGTTTCAAAGAGTTCCTCTGTAATGCTAAGCTCTTTAGACATGAAGAAAGCCACTAACTTGTCTAACTCTTGTTGAACCTCCTTAGTTATCGAGCGAGTCAATGCTCCTTCAAACTCGGGACCCACCGGCGTTGGTTGATGCTCACATGATCCTTCATCACTTAATTCAGCCATAAATACGACAATGGACATGGCCGGATACGAATATTAACTCAAGTCATACCCCAACTTTTAGTTGAAGTCTCTCCTCACATCCCAACTTTTAGTTGAAGTGGAGAACTTGAGTCCAAGATTAAAAAACTAATTTCCATCTAAAACATCTATTCAATTGTCTAACTTGTAAAACCACCTGAATAGAGATATGAAATTAAAGATATTATTATCTTTTTTACGAATCCGTCGACAGATTACAAACATGTAAACGAATGAACGTTGCACTTGGTAAATTTCCAAGTTTCTTTAAAAAATTATTTATTCATTTCACTGAAGCTTGAACCGCAAGGAGTGAAAAAAGTAATCCTTTTTTGGATTATTTCAAAACACGAGTAGCATTTTATCGTACAGCTAATTTGAATTAATTAACGGTAATTTTCCAAAAAGAAAAATACTTGCAAAAGAAGTTTAGATTTGATAGGAGTACTCCGTATAAACTATATCTTCAAAATTGATGGGTTTAACATATGCTTTTATTCAATTCAGTCTTTAAATTGTCTTGGCAAGTAAGCACCAAAACACAAAAACCTTCATGACCAAAAAAAAAAAAAACACAAAAACCTAGCAGCGGTTGTCGCCGGCGCCTATTCTCCATCAATTCCGGTAAGTTTCCCCACACCGAATCCAACTCCTTTACTCTCGCTTTTACTTTGTTCAACATCTTTCTCTAAAACCTTTCGCTGCATCCGAATTATTTCTGGGTTGGACCAAATTTCACCGTTTGCTTTGCAAGATAGTTTCTTAATTCAGTGATTAATTGGAAACCAGATGCAGGGACTTGTTATGGCTCAAGAATCGAAGAATGAGAAAAACAAGCTTTGCGTTGATAAGAGATTCAAGGGTGGTGTTAGGCAAAGAAGACCAGGCCGATGGGTTGCTGAGATTACAGATCCATTTAAGAGGAAACGTATTCACTTAGGCACTTTCAATACTCCGGAAGAAGCTGCTGATTCATATGCCAAAAAGATGCGTGTATTTGATGATAAGTTGATGGCTCTTGTTCAAAAACAGCAATGCAAAAGCGCTGCCAAGAAGGCTGTTGTTGATGACAATTGCCAACTTAAGGGTGTTCGTCTCAGAAAGTCAGGGCGATTGAGTGCTGAGATCAAAGATCCGTTTAAGAAAAAACGAGTTCACTTGGGCACTTTCAACACTCGTGAAGAAGCTGTTGAAGCAATTTCCAAAAAGAGGCGAGAATACGATGACAAGTTGATGGAACGTGGCAGGAAACGACAATGCAAAGGAGTTGCAACTGGGAATTTGATCGAGCCAGTCAAGAATGGGAATCTGTCAAACTCAACGGTAACTTCTGTCTGTAGCCTTGATAGTCAAGGGATCAAGACTAACAATGAAGATAAGCAAATTCGTAGTGCCTCTTTGGCGTTAATTGAAGCAAAGTTCGGGAATGGTGTAATCAATTGCTTTGGGCAGCTGATAGGCGAGTATAGTAGAATAGACGATGAGCTTTGGCTAATTGGTTTTCGGTAAATGTTTCATCTGATGCCATATTATGATTGTAGTTTTGTAGATAAACTGATCAGAGAGCTATTTGTCCTCCCTTATGAGGGTTGGAGTTTGAAAAATTCTCAATTAATATGAACCGACGCTTCTTACATACTAGGTGGGAGGCGTGCGCGGTATATCAATGTTCGATATAAACATGTTTTATGTTAAGATTAATTAGCATCAAGATCAAAGATCAACATCATATATTACTTTGCCTATAAATACATTCATTCATCTTCTGAAATCCATCCTATTTGTATACGTATATACTGTAGAATCTATAAAGTTTATTTAGCCAAAGAAGCCGCATTCACAGTGAGTGATTTGTAAGCATTATACAAGTCCGTCATATGCAATATTCTGAAATCCATCCTATTTGTATACGTATATACTGTAGAATCTATACAGTTTATTTAGCCAAAGAAGCCGCATTCACAGTGAGTGATTTGTAAGCATTATACAAGTCCGTCATATGCAATATTCACACGCAGATTCTTGCTTTGAAGTTCCGTGACTGGTTTTTGAATTTGTTTATTTTGAAATTTTGCAACTTGGTTGAAGTTCTTGAGGCACTTGAGAATTGAGATTATCATAGTTGGAACTTGAAAGTATCATTCGATGAGAAAGCTGCGAAATAGATGGGTATGCAACAAATTGGGTAGTTTCCTGGAACTAAATATACTTAGCTCCCACGTTGAGCCACATACATACATCATTAAACAATAGTCATCTGATGTTACTACGGTGCATCAGATAACAATTTTAGTACACATACTTGCACAACATTGCCTATGGTTTGAACAACATTTGGGATCAAACTGCAACCATGTACATGACTCAATATACATCAGGACAAAAACTTAAGAAGGTAGCTTAGTTTTGAAAGAACCCAAAGGACATAGTGTTGAGCCACATATATTGACTTACAATATATGAATCAGCTCATGTGAAGACTTAATGCAGAGGCAACACACTTTGAAATAATTACTTACTCCATGCAGGCAGTTTCTAGAGCCACATTATCTGCCAAAAGAAAATATATTAGAACAAAAACACATACAAAGTTCCTAATTAGCGACACCAAAAGAATTGTTTTTGATTTTATTTTAAAAAAGGGGCTCAACTCAATTATTTCCCACTAATTGTTATTTGGGAATATTTTATGATAGATCTCTCTTGC
Organism: Oxyria digyna; assembly: GCA_029168935.1. NCBI lineage: Eukaryota > Viridiplantae > Streptophyta > Magnoliopsida > Caryophyllales > Polygonaceae > Oxyria > Oxyria digyna. The sequence continues at coordinate 58,876,775 of JAPVLV010000001.1, read as the reverse complement.
TATTTTATCTATTACAGTAGAATCTAGATAGGCTCAATCCTACACCAAGCGATGTAATTCAGACTGTCATTTGCTTAACTTGGGTTTCATATAAAGAAAGGAGCCCTTGCATTTTGCTAGGCTATATGCAACAATGGACAATTCAAGAGAACATGTTCCATGTAAATGATTCAAATTAAAATCATTGTGACTACTAATCATTGTGTTGACCCTACAAAGTCATTGCACACACACATTAGACTCCTTCTATAAAAATAAATGCATAATGTCATAGGCTCCTAGCCAAAGAAAAATGGCAGAAACATTACCAATTCATACCCACTGGAAAAGATTATTCCAGCTGCAGCAGAGGCATAATTCACACCATGCATCAGTTCTTCAACACTCCTATTTCTCCCCAGATAGCTTGGCACAAACGGCAGACCAAGGTGCAATGTTGTAATCCACAAGAAACACCAACAAACAGGCCTTTTTTTATAAGAGTAGAAACTTCTAAAGCTAAAACCCTAACAAACAAATTCAGCTTAGCATTTTATCAAGCACCTAACAGTGGAAGATGATCAAAACAAGGGAGCAATAATCAAGGAATCAAATATGTATCAAGTATGCATCAGTTCTTCAATACTCCAATTTCGCCCTAGATAGCTTGGCACAAACGGCAGAACAAGGTGCAATGCTAAGAATAATCCACAAGAAACACCAACAAACAACCTTTTCTATAAGAGTAGAAGCTTCAAAAGCTAAAACCCTAGCAAACAAATTCAGCTTGACATTTTATCAAGCGCCTAACAGTGGCAGATGATCAAAAGGGAGACCAAGATGCAATGCTGAGTAGAAACTTCAAGCTAAGGGCCTAAAACCTTAGCAAGCAAGTTCAGCTTGACATTTCATCATGTACCTTACAGTGACAGATTAACATAGCGTGTTCACTCTCACGCACTTTCAATCAGTATTTACAACAGATGAATCTCGCAAATCACTCAAAGCAAGGGGCAATTATCAAGAAATGTAGAAATTAGAGATCAAAGTACTCCAAAATTGGTTACCAAGATAGTCGACGGCTAATCTGCCATTGCAGAATCGGCCAATAGGCTGATGCGTGTCGAAATCTCGTCCATAGGGAAGGCGATCAGCGCGGGACAAAGTGTGCGAGAAGGGTGAAGTAGTGGTAGGAGATTATTCGGCAATCGTAGTGGCCGAGAGAAAGGGGTGGACTATTGATGAACTTGACACGTGTATAAGAAAGCCTAAACTCAACACGTGTAATGCTGGCAAAGTAGGAAAACGCTGTTAACAAACGTCAGTTAAATTACTGTTCATTAAGGATGCCTCTACTTTTAAATAGTAGTAGATATTCGAGGGTAAATTCATAATTAATATCCTAATTACAAATCATAACGAGTATGTAATGGATGCAAAAATAGACCTAATGCATAGAAGTAAAATCTATTTTCACCCAAACAATAATATCAAATATAATGGAATAGTAATACAAGTACAAATTTTACAGTACTAAAATGAATGATAACTAATCAGGCTTAAATCAACAGAAAAATCCGGAGTAATAGCCTAGCTAAAACCAAAATTGTCCTCCATATAGTAGCTAGATCAGTTTTATACTTCTATCTCAATCTCCGTTGGAAAGAATCAAGATGAGGTGGAGTTGGCAACTGCGGATCTTCCATGTGATAATAGCTAATACTAAGTTACAATAACATAACACATAAGAAAGTGAAAGAATCGTAGAAAGACAAGTAGTCCAGCGTTGCAATTTGTGCTCCAAAATATAGATAAGAGGAAAGCAAATTGTTTCCTTGTCATGCTAAGAAAGTGAAAGACATACCTTTTCTTGAAGATCATGACCTGCTAATCAACTAAGTGTGTCTGCACAAAACCACACTAAATCGTGCATATGCATCAGTGTTAATAGACTAATTTTAAATGTACAAAACCAATAGATAAATCAAGAAAGCTAAACGGGAATTAGGACTTACACAGAGATAATCGGCGTTGGACAAAGACACAAAATCAACGCCTTATTCCTGCAAATTTAACGAACACAACAACAAACCTAAACCTAGGATTTGAGTGGTAATGTAATATCTAGAGTTAATAGGGATAGAGATGGAACCCTTATTACTTGAAATGTAGGCGGAGAGGCGCCGAGATGATCGATGAGAAGGGAGATGTGTCGAAGAAGGATGGCGGCGCTGGCATGACCGACGATGGAGATCTTGTGGAGCTTGGTTGGGGAGTTGAAGGCGGTTGAGGGATCAAATGTAGACAGTGAGGAGGGAGGCGCCAAGATGATGAGAATGGAAACACAGAAACTTTGAGGAGGGACGCCGCGACTGCTGGTGTGGGTATGGCCGTATGGGTATGATTTCTAGGGTTAGTTGAGAGAGAAGATAGAGAGCCAATGGCAGTACGAGGGTCAGAGCGGAAATAAAAGAGCATCGAGACAAGATGTGGAACCTAGCGGAGACGAGTTGTCGGCGACGACAAGGCGGAGGCGAATCCTAGCGGAAGAGGCGGTGAAGAGGATGGAAAGCAGAATCGATCTGGGAAGAAGCAAAGAAGACGTCGGTTTGGAGAAGAGGGCAAAGAAGTAATTTTCTATGTATAATACTGTTCATTTGAAGCCTCCTCACTTTTAAGTAATAGAGATTTCATGTCAAGAGTTCAGTACAGCTTATTAGCATAGTAATTGGATTTTTATAATCATTCTGTTAATTGGAGTAATAATCAACTTATACGGTATCTGTTTCCTGTTGGCATAGTGAACAAAGTTGGGTCCCATAGACACAAAGTTATAGTACGAGATTTGATACCAGTGGATTACAGTATAACAATAGTCAGGCTTTCATATAAGCAAAATGGGTCACTCAAGTACCACCTATTTAACATCTTCATCTAGGATATTGATAGCTAAATATTTAATACTCCCTCAGTCCCTTAATGTTCTTCCCATTTCATTTTGACACATTTGTCGAGACACATTTTGCGTCGTTAATATCTCTCATTATATATTTCTAAAAATCATAAAATTTTGATATTGTTAAAGTACTCAATGAGACGAACAAAACAAGATCCCGCATGACCATGTTTGTTCTTATAGATTGAGAATAATCTAGCAAATTGTATTGAATTGTGAATAGTGTAAAAATTGAAGATGAGAAGAACATTAGGGGACGGAGGGAGTATATGCAAAATGGGACGCATCAATCTTAGAACAATCCAAACAAAGGGTATCGTCATTCAGAGATCATCCCAACCATAACTCATCATCCAGGCTACTAAACTCATCAACTAATTATCCATAAGCATTGATAACACACTTACCCAAAGGATGAAGATGGTACTTTGTAAGGGTAATTTCCATTAGTTTGGTTATTAGCCATTTATCAGATCACTTGTACTTAGGCTTATTTAGGAACTCGTTTATGTTGTAATGGGCTTGTGTTGGTCCAGTAGAAGGATAGGCCCATATCTGTAACAGATGCCCAAGACTCGACCCGACCCGCTTGGAGGAAATCGGGGCTCCGCGTGTCTTGTTAGAAGCTTGGGTATATAAGCTTCTAACCCTATTCTCTCGCCTCACTGCTTACCTGCTTCGTCAAAGTTCATCGGAGAAAGAGAGAGAGAGATCTGAGAGAGTTCTTGAGGGAGATCAACGTTGGCATGATTCTTCTTCTTCGCCGAAGCAAATCTCTTGCTGTTGGTGGTCCAAGCTTGAAGACGGTGGTCTTGGCTAGTGGAGAAGCTCTGAGATCGCGACCTCGGGTGCTCAGTGGGGGCTAGGGTTCGAAGTCTTGTCGGTGACTGCGAAAGGGGGTTCTTCTATCTCTTGCTTGCATCTTGTTTCTATAGTTGTAAGCCTTTGTGTTTGGATCTGTTATACGTTGTATGCTCTCTGTAAGACCTTCACCTTTACATAGTGGATTTGGCTTCCTATCTTGAGGCCACGGGGATGTAGGCTGAGTCCAAACCTCGTTAACATTTCCCTGTGTTCTTAAGATTACTTGTGTGTATTCTTGGTTCGATCTGTCATCAATCGATCTCACAGATTGATATCAGAGTCAAGTTCCCTCGTTCTGTGTCTTTCTGGATCTTGTGTGATCTTAGAAGTTGATTTCTAGTATTTTGCTTCCGCTCAGTTATTGTTGACTGATCTTCCCTTGACTTGCATGTAGGTTTTGCTAGGTCTTTTGTGTAGGATCTAGTCTACTTGCTTTGTAACTTGGGATAACTTGGTGATATTCCTATTACTAAGGCTATCTGAGTAGTTACCCGAGGATTTTCTTGGTTTATTGTGTTAATTCAAGAATTACTGAAGTTCTTTATCTTGTTTTGTCTACTGAAAAGTACCTGACTAACTAGTGTGTTGATTCAGGTACCATGATAGACAATAACATAAGGATGAAGCCATTTGATGGAACCACTGACTTTGCAATGTGGCAAGTGAAGATGAAAGCCATATTGATCAAGGAAAAGGTGTCTAAAGCCATTAAAGGTGATTATATGGCTGAGACTTCAACTGCTAGGCAGCTGGAGATGGATGAAATTGCCCATTCAGAAATCATGATCAGATTGTCCGATGATGTTGCTCGACTGGTGGTAAATTTCAAAACTACTAAATCTCTATGGGAAGGTTTAGAATCTCTTTACTTGACTAAGTCCATGCCCTCTAGGATATCTTTACTGTGCAGATTATTTACCTATAAAATGGATTTGAATCTGACCTTGAATGATAACTTAGATAAGTTTCTTAGGATGACTCAGGACTTAGAAAGATGTAATGAGAAAATTGAAGAGAATCACCAAGTTGTTATTCTTCTTAACTCCCTGCCTGCTCAATTTGACAACTTTAAAGATGTTATTCAGTTTGGAAATGAATCTTTAACTAAACACAAGATCATTGAGTCCTTAACTGAAAAGAATGAAACCCTAAAGGTATTTAAGGGTAAAAACTCTGACAAGAAAGTTGATTCTAAAGCTGAGGTGTTGATGGTTAATGGCAAAAATAAGAAGAATTTTAAGCAGTATAAGGATAAGAAGAAGGAGTCCTTAGGATCCAATAATGGTAATGATAAGAAGAAAACCTGCTTCTATTGTAGCAAAGTAGGACATTTTATCAAAGATTGTCATAAAAAGAAAAAGGATGATGCCAATAAATCTGGAAATGATAACACTGCTGCTGTGTTTGAATCTGAGGAATACAATGATTGTAAATTACTGATGTGCTCTGATTCTCCTCTGGATGATGATTGGATACTTGATTCTGGATGAACCATGCATGTTACTCCTAATAAATCTTGCTTTAGCTCTCTAGTTAAATCTTATGGGGGTAAAGTGATGTTAGGTGATCATAGTGCTTTGATAATTAGAGGGATAGGTAATGTTCCCTTATGTATGCATGATGGTGTGGTTAGGACCTTACAGAATGTTAGGTGGGTACTTGACCTTAGGAGAAACTTGCTATCTGAGTCAGCCTTGGATGATCTTAAGTGTAGAATTGTCACTCAAAATGGAATAAGAGAAGTTATTAAAAATTGGACTACTCTTATAAAGGGAATTAAGAAAAGTGGTTTGTATCATGTTGTCATTTCACCTGAATTAAATCTCTCAAGTTTTGATAATAATAATCTTACCTTAGAACAAACCAAGGTGTGGCATAGCAGAATGGGGCACATTGGTAATAAAGGCCTAAACCATTTACACAAGCTTGGTTTAATTGATAAAAAAACCTTGTGATTTGAGTTTCTGTGAAGACTGTATTTTTGGTAAAAAGACTAATGATTCATTTGCTAGATCTTCCTTTGTTGCTAGTGCTCCTCTTGAGTATGTGCACTCTGACCTATGAGGTCTAGCACAGGTAAGCACAGTAGGAGATAAGAGATACTTTATTTCTTTCATTGATCATTATTCTAGGAAAGTTTGGCTTTATTTACTTAGAACTAAGGATGAGGCCTTTAATGCTTTCAAAAACTGGAAAATATCAGTAGAAACTCAAACTGGTAGAAAGCATAGATGTCTTAGGACTGACAATGGTTTAGAATTTTGCAATCATGAGTTCAATGAATATTGTCACCAAATGGGAGTGAAAAGACACTTAACTATGCCTAGAACTCCTCAACAAAATGGTACTGCAGAAAGAATGAATAGAACATTGCTTAAGAAAACTAGATGCATGCTAATTAGCTCAGGAATGAAACATTCATTTTGGGGTGATGCAGTTATGACTGCTGCTTATCTCATTAATAGGTCTCCCTCCTCTGTCATTAACTTTAAAACTCCACAAGAGATGTGGATGGATAGAAAACCTAGTCTATCACACTTAAAAACTTTTGGCTACACAGCTTACTCTCAAATTTCTCAAGGTAAGCTGAAACCTAGAGCCATTAAGTGTGTGATGCTAGGATACCCAGAGGGTGTAAAAGGGTACAAGTTACTTGTTTTACAACCTCATGGCCTAAAGGTTATAGTGTCAAGGAGTGTTACCTTTAATGAAAAAGATTTTCATTTTAAGAATAATCTAACTGCTGCTACCAAGGTGACAGGTACCTCAGAAGATAGTGATGGAGATGAAGCTCCATCAAGACATTTCTACACTCCCACCGAGCCACTGCCCCCAGATGAAGAAGAATTTGACATTGGTCAACTGTCCCTCAGTCAACATGAGTCAAATGAAGGCACAAGTGAAAAGATGCCTAGCTCAAGGGAGACAGATGTCAATAGCTCAAGAGGGCAGGAAACAGAAAGTGGTGAAAGAAATGGTGCAAATAACAATGCACAACAATTAAGGGGAGGAGAAAACAGGGAAGAAACTTCTAACTCTTCTACTTCTAATATTTTCAAGTCTTCTGATATGCATAATGTGAATGACAATGTGGTGTCTGAACCTTTAACTGAAATGCATGACTTAGAAAATCATCAATTAGCTAGGGATAGAGTTCCTATGGTGAAGATCCCTAATAAGAAGTTTGCTTCTAATAATGTTGAGCATATTATATTGGTTGTTGTCGGCTTAGTTGACTATGCCTTCATAACTGCAAATGTGATTGATAACTCCTTTACCCCTGACACTTATGAGCAAGCCATGAAATGCAAAAATGCTAATCTGTGGATAAAAGCTATGTAGGAAGAAATTGAATCCATGAAAATTAATAAGACTTGGACCCTTGTCCCTAAACCAGACAAAGCCAAACTTATTGATTGTAAGTGGATTTATAAGATTAAAGATGGTAACAGTAATATGGATCCACCTAGATTTAAAGCTAGGTTAGTAGCTAAGGGTTTCACCCAAAGAGAAGGGGTGGATTACAATGACATTTTTGCACCTGTTGTCAAGTATAAAACTATGAGACTATTACTTGCTATGTGTGCTGTGTTTGATTGGGAGTTAGAACAAATGGATGTTAAAACAACCTTTTTACATGGGGACTTAGATGAGACTATTTACATGAAACAACCTAAGGGCTTTAGTGATGTGAAAAATCCTGATCGTGCTTGCTTATTAAATAAATCCATTTATGGGTTGAAACAATCACCTAGACAATAGAACCTAAAATTTGATGCCTGCATGAAAAAATTGGGTTTTCATAGGAGCAGTTATGATACTTGCTTATATTTCAAAAATGTGAATTCTATTTCTCCTGTGTATGTTCTACTTTATGTGGATGATATTCTTATGATGAGTAACTCTAAAGTGACTATTTATGGTGTTAAAAGAGATCTTAAGATGCATTTTGATATGAAAGATCTTGGTCCTGCTCAAATGATTCTTAGAGTTAGGATTCTTAGGGATAGAAAGAAGAAAATGATGTGGTTATCTCAAAAAGACTACTTGAAAAAGGTCTTAGACAGATTTAACATGGAAAATTCTAAACCTACTTCTATTCCCTTAGGAAGTCACTTAGAACTCAGTAAGGATAGTTGCCCCACCAGTCAAGAAGAAATTGATAAAATGTCTAGTGTACCCTATGATGTTGCTATTGGTTCTATTATGTATGCAATGCTGTGTACCAGACCTGATCTGGCTTTTGCTGTGAGTGTTTTAAGTAGATTCATGTCAAACCCTGGTGCTGATCACTGGATTGCTATGAAGTATACCCTGAGATATATATGTGGTACCAAGGACTTAGGATTAGTGTTTTCTGAGCATACTAGTAGAGATGAGTTACATGGATTTGTAGATTCTGATTTTGCTAGTAATAAAGACACTAGGAAGTCTACTACTTCTTATTTTTACACTTGGGCTGGAAACTGTATATCTTGGAAATCTCAACAACAGTCTGTGGTTGCTTTATCTTCTACAGAAGCTGAGTACATTGCAGCTACTGAAGCAGCTAAAGAAGCTACTTGGTTAACAGGGATTTTGAATGAAACTCAGTCTGTTAATTATGTTCCTACTTTACACATTGATAGTCAAAGTGCCTTGTATTCGTGTAAGGATCCTGTGTATCACGAAAGATCCAAACTCATAGATGTGAGGCACCATTTCATTCGTGATAAAGTAGAGAAGAAGGAAATTGTAGTTAGTAAGATTAAGGGTGATCTTAATCCTGCTGATTATGGTACCAAAATTGTGACAACTGATAAGTTTGCATTTTGCAGGGACTATCTTCATATCTGGGATGTTCCTTGATGAGTGCTGAAGTGTGCATTGGTCGACGATGGTTGGTAGTTGCAAATCTGCTCCTTTCTCAACAAATGATTGTGTTCTACAGGTAGAGTTAGGCTTTGTAAAGGTGTTGGAAATTAAGAGGGCATATTGTAAGGGTAATTTCCATTAGTTTGGTTATTAGCCATTTATCAGATCACTTGTATTTAGGCTTACTTAGGAACTCGTTTATGTTGTAATGGGCTTGTGTTGGTCTAGTAGAAGGATAGGCCCATATCTGTAACAGATGCCCAAGACTCGACCCGACCCGCTTGGAGGAAACCGGGGCTCCGCGTGTCTTGTTAGAAGCTTGGGTATATAAGCTTCTAACCCTATTCTCTCGCCTCACTTCTTACCTGTTTCGTTAATGTTCATCTGAGAAAGAGAGAGAGAGATATGAGAGAGTTCTTGAGGGAGATCAACGTTGGCTTGATTCTTCTTCTTCGCCGAAGCAAATCTCTTACTGTTGGTGGTCCAAGCTTGAAGACGGTGGTCTTGGCTAGTGGAGAAGCTCTGAGATCGCGACCTCGGGTGCTCAGTGGGGGCTAGGTTTCGAAGTCTTGCCGGTGATTGTGAAAGGGGGTTCTTCTATCTCTTGCTTGCATCTTGTTTCTGTATTTGTAAGCCTTTGTGTGTGGATCTGTTATACGTTGTATGCTCTCTGTAAGACCTTCACCTTTACATAGTGGATTTGACTTCCTATCTTGAGGCCACAGGGATGTAGGCTGAGTCCGAACCTCGTTAACATTTCCCTGTGTTCTTAAGATTACTTGTGTGTATTCTTGGTTCGATCTGTCATCAATCGATCTCACATACTTGAATATCATCCACATTTGCAATCTTTTCTCCGGACTCATCCCTATCTGCAACCGTTTCCTGAGATTTTGAAGCAACCCCAGTTTCATCCACATTGCTCTCTGCTGATTCGACATTATACTTGATAAATGTACCAGTATGCGATTGTATGTCCCCTTTAACAACAACATTTGACTGCTTAAGCTTCTTGTCAACATTTTTAATCAAGTCAGAACCACGCCTCTTAGATTCCTTTGCAACAGCTTCATCAACATGAGCCACTGTGCCTAAATCCTGCCTTTTCTTATCAATAGCTTTTTCAGCTTCTTCATAAGTTTTGTATCTGCCCACATAAACTTTCGATTTTCGATAATATATCCCAGCTTCCCACCTGCCTGGCTTTCTTAGGCGAATAGAGCCACTTCCCGGTAGCCTTTTTACCCGAGATGCAACATCAGTATTGCTAACTTCTCCTAAATCAATAAACGGTTGAATTGTCATTTTAGAACCATCATCTTTAACATGAAAATCCATGAACTCTGTCTCAGTCTCTTCCACACTAGCATTTGTCACTGCAGGATCAAACTGAAGCTTCTTTTCGGTAGACACAGAATTTGCAGGATCCAACTTAGGAAGAGAAAGTGAGTCAAACTCGAGCTTCTTCTTGATATATGCATATGCAGCCTCATTGGGGGTATTATAACTGCCAAGCCACACTGAAACTTTAGTAATAGGATTTTGAATTGCAGCTTCCCATTTCCCTGATCCTGTTTGTCGAACACATCTGTGGTTTTCTTTTTCTCCATAATCTGTTTGATTTGTTTGGGAAGGAGGAGGAGCAGACAACTCTAGCTTCTCAATCAACATAATTAAGCACAATTAAACTCTAATATGCAACCTTATCTCATTTGTTTAGCAACCAAGGCTGAAATAACACAGAAATGTAGTAAAGCTCTTGGTATTCAACTTTAGCCAACAACAACAACAACAACAAAATAGTAAAGATACCTCAAGTTTTTGATGCAAGGAGTTAAGATTACAGTGATTGAACAAAAACATGAGCAGATTTGTGAGAAGAACCGAACCACATGTTCATCGGCATGCGATACGGAGTACGGAGTATAAGAGAAGGAAATGGGGGAAGATGAACAATATGACGGTACATCTCCCTTACACCGTAAAAGTGTTAAAAAGTTAACCGGATCGATCGAATCGAAACAGAATCGATCTGGTCAAACCCGGTATCACCGGACCGGGTGAGCCGGTCTTCTAATGGTTACAGACTACACGACGTGTAGTTGGAAATTTTTTGGGTTCACCCCAACTACACGACGTGTAGTTGGAAACCGGTTCAAATTTTAATTTTTAATATAATTTTAATAAAATAAATAAATAAACCGGTTCGGGTTAAGGGTAAACCGGTTTGGCTAATTTAGTTGGATCGGAGCCAACTACACGACTTATATTGTTAAAATGGTTAAGTGTAGGCCAACTACATGTCGTGTAGTGTAGTTGGACGACGTCAGCAATAATGGCTAAATTTTTTTGAAATTTGAATTTGGTAATTAATGTCTGAAAAAAATTAAATTTTTTTATATATGACTTCACTGATGACGTCATTAGTGTCTGAAAAAAATAAAAAAAAATTATATATGACGTCACTGATGACGTCATCTCGAATTTTAACCGAACCGGTTTTCAAAAATATAATTAATTATTTAAATTATATACTAAACCAGTTTACAATTAATTACTAAACCGGTTTTGTAACGAACCGGTTCAAGCCAACTACACGACATGTAGTTGGCCTATTTTTACAAAAAAATAATCCGTTTCAAGCCAACTACACGACGTGTAGTCCCGGGTTGAGTGTATGGTGTAAAAACAATGAGTGTGCGGTTTTTCCCCGTATATTTATGAACTTTTGCACTGGCTAATTCAAAAGAGGTTAATTAACCGGCTGAGTCGGGATGTATACCGTCTGATTTAGCGTGGTTTAATCGACACACACCAACAACATTATTGCAATGTTTAAAAAGAGTTTTTCGCTTATAGGAGGGGAAAGGAGGTCAGATATATCATATATGCAACCTTAATCATGTGTTAAAAGAAAAAAGAGGTTGTTTTTCAATGACCCAAACTAAAGATTGCGATAAAAATTGCATAGTCTAACACTCTGATTACTGCCTATGATACTCGGAAACTCCTAGGACCGAGCGTATCCCGCATCAAACACTTTGGGACACACTCGGAAACGACCGAAAACGTCTCTAAATGCTCGGAAACGGCCAACGTGTTTGTTGACTTATTAATAGGAAACGACTCTCGAGAAATAGAATGACACGCGTTTCATATGGAGTTTCCTAAAAAAATTAAAGAAAATAATGATAAAAAAAAGGGAGGAAAGTAAAATCTGAAACCCCAAGACCTAAGTTACCTATTCCAGTCACTTCGTTTTCCCCTTCTCTTCCAGTCTTTTCCTTAATTTGTGAGTTTTCAGATGTTGAGCTTTATTATGTTACTCAAAATTTTATCTTATCTATATAAAAGTTGGCTGTTCATTGCCAAAATTGAATGAAATTGGTACCAATTTAATGCATTACTCATTTCTTAATCACCTCCTATTGGACTTTTGGACATGTATTTAAATATCTTTTTTATATCCCTATGTTATATTTATTTATAGTCTACTTGATTAAGTCACAAATTAAATTAATGTGTGAGCTTCTCTTATGACAATGCAAACTTATTCTAATATTATGTTTTAAAACTACTTCAAACATAAATATAAGGAAATAAAAAATACTTATATTTACAAATATTAATAAATTTGATAACAACAACAACATATTAACAAATAATGTATAACTATATTAAATCACATACGAAAATCCGTAATTTTCTCGCGCGGAGCGCGAGGCCCGTATCTAGTATATATAAAAGTTGGATGTTTTGTGATCGAATTGAATGACATCGGTACGGGGCCGATATCGGGCTTCCATTGATTTCTTTGGACCTTTGCTGTTATTCCTTCACGTTGCTCAGACCTAATTAATTGCTTTAATTGTCCGTCTCATTGATTACGTTCTCATTTAGGTCTTCCTCATCTTTATTGACATTGATTTCGATTCTCAGCCGCTCTCCATTAATCTCCGAGGTCAGTTGAGGTATGTGGACTACTGTTTATACTGATTTCTCCCTCATCTTTCCTAATTTTTGCACATTTAGTGCTCTCTGCCAAGGTAAAATAGAGACCAGGCATGACGCTCAGCGCCTCTGTGATGGTGAGCAATCACTCCGCGCCGCCATGACTCCGCACCAGAGGGTCGACATCGTCCAACTTCAAGTACTTGCCGAACCTTCTTAGCCTTGGAGCGAGTGATGCGCATGGCCGGCTACTCTTGATCTTGGTCCTTGTCTTTGACGTCCATCACTATGTCCAAACTAGGCATGATGTGTTCTTGATGGGAAGGATTCACATGACATGTTAGAATGCCTTGAATCTGAATCACACACTGCGACAGGTAGCACGGGGGTCTCGCTGACCGGGGGGCGATGCGCCCCCCTGGCGTTGGGGGTCCGGGGGGCGGAGTCGCCCCCGGGCCAAACGGTATACGATCTCTGTTGTAAGGTCCTTAATGGGCCTATCAGTTTTGTTCTTGGAGGGTTGTTTAGCGCTATATATAGCCGCTTATATGTAAACCCTAATCATACTGAAAACTGTAATCTGCCTCCAATAATATCTGATCTCCCTCTTCCCGTGGACGTAGCCAATTTGGTGAACCACGTAAATCTCTGTGTCTTTCTTGCGTTTATTGTTCTCGTTTCAATTCTGTTACAACAAACTGGTATCAGAGAAGGTTCGAATTTCCGCCGAGAATGATGTCTGGATCCATGACGAAGATCGACAAGTTTACAGGGAGAAACAGTTTCAGTCTGTGGCGAATCAAGATGCAAGCCTTGCTGAAGCAAAATGGTTTATGGGCGCTGTTAGCGAAAGACAGGAATGGAATGGATGCAACCTCTGTGGAGTTCAAAACTATGGAGGAAAAGGCCCATTCAATGATTTTGTTGTGCCTCGCCGACGATGTCATTACAGAAATTGCAGATCAGGAAATCGCCGCAAAGTTGTGGTTGAAGTTGGAGAGCCTCTACATGACGAAGTCATTGACCAACAAGTTGATGCTCAAGCAGCGCCTTTTCAGCCTGCATATGGAAGAAGGTACACCTCTTAGAGATCACTCTGATCAATTGAATACAATTCTGATAGATTTGCGTAATATTGATGAGAAGGTGGATGATGAGGATGCTGCCTTGATATTGTTGGTATCTCTGCCTTTGTCGTTTGAGAATTTTGTGCAGTCTTTCATCGTTGGGAAAGAGACTGTGTCGCTGGAAAAGGTTAGGTCTTCGCTTCACAACAGAGAGACGCGTCATAAGGCATCTGGTTCGGGTACAGAAAATCAGGCTTCCGGGTTAATGGCTAGTGGAAACAAGGATGATAAGAAAAAGGGTCAGTGGAAGAAGCAGCAGCAAGAGCGCCCTAAATTACCTAAAGAGGTTTGTGCCTACTGTAAGGAAAAGGGTCATTGGAAGAATGACTGTCCTAAGAGAAGGCAGCAGCAAGAGCAGAAATCCGGTTCTGTTGCAGTAGCAGAAGATGACGCAGATTCTGAAAACGATATTGTGCTAATGGATGAGGAATACACTCATCACTCTGATGTGTGGGTTCTTGATTCTGGAGCATTGTATCATATCTGTCCGAAAAGAGAGTTGTTCACAACATATAGCTGCATAGATGGAGGTAGTATCTCTATGGCAAACGATTCTGTCTGCAAAGTGGTTGGGATCGGCTCAGTTAGGTTCAGAACGCATAACAAGAATTTCTGCACAGTCAAAGAAGTCAGACATGTTCCACATATGACTAAGAATCTGATATCTTTAAGCCTTCTGGATAGTAGGGGTTTCAGTTGGAAAGGTGAAGATGGAATTCTGCTTGTCTGCAAGGGTTCTGATGTGATTCTGAGAGGCTTCAAGCAGGGAACTTTGTATATCTTACAGGGTTCTACAGTAACAGGTTCCGCAGCTGTTGTATCAGTGGTTAATGGTGCTGATCTGACCAGACTATGACATATGAGACTTGCTCATATGAGTGAACGTGGAATGCAGATTTTGTCCAAAGAAGACCTTTTGGGAGGTCACAAGATCAAGAGTAAAGATTTTTGTGAGCATTGTGTGTTTGGGAAACTACATCGCTGCAAGTTTCCAAAGGCAGTTCACCGAACTAAGGGCACGTTGGATTACATTCATTCAGATTGTTGGGCTCCTTCCCGTGTTGAGTCTTTGAGCGTCTACATGTACTTTCTGTCTATTATTGATGATTACTCTAGGATGACGTGGTTATTTATGATGAGACATAAAGGAGAGGCATTCAGTAGATTCAAGGAATGGAAGACCTTAGTTGAGAATCAGACAGGAAAGAAGGTCAAAAGGCTGCGAACAGATAATGGTCTGGAATTCTGTTCATCTGAGTTTGATAAGTTCTGCAGAGATGAGGGTATTGCTCGGCATCACACAGTCATGTATACACCACAACAGAATGGTGTAGCAGAACGAATGAATCAGACACTTTTAGAGAGAGCAAGATGCATGCTTTCTAATGTCGGTCTTGCTAGGCTATTCTGGGCTGAAGCAGTAACAAGAGCCTGCTATCTGATCAATCGGAGTCCACACACATGCATTGATTGCAAAACACCTTATGAGGTGTGGTCTGGAAGAGCTGTTGACTACTCAAATCTGAGAGTTTTTGGTTGCACTGCTTATTACCATGTAAGTGAGGGTAAGTTGGAGCCGAGAGCTAAGAAGGGAGTTTTCATGGGCTATGGTGTTGGTGTGAAAGGGTACAGGATCTTGTCTGATAACAAGATTATACTGAGCAGAAGTGTAGTCTTTGATGAGAGTTTCATGTTGAAATCCAAGACTAGTGATACAGCAGAGAAAGAGGTTGTTGCTGAGGAGGTGGAGGTGTCATTTACTCCAGGGAAAACTGAGGCACCTATGTTGGTCGAAAACCAACTACCACAACCAGTTGCTGATGAGCAAGATACAGATTAGTCTGAGAGTGCACTACCAGAAACAGGTTCTGATGAAGTTGTGCATCGAAGTGTTGCTCAAGACCGACCAAAAAGGGTTGGAGTCAGACCTCCAGCGAGGTACAGGTTAGATGATCTAGTAGGATATGCATTGCAGGTGGCCGAGGAGGTGGAGGATAATGAACCGTCCACCTACAAAGCTGCAATATCTGGGAGTGAGTCAGCACAGTGGCTTGCTGCAATGGGAGAAGAGATGGAGTCTCTTCATAAGAATCAGACTTGGGAGCTGGTCAGATTGCCTGCTGATAGAAAGGTAGTCACTTGCAAGTGGGTTTTCAGGAAGAAGGAAGGAATGTCTGCTGCAGAGGGTATAAAGTACAAAGCAAGAGTGGTTGCAAGTGGTTTCAGTCAGAGAGAGGGAGTAGACTACAACGAGATATTCTCACCAGTAGTCAGACATACCTCAATCAGGGGGCTACTAGCGATAGTTGCACATCAGAATCTGGAACTGGAGCAACTAGATGTGAAAACAGCTTTTCTACATGGAGATTTGGAAGAGGAAATATACATGTCTCAACCAGATGGATTTCAGGTTCCAGGAAAGGAGAATCATGTTTGCAAGTTGAAAAAGTCCTTATACGGGCTAAAGCAGTTCCTGAGGCAGTAGTATAAGCGGTTTGACACTTATATGAAGCAGCTTGGTTACAACAGAAGTCCGTATGATTGTTGTGTGTACTACAATGACTTGCAGGGTGGTTCACGCATTTATCTGGTTCTGTATGTTGATGATATGTTGATTGCTGCTAAGAATAAGTCTGACATTCAGAAGTTGAAGGGTTTCCTCAGTGCAGAATTTGAGATGAAAGATCTGGGTGCTGCTCGCAAGATTTTGGGAGTTGAGATCTATAGGGAGAAGAAGAAGAGAAAACTCTTCCTCTCACAAGAAGGGTACATCAAGAAGATATTAAACAAATTTGGAATGTCTTCAGCAAAGCCTATAGATACTCTAATGACATCTAACAACAAGTTGGAAATGTACACAGTTCAGACTGATGAGGAGAAGGAGTACATGTCCCGAGTCCCATATGCAAGTGCAGTTGGGAGTTTGATGTATGCTATGGTCTGCACTCGACCAAATCTAGCATTTGCTGTTAGTGTGGTAAGTCGATACATGGTCAACCCTGGGAAGGAGCATTGACAAGTTGTGGAGAGGATTTTCAGGTACCTTAGAGGTACCTCTGATGTCGGTCTCTGTTATGGGAATGACGCTCAATGGTTGGTTGCTGGTTATTCAGATTCTGATTATGCTGGAGATGTGGACAGTTTAGTGTACTATGACCGGTTATGTGTTCACTCTAGGAGGTTCTGTGGTAAGCTGGAAGGCAACTCTACAACCTACAATTACTTTGTCTACTACAGAGGCAGAGTATATGGCTTTGACAGAAGTTGCTAAGGAGGGAATATGGCTAAAGGGACTGGTTAATGATCTAGGACTACATCAGGATCAGGTTTAGTGTATTGTGACAGCTTGAGTGCAATATGCTTAACAAAGGATCAGGTCCATCATGAGAAGACGAAGCACATTGATGTCAGGTACCATTTTCTGAGAAATGAGAAGAGAATCCAAGTGAAGAAAGTAGGGACAACTGATAACCCTGCTGATATGTTCACCAAGCCAGTTCTTGAGAGCAAGTTTCAACACTGTTTGGACTTGCTTAACATCAGAGATCATTAGTTGTCATGAGGGGCAATTATGAGGAAGAGGGAGATGTCTGTTATCTGACAATTTCATGGTGCGTCTGAGAGTCTACCTAGTGGATTCAAGTCAAGGTGAAGATTTGTTAGAATGCCTTGAATCTGAATCACACACTGCGATAGGTAGCACGGGGGCGATGCGCCCCCTGGCCTTGGGGGTACGGGGGGGGGGGGGGGGGGGGGAGTCGCCCCCGGGCCAAACGGTATACGATCTCTGTTGTATGGGCCTATCAGTTTTGTTCTTCATACCGAAAACTGTAATCTGCCTCCAATAATATCTGATCTCCCTCTTCCCGTGGACGTAGCCAATTTGGTGAACCACGTAAATCCCTGTGTCTTTCTTGCGTTTATTGTTCTCGTTTCGATTCTGTTACAACATCACAGTTGATATTAAATGAGAAGAATTCTCTCTATACGTAGTCAAGAAACATATCTACATCAATTGATCTTAATATCCTAAGCTTATCAGTACAATTTTGTTTATTCATAAGGTGTTAGAGATGTTGCCATTTTGGAAGCAATGCCCGAGTCAGGATCAAAGCAGGGAATCATGCTTCTAGTGAGAAGAGTTTAACCAACAAATGGATGCTAAATTTGTTGCTTGATATTAAAACAAAATGTGACATGATTGTTTTCATCGTCTGAGCTCAAATCTTTAATTTGTTGCAATTTTTTTTGGGCGTTTAACCCCGCACCCATTTTTTTATAACTGGCACCCGTCTTGGGCGCATTTCGGATGCGTCCAAATTTTTTTTTTTGAACCAGGTCATTCTTGGGCGCATCCTGGCTGCACCCAAGAAAAAAAAATTTTTTTTTTTTTTTTTTTGCCGTCAAAAGTTTTAAAAACCCGGTTTAAGTTGGACGCATCCTGGATGCGCCCAAAACTGAACCGGGTTTTTTTAAAAACATTTTGGACGCATCCAGGTTGCGCCCAAGGCGGGTGCCAGTTATAAAAAAGTGGGTGCGGGGTTTTTCGCCGTTTTTTTTCTCTTGCTTTCAGTTTGGTGGAATGTTAAAACAAAAACCATGGCATATTGACATCAGCATAGGATTATTGCCTAATAGGACTTACTCTATTTGATTAGACTAGTAATCTAATAGAAAATCTACTTCGTTACATAGTACAACAATGATGTTAAAAAGTACTATTTTGATCCACCCTATATACTAAAATGACTCATCGTCCGAACCCAAATGGATCGTACAGTTGCTACTGAATCATAAGAATTTTGCAGCAATGATAAACCAAGATTCTAAAAAATTAGATATCACTCTACACTTGTCTTTTAAATAAATTGTTTATTTGTGCAGCACATTGGATTCACATAAGAAACACGAACTAGTACAACATTCTGTGAACAAGACCATGACAAGAAACACAAAACACCCAAAAAAACCCACCTTTCTTTAATTACTCAGGATGAAAATCTACCCTAAAAACACCCATACCTGATTTTGACTTATTAACAAACAGATAAAGACTAAGAAAACTCATGACGCCCAATTCATCTTGAAACAACAAGAGGTACTCGAGTCAGGATACTAATCCTCCCATCTACTGAATCAAATTCTCATTTTTTAGCAGTCAAGATTCCAATTTGAAAAAAATTCTCATGAACCAAAATCTACAAGAACACATACCCATATAGATTTGGGTTTGGATCGTGAATTCTTGAAGAACATCGTGTTCAACCCATTTTCTTGAGCCCTATGATCCTCTACGCTTGATGATTCCGGCACTCTTTCCGACAAATTATCAGGTAAAATCACATCTTCCCTAGAGTACCTCTGACCGCATTTCCGACGAAATCACTCCCTCCGCATTTTTCTTGGTTCGATCGTCGTGGACTCAAAATAAACAACTAAAAAGGAATAAATGTATCTCAACAAAAAGAGCTTCCTTTTTCAACGTAATAGTTTCCTTTTTCAGTTGTTTATTGTGTGTTCTTGACACACATTAGAAAAACCTATTTTTCTTTACTTCCAAACTTGTAAAGTAGTGTTAAATAATTAATTAATGTCTTTTAATTTTAAACCGGTTTTCATATGAAAACTGTGGGTCTGTTTTAAATTTTAGATGTACCGTCATTTTATAAAACGCGACATAGTTGCGTTTAAAAATCCGGATTTGATTTTTTGAACCGATTTTTTAAACGCTTTGTAAAAGCGCTTAATAAATTCAGGAAAAACAAAATAAAACGCTACATGTTCGGCTTAAAAATTAAAAAAAAAACCTGGTGCAAACAGTCTCCCGATTCAAAATCTTAGGATTTTTTCATTTACTATAAGGGTGTGGGTAAGAGCAATTCCAATTTATATTCAGTAAGTTTAATCTTTTTTATTTATTTAACAATTCTCTTATTTACCCATAATTTAAACTTATTAATTATATAAATAAGGGCTACAATATTTTTATTTAAAATCTATTTCCATTCTTAAGAAGTAAACTTAAACCAAACACCATTTTTAATTAAAGTTCAATGAAATAAATTTCTTAAAAATGAAATTTCATAAAAATTCATTTTACATGAATTTTTTTCGTGTATTCAATCAAACGAAGACTCATTCCTCTTTCCCTTTCAAAAAAAAAAAGAAAAAAAAAGACTCATTCCTCTTTCTGGAAATTTAACAAACGAAATACAGTATATTACTTAGCCAAGATCACAAGCAATAATGAAGTAGTGATTGACAAAAAATAAGTGCAACTGCCGGGGACCTAACTTTAGTTGTACTAACTCCTCTTGTTTCTATTACGAACTAGTTCGTACGTTTAATATAGGAAGATGGCAGTATCTTAATTATTCAAGGAAAGCCTGCCGCTACCTCATGCAACAATTTTCATTCATCACTGATTACTCTGCACTCGAATCCAACTTCCACCCATCCTCCCCACCATTATATTTTGCTTTTACTTCTACATATATTACGCCATGCAAAAATTATACATAAACTAGAGATAGTTTCAAGCTATCTGTTTGTGAGCGTATTGGATACGATGGTAGACTGCGTGTTGAGGCTCAGGGATTTGCTGGTGGGATTTGGTTACTGTGGAAAACTGACTGTGTTACAGTAGCTCCAATATCGTTGAATCCGCAACACATTACATTGGAAGTTACAAAAAGGGCCGAAGAGCCCTGGATCCTAACTGCGGTGTATGCATCACCTAATGCAGCGACCCGGACTGAACTATGGCGCCCTTTGGAGGATTATGCTTCTATGAATAACAAGCCGTGGCTGATAACTGGAGATTTCAATGCGACGTTGATGCGGGGATAAGCCGCAGTTGCCGACCTAGACACCAAACTCGAATAGGAACTCGAACAGAGAAGAAAAGCGGAATTAGATATGAGATGAAAGAAGGATAAGTCGAATGATAGGCCAATTGGAACCAAATCAAACAACGATAAAACCCTTGAACTTAAGAACAAGAACCTTACCGAATGATGAAGAAACCCCAACAGATGATTACAACCAAACACAATGACTTTGGTGGGTCAAGGCACCTGGAGG
Organism: Oxyria digyna; assembly: GCA_029168935.1. Classification (NCBI taxonomy): domain Eukaryota; kingdom Viridiplantae; phylum Streptophyta; class Magnoliopsida; order Caryophyllales; family Polygonaceae; genus Oxyria; species Oxyria digyna. Next base: position 58,855,961 of record JAPVLV010000001.1, on the reverse strand, counting down.
TTGCTCTATGAAGCCTCGATAGCACCAACCTTATGGAAGAGATTGACACACACAAGCACAACTAGGGCCAGCTCAACGACAATGCACACGGGGCACTCTTCTCACAAAAGCTCTCTTTTGGGAGGAAAAAACAATAAAACGCTGTATTCAATATCAAAGTCTGGGGGGGGGGGGTAAAACAACAACTAAGGCAGCCTTATATAGGGTTCATAAGGGTGTCAACTAAAGAAATAAACAATAAAAAGTATATCCTAAAATAATAATCCCGAAAAACAATTAAACATCTGAAAATAATGTTTCAAAAGGAAGCCTCGGCGAAGTTAAAGAACTCGCCGAGTCTCCTGGCCGCGGGCGCGGTTATGGAGCCGCGGGCGCGGTTTGCGAGTGAGCCGCGGGCGCGGTTTCCAGCCGCGGGCGCGGTTTGCGAGTGAGCCGCGGGCGCGGTTTCCAGCCGCGGGCGCGGTTTGCGAGTGAGCCGCGGGCGCGGTTTCCAGCCGCGGTCGCGGTTCTTCTCTGTCGTCCTCTGCTCGTTCTCGAACCTCGATCATTAGAACAATCTTCAATGGTGGTTCTTCGTCTGTATTCAACTCCTTGGACCTGAAGAACGCTACTAACTTGTCTAGCTCTTGTTGGACTTCCTTAGCTCTCGAGTGCGTCAATGCACCTTCAAACTCGGGGACCGGAGGTGTCGGTTGCTGTCCAGATGATCCTTCATCATCCTCCCCTTCTTGCAAAGGATTCGACCTCGAATCATCCAGCTCCTCTTTTTCTTCACCCTCGAATAAAGTCAAATCTTGCACATTGAAGGTAGCACTCACTTGATAGTCACCAGGAAGCTCCAAGACATAAGCATTATCTCCAATCTTCTTAAGCACCTTGAATGGTCCATCGCCTCTTGGGGACAGCTTTGAGTGGCGTTTGTTGGGGAAACGCTCTCTCCTAAAGTGGACCCACACGAGGTCTCCCTCCTTGAAGATGACCTTCCTCCTCTTCCTATTTGCCTTGCTAGCATTTGTAGCAGCTACTTCTAGCAATTTAGCTCTTGTCCTCTTATGAATTTCCTTGATGTGATCAACCTGTTTTCCTGCATTGAAATACACTCGCTCCTTCGTAGGTAACGGCATACGATCAAAAGGGGTTAGTGGATTCAAACCATACACACATTCAAAGGGACTCAACGAGGTTGAGGAATGAATGGCTCTATTGTAGGCAAACTCAACATGGGGTAAGGCTTCTTCCCAAGCTTTCAAATTCTTCTTAAGAATGGCTCTCAAAAGGGTTCCTAAGGTCCTATTGGTTACTTCAGTTTGACCATCAGTTTGAGGATGACTAGATGTAGAGAATAGTAGTTTAGTCCCTAGTTTTCCCCAAAGAGTTTTCCAAAAGTAACTTAGAAATTTCACATCCTTATCACTCACAATAGTCTTTGGTACTCCATGTAACCTAACAACTCCGGTGAAGAACAAGTCAGCCACATGATGAGCATCATCAGTCTTGTTGCAAGCAATAAAATGAGCCATTTTAGAAAATCTATCAACAACCACAAAAATAGAATCTCTCCCCTTCTTAGTCCTAGGCAACCCTACAATAAAATCCATACTAATGTCTACCCAGGGGGTCGTAGGAATAGGCAAAGGAGTATACAATCCATGTGGTTTAACTCTAGACTTAGCCTTAAGACACTCAAAACATCTTTTCAAACAATGCTCAACATCCCTAAGCATATGGGGCCAATAAAAATGAGTATGTAACATATGATATGTCTTATCTCTACCAAAGTGTCCCATTAATCCACCCTTATGGGCTTCCTCAACAAGCAATAATCTCAAAGAACACTTAGGTATGCATACTTTACTAGCCCTAAACAAGAAACCATCAAATAAGTAAAACTTATCCAAAGTTCCTTTATCTAAGCATTGCTTATAAATAGCACCAAAATCAGCATCATTACGATATAATTCCTTGATGTAAACAAAGCCTAACACCTTAGAGTCAAGTTGAACAATTAAAGCATGCCTCCTAGATAGTGCATCAGCAACAACATTGTCCTTTCCCTTCTTGTATTTGATAATATAAGGGAAAGTCTCAATAAATTCCATCCATCTACCATGCCTCCTATCAAGTTTGTCTTGGCTCCTAAAATGTTTCAAAGATTCATGATCGGTATGCAAAACAAACTCTCTAGGCCATAGGTAGTGTTGCCAAGTCTTAAGTACTCTATATAATGCATACAATTCCTTATCATAAGTAGAGTAATTTAGACTTGCGCCTTTCAACTTTTCAGAAAAGAAAGCAATAGGCTTACCTTCTTGCATGAGTACTCCTCCAATGCCAACTCCGGAAGCATCACATTCCACTTCGAACGGCCTAGTGAAGTCGGGAAGCACAAGCAAAGGTGCCTCGGTCAATCTGCGTTTTAGCTCCTCAAACGCCCTTTCTTGAGCCTCCTTCCAAACAAATGCTGAGTGCTTCTTAGTTACCTCAGTCAGCGGTGCAGCAATGGTGCTGAAATCCTTCACAAAGCGCCGATAGAAGCTTGCTAACCCGTGGAAACTGCGTACCTGGCTGCTGGTCGTGGGTGTCGGCCATTCCTGAATGGCTTTAATCTTCTCTTCGTCAACCTGTAATCCCTGGGAGCTCACTACAAAACCAAGAAATATAACTCTATCAGTGCAAAAATCACACTTCTTCAAATTAGCATATAGTCGCTGTATACTAAGAGTAACGAGTACTTCCCTGAGATGTTGCTCATGCTCCCCTAGGGACCTGCTGTAAATCAAGATATCATCGAAATAAACTACAACAAACTTCCCTATAAACTTCCTCAAGACATGGTTCATAAGCCTCATAAAAGTAGAGGGGGCATTAGTAAGTCCAAATGTCATAACAAGCCACTCATATAGACCAAATTTGGTCTTGAAGGCGGTCTTCCACTCATCGCCTTCCCTCATTCGGATTTGATGGTAGCCACTCCTAAGATCAATCTTGGTGAAGTTTGTGGCACCATGAAGCTCATCCAACATGTCATCCAGCCTTGGTATAGGATGACGATACTTGACAGTTATGTTGTTGATAGCTCGACAATCAACACACACCCGCCAAGAATTGTCTTTCTTAGGTACAAGTAAGACCGGAACTGCACAAGGACTAAGACTTTCTCGAACATACCCCTTATCTACAAGCTCCTGCACCTGTTTCTGAATCTCTTGACACTCCTGAGGGTTCATTCTGTAAGCTGGCCTGTTAGGCAAAGAAGCTCATGGAATAAGATCAATTTGATGCTCAATGCCCCTAAAGGGCGGTAAGCCCGGTGGAATCTCATCCGGGAACACCTCAACAAACTCATCAAGAATAGCTTGAATGCTAGGGGTAGATCAACTTGAGAATGTGTACCTGTCAACACAAATCTCTTGCAAAGCATCATTAGAGTAGTATCGAAGGGTAAATACTCACCTTCCAGCTCGGCTTTGGACGACAATAGGGCTCGATTCGTCAAGGCAGGAACCAGCATCGCGCCAGAAGAAGGACCCGCGGGCGCGGCTGAATTACCGCGGGCGCGGTTAGGCGAGTGCGACGCGGGCGCGTCCTCGGGACCGCGGGTGCGGTTCTCGTGCTGGTCCTTCTGTTGCGATCTGTCGTGAGCCGCGGGTGCGGCCTCTGAACCGCGGGTGCGGTTTTTGGTCACTGTTTTTGTTGCTTCGGTTCTGTCAGAAGCCTTTTCCTTGCCTTTGCTCTTTTCGTAAGCTTCTGCTATCTGCGCTGGAGTCATAGGTTTAAGAGTAATAGGTTTATCATTAAAGATGAATGTATGACGGTTAGTATGACCATCATGAGTAACCCTTCGATCGTATTGCCATGGTCTTCCTAACAATATATGACAAGCTTGCATAGGAACTACATCACATAAAACCGTATCCGTATATTTTCCTAAGGTGAATGTTATCTCAGCTTGTTTTAGAACTTTTAATTCACCACATTCATTCATCCAATGCAATTTATAAGGTCTAGGATGGAAAATAGTAGCAAAATGCAATTTAGTGATCAATTCAGTACTAACAATGTTGCAACAACTTCCACCATCAATAATCATATTGCATACCTTTCCTTGAACTAAACACCTAGTGTGAAATAAATTTTCTCTTTGATTATCTTCACAAGGGGCGGGTTGTACATGTAAATTTCTTTTACAAATCAAAGAATCACCATGTTCATAACCAATTTCATCACTAAGATCATCCTCATCATGCATATCACCTAGGTTCTCTTCTTTTTCACTTTCACTTTCAAGTTCTCCTAGTTGATTAACAATTAATACTCTAGAATTAGGAAAATCTTTCATCATATGACCCTTTCCTCTACATTTAAAACATTCAATATCCCTAGCTCTAGAAGTAGGGTTAGAAGTACTCCCTCGGGGTGGATTAGAAGGGCCAAGTGTTGTCTTGGAGGGCACTTGAGTAGTGGGTGGCGGATTCCTTCGAGGACCACTGTCTTCCTTGTTAGGGACCTCTCGGGTTGAAGGATAGGAGTTCCTTCCTTGCTGATTTTTCCAGCCACCTGCGTTTTTGCTCCCTTGGCTCCTAATTTTGGTCTTTCTTTCCACCTTGATAGCCAAATGTAGCAACTCAGTCATTGAGTTGTAAGGGAACATCTCAATCTCACTAGACACATATGGGTGAAGGATACGAAGATATCTAGCCATGGTTGTCTCCTCATCCTCCACCAAATTAGCTCGAACCATCGCTATTTGCATAGCATTGTAAGTCTCTTCGACTCCCATTGATCCTTGCTTCAAATTCTCGAGCCGCTCAATAAGTTCCCTAGTGTAATGTGGGGGAACAATCTTGGTCTCCCACTCCATATATATGTCTGGATCACACTTTCCCTCAAAACTCGGGATCTTAACCTTTATCTTTCCCACTCCATCTTGCTCAGGCTCTCTTCGCCTTCCTTGGTAACCTCCTTGGGGACGATGGGGTCGCCATCCCGCCCCATCTTCTTCTTCAGGCTCCTATTCGTCATCATTATCACCTAGGTCCTGAAATGCATCATCAAAACGGTTAGCAACATTGTATCTATTAAAGTGAGGTATAGGAGAGTTACGAAAGCGTCCTCTCCGAGCTTGTGGGGGATCGTCTCGGGGTGTAGGCCTGCGTCTGGGTTCCCGACCCATGCGGGCAGCCTCATAGGCTTCTTGCTGAGGAGGCAGGGGCCTCCGATTGTCGACTGGAGCATCATAGGAGGTCCCGATGTGCTCTAGAACCCTTAGGGACGGGGTGGATCGCTGCTGCCGCTCTATGGCGGTGGTAATGGCCGACGTCATCTCCCGAAACATGTTGGTCATAAATTCCGGGGTAATGGCGCGGGTTTCCGGGGCTTCTTGCCTCCCGTGGGGAGAAACTGACCTGCTCATCACTAAAGAAAAGACTAACACAGAACAATATTAAGGTAAGTGTAAATGAAAAACAACTCGCTAGTGTTTACTCTCGTATGTTTTCCTCTGCACTCTCTCTCAATTGTCGTTGCAACCAGCTTTTCTTTGATGAATTGACTTGTATGGATCAATAACCCACTAAGTTGAAACTACCTAACTCCTAGCAATATATGAATGATGGTAGAGATGGAGATGACTAGCGTAGTGCGGGGTTTCGACTGTAAGGTTCTGACTCAAACAAGAGACTGACTCAATGCAAGAAAGAAAATAAGACTCGAAGGCGTTTTGCAAGAATGAGAATGCAAAACAGAGATATGAGTTAAGCTCCGAATTTCAAGAAGAGTCAAAAGGAAGCATACCTTAACTTGTTCCGACTGATGTCGATTGAAGGATTGAAGACGGAGTTGGGAGGGTTAGGTAATAATTGAGGCTTGTATCTGAAAGGAATGGAAAGGCAAACAGTGGCTTCTGAGGCGGAGCCGCGGGCGCGGCCTGAATTCCGCGGGTGCGGCTACTGGGCCGCGGGCGCGGTTTCTGTCGCGGCCTGTGGTTTCTCGCTTCCGTTCGGGCTCGTTCAACCCGATTTCCTTTGAGTTCTTGAGATCCGACTTAAACAATATCAAACTAGACTTTGACTCAACAAAACGTAAAACAAACTACTGACTTTGAGACTTTTCGATTCTTTTTTTTTTTTGAATTTTTTTTTTTTGTCTCAACTAAACAAAACGAAATTACAGACTTGATCTGAGATACTATCTCAGAAAATTCGAATTTTGAAATAAAAGAAACTACTAACCACCTTGATTTCCTTGTAGAGAAGATAAGATTTCCTTCCTTGAAGATCTTGGCTTGGGGTGCAAGGATTGAAATTTTCAGCAACTCTTCTAGGGTTTTGACGGCTGCGTTTTGGGTAGGGATGGATAGATTTTGTGATGGATGAAGGGCTGAATGGATTTTGGGAACAAGGGTGCTCCAAACTCCAATCTTTCGATCTCCACCAACACTAATCGATCCAAGCTTCTTGCACACAACCTGTAATGACTCAACAAGAAATATCAAAGCAATGGAAGACTCAAAATCAATTTCTGAAAGAAACTGACAAACAAGAAAATAAAAGCTGACTCTTTTTGTGATTTTCTGGATAGGGGGTCTCTTGATGTTCTTGTGAAGACGAATGGTGTCAACACAACTCTGATACCAATTTGATGCGGGGATAAGTCGCAGTTGCTGACCTAGACACCAAACTCGAATAGGAACTCGAACAGAGAAGAAAAGCGGAATTAGATATGAGATGAAAGAAGGATAAGTCGAATGATAGGCCAATTGGAACCAAATCAAACAACGATAAAACCCTTGAACTTAAGAACAAGAACCTTACCGAATGATGAAGAAACCCCAACGGATGATTACAACCAAACACAATGACTTTGGTGGGTCAAGGCACCTGAAGGTTGCTCTATGAAGTCTCGATAGCACCAACCTTATGGAAGAGATTGACACACACAAGCACAACTAGGGCCGGCTCAACGACAATGCACACGGGGTACTCTTCTCACAAAAGCTCTCTTTTGGGAGGAAAAAACGATAAAACGCTGTATTCAATATCAAAGTCTGGGGGGGGGGTAAAACAACAACTAAGGCAACCTTATATAGGGTTCATAAGGGTGCCAACTAAAGAAATAAACAATAAAAAGTATATCCTAAAATAATAATCCCGAAAAACAATTAAACATCCGAAAATAATGTTTCAAAAGGAAGCCTCGGCGAAGTTAAAGAACTCGCCGAGTCTCCTGGCCGCAGGCGCGGTTTGCGAGTGAGCCGCGGGCGCGGTTTCCAGCCGCGGTCGCGGTTCTTCTCTGCCGTCCTCTGCTCGTTCTCGAACCTCGATCATTAGAACAGTCTTCAATGGTGGTTCTTCGTCTGTATTCAACTCCTTGGACCTGAAGAACGCTACTAACTTGTCTAGCTCTTGTTGGACTTCCTTAGCTCTCGAGCGCGTCAATGCACCTTCAAACTCGGGGACCGGAGGTTTCGGTTGCTGTCCAGATGATCCTTCATCAGACGTTGTCTGCTAACGAGAGGTCTTCTTCGTCAATGGGATCCAACCGTTCATCACAGTGCTTCAGAAACTGGTTTGATGGGCTCGACCTTGTGGACCTCGGCTTCTCAGGCCCGCTTTACACTTGGACTACGGGTCGTACGCCCGAAACATTCAGAGGTGCACGGCTGGACAGAGCAATTTGCTCAGCTGATTGGCGCATTAGATTTTCGGATGCTAGGGTTCGTCATCTTTCTGCTCCTTATTCCGACCACCTGCCGCTTCTTGTACAGCTGCAATTGCCTGAACACTCGTCAACTGTTTGCAGGCCGTTCAGATTTCAGGCCGCGTGGCAATCTCATTCAGAGTTTCGGGAGTTTGTAAGTTCTTCTTGGAGGAACGATCTGGCGCTCGATGCCTCTCTGACTGATTTAGCGAACCAACTAGTGCAATGGAATAAACTTACCTTTGGGAATATTTTCATTCGCAAAAGAAGAGTATGGGTCCAACTTGAGAGAGTGCAGTTTCGACATGCTTCGAGACGCAGCGCAGGGATGTTGGCAGTCGAACGAGAACTGAGATTGAAGCTCGAGGATGTTTTACATCAAGAACAATTGCTCTGGTTTCAGAAGTCGCGCGCCAACTTCCTTATAGATGGCGATCGCAACACTAGGTTCTATCACCTCTCCACGATTATTAGACGAAAACAGAATAAAATCGTTTCACTTCAGAACAGTACAGGAGAATGGGTGCTGGATCCGAAAGAAGTAGAGGGGATGGTTTTAATTTTTTTCTCCGCCCTCTTCACTGCTGAGGCGCAGGATAATGAACAGAATTTGCTGTCAGTTCCTAGTAGGGAGTTTCCAAGGCTGAACGAAGCAGAAACAACAACTCTTTGTGGTCAGTTCAGTGAATCAGACGTGTGGGATGCTATCAGACTCATGGCGCCTTACAAGTCACCCGGACCGGACAGATTTCATGCTATATTCTATCAGAAAAATTGGGACGTTGTGGGTCCGAAAGTATCCAGTGCAATGCTCAGGTTTCTTAACAATGGAGAGCTCTTGGAAGGAATGAGCGATGCATTCATGGTCTTGCTGCGCAAACAAGATCACCCGACTACACCCGCCCACTTCAGGCCTATTTCGCTATTAAATGTCGTCTTCAAGGCTGCCACTAAACCATCGTGAACAAGCTGAATCCGGTTCTGAGTTCCTTGATTTCCCCTACCCAAGCCGCCTTCATCCCCGGTCGGCAAATTTTGGACAACATCGTCATTGTCCAAGAGGCTCTTCACTCGATGAATGCATCTTCATCAAATCACTGGATGATAATCAAGGTCGACCTTGCAAAGGCATATGATCGCATTAAATGGGAATTTCTCGAGTCGACTCTTGTTCTCGCTGGCTTAACTTCATCGCTGATTAAGGTAATTATGTTGAGTCAGACGAAAGGATCCATTGAAATGCTATGGAATGGATCTCGGTCGGGGCGCTTTACTCCTACAAGGGGCATCCGTCAGAGGGATCCCTTGTCGCCATACCTTTTCGTTTTATGCATGGAGCGGCTCTCCCACATAATTCAAGCGGTCGTAGGGGATGGTAGATGGCAACCGATTACTGTTGGTACGGTTCAGCTATCTCACGTGTTTTTTGCGGATGATTTAATTCTCATGGAAAGATCCGACGCTATGCAGGCATTGGTTATTAAGGAATGTCTAGAACAGTTTTGCAGCCTATCAGGTGAACGAGTTAATTACGACAAGTGCAGCGTCGTCTTCTCCAAAACAGTGACCGATCAGATGAAAGGGGTTATCAGAGGTCTCCTCTCCATGCCAAGCGAGGAGGACCTCGGTTCCTATCTTGGGTTCCCAACGTCAATCGGTTTCATGCACGCAGCAAGTATCAATACATTCTGGACAAAGTGTCATCTCGGCTAAGGGGCTGGAAAGCCATATCGCTCTCCCTCGCGGGTCGGGTGACTCTAGCAACCTCGGTCCTTACAAGTTTGCCTATTTATGCAATGCAAACTACCTTCCTCCACCGATCCGTTTGCGACAAGATTGATCAGTACATTCGTGGATTTGTATGGGGCTCGACGTCGGAACACCGACGAATTCACCTACTCAAATGGGAATCGATTGCAAAGCCCAAAGCTGAAGGCGGTCTGGGATTAAAACCGATGCGAGAGATGAACTCAGTAATGCTCGCCAAGCTCGGATGGCGGACTATTCAAGAACCGACTAAACTTTGGTCTCAGGTGATACGGAGCAAATATTGCAACGGGAGACTGGATGTAGACATGTTCAATCGGTCTCGCAATGCATCAAGAACATGGAGAGGCGTTGTTCATGGCGCCCAAGTACTGAAAAAGGGATTGAGAGCTTCAATCGGAAACGGAGCTTCGACTTGTTTCTGGTCACATTCTTGGTTGGACGAAAACCCGCTGAAATCACATGTAACATCACCTCTCCCAGTGGAGCTCGAAGATCCAACTGTGGCTGAATTATGGGATGGTAACACATGGAACTGGAACATACTTAATGCCTACTTACCCCCCTCAATCTGTCACAAACTGTCGGGGATACGTGTTGAAACTGATTCAGGGGTCCGAGATAGGTTATACTGGGGCGAGACCTCGTTGGGTGTGTTTACCGCCAAGTCTGCTCTCCGCCTTCTACGTGAAGCACCCATACCTACGCAGGGGGATTTCCCTTGGAATCAAATCTGGAAATTAAAAGTTCAGCAGAGGGTTCGGCATTTTATTTTCATGATTGTGAAAGACTGTATTATGTGCAATCATAACAGAGTAAGGCGTCATTTATCAGATTCTGCTGCGTGTCCACGGTGTCAAGCTGATGAGACCACCCTCCATGTAGTATGGGATTGCAGTACGATCAAAAGGGTTTGGGAAGCGTTGTCCGGGAACAACTTACACCCAGAATTCTTCTCCGCTGTCTCGACTAAGGATTGGGTGCGAATTAATCTCAGTCAAGGACAAACATGGAGCTCTTTGTTTTCAACCATGGTATGGTATGCGTGGAAATGCAGAAACTCGCTGGTTTTTGAAGGAAAAGAGCGTTGCGGGTCCTTATCCGCTACCGTAACCAAACAGCTCCAACTCTATGCTGCTGTTTGTGCTAATTCTGATTGTCCTGCTACCCCACTGTCATTAGAATCCAGGAGTTGGACACGCCCTCTACATGGCTGGTGGAAATTGAATATCGACGGTGCGTCTCGAGGAAATTCGGGACCTTCTGGAGGTGGCGGACTGATAAGGAACGAGATGGGTGTTTTTGTGCAGGGATTTATGTTCTCTAATGTTTTTGGTACAACGATCAAGGCAGAACTGTTAGCAGTACATAAGGGCCTCACACTTGCACGAAGGCTGAACCTCAAACAAATCTGTATCGAGTGTGATGCCACTGAGGTTTGCCGTCTACTCCAGAACCGCTCCACTCCCACTCACGCTGAATTTTTGCTGCTGTCTCAATGCTGGAACATGATCGATTTGCCCGACTGGTCAATCCGCATTGTCCACACCAAGCGCCTCAACAACTCAGTTGCAAATGAACTTGCTCAACTTTCCTTTAGTATTAATAGTGACTTTCAATTACTTACTAGTTTACCTTATGTTATTCTGAACTTGTACGAGACGGATCGGACCTTATCCGAAACCTCTCCCTTTAATGGCTAATAAATAAACTCTTCCGGGCTCGGCCCGCGTTTCGACCAAAAAAAAGAGAGATAGTTTCAAGCTCTATATATGTCAATGCTTGCCACGTTATTTTAAGATCATACAATAAGCGCATGAATATATAAATGGGAACAATTCACCTCTATAACGTTGTAGCTTATAATTAATATGTGAACAATTCAAGTGACAATATCTTCAAGTAGAAGTTCGGATCCTTTACAAATTATATATACGTGGTTTCCTTGTGAACAGTTTTTAATACTCCCTTCGTCTCTTTATTTCCTTCTTGTTTCTCCCGGGCACGTATGACGATGTGCATTTTGTTTTATCAATATCTCTTATTATAGATTAGTAAAAATTATAAATTTTGAATTTTATTAAAGTACTCGATAAAACGAATCAAACAAGACCACACATGACTATGTTTCGATTTATATATTGCTCGGAATTGCAAAGATTCCATTGATTTGTGAATAGTGTGAAAAATATAATCAAAAAGCAAGTAATGGGACGGAGAAAGTGTATATGAATATATAAATTTCCGTATGTTCATAAACATATACTTAATGTATATCAATCTTTTAATGCAAACACTATTATTACTATATATACACGTGGGCACTATTGGCACATTAAACTTTCACCTATCGATACACGACTTAAAAGCTAGCAATTTGATAAAACCTTATTTGAACTCACAAAACTAGAACGCCGGAGTATAATTTGGGTATTAAAAATAGCTAGAACTCTTCCGTTCATAAATTTCCTCATGCCCATGGAGGTCTACCCTCCTTTTTTCTTTCTTTTTAGGGGTATCACCCCAGAGGGAATAATATCTCCTAACCATCACCAGAGATGACTCCGAAGAGAGGTCTCTATAAAGCAAACAGACTTGAAGCCAAGAAAGTAGGCAGAATGATTCAGATATAGTCATCAGATAGTAATTTGTTATCATTACAGTTAATAATAACCTTAACGTAATGAGCATTAATTTGAGGTTGTGCTAAAAATTATATAGCTCTATTAGCTTCTCTAAATTAAGGAGTGGGCAATTTATATACAAAGTCTTTATTTGGCACACCCTAAAATTCTATTTGGCACACCCTTACATTCGTCACGAAGGTATTTGGTCAGACTTTCGTCACGAAGGTATTTCAAAATAGATTCGTCACGGAGAAATGAAGGACTTCCGTCACGAAGGTTCCCAAGAGTTCCGTCACGGAGTGGGCAATTTATATACAAGTTTTCGTTAAGTTCGTAATATTTAAACATAACGCATAATTGTACTTTATAAGTAATAAACTAGTTATATTAAATGATAATATATAATTATAGTATATAAATTTAATTGCATGATTTTTAATTATAATTGATAATTATATAAGTTTTTGTTTTTACGAACTTAACGCATGCGACTGTTTTGTTTTTAGGGCTTTTGGAAGGGCAAACGATGTCCGTTTTGGACGTATTTTATATGCACGGACTCGTATTGAAATTCTCTACAACATTCTGAATTTTTTATTTTTTTTCAAAAAAAGTTTCGTGACGGAACTCCCCAATACATTCGTGACGGAACTCTACAATACCTTCGTGACGGAACTCTTGGGAACCTTCGTGACGGAAGTCCTTCGTTTCTCCGTGACGAATCTCTTGTGAAATACCTTCGTGACGAAAGTCTGACCAAATACATTCGTGACGAAAGTAAGGGTGTGCCAAATAGAATTTTAGGGTGTGCCAAATAGTAAGCCACTTTATATATTTGGGAAATTCGCTAGCATGTTTTTGGCATCTATCAATATGTTTCTTATTTTTTCAAGGGACTTTCTATATATTGTTGGCCTAGTTGATCTCTGTAAGGCTATTACCTTCAACTATATTGTTGTTTGTGAATTTCATTGCAAATTTAATGGAGTACTAATGGTCTCATTGAATGCCTTAAACAATTAACATACGCCAAATTAAATTGAACCCAACAAATGTCATTTGAATCAGTCCCATAAATCATACACATTCACTCATGCAGCTCCTAGCTAACTACCAATGTTCTCATTAAATGCGTTAAACAATTAATATAGTACGCCAAATTAAATTGAACCCAACAAATGTCATTTGAATCAGTCCTCATAGCTCATACTCCCTCCTCCGTCCCCTTTTAATCCTCCCATTACAAATGGACACATTTGTCGATGTATGTTTTGTTTCGTCAATATCTCTCATTACAAGTTATGTTAAAGTTGTAAAATTTTGATATTGTTAAAGTATCCATTGATATGAATCAAACAAAACCACTCATGATTATATTTTATCTTATACAATAGTCAGAAATCGAAAGATTCTCTTCGACCTGTTAAAAAAGCAAATGAACCTACACAATCACTCCTCGACAGACACTAGCTTACACATATATGCATATGCATGTACTCTGTTATAAAAAAACCGTGGTGCTAGCCCTTTGTTTTGTATTGTACTAGTGAAAATGACAAAAAAGATAGGAATAGTGGGGAGTGGAATTAGCGGATTATTGGCTTGCAAACACTTAGTAGAGAAAGGCTTCAACCCTATTGTTCTTGAGGCTAAACAAAACATCGGTGGAGTTTGGGCTTCACAAACCATACACTCCACCAAGCTTCAAACTCCAAAGAGTTACTATCAATTCTCTGATTTTCCATGGCCGACTTCGGTCCAAGACGACTTTCCTCACCATACTCAAGTTCTAGAATACCTTAACTCCTACGCTACCCATTTCGATATCTTTTCCTACATCAAATTCAACTCTAAAGTCGTCTCAATCGACTACAAAGGCGATCTCGAGACCGAGTCTTGGGAACCCTTTTTCAGTACTCCAAGATGGAACGTTCTTGTCCAAGAATCCTCCACAATGAAGGTATTGTTTTCGAGTTGTTGATAGTATTTTGTTGATGATGGTTTAAGGTACCCGGTGTATTGAATTGTGTTTGTGTAGGTGTACAAATTTGATTTTGTGATACTATGCATTGGGAAGTATAGCGACGTGGCGAATTTACCGGAGTTTTCGCAAAGGCCGGAGGTGTTTCATGGGAAAGTAATGCACTCTATGGACTATGCTGCATTGGGATCCAAACTAGCTAAGGAAATTACCGCGCGAAAACGTGTCACCGTCGTCGGATTTCAGAAATCGGCGGTTGATCTTTCGGCTCAGATTGCAGCCCAAAACGGTAATAGTTTTCTCATCATTGATAACACATTTACAGTTAAGAGACTAAGAAAGACTAAAGTATATGCTTAAGTAATTTTTGATTTAATCTTATGTGTTAGGCACTTGGGTTAATTTGCAGAGGCTACGCTTGTTTATCAATTTATTGCTCTAGTATATGTCTTTTTCTAGATCTAATCACTCATTATCATTTTTAGAAATGTACAATTCTTATAATTTAATGCTAATTTAAGATTGTCTAAAATACCTAAAATAACTTGTAGTGAAAGAAAAGCCAAATTTCTATCGAGGGTTAGTCTTTATAAAAGTTTGTAGGCTATATAGACAAGATGTGTGCGGACACGAACGTATAGGAACAACAATGAGCTAGCTAAATAGATCGAAGAAATAGTGCATTGACTTACATATATACAAAGTATTCAAACGTATTATTTTTATTTTTGTTCAAAGTATTCATACGTTTTCACTCCTTATATGAGATGAACTTGTATTCAAGACAATTTAATACATCTAGTTTCTGAATTTTATGAAAGTTGACAACACATCTTTATTATATGTTTTTTTGTACTATATATCTTGATTCCGAGGTGTATTATATAATATTAATTTGGAGCAGGAGTGGAGCACCCATGTACATTACTATACAAGAAGGTGCATTGGCTGGTTCCTCAAGATTTGCATGCCAAAAACTTCATCTTCCTTAATCGATTTTCCGAGTTAATGATTCCTAAACCCGGCCAAGCTTTCTTCGCCCGCCTCTTAACCCTTGTTATCTCTATTTGGGTACGTACGTATAATTAATTAAACTTCTTAAACCTTATTTATAGTTGATTAAAATTGTAGTATTTAAATTTGAATGCAGCTATGGATGTTCTCGAAACTAATGGAAATGTATCTAAAATGGAATTATCCATTGAAGAAGTACAACATAATACCACAGCACGGGTTCCTTAGACAAATATCTTCATGCATGTTCACAATATTTCCTCAAGATTTCTTCCGGAGAGTGGAGGATGGTAGCCTGATTTTGAAACAGTCCTTGGACGAAATCAGATTTTGCAAGGAGGGGCTCGTTCTCGATGGAGGTGCAACATTGCACGCAACTGATATTGTCATATTTGCAACTGGGTACAAGAGTGATGAGAAACTTACCAACATCTTCGTTTCTCCTGCCTTTCGTCACCTTATCTTCAACTCTCAGACTCCACTTTATAGGTAACTATATATACATTCAATTTCATGCAATATCAATATTGCTTCTAGCTACAAGGTTTATATGTTGACTTGATACTTTTAATTCTGTATCGTTATCTATTCTATCAAATATCAATAAAAAAAGTTAGGATTGGATTGAGCAAACTTAGTATGCCAAATGATTATAAAATTTGATTGACTACACTGAATTTATGTGTTAGCCTTTATCAAGGAATTGAATCACGAGTTTTAGTAGCTAGCCAATTTAGTGTTGAATTATTGGTTTGTAGATCAATACAACAACATCATCTAGTGATGTAAAACAGAATATAGGGAGGATGCGGAGGTTACGATGTTCCCGTTTGTCTCAGAAAAAAGTCGGATAGATGTATTCTCGAAACAACCTACAACATTTCCCTTAAATTATATTGTGATTATGACCTTGTTTTCGTAGTAACTTGATCCTTCCTGTGAGAATATACATTCCACATTGGAAGTGAAGAGCTTGATGGTCTAGTTTATAAGTACATAAGTTAATTCTTCTATCACCAATTGGTTTTAGGATGAATTCTTATAAACTTATGTACTAGACCATCAAGCTCTCCACTTCCGATGTGAGATGTATATTCTCACACTTCCTAGCTATCTAGTGGTAGATAGAGTTTTGTTGTTGTTGTTGTTGTTATATCGATTGATGGAGGTCACGACATGCAGAGAGTGCATTCATCCTCGGATTCCACAACTAGCGATCCTAGGATACAGCGACAGTCCATCGGTTCTGTACACAACCGAGATGAGAAGCAAGTGGGTGGCGAGCCTAGTCGCATGCAAGTTCAAGCTGCCAAGCATACCAAAAATGGAGGAGGAGACTCTAAAATGGAAGAAGTGCATGCAAAGCTACGTAGGCAAAGGCTGCTACAAGAAGTGGTGCATTAGTGTGTCTCTGCAAATTCATTGCAACGATGATATTTGCAAAGATATGGGAGTCAATCCAAGAAGAAAGAAGTGTTTCCTTCAAGAACTCTTTACACCGTATCATCCTTCCGATTATGCTAGCCTCAATTGATTTATTTATTATACATGTTTCAATTTGATTGATCACCCGACCATTTTTATATTGTGATGAATCTAATTAATAAGAACAAATGAGTACGAAAATACATATGCAAAATATTTCTAATTTCTTATAATTGTGTGAATATTTTGTTTTATAATTTTAAGGGCTCATTTGATATTGATATCTAGATCTCGAGTATATGATATGAGTATGAGATATCGGATATGAGTATGAGATATTAGATATGGGTATGAGATATCGGGTACGGGTATGAGATATCGGGTATGAGTATGAATACGAGCGATATCATTGATATAATATTTTTTTAGAGATATCAAAAAGACACTCTAAAATCATTTTCGATACTTACTCACACCTGATATGCTTGGCTCATAGCAAACAACAGATGTCAATTTGGTATAACCAATCATTACAAACATTGAGCTCCTGACTCTTCTTCTCTAATTCTTGTATTAACTCGCTCAGTTGTATTTTTTCAGTTTCCTTTTTATAGCTAACTTATCTTCTAACGAATAACGATCTTGCCTCGTTTGCAAGATCAGAATACGCTTCTTGAAGGAAACACATCTCATTAGAAACTCCCTCCAGTTTCAAAGTTGTCTGAACTAATGAGCTCTTGAAAACCGCAGACTGACAACCAAAACTTATAGCTTCCACAATGTTTCCTGAATTCTCCTCTTCTAGCATACATTTTTCCTCCTCGACGACCGAAAGCCAGTTCTGCAGAAAGTTGTTTTCTTTGAGTACATCGGAATGATCTTGCTGAAGAATAAAAAAATTCTTTTTCCAGAGTCTCTTCCTTTAGATTAAGAGCGTCCATTTGAAACTTCAGTTTGTCCTGCCCTCTTTCTTTCTCAGTAAGTATTACTCCCTCCGTCCCTTTTTGTTTGTCCACAAGTACGATTTTCGCGGGAATTAAAGAATTGTAGGAATATAATGTTTATAGAAGAGAAAAAAAGTATAAAGTGAATGGTTAGAAGAGAGATAGAGAGAAAGAGTAGATAAGATAGGAATTTGGGAGAGAAAAAGTGAAAAAGTGGTAATTATAGGCTGATAGTAGGGATAAAATGGGTAGAATAAAGTAACATAAATGAAATAGTTGACAAACAAAAGGGGACACCCGAAAAGGAAAGTGGACAAACAAATAGGAACAGAGGGAGTATATTTAACTGTTGGCTTTTCTCTAGAAGCTCATGCTTCTGGTTCTCCAACATGACATTTTTCTTGTTGAGAAGAAAAATTCATGATCAACGACTTCTTTTCTTGTTGTGAGCTCCTTTCCATCTGAACTCAGCTACTTAATGACAGTTGAGAGAACATTGTTTTGAATCGAAAGTTTTTGGGTCTCGTCTTTTCTGTCCGAGAGTAAACAAAGACAACATTGACTAGTTTCACTAGAAGGAAGTTGAGAGGATTAGGAGAAGCATGTAAGGAGCAAGGAAAAACAAAGAGAATGTGTTTGTGTATGAGTAGATTGAGCGGGAGAAAGGGAAGAGAGGAAGAGAGTTCTGTATTACTCAACTAACTCAATGGATTACAACAGAATACATGAAGGCTTATATAGTCCCTTGACAATGTACTTGACATATTTACACATATGTCCTTCATAATGAAACTATATCCTATATACTAACATCCCCTCAAATTGGAGGTGCTGGTAGCAATGACAATTTGTTAGATGGATATCCAAGCATAATACACCTTACTGCCCTAGGCATAAATTTGTGTATGTCAACCTGAGTTGTTGTAGCAAAAGCTAAACATCCAAAATTCCTTAAATGATCAAACTTCATATGGAGATTTTCCATGTAAGACTGGAGAAGGATATCTGTTAATAAGATAAGCATCAACAAGTATTGAATCACCCCAGTATTCAATAGGTAAAGAGGCTTGAAACATAAGTGCTCGTGCAACTTTCAAAAAATGTCTGTGTTTTCTCTCTGCAACTCCATTTTGCTCGGGAGAATATGCACAAGAAGTGTGATGTTGTATACCTTTCTCTAGAAAAAAAACTTTGCTACTTCCAAGCTCATAAGCATTATCAGATCTCACAATTTTGACAGTTGCACCAAACTGAGTTTGTACTAAAGCAATGAAAGACTTTAGAACTGAAAATGCAGAAACTTTATCTCTTAACAAATGAATCCAAGTGATTCTTGAGAAATCATCAACAATTGTTAAGAAATATTTGTATCCATCATGATACAATGTTTAAAAGGACCCCAGATATCAATATGTATCCTCTCAAAACAAGATACAGTGGTGATAGTACTTTTGGCAAAAGGAAGCCTATGTTGCCTAGCTTGTGCACAAACATTACATGGAGGAATTTCATCCTTATTGAAAGATACATCACATATCAATTTCATTTTGTAATATGGCAAATGACCTAGTCTCTGGTGCAACATTTGAAACTCAGAGAGGTTCTTAGCAGCAAGCATAACATGAGATATTTCTTGGGGCTGAAAGTCATCCAATTGATGAAGGAGATACAGTCCATTGGTCTCTTTACCAACGACTAGAGGCCTGCTCATTTTGAGGCCCTGCAAAGCACAATACTCATCAGTGAACACTGCTTGACATCTGAACTGTTTAACTAACTTTTGCACAGACAACAAGTTATGTTTGAAGACAGGGATGTAGAGAACACCATCAATAGTTATCTCTATAGTAATCTGAACTCTCCCAATAATAGAAACTGCTATAGACTGACCATTAGGAAGACTGACAATAATAGGACAAGAGATAGTTCTATGATCTAGAAAATAACTCATGTCATTACACATATGATATGAGGCTCCAGAGTCTATAATCCAAAGCCTATTATGTAAAGATTTCCCAAAACCAGCAAAGGAGTAAGAATTTATACCAGCAGAGGCACTGAGCGATTGACAAGCATTAGCAGAAGTAGATGCACCAGACAACTGAAGTAGAGATCTCAACTGAGCAAACTCTGATGCAGTAAAACCAACAATGCCAGAAGAAGGAACTTGATCAAGTGAAGCTTCATTGGATAAACTGGTTTTATTGGTGCTTGATGAAGAGACTCCATCTTTGCTAGGATAGCCAACAATTTTGTAGCACTTATCAACCAAGTGTCCGGGCTTCTTGCAGTGTGAACAAAACTTGGGGTTCTTGCCTCTATAATTGGATTTCTAAACATTGAATGCATTAGCACCTGGCGCCACAGTTTGCATAGGTTTGATGTCTCTCTGCTGCTCTTCTTGGATCAACATAGAATAGGCTTGATCAACATCAGGACAAGGTGTCTTGAGAAGAATGCTACCTCTAACATTAGCATATGACTCATGTAATCCCATCAGAAACTGATAGAGACGTTGTTCCTCCTCATATGCTCTTATAGCAGGTGCAGACGAGCAAGAACACGAAGGAATGCTCCTAATTGAGTCAAGTTCTTCCCAGAGCTTGGTAATCCTGGTGAAGTAAGTGGTAATGTCATCATTACCTTGAGATGAAGAATTCAATTCCTTCTGAATTGTGAACTTCCGGATTCCATTAGTGTGACCATAGCACGAAATCAATTGATTCCAGATAGTTGAAGCAGTAGAGCTGAAGATTACACTATCAACGATGTTCTTCTCTAGCGAAGAAATTAGCCAAGAAATGACTAGATTGTTGCATTGATCCCACAATGCGAGACGACTTGGATCAATGACAGAAGATCTTGGAAATGAGCCGTCAACGAAAGCGATCTTGTTCTTCGCACTGAGCGCGACCAAGACTGCCCGCTTCCATGAAAGAAAACCTTTGCCGCCGAATTACTGTGCGACGAGACACATTCCAGGACTATCGGAGTTGTGAATCTCCGACGGATCACCAAGATCAACTACTGAAGGATCCAACATTGTTGCAGAAACCTAGATTTTGG
Source organism: Oxyria digyna (assembly GCA_029168935.1). Taxonomy (NCBI): domain Eukaryota; kingdom Viridiplantae; phylum Streptophyta; class Magnoliopsida; order Caryophyllales; family Polygonaceae; genus Oxyria; species Oxyria digyna. The sequence continues at coordinate 58,835,439 of JAPVLV010000001.1, read as the reverse complement.
GGAAAAAATCTGCAGAGATGAATTCAATCGATCAAAACTATGATCGATCGAGAAACAAAAGATGAAATCATGTGTGCGGAAACGAAAGATTGATCGCCGGGGCGATTGATACCATGTTTGTTTATGAGTAGATTGAGCGGGAGAAAGGGAAGAGAGGAAGAGAGTTCTGTATTACTCAACTAACTCAATGAATTACAAGAGAATACATGAAGGCTTATATAGTGCCTTGGCAATGTACTTGACATATTTACACATATGTCCTTCATAATGAAACTATATCTTATATACTAACAGAATGCAAATCAACTTGCAAGCTAGAACAACAATGAAGCAAAATCCAAAAATTTGGAAGTGATATTCCACAATTAGTTAGTTTATTGAATAGAAGATTGATGAAACATTCAAAAACGATACTACAGTTTTCACTTTAGACATTGCGTCAATAGACAGTTGGTATGGTTAGTCCTTCATGACATCGGCATATTCATAACTGTTATAGCTTCTAAGCAGGAAAAATACTTTTATGCACAACCATTAATAGTTATATTAATTGATTAAGATATGATCAGTAGATCAATAATGCCAATCAAGTGTGAATAAGAATGTATTGCTTCCTATTGATTACGATTGAACAACATTAATTAAGCAACTACTAACACTTAGGCGTTTGCTATAGCTCATCTGAGTTTCGGAGGCGTTTGCTATAGCTCCAATAATAGAATGAGCAGTATTTAAAACTCCACATATGTTGTTTGGTTAAATTAAAGGAGCAGGGCTGAAGAAATATGGTAATAGAAGCTAATAAAACTCTCTTATTATGGTAATAGAATTATGGTAATTTCGGAGGTGCATTTTTCTTTGTCTCCCCTATCCTCCATCCATCTTATAAACCTTTTCCTCCTGAAATCAGAGTGGGAACTTACCCACCAGAAGAAGAAAAATAAGACGACTGGTGAAGATGAATACTACAGTTGAAAAAAGAATGCCAACAAAGACATGAAGATAAAAAGGAAAAGATTGAGGTGTTGGACGAAGAATCACATGAAAGAAAAACAGATGATCACTTAACATTTACACTCTGCAGAGCCCTACTAAACATGGATTCTAGATCCTAGGCTTAATGTTTGATAAGTTGACATAGGGATTCAAATTTTCTCTAGACTCTAAAGGATGGTTAGAAGCTCAGATGCACCTCACTACAAAAGAAATAGACACATATTGGATGTTGAAGCAACTTGATAGATGGTACAATTATCACCTATTATACTCGGGCAAACGTCCTAACTCATGAGGAACTTCGTCTACTATTGTGATCGATACAAAGAGCAAGACTTGAAACCAATACACTATAGAATCAGATGAAAATTGTACACTTTCGATGTCCTGGGCCTTGTATAATCTTTTCCCATATCCAATTCTTTAGTTTGTCCTTCATTAGAGCAAGGATGCAACTCTGAATCACTTGAATACCAAGTTTTCACAAAATTATTTTCAACAATTTGTCATAAAATTATTTTCAAATTAATTAAACCAAGTTGTCACAAAGTTATTTTCAACAACTTGTCACAAACAGAAACTGGAAATTATCACAAGCTTAATAAACCTAGCTCTCATAAAGTAATTTACAACCACTTGTCGCAAACTAAATAAACTTTGTTGTCACAAATAATTTTCAAAAACTTGTCACAAATTAAATAAACCTAGTTGTCACAATATAATTTTCAACAACTTGCCATAAACTAATTAACCTTTGTTGTCATGTATAATTTTCAAGAACTTGTCATAAATTATATAAACCTAGTTTTCACAAAATAATTTTCAATAACTTGTCATAAACAGAACGTGTCACAAACTGAAAAAGAAACTTGTCATAACATAATTTTCAAAAACTTGTCACAAACTAAATGAGAATTTTTTCGATTTGGGCTCCTTTTGAAACTTATTTCCAACATAGGCGCTCTCATGTGGTTCGGAAAAAATTCACGTTGGAGAGACGCTGGCAAACCCCAACCAAAGCATTTTTTTAATCTCCATGTGTAAGAGACGCTGGCAAAAACCAGCGTCTCTTACACATAAAATTTTCAAAAAGAAAATTTTGGTTTGCATAAGGCGCTAGTAAAATCAGCGCCTTATACAAAAGCCCTTTTAAAATGTTTTTTTTCAAATGCTTTTTATATATATTATTGCATTTGACTTACGCGTGTTCGGATGGCTCGTATGAGCTCGTTCGAAATCGGAATCGAACACGACCAATTTTGTTGGGTCTGTATTGATCCTAGTTTTCACCAGATATGTCTCTCGCTCGATTCTGATTTCGAACGACCCCATACGAACCACCCGAACACGCGTAAGTCTCGTGCGTACCTTCTATAAATGGTGATTTACAAATTCGTTCCTCCATATCAGATGATGAGAGACATATCTGGTGAAAGCTGGGATCAATACAGACCCAACGAAACTTGTCTTGATTGATTCTGATTCCGAACTGGTGAAAGAAGGTATGCACGAGACTTACGCGTGTTCGGATGGCTCGTATGGGATCGTTCGGAACCGGAGTCGATCAAGACCAGTTTCGTTGGATCCGTATTGATCCCAACTTTCACCAAATATGTCTCTTATTGTTTGATATGGAGGAACGAATTTGTAACTCTCCATTTATAGTAGAAGGTACGCACGAGACTTACGCGTTCTCGGGTGGCTTGTATGCGGTTGTTCGTAATCAGAATCGAGAGAAAGACATATATGGGGAAAGTTGGGATCAATACGGACCCAACGAAATTGGTCGTGATCGATTCCGATTTCGAACGAGCTCATACGAGCCATCCGAACACGTGTAAGTCTAATGCAATAATATATATATAAAAAAAACATTTGAAAAAAAAATTGAAAATTTTATGCGCAAAAGAAGCTGGTTTTGCCACTGTCTCGTACACGTGGAAATTAAAAAAATCTGCTTCGTCAAATTTTTCCGAACCACAAAAGAGCGCCTATGTTGGGAATAAGTTTCAAAACGAGTCCAAATCGAGATTTTGTTTTTTGAAAAAAGGCCAAGTTTAGAAGAAAAAAATTCACTATATGAACCTAGTTGTCACAAAATAATTTTCTAATAAATTGTTACAAACTAAATAAACCTAGTTGTTACAAACTAAATAAACCTAGTTGTCACAAATACTTTTCAACAACTAGTCACAAACCGAATGTATCACAAACTGAAATATGTCACAAATTAAATACACCTAGTTGTCACAAAATAATTTTAAAAAACTTGTCATAAACTAAACTTGTCACAAACTAAATAAAACTTGTTCTCAAAAGGTAATTTTTTTCAACTTGTCATAAACTGAACGTGTTACAAACTAAAACTGAAATTTGTCATAAAATAATTTTCAAAAACTTTTCACAAACTAAATGAACCTTGTTTTTACAAATAATTTTCTAGAATTTGTAACAAAGTAAATAAACCTAGTTGTCAAAAAATAATTTTTATCAACTTGTCATAAACTGAACGTTTCACAAACTGATGAAATTTGTCATAAAATAATTTTCAAAATCTTGTCACAAACAAAATGAACCTAGTTGTTACAAAATAATTTTCTAACAAATTGTTACAAACTAAATAAACCTTGTTGTCACAAATAATTTTCAACAAATTATTACAAACTAAATAAAACTAGTAATTGTACGTCACAAATAATTTTCAACAACTAGTCACAAACCGAATGTTGCACAAAATAATTTTCAACACCTAGTTGTCACAAAATAATTTTCAACAACTTGTCATAAACTGAGTGTGTCACAAACTGAAACGGAAACTTGTCACAAATTAAATAAATCTAGTTGTTACAAAATAATTTTCAGCAACTTGTGACAAAATTATTTTCAAATTGATTAAACCAAGTTGTCACAAAATTATTTTCAGGAACTAGTCACAAACTGAAACTTAAAAATTTTCTCATATTTAATAAACCTAGTTCTCATAAAATAAGTTTAAACAACTTGTCATAATCTAAATAAATCTTATTGTCACAAATAATTTTCAAGAATTTGTCACAAATTAAATAAAACTAGTAGTCACAAAATAATTTCAACAACTAGTTAAAAAATTATTTTCAAATAGATTAAATCAAACGTCAGAAAATTATTTTCACCAACTAGTCACAATGTGAAACTGCAAAATTGTCACATATATATTTAATAAACTTAGTTCTCATAAAATAATTTTCAACAACTTGTCACAAACTAAACCAACCTTGTTATCACAAATAATCAAGAATTTGTCACAAATTAAATAAACCTAGTTGTCACAAAATAAATTTCAACAACTTGTTATAGACTGAACGTATCACAAACTAAAACTGAAACTTGTCATAAAATAATTTTCAAAAACTTGTCACAAACTAAATGAACCTAGTTGTCACAAAATAATTTTCAAACAAATTGTTACAAACTAAATAAACCTAGTTGTCACAAATACTTTTCTACAAATTGTTACAAACTAAATAAACTTAGTTGTCACAAATAATTTTCAACAACTAGTCACAAACCGAACATGTCACAAATTGAAACATGTTACAAATTAAATAAACCTAGTTGTTACAAAATAATTTTTCAACAACTTGTCATAAACTGAAACTAAAACTTGTCACTAATTAAATAAACCTAGTTTTCACAAATAATTTTCAAAAACTAGTCACAAACCGAACATGTTACAAACTGAAACATGTCACAAATTAAATAAACCTAGTTGTCATAAAATATTTTTCAACAACTTAAAATAAACTGAACATGTCACAAATTAAAACTTGTCACAAATTAAATAAACCTAATTATCACAAAATAATTTTCAGCTACTTATCACAAAATTATTTTCAAATTGATTAAATCAAGTTGCAACAAAATTATTTTCAGCATCCAGTCACAAAATGAAACTGAAAAATTGTCACATATTTAATAATCTTAGTTCTCACAAAATAATTTTCAATAACTTGTCACAAACTAAATAAACTTTGTTGTCACAAATTAAATAAACCTAGTTGTCATGAAATAATTTTCATCAAATTGTCATAAACCGAGTAAACCTTGTTGTCACATATAATATTCAAGAGCTTGTCATAAATTATATAAACTTAGCTAACACAAAATAATTTTCAACAACTTGTCATAAACTGAAAGTGTCATAAATTGAACGTGTCACAAACTGAAATTGAAACTTGTCATAAAATATTTTCAAAAACTTGTCACAAACTAAATGAACCTAGTTGTCACAAAATAATTTTCTAACAAACCTAGTTCTCACAAAATAATTTCAACAACTTGTCACAAACTAAATAAACCTTGTTGTCACAAATAATTTTCAAGATTTTGTCACAAATTAAATAAACCTAGTTATCACCAAAATAATATTCAACAACTTGTCATAAACCGAGTAAACCTTGTTGTTCGTGTATCGTGAGGCTTCTCCACATACCAAAATAAAGGACGCAGACAGTAAAGAGGTGTGCCAACTATGCCTTTATCCTTAGGCAAACACATTCTCTTCCCCTATTTGTCCTTAGTAAATCACTAAAACGTCATCTGAATCCATATACACAAGTTACCAAAAGACTAATTTTGTGCAACAACAATCATATATGCTCAATGGAATATATAATCACCAACTTTAGGTTGGTTGATCTTCAAAACAACAACTTAGATGATTAAATATTTCACACACTTAGTTTGGAAAATTACATAAAGATGGCAACTAACAAGTAAGCAATATCATTTAGAAGCGTGGTAATTCACTAAGAGACATTAATGGAAGTAGTTGATGAAGCATAATCTGAGCACACATCAATGGATAAGAAATTAGGTGAAGGAAAGGTTGGCAATTGGAGAGGCACAAATACATTCCAACAATTCATCCCTCAAGTTTTGTGTCACATCATCACTTAGTTCAGATGAAAGTTCGAATCTCATCATCTCAAGAACAAGTGAGCACTCTAGCAAGACTATGATGAATTTCTTCTCTAAGGGAAGACCTTTGATCCTAGATATCTTGACAACTCTCATCTTCTCGAGTGTGAAATTGGGTGCAAATCCTAAATCTTTCCAATACACATCCTGAGTTTCTCCTCCAATGAAATTAAAAATCTGCACATAAATACAAAGACTAGAAGTGCATTATCATAAACGTATGTGTCATAATATATAGTAATATAGTGTATCACTGTATCCTTCATTACTTACTGAGAGATTAAGCTCGTGTGGACAAAAACCTTGGACGGCGCAGAAATTAAAGAGAATAAACACAACAATCTTCCCACAAAAAGCTTGGTTTAGCCTCAATTTGATGATCACTAATCTTCCCACATAATTTTCTGCCAGTGCTTGCATCTTAGCAATTCATTTAGCAACTGACCCACCATTCATCAACAATAACGATCAATCACTTGAAATTACATAAAAGTATTTTCATTATTGCTTTCCTGGTTGTCATAAACTTAGTAAAAATATCAACAAGTTTATCACATTGTGAGAAGTTATGTCATAGTGTGATATACTTGTCACAAAACTTGTTTCACTCTTATTACAACTTGTCACAATGTGACAAGTTTATTATTGCTTACTTGCAAGAGATAAACGAATCACTGCCTTTTATTTTGCACCCGACTTTAAATACATCCGACTTTTGATGCAATAAGAAAGGATTTAGTTCAGCATCTACCATAGGATTGCAGAGTGACCGACGCAAGTTTGAGAAACAACCATCACAAACAATAGTCAGAGGTGCGTACGCTTTTAGTTCTTTGCCATTTTTGTTCTTGTAACTAACGCCTTTGATAATACCATTTTCATCAAGAAGTAATTTTACTGTTCCTTGCTCTAATCTCACACTAAAGCGAGCCAAAATTTAGAAGAAAAAAAAGGTTACATAATGATAGGAAAATATAACTTTGTCTCAAATAGTCCAAGTTAACAACAATATAAATCTATAATAAGACTAGAAGTTTAGAAAAACCATAATGTGAACATTAATTTGGCAGAAGACTGTAAGACATACATTGTATTGACAATTTGACCTTGTAGCATCCTCTACATTGATCAAACTATAAATGAAAGTTCAGCTTTACGAAGTACTTCTTTCAATAATGCCACATAATCCATATGGATCCATACTGTAGAAAAAACAAAGACTGAATAAAGAACCAGAAACTAGGATTATAATTCCTTCAAACAGTTCATGTTAATTTGATGAGGATATACAAACACTGAAATATATTGTACCCAGATTATAAGTTGATGTGAAGAAGTATAAACCACGTGCTTGGGAAGAGATGCAACTTTCTCCCTCATCCTCTAGATAAAGCGGCCATTATGAAAACTCCGTCCTGACACATCGGCATGGAATTTTTCTAGCGGAAAGGAAAGTCTTGTATTGTTCCTCTACACAATTTGTCAACCAAAAACACAAATACAAGAGGCTGGAATTGTAAGAAATTTTGATGATCCTACATATCAAATTTCATTTCAAATTTTATTTTCAACCTTCAAGTCCGAGCTCTATGAATTTGAGGTATCCTCCTGGTTGGAGGAGCTCACAAACTATCCTATCAGGTTCGGTCAAATCTCTTTCAATAACAAGGACACACCTACCATCCTACAAGCATGCATGCATAAGAGAGCATTTCAAATAATTAGCATCACAATCACAATAAACTAGTTGTGTCAACAAAGAATCACATTCTAAGACCGAATAACAAAAAATGAGATTCAATATACAAAAACATTGTAATAAATCATTAACATCAAGAAAAAACATATACTAGACACTAAATTTTCGGTCACAATCCAAATTCACAACAAAATTGACATCAACTAGACCTCAAAATTCCCAATAGGAATCAACTAAACCTCAAAGTTGGCACCTTCATAGGCTTCAACAGACAGAAGAACTGGAAACACAATATTACAGAATGCAAACAGGTTGAATCTTCAATCTCACCTTGTCGAGAGTGTGAGTGAGGGCGGCACCAGCACCGACGACAATGACGTCAGCTTCGCCGTCTTCATTGGATATGAATTCGCATTCTTTGATTGTGGAGGTGGAAGGACATATATTGTATTTGGTAAAGGACCAAGAAACTTCTCAAATCTTGTCTCTCTGCTTTTTGTAGGAGTCTTGTTGTTACTCATTGAAGACGACTCATCCTGAATGGATGAACTGTACAACTCACGCTTCTTCTTTAGAACAACCAACAAGTCTTTCAATTGATCATAATCATGCTCAATGTCATTGATAATACTATGTATCTCAGACATAACATCATACACCAAAATCTTCTTCTCATCCATCTCAACAGATTCTTTAAAAACTAAACCATCAATCTCAAAAGTTGGTTTCAATGTTGAGCTCTTAGTCCATCGTGGTAATATATATTGGTCAGACATTTTCACATCCAAAGGTGGACCAACACATCTGATTACCAATATCATGTGACAACATGGAAGACCTATCTGCAAGAACCTATTACAAGAACACTTATATTCATTTGTGGATGGTAAGTGCTGAACCACAAATGATTTCTCAAAATGTCCACGAACACGGTAGTAATGAACACCACCCTCTGTGAGAGAACTAACAAAGGCACAATCATAGGCAGATGAGAGAAGCTGAGTTTGCAAATCATCAAAAATAGGCAGTATATAGACATCACAAAGCTGAACTTCCATTTGGGTCGGTGTCTTGAGAGTAGGACGTCGAGTGGAAGATTCAAAGTCATGCTTACTATGAGTATGTCTTTGAGAATCAATTGCATTTTCAAACTGCAACATGAACACTACAAGGGATGATGATGAGCCAATGAAATGTGAGAAGAAGAAGTTCTGAGATTCAGACCTCGAAGTTGTTCTAAGCAGGCCACCCATATGGACATTTTGAAAGAAAGCCGAAATCCATAAGTATCGTAGATCAAACATTGCCTTGAGCCAAACATTGTCTTGAAGATTGAAATCATTTATAATACCATGCCAAAGCTCCTCAAAATCCACAGGAGTAATCTCATCCCTCCAAACAATAGCATTGAATCTATCCCTGAAATCTTTATTTTGCTCTGGTTCAACCTTAATCTTACCCGACACTTTGAACATTATTTGCCACATGCAAAAACGATGAACACTTGAGCTAAAAACCTCCTCAACAACAGCCTTGACAGCAACATTTTGATCAGTCAAAATAACAAAAGGTTCATGTCCCATTGCCTTTTTGAAATGGTCAAACAACCACACATAAGATGGAATATCTTCGTTCAACAATAAGCCAAATGCAAAGGTGATTGAGCACTTGTAGTTGTCAACTCCAGTGAAAGGAACAAACACCATATCATACCTGAAAACAAAAAGCAAAAAATCATAATGTTGATCAAAACTATATTGTTTGTTCATCAAATGATATAACAATGTTCATCATTACTGTTAACAAAGTTCATCAATAAATATAACATAGTTCATCACAACTACAATGATTGTACACCAAAACAGGTAAGAATGTTCATCAAGACTGGTATGAAAGTTCATCAATAAATCTAACAATCTAAAAATGTTCATCAATGTTCATCAATAAATGTAACATTGTTCATCACAACTACTAAGAATGTTTACCAAAACAGGTAAGAATGTTCATCAACACTGATGTTAATTTAAAATAGAAACATACTATTTGATTTGTATGTTGCATCAGCAGTCACTACATCACCAAAGAATGAAAAACTCTTGTGTGCAATCGGATGAGCCCAGAATAAACGAGTTAGTTGATTATGCTCATTGACATAGTACTCAAAATAGAGAGCCTCACATCTCTCTTTCTTGCGAAAAAGGCTATCAATTACCATTTGAGCATCACAACCAACCATATACGCATTGAGATCTCGGTTAAAATTCTTGAAATCAACCAGCGAGGCACCGACATTTGCGTAAGATCCAACAGAATTCTTGAACATCTTAAACGCCTTGCTAGTACCAATATTGGACTTGATACAATTCATAATAAAGTCCTCATGGAATGGAGTCAATTTCCGGTTACTCCTGGCAAAATGACGTTGTGATTCATCAACCATATAATGTGTATGACGCTCCTCAAAAATCTTAACAGAATAGGCATCATGCGCAAGATAGCGAAGCGCTAATTGAGCAACACAACCACATCTATATGAATTTCTCTTCCTTTTTGATGAAGTGGAGTCATCTGCAGTATTTCCATCTACTTTCATATATCCCTGCCTACTGCAACAAAGATACTTCCAAATTGGAACTTTGGTCCCATCTTTAGTGCTAGTCCCTGACATGATACGTACACTAAAGCCTGCCCTGATGGCATATTTTTTATAAAATTCGATACCATCTTCAATTGATGCAAACACTTGACCTACATATGGCTTGTAAGAATCTTCACATAATGGTAAAAAGTATTTCGTATTTCCAGGAGAAATAGAAACTACACCATTGGCATTGGATTGATCAACACCTAGAAACATGTTCATCAGATATTAAACATATGTTCATCAAACAACTTATAAATGTTCATCACAAATCCTGTGAATGTTCATTACACTTTAAAATGTTGTGAATGATCTAGAACAAAGTTCATCAAATCAGTATTAAAAGTTCATTAAAACTGTATTCAACGTTCATCACATGTTTTATAAAAGTTCATCACAAATCCTGGCTATGTTCATGATATGTCCAATAGAATGTTCATCACTTCTATTACTTAAGTTCATCAAATCCATTATAAATGTTCATCAGAAATATTACAAATGTTCATCACATCACTAAAGATTCATCTTCAGTCTTTTAAATGTTCAATATATGTTCACTAACAGTCTTAGAAACGTTCATCATATGTCTTGTACATGTTCATTAATTACCTCAGAAGTATGATAATAAGCTTTTTCAAACCTTAAAGATAATCAATAATAGTTCATCGATGATGTTCATCAAATTTGAGATAAAACTTCTTCTAATATACACGAATCATCGTAAAACTTCAATAAATAAGCACAAATTTGAGAGAAACACGGGGATGAACTGGTGAAACAAAGAAAATAGAAGCAAAACCTAGATCCATAGGTAGAATGAAGGAGAAACAAGTTAACAAATGATAATCGATGTGTTGGATTAGCGAATAGAGCAATCAAGAGAACAAGGACGCCTAAATACAAAAAATCAACAAAAATCAGCTCACGCAAAACACAAAATTCTGAACGTAGACAAGATGAGGAAGACAAAATTAAAAACAATCAGAAACAAATAGAAGGGAGGTAATCAACGAAGGAATTACGCAACAGAAAAGAGAAGGCAAGATCTGAAGAAGATTTGTTGAACAACTTGGGAGAAAAGAAAACGAAGGCGAGAGGAAGAAGATGGAAATTTGCGAGATCTGTTGAACGCGCTTGTACACGCGCCCAAAAGTGAATATACCCCATCCGTCCGATCTGGCGAGATCCAACGGCCCATAATCATTCTCATTTATTATTGTAGTAACTATTATCACCAGACACTTTTCCAATTATAAATATGTATGTGTTTATTTTAGGATAATTCAGAGTTACAAGATATTATGCTTATTTATACTTTTAACCTTCTTCAAACCATATTTTATGTTCTTTAATATACAAAGAGTTATTTAATAATTATAAAGAAAATTTTATCTCATAATTTATTAATACTTTAAACTGAAATATATATAAATATTTAAAAACTGTTTGATTAACCATCTCTTTATTACAAATATTTATCATATTAATTCAAAAACTTAGTATTAAAGAATTGATATTTTTTTACTTTAGCTATTTAGGTAATAATTTAAATTAATTTTTTTTTTTTATAAATTATACTAAATTAGTATGAGATAAATGTACTAAATCTATTTTGTAAATTTTTTTTACCTAAATTATTTCTATATTTAAATTAAATTTATTATTTTATAAAACTCATGAACTAGTCTCTTTAGTACGAAGTACAATTTTATAAAATCACTCAAATTAAGGCCTTATTAGGGTAATGGCAAAGACAAAATGGGTAGGTTTTGGAAATTTTTTTTCTGAAATGGGCACTTTTTTGGAATAAATTCCCGTTGTAGACGTAGTTTGAAACAAGTTCTCAATATAGGCAATTTTTCAGGTTTGGAAATTTGTAACGGAGGAGAGGCGCTGTTATGGACAACGCCTCTTCCCGAAGCTAGTTTTTTTTTAAACAATAAGCCTTTGTATGAGGCGCTGTTATGGACATCGCCTCATTCGAAGGCCAAAAAAAAATTGATACATTTAAGCGGGATTGAACTCGTGTTCGGGTGGCTCGTTTGAGGCGTTGTTATGGATAGCGCCTCATACATTTTTTTTTTTTTTTTGCTATTTTAACATTTGATATATTTAAGCGGGATTGAACTCGTGTTCGGATGGCTCATTTGGGATCGTTCAGAATCAGAATCGAGCAAGATCAGTTTCGTTGGGTCCGTATCGATCTCATCTTTCACCAGATATGTCTCACACTTGATTCCGATTTCGAACGAGCCCTAACGAGCCACTTGAACCCGCGTAAGTCTCGCTACTGTAAATGAATATTTACAGATTCATTTCTCAATATCAGACGATGAGACACATACACATATCTGGGAAAGCAGAGATCGGTACAGACCCAACAAAACTGGTCTTGCTCGATTCCGAACAATTCCAAACGAGCCACCCGAATCGGCAACAAAGCTGGGATCGGTAAGCACGAGACTTACGCGGGTTTGGGTGACTCGTTTCAGATCGTTCGGAATCGGAATCGAGCGAAACCAGTTTCATTGGGTCCGTATCGATCTCAACTTTCACCAAATATGTGTCTCGTCGTCTAATAATGAGGCATGAATATGTAAAACTCCATTTACAGTAGTAGGTACGCACAAGACTTATGCGGGTTTAGGTGCCTAGTTTAGGATCGTTCTGAATCAGAATCGAACGAGACCAGTTTCGTTGGGCCCGTAACGATATCAGCTTTCACTGGATATGTCTCTCACTTGATTCTGATTCTGAACGAACCCTCATGATCCCTCGGAATCCGACATTGTCAACTTAATGAAGCTTCTTTAGGTAGTGGAAGGGTTTGGGTGGCTTGTTTGGGATTGTTCGGAATCGGAATTGAGCGAGACCAGTTTTGTTGGGTCTGTACCGATCCCATCTTTCACCAAATATGTGTCTCGTTGTCTGATATTGAGGAATGAATCTGTAAATCTCTATTTACAGTAGCGAGACTTATGCGGGTTCGAGTGGCTCGTTAGGGCTCGTTCGAAATCAGAATCGAGTAAGAGACATATCCTTCGTTACAAATTTCCAAACCTGAAAAAAGTGACTATATAGGAAAATTGTTTCAAACTACGCCTAAAACGATAATTTATTCCAAAAAAGTACCCAATCAGGAAAAAAATTCTAGATTTTGCCACGAAATTACAGTCGTGTGAGTCTTGACCAAAAGAACAGGGGAGAAGCAAAATCAAAAACCCTAACCAGGATGCTAGGATCAGTAGAGCAATTGCAATTTTCTGAAAAAATAGATATTCGAGCAGGTCAAGCTCCATCTTTTCAAGCAATTGGAGCGTCTGATTAGTCGTTTCGAAGGGGTCTCTGCTCAAATTGGATGTATTATCAAGCACAAAATTTGATTATGAACCGTGTGGGAAGTTCGAAAAATACTTGAATGATCTCTTCGCACTCTTCGAGTAGATTCATCTTAGCTCGCTGTTCATTGAGGGTGACGTTTATATTTCTAAGAAGTTCAATCCTTTCCACGGTGAGAAAAAGATTGGTGTTGTGCTGGGAGCGAAATCTTCAGCTGGACAAATAACAGTTCAGGGGATTTCCATTAGCGTCTATGCCGCACAATGCGTACTAGATATCTGTAACCCTCTTTCTCTTTAATCTCAAAAACTCGAAACATTTGTAGTTTACATTTGTTGCTGATTCCTGCCTCTGATTTTACCATTTAAGGTGTCGTTCGATTGGAGCCTTATTTCTCAGACCACTTGCCAATGAACGGGTGTGTATTGCTTCCTTTCTTAATTTTTCGTCTGGTGCAAAACAGTAGTGCAACCTTAGAATTATATGTTGGGATGATTATACAAAAACAGTAATGCCATGATTTTGAGTTCCGGGTGATATTGAGGAGAGGTAGTAGCTGCAGGTGAATTTGTGGGTATTGTTGCACCACATCGGGTTATCCTTTCTTCTAAGCTTAGAATTATTAGTAACTGACTAACTCTCGAAGGTGTCATTCGACTGTTCTACAGGTATTGAATAATGTGGCTGACAAACTTGAGTCTATCCACAGTATTGCTAGCTCAAAAGGTGAGAAACATTTCCACAATTGTTCTTCTTTTTGATCCTCTAGCTAATAATAAGTGTATGAATTAGTAATCTTTCTTATACCTAGTGGTTAGTCTGATATGTTGTGGTTATTTGCATGATGTCCTCCATTAACCTTTGCCTAATTCTCGTCAATATTGAAATGGATGTTGGCAACAACAATAACACGCCTGTTTTCAGGTGGTGCAGTTTCTGTACAAGCGTCATTTGTCAACCCATTGGCAGTTAAAATTGTAGATGCTCTTCAACTAGGTGATGCAAGCAAAGCGTCAGATCTTCTCTCAAATGTTAGCTGTGAATCGCATGAATTCCATGTTGACGATTTTGCTTTTATTCTTGACTACTGTGCAAGGAATCCTCATCCAGTGGTAGATATCTGCATGTTTCTTGTTGTTGAGAACTTGCATAATCAAAATTGATGCTTTAATGGCTCAGCAATTTGTATTAGGTGATAATTCATATAGTCAGCTATCCTTCTGTATGAAAAAACACCTTATTTGATCTTGCAGTTTGTCATGGAAACTTGGAAAATGTTGGAAGAAAGAAATATTGCGAGTCATACTTGCTATCTGCATATCATGAGATCTCTGTGCTATGCTGGTTGCCTTGAGGAGGTATATTCTAATTGGTATATCAATGTTATCTCCATCTTTTTTAGTGTAGCTAGGGGCAACTTACTTTCATTTGTTTTTAAATGCTATGATTGACTGGGTGCTGACAAAAGCATGCCCATAGTGAAATTCTATGAGTGTGGTACGCAATTATAAATTATCACTTTTGTTTCCTTCTTATTTTTTCAGGCGTTTGCAATGGTCAAACTTATAGGAGATAGCCTTCGTGCGAGTTTCACCCTCCCCTTCTACAATTACCTTTTGTTAGCATGTATAAAACATGAGGATGAAAATCGCACCTATCAATGTTTGGATCTGATGGATTCTCAGATGGTGGGGAAGAATGAAGTGACATACATTGCACTCCTGAAGGTATGATATCTATATATATTATAAAATTGATCCTTTGAGAAAGTAATGTCAATTGAGACTAATTAATGTTTAAACTTGATTTCCCCCTCTCCATCCATCTCCTATTTACCCAATGACAATTGAGACTTATTAAATGTCTAATAAAACCATAACTATGTGCTTAATTGGTTAGTATTCCTACCCTTTTCATCTTTTCTCTCTCTTCGGTCTTAGCCTCCAACCGTATGGCGATGGAGAGCAATCCGAGCACTGTCATAGTCTAACCAATTACTAAAAATTACATATATGAAAATATCTGAAGTATATAAATATCGACAAGAATTAAACTCGTTTAGCCCGCGCGAACACGGGCAATGACCTAGTTCTGATTAAAAGCTGACATCTTTGGGTAATAGGGCTCTTCAGAATCAGTAAAGCAATAAATTGATGTGCCTATATTTCACTCTCCAGCATGTTCCTAATCATAGTTAAGGTCTTACCCATTACATGGCATGTGCATCAAATTCTTTATTCTCTGTATAATAACATGTTCTACTGACTTCACGCACATAGCTTGAACTCTTCCTTTTTCTTGTATGTTTCAGCTTGCAGTTTGGAAGAATAATATTTCTGCTGTACGTGAAATCTGGAAGGAATATGGCAAGAATTATGACATGAACATTCTATCTCTGCGAAGGTTTATCGCAGCTTTTGCAAGTTTGAATGATCTGCAATATGCCTGCAAAACCATGCAACAAATGGTTGCCTTGGTTTTGAAAGGAGAACCCATTTTGGTTAAAATTATGAAAAGTAATTTTAACGGAAGGCAGCTGGATGCTCCTATTTCTCTAGAAAATGGCATTGGCCTGTACGATAATAGTTATCTTCCTTCAACTACAGTAAACAATGTAGAAATGGGCAGTGATAGAATTTATCCTCAGCTTTGTGCTATGAGTAGTGGTGCAGAAAGACTGAAAAGTAAAACTTTTGGGTTAAGTATGCTAACAGAGCATGAAAGAGACACCGTCATGAAGATTCTACAAGCTTCTTTCATTGATGTAATACAAGCTTGTTCTAGATCCAAAAATTCTGTGCTTTCTGAGCAACTAATATTGCAGGTACGTCACTGGCTGTTGCTACTCTGCGAAATCAGAGTTTTATTTCTTGAATGCTATGTTGGACAATGGTGTAACTGTAAAGTATTTTCCTTCTGGTTTTCCAAGGAATTAATTCTGGACAAACTATCCAATATGTTTTTTTCAAAAATTTAATTTTGTTATACCATGTGATAAGAGGTTTTGAAGATCTTCTATCAGCTAATATCATTGGTTCTTTACAATATATAGGAGTGTCACAAAAGAATTAATAATACTGACAGTTAAAAAATGACATATGTAGCTGTAAGTCCTGGTCTAAAACTAGCATAGTAATTGTTTAGTTTGTTTCTTTCACAAAGTTCTTGAGCTCGGATTGAGCTTCATCAATATTTTAATTATATGCTTCTATCTTCATTTTTTACTTCTCTAAATTTATTTGTTTCAGCAAAGTACTGAATTGTAGGGTGCAAATTTTGTATAGATGCAAAAGTTTGGTCTAGAACCTTCAAGGCGGTCACTTGATCCCTTTCTGAGAGCAGTTTTATCGGAAAGAGGATGCATCAGCTGCATAGAAGTTGTGAGTTGGATTGTCTGATTTTGTTGTTTAAAGCTTAGCGAATATCAATTTCTTCTTATTTCTATTTGTATTCTATGTTTCTTCCAGTTAAAATTTATGCAGCGAAGAAACATCAAGCCTAATTGTTCCACTCTCGTGGTTCTGTCAATTGGGTGCAGCAGAGAATTGCAACTTGATCTGGCTGAGTTGCTGCTTAGTGAGGCTTCAGAGTGTACAACTGTTTCTCCTTATAATGCCTTACTGAAGACATGTATTGCATTGGTAAGAAGTCTTTTTTTGGTTGTTGATTTAGTCGTGCATAGAATGTGCATATCTGAATTTGGTGTCTGATATGTGATCACCCATTACAGAATATTTGTGCTGGTTAACTATGACAAAGGTTGAATTTTGATCTTCACGATCTTTTTTTCCATAAAGTTGCAAATTATTTTCTTTCCGCTGTCCTTATTTGTGGCTCACAGAGGGTGTTGCAGCTCATACGATTTTAATAGTCCTGTTTCTAACTTTACTTTGAGTTGCTTTTAGTCACATCCATTTTCAAATTCTTTTACGGAGGCAATCTGAATGTAATGGTTCAACACATGAATCTAACATGTGCTGCTTATTATACTTGATCCATTTTCAGATCTTTTTCTGGAATGTAAATAACAGATTTTATATCATGTGCTGCTATTATACTTTAGACTATAGTATAGAAAGACGTGATATGCTGACTTGACATTGTTCATGTTTTATTTTTTTTATAATTATTGAAGAACTTCACATTTGTTCTCAGGATAAACCTGAGCGTGCTCTTAAGATACTGGCTGAGATGAAAAAAAGGAAAATCAAACCAACCATCAAAACATATAAACTACTGCTAGAATTGTTTTTAAACGTCAATGCCCCATATGAAGAAGGGAATATGTTGTCCCGAGCAGATGCTGCTAAACGGATGAAAGCTATTGAAATGGATATGCTAGATAATGGGATCCACCACGATGAACATTCACTATTACAGTTGGTAAAGTTATCATCCGTTTTACCTTCTTACCGAGAATATGATCAGGCGTTCTCTAATTCTGAAAATATATTGTCTTTGTTTCAGTTGAGAGGCCTTGCAGGGGAGGGTATGATAACCGAGATGATGGAATGCTTACAATTAGCAGAACAGCAGGGGTCCATCCAGGACAAAGATCTCGGAATCCTGATCTATAACAGTGTATTGCATGCACTTAGTGAAGCTGAAGAGGTAACATATCTAAACAACAACAACAGTTTCTTCTAACTTTACTTCTCCATATAATCTTTACTTGTGGGCTCTGGTTTATGGGTTTTTAATGTTGTGCAGAGTCACATGGCGGTAGAATTATTTAAAAATATGAAGATGCATGACTTTTCCTTTGATGATGCTACTTATACTATCATGATCGATTGCTGCGCCCATTTAAGATGTTTAAAATCTGCATCCGCATTAGTCTCATTGATGATACGTGATGGGTTTTTGCCTCAAGTCGTGACATACACTGCTTTAATGAAGGTATTCTTTCTGAATTCTACTGGGCTCACCTGAAATTTCGCTTGTGTAAATCCTCTTTCTTCTACTTTTGAATTCTGCATTAATTAAGGCACTCTATTCCTGCTCCGAATTTGTAATACTGTAATAGCATGACATAAAATCATATCATACAATTCTTTTGTAAAAACGCTAGCTTATGTAATTTATTTTATTTTATTTTATCCAGGTTCTATTAGATGGCAACAATTTTGACAGTGCGCTTAATCTTCTTCACCAAGCTCTCTCAGATGGACATCAACCTGATGTTCTGGCTTTCAACACCGTTCTAAATAGAGCATTCATAAAGGTATAACTTTTTACTCACCTTGAGAATTATATTTTGACCTCAACTACTTCACTACATTAATCTAAAGCTCTTCCTCATGAAAATTCTGACAGGGAAGAATTGACATCATCGAGTTCATTATCGAGCAGATGCGCGTGCAAAGGGTCAAGCCGGACCCCACCACCTGCCACTATGTATTCAATGCTTATGTTGAAGGAGAATTTTTCAGCACTGCTTTTGAAGCACTCGAGGTTTTGAGTTTGAGAATGATATCAGAAGACAAAACTGTCCTCCAAGAAACTAGGGCAGAGTTTGAGGAAGGTTTCATTTTAGCAGAGGATTCAGAAGCAGAATTAAGGATGATGAAATTGTTGGGCAGATGTAAAGAAAATTTCTGCTTTGCACTCCTTAATTTGAGATGGTGCGCCATTATGGGATCCGAGCTTACTTGGGAACCCGATCACAGCCCTTGGTCAATGAGACTTTCGAGCTACACCATTTGAAAAGGAAGATGTTCAGTTATTTGGGTCATTTGGTTCTACATACAGCGTGCTTGCACAAAGGTTAACTTCTTTATTCTTTTAATTTTGAGGTGCAATTTGGATTTTTAGGGTAAAAATAATTCTTGGGTTTATATAAAACAGGGAAGTCATAAGTGTGATGGTTTTGAGCATTTGGATCTTTGCTTGTGGGACCAAACATTGAGCTCATCATTGCAATGGCTGGATTAAGGAACCAAGATTACAGGCATTGAAAGCAGAAGACAGTTGAGTTGTTTTAACCCCTGTCCGATGATTTGAGCATCTGTTTTTCCCCCATTTTTAATTTGGGAAAATTATAAATTCCAGTATCTTTGTAACATTGAGTCGCAGGTCATTTATTTTCTTGGGTAAGATTTTGATTATTTAATTTAACTATTATACGTTAAACAAATTTTGCCCTGTAATAACAATAAGTATATGTCATGCTCGCCTCAAACGATTGCTCACCATAGAGGCAAGTGTTGAGATTTCGTAATATACACTTGATTGTTCCAAAATATTCTGACTTTTGATTCATTTTTAATATTTTGAAACTCATTTCATTATTGAAGATGCCGTTGTCCCTATAACAGTTTCAAGGGGTTGAATTTTTGTTGGGACATATTTATTTAGCTTTTTTGGTTAAAAAGAGCTAAATGCTCAAACTTATTCTTAACTAGCGTAGTGGTTCGTGTCATTCATTTGAAAATTTTATGTCTTTTGACTCGTGTTCGTCCAAAAATTAAGTTAACTTTCATCAAATAAGAAAATTAAGTTTAACTTTTTGCTTTTGAAGACTATTTATAAAAAGGAAAAGTGTCATGTAATAATACTTGTTAAAATGATAAATGAGAATGAATGTGGAGCCTTGGATCAAGAGAGATCCAAGAGCTCATATGATGACACGTGACATCCCTTGTCACCACCGCCGGACCTCCACCGGACCTCCACCGGACCACCGCCAGACCATCGCCGGACCATCGTCGGACCACCTCCGACCACCGCCAGACAATCTTTGGGCCTCGTCAGAATTAAATTGTCACAAAGATGTATTAAATTTTTCACAAATATTACAAACTTATTTATTACTAAATGTTCATCACGTTGTTCATAAATGTTCATAAATGTTCATCACAATGTTCATAAATGTTCATTTGTACATACTCTACTGAATGTTCATCACATTATACTTAAAATTTCACCAACTGAATGTTCACCTAAATGTTCATCATCTCATACTTCAATGTTCACAAGAATTTAATAAAATGTTCATTAGCCAAAGTTCATTACAATCGACTTAAATGTTCATCACGTTGTTCATAAATGTTCATTAAAATGTTGATAAATGTTCATCATCTCTTACTTAAATGTTCATCAAACATCACTTTAATATAATTTCGAGTAGAAAAACACTTGATATTCATATAAAATTACCTAAATGTTCATCATCTCATACTTAAATGTTCACAAGCATTTAATAAAATGTTCATTACTCAAAAGTTCATTACAATTAGCTTAAATGTTCATCACGTTGTTCATAAATGTTCATCAAAATGTTTATAAACGTTCATTTTGATATACTCTACTGAATTTTCATCACATTTTAATTACATGTTCACCAACAAAATGTTGATCACGTTATAATTAAATGTTCACCAATTTGAATTAGACTTAAATTTTCATTTATTTTTATACTTTTTCATTTATTATTGGACCTCCACCGGACCACCGCCGGACCTCCGTCGGACCGCCGCTGGACCGTCGCCGGACCTCCGTCGGACCGCCGCCGGACCGCCGCCGGACCGCCGCCGTCGGACCTCTACCGGACAACCATCGGATGGTCGCTGGGAAGTCGTCGGGTGGTCGCCGGAAGGCCGCCAGACCACCACAACTACCCCCACTACAAGTGAAGGTAGCTAGTTTAATCTAAGTCATTGGATGCCTTGACATCAAATGGCTTAGATTCATTCTTATTTATCTCTATAAGAGAGTTTATTATGGGATTCACACCCTTATAAAAATATATTTTATTTCATGAAAGTAATGTATGTAGCTTGACTTAATT
Source organism: Oxyria digyna (assembly GCA_029168935.1). NCBI lineage: Eukaryota > Viridiplantae > Streptophyta > Magnoliopsida > Caryophyllales > Polygonaceae > Oxyria > Oxyria digyna. The sequence goes on along the minus strand of JAPVLV010000001.1, from coordinate 58,814,016 downwards.
TTTATTATCGAAAATCATCCTAATTTTATTTTAAAATATTAACATTCAACATAACTTTTATTCTCAATGGAATAACTTGTATTTTTGTTGTTGAAAGATATGATATATATAATTTTTTATGATTTATTTCTAATGTAATTATGCACTCTATTAATAATTAAAATTAAAGATAAAATAGTAATTGTTTAACAAACAAAGCCTAAAATCACTCTAAAAGTTCTAAAAAGGTTATTTCTAATGTAATTATGCACTCCATTAATAATTAAAATTAAAGATAAAATAGTAATTGTTTAACAAATAAAGCCTAAAATCACTCTAAGAGTTCTAAAAGGATTAGTTGTAATATATAAGATAGATTGCTACACATGAAGATTCAAAGTCGCAACTTGAGGGGATTTCATATTTGAAAGGGTATCTACCAACCACAATATAAAGGAGAAGCAAAGTATTCACGAAAAATTGTGTCACCTCACTATTTTATCAAAAGAAAAAAATAATCAAATTTAATTATAAAAAATAACAGTTTTCCTCCACCAAATCGAAAGACCCCGCTACTATCTCAACTTCTCTAATTATTTGCTCATTTTTAAAAAAAAATCCAAGTTTTCAATATGTTTAAGGAGAAATTCTTCATCATAGAATGTTATCTTATGGTGAAGGATTAAAAGTTTTTCGTTATTCCTATAAATTGAATGAAAATTCATTAAAAGTTTTTTCACTTATTATATGTATTATCAAAGGTTATTTCTATTTATTGATGACTTTTTATAACCTTATCATCAAATTCATCAGGTTTTTCCTTCCTTATCCTTATATTTTACTATTAAATGGGGATCATGTATATACTAAATTTATATTTGATTGTTTTGGGCACTTCAAATGTCAATATACCAAATTTATATAGCTATGTGAAATGTCGAGGAAGAAAAAAAGACTTAAGTTCGTGCAGTTAAGTTAATCCATATGTATCTACATGTTGTATGCTAATAGACTATTGTTTATAAATAAAAAACATTTCTTTGTTATTGATTCTATTATGTTTCCGTATAAAATATGAAATTTAGATGCGAAATGTGTAAAAAAAATCTTATGCTTATTTAAGACTATCTAATTGTATTTTGGTTGAGTATATACGATAGGTTGAGTGTATGATATGTTGATGTATATTTTACATTGATCATTCAGTATTTTAAATCTCTTTTTACATATGTATATTTTATATACTAATGTATTGCGTATTCTATAAAAAAAAAATTAAAAAAATATAACTATAACCTATTTATTATTTTAACGATATATAAATTTTAAGCATTCTATATATATTAATGTAGGGTGAAATTCGGGTGAGGATGCCCTCTTAGAGTAAGAATAAGGATCCACTCCATCCTACGGAAGGAGTAGATCCAAGGGCTAGCAACTAGGAGTGTAGAGTGGTGGTCCTCACACTTAATTAGATCTCCTTCCTTCCTCCGCAACTCCTCACAAAAACGTTCCAAACCTTCGCCGTCGCCGCCTCCCTCTACAAAATCTCCTCCATCCGAATCAACTACCACGCCTCGTCGCCGTCTGGTCTACGCCGAAGCGCATTGACTATAAACTACTCGCTGCCGTTTGGTTTATGTCGGAGCACATCGACTAGAAACTATTCGTCATCGGAGAAGAAGGGATCGTTCACCAAGAAATGTTCTCTTGTATACTCTAGACTCGTGTATTGTATCAAAATTAAGATATAACTTGCAATTGCTGTATAAAATAGTATGATCATTGTATATCTCATTGAATTTGAAATACAACAAGTGTGCATGACAATTGATTACTGGTTTTCTTCTCACTTTATGTTTCCTAGAAGTTATTATTAAATCTCCATTTTTTTTATGTGCAAGCTTGATTAATGGAATAAATGATAGGTGCATCAGTGGTAAATGATAGGTGTATCAGTGGTAAATGACAGGTGCATTAGTGGTTAAGTAAAGGTGTATGAGTGGTAAAGGATAAGTGCATTGCATCAGTGGTAAAGTAAAGGTGCATCAGTGGTAAAGTAAAGGTGCATCAATGATTAAGTAAATGTGAATTAGTGATTAAGTAAAGGTGCATGAGTGATAAAAGTATAGGTGCATCACTGGTAAGGTAAAGGTGCATCACTGGTAAGGTAAAGGTGCATCACTGGTAAAGTAAAGATGCATCAATGGTTAAGTAAAAGGTGCATCAATGGTAAAGTATAGATGCATCACTGGTAAAGTATATGTGCATCACTTGTAAACTAAAGGTACATCACTGGTAAAGTAAATGTGCATTAGTGGTTAAGTAAAGGTGCATAGGTGGTAAAGTATAGGCGCATCACTGGTAAAGGATAGGTGCATCACTGGTACAGGATAGGTGCATCACTGATAAAGGATAGGTGCATCACTGGTAAAGTATAGGTGCATCACTGGTAAAGTAAAGGTGCATGAGCGGTAAATGATAGGATATGTGCATCACTAGTAAAGTATACGTGCATCACTGGTTGAAAGTAATGATTGTATATAATAAATTGAGATTAGGCAAAGGATGCATATAAGCATTCGAGAGAGATGAGCGAAGCTAAAGAGAGTTATGTGTCGTTGTTTAAAGCGAGAGGAGGCCATGCATGGAGGATGATTCTCCTCTACCGACTTTTCGCCGCTTTCCTTCTTCTATGGAGAACGAATTCGTCAAATTCGAGAGATGTTATGGAGAGATCGACGGAGGAACCATGTTGATGAAGAGGTCGGCGACGAGAAAACGTCGGGAGAGAGCGGCTGAATTGTATCGCTGAAAGAGAAAGGGAAGGAAAAGAGAAAAGGGGAAGGAAACACATGAGATTAAAACATTAGTTATGGCACGGAGAGTGGAGATTTAATCCACACTCCTTCTTTGTAAAGATCACCTAATTTTTTTCCATTAATATAAACTTATAACGGGGTCTAACTAGTTTAAAGGGAAGATGAGAATACTTAGAGGGAAAGACACTAATAGACCATTTTCAATTAGTGTTTCCAAAACTATACCCTATGAGAATAATGGGAACGGATCTAGAATTAATAAAGCACTTAATACACAATTGGACAACAAACCCTTCATCCTCTCCAAATGCTACATAACCTATCTCAAGAGAATGCTTTTATAGTTTCTCTTTTACTCCTTCTCTTCAACCAATTTACCTCCAACCATTCATTTCTTTTCTTCATAGCAACATCGCGTCACCGCTCCACCGGACACCAGCGACCCCGAATACAACATCAAATCGTGTTGCTACATCGACCTTGTTGACCAACGGAAGCGTTGCTCCACCATCGACGCCGCCCACGTTGCTACACGGCTGCCTACACTACAACGTTGTTGTTCATCGTCCAATCTGTAACGCTTATATATCAAAAACTTACACGATTATATATCAAAAACTTACACGATTAGGTTACGTTAATGTTACATAATTAGATGTACATAAATTAACAAAGCTACACAAACCTACAAAACAATATTACTACACAAATTGACATTAGATTTCATAATTATGTTACATAAAATTAAATGTTTACTAAGTCGAGTTCTTCGTTCTCCTACACAAAACTCACTTCTTGTTTCGCGATTAAGTTACGTAATTTAATATTGCAATTAGGTTATATAATTAAAATTTATGATCAACCATCAAAGTCACATAAAAGCTTAAGTAATTAGTATGGTGAATTAGCTATTAGGTTGGTTAACAGGTTCGTAAATAATTAATAGGTGAAACAAATTAGAAGAACGTTGTGTACCCTAATCGTTATATACGAGTGCTAACCTATACTACTTGATTAACATTGAAAGTTGTGTAACCTGATAAAGAATGTACCGACCTCCTCCTTGCCTTGCGTAACCTAGTTAATCAAGAAGGCATGATTAATTAAACAAACTGGCATGTTCCTGGCTAGATTATTTAATCAACAAATATCGTTTATAATGTTTAGATATGGATCAAACGTAGGTTTAATTAACAATCATAAGTTTCACAAACAATTAGGCTAAACATGGATCAAATAAATAGTAGGTTTAGTTAGGCTACTTACCCAAAATAGTCGGATCGAGGACAAAGAAAAGACTCGACGATGAAGAACTTGAAAGTGGAGGAGAAATTAACGAGGAAGAACTGACTTACACAAATTAAGTCTGAATGAATTGATTAAGTTAACAAGGGTAATTTTGGAATAATAAATTATGAAAATTTAAAAGAAAAAAAGAGGACAAAAGGATATTTTTCCTAAATTAAGTGAGAACTAGTGATCGACCCGTACCCCAGTACGGGGTGTTGATTAGTTATTATGCAACATAGCAGTTTATAAGTATGTTATTCTATAGTAGATAATAATATCAATATTTATTTATTATATATTTTCCTTTCTAATGATGAAAATTACATTATTAAAATGAGTCTGTTACGTGATGGATTACCTAACAGCTCAATGTTAATTTAAGTCATTGACATGCACATTTGACAGAATGTGAATGTCATTGATAATATGTGAAAAGTACATGCACACACATGCGTACATTCGTACGTTAAGCCGCTCGCGTCATTCGCACCTGATCCGGACTCTTTAAAATATCTATTTATGTTCAGATGGTGACATAATATTTTAATAGAGCCAGGCGATTACTTATTACTCCGTAGATTATAGCATCAATAGTTTAATAGTTGCATGCTGTAGCCAGTAGCCGGAATAATTTAACATCTTGTAGCAGGAATATGGTTGAGAAGAACTAAACTTGATAATAGTTTTTGCAAATTTGAACTTTTCAATTTCTAAATTTATTATCTACTTGGCAATTAATCCGGAAAGCTAAAAAGGCTAAAAATCTGAGACATAGACATGCATTCCCTCCAAAACCAGCACAAATGCATCAGTCTTCAACTTGAACCTTGACTAAGCTCCTGCCAATTCAAATGTGTATACAAATTCAGAACACATACATGACAAATTCTACAACTTAGAACACATTAACTGACATACCAGGTTCTTCGAGCTCAGACGGCCGCTTAACTTCCCTCAACTTGACAGTATTCACCAAGCAATGCATAAATCCATAGTGAGGAAATCTCTCAAACCAAGTATCTTCAAACGCATGATTATCCCAATGCTCACCTGAACTACTCTTTCCATACTTATGCACCCATCCCGACCCATTATGTCCTTCGCCCCAAGTTCGGTTCCACTCGTCTCCATACTTTCCATGCCACCATGTCTCTCCTTGCTCAACTCCATGACTGTTCATATCAAAGTGTTCATCCCATTTGTCTCCCCATTTTGACCACACGTCTCCTTCAAACCGCTCTGCCCATTTGTCTGTGTACTTCTCACTTCCTCCAAAACCGTCATACTTCTCCCCCCACCTTTCGTGCCAAACATGAGCATGACCGTGTTCTACTTCTGTATTTGGGTCAAGGCTGTTGGACCCGGTTCTCGCGATCAATAATGTGGACCCGGTTCTCGCGACTCTAATGACGCAAACCCGGTCCGCGACCGAGAAACAGGCCGCGAGCCCATAAGGCCAGAAAATGGGTCGAGAACGAGAGGCCCATTAAGAAGCCCAATAGGTTAAGAGAGCAATAACGGATTGTGTGGGACCCATGGTGTGGTTATAAATCCTAACGGCAAAGAGAGAGAAAGGGACGGTCGACTGAGAGCATCTTCTTCCCCCTTGAGAGAGAGAAAACACAGAGGGCGATTACTCGTTTCCGAGCTCGTCTCTTCGTTCCCGATTTACCTCTTTTCGTAGGAAATCGGATGATCGGTACCTGGATCCTGACTCTCGGTATCGTCATCGTGCTTTTGAGGTTTGATTCGTCACGATTGCTTGAGTTTCACCATTTACTGTTTCATTGAGTTGGCTCACGAGGTTTCATTGTTTTAGTCATTACTTTGTTCGCTATCTTCTCTTTGTGTTGCTTCATTCTGCTGTTGTTATTGAGGCATTGTGCTCGTTTACCTGTTGCTATTACTGACTTGAGCGTCAGAGAGCCAAATCTGGGGGTTCAACCTTCTGGTTTGGTTGTGCAGGTACAATAGGGATTGAAGAACATAAAGAACAGAAGGGAAAAGCATATTTTGATCCAGATGACAGTGTATTACAAGTTGTTGCTCCAGTTTGCGTAAGGAAGGTCTCCAGCACTTGAAGATTTCTAGAAGGCCAGATCTCGCGAGGTGTTGATTGCGAGATCGCGAACATCTGGGCTCCAACACTGGCGCCGACCGTGGGGACCTTCTCGCGCAGCTAGCTCCCTTTGAAATCTCAAGAGTCAGCTCGCGAAGGGCAGAATCATGGTTGAAACTGGCAGAAGCGGAACAGTAAACGCCCCCACATCACACCTCAATCAAAACACTCTCAATCCCCCACCACTCCCTCGCGTTGAAGAGGAAACCCCCGAGCTTATCACTATCCCTCGGGAACAGAATGAGCTTTTTGCCGCCTGGATAGCGCAAGGCGCCCCGATTGTCCCAAATACAGCTAACCAGAGGGTCGAACCTCTTAACGACCAGACCAATCGCGACGTGAGAGAAGTTAATCGAGAAGAGGTAGCTGAAATTGTCCCGGATGACAGAGCCTCGGTGTCCAGAAGGCCGAGGGAAAGAAATGACACTCGCGACGTGGATCGGGGACGGTTCGACTTGAACCAGGCCCCAATGAGTCATCAGGAGCACTATAACTCCCAACATGATGTTCGTTACGACGAAAGGGGCCGCGCATACTACCCTGCGCAGGAACAACGCGAGTATCAGAAAACACCCTACTACAATCGCGAGGCGTCCCAGAACCCTCCTCTCGACTTTTCAACAAAATTTGGCCCCACAGCTTTTGCAGAACATATAATCAGAGCCCCACCGCTACCAGACTTTAGATTCCCGACTGTCAAGGAATACACTGGTAAGGGAGATCCCAAAGAACATCTTACCCGGTACAAGTACGCTATGATCGCGAGGGGTCCGGATGAGGCTACCCTTTGCAAAGGATTCCCAGGAACACTCGCGGACACCGCCATGACGTGGATGTTAAATCAACCACCCGGGAGTATCTCTTGCTTTGCAGATATCGAGAGGGGATTCTTGTTGCATTTTGGCTCCTCAAAGAAGAGAAAGATCACCATGCAAGAAGTGGTCGGGGTCAAACAAAAAATGGGTGAAAGCCTGGAAGAGTATGTGAAAAGATTCTCGCTAATGGTCCTAGAAGCTGATGACTTCGATGATAAAACCGCCAGGGTCGCGTTCTTAAACGGGCTGGCCGACGGGAGCGAATTCAAAAAACACCTGTACAGAAAGCAGGAAGGGTCTTATCAAGCCATGTTAGAAAGAGCTTACGTCGAAATACAAGTTGAGACTCACTCGAGCGCACCCGCAGGGGGCGGAAGTCAGAACGAGCAGAACCAGAGCCAAAACTCTAGAAAGAGTAATCAGAATTGGGGGAACAAAAGGCAGCAATTTGAGCAGGGGCAGAGTGATTCACGTGCTCCAGGTTTGGTAACGCAGCGTCAGAATCAGAATCAGTACCAAGACTACAGACAAAATACGGACCAGAACCAATTTCAGGAGCAGAATTTAATGAACCAAAGAGATGACCACTATGGCTATAGAGGTCGCGGCCGAGGCAATGGAGGCCGAGCTCGCGGTCACGATGGAATGTGGTGCTCCAACCACAACTCCACTACTCATAACACAGATGAATGCCGGAGTGGCCCAAGGACGAACAACGAGCCCGAGCAGAGAGTCGTCCTCATGAATCAAAGGGGCGGGGGAAACTATCAAGGCAGGGGTGGTAGAAACCCTGGCCGGGGGCCATTCAGAGGGGGAAACAACAATGGTGGGCGAGGAAAAGGGCGCAATCAGCAGCACGCGAACGATCCTCATCCCCCTCAACGCAACCAAGATTTCCCGCGACCAGATGGTCATGTAGGGACCATAGCCGGGAAGCATGTCCCTATACCCCCGAACAGGCGTGAGCAACGCAAGATGATCAACGCACCGCTCCCTCGCGGGCTCCCAGTTATGAGCATCGCGAAGCCCCTTCCCAGAGAACCATATCAACTAGTTTTTGCTAACAAAGAGATCAATGAGTGGGCAGTCTCTTCTGGTGATCCATTGGTTATACATCTACAAATTGGCACGAAACTAGTCAGCCGTATTCTGGTTGACACGGGCAGCTCTGCCGACATAATATATCTGGATGCCTTCGAAAAGCTAGGGGTCGACCCACGAATGAAAAGACCAACAAGAACAACCTTAGTAGGCTTCGCGGGAGAAATAGTCACTGCTCTAGGAGTGGTGAGTTTAGATGTAGTGATGGGAGATGAGACAGGGCCACGAAGATCAGAAAAGATTGATTTCGTAATCATCCCGACAAGCTCGAGCTATAACGCGATCATCGGGAGAGGCACGTTGTGCAAGTTTGATGCCGTAGTATCCATGAGCCATTTCTGCATAAAGTTTCCCACACCATCCGGAACTGGAGTCGCGACGGGTGTGGAGAAAGAGAGCATCTCTTGTTACATCAAGTCTGAAAAGGGAGAAGAAACGCCTCTGCTCGCGAACCAACTTTTTGTCCCGGGCATGCCTAATGTTGAGGAAGAAGCTGAGTTAGATGTTCGCGAACCCCCTAGATATCAGGATTCTGAGGGGAATGTAGACAGAGCAAAGTTTTCCGGATTTAAAACACAGGAAGTCACTCCTTTTGTGAATAAAGAAGAGAAGTTATCGGTAGGGGGTAGCCTTGACCCTATGGTGATGGTAGAAACTGAAAACCTGCTATCAGAATCGCGAGACGTCTTCGCTTGGTCCCCCAAAGATTTGAAAGGAATTCCCCCATCAGTGATCACTCACTCTCTAAATATTAGCAACGATGTCCTTCCCAAAAGACAGCGAAAGAGAAAGCAAGCAGGTCCGAAGAATGATGCTGCGGCCGCAGAGCTCGCGAAACTCCTAAAAGCTGGGTTTGTTAGACCGGTGCAATACCCGGCATGGTTGGCTAATGTCGTAATGGTCGCGAAGAAGGGAACGGGAAAATGGAGGATGTGTGTAGATTTCACAGATTTAAACAAAGCCTGCCCGAAAGACAGCTACCCGCTACCTTCTATCGATCAGCTTGTAGACTCCACCGCAGGACATGAAGCACTTAGTTTTTTAGATGCTTACTCAGGATACAACCAAGTCATGATGAACCCCCTTGACTCAGAACATACCTCTTTCATAACAGACAAGGGAACCTTTTGCTACAAGGTGATGCCTTTCGGCCTTAAGAACGCGGGGGCCACTTTCCAGAGACTGGTAGACCGTATTTTCAGTGATCAGATAGGAGATACAGTTGAGGCCTACGTTGACGACATTGTGGTGAAAAGCAAGGAACAGAGTAATCACGCTCGCGACCTGGCGGAAGTATTCGCGACTCTCAGAAAGTACGGGATGAGTCTAAACCCAGACAAGTGCGTGTTCGGGGTCACAGAAGGAAAGTTTTTGGGCTTCATGATTAGTGCTCGCGGTGTCGAAGTAAATCCCGATAAAGTCAAAGCCGTTCTCGATCTTGAACCACCGCGGTCTACCCATGAGGTCCAGCGGTTTGTAGGCCGAGTAAATTATTTGGGGAGATTCTGTGCCAAGCTGGCCGAACGAAACCTCCCCTTCTTCGAAATTTTGAGAAAACCAAAGAACTTTGAGTGGACTGAAGAATGTGGTCAAGCATTCGCGAGCCTCAAAGAACATCTGACAAAGCTCCCGATCCTATCTTCCCCGGTTCCGGGAGAAACTCTCCAGTTGTATCTCGCGGCCAGCTCAAGGGCGGTAAGTGCAGTCCTTGTTCGCGAGTCAGAAAAGCCAGTCTATTTTGTTAGCCGAGCTCTATTGCCCGCGGAGACACGGTATTCCCCAGTTGAGAAGTCTGTACTTGCACTGATAACGGCTGCTCGCAAACTAAGACCCTATTTCCATGCACACCCGATTGAAACCCTAACGGACTTGCCACTGAATAGCTTCATGACAAAACCAACCGTTGCAGGGAGACTCACAAAATGGGTCATCGAAATGTCAGAATTCGATGTAGTATATCGACCCAGGCCAGCTATCAAAGTACAAGCGCTTGCCGACTTCATCGTCGAAACAAGTTTCAGAGAAGGGGAAGTGGTGAATCCGTATGGTGAACAGATGATGTGGATAATGCATACTGACGGGGCTGTAAACGATGAGGGGTGTGGCGCAGGTGTGATTCTCACGTCGCCTACGGGAGATGAGATAAGCCACGCCATTGCACTAAAGTTCAAACCCACGAACAATGAAGCTGAGTATGAGGCCTTAATCGCAGGATTAGAGTTAGCCATTGGCCTTTCAATCTCTGTGCTATCATGCTGTTGCGATTCAGAAGTTGTAGTAAAGCAGGTACAAGGGCTTTATGAAGCACGAACAGGGAACCTCCCGCAGTACCATGCATGAGTCGCGACGTTGACCTCGCTTTTCATGCATTTCGAAATAAAGGCAATCCCAAGAGAACTGAATAAGAAAGCAGATGAACTCGCGAAGCTGGGAGCCGGATGGGAAGGTCCCAAAGAAGAACGCGAGCGAAGGTCAGGGTTCATGGTATCAAAAGGGGGGCCCCCGAAATATCTGTTTTTTGTGAAAGAAGAAAGCGCCATCAGTCGCGAGATTGAAATGATGGCGATCAACACTTCGTCTGAAGATTGGCGTCGCCCAATCATTGACTATCTCAGATATGGTCGCGGTCCAACTGACCCGAAGGAACTCATACAATTAAAAAGAAAGGCTGGACGTTTCTATATCAGCAGAGGCGAGCTTTATAAGAGAGGAGGTGACCCTTGCGAGCTGAAGTGCATGGGTCACTACGAGACAAAAGCCTATCTCGAAGAGCTACATGCTGGGCTGTGTGGGACACACGCAGGGTGGAGACCCCTGGTGTACAAAGCTTTGCGCCAAGGGCATTTTTGGCCCACAATGAAACAAGATGCTCAAGCGATGACGCGAGCTTGTCAGGCGTGCCAATATTTCGCCCCTGCCTCCCACCAACCAGGAGTCCAGCTTCAGATCATGGGAAGCCCCATCCCTTTCGCGATGTGGGGGTTGGATCTTCTTGGCCCTTTTAAACCAAAGGCCCCAGGTCAGCTCGAGTATATCATTGTCGCAGTCGACTACTTCACAAAATGGATTGAGGCGGAAGCACTCGCGTCGACAACAGTACCTGTAGTGAAAGAATTCCTTTGGAAGAACATTATCTGCCGCTATGGGTTGCCACGCGAGATTGTAACCGATCGTGGCCCTCAATTTAACTCGCCCCAACTGATGACATGGTGCAGCGATCTGGGAGTTAAGTTAAAAATTGCTTCAGTTGCACATCCACACTGCAATGGGCAGGTAGAAGCCGTCAATAAGAGCATTGTCACAGATCTGAAGAAAAGGCTAGATAACGCCAAGGGCAGATGGGCGGAGGTCCTGCCACTTACTCTCTGGGCCAATCGAACCACAGTGAAAAAAGCAACGGGAGAGAGTCCTTTCGCCCTCGCGTATGGAGTAGAGGCCGTGGTTCCAGTAGAAATTTTGTTCCCGAACGAAAGACTCCTTCACTATGACTCGGAAACCAATGACGAAAAGATGAGGATGGAACTCCAACTTCGCGAAGAAACCCAAGAAATGGCAGTTATCCGGGCGGCCGCTTACAAAGCGGGCGTCGCGAAGTATTATAACAAGCATGTCAAGGAGAGAGGTTTCGTGAAAGGAGATCTGGTCCTAAGAAAGACAGAGGGGGGGAAACTCGATCCCAACTGGGAGGGGCCGTACATAGTGGATCGCGAGGTCGCCCCAGGGGCCTATCGACTGAAGGATAGCTCTGGCAATCACGTTGCAAATTCCTGGAACGTGATGCGACTACGCCGCTATTACGCCTAGCCCACTCCCCCACACAGGTATGGATTCCCACATTTTTGTAACATGTCTGCATACTTTAGATAAATATTTCATGGAAAGCGATACAATCGCGATATAAGACGTTCTAACAAGCTGTATGCAGGCGAAAGAACCGATTGAAACTAAACATTAGCAAGAATCTATCATCGGGTTACCAGAGGAATAAATACTTTCGCCACAAAGGGGGACGTGATCTCAAAATAAAAGGTACGCGCACGATTCGGGAATTCAGAATGTTGCATAAATCCCGTGACACTGGACTGGGGCCAAGAGCATCCACCCAGGTCGCGAAGCCGTGACACTGGGCTGGGGCCAAGAGCATTCACCCAGGTCGCGAAGCCGTGACACTGGGCTGGGGCCAAGAGCATCCACCCAGGTCGCGAAGCCGTGACACTGGGCTGGGGCCAAGAGCATCCACCCAGGTCGCGAAGCCGTGACACTGGGCTGGGGCCAAGAGCATCCACCCAGGTCGCGAAGCCGTGACACTGGGTTGGGGCCAAGAGCATCTACCCAGGTCGCGAAGCCGTGACACTGGGCTGGGGCCAAGAGCATCCACCCAGGTCGCGAAATCGTGACCGTCCGAGAGTGAGTAACGACATCCGTCCTCCTCACCTCGACCACGAAGTCCTGACCTTGATGGGATAACAACCCACCAAGGCATGGAACTCAGCGAGTGACGCTCCTAAAAAAAAAAAAAAAAAAAAAAAAAAAAAAAAAAGTCATTCATGAAACTATATACTTAGCATGGAAATGTGCAATACAAAACACTAATGAATCCCCATCTGTTTTCACAGACACTCCTGCATTAGAGAAGCAAACAATCATAGGCATGATCGCGAACGAAACAGAAAATGGCAGTTTATAGGAAACAAGCGCTAAAGCCCCAATTATCCGTGAGCATGGATTTCCCAAGGCATCAAGAATACCTTAGCTAAGGTATGATGAGAAAAACACGCGAGCTACTTTGTTTTGTCACAAGAACAAAGAATCCGATTCCAAATTCATTATAGGAAATCACATTCTCAAACACAAAGACGCTCATAGGTGCACGAAAAACCCTACTACTGGCTCGTACGCATGCAGTAGTCAGGTGAGAACACACTCTTTTGTCGCATCACAGGTCATGACATATGAATAATCTATACTTACGCGATCGATTTCCTCGCAGGGTTTTTTCGTAAGACCAACAGAAGAATCTTTCCGAACGAAAGATGTTGAAGAGTGACCTATTTATGATATTAAGTATTCTCATTTTGGAAACATTTTTAAGTTCTAAAGTCTATTAATAAGACACATACTTTTAATCGCGATGACACAGTAGTGCACATTACATTTTGGGTTCCAAAGTTTTTTCCGATAATACCAGTCTAATTTATTCATAAGACCTCGTTCATTCTCCCTCCTTTCTTAACACATAGGGCTCGCGAGACTGTAAACACCCTCACGAGCACTATGGGGGGAGGGGAAGAGGAGGAGAAATCACCATACAAACACAAAATAAAGAGACATTAAAAAGCACTAAGCCTAGAGAGGAACGACGACCTTCACTTGATACACCACAGTCTGAACGGGAACTTCAGGTGGATTAGCACGCCACATGGTGAAAGTCACCTCGTCTCCCTCACGAAGATCATTCTCATACGCAAACTACCCCAACCTTCACCCAGAAAGTAAGAACTCCCAACCTTATCCAGAACCACGTCCCAAGGTTCGAAATTGACACAAAGGACAAGACTCTTACCACCGAAATGGCTAAGGTGTGGGTCACAATGTTCCTTCGGGAAACGCTATACGTAGAGAAGAGGAATCTAAGAAACGAACAAACAAAGAAAGGCAAAGTAAAAAGGATACTTACCAAGCATCTACCAGTAATGGCAGAGGAATCCATAGTAATAGTGAAAGACTCATCCAGAGACCCCTCTCGAGTTCGTCGTGTCCTGGCCATGGTGGTATTCTTTGAAAAAGGCAGACAAAGAAGGAGAAGACAGGAAACGCTATTTATAAAAGAAATACACCTGACCCGCAGTTAATGCATTGAATGATTAAAGCAGAAAAGTAGTTGGGAGAACAAAAGCAATAAACACAAAGGACGTACAAGGAAATAATTGTACGATCTCCCCATGAGACCCAAAGAAAATTGTTTAACACACATTTAGACTCGCGATCACATTCCGATCCACGAGCCACAGAACCAAAAAACAAATTGTGCATAACACCAACCCAAGAGTTTGCAGACAACGAATGAAAAGAAGTTAAACTTCGTCAAAGAGGATCTAGATCCAGATACCCGTCAGCTTCAGCCAGCACTGAATCACGAACCCCTCCCGCACTACCAACGTCCTTTGTCGTCGCGATGTTTTCTTCGGCAGCAACTTTTTCGCTGTCAACATTCACAACATCGTCCCCATCACCTGCATCAGACGACTTAGCACAAGAGCGAGTCGAGGAGTCCGCTGCTTTCTTCATCCTTTCCTCCGAGTAAATTACCTTCTTAGGTACCTTGGGGACTGAGACTAAAGGAATGTGACACTCCATCCCTTCGACGACTCCCTCACCTTCAGGCAAGAAGGGTTCGACGACCCAACCTTCAAGAAGGCTCGCGTCGTCGTCAACAAAGGTTCCAAGAGGAGGAGAGGTGTACGCAGGGATCTCAGCAGGAAGACCACAAAGATCCGTAGGATCGAAAGAGAAGTTAGCCACTTTGTGCTTTCTAAGCTGACGCTTGAGTGCAGTAATCACCAGGGTGTCGCGAGCCAAACTGATAAAATCAATACGACATTTCTCGCGATAGCTAGAAGCATACTGCTTGGCACCTTCACGACGACCCTTGTCAAAAGCTTGGTCTTTCTCTTGACGAAGCAAACCTAACTCTGTATTATGATTGCGCTTCATAGTCCTGGCCGAAAGCTCCAAGTCGCTTATCTTCGCCATCAGCTCAGCATTCCTCTCTTGCTCCTCCTTTAGTTTTTTCTTCGCGGCCTCCTTAACATCCTGTGCTTTGTGAGCATAATCGACCATCTCATTATATTCCCCCTCCATCTTATTATAGCCATCTTCAAGGGCGATGGAATATTGCCCCGATGCCTCGTTGAGAAGAAGCGACTATAATAAGCAAAATATGTTAGTTAAAGTCATCTACCAACAAGAAGGAAGAAAACCATTCAGGAAGAAAATAAAGGAAACTCACCGCCAGATTGAGTCTCGCGAGCCCTGTTTACCCCGAACAATGCCCTCTAAAAATCCAGGCATGTCCGGGAAACCAGGTCGATCGCGACGAAAGAACGTTCTCACTACCTCCTCCTCGGGAAAAAGCTCAGCCAGATCCTGAGAAGAGGTATCTTGACCACCTTCAAAGGTCATGGGTTGCTTACCCTTGGCAGTTTCTGAGGCCCTCCCTGCAGGGGTTGCTCGTCGCGAGGATGGAAACCCGCCGGCCCCTAAGGGGACTGTCAAACCAATCGGGGATTAGGCACGGACTCGCGGATATTAATACCGCCAGCAGAGATTTTCCTCTTTTTTGAGGAAGTTTTGCTCTTGTTCGCCAGCTGCTTTCGGCGCTTGCTCTTCTGTGGGGCGGGGACTTGCTCATCAATAGGTTCCTCGTCAAAAGAGTCATCAGAACCCTCCACAATCGCGAGACGCGAAAAGTATCCTGTCTCTGCAGATAAAAAATAAAATAAATAAGGATATAATAAAAATCCATAAGCATATGACATCGCGAGTGCGTAACAATGAAAGAAGCATAAGTAACAATAAACCAGAAAACCATTGAACAAGGGACGTAAGAAATACCATAATGGTGCTTAAGACTAAGCCCACGCTGGGCTAGCACCTCGTGGGTAATACACCTCAGGAATATGCGCGTCGAAACAAGATCAGGGAAACTATGGAACTTACGGTAAAGGACATCTTTCTTAACCTGAGTCCAGTTACCAGATTTAGGTTGAGTCGCGAGCATCGAGATCTTGGTCGAGATCCCAGAACCCGGTGGTGGTCGTACCAAAAACCAATCAACCTTCCACTTCCGTGTACGGGGAGGACCATCCCACTCCGATCTGCCATTTTTTACGGCGGTGAACATCCCCATTTCTTCGGGAGCCCTTCGCGTAGAGAACATAAGAAGAAAATGACAAGGGTTGGGTTTTACCCCGATATCCTGACACCTCATCACGTAAATAACCAAGGCCCTCCAAAAGTTAGGATGCATCTGAGCTGGGCTGTAGGTCAGCTCTCTTAAGAGATTTTTAGTAAAGTTGGAGAAGGGGAGCCTAAATCCTAATTTAAGAGACGACATACTCAAAGGAAAGAAACTGCCATATTCGTCAAGGGAAGTCCCATCCAGAGATGGAAGGGCAAAAATTGTACCCTCTGGAAAAGGGTAGGTATCCGCGATGGTTTCAAGGTCGCGAAGGGTAAGATCAGAAGGGAGGGCCGTAAATGGGTTCCCGAGATTCTTGACCTTTTTATGATGGACGCGGCGAGTCAAAATCTGTACACGACCCGCCGGGTTATTGAAAATATCTTCGATTTCCACGCGAGGAAGATCATCTTGCCAGGAGTAAAAGTTCTCGTAGTCCTCGCGACCGATCATTACTTCCTCAGAATCCCGAGGAGGACTTTTATTGCCACAACCTGCATCTGGTCGCGAGGTAGACGGAACTTCGTCGTCATTATGACTAATAGAGTCTCCTGTGGACGATCAAGAAGAAAAAGATCAAGAGTTAGTTTTCCAGGGAAAGAACACGAAACGCGAAGGCTAGAAGGAAGCTTCACGAGCCATGGGAATAACAAACAAAGAAAACCCTGGAAAACAAAGAATATAGGATCTTAGGGGAAGTTAAACAGGCTACTGGTGGAAACCCTAAGAAATAGTGAAATGAATAGCTCAGAAGCCAGGAGCGGTAAAAAGAATTGGCTTTGAAGAACAGTGAGGGTTTTCAACAGTCTAAGACGACCTTTAAGGAAAAAGGGAATGCCCATCGAATAGAAGAAAGAAGAGGAGGCACCGCCCAGTAAATAACCGATAGAGGTATGATGAAAAATCGCCTGACCGCCATGAAAACCGGTAAAAAAGCTTCGAAAGAACACAAGAAATAGCGGAGATACAGAAATATCGAAATCATGTGTAGAAGCAATAGAAATCAACAAATGAAAAACGAATTCAAGATAGAACTTACGAGCCATTGGTAAATCGACGATCGTCTGAATGAATGAAGATTTCTCAAAGTTTTATTAAGGATGGGTTTTACAGAGGAATATGAGCAGTTGGAGTAAAGAAGAAGAGAAGAATGTGGTCTAGCAACCTTTTATAAGAAAATAAAAATCCCAAAAGGAAGCCACGTGTTGAAAAGTGTCAGAACGTGGGAATACAAAACGTTTCGAATTTAAAATTCAAAATTCAAAAACAAGCGCGATGGAATGAGGAGGAGTCGCGAGCGAATAATCTCCATGGGACTCCCCGAGAACCCGGCTTCAATTCTTACCCAAGCTTTGCCTTCGCGAAGACAAAGACTTGGGGGGCTGGCTGTTGGACCCGGTTCTCGCGATCAATAACGTGGACCCGGTTCTCGCGACTCTAATGACGCAAACCCGGTCCGCGACCGAGAAACAGGCCGCGAGCCCATAAGGCCAGAAAATGGGTCGAGAACGAGAGGCTCATTAAGAAGCCCAATAGGTTAAGAGAGCGATAACGGATTGTGTGGGACCCATGGTGTGGTTATAAATCCTAACGGCAAAGAGAGAGAAAGGGACGGTCGACTGAGAGCATCTTCTTCCCCCTTGAGAGAGAGAAAACACAGAGGGCGATTACTCGTTTCCGAGCTCGTCTCTTCGTTCCCGATTTACCTCTTTTCGTAGGAAATCGGATGATCGGTACCTGGATCCTGACTCTCGGTATCGTCATCGTGCTTTTGAGGTTTGATTCGTCACGATTGCTTGAGTTTCACCATTTACTGTTTCATTGAGTTGGCTCACGAGGTTTCATTGTTTTAGTCATTACTTTGATCGCTATCTTCTCTTTGTGTTGCTTCATTCTGCTGTTGTTATTGAGGCATTGTGCTCGTTTACCTGTTGCTATTACTGACTTGAGCGTCGGAGAGCCAAATCTGGGGGTTCAACCTTCTGGTTTGGTTGTGCAGGTACAATAGGGATTGAAGAACATAAAGAACAGAAGGGAAAAGCATATTTTGATCCAGATGACAGTGTATTACAAGTTGTTGCTCCAGTTTGCGTAAGGAAGGTCTCCAGCACTTGAAGATTTCTAGAAGGCCAGATCTCGCGAGGTGTTGATTGCGAGATCGCGAATGGGCTCCAACAAAGGCTGCACCACTTGTGGGCCCATTTGTCGGTCTTCCCTGAGCCGTCATGGTGTTCCCACCATTTCTCTTGCCATTCTATCTCGTCTCCTTTCTTTCCCCATTTAAAAGTATATACAGTAGATCAAATGGAGCAAGAATGATAGTAGAAAGTAATCTCCCTGATTTTACTGGTGCTTGAGGGTGTTACTCTGCAGAGTCGAAGTTGGAGCGAGAATGTTGAAGTTGAAGTCGTGGAAATCAGTATAAATGCTCAAAGGAAACAGATGTTGAAGAACGACCAATATTTTTACATGCTTTCTATTTAACGCCCACCCTTTTTTGGTATTTGTCGCCCAGGTCATCCGTGCATCACACATGGATTTAATCCGTGCGTGACGCACGGATTGCACATTCCAGAAAACGCATGGATTACGCACGGATTGTATCCATGCGTCACGCACGGATATCATCCATGCATGACGCACAGATTGTATCCGTACGTCATGCATGGATTTGCATATATGAATCTAGGGTTATTCAATGTATTTCTAGTTAAGTGTGCAAAGAAACACATTTTTAGTGTCTTTTTTAAGGCGATAAAGCCCAATTCGACAAAAACGTCATCGAAACTTTATCGAAATGGAATGAAACTTTGTTTCAATCCTTATAATGTCTATTTGATCTTGTGTGTAACTTGAAATTCAAATTTATACCTTTGTAAGTGAAACATAGTTTGAAAACCGAACGAGGTCGCAATTTGTATGGCGCACCATATACAATTTGAAATATAATAAGGTTGAACATTCGTCAACATAACAACAATATAAGCATTCTAAATTTAACAATAAGATTTTGCAACATAAAACCATGCGTCACGTGTGGAATGCATCCACACACCACGTATGGTTTACACCATACGTGACACATGGATTTCAATGTATTTTTTTGTTGCTTATGTGGTCCATGTCAATGTATTCAATGTATTTGTACTTATGTCACACAAAATAATTCATGTTCCGTGTTGTTTTTAAAGGCTTTAAAACCACAATTCGCCATAACGTCGTCGAAAAATCATCGAAATGGAATGAAACTTGTTTACAATGCCTATTAGATATATTTAACCATGTCCGTAACTTTACATCAAAACCTTTTGCTTTTAGAGTAACACGCTCTTTGTAAAACATCAAACTACTCACCACAAGCTTAACTTGTTGTAATATATATGGTCGCAACATTGATGTTCACGTATGTTTGAAAAATTTATACAAAAATGTGTTATAAGGCATATAAAGTCCCAATAATGTCTCACACATACAAAACAGGATTCGAAACTATGCCAAAACGCTAAAACCACTAAAAACGGCTTAAATGGACTGAAGACGGTTTTTGGCGAAACGACACACGAACGATGTCCGAATGTAATGAAACTTGTTTTCAGTGGCTATTATGGATATTTAACCATGTGGGTAACTCCCAATCACAACTTCTAACTTTTAAAGTACCGCCTCCTTTGTAAAAAACATACTAGTCGTAACTCTCTAACTTGTCGCAATATGTATATTCTACAACATTGACGGTGATTATTGTTGAAAATACTATACAACTTACTCTTATTAGGGATATTCAGTAGAAACAAGGTCTCGCTCACACGAAATGAGGCACGTAAACGCTAAAACCACTAAAAACGCCTTAAATGGACTTAAGGCGGTTTTTGGCGAAACGACACTCAAACGATGTCCGAATGTAATGAAACTTGTTTTCAATGCCTATTAGGTATATTTAACCATGTGGGTAACTCCCAATAACACCTATTAACTTGTAAAGTAGCATATCCTTTGTTTGGACTTCTTACGTGGCTTAAATGTCCAACCTTTGACAATATGTAATTTTATTTTGATTGGAAATCATGCACACATCAGTGTTACTAAGAATCAAAGGGATCATGTGTCATTTTGTGCGTCACGCATGGAAGAGAACCGTGCGTCACGTGTGGATTATATCCATGCGTGACGCACGGATTTTATTTTCAGAACTCATGCCAGCAGGTACGTCAGTCTCACCTACTGTAATAACTCCATTAATATTTTTACTATTTCCGTAACACCTACATTAATCCCTATTATCTTCCTTTCTTTCCATATTTCAAATGTCAAAACCCTTTTAACACCATTGTTGAACATTTTTGAGAGCAAAACACCATTTTTAACTATCTTCCTTTCTTTCTATATGGAGAATGAAGAGGAATGCACCAATGAAAGAGGTGGAGATGCTCCATTTTCAAGTTACAACCTTAATAAGGTAACATTTCTTGTTCATAATAATATTTTTTAAGGTGTTGACTTGTTTTAGGGTTTGTATTAGTTAGGTTTAATGGATTTTACATGTTCAAGGTATTAGTTGTATGACTAAACATGTTGATTTGTGAATTTATGTTGATTTATGATATTTGAAATGTATTATAATGTATGCATTGTTGGTTAAGGGGTTTGAAATGTATGACTTATGGCAATTCCACACGTCACGCATGGTTCAAGATCGTGCGTCACGCATGGAATGGATCCACACGTGACGTGTGGATGTTCCATACCGAAGCTTAACTGGTTTGTTATCTGTGTGTTTGTGCATAGATGAACTTTTCTGTTTTTACTGGATTAGACAAGATTACTCTTAATGACTGCCCACCTCCGTCATACCTCGACTACATACCTTCGTTTGATTTGGGCATTGATTTTACAACATGGGAGCAACCGCAATCACAGTTTGGTGATATCAACACTGGATCTTTTGGAACCGGTTACGGTTTGTCGCAATGGCCTTCGCATTTGATGAGGCCACTTTCAGACACAAGTAGCTTAAATGTGTTTCGTCCTTTGCGTACTGCACCACAATTTGATATTGAAGTTCAAGAAGAACAATATGTCTCTGTTGATTACTCAGAGTTGTTTGCAAATGACTTGGTATTCGCCTCTAGACAACAGGGAGTGAGTTGGGCCGTTAACATTGCACAAGCCAACAACTTTTGCATAGTCAATGGAAGGAGTAGAGCACCTACCGAAACAAAATCTGGAAAACTTCAGCTTATCTGTGATAGAGGACGAGTGAATTACTCAAAAGCTAAGGGAGTGAGGAAAAACATAAAGACGAAAAAATGTAGATGTTGGTTCGAATTAAAGCTTCGAGAGGAGCATAGAGGGGCTTGGAAACTTACTGTAATGTTAGGTACCCACAACCATCCTATTGGTAGTAGCTTGTTTGGGAATGCGTTTGCAGGCAGATTGACGCCTGATGAAGTGTGTACAGTAGTTGAAATGACTAGGGCTCATTGTAAACCAAATGAGATTTACACTATGCTCAACAAGTCTCCCAAAAACCTTACAAAAAAAAAACAAGTTTACAATTTGATGGCCAAGACGAGGATCGAAAACAGGGAAGGAAGAACTGTTATCCAAGAGTTTTTCTACAAATGCAAACAGAGCGACTATTTCATGGAGTATAGGACAAGCAAAGATAATGCATCTATGATTGGTGATATGTTCTTTGCGTCCCCTGAATCAATGAAGCTCTTGAAATCATTTCCCTATGTACTTATAATGGACTCCACATATGCCACAATCAAGTAAGTTTTGTGTGATTATTGACCATTACATATGATTTTCCATAACATTGCAATAATATTATTTCAAATTATTTCTTTACAGGTACAAAATGCCATTTTTCGAGATTGTTGGAATCACGTCTACATGGAGGAACTTTGTAGTTTGTGGGGCATTTCTTGAGGGCGAGACTAAAGAGCATTATTTGTGGGCAATGCAACAACTTCAAGAGATGTAGAGAAGAATTGGAGCAACGCCGACTTGCATTGTCACCGACCGTGAACAAGCTTTAATGAGTGCAACGGATCTTCTTTTTCCAAATGCAAAGTTTCTTCTATGTAGACGACATATAAGGAAAAACATAGAGGCCAAAGCTTCCCTCGAAATGAGATCGAAACTAAAGGGAAAAAACTTATCCAACGACTACTACAACTTGTTCGAGGAAACCACCGTAGAAGGATATGAAAAAAAGTTGGATACTATAGAGAGAGATTGGAACGCGCATATTCCCGTACTGCAATATGTTAGAGACATTTGGCTTGGTCCTTTCAAAGAAAGATGTGTGTCGGCATGGACGGATGACGTGTTTACTGTTGGAAGCAACACGACAAACAGGTAATTTATCTATAATTGCACTTACACAACTATATTCAGTTTTCTGTGAATTTAAACAGTTTCCGTGAATTTGAACACCTTAATAAAAATGCAGAGTGGAAGGAGCGCATTCCTGTTTGAAGTCATATTTGAGTGGTGGACAAGGTAGGCTCGACACAGTGTTTGAGGAATACAGTGACATGGCACGAAACCAGCTGAAAGAGATATTGGGTTCATTTAACGAGAGCCTAACAAAGACGTATAGACTTGTTCACCAAACATCTTTGTTTGTACATTTGAAGTGCAAAGTTTCGTACAAGGCAATGGATCTCTTGATTAAAGAATACGACAAAGGTGTACAAGGCATGTACAATCCACAATATTGCGATTGTGCAACCAAGGTCAGAGACGGGATGTTGTGTGTCCATGACCTTGCGACTTGTGTGAAGAAACAAAGGCCAATTCAGCCCGTGTCTTTGCATCCTTTTTGGAGTACGTTGTCTTTGGAAGAAGTGGATACACAGTGTCATCTTGAAACTAAGAAAAACGTGGCAAGACGTTTATTTGATGAATTTTATGAAGAAACATGGAACACCTTGTCACCACATGATCAAGAGAAGTGTATTGAATCTGTCAGAAAGATAGCTAAAGTGGATACACCTCTCAAAGAGCCGCCTATTTCGAAACACACCGGTGGTTGTCCCCAAGGAGCTCCTAACAAAGTGCCTAGATCTACACAAAGAAAGAAGTCAGCATGGGAATACACCGACCAAGAGATGAGGTCTAGAGCTTTGGAAGAAACACCTCCCAAGAAGCAAAGGGTTCCTAAACCCTTTGGTGCACCTCCCGCTCCACAAAAAATGTATGCGCCTTCTAAGTACATTAGAAAGATACCAATGTGCATGCGACCATATGTGGAGGGTTGGTTTGACATCAGAGCCGATGGAAACTGCGGGTTTAGATCTATTTCTATGGAAACAGGTGAACGATATTATCTTCACTCTAATGTACACTTTATCCAAAATATTCCGTCACTCAATCTGTTTTTGAGAGTCATGTAACAGGTGGGACCCAAGAGCATTGGAAGTTCATAGGAGAAGAGATGGTAAGAAAGGCTAAAGAGATTTGGCATTTACTTAAAGGCACGTGGATTTGTGGAGAAGTAAATCCAACATTGGAGTCCGCTATACATCAACTTACATGGGAAAGCGATTACTACCCAGCTCCAAGGGATAAGTGGCTTACCGTACCAGAAATGGCATGTTTGGTGGCTTCGGCATGTAATTGTGTCTTTGTGTGTCTAGGCGAGCAAATTAAACAGACATTCTTACCTCTTAGACTTCCGACTTGGTATGGTCAACCTGGAGCCAAGATGCAAGTTGTTTGCCTATTACTACTTACACAGAAGGAACATTTCATCCCGGTATGTTTTTTTCAATTGCTATTTACCTAGTGCATTACATGTAAATTTAATTATGCAATTCCATAAAATCTATCTCAGATTCGCCTGAAGGATGGATGTCCACTACCACCTGTTTATAATCTTTGGGAGCGTAATTGTGAAGAATCTGCTGCGGACTTGTATGACGAAGTGTGGCAAAGATGTGGGGCTTACACACCCCCGAAAAGAGGAGGACATCAATCGTCCAAACAAAGCATCACAATTCCAGACGATGATGAAAACGATTACTAGTTCAAGAGTTATTGTCAGTCCTGACAATGTTGTAATGTGTATTTTATTTCGAGTTTCGAATGACCTTCTAATGTTGTAAGGTTGTATCTTTTGATGCACATTTCAGTCTTTATGTGGTATTTCTGGGTTACATTTCACATGAAACAGGTGCTTTGCATCTGAAATGGAATTTCTGCATTCTGTAGGAAAAATGCAATTCCATGCGTCACGTGTGGAACAAATCCGTGCGTCATGCACGGATTTGTTCCACACGTGACGCATGGAATTTCATTTTTCCTACAGTATGCAGAAATTTCATTTCAGCTTTACTTGTCAAAAGCAACACTTCCGAATTGTTTTGTCAAAAGGAGACATGAGTTGTCTTGTCAAAAGGAGACATATGAGTTTTCTTGTCAAAAGGAGACATATGAGTTGTCTTGTCAAAAGGAGACATATGAATAGTCTTATCAAAAGAAGACATCGGAATTACAACATAAAACATATATATTACAACATAAAACAGATACGTTACAACAAACACTAGTGGAAAAAACATCTATTGAGGCGGGCAAAAAAAACCCTGTTGAGGCGGGCAAGGGTCGCTGCAACAGGGGGGGCTGCAACAAGTAAAAACTTGTTGAGGCGGGCGAATGTTCGCCTCAACAAGTGACTTGTTGAGGCGGTCAAAATAATGCCCGCCTCAACAAGTAGGCCAAAATATGCCTAAAAGCGGTACTGCCCGCCTCAAAAGAGTGCACTGTTGAGGCGAATTTTGTGTGCCCGCCTCTAAATTCACACGACTTAAAATTTGTGCGCCCGCCTCTAAAATTTTAGAAACCTGAGAATCAAAATCGACCTGGAAATTCAACACTGAAATTCAACAGAAACAAATTTCTTCGAATTCAACACTGAAATTTCTTAGAATTCAACAATTACAATAACACTCATCTTCAATCGAATTTTTAAAAATTCAACACTGATATTTACAACAGGAAACAACAGAACATCAAATTTACAACAGGAAAAATGAAAGAACCAGATCTGGAAATTCAACAATGAAATTACAGATCTGGAAACGAAAGAACCAGATCGAATGAAAGAACCAGATCTGGAAAAATGAAAGAACCAGATCGAATTTTCTTCGGTCTTCTCCTTGGGATTCTGAAAACAATGGCGATGGTGACTGCAGAAACGAGGGAGGCGACGAAGGAGGCGAGATCTGAGGCGATGGCGACGAAGGAGGCAAGATCTGAGGCGATGGCGACGAAGGAGGCGAGATCTGAGGCGGCGGCGTTGAAGGTGACGAGATCTGAGGCGACGACGACGGCGACGAGATCTGAGGCGACGGCAACGAAAGAGGCGAGATCTGAGGCGACGGCGAAGAATGAGGCGAGATCTGAGGCGACGAAGAACCAACACCGGTTGTGCAGCGGGAACCCGACGAAGAACCCGAGATCTGAGGCGATGAAGAACCAACACCGGAGACGAAAGCTTCAAAGTGGAAATCGAAGTTTAATCGAGAGAGAGGGTAGAAGTTTAAGGGAGAGAACGGACGGCGAGACCATGGACGGCGGTGAGGGTTATGAAAGGGAGCTGCAAAATTTTGAGAAATGAAAGGGAGATAGAACGTGGGAGGAGGTGGGAAGAAATGGGTTTGGGAAGAAATGAAAGGGAGCAGCAGTGGGAAGAAATGGGTTTGGGAAATAACAAAAAAAATTGGGTCGTTGGATTAAGTTTCATCTAACGGTTAATTATAGCAATCCGTGTGACATGTAAAAATGACAAGTTTTGAGGCGGGCAAAACTCTGCCCGCCTCTAATTTTTGTGTTATTTTGAGGCGGGCGCCTTACTGCCCGCCTCTAATTTTTGGGCTCTGTTGAGGCGGGCGCCTTACTGACCGCCTCAACAAGTCAAAAACACAAATATTATTTGAGGCGAACGGATATTTGCCCGCCTCTAAAGTACCTGTTGCAGCGAACTAAACGACTGACCGCCTCAACAGATAGTAGAATAAGACTTTTTGCGTCGGTTTTTAAGGTGACCGCCTCAACAGGGGGGCTGCAACAAGTGTTTTTTCTACTAGTGAAAAAAACGATACATTACAAAATAAAACAGATTCATTACAGCATAAAAAAGACTCATTCTTGAAACGTAAATTAAAACATACTTAACAAAGACAAAACCGTGATAGACTTCCTACAATATAAAAAAGACTCATTCTTTCTCTTCGTGACAAATCCATACGTGACGCATGGTTTTATTCGGTGCGTGACGTGTGGATTTAAACCATGCGTCACGTAGGGTTATAATCCATGCGTGACGCACGGCGCCTGGGCGATAAATAACAAAAAGGGTGGGTGTTAAATAGTAAGGGCCTATTTTTATGGGCTTAGTGGAGTAAATGGTTTTAATGGGAGAGTGGAATGATTTAATTTTATAAAAAGAAAAAAGAAAAAAAAAAAAACTTGAAGCATGTCTCCACTTAAATTGTACCAAGTGACGTAATTTTTTGTGAAGATATGACTTTAAGTTTAACATATACTAGATATGGTTATTAGCATATTTTTCTGGAATACTTACGGGTGATCATTATTCTTTCATTTCTTTGGCATCAATCAACAAAAAGAAGACAAAAGCTTGAATTTTAGTTTTTGCTTAACATAGCATTTCACTCAGCTTTTGCTTACTAAATTTCAAAAGATCTCTATCTGAAGCAGCCGACAAATCACTCAGTTATCACTTATCAGCTATCACCATGGCTGGGAAGAGGAAAAGGAAGGTCAAATCGTAAGTTAATTTTGTTTATCCTCGACCTCAATTGTATTGGGTTGCATCTCATTTCGCTAATTGATATCTTGTTTTGATCATCTGGATTGGGGTTAAGGATCAAAATTAGGGCTTTTTTAGCTGCAACTCTGTGAGCTACTCTTGATCAAGTTTGAGCCTTATCAGTTGGAATTCTTAGTGTAATGCCTCATTTGAAGATTGAAGTCTAGGCCAATTAGTTTTATAGTGGGATCATATGGAATTCACTAGCTTGAGTCTTGATAGATATGATTGTATTGTGAATTTACCTTAATGAATTTCAGGGTTTGTAATCATTTGGTGTTTGTTTATTGATCAGTTATAAGCATGATATTGATGTATGTCTGTTGAAAGCATCTAGAGTATTTACTTGGAGTTTAAGCAGTAGAACCTTTTTTTCTTTGAATTCTCTGGAGAGATGTGTTTAGCATTAAGAGAATGGAAAAGGTGCAACTTAATCGAGTATTTCGCCTAGTTCTTTTAGCATTCATCAGATTACTAACTTAAAGTTTTACCCTGAAATTTTGGGGAATTTGGGAATTACTTTGCCTCTTTTGACCTATCCTGTGAGCAAACTTGCTGTTTTTAGCATACATTATGTTTTTTTTGTATTGATTGCTTAAAATGGTCATTCTTCGCTATTAAGGCTGGACACATCGATCTCAATGCTCAAAGAGAGTTTCGTCTATGTCTTACTGATAAGATGATTCAAATATTTTTATTATGATGTACAGATTGGCCAAGACTTTCAGAAACCGACAATTCTCCATCAGTGACCTGAAAAGGGAAGATGACCAATTAGAGCTGCAGTCTTGGTCAGACCTTCCAACTGAACTTTTAGAAACTGTTTTTTCAAGCTTAACCTTAAAGGAGAATATCCGAACCTCTGCTGTTTGCAAAAGGTGGCACAAAGCTGCTCTTTCTGTTCGAGTAATAAATCTACCTCCCTGGATTATGTATTTCCCTAAATTTGGCAACCTCTATGAATTTTACAACCCTTCTACTTGCGACACATACTCTGTTGATCTAAAAGAGTTGTCTGATTCAAGAGTATGTTACACAAAAGATGGTTGGCTGCTACTTTACAGGCCTAGGACATTCCGTTCGTTCTTCTTCAACCCGTTCACTCGTGAAATGATTAAGCTGCCTAGATTTGAAATGCCTTATCAAATAGTCGCTTTCTCTTGTGCCCCAACAGACTCCAGCTGTGTCGTCTTCACAGTTAAGCACATCAGCCCAACTCTTGTTGCTATCAGCACTTGTCATCCTGGGTCAACTCAATGGTCCACAGCTAATTACCAGAACCGTCTGCCTTTTGTTAGTAGTATTTGGAATAAGTTGGCTTTCTCCAATGGCTTGTTTTATTGTCTAAGTCTTACGGGTTGGCTCGGGGTTTTCGATCCCAAAGAACTAACTTGGAATGTTCTTGCGGTGCCGCCGCCTCGGTGCCCTGAAAATTTCTTAGCCAAGAATTGGTGGAAAGGGAAATTCTTGGCTGAGCATAACAGGGAGATTTTGGTAATTTACACATGTTGTAGTGAGAACCCTATTGTATTTAAGCTGGCTCAATCAGCTATGGTGTGGGAAGAAGTGGTATCATTGGATGATGTCACACTTTTCGCAAGCTTCCTCACATCTCATTCAAGAACTGACCTTAGTGGAACAATGAGGAATAGTATTTTCTTCTCTAAGGTTCGTTTTTATGGAAAACGTTGCATTTCATATTCGCTGAGGGACGGAAGATACTATCCTCGTAAGCAGTGTCATGATTGGGGAGAACAAGACCCGTTTGAGAACATTTGGATCGATCCACCTAAGGGTTCATTTTCATTTAACGAAGGGCGAGAAATAATGCTTCAGTAAGTCATCTCTTTGTCTTTTACACTTAGGTGAAATGCAGATTGTTGCATGATATAATTTCATCTGTGCCCAAGTTTTCTTGTTGAAGCCTTAATGATTTTCATTAACTTCCATAATTTCAGACTCTGTTCCATTTTTTCTTATGGTGAGTGATACTCACTATTATGTGAGCTTAGTTTTCTAATAATCTATTAATCTAGGTTACAAAAAGTGATTTGTTTGTGTTCATGTTTCTATATTACACATACGATGGCGTCTTAGGATCTAAAGCAAGTTGCTATCCTTGATTATCTCAATATGTTGCAAAAAAAAGAACATTATATCAGATGTAAATTTTGGCTTTGAAGTAAAGTTGGAATCAGGAATGAGTCATCTTGTTTTGTGCAGATAAAGAAGAAGACTTGTAGCTTTTGCTGTCATTCATGGAGGCTTACATCAAATACAAATGTTGAAAACTTAAAACATGACTTCTTGATTTGAACATAACGGATGCTTAGAAGTGTTATATTGGATGATTATTTTTTCAACTAGCATCTCTCTGTAACACAATATCTATAATAGTATTTGATACATGTTCCCACAAAGAGAGAAGTGCTGAGTAATAGTAAGAGATTCTAAGCTTTTAGTGATTGCAAATTTTCCTTCCTAGATTTTCTGTTAGACATCACAAATTCATTTTAAGTTTACACATGTTGATAACGTCGAATCTGTATTAAAATCTAAAGAAAACTACACACTAATCAAGTGGATTCTGGCTTGTGGCTTGTGGAAGCTAATGAGGCCGATTTACATCCATGGAGTTGGTGATCAAGTGGTTTTAGTCGATTGGGTTTACGGGTTTTGGAGGAGAGGAGAATTGATCCTAGATTAGGAGGAGATTATATTAAGGAAGAAATGGAGACGGTTTATAAATTAGCTAGGAGGCCTGAAGTAAGTCTAAGAGTGAGTGAGGAATGTGAATTAGCTCTCGTCTTATTGAATCTATATATGGTAGTATAAAAGGATGAATTTCAACAATTTGCTTATTCATTCCTCACCTCACACATCTCCATTATTCATTTACAAATTTTTACTTTAATTTTATTATCACATTTAATGTGAGACTCAAGTCTGGAGGACACTGGATTAGGAAAACCAAGATTTCAAAAAAAAAAAGTACTCGTAGTATACAAGAAGAGATTAGCACAAAGAAGAAGATAGAAACTTTGTACCTAAGGAACCGAAGAATCGAAACGAACCGCGGATTTCGGTGTGGTTCGGTTCGGTTATCAGCATGTGTGATAATACATCTATCGCAGGTCGGTTCCTTGGCCAGAATCGCGGTTCCGGTACGGTTTCTGAAATTGTGATGGAGCGAGTAACCGAAAAAATGAAATACTAATAAAATATATAAAAAAAATAATTAATATATACACCCTAATCTAAATTTTTGTCAGATTCTAATTCTAAACCTACCTCCATCCTCGATTTCTCTCTCGACCCTATCCCTAATCTCTCCCAATTTAAGTCTAAAAAACTCCAATTTTTCATCATAAAACTAGATTCGAGTCTTATTCTCATTCATAATTGATTTCAAGACCTAATTTGAAAGCCCCAATTCGAATTCCCAACCCTAATGGCGTCTGCATCCACTCTTAATTTAAAAGTCCAAAAATCTTCAATTCTTCACGAATAACAAGCCCCAAGTATGAATTCTTTAAATTGTTCACTCTCAAGCTCAAAATTTCAAAATTGCAAATATTCAATGAATTTGTTGGTGCACTTAGTTAATTTGTTGAATTACAATTGAATTTATTGTTCGAATTTTATTGTTGTTGAGTCATCTTATTGAGTTGTTGTTGTTCGGTCTTATTTTGAGATGAAGTTTTGTTGTTGTCGAATTGAGCCGAGTGAACCAACTATAAAGCATAAAGTGTTGTTGTGTTGTTGTTGGATGTTTTCTCCTTCATATGAATTATGTACTGTTATTTTGGATTGTTTTAGACTTTTGATCGATGTATTAATGTGTGTGTCAATGTGTGTGGAGTTTGAACAAAAGACTTAAGAACATGCTTATGATTGAGCCTGAAACACGGCTCAGAGGTTCAATTCTATGCAATTTCTAAGATTTGTATGTTTGACAAATTTGATTGTAAATTAACTGAAGAACTGAATATATGAACCGGAAAATATATGTTCGGGTATTGTCGGGTTCATGTGAAAAATATCAAGAACCGAACCCGAACTAAAAAAAATACCTTACTAACCGGCTAGAAAAACATCAAGAATAGAAAGCTTCCAGTCCTAATAGAAACTCTGTCCACTTGGACGAGGAGGAGACACGAACGAGGCGGCGTCCTTTTTACATTCCTATCAATGTCAATCAGCCTGTTTGGGTAAAAAAATTTAAGTTAGCATAAATTTTCAAACCTTGAATGTCCAAAACAGTTCAATTCCTAGCTTATCAAAAATTTAAACTAGCTTAAATTTTAACAAAGCAAAGGCAAATCAAGTAGTTGCCGAACAGGGTGAATGTGTTCGTGCATAACCAGGCAAGCAGAGTCAAACAATCACGGTTGTCCATTTCTTTTAGAATGAAATCTAGTTGCGTTTATGCCTTCGAGCCCGCGAACTTTAATACGGAGTATTTTTCACGTTGAATTGTTGATGTTTTTAGTTTTAGAAACTACAGTATTATTCTAAATTGGACACTAGTTATAATAAAAGAGAAAATATCAAATGAGAAGTTAATCTTAAAATGAGAAATGAGAAGTAATCCTAGCTAGGGAATTCAATGACTAGAATTACACTCTTCTAGGGTTTTGACCCAAGTGGTTGACCGGGTTTGACCATTGACTGGTGTTGACCAGTCGTTGACCGCCGTTGTTTTTTTAAATTTTTAAATTTTTTTTTGGGGCCAAATTTTTTTTTAAGCCGAATTTGTACTTAAAAAATTAAGTGTTTCAAAATACCTGAAATGTGCTACTATATGGTTGAAATGTGCTACGCTTTTGCCTATATGTGCTTCTATATGGCTAGCTGAATTGTGCTACGCTATTGCCTATATGTTCTTATCTATGCTAAGTGAAATGTGTTACGCTTTCTGCCTAGATGTTCTTCTTTATATCTTAGATGTGCTACACTTTTCACTTATATGTGTTTCTTTAGGGCTAGCTGAAGTGTGCTACACTTTTGCCTATATGGGCTTCTTTATGGCCAGATGAAGTGTGCTACGGTTTTGCCTATTTGTGCTTCTCTATGCTAGATGAAAGGTGCTACATTTTTGCCTAGATGTGCTTCTTTATGGCTGAAATGTGCTACGCTTTCCGCCTATATGTGCTTCTCTATGGATAGCTGAATTGTGCTACGCTTTTGCCTATATGTGTTTCTCTACGGCTAGCTGAAGTGTGCTACGCTTTTTTGCGCTTCTCTATGTTAGGTGAAAGGTGCTACGCTTTTGCCTAGATGTGTTTCTCTATGGCCGAAATGTGCTACACTTTTCGCCTATATGTGCTTCTCTATGGCTAGGTGAAAGGTGCTACGCTTTTGCCTAGATGTGCTTCTCTATGGCTGAAATGTGCTACACTTTTCGCCTAGATATGCTTCTCTATGGCTGAAATGTGCTACACTTTTTGCCTATATGTGTTTTTCTATAGCTAAGTGTGCTACGCTTTTGCCTATATGTGCGTCTCTATGCTAGGTGAAATGTGTTACGTTTTTGCCTAGAAAGAATATAACACTTTTACTTACAAAGCATAGCACTTTTGCTTATAAATCGTAGCAAAAAATATTTGATAGCAAAAAAAAACAAAGCATTTTTCCTTACAAAGAATAGCACTTTTACTTACAAATCATAGCAAAAAAAATTGAAACGGAAAAAAATCCGATAAAAAATTTGGCATTAATTTTTTTTTTAAAAGTCAACGGCCGGTCAACGGGTGGTTAACGGACGGTCAATAAGCGGTCAACAGCCGGTCAACTCTAATGAGGAAAGAGGAATCAGTCTTGTCTTATTTCTCATCTTAAGGGGATTTCTCATGGAATTGGTTCCATAATAAAATAAAGGTTTACCACTGATTCGATCTTCAAAGCATTCTCAAAATAAATAATAAATATCACTTGTTTTCATTTAATTTTCTGAACCTATGCTTGTGATTGGTGGAATTACTTACCACTATACTAGTTGAATTAATGAGTGTTGCGAAAAGTAGAAGATGACGATATGTTTCATACGGATCCATTATAGACATGTGTTAATGGGTCAAAATCTTCATATGGGGGACATATTCGTAAACGCAAGAAAGAAATGGGAAAAGAAAACAATCAAGAAAATGATAAATTAAAAACAAAGCATTAAATGCAGTGTGATTAATTTGGGGAACCCCTAATTTTATAGTATATTAAGATTAAGATTACATGTGTAAAGAATACTACTTGTTGCCTTTGAGCGGTAAATATACATAATTTTTATATGTCGCCCATCCAAATTTCCTTTGTCGATCACCTCAATGCGTAACGCATGGAACAAATCTATGCGTTACGCAAAATATGAGCATGTGCGCTAGACTTTAGGGCCTAAATTAATTGAAATTTATGTTAAAATTGCATATGAACAATTAACGAAGATCTTTAAACCCTATTATCTACCCCTTTATTGTAAGGAATCTGTAACATCTATAAACTTTACTCTAACCTTTATTTACCATCATCTTTTTCATCTTTTAACTCTCCGTTAAAACTCATTCTTAAACCTTGAAACACAAAAATCACTAAAAATATGGAGGATGAAGAAGATTTTAACAAAGGAAAGAATGGAGAAGATGGTTCATCAAGTTACATTGTTAATGAGATAATGTTCTTACTAAAATCTTGAGTTTTAATTTTATGTGTTCAATCAAGAGTTGCATTTGCATTATTATGTTGTATTTCATGTAAAATATAGTAATAGTAAGTGATAAGAAATGAATTGTGCATAGTGATGCAACACAACCCTAGAGATTGTCGGCGTAGAAACAAGATCTTGGTCTTCAAGCTTGAATCTTCCAATCTCTCCAAGAAACAACGAATCCGGGTGTGTGCTAAATAACAATTTTGCTATGTGCTAAATAACGAGTTCGGTAGTATGAATTATTTCGGCTTACAACTTCTGTTAAGAAATCTATTTATCCCCTCTTATCCCCGTACTCTTTAAGCTATTTTTTCTTCAGATAGTTAATATCTGAAGGATATTCGTCTCATTCTCTTTCAATACGCCTTGTAACGTATGCCAGATTCTTCGTCTGCTTCAATAAGTCAAGGAAGTCGCTTACAAAATTAGTCCCCCTTTCTTTTGAGCGCGTTGCTTTCTTAGCATGGTCCTCAATGTTCTTTTGGATTTGCCGCCAACAAAGGAGGATAGTAGAATCTTGAAATATCTTATCCAAAGTATTCATCATAGATTTCTCGCGATCAGTCACTAAGCAAGTTGGCGTCAACTTAACCACCCTAAACAACTCATCCAATTGAGGAACGCACCACACATAGTTTTCTTGTTTCTCTTCTGACACAAATGCCCAACAACATCATAGTTCTTCCAGGTTGACGTTATTCCAACAATCTCTATGAACGGCATCTCATACCATAGCAAAATAATACAAATACAGTAATAATGAGAATATATGTAGAAAAATGAAGATTTGTAGTCACAACTTATACTTACTGATTTGTGTTGTAGGATGCATCGATCAAAATTATATAAGGAAACGCCTTAAGCAGTTTCATCGACTCTGGGCTTGAGAAGAACGCATTTGTGACCTTATTCATGACTTCGTCGCTCTTGTGTCTTGGGAAGTAGTTTAGCTCTTTTGATCAATAGAAGAATTCTCGGACCAATGTTATTCCCTCCATCCTCATCCTTTTCAACTTTTCACACTCATTGTAGATTTGTTTCTTCTTAGTCATGTTCAGTGGATATTGATTGAGCCTTGTGAAAATCTAGATTGGTCGAGCATTTCCCTTCCTCATGTCTACTAGTATTCCATGCTCATCTGGTTTTAGTCTTCTAGCCAATGCATTATTGTATAAGGATTGGCCGATGATGTGGTTGTAAGTTCCATGATCAACCCTTAAGGTCAATTTCCCTTTATCGTCTTCTCTTCATGCAATTTGGAATTTCTTTGTCTTTGTGCTTTTTCGGGTTCTCCCTGTAGATTCAGGAATATACTGACCAATGCGCTCACATTTAAGCCAAGACCTTTCCAACTTTGAGCCCATGTTCGATCCTAGCAGCTTTCAACATGAAGTTATGAGTTTTGCTAGATCTTTTGCCCAATCTTGGGCAACTATTCTAGAGTTGAATACCTGATTAGTGCTGAAAACTTCAGAATAATCCGATGATATATGTGGCTCCTCACAATGCACAACATTCTCAAACTATGGTATTGTCTTTAAAGTCGGGATATTCTGTATTTCTTGAAGGTGCGACACAGATTGATATGGTTGTGACATAGATTGATATGGAGGTACATTGGCGCAATCAATTTGATGAGAAATATACAGAGGGGGATCAAGTTAGGAAACGTTTGACGGATTACCAAAATCGAAACCAAGAGCAAATAAAGGCACTCCTTCCGGTCCCACCGGATCATAGACATTGTATTCGGTGATCGATAGGTTGTTTATAACATTGTATATTTGATTATTATCCTGAAAATAAAAAAAATGCAAAAAAAAAACACTTAAAACACAATTTTAATGGTTTCGGCACATACCGGAAATAACTATCCATCACACATCACACATGACCATGTGTCACGAACGAATTTGCACACAAATGTGCAAAAGGGTTCGTGCCGAGTGAGAATAATTTGTTCATGATGGATGGACAGAAGGGATCCGTGACAGATCTCATTTTACCTTAATCCACAACACAAAACAACTACAATATCTCTATAAAACAGAGAACCAACTACCTAACTCTGTTTTCATCATATGCATACAAATTTAGGACATTAAAACAAGTTATTTCATGCTCAATCTTATTCTAAGCCATAAAAATCATATCTTTTTTATATTAAAACATGATTTTGACCAAATAAACACAAACCCTAACTTTACCCCATCAATTTTATCCATCTCCCTCTTTTTCTACTTTGAAACATAATTTAAAATTTTCAAAACATTATTTTAAACAAATAAAACTTACCTCATTGAAGTTGCCCCATGATGGACCTCCTTTTACAACATTTTGGTTGATATAATTATCCCAATTTGACATTTTGGTTGAGATTGTGTTTGAAGAGAAATGGAAATGGGGTAAAAAATTGTGTTGGGGGTCGAAGATGAAGTTAGCTTCCGAATATTTATTTTAGCTTGGTAGTAATTAAATGTAGTAGTTGTGGATTAGACAAAATAACTTTACTTTTTCAGTTATACGGCTCGTTCGTCGCGTAGCACACAATGCCCTTCGTCACGGACCGCTATTACAATTGCTACATGACAAACATCTTCAGAAAATGCTTCGTGACGAACCTCCTTCATGGCTTAGTGACGTACGCGATGTGCAAATGCTTCGTGACTATTGTATACTCTAGTTCATCCGTGACGAAGATCCTCTATGTTAAATAGCAATTTTAGGGTGTTAAATAAAAGCTTTACTAGTGTAGTGACCCGTGCCATGCACGGGTATTCCATATTGTTTTTCGTAAAAATTCATACGGTTTAAGCCAAATTTGTCTAAAAATTAAGTTTAACTCTCACTAAATAAGCGAAATAAATATAAATTTTTGTTTGTGAATACTAATTAATACATATTCATTTCATGAATGATATATAATTTAATTATATATATATAAATATCTCATTAGATTTAAGCTCCTGAGAAACCACCTCTTAGAGTGAAACGGAGTTAACGACTTAGAGTCGTTGGATCAAATTCGGATGAATGGACAAGATTTACCTATAATTATAAATAATAAAAATAAAAAATACATTCCAAACTAGATCCATAAATCCCGCTTATTGATTTCACACCTCTCTCTCTCCTCCCTCATTCCCTCTCTCTTTCTCTCGATAACGATGACTCGCCGCTCGGTGCTCCTCCTACCGATTTCAATTCACCGTAGCCGTCGCCACCAAAAGTTGAAGATGATGGCCGCCGTCGCAATCCCGTCTCGCCGCTAACCCGTCGTGCTCGCCCAAGCCCCTCTCGACGCTAGCCCGTATCCCCAAATTCGCTGCAGTGAACCGCTCTCGCCCTACAGTTGCGCCGCCTTCTGTATCACCGACTTGCTCACCATTCTTGCAGCCGTTCGTAGTCGGCGGTAAGCCTCAATTTGGTGTGTTTTTGTTTAGTAGATTAGGGTTTACAAATTAGGGTTTTTGTTTTATCAGTTCGATGATGATGATTCTTGTGGCTTAGACATAGATAGCCTTCCACAAACACCATTCACTATGTGAAAAGTGTGAAAAATGTCTACCATGAGAAAGATGCAGAACATAGATTTGTCATGTGGCTTCAGTAAAGCCGTTTAAACTTGGAATTTTGCAGGAGAGTTAAGAAGTGGTTGTACAATAACTGCAAAATAGGAACAAACATGTTGCATCTCTTTAAATATTTTTGCACACTAAACTATGTGACAAGTGACGGTTATAAGATGATAATGTGGCTTATGCAGCTATGCTAGTCGTTTATATGGGTTGTGAGGAACTTATATTGGTTTGTTTTTCATCATAGAATTGATGGCATTGGGCTCTCTGTACCCCAAGTAGGAATAAATGTTCAGTTGATGGTCTTTAATCCTGCTGGTGAACGTGGAGAAGGAGAAGAAATTGTTCTTGTAAATCAAAGAGTACGATATTCTCAAAAGTTTACACATTTCAATGAGGGTTGCTTGTCTTTTCCTGGAATATATGGCGATGTCAAGGTATTTACTTCTCTTCTACTCTTTATATATAACATCCTATCAAAAGCTGATCCATAAAAATTAGGATAGTTGTAGAGTTGGAGCTTCTCAGATTTTCTATTTTATTTGATTTATTTAGAGGCAGCAAAGACTACCTACAATGCTCTTTCTATAAGGTATTCATGGTTAATTGACAATTTGATATTGGAAATTGTTTTTTATGCTTTTCTCTAACAGGTCAATCTGGATTTTAGCTCTGAGGCTGACATGATAAGAAAATTTCGCGCCGGACTTGCACTGCAACCTCCATGTCCGCTCATATCTATACAGATTTGGTGCATATCATTAAAGATTTGGTGCATATCGCTGCAGTTTTGGTGTATATTTGTATAAATGTAGTGCATATCGCTACAGATTTGGTGCATATCTATTAGATATGTGTTGCATTTCAACTAGAAAGTTGTAAACCTTAGAAAATACATTAGCACTTATCTCTTAACGGACTTCATATTACACCTAATGTTACAACTTAAGTATTGCATAATAGCATTGAAAACAAAACCCTACAAATTGCATAAAGGAGTTAACTAACTTCATATTACACCTAATGTTCTACATAACGACAAAAACGAACTGCATATTACACTTAAAGTACTGCATAACAATGAAAACGAACTGCATATTACTACTTAAGTACTGCATACTAGCATTGATTCGAAACCCTACAATTGCATAGCGACAAAAACAAATTGCATATTACAAATTAAGTATTGCATAAAGGCGAAAACGAAATGCATATTACAACTTTAGTAGTGTATAAGTGCATTGATAGTAGTGTACACCTGAACTACTTTTATGCATATCAATGAACAACTGGTACACATTCGTTAACAACAAATGCATATCAAATAAATCAGATTGCATAACCACAAAAGAGAACACAGGGACGAAAGCCAACATAACGACGATTATGAACTGCATATTGATTTATTTTCAGCGCATATCAAAATGAATAAATTATTGATCTTTTCCCAATCTTCATCATCATCTGACATACAATCAACACCATCATGTGAGGAAGAATAGATCACATTATCATTTCGGTTCTTCTGCATACCTGAACCAGCTTTGTGCATATCAATGAACCGTAAATGCACATTCATTAAGAATAAGTGCATACCAAATAAATCAGATTGCATAACCGCAAAAATATAATGTGAAAGTCGAATGTCACATCCACTTGGCTAATAATTCGATTTGATAGGCGAATGTTATTGTTAGAATCAAAACGTATCTACTGCATATCAATTATATCCAATTGCATAACATGTATTCCGAAACGCATACGACTATAGTTTTACTGCATAACAAAATTAATGTGAAACCCTAAATTGCTATTGCATACCGCCGAATGTCACATGCATATCGTTTTGGTGTTGTCGCATATCAGAACGAAACCTTGTTTAACCCTAGTTTGATGCATACATCAAAGTCGAATATACTCAAACCCTAATCAAGTCCTATGAATCTATTATACCAAAGTCGATTTAAGTAAACAAATTTGATGCATATCTCAATACTAACCTTCTTCCATGGAGATTTGAGTGGTGTTGTATCAATCAACTATTGTTACTGTCGGGAAGAAAAAACTGGACGTGAATGACAATGGAAGAGAGGCAGCGTGAATTGATGGAAGAGAGAGAGAGGCAGCGTGAATTAAGGAAGGGGTTATACTATTTTTTCCTTATTTTCTTTTAATTACAAGACTTCTAATCTAGCCCTTCATCTAATCTCATCTTATGGCTCCTATTCGTTAACTCCGTTTTACTACAAAAGTGGTCTTACCGGAGCCTCCCTCTATCTCATTATATATATATATATATATATCATAATTAAATTTAAAATTTATTCTTAATAGGATAGGATAATTTTTATTGTTTTTATGTTGAATAAAGTGATTGTTTTATAAGATTTATTTGTTAAGTTAATTATTCAATATATTTTTAATTAAAGTTAAAAATAAAAAATAAAAAAAGCTTAACAACCTAACCTAGAATCACTCTAGAGACTCTAAACGTCTTAGCTTTAATATATAAGATAGATATATTAAAGAGTTTTTTGGTGATGATTTCTCGATTGTTAGAAATCTTACTGCCTAGTACGAGTATTTCTTAGTAAGAGAGATTACTTGGTTACCAAACCTTTTGAAAACTTGCTTCTTAAATAAACAAAGTCTTTATTTGGCACACCCTAAAAGTTTATTTAACACACCCATACATTCGTCCCAAAGGTATTTGGTCAGACATTCGTCACGAAGGTATATGGTCAGACATTCATCACGAAGGTTCGAAGGACATCTGTCACGAAGGTATTGGGGACATCCGTCACGAAGGTATTGGGGACTTACGTGACGAATCTTTTTTTTTAAAAAAAATTCAGAATCTTGTAGAGAATTTCAATACGAGTCCGTGCATATAAAATACGTCTAAAACGGACATCGTTTACCCTTCCAAAAGCCCTAAAAACAATACAGTCGTTTTTGTTAAGTTCGTAATATTTAAACATAATGCATAATTATACTTTATAAGTAATAAACTAGTGATATTAAATGATAATATACAATCTAATATAATATAAAAATCGCGGAGAGAGAAAATTAAAGACTTAGCATTAAATTCGCCATATTTTTATTAGTTAATTCATACTCCTCAATTCAATGTTTCTATCTTTTTATTGGTGATTTTTATACATTATAGATAGATGGATCAAGATCTATAAAATAAAACTTGAATATATGAAGATTTAATTAAAACATAGATGGATCAAGATCCATAAAATAAAAACTTGAATATATGTAGATTTAATTAAAACTTACACTTTACAAGATAATTATTTTCTTTTTCATAAAAATAAAGGAGAACTTTTATCCTAACCGATTCAAACTTCATTTTATTTATATAAACGATGTTTAAAAAAACATAACTTCAACATATATATATGTCACTTTTCAAATAAGATGTAATTATTTATAAATAAATAAAAGCAATTTTTTTGTAAATTCTACTAAGAAGAATTAATCCAAAATCATATATAGTTGAAAAATATATATAATGCAATTCAAATAACATATTTATAGCTTCACAATTTGAAATAAATATTCACCTCTATTACCTATAAATGCAAAATTCAAAAAACAATTATACACTTTGATACATAGTCTTAATTTTTTTTTAAACATATCTTTTCTCATGCGTAGCAAAAATATTTTTACCTAAATAAAATAAAAAGAAGCTAATGAAAACACGAACACACATAAAAAAAAACTAAGACCCGCGCGGAGCGCGGGAACCTTCTCCCTAGTTATAGTATATAAATTTAATTGCATGATTTTTAACTATTAATTAATTATATTATACAAATACTAAATTTATATAAGTTTTTGCTTTTACGAATTTAACGCATGCGACTATTTTGTTTTGGAGGCTTTTGGAAGGGCAAACGATGTCCATTTTGGACGTATTTTATATGCACAGACTCGTATTGAAATTCTCTACAAGATTATGAATTTTAAAATAAAAAAAAAGGTTCGTTACATCTCGAATACCTTCGTGACGGATATCCCCAATACCTTCGTGACGAATGTCTGGTCATATACCTTCGTGACGAATGTCTGACCAAATACCTTCGTAACGAATATATGGGTGTGTTAAATAAACTTTTAGGGTGTGCCAAATAGTAAGCGGCTAAATAAATCTACTACGTTAAAATAAGCCAGGCCCCTGGGGAATTCTTCCTAGCTGTTGTACAAGTTGACATAGGAGAAAGAAAAAATATTACAAACAGCTTGCAAGTCATCATTTAGCACTTAATTTCACTGATCACAAACATCGAGTAAATATGGCAATAACAAATCCTAGTATGGGTTGTATCTGCTACGCCCCCTATTGTTTGCTCCACCGCGCTTTCCCCCGTTTGAGGACCCAGATCCTCCTCCTCTGCTGCTGCTGCTAAAACTATCCCTTCCACCTCCACCTCTCGGTTGTTGCAACGGAATGTGAGGCTGCATTCCAGGTTGTTGTCTTCAACCAGGAAAAAAATGACAAAGATTAGTAAATTGCAACTGCACCAGTCAAAATGGATTCTCAGTCAGACAAGTATACAACTACTACTTACAGTACATATCCAATTCTTCCATCAGGCAATAGCATTGGCATCATTGCAGGCGGAGCCCCTCCAGCCGCATAAAGGAATGACTGTAAAATAAATAAGCTTGCATATTACTCCGTAGTTCTTATGAAAGGCGAATAACATTTAATTAAAAAATGGATAAATATGAAGGCGTACTTGTGGTAAAGCTGGAGCACCATATCCAGCACCAAGAGCGCCGTATGCACCTCCTCCCATACCATAACCAAGTTGAGGTAGGTAGCCAGGAATTAGACCTCGGTTATCTGAATGTGATACAGTAGTCTTCTGTTGCTCAGTCTGAGGTTTTGCAAGCGAGCAATCTAGTAGCCGACCTACACTTGAAGCACTATGTAAGTATATAATATACACATTACATGAAATATGAGTAGCTCTTCGATGCTGAAATTCAATCTTACCATCAATCTCGTGTCTTTCACCATGTTTCAGAGCTTTCATAGTGCTTGATTTATCAACATAATGAACAAACCCAAATCTGCTATTTTCGTGTCCAGGTTTTGCAGATGGAAGGACAACTTTTGAAATCTTCCCATGACGTCCAAAAACGTCTTGTAGCTTTTCTTGAGTAATGTTTTTGGGTAAATTTTTTACATATAAAGCCTTAATCTGTATGACATGAAGAGAGAAGAGAAACGGTTAATATACCTCCAAACAGCATGTCTTCAAACAATAAAATATTAAAATACATATTTCCAGTTCTACCAAGCAGGATTTTACTAACAAAGCATAGGTCATGGCATAATGCTATATTAAACATATACACATTCTTTATGCAAACAATCCGGCCAGGGATCAAAAAAATGTAACATGACGGAACTGCTGCAGTGCCTACTCTCCAATGTGAATAGTTTATGCATCCTTAAAATAAGGATAGAATAGCTTTTAGTTATACTAATAAACAGGGAAACATACAACATTAGTTACAGGATATAAACATTGCTTCTATACACACCCTATAGCCTCTAATGAGATGTGAAACCATGGTGCCTAGGTGCCTAGGTGCCTTTAATGTCAAAACATTGATAGAGTAACAAATCAGGAACGCTCACCAATAGCAAAACTCAGCTGAAACTTTAGATTAAAGCTAGAAAACAAAGATAAATCTCAAGAGGCACATATCCCTACTGAGCCATATCAGAGGAGAAACTCTCCTAAGAGCCCAAGGCTATCGCCTAAATCTCAAGAGGGACATAAATACCCTCGCTACCATCCTGGATATTAAGTGTCCTAACAATGCCAACCCCTTAAAACAAGCCTTGTCCTCTAGGCTGGACTTTAAAATCTTGATAATGAATTTGCAGCAAAGCATGGCACAATCTTGAATGAGAATTGCCTTGTTGGACAAGGATGTAACTAGGAGAATCTGAATTTCTATAGCTCTTTCCTGGAATTCAAACTCCTTGTTCCAAACCAAAAGGTTCTCTTTTAACCCCAGTTGCACAAAACATCGCAAACTGTCCAGTTGACTTCAAGGTTGGATGCAGAATTCTAAACAGATAATGGGCATTCGCAATAGCTCATCAGAGTGTATCAATCCCAAGATGCAAACCCACCACGAGGGCATTTTTGAAGTGTCCACTTGGCTCTCTTGGCTGCATTTTTTAAATTGTGCGGAAAACTTATGACTAATGTGACTAGGCTGGAAGATGTGTCCATAAGCTCCATAGCCGCTGAGATCACCACACCGGTTCAGCGTAGCATAGAGACTGCTTCATTAACAGGTGGATGATCTACCCTCATGCTTTCCTCCACTTGGCTATCTTCTAATTCAAACATTCCAATCCAGGGAGGATACCTTGTCTTCAAAACAGCTTTGTCCACAATTGCATACCTTTCCTTCCTCCAGTTAAGAAATCCTTTCTTACTGTGTCCCAATTCGAATATCGATCTGTGTAAAGGAACCAATAGGTGGAAACAATAACTATAGGTTGGCATGGTGGGGACTCTGGCGATGGTTGTAGAACACCACCTAATTCCTCTAATTAGTCTCCTGGAAATAGACTTGCCCTTGCCGACCTCTTAAATACACTGACATAAATACCCTTGCTACCATCCTAGATATTAAGTGTCCTAACAAACATCCTCAAGCAGTGGTACAGACACGTACACCTGCTACAATCAGAACTGAGTTGCATACCTATAGGTCATATTACTTCCATAGTTTTACAAAATAAATTGTACAATGTAATATTACCAATCATTTTAAAATGTTGAAATGGATCGTCTGGTATAATATAGTGTGAAGCATAGACCAGTACAACTACAGAGGTTTGCTCACATTTTCACTCCTTCAATTCACATCACAAATTATTGAAGTAGCAAGTACTAAAGAGTATAAAACTAGAATACCTGAGATGTAGAAGAAGAATCAGAATTTTTAGAATCAGCCCAGCTCACAATTGGAGTATTATTAGCGAGCTTAAAATTTGGATTTGACATCTTCAGTCTTGAATACTCTGCGCACGCATGATTGTAGTACTCTACGAAAGCAAATCCACGATTCCGGCTAGGATTTTGTGGATCCTGGAAGAAAACAGAGTGTAGCTATATAAGGAAATTACCACCTGAAGT
This sequence comes from Oxyria digyna, assembly GCA_029168935.1. NCBI lineage: Eukaryota > Viridiplantae > Streptophyta > Magnoliopsida > Caryophyllales > Polygonaceae > Oxyria > Oxyria digyna. The sequence goes on along the minus strand of JAPVLV010000001.1, from coordinate 58,769,610 downwards.
TGTATGAAAACAGGGGCAACAGATGTAGTTGAAAGGATATGACAAATTTGTAAATAAACCTTCAGGAATTCAATAGCGGTGACCCCAGGACCAACTTCTTTCACAACTTTTCTCAGGTCCACTTCTTTCCATGGCTTAGGGAGATTCCCTATAAATAACTTATGTTTTGCTTGGGATGAAGAACATTTTATCCTTCTTCCCTGAAATAGCCACATCAGAACAAGCAAAATATCATTTTCAGCTAGCTTGCAGTTTAAATCATTAACTTCTCTTGCTATTTCTGTACTATTCTCCCTCAAATACCCGCAGATAAATAGTTGTAAGGGAGGCATAACATATATGGGACCAGAAGGCATGATCTATGTGGATAGAAGTGTCTGCCCACATTATTATCATCAAACTATTTTCAGAGCGAAAAAAAGATAAAATGGCAGGAATGACAATGCAGATTTTACCTTCATTTCAGTATTATCCAATGTCTCCATGGCTTTAGAGGCCAATTCTTTAGTTTTGAACATCACAAAAGCATACCCCTTGTTTTCAGTTGCATTTTTACCTTTCATTACCCTGACCTGTAATAAGCATGATCTGTTACCAAGAAGTCATATCCTTAACAAAATACAGAATTTGAAGTAGAGAGATACTCGCCTCTGTGACATCTCCCACTGATTCACAAAACATCCTCAGTTCATCTTCAGTAGCATCATTAGGAATTCCGCCTATGAAAACCTCTGATCCATGAGGAGGTAAGGCAAGAAGCTGAGCATGTTGTTTACTCTCATCACTGCTTACTTCTTTCATCTCCATGTCTACACCTTGGCCTTCAGAACCACCATTTTTTCCAGTAACAGCATCCTCATCTTCAGAATCTTCTTCTTCCACTTCTTCTACTTCTTCCTCTTCATCAGTTTCCTCCTCCACCTCCTCTTCCACTTCTTCATACTCAATCTCCTCTTCCTCTATTGTCTCTTCAGGGTCATTGTCTTCATCCAGGTCCACCTTTTCTTCCTCTTCAGTAGACCTTTCAGGCTCAACACTTGTCCTTGGCATCTTATCTACCTGAAACCCTTACAAGCTTCCTGTGGGAGGCACACAGAAACCAGATCCATCCAAAGAGGAAAGAAGAAAAAGGAAAGATGGAAAACAAAGGAAAGGCCAGAAGGAGTTGCACAGTAAGAATCTCAAGTGAATCAATGCCATAACTCATAAGTTATGGCTCTAAGGAGTTGCAAAGAGAATGAATAACAGAATTAACAGACAGGCAAAAGAAGGACTTAAGAATGAAAAAGAAGAGGATGACAATGCTCAGCAGGTGTAAAAGAGAAACAAAGACTTTTTGCCAAAACAGTAGTGGCCTTTATAAGATTATGTATATATCTGGAACAGAGAAATAGGCAAAAGGGTTCAAGAAACAGAGAGGAAACAGAAGTAAAAAGCAAGGATGAGAAACTGAACTAAGTGAAACAAAAATATAAAAGCAGATAATAATATATGCAATAATATAGATTATAGATCCGGCCATAACATCACATGTTAAGCAGGAACACACTCAAAGTACTACTAATCAACCGACAAAATACCTAAACCCCATAGACAGGCAAGAGTTAAGTTGAGTGCCTACCAAAAACCAAAGCTAAGAATTGGAGAGCAGGATTGGTTTCAAGCTGCTTAAACAGTTCAACTATTTCAAACTAACCAAACACGTGATGCAAACCAACCACTATAAATGGACCTTGTTCCTGTTAAGTGAATCCCCAGAGAAAGGGCCAATATTTGTTCTATTTTGTTGATAATAATTAAATAGGTATGTTTGTAGGAACAATGAGAAAGAAATCTATTCATTACCCAGTAAGTACCAACATGCAATGGGAGTCAATTCCTTTTACTATTTAGCAAATGTTGCCTTATTGATTCATCGTAGTAAGAACTTCCCAAAAACAATATTATCCCTACATTTATGTGGAACTCTCATGGAGTTGTATGAAATGAAAAACATATGTAAACAAGGTGACAAAAATGATCGTATCACTAGCTAGATGTATGAATAATCTGTCAATTGAGTTGATAATTGAGGTATAGTCCAAAAACAATTCTCTGGGTTGAATTTGATTTACCAAAAGCCGAAGAAAGTGGAAATAGAAGTGATTGTTGACCAAAATCCACAAAAGACCTAGTATTTGATTAAGCTGTAAGCTAAGGTATATTATCCTCGGCCTCTTATCTTAACATCTGCTCTGTCATTGAAGAAGACATGATGGCTCTAGATATACAACCCAGACCCTCTAAATTTCCAAATCCACAGAAGACGGGAGGGAATACAATACATGCGCAAACACAATCTGAAATTCAATGGGCTAAAAGTGAAAGAGGGGAAAAGCAACTCACCGGTGGAGGCTTCAATTGAGTACTCCGAACCGAAGTGAGGATAAATTGGAATGTAATGGAAGAGTGGTGTGTAGCCTTCAAACCGTGTGCAGAAACCCTAGATAACCAGTGTGAAGGCACCAGCGATTTACAATTCTAGAAGGACAGACTGGGAATGTGAAGTCCATTATTATTAGATTTTATTTTTATGTTTATTCCAGGGAACCAGTGGAAGTACTTACACGCGGTTACAATCTCAAATCATGTCTTAACGAAAGTGTTAATATGTTGCTGTTGAACTAGATGAAATGAAACCGTATCTAAGCGTCGTCAAAGTATAATAATGAATTTATTATTATAAAATACTAGTCCTACGGGGCCGTTCGATGCAGCCTCTTTTTACTACATTTGAGAATAATAATCTATTTATTCTTTATGGTTCTGTAAATATTTTGATTTTTGTTGTTGGTTTGAGTTTATCCGTAAACGTTGTATGTACTAATAAATTATGCAAGAGTTTACTGAATTAAAAGTTGTGTTTGACAATGTGAATGTGTTGACATGGTGGTTTATGTTGCTATATTACAGGTGTTTATGGAGGCATTGTCATTGATATTCTGCATATATGTAGCTGTCTATTAGGGAAAAAGAACATATATGTAGGTGTAGTTGCTTTTGATTATCCCATTTTAATCTCTATATAATTAATAAGGCAAAACAACTTTCTCTCATTCTAGCTATGTTACGTAAGCAACCTTCATTAGAACAATCCAGTTATTAGTGCTCTATTGGTTACCGTTTTTATTTTCAAAATAATATATATGTTAAATTTAGAAAAAATGAAAACAATATCACAATAAAATCTCTCAGATATGGAAAATTAGGAATATCAGGGCAAATTAATAGTGTTATATATTTTGATATTATTATGTGTCAAATAAGACAAAAATAAATATAAATATAAAAGTAGAGTATGTTAATATAATTATGAAGTAAATTTATTTATTTTTTAAATAATTCTTATTGTTTTAATATAAAAAAATAGTGTTGTTAACTCGAATCGTTCTCTGTATTGACAGACCTAACTAGCTAGACCCACTACCAGAATTGATCCTATATATTCTCAACTTGAACCTTGAATAATCGAATCATACTTGACCGACTAATTAAGGGTGTTTAACCCCGCATCCACTTTTTTATATTCTGCACCCATTTATTTTAGTTATTATACATTAACATTCAAGACTATTAGCTCAATGGTAGAGCAACGTACTATATGTATGTGGATGTGGGATTCGAATCTCATATACGCTAGTTATCTCATAAATCATAATTCTACTATGACCATTTTGTTACCCAGTACATTCTTGCTTGGTCTATAATTTATTTGCCTGGTTGCAGGAGGAAATCCTTCATTTTATAATTTCCTCCATTTTATAAGGTTTGTATCCACCACCTTATACAGTTCTGGCTATGGTTTCTATTTATTAGACCTTTTCATTACATGCATTGTACAGTTGTACTGCTTTCATGTACAATTATTCATTTTTATTTGGTACGTTGTACACATGTTTTGGTTGTAAACGGATCAGTTACCTATGTAAAACAGAGAGGATGGTAAATAGGCCAAAAGTTTGACAAAGCACCACATGATGTCAAAAATGCTCATTTGAAAAACCCTATTCACAAACGGGACTTCGACTTTTATGTAGTTGAATTGGATTACTGAAACTGAATGTCTTGCTATTGTTGTTGCGGTTGTTCTGCTAATCTAGAGATATTTGGATCAATCCATGATAAAAGCAAGGTTCTATGAGGAACTAAAACAACACATAATAGAAATGACAATGTAGAAAATTAAGTCATGACACAATCACTGAGTTGGGATTCACCTGCATAATCTAAGCAAAAAGTACATCATTATTCACTTAAAATTTCAGTGAGTGCATTAGTTCAAGTTTCTCAACTTTCTTCTGCATTCAGTAGCCATAACTTGTATGGCCTCATAATCAGCATCTCCATAGTTCCTCATGGCTTCCAATTTCCCTTTTAAATCTTCAATCTGTCGCGACAACTCCACCGTGATATTAATTTTAAAAGCATGATGCTCATGATCAATTCAAATTAGAAAAATCCAATTCTTTGACTCTAGATACGACACTATGGTAAACTAATCCAGATTCACATCAAGCAACTTGAAACCAAACAGAACCAGGATGCATAAAATTGAAGAAAAAACACGTAGAAGACAGAAAATCAACTGTAGATGCAAGTGCAGCAACAACGGGCTCCTTTGATTCAAGAGGAGATATAGAGACAAATAAGGAATATCCAACTATTAGCTAGATGAAGTAGACTAAATGAACAAATTAGGAAACATACCAATCCAAAAGTCTTGATGTTCATAGCATGTGCAGCAAGACAGATCTACATGCAACATAAAATCACCTCAAGTATAGAAGAAAAAAGAAAATAATAAGTTGCCTCCTAGACATTGTTACAGCTTCAGTATGTATGTGGCATAAACATATGTATGAATTGATATAGTTGCATCACTGCACGACCTTGAAAACCAACACATCAATCCAATGACCGTAACATTTTTTACACACAAGAGTAAGATTTCACTGTTCAAGAGATATAACCAAATTGCCACTATAAGAGAACATGGTAAAGCTTTTTAGGAATTACATGCAATTGATTGTTTTCAATTTTGTGCTACACAGTAGGAGATATTACCAATTTTTAGATGAGGAGACACCCAGAACCAGAAAAAAAAGATCATAGACAGTAGCAATTATTGTTTCTTGAACCGTAGTAGAATGTCATGTGGCTTTAGTTTTGTTCCACCGAAAACTGTGCTCTCCATGACAATGTCCCTTCGTGCTTCTCGAAAGCATTCAACGTGGCTTTGCTTCTCCTTCCAACCAAATAATCATTAAAAGCACCAGCCTTTTCTGGACTTCCCTAACTCATCAACAAATTCTGAAGACATATAGACACAAACACCACAATGAGTTCTCTAAATCTGCTCTGACATTCAAGAATTTATTTAACATGCATATCAATCGAAAATCAAGTCCTAAAGACAAAATGACGGAGAAGCAGAAATTCAGAAAAGTCATCCCTTAATCATTTTGAAGTTATACTCGAAGACTTACTGATGAGTGGATGACAGATCAACGATAGTGACTGAATTATGTTCTAAATACCAAATTAAGAACAAACACCATTCAATCTTCCCTCCAAAATAAAGGCAATTATGTCAATTTTTATTGAATTGGCGTTGATCCCTGACGTAGTACAAACACCCTAAAAATACTCATCAAACAAAAGAACCATATATATATATATATATATATAATCCAATAGGACAAGAAAAGAGGAAGTAGAAAAGATGCATTTTCATTGCTACTATTCGTGATGCAATGGGACACATGACTGCTCAGCAAGAGTGGTCCGATATTATCATTTTTATCATAAACACCTTTCTTCTTCTTTTTCCACATAAACACACAGCAGAAATATGTCAAATATCGGCACAGTACGTTCTGCAGATTGTGGCACTATACAAAAGGAACCTACCTGTCAAATATCATTATTGAATCAATACATTCAATAGTTAATTATGTAAAAAGATGCTAAAAAATTGAAATGGAAACATCTCTATCTTCCACCATAGTACCTTCAACTCAATATGTGATTCATAGTGTTCGTACTACATCATGAAAAAAAATCAAGCTTATGAAACACTAAACTAATAATTAATGAAAATCTGAAGTAGGTTCAAAAATAACCTCAATTCTTCTCATCTCTTCTTCCAATTTCCCATGCTAGAATTTAGAATTTCCTCGTGCTTAAAACTAAAATACATCTTAGTAGGAAAAAAACAGGTTAGCATGATGAACCCGGAAGCTTGTGATAAGTCGGATTGTGATGTGGATGTGTATGGAAGGGGTTAATAGCCATGATCAAAGAGAGGAATTCTAGCAGCAACCGGATGTTAGGATGCAACAGTCGACCGGTGTAACTCCTTGCAATTGAAGACCTCATTCATGCCAAAGGAACGAAGGCATTGAATTAGAGGGAGGGATCACTACGTCGGCTGAAGGTAGAGGAAGGGTAGTGCAAAACAATGTACTTGAAACAATAAATTTAGGAGCAATGACATTCTGAAAAATTCTAGGGAGTAGAAATAAAATATTTCCTTATCAAGAGAGTCCGACAAAAAACGGTTACAAATGATATCATAATTTTTTGAGTACGACGAACTAAATTCCAATGACATGAGATTCCAATGAAACAGATAATTAAATTAATGTTTGAACTTAATTCTGTAAAGATACAAGAGAAGTAACTTGTACCTGCCTGCACAGAACCAAATACTTGTGAGTGCTTACTACAAGAATCACCATCATCATTGTCGTCATTATCATTCAATTTAGCACTTGTAGCTGATCGATCATCTCTAGAGGAAGAATTTGAAGCATTTTCCTCCACCTCAGCGTTAGCAACAGGATCATATCCAGCTCCTTTCCACCAAGGGTCAGAAGCAACTATTGCAGGTGGCAAAGTGTGTGCATTGCCACCTGTTTCTTTTGGCGCGATAAACTTATCCGATATCATTCAAAAATCTCTTCCACCAATCCCTAAACCATCAATTAACTGTTCATTATGTAGAAAATGCAACAATTTAGCACTGAAATAGTCTATATATTACAACACAAAATTTGGAAACTCAATCATTGTGATCCGTTCATTGAATTGCAAAAAAAACATTCAAACAACCAACATGAGTGAGTTGGGAAAAAAAAACTTATATTACTGGGAACTTTAATTATTTTCAATTGTTTCCTTGACTGCAAATTTAATGGACCAGCTGCATCTGACATCTTCTTTTCATCAATGATTCCGAAGTGAAATTCAGGTATCACAATATTCTTGCCAGCAAAAGCACAAATCAAAGTAATCAAACTTCATTTTGTTGAATTTGTATGAATTGTTATCAAGAAGTCTTAAAAAACATGACTTGCTTTATTTGCAGAAGAAATTTCAGTACCTGGTCTTGAAGAAGTGATTGATGAAGATGTTTCAGCTTCAGTACTTGCGGAGTTCAACTCTTCTCCTCAAATAACTCCATTGTTCACATGCATTGCAGATACAGTTCCTAGCCCACAATTGTCAGAAAGTGTATGATATCTTTATCTTGTTCAATATATATATAATCAAAAGCCCTGCATATAGTTTTCTTGTTACTTACCGAATTTCATATCATTGTAATATCCATTTTCAGAAGAGGCCCTATCTAATGAAAACGCTTGGGATTGACCCTCCAGCTCCAGGACACAGCACTAACCCTTCAGTCTCCAAAAACCATACCCAACTAAACACCACTGAAAACCCTTTAATTGCAGTTAGTAAGTCGTCGATTAAACATATCCTAGATCACTCAAGGTTGACAAATAATAGAACTGATTAGAGAATAATGAAGTTTCAACCTGAAATGACTGTTGATGAGGTGGAATCCGAAACCTTCACGCGCAAAAGTCTGAATCAAATCGATCAAGAAAACGTGCAAACAAAGAAATTTTATAAATGCATCATAAACACAACAGAAAATCGCCAAACACACCGATTTTTCGAAGTAGAGTTAGTAGCGGACAGTCACGTTATGGTAGCAGTGGCAATTCACATATGAAAACTCATACTTTCTACTCCTAGGACTCTAAATCTAGGGAGTAGGGAAGCATACCTGAGCAGAATCAATACGAAACAACAACAATCGAGGTTTTTTTTTTGCTAACAAAAGTGAGAGTAGAGAGGGATAATATCTAGGGTTGGAAGTTGGGATGATGACTCGTGCAAGTCGGAATCTTACTCGAAGCCGAATGGTCGTGTGTCGATAAAGAGCGAAAGCAACTCCGGAAACGTGGATTCGGGAGAGAATTTTGCTCATGACCTCGGATTCGGAGATAACAATCGAAGATTTGCACAACGGACAGGTCTGATTGTTGGAGATCGAAGCGTTGATGCGGTCGGCGTGGAAGGCATGGCAACAAACAAGGAGGAAACAGAGCTGATATTGCGGCTCAAACTTGAAGAGGAAGACGGCGCAGTCTCCGGTTGATTTTGAGCCTATGATGGAGGCGAAGTTGAAGAGCGGGAGCGAATCGATTACAGAGGAGTTGAGGCCCCAATATCGTTTCTCTTGGCACCTTCCCTAATCGCCTTTTGAACACCGTTCTCTTTCCTCTGAAAACGCCTCATTAGGGTTTCGCCGTCCATAGGGCGGATTATGGCGGTCGATTCGACTTGTGGGAAGTGAAACAATGGGTCAAGGCAGAGGAAGAGGGAAGGATATAAAGAGGAAGAGGGAAGGATGCTGAAAGCTAATTCTAAAGAGGAAGATGAAGGATATAAACACGGCATACATTAATACGAAGAGGAAGAGGAAGAGGAAAAATCAAAACACTGATACTTTAATTCGGGGACTTTAATTCTCCATCTCAACTCAATTAATTGCTAATTCTATAGGATCATTTTATATGTTTTATGATGTTTAAAGCACGTGAAGAATAGTTATTGAAATGAAAAAAATAAAATGAATAAAAAATTTATAACTACTAAAACATGTAGAGTAGATCATATGTTTTTGAGCACTTTTTTATAAACCACAATTGTAGTGTGAGAGATCGTCTTTTCATTTTTGTCTAAGATCACCACCTTCAAACCTTCCATGTTTGGTACCCTAGATAACTCACTATAAAGTTTACCATAAGTAAATACATATCTTGGAAAATACGACCCAAAGGATTGTCCTTGACTTTTATTGATTGTCATGGCAAAAGACACAATTATAGGAAATTGTCGACGTTGAAGAGTGAATGGTAAGGTTGAATCTAATGGACTCAGTAGCATTCGAGGAATGGGAACTATTTGTCCAATATTACGCCCACTGATAATTTTTGTTTCCACCATTTTCTTCCCCAATCTAGTTATCATCATTCTTGTTCCATTGCAAAGCTCATTAGCTTGGTCTATATTTCATAGAAGCATGAAGGAAACACCTATTTTCAGCTTTAATTCATGATTTGGGACACCAGAACATTTGATATTGTTTAACATATCAGATGAATACATTAGCGCATTAGGTCCATCCGCTTTGCAAATGTTATCTGCACTGTTATAGACTTCCTCTTTTCCTGCCATTATAGAGAGCAAATAGTCGTTCACTTGGTGACAAAATTGCTCTCTCTTGAAAGTAATCAGGTTATCCCAAGTGTTGAAGCAAAGAAGGGTATGTAGCTCAACAATAGAAGCAATTGGTTTAGCAGTATCCATAATTAATACCTCCTTTGGGCACTCTATAGTTGCTTCACTATCGTTTTCTCCTCCAACTGTTTCATCACCAACTTCAAGAAGCCATTCTACAAACTTTTTCATAGAATCTGATTTTGAAGATTTTGATCCGTGTTGAAGCCTCATATTTTTTTGTGAGCTTGAAAACCTACATAAATATTTATAAATTAATTGTTTTCATAGATAAAGTTATCAATCAGAATTTATTAATTATATTAGAATCATTGTACCTCGCAATGTTGCCATATCTCTGAAGAATTAATTGTAGCTTGTACGATATATTGTCTTGATCCGCGAGTTACAACCAACAAGATTTGTCTAAAGTCACCACCAAATACAACCACTTTGCCTCCAAATGGTTGTTTTGTACTCATAGGATTTGAAAATCTTAGAACATCCCTTAAGCTTTTATCCAGTGCTTCAAAGCAAAATCTTTATGGCATTGGACATTCATCCCATATGATAAGTTTTGCTTTTGATAATAATGCCACCAGTGGACTTCCAGCTTTAATATGACATGTTGAATCTTCCTTTATATCTAGTGGGATTGCAAATCTTGAATGGACATTTCGTCCTCCGGGAATCAATAAAGATGTTATACCACTTGAAGCAACTGTTAATACTATATCTCCTCTACCCCTTATTGCAGCTGACAAAGCTATCCACACAACTGTCTTGCCCGTTCCTCCATATCCATAAAGGAAGAAAACACCACCTGTGTTGTTTTCAACAGCAGAAATTATCTTGTCATAAGCATTCTTTTGCTCTTTTGTCATGCTGGTTAGAAGGTTTGTATGCTCACTGATTAGTTGTTGTTTATCATAACGAAGTTCTTCTTGTATCAACTTGTTCCCCCCTTCTCCCAAAAGAACATCATTAGGGAAATGCATGGATGGAAAGCGTCGAAGGTTGCTTCCATTTCGTCCCAACAACTCCTCAATTTCTGCCAATACATAGTTTTGTAGTTGGTTATCACTGAGTTGTAAATCTGCAAAAAACAAAACAAATTGTTAAAATTATAAGATTACAAGTTTAAAACTTGTAAGCATGTACATAATATTCCTTCTATAGTAAAAATATTATCACTGTCATAATAGACCTTTAGAAACATGGACCTGGTATTTGCAGGATTCTTCTTTGATTTCGAAGCATATCTTCTGCTAAATGATGCCATGTTTGTTTCCATACATGCTCTAGTCTTGTTAAAGTATTTGATAGCAACAACATTACGAACAAATGTCGAAAATAATGTGGAGATCCCCAAGTACTACACTCATTAATTCCTTCAATGTATTCTTTCTCATCATCTAGCAAGTCTAACTGATAGCAAGCATCCTTGAATGTATCATATGTTTTTCCATGGACTGTTCGTAGATCCTCATATAATGTCGGTCCCTTGACTTCGTTGAGCATAAGTCTAAGATAGTACAACTCTCCAGTACCCGATGTACAATGGAAGATTCGGCCAAGAGACAAAAGATTCTTTTTTCTTTTTGTCCACATCTTGTCCTTAGCATTTCATGCATATTCCTCCAAGAATTGACTGTAGTGTAAATTTATGGCATTTGCGTTTGATTTATTAATCTCCATCAATGCAAAAAACATAGAGGCATCTGTGCCTTCTCTATTCACAACCTCATCAATTATATTGGATCATCATCCTCAAACATAATATTGTGTTCATTTGGTAGGTGAAAGAATAACCTTTGACCTGACGTGCGTAGTACCTTTTGATCTCATGTGGCCTCACAAGCTGAAACATATCTACAATCGTAGTACCTTTTGATCTCATCAACATCTTCACCGCGATTCAATGCCAATTCAAAAGTGATACGATCATTCCCCTTGCGTATGTACTTGGAGAAATATTTGATGCTTCTAGTCTTATTACATGCCTTGACATTGATATGTGCCTTGTATTTCAGTGGTAGAAATGTGTTATATGGGACCACATACTGATTATCAAAAACGAATCCATTCTTCTCAATGAAATTTCCATTATTCCTTCTTATATAGATTGGAAACTCATTTGGATCAAAATGAGTTGCTGCAGTGTATTCCTTCAGAAACTGTTTAGAACACTTCCCATCCGTTGGATAAGATGATAACCTTCTTTATGTCCAGCAACTTACCATGTTAAAAGACCGAGACATACATCCAGACTAAGCGGCACCATGCTTCAAACTCATCAGTTTTCCAGAGTGGTGGGGAGAACTACGTCAAAATCAGACAGCTTTGGGTGGTCAAGGACATGGACGTGGTTCTTCCACCTTTGGAAGTGATAATGGTCGTGCTAATGTTGTTCAAGGTCTGTCTGCTCCATCACCGCTCACGCGACTGACTGAGATTCGTCTGCGTTAAATCTAGCACTTACGGATGGACAATACAACCACATCTTCAAGTTGTTCAAGGAATTCAATGCCAACAAACAATTAACGGGTAAGCCTTTGACCAATGGATTCTTGATACAAGCGCTTCGTATCATATGACAGGAAACAAATCACTGCTTACAGATCTTCATTCAGCAACACCTATGATCATCACTTTGCTTGATGGCCGCACTCCACGATTGTCCTTTGCGGGACTGCCTCGTTTGGGGATCAAATTGCTAATGTTTTATTTGTGCCCAACTTCACTTGCAATTTATTGTCTCTTGCTGAATTTAAGTTCACAAGGCCTTTTAGTGTTATTGACACCCCCATACTTGTGTTTTACATGTTCTACAAACGAAGATGGTTATAGGCCTCGGTGAACAAGAGGGCGGGGTCTATCAATTGCGAGTGGTGTTTGCTAAGATGCAATTCAATCATCAAGTGCAGCATTTTCGAACGGATAACCATATTGAATTACTCTCTCTTCGATACTACTTTGACGCCAATGGAATAATGCTTAAAACGTCATGTGTCGCAACTCCTAACAGAACGGACGAGCGGAGAACAAGCATCGTCACATTCTTGACGTTGCCAGAGCTCTTCGGTCTCAAGCTTCGCTGCCTATCACCTTTTGGGGTGAGTGCATTCTTACTGCAATTTACTTAATAAATCACACGCCTTCGTCAGTTCTTCAAGGGAAAAACCCATTCGAGTTGCTATTTGGTCGCACACCAACCTATGAACATCTGAGAGTGTTCGGCTGCTTTGCTCATGCTTCAACTCAATCAAGAAATCCGGATAAATTTTCTTCTCGCAGCCGTCGTTGCATCTTTCTTGGTTATCCCTATGGAAAGAAAGGGTGGATATTATACGATGTTGATTCTAGACAGATTTTTGTGTTTCAAGATGTCATTTTCTCAGAAAACATTTATCCTAATTCGGTTGCTGCAACGGTTGAGCTTCATCATGATCCATAACATACTCATGCTGCAGCTGAACAACCTGAACTTGTTGCACCTGAGTTTGTTGCGCCTGCACCTACTGCGGTTGAACTTGCTGCACCTGAATCTGTTGTAGCTAAATTTACTACACTAGAATCTGCTGCAACTGAACTTGTTGCACCAAACCCTGTTGCACCAACAACTTTTCTGCAGCAAACACCAACACTCTCATTGCCCGAACTCCCATCGACACCCCTACTGCATCCCACATTAGCTACTTCGGTTGTCGATGACATGGAGCGTATTGATGTTGACACTGCTCATGCAGGCTTTGTTCATCGCATCACTTGTACACGACAACCCTCTGTTCATTTGAAACAATATATCTGCAACACAACTAGAACCATCGACCCCTTCTCCATCGGCTTCTTCGCCGTCACCATCTTCAGGTAGTCCTTATCCCTTAACTAATTATGTTAATTGTGCCATGTTCTCTGCTTCTCATACGCAGTTTGTCGCTGCTATTACGGTCGTACCCGAGCCTACTTATTTCACTAGTGTCATTCTTTCTCCTTAGTGGAGAGCCGCTATGAAAACAGAGCTTGGCGCCCTCAAAGCCAATCACACATGGGAGATTACTGATTTGCCTCCTCTGGATAAAAAAGGCAATCAGGTGTAAATGGGTTTTTCGAGTTAAGTATCGGGCAAATGGTTCCATCAAACGACACAAAGCTTGGTTAATTGTTTTAGGCAATCCTTAACTCAAAGGCGTCGACTTCACCGAAACATTTGCGATGGTGAAAAAGATGACGTTGGTTCTAATCTTTCTTATTGTTGCTCTATTAAAGGATGGATGCTACATCATATGGACGTCCACAACGCCTTCTTGCACGACGATTTGGCCGAAGAGGTCTATAAGAGATCACCACCGGGGTTTCACTTACCTGTAGGTAAAGTGTGTCGTCTTTGGAAATCTCTTTACGGACTTTGTCAAGCACCCCACAACTGGTTCACAAAGCTCTCTATTGCCCTTCTTCGCTTTGGCTTTCAACAATCTTATGCAGACTATTCTTTGTTCTCTCTTGAGACATCAGGAAAGGTTTTGCACGTCCTTGTATCCGTCGACAATCTTATCATTGCAGGTAACTCTCCTTTTGCGGTGACTCGTTTCAAGGAGTATCTTCATAGGTGTTTTCATATGAAAGACCTTGATCCCTTAAAATACTTCTTAGGCATTGAAGTAGCACATGACACAAAGGGTCTTGTTCTTTGTCAACGAAAATATGCGCTCAAAATTTTGGAGGAAGCAGGCTTTCTAGGTTCTTGGCCTTCAAATTTTCCTGTGGCTAAAAATCTTGATTTAGGAAAATCCACCGCAACTCTCCACCCAAACCCGGAACGGTATTGTCGTCTTGTTGGACGATTGATTTATTTGACGATTACTCGATTTCGGGAACGTTTGGGAGAATCGATTGGGTTCCCATTTGGAGATCAGATCTTGAATTTCCAACCCATTGTGTTGACCACCTAGTTTTGAATATGAATATTTGTTCTTGATATTGCCGAGTTGATAAGGCTATTGGAGGGATTTTGAGCTTGGAATCCCTAGAAACCGCTTTTCCAGACGACATGGATTGGACTTGTTGGAGGAGAGTTGGAAAAGGAGGTGCATATGGATGAGAAAGAAGTGAAGGATACATTTTGATGGACGTAGGAGAGGAGGGATACACCTCTCACACTTAGCTTTACATCAGAGTGTTCAAGCAACTGATATGAAGATATGGAGTTGAAGATAGGTTCATTTGGAGATGGCATGGCTGAAGCTAACACTAGAAAAATGACCCACATCCTAAGCTCAAATGTGGATTAGGCTGTGTATTGGGGAGAGTGATCGAAGTTTCTTGGCACAAAAATTGATCAAGCAGTTGGTTGGGAAGCAAAAACATCTTTTATAGAAATGGTCAGAATTGAAAAATATGACTAAATTCTATTTGATTTGTTCCTAAAACAAAATAATTATGTTATGAAGTTTTATTCTAATACAAAGCCAACCACAAGTTATACCCCCTGCCTTGTGAAGTAGTACTATCTCCGTCTCTTATTTAATGTTCCTATTTCTCATTTTTGATGTCCTAATTTATTGTTCTCATTACTATTTTTGACCATAAATCTTTACTAGTATACCCTCATCAAAACCCCTCAATTTCCCCCAAAACCACAACGATCCAAAATATACTTTAATTTTTCTTCTCCCATTATTTCCCCCCTCAATCTTAACCCTTTAAGGGATCGTTTGTTTGTATACCTTGAGTATAGGGAATCGGTATAGGAATAAGCTAAACCTATTTTTGTGTTTGGTAGAATAGGTATGGATATGAGGAATGAGTATGAGTCATTCTCATACCAACAAATTACATAAGATCTCATATCCAAATAAAAATCAAGGTATGGCTTATACTAAGTACCACCCCTCCCTCTACCAAACACTAAAAGTTAAGAATCACTCAAACTCATTCCTCATATCCAACCCGATTCCTCGTTCCAACCCGATTCCTATCTCGATACCAAACGAGTCATTTCTCATTTCTCATCATTCTCTCATCTCAATGCACTGTCTCTCCTATTTTCATCTCTCTCTCACCCCTCTCTTCTCTCATCTCCTTAATTCTTATGCAAAGAAAAGAAATGAGAACATAAAAAAGAGTGGGAGGGAGTATGTGCCAATATTTGGAATGAATTAGAATTACAGTCAATTCTGCTATTTTGTGCTGCAAGCCTTAGTATTATCTACTATATGCTAGTTCCAGCATGTTAGCTCTTCCTGAGGTTAGTTTATCATAAAGATATCATCTTGATTTTTTTGTAGTATCAAAATATAATTATTCAGCATGCTGTAGTTAGAGGTTCTTTCTTGTTACTAAGTTCTTCATCCAGGGCGAATCATTTCTCCTATGACAATAGCTTTACACATGAGGATTTCAATAGAGACAGATATCCCAGTCAATCTTATGAGTAAAACATCACACTGAAACAGTAAGATTCACAGGATGTCTCAATTTCAAGATCAATTAGAAGACCAAAATCAACTTAAAGCAGGAAAGTAGAAGCTTAATATACCCAAGTTCCAATTCCATCTCAAGAAGTCATGACCCAGTGTTCTATGCAAAACAAAACTCAGCATAAGAAAACCAAACTGACGACAAACATCCTAAAATGAAGCAACTACTAGATTGGATTGCCATTACAACCATGAATAACGATCAGATGAACAAGTGCTTGAACTCCCCATTGGCCAATTGACAGAGCTGATTGTAGGCTTGTGTATCTGAAACCAACCAGAAAACAAGTCTCAGCATACTGATTTGAAGGACTTTCAAACCCTAGATTTGTTAAAAATAAATATAATTCTTGCTCCATCTAACACTTTGCCTTGCAAATTCGACAGACAAAACCCTAGATTTGGCATAATCATCTAATCAATCAACCTTGAGGACCAAATACCACTGAATTTGACCATAAACATGGGCGAAGATAGACGAATTAAACTGAAAATTCCTAACATACCGAATGAATCACCAAAATTTGTCCAGGTATCGGCGCGAATCGATTGGTTGCTGTCAGCTATCCCGATGACTTCAACGAAACTAGTGGGATGAAGCGGAGGCGAACCCTTGACGATGATCTGTTGTTCGTCGGTGGATTTTCCGACAACGGATCCGGGTTCGGATCGGACAACTTGAACCACTGTTCGAACCTTTCGGCCGACGAATTGGTGGAGGAGACCACCGTTCACCAAAACTGCAGGGTTTGAAGTGTCCATCGCAAGCTACGGCAAATTTGAGAAAGCTGAAAGGATTCCGAAAACCTAGATTGCAGAAAATGTAAGGAAGGCGTATATATACCAAAAATCTTGGCGCCAAAAATTGTACGTGGAATTTCTTTCCCGCCTGCTTGAATTCGTGTTTTTTTTTCATTTTTAATTTCATGGTATATAAAACGAAAAACAGATTGCTAGTAGTGTATGTTTTTTATCTGCTATGATCGGAAAACACATTTTTTACAGCCAAATTCCGATCAAATTCAAACCTTTCTTCTCCACAATCGCAATCCGAAGCATCCCATGGAACGAGCAGTTGAAAGAGCTCTCGAGATCCAACCATTACAAGGACTCTCTTCTTCTCTATCTGCAGATGATAAGATCAGGAGAAACCCCCAATGCATTCACCTTCCCTTTCGTCCTCAAGTCCTGCGCTTGTCTCTCCTTGTTCTCTATAGGACAACAGCTTCATTCACAGGTACTTAAAACGGGCAACTCACAGGATACGTTTGTCAAGACTTCTCTGATTTCGCTTTATGCTAAATGTTTCGTTTTGGAGGGTGCACGCAAGGTGTTTGACGAAAGTCCTGTGTATCCCACGGTTTGTTTTAATGCGCTGATCGCTGGTTACACATTGAATGGTAGGGTTGAAGAGTCGGTTTCTGTATTTTGTAGGATGAGGTTGATGGGGGTTTTGTTTGATGCTGTGACTATGGTTGGTTTGATTCCTGCTTGCACTATGCCGTCTCAGTTAAGGCTTGGGTTGTCTTTACATGGATGTAATGTGAGGTGTGGATTGGTTCATGATGTAGCTGTGGCGAATGCTCTGCTCACCATGTATATAAGATGTGGGTGTGTTGAGTTCGCCAGCAAACTGTTCGATGAAATGCCTGACAGAGCTTTGATCACTTGGAATGCTATGATAAATGGCTATGCACAAAACGGGCTGGCTAGCAGTGTATTGGATCTCTATCATCAAATGGGAAAGCAAGAGGTTCGACCTGATCCTGTGACATTGCTCGGGGTTTTATCTTCTTGTGCTTATCTTGGTGCACGCTCTGTCGGTTGTGAAGTGGAGAAGCAGATTGAGAAATACGGGTTTCAATCCAACTCGTTTCTGAAAAATGCATTGATTAACATGCACGCTAGATGTGGCAATTTGGTGAAGGCTCGAAAAGTTTTTGATGAAATGTCTGATAAAGGCTTGGTTTCATGGACGGCGATTATAGGTGGATATGGTATGCATGGACATGGAGAAGTCGCTATATGTCTCTTTGATGATATGGTCAGATTAGGAATTAATCCTGATGGAGCTGTTTTCGTGAGTGTCTTAGCCGCTTGCAGCCATGCGGGTCTAACTGAAAACGGGTTGACTTACTTTTATTCAATGAAAACAGATTATGGCCTGGAGCCAGAAAGAGAGCATTATGCATGTGTTGTGGATCTTTTAGGTCGAGCTGGTCGACTCGAGAAAGCCCACCAGCTCATAATGTCGATGCCAATGAAGCCCGATGCTGCAGTGTGGGGCGCTCTTTTGGGTGCTTGCAAGATCCACAAGAACGTTGATCTAGCAGAATTGGCGTTTCAGAACGCCACTAAGATTGAGCCCACGAATATAGGTTACTATGTCCTCTTAGCAAATATATACAGTGATGCAGGGAATTTGGAAGGGGTGAGCAGAGTTCGAGTGATGATGAGAGACAAGAAACTCAAGAAGGGTCCTGGGTATAGCTATGTTGATCATAAGGGGAAGAATCACGTCTTTTTGGCAGGAGACATGTTTCATCCTCAAGCTGGTGAAATTTACAGAATGTTGGAAAAATTAGAAGGCTCAATTAAGGAGCTTGGATTGAGTAAGAAAGGAGAGGGTACTAGTCATTTTGGAGTTCATAGTGAAAGATTGGCGGTGGCGTTCGGGATTTTGAATACCGCACCTGGATCAGAAATTATTGTGATCAAGAACTTGAGGGTATGTGAAGACTGTCATTTGTTCTTGAAGTCTGTTAGTAAGATTGTTGATCGGCAGTTCATTGTTAGAGATGCCACTCGTTTTCACCATTTTAGAGGTGGATCATGTTCTTGCAATGACTATTGGTGATGATTAGTGCTTGATGTAATGCATTAAACTTTTTGCTTGTGTTCACTTCATGTATCATTTTTTCTTAATACTATTGGCATTTATTTTATTTTTTTAATACTTTTATCCCTCCAAAAGTATTTTATTGGTAATTTCCCTCTATAGTTTTTTTTGAACAAGCTAGAAACGGCCCCCTTCATCAGGGCAGACCCCACACCCCTATATAAGGGGAGCATGCCATTAATGGGAGTCGAACTTCCTATGTGTGGACAAAGGGACAAGCCCCTTACCACTTGGCTATAAGAGCCTTGACATTTATCCCTCTATAGTTGATGTTTTTTTAAGAATAAGTCCTTGTTTGGTTCATATTGTCAAGAAGTAGAACCAATCAAGGAATTAGATTTTCTTCCCGTGTTTGGTTTAATAAAAAAAAACACAGGAACTTACTTTCCAAGAACTTATAATTCCTCCAAATCATTAAAACTTCTCTTACCTTGTTCAATTAGGTAAGTTCAACTTCTTATGTTTTTAACTAATATAATTCTTAATTGTACATAAGTACAAATTACATCAATTTAAATCAAACATGATTTTTCATATTGTGTTGATTTCCTCTGAAGTAGGTAAGTTTTCGAGAATTTAATTTCCCACGTTACACCAAACGAGGGGCTAAGTAGGTGACGAGGGAAGGTACAACTAATACGACACTTTTATATATTACACTAGCATTTTGGGGCCCGCGCTATGTGCGGGTCTATATTATTTTATATAAACATTGCTAATTTGTAGGAAACGGTCATCAACGCTACGGGAATTTTGTTTCATTTATTATGTAAAATTTATTTCTATGCAAATATCCTACATGTTGTATAATATAAAAGGTTATAATCCCTTGATTTATCGTCTTCTTGATTGCTCTTTGTTGGATTTCTCGTCTTGTTAGTTTTTCTTTAGAAAGGTAATTTGGATATCTGATTCATGCTGATATTACATAGGTTGATATATAAGCATAATTAATAATTTTTACCAACTTTTGGAGTAATCTCTAAGAGCATCTACATTCATGTTACTTAGAGTAACATATACCTATTTTTAAAGTTAAATGAAAATAAAATGTAAGAGATTTTGATTAAACCAAGACAACATTAACATTTCTTTGTTACTCATTCTTACACAAATCACTTCACTTGCCCAATCATTTATCAACATGTGGATCAATAGTAAAATTGTATTACTTAGTTATTGGTAAATATCTTATAACACTCACAATACATAAAATTTTATTGTAATTCTTTTTCAAATATTTTTGATTTATTTTTATCTACATATTGATATCCATATTTACTATGTAATATATTATTTTAAATTTATAATAAAAATAAAGATAAAATACATGTTATTTGATATGGATAACATGAATGTGGATGAAAACTCATTTAATATTAAAAAAATGACTCGCTCACATAACTCAAGAGCAAGATAGGAAAAAAACGAATTTGAGATTTATCATCAAATTATTCCATTTTGAAATTCAAAACTAAAATATTGTACGAAATTTGAGAAGAATAGGATTTTGTGTCTTTTGTTTTAGTAAAAAATAATGGGTCGTCTTTTTGTTAGGCAACTCCAAAAAAATGTATAAGACTCGTAAAAAACTAAAAATGGATCGCATTAGACAATGTGTTTAACAAACCGTTGGAATAATAAGAGAGAATAAAATCTTCTTTATGTCATGGCCAATCAAAACACTCTAACATTGACCGTAAAAAATATATTTTAAAAAATCACAATTTATATATTAGATTAGATTGAAAATAAAATAATCATCTTTTAAAAATCAAAGTTTTAATTCTATAATTCTCCACACATTTAATGTATAAAACCCATCCATTAGAAAATACTAGATACGGGTTTCGCGCTACGCGCGAGGAAATTACGTATTCACGTATGAGATTTAATATAGTTACACATTATTTGTTAATATTTTTGTTATTGTTATTAAGTTTGTTAATGCTTGTAATTATAAGTATTTTTCGATTTCCTTATATTTATGTTTGAAGTACCAGTAGTTTTAAAACATAATAATGGAATAATTTTGTCAGGAGGAAGCTTACTGTATTTTATTTGACAAAATGTTTTTCTAATATTACACTCATTAATTTCAACATGGATTAATGTAGACAATACGTGTGAATAGATTGAAATAAGATATGATTATGGAATTGAATGCATAGATTGAAATAAGGTAGAATTATGGAATTGAATGCAGTACCATTTACATTTACTTTTGGCAATAGACAGTCAATCTTTATATAGATAAGATAAGTATATATTAAATTGAGGAGAGTTATTAGCCAATAAGAATGCAAATGTATTTAATGCTTTCTTTAATTTTCTTTCTCGGCGTTTTTTATATTATATTAGATAAACAATTTAAGGGGTTAGTGTAAAGCCTCCTAATTTTGGGTGGTTGAATTAAACTTCTCTAATAAATTTTAATATTCAAGAAAAGTATTAAGCCAAAGATATAGGCTTGGTCTATATGCACACGTTTTTTTTGCTAAATGCACACTATTCTGTGCGGTAACAATTGCAGTACACATCTGTGCGTTAACTCTTACCGCACCAAAGGACTCAGGGGAATTGTTGGAATTTTTTCTGAAACCTATACGACGCTGGTGCGGTAAGAATTACCGCACAGATCTGTGCGTTAACAATTACCGCACCAGATTAATCCCAGATTAAGCAAAAAAAAAAACAGATTTTGATTAACTTAAACCCTGTGCGGTAACAATTACCGCACAAGAATTTTATTTTTTTTAATTAATAATTTTTTTTAAAAAAGTATTAAAATACTAATAAATTGGTGCGGTAAGTGTTACCGCACCGTATTTGTTTTTTTTTTTTAAAATAAAAATGGTGCGGTAAAAGTTACCGCACCGTATTAGTTTTTTTTTTTATAAATAAAACTGGTGCGGTAAACGTTACCGCACCGTATTAGTTTTTTTTTTTAAAATAAAACTGGTGCGGTAAACGTTACCGCACCAGGTTTTTTTTGAAAATATGCCCGTTGGAATTTTATGCCCGTTGGTGCGGTAATAGTTAACGCACCAACGGGCATAAAATTCCAATGGGCATTTTTTGGTTGTATATATAGGTTGAGCTATCTTGTTGAAGTTTTGCAATGCACACTACAATGTCTTATAATTATGAGAGTAGTGAGGATGATGGTAACGACAATTGGATATCAGGGGTCGTGGAAGAAGAATACGAAGTCGATGAAGAAGAGGAAGTGGACGAAGAAGACGAAGAAGTCGATGAGGAAGTGGACGAAGAAGAGGAAGAAGGCGAAGCAAATGTATCAATTGCATTAGACGATTGGACTCCGTTACCGATTTTGGTTAGTATATTATCAATTTAAATTTTGTATTTAATTGCATGAGATTTAGGTTAATTAGTTAAAATTGCGTATCTAAGTAATGTAGTTTAATCAATATAGGAAGAAGACTTTAGACCACATTTTAGTACTGCGCAAATGTGGGATAGTAAAGAAGAGATGATGGAATGGACAAAACAGAGAGCAAGGGATTTAATGATAGTTTTGGTACATCGTACATCTAGCAAATATTGCGTTGATTTTGTATGCGATAGGTTTGGAAAACCTAGATCGGGTAGGCTGAAAGTGAATTTAAAAAATCCAGAATTGCCGGTTCCGAGGCTTCGTCACCGAAAATCGAAGAAATGTGGTTGTACATTTGAGTTATATGGGGTTCGTATAAAAGAAGGGCCTTATAGTTATAAATGGATCGTGAATGTCGTAGAAGGTCGTCACAACCACACCCTTCCTACTAGTTTTCATGGGAATTCATTCGTGGGTAGAATGAGCAAAGAGGAGGAGAAAATAGCAAGGGAAGCGGGGGATGATCGCAAGACGCCAAAAAACATACTTATTCAGCTTAGGATAAGAGACCCGCAAAATGTGACATCCATGAAGCAGATTGCCAATTTTTTGCAGAAGATCAATTTTGAAGATCGTGGTGAATTGTCAGTTACTCAGTGGTCTCTAAATTTTCAGAAAGAGAACAAGTATTTTTGTCAACCTTTGAGGAACACGAGGACGAATGAGGTTGAAGTCCTTTTTTTCGCTCACCCGGAGTCGATTCGTTTGTTCAGGAAGTTTCCTCATGTGATTATCATGGACGCCACATACAAGACAAATAGGTATGATATGACTTTAGTGGAGATGGTTGGTTTCACTTGCACGCACAAGACGTTCAACATCGCATATGCATTCATGGCTCAGGAGACAGTAATGCATTACAAGTTTGTGATGATGTGCGTTCATGAGTTGTGTAGAAATTTGGGAGTGATGCCGAAGGCTATAATGACCGACTGTGAGAAGGCTTTGTTGAGAGCAATCAAACTTGTGTTCAAAGACACTGATGTGAAGCAACTATTGTGTTGGGTGCACATTAAGCACAACATCCAGTCACACGCAGAAAAAGTGATTAAAAATACTAAAAGGGCGGAGAACTTTGTTACGCAATGTTGGGGGATATTTTGCTCGAGCACCGAAGAAATCTACGAAGAGAGGTTGAGAAAGCTGAGAGATTCATGGAAGAAGAGCATTGTTGGTTACGTTGAAAAGTACTGGTTTACTCCGTACAAGAAGTTCATAGTTAGAGCGTGGACGGACTACACTCTTCACTTTCACACAAGGACTACAAACAGGTATCTTTGTTTGTTTAGTTGTTAATTTGGACCACCATATTATTAATGCTAATGATTAGAAATTGTGTTTATTTAGGGTCGAGGGGATGCATAAGGTGTTGAAAGAAATTGTGGGTTCTAGTAGAGGAGGCTTCAACAGAGTGATCGTGAGGATCCACCATGCGGTCATAGTTCAGATGGACCTGATTAGGGCGACGATGAACCAAGCACTTACCACTCGGCAAATGGTCTTTGATGACCCAACCTTTCCTCCTGGCATTCGAATGTTGTTTTCAAGGCTATTTTACCGAGTGTCAGATAGGTGTTTTCTGTTGTTGTTGGAAATGTACCAGCAAATATTGAAGGAGGAGTATTCAAATGTTTGTGATGATCATTGGGTTCGAGATTGTCTTGGGATGCCATGCGTACACGATCTTGCTAGGGCAATCATTTCAAAGACACCTCTTGTTCCGGATGATTTTCATGACTTCTGGAAGGAACTGAGATGGGAAGATGATGCAATAAATTTGTCCTTACCCGACGACAATCGTTCAATGTCTATTCCGGAGATCAGAATGCGTGAAATGTGGGCGAAATGGGAAAGTGGAGATTTGAGGAATGGAACTCTATTCAGATTAAGTGAGTTGTACATTGACTTGGAGCATCCGGAACAAAGTTCTTTGGTAGAGCCAACAAACTTGTTTAGGAAAGGAAAAGGAAGGCCGCCGGGATCAAAGAATAAGGAGAAGCAGCGAAATGGGAATTCTCCTCCGAGAGAAAAGAGGGAAAAGAGTTACCACGAGTACGTTAGAGAAGACTTAACAAATAATGAGAATGCGCAAAAAGTCGCAAAGGAGAAGGCAAATAAGCAAAGTGAACGACGAACTTGTCCTAAAAAGCAAGCAAGTCAAGTGTCGTTCGACTTCGGATCACAGTCCCAACCTGAACCATTGTTTTCAGAGACCATCGATTTAGAAGACGAAGACATGAATGCCGTGCCCCTAAGAGCTTGCTATCCAGATCGAAACGAAACAGAGGAAGGAGAAGATGAAGAAGAGATTGAAGAAGCCATAAGTTATATGGGGGTGAACTTGGGGGTGAAAAATATTGACTACTTTTGGCTTTCCTACATGACTTCTGTGAAAGATGTGCGTTCAGACGGACATTGTGGGTATCGGTCAATGGCTCTACTTACGGGTATGCAACAGAGTCAATATCGTATGATCCGTGCTGCGTTGGCAGCGGAGCTTCTTGGAAACAAAGAGACATGGGAGCCCATACGACGTGGACTACGGGTAGGAACATGGGATGATCTTATTGCTCAAGTTAACTACATGAGAAGTCCTTGTGAGAGACCATTTTGGATGGACATGCCATTTATGGGTTTGGTGTTTGCCACAGTGTATAATGTTGGTTTAGTGCAACTATCCTGGGATGCGCCGTGTTTATGCTTGCCAATAAGGCAGTCTACAGTGAGCCCTGGTCCTCCACAGAAGATTTTTGGGATAGCTCTTGTCGGATGCAGTAATCACTGGATACCGGTAAGAATCTGTGGTAATCTAAACAAACGTCATGAAACGTCGAAATCATTTATACTTATTGATTAATTTTCTTTGTATATCTAGGTTTGGCTCCGTGATGGGGCACCATTGCCACGTTGTTCCGGTTCGTGGAGAAGATTTGCAGATGACAACATCAAGTGGTGGGATGGGATATATGCTGGCCAAGTGGACTTGTTTCGACAATACCGCTTCACTGCTGGAAAGCGTATGGACTACATGACTTGATTTGTAATAGTTTAGTAGCCTTGATCTTTAGACTTCGATTCGAATTGATTTATAATATGTAATGACTTGTCTTGTCTGCTTTGAAATATGTAATGACTTGTCTTGTTTGCTTTAAATAGTGTTTTCAGTAGAGTTAGATGAGGTAGGTGAAACAATGAAGTGAAATCAGTGAATCCATAAACTACAACACACTCAGCATAAATTAAAAAGACAACAGACTCATTAAGGAAAGACAACAGACTCATTAAGGAAAGACAACATACTCATTCTTGAAATTTAAACTAAACACAGACTTAACGGAGATTCACTGATTTGATACCCAGATCCCTAATCGGAGTCACTGTCATAAAAACTAGGAACATGGTCATTGGGAAACCTCTGTTGTATCCAGTGTTTGGCTGCTTCAATACTCTTAGCCTGGTGAAAATATACCAGCTTCAACTGCTGGTCAGCTATTTCCTTCAACAGTTTTGCAATGACTCGGAGATGATGACTGTCGTATTCTGGCTCAAGATACACGATCATATAGTTACACTGACATGTGGTATACCTTCGTCCATACGTGTGGGGATTGTTCTTGTCATTACCAGTGAACACCTTGATTGTTCTTGAGCACCTTCTACTCGGGCACTGGATCTCACTGCCTTCTGCTGGAACTGGGGAGGATGAAGATGATGCCATGGTTGTTTGAATCTGTAACAAAGTAAGAAAACATGTTAGAAACAATGAAGATATCTAACGAAATCAGTAAAAAATGAGACTTTTAATTGAAATACAGAGTAAGAACTTGAAACCTAATTATTTTACGGTGCAGTGAGAATGAGATAATAGGGTTCACTGAGGCAGTGAATTTATAGCCGAGGTTTTACTAGGGTAACTTAGATTTGGGCCGATGTAGACAAAAGGTCCACAACAACAAAGGCCCAATAACGTAATTCGGTCATCCAAAGGTGACTTACAGCTGTGTGGTAGCTGTAACACACTCAAGCAAAATATGGTGGTGCGTTAGCAATAAACGCACAACTGATAACAGAACTTCGTCAAGATCCAACAGAAAAATCCCAGCCCAACAAAGACGACCAGCCCAACATTCAAGCCCAGCCCAGACTCTGGTGCGTTAACAATTAACGCACAGAATCTGTGCGTTAATTGTTAACGCACCAACCCTTTTACCCAGAATCAAATGTTTCTGGTGTTTGTAGGGTTTAGGGTATTAGGGTTGGTGCGGTAACTGTTGTAGTACCAACCCTAATTACATAAAAATTCATTTTTTATGTTGTTTTCTTATACTATTTGATATTATAAAAAGTTTTATGACCCAAAGTAATGTTATACTACTGAAATATGTCGTTATTGAGAGTTTTGTGAATAATTTTATCAAGTTTTACTAATGTAATATGAGATTACGAAGAGTTATATGATAAAAATTCATATTATACTAATGAAATACGAGGTCAGTTGAGTCAAACGATAACAATTAAGTGTTAAACTAATGTTATATGATGAAATAAACACATTATATGAAGTTCATTTTAGTAACGAAGTGGTATCACATACATATGAGTATAACTATACAACTTATATACATGAGAGTAGTAGCATACAGGTGAAAGTCTTCGTTTACATACTTCTAAGTGTTAAAGTTGTTAATTTCTTATAAAAACGATAGCGTTTGATTGGTAATGCTCAAATATTAATGTTACATTTCTTGACTTTTACGTTTTAAGTGCTTATTAAGCCGTTTTATGTCATTTTTTGTCGTTTTTTGTGTTTGGGCCTCATTCAAATTTCATCAGGCCTTATTAGGCCCGTTGACGTTTTCGATAATAATTTTTCGATTCCGAAAAATGAAAATAACTATTCGCCGTATTTGTTGTCATGTTTCAATTTCAAAATTTCGATTTTCATCGTTTCAAGGCGTTAAAACGATATGGGCCCAAACTATACACATATGACATCCATTATCCATTACTCACTATCCATTATCCATTATCCACTATCCACTATCCACTATCCATTATCCATTATCCATTATCCATATTTCGATTTGGCTTGTTTTATATCGTTTTGAGTCGATTTTTTTCGTTTCTTAGTCGTTTCGACACGTTTTGAACCATTTTTATTAATATTTGACGTACTAGGTCGTTTTTCGCCTTTTTCAAAAAAGTCAAGTTTCGCTAAGCTTTGCTCATTTTGGCCATATTATGCCATCATTTTGGCCACATTTGTACACTTTTTTACAACTTGTTCGGAATTCCTCCATATTTCGATTTGGCTTGTTTTATATCGTTTTGAGTCGATTTTTTTCGTTTCTTAGTCGTTTCGACACGTTTTGAACCATTTTTATTAATATTTGACGTACTTGGTCGTTTTTCGCCTTTTTCAAAAAAGTCAAGTTTCGCTAAGCTTTGCTCATTTTGGCCATATTATGCCATCATTTTGGCCACATTTGTACACTTTTTTACAACTTGTTCGGAATTCCTCCATATTTCGATTTGGCTTGTTTTATATCATTTTGAGTCGATTTTTTTCGTTTCTTAGTCGTTTCGACACGTTTTGAACTATTTTTATTAATATTTGACGTACTTGGTCGTTTTTCGGCTTTTTCAAAAAAGTCAAGTTTTGCTAAGCTTTGCTCATTTTGGCCATATTATGCCATCATTTTGGCCACATTTTTACACTTTTTTACAACTTGTTCGGAATTCCTTCAAATTACATTTTGGCTTGTTTTATATCGTTTTCGAGTCGTTTCGAGACGTTTTGAACCATTTATCAATATTTGACGTTTAGTAGTTTTTAATTATTTTTTGCGATTGTGACCATTTTCTCGCGTTTTTAAGAAAAGCCCAAAATAAATAAGCAAAAGTGAACCAAACATTACCAAAACATAGTATCCAAACAAACTATACATCACTCCAAGTCACGACCCTCATTCCCACTACGTTGCCCACTACCTTGCCCTTCCTCGTGGATTGAATGCCGAAAAAGCTGAGATTGACGAACCGGAGCTGGAGCCATCGGTGGAGCCTCGTCAGTCAAAACTCCAAGGAGACGCCTCATGAACTCATCGATATCTGCAGGCCTCCTCTCTGGTGGTGTCTCCAAGAAAGCTCGAATCTCACAAGTCACTAGCTGGGTCCGCTATATTAACAACATATCAAAACATTACTATCAAATATACTAATTGAATGAATATGACTAATAAAATTTATAATCGTACCGCAAAACTGTCAACCGAAGGTGGAATACGCAGCGGACCAACTGGACGATCGAGTCTACGTGATCTGGGATCCACCAGAGGATGAGAAACTCGATCATACCAATCGAGATAATCATCTGTGACTGCCCAATAGTACGTCGCTCGTGGCTCCCGAATCTGTAACAAAGGCCTGGGGTCCTGATCCCACACACCAAGCAGATCCTCGGCAAAGTGAACTGAATAATGCGTCAGCCTGTTGTTACGTGTCACCTGGATGGGCTCTGGGGGAGGATCTGGGATACCCTGCACATGTCCAAACTGTCGCAGCAGGCGACCTGGCTGATAGAGCTCCTCGATGTCCAGACAACGGAGAATGCCCTCAAACAAAGACGGGGCGTACTGCGGAAGTCTGAAATCCACATTTGAAAAGGGAAACCAATTAACCTGCAACAAAACATTACAAAACAGTTAGTATAGTTTACATTCACACAATATAACGAAAGCATACATTCTTAAAATCTGACCTCCTCATAACGAACACGGTCAAGCATGCCACGAATGGCAACCAAACGATCCGTGCTCTTCCCCTGTGGCACCTCTCTGCCCTCCCTCATAGCAGCTGCGGCGTGGTCCATAGAAAGTGGATCTGTCACAAAATGTCCACGAAAATGTGGAAAATATGCCCAGATCCACGACTGCAAAAAAAAGATAATTGAACTCGACTTCCTAAACATAGCCAATCGTATAGTTGTTTGCGTACTAACCCGCAAAAGAATGCCAGAACTCCCCATCCCCATAGCCAATCGCCTCGACGCCTGTCCAAGGTGGCGATACAGATGAGCTAACACTCCAGCTCCCCAAGCATATCGGCCAGTGCTGTCGTGGTCGGCCAAAAGAACTAACCACCAGTGCTTGACTGCTGTAGTCGACTTGTCCACTAGAACTGTAGTGCCGAGAAGCAACAGTAAGTACATAGAAGCAATGAGGCTCTCATCTCTCTGTCCATCCTCCATCCGCATCATATCCTTCAATCTCTGCTGAAGATAACCCAAAGGAATGCCTCCATCCCTATACCAAGTCTTCACCAGTGTCTCCTCTACGTGAAGCATCTCGGCAACAAAAGTGAAGATCTCCTCCTTGCTCAAAACTGAGCTACAACTCCTGCCATGTATAGGCAGCGACAGGATCTCAACCACATCGTGAAGTGTAGGACCAATCTCTCCAAATGGCAAATGAAATGTGTTGGTTTCTGGCTGCCATCTCTCGACGAAAGCAGAAACCAACACATGATCGACAGGACCGGACCCGATGTAGCGTAGATCAGTCAATCCGGATCGCTCTGCAAGCTGAAACCACGAATCTGGACCAGGTCTCCTAAACGCCTCTAGTGGAGTGCAGTAGGCGGTGTGGAAGTGAACATTGACGACCTTCCGTGTCTGGAAAAAAAGTAAAAAAATAACACAGTTACTTCTACAGAATGAGGTTCATATTTCACATATGAACATTATAGTTCAAATACATACCAAATCAAAAGGAGCCTCGCCTTCTGGAAGATCAGCAGGCTGTGGAAAATCAGCATGATCTGCAGCACGTCCACGTCCACGTCCACGTCCTCGTCCTCCGCGTGGAGCGCGTCCACCTCGTGCTGGAGGATCAGCAGCGTCTGCATCAGCAACATCATCATCTGCCTGAGGTCCTCGGCCTCCTCGTTGTCTCTGTATAAATGGAGGAAGAGGACGGGGGCCAGCTGGAATCACAGGTGCGGGAGGATCAACAACTGTAAGCTCATAAATAGCCCTGGCGATGTGCGTCTCATAACTCTTCAGCAACTCATTTGTAAAAGGACCTCCGGGCATCCAAGGTACAGCAGGAGGTGGTACATGAGGTGCAGCAGCCGGATGCGGTACATCATCAGTCGGGGGAGGTGGTACATCTGGCGTAGGAGACGAAGGACCTAAATCTGTAGGAGCTGGCGATGAAGGCCCCATACCAACATGATCCTCTGAAATAATAGGAGGGTCGTCTCTCCTAAGCTGATCTGTCGGTATCTCGAGATGAGATACAATATAATCTGTACCTAAACCCTCACCGTCTCCCAGCATATCATCATCCAAATCAACAGCTGTATCATCGACGTCCATACCCTCCTCCTCACTCTCACTGTAACCCTCATCGTCAGCACACGGATCAACATCCAGACCACAATCCCTAACTGCCCCAGTATCTGTAAGTGCACGAGCCTCGTCAGTGGGTGTCGAACTAGAAGCATTCAGCTGGTCTCGAGCAGTAGCAAAACTCTGACGTATGGACGCTGTAATCTGCGTCCTCCTAACACGCTCTGCAGCAACAGGAGCCCCCGGAACAAAACCACTAGAGGCCATCGTATCTCGCACCCCCTAATGTTGTTGTTATAGCATAACGTTATTTTCATAGCGTTACAAAAATAACGTCAAATTCAAAAACGTCTTTTCCATGACGTCGTAACGTTACAAACAGTTGTTGTAACGTCAATCCTAATCAAAATCATCTCTAATTTCTAAACATTTTGTTCATAACGTTACGAAATTAACGTTATAATTCGCCTAATTTCAATACTTTATATACTAATAGTTCATAACGTTACAAAATAAGAGAAGAACAATGTCATATTTCATAAAATAATTAATTCATTACTTTTACAATATAGAATGTCATATTTCATAACATTATGAAATTATTATATTTCATAACGTTATAAAATTTCATTAATTTCATAACGTTACGAATAAATTAATTAATTTCATAATGTTACCAAATAATATAATTTTATAACGTGACGCAATAAATTACTTAATTACGTTACGCAATAAATTACTTAATTTCATAACGTTACGCAATAAATTACTTAATTTCATAACGTTACCATATAAATTAATTTCATAATGTTATAAAATAAATTAAATAAATTGATAACGTTACGAAATTTATTTAAATATTTCATAACGTTATCAAATATTATTAAATTCATAACGTTACGAAATTAAATAACTAATTTCATAACATTATCAATTTAATAAATTAATCAAATTAAATAAATTGATAACGTTATGAAATTAAATAACTAATTTCATAACGTTATAAATTTAATAAATTAATTAAATTAAATAAATTGATAACGTTACGAAATTTATTTAAAAATTTCATAACGTTATCAAATATTATTAAATTCATAACGTTATGAAATTAAATAACTAATTTCACAACGTTATAAATTTAATAAATTAATTAAATTAAATAAATTGATAACGTTACGAAATTTATTTAAAAATGTCATAACGTTATCAAATATTATTAAATTGATAACGTTATGAAATTGAATAACTAATTTCATAACGTTACGAAATAAAATAATTAAACTATTTAAAAACATTACAAAAGTTATAGAATATTTAATAAAAATACATACTTGATGTAGATCTACGGGAGTCGAAAAAACTTCCGGTTGCGCCTCGGTTTGAGCCTCGGTTTGTGCCTCGGTTTGTGGATTCAACCTTCTATTTGCTCGAGTGGCGTACCCGGGACCGACGTTTTGGACGCGTCGCTTTCGGGTTCTTGGCCTCGGAGCGGGTTCGGGTGCGGGTATCGGGGCGGGTTGGGCTGCTGGTATCGGGTCGGGTCGGGCAACGGGTATCGGGTCGGGTCGAGCAACGGGTATCGGGTCGGGTCGGGCTCGGGATTTTGGCCGGATCCGGGCACCACCACTGTACCTCAGTGGCACCTCCACTTCCTCCTCTTCTTCTTCCTCCACAGCCAGCCATGGCGTCGTCGTCGTCGACGGAAGAGAAGACGGCGGGACCACTGCGGGGGGACTTCAGGCGGATTTTGGGGGCCAGAAGAACCGCCATGGTCGGGGCAACTCGAATCCATCCTCGATTGAAGGTTTTGATGGGTTAATCGGTGGTTTTGATGGGTTAAATGGTGCGGCGATTTTTAGGGTTGGCGGCGGCGCAAAAACACAGACGAGGAGGAAGAAGGTCGGGGGAGAGGGAATTTTTTTTTTTTAAAGATGTAACTTTTTGGTGCGGTAACCCTTACCGCACAGGTTTAATATATTATTAAACCTGTGCGGTAAGTGTTACCGCACCATATTATATATTTTTTAATACTTTTTTAATACTAATAAATACGGTGCGGTAACACTTACCGCACCAATTTATTAGTATTTTAATACTTTTTAAAAAAAAATTATTAATTAAAAAAAATAAAATTCCTGTGCGGTAATTGTTACCGCACAGGGTTTAAGTTAATCAAAATCTGTTTTTTTTTTTTGCTTAATCTGGGATTAATCTGGTGCGGTAATTGTTAACGCACAGATCTGTGCGGTAATTCTTACCGCACCAGCGTCGTATAGGTTTCAGAAAAAATTCCAACAATGCCCCTGAGTCCTTTGGTGCGGTAAGAGTTAACGCACAGATGTGTACTGCAATTGTTACCGCACAGAATAGTGTGCATTTAGCAAAAAAAAACGTGTGCATATAGACGCAGCCAAGATATAATAGAACATTTATAGTGCAACTCAATATAGTGATAGTCTGATAGATCTCCCACCCCCATCACATTTGAAAATTATATTTTCACGTCATCTCTACTATGATGATTAGTATAGTGTGAGATATGTGATTGCAATTTGATCTAATGTTTACATCACCTTTATAAAGCTATTGCTTTCACATCAGTAAACTAAAATCAAGATGGGAAAATATCTTTGTAAAACCAAATTCAACCTCTCTTTTCTGTTAATTGATGGCTAATTATCGTTGGTTACATAATACGAGCTTAAGGGTATGTTTAAAGGATGTGTGTTTTAAATAACACTAGTCCTACGGAGGCCATGCGATGCACAACCCCTATTCTACGGTGATTGGCTTAATTTTTTATTTCTAATGTTGGTGGTTTTGGTCATGTACATGGTTTTTGTGTAGTAAAATTTGTTGTATTATTGGTCGGGCACACTTGTTGTGCTTGTGATTGTTTTCGTTACACTCTACTTTCGTACTTCAACCGGCGTGGATTCCTCTGTAGCAAAGGTATGAAGAGGAAAAGAGATGAGAAAGGAAGAAACTATTGCTTTTAGCTCTATATTATTTTGATAGACAGGAGAATTTCTTCTGTACTTACAAGAACATGTGTTTCCTTGGTTGTTTTTTTTTGTTGGTTGTGTGACTGTTATTGATTTTGTTTCTAGGTTACATGTGCGTAGGAATGGGCACTCATCAAACCCAGAGCGTGATGTATTTTTTTCTTCGATGTATTTGCAAATCCAACATTCACAAACGACCTTAAGTCCAAAAACCCGTGTAGGCGTCAAAATAAGACTTAGCAGGGGGAAAACATATGCATACTCATGGCCTTGAAAATTAATTTATAAAATTAACATGGATTGTTTATTAGTTTCATAATGCATGTCAACTGCTCAACTTCCCCAACCAAGAACTTCATCTTACACTCAAGAAAGGCAATTAGTCCAGCTCAAAACCGAACAATTCCTCCACTGAAGTATATGATCTACCATCTATTA
Source organism: Oxyria digyna (assembly GCA_029168935.1). Taxonomy (NCBI): domain Eukaryota; kingdom Viridiplantae; phylum Streptophyta; class Magnoliopsida; order Caryophyllales; family Polygonaceae; genus Oxyria; species Oxyria digyna. Next base: position 58,735,427 of record JAPVLV010000001.1, on the reverse strand, counting down.
ATTTAAATTTCAACAGTTCAACCACAAAGAAAATTCTGGAGAAATTCTCATCAAATACACATTTCTTGAATTGACTATCGTGCAGATATGAATATTACTTTGGTATGTTGCGTGACTTCCCAGTCTTGATGTTTACTATAAAAGGAGGCATAAATTCCATTGAAGAGGTACACCATTTAAAATACATCATATCTGTCGTAAACCTTCTTTTTTTTTATCAAATCACATATTAAGTATGTGTTGATTTACTTTTTATAATTTCTATACCCTTTTAAAAATGGGAAAGTGTCAGGTGAGAATAACTTTTAAAATACGAACGTGAAAATGATGCACATTAGTAGTAAATTGGTGAACATTTAGTACTAATTTGGTGCACATTCGTTCACAAACTTAAAAACACCCAAAATTTGAAGAACATTCATTTTTTAAAGAACATTTATTGCAAAACCGAAGAAAATTCAGTTAAAAATTGTATATGTGCATCAAATTATTTGATGCACATTTAAGTATATTTTAATGCACATTTAAGTATATTTTGATGCACATTAACCATTCGCACATTGTCATTTTAAAAATTGTTCCCACCAGAGCTACACCCTTTAAAAATTACTTTATAAAATTAACACGGATGGATTATTAGTTTCATAATGCATGTCAATTGCTGGAAAAAAGAGTTTGAACTAAATCGGGTCCACAATTGGGAAAAGGAGAATGAGCTAAACCGGGTTCATAGCTCAATTCACTGATCTAAATACACCACTAAATACCATTAATGCTTAAACAAAAGGTCATCTTTATAGTTTATAAGATTTATTGAGAAACAAAAAAAACATTCAGACAAAAATCGCATGTGTGCACCAAAATTTTGATAACCATTTGAGTACATTTTGATGAACATCAATTATTCTTACATTCTCAGCCTAAAAACTGTTCTCACCTAAACCATTGATATGTTTAAATATCTTTTATAACAATTTAAAAATGACATTGTAGAGTACGATTAAACATACTCCAAAAATTACTTGAATATTTTTTTAGCTAACTAAAACCTAAGTAAAAATTGATGAAAATTTCAATACATGGTCAGCTAAAGCATCTTCAATGATAAGATAAAAATAACTTTTGGTAAAATTGCATCCCAATAGCAAGTTAAAATTGCAAAATAAGAATATGCACTTAAAGATTCTTTAATTTTCTTAGTCAAGAGCTAAATATAGGGTTTGGTTCCGGTGAGGATGGTTCCTTAGATGAGGATTGAGGATGATGCACACAAACATTATAAGTCATGCACACACAAGTTATAACTCATGCACACACTTTGTGCATCTGTCAGAGATGGTGTGCATCACCAAATACTGTGTGCATTAGTTATAACGTGTGTGTGCTCTAATTATAGCGTTTGTGTGCATCGTCCTCAGTTATCATCCAAGGATTCATCCTCACGAGATCTTTTCCCCTAAATATAGCAATCTATTTAGCATTGATGATGTGTCAAAATAATATTAGATTTAGGCGTAGTTTGAAACAAATTCCCAATATAGGCACTTTATCAGATTCGAGAATTTGTAAGGAAGGAGAGGCGTTGTCCATGACATCGCCTCTCCCTGAACCAAGTTCAATTTTTTTTTCGAGGGAAAAACAAATTCAGCTAGATGGACAACATCTTTGTTCTTTTATTTTTCTTTTTTGCTTTTTTTAACATTAAACATACTTACGCGGGTTCGGGTGACTCGATAAGGATCGTTCGGAATCAGAATCGAGTGAGAGACATATCTGGTGAAAGCTGGGATCGATACAGACCCAACGAAACTTGTCTCGCTCGATTCCGAATGATCCCAAACGAGCTACCCGAATCGGAAACGAAGCTGGGATCGGTATGCACGAGACTTACGCACGTTCCGGTGGCTCGTTTGGGATCGTTCAGAATTGGAATCGAGCGAGACCAGTTTGTTGGGTCCGTAACGATCCCATCTTTCACCAGATTTGTGTCTCGTCGTCTGATATTGAGGCACGAATATGTAAAACTCCATTTACAGTAGCGAGACTTACACGGGTTTGGGTGGCTTGTCAGGGATCGTTCAAAGCCAAATCATGTGAGAGACATATCTGGTGAAAGTTGGGATCGGTACGGACCCAACGAAACTGGTTACACTCAATTCCGATTTCGAACAATCCCAAACAAGCCACCCGAACCGTTCCACTACCTTAAGAAGCTTTATTATGTTGACAATGTCGAATTTCAAGGGCTCGTCAGGGCTCGTTCGGAATCAAAATCGAGTGAGAGACATATCTGGTGAAAGCTGGGATCGATACAGACCCAATGAAACTAGTCTCGCTTGATTATGATTCCGAACGATCTCAAACGAGCCACCCGAACCCGCATTAGTCTCGTGCGTACCGTCTCATAAAAGTGTGTGTATTAATAATTTGTTTCAAACTACGCCTACAACGGGAATTTGTTCCAAATAAATGCTCATTTCAGAAAAAAATCAAAATATTTTACTCAAGTTATTTCTTTATTTAAATTAAAAAATTTCTTTATAAAACCCGTGTGAGGCACGAAAACTGAACTAATTAATATAACATGAGAATGTTGAGAATTGTGCTAAGAAATAAAAATAAAATAAAATTATTTGTTGGAGTTGTTTGGTTTGACAAAAATAACATTTAAAAAAATCAACTTGCTATAATCTTAGTTGTCGAGTGTTCGAGAAGATACATTCATCTAAAGCTTAATGTAGATTAAAATAGATTAATTTTTTTAATATGATACTCTCCAAACTAATTGTGCTTTGCAAGCATAATATAATTTTTAATCTGTTATTACTCTTTATCAATACAAAAATTGATATATCATATCTCGTAATGAATTTTTTTTTTTTGATGAGGAAAGCGTTTAGGGGGCACATCTAACGAGAATGATACCGCCCTAGAGCATCCCAAAGGATGAGATCCGAAAGATTTGGAAAGGCTGCAAAATCAGGATGGGGTAATAAACGATACATTTTAGCTATAAGGTCTGTTGTACCATTAGTCTCCCGAAAAATATGGGTTACTCGATTTTCCGCAAATGATCTGAGATCCATTAAAATGTCGGTCATAATCAAGTCAATTTCCCATGGGCAGTCCCAAACGCCGTTTATGGCATTAATAAAGCGAAGATTATCACCTTCGATCTCAACATGAGTGAGACCCAGCCGAATCGCCTCCTTAATTCCATAACGCATTGCGAGAGCTTCAGCCATCAATGGAGAAACGTGTCCTAAAGACCCATTCTCTATTTTAATTGGTTTACCTTGTTCATTTCGTATGATGAAGCCAAATGAAGCTTTTCCATTAGGAGGGCAAGCAGAATCAACATTTATTTTATGGAAGTTGGGTTTTGGTTTAGTCCATCTTATTCTTCTTCTTTTCCTTCTTGTTTGTTTTGAGACAGCGATATCAGGGTCAATGTCCATTCTTGCCTCCATTTTTGATAATTGCCAGTCTCTAATTTGATTTTTTATGAAGTGATGAATGTTGGGTAATTGGTTATGTTCATCTATGTCAAATATTTGTTTATTCCTGTAGAACCATAATGTCCACCAAATAGTGGCAAGGTCTTCCATTTCTCTATTGGTAGTCCTACTCTTAATTTCATTTAGTAAGTCTATGCTAGTTTGATTACTCAGCACAAGAGAGTTAATAATTAGATGGATTTTTCTGTCAAAATTTCTTATTATTCTCTTCGTTCTTTGACACTCAAAGAGAAAATGTTTTAGGTCTTCATTTGGGCAGTTGCACCCTCCACAATCTGTTGTTATATCCATTCGCCTATTCTTAAGTTTAGCCTTGGTTGGTAGGCCTTCTTTGGAAATTCTCCAGAGGAATGATTTTATTTTTGGTGTTAGATCAAGTTTCCAGATCCATTCAGACCTTGAATGTGGGAGGTTTTGTTTTTCATAGATCATATTCATTGCGCTCTTAGTAGAAAACCATCCATTATTGTTGGGTTCCCAATAGAGTCTATCTTGTATATAATTCATTGGTATTGGGTACTCTTTTAATTTATCTATGGTTATATTGTCAAAATATAGTTTAAGTTTATCTTCATTCCATGAATTATCCTGATTCAAGAAGAACGAAACTGTTGTTTGTTCATTGATTTGTTCCTGTGTTATTACTTTGTCTTTTAGTACTATTGGGAACCATCTATCTTTCCAGAACTTAATAGTACGCCCATCTCCTACTTTCCAGAGGAGGCCTTGTTTAAATTGTGTTAGTAGTTTTGACATTTGGGTCCATTGCCAAGAGTCGCTTTTCTTTGTGTTTTTTTTGTACTCTAGGATGTGTATTTGTTTTAGGTATTTTTCTCTTATTATTCTAACCCACAGGTTGTCGGGTTCGGCTAAGATTTTCCATATAAGTTTCATTTGCAGAACTGAGTTCATATCTTTGCTTTTACGAATTCCCAATCCACCATACTGGACAGGCTTGCAGATATCGTCCCACTTTATCATTGGTTTATAGTCGTCTCCTTTATTCCAAAGGAATATACGGTTTATTTTATCTAATTTTGTGTGTGTTCTGGACGGTAGCATGAAGTTTTGCATCATATAGTTTGGCTGGGCTGAGAGATTTGCTTTAATTAGGACTTTCCTTCCCTCCATAGAAAGTGAATCCGCTTTCCATTTTGTGAGTTGGTGAGATGTGTTTTCGCTAATCGAAAAGAAAGTGATTTGATACACTGTTCCAGTAATAATTGGGCAACCTAGGTATTTCTCCATTGCCATTGATTGATTTATATGAAATATTTGGGTAAGTTGTTGGATAGCATTATTACTGGTATTTTTGGAAACTTGGAATGTGGATTTATCAAAGTTTACTCTTTGTCCCGAAACTTCGCAATAGTCATCTATAATTGTTTTGATTTTTTGGCAGGTTAGAGCCTTGGTTTCCACAAAGATGATAATATCATCAGCGAAGGCCAGAAATGGGATTTTTGTACCTCCTCTGGTAATCTTGATACCAATCGGGTTTGGTCTGATCTCTGATGCCTTTTGAAGGCATCTGGAAAGGATTTCAGCACTGATAATGAATAGGAAGGGAGATAGGGGATCACCTTGTCTCAAGCCTCTGGTTGGATAGAAGAGATTTGTAGGTCCTTGGTTAACCAGCACAGAGAAAGATACTGTTTGTGTACATTCTTTAATCCAATTGATAAATTTTTCACAGAAGCCAAATTTCTTTAATGCTAACAAGAGAAAGGTCCAATCAACTCGATCATAAGCTTTCTCCATATCTAGTTTGAGGGCTATCCACCCATTTTTTCCAGTTTTCTTTTTGAACGAGTGAAAAATCTCATGGGCTATTAGGACATTATCTTGGATGCTTCTATTCTGGACGAAGGCACCTTGGAGTTGGTGTGTAATTTTGTCCATGACTAATTTTAGTCTATTAGTTAAGATTTTTGAAATAATCTTATAAACTGTATTACATAGGCTAATAGGTCTATAGTGGTTCGTGGATTGGGGGTTGTCATTTTTTGGTATGAGAGTAATAAAAGTATGGTTTAGTTGTTTTAGTAACTTCCCTGAGTGGAAGAAATTCTGTATGGCTTTAATAATGTCAGGTCCAATGATATCCCAATACTTTTTATAGAAGCCAGCTGGCATCCCATCTGGTCCCGGTGTTTTATCATCTTTAATTTCTTTAAGTGCTTTATGAATCTCACCATTAGATACATTAGCCATTAACTTACTGTTATCTTCATTTGTGATTTCTGGCACTATATCTTCCATCATTTTTTCCATTTTTGCTATATTGATATGTTGTTTTTTAAATCTCCTTTCAAAGTCTCTTTTTATTTCATTTTTGATATTGGCATAGCCAGTAATCTGCGTACCTTCACTGGTCGTTATTTCCTTTATATGTTTCCTAGTTCTTCTGCCTGTTGCAATCCTATGAAAGTATTTGGTATTAGAGTCAACATTCTGTATATGTTTTAATTTAGCTCTCTGTCTCCAGTATATTTTTTGGAAGGTAAGAAGACCTTGTTTTTTCCTAATGAGGTTATTTTGTTTGGTTACATTCCTCTCCAGGCATGATGCTTGAGGGATGTTCTGGATTGAGATGAGTTCTTCTTCTACTTTTTTAAGTTGTTCAAAAATATTTCCAAATCTTGTTTTATTCCATTCCTTGATTTTTGATTTTAGAAGTTGGGTTTTTTTTAACAATTTTGTATATGGGAGTTCCAGGAATTTGAGTCCTCCATGTTTGTTAAACCAAAACTTTCATATCTTTTCGCTTGGTCCACATCATTTCAAATTTGAATGGTTGGACTTGAAATGTAGTCTCGTTAGTTATATCAAGGGATATTGGGCAGTGGTCAGATGAAGTGAATGCATGATTCATTGTAGTTAGGTTAGGGTACCACGTAGTAACTTGTTGGTGGATTAATGCTCTATCTAGTTTTTCCTTGATTGTGTTTGTAATTGTTCTTGATTTTCGCCATGTGAACCTGTTACCTAGTGTCGGAGGGTCGAATAGATCATGCTTTTGAACAAATTTATTTAGTCTTTGTAATTTATTACTGTTGGGGACCACTCCTCCCTCCTTGTCCCTACTAGTGAGAATATCATTTAAATCCCCAATGATTATAAAAGGTTCATTGATGACCGAGATGAAATTGTTAAGCTGGTTCCAGAATTCATCTTTTTCTTTTTCTTGCGGGGGGCATAAGCAAATATAATGTAGAACTGTATGTTGGTTTCTAGATTCTTATAGGTAAAGGCTATGAATCTGTCATCAATCGTATGTAACGTGATTATTTCATTTCTAAGTTGGTATTCTTTCCATAAGACGATAATTCCTCCCGCATATCCTTTAGCAGGAGAAATGGCAATATGATCAAACACTACTTTTTTCCATTCTTTTTCATTTGGGTGGTTAGGAGACTTAGTTTCTACAAGCCCCATCAGGAGAAATGGCAGACATTTTTCAGTTTGATACCTCGCACATTCCACATGTTAATCTTCATGACAACTTATTTTCCCTTTTCCAGCTAGGCTTAGTACTGGATTTTTCCTTACTATCTTGATCTCATATATTGTAACCATGGTATTTGGGAGTGTTGTATTATTTCGTCTTAGTTGTATCCAGAGATAGTGCTTTTCTTGTTTATCTTTCTTCCATGCACAGCATGACATAGAAGCATTGCCTTTATTGATAAGTCTCAATGTACTCTTCTGTTGCGATTGGTTAGAAGAACAAGGGTTTTTGATAGGTTGAATATCTGCTTGTATTTGTTTATGATCATCTTTGATATGTATTGTTTTTTGATATTTTTGACTTTGCAGTTTGGTAGTCATTCTATGCTTGCTATAGTTATTTTGTGAGTGAAAGGTCTGAGTACATTTATCCCAGAAAGAGGCCCATTTCCTACTCCACTTATTACAAGAAAATCGGGCTAACCCATTCTTTGAGCAATAAATGATGCAGAAAGGATGATTACAATTAAGATAGTGGTTCTGTTCTCTTTGTAGTAATGGTATCTTGGCTATATCCCTTCTGCGAGTGTTGTGCTTAGTATTTAGTTGAGTTTGTGGAATCAAGTCAGCACTTTCTTCCATAACCTGAATACTCCTGTTTTTGCTGTTATCTGCAAGAAAGAATAGATGTGTTAAAGAGGCTAGTATATTAAGTTTAGCATACATGTTGAACTTGTGTGTTTTGCTGTCATTTAGTGACTTGATTTGTTTGGGAATCCAGGGACACCCATCCATTTTAGTTTGTTTGTTGTTGGTTTTTGAGTAGTAGTAGTCTTGGTGAGTGGTGTATATCTCGTAATGAAATTGATATATCATATCTCGTAATGAAATTGATATATCATTATTATTATAAATTTAACTAAAAATACCGAACATTCAATTTATTTTTGAACAACATTTTCATCTTTAACTTCAACTAATTACTAATTGTTCAACTTAAGTTACTTGTTCCATTTGAGTTACTATTTCAAACCGATACTGCCGAACTAATTAAGCTTTGATAGAATGTCATTGTTCTCGATCATTGGGTATCTCATGAATAGCGAATAATCACATAAATGGAGAATTACTCCGTAGGAAATAAGGTAGAGTGACAGTTCATATATGGGCAGGTGTCGTTGCGATAAAGGAGAAGGTACAAGGGGGCGTCCTGTTACATGCACGGCCACGTCTTTCTTGCACTTAATCTGTTCGATAAAATGCCAATTCACAGAATCTGCAGAAGAACATAGAGAAAGAAAGAAAACAAATCGATTAGCACAGGTTGGCATGGAGATTTTACTATGATCAAAACTCAGCCAACTGTTTTCCTGACAATGGTGGATTTTATGTATTATGAAAATGGATGGGATTCTTTACCCAATATATTTTGATTCGTTTTAAACTAATCGCAAGTTGCCAGTCTGTTTGGTAATGTACGTCCATATGCTTACCTTTATTTCCACCACTTAATTATCCAAGACTATATATAATGAAGACAAGAGTTGTTGATACGTTTTTATTCTAATCGATCTACCCTTTTATCCGATTCCCTACAAAATGATTAAAAAATAATTTTGACTTTCACCTTGTTGGAGCCCAGAAATCTCGATCACGCGACACAACACTTCGCGTGACACAGGGCGTCTGGACAATCAACTTGTTCGTAATACACCACTTCGTCTTCTTCCTCGAAACTCACCTTGCTCTTGACACACAACACCTACGTTACAAGACCAAGAGAGTTTCTGGAAACGACACCCCAACGCTCCAACAAGAAGGATCACTCACAGCCAAAGGTGTCGAAACAACGCAAGTGTACGAGGAAGAAAGAAGAAACAAAGTGAAGGAAGAAAAATCTTTTGTCAATTAAACGTTTCGAGTACAAAGCTTACAACAAACTGAATGATATTAGCAAAATACACAACAGAAGTTTGCTAACGAAACTATGAGTAATAAAGCAAGTGTTTCACGTCCAAATTCTTCAAGGAGGTGGATGTTTTAGGAAGATTGAAGCTTGGACTCGCTCTTGTGTTTTTCTTACTTGAGAGAGGAAGGTCAAGCCTTTTTCTTCTTGTGCAAGCTGCTTTTCCTTATCCATTGGATTGCGTTTTTATACTACCAACAGGGACCCACGCGAGTCAATTACCGATTTGCCCCTCGATATTTAGTCTCGTTGTATCCTCTTAATGGGCTTCACCTGTTTATGGGCCGCTTTATTCTTCTGGGCTGACTTCTTGGACCGACCCGGCTCGCGTTCCGTGGGCCCGACCCAATTCCCTATGGGCCTCGCGAGCCCATCGAGAACCGGCTCCAACACACCTAAAAGTTAAAAATAATTCAATAAGTTAATCATAAGTAAATAAAGTTATCTGAACGTCGATATAAAAACAAATTTCACGCATGACACGGAAATAAAGTCGGTAATATAACAAAAAAAGATAATGAAAATAGTGGTAGAAATTAAGTCCAAAACATATCTATATCTATATAAAAAGTGTTGTGATTGAGAAAGTAATGACAATTTGTTCCGGGCCCCCGCCATTTATCATCCGGGCTTTTCTGGGTTTTGGGCCTCATTTGCCTTTACGTCCCGACCCATATTGAATGCCTGAAGCAGTGATGTAGGTTTTAAGTTTGAGTTACGTATTCCATCTTCCGCCGTTCAGCCTGTTCCTTCTTCATGGCTTCAATGTATTTCCCCTCCTCTCCTTTGGTGTTCCTCTGCCGTTACGGATTCGATGCTCTCCGTTTAACTCCAGTACTTAATCTGGCTGCCTATCGCTTCCCGAATGCCCGAATTGAATGAAATTGGTACCTCATTACTGCTCCTTCCTCATAGTATTTATAAACTTTTGCTCCATTTATCCTCCATAATCGATGCATTGGTGATTTGTGTGTGCTTTGTCTTTCTCTGTACTCTCCTCCTATTTCCCCGTTCCTTCTCTTGCGTTCCACTCTCTCCAAATCAATCAAATGTTTATCGATATCAGTGGCGGCCGTCCACGGCTAAACCCTAATCCCATGACGTCCTTCACTGCACAAATCAGTGTGTTCACATCCTCTTCTTCGGCAAGAACATCAATCTCGCCGTCCCCCAACCCGCATTCTCAAGGCTCGGATATCGGAGAGGCGGAATTCAGGACGACCGTGCCTCTGGGCCGGTGAGGGTCTTTCCCAAACCCAGGCCAATAAGACGATTTAAGGTTACCAATTTGATATACTTGAAACTTTTTTTGGAAAATTGCAATGTTCTCATTTGAATTGATCTTTTGTGAAAGTTAGACGTGGTTGCGATGCTTCGGTGCAACCAGTACAGTGTTGGAATCATGGCTTCTAACAGAGGTCTTATTGTTGGTCGTCTTCTGTTACAGGTACTTTTCATTTTTATTCCAAAAAGTGGTAATTCAATTGTTGGAACAGTCTATGAACTTTTTATGGTGATTGGTACCATTGTTCAAGTTTATCTGTTTAGTATGTTGTTTTTTGGTAAAATTGCTGGTGCACTGAAGAAACTAAATGAAGCCAACCTTTTCTTTTCTCCATTTATCCTCTTCCTTTACCTAATATGAGCACTAGGTCATTTTAATCAAATCAGGGTTAGTGTTTCTTAATTTAGGATTGACAATTTACAGTCAAAACTTCTTAGTTTGTTTATTTTGAGTTGCTTCTGGATTGAATTTTGCATGTTAAGAATTCAAGTTTATGTAGATTTGCTTTGATTCCGAGTTGTAATGTGTTTGCAAAATGCAAAATCTACATAACTTATCCTGTATATTTATGTTTGTAATTGTTCGATGGAATTTCAAGGAAACCCTAAACTTTGTAGTGTAGTAAATCTTCTCTTGAACTTCTTTCAAGGAGTTGGTTCGATTGTTTTTTTTCTTCTGAAGTTTTTGCACTTCTGTTTGGTTTCTATTTTGAAATAATTCTTCTATTTACTGAAGATTTATAAAAAAAATTGTGTTTGTGAAGGTGTATGGGGATAACTTATAATGAAGCAATTCATTTTTCTAGCATTGATCCGTTTGTCATGTAGGTGAGGGCTTTGTGTGAAAAGGCCAAGGAGATACTGATGGGGGAAAGCAATGTTCATGTAATGGTATTTTCCGCCATTTCCATTGACTGTCATATTGAGAAGAGTATGTCACTCTTATTTCTTCTTGATCCAATTGTTGTTGAAACAATTACTTTACAATTTCTGAATTGGTTTCTTCTCTTTGTATAATAAATTCAAAATATTGTATAAAAAGTTGGTCTTTTTCTTCACTTTTCAATCAATATATTTTTCTGATGAAATCCACGATATTTTCTAGATCATGACCACTATACTATGGATGCAATCTTTCAGATTGATGTAGTTGATGTTTCTAGCTCTTCACTTCGTTAAAGTGTTGTTGCTTGCTATTCCAGAATCTATGATTTTTTTACATGCTTAGCTGAAGAATTCACTTGCGTTTTCAGTTATTTGGACATCGTTTTCATGTGATAAGCTGAAAATCAAGGAAGTATTTTTTGTGAGGCCCAAGCTGTATTGGGGAGGATTTTTGGAAATTTTGTGTGCTATAGATTCGTAATCTACGATGTAATTTGTGTGAGCAGAAACTACAATTTTCAAAAATTTGATGCTATATTGTCATTCTATCTTTTTGTGAACTGCTCTTTGGCGGGCTCTCCAATGGGGAATTAGTGAAAGCTAATTTTAATAAACGTCTTTTTTTCAGGATACATCAGCTGGTGAAAGCATCTTCAAATTGCAGAGGATGGTGCTAGAGGTGTTAAACATAGGCTTGCATTATATAATTAACCTGTTGAAGATCTTCACAACAGTGTTGTTTTGTCCATCATTCTTCCTGACGATAACACGAGGACCAAAGTTTCAGCAGTAAGCTAAGGTACTTTATCAACATATAGTCAACAATATTTCTCAATTTAAGTCCATGCTTTTAATCATTTCATCAATTTGTTTTTGCAACAACCGTTCTTACTAGCCATTTTCATGTAGAATCTGGATAATCTTCACAAAGGTACCAATATCATTTAGCTTAGAATTGGACTACCCTCTTTTTTGCTTACCCTTTTTTGTATATTATTGAGTTTTTACCAGAGAGTAGTTGAAACTCAACTTTTTAGTTCTCAGTTTTACACTCCATTTTGATTCTATGTTCTATTGCTCGGGTTTTTCCACAGAAGGGGACAAATGGAATTATTAAGAATAAAAAGGCTAATAATTGCTTTCTGTTTTTTTTTAGGATGTAAAGTATCAATTCATCGATTTCATCATTCTTATCTTATTTCTGATTTGTGTGTATTGTTTTCTTTCCAGAACTACGTTGGAGTTTTGAACTTTTCTGAGATAGTAGGAGCTTCAAGATCAAAGATTGACATCAACCGAACAGGTCCGAGTGTTTGAAATTTCGGAAAAGAACTGGGTATTATTGACCTCCTCCTTTGAGTCCTTTCACATTCTCCATGTTTTACATCTTTGTCAGGTTATATGACGTTTAATGTTATGTTATTTATCTTATACATGCCATTACTTTCAATCACTATTGATTAGAGCCATTAGACAAAATTGCATTGTTAAGCATTATATACCGATCAATGACTATATAAATCTTTGTTTGCTCTCATCTATCTCTAATTTGTTCTGCTTTGGAATGAACTTTCGGGTCATGAATTTGTTACTTCGCTCATTTAGGAGGTTGGCACAACTAACTTTAAATGTCTCGGCCTAGGGGGTTGACCCCAAACGTCTAATTTATATACTTCTCCATCTGAGCCTAAATGTTTACGTAAGAAAAATATTTTTTCCACTTTAACTTATTGGTTCTTTTTCACTTCTGCAGAAATGTCAGCTTCTGCACTAGGGATGTTGGCATAGGTGAGTTCTTGCCAAGTTCTCTACCATCTATAATTGATACAGGTTAGAATTTTGGTGTAACTACAAGCTGCTCAGTGTTGACCTGAATTTGCTGGAGAACATGGTCATTGAGACAGATGCAAGATACATTATAGTCATAGAAAAGGTAATTTTCCAGTCAAATTTAGGATTATTTTTGGTGCTCATACAATTCTTAGGTTTTCCTCCAATTTATTGTGATTTCATTTTTTTAATCCCGATCTTCCTCTGTATTTAGTGTCATTTATAGCTATCATTTATCTGCATTCAATATTGGTGGCCGTTCTTTCATTCATTTTTTTCCCACAAATGGATTCATTCATTTATCAATTCAGTATTGGTTGTTGTCTCTTTCCTATATTAAATTTTTCTCCTTCAATTTCTGCAGGTCGGTTCTTTTGTTGCATTACATATACAGAAATTTCCTTTCATTGCAGAGTAGTTGTATTCCCCTCCCCAATTCTCTCCCAAATACAATATTATGGCCCAAATCTAAGCTCCAAGTGTGTGAAGCAGTCCTCGCTGTCGATGATATCAAGCATATGCAAATTTGCAAAGGCGAAGGTTGCTTTGATATCCATTTCGAAAAGGGGTATAGGATTCTTTTATTTAGATGAAGGCAGACGTCACCATTCCTGGCTTGCTGGCCTTGAATGCACAATTTCTTGAAATTCTTGCATCAATCCTTAAGAATTGATCATGATGGTTTGTACTATGAACTTAGTGCAGTTGATTCGAGGATTAGATCAGTTTGCTTTTAATCATATGTCAATTGCTGCTCTTTCGCTCATCTATAATATGATTTGATTTATTACAGGATGCCACCCCTTCACAATGTTGTGGACTCCTCATGTGACTAATCCTTCCTCTCTTTCCACGATCGTCTTTCTCACCCCAATATGTTTTATTCTGAAAGGTATGTTTGATTTTTTGTTTGATTCTTTGTATTAAAATTTTTATGCCGCCATCTTCTTTTTCTGTTGCTTTTCATACTATTCTTTACTCTCTCTTTTCAGAATTTTCTGCTTGATTGGTGTAATTTCTTGGGAGGGTTTCAACCGGAGATTGATTGTCTTGAATCAAAGGAAATGTCTTTACCATTGAGGATTGCAGGTGAAGTTAGTTTTATTTGATCCAATACTAGCGATTCTTTAATAACTTTGAGAGATTTCTTGCCCTACTAATACAAATTATAGTGCTAGGTGTAACTCTGAAGTTTCTATTTCACGGATCGAGGTTTTAATTTTGATTCTGAGATATGTTTATTGTTTGTGTGTTGCTTTTGGATTGAGCAGTGAATGTGGAAGCACATTAATTTGAAAAAACAAATATCAAATGTGTATGCTTGATCGATGCAGATGAATCAAATTAGTTCTAAATCTGCTGCTCTTAAGAAAGCAGATATTCAGTATCATGAATCAGAAGTGGAGACTTGAAGCTCTGTTGTTCCGATTTTGTATGCTTCATGCCTTCCTCTTCTTGTGGTTATCAAATTTTGAGGGTTTTTTTTGTTTAATTTTGGTTACTGTGTTGATCTATGATCTTTTAGCAAGAAGATCATTTAGCACCCATGTATCTGAGAAGCAAGTAAAATTCGATTCCAGTTCATTTGATTGTATAAAACATTCATCAGTTGTGATTTGGTTGAGGATTAAAAAGGGTGTAATCATTTTCTTTGCAGTTGGACTGTTATTGCATCTATGTTCAAAGATTAGACTAATATACAATATATAAGGTGTGTGGTTGTATTGTTCATGATCTTAGTTTATTTGTCGGATTCGAGTTGATCAATCCTCATTCATATGATACTTATTATGTGACAGATGTAAGCAACTATATGCTCTATGATCTTTTGTAAAAGTGTTTTCAAGATATCGTGTCCAAAATTGTCGTTATGTGCCCAGAATTTTCGTTATTGAAGTATGCAAGTTTTGATATGTTGTTACTGATGTGATCCTGATCTATTTTTACTGAACCATGAGACAAGAGATTCCTTGCTCTTTCCCCTTTGAATGAGAGCCAAAAAATCATTTAAATTGAATGCCGAGTGTTTGACCAAAATGTACGTTAGAGAAGTGATTGACATTATTATCACCCGAACAACACACTTAATTATCTCATGTGTTATTGGCCGGAATTTAGGTTTCCGTTTAACAATTTCAAGTGAAGAGTTTTTATGATTGGTGTGTTTATGTAAAATTATAATCAAATGAGCAAATAAGTTTTGCATATTATCTAATAGGCAATTGACAACATTTTAGTTTGAATGATTCTACAATATTTTTTTTTCATTTGTTTACTTTCTTCTGGCTTATGATTTGGCAAGGCAGCCATATAGTTATACTCATATGTTTTTCAATATTTATTGTGAGTAATGGGATGATGTGGACAAGAAAATAGGAGATTCAATGGTTATTAATGCTTTAACACAAATATTTATCTCAATTGTGGTTTTATACATTGACTATTATGACGTTTTTATTAGAAAAATAAACCTTTAGAATTTATTATTTAATTAACTTATTATTATTATTATTATTATCTGTCCTTACTATTTTATAGCTCATCATTATTTTGTGTTGCGGATATGATGTTTTTCTTTTTAAATCTACATAATAATGCATATATGTACAGATTGTTAGATTAATATAAGCCTCCAAAAAAATTTGTTGTTTGGTTGTCAACGATTATCATTCTAAATTTGGCTTAACTTTAGGATTTGATAGGTGCATTCTTTAAATTTTACAAGAGTATAAAATCTTTGGTATTTGGATATCATTTAGATTGTTTGATAGTCTCATTATCAATTTATACTAATGCAAATTCGAGTAACTTTTGTTGTTGTTGGAAACTAACAAGTTTCATTTTTTAGTTTGACCACTCTTAGTTATATATAAACATTTTAAAACAATATGAATTATTAGTCTCAACAAGGACAAACAATTGATAGAGTTATATTTGTTCGTTAGCGTGAACTCAACACCTAATTAAATATATATGAGATATAATTCAATGGAATGTTTAACCACGGCAAATGTTGTATCATAAAAGTAATATATCAAAATCATAATATCAATTCATTCTCATCTCATTCATGCATTTTAATTAAAAAAATCCTTCATGTTCTCTTATTTGCAACCAATAAATTAATGGAAAAGATTCAGGTGAGAATAATTATTATTGTGCGAATATGCGAATAAATGCACATTTAGGCCATTGACATGCACTTTCTTCAGTAATGACATACACATTTAGGCCATTGACATGCACTATGTCAGATTTGCTTGTCATTGATAATTTGCCATTGACATGCACTTTCGGGGTGTGTGCATGTACTTTTCACATATTATCAATGACATGCAAATCTGACAGAGTGCATGTCAATGACCTAAATGTGCATGTCATTACTGAAGAAAGTGCATGTCAATGGCCTAAATGTGCTTTCATTCGCATATTTGCACAATAATAATTATTCTCACCTGATCTGGATTCTAAATTAATATCTACATTTCTTCATATTTTTCAACTCCATAATATCAAATTTAGTTAATGAATGCACTAAATTAATAAATTTTTAACAATAAATTTTGTTTAGTAATTATTAATAAAAAATAGTGTAACAAAATATATTTATATCGAATTGGTGAGAATGTGAGGTGAAGAAGTTGTAATTTAGCCATATACATAATTGCTGTTTCGTATACGTGTCATATTTATATTAAAATAAATAAAAAGGAAAAATGTTGCTCATCGTCACCCTCCTTCATCTGAAGATCTTCGTCTTCTCTTCATCTCGATTGTCGTCTGCTTCCTATCTACACACTAAATCGTCTATTTACAACATTATACCGTATATAAAAATCCGTATTGCCCCGCGCGTAGCGCGGGAGTCCGAATCTAGTATTCAAATATGAAAAGCTACTTCGACTACTTACTGAAACTTACATATCTTCTCAAAACATGAAACCGTAACGATACTTTATTATTTTGTCAAACATGAAACCGCAAATTATTAGCCTTACAATGCGGCAATAATTTGCGCATCACTTAATGTTATTCGAGCACTCGGACGTTTGTATTCAATCAGGGTGGGGACAAAAGTAGTTGAAAAATATCCGACATTTGTTCTTCACATGGTAGCGGATAATAAATTATCCGAAAATTCTAAATCCAATATCTAGTTGAACCAAAATGAACACTTACATTTGTCCTTCATGGGATTGAGGACAAATCCAATATCCGGATTATTCGTACTCTACTACATTGAGGACTAAAAAATAATTTTTTTTTTTAAAAAAAATATTTATCCTCAACATAGTTGCGGACAGATACGCTATCAATTTTACGGATGCGCCTATAAACAACCTTGGAATGTTACAACGATGTTGTTTTATTATATTGCACTCCTTCTCAATGATTTCTTTGACGTCTTTCAACACATAATGGCGCCATTTCTTCTCAAAGGTTTTATTTAATGTCCTTCTCAATGATTTACATAATTTAGAAACTTTACCTTTACCCTAATCCACAATAACGTCCATATACGGATTAAAGAAATGCTTTTTGTAGGTTAATGGGATTAATTAAGGATAATATGCGATTTCAATGAGGGCTGGGTCAGATAAAATGGGTCATTTTAGCAGTTCATCTCCTTTTCAAGTTCGCAATTAAAATCTCTATATAATTACTAAAGCAAATCATCTTCCTCCAATACTAGATATGTCACGTGGCATACTCTTCATTCAAACTATCCACTTGGCGCCATTTTATTGGTCACGATTTTTATTATTTATTTGAATTTTCTTACAAAATGATTATATTTGGAAAATCGTGTGCAAAAATATCACAAAAAGATTGCTTAGGATTTTTCAGATTACAAAAAGATTTTTATGTGTTAATTTTTTAAATTTTGACCTCCCAATATTCTATTATCTTATTTTACAAATTTATAACTTTATTTTTATGATATTATCACAAAAAGATTGATTTCTTAATAAATAAGAGAAAAAGATTATATTTTTGTGTTATGTTAGTATTTGAAATTATATAATTTTATACATGTTGAAATCAATTTATTTAAATTTGTTAAAAAATGACCTATGATAATTTGATCAAATAAGATTTTTGGTATTAAAAATTCAATTATATTCGTTGTTTATTATATTTAAAATGTTAAAACTTAATTATATAATCAATATCATTTTAAGATATCAACTTATTTTCATATAAAATTATATATTACATAATACTCCGTACTACATATTAACTATATCGAATTATATAAACCCGCGCATGACGCGGGAACTAGGCTAGTTAAAACTACATATAGTGATTTTGTAGCACTTAAAACACATAAATCAATCTACAGATAACTCTCAAAATCGAGTCATAATCTATCTTATATATTAAAGTTGAGTCTTTTAGAGCTCTTAGAGTGATTTTAGGCTTAGTTTGTTACACACAATTATTATTTTTTATCTTTAATTTCAATTATTAATAAATTAGATAATTATATTAACAAATAAATCTTAAAAAATTATCATTCCTTTCAACAACAAATATACAAGCTATTTTATTGAGAATAAATATTATGTTGAAGGTTAATACATATTCTTACGATAAATTAGGATTATTTTTTATAATAAAAATTAAGTCAAGCTATGTACATAACCTTTATGAAATAAAATATATTTTTATAAATAGTTTTTACAAGAAAAAAGTTAAATCTTAATTTTTTGACGAACTCGATTAAAAGAATATATACAATATTCATACGAATAATATTGAATTTCTCGTGCATGGTACGGGTCACTCACTAGTTAAATATAATCTGGAAAAAACTTTACGTGAGAGTAAACGCTCAAGTATAACTTACAGATTATTGTATATGTTGCACATTGACATGTTCGTACCTAAGTGTCTAAACTATCTTGATCCATCCTTATAATATTTTATGTAGAAGTAAATTAACAAATCATTCACCAAGAAACATATAAATCACTGGTATTATAGGATAATATATCGGAGCATCAACCAACTATAGTTTCTAGATTAATTAAAATGTACTTGCCAAGTCCTTTTCGATACAGTTTGATTCAATTGTTTTATATACTAAACAATTAGTTAAACGTTCACGGGCTTAAAGAATAACTTTTAATGTCAAAAGTCAATCATAACAAAATCTTATGCACAAACAAAAAATAAAAAACAAAATAGCCAAACACCACAACCGTTGATCTAAAATATCAATATCATATGATATATATAACTTACCTACACATTCCCATCATGCACCAAACTCCCTTACAAACACATACACATAATTCTTCTCTTCTTCTTCCTCTGATCCATCTCTTTGTTAATCTTTCAACATAACAAAATGTTGAAGAAAAAGATGATCTCTATAGGAAAATTTGCTAAAAAGAAGTCGATGAATGCTCAACAGAGCTCGACACGAGAAGCTTTGCTCGAGGTTGAAGATGATCAATCAATGTCATCTAATAAAAATACTCCATCCGGGTTCTTTGCAATTTATGTAGGAGAGGAAAAAGAGAGATTTGTGGTACCAACAAGCTTCCTCTCTCACCCTCTCTTCAAGATCTTGCTTGAGAGAGCGTATGATGAATTTGGGTTTGAGCAAACAAATGGGCTCGTATTGCCTTGCGCGGTTTCGACTTTTCAAGAGGTGGTCGATGCAGTTGAAGGTTGCCATGGGAGGTTTGATGTTGGAAAGATCTTAGAAGAGTTTGTCTAGAGATTTAGCTAAATATTAGAGGGATTAAGACAAATATATTAATCTAATTGATTGATTTCTATGTTGTGACCCTAAAATTGAAGTTATTGCAAATGGGCTCAGCTATTTATGTATGTACGTGATGTATGTGTAGAAGAAAATGTATTTTCACTCCAAATAGCGCGCTTAAGTTAGGCGTCCAAGATTAACACGTCTAACTTAGGCGTCCAACCAATATCAGGGTAAAATAGAAAAGTATTGTCAATATCTGAGAAACTCACAAACATTGCGCGCCTAGTATAGGCGACTAACAAATTTTAACTAAAAAAAATTCAATGAAAAATTACAAAATCTGGATTTTTGTGATTTTATTTTAAAAACTGTGCATATAGACGAGCAACCTTTAAAATAAATAACCAAATTCTGGAAAATATGACCATTTAATTTGTAAATTCAACTTTGCTCGCCTAGATTAGGCGTGCTATATGTAACCGTTTAATTTTGGACGTCTAGATTAGGCGTGCAATGTTTATTGAATTCTAATTTTTTGGCCGTGTGAAAAATATGACCGTCCCCTATATATATCGATAGAAACCAAAAGAATGGTATTATGCTCTTACGAAATGGAGTATCTCAATGATGAAAGTGACAACTTGTTAGAGAGTCGAGACGACGATCGGGAACAGGCTCGAGAAGATGAAGATGGAGAATTGGACAATGAAGTTGAAGTCGGTGACGAAGCCGAATTCCGGAATCCGATCAACGATATCTTCATGGTTAGTGTTGAATCCGATCGACGATATATTGTCTAAATTTCGGTATTAAGAATGACAGGTTTTATATAGAAAAGAAATAAAAAAAGTTATATAGCTTATGAGATTTAAGAATTATAAATTATCTTAGTTGTGTTAATCCGAGTTGCCGCATTTGCTCTTGTCTTAATTAGGTCTTGGGAGTTACCCAAATGGTCAAATATCTCTAATAGGCATTTAAACCAAGTTTCATTCCATTCCGACATCGTTTTGGCGTCGTTTTGGCAAATTGGGCCTTAAGCCCATTTAAGGCCTTTTAGCGTTTACGGATAGTTTCAAATCTCGTTTTGTGTGAGCGAGACCTTATTGTCACTTTATATGCCTAATAAGACTAAGTTGTATAATTTTTTCAAACATAATAATACATCGATGTTGTTGACCATACATATTGCGACAAGTTAGAGAGTGATGACTAGTTTGATGTTTATAAAGAATGTGTTACTTGAAAATGAAGAAGTTGTGATTGGAAGTTACCCACATGGTCAAATATCTCTAATAGACATTGAAACCAAGTTTCATTCCATTCCGACACCGTTTGGGCGTCGTTTTCCCAAATTGGGCCTCAAGGCCTTTTAGCGTTTACACATAGTTTCAAGTCTCGTATTGTGTGAGCGAGACTTTATTGTCACTTTATATGACTAATAAGACTAAGTTGTATAATATTTTCAAACATAATAATACATCGATGTTGTTGACCATACATATTGCGACAAGTTAGAGAGTGATGACTAGTTTGATGTTTAGAAATGAGGTGTTATTTGAAAATGAAGAAGTTTTATTGGGAGTTACCCACATGGTCAAATATCTCTAATAGGCATTGAACTAAGTTTCATTACATTGCGACATCGTTTGGATTTCATACATTAACGTTAATCTCAAGTAACGTTATATAGTAATTACGAATCTTAGAGGGTCATATCACCTTAGTATGTTCATAATGAAATATTATATCTTGTTTGTTATGAAATATTATATTGTACACCCCAAACTCATTTGTGTTCATTTATAAAGGAAAAAAACTACTTAGTTTTGGTCAATTAAATTAGGCGAACAACGATGCGTCTGTTCTCGCTTCTCTTAGGCGTGCAAATTTGGGGCTTTTTACATTAGGGCGAGCATCCTCCTCCATCTCTTTCCTCGATTCATTTCAATTTCTCAGCAGCTCTCTCCGTTTCCATTTCTCCGCTCTCTCTAATTCCATTTCTCAGGCTTCTTCGCCTCCAGTTCGTTGTCGTACCCACGCCTCTACATAACTCCCTAGCACCGGTTTAGGTTGCTCTTTCTCCACCTCCAAGCTCTCGCCCTCGCAGACGGAGCCACGCCCTCACCTCATCAATTCCACCTTTACTTCTTTGCCTCCAAGGTATGTCTCCATTTGCAGGGTTCTTTTGTGTAAGCATGGATATTTATGGATGCTGCATTTTTTCCATAGATATTTG
Source organism: Oxyria digyna (assembly GCA_029168935.1). Taxonomy (NCBI): domain Eukaryota; kingdom Viridiplantae; phylum Streptophyta; class Magnoliopsida; order Caryophyllales; family Polygonaceae; genus Oxyria; species Oxyria digyna. The sequence goes on along the minus strand of JAPVLV010000001.1, from coordinate 58,713,534 downwards.
CTATGTATGTGATTATCTTGGTGTTATCCTGTCATCATATTTGCTATGGATGTGATTGTTTGGTATGTATCCTGTCATCATCCTGGAAGTCTGAAATGTTTCACTGTTCTTGGATGAGATTACCTAAGTTGGTGTTGTACTTGGTCTGACATGCTATTTCCACGAGGCTTGAATTACGTTTTGCTGTTCTTGGATGAGATTAATATATATATTCGGTGGAATGGGATTTATAGTTGAGGCTTGAATTACGTTTTGCTTCAGCTACATGATCTTGTTTTAGTTTGTAAGATGGTGTTGTACTTGGTTGTAGAAATTCATGCTAAGATGAAGATTGTTTGTCTTGGGTTAGGTAGGACTGAATACTTCTATCAAAGTATGTTTTGGGTTATTCATTTTGACCCTTACAAACAAGAGCCAAACAGTTTTTCAATGGTGAAATAGTGTCATAGGTTGGGAATACTGATACTGATAGTTTTCCTGAAGTCATTTTGGTTGTTATTGTTTTCCTAAATTTTTCTAGCTAGTTTTTCCTGAATTTCTTATGGAATCCCTAAAATGTGCACATAAAATGTTGTGAACTGTTGTTTATTGTTGTTGGTGTTTTGCCAACTGAAAATTTGAGAAATTCAGTTGAGTGGCAATCTGAAATGGCAAACAAATATTATTGAGGAAACTAATTTTCCTTTAGTCATTTTTTATGATGTTGCTACCGTTGTCTGAATTGCAAAATGGACAGATTTTGTCAATTATGTACTTCCATTATGAACATGTCCATTCATTCAGTTGAAGTAGAGATTTGACTTTCTAGATTCTCTGAAGTTGTATTAAGCAGACACCAAGTTGATTTCTAAACCTTCGGTTTTGCTAGGTAATGGTAACAAGAAGAAGAATTAACAAGAGGCCACAAATTAAACTAGGTTTTTAGTCTACACTTTTTGCAAATTTGGATTTCATAAGTAGTGAACTGCATATTGTAATAACATAAGTAGTGAACTGAACACAAACAGTAAACTAAACTAAGTTGTTTGTCTGCATATTTTAATAAGTAGTTTTATAATGCTTTGTGTGTAAATTGGTAAGGATCGATGATATAGTTAAATACTTTGAGACATATGTGTTTAACAATTGAAGGTTTTTATTTCACATGGTTTTAAAGATTGTAGAACTGATTGCTGGAGTTTAATGAGCTCCATGATGAATCTCTAATTAAAATATTGAACCTTCTTTTCCATTTTCTGAATTACTGAAGTGTGGATTTTATTTGGTGAACTCTATTTGGAATTCAGTTTTGTTGTGGTAGTATAATGGATTATGTCCATTATTGAATTCAGTTTTGAAATGTGAAATATTGAAATTTGAGCTGATTTGAATTATGAATCCTTGCTGATTTGGATGTATAATGATGAAGTCATGTCTGTTGATTCCCAACCAACAACATTCACGGGTTGTCGGATTATAGCTCAAGTGATACCGAGGCTGAATTGAGGGAAAATTTCACCGATCCTGATTTTGAGGTATATGACATGTCACGACACGATGAGTTAATCTATGGGTGCGATGAAACTCAACCAAGAGGTCGTATGTTTCAAGTAATTGCTAGGGACCTTAGATCAGACATGAAGGAGTTGTGCAAGGGATATTCGTACAAGGTGGAACGTTTGACGAAAGAACTTAACGAAGAACGTTCATTAGATGAAGTGTTGCATTGTCAGAACCCCGAACTCACTGCGGCCATGGGTGAAGTTTATGACAAGCTCGGTCAAGCAAAGATCGAGCGGGACGCTAATGCTGCAAGGGCTCGAAAAATGAAGTTTGTGACCATGTTTATGTGCATTCTCCTTATATCACTTTTATTAAGATGTATTTTCCATAATGGTGCATTCTCCTTTGTATGTTTGTTTCCTTCTTGTTTAATTATTGTACGCATCTTGGAACCATCTAGTTTGTGAATCATAACTATAGACTTATTGTTGCTTTATTCGTGTGAATTTGGAGCGTTATTAGTCACTGTTTCTCTATTTTCGCACCAATAGAATGTATAAGTTGTTTATTCTCAATTTTTGTGTCATTCGAGCGTTATAGTTATTTTTCCTCGATTTTGGCACCAATTAACGTTATTAGTTGTTTTTTCTCGATTATCGCACCATTCAAGCGTCATTAGTCATTTTCCTCGATTTTCGCACCATTTAATTTTATTAGTCGATTTTTTCTCGATTTTCGCACCATTCGACGTTATTCGTCGATTATTCTTGATCTCCGCGCCATTCAAGCGTCATTAGTTATTTTTTCTAGATTATCGCATCATTCGACGTTAATCGCCATTAATTATCATTTTTCGCGTCATTAGTCATTTTTTTCTCGAATTTCGCACCATTTAATTTTATGAGTCGTTTTTTCTCAATTTTCGCACCATTCCACGTTATTAGTGGGTTTTTTTCTCGATTATCGCTCCATTCGAGCATCATAGTCGTTATTTCTCGATTTTCGCACTATGCAACGTTATTTCTCATTTTTTGCGTCATTTTTTCTCGATTTTCGCACCACAGAATGTTATTAGTCGCTATTTCTCTATTCTCGCACCATTGAATGTTATGAGTCGATTTGCAAGTCCAAAATATCATAAAAAGAAACGTTATACATATAATAATCCAAATTGTAAAAGTATGTCAAAATCAAACTGAGCAATCTAATCTCGACCACGTGGATGATAGGAAAGGACATAAACTAAAAGCCACCAAACTTTACTACACACCACATCTCCAAATGTAGATGAAAGTGGCCTTTCAAACCGTTTTTGTCCACCATTGAAGAGCATGGCCTGACATCAACATTAACTAAAAAACAACAAATTTTACTACACTCCACCATGCATGTGACTACACAATGACAAGGCTACTAATTGACATATATTTTATGTTGTTAAAATGACATGAAGCAAGACTATAGGGCCAGTAGAAAGGTGTTAGTTTGTCTTTTATTATGTTGGCTTACATATATATGGTAAGTCACTTGATCATTTTATGTCATTGATCAATCTCTTTTCACGTGAGTTCAAGACGGTTTATACATGCATGTAGATAACATATATGGTACGTCACTTGATCTTTCCATTATTGTCCTTGTCATGCATGTAATGTAAAAAATAGATAACATGCAATAAAACCGTGACATTTGATGAAAGAGTGTTACAAACTTGACATTTGACCACTAATTTGACAAGTTCAACGTAGACATTTAAACCCAAAATACAAAGGATGTTACAAAGAGGACCAAGTACATGTTACGATTCTCATAAGAACCACTAATCCATATGTTTTGGCATTGGGTAGAACACAATCGGAAATATGTTCTTCATGCTGGGGGTTAATGGACTCGAACGGAGCACCTCTAGTCTTGAATCAACCTATAATGTAATCATAATAAATAAATAAAACATGTCATCAAGGTTGGAAGAATGGATGAATGATAACTTGAAACTAACCCTTAGATTGTTTTTCGGCCAATTGCCAGAACCAATTATAGCACCGGTTGTGGCATCACAAACGACTTCAGAAATATTGTTTCAAGTTACCCAAAAATCCCATTTTTTGCTCAAATTATCATAGTGGCTCTTAAGAACCTGGGCTGAATCTCTTCTTCGGTTTAAACGAAAATATTCACGCCTTACTAGACTCCAAGTAAACGAGCTTGAGTCGTCATAATCATCCCCGTATTCGACACATGCCCTCAAAAGTATCTCATAATCAATGTTGTTCCATGATCTTGGTCCTTTTATTTATCATGACATGTTAGTATAATTTGTGGAAAAAAATATTCTAAGGACTTGAATAAAAGGTAAGGAAGTACAAAAACCAAAGCCTTGGACCTTACCTCTCCTTCTAGACATTGTCTTCACAAACTCAAGAGATTTTTCAACGTGGAAGTAAACGATGCAAGGGGTTTTTGTGAAGGTTTCATTAGTGTTGCATGTGTATTTATAGACCTTTAACTTTATGAGTAGATGTAGAAGTAATGTGGGAATAGGGATTTTGTAGGGTTTGCTATTCAAAACGAGAGGAATAAAATACAATTGAAGGATAGACTACTACACAAACGCCATATTCAAACGAGAGGATCAAATAAATACTCAAACGACGTAGTTTGTTTGTTAAAATGTGGAAAAGTAAGCAACGACATTGACATAAACTGAACGTAGAGGATCACTTATGAGTAACAGAAGGATCCTCAACTTTAACCCTTGAACTGTCGCAGTTCTAGTGATCACGGAAAACATAGGCACATGCCTCCTTCATTGCAGGGGACAATGGGCTCCAAGGGAAGTTACCGAAACAATTTTTCTCCTTCACAAAAAATATACACAAATCCTATTAACACTAATATCTTATATGTACTAATCTTCATCAATCTCAAGCATGTACTGAAAAACAAAATGTGCATGTGGTACATCTTACCCTAAGTTTATTCTCCCACCATTGATCATCGCCGATAACTTCGCCCGTGTTCGGATCACATGCAACATTGCCAGAGGTTACAAAAATCTTCCATAAACGCCAAGTCTTGACAATCTTGTCAATAGTGTCATTCAACAACATGAGATCGAGGCACCATTCTTTCTTAAGGTCAGAACAGAATTCGCCTAGCACCTCCATCAAAGATTGTCTATCCTCATCACTCATAAACCAAAGGTTCTTTCGTCCTACATTTACGAAAAAGTTTAACATGTCATCATATTAGATATATGGTACAATATGAGAAATGAAATTTAACACATACCAGACATTATGAGATAGAAGTTAGAATTGATGAGCTTTCTCCTTGTACTAGAGGATGAGTGTGTTAGTACACAAGTGTGAGGAGAGGAGAGAAACCCAAATGTGCTCTTATAAAGAGGTTGGTATTTGGATTTGTCCATCTTTGAGAGGTCCCATTTGTTAACAAAAAATAAAGTAAAATTACATTACCAAATGTTTGGGTATTAAAAATGGCTTCATTTGACATTTTGTAGCTCACACGGGACCACAAAATATGACATCTGGCATGGTTATGACATTGATTACATGGAGTCAAACTAGAGGTGAATACTAGTCCAAAATTATAACCCTTGCATATTATACATATTATACATATAAGGATAACCATTACAACAAAAAGAGGCAAACCAGAGGTGAATACTAGTCCAAAATTATCACCCTTGCACACACATTCATCCTAAAACATGATAAAACCTGCATATTACCCCTGCATATTACTACATATAGAAAGTCATAAGTTCATAAAACCTGCACTATTACATAGCCATAAAGACGGCAACCAACATAAAGAAAATAGAAATAACACCATAATGAAACCACACTAGGGTTGTGCTTCGTGTCGCAACATCTCGAAGAGCTTGTTTTTAGAAATAAGGGTGTCACGCTCACGTCTCGGTTGAACATTGGAACTGGCGATTTCGGCTACATGCTCATGTAGATCTTGGTTCTCATCATTTAGTTCTCTCTTGCTAGCAAAATGATCTTGAAGTCTTGAACGCAGTTCTTGTACTATAGAAGTCAGACTTGATGTGTGGCAAACATTGCTTGTCCTAATCACCTTGCAACTTGGTCACGCTGGCATTGATAATATAGTTGTATCGTTGAACATTTTCATCCTAAAACATTAGTCAAACATCATGAAACATTCTATATGCGGAAAATCAGGCCTAACAAATGTATCATTAGTGTTCATCAAAGAAGGTATTAAAGAATGCAAAATCATAAATAAGCTGATATTATGAATGTGTATTGCGATATGATTAAAATTTAACTCAATGTTAAAAACTAGAGGAATTCAACTATGAAACATCTGTTGTAAGGCAATATGCCAACAAAATTATTACTTAATAATGCATGAAACAAAATGAGATCAACCAATATGCATAACTGGGAGAACCAATAACATGAAACATTGAATTGAAAAAGGATCAAGGAAAACTCGTGTTCATTACCCTCTACATAGCCTCCGGTGATACACTTCCAGTCACCACAAGAAAATTTACTTTTAGTGACGAAAAAACAAAACAAGGGCGACAAATTTTGTTCCGTCGCCAAAAGTCTAGTTTGGGCGACAAAAGATTGTTTTGTCGCACAAGAAATTTTTGGGCGACGAAAAATTATTTTTGTCACCCATAGTGTGACTTTTGTGACAAAAGTTTGTTTCGTCGCCAATATTACAAGAATCTGTGACGGAAAAATGTTTTGTCGCCCAAACGTTTGTTTTTTTGTGACAGATTAGGTTTTCGTCGCTCAACAATTTTACATTAAGATAAAAAAATAAATTAGAAACTACATACGGAGTACTAAATTAGATGACCCTCTCTCCTCCTCATTTGTTTTCTCGATCAATTCTTCTACAATCTTTCTCCTCCGCCGATTCGGATTTCGTTCCCTTTGATTTCTTCTCCTCATCTCCAACAACCACAAAGTCCTCGCCGACGCTAGGGTTAGGAGTAACACGGATGTAACGTAGTTCCCTCTGGCTTCCCTTAATACTTCATCAGCTTCAAGTCTTCAATCTTTTCATCTCAAATATCAATACCAAAGTATATGCTAAGGCTGTCATTGATCTTCAAAACATAGAGTAATAGAGGAAATGAACCTATTGAGGAATCAGAGTTCCTTAGGTCCCTATTCCAACAATTTCCCCCTTTTTGATGATGACAAACTCATAAGTGTAATCACAAAGACAATAGGCAATTTTGAATATAAGACTCAGGACAAAGATACTTAGACCAAACGTTTCAAAGAGTTCCCCCTTAACCTTTGAATTTTCTAACAAGTTCCCCCTAAACATAATACCAGTCCTATTGGTTCCGAGATTTCAGAGTATATTCCCCCTTTTGACATCATCGAAAAGATATGAAGATAATATAAGGAACAATGATGCAAAACAGTGATATGCAAGACTCACAAGTCATAGAACACCAAAATATTATTATTTTTCATTCATGAGCCCAAAGACAACTGCGACTCAGACAGACAAACACAAAAAAATAACAAAAATCATGAAGCAGAGAGAACAACAAGAACAAAAGGATTGATGTGTTGGGGAACCCTAGGGGAATTCTATGCCAACTACATCGGAGGAACTGCTGGAGAAACCCTATCCTCTCTTGGCAGTGAGAACGTCGACGAGCTTGACGAAAGCAGAGCTGAGGTCATGAATAGCAGCCGAAATTTCTCGCAGTTCCTCAACAATCTCTGAGGTGGCCTCCTCTTGATCATCTGGAGGAGCGGGTCGAGCATGTATATTTCTGGAGGGCCTGGACTTCTTGGAGACAATCTCTTCCACCTTGAGGTTGTTGATGTAGGAGCCATCCATCATGTGAAAGAACAACGTCTCTTCCTCTGTTGCCGGGTAAATGTCAAGTCTTTCCAACAGAGCCTTGATGAGTGTTGGGAACGACAGAGAGTGGGATGGATGACTATGGCATGCCTGCATGTGATGCATGATGATCTTTGGCAGGTCAAGGATCTCCCCAATGATGATTTTATCCATAAACACAGCATATGCAATCAGAACAGTGCTCCTCTTTTCCTGGCGAGGAACGACATTGTTTATCAGAAAGGCGTGGAGCAACTTCATGGATAGGGAGAGGAACCTTGTGTTGAATTCCTTGAGGGAAGAGTTCCCAAACACGGTCTTGGCAAGCTCGGTCTTCTTGATGGGCCAATGCTTTTTGTGGATAGCAAAGAACCCAATTCCTGTAGGGATCCCCAGAACAGAGGAGATCATTTCCGTTGAGATCTTGTAGAGCTTTCCCCAGATGTTAAACACTATGTCCTGCAGATCCTCAACCTCTGACATAGTAGAAAAAAACATTGAGGAGTAGAAGGACCGAATTACCTCTTCATTGACGCGCTGAGAGGCTGTGAACAAGGTTTCCCAGCCTTGAGAGGAGAGGAGAGCGCGGAAGGTTGCAACCTCAGCCAATTCTGAGTTCCAGAGCTCAGGGTCCACGAACAAGGGACCTAGGATTCTTCTCTCAGTGAAACCTGGTTTGAGAGAAGTAGAGGCGGTGGCGAGGGAGCTGGAGGAGGAGATCGCTGGCTTAGCAGAGCGAGTGCGGGCGGCGACAGAGTTGGGTTTTGGTTTCTTAGCCTGGCGACCACCGTGAGTGGTGGTCTTGGTGATGGGAGGCTCATCGTCGTCTGAAGCATCTCACAGCAGCTTCAGAAAGGCGTTTCCAACGCTTTCAGGCTCCTTGATGTCGGCCGCAGTCACTGGGTCGCCTTGAGAATGGGACGAGGAGTGCTGTTGGGATTTGATTGGGGAGTGGGTGGAAGAGTCACTTTTTGTGGGTTCTGGGGCAGGTCTGGTTGAGCTTTCCGGGGGGGAGGAGATTTGGCTGGAGATGTGTAAGGAATGATGGCCATGGCAATGGGGTCGGGGGAGGGTGTTTTGATTTGGAGACGCGAGGCTGGTTTGGTGGAGGAAGGCGGTGGAGTGGAGGAGGTTGTGGGAAGCTGTGCTGGTTTGACTTCCTCCGTGGGCAGAGTGGAGGACGATGGAGTTTCCTTCTCCACTTGTAGCATGAATTGCTTGAAGAGGGCCATCTGTTCGTCAGTAAGAACCATTGGTTTGTTTTGTGCGGCCATTGGAGAGTTTGGGAGTTTAGGGTTTGAGAGATTTGAAAGTTGTGAGGAGGCAAGAGGAAGATAAGAGCAGGGGAAGGGAATTAGGGTTAGAGCATCCCTTAAATAGATTTCTCACGCAAAGATCACAATAATATCCTTCAAACGGTCACAAAGATCACAATAAAAACCTTCCCCAATTACCGCTGATCTAAACGGTCACAAGATCCCTAATAACTCGGCCGAATTCACCATAATCATTTCAGCCCCAACGTCCATATTTTACCTTCAATTTTCACCACACAAACAGTCATAATTGCTCTGTTAAATCGGCACAAGGAACTAAGCTCAAAAAGCAGAGTGTCAGTCGGTTGCGCGTATTGCCGAGGCAGAGAAGCAGGCGACAGAAGAGAAGTTTTGGAGTTCCTTTCACAGTTCTGTTTCAGTAGTTGACAAGGATGGGTTTGGATGCATTTAAGTGATAGGTAATAAAATAAATCAAGAGTACACATCCAAACAATTAAAAATAAGGGAGGGCCAATTTTGACACAAACATAAACGAGTTCCAGAGTGGTGCTAATATGAAAATGATCATAGGAACGGTTTATGTAAGTCAAGCTAGGGAGGGCCTATAATCAATCTTCATTTCGGCTTATAATGCGGGTTCAAATAGATCTGATTGCTTATTTTGTGTTCAAAGAAGTACGATTTTGTCAATTTATCATGAGTGAAAGCAAAGTCCGTATATTATGCACGTCACAAAGATGATAACATATTTATAATGAATATGACTATAGAATCAAGAACCATGTAAGCATACAAAGAGCCATAAAAATCAATCAATCATTTACTAGTCAAGACAGGGAAATATACAAGGGAACTCAGAACCGCTATTCAATGGCAATCATGCCCAAGAGTAACCTAAAGTATTCAAAAGGTTCTCTATTTAGAGCTTTAGTGAATATGTCAGCTATTTGGTCCTCAGTACAACAGTGTTCCATGAGAATGATACCCTTTTCCACATTATCTCGAAGAAAATGGTGCCTTATGTCAATATGTTTAGACTTAGAGTGAAAGACAATATTCTTAGATATACTAATGGTGCTAGTGTTATCACAAAGAATTTTTAGAGGACCATAGGACTTACCAAACTCAACAAGTTGTTGCTTGAGCCATAGAAGATTTGCACTGCATGCTGCAACTACGATGTATTCCGACTTAGTGGTTGAGAGGGAAATGGAGGATTGCTTTTTAGATGCCCATGACACCAAACATGGACCAAGGAACTGAGCCATCCCTGAAGTACTTTTCCTGTTCTTGAGATATCCTGCATAGTCAGCATCATTGTAGGATAATATTTCAAAATCATCACTTTTAGGATACCATAAGCACAAATTCTCAGTTCCCTTGAAATATCTAAGGATACGCTTGACGGCAGCCAGATGTTTGACTCTTGGATCTGCTTGGAATCGTGCACACAGGCACACGGAGTACATGATATCTGGGCGACTAGCAGTCAGGTATAGAAGGGAACCAATCATTTGTCTGTAGAGAGATTGATCTTCCTTGATGTCTGTGGGAACCAACGTCAGTTTGGTGGTTGGAGAGATTGGAGTGGAGAATGGCTTTGAGGAGCTCATCTGAAATCTGTCCAGGAGTTCTTTGACATACTTTTGCTGATGGATTTGGGTTCCTGTGGGAAGTTGATTTATTTGCAGTCCCAGAAAGAATGTGAGTTCCCCAATCATACTCATTTCGAATTCACTGCTCATGAGATCCTTGAACTTCTCTACAAGGGACAGGTTAGTGGAACCAAAGATAATATCATCGACATAAACCTGGACAACCAGGATGTCTTCATTTTGTTCAAGAGGAAAGAGAGTTTTATCAATCAAACATCTTCTGTATCCATTTGATATCAAGAACTGAGCTAATCTGTCATACCACGCTCGTGGTGCTTGTTTGAGTCCATAGAGAGCTTTGTCGAGGAAGTACACATGATCGGGTCTGCTTTTATCCTCAAAGCCATGGGGCTGCTTAACATATACTTCTTCTTGAAGAAATCCATTTAAGAATGCAGTCTTGACGTCCATTTGAAATAGTTTGAAACCCTTGTGAGTAGCAAAGGCGATCATGAGACGAATGACTTCCATTTGAGCAACTGGGGCAAAGGTCTCATCATAGTCAATACCTTCTTGTTGACAATACCCTTGGGCGACAAGACGTGCTTTATTTTTGGTGACCATGCCTGAGTCATCAAGTTTGTTTCGAAAGATCCATTTAGTTCCAATGATAGTTCTGTCTGAGGGACGAGGAACCAACCGCCAAACTTTGTTTCTTTCAAATTGATGAAGTTCCTCATGCATGGCATGCACCCAGTCCGCATCATTGAAGGCTTCCTTGTATTTCTTAGGTTAAAGAACAGAGAGGAACGTCGTGAAGGCACATAAGTTATTCAATGAAGATCGAGTGGAGGGACATGTCTTGTCAAAAGGAGAGAGGATTTGATCAACTAGATGAGAGCCCTTGTATTTGTAGTTGACCATCGGAATAGATGATGAAGAAGGTACATCCTGAGGGACCGTGTTGACATCGTTCTCATTTGAGTCTAGGTTCTCTGACTGAAGATCTGGAGCTGAACCAGAGGAACCAGGAGCTATGGGAGGAGATTCTTCATTTTGCATAGGGGAACTAGGTACAGAATTAGGAGTAGGACTTGCCTCAGGGTGCTCAGTCACGATTCCGGCAGGATCCAAGGAGAATTCAAGTAGTGAGGAGGAACTTGTATATTTATTGTCACCTGTGGGAAGTACATGTGAAGACACATGAAAAACAAATTCATTGAAAACAACGTGAATGGATTCTTCAAACTTGGATGTCCTCGTGTTGAACACTTTGAAGGCTTTGCTATTTGGAATATATCCCAAGAAGATCCCTTCATCACTCCTGGGATCAAACTTCCCAATGGGAGTTTTGCCGTTGTTGTGGACGAAACACTTGCACCCAAAGACTTTGAGATGAGATATGTTGGGAACTCGACCATGAATGAGTTCATAAGATGTCTTCTCAATCTGGGGGCGAAGCATGGCTCTGTTTAGAATGTAGCACACAGTGTTGACAGCCTCGGCCCAAAATCTTTGAGAGAGGCCTGCTGAGATGAGCATAGTGCGAGACATATCTTCAAGTGTCATGTTCTTTCTTTCAACCACTCCATTTTGTTGGGGAGTTGTGGGCGCATAAAATTTGTGAGTAATCCCCTTTTCCCTGCAAAAGGTTAGGAACTTTTCATTTTGGAATTCGGTTCCGTGATCGGAACGAATAGCCTTAATTTTGTGTCCTAGTGACATTTCGAGAGTAGGAACTATTTCACAGAATCTATCAAACACAACGTCTTTAGATTTTATGAAAATAGTCCACGTATATCTCGAGAAATCATCCACAATCACAAGAATGAATCTGTTACCTCCAATACTTTGAGTACGCATAGGACCACAGAGGTCCATATGGATCAGTTCCAGAGGTTTGGAGGTACTTATGATGGTTTTAGGTTTAAAGGAACTACGTACCTGTTTGCCTCGAACACAATCAGAACAGAAATTAGATTCATCTACCTTGATGGAAGGTAGACCGTGGACCAGTTTATTTCTTTGAAGTTTATGAATGAGATTTAGACTTGCATGACCCAGTCGTTGATGCCACAGGGTGGATTTAATCGTCATTGTGGCAAGGCAGAGCTTTTCTTGAGGAGAGTAGCTATGGTCGACGATGTAGACATTATTGAATCTCTTAACTTTAAGGAGAGTCTTCTGAGACTCAGGGTGAATAACAAAGCACTCAGAGGGAGTAAATAGGACATTGTTCCCTCCTTGATCACACAGTTATGACACACTGATTATATCAAAACCAAGATTATCGACAAGATGAACATCACTTACCTTAATGTTTTCAGAAAGATCAACAGTTCCAGTTCCCAGTATTGCTCCTTTCTTCTTATCACCGAAGGAAATATTTCCTCCGTTGTATCTCTGAAGTGAATGAAGTTGCTCTTTATTACCTGTCAGTGACATGAGGCACCACTGTCTATGTACCACTTAACAACATTTTTCACTTCAGCCTGCAAGGAGAAACATTAATTTTTACGAACCCAGTCCAACCAAGCTTTTCTGGATAAGTTAGTCTTGTAGTTCCCTCGATGGGCAGTTCTGACATTTTTACATTTTCATTTGTGGTATAGTATTGAGGATCATTAATGTCATTGATTTGAGTCCTTCCTTGTCTAAATTTTCTGGAAGCCTTTTCTTCTTGTTTCCTCTTTTTCTCACAATCATATATAAGGTGTCCTTGGTTCCCACAGTGCCAGCAAACACGATTAGCGGGAATCCACTGATACTTATCTTGAGTTTTATAGTGAGATTTCTTCTTACCTAGATCAACCTTTTTCCTGAGGGTATTTCTAGGTTTACCTTTTCCCATATTCTTGTACATCTCGTGAATGTGAGGACTAAAGTATGGGGCACAGGGCGGTTCCTTCGTAGAGGAACTTTCAATCACTTTGATTCTTTGTTTCAGAAATTCATTTTTACTATTAGAGGTCTGAAGAGCTAAGTCAAGTCTTTCATTTTTGGCTTCAAGAGTTTTTGTTATTTCATCAAAGTTTGCATGAGAGTCACAAGGAGGATCAAATACGTCGTGAGATTTATAGCCTAGGCCTCTACTAGGTTTGACAAAGACGGTCTGAGTAACAATTTTCTCATGAATACATTCAGTAGGAGAGTCAAGTTTTTCAATAATGGTTTGCAACATTGATTCAGAAGGATGTGGAGAGGAACTGTTTCCTAGATTCAGTTTTTCATGCAACTCACAAGTAGGACAAGAAGTGATTTTCTCATATATGATAGCATTTTCATATTTCTTACACCAAGCTTCACTTTGGTCAGATAGCATAGAGATTTCTTCCTCATTTTCAGCAAGTCTTCCTAATAGGTTACTGTTTTCTTTTCTCAAGGATTTGATAAGTTTAACCAGTTGTTTCTTATCTTATTTAAGAAGAGTTTCAGATAATTTAGAGAAGGAAGATACCTCAATGGTTGGTGACTCATTTTCAGGTTGAGCCATGAGACATACTTTGGAGATGTCATCCTCAGAGTCACTGTCTCCCCATATGGCTTGTGGTTCCGAGACTGTCATGAAGCAGAGTTTTGAGGGATTTAGATCCAGTTCCTTGTCAGAGTCACTATCACCCCCAAGTGGTGGTTGCGACCAAGGCCTTTTTCTTAGCAGGAGCTTCTTCCTCTTTGGGGTTTTCTTCATTCTTAGGACAATCTCTAGCACGATGTCCTAGTTGATCACATTGATAGCATCTTCGTTTCCTCTTTTCCTTTCGATTTTCATTTCTGGGGAACTTGCCTTTATGAAATTTCCTTACTGTGTTTGTCAGTAATGCGGTCATTTCATCGTCATCATCATCAGAGTCAGCCCCAGTGGAGAGTCTTTCCAGGACTTTAGTCAAGGCTAGAGCAATGCCAGCTTCAATGGAGTTTTTCTCATTTCCCTTCATTTTATCCTCATGTCGTTGAGCTTGAACAACCAGTTCCTCTAATGGGAGTTCTCTAATGGAAGGGGTCTGAAGCATGATGTCTTGAGTAACTGCAAACTTTGAGTTTAGTCCATTGATGAATACCATGGATTTAGACCATTCTTCAAGCTTTACCCCACAAGCACGAAGTTTGTTGCAGAGTATCTCCAGACGACCATGATAGGAGGAGACATTTTCAGTTTCAAGCATCTTGAATTTATGATATTCTCCTTGTAGATCGAACTAACTGCTATTTTGGAGATCTTCACTTCCTAAATTGAAAGTTTCAAGAGCTTTCCACATATCTTTTGCATTTTTGATGCCCATGACCTTATCCTGATCTGACTTGGAGAGGGCATTCAGAATGTATTGTCTTGCTTTAGCATTTTTCTCTTGTTGAGAAAATTGTTCAGTGGTCCATCGCTTGAAGTCAAGATCTGACTTAGGATCAGTTGGGTCCTTTGGGACTTCGTAGTTTCCATGCTCAATAATTTTCCAACAAATCATGTCATTTGTTTGGAAGAAACCAGTCATTTGTTCCTTCCACCATTGGAATTGGCCAGGTTTCAACAAGTATGGCTTGTTTGTCGAGATTCCTAGTTCTGGTTCGCTTGGACGAGACATGTTGATAACCTGCGGGTAACACACAATCTAGAGCTCTAGCTCTGATACCAATTGTAGGATCTCTATGTTAGTATCAAGGGAACTGTGACAAAGAGTTGTCCAGTTCCTAGGCACAGCGGAAGTAATAGAACAAGTTATCAACTCAATTACTTAAGGTGGAAACCCTAGATAACCAAATAGTTATCTTTGAGTCTCTTTCGAGGATTGAAAGGTCTACTTGTATATTCAATCAATGAGTTTAGAGAAGAACGAGATTACAAACTTATTGCTAAGTACTAACCTAGATCTTATCAGAAACTCTCAGATGATAATTCCAGTTAACTTACTTGATGTTCTTTTGCAACAACAACTTCTCTTTTCTCTTAGTCTAATGCACTTCAAGCTCCGTCAAAATACATAAGTCTAAGAACATAAAGATCACCATATAAATAGAGGGAAGTCTGACGTATAAAGATATTCAAAGAATATATTATACTTCAAACTACTTTCCTAAGTAATGATGATCTCTATGGCTTTCAAGTTAACCTAATTAACTCGAGATCTTCTAAAGATTACATTGACCGATTACAACTAACATTAGCAATATCCTAACAAGGAAAAGATCTTCTTGAGGATCTTCTCGGCTCGCCGCCCACACTAGGGTTAGGAGTAACACGGATGTAACGTAGTTCCCTCTGGCTTCCCTTAATACTTCATCAGCTTCAAATCTTCAATCTTTTCATCTGAAATATCAAGATAAACTATACCAAAGTATATGCTAAGGTTGTCATCTTCAAAACATAGAGTAATAGAGGAAATAAACCTATTAAGGAACCAGAGTTCCTTAGGTCCCTATTCCAACAGGTAGCGAGGACTCAGGTTGGTGCCAGGGAAACTTCTGCAGGCCAAATGCCTTCTTAAACTTGCCGGATAGCATTGATGAGCAAGATTGGGATTGTAATCTATTGTTTGTTGTTGATACAGATGTTTGTTACGTCTCCATATACAGATGATTACTCAATTCAGAAGGTTCTTGCTCCAATGCCTCAAAAGGTATTTTCGTCATTACTTCTGAGTTCAAATTCATATAACGTGAAAGATTACGTTGCATGGGAAACTAAATGCTGATTTTTACATTTTAATAAACAAGATAAGCAAAGTTGGTATCTGATTGCTGTAGAATTTCATTAGATAGGATTTTGAGATGAGATTGTTCATCGAGATGCCACTTTGGTAATGGTTCAATATCTGATATAGTGATATACATGGAGTATGGATTTTTTTGTTTTGCAGATTTGGTCTGTTGGAAAAAGTTGATGATTCCTGACATTTTTTACTGATGATTATGTTAAATTCTGTTTGATGGCCACATCATGTGCAGTACATTCGATGTACTGAATGCTGATTTTAACATTTTGATACAATTTTGTTGAAGTTTTTTTTCCTACCTTACTATTTGAAGTTTTGATCAATTTGTAAGCAACACATTCTGAAAACTTGTGCCAAGAAACTTATTTCCCTTTCACTATCAAGTGCAAGTCTAGTTTAAATTGAGCATGTCCATTCTGCATCATTAGTGCATCTATTTATATATGTTAGATCATTTTCTCAATTAATTATATGGCATGTGTGTTTGTGTGTCTGTTTGAGAAAGAATGTTATCCATGCTTATTTCCAACTTGTAGGCATAGAATATAAAATTTATCAATGACATAGTGAGGTTATAATTGTCTCATGATTCCAAAAAGAATACGTATGCATTTCTTCAAATCAATCTTGATTTCCTTTTTATATAGTTATAATATAGCACTGAAGATTACCCATTTGATTTTTTCCCCTACAGGTTACAACTCCTAGAGGAAGAGACATGGATAGGGAAGATGACTTACTTTTAATTCGTGATAACGGGAACTCGTTTAAGATAAATCATTTGGTAAATAGTCTAAACTAGCTTGTTGGAGCATGTGTCTGCTTTTCTTAAATTTGTCCTCATATGATGAATATCTTCTTCTCCTCAAAATCAAATAGAGTCACATGGATGTTATATAGATCGATTGATTTGGGGTTCATGTGAACTCGTTGAGCATGATTTACAAAAAGTTATATCTCTGTGTTTTCTGTAATTTTGTTAAGGCTCCTTTCAAAGTACTGATGTGCATATTGTTGGTTACATGGTCGACCAAACAATTATATCATAATAGGTCCCCAAAAAATTCTGAATTGGAGGAGCTTGAAGATGGGCAAATTGGCAAGTCTCTGATGTCAGATATGTTTCATATGCCATTTCATTCTGATGTTTCTGCTGTAATTTGTAAAGTATGGTAGTATTTTCATTGTTGATGTATACTTGATGTTTTTATGTCAATTGCAAGAACTTAATTGTTTCTTTTAAATTATGTTGCAGGAATTTCAAGTTTCCTATGACAAGTGTTCTAAAAAACGTTATACGGGACGGAAGCTGTACGGTGAAAGAGAGTCCAGCGTCTAGACGGTTGTACGGCCTTCTAGACGGTTTTAAAACGGTTTAAATTAAAATGACTTGTTTTGAAGTAGAAATCATAGGTCTTGTCATTCAAACTATATAGACATATAGTAATATGTAATATCTCTAATTAGGAACTATATAAATATATAATTTATAATTTATAATATAAAATTTATATTACTCTCTTATTTTTGAGAAGAAAGTATTATAGTTTTTAGGAAAACAAAGTCCGGTTCTTTTAGGATAAGATTAATATCTATATGATTTGAAAAAGAAAAAAAAGAAGAATGGAGTCCTAGTTTAGACACAAAAATACATTTATAATTTGAAAAAAAAGAAAGAGAAGGGTAGTCTTATCATTTGAAAAAGAAAGCAAATAAATAAAATATATGTATGTGTTATGAGATTTAAACAAACTAGAGAAAATTTGTTCTTGATTGCTTGGATGATTTTGTACAATCTGATGCATGTAATTTATAGCAAGATTTCAGCCTTATAAGACCAAAAATTGCCAACCATTATCATCTGTCTCTTGAAGGCCGTAAGGGCCGTAAAGGAAAGGGCCGTATAGGCCAAGTTACAGTAAAAGGTGAACTATTCACCTCTATTTTTATCCACAACACTCCCCCTTGAATGTTCATCTTTTTCACAGTATGGGTATATGCTGCCTCATTAAAAACCTGGCTCGGAAAACCCGATGGGACAAAACCGCAGCCTAGGGAAAAAGAGTACAGCTTGTATAATACGCTTCATAATTCTGTCTCATTAAAAACCTTGCCAGGAAAAACCCAATGGGATAAAAACCTGGTCGAAGGGAAAAAGAGTACAGAGCGTATAATTCTCCCCATGAGTTTAACGTATTTCTTTGAATCTGCGCATTCCAATCATGTACACAAGCTCTTCAAACTTCTTGGGTTGCAATGACTTGGTGAATAAGTCTGCAAGGTTGTCACATGATCGGATTTGTTGGATATTAATCTTGCCTTCTTTCTCTAGATCATGGGTTGAGAACAATTTCGGCGAGATGTGCTTCGTTCGATCGCCTTTGATGTATCCTTCTTTCACTTGTGTGATGCATGCAGAATTGTCTTCATATACCTTAGTTGGATAGTCAGTGATTGTCTTCATTTTGCATTCCTTTTGTATATATCCAATCATCGACCTTAACCAAACACATTCCCTTCCTGCTTCATAGAATGCAATCAATTCTGCATGATTTGACGATGTGGCCGTAAGCGTTTGCTTTGTTGATTTCCAAGATATCACAGTGTCTCCATATGTGAATACATATCCATTTTGAGACTTTGCTTTGTGGGGATCTGACAGATATCCTGCATCTGCATAGCCGACAAGAGTAGCATTTGCATTTGTATGATAATATAATCCAAGGTCAACGGTACCTCGTAAGTAACGGAACACATGTTTTATTCCGTTCCAATGTCGTCTTGTTGGCTATGAGCTGTATCTTGACAACAAGCTTACAGCAAAGGCAATATCTGGTCTCGTATTGTTTGCAAGGTACATCAATGCACCAATCGCGCTTAAATACGGGACTTCAGGACCAAGTACTTCTTCATCTTCTTCACGAGGTCGGAATTGGTCATCCTGCACGCTAAGAGAACGAACTATCATAGGTGAGCTTAATGGGTGTGCTTTGTCCATGTAGAACCTTTTCAAAACTTTCTCGGTGTAACTGGTTTGATGGATGAAAATCCCATCATTTAAATGCTCAATTTGTAGTCCGAGACAGAATTTGGTTCTCCCTAAATCTTTCATTTCAAATTCTTTCATTAAGTATTTTGCAGTATTCTCAAGCTCATCGGCTGTACCGATAATGTTCAAATCATCAACATATACTGCAACGATGGCAAATCCAGATTTGGATTGCTTGATAAAAACACATGGACAAATTGTGTCATTTTTGTATCCCTCTCTAATGAGGTACTCACTTAAGCGATTGTACCACATTCTTCCAGACTGTTTTAGACCATATAATGATCTTTGTAACTTTATAGAAAGTATTTCCCGAGCTTTTGCTTTATATCTTTCTGGAAGTTTTAGTCCTTCAGGAACTTTCATATAGATATCACTATCAAGTGATCCATACAAATATGCGGTTACAACATCCATAAGTCGCATTTGTAGTTCCTCTGAAACAGCTAGGCTAATTAAAAATCTTAATGTAGTTGCATCAACTACCGGAGAATATGTTTGTTCATAGTCTCTTCCGGGTATTTGAGAAAATCCTTGGGCTACAAGTCTTGCCTTGTACCTTACAATTTCGTTTTTCTCATTTCTTTTTCGTACAAACACCCATTTATAGCCTACTGGTTTTGTACCCATTGGGATGGGAATTATAGGACCAAACACTTCGCGCTTTTCAAGCGATTTCAATTCAGTCTGGATTGCATCTTTCCATTTTGGCCAGTCGTGTCTTTGACGACACTCATCAATAGTTTGTGGCTCTATATCATCATTGTCTGCTACTATTTTAGTAGTGACGGAGTATGCAAATATCTCGTCAAGGATAATCTCTTTTCTATTCCACTGTTTTCCAGTGAAAGCATAATTCATAGAAATTTCATAATTAGCAATATTTCTATCCTCATCTGGAATGGTTTCTTTTTCAGATATATCTTCCAGATTCTCAGAGTTATCTATGCCATGTTCATTTTTGTCCTGATCTCCCCCTAAATCGGAAATTGGTGTAATATTTATTATGTTATCGTGTCGCCTACTCTTTCTTGGCTTTATGTCTTTGGAGCCAAGTGGTCTGCCACGTTTTCGGCGTACTGTAGGCTCATTTGCAGGAATCTTGCTTAACTGCCCTGTGGGGATTTCTATTCTTTCAGGGACATTTACAGCAGGCACGTGTGATTTTGTCACCTTCTTCGTGTCTGTAAATGAATCAGGTAATTGATTTGCTATACACTGCAAGTGTATTAGTTTCTGCACTTCTTGTTCACACGTTTTTGTTCGTGGATCTAGATGAGATAATAATGGAGCATTCCACGTAATTTCTTTATTCCTTTCTCCACCAAGGTTTGGAAATTCATTCTCATTAAAATGACAATCATCAAACCTTGCAGTGAATAGATCACCTGTTGTTGGTTCAAGATACTTAATAATCGATCGGGATTCAAAACCAACATAAATCCCCAATCTTCTTTGTGGACCCATTTTTGTCCGTTGTGGTGGAGCAATAGGAACATAAACTACGCATCCAAATATTCTTAGATGTGATATGTCTGGTTCTTTACCAGTCACTAATTGTAATGGGGAATATTTGTGATATGCAGTTGGCCTTAATCGAACCAAAGTTGCTGCATGTAATATTGCATGTCCCCAGACAGATGATGACAATTTAGACTTCATTAACAATGGTCTGGCTATTAACTGTAATCGTTTAATGAGGGATTCTGCAAGACCATTTTGTGTGTGAACATGAGCCACTGGATGTTCAACAATAATCCCAATTGACATACAATAATCATTAAATGCTTGGGATGTAAATTCTCCCGCATTATCAAGTCGGATTCTTTTGATTGTATAATCTGGAAATTGAGCTCTTAACTTGATAATCTGGGCCAGAAGTTTAGCGAATGCCGCATTTCTTGTTGATAAGAGGCACACATGTGACCATCGTGTCGATGCATCGATCAACACCATGAAATATCGAAATGGCCCACATGGTGGAACTATTGGTCCACATATATCTCCTTGTATCCGTTCTAAGAACGTTGGATTCTCACTTTTAACCTTACTCTTGGAAGGTCTGATGATTAACTTACCAAGTGAGCAACCTCTACAACTAAAATCACTTGTTCTGAGGACTTTCACACTCTTCAGTGGGTGTCCAGTTGAATTCTCACTTATTTTATGCATCATCCCATGACCTGGGTGACCCAAACGGTCATGCCACAATGTAAACAACTTTTTATCATTTGATTTCTTATCAGATGTTGCATTGACTTCTATTGGACTTATATGTGTATGATAAAGTCCAGTGGAATGGGCTGACAATTTCTCTAGGACGTGTTTCTTTCCATATATTTGTATTGTGATGCACAAATATTCTTTGTCATTCTCATTCACAGTCTCTATGTGAAACCCATTCTGACGCAGATCTTTGAAACTCAATAAGTTCCTTCGAGATTTACTCGAATATAATGCGTCATTTATAACTAATTTTGTTCCTTTAGGAAGTAAAATACAAGCTCTTCCAGAACCTTCAATAAGTTTCGTCACACCCGAGATTGTGTTGACATTCGCTTCAAGTAATGTCAACTGTGTAAAATATTCTTTACTTCTCAAGATGGTGTGCGTAGTGGCACTGTCCACTAGGCATTGATCCTTGCCACTTGATAGATCTTGAGTTCCATCCATATCTTCAAAGATGAAACAAATATTATTACAAACCTAACAACAAGTTTATTTATAATACATCATGTTATAGTACATCAGAGTATCTATATGATACATGCATGTTGATAAGGAAAAACAGCATACCACACTATCTTACATGATATATATTACATTAAGGGATCATCATTTTTTTTTGTTTAGTTGATATTCTCATTTATCCCAAACTCATCATCGATGATGAAGTCAGAGACGTCTAGGTTGGGTATGGGGGAAGCGTCGTCAACAAGATGAGTTTCCACGTTCTTCCCCTTATTCTTTTGGGAAGCCTGGTATAACTCAACCAAGTGTTTGGCTGTGCGACACACCTTTGCCCAATGACCCGTCATTCCACATCTGTAGCATACAAATTTGGATTTTTGGTGAGGTCTTGTAGGACCATTCTGGACCGCTTGCTTATCATTCCCCCGAGAAGAGGATGCTTCAGGAGCATGTTGCCTTGAGTAATTTCCAGGACCCTTTCTACGCCCATGTCCTTGACCACGACCTCTGCCACGGCCTCGGCCTCGACCACGACCACGACCACGACCACCATCGTGTCCGCGATCCGCTTGATGCCTGCTACCATTACTTTGGGAGGCATAAGGACCTGGAAATACTCCATGTGTGGCGTTTGTCTCATGGTACGGCATAGTACCTGTTGGCTCATATTATGGTTTTTCATGAGGAGCTCATTGTTCTGCTCAGCCACAAGTAATACTGATATCAGATCAGAATACTTTTTGAACTCTCTTTCTCTGTACTGCTGTTGCAACAACAAATTAGAGGCATGCATAGTTGAAAATGTTTTATTAAGCATGTCCTGCTCAGTGACTATCTGCCCGCACTGTTATGCAGAATAAGGCAGAATTATAATCACTGACTTAAAGTCTTGAAACCTTAAGTTCACCCAGTCATATGTGGCTTTCGGGAGCAAGACTTCTTGTTGATGGCCATATCTTTGTCTAAGACTCTCCCATAATTCTTTAGGATCTTCCACCAGCAGATACTCAGATTTAAGGCTTTCATGAATATGATGGCGAAGAAATATAATCGCCCTAGCCTTATCCTGCGGGGAAGTATTTTCAGCATCTCTTATCGTCTCTTGCAGGCCATTTGCTTGGAGGTGCGCCAGTGCGTCAACTCTCCATTCCAGATATCTTTGGCCGGACAAGTCGAGAATATCAAACTCTCGTTTTGTAATATTTGCCATTTGATAACTACAAAATTAACACATATATTAATTATATTAAATTAGCTAAGTATATTATTACATTAATCCAAATACTTTCTTAAATATATACATGAGATAGGTGAAATACTTAAAAGCTTATATATGTACATGGACAAATTTATGTCTTGTACATGGAAATTTGAACGGTTAAAAAAAAAGTGAATTTCTCCTCTACACTTATATATGTACATGTATTCTAACAAGTCAAATTCACATGCACAAGTTAACTAGTAATGATGATATATATCTAGTCATTCCAATGAATAGTGTATGAATAGTGTAATGGTTCACATGATGGTAAGAAATCATCATTTTGCTTGTAGTAGTAGATTTGTAAGAGATGTCTTGCATTTGAAATCAAAAGCCACGTAAATATGAGATTGCATGCAAGCTAGACTACTTCAAAGTTTCATTTCTAATGTTTCAAGCTCATCTCTTGCATTCATAAAATTTTATTTCAAAAGGCTTTCAAGATGAAAACATGATCTTCAAAATTTATAGGAAGATGATACAAATTTCTACATCTCCTATTTCTTTCACCCTTTTAATCCTATCTTTTTAATCCTTTACTATTACCACTTTATCTCTTTAAATATCCACCTCTAAAATTTCATCCTTATCCATTTTTACTCCATCTTCTTCCTCTCTAATTCCGACCACCATGGCTAAACTTACTACCTCCGATTGGGTTATCATCCGGATGTTTGTTTGCGGCATATTAATCCAGTTGATCGTTGTTCTAATCCTTTAGAATACTCTACGAAGTTTACGCTAAGTTTGAAGAACACCGCAAGAAAAAGCCTCGGATTTAGGTGTTTTAGAGAAAAATCCGGCAAGAAGGTATGTAAAATCGGTTTTATTCTAGATCTCATGTAAACTAGGAGTTTATATTTTGATTTTGGATGTAAAAGCCGATTTTGTTGTAATAGCCGTTCGGATCTAATAAAAACCGAGGAGTTTCTTTGAAAAAATTCTTTTGGAAAAAAACGCTTTTGATTCTTGCTCTCATATCATTGAGCAACAAAAATGGTAGAAGAAATCTAAGCGATTTTTATGAGTTTCTGATGTAGAAGATCCCGATTTGGGCAACTACAGAGCATACTTTTCATACGACATGATTTCTTAAACCATTTGATTATGGAGGATGAAAACGAGTATAATTTCTACCTTGAGATTTTGCCCAACTCAGATGGTTTCTAAAGCTCTCGTGCTGATAACGTGTTATGAGATTTAAACAAACTGGAGAAAATTTGTTCTTGATTGCTTGGATGATTTTGTACAATCTGATGCATGTAATTTATAGCAAGATTTCAACCTTATAAGACCAAAAATTGCCAACCATTATCATCTGTCTCTTGAAGGCCGTAAGGGCCGTAAAGGAAAGGGCCGTATAGGCCAAATTACAGTAAAAAGGTGAACTATTTACCTCTATTTTTATCCACAACAGTATGGTTATTGTGAAGTACGGTGCTAAAAAAGAGAATAATATGTAAGCTTGAGATAGTTCAACAATCGAGCCCGTCCCACATCGAAACATTCACACAAAAGAAAATTGAGAATCAATATAAAAGAGCATCAAATTTCCTTATTCCCACATCGGAAATCTGGTAACAACTCATCCCCATATGTTTATATATATATAAGATATGGAATCGGTGGAGTTTTAATGGGTCAAAGTCTAATGCACTTTCTAGACATGATTTAATTGGGCTTGAATATTTTAAGTCCATTATTATAGTGGGCTCAGTTTGCAAATAATCCACTAACGTCCATTAAAATTTGGATTGGATTTATTTGTTCCCGTCTAAAGCCCGTTTAGGGTGAATTCGGGACGTTGGGGCAACGCCCAACGTATAGACGGCCGATTAATCGGCCGTCTTAACCGAATTTTATTAAAGAACACATGGCTTATGGATTATTTATAAGGTGAGAATTCTATAATAAATTTCATAGAGATAAATAAGAATGAATCTAAGCCTTAGCATTCAATGACTTAGATTAAACTAGTTATTCTCACTATAAATTCAATGACTTAGATTAAACTAGTTATTCTCACTATAAGTGGGGTACTTGTGGTACATTGATATAATGTGATGAACATTTTGTTGGTGAACATGAAATTAAAATGTGATGAACATTTACTAGAGTATCAAAATGAACGTTTATAAACATTTTGATTAACATTTATGAACAACGTGATGAAAAATTAATTATAATGTGATGAACATTTAAGCTAATTGTAATGAACTTTTGAGTAATGAACATTTTATTAAATTCTTGTGAACATTTGAGGATATTTGATGAACATTTAGGTAATTTTTGATAAAGATCAATTGTTTTTCTACTCGAAATTATATTAAAGTGATGTTTGATGAACATTTAAGTAAGAGAAGATGAACATTTATCAACATTTTGATGAACATTTAAGTCGATTGTAATGAACTTTGGCTAATGAACATTTTATTAAATTCTTGTGAACATTGAAGTACGAGATGATGAACATTTAAGTATGAGATGATGAACATTTAGATGAACATTCAATTGGTGAACTTTTATGTATAATGTGATGAACATTCAGTAGAGTATGAACAAATGAACATTGTGATGAACATTTATGAACACTTGATGTTCATCAAAAATTGGTGAACATTTAAGTAGAATGTGATGAACATTCAGTTGGAAAACTTTTAAGTATAATGTGATGAACACTTGATGTTCATCAAAAATTGATGAACATTTAAGTAGAATGTGATGAACATTCTTGGAAAACTTTTAAGTATAAAATGTGATGAACATTTATGAACACTTGATGTTCATCAAAAATTGGTGAACATTTAAGTAGAATGTGATGAACATTCAGTTGGAAAACTTTTAAGTATAATGTGATGAACATTTATAAACACTTGATGTTCATCAAAAATTGGTGAACTTTTAAGTATAATGTGATGAACATTCAGTAGAGTATATACAAATGAACATTTATGAACACTTGATGTTCATCAAAGATGGTCTGGCGGTGGTCGGAGGTGGTCCGGCGGTGCTCCGGCGGTGGGGACAAGGGGGGACAAGGGGTGCCACGTGTCATCATATGGGCTCTTGGATCTCTCTTGATCCAAGGCTCCACATTTATTCTCATTTATTATTTTAACAAGTATTATTACATGACTATTTTCCTTATTTATATACTGTTGTCAGTGGTGTAAAATTTAGTATGTGTTCTAACAATGAGTTACAAGTTGTAGACTAGATATTTGGTTGTAAATATAATGAAACAACGTTCTTTTTTCAATATTATATATAATATTGAAATATTGGTTACGAAACCATTTGCCTATCTTTTTGTTTTAAGTTAAAAAATTGCTAACAAATTCATTGGCAGAAATACCCAAAAACATAATTGGTAGGTGACTAGTACAAGGTTTCGTCATAAAAGGTCAAAGATGACAAACTGATTTTCATCACAAAAAGAACCAGGCGACAAAACAGTGGTTTCGTCATAAAAGGCTTTGGCTGACGAAAATAAGGTTTCGTCACAAATTAGTATGGCGACAAAATAAGGTTTCGTCACAAGTAGTATGTGCGACGAAAATGAGGTTTCGTCACAAAGTAGTATGTGCGACGAAAATGAGGTTTCGTCACAAAGTAGCATGGGCGACGAAAAGAAATCCGTCACGATAAGAAGACTTACGGCGACAAAATTCAGTTTCGTCGCCTATACATTGGGCGACGGGCCTATGGCGACGGACTTGTGACGAATTATTTTTCGTCACTAAAAGTTTTGGGCGACGAAATCTGTACTTTACGTGACGAAATATTTTGTCACTGAAAGTTATTTTTCTTGTAGTGAGTTGAGGAACCAAATCAAGGTGACGAATCAAGGATGTAACGAGATGTGGTTGGGTTGTAATCTATAGGTGTTTCCAACACTTCTCTAGGGAGTCCCTAGTCTTCACGTTTAGCATCTTCAGTAAGCAAATGAGCTTTCATATCATGTGCATAGGGGTCATCCGACATCTACAAAATGCTTTGTTACAATAATCTTGTTTATGAATTAGTTCCCGTACTAACATATCAAAGCCTACTACCAGATAAAAAAAACTAGTTCAATACATGTTCATCGACAAACATATGTAAATAAGATATGATCATAAGACATATATTTGGCATCTGTAAATAAGATATGAGCACCTTTTGTATAGTGTCAAGCAACAACCTATTTAAATAAAAAACCTCTAGTTCATTTTCTTAATGTCAAGAAGGACAAATTTACATTATACAAGTGACTTTGCTAGTTGTGCACTCCTACCATCTAGATGAACAACATTCAGCAACCTTACAAATTGTATTACAACAAATGTTAAGTTATGCTTCTTTCCTTTGAATTTACCGCAACCAACAAAAATTGACATTTCAACAAACACATGGAGTGCACAACTAGCAAAGTCAAGAAAACACAATTAAGGAATGGATTTCAATCCAGTTTGTATGTATATCAACCATAGATAATGCCAAATCAACAATATTTACACCAAATCTTAAGAAAATGTAAAAAATTTGAAGAATAATCAAAATTTAGACCATTGAAACTCAGAAATCAAGCTTCAAACTCATAAATTAGGGTTCAAAGCACATTCTTAATTAGGGTTCAAGTTTAATAGGAATTAGGGTTAAGCACAATCATAATTTAGGGTTCCACATACCTAAAACTCAGAAATCAAAGCTTCAATTGACGAAATTAGGTTTCCCTTTCAATTAGCGCTGCATAATGAAACAAGAAAAAATAGGGTTCGTGGAGGAGAAATAACTTGTCGATTGAAGAAATCAGAAAGGGAAAGGGAGTGAAGAGAAATACCTGAAGAATGGAGGAGGAAGAAGTCGATTCGTACAAGGGTATTTCAAGAATTTTGACAGCTTCATGTGTATTGAAGTTGAAGCATTTGCTTCATGTGGGCGGGGGGGGGGGGGGGGGGGGTAGCTTAAGGAAATCGACATTGTTTGGTTGAAGTTACCCGATTTCTTCAACTCCCATCAACCAGCTTCAACCGATGCCTTTCTTCTCCTTCATCTTTTCCGAACAACTGTTTTTTGCTTCAACCTAGTTGCTTCTTCAACTTCAATCAGCTTAAACCCCAAGTTCAACCCTGCCGAACGGGGTCTTAAGCCTTTGCATTCTCAACTGCCTTATAAGACACTTGCCATTTGACACCATGCTTTGGTTCTCAAACCAAAGTCTGCTCACATCTATTAACTTTGGGCGTTTAACCCCGCACCCATTTTTTTATAACTGGCACCCGTCTTGGGCGCATTTCGGGTGCGTCCAATTTTTTTTTTTTGAACCGGGTCATTCTTGGGCGCATCCTGGCTGCGCCCAAGAAAAAAATTTTTTTTTTTTTTTTTTTTGCCGTCAAAAGTTTAAAAAACCCGGTTTAAGTTGGACGCATCCTGGATGCGCCCAAAACTGAACCGGGTTTTTTTAAAAACATTTTGGACGCATCCAGGTTGCGCCCAAGGCGGGTGCCAGTTATAAAAAAGTGGGTGCGGGGTTTTTCGCCGTTAACTTTTCACTTGCTTCAGTCCCTTGCTTCTATGGTGTCCTTGCTTCTATGGTGTCCTTGCTTCAATGGTGTCCTTATTACGATCATATTTTAGCTTAAGGAAATCGACATTGTTTGGTTGAAGTTACCCGATTTCTTCAACTCCCATCAACCAGCTTCAACCGATGCCTTTCTTCTCCTTCATCTTTTCCGAACAACTGTTTTTTGCTTCAACCTAGTTGCTTCTTCAACTTCAATCAGCTTAAACCCCAAGTTCAACCCTGCCGAACGGGGTCTTAAGCCTTTGCATTCTCAACTGCCTTATAAGTCACTTGCCATTTGACACCATGCTTTGGTTCTCAAACCAAAGTCTGCTCACATCTATTAACTTTGGGCGTTTAACCCCGCACCCATTTTTTTATAACTGGCACCCGTCTTGGGCGCATTTCGGGTGCGTCCAAATTTTTTTTTTTGAACCGGGTCATTCTTGGGCGCATCCTGGCTGCGCCCAAGAAAAAAAAAAATTTTTTTTTTTTTTTTTTTGCCGTCAAAAGTTTAAAAAACCCGGTTTAAGTTGGACGCATCCTGGATGCGCCCAAAACTGAACCGGGTTTTTTTAAAAACATTTTGGACGCATCCAGGTTGCGCCCCAAGGCGGGTGCCAGTTATAAAAAAGTGGGTGCGGGGTTTTTCGCCGTTAACTTTTCACTTGCTTCAGTCCCTTGCTTCTATGGTGTCCTTGCTTCTATGGTGTCCTTGCTTCAATGGTGTCCTTATTACGATCATATTTTTGTATCAAAACCGGTATGCTTCAGCTAGAATAGGCAAACCGGAACCAAATATTGTTGCTGATATGGAGGCGATGTGATGAACTGCCTCCAAGTACTGATATTGTTGTTGAATACAATGGGTATTGTGAAACCGAAACCAGAATTTGTGGAAAAAGAACACCATTGAAGCAACAGATAAAAATTGCAGCGCATAGATAGATAACAACAATTTGAGATTTTATTCAGTGGATTGTAATATGAATCACTACCCCATTATTTTGACTTCCAATAATACAATTCAAGATTTGCATAACTCCTTTGCTGGCACCATCAATGAGAAATATTTTCTCTGGGTCACTCACATCATGGGTAAAATAGACTATTTTGTGTCAATAAACAAACGACACCAAAAACATGGAAGTTTAGCTAAGCAATTAAACTTGGATAGATTTGTAATAAAATTTCATCACCTGGGATAGCCATCACACCTTTCAATGAACTCGACTTATTATTATTGAGGAAACACAACTTATTACTTCCAATATTTATTGATGTGCATGCCGTATGAAGAAAAAAAAAGCCTATTTGATGAGTTTTGTTGTCAACAAAAACACTAGTTAGGCAAAGGGAGAGTGAGACCAAGCTAATTAATTAAGTGAACAACTAACAAAATTCATGTACAGTTTACATGCTAATTAATTAAGTGAACAACTAACAGATTCATGTACAGTTTACACATATACATGTTGCATAATACTCCGTAGAAAAAGACAAATTAAACAGAACATACAAAACAATCAACTGAAGTATGTTAAAGTTTGTTTGAATCAAACTTGTCATGTAACTTCAAAGGTTGGATTCACAATATTTTCTCCCGACTTAAGTTTAATCAGTTCTTCATTGCAAGTAAATGTACATATATTCTGGAACAGAAATGACTTGAACATGAGATGAGCATTAGGGAAAAAATGGAGAAGGAAAAAGCAGACACCTTATCATCAATCAGCACCTTCAAAATCGTGTTGGTATCCTCCGCAATCGCTGACTTTGTGTGAACAAGAAGTAGCGCTAGAAGTACGAGTGCATTGACGAGCTTGTTGTTCTTTCCATGTTCTCTGGTGAAGACGACCTTGGATTTAGAAGTACAATTTGAGTCGAGACTGAAAAGGCATATTCTTAAATCTCTAAATGAATTGGATTTTACATATAATAATTTATGCTTAGTTAAATTTATGTTTTTCGATAATTCAGTTTGGTAAATGAAATAAAAAGTGTCATAATCTGATGCAACATCAGAAAAATCTTCATAAATTTATCCAACAAAGAGTTATTTTTTACATCTATCCCACTTATCTATTCTTACCCTTCTCATTGTCCTGCTTATCAAACATAGTACTTCTTCAACAAGGGGTTCATTCTAGATTTTTCAAATCCAAATTTGTACAGGGTAATAAGGAGCTTTGGAAACCTTTTCCTTAAGTAAAGATCTGTTACTTGTGGATACGGCTGTAGATCCGAGTGAAGGTCCGAGGTGTGAGATGAAACATTCCTGATTAGAGTTAACAGATCATACAGATTCCAATACATATACTTTCTCTCTCTATTAGCAAGGGCAGACTCCACCAAAAGGTCTCATCTCTTAGTTTTTCCCAAAGCATCTTTCCTAACCTTCCTCAGTTGAAGTTGTAGAGTAGGATCCTTCTTCAAGCACTCAAATATAGCCTTCAGAAAATCCAAATGTTTTGCGGAATCCCAAAAGAATGGATGTACCAGTATGACATCAAGGGTATACCTGAGATGTGGTTCTACTAGACAAGATATCAGGTCACAACCCTCATCCATGTCCAGTTTAGTGTAGTCTAGCTCGCCATTGGTGGGAAGACCATAAAGCCCCTTGTGCAATGAAAAGTAAATCAGTATGCCTAGCTCAATTAAATCGTTTTCCCCTGTTGAACCACATCCCAAATTCTCACTGGATCCAAAATCACCTATTTTGGCTACAAGCTCCCCATCTATCTTGGTAATGTAGATGTTTTTTGCTTTGATGTCTCCATGCTTAATACTCTTGTGATGACAAGAACATATTCCCTTGAAAATATCCCTAGTACACATGTATACAATAGTCAATAATGCACAATAACAAAAGCTGCATTTGTGAGTCATGGGAACTAGAACTGCATTAACTATTTCTTAATATAAAGAGAAATTGAGTGTAGAATTCCATAGATACTAGACATACATGAATATAAAGAGAAAGTTCTAAAACATCTCGGTAGAGAAATTGAGTGTAGAATTTCAGAGATACTAGAGAAATTGAGTGTAAAGTTATAAAAGATCTCAGTAGAGAAATTGAGTGTAGAATTCCATAGATACTACGCATACATGAATATAAAGAGAAAGTTCTAAAACATCTCACTAGAGAAATTGAGTGTAGAATTTCAGAGATACTAGAGAAATTGAGTGCAAAGCTCTAAAAGATCTCAGTATAGAAATTGAGTGTAAAGTTTTAAAACATCTCAGTAGAGAAATTGAGTGTAGAATTCCATCAGATGATTTCAACATTGAAAAGTTGAAATTCTAATTTGATAAAGGCAGGGAGAGTGCAATAAATATAATAGTTACCTGAATAGCTTCTTATAAAATCATGTGATGGAAAGGATGAATTGAAAAGGTTAACGTCCCCTACTTTGAGACGCAAGTTTGGATTGTCTCCAGCCGTTTGATCTAAATATTCTTTAAGAAGTTCATGCAGGTTGCATAAACATAATTCTAAAACAATGGGGTAGTAAAAATAATCTTTTTCCTTTGTGTAGTAATGGGCGACATTACTACTTAGACTAAGCGTCTTCAGATGCTGAACTTCTGTTAAGACCAATTTGCGATTGACCCTCTCAACCCGCTTTACAGCAACTTTTGAGCCATCATACGTCCCTTGAAATACAATTGTTCTATCCATTCCCCTTCCGAGTACTATTTCCTCATTATATTCAATTGGTTGACCTTCATCAGATTCAAGTTCAATGTTTTCTTCAAAAACATGATGTTGTTGTTGTGACGGATGTGAGGAAGACGAAACAGAAAACAAATATAAAAGAGAAGATAACAAAGCACACAAAAATTTACGTGGTTCACCAACGTTGTGATGGCTACATCCACAGGAAAACAGAGATCAAATTGTATTTCAGGGAGGAAACAGATTACAAGACTCACAAGAAACGCACTAGATCTAAAAACACTCTCTCTTGCTACTTGTGACTGTTATCAAAAACCCTAATTTTCCTCTCTACTAGATAATAGAGAGTATATATATACTACTCTCCTAAAACACAAAACCTAAACAGGCCCAATTGGGCCCAACTTAGGATTCAAGACACAAATCTTACACTTGTCTTCCTTTGTATCTATCGCACCAGAAAACAACTCACCAGAACAAAGCTTAACGTAGGAAAAACAAAGGTTTTCTCGTTCACAGATAACAAGCTAATGTTCATAATCTGAGCAGTAATGTTCATA
The DNA here is from genome assembly GCA_029168935.1 of Oxyria digyna. Lineage (NCBI taxonomy): Eukaryota > Viridiplantae > Streptophyta > Magnoliopsida > Caryophyllales > Polygonaceae > Oxyria > Oxyria digyna. The sequence continues at coordinate 58,680,810 of JAPVLV010000001.1, read as the reverse complement.
ATTTGGGAGATAAAAAAATTTGAGGTCATTTTAAGAAAGAAAAAAAAAAAAAAAATCAAAGTTTGCATTAATTACAAGTATGTCCGCATCCTTCACTGAAAACGTTCAAAAAAAATTATAGCCCAGATTATGAACATTACAATCCAGAATATGGACATTGACTTGTAATTTATAAACGCGATATGTTTGTTTTTCCTACACTAATAGTTATTTGCACCTAAACTTTACTCTAGATTAGATAGAGCTAAAATATTGTTAGAATTAGAAGTATTGACAAAATGACATAACAAAAGGTATGAAATTGAAAGAAGATAGAGCGACACTAGTAAGCCGAACGAGACAAAAGTAAAGTAAACTACTTGGTGGTTACAACGTAAGAGAGGTCTTAATGATGATACATGTGGTTACCAACTTTTGTAGGAGAAAGTTGAGTAGGTGTTGATTATTATTTGACGAAACTTAATTAATTAGGAAAATGATAGTATATTAACAAGTTTATAGTAATCATCATATAGTAGAAGAAGAGTCCGTTAATAAAGTGTTAATACGGGCAAGCAACGTTCGTATCTGGTGTCTAGAGTGAAGCGGGGTTGGGTAGACACATTTGAAGTCGAAGCGACCATCTCGAATGGCCCCAAACAAGGCAAGAGTAGGGCCGGCCCCATGGATTGATGATATGGCCACATAGTCCTCCAATACCCCATCGCCTTTGTAGTCAAAGTTATCATGTGAGGGAATGTCCTCGAAAACAGAGAGGTAGGAAGTGCGGAGGGAGGAAGAAGGCGTCAACCCTGGATTATCAATGGCCCGACACATGAGGAAAGTCAGATCTGCTATATCTGAGAAATGCTTGTTTGCGCTCTTTCCTAACTTGAACGACTTGTACGCTTTCTCTGCTAGATCCCACAATTCCTCCCTCCCGTTTATGTTGTGCATGTTCACGATGCCCGAGTGGTAAAACCCTACATAATCATCCTCATCATATCATATTATTTTCTAAAATAGTATAGTCAGAGAGAGAGTATTTTTAATTACCAGCATCATGGGAGTTGAGAGGAGGAAGGAGAAGGGAGCGGCAATCTACGAGAGTGCCAACGCAGTACTTTTCCCACTGGCCTTGGGGAGCAGCCTTGCTACTCCGGGCCGCCATCAACGCTGCAGCTGTCACCGCCCCACACACCTTCATCTCTCTTTTCCTACACTCCTGCACTCTCCTCAAGATTTAAATCTACGATTTTAACGATTCTACCATTACAAATACGAGTGAATGATAAAATGGATGTTCACCTCAAGAAGTCGGGCGGTGACCTCAGGCTCAAGCCTTAACGACTCCATGTGGGTGCGACGCGGTGAGCGCGTGTCAACAAACTCAATATTAGACAACCTAAAAGCACTCAGCGAGTAGCCAAGCATGTTAACCCCACGCGCCCACAACGACTTCTTTCCCTTGCCCCCTGGCATATAATCCTCTATTCCCATTTTAACCTCCCTTTTACCCCCATTTTCCAACTCTACCCCTCTCAACACCCTCACCACTTCCCTCACCACCGTCTCTGCCGCTGTCTTATCGCAAACCGCTGTATGTGCTTTCAACACCAACGCCGACCTCCCACCCTCCTGAATAACAAAACCAAATTGTCAGTAGATACAAGGTATAAGGTTACCTCAATACGACTTCATTCCGCTTACTTTCATTCATAAATACACTAAGGGCATCTTTGGTATTGATATATAGAATCAGTATATCGATATCAATCTGATATGTGTTGTTTTTGATATCCATACCCGATATCTAGATATCGATATCAAACGAGCCCTAAGAAGTTAGCTAGGTTAACACGTACATGTACGTACCTCTATCTCGTAGAGCTTGGCCTCGAACAAATGAGAACCGTCCGATGCGTTCTCCCAAGGATTGAGATTGAGGTCGTGCTCTATGATGATATGGAATGGGGAGAGTGATTCAGTGGTGAGGTTGATGATTGAAAGTGTTGAACGGAGATCGAATAATTTGAGTTGGAGGTCGGAGACAGTTGGTGTGAGGAAGGAGAATTTGCGGGTTCGGGGATCGAGGTGGAGTTTGGAGCGGAGGATAGGATGGGAATTTTGGAGTTTGTGGAGGGCATTTTGGAGAATTTGAATGTCAGGTGGGTTCGAGAGGAGGAGCCCGATCACGGTTATGCCTGTACCGCCTGGTACTGCTCGGCACCAGCTCTGCTCGGTTACTCCCACTGCTCTACTACAATCCATGCTAATGGACTTTGTAATATGTAGGAACTAGTGAGGAAAAATGTGTGTATATATATATGATGTTGCTTGAATTGGTTCACCAAAGATAGCCTATCCAGTATCGACTGATACATAAACTATAGTTGCAGAATGCAGTATATTAATTGTATCATAAATCTGTGATGGAGGGGAGTGGTTGAAGACTTGGATTTGTGGTTGAAGACTTGATAATGTCGTGTGCAGATTATATACTCCATATATGTATAACGTAACATATATAGCGTTTTGTATATGTTTTCCATTACATGCGGTTTTATATTACAAACATACTCTATAAATTTCGAATGAATTTTAGTGTTTTTGGAATAGATCAACGACCGACAAAGTGACAAATATATAATGAATGGACACACGTAACGTAACACCGGAAAGGAAGAGAAAAAATTGACAATTAGGTCTCCATTATGATAGTTAGATGATGTTTGGTGGAGTAATATATAGTGGGGAGCCCGCTGAATAGATCGATCGATGGAGCACCCATGTGAATATGTGGTGTACCTTGAATTGTAAGCCTGAAATATATTGATAGCCGAGAACGAAATACATGTGAGGGCATGTATGGTAGCATAATAAGTTTATGGTCGGGGTAAGGAATAGAGTGGGAGAAGTATGGCCGTATGGGTCAGGAAGGATAGATTTCAATTTCGTCTTCATATTTTAGTGTATCAGAGTGGTCAAGTGAAGGGGAGCATAAAGTTTCTCTTGTTTAAGTTTAAGACTCCGCAGAAGGAGAGGCATCACTCTCGCACACTTATATAAAAATGTGGCTAATTAAAAATGTTGGGTATCGTCTATTAAAAGTGAAGCAATACCATCCGGTGAATCGCCTAAATAATAGTACCCCCAAAGGAAAATCTAAACCTAGGGAGACTAGACGATCCACAACGCGGTTAGCCTCCCTAAAAATATGACGGAAATGGATAGACCATTCCATACGAATCAAGTTCTAATAACGAGATACCGGGCTATGGAGAGGATGATGGTTGGGCATGGTCTTCTTCAAAAAATCAACCGCCAGAGCCGAATCAGACTCAACTAAAATCTGTAAGTTGAAGGCTGGAAGCAATACCCCAAAGCTTCGCTTGAATAACAGAACAACTCCCCAAATTAGTGACAAAACCCGAGAGGAACAGACCATGCTCATCCTTTATCAGACCCCAGCAATCACATAGTCCAGTTCGCCCCGCATCGCCCCATCTGAGTTAATTTTAACCCATCCTGGTTCCGGTTTATCCCAAACAATCATTTGAGGCGCACAATCAAGAGGGTCTCTGTTAGTCTGATTCCGATTCCAACAATTACTGAACTGATTTGCTAGGGAGATCAAGAAATTAGCTTTATCAGGCAGCGGGGAGGGGCTCCCAAAAGTACGCTCATTGCGCCATTCCACGCGCACCAAATGGTGGTGGAGAACAAGATATTGCCCCCAGGCCCCGACCAGAAGTGATGCTTACATTCAAGATTTTCAAGGGCCCAAGAGATCGGATCAAGAGCAAAAAATTGGTCCCAAGCACTATAATGAGGGGCAGGAGCTCCAAATAGGGCGGATACAGATGCAGTCCCGTAGGAGGTGGATGATAGTCTCCTCGTAAGCACCACATCCTGTACAGGTGCCATTAGGGGCCAAGTGCCTTCGAGCCCGTTCAACATTCGTGACGATTTCCCCCGTGGAAACCATCCATAGAAAACACCTAATTCCTTTCAGGGACATGAATTCTCCAAATAAGTTTCCAGATGCGAGCCAAAGTGGGAGAGATAGTCTGGAGTTTTGGAGCAAGAATAGCATTATACGTCTAGTTCATAGTGTAATCACCCGTAGATCAATGGTTCCAACGAATCTGATCCTCAATATCAGCATCCTTCGAAATAGCCATAGATCCAAGCTTGAGGAGGCACACTGAAAGGAGCTGAGCCAGACGCGCCCAATCCCATCCTTGCCCCATGTTCCAGAAAGCGTTCACAGGTTCCTCAGAAGAGCTGTTAGGAGGCCCATTAATAAGTTTGAGGAGAGGGACATTAGAGAGCCAATGGTCAACCCAAAATCTACAAGAAGCGCCATTACCAATATTCCAGCGCAACCAGCTTTCACCCCTTTGTGAAGCTCTACTGAATTCCTTTCCAAGTGTAAGAAGGCTTAGGCCCCCTGGTCGAACCAAAGTCAAGCCTATGGGCCTCAGTCCCATACTTCACAATGATCACATCACCCCAGATCCTAGCCGAGCCATTAAGGTATCGCCAAGCAAGCATACCCAACACTGCCTTGTTCATAGCTTTGGTGGATTTGATACCCAAGCCACCATAATCCTTTGGGAGGGTGACCTTAGTCTAAGGGACCAGACGCAAACGTCTCTTCTCATTTGAGTCACCCCACAAGAAAGACCGATTGAGCAGATCAAGCTTCTCACAAACTCCTTTAGGGATCCAGATGGAGTTCATAGAATAGATCGGGAGCGAAGAAAGGACGAACTTGACTAAAGTGGCTCGCCCGACAAAACTAAGTGTAGGACACTTCCATCTCATGAGACGACCATTAACCTTCGCGAGAAGACCTAGGAAATGACCTTTTGAGACTTTTTTTATGGAGCACGAGCATACCAAGATACGAGCCCAAGTCTCTCGTCACGTCAATCCCACTCACGTCTCTAGTTGAGACGCCAACTCTATAGAGACATTGAAAGAGACGATTTTTTTTTACTTCGCAAAATTGAGTTTCTGGCCCGAAGAGGTGCGGAACCTATCAAGGCACTTCATAATATTGCGCATTTGGCACGGGGAGGCCTCCGCCAAAAGGATAATGTCATCCACAAAGAATAAGTGTGATAGCCGAGGGGCACCTCGACAAAGACGAATCGACTTCCAAGCACCACACTGAATGTCATGATTAATAAGGTGGCTAAGACGCTCCAAGCAAAGGACAAAAAGATAGGGAAAATAGGATCCCCTTGGCGAATACCACGAGACGGAGTGAACTCATCGGTAGCTTCGCCATTCCAAGGAGCCGCATGGTGAAATTTTTATGATTAAAAATTGCATTCCTACACCCATGTTATTTTGAGTAACAAAGTCAATTTAAAAATAAAATAAAAAATAATGTATCATACTATTTGATAGAACCAATGTCATCAGTAAAGAGAAGTAACATAGAATTTTTTGCCAATTGGTTTTCTATTATTTTTTGGTGTAGATCCCGCCACTAAATCAACAATTTAACCAATCCACAATTTCATCAAAATAAAATATGAAGGTATGAAACTTGGGTAGAATAACACCATTGTAAGACTAAAAATAACAAACATTGATATAAAAGAGAAAAAAATATATAAAATAATTAATTATATTACTCAAAATGAATAACACCAATATGTTGTTACCCATACAAAAAGGCCATGACACTTGTTGAAATCCAATTAACCCTCACAAATGCAGATAAAATGTAGTAGCTTCGTATAATTTGATTTGATCAACAGTCAAAACTCACAACTCAGAGGCGGAGAACCAATCGATTTTTACCAATATTTATTCCACTTTTTGGGTAAATACCCCAAGAGTGTACTGTTTTTTAGGTTTTTACATCACTTTTTTAAGTTATATGGAAATACCCCTTTGCTAATGTGGCAATAATAATTTGTCAACAGAATTGTCAACAAAATTAAAATAAACTGCCAACACAAATAATAATTTGTCAACACCAATAATAACCTGTCAACAACATAACAAAACTATAAACACGATTAGACTGTCAACGAGGGTAATGAAACAAACAAGAGTTATTAAAATTCTCAACAAAAATTATACGAAATTGTCAACACAAAAAATAATTTGTCAACAACACTAATAACTTGTCAACAACATAACAAAACTGTTAGCACGAGTAATTAAATTGTCAACACGATATAACTAAACTGTCAACACGAATAATAATAATTTTTCAGCATGAGTAATTAAATTGTCAACATGAATAATAATTTGTCAACACATAAATAATCTATCCAAACTCCACTAATAACTTGTCAACAACGTAACAAAAAATTTAACACACTGAATGAAATTGTCAACACACTACAAAAGTTGTCAAAACACTAAATAAAATTTCCAACACATTTAAGAAACTATAAACACACTAAATAAAATTATCAATAAACTTAAAAAACGATCAACACACTAACAAAATTGTCAACACACTAATAATCTCTCAAAACCCATTAATAACTTGTCAACATACTGAATAAAATTGTCAACCATAATAAAAACTAGAAACAAAAAATAAAAAAGGCAAGAAAGTTAATTGACTGAGCAATAACACTATCTAGTTTTTGTTGTTGTTTAATAACCATCGATAAAAACAACATTTACACAGTATAACTGGACTATGAAAGGGAAAGGCGGGCAAAGATTTGCAGCAACCTGTTCTTGATCCCCTTTGTGTAGGTAATCATACTAAACTAAAGGCAACTCCTCTTCCTCGTCCAATCCCCTTAACTCAACTTCCTCTACAACATCTTTACCAAAAAATGCATATTTTGAAGCATCAAAACATTGTACCGCCTGCATTAAGAAACAGATAAAGAGTTCATTCTCTAACTCTCATCATATACATATTCACAATCGAACACAAAAAATCTATATATATATAAAAGTTGATCGGTATTTGACGAAAGTAAATGAAATCGGTACCGGGCTTGATAGCGGGCCATTTTCTATTTCCGGTTCCTTCCGGATATTGGGCCATTTTATTTGGGCTGGTATACTACATCTGCCAAAGCAATAAAAGAATATCTCCCAGGAGAAATCGATTAGGGTAGTAGATTACTCTCGAAGAAGAAAAACCATTCTACAAAACCTAGAAGCGATTACTCTCGAGAAGATAACGAATTAAGCAAATGGGGATCAACAAAAGCGATTAGAGTAGCAAATTACTTGAGCAGAAGAAACGAGCTCTTGGATTGAGCTCCTCATCCGGGCCAACAACTGAGAATCTTCGGCTTTCCCATCTCAATGTGGCGATGGAAGTAGGCAGGAGAAGAAAGGAAGAAGAGAAGGGTTAAGAACAAGATTTATGAGATTACAACGTCGGTTAGGTAAGCGTGACATGAAGGTTTATGATCAAGCCACAAAAGTTGTTCCTGCTGATGAGAAATTGAGCATGTATGAAATCTACATTTCCAGGGCACCAAAGATTTTTGGGGTACCGAAGACGAGAGAGATATACGAGCAGGCGATACAAGCTGGTCTTCCTGACAAGGATGTGAAGACAATGTGCCTGAAATATGCAGAATTAGAGAAGAACTTGGGCGAAATTGACAGGTCGCTTGCAATTTTCACTTCAAAACCCAGAAGTGATAGATAATATATTATTGGCCGAAGAATATGGGAAGCTGGAAAAGCATATTATTGCATTACAAAGGTAATATTTTAATATCTGCGCTACAGTAAGAGTTCAAAAACTTGATCCTTCTTCAAGTTATTTAGAAATTCAGGAACGTCTAGGATCATTGGATAATCAACATGATACGAGAATGTAGACAGCGAGAATTGTGATTGGAAATAAATAACAAGCACAATCAACTTCCTCACACCACAGTTTACAGATCCCATCCCGGAAGACGTAATAAAACTGGGTGTTCATCATGGAATGTGGGGAACAGTAAAAAAAGCTCCATTTTGGCATGAGATCTTACCAGAAGATGAGATACTTTCCTTTGTTCAGTTTTGCTACGTTATCTTCTCCCTGAATCTTGATTTCCATATAGTTATGTCCCTATTCATTTTTTGCATATTTCCTGGTTTAGTATACGGTCAATGAATTTCAATTTTTGCTCTTAAATTTTTCATTGAAACCCTCATTGATAGCCTTCAATTCCTCCATAATGTTGGCATTGATTGGCATTAATTTCCTTTTTTCGCCTCCTTTAATTTTCATAGGTCGGCCGAATTTCTCTGCATTATATATACTATTTTCTCCCCTTTTTTCTACTCTTACCTCGTGCATCTCTCGATGGTCTGTATATAATGTTGAATTCTTCTCTCCAGTTTGTAATGCGGGTGTTGCAGTTTGGTAGTTGCTAGGAGATACGTATCGTTGCAGGTTCTCAAATTACACTCTTGCATCGATGAAAATATCTGAATCTGAAAGGTTAAAAATCTCACTTCTGTTGCATAATAGATGTGAGATTATGTACAGACGAGATGATGCATTATTTGATGGAGGAGACTGGCAAGTATCAATATTTTTGTCTTACTCAGTTTAATTTGGTCAATGGCGTAACCGTTTTTGTAATTGCTTTTTTTTTTCTCATAAATTTTCCATTCAAACCATCTCATTGATGAGCCATTCAATTCCTCCTTTATGCTGACATTGATTTCTGTATTTCCTATTTCATCTATTCCATTTATTTTTGGGCCTATAAAGTCAGTCTGATTCTTTCATTTTCCATTCCACTTTTCACGCTTTGTCTTCGGTTTTCCAATTCTCCTTCATTCCTCATCTCGCTTTGTCTGTGGTTTTCATTTTCCATTCCTCACTGAATTAGTTTTCCTTGGAAGTTCAGTTTTTCTCAACATCCTCCTCCTCCTTATTTTCGGAGTAACTTTCTGCTCATCCAAAAGGAAACCAAAAACCCAGGATGACGTAGATATTGCAGGAACAAACATGAGGAATTTCAGTTACAAGGAACTAAAAGAAGCTACAAATGGATTCAAGGAAGTAGTGGGTCAAGGTGCTTTTGCTACTGTCTACAAGGGATTAATTGAGCCATGAATGAAGGATCCAACTGAGAGCCATACCAACTCCCGTAGTTCATGAATCTTTTTCTTATCCTCAAAGCCAAGAAGAGATTTGGGTTTGAGAAGAACTTTTTGTTATGTATCTAGACAGTCCTCATGTTTTCTTATATGTTTCCTTTCATACGAATCATACAGAAAATGAAAGTTTGTTAATTGCAATTTGCAGGTGCAACGATGGGGAGACCTTAAGGAAAGAACGCGGTTGGTCACTGAAAATCCCTCCTGATAATGCTATTCTGTTTTCTGGTAACTATTTATTTGAATTGATTTGTGGTGATGCGAATTGCACGCAGTGGTAAAAATTTTGGATGATGCACATGAGCAGAACGATACTGCAATCTGGACGGCGTTGAAGGAAAGCAAGCCGGTTTACATACAATTTTATATAATAAATTTTCCTTTTGAAGTCCACTCTCTCAACTCTTTACTTCTGGAGAAGAAAGAGATGGCTTATAATGCATGTTTCTTCACAATCTAGATGCAAAGAGCGGGCTTGGCAAAAACAATTTGTAAGAAGGCAACTGCATCAGATAGCATGAGATTGGCATTCTATTTATTTTCTCCAATTTGAAATTACTTTTGTAAAGATTTCCTTTTGATAATTTGAATATATAAAATTTGTGCAGCAAGGCAACCTCATTCAAGAGCTATACAAGGAGTTGACTGGGGGCAGAGCTACTATCAGTCAGCTTGCACACATCATCAATATTTATAGAGAAGCAGCCATGTCAACTAATCCTAAATTTGATCATATTGGTGTACGAAATGTATCCAGAAAAAGAAACGTAAGTCAATCCATCTACATCTCAGATCAATACCTCACGTCTATTTTTATTTAATTTTCGCATCGTTTTACAAGTGTTAAATGAATGCGTGGAGGCTGAAGTGTGGCTTAGAGAGGAGGAACAACAACATGAATCACTTCCCAAATACGCGAGTCCCTAATTGTATATATTCAAAAGGAGATTAAGGTTAGGGTTCTTTAACATGAAAGAAGACATTTACAAGGTATAAAAATAAGATGACTTATGTCTCTTGCTTTTCTGATTTCCTTTTGTTAATCAGAATGCTTGCTTTAAATCTTCTTTGTTGCAGCATGTAACTATTGATATTAGGAGGGTCTCTGCGGAATGAGGGCATGAAAACGTCAAACAACATTGGCAAATCAGAACAGGTGAGTCATAACTCATAAGACATCCTCCAACCTTTTTTTTATGATTCTTTATTATTTTGAAACCTTCCTCTATTATGATAGTTTAATATTCTTCCACTCCACAACCATCTATGCAAGCATATCACAAGTTTCATCTCCCAAATAGTTCATTTGTTATTATAAATTTTATAAAGGAAATAATTATTTTCTCTATGAATCATCGGGTTTGGAAAAGTTACGATTTAAGTGGAGTGGTTCATATTTGAGTCACATGTTGATTTTTTGTTTGGTTCCTCTAAGAAAGTCAGTTCCCTGCGTAAATTGTTCACTACTTATTCTTCCTACACTGTTCGTCAAACTGTTCTTTGCACATGACTGTATACAACATAAATGGACCAAGGTTTTTGCAAATGATTGTTTCCTGGTGCGTCAACTATTTGACCAACTATTCTACTATTCTTTGATTTATTTTGCTCCGTGTCTTTGGAAGATTGATGTTGTTAATGTTCATGTTAATCCAGTTGAGTGACTCCTGCTCGCATTCATCATAGATGTTTGGTATGACAAATTCTCTTCTGGATTAATTTTGGGTTTATGCATGTCGCTTACATTTATTCTCTTCTACATTTTCTTACACGATGAACATAAATGAGGGCAAGGCCATATGAGGAATTGACCCAATTCTAAACATTGAAGTGATTTTTAACACCAGGACGGGTAATTGAGGATGATGATCTTCAGAAATTTGTATCTTGATGGTCTTTGTTGGCTGGTGCTTGGTGTTTGTCAATTTGGTTTCTAATTGTGTCGTGCTTGCAGGGGGTGAAATAGGTTGTGCATCTTGTTGTTCAAGTGAATGAATAAATCTTAGCAGAGGAGCTCCATTTGATGGGTAATGTGAAGATCTCTGATAAACTCCTCTAAATGTTTATAGAAGTAAAACAACTATGTCGGTGTGTGCATCTTATTAATTTTACTCTTTGCTGCCATTTCGTTTATGTCTGTCATATAGTCAATGTTCAGTTATACTATTTACCTTATTGTTTGATCTCTTTCATTAACTTTTGATTTTGTACATTAGTTGATGATGATGTTTATGAATTGTTCAATTACAGGAGTAGCTTAGCCTTGCTGTTTTGGTCTCCAAAGCTGCATTTCTATTTATTCAGGGTGAGATTTTTCACTTATTGTTCCAAACCTTCCAAACTTACAGTTGCATTAGAAATTATTATTTTTTGCATCAAACATGGACTTCTAATTTAGCATTTGTGGTGTGACTTCATGAAGTTTGCTAAGGATGCACTTTGTAGCCTTATTTTGGGGTCACCTCCAGTTAAGGTTTACTCCAAAATCAGAGTTGTTACTATAAGGGCTGCTGAAAGGTTTTTAAGATGGTGCATGAGTTTGTTTGATACAACAGTTAATCATATAGGTACATTCCATGTCTTAGTATAAACATATATAGAATATTTTTAGTTTTATGTAAAGACTCATTTCAATCTGAGTTGCTGGTGTCCTTAGTTAGCTCGACATCAGTTGTGAATGCTTTTTTTTCTTCAAATTTTGATATCAGATTTTGAATTCCTACAGGTCTACCTCTTTGTCAGCAGAAAAATAAAGCAATGCGTATGTGTTGACTTGCAACTTCTTTAGAATAATTTCTCATAAATCCAGCTTCATTTTTTTCTTTTTTGACTAATGGTGTTCAGTTCATCATATGGAAGAAGTTATAAAACAATATGTTTGGTCGTCATTTTATTTTAACTGAGGCTTTACAACTTCTATTTATCACTAATAAGTCAGCACTGGATCCTTCTTTAGGTTGCACAAAGCTTCTTTTGTTTACAACCCTTTGAAACCCTTAATTCAAAATGACAATAAACTATTAAATACGAGATATTACATCACATTTTCTATTCGACCAATTATATATAGTGCAAAATAAGAAATAAAGGGATGTAAACAAAAGAAGCTTTCTCATGTTTTTCTCATGTTTTTCCTGGAGGTTTGGTACCTAAAAATGTTCTACATATTATTTGTTTATACTAAAAGCTTTCTCATTTGGTTTCAGTTTTGTTCACTGCTTTTGTATGATAATATTCTGATGTTAATATGGAATATTTGACTTGGTTTCTTTGCTTCCCTACATTTTTCCAGGAAAACTGCAATTTGAGGCTAAGGTACAAGGTTGGAGGACTTGAATGATGAACTAGAATAAAATGGTGGTTTTACTGTTGTATATTGAGGCGAGTTCTAAAAATTCCTTCGGTTGTGATTCTAATGTGTCAATGAAACTTGCAAAATTTAATGATGCGAATAATACAGTACAGTGACACTTCTTGCTATACAAAAACAATTGTACAAGGGAGACATGTGAGGAAGTGTATGGGCATTGGGTTGAATGTGAGCAGAATTCTTATTTTGTAGAATTCTATAAAAGTGTTGTATATAGATATTTGATCAATTGGATTTGGGTTTCTTAATTCTTTCCACTGCAGCATACAAGATTAAAATCACCGACATCACAAGTTTCAAGGTGTATTTTTCATGTTCTTTGTGCTTCGTTTTTAGTTTGTTTATTTGAATAGGATAAGCCGTTGCGTTTATGGAGGCTGAGGACTTTGTTAGGAGGTTTGATTTCGAAGTAGCAATCATGTTTTATTTCTTGATAGGTTTTTGGTCGTTTATTTCTCCAGGTAAATTGCTAATTTCATCTACCTATTCAGTTTTGCAGCATGACCATTGGGACTATGTCATTGATTCCAAAGGCCTTCGATTCAAGGAATTGGATTTTTTGTGACAGAAGATTATCAGAAGATTATGAATCAGATAAATACAGGTTCAGTTGATTGGAAAACATTAATTTATCAGGTAGTGATTGGTTGTTAGTATTATTATTTGGTGGGTTTATGATAATTGTATCCTGCAAATAAATAAAGAATTGTAATGCAGGCTGAGCTTTAGTCAGTTAATTTATCAGAAAGCAGTTACTATAAGCCTGAGTTCAGCTCTAACCAATATCTCAACTATGGAGCTGCAGTGAATGAGGTAATTATCAGAATTATTAACAAAAATTAATTATACTTATTAGAAGTATAAGTAAAAAGATTTATAATATTACATCTAGAGGTAAATCTCCTAACAGGAGAAACCACGATATTGAGATCAGATATCGTATACGATTGTGGACAGAGCTTGAGTCATGCAGATGATCTTGGACATGTTAATTTTCCTTACTGGGTCCTGCAATAATTGAATTTTTAATTGTTTGAAACGATTTTTGCTGATAATCAGTTTGATATGATTTTCACAGATTGAAGGCTCCTTTGTTCAAGGAATTGGATTTTTTGTGACAGAAGATTATTTATCTGATTCAAATGGATTAGTGTTGGCGGATAGCACATGTACATACAAGATCCCGACAATAGACACAATTCCAAAGCAACTAAACGTTGAGATAATCAACAACGGTCATCACCAGAAGCGTGTTCTTTCATAGAATGGTAAATTTAAATACCAAATATTACAATTTTGTTCAAGGAATATACGAATTAGCTTATTTATTGGAGTTTTGCAGCTTCTGGGGAGCCGCCATTGCTGTTGGCAGCGACAGTTCATTGGCAGCCACTGTACGATTCTTCTGCTTACACAAAGGTAAACCTGTTGTCATAAGAGCGTTTTTAGTTATGACTATATGATTAATTATATGCATATTAGTGTAAAACATCTCCGAAGCGCCCACTATACAATGGAGGAATCATTAAAAAGCAAGCTAAGAAGAGTATTACTGCTTATCTGAAATCATACGTTGAGGATGTGAATTTGAAGCCTAAGAATTCTGTCTACACACTCCCGACATCCTTCTGTGTATTATTAGGGTTGGGATTTGGGATACAAGTTATACTGCATTTTTGAGTTGGGTATTGGAGTTCGATTTGGGGATTAGGCTATTGCATTTGGGGCATGTTTATGTTTCAATTTGCGTATTAATTCAGCTTATTCAATTCAATGACTGATTGGTGTTGTAACATATTCACAATTCAGTTCGTTCTCTCATTCATTTATTCATTTACAGGGTCTAAAAAACATAGCTTTGTTATTCATTCTGTGGAGAAGCTATGTTGATCCACATCTTTCAAACCGACACGTTGAGCATGTGGTTGTTACCTCTCCTCTTTTTTCAATTCCAAGTTGCAGGCCTATATCTCCACACTTCAGTAATCACATGACATGTCATATATTGTCTCTTCTTTTTATCATGTATGCTTTTAAACACATTAGTAGAGTCAGATTAAATATTCTTTATGATCTCTACTCGATGATTAAATGACTTGGTGATTAAAAATCAAGTCATTTTTTTTGTTTTTCCTTCCTCCTTTTAATACATTTACGAAAAAAAGAAGAAGCTTAAAAGTGGACGTGAAGACAGATTTTATATTGATACATCAAACTTACTTCATTTTGAGATTATCAGAATCCCCTCTTGATTTGTTGTTTTGTAATGTTATTTACTCTATAGATACAGATGTTGTTTATAGGAGTTGCAAGAATAATATAGTAAAATTAGCTTCTGCAGTTTTAATAGTGGCTTTGTATAAGGAGTTAATTTAAAGTATCTGTCATATTTTCATACCATTTGGCAGAAATTTGGGACGTGGTTGGTCTAGCTCAGGAGAGGTTTTAATATATTTAAAGTATCTCTTCTCTTTGACAGACTGTACATAAATTGTAAATCAGGTACAAGTGGTATATTCTAACTTTTGTCTTTTCTCCGTGTTTTCCATTTCCGAGGTCTTTAAATCGGTTGGTTTTTCCCTTTAGGGCTCCAGGGAAAGTATCATTCTTCGCCAAGCCTTCTAAAAATCTCTTTTATGTGTTTTGGTGCTTTGAATTGGTTAAGAAGGAAAGGGATTGAGGGATCTCTTGAAGTGGTACAAGCATGGAGTTGTTGAGCTACTGTAATGTTGTTAAGATTCAGAGGTAAGCATTGAATCTACCTTGACTGATTGGCCGAGCAGCTTTTAACGAATTTATGGAAGAAGACTTTCTCTATTTATGGAAAGGGAATGGTAACGCAGAACAGCCTCTCGCCCTTGCGAGCTGGATGCTCCTACCTCACTCTGGGTTGTTACAGATAATTCTCATTTTCTCTACACTAATTCAAGTGTTCTGATAACGATCAATGAGATAAAGGTAAGTTATACCTTTAAACCTTAAGAGAGGCTTCTTATTAACAAACATCATTGTTTGAATCTTTTATGAAGTTATGTCCCCGTCTTAGTTTTTTGGTTAATGAAGTTTGTTAATAAGAAGCCTCTCTCAAGGTTTAAAGGGATTTAGGATTTGGTATATAAGTGTGAACTGTAGATGAATAATTCAATGTTGTTTCTCTGGAACATAAGCTATATCATCATAATATAGTGCATCGAAATACTGATTAGAGGCTTTTCTATTGACTGTAGGCGCTTTATATGAGCTTGCGCACCTGTTCTTCCTGATTTTTCATTACATGGAAGTTTATTTTACTACTACAACTTTCTTTCCCAACCATGATAAATAAAGAATTCCAGTGATTTGATCTACATTTTTGTTTCTGCGTGTAAATAAAAGTACGTTGGGCTTGCTAGCATAAACATATACAGTTCAAGGCTGAAGGAAAGAGATAGGAGTTGTTCTTTATTGTCAAGTTGTACTACATTCTTGAGAAGTTAAGTATTTTTCTTATTTTCATGTATGAGTTGCTCCTTATTAACCATCTACAACCGCTGATAATATATTCTTTCAGGCCACGATCTTTTGGTGCTTAGTTTTACAAATGACTGTAATATTTATGGATATTTAGGAAGATCTCCTAGAAGTGAAGGTGCTGATGTCTGGATATTTTTCCCCTAACAAAGAAGAGTCTACGAGTTGTCAGAACTCAAAATTTACTACTCTTCATCCTTCTTATATGCAATGCAACTACTTAGAGGTAATCACTGTTGTAATGGTCAAAAGTTTCAATGCACCTTTTATCTATCTATTTATTCATTTTCTCCAACTAATGGACAAGCATTTCCCATTTTTCTTGACAGCCTGGAAACAACTCAAGGTTCCATCATGATTTCAGTAACTTTAATACTTCTGTTTGTCGAGGTATGTTGTTTATTTTAAATCCTATACTTGGCCAAAAGATCGTTTTTAAACGCCAACCGGCGTTCTCTAAAATTGGTGAGGCTGCATTTGCTGATTCTTTTCCGTTTATTGCCAATTATTCTATAGATTATTGACAATTTGTGTTCAATCTGAAATTGATTTGCAAAAGTGAGTTGGGTAAAATAAGCTACTAACGATAGTTTAAATTAAGTCAAATCAAGTCAATTTTGCCTCCATCACAATGAATTACTTTCCAAACTATTTATAATTCACATTGTGGTGGTGTTTTTTTTCTTGGAGAGGGCCTTGGTGGAAATAGGAAGCATGCAGAGTTTAATGACTTTCTTGAGGTGATGCCTCTCCATTAACAATGGGACAACTTATGACACATAGTTTGAACAATGCATTGCTTTTTATAAAGGTTCATGGTGAACAATCAAGAGGTGGGGGTGGGGAATGGAAAATATGATTTTTCAATGTAAATTGCTAGGCTTCTTTAGTTAGTTATTCTTAGTGAGAGTCATCCTCTTTAGAAAAAGAATTCTTTTTTTGCTCAAGGATAATGGTTTGGGAAATGTAGATGCAGTTGGAGCCCCTTGCAAAGATTCAGATATCTTTGTTACACTCTGGGAAATATAACTAATGTATAGGATAAATTATCAATTTTGAGGAGTTGGAGTTTAGTTCTTTCGTAATTGTTGTAGTTATGTAGTTAACTTCTAGAATTTTAAGTGGTTTTTGAAAGTGTTGTATTTCAATTCGTACATATACAAGGTATTGTATTTCAACACAAACAATTATATAATATTCGAACATACATAAAATTGTTTGTGCAGAGAAAGAATCAAAAGTTCCCAAAGCTACTCTTGCAGTTGTTGTAGTTATATAGTTATATGATGGCATTTGTGTTTCTATAGCTATAACCCACTCTTGGTTGTGGCTCATCTTAATTTTCAATTATCTTTTCATCTGAGAAACATTTCACTCTGCTGACTTTTACAGACTTGAGAAGGACAAGATGTTGAGGCAGCAGTGGTTGCATTTTAGACCAAATAATTTCCCCATTGATTAATATATGGAAAGACAATGAATTAATATTTTCATATATTAATTACTGGATAAGTTGACCAATGACATTACAATAAGTTCAAAAAATAATAATAACTTCAATCACCAATACTATTTGGCGAAATCAAAAGGATTCAATAGTACCATAAGTGAATAATATTTTTAAAGAATTCGATAATACTATATGTTTGTCACGCGTAATATATCTTAAAAATTACAAAGGAAAAATGATAAAAAAAAAATATAAAATAAACACAAATGTATGATTGATTTTCCAAAAAAGAGTCATGTATATATTCAATGCAAGAACTAATTCATTCTCATCCCATTCATGAATTTTAATAAAAAAACTTTGATCTTTTCTTAGTTGCAAGTTGCAACCAATATAATTAAAATCTACAATTTTTCATATTTTTCAACTCCATAATATCAAATTTAGTTAATGAATACACTAAATTAATAAAATTTTAACACTAAAAAATTATTAGTATTTCTTAATAAAAATTAGTGTAACAAAATATATATATATATCGAATTGGTGAGAATGTGAGGTGACAAGTTGTAATTTAGCCATATACATAATTGTTGTTTCGTATACGTGCCACATTTTTATTAAAATAAATGAAAAGGAATGCCACTCATCGTCACCCTTCTTCGTTTGAAGATCTCCGTTTTCTCTTCATCTCTATTGTCGTCCGCCGCCTATCTACACCCTAAACGTCTATTTACAACATTTTACCTTATATAAAATTTTGTAATTTCCCCGCGCGAAGCAACGCACGAAGCGCGGTGTTCCGGGTCTAGATAGATACGTGAAATTGTTTATACTGTGAACTAACTCTACACTAAGTTTCTACTATCTAATCAATTAAATTTATACCGAAACGGAAATCTATAGTTAACTGAGTCCAGAAATTCGTAATTGGCCCGTGCGGAGCGCGGACTTTCGGGTCTAGTATAATAAAAAGTTGGATGTTTAGGGTCATAAAGTCCATACCCCAGCATTAATGACAAGCCTAATTAAGCTGAAATCTTTTTTTGTATTGGGTTTATCATTATGGGCCCGTTAATGGACTGGATACATATGGCCCATTGGTGTGATTCGGATTTATTTCGGCTCTAAAGAATAGCAGGTCCTCTATCCTGCTATCTGGCATCTCATTCATATAATAGGGTTTTCATCCGCCACTTCGCATCTTCTTTCCCCTCAGCCTGCTCCCCTCCTTTGCATTTACGCGCGTTCCTCATGCCTCTCCCGTACCGGAATCTGCCACATTTATCCCTTCATCAAAATTTCCATTATTTAGTTCATCATTGTATAGTCTTACTCTTGATGAGATTCAAATCCAATTAGGTAATCTAGAAAAGGGCCAAAAGGCTTTCGGCAATATGAATTTGGATGAGTTGGTTCAATAATTTGAACAGATGAAGCAATTGGTCATCCTTTGATATATCGGGCTTTTAGTTAATGGTTGTGTCTAAATACACACTTTTTTTTTTTTTTTTTTTTTTTTTTTTTTTTTTTTTTTTTTTTTTTTTTTGCTAAATGCACACTTTTCTGTGCGGTAAGAGTTATAGTACAGAACGGTGCGGTAACTGTTAACGCACCCGTTGTTTCAGAGGCAATTTTGGAATTTTTTTGAAGATGTATATTAATCTTGTGCGTGTGCGTTAAGAGTTAACGCACAGATATGTGCGTTAAGAGTTAACGCACAGATATGTGCGTTAAGAGTTAACGCACAGATATGTGCGTTAAGAGTTAACGCACAGATATGTGCGTTAAGAGTTAACGCACAGATATGTGCGTTAAGATTTAACGCACGAGATTAAGGAAATATTAACTAAAAAAAATTAAAATTTTGATTAAAAAAAATCTTGTGCGATAACTTTTACCGCACATATTTTTTTTTTAATTAATCGCGCAGATTTTTTTTAAAATAAAATATATATGTGCGATAAATATAATCGCACAGATCTAATAATTATTACTTCAGTCTCATTTCTCTAGTGGTAAGGCCTTGTACATCCTTTGTAAGGTCTCAGGTTCGAGTCTCAACTCCAACACTCGATCTTTTATTTTATTTGTGAAAAATAAATAAAAGAAAAGGGTGAGAAAGATTGAACTTGAGACTTATGCACAAATAATTGGTGTGAAACCACCACGCTAATGAGTTCACATGGTATGTTTTGTAATTTTATTATTACATGTTATAATAGAACTTGGTTCCACCTCATTTTATTATTAATTTTTTTTTATCTTGGTCCTATATAATTATTGAATTAAATTATAATAATAAATTCAAAAAAAAATATTATTCAAATAATCAGATATTTAATATTTTATTATTATTATTTAGCCTTTTTTAATATATATTATTATTTGAATATTTTTAATATTTTTACTATTTTTCATGTTTTGATAAATCTTTTTATATAAAAATACTACAATTATAAAACAATAAAACTTATATTACTTTTTAAGATAAAAAAATGATAATCAATATTAATCTAAATTTAATCTTTCAATAAATTTTAGACATGACAAACGACCCAAACGCTAAAAAGATCAACAAGCATGCGGTCGGGTGGTAAGGGACCCCAACCACCCAACATGAGGTCTCGAGTTCGAGACTTGGTGGAGGTTAAAAATTGTTTGTTGGGAGAGCCACTCACGCAGCTCGAACTCTAGATGTAAGGGTAGTAGGGGAATCCCCTAACCGCTGAACTAGAGTGGGAAACCCAAAAAAAAGGCCTTAAATGGGCTTAAGGCCCAATTTGACAAAACGACGCCCAAACGATGTCGGAATGGAATGAAACTTAATTTCAATGCCTATTAGAGATATTTGACCATGTGGGTAACTTCCAATCACAATTTTTAACTTTTTAAATATCACCTCCTTTATAAATATCAAACTAGTGATAACTCTCTAATTTGTCAGAATATGTATGGTCTACAACATCGATGATGATTATTGTTGAGAAAATTATAAAACTTAGTCTTATTAGGCATATAAAGTACCAATAAGGTCTCGCTCACACAAAACGAGGCTCAAAACTATACGTAAACGCTAAAAGGGCTTAAAAGGCCTTAAATGGGCTTAAGGCCCAATTTGGCTAAACGACGCCCAAACAATGTCGGAATGGAATGAAACTTGGTTTTAATTCCTATTAGAAATATTTTACCATGTGGGTAACTTTCAATCACAACTTCTAACTTTTCAAATAGCACCTCCTTTGCAAATACCAAACTAGTGATAACTCTCTAACTTGTCGCAATATGTATGGTCTACAACATTGATGATGATTATTGTTGACAAAATTATACAACTTAGTCATATTAGGCATATAAAGTACCAATAAGGTCTCGCCCAAACAAAACGAGGCTCGAAACTATACGTAAACGCTAAAAGGTTTACAAAGGAGGTGTTACTTGAAGAGTACGGACAAGGTTAAATAGCTATAATATTCATTGAAAACAAGTTTCATTGCATTCCGACGTCGTTTAGGCATCGTTCCACCTTATTGGACCTTAAAAGGCCTTAAGGCCCATTAAGGCCTTTTAGCGTTTTTGCGTATTTTCGAGCCACTTTTTGTGACGGGGAGACCTTATACGCACTTTATATGCCTAATAACACTAATTTGTATAAGTTTTTCAAACATAATCAACATCGATGTGCTAGACCCTTCACATCGCAACTATTTCAACTATTTCAAAGATTGAAAGACTAGTAAAGGTTTACAAAGGTGGTGTTACTTGAAGAGTACGAGATTTCGACTTGAAGTTACCGACAAGGTTAAATAGCTATAATATTCGTTGAAAACAAGTTTCATTGCATTCCGACGTCGTTTAGGCATCGTTCCACCTTATTGGACCTTAAAAGGCCTTAAGGCCCATTAAGGCCTTTTAGCGTTTTTGCGTATTTTCGAGCCACTTTTTGTGACGGGGAGACCTTATACGCACTTTATATGCCTAATAACACTAATTTGTATAAGTTTTTCAAACATAATCAACATCGATGTGCTAGACCCTTCATATCGCAACTATTTCAACTATTTCGAAGATTGAAAGACTAGTAAAGGTTTACAAAGGAGGTGTTACTTGAAGAGTACGAGATTTCAACTTGAAGTTACCGACAAGGTTAAATAGCTATAATATTCATTGAAAACAAGTTTCATTGCATTCCGACGTCGTTTGGGCATCGTTCCGCCTTATTGGACCTTAAAAGGCCTTAAGGTCCATTAAGGCCTTTTAGCGTTTTTGCGTATTTTCGAGCCACTTTTTGTGATGGGGAGACCTTATACGCACTTTATATGCCTAATAACACTAATTTGTATAAGTTTTTCAAAAATAATCAACATCGATTTGCTAGACCCTTCATATCGCAACTATTTCAACTATTTCGAAGATTGAAAGACTAGTAAAGATTTACAAAGGTGGTGTTACTTGAAGAGTACGAGATTTTGACTTGAAGTTACCGACAAGGTTAAATAGCTATAATATTCATTGAAAACAAGTTTCATTGCATTCCGACGTCGTTTGGGCATCGTTCCGCCTTATTGGACCTTAAAAGGCCTTAAGGTCCATTAAGGCCTTTTAGCGTTTTTGGGTATTTTCGAGCCACTCTTTGTGACGGGGAGACCTTATACGCACTTTATATGCCTGATACCACTAATTTGTATAAGTTTTTCAAACATAATCAAATATTGAAAATAACACAACCTTGTGCGCTGACCTAATGCGCACAAAGTAAGCAAATTTCAAAAATTTCAACGGCTACTTCTTTAACCTGTGCGCAGAATCTAGGCGCACATATGTTCAACCTGTGTGCAGTCGTTCCGCGCACCAGTTGTTACATATTGTGAAAATTTACGAAAAGTACCCGTAATACCTAAGTGCGCAGAACACCAGCGCACAGAGTGGTGCACATAAGATGCGCGCACGAAATCGCGTGCATATATATGCCTCGATTCGCGTGCATATAGCCATTGCCTAAAAATATTCAAATAATAATAAATATATTAAAACAAAGCCTAAAATACTAATAATAAAATATTAAACATCTGATTATTTGAATAATATTTTTTTTTGAATTTATTATTATAATTAATTCAATAATTATATGAGACCAAGATAAAAAAAAATTAATAATAAAATAAGATGGAACCAAGTTCTATTGTAGCATGTAATAATAAAATTACAAACATATCATGAGAACTCATTAGTGTGGTGGTTTCACACCACCATAATAAAATAAGATGAAACCAAGTTCTATTCTAGCTATGCCACGTGTCATACTCTTCATTCAAGCCATCCACTTTGCGTCATTTCATTGGTCACGATTTTTACTATTTATTGTAATTTTCTTACAAAAATGATGAAACCATGTGCAAACATATCACAAAAGGATTGCTTAAGATCTTTCAGATTACAAAAAGATTTTTATGTGTTACATTTTTTAGACTTTGACCTCCCAATATCCTATTATGTTATTTTACAAATTTATAATTTTATTTTTATGATATGACATATCACAACAAGATTAATTTCTTAACAAATAAGAGAAAAGATTATATTTTTGAGTTATGGTAGTGTTTTAAATTATATAGATTTATATATGTTGAAATTAATTTATTTAAATTTGTTAAAAATTGACCTATGATAATTTGATCAAATAAGATTTTTGCTATAACAATTCATTAATATTCGTTGTTTATTATATTTAAAATTTTAAAACTTAATTATATATCAATATCATTTAAGATATCAACTTATTTTCATATAAAATTATATATTACCTAATACTTCGTATTTATATCGAGTTATATAAACCCGCGCATGGCACGGGAACTAGGCTAGTATAGCGCTAATTATGAAGCTTTTGCAAACAGATATGACTAATTTGTTAGTCTGATGCTTGATTTTGTTAATATTCTCAGTGCATTTGCTTTGGAAAATATTAATCATGGAATGAATTGATGTTTATAGATGACCTTTACCTCAAACTACATGCTACAATTCAAGAAAATAATAGTTGGGAGTGAGCAAGCAGGTAATATTGGTTATACCATCTATGCTTTGAAACGTACAATGCTCATTTTCTTTAATAAAAATAAAGAAAAATGATCTAATATTTCAGAATTAGATTGAATAAGCGAGTAGTTATGCATTCTATAATTAATTTATTTTTGTCCGTTTTGGGGGGTAAAATTGAAGGTAATATTGTCTATACGCATGATCGTTTTCGTATACGCTGTTTGATTCTTATGATAGTCTGTTTTTTTTACAGTGGGCGAAGGATCAGAGTATCCCTGTGAGGCTCACTGGGCAAATATATTGTCATTCCTACCTGCTAAGAATGTCAACAACCATGGGATCAGCCCTTGACTACACGTACGTTTTAGTACTTTCATGCTAATGTTCCACAAATTCGCGGTCTATTTCATGTCCCTCTAACCAGGCAATCTGTTCCTGTCTACTTCTTCCGGGATGACCATCAGGTTTTCCCATATCTTGGAATTGAAGTTTAAGAGAACTCTGAAAGCAAGTAATAAGTGTGGTTGGTACTCCTCAAGAAGAAGCTGGTAATTAATTTCCTATTCGAATAAGAGATACCCCACCCTTTCTGTTATTGATATCTGTCAGGTTTGTCATCATCTTCTTCCTGATCTTTGCTTTATACTTATTTCAAATATATTTATATCAATTGTTTTAGGCAATCGTGAAGTAAGAGAAACTAAAGGGTTATAAATCACCATGTTTTGATCCGGTTATTTGGTTACCAACGTTTAGTTTTCGTTGGATGGTCAATATGAACAAGAAAACTCAGTATGGAATATTGTCAGAACTGGATACTTGACTCAATCCATTATGTTGTTTTTTCTGATTTATTTCGATGTCGACGTCTTTTTCAATCAATTCTAGGCTTCTCCGTTCATTCTTATCTTGATTACTGATCATCATCATGATAGAAAAGAATTGTAGGCTTTTTAATGTTTTTTTATACGTCTTGATTGAATTTTGATTATATTTTATTCTTGGTTGGTGGTGTGCAGATTGATGAGCACGTTCAAAAAGAGATTATTAACCACAGAGATTTGAAGCAGCCAAATATAATCATATTCAAAGAGGTAATTGGATTTTAATTCTATGATTTTGTTCAGTATTACTTCAAACTTGGCTTTAGGAATGATCAATTTTCATACAAATTTAGCTTCCTAACATGTGGCTATATAATGCAGCATAAAGAAATTAACGGCTCAACTACCTTTGTACAATGGATGGATTAGGGTTGTGTTATCAAGTAGTTAAAGTAGATTTTTTTGGAAAGGCATTAGCATTTCATTATCAAGTGGTCTAAGTAGATTTGTTTTGTTTACAATATGAATAATAGTGGAATTTTATGGTTGTGACAATGTTTCTTGGTTTTCTGCATTTCTATGTGATAAAATAACTATCTATAGTATTATTTTGAAATAAAATGAAGCCACTTTGTTGAGAAAAATATAGTATGTATCATGTGATATTTGTACTTTGGATCTTTGTTCATACACATGTAAGTTTTATATATTAAATCTATAATTGGAGTATCCTTATTCCAATGTTTCACTTCTCTTGCAACCAGAGGGATGGAAATTCAAAGATTAGTTCTTTCCTGCTGTGTGGAAAGATTTGGTATTTATAAATATTTAGTCTTCCAAAAGATCTCTAACACATTCTTATTTGAATTGGTTGCAGTAAATCATGTCTTTTAGGGGACTGAACGTGTTAGTTTCTTTCAATCCTTCTTTGTGCAGGTTTTTGTGGTGCATCTGAACAAGATGAACTTGGAATATTTTTCAGATGACATTGGTGAGGATCACCTCAGAAAGATTGAAGACCTCAAAACGATAATCGGTCTTAAAGAGAAAAAAAAGAAGGTTGTGTGTGTCATCTTATAGCTTATGGATGGTTTATTTGTTCTTCCTTATTTTACCCTATTCTTTATTTTGTTTGTTGGAAATGAAAAAAAAGCAGCAAGACTAGAAGAAATCATGCTCAAAATATTCGTATGCATGCTAAAGAAAATAAAGCATAGGCTAAAGTTTCAGCAGAGTAGAACAACTCAGAAGAATTCATGAAAAAATGCAGGAGAGTAGAACAAATTATAGGCTAATTTTGTTATAAATAAATGTTCATTTGCAGGCTAGCTGGAGTATATATTGTTATCTCTGTGGTTGAGGTTTGCAATTTTCCTGTTTTTGAGATGATCTTTCCATTCTTCATGCTTTTTTGTTAATCAGTAATTGTATCCTTTCTTGCATTGATTACATTTGGTGGTCATTGATTTTAGATTGTAGTTATTGAGTTAGACATCTTGATTCTAAAGTGTACATGTATTTAAATCTAAATAAAGGAGCTGAAATGTTATTTTATCTTCATAAGGATTTTTTGGGTGCTTTCTTATACTCCGTATTCAAGATTAGCATTCTTATATTGAACTGAAGGATTTTATTTTTTTAATCAAAAGAAACAGATTCAGGGAATTGGAAGCAATGCAATTTGCTGCGTAGACCTACTTATCACAGGTCAAAGTTATGGAGTTTCAAATGGGACCATTTTGATTTGTAGAAATATTTTTCTTGAACTTTTGTAAATTGTAAAGCAACATCCGCTTGAAATTTTAAGAGGAAAATAGGAGTCGGAATAAAAATCTTTGTATATCTGATCACATTTGTTCATATTACTTCCAAATTTAGAAAATACCATTTTGTTGATATGCATCATACTCACACAAATTGGCCATGTTAATAAAATAATATTGTTTCACTGATGCAAAAAAATTTTCACGGATGCAAATTGGCCTTTTTTGTCGAGCATCCTAAGAAGATAGAGATTACAAACATAAAACGTAAGTTTGTAGACTTCCATCAACACTGAGCAAGTACATACCTAAACTATATGATCATTTTAATCAATTCCTAGATTTTAGTATTTCCATCTCAAGCTCATAAATGGTTTATTGTGAAACAGTGGTGAATACATCAAAACAACATGTGCTTTACATAGGCACAAGAAAGAAGAATAAATAGTTGCTATTTTTGTATAAAAATTAAAGAAACTTATAATTTAACACTCTAATATGATAGATATTCTATCAATCCATTTATCTAATTTATAATAATATCATTTTTTGTTATTCTATTTCTTTAGATATATTATCAAATACAATTCTTATTAATTATAAGAGGTTGTTTATAAATATATAGAAACGAGATAAGTCATATTAACAAAAAAAAATGGTGAATCTAACTAAAATATGATTGTAGATCCACATCAAAATACGAATTAAATATATCAGCAAAAGTATACTTATTTAATCAATTTTAAAAAAATACAATATACTTTTATTAAAATAAAACCATGTAGATGACTACACAAATTACTATTTCGTATTATGTAGTGAGAATTGCAAAGGACATCGTTAATAATGGTTTGGTAATAAAAAAAATTATTTATAAGAAAAACTAATTTACTAATTATTGTATTACTAACGAAGACAATAAGGTCTAAATTATAAAATGAAAAATAGGAAGGTATGGAAATACTAAAAAATAGGTATAATTTACCTCTCACACATAAAATAGGTAAAATTATATATATTAACTTAATTTTAAAAATATGATATATTTTAACTAAAACCCGTGCTATATGGGCCAGAAAGTAGTAGTTTAGAAATAAGTTTCGATCATTCATTTATGGTTGGAGTTCTTTATTGTCCTCTACACTGACTTCTACATACACACGCCTCTTCTATTTTGTACCATATTTGTTGCCAAACCAAATGACTCCAAAATCAATTACCCCTACTATCAAATGCTTCCTCTCTCCCATATTTTGATAATCCCATTAGATTCCGACACATATGTCGAGACACGTTTTGTATCGTAAATATCTCTAATTATATGTTAATAAAAATTATAATTTTTTAATATTGTTAAAATACTCATTAAGACGAATCAAATAAGACCCCACATGACTATGTTCTTTTTTATATATTGGAAGAAATCTACAAAATTCTTTCGTGAATAGTGTCAGAAAATCAAATGGGACTATCAAATTGGGACGGAGGGAGTACTAAATTACTGATGAGTTTCACTAAATTAGCTTCTCATCTGCAGCACCTCAAATCACAAAAAAAAAAAAAAAAACAGTCATGATCTTCTATTCCACAAATTGAGGTTCAAAGCAAGTATATAGGACGAATCGCATTAAAAGCCAAATCAGAAGTTGTGCGACAAAATATATGAAAAAATTGAAGTCAACAAACTGAAAGAGGACAAAGATCGGAATGTAGAGAGAGCCGAGAGGTTAATACCGGATAGGCGACGACGAGATGAGATATTCGATCATAAACCTCAAAGTCATGGTTTCCACCGGCCAGGACGATCTTCATCTTGTCAACATTGAACTGCGCTTTGTTCCTCTCCTCGGCGAGGAAATCCACGCCTCCTCCAACGCGTAAACTATCACCCATGGATTAGGTTTAGATGAAGGTTTTCTTGTGGATCACAACCGTAATGCACGCGCAGGACCGATGACGGTTCAGTTGACCGGCGAATCGACGACGACGCTACTGAATTTTTAGATCTCAAGGGCGACGATTTCTTGAGGCGGAAACTCTCACGAAGTCTATTTGAAGAAGACGAGAAGCTTCTCGCGAGAGATCCAACGAATCCAGTGGTTGAGCGGTGGTTTTGCGGAAGCCGGAGTGACGCTTCGGAGGACAATCTTGCTTTCGTCAACCTTGATTCGCTTGAAATCTCAGACCTGTAGATGAAGAGAGAACAAAGGCGGTGGATAACGAAGGAAGAGTGATAGAGAGCTTGAGGATTGGTAAAGGGAGAAACTGAGATCTGAAGTTTGTGGAAGATGAAGATGGGAAGCAGAAAAAAGCGGAGGCTGAGGTGGCAAGGTATTTTGCTAGGGTTTAATTGGGGAGATGTATAAGCAGTAAAATGAAGGAAGGTGCCAAAAAACTAACCGCCTCCCCAAGTTTTTATATTAAAAATTGAATAAAACTAGGGCTTAACCAAACAAAACCTTCTTCCTCCATGCCTTATTGCAACACCCATCAAGAGCTTGCCGCCGATCGACCCTTCTCCACTGCAACGCACAACAAGAGCTTGTCGTCGACCGACCCCGCATGCCAGCGACTACTCCGCTTGGATTTCGTTTTCGACAACTTCTTCATCTCTACTTCTTCTTTACGACATCGCACCATCGATCGTAAATCGCCACCGATTGACGCTCGCCACTGCACGTCAACGATTACAAGAACTCGAGCAAGTTCAGATGAGATGCTTTAGAAGAATGCTTACGTGATGGCAGAAGATATGGGTTCTGCTCAGTTTTTGCTTCACTCAAGGGACCATAGGAATGTAAGTGGACAACTTTAATTTATGCTATTGTAACAACAATGATCTAGTGTCAACATGTGACTTGTTTGATTCAATGATAACTAGGAACTTATATTTCATGGAATTTTTTGTTTTCTAGCTCTCTTTTTTTGTAACCAAAATTGCTTTAGCAAAGTGAATGTTGAATTGTTTTAAATGATGGTTGCTAAATCATCTCCCTTGTTTCATTCCGACATTAGTGCTTGCATCTTGGTGTGTAGTAATATTAGTGTCATTACTAGACTTTTTGGGTCCGCGCTACGCATGGGTTTTACGTCCTATAAAGCTTCATAATAAGGCGTTGCGGAATCGAAGAGTAGAAAATGATGATATGTTCCATAAAGATCCATTATAGACATGTGTTGGTGGGTCAAAATCATCATTTGAGCGACATATTCGTAAACGTAGGAAATAAATAAGAAAAGAAAAAAAATCAAGAAAATGATAAATTAAAAACAAAGCATTAAATGCACTGTTATTAAGATGAGGATTCTTTAGCTTTATCGTATACTAGGGAGAAGGCGTCCGCGCGATGCGCGGGCTTTATTGCATCGTCGAAACATAATTAATAAAGAATGGATAATCGATTATAATTGCTTCTTTCAACAGGCGGTATATTCGCATACATTAAAGAGTTAAACTGTCGTTGACGACCTTCAAGTCTTCTACTATGTGGAAATATGTTATATTACGATGGCAATGACAATTTGATTTGTGTTGTGACTGTGTGTATTAGTTTTGTATTAGGCTTATATGTTAATGAGTTACAAATTGACTTATAGATTAGGTCTCACATCCCTCACAAACACTAAGAAGAGACAATAAATGAGATAAATATTAACCAATCAAAACAAAGGTAATAAATACATTAAGTGGATTTTGAAGAAACCTATAATTTTATATCTTATCTTATCTATATAAAAATTGGTTGTCCATTGCCAAAATTGAATGAAATTGGTACCAATTTAATGCATTACTCATTTCTTAATCACCTCCTATTGGACTTTTGGACATGTATTTAAATATCTTTCTTATATCCCTATGTTATATTTATTTATAGTCTACTTGATTAAGTCACAAATTAAATTAATGTGTGAGCTTCTCTTATGACAATGCAAACTTATTCTAATATTATGTTTTAAAACTACTTCAAACATAAATATAAGGAAATAAAAAATACTTATATTTACAAATATTAATAAATTTGATAACAACAACAACATATTAACAAATAATGTATAACTATATTAAATCACATACGAAAATCCGTAATTTTCTCGCGCGGAGCACGAGGCCCGTATCTAGTTAGATTAGATTAAGATGAGGATTGTTTCATGCATTAGTGTCATTATCATTTTTTGTATTAGATAGTGTTTGTTTTCATGGCTGCTTCAATTGGTAATTGTTATATAAAAAAGCGGATTTATCTCTTACAATAGGTGTTAACAATGTCATCCTCATTCATCACCATCATTAGACTCTTAACATATTTCTCTTACATGCATCTACTCTCACACTAGGCAAATTTGATTGGCTAAACCAGTAGAATAACATGTTTGACTAATTAAATAGCTTTAGATTTTAATTTAGAGTGTCAATATGATACTTTAGAGTGAAATGTAGTTATAGAGACACTTTTTAGCTTCCTAATGACACTTGAAAGTGTGCTTTAGATTGTCAGTAGAAGATTTTTGGGGTGAAAAGTAATTTTTATGACACTTTATATTTTCATTGTGAAAGTGTTATTAAGAAATTATCTTTTATAAAGTGTCATTACTGAAAAAGTATCATCATTACTATAAAAGTGTCATTGCAAAAGTGTAAGTATTGTTTAATGACACTAAAATTTCATTATGAAAGTGTCGCTCGAAAAATGTCATTACCCTTTGTTCTAATGTCACCGTAGATATGAAAATCAATTCTAATAGCAATGTATTCAAATGGCATTAAAAATTGTATTCCTAATGACCATGGTTGTCCGGATCAGGATCCTACTTTGGGTCGGAGTGGGGTGGGGGGTAGGATCGGATCGGTAGGATCAGATCATAGGATTGTAAGATCCTAAGATTTTAGAAAATGAGCAATGGAAATGATAAAATGTGACTATGACATGACTTTCTAGTAAAAGTACTACAAAAAAAACACTTTTACTAACATATATATGATCGGTATTAGTGTCGTACATAGTTAAAATGATTGTATGTGGGTTAATTAAAGTTTACAATTTTTCAAAATCAAGAAAGATATTGTTTCTAAGTATTACAACTTCCAGTCATCAATCTAAATAATCAATAAACCAACAAAATTAATCGTCGTCAAATTTCACGTCACCAACAAGCGCATCATCATATTCATGACCTGAATGATCATTGTCAAGTCAATCCATTGTCATTACCTTCTACAAGCAGTGTTCTAAAAAACGCTATACGGGGACGGTACGGTGAAGGAGAGTCCAACGTATATACGGTTGTACGGCCTTTTAAACGGTTTTGATACGGTTTAAATTAAAATCACTTATTTCTATCTAGAAATCATTTTCCATGTCGAAGTAGGGGGATCCTCACTTGTATAAATAGATGTCATGCTAGCAAACACTAATTCAGTAAGAACTAAGCAACAAAATGGAATTAAATATTAAACAAATAAGCAACCACCAAATGGATTTGTTATTAACAGTAAATAAATCAAAGAAACAAACTATATAATATTAGTATAGTAAGCACTAACTAGAAATAACAACAATAAACAATTGAAAGCCATATAAATCTATAATAAACAAATCAAATCAATATATCGATTATGATGAAATTGATGAATGCTTCTATAATATAGATACAATATATATAATGAACTAAAGAAGTTAATGCAGTAACCTATTCCTTCCAAATAATCATTGATTATAATGAAATGAATTCATTCAATTCGTTCAGTTATGATGCTTCCATACAGAGAAATGAAGCATAGGTTTAATCGGCCACCATCTATCATATATAAAAGCAATTAATTTTTCAACAAAACAAAACAAACCACTGTAATTATGTCTCAAGTTGTAACAATGGGGAAAAGCAAAAAAGAAGCAACAATGGAGATGAGCGGACTTGTGGAGGTCATAAAGGAAGCAAATCATCCAACGAGCAGAGGTTGTCACTAACCAGTAAGTCAATAACAATGGAGACGGAGTCGTGGAGGTCACCGGAGAGGAGCGAAGCCTTCGCGACGAAGGTCGAGCACAGGAGAAAATGACAGAGGCGGCTTTGTTATTTTTTTTGGAATTTTTCTTTGGAGAAAGATCAAATGAGAAATTAATGTTAACATGAGAAATGAGAAGTAATCCTAGCAAGGGGATTGACTTTGACCGGACGTTGACTTTTTTTTAAATTAATTTTTTAAATTTTTTTTAGGCCAAAAAAATAATTTTTTTAGGCCGGATTTTGTACTTACAAAATCAAGTGCTTCAAAATGCCTGAAATGTGCTACTATATTGTTGAAATGTGCTATGATATATTAAGCCAAAATTTGAACTTGAAAAGTATGTACTACCACAAGTGTTATGTGCTTCTATATTACTGAAATATGTTACGTTATTTGCCCATATGTGCTTCTATATGGCTAGTTGAACTGTGCTACGATATTGCATATATGTGCTTCTCTATGCTTGGTGAAATGTGCTACACTTTTTGCCTAAATGTGCTACACTTTTCACCTATATTTGATTTTCTAGGCTAGCTGAAGTGTGCTACGGTTTTTCCTGTATGTGCTTCTCTATGCTAGGTGAAAGGTGCTACGGTTTTTCCTATATATGCTTCTCTATGTTAGGTGAAATGTACTACGTTTTTGTCTAGATGTGCTTTTTTATTGTTGAAATATGCTACGCTTTTCGCTTATATGTGTTTCTTTATTGCTAGTTGAATTGTGCTACACTTTTGCCTATATATGCTTCTCTATGGCTAGCTGAAGTGTGCCACGCTTTTGTCTATATGTGCTTCTCTATATGTGCTTCTCTATGTTAGGTGAAAGGTGCTACGCTTTTGCTTCAATGTGCTACACTTTTTCGCCTATATGTTCTTCTCTATGGCTAGGTGAAAGGAGCTACGCTTTTTCCAGGATGTGCTTTTCTATTGTTGAAATGTGCTACACTTTTCGCATACATATGTTTCTCCATGGCTGCAATGTGCTACACTTTTCGCCTATATAGGCTTCTCTATGGCTGAAATGTGCTACACTTTTCCCCTATATGTGCTTCGTTATGGCTGAAATGTGTTACACTTCTCACCTATACGTGCTTCTCTATAGCTAGCTGAAGTGTGCTACACTTTTTGCCTATATGTACTTCTCTATGCTAGGTGAAATGTGTTACGCTTTTGCCTCGAAAAATATAGCACTTTTACTTACAAAGCATAGCACTTTTTCTTACAAACAATAGCACACAAAATTGGTAGAAAAACATAGCACTTTTGCTTATAAATCGTAGCAAAAAAAATTTGGTAGCAAAAAAACAAAGCATTTTTCCTTACAAAGAATAACACTTTTACTTACAAATCATAGCACAAAAAAACTGAAACGGAAAAGTCCGAAAAAAAAACCGACATTTTTTTTAAAAGTCAACGGATGATCAATGAATGGTCAACGACAGTCAACGGGTGGTCAACGACCGGTCAACGGGTCGGTCAACGGGTGGTCAACGGGATGGTCAACTCCAAGGAGGGAGTAGGGAGGAGGGAAGGAGGGAGGAGGGAAGGGAGCTTTCCTCCTTGCTTCTTATTTCTCAGCTTAAGGACATTTCTCATGGGATTTAGACTCTTTTTCTTTACTCAAATTTGGCTCAAACCCTATCCATACATGCCGTTTAATCGGCCTTTCTTCCGTCCAGCCCGTCCCGTGTCCCGTACAGACCGTACAACCCGTCCCGTGTACCGTTTTTTAACTAAGGATCGTACCGCACCCCGTTTTTACCTTATTCAGTACGGGAAGCTACCGCTTAACGTCTGTACGGCGATTAATCGGCCGTACATAACGTTTTTTAGAACACTGTCTACAAGCTATGTTTCTATGTTTCGATAATCATTAAGCTCACTAGAAGCAACACAAACTGTTATATCATTCTTGTCGTCGTCATTGATTACAAGTTGTTAGGAACTCTCGAAAAACTGAGAGAGAATGTCACTGAAAAATAAATTTGTTGTTTTTTCTTCACTTTGGGGTTGTACATTACGAATACTATTGAAAAATATCATTAGTGTGTGAAAACGATTTCTCTTTTATTGTTTTTGCTTCAGTTTAAGGTTTACATTGTAAATCATTAATCTTTTATGCGTTTTTAAAATATTTCTCTTCTTTGTATACACCCAAGTAGCATTAAAAAATAAATTTAGTTCAAGAAAAATTCAATTACACAAGCAGTTGAGTTAAAAAAATCAATAAAAAAGAGGTGGATCTTAAATTTGCGATCCTCATCATAGGATCATACGATCCTGTCCGATCATGTACAATCCTATACGATCATGTACGATCCTACTGTCGATCCTGACATGGATCCGATCCTACAGGGGATCGGGATCGTTTTGTAAATTTAGGATCGTAAGATCCTACGATCCGAATCGCGATCCTAACGACACTTTTAGACTAATTTTCTCTTTAGGATGACACTTTTAGAATGTCATCCATGATGACGTTTTAAAACTAATAGAACTTTAAGGATAATGACACTTTTAGAGTGTCACTACTCACTCGTAATGACATTTTAAAATAACGAAAATAAGTTTAAAGCTCAAAAGTAATTTTATTGACACTTTGTATATGAAAAATAATGACACTTTTAGATTAATGACACTTTAAATAAATGACACTTCCAGACTAATGACATTGCCATATTGTTTTCGTATGCCACTTTGATCTAAATCACACTTTTATGTATCATATAAAAAGTGTCACTACACTCATAAACTCACATAAAAAGTGTCATTACACTCATAAAACCGAATAAAAAGTGTCACGACACTTAACCACATTAAAAAGTGTCATTACACTTATAAAACCACATTAAAAAGTTTCATTGCACTAATAAAATCACATAAAACTGTCACTACACTCATAAACTCACATAAAAAGTGTCATTACACTCATAGAGCCAAATAAAAAGTGTCACGACACTTGACCACATTAAAAAGTGTCATTGCACTAATAAAATCACATAAAACTGTCATTACACTCACAAACTCATATAAAAAGTTGCGTTCCACCTGATAAAAAGAGACATAACTTTGTACATACACATAGATGAAGAGCACGAGGAGGCGCGACGGAAAAGATGAAGAGCACGAGGAGGCGCGACGGAAAAGATGAAGAGCACGAGGAGGCGCGACAGAAAAGATGGAGGAGATGAGAGGAAACCAAATCTGAAGAGAGGAGGTTCGGGTAGGAGAGGGGGAAAAAGTGAGAGGAGTTGAGAAATAAAAATAATTAAGGTTTATATTGGGGTTAAGAAAAACTAATAAAAATTAAGAGAAGCTGATTTTTTTAATTAAAAACTGGCATGTTGTTTGGTTTATTATCTGATGGGCTGGACCAAAACCCCATTTACATGGCCCGTTACCAATCTCTTTTGTTGACCCAAATACAAACAAACCCTAGAAATCCTTCTTATAGCTGTTTTCTTCTTCATCCGCTGTTGGTCGCCATTTTGTGAGAGAAGCAAAGTTACGCAAGATGCAGATCTTCGTGAAAACCCTAACCGGGAAGACCATCACCCTTGAGGTCGAGAGCAGCGACACCATCGACAATGTCAAGGCTAAGATTCAGGACAAGGAAGGTATTCGTCTTCTTTTCCTATTTCCTTTCAAATCTCCATCTTCCTCTTCTACGTTATTCTGATTCGAGTTTTCTTTGTTGTTCTGTTCTGTTTATAGGTATTCCTCCAGACCAGCAGCGTCTGATCTTCGCCGGAAAGCAGCTCGAAGATGGCCGAACTCTTGCCGATTACAACATCCAGAAAGGTTTTGCCCTCATTTCTGTTTGTTTTTGTTTGATCTTTGAAACATCGGTGTCTGAACTGAATTTGTTTATTGATCAATTGTAGAGTCGACTCTTCATCTTGTTCTGAGGCTTAGAGGAGGAATCATTGAGCCTTCTCTCATGGCTTTGGCCCGAAAGTACAACCAGGACAAAACCATTTGCCGCAAGTAAGTCTCTTATCAGACTGTAGATGTAATTTTGTTGCGTGATTTAGATACATGATTTATGAAATTGGTGACAAACTGACCATATAGAGATTATAGTTGTTTGTTATGAAGTGCTTTGGTGTTTGAATGATGGGACTTTTAACTTAACCTTTTGAACTGTTGATATTGTCAATCGGATATACTAAGTCCCTATAATAATCTGCACTCTTTAACTTTATCAGCTGAATTACCATTCGATGTCAGTTGATTTTCATGAGTGGTACAATGTAACTTCGTTTATCTTTCAATTCTACTGAGATTCATTTAGTCTTCCATTTCTACGCTCCACATTTTTATCTCGTGTTTTAATCTGTAACGTTTCATTCATCTGTAGGTGCTATGCTCGTCTCCATCCTAGAGCAGTTAACTGCAGGAAAAAGAAGTGTGGACACAGCAACCAGGTATCTCTTGCATACATTTCTTAGGATTGTTTTCATTGTTGAAATATTGATTTTTTACTTTTTTTGGATTTAAACCCTGGATATTATTTTGGTAAAAGCTATTGACTTGTAATTCAGTTTCATTCTTATGTTTTTGGAGACTAGTTCTCATGTATATATATATATATATATATATTTATAAATGAAAAACAACGGTAGTTTAAAGGCTTTTGCTATCTTGCTACAAGTACCAAGAGAGGAGTTGGTTTGTACTCTAATTCTCTTGCCCTTCCATTGTGGTTGTAGCTATATGAACTAAGAAGTTAACTGGCCGATTGTTGTGAATTGCAGTGAACAATTTTGCTTACCGAACTTCATATACTTGAACATTTTTTCTGTAATATCATATAGATTTAGACTTGGTATTTATATCTGATTTAAATGGCCTAAGTTGTTATATAGCCTATTAGGAAGATGTTCTCTGTTTTAATTCATTTTTTTATTAGCAAAGTACTCTCTCACCAGCTGATCGTCTTTTCTGTCTCATTTCTTTCGCTGCTGCACTGATATTTTGAAGTAGCAATTAATTGACAACTAAGTTGTTGGGTAGTGTCTGATCCTTCTTTTCTCTACTTCGCAGCTGAGGCCAAAGAAGAAGATCAAGTAGATGATGCTTCATCTCAGTGGCACTTTGGTTTTGTTTCAATGCGTTTTGGGTTCAGTAATAGAACTAGTTTGTGTTTTTAATGGCAGTTTATGAAACAGATCTACAATTTTGTTGTCATTTGATTCCTCAAATTTGCTTATGTAAGCAAGGGATTATTTCGGTTTATGAAATGCTTCACCTATTTTCTGGATACATCATGTTTTCCTGTTCGTATTTCCCAGGTAATTTATCTTGTTTTTCTAGCATTGGAATGATGTTGTTTATTAATCTCACGTAAGAGTTTGCATTTGCTTAGTGTTGTGACTGTTGTCAAAGGCCGGATTGTTCATGTTCATGCTCTGACCAAGCGGTTTGTATTTTCGTGGTATATTTTGACTCTATTTGTCAATTAAGAGTGACAATAAAAAATATAAACTTATAAGCAAATCCGATATAGAGACAACATCAAAAACATTAGCACCATGTAAGTTAATCTAAATTGAGAATTGGTATCAAAAGCGTGTGCTTGATTTAGCTAAAGTTGCGATCAAAAGAGCACCGACTTTATGACTCGAGAACCAACCACAAATCATCGATCCTAAGTCATTAATTGGAGTCTTCTATGTTTAACAAAACCTATGAGGTGGTTGCATCACTAGCCTGCATCAGCTACATATATCAACAACTTGTATATTAACTTGGTTGATTGTTTCCTACCATAATAATTTTGATTTTCTTTTCTAATGAATTTGATACGATGCAAATTATAATGAACTCCTTTGTTTGGTAAGGAGCTCTAGTTTGTTTAGTTCGAAGTTAAGCTATAAGGGAACATTAGTGTAGTGACCCGTGTCATGCACGGATATTTCAGAATGTTCATATGAAAATTTCTTGTTCTTTGATCTAAATTCGTCTAAAAGTTAAGTCTAAAATTTAGCAAATAGAGAATTAGTTTAATTTTTTGTTTGTAAAAACTATTAATAGATACATATTTCATTTCACTAAAGGTATGTACATAACTTGAATTTAAGTATAATAACTCTAATATCTCATTATATACATCATAATTAAATTTAGAATAGATGAATAGTAAAAATATATTAAGTTTTAAATGTAAATTTTATCTTAGATAACTTGTATTTTGGTTGTTGGAGGAATTGATTTTTTTTTGAGATTTATGGGCAATGTAATTATTCAATATATTGATAATTTAAATAAAAACTAAAAATTGGTAATAGTTTAACCACCTAAGCCTAGAATTACTCTAAAAGTTTTAAAAGAGTTAGCTTTGATGTATAAGATAGTGTAAGTTATGAAAGTTGAAATTTGTTTTTAGTTTCCGTAGTTGTATTATGTGCTAGTCTTCCTAACAAACTAAACGAATCAAGAATTTAAGGAAAATAGTTTTTGTTTATGCAGTTTGTGGAGTGTTGAATACAATCCAAACAAACCCAACAAGTCAATTAAGTGACTCGAGAGTCGAGATACAGATTTGTTGGAATAATACAGATTGTGGATGTGTTTCATCATATATATTTTTCATTTAAAGTTTGAGCATATGTTCATGTAGATGTGAATGAAGTGGTACTATAGAAAGTGCATCGCCATTGAGAAAAACAGATATAGGAGGTGGTGGTTGCATCACTATACTGCATCAAATTGATATATAAACAATTTGTATATTAACTTGGTTGAGTGTTTCCTGCTTGATTAAAGTTTGTGCGTGTGTTGCCTAGTCCTACACACCAACATTTTGACGATGCATAGTGGAAGAACGAAGAGATTGAAGACCACAAGTGCTATTTCTAAGAATCAACGCACTCCATATATCACTTAATGATGCTTTTCTGAAGTTGCAAACAATATATCTAAAATGATACGCGAGTTTCTCTCTTATAAATATAGAAAAAACCCTATTTCGGCCACACTTTACCATTACCGCCGTGTTTTTACCTAGAGCTCTCATCAAAATCTCATTCTCAACCCTCATTTTTCTTAATCCGTCAATTAAGATTAGTTTTTTATTGTTTTATGCATTGTAATGTTGATTCTAGATGAAAATGTTGATTCTATATGAAATTACATATTTCACCAGATATGTGTCTCGTCGTCTGATATAAATGAACGAATTGTAAAGCTCCATTTAAAGTAAAAGGTACGTACGAGATTTACGCGGGTTCGGGTGGCTCGTTTGGGATAGTTCCAAATTGAAATCAAAATAGACCAGTTTCGTTAGGTTTGTATCGATCCCAACTTTCACCAGATATGTCTCTCGCTCAATTACTATTCAGAACAAGCCCATACGAGCCACCCGAACCCACATATGTATTCCAAATACAAAAAAAATTTGAAAATCAAGTGAACGTTTTTATTTTTTTGTTTTAAAATAAAGTGTACAAGAGGACATAAAAAAAAAGTGAACGAGAGGCGCTATCCGAGACAACGCCTCTCGTATATATATTTTTATAAATATTTCAGGTTCAGACACTACCCTTGCCTAAAAACTTGCAAAAATAGTTCAAGAAATGTGGATATAGCTACAATATCCATAATTGAATTTATTTTGCCTTTTTGTTTGGAAAATGAAAATGAAAATGAAAATAGGTTGATAAATAAAGGTAAAGCAAAATGTTTTATTAATAAACTAATAATATCCTTTAGCTGAAAAATAAAACAAATTAATCATCTCCAAAAAACGAAAAAGAAATGAAAAAGGAAGTAGACAAATGCAAGTACATGTGTTATGATTTTTTTATTATATTCGGAGAGAGAAAATGGGATAGGTGGCAGGAAAATTTGTGCTCAGTGATACGCTACACTTTGTATGACGTAACTAGGGGTTATTACATTAGTTTAGGAGTGTTATCACAAGTATTTGGAGCTATTGTTATATTCTGAGTTGTTTATGAAGAAGTGAAGAAACGAAGACCAGAACCGAAGAAGAAGAGGATAAAAGATTCAAGACATGAAGACGAAGGCATTCTGCGGAGCAGTGGCGATCGCCACCATCACTATGGCGATCGCCATTCTACAACAGGAGCATTCAGGAGTTCGAGAGAGCATGGCGATCGCCATGACTCTATGGCGATCGCCATGGGGCAACAGAGACACGACAGAGATTTAAATGAATATGGCGATCGCCAGACATCTATGGCGATCGCCACAACAAGGCCGAAGATATTCCGGACTTTCCTTATTTTGTTTTGTTTTTATTTCTTTTATTATTCTCTTATTTTCCTTATTTTCGTTTAGGATCTTTCTTTTACCATTTATGTTGGGGTCAGTTCTCTATTTAAGGACCTTAGTTATCATCTTTTCCATCAGACAATTTAGTTCTGCAACCATGAGCAGGAACTAATCTCCATTGTTTTACCTAGCGGTTGAAACCTTCAGTTATTAAGTTGTGAGATTTCTAAACTCTTGTTCTTTTCCTATGGGTTTGTATTAATTCTCTTGTTCTTCATCTATTGATTTCTATTAGTTTTGCTAGCTTGATCACCTAGTTTGATTGATAGTTTTCTATTGCTAGACTAGGAATATACGGCGGAATTCCTTGTCATTGTAGCATTCATATCTGCATGATCTGGTAGTTGATTGCTTTTATGAAAGAGAATTGATTGCATGTTAATACTTGACGGTTGTAAGTTATTGCATGAATCCTTATGATTCCTGTGCCCTTTGCTGCTATTTCATCTAATCTTGAGAGGTTTCCCTGATTGTTGAATAGTAAGTATTATCAGGACCGGTTGGCCTGCTGATATATTAAAGATTGGAATAGGAACATTCCCTAGGATTGAACAGAACTTGAGATAAATCTATGATCAACTTGATTGACTGTTGTGTGGATACTTGCTAGGTGAAACTCCTTCTCATCATATTCTCACCCAAACTCCCTTTGTTTGATACTTGTTACTTTTGTGTTTCATACAATCAAAACCCCCCCTGGTTACTTGTTACTTGTTCACTAGTTGATATTTCACTTGACTGCATTGATTTGGTGTTTTGATTCCCTTGGGTTCGACCTCTACTTACTTGCTATACTCTAGTTAGTGTTTAGAGTTTATTTCTTTGATTTGGCACTACGACTTTAGCCTCATCACTCAGCCACAAACATTCTGACGCATTCCGTACGATTACTATTCCTTCCCGCCAATTTCATTTGAGGTTTGTTTTCAGCCACAAAAATCCAGACATGTACTGTCCGATTTTCTGCCAAAATTTCCTAAGCTTAGTTACTTTAATATCTGGCCGCCCTTGATAGTAAAACTTGTCACCTATCTAGTTATGAACAATGCTTCTTTTTGGTATGGTTTGTTATGCTTGCTTATTGGTTAACCTCAATATTTATTAAGGAACCTTGAATAAAAGAATGTGAAACATCTTATGAATAATTTGATGAGCAAAATTACAAATCTTTGTTAAGTTGGAATATCTCGTCACCATTGATTGTAAAACTTGTCACATATCTAGTTATGAACAATACTTTTTTTTGATATGTTTTGTTATGCTCACTTGTTAGTTAACCTCAATATTTATCAGGAACCTTGATTGTAGGAATATGAAACATCATTTGCATATTTTGATGAGCATAATTACAAATCTATGTTAAGTTGGAATATCTCGCCACCCTTGATTGTAAAACTTGTCACATATCTAGTTATGAACAATACTTCTTTTGGTATGGTTTGTTATGCTTGTTTTTTAGTTAACCTCAATATTTATCAGGGAACCTTGATTGAAGGACTATGAAACATTTTATGCATATTTTGATGAGCACAATTACAAATCTTTGTTAAGTTGGAATATCTTGTCATCCTTGATTATAAAACTTCTCACCTATCTAGTTATGAATAGTGCTTCTTTTTTATATGGTTTGTTATGCTCGCTTGTTAGTTAATCTCAATGTTTATCAGGGAACTTGAATAACGGAATATGAAACATCTTATACATGTTTTGATAAGCATAATTACAAATCTTTATCAAGTTGGAATAGTTCGCCACCCTTGATTGTAAACTTGTCACCTATCTAGTTATGAATAATGCTTCTTTTTGGTATGGTTTGTTATGCTCGCTTGTTAGTTAACCTCAATATTTATTAGGAAACCTTGAATAAAGGAATATGAAACATCTTAAGCATGTTTTAATGAGCATAATTACAAATCTTTGTTAAGTTGGAATATCTCGCCACCCTTGATTGTAAAATTTGTCACCTATCTACTTATAAACAATGCTTCTTTTGGTATGCTTTGTTATGCTTGTTTGTTAGTTAACCTCAATATTTTTCAGGGAACCTTGAATGAAGGAATATGAAACATCTTATGCATGTTTTGACGAGTATAATTACGAAACATTAAGATTTATCAGGAGTTAGAAGATATCTCGTCACCCTTAAACTTACACAAGGAGACATTACATAGTTTACACATGAGATTCTCCATAACATGCTATGTTCAATAGAATGTCCGGGATTGGGGGTTTGAAGTCACGCCTCCCCCTCCTTTTCACCTCACTAGGGTGTTCATCGGTGACAATGAAGATGTTACATGAAATTGTACTGAAGCAAAAGTAAATCATGCTCCCTCTCTTCTTAATCTAACCCTTGATTTAATTACACAAATTAAGTAAATTAAAAGTCTGAATTAACAAGATAACCCTTCACCAATGTCAGACAAATCAAAACTCCACTTTCCTTCTTTGTGGTAAATTTCACATGTGAATTGATAAGCCTCCTCCTTTGAATTTGCTGAAATTCCATTCGTCTA
The DNA here is from genome assembly GCA_029168935.1 of Oxyria digyna. NCBI lineage: Eukaryota > Viridiplantae > Streptophyta > Magnoliopsida > Caryophyllales > Polygonaceae > Oxyria > Oxyria digyna. The sequence continues at coordinate 58,637,941 of JAPVLV010000001.1, read as the reverse complement.
TGAATCGAAATTCTTTCTTTAGGTCAAATCAAAATGCACACGATTATCAATTTCAGAAACTCTATTTCCTCCTCTTTTTTTTTTGGTTCTTCTTCTTCGATGGAATTTCAGGCAATTCGACAGGGATCGGAAGATTCGCCGAAAGATTTGTTCCTCTCTAACGCACCCTCCAGCCATGTTGGCTGGATCATGTCCCAAAATCCTATTTGACCCAGAAGAAAGAAAATGGGGTTTCGTTTGATAGAGATTGGGTTGCACTCCCCTCCTCTCGATTTGACGCCATTAACTCACTCGGATCTGACACCACAATACACCCATTGTCATTTTTTTCAATCAAACTTGACTTGGAGCCACACACAAGCCACCGACCCACTGCTACCACCACCACCGCTCCAATTTGCCACCAACGACCCACTTGACCACCAAATTTTCTTGTCCTTGGAAACTATATCTGTACTTAGGAATCGAAGAGCTGAGCGTCGGCCTCCTCCTTTACAATCATCGTCCGTCAATCTACCACCACCACCTCAATTATGCTTTGTCAATTGTCAACATTCTAATTCAATATGGGTTTTTGCCCTCCTGATTTGCTATGTCTTACACTGCCTAACTCAAGCTGTAGAACACAACCCTTTACTGAGAGAGGAGTGGATTTGAAGCTGTCCTACCATCGTCGACCAATCATCCCTGCTAGTCATCAAGGAACATCCCAGATATGCAAGAAATCCCTGCAGAAAGCAAACTTACCAGCAGTGACAATCTTAGTTCCAAAATCAGCAGGATTAAGGTCACCCTTAATTTTCATTACAATAATCTGTTCCTTTTCCATAAGATCCCTAATAAAATGATGTCTAATGTCTATATGTTTAGACCTCTCATGATACATATGATCTTTACACAGATACAATGCACTTTGACTGTCAGTATGTAAAACAGGAACATAAGTCACACTCTGAATCTCATTCAACAAACCAGTCAACCAAATTGCTTCTTTAGCTGCCTCAGCAACAACTATATACTCAGCCTCAGTGGAAGACAAAGCAACCACTGACTGTTTCTGAGCTTTCCAAGAAATACAATTGCCTGCCCAAGTGTAATAGTAAGAGGTAATAGACTTTCTGTTATCCTTATTATTACCATGATCAGAATCAACAAAGCCAAGCAATTGTCTTTTCTTGTCATGATCAGAATAAACTAAACCTAAGTTTTTGGTTCCACAAATGTATCTCAGAGTATATTTCATAGCAATCCAGTGAACATTACCAGGATCTGACATAAACCTACTCAACACACTAATAGCAAAAGCTAAATCAGGTCTGGTGCAAATCATGACATACATTACTGACCCCACAACAACATCATAAGGAATCTTAGACATAGCACTTCTCTCAATCTGGTTTTTGGGACAACCAGTACTTTTGAGTTCTAAGTGCCCTCCTAACGGTATAGATGTAGGTTTAGTGTTATCCATATTGAACCTATCTAACACCTTTTTGAATATAATCCTTTTGAGACAACCACATAAGTTTCTTCTTCCTATCTCTTTTAATTCTAACTCCTAGAATCATCTGAGTTGGGCCTAAGTCTTTCATGTCAAAATGCAGTTTCAAGTCTCTTTTAACTTCAGAAATCAAGACTTTAGAACTACACATTAGCAGGATGTCATCTACATATAGTAACACATACAATGCAGAGTCAAACTTGACATTTTTAAAATACAAACATGTGTCATAACTACTTCTGGTGAATCCAAGTTTCTTCATACATGCATCAAACTTCAAGTTCCATTGCCTAGAGGATTGTTTTAAACCATAGATGGACTTATTAAGTAAGCAAGCATAATCAGGTTTATTTTGATCAGTAAAGCCTTTAGGCTGCCTCATGTAAATAGTCTCAACAAGGTCACCATGCAAGAAAGCAGTTTTTACATCCATTTGTTCTAATTCCCAGTCATACACAGTACACATAGCCAGAAGTAACCTCATAGTTTTATATTTAACCACAAGAGCAAAGATGTCATTATAGTCAATTCCTTCACTTTGGGTAAACCCTTTAGCCACAAGCCTAGCCTTGAACCTAGGTGGGTCATTAGGACTATTCCCTTCCTTAATCTTATAAATCCATTTGCACTCAATAAGTTTAGCATTCTCAGGTTTAGAAACTAGAGTCCAGGTGTTATTAACTTTCATGGATTATATTTCTTCACTCATAGCACTCAACCACTTCTTAGAATCTAAACACTGAATGGCTTGATCATAAGTATCAGGAGTATAGGTGGGTTTTTTAAGCATATCAGCAGTTATAAAGGCATAATCAACAAAACCAATATGAACTACAACAGTTACAAACTCAACAACATTAGAAGAAAACTTCTTACTAGGTATTCTCATCCTAGGTGTTCTATCTCTAGTTAGCTGATAACTATCAAGATTATTATCAGTTACATGTTGTTCTGCACTACTGGAAGAACTAGCAACAATAGTTTGAACATTATTAGTAAAAGTAAGAGGGAGTTGAGAGGTTTCTTCCCTGTTTCCTTCCCCTAATTGTTGTGAGTTTTGAACTCCTAGCTCAGGTTCCACAGAAGACTCGTCTTGATCTCCTAAGGATTCAGTTAACCTGGCGTCACTGCTTGCTTCTCCTTGACTCATGAAGAGATGTCCAAGATCAAATTCTTCTTCTTCTGGGAGAGGATTTTGATCTGGTACATAGAAATTTCTGTTGGGGTTTGAGCCTTCATCCTCTTCGTCTGAATTTGTACCTGTCTTCTCAGTAGCAACTGTTAGAGTATTCTTAAAATGAAACTCATTCTCATTAAAAGTTACACTTCTGGATACTATCACTTTATAGTTCCGAGGTTGGACAAGAAGTAACTTATAACCCTTAACCCCCTCAGGATAACCCAACATAATACATTTTTGGGCTCTAGGTTTCAATTTTCCTTGAGAGATCTGTGAATAGGCAGTACAACCAAATGGTCTTAAGTGACTTATGTTTGGTTGTTTGCCTGTCCACAACTCTTGAGGAGTTTTGAATTTGATGACAGATGAGGGTGATCTGTTATTAAGGTATGCAACAGTATTAACAGCTTCTCCCCATAAGGTGTGTTTTATTCCTGAGCTAGCTAGCATGCACCTAGCCTTTTCAAGTAAGGTTTTATTCATCCTTTCAGCTGTACCATTTTGTTGGGGAGTACCAGGCACATTTAAGTGTCTTTTAATCCCATTCTTTAGACAGTACTCATTAAATTCATTATTGAAATTCTTCTCAACTTCATTCTAATCCATGCTTTTGGATTTTTCGTTTATGGCTTTCAACTCTCGAAGAACTCTATGGGTCCCGGATTTGGACAGCTTGAGCTGAACCGCCTCCTGTTTCCGACGAGCTCTGGTGGGTAACGCCGATTCTAAAGCACTGCCGACGTTCTTACCCATTGTTCTGGAGGCGTCTCCTCCGCCTTAGAAGGTGGCGTGAGCATTAACCCAACCAACTCCGCCTCTTCCTCCTTTCAGCCGAAGCCGCCATTGCAAGAAAACCCAGAAACAGAGCACCAAGAACAAGAGTCATTTTCTTGTTTTTCTACATGAATTGGGAAAAGGAAATGCAACACAGTTAAGAAATTTGGTTTAAGTACCCGACATGTGATTTCGTAGCAGGTCTCAATTTTATGAACCCTAATCCCCAATTTCATCTCAAATTTCATTAAGAATAATAATTAGACGTAAATGACTTGGTAATTGTTTGTAATTTGTTTAAAAAAATGAAAGGCAAAAGGTTTTTTTTACTGATTTGACGGATAAGTTAACGGAACAAGGTTGGGGGTGGGCTTTTGTTAACAGAAAAAAATATAATGGGTGGTTTTAAATCAATATGCATATAAGAGGTGTTTCCATGTAAATTGACCTAAATAGAGGGTGGTTCCGTGCAAAAACCTCTAAAACATACCCCCTCCGTTCTTTTTTAAATGTCGTTTTAGAATCTATTCCTTGTTCCTGTTTAATTGTCATTCTAGCTATTTTGCACCTATATTTTCCAATTTTATCCTTATTAATATCAATCAAAATCTTTAGTTATTTTCTAATTCCCCTAAATTAGGGAAATAAGATCACAAACATCTCCACCTCCTACGATGTTTCTCTCGTAAGATATTTGTGAGGAGTGTTGGAACTCGGATTTGTTGGAACCTCGTTCCAACGGAAGGGAAACCGACAACACTCCGGATTCCTGAGTCTGTCTTTTCTTCTTTCCACAAGCTCTCAAGGCTCTCTTGCGATCAGTTTCACGAACCTCCAAGACTCTCTAGCCGTCAATCCCACGAGCTCTCTTGCGAATAAATGAAGCTAAGGGAAGCTCTAAGCCTAATGCGATAAGCAAAGGCTAAGGGAAGCTCCCGAGCTTAAGGGAAGAGACACCCTAGACTTGCTAGCCTCGCGAGCGATCTTGCGAGTAAACATAGCTAAGGGAAGCTTTTTCCAAGCCTAATGCAAATAAGCAAAGGCTAAAGGAAGCTCCCGAGCTTAAGGGAAGAAACACCCTAGGCTTGCTAGCCTCGCGAGCGATCTTGCGAGTAAACAAAGCTAAGGGAAACTCCAAGCCTAATGCAAATAAGCGAAGGCTAAGGGAAGCTCCCGAGCTTAAGCGAGGAATCAACTTAGCTTTGCTAAGTTTTACCGCTCGCGAACACTCTAGCGAGTGAACAACGCTAAGGAGAGCTCCCGGCCTAAGGTGAATGAACAAAGGCTAAGGGAAGCTCCTGAGCTTAAGCGAGGAATCAACTTAGTTTTGCTAAGTTTTACCGCTCGCGAATACTCTAGCGTATGAATAAAAGGACTTCGCGACCTGAGCGAGAATACTTGGCTCTCGAGCTCCAGAGTCACGGCTTCGCGACCTAGGTGAGTGAACAAAGGCTAAGGGAAGCTCCTGAGCTTAAGCGAGGAATCAACTTAGTTTTGCTAAGTTTTACCGCTCGCGAACATTCTAGCGTATGAATAAAAGGACTTCGCGACCTGAGCGAGAATACTTGGCTCTCGAGCTCCAGAGTCACGGCTTCGCGACCTAGGTGAGTGTATACTCACTCTAGTGACACGGATTCATGGTCCGGATGAGGATACTTGTCACTCAACCTCACGAGCTTTCTAGATTCTTTCGCTCGTTATTTTTCCCATGCATCATACCGATGATCTTGTATCACGTGCATAGGTTCTAAATTCTTTTCAAGCCCATAATGTTGGTTTCATGTGTCCTAGCCACAAGCCATGAGGCATGAAGCCCTAAGTGTCACCTTAGAGTTCGAGAGTAAACTCAACCTCGCGAGCTTGTCAAGGGGAAAACCCAATGACAAGAAAACATAAAAGTAGTCTTTGCCTTAAACGCTCGCGAAGAGACGACGAACAAGTTTGACTCTCGCGAATGAAAAAAGGTCATAGGAGAGGTGGGGAGCCTCAACACTTAGCACTCCCGGATCTCGTGAAAAGACTTCGCGAGTATTTTCAAATCTCTTAATGAGTGTTGCTTTAACTTTGCTCAATACGTCTTTCTTAAATGTGTATGGAAGCTAAATTCTATATAAGCTTCATACTATTATTCTCACGATCTCGTTCTTCTTTTGTGTCGTTCATCACACAAAAGGCTTTATGTATGTTCTCGCTCTCAACTTGATTCAACTGAAGGCTTAAAAGATCGGATGCAAAGAGAGAGAAGACTAGTCAGAATATTAATAACGAGGTCATAAAACCCCGATAGAGTCGACACCACATCTCTCCCCTTGTCTCTTTCAATTCAAACTAACATAAATTATGTGAGGTGAATAGGAAGAGATATGATGGTGGTGTCTCTATTTTGTTGGTTGTAACACCTTCGTGAAGTGCAGAATACAAGTTGTAATCCTTGCTAAAACATTACTCATGAGTGAGGTTTGGGAGAGGTACCCGAAGGAATATCTACATAATAGAAGATGATGTGTGAAACTTTAAGGGCCTCGCGACCAAACAGGGCCGGACACTAGCCTTAAAGGTAGGTTTTCTACTACAAGGGTATTTCCTTCAACGAAAGAGTAGTATAAAGCTTAGCAAGGAAATGCCTTAGTGTGAGGATTCACATGAAAACATTATTTTCTAAGCGACAAATCCTTACGATGTTTCTCATTAGTGAATATGTTTAACACTCAAATTCATAAGTGTTGAGAACAATCCATCTTTCAACAACGCAGCCTGTTTTTAGGTGATTTAAGTTTGTGACCTTTCACGGAACAAGGAATTCTCATTGCGCAACGGTAGCTAAAGAAAACAAGCTAATTGAAACGAGGTAAAAGTGAGTGAAACAAGTGAAGTCAATGCTTCTTGAGAAAGACGCTTCACAAAGACGGGCAAAGCAATTAACACTGGTACTTCACAACACTAAGCAAGTAAATACTTCATGACGCGAATCGAGACCTCACGACACAAGTCGAGTGAGTTCAAGGCTTCAAGAAATCAAGCAACATGAGTGAAGGCAAAGCTTTGCACATGAAAATGAAGCGAGAGAGAGAGTAAAGTCTTACAAAAGTGGTTAATAAGAGTGAAGACAAAGCTTAATGAAAGTAAGCAACTCTCGTCACACAAATGACATCCATGTGTATGGGTGTTAATACTTGTTAAACCTCATATACCTGATCTCGCGTGCGGGTAGAACAACTTCGCCCCTAGGTGAGTGCAATACTCATCCTAGCGTCACGACATCATGGTCCGGGTGAGAATACTTGCCACTCAGCCTCGGTCTCATGGCTTCGCGACGGGAGTGAGAATACTTGCCTCTCGAGCTCCAGCGTCACGGCTTCGCGACCTAGGTGAGGGTGTACTCCCCCTAGTGACACGGCTTCATGGTTCAGGTGAGAATACTTGCCACTCAACCTCGATCCCACGGCTTCGCGACCTGGGCGAGAATAATTACCTCTCGAGCTCCAGTGTCACGGCTTCGCGACCTAGATGAGTGTACACTCATCCTAGTGTCACGGCTTCGCGACCCAGGAGGGCTTATAGCCCAGCCTGGTGACACGGCTTCGCGACCTGAGCGAGAATACTTGCCTCTCGAGCTCCAGCGTCCCGGATTCGCACCTAGGTGAGTGTACACTCATCCTAGTGTCACGGCTTCGCGACCCAGGAGGGCTTATAGCCCAGCCTGGTGGCACGGCTTCGCGACCTGAGCGAGAATACTTGCCTCTCGAGCTCCAGCGTCCCGGCTTCACGCCTAGGTGAGTGTACACTCATCCTAGTGTCACGGCTTCGCGACCCAGGAGGGCTTATAGCCCAGCCTGGTGACACGGCTTCGCGACCTGAGCGAGAATACTTGCCTCTCGAGCTCCAGCGTCCCGGCTTCGCGCCTAGGTGAGTGTACACTCATCCTAGTGTCACGGCTTCGCGGCCCAGGAGGGCTTATAGCCCAGCCTGGTGACACGGCTTCGCGACCTGAGCGAGAATACTTGCCTCTCGAGCTCCAGCGTCCCGGCTTCGCGCCTAGGTGAGTGTACACTCATCCTAGTGTCACGACATCATGGTCCGGGTGAGAATACTTGTCACTCAGCCTCGGTCCCACGACTTCGCGACCTGAGCGAGAATACTTGCCTCTCGAGCTCCAGCGTCACGGCTTCATGGCCTAGTTGAGTGTACATCTCACCTAGGTCACGGTATATTTTGCGTGCCCGGTGACTAGCCCGATGCCGCTTATCGCGTACTCGGTACTATCCCGATGCCGCTAATTGTAAGCAACTCATCAAACAGAAGAAAGCCTAAGTAAGGCAAAAGTCACACAAGGTGCAATGTAAGGACTTTCTGTAAAGAAAATTGAAGCATGATCCACTAGTCAAGTATTATCATTCATGCAAGACTAAAATGAATGGACTCTCCGTAAAACAAAGTACGAGTCTAGCGGGACTCACCTGGCCCTTTGCCTTTTATCTTTTGTTAATCTTGTGATTCGTTTTTCATAGAGCGAGAATAGAAATCTCTCGTCATGACGAATGTCAAACTGGTTGTGTGAGGAAATTTCCCACAGACGGCGCCAGTGTTGGAACTCGGATTTGTTGGAACCTCGTTCCAACGGAAGGGAAACCGGCAACACTCCGGATTCCTGAGTCTGTCTTTTCTTCTTTCCACAAGCTCTCAAGGCTCTCTTGCGATCAGTTTCACGAACCTCCAAGACTCTCTTGTTTCAAGAGGAGATGTCTCCAGGTTCCTGCAAAAGCCAGACCCGGAGCTGGGACTCCCCGGGAAGGGCACTCCGACGCTCAAGTTAGTGATCATATAAATAATGTATTAGGCAAACGAGCAATTATAAAGAGTCATGAGAGATCAAGTGTCCGGGTGTGAACGACATACCTTAGAAGGGATTTCACCTCCTTATAGATCAAATATACTCATCTACTAATTAGTAATGTAATGGGCGATATATCATCCAAGCATGAACAATGTGAACCATTATTACATGGCATAACCTATTAACCCGTAAGTACATATATACAAAGCCTAATCAGCCAAGTCATCTGCATAAGCATGCATTTACCCAAATCATGCTCAGGGAACTTATGATTCTCCACCATCCGAGACTAGATCTCGATCTGTGCTTATTTCATCATTTCATTCAATCATAACTTTACCTTAATCATTCAGACTATCAGTAATCATGCGTTTAAGGCCATCAAGCTAAGTATTATGCATATAAATCTTCCCATCAACCTGTATATATGTATATCTAGACCAAACACCCTATTGATGGCTTCAATCCATGATTTCATTAATCAATTGCCAGAAACGTACCAAACGCTTGTATCAATTTGGACTTGTTGTAATGCTAATTAGGGATATACTTAACATGTGGTTAAGGGGTGGATAATTGAAGAACCTTACCAAACCTGGAGTAAGTAATGGTTATGAGCATACCAGGAGGTCACATTTGACTCACCGAAGCTCGGCATCGGTTTGTTGGTCAGCGATGGAAAATACGAGACCATGACGGTGACGGAATTTGTCCGGAAGTGCACGTATGCGACAACTAAGACGGGACGATCGACAGTAGAGTTTAGGTGAGTGGCGATGAAGTCCAGGACGTGCTCACGAGCCGAGATATAGCTCAGTCGGGGGTCGACATTGGTCTATTAGCCTTGAATGCTTCTCGTGTGTCCTAGCCGAGGTTGTTTGTGTGATGGTCGAACTCCATTTCTGCCATTAATGGTTGAAGGGATGAAGGGTGAGGTGCTAGGTTGAAGAGGAAGTTGTATGTCCCTTCCTTTGCCCTCTACCTTCCCTCTTTTCCCGATTTGTGCCTTCCTTCCTTTCTTATCACTATTCATTTATATATATACCATCACTTCTGACCTAAGATCTGATATTGGGCCTATTTCCAAATGGACTTTGGGCTTCTATTTACCCGGGTCCAACACAGCTCCCCAAGCTCTTCGTTGTCTCAACGAAGGCTTGGTTCATTGGACCTGTAGTAGGTCTTACACTCGTTTAGTGACCTCGCGAGTATATATTATCGGTCGTTCGCTTGACTACTTCATACATATGACTAACTTGTATAAAGTCACAAAAGTACTCGAGTTTCGCGTACCCGAGACTTTAAGTCTTAGAAACTACTTTAGAGTTTTGAAAATGAATTTAATGAATGGGTGCGAAAGCCCCAAAAGCTAACTTTCTGAATTTCGAGTATGAACTCGAAGAACAAGAACAAACTTATTAGATAGTCGTTTGTATGCTCTTTATACTTTTGCTCTCAACCTTGCATCTCATGCATCATTAGTTATACTCTAGTTCACTTATAGTCCTAATTTCAACTCTTTACAACTTGTGAAAGATTTTCACAAGGGAGTGAATCCCAAGAATGAGGAAGAAGGGATATGGCCTTCATTCCTAGCATTCGTGGAGAAACCATCTAAAATATACATCATCCACGAATGAACACAGGCTTACGGGATAGAGCTCCAGCGTTTTAGATTTTTCAGGGCTCGCGAGAGAGCTTTCTGAAGAATTCAAAGTGCTTTTAAACTTCTTTAGAATAATGATTTCATTATCTGAGCTTGGTTGCGGTAGTGCGAGATGGTGATTTTGAGGATGAATCGCGTCCAACCTCCCCTCGATTTTCCTCTTTCACACCTAATAGCCTCTTTATTTATTTATTTATTTATTTTATTCTAAGATGAGACTCGAGAAGAGAACTCTCTTGGCTCTCTAGCCGTCAATCCCACGAGCTCTCTTGCGAATAAATGAAGCTAAGGGAAGCTCTAAGCCTAATGCGATAAGCAAAGGCTAAGGGAAGCTCCCGAGCTTAAGGGAAGAGACACCCTAGACTTGCTAGCCTCGCGAGCGATCTTGCGAGTAAACATAGCTAAGGGAAGCTCCAAGCCTAATGCAAATAAGCAAAGGCTAAAGGAAGCTCCCGAGCTTAAGGGAAGAAACACCCTAGGCTTGCTAGCCTCGCGAGCGATCTTGCGAGTAAACAAAGCTAAGGGAAACTCCAAGCCTAATGCAAATAAGCAAAGGCTAAGGGAAGCTCCCGAGCTTAAGCGAGGAATCAACTTAGCTTTGCTAAGTTTTACCGCTCGCGAACACTCTAGCGAGTGAACAACGCTAAGGAGAGCTCCTGGCCTAAGGTGAATGAACAAAGGCTAAGGGAAGCTCCTGAGCTTAAGCGAGGAATCAACTTAGTTTTGCTAAGTTTTACCGCTCGCGAATACTCTAGCGTATGAATAAAAGGGCTTCGCGACCTGAGCGAGAATACTTGGCTCTCGAGCTCCAGAGTCACGGCTTCGCGACCTAGGTGAGTGAACAAAGGCTAAGGGAAGCTCCTGAGCTTAAGCGAGGAATCAACTTAGTTTTGCTAAGTTTTACCGCTCGCGAACATTCTAGCGTATGAATAAAAGGACTTCGCGACCTGAGCGAGAATACTTGGCTCTCGAGCTCCAGAGTCACGGCTTCGCGACCTAGGTGAGTGTATACTCACTCTAGTGACACGGATTCATGGTCCGGATGAGGATACTTGTCACTCAACCTCACGAGCTTTCTAGATTCTTTCGCTCGTTATTTTTCCCATGCATCATACCGATGATCTTGTATCACGTGCATAGGTTCTAAATTCTTTTCAAGCCCATAATGTTGGTTTCATGTGTCCTAGCCACAAGCCATGAGGCATGAAGCCCTAAGTGTCACCTTAGAGTTCGAGAGTAAACTCAACCTCGCGAGCTTGTCAAGGGGAAAACCCAATGACAAGAAAACATAAAAGTAGTCTTTGCCTTAAACGCTCGCGAAGAGACGACGAACAAGTTTGACTCTCGCGAATGAAAAAAGGTCATAGGAGAGGTGGGGAGCCTCAACACTTAGCACTCCCGGATCTCGTGAAAAGACTTCGCGAGTATTTTCAAATCTCTTAATGAGTGTTGCTTTAACTTTGCTCAATACGTCTTTCTTAAATGTGTATGGAAGCTAAATTCTATATAAGCTTCATACTATTATTCTCACGATCTCGTTCTTCTTTTGTGTCGTTCATCACACAAAAGGCTTTATGTATGTTCTCGCTCTCAACTTGATTCAACTGAAGGCTTAAAAGATCGGATGCAAAGAGAGAGAAGACTAGTCAGAATATTAATAACGAGGTCATAAAACCCCGATAGAGTCGACACCACATCTCTCCCCTTGTCTCTTTCAATTCAAACTAACATAAATTATGTGAGGTGAATAGGAAGAGATATGATGGTGGTGTCTCTATTTTGTTGGTTGTAACACCTTCGTGAAGTGCAGAATACAAGTTGTAATCCTTGCTAAAACATTACTCATGAGTGAGGTTTGGGAGAGGTACCCGAAGGAATATCTACATAATAGAAGATGATGTGTGAAACTTTAAGGGCCTCGCGACCAAACAGGGCCGGACACTAGCCTTAAAGGTAGGTTTTCTACTACAAGGGTATTTCCTTCAACGAAAGAGTAGTATAAAGCTTAGCAAGGAAATGCCTTAGTGTGAGGATTCACATGAAAACATTATTTTCTAAGCGACAAATCCTTACGATGTTTCTCATTAGTGAATATGTTTAACACTCAAATTCATAAGTGTTGAGAACAATCCATCTTTCAACAACGCAGCCTGTTTTTAGGTGATTTAAGTTTGTGACCTTTCACGGAACAAGGAATTCTCATTGCGCAACGGTAGCTAAAGAAAACAAGCTAATTGAAACGAGGTAAAAGTGAGTGAAACAAGTGAAGTCAATGCTTCTTGAGAAAGACGCTTCACAAAGACGGGCAAAGCAATTAACACTGGTACTTCACAACACTAAGCAAGTAAATACTTCATGACGCGAATCGAGACCTCACGACACAAGTCGAGTGAGTTCAAGGCTTCAAGAAATCAAGCAACATGAGTGAAGGCAAAGCTTTGCACATGAAAATGAAGCGAGAGAGAGAGTAAAGTCTTACAAAAGTGGTTAATAAGAGTGAAGACAAAGCTTAATGAAAGTAAGCAACTCTCGTCACACAAATGACATCCATGTGTATGGGTGTTAATACTTGTTAAACCTCATATACCTGATCTCGCGTGCGGGTAGAACAACTTCGCGCCTAGGTGAGTGCAATACTCATCCTAGCGTCACGACATCATGGTCCGGGTGAGAATACTTGCCACTCAGCCTCGGTCTCATGGCTTCGCGACGGGAGTGAGAATACTTGCCTCTCGAGCTCCAGCGTCACGGCTTCGCGACCTAGGTGAGGGTGTACTCCCCCTAGTGACACGGCTTCATGGTTCAGGTGAGAATACTTGCCACTCAACCTCGATCCCACGGCTTCGCGACCTGGGCGAGAATAATTACCTCTCGAGCTCCAGTGTCACGGCTTCGCGACCTAGATGAGTGTACACTCATCCTAGTGTCACGGCTTCGCGACCCAGGAGGGCTTATAGCCCAGCCTGGTGACACGGCTTCGCGCCTGAGCGAGAATACTTGCCTCTCGAGCTCCAGCGTCCCGGATTCGCACCTAGGTGAGTGTACACTCATCCTAGTGTCACGGCTTCGCGACCCAGGAGGGCTTATAGCCCAGCCTGGTGGCACGGCTTCGCGACCTGAGCGAGAATACTTGCCTCTCGAGCTCCAGCGTCCCGGCTTCACGCCTAGGTGAGTGTACACTCATCCTAGTGTCACGGCTTCGCGACCCAGGAGGGCTTATAGCCCAGCCTGGTGACACGGCTTCGCGACCTGAGCGAGAATACTTGCCTCTCGAGCTCCAGCGTCCCGGCTTCGCGCCTAGGTGAGTGTACACTCATCCTAGTGTCACGGCTTCGCGGCCCAGGAGGGCTTATAGCCCAGCCTGGTGACACGGCTTCGCGACCTGAGCGAGAATACTTGCCTCTCGAGCTCCAGCGTCCCGGCTTCGCGCCTAGGTGAGTGTACACTCATCCTAGTGTCACGACATCATGGTCCGGGTGAGAATACTTGTCACTCAGCCTCGGTCCCACGACTTCGCGACCTGAGCGAGAATACTTGCCTCTCGAGCTCCAGCGTCACGGCTTCATGGCCTAGTTGAGTGTACATCTCACCTAGGTCACGGTATATTTTGCGTGCCCGGTGACTAGCCCGATGCCGCTTATCGCGTACTCGGTACTATCCCGATGCCGCTAATTGTAAGCAACTCATCAAACAGAAGAAAGCCTAAGTAAGGCAAAAGTCACACAAGGTGCAATGTAAGGACTTTCTGTAAAGAAAATTGAAGCATGATCCACTAGTCAAGTATTATCATTCATGCAAGACTAAAATGAATGGACTCTCCGTAAAACAAAGTACGAGTCTAGCGGGACTCACCTGGCCCTTTGCCTTTTATCTTTTGTTAATCTTGTGATTCGTTTTTCATAGAGCGAGAATAGAAATCTCTCGTCATGACGAATGTCAAACTGGTTGTGTGAGGAAATTTCCCACAGACGGCGCCAGTGTTGGAACTCGGATTTGTTGGAACCTCGTTCCAACGGAAGGGAAACCGGCAACACTCCGGATTCCTGAGTCTGTCTTTTCTTCTTTCCACAAGCTCTCAAGGCTCTCTTGCGATCAGTTTCACGAACCTCCAAGACTCTCTTGTTTCAAGAGGAGATGTCTCCAGGTTCCTGCAAAAGCCAGACCCGGAGCTGGGACTCCCCGGGAAGGGCACTCCGACGCTCAAGTTAGTGATCATATAAATAATGTATTAGGCAAACGAGCAATTATAAAGAGTCATGAGAGATCAAGTGTCCGGGTGTGAACGACATACCTTAGAAGGGATTTCACCTCCTTATAGATCAAATATACTCATCTACTAATTAGTAATGTAATGGGCGATATATCATCCAAGCATGAACAATGTGAACCATTATTACATGGCATAACCTATTAACCCGTAAGTACATATATGCAAAGCCTAATCAGCCATGTCATCTGCATAAGCATGCATTTACCCAAATCATGCTCAGGGAACTTATGATTCTCCACCATCCGAGACTAGATCTCGATCTGTGCTTATTTCATCATTTCATTCAATCATAACTTTACCTTAATCATTCAGACTATCAGTAATCATGCGTTTAAGGCCATCAAGCTAAGTATTATGCATATAAATCTTCCCATCAACCTGTATATATGTATATCTAGACCAAACACCCTATTGATGGCTTCAATCCATGATTTCATTAATCAATTGCCAGAAACGTACCAAACTCTTGTATCAATTTGGACTTGTTGTAATGCTAATTAGGGATATACTTAACATGTGGTTAAGGGGTGGAGAATTGAAGAACCTTACCAAACCTGGAGTAAGTAATGGTTATGAGCATACCAGGAGGTCACATTTGACTCACCGAAGCTCGGCATCGGTTTGTTGGTCAGCGATGGAAAATACGAGACCATGACGGTGACGGAATTTGTCCGGAAGTGCACGTATGCGACAACTAAGACGGGACGATCGACAGTAGAGTTTAGGTGAGTGGCGATGAAGTCCAGGACGTGCTCACGAGCCGAGATATAGCTCAGTCGGGGTTCGACATTGGTCTATTAGCCTTGAATGCTTCTCGTGTGTCCTAGCCGAGGTTGTTTGTGTGATGGTCGAACTCCATTTCTGCCATTAATGGTTGAAGGGATGAAGGGTGAGGTGCTAGGTTGAAGAGGAAGTTGTATGTCCCTTCCTTTGCCCTCTACCTTCCCTCTTTTCCCGATTTGTGCCTTCCTTCCTTTCTTATCACTATTCATTTATATATATACCATCACTTCTGACCTAAGATCTGATATTAGGCATATTTCCAAATGGACTTTGGGCTTCTATTTATCCAACAAGGAGTATCTTTTATTTTTGAATATTTAAATTATGACAAAACAAAGGATAAAATGGGTATATATTTCAATCCTTATTTTGTCTTGAAATGTCTAGAACGTCATTTAAAAAAGAACGGAGAGAGTATATACAAAGATCGTTATCTTCCATCGATAAATATCATTTCCTTATTAAAATGCATATTAATATAAAAGTTTATAAATCAATGAAATTCTTTTTATTTATATAATATTGATTTATAAATAAAATAAAAATAATTATATAATATACTTTTATTTTATGTATTTAACTATTTATACATTATATACAGTTTTAAACTGTTATGCAAATTCAGGGCATGAATAAAGCTAGTTTGCGTGCCAAAAAAAGAAAGAAAAAAGGAATGGAACAGAAAAAACTGTAGGTTCAATTAAAAACCAAATCTCTCAAGCTTTCAATCCGAAACATACTTGAAACTACATTTGTTCTTGACACAAAATTTGCTGGGTAAACCTTAAAATCAAGCTATGGCTATTCCAAGCATTCTTCGTAAGAGAATAAGCAGAACATAAAGGTAAACAAAGATATAGCTCACAGCCTCCTTCCCCTTCTTCCTCCCTTTCGCCTGGTACTGTCTGTTGGGATGGGTGTCACATCCTCTGTAATAAGAGAACACATATCAATATAATGCAAATATAAACAGACGACAATTAACATGGAGCATGAATGAGAAAGACTCACCAATACGGCCAATTTTCATTCCTGAACGAGCAAGAGCTCTGAGAGCAGACTGAGCACCAGGGCCTGGGGTCTTGGTCTTGTTTCCACCTGTAGCACGGAGCTTAATGTGAAGAGCAGTGATGCCCAGCTCCTGAAATATCACAACATAACTTGTTAATAACTTGCAAAAATCAAGATTGAGATGTCAGTGGAAAAATTTAGTTTAAGAAAGTTATTAAGTAGGTAAAGATTCATGCCTTGCAACGCTGAGAAACATCTTGTGCAGCAAGCATAGCAGCATAAGGAGATGACTCATCTCTGTCAGCTTTCACCTTCATCCCACCTGTTTCCAATACACAAACATTGTATGTCAACGCGTCAGAACATAGAGCACCAGATGTAAGATTACAGAATATAGATAAAAGCCAAAAGAGAAAATACAATGGCATGAGGATTGCAAGAGTATCACTTGACTAATTTGAAATGCATATTTTGAAAAGAAAAAAAAATCACTGTTACACTTGCCAGATATCATTAGAAGTTCGGAAAGTGGGAAGGCCGTAGGAAAATGATAAAATCTACAACTTCATTGATCACTCTTCAGGAAACAAGATAATATAGACTCAATTCAATGGAAAAGATGAAATAAATGAAATTATGGACAAAGAGACGAGTAAATGAGCTATAATCCTACTGTTGTAAACATGCCCACAAGACACAGATTTGCTAGCAAAGTTAGGAAAGCTAGTGCAATTTAAGTAACAGATCAGTTAAATGACCAGAAAGATTAAACCTTTACAACTAGGAACACGATACAAATCAAATTTGCTCAATGCCACAAATACATAACACAAATTCAAATTCAAGAGCAGCTACTTGTTTACAAGTCAAAAGAAATCACTATAATACATCAATCTGGCAATTGTAATCAGACTGAGATTTAAAACAAACAAGCATACCAGTGATGCGAACCATTGTTTCCCTCCCAGACAGATCAGTGACGTGCTGCAGGTCGAAATACAATGTAAAACTCACATTACAAAAACAAAAACAGGAAGGAAACAATTGACGATTTTTGAAGAATTTCTTACAATGAAGGTATCATTGAAGGATGCGAAGATGTGAGCGACGCCGAAAACGTGCTCACCGGGCTTCACAGTTGGTCCAAGTGTGACAGTCTCCTCCTTGGGCTCTCTGGTCTTCCTCTTCGATGCCTATAACAAAATATAGTGTAAGAATTATTCCAATCCTCCATTAAAACAAACAGACAAGCGTAGAAGTGAAACGGAGAGATCGGAGGTACCATCGCTGCAATTGAGTGAAGACAAGGAGAATACGAAGCTGCTACTAGGGTTTTGCTTCAAAGGAGGCGAAGATGCAGAAAACGGGAACGCTGGAGTGTTTTATATCAGGTTAGCGAATGGTATTGTGTCTGGAGAAATTGGGCTACTCTTTTCCTTATTTGGGCCCAGAAGTCGATAAAGGCCCATGAGTAGTCCAGCAGCAATAATCTTTATCTTTTATCTTATCTTAATCTAATCTTAATTTATAAATCTAAATTTTGAGTGTCAGGGACACGAGTACTTCTCTTTTATTTATTTCAAACTAAAAATAATCATCTTTCAAAGTTTAAATCTGTATATTATAAATTTTAACTCAGGCATTAAACATGAAATGTTTCAGCTTATCCTCACCATTATCCAAATAGCGCATTCAATTCTTGTGTCTTCCTATAATGAGAACCTGAATTTTGATTGAGTTGTCGAGAA
This sequence comes from Oxyria digyna, assembly GCA_029168935.1. Classification (NCBI taxonomy): domain Eukaryota; kingdom Viridiplantae; phylum Streptophyta; class Magnoliopsida; order Caryophyllales; family Polygonaceae; genus Oxyria; species Oxyria digyna. The sequence goes on along the minus strand of JAPVLV010000001.1, from coordinate 58,620,174 downwards.
TTGGGTTGTCTCACTGTCTAGTTTTCAGATAAAAACCCTAATGACTGTGTTTTTTTAGTTTTCTACCCCAAATTTATAAACTAGTAAACTACCTAGCTCGTCTAACAACTTTATTGTCTCAATCCAATAAAGAAAATGGTGGGTAGTCCAAGAAGGAAAGCCAAGTCCTTCAAGAATTTGTTGTCCCATCATATGTGCTCTTCAACCCTAGCTTGAGTGCTCCAAAGAAGCACAGGCTCAACACAAAAAAATATTTTTCTTACTTCAACCAGTTCATCAGCTGGAGGAGCTACTCTTGGTAGTTTTTACACTAGATGTGTCCCAAATCCTTGTGGATCCAAGGTTGTTGCAAAGATAAAGAAAAGTGTTGTAGCAATTGCACAATTAGAGGAGGAAGAAACTGAGCACAGTGGTGAAGAAGGTGATGAAGAGATCTTGGTTTCAGACTCTTCAGATGAGGAGGGAATAGAATTTATTCCAACTCCTTTTGATGACTTGTCAGATGATGATTCAGTTTATGAACAAAATGTGGATAAGGAGGTCTATGATGAGGTTATGATTGTAGATGGTGCTCAAGTGAAGTTGGAGGATGATGTGTTTGACATAAGGGTTGAAGATGATCTGCAATATGAAAGCTACAACACTGGATCTGATGCCAATCCTCGAGTAAGGTGTCATGTATTCAATCCTTTATTTGATTTTAATTGGAGCATTCAACTAAGTCATGGAATGAAATTTGGGTCAAATGAGGTGTTTAGAAAATCATTGAGGCAGTGTTATTTGGAGAATGACTTAGTAAGAGAATCTCATCAATTTTGCTTGAACAAGTGACATTGTCCATTAAAACATGGGAGGAAGAATTGTATACTTGGATGTGTAGAGAAGTGTGAGTTTAGAATTTCATCTAGGAGAATGGGCTCAGATGGTACCTTTCAAATAAAGGGTTTTGAAGCAAAGCATGAATGTGGTTGGCAAGACACAAACAAAAAAGTCACCTCAATTTGGCTAGCTGACAAGTATTTGGATCATTACAGAGATGATCCTCAATGGAGAATCAAGTATTTCGTTCAAACTGTTAGGAGGGAACACAATGTTAATATCAGTTATTTCCAGGCATGGAGGGCAAGAGTGAGGGAAGTGTTGAAGACATGAAGCTATGCACGAGCAGTATACTAAGGTTTGAGATAATGTAGCCACTTCCATGAAGTGGAATCCTGGGAGCACAGTGAAGGTACAATACAAAGTCATTTATGTTTTTCCAAGCAATAATCTAAATTGAGTGGTCGGTGATAATTAAGAGAGGTGAAAGGGGATAAGAAGGGCGAGGGAGTTATCGTATCCTCAAGCTTGACTTCGATCTCGAAGTTGGTTTCCTTAAGAGTCTTGACGAAAAACTTCCATTTTTAGGAGAACACAAGAGCTTCCTCGGCCAGAGAAGTTGAAAATCACATGAAGTAAATCAAACGAACTTTGTGTTGGAGCAATGAAGGAATTTGGATAGTGTTAGTATGCCTTGAATCTGTTGTATGGGCTTATTTGGGCCCATCAGTTTTGTTGTTGGGCTTAGGGTTATTTAGCGCTATATATAGCGGCTTATGTGTAAACCTAATTGTACCGAAAACTGTAATACCGCCTCCGTATAATCTGATCTCCCTCTCCTGTGGACGTAGCCAATCTTTGGTGAACCACGTATATCTGTGTGTCTTTCTTGCGTTTACTTTGTTCTCGTTTCGATTCTGTTACAACAAACTGGTATCAGAGTAGGTTCGAATTTCCGCCGAGAACGATGTCGGTATCCATGACGAAGATCGACAAGTTTACAGGGAGAAACAGTTTCAGTCTGTGGCGAATCAAGATGCAGGCTTTGCTGAAGCAAAACGGTCTGTGGGCGCCGTTAGCGAAAGACAAGAATGGAATGGATGCAACCTCCGTGGAGTTCAAAACTATGGAGGAAAAGGCTCATTCGATGATTATGCTGTGCCTCGCTGACGATGTCATTACAGAGATTGCAGATCAGGAAACCGCTGCAAAGTTGTGGTCGAAGTTGGAGAGCCTCTACATGACGAAGTCATTGACCAGCAAGTTGATGTTGAAGCAACGTCTTTTCAGCCTGCGTATGGAAGAAGGTACACCTCTTAGAGATCACCTTGATCAATTGAATACAATTCTGTTAGATTTGCGTAATATTGATGAGAAGGTTGATGATGAGGATGCTGCTTTGATCTTGTTGGTATCTCTGCCTTTGTCGTTTGAGAATTTTGTGCAGTCTTTTATCGTTGGGAAAGAGACTGTGTCGCTGGAGGAGGTTAGGTCTTCGCTTCACAACAGAGAGATGCGTCATAAGGCATCTGGTTCGGGTACAGAAAATCAGGCTTCCGGGTTAATGGCCAGTGGAAGCAAGGAGGGCAAGAAAGGTAAGAAAAAGGGTCACTGGAAGAAGCAGCAGGAGCGCCCAAAATTACCTAAAGACGTCTGTGCCTACTGTAAGGAAAAGGGTCATTGGAGGAGTGACTATCCTAAGAGAAGGCAAGAGCAGAAACCTGGCTCTGCTGCAGTAGCAGAAGATGATGCAGATTCCGAAAGTGATATTGTGTTGATGGCTGAGGAATACACCCATCATTCTGATAAGTGGGTTCTTGATTCTGGAGCATCGTATCATATCTGTCCGAAGAAGGAGTTGTTCACAACATATAGCTGCATAGATGGAGGTAGTGTTTCAATGGCAAACGACTCTGTCTGCAAAGTGGTTGGGATCGACTCAGTCCGATTCAGAACGCATAACGGGAATTTCTGCACAGTCAAGGAAGTCAGACATGTTCCACACATGACCAAGAATCTGATATCTTTAAGCCTTCTGGATAGTAAGGGTTTCAGGTATGAAGGTGAAAATGGAATTCTGGTTGTCTGCAAGGGTTCTGAGGTGATTCTGAGAGGCGTCAAGCAGGGAACTTTGTATATCTTACAGGGTTCTACAGTAACAGGTTCTGCAGCTGTTGCATCAGTGGTTAATGATGTTGATCTGACCAGACTGTGGCATATGAGACTTGCTCATATGAGTGAACGTGGAATGCAGATTCTGTCCAAAGAAGACCTTCTGGGAGGTCATAAGATCAAGAGTCTAGAGTTCTGTGAGCATTGTGTGTTTGGGAAACTACATCGCTGCAAGTTTCCTAAGGCAGTTCATCGAACTAAGGGCACGTTGGATTACATCCATTCTGATTGCTGGGGTCCTGCCCGTGTTGAGTCTTTGAGTGGCTACAGGTACTTTCTGTCTATTATTGATGATTACTCTAGGATGACGTGGTTATTTATGATGAGGCATAAAGGAGAGGCATTCAGTAGATTCAAGGAATGGAAGACCTTAGTTGAAAATCAGACAGGAAAGAAGGTCAAAAGGCTGCGAACAGATAATGGTCTGGAATTCTGTTCATCTGAGTTTGATAAGTTCTGCAGAGATGAGGGTATTGCTCGGCATCACACAGTCAGGTTTACACCACAACAGAATGGTGTAGCAGAACGGATGAATCAGACACTTCTAGAGAGAGCAAGATGCATGCTCTCTAATGCCGGTCTTGCTAGGAGGTTCTGGGCTGAAGCAGTAACAACAGCCTGCTATCTGATAAATCGGAGTCCACACACAGGCATTAATTACAAGACACCTTATGAGGTGTGGTCTGGAAGAGCTGCTGACTACTCAAATCTGAGAGTTTTTGGCTGCACTGCTTATTATCATGTGAGTGAGGGTAAGTTAGAGCCGAGAGCTAAGAAGGGAGTTTTCATGGGCTATGGTGCTGGTGTGAAAGGATACAGGATCTGGTCTGACAACAAGATTATACTGAGCAGAAGTGTAGTCTTTGATGAGAATTCTATGCTGAAGTCCAAGACTAGTGATATAGCAGAGAAAGAGGTTGTTGCTGAGGAGGTGGAGGTGCCATTTAATGCAGGGGAAATCGAGGCACCACTACCACAACCAGTCACTGATGAGCAAGATACAGATCAGTCTGAGAGTGCACTGCCAGAAACAGGTTCTGATGAAGTTGGGCATCGAAGTGTTGCTCAAGATCGACCTAGAAGGGTTGGAGTCAGACCTCCAGCGAGGTACAGGTTAGCCGATCTGGTAGGATATGCATTGCAGGTGGCCGAGGAGGTGGATGATAATGAACCGTCCACCTACAAAGCTGCAATATCTGGGAGTGAGTCAGCACAGTGGCTTGCTGCAATGGGAGAAGAGATGGAGTCTCTTCATAAGAATCAGACTTGGGAGCTAGTCAGATTGCCTGCTGATAGAAAGGTAGTCACTTGCAAGTGGGTTTTCAGGAAGAAAGAAGGAATGTCTGCTGCAGAGGGTATAAAGTACAAAGCAAGAGTGGTTGCAAGAGGTTTCAGTCAGAGAGAGGGAGTAGACTACAACGAGATCTTCTCACCAGTAGTCAGACATACCTCAATCAGAGTGCTACTAGCGATAGTTGCACATCAGGATCTGGAACTCGAGCAGCTAGATGTGAAAACAGCTTTCCTACATGGAGAGTTGGAGGAGGAAATATACATGTCTCAGCCAGATGGTTTTCAGGTTCCAGGAAAGGAGAATCATGTTTGCAAGTTGAAGAAGTCCTTGTATGGGCTAAAGCAGTCTCCGTGGTAGTGGTATAAGAGGTTTGACACTTATATGAAGCAGCTTGGTTACAATAGAAGTCCGTATGATTGTTGTGTGTACTACAATGACCTGCAGGGTGGTTCACGCATCTATCTGGTTCTATATGTTGATGATATGCTGATTGCTGCTAAGAATAAGTCTGATATTCAGAAGTTGAAGGCTTCTCTCAGTGCAGAGTTTGATATGAAAGATCTAGGTGCTGCTCGCAAGATTCTGGGAGTTGAAATCTATAGGGAAAGGGAGAAGAGAAAACTCTTCCTCTCACAGGAAGGGTACATCAAGAAGATATTAAGCAGGTTTGGAATGTCTTCAGCAAAGTCTATAGATACTCCAATGGCGTCTAACAGCAAGTTGGAAATGTACACTGTTCAGACTGATGAGGGTCAGGAGTACATGTCTCGAGTCCCATATGCCAGTGCAGTTGGGAGTTTGATGTATGCTATGGTCTGCACTCGACCAGATCTTGCATTCGCTGTTAGTGTAGTAAGTCGATATATGGTCAACCCTGGGAAGGAACATTGGCAAGCTGTGAAGAGGATTTTCAGGTATCTTAGAGGTACCTCTGATGTTGGTCTATGTTATGGGAATGACACTCAGTGTTTGGTTGCTGGCTATTCAGATTCTGATTATGCTGGGGATGTGGACAGTAGGAGATCTATGACTGGTTATGTGTTCACTCTAGGAGGTTCTGTGGTAAGCTGGAAGGCAACTCTACAGCCTACAGTTACTTTGTCTACTACAGAGGCAGAGTATATGGCTTTGACAGAAGCTGCTAAGGAGGGAATATGGCTAAAGGGGCTGGTCAATGATCTAGGCCTACACCAGGATCAAGCTTCAGTGTATTGTGACAGCTTGAGTGCAATATGCTTAACCAAGGATCAGGTTCATCATGAGAAGACGAAGCACATTGATGTCAGGTACCATTTTCTGAGAAATGAGAAGAGAATCCAGGTGAAGAAAATAGGGACTGCTGATAACCCTGCTGATATGTTCACCAAGCCAGTTCCTGAGAGCAAGTTCAAACACTGCTTGGATTTGCTCAACATCAGTGACCATTAGTTGCTCTGAGGGGCAATTCTGAGGAGAGGGAGATGTCTGTTATCTGGCACTGTCATGGTGCGTCTGAGAGTCTACCTGGAGGATTCAAGTCAAGGTGGAGATTTGTTAGTATGCCTTGAATCTGTTGTATGAGCTTATTTGGGCCCATCAGTTTTGTTGTTGGGCTTAGGGTTATTTAGCGCTATATATAGCGGCTTATGTGTAAACCTAATTGTACCGAAAACTGTAATACCGCCTCCGTATAATCTGATCTCCCTCTCCTGTGGACGTAGCCAATCTTTGGTGAACCACGTATATCTGTGTGTCTTTCTTGCGTTTACTTTGTTCTCGTTTCGATTCTGTTACAACAGATAGCGGTGGAGTAAGAAGTATGAAATCGTGTATCTTTATAACCGGTTCAGTGTTACAACCTTCTTCTCGGTCACTGCCAGCTCAGAGACTCAATTTAGAGCGTTTTCGATCCAAATCTACAAGCAATCGATGAGATTTGGTTCTGAGTCAAGCTGAAGCTTGAACAAATAAACATCATATAACCAGAAAGACTATAATAAGAATCTTACTCTCCTTCCCTATCTTCTTGTATTAGGGTCAATAACTGGATATTAAATTGGATTAATGAACCATTTGCACTTTCATTTGCATTTTCCCTGTGGTAGCACATTTTCACTTTCATTTGTATGAAGTTTCCTGACAACTTTACTACTTTCATGTACAAAATGATCAAGGTCGGTGTCACCTCCCATTCCATTAAAGTGCACATTAAAAATTGTAGTTGAATACTTCATTACTAAACAACTAGATATGGGTCTCGCGCTCCGCGCGAGAAAATTACGGATTTTCGTATGTGATTTAATATAGTTATACATTATTTGTTAATATGTTGTTGTTGTTATCAAATTTATTAATATTTGTAAATATAAATATTTTTTATTTCCTTATATTTATGTTTGAAGTAGTTTTAAAACATAATATTAGAATAAGTTTGCATTGTCATAAGAGAAGCTCACACATTAATTTAATTTGTGACTTAATCAAGTAGACTATAAATAAATATAACATAGGGATATAAGAAAGATATTTAAATACATGTCCAAAAGTCCAATAGGAGGTGATTAAGAAATGAGTAATGCATTAAATTGGTACTAATTTCATTCAATTTTGGCAATGGACAGCCAACTTTTATATAGATAAGATAGTCCCTCCTCAAGGCGAAAACCTTATGTACATTAACACTTCCAAACATTACGCACTAAAAAATGCAATTAGAAAAATTGAAAGATGATTAGATGAATGCAATGAAAACTAAACTTACCATGGATTCAAAAACTCAAGTTGTTTGTTTACATCATCCTCTCACTGTTTTTTTACAGTGCCTTGAGTTGTTAATGTAATTATTTATATATCTACATATATATTCTTGATAGAACTAAAGAATTTGTAAAGGAAAAAGCAACTTCATGCTACAATACTTTAAAATTTCCCATAACTTCATCACAGAAATGACTTGTTATACTAAATAAAAAATTCCTCTTTAGGCACAATAGTTCCAGATAATGCCCAGAAAAGTTTGTATACCAATTTCATTGTATACTTGACGGCACACATAAAAACATGAGGGTAACCCAATCAATCATTCTTCAACCTCTCCACTCTCTCCATCTCCTTGCCTTTGGCAACCCTAGCTTATCCAAAACAGGTTGCAATTCCTTCGCCGAGATGTATCAATCGTGATATTCGTCGAATACCTTGAACACCTCCATCAGATCTGATTCCTCTTGCGAATCCTCATCTTCGATTTTGCCTTCGGCAACGAACGCCTCGTCCACCGATTTGTGAAGAGATGCGAAGTCTTCGAAGGTTAAACATGCGGATCGTGGCTTCAGGAACGAGTTTATGGTGGAAATTAGGTCTGATTCGGATGGCTATGTTTCCAATCCGAGGGAGGCGAGCGCTTTCGCGATCTCGTGGGTGCTGATTAGCTCGTCTCCGTTCCCGTCGAAGATGTCGAAGACGCGGAGGAGACGAATGTAGTTTAGGTTGGGGATTCGGAGGATGAAGGGGGGAAAATCCACCGCCGCTTTTTTTACTCCCCTTTAAAAAACGAACTTCATCTTCCTCATTTCAAAACAAATCTTCAATTAATGTATGTTTCTTCTTCCCTTATGCTTTATAATGTTGATTCTAAATGAATATATGTTGTTAGTATAGGAAATTTCATATTATATGATGTTTTGATATTAAATGTTGATTTAGAAATGATTTTATATAGTATTAGGTTGTTTGGAATAGATGAAAGATGATGATTTTGAATTATGGTTGATTAGTGGATGTTTTTTTTATGTTGAATAAGTTGAAATTCATTAGGGTTAGGGATTTTTATTAGGGTTTATATTTTATTTAAGGTTTTGATGTTTATTTGGTAATTTACTTAAATTGATAGGTTTTTTAGTTAAAATATACAATTTTTCGCCGGAAAATGTCACCGGAAATGTCGCCGGGGTGTATAAGATCACCGGAGAAGAAAGTGTTAAATCACGCGTCACGCGTGACGTCAGTCCTCGCAGAACGCGAAAGTCATGCCACTCGCAGAACGCGAGAGTCATGACCTCGCAGAACGCGATAAATTTCCATAACTGGCAATTTCTCCTTCTGCAGAACATGTGTATTCTGCACAATTTGTTTTCTGTGTTTTTGTCTATATGCGTTTATTTACTGATTTTATTTTGTATTGTTTTAGGTAATGTATCGTCCTGGTCATTCAACTCGTCGGAGAAACCGAGACGTTGTGAGGGAAGAACCCCCGGTTGAAAAAACAAAACGGAAGGGGAAAGCAAAGAAGGCTGCACCTGTGGAGCTCTTCCCCGAGGGACTCCCCGACGTTGATGAACGCCCTAACGTTGATGAACGCCTCCCAATTGGTCCCAAGGCAGTTATTCAATTGGACAACTGTGTACTAGTTGGAACTCATACCCAGTTGGTTGAGACCTTGTTTCCCAAGATAGTTATTCAATTGGACAACTGGGTTGCTGGGACCATCTTTTTCCACGGGATGCACTAGTGGAAGTCGGACAAGGGTGAGTTGGACAAAGTTGGGGTGGTGAACAGGGGTTTGCTGGACATGCTGAGGAGAAGAAGAAGAAGAAGAAGAAGAAGAAGAAGAAGAAAGTTAGGAAGTTTCATATTAGAAAGTAATTCATAAGAAGATCCAAAACATACCGGAACAAAATGTTTCTCCCTGTCAATATAGAATAAGCAGATCGTCGGAAGTGTGTCACCTGCTTCTAACCAAAATGTTTCCATCTCCATTTACTTCAAACCAACCATTCACATGGGTGCGCATTGACGCAGGTATCTGAGACTTGTACTTGCCAATCACCTTAATCTTTGGTTTCTTGAATGTTTCAGAATTAGAAGCATTTCTTTGCTTCTTTGGAGGTGTTTCTTCCAAAGCTCTAGCATCCATCTCAGCATTAGTGTGCTCCCATGCAGACGGTCTTCTTTGCGTTGACCTTGGTTGTTTGTTAGGAGCTCCGACTGGACGCCCCCCGGTGTGCTTTGAAATAGCCGACTCTTTTAGAAGAGTATTTACTCTCCCAATGTCTAAAACAGTTTGTGCACACTTCTCTTGATCATGGGGGCACAAGTTCGGAAACGTTTCCTCATAGAAAGTCTGAAAAAGACGCCTTGCCACCTTACTCTTAACTTCGAGTATGCCAGGAACATCAACTTCTTCCAAACTCAATGTACTCCAGAAAGGGTGCAACTCTGATACTCTTAATGGTCTTTGCTCCTTCCAATGTCTTCCAATCTGATGAACACACATCAACCCATCTCTAATCTTCATCTCACAGCTACAAAACATAGTAAAGTGCACACCAAATCTCTCCCCCTTCGTGTATTCCTTAAGCAATTCCTCTATGCATTTGTAAGACACTTTGAACTTCAAGACTTTAAACAAGTCGGCCCCTTTAACAACTGTGAAGCTCTTATTCAAACTCTCGGTGAAAGACACATTAATCTCCTTAAGTTGGTTCGCCGCCATTGTTTTGTATTCTTTGAACATTGTGTCTAGCCTACCCTTTCCACTTGACAAGTAAGACTTAAGACACGAATGTGCTCCTTCAACTCTAAAATGTTCGAAAAACAATAAGAACAAACATAATATGCAAATACAAACAGAAACTTTGCATCATTCTGAAATGTGCAAATTCTCGCGTTCTGCGAGTTGTACACGCTTCGCGTTCTGCGCGTGGTACACATCTCGCGTTCTGCGAGAATGTGCATTACAGAAGATCATATTCTCATATATAGAAGGTAGACATAAATTAGAGAACATACATGTTTGTCGTGTTATTCCCGAGAGTGAAGACATTATCCGTCCATGCTGAAACAAGTCTTTCTTTGTAACGGTTTAGCCAATTCTTTCTCACGTAGTTCAATACGGTTGGATAAGCTCCCCATTCAATCTCAAGTGTCTTCAACGTTTTGTTGTAACCTTCTTCATTGGTTTGTTCGAACACGTTATAATAATCATTAGAAATATGAACCCCCAATGCTTGTGTGCCCATAGCTATCTTGCCTCTCGCCTCTATGTTCTTCCTTACATGTCGTCTACATAAGAGAAACTTTGCATTTGGCCATAACATGTCCGTTGCATTCATAAGAGCCATCTCACGGTCTGTGACGAAGCAAGTAGGCGATGCTCCTATTCTCAAATACATCGTCTGCAGCTGCTGCAACGCCCACAAATAACTGTCCTCGCTCTCGGCCTCTAACCATACCCCGCACACAACATAATTCTTCCATGTAGAAGTCAAACCGACTATCTCCAGGAAGGGAACATTGTACCTTAGACCAAAATACAGAAAGATTGCACCTTTAATTCAGAGTCTTAAATGTTTCTACTAGGAATAGCATCTGTAATGCTCTTTCTCGCGTCACGCGAGGACACACCACCTCGCGTCACGCGAGTTTGTACTTTGTCCAGAATCTTTGCATTCAAAGATGCATAAACACTGAATCAAGGACATTCCTCGCGTAACGCTAGGTGGTGTGTCCTCGCGTTCTCCGAGAATCATTTTTTACCACAAATCTTCAAATTTTCATGAATTTTAAAATAAAACATAAAAACAGAATGATAAATAATTACTTGTTCGTGCTATAAGTCAAGTCCATCAAAAGGACATATAGAAACGCCTTTAAGAGTTTCATTGATTCAGGGCTAGCAAAGAACAAGTCGCCTATTATCGAAGGATTCTTTGCACTTGGCCTATACTCCATGAAGTAGTTGTTCTCTTTGCATTGGTGAAAGAATTCTTGAACCACGGTTCTACCTTCCATTTCCTCTTCCCTTATATCTCTTACCAAATTGTACACTTGTCTCTTCTTTGTGCAACTTTCGGGATCCTTGTTTATCTCAGTGTAAATCTGATTTGGAGAACAATGACAAAGTACCATCTCACGAACCATTTTCTTTTGATCAGGGGTTGGCCTCCCAGCAAATGCATTCCCGACCAAACTATCTCCAATAGGATGGTTGTGCAAACCACAAACAACTGTTAATCTCCAATTCTCTTCAACACGGTTCTCCATGAGCTTCAACTGAAATAGACACCCCGTTTTCTTACTCTTTGTGTTTGATCTAACTCCGACACCTTTAGGCTTATAACTTCCCGCTTTCTCACAAATGATTTGAACCTTACCACTTTGCCCCGGTTTAGATGGTACACTCCTTCCAATAGAGATCATAAACTTATGTTGCTTTGCAACATTCAACGCCCACAAATGACCAATCTCCTTAGAGGCAAACACTTGCTCCGTAGTGAAATATTCCGAATAATCCCTAGAAACAACATCTTCCTCACATACGGGACTAACAAACTTTGGTGCAGTGCGTAAAGAGGGAAGAAACCACATATCCTCTTCTACGTTTGTAGGTGGGTTAGAAAACTGTGAATCAAACGCATCATAGCTTGATGACACTTCATATGTACATGACAATTCATAAGTAGATGGCACGGGCAATTCATATGTAGATGGCACGGGCAATTCATATGTAGATGGCATAGGAAATTGATAAGTAGATGACACATGTTGTTCATATGTAGATGGTTGATGATAATCACCAAAGTCGTCAATCCCTAAATCAAATGACGGTGGCGAACATGGCCTTGTATTCCGGGAGGGGTAGGTGTAGTCATTCAACTGGATTGCATTCAATCCAGTGAACAAAGAAAAATTCACCTATACACAATAAAGAGTTAATACTCTGTAATGTGCAAGTTCTCGCGTTCTGCGAGGTAGGCATATCTCGCATCACGCGAGGTGCTTCCTCTCGCAGAACGCGAGAACTTGCTAACGTTGAAACGCAGTGAAACGGGCTCATTTAACATAAACATGAACAAATCTAAATTTTCTACATTAAAAACCCTAAAAACCCTAAAAACATGAACAAATCTAAGTTTTGGACATTATATGCAAAAACCATCTCTTCAACACTTACTACTACTACATTTAACATGAAATACAACATAATAACTTCATTTTAGCTATTAATGGTGCAAAACAAATTAAAATTCAAAAATTAAGTAAGAACATTACCTCATTTGTATGGTAACTTGATGAACCACCATCTCCATTCCCTCCTTTGTTGAATTCCTCTTCATCTTCCATTATTTTAGATGTTTTTAGAGTGTTTTGAAGTTTGAAGGTTTTGAAAATGGGTTTTAATGGAGGGTCAAAGAGGTGAAAGATGATAAAAAGAGGTGTTAGGGTAGGGTTAATAGGTGTTACAGATTACTTAAAATAAGGGGGTAGTTATTATAGTTAGGTGGGGACAAGACATGGTGCACAACAACGTCTATCTGATATGTAATGCTTGCGTTCTGCGAGGTGACGTGCACTTGCGTTCTGCGAGGTACTTGACACTCGCGTTACGCGAGATTAGCATTTTAAAAATTAACCTAATTTTTTGCTAATCTCGCGTTACGCGAGTGTCACGTACCTCGCAGAATGCGAGTGACCAGGCGGTGTTTGGTAAAGGCACCGGGCTGTATATAGCATCCGTGTTTCTTAGAGATGGATTCAGTCGTATGTGTTTCCGTGACATTTCACAAGGTCGCATGTATTAAATATTTTAAATAGTATAATTATGTTTATATTATTAAGTAGTACTCTATATTTTATAGTTTTTGATTTATGGTTTGTGATTTACCGTTTATAGTTTAAGTTATAATTAACTTATAGTAAAATACAAAACTGAAGATATATATAAAAGAAAAGATATATTGAGTAACATGGTAAAAATTTAGAAAAGGTATAATAATGAATTTTATATCTTTTAAATTTATAATATAATAAAATATTAAATAAGAATAGTATAATCTACTAGATATCTTTTTATTTTATTTTTCTGTATCTGATCTATTTTTTGAAATAAAAGATAAAATTAGAAGTAGCAACCATATGAAAAAATAGATAATGAATAGTATAGAAAAGATTTGTCAAGTGTATTAGATTATATTTGGATAATGTGTACAGATTAGCAGGTTGTTCGGAAAATTAACACTAAGCGGGCGGACGTGGAGAGGAACAAGGCGCAACATGACAAGGATTTGGAGGAGGCGAAGGTCTATTGGTCTTGGTTGTCCAGGGTGGAGGTTTATGAGGGGTATGCTGCTGGTAAGCACAAAGATTGGGATCCGGTAGGCGAGCATGCTGAGTTTAGGGAGGCTTTTCCGGAACCTCCTGCAGGTGTTCATCCTGACGTCGCAGATGTTGAAGGCGGGGAACACGTCGACGAGGAGGAGGTTGCGGCTGATGAAGAGGAAGGTGATAGTCGCGCATCCGACTCTGGGTCGTCTGAGGGCGAGTCCAAATCCTTGTAGTTTTTGGCTTTTTCTTTGCGTAGTGTATTTCTACGCGTTGCTTGTAGTTGGGACGCTTATTTTCTTTTTCAAACGTTATTATCCTTGTTCTTTGTCGTTGGATTTTTTTCTTCAATATACTTGTTCTCCTGTTTTCTTGAATCTTTTGCGTTGCTTTCTTTTAAGCACTTCTCATTCTTTTTCTTGGCGTAATCCTACCCCTTTTGGTAGGTTTGAGTTAGACTCTTCGTAGACTAGGTTAAAGCTACCAAAGATTCTTATGCTCGCTTCATTCGTTCTTCGCGTCATGTGCGTTGTTCTTCACGTCGGAGATGTCTTGGTAGCTTACTCTTTCTTTGGTTCTGGTATCCTTTTTTATGCGTTGTGCTTTGGTACGCGTATCTTGTTTTGCGTACGTCTAGAACTTTTTTCCTATTGATTCTAATTTACTTAACCTCTTACGCGTAGCTCATTTATGAGTACGTAGGTTTAGTTCTTGGTTTTCGCTTTTGCTACTTTTTCTTTATGGGGTATGATTTTCTACCCCTAGTATGATACTTTGCTTATAGTGAACGCGTTAGAGGGTTTCACTTACTTAATGAGATGGTATGGTCATTGAGGCTGCTTTAGTTACGTTGTCGGCTTACATGAAGGTTGGGTCCAACATTTCCTCCGAACCCTGAAGCGAGTGGCGGACATAGGTCAGCGTGTGACTTTATCAGCTTGTGACGTTACCCCTTACTTTTAAGGTGGGTCCGTTGCTTCACGCTAGCGTTAGGTCGACGTCGAACTCTTTTAATCGACGAGTCTATTCATCGTGTGGCGTCCGATTTCTAGATTGTTAGGACTTACGATGTCGGTGGACGCATCCCTGCCGGTTTGGAATTTTGCCCGTGGATTCATGACTCTCAGAGGGGCTGGAAGGCGTGAAGACGCGTTTCTGGAGAATGATCGTGTCAAATAGGTTCGACCTTGTTTGCTCAGAGGATTCGGCCGACTTCGTGAGGTACCGGGCTTCATTCCCCATGACCATTGCCACACGTCGCTAACAATCATGGGAAGCGTCGACTCGGAGTCGGCGGTTCGGTTAACGTTGCCTACGCGTAGATGAAGCTTCAAATGCGTAGACTAACGAAATTCGCCCCCGGCGCGGATTTTCACCGCGGCCTTCTTGCTTCTTATTTGGGACGCTGTACTCAAGAGGCACGTTCTCTTAATAGACATAGAGCAAGTCGTGGAAATGAAACAACTCAGCATGCTTAACACGTTGGAAAGAAAGGTCTACTTATATATTAATAAAAGATGCATCATGCGATAACAAACATTGACTCTGACGCCTACCCCTAGTCGCCGCGACCCCTTGTCGCTTTGACTTGACGATAACGACGTGTTCTTATTAAAAACTTAATCCTACTCATGCAAAGGGAAATAAATGGGAATCAAAAGACGCATAGAAGTATCTCAAACTCTTTTCTGATGGTGTCTTTACGGTGGATGATGTTTCAAGAACATGTAGCTTAAGTCAGGGTTCTCCTCCATAAATCTCCTCCACTTTTGAACTCGGAGATTTTGCTTTCGTTTCCGTAGAGATGCATCGCGCTTATCGATGCCTTCATCTCGCTTCTCATACGGCTTTTTCTTTGACACGTCGGGGGTTACTCTTCTACCCCTAGCTTTTTTCTTGGACTTTTCTTTCCGTATTCTTGAGCATTTTGACCCCTTACTATTCGGTGATTCAGACCATGAAGATGCTTTCCTTTTTTCCACTCTTCGGATGGCGTAGGACTTGACTTCTACGATATATGTCTCGTCGCCTACCCGGCCAATTTCTTCCTTTGCCTCGTAGAGCCTTCGTTGAGCGTATCTTACTTGTTCTTCATGGTCTTTTAATTGCTACGTTTTGCTCTTTTTCTCTAGGGATGTGTTAGTTGTACTCTTCATTACTATGATGTAGCACTCCCTTGCTACCTGTGCTTCGCCCTTGATATCTTGAATTCCCCACAGAGATGGAAACTTCAGGGATTGATGGTACGTTGAAGGTATAGCTTTCATATCGTGTAACCACGGCCTTCCCAGGATTATGTTATAGGGCGACTCGGCCTCCATTACTACGAATTTGGTTTGCATATTGACCCCTTCCGCCAGAGTGGTTAGGGTGATTTCTCCTAGCATATCGGCGACTTCGCCACTGAAACCTACTAGAGGGATGTACTTTTTCACCACGTCGTCGCTAGATAATCCAAGCTCCTTGATCGCGGACAAGGTGATGATGTTGGCCGAGCTTCCGTTATCGACGAGGATTCTTTTAACCTTGCAATTACTAATGGTTAAGGAGATAACTAACCCGTCGTGATGATCTACACTCCCGTTGGGTTCCTCGAACGTGATTGGGCAATCTTTCCTAACGGTCCTGACGTGGTAGATCGGCACAGCACTTCCTTCGCCGCGTAATACCTTGACGCTTCTTTTGGCGGCGGAGGCGGTACATCCACTTATGGGGGAGCCTCCGAAGATCGTGTTGATTGTCCTTGAAAGATTCGATGAAGGAGGTGGTGGCGTTGCAGATCTTTTTCCTTTCCTTGCTCCTTCGAACGCGTCCCTTCCCTCTTTGGAAAGTAAATCTAACAGGTCGCCTCTTTTCAGGAGACGTAGAACTTCTTTCCTCAGAGTATGGCAATCATCTGTCGGATGTCCTGAGTCGTTGTGGAACTCAAAGTATCCTCTTCCTGATCCCGATTTCTTTTCAGGATTTGGTTTTTTAGGCCACTTCACGTCGTGGAGCTTTTCCATCGCGTTCATAACTCTCAACGCATCGGTCTTCA
Organism: Oxyria digyna; assembly: GCA_029168935.1. Lineage (NCBI taxonomy): Eukaryota > Viridiplantae > Streptophyta > Magnoliopsida > Caryophyllales > Polygonaceae > Oxyria > Oxyria digyna. The sequence continues at coordinate 58,603,774 of JAPVLV010000001.1, read as the reverse complement.
TGTACACACCTCTTTCGACTGCGTAGACGCTATTGATTTCGCTTACGTTATGCACCATGGGAGGTTCTCTATGGAACGGCTTGTTTCTTCTATCGTAACGTTCGCCATCTTTCCGTTGGGGAGAATCTCTGCGCGGAGGGGTACGTTGATAAGCGGTGTTTTACATACCGCAACTATGGATTATTAGCTAGTTTTGTATAGGATTATGTTACTTGTTCCTATGTAATCTGTATCATGGAGCTGTTCGAGAGAAGATTTACATACGAGATTCCAAGAGATGATACAAGCATTGGAAGCATTGAAGCATAAGGAAGAAGCTGCTGAAGACGAAGACGAAGACTTGAAGAAATCAGCAATTCTGCCTCAGACAACAAGCCGCACCCGCGGGTTTCATCCTCAGACAAGGATTCGGGAAAGCTAAAACCGCACCCGCTGGTCTCAAGCCGCACCCGCGGTTCTCACTTTCAGCCAAACCATTCGAGAAAGATCAAGCCGCGCCCGCGGGTCTCAAGTCGCGCCCGCGGCCCTCTGCCATCCAGAGAAGCTGAAGAAATCCAAAACCGCGCCCGCGGCTCTCAACCCGCGGGTGCGGTTCCTCGACAGAAGAATCAAATTGATGTCTTTGCCATTTGAAGTAATTTGTGTTTAATTTTGTAACTTTCCATACGTTTTTTAGGACCTTAATTGGGCTGTTACATCAGCTAATACTATATAGGTAGTGGATGATCATTCTTGATCATCTAACCTTTGTTTTGCTTAAGTTTTTGGAAGAGTTTTCACAAACTTATGAGTTGCTAAAGTTCCTTTGTTTCACTTGGCGTTTGAAGCTTTTGGATTCAACAAGTTGTGAGTTTATCCTTTCCTTTTGTCTACTCTTTGATTGTCTCAACTCTCTTGTTTGTATTGTCGATGAACTAGATTTACTTCTTTAGATTGATCACCTAAGTTAGTTGTGTCTTGTTCATATTGCTAGAGTTTGATACTTCTAGTTGAATTATCATACTTGTTGTGTAGCACAATCTATTTGCATGAACTAGTTGTGATTGTTATTAGAAAAGAGAGTTGAGTACATGTCGAGTATCCGACTAGTTGTCCATGATATTGCATGTATCTATCTATTCCTGAATGCATTGCTACTTTGTTATTGAATTTCGATAGTTTCGAGGTTATAATCGAGTAAGGGTTATTAGGACTAGTTGGACTAATAACTATTCAAGAACAGGAATTAGAACGATCACTTGAGAACTTGACATAAGGATAAAAAGGATTTTATGATCAACTTGTTAATCTAATTGTGGATAATCGCTAAGTGGAACACTTCGCTTAATCTTGTTAAAACCAAGTTGACATTCGATACTTCGTATCAAAACCACAAACCCCCCCCCCTTTGGTTACGTTTATTGGTTAGTCATTGTGATAACTTAAGAATTTGATAAACTGATTCTCTTGGGATTCGACCCTTACTTGCGTACTATATTACTTAGTTTGCATGTTAGGATTACTTGACTTGGCACACGACAAATTCGCCTCGTCAAATTTGGCGCCGTTGCCGGGGAGTCAAATTTTCTTATTTTTTAAGTTCTTATCTTGACTAACTTTAGTGTTGACTAGTGAATGGTCAACACCCGTCCTACTAATCAGCCTCTTTCTAGTCTTGATTCAGAGATCGAGAGAACTTTTCATCGGAATCGAAGAGAGAACAGAGTCGGGACTGAGACAGTAGAAATGGCCGATCAAGAAGCTCTTGCTGAAGTGCAACGTCAATTGGCTGACATGCAGTTGGTCGTTAATGCTCAACGAGAGCTAATTGAGACAAGGCTACCAGGAGGTGGTGTTAATCGCACTTTGAGAGAGCGGCAAACACCGAACCTGACACAGCAACCTCAAGCTGTGGTTATTCCACCCCTTGCTCATGGGGTGACTTTCGAGCTCAAGTCGGGGGTGATCAATTTGCTCCCAAGTTTCCATGGTTTGGCTGGTGAGGATCCAATCATGCATCTGAACCAATTTCATGACATTTGCATGACAACCAAACCGCCAAATGTCACGGAAGAGCAGATTAAGATGAGAGCCTTCGGGTTCACTTTGAAGGATGGTGCTCGTTCTTGGTATTATCATTTGCCAACCGGTTCGGTTGATAATTGGGAAAAGTTGCACAAGGTGTTCTTGAGCAAGTATTTTCCAGTGAAGAAGGCAAATGCTCTCAAGAAGGAGGTAGCCCATGTCGAGCAAAGTGAAGACGAAACGCTCTATGACTACCTTGAACGCTTCAAGGGGTTGTGTGCTTCGTGCCCTTTTCATGGGTATGATACCGAGGATCTTGTGCTCTACATTTGCAATGGTCTCCTTAACCAAGAAAGGAGGATGGTTGATGCTGCGTGTGGTGGGAATATTCTCAACATGACGCCGGAGGATGCCATGGAGAAATTGCAAGATATGGCTGAGAGCACAAGAAGTTTTGGTAGGATATACACCAAAAAGGGAGTGCATGCAGCAAGTTCAGGGGATCCCGCTCTTGTAGCTGAGCTTGTAGAGTTGAAGAAGATGGTCTCTCAGCTGCAAAAAGGACAACAACAACAAGTAAAGGTATGTGGTATTTGTTCTGACCCTTCTCATTTTACAGATAAATGCCCTGAGCTTGAAAGTGAAGACGTTGCTGAAGTCAATGCTGCTGCTGGTGGGTATGGACCCCCACGACCTCGTGATGATCAACAAAATAACTACAACCCGAGGTATAGAGATCATCCCAATTTTCGGTGGCGTGATCCAAATGAGCCCCAACAACAAGCTCAAGGCCCTCGACCCAATGCTGGACCATCTACTGCGGAGCTGCTGAGATCCTTGACTCAACACTTCACAACTCATGTTCAAACGACCGAGTCGAGCATCAAGAACACGGAGAAGCAAATTGGGCAGTTGGCTGAAGCTGTTACCACCATTGCACAACAAAAGTCCAATTCTCTACCGTCCCAAACGGTGGTGAATCCAACCAGAAATGTAAGTGCAGTGACAACAAGAAGTGGTAAGATTTTGGGGGAAACCAAAAACCTTGTCGAGGCTTCGGCAGAAAAATTGGATTCTGAGGACAGCCAAGAACCGCGCCCGCGGGTTGAAAACCGCGCCCGCGGCTCCTCCACTGCGCCAGAAAACAATTACACTGACGAGCCGCGCCCGCGGGTTGAAAACCGCGCCCGCGGCTCTGCCACTTCGCCAGAAGACAAGTGCACTGACGAGCCGCGCCCGCGGGTTGAAAACCGCACCCGCGGCTCATCCACCGAGGTAAACATTCCAGATTTTCCTTCACAAAATGCTGAACTCGAAGTGGAGGATCGGGGGGATTTCCAGTTGAGACAGGACAACTACGTTCGCCCCAACTTTCCACCTCTCCACTCCACCAAACCTCCCGCCCCGTTTCCCGAAGCCCTTAGGAACACCAAAAGGCCGGAAAACGACAAGGAGTTGTTTGAGACGTTCAGCAAATGTGAGGTAAACATCCCCTTGCTCAAGTTAATTAAAAGCATTCCTCGATATGCAAAGTTTTTAAAAGAACTTTGCACAATCAAGAGGAATCAAAAGTTGAAAGGGCGACAAAAGGTGACGGTAAGCGAGCGTGTCTCCGCTGTATTTCAAAGGCGAATGCCTAAGAAGTGCAGCGATCCGGGCATGGTCAGCATACCTTGCCGTATAGGCGACACACATTTTGAACGAGCCATGCTCGATTTGGGTGCATCGATAAATGTGTTGCCTTACTCTCTCTATAAGATTCTCGGGTTAGGTCCACTTCATGAAACCGGAATTGTTATTCAACTAGCCGATAGGTCCACCGTGTGTCCTAAAGGCGTAGTTGAAAACGTTTTGGTTATGGTGGATAATTTGTTCTTTCCCGTTGATTTCTTTGTGTTAGACATGGAACATGATGGGCAAGCTGCTCCTATTTTGCTTGGGAGACCCTTCATGCGAACCGCTAACACAAAGATTGATTTGGCTAGTGGATCTCTTACTTTAGAGTTCGATGGGGAAATAGTTCAATTTAACATTTTTGATGCTATGAAACACCCCGTCGAAGATGCTGCGTCTATTTGTTCAATTGATGTAATTGATCCTATAGTATTAAAACACAGCATCGTTCACTCACCAACAATTGATTTGTCTCTTCCACCTGAGATTCAAAGTGTTCTAGCTCGTCTAGACGCTTCGGGTAAAATTTTGGCCGGTCGGCCCATGCTACTAACTTTGGAGAGCGAAAAGCTTCTTGCTTCTATTGTGCAGGCACCGGTTGAAGAGCTTGAAGAGATACGCCGGGATGCGTATGAAAATGCGGTGATCTACAAGGAAAAGACGAAGGCTTGGCATGACAAGAACATCTTGAGGAAAGATTTCAAGATGGGAGACAAGGTCTTGCTCTACCAATCTCGTCTTCAACTTTTTCCGGGTAAGTTGCGATCCCGGTGGAATGGCCCGTATGTTGTTGCTCGCGTCTTTCCTCATGGCGCCGTTGAGTTGTTTGACAAAGACAACCACAACGTCTTCAAGGTGAATGGTCAAAGGTTAAAACCTTACCATGAAGGATTCATCAAAGTGTCTTTCGATGAAATGGCTCTAGCAGAGCCAACTTTGGAAAATTGAAGACGGGAAACCAAGTCGAGCCACGACTCTAACCAAGGCGCTGCTTGGGAGGCAACCCAGGGTATTCTTCTTTTTCCCTTGAATTTCATTTTCTTTTTAATTGTTTTGTTTTCTATTTTCTAGGAAGTCAAAACGAGAAGACGATGGTCGTTTGCTACTAAAGTAATTGACGGTTCTTCTTTTTGTTTATGAAAATGAAAAAGAAAAAAAAAAAAAAAAAAAAAAAGAAAAAAGAAAAAGAAAAAGGAATTGACGGTTCATCTTCTACCCTTCCCCATATCCAATTTCATTTTCTACCCCCCTCCATATCAAATTTCATTCTCTACCCCCACCCCCACATAAAACTCTCTCACTTCCCCCTTCCCTCATACCCTACCTCTCAAAACATCAAAAAAAAAAAAAACCTCCCACCAAACCCTCCTCTCTCCCAACACCAACACATTTCCACCAAATCCTCCACCGCACCCGCACACGCACCCACACCCGCACCCGCGCCGGAATCCAACCGCAACCGCGGCTCAAAAGCTCCCACCCGCACCCGCACCCTCACCCTGCGCAGAAATCCTGTCACGACGAAACCGCACCCGCGGCTACAAACCCGCACCCGCGGCCTCGCCCTGTCAAGAATTCTCCAGCTCGCACAAACCGCACCCGCGGCCCCAAAACCGCGCCCGCGGTTCCCTCCTCGCCAGAAATCAGACAAAAGCAAAAACCGCACCCGCGGCTCCCAACCCGCGCCCGCGGTTTCGCCTCTGTCGCCCACTGATTTCAGTAAGTTCATCGTTGTTGATTTTTCTTACGCCTCGGGGAGGGCTTTTTGCTATTGTGCTGCTGCTGCTGCTTGGTATATTTGTTGTGTGCGGATTTGTGGTAGCATTTGTTTTGCGTATACACTTTGATGGCTGCAGCAGGAACATCCCGAGGCCACAAAAATGATTTGTGGCAACAACAGGTTCAGACCAACTTGGCTTATTTAAGGGCTAAGCAGTGTGTAGCCACGAGATTTTTTCATCTACGTACCCTCGATGATTTGGGTATGACTGCATGCACTGAGGCCATGCTGAAGCACGCAGGGCTGCAGGGTTTCGTGTACAGGTCAGCCCCCACTCATGTCGAGGCTACCTATCAGTTTCTGGCAAGCCTCAAGTCCAAGAACGTCTCAAAGACCACCTCCATCTCGGCCATCCAGTTCATTTACAATGGACGGTCCTTTACAGTTCAGGCTGAACAGCTGCGCCACATCTTGGGAATCTCTCAGGTTCCCTCTGCAGATTATGATACTATAGTTGGTGCCAGCCCTACACAGGTCTGGTACACATGGACGGGACAAGTTCGGGATACCCATGGTAATGATTATAATGCAAAGATGTCCCATCCATGTCTCCGCCTGACACAGCGGGCTCTCTCTATGGCCTTCTTTGGGGCTTCTGAAGTGAACAAGGTGCCTGCCTACCAGCTGAAGTATCTGTATGCTCTTATGCCGGAATGTCAGGTAATTCCGGATTGGCTCTCACTTTTTGTTCACTCCTGTAAGACAGCCCGCTCAAAACCGAGGGGACAGATTACTTTGGGTGGCATGATCACCCTCATCCTAGAGGCTGTCGTCCCCGACTGGGAGACGCTTGACTGCGTAGGTAGTCCGGACCCCTCAATGGGTCCCTATTTGCTGGATACCACGTTTCTGCAAACCCGACTTAGGTGGCTCAAGTCGGTTACAGTCAATGAAGACGAGCGGATGTGGGTTTGGCTCGGTCCTCCCGAGATTGCTCTCACCGAGGATTTTGCTTATGGGCCAGCTCATACTTTTAGGCTCAACCCAGCACCCGCTCCCCCTCGTGCAGCTGCTCGACGACGAGCTCGCGGTGGGATCAGCATCCAGGAGCCGGTTCCGCAGCTGGATCAGCAACCAGCTGACCTTGAGGAGGATGATGATGACGACTTCCAGGAGCCTGCCCCTCGTTTTCAGCCTCAGAGGCAATGGGGCGAAGGCTCGTCTTCTGCAGCTCCTGCTGACATACCTTGGGAGCAGCGTCTTTTCGAGCGGATTGAGTATGTCTACCAGTCGGTTCAGACGGTGAACCACAATGTTGAGAGGCTGCAGCAGACGGTGAACCACAATTTTGAGAGGCTGCAGCAGTCGGTGGATGACTTACGGCTCGACATGCAGGCTCGTTGGCCCGACTATCCAAACCGGGATGACCCGGATCAGTGAGCTTCTTTCTCTCTTCCTCATTATTTGTCTATGCTTACACATTGAGGGCATTGTGAACTTCAAGTATGGGGGAGGGAAATTAGTTCATTGCTTATCCTAGAGTAGTTTTATTTCATTGTCATTTCCATTCGGTTTTATTTAATCAAGTTTGTACTTTGCATGGAATTAAAAACAGAAAAAGCCACAAAAATACGAAAAAAGGCAAATGAAAATCCTGGGATGGAAAAATCCATGCAATAAGCGGGTAGTTCGGCTTGCATTAGGCTTGGCAAAAAAGGACTTGAGGGCGGTAAGGAATGGTGAGATTGAAAATGAAATGAGTGGCTAGGTGAAAACCTTTCGAGGCGCCTAGGCAAAATGAGTGAAATGAGTGTCTTAGGACAAAATTTTTTGCATGTTAACCACTATGGAAGACCAAAATTGATAAAATTCTTTCTCACCATATTGTTTGTATACTAAATGTGTTAGTAATTTGTAGTTTCTTTCTTTTTCATACTTCCTGAGATCTTTGAGTGATTATTGTAAAAGAGTAAGTTTCTTTTAGCTTACTCGGGGACGAGCAAGGTCTAAGTATGGGGGAGTTTGATAAGCGGTGTTTTACATACCGCAACTATGGATTATTAGCTAGTTTTGTATAGGATTATGTTACTTGTTCCTATGTAATCTGTATCATGGAGCTGTTCGAGAGAAGATTTACATACGAGATTCCAAGAGATGATACAAGCATTGGAAGCATTGAAGCATAAGGAAGAAGCTGCTGAAGACGAAGACGAAGACGAAGACGAAGACTTGAAGAAATCAGCAATTCTGCCTCAGACAACAAGCCGCACCCGCGGGTTTCATCCTCAGACAAGGATTCGGGAAAGCTAAAACCGCACCCGCTGGTCTCAAGCCGCACCCGCGGTTCTCACTTTCAGCCAAACCATTCGAGAAAGATCAAGCCGCGCCCGCGGGTCTCAAGCCGCGCCCGCGGCCCTCTGCCATCCAGAGAAGCTGAAGAAATCCAAAACCGCGCCCGCGGCTCTCAACCCGCGGGTGCGGTTCCTCGACAGAAGAATCAAATTGATGTCTTTGCCATTTGAAGTAATTTGTGTTTAATTTTGTAACTTTCCATACGTTTTTTAGGACCTTAATTGGGCTGTTACATCAGCTAATACTATATAGGTAGTGGATGATCATTCTTGATCATCTAACCTTTGTTTTGCTTAAGTTTTTGGAAGAGTTTTCACAAACTTATGAGTTGCTAAAGTTCCTTTGTTTCACTTGGCGTTTGAAGCTTTTGGATTCAACAAGTTGTGAGTTTATCCTTTCCTTTTGTCTACTCTTTGATTGTCTCAACTCTCTTGTTTGTATTGTCGATGAACTAGATTTACTTCTTTAGATTGATCACCTAAGTTAGTTGTGTCTTGTTCATATTGCTAGAGTTTGATACTTCTAGTTGAATTATCATACTTGTTGTGTAGCACAATCTATTTGCATGAACTAGTTGTGATTGTTATTAGAAAAGAGAGTTGAGTACATGTCGAGTATCCGACTAGTTGTCCATGATATTGCATGTATCTATCTATTCCTGAATGCATTGCTACTTTGTAATTGAATTTCGATAGTTTCGAGGTTATAATCGAGTAAGGGTTATTAGGACTAGTTGGACTAATAACTATTCAAGAACAGGAATTAGAACGATCACTTGAGAACTTGACATAAGGATAAAAAGGATTTTATGATCAACTTGTTAATCTAATTGTGGATAATCGCTAAGTGGAACACTTCGCTTAATCTTGTTAAAACCAAGTTGACATTCGATACTTCGTATCAAAACCACAAAACCCCCCCCTTTGGTTACGTTTATTGGTTAGTCATTGTGATAACTTAAGAATTTGATAAACTGATTCTCTTGGGATTCGACCCTTACTTGCGTACTATATTACTTAGTTTGCATGTTAGGATTACTTGACTTGGCACACGACAAATTCGCCTCGTCATACGTCTACGTGGAGATCGAGACTTTTCTCCAGCGTGACTTAGGAGATCTTCTTCAAGGCGTATGGCTTCCATAGCTCTTTCTCTCGTCGAGATAAATGAAGTAGGACGAGTCTTCGTTAATTCCTTGTATAGATCACTATCTCAGGGGAGTGCTCATCTGAACGCGTCGGCAGCGGTGGCCTCGGTACAGTCTGGGATTGTAATCTTTTCGTCGTTGAAACGCTTCAAGAAGGCCCTTATAGTTTCGCCCCTGTTCATACGCATGTTATGGAGATCTGAGAGTTGCTTTGCGAACAACTTACTGCTGGCGAACTGTAATCGGAACAGGTTGGAGAGTTCGGCGTAAGAGGAGATACTTCCCTTGGGTAAGTGGATGAACCACGTCAAGGCTGGGCCTTTTAGCGTCGAGCTGAAGAATTTGCACATCATTTCTTCCTTTAACTCTGGCTCGATCGGGCTTGTGGATAGTTTGGCCTTATAGAGTAAGACATGTTCTTCCGGGTCATCTGATCCGTCGTAGACGGGGAGGTTCGGCGACGGTGAACTTCTTGGCGATCTTCTGGATGACGATAGTGGCAACAAAAGGACTTTCTTGAAATCCGAACTCGTGCTCAGGGATTATGGATTTGGGAGCCCCGGGCATCAACATCATCTCTTTCCTTAAAGCCCCGACTTGTTGTGCTACGAGTGCAGCGACGGCGTCCGAAGTCAAATTCTCCTTAGATTTTTCTTTCTGAATCGTTTCTCTCGACGGGATGGTGTTTCGATGCTCCTGGGATCCGTAATCCTCTCCTTCTTCAGCGACGGCATCCATATCTAGGCGGCAAATGACGCTTTGACTACGAACATAGGTGAGTCGTCTGGCTGACTCTGCCCTAAGCTCTTTTATGATGGAGCGTAGTCGTTCGTTCTCTTTGGTGAGTCCCGACGTGTTCTCTTCGCTGGCATTTTTAGCTTCTGTCCACACCTTCTGGAGGGTGTCTAAGTGGACTCTAACAGAGGTCACGTTGGTCACATCGCCGCTCGTCCCCTGCTCTTCTGTGGGAGTGTTGTTCTTTGGAGTGTCGGGAGTGTTCTCGAGATCTTTTCCCGCGTTTTCTTCCACTGGAACGAGAGGAATCGTTACGTGAACTTCTTCTTCTGACCTTTTTTTACCGTCACGCGGACTGTTGGTCGGATTCGTCATGATTTCCTGCAAAAAAGAAGCTCTTTTCGTATGGAAAGACGATACCTTTTTGATCTTGCCCCACGGTGAGCGCCAATTGTTTGTAGCGAAATTACCTACGAGAAGATAACTAAGCAATTGTAGGGCAAAGATCAAAGAATACGGTATAATCTCAACACTCAAGAACGATTTAGAACGAGAAAGGAATTTAGGGTTTGAAGCTTGAACTTGGTATTACTCGTAATGGTGGCTGAATGCTTACAAAGCAGACGTTAGCCCTTATTTATAGGTTAACCCTAATAATATCTTTAAGGAAACGAGATCTTATCTCTTCCTTTTATCTAAATAACGATATAACAAACAAGGTAAAAGATATTCTTTACCGTATCTTTTACCAATTACAATAATATAATAAGGAATAAGATAAAATATGCTCGGCCGACCTAATCTTCAAGATAAACGAGACCTTTGCCACGTCTCGTCACGTCGACGGCATCCTCCTTTTCTCTCGTCGCGTTGACACAGTATTCCTACGCGTAGCTCTTCACGCGTTCCACACTCGTCGTATTTTTAGGCACAAACAATAATGATGATGTGTCAGATGACGTGGTTAATGTGGTGTCATAACTCAGAGGTCGACACATAGGCGAATTGAACGTAAGAGTGATATGTATCAAACAACGCTTTATTTTAGTATATGTATAGATTTAGGCATTTGTGTTGATGTTGAGAAAGGAGGTCTAATTAAGTCGATGAGAGGTTGAAGAATGATTGATTAGGTTAACCTCATTTTTTATTTAACTATAACTTTTGCTCAAGTTTTGAAGATGTGGAGAAAATAAATGAAAATAAAAAAGTTGGGCTTAAATATGTAAATATCTAACGGAAATCGAAATGGAGTATGAGGGCGGGTGGTTGTTTGGTAACAGAGTATCTTGTGAGGGTGGTTTTTGATAATTAGGTGTTATAAAAGTGATTTATGGCAAATGGACCTATTGAACGGATGATTTTTGGTAATTGACCCTTAATTTTTCAAAGAATATTTTTTGAGAAACTGAACAACAAGGAAAAATCGTATATGTGCATCACTTTTTCAAAGGGTGTGCATAAAAAAATGATGAATATTTGAATACATTTTGATAAATAATTAAGTATAATCTTGATGAACATCAACCATTCTCACCTTAAGAACTGATCTCACCCGAACCGCTCCAATAATATTTATTATCATTTAATATCACTAATTTATTACTTGTAAAGTATAATTATGTATTATGTTTAAATATGACGAACTTAATGCAAACGATTATTTTGTTTTTTGGGCTTTTGGAAGGGCCAACGATGTCTATATTGGACGAATTTTATATGCACGAATTCGTATTAAAATTCTTTACAAGATTATGGGAAAATTTTAAAAAATTGATTTGTGAAGAACTGCCTGTCTACCCTCTATTTAGTCTGTGACGCGTCTGGAGGTGTGCTAAATAGCAATTTTAGGTGTGTCAAATAAAACCTATATAAATAGAATATTGACGTTTTGTTAAAATATTTAAAGGAATATCGAACAAACTCTTCTTCTTATTCTAGATCTTCTTGTTCTAAATCTACAAACAAAAGAGAACAGTTCAACAATCACAACAATTCTACCGGGTTGCGGGGATCATCCCTACGGTTTCACTGTCTCACGGGAGTATGTGGGGTTGCTTGACTCCATCTATATCCATATATAGATGCAAATTGTTAAAAACAATTATACACTTAGCGACAAGCATATGAATATCGTTCGATTTCGGGGTCTTGTTTTAAACTAATTTTTTTTATTTTTACACCGAAATAAAAGCGTTATCATATGACGTTTAACTTTATTTATAATGACATAAATGATATTTTCATATGTTGATGGTAAGATTCTCTTCATTGATAATGAAAATATCTATCAAACCTCAATTCTAAAATCGGAAGCATTGGTCGCTTTAAATGTTGTCAAATAGGCAAAACAACATAATTTAGATAATGTTATATTTGAAGTTGACAACCTAATTGTCATAAACTTAATTAAACGTTCGTGAAAAATACCATGGGAAATTAATACAATAGTTGAAGATATTCATCACCTCTTCAAAGATATCTCACGTGTTAAATATTTTCACCGCCTTCAAAAAGCAAATAAAGCTGCATACCTTTAAGCTTCGCAAACCGTCAATATAATTCAACTTTAGCTTGCATTATTTTACAATAATAACGCAAATATACTCTATGAAAATATCAGGAATGTAAGATTGCGTCTCCGGCCTCATGACATTCGAATATCTTATTTGTAATGAGGGTGATTTGGGTACAAATAACTTTTATAGTGTAAATGTACGAACGTTTGATGTTCATCAAATTATACTTAAATATTCGTTAAAATGTACTTGAATGTTTATCAAAATTTTCACATTCTTTGAAAAATTATAAACATACACGTTTTTACGGCTGGACGTTCTCCAGTTTAGTTTGCCAATGAATGTTCTCCTAAATATTCGCCAAATTACTAGTAAATGTTCATCATTCGTACATTATTAAATGTTCATCACTCATACATAAAAAATATTCATACTTGACAATTTCCTATTTGTATTCCTCTCATTCTCCTCCTCTTCGGAAATCTCTATAATGTGGATTCAAATCGTAATCCCTCTTAAATAATTGATTTTATGCCAAGGTTTTAAAAAACTTTTAAAAGGTCTCCGGTCGGGTATAAAAAATAGTCAGCGAATTAGTTATATTTATCAGTGTAGGGATTGATTCGGTCGTAATCGCTTCAGGGATCTTTTAGATCTTAATTGCTTTAGGGATTGATTAAAAGTTGATCGCTTTAGGGATTAAATCCTTCGGAAATCATTTTAATCTTAATCTTTAGGTCTTAATCATCACGAATCGAGATTGAAGAACAATTGATTCCAAAAACTGGGATTCAGTTTACCTGTTGATCTGTAGTTTCTTCCTTACGGCCCTTCTAATCATCCACTTCAGGATAAAGGCCCTTCTAATTAACATACGCTTATGGAGGATAGAGATAAGACAGACTCTTTAGCATTCCGACACCCACCTCAGGGGATCAACTAAGAACAAACTCCCATTCGGGGGTGTCCAAAAATACCAGAAATCGAAAAACTGAACCGATAAACCGACATTTGTCTAGGTTAACCAAACAACTATTTTATATTATATCGGTTTGGTTAACCGAACCGAAATTTATTCCGGTTATCGGAACGATTTCATCTACATATTTACTGCCTCGGTTAGCCAGAAAATCGGGAATATATTAAAATTTCGTTCAATTTTGCTCATCTGTTCACTATAGCCTAATGATTTGATGTTTCTTGCCTCTTATAAGTTGATTAATATATATTGATAACAACAATTCACTTCCATTACAAACTACTTAAACCTATTTTTTTACAGTTTTTCTATCCTAAAGCATACTTTAAATGAAAACTGTTTTTCTATATGGCAAAAATATAAAACCATCATAGCAAAAAATGTAACTCAAAATCAAAATATTAAGAAATTCTTTCTATTATGAGCTTCTTACCCTATGCCCTTAGAAAAGAAAAATCATTTTTTTATATGGAAACTAACGTATATTTCAAATAATGATGATGACGACGACGAATTACTGTATATTTTATACTAATTTTCTTCTAAATTCCATGCAAACCATATAAAATGGAGGATAAACTCAATCTCCTTACCCTAGATTTAGAGTATTTCGGTTATTAGTTAAACCGACAATAACCGAACCGAATAATTAATGGAATGGTTATAGTTTGTAGATTTACCGAACCGAAATAATGGTTAACCAAACATGGGTTTCGACACCCCATCCACTTCAGGGGTCAATTACTAAGAGCAAACTCCACTTCAGGGGATCAATTGCTAAGAACAAACTCGTGTGAATAATGTGTTGTAAACCAAAAGAATAGGGAGAAGAGAGTAAAAAGAGAATAATCTTGAATATTATTAGGTTACCAATTAGGAGGAAAGTTTCGGTGCAAATATCTCTTAACGTAGGAAAAACGAACAGATCACGTTCACATATTACACGTTAATGTTCATATTCTCGAGGTAATGTTCATAATCTGGGCCTTAAAATTTTGTGAACGTTTTCAGCGAGAAACGCGGTGGCATACTTGTAATTACTGCAAACTTTGATTTTTTTTTTGTTTTTTTCTCAAAATGACCTCAAAATTTTTTATCGCCCAGATTATGAACATTACCGCTCAAACTATAAACATTAGTTTATTATCTGTGAACGCAAAAAACTTCGTTTTTCTACGTTAAGCATTGTTCTCACCGAAACCTTTATCTACCAATTAGTGCCTTATCTAGGATTACAATGCTTAGGGACAACACTAGAATTTAAAGTATTTATCTAATTAACATCCATAATAATACTACTATAACAAGATTGAAATTTTAATTTATATTTCAATTTGCTTGTTGTATTTTGTTCAAATTTTCTTTTGTATTTATAAAAGAAGATAGGACCTTTATAACAGTTTGATGGATCTAAACCATACAGTCAGTGACAGGAAGGCACAGACTAATCAAAATTCAAAGGTGTAAACTGAACCCAGAACATCAATTAATGAATAAGAACGTTGTGTATTTCTAGAATAAAAACAGAGCACAATGTGTGGAGTATAACAAAGAATTTATCCTAGTCACAACATTACATAATACTGTTTTCACAACTCCATTAGCAAATCGATAACTTAAGTTATACAGCAAAAAGGATATACCTACATGGTTGCAAATCAATCATTAATCACAATTACTAAACCAGAACAGCAGATTCTTCCTTCACAGTTAGGGAAGCAATTTTGGGAGCCATCATCTCCAGAAGACCCTTTGGATTGTCAACATGAATCCAGTGTCCTGCTTTGGGCAGAACATGAACCGAAAGCTTTCCTTTTGACTCGTCTCTTGCCCTACTTGACAACCTTTCAAGTCTCTGTATAATGCCTTCATCCCATCTATCACTGTTTTCTGCTCGCACTATGGAGATCTCTGTTCCTCTTGGCGGACATTCGAGTAGAGACCAATAGTCCGTCTCCCTAAAGAAAACCAAATTGCAAACAAGAAAAACAGGAATGCCTTAAGTTTGATTTTTGTTATAATTGAATGATTCATGTAAAATAATATTGAACAAATCTTTCGTCTTACGAATTCCAACACTAAATTTTAGTGTTTTACCTCTAAATTTTAGCGTTAAAACACCTAAAATAAAAGATAATTAAACATCAGATATTCTCTGTTTGAAGTCAAAAAACATCATCTACGCCGTGGCTGGGTCCACCATTTTCGCTTGAATCCTCGAGGCAATAATTTGATACGTCTGATGTTCCTCCGTTGATTTCACACTATCTGATGTTTCTCGCAATTGAACTCTTGCAACTGTATAAACAAAATCATATGGCTGGGAGGATTTAAAAAATTTAGTTCAAGTAATAGCATCATCTGAAGTAATCGAGATTTCAAATGAAGGAGATAAAAATGATGAAGTCATCGAGATTTTCATCTTCATCATTTTCATTTGAAATCTCTATTTTTTGAAGCAATGATATTACTTGAAATAAAATCTTTAAACATGTTATCCTCCCATCCATACAATTTTCTACATACATTCGCAAGAGTTTTGTTGCAAGATAGTGTGAAACAAAAGGAGGAACAATATCGTTTAAGTCCTTGCAATTTTTATCTATATGTGTGCCATGCCTTACTAGCTCCCTACCTATTCCCATTTAACGCGTAAGCGAGAGTATATTCTACGCCAACTATTTTAAGTGAGATTATATTCTGCATTAATATGTCCAATTCAAATAACCATACCCATGCCAATGAAAGTGGATTCACAAGTGATTCAGAATCAAATGTCGAAACACTTTCAACCATGGGTAAGAGAGTTTGTGTGAAGCTAGAAAAGCCCGTAACATTATATAATCCATTGGTTTCCTTTAAGTATGACATTATATATTTGCATATAATATTATGTTTGCAATTTGACTTACTTAAGCGCTCACTTATTGACAATCTATCTTATATATTAAAGCTGAGCCTTTTTTAGCTCTTAGAGTGAGTTTAGTAAAGTTGTTAGGCTATTTATTTATTTAGTTTTAAAAACATTATAAACATAATAACAAATTACATTAAGAAAAATAAAAACATTAATTTGGAGCAAATTATTTTCTAGGTTTAAGTAAACTTAATCTATCTAATTATTATTCATCTATTTTACTTTTGATATATAATGAAATTTGAAGCAGATATAAAACTATAAATATCTAACTATGTTAAAGAATAACAAGAACTTAACAAAACTCAATATTAATTATATTTTTAATTATCCACTAAAAATTTGATACTTAACCAATGAAAAAGCACATAAATATATTTTATTTATTATAGATATTTTTTGAGGTTGTAGCAATATAAAATATCATAAATTATATAAAACGTATGTCAAAATCGATTATAAAATTATTATTAAATAATTATATAAACATATTCCCGTGCATGGCACGGGTCTTGCACTAGTTTTATCTTATTTCTTTTATAAAACAATATCGTTTAAAATAGTTTGTTAACCATAAACTACGGGAAAAGATCTTGTGAGGATGAATCCTTAGATAAGGACTGAGGATGATGCACACAAACGCTATAGTTAATGCACACACATGTTATAATTCATGCACACAGTATTTAGTGATGCACACCACCTGTGACTAATGCACACAGTGTGTGCATTAGTTATAACTCTTGTGTGCATGAGTTATAACGTTTGTGTGCACCATCCTCAATCCTCATCTAAGGATCCATCCTCACCGGAATCAAACCCATAAACTACACTCATTCACAATCTTCAATCGATACTCTTTTTAACCCCCTTTATTTCTGATAATATACAATGTTTGAATATGAGAGGTTTATGACTAATGTAAACTACACTCATTCACAATCTTCAATCAATACTCTTTTTAACCTCGTTTATGTCTGATAATATACAATGTTTGAATATGAGAGGTTTATGACTAATGTAAAACTTTGATCATTTATACACTAAGTTATACATGTATCATTTTACAGTATTAATGCAATTGATAAACAATATGACAAATATATATGAATCAATACTACACATATTAAACTGTGCCAACCTATATACGTAATCACATGAATATGACTTTATATCAATTGTAAATGAAGGGTTTATTATCAGATTTTTGTTTTTGATTTCAATCCCTGGAGTTGATATTCAATCCCTGGAGTTGATGAATATCTCATCATATGGAATGTGTTTCCTTTATCTTGGAGTGAAGAATCATTTAAGGGAGAAAATTAAGAACCTGTATGAGTCGAACATCTGGATAGCACCGTCAAGATTAAATGCCCATGTCTCGTTATCACCTGATTTCTTGAGGTTACTAGCAATCCACTGTGACAATGACTGGGAAAAGCCAAGGCTCAACAGGTTCTCCACAAGCCATCTAGAGGAAGAGAAAATAATTGTTTCAGTTTTTCTTTCTTATACAATTTGAAACTTAGTGAAGCATGGTAGATGAAGAGAAACTATGACTTAATTTTTTTTAAACATCCGGGCAACTGATTTTTGATGACAAGTTACAAAAAAAAAACTCACTTTCTTGACGGAATGGAACGTGGTAAGCTTTGCAAAGTCTGTAAGACCTCCTCGACTTCTCCATTACTATCTTCAGAATTCACAAGTCCAGGTACTGAGTCCAACACCCAGAGCTGTTCTGCAAAAATAAGGTAGAAATTATAATATCTTATCATCAGTGACCAACATGCACTTACTGTCAATTGGATAATCCCTCTGATGCAATGATAAGAGGATAGAAGATAATGCATGTTTGTTCGATTTGTAATATAGTCAGGCTAAACAAGTTGAAGAAAAGAGTATACCAGAATCAAGCTTCATATGAGAAGGGTTAGCATAAAAGAGTATACCAGATGCATAGGTTTTCAATAGTGAGAAAAAGGGGGAAGCTTACTCCTAAACTTGGATTTAAAAAGGATGTTCTAAATGTTATTAATACAGAAAGATATTACATTTGAATGGCATTTTGCATTCAATAAACTTCACAGCTATTGTCCCTTGTAAATGGTTAAAAATGGAACATATGATAGTTTGAATGGATCAAACAACAGGAACCAATTCAAAATCTCAAGACTCCAAACTTCACAAGTACAGACAAGACAACCCATCAAAACTCATACAGGTCAATATCACATAGACTACAACTTACAGCAGCCATGCATTCATATATCACAAAAAACCAGTAAATTTGCAATCAGATTTCAACATAAGAAGTCAAATGTGAACAATCTACGCCCATGAATAATTCTGGCTTATAATTTTACCTGTTTAGGTAGAACAGCTGAGTCTCCATAGTCGCCTAGAGCACAGCTCTGAGCAAACTGCATTGCGACTTTACCTCCCATGGAGTGACCAATGACAACAGAAGGCCAATCCCAACCTTGAGAATGGACCAAATTAGCCAAATCGTTGGCAGCATTCTCCATATTATGTGGAGGATCAAAGCCCTCCAGCTCTGCTGATTGCCCATGGTTCCTCAAATCCACCAACACCATTCTCCAATCTGCTAAATACCAAAAGAGCAAAACAAAGGACAATTACTCCCCTTTCTGCATTAAACCATCGCAAATTACTGTGTGGAAAAGACAAAGTACCTTTTTGAGAGGAGGAGAGATGAGAAGTGAGATTGCGGGAGAAGGATCGCCAATTTCTTCCAGAGCCGAGGAGGCCATGAAGAACGAGAGCGGTTGAGCAATTGGAATTATGATTTGAAGTTTTGATCTCCTCGAAGGCTAGGGTTGGAAGAGATCTGGTGGAGATGAACCCAGGAGCTGGGTGGATGTAAGGGGATGGGGTTTGTAAACGAAGCATGTGGTTTGACCCGAGTTTTTGTCGGATCAATCTCACTGCCATTAGCCTTAAGGGAGAGGAAGAAGCGTTGCAGAGAAGAAGAATATATAGCGTGAAGCTCTGGCCCAGGAAGCGTTACACACGAGGAAGCGGGAGAGGGACAAAAGTGGTGGAGAAATTGGAACATTGAAACGATGTCGTTTCCGTGGATATCATTTGCAATCCAGCTGTTGTGCTCTGTAAACACGTCGTTTTGGACAAAAATATTTGACAGCTGTGGGATTTGAACCCACGCCCTTTCGGACCAGAGCCTAAATCTGGCGCCTTAGACCACTCGGCCAAACTGTCAGATGTTGATGCTAAGTTATAATAAGAATTACCTGAAGTCTAAATCATTTGTTAAAAATTACTTGACTGTTAATATAATTTTACACCTTAATTTCCAAATATACCCTATTGTTATTGATTTTTTTCTTTATTCTCTCACTATTCTTTCATTTATCATTTATGCTATTACTTAAACTATGAAGGGTATACTTGTCAAAAATTTTGATAAATAAATTCTCCCTAAAATTGCTCCAGGGACAAGTAATTTTTAACGGAGGGAGTATTACTTACTCCGTCCCTTTTTTATGTTCTCATTTCCCATTTTTGTTGTCCCAATTTGATGTTTCCATTTTCATTTTTAAACACAAATCTTTACCAATATACCATCATCAAAACCCATTAATTTCCCCCAAAATACAATTTAATTTTTCTCTCTCATTATTTTCTTACTCAATTTTAACCCTTTAATTTTTCATCTCTCACAATTCTCTCATCCCAATACACTCTCTCTCCTCTCTTTTCTTCTCTCCTTAATTCTCGTGCAAAGAAGGAAAATGAGAACATAATTAAGGGGCAGGGGAGTACGTAGCATCTTATCTTATATCTATATAAAAGTTGGTTGTCCATTGCCAAAATTGAATGAAATTGGTACCAATTTAATGCATTACTCATTTCTTAATCACCT
This sequence comes from Oxyria digyna, assembly GCA_029168935.1. Lineage (NCBI taxonomy): Eukaryota > Viridiplantae > Streptophyta > Magnoliopsida > Caryophyllales > Polygonaceae > Oxyria > Oxyria digyna. The sequence goes on along the minus strand of JAPVLV010000001.1, from coordinate 58,583,823 downwards.
CCTATTGAACTTTTGGGCATGTATTTAAATATCTTTCTTATATCCCTATGTTATATTTATTTATAGTCTACTTGATTAAGTCACAAATTAAATTAATGTGTGAGCTTTTCTTATGACAATGCAAACTTATTCTAATATTATGTTTTAAAACTACTTCAAACATAAATATAAGGAAATAAAAAATACTTATATTTACAAATATTAATAAATTTGATAACAACAACAACATATTAACAAATAATGTATAACTATATTAAATCACATACGAAAATCCGTAATTTTCTCGCGCGGAGCGCGAGGCCCGTATCTAGTATAGCATATAATGATGATATAAGATAGATTATTCAATTGTTCTCTCATAGCCTTGAGGTTGAAACTACAAGCATCTATCTATATATAAAAGTTGATGGTTGAAACTACAAGCATCTATCTATATATAAAAGTTGATGGGTTTGAAGAAGTAAAAACAACATGTACCTAATAAATGTTACTCCAATATTTTAAATCTTTATTCTAATTACCTATTATATTAAATGTTAATTTCATCATCAACTAAGAACGCACCATCTTCGTCTCTTTTCTCTACCACAATCTCCAAACTCATTCACATCTCTATCCCGTTCATCAATTCCTTCGTTTCATTGCGACGCCCCCTCCTTGCCCCGATTAAAAAAACAATCTGGATTAATTAGATAGTTTTATCTATATATTGACAACACCTAAGATTGATTCATATGCGCTAAAACATGTAACACGTCAAACAACATTGGCCTGAGTAAAACATGAACATCATATAAATACTTTATGTTCCAGATTTCGGCTGTAAGCAACTGTTGAAATAGTTGTATTTGCATTTTACGAGTTTGTAGAATTGTATTATATCATCGTTCACTCATTTTGAATTTATGGCCTATTTAATGACTAGCCGCAACCGAAAAACCGTGATTTCTTCGCGCGGGATTCCGGATCTAGTGGATTAAAACAAGCGAAGATGAAGAATTATTTATTCTCCACTGACAGTTGTCATTTCATCACATATTCACATTTATTACTCTATTTAAGTAGTATTTATTACGTAGCATTCACCAACGTTTGGCAGCAAATTTATCAATTACTAGATACGGGCCTCGCGCTCCGCGCGAGAAAACTACGGATTTTCGTATGTGATTTAATATAGTTATACATTATTGGTTAATATGTTGTTGTTGTTATCAAATTTATTAATACTTGTAAATATAAGTATTTTTTATTTTCTTATATTTATGTTTGAAGTAGTTTTAAAACATAATATTAGAATAAGTTTGCATTGTCATAAGAGAAGCTCACACATTAATTTAATTTGTGACTTAATCAAGTAGACTATAAATAAATATAACATAGGGATATAAGAAAGATATTTAAATACATGCCCAAAAGTCCAATAGAAGGTGATTAAGAAATGAATAATGCATTAAATTGGTACCAATTTCATTCAATTTTGGCAATGGACAACCAACTTTTATATAGATAAGATTGAAACCTGTCATCTCTTAAGCATGGAGAATATGAATCCCACCACAGCAGTGAGTTGCAATTTACAAGGTCACATCACGTTCGATTAAACTTCTCATCACAAATAGCGGAATGGTAGATAAGAGAGCTTTCACTGACGCATCCTATATTGCAAGCCAAGCCTTGAGGGAGCTAGCTACTACATATTTATCCAGTAAACTTGTTGATACAGAAAATTGGCTGCATATGCCTGTTTTTGTGATTCTACAATGTCAGTTGAGTTTCTCTTACAGAAAATCCACTTGTACAGCTTCAGTCAAACGGATCAATCCTCGGGTCATGTTCGCTTACCATAATCATCCCAGTGCACAAGCAAGCAGGGCACATTACCTTTCCAGCTCCAGAGCAGTTGGTGCACCTCTCAGTTGTTGGATGCCTCAAAGGCTGATTAGAATCCACTGAAATCAGAGAAATTGGCTTCGCACTCAATACAACTCCGCTCGCAGAACATCTAGCACACGCCAAATACCCTATAACCCAAATGACACACACATTTAAAATGAGGAGCAGAAACTGCAATTATAACTAATATTTTCAACTTCATATCAGCAACCAATTGAATATATTTCATCAGATTGATTATGAAAATGTGTGTACCTGTTCCAACACAATATGAGCATCTTTTGTTCTCTTGTTGCCGGACATTGTTAGCCTCGATTAACATCAAGCATGAAATAACCCCGACTGCTCCACCAGAGAAGGATGCTACAATTGGATCAACTTGGCTTCACAAACCATGGAAATTTAAGACAAATCAGTAAAGGAGTGGAATGTTACATATGAGAATAAATGGCATGATATACTAATGCCATAATTCTGTTGAGATGTGGTACGATGGAGGAATATATAATAGGAGTAGAAGAATGAGGAAAGCAAATACCTGAGTTGCAATGGCAAATGCAAGCTCCTGATGATATCTGAATAGGAGGTGCCACCAATACCCAGTTTTACCTCAAGCTGCCAATAATCATTTATCAACAAAAAATGTAAGGGAATCAACCCTAAATAAACTACCTACTAGGTTCCCATTTCCCAATAAACAGTTCAAAATCATAACAACAAGTAGACATGTCAAATATCACCCAAACTGAGCACATAGAAAGCAGCAATTTTAGGGTTAAGATCAAATTTGCAGCTCATGATCCAAAACTATATGAATCATAGTCATAATTGATCCAACGTTAATTGAATATAACACCCGCAACCCAAAGCTATAATTACAAAATCCATAACCCAATCCTAACTCCTGAGCATATAGGTGTTCAGGTAGAGACTTTTCACCTGTAACTCGAGACTATGTAATTTGTAAATAAGCAAAACCAAGATACCCAAACCTGACCAGACTGACCCAATTGATTGTTATTCCCAGTGAACAAATATTCACCTCTTATGAACCAACACAAAGGAGAATCAAGATTAATAGTGTGAAATCCGGTGATCATATATATCATCACCAGGGTTCAGCATCACCATGTACAATTTTCTTGCTTTCATGGATTAATGATTTCAGTCATAATGTTATATTAAATGAAGAAAATTCACCTAAATCAAATTGCAAAGTAATATGATGATATCTTTCCATATGGAAAATGACCAAGCTCTCAAGTAATTAACTGAAGAAAGAAAGATTCAACTTATGATTAAAGAACTTACAACTGGAGCAATTAGGCCTCCGAATAGAATAATCCCAGATATGAAAGAAAAGCTTGTCAAATACAGCTGTTTTAAGGTCTTTGGTGTCTACAAGAGAAGCATAAGAGAACATTAAAAACATTTCTCAAACTCACAGTTATGTTCACAGCTTATACATAAATCGACATATTCTACAATTTTTGAATGGATCAAATGTTCATGAGATTTCTCTACCAGACTAATTTTCACTAGTCAGAGATTATCAAGGAGGATGAAGCAGTTAAAGAAGTTTCATTTTCTCATAAATTTTCAGATAAGATAAAAAGTTCCAAGGAAAATCACTCATGTAGGAAAGAAACTTATGACACTTGTATTGCTTTAATGAATAAAGCCAAGGCCTCGTACGGAATTACATTGCATACTCTGGTCAAAGGTAAACATGACATTAGAAGTCCACTAATACAGTGATATCATATATGCAATTATTTTGGCTAATCAGAAACCAGAACTCAATCCAAATGAAACCGTTGCTAGTGATTTATAACATATCTCGTGATTGCATCTTTAAATTACCAGATTTGGAACAAAGGGAATAGACGATGGCATATCTGGCATTTCATCCACTGCATCCCTTCCTCCTCCATCAAACTCCAATCCCTTCATCCGCTGCTGAACTCGTAATCGCCTCACCTAAAACACTGTAGAATATTAGCAGCAAATTCTTCATCACTTCAAACCACTGAAAATTAGTTGTAAGTGGTATAGATCAACCTCCTCCATGAGAAGAAAAATTCTATTACGCCTGCTCCTTATATTATCACGGATCTCCTTTATCTCCATCTGAACAAAATCCTGAGCTGTATCCGGACCTTCAATAATACAAAAATTGCTGTACGCACCCAATTTAACAGTAAGCAAACTCCAAATATCCTCCCCAAAAAAACTAAAGCAAGATTATAAAATATTCAACTCCTGTAAGAAAAATCTGCTAGGGAGATACGAGAAGAATCCTTTGAATTTCACCATCTGTTAGAGCTAGTCCATCACTTCAGCTCGATAGCTGATACTAATAAACAATAATCAAATTATGCTATCATTTGGTAGCTGCCATATATGAAAGAGCAAGTAGCTGAAAACAGAAAGAAGATAGGATGCTGAGCTAGCAAGGATTTTCAAAAGGAGGAAAGTTAAAAAAAAACACCTCTGAGATGAAGAGTCTCCGGCAGGAGGAGCGGAATTGGCGGAATCCATGGAAGAACAGCAAGTTAGACGGGGGAGGCGACGAGCGTAATTGAAGGAGCAGAACGGCCTCCGGAGACTGCCATGGGAATACGAAGAGGAATTGGTTGCAGAGATAGAGGGAGATTGAAGAAAGTGAGAAAGAGAAGTCATGGCTTTTGGGGCTTCTTCTTGCTCATGGCACACAGATGCAAGTGATAACTGCTAGCATTGGGAAGAATATTATAACCTTCGCAAAATTGGGTGCATCTAGACATTGCAATTTGGCGGTGAAAAAAAAAACAGTTAACTACAAACCGGAAAGATATATTTACAAAAGGAAAGGAAACTAATTCATGTAGGAAAATGGGATAAATCCCTCACAACAAAAAATGATTATATTTTCAAAGTATTTTCTTCCTTTTTACTGTAACTTTTTTGGGTACACATTAGAAAAACTGATCTACAAATTCTAAGGTTTGTTTGAATGTTGTTAAGAATATATTATAATTCCTTTTTAGACCTGCACATATGGCAAGGAATTTGAACTTATTGAGAAGGTGTAGAGACAAGTTAGAATTTCTAGGATCCCACCATAACCTTATAATTCTAATACTACAACCAACTCCACAAAAGAAAAGCAAGAAAAATGAAATCCTTTACAGAGATCTGAATTCATGTCAATATGCACAAGAGCACAGAGAACCCAGATTCAAGTCTAAGAGGATGAGCAAGCTTCAAGTTTAGGGAGGAGACTCCTCCAAGCCTTCGCAATCTCTGTGGCGAGACGAGCTTGCCCCTTGGCAAATTCATGGAACGCTAGTCCCATGTCAGCGGTTTTCTGCTCTTGGAACGTCACCATCTCTTCGTTCATAAGACGAACAATCGTCTCAAATCTTTTTGTGGCGTCTTCACTCTCTTCTTTTAACTGTAATTGTGAAGAAAACATTAGTTAGAAAAGCTGATTTACTAATGTGTTAGTTTGGAGTGAATGATGTTGTATATTAAGCTGACTTGCCTCCCTGTATTCAGCCTCGGCCTCTCCCACCCTCTCTGATCGGGTTAGCATAAGCTTGTCCCTGAAGACAATAGAGCATAAGAATTAAAATCATAAGTTTCACTACAAATAGTTGATCATCATATATCTATGTACGGCAAATGGAATTCTAATTTAGAAGCACATCATCAAGTATAGGCTCAGTATTATGACTTATTAACAGTTTGTTTTGTGCATGCATGCATCAGCAGAGAGATGGATCGGCATACGGAAATATTGGTATAATTGTCATGTTGCAAAAAAACTATATCAAGATTCAAGATGAGAGAGATAAAGTTAAAACAAAAGGAACAAAACCATACAGATTGATTTCTTTTAGCTTTACTGTTTCGGCCAGTTCACAGTGTTGTCTGAAGGCATTTGCTCTCTCTGTTATTGTAGCCTGTTTACAAAGATGATAATTACAGAATTATACTATATGGAAATAAAGACAGAATCATTGAATAAGTTATTAACATCACTGTATACATAACTGAGATAGAAAACAGTACCTTGATAGATTGAATTGCAAGAACATAATCTTTCAATGGCTCCTCAAAGTTCATTAGCAAATTTTGGGCCTGCAAGTTTGCCAACTTCAACTAATAGCTAGCAAGAAAGAGCTTCAACTAAATATCACAAGCCCGTCTTTCAATTTGCAATAACCATACCTCCTTCTCCAGTTTAATGGATACTGCCTCTGATCTGGCACCCAGCTCAGAAAATGCTTTTCCTAGGTCATCTCCTTCACAAGCCCCCAACTGATTGACTGCCTTGCCAAAATTGGATAGAGACTGACCCAACTCTGTGAACAAGAAATGATAAATTTTACTCTCTTCTCTGCATTTACACTATGACAACAATCATCAACCTGCCACAGCTAAGAAATGCTTTTCTTGAGGGCCCTACATACCTCTGTGCCTCTTGACAAGACGGTAAGCATACTTCTGAGCCTCAGCTAAGTGGTTTTCAAGTTCATAAACATAATGCTTCATTTTTTCATACTCAGGAGTAGCCTCCTCGACAGGTGTTTCCTTCCCGAATACAACATCAGTAACTTTAGACTGTACATCCTGCAGGTGTTAAAAAGGTGAGAGGTTAGCTAAATCCAGTCATATTGGTTACCAAACATATATTAAGGTCCCTTATATCTAAAAAATCTAATAACGTGACGCTTAAATTTTCCAGTACAGGTTAACTCTAAATAACTCAAAACCAAGATTAACCTTGAACATCTGCAAAAACTCAGACGGTTTTTTCTTGAAGATACCAGTCTCTTGAAATCTTGCTCTCTCCATTGTCTGATGACCACCGATTAGAAAATAAATATGTTAGCAATTGTGCAAGATTGATATATTTAAAGCACTAATCCTTATCTTATCCGAAAAAGCTTTTTTAATCATGGTTCCCACATGACATATCTGAGCAACTAAAACAAGCCCTATTCAATAAAGCCCACTCCAGCAGAGTTAAAAATCACTAGTCACTACTTGTCATAAAAAAAAAAAACTAACTAATGAAAGCTACTTCTTCAATCTATTTATTTGAATCATTTCCGAGCTAAGAAATGGCGTGGTCTGATTAACTCGAATTTTTTTTCCCTCTTAGGGAAAATAAATTCATGGCATGGAAAATAAACTCTAATGGTAAGCAGAGGACTTTGCTGCGGAGTAGCATAAATCACAGGACTTTGCTGTGTAAGGAAAGGAAAATTTCATGTGATGTGTATACTGGTACTGTTCAGCACTTGAGTTGAATCCCTCTTTAGCACTTGTGGGCAAGAGCAATTTCTATGATTTCAAATTTTCATCTCTCTTTATCATCGAAGTACTCAAGTTCAAAATTCACCATAATAAAATCACAGGAGTGAGATAAAGAAGCTGTAAGATGTTTAAGCCAGTGACATCCAAAGTAAAAGAGTTAACCTCTTCATCAGCTTGCAAGAACAATCTCAGATCATCACTCTGCCGGAGTTCTGCGTGTGATGCTATCCGGTTGACAAACTTATCCAATGCCTGACGTCTCATCTCAATGAATTCAGCACTGAAACGAAACTTCTCTGCAATTAGGATGATACAGTTAGATTACATAGAGAATAAATTTACAGATTGTGCAAGAAGCAATGAAACTTATGGTTGCTAAATTGTTGTTTTTAATTATTAAATGTATGTTCACCCTGAATCCTTGAATGAAGTCATAAGTAGAATATATATATATATATATGATATTTTAAATTATTTTTGTTTCCATATCAATCATGATCACATTACTAGAAAGACAAAATGAATGAAATCCAGTTTGGTTAAGGAATAGTCTAAAGTTTCATAAAGAGACAAGTTTTAGAAACCGTGGTGTGTTCTAGAATGCTCTTTATACAAGTGGTATTCATTGTAACAACAACAAAGAAGGCTTTATCTCCTGTACCTAAAGCATTCTTCTCCGGGACAGGTGGTATGAAAAGTCCCTTATATCTCTCAAATAGACGGTCTCGCAGCCAAACAAAATCACTATATCGTCGAATGACAATCTTTTCTGCTCCTTGATAGTCATGAAAGTTTGTCTGCTCAACAACATTATAAGTCTAAATAAGTATTGAGTTACGAGGACAGTCCATTGAACTTCCATACCAGAGGCCGAAACCATCACTGGGTTGTAATAATCAAGAATATGCTCGATTATAAGAACAGAAATGCATGAAGAAGCATCAGAGAGACCCTACATATTTTATACTACTAAGCAGAATTTAAGGAATGGATTAGGATCTGGGGGGAAAATTCAATTAAATCCACAAACATCAAATTGCGCTAAAAGTTAAGTAGCTATATTGATCTGGGAACCCACAAAGCAGGCCAATTATGGTTGGGAAGATCAGTTAAATCACTCCTGATATTTTGAAGTATGTTTATCGCTTTTTCCGATGCTGAAAAACTAAACATGTGCAATACATATAAGGAAATACCGAAAGACAAAAAATCCACATACAAGTGAATCCTTCTTTCACACCACTGAAGAAAAGGCTATTAAATGTGACTCCTATCTAACAAGGCTCCCTCTATAAGCAAGAACACGTTTATCACCCGTTATTACGAAGTGTAAAAATGTCCAAAATACACCTATCTAGGTATACTCATTACAATTTTAAAAAACATTTTATAAGCTTAAAACCTCTAGGAGACTAAGAATAATGTGTGATTAATTGCAACTTTGAAGCTAATTTGGCATGGTGGTTTAAGCAGGTGGTTTGTGTATTTCACCCAAAGAAAATTCCACTTTGAAAATCTAATTCATATTATCAAATAACCAAGTCTGCAGGATCACTGAGAAATCCATCATTCAGTTCCAAAACTGATTCCAGAAATCAATATCCCAGATTTTTAGTTTCGGAAGACATCCTGTCATACTGTTACTAATCCAAGAAGAACAGAAAAATCAATATCGAAACAATTCAATCAACCAAATCCAGAAAGAACCCTAATCTAAGCGGCTGAAATAATCAGAGCTTAGAAAATTGTACCTTAGTGATGACCTTGTAAGAGATGTAAGATTGGACTCCATTTCCCAATTTGACCGGATCGGTAACTGCAACGGAAAGGAAAGGCTGTTGTGACTGCGGTGATCTAGGGCTTTGCGATGACGACCCTGATCCACTCCTCTCAACTTGCTGCATACTATGAGATCAATCGACGAGTCCTGAATAAGATTTGAATCGAAATATAAGAAGTTGCACCAAATTCAGTTTATAATACTGGATTCGACGAGAATTATCAAGATCAGGTGCTTCATCCAATTGATGCAGCTGGTGTGGAGACACGGGTAAATTTGGAACAAAGAAGACTTTCGGGGGGCAGTCTCGTAAATAATTCTGGTGTCGTCGTGTCAAAACGAATGTACAGATTTGTTATTAAAAATACTAATTAATCTATAAATATGCTTAATTAACTATTGATTTTAATCGAGGGAGTATTACGATTCAACCCCATTAAATGGCATTTATCTTCAACATGACAAAGGTATCTATTACGCATAGAAGTACAGAATCACACGCACAACTTGTGTTTTTTGGGGGTAAAACATGCACAACATTTTTTTGCCTTCGTTATGTGCATTATTTTGCCTTCGTTTAGGGTGTGTTTGTTTGGAGGGATTGGATAAAAAACTAATAAAATTAACGATTCTTACTAACAAAACAATAATTAAAGGAGTTCAGTAACTTTGTGAAGATAAAACATAGCAAAGATATAAGCAAATGAATATAACTTATCCTAAATACGCTATAAAAAATTTACTAAATCTGAATATCATCATTTTGAGCACATTCATTGTCTTGTTGATTATTGTCAGCACATTTATCGTTCATTGTTAACAATCCTTCGTCTATCGTCAACTAATTCATCATTGTCTTGTTGATTATTGTCTCTACATTGTCGAGGTACAAAAGTTTACTTAAATGTATCTAGTTTGACGCCTAAGATTCTCTTCTTTTGTTTGTTTCCATTTTCTCAACCAAACTTAGAGAAGCAGTTTTGGAGTTTGAATTACATTAGTCAGAGGAATTATGTACAGTAGAGTAGTAACTAGTAAGAGAAAGTTTTGAGTCAAATCCAATGTGTCATCGTAACGAATAATGTTTAGTATTGGAACATATAGTGGAGTACAAAAACGTTATAAACCTAAAAAATGGCTTCAAATTTAAACTTCCCCAAACCATAAAGTTTAGCACATTGTAAATTGACCAAATGATTAAAAGAAAAAAGAATTTAGAAAATGATACAAGCAGAAATTTCTGGAGTGAACAAGTCTTGATCCATATGCATTAGGATATTAGCCACACACTGTTCTTTAGTCACAAAATTGAACTAAGTTCTGCAGATCTTCTCATTGCATGACAAGTATATGAAAATATAATTCTTGCTCCAAAAGAGCTTAATACTCTAACCACCAAACAGTATTCAGATAACTTAATACCTAAGAACGAGTACGCCACAACACAAGTGCATACTCTTCTCCCATAACGCAGCTCTAGAAAAGCGAAGTTCCCTTCCCCTTCTTGTCTCCACCAATCTCAAAGTGTTTGCATCTCTACAAAAATAAAAATAAACTTATATTAAGATTTCCTCAACACTCAGAATAGTATTTATTTTCATAAACATGTAAGAATCAAACATATACTAACCTTGAGGGAATGCTGAGACATGTGCTTGCATGTCTGACATTGCAGCCTCAACACAATCTTCTTTGTGGTCTTGGCCTGTCAGAATACATGTTGCAATTTAAGTTAATGACATAATATTGTGCACGATAACAAATTTCTATCAATGAAGATGAAAAATAGAAATCAGACCTTTTTGTGGAAGACTGGCTTTGTTTGACCCCCATATCCGGATTGCTTTCTGTCATAACGACGTTTTCCTTGGGCTGCCAAGCTATCTTTACCCTTCTTGTACTGGGTGACTTTGTGCAGTGTGTGTTTCCTGCATTCCTTGTTCTTACAGTACGTCTTCTTTGTCTTCGGAATGTTCACCTTCAAGGAAAAGTTCAAAATTATTTAAAAGGTGCAGGATAATTAAGGAACCAAGCAACACCAAAAAACAGAATAGATAAGTATCTAAAATGCAAGAACTTTATGAGAAAAGAAGAGCCCAGCTTGTTCAAACCACATCCTCAGTTAAAAGGAAAAGTACAAAATTATTTAAAAGGTGCAGGAAAAATTAAAGAACCAAGCAACAAAAAAAACAGAATAGATACATAACTAAATTACATGAAACTTTATGAGAAAAAGAGCCCATCTTGTTCAAACCACATCCTCAGTTACTCAGCACCCAAACCAAACACAATGAGATAATTCTCGGAGATCCAGCATATAGATAAGCAACAAATAAGGTAATGAGGAAAAAGATGTCAGACATCTAATCATTCATCACTCTTGGCCACTACCATTCACATTTAAATAGTTAACCACATACTAATATAAACTATATAGTTGAATTCATATTTGATATCTACATAATAAGTGAATAAGCAGTAATGATAGAGTCATCCATACATCATTGGCTTACTTTAGAACAAAAGAATAAGGTGACTACTTGTTTCAAAATGACACTATTGGGGCTTATCCAAATATTTAGGGGGAAAAGGGTCATAGGAAAATGAAACGGCTTCAGGAAATAAAAGCTACATGATAGAAGACAAGGCAATCGAATCCAAATGATAATGTTGCAATCCCAGCTAACTGCAATATGCTCAGTAAGCTACTATTGATTTCAAAGACAAAATGTTCTGATGAACACGCAGTTCATGTGAAGAAAAAAACATCAATCAAGCTATTCAATCAGTACAATGCAAATAGATTGTGTCAAGCTAAGAGAGAGAGAGGAATAGATAAGCCTAAATTCAGATTTTCAAACCCAAAATCACGAATCCGAGTACCTTAAGAAATGCAAAACCCTAAATCCACATTTCGATGAATTCCAATTTATAGAATCTCACAGGGTGCGGACACAAGCGTAGAAGGAGAAGTATGGAACGATAGAAGGATAGGAGAGAAGACCTACCATGGCTGCAGATCTCTTCAACCTCAAACCACAGTAGAGGGAAGTTGTTCCTTGTGCACAGCCTTTGTAGCCGTCGAACGCTCACTGCCAACTTAAGGAATTAGGGTTATACTGGGATGAGTAATGGGAATAACTACCCCTAGTTTTTCGGAGAATTACAATTTTAGCCATTAACATTTCAGAGCTGGAGTTCCTTCGGAGGCCCAATAATTGACTGGGGCATTATCAAGGCCCAGTCTTGCTCAAAACCCGGTTCAAAGTCCATCGACATTATATTTGTTGGTGTTCAACAACTGCTGAAACTTGTGGCGGTTGGTGTATACGACAACATCGATGTTGACTTAGGGCTCGTTCCTTTTGCCTATCCATTGACTTAGGGCTCCTCAACTCCACCTCCCCTCCGCCCCCTGCCTATGCCGCATATTTTTCAACTTATTTGGCGGGTCAAAGTGCCGGAACGTGTATGTTCTTGTGGATTGCAGCAAAAGAGTGAATTTTGACCAATGTGGAGCGCAAACGAAGCCACCGATCTCTACACATGTTTTTTGTGCTTGATCAGGGTGCGTCTTCTCTACCAACTCGATCATCTTCTACGGGTTCTAGGGAAGAATGGATTTCATGGATTATGCCTACTCAATCTTGGGTGAAGGTTAATTCTGATGGGGATCGTAGGGGTGACCAAGGCTGTGCTATTGCAGGTGGTTCAATAAGGGACCATAATGGTAGATAGCTGAAACAGTTTGTGGCAAATTTTGGGGCATGTTTAAGTTATCACACCGGACCTCTCAGGTTGTTCTTTAAGCTCAAAACAGTATGGGAATTGGGCCTCTAAAATGTCATGTTCGAATCAGACTCCCAATTTATTGTAGGCCTACTTCAAAATCTCATTCCTCAACCACACCCAGTCTTTGCCAAGACTTCAATAATAAGACCTAGACGATCCAGATCTGACACATCTATCGAGAGTAGGGACGAGAATCGGTCCAAACCCGGACCAGACCGGGTCGACCCGGACCGGAATTTCGGAAATATGTGGCCCCAAACCCGGACCGGAATGGATCGGTCCGGGTTTTGACCGAAATTTATATCTTTTGCAAAATTAATTATAAAACAAAAAAAAATTCAAATTCAAATATATTGAAAAATATTAGTATAGAAATATATAATTTTATTAAAAAATATTTATAATTTATATATAATATAGAATATATTAATTTTTATATTAAAAATAAAAAATTGGGTCGACCTGGACCGGACCGGATTTTTGACCGGACACGGATTTACAGAAATATGTGGTCCGGATCCCAGACCGGAATGAACCGGTCCGCTCCAAAAAATCGGGTCGAGCCGAATTTTGCTCATTCCTAATTGGGAGGCCAATTTAGCGGCTAATCATTTAGCTTTTTTTAATTTTCCGCTTGGCTATCATGTCTTAGATGAGCCACCCTCTTTTATTTTCCATTTTCTTGTGTGCGATGTTAGGAGACCAACTATTCCCCACACTTTTGCAAATTAGTTTTTTTTTATGAAATTTCGCGAGAGTGCCTAGTTGTTCTTGTGTGTGTCAATCTCCTCCTTAGGGTTGGTGCTATTGAGTCTCCATAAAACATCCTCCAGGTGCCTTGACTTTCCTTAGCCAATGTGTTTGATTGTAATCATTGGGGTTTCATCATCATTCGGTAACAGTAAAGTTCTTGTTCCTAAGTTCAAGGGCTTTATAGTTGTGTGATTTGATTTCATTGCCTACCATTCGACTTATCTTTCTTTCATCTCATATCTAATTTCGCCTCTCTCTTTGTTTCGAGTTCCTATTTGAGTTTTGGTGTCTAGATCGTCATCAACGGTTTATACCCGCCTCATTAATCTCTCCCTTTTTATGTTATATATATAAATCAAGAGGGAAGTTCTGGTAGGAAATAAATTACGATGCGAAGTGCAAAGTGCTCGTGCTCACAAATTACAAGTCAATGTTAAATTTCTGGATGGTAATGTTCATAATCCGGGTTGTGGCAATTTTGAACTTTTTAAGTGAGTCACTCGGTGATAATTTTGTCATTTATGTGAACTTTATATTTTTTTTATGAAAATGACCTGAACGGATATGATTGTCGTATTATGAACATGATCAACAAAATTATGAACAAGTCATGACTAGATCGTTTGCTTCTATTTGCTCTTTGACTAAGTGGAAGTCAAGTGTAATGTGTTTCGAACGAGTGTTGATGGCAAGGTTCTTGGACATGAATGTGGCGCCAACATCGTCACATAGCAAGGTAGGTGGTTGCCTAATTGGAGCTCGAAGATCTTGAAGAAGCTAATTGATCCAGAGTAACTCAGCAGTAGCGTAGGCCAAGGCTCGATACTCAGATCCAATACTTGAACAAGCCACTGTCGTGTGTTTCCTAGAAGCCCAAGTGATGAGGTTGCTTCCATGAATTATAGCAAATCCCGACTATCGTCTTTGTTAGAGTTCCCCCCAACGTCAGAATATGCAAGCAAAGACTTAACAGATGATGGTTGAAGTGAAAGCAGTGTCTAATGGTGCTAGAGAGATACCTTAAATTCTTTTAACAACCCGTCAATGAAGAGTTGTGTGAGCGTGCATATAACAAACTCGATTTACTTATGGAATACTATAGAGACCAACTACTTGACGGTAGAGTGTGGGATCTGGGAAGGGATCACATTGAATCTCCAAATGAGTTGATGGATATTAGGGTTGCACAACCGGTCCAAACCAAACCGGTGGACCAGAATTTTTTAAAACTATGGACCGGAGACCGGATCGGACCGGAAATTTCCGGGTCGGTCCAGACCGGGAAATTAATGAACAGGACCGGAACCCGGAATTACTAAATTATACGGACCGGGGACCGGACCGATCTGAAAAATTCCGGCCCGGGTCATTTTTTTGCATCCCTAATAGATATGCTTGGGTGGAAATGAGTTTGCACTCAGCCATTTTACCATTGTTTAAGATATCAACTATGCAGCCATGTTAAGAGAGACACCAACCCGTTCTTGTGAATTGAATACCAAGGAAGTAATTTGGATCACCCAAATCCTTGAGGGGAAATGAGAGATTCAATGCATTGATAAATTGCTGAACAAGTTGAGAGTTGCTCCTTGTAACAATCCGATCATCTACGTATACAAGGATATATATAGTAGCAATGGTGAATGTATGAACAAATAGAGAAGTATCTTATTGAGAAACTCTGAATCCATTGCAAATTGGGTGATGTTTAAGCTTGTTGAGCCAAACTCTAGGGGCTTTTTTGAGCCCATAGAGTGCCTTGTTCAGCCTACGCACATGACTTGGTCGAGATGAATCTTTGAAACTTTTTGGTTGAGCCATGTACACCTCTTTGGACAGATCGTCATTCATGAAAGCATTATTGATATCTAATTGCCAAATTGTCTATTTTTTAGATATAGCAATTGAGAGAACAACACGGATGGTCGTCATTTTGACGACGATAGGAGGAGTAATCCATGTATTTATATAGTGGGATATCATTATCTCAATTCCGTGGGAAGCTTGTTCTCACACTAGTGTTACAAGGATAAGTAACAAGCGACCATGTTTTATTTCTCATTAGAGGATTATCTTCCACTTTATTGCAACTTGCCAGCAAGGAATTTATCGGGCATGTGACACTGTTTTTGGTTTGATTGGAAGTGTGTTGAATATGGATTTGTGGAAGTAGGGATGGCAATTGGGCGGGTCTGGGGAGGGGAATACTTCTACCATCCCCATCCCCGTTTAATATTATGATCATCAAAGCAAGTGATTTGTTTACTCATCATGTACTTCGTGAAAAATTGAACGAATAGTGTATGCACCCATTTTTTTATGAAATAAACTTTGATGTTTAGTGTAATCAACATTTGTTTCGACATCAAACAACAATCTTTATATAATTACTAAAACAATTCTATTTTCTCTCATTCTAGCTATGTCACGTGGCATCCTTCATTTTAAGTCACTCACGTGTCAACATATTATTGGTTCCCATTTTTTACAATGATTTTCCAATAATATGTGTTATACTAGAATAAAAAGGAAACAATATCTCAATAAAATCCAAAGATTAAGGGCATTATCTTAATACAAAAATTACTGCTAAAAATTATAACAAAAATTACTACTAAAATTTATAACAGAAAATACACTAAAAGATTCTACAATCCAATCCTAATTTCCCTATTAACAAATAAAAGATACGTGATGTACTACTCTACTTTCTTTTATTTTTTAAAAGCACTTTACTATATGTTTTCCTTTGAAAATTTTGATATAATATGTATAAATAAAATGGATTATTTGTGTTTTTTTTGGTTTTTACTAATTTCGTGATTACTAACTTATGATATGATTATATGAAGCATACGGACTACGAAGTATGATATAATCCATAATTTCATATGTAGCTTTATTAGAAATTTATAAGAAATTAAATTCACACTAAACTAAAGATTGAATCTTAATTACATAAAAGGTATTCAAATCGTATATATACTTCATACTATAATGATTTAATTATATTATATAAAAAAATATTTGTTGTACAAATCTCATACATGGTACGAGAACTAAAGTGGTTTCACTAAGATAGGAACATAAGGAACAAAGAGGCTAAATAGCGTTGATTTTAGTTAAGTTAATTTCGATTTAGATTAGTAATATGTGTTGGGTAAGAAACCCATGAGGATCCTCCTTTAGATAAGGGCCAGTACCTGGAAATAGGGGCCCACATGTGATGCTAACGCGCTATAAAAAGAAAATCCCAAATTTTTGTTCTTGTAAACACGCCGTCTTCCTCCAATCCAAAATTTCAGATCTGAAAATTTGCTCTTGAAATCTAATTGTTGCGCTCGATTTCTAGGGCAAAGTGAAAGTTTCTACACTCGATTTCAGTCGGTTTATACACAAACTCGATGAAGAAGAAGAAAGAGGTCGATGTCACATATTGAACTAGTAGCAGCTTGTAGAGGAAGTCAAAGCGATTTCACAGCGATTCGAAGGCTATTTATAGGCGATTACACTCTATTCCGCAAGAGAAGAAGAACGAGCAAGAGATTCTTCACACATTCTGTCAAATCGCAGCCTATTGACTTAATTTGAAGCACATTTCGAAGCAAATTCAAAAATAAGATAAAAAATTGCTAGGTTTCAAGGTATAAGAAACTATTTTTCATAAACGAGTTTTACATAATGTTCTGTAACTATTAGTTTCCTTCTGTAACTATGTATGCATCTTCTGTAAGATTCTAATCTTGATTTAATTGTGTGCATGAGTTTTACCTTATGTGTGCATGAGTATAGCCTTCTGTGTGTATACGTTTTTTTCTTTTTGTCTGCATCATTTTGTGTGCATGAGGTATACCATCAGTGAGCATGGTCAAATATGTTTTTAATAAGTTCAATGCATAAAATCTATGTGAAGTTTGACAATACATTTATATTTGCAAATTGTAGGTGATGAAACACCCATATTAGTGGAATAAGAACATGGAACAACAAGTTGACCCACCTTCAAATCGAACGATTAGTGCATCTCTAGTTCCAAATACGACAACATCAAAACAAAATGGTAAGTCCATTGTATTATGTGCATGTGTTAAACCTTATGTGTGCATAAAAAAGTCCGGATTTAATAAATTCCATGCATATATGAGTCTTATAGCATGTTCTATAAACTTTAAAACTAAATGTAGCGGTGTGCCTGACACTAGTAGAAAAAACACCTGTTGCAGCCCCCCTGTTGAGGCGGTCACCTTAAAAACCGACGCAAAAAGTCTTATTCTACTATCTGTTGAGGCGGTCAGTCGTTTAGTTCGCTGCAACAGGTACTTTAGAGGCGGGCAAATATCCGTTCGCCTCAAATAATATTTGTGTTTTTGACTTGTTGAGGCGGTCAGTAAGGAGCCCGCCTCAACAGAGCCCAAACATTAGAGGCGGGCAGTAAGACGCCCGCCTCAAATGATGCGACGAAGCGATTAGAGGCGGGCAGTAAGGCGCCCGCCTCAAAATATAACAAAAATTAGAGGCGGGCAGTCATGCGCCCGCCTCAACAGATGCGTAAAAAAAATTAGAGGCGGGCAGTCATGCGCCCGCCTCAATTAAGTTACAGTCTGCCTCTAATATCTCTTTCCTCGAGAAAAACCCATCTCTTTCCACTCCCTCTCCCTCTCTCTCTGTTCAATTTATCAGAACCTCTTCTCCGACCTCTCGTCCTCTCCTCTCATCCTCTCATCCTCTCATCCTCTCCTCCACTTGTTCAGCTCCTCCTCCCACCACCAAACCCACAACTTGTTCCATCTCCCCCTTAAAACCCTAGCTTTCATCCTCATCTTCTCCGCTTCATCTCTCCTCTTCCTCCTCTCCGCTTCCGCCTCCCTCACCTACTCCTCCTTCCATGCCTTCTATGGCCGCCCCCTCAAGCTCCCAGCCTCCCTCTCCTCTCTATCTCACACCTTCCTCCCTCTCCTCGCCACCTTCGCTACCGCCCTCCTCTACATCTCACTCCCTCTCTCTGCCTTCGCCCTCTACCAGTTTCTCGCCTGGAACGGGATCTCGCTCATCACCTCCTCCTCCGCTACCCATTCCCCCTATTTCCTCGCCATCTCCTTCCTCGGAGCCCTCGTATTAGCCTCCCTCTCCGCCAATTTGGCCGTCAATTGGACCCTCCTCGCCCCCGTCGTCGTCCTCGAGAACAGGTGGGGATTCGACGCCCTTTCTCAGAGCAAGGATTTGGTCAGATCCATGAGAACCACCGCCATGTCATTGGTCATGTTCATCGGACTCTCAACCGCCTCAGGAATTGGTATCTGCCCATGCACATTCTGCTGACTTCCGCTAGCGCTTCATAAGTGTTTTTGCACTGCGATTTGGAATTGTAGCGGATTTGGCGATGAAATGTTTGTGCACCCATGCCGCTCGCCGCCAGATCTGGACAACACCTTCATCGCCGCCAGATCCAGAAGCTCCTCCTCTGCTCCTTCGCCATTCCCTCCAGATCCAGAAGCTCCATGCCGCTCCATCTCCTCCTCCTTCATCCTCTTCTTTATTTGTCGTTTTTTGGTTCGCCGGAAGCTTCAGATCCATAATCAAGTCCGAAGAAGAAGACGACTGAAGAAGAAGAGGCGGCTGAGGCATGTTAGGGTTCGTCAGGTTAGGGTTAGGGTTTAGTTAGGGTTCTGATAAATTTTGTTCATAATCTTCTGATAATCTTGTTCAAATTTGTTCCCAAAAATTAGGTTGTTGAAGATTTGTTTATCAGATCTGGATTTGTTGAAGATTAAGTTTAGTTTTTAGGTTTTGTTATAATCAGATCTGGATTTTTGTACGTTTTTTAGGTTCATCAGATCTGTTCAATTTTTTGTAGTTTTTGTACTGATCATGAGATTGAATAAATTACGATTGAAGTTTTTGCAAATTTGTGGATATTTGTTGAATATATTTGTTGTACTGCAAAGTTTCAATTTGTGGAATATATTTGTTGTACGTACTGCAATGTTTCTGCAAAAAAAAATTTGTTTCATTCAGAGGCTTTTGAGGCGGGCACTTCTTGTTCGCCTCAACAGACCCCCTCTGTTGAGGCGGTCACCCTTCTGCCCGCCTCAACAGACCCACTCTGTTGAGGCGGTCACCCTTCTGCCCGCCTCAACAGACCCCCTCTGTTGAGGCGGTCACCCTTTTGCCCGCCTCAACAGAGGTAGAAAACGTCTGATATGTTGAGGCGGTCACCCTCCCGACCGCCTCAACAGCTCATGACCTGTTGCAGCCCCCCCTGTTGCAGCGACCCCTGACCGCCTCAACAGGGGGGTTTTTGACCGCCTCAACAGGTGTTTTTTCCACTAGTGTGAGGTGAACCTTATGTTTGCATGAGTTTCACCATTTTGCATGTGTGCATGAGTTTTACCTTTTGTGTGCATGAGGTTTCTCCTCTGCACGTTTCATTTTATGAGCATGAATTATACTATTTGTGTGCATGTGTTATACCATGCGTGTGCACGAGTAAGGATGTATTTCATAAATTTAGTGCATATATATGAGTTTTATACCATGTTCTATAATTTTTAATCTAAATGTAGTTGTGCTCGTGAGTTGCACTTTATGTTTGAGTGAGTTTTCCCTATACTTGTCACACCCTCCTCACAAGTCAACAAAATGATTTGAAGAATATGGCGGAAGCAAATGTAAAGAAGCTTGTTGTGGTAGAAAGAAGAATAGTTTATGAGCATGTACATCTTACATTAAAATCATGTAGTACATTCTATGTTTTTTGTTGAAAGAATTTCGTAGTCGGAACATGATGGAGTTTGTTCTTGTAATGTTCATAGATAAAGTGGAGGTGATCATAAAGATAATATTTTTCATGAGATAAGATATTATTTCCTAAAATATCATACATTTTTTTATAAGTAAAAATTAATCATAATATTACTTTTCTAAAATACTTGGGGGATTTTGTTACTGCTTCAATGCGTTTTGTTAACGATCTACGTGATCTTTCCCCATTTTTTCTAATGCTTTTATATGTAATACATTCGACGATCCAAGTAAATCTATGAACATATTTTTAATAAACTATCTTAATGTTTGATATATTTTGTTTTCCTACTTAGAAGTTTATATTTAAATGCTTAGGTGAATCAAAGGTTTGAGACTAAGTGTTTTATTCAAATACTATTTTTTACTTTTTAATGAATAAAATATATATAAATTAAAATATTTAAATATATCATTTTGAATAATTGATAAAAATTCCAATATTTCCATGATATTTGCATGATTGTCATTTTTCTGATTGCAAGTGTGATAGAATATCGTGTATGTTTCATTAATTGTAGTTGTTGGATCGATTAGCGTATAAAAACTCAAGGAACAAAAGCTATTGTTCATTGATAAGTAGATAATGCGGAAAGACAAACAATAATGTAAACCAAACCTGGACACGATGATATATAGTGGAAACACCCCAAGTACCAAAAAGTCCTCAAGGCGAAACACCACTCCTCTCTAGCTTTCACTAGAGAGAGTTTGAACGAGTCTACTTGTTGTATTGATATCTTGATTACAATAGAATTTGGATCACTCACCTAGACGTCCTAGCTAGATCTCGGATCACTATTCTTACTTGAATCTCAATCTCACACACGTAGAACAACTCTAGACCGAGTATTAGGTTTTCGCTCTTCAAAGTCTTACTAAGGTATGCAATTCCCATGCAATATATAGCACACTAAATAGCTCAAACCTAACTACCAATCTAGCTGTTCTAATATTACCATAAATCTCACAATATCTTTCCACAAGGAAATCGCTTCCTAAAATATCTTTCACCAGGAATTCTCTTCCTAAGAAATCTTTCCTTCTGTGTGACTTTCCAACTTGTTCTCCAAGTATTCACAATGAGCCTTACACTTCGGCGCACCGCCTTGAACAAATAAGGAAACAAAGCGCATAAGGAAATATTCCTTGCGCATAATATTTCCTTATTCCTTTGGCAACATTCACTCGCGCGCGCATCCAATGCCCATCCTTCTTCTGAGTTGCCACTTTCCTTATTTGACGAGATCTTCTTTTCCTTCTTTGAAAAGATCTTCTTTCCTTCTTTGAAATGAAACTCTTCCATAATTCTTCAAGTCCATTCTCCAAGATATCTTTGACCAATAATCTTTCTTGGATGAACTTATTCTTCACAGCTGTCTTCCATTCGACGTAACCTTACGTCTCATGGATTCCAGTAAGACTTCCTTCGTACCTGCTTGTACTTCCTTTGTTCCTGCCTACGCAGAAGTAGATGTTCTTCGTTCCTGCACACAAACTAGTAACAATACCTACGCACTCAAGTAAACTATTAGTGGATGTTTGTCATTCAATCAAAACCTCATCATATCTCAACAATTTCCCCCTTTTTGATGATGAAAAACATCCTTAACAAAGAGAGTATAAACCCGAGACATATATACTAGCTAAGGAACAAAGACTATCAAAGCACTAAAAATTCCCCCTCAGAAAAAAAATGAACAACAACTAAGTCATGAGTTCCACCTCAAGTCCTGCTATCCTCTAATTTCCCCCTTTTGGCATCATCAAAAAGAGTAAAATAAGAAGTCATAAACATGAAGTATACAAAAACACAAGAAAGCAGTCGAGGTAATGACTCATAAGGACTCCGATGCTCAAGAAATCACAATATCAAGAGAAAAGTATGAGAATCAGCATGCTAGCAACCAAGAGTGATAAGTCATGAGAAAGTGTACAATAAGAGCAAAGAGAAGAGGGATAATGCGGCTGGGAGAGAAGAGTGGGATTGGAGCAATTGGAAAGTAGTCAAATATGTTTTGTTCCCTTTGAAGAATGAGACAAGATTACTCTGAAGTAGCGACTTTGCAAGTTTCCCGAACCAAAAGATCGAATCCCAGCTGTCTTGTTAACTTTTTCTTCATGTTGTTTGTTCGAGCTTCTGTAACTGAAGCCACTGAACCAGCCCAACTTTTCATAGTACACGGCCTTCTTGAGTGTTACTTTTGCGTGTTTGAGGGTATTAAACCTACCCGTTGTGTTGTACTCTGTAGGCTTTCTTCTTTAGTAACCATCTTTCAACCTTTGTAATCTTCGTCCTTAGTCACCGCAATCTCGGAGATGTCACTGAGTGATCCGTTTGGTATCCTTACTTATTGGGTTAGTGTCTGCAGCGGAATGGATTGATGGATGTGTGGGAGAGAGGGTGAAGAGGGCGGTTGTAGGGTTGAAGGTGAAAGTGGGTGGTGAGAAGGGAATGACGGTTGCAGAGTTGAGTATGAGTAGGAGAGGGTCAATGATCTTGAGGAGGTGGTTTTCTTGTTTAAGTAGGATGAGATTTTTGGTAATTTTGAGGAAGGGGTATATGTAACGGATGGAGGCCGTTCCAAGTTGGAAAGAAAAAGATCTTTTTCCAAATTGATAAGATCTTAGGGTTTTGGGTACCGCTTCACCTTTTCCAAGACAACATCACTTCTTGAGTAACTTACCAAAAACACACGGAAACTTCTTCTCACACCATATTGAGACCATGCCTCCTTTCCTTCTTGAGGACCAGAACATTCCTTCCACTTTCACAATTTTTCCAAAGAAAATAGAATAGTATAATGCGGGGGTGAGTTACCAAAAATGGTACAATAGAACATTATACAGAAATAGTAGATGGAAAATGTGAATTATTAAGTCATGATGAGAGATTCCAGAAGTAGATGAATACAGGGGGCTCATAGGAATGTGCAATCATGACAAGGCTTTAGGGACGGCTGTAGAGATCCTCTATCCTTTGGGCTTATAATGAGGGTTCAAATCATCAAGAGGACTCTTTTGGGCAACAAATAAGACCTTCTCATGTAAAGAAATCATGGTGCTAGCATTTCGAGTTCAAAGAATTTGCAAGAATATTGAGATTAATCAAGGCAAGAAGAAGCAAATAACTCATACCAACAAGACACAATCACATGTTCATATAATCCTATAAATAACAACTAATTTTCACCCAGACTTCAACCAGTCATGGGGGAATTTTAGGAATAGACAAAATTATTCGAGAGAAATCATACCAAGTTCTAGACGAAGCCTTTCGAAAGGTACCTTGTTTAGTGCCTTGGTGAAGATGTCTGCGATTTGTTCCTCAGTGCGAACGAACTCCATTGTTACTAGCATTGTTTCGACACAATCTCTCAGAAAGTGGTGTCTAATCTCAATATGCTTGGTCTAGAGTGTTGCACAAGATTCTTAGCAATATTTATAGCACTAGTATTATCACAAAGAATAAGTATTGAATTGAGATTGTTACCGAAATCACTTAGCTGTTGTTTAAGCCATAGGAGTTGTGAGCAACAGGTTGCGGCTGCGATGTACTCGGCTTCAGCTGTGGAGAGAGTCACCGTGGTTTGCGTCTTTGATCCCCATGAGACAAGACATGGTCCTAAGAACTGAGCCATGCCGGATGTAGACTTGCGATCTACTCTGTTCCCTGCGAAGTCTGCATCAGTATATCCTATAAGCCTCATGCTTCCCCCCCTGGGATACCATAGGCATAAATCACCAGCTCCCCTTAGGTACCTCATAATCCTCTTGACTGCAACGGTGTGTGATTCTCTTGGATCAACTTGAAATCTTGCACATAGACACACACTGTACATTATGTCAGGTCGACTGGCAGTCAAATAGAGTAGGGATCCAATCATTCCTCTATAGAGAGATTGATCTTCTTTGCTGCCGTTCTCGTCCTTGCCCAGAGAGTCATTTGGAGAAATTGGGGTTGCATATGGTTTGGAATTTGCTATTCCAAACTTCTTGACTACTTCTCTGAGATACTTCTGCTGATGGACTCAAGTTCCATCATCTCCTTTTATTACTTGTAGTCCGAGAAAGAACTTGAGTTCTCCTACCATGCTCATCTCGAATTCACTTTCCATGAGTTTGACGAATCTCTCAACCAGCTTGTTGTTTGTGGACCCAAAGATGATGTCGTCCACATAGACTTGCACGACCAGAGTGTCCTTTCCTTCCCTCAAAAGAAACAGAGTTCTGTCTACCTCTCCACGAACATATCCATTCGACAGCAGATGGCGAGATAATCTCTCGTACCATGCTCGAGGGGCTTGTTTGAGACCGTAAAGAGCCTTGTCCAGTACATAGACGTGGTCTGGGTGATCCGAATCAACAAACCTAGGATTTTGTTCCACAAAGACTTCTTCCTTGAGTTTCCCGTTGAGAAAGGCATTCTTTACATCCATCTGTTGAAGCTTGAAACCATGATGTGCTGAGTAGGCGATCAGTAATCTTATGGCTTCCAATCTGGCCACGGGAGCAAAGTTTCGTCGTAGTCTATCCCCTCCGGTTGGTTGTACCCTTTTACCACCAGTCTGGCTTTGTTTCTTGTTACCTTGCCTTTGTCATCTAGCTTGTTTCTGAAGACCCATTTTGTTCCTATTATGGTTCTGTTCCCTGTGTTAGGTTCAAGTCTCCATACCTTGTTTCTTTCGAACTGATGAAGCTCGTCTTGCATGGATTTGACCCATTCTGGATCCTTTAGGGCTTCATCTACTGTCTTTGGTTCTGCTAGGGAGACAAAAGAGGTGAAAGCACAAAATTCATTAGAGGATAAGAGAGACTAAAGAGACTCCTAGTTTGTTCTGCACAGATTTTAGCCATGCTTCAAACTCCTCAAAGACTTCATCTTTTGAGTACAGGAATATGGTTCAGGTGTACCAAGAATAGTCATCCACAATAACAAAAACATACCTATTTCGGCTCTGTGTACGCATTGGTCCACATAGATCCATGTGGATCATTTCTAAGGGACGTGAAGTACTTACCTCCTTTTTGGATTTGAAGGAGGACCTTACTTGTTTACGTCTTATGCATGACGAGCACACCATGTCTTGGATGGTTTCTACTTTGGGAAGACCGGTTACCAAGTCCTTTTGGTAGAGCTTTTGAAGGTTTGACAAACCTGCATGACAAAATCTTTTGTGCCAAAGGAGAGAGTCCTCTTTAACAGAGGTAAAGCACATATCTATTCAGGAATAAAGGTGGAGTCTACTTTGTAGATATTGTTGTTGATACATATTCCTTTTTAGAAGAATCTTCCCTGAACTCAAACTCTCAACTTGACACCCATTAGTAGTAAAGACAACTCTATTCTTCCCTTTTTGACACAGTTGAGCCACGTTTAACAAGTCAAAACCAAGATTGTCTACTAGATTCACATTATTGACAAAGAGTTTGTCGAAAATACTTACATTGCATGTTCCTTGAACTTCTCCTTTGCTTTTGTTCCCGAAAGTGATGGAGCCTCCACTTTGGAAGTTTAGTGATTGAAACCATTCTTTGTTCCTTGTCATGTCATGAGCAAACACTATCTATATACCAAGAATGAATAGGTATCTGGTTGGTGTCATCTTGATCACTCCCGGTTGCCATGCGACACAAGTTGTCTTTCGTTCCTTCCCTGGTTGCCATCATTGCAGATTTCTCTTCAGGGGCTGGTGGTTCCTCTGCTCTTTTCTTGAAGCAATTCCTGGTTAAGTGTCCTGCTTTTTGGCAATATCTTACCTTCCGTGTGACTTGTCTCTCCTCCTCTCCATGCTTTCCTAGAGGCTCTTGTGATGAGAGCAACTGTTTCATCCTCTTCAAGTTCATGGTCTTCCATCTAGGACAGATCAAAAGCTTTTTCCACCTTTAAATCAATTTATTTTCCTTTGTTCGTATCTTTCCTTGTCACGAGTTTCCTCTTAAGAATTCCAGAGTGACTCTTGAGACGACACACAAGGTCTTCGAAGGAGATTTCCTTAATATCGGTCTGAGCTTGAAGAGCATTGATGAACTCGTCCCATTGGGCGTTCACTGCTTGCATGAATTGATAGGTTACTTTCCACTGAGGGAGCTCTTCACCTAGAAATTCAATTTGACTCACATAGCCTTCAAACCTTGCATGAAAGTCTTCCAAGGATTCACCTTTCTCCTGCACATCTTGGTCGTCATAGTCCTTTTGAGCAGCAAGGAGTCTGTTCCTCTTGACATCATTACTTCCAAAGTATGTCCTCTTTAGTGCATCCCAGATTTCCTTGGCGGTCATGTACTTCAGAATCTTTCGAAGATCGTCCGGACTTAGAGCCATGTGAAGGATCTTTTTAGCCGTGGCATTCTTCTCAAGGATTTTGTAGTCTGCATCACTATAGTCAGATCTCTTTTTCTCTTTGGTTTTGTCATCATCATTCAAGTCAAGGATGATGACATCGCCAAATTCAATAACTCTCCAGATCTGGGCGTCAAGAGACTGAGTATGTGACTCAAACTGAATAGACAACCAATCATACTCTCTTGGATTCAGCATTGGGGGTTTCCAGAATGAATCGTTGATTGCATTGTTGGATGACATCTTTACCTGCAAAGCTAATTGAAACAATCTAGAGACTAGGCTCTGATACCAATTGTTGGATCGATTAGCGTATAAAAACTCAAGGAACAAAAACTATTGTTCCTTGATAAGTAGATAATGCAGAAAGACAAACAATAATGTAAACCAAACCTGGACACGATGATATATAGTGGAAACACCCCAAGTACCAAAGAGTCCTCAAGGCGAAAAACCACTCCTCTCTAGCTTTCACTAGAGAGAGTTTGAATGAGTCTACTTGTTGTATTGATATCTTGATTACAACAGAACTTGGATCACTCACCTAGATGTCCTAGCTAGATCTCAGATCACTATTCTCACTTGAATCTCAATCTCACACACGTAGAACAACTCTAGACCGAGTATTAGGTTTTCGCTCTTCAAAGCCTTACTAAGGTATGCAATTCCCATGCAATATATAGCACACTAAATAGCTCAAACCTAACTACCAATCTAGCCGTTCTAATATTACCATAAATCTCACAATATCTTTCCACAAGGAAATCACTTCCTAAAATATCTTTCACAAGGAATTCTCTTCCTAAGAAATCTTTCCTTTCGTGTAAGTTTCCAACTTCTTCTCCAAGTTGTCACAATGGGCCTTAGACTTCGGCGCGCCGCCTTGAAGAAATAAGGAAACAAAGCGCATAAGGAAATATTCCTTGAGCATAATATTTCCTTATCAAGCACAAGTAGACTTCCTTCGTTCCTGCACACAAACTAGTAACAATACCTACGCACTCAAGTAAACTATTAGTGAATGTTTGTCATTAAATCAAAACCTCATCATATCTCAACAGTAGTCATGGATGTATACGTGCATCTACAGAATTAAAAAATTATTTCTAAATTTTGATACTTATGTATAATAAGACGATATTCAATTTACTCAGAATCAACTTCACAAATATGTAATATATTATCAGGGAAATGCTACTCCATAGTTGTCGGAGTAACATTTTACGTTAAATAATATATGAAGATAACATGTGTAACTCCGTTGTAATTCGTTGCTTTATTTTGACTTGCATGAGTAGTCACAATCTTGTACACAATTGTTCATCAACTTGTCTTCGGTTAAACATATTCAAACCAAAAAACAATATATTGTTCTTACTTGTTCTCAGATTTTTCTCATTTAAATCGATTTGTTCAATCCTGTTCTCAAATTTTTTCGTTCAGTGTAATTGTTCATGACAATATATATTTATCATATTTTAGTTTATTTTATTCATTCACTACAATTGTTCATATCAATTTCTATGGAGCTCAATCTGTTTGTTGATGTTAATGAGCAGGCTTTTAATTTGTGCAAAGCTTCGTTCTTTATTCACTGTAAAGATTTGTTCTTTGTTTGCTTCGTTCTAGATTTGTTGAGGCGGTAGGCTTTTAATTTTTTTTTTCCAGTAATGCTTTCTATTGAGGCGGGCACATGATTATTTCGCCTCAGAAGGTGAGTGTTGTTGCAATTCATGATTTTAGATATTTTTTGCCTACTTGTTGAGGCGGGCGGAATATTATCCGCCTCAACAAGTATTGACTTGTTGCAGCCCCCTCTCTGGAAGCGAACAATGTTCGCCTCAACTGGTACCTTTTTGACCGCCTCAACAGGGTTTGTTTTCCATTAGTGACTCGTGCAATTCCTTTGAATGTGACCATGGCCGCCACATTTATAGCATTCCAATTCACTTGTTCTTTGTCTTGAAGTGTCACTAAAAGCTTTTTTCGGATTAGTTGGGGCTCTTGAACGTGAAGAATTGCCTACTTTTCCTTGCACATTTGGAGTAGAAGTATTAGTAGACATATGATTAGTAGAAGGGTTAGAATTGTACCTTGATTTGGATGATGAAGACCATGGTACGTTACACTTCCTCAACACTTGATTGTGCGATTTCATTGTCGTGTGCACAAGATTGTTGATCAATGATTGGAAGGATCTCTGATTGATCTCTAATTCTAGTGTTTAAATGACTTCAAAATATTTTTCTAAGCTTTGTAGTACATATCTTCTAATTTGGCAAATAATTCTTGTGGAGAAGACGTACCTTGTCTAGACGTAACTATCTCATAGCGCATCATGTCCTTGTAATTTTGTGGAAAGTGCTTGGTTGTCATGACATGCACAATTTGGTTCCATGAGACAATAGGTGTGATGCGACCCTGCCATCGTTGACAGCTGTAGAGGAAGAGGAAGCCATGAGCCTTCTCTCACTTGGACCCGTGAATCGATCCCGAGCTAAGCTAATCAGTCAAGCCACGCAATCTCTTGTCCTTCGCACCGTGGCCAACTTCAGTTCCTCTCCAGCAGAGCACTCTTTGAGGTTCCTAACCTCCAGCTCCGTAATGCCCTCGCTCACTAGCATGGATGCCTCTTATTCCAGCTCCAGTTCTCAGTACCAGGCTCCAACTTCAGTTCCTGAAGCCAGTTCCCTTGGTACCAGTTCCTCCGAGCTGTGAAGGCCGATTATCTTCTTAGTTATTATTATTATTTCCTATTTTCAGCATATGTTATTAGGTTTAGGGCGTGTCTACTCTCATGCTTGAGAGGCCGGCCCTAGTTTCCCTTTTATTACCTTCTTTAGTACTTTCTTTACTTATTTTGCAAGATACTCTTTTGTAAAGGCTCGCCTATATATATGGCTTGCCTTCTTAATTAATATCACATTTAGCTTTTGGATTAATTGATAAAGTCGAGTGCATCTCCTTGTTAATCCCCTAGGCGTCACCAAACAAAGTCTAACTTCTTTATCTCTTCGTCTTACTTCTAATCTTCTTCCCCGGTGGATTTATCTACCAAACCCTACGTAAACCTACACTTTACATCCACTTCATCTCTACAATTCATCCGCTCCATCGTTGTTGCTTGTTGCCACAAGTAACAACATCACTATCATTCAGTTCCCCAGTTACTATCAAGTCTTCCGCAACCCTCCGAGTTCCCAAACTCGACCAGTTCTTGAGAAGGCCGACTCCCTACGAGATCTAGATCGCTCCATCAAGTCATTCTTGACCTTATCGAGGCCAGGAACGCATCAACTGGTATCAAAGCGCCAGGGATCTTGTAAGTCACGTTCTTCTCTTGTTTGTGATTGACACTCTTCCACTACGTAATCCCCTTCCTCCATCAGTTTGAGAGCCTTAGAAATACTCCATATTCGACCTTCATTCACCTAAGAACCCAGAAAGATCAGATCTTGTTCGAAACCCTAGGAGATTTTTTTTTTCCTTATCTTGCTAGCCGCTTCCCTTATCTTGCAATATCTTGTTAATTTCGATTGCTTGCAATTTAATTGATAAGTATAGCGATTATTTGATTTGCATATCTAAGGAAAAAGATAGTATCTAAAAGATTTGCTCTTTCCTTGTTTGTTGGCCGAAATATTCTCTCTTGTGCTCAGAAGATCTTGCTTGCACCCTACTCTAATTTCTTTCCTTGTGTAAAAGCTTTAACTTTTCTTTGCATATCTTTTACATATTAGTTATTTTCGGATCCTAACAGAAAAGGGGAATCCGAAATAAAAAAAAAAAAAAAAAATCAAAATCAAAATCGAAAAATCTCATCCAAAGCCAAAATAAGGTAAGTTTGAGATATCACTAGTCAAAGTTTCCATCTTCTTGCCTCTCCATCGTCTAGGTTTGCATACTAGGAAGTTTAAATCTTTTTTCTTCTTCTCCTTGTGTTTGCTTATTCGAATTCTCTCTTGCTGTTCATTGAATTGTTCAACTTGATTACTTGATATTGCTTGATTGCCTTCAGTTCCCCCCTGACCGCCCTCACGGCTTTGCTATTCATAGTAACCCGAGAGCGTTGTCACTTGCTTGAGTTGTGCGTGCTTTACTAGATTGTTGTGCCTTTGATATTGCTTGTGCTACTTGATACTCGCAATGGTGAATGATCTTGTTGTAGGTAACGTGACTCTAGAGGACAAAGAGGGAGACCAAAGTCAATCAACAGGAACTAAGACTCATGTTCCACCATTCTAGCAACCCCCATTGCTTGACGATCCACCCTTGAATCAAGTCGTGGAGCAACAAGGGAAGACAATACAACATTTGCTCCAAGAATTGACGGCACTAAGGGCTAAAGTTGACTCAGCAAGCCAACATAGTCCATCGGGGCCGACCCCGGAAGTGCACGTTGATGATGGTGTCCAGTTCCCAAAGTCAGACATTGGTGCCAAGTTCCCTAGCCGTGACAAAGGCAAGCAAGTTGTGGCCTCAACTTCACAAGTTCAACCACCGCAACGACTTGCCTCTGTAATTGAATGTCATCAAGATGCAGCAAAGCTAAAGGATCGCCGCACCACGTCGAGCACAAGGACACCGACTCCAACGACCGTGATGATGACTTCGACGATGAGTTTCCGAGCCAATCTTCACATGGCAAGGGAACTCGTCACCACCACAAGCGTCACGACCGCCACAAGAAGCACGACGCAAGTTTGCCCACACCCAGTGACTACAGGAACCAAGATCACAGTTCCCATCCCACAGGTAGGTATCACTCGCGTCGTCACAACACTGTTTCGACAGTTCCCTTCAACATTGACGATCATCTTCACCACCAAAGTCCCAGATCACGACCACCTCATGGTTGTAGCTCAGCCCCTGAGTCTAATCGAGATGGTTTTGAAGAATTTGATGATGAGGACTTCACCCATGCTGGAGTTCCTAATCCTGGTAATCTTCACGCTCCTCTAGGATTTCCTATTGAAGACATGGAGGTCCCTCCAGATTATATTCCGCCGGCTGCTCTTCCAGTCGACCGTTATGAGGGACGTCGTGAA
This sequence comes from Oxyria digyna, assembly GCA_029168935.1. Lineage (NCBI taxonomy): Eukaryota > Viridiplantae > Streptophyta > Magnoliopsida > Caryophyllales > Polygonaceae > Oxyria > Oxyria digyna. The sequence continues at coordinate 58,552,106 of JAPVLV010000001.1, read as the reverse complement.
ACAGGTCAGTATGAAGCCCGCTATGGACGTAGGGAACAACCTCAGTTCCCTGCACAACGCCAAGATCGCCAGCAGTTCCCTGCACTGCGCCATCCAAGGCGCCAAGGCTATGAGGATGTTGACGATTATGACCATGACAACCGTGGTTTTCATCGTCATGCACCTAGATATGATGAGACCTTACCTGACCCTCGCCGCTATGAAGCACGTCGTCTTACCGTGCCCGGTCATACCGCTCGCCGCGATATCAAGGTAAAGATTGAACTTTTCTATGGCTTATATGATCCCGCTGTTTTTTTTGATTGGATGCAAGCTACAGACCATGTCTTGAAGCATTGTCACTATGAGGAAGCCGAAAAAGTTGAGATATCCACTCTCCACTTCAAAGACGCTGCTCAAACTTGGTGGCACCGCTTCACATCAGACCATGTTCGTCGCAATCTTGAACCCATTTCTACTTGGGATCAGCTAGTCTTTGTCATGACTAGAAAGTATGTTCCCACTGGTTATAGGAACCAGGTCCGAATGGAGATAGCTATGCTCCGCCAAGGCACCATGACACCTCTTGACTTCTTCGCCAAGATCGAGGATCTCTACTTCAAAGCTAATGTCAGTGCCGCTCCCACAGCCCTACGCACCAAGTTTTTGAGTGGTGTCAATGCTCCCATTCGAGATCAACTTGAAATTCTGCCAATCAAAGATCTTAACACTTTGGTGCACACGGCTATGCAACTTCACTACCAGCTTCTTCGCAAGAAGAACACTTGGACAACTTCGGGTCAATCCAGGTACAATTCTAACTCTTCCAGTTCCCTTTCTACTAAAGTGCAAAATTCCTCTTCGCAGGGAAAGACAGGAACTAGTTCCCGCCCGGTTGCAGCACCCCCACAGCGCCTAAGCCCGCAACTCAGCAACCTGGCCACACCAGTGACATAGAATGCTACAAGTGTGGTGGGCATGGTCACTTGAAGCGTGATTGTCCAAACACCAAGAGAGTGTTCTTCAACCAAGCCACCGACTATGAGTCCTGCGTAGATGAGGAACCAGAAGAGGAACCAAGTGATGAGTTCCCTAGTCAGGAAGACGTGGATGCTTATGCTTGTGCCCCACGTGAGAGCAATGCCTATGCCCCACTAAGTCTTGTTACTAGGCGTGTGCTCACTGTCAAGGAGGTAGATTTGGTGGATCAAAGAGAAAATCTATTTCACACCAAATGCAATGTCCAAACCGCCTCTTTGAGTGTCATAATAGATGGTGGCAGCTGCTGCAACATCATTAATGAAAAGGTGGTCAAACACTTCAACCTTCCAACGACACCCCATCCACAACCATACGGTCTCCAATGGATTTTAGAATCTGAAGGCGATCCCATCACAAAACAGTGCATTGTATCCTTTTCCATTGGTCATTATAAAGATTCTGTTTTATGTGATGTAACTTCCATGGATGCCACACATCTTCTATTAGGCCGTCCATGGCAGTTTGATCGACGCGTTATCCATGATGGGTATTTGAACACTTATGTGTTTAATTACCATGGGAAACGTGTCACCCTTTTACCTATGACTCCACATGAGATAATGCAGGATCACACAGAAAGGAGTCGCCAAAAGGGTATAGAGAACACCGCTGCAAAGAAAGGAACTGACCCAGTTCCCCACAATATGGTCGTTCCAAAGAAGGATCCCCAGAAAGACAGGACCCCAGTTCAGCAGAGACACAATGATCCAAACGACACTCCTGAGTTCCCATCAACACCGATGGGAACTAGAAGCACCACTGCTGATAGGGTTCCCATCCAGGGAAAATGTGAAACACGGATACTTCTGGCACGTCACAGGGATATCACTCCAACACTTCAGGGACGTTCTCCTTGTTTTTTATTAGTTACCAAACTGTGCGTTCATAATTCTCAGGAACTAGATAATCTACCCCCTAGTGTTTCCTCTCTTTTGCAGGAATTTGAGGATGTCATGCCAGATGAGTTACCACCAGGACTTCCCCCAATCCGTGGAATTGAGCATCAAATTGATCTTGTTCCAGGAGCATCCTTGCCTAACCGCGCCGCTTATAGAGCCAGTCCGGAAGAAACAAGGGAACTCCAACGCCAAGTTCAAGAGCTTCTTGACCGAGGTTACGTAAGGGAATCCTTAAGCCCTTGCGCAGTTCCGGTTATCCTTGTGCCAAAGAAAGACGGTTCTTGGAGGATGTGTGTAGATTGTCGCGCCATCAACCAAATCACCGTCAAGTATAGGCACCCCATTCCTCTCCTTGATGACATGCTTGATGAGCTGCATGGTGCCACAATTTTTTCGAAGACAGATTTGAAGAGTGGCTACCATCAAATCAGAATGAAAGAAGGCGACGAGTGGAAAACAGCGTTCAAGACCAAGTATGGCCTCTACGAGTGGCTAGTCATGCCATTTGGTCTCAGCAATGCCCCAAGCACATTCATGCGTCTCATGAACCATGTTTTGAGACACTTCTTGGGCAAGTTTGTTGTTGTCTACTTTGATGACATTCTTGTTTACTCTCGGAGCATAGAGGATCACACGAAGCACTTACGCCTTGTTCTTGAGTGCCTTCGTAAAGAGAAATTGTTTGCTAATCTTGGGAAATGCACATTCTGCACCGACTCCACCATCTTCCTTGGCTTTGTCGTTTCCAAAGATGGTCTTCGTGTAGATGAAGAGAAGATTCGAGCAATCAAAGAGTGGCCCACCCCTACAACGGCCACAATGGTAAGATCTTTCCTTGGTTTGGCTGGTTTCTATCGCAGATTTGTGAAGGATTTCAGCAGCCTTGCAGCGCCCCTTCATGAGCTGACGAAGAAGGGAACTGTGATCGACTGGGTTCCCTCCCACAAAACAGCTTTCCAAGCGCTAAAAGACGCTCTCTGTCATGCTCCTTTGCTCCAGCTGCCTGACTTTTCTAAAACTTTTGAAGTCGAATGTGATGCTTCCAATTTTGGCATTGGAGGCATGCTACTACAAGACCGCAAGACGATCGCCTACTTCAGCGAGAAGCTCACGGGTGTCACCCTTAACTACCCCACTTATGATAAGGAACTGTATGCGTTGATACAGGTATTAAGGACTTGGCAACACTACTTATGGCCAAAGGAATTTGTGATCCATTCCGATCATGCAACGCTCTCTTACTTGAAGAGCCAAGCCACTCTAGGTCGGAGACATGCACGCTGGGTTGAATTCATGGAAACTTTTCCATATGTGGTCGTGCATAAGAAAGGAAAGGAGAATGTGGTAGCCGATGCCCTTTCTCGCAGGTACGTTCTTCTTACTTCCCTTGATGCTAAGATTCTTGGTTTATCTATCATTAAAGACTTGTATTTAGTTGATGACTATTTCAAGCCTATTTTCGAGGAGTGCTTAGCCAAAGGTGAGAGTGCAACTTTCTTTCTTGATGAGGGTTATTTGTTTAAAGCAGGGAAACTGTGTATCCCTAGTTCCTCCCTTAGGAACCTGCTCATTAAGGAGGCCCACGAAGGTCATGGACACTTTGGGATTAATAAGACCTTAGCTGCCTTAAGAGAGTACTTTTTCTGGCCCAAAATGATTAGGCATGTTACTCGCTTTTGTAGGAGTTGTGTGACTTGTCATAGAGCCAAGTCTAGATCGCGTTCCCATGGGTTATACACTCCCCTGCCAGTTCCCTTAGTTCCCTGGGATAACCTATCTATGGATTTTATCACAGGTCTGCCTAACTCAAAGAAGGGAAATGACTCGATTTTTGTGGTTGTCGATAGATTCTCCAAAATGGCCCACTTTATAGCTTGTAAGACCACCAATAATTCTACTGATATAGCCAACTTGTTCTTTGATAATGTGGTGAGATTACATGGGATTCCTAGGACCATTGTGAGTGACCGAGATGCCAAGTTCCTTAGTCACTTTTGGAGGACTCTATGGGGTAAGCTAGGAACCAAATTGCTATTTTCCACGAGTTACCACCCCCAAACTGATGGACAAACTGAGGTCACCAATAGGACATTAGGTCAACTCCTTATAACCATCCTTAGGTCAAACCCACGCAGGTGGGAGGACTTACTATCTTTTGTGGAGTTTGCTTATAACAGGTCCAGGCACAGCGCTACCCAGCTCACGCCATTCGAAGTTGTCTATGGTCGCAACCCAGTCACTCCATTGGATTTGACGCCTCGACCGTTGCGTGATCAAGAAAGTGTGCCCGGCGCGAAGCGCGCTGAATTTGTACAGGAACTGTACCGCAGAACAAGGGAACAGCTAATGCGCCGTGCTGAGCAATACGCCAAGCAACACAACAAAGGCCGACGCCACATGATATTTGCCCCAGGTGACCTTGTCTGGGTACATTTGCGAAAGGAACAGTTCCCTGGACTTCGCAAGACCAAGTTGGATCAACGCGGTGATGGTCCTTTCGAAGTTCTTGAGGCATATGGAGACAACGCCTACAAGGTGGACATTCCTGGCGAATACAATGTGAGCTCTACTTTTAATGTTGCTGATCTCTCTCCTTACTTCCCTCCTGAGTTTGAATATTTGGAAGCGGGGACGCTTCTAAGCCAAGAAGGGGAGGGTGATGCGACCCTGCAATCGTTGAAAGCTGTAGAGGAAGAGGAAGCCATGAGCCTTCGCTCACTTGGACCCATGACTCGATCCCGAGCCAAGCTAATCAGTCAAGCCACACAATCTCTTGTCCTTCGCACCGTGGCCAACTTCAGTTCCTCTCCAGCAGAGCACTCTTTAAGTTTCCTAACCTCCAGCTCCTTAATGCCCTCGCTCACTAGCATGGATGACTCTTATTCCAGCTCCAGTTCTCAGTACCAGGCTCCAACTTCAGTTCCTGAAGCCAGTTCCCTTGGTACCAGTTCCTCCGAGCTGTGAAGGCCGATTATCTTCTTAGTTATTATTATTATTTCCTATTTTCAGCATATGTTATTAGGTTTAGGGCGTGTCTACTCTCATGTTTGAGAGGCCGGCCCTAGTTTCCCTTTTATTACCTTCTTTAGTACTTTCTTTACTTATTTTGCAAGATACTCTTTTGTAAAGGCTCGCCTATATATATGGCTTGCCTTCTTCATTAATATCACGTTTTGCTTTTGGATTAATTGATAAAGTCGAGTGCATCTCCTTGTTAATCCCCTAGGCGTCACCAAACAAAGTCTAACTTCTTTATCCCTTCGTCTTACTTCTAATCTTCTTCCCCGGTGGATTTATCTAGCAAACCCTACGTAAACCTACACTTTACATCCACTTCATATCTACAATTCATCCGCTCCATCGTTGTTGCTTGTTGCCACAAGTAACAACATCACTATCATTCAGCTCCCCAGTTACTGTCAAGTCTTCCGCAGCTCTCCGAGTTCCCAAACTCGACCAGTTCTTGAGAAGGTCGACTCCCTACGAGATCTAGATCGCTCCAGCAAGTCATTCTTGACCTTTTCAAGGCCAGGAACGCATCAAGGTGGTAGATTGCATCGTCTTCTATCACCAACGAGCCTATGCCACCAACATCTTGCGGCTCCAAAAAAATGGACCGTGACCACTTCCACTTTATCATACTCTTCACAGTGGCAATGACAAAGAACATGCTCGGTACCTTGCATCCATTCAATAAATAAAGTGGGATTGTACAAACCTTCTAAAGGGTCGATCTTTACCTGAATGTCGCGACGCGAGGTGTGGTGTTGTGGTTGCTCGTGTGGCATAACCGGGGCTGGATTTCTTTGATGCCTTCCAGCATTGTCATTGGCCCCATGTGGTGGGGTACTGTGGCGTTGCTGCACTTGGCCAAAGTTTGTCGCACCTTGAGCATTGGCGCCTTGGTGCATTGGTGGCCATGGCTCCGGGATCCAATCACTTAGTCGGTTTTGGAGCTCAATTGGATCTTGTAATGGCATATTTTTGTGAGGATTGGGCAACCCCACATGCTCCATTCCTTCCTCGTCGAACTCATCAAATTCCTCTCGGGCGCCAAAAAGGTTCTTTGGCGTGGCCCCGAAAGAATCATCCAAAGGAGGGCTTAAAGGAATTTGGTGTTGCAAGTGATCCTCATCATGGAAAAGGTTCGAGCTGAGCTTTTTGAGGCGTGATTGGCGTCTAGACGAGTGGCGAGAATGGTGGCGAGCGCTCGGGCACCTTTTGGGGAGAGAATTATGGCGCGCCCGTCGTTCGATTTCTCGAACTTCTTGGAGAAACTTCTCCGTCCTCTGCCTCTTCATTTCTGCCTTAGACACCTCCAGATGGTGTCTTAATTGATAGTCATCGTGGAAAGAGATGTCGCGCCCGGTGGAGTACCCCTCGGTGCTCGGAGGTGAGCGTTCTCGGCGCAAAACGTGGCGCCTTGCTTTTGGGAACTCCCTATTGTCAAGGAAGCTCTCTCTTAATGATGAGAGCTTCTAAAGTTTTGTTTGTTGATAGGTAGAAGGCATGGCTCCCTTGCCTTTCTCGTTTTCCTGTTGAGCTTCGGAGTTGAGTTGATCTTGTGAGGCATTGGCTCCGGGCCCTTGGCAATTTGAGTTTGTTGGTAGTGGTGTGAGAAGCTAGCCTATGAGTTTCTACAGAAGTTCTCTTATTCTCGTCCTCAAGACGTTCAAGTCTATCCAAGACATCCTTGAAGGGAGGCCCAGTTGTGTTCGGTGGTGCATCACTGTTTCTTTGCTCCTCTATTTCCTCTTCCGAATGTGACATGATACCTATCACAATACGGGACATGAACGAGGATCAAATCGCACAGAAATTATTTCAAGAGTATGACAAAAAAACAATATAAGACACACTTGAGAGTCAAACAAGAACTTAGGGTATATGGATGCTTTTAGTGATTTTTGGTCAAGTGTATAATCAAATCCAAGTTTAGTTGTCGTCAAAGATTTCTTAAGAAAAATTAAACTCAAAGTGGCCTGCAATATTAAACTTCTATGATTGAAAAGCCCAAATTCTCATGCAATTAAATGAATGGACAACTTTGCAAGTGAGAACTAGAGGATTCTTGCAATATTTCAGTTTTTTTTAAAAAAAATTGTGCTCGAAGTCGAGAGCAATACCAAATGCTATATCCACACTTCAATATAACGTGAGAAAATGATAGGCATACATGCATATGATTGATGCGAGAAGAATTAGTAGACAAAGGGATGTCGTCTTACTAATTAATCCTAATCAATCTCATGCAAGATTTCAATCCACTATATATAATCTCCCTAAGAAATTCAAGATTGAATGCACTTTTAATTAATTTCACAAAGAACAATTTTCAGAAATTTAATCAAGGATAAGTTGAAGAAATTTAAGGGATTTGTGGATCGGTCAAGAGTGGATTATGGGATGGATTTGGCTGATTTGATGATGGTGACGATGGATTAAGATCGATTGTAATGGCTTCAAACAATGGAGTTTTCAGCCAAGACAATGATGGATAAAACAAGTACTTGAATGAAAAACAAGATGACTTACTTGAATCTTTGATACTCTAGATACCAAATGTTAGCTCAACCTCCTATGGACCCGAAGTTGTGCTCGGATATAGACTTAAGATAGCTAAGTCGTCTTGTTGTTGATGAAGTGATGCCTCAGATGAGACAAAGTGTTGGCTGAATTTTGTGGATGAATATGCAAGAGGAAGACTTTGGATAAACAAGACTTTGAATGTGATTCAAAGACTTGAGAAGGTTTTGAGTCTTGTTTTTATGTAGATCTTTATCACACAAAGAAGAAGAAGAGATAGTGGTTTTGACGCCGTATAGCAAAGGAAGGAGTATTCTCAACTAAAGTTTTGCTCTGAAAATTCAACGTGCTTAGAAATGAAGCCTAAGCTTGGCTTTTATAGAGGGAAGACGTCTTGGGCTGCAAGAACAAGGGAAATCTTCAAGCAAACCAAACATAAACGACAAATCAAACTTAAATGCAAAAGATAGTATGAAAATATCAAAAGGAGAAATCTGAGGGATGTGTTAGGCACTTATTGAGGACATGATAAGCTCCATGAATCATCATCTTGATGGAGCCTAGGGGGATGATAGGACTGCATGTGTAAATGGCATCAATGAGGCGCAATTCAAGGGGCAAAGATCAAGGCGCCAAGGGAGGAAAAGGTGGGATTGTGTCTCCTTGGGTCAAGTGGCAATTGTCTGAGCGTTTGACCCATGGTGGCTTGCTTGGGACCCATTTAGGGCCATAGGAACTGAAAACTCTCGGCCAAGAATGAGCTATGGCCTTGAGCGTCTAGAGCCTATTTCTGGCGCGCTCGAGTGAAATTCAAGGGACCAACCACTTACGTTTTTATCGAACTCTTGTGAGTGTTTTCTGGATTATGCTTGTTCTTGGACATGTATGGACCCTTTGGACATAATAGTGTTTGGCTAAAGTTTTCTTGAACCACCAATGGAGAAGGAAAGGCTTGGGTGCTCGGGACAACCCGAGGTTCCTTCCCTGCAATGAAACAGTGAATGGCGCCTTGGGTTGCTCTAGAACCTCTATTTTGAATCTGGCGCCCTTGAGTGTGACATGATGGGCTTGAGCTAGCATGTGAGTGCACATCACAATCATATGGTCAACTTTATATGATTTTGTCAGAACTTCGTCTTACTTTGTTTCATGAGGTGTTACATGTTTTGGATAGGACTGAACCTCAAATGCCACTTAGAGTTGCAAGACAATCTGGTCGTGTACAAGGTGTGTATGTCCCTCCCATTCACCCTTTGAAAGCTAGAAGGTTAAAATGCATTTGCTGATATGTTGTGGTGTACAATCCCACCAACTGGAGTTGGGAACAAAAGAATATCAACTCTGTTAGGTTATAAGACATGGGTGTAGAAGCCGATCCTCCAAGTTAGTGCATTGATGATTACCTAGAGTGGTACCTACCTCTTACTCATCCATTCATCTCCACGTCAAGTCATGTTAATCACATTTTGGTAAATCAGTGTTATTTATATCTAAGAAATATAAAATGTTCTTTAAATTTGTGCAATTATTAAATTAGAGCATTATTTGACTTTGAGTTGTCGTATTTGACGGTAAATAAAAATTTGAATTGCAACATACCGTTTGGACCCCCTATCGGGATGTAGAATTGGACCAATTTGAAAGAATGAGAGACGTTGTCTGCCAAAATGAGGATGATTTATTTCCATTCCCAGAGTAGTTTCAATTTGTGTGTTCGGCTAACTTTGTTTTTCTTCGGTTTGTCGTATTTGGACTAATTTTCTGTAGTTAGGATTGTCTTGTTAGGACCAATTGGTTTTGGTTTTGTTTGTGGTGTTCGGACTAATTTGCCTTAGTTGGGATTGTCGTCTTTGGACCACTATAATTTTGTTACATTTTATTTCAGTTTATTCCTTTAGATTGTTTACATCTTGATACATTTGTACTTCTGCAAAGAAGTACAAAACTCAATCGGCGTTGTAGAGCACCCAAACTCAATCCTGCGGCAGATGAGAAGCAACCTTCTACTGACAGTGAGCAACATGACGTGAGTGAACAGAATTCTGCCACAGTTGAAACTCGTACTCCTGAAGCAGTTACTAAGCAAGCTGACCTGAATGACTCTCAATCAACAACTAGCTCATCTGATGCGTCCGCAGCTCATGAAGAAGACAAGTCTACTGAGCCAACGAGTTCCCCTGCACATAACTCTGTACCGGATGCTTCTACGTCTGCTTCACAATCGGATCCGAAGGGAGTCCCACCAATCCCTCCAGTTCCTAAGGCCAAATACAATCACAAAAAGGTGAAAGGCATACAACCTACTGTAGCTCGTACACTTCGAAGTAGCGGCGCCCCGGTTGGGGCTAAGGATAATGTCTGAAATATCAGTAGGAGCCTGGAACTCTAGGGGGTGTAACTCTGCCCCTAGAGCGAGGCTTATTACAGAGTTCTCACGGCGCAATAATTTGGCTATGTTGGGTGTCTTAGAAACCAAGATTTGCGCTGATAAGGAGTTGATTGTAAGTCGAAGTCTTCTCCCTGGTTGGTCCTACATTACTAATAGTACTAGCTTGCTTAAGGGGCGTATCTGGCTGACTTGGGATACAAACCTTATAGATGTTACCATTGATTCTGTGGATAGACAGTTTATACATTGCCATGTTCGAAGTAGGGATTTACAGACTGCCTTTACTGCCACTTTTATCTATGCTTGCAACTCCAGTTCCTTGCGGAGTCAGCTCTGGGATCGTCTTCAGGATATCTGCCGCAGTGTTACTGGTCCTTGGGCTTTGTTAGGTGACTTTAACTGTATTGCTGCTGTTACTGAAAAGATCCAATTCAGTAGTAGACTCCATTCTGCTGATCCTGATTTCTGCAATTTCTTGAATGTGACTAAGCTGGATGATCATCCGTTTTCTGGGTCTACTTATACCTGGAGCAATCAACAGATGGGTACTAGCAGGATTGCTTGTAAGCTTGATAGGGTCCTTGCTAATGATTCATGGCACTCATCCTTCCCTGTCTCCCAAGTTTATTTTGCTGATGCAAGTTTTTCTGATCATTCTCCCGGAATTCTACGAGTCAATCCTACTCATCGCCATAAAAAGATTCCTTTCAAATTTAAGAACTACTGGAAGGAAGAAGATGACTTCCTTGAGCTTGTTAGGGATACTTGGACTACTGATGTTTATGGCAATCCGCAGTTCGTCATTGCTACAAAGCTGCATAATGTGAAGAATGCGTTGAAAAATTGGCAACGAGGCAGATTTCGTAAGCTGGAAATCATGATTGATGAGGCTTCTGAAGCATTGAAGGCTGCTAACACCGTTCTGCAAAGTAATTTCAGTGATGAAACGCTGCAACTTTCTGTTCTGGCTGCAAAGGATGAATTAGATAAGCGAATCACCCAGTTACATAGTTTTATAGCTCAAAAAACGAAGGTAGATTGGATCACTTTGGGAGAGGAGAATTCCGCTGCCTTCTACAATAGCCTTAAGACGAAGCGAGGGAGAAATTCTGTCTTTGTACTGGGTGACTCTACTGGTAATTCCTTAAACTCTAGAGAAGATATTGCTACTGAAATCATTAATTTCTTTAAGCAATTGTTTGGCACGGCTGCTATTCATAATCCAGCTGACTTCAGTTTGCTTCCTGGTCCATTACTTGATTTTTCTGCTCATTCTGAAATTTGCCGGCCTGTTATTGACTCTGAGATCAGAGACGCGTTCTTCGGGATTGGCAACATCAAGTCCCCTGGACCCGATGGGTTTGGCAGTGTTTTCTTCAAGTTTTGTTGGGATGTAGTTCGCAATGAAGTCTGTGCCGCCGTTAGAGATTTCTTTCGACGTTGTCGTCTTCTTCGGCAGTTGAACGCCACCTTCATCAATCTCATTCCAAAAGTGGACGCTCCTTTTTCCGTTGCTGAATTCCGCCCAATAGCTTGTTGTAACACCTTGATGAAGGCTATTTCCAAGATCCTTGTTGGTAGGATGCGGCCTTTTCTTGACCAGATCATTTCTCCTAATCAAGGAGCCTTTGTGCCTTTACGTCGCATCCAAGATAACATGGCTGTTGCACAAGACCTCATTCGAGGTTATGATAGTAAGTCTACTTCCCCCCGTTGCTTCATTCAAATCGATCTTCGCAAAGCTTTTGATTGTGTTAGTTGGAGCTTTCTGCGAGATGCTTTGATCTACTTTCACTTTCCGATGCAACTAGTTAATTGGATTATGGAATGTGTGACGACACCCTCTTACTCCGTTCTCATTAATGGAGAGGTTGAAGGTTTTTTCAGAGGTGCTCGTGGACTTCGGCAGGGGGACCCGATGTCTCTGTTTCTCTTTGTCCTAGTTATGGAGATCTTTACTAGACGTCTTCAACAAGCTGCGGATCAGAGTAGTTTCTCCTATCACCCAAGGTGCAAACAACTAAAACTCTCTTCTCTATGCTTTGCGGATGATTTGTTGTTGTTCTGTAAGCCCACTATTCCTTCTCTGCGCATCATTGATAGAGTAATTAAGCAATTTGCTAGTGAGTCTGGCCTGATTGTGAACTGTCAGTAGTCCAAAATGTTCTTCGGAGGTGTGAGTGCAACGCATAGAAATGCTTGTGCTGAGGTTCTTGGCTTTGATATTGGCCACCTTCCCGTCAAGTATCTTGGCGCCCCGCTCCACTCTAAACGCCTTAGGCCTGGTGATTTTCAGCCTCTTCTCAATAAGTTACAAAGTGCTATCAATTGTCGCCAAGCAAAGCACCTCTCCTATTCCGGAAGAATGCAAGTGATAAAGTCGGTTCTTGAGTCTGTTGTTGGATTTTGGATGCAAGTAATCCTATTCCCTAAATCTGTTTTGAAGCGAATCGAATCACTTTGTCGATCCTATCTTTGGACGGGTGAAACGGGGAAAAGACGCTCTCTTGTTGCTTAGAAGGTGGCTTGTCGAGGGCTGGATTGTGGAGGACTTGGCTTCAAGGAACTCCTTTCATGGAATAAAACGCTCCTTCTAAAGTTGGCCTTTGATCTTGGTTGTGGCAGAGCCAGCATTTGGCGAGATTGGGCAGAGAAGAACCTCCTCAAGGGCCGCACTATTTGGTCCTGTAATAGAGCTGCTGGCAGCTCTGCTCTTTGGCGTTCGGTTCTAGCTGTGCGGGATGGTATTTGCTCCCATTTCACGTCTTTTCCCCCTCCTGTTGAGCGGCTGATCAATTCATATGGCAGATTCGATTCAGGAGCTGTGTATAGCTACTTCGCAGCCTCTTATTGCAAGGTTCCGTGGTGTGACATGATCTGGACGGGTATTCAACCTCGTAAGTGGAGCTTCTCTTGCTGGCTTGCTACTCAGAACAGGCTCCCGACGAGAGCCAGGATGTTTCGGTGGGGGATTTCTGACTCGGAGACGTGTGTCCTGTGTAGAGCGAGCCCGGAAACGGCTGAGCATCTTTGGTTCGGCTGTACTATTACCAAAGATATCCTTGATATTGTTCTACAGTGGCTAGGAATTCAAGTGAGGAAGCCTAACTTGAGAAGATGGTGGGATTGGTTCCTAGCAAGTGATAAGCATTCGAGCAATGTTTTTCGTGTTCGTCTTATGGCCTTTATGAGTGTGGTTTATTATTCTTGGAAATTGCGTAATGATGTAATTTTTAATGGCAAGAACATTGATGTGGATGGTGTGGGTAGAGAGGTGATTAATGCTTGTAAATTTAGATTGATCCATAAGATCAAGACTAAGACTAGAAGGGGTAGAGCTTTGATGAGGAACCTCCTTAGGTGATTGTATGATGTGGTTGTTTTTGCTATATATAATTTCTTACCTCGTGGCAAAAAAAAGAAAAGATATCTATGAGTTGGGCTTCATCACTAGCTGGGCTTACAAACTTTCCCTAAATAAAATGTTACCCTCGTCTATAAATAACCAACCACACTACAACCCTAAATCACATTCTCAAGCCGCGTCGCAATCTTCTCCAGAGTAAAAACCCTAATTTTGTTTCTTCATTCAAATGTTATTTTTCATGTTTTTAACTGTTTTTGCTCACTTATTTTTTACATAACAAAAAATAAGATGGTCTCATCATCATCACAAGAAACAAAATCATTTTTTCTGCGATTAGGTGTGACAACAAACTCACCGTCACACTAGTAGTGATGAAAGATGTCTTTTCTAATATGAACAAAGGTAACTTTTGTATCAAGTGGCTTGATGCAGAGTACGATAAACAAACACTCAGTGTTATCACTAGATTGTTGAAGACAAAGTTGAAATTCTGTAATGTGACTTACGCATTTATGTTGACTTTTATTGAAAGAACCCAATATTTCTTTGACCTAATTGCGCATCTTGGAATTGTACCTATCAAACACACTGTCTAGCTTCTGCAGTAGTAGTAAGAAATAGTTTTTGAACCTAGAATGCTCACTTTCAACCCTACAAAGTAAATAAGATATGTTTGAAGAGAAAGGATCCTAATATACAATTGTACAAAACCGAAGAAGTAACATATTAAGATCACTAACCTGTATGTGGTGTTAGATCCTAATGTGAAGATCTTATCGACATTTATCGAAAGAAATTTGTTCTCGTACTTGTCAAGCCAATTCTTCTTCAGATAGTTAATCTGTTAGGATATTTGGCCCATTCTCTTTTGTTGAGATGTGATGAAGTTTTGATTGAATGACAAACATACACTAATGATTTACTTGAGTGCGTAGGTATTGTTACTAGTGTGTGTGCAGGAACGAAGGAGGTCTACTTGTGTGTAGACAGGAACGAAGAAAGTCTACTTCTGCGTAGACAGGAACAAAGGAAGTACAAGTAGGTACGAAGGAAGTCTTCCTGGAATCCATGAGGCGTAAGGTTACGACGAATGAAAGACAACTGTGAAGAATAAGTTCACCCGGAAGAAGATTATTGGTCGAAGATATCTTGAAGAATGAACTTGAAGAATTATGGAAGAGTTGCACTTCAAAGAAGGAAAGAAGATCTTGTCAAAGAAGGAAAAGAAGATCTTGGAAAATAAGGAAAGTGGCAACTCGACTAGGATGGGCATTGGACGTGCGTGTGAAGGAGCGCCTAAGGAATAAGGAAATATTACGCGCAAGGAATATTTCCTTATGCGCTATTGTTTCCTTATTTGTTAAAGGCGGTGCGCCGAAGTGTAAGGCCCATGGTGACTACTTGGAGAACAAGTTGGAATGTCACACAGAAGGAAATATTCTTAGGAATATATTTCCTTGTGAAAGGATTCTTAGGAAGCGATTTCCTTGTGAATGAAGAATTAGGAAGCGATTTCCTTTTAGTGAGATATTGTGAGATTTATGGTAATATTAGAACGACTAGATTGGTAGTTAGGTTTGAGCTATTTAGTGTGCTATATATTGCATGGGAATTGCATAGCTTAGTAAGATTTTGAAGAGCGAAAACCTAATACTCGGTTTAGAGTTGTTCTACGTGTGTGAGATTGAGATTCAAGTGAGAATAGTGATCCGAGATCTAGCTAGGACGTCTAGGTGAGTGATCCAAATTCTATTGTAATCAAGATATCAATACAACAAGTAGACTCGTTCAAACTCTCTCTAGTGAAAGCTAGAGAGGAGTGGTGTTTCGCCTTGAGGACTTTTTGGTACTTGGGATGTTTCCACTATATATCATCGTGTCCAGGTTTGGTTTACATTATTGTTTGTCTTTCCGCATTATCTACTTATCAATGAACAATAGCTTTTGTTCCTTGAGTTTTTATATGCTAATCGATCCAACAATTGGTATCAGAGTCTGGTCTCTAGATTGTTTCAATTAGCTTTGCAGGAAAAGATGTCATCCAACAATGCAATCAACGATTCTTTCTCGAAACCCCCAATGCTGAAGCCAAGAGAGTATGATTGGTGGTGCATTCAGTTTGAGTCACATACTCAGTGACGCAGACTACAAGATCCTTGAGAAGAACGCCAGGGCTAAAAAGATCCTTCACATGGCTCTATGTCCGGGCGATCTTCGGAAGATTCTTAAGTACAAGACCGCCAAGGAAATTTGGGATGCACTAAAAAGGACATACTCGGGAAGTAACGATGTCAAGAGGAATAGACTCCTTGCTACTCAAAAGGACTATGAGCAAGCTGTGCAGGAGATAGGTGAATCCTTGGAAGACTTTCATGCAAGGTTTGAAGTCTATGTGAGTCAAATTGAATTTCTAGGTGAAGAGCTCCCTCAGTGGAAAGTCACCTATCAATTCATGCAAGCACTGAACGCCCAATGGGACGAGTTCATCAATGCCCTTCAAACTCAAAGCGATATCAAATAAATCTCCTTGGAAGACCTTGTGTGTCGTCTCAAGAGTCACTCTGGAATTCTCGAGAGGAAACTCTTGACAAGGAAAGATACGGACAAAGGAAAATCAATTGCCTTAAAGGTGGAAAAGGCCTTTGATCTGTCCCGGATGGAAGACCATGATATTGAAGAGGACGACACAGTTGCCCTCATCACAAAAGCCTTCAGGAAAGCATGGAGAGGAGGAGAAACACGCCACACCGAAGGTAACCAAAGTCCAAAAGAAATTATTTGCTATAATTGCCAAGTTGAGAGATTAAATTCAGGGAAGATTCTCCTAAAAGGAATATGTATCAACAACATCTACAAAGTAGACTCAACCTTTATTCCTGAGGAGGATCTGTGTTTTTCCTCTGTTAAAGAGGACTCTCTTCTTTGACACAAAAGATTTTGTCATGCAGGTTTGTCACACCTTCAAAAGCTCTACCAAAAGGACCTGGTAACCGGTCTCCCCAAAGTAGAAGCCATCCAAGACATGGTGTGCTCGTCATGCATAAGAGGCAAACATGTAAGGTCCTTCTTCAAATCCAAAAGGGAGGTAAGTACTTCTCGCCCTCTAGAGATGATCCACATGGATCTTTGTGGACCTATGCGTACACAGAGCCGTGGAGTAAATAGATACGTTTTTGTTATTGTGGATGACTATTTTAGGTACACCTGGACTATCTTCTTATACTCAAAAGATGAAGTCTTTGAGGAGTTTGAGGCATGGCTAAAAACCGTGGAGAACAAACTGGGAGTCTCCTTGGTCTCTATACGCTTCGACCACGGAACTGAGTTAAACAACTCTCAGTTCTATGATCTGTGTAGGAACAAAGGGATAAACCACAACTTCTCAGCTCCAAGAACTCCTCAGCAAAACGGAGTGGTGGAAAGGAAGAACAGAACTCTGGAAGACATGACAAGAACCCTCCTAATCTCCAGCAATCTCCCAAAGAACTTCTGGACTGAAGCACTCAACGCCTCATGCTACGTGCTAAACAGAGCCACTCTTAGACCTATCATCAACAAAACCGCCTATGAGCTCCTAAATGGAAGAAAGCCATGTGTATCTCATCTTAAGGTATTTGGATCTAGATGCTTCGTTCACAACAATGGAAAGGAAAACTCCAGAAAATATGATCCAAGAAGCTATGAAGGCACATTCGTGGGTTATTCTCTCCAAAGCAAAGCTTATAAAGTCTCCAATAGGCGAACAGGAAAAATTGAAGAAAGTATTCACGTCATCTTCGATGAGTCCACTATGACTGGCGAAGCCATACAAGAAGGAGATAGCACACCCTACACACAGGAGGATAACTTCAACCTAGTTGAAGTTGCTAATCTCGGGGAAGAAAGCCCAAATAATGGTGACCCAAATCAAGTCTCACAGTCCGACAAATCAGGGGAAACCAACTCCGAGGAAACAGAGGGAGAAAGTGACGAAGAAATCAACAACAATCTTGACAGTCCGGATGCAAGTCCCTCACCAGGGAACACAACAGATGAGTGCGTCGACGAAGAACCTACTACAGAAATCAGACGCACCTCTCGAAACACTAGACCACCAGGATGGCTGGATGACTACATATGTAATGCAGTCATACAAGACCCATTACTGTCAAACACAATCACGAATGATCCTAGTAAAGGTACGTCATCTCTCTTACCCTCTAATGAATTTTGTGCTTTCACCTCTTTTGTCTCTCTAGTAGAACCAAAAACAGTAGATGAAGCCCTAAAGGACCCAGAATGGGTCAAGGCGATGCAAGACGAACTTCATCAGTTTGAAAGAAACAAGGTATGGAGACTTGTTCCTAATCCAGGGAACATAACCATAATAGGAACAAAATGGATCTTCAGAAACAAGCTAGATGACAAAGGACAGGTAACAAGAAACAAAGCAAGACTGGTGGTAAAAGGATACAACCAACAGGAGGGGATAGACTACGACGAAACCTTTGGTCCAATGGACAGATTGGAAGCTATAAGATTGCTAATCGCCTACTCAGCACATCATGGCTTCAAGCTTCAACAGATGGACGTAAAGACTGCTTTCCTCAACGGGGAACTCAAGGAAGAGGTCTTTGTGGAGCAAACTCCTGGGTTTGTAGATTCAGCTCATCCAGACCACGTCTATGTACTGGACAAAGCTCTTTACGGTCTCAAACAAGCCCCTCGATCATGGTACGAAAGACTATCTCGCCATCCGTTGTCCAACGGGTATGTTCGTGGAGAGGTAGACATAACCTTGTTTCTCCTAAGGGAAGGAAAGGACACCCTAGTTGTGCAAGTCTATGTGGACGATATCATCTTTGGATCTACAAACAACAAGCTGGTGGAAAGATTTGTCCAACTCATGGAAAGTGAATTCGAGATGAGCATGGTAGGAGAACTCAAATTCTTTCTCGGATTACAAGTAATACAAGGAGATGATGGAACTAGAGTCCATCAACAGAAGTACCTCAGAGAAGTAGTCAAGAAGTTTGGAATAGCAAATTCCAGGCCATATGCAACTCCAATCTCTCCGAATGACTCTCTAGGCAAGGATGAGAGCGGCAACAAAGAAGATCAATCTCTCTACAAAGGAATGATTGGATCCTTACTCTACTTGACTGCCAGTCGTCCTGACATAATGTACAGTGTGTGTCTATGTGCAAGGTTTCAAGCTGATCCAAGGGAGTCACACACCGTTGCAGTCAAAAGGATCCTGAGGTACCTAAGGGGAACAAATGATCTGTGCCTATGGTATCCCAGGGGAGGAAGCATGAGCCTTGTAGGATATACAGATGCGGACTTCACAGGGAACATAGTAGATCGCAAGTCTACATCTGGCATGGCTCGGTTCTTAGGACCATGTCTTGTCTCATGGGGATCAAAGAAGCAGACCACGGTGGCCCTCTCCACAGCTGAAGCTGAATACATAGCAGTCGCAACATGTTGCTCACAAGTCCTATGGCTCAAACAACAACTAAGTGATTTCGGTATCAATCTCAATTCAGTACCTATTCTTTGTGATAATACTAGTGCTATAAATATTGCTAAGAATCTTGTGAAGCATTCTAGAACCAAACACATTGAGATTAGACATCACTTTCTAAGAGACTGTGTTGAAAAGGGGCTAGTAACAATGGAATTCGTTCGCACTGAGGAACAAATCGCAGACATCTTCACCAAGGCACTAAATAAGGAACCTTTTGAAAGGCTTCGTCTGGAACTTGGCATGATTTCTTTCGAATAATACCGTCTGTTCCTAAGAACCTCCCATGACTGGTTGAAGTCTGAGTGATAATTGGTCGTTATCTATAGGAATATATGAGCATGTGATAGTATTCCGGTGGTGTGAGTTATTTGTTTCTTCTTATCTTGATTAATCTCTATTGTCTTGAAATCTATTTGAATTCGAAATGCTAGCACCATAATTTCTTTTACATGAGAAGGTCTTATTTGTTGCCCAAAAGAGTCCTCTTGATGATTTGAACCCTCATTATAAGCCCAAAGGATAGAGGATCTCTACAGCCGTCCCTGAAGCCTTGTCATGATTGCACATTCCTATGAGCCCCTTGTATTCATCTACATTTGGAATCTCTCATCATGACTTAATAAATTCACATTTTCATCTATATCTTTTTGTATAATGTTCTATTGTACCATCTTTGGTAAACTCACCCCGTATTATAATATTCTATCTTTTTGGATAAATTGTGAAAGTGGAATGAATGTTCTGGTCCTCAAGAAGGAAAGGAGGCAGGGTCTCAAGGTGGCATGAAAAGAAGCATCTGTGTGTTTTTGGTAAGTTACTCAGGAAGTGGTTTTGTCTTGGAAAAGGTGAAGTGGTACCCAAAACCCAAAGTCTTATCAATTTGGAAAAAGAATCCTTCTATTTCCAAACTTGAAACGATTTCCATCCATTATAACTACCCCTCTCTCAAAATCACCTCCTCAAAAGTCATTGACCTTCTCCCACGCAATCTCAACTGCGTCAGTATCGTTCACTCATCACCGTCCTCCTCCATCCTCAAAATCCACAACCGCCCTTATCACCACCCTCCTCCATCTTCAACCCTTCCACCGCCCTCATCACCCTCTTTCCAACAACATCCATCAATCCATTCCGCTGCAGACACTAACCCAACAAGTAAGGTTGCTAAAAGATCGCTCAATGATGTTTCTGAGACTGTGATGACTAAGGATGAAGACTACAAATTGGAAGAATAGTTACTAAAGAAGGAAGTCTTCAGAGTAAAGAAATTGGGTAGGTTTGATACCCTTAAACAAGCAACAGAGACACGCAAGAAGGCCGCCACAGAAGTTACAGAAGTTTCTAAGAAAACAACATGAAGAAGAAGTTGAAAAAGTTAACAAGACAACTGGGATTCGATCTCTTGGTTCGGAAAATTTGAAAAGTCGCCACTTCAGAGTTATCTGGCCTCATTCTTCAAAGGGAACAGAGCATCCCTGACTACTTTCCAATTACTCCAACCCCACTCTTCTTTCCCAGCCGCATTATCCCTCTTCTCTTTGATCTTATTGTACACTTTCTCATGAGATACTATTCTTGGTTGCTAGCATGACGATTCTCATACTTTTTCTTGATAGTGTGATTCCTTGAGCACTGAAGTTTTTTTAAGTTATTACCTCGGTTACCTTCTTGTGTTTTGTATATTTCCTATCTACGACTTCTGATTTCATTCTTTTTGATGATGCCAAAAGGGGGAAATTAGAGGATAGCAGGACTTGAGGGGGAATTCATTACTTAGTTGTAGTTCGTTGCTTTTCTGAGGGGGGATTTTTAGTGCTTTGTTAGTCTTTGTTCCTTAGCTAGTATATGTGTCTCATGTTTATACTCTTATTGTTAAGGATGTTTGTCATCATCAAAAAGGGGGAAATTGTTGAGATGTGATGAAGTTTTGATTGAATGACAAACATCCACTAATGATTTACTTGAGTGCGTAGGTATTGTTACTAGTGTGTGTGCAGGAACGAAGGAAGTCTACTTGTGTGTAGACAGGAACGAGGAAGTCTACTTGTGTGTAGACAGGAACGAAGAAAGTCTACTTGTGCGTAGACAGGAACAAAGGAAGTACAAGTAGGTACGAAGGAAGTCTTGCTGGAATCCATGAGGCATAAGGTTACGACAAATGGAAGACAGATGTGAAGAATAAGTTCATCCGGAAGAAGATTATTGGTCGAAGATATCTTGAAGAATGGACTTGAAGAATTATGGAAGAGTTGCACTTCAAAGAAGGAAAGAAGATCTTGTCAAAGAAGGAAAATAAGATCATGTGAAGCGATATCAAGAGGACGAGCTAGCTACGACATCACCATTGAATCCTAGGCCTTGGCGTCCCCCATGGAGAAGATTCGTTAGAAAAATTCAGCAGCAGCAGTCGCGGATGAGCCAAGCAAAAGAAGCCAGCAGAACAATTTCCGCGACCACGGAAGAAGTAGCCGCGACCGCGGAAGAAGTGTCCGCGCCCGCGGATCCTGGAGGAGACGAGGAGTCTGCCTCGATCGGATTTGTTTCCGAGATTTCCTTTATTTGAGATATTTTATTTTAATTTATAGTTTATTTTAATTCCGAATTTGGGCTGCTCTTTAGGGTTATGTTAGTAGCAACCTTCTTTATAAGTTGAACTTTTTCCATTGTTTGTTTTAGACGTTGAATTTGAGTTTAAGCATTGAAGTTGAGTTATCTCCTCCCTTAAACCTTCTTCGTCAAACCCCACTGATTGGATCCGGAGTTGTTCTCGATAGAGAACTGTCATCAAGCCTACCTATTGAATTCAATCATCCCTTGAGTGGACTCTCAAGAGATCGAGTTCTTATTGAATCGAAAGATTCAATACTTATCAAACCCTAGAAGAGTTCTAGAAGCGCCATCGACTTCCCTTTCTGCCACGATCCTTCCCGAGGGCATACGAGTCATCCCAGATTCATATCAATTGGTATCAGAGCTCAGCGGTTTAAAGGTGTAGTCATTCTAAAACTCTTCATATCCATTCCTTTCCATACTATCTCCACCAAATTCCGCACACACAAACCATAAACCCTAAAATCCCGTTGAATTCTACCCAGATTTCGGCCCCAAAAATTTGTCCATTTTCCACAAAAGACTGCGAAATCATCTATATCTTTTTGAGACGAGTCCGTACATATAAGATTTGTCAAAATCGGAGTTCGTTTGCCCATTCAAAACCCTCAAATACAAACCCGCCGCCGCCAACCCTAATCTTCCGCGACCGCGGAAACATATCCGCCACCGCGGCAAAGTTGCTGACATAACCTTAATTTTAGGTTCCGCGCCCACGGAAAAGTTCCTGACAGAACCTTAATTTTAGGTTTAAACCCATCCCACCCTAGTTTTCCCTATGTCATATCGTCGAACCACAAGACGGTTCGATGATTACTGGTCAGATGAAGATGATGAAGAGTGGGACGACTATGAAGGATTCGGTGGTGTGAGCCCTTACGCCAACATGCCTCCCGGTTGGCTCCCACCTCCGTATCCTTCTCAGCCACAACGCTACAAGCCATCTCCACAACGCTACAACGCCCCTCGGCAACTTCAACCTCCAGCACAACCTCCCAAGTCACGTACAAAGGAGCGTCGTCCATCAGATGAAGAGGCTGAAAGTGCTTGGTTACAGGCAACAATCGTCAGGACACGACAATAAGAACAAGCACTCAAGGTGAGGATCGCTATGCTTGAACATCTCATAGAAACAAACATGGCAAGGTCAGTTTTGGTTCCCAGTTCCGGCAAAATTGCATCTTCTCCTGTTGATGTTGTTGAGGAAGATGAATCAGATAATTCCAACCCAACAACCCAAATGACCAATCAGGTATCAGTTCTCAACTTGGAATCAATAATTGAAGTGTCAGTAATTGAGGAGTGAGTCACAGATCATATTCCTTCCCAAGTTGTGGGTTCCGTTGAAGACAATGAGGAGGAAGCGTCTTCAAATAGCGGCAATTGTGAGCAGGAAATTCCATTGATGGTGCATACAGTCTTCACACCAAAGATTTCTTGGATGACTTCTGGTGTTCAAACACTTACAGATATGACACCATTCACCGCAACACCTTTGGTGTCAGTCCCCATTAATTGTGTTTTTGGAGTGCTCCCAACAAATGAGTTTGTTCTTAAGAAGGGGAGACACTCTAACATGGCTGATCTCTTTCACCCCCCCTGCACCAACATGATCGAAGTGAGGACGCTTCGAGGCTAAGAAGGGGAGAATCAAGCGATATCAAGAGGACGAGCTAGCTACGACATCACCATTGAATCCTAGGCCTTGGCGTCTCCCATGGAGAAGATTCGTTAGAGAAATTCAGCAGCAGCAGTCGCGGATGAGCCAAGCAAAAGAAGCCAGCAGAACAATTTCCGCGACCGCGGAAGAAGTAGTCGCGACCGCGGAAGAAGTGTTCGCGCCCGCGGATCCTGGAGGAGACGAGGAGTCCGCCTCGATCGGATTTGTTTCCGAGATTTCCTTTATTTGAGATATTTTATTTTAATTTATAGTTTATTTTAATTCCGAATTTGGGCTGCTCTTTAGGGTTATGTTAGTAGCAGCCTTCTTTATAAGTTGAACTTTTTCCATTGTTTGTTTTAGACGTTGAATTTGAGTTTAAGCATTGAAGTTGAGTTATCTCCTCCCTTAAACCTTCTTCGTCAAACCCAACTGATTGGATCCGGATTTGTTCTCGATAGCGAACTGTCATCAAGCCTACCTATTGAATTCGATCATCCCTTGAGTGGACTCTCAAGACATCGAGTTCTTATTGAATCGAAAGATTCAATACTTATCAAACCCTAGAAGAGTTCTAGAAGCGCCATCGACTTCCCTTTCTGCCACGATCCTTCCCGAGGGCATACGAGTCATCCCGGATTCGTATCATCTTGGCTAATAAGGAAAGTGGCAACTCGGCTAGGATGGGCATTAGACGCGCGTGTGAAGGAGCGCCTAAGGAATAAGGAAATATTACGCGCAAGGAATATTTCTTTATGCGCTATTGTTTCCTTATTTGTTAAAGGCGGTGCGCCGAAGTGTAAGGCCCATGGTGACTACTTGGAGAACAAGTTGGAATGTCACACGAAAGGAAATATTCTTAGGAAGAGATTTCCTTCTGAAAGGATTCTTAGGAAGCGATTTCCTTGTGAATGAAGAATTAGGAAGCGATTTCCTTTTAGTGAGATATTGTGAGATTTATGGTAATATTAGAACGGCTAGATTGGTAGTTAGGTTTGAGTTATTTAGTGTGCTATATATTGCATGGGAATTGCATAGCTTAGTAAGACTTTGAAGAGCGAAAACCTAATACTCGGTTTAGAGTTGTTCTACGTGTGTGAGATTGAGATTCAAGTGAGAAGAGTGATCCAAGATCTAGCTAGGACGTCTAGGTGAGTGATCCAAGTTCTATTGTAATCAAGAGATCAATACAACAAGTAGACCCGTTCAAACTCTCTCTAGTGAAAGCTAGAGAGGAGTGGTTTTTCGCCTCAAGGACTTATTGGTACTTGGGGGTGTTTCCACTATATATCATCGTGTTCAGGTTTGGTTTACATTATTGTTTGTCTTTCTGCATTATCTACTTGTCAAGGAACAATAACTTTTGTTCCTTGAGTTTTTATACGCTAATCGATCCAACATCTTTCAATGCGCCCCAACTTTTGGATGTGTCGTCTATAGAGGAGAAATGTTAAACTTGGAAAAATCATATCCAAAGAATTCATGATCAGTCACTAAGCACGTTGACATCTTCTTAACCACCATGAACAACTCACCCAATTGATGAATGCACCACGCATAGTTTTCTTCTTTCTCTTCTGTCACAAATGCCCCATCAACATCATAGTTATTCCACAATGGCATTATTCCAACAATCTCTATGAACGACATCACGTACCTTAGAAAAATAATACAAATACGATAATAAATAAATGTGGTGAAGATTCACTATTATTATAATTGTAAGTATGACAATGAACATTTTAAGTCGTGATTTATACTTAATTCTTTGTGTTGTAGGTTGTATCGATCAAAATTACATAAGGAAACGCCTTGAGCGATGTGGTTTTTAGTTCCATGATTGTACAAGGGATGGTGAAATCCTTCATGATGAATCGACACTCGTTCTAGTCCGTGACAAACCGTGCTCTGCGTTATATAGAAATTTTGCTATATGCTAAATAGAAGCTTTGTTAAAATATGTATTTTGCAAGAATGGTGATGGTTGTTTTGAAAGAGAGTGTTCGGATACAAGAGGGAGAGATATGTTTCATGGTTTTTGAAACTCCACCCCATAGTTGACGGGAAAAATGGGTGGTACACTCCCCTCACTCTTCCCTTCCCTTTTTTTTTACCATACTATGTTTTTTTTAATGAATTAATGTTATTTTATTTACTAAATTTGAGGTGTAGGAATTTTAGATGCTTTAAGCGAAATTCCAGGAAACGTTTTCCTTATATCTAATCAAGGATCTCATTCATAAATCAAATAGATTATAACATGAAGGACTATATACCTCTTGATGCGTGATTGAATGTTTCTGGAATGGAGATATTAGAGCCACAAACATGCCACAAACGTGACTCCTCTAATTAAGCCACATGAGTAATAAACTGAATTACCTTTGAGTCTCTTCTGCTAGACCGAGGAAGACAAAGGAGCGATTTTTTCCCCAAAGAACAATTACAAAGCAATAAGGGAAATCACTATTTCCCTCTTGTCAAAACCAAGAATCAGATGTCTTTTGTAATCTTTTTTACACAAAATAGTAAATATCAAAAGCTATTTAACATCAAGTTCCTTTGGTCAAATTTGCAACTCTTGCATATCCAATAGTGCATTGAAAGCAATAAATGCATAAAATATTTACACCTCTTTTACTACCTATATTATTATAATCTTATAATAATAATAGTAGGCAAATATATAACTTTTATATATTATTTTATCATTTATCTTCAAGTAGTAAATAACTATTATTTTGTACTGGGCTATCAATCCACCTCGTTAATTGTTCCATAAAGCCTAAATCCTATAGGTTTATCTTGCTTTCGAATTCGCTTGATTCAGTCTGTAAACTCTAAGTGTGTGACCTTATAGGACCCAGTTATTCTAGCCATGAGTTTAACCTAATTAACCCCATAAGTCGTATTGGCCCCTAGCAATAGCATGTGACTCCTAAAATATCTGGATTATGAATCCCTATTAATAGTCATATTCCATAATTAGTAATTTCACCTTTGGTTAAAGGACACAATTCCTTCAATCTTTCAATTGTCCTTAAAACAAATATGCAATGTTAAAGTTCGTTTGTTACTTAGTGTCTTATTTGACTGTGTGATGAAAATCATCTTTACCAAATACATTTCTTGAACACTTGAGATCAAATTGTCAATACAAGTGATTACTTATAATCCATCTGACCATGGCCATGCGTTTTCACAACTCTTACTCTTCAAGTGGCCGAGACACTAATCATTTCCAAATGTATCATGGTATACACGGAAGAGGAGGACATATTCAATCTTGCAAGACTATAGCTCCTACTCAACTTTTGGCAATCTCAATCACTGCCTTTATAACTTCCTGTTACGGTCAACGTTTAACAACGTCAAAGACATACCATCAACCAAATGATAACCATATCGCACTCATGTCTAAGGAACTCACTAATCATGAATAATTTTAGAACTCTACAAGAGTTCTATGATAGGTTTGTCTGATTGTATCACCATACATACTTATGTAATTGACTAGATATCTCCATGTCCCTTTTACACATGAAACTTTGTGTTATCAATCAATTTCACAATATGGTACTGAATTAAGACATGTGTATCCTAGTCAATGACTCAGACCATTGAATAACTAATAATTTAATAATATCAGTTCAGTTAATGAGGTTTCATTTACCAAAACAGTTTTGATGAGCCCATTTGATAATTATTAAATTATTCGGATACTTTATCTAATCCGAAGAAGTGGTTAAATAATAGTATGATACTCATATATAAATCAAGCATAAATCACTAGTAGAAAAAACACCTGTTACAGCCCCCCTGTTGAGGCGGTCACCTTAAAAACCGACGCAAAGAGTCTTATTCTACTATCTGTTGAGGCGGTCAGTCGTTTAGTTCGCTGCAACAGGTACTTTAGAGGCGGGCAAATATCCGTTCGCCTCAAATAATATTTGTGTTTTTGACTTGTTGAGGTGGTCAGTAAGGCGCCCGCCTCAACAGAACCCAAAATTAGAGGCGGGCAGTAAGGCGCCCGCCTCAAATGATGCGACGAAGAGATTAGAGGCGGGCAGTAAGGCGCCCGCCTCAAAATAACACAAACATTAGAGGCGGGCAGTCATGCGCCTGCCTCAACAAATGCTTCAAAAAACTCTGCTTCGTCAAAACTTTTAGAGGCGGGCGTTTTGTGCCCGCCTCAACAGGTCATCGTCTCAAAGTTTTGCCAAGTATTTACCCTACCCATATATACACACGGATCATCATTTTGAGGCGTTGATTAGGTCTAAATGTTTTAATCTAACAGCTTAAAATGATTTGTGCTTTCTCTCCTTCTCCTGTTAACGCGTCTAATCAGATTCAGATACACTCATCTCCTTCCTCCTCCCATCGTCTCCTTCCTCCTCCCTCGTTCAACGCCTACAGCTTCTTTCTTCCCACAACATCCTGATAGTGGACGCCGACATCAACGACTCCAACACCCTCGCAGTGCTCTTCTCCCTTGTCCCCTCCACCCACGTCCTCCATCTCGCTGCACAGGCCGATGTCCACAACAACATCGCAGGCCTCGTCTCCCTCCTTGAAGCCTGTAAATCCGCTCGCCCTCAACCCGCCGTCGTCTGGGCCTCCACAAGGGGTATTCTCCGAGTCAGACCGTACCGACCGCCCCGCCTCCCTCTACGCCGCCACCAAGAAAGCAGGCGAGGAGATCACCCACACCTACAACCACATCTACGGCCTCCCCATTCCGAGTGCACACTTCCTCGTCGCCACTTCCTCCTCACCAGATCTTCATAGATCTGCCGCCGTCGGAACAAAGCTCGGAACGAAGCTCAGATCCAGATTCGATGGCTGGATCTGGCGGATTTATGTTTCCTGATCCTCTGTTCTCAAGCTCCTCATCCTCTAGTGGCAATCACGACTAGACAAAGTAATTTTCTTTTTCTTTCATATATTTGTATTGCATTTTGCAAAGTACTTATTGGATGTTTGACTTCTCCGAGCATATTATCCGAAACTTCTCTTTCAAAGTCGGATTCGTTAATGTTAATTGTAATTTTTATTTTTTGGACTAAATATGTGATTGTAACTTTCGATTGTACAATAAAGCATAAGAATTTTTTTTGTTTTATTGCTTGAGTCTTATGAGTTAAGCATGAGAAATTCTGTAGTACATTGAAAAGTGGTTCCATTGTAGCGCTATTTGACTTTTTTGACGCATGCTTTTTAAGCCTTTTAGAAGCGGGCAAATACAATTTTTAAGCCTACTTGTTGAGGCGGTCACTTTTTTGACCGCCTCAACAAGTTATTTTTAGAGGCGGGCAAATATTTATATGGGAAATTTTTTTACTGTTTGTTGAGGCGGGCAGTAAAGTGACCGCCTCAACAAGTCACTTGTTGCAGCCCCCCCTGTTGCAGCGACCCTTGCCCGCCTCAACAGGGGGGTTTTTGCCCGCCTCAACAGGTGTTTTTTCCACTAGTGAATGTATGTGATAACGATAAACAAGATTTATCATAAAACAAGCAATGTCTCAAAATAGCTCTGTAACGTGTTTGAGCCCCTTGACTCGAGTGTGAAAGTCACACTTGGGTCTAGATGTAATAAACCTCATTTTTCCATATAAATTGTATTTCAAAATCATGTAGTGTCAACTCTCAACTCTGTACAAAGTTCGGTTATCACACTCAATTTATAATTAAGTTAGGTTGGGTTATCGAAATGGAATGAAACTTTGTTTCAATCCTTATAATGTCTATTTGATCATGTGTGTAACTTGAAATTAAGATTTCTTCCTTTGGAAGTGAAACGTAGTTTGAAAACCGAACGAGGTCGCAATATGTATGGCGCACCATATAAAAAAAGAAATATAACAAGACTCGACATGTTTCAACATACCAACAAAATAGACACTGTTTGTAGCGAAATTACCTCCGAGAAGATAACTAAGCAATTGTATCGGAAAGATCAAAGAGAACGGTATAATCTTAACACTCAAGAACAAGAGAGGAGATTAGGGTTGAAACTTTAGCTTGGTATTGCTCGAATGACGGCTTAAAAGATTAGAAAACAAGCGTTAGCCTTTATATATAGTCTAACCCTAATAATATCTTTAAGGAAACGAGATCTTATCTTTTCCTTCTATCTAAATAACGATATAACAAACTAGGTAAAATATATTCTTTACCATATCTTTTACCAATTGCAATAATATATCATAAAATAGGATAAAATATACCCAGCCGACCTAATACTTAAGATAAACGGGATCTTTGCCACGTCTCGTCACGTCGACGAGGTCTTTCCTTCATCTCGTCGCATCGGCGACATTCTTCTACGCTTAGCTTCCACGCGTTCCATAGTCGTCATGTTTTTAGGCACAAACAATACCCCTAAGGCGTCTTACAGGGCTTAACGTCTAGTAGAGCTGGGAGATGCCTTCTTTCTTCATGGAATACGTCTTCATAATATTAGGAACGCGTTGATGATTATGTCACTTGAATTTCCAAAATCGTCGCAGGTCTTTAATCATTCTCTTTTAATGCAACTGACCGACTCACGTCCGCTCCAACGGCTATTTCTCCAACGTTCGGATTTATCTTCAACGGTAACAAATCAATTCTTGGGAATCTCGAACGAGATCTTTCCTTATTTAAACCCGCTCCAGCTTCCTTCTTTCCACTCGTAACCTTCTCGGTAAACCCTAATTTTTACTTCTTCTATTCTCAATGGCTCCGATTTCCTATGATCCCAAGATGATTCTCAGCAACGTTAACCGTCGTTCTTCTTCGGCTCGTGACGTCGAGTTCTTTCGCTCTATAGCGGGGCTTTCTTCCCACGTGGAGATTGCTATTCCACCCTCCGACGTATTCGCCGACGCCTTACGCCCAGGGTGGGTCTGTGTTTACGAATACCCTTTCTTGGTCGGTCATCGCTTTCCTTTTCCCCTTTGGTTCGTTCTTTCTTGACTTCTCTGGGTATCGCGGTTGGACAAATTCTTCCGAGTGCTTGGAGAGGTTTGGTTGTTTTGGATCACATCCTGGCTAACTTTGACATAGCGTTTACCATTGTTGATGTGATGCATTCTTGTATCCTTTATACCCCTTCAGCGGGTAGAATCAATATCAAATCTCGCGCTGGGGTTCCTCCCTTGATGAACGAGGGGACTTCGTCCGATCGGGGTTGGGCGGATAAATTTTACTTTATCAGGAAGTCTACCTTGGGGGAAGGATTGTGCTTTCTTGCTTGAATAATGGACTCCTTCGAGTATGCTACTTTTTCTTTTATGACTTTCTTTTAGGCTTATGAATCTTGACACTTATCCTTGCGTGTGACTTTGTGCGTAGTTGATATTCATGCTATTGTGGCGCGAGAGGATTCATAGGAGATTACCAAGAAGATCCTGGCAATTTCGTTGGTAGAACGTACCTTTACCGGTCACGACGGGAAGGGATATCGTCTCGCGACCCCTACTCTCTCTCATGGTGAGGTTTCTTGACGGATCACGCGTTACTTTCGTGTTCTTCTTTACTCTATCTTTGTCTTATAAATGTATTCTTGTTTCAGGCGTTGCGTCTCGTACTCGTCAGGAATCTGCTCAAGATTTGATTTCCGCGAAGAGGAGATGTATTGTAGAGGAGAAATTAAGGGCCGCGAAGGGAGAGGCGGTGTCCACTCCGGTACGCGTAAAGGAAGAGACTTCATCAGTTGCAGGGGTGCAAATGCCTTTAGATGCATCTCTACATGTAGGGGAGGAGGAATTACTTGTGGATCCTTTGGAGGAGATCGAGAAGGATAAAACAGCAGATCCTGGTACGGCTTCTGTTACGTACGTTGAAGCAAGTGATTTTCCTGCGATAGTTTCCCGTCCCGTAGCGCATGCGCGTAACTTCATCCCTGCGATGCAAGCTTTGGGTTCTACTTCTTCTTGGAACCATTATTCGTCTATGCAGGCCGTAGACGTTTTGGGCGATTCTCTCGTAGTACAATGGCAGGAGTGTACTTCTTCTTATTTCTTCGTTTCTTTTTGTTTTTTGTCGTTTCTCATCTGTTGAGGTCCTTTTAGGCCTTCCAAGCTTCACTGTGTTCCTGGGAACGTCTTCATAAACGTTCTGACTCCGAGGAGACTTTGAAGGGTGAGGTGAAGGACCTTGGCAAGAAGATCAAAGATCTCAACAAGAAGGTTGCTCGTCTTACGACGGATGAGAAGGATGCTCGTATGGAGACCGCGAAACAGAGAGGTGTGTTGGCGCGACGCATTGACGTGTTGAATGGAAAGGTCGCGTCCCTTGAGGCTGACGCCGAGGAGAAAGAAAAGGTGTATGAGAAAAACTTGTGAGAGACTAGTACTAACTATTCGTGGTCATCTTGTATTGAGGTTATGGAGGAGTTTCGAGCGGGTCGTCACGTAGATTCGGATGTGGAACGTGAGCGTGGCGAATTTGCTGTTTTTTATCCCGTTACGCCCGAGGGGGTCTCTTCTCTACGTATTCCTTCGGGTTCGCCAGTCTTGGCGTCAAGCGATATGGATGTGGATTTAGATGGTGATATCGTTTCCAGGGATAATGTTGTATCTCTTTCTTCTTAGTAGGATAGTTCTTTACGGCTTTGATTTTGTGGAACATTAACCTTTCCGCCACGTTCTTGTGTGGCGAGTTTTCTTCTTTTAATATAGGTATTGGATGCTTGTTATTTCTTTTTCTGTGTAAGGTTCTTAATTGTCCTTGATCTTTGATGGGACTACTATTTTTGCCTAAAAATACGACGACTATGGAACGCGTGGAAGCTACACGTAGAAGGAAGCCGTCGACGCGACGAGAAGAAGAAAAGACCTCGTCGATGTGACGAGACGTGGCAAGGATCTTGTTTGTCTTAAGCATTAGGTCGGCTGAGTATATTTTATCCTTTTTTTATATTATATTATTGTAATTGGTAAAATATACGGTAAAAAAATATCTTTTACCTAGTTTATTATATCGTTAATTAGATAGAAGGAAGAGATAAGATCTTATTTCCTTAAAGATATTATTAGGGTTAGCCTATAAATAGAGGCTAACGCCTGCCTTGTAATCATCTAAGTCACATTCGAGTAATACCAAGCTAAAGATTCAACCCTAATTTTCCCGTCTCGTTCTTGAGTGTTAAGATTATACCGTTCCCTTTGATCTTTACCCTACAATTGCTTAGTTATCTACCCGTAGGTAATTTCGCTACAAACAACTACTATCCCCTTTTGGCGAATCTAAATTCGAATCTTTGATGGAGTTGGGTTCGTCGAATATTTCATACTTATGAGGCTTATGTCGTTCTTTGACTTGAGGTTTCGTTCTTTCTACTCCTAGTATCGTTGTGGTCATCGCGGCTGCTTTAGTTAAGTTGTCGGCTTACATGAAGGTTGGGTCCAGCATTTCCTCCGAACCATGAAGCGAGTGGCGGACATAGGTGAGCGTGTGAATTTTATCAGCTTGTGACGTTACCCCTTACTTTTAAGGTGGGTCCATTGCCTCACGCTAGCGTTTAGGACGACGTCGAACTCTTTTAATCGACGGGCCTATTCATCGTGTGGCGTCCGATTTCTAGATTGCTAGGACTTACGATGCCGGTGGACGCATCCCTGCCGGTTTGGCGTTTTGCCCATGGATTTATGACTCTCAGAGGGGCCGTGGAAGGCGCGAGTACGCGTTCCTGGAGAGTGATCATGGCTAAAGGTTTCCCTTCTTCCCCAGAGGACCGTGCCGGTTTTGTGAGGTGTCGGGCTTCATTCCCTATGACCATTGCCACACGTCGCTAACAATCATAGGGAGCTTCGACTCGGGGTCGGCGGTTCGGCTAACGTTGCCTATGCGTAGATGAAGCCTTGAACGCGTAGACTAACGAAATTCGCCCCCGGCGCGGATTTTCGCCGCGGCCTTAATAAGCTTGATGTTGCATCATAGACAGAGAGCAAGTACTTTGAAATGAAACAACTCGGCATGTATTGCATATCGGGAAAGAAAGTGCATACTTATATATTAATGGAGATCTCATGAATTTTGATGAACTAAAGACGCCTACCTCTAGTCTCGACGACCCCCTTGTCGTTTCGACGCTAAAACATGCTTGGGCATAAAAAAAATCTAAAACATGCATAGGAACAAGTAGAAATCAAATCAACTATCACGTTCTCTAGTGGTAATATTTCTTAAGATGTGTTGCGTTCCACGAACGCATCAATGGTACTCCTTCTGGTGTAACGAGTTCGTAGGCTCCTCGCCCTATGACTTGTGCTATTTGGTACGGGCCTTCCCAGGACGCGGCGAGTTTTCCGACGCTCTTATCCTCGGTATTTGGAAACATTCTTCTTAGGACAGTCTCCTACATGGAAAGTTCTTGCTTTTACTCGTCGATTATAGCTCCGGGCGGCGATTTGTCTTTGTGCTGCCATCCTCATGGCTACGTTATCTCTTATCTCGTCGATCGTATCTATCATGAACATCATCATTGGACTATTTTTTTCTTCGGGGAGGGATCGATATCATTCTGTTGGTACCTCCACTTCGATTGGCAAGACGGCCTCGCAACCGCATACGAGGGAGAATGGCGTTCTTCCCGTTGCCCTCTCAAGCGTCGTTCTGTCGGCCCATACTATAGCTTGGAGTTGTTCCGCCCAGTTTCCTTTGCATTCTTCTATCCTCTTTTTGAGATTGCTTACGATGACTTTGTTACTTCATTCTGCTTGTCCGTTCGCTTGAGGATATCTTGGTGTCGAGTAGACTAGGCGATTCCTTTGTCTTCGCAGAACGAAACAATGTTCTTGATAATAAATTGCGATCCGTTATCGCATACAATGGTGTGAGGGATTCCGAATCTCATGATGATGTTTCTTTCGATGAAGGAGATAAAATGGGAGTCTTTGATGCTTTTGAATGCTTCGGCCTCTATCCATTTGGAGAAGTAATTCGTGACGGCTAACATTAACGTTTTTGGTCCCAGGGTTAAGGGCATAGGACCTACTATATCCATCTCCCATTGCATGAACGGCCAAGGAGACGTTATGGAGTGGAGTTTTTCTGCGGCTGATGTGGGATTGGGGCGTGTCTTTCGCAGGCGTCACACCTCTTGACGTAATTCATCGCGTCTTGTCTCATCGTGGGCCAGTAATATCCCGCCGAATGTGCCTTGGCTTCTAGACTCCTTCCTCCGGAATGATTTCCATACTCTCCGTTGTGTAACTCGCGTAGAATGTCTTGAATTTTCTCTTCTGTCGGGCATGTCAGGAATACGCCGTTCGACGACCACTTGAACAGTTGGCCCTTGTCCACCACGAAGGTGGTCGCTTTTTGCTTCAATAGCCTTGCATCGTACGCGTTATCTGGGAGACGTCTGTTTGTAGCGAAATTACCTACGAGTAGATAACTAAGCAATTGTAGGGCAAAGATCAAAGGGAACGGTATAATCTTAACACTCAAGAACGAGACATGAAAATTAGAGTTGAATCTTTAGCTTGGTATTACTCGAATGCGACTTAGGTGATTACAAGGCAGGCGTTAGCCTTTATTTATAGGCTAACCCTAATAATATCTTTAAGGAGAAGATCTTATCTTTTCCTTCTATCTAATTAACGATATAACAAACTAGGTAAAAGATATTCTTTTACCACATCTTTTACCAATTACAATAATATAATATAAAATAGGATAAAATATACTCGGCCGACCTAATGCTTAAGATAAACAGGATCCTTGCCACGTCTCGTCACTTCGACGAGGTCTTTTCTTCTTCTCGTCGCGTCGACGACTTCCTTCCACGCGTAACTTCCACGCGTTCCATAGTCGTTGTATTTTTAGGCACAAACAATACCCCTAAGGCGTCTTACAGGGCTTAACGTCTAGTAGAACTGGGAGACGCCTTCTTTCTCTATGGAATACGTCCTCGTTACATCAGGAACGCGTTGATGATTACGTCACTTGAATTTGTAATATCGTCGTAGAGCCCTGATAGTTCCTCTTCTTTAATCATTTGCATGTAGCAGGCGATAGGCTTTGTTATCTGTGCCGATAATGCTCAATTGCAACGGTTAGTTTTTCCAACGTCTATAATGCCGTTGAGCTCTTCCTCCGTAATCCTCGTGATTCTTTGGGCTATATAATGGGGAAACCTTTGTCGTCTTTCCTATTCTTTCTACAATTCGTTCATCTTGATTATCTCTTGCTTTCTTGCTTCTCTTACGCGCAGAAAAGATTACTTGCGTATCCTTCCTTCGAAACTCTTTTCCAACTTCTCTACAAATGGCTTCTTTCTTCGTTCCTAAGTTCATCTTGAAGGATCTGGATTGCAAATCAACAGAAGCGCACGATGTTGAGAGGCTGAGGTCGTTGGCGAATCTTGGTCCTGAAGTGGAGATCGAAATACCTCCTCAAGGGGTGTTTGCTAATGCGCATCGACCAGGGTGGATCGCGGTGTATGAGTACCCCTTCTTTACTGGTCATCGATTTCCTTTCTCTCCGCTGGTGAAAGAGTTTATGCTTGCGCTAGGTGTGGCTGTGGGGCAACTTCTGCCGAGTGTCTGGAGGATCTTGGGTGCTTTAGACGACGTGAAGGAGAAACACGGCGTCGAGCTTGCCGTCGACGATCTCGCCCACTCTTTCAATGTTCAAACCAGAACAGTCGGGAGGGTAGGTCTTAGATCAAGACCGAAAGCGGCCAAGATCGTAACTGAAGGGAGTCAAGCTGATCGTCATTGGGCTGACTTCTTTTACTACGTGAAGAAATCTTCTCTCGGTGAGGAGTGCGCCTGGTTGATTGAGTGCTGGAATCCTTCAAGAGAGTTTGCTTTTTCTTCCCTTTGAATCTTCATTATATGTACTTTTCTTTCCAATGTCTCACGTTTTCTTTTATCTTTTCTTTACAGTCAACACAGACGCTATCGTGGTGAGGCGAGAGACTAAGAAAGTCATCGCCAAACTTCTCGCAATTCCGGAAGGCGATCGAACCTTCCATGGTCATGACGGTGAAGGTCATTGTTTGTGCCTAAAACTACGACGACTAAGGAACGCGTGGAAGTTACGCGTAGAAGGATGTCGTCGACGCGACGCGAAGAAGAAAAGACCTCGTCGACGTGGCAAAGATCCCGTTTATCTTAAGCATTAGGTCGGCTGAGTATATTTTATCCTATTTTGTATTATATTATTGTAATTGGTAAAAGATATGGTAAAAGAATATCTTTTACCTAGTTTATTATATCGTTAGGGTTAGCCTATATATAGTGGTTAACGCCTGCCTTGTAACGATCTAAGTCACATTCGAATAATACCAAGCTAAAGATTCAACCCTAATTTTCCCGTCTCGTTCTTGAGTGTTAAGATTATATCGTTCCCTTTGATCTTTGCCCTACAATTGCTTAGTTATCTACTCGTAGGTAATTTCGCTACAAACAATTGGCACCCACCGTGGGGCTAGATCAATAGGTATCGTCTATCCACACGAAGGGAACTTCTTTTTTGCAGGAAACCATGGCAACTCCCACCGACAGCCTTCACAGTGACGGAGAAAGGTCCGAAGAAGAAGGACGTGCAACAGACCCCGTCATTCCGACGAATGAAGGCGCGGGGGAAGTTCTTGAGAACGCCCCCAATGCTACGAAAGACGGCGCCCTTGCAGGCCAAAAAGATGAAAATGACGATATAGCCAACATGACCTCTGTCAGAGCCCACTTCGACACTCTCCAGAAAGCGTGGACAGAAGCTAAGAACGCCAGGGAAGAGAACACGTCAGGACTCACCAAAGAGAACGAGTGACTACGTTCCATCATCAAAGAACTTAGGTCAGAACCAGGAAAGCCTCAAGCCTATGTGCGCAGCCGAAGCGTTGTTCGTCGCCTGGATATGGATGCCGTCGCCGACGAAGGGGAGGATCACAGACCCTAAGAGAGTTTGAAGGCCATACCATCAAAAGAAACAAACCGAGGAGAACAATCCTCCAAGCAAAATTTGACCCCAGATGTCGTCGCCACAATCGTGGCACAACAAGCCGGAGCCCTAAGAAAAGAGATGATGCTAATGCCTGGAGCTCCCAAATCCATAGTACCAGAAGAAGAGTACGGTTTCGAGGAAAGCCCGTTCATTACCACCATCGCCTCCCAAAAGATAGCTAAGAAGTTTACCGTCGCAGATCTACCCGTCTACGACGGGTCAGACGATCCTGAAGAGCACGTTCTACTCTATAAGGCTAAGCTCTCCACAAGTCCGATTGATCCAAGGTTAACATAAGCGATGATGTGCAAGTTCTTCAGTTCGACACTAAAAGGCCCCGCCTTGACGTGGTTCATCCACTTGCCCAAAGGAAGCATCTCCTCCTACGCCGAACTCTCCAATCAATTTCGATTACAATTCGCCAGCAACAAGCTATTTGCAAAGCAACCTTCAGATGTCCATAACATGCGCATGAACAGAGGCGAGACTATAAGGGCTTTCTTGAAACGCTTCAACGACGAGAAGGTTACAATCCCAGATTGTATTGAAGCTACCGCCGCCGACGCTTTCAGACGCGCCCTTCCCCGAGACAGCGAGTTGTACAAAGAATTGACGAAGACCCGTCCTGAATCATTCGTTGCAACTAAGGAAAGGGCGATGGAGGCAATACGCCTTGAAGAAGACCTTCTAAGCCACACTGAAGAAAGGCGTCGATCTCCACGGACACGTACCCCCCCACGTAGGGATTCTCCTCAACAAAGGGACGGTGAACATTATAATAAGAGAAACAAGCCATTTCATAGAGAACCCCCCATGGTGCACAACGTCAGCGAGATCAATAGCGTCTACGCGGTCGAAAGAGGCGTATGCATGAGGTTCGACGCATTGAGAGTCATGAGCACGATGGAAAAGCTCCACGACGTAAGATGGCCTAGAAAACCAAACCCCGAGAAGAAATCAAGGTCTTGAAGAGGATACTGTGAATTCCACAACGACTCGGGACACTTAACAGACGATTGTTATACTCTGAGGAAAAAGGTTCTACGCCTCCTGAAGAGAGGCGACCTGTTAGACTTACTCTCCAGAGAAGGCAGGGACGCATTCGAAGGAGCGAAGAAAGGAAGAAGATCCGCGACGCCACCACCTCCCTCATCGAGTCGTTCAAGAACGGTTAACACAATCTTCGGAGGATCTCCCATAAGCGGCTACACTGCTTCCGCCGCCAAAAGAAACGTCAAGGCGCCACGCGGCGAAGGAAGCGCCTTACCAATCTACCATGTCAGGGTCGTCAAGAGAGACTGTCTGATCACGTTCGAGGAACCCAACGGGACTAATCATCACGACGGGTTAGTTATTTCCTTAACCATTAGCAATTGCAAAGTTAAGAGAATTCTCGTAGAAAACGGGAGTTCGGCCAATATCATCACCCTATCCGCGATCAAGGAGCTTGGACTGTCTAGCGATGACGTGGTAAAAAAGTACATCCCCCTAGTAGGTTTCAGCGGCGAAGTCGCCGATATGCTAGGAGAAATCACCCTAACTACTCTAGCAGAAGGAGTCAACATGCAAACCAAGTTCGTAGTGATGGAAGCCGAGTCACCTTATAACATAATCCTGGGAAGGCCGTGGTTACACGACATTAGAGCTATACCCTCGACATACCACCAGTCCCTGAAGTTTCCTTCTCCATGGGGAATCCAAGATATCAAAGGCGAGCAACAAGTAGTCAGAGAATGCTACAGTATAGGGATAAAAAATACAAGCAACGCGTCTCTAGAAAGAAAGAACAAGGCATAGGAACTAAAAGACCATGAAGAAAGCGTGAGATATGCTCAACGAAAACTCTATGAGATAAAAGAAGAAATAGGCCGAGTAGGCGAAGAGACGAATGTCTTAGAAGTAAATCATATGCCATTCGAAAAGTAGAAAAGAGGAAGGCATCTTCATGATCTGAACTATCAAGTAGCAAGAAGTCCAAACGCCGGGAAACAGAGAAAAGTTACAGAAGATCTAAGAGAAAAGCTAGGGGTAGTAAAGTAACCCCCAACGCACCAAAGAAAGGACCATCCATGGAGCAAGATAAAAGCGTCAATAAACACGAAGCATCTCAACGAAAACATAAGCAAGATCTCCGAGTTCAAAAGTGGAGAAAGTTCATGGCGGAGAACCCTGACTTAAGCTACATGTTCTTGAAACACCATCCACCATAAAAGCATCATCAAGAAAGAACCAAAGATACTCTTTATGCACCCTTCAACTCCCTCCTTGTTTCCTTTTGCATGATTAGTTTTAAGTTTTCAATAAAGGCATGTCGTTCTCTTTAGGTCAAAGCGACAAGGGGTCGTGGCGACTAGGGGTCGTGGCGACTAGGGGTAGGCGTCAGAGTCAACGTTTATTATAGCATGATGCATTTTTTATTAATATACAAGTAGACCTTTCTTTTCCAACGTGTTAAGCATGCTTAGTTGTTTCGTTTCCACGACTTGCTCTATGTCTATTAAGAGAACGTACCTCTTGAGTACGGTGTACCAAATAAGAAGCAAGAAGGCCGCGGTGAAAATCCGTGCCAGAGGGGAATTTCGTTAGTCTACGCGTTCAAGGCTTCATCTACGCGTAGACAACGTTAGCCGAACCACCGACCCCGAGTCGACGCTTCCCATGATTGTTAGCGACGTGTGGCAACGGTCATGGGGAATGAAGTCCGGTACCTCACGAAGCCAGTCGGATCCTCTGAGCAAACAAGGTTGACATATTTGACACGATCATTCTCCAGGAACGCGTCTTCACGCTTTCCAGCCCCTCTGAGAGTCATGAATCCACGGGCAAAATGCCAAACCGGCAGGGATGCGTCCACCGGCATCGTAAGTCCTAACAATATAGAAATCGGACGCTACACGATGAATAGGCCTGTCCATTAAAAGAGTTCGACGTCGACCTAAATGCTAGCGTGAGGCAACTCCACCTTAAAAGTAAGGGGTAACGTCACAAGCTGATAAAAATCACACGCTGACCTATGTCCGCCACTCGCTTCAGGGTTCGGAGGAAATGTTGGACCCAACCTTCATGTAAGCCGACAACGTAACTAAAGCAACCGCGATGACCATACCATCTCGTTAAGTAAGCAAAAACACTCTAAACGAGTTCATTACGAGCAAAGTATCATACCAGGGGTGGAAAACCACGCCCTACAAAGATGAAGCGACCAAAGAAAAAGCCAAAAGCAAAACCTACACGTTCACAAGCAAGCTATACGCGGAGAAAGTTGAGAAAAACGGAATCAATAAAAGAAAAACTCTAAACTTTCACAAAAAGTAAAGTACGAAAGATATCAAAGCAAAGAAAAGGGGCAAGACCCAGAATGTCTTCAACACGACAAAGCACGAGAGAAAATTAAAGAAAAACGCGAGAAATCTTTGGTAGCTTTAACCTAGACTACGAGAAGTCTAAGTCAAACCTACCAAAAGGGGTAGAGATACACCAAAAAAAAAAAAAAGAACGCTAGAAGGATATCAACGACGCAAGAACAAGGAAGCTAACAACAAAGTCACCAAAGATGTTGATCTCAGAGAAATAAAGATAACAACGTTCCAAAAGAATTAGAAGAGGCGTTGCAAATTACAATCTATGCATAAACAACATCACCCTATGCTAAGAAAAGAATTACAAAGACTTGGATTCACCCTCGGATGATCCAGAAGCACGGCCGTCACCTTCTTCTTCATCCGACGGGACCTCCTCTTCATCGTCATGCTCCTCAACGTCCATATCGTCAGGACGAGCATCCGAACGCCTCCAAGAAGGACCAACGTCAACGCCTGCAGGAAGCTCCGTATAAGCCTCCCTAAACTCAGCGCGTTAACCAGGTAGATCCCAATCCTTATGTTCGCCAGCAACATATTCCTCGTAAACTTCTATTCTAGAAAGCCAAGACCAATAGATCTTCGCCTCGGACAAATCTTTGTCATGTTGCACCATCTTCCTCTCCACATCCTCCTTTAAGGTACGAAGATCTTCTT
Organism: Oxyria digyna; assembly: GCA_029168935.1. NCBI lineage: Eukaryota > Viridiplantae > Streptophyta > Magnoliopsida > Caryophyllales > Polygonaceae > Oxyria > Oxyria digyna. The sequence continues at coordinate 58,511,169 of JAPVLV010000001.1, read as the reverse complement.
CCAAACCCTCAATGTGTTCAGTAAACGCCTCGTTAAGAGAAAGAACCTCATCAACCTTCTCCTTCACCGTCTTCTCCGCGCTACGAGATGTCTCCAATAAACCGCTCAAACGTGCAACCTCCGACGAAGCTTCAGACGCTTTTTTCTCCAACGCCTCCATTCGTTCCGGGTACTTCGACAAGAGCGTCCAAGCACATAGCGACGCCTGAATCCCCTGAAATCGGAAACGACAGAGGTAAGAAGAAAAATTCGCAAGAAAGACGTCAAGAACATACAGGTTATAATCCTACCTGCCATTGAGTGGCAAAAGCTTCCCCCATGACGTCGGCGGGATCCATCGACGCATAATGATTAAGAGACGACGAGATCGAAGCCCCATCAACGCTTTCAGAAGCTCCCTTCCTGGAGCAAAAGCAGTCGAAATCACACCGGGAAACTCGTCCACAGAAGTGTATTGTTCCCCGGAAGTCTCGACCACCTTCTCCTTCCCTTTTTTCGAATGTGTCTCCTTAGCGGAGGGAGGAGACGGAGTAGACTCCAAACTCTCCATGAGTTCAACATCCTCAGGAGCAACGGACGAACACCCTTTTATGGCAAGATGCCTCTTCCTCGACATTACAAGTTCAGTAGCAGAATCGGCGCGAGAACGAACGCAAGAGATCGAAGCTGTACCACCCACAAAGAGCAAACAAGTAGAATGTTAGAATAAGAAAGCAAATTAGCAAAGGGAACGAACGAAAAGAAGTTGGCGTACCGGATGGCGTCGAAGGGCCACAACGGTGACCTTCTCCATCATGACCGAAGAAAGTACGATCAACCTCAGGAACCGCCAAAAGCGCGGCTATAGCCTTCTTAGACTCGTTCCTTGTCTTAAGAACTTCCCCGTAGACTGCAAAAGTATACAAAATTATGCGTAAATAAGGCGTCGACGAGCAGAATATACTCCCATCTGAGAAGAAAAAGTTGCTACGATAAAAGAAAGAGACTTACTTTTAGGATTCCATTCCCCGATGAGCCAAGAACACGCATCTCCGAGAGAAGATTTATCCACGAAGTAAAAGACCTCGGCCCAACCCCGATCGACCGTACTGTTCTCGAAAGCTATCCTAGCCTTCTTCAGCCTAAGTTTGAAGTAGATGCGGCCCATCGAATTAACCGAAACAGCCATGGAATTGGCAAGGTCCGCCGCAAAAAAGTTCAGGCCATGCTTCTCGGTGGCACCGTCAAGAGCGCCTAGGATACGCCAAGCCCCCGGAAGAAGTTGACCTACCGCCAAGCCCATAACCAACATAAAGATTTCACCAAAGGTGAAAATGGAAATCGGTGCCCCGCCAGAAACGGATACTCGTAGACCGCTATCCATCCCGGTCGGTAAGCATCCGCGCAAACTCCCTCTGGAGGAATCTCGATCTTAACATCCGGACCGAGTTCAGCAATGGTCCTTAAGCGGTTGACGTCGCGCGCCAGAGAGGAGTAACAATCCAAGTCACGAAGCACCTTTCTCGGCTCATAAAGTACGGGAGTCGCCATTAGAAGGGAAGAAAATGGGAAAATAAGGCAGTATAGTGATTAGACGAGAAAGAGATGAAGAGAGCAATAAAATGTTCGAAGGAAATAAGGATTAGAAGAAGTGTACGAAGGATCTCGAGAAAGATACTCTCCCAACGGCAACATCTTTCACCAAGAAACTAGCCGTTGGAGATGAACGTTATCGGCACGGATAACGAAGTTCCTCACCTGCCGTATGGAAATAATTGAAAAAATATGACGATTGAAATCTTACGACGATACTAGAAGTTCAGGTGATGTAATCATCAACGCGTTCCTGATATAATGAAGACGTATTCCATAGAGAAGGAAGGCGTCTCCCAGTTCTACTAGACGTTAAGCCCTGTAAGACGCCTTAGGGGTATTGTTCCTAAAAATATGACGACTAAGGAACGCGTGGAAGTTACGCGTAGAAGGTCCTGTTTATCTTAAGCATTAGGTCGGCTGAGTATATTTTATCCTATTTTGTATTATATTATTGTAATTGGTAAAAGATATGGTAAAATAATATCTTTTACCTAGTTTATTATATCATTAGTTAGAAAGAATGAAAAGATAAGATCTTGTTTCCTTAAAGATATTATTAGGGTTAGCCTATATATAGTGGTTAACGCCTGCCTTGTAACGATCTAAGTCACATTCGAATAATACCAAGCTAAAGATTCAACCCTAATTTTCCCGTCTCGTTCTTGAGTGGTAAGATTATACCGTTCCCTTTGATCTTTTCCCTACAATTGCTTAGTTATCTACTCGTATGTAATTTCGCTACAAACAGTCATCGTATTGCTTCTACAGCCCTTACAGGTAATGTGTTTATGCTTCTCTGTTTAGCTTTACTTTTTCCTTTGATGGTTCTAACCTTTTCTTTCTAATGTTGGTTCTCTAGCGTCCGCGGATCTTTCTCGCGTTCGTAGTGGGGGATTGTCCGCGTCTACTCTTATAGCGTCGTGGAAGAGGAGTCGTACCGGAGAGGGAATGGTTTCTGCGGCTTCTATTCATATTACGCCGATGATCGCTCTTGTCTTGTCTCCATCGCCTTCTTCAACTCCAGCGAAGAAATCTCGTAAGTTTAAGGAGAAGGTGGTCGCGAAGCTGGAATTTAAGTACGAGAATGTGGATGACTTTCCGGGGGTCATCTCTCTTGTCGTCGCATCTGGGAGGTCATTTCTGTCTGCTATGATGCGTCTTCGGAATCCTCCATCGCTCGACTATTATCTTCCAATGGCAGGTAGGCTTTCTTCTATTTTCTTGTACTAAGCTTTTTTGCTTTTACTTCTAGTCCTGAACTTTGTTCGTATTCTCTTTTTTGTAGGCTTTCTGATGCGGGGATAAGCCGCTGTTGTCCGATCTAGACACCAAACCTCGAACAGAAACTCGAACAGAGAAGAAAGGCGGAATTAGAATGAAATGAGAAGGATAAGTCGAATGATAGGCCAATTGGAACCAAATCAAACAACGATAAAACCCCTGAGCTTAAGAACAAGAACCTTACCGAATGATGAAGAAACCCCAACGGATGATTACAACCAAACACAATGACTATGGCGGGTCAAGGCACCTGGAGGATGCTCTATGGAGTCCCGATAGAACCAACCTTATGGAGGAGATTGACACACACAAGTACAACTAGGGCGAGTTCAACAACAATGCACACGGGGCACTCTTCTCACAAAAGCTCTCTTTTGGGAGGAAAAACGATAAACGTTGTACTCAATATCAAAGTTTGGGTGGGGGGCTTAAACAATAACTAGGGCAAACCTTATATAGGGTTAATAAGGTGGCCAATAAAAGAAATAAAACCAATAAAAGTATTTCCTAAAAAGATTTAAACCGAATTAAAGAAATAATCTTGAAAACGAACTAAAACAAAGATATCTCGGAAGTCTTCAGCAGGGAATCCGCGGGCGCGGAATTGGAGCCGCGGTCGCGGATATAGTTTTGCGAATCAATGGAATCAGCCCTCGATCCGCGGTCGCTGATTGGAATCCGCGGTCGTGGATTTGTAGACATGTCGCCGACAGATCTTTTTGAAACGGCTCGTTCTCTCTCGTCCGAGATCAGAATTGAGCGATTCCAAAGCCTAGAGTTTCGTCTTGAAGTCTAGTTTGTTTCATCTTCAGTACATGACTTCTCATCTTGACTCGAACCGGATCACTACGAGCTTGAATGGCTACAATACGAGCTCGGGCTACTATCAATGACTTGAATGATGGCTCATAGCGATCTTTAGCCCTAGCTCCAGTGGTTAGCACATCTTTAGATTTAGGACGAGGCATCCTTGATGATAGCTCAGATGCTCCCGCATCATTCTTCCCTTCTTGAAAAGGATTCGACCTAGAATCATATTTGATATGAATGATTGAACGATCTTCATAGGCGTCATCCTCTTTGATGCACAACCTCCTCTTGAATGCCTTGAGTGCATAGCTCCACCTTGAGGAACAAATTCGATGCTGTGGGGAATCCTTGCCTTCCTTCATTCTTTTAGCTCTTTTATCCTTGTCTTTCCTCTTGTCATACTCGTCAGCGACCTGTGAAAGAATAATAGGTGGAAGAACAACAATTCTAGCATAGGAGGGTAAGGAATGATGATTAACAAAACCATCATGGGCAACTCTCTTATCATTCTGCCATGGATAATCTAATATAACTTGACAAACTTGCATAGGCACAACATCACATGAAATAGTATCATCATAATGTTCTAATGTCATGGCTTCCTTAGCATGCTTGTTCAAATTCCAATCAACACAATCATTAATCCAATGCAGTTTTAAAGGACTAGGGTAGCATAATGAAGCAATTTGCAATTTAGTATTCAATCCCATGCTAGCAATATTACCACAACTACCTTCATCAATAATCATGTTGCAATCTTCAACTTTATCTAGACAATGAGTTTCTCCTAGAATTTCAACACAATGAGCAGTTTGTACATGCAAATCCTTCCTATCAACCAATGAATCAACATGCTCATAATCAATTTCAACGTCATTATCTAAATCAGTTTTAAGATCATCTACACAAACAACATCATCAATCCTATCACCTTTTTCATATTCAATCTCAATTTGTTCTAGGTGTTTAAGCATATCAGGGCAGTCATTAATCATATGATTTCTACTCTGACAGTTTAAGCACAAAACATCTTCAATTTTAGTAGAAAGATTAGAAGTGCTCCCTGGGTTAACTTCTTGTGATGGAGAGGCAAGCCTTAGATTCCTTTCTGGCTTCTTATCCTTTTCCTTCTTCTTGGCAGCCTCTTTGACTTGACAACTCCAACGCTCAAGCTCGGCTTCTAACTTAGCAAAGCTGTTTTTCACTACCGCTTGCACTCGCGCTTCCACTCGCGCTTGCCATTCTTCTGTAGCCTTCTCTATTTCTTTTTGCTTCTTGGCCTTTGTTCTCCTTTCAATCTTGATGGCCAAGTGCAACAATTCTTCCATGGAGGAGTAGCTATACAAATATACTTTGTTAGCTAAATAAGAGTTTAGTATATCAAGATACCTATTCATAGTAGTCTCCTCATTTTCATGCACATTAGCTCGAACCATAGAAGCCTTCATTGCATTGTATGTCTCCTTTGTTGACATGGTTCCTTGCCTCAAATTTTCCAACCTTTGCCTGAGCTTACGCGCAAAATATGGAGGCACAAAGCGAGCTCTCATTAAGGTCTTCATTTGCCTCCAAGTGTTCACAGCTGGATCAAGTGCTCTTCTCCTTTCTTCCTCAAGATTATTCCACCATTTCAGTGCATTGCCGGTAAATTCACGAACAACAAATCTTACCTTTTGGAATTCCATGAAGTTATGACAACTCCAAATCTGCTCAACCTTGGCTTCCCATTCCATATACTCATCCATGTCCCAACCTTCAAATCTTGGAATGTTCATCTTGACCTTGGCAAGACCAATTTGCTCTAGCTCACGTCCTCTTCTTATTCGGACATCTTTGTATGGTTGCCAATCTTCACTCTCCATGTACTCCTGCTGATATCCCCTTGGAGGTCTCCTTCTGGGAGAAACTAACCTGTCCATTATCAAAGAAAAGATTAACACAGAACAATGTTAAGTGAGTGTAAATGAAAACAACTCGCAAGTGTTTACTCTCGTATGTTTTCCTCTGCACTCTCTCTCAATTGTTGTTGTAACAAGCTTTTCTTGATGAATTGCCTTGTATGTACCAATAACCCAATAGATTGAAACTAACAAGCTCCTAGCACTAATATGAGTGATGGTAGAGATGGAGATGGCTAGTGTAGGGACGGGGTTTCAACTTCAAGGTTCTGACTCAAAGCAAAATGACTCAACGAAAGAAAGAAACAAAGACTCAAAAGACGTTTGCAAGAATGTAAATGCAAACAACTAATACGACTCAAGTATGAACTCAAGAGGGCCAACTAACTTGATATGAGATATTACAGACTCGATATGAGATATTAATCTCAGCAAAATTAAAATTAAATCGAATAACAACTAACTTGATTTTCCTTGTAGAAAGATAAGATTTCCTTGTACAAAGATAAGATTTCCTTCTTTGAAGATCTTGTTTGGGCTTCAAGGAAAGAAATTCCAGCAATTCTTCTAGGGTTTCTGATGGCTGCGTTTTGGTAGGGATGGATGAATTTGTGATGGGGTGATGGGATGAATGGATTTTGGGACAAGGGTGCTCCAAACTCCAATCTTTCGATCTCCACAAACACAAATCGATCCAAGCTTCTTGTACACAACCTGAAACAGACTCAACAAGAAAGATCAAAGTACTAGAAGACTCAAAATCAATTTCTGAAAGAAACTGACAAATAGGAAAAACAAAACTGACTCCTTTTTTTTTGTGATTTTCTGGATAGGGGGTCTCTTGATGTTCTTGTGAAGACAGATGGTGTCAACACAACATTGATACCAATTTGATGCGGGGATAAGCCGCTGTTGTCCGATCTAGACACCACACCTCGAACAGAGAAGAAAGGCAGAATTAGAATGAGATGAAAGAAGGATAAGTCGAATGATAGGCCAATTGGAACCAAATCAAACAACGATAAAACCCCTGAACTTAAAAACAAGAACCTTACCGAATGATGAAGAAACCCCAACGGATGATTACAACCAAACACAATGACTATGGTGGGTCAAGGCACCTGGAGGATGCTCTATGGAGTCCCGATAGCACCAACCTTATGGAGGAGATTGACACACACAAGTACAACTAGGGCGAGTTCAACAACAATGCACACGGGGCACTCTTCTCACAAAAGCTCTCTTTTGGGAGGAAAAACGATAAACGTTGTATTCAATATCAAAGTCTGGGTGGGGGGCTTAAACAATAACTAGGGAAAACCGTATATAGGGTTAATAAGGTGGCCAATAAAAGAAATAAAACCAATAAAAGTATTTCCTAAAAAGATTTAAACCGAATTAAAGAAATAATCCCGAAAACGAACTAAAACAAAGATATCTCGGAAGTCTTCAACAGGGAATCTGCGGGCGCGGAATTGGAGCCGCGGTCACGGATTTAGTTCTGCGAATCAAGGGAATCAGCCCACGATCCGCGGATTGGAATCCGCGGTCGTGGATTTGTAGACATGTCGCCGACAACTCTTTTTGAAACGGCTCGTTCTCTCTCATCCGAGATCAGAATTGAGCGATTCCAAAGCCTAGAGTTTCGTCTTGAAGTCTAGTTTGTTTCATCTTCAGGACTTGACTTCTCATCTGTCTCGAACCGGATCTCTACGAGCTTGAATGCATACAATATGAGCTCGGGCTACTATCAATGACTTGAATGATGGCTCATAGCGATCTTTAGCCCTAGATCCAGTGGTTAGCACATCTTTAGATTTAGGACGAGGCATCCTTGATGATAGCTCAGATGCTCCTGCATCACTTTCCAGGCGTTATTGTGTATCTACATGCGCTTTCTGATTTCGTTGATCGGATGAAGACGATGGAGGCCAAGCAATCGGCCGACGAGTTGAAGATCCAGGAACTTAATGCGGCGGTTGAGGCGTCGCGTAAGGCGGAGAACGAGGCGCAACAGAAGGTTGAGGCGGAGTCTAAACTTCGCGTAGACCTTGCTAAACAAGTCGAGGATTCGAAGGAGAAGATTGCTACTCTGGAGGACGAGAAGGCTAAGTTGGAGGAGAAGCTCGCTTCTGATATCGAGGAGGTGAAGCTTTATTGGTCTTGGCTTTCTCGTGTGGAGGTTATTGAACAATGGGCCGCTGGTAACTATCGTGGTTGGGATCCAGTGAAGGAACGAAGGGAGTTCGACGAGGCGTACCCGATGCTTCCTGAGGGTGTTGATGCGGGGCCTATGCCTATGAATCCTCCTGCGAGTCCTCATGTTATGGAAGATGACGTCCCTCATCTTAACGAAGCTGATCCTAACGATGGCGTCCAAGATGACGGAGGAGTTGGCGAAGAAGTCGTCGCAGAAGACTCCGAGGGTGAAGAAGGAGATGAGCGTGAGTATGAGGATGGCGATGCTTCTTCATCGAGTTCTTCTGAATCTGACAGCGAGTCTTCTTAGTTTTCTGGGGTCCTTGAAGTGCTTTGTAAATTTTTCTTCTTTTTATGCGTCGCCGTTCTTCTGGGCGTTTTTCTTGTAAATACTTCTGTTCTTCGCCCTTGATGATGGCCTTCTTCTAATGTAACTTGGAAACGTTCTTGAATTACATACTTGTTGGCGAGAATATCTCCGAGATCTTCATAGTCTTGAATATGTCATTTTGTTGGCGATGCCGTTCTCGTTTCTGAGTTTCTGGAATAATAGGAGCGGTCTACTGCTTTTGGTAGGTTTGAGCTAGGATTCTCGTAGGCTAGGTTAGAGCTACCAAAAATTTCTTAGCTTTTTCTCGTATCTGGTTTCTTACTTCTTGCGCGTCGCTGTTCGCGTTGTGCTTGTCGTGGAGTTTTATCCTTTGTCTAGCTTTGTCTTCAACTCTCTCAACTTTTTACGTGTAGCTTTTGTGTGAACATGAGGATTTAGTTCTTGACTATTCTTTGTGGGAGCATATGTTTTTACCCCTGGTGTGGTGTCTCGTTTGTTCTTCTACTCATGACGCTTAGATTTAACTTTTGATTTTGGGGTTTCATTTATTCCACCCTTAGTATCTTTATGGTCATCGCGGCTGGTTTAGGTACGTTGCTGGCTTACATGAAGGTTGGGTCCAGCAATTCCTCCGAACCCAGAAGCGAGTGGCGGACATAGGTCAGCGTGTGATTTTTATCAGCTTGTGACGTTACCCCTTATTTTTAAGGTGGATCCGTTGCCTCACACTAGCGTTTAGGTCGACGTCGAACTCTTTTAAATGACGGGCCTATTCACCGTGTGACGTCCGATCTCAAGATTGTTAGGACTTACGATGCCGGTGGACGCATCCCTTCCAGTTTGGCGTTTTGTCCGTGGATTCATGACTCTCAGAGAGGCCATGGAAGGCGTAAGTACGCGTTCCTGGAGAGGGGTCGTGGCGATAGGTTGCCCTTCTTCCCCAGAGGACCGTGTCGGTTTCGTGAGGTGTCGGGCTTCATTCCTTATGACCATTGCCACACGTCGCTAACAATCATAGGGAGTTTCAACTCGGGGTCGGCAGTTCGGCTAACGTTGCCTATGCGTAGATAAAGCCTTGAACGCGTAGACTAACGAAATTCGCCCCCGGCGCGGATTTTCGCCGAGGCCTTATTAAGCTTGGTGTTGCATCATAGACAGAGAGCAAGTACTTTGAAATGAAACAACTTGGCATGTTTTAACACGTCGGAAAAAAAAGTGTACTCATATATTGATAAAGAAAATGCATCATGAACTGACAAACTCTGACACCGACGCTTACCCCTTGTCGTCGCGACCCCTTGTCGCTTCGATGCTATGATAACGACTGTAATTATTGAAACTCTTGAAAGAAACTAATCCTACTCATGCAAGGAAAAACATAAAGAAAACAATGCTAGGAAATTTGGAAACTCATGTCACTTCTTTAGGATTATGGTGGGTGGTGCTTCAGGAACATGTTGCTTAAGTCGTTGCTTGTTTTATGGATTTCTTGATCGTGCTTAATTGGTGGACGATACTCTTTTGCTTGTTGGATCTTACTTTTCTCTTTGCGTTGGGGACAGACTCTTCACCCCTAGCTTTCTTTGTGCGATTCCTTGATTGCTATGCTTTCGTTTCTTTACTTGCCGACGCCTTGGTCACTTTTTTCATTCTGATGTTGTAGCATTCTCTCGCGACTTGAAGCTCTCCTTTGATTTCTTGGATCCCCCATGGTGAGGGGATTTTCAGGGGTTGATGGTACGTCGAGGGGACGACCTTCATGTCGTGCAGCCAAGGTCTTCCTAGGATAATATTGTAAGGTGATTCGATCTCCATCACGGCAAACTTGGCTTGTATATTGATACCTGTTTGTAGCGAAATTACCTACGAGTAGATAACTACGCAATTGTAGGGCAAAGATCAAAGGGAACGGTATAATCTTAACACTCAGGAACGAGACGGGAAAATTAGGGTTGAATCTTTAGCTTGGTATTACTCGAATATGACTTAGATGATTACAAGGCAGGCGTTAGCCATTATATAGGCTAACCCTAATAATATCTTTAAGGAAACAAGATTGGGGGGTTGTCTGCGCCCGCTCTTATAGCGTCGCGGAAGAGGAGGTCATACCGGAGAGGGAACGGCTTCAGCGGCTCCGATTCATATTGTGCCCATGATCTCTCTCGTGTCGTCTCCGTCGCCTTCTCCAACTCAGGCGAAGAAATCTCGTAAGGGTAAGGAGAAGGTGGTCGAGAAGCTAGACTTCGACTACGAGACTGTGGATGATTTTCCAGGGGTCATCTCTCGCGTTGTCGCGTCTGGAAGGTCGTTTCTTCCTGCTATGACGCGTCTTCGAAACCCTCCATTGCTCGATCACTATCTGCCGATGGAGACGGAGGATGTGGTAGGAGAGTCTCTCGCTGCGCAATGGCAGGTAGGTTTTCTTTTATTCCCTTGCACTAAGTTTCTTCATTTTTGCTTCTTATTTTGAACTTTGTTTGGATTCTCTTTTTTGTAGGCTTTCTAGGCGTCATTGTGTATCTATGGGTGCTTTTCTGATTTCGTTGATCGGATGAAGACCATGGAGGCCAAGCAATCAGCCGACGAGTTAAAGATCCGGGACCTTACTGCGGCAGTTGAGGCGTCGCGTAAGGCGGAGAGCGAGGCGTAGGAGAAGGTTGATGCGGAGTCTAAACTTCCCGTGGACCTTGCTAAGCAGGTGGAGGACTCGACGGAGAAGATCCCTACCCTGGAGGACGAGAAGGCTAAGTTGGAGGACAAACTCGCTTCTGATCTTGAAGAGGTGAAACTTTATTGGTCTTGGCTTTCCCGTGTGGAAGTCATTGGGCAGTTGGCCGCCGGTAAATATCACGGTTGGGATCCGGTGAAAGAACGGAGGGAGTTCGATGAGGCGTTCCCGACGCTTCCTCCGGCGAGTCCTCATGTTATGGAGGATGACGTCCCTCATCTTAATGAGGTCGATCCTAATGATGGCGCCGAAGGTGATGGAGGAGCTGGTGAGGAGGTCATCGTAGAAGATTCAGAGGGTGAAGAAAGAGATGAACGTGAGTATGAAGATGGCGATGCGTCTCCCTCGGGTTCTTCTGAGTCTGATAGCGAATCTTCTTAACTTTTCGGCGTCGTCCTTCCCTTGAAGCTCTTTGTAAATTTTCCTTCTTTATGCGCCGCTGTTCTCCGCGGCGTTTTTCTTGTATTTTTTTTTGTTCTTGCCCTTTTTGATGGGCTTTTTCTATAATAAAAATGACTTCTTTTCGAATTACTTACTTGTTGGTGAGAACGTCTTCGAGATCTTCCTTGTGTCGTTTTGTTGGCGATGGCGTACTTGTGGGTTATTGGAATACTTGGAGTAGTCTACCCCTTTTGGTAGGTTTGAGCTAGGCTACTCGTGGGCTAGGTCAGAGCTACCAAAGATTTCTCAGCTTTTTCTCGTATAGGCGTTTTATTTCTCACTTCTTGCGCATCACTACTCATGTTGTGTATAATTTTGACTTCGACTTTCTTGATTTTTTTACGTGTAGCTCGTATATTAGGCGTCGAGGCCTAGTTCTTGACTTTCGTGTTGCTTCTTTTTCTTTGTGGGGGCGTATGTTTTTACCCCTAGTGTTCTCAATCGTGGTGTTTGGATTAACTTTTGATTTAGGGGCTTCGTTTGTTCTACCCCTAGTATCTTTATGGTCATCGCGGCTGCTTTAGGTACGTTGCCGGCTTACATGAGAGTTGGGTCCAGCATTTCTTCCGAACCCTGAAGCGAGCGACGGACATAGGTCAGCGTGTGATTTTTATCAGCTTGTGACGTTACCCCTTACATTTAAGGTGGATCCGTTGCCTCACGCTAGCGTTTAGGTCGACGTCGAACTCTTTTAATCGACGGGCCTATTCATCGTGTGACGTCCGATTTCTAGATTGTTAGGACTTACGATGCCGGTGGACGCATCCCTGCCGGTTTGGCGTTTTGCCCGTGGATTCATGACTCTCAGAGGGGCCGTGGAAGGCGCAAGTACGCGTTCCTGGAGAGGGGTCGTGGCGATAGGTTTCCCTTCTTCCCGAGAGGACCGTGCCGGTTTCGTGAGGTGTCGGGCTTCATTCCCTATGAACATTGCCACACGTCGCTAACAATCATAGGGAGCTTTGACTCGGGGTCGGCGGTTCGGCTAACGTTGCGTATGCATAGATGAAGTCTTGAACGCGTAGACTAACGAAATTCGCCCCCGGCGCAGATTTTTGCCACGGCCTTATTACGCTTGATGTTGCATCATAGATAGAGAGCAAGTACTTTGAAATGAAACAACTTGGCATGCTTTAACACGTCGGAAAAAAGTGTACTCATATATTGATAAAGAAAATGCATCATGAACTAACAAACGCTGACTCCGACACTTACCCCTAGTCGTCGCGACCCCTTGTCGCTTCGACACTAAGATAACGACTCTAATTTATTGAAACTCTTGAAAGAAACTAATCCTACTCATGCAAGGGAAAACATAAAGAAAGCAATGCTAGGAAATTTGGAAACTCATGTCACTTCTCTAGGATTATGTTGGGTGGTGCTTCAAGAACATGTTGCTTAAGTCGTTGCTTGTTGCATGGATTTCTTGATCGTGCTTAATTGGTGGACTGATGCTCTTTTGCTTGCTGAATCTTACTTTTGTCATTGCGTTGGGGACAGATTCTTCACCCCTAGCTTTCTTTGTGTGATCCCTTGATTGCTATGCTTTCTTTTCTTTACTTGGCGACGCCTTGGTCACTTTTTTCATTCCGATGTCGTAGCATTCTCTCGCGACTTGAAGTTCTCCTTTGATTTCTTGGATCCCCCATGGTGAGGGGAATTTCAAGGACTGATGGTACGTTGAGGGGAAGGCCTCCATGTCATGCAGCCAAGGCCTTCCTAGGATACTATTGTAAGGTGATTCGATCTCCATCACGACAAACTTGGCTTGTATATTGATACCCCTTGCATATGTTGCTAATGTTATCTCTCCTAGCATCTTCGCTACTTCGCCGCTGAATCCCACCAAAGGGACGTGCTTCTTGACGATGTCGTTGTTGGACAATCCGAGCTCTTTTATAGCGGACGTAGTGATGATATTGGTTGAACTTCCGTTATCTACGAGGATCCTCTTGACTAGGCAGTTGCTAACGGTGAGGGAGATTACCAACCCGTCGTGATGCTCCACTATCTCGTTTTGCTCTTCGAACATAATTGGGTAGTTCCTTCTGGTAGGGCGGATCTGGTAAACCCTCGTCATGTCGCTCTCGTCGCGCATAATCTTGATATTCTTCCTAGCGGCCGATGAGGTATATCCACTTGTGGAGGAGCCTCCGGTGATGGTATGTATGGTGCAAGCATGATTTGATGGAGGTGGAGGTGGAGTGGGAGATTTTCTTTCTTTCTTTATTCCCTCGAGAGCGTTTCTTCCTTCTTTGGAGAGCAGGTCTTTTAGGTCTCCTCTCTTGAGCAACCTTAACACTTCCTTTCTCAGGGTGTAACAACCATCTGTTGTGGGACCCGTGTCATTATGGAACTCGCAATATGCCTTGCCTGTTCCGGGTCTCCTCCCAGAATTTTGCTTCTTTGGCCATTGCACGTCACGTAATCCTTCCATCGCGCTCATGACTCGGAGTGCATCAGTCTTCATAGAGATACCTTTTTCCACCATATAGACGCTATCGACCTCACTCACTGCGCGTACTGCTTGTGGCTCTCTCTGGAAGGGTTTCTTTCTCCTATCATGACGTTCCCCTAGTTCTTGATGCCTGTCGTCGTGTCGACGTTGATGAGAGTTTCTGCGTGGAGGTGTTCGCCTTCGTGGAGATCAAGAATTTTCCTCGTTGTACCTCTGTAAATCTTCTTCTAATCTTATGGCTTCCATGGCCCTTTCTCTGGTTGCAACGAATGATTCAGGCCGGGTCTTTGTCAGCTCTTTATACAGATCACTATCTCGGGGGAGAGCTCGCCTAAATGCATCAGCCGCAGTGGCCTCAGTACAGTCTGGGATTGTGACCTTCTCATCGTTGAAGCGTTTCAAGAAAGCTCTTATAGTCTCGCCTCTGTTCATGCGCATGTTATGGAGATCTGAGGGTTGCTTTGCAAATAACTTGTTGTTGGCGAATTGCAATCGAAATTGATTGGAGAGCCCAGCGTAGGAGGAGATACTTCCCTTGGGTAAGTGGATGAACCACGTCAAGGTGGGACCTTTCAACGTTGAACTGAAGAACTTGCACATCATCGCTTCTTTCAACCTTGGATCAATCGGACTCGTGGAGAGCTTAGCCTTGTAGAGCAAGACATGTTCTTCTGGGTCGTCTGATCCGTCATAAACGGGATGATCTGCGACGGTGAACTTTTTGGCGATCTTTTGGGCGGTGATGGTGGTGATAAACGGGCTTTCTTCGAACGCGAACTCGTCTTCAGGGACTATAGACTTGGGTACTCTGGGCATCAGCCCCACGGTGGGCGCCAATTGTTTGTAGCGAAATTACCTACGAGTAGATAACTAAGCAATTGTAGGGCAAAGATCAAAGGGAACAGTATAATCTTAACACTCAGGAACGAGACGGGAAAAATAGGGTTGAATCTTTAGCTTGGTATTACTCAAATATGACTTAGATGATTACAACGCAGGCGTTAGCCATTATATAGGCTAACCCTAATAATATCTTTAAGGAAACAAGATCTTATCATTTCGTTCTATCTAATCGACGATATAATAAACTAGGTAAAAAATATTCGTTTACCATATCTTTTACCAATTACAATAATATAATACAAAATAGGATAAAATATACTCAGCCGACCTAATGCTTAAGATAAACAGGATCTTTGCTACGTCTCGTCACGTCGACGAGGTCTTTTCTTCTTCTCGTCGCGTCGACGTCTTCCTTCTACGCGTAGCTTCCACGCGTTCCATAGTCGTCGTATTTTTAGGCACAAACAATACCCCTTGCATATGTTGCTAATGTTATCTCTCCCAGCATCTTCGCTACTTCGCCGCTGAATCCCACTAAAGGGACGTGCTTCTTGACGATGTCGTCGTTAGACAATCCGAGCTCTTTTATGGCGGACGTAGTGATGATATTGGCTGAACTTCCGTTATCTACGAGGATCCTCTTGACTAGGCAGTTGCTAACGGTGAGGGAGATTACCAACCCGTCGTGATGCTCTACTATCTCGTTTGGCTCTCCGAACGCGATTGGGTAGCTTCTTCTGGTAGGGCGAATCTGGTAAATCCTCGTCATATCGCTCTCGTCACACATAATCTTGATATTCTTCCTGGCGGCCGACGAGGTATATCCACTTGTGGAGGAGCCTCCGATGATGGTATGTATCGTGCGAGCATGATTTGATGGAGGTGGAGGTGGAGTGGGAGATTTTCTTTCTTTCTTTATTCCCACGAGAGCGTTTCTTCCCTCTTTGGAGAGCAGGTCTTTTAGGTCTCCTCTCTTTAGCAATCTTAACACTTCCTTTCTCAGGGTGTAACAACCATTCGTTGTGTGACCCGTGGCATTATGGAACTCGCAATATCCCTTGCCTGTTCCGGGTCTCCTCCCAGGATTTTGCTTCCTTGGCCATTGCAGGTCGCGTAACCCTTCCATCGCGCTCATGACTCGGAGTGCATCAATCTTCATAGAGATACCTTTTTCCACCGTATAGACGCTATCGACCTCACTCATTGCGTGTACTGCCTGCGGCGCTCTTTGGAAGGTTTGTTTCGCCTATCGTGACGTTCTCCTCGTTCTTGATGTCTTTCGTTGTGTCGACGTTGAGGAGAGTTTCTACGTGTAGGAGTTCGCCTTCGTGGAGATTGAGAATTTTTCTCATTGTACCTCTGTAAATCTTCTTCTAATCTTATGGCTTCCATGGCTCTTTCTCTGGTTGAGGTGAACGACTCGGGACGAGTCTTTGTCAGCTCTTTATACAGATCGCTATCTCGGGGGAGAGCTCGCCTGAATGCATCAGCCGCAGTGGCCTCAGTACAATCTGGGATTGTGATTTTTTCATCATTGAAGCGTTTCAAGAACGCTCTTATGGTCGCCCTTGTTCATACGCATGTTATGGAGATCTGAAGGTTGATTTGCAAACAACTTGCGGCTGGTGAATTGCAATCAAAATTGATTGGAAAGTTCAGTGTAGGAGGAGATACTTCCCTTGGGTAAGTGGATGAACCACGTCAAGGCGGGACCTTTCAACGTTGAACTGATGAACTTCCACATCATCGCTTCTTTCATCCTTGGATCAATCCGACTTGTGGAGAGCTTAGCCTTGTAGAGCAAGACATGTTCTTCTGGGTCGTATGATCCATCATAAACGGGAAGATCCGCGACGGTGAACTTTTTGGCGATCTTTTGGGCGGCGATGGTGGTAATAAACGGGCTTTCTTCGAACGTGAACTCGTCTTTGGGGACTATAGACTTGGGGGCTCCGGGCA
This sequence comes from Oxyria digyna, assembly GCA_029168935.1. Taxonomy (NCBI): domain Eukaryota; kingdom Viridiplantae; phylum Streptophyta; class Magnoliopsida; order Caryophyllales; family Polygonaceae; genus Oxyria; species Oxyria digyna. The sequence goes on along the minus strand of JAPVLV010000001.1, from coordinate 58,494,649 downwards.
TCAACATCATCTCTTTCCTCAAGGCTCCAACTTCTTGATTTACGAGCGCAGCGACGGTATCCGGGGTCAAAATCTCTTCGAACTTCTTCTTCTGCGTCTGTTCTTTGGGGAAGGCGAATCCATGATGTTTTGGGGGATGGTATACGTCATCTTCCTCGACTTCTTCGTCCATATCGAGGCGTCGAACGACACTTTGACCGCGGACATAGGTATGTTGTCCCGCGGAGCCCTCCTTGAGTTCTTTGATTATGGAATTTAGCCTCTCGTTCACTTTAGTGAGTTCGAACGCCGTTTTCTCGCTTGCGCTCATGGATTCGGCTTGGGCTTTCTCAAAGGACTCAAATTGCACTCGGACGGCGGCCACGTTGGTTACTTCACCATCTACCCCTTGTTTCTCTACGAGAGTCCTTTCCGTTGGAGTGTTGAGGGTGGTTTCGGGTTCTTTCCTCGCATCTTCTTCGCCCTGAGTGATGGGATCTTTCGTACGTCCTTCTGCTTCAGACTCTTTTCCACTGTTGCGCGGGCTGTTGGTTGGAGTTGTCATGGTTTCCTGCAAAAAAGAAGTTCCTTTCGTGTGGAAAGTCGATACCTTTTTGATCCAGCCCCACGGTGGGTGATACGCTGCACTTTGTATAGCGTAACTAGGGATTATTACATTGTATTAGGACTATATTCATATAAGTTTAGAGACATTTCTATTTTATGGATCAATGGAGTTATTACGAAGATTTAGAAGTTATAAAGTGAAGAAGCGGAGCTGAGAAGAGTTGAAGACGCAGTTGAAGTATAGCTGCTGGAGCGGAACCGCGATCTCCATATAAATCCCGCGATCGCCATGTCATAACAGAAGAAAAGAGTCAAAAGTAAAGACCGACCGCGATCGCCATGGTCAAACTGGCGATCGCTATCTTACATGAATGGTGGTCCGTGTTGAATAAGAAGTGTTGTTGCTACGTGGATTGAAGCTGAGTGGGCCAATCAAGATTTGGGCCTGTTTTGGGTGATGGGTCGTGAAGAGATCAAGCAAGCAGCTGAACTGAAGTCGCTTACGAGATTAACTTCTTGTTCCTTTTATTTAATTCGTTTTCCTTTTCTTTATTTTCTTTACTTTTCTTTTATTTTCTTTTACCATATATTTCAGGGTTAGACTCTATTTAAACCCAAGTTTCTTTCTTTTAGGAGGATCATCTTTTCCATCAGATAATTTAGTTCTGCAACCATGAGCAGGAACTAATCTCCATTGTTTTGCTTAGCGGTTGAAACCTTCAGTTATTAAGTTGTGAGATTTCTAAACTCTTGTTCTTTTCCTATGGGTTTGTATTAATTCTCTTGTTCTTCATCTATTGATTTCTATTAGTTTTGCTAGCTTGATCACCTAGTTTGATTGATAGTTTTCTATTGCTAGACTAGGAATATAGGGTGGAATTCCTTGTCATTGTAGCACTCATATCTGCATGATCTGGTAGTTGATTGCTTTTATGAAAGAGAATTGATTGTATGTTAATACTTGACGGTTGTAAGTTATTGCATGCATCCTTATGATTCTTGTGCCCTTTGCTGCTATTTCATCTAATCTTGAGAGGTTTACCTGATTGCTGAATAGTAAGTATTATCAGGACCGGTTGGCCTGCCAATATATTAAAGATTGGAATAGGAACATTCCCTAGGATTGAATAGAACTTGAGATAAATCTATGATCAACTTGATTGACTGTTGTGTGGATACTTGCTAGGTGAAACCCCTTCGCATAATATTCTCACCCAAACTTCCTCTGCTTGTTACTGGTTACTTGTGTGTTCTTGCAATCAAACCCCCCCCCCCCCTTTGGTTACTTATTACTAGTTGATATTTCACTTGACTGCATTGATTTGGTGTTTTGATTCCCTTGGGTTCGACCTCTACTTACTTGTTATACTCTAGTTAGTGTTTAGGGTTTTCTTTGATTTGACACTACGACTTTAGCCTCATCAAATTTGGCGCCGTTGCCGGGGAATTGAAATTTTTCTGATTCTGTGTTAATTGTGAAATTATCAACTGTTTGGTGTGAACCTTTATGGTTCAGACCCGTGCTACTGATTCATCTCTTGTTGCCTTTGACCCAGAGATTGAAAGGACGTTCCTTCGGAACCAAAGAGCAGCTTTGAACCAAGAGAACGAGATGGGTGATCGACATGGACCGCCATTGCCTACTATGAGGCAACTCACTGCCCCAGACTTAAACCAACAACCTTTGGCAGTAAGGTTTCCTGAGATTGAAGAAGGTGTGAATTTTGAATTAAAAGCTGGTTTAATTCATGAGCTACCACACTTCCATGGCTTAGCAGGAGAAGATCCCAACAAACACTTGGCTCAATTCCATGCCATATGTTCTAGTATGAAGCCAAGAGGTGTTACTGAGGAGCAGATCATGCTGAGAGCTTTCAGATTTACTCTGAAAGATGCTGCGAATGATTGGCTCTATTATTAAGCTCCAGGGAGTATTGATACATGGGCTAAGATGAAAAAGGTCTTTTTAGAGAAATATTTTCCAGCTACAAAACTGAGCAGCTTGAAGAAGGAGATCACGAATCTTCAACAACACTCAACTGAGAGTCTCTATGAATATTATGAGAGATTCAAGAAGCTTTGCTCAAGCTGCCCATTCCATAGTTATACTGACCAAGATCTCCTTATGTACTTATTTAGTGGCCTGATTGATGAGGATCTTCGTATGGTGAATGCATCCTGTGGAGGTAACTTTTTAAGATTGACTATACCTCAGGCTACTGAAATGTTTGAGGAATTAGCTGAGAGCTCAAGGCAGTTTGGTAGCAGGCAAAGAACACAGTCAGTAAGTTCACTTGATGCCGCTAAAATTCAAAGTGATATGAATGAACTGAAAGATATGATGAAGTCTTTTATGCTGAAAAGTGATTCTCTCCATGATCCCAATGCTGAGGTAAACGCTGTTGGTGGATGGCAACCAAGGCCAAGGTATGATTCTCATAATATTAATTATCAGCTACCTAGACCTCAGAATTCTATGACTGTTGAAGATATGATCAAGTCCTTAGCTCAGACTGTGATGCAACAAAATGCTGAAATGAAGTCGAGTATTCAGAATCTTGAAAATCAGTTAGGACGGATTGCTCAAGCTGTGAGTAAATTAGAGGCCAGGGAACCGGTAAGAAACCCGAGAGAGAACGTCAGTGCAGTGTTCTTGAGGAGCGGAAAAACTTATGACGATTGTTCTGTGCCAAAACCGCGATCGCCTGATCTGAGTGGCGATCGCCATGAGATTACAGAGAGCAAAACAAGGTCTGCATCCCGACCGCGATTGCCATATGGCGATGGCGATTGCCATATGGCGATGGCGATCGCCATGCCACTCCAGAGGCTGATGGTGAATTTGTCACAAATCCGCGATCGCGGGTCTCCTGCAGAACCCCAATTTGTGCGACCGCGATCGCCAGTTGTTGATGGCGATCGCCGGGAGACCCATGAGTACATTGACGATTAAGTTCGTCCAAATTTCCCCCCTCTGTTCTCTCAGAATCCTGTTGCTCCCTTTCCTGAGGCGTTGAAGGATACTCGAAGACTGGATGACGACAAAGAAATCTTCGAAACCTTTAGTAGGTGTGAGGTAAACATTCCTTTGCTCAAACTTGTTAAGAGTATTCCTAGATTTGCTAAGTTTTTGAAAGAAGTTTGCACTATTAAAAGAAACCAAAAACTGAAAGGAAAGAAGAAAGTTGAAGTAAGTGAACAAGATTCTGTTGTGTTTCAAAAACGCATGCCTACGAATATTTAGAAGTTATAAAGTGAAGAAGCGGAGCTGAGAAGAGTTGAAGACGCAATTGAAGTATAGCTGCTGGAGCGGAACCGCGATCGCCATATAAATCCCGCGATCGCCATATAAATCCCGCGATCGCCATGTCATAACAGAAGAAAAGAGTCAAAAGTAAAGACCGACCGCGATCACCATGGTCAAACTGGCGATCGCTATCTTACATGAATGGTGGTCCGTGTTGAATAAGAAGTGCTGCTGCTACGTGGATTGAAGGTGAGTGGGCCAATCAAGATTTGGGCTTGTTATGGGTGATGGGCCGTGAAGAGATCAAGCAAGCAGCTGAACTGAAGCTGCTTACGAGATTAACTTCTTGTTCCTTTTATTTAATTCGTTTTCCTTTTCTTTATTTTCTTTACTTTTCTTTTATTTTCTTTTACCATATATTTCAGGGTCAGACTCTATTTAAACCCTAGTTTCTTTCTTTTAGGAGGATCATCTTTTCCATCAGACAATTTAGTTCTGCAACCATGAGCAGGAACTAATCTCCATTGTTTTGCTTAGCGGTTGAAACCTTCAGTTATTAAGTTGTGAGATTTCTAAACTCTTGTTCTTTTCCTATGGGTTTATATTAATTCTCTTGTTCTTCATCTATTGATTTCTATTAGTTTTGCTAGCTTGATCACCTAGTTTGATTGATAGTTTTCTATTGCTAGACTAGGAATATAGGGTGGAATTCCTTGGCATTGTAGCACTCATATCTGCATGATCTGGTAGTTGATTGCTTTTATGAAAGAGAATTGATTGCATGTTAATACTTGACGGTTGTAAGTTATTGCATGCATCCTTATGATTCTTGTGCCCTTTGCTGCTATTTCATCTAATCTTGAGAGGTTTCCCTGATTGCTGAATAGTAAGTATTATCAGGACCGGTTGGCCTGCCAATATATTAAAGATTGGAATAGGAACATTCCCTAGGATTGAATAGAACTTGAGATAAATCTATGATCAACTTGATTGATTTTTGTGTGGATACTTGCTAGGTGAAACCCCTTCGCATAATATTCTCACCCAAACTTCCTCTGCTTGTTACTGATTACTTGTGTGTTCTTGCAATCAACCCCCCCCCCCCCCCCTTTGTTACTTGTTACTTGTTCGTTAGTTGATATTTCACTTGACTGCATTGATTTGGTGTTTTGATTCCCTTGGGTTCGACCTCTACTTACTTGCTATACTCTAGTTAGTGTTTAGGGTTTTCTTTGATTTGGCACTACGACTTTAGCCTCATCAGTGGGCGCCAATTGTTTGTAGCGAAATTACCTATGAGTAGATAACTAAGCAATTGTAGGGCAAAGATGAAAGGGAACGGTATGATCTTAACACTCAAGAACGAGACAGGAAAATTAGGGTTGAATCTTTAGCTTGGTATTACTCGACTGCGACTTAGGTGATTACAAGGCAGGCGTTAGCCTTTATTTATAGGCTAACCCTAATAATACCTTTAAGGAAAAGATCTTATCTTTTCCTTCTATCTAATTAACGATATAACAAACTAGGTAAAAGATATTCTTTTACCATATCTTTTACCTATTACAATAATATAATATAAAATAGGATAAAGGATTCGTCAGATAGTCTTTAAAATCCGTGAAGGCTTCTTCATGGCGTTCTATCCAAGCGAAGGATTCGTTCTTTCGAAGAGTGTCGTAGAAGAGCCGGTTTCTGTCGGATGCTTTGGAGATGAACCTGTTTAACGCGGCGACTCTTCCTGTTAGCTTTTGGATGTCCTTCATGCAACGTGGAGACTCGAGATCGAGTATGGCTTTAATTTGTTTGGGACTAGCTTCTATCCCCCTTTGGGTCACCACATATCCGACAAACTTCCCGGAAGAGACTCCGAAGGAACATTTGGTAGGGTTGAGCTTCATGCTATACTCTTCCAGGATCTCGAACGCCTCCTTCAAATGTGTTACGTGATCTTTCGCCTGTTTTGACTTCACGAGCATGTCGTCTATGTACACCTCCATCGTGTCCCCTGTTCGTAGCGAAATTACCTACGAGTAGATAACTAAGCAATTGTAGGGCAAAAATCAAAGGGAACGGTATAATCTTAACACTCAAGAACGAGACGAGAGGATTAGGGTTGAATCTTTAGCTTTTGTATTACTCGGGTATGACTTGGATAATTACAAGGCAGGCGTTAGACTTTATTTATAGGCTAACCCTAATAATATCTTTAAGAAAACAAGATCTTATATTTCCCTTCTATCTAATTAACGATATAATAGACTAGGTAAAAGATATTCTTTTACCATATCTTTTACCAATTACAATAATATAATATAAAACAGGATAAAATCCACTCGGCCGACCTAATACTCAATACGAACGGGATCCTTGCCACGTCTCGTCACATCGACAAGGTCTTTTCTTCTTCTCGTTGCGTCGATGGCTTCCGTCTACGCGTAACTTCCACGCGTTCCATAGTCGTCGTATTTTTAGGCCCAAACAATACCCCTAAGGCGTCTTACAGGGCTTAACGTCTAGTAAAACTGGGAGACGCCTTCTTTCTTCATGGAATACGTCTTCATTACTTTAGGAACGCGTTCATGATTACGTCACTTGAATTTCGGATATCGTCGTAAGGCTTCAATCGTCATCTTTCTTCAATTATTTGCATGTAGCAGGCGAGAGGCTTCGTTATGCGTGCCGATAACGTTCATTTCTAACGGCTAGTTTTTTTGTGGTAGATGTTGTCGTTGGAAGAGTATCTTTCCCGAGATCCTCGCGATTTTCTCCCTACAAATAAGTGGGGATCTCTCCCTCCTTCGTAAACTTTATCTAATCTTCGTTTCCTCCGATCATTTTATTGCTCTCTCGTTCAATCACTCTATTGCCTTATCTTCCTTATACTCCTTGATTCAATGGCAACTCCGGTACTCTACGAGCCAAGGAAGGTGCTTCGTGACTTAGACCGCTATTCTTCTCTGGCGCGCGACACCAGACACCTAAGGACCATCGCTGAGCTTGGTCCGGATGTCAAGATCGAGATTCCTCCAGAAGGGGTTTGTGCGGATGCTTACTGACCAGGGTGGATAGCGGTCTATGAGTATACATTTCTGGTGGGGCACCGGTTTCCGTTTTCACCCCTGGTGCAGTCTTTCATGCTCGTTATGGGCTTGGCAGTGGGTCAACTTCTCCCGGGGGCTTGGCGTATCTTGGGCGCCCTCGACGATGCCATCGAGAAGCATGGCTTGAACTTTGTTGCGGCGGACCTTGCTAACTCCATGGCGGTTTCACTTAATTCGACTGGCCGCATCTACTTCAAGCTTAGGCAGAAGAAGACTAGGATATATTTCGAGAAGAGTACGGCCGATCGAGGTTGGGCCGAGGTCTTTTACTTCGTGGAGAAATCTTCTCTCGGAGATGCGTGTTCTTGGCTCATCCAGGAATGGAATCCTAAAAGTAAGTCTCTCTTTCTTTCCTTGTCGTAGCAACTTTCTCTTCCCAGATGGGAGTATATTATGCTCGTTGACGCTTTATTTACGCGTAGCTGTGTACAGTTTTGTAGTCAATGGGGAGGGTCTTAAGACAAGGAAAGATTCCAAGAAGGCTATAGCCGCGCTTTTGGCGGTTCCTGAGGTCAATCGTACTTTCTTCGGTCATGATGGAGAAGGTCACCGTTGTGGCCCAGCGACGCCATCCGGTGCGTCGATTTCTTTTTGTTCGTTCTCTTTGCTAACTCGCTTTCTCATTCTGACATTCTACTTGTTTGCTCTTTGTGGGCGGTATAGCTTCGATCTCTCGCGTTCGTTCCCGCGCCGATTCTGCCACTGAACTTGTAACGTCGAGGAAGAAGCATCTGGCCATAAAAGGGTGTTTGTCCGTTGCTCCTGAGGATGTTGAACTCCTGGCGAGTTTGGAATCTACTCCGTCTCCTCCTTCTGCTAAGGCGACACGTTCTAAGAAGGGGAAGGAGAAAGTGGTCGAGACTTCCGAGGAGCGATACGCTTCTGTAGATGAATTTCCTGGCGTGATCTCGAACGCTTTTGCTCCGGGGAGGGAACTCCTGAAGGCTTTGATGGGGCTTCGGTCTTCGTCGTCTCTTAGTCATTACGCGTCGATGGATCCTGCCGACGTTATGGGAGAAGCTTTTGCTGCTCAATGGAAGGTAGGGTCGTAACTTATGTCTTGTTTGGAGGTTTTCTTCATGACTTCTTTTCTTACCGTATTTGTTCTTACTTTCAGGGAATTCAGGCGTCACTATGCGCTTGGTCATTGTTGTCTAAGTATCCGGAACAGATGGAGGTGCTGGAGAAGAAAGCGACCGATGCTTCCTCAGAAGCTTCTCGTTTGAGTAGCGCTTTGAAAGCATCTCGTAGTGGAGAGACGGCGGCGAAGGAGAAGGTTGCCGAGATTCTTTCTCTAAACGAGGCGTTCACCGTACGTGTTGAGGGTTTGGAAGAAGATCTTCGTACTTTGAAGGAGGATGTGGAGAGGAAGATGGCGCAACACGACAAGGATTTGGCCGAGGTGAAGATCTACTGGTCTTGGTTGTCCAGGGTTGAAGTTTACGAGGAGTATGCGGCTTGTGAGTGCGACAATTGGGATCCAGTGGGTGAGCGTGCTGAATTCAGGGAGGCTTATCCGGAGCTTCCGGCAGGCGTTGACGCTGGTCCTTCTTTGAGGCGTCCGGATGCTCGTCCTGACGATGTGGACGTTGAGGAACCCCTTACTTTTATCAGCTTGTGAATTTTATCATCTTGTGAGGTTACCCCTTACTTTTAAGGTGGATCCGTTTCCTCACGCTAGCATTTAGGTCAACGTCGAACTCTTTTAATCGATGGGCCTATTCATCGTGTAGCGTCCGATTTCTAGATTATTAGGACTTACGATGCCGGTGGACGCCTCCCTGACGGTTTGGCGTTTTGCCCGTGGATTCATGACTCGCAGAGGGGCTAGAAGGCGTGAATACGCATTCCTGGAGAATGATCATGTCAAATAGGTTAACCCTTGTTTGCTCAGAGGATCCGGTCGGTTTCGTGAGGTACCGGGCTTCATTCCCCATGACCATTGCCACACTTCGCTAACAATCATGGGAAGCGTCGACTCGGGGTCGGCGATTCGGCTAACGTTGCCTACACGTAGATGGAGCCTTGAACGCGTAAACTAACGAAATTCTCCCCCGGCGCGGATTTTCACCGCGGCCTTCTTGCTTCTTATTTGGTACACCGTACTCAAGAGGCACGTTCTCTTAATAGACATAGAGCAAGTCGTGGAAACGAAACAACTCAACATGATTAACACGTTGGAAAAGAAAGGTCTACTTGTATATTAATAAAAGATGCATCATGCTATAATAAACGTGACTCTGACGCCTACCCCTAGTCGCCATGACCCCTTGTCGTTTTGACCTAAAGAGAACGACATGCCTTCATTGAAGACTTAAAGCTACTCATGCAAAGGGAAACAAAAGGGAATCAAAGGGTGCATAAAAAGTATCTCGGTCTTTCTCTTGATTATGAATTTTATGGTGGATGGTGTTTCAAGAACATGTAGCTTAGGTCAGGGTTCTCCGTCATGAACTTTCTCCACTTTTGAACTCGGAGATTTTGCTTATGCTTCCGTTGAGATGTGTCGTGCTTATTGACGCTTTTATCTTGCTCTACGGGTAGATCTTTCTTTGACGTATCGGGGGTCACTTTTCTTCCCCTAGCCTCTCTCTTAGACTTTCTACGGTTATTTTTTGTTTTTCGACCTTTGGACTTTTTGCTATTTGATGGTTCAGACCATGAAGATGCCTTTCTTTTCTCTACCTTTCGAATGGCGTATGATTTCACTTCTAAGATATACTTCTCGTCGCCTACTTGGCCTATTTCTTCTTTTATATCGTAGAGTCTTCGTTGAGTATATCTCACGCGTTCTTCATGGTCTTTTCGTTGCTATGCCTTGTTCTTTCTTTCCAAAGACGCGTTGCTTGTACTTTTCATTCCTATACTGTAGCATTCTCTGGCTACTTGTTGCTCGCCTTTGATCTCTTGAATTCCCCATGGAGAGGGAAACTTCAAGGACTGATGGTATGTTGAGGGTATAGCTCTCATGTCGTGTAACCATGGCCTTCCTAGGATTATGTTATAGGGTGACTCAGCCTCCATTACTACGAATTTGGTTTGCATGTTGACTCCTTCTGCCAGAGTAGTTAGGGTGATTTCTCCAAGCATGTCGGCGACCTCGCCGCTGAAACCTACTAGGGGGATGTACTTTTTTACCACGTCGTCGCTAGACAATCTGAGCTCCTTGATCGCGGACAGGGTGATGATGTTGGCCGAGCTCCCATTATCTACGAGGATCCTCTTAACTTTGCAATTACTAATGGTTAAGGAAATTACTAACCCATCGTGATGATCTACAGTCCCGTTGGGTTCTTCGAACGTGATCGGGCAATCTCTCTTGACGACTCTGACATGGTAGATTGGCAGAGCACTTCCTTTGCCGCGTAACACCTTAGTGTTTCTTTTGGCGGCGGAAGCAGTGTAGCCGCTTACGGGGGATCCTCCGAAGATTGTGTTAACCATCCTTGAACGACTCGATGAGGGAGGTGGTGGCGTCATGAATCTACTTCCTCTTTTTGCTCTTTCGAACGCATCTCGACCTTCTTTGGAGAGTAAATCCAGTAAATCGCCTCTTTTTAGGAGGCGCATAACCTCTTTTCTCAGGGTATAACAGTCGTCCGTCAAATTTCCCGAATCGTTATGGAATTCACAATATCCTCTCCCTGATCCTGATTTCTTCTAGGGATTTGGCTTTCTAGGCCACCTCACATCGTGGAGTTTTTCCATCGTGTTCATGACCCTTAATGCGTCGACCTTCATGCATATGTCTCTTTCAACTACATAGACGTTATTGATCTCGCTAACGTTGTGAACCATAGGGAGTTCTCTATGAAACGGCTTATTTCTCTTGTCACAACGTTCAACATCCCGTCGTTGGGGAGAATCCCTACGTGGAGGGGTACGTCTCCGTGGAGATCGACGCCTCTCTTCGGTGTGGTTTAGGAGGTCTTCTTCGAGGCGTATGGCCTCCATTGCTCTTTCTCTAGTTGCCACGAATGATTCGGGGTGGGTCTTTGTCAATTCCTTGTACAACTCGCTGTCTCGAGGGAGGGCACGTCTAAATGCGTCAGCGGCAGTAGCGTCGGTATAATATAGGATTGTAACCTTCTCGTCGTTGAAGCGTTTCAAGAAAGCTCTAATGGTTTTGCCTCTGTTCATGCGCATGTTATGGAGATCTGAAGGCTGCTTTGCAAATAACTTACTACTGGCGAATTGCAACCGGAATTGATTAGAGAGTTCAGCGTAGGAGGAGATACTTCCCTTGGGTAAGTGGCTGAACCACGTCAAGGCGGGACCTTTCAACGTTGAACTGAAGAATTTGTACATCATCGCCTCCTTTAACCTTGGATCAATCGGACTTGTGGAGAGCTTGGCTTTATAGAGTAAAACATGTTCTTCAGGATCGTCTGACCCGTCGTAAACGGGAAGATCCGCGACAGTGAACTTCTTGGCGATCTTTTGGGCGGCGATGGTGGTAATGAACGGGCTTTCTTCAAACGCGTACTCCTCTTCTGGTACTATGGATTTGGGAGCTCCAGGCATTAGCATCATCTCTTTTCTTAGGGCTCCAACTTGTTGAGCTACAATTGTGGCTACGACATCTGGGGTCAAATTTTTCTTGGAGGATTGTTCTTCCCGGGTTGTTTCTTTCGACGGTGCGGCTCTTGAGCGCTCCTAGGGTCTATGATTCTCTCCTTCGTCGGCAACGACATCCATATCCAGGCGGCGAATGACGCTCCGGCTGCGAACATAAGCTTGAGGCTTCGTTGGTTCTGACCTGAGTTCTTTGATGACGGAACGCAGTCGTTCGTTCTCTTTGGTGAGTCCTAACGTATTATCTTCGCTGGCATTCTTAGCTTTTGTCCAAGCTTTCTGGATAGTGTCGAAGTGGGCTCTGACAGAGATCACGTCGGCTACATCGTCGCTTGCGTCTTTCTGGTCTGCAAGGGTATCTTCTTTCGTAGCATTGGGGACGTTTTCAAGACTTTTTTTCGTGCCTTCATTCGCCGGAATGACGGGGTCTGTTGCCCGTCTGTCCTCTTCGGGCCTTTCTCCGTCGTTGTGGAGGCTGCTGGTTGGAGTTGCCATGATTTCCTGCAAAAAAGAAGTTCCTTTCTTGTGGAAAGACGATACCTTTTTGATCTTGTCCCACGGTGGGCGCCAATTGTTTGTAGCGAAATTACCTACACTCTAGTTTAAGAGTTGTTCTCAACAACACACTTCTCATTTATAATCTCATTGATTACGTAGTAATTTCTCAAAAAGGTAGTCAATTCTTCCTTGAGACGCTAAAGAGTGCTCTAGAAAGATCACTCAAAATCTTTCGTAGAAGGAGACTAACCCTTCACACTCTTGTAGGTGCCTTTATCAAGTCTTGTCTCAAAAAAGACCACCCTATATGGATTATGAATTCTTTAAGAGTTAAATAACTCTACCTCTCAAATCAGGTGTGAGCTCATCAAGTCCATCTCAAAAGGACTATATCTTGGGCTATGAGTTCATTAAGAGTTAATGCTCATCCTCTAAAATATACTTGTTAGAGAGATGTGATATAGTGTAACATCATATGAGTATTTTTCAAGCCTTCGATTAACCACAAATTGGATCCACCAATATTTTCTCATCCCACGATGTTTAAGTTTCATTCCCTTTGACATGTCAAGACTTAATCTTAGTCGTTTAATCTCTTAGTCAAAGGATCTGCAATATTCCTCTTTGTTCTCACATACTCTTAGTTGAATACTCCATTCATGATTAGTTGTCTTACATACACATGTCTAATCTGAATGATTCACTTCGTGCCATTATAGCTAGTATTGTTTTCAATGCAAATAACAGCTTGTGAGTCACATTGTAGAGACATAGGGGGAGCTAGGGGCCTCCAGAATGGTAAGTCAACCAGTAAACTTCTTAACCGCTCGACCTCTTGACTTGATAAATCTTAAGCAATAGATCTTGATATACTAGATTTCCAATAAATAACACCACCACATACTGTAAAAAAAACATAACCACTAGTGGAGTTAACTTCTTTACCATCATTAATCCAGTTTGTATCTCAATATCCCTCTAAATTTTAGGATAACTAACATAGTTTAAACCCTAATCCATTAGTTCCTTTTTTTTTTCTCAACAATCTATTAAGTGCGCCCCAATAATCTTTACTAGAGTTATGAGTGTACCGACCAAGTCTACAGACAACATGAGCAATACCAGATTACCAGGTCAAGTACAGTTCATAAAAAACAACAAACTTCCTATTACCTTAGCATACTCCTTTAGCGAAGCACTGTCACCACGTTATTCTTTAATTGCATTCTAGAGTAAAAAATAGTTCTTATTGACACCACATAATATTGATTTAATTTCTTTAATACTTTCTTTACATAATGTGGTTGAGACAAAATGAAGCTATTTTCAGCTCTAGTCACTTCAATACCTATAATCTCATCAACAGAAAGACATGATATGTGTTCAAAATATAAGCATATCATCAACATACAAACATGTAATAACACAATCAAAACCAAACATTTTGAGTAAACATATGTATGAAATCCATTGGCCTTAAATACAAAACTTAGAATAGTTTAATGAAACTTATCATTCCATTTCTTTGGTCCTTGCTTCAAACGATAAAGTGACTTCTTTAGTATGTACACTTTGTTTTCTTGTTCTGGACCCACGCAGCCTAGAGGTTGTTCTATATAAATCTCTTCATTAAGATCAACATTTAAAAATGCAGTTTTCACATCAATCAGATGTACTAATAACTTGTAGCTAATAGCTAAAGCAAGTAATGCATGTATAGTTGAAAGCTTATAGTTACATAAGAATAAGTCTCAAAGAAGTCAATTCCATATTTTTTATGAAACATTTAATTACTAGTCTCTCTTTATGTCTTTCAATTAAGTCATTTGTTACATTTAATGACTTTTTCCTCTTAGGGATATCAACTAGTTCTTATGTGTGATTAGACATGATAGATTATATTTCACTTTAAATTGCATCTTTTCAAAAACTAGCATCCAATGATCTCACACCTTCATCATATGTCTTAGAATCACCCTCTAGCACATGCACACTAGTGAGTGTATTATTCAGCTCATCATGATCATTGAGGTCAATCAAGAAACCATACACAAAATCAAGACCAAGTTTAGTTCCTCTTTTTTTTTGTCTTTTACTCTTCCAAGGTTCAATTTCATAAATTGGTATGGAAGGTAAAGTCATAGATGAAGATGCATCATTATTCTGCATCACGATATTTAAAAAGAAATCGATCACTCAAACACACCAATTGATAAGATGCACTAATTTTAGCATAACCAATGAACACATCATCAACATAGATTCGATTGCATCAACTTTAAAGGCTTACAGTCCTACCTTAGTTAGACACTTCACACTATGATATATTTTAGATTAGGGGAATGCCCTTTCCATAATTAAGAAGGTGTTTTGTCTTGCTTTTTATGTGGAACACTATTAAGACTATAATTAGTAGTCAATAGAGCTTCATCCCACATGTTGCCAAGTAAATCTGAACTCAAAAGTAAAGCCTTCATCATTTTTTTTCAGAATTCTTTTTTTTCTTTCTTCTATTCCATTCTGGTGGGGGTTGTATGGAGTTGTAAATTCATGAATAATGCCATTGTTCTCACTACAATTCCTTTCAAGACTCGGTGATATATTCACCACCTTTACCATATCTAATCCTTTTGATCTTTTTCGTTTAATTTGTTTTCTACAATTTATGTATAAATATATAACACACTTTCAACTTCATCTTTGGATCTCAATAAGTACAATTTGGTATATCTGGAATGGTAATCTAAAAAAGTGAAATAAATTTTTTACCACCTCTACTTCCACTGTTTAAAAATTCTGCTAAGTCCAAATGGACTAGTTTTAACAAACTCAGTTGTCTTTTCATTTATAGAATTAAATGAACTTCCTTGAAGTGATCTTCAAGGACACATTACCTTTTCCCAACACCTGAGACACTCAGATTTCCCATATAGACTTGATCAATTTTTGCAACTCTGTAAAATTCAGCAAATAGCTCCTTTTAAGCACAAAAATGCTTAGGTTCTTGCGTTACCATCAACCATTTAACGTTCTCAATTACATGGTTAGCTTATGTGATCATAGTTATCAATTTTTAATCCCCTTCGACAGTGTTAACTTGTGGTTTAGGTTGTTCTCCCATATGCTTCGGTGCATTTTCCTGGTTGTCATCTCTACCATAGCATTGATAGAGTCAATGTCCCATCTTTCCACATTAGAAACAACCTTAATTGTTGTTGTTGTTCAGAGGCTTTCCTTGCTTCTTGAAGTTGGAAGTCTTCTTGTTCTGCACCTTGTACTTCTTCTGACTAGCCTTTGTGTACTTCTTGAACCTATCAACATTTGCAGAAGAATCTACAAGTTAGCCTTAAGTGAATTATCGAAAACTTTTGGGGAATAATAATCTTTGAGGTGATTTACCTCTTCAAGCTTCATATGGATGACGAGTTCAAGTAAAGTAGGATCCTTCTTCTTGTGCTTCAAATGGTTGCGGTAGTTGGCTCAAGAAATTAGAAAGTTGGCTTGCAGGACTTCACACATCTTCATCCCTTCATTCAGGATGTCTGCCACCAGATTCTCATTAAATTGAGAATGATAGGATTGTTGTCCACTGTCTTGAAGTGCTTGAACTTCCCACCATCTTGAACACGAGTCGTCTTGTTATCAGTTTCATACTTCTTCATAGTTTCCTCATCTGCAAAGTTCGAAATTGCTGTAAAAAATGGAGTACCATCCATTCCTGGAGTGTTTGGAACAATGGTATCAACAAAAACATGAGGTTATTGAATAATAACATAGCCGACGTCTAATTGAGTGAACAAAATCAATATCTTCCAATAACACCTCTTGTAGTTCACCCCGTCAAGAGGTTTGAGCTTTAACAGATCCGACATCGGCTTGAAGTACATTGTCATTCTTATTTCTATTAGATCATAAATTGTAAGTGAGAAACTAGGATATGATGTAGAGCCGACTTTGAAAACCTTTGTAAAGTGGTTGAACATAAAACTCATTGTGTCACGGTAAGATAGCCGTTGTCTTAGAAGTGAATTCGTCTTGAAAGCTCAGTCAGATCGACGTCGTCCCCCAAGGTTACCACAACGTCCTCCGATCGGGGGATCTCACCAATGAAGGGATGTAATTAAAAGGTATTGTTAGAACAGAAAATCGTGTTTGAGAAGAAGAGAGGCGTTTTTCGATTTGTATTTCTGCAAACCGGATGAAAATCCAAATTAAACAAATCGATCAGTTTTTCTGAGCACTAACTACAACTTTAAAAAATTCGGATGAAACTAACTCGCAATTAATTTACATTCAGAGACATCTAACGCCCAAAAGTTAATGTAACTCATAAAAATTAGGACACGTCCAACCCAAGCGCACACGTGGCACAAGCACGAACCAAATCCGGTTTCAGAACGGAAAGACGTTGGTCGTCCGCGCGAGGGGCACCTTTCTAACTCAACTAACGCTTTAGTAAAATACCCCATTATATAGTGCCTCAAACGTATCCTCTTTTTCGATGTGGGATGACGTTAAAAATGTCGAACCCATTCTCCCGTTTTGAAAACATTTGTTCTCTTACATGTTTATGCTTAGATCGAACATGTATCTTAGAATCAAATAGGAATAGTAATTAGTAGAGTCGTTCATGAATACAAGATATTTGCGCCAGGGTGAGTGGTGCCAGCTGAGGGTGGCATATTACTAGTGGTATGACGTTGGTTGGAATGTGAAGCTTTGGGTTAACTGTCTTGGCCATGATGTGTTCTCCAGTTGGATTTGATTGTCATTTGTGGAGTTACGAGGGTCAATGATCAACGCTCTTGGTGTGGGATTTACTATCAAATTAATGCATTACCCATTTATTAATCACCTCCCATTAATATCTAGTTGTCCAATGAAGAAAATTAATGCAATCTTACCTTATTTATGTTAATGGGCCAATTCTATTGCACTTTGGGTCTGTCTTTGAATATCTTTCTTATATCCCTATGTTATATTTATTTATAGTCCACTTGATCAAGTCACAAATTAAATTAATGTGTGAGCTTCTCTTATGACAATGCAACCCTATTCTAATATTATGTTTTAAAACTACTTCAAACATAAATATAAAGAAATAAAAAATACTTATATTTACAAATATTAATAAATTTGATAAAAACAACATATTAACAAATAATGTGTAACTATATTAAATCACAAACGAATCACAAATTTGAACTAACCCAGCCAGCAAAAGCAGTAATCAGCAAGTGTAGTTGAAAGCCCAATTAGAACTTGTATATTTACAAATGTCCTATGTGTTTTTAAGATCAAGGTACATGCCACAAATGGTATAAACAACGACTAAGTCCAGAAATTTCTTTTTTAATCCAACTGACATTATAGATACTTTGACAGAATTATCTATAAGCAAAATCGATATTAGAAATATCGAGAAGTTCATAAACGACTTACAATCCTATTTAAAATCATGGCCAACTACATGATCATTCTCATCCATTAAGATACATATGTATACATTCAAGCCATAGTACCAGGTACGAAATATTACAACAAACAAGAAACTAGAATAAGATATGAAGAAGACGTTGTTCACAAAATAGCAGGATTGTGAAATCAATATTGAAACCCTAACCACACAACTCAACACACAAGAGAGAATAGTTGCCTGCTCTTAATGAAGAGGAAGATCGAGAAGAGTCGGTCATGAGATCCCTCTGTATGTAATATCATAAATTTACAAGGACTCTTGTGTTCATCCAAGATATGTTATGTCGTGCTTTATCTCTATGGGTAGAAGAACTGTCGAAGAAAAGACATGAACTTCATCTATAAGAAACAAGTATACATTGAAATTACAAAGTTAGAAAGTTGTATATCTAAGGACTCTTGTGTTCATCCTCATAGTTGCACATAAAGTAAGATAAATTCTACAATGCAACCATCTTTATTCTAAATTCATTCTTAATTACTATTTTACAATTTGAACTATCATGCTTCATTTCGAAGACACTAGCCTATACAACCTGCTCTAGTATGGATCTGAACTCAGTCTTAAACTCTTAATTACTACTTTTGCAATTTGAACTATTCTGTTTCATTTCGAAAATCGGTCAAAGACACTAGCTTATACAAAACTGCTCTAGTTTTCTAGACTGTCATCAAGTTTAAGACCTCTATTAAATATTCATTCAAGCTTTAGAATCAGCAAGGAAACCAAATGACAAGAAAACAAAGGGAGTAAACCATGTTCAATGGGAGTCGGAAAAACACATTGTCCTAATGGGAATAAATTGAGGAATATACAATAAGTTAGATAGGTTAGATAGCCACTAAGTAACTTTTGTTTAGTTTAGTTTACAAAAAAATAAACATTTGTTTAGGCTAAATAGCCACTATGTAACATTTGTTTAGATAGCCACTAAGGCAGTAAACCTCCTTTCTCCAAAAAAATATATTATGAGGATAAGGTAAGAAATATTTGTTTAGTTTACAAAAAATATTTCAATCTGTCAAAACTCCAAGAAGCCAAAGAAGAAACAAATGTATCAGCAACTAACCTTCACTTTCATCAACAAAGCTGTATCTAAGTTGTTCTTTTGTGGACAATAGAATATTATCAGCTATCCATCCCATTTGTTTCATCTTCTCGTATAACGACTCTACCTCTCTTGAGAACGACATTTGCTCTCTCATGTCACCTTAAACCACTCAGTTGCAAGGGCATTCGAGGCCTCTCCAACTTCTACTTTACTCTTCCACTTGGTCTTCTTTTTATATAGAGCTTCACGTACAATAGAACAACAACAAATTATACAGTCAACAATGAACCAACGCAAGATCCGATAGCCTAATTTAACAAAAGCAATCACGAGGATACAAATCAACAATCAATTGAGAACAAATAATATCTTGTCATTTGCACACACAGTAGGATGAATTCTATAATTTATTCATCTAAATCCTGAAACTAATAGCCTCAATAGAAGATGAACAAGAAAAACTCACAGATTTCTTGCGGCCATAGCGAGGTTCCTTTTTGTCATCATCTCTCTTGTAGATGTGCCTTCTATTAACCTTCACCTTCTTGCCTGCCATATCCATATCTAGATACATATTCCTCCGTCTCAGCCTTCATCGTAACCAGATCCATACTCATCCGACTCCTTCCTCCCATACTTGGATCCGTATTCCTCCGTCTCACTCTTCCTCCCATATCCAGATCCATATCCATCTTATTCATCCTTCCTCTCGTAAACGGATCCATACTCATCCGGTTCTTTTTTGCCCTTGCAGAGTTGATCAGTCATCGACGGGATCTTTCCGACGCAGTCGTAGCAGGCAGCGGTGCTGAGGTCTCAGAGGAAATTTGGGGACAGAGAACGACACTTGGGTTTGGGGCTTCAACAGTTCAATAGAATTGTGTAGTGGATGAATTAGAAAATATGTGCAGTGAAGAACTCCCGAGAATATCAATTATTTAAAGTGGGCTTTTAAACAAACACCCGAGAACGTTTATGAAAAATAGTGCTCCGTCCCTTAATGTTCTTCCCATCTCTTTCCGACACATTCGCCGAGACACGTTTTGTAACGTTAATATCTTTAAATATACATTAATAAAAATTATAAAATTTTGATATTGTTAAAGCTCTTGATGAAACGAATTAAACAAGACCTCATATTACTATATTTGTTCCTATATATTAGAAGATATGTCGAAGATTCTCTTAAAACGTGAATAGTGTCAAAATTAAGGATTAGAAGAACTTTTGGGGCGGAAGAGTACTATAATTAGTATTTCACGGGGGGTTTTCCAAAAAACTCCCTTCCGTGTCTATAATTGCGGGGGTTATTTTTAACCCCTGAGAAAAAAGCCCCGAGAAATACGATATTTGTACTAGTGTACCGACAACTGGACTCGACAGTAACATATTAAAAATGCCTTGCTCTCTCAAATCTCAACGATTAAACTTCAACTACCTAGCGATTCAGTTTATGAAGCAATAGAAAAAGAATCACATGTCAACAGAAGAGTATAAGATTATGAATCAATATATTGTTTCTTATAGAAGGTAAGGTGTTCAGTCCTAAATATGGACGATGAACCAGTATTGACTGAAGTGAGAGCAACCTTATATGAGGAGGAGGCGACCGTGGTGAGAGTGTCTCGGTGGCAGAGAATGTTAGGGTTCGTGGTTGCGAGCCTGCGTGTTGTGCTAAAGTGAAGGGCAAAGAAGCCAAAGATTTGGGCAGCTTGAGCTGAAATTTATTTCTCTAACCCTCAATTCCTAGAAATCTAGTCTATGGCGCGGGTTTATTTAATTCGTGAATCAGTTAATAAGTAATCTTGTATATAGTTTTATCCAAAAAATATGTAGATAGTTTGAAATGATATTGCTACATAACTAAGTTTAAAATTTTATATATAGACAATTTGTAAGAAATATAAATAAGCTTGTATGCCTCTTAATTGATCAAATTATCATAAGACAATTTTTAACAAATTTTTATATTGATTTAAACTCTTGTCTCATTCATATAAAACTATAATTCAAAATAATGTAAGTGTAAAAATCGAGGATCAAAAAAATTATAGTGTATAAGTATAAGTAATAATATGTTCAAATGTATGCACATTTTAATTTTTATATTGATTATTCAAAAAAAATTGGTTTAGCAAAATAGTGAATAGGGTATAAATGTATGTATATTTATAAGTTAAATTACTTCTTGAATAATCTTAAATTATTAATAAATACGAAGCTAAATAATAGCAACTAACTACTGCACAAATTTTTAGTATTTAATTTATTAAGAATATCAAAATGCTTAAGAAAAATTCAAAAAATCTACAAAATGACACGTAGGATTAAAAAACCTAGAATGAAGGAGAGGGCTCTATTTCATTATGTTTTAATATATATATATATATATATATAGATAGATTTAGGCTCATGAGAAACCAGCTCTTAGGGTGAAACGGAGTTAACGACTTATAGGCGTTGAATCAAATATAGAGAAATGGTCAAGATTCACTTATAATTTTCAATAATAAAAAACATTTTAATATTTGCCTTAATTTCCCTAAATCTCGCTATCAATCTCAGCTCTCTCTCTCTCCTCCCTAATTCCTTCTCTCTCTCGTTCTCTGCAAATAGCTCGCCGCCTTTCTCCTTACCCTAGCAGGAACCTCCATCATCGTCGTCGTTCCGTCAGGCTACACCCTTTCGGTAATCTAGCCCTTCCTCCTCCTTCCTCTCTCATTATCTCTTTTTTATTCTCTCCCTCCTCTAATTTCTAAACCGTTTCACTTCGCCTCCTCTAATCTAGCCATCGCTGCGCCACCGTTCCTCCTCTCGTTGCTCACATCATCGCTGGGTAAGCCTCAATTTTGTTTTTTTTGTTTGCTTAGTAGACAGATTTATAACTTAGGGTTTACAAATCTGGATGGAGGGTTATTTTCTCTCAATTGGTAGGCAAGGATAATTGTGAACTTTCTGTTGGTAATCCAAGTCCTCCTAATACTGTCGAAGTTGCAAAAGCAAAGTCCCCCTTATTACTTTTAATTAGAAGACTAAAGAGAAAAGCAGACTCAGAGAGGGCGAATGTGTTGAGCATACTACTTTCTCCTTCACTAGAGGGAAATTTTGATATTTCCAAACAGCTGCACCCAGCCGCTGATGATGCTGATACAAAGAATATTCCAATTGAAATTGGAAAAAGTGTAAGTTACTTGCATCTCATCACTTACCTGTTGTTGTTCTTAAAAGTTTTGTGATAATGATTTGAAAAACAAAGTATAATGTCCAAGTTTGATATATCAAAACGTAATTCTTGTTGAAATTGTTTTTCAACTATTGAATAATCCAATATCATAATGTTTCCAGCTTTTTACAAGCAAATTCGTAGGAGTCTTGAACTTCTTACAAGCAAATTTGTAGGAGGGAGGCTCCTAGTGCATATCCAATTTAATCACTATATGCTCTCTGAAAGGGAATTCTTTATGTTTTTCATTAATCTCATCTATTTCCTCCATTCTTTTTTTTCAATTTTCCAAAGCTGCTAAAATGGCTAGAATTCAACTAATATTGGATATATGCTATATTGTTTTGAGAGTAGGTGTCTTCCAAAAAACTGAATGTTGATAGTCCAGCCTGTGGGCAGTCGATGTCACTTAAGACAGTAGAGTCTGCTGAAGCAACGGGCACCAGAAATCATCTGTAGAAGACAAGCAAGCGGTGTCAAAGTTGAAGCCTCTCAAATCGCTTGGACAGAAGACGAGCTAGACTGCTTGTGGATTGGTGTCAGAAGACACGGCAGAGGAAACTGGGACACCATGCTTAGAGATCCAAGGCTTCATTTTTATCCATGGAGGAGACCTAGAGACCTTGCTGAACAATGGGAGCTTGAGCAGCACAAGCTTCTTACTGAAACGGGCACTTCACAAAGTAGTAGATACATAAAGCCGCAGCTAGTCACTTCACAAAGTAGAAGATACATAAACCCATAATGGACTATTTATATCAAGACCCCTTTGACAACACTCGGATATGAAACTTCATATGATGTGTTTGTCAAAGCACATGGACAGAAGACGAGCTGGCCAAGCTTAAGCCATATGAGCATTATTTTATTGTATTTGTATGCGTTGATACGAGCATTCTTTTATTTTATTTTCTTTAATGAGTTTAGTATTCCCATTGACATGTGTAGATGTCAAAAAAAAACATTATATACGATATGCAGCTACATGAGTATAATATTCACATATAGTGTGTTGATATTCACTTGTTTGTGTGTGATATGCACACTACTTTTTACATTATGCAAATCGAATATAGTGTTTTTGAAGTGCATTCTTAATATGATGAATTTGATGAACAATGATTTTGTGCATATCGTTATGGATGTGGTGCATATCTATACAGATTTAGTACATATCGCTACAAATTTGGTTCATATCTCTACAGATTTGGTGCATAACGCTAAAGATTTGGTGCATATCGCTGCAGTTTTGGTGCATATCTATACATATGTAGTGCATATCGCTACGGATTTAGTGCATATCTATAGATATGTGTTGCATCTCAACTAGAAAGTTGTAAACCTTGGAAAATACATTAGCACGTATCTCTTAATTAAACTACATATAAAATTCAATATCTCTAAAATCCAAGTTTACGTAATACCAAAACTTAACTCTAATTCTAATATCTCTAAAAATTAAATTGCATATTAACATCAACGAAAGAATTCTTTCAAGGCAACAATACGAAATATAATTAGAGTGCATATAAATTCAGAGTTTTTGCATATCGACATATCAAGGCAATATGAAACCCTACAACAGCGAGTCAAATATTAATTACTACTTCATGCATATCGAACACAATGCTTTGTGTGTTTGTCTTCGGTGTCAGAACACATTTTGTAGCATATATTAATTCTTCTTCTTCGTCTGACACACCATCATTAGATACATCATCGTTTGAGGAATACTACATGACATCATCCTTGGAGTTCTTTTGCATACACCAACCTATGAACTGCATATCAGTACATATTGAGTGCATATCAAGTAAATCAAAATGCATAATGATGAATACGAACAAACATGAAAATGTTTAAAACCTTGAAAATAACATAAGAACGAAGCTGCATATTACCGTGTTTGTATACTTATTATAGAATGTTTCTCCTTCCAACAAGGAATTAAAGGATTTTTCCAATTATTGGTTTAATGTCATAGGGACAATGATGAATCCAATACTTTTCGTTTATGTCTTTCACGTTAATAAAACATTTGGTACCATATAATGCTTCTTCTTCATCATCTAACATGCAATCAATACCATCGTGTGAGGAAGAATAGATCACATCATCAGGTCGGTTCTTCTGCATACCTGATACAGTTTTGTGCATACCAATGAACCGTAAATGCACATTCATTAAGAACAAGTGCATACCAAATAAATCATATTGCATAACCGCAAAAAAATAACTTAGGGGCGAAAGCCAACATAACTACTGCATAACGGAGATTACGAACTGAATATTGATTTACTTTATCGCATATCAAAATCTCACCCTAGGAACCTATAGTAAAATTAAATAGGTATACAAAATTCAATAGATAAATCAAATTTGTCACCCTCATGACCGTAAATTTACATGAAAGAGTCTTGTGAATCTAATATGAAAGTCGAATGTCACATCCACTTGGCTAGGAATTCGATGTGAGAGGCGAAAACCATTGTTAGAATCAAAACATATCTACTGCATATCAAGTATATCCGGTTGCATAACAACGATTACGAAACGCATACAACAACCTTTTTACTGCATAACAGAATTCATGTGAAACCCTAAATTGCTACTGAATAACACTGAATCATCTGATGCATATCGTTTTATTGTTGTCGCATATCAGAACGAAACCCTATTTAACCCTAGTTTGATGCATATATCAAAGTCGATTTTAGTAAACTAATTTGATGCATATCACGATACTAACCTTCTTCCATGGAGATTTGTGTGTTGTTGTATCAATCAACTATTGTTACCGTCTGGAAGAAAAAACTGTAAGAGAGAGAAGGCGTTGAATTGATGGAAGAAAGAGATCGTTGATTTGGAATTGTCGTAAATTAAGGAAGGAGTTTTGATATTTTTTCCCCTTATTTTCTTTTAATTTCAAGACTCCTAATCTAGTCATTCATCTAATCTCGTCCTATGGCTCCTATTCGTTAACTCGGTTGTAGTAAAACGGAGTTAACGAATAGGAGGCATAGGATGAGATTAGATGAAGGGCTAGATTAGAAGTCTTGTAATTAAAAGAAAATAAGGAAAAAATATCATAACGCCTTCCTTAATTCACGTTGCCTCTCTCTCTCTCTCTCTTCCATCACTTCACGCTGCCTCTCTTCCATCGGTCTTCTCTTCCCGTTTTTTCTTCCTGACAGTAACAATAGTTGATTGATACAACACCACACAAATCTCCATGGAAGAAGGTTAGTATCAAGATATGCATCAAATTTGTTTACTAAAATCGACTTTGGTATAATAGATTCATAGGACTTGATTAGGGTTTGATCAGGGTTTGAGTATATTTGACTTTTATTTATGCATCAAACTAGGGTTAAATAGGGTTTCGTTCTGATATGCGACGACTAAAAAACGATATGCATTAGATGATTCGGCGGTATGCAGTTTAGGGTTTCACATTAATTTTGTTATGCAGTAAAACTGTAGTCGTATGCGTTTCGTAATACCTGTTATGCAACCGGATATACTTGATATGCAGTAGATACGTTTTGATTCTAGCAATAGCATTCGCCTACCAAATCGAATTATTAGCCAAGTGGATGTGACATTCGACTTTCACATTATATTTTTGAGGTTATGCACTCTGATTTATTTGGTATTCCATTGTTCTAAATGAATGTGCATTTACGGTTCACTGATATGCACAAAACTGTATCAGGTATGCAGGAGAACCGACCTGATGATGTGATATATTCTTCCTCAGACGATGGTGTTGATTGTATGTCAGGTGATGATGAAGAAGCATTATATGGCACCGAATGTGTTATTGACGGGAAAGACACAAACGGAAAGTATTGGGTTCCTCATTGTCCTGATGACATTAAACCAATAATTGGAAAATCCTTTAATTCCTTGTTGGAAGGAGAAACATTTTGTAGTAAGTATGCAGACACTGTTGGTTTTCATATTAAGAGAGGCAGCCATCACAAATTCAATCACACAAAGGTTAGAAAGATTCAGTACTTACAATGCAATAGGGAAGGATCCAAAAAAAGTCTTACTTTTGGTACTGGCTTAGTCATGAAGGAGGACGTGCAATCATATGAATGGCTCTTCAAGAACTTTCAGAAAGCAATGGGGACACCACCGAAGATCATTGTGACGGATCAGGATCCGGCGATGAAGATCGCCATTGAGAATGTATTGCCTCATACTAGACATCGGTTATGTATGTGGCACATCATGGAAAAGGTTTCAAAGAAGGTCGGTGCAAAGAAAATTAATTCCAAGGATTTCAGAAAGAGGTTGGGGAAGTTGGTTTGGGATGACACCCAATCTATTTCAGAGTTTGAGAAAGGATGGATCGAATTTGTTGTTGAATATGAGTTGGACTGTAAACCATGGTTCGGGGATATGTATGCACTACGTCGCTATTGGATTCCAGTGTATTTTAAGGATATCGTTCTTGGTGGGCTTGTTCGCACAACATCGATTTCAAAATCTCAAAATAGTTTTTTTGGGAACTATTCGAACAAGAACTTCAGCCTTGTTGAGTTATTGATGCACTTTGATAGTGCAATGGAAACCCAACGTTATAACCAATTGAGGAACGATGTTGCCTCAGCTTCACGAGCACATGATTTCTTAACATCATTGTTGATTGAGAAGGATGCATCTAAGGTCTACACCTTGAATATATTCACTATGGTGCAAGCCGAGATTTATGCAGCGTGTTTTGAATGTTCAACTACTAATGAGGATGAAGGTATGTAGTGGTTTCTTGCATATCGTTATATCTGCATATTGTAACAAGCACAAATGCATATCTGTGTTATTATAATGCATATCAGTACATTGGCATATACTACTTATGTACATTTAATTTTATTCTTATTGTTGATACGGATATATATGTAGATGAGGATAGGGTGACATACACTGTAAAAGAGCCTTCTGGAAACTTATATGTTGTAGAACGTGCAACGAATAACAACTTCACTACATGTAGTTGCATGATGTTCAACAAAAATGGTCTACCTTGTCGTCATATTTTCACCGCTCTGAAATCTGGGGGTGTTGATATGATCCCTGAATGTCTAATACTAGATAGATGGAGAAAGGGTGCTGTAAAAAAGGCGAATATCAATATTCCTAATAGTGTTTGGGATCAAAGTATGCAGATAGAAGAGAAACAAGCTATGGTGAATGAGCTGTGGTCTTTAATATACTCATGTGTCGGTGTTGTTGAAGAAGACCAAGAAAAGTTAGTGATTTATTGTCGACATTGAAAAATAAGAAGGTAGAATACACTACAGGTGCTAATGATGTGCACAACCAAGCAGAAATAATGGGATCAATGGTTGGGACCTTTGCGGGAACTAGTGCACCAACCTAGATTCTTGTCCATCCTCCGGAACAGGCAAAAAACAAGGGAACGGGGCTTAGGTTTAAAGATGGAAAGGAGAGGTCTGTGGCAAAACAGGCAAAGAAAAAGGTTGTAGAGGAAGCCACAATTCAGAATAAGGGAAAGAGGAAATTCAAGAGGTGCAACAAGTATGCAAATCATGACAGCAGAAATTGCAAAGAAATCCTTTAGTTCTTTAATATGCATTTTAATTTTAGAGATGTTGGAATTTGTATTATGCGGTTCATTTGTATAACTTGTCTCATTTTCCCCAAGATTTAACTTATTTGAAGTTATGCAGTTCATTTGTATAGATATGCAGAAACTACCGAGAGATATGCAGTTCATCCGTATTGTTGAGGAATAAGTTCTCATGATTTTTCCCATGTTTACAACATTTCGGTTGTTATGGAAATCTTTTCTACGGATATGCAAGAATTCCAAAAAAAATAAGGCAAAATTCTTAAATTTTAGTGGAGACATTGGTGTTGTTTCTCTTTTCCCAAGTTGTAAAGTATTCTGTAGATATGCAGTTCATTTGTATAGATATGCAGAAACTACCAAGAGATATGCAGTTCATCCGTATTGTTAAGGATAAGTTCTCATGATTTTTCCCATGTTTACAACATTTCGGTTGTTATGGAAATCTTTTCTACGGATATGTAAGAATTCCAAGAAAAATTAAGGCAAAACTCTCAAATTTTAGTGGAGATATTGGTGTTGTTTCTCTTTTCCCAAGTTGTAAAGTATTCGATAGATATGCAATTTATGAGTTAAGATATGCACAAAATCAGTCGAGATATGCAAACAATCCGAAGAGATATGCAGATAATCTGTAACATATAGAATGATCCTTAATAGTAGAATAAAACTATCTATTCTCAATTAAATTAAGGCAAGACAAGCTGTTCGCGAGGTTCTTAATTGTTTCTAATTAAAATAAAGAATATGACATTAAAAATGATCACTACTGCATATTGAATGCTACCCTGCCACTTTAGCGTTAGCCTTAGCCTTAGCCTTGGTAATGATTTCATCTCTCAACATGTTCCTCTTAAATGTAATAAGTGCATGCAGATACTTATGACGCAAAGGAAGTATACACTTCGATGAGTTACACTTGAATCCAGGGTCCCAGTGCGAGCCACCCTCAAAAAATGTCTCCATATGGCGCATACGTATCAATCTTGTTTTTGGTATTCACCCATGACAGTGATAGGACATCAAGGACTGGGTGTGATCCAAGGATTTTACATCTTGATGTAAGATTCATCAATTCCATATATTTGAAGAACATCTTTCTCTGTGGACAATAAAATAAAACAAACGATGCTTCCTTATGCATATCAATTATGGAATTATAAAACATAGCATACCAAACTGATTTAAAAGAAAGTTCATTACCAGCTTGTGAACTAGATTACACTTGTTCCCAACGTCCATAACCTCGTCATTGAATTGTTCGTCAATTATGTCTACAGTTTTACGCCAAAAGTTGAAGTATACCAAGTAATACTGACCTTGTCTAAAAACGGGAAAAAACACTTGTCATCCATGTAATATGAATTGAGCATGAGATCATAAATAAGATGTTTTAAATAGTGGGACGGGTGAATGCTTACCAATTCTGCGTCTACAAGGGATGTATGTTTCGTCTTGGCTATCACAACATTCATACCATCTCGGAATATGCAAAACATTGTGGCCAAATCGCTTTTCGGTTGGGTAACAAATTCAATTTGTAAGTGCATATCGAAGGTAATTAATTGCATATCCTTGTTATACATCTGCATATTAATGTATATCATATGCATATGTACCATACTTGACGGGTAGACAAAAAAATGTGATAAAGTGGTATTGTTTCGAAGCTCTTCTAAATCATTTAGATACATACACCACAAGTTGACAATTTTACTTGAGACAAGATTATTTCCACCTAGCGACTTGAAATCTCTTGCTAGAACCGCTTCACGATGGTTATCGAATAGAACCTCCCTGATTAATGGGTTATAAAGCAATGATTTTATTTATACCATGTAAAAAAGCATTCAATGAATAGAAGAAGTTCACGCATACTAAATACTAACCCATCAACCGAGCATGTAGTCACATAATGATGTAAATCACGTTGTTCCTTAGTGATGTATTTCATGAGGTTTACAACCCTATCAATCCAAGGGCTCTTGTCTGTGAAATGGACCTTTGCATCCCGTTTCGAATGTAATATCACATTCTTCATAGGTGTTGTGAAATCATCATCATCATCATCGATTTGTATGGGATTTATTTGTGCCTGGTTGATATGAGGAAAAACCCAAGGGATATATATAACAACATGCATATTTGAAATAAAGGTTCACGTGAATATCATTGAGAAATTAATGCATATCAGGTCCTACTACACGAGTAACAAAGCATAACTTCAGCATACATAACTAGACTACAACAATCAAGATTTCTAACATATAATCAGTATGATTTATTTGGTATGCACTTCCTCTTACTGGATGTGCATTTCAGGTTCATTGATATGCACAAAATTGTATAAGGTATGCAGTAAAACCGACCTGATGATGTGATCTATTCAGCAAAAATATAACTAGACTACAACATTCAGGATTCCTAACATATAAGTAGCAATTACATTAATATGAAGCAAATACAAAATAGATCCGGTTTTCTTCTAGATAATTACATATTATGCCGTTACAAAATTGAGGCTTTACAACCACCATTCTTGTTCCTAGTCAACAAACTATAAAACAGAATAACACATGACGTCTAAGTCACAAAATGGTTAATTACACCTTAATAGATAAAATCATAACTTCTCAGCTACCCTACTACTCTTCCTCAAGCTTACCTGAGCGGACTTCTGATTTCCACTGCCTTGACCACTACCTTTCTTTACAGTTTTGGTAGATTTAGTCCCAAATAATGTAGTTTGGTCCAAATCTACTACTTCAACAGGAGGATGGGTGATAGCAGGATGGGTCACAGTAGGAGGATGGTTAACAACAATGTCATTCAAAACGTCATTGACAACATTGTTAGCATTAACCTGATCCTGCATTTGGAAAATATGATAACTTTTATATGTAAATCATTTAGTTAGGCAATCTGCATAAACCACTACATACCTTGTCATGTGCCTGTTTTGCTCCAACGAAATCCGCATCCTCTGGTTCAGCAAGACTAGTGGCGTTATCCCCTTCATTGACTTGGACAGCTGGTTGTTGGTTGAATATTGTCTGATCAGCACGCAGATCAGCCTGATTGGAAAGAAACCATATCAGTTTATGGCAGCATTTATCCAAGTTCAATACAGCAAAATGATATGCATATAAACATATTTGAAATGCATATAATCATAACTGAAATGCATATAACTACATATGATCTGCATATTAAGTATAACTTACCGGAATATCGTTTTCATTGAATCCAAAGTTGAAGCTTTCATTGCAGTGAAAAACAACAGGCTCGGTCTTCAGGATATCAGTCCACCTCGACATTGCAGCCTCGATCTCCTCAACCAACTTGGTTAGCTCCGGACTAGTCCAAAAGGGATCTTGAGTTTGAGTGAACACATCACCTACTTGTGTAGATGCATCAAATGGTACTTCATTGTCAGAACCGATCCTAGATTCGAGTAATGCCCTTGCAGACTCAATCAATGCATTCGACACCTCGTCGTCCTTGCACTCGATGGGAATTTCCTTGGTCCTATTAGCTATTCTGACTATGGATTTTGCCACAATACTTAAATCCTTCGCCATGCCTTCATTGAACTTCTACAAGTTTCAGAATGCAGAAATATCAACACAATTTAACATCAATATCAACATAATTTATGTATAACATTTCTTGGCTAACAAAGCTAGAGAAAATGCTTTGAATCAGGTGTATATGTTTGCTGCATATCAACATAGTAAATCTGCATATCGACATTGCTAACATACAAACAAAAAAACTGACCAGAACAGGCCCCTTTTTAGGGTTTGGTTCTTCAGGAGTTTGACGCGAATCCTGAATCTTTCTGTCGTTAATAGGCAATTGAGGCTCCAAATTTCCATCCCCGAGTTGTCCATATTCCATTTCAAGAGATTCCCTCTGATCAACAAGGTCTTCAGTTCAACCAACAAACGCAGGAAACATTCTTGGTGTCGCTCGGTTGGAGTACAACACCACACGGTCTAGATACAGAATCTGAATTTTCGGAAATGGAATTTTGGTCAACAATATACATTATAAAATAGTAAGAAAAAATAAATAAGTGCCAAAGTGAGTTACCGTCAAGAAGTAGAATGGACCTATGAAGAAAGCTTTTCGATTTTGATCCCATCTCTTCTTCGCAATGATAAGACTGCTTATAACAAAGCGACACCAATTCAGTTCACTCAATACAGCCATATTCTCAAAGCAGCCACAGATGAGGGTTTGGTTTGCAGCACCACTCTGCGTCGGTTCAATGACGCAAGAGTGAAAACTGATCATGAACTCCTGTAAGAATTCATCACCTCCTTCTTGGAGCGATAGCATGCGATTCACTACATCCTCGTATGAGATTTGGTGTTTTTTCTTGCCATAAAGATCCCTCCTAGCATCAACCACAACCAACCTACAATTCTTATCAAGCTTGATTATTTCTCGGGGGCCACGAGGAATGCCAAGACAAATCTCCACATCAGACTCTGTGACATCCAACTCAGACTTGTCTGGAAGTGTAATCTTACCCCTTCTGGGGTTGTAATTCTCAACTAACCGCCTACACAGAAAGCTGGGAAAAAAAAGAGGATATGCATATCAACATGAATCTCATTGTGGTACTCACTATGTAATTCAGCATATGAACGAACACATATGTTCTGCATATCAGATTAACTATACTGCATATACATTAACACATATTGCATATGAATTCGACTTTTCAAATTACACAAATTCATGTACCGGGGTATGTCATCTTCAGAAGTCTCCCAAAGCCTGCCTCCTCTACACATTTTCTTTGAGCGTCATTTAGTTGGTTGATGGCCCATACGAAAAGTGATAGGTGTCCACGATGTCTGATCACCTCAAAACCATCTTTTTCAACGCATCTCCTTCGGATAGGTGGTAAGTTTGTCTCTTCGTCAACCATCTTATCCTTGCCCTTATCCATCGTCTTCTTTTTCTTCAGTATTGCTATAGAACATATAATAGAAAAGTTAATGAGATTGAGAAAAACCTAAGACCATCTAACATGTATAACCATATTGATTTTATCAATGTGAGTACCAACCTCTTCTTGTGCAACTGTGTTTGAACATTGCCCTTTGTTCTTTGACCGCTTTCCCAATCTATTAATTATAATTTCATCCTCATCGATGCTATCGTGAGACGCTTCTACAAAAATAAATGCATCAGTTTTAGTAAAACCTAGTATCAATCATGATAGAAATATGTGCAACAACAATTAAAAATTGAGTTTTACCAAATCCTTTCCTCTTGGCATTGCTCTTCCTAGACAGCCCATTCTCTGCTGGTTCATCATCTTGAATGGATACATTCACGGCTTTGTATCTCATTCTCACGCCACTGTCACTACAATGTCTGAGATTGGATGATCTCTTCTATCGTGGAATGTCGGTGAGGGGAGAAGGAGGCGAGAAGAGAACAATTTCAGTACTTTCTTGTGTTCCAGATTATTTAATTTCTTTCTCGCATGCTGCATATAGAGTAACAATAGTCAATGGATAATTCTTATCATTAAATCACTACTGAAAATCTAAATAGATGTGGAGCAGAGACTTGTGATTATCTTTGACAAGTCTTCGTTTTTTACCTCCATTTCCTTTAGGAGGAGACATGTGTTTCTTCGGAATAGAACCTCGCGCCATAATGAAGACCTTGATTCAGACATGACAAGGCCGAAAATGGTTAAACAACAAATTCGATGTACGGAAGCAAACTAGGCATAACTTCAATTCGATGTACGGAAGCAAACAACAAATCAAACAACAAATCATGACAGCAGAACCTATATTCTTGCCTATTGATTGATTTCAAGGCATTGGTTCACTTATTTACCTTCTTAATCACATCTTTTCTTTCTCATCATTTGTTCTATATTGTTATATTGACGTGTAGGTTGTCATTACAAGAATTACTTCATTCGAATGGACTGTAGAACTTCTTCATTCGATTACTAAAGTATTTATACGAAGTAAGGGTAAATGACAACCTAAATTCCAGTATTCTTCTCTTCCAAATTCGATGTACGGAAGCAAACAACAAATCACTATATAAAACCTATATCCATGCTCAATTCGAAGTCAAAAACTGTAGTCCATGGAGCAACAAAGAAATTACCAACAGGCTCGGTGTAGCCGGACAGAAATTTCAAAACCTAAATTCGAAATCAAAATTGGAGCAACAAACAACGAATGAAGAAACGAGAGAGGAAGAGGTACCTTGGAGGGTGTAGCCGGACGGAAGAGTGCAGTCGATACGTCTCCCGCGACGACTTGCAGATTTAGGGCAAGAGTGAGACGGAGGCAATTTAGGGAAAGAGAGAGGCAGAGGAGAGGCGGAAGATACGGATGAAGAGAGGCGGAGGAGGACGAATGAAGAGAGGCAGAGGAGATGGCTTGTAGAGAGGCGGAGGCTCCTGAGACGGCTTGCAGAGAACGAGAGAAGGATGAATTAGGGAGGAGAGAGAGGGATGAGATTTGATAGCGGGATTTAGGGGAATATTGCTAAAATTAAAACGATTTTTTATTATTGAAAATTCTGAGTTAATCCTTGTCATTGATCCGAATTTGATCTAACGCCTCTAAATCGTTAACTCCGTTTTTCCCTAAGAGGTGGTTTCTCAGGAGCCTAAATCTATCTATATATATATATATATATATATATATATATATATAAAACTAGCGTGTGTTCCCGTACCATGTACGGGGTCGCATGTAATAAATATTTTAATAATATATTTATATTTTATACTATTAATTAGGTTATAGATTGTAGTTTATACTTTAAGATTTATAATTTATAGATTATAGTTTATAGTTTACGATTTATGCTTTATAGTTTAAGTTCATTAATAACTCAACTTAATTAGATTGATAATATAATAATAGATAAAGATATATATATATATATAGGGTCAGGATCTGGTGAGAACGGATTCGTAGGTGAGAAGGGTGAGAACGAATCTGAGTCGTCCATCGCGGAGCGCGCATCATCGCTGAGGAGGAGAGAAAAAGTGTTCACGCGCATCTCGGCCTTCTAAACGGGCGAGTCCAAACACGCGCGTGTCTGAAAAATTTCCTTCTTCTCAAACCCGATAGAAATTGGGGAAGGCGATTTCGACGGCGAAATTTTTTTCCTTCTTCGATCAAATCACAATCAAAATTGGGTAACCCTAAAGCACGATGAAGAACTCCAATTCCAGCAATGGTGTCGACATCAACTGTAACAAATCTACAACAAGAGCATAATACAAATTCAACTGTAGCTAACCAGGAAGAAACCCTAGGTCCCAATTCGACTACGTCTGAGAGTTTAAACCCTAATTCGACACATCAAGAAGAAGAAGCAGGTATTAACAATGAATTTTAACTTATAATCGATATCAAAATTGAGATTCTGAATAGAATTTATGGAATTCTAGATTTCAACCCTATGAAAATCTGAATTGAAAATCCTAAGTTGCTTTGCTGTTGTTGAAAATCTGAATTGAAAATCCTAAGTTGCTTTGCTGTTGTTGAAAATCTGAATTGAAAATCCTAAGTTGCTTTGCTGTTGTTGAAAATCTGAATTGAAAATCCTAAGTTGCTTTGCTGTTGTTGAAAATCTGAATTGAAAATCCTAAGTTGCATTCAGATTGCTTTGTTGTTGATAGGATTACGATTAAATTATGCATATTAGGAAATTGGCTTTTGCATACTATGAGAATATGAATTGTATATAGTGAAATATTCATAAGAAGGAGTCCTGATACTTGATATTACTGAGTTGGGTGCACTTTCTTTTGCTAATGAATGATCTGAGATTCTGAATTGCATATAGAGGAAGTTTCATTTTGAGAGAAACATGTGCTTTAGGATTTGGAGATTTACAATATATATAAATCTTGCTGCAGAAAACAATGAAATTCAGATTTCTCAAGGGGGCTCAACATATTACATCCCAGTATGCAGAACTGAAATGAAACCAGTGGTTGGACAAGTATTTGACAACACAGAGCAAGCAGATGAATTCTATGATAATTATGCAAAAGAGTGTGGTTTTGAAGTGAGGAAAAGCACAAACAAAAAGATAGATGGGAAAACAGTATGGAAGTACCTCTTATGTAATAGAGAAGGACAAAAAAGAGTTTCACCAGTCATGGCAGTAACACCTATTATAACCAAAGTAAAGAGACGAAGAGTGACAAATCGGGTTGGATGCAGGGCAAGGATAACTTTGAAAGGGACTGAGGAAGGGAATTTCAAGATAAAAGGATTCGTAGAACGACACACGCACCCGATGATGACTGAAAGAGAACATCAGTTTGCCAAATCCAACCGAAATATAGGAGCTTTTGAAGCTGATTTCATTCTAAATTGTGGAAATGCAAATATTGGGGCAACTAAGGGATACCGAATCTACAAAAATCTAGTAGGATCATATGGCGCTATAGGAGCTAGCGTAACAGATTTTAAAAATCTGAAGAGAGATCTAAATTCATATTTGGAAGGCTTTGATGGGCAAATGATAATAGATAAACTGAAGAAGAAGAAAGAAGTATGCGAGGCATTCTACTTCGACTATTTTGTGGACAAGGAAGGACAGCTAGAGAGACTGTTTTAGGCGGATCCAATAAGTAGAAAAGGTTTCTCATTCTTTGGAGATGTTGTTACAGCAGACGCAACTTACAACAAAAACAGGTAATATTTTTAATTTCTAAATTCAGATCTTATTAATGAGAATATGTTTGATGTGACTTTGAATATAATATTTTTGAATTGCATACAGAGAAGTTGGCTTTTGAATATAATGAAATCAGATGTGAATATAGGAAACTAGGTATTTGATAAATTTGAATTAGAAGAATACATTTCAAATGAAATTCTGGATTGCATACAGAGACATTTACATTTGAATAAAAAAAAACTTTTGAATTGCAGCTGACCATATGAATGAGCATATGAATGAGCATCTGATTTGCATATGAATAGCTTAGGATATGAATAGAATGAGAATTACATTTGCATATAGTGGATTTGAAGAATGAGATAACATTGTGATTTGCATGCAGGTATAATATGGTATTTATACCATTTATAGGAGTGGATAATCACAGGAAATCAGTGACATTTGCAGCTGCTTTGATGTTGAAAGAGAACACAGAATCCTACGTGTGGTTATTTGACAACTTCAAAAAGGCGATGGGCCACGAGCCATACATCATACTGACTGACCAAGATCCTGCAGTAATTCAAGTTGTTGAACAAGTATTTGAGAATGCAATGCATCGATTCTGTATGTGGCATATCATGTTCAAGTTGTCAGACAAGATAGAAAGCAGAATTTACAACACCTTAGAATTCAAACAAGCAATCAATGCTCTGGTTTGGAATAAAGACATCACAAAATTAGAGTTTGAGGATGGCTGGAGGGATTTTATAGAAAAAATATGAATTACAAGACAACAACTGGCTGAGGAGAATTGGAGATACTGGATACCTGCATTCTTCAATGATATAAGGATGGGAGGCATGCTCAGAACAACATCAAGGTCAGAGAGCCAAAATAGCTTCTTTGGAAGATTCCTTGGGCAATCCTCTTCATTAATACAGTTCAATAGCCAGTTTGAAAGTGCATTGGATCAACAGAGACATGAACAACACAAGCTTGCTGCATCATCATCAACAAGCAAAGCCAACATGAAAACAGATTGGGTTGTTGAAAAGGCATGTTCCAAAGTCTACACAATCTCGATATTTTATGAAGTACAACAGTCTATCTACAACTCAATCTACAAGTGCATGGTAACAAGCATGATTAAGGAAGGGACAGTAGCAAAATATGAGAATGAACAAGAGAACAACAAAAGGTACACAGTCACAGATTTAGATAATGTTGATTTATGTTGCACATGCAACAAATTTATGCGAGTTGGCTTGCCTTGCCAACACATGTTTGTGGTTATACGGAACAAGGGGCTTAAGGAAGTGCCAGAGAAATATATTAAGAAGCGCTGGACAAAAGAAGCTTCATTACAGCTAGTATTCAACATTGATGGTTTGTTGTATAAAGAAAGTGCTGAAACAGAGGAGAACAAAGCAACAATGATACAACTCTTTGGAGAAATGCACAGTTGCATAAATTCGATTGAAAGTAAGCCAGAATACATGAAGGAGCTACTGGACACAATAAAACAAAAGAAGGAATATTTTGCAGAACAGATGGGTGCAAGCTCAAGTGGATCAGCCTTCACTGTGGATTTTAAAAAATATGTAGGACCAACTCCAGCTGAGGTTCAAGTGTTACCACCAAAACAAGCAAAAAACAAGGGGACAAGAAGAGGACGAATGATAAGCCAAAAAGAGTTGGGCATTCAAACAGCTGCAAAGAAAAAAAGAGGTTGTCGAATATGTGGTCAGTATGGACATAACAGGGCAAATGTGGAGATAGAGAAGGTAACAAATTAATTCAATAATTTTTAATACATTAACTCACTTTCCATATGCACATTTTAATGTAAGACTAAATAGTTTTACTTGATCTTTCTATGCAGATTAAATGAAATCATAGAAGAAACAACTGGATGAAGGCATGCAAGATATATAGATTCCTATGGCATATTATAGATACTGGTTCTTATTACATGGAGTGTAATCAATACTGTTTGGAAAATTATTGCTTAAAAAAAGAATTCAAACTAGCTAAAATGGTTGTTTTCAAATATTAATATGCCTACCATCCAGGAAAACATCATATGCAAAACGGAAAAAATTAATATGCATTACTAAACCTCGTATACAAACGATATATAGTTGGTATGCAAACTATATATGCTTTATATGTAACTCAAAATAAACATTATATGCAAACAGGAATTTTAAAGTTTTCAATATAAATAGGCCTTATATGCAATCAAGATGAAACCACATATGCAATCTACATAAACTTCATATGCAAATCACAATTTAAAGTAGACTATGTAAGTATAGGTCTCATATGTAAACCACAAATCATAAAGTTTAATCTAGATATGCTTCATATGCAATCAAGATAAACTCCATATGCAAATCAAATAAAACTCATATCCAAACCACAAAATTAATGTTTTCATTAAAAATATGCCTTATATGCAATCAAGATGAAACCACATATGCAATCTACATAAACTTCATATGCAACTCAAAATGAAACTCATATGCAAATCACAATTTAAAGTAGACTATGTAAGTATAGGCCTCATATGTAAACCACATATCATAAAGTTTAATCTAGATATGCTTCATATGCAATCAAGATAAACTCCATATGCAAATCAAATAAAACTCATATGCAAACCACAAAATTAATGTTTTCATTAAAGATATGCCTCATATGCAATCAAGATGAAACCACATATGCAATCTACATAAACTTCATATGCAAATCACAATTTAAAGTAGACTATGTAAGTATAGGCCTCATATGTAAAACCACAAATCATAAAGTTTAATCTAGATATGCCTTATATGCAATCAAGATGAAACAACATATGCAATCTACATAAACTTTATATGCAAATCACAAAATCATTTAAAGTAGACTATGTAAGTATAGGCCTCATATGTAAAACCACAAATCATAAAGTTTAATCTAGATATGCTTCATATGCAATCAAGATAAACTACATATGCAACTCACAATGAAACTCATATGCAAACCACAAATCATTTAAAGTAGACTATGTAAGTATAGGCCACATATGTAAACCACATATCATAAAGTTTAATCTACATATGCCTCATATGCAATCAAGATGAAACCACATATGCCATCTACATAAACTTCAAATGCAAATCACAAAATCTTAAATTTTAAAATATGGATATGCCTCATATGCAAACAATGATGAACCACACATGCAACTCAAATAAAGCTCATATGCAAAACATAAAATTTATAGTTTTCAATCTAGATAGGCCTTATATGCAATCAAGATAAACCCCATATGCAAATCCAATAAACTTCATATGCAAATCACAAAATCTTAAATTTTAAAATATGGATAGGCCTCATATGCAAACAATGATGAACAACACATGCAACTCAAATAAAGCTCATATGCAAAACATAAAATTTAAAGTTTTCAATATAGATAGGCCTTATATGCAATCAACATAAACCCCATATGCAATCTACATAAACTTCATATGCAAATTACAAATCATTTAAAGTTTACTATGTAAGTATAGGCCTCATATGAAAACCACAAATCATAAAGTTTAATCTAGATATACCTCATATGCAATCAAGATAAACCCCATATGCAACTAAAATAAACCTCATATGCAAACTAGAAATTTGAAGTTTTCAATATATATAGGCGTTATTGATGAGGCTAAAGTCGTGGTGCCAAATCAAAGAAAACTCTAAACACTAACTAGAGTATAGCAAGTAAGTAGAGGTCGAACCCAAGGGAATCAAAACACCAAATCAATGCAGTCAAGTGAAATATCAACTAGTAACAAGTAACCAAGGGGGGGGGGGGTTTGATTGCAAGAACACACAAGTAACCAGTAACAAGCAGAGGAAGTTTGGGTGAGAATACGGTGAGAAGGGGCTTCACCTAGCAAGTATCCACACAACAGTCAATCAGGTTGATCATAGATTTATCTCAAGTTCTATTCAATCCTAGGGAATGTTCCTATTCCAATCTTTAATATATCAGCAGGCCAACCGGTCCTGATAATACTTACTATTCAGCAATCAGGGAAACCTCTCAAGATTAGATGAAATAGCAGCAAAGGGCACAAGAATTATAAGGATGCATGCAATAACTTACAACCGTCAAATATTAACATGCAATCAATTCTCTTTCATAAAAGCAATCAACTACCAGATCATGCAGATATGAGTGCTACAATGACAAGGAATTCCACCGTATATTCCTAGTCTAGCAATAGAAAACTATCAATCAAACTAGGTGATCAAGCTAGCAAAACTAAGAAATCAATATATGAAGAACAAGAGAATTAATACAAACCCATAGGAAAAGAACAAGAGTTTAGAAATCTCACAACTTAATAACTGATGGTTTCAACCGCTAAGTAAAACAATGGAGATTAGTTCCTGCTCATGGTTGCAAAACTAAATTGTCTGATGGAAAAGATGATGATCAAACAATAGAAAGAACTAGAGTTCTTAAATAGAGTCTAACCCTAAAAATATATGGTAAAAGATAAATCCTAAACGAAATAATAATAAAAGGAAAAAGGAAATAAACAAAAGGAAAAATAACAAACAAGTCTCGTAAGTGGGTCGGTGAAATCTTGTGAGTTGAATTCACAATTGCAGGTGCCTGCTTCCTCAATTCGGCCGACATCACCAGCTCTTGCAAAGCCCAATCACGAGCGGCCCAAATCCTCCAGGCCCAGTTTGCACGGCCCACTCCAACGAAGTAGAATTCAGCACAATACCCGTGATCGCGGATATTAATCCGCGGTCACGGATCTATTAAATCTTCTCGGCTCCTCTCTGTTGCTCCACCGCGATCGCCGCCGATCCACCCGCAATTGCGGTCGCTGATTTCTTCTCGAATGGCTTATGTTGAATGATGTCGATCGCCTGGATGGTAGTGGCGATCGCGGTTGGCGTCGCAGAAGCTTCTTCATTCTTCAAGTCTTCAATCTTCTTCGGTTCCGATCTTCATTTCTTCACTTCTTAATAAATATCTCAGAACATAATAATGACTCGAAACACATATGATAATACTCCTAAACTGATGTAATAATCCCTAGTTACGCTATACAAAGTGCAGTGTATCAGTTATATGCAATCAAGATAAACCACATACAATCTACATAAACTTCATATGCAAATAACAAATCATAAAGTTTAATCTAGATATGCTTCTTATGCAATCAAGATAAACCCCATATGGAAACAAGGTAAAACACATATGCAAACCACAAAAATTAAAGTTTTCAATCTAGTTAGGCCTCTTATACAATCTAAGATAAACACTCATATGCAAGACAAATAAACCTCATATGCCAAACACAAAACAAAAAAGTTTTCAATCTAGATAGGCTTCATATGCAATCTAAATTAAGCTCATATGAAGTCAAGGAATAAATGATATGCTCAAATGCAATCTACAAAAAGTTTACAATACATATATAAAGACAAAACACATATGCAATCAAGAAAAACTAAAATGCAAAACTAAATACACTTCAAATGCAAATTCTGTGAGGATAAGAATTGCTTTTTAGAATTTTTAATCATCCCATTATGTAACAATTGCTTTATTTGGGAAGGATCTGACAACGTGCAAGCTCCTCTTGCAAGGTCATTTTGAGGCAGGATTGTACAAGTTGTCCTCTGATGTGTCCATTGGTTTGTTTCCACTACCTCAAGCCCACCTGCCATCTTCCTCTGTCCCTGCTCTGTGGCACCCCCAACATCTCTGCACGAACCAACTTGTCCTTTTCTCATTTCCCATTTCTCATTAAAGCTTTTAAGACAACAAATCAATAGGATTCTATCCAGATCTCCCTCATATGCAATCCAGATAAAGCGCATATTTAAACCAAGTAATAATCAAATTGAAATTACATACCAAAATAAAC
This sequence comes from Oxyria digyna, assembly GCA_029168935.1. Classification (NCBI taxonomy): domain Eukaryota; kingdom Viridiplantae; phylum Streptophyta; class Magnoliopsida; order Caryophyllales; family Polygonaceae; genus Oxyria; species Oxyria digyna. The sequence continues at coordinate 58,452,703 of JAPVLV010000001.1, read as the reverse complement.
TTCAATCCAGATCTCTAAATTGCAAACCAAAATAAACAACACATACAAACCAAGTTTTGTGGCAAACCTACTATTTAAAGGGAAACATAAAGGATCTAGAATCATTAATATTCATGAAAAATAATATAGAAAAAGTAGCTGGATTCAAATTAACAAGTGCAAGCATCACAGAAGTCTATGTCATCATCACTCTCCACGCAATACTCATATCTCAGCCATGGGTTCTTCCTTTCACATCTCCCAGGGTGATCCTTCTCAAGGATAAGATGTTTGAATAGAGCACGTTCATGATACATCCAAATATAACGAATAGATTCACGAAATCTATTTTGACAATCAACAATCTTACTTCCGAGTGAAGCCTTGACAAATTTGATAAGATCCATTCCCTTCTCTACATTTCTTCCAGAAACACTGGTCAGTAAGATAACACCCGAGAGATAGGTTGCTTGCATATGACCTAAATTAGCAGCCCTTTCAAGCATTTTCAATCCTTGGTCATAGATGTTATAACGGAAGAAATGATCATGCATACACAACACAACACAAGTAACAACAACAAAAAGGTGTGCCATTAAATATCAGGGTTTCCAAAGATATTTCCAAAAACTTATGTAATAATAAAAAACATACAAATCCCTTTCGATATATGGCACCAGCATTATCATTGTCAATGCATAGATTGAAGAAAACACCAGAAACAACCATCTGGGCTCGAGAAAGATTATCAGTATCGAAATCTTCAACATTAACTTGGGAAAGAACATGTTTCTCCTGCCCAATTTTTTCAAGCGACTTGCAACTAAAAATTAATAACCACCACAAAAAAAAAAGAATATGATCAGTGTGATAGCAACAAAACTAAGAAATGAAGGCTTAATTTCAAATCCAACCAAGAATTCAAAAAGGTATGAAATCGAAAAATCACTTCGCATGCAATCTAAAAAACACTTCGAATGCAAAACACAAAAACACTAAGTGTTTACCTCATTATGCAATTAAAGTAGTTGGGAAGAGAATCAGAACCAACTCTCGAAACAATTTCAGTAATTAGATTGTTGGGAAGAGACAAAAAAAGACTCTGACAAGAAAGATCGTTAGATGAAGAACACTTCTGTCTTTTTGCCATTTTTTAGAGGATGAAGATGAAGAAAACCGAAACCCTATCGGTATAAGATGAAGAAGAAGAAGATGAGAAAACTGAAGAGTCACACGGGGAAGTGAAATGAATTGACAAGAGACATCCGGTCATTTATAAGGGATTAAAATTGTCTGACTGGTAACTGCTATAATGACGGTTGAAGAACGTGCCTGTAACACAAAAAAAACAAAGAAAAAAACGAAAAGTAACACGTAAGTTTAGTTGCATACGGAGTACATGTATCAGAAATTATTTGACAAGACTTGACAATTAATTATATTTTAATTAAACATAAGTGATAACTATAACCCACATAAAAAAAATAAATCCGAAAAAAGGAAGAAAGCAAATTTAACACATAAAAAGTAGAAATAAAACCAGACCTAAACATTGGATATAAATACAAAGAAAGTAGAGCAAAGTAGCTTGGAGATCTGCACTCAAATACATCACATAGAGAGTTTGAGAGAAACCAACAAAAAGTTCAAGGATTCAGCTCTCAAGCAAGGAAAAGCAGTCAAAAAAAAGGTTAGTCAACACAAAATCAAATAATGGTTTTTACATTTGAAAGTAAGATTACTGGTTTTTACAGTTGATTGAAGATTATTAATGGACATAGCTTTGATTCTGTAAACACAAGAAGAGGATAAAACAGTTGCATGTTAGATCTGATAGGTTTTTTGAATGATTCTGTAAACACAAGAAGGAAAAATAGAAGAATCTTCATATTCTTCTGTTTTACCTTCAAATCTGGAGAAATCTGGAGTAATATTGTGAACAAAGATTCTTCTATTCATGTCTATGGGACAGATGGCTAGAAGGGAATATATGAATTTGGTCTCAAATGAATCTTCAGATGATAGCATGTATGATGATTCAAGATCAGACAACAGATCAGGAACAAAGATGAACCCAATACAAATTGGAGATAGTGATGACAGGACTGGCATGCAAGAAAATGAAGAAGAAGAATCAGAATGGGGAAATACAGAAAGTGAATTGGGAGAATCAGAATCAGAAGATGAAGCTATGGCACCACCACCTCACCAGCCAGAACAACAACAACAACCACTACAACCACAAGAACCAGTTGATTTGATGGATTTAGCCTATCAAATGATTAATAGAGAAATGGATGCAGACAAGACATTTGTGGTTAAAATGACCAAAACATATGTGCAAGGCGACTGCCGTTTGGTAATATACTATATACCAACTTTTAACACTACAATGTATTGGATTACTAATGTTCAAATTTCATATGAATAAATGCAAATTGTTCCTCAAATTCACGGTGATGAATATTTAATCTCTCCAACTATCCAAGAAATCAGACTACACAAGGATAACAAGGAAACAGAAGTTGCTTTGAAGAAGCCTGGTGGGAGATACATGTTTGGGAAAGGCTGGAGAACTTTTGTGAACGACAACTATTTGAAAGTAGGTGATATAGCCATATTTTAATTGAAGGACGCAGATCAAGCTATCTACAATGTAGCAATTGTCTATGATATGTAGAACTGATGGAGAAGATGGAAGGATTTGGGTTGTTATTTTGTTATGAAAACTTTATTTTGGTGTGACTATGTAGTAGTTGTGTTGCAACTAAGAAACACTTTGGTGACTAGGAGTTCCACATTTTGGAATCAAAATTATGGAAACTCGTGTGTTTAAGAATTGCATAACCAAATATTTGCATTTGTTATATTTTGTACATAAGAAATAAAAACAGGGATGACTCTAGAAGCAACTAGGTTGCTTCAAATAGATGCACACAAGTGTTCCTGGGAAATGCATATCAGGTGCATCCAGATATACATGAAAATTTTACAAGACATTCACAGATGCAAGTTTGATAAAATTGCTTTCTTTTATGATGAACAAGTTGTTTGAATGATCAACAAATAGTAAACAAACAAGAAAATAGGAAAAACGAAGTGAAAAGAAGCACAACTAAAAACAGTATGTATGCAAGAAACAACTGATTCATAAGCAATCATGAAAACACATATCCAGTTCAAAATATGACTTCATATGCAATCCTGAAACAGCATAAAATGAAATTCAAAAGTGAAGACGAGTGTCTGCAGATCTACTTAGACGGTTCAGACAGCAATAGCTAGAGAGTTACAGAAAGTTGATGCATAGTTTCACAGTTACAGTTTTCATTCCAAATCTAACTTCACATAGGTGATACACTTTCCTTGTACAATGTTCGCCATCTTCTGGTCATTTGGAGGACATGTGTTGACAATCTTGTTCAGGTACCTTATCTTCAAGGTGGTAATATGGCTTGCATTGTTGTTAATCAGCATGTACTTCCAATCCTTTAAGCCATATCCCATGTATGTGTCCATGTTGTACATGGCAAAGAAGGCCAAATCTCTGTTTTCTATCCCTACATAAATGGGAAGACGAGGCTTTGAAATTTCCATCTTCGAAATCATTTTAGATTCGGTAGGCAAACTTAAACGTTTGAAGTATAGTGCAAAAACAGTTTTCTGAAAAAGAATAACAAATAGCAATTAGAAAAAAACTCTTGAAAAAATAAAAAATACAATCAATATATCTTACCAGTTGTTCAGCAAAGCAGGAGTGATTGAAATTTGGATTGGTACAGGGATCCAGCAATTCACACTTCTTGGTCTTCATGTTAAATGTAACAACAAAGATATGCTCCCCTGTGCTAATGGGAAATACAAACTGTGTTGGGAGGAAAAACAGAAAGTTAACATTAAGAAGGTTAACATTGAAATAAGGCAAAATAAAAGGAAACAACAGAAATAACATACATACCAAGCCAAAGTCCAGAGGGTAAACACCAAGTTTCAAATTCACAAACTCAATGCGCATTTTCTTTTCAAAAAGGACAGTCATATCATCAGGATCAGTGACTGTAACTTGCTGGATACTTGCATCCTAAAAAATTATGCAAATATAAAAATACATTATAAAACAAATGTTCAGACATGCAAACAACATATATAGAGGCACTTACACAAACTTTTGTGCTTGCAAAGAATCTATAGATACTGGTTTCACATCTCTTTAACTCTTCAAAGTTTAATACTCGGGCCCACACATCAACAATCTTAGTGTCAACACTGTAGAAGCGAGCTTGACAGAATGTATGAAAATCACGACAAGTAAGCTTTAATTCAGCATGGCTGAATATGACTTCCCTGCAAGAACAAAACATTGCATCACAATTCAACTAGTATGCAGTTCTCAATTAAACTAGTATGCAGTCCCAAGTAAACATCAAATCCAATCCAGATAATTCCAAAAACTAATACAAAACCAACTAGTATGCATGACTAGATATGACATCCCTGCAAGAACAAAACATTGCATCACAACTCAAACTAGTATGCACTTCACAATTCAAACTAGTATGCACTTCACAATTCAAACTAGTATGTAGTTCACAATTGAACTAGTATGTAGTTCACAATTCAACTAGTATGCAGTCCCAAGTAAACATCAAATCCAATCCAGATAACTCCCAAAAATGATACAAAACCAATATAACAAATATTTTTACTTACTTTTCATTCCTATCCTGAGAAACCCATTGAAACAGACGACGTTCTTTGGCATTAGGTTTCACATCTGGATAAATATGTCTTTCCAACCATGGAGATTTGCTTGTCTAGCTAATTCTAGGAGCTCTCATTGCTGCCATGTTATCACGAAACCTATCATTTAAGCTTTTAGGAGGACGCATTGTGCGCTGAGAAGGAAAATTTCCTCCAGTTGACTGAAAAATATAATAAAATGTTAGACAAAATAAAAAAATGAATCAAAAATATGATAAGTGTAAGTTGAATCAAATACCCTAGTAGCTCGATGATATGGTTTTGGGGCAAAAGGATTTACAGAATTTGATGCAGGTTGAGACACTATATGAAAAGGAACCTGAGGCATACACTATAAAAACATTAATAAATAGAATATATAAAACCAAACAGAAAACTACATAGGGTCTAATAATTAAAAGCAACTATTACCTGAACAGTAGAAGCTGGTGGGATTGTGCAAAACTGGAAAGCAGAAGGGCTTAATCCCATATTAATTGGTGCAAGATCTGATTTTTTAGAATCATACACTGATTTTGCAGAAACAAATGATGAAGAAATAGTGGAAGCCGATGCACAAATTTCTGAAGGAGGGCTGTCCAGCAATACTGTAATAGGATCATTAATGGAATTACCTTCACCATTAAGAGTAAAACGGGGACTGCGGCGAGGAACCAAACCACTGAACCTAGGCATTTTCTTCTTCTTCTCCTAATCTTTAGCATCTGCAAAATACAACAAAGAAAAATCATTAAGGTAAGCAATTCATAAATAAAGTAGGCTAAAATTAATTAACTAAACTTTTCATACCAACAAGTAAGGAAACATTAGATGTTGCTTCTGTAGAAGGTAGAGATGTCATTGAAGATTTATCAATTGTTAAATCAATAACATTTGTTTCAAGTCCACTGTTACTTGGATCGGATTGTTCACAGTCTGCCACTGTGCCCACAGCTACTACAGACTGTTCAAGAGACAATGCTACTGCAGATTGTCCAAGAGTGGATGCTACTGCAGATTGTTCCACTGGAACTTCTGAATCTTCACCTTCTGAAGGAATAACTGGTACATCTGAAACTTCAGATTCTCCAAGTTTGACAGAGGTTGGGGATGATGGAGCTTGATCCATTGAAACATCAAAAACATTAGTTGGTTGCTCAAGTGGAACTTCAAAAGAATCATTGACAGCATCGTGGAAAACTGTGTCATTAAAAGAATTACTAGGACCGACATCTGTAATGGAAAGAAACAGAATAAAAATCAGGAATAAATACATATGAAACAATATAATAGATGAAAAAGTAATGAAGAAGAAAGATGAAACACCAGTAGGCATGGGTACATGCTCTGTAACTTTCTTCTCAGCAGCAATAGATTTCTCTACTTCTTCAATCATATCAAAGACAATCGGATCAGACCAAAAGCGCTCATTACTGTCATCTAAATTTCCAGAAGCATCAACATCATCTCCAACGACGATTGTTGGAAGTTTTATCTTCAAAAGCCGAGTGCATTCTTCATTGACTTTCTTGAAGAAACTATTCTGAGCATGTTCTACTGGAGCAATTTCAATGTTGTTGTAGAATTCACGAATATTGTTAGCAATTTGACGAACAACATTATATTGCTGAAGAACAAAATCCTGAAAACAAGAACAAAGATACTTAGATTATAAAATCAAGGCAAAAAAAGGGATAATAACTAAAAGAAATATAAAACAAAAAACATACAGGAATGGTTCCATCACCAAAACACTCTTTAGGAATGGGGCAAGAAGTTTCTGGTTGCAATGGAGGCTGAGTAGTTTCTGGTTGCAAAGCAGGCTCAGAAACAGGTAGAATTTTGCCTTTCCCAAACGCACCAACAAGCATCTCATCAGCCTCTCTGGATTTCAACATTGAAATTGTCCACACTTTGATCAGAGGAAGATCCCTTGGAACAGGTTTGTTGAGAACCATAACTCTATCAACATAACACAGCTACAAAAATGCAAATAAATTATGAAATTAATATAGGAATCATTTATAGGCAATAAATAAATATTCAAATCAGAAATCACTAAGTATGCAATTCGGGAAACCATACCAAAAGAAATAACACTGGACCTCTAAACTCGGACTTAGAGCAAAGCGACCACTGCACCTTATGTTTAATGGCCAAATCGAAGATTAATTGGCACCAGTTATAGTCTTTGATCTTCGAAACATCATCCAAAAAATCCAATGTTCTCATGCTCATGACTCCACAACCTTGGCTTTCAATCACTAAAGTGTAAAACGGCATAACGAAGTTCCCTTTGAACATATCATCACCAGCATCAGAATCCACAATTTTCTTGCATATTTCTGAGGGCTTCAAAGTTGTACTGTTGGAAGGCTCCCGATACTATGCCCTAAACTCAGCTAATAAGTTAAAATTGTGAACTCTACTTGGAAGAACTATTGGAACACCACAGTCAGGAAGCCCAAAAACCCTTTTCACATCTGCAACTATTAGAGGTATTTCTTTACCTAAAGAACTCAATTTCAGCGAACAGTCCCCAACTTCAAAACTCTTAACAACAAAGTGAGATAGATTTCTAGGCAAAGTTTGAATGTTCTAGTCAAGGATGCTACCAAATCCAATATCAATAACAGCCTTCTTCTGATCTTCAAACAGCTTTTTAAGAGCGATAAACAAAGCCTTGGGGGAGTTCCTAGAAGAGAGGGTGTCAAAATGAGACTTCATGGCGCCCATAAATTTTTTCCTAACAACAGTGCGACCATCGTGAGATACTCAGGATCTTCATCTGAATCAGAACTGTTATCAGGTGAATCTGCATATGTCACTTTAGCTTTTCCTTTACCCATAATTGCATCCTTAGCAGCTGTTTTTCTGGGAACTTTAAGCCTAGGACTATTCCTAATAATAATGTCAGCCTCCTTATCCTTACATGGCTTCTGCAACTTAAGAGAAGAAACAACAGGAACTTGAGGAGGAGAAGGTATTGACTCCTGAGAAATTGATGCTTTGAGAAGGTTAAGCCTAGGACTACTCCTAATAACTATGGCACTCTGCAAGTTGGGAGAAGAGAGACCAGTAACAGGAGGAGGAGGAGAAGGTACAACATTGATGTTGTTGTGTTCATCTTGAAATGCAGACTTGGCAAGTTTAGAATTCAATATACTTGCAGGAGTGCGGCTACTCTTTTGTTTCCCTAAAATGTAACTTCTTCCTACAAACATAAAGACATAACATTATGAAAAGAATATACATTCCAGATAAGCTTCAAAGGAATACAGATAAACATCAATTAGGATGTTAATAGCATCTAATAATTAACTACCAATTGAGGAAGCACTTCATATACAAAACACAAGTCACTTCATATGAAAACATAGGAATACAAATAAACCACAAAATCAAAGAAACAAATGAAATGCAAACACAAATGACTTCATATGAAAAAACCAAAAAAAACTTCAAACATCACTTAGACTGAAATAAAGCATCCTAGTCATTAACTACCCATAGAGGAAAAACAGAAAATGTTGTAATAGCATAAACAGAACAAAACTCACTTCATATGCACACAACAAGTCACATTATATGAGATCACAAAACACTTACAAAAAAAACACACAGAATAGTGAATAATGTAATGACATGCATACAATAGATAGAGTAAAAAACAAATTTAAGAAGCTGCAATAAACAGAACACAAATTAGGGTTTGTAAAAAGTAAGTTCAAATTTAAAATACAAGTATTCAACACAAAATAATACCAATTACAGAAGATTAAGAGCAAAACAAACAAATAAACTAAACTTAATAAACAAACCTGAAGGAGATTTTATCTCATCGGAAGCTTTGGAATCAGAAGACATGGTAAAGTGACAGGTATGGAGATAGAACAAAAAAAAACTATCGGAATGAAGAAAACGAAGAGAGAATGAGATATGAAGGAGGAGAGCTGGGAAAAAGGAAAAAATGAGCTTGAGAAGGATATCAACAATGGCGATTATGGAGCGAAATTTGGTCGAAAGAAGAGTGAAAGGGGAGAGCTGATGAGAAAAGACAGGCAAGCGGGATTTATAAAAGGCGCGGGGGCGCGTGTTAATGAAATCCACGTTATAACGTGGACCGTTGGATGAGAAGGATCGGACGGCTGAGAATCGTTCTCACGATAAGGCCGGTTCTCTCCTAACAAACCGTTCTCACCTGAACCGGTTTCTATATATATATAAGATAAAGATATGATATGATAAAAGATGAAATCGATCTTTCTTTTTGTTATATAACCTATTAGATATCTTCTTGATTTTTTTACTTATATAATTCAAAGATATATATCAATATATAAAGTCGGATGACGTGGAGGATGATGTAGCATAGCTTAGAGGTCGACACATAGGCGAATTGAATATAAGAGTGACATGTGGCAAAACAACGTTCTGTTTTAGTATATGTATATGCATAGATTTGTAATCGGTTTAACCGAACCCGAAATTCAAAAATTAATAAGACTGAAGACGAACCAAATGTATGGTTTCGGTTCGGCTCAGCTTTCTCCCCCAGCCGTTCCTACTTCAAAGAAGAAGCTCAATCCGGGCCACACAATATTTCAAAGAGATGGGCTTATGGCCCATTGGATAATTAATTAAGCAATTGAACTTTCTATATTATCATAGTGCACAAATTGTGGATGCTTTGTTTCCCAATAATAATGAATTAAAAGAAAATTGGCACTACAATAAATAAATAAAATTGATTCTTTCAGCTTATTTCGTTTAATAATTTGTACAAAATTAATCATAAGATCGAACCAACCGACGGTAGAAATTTCAAGAAGACAACATTCGATTCTAACAATTTATTTAAAACAATGGACTTTGTTCTATCTCTTTATCTTTACTCAATATCGTTCAAAAAAATCTTCTCTCAATATGATAAAATATCTAATTCGTCAATTCCATTGGATACGGGATACCTTATCTATATCCGATACAATATTTTCCTATTATCCGACAGAGTTTTTTTAAATCAAGATATATACCTTTTAACGATGAATATTTGTTCAACTAAACTGATAGAACTTTGTTACCCAACTATCAGAGCTATATAAACCCTATAAATACGTACAACCGTACCCTCAAACAAAATTGAATTCAAAATCATGGCTTCCTTTAGGATATCTTTGCTATTAACCCTAATAGCGCTAACTCTTACCTCCATTCAAGTAGTGCAAGGCAGAGTTCCTTCATCACAATTCTACACAAATTCTACAACAACAAGAAGAAGAAGCAGCCTAAATGGTAATACTACGACGGGCAACGACAACAACAACGACGTGCCACAATGGTTCGAGAATTGCGTCCTCCACTGGGCCTACATCCCCGGGTGGCTCACAGGTGATGTCCTAGTCGATCACATGCCGTTCACTCGATATTGCGGGAATCCCTCGGAAAGGTGCGTGTACGAGGAAGAAGTGAAGATATGTTGGGACTTCAAAGCACTCTGGATGGCATACCCTAGATGTGGGTATGGGGATTTCTCGCCCTTGTTACTACGTGCCCTAAAGAATCTCGTTGCGAAACGACGCCTAAAGCCTTTCTCGGACTTCGAGGTGAACGGCCGTGAGGAGGAGATCGGCCTTGGCGCTGAATTCCCGCCCGAATTTGGCAACCAGATGTATGCACATAATGATGGCTTCATGCCTGCAGGGTATGGAAATTCGAGGTTTACAGATCTTATGCACAACCACTTTGGGGAGTTTGCAAGAAACTTGGTTAAGAATTGTACGGATCAGATTAAACCATGTGATCATTATAGTTGTGACCAACATTCCTTGGAATATTGGTGCCACTTCCTTCGTCTTCCTAGATATATAGGATCAAAAATCAAAACCACTACTTTCAAGTAAGCTAAAGTAACGGGTTTTTTTTGGAGTTGAATTGGTGTTTCAAGTAGTATTATCTTATATATTCTAGATGAATTCATTCAATTAGTTCAATTGCTGTTTCAAACAACTGTTGATCATACATTCATACCAACTTGTCTACTTCCTTCTTGTGCTCCCGCTCATACTTCAAATAACGTAAACTTGCTTATTTTATATCACGTACAGTTTAAAACCCTTAATTATAACGAAAAGATTCAGATGAAAATAATTATTATTATGCGAATGAATGCACATTTATGTAATTGACATGCATTTTCTTCAGTAATGACATGCACATTTAAGCCACTATTGACAGATTGGCATGTCATTGATAATATGTACAATAAATATTCTCACTTGATCCAGATTTTAATTATAAACTATATACCATAAATTATATATCATACAACTCCAATTTCTAAAATTATAATTTAACTCTGAAATCTTAAATCTCAAACCCTTTACCTAAAATTTAAAATAATAATCTAGTAGAGAATCTGAAGTGTAAACATTAGCAATTTTAATGACTTGGACCTTGGTTGTTCATTTTCACAAGTCACAACAACATGAAAGAATAGATTTAACCTGCTCAAACGTATAGATTTAACTAGGGCTGTCAAATCGGGCAATGGGTTGGATTTGGGTCGGATAAAATCGGGTTTTGGACAAATTTGGTACGGATATTATTCGAAATTATAACATGTCGGACAATCTCTGGTTTCGCAAAATCTCAAGTTTCGGACAAGTTCGGGTCGGACAAACTCAGGTTCAGACGAGGCTCGGATCGGACAATTTCGGTTCGAACGAGGTTTGTAGTCGGGCAATATCGAATTTCATACGTTTTAGACTAAAAGGGAAAATCCCATCGGGTTATATTCGGATTTCGAACTTAGTCAGTCGGGTTGGATTCGTCTCATACATAAACTTATATTTGTTTCGAATTTCGGTCGAACTTTTTTTATCGGGCTTTTCGGGTTGGGGGTAATTTTAGCAGTTGTAACTGGTTCAATACACTAATAGCATGCGCTTTTGCATGTCATAAATTTTGTCATTCCGTGATGACGAATCTTCTATATCGTTGTTTGTCACATGTTTTTACGTTTAATTGGTTCATATGTTAATCTCTGGACTATGTCACCTCATTAGTCACATCATCATTATTTTAAGAAAAACAATGAAGTTTGGAAAAAATATCTTAAATTTATGTAATTGATAATTTCGTGTTCTTTATCTCTAGGTGTTCTTTATCTATGTTCTTATAACTTTAACTATAAACCACAAATTATAATTCATAAAATACTACTTAACAATATAAAAATAACGAGACCAACATAGTATTCATTTTCTGTTTTTTATTATTAGAAGCAGGGAATTACAGAAGGCAAAGTAACCGCTTGCTTCTAAACATAAAAGAGAAAACTGGAACTCCTTTTACCTACTCAAAATTTTGGCATATAACTAGCTAAGTTATGATTATATAAGATCAGTTGTAGTTTCGAGAAAGATTTCAAGACTTCAAGTATAAACCAAAGTCAAAATACCCAAAGAGTTGCAACTCCTTTTACCTACTCAGAATGAAACTCATCCTATGAAGAAAGCTTGATCAACCAAATAACCACCCAAAAAAAATACCCCTAGCTCACAGTCAAGCATAGTTCAGCTGAATTACTGCTAGCTCACAGTCCAGTTTACAATCGAAGGATGACAATAAAACCTATTAAAAAAAACAGAACACGGTTCTTGCAGCTGCAGTAATTCAGTTCAGTTCAGTCAAAGGAAGATATTCAGTTCAGCAAGCACAACTCAAGTAATTCAGCACCTATTAACGAAGCAGTTCAGTTCAGTCAAGGTAATTCATGAATTCAGGATGCCAATATCAGTGTGTTCGGTTAAGTTCAGTTCCGCTGACAACAAACCTATGCGTGTGTATAGTGTATGACAACAAATCATGGTACATCAACCTTTCTCCAGTGCAGATCATGAGTGTTTCATAACAAGGACCAAAAAGTGACATTAACTTCAACAATTAGAAGCGAAGTGACAGAGCAAAGAAAAATAAAAATTTAACAAACCTTTCAATTATCAGGAGGATAAATTTGAAGGGCTAGAATAAGAACATGGCAAAAACAAACCAAGAAACAACACAAACCTGAGTATTAATGGCATGGTCATCAAAGTGATCGGTACACTTTCATTTGTTTTAAAAATTTGGAAGACGACTTGTTCTTCTTCCTACTATTCTTCTGCTTAGTTCCGCTTTCAACGCCAACCAATCTGGATCTATACACACCCTCCCATCATCAAATCGCACAACCCAAATCCCGGTAATTAGAGGCTGAAACTAATTTGGAGGCGGAGTTTGAAAGAGTAGAGAAGATGTCGTCCATGGAGGTAGAGGGGAGAAAATCACTATGAAGGAAACAATAGCAAATAGCAAAGAAAAACACAAATTTGGAAGAGAGAAGCTTGAGGGAGAGGAAATCCGAGTGGTGGAACTTACAGAGGTTGAACAACGACAAATTCTTAAGAGAAGAAGGGGGCGTCGGAAGGCGATGATGATCAGGGCGTCGGATCACCTTTTCGCTGGAGTGATTCTCGATACCGAGGATTTAGGGCATGAGGAAGGAGAGAACATCGGGAATGGGAGCAGACAATGGCTTGAGATAAAGAATGAGTAAATGGGATTGAAGTGACGTTATGTTAACGTTTAACGAAGTAATTAAATAAGACAGAAACACTTAATATGTAAGTCTAAACAGCAGGAGGCTTACGGTTACATAAGACGAAAACACTTAATAAAGCTCTACAACAAAAACTGCTCTGGAAATTAGCAATAGATAAAAGCAATATTTGGGTCCAACTTATTACTCAAAAATACCTACAATCAAATACTATTTCAGACTATAAAAAGAATTCAAAAAAGAAACAATCATGGCAATTCTCACGACTTTTACATCTTAGAAAAGATTTCTCCAAAGGAATTGGATGGGAATTGGGAGATGGTACTAATATTATGTTCTGGACTGACGACTGAATTCCAACCCTCAATTTGCAACAATTCTTCTATCCTGATAAGGCAAGCCTTAACGATAAAGTTTCTGACTACATTACCCCCTCGAAACAATGGGATAATGAAAATTTAAAGGTTGTCCTTCCGGCGCACATTGTCACACACATATTAAACATATATAATCCACATACAAACGCTCAAGACCAAATAATTTGGAAACTTAATGTTGATAAAGTATTTTCTACAGTATCAGCAAGACATCTTATGCATGAGAATATTGTTGCTAATTATTCAGATTTATATGCTTGGCTGTGGAAACTTAATATACCCCCAAAACTTATCAATTTCCTATGAAAAGTTATATCTGATAATCTTCCAACAACATCACGACTAAATAGATAATATAATAGAGTTCCTCACTATTGTTCTTTGTGTGATAATCCAACTGAAAATACAGAACACTTACTCTTAGAATTTCCGTATGCTTTAAACCAACTTAGAATATTTTCGCAGATTTCTTGGAAAACTTTTAACCTTTCAAACTCTGATTTTATCCAAAATATTTTAATTAACCTAATAACCCCCTTCAGGGATGAACACCACAAAATGGAAGCCTTAATCTTCTTATGGTATCAAATATGGCTATTTAGGAGTTCGACTCTATTTCGAAATCGTCAGAACTTTAAAGGCGAAGCAGCTCATCAAGCCTACTCGTATTTTAAGCAGTGGGAAACGTTATTTAAGGAGAGCCTAGGACCAAAACAAACTCGCAGGAGAAATAAAAATAAACCGAAACACAAACGATGGCATGGACCACCAAACGACTGGATAAAAATCAATTTTGATGGATCCCACAAGCTGGATTCAGATTCACACATAGCCTGTGTTGTTCGAGATTGTCGGGGTAAAATTTTGGATGTCTATAATAAGGCAGTTAATGCAGGATCACCGTTAATGGTTGAAGCATTTGCTTTTTTAAATTCTGCTAAACTTGCTCTAAAATTTAAGTCCATAAATATTATTGAAGGAGACTGTCTCACAGTAATCCATTCTGCTAATAAAGTTTGGAAAGTACCGTGGGAAATCCGAAACATTTTAAAAGATGCCAATAATATATTGGAGGATATTGCTAATGTTAGAATATCACACTGTTTCCGAGAGGCTAATAAGGTTGTGGATTTCCTTTCTCAGCCTCACATTAATGCCCATTTTGTTAAGGTTATCGTTAACTGCAATGAGGATCGTTTGTTATCTGATGATTATATCTGAACAGTTAGACCTACTCTCCTGTCGTCTAGCCTGTTTGATTCTTATAAGCCCTTTTTCCGGATCATCGCTTTTGATGGTCAGGGGTTCTCATCCCCTGGTGGATGACACCCCGTCCGTATAAAAAGAGAATAGGAATTTGTCATTGTAAATATACATTTATAAATACTAGTGTCCAGGCCCCGCGCTTCACACGGGGTACGCAATGTTTTTTATACAAATGAATTTATATTAAAAATAAATGAAGGTTATATTAAGATTTCGATAGTTACACGATACAATAACAAAGATCCACAAAATAGAGTGCGAAAACCCTCCCAACTTATTCAAATTTAAATGCACGGATACAATACACTAAACGTAAATGGATGAAGTTGAAAATTCACTCGAGATGGCGTTTTTGAAATTATCAAGAATTTGCCATACCCATTACATGAAACTCGGGGAACCAGCAAAGTTGCATTTTCACAACTTGAATAATCAAGTTGGAGTCTAAAACACATGGAATGCACTAAAACCCAAATATTTGTGTGCTAAAACACAACGCTCTACCATTTTGAGCTAATAGGCTATAAGGTTATACTCCCTCCGTTTCTAATTTGATGTCGTTTTAGCATAATTTCTCTGTTTCATTTATATTGACGCTTGACACTTTTTAATCTTATTTCGACAAATATACCCTTAAACTCATTTACTCTTCAAATCAGTTTTCAAGGTACTCCACCAGCAACCACTTTCTGTCATTTTCGATGTACAACAGCAAAACTCCTAATGAATAGGGAGTATAATTCTCAGCCCCAACTCTATTTTCTGAAATGAAAGAAAATGTTCAGTTACAATTCTCCTTTGCAAGTGAAATCTTCTCCTTTGGTATGTGTAGATTGTTGCTGATTTTTGTTCAAGAATGATAAGTAAATAATCATTAAAAACTTAACAACTCCAAATACAAACATGTATGCTGAAATCAATTCATATTCGTTTCATTTTGTAGGGGTACATATAGATGATTTCTAAAGATCAATGAAAATAAATATCAGGGGAGAGCTTAGCAAATTGATTTCCTTATATAAATACAAGACTAATGTGCAATAATGTAGTAATAGATATGAGAATGAAACTCCAAACACAACATTACCCGGATGTCGGTTTTCGATATTATCGCCGATAGCTTGAGCCAAATACACACTCCTTACGAACCTCCAGAAATTTTGATAAATCTTATAAGTAGAACATCCAATCAGCCACACACATCAAGAAACTTTGATAAGCCAATATTTTCTTCTTCTGGTTACTCAAACATTAACATGCACACTTGGCAGCCTGAATCACAGCAGTACTGGAAGGAGGAATACAACAGGACAGATTCGGCTCCAAGAGAGTCTCCGAAACAACAGAGGGAAAATAAGTAGGCTCCAATAAATACTTCCTTTGCTCCTACACAGATTTAAGAAGAAGAAAAATATATGAAATTAGACTTGAAGTAAAAAATAGGATTGATTGTAAGCACAAATATAGTCAGATCAGCAAGTGTATCAACTTCATGCATTTAAGAATAAATAAAAAATGATGGCACTCACCCCTAGCCTCTATCCTTGTGTAAGGAGATTTTACCTTGCATATATGGCAATAGAGAGACGAAAAGTAACATACAATCCTTTCACTAAAGCATGCAACAATTAGTTTCTCAAGAGACCAAAAAAGTTGATTGGAAGAATTAGATTGTATAGTCTATCTCTTTCACTAAACTCAATATGGACTGGAAGATAACATAAAATGAAAAGACATGGCAACAAATTCTTAACGAAATAGTAAGGTAGCTTTACAACACCCCATCATGCAAGTATCGACTACATAAAATACACAATATGTAGAATGTATCACTGTACAGCCTGTACTGATGACGTGATAGTTGATATCATTGTAATGTGAACTAAATTAATTTCTTAAAGGATAATCTTTGGCCCACCATATGAACTAATACAAAAGAAAAGCACAGAGAACCAAGAAGGAAAACGGATGACAGAAGCAAATATGATACAATACCAAGAAGAAGTAAACAAGATAAGCATATTATCAAGAGTACTTTTTACTTGAATGTTCTGGCAGAAATCTTTGGCAAGGGACCAATTAAATTGTTGTATGACAGATCACTGTAGAATGAAGAAGTTAAAGGATTTTGATCAGTTGCAATATTCAAAAAAAGAAAAGTTCTTACAGTTCTATTGTTTATTCATCCCTAAAACTGAGTGAAGAGGAGGACTCACACAAGAGTGATGTTGGAGGCCCTGAATCTTGGAAAGGGAATCTGGGCAGGATCCATTCAGGGTATTGTTATTTAGATGCTTGACCCATAAGCATGTAATATGCCGAGTAAAATTCATTTTAAGAATAAAAATAGAATTCCCTTAATTTAGATGGTAAGAAGCTGTATGCAAAAGTAACCAACTACTCTAAAATTTTCCAAAATAACCATGGTCAATCACCTATGATTGCACAAAACACATCTGATCTTAAGATTTCAGTAAGAATGTTAATGCAAATGTATATTAAGCTGATTGCAAATGATAGGTTCCTAATTGTAGCCATCTAATTAACACTCTATGGACAAATGAGCAATGCCCTTGACATCCTGATAGAAAAATAAGATAAGAACTGTAAAAACTTCTTAAAATTTTGATATTCGTGAAAATAAAAAATGCAAAATAGTAAGAATACTCTTATGTTGATTCTGACATCAATCACAGAAAAAATGACCATTCTTGGTCAATATATTTATTCGGCTATAATTGGCATATAACTAAACATGCTTGTAGGCAGAGATCACTCCTGATGAATTTGATAGATGATTTGATACATTAGATGCTTGATTATGATAGCTTAATAAGACATAACATTCTTTCCACTTCATAAACTATATAGTTACAAGTATTATATTA
Source organism: Oxyria digyna (assembly GCA_029168935.1). Classification (NCBI taxonomy): domain Eukaryota; kingdom Viridiplantae; phylum Streptophyta; class Magnoliopsida; order Caryophyllales; family Polygonaceae; genus Oxyria; species Oxyria digyna. The sequence continues at coordinate 58,434,851 of JAPVLV010000001.1, read as the reverse complement.
ATCCTCACGAGACATGGCACCTGTATTAATAAATTGTCCAGTGGCTTTTGTTTGTAATTGCACACTTTGAAGGGCTATAGTGATACCAAAGCAGTCCCAGCAAACATGCTTTTAAAGTAGTCCCAACAAGTATTTATTATACATGGTAATTCTAAGATATGATATTCATCATACATCATACCTTTTTTATAGCACTCATCCACTCATGTTGAACCTAGCAATATGTTTCTTCTTTTCCAGTGAAAATGCTTAACGCCAGAAAAAAATGCAGTATCATCAAAAACATACTCAAAACTTTTAAGGTAGATGCCAGGACAAAACAAAAATTTCACTTGTTTACTCTTTGATATATATTTCTCAAAGAAGACCATATACACCAAAACTGTTTACCCGCCATTCATAAGCATGCAGATCGTCAGCTTTGAGAAGAGAGTGTCCTCAACTTTTAGCACTCCATCTTAGTCTATCACAAACCTGTTTCATTCAGATAGTCTAATTAAAAGATGTAGAATCACAAACAAGACAATGACAAAAAAATCAGAAACAAGATCTTTTATGCTATGGCAACAATGATATTATAAAAAGTAACTTCTCGAAGAATATTTCACCAGATTCTATCAAAAATTGATATGACTCAATGTCAACTGCCATGACATGGAATAGAAAGATAAATTTTCCACAAAGCCTCAATGAATGATTATTTCCAACGTGATATCCCCAAGTACTGTTGGAGAAGTCGATAGCTCTTTTATTCGACCGAATTTTAACTCATTATAGTCCAGCAACGCTATGGGGTCATGCATCGTGTAAATTCCAAACATTAGTGATCTTATGTTGATTAATTCTAACAAATTTTAAGAAAATTAAGATGGATTCTTACATCTAATCCCCCATCATTCCACTCAGTCATGAGATGTTGTTTATTCCATTGATCAATGAAATTTTACTTGTAAGAGTAAGGCTTGGAATTGCACGCCCACCATGAGCAGATCCTGTAATACAAATCATTAGTAAAATCAGACATGTTTTTTTCTTATTGTGTTTGTGTCTTAAGCTTACTGACATACGCTCCATTAACGAATGCACGCAAGACATGTCCCATAGGGTACACTTTGAGTATGGCTTGATTAGCACAGATTTTACGCTGAAAGCTGCACATAAACATCAGCAAAAATGTTGTTTATAATGATTACTGACATGATTAAGTGACTCTGTAACATATAGTACAGTCTTTGTACCTCAAAGTGTACCATAAGTAATTTGTTGTGTGCCGATCATCTGAACATGTCAAGACACAGTAATCTGAACATGTCCTGACCTTCTACTTCACTGAAATCATCAAACAACACACAAACATATCAAAAGTGCATATATCATAAACTTAATTTAAAATGAAAGGTAAAGCCCATCAAAATTTTATCATCAAAATAATGCTTGTTGATTCAGTTTTTAAGCCTGTACAGAGGACCTAGAGCTCTTAAAAATCGAATCCAAGCCTGATTTTGGGCTTAGGTAATTTCAAGCAATCTGGTAAATGCCTCATCACTGTCATTATCTCCTCATATGTCCATCCATAGCTCTTAAAAATCAAGAATTTCGAACTCAACTCAGCTTATCAGGCTCACAGGTCAAATTCCTAGGGTTATTTAGAACATGCTTTCTAATCCTCTCATCTGATATAATGTAATTCTTGAGTAGATTTAGGTTTCGGAGTACTGATATCATCCATTTAGCACGCTGAATTAATTTCACCAGATTCTCATCGCTACCTAAAATCGATTTCAAAACTTCAACCAGAGGCTTGATATGAAAATCTAATCTCCTTGTCAAAACCGAGGGTTTAGATCCAGAAAGGCAAGGTCCTCAAAAACCCTAATTTTAGGAGAGAGGGTTGTGTCGTATCAAGCTGGTTGAACAAATTGATAACAGAATTAGGGTTTTTTGGAAATTGCAATCGACTAATCTTTTTGGATGCAACAATTTCTTCTTCTCGGGAAAATCCGAGCGAATTCTTCAAAATAAGTCACCAAAAAATGTGTAGCTTGATCTTTGAAGATTGGATGGCCCTAGAACGATGGTCCACGAAGACTATCGGGTCCCCGAACCCGTCTTCAAGATCCGACCAGAAGGGAGAGGAAGATAGCTACCCAACGTGGATTGGTTTCAAGATTCGAACTCGCTCGCCATCTCCGTCTTTGATTGGTTTCGAGGGAGAGAGACAGCGGGAGGGGAGATTCAGAAAACGTGTTGGGGAGACAAAGAGGAGAGGAGGCAAACAAGTGAAAGGACATGATTACCCTTCGTTAAAATATAAAAATCAAAATACTTTCGGCAAAGGTTGTAATTCCTACAAGGTAGGTTACAAAGTCAAAAACTTAAAACGAAATCTCAACCTCCATCGTCATTTTAAGTCTATGTGGCATATTTTCAGCCATTGATAAATGTATTTTCTTGAACCATTGCATTCTCCCATTTATTGTAGTTAGGATAAGTTAGCTATTTATATACTCAAAACTCTTATTATTTAATATATTTTATGTTTTTTACAACTTGAAAAAGTAAGCACACATATTTACAAATATAGATAGTAATTTATATACTTAAAATTCCTATCAATTAATTTATTTTTTGTTTTAAATCAAGAAAAATCACACGATCACTGCGTATATTTTGATCTCAAATTTCAGCTTAACCTTTTAAACTTCATTAACTTTATGGTTCGGATCATTGTGTGCCGATTTAATTTTGATCTCAAAGTTCAGTGTTCTGATTAGTGATACCTGTACTTTTGTGTTCCGTTTCACATGTCTACGAAACCCGAAAACTGATTACTTCTTCACGTAACATTGTTGTTTGTTTTATGTTAGGCTTTGATAGATGCCACAACTTCTGAAAGTAGCCTTGAAAATGAAATTGGTGTTCGAATGGAAGCATTTTTCGACCACGAAGAAGTTGGATCAAACTCAGCGCAAGAAGTTGATTCTCCAATCATGATTGATGCTTTGTCAAGAATTACAAACTTTTTCAGTGCAGATTCTGAAACGGTATTACTTTTCTAATTTCTAACTTGATTTGCTGTATCCTATAACATTAAACTCTCTATTTCTTGTGTCATTTTCTGCTTGTTTTTTTTATGTTGATGATGATCCACATTGAGTATCTCTGCTATGAAAATTGAACAACATCAAAATGATTCCAAATTTAGCTTTCTTGTGCTACTTAACAGACTAAGAAATGGGTTTAAACGAAATAAATGAACCATATTGATTGGGAGACTAAAAGTTTTTACACCTTCACTAACAAACACATTCTTAAATTCAATTAGAATAAAAGGCTTAGATCTTCACAGAATGGGAGGGAAGAGAGCGGCTATAAAACTCAGTAAAATCAAGCCTTAAAAGCAAGAACTTTAGACCAACATGTTGCACAGGAAGCTGAGAAATAAATTCTTTACGCAGGGATCGACGCGCAATATCAACCAATTCCTTCTCCATGTGGCTAAGAAACTTACCTTCTTGCTGAATGATGAAGACGCGTCCACTGATCTTGTCTGCAATATAAGGTCAAACAACACAAACAATGTCTCTGAGAGGCTTCTTGATTGTTATTCGAGAAGAGACTTCTCCACAATAGAGTGGGGATATTTTTCATGGGCTGCCAACAGATCATCAAGATCCTTTGCTGCTTCCATTTCACTTAAGAAATTTGATCAAGACACCTCCATCAAGATCAGTATATATACCCATTAAAAATGAACTGACACCGAAGAGTAAACGCAACGGTTGCACATCCATAAAAGCAATAGGAGAAACAATAAAGATGCCAATAAAGATTATGAACGTTCAAATTAAATGACGAAATTACGAAAGACAAAAGGGGAGGAACCTGGGCAAACCAAGCGAGAAAATACCCAGAAACAAACAATAGTGTTAATTATCAAGATTTAATGAAGCAATAATGAAAGGCCAAAACACCCACTAAACCAAATCCAAAATAGTTTCTACTTTTTCAACAAAACTACACCAGAATCATGAGACAACCTGAAGAACTGGTCTTTCCAAGATCTTGAGTTTGCATTGTGAGCAAAGTAGATAAGATGAACTTGTCGTAGATGAAGAAGAGTGATAGGACTATACAGAGAGTGGGAGAGACATTTATAGATAGAGTCAAGTACTTCAACATTCTTGTTAAAATTACTATGAATGGAGGGAATGATGCAGATTTCAGTTTCACCAAATCATCACATAATGAACCTCAGTAATAATCCCGATTATTTTTGTTTAATGTAATAGATTTGTTAACCTGTCTCAGTACAGATGCAATAAAAAACCAGAATTTTAAGGCCAAAACAAGATTACCATTGTACAATCACAATAGTGCTTACCCTTGATAAGCTAGCTTTAAGTACTTCAACATTTTTACCCGATATGGAATATGAAATTTTGAAGAAAGAACTCAGTCAGGTCTGAGTTTAGAAATATATTGCCACCTGCAAAAAGAAGTTCATTAGTTCACTTCCCATCAAGAGATAAGTAATAAATTGTCCGATAATATAACAATTGTTGCAATCAATACCAGTTGATTAAATCTTTCCACTTTTTCATGCATTTGAGAGATACCATGCTCCAACTCTCTATCTCTGGTTTCCTCACTCTTGCTATTATCAACCTATTAAAAAAACCAACAAAACATACACATGTACATTACGTTAGCATATAGTGTTTGTCTAGATTCTCATGTTTTCAGCTATACAACCATCGTAAGAGATCTTTATTAGTTATATGAAAATAGCAACAACAAAAAAACATTCAGTTGAACTTATTAGTTGGCATGTTAAACTCACTGAATTCATTTCCATAAAATTTAACTTCAAAAACAGGACTTTTAGAAGTTTGTCAAATCCGTGATCTATTACCACCCTAGGGTTCTCTCAGTCATTAGATAAGTAAACATTTCAGGTTTAACCAATTATCTATGCAATGAAGAATCAAAAATTTCATTTTGTCACATGATATGAAGTCAAAGCTAACTCAAAAGTTTCAAACAAATAGGTATCCTAATCTGTGAGATAAATCTACTCTAACCATTTAATTGTTTACAAATAGACACCAGTTATGCAGCAAGAAGGACCAAACTAAAGAGAAAGAGCGAAACAACAGGATAAGCAAAGCTACTTCTTTGACTTACCCACAACGGGCATCCTCTTTGCCACGATAAGAAAAGGAAATGGAAAGCTACTTCTTCAACTAAGCCATTACTGTAAGAATCTGACAATAAGTCAAAAAATAAACTTTAAGACCAGGAAGACTGGACAACTTGACTTCTACACTTGATTAAATAAAATGTCTAAAATTCATAATTGTTTCAATGAGCTATCTCAAACTCACAAATAAAAAAGCTACTGAAATGAATAGAAAGAGAAAAGATAGTCATGAAGGGAAAATACCTTGAGATCATCCTCAACCTTTGCCACAAACCATGGACATTACCAACTATCTCATGCAGAAGTGACATGGTAGGATACTTGTCCTCGTTTGAAACAAACCTGCAAAATAAACTACTTCAAAAGGCCTGTCAATCTAGCATCTTGAATAGCATATGATTCTTGTAAAACTCCCATCTAGTATGATAATAATCAATGGGAACTCCATCAACCGTCACAACTCCTGTCTGAACATCAGAGTCTCTTTTTAATACCTCAATCTGACGCCAATTTTGTATGTCACACTCTCCACAAAGTTGCTCGACTACACAAATAAAATCACAGGCCCATTCCAAAAAATCAATCGAAATCATCTCAATACCACAAACATCTAAACTCAGCCAAAAAACAGATCTCGTAATTCGATCTAAGTTCCAATGAAACACTATCAAAATATGCATAAAGTTCATAAACAAAAATTGAATCAGTATCAATTTCTGCAAAAAAAAAAAGAGGAATGTAGCCAATTTCACAACACTAGGGAAATAATTAATATTAAGCATGCAAGACAGGTTGGGTATTGAGTTCACCGACATTAGGAATGGTTCTGAAATATTGGTTAAATAAGCAGAAGACAGTGACTAACAAACAAAAAGAATCATAAGAGACATATTGTCATGTCACCTGCTCAAATTTTTCAGCATCTTCACAACCTCTACAGACATTACCATTTTTATACATCTCTAATGAAAGAAATGTTTGAACCCTCTTCCTCATGATTGATAGATTTCCCTTGATTTGATATTTCTTTAAGATTAGGATCAACCTATAGGTGGATAAAATAACGCTCTCTTTAGCAAAATACGCTAAGGAGATAAACTCAACTGCAATGCATTAAGAATAAAACACTTGTATACAAATGCAAAATCCTTGATAACTATTGATCCTAACTATAAACATCTCTTTCCTGTAGAAGTAAACTGTTCTCTTCTCTACATTGATCCTCAATCATATAATCTCTCTCACCGCCACGCTCCAACGTCAATTTGGTGGTCAAACTAATTGTCACATAAACGAACTTCTACACAAACGAACCGCTACATTAAATTTGACTGTGTATTGCTGCAATCTAACATGACTTCGTATACTCTTTCCTACACTCATTTCGAATACTGCATTAATTACATACACTACACTAATTAGAAGACTACATGACAATAACTAATTGAATAACCACCACAATACACTAATTAATTGAATAACCACCACGTACTATACGAACTGTAGGCTACACTAATTCCATACACTACACTAATTAGAGAAGAACAGTAACAATATACTGATTAATTAAAGAACAATAACACTACACTTACACTACACTAATTAATTGAAGAACAATTGCACCAAAATAATAATAGTTGAAGAACACTACCAACAAACTAATTGAGCAACAGTAGCACTACACTACTTAATTGAAAACCTACCATGTCTTACATGAATGTTTTTTGGGTTATGTAAAAAAGGCACTGAACTTGGATGTTAAAAGCTCCCCCAACAATAACAAAACGAATTTAGTCTTGAGAGAGTGTCTCCTTTTTCATGCATATGACTTTGTTTGTGATTTCAAGCATTTTAATTTTAGAACAGGAAGGAGATATAGTAAAGGAAGAAGTAACCAATTGTCTAGCGTACCATGTTGTGCCATCTTGTGATGCAAACTCCATGAAATGTGCCAGCAACACTGAGAGCAACCAGTTAAGCAAATATCAATGCAAACTCGACAAAGATAGTATGTCTTCCAGCAAAGCTCCACTTCCAGCCAAGCTCTTTCAAACTCACAACTTCTCTGCATCGTCCTTGCCGCTTGAAAAACCTGAAACGCATAAAATTAGGTTAGGGTTAGATTTAATTCGGGATAGGGCATTGAGTTTGGGGAAGCGAGATAACAGATGCAAAGGTAAGAGAATCCATACCTAGAGTGCCGCCGGCAAGGGAATGGAGCACCAACGGCATAGGGCTTTTAGTTTGTTGGCAGTACACACGGAGGGATTATTGGACACATTTTGCACCACGGCCTCTTGAACACAACCTATGGACGCAGCGACGGAAAAGGCGCTGGAGGACGGCGACGATTTCCATCGCAGGCGGTTGGCGGTGGTGGGCGGAGGTGCGGGTGCGGATGCGAGGGAAGAGGGAAGAGGGAACTGTGATAGAAGCCAAGGAAGGTGTCACCATCCTCCAAATCACCACATTCGATACGAAGCCACTTGATAGGGATTTAGAAGGGGAAGATTGATAAAAACGAATCGTGAACTTAGGGTGAAGGCGATCGACAAATTGTTCTTTTAACAACAACACTCGCTGCTTTCTTCTCAACAATCGTGAACCTCGGTTTAGGTTCATGAACCTCGGGTTGAAGGTTCACGATTACCTTGAATCTTAACCTCAACCTTCAAGAGCCTCCTCGTCCGGGCCGGTTCTGGTTCGAGAAGGTTTTTATAAGGTTTTCCGTCGGTTTAAATGTCGGTCCGGTTTAGATCCGGTTCAGGTTCAAACCTTGATATTAAAATAATAATAATAATATTTAAATTAACTTTGATTTATTAAATTACATTATTAAATTACAATACTAGACTCTATAGTTCATACAAAGAGGGAATAAAAATAACTTTAAATTTTGTTCAACATGAAAAAGAAAAAAAATTAAAGGGCTTGCACCTAATATTTACTTACTTATTAAGTTGCCTACGTATCCTCTCGGGTACTCGGATAAGAGGAATCAAAGCCCACGTAGTTGTCTTACCTTTATATAAACCCACTATTCTATGTTCTAAAACGATTTCACGTCGAAAGAGTCGGTGTTGATCGTTGAAGCGTCTCCCATAAAACATTCACTATATTTTTTTTTATAAACCTTGAACCTCCGGTTAACTTTTTGTAAAAACCTATGGTTCATGAACCTCCGGTTAACCTTCTTTGAACCTCCGGTTCGACGGTTCAATGGAGTGTTGAACCTTAACCTTCCATAGGCCCGGTTCGCCGGGACGGTTCAGATTCAGGGCCGGTTCAGGGGTTTGACCGGTTTTGACCGGTCCGGTTTAGGGTCGGTTCACAAGGTTTAGGTTCAATTGGATTTGTCTATATCACACTCGGAGTTTCAAATTAGGGAGAAACTGTACTTGGGGATTAGGATGATAACTTCAAAGAGCAAGGCGCCCTGAAAATTCGGGACAATTACGAAATGAAGGCTCGAAAGGAGTTTCCAGCAAAGCGAAGGCGGTTGGCGATGAGGCTTGGAAGGAACGCGGGTAGCAGTGGACAGCATAAGGCTCTGTTTGGAAAAGGAGTTGGCGATGCATAGGAAAAAACGTGAACTTGAGTATAAACTGGTTTAAAAGATGAGAAGCCCATAAGCCCGGGGTTTCAATGACCGTCCGGTATCGATTTCATTCAATTTTGACATTGGACAACCAATCTTTATATAATAAGATTATATTATTAAAAAAGAAATACATGTTGTATATTACTGAAAAAGAAATAAGAAAAAGCACGCATAATTTAATGCAACTTATTATATATCATTCAATAATGACTTATATTTCATTCACTAATGACAGATTCTCGACTATAGGTTATAAGAAAAAAACACAAACATTCAAAAAGGAAAAAGAGATTATCATCATCGATCTTAATTCCTAAAAACACAGATATCCTTTAGCTGCACCTCCGGCTCCAAACAAGTCGGTTTGCCTAAAACATGGAGTAGCTAGTTAGAGCTTAACAAACTCTATCATCAATGGCAGCCTTTTTTAGTAACACATTGAATGCAATGTTTTTATTGGTGGTCTGTATGGTTCCTAGGATGGACTGGCTTGTCTCCAACCCAAACGAATCGCTCCTAATAAAATTGAGACAATCAAGCTCCACTTCATTGTCACCACTATGGATTTCATGTTTCGTCCATATCTGATCCTTGTACATCTTAAAGTTAATATCATCGAAATGGAGGGTTATGGTCATCTTCTCCATTTTCTCATCATCCAAATCCTCCCAGCAATTTTTGAAATCGGGAGTGCTGAAGCCGACATCAAACATATCCTCCAACTCAACCAGTAGTGAATCCATAATGTCGGGATGAAACCTCGACATTGGCGCTCCAGTGTCAAATATCATTGTGTGTCCCTCCCAAGACGACGACGACTCTGAGTTAAGATGATACATATCCAAATGCTTGTCGTTTAAGGACACATTTGTGAGTTTCAACTTGTAAAAGGGTTCAACGTTATATTCATCCCCAATTACCAAGTTGGCCGAACGAGCTCAACTTGTGAGCGCCCCTGCTTTGTACCATCCGAGAAAGTGATCAATTCCGTGGCAAAATAGCCACTAGAATTCGTTCCATCCATGTAGGGTTTGAAGTAATGGCACCGTGTGTCCATGTGAGGCTCTACAACACACTTGTCCTTGTACTTGTCCATGACAGCACACTCGATGGTATTGCATCGTTTGAACTTGATTGATGAAGAACGAGACATATCGTACAGAGTGTTGCCTGGCTGTAGCATGCATCGGTCGCAAGTTGATGTTTGCATCCAGAACACGTCGCTCCCCGTGTCGAAAACAGCAAAGGTCTTGAAACCTCTGGAAAAGTGGATTACGTACTCTCCTTTGTCGAAAACAGCAAACAGACTAAGTTATAATAGTGTACAGCATGAGTTGGTCTTTTTCGCCTGCTTGTAGAACATCTGTCCACAAAAAAAAAAATCATACTCGGGTTAGATCATCCATCGTCTAGTACTCACCTATCATTTGAATTAGCACAGAAATAACGTACCTGGGATGCAGTACTAAGGTCGGAACTCTTCTCAACAAGGCTATCCAACCTTTCACCGCGTTCAAGTACAAGTACACTGTCAATAGTCTTATGCTGCAAGCAATAAATTTCAGAAAGTTATACTCAGAACAACGAAAATTTATTACTGCTACTTAGCCTAAGAGAAGTGTAGGCTTTTAAAATTACGGCAGGAAAAAATAGAATCATTTTTTTCAGATCATGCCACAATGGTTCATAACATGGAATGAGAAAAATCTTGTAGGAGAAAGTACAAGCATCCTAGGACTAGCATAGCTCAGAATCAATTTTAACAGATGTAAATTATTCTAACTGTGTAAGAGAAGGAGCTTACAAGAATAATCTTGGTTTCATCCAGCTCCCTTTGGATCTTCAAAAGCTTATCCGCTTCTGCAGGATCCTGAGATATATATGTGATAAATCAATTAAACTCAAAAGTGCTAACAAACATATGGGCAGATAAGGACACTAACTAGATTATAATTTTCAGAGCCAAAACTATTGAATACTTTGAATCCATGTTCATGTAATATTCATATGAGATGACGTCAATGTAGGAATACCTGATACTTGGACAGAGCTTCATTCAGGTAAGGCCATGGCTGAGCATTATTATCTGAGTTGATAGTCCTCCATGATTCACCAAAATTCTTCTGGTACTCATCTAACACCTGAGAATACTCTTCATTGTGAGCCAAATGTAATACCGAGTAAATACAAGGAGTGGAAAATATTCTTGAAGAGACAGCAATTGTTGGGCAGTATAATCAGAATATGCAAACAAGAGTGCAGACTGCTCTTTACGATCACTAGAAACCTTATACAACAACAACAACAACAACATTATCCCAATGCCTTATAAGGCTCCCGCTTATAGCACGGTGCGGGGGGGAGGGGGAGTCGGATGTATGCAGCTAAACCCTGTGTTAAAAGAAAAGAGAGGTTGTTTCCGATGACCCAAAATGAAGATTGCGTCAAAAAGTTGCATAGTTCGACTACAACTTCACAAAATAAGAAGCATAAACAGTAAAATGAGCACTTTTTCTTTATTACATATAATTCCGAAGCCGGAGAATAGTGAATCTTTGGTTCCATTGGAAAATGGAAAGAACTAAAAACCTTATAAGAGAAGATTTAAACCTTGATCAGCAATGACTGGCATTCAACACGAATGAAGAGATATACAGAAAGGAAGCAACAAACAACAGGCTAACTTTGAGTGGAAGGATATAATTTATCACAGAAAAATGGAAAAGCAATTTCAGATGCATCACTTCAATAACTTACAAGTTTCAACTATCCATTTTCTAGCGCAAATATATTGAGCAACTGAGAGTCTGAGACAAAGAGTGCGGTGGTATTCATGATACCTTATTCAACAGTGAAAATGCGCTACGAACAGGATAGTGGTCATCCATGAATCCAAGTGCACATAGACCTCCTCTGTTGTAAGCATGCACCTTGTATTCTGTAATCAAATTTAAGACGGTTATCAATTCATCCTCTTTGTATCAACTGGCTTTCTTACATGCTATACACTAGCTCATTCATTCACCAACCGGATAGCTACTTAGCCGACAAATTACCAACAAACCATCATTTTGCTTAATTCCATACAATTGTGAAGCCAAAGAATATTGAATCTTTGGTTCCATTCCATCCTAAAACCTAAATTCAGATTAACTAGTAGAGACTACCCCTCCATAACCTCATAATAAATAAAAACTTGTCTTTACAAAAAAACACGAGTGATGAAATTATTGCTCTAGCCAATTGATTTCTAACTTATAACCAGCATGATCGGATGATACCTGAGTGCTGGACAGATTGGCGTTGACCGGGAGGAGTACGTTTGGCGACAGTGTGAGAAACGAAGACGATAAACTCCTTAACGTTGGATCTCTGGAAGTAGCCAAAATGACTGACATCGGAGGCGTTTGCAAGTATCACAGGATCTTCTTCGTCGCTGGAAGCATTGAGTTTCAGAACCAAAAGCGCCGTGATCTTCATCTCCTACAACCCGTTCTTCTTCCCCGTCCCCGTCCCCGTTCCAAAAAAATCTCCATCCCTATTCCCGGTGCGGGGAATCCCCAATACCATTTCCATCCGTATGTGGAAGGTTTTTGGTTTGACAAATTTGTACTAGCTCCAGTGACATGGAATAATGATTTGCGTCAGCTGCTCGAAAGTAAGGAGGTGCAATTTGTTTGGCACGACTACTTGTTATGGGTTGTTGATAATGTGGACTGGATGTGATAAACGAGGGAATGGCAGGAGACATGGATGGTGTTGTAGTTGGTGAGGGAATGGTTGCAAATAGAGTGGGAACGGGTAGAGCTTGATCGAGTAGGTTGACCATGTTGATTGGGAACATGTTGATCACTGGTAAATGGGAATATCTCCTCATTGAACATCACATGGAGAGACTCGAGAGACATATATTTGACCTCTGGGTTTGTGAAAGCACAAAATAGCCCTTGTTAGATGCACTGTAGCCTACGTAGATGAAGAGAGAGAGAAAGAAGTTAATTTGTGGGAGTTGTAGGGCCTGAGGAAGGGATAACATAGCAGCGAAATGATTTGAGAAATACATAATATGAGATTTTGTTATATAGTGTGGAATATGGAGATTGATAATTGAGAGTAGGAGTGATTGTTCGATTTTGAGAAATACATAATATGAGATTTTGTTATATGGTGTGGAATATGGAGATTGATAATTGAGAGTAGGAGTGATTGTTCGATTGTGGAGGTAGGTGGATGTTCTCACAATTCTTGTGGAAGGGATAAGTGAGCTAAGAGTGCAAGACCCTTTTTAACGATGATACAATTTTGTATTTCGACGACACGGTTTTGCTCGAGTGTATATGTGCATGAGATAAGATGGTGGATACCACAAGTTTGAGGGAAATTTGAGATATTTCTGAATTCACCAGTCAAATTAGTTTGGAGATTTTTAATGTCACACGAGAACTAATTTTCTATCATAGTACGAAATTGAATGAATATGGAGAATACTATAGATTTGTGTGACAAGAAATATGTCCAAAAAAATTTTATCCAATCATATATGAAGAATACAAAGTAGTGATTTTTTTATCACCGGTTTGGGCGCCGGGATAGAAAAATATGTTTGATTGGCTCTCTTCCAGCAGTCAATAGCTTCATGCCCAGATTTTCCACATAGTTGACAATGGGTTTGTCCTCTTCATCTTTGATCTCGTCCACAAGGGAATAATTGTTGGAGGAGGGCCGATTTTGGGAGCAGGGGACAATGTTTTCCACATGATTTTGGGGAGAGGGCAAGACAGGTGGTGCGGGCAGAGGAAGTTGAAGAACGGTGTGATGACCGTGCTCTTGTTCTAACCGATCCACTTCTCGAAGGAGAAGGCCAAAAAGGTCATCCACATGTAGATCATCAGGGTGCATCATGAAGGTTGTTATGAACGAGCCATATGATGAATCATGACCATTCAGAATGTAACCGATGAGATCTCCATCAGAGTTGGGATGAAGATTTTCAGCCAACGAGTCAGCAATCGAGCACTTGCGCTCAATGTATTCCAGCATGGAGAATGCTCCTTTGGAGAGATTTGAATTTGCATCTTCTTGGCCATTCAGCGTACTAGTGTATGTGCCTGAAAAGTGCCCTCTATGGCCAGCCAAGAAGATTGAGATGAATTTTCTCTTGCGCCAATGGCAAGATCCCGTTCAGAGTGTGTGGACTTGATCGGTAGAATAATTAAGCGGTCTCGCTTTTTCCAGGTGGTGTATTATGGATTTGGGTTCAAGATGACACCTGCTCCATCAACCGGGGTGGAGGGAATGGGATCTGAAGGTGGATTTGGGTTCAAGACGAACTATTCGAGATTGAATGTCTCGAGTGCATGGATTATTATGGTGCGCCAAAGGGAATAGTTATCCCGTTCGAGTTTGATACTAATCGATGTGATATGAAAGTTGTGGAACCAAATTAGATGTTGCAAGAAGTTGTTGGTTTGTTTGATCCATTGAAATTGAGGAATGGTCACTAGTGGAAAAAACACCTGTTGAGGCGGGCAAAAAACCCCCTGTTGAGGCGGGCAAGGGGCGCTGCAATAGGGGGGGCTGCAACAAATAAATACTTGTTGAGGCGGACACATGTTCGCCTCAACAAGTCACTTGTTGAGGCGGTCAAAATGGTGCCCGCCTCAACAAGTAGGCAATTATAATAAATGCCTCAAAAATGTTGGTGCCCGCCTCTAAATGGGTAATATTTGAGGCGAACAATAGTTGCCCGCCTCTAAATATTGGTGCCCGCCTCACTTAATGACTGTTCGTATCCGTTTTTGTTTTCTAATGAAATTAATTGTCCGAAATTCAAGATGGAGAACATAATTTTGACAAATTGAAATGTTATAATATGTAAAAGAATAAACAATCTGACAAATATATTGATATGAACAAATTTTAGTAAATGGACCTATACAAACTAGATTTACAGTGAATGAAAAAAATCTGATAAAAGATTTACAAGGAATGAACAAATTGATTTGAATGAACAATTTGGAAGAACAAATTAAATGGCCTGCAGAATCGAAGGACGAGAAAATCTGAGGACGAAGGGGAACCATTCTAGATCTGCACTTGGAGCATCCCGAAGGTCGTCAATGGTCGTCCCAATTTTCAGAAACCCTAAAATCAAAAAAATCAATCAAACAAGAGCCTTCTCTGCTTCCATTGGAGAAGACCTCGCTGTACAGAAGCATTGAAGAGGCCACAATCTTCACAAGAATCACTGCTTTTGACAGCCCTTTGCCCGCTATTATACATGCTGCTTGTAACACAACAAAAATCAAGCATGGAAAAAAACTTACTACTGAGATCTGAATCAAAAGAGAAATTAACCTGATTAGGGATGGGGAAGAAGACCCAGAAGCTGTGTAGAAAGAACTGATGGGTTGATCGGAGGAGTAAGACAATGGAGGAAAGAGAGCTTCGGAGATGGCAGAAAATGCTTGGATCTGGGAAGAGGAGAACCCATGATCGACTCTCTTTCTTCCTTCGCTAAAAACGCCGATTTGAGATCGAACCTCTTCCTTCTCCTCTGATCTACCAGATCGATTTGAGATCGAACTAGAAACGCCGCCATGGAATCCGCCTCAAAATCGCCAGATCGGACGCCTTTGGATCTCCTCCTCCGACGACGACAACGACGGCAGCGACTGAAGGGTTTGCTGGGTTGAACGAAGAAGAAAAAGATAAGAGGAGGAGAAGGCGGTTGTCCAGATCTGAAATTACGAGGAGGAGGAGGAGGCTTCTTTGGGTTGAACGATTTAGAAAACAAAGAGAAGGATTAGGGTTTCATGAGCCGTTTCATGAGGCTGCAAAACTTGTCCCAGATCTGTAACAAAAAGAAGAAACCCAGATCTGTAACAAAAAGAAGATATGGGTGTTTTTTCTTCTTTTTTTTAATTTGAGATTTTTGTATATAGGTGAGCCGTTGGATCTATAGGCTATGTATTCATCTAATGGTTGGAAATGGCAATCCGTGCCATATAAGTTAAAGCTCAAGGAAGCCATCAGCTCAATATTAGAGGCGGGCAAAAATTCGCCCACCTCAACAGACCCTGTTGAGGCGGGCAAAATTTTGCCCGCCTCAAAAAGTCAAAACCTGTTGAGGCGGGCAAAACTCTGCCCGCCTCAACAGACACTTGTTGAGGCGGGCGAATTTTTGCCCGCCTCAACAAGTCCAATTTTTTGTATTCGTTGAGGCGGCCAACGTTTTGTCCCCCTCAAAAAACATCTGTTGCGGCGGGCAAGGTTTTGCCCGCCTCAACAAGGGCGCTGCAACAAGTGTTTTTTCCACTAGTGGGTGGAGAAAAAATTATCGCTCTGATACCATAAGGAGAAGCTAGGCACTATCAACATCGAGCTTAACCACTATCACAAAATCAAGATGATATCTTTGACTGGTTATGTTCCTATTTTTTTCATTTTTTTTTGTTTATTATGTGATAAAAATCATACAAATTTTAAAAAGATGATTGTCTATTTAACACGGGAGATACTACTCTTACCACTAGCTGATAAGCAGACTACCCAAATATTCAAAGAGTGTCATATGATTTAGACAACTTTGGGTCTACATTTAAAAGTAAACAACATGAAAACATTGTTATACATACCACTATTTGTAGCAAGATACTGGATGAAAACATAAAAGCAAGCCCAACAAGCCTGCATATTGTTTCACTTTGTGTTATAATAATCGGGTATTCAAATTACGGTTACATCCAATACTGATTTTATTCTGTATCGAAATCGTCGGTTCAACGGTTTTCTCAAACCGTTGAACACCTCTATTTGTAGTTTTTTTAGAGGTTTTTGCTGAAAACTACCCGTTATATCTCCGAATTTGCATGGGACCACCCGTTAAACAAAAATTTGCAAGAAACCACCCAAAAGTGTCATTTCGTTAGAAAATTGTCACTCACCTCAAAATTTTGTTAGTATCACCGTCAGTAAGTGTGTAATTACCAATAACCCCCACTTATTTTCAAAATTTGAGCGAAAAATGGTACTTTGAGGAGCTGGTGATATTTTGTTCAATATATCGCGAGAAACTGAATCCTGATCTGAAAAGTTACCAAACCCAAATTAGGGTAGTTCAAATACAATCTCATCTCGATCTCAAATTCAATGTTGATAGCGAAGTGAATTAGGGATTTTGCGTTCGAAGAAACAACGAAGAAGTAGCAAAGAAATTGAGGATTGAAGAAACAACGAAGAGCTTATATCGAAGAATGAGGGCTTTTGCGAATCAGGGTTCGTCGAATTTGGGACTTTTTCGAATTGAGGATTAAAGAATTAGGGTCGTCGATTTGGGGCTTTTGCGAATTGAGGATTGAAGAGCGACAATCAGGCACCCAGGTCTTATATTGATTTTATATTTTGAATCGAATTAGGGTTCGTCGAATTAGGTTGTTTTGTGTGGGTTTGATTCGTCGAATTAGGGTTAGTCGAATTAGGATTTTTGTTCGTGGGTTTGATTAATTTGGTTAGGGTTCGTCGAATTGGGTGTTCTTTTGCCTGGGTTTGATTAATTGAGTACCATTTTTTTGTTGGGAATGTTTTTGTAGGAAATGCCGAGTGGATCATCAATCAATTGTAATGAGGGCATAGTTTTTCAATGCGGATTAACGCCAAAGATAACCACTGCTCACACATCACAAAATTTTGGAAGAAGATTTCTTTTGGGTGTGCATTATATACACTAAATGTGTATAAGGATGTAGGTTTTCCAATGGATTGATCCTCCTTTTCAAACAGATGCAACAAACATTATCAAGGATTTGGTTATTGAAAAGAAGGAGTTGTTAGCAAAAAAACATGAAGCTTGAAGCAACATTGAAGGCAAAGGATTTGGAGTTGGTCAGTGCACAATCTAGATCGAGGATAGAACTTGTGGTTGTTGTAGCTTTATTTGTGTTTGGTATGGTTGTTGTCAAATGGAGTTAGGATTTTATTTGTATGTTCATTTGTATGATAGTTCAATGTGTTAGCTTGTATGACAGTTTGGTATGGTTGCTTTGCTTGTCAATGACAAATTAATGTTATGAATCTAGTATGAGAGTTTTATGATTCATGTGTTAGCTTGTATGACAATATGAGAGTTTTATGTTTCATGTGTTAGCTTGTATGACAGTTTATAAGGTTATAAAATGAGGTTTATGACAATGTCTTAATTTAGGCAGCAACATTGAGGTTTATGACAATTTATGACAGTTTAATGAGGTTTATGACAGTTTGCTAAGGTTTCTGTCAACTTTGTCATACAACCTAAATGACAAAAGCAAACTTAATAAAGAGAAAAATAACAACAAGAAATACATCAAGAAAGTCTTCAACAGTAACAAACACATGAAAGCAAAGCAGTGAAAGCAAAACAGTGGAAAAACATCAGGAAATAACAGCATAAAAGGCAATCATCAAGGAATTTGCTCAACGTAGTCCTTTCAATAGTTATAGACTTGAATGTCATACACGACACCATTGGAATCTGCACTTTCAAGGTCGAAGAGGCAATCATCATTAATCTTGAGATGATGGTGCTCAACAAAAGTCCTCCAACCCTTTCCAAAGCGGTAGGAATTGTTGGTATGTTTGAGAAGAACTTCCCAAGTTTTATCGCCAACCCTGAGTTTGATTGCATAATCCTTAAATTCCTTCAAGTCCTTGTCTCCATGGTCGGTGGGGATAATCTGCACCATAAAAAATAACAACATTACAATTGTGAAAATGGATTTAAAAACAAGATGTAGGAGTAGCAAAATTACTAGAAGACAATTCACCTCGACATATGTGCGTTTCATTTCACCAAAAAAGCTTTTAATATTGTTGTTCTCTTCACCGTCGCATGAGGAAGAGTCTAAAACAATAACTTCGTTGTAATTGGCCATGATGAGGAATCGGATTTTGGAAGAACAGAGCTTGTAAATTGAGTTGAGTTGAGAAAAAGAAAGAAAGGATGAAAACTGAGTGGGCTCAGGTGAAAACAAGAACCTATTTATGCTTCCAAATTTCAAGAAGGTGAGTAAATGTGGTCGGTGGGTAAATGTGCTCAGATGGGTAAATGTGCTCGATTGGTAATTTTTTGTTTGACTATTTTGGTGAGAAAAACATGTATTGGAGTTAGGTGATGCAGGTGAGTAAATTTTCTTTGACTGCATTCATGTAGTGGAGTTAGATGTAATTTTGGTGAGTAAATGTTGTTCAACAGATGCATAAAAAATCGTTGTTGACAGAAAATAGTTTGCAAACTGCATAGATGCATAAAGGCCTACAAAGACCAGTTATGAGACACAAAAAAGTCGAACCATTGTGACACCAAAATTACATATGCAAACTGCCTACATAAGGTTTGATTTAGGCTCCATAAAAAGCTAGCAAAAGTGGAATATTGGTCACAAAAAAGAGCTAAAACATAAGTTTTGATTTAATTGGATAAAAATAGCATTAGGGCTTGTGGTAAGTCTTCTTCTTCTTGACAGATCTTGTTTTGGCTGAACTATTTGCTCTGGTTGCTTCGCCAATAGGATATATCCTAGAAGAAGTTGATCTGAACTTGGAAACCTACACATAATGGTCATTCCAGTTTAGGGAAACTATAAACAAGCATGAAATGGTCATTTTAGTTTACAATGAATTTTTAGAAGTTGGTCTACCCTTCCTAAAGATTGTGTCTGGGAAGTTTGTGTGACCATTGGATCATCCATTTGTTCCAGTCTATGTGCAATTATTGAATCCTACAAAAAGCAAAGAATTATTAGATCAAATACATCAAAATATAGGTCATTGAATCCTACCTAGAACAAGCAGCTCATTAATATTTACCTCATTGAAATCTTCTTTAGTTGCAGCTTGAACTTGTTCACTCTCAGCTCCAAGTACCCTCACCTATTGTTAGCATATAGAAGACGTCAACACCAATTTAAAAAAAAACTGAATCACACAAAGATTATAAAGATGACTACATGCTTTCTAATATACTTTATTTTGCTAGGCTGGACATGCATTTTACCTTTAGTTGGAGGCCTCTCACCTCTGTTAGGATTACTTGGGCCTAGCAAACTTTACTAGGATTCTTATAAGTTTTCCCGGTGTGACCCTCTTCATGGCAAATCCCACACTCTAACTCGAGTTTTCTTGGTGGATTCCACTTCTCCAGGCTCTTTTCTTCTAGCATGTTCCTTTGGCATTCCAGGTTGAATAACCAGCTTTGGTGGTAGAAGTGGTGGGTGCCCAGTTTTCTCCCATTGGTCCTCTCTGGGCATTGGTTGAACAGAGAGGCTATATGCTCTCAGGTAAGTCTCCCTGGTGTAATACTGATCAACATAATCCTCTACATTCAACCTCCTCTTAAGTATACAACAAACAACATGAGTGCATGGTAGTCCAGTAAGATCCCATAAATTGCATCCCCAACTTCTATTGCCCAAATCCGCAACATATGTCTTACCTACACAATCCACTTCATATCTGTCTCCATCTCCAAAGCACTTGCATCTACACAAATTGTCTAACCTTCTTTCATTTAACTTCTTGGTCACTTCAGGAGTGAGGATTCCTTGATGAGCTTGCATTTTATTCCTTTTTCTAATGAACATTTTCATTAGTTTTCTCCTAATCCACTCACATATAGACATACTAGGCATTTCCCTAGCCTCTAATATCCAACTATTAAATGACTCACAATCATTATTAAGCAACATATCTGATTTTGTGTAGTACTTGAAAGCATGCAAGGACTACTTGTTGGGATCTTTGTTCATGAGCCCGTCATGTGCTTCTACATTCCTTGACGTGATCTCTTGCATTGCCACCTCAAAATCAACACTAGTTGCAGCCCTAGCTGCTTCCCAACAACATCCCTCACATTATCGATCCCTTCATCTTCTTTCAGATACACTTCCAACTTTATCTTAGATATCAAACTAGGATCAATATTTATCCTATTCTATACTAGGTTCCTCCGAGACAAACTATCATTCTTCATATTTGGAGCTTAATAGAACTTGTCATCATACAAGAACCTAACTATAACAAGCATTTGTACAAAAAAAACAATCCAGACATATAAGGGACCCCAAAGCATTTGTAAAGAACTTGTCATCATGATACACCATCAAAGCATTTAGCAACAAACACATAAACCAAAGGGACACCCAAAGCATACTAATCTATACTCAGTCAAAAAAAATTCCAGTGAAAATAATCTATACTATTAGGCAACAATATTCACAGTCAACATTTAATAGGCAATTGAGCATTTAATAACGGGTAACCGGGCAGCACTTTTTTTACACCCGGCAGCACCATCTCGTTCGGAACCCCATTCCGAACGAGATTGGCGGATTTTTTTTTTTTTTAATTTTGTTTCTCGTTCGGAACCCCGTTCCGAACGAGAACGGTCCATTTAAATTAATTTCCATTAAATAAATGCCAAACCGGTTCGCATATTGCGAACCGGTTCGACACTCGTTCGGAACCCCATTCCGAACGAGGATAAATTTTTTTTTTTAATATGACGTCATATCTCGTTCGGAATGGGGTTCCGAACGAGATTACCCGGATATTTATGACGTGTCGTTACCCGTTCGGAACCCCATTACGAACGAGATTCGGCTATATTTTTTGAAAATGCGAACGGCTATATTTTGACGGAGTCTATAAAATCGGAGTTGTATGACCAAATTATCAAACCCAATCGGAAGAAGCACAAAAAATGACGTCTGAAAGCGATTCAACTAATTCTTCAAGGGCAGGTAGTTGGAAAGAAAGACGGGAGTGTTCTTCTAGTGAGACGTCGGTGGAGAAGGAGGTTGATTTGTCTGCGCCGGTAGATGATACATATTTCCATGTAAGTACCTATAAACCTTTTTTTTTAGCGCTGAATTTATTTTATTGATATAGTAGTATTGAAATTTGAGTAATTTTAAATAGGGATACTGTAGTGATGAGGAATATTTAAAAATCGACTATAGTGCCCATTTTACGACTAGTGAGAGATTTCCTACTATGGATCTTCTGAGAGAGTGGGTTAGGAAGGTCGGTTATGCCTTGTGTATGGTTATCACCACGAAATCATCAATGGCCAACAAGAGGATATTTTTGCACTGTGAGCAATCCGGTAGTTATAGAAAACATCGAAAGAATATTAATCTTGAAGGAGATGTAGCAGAACCATCGTCGCAGCGTAGCAACCTTAGTAGGTTAAGGAAGTACAATTGTCCTTTTATGTTAAGAGGATATTATCGACGAGCAACTCTTGTTGAGCCGCCTGGGTGGATACTAAAAGTTGAGAAGGCATGTCACAACCACTGTCTTTCCAGCAGCTTGATTGGCCATGCATTTGCTTCGAGGATGACGGGAGAGCAGAGACGAAAAATAATGATTGCATCAGCGGCCGGGGCAATGCCGAAGGTTATTTATACACAGTTGCTTCAGGAAAATCCGACTTCCACAATATCAAGAAGGCAAGTGTACACTGTGAGGGAAAAGGAGAGGAAGAAAGCATTGGCAAATCTAACCGTGACCCAGTGGTCATTAGATTTCCTCCATCATAGAGCTTATCGTAAAGACATTTACTACGAGACGAATCCGGAGACGGGGGAGAAAAAGTTGGCAGCGTTTTTCATATCTCATCCGGATTGTCAACATTTGTTGAGAATGTTCCCTCGGGTGGTGATCATGGACGCGACGTACAAGACTAATAGGTACACTAAAATTCATTATTATGACTTCAAATACCGTTATAGAATTATAATTATTAATATACCCTCGTTGATAGGTATGGTTGGCCGTTACTTCAGTTTGTTGGATTCAATTGCACCAACTATACATATTGTATTGCGCTAGCGTTC
Organism: Oxyria digyna; assembly: GCA_029168935.1. Taxonomy (NCBI): domain Eukaryota; kingdom Viridiplantae; phylum Streptophyta; class Magnoliopsida; order Caryophyllales; family Polygonaceae; genus Oxyria; species Oxyria digyna. The sequence goes on along the minus strand of JAPVLV010000001.1, from coordinate 58,412,173 downwards.
ATCTGTTGTGAGACAGCCCCATACTATGCATGGGCATTGAAACGGGTCAAGTATTTGTTTGGTGCACTCGGAGGACCGGATTGCATCATGTCTGATCGAGAGCTGGCAACAATTAAGGCGGTTGACCATGTATTTCCTAGTGTGCGTCATATGCTTTGCCATGTCCACGTTGATCGGAATGTTAAGGCATTTGCTAAATTAAACAACCTGGACGAAAAAAGTGCATCTGCTAGCGTTCGACGGGTGATGCGGTCTCACACAGAGAAGCAGTTCGAGGAGAGACTTGATCACTTCCGGAAAACATGGAGGAATGGTCATCTTGTACGATATGTTGAGAGCACATGGTTTACTCCCCATAAGGAAAAACTTATAGTTGCGTATTGCGATGATATACGCCATTTTAGCACAAGAACGTCTAACAGGTAAGATATTTGAATTTGTTTTTAACGAGAATGATCATGACACTCGATGTTTAACATGTACAATGTTGTTGTCAGGGTTGAAGGTCAACACTCGATGTTGAAGCATATGTTTGATTCAGCTGTTGGAGGGTTCGACACTTTAGTGCAACACATTGACAATATGTTTGTCGATCAGCACCGTCGAATACGGGCCGAGATGGAAATGTCCAACCATACTAGCCCGAAGGAGATACAAGACGGGCCTCGGTGGATGAAGACTATTTTCATGCGCATATTGAGGAAGTGCTCCGACAAGTATTTGAGAATGCTACTGAAAGAAGTCCTTAAGGCAAAGGAGGGAAAGATATGTGGCCCATGTGAGGATCCTTGGTGGGAATCAACACTCGGATTGCCTTGCCCACACAGGATTAAGGTGTTTGTAGAAGAAGGAACGCCATTGTTGCCGAGCGACATTGATATCTTCTGGAAGCAGATCAAGTGGGAAGGAGTGGAATTGAAAGACTTCGACTCTGACGACGACGTGCAATTGACTGCAGATAAGGTTCTTATGGATGATTTCTATGAAGGGGTGTTTACCGGTAACGTTGATGATTTCGATATGAAGAGGATGGCTGATAAGTGGCGTGAGTGCAAGGATCCTTCTTCAGTTGATGTCCAGGACCCCCCTCGGGGAGAGACGAAGAGAGGAAGGCCTAAGATTCATGCGAAGAAGACGGGTACAAAGCGAGATCCGGGTTGGGATGAGAGGGCTCAAGCTAAGAAGGAGAAGGAGAAGGCAGAAGCAAGGAAAAAGGGGATGAAAGAGGAAGAGGGTGCAACTGTGCCACCGAAAGCCGATTCACAAAAGAAATCGTCGGTTGCATCCAACAGAGCTTCAAGCGGGGCCACGACCGTAAAAGGGAGTGCAACTAAACCACCGAGGGCAAGAGGAAATGCTAGATCGAAATGTAGCGGTGGCAATTCAATCATTTATCTCGACTTCGACTGGGGGATAGAAAATATAGACCTTTTCATGCTCGCATACATAGCTGTTGTGGAGAAAGTAGGTGATGACGGTCATTGTGGTTATCGATCCCTTGCTCGCTTACTAGGTAAACCAGAGCAACAGTACGTTGAAATCCGATTAGATCTTTCGAAGCACCTCCAACAAAACGGGCACATGTATCATGAGATGCTAGAGGGTTTCAAGACTATCCCGCAACTCATTCGAGAAGTGAATCACATTGGATTGCCATGCTCTCCTGAATTCTGGATGTGCACACCTACAATGGGATTGGTATTTGCCACGAGGTATCAAGTTGCACTAGTGGTGTTATCATGGTTTGGTCCTTGTACATGTCTTCCGATGTTTGCTCCTCCTGGTTCAGAGGCTCCTACCACGGTGTTCGCCATTGCACATGTAGGCAGACGCAACCATTACGTACCGGTACGCATCGATATTTTCCGCTCTTGTATCTTATTTCACCTATGTTTTTTAGTATACAATAACAATTTTGTGTTGACAGATTTGGTTGGTTGATGACAATTGTCCAATTCCACCCCCTCCAAGGCAGTGGAGTATCTACAAACAGCCATCGGTGGACGGATGGGAACAGCGCTTTCAGAGTAGATTCGACAACTACGTATCTGAGAGAGAGTTTCATGGTGGCAGTCCCATAATGACCTAAATCTTGTATTAGTTTGATTCATGCTCTCCTGAATTATATATGTTTGTTTAATGTTTTGGTGGACAATTTATAAATATTTGAGTAATGTTTTTTCAGAATGATGTCAACATAATCATAGAAGCATTAATATTGAAACAACAACATAATTGAAAAACAACAGCACGAGTACTAGGTAAACCAGAGCATGAACAACTAACGATACAAGAAATTAAAAATACTTAATTCTCTATTTGTTAAGTGTTGCTGCCAATTCTGCAGCAATTGCAGCGTTTTCCTCCATGAGCTCGGCGTTTTTGCCTTTCAGTTCATCTATTTCGTTGGCCCATTCTTTTGTTCCAATCCTTAGCAGCTCCATCCCTTCCTCAATTCCTTCAGCCTTTGACCAGTTGCATAAGTTGTCTGCATTTAGTTCTTCAATAACGACCCGTGCTGTGTAGGGTGGATCGATCCAATGTTTGTATTTGCACCCTTTCTCTTCCTCTTCTTCAGTAAGATCATCCCAACATGCATCCGGGCATCCCCAAAATCTTCTCCCATAGTTGACCATGTCCCACTCTATTTGTTCGGTACACATATGCACCGTGGGCTTTTTCTGACACCAACACAATTTCGGACCAGGATCCATTGTCGAGGAAGAGGCTGGAAATAGTGTTGGACGATTTGGATACATATCGAAATTTGAGAAAGGAAATTACAGAGAAAATAAACGGGCATATGTATAAATAATATGGAATGATAGTGAATGTGTGTTTGAAATGGTTTGTTTTAGAGGTATTTATAGACGAAAAGATAAGAGGTGTGTTTGGGAAATACCCGACCCGGTCCCACAAAGTCTCGTTCGAAACCCCATTCCGAACGAGACTTTGTGGGACCGGGTCGGGTATTTCCCAAACACCTCTTATCTTTTCGTCGGACAAATGGCAGCCATGCGGGTGAAGGTGAATCCCGGATTTTCATCTATATATATGTCCCCGGTTTGTTTAACATCATAACCGTGCAAACCAATGCCGCCTCTAAATATTAACCCGATACCCCAAGATGACGATGATGACGATCTTCATAATGTCAAAGCACCGGATCCCACCACGATAAGTGGCCACTCTATGACGCCCTTGCGGTCCCACGTCCAAATCCGGATACGACATCCAACACACCTACAGAATTAGCTTATAACAATTAATAACAATATTGAAAACAAAAAAATGGAATGACATTTAGACGAATCACTTACATCTTCCGGTGCATACTCATCCAAGATGCGCCTGTACTGTTGTAGAGTCCTTTTTTGCCTCAGCGGGGCCTGTCCAGTGGAATAGCGGGACACACGAGCAGTAACTTCTTGGGAGCTCACATCCAGGTTTGGGTTCCCAGGAAAATACGGGAAATGTAACCAAATCCAAATCTCAAGAAGCCTTACGCAACCAGAAAATTGGACGCATCTCGCCCTAGATGCTATACCCAGCTGCCTGTACAACAATGCCAAACAACCTGTACCCCATGCGTACTCATGTATCCTATTCGGATCCTCTAGTAGCGGCAAGAAGCATGTGTCTAACAGGTTGGAGGTCATGTTCATGAACAAAGACTGCTGAATTAGGTGCCACAAAAACCCTGTTGCAATAGAGCCCGGATCGGATCTTCGAGAGTTGATCATCGAGACAACGTGGCAAAAGAATTCCCGCTCGCCGACTTTCCCCCTACCTATGAACTTGACCATCGTTTCCTCCTCATCGTCAAACGGGTTGTCCAGGTCAACGCCAAACAAATAGGAGAACAATTGGGCACACTGCGCTGAATCTGCATCTAGACCCAAATGTGTCCATGGCGTGGTGACAGCACCCCCGTCAATAGGCAGCTCCAGAATCTCCAAAACGTCATGGAGACCGATTCCAAGCTCCCCAAAATTCAGATGAAATGTGTTCGTCTCAGGGTGCCACCTTTCCACGAATGCAGAAAGGAGGTTGTGGTCCACATTCCAAAATTGACCCTTAAGGATGTGAAGCAGCCCCGACTCCTGGGCAATAGCAAACCATGAATCTGGCTCCGGGTCGGTAGGAATTCTAGGCAACCATAGCTCGAAACACTTCTGCCTTGTCTGCGCCTTTAGTTGACGGGGGGCACTTTCATCGGGATTCAGATGTATCCAAATCTCATGAGCAATGTGTTGCCCATAACGAGTCAATATAGTACCCTCGTTGAGTCCTGGAAGAGGAGGAGCCGCAACAGCTTCTGACTGCATCGGAGCAGGACCTGACTGCCGAGTGTGTCGGGATCTACCCCGCGAAGAACCTGACCGACTCGGAACAGGAGATGGGTTCCTAACCCCCGCAGCACTTGACCCCCGAGAACCTGACTGTTGCGGTCTATCACCACGCGATCTTCTATCCCCCCTCCTCTCAGAAGCAGTGATTCGCCTGTCACCCAGATTTCTGTCTTCTCCTACTCTGGATCGGATGTTTCTAACTACCTCCTAGTTTTAACGAAATACATACAAATTTACCATCGATTATTATAACTAAAGTCCATATATGCGATTTTAAGTAGTTTTCAACCTTTTTGGTATTTTCTAAAAAGTGTTGATACGCTTTCCACATGCATTAAACTAATTCTTTTTACCATGCATTGCAGTTAATATTGAAATGAAGCGTTTTCCACTATGAACTAATTTTAGGCCATTACTAAATACAGCCCGGTGCTTTATTCAAACGCCGCCTGGTTTCTCGCGTTCTGCGAGAAGCACGTCCCTCGCGTTACGCGAGAATAACAAAAATATTAAAAATTTAAAATTGTATTCTCGCGTTCTGCGAGGGACGTGTCTCTCGCAGAACGCGAGGGTTATCCGGTACCGGATAAAGTTATCCGGATCTCGCGTTATGCGAGGGACGTGTTTCTCGCAGAACGCGAGGGACGTGCTTCTCGCAGAACGCGAGAAACCAGGCGGCGTTTGAATAAAGTACCGGGCTGTATATAAGAATCGTGTAATTTTAGCATGCATTTGAAATACTATTGACCAATTTCCACTATTTCTACCAAATTAAGCGTATTTCAGGTTTTTAGAAATACTAACCGACTCAATGTTCCGTCTCCGACGTGGCCTCACCCACTAAATAACCCTAAATAACCAGCCAGTAGCCTCACCCACTACCAACTCAACCCACAAAACGAAGAACCCTAGGCCCAATTCGAAGAACCCTAGCCCAAAATCGAAGAACAAAAGCCACAAATCACAACCCAGAAATCACCCAAAATTGTGTTTGACCTAACCCTAATTTGGGGTTTGGTAAAAAAATCTGAAATATATCGGAGTTGATTTTCTCGCGATATATTGAACAAAATATCACCAGCTCCTCAAAGTACCATTTTGCCCTCAAATTTTAAAAATAAGTGGGGGTATATTGGTAATTACACACTCACTAACGGTGATACTAACAGAAATTTGAAGTGGGTGGTGATTTGCTAACATAATGAAATTTTTGGGTGGTTTCTTGCAAATATTTGTTTAACGAGTGATTCCGTGCAACTTCGGAAATATAACAGGTGGTTCCCGGCAAAAACTTTTTTTTTGTTACTCGCCTCTCGATGCGGGTAAATGTTCGTTAATAAGGGCATTCTAGTAATTAGGGTTATTCATGCGTGCTGATAATGTCTCCAATAAGGACTTTCCAACCACTTTGACGAGCTAAAACAGAATTTTCTAAGCCCCAGCCTTTCTTCGGCCAACCCGAGCAACAAAACCCAGTTTAATGGGGGCAACTGACCGTCCAGAACCGCACTACAAAATAGAATAGTATGAAAACAAATACTATGATTACTCACATGCCCAACAGATAAGATATAACTAGGATAAAATCAGGAATTATTTACCTGTTCACATCTGAGGAAGAATAGACGATTTTCCTTGGTAAGAATGGTGTCTGAACTCTTGCATCCATTGCAAATGACATATTCATCTGCAGAAACAAAGTGTGAGTTTCCTTTCAAAGCAATTTAAAAAACCCTTTCCTGAGAAAATTAGATACCAAAAAAATGACATCTGATTTTTCTATCAGGCTAGACAAGCCATAAAGCCACAATCTCGCTATATCACAACTTTCTAATTCTATCAATAACCAAATTAGCCTCGTATTTACACAAACCAAAAGGTAAGACCAATGGTCCTTTCAGGCTAAATATACAACAGCAGAAATGCATAACAGAATTCAATCGAAGTTCAAAATCTAAGCATAAAGCGGCAGTCTAGTTCAGGTACTTACTGACATATTTTCTTAAGATCCCTTCGAAGTTCTTAGGAGCAAATCTTCCCTTGACAACCAACCTTTGTTGCCCATCTAGAGATCCACTAGTTCCCATTTCAGCAAGTAAAAAGGACATAACGTGCTCCGGCTGTCTATGCATCCTGCTCCATCCAAAACAAAAAGGAAAATGAAACATTAAATCTGACAGCTTCTATCTGCTTCCACAAACCTAACTAAAAGTAAGTAACGAGATATACATTTTGCAAAGATCCATGAAATTCACAAACACCGTCTTCTTTGTTCCTTCACGAAGCACCTGTGGTGGCCTCATGACAGTCCTACGACGGTCTCCAGCAAGTTCTGGATTGTTCTCACGGAGGATGTTAAAAACCCTTCCCAAAAGCTGCAGATATCAGGGTGTAATAAATAATTGTGCAAACAGCTCAATATCTTTTTAACAACCAAATTGCTTTAAAGTATAATACACGTACAGGTTGATCAAGAAAAAATTGACGAATTTAAGCTGTAAGCTAGTCATAAAAGTTAACATACCTCTTCATAAAGGTAATCTCGGTCTGTTCCTTCCCACGGATATTTAGGGGTAGACTGAACATTTTCATCTACGTCTTCCTCTTCACCAAATTCATCTGCAGCATCAAATATAGGTGCATATCAAAATTCCAGCAAAAGAATATTTTTATTCCAATCAGAACATATAGTGATATTGATGACACATAAAAGTCTGTTCACGTTCTTACCATCTTTTTGATCTCCTACGTCACCAGCATCCTCACTCAATAGGTTAGATTCAACCTGAAAATATGATGGTTAACTTCATGACCTTTATGGTAAAGTTTTGCACATTATAGAGCTACAAATAATGCCTATGAAACTAGTATAGTAACATACATGCTTCTTCTTCTTCTTCTTTAATCCAGCAAATGAAGGTTCCAGACCATCAGAAACTGCACAAAATAATATCAGGAATTTAGTAAACTAAAGAAAATATCCTTCTCTCATATCCATTTTGTTTACTTCAAAGAGATTCAGGATTCACAAGCCTACACATTAAATATATATTACGAGATCAACAAAAACAAAGTGCTAGTCATTAATACCAGATAAGTTTTCTGTTTTCTCCACCAACTTCTCCACAGGTTCATCAGTAGGATCTTGGATTACAACTTTCTTCTTCTTCTTCTTCTTGGTAGGATCAAATGGAACTATCTAATGAAAGAAAACAGAAGATGAAAACTGATGTCAGTTCTTGTGAACTTCAGCAGAATTTGACACACATGAAGATGGAAAATGAAACCGCATTTTTAGTTGGCAAATTAAACAGCAGTCAGCAAATTGTTTGAGCACCTTGTGGAATTGATTTTTCAAGTTACCTGATATACATCTCCTATTTGAAATAAAGATAGCTATTGCATATATATACTCCATCATATGATCTCAAACTCTGTGCTTGATTGGTATTTTTACAACTACATCAGACAGAAGTAGACCATTCAGCATAACAAGCTAGGATCTTAAGAATAAGTAAAACCTTAATTTGATAGAAGCGAGAGCTCTAAAAAGTAACACCCTAAATTCCGCGAGATGCATCACAAACATTATCCTTTCAGAGAAAGAAGTAAAAATGAAAACAAAATGAAGGATACCCTCCCCATTTTGTTTTCCTATGACTTTTACTGCACCAGAAACACTTCACCTACTTCAAGACTTTTAACCTCAAATTTACCAGCAATGAATCCTAAAACTACAACCCATATCTTACAATCCCCTTCCACATACAGAAAGAAAGGTGAACCTCACCTCAGGAACTTGTTCCTTCTGTTCATTTGTATTCTCTTCGGATGCCATAGTCACTACCAGCTGCAAAACACACCCCAAATAAAACACTAACACAAATTATTACGAAAATCAAGCAATACAATCATTGCATTTCACTATAAAATATCCAAAATCTGAAACTGTATAATTACATGCTTGAAAACAATGAGGTGAAACTACTGAGCAATCCTCATAATACAACAGGGAACAAATCATTCAACCAATTGAACTAAATACTGATTCCAGAGAGCAATATCTGAAGATTGTATACAAGAGAACTACTCGTTTAAGTGCAGAAAACTCTTATAAAACAGTCTTTTCATAGGCTTCAGAAGATATACTTAAATCATTGTGGATTTGTGCAACAGGTTCGAAATCCAGCATATAAATAAGCAACAAGTAAGGTAATGAGGAAAAAGCTGTCAAACATCTAATCATTCATCACCCTTTGGCCACTACCATTCACATTAAAGTAGCTAACCATATACTAATATAGACTAAGTTAAATTAATATTTGATATCTACTTAATAACTTAATAAGTGAACAAACTGGGTCGATTGTTGTTGTTGTACATAATAAGTGAATAAGCAGTACTATTGGAGTCATTCATACATCATTGGCTTACTCTAGAAAAAAAGAAGAAGAAGGTGGCTACTTATTTCAAAATGACAACTATTGGGGGTTGAGAAAATAAAAGCTACATCACAGAAGACAAGGCAATCGAATCCAATTGATAATGTTGCAATCCCGTTACATGATGCAATCCCAGCTAATTGCAATATGCTCAGCAAGCTACCATTTATTTCAAAGAAAAATGTTCTGATGAACATGCAGGCAACAAAAGCAGCAACTTTCATGTGAAGGAAAAAACAACAATCAAGCTATTCAACCAGTAGAATGCAAAGAGATTGCATGAAGCTAAGAAAAAGAAATAGAAAACAAAGCCTAAATTCACATTTTCAAACCCTAAATCACGAATGCGAGTACCTTATGAAATGCAAAACCCTAAATCTATTACATATACAACAATAACAACATACAATTTGAAACAAAATACAATTTCACAAGGTGCGGACACAGACATGGAAAGGAGAAGTATAGAACGATAGAAGAATGGGAGAGAAGACCTACAATGGCTGCTGATCTCTTCACCCCTATTTTTTTTTTGGAGAATTACAATTTTAGCCAAGTGTAATTTCAGAGCTGAGATCCCTCATGAGGCCCAATATCTAACTGGGTCATTTGGCCCATTTTAATCAAGGCAGAGTCTTGATCAAAATCCGGTTCAAAGTCCTTTTTTTTTTTGGTAGAAAGTAGACCTGGCCAAACTAGGGTTTGGGTCGGGCCAGGGCAGGGCCTAATTCAAAATTCTATCAATTTATCAGGGCCGGGTCAAGCTCTCACATTAAAAATGAGACAATTTCGCTGCCCATATCCTCCTATAAGGGCGGGCAAGGCGGACCTCAAATATTTACACAAAGAAATTTAATGTCAAAACTTATTTAGTGCTTACATAGCAATTCACCATCCAAAAACGCATACTAAAAACATCCAAATGCATGCTTACATAACAATCCTCGTAACCGAATTTAACATAACAATAAAAAAACGCATAATAAAAAAATGTCAATTTTCTAGTAAGCTTATGTCGTGGTAATAGTACTCGCATCTGAACATTCATCCTCATCATCATTACATAACCACCAAACACAACATCCATCTTCCTCATCATCAAAGAACCTAAAACTAGGTTTAGAAAGAGTAAGGCTAGTTTTTGTATAATTTTTTTTAGTATTTAGAGTTAGTTGTATTATTTATTAAATTTTATTTTTAATTATAAAATTATATTAATATTTTTTATATTATATATAATATGGGCCGACCCGCAGGGCCACTCCAATACCATATCCCCTCATATTAAAAAAGGGTCGGGCTGGGCCGGCCTTGTTGGATAAAACTATTACCCGTATCCTCCCAAATTTTAGGGCGAGCTGGGAGGGACGGGCCGGCCGACCCCAGTTTGGCCAGGTTTAGTAGAAAGTGAGGTTGGACTCTCATAGAAATTGAGCTACTTAAAAACAAAACGGATAGTGAGCAAATCCCCACACGGGGAATGGGGATGAGAAAAAATAATATCCTCGCACGGGGATGGGGATGGGGATGGGGATAGGGGTCCCCGCCCCATCCCCATCGGGGATCCCCATTCCCGTCCCCGTTTGGGATCCTCGTCCTTATCCATGTTGGGGATCCTCATTCTCGTTACCATTGAGGATCTCCATTTCCGTCCCGTCCCCATCCATGTTGGGGATCCCCATTCTCGTCACCATTGAGGATCTCATCCCCATATTAAATATGCTTAAACTTTGATATACTTTCTATTTAAAATATATTTGTTATTTTTATTTATACATGTATATGAATAATGAAATTTTAACGGGGATACGAAATCCCCATTGGGGAAATTAAATGGGGAAAATTAACGGGTATGAGGATTCCCCAATGGAGACGATGGGGAGAAATTTTAGAAAAAAACGGGGATGGGGATGGGGATGGGGATCATAAAATTAAACGGGGATGGGGATAGTAGGAGTATTCCCCGCCCAGACCCGCCCCATTGCCATCCCTACCGATCGGACGAAAAGTATGAACCGTAGTGGGAAATCAAAAGCAATACTTTGTAGGGTAATAGAAATTAGACCACCTCTTATGTCCAAATATCTTTGATACAATTCAAAGATATTAATTATACAAACAATAAAACTCAATTCATATGTTAAATTAAACATAAAATTATGACATTTTAAAATTTGAATATATAATATCGTATCTTATAGTGCAAACGTATCACGTCGTTTGAATTCTAGTTACTATAAAAAATTTGCATTCACACTTCTAACTTCTCACTAATTTAAAATTCTATTATGATGAGATAAAAAATGTTGGAAATATCTTGTTTCAAGTAGGTTTTCTGTAGGGACTTCCACAACTCCACTAATGTTTTACATACCGGAGTAGTGTTATACTCTTGAGCCTCGTTTGATATCATAGTAGAAATTAGATTGGCATGATGAATCAGATTAGGTATGAGACATGAGATTGCGTGATCACTGGTAACTCATTTCTTATACCATAGGTATAGAAACAAACTGCCCTCAATAACTATTCCAGGTGGATGAATACCCCACTGAATTTGAGACGCAAGATGTGGGTTAGAAAGCTCACAGATATCACAAGCACCTGCGAATAAAAGTAGTTACATGAAGATTTTCTTCTTGAAGGTAAGTTACATGGAGAATTTAAGTTTGAAAGAATCTCCTGAATATACATAGGTGATAAAAAGAGGGATTAATGGATATGTGATTCTTAAGATGCGCCATTTCCTGTCGGTTTGAATGAAGAATTCAATCACCAGTCGTCATCAAGACTAGCACGGTGGAAGCAGAGGACAGTGCACATAAAAATAAAGAAAGCAGTGAAGTCTATGAACATGGCCCCAGTTTCAATCATATCAGCATGCCGAAGAATAGCAGGAATTGCAAAGCTCCCAACTGCAGACGCTCCTGTCAAGAATTTGGCGGCATCTACCCATCTGTAGCAGAAAGTGTCGTCACCCATGTTACTATATCTATATTTATCACTTATTAATGAATGAGAAAATTATTTCAAAGAAATACAATTAGTATTCAGTAAAAGACTCATGCAGACGGTATGCTTACCCCCCACCATCACGACTTAGTAAAAACTGAGTGGACCCACCACCAAAGAACAAACACGGCATTGGAACGAGCACATACATGAGAGCTGAAAGGATGACATAAAAATGATTAATGTAAAATCAAGGAAATATTTAAACTTGTGTTGTAGGATAAGTTGTAGATACCAGATAACAGTGGCCACCAGTTACTATATATTGCACATGCCTGCAATGAACACCAAATCTGAGATTAGCAAAAAACGTGGAAAACATGAGAATGCAGTGAAACAAGATAGCTCAAACATTAAGAGAGGTTTTTTTAAACTCTTTGAGAAAACTGAATTTGAGATTAAAAAATACACAAAGATCCGAGTTCTGAAAATCTTCGTTACAAGTTCTAAATCTAGGTTTTTATCTGTCACTTATCAGGATGTGCACAAAATTGGCATTCATCAAGGCCTGGAAATAAGTGCATCATCAAGCATAATGTTATCTATGACACTAGACCTAACAGATTATCCCAGGGTAAATGTGAATCACTAGTAAACAGCAAAGTAGCAAAGCAAGCCACTTGGTTTAAGAATTTTGTGATAATATAATATCTTAAAGAATTTTACTTAAGTGATTCTCCATTTATATAATAAGAATTTTACTTGTATGCAACACTAGAAATAATATTCAAATCGGTCTTAGACATGAGACATCCCAATAGTTATATTGTTATACAAAGAAGAAAAAATAGCTTCTTGTAAAAGCATGTTTAATCCAATCTTCCTACCATGCTTATGTCATTATGCAATTAATTTAAAAATCCTCTAGGGAGCTTCCATCACGTCTCCAATTTGACCATATTTACAAACTTGGTGGTCTGCTATAAGACAATAATTGTCTTTTCTCTCATTAGTTGATAAGACAACACATCTAGCTAGATTAAAAAAAACAAGCACCCCATGTCAATGAAAAAATAATCCCAATAATAGTAAAAATTAAGTAGTTCTAGCGGAAAACACCCAATTATTCAGATATCAATTAATTCATTCTAATTACCAATGGTGAACACATGTTTTCTTCCAAATCCAATATGGAAGATAAGCTTGTTAACAAACAAAATTCAGTTCCATCCCCATTAATCCTCTCTCTCTTATCAATCACGCTGTGTGCATTCAGAAACCTTTTATCCTCCTTCACAGGATGAGGCAAGACAAGGCCTTTACAAGTTACAACTGAATAGATCTCCCCCATGAAGCCAAATTCAACAAACAAACTTCATCATACGTTCCTCATATTTTATTCAACTATACAGTTAGACCATATTCTAATTCAAATCAACAACCATGCTACGTTAGAAAGTTATGCTACTTGTGCTTGTAAAAAGTTCAACAATCACTTCCAGCTTAACATAACCTACTAGTCGGTCGTTCAAATGGCCCTTGTATAATACACTTCCATTGTCTATTTAACCACGAGGAGAGATACTACTCTTACCACTAGTTGATAAACAGCTAGTACCGAAAACCAAAATTCTGAAAGAGTGTCATGTGATTTAGACAGCTCTGGGCGTACAATAAAAACTAAATAACATGAGATCACTATTACACATACCACTATTTGTAGTAAGATGCTGGATGAAAACATAAAAGCAAGCCCCGCAAGTCTGCAAATTGTTTCACTTTGTGTTAGGATAATCCAGCATTGTTGCAATAACATTAATAAAATAAGAAAGCATTGCTCAAGATTGACCAACTTACACTGTCAAAAGCAATCACCATGGCAAAATCCAAGGCCAGCACAGCAAGAAGGCAAAACCAAAAGTTAGCACAATATGCAATCATAGAGAGAAAAGAGGCAATAGAACATAAACACAAGAAACAGCAAATCAAAATTCATGCAGTATCGATATCTGTTTCCAACTGTATTTGAAATTAGCAAGGAAAACCAGAAGATATAATTGATCCTAAGGAGTCTGAGACAAATGCCATACTTCATCATGAGTCAATCTCAGCAACAGCTTATGGCGTCAACAAGGCAAGACCATTTTTTTAGCACCCATAGCAAGACTTTGCAATTGAAGCAGAAGATTTTATTGCTGAACTAACTAAGACTTGTTTGCTAATTTGGGATACGCGAACAATATAGGATTTGAGAAACAATATCATTTGACTGATCTAGTGATTGGACTTTCAAGAGATCATTCCACTACGCCACTGTGTGTACCACAGAATTCGGTATAAAAACTTGGCAGGACCCATCACCCAAACTTTAACCCTAACCCTAAAGTTTTCAAATTTCAACTAGGAATTGGTCCAATTCCGAAGTAACCCTAAAATTTTCGGCATCGCAAGTGTAGAGAATCGCTGGTCCTCTCCGATCGATCAGTGTGGAATAATTTCTAAGCCAAGACGCATTTCCAACCGAAAAAGGAAAGAGTAGAGAGAAAGGCGTACCTTCAACAGTCATCGCCATGGCTATGGAAGCCAATTGCAGAAAATACTGGTAAAGGGAAAGTAGTTGGTGGGATCGGGAAAAGAAACTAAACTACACAAGTCGGTCGTTGGAGGAACTTGGCTGATCGAAACCCCCGTCGAATGAATTGTCAGGCGTACCATCAGTAGTCGGTGGAATCGGAATTCCCAGTCTAAACGACGCGTTTCGGCGAGCCAAACAGTAGTCCATTTTTATTGTGGTACAGATTTATATTACCATTTTCATTTTTTTTTCATTTTTTTTTTAAAGAAAAACATTTCATATCAGACAAGCCTGATACACTAGTGGAAAAAACCCCTGTTGAGGCGGGCAAAACCCCCCTGTTGAGGCGGGCAGGGGTCACTGCAACAGGGGGGCTGCAACAAGTAAATACCTGTTGAGGCGGGCATTTAATTATGGCTTCAATATCAACTGCCCGCCTCAAAAGATTAGGTTGTTGAGGCGGACAGGGCAATGCCCGCCTCTAATTCTGCGTCTAAATTGGCAATGCCCGCCTCAAAATTTGGTACACATGCAACCCATTAATTTTTAATTTCATTAATAAATTGCTCAGATTTACAATTTGCTCAGATTTTTAATTTGCTCAGATTTACAACCTCAAAATTTTGAAGCTCCAATTAACGATAACCATTTACTCAGATTTACAAATTTGGTAGACAAATCTCATACCCAATTTTACAAATTTTACACAGATCAGATCGATTTACAACTCAAAGGTTTTACAAATTTGCAAATCAGATTTACAACACAAATCAAAGATGAAACCCTAAATTGAACTTAGATCTGAGAAAATTACAAACTTAACTCGATTTGTACACAGATCTGCAACCCAGTTTGTACAAACTTAACTCGATTTACATAAAAAAAAAAAAAAAGAGAAAGCGATTGTGGTGAGAACTTAGAACGAAGGATGGTCGGACCAGATCTGCTACCCTAAATTTGGAATCACGGCGAAGATGGTGAGAACGAGATCTGCAACCCAATTTGTACACAAATCTGCAACCCTAAAAAAGGAGAAGATGGTGAGAAAGAAGATGGTGGCTGCAAACCTGGAATCATGACGAAGATGGTGAGAACGAAGATGGTGGCTGCAAACCTGGAATCACGGCGAAGATGGTGAGAACGTGATCTGCAACCCAATTTGTACACAGATCTGCAACCCTAAAAAAGGAGAAGATGGTGAGAACGAAGACGCTGGCTGCAAACCTAGAATCACGGCGAAGATGGTGAGAACGAAGGAGAAAGCGACGTGTGGCTGCGAACCTGCTTGGATGGCGCCGGCGACGGAGAACACTTGTTGCAGAGGTGCGGTTTCCGACAAATTTTAGTCGGCAGGGGAGGTTAGGTTTTGGGGCTTTTTGAGAGGGTTGAAGATTGATTGAAGGGGATTTTGGTAGGGATGTTGAAGGAGATTAAGAGGAAGAGGAAGGAGGAGATTAAGAGGAAGAGGAAGGAGGAGTCAACGAACCGAGTTTTGAGGCGGGCACATGACTGCCCGCCTCTAATGTCTGTGTTATTTTGAGGCGGGCGCCTTACTACCCGCCTCTAATCTCTTCGTCGCATCATTTGAGGCGGGCGCCTTACTGCCCGCCTCTATTTTTGGGTTCTGTTGAGGCGGGCGCCTTACTGACCGCCTCAACAAGTCAAAAACACAAATATTATTTGAGGCGAACGGATATTTGCCCGCCTCTAAAGTACCTGTTGCAGCGAACTAAACGACTGACCGCCTCAACAGATAGTAGAATAAGACTTTTTGCGTCGGTTTTTAAGGTGACCGCCTCAACAGGGGGGCTGCAACAGGTGTTTTTTCTACTAGTTGAGAGGTCGAGGGAAATCCGACGACGAATAAACCGTCAGAGGGACACAAACTACAAACAAATAAGGAGAATACAACACAACAATAAGAAACATAAATAATCGAGGAAGAGGAATGAGCGAGCACAAACAAAGGAGCCTCCACCGGTAAACGAGTCAAGTGAGAACAATCCCGAGAAAGTGTTGAATGGACCACCATGACTACCATGACATCTTTCATGGGCCTCAAAACAACCATGACCATAACGGAAACAACTCAATCTCCACCAAGAGCCAACTCCACAACTGCAACGTAGTACACATATTCTACTTGAATACGAGAATGTGACAAACAATGAAAATGACGTAAAGAGCACCTTAGATTAAAAAAATCTGAAGCTTAACCGAATTGTTAAGCGGCGGTGATTATACATCAAATACGAAATTTGTACCCCGTCAACAATTTTTACTCAAAAAAAGGCAAAAGCTATACGCACTACATTTTGCAACTTTCCACACTACATTGTCGTACGCCCAAAATGGGCGTACGCTGGTTTTGGGCGGACAATGCAAAATCCCAACATCGAATGTGAGGCAAAATACAAAATACGGTATTATGTATACGCCCAAAATGGGCGTACAGTATAAATTTTAATAATATAGCCGTTTGAAAATAGCCGTTGGGGAAATACAATTTTTTACTCGTACGCCCATTATGGGCGTACGCCCATAATGGGCGTACGAGTAAAAAATTGTGTGTAACGGCTATTTGTCCAAATTCAGAAGTGACCGTTGGGGTATATTTTGCCTGTACGCCCATTATGGGCGTACGCCCATAATGGGCGTACGATTGTTTTTATCCCAACGGCTATTTTTTCAGAATATGACCGTTTGGGATGTAGTATGTGTATAAATGTAGGAACTTCGGATGGATGTTGAAGTCAAAAATGTCAAATAGGAGAGTTACAAATTTGAGTGATGGTGAGGAGTTTGAATATGTGACGGAGATTGAGTATGGGAGCGGTGAAGAGAACGAGTATGTTGAAGAGAACGAGCATGGGAGTGACGAAGACGATGCGATCGTGGATGAGAAAGAGTATTTTAGTGAACCCGACGACGGGATGTGGGACGACGATACCGACGAAGAAGGAGGAGACTTCGACGCCGGAGATTTTTCGGTTAGTAATTAATTAGAATCGTTTCGTATTTATTTACGTTATTTAGTTGCAAATAATTTGTAGAAGTGATAGTTTAGATTGATGTGGACTCGTAGTTTTAAGTTTTAGTTGTGATAAATATGGTAGTTTTTATTAATTATAGGGTATGGATTACTATGATTCGTTTGATACCGAAGAAACGTTTCCTACTAAGGAACACTTGAGGCGTTGGGTTCAGAGTATTGGTAGACAACTTATGATGGTATTAGTGACTCGCCATAGCAATGAGCGTCAAATGAATATAATGTGCTCGCATGCTGGAGTGTATAGATCAGGGAAAAAGAAAAGAGAGGATGGCGAAACAGAGGAGGTTGTTAATACAGAGCGGGATAGTAGGGATAAGAAGTCGGATTGCAAGTTTGAGATCCGAGGATATAGGTTCAGGCCGAGGGATGCGAGAGATGGATGGTATGTGAAGGTAAAATACGGACAACACAATCATAAGCTTTGCACTAGCTTCATTGGCCATCCGTACATGGGTCGAATGACGCCGAATGAGGTGAAATTTGTGACGGTATGTGCGAACAGCTTGACTACGCCGTCTGTTATTGCTACTCAGTTGAGTGCGGCCTTTCCAGGGAATACAACATCCACAAAACAAATCGCCAACTTTATTCAGAAGATGCATTTTGAGGATCGTGGAGATTTGACTGTTACACAATGGACCTTGAAGTTTTTGAAGGAGCGCAGCTATGTAGTGCATCCCCTCTGCAAGAAGAAATCAAACGAGGTGGAAATCTTGTTTTTTGCCCATCAAGACTCGTTGCACTTGTTGAAGATGTTTCCGTACGTCGTGGTTATTGACGCCACATACAAGACGAATAGGTACATAATAGTTGTATATCAAAAAAAATTTGTTTAAATATATTGCATATGCCTCTTCCTTCATTATTTAAATATATTATGCAGGTATAAAATGCCTCTTGTGGAGATTGTCGGTTTCACTTGCACGCATAAGACATTCAACATTGCATATGCATTCACGGGTAAGGAGGAAACAATGCACTACTTGTGGATAATTCAGAGGCTTAGAAAGTTGTTTGAGGATGCCGGAGTAATGCCGACTGCAATAATGACCGATCGAGAACTAGCTCTCATCACTGCAATCAAATATGTGTTCAAAGATCTTCCGGTTCAACACCTCTTGTGTTGGGTTCATATCAAGCACAACATCGAGGTAAACGCTACCAGAATTTTGAAAAATAAGGAATCGGTGAAAAGGTTGTGCTCGCAAGTATGGAGACTTTTTCTATCAAGAACGGAGGAACGATACGAGGAAAGACTGCTAGGATTGAGAACATCTTGGAGAAGCGTCGTCGTCGGATACATTGAAAAGGTGTGGCTTATCCCTTATAAGACAAACATTGTTTGCGCATGGACGGAACACAATCTTCACTTCTTCACGAGGACCTCAAACAGGTAATTTTTTTTAACTTACTTAAACGTTTCCGATTTATTTATTAGTTTGATTATGTAACAGTTGTTTTACTTAAACGCGACATTGAATGAATAAAACATAGGGTTGAGGGAATGCATAAGGTGTTGAAGAAAATAATCGGTTCAAGTATAGGCGGTTTTAATCGAATGGTTGTGAGGATCCATGCAGCCATCGAGGGCCAGATTGTGAAGGTGAGGGCCACCATGGAAGAGGATCGGATCAAGACACCCGGGGTTTTCAGACGAATGAATCCACAAGTGAAATTGATATTTCGGCATCTATTCCATAATGTGTCTGATAGAGCGTTGCATAAGTTGTGGGATATATGGGAGGATATAAAGGCGAAGAATTATGAGGAACATTGCGAAGATTACTGGATGCGAGAATGTCAAGGCCTACCGTGCATCCACGAGATGGTGCAACATATTATTCAGAAGAAGCCATTCAAGCTCAATCAGATTCACAGATTCTGGAGGCAACTACAATGGGATAGGATTGAACTTGATAACGGGGAGGTAGAGATTGGTGTACCTCAGACCATGCGGGAGTTGAGATTCATTGAGCTCAACGATAGATGGCAAAAGGGGGAACTTCCTGAAAGTCAGTGGTCTCAGATAGCGGACTTGTACACAATGTTGGAGTATCCACATCAAAGTCTTGCGTTGGAGCCGACGGGAATCAAGGATCCTGGCAGACCAAGAGGAGCGGTAGGAAAGAAGTGGGGAACCGAGAGAGAGATGAGCGCGTTTGAGTACGCAAGGGAAGAATTAGAGAAAAATGATGCTGCGAAGGCGAAGAATAAGACGGTTAGAGGAAAGGGAAAGGGAAAAGCAACGGCGGCACAACCTACTTTCAACGAGCCTACTATAATGAGGGAGTTTGAAGTTGCTGGGTGCACTGCGGCAGAGGCGTTTGGTCATTCAAGTGGCACTGGTGGAGAGGGGTTCGGATTATCAGGTTGCACTCTTACAGATGAGTTCCCTCAGCCAACAAT
Source organism: Oxyria digyna (assembly GCA_029168935.1). Lineage (NCBI taxonomy): Eukaryota > Viridiplantae > Streptophyta > Magnoliopsida > Caryophyllales > Polygonaceae > Oxyria > Oxyria digyna. Next base: position 58,392,391 of record JAPVLV010000001.1, on the reverse strand, counting down.
GACGAAATGTGGGGTAGACTTCGGGGTTGACAATGTTGATCTCTTCATGTTTCCATACATTGTAGATGCACAAGACGTAAGGGCGGATGGACACTGTGGATATCGGTCACTAGCCATGTTGTTGGGGCATCACCAACAAGAATATCCTCGCATTCGCATGGAACTGACTACGGAGCTGTTAGAGAACAGTGATATCTACAGACGAGTCATGACCAGACTACGCCCGGATTTGGCAAACAACTTCGACGCTCTTGTTCAAGAGGTCAACTATAGCAGATCACCATGTCCTGAAAGATACTGGATGAGTATGCCCATGATTGGATTAGCATTTGCCACTAAGTTTCAGGTTGGTTTGATATACTTATCCAAAGTCCGATCATATTTGTGCTTACCGATGAAGGTGTATCAACAATGCTCCAGTCATGGTTTGAAAATTTATGCAATGGCTCGTGTGGGCTTAGCAAACCACTACATACCGGTATGATTTTCACTAAAGTATTTGTGATTTTCACTCAATTTTCTTAATGCTTAACATGGTATTTATGTTTTGTAATTTAGGTGTGCCTTAGAGAAGACTGTCCGGTACCATTTGTACCTGGAGTTTGGCGCATTTCAAGGATCCTAGTGCGAATGAATTGGATCGCGGGTTCGCGCTGAGGATGCAGCAATGGAAGGACTATCGCATTAATTATGGTAGTATAGATGTTGATCTGTAGTGAATTCGGATGTGTTGAATGTTTCACCTTTTGAAATTCTAGTTGATGACTTCTGTTGTATGTCTGTTATGCTTTTAATATCTTGACTCCTTTTTAATAGTATTGTCTTGTCTGTTATTTTTTAATGTTTTAGATGGGTTAAATGAAACAAGTTCTGAATTCACTACAAGGGATTACTTGTTAAATTAAAACAGACACTCCAGAAACTACAACAGACTTAGCAAAGACGTAACAACTTTCAAGACACATAACAACATTACATCCTAATCGGAATCAGGGGAAGGAGGACCACGGCCATATTCATTGGGAAACAGAACTCCAAGGTGGAATAAGGCTGATTCTTTGTCCCACCTGTGAAAAATACGAAGTTTGAGCTCCATGTCAGCGTGTTCCTTCAACAGTTTGGCCATGACTCGGAGATGATGAGGGTCGTATTCTGGCTCCAGATACACGATCCTCCAGTTACAATCACATGTAACAAACCTTCGTCCATACGTATGGGGATTGTCCTTGTTATTAGCAGATAACACGGTGAGTGTCTTTGAGCACCTTCTACTAGGGCACTGGATCTGAGTGCCTTCAGCTGGAACTGGGGAGGATGAAGATGATGCCATGCTTGTTTGAATCTGTAATACAAAGTAAGAAAACATTTTAGAAACAATGAAGATATCTATCCAAATCAGTAAAAAATGAAACTTACAGAGTAAGAACTTGAAACAATTAAGATTTTACGGCGGAGTGAGAATGTGATGAAAGGGTTCACTGAGGCAGTGAATTTATAGCCGAAGTTTTACTAGGGTTAGGGAAAAATTGGGTCGGTGTAGACAAAAGGCCCACAACAACAAAGGCCCAATAACTTAAAATTATGTCATCCAGCTGTGACTTCTGTGACTTACAGCTGTGTAGTAGCTGTAACACATTCATTTTCATATAAGTGACATCCAGCTGTATGCTAGATGTAGAATTCATCCCAACAATTCAAACCATCAGCCGAACATTTCAGCCCAGCCAAGCCCAATAATTCAGCCCAACCAAGCCCAAATAATTCAGCCCAGCCAAGCCCAAATAATTCAGCCCAACCAAGCCCAAATAATTCAGCCCAGCCAAGCCCAAATAATTCAGCCCAGCCAAGCCCAATGAATGGAGTAAAACGGGATTAAAACGAAAAACGGCGCGAAAATCGAGTAAAACGGGATTAAAACGAAAAACGGCACGAAAATCGAGTATAACGGGATTAAAACGAAAAACGGCGCGAAAATCGAGTAAAACGGGATTAAAACGAAAAACGGCACGAAAATCGAGTAAAACGAGATTAAAACGAAAAACGACGCGAAAATCGAGTAAGACGGGATTGAAACGGCGCACGGCGCGAAAATCGAGTAAAACGGGATTAAAACGAAAAACGGCGCGAAAATCGAGTAAAACGGGATTAAAACGAAAAACGGCGCGAAAATCGAGTAAAACGGGATTAAAACGAAAAACGGCACGAAAATCGAGTATAACGGGATTAAAACGAAAAACGGCGCGAAAATCGAGTAAAACGGGATTAAAACGAAAAACGGCACGAAAATCGAGTAAAACGAGATTAAAACGAAAAACGGCGCGAAAATCGAGTAAGACGGGATTGAAACGGCGCACGGCGCGAAAATCGAGTTTATGAAGGGACGTACAACGAAAAATGACAAGAAAAGGGTATTTAGCAAAAAGAAATAGTTTTCATAATGCAAGGGGTATTTAGCCAAAAAAACTTGAAAAATTTGAAAAGGAAGGGGTATATAGTAAAAACTTTGGATAGTTGTGTTTGAAATGGATAGTTTGGGCCCAGTTCGTTTAAACGCCTTAGAACGCTAAAACTCAAAATTTGAAAATTGTAACATGATAGAAAATGAAGTCTTTAGTCGTTATCAATTCTCGGAATCGAAAAAAAATCAACGAAAACGTCAACGGGCCTAATAAGGCCGAATTGAGATTTGGTGAGGCCCATTACCTAAAAACGACATAAAACGGGTTAATAAGACCTTAAACATTGAAAAACTTGAAATGTAAAAGTTGTATTTGAGCATTACCAATATGACGGTTTCGTTTTTATAATAAAATAACAAAATGAACACTTCGAAATATCTAAACAGTCACTTTCACCTTGTAACGAGTTAATCTCAAGTATATAAGTCGTATAGTTTTACTCATATGTGTGTGAAATCAATTCGTTACTCAAATAAACTTTACATAACACTTTCATTAAATGTTATGAAACACTCAAATACTCCAAAATAACGACATTTCACATCTTCGTATTGTCCATATTGTTTGATTACTCGATATTTAATGAAAGTTTTAATGAAATACGCATAAAATTATGATTAATCAAGCAATATGGACAATACGAAGATGTGAAATGTCGTTATTTTGGAGTATTTGAGTGTTTCATAACATTTAATGAAAGTTTTATGTAAAGTTTATTTGAGTAACGAATTGATTTCACACACATATGAGTAAAACTATACGACTTATATACTTGAGATTAACTCGTTACAAGGTGAAAGTGACTGTTTAGATATTTCGAAGTGTTCATTTTGTTATTTTATTATAAAAACGAAACCGTCATATTGGTAATGCTCAAATACAACTTTTACATTTCAAGTTTTTCAATGTTTAAGGTCTTATTAACCCGTTTTATGTCGTTTTTAGGTAATGGGCCTCACCAAATCTCAATTCGGCCTTATTAGGCCCGTTGACGTTTTCGTTGATTTTTTTTCGATTCCGAGAATTGATAATGACTAAAGACTTCATTTTCTATCATGTTACAATTTTCAAATTTTGAGTTTTAGCGTTCTAAGGCGTTTAAACGAACTGGGCCCAAACTATCCATTTCAAACACAACTATCCAAAGTTTTTATCCACATTCACTATCTACTATCCACTATCCACATTCAATATCCACTATCCACTCTCCAAACCCTATACCCTAAACCCTATACCCTAAACCCTATACCCTAGCTAGGTTTTCCTCGGTTTCCGCGTCATGTCTCGTCTTAGCCTGTTTTAAGTCGTTTTTTCTCGGTTTTCGCACAAATTCTCGTCTTAGCCCATTTTAAGTCGTCTTTCATCGTTTTTCGCACAAATTCTCGTCTTAGCCCGTTTTAAGTCGTTTTTCATCGGTTTTCCCACAGATTCTCGTCTTATCCCGTTTTAAGTCGTTTTTCATCGGTTTTCGCACAAATTCTCGTCTTAGCCCATTTTAAGTCGTCTTTCATCGTTTTTCGCACAAATTCTCGTCTTAGCCCGTTTTAAGTCGTTTTTCATCGGTTTTCCCACAGATTCTCGTCTTATCCCGTTTTAAGTCGTTTTTCATCGGTTTTCGCACAAATTCTCGTCTTAGCCCGTTTTAAGTCGTTTTTCATCGGTTTTCGCACAAATTCTCGTCTTAGCCCGTTTTAAGTCGTTTTTCCTCGATTTCCGTGTCATTTCTCGTCTTGTCCCGTTTTAAGTCGTTTTTCCTCGATTTCCGTGTCATTTCTCGTCTTGGCCCGTTTTAAGTGCGAAAATCCTAATAATATACATCAAAATATACATCAAACAAACATCCAAAATATAATACTGAACACAATCATATCATTGCACAGGCCCATCCTCCTCTGGTACTACATCACCAGTCCATATGCTGATCCACCCCCTCATCATCCTCGCTTGTCCTGGAGGCAGAGTGTCACCATATGCACGTAGGAAACTGGATATCTCAGAGGCGAGTATGTTGCCCCGCTACATTTTCAAAATGTAAATATAAGTAGAATAAAATAGATTATAACTATTACTTGAGCGATATTGACTGAAATACGTACCACAACTACAGAGGCTGTCGCAGGTATATGTATGTGCTCGGCACGGTGGTCAAACGGTGCCCGTGGGTCCTGCCTGGGTGATCTGGAATCAACATAAGGATGTGACATGGCATTAAACCATGTCCGGTATCCATCCTTGCAATCCCATGCATACTCTCGAAGTCCTCGTCGATCCTGCTCGTCTAAGGTGATCAATCGATCCGACAGGGTCTCTGGGGCCCAAGTGCAGTCCTCATCCCCGAATGTGACAGTGTACCCCGATGCAGAATCATTTCTGATCGCAGTAGGTGGTGTAATCGGGGGTTCGGGTATGCCTTGCACATACCCGAATTGTCGCAAACATCGGTCTGGATGGTGCGACTCCCTGACCTCAAAGGACTCTAGAGGCCCCCGAAATAGACCTAACCTATACTGGGGGTCGTTGAGATCCAACTTGCCCCAGGGGTTCCACTGAACCTATGTTTTTTTTAAATGACAAACGTATTTTTAAAAATAATAATTGCATAACATATGATGAAATTACTAATTAAATAGTACTTACCTCTGCATATGTGATCTGGTCAAGGACCAGTCTGAGGGAAACTAGTCGAGCAGGATCCTTATGGTATCTGACTTTGCTGTTTTCCCGGATAGCCGCCGCTGAGGCATTCATGGATGTCAAGTCCTGCGTAGCATGACCCCGAAGACCATGGAAATACGCCCATATCCAAGCCTACAAATACCAGAATTTCATAATGTTTTATACATAAGCAAAATATACACGAAAAAACAAAAAAACATTAAACGAAAACTACCTTCAGCAGGAGCGGACAACCAGCAAACCCCTTCGATTGAGCACGGGAGGCCTGACCCAACTGTCTGTACAGTTCAGCCAAGACGGCTGTCCCCCAAGCATAGGACCCTGTCTCATTGTGATCTACGAGGATGCTAAGGTATTTGTGCTTCACCTTCATCCGAGACTTGTCGACAAATGTCGTACTGCCTAACAGAGACAACAAGTAGAGCGAAGCAATATCACTCTCTTGCTGAGGAGTCCTGCAATTAATAACAACAAATGAATTAGTAACGTTAATCGAGAAATTATGAGAAATTCTTATAATATACGATAATTTACCTGTCCCGTATATCAAACATCTGTAATAGTCGGGTGTGGATCGTCGTGATGCCTATCTTGCCGTGGATGTTCAAACCCCCATCTGATAATTTATCACGGATTATAAATATTTAATTCAATCAACTAAAAAATGGAATCAAATATAAATAATAAAATAGACTCTACGTACGTAAGCATAGCGCAACAGCCTCCTCGATCGTAGCAAACCCGAACATCCGTTGCACATGAGGATGCACAAACCCATCTATGTCTGCCTCAACAGATCTGACAGCTCGTCCATGGATCGGAAGCTCCAGAATCTTCAGCACGTCTAACAAGGTAGGAGCAATCTCACCAAATGCAAAGTGAAACGTGTTGGTTTCTGGATACCAACGCTCCACAAATGCAGAAATCAGAATCGGATCGATGCTGTTGTACTCGAGCCGGGGATCTGCAAGGACATGTAAGTGGCTCCGCTGAACGAGCTGCCACCATGACCCAGGCACATTAGATTTATGCCTATCATACTCCCTGAAGAAGTCCTTGCGGGTGTATATATCCAACACCCTCTTCAGCTGATGTACGAAAGAGAAATTAATGAATTAGAAAAGCGTGTGGATCGTTTTACCTCACAAATTCATTTAGAAAACAACGCATACCTTCGATGAGGGCGGTATCACATAAGCCGGGTCATGCTCAATACGCTCTGCAAGAGACAACGTCTCAGTCCATATCACCGGAGCAATGTGGGTGCTGTAATCCACCAAAAGCCGTGAACTGAGAGGACCTCCAGGATGCCCCACATAATCTGCATCCCCTGGAACCGGTACAGCTAAGCCCGGATCAATGTGCTGAACAGGCTCCTGAACAGGCTCCTGAACAGGATCCTGAATGGGCTCCTGGAGGTCTGGCTGATCCTGAATCTCCTGCTGATGATCCTCTGCAGAAGGAGACAATGATCCAACTGGAGATGGCTCACGCAGAGGTGATCCCTCATAGTAATCATCATGCATCTGCGCCTCCAAATCTCCTAGATCTGCAACCTCTGGCTGATCTGCAACCTCGGTTGCCTCCGCCACCTCCTCTGAAAACTCCTCCGCCTCACTAACATCCAAATCATCCATCAAAGCTTTCCCTGTATCTCCTATATGCACTCCTGGAACGTCTGGAGGAGATCCACGACGTCGGGAAGCTGTGATCCCGCGTGCGCTAGGGTGACGAGGGCCCTTCTTCTTCTTTCTAACAGAACCACCCGTCGGAGCAATAGCCCTCTCTAAAGCCTATTTTCATATTTACGAATTATTATTTTATATTATTTGACGTTTTTCTTTTAAATATTTAATAATGTATTAATTACTAATTTTTTCTTAGGTACGACTTATTAATAATTTATTAAGACGCTATTTAATAATGTATTAATTACAAATTAATTCATTTCTTAGTAAATAACAACTAATTAATATTATATTAATAAATATTATTTAATATTATATCTTTTTCTTTTACAAGTTATTTATCGAATAACGTGAAACGATAAATAACGACTAATTATTCTTTAAATCGTTATTTATCGAATAACGTGAAACGTGAAACGATAAATAACGACCAATTAATAATATATTAATAAATATTATTTATTAATATAATATTATTTTCTTTTAGCTAAACGATAAATAACGACTAACTAATATTATATTAATAAATATTATTTACTAATTAATCTTATTCTTTAAATCGTTATTTATCGATTAACGTAAAACGTGAAACGATAAATAACGACCAAATAATATTATATTAATAAATATTATTTATTAATATAATATTATTTTCTTTTAGCTAAACGATAAATAACGACTAACTAATATTATATTAATAAATATTATTTACTAATTAATCTTACTCTTTAAATCGTTATTTATCGATTAACGTAAAACGTGAAACGATAAATAACGACCAAATAATATTATATTAATAAATATTATTTATTAATATAATATTATTTTCTTTTAGCTAAACGATAAATAACGACTAACTAATATTATATTAATAAATATTATTTACTAATTAATCTTATTCTTTAAATCGTTATTCATCGATTAACGTGAAACGTGAAACGATAAATAACGACCAAATAATATTATATTAATAAATATTATTTATTAATATAATATTATTTTCTTTTACCTAAACGATAAATAACGACTAACTAATATTATATTAATAAATATTATTTACTAATTAATCTTATTCTTTAAATCGTTAATTATCGATTAACGTGAAACGTTAAACGATAAATAACGACCAAATAATATTATATTAATAAATATTATTTATTAATATAATATTATTTTCTTTTATCTAAACGATAAATAACGACTAACTAATATTATATTAATAAATATTATTTACTAATTAATCTTATTCTTTAAATCGTTATTTATCGATTAACGTGAAACGTTAAACGATAAATAACGACCAAATAATATTATATTAATAATTCATTAATAAATCTTTTTTTAATCGTTATTTAAACGTTAAACGATAAATAACGACTAATTAATAATTTATTAATAAATAACAAATAATATTAACGTACCTCGTGGATCGAGAGCGTCTTCTCCGGCGATATCGAACGGGCCCGTTTTTCCGCACCGCCCCGATCACGACCACCCCGACCACCCCGAGCTCCACCCCGACCACCACCCCGACCACCACCCCGACCACCAGCTCCACCAGCTTCACCTCCAGCCACCTCGACAGCGCCACCAACCTCCTCCCCTCCACCACCAGAGCCCTCGCCACCGACCACCGCAGCACCACCACCCCCCCTTTTTTTTTTCGCCGGATTCCTCTTCCGCCCTACTCCTCCACCTCGCACCCTTGCGCCACCAGCACAAATACGGACGGGAGGGAGAACAGACGAAGCCGCAGCCTCCACCGTCGCCTCCACCACCGCCGCAGCCTCCACCGTCGCCGCCTCCACAGTTTTCCCCATTTCTTCGGATTGCATGATTCCGAGTGAAATTGAAGAAATTGATTGAGGGATTTGGATTGAATGAGAAAAACGAGTCGAATGGGATAGATTTGGGGAAGAAAACGAGTGAAATAGGAGAAGAATGGACGGCGGCGATTTTTAAGGTTACGGTTGAACAGTAAACATCAGACGAGAGGAGGAAGAAGAAGAAGCTGGAGTTTTAAATCCTGGGTGTACGCCCAAAATGGGCGTACCATTTTGGGCGTACATACCATTTTTCAGTTTTCCACCGTATACGTATACGTATACGTATGTTCGACAAAATTGCACGGTACGCCCAAAATGGGCGTACGAGAATGTAGTTTAAAAAGTTTCAAAATGTAGTGCGTATAGTCTCTTCGCAAAAAAATGATGGCTTAGGGCTTTAAATTTATTTTTTACCTTTTCAGATCATGCTTGTTCAGCAAGCCCAATCTTTTTTTTTTTCTGTAGGTAATTGTTTAATATTGTTTTGGTAACGAGGTACATCTCATTTCAGTACCTTTTTATAATATTAATAATTTCTCAAATACTAATTCTCTAAGGTTGCAGAACAAGCTCTAATAGGAACAAGTTTTGTTAAGTGGTGGGTGAACACGTCGGGAAGAAGGAGGCATCACCCTTAGACGCTAGAGGAGAGTTCAACCGAGTGATCGTTCTTGAAGAAGATTTGGTTTGCATTTTGCCTTAAATAGAAGTCGTTTGGTAGTGGCGTAGATCTGTGAAACCGGTAAAGGTGGGTAAGGTTCGTGACACCAAATCGGAACAGGTACGAAGGTCGAGCCCGACACGACGCAAATGACTTGGTAGTAGTGATCTGAAGAATAGTGGATAATAAGGCTCTAGTTGGATCGAACCAATTTGAAGCGAATGAAGGTTTGATGAGGCTTTGGATTTAGATCTGAAATTAATGGTGGAGAAACAAACAGATCTGATGTACTTATAAAGAGTTTTCGAAAAACAAGGGAAGATCTTTCTTCCCAAGATCCTGACTTTTGTTGGTCGACGTTGTTATTGATCTGTTATTGTTCGTTGTTGTTTGTTCTCTATTAATGTTTGATTCCTGGTATTATTTTGATTTTGGGTTTGAAATTTCCTCTTTTGGTTTTCAGAGATTCTCTTGCTGGTGGTGGTAATCGTGTTTTTTGTTTTTGATAGTTTGGTTGTTTTGCTAAGTTTGGATTGTGTTTATTCAATGAGATAGATTTAGTGTGGATGGTTGAGTTGTTGTAGTTTTTAGTTAGGGGGGTTATGAGTAATTTATTTTTGGTTTTTGGTTTTTAGAGAGAGGTGTGAGTGTTCCTCTCTCTAAGGGGATCTGGTTCCAAGGTTATTAAACTCGAGAATCTACTGGTGACTCGACGGGGGTCCTTAGACTCGACTCGTATATTCGTAAGAATCTACTAAAATAATAAAATAATAAATAAAAATAAAATACTTAATAAAATAATAAATAACCTATAAATTTTAATAAATAATAATAAAATTTTAAAGTTATTGTTAATTGTTAGTCATAAACTTCTAAGATAAAGCTTGTATTTGCTTTGGTAAGTGATAACCTATCACGTTATTAAGCAAAAAAACCAAAGTTACTTAACAATTCAAGCAAAATAATTGTTCAATCTCAAACAAAGTTACTTAGGAATTGAGAGATAGGTGGCCTTTTCTTCATCGTACAACAAAACTCCAACAAAGCCCAAAAGCCACAAAGCCCAAAGGCTACAATAAGATAGCGGGCCGTTTCTTCATTTAGGCTGCATGCCAAAATTTCATTAATTAATAATAAGTCACGAAAAACAGACTCGTACGAGTTTGTTATATTCGTACGAATCTACGAATGTGACCGAGTCTGACCGAGTTTGATATGAGTCTGATGCCCATCGAATTTTGCTCCCGAGTTAATTCGTTACCAATATCTTGACTCGTAAACTCGTACAGTTCTACGAGTCAACTCACGAATTTAATAACCATGTCTGGTTCTACATTGTTTTGTCAAGTACAATCACCATTTTCTTGAGTTACCTTCTTTGGAGTCCATTTGTATTTTAGTTGACAATGATATGAAGAATAGTGGATAATAAGGCTCTAGTTGGATCGAGCCAATTTGAACCGATTGAAGGTTTGATGAGGCTTTGGATTTAGATCTGAAATTAATGGTGGAGAAACAAATAGATCTGATGTACTTACAAAGAGTTTTCGAAAAACAAGGGAAGATCTTTCTTCCTAAGATCCCGACTTTTGTTGGTCGACGTTGTTATTGATCTGTTATTGTTCGTTGTTGTTTGTTCTCTATGAATGTTTGATTCTTGGTATTATTTTGATTTTGGGTTTGAAATTTCCTCTTTTGGTTTTCAGAGATTCTCTTGTTGGTGGTGGTAATCGTGTTTTTTGTTTTTGATAGTTTGGTTGTTTTGCTGAGTTTGGATTGTGTTTATTGAATGAGATAGATTTAGTGTGGATGGTTGAGTTGCTGTAGTTTTTAGTTTGGTGGGTTTTGAGTAATTTATTTTTGGTTTTTGGTTTTTAGAGAGAGGTGGGAGTGTTCCTCTCTCTAAGGGGATATGGTTCTACATTGTTTTGTCAAGTACAATCACCATTTTCTTGAGTTACCTTCTTTGGAGTCCATTTGGGTTTTAGTTGAGAGGTTTTTGCGCCAAACCACCCTTTATTTGGCTGAATTTGCGCAAAACCACCCTTTATATCACTTTTTGCAACAAACCACCCATTTTTGCTATTTTTCTTACATCGAACCACCCTTCCGTCACTTCCGTTAGTGTTTCCGTTAATGTTTGTGTAAATACCGTTTTACCCCCACTTTATTATAATTTTTAAGGGTATATATGTAATTTTGGAGATTATAATTTTTTTACCTAAAAATGAAAAATAAATCAACAATCAAAATGGGTTGTCTTCCCAACCCCGTTCCCAGCTGACCAAAATTGGGGTTGTCATTTGGCTTCTTCCAGAAAAACCATTCCCAGCAAGATCAAGAACTTGCAACAACACACTTTTTCTTAACTGCTCAGGAATCACACCAGTCAAAGAATTATTCGCTTCTCATCTCCTCCATCTTCGACAGATTCCCAATCTCATTAGGCATAGAACCTTTAAAAAAGTTTCCAGAGAGGTCTAGAACCCTGAAGCTCGACATGCAAACCAGCCACGAAGGAAAGCTACCGCGTATAAGATTCCCTTGAAGCTCCAACACCTCCAATGGCGGATCCAAGAATTCTTTCGGTTGTATAATGTCGGAGAAGGAATTGAACCCTAGAAACACGAATCTGAGCGAATCGCTAGAAAAAACGGAGGACGGAATGGAGCCGGTGAGACTATTGTTAGAGAATGGAGCCCTACCGAAGTTAAAAACGTGTGGACTAAAATCACTTGAGAAAGATATAAATATTGAGCTTCTAAGCGGATCAAGGAAATGTAGACATGATCCGGAGGAGGGATGTTGCCGGCTGCAATCGGGTCAAGGCCCGGGATCTCAGCGGGCTGGTCGGGGGTCCGCGGCGATTCCAGCAACTGAGGAAGGTAAGCCTTGCTGAAGGGGTGATCAGTGAACAAGAAGTCGAGGGTGTAATTTTTGAAGGGGTGATTAGTGGTGGTGTTGATTTTCTCGCTGAACAACAAGTCGGAGGAGGGGTGATCCGGCTATTCCCAAATGGTTATTTTTCATTTTTAAGCAAAAAAATATCATAATTTCCAAAATTACATATTTACCCTTAAAAATTATAATAAAGTGGGGGTAAAATGGTATTTACACAAACATTAACGGAAACACTAATGGAAGTGACGGAAGGGTGGTTCGATGTAAGAAAAATAGCAAAAATGGGTGGTTTGTTGCAAAAAGTGATATAAAGGGTGGTTTTGCGCAAATTCAGCCAAATAAAGGGTGGTTTGGCGCAAAAACCTCTTTAGTTGACAATGCATGTAAGAGGTCGGGTTAATACAAATCCGAAGAGTTCCGCCTCTTCTTGTGCAAAAAATTCTTACCTTAAAGATTTGGACTAATTTTGACATTATTGGTTGGATTTCATAGTCTATCTCTTTGAGATGAGACATGTAAATCTTTCGGTAATGCTATTTGGATTTCATAGTCAATCTTTCGGTAATTTTGACATTTATTAAACCGAACGAGTGAAAGCGTTATAAGATTGCATGAAATTAAATAAAAAAAGATGACATAAGAAAACAAAAGATATAAACATTTTGATTGCAAATCAGGTTTGGAGTTACAATTATGTTCCAACTCCAGAACCACATAAGAAATTCAAATCTACTCCAATGACACGTACGATAGCAGCAACTCCTCATCAGGTACATCGATGATTAATGAATCGAAGAGCAGTCAATAACAATAAAATGCATATATATATATAGTTAGCTCTTGAGAGCAACCGAAGAAAGTATGACCAAAATCATAAAGAGAAGAAGAGCAATAAAGGAGGCAACGACAGCTCCGCTAGTCCGCTGGCAGAAGCTGTCGAATTGCTGACAGATGGCGATCCAGTTGGCGTTTACGTTTCCCTTGTGAGCCAAGTAAACTATTGCTGCAGCCGCCGCCGCTGCTGACATGGTCAACGCCAACGCCACCTGTACAAAAACAAACTTATAATCACTACTACTTAACTAAGGCCAGACATTGTTAGGTAAGAATTAAGGAGTTTAATTACAGCGTCGAAGGTGATTAAGAGCAGCCTCGGTGCCTTGGCGAGTGGGCGAACGATGGTGACTACGGAGAACGGAAGCGAGAGTACGAGGTAGGCGCTTCCGATCGCGTTTGCTATCACAAAGTATCTGCACATGTAACATATCATATCCAACGTGTCAAAACATGAATATTTGGCTTAGTATAGAAAATGCACGATATATGGATGCATGATATAAAAACACAACGTACGTGAATGTGGGAAGATCGTCATATTTGGCTTGAAACTGGAAGAATTGGGTGAAGAAAGGGAGAGTTTGATCGGTTGTCCCCATAGTAATAGTTGCAGCTAAAGCAGCAGCGAGTGCAGCAATTCTGACAACAAAGTCCAATACCGAAAGGCCTCTTTTCATTCCAGCTGCGACCACACCTTCTCTTTCCATGGGCCTCACCTCATACGATCTCGCCTTCCCACCTCCGATCAAAGGAGCTTCAGAAACAGCCGTTTTTCCCTTTCCGCTGCCTCGGTTTCTGCTCTCTTCTCCCACCTCCAGCTTGCCTGACTGCCCGTCTTCCATTGATCGAGAAATAAGCTAGATCTTGAGGATTGAGATGAAGGGTATGGATCGAGTGTTTTGAATGGTTCTATATATAGTGCCTGGTTTGTGTGGAGTTGTTTGGATTTCGACTATGTATTAGGTGGAAGACCCAGATAAAGGAATTGTTGGGGATTCTAAGTTTCTTTCTGTGTTTCTGAACAACTATATGTATTAAAAATGTCAAAAGCTATGTAATGCAATACTCATTCAAAAGTATGGTAAATTACCATAATACCCTAGTTGACCGAAGTTTGACCGGTTCATTTTATTAAATTGGGTTTGTTGTTAATTTAATCTAAACCGGTTTTCTCTCGTTAGGGTTTCAATTACCGATTTACTATCAAAATTTGGGGAATTTTTTAGCAGTCTGAATGATGTGTCTTGTCAAGTGGAACCTAAGCCCCAATTTAAGTACAATTTGCCTAATCTATCCATCGATTCCTCTCATCCTCATCACCCATCATCACCGTCTGCTTCAAATCTCCACTGGGCTTCGTCGAGAAGAGCAAGAGGCGAATCCAAAAGGACTTATCCTGATTCGGGCCGACGGTGAAGCGAATCCGAGAGCGTCGACGGTGCCGGCTTCTCATGTGTTGGTGGTTCGAGAGCAAGGAACGAGGCGACGAAATCGGTTTAAGGAGGAGCGGAGGCAAGTGCAGTTATGGTGGAGACGGCGTCTGAAATTGATGTGCAATATTCGATGGATAGAAGGAGTCAAGGAGGCCATGCTTTGGCCTTAGATGTGGAGAAGAAGACCCTTCATTCTTCGTATATGAACATGGTCTTGATGGACAAAGGAGAAAGAAATTTTCTAAAAAATTGGGATGGATGAAATTTGTTTGGAATTTTCTAGGTTTTGATTATCTGACTGTAGGATTATAATTTTCTGGGTTTGATTCATCTGACAAGGAGATAGATTTTGTGAGAGTAAATCGATCCAGATTACAAATCCAATTTAATAAGATGAACTCGGTCAAACCCGGTCAACTGGGGTATTATGGTAATTTACCATACTTAACGGACTTAATTGATAGAATAATAAAACGGGTGGTTGATTGCTAACGGAATGCAATTTAAGGGTGGTCACATGTAATTTTTCCTTTAAAGGGTGGTTGTGTGTAAATGACCCTATTTGTGGTTTTCTCCTATTTGCTCTATATAATATGTTACGTATAAATGTACAATATTGACAGCTATACGTGGTTATGAAAAGGGTATGTCTTAACAATTCTTTTCGATGACCAAACACATGTTAGTTAACTCGATTCGTATAGACCAACCACTTAATTTCCTTCATTTCTTTGAAGAGTTTGTAAGTTTGATTTTCGCTATTGACGTAGCGATTGTAAGTTTGATTTTTTTTAACGACGTGATTGTTGGAGCCCGATTTATGATCTCGCGATCAACACCTAGTAAGGCAGGCAAACTTCCTCTCTTCTTTTATCTTACAAGGGACTCTTGACCGCAACTGGACAAATACCGTGGGGACTTCCCTTGACCAATATGGTCCTTTTTTCCCTATGTATCCAGTATCTTGAAACTTGCTTCCGATGGCCGTGGACACCCATAAGCTTATGAGTGAGCTACTATATAGCCATGTCCAGATGCATCCTAATTTATGGCGTTCCGTCGTTATTTCCAAATTTGACACATCACGTTGTTGTATATGCCACAAGGAAGCGTGATAACGAGGAGGGAATGTACACTTCTTGATTCTCTCTCACTTAAGGACTCAAGCCCATCAAGTCACAACCCAAACCAATTCAAGTCAATTTGGGGTTCTATGTCAAATTCAGGACCTCGGAGCCAAACACTATTCATGGCAGGAGCCAACATCAACTTGCTTCGACCATAAATCAACATGGCGCGCCATAGCTCAATCGGTCACACTTGGCTCGAGCATCATTATAGCCATTGGACTCGAAGTTATCCAAGGAGTCCATTGAAGTCCAAAACGCTCGGCCCAAGTCCCCAAAAATTCAAAGTGACAAGATCAAGTCTTGACACCCGACGCCGACAAGCCCGAAAGGAGGCCATATGTGAGTTCGAGCCCTTCCTGCCACAATGGCTCGGCGCACATCATTACAATGATTTAAATGGTCCAAGAGAGTCCATCCATGGTCCAAGCGCGCGCCAAGATGACAAGTGCCTTGGAGAAACACAATCCTCTTTTTTGCGCCATCAAGCATTGAATGTGATCCCTAAAACTTCGCTAATCTGATTGCCACCTATCCAACCACGTGAGAGTCTACAAGGATCACCATTCTCAGCCATTGGATTGTCCTAATAAGTGTCTAGCACATGCCTTAAGTTTCTCTCTTTTGATTTGTTCACACTCTACATTTATGTCCTAGATTTTAGCTTCATTTATGTTTTGATTTGGAGAGTGATCTTCTGCTTGCAACCCAAGATGTCTCCTTCCCCTGTAAAAGCCAAGCTTGGCTTCACTTTGTAACCACGTTGAATTTGAATGCAAAGCTGTAGTTGAGAGTTTCTCCTTCCTTTGCAATCTGACATCAAAACCCTATCAATGGTGGTTCGAGACCCCTTTGATCTATCCCTTCTTCTTTTTTGTGTGATAAAGATCTACAAAGAAACAAAGCCCTAAACCTTCTCAAGCCTTTGAATCACACTCAAAGTCTTGCTTATCAAAATTCTTCCGCTTCCCTACCTTGAGTACTCCTTCGTCTCCCTTCCATTGAGACTCGAGTCTTCATTGACCCGTCATATTCCGTTGCACCAAGCCTCATCCGAGGCTATATCTTCACTTGCTTCACCTCCGAAGCCACGCCAAGCCTCATTCGAGGCTCCTATCATCAACAACTTCAAGAAGACTTCCCACCTCGATCTAGATCCGTGAACAAGAGGCGCTCTCGGAGACGAGAACACATCAATTGGTATCAGAGCATCAGAGATTCAAGTAAGTTATTCTTGTTTAATTCATTCAAGCATTCACTTTGCTCGTTCTTGTTTTTGGCCGAAAAACATCCATTGTTGAAGCCATAAACTCGACCTATCCTTCACCATACTCGGCCATTATTCCATCAAAAAGTCCATCAAATTATCCCACCCAATTCCCTCCCACGAATCCCTCTTGGCCGAGCAAAAATCACTTCACAGAATCCCTTGATTTTCGCCATCTTGTCTTGATTAGTTGCTGATTTTATTTTTCTTGATTAAGATTGAATTAAATGCATGTAATCTTGTATTTATTTTGGAGATCACAAAGGATTAAATCTTGCGTGAAAGTTTGATTGAATTAAGTGATTCGAGATCCCTTGTCTTACTTTCTTCTTGCTCAAAAGGATTGCATGCTATCAATTTGCTTTCGTAAGTGTTAATCATTTGTGCCAAGACTCTCAAGTCTGAGTCTTCAAGTATTAAAAAGAGAGGATTAAAACTGAAAAACGAGAGGGGATAAGTCAAAATAAGGCAAGCCTTCTCTCACGTCAAAACCATAGCCAAAATAAGGTAACGTCTTTGACATTCACTTGTGCTTTCTCCCATCTTCTTGTCTTAATCCATCGTCTAGTTCTTGATTGCTTTGTTCGTTCAATTTTGCTTGCTTGATTTGCCACTTATTAATATTAAAAGTAAAATATTGCATGCAACTTTGATTAATTGTTGTCAAGAGAAATTTGAAGCATCGAACAAGACTTAATAAATCACATGACCGATCACATAAACTTAAGCCAAAACCCTAAGTGCTTGCTTGATTATTCATGTGTGACTTGTCTTGTTTACTTGCTTGTTCTTGCATATTGTCTTGTGTGCTATGATCCTCATGCATGTCCCACATTTTCATAGGTACCATGTCACATTCCGAGGAAAAGCGAGAGGAGACTAGAAATGACAACATTCCACGAGCCAACCCCCCTTCACTTGAAGATATGTTGGCAAGATTTGAACGTCTTGAGGATGAAAATGCAAGATTAAGGGATGAAAATCAAAGGTTCACGACAGCACCTCCAAGAAACTCAATTCGTCAAGTGTCCGCCACAAATTCCCAACAAGATCAACCGAACGGCCAAGCTCAAAGGGCCATAGACAAAGGCAAAAGGGTGATGCCTTCAACTTCCCAAAATCCAAAATTTCAGAAGTTTCTATCTATCAAGGAGAGCTTCCTTAACAATAGAAAAGTCCTAAAGGAGAAGCCAACCCGGACGCGCTGACACCCCTCACCATCAAGCACCGACGGGAGCAATGAAGGCTATTCCACCAGGAGCTCTCCATCTTCCACCGACGCTCATCGTTCAAGATGCCATGAAAGGTCATCTAAAGAAGAAGAGAAGTGGGAACGCGCGCAACTTCTACTCCAAGAATCCAAAGACATCGAGCACCGCTCGCGCCATAATCTTCACCGGAAAGGTGCCCGAGCGCCAAGGATTATGCTAGGTGTTCTTTACGCCATCATTCACGTAGAAGAGAGCACAGTCCAATGCCATTCAATGTTGAAGACCACCTTCAACATCAAGTCCAATGAGCCCTCACATGAATGAGTCATATGACACCTCATCTTACAACTCTTATGGTGCCTGTTTGTAGCAAAAGTAACTATGTGTAGGAACTTGAGCAAGATGTAGGTTTTTGATCAAAAGGGACGGTAACAATCTTAACTCTCAAGAACACTAGGTTAGCAATGGTAAAACACTTGACTTGTAGTATTGTTCTTGGTGGCGAACTTGTTTACAATGATAGGGAAGCCCTCTTTATATAGGCAAACCATAATTTTATCTATAAGGAATGAATATTATATTTTTCCTTATATCTTTAACTTAATTTAAACATGGTAAAGAGATATTCCTTTTACAATAATTACTCATCTCTTTACCATTTACATGAATTAAATAATAAATAACTCAATCGGGATATGATAATGCTCGTCCGACTTCCTTTCTTACTCGTTCGACGTTCTCGTACTCGTTTTTCTCGTACCCGATCTCTTCTCGTTTGGCCTACGCGTAGCTCATCGAACATGTTGCCTTCTAGTATTATTTTTAGGCACGAACAATACCCCTAATGTGTTTTACAGATCTTTTTAATTGTGGATCTGGGAAACGCCTTCATCTTCCTTAGAATACGTCGAGCTTCGAGCTTCGTGTACTTGCATTATTGCGCTGATTCGGATTACCTTTTCTCTTTCTACGCGCTGGCAACGGCGAAATTCCTCAACGGTCCACTTCTTAACGTTAATCTTTGCGGAGATCCTCAGAAATCCTTGCCTATTTAATAGCTCGAATTTGCTTACTTAAACACTGTTCTTCTGATTTTAATCTTCTCATTGCTTACATGCGTTTCACTTGCTCACTATTCGTCTAATTCTTTCTTCCAACTTTATCGTATTCTTTGAAATACAGAACCTGTTCTCAGATGCGAGGAAAATCCAAGAAAAAGTTTGTAGAAGTCAACTCAAGGAATTGTATTTTACAGCTGTATGCATGTATGTCACGCAAAGTGTTTCACAAAATATGTAAACCTATCAAGAAGACAAGAACATATTTCAATCCTATGTATTGTATATACTATGCAATAAATCCATTATGTGGTGTCCCTTGTAGAGTCCCTCAGAGTATATTTGTATAGACCATGACATTCAAGATAAACTAGTCCTATTTTTATATCAATGATTAGTCTTAACATAAGAATATAGAACGCATAAAGAGTTTATGCTCAGCCTATCATTGTTTTTAGATGTTAAAATTGCAACGGTATTAACAACAAGATCATCGACAAGGTCAAGTAGGCAGTCATAGAAGAACTTGATAAGATTGGATTAGCTATCAATAGAAGATAACAATTTAATCTAGACAATAAAGTCAAGTTACTTCTGACCTTAATACTGAAGTTCAGGACCGAAGCAAGCACAATTTGATGTTTCAGACAATTCACTAATTATAATGCAACTTCCATATGAATTTGATGGCCTGTATGGTTTTTTTGGTAATGCTACACCACTACCAGTCTTTATGTGTTCGCTGAAACATTAAAAGATTAATCACACTAAGAGGACGCCTAGCCCTAATGAGAGTTTAAAGCTGGAATTGATAGAACCCGAGTTTAACATGCAGGTCGATTTGAATCTGATTGGCCTTGGTTATCGAGCAGACCACACTCTTTATTGATTTGATTAGAAAGATTACAAGACGACGAGTTTGAATATACCCGAGAACCTTCACAGACCTCCGACCTTGAGCCGATATTTCAGAGTCGGGCCAAAGATCCCTCAAATAAACTCTATACATACCTATTTGTAGAGGAAGCAAACCTACTAGGCTAAGTTACGTTCAGCTGCTTGTCAGCTACCTGGTTGCACGAGTATGCTGCTTGTGTCAGCTTACCTGCATCAGCTGCATGTATCAACAACTTGCATAACCAACTTGATTGTCGTGCTTTAATCAGAGTTCATGCTTTCGTTCTATACACGAAGATTGAAGACGACGTGTGCCATTTTGTAAGAGTTAACGCGTTCCATCATGCGTTATGTCACGTTTGTTAAAGTCTTGTTGAATCAGGGCCTCCATGATCTCGTACTCGGACGTCTTGTCGTTGATTTCAATGTTCAAATATTTGTGTAAGTCAAGGGGCCGTGTTTTGTTGTAGACGAGGTGGCAAATTAGTTGACATGCATATGGAGTGCTCGTCGCGTTATTAGCGATTAAACTCTCTTCTTGAACGCGTAATGTAGGTCAAGAAGCAAGTGTGTTAAACGAGACTCCATATATTAGGTTCATTCATCCATGTCATGTTAACATTCATGTGCCAATGAGATGTTGAAGACCTCATTTCAGAATATACTTAATACATGATATAAATACCACAAAATTACCCTCAAGTTTTGACATCATTAGGACCCGAAATCCTATTGCAAGAAAAAGATATCATTAGGACCCAAAATTTACACTCAAGTTTCGACATTTGGTGTGAAAACAAAATTACCCTATATTTTTTCAAATCCAAGTAACTAAAACGTGAAAACAACAAACAACAACAATCTAACAACTCTGAACCATAAACCCAACAAACCAAACCAAATTGCCAAGATTTAGATGCCAAAAAGTAAACTAAAACACATATCTAGCGATAACGAAACAAACAAGTAACTAACCTGAGTTCCAGTTGATTTCGGATTGGCCTCTTTCAACGATTTTGAGAAACCTCCTACACAAATCATTCGCATTAGGTTCTTCGTTTCCCCCCAATCGCAAAAATTGAGACAGTCAAGAGAGGTATACTGATGTCGATGAAATCGAGTGAGAGAAATGAGGGCAATCAAGGGTAAAAAATAAAGAAATCTGTGTTGATCTATTTATCTTTAAAAAGAAGAGGGATCTTATGAATAGTAAACTATGTGTAAAGCTGTCTTCAACATTCTTATTATTTCCTTTACTTTTTGGGCCAACTTATTGGGCTGCCATTACTTGGGTCTTAACCTCATTTTTTAGCCCACTAAATCTTTTCCAAACTTAGTGATGTGTGCCTGATTTTTTGTCGTCGTTGAGAATCACCAGCTGTAGCCATTTTTTGGGCGATTTTCCTTCTTCCTCTTCAACAACCTTCCTTCTTGGTGCAGCTCTGATTTTGCTGTGTACAATGTGAACCTTTGCTTCACCATCTAAGCAATTGTCTCAATTTTATCAATTCGGAGGTGGTTTTCTTGCTTTTGCAATTCTAGGGTTAGGAATTGATCGAAGATGGCCGAGACTTTGCGCCATGTTAGGGCTTATTTTGGAGGTGTTGTTGATGAGCACCGACGTGTATCTCGAAGCCGATCTCCCGGTCAGATTATTGCGATGAGATCGTTTGTTCCGGAGACTCATCTCGAATAATGCACTAGATCTGAAGGAGTTCAACAAGGTTACAAGACACCAAACCAGAATAGAGAAATCCAAGCCTAAGAAAGTTACAGAAGACAAAAAACTAAGTAGAATGGGAAGAAATATATTCGTCCTCCTTTCAAGGAAAGAACAACTTCGAAGAAGAAGCTACCGACAATCGCCAATGAATCTCTGAAGAACACCACCAGAGGACTCAACTTCCACCGTGAGAATCACCGCGGACCAATTCAAATATTAAACCCTAGCCTTTTCTCTCTTTTCTCTGTGAATGTGGAAAACATCGTAAGAACAAGTGAATGAGCTATCCCTAAGAGGTTAGGATTATATAGCTTGTCAGAAGACCTTCGCCAGAGGAAGCCCAAAACGCATGGTTCCACTTAATTTATAGCAAGATAATGGACCACAAATGAAGCCCAAAACCAATTAGGCCCACAACCAAATAACAATATCTCATAGACTAAGTTAGAAGTTATCTCAACCAAGCTCAAGCTCTAGCCATGATCATTGAGCCATGGTCGAGCCACATCTCAAGCTAGACTACTCTAGTCCTAGGTTGGAACTTGCGAGAACAATTGTTGAACCAAAGAATACATACATGGATTACAACACATTTACATATTCCCTCCTAATCCAAACATGCTATTCTACCTTTACAGAACCTAGTGCATCACTTAAGGGACAAGTTCCCATCCATCATTGACTTAGCTCCACACCTCACGCCACATCATTCATGTGGATCCATTCTCCACGTTATCTCTTATAAAATGGTATCTGACATCTATATGCTTAGTTCTTTCATGATACACAACTCGATTTTTAAAAAGAAACAGCGCACTCTGACTATCCATATTAAATATAGTGGTATAAGTCTTACCATCAATCTCATGTAGCTACTTGTCAACCAAATAGCTTCCTTCCAAGCATTAGTTGCAACAATATACTCTGCCTCAGTAGAAGACAGAGCAACAATTGGTTGCTGCTGAAATTTCCAAGAAATGCAATTTCCAACCCAAGTATAAAAGAATGCAATAGTAGACTTACGATTATCCTTATTACTAGCAAAGTCAGAATCAACATATCCTCGAACCTCAGTTCTAGGAGCAAACTTAGAATACATAAGACCAAGATTATGAATACTAGAGATATATCTAAGCATGTATTTCATACCCTACCAGTGTCTGTCACCAGGATTAGACATGTATCTACACATAACACTCACAACATAACCTAAGTCACACCTAGTACAGAGCATTGTATACATCAAAGAACCAACAACCACATTATATGAAAAAAAAATCATTTTCTTTTTGTCAGATTCAGAAACAGGACACTGGGTTCTAGATAAATCCAAATGACTTCCTAAAGGTATACAAGTATATTTGGAATCTTTCATGACAAGCCTAAAAAGGACCTTAAACATATAATCAGTTTGAGATAAATTCATAGTCCTCTTATTTTCGTCTCAAGTTATAGTTACTCCTAGTATTTTCTAGGCAGGACCAAGATCCTTCATGTCAAAATGAGTTTTTAAATCATGCTGAACACCATAAATAACAACCTTAGAACTACTAATCAACAAGATATCATCCACATATAACAGAACATACAAAGGTGCCTTAAACTGAACCATATTGTAATACATATAAGTGTCATACAAGCTTCTAGAGAAACCCAAAGATAGCATACACCAGTCAAATTTCCTATTCCACTATCTAGGATATTGCTTAAGTCCATAAATGAATTTATTGAGAAAATATACATGATCAGAGTGTTTATCACTAACAAAACCCTTAGGTTGTCTCATGTAAATAGTCTTAGTTAGGTCTCCATGTAAAAAGGCAGTCTTAACATCCATTTGTTCTAGTTCAATTATACACAGTGATCATAGCTAAGAGGAGTCTCATGGTTTTATACTTCACAACAGGGGAAAATATCTCATTATAATCTACTCCTTTTTTTAGTAAATCCTTTAGCTACCAACCTAGCTTTAAACCTAGGTGGATCATGCAAAGTGGTGGCCTCCTTTATCTTGAAGATCAATTTACAATCAATAGTTCTAGCCTTAGCATGCATGGATTGTATTTCCTCATTCATAGTTGTTATCCATTCATTAACTTGTTTACTATTAGCAACTTGTTCATAGGTTTCAAGAGTAGTCAATTTAATCATTTCAACAACAGTGAAAGGAAACTCAACAATTTTAGGATAACCCAACAAAATTCACATCATATTTTCTATTAGGGATTCTAACTCTAGGAACCCTATCTCTTTTAATGAGATAGGTCATGTTTGTTCCCAGTCCACATTTCTTGAGGGGTTTTAAATTCTATAGTGAAGGAGGGACTCCTATTTATGAGATATGTTGCAGTAGCACAACTTCTCCCCATAGGCTACTTTTCATACCAGAATTAAAAAGCATACATCTAGCTCTTTCCAACAAGGTATTATTCATCCTCTGAGCAATACCATTCTGCCGAGGGGTGTCAGGAACAATCAAATGTATTATTATACCATTCTCTTTGCAATATGAATAAAAAATACTATTGCAAAACTCTAAGCCATTATCAGTTTTCGGACACTTAAGTTTGTGATTGCTTTTACTTTCAACTAACACTTTTTAAGGTTTCAAGTTCTCAAAATTCTCATCCTTAGTCTTTAGCAAGTATACCCACACTTTCTTGGAGAAGTGATTTATTAGAGAAAGGAAATATCTCCTTCATCCAATAGTTTCTACTTGTGCAAGCCCCCAGAGATCAAAATGCACATATTCTAAGGGCTTACTAGCAGTAGACTTGCCAAAGATGTGAGCAGTTTTCTTACCATACACACAGTTCTCACAGAAACTCAAATCACAAGATTTAAAGTCAATCATGCCATTCACATACAACTTATTAAGGCCAAGGTTGCCTATGTGTCCCAGCCTAGCATACCATTTCTTAGTCAAATCTAGATTATCACTCTTATTGGCTCCAATAGAGACATTAAGTTCAGGAGAAGCTGTAAATAGTACAATTCTCCCTTCTTAATGCTTCTTATACGAACAATATTATTTCTAAATACTTCTCTTATACCATTGTGAGTAATAATGCGACAATTCAAATCATCAAAGATGGACTAAGATAACAAATTCCTCCATCACATTTTGTTAATATTTTAAAGAAATTTTTATAAGGAGTAGCATGCATAGTGCACCCTGAATTAAGGATCCAGAAATAACAATCAATAGAGGGACTAACAACAAGAATCTTGTTGTCATAATGAGGGCAATGCTCACAAACATTAGAGTAATTTTTTATTTTTATCTTTTTCACTCTTATCATTGTTTTTCACATCCCTTTTCTTCTTATGACAATCTGAGACATAATGCCTTAACTTTTCAAAGTAATAGCACTTTACAGAGGACATGTCTTTATCCTAGTTGATTTCCAGTGTTATTATTTTTCTTAGGCTTTTTACCCTTTTTGTTCTTAAAGTTTCCCTTAGTCATCATAACTTCATCATTGGAGTCATTTTTAGCCTTCATTTTAGAATCATTTCTAGTCTTGAAGACCTTAAGGGTCTCATTTTTCTATATGGTAGACTCGGTGATCTTATTCAAAGTCAATTCATCTCTACCATATTGAATAACATCCTTAAGGGTGTCAAACTGAGAAGGAAGAGAATTAAGTAACCAAACAACCTGGCTGGTTACCTTAATCTCATCATCACATCTTTTAAGATCATGTGTCATTATTAGAAAATTATCTAAGTTCTCCTGAACAACCAAAGCGGTTTCTATTTTATACGTAATGAACAATTTGCATAAAAGAGAAATTCTACTAGGCAAAGACTTAGTCAAGAAAATAGACTCAAGAGCAATCTAGATAGCCTTTGGTTGAATAAAGCTTACTACTCGACGAGCCACGTCGTTAGTTAACCTTAGGGTGATCTCAGAATGTGCAAGTTCTTGCATGTCCTTCATCTCAGAGTTGGTAATTCCTATTAGCCACTCTTCAGACACGGCCTTATAACATTTTTTTCTCTATGAGGATGGCCTTCATCTTGACGTTCCACGTAGCAAAGTCATTTTGTCCATCCTAGGGCTTCAATATTGCAAAATCTGCCATCTTAGCCATGGGAACAAGAAAACACACTTAGTTAGAATAAAAAACAGGAAGCATTTAAAATACAGGAAATTAGGGTTTCTGGAAAACTCAAGCCCAACCACAAGAATATCACATAAACAACCCGAATAGAGTTAATCTTGCTTAACCTAGGAAGATTAAGAAACAAGAAGCCACAAAAGTCACACTGAGGAAGCAAATCAAGTAATTTCAGAGGAACATGGCTCTGATACCACTTTGTAGATTCAAAGTGTTCTTTTACAGTAACCAGATCCGTATGATCTCAAGCACAATCGATTTGAAATAGTAAGGAAACAAATAAAGCATGAACACAAGGAATTGCTTACGCAGTTCGGTTTTCCCACATCTGCGACGTCTCAGTGACAGACTCATCCCGAATAATGCTCTAGATTTGAAGGAGTTCAACAAGTTAAGGTTACAGGATACCAAACCAGAACAGAGAAATCCAAGCCTAAGAAGGCTACAGAAGACAAGAAACTAAGTAAAGAGATTCGACCACTTTTAAGGCAAAATAACTTCAAGGAAGAAGCTATCGATAATCGCCAATGAATCTTTGAAGAACACCACTAATTACTCAACTTTCACCGTGAGAATCACGGCGAACCAATTTCAATCTCAAACCCTAGTTTTCTCTCTCTTTTCTCTGTGATTGTGGAAAACGACGCAAGAACAAATGAATGATCTAATCCTAAGAGATTAGGCTTATATAGCTTGTCAAAAGACCTTCGCCAGAGCAAGCCCAAAACACAGCTTTCCACTTAATCTTTAGCAAGAGGATAATGGACCTAAAACACAGCGTTCCAATTAGGCCCACAACCAAATTACAATATCTCATAGACTAAGTTAGAAGCCATCTCAACCAAGCCCAAGCTCTGGGTTGCTGCAAACCAAGCCATCATCACTGTGCCATGGTCGAGCCACATCTCAAGCTAGACTACTCTAGTCCTATATTGGAGCTTGCTAGACCAATTGTTAAACTAAAGAATACGTACATACATGGATTACTATAAATTTATAGTGTTTGACTTATATATATATATTACACTTTAAAATCATGGAAATGCTATATCGAGTATAAAGTTGAATTGATTATACATTTTCTGCCTGGCTATACAAGTCCATCTCGGATTTTCACATTGCTAATTACCCAAGTTTAATTTGATGGCCGATGACTCGATGTTCTTGAGTCATTGCTTACGTCATTTGTCTTATGTATGGAGGAGGAGGTGTAAATAAAAAGCTATGATTGCAATTTGGAAAGGATAAACCTCACTAACAAGGTTTAGTCTTTTCTTATCTGACTTTTCCTCTTTCCACGGAGATGAAATTCTCCTGATTCAGCTGACAAGAGTTGCAACTTGACAATGGTAAGAAATATTGACAACCTCCATATTTTAATCTTTCTGTCTTGCAAGATATGTTTTGCATTGCAGAATTCTAAGCTTAAATGGTACTTTGTAAATTGTAATGACTTTAGTATTTAATTTCACGCTTCAGCTTGTACAATCTGTCAATCTTGAATCTGACGAATGAATTCTTAATGGTCATTTTTTTCGTCATTTTTCTTGCTTAATTATCAATTTTCTAAAAGTAGTTAGACGATAGTAAAACTTTAAAGGAGGATATATAACGTCTCCGCGGGCTATGCGGAGGTCGGGAATATACTTGATTATTTAACTATTTTTTCAAAATTAATTAATTTGTTATAAAAGTTAAAATTACTTCAAGATGGTATTGATATTTTATTATGAATTATTTTACAAAACTTATATATCTCATAATTAACTACCTTTTTCTACCTTCATAATTTTCTAAGATGACATTGAATTTGTATACATCCTAAACAAAGAATGACCAAACGTAAACGAGGAGTTTTAAAAAAGTGGTAAATACCCTTGTGATGATTTGGAAATTTACCCCGAAAGTCATGTCAGGCCACATGGGTGTTGCTTACAAATTGATCTAAAAAACCATGATACTGATGTTGAGATTCCTGTTCAACAGTGACTTGGATCCTACTACCCACATATAATTGGTGGATCCTAGTGTACAAGGCACCAGGTACCACTTTCTGTTCTTCACTCCATCCCCTTTCTTATCTTTCAACTGTTTAGGTAAATACAGTAGGTAAGAAACATCCTTCTTCATGGTATGATTTCATTTGCATGGGACAAGACCTCATACTCTTACAACACTTACACTTCTCTGCCTACATATCTGTTGTTTTTTAAGAAAGAAAATAAGTTACTATTCATTTTGCAGGTTGAAAAAGGTTAGATTTGAAAGGAGGTAGTAGTAACTACAGTAAGAACTGATCCAGAGGGTAAAAAGATCTGATCGGAGTGGGGAAAAGGATACTCCAGCAAAGTAGGTTTAAAAAGTCTCACTTTCTTCCTTTTTACTGTTTACTGTCAACTGGGGGTAGGCATTTTCTGTTCATGGATGTTTGCATTACATATCAGTGTAAGGTTATCAGCAAGTGACCCACTTACACAAAATACAATCCTTTCTTTAATGCTTCATTCACTTTATAGTTTTCATATAATTGGCAATACTTATTTCTCATTTTTTTAACTCCACTTTTATCTAAAATTTCTTAAGTTTGAATTACAATATATGTGAAATAACATAGTCCCTCGCGCTCTATTTGTAATCGAATCAGACCAGATTTGACCCAATAAATCTCGAATCCTTTAATTTCATGAATTTTCGGTTGATAATGCATTCTGCACCAGTAATTTTTAAAGAGATAAACCATCCATGCTTTTTGCACCATGGCAAATTAACAAGTATTTACTCTTACTCTATTTTTTTTTATCTCGAAGGTCAATGATTTTTTCTAATCACATTGCAATAAGTAATAAAGTATCATTTGCTCTTCTTTCAAGTGCAGTCTTGCTGGTTGTTGACGTTGTCAAGTAAAATACTACTCCACATTACTTAGTGATCATTGGCACATTAGTCTATATCAAAATTAATTCAACTGATCTGTCATTTGACTCATTTCTTATGAGTTGGCTGATGGACCTTCTCAAACTCAAAGCTGTAAATTTTATATGAAAATGTTAATGTCTCTTGAATTATCTTTCTACTAAATGATTCCGTGTGTCTCTGCCTATATAGACACAAATGCACACACACATTAATCTTGTATTCTGTCTTTGACTTTCGTGTTCAACCATCAAAGTCAGACAGCTAAATGTGCAGTGTACTGAGTCACTCGACTTAAATTCATTGGTTTATGCAATTTGTGCAGGTTTATCTAGATATTGCTTATCTAAGAGTTTGTGAATTAGTTTATAACCGATTATCTTATAAAAGATGTTATTCTCGTATCTAATAAACCATGCATGACGAAATTATAACACAAATAGAAGAAAAAGGGTGAGAAGAAAATGACATATCTTGCTCTCTTACTACTTTCAAAGAAGAAAATTAAGTCCGTTGCAAAATGAACTAGGTTGATGATTAAGTGGGTCAAACAAAAGTTACAAAAAAGTCAACATTTTTTTGGTTGCATTGTGGCCTAACTTTAAAATAGGAAAATGGGCACATTTTGTTGTACTTGTATCCACAACTAATGCACTTGTTGTGGGCCACTCTTCACTACT
The DNA here is from genome assembly GCA_029168935.1 of Oxyria digyna. NCBI lineage: Eukaryota > Viridiplantae > Streptophyta > Magnoliopsida > Caryophyllales > Polygonaceae > Oxyria > Oxyria digyna. The sequence goes on along the minus strand of JAPVLV010000001.1, from coordinate 58,362,910 downwards.
ACTCGTAGTTCTCTACTACTCTTCATTGTCCTGTCTATTTCTTCTCCATTCCTTTTGGCTTTTCCATCCTCCAGCTTTTCAATTTTTTCTGGAAAATTCCTGATATTCTGGGATTTTTTCTGATACCCTACAGGCTACAACTCAAAAAATAATAGTACTTAAAAATATACAAATACAGATAAGAGGAAGTTTTTGTTTTTTCAATCTTGCTGCAATTTTCAGGTCAAGTATCCAGAAGACGAATTCCTATCTGTTTGACACCTGGCAAAAGCTTTGTTTCGTGTTCCTTCCTCTGTTCCACCCCGTTGCCAATTTACTGTTGACGTACAATAAGTTGTAAGAAAAGACAAATAATACTATTAAAACATTTACTCCGTAAGTAAAAATAATGGAGAAGTAAATTAGCATGTCCAGGTTAAGATATGATTATGATGCAGGAGCAAAATGCGAGACGTTAGGATACGTACCATGTGATGGGAGTTGAGATAATTATATTGATCATAGTAATAATAGTGATATGACTGGTGTTGGTGTTGGTGTTGTTGGTGTTGGGTTGAAAAGAAAGGATTCCCAGACGACGTGGTTTGAGTGGAGGAAGATGAAGGGGAGGAATTGTGTAGCTGCAAGTCGAGGTTAACCCCAAAGAGCCTGACTTGTCTCCTTCCATTTGAAGTCTCACCTGTCTCGTCCGCCCCTAGAGCACCAAATAATGAATTAATAATTAAGTGAATAGTACGTAAATGATGGAGTAAAAAAGAGTGTTAATTACCTGTCGGGTTAGGGTTGTAGCGAAAAGGCGGCATGAAGGAGAAGGAGAAGTTAGCGGTGGTCGGCGGCGGAGCAGTACGGGAACGGCGGGAGCCGATGAACATCCGGTGAGGGTGAGATCGGAAACGCTCAAAGAAAACGACGTCGCCTGCATCGAGTCTCTTATCCTTAACGTAACGGCTCCATCCTTTGGTCAAGACATAGCTTTGACTGCTATTCCAGTAAGAGTATCTGAATCTCCATTCCTTTCCTTCTTCGTCCTCGAATCCAAGTAAGCTTCCAGTTGCCACGTCACCCCCCAATGGGAAGTATTTCTCCGCTTGTTGTTTTGGGATCACCAGCCGGTTCAGCTTGCCTACGTCACTCGGGGTCAGTGCTTTCTCGAACATCGGCTCTATGGGCTCTGCACGGTAAACGGCGCCGTTTTGGCTCATTTTCTGGGGCTTCTTTTTGCTTGCCTTCTTTCGACTTTACACACATATTATTATTGGAGAAGACTGAATATATATGGACAATGTGAGAGGGGGGTCGGTGGGACCACTTCTTACGGGTTTTATTTCCTGCCCTTCGTTTTTTATTATTACTTCTCCCACGATTTTTTTTACGATTTACAGCATGGGCTTCCTTTATTAAACAATCCTTCAATAACTACATATTGGGACTTTGCGACTGCACCTATCCCATTTTAAACTCCCATACACTCATCGATTATTACAAAACCTCTCACCATCTATATTGGTCTTACCTATTTTAAATAATATAGCTATTTTTTTAATATTTTATATCTCTTATTTTAGTTCTACAATGGTGTTACTCCAATCAAGTTTCATATATCCATAATTTATTTTGACCAAAATTGTGAATTGGTTAAATTGTTCATTTAGTGGTGGAGTCTATTTACTAATCAATACTAAAAACCACTTGGCAAAATGTGTAAGTGTTATTTGTTGGATAAGTAACCCTTCTATGTTACTTCTCTCCACTCATGACATTGGTTTTATAAATATTATGACACATTAATTTCTTTTTCTTTTTTAAAATGACTTTGTTACTCCAAATAGCATGGATGTAGATGCTCTTACAAATTATCTCAAACAAATTAAGTAATTCTCCATCCTATAATCTTCTTCTCGTTTTATCTTGATATATGTTCGATATACGTTTTGTGTTAATATCTTTTATTACATGTTGTTAAGAATTATAAAATTTTAATATTATTAACTATGAGACAAATAAAACAAAATCTTGCATGACTTTATTTATTCTCATAAACTAGAAATAATTTAGTAAATTACGTTGAATTGTAAATAGTGTAAATAGTTCAAATGAGAAGAATATTATGGGATTGAGGGAGTCCTGTGTATTTTTTTTTTAACACAGGGCCTTGAACTTGTTCAAGGGTGACTTAAATCGTTAAATCTGAGTTAAAGAACTCTTGGAAAAATGAGTTACAAGGGTTATTACAGAACTTTAACCTACAAAGGTCTTGAATATGACCAGAGTCTTTAGCGTCACTAATCTTGGCGAGGAACTCTTGGAGGGATTCAATAGTCAGGTCTTTAGAAGCTAAGAAGTCAGCGACTACATTACACACCCTGAAACAGTGTAAAATAGAGAAGGAATTGAAGCACTGGATATGGTTTTTTATATCAAGGACAATGGTCTTGATCTCCCAAGGAATCTTCCAGATTCCTTTAATAACATTGAAAATTGTAAGGCTATCACATTCAATAACAACATTAGAAACATTGAGGAATCCAACGGCCTAAATAGCTTCTAAAGACTGCATAAGCCTCAACCGTTAATATAGAGACATTGGGTAAAGATTTTTTTTATCAATGTGAATAATATGACTAAGAGAGTTACCAATGATAATGCTAGTGGAGCTTGAAGAGTTAATTTTGCAAGAGGCAACGATGTTCACTTTTGCAAGAGGCAACGATGTTAATCTTAAAAATATGGGAGGAGGTTTGGACCATACCTTCTTCTTAGGTGGTTGTTTAGTCAGGGACTTGGTGGGTGTATGATGCGGGGATAAGCCGCAGTTGCCTCATCTAGACACCAAACCTAGAACAGAAACTCGAACAGAGAAGATATGAGGAATTAAATAAGAAGATGATAGAAAGATTAAGTTGAATGATAGGCCAATTCGAACCAAATCAAACAATGATAAAACCCTTGAACTTAGGACCAAGAACCTTACCGAAGGATGAAGAAACCCCAATATATTACAACCAAACACAATGACTATGGTAGGCCAAGGCACCTGAAGGATGCTCTATGAAGTCCTGATAGCACCAACCTTATGGAAGAGATTGACACACACAAGTACAACTAGGGCGAGTTCAACAACAATGCTCTCAAGCACTCTTCTCACAAAAGCTCTCTTTTGGAGGAACGAAAACAACGTTTTCTCAATTCATAATCATAGTCTGTCTAACCTAAAACAATAACTAGGGCAAACCAGCTTATATAGGGTTCATAAGGATGTCAATTAAAAGAAATAAAGCAATTAAAATCATTTCCTTAAAAATAGCTAAAAACCAATTAAATGAAATAATCCGGAAATAACACAAAAACTTGCAAGTGAGTAAAGACGGGCGGCGGGCGCCGTTTTGGAGGCGGCGATCGCCGTTTCCACTTCGTAGCTAAGGCTGATTTTATCAATTGGCGGTGGTCGCCGCTTTGGAAACATGTCGCCAACATCTCTTTTTGAAACGGCCCGTTCTCTCTCGTCCGAGATCATAATTGAGTGATTCCAAGTCCAAGAGTTTTGTCTTGAAGCCTAGTTTATTTCCTATTCAATACTTGCCTACTCATCTTGAATCGAACTGGATCTTTAAGAGCTTGAATAGATACAATACGAGCTCGGGCTACTATCAATGATTTCAATGATGGCTCATAGCGATCTTTAGCCCTTGCTCCAGTGGTTAACAAATCTCTAGATTTAGGACGAAGTGTCCTCGTTGATAGCTCGGATTCTCTTGATGGTAGCTCAGATGCCCTTGCATCATTCCCCCCTTCTTGAAAAGGATTTGACCTCGAATCAGATTTGATATGAATGATAGAACGATCTTCATAGGCGTCATCCTCTTTGATGCATAGCTTTCTCTTGAATGCTTTGAGTGCATAGCTCGACCTTGGGGAACAAACTTGATGTTGTGGGGAATCCTTGCCTTCCTTCATTCCTTTAGCTCCTTTATCTTTGTCCTTCCTCCTGTCATACTCATCAGCGACCTGTGAAGGAGTCATTGGTGGAAAAACAACAATCCTACCATAGAAGGGTAAGGAATGACGGTTAACAAAACCATCATGGACAACACTCTTATCATACTGCCATGGATAATCCAATAAAACTTGACAAGCTTGCATAGGCACAACATCACATGAAATAGTATCATCACAGTGTCCTAGTGCTATAGTGACCTTAGCATGCTTGTTCATTTTCAGATCAACACAATTATTAACCCAATGCAGTTTTACAAGACTAGGGCAACATATTGAAGTAACTTGCAATTTAGTATTCAATTCTCTGCTAGCAATATTACTACAACTACCTTCATAAATAATCATGTTACAATCCTCAACTTTACCTAGACAACGAGTTTCTCCTAGAATTTCATCACAATGAGCAGAGATACATGCAAATCTTTCCTTTCAATCAATGATTCAACATGCTCACACTCAATTTCAACTTCATTACCTAAATCGGTTTTAAGATCATCAACACAAGCAATATCATCAACATTATCAACATTATCACCCTTTTCATATTCAATCTCAACTTGACCTAGGTGGTTAAGCATATTAGGACAGTCCTTCAACATATGATCTCTACTTTGACATTTTAAGCCCAAAACATCCTTAATAATAGTAGGTAGGTCAGAAGTACTCCCTTGATTAACATCTTGGAGTGGAGAGGTTGTCCAGATCATTTTCTTGCTTCTTGTGCCTTTCATTCTTCTTGGCAATCTCTTTGTCTGCACAGCACAAACGCACAAAATGGGCTTCGATCTTGGCAAGGCTATTTGCCACTTGCACTTGCCACTCTTTCTCCTTAGCCTTCTCTACTTCTTCTTTTTGCTTCCTAGCCTTTGTTCTCCTCTCAATTTTGATGGCCAAGTGTAGCCATTCTTCCATGGAGGAGTAGTGATACAAATATACGTCATTAGCTAAATAAGAGTTAAGTATACGAAGGTACCTAGCCATAGTAGTCTTCTCATTTTCAAGCACATTAGCTCGAACCATAGCAGCTTGCATTGCATTGTATGCCTCCTCTGCTGACATGGTTCCTTGCTTCAAATTTTCCAACCTTTGCCTTAACTCACGTGCGAAATGTGGATGCGCAAAGCGAGCTCTCATCAAGGTCTTCATTTGCCTCCAAGTGTTCACGGCTGGACCAAGTGCTCTTCTCCTTTCTTTCTCAATGTTATCCCACCATTTTAGTGCATAGCTGGTAAATTCACGGGAAGCAAGTCGTACCTTTTTGTGTTCCATGAAGTCATGACAACTCCAAATCTGCTCAATCTTGGTTTCCCATTCCATATACTTATCGATGTCCCAATTTTCACATTGATCTTGGCAAAACCACTTTCTCTAGCTCACGTCCTCTTCTTCTTTGCACATCTCTATATGGTTCCCAATCTTCACTTTCCAAGTACTCTCTCTGATAACCTCTTGTATAGCTCGATGTCCTAGACATGATCAAAGAAAAGACTAACACATAACAATGTTAAGTTAGTGAAAACGAAACAACTCACAAGTGTTTACTCTTGTGTGTTTCACTCTGCACTCTCTCTCAATTGTTGTTGTAACAAGCTTTTCTTGATGAATTGTCTTGTATGAATAAAAAAAACAATACATCGAAACTATCAAGCTCCTAGCACTAATATGAATGATTGTAGTAATGGAGATGGCTAGTGTAGAGGCGGGGTTTCAACTCAAGGTTCTGACTCAAAAACAAAAATGACTCAAAGAAACAAAGACTCAAAACGTTTGCAAGAATGTAAATGCAAAACAACTAAAAGACTCAAATTCGAACTCAAGAGGGTGTACCTTAACTTGTCCCGACTGGTGTCTATGAAGGATCGAAGACGGAGTCGAGAGGGCTAGGGTAAGTTCGGGAATGGCTTGGGGGGGGGGGGGTCTTGAAGTCGCAGAAAGAACTCAGCATGGAGGCGGCGATCGCCGTAAATTCAGAGGTGGCCGCTGTGAAGTGGGCGGCGGTCGCTGCCTATTTCCGGGTGAAATTCTTGTTTTCTTCGTTCGGACTCGTGGCAATCCCGATTCCTCCGTTCTCTTGAATTTCGACTCAAACAATATCAAAATAGACTTTGACTCAACAAAACATAAAAATAAATGTTGACTTTGAGACTTTTCTTTTCTTTCTTTTCTTTTGATTTTCTTTCTTTTTTTTAAAATTTTTTTTTTGTCTCGGAAAAATAAAGAATACATATTCGATATGAGATATTAATCTCAGCAAAATTGAAAAATGAAAAATAATTAAAGTCCAACTAACTTGATTTCCTTGTTGAAGAGATAAGATTTCCTTATTTGAAGATCTTGTCTTGGGCTCCAAGGAAAAGAAATTCTAGCACTTCTAGGGTTTCGCGACGGCTGCGTTTTAGGTAGGGAGGATGATTTTGTGATGGTGGTGATGGGTTGAATGGATTGTGGGACAAGGGTGCTCCAAACTCCAATCTATTGATCTCCACAAACACAAATCGATCTAAGCTTCTTGTACAGAACCTGAAACACACTCAACAAGAAAGATCAAAGTATCGAAGACTCAAAATCAATTTCTGAAAGAAACTGACAAACTAGAAAAACAAAAACCGACTCTTTTTATGATTAGTTGGCGTGCATAATTTGCAACAAAGTCGTGCACACATGTCACGAAGAGTGCGACTGCACAGAGAGCAACAAAATGGGTTAAGTTGGCATGAACGGTTTGAAGCAAACCTTCTTGTCACACAGATGGGGCTTTTCAACCATCCGTTTTGAGCTCCGATAAAAGGCACGGTCTGTTACAAACCGTGAAACATGTCATAATCATGCAAACGTTCTCTTTTTGCGGTTTTATCCATTGGTGGGGGTCTAACCGCCTCCAACCGATCTTATAGATGTAAACCAACTAGTAACCTACATAATTACCTTATGTCTATATAAAGGCCTTGGTAGAATAAGTTTCGGCCTAGTTCTTCATGAAAATCAAGTGGTTCTCTACATTATCCTATACCATTAAAACTTCAAGTGCTCTAGATCAATTTACCTAATCATAGAGAATGCAATATCTTATCCTCCTCCACATTTCTAGTAACCCGGCCGAAAGATTCTTAAAAAGGTCAAAATATTAGATTTGGAAATTGCACTTAGAACGATTCAATCCCATATCAGAGTCCTCAGTTTGATCAACGACAACCTCATTTATAACATTCGAATCCAATAGTTATATTTTCTAATCATGGCATCCACATCGGTGAGGGAGATGACGTTGCAGTTGGACAAGTTCGAAGGCGTGGAATTTTGTAGATGAGAACAGAAGAGGCATTTCCTACAACGTTGAAGGTGGTGTATGCTTTAAGCATTCCTATGCGAGCGGTGTCTGAGGAACCAAAAACCTCCCTAGAAAAAGAGAGGAAGAGCAACAAGTGGGAAACAACGACTACATGCGTGGCCATATTATCAATGGTATGTCGGATCTGCTCTTTAATGTCTATCAGAATGTCAAATTCATGAAGGATTTGTCGGATGTGTTGGAATCCAAATATACAGAGAAGGACTCTTTAAGTAAGAGGTTTCTTTTTAGTAATTTTAACAATTACAAGATGTCGGATTCTAGATCGGTTATGAAGCAATTCAATGACGTGCTCCACATCTTAGGGAAATTCGCCCAACACAGCATGAAGATTGATGAATCCATCATGTTGTTGAGCATAAAAGACAAGTTTCCATGGAAGGATTTCAAGAGCATGTTGAAACACAAGATGGGAGAGTTGTTTCTCGTGTAACTCGATTTCCACATAGAGGAATTTGTAAGGGCGCAAGAGGGCGGTAAGCCCAAGGATAAAGAGGCTATATTTTCTTCCCTTAATATGCAGGAGGAATGTGTGAGTTCTAAAAAGAATAAGGAGAAGAAACATCCCTATAAGAACAATTGAAACGGTGGATCTAACAAGAACCCAAAGGGGACTTGTTGGCTGTGTAGCAAACCAAGTCACTTCAAACGTGATTGTCGAGCTGCGAAGAATAAGAATAGACTGGGACAAAACCATTTGAGGCAAGGGTCAAAGGACCAAAGCCCACCCACTCATCAAGGTCAAATTTCTCATTTAATTTCATATTCAAATGTGAGTTATGTAACAAAAAGTTCCGAGGCATTTTATGTGCAGAGTAATAAAGTGGCTTTGTGGATTGACTTGGGTGCAACGAAACACGTTTAGAAGGATTGTGACTAGTTCAAAGCGTATGAGCTAGCTCAAGATGGGTTTGTATTCCATATGGTCAACGAGACAACTACCTCTATCCCAGGTCCTGGAAAACTAGCGTTAGATTTTAGTTAAGGGAAAACCTCTGATCTTAGGGATTACTTCATGTACCCGAAATTTGAAAAAAACTTAGTCTCCTCCAGAGACTCTCCGGGTAGTGTTTTAAATAAGCGTGGAGATTTAAACAAGGTTATGGAATCTGATAAGTACATCTTATCGAAGTGTGGTTTGCTTATTGGAATTGAATATTTTTGTAACGACATGTTTATGCTTGGACTGGCTCACAACACCAGTTGAAGTGTGGAAGTGCCCAAGAGTTTAAGGCTTGGAGTGTCTCAGAACATTTTCAATGTGATCCTTAAATCAACTAAGATGCTAGAGGAATGGGGACTCAAAAGGTTGTTCCCTTATGTAAGAACAAGGGGAATGTACAACAACGTAACAACTACATGGGTATCAAACTTTTAAGACAATTGGTTTGTGTGTCAGAAAACCAATTTGGGTTCATGAAGGGAGGTTAACTATGAAGGCCATTCACTTATTGAGGAGGAGGATTGAGGCTTATTGTGAAAGAAAGAGAAATTTACATACAATTTTTATTGACCTAGAGAAGGCTTATGCTATACTTTCGAGAGAGTTACTTTAGAGTTGTCTAAGACTAAGAACGTGTCAGGATCTTACATACAGTTATTAAAAGACCTGTATGATGGAGATCTGACTAGTGTGAGTACCCCAGAAGGAGACAGAGTATTTTCGGGTAGACGTAGGTTTGCAACAAGGATCGATTTTTAGCCCGTTTTTGTTTGCGAGGCATTAGGCATGTTGTCAAGGACATCAAAATTTTCTTATTCTAGTTTCAATATAGAGAAAGTTTTTGAGATTTTGAGAGCGGTTCCCTTTTGAATATTCTTCTCGGAACTGGCTTTGATGAGATCGACTTCCTCTCTTTCCAGTTTCCCAACAATCTAAGTGAGAGGAAGAGATTGGATATCAGGGGTGGTCTTCATGATTTCCTTTATCAGAGAGAACTAAGACCATTGAGAACTGAGACCATTGATTACCACTAATGATTTGGATATTTCATCAAGAGTGACTCCAACCTTGTGCATCTTGAATGTATGATACTCCCCTTGAAGTGAAAAATTTCTACTTTGTATAAGCTAATTACTGCCTTAGTGCATATTCTGGAGAGTTGCTCACATTTCCTTGGCAGTGAAAATGCCAATGAGCTTATCACATTTTCTTGTATATTGGTGACATGTTAAATTTTTACACCGACCTAAGACAGGTAGAGCTTACAAAAAAAAATATTTTTGTCATCAAGCTTTGCCATGAAAGACATGAGAGAGGCAAATGTGATCCTTGAAATTAGGATCATGTCCGGGAGCAAGAGATTATCTTTGACACCGTCTCATTACATTGTGAATATGCTTATGAAGTTCAATTGTGAGCATTGTTCTCGGATGAGTACTCTCATGGATGTGATTGTGAAGCTTATGCTTAATACGGGACAAGCGATATCACAACTCGAGTACTCACATATAGATAATTGCTTAATGTATGTCATGACGAGCACTAGGTCAGATATCGCTTATGCGGTATGGAGGTTGAGTAAATACACTAGTAATCCCCGTGCTTATCATTTCCAATCCATAAGGCGAGTGCTCAAGTACTTAAAAATAACCATGGATTATAGTTTGTACGCCAAATGTCGGAATTCCTTCGATTCTAGAAGAGTATTCAGATGCGAGTTGGATCACCAACGTTGAAGACCAATTTTATACAAGTGGTTGAATGTTCTTGTTTGATGGAGGTGTCATTTCATGTCCTTTTAAAAAGCAAACTTACATTACAAGTTTGACTATGGAGTCAGAATTTGTACCATTAGTGACTGCATGTAGAGAGATGGAAGCTAGAGTTAATGAACTTAGTCTACGAGATTCCATTGTGGACAAAGCCGGTGTCACCCATTTCTATCCATTGTGATAGTCAAACTACTTTGGCTAATGCTTATAGCCAAATGTGTGATGGTAAGTCGCGACACCTAGGTTTTAGACATAGCTTGGTACGTGAGTTGATCATTCATAGGGTGGTAACAATTCAGTTTGTTCAGTCTCAACAAAATCTATCATATATCATTTGACAAAGAGATTAGCTAGGGACTTTGTGATCAAGTCATATATAAGGATGTGTTTGAAACCCGTTTGAAATCTCTAAAGGTGGTACATACAATTCTAGTCTAATATGGCGTTAGAGGCTGGATTCAATGTGTAAAGCCTACACTTAGATATTGGAGTACATACATATTTTTCATCCCAAAGTATGAACTTGGATTACAAGAAAAACTTAGGTTTGTGGTTCTTTTCTTAATGGATCTTTTGAGAAAAAATAAATTTGTAGGCCGATGATTAAAAAGAATTCACCTATACGAATGTGAAGTGGTGTCGCTTCAATAACACGGGCTTAGCTTTATATGTGCTCAAGAATGGATGAGGACACAACATAGCCTATAATATTGTCAAGTTTACAATTAAAATAGTGTAGAAACTTGTGGGTGTTGTATCTTCGGTATTCAAAATGAGCTGAATGTTTCAATCTGGAACACATCATGATTCTCGAGTATCTAAAATGTGTATGACGCTAAAGTGGAAATCCAACCCTAAGGATATATTCATTGATGCATGTGTTTGGGTTTGATGTGTGTTATTTAAGTGAATCAAGGATTGCACTAAAACGGGGGAAGCATGTTGGTGATTTGAGTCTCATCAACCGTTGTGGTGCGATCGAGATTTGCTCACAACTTCAGAAGTTCGTTAGACGTAAAATCAAGCTATAAGTTAGTTGTTTATATCATGATGTATTTAGGTATATGTCGGATTCGTATAGTTGGAACCCAAAAGATAGAAGATGCAAAATATTGTGATCAGTTGACGTGGACAGTTTGCAACAAAGGGTGCACTTGCATGGAGAGAAGCAGAGTGACTTCAATTGACATGCACAGTCTGAAGCAAATCGTGCGGTTACAATGACGGGGCTTTTCAGCCTTCTTTTTTAGGCTCAGATAAGAGGCACTGTGCAAGAACTGTGCAAATGTTATCTTCTTGGCGGTTCTTTTCTTTGATGGGTGTTTAACCTCCTCAGTCGATCTTATCCGTTGTAAATCGATTGGTAACCTATGTATAACTATTACTCTTATAAAGACTTCGGCAGATTAAGTTTTGACTATGAAAATCAAGTGTTTTTCTACACCATCCAAACCGGAAAAACTTCTAATTGAGAAAATCGATTTGTTTAATCATCTAGCGATTTTATTTCTGACCCGCTCTAAAGTTTATACAACTTGAACGCTTTTATAAGGGGTGAAACATTGAATTCAGAATTGCACTTAGCACGATTCAATCATATATGAATCCTCAGTCTGATCAAGAACACCCTCTATAACAGCAATTCAAGTGGAAAACTCTTATGGGACGTTGCTTCATGTGGTTTGGGCCACAAGTTTGCAATCTTATATATTATACGACTGTGATATATGTCATGACTTGTTGGCAAACTGGCATCCGCTTATATATGTATAAGGTTTTACTAAAAATATCTTGGGTATAATTGAGATCTACTAAATTTGCTACTGCATTATTTATTTTGCGTGAATTTCATGCTAATTTAATATATTGGATCATACTGGACCAATTTTCAAAAACCTTATAAATCTGATACGTATGTACGTAGTATATTTCATGGGTCCCCCTATCTGGACGCCATTTTTCTGCTATTTGGACGCGTTTTTGCACGGCTAACTTAGCCGCATAATTCTTGCACGCCTAACATAAGCGAGCAAGGGTAAAACCGTCAGAATTGGAAAATATACTACAGAAAATGATTAAGCGTGCAATTAGAACGCTTATGTTAAGCGTGCAATTGATGGCAGACCTCTGTATGTGGGCCTGACCCATATAATGCGCAAAACATAAGCGTGCAATTAGCACGCTTAACATAAGCGTGCAATTTATGTTAAGCGTGCAATTGATGGCAGGCCTCTGTATGTGGGCCTGACCCGTATTATGCGCAAAATATAAGCGTGCAATTAGTGCGCTTATTTTAAGCGTGCAATTGATTTTAGGTCTTCTCCCCCGCTCATTCCCAGTCGGGTGCACTGAAGTTCTTCCGATTTCGCAAAGTTGTTGGAGTTGTTGTTTCCGATTTCCGGTCGTTTTTCTTCCAATCTCCGTCCACATTTCAAAGCGTGCGATTTCCGGTCATTCCCAGTCGCAAAGCGTGCAATTTCTGGTGACTGCTATGTCGGGTGGAGCTCATGGCGGTGGAGAGGAGTTGGGTTTGCAGGTGGAGATTACAGAGGATGGTTTTAGGGTGGGGGAAGTTAGAGTAGAGGTGGCCCCTGATTCTGCTGGTGTCGGGATGGTGGCCCCTGATTCTGCTGGTGTCGGGATGGTGGCCCCTGATTCTGCTGGTGTCGGGATGGTGGCCCCTGATTCTGCTGGTGTCGGGATGGTGGCCGAATCAGGACAGGCGGATGAGATTTCGGAGTCGATCGGGACATCGTCGGAACCAGCAGGCGAACGTGAAGGTGCAGGTATGTTAATGGTTGATTTGATATTCTTGTATATGAGAATAATGATACAAAGGAATTGCGTATTGTGTGTAAATGTTTAGTATATGTAGATATATGTTTGCAAATTTGTTTGTTGGCCACTATTTGTTTCCTATTTTCATTCAAAATATATGTAGTACTGTATATAGTTATAAAATGAAGAATGATTTATGCAAGAACTCTATTTCTGGTTTAGATCAAGAGTCATATATGGAATGGAAACTTGACAAATCTTCCCCTCTTATTTTCATCCCAAATTTGACAACATGTTCTCTAACTAGTTTTAATAGAGAATGATGGAAATTGTTTGGTCTGGATGTAAATTGAATAGATTCGGGTTATTTCGATGGTGTAGGGCTTTCTTCGACAATGGTGTTAACAGAGGCTACAGATCAATTGCAATTTGTTGGTGGCGCTAGAAAACGGGCAACCCGATCGACTATCGCTCAGGACGTGAATGCCGACGTGACTCCATCACCCGTAGGCATCTTCCAGGTATGTAATCTGAATTCGCTTTAATGATATAAAAAAAACCGTCTTAATTACATATAATGTCTTTATAGAATATTAGATTATAATAAGTTCTATTTGTTTTGTTTTGCATTATTGGATATTATGATATGTTATAAAATTAGAATATTATAATTTATTAGAAATTCTAAATCCCTAAATTATGATATTATGATATGTTTTGTTTTGCATTATTGGAATATTATGATATGTTATAAAAGGAATATCGAAATAAAATTAATAATTTAGGCGGTACGAAACGCTGTGGGAGACTCTGCTGGGTTTACTTTTCCAGCTCCTGTAGCAGAAAGGCGTCCTCCGGCTGTAACGGTCATTAGCGATAACGATCGCACGAGATCCACTTCAGTAGGAGCACAAATAGAGGCAGCTGCACAGACACCAGTTATTGAGCCGACCACTGCACAAACGTCAAATTCTGAGCCAGCGGCTACTAGGCATACGCCGGATAGAGCTCCTCCTCGGAGAGGCATTTCAGCTGCTGTACGTAGTAGGGTTGCAGCTAATGCACGTAGTACACCTGCAGCTAATGCAGGTAGTACACCTGCAGCTACTTTACAAGCAGATTTGTTTGGGGAAGATCAAGGCCAGGGTGACAACATGCCGGACGTCTCGTCTGGTGATGAGATGGACGTTGACGTTGACGTGGAGGCGGAGTTGCAACGTGAAGATGCAACTCCTATACAGGGACGATTCGCTGTACAGTATACTCCGATCGTACGTGTTGATCAGATCGCACAGACACAGGATGATCCGGTTTTAGAGACACATGATTTGGCGATGGATGACAGTATGCCATCACCGTCCACTTATATTTGTGATGAGCGCCCCTCACCTGTTTCGACACCTCCCCATTCACCTCATCGAGTAGCGACACCTCCCCATTCACCTCTTCGACATCCGACCGATGGTGTCCCCCCTCCTCCACCTCCAGCAAATGATGCAGTTTTTTCGGGACCTAGTACATGGTACCCAGACGGAGGTCCTCGCTATGGTCTCATCCTTACCTCATATCAGACACACATTGCCAGAGCTATATGGGACGACACCCCTCGAGATGTCCCTCCTCTTGATATTCAGCCTCTACTCCCTCCTCTTCCTGTTCGCAGATATAGGAGAACTCGAGCTCAGATGGAAGCTGATGAGGCTGCTGCTCAGGCTGCTGCTGAAGCTACTGCTGAAGTTGTTGCTCAGCTTGCTGCTGAGGTTGTTGGTTCTCCTGTTGAGGCTGCTCCTGCTGCACGTCCAGATTTGGTAAATGAGCCCCATGATTTTACTAAAGATAAAGTTATATTTTTATTTTTCATAACTAAATAAATTTTGTGATTTTGCAGACGCGTAAGGTTCTTAAGATCTACACACATGCTGGCTACACCAGTCCGTACGAGCGGTATATTAGACACGAGCCTGGTTCATGGTTCGAGATAGCACAGCGTAGTGCTCTTACGCATCTTCGAATTCTAGGCACGGGAGCAGTTGATTGTGTATTGATTTCAGCCTTTGCAGAGAGATGGTACCCCGAAACTAACTCATTCCATTTTCCATGGGGCGAGATGACCATTACCCTTCACGATGTTCTCGAGATTCTAAGTCTACCTATAGACGGGAGGAGTTGTACTTTACCACCGAGTGTGACTGAAAATAGGGTGAGAGATACGATAGCTACAGTGCTTGAGGTGGATAGGAAAAGAGTGAACAACTGGATTACGGGAGGCGGTATTCCTATGAAGTTAGTTGCAGATGCGATGGAGGCGATGATGAAAGCAGAGCAGAGGGACGAGGAGTTGGTCGCGTCATTGTATTTGTGGTATCTTCTCGCCACGACAGTGTTGGTGGACAAGTCGACCAACAAGCTCAAGCACTGGATACTAGGTCTTGTTTTGGATCACTCGTGTACAGACAATATCGCTTGGGGAGCTGGCGTCTTGACGCACCTGTATCGGAACTTAGGACAAGCGTCTCGACGAAATGCGATGACCATGGCTAGCTGTGGAATATTGTTGAGGGTAAGTCAATGTAGTTTGATTATTTAATTTAAAAGAAACGCTATTAGTTTCTTTTTTAATTTGTGTTGTTTGTTCGTATTCTACAGTCATGGATATGGGCTTATTTTCCCCATTTCCGTGGACACTACATCATGGACCCTGCTGCCCAGCTTTCTGATGCTAGAGCTATTAGGGATGGACAAGAGGTCCCACAAGGCAAGAATGCCGAGCGTTTGATCTGCATACGCCGCTTGCTTGACAAGATTAGATACGAGGAGGTAAAATGTTTTGTTCACTATTTCATTTTCATTTGTAATTACATTATCCATCTCATAACTTCTTTCTTTTTGTATCACAGATTCAGTGGTTCCCTTTTGCTAGGGTCGACTTCCGTAGACCGGAGTATGCATCATCTCTTTTCAGAGGCATCTTACGTCTCATGCCTATTCAGGAGCCGTACCACCCGGACCATTGTCTTCGACAATTCGGCCATGTACAAATGATCCCAGAGGATCTACCACTACATCCTAGCAGGGTGACTCGATTGAACAACCTCAGCCACTACAACGTGGAATTTGCAGAGTCGATGTTAGGGGCGTGGGATGAAGTGCCTAGGCCGTTGTTTCAGATTCAGCAGCCGAGAGCCTCCTACTTCTGGGCAGTTACCGAGGACTATTTAGATTGGTTGGATGACTACTCCCATGTGTTAGTGGATCCAACATCTATTAGGCAGGATCGACCAACTGGCCCTATCCGTCCCACTCCATCTGTTGACACACTTGCGGTATGTTTAAATAGTTTATTTCTTGATTATCATTATTTTTGTTGATATATATCATCTCTAATATAATAACATTATGAATGCAGCGGAACCAGATGGTAGCGGCTGAGATTCGAGGTTATTTAGAGAGGTCGATGGATGTGGTTGTTACCCAGGAGCAGATTGATGATATGATGAGGCGTCTGCTTAATATGTTAGTAGACGAGCATATTCCGATGGCTCCTCCTCCTCCACGTGCATCTCAGAGGTTGTTTCCAGATTCTGTATTTGAGCGAGGTCAGGGTAGCGGTAGTCGGGGTGGTGGGGACAATGACGCTTCCGGTAGTCAGGGTGGTGGGGACGGTGAGGGTAGCGATGCACGACTAAGTTAGGAAGTACTATCACGTGGTATTTTGGATTATCGTTTGCATTTTGTATTATCGTTTGCATTTTGTATTATCGTTTGCATTTTGGATTATCGTTTGCATTTTGTATTATCGTTTGCATTTTGTATTATCGTTTGCATTTTGGATTATCGTTTGCATTTTGTATTATCGTTTGCATTTTGTATTATCGTTTGCATTTTGTATTATCATTTTATCCATTTGTCAATTGTTTCATGTGGGCTTTAATTTATGTGTATACAATGAAACACCAGCTGCATCTAGCTTCTGATTTTTCTCTTGTTCATCCCTAAAAAAGAATTAAGTTGTGTACATATTCAGAAACGAAGAAATAAAATATAAGATGTCATCTATCTTTGAGTCATGTGCAAATCAAAGGCTCTCTCAGTTACTTTTACAACTGCATCAAAACAAACAATCAAGAGATGTTCTCTAACCAAAGAGTTCCTTCTTAGGTGACACATTTCAGATCTACATGAACTTCAAAATAAAACCAAGCAGAAGAAGAAATCAGTAGAGTGGTCAAATCTAGGAAACTTCAGAATAAAACCAAGCTTCATTCATCTTTAAAATGTCACGCCTCTCCCACCTCTGATTACACATTACACATCACACATTCATCACTAGGAAACTTCAGTTAGAGACTATGCTGACTAACAACACACTTAACATGGTCTACATCACACATTCAAAGGAAAATACATTACACATTACACATAGCGACAGTTGCTCCAATCTGAGGCATCTTTAACAAGCTTCGTACCGCACAACTGCAAATAAGGAAATAACATAAGTGAGCAAACGAGATATATGTTGAATAACTGCTTCAGGGAATGTGGTAAAGGGAATGAGGGTAATATCGAATTACAGGCAGCTCAGGCATTTAAACTATTCCTTCAGTTCAAACAATTGACAGGCATACATTGCTCAAAGATGGGCATTACCTCAAAAAACCTTACACAGCCAATTACACTATGCAAAGAAAAACGAAAACTGAGAACACCTAGTCTACCAATGATCTTATTATGAGTCTTAGCCTTCTAGCATATCCAAGCACAAATATATGAAGAAATTTAACAATGGGAAACACATCACTTCACTATTTAAAATTTAACAATGTCCATCCATTCATTAAATCCTTGTTGTGATATCAAAATAATCTAACCCCACTCATCATGAATCGAAAGATAAAGAGTTTTTTAACATTGCTGCTTATAATCATCAAAACCTGGAAGGAGGAAGAAACTGAACAAAATAATCATCAAAACACATCACTTCATTCAAAACCTAATTGAAGAACTGAGCAAAAAAAGAAAGAAGAAACCCCACTCATCATGAATCGAAAGATAAAGAGTTTTTTAACATTGCTGCTTATAATCATCAAAACCTGGAAGGAGGAAGAAACTGAACAAAATAATCATCAAAACACATCACTTCATTCAAAACCTAATTGAAGAACTGAGCAAAAAAAGAAAGAAGAAACTGAACCACCAAGAGCTTACTTCTGCGAGTTCGTTTCTTGTAGAGAATGCGGTAGCCACAGTGACAGCACTTAAATACATCATCATGCTTAATTTCTTGCTCTTTACCACAATCTGTTCACCAAAAAAATGCAGCCCAAACTTGAATCAAAACCACAGAGGGAGCTGATACACGGATCCATGGCGAACTTACCTTCA
This sequence comes from Oxyria digyna, assembly GCA_029168935.1. Classification (NCBI taxonomy): domain Eukaryota; kingdom Viridiplantae; phylum Streptophyta; class Magnoliopsida; order Caryophyllales; family Polygonaceae; genus Oxyria; species Oxyria digyna. Next base: position 58,344,690 of record JAPVLV010000001.1, on the reverse strand, counting down.
CAGATGTAAAGAACAGGCTTAGGCTGTGGATCCATGGCGACGAAGGAGGAAGACTGGAAGGAGGAAGACTGGAAGACTGGAAGAGTGCACGCCAAAACCACTTTAGGGTTGAATGTTGCGGACAGAAGCTGCCTCTTTTAGGGTTGAGAATGGAGATAGGAGGAAGACTGGAAGAGTGCACGCCAAAAGTAGGCGCGAGCTGATACACGGATCTCCGTTCTTATTCGTTGATTAAAAAGAGGATGGACGGCTGAGATTAAGGGTTATACATTTTTGGTTAAATTAAGGTAAGTTTTAGATTTCAAATAACAAAAATGTAACGTTTTTTGGTTAAATTTAAGTTTTAGTTTTCAATTGTAAAACATAAGTTTCAATTGAAACGTTTCAATTGTAAATAAACGCAACTTTGAATGTTAGTAATAAACGCAACTTTGATTAATATAACATTGGTTTTGATTTCATAAGTTTTGATTTCAAAGTTAGTAATATTCAAATGCCTATTCAAACTAATGTTCAATATAACATTGGTTTTGATATCATTAAGTTAGTAATATTCAAAGTTAGTAATATTTCAAATTTAGTAATATTTCAAAGTTAGTAATATTCAAACTAATGTTCAAGATAACATTGGTTTTGATTTCAAAGTTAGTAATATTTCAAAGTTAGTGATATTTCAAACTTAGTAATATTTCAAAGTTAGTAATATTTCAAAGTTAGTAATATTTCAAAGTTAGTGATATTTCAAAGTTAGTAATATTCAAACTAATGTTCAAGATAACATTGGTTTTGATATCATTAAGTTAGTAATATTCAAAGTTAGTAATATTTCAAACTTAGTAATATTTCAAAGTTAGTAATATTCAAACTAATGTTCAAGATAACATTGGTTTTGATATCATTAAGTTAGTAATATTCAAAGTTAGTAATATTTCAAATTTAGTAATATTTCAAAGTTAGTAATATTCAAACTAATGTTCAAGATAACATTGGTTTTGATTTCAAAGTTAGTAATATTTCAAAGTTAGTGATATTTCAAACTTAGTAATATTTCAAAGTTAGTAATATTTCAAAGTTAGTAATATTTCAAAGTTAGTGATATTTCAAAGTTAGTAATATTCAAACTAATGTTCAAGATAACATTGGTTTTGATATCATTAAGTTAGTAATATTCAAAGTTAGTAATATTTCAAACTTAGTAATATTTCAAAGTTAGTAATATTCAAACTAATGTTCAAGATAACATTGGTTTTGATATCATTAAGTTAGTAATATTCAAAGTTAGTAATATTTCAAATTTAGTAATATTTCAAAGTTAGTAATATTCAAACTAATGTTCAAGATAACATTGGTTTTGATTTCAAAGTTAGTAATATTTCAAAGTTAGTGATATTTCAAACTTAGTAATATTTCAAAGTTAGTAATATTTCAAAGTTAGTAATATTTCAAAGTTAGTGATATTTCAAAGTTAGTAATATTCAAACTAATGTTCAAGATAACATTGGTTTTGATATCATTAAGTTAGTAATATTCAAAGTTAGTAATATTTCAAACTTAGTAATATTTCAAAGTTAGTAATATTCAAACTAATGTTCAAGATAACATTGGTTTTGATATCATTAAGTTAGTAATATTCAAAGTTAGTAATATTTCAAACTTAGTAATATTTCAAACTTAGTAATATTTCAAAGTTAGTAATATTCAAACTAATGTTCAAGATAACATTGGTTTTGATATCATTAAGTTAGTAATATTTCAAAGTTAGTAATATTTCAAAGTTAGTAATATTTCAAAGTTAGTAATATAACATTGGTTTTGATTGAAACTAATCAATGTTACGAGATAGTAACTTTCATTTCAACCCCTTTTATCCGGTATCCTACATCGACTAACCTATAATGTCTTTCATTTCAACATTTCAACATTAAAACTTTCCATTTGCACGTCTATAGTAGGCGTTCTATACCCTAAACCCTTCAACTCGTTTGTATCCCGATGTGGCACGCCTAAAATAGGCGCTCAATACCCTAAACCCTACGTCTACATTAGCCGTGCATCACTAAACCCTTCAACTCGTTTGTATCCCGATGTGGCACGCCTAAAGTAGGCGCTCCATACCCCAAAACCCTACGTCTAAATTAGCCGTGCATCACATAGTGTTTTCCAGACTTCAAAACTAGGGTTTGCGCCGCTTTCGACTTCATTTCCTTCTCTTCCAGCCTCCTCATCTCGTCATCTCCTCCTCATCTCCTCATCTCCTCATCTCCTCATGTCCTCCTCTCCTCCTCATCTCCTCATCTCCTCCCAAGTTTGCTCATGAAGACAGAAGGTTTCACTTCCAGACGTTTGTTCAGCCGAAACTACTTCATTCAAAACGGACGGAGGAGCAGTCCTCTGCGAGTCAACTTCCCACGACGACGCACCACTCCGAGCGCTACTACATCGACTCCGAGCGCTACTGCAGCTCAACTTCCCACGACGACGCACCACTCCGAGTAATGTTTTCTCCTTCACAATGTGAATATTTTAGCTGATATTAAGCCTAAAACTCCTTGCTTATTTCTCAAGGGAAAAATTTCATAAACCACTCATTTGTTGGTGTTAATGTTTTATACTGTTATTGATGAGTAGAGATTTTCTTGTACTGGTGAGTTCGATTTTCTGTTGTTGTTGTTGGTGGTGAGTTCGATTTTCATGTACTAGTTGGTGGAATTGCATTTTTTTTTGGCGTTCCTGCATTCTTGCCAAATTGTGCATCAAGGTTTATTCAAAATTGGAATGTGTTAGGGATTTTGATATTGAAATGATTATTTGTCCGATTCATATCTTCCTCTCCTTCCTGCTAGGTTTTACATAAACCTCAAATAGAGGTTCACAGAGACACAGACTAGAAATTTTGATAGATTAGGGTTTGGAGAAATCATGGTGCTATGCTATGCTATCATTTCCATTATGAATCTTGAAAAGTATAATTTATTTACTCAATTCTACATGTTTTCTCCCTTTCTTTTGCTGATACTGTATACCTTTAGCTGCATTTGTGCAGCAACTAAATTTCTGCAGATTATGATGTTTTAGCTGCATTTGTGCAGCAACTAAATTTTAGTTTCTGCAGATTATGATGCTTCTTTTGTTGTTTGATAGCTCGTCGCCTGACTCCCTCTCATCATTCGACAACGATGAGGACATCCCCATGATCGAGCATCAATGTCATTGTCATGAACAAGTACAGACGTTTACAATGGACGGTAGGGACCCTGCCAACTATGGGAGGCGCTTCTATGGTTGCCGCCGCTTTAGGCTCAACCCCGGAGCATGTACTTTCATCCAGTGGTATGACCCCCAGTATTGTATGAAAACTGGTAAGCTTATTAAAAAGCTGGTCGTGCAGCATGAGAAGCTGAAGGAAGACTACAGGCAATTGGAAAAACATGAGAAGTGGCTCCATAAAAATTATCAAAACATGTCGAGGAAATTGAAGGCCTTAGCTTTGGAAGTTATTGGTATTGCCTGAATTTGAAGTTTCACCTGTTTTTCTGAATTATGGTTTGTGGTTTAATGTACTGGTTTGAAGACTTTAAGTTTGTGTTGTAATCGACTATCTTAATGTTTGTTCTGAATTATGGTTTGCATAATTTCTATCTACAAATGTATAGTGAGGCCATGCATAAAGATCACTGAAAGCGCTTAATGTTTGCACATGGAATGAAATCAAGGACCCAAATCCATACATGATAAAACCTAGATATAGTAATCTGGATTCTCCCCAAATTGTCTGCGACATTCTTTAAACTCCATCAATCTCTGTGCAAAGAGTGTTTCCCACCATAGGATTCTTGGATCACAATGTCTTCTCCAAGCATCTGTAATGGGTGGTAATGGAGCGACATCAGTGAGCGACACCTATAAAATTACAAACGCATATATATGTAATTAGAATAAAAAAAATAAACGGGTACATTTAAGCTATAACGTAAAAGACGCCTCATTACCGGGATCCAATGGTTCTTAGCCCCTACGAGTGCTACAGTAACAATTTGTGACGGAGGAGCTAGGTCTATCTGTCCATGCGGCCTTATAGGTAAGCACATCAAAGAATACGAAGATAAGACGACGACCGCAGCGTTGTACAAAGTGGCAAACACTAAACCCATAAATGGCATGTCAAGCCAATAACGTCGCTCGCAAGGGGACCTGACATAGCTAATTTGAAGCATTAGATCATCCCATGTCCCTTCTCGGGTTTGTGCTCGTATCGGCTCCCAATACGATCGGTTGACACGCAACTCCGCTGCCATCTCGCTACGAATCAACGGGTAGCTACCCTCACTCAATCCCTTGAGTATAGCTAATGACCGATATCCACAATGTCCGTCTGAACGCACATCTTGAGCTTGTCTAATATAACCATACCAGAAGTAGTCAATATTTTGCACCCCAAAGTCCACTCCACAATGAACCATGGATTCTTCAGGCAACTTCGAGGAAGCGTCTACTTCCACAACGTCGGTCTTCACGTACATCTGTTCAAATTGTGATTCAACTGGTTGGGAAGGCATATCTTCATCGCCAATCTCGTCAAAAGATACTTGCTTTCTAGAACGTCTAGGCTTCTTCGCCTTCTCTTTTTCCTTCTCTTTTTCCTTCTCCTTTGCCTTCGCCTCAGTTTGCAATAATTCTGCTCTTACGTGTTCATGATGACTCTTTTCTCTAGTCGGAGACTCATTTCCCTTGTTCTTCGAACCCGATGGTCTTCCCTTACCACGAATGTCTGGATCCTCGGTCGGCTCCATAAACGTACTATGTTCCGGATGCTCCAAGGCGACGTAAAGTTCACTCACTTGCCATAACGTGGCAATGCTCAAACTCCGATCTTCCACTTTAGCCCACATCTCGCGCAGTCTCAACTCTGGAAATGATATCTTAACATCGTCGTCAAGACACCCAAATTTTAGTGGCTCAAGTTCCCAATGAATTTCCTTCCAGAAGTCATGAACGGAATCTGGTGTGAGAGCGGTCTTCGTAAGGATGGCCTTAACAATATCGTGGACACAAGGCAGCCCAAGACATTCTCTCACCCAATAATCCTCGCAATGCTCCAAATACTGCTCCTTCATTATCCGATCGTACATGGCCAACAATAACACAAAACACCTATCTGAAACTCTACAAATGAGCCTTGAAAACACCATTTTTCCCACCTCTAGAAACCTCGGATCATTGAAGCACAATGGTGATTGGTTCAGTGAGTTGTTCATTGTGGCCCTTATCTGATCCACTTGAAAGACGATCGAACGGTGAATCCTAACAATCACTCTGTTAAAGCCGCCTCTAGTGGATGCAAGAATATCTTTCAACACACGATGCATCCCCTCAACTCTATCACAACGACAAATTTTATTAGTTTTTTACTAATACATAAAAAAATCAACTACACAATGTTCAAAAGATACCTGTTTGTAGTCCTCGTGCAGAAGTGAAGAGTGTGATCAGTCCAAGCTCTTACTATGTTTTCTTTGTAAGGAGTCAGCCATTGCCTCTCGACGTATCTAACAAGACCCTTCATCCGACATCTCCTTAATGCATTGAGCCTCTCCTCGTAAGTTTCAACGGTGGTTGAGCAAAATAATGTCCAACACTGGTTCACAAACCTATCCGCTTTCGCACTGTCTTTTATAACCTTGTCAGTATGTGCCTTGATATTGTTTTTAATATGAACCCAACACAATAGATGTTTTACAGAGACGTCTTGAAAAACATCTTTAATACCCTTGATTAAAGCAGTGTCACAATCGGTCATTATAGCAGTTGGCATCACTCCTAGCTCCTCAAACAAATTCCTAAGGCACCTCATAATGAATTGGTAATTGAAAAACTTCTCGTGTCGGGTGAATGCATATGCTATGTTGAACGTCTTATGAGTGCAGGTGAAACCCACGATCTCCACCAAAGGCATGCCATACCTATTCACACATGTATAAATAATAGTGGATTTATCTAACTAAAACGTGGAACATATAACTATAACTATAACGAGTTGTTATTAAAATGAATTACGTACCTATTTGTCTTGTATGTGGCGTCAATGATCACAACGTACGGAAACTTCTTCAATAGTCGTAGAGATTCATGGTGAGCAAAAAACAGTACTTCGACTTCATTCTTTTTGTCCACGTCCCGAAGAGGATAATAGATGTACCCGTTCTCTTTCAGAAAAACAAGTGACCATTGGGTAACGGTCAACTCTCCGCGATCCTCGTAATTAATTTTTTGCAAAAAATTCTCTACTTGTTTCATTGAAGTCATATTTCCTTCAAACTTCTTCTTCAACCCAGAAACGATGGTTTTCGGTGTCTTGCCTTCGTCACCCTCACTCCTAACCCATTTCTCCTCCTCCTCCGTCATTCGCCCAATGAATGCATTCCCATGAAGGCTAGTAAGCCTATGGTTGTGGGAGCCATACATAACATCCAAGACCCATTTGTGCGTAAGCTTATTGAACTCGTTTCTCATACGACACCCATGCAACTCGAATTTACAACCACACTTCTTTGTGTTACGCTCGCGTTTCCTTGGAGTTAGTAACTTAGATTTTGATTTACCAAATCTATCACATGTCAAAGTGACGGCGTACGGACTTGTGTGAGCTTTCACCAAAACAATCATCAATCCTTTTGCTATGTTCCTCGCCCATTCAACCATTTCGGCCAAACTATCCCACACTTGACATGTACGAAAACTATCTCCATAGTCTTCCCCCTCCTATTATAATGTAATATTTCATTAAGTATTTATACTACTACAAGGACGACCATAAACATGCATATATACAAAGTTCCATATATTTTGAACAATTTTTTTTAGTAACGTAAAATACTAACTTCTTTCCAATAATCCTAATCCTTACTACAACACAATTTTTTTTAGTAAGGTAAAATACTAACTTCTTTCTAACAATTTTTTGAACAAAATCCTTACTTCAAATCCTATGATCAATGAAGAATCTACTACAAATTAATGAATACTCAAACGATATTAAACCCAATACTAACCGTGAAGATTTCGTCGTTCGGATTACAAATGCTTGACATCCTTGGGTCGTCGGTTACTCCATCGCATTCTAACAAAGAAAGCCCTAACAAACTCATTTCCTCACTTTCATCATTAGGATAAGACATTATGAATGTGTATAGTGAATACAACTTCTTTTCTTGCTTATATAGACCACAATATAGCCGTTTATAGCCGTTTTTAAAAAAAACGGTCATATTTTCAAAATTGCACATTAGCACGCCTATGATAGACGTGCAGTAAAATTCATCTGATTTTGTGGAATTCTGCACATTACATCGCCTAAACTAGCCGTGCACAGTGATCGGCTAAGTTAGCCGCACAAGGATCTTCATTTTTTTAATATATTCGCCGTAATATTTATCTTTTTGTTAGAAAAACCATTTTCTTTTAGGTCGGCTCATATAGGCGTTCAAGTGATCGGCTAAGTTAGCCGCACAAGGATCTTCATTTTTTTAATATATTCGCCGTAATATTTATCTTTTTGTTACAAAAACCATTTTCTTTTAGGGCGGCTCATATAGGCGTGCAATTCTGTAGTATATTTTCCAATTCTGACGGTTTTACCCTTGCTCGCTTATGTTAGGCGTGCAAGAATTATGCGGCTAAGTTAGCCGTGCAAAAACGCGTCCAAATAGCAGAAAAATAGCGTCCGTATAGGGGGACCCTATTTCATATATGGTTTTAGATCGACCGTATCCTATTTTCACTATAAATTTATAAGGGAAACTTTATTTTATTTATGAAAACAAAGATTTATTTCATATATCATCATATCATCATATCATATACGTATGACGTATAAATATCAAAGGATACACAAGTATAGTAGTTAATCTACATAATCAGGGAATCAAGTGAAATTGTTTCATATTTTATTACCATCCTTACCATTTACTACTAACATCATTGCATACGGTTCATACAAATTTAAGCTATATTATATAATATACTGTATAACAAATTTAATAATTTATTGGAATATGATTTCTCTGATAATCAGTTCAATGAAGGAACGTTGGAAAGATGGTCACAGGGCTAAGGGTAATGTATCCTAATCTCAATAAGATTTACTGCGGATACGCATCTGCACTTGCAAATATTATACATGCACACTATTTACTCACCAGATGTATATATTATTTAACTATACATTTAACTGAAATCGAAGACTATGTATTATCTGGGGTACACTACGTATACATGAGAAATCTGCAGTTGTCTAATGGTCGACATTCCACTCTGTATTAGCTAAATCGATCAGTCCCTAGATTTGGTTGCATTCGTATTACTTTTTTGAATCATATATTGAGAATTTCACGTCCCGGTGCATGCATAAGTATCATTTTAGCATTAGTTGTGATATTTTAGCATATCACATTGTTTTATTTAATGGGAAATGACATATACACATGCCATACCAAAATCACGGTTTAACCCGTGTATTTGGGGGGAAGAATTTAATTAAACCTTATTAATTATCATGTCTGTTTGCAAGTGGATTAGTGATACGCTACACTTTGTATAGCGTAACTAGGGATTATTACATTGATTTAGGAGTATTATTATATGTGTTTCGAGTCATTGTTATGTTCTGAGATATTTATTAAGAAGTGAAGAAATTGAGATCAGAACCGAAGAATATTGAAGATTTGAAGAAATCACCGACGACGATCGCCATGGATCAGCGGCGATCGCGGTGGAGCAACAGAGAGGAGCCGAGAATATTTAATAAATCCGCGATCGCGGGTATTATGCTGAATTCCCCTTCGTGCGCGAGCTGGGCTGTGATTTCTGCTGGCCCATTTAATGAAGAAGCAGATGGGGCCCACTGGAAGCAACATAAATTAGTCACACTTTGCTACGTTCTTTTCTCGGGTTTCTTTACCTTATTTTCCTTTTTGTTTTATTTCTTTCCTTTTTCCTTTTTCCTTAATTAGTTTTAGGATATATCTTTTACCATATATTTTTAGGGTTAGTCTCTATTTATACCATAGCTTTCATCATCTTTTCTATCATCTTTTCCATCAGACAATTTAGTTCTGCAACCATGAGCAGGAACTAATCTCCATTGTTTTACCTAGCGGTTGAAACCTTCAGTTATTAAGTTGTGAGATTTCTAAACTCTTGTTCTTTTCCTATGGGTTTGTATTAATTCTCTTGTTCTTCATCTATTGATTTCTATTAGTTTTGCTAGCTTGATCACCTAGTTTGATTGATAGTTTTCTATTGCTAGACTAGGAATATACGGTGGAATTCCTTGTCATTGTAGCATTCATATGTGCATGATCTGGTAGTTGATTGCTTTTATGAAAGAGAATTGATTGCATGTTAATACTTGACGGTTGTAAGTTATTGCATGCATCCTTATGATTCATGTGCCCCTTTGCTGCTATTTCATCTAATCTTGAGAGGTTTCCCTGATTGCTGAATAGTAAGTATTATCAGGACCGGTCGGCCTGTTAATATAATAAAGATTGGAATAGGAACATTCCCTAGGATTGAATAGAACTTGAGATAAATCTATGATCAACTTGATTGACTGTTGTGTGGATACTTGCTAGGTGAAACCCCTTCTCATCATATTCTCACCCAAACTCCCTTTGTTTGATACTTGTTACTTTTGTGTTTCATACAATCAAAACCCCCCCGGTTACTTGTTACTTGTTCACTAGTTGATATTTCACTTGACTGCATTGATTTGGTGTTTTGATTCCCTTGGGTTCGACCTCTACTTACTTGCTATACTCTAGTTAGTGTTTAAAGTTTATTTCTTTGATTTGGCACTACGACTTTAGCCTCATCAAATTTGGCGCCGTTGCCGGGGAATTGAATTATTCCAATTTTGTGCTAATTGTGAAATTATCAACTGTTTGGTGTGAACCTTTATGGTTCAGACCCGTGCTACTGATTCATCTCTTGTTTCCTTTGACCCAGAGATTGAAAGGACGTTCCTTCGGAACCAAAGAGCAGCTCTGAACCAAGAGAACGAGATGGGTGATCGACATGGACCGCCATTGCCTACTATGAGGCAACTCACTGCCCCAGACTTAAACCAACAACCTCTGGCAGTGAGGTTTCCTGAGATTGAAGAAGGTGTGAACTTTGAATTAAAAGCTGGTTTAATTCATGAGCTACCACACTTCCATGGCTTAGCAGGAGAAGATCCCAACAAACACTTGGCTCAATTCCATGCCATATGTTCTAGTATGAAGCCAAGAGGTGTTACTGAGGAGCAGGTCATGCTGAGAGCTTTCGGATTTACTCTGAAAGACGCTGCGAATGATTGGCTCTATTATCAAGCTCCAGGGAGTATTGATACATGGGCTAAGAGGAAAAAGGTCTTTTTAGAGAAATATTTTCCAGCTACAAAACTGAGCAGCTTGAAGAAAGAGATCACGAATCTTCAACAATACTCAACTGAGAGTCTCTACGAATATTATGAGAGATTCAAGAAGCTCTGCTCAAGCTGCCCATTCCATAGTTATACTGACCAAGATCTCCTTATGTACTTATTTAGTGGCCTGATTGATGAGGATCGTCGAATGGTGAATGCATCCTGTGGAGGTAACTTTTTAAGATTGACTATACCTCAGGCCACTGAAATGTTTGAAGAGCTAGCTGAGAGTTCAAGGCAGTTTGGCAGTAGACAGGGATCCCACTCAGTCAAAGCAATTAATTCAGATCAATTACAGACTGACATGAATGAACTGAAAGATATGATGAAGTCTTTTATGCTGCAAAGTGGTGGTCAACAACTCCAAGAGCCGAATGCTGAGGTAAACGCTGTTGGTGGATGGCAACCAAGGCCAAGGTATGATTCTCATAATATTAATTATCAGCAACCTAGACCTCAGAATTCTATGACTGTTGAAGATATGATCAAGTCCTTAGCTCAGACTGTGATGCAACAAAATGCTAAAACGGAATCAAGCATCCAAAATCTTGAAAATCAGTTAGGACAGATTGCTCAAGCTGTGAGTAAATTAGAGGCCAGAGAACCGGTAAGAAACCCGAGAGAGAACGTCAGTGCAATGTTCTTGAGGAGCGGAAAAACTTATGACGACTGTTCTGTGCCAAAACCGCGATCGCCAGATCTGAGTGGCGATCGCCATGAGATTACAAAGAGCAAAGCAGGATCTGCATCCCGACCGCGATCGCCATATAGCGATGGCGATCGCCATTCCATTCCAGAAGCTGAGGTCCAAAATCATCCGCGACCGCGATCGCCAGTTGTTGATGGCGATCGCCGGGAGCCCCCTGAGTACATTGATGATTATGTTCGCCCGAATTTTCCACCTCTGTTTTCTCATAAGCCTGTTGCTCCCTTTCCTGAGGCATTGAAGGATACTCGAAGGCTGGAGGACGACAAAGAAATCTTCGAAACCTTTAGTAGGTGTGAGGTAAACATTCCTTTGCTCAAACTTGTTAAGAGTATTCCTAGATTTGCTAAGTTTTTGAAAGAAGTTTGCACTATCAAAAGAAATCAAAAACTGAAAGGAAAGAAGAAAGTTGAAATAAGTGAACAAGTTTCTGCAGTGTTTCAAAAACGCATGCCTAAGAAATGTGGTGATCCAGGCATATTTAGCATTCCATGTGTGATTGGTGAAACTAAATTTGACAAAGCAATTCTAGATTTAGGTGCATCAATCAATGTTTTGCCTTACTCTTTGTATGAATCACTAGGCTTAGGACCTTTGCATAAAACAGGAACTGTTATTCAACTTGCTGATAGGTCTACTGTGTACCCGAAAGGGGTTGTTGAGGATGTCCTTGTTATGGTTGGTGATTTGATTTTTCCTGCTGATTTCTTTGTGTTAGATATGGAGCATGCTAATAATGTCACACCTATACTGTTAGGTAGACCTTTTATGAAAACTGCACAAACGAAAATTGATGTTAATAGCGGGACTCTCTCTATGGAGTTTGATGGGGATAAGGTGGAGTATAATATTTATGACATGGATCCCATTGATAAGAATTCTCTATGTGCTATTGATGTGATTAAGCCTACTTGTAAGGATAAATTGCAACTTGTTTTAGAGAATATCTTAGAGCCCCCAAAAGTAGATTTTGCTTTATCTACTAACATGCAGGAGTGTCAGGTTAAGCCAGAGCCTAAAGGTAAGCTCTTTTCACATCCTTTGGGCAATCGCCCTCCATTACTCACCTCGCCAGGCGAGATACCATTGATGTCTAGTGTGCAGGCACTTGACATTGAGCTTAAACAGCCGCCTGATACGGTCAAGGAGGAGAAAGTGAATGAAATCACCTTCATTGCTAAAGACAAGGTGGTCAAGGTAAGTGAGACGAGATTTAAGGCATTCCATGAGTGGTTCAAGAGAGAATTCAGACAAGAGACGGTTTTCACAAAGCCAAATGGCGTCAGTTAAATCTCTTGAGTTTCATGTCGAGCCACGACATAAAATAAGGCGCTACTCGGGAGGCAACCCGAGGTTTTTATTTGTTTTTGTTCGGTTTAATTTTCTTTTTAGTTTTTCTATGGACAGGAGGAAATCACCGAAGCTTAGGGTCAGCTACAGTCAGTAGCCAATCTCGCTGTAAGTCTTCTCTCCCGTTCTAAAAAAAAAAAAAAAAAAAAAAAAAAAAATCCGAAAATCATTCCGAGAAAAAAATAATATATCGGATTAAAAAAAAAAAGTGCAGAAAAAAATATGAGAGAAAAGAAAGTAAGGAGTTGTATTTCATCAAGTTTGGTTTCGATTAGTACTATCATTCTAGATCTACATTCGCTGGAGCTTAGCTTGTTGGTGACCATGTTCTTTGCAAGAAGTTGATTTGTTTGGGTCACCATCTATATTGGAGGTATTCTTTCTTTTGCTTTAGATGAGCTATGCATTATTGGATTACATTTAGTGCCCATCTAGTTTCTCATTCTACCACACTTTGAGTTTTATTAGAGGAAGGTCATCCGACCTTGTATGTGAGTCTTCTGTCTCCTTCCCTGGGTTCGTTTTTATGTCTTCCATTTCATTGAGGACAATGCAATGTTTAAGTATGAGGGAGGAGAATGTATTCACATGTAATTATTTTGGTGTTGGTTGTATCTGCATGAGCTTATTGAATATATATTGTATGAAAAAGCCACAAAAATTGAAAAAAGGCATACAAAATCCTTGGATAGCAAGATCTATGCAATAAGAAGGTGGCTTGGCCGGCATTAGGCTGGGGCAAAAATAAGTCTTGAGTGATGTGAGTTTTGTGAGCCTGGAACAATTATTGAGTGGTTGGGATGAAAACCCGAAAGGGCGCCCAAGCAAGATAAGTGTTATTAAAAAAAAATTGAGTGTTTTAGGATTTTTTATCATCTTGGCGTATGGAGACATAAGAAAGAGGCGTATAGGAGGATTCGGGTAGGTCACTTGGAGGAATAAGGTGTAGTTCTAGGTATGTGCTTATTTTATCACATTGTTCTTGATTATTGTTGTTGTGTTTTGTGTGTTTTGGAGGAGCTTATTGGTTATGTAATCACTAGGAGATATTTTTGTACTTCCTGAGACTTTGAGCATTTTATTGTATGGGTAGCTTTTCTGTAAGTTACTCGGGACGAGTAAAAGTCTAAGTATGGGGGTATTTGATACGCTACACTTTGTATAGCGTAACTAGGGATTATTACATTGATTTAGGAGTATTATTATATGTGTTTCGAGTCATTGTTATGTTCTGAGATATTTATTAAGAAGTGAAGAAATTGAGATCAGAACCGAAGAATATTGAAGATTTGAAGAAATCACCGACGGCGATCGCCATGGATCAGCGGCGATCGCGGTGGAGCAACAGAGAGGAGCCGAGAATATTTAATAAATCCGCGACCGCGGATTAATATCCGCGAGCGCGGATTAATATCCACGATCGCGGGTATTATGCTGAATTCCCCTTCGTGCGCGAGCTGGGCTGTGATTTCTGCTGGCCCATTTAATGAAGAAGCAGATGGGGCCCACTGGAAGCTGCAGCCGTAATCAAATAAATTGGAAGCCAGCAGCTCACTTTGGAAGCAAGCAACACAAATTAGTCACACTGCTACGTTCTTTTCTCGGGTTTCTTTACCTTATTTTCCTTTTTGTTTTATTTCTTTCCTTTTTCCTTTTTCCTTAATTAGTTTTAGGATATATCTTTTACCATATATTTTTAGGGTTAGTCTCTATTTATACCATAGCTTTCATCATCTTTTCTATCATCTTTTCCATCAGACAATTTAGTTCTGCAACCATGAGCAGGAACTAATCTCCATTGTTTTACCTAGCGGTTGAAACCTTCAGTTATTAAGTTGTGAGATTTATAAACTCTTGTTCTTTTCCTATGGGTTTGTATTAATTCTCTTGTTCTTCATCTATTGATTTCTATTAGTTTTGCTAGCTTGATCACCTAGTTTGATTGATAGTTTTCTATTGCTAGACTAGGAATATACGGTGGAATTCCTTGTCATTGTAGCATTCATATCTGCATGATCTGGTAGTTGATTGCTTTTATGAAAGAGAATTGATTGCATGTTAATACTTGACGGTTGTAAGTTATTGCATGCATCCTTATGATTCCTGTGCCCCTTTGCTGCTATTTCATCTAATCTTGAGAGGTTTCCCTGATTGCTGAATAGTAAGTATTATCAGGACCGGTTGACCTGTTAATATAATAAAGATTGGAATAGGAACATTCCCTATGATTGAATAGAACTTGAGATAAATCTATGATCAACTTGATTGACTGTTGTGTGGATACTTGCTAGGTGAAACCCCTTCTCATCATATTCTCACTCAAACTCTCTTTGTTTGATACTTGTTACTTTTGTGTTTCATACAATCAAAACCCCCCGGTTACTTGTTACTTGTTCACTAGTTGATATTTCACTTGACTGCATTGATTTGGTGTTTTGATTCCCTTGGGTTCGACCTCTACTTACTTGCTATACTCTAGTTAGTGTTTAGAGTTTATTTCTTTGATTTGGCACTACGACTTTAGCCTCATGAATTAGTAAAAAAAAAAAATTCATGGTTGCAACTAAATTAGAGTATATTGTACTCTAAAAATTAATACCTCCAAAGTTGAGCTTTATTTAGTGAGTCAACTGGATCTATGTCAGGTCAAAGGACATTAGTTGGATTGGTTTAATTTGGTTTGAACTTTGAACGTATGCTGTATTGTATAAGTGGAAAGTAATGCAGCAAGCTTGACCATACATGCACCAAGTCACCGATCGACTTCTTTAGGTGAAATATAGTATGCTTGATTCTCCATTAGGAAATTAAACGTGCATGTGTACATATATCACATACAAGAACGTACAAGAAGTGACTCAAGTGAGAGTCTCCAAATTAAGGCCCATCAACTTTGACCAATAACTCGAACATACAGTATTATTTCACGATTCTTATATACCGCCCGGTACTTTATTCAAACGCAGCCTGGTTGTCGTGTTTCTCGCGTAACGCGAGATCCGGATAACTTTATCCGGTACCGGATAACCCTTGCGTTATGCGTTACGCGAGAAACACGTCCCTTGCGTTACGCGAGAAGATCCGGATAACTTTATCCGGTACCGGATAACCCTTGCGTTATACGAGAAGCACGAAACACGTCCCTCGCGTTACGCGAGAAGCACGTCCCTCGCGTAACGCGAGAAACCAGGCTGCGTTTGAATAAAGCACCGGGCTGTATTTAGTAATGGCCTATTATTTGATGACGCAACAAAATGTAGCCTAAATCATGACCATATGTACCAATTTCTCTTTTTGTGTGTGATTGTGATATATCGATCGGCTTAACTCCTACAATAATTCAAAGTTCATCATAAACCTAAAAAAGAATAAGAAATGAATTGTAAAATAGTTAAAACAATAAATAATCCTTTTCTTCACATCGATCTTATGATTCGTATGGTTAATTTCGTTTCAACAGGTAGTCTTCTATTCATCAAGCTACGAAAGCTTGAATTGGTTTGTAACTTTAACAATAAAATATTGGAGTTTGGAGAAATCAAATCCACTCGAACCATCCGCATATTCACAATACGGCCGAACCACCACCTTCACCACCACTTCCGCCATCAACAACAACTAACGAACTACCCACCACCTCCACCAAATCAGTTCGGCCCCTCCTAGTCCAAAACGCATCCGTCACGAAACCCTAGAGTGTTGTTCCTCGCGCCATAAGACGGGATATTCAAACAAAGAAAATCTCATCTCTTCAACAAAGAAAGTCCAAGTTAGTTTTTTATTTCATTGTTTTTCAATTTTGATGAGATTAATATCTCTTATTTGAGTTTGTACTTTTAATTTTGCTAAGACAAAAAAAAAAATTAAAAAAAAAAGACTAAGGAAAGTCTCAAATTTCAGCGTTTATTTTACTTTTTTGTTGAGTCAAGTGAAGTTCATCATTGTTTTAGTCGTAATCCAAGAAATTGGAGGAAACGACATTGCGACGTGCCCATAACGAAGAAATACGTAGTCGGCAACAAAACTGTGACTCTCAAAAGTTTATGTTGCTCACTGGAGTAAACCGCGCCTGCAACCCTATGACCCCCGCAGGTGGGTTAGCCATTGGCCTTGTTTTGTGTCTCCGTACAAAACCGAGCCATTCCCAACCTTACCCTAGCCCTCTCGACTCTGTCTTCGATCTTCATCGAAACAAGTTGAGACAAATTAAGGTACACTTCCTCTTGGCTCTCTTGAGTTCAGAGGGTTGCATTCACATTCTTGCAATTGTTTTCGAGTCTTTGTTTTTTTTTCTTTCGTTGAGTCTTTTTTGCTTTTGTGTCTAAAACTTGAGCTGAAATCTCGCCCCTACACTAGCCATCTCTAAAACTACCATCACTCATCTTAGTATTAGGAACTTGTTAGTTTCTAATCCATTTTTTATTGGTCCATACAAGGCAATCCATCAAAGAAAACTTGTTACAAAAATTATTGAGAGAGTGCACATGAAAACATACGAGAGTAAACACTTGTGAGTTATTTTCGAATTGATGCGGGGATAAGCGTCTTGAGAATTTGAGACAAGGATCAATGAGTGTCGAGGAGACCTACAATGCTATGCAAATAGCTATGGTCAAAGCAAATGTGATTGAAGATGAAGAGACAATCATGACAAGGTATCTAAGAGTTCTCAATCCTGAATTGATTTGTTTTTTATAGCTCTATGACCGAGTTGCTGCACTTGGCTATCAAAGTGGAGAGGAGGTTTCAATCTAAGAATCAAGGAAATAGGAATGCAAATGGTTCTTCCAACACTTGGAAAAATCAGCAAGGGCGTAATGATTTTTACTATGGACGAGATGACTCTTAAAAGGAGCTGCAAAGGGAACGATATGGACCAAGAAGTAACGCCCCTCCAGCTACACCACGAGCCGAACGTGACCCTCTAATGGATCTAAAGGGAGTACTTCTAACCCTCCTACTAGTACTAGAGTTAGAAATATTGAATATATTAAGCGTAGATCTCGAAATGTAGCCTAACTCATGACCGTACGTACCCATTTCTCTCTTTGTATGTGAATTGAGATATCGATCGGCTTAGTTCCTACAATAATTGAAAGTTCATCATAAACCTAAAAAAGGCATAAGAAATAAATTGTAAAATAGTTGAAACAGTCAATCACCCTTTTATTCACGTCGATCTTATGATTCGTATGGTTAATTTCGTTTCAACAGGTAGTTCTCTATTCATCAAGCTTTCAAAGTAACGCATTATGCGTTATTAATGTTAATTCCAGCTAGCCTAGAGTTGCTTTTAAATAATGTCACAATAATTTTAATGTTCTTTTACCATTGGATTGACTGATTGTTGGCAAATAATACTCCCCAAGTTTTTTTTTGGAGCCGAACAATGCTCAAGTTGTAACAACCCAAGTGTATTTAGATTGGTTAAGCTACCCATTTTACATAGCATTCGAGGAGCGCCAGCATGACTTGTTGAGTTATAGATCATGTACTTGTCAAATTCCAAACCTAACTTTATAAACGAAAAGTAAGGGTCCGAAGAAAACAAATGATTAAAAAGAAGACCACGAAAATACTACTCCACTACTTTGCAAGTACGTTTACCTCGTGAATGTTAGCATGCATACCTCCCAACTTATCAACATCTTTTTGAGCATGCATTCCTTTCATTTTCCGCCAACAATGTCCATATATATATCTAGCTTTAGTGATCCATGTGAACATTGTGAAATTATTGGAAAGATAGGGAAAGTACCTGAGTTATATTGCATCTTTATTGGACCACGTTGGGGTGGTCTACAATAGATAAGTTGAGCGAAATTAAGAATCTGATAGTTTAGACACGTAAAGAATAGACAATTTCAAACGTCAATTTATATGGACAAAATGCTAGATTTTAAAGAATTGCGTTAAGGAAAAGGTTATTTGAAGGAGCTAGATATATAGAAGTCATTAAGCATGACCTTACGCACATGACACCGACGAAATTATATGACTCAAGCTAGAGATAAATTTTTGAAGGGATACATTAAGGTTGCAGAACCGTAGAGAGAAGAAACCTTTTTTAACTCGCTCACATCATTACTATTTCATGATGTTTTACTCTCTTTAATTTTTGGATTTTAGATGTCTTTTATTTCTTTTAATTCGTTTTGTTATTTTAGTAATTTTAGTAATTTTTTTATTTCTTTTTAATTGACAACCTTGAGATTTTTCCTAATTATTGTTTTAGTTTCTCATACTTTGATTATTGAATACAAACGTTTATCGTTTTTACTCCAAAAGAAAGCTTTTGTGAGAAGAGTGCCTTATGTGCATTATTATTGAACTCGCCTAGTTGTTCTTGTATGTTTCAATCTCCATCATAGGATTGGTGCTATCATGGCCGTCCAATCACATTAGGGGGCCCTGTGCGAAATAATTTGGATTTTCAAAAATTATTATTAAAAAATACATTTTTTTAATCAATCAAATTTACATAAATTTTAGATTAATGTATATGAATTAAGAAATTTCATAAAAAAAAACAAAATAAATTTAAGAGATTTTAATGTAACTACTTTTAAATACGTTGAATACAATTAGATTTAATATTTACAAGAAGTTAAATTACTTCTCCTAAATATTTTTGTCAATTCAAACAAAAACAAGGACAATTACTGACTCTATTCACAAGAAGTTTTTTTTTTAACAAGCAAACAAAAGGCTTATTGTTTACAAACAAATCAAGTCTAAATCATCATCGCGGATGATCTTGAATAAATCTTTCACGAGAAAGATTATTTATGTCCTTGACAGGAGAGTCCTCTGAAGATCCAACTTTTCTGAGCTCGAGACACTAGTATTCCATTGGAGAAGAAACTCTCGAAGATCTTCAATGAGAATGT
Organism: Oxyria digyna; assembly: GCA_029168935.1. Taxonomy (NCBI): domain Eukaryota; kingdom Viridiplantae; phylum Streptophyta; class Magnoliopsida; order Caryophyllales; family Polygonaceae; genus Oxyria; species Oxyria digyna. Next base: position 58,325,279 of record JAPVLV010000001.1, on the reverse strand, counting down.
TGCGAGATGCCAGGAAGTCAGCAGCTCTATTGCAACGTCTTCCAATGAAGAAAAACCTACAACAATCAAAACTGACAGAGAGGGCTTTAATATCCGAAATAATTGAATGAATCTCCCAGGGGGTGTTGCTCTTCTGATTTATGCTATTGATGAGGACCAAATTATCACTATCAACAATAATATTTTTGAGATGAAGACGGATTGCAGCTCTTACGCCTTCGAGGAATGCAACTTCTTCAGAGACTAAGACGGACGAATCAAGAATATGGAGATGTTCAACAAAAGATAGTTGATCATTAGAATTGCGAATAATGAAACCAATGAAAGCACCAGCATTGGCTCTAACAGAGCCATCAAAATTAATTTTAAAAAAGTTGGGCGGAGGTTTTGTCCATCGAGATTTAGCACGGTCATGTCTACTGCTGGAAGCAACCTTGTTGTTTTTGTCTTTATGAAATTCAACTTTCCATTATATGAAATGGAATAGAGCAGTTGGAAGAATATTGTAGTCACCTAGTTCATTAAGCTTGCTAAAAAATGACATGTTAAAAGGGCATTGAAAGAATAAATGGTTCTTGTCTTCATAGGGATTATCACACAGGCTACAAGAGGAGAACACTTTGTGATAATGCCTATTAAGCCGTTCTGTAGTGGGCAGACAATCAGAGTATGCTTTGCAAAGGAAGTTTTGGGTTTTTGGGGGTAGTTTTGTTTTCCAGAACATGTTTACATCTATAGTGGGGTTAGTGCAGGGTCTAATAATATGATAGGCAGATTTAACCGAAAAAAATCCCATTAACAACAGTTTTCCAAATAATCTTATCCCTTGAAGGAGTAAGTGGTATACGAATCTGATTGATTTTGTGAGTGATATGGCTTGGAAGATAGGTAGAGAGTTTTGGAATATTCCATTTTTTGTCATGAGTAATAAAATCCGCTACCGTTGGATTTCCTGACGATGTATTACGATATTGATTGAGGGGGAAATCGGGAATCCAGTTATCCATCCAAAAATGGATAGACATACCATCCCCCAATTGCCAAAAGAGACCTTTTTTGAAATCTTCAAGAAGAGTAAGAAGTCTACTAAACTACCAGGATTGAGTGGTTTTACGTTCTAGTGTTAAGAAACCAATGGAAGAAAAGTACTTATCTCTAAGGATCGAAACCCATATATTATTAGGTTGAGTAAGAATTTTCCACAGAAGTTTCATTTGGAAGGAACAGTTGTTATCCCATGCGTTCTGAAACCTAGGCTCAGTTCGGATGCACGGTGCTGATGCTGATGCTGATGCTGATGCTGGTACTGATTTTAATGCTGATGCTGGTACTGTTACTGTTACTGAAATGTCGAATGGTATGTTCGGACGACTACACTTTAGACTACTTAAAAACGAAAAAAAACATGTTAAAATGACTAAAATGCCCTCAGATTTTGTTTTAATAAGACCAACATGTGGAATGCACGTGATAAATTTCTTCAAGGAGAGTCTTGTTCTTCTTCAATCCAGGTATCGAACTTGACAAAGTTTCTTCAACCCAGTAAAGCCTCACTCTTTGGCTCAGTTCGGTCTCTCTCGAATCAACACACACTTAAGGGATCTACTGTGCTTAAGAAACTCGTACAGCGGAAATTGAAGCCACTGGTTTCACCACGATCTTCATTCTCTTCCTCTCTCAAACTCAAAATCTAGGTTAGTGGAAGGTTGGGCGTCGTTCGTTGTTGCTGTTGAAGGTCGTCGTCGGAGTTTCAAGCTCAACAATTCGTCTCCGGGGAAGACTCTCTTTGAAAATTGGAGTTTCAATTCTTAGGTTGCGGGCCAAAATCGAGACGCTGATTTCAGGTAAAAGCTAGTGCTTCTTTGATTGTAATGAATTTATTACCTCGGTTTTGGAACAAATTTTAAGGTTAGAGCATTGTAGAATCTGAGTTTACTAATGGATTTATATGAATCATTGATTAGTGGCTGAATTACATCGATCTTGTTTGAATTCATTATTCAACTCTATGACTTGTTTGCGTGAATTCAGTATGTCCCTCTATGTTGTTTAACTGCGTAGGACTGTACTAAAAGAATGATGGTTTTGAATGCAGGCTGTGGTGACTGGCTTAGCAGAAAACAATGTGATGGTGATCCTTGACAATCACATTAGTAAACCAGGTTGGTGGTGTAAATGGACTGACGGGAATGGCTTCTTTGGAGACCAATACTTCAACCCTCATCTCTGGCTTAAGGGCTTAACAAGGATGGCTACCTTGTTCAAAGGCCAACCTTATGTTGTAGGGATGAGCTTAAGGAACGAGCTTCGCGGTCCTAAGCAGAAGATCAAAGTCTGGTACAGGTATTTGTAAAAAATAAAAATTATTTCTACTGGATGTCAAATTTTTCTCTAATGCATGATCAGAATTAACCACAAAAAATAAAAAAAAGGTACAGGCAAAGAGGAGCAGAAGCAGTGCACAAAGCAAACCCAGATGTGCTGGTGATCCTCTCTGGTCTAAACTTTAGTACAGACCTCTCGTACTTGCAGAAAAAGGCGGTGAAGCTCAGCTTCTCAGAAAAGTTAGTGTTTGAGGTTCACTGGTACAACATTGGCAAAAGGCTTATCTAGGCTCGTTGAGAATTTGTTAGGGTACCATATCTAGGAGATGCTGGCAATGGGACTGAGAAGAAGGCATTGATTATATGTCGCAATGGGCAAGATCATAAAAGTGGTAAGATGGGTTTCCAATCTACTAGGTTTAAATCTAGTCTATTAGCTCAAGGGGAGAGCAATGTGTAATTACACATGATGTGGGTTCGAATCCCACATAGACTCCAACATTATATATTCTTAACACTCAATTAGGAAAAGTGGTAAGATGGGTCCATCTGTTCAGCACAAGAAAATCAGTAAACAAGTGATCAATACAAAGCAAAGGAATTTCATGTATTTAATTTCTTGAAAAAAATAATGCAATGATTTAGATATAAGAAAACAAAAAACTGACTGAGTGTAGTAGCAAAAGATGTAACCACCATGCCAGATTTCACTGTCTAAATTGGTGCTCATGCCAGATTTCTGTTTTTCTTGCAAAAGAACAGTATTTTGTTGTCACAATTTAATACTCACGCCAAATTTCAGTTGTTTGCTGTCAAAAACCAATTTTTTGCTGTCAAAAACCAGTTTTTTGCTGTCAAAATTGAGTATTCAAGCCAGATTTGAGTAGTTTCTTGCAAAAAAAAAACAGTATTTTGCTGTCACAAATAGTACTCATGCCAAATTTCAGTTGCTTGATGCCAAAAACCAGCAACTGAACCTTCTTTATGATACGAGAGTGTTCAGTTGACTTGTTTAGACTTTTAGACCAATATTTCCATAATCAAATAAGTACTCAAAGTTTGCTCAACCTATGTGGGATTCGAACCCACATCATGTGCAACAAACACATTGCTCTTCCTTTTTGAGCTAATAGGTTTTTGATAAATTTTATAAGAACCCTCACAATACAAAATAAAAGCTTCATGATAGAAAAAGAGATGCCGAGGTGAGGTTACAACACCCATAAACAGCAGAATATTTGGATGTCTAAGCCGCTTCATGATAGAATAAAGAGATATCTCAACATTTAGATTTAAAAACACATAATTTGGATTAAATGGCTCAGACCATAAACTAGCAAGGTATAATAGTTATGCATCCACTATAAAGGTCCTACATAATATATGATGAAATTTTACAAAAATAAAAAACATTGGAAACTTGGGATACAATCAAATTAAGTTCAACATCAAAGCCTTGATGCAAATACAAGAAATTCAATCTCATGTTCAGAAAAAGGAAGAAAATTGTTACCAATAGTCAAAAGGGTGAAGAAGTTATGATCTGAACATTCATTTCATTTTCCATTTAAGTTTAAATGTCAAAAGGGTTCAGTAAGCAAGTTTTAAATGTCAAAAGGGTTCAGTCCTAAAAAAATATTGTACCTTGCAAACTACTTTATCACCAACTGATAAGCTGTCACTCTGTCCACAATGTGAAGAACAAAACCTCCATAAAGTTGAACATTACAAACTTCAAATGCTCCAGAGTGGCACTCAATAGATCCAGTATCATACATCTACAATAATAAACAAACATTCAATCAACATATGTTGCATAACTGTATTTATCTGTTGGTGGCTTGGTACAAAGGAATGAGAGATTCTTTTAATTCCTGCCCACCTTGCTCAGCATAGAAGCTTGTAGAAACTTGGAGTTGCATAAGATGTTATGCAAGTAAGATGTGCATTAAACCCATTGCAGGATCTTAAATATTTTAAAAAGATAACTAGGCCATACAAATCTAAAGAATATGTAGTAAATAATTATGAAAGATTGACACCTTAGCCTGAGCATTCCTTGATTTTTCCCTTGCTTCATCCATTGTGGCATGAAAACCATTCACATCTACTATTAAACCTCTTTCCTCGGCCAAATTGCTGGAGCATGACCCCTAAAGTATTTTGCCTTAGATCATAACCGAGGCCATCAACTGATACAAAGATTTCTGCATTGACAGTACATAGGAATTTTCATTTTGTTCAAAAACAACAGCATTGTCAGGTTGTGGTGAACTGAATTCATTGTCCATACAAAGTATATTTTCTCAAATTCATGGTAAACTGATATCATTCAATCCTTCCGCAGAAGAGGTTCCAGAAGGATAATCAGACGAACACAGTAATCAGAAAAAGCCCCCAATCAGGAAAAGCCGAAACCCCCCCTAATTTGAGTCAATTCTACAATACAACCGAAAAACTAAAATTCAAACCCTAGAAGTTAGAATTGAAGATCTGACTTGTAGAATCAAGTTGATCCAAAGTACTGGGTAGGATCCATAGGCCTCTTATTTGGCTTATTGTAATCGGGAGGGCAGTAGGTGAAGGACGCAACCATGGAACTGGGGAAGACGACGTATTTGGCCACCAACGCCAGTTTTGACAATAGCGGTTCGCTTGGATCAAAGAAAGCTTCAACTCTAGAGATTCAACAGAAAGGTAGGGTTGGGGACGGCTAGATCAACCCTATAATCTGAACTTCAACTTGTTGGATTGGGAGAACCTCGACTTCGGATCTGGAGAGAAGAGATCTTTACTTCGTCGGACCTGGAGGGGAGAAGCTTGGCTTCGCCGGATCTGGAGAGGAGAAGTCGAGTAGGAGAGGGAGATGAGAGGAAATCAAGCGGCGAGAGGATCGGATTACCTCGGATTTGCAGAAGGAAGAACAAAATCGCAGATCTTCAACTCTCCTCCAAAGATGAACAGGAAACATCGGGGGCAAGATTGTGAATGCAAATCTGATATCGAGTGATAAGTACTTCGAATTCTTCAGAAGCATGGATCCATTGCTTATTTTTTTGATACTTTTAAGCAGCAGAATTTGAAAAAGTAGAGAAAATAAGGAGATTGATGAAGAACACCCGAACATGCCTCTTGCTACTTATTTTCCTTCAGAAAGAAGCACGAGCAAAAAAAAGTACTTATAAGTACAAAACGATGGGCATCCGAACGGAGCCCTAATCCGCCCAAACATTTTGGTACACTACTACAAAAAACCTCAAATAACCCGGGCGTTTCCTGCCTAATATCACGGATCTTGTCCGTGATAAAGGTTTTCACTATATTTGATATCGATCTAATAACCCGGATCATAAAAGGACACGCCCGGGTTATTTGCTATCAACATTTTTTCCTTGAGACCTATAGATCCGGGTTATTAGGGTATCAAATAACCCGAGCTTCACCACATCCGGGATGTTTGTTAAATCAATATGTCCGTGATATTTGATTTATCTAATAACCCGGATTTTCAACATACAAGTTATTTGATAAATTGAAAATGATGGTTGAATAGGATTTATCTATTAACCCAGACTTGTAGAAGCTAAACATGTTCAACAAAGCTCATATTATTGCAATCTATGTGGGATTCGAACCCACATCATGTGTAATTACACATTGCTCTCCCTTTGAGCTAATAGACTAGATTAAAAATATAATATAGAAACTTATAAACCGAAGTTTTCTCTTTAGTATGAGAAATTAGTAATCCTGTCACTAGTGATTGAAGCAGTAGAAAAAAAAAACAAGAGCATGATAAATGTTAATAAAAGCTCTAAAGAGTATTGGTAATAAAATATGATTTACCTCTATTAAATCACCAGCATTGATCAAAAGACCATCAGGAATGGTGGGAACTCGAAACCAATGATTGTCTTTCAGAACTTGAAGACCTTCAACTTCTTTGTCTTGTAGAAGCATGGTAAACCTGGTTCCATCAGCGTGTCGTTAAGCACACTGTGAGGCTTTTAACAAAGAGGGTAGAAATTAAACCTCCATGCCATCATGTCAAGCTCCCCGTGTTGATTCATAAAGCAGTTTTCCTATATGTTCAAGGAACGTGCTACTGCTTTCATAAGAATCTCAAACAGATTCTTCAGCTTTGTGTTGTACTTTGTACAATTTCCCTGCAACAAATCCAAAGGGTTCTAAGAGCAGATTTTTCATGTATGAGCAAGTAAGAGATGGAGAAATTACTTGAATGCAGGAGGATTTTCTGGCCAGAAGTTGGGCTCAAGCTGATCTTCGGGGTGAATCATTAGATAAAGCCGATCAGTACAATCAAGAGTTTGAAGATCAGAAACAATAGTATCATTTCTATAACCTTCCAAGGCCGCAATGGATCTGGCACATTCTTGCTTCTCCTCTGCAGACCTCATTAAGGAGTGAGCTACTGATTCCATGATTTATAGCCTGAGATTTCACTGAAACATAATAAAAGATTTGTGTTCTTATTTCTTACTGAATCATTAAAAGGAACTGGTTTCCACTTCCACATGGTTTTTATATCCATCTTATGTTTACAACATACATATCTTTCAAGCAAGATTGGCCAAGAGACGTGCAAGAGCTAGCTTTATCATAAGTGTATTGAAAACTAGTATACAACAAAGCATCAATCCATTATCTGATTAACCTAATAACAAGAAAACTGAACAAATATATGATTCAATCTTGAATTCCCTAATTACTCAGAATACATTGTTATGGCAATTTTATCCTAAACATTCAACCCATGTAATTAAATCCTCTTGTATCTCAGAGAAACCCTGCAATCAACAGCTTAGAGACATAGTTCTTGATACAAATGAAGTTTATTTCAACAAAAGACATAAGATTCAATCGAGTATCAAGTCAAAACATTCAGAAAAATAAGAAGAAAAAGGAGTAGACCTGAAAGCAACCCCATTTGTTGAGTGGTTGATGAAGCTTAACCAATTCTTGCTTAACAGCTTGTGGAGAAGATGAAGATGGTGAGAGAAGAGAGAAGTCAACCACCAAATTATCAATATAAAGAACAAAAGCAACGTCTGATTGAGGGTATCCCTCTTTGTGAGGTAATTATCTGGTACTACCCCATGGTTGTTGGCGGCTATCTTCTGAACTGTGATCGATGGAAGCTTTCCTGCCATCTCAATGGTGATTGCTTCCCTTCAAATAACCCGATAATATAGAAACTTATAAACTTAACTTTTCTTTTTAGTATGAGAAATTAGTAATCTTGTCACTAAGAGTGATTGAAGCCGTAAAAAAAACAAGAGCATGATAATAAACATGAGTTGAAAGACATACCCAATCTCGGAAACTTAAGAGTTTCAGGGCTCCAATACTCTATCATTCCACTGGTTTCAACAGATATAACAGAGTCAAAGACGGGGTTGTACTTCATTACTTTGACAGGTTCCATTTGTATCTGTAGGAAAGGAAAATTGAATATACAAAATGCTAATAGACGTTTAGTGAGCATTATATTTTCCAGCTATGAGAATTAAGATATGTCAGTTACCTCTTTAGAAATTAGTGGTTCATTTTTCCTAGCTAGCACATCATAAATGTAACAAATGAAGAATTACGATCACTTATTGCGAGCTTACTTTTGACATCTCCCTGCTTATAAACCCATTCAACAGCTCCAGGAATAAATGGAAGACGAAGCATGACCATCACAACTGCCAATAATAAAGAAGTATGCAGGCGAGACTGCTACATGAGTAACTACATCACGGTGCATATAACTCTTCTCGTACCTGATATCACACAAATTCAAGTATCATGACCTCAATCTCACATAAAAGAACAGAAAAACTTCAATTTGACCCCCAAATTGAACATATTTCTTCACCCAGATGCTCAATTCACAGTCGAGCAGAAACCTAAACTCTTGATAGATTGCACATTAAACCCTAAACACTGAAAACGACATATGAGAATAGTAAGAGATAGAGAAAGTCACATGTTAGCGGAAAGGAGAGCATTGAGATAAGCCTTTTTTGATTGAACCGAACTTTTAGGCAACGCTGGGGAGCCGGTCCTGGCCCTACGATGGGCTCGTCTTCATTCTTAAGGTTGCTCTCGTTCTCTGTCATTGTTGCCTTGTTGTCGTTCTCATGCTCTGAGTCACCCATCCCCTCGAGTTCAAATTGGGAATCAGGAGCTGTTGTTAGCAATCGAGGATGTTTCCAGAGGAAGCTCCTGTTGAAGAGAAAGACGGAGAGAAGGCAGATTGAAGAGATGCACACAGGAGGCTGTTTGATTTAGGGTTTTCTAATTAAGACAACTTCAGATTTTTGTAAGCACCAATATATTGTAGATTTAAACCGGATCTCATAATTCTCAAGCGTCTATCAAATATCACGGGCATTTATAAATATTTTTTCAAAAATACCAAATAACCCGGATCTCTAAGGCGACGGGTTATTAAGTTATGTTATCCGTCACATATAACCCCAATGTAGAAAGATCCGGGTTATAACAAGAGAGCTGGTGCTAAAGGATCACCTTGTCTGATACCACAAGAGGGCTTAAATTCCAATTCAGGTTCAACTAGAATAGAATAAGAAGCCGTATGGAGGCAAACTTTAATAAGATTGATCCACTTTTGGCAAACTCCGAATTTATCAAGAATATTGCAAAGAAAATTTCAGTCAAGTTTAAGATAGGCTTTTTTCATGTCTTAACTTAAGTGTCATCCAACCAATAACACTTTTTTTTTATTTTTATGAAAAGAGTGAAAATTTCATGATCGTTAAAATATTATCTTGAGTCAGTCGTCTTTCAACAAAGGCTCATTGGAAGGGGGAGACAATTTTTTCAAGAAAGGGTTTAATTCTAGGGATTTTTACCGGAAACCACCCGTATGATGGGCTATAATGCTCAAAATCACCCGTATTTTTCATTATTACCGAAAACCGCCCTTATCACACCCTCCGTCACTCAACAGTCACCCGTCGTCTAACTCCATTAATTTTATTATTCTTTATTCAAAGAAAACAAAAATAAATAAAAGAAAAATTAAAAGAAAGATAATCGATTTAAAAAAATCTAAAATAAGAGGGAGTAAAAAAAGTAAAATTATCACTATAACCTTGTCTTCATCATCTACAACTCCGACCCGTGAAGTTCCTCCTCTCTCTCGTTAAACAATGATGTAAATCTGAGTTTTTGTTATGTTTCCAAATTGATGAAATTTGAAAATGATTCTACGTTTATATGTCTATTAGATCAGTCATTAATTTTTTCCAGCATTTTGGGTGGATATTCGAGAGTGATTTAGACACTAATTTATCTATCTTGACACCATGGGACTACATTCGGATCTGCAAGCAAGAGATGGATTTCAAATCAATTTTGCAAGCAACCATTATCATTCTGAATTAGGGGTGTAAATCACTTTTGCAGATCTGTAAGGATGCTTCATCATCTACAACTCCGACCCGTGAAGTTCCTCCTCTCTCTCGTTCAACAATGATGTAAATCTGAGTTTTTGTTATGTTTCCAAATTGATGAAATTTGAAAATGATTCTACGTTTATATGTCTATTAGATCAGTCATTAATTTTTTCCAGCATTTTGGGTGGATATTCGAGAGTGATTTAGACACTAATTTATCTATCTTGACACCATGGAACTACATTCGGATCTGCAAGCAAGAGATGGATTTCAAATCAATTTTGCAAGCAACCATTATCATTCTGAATTAGGGGTGTAAATCACTTTTGCAGATCTGTAAGGATGCTTAGCGAGGTCCCTATTTGCTTCTTGAACTGCAAGAGAATTCTGAGCATTGATAACTATATCTGCAAGAAGAAAATACCGAGGTCTAGGTGGAATTCTTGAGCTGCATTAATGGCGGTACTAATTTCTCGATGAGCAACAATGGAGGACGCAGATGGTTGACGACGACCCATATGGATCTCCAGTTTGGTTTGCTTGGATTACTCTACGTGCGCATTTGGAGTGTAGATTCTTAATGGGTTTATGGATTTTGAAGAACTATGAGTTGGAGAAATGTGGAAATCAGGTTTTAGGGTTCTTGAATTGGGGACACGACATGAACAAGGGGAGGAAGAAGAAAGGTAGAATAGGAACATAAATATGGAACATGAAACCCATCGAAGACCCAGATTCATCTCCATTGTTAAACAAGAACCTAGATTCAAGAATCTTAAAACCCATATTCATCTCTACTGTTGCACGAGAGAGAGGATGAAGAAGGCATCCTTTACCAATTTCATTTATTTCTTACGAAGTACTTTCTTTTTCTTTTTATATATTTTTTCTGTTTTTTTAATAAAAAAATGCCACGTGTAATGATTATTGACAAAGTTAGACAAAATGTGGTTGTTGAGTGACGGACGGTGTGATAAGGGTGGTTTCAGGTAATAATGGAAAATACAGGTGGTTTTGGACAATATAACTCATCATACGGGTGATTTCCGGTTAAAAAAACCCTTAATTCTATTAGCCATAATTTTGGTAATGATTTTATAGGTTGAGTTACACAGACTAATAGGTCTATAATAATTAATATTACTAGGCGAATCTATTTTATGGATTATAGCAATAAAAGAATGATTAATGGCATATAGCATTTGTTTAGAAAAAAAGAAGGCCTTTACTGCTGAGAAAAGAGAAGTTTTAATGGTATTCCAAGAATTCAATGGAGAATCCATCAAGGTCTGGAGTTTTATTAGGAGGTTGTCAAATATTGCTTTTTTGAGTTCAGCTTCACTGACAGGTTTAGTGAAAGACAAGTTACCTTGGTCAGAGATTAAATTTGGAATTATATTTAGTTCATCAGGTGAGATACCTGTTGTTTGTGCCTATAAATACCACTATGGTTGCGACGTGTTCGTAGGGTCAACGCTTTGGAATGTACATAAAGACGGGGTGACCAATAGAAGACATCTAAGCAAGTGACATGATCGTCGACATCACGAAGTTCAACACGGAGTACTCTTTTTACTCTTCTCATGGTTTTCCCCACGAGGTTTTCCTAAGAAGAGGTTTTAACGAGGCTCCCAAGGTCATTCATCACCGCGACACCATCAACGAGTTCCCTTGATCATCTACGAGATCACCTACAAGATCAACTACGAGTTCCCTTGATTATCTACGAGTTCTCAAGGTCACCTACGTGAAGATTAAGTACATCGACGAGAAGAGCTACGTGTGGACGACGACGAGTACGAGAAAGAACGAGTATGAAGGCGTCGTCAAGATCAAAATGAAGTCGGTTGAATATATTTATGTCTTTTATTTAATATTCATTATGTAAATAGTAAAAGATATTAGAAAGAATATCTTTTACCATGTTTTATATTAGGTTAAAGACGAGAAGAGCTACGCGTGGACGACAACGAGTACGAGAAAGAACGAGTATGAAGGCGTCGTCAAGATCAAGATGAAGTCGGTTGAATATATTTATGTCTTTTATTTAATATTCATTATGTAAATAGTAAAAGATATTAGAAAGAATATATTTTACCATGTTTTATATTAGGTTAAAGATATAAGGAAAAAGAAAAGATTCTTTCCTTAAAGATAGAACTAGGGTTTGCCTATAAATAAAGGACTCCCTTATCATTGTAAGGCAACCTTTTTTCCCAATTAATACACAAGTATCTCGAGTTCTCTCTCTCTTTTATCAATGGTTTTTTCTAGATGAAGTGTTGACACCGTAAAGTTTGATTTTTGCCCTACAATTGTTTAGTTATCATCTCGTTGGTAATTTCGCTACAAACAATGGCGCCCACCGTGGGACATGATAAAAAAAGTGCCTTCTTTTCATCAAAAGAAACCATCTTTTCTTCACAAAAAGCCAAAACCTAACGAGCCTTCAAAGATCAAAGAAGAAAATCAAAATCCGAAATCATTCCCGGTTCACGTAGCTGTCTGCGACACAATTTTGAAAATCTTGTATCTCTCCCGTCCGATGTCCAAATTCAATGAAATTTTGAGGGATTAAAGTAGACTTCAATATCGGTCGAATGGCGTTGGAATCATGCAATTTCGAATTTTCTACAGAGCATGCCGACATAAACAAGATGACTGCAGAATCCAGAAAGTTGCTTGTTCTCCAAGGAAGATTTCTCTTTCACCAAAACGGTAATATCTATCAATAATCTTCTTCCTTTGAGTTCTAAAAGATTCAACTTGATTATATCCATATCAATTCAGAATAAGTTGCATAGAAATCATGCTAAAGGAAAATTCTTAAGTTCTTTATCATGAAATTTCCATATCTAGATTTGCATACTAACCATAGAAAAGCATGTTCAACTCGATCTATGATTAAATCTTTCCTAATCGTATTTAAGATTCAAGATTATAGCATGAGAATCTAAAAAGATCAGATCTCCATTACAATTGAGTAGAAATTCATAAAGTTTGTACCTTCATTAAGCTTTATATACATCTACTTAAGCACGTCGTGTTGTTTTTGCTTGTATATGATGATAACGACGCCGTATCTCGCTCATAAACGTCGAATGAACTATCGAAAGTATTCAAGAAATCAAGGAAATCAGCTCAAGATTAAAAAGATCATGTAAGACCCTTCAAGAAGACGATCAAGGCGCTAAGACGTCATGAACAACACGTTCCTAAGACGTTAAAGACAACGTCAGACGAACTCCTCTCCAAAGACAAGAAACACCGCGTCGCTTTATTCGCGTCTCCATGACAAGGATGAATATCTCCACAAGTTCGGTACTATCACGACGGTGTCCAAGGAACACGACGTCCAAGAAGCCAATTACAAAGGTCAAAGATAGATGATGCATCTCGATCTAATCACGAGCAAATAAGAGCTCATAAGCTAAGTTCTCTACTCCTTATTTCCATATCTTTATTCAAGTATCAAGTTCTCATCTCGCCTAGACGTGCATGATTAGACAAGATTCAATTAGAATAAGATGCATGCTACCTCTATATACGCTCATAAACTGAAAAAGTAGAAGAATTGCATGTCAAATATGAGATTACCTCCTAAGTCTTTCGTTAAACTCTCTCCTTAAAGTCTTTATGATCTAAATCACACTTGATTGGATAAGCTTTTCAGAATTGTTATTGTTCAAGCTAAATAAGAGTACAACAAAGAATGACGATGTCAGGCAAGATGACGACCTTGGATTATTATGTGATAATCTCACTCTGAACACCATCCTGAAATCATCACAAGGGGGGATAAGATACCCAAGTCATCATTAAGAAACAAAGTGGCAACATCTCTCAAGTTTGCAAGAAAAAAAACAAAGTATCACGCCAGAGATGAAAAGTCAATAGAAGCCAATCAGCCGCTACGTCAGCAAGTTATCAACGCCGTCCCTCAACGCGACGCCTTCTCCCAAACGCGTCCGATGGACACAACGTCCTAGACGACATCTTCTCCAATGTCTCTAGACGTGAAGAACTCCCTCATTATATGATCTCCAACCTATCGTTCAAAGTACGAACTAAGTGGAATAGAAGAACGCGACGGATCAAGAAAGTCTCAAACTCGGACACGACACTAAGAGTCGCCTAAAGAAGTACAAAGTACAACAAAACCAAGTAAGTGCTCTATAGAACCTGAACCTTTCATATCTTAATTTGAGGAAAAGAAAAAGATACTTCATCAAGATGAAAGGAAAAAAAAAAATCGTGTCTCAAGACGCTAGCTAAAGACCACGCGAAAGAGAGCGTAAGATCGAAGTAATCCTCCTCAAGTTCGCAAAGAAAAAACAATTCTCCAAAAAGAGCAACACAAGAAGTTACAATCGAAACACCAGAAGCAAAAGTATTCGAAGTAAGGCAATGAGCGTTAAGAAAAGAATCTCCCAAAACCGAAAGAATTCCTAAGGATAAGAGCGTTGGGAAACTCGACGCGTCCTGGAAAGTCCCGTATGAAGTGGTGCCTATGAACCCGTTACCACCGAGGGAATAAGAGTGATGCGTTCATGGAACGTCACTCACCCCAAGCCATTGATTGTTAGCCAGTTGAAGTGCATATTTACCAAGTTACGCATGTCTAAGTAAGTTTACTTTCTGCAAAATCATGTCGCCGTCATAGCGTCGATGTGGCAAGGGGTCGCGTCGACTAGGGGTAGCTTTAGAATGTCGTCATGTCGAGTCATCATGATTATTTAAGTGCATAATCATATTTTCTCTCCGACGTGTCAGGCATGCTGAGTTGTTTCATTTACAACTACTTGCTCTATGTCTATTAAGAAAACGTGCCTCTTGAGTACGGTGCACCAAATAAGAAGCAAGAAGCCCGCGGTGAAAATCCGCGCCGAGGGCGAATTTCGTTAGTCTACGTGTTCAAGGCTTCATCTACGCGTAGGCAACGATAGCCGAACCGCCGACTCCGAGTCGACGCTTCCCATGATTGATAGCGACGTGTGGCAATGGTCATGGGGAATGAAGCCCGGTACCTCACGAAGCCGGCCGGATCCTCTGAGCAAACAAGGTTAAACCTATTTGACACGGTCATTCTCCAGGAACGCGTCTTCACGCCTTCCAGCCCCTCTGAGAGTCATGAATCCACGGGCAAAACGCCAAACCGGCAAGGATGCGTCCACCGGCATCGTAAGTCCTAACAATCGAGAAATTGGACGCTACACGATGAATAGGCCCGTCGATTAAAAGAGTTCGACGTCGACCTAACGCTAGCGTGAGGCAACGGACCCACCTTAAAAGTAAGGGGTAACGTCACAAGCTGATAAAATCACACGCTGACCTATGTCCGCCACTCGCTTTAGGGTTCAGAGGAAATGTTGGACCCAACCTTCATGTAAGCCGGCAACGTAACAAAAGCAGCCGCAATGACCATATCATCCTATCAAGTAAGTTAAACTTTCTAACGCGTTCACTACGAACAAAGTGTCATACTAGGGGTAGAAAACCACACCCTAAAGATAAAGTAGCAAAAGCGAAAGCCAAAAGACCAAACCTACGCACTCACAAACGAGCTACGCGTAAGGGGTCACGGAAGTTAAAGTCAAAAAGAAAAAGTTCTACACGTACGCAGAGCAAGATACACGTACTAAAGCATAAGCACATCAAACATCAAAACCAAAGAAAGAGCAAGCTCCCAAGACGTCTCTGACGCGAAGAATAACGCGCACGACGAAAGAAACAAAATGCAAGATACAACAAGTAAAGAAAGCCCAAGGGTCTTTGGTAGCTCTAACCTAGTCTACGGGGAGTCTAAGTCAAACCTACCAAAAGGGGTAGGACCTCTCAAGGAAACACGCAAACACATCCAAAGCCAAGGAACGCATAAGATACGCGTTAAGCCAAAGCAAGTTTGAATCCACCTACCTGTAAGAAAAGGATAAGGAAATAAGAAAGATAAAAGTACTGTCAAGACGATCCAAAGAGAAAAGTTACTCGTTCAACTCATAGACGAATACGCTATCGCCAAAGAAGATCATGTGAAGTCGAAAACGTCACGCAAGATAAAAGGAAGAGTTTGCAACGAAGAAAGCCGAGACAAAGGAATCTCGATCGAAAGCAAAAGATCAGAAAATATCCAAGAGCTAGAATATGAACGAGAACGACAATCACGAGTTGGCCAAGATCACCCAAATTCTACGCTTAGAGAACGCCTAAAGCGCCCAGAAGAAGAAGAACGCGATCAAAGGCATCGCGACAAGTATAACATTCATCAAGATAGGAGATAAAAGCATCCCAAAGAACCCTCCTGAGGGAACCAAGCATGCTTTAGTCAAAAGAAGCATTAGTACGACTGAAAGCACGACGAGGTCGAAGTAATCGCCGAACAAATCTAAGAAAAACATTCAAAAGAAGCAGTGCTCCCAAAAGAATTAAGTAAAAGTCAGTGTAGTCGACACAAGGTGTCATAGCCAACGCGTTCGCAGATGTGCAATGTGTTCTCCAAAGACGTCTCCCGACGTGTTCTCCAGAACATTCTCGTTACACCTCCTTAAGACTCGAAGCAATCTAAGAGAATCGCATGAAGATCAAGTTGTGCCGCCATGATAACGCCACCAGGGGTCAAACCTATGACATAATCGCCATCAGAGCAAGAAATTCACGGAGTCCTTGAGTCATTAGAGCAAGAATAACTGCACTTTCCTAAACTGCTAAGCACAATCTATTCATCCCGGGTACGTTGCTCAAGATCACCTTTTACTTAGTTATTCTTCTTCACATTTCTCCACTGCTCGTCTACAAGCTTCACCTCGAGCAAGTCTATATCTCTCTCCAAATTCTTGCAAGACCCCAGGCAATAGAGGCCAACACCCATCTGCAAGGGGTGACATAATTATAAGAGACGCGTTGAAAGTGAGAACGCGTAGAATCGCCAAAGAGAAAAAAGAGTACGCTATGAAAAAAGTATGTCAAAGTAGAAACGGAAGTTAAGAAGTTGCATCATAAGAAGAGACGCCAGAACTCAAAGCATATACCAGAGAAGAAAGAAAATACGAAAACGCGAAGAGATAGAACGCGTCGCCATCGCCCATCGTGACCTCCAAAGAGTACCTCCATAGAGTCACCCAAGCCAGGGGTGATGAGTACGGTCTCCACAAAGTCCAAGAACGAGCGACTAAGTGTCCTCATGAAACTTCCCTCAGTAAAAGCATCGATTGGTCGAGAACAAGCGTAAGAGAAAAAGATCTGAGTATGCAGTAGCAAAGATAGAAAGAAGTTGAAAGAG
This sequence comes from Oxyria digyna, assembly GCA_029168935.1. Taxonomy (NCBI): domain Eukaryota; kingdom Viridiplantae; phylum Streptophyta; class Magnoliopsida; order Caryophyllales; family Polygonaceae; genus Oxyria; species Oxyria digyna. The sequence continues at coordinate 58,308,252 of JAPVLV010000001.1, read as the reverse complement.
TCGATTGTTTCTCTCGTCCGTGACGAAGTAGTAGTTTCCTCCAAAAGTGATGTCCTTAGAAAAAGGAGCAGAAGATGCTCGAAGTACCACGTTGAGAATCCAAACATGCGGCAAATGTCCAATAAGGAGATATGTTACAAGAAAGAAGTAAATCGCCATCTAAAAAATTCCTTGAAGACAGGATGATCCAAGTAACCCAGCTGAGGATTATGGTGAAGCAACGACTTCACTTACGAAGTCCTCACTAGCCATGATTTCATATTCGTCCCGCGAACATTTCAGAGTCGATTAAGCACGAAGTTGATTCTCTCCAAAGAAGGCGTAAGAAGCACAAGATCCAGATCACCTATCGCCAGTTAGAAAGAAAAGACATGTTCAAACGTAGAACACGAGTTCAGGGAACTGATTATAAAGCAATAGAGTTTCAAGCATCAAGCTATAGCAGCAACGAGTTGAGATTAAGAGAAGGCATTGAAGAAGATGAAGACGTTTCCCAGATCTGCAAGGCAATAAGATCTGTAAAACGCCTTAGGGGTATTGTTTGTGCCTATAAATACCACTATGGTTGCGACGTGTTCGTAGGGTCAACGCGTTGGAATGTTTATAAAGACGGGGTGACCAATAGAAGACATCTAAAGCAAGTGACATGATCATCGACATCACGAAGTTCAACACGGAGTACTCTTTTTACTCTTCTCATGGTTTTTCCCACGAGGTTTTCCTAAGAAGAGGTTTTAACGAGGCTCCCAAGGTCATTCATCACCGCGACACCATCAACGAGTTCCCTTGATCATCTACGAGATCACCTACAAGATCAACTACGAGTTCCCTTGATTATCTACGAGTTCCCAAGGTCACCTACATGAAGATTAAGTACATCGACGAGAAGAGCTACGCGTGGACGACGACGAGTACGAGAAAGAACGAGTATGAAGGCGTCATCAAGATCAAGATGAAGTCGGTTGAATATATTTATGTCTTTTATTTAATATTCATTATGTAAATAGTAAAAGATATTAGAAAGAATATATTTTACCATGTTTTATATTAGGTTAAAGATATAAGGAAAAAAATAAGATTTTTTCCTTAAAGATAGAACTAGGGTTTGCCTATAAATAAAGGACTCCTTTATCATTGTAAGGAAGCCTTTTTTCCCAAGTAATACACAAGTATCTCGAGTTCTCTCTCTCTTTTATCAATGGTGTTTTCTAGATGAAGTGTTGGCACCGTAAAGTTTGATTTTTGCCCTACAATTGCTTAGTTATCATCTCGTTGGTAATTTCGCTACAAACACCTGTTCTCCATTATGTTGGAATCTTGTGGCAAACTCCTTGGTTATTTCATGTGGGATATTGTTGTGGTCATGAACCACCAGACCGTCCTTGGTGCAAAAACGCATGATAGATTGTTTGAAAATTTTCATTTTGGCTATAGCATGGAAGTATTTGGAATTGCGATCACCATCTTTAATATGCTTGGTTTTAGCTCTACGACGTCAATAATTAGTTTGAAACTGAAGAAGAGAGGAATATTTTTTGGAGTTGGTGCTTATTTGACTAATAATATGATCATTAGGAGGGTCATCGAGAAATATAAGGTGAAGGTCTTGAAATTTATTTTCTGTAATACTAAGCTGGGTAAGATTATTCCCAAGTTCTAGCATAAAATTTCAAAAGTTTGAGCTTAGAATGAAAACGGAACATGAAGGAACCCTGGATTTTATATTTCCAGACCTTAGAGACTAATTTATTAAAAGTACTATTATTTGACCAATTAGGTTCATATCGAAACGGGAGACGAGGAGGGGAATTAACAGATCCCAAAGAGAAAGTAATCAGGGAATGATCAGAAGAAGTGAAGGGGTGATGGTGAGTGGAGAGGTTAGGAAAAATTGACGTAATAGAACAATGAATGAGCACTCTATCCAATCTTTCTAAAATGTTATTATGCATATTTTGGGATTTACGCCAAGTGAAAGAAAAACATGTAAACGAGGAATTCACAAGCTCAAGATCAGTAATAAGGGATTGTAGTCTAAGAAATCTAGAAGAAGGTGGGGTAAGCCCTCCTATTTTGTCAGACGGGTTAAGAAGTTCTTTCAAATCTCCAATAATAATAACAGGAAAACCTTTTGAAAGAACAATGCTACGAAGTTGGTTTCAGAAAGAATCTTTCTCAACTTCTCTAGAAGGAGCATATACAAATAAGAGCAAGATATGGGTGTTCTTAATAAAATAGTTCATACAGATAATATTTGCGTGAGAGTGATTAAAGGAAAGATCTTTAGTGCTAAAAGAGTTTTGGATAAGGAGCCACCCTTTCACTCATCCGATGGAACAAAAATAATGTTGTCAAAATCCATTTTAACTATAGCTCTATCAGTAGGTGGAATATTTACTTTAGTCTCTGAAAGACATAAAATGTCTAGCTTGTTTTTTTTAATTTAGGAAATTTCAGTAGATAACTCTTTACGACGCGAACCTCAAATATTCAATAGCCTATAATTATAAAAAAAAACATGATTTTGAATTGAAATCCTTGATCAAAGTTTGGGTTGTGAGGCAAGTGGTTATGTAAGTAGTGTCTAGTGTTACAATTCCATCTAGGAATTCTATGTAAAGTATCAAATTTAGTAACCTTTAATTAGGAGATAACCATTATATTATACAGATTAGCAAGAGAATAAATAAATTATAATTTGCAATAGTAGTAAAATTATCTTGATATAAAATAAAGCAGAGACGTAGCATATGGTTGAGGCTACAAAGGATTATTTCTGTAGAGTTATCAAAATATTTATGATGGCTAATCATGCTTACTCTGCAAAAAAAAAACAGACGGGCATCAAAGTAGTAGTAAGCTAAATTCCAGATTCAACTGTAAAGATAAGCATCCAACAGATTGACTCAATCGTAGAAGTAGATTTGTAAGAAAACATCCTGGCAAAGATCTAATGTTAAGCAGTAGTTTGTGGCTAAAACAACAACCATCAAAACAAGAGTCAAGTAGCAACATTACATGGTTCAGTTTAACAGTTTCAGGTCCCACAGGGTTGTATTGGTAATAATCTAAGTGGAAATAAATTTTAATGATATTAAAGAGTATGCTTTGAGTCGAAGCGCAAAGGCTTCTATGGGAAGACAGAGAGCATTTTCAAATTTAGCGGTGTAAAGAATGATATGGTACACAAGCTGGAATTTATTCAAGCCATAAAACCAGGCAAAACCAAACAGCCATGATCCAAGGCAAACTCTAAAGTCAACTTGAGGCCTGTGATTCCTGAATGTCAAAGAGACACAGTTTCTATCATAATCTAAGATATCATTCTCAAATAGTAAATACAAATGGCAACATAATTGTCCTTTCTTATATAGATTTCTAAACTGTTTGATGGCAATAGAAACTAGACCATCTCCGAGCCATTGTCCCTTCTTACATAATTGTCCCTTCATAAGTAAAGGATCATCTCCGAGCCATGTCACTGAAAACATAAAGTTACTGGTAATAGAAAATAGATCATGCTGTCTAGGTAGGATTTCCATAGGGTCATTGTTATGTGGTCTAAAACCCAAGCAGGGGCTACTCAAAAAAGGACTGACAGTATTCGTGTATATCAAGACTAAGTAAAAACTATACAACTCAAGAGCAAAAATATGATTTATAAATTGTTGTCTAATACATGTTGATTGTGTATAGAGCTGGATATGAAAAAACAATTCAATGTCAAATAGATCCTATGCACAAGAAGTTAAGTGACTTTTTTTAGATAATTTTTTTCAATTCAAGCAATTTAATAAAGTTGATAATACAGCGGCCCCATCGAGCCATAAGAGTGATGAAGCATAAAAAATTCTAGCACAATTCTAACTTCGCTTCTTATTGCATGTATAGGATATATATGGGGCCAAAGTTTTGGGGGCCTGTACAATTGGGCTTTTTGAACACCCTTGTGGACGGGCATGTGTGCTATCGAGTCTCCATAGAGCTTCATGTTGGTAGGGAAAAAGGAGGAAGAGAAGGCTTAAAGATTATTAGGGTCAGTAAAAGGTTAGTTTCTTTAATTCAAACGGGATAAGATTAGAAACCCTTTTTATTGTCCAAATAGGGACAATGGCCCCCTTAATTCAGGTGTCCAAATTTAGGGTAAGTAACCCTTTTTGCACTTTGAATTGTATTTTCTAACCCTAAAAATTTCTAGTGTGGTAACTAACCTTTTTGTGTTGATGACAGTTTGCGTTGATGACAGTTTGCGTTGATGACAGTTTGCGTTGATGACAGTTTGTGTTGATGACAGTTTGCATTGATGACAGTTTGCGTTGATGACAGTAATTTTCGTTGATGACAGTTTGTGTTTTGATATTTTTATATCATATTTGATTATAATTTTTGTCATCGTTTTTATTAATATTGTCATCGTAAGATGAATAAAAAAACACCGACGACATGAACTGTCATCGATACATCATGAACTGTCATCCGATATAATCATGAACTGTCATCCGACGACATGAGCTGTCATCCATGCATCATGAACTGTCTTCCCACAACAAGAACTGTCATCCGATCACATAAAAAAATGTCAACAACCATTCCAAACCTAACTCTAGAAAAGCACCACTATAATAAATTGTCGTCTAAATTAAAATGTCATCCAAACTTTACAAAAGTATCATCATGGCTATTTAAGTGTTCTTGTCATCCCACCTAAAAAATGTCAATCAAAATATCTTTTTACAATCGATGACGGTTTGTTATTCAATACCAATCAAAACCTTTCTACTTTCTTCTCTTCTTCTTCTTCCTGTTCTTGAATGTAGCACCTTTTTTTTCCTTTTCTTGAACGTAGCACATTTGATGACAATTATACATGTATTTTCTACGTCGATACAAATCAATGACTACTAATGACAGTTTCACGGAGATCTGCACAAATTAATGAAAAGATCGTATAAGTGCCAAGAAATCAATGAGGGAGAATACATAAGAAGCATCAATGGAAGTTGGAATTCATCGCAGACACATAAATCGATCATATATATTACATTATACTAGCTAGTACTTGGAGTATAATGTTGTCAGTACTTAGACATCACTTAGCTTATGGAGTTTACATAAATGCTTAGCTATTAGCCTTACTACATTTGCAAATCTAAACCACATTTGTAATTTATTCACACATCATAGCCACCCTAAAATAGGACCTAATTGACTTATTGACATGGATATATAACCAAATACCTATAAAGAACAAACATTGGATGATCATTTGCAATTAACCTACATATTGCACCAAGTATTACACCTCGTTAACCTATTTGCACAAAGTAACCTACATATGAGAGATCTACTATCATCCGTCCCTTAGATGACATAACCTGTCATCCATCCTTTTGAAAACCTTAACTGCACAACTTTGTTTACCACAATATTACAGATATGCTCGCTTGCTTGGAATATAGAAAACAAAGAATTTTTGAAATAAGAATTGAGACACACACAGACAATATGACAGTTGTGTATCCTCTGTCATCAAAATCACTTGTTCTTAAAAAGACTTCCTGATGAATTTCTTATCTACATCAATTCATAACACTACACTATCACTATTTCCTAAAGAGCCTTAAGAGCATCAAAATCATACCTAGTTTCTGAGGGAACCTCGCTGCAGGTAGCCACGAGTTCATCGACGTCATCTGGAGGTAGTAGAAGGTGGAGATCTGGCGGCTGCGGATTCGGTGTTCGAATCGCGATCTACGAGACAGTAGGAGAACGGATTCGACTTGAACCGCGCAGGAAACGAGAGATCGATCTCCTTGCTCCCATTCTTGGACAACTCAACAATGGCGGAATCAACACCGACATGATACTCTCTCTCTTTCCTCGCTCCCACTGTTGGACGGAGACGGAGATAGAACAAACGGAGATGGAAGAAGAAGCGGGAGACGGAGACAGAGACGAAAGAAGAAGCGGGAGACATAGACGAAGGTGGAGGAGATGGAAGTAGAAGCGGGAGACGAGAATGTCGGTAGGGAAAAAGGAGGAAGAAAAGGCTTAAAGATTATTAGGGTCAGTAAAAGGTTAGTTTCTTTAATTCAAACGGGATAAGATTAGAAACCCTTTTTATTTGGACAATGGCCCCCTTAATTTAGGTGTCTTAGTCTTCCTTAGCTATTGTTTTTTGTTGTAATCATTGAGGTTTCATCATCATTCATTATATAAGGTTTTAATTTTTAAGTTTAAGGGTTTGATCGTTGTTTTTATAGTAAAATATCTATTTTGTATTATCTGAGTGTTACTCTCCAAACGGTACGCAACTAAGCATATTCAAATTGACGTTTAAAATATTCCAATAGTTTGTGTGCTTTACACTCCAATTATACAAAATTGTGTTACAATTAGCGATATAATAGTTTATAGGAATCTTCAAACTAATCAAGTTAATTGAAATTGTTGGGATTATCAAATAAAAGAAAAAATAATTAATAATTCTAACTTTAAATTTATTAATAGAAAATAGTCTAAATGACATTTCAATATACGGTATACAATATATATTTTTGAATAAAAATTATACTAATATATCATATTACTATACATTTAATATATAATAAAGTTTATGATATTATTAAAGTTGCATAGATATGCAATATATTCCGTATTAAAACTAATACTACCATATTAATATACGATTTTTATTTTAATCTATTTGGCCCGTGCGTAGCTTGGACAAGAAAGGTCTAGTCAATATCTCATATAATTTTGTTAGTCCTTGAGAAAGTTATGTCAACCGGTACCGGACCGGCTATGGGCCATATATTAATTTTCGAGCCTTAATGAGCTTCCTTTGATTAGGGTAGTCATTAAGTCGTCCTTACTCTGTGGCCTCATGAATTCCTCTTCTGATTTCAACTTTTGATGTTTCGACTTCTCCGACTGGGATTTCGTATTGAATTCTCCCATCAAGTCGTTGTTACTCTTTTGCGTATTGTATTTCGTCGTTACTCATGGTTATTGACAATTTGTAATTGAACCAATCAATTTACAATTTTTTATCACTTCTATTGTTCGTTTATTTTTGTGTTGATGTCTTGATCTGCACGTTAAATTTACTTTTGCATGAATTGGATAAAACTATGCTCTGAAAGAGGATGTAAATATAATTAGCTCAATCCAATTTTGAAACGAAAAACCGTTAATTACCCTGCGTTGTCCGATTCTAGTATATATAAAGGCTAGGTGTACGTTGAAATAAATGTAACCGATATCTAATTAATTGAACTCTATTTAACTTTTTAAATTTTGATATATTTATTATCATTAATTCTAAATTAATTTAAGTCTCTTTATTTTTATTAATTATTTATCTCTCATATCTAATTAATTCTAAATCGGATATCTAGTTTGCACCACTAAATTTAGTTAATGAACCAAAGTTATAAAACGATGTACAGTAGCGTTTTCAATTGGTTATCAGATTTTTTTTTTAAACGCTAGTGTATGGCGTTATAAAAGTCCGGCTCAATCCTGAATTTGTACGGCTCTTAAACGAGATTTAAGTTCCGGTGAAACACTCTATTAAGGTAAAACGAGTGTATCAACTACAACCCTTAGATGAAGACGAAATTAAAGGTCCAGATTTTATTTTAATTGACAAAAAATAAAATAAAAAATTATTGCCAAGTTGCAGCGATTCTACATTCAGATTTTGTGGGATTGTAATTTTAATTTGTTTCCAATTATTTATCTCTTCAAATATCTTATAAATTTTCCTCTCTCTAATAAATGATAAAATCGCTCGTCTCATGTTTTACGGAAATTAGTTTATGAATATCTACCCAATAGTAATGAATATATCTGCATTATTACAAGAGTTTGTTTGGATAGAAGTTGGGTGTTTATGAACATCAATGCAATTTCGTTCAAACACACAAATTTACAATCAAATCCTAAAATATGGTGGATTAGCCATTCAAACCCATATTGACTGAATATCTAAAAACAAATAATGAATAACAACACTATAAATATTCATATACTATGCAAGGATATTGTAATGCATAGCTACAATAAATCGAGGATACATCAATATATTATGTTCATCATCAGATACATCAAAATCTTCTCCAGAGCTTTCATCATCGCTAAAATCCTTCTTTCCAATATCACCTGAACGACACACGATTTTATGAATACACAGACATAAATAAGGCACATTTTAAAAGATCATACATATGATAACAATTATCAAGAATATGGTGGATTCATAATTAAAGTCATTCAAACCTAATGTGACCGAATATCTACAAGAAAATAATGAACAACAACACAATGAATATTCAAGCATAGTGCATGAATATCGTATTCAATAGCTTTAATAAATTGATTATCACAAAACTGAAGTTATTCAATATATCATGTATGTTATTCATTCGAGCTTGTAGAAAATAGTAATACCCTAACGAATATCTACGCATCTTAATGAATATCTACGCATTACTAAAATAGTACGTTTGAATATCAAGTTGGTGTTCATGAATATCAAACCAATTTCGAAATTTTGTGCTAAACGAAATTGGTTTGATATTCATGAACAACAATTTGACATTCAAACGAATTGTTTTAACTTTCGAAATTGAAGTAGAATATTAACGATATCTACGCAACATCAAAACAGTTCGTGTTTGAATATCAAATTGATGTACATAAATATCAAATATAGTAAATACATTAATGTGTTTCAGAATATCTATGAAACATTAACGAATATCCACTAGTACAAAAATGGGCTTTGACCACGGAAAATTTACCCCGGTTCAAAACCAACCGTGGTATTTTGTTAAAATTGGTTTATTTGCTCCGGTTATCAGACGAACCGTGGTAATAACTGGGAAAATAAGCCCCGGTTTTATGCGACTCTTTCTAGTACTACGGTTTTGTAGATAACCGTGGTAATTAAGTAGGAATGGTACTCTATGTTCTCTTTTGTGAAGCGAAGGTAACAGTAAAAAAAAAGGAATTGTAATATACTTTAGAAAATAAAATTTTCATGGTTAAAAAGCAATGAATTTTTTATTTATCCGTGTTTGCTCGTGTAGGCGTTCATACTTCTCCTTCAATTTGTTCTTTCCTCTTCTCTTCTTCCATTGATGAAGTGTAATCGATTTCGCCGCTCGCCACTACCGCTACCAAAGTCCCTCCTTTTCTGTTACCTGCACCACCGCTGCCGGGGACCCCTCATTCTCTGTCTTCCTCCAGTGATTCTCAAACAAACCCTAAAATATCCAATGTTCAAAGGGCTCGATTCGATCCAAACCGGAGCTTGAGTTTTTCAGGATCCAATGATTCTCTTCCCATTCCGCCTCCAACGAGTGGTCTTTGATAATGAATGATGACGACAAGGTCTATGAGGAGCTTCTTCTACCTTATGGAGGTCTCAATTTTTCGGATCTCCACCGGCTCCTCAACTTCTACAGGTTCCAGATCTGCATTCATCTTCGTCGCTCTTTGCCCGTGGCTTATGCTTCTCGTCTCCTGCTCAGGTTCGTATTCTTATTTTTTAGGGTTACCTTCCTCGTTTGCCCGCAACACTAGCCGTCACCGCCTCGCTCTACGCCTCTCTCTTTTCTCTTCCAGAAGTTGAAACCTAGCCACTTGCGTCATCATGTTTCTCTGTCGTTGTTATCGGCTGACACTTCCCCTGGATGTTAGTCGAAACCCTAGGCGTTAGGGATGTCTCTACACAACAACCTCAAAGGTACTTGTGTTCGCCATTGGTAAATTCTTATAGCAACTTAGACTAATTAGTCATTGTTGTCATGCAACCTTATGTGTGTAATGTACTTGCAACTCTATTTGCTACTAAATAAATGTAAGTTTCTTTGTGATAATTTCAAACACTTGCTTTATTAGTTGTATTCATTTTCTACAATTGATGTAACAATTCCAGTCACATACTTTATCAGTTGAGTTAATGCAATACCAGGAGGATAATGGACATGGAGGAGAAGAATACCGCAACCACCTTCATTGGTTTGCTGCTTGATTACCTTGGGAGCTTCAAAATTCAATTTTCCAATCCAAGTGATCACACTTTTTTTGCGGTTTGTCTACTCTTTCCCTCTCTCCATTTCTCTCACTTATGATAGTAGTCGATTGTTTATCTTGGAGTACTTGTTGTGGATACCCTCTGTCATAATTTAGTACACTATATTGGTTTAATTAGTTGATAAAGAGGAAGCTTTTGAGCTCATACCTGATATCTTGGTATTGAAGAATATAGTAAGAAAGAATGATAAGTAAGAATATCATTGGGAATGAAATGCAGACTCATCAAGTTGCTTTAATTTTTGTAAGTAAAAACATATACATATATGCATATGGTTCTTGTACAACCAACTAAGATGGAACTCCTTTAATACCGGTTCATGAATCAAATACCTATATCCAGAAAACATAGCTTGTTCATGAATCTTAAGCTAAACTACAAAACAAAGCAATTAAGGTTGCAGTCTCAAACAAAGCAATTGGCATTGACTTAATGCATTTTTTCATCTTATAGTCCCTTAATAAAGTTTTATTTTGGTATAGTTCCTTAATAGAGTTAATTATATTTTTTTAATATGGATCTTATTCATGCTGAGGCTTAAGGTTCTAAATTCTTTATGCTTTATTGTTTATACTTCTTCATTTAAGTGAATGGTGCTGCTTTTTTAGAAATAAGTTCTGAGTAGGTTGGAAACTCGTAATTTTTTATTTCGCCTATTCTCCTATATCTCTGTTAATTAATATTCAAGTTCAGTAGGCTATAAAGACAATGCTATTGACTAATTTGATTAATTTATTCAAACTCGGATACTACTCACATGTTACCGTTTGTTCATAATTTTATTTGCTTATTTCTAGAATCATTAAACATAACTTGGAAGCATGATGAGTATATGATTCTTGTTGTTAGTACGGTAATGGAAAAATGGTATAAGTTCATTACTCCAAATACATGTGTTGATGTTTCATCATGTGCTTTCTTTGACACCTTGTTGCAAGGAACTTTACAGTATGGCTACTGAACTTTCAGGGAGCTAAAATCAGGACTCCATCAAATTTCCATTTTAACATTACTAAAATTTAGATCTGATCTTCATTTTTTTTATTGTAGGTAGAAGATGTTAAAGATGATTTGCTGGATGTGAAGTGACTAGTTTTTGGACATAACATAAGAACAATGGAAGCTTTCTGATGTATATATATTGTATAATTATCTAGGATCATGGTGTTATTAAAGATCCTTTGTGTTTATAATAAGTGGTTTTGGTGGGCTTAGCTGTAAGATTATCCACATCCAATTGCTTCTATTTATATATATATATTTGTAATTTTTTCTAATTTGAAAATTTAGGGGCCCGATTGCCGAAAATCGGGGTCTGGGCTTTTTTTTAAAAATGTGATAACATTTACCACGGTTTATACAAGAACCATGGTCTAAACTATGATTTACCCAGGTTTACCTTGAAAAAGTATAATGTCATTTTACCACGGTTGTACGATTTAACACGGGTCGTGAACCGTGGTAAATACGGAACCGTGGTAAAATGAAAACCGTGGTAAACATTACCAAATAACCGTGGTTAAATCCTATTTTTCTACTAGTGATCTATGAAAAATTCTCCCTGTTCTTACGAATATCAGATGATTGTATTGAATATCATCGAAGTTTCGTCGGTTTACAAACTAAATTTGATTCGAACAAAGAAACCCTAAAATATGGTGTGAACATGCTAATTCATAATAAAATAAATGGAATCAAAATCGAGTAAAGAAGTGTAGGAAGAACAATCAAACCTTTTTTCCATATTCAATGAACAAAGCTTTAATCAAAATTAGAAGATGAAGATCGTCTGATGTTGGAATGAAGAATGAAAAGAAAGAGAAGAAGATCGATTTTTATGGTAACAACTTTCTCTCTCCCTATTTTTTGGTAACTGATAAAATCATTAATAATTTTGTTTTTAATATCTAACTGATAATATCTTGTGTATTCATCCAACCGTCCATCAAATCTAATCTAACGCCTCTCATTGATACACTCGTTTCACCCTAATTCTTGTTTTTCCTGAACCTTCCTCAAACGAAGCCCCTTCTAAATCTATTTATGTTTTTTTTATTGTAATTAATTAATTATCTTATTTTAATTCTAATCTAATCTAATATCTTACCTTATATATATTAAAACTTTAGCTGTCTTTTTTCAAAAATTAATGTAATCGGTATTTATTTCCACCACAATCAATACTCCTAATACTTCTCATAAAATAATTCTCTTGACATGTTTTCGCTTTTCTATGTTGGGTTTTTTATAATTAAAAAGAACTACTATTAAAATAGAAATAAAACTTCAAGAATTTAATTTTGAACTTTTTATCTCATGTCGTATTAAAGGTTTAGAGTTGTCAAATTTTAATGTTTCAACCATAAATCGTTGAAGGTTGAGACTTTTTAAGTCATTTCAATGAAATTATATATATGAACCAATATTATGTTCCAAAACAACTCCAAACATTAATAGGAGGAAATCAAAAATACATATTATCATAAATATTAACAAATTTGATAATAATAACAAACTAATAACAAATAATGCGAAATTAGATTAAATCATATACAAAAATCTATAATTTTCTCCGCGCGTGGCTTGTATCTAGTTTAAGGAAAGCAAAAGAAGAGATGACTCCATCATTTTTGAAAAATTACAAGTCACATCAATAATAAATGAAATTGAATTATCAAAACAATTACATTTACAACAATTATCAACTAATCAAAAGTGTTTAATTTTTGGGGAAAGATTTTGTGAGGATGGATCCTTTAATGAGGATTGAGGATGATGTACACAAACGCTACAAGTAACTAACACACACACGTTATAACTCATGCACACAGTATTTGGTGATGCACACCATCTGTGGCACATGTACACAATATGTGCATGAGTTATATCTCGTGTGTGCATGAGTTATAACGTGTGTGTACATCATCCTCAATCCTTATCTAAGTACCCTTCCTATCCGGAACCAAACCCTTTTGGGTCTAAAATGAGAAGTGTTTTATTACACTCACACGGATCAAGCCCAACTACATTCTTCAAACCCATAAAGAAGAAGAATTTTATGGCAGTATAAATGAAAGATGCCCTATTTCCACGTGTTGAAAGTGCTATTTTCACACGAAATAACACGTCTAATTTAGGCGTAAGATTAGCAAGTATAAACTAGGTGTGCAATAACGATCAAGGAAAATTTAGTTTTTTATAAAAATAATTTCTAGAAAAAATCTAAATAAGATTATAAAAGATTATAAAAAAAATAACATTACATGTCTATTTTGATAATCATGTAGAGAATTTCGATACGATTATGCAAATATAAAATTGATCAAAAACAGACATCGTTTACCCCTCCAAAACCAAAAAATAAAGTCTTTTAGCGTAATTTTCCCACACATTGATATGCCAGCATATGGTGAATGGTATAAGAAAATTGCTCTTTTTTTGCAATTATCCGACACCTAATCGTATGAAAGCAACATTAGATCGAAATCAACCAAAATTATTCATAAACGCTAGTTGAGCAAAAAAACTCATCAATGCCCAAAGTGTCATAACGATGATGAAATTGTTAAATAATGAGTTTTTAGGAGTTTTATGAATATGCAAAGATGTTAGTAACTTTGTTATACAACCTCGTATTGCATGACGACCATCTACCATGTAATACGTCATAACATACTAGTGTTTCGTAATGCACTACTGTAATGTTATGTTATAACTCCTACGTCTCACACATACACAAGTGTAGTGTTTTTTAGGAATAAAATTAATGTAACAAGACCATAGTAGCAATATGAAGACACAATATGGTCCTACTCACCCCTAGTTTATACCAATATCATACCAAAATCGTTCATAGACGCTAATTGGGCAAAAAAGCCCAACAATGCCCAAAGTGTCACAACGATGTCGAAACTGTCAAAAACGAGTTTCTAGGAGTTTTATGAATATGCAAGGATGTTCGTAAGTTCATTCTACAACCTCGTATTGCACAACGACCATCTACCATGTAAACGCCATAACATACTAGTGTTTCTTATAGTACTACTATAATGACATGTTATAACTTCTACGTCTCACACCTACACAAGTGTTTTTTAGGAATAAAATTAATGTAACAAGACCACATTAGTAATATGACGACATAATATGATCCTAAGAACCCCAATTTTATACCGAAATCATAACAATACCGTTCATAAAAGTTAGTTGGGCAAAAAATCTGAACAAGACCCAAAATGTCATAACGATGTCGAAATTGAAAAATAACGAGTTTCTAGGAGCTTTATGAATATTCAAGGATGTTAGTAACTCCGTTCTACAACCCCGTATTGCACAACAACAATCTACTATGTAACTTCTACATGTCACACATACATAAGTGTTTTTTAGAAGCAAAACAAATGTAACAAGACCATATTAGCAATCTGATGACAAAATATGGTTCTACGCATCCCATTTTTAGACGAAAAATATACCAAAATCGTTCATAATCGTTAGTTGGACCAAAAAGCCCAACAATGCCCAAAATGTCATAACGATGTCGAAACAGAGAAATAACGATTTTGTAGGCGTTTTATGAGTATATAAAGATGTTAGTAATTTCGTTCTACATCCTCGTATTGCACAAGTACCATCTACCATTTAATACGTCATAACATATAACGAGTTTAATAGTAGTGCATTAGAACTAACATCTTTATATACTCATAACATCTTTGTAGAACGAAGTTAGTAACATATTTGTGCAATACAAGGATGTAAAACAAAGTTTCTAACATCTTTTTATACTCATGAAATGCCTGCAAACTCGTTATTTCTTAGTTTCGACATCGTTATGACATTTTGGACTTTTTGGCCCGAGTAGCGTTTATGAACGATTTTGATATGATTTTGGTCTAATGTTGCTTTGATACAATTTTGGTCTAATGTTGTTTTGATATGATTACATGTCGGATAATTTCTAAGAAGAGCAATTTTTTTATTACCATTCGCCATATGCTGAAAGAGCAATGTGTGCAAAATTACATTAGAGGACTTTGTTTTTCAGTCTTTTGAAAAGGCAAATGATGTTCGTTTTGGATCATCATTATATGTGCAGATTGGTACCGAAATACTCTACATGATTAAAAAACAAATTTTAAAAAAAAAAAAAATTTACAGTCCTAACATAGGCGTGAAGTGTTATATTTTGAAAAAAAAATTATTTAATCTTATTAAGATTTTTTAACTAAGTTTTTCCACGTCTAACTTAACCACGCAAAATTTTAAAAATTATTAGATTTATTCTATTTCCTTGATATTTTTGTAAAAGAAGTAAGTGATGCACACCTAGTATAGGCGAGTAAAAAATTTAAAAATTATTTTTCCGTTGTTACCTCTGATCGTTGTTACACGCCTAACTTAGACGTGTTAATTTTACAAGCCTAAACTAGACGTGCTATTTTGCGTGAAAATAGCATTTCTGACGCGTGGAAATAGGGGCATCCTAAATGAATATGAAAAGTCATTTAGTGCACTTATTACAGTTTCAAAATTAACCAAAAACATAGGAGATAGGGGTGCATTACTGCCCATTAATGATGCCTTCAGACTTTGAATACAAATGTTGCATGATCCCTGGTAATGAACACATAGATAAGCTACTGACAACCAATTTGATCTCAACATGGAGCCTAGGGATAACAATGGGGCGGGGAATTCTCATCCCCGCTATAGGGACGGGTATGAGAATTTTATACGGGGACGGGATGGGGAAAATTACGTTCTCATTGTGGGAATGGGGATGCTCTCATCCCCATCAGAGATCACCGCAACCTTCTCCATTGGGAAATTCCAAAACAATTATTTATATGTAATTTTTATAAGTTTTTCTACATTATTTAAGAATCATTTGTATTCTACAAAAATATTGTGTTCTACATGAAATATTTTTAGACTTTGGTTCTATTTTTAGGTGGTATTTTTTTATACATGTATATGAACGGTAAAATTTAACGGGAATGAAAAATCCCCATTAGGGATCGTTTAAATGGAAAAATTAACATGGATAGGGATTCCCTAATGGGGATGGGATTGGGCCGCGACGGGGCGAATTTTTAAACAGAAACGGGGATGGGAATGGGGATGAGGATCATAATACTAAACGGGGATGGAGATGGTAAAACTAGTTCCCATGCCCATTGCCATCCAATTGGAGCCAAAAGATGGTAGAGGCATGGAAGAAGACGGAGGTTATCAATTTGATCTCAACAAGGAACCAAACCAAATGAAGAGCATGACAATCAGCAACCAGAAATAGAGGTAACACCATGTATCCTACCATCATATCATTATTGAACGAAAGGTCGTCACCATGCATCAAAGAATAGGCTCATTTATGAGAAGAGGATGGACATTCTAGTATGGCTTCTCAACGATGCAACAGTGGGTAAGCTCCAGTGTGGATCAATCAATGTTGTTACACATCAATTCCAAGTGAAAAGAAGATGCATTGATAAACTGTGGAATGTAGCCAAAAGACAGAGAGGAAGCAAATCAATCAAACAATTTCACAACCAAATTTCACTATTGTGGAAGAAAAGTAAATAACGTAGAGACAGACGTTTATTTTAAGAAACTAACCCTAGAAAACTAACCCCTCTCCAGTTTTTTGTAATAATATTAATATTATTTTCAATAATTTTAGAGCACGCTCGTGTGAAACAATTTTTCATCTCTCCTTCCGTTGGCCACAAGACACGACCTACAGAGGGCTCTGAATTGGTGACGACGGGGAAACGACGACTCACCAGAAAATAATGGAGGCTCACCGGAATTTTGATGACATGCAGGTTTGGATCTCGGATCTCAATTGTGAATCTCATCCATGGACATCACCTTATTCCTCTGTAGTGCCTCCACTCCTCCACGACCACGATCTGAGGGAGAGCGTTGAGTCTGCATCGACTTCACAAACTCGATTGGATCTGACTGCTTTTTCGTTGTTGATCCCGACATCGGATTAGAACCACATTCTCATTTGATGTCTTCCAATTGTTGAATCGAGGATTAGACCTAGAAATCCTTGACTAGAAGTAGCACAAATATTCCACTGTATTCGTATTATTTATCAATCGTTAACTACATATTCATTAATCCTTGATTTATACGGAGTACTAAATAAATTGTTGGATTGCTTCTTTATCTGATTTTGTACAAGAGTGAGTGCTAACAACTAATATTTGATATATATGTCCAACCCCTGAAGCTACATCTATAGATGCTTTTGTGCAAACAACAAGACTTGAATGTCAGGTTCCTTATAAAGAGGAGAGACAAGCTCTTTACCTTCATTTGTAGCATTAGCAATTTAGCATTTCCTGTCACTACAAGAATTATATATGCCAAGTGGAAGAAGTTCAGTATAAGATAGATCTCGACAATATATGTTACAAAATACAAAAAATAATGATAAGTGGAAGAAGGTACAGTTTTGTGTGACATGTATGGAAAACAATATCGCAGTTAGTCATCATGTTATCTTGCACCTATTTATCATGTAAGCCTCCTTTTCATAAATGTGATATATAATGTAACATCTCTCTTAAAACGACATTTATAATGGCACTTCTAGAGTGTCATTTGTAATGACATTTCTAGAATGTCATTCTTGACCGTGATAACATTTTCAGAATGTCATTTGTAATGACACTTTTAGAATGATGACAATTTCAAAGTACTAACACTTTCAGAGTAATGACAGTTTCAAAGTAATGACACTTTCCGAGTAATGGTAGTTTCAGAGTAACGACACTTCCAAAGTGTCACTGGTAATGACACTATTGTCTATGACAGTTTCAGAGTGATGACACTTCCAGAGTGTCATTGGTAATAGCACTTTCAAAGTAATGACGGGAGTAACGACACTTCTAAATTAGTGGCACTCTCTATGTAATGACCCTTTTAAATGACACTTATAATGAAACTTGTAAGTTAATGACACTTTCAGTGTAATGACACTTTTAATGTAATGGCAATGACATTTTCATAATGAAATTTTCATAATGACATTTTTAGAATGTCATAACAAAACATTCAAAATGACAATGACACTTCAAAGTTAACCGACTTACAAAAAATTCAAAATGACAGTTGCAGTGTCATTAAGACATAAAGTGTCATTATAAATCCACATTGAAGTGTCATAAAGTAACATAGAACCAAAGAGCTAGTCGTTGGTTCCGGTACTTCCACTCGTCTTAACATCACTAAACACAAAAATCAAGATGCAAAGAGCTAATAAAGTACAAGTTACACATTGTTAAATTCCAAATCGGACTAAAAATTAAAAACCAGTAAGAATAATTTCACTACATCAAAACATCAACATGCAACTCAAACCAACAACCTGTTTCCCAATTTGACATTACAATATTAATGGACCTATTAAGTACTAACTGTAAAATCCAATGCTTCAATTCAATGGTTTCAAAACCATGTTTCCCTTCAACTAAAAGTCAAAATTCCTAACACAAGACTACAAATTGCATCCTAGGCTCAAAAGCAGATTGTCATTGATTGTTGGGTTGTTCCAATCTAATGTATATTCCACAACAAGCTTGAAAGACCTCGAGAATTTGTCCTCCTGCAGCCTTGACGGAGACTCGCAAATCAGACCTACACTCAAATAACCATCTCATATGCATTCTTCTGAAATCTTTCACAATTAAGAATGCGCTGACACACGCAATGACTTCACCATTTTCTACAATTGGAAGATGCCTGAACTTTCCTGGTGGCAATGACAGATAGATAATACAATCAAGCTTAAATACAATGAATGGAGTAAAATGAAATACACAAAATACAGCCATTTCCAATACACCTAACAAGCGATAAACCAAAACAATCTCACATTAGACTCAGTATATAGCACATAATCAGTGACAACTCTTAATTTTCAGCATAATCACCACCAACTGAATTTTCATCACAACAATGGAGAAAATTTGAGTGCCCATTCACTGACAACTCTTAAAAGCACAGTAAGCCCGATCAACAATGACAACTTTATCTCATCTTGAACTTTGTATAAGTCCATTGGGCCTACAGTAGGTCCGTGACAGTGACGGACTGGGATCGTGCGGGCAAGCGCGTGTATGCGCAGTTGGGCCTAACACATAAGCCCATGAGGTTCCATCCTAAAACCAATTGGTGATAGGAGGAGTAGCTCATGTGCTTATATACTAGACCACCAAGTTCTCCACTTCCGATGTGGGATGTATATTCTCACACTCCCCCGCAAGTGCAACTGGTTCTGTAGCAGTTGACACTTGGATCTCGTGGAGCCCAGGATCAAACCTGCTCTGATACCATCTTGAACTTTGTATAAGTTCATTGGGCCCACGGTAGGTCCGTGACAGTTACGGACTGGGATCGTGCGGGCAAGCGCGTGTATGCGCAGTTGGGCCTAGCACATAAGCTCATGAGGTTCCATCCTAAAACCAATTTGTGAGAATATACATCCCACATCGTCTTGAACTTTGTATAAGTCCATTGGGCCTACAGTAGGTCCGTGACAGTGACGGACTGGGATCGTGCGGGCAAGCGCGTGTATGCGCAGTTGGGCCTAACACATAAGCCCATGAGGTTTCATCCTAAAACCAATTGGTGATAGGAGGAGTAGTTCATGTGCTTATATACTAGACCACCAAGTTCTCCACTTCCAATGTGGGATGTATATTCTCACATCTCACACTATGTGTTTGATATTTACTAAGGGCGTCTACCATAAATTGGCACAAGACATACATATTATCTCACTTTTGGAGTGACAGCTCAATCTCACATAATATGAACACATATCTTTTCATTTGACTACAATAGTCTAATTTATATGACAATGGTTGAGAGCTCTTTCTTTAGCCTCGAAACCAACCAATTAAATCCAGAAAAATTAACAACATTTTTTGGGGAATTTTGTCAAACACCTTACCTACACCTTCTCTGGCGTCGCAGAATCCGACTCGTTTACCTCCAATGGAGACATGACGACTTTCCAGATCTCGGGAAGGCTGAGGATCAGAGGAGTAGAGTCGGTGGCAACCACAGAGAGAAGGCAACAACAGTGGAAAAAGGAGGCCGCTTGAATTTCTCTCGTCCTGGATGAAACCGGTATGGATTCATGATCGGAGGAGAAGTTCGTTGGTGAATCGAGCTCGAAAAGTTTGCCGGAGAGTCGAGGTCGGATGAAGACGAGGCAGAGATAGAGGGGGATGAGTTCGTGGACGCTTGAAGACTTTCATGAGCGTGAGGAGAGGAGGGCACAAGGAGGGAAATAAGAATAAAATAATTTGGGGATCAAAAAATACATTAAAACTAACGGGGACTAGTTTACATAATTAGAAACTTCTACTAGGAAAAAACCCCACACCCTAAACATTATAACCCGCATCCGATGTTGGGCGTAGTAGTGATGCATCCAATTTTTTTATTCAAAAACCCGGTTTGGTTTTGGGCGCCTCTTGGGTGCGTCGAAACTAGACCGGTTTTTTTAGGCATTTTGAAGGCAAAAAAATGGGCGCAACCATGGTGCGTCATGACCGATCCGATTCATTTGGGCGTGTTAAGGATGCGCTAAAACGGATGCGAGATATATAAAAGTGGGTGCGGGATTAAAAAAACTTAACCTCTAAGGCACCAATGGGACTCTCTCCACGAGAACTAAGCTAAGCGTTTATTAAACATAAATGTGCAGGGAACCGGCCTTTATATCTTCGAATTTGTAAGAAATCACCCGCGATATCAATAATTATTTTAAACGACCTGAATTTGACATTTTGTTAGAAAAAGCCACCCATCACCATTTTTCGTTGATCTCTCCGTTAATTAGCACGGAAATACCAAAACACCCTCAATTGTAACTAAAATTTTCAAACAAATGCCATTAAATTCCCATGTTAACCTACTTAGGGTTAGAACGACCGACGTTCCCTCCTTCCCGAATGTTTCCGTGTCGATTATGGCTCATATCTAATATGGAATCCAGGCATTGATCTAGGGTTTCGATTCTGCTCAGGTTGCTCAAGGATGGATGCAGGCACCACAAGTTTTTCCATTGGAGACCCATGCCCCAAATTGAATATCTAATATGTATTTGGAGTGGATTTCAAATCGATGTGGAAAATTAAGATCTGATGAAGCTCTCATTATCCCTTAACTTCATTACGACTCAAGGATGAGAGAGGTGATTAGTGAGCTTGACTTGATTCCTTTTAATTTGGGTCAAAATTTAAATCTACCATGAAATTGCTGTTTGTACGAGTAACTAATTACAACCAATTTTCCTTCAAAAAAATTACAACCAATTAATTTTGCATCCTTTACAGGTTTTTGGTGATTAACAAGAATTTCAAATGGAGGGAAGGAGAACAAAGAAAGAAATAAGTCAAGGGTAATGCTGTCTTTTTGCAGCGGTAATTTGTTGAAAATTTGTTATATAATTAAGGGTAATTTTGTCTTCTTACTCATTTTGACGGAAAAGCTAAAGGAATCAGTAAAAGGGTGATTCATTGTTAACAGAATGTCATATTCGGATTGTTTAATATAATTATTGATATCGCAGATGATTCGTGACAAATTTCGATATATAATGGGTGGTTGCCTGCAAATTTCTCTTTATTAAACGGTTCCAAATTGCTACCCCGTATGAGTTTTGGGCTACCATCCCTATACATCCAGCCCCAAAACTGTAATGTTTTTTAAGTTTTTGCATCACTTTTTTAAGTTATATGAAAATACCCCTTTGCTGACTTGACAATTATAACAGAGTTGTCAACACAATTTTTAACAGAGTTGTCAACAAATTTTTTAACAGAGCTGTCAACAAGAATAATAAGTTGTCAACACCAATAATAACCTTTGCTGACGTGGAAATTATAACAGAGCTGTCAACAAAATTTGTCAACAAAGTTGTCAATAAATATTTTAACAGAGCTGTCAACAAAAATTTTAACAGAGCTGTCAACAAGAATAATAAGTTGCCAACACGACTAAATAAGTTTTCAACCCAACTAAATAAATTGTTTACGCGACTAATAAACGGTCAACTACATACAACAAGAGTAATATTACAAAATTGTCAACATTGTCAACACTTTACAAAACTTGTCAACACACTACAAAAGATGTCAACACACTAATTAAAGATTAAAATTATTTGCACAAAGATCAAATTAATCAAGACACTTGGTTACTTGATTCCCTATCTCCTGTAATTCACTAATACGAATCACTTGAAGCTAATCCCTTAACACTTGGTTACTTGATTCGAGCATAGTTCATCAGCCTTTCAATTGTTTAACCAATCAACTACGGTGGCAGCGAGATCTCATACCGAGAGTGGGGGTTGCACTGCCAATGCTCCTGTAACAACAACAAATCAACAATGTTAATAAAAAAAATTGGTTCATACAAAAACAATCTCCAAAAACAACATCATAACCCAATTCATCAAAAACCACATATTTGAGATGAAGCCACTTGAAATTCAATTGAGAAACCCTATAACCTTACACAAACCACATTCCTATGAAGATTCAGTTGAACACTCATACCGTAACCTGAATATAGTCAAACTAAACCACATTCCTATGAAGATTCCATTATGATCTAGTGTTAACAATGTCATTTCCTAATCTGTAAAGTTTATGGACTTGTTGTCCCACATATGTAAAGTTTCAATGATCATGAAAGCTTGAGAAACTTTTGGAAGTAAAGTTAGTATCCACTAATTGTCAAACACCAGCAGCAATGGGGATTCAGAAGTCACAGAAATCAAATTGTAATCATTAAACTTTGTTGATAACAAGCAAAGCTTCTGAAGAGAAACTTGTCAGCAAATTCTATCCACCAATCTTAAAAAATCAGCACCAATCATGAAGTTAAAAAAATTCCAGCGGTCATAGATCCGATTTCATCAGAAAATGTTTTATTTATATTATTATATATGCAAAAATCACATTAGAGGAAACCACTAAATGAAGGGATATGAAGAGTGCTTCCATTAGTGTGTGGTGTAATTTGGTCTAGGCTCTTTCTGATTATTCAATCAACCTGCAGCTTAAATATAAAGGAAGAGACCCATATTCAAAGCTAATGTACCCACAACGAATCGAAATAGTTCCTTTGGTGTGTGGCATGATTCCTCTAGGCTCTTCCTTATTCTCAATCCACTTGCAGAGACTTAATGAATAAAAGTAGACAAGTGATCTATCTTTGATAAGGAAGTCTTTCAAGTAAAATTGTAACAAGATGCACTCAATGAGCAGATAGAATGGAAATTCATAAGTTTATCATAGATCATAAAAAAGCTTACTGAAGAGAAACTTGTCAAGGCTTTCATGCTGAACATACTCATAAACAAGAAGCTTCTCCCTCCCTGAAACGCATTACCCTAACAGATTCACCACATTGTGATGCTGCACTCTTGTCAACAATCTCGCCTCGTTCTGAAACTCACTCTTCCCTTGCCTTGAACTCTTCGATAGCTGCTTCACTGCAATCTCTCTTCCATCGTCCAATTTCCCTTGTAAAGTTCAAACACATAAACCCTAAACCCCCAAATTTCACGATCCTGTAATTCCATTAGCCAGTAGTGATAAATACCTTGAAGACAGGTCTGAATCCGGCTTCGCCGAGCTTCCGATGAAGATTAAACTTATCGGTTGCTTTGATAAGTGCTTTGCACGCGAAGTGCTTCTGCTCCTGCGCTGCAATCTGCTTCAAATCTATCTTTGTTCATCCAGACGAACACAAAACCAGATAGTGATGAAACGGAGAAATCCATCCTCCTGTGGATGAGAGGCGACGAAGATTGATAGAAAGAAGGAAGGAGGAGGTCGAGAAGAAAGAGAGGGAGAGTTGCAGGTTTAGATTTGGGAAAGGGGAAAGAAGAGAGAAAGAAGAAACTCGTGTTAATGGAATCGGGGAGGGGGGTAGGGTAGAAATTAATTATTTAGTTGAGGCAGTGTAGTTATTGGAAGTACTAGAAACGGGCCTCCGCGCTACGCGCGGGGAAATTACAGTTTTTAATAAGATTTAACGTTGTTTAATAGGTGTCCCAAAATTAGATTGGGTTAATCATATTCACCATCCTTTCTGATATAGAAATGTAACCTCAACAAAGTAGTCTCTAATATTTGTTCTATCAAAAAGCAAAAAAATAAAGTTTAATTAATGATTATGTTTTCCCTGAATGTTTAATTAATCATTTTAGCAATTGACACACCACTACCTATGAATTTGTCTCTCCCTTTAAAATCATCACATTACCTAATTAGCGTGTGCTTTTTTTCCAAACAATTAGCTCGTGTGTTGGTGTTCCTATTTTATTAGGGCTTAAATCAACAGACTAAAACCCGCGCACGGGTCTTGCGTAATTAGAATTTCTTAAATGTTTCATAATAGATATTGAAATGATATTATATCATATAATCAAATGAGTTTGATGATTTGTGCATCTTCTCTCAATTCCGCCAAATTGTTATATCATTTTGTAATATTCATGTAATATACAGGACATAAGTTTTTAAATAAGATTTTTCATATTCTTGTAATATACGTGATACACGTTTTTAAATATGTGCTATTTGTTTATGCAATTTCTTCAATGCTTTATATGCTACAACTTTGTTCATGTCTTGTTTATAGTATTATTACCAACTTTACTGATTGGTATATAAAATAAGGTAATCTATTTTGATTGATTTTTTTTTGAAAGGATCTATTTTGATTGATTAATAGCCAAGTTGGTGAATATATGAGCTATTTTTCTGTCTAGAACTCATTACAATTGAATAAATTCGAGGACCAATTTCTAAATGTCATTTCACCATTGTATACAGTTTGACGTATTTACTAAATTATCATGCTTGTTGGAAACTGGGTGCAAATGTTTGAAAACAACATGCTAGCATATTGCAATACATAATATTGTTTAACAATTATTAAAATTAGATGCAAACGACCTCCAACTAAGGCTTCAAAGTTTGGTACCGATGACGAAAATGTAGTTTAGGATAAGTAAAAAGTAAACACTTCAAGCACACAAAAATTGAAAGAGGAAAAAATGCATACCATATATAGTTCACAACAGATCCCCCTCCACTTTGTATAAATTTAGTAATTGCAAAAGTTAAATCCTTTTACAAAACACACACTTTGAATACATGAATAGAGAATTTGGATTATTTGATAAGTTGGTCCTCTAAATTCTGTAAACCTGCATATTATTTATATATGTATATAATTTACTAAAGCCTTCATGTTTACCTTTGAAAAAAGTTATTGATCTGGCTTTTTACCTTTTACTTTAATCTAATGATGAAGTGAATTACTGCAAAATTATACCATCTGCTCCAAACCTCTGTCCACATGAGAGGTTTGTAAGGTCTGTTTTAGTAAACACATAATAGTAAAAGCCGTTGCAAGTATATTAATATGTCACAATAAGATCATTAACTATTAAATCAAATGATTTTGAAAAGAATTAAGATTGTCAACAGAAAAACACTTTTTCTGGAACTTATAACGGGATCAGGAGAGTCATCTTCCTTGCACATTACCCATGGAAAACCAATATCTAATCCAGCAACAATGTTAGCAGTTGTGATCACAACCTTCTTGTCCAAGAATCTTTCTTTGCATTTTGTATTTATATTCGATCTGAAAACACAAACGGATAGCACATAATTCAGTTTTTGAAATCAGAAACTCAGTCTAATTTGACTAATCTTAATTACAAGAGGTCATGAAAAGAAGAGTCAATGACAACATACAACTAACATTGAGTGATGTTAAGGCATTGAATTTCATGTGTACAACAGTGATCACCCTCAAAAGTTCATAACTAAGGCAAGGAGTGACCATTCTGAGGGCATCTTCAAGTGCAGCAACATCACACCTGATAATTGAATCAACAATTATGTGACAAAATAATGAGAAATTATTCAAGATATATATGAATCAGAGTCAAACATACATAAGAGATGAGTTATCTACGGTGTAAGCAGTTTTCTGAGGCATATTAATTTGAGTTAAGAATTCATAAGATGAATTTCAAGCGGAAGATAGAATTCTCTATTGATCCTTTCTTAAAGCTTATATTAGAACTATATTAGAACCGATTTATCAACCTCATCAATATCTTTAAAAGTGCAGAACACAATCTGAAGCAGGTTCAAAAATTACCTCAATTATTCTAATCTCTTCTTTTGGTGGCTTTCCCATGCTAAAAATTTGATTTCCTTGCGCTTGAAACTGACAGTTCCAAAAAAAGTGCATTAGGCTTGTCCTGATTTCCCTGCACTTAATACATCTTACTAAAGGTTAAGATGACAAACCTGGCAACTTTTTTTTTTTTGCTTCTTCCCAAAGTTGCAGCAAGTTGTTCAAATTCAAGGCTTTTGAAAATGTCTTTCGGGTCATCCTGAAAATCATTTTCCAACTCATCTTTGCTGGCCCAAGCAGCAAATAGCAATGTTCATTTCTCCGAGTTGCACACCAAGAGCTACAGTTTCTCTTCCCGTCTTGAGTTGTAACTCTTTGTCTCATAAACCCGCTTCTTCCACTTCTTATTTTTTCATGTGACTTTCTGTTGAGTTCCATTGGAGATATTGCAACATCTACTCTCCTTAGAGTTGATGGAAGGGATGAAGTTGGGTTACAAATTGGGGTGGTAGCTCCTACATGAGTGTCGGTTCTTGATGGTTCTTGGCTCAGATTAGGCGTCAATTCTGTTCCTATGTCTCACATTTAAACCTCCCTGACTTCCTTCCCCATTTACTCTGATTTGGTGCTAATTCTGAAGAAGGAAATCATATCATGAATAAACAACGACATTGAAGCAATATAAAGCACAAAAATGAGAATAGAATTAAAGATCAAACTTTACTATTTGGTGAAAATCAGTGAGCAAAACAATGAGATCTCTCTTCGCTCAAGCAATACAATCATCACATGAATTAAAATCAGTGGAAGGATATTCAAGGAATTTATTTGCAGCCCTTTTCTCTTCTGTAAATATAGAAACTCCATAGAGAAATTAAAAAAATTCTAGAGGAAGTTATTGCATTTTATTTCCCATCTACTCTAGTTAGCACGTCTAGTGATGCAATTCATGAGGATGAGCACCAACCAATATCGGGAAATCATATTGTTTAGAGCAAAAAACAAATTCAAGAGCACAAAATCTTAAGAATTAGCACCAAACCAGATCAGGAAGTCATATCATGAACAAATAACGCCGCTGCAAAGCATTATAAAGCACAATAATAAAAATATAATTAAAGATCAAAACTTTACTATTTGGTGAAAGTGAGTGAACAAAACAATGAGAGCTCTTATTTCTTGAGCAATAAAATCATCAATAATTAAAAGTCTGAGCCTGAATCATGGAAGCTAATAACAAAAATATACACGAAATATTTACAATCATGGAAGCAATCACAAGATTATTCTACTGCAAAGGCCAGAGGAGAACACAAAGCGAATAATTTTATTGGTGAATTGCTTATGAAGGAAGAAAGTAGACAAGGAAAAATGGCATGGGTAATGAAAAAATCTTGACAGTACAATCTCCTTTCAAACTACCAGCTTCCTAAGAAAGAATAATTCATAATATTAGTTGTTAAACAAACGCAACTACAACTGCAAAAGTATTCACCTCCTCTTCAGACTGTACAACACTACCTCGTGAAGCTGCACAGGAACATTATTCTCGGTTACTGTCATGGGAGCTGCAGCATCGTTAGCGGAAACATGGGTCGCATCACTCCTAGAAAAACAAGTTAGTGAAATTAATAGTAATATTGTGACTTTCACATAGGAGTAAGCAGAAACCTTATAGAATCAACATAAGCAGGAGTTGCATCAATAACTGAATCTGCATGGCTTCTTGAGGTACCTTCTCCAGACGGTTGAACATCAACAACAACAGATTGCAAACTATAATGTTTAATACAGCAGCCAATGGTGATTTAACAGCCATGAAAGAAGTCACAGGGGTGCAGCTGACACTGGGCTTGACACCAATCGAGAACAAGAATCAACATTTGAAAGTGTATCAACTGGAGAGAGTGAAACAACATCTGAAGTAACGGCATTGCTTCCTGCCTCCATCTTTGTCTCCATGCATGATGCCTTCTCTATTTGCTCCCTTGCCAGCTACAAGAAAATTTGAGAAGTTCATTAGAAAGAATAGTTATTTATAGTTGGAGGAAAAAAGTTCTCAGGTCTTCCCAATTAAAAAGACACCTTTAAATCCTCTTGAACTGTCCACTTTGACTGTTTTGTAACTTTGTTGTAGTCATATCTGCCATTGTAAGTTCACTATTAACACCTTGCATCTTAAAGATCATAAAAGATTTAGATACTCCAGCAAGAACGATCAGAAGACAATCAGAGTAAGATAGCATACTTTCTACCCTCAAGACTTGTGAATTCCTTCCAGTCAGTAGTTGCATCTGCCCTCTGGTAAAAAATAAAGAAGCAATGTAATTAAGGTAGCATATAAATAAAGATTAGCTAATAATCAGCCCATCATCAAAAAAAGGGAAAAGTACTCCAACTGAAAAGTTTAATGAGAAAAATTTAGCACTTTATTCTTATCTAATACAGAGTATTAAAAGTACTCAATATATTTTTAACTATGGAAATACTTTGTTGGCTACGCACAAGCATTATGAGCAAAGCATAAATATCTGTTGGGATCATTTAGGAAGCAAGAAAGGGCTAAACTCTCTGATGCTAAGTACGTATCATGAACGGTTGCACTCTTTGACATGTCAATATGTTGAAGCCAAGATGCTTGTTTCAATTGCAGAATTATAAAGGCACAAGCATTTGGATATCAAGACATCCAGGCCTAAGCAAATCAATAAAAATGACGCGAAATAATCAGCCATGTTTGGATAAAGGTATGACTGGGAATAATCAGAGCCACATTTGGATATCAGGGAGTGCTAAAGCTAAGCAACAGACGGATTTTCAAGAAAGTGTATAGAAAACGGGCTGAAGAATAACCGGGCTTACAAGAAAGATGCCCAAATGACTCCAAATCTAGCGTCTTTTCATTCCACAACCACACCCTCTGCCCCCCACCCATGGCAGCAGTGTCTTCTTGTGCACTCTCAGACTGCATCGACACATTATGCATGAAATTAGTGTTTTTATTGTATTTAGCAAACTCTTATTTAGAGCAAGATTTACTGCTCTAAAGGTCACAGTTAAGTGATTAACTGTTCAAACTTCAACACTTTTACTGCAAATATCCTATTAACTTCCCAAAATCAATTACTACATGAATCTTAAATTAACTGGACCAATGCATTTATGTTCCATCTGTCCTTAGTTTTTGTGACAGCATAGTAAAAGAAGTTCCGTGAGTTTGATTCACTTGCTTTGACCCTGTTATTTTGTATTTTAAACTTTATAGCAATGGAGTATTCAATTGGAACCTATTTCAAATTATCAAGAGTTGAGCTAAAGATTTAGGAAATACTCTCATTGGCTTGACCACTTCTCAGCTTATTTAGTTATTGCAACTCTTTAGGGTGAGACTTGTTCAACCATTCACCTATTAGAAGAAATATGTAAAAATGAATCTCATGTGAATATTGAAAACCAAAATATATCACTTACTTTGGGATATTTCATTGTTTCATCCATGCTTAGTACCAAACAGGCAGCTTCTGTAACACCATTCAGTGCATTTAACTGAAACACGAATAAAAATGGCACAAGTTTAACATAGACAAAAGGGTCATGCAATCTTAAAGATTAGAGGCAAAATAGTGTTCTACCTTCACAACAGCAGGTTCCCAAACAAAATTAGCAAAAGAATCGGCAATACCTCTGGTATCTATATCAACAAAATAATTTGCTCCCTCACCTATTGCAAAACAAGTGAATCAATGATTTTTATTATCTAAATAAGACAACCAACTAATAACTAAGTACATAGCTGGCTTCTTCTCAGGTTATATCAAAAAAAATGATATGCAACGAAAAAACCTAGAAATCGTAATCATCGTTATCAGTGAAGCATGCTTGGAAATCGCCTATGCAAAACGGTTGGCGGAGGATTTGGCAGCGACGCTCTGTTTACTCTAGATGGTGGAGAAGGCGCCGTCGAGAGGGTTCCTTGGTGTCTTGATTTGGTGTCGGCTCGGATCTCCAAAACCTAAATTTTCGACACATAATAAAAAATTCAATTGAAAAGGGGGAAACGGGTAAACTGGTCGTATTCACGAAATTCAAATTTGCTTTTGGCTCGTAATAGAGCATACATACCAATCGTAGAAGAGGAGGAAAGCATGAAGTGTTTCAGAAAAAAGCAATGTATACAGGAAAGCATGAATGAAAAACATGAAAGGAGAGTTGTAAGATTTACCATAGATCCTCATTTCATTGCAAATATTACGACAATCAACACATCCTATTTTAACCTAAGATCAATACTATTTTTTATTAAGGTAGTTGCAGACTTTGGAAATATTATCCGACTTGTTTCACAGTGCAATATTACTATTAGAAGCTAGACTCATTCCTGAACTTCTCAAAAAAAAATACTTCTCCACACACATTCTAAAATTCTTTACCTATTTGAGGATAAAACAAACTTATGATAAACAATGGACAAAAACTTCATTTCTAAATGAATTCCCATTTTCAAACTAAGAGAGAAATTGAGAATCATGGTTATATATGCAGAAAAAGAATTCCATTACCAAAACTGTCATTTCTAATTAAATAAGGAATCAGAAATGTCGAATCAGCCTGTCAATTCAATCTCAAAGTTATATATGCAGCATGTCAACTCATTTTTTCAGAAAATCATGGTGGAAAATATAGAACTTACTATTCTTAAGCTATTCTTTTGGCAAAGAGCAGCAAACATGGCACCATGGACGTCAAGCAGAAGAAACTGTGAATTCACCACCTGATGAGGGTAGGGGGATGTATAGTCGTTTTGTAAGTCGTCTACTTGCAGCTTCATTAAGTTCCTGAGGTCTATTTGTGGCTCCTGGATTACATTAAATACAGTTGCAATAATTTATACATTGAACCACACATAACACTCACATGGCATTTGTTTCAATCACAAATGTTGGCTCTAGCAAAATGCCCAAAAATGACATGGGTTGGAAAAATCTATTTGCATGATGATGTACATAGAGAATCAGCACATAAATTTTATTCTAATACAAAATACAGCTTCATGAAATCAACAATTAGAGATGGGTGAAGATTCACGTGCTGGGTGAGGGTACAATTAGCTTTTAATTATGCCAGAGATTTTTATTAGCAGAAGACCTGGTATGTGCTGAAAACATCATGCACCTATTTGCCGTGTTGATCCAATTAAAACTCGCAGATGTCACAAAAGCTTAGTAACTCTCGAAGATATGTACAATGTTGGCAATTACAAGTATGGGTAAGCAAAGAAGAAATAATTAGACTGAAACTTCTGAGCAAGAAGTAGTTCATCTAATAATACCATCACATCAAAGCTAAACACATACATACTGCATAATAATTTATCAGTCACCTATCAGAAGTATTTGCTCAGCTCCGCTATCGAAGCCTTCCATTTCTGTAAAAAATTGTGTCTTGATTATACTTGCTTCATGTTCACCTTCCGACTTCCGCAGCAAAATCACAAAGTTTTAGAAGATAACATCTAGAAGCATGAATTGAAATGATTGAAAAAGCATTTGTTCGTAATTATCCAATTGAAATCATATTTGTGAAGAAATTTTATCTCCCTGTGTTGAGGTAAACCTATATAGATTACATAGATTTGATTAAGCTTATGGGAAACTTGCTTATGATCTGATTCTTGTTGATTGTTGTGCATTGTTCCATTATCAATGGCAGGAAATCAATTTTGTTTTGATAATGAGTGGGTGGGGGTTAAAAGTTTGAAGTAGGAGTTCTATATGCCATTTGAAATTTGGTATTTTGCAGCTTAAAATTTCTCAATTGATCATCTTGGAATATCACAGCACAAAGTTGGGAACCGAAGCAAGTGTTTTAAGTTTCTTAAGACCCGATTTTCAAAAGAAATTTCAGCCGTGCATATGCTCTTCACACCTAATTTTCAGTTCCTATTTAGTGAATTTTTCATCATTGAAGTGATTGTGAAAGCTCAATGAGACCATATATTTAGGGCTTTTCTATTGTGTCAATGAAGTACATTTAGTTGCATTACTTATCTACTAACAAAACCATTGTTTGTCTTCTATTGTCCACTCTATCAGTTGTATTATTGTTAATCAAGAAAGTCAAGATGGCTTGCTTTGGCTGTTTTGGAAGAGGCAATGGATACAAAGCTGCTGACAATGAAGGTGCTTATGTGATGAAGAGTGTACCAGGTAATGATCTATAGAATTCCAAATGAAAAATTCCCGTCTTCTGATCAACCTGCTTAATACTTTTGAGAATTTTCTCCTTGTAAGTTCTTACATCGTGTTTTTTACAGTTAGTCAATAGCACCCATATATGGAACTGTATAGTGTTTGTCCACGGTAACTCACAGTCTTTATATTTTTCCGGGTTAGCTGTATTAAAGATTTGACACTATTGAATCATTTACCCCATTAGTAAAAAAATGGTTTTGGTGCATGACAAGAGGCGAATGTGTTTTATCACTTAGTAGTTTATGTGTTGTTATCTTTTCAAATTAAACCATCTTTTATTTGCAACGTGAGTTTTATATTTAGATAGGTTTCTCAACTCATTGACTGAATCTTTATGGTTTAAAGCTTTTCTTCCTTAGCAGATTTGCACAATTAGAAATATTTCAACAATTTTCAGCAGTCACATTGTTGTCGAACAACGAAGAATCACACATTTTGCAGTCAAACCAAATGAACAGCTATATCGTTTATACCTGAGGCTTACCAGGAACAGAAACTGCAAGAAGTGGAGCGAAACAGTAAGAGCATCTCCACAACAACCTAAATCCAGACTTAGTAAGATCGAGTTGTACAAAATTGGATAGAAAAGATGAACAAATAATGATCTTCTATCTCCTTGCTTTGCTACAAGTGGAATTGTGGAAGTATGTCTGATAGATAATAGGAGTTGCGGACAACTGAAACAACAACCGGAGAGCAAGAGGCCCGCCGGAGAAGAAGGGGAGTGGCGGCTGCGCAGCGAGAGAGTGGAGACAAAACGACGAAATCCTTGGCGCCTCGATCCCTTACAGCAATCGCTTGCCTCCATCCAGACTTCATAGGTTCACAAAGGAGGTTGTTTGTTGATGGTTGGTTCACCCGTAATCTACCAGGATTAAATTTGACTGGTGAAAGAGAAAAATAAGAGGGCAGCCCATTAACGAAAGGAGGCCCTTGCCTTTAAAACACAGCAAGCTCGGAGCCCGAAATTTAAATGAGTGGCCCGGAACCAACCCGGTACCGATTTCATTCAATTTTGGCTATGGACAGCCAACTTTTATATAGATAAGATTGTGCCCAATAGGACATTGGACACAAATAGTTCAAGGCATTCTGAATCGTTTTTGGGCCAGTGGCACGCTTATCCAGAGTGTTTTGGCCCAACTGATGAGATTGCAGGCCCGTGAATAATTTTTTAGCAAATTGCTCACTCAAGAAGATTGAATTTACTTGAGTACGAGTTTGTCCATGATAGATCCTACAAACGCTAACCAAAGTGTTGATTTGTTGGAATATAAAATCCATTTCCCAATGAAAAAGAATATCAAATCCTAATAAGTAAAATTGATTTATAATATCAAATTCCTTTATATCTAGATAAAATTAAGAAAAGGAAATAAAATATATAGAGGATTCGAATCTGGTGAGAATAATTAATATGATGCGAATATACGAATTTTTCATTCGCAACCTTTAATATTCACTCGCACAACCTTGTATATTCACATGCACAACATTTCACATTCACATGCACACGCAGACATGTACATGTATTTTTCGTATATTGTCAAAGACATGCACACATGTGCGGGTGTGCATGTGAATACAGAAGATTGTGCACGTGAATTTTCCATTCGTACATTTGTACAAAGATAATTCATTCTCACCTGAATCTTTTCCATATGTAGATTGTCGTATAACTCTGATAAGGATTAAGGATATGGAAACTGTATAGTATTACGATTTTTCTATCCCATGCCTTTAGGGCATAGGTTAAACATACTTCAAATGGAAACTGTTTCCCTACATGGTAAAAATATAAATCCATCACAACAAAAAATATAACTAAAAATTAAAATATTTAGAAATTATTTTCATTATGAGCTTTTTATTCTATACCCTTAGGGCATAGGTTAGAAAAACTGCACATATTATTGCACGGGGTTTTGAATTAACATATTAAAAAGGCTATATCTATCTATCTATAGATATACAAAAACAGAGCGGTGTTTCACACATATCACTCTTAATTTCAGTTGGCTTACATGTTACCCTTATTTTGATGTTTTGTTAGGGTGTGTTTCCTAAACTAGTTAGCTAATAGTTATAGTTGAAGTTTGTGTTAACATTGATCTACTATTTATGAAGTATATATTAAAGCAAAACTAAACTTTTGTCACTTGTCTTTTACACATGGTTTGTCACATAACTCTGATAAGGATTGTATAGTATTACGATTTTTCTATCACATGCCTTTAGGGCATAGGTTAAACATACTTCAAATGGAAACTGTTTCCCTACATGGTAAAAATATAAATCCATCACAACAAAAAATATAACTAAAAATTAAAATATTTAGAAATTATTTTCATTATGAGCTTTTTATTCTATACCCTTAGGGCATAGGTTAGAAAAACCGCACATATTATTGCACGGGGTTTTGAATTAACATATTAAAAAGGCTATATCTATCTATCTATAGATATACAAAAACAGAGCGGTGTTTCACACATATCACTCTTAATTTCAGTTGGCTTACATGTTACCCTTATTTTGATGTATAGTCTGTTCGGCTTATAGCAATATAAGCTAGCTTATTTTCTCAATAAGCTTGAAATCCTAGCTTATTGTTTCAATAAGCTAGCTTATTTTCTTCTCAAACAAAGGCAAAAATATTTTTTCCGAACATGACCGTATTGTTAGGGTGTGTTTCCTAAACTAGTTAGCTAATAGTTATAGTTGAAGTTTGTGTTAACATTGATCTACTATTTATGAAGTATATATTAAAGCAAAACTAAACTTTTGTCACTTGTCTTTTAAACATGGTTTGTCACATGTAGATTCTTAGTTATTTCAAATTTTTCAAATATATTTACTTATATAATTAAAGATTTTTGTACAAATCAATGTAATATTTTCTTATAGGCAAGATTAGAAGAACTAAGAAATTTCCTAATCTAAAAACAAAAGATCAAATTGTAAAGCTTTTTATTTTACAAAATAAATTTTTTATTTAACAAAATAAATTTTTTATTTACTAATAAAATAAATTTCGTTAAATTATAAAAAAAAAAAAATAATAAGCTTAATTTGAATCTCCTGCAATGTACAAAAAAACAAAACTAGTGTAAAGAAAATATGACACATGACAAAATGAATTATAATGAGTCATGATAAAATGAAGCTTTACTTTAATAGTTATAGAGAAAGGTTCGGGTGAGAACAAAACTAAATGTAGAAAAACGAAGTGTTTGCGTTTACAAATAATAAGTTAATGTTCATATTCTAGATGGAAATGTTTATAATGTGAGTGGACAATTTTAAACTTTTTAAGTGAATCACGTGGTGACAATTTTGTAATTTATGTGAACAATGTCTTTTTCCTAAAAATGACTGAAACATACATGTTCACCAGATTATATTATCATCCAAAATATAAATATTAACTAGTTATCCGTAAACGCGAACGTTTCGTTTTTTCTATATTAAACTTTGTTATCACCGAAGTGCATCCGACTATGTATGTAAATTTGTTCCAAAATCCCAATTCCCATTTATACATGAGAAGTACTCATGCACGTTGTTCCTCTAACAATTTCAGAAAATTGAAGTACTCATATTTCCCCGTCAACTTTTAAGTAGTATTGTGATGGCTCTAAAGTAGCCAATTCTGACTCGTTTATTGGTTTTATCATCCGTAATTCTGAGGCAATTTCATCCTTTGTGGAACACCTTAGCATTCCTACTTCCTCGGTTCTTACCTCAAAAGCAGTGGTTGTTCTTGAGGGCCTTAAGGCAGCCACTCGCCTTCATATTAAGAATATTATTGTTGAGAGTGATAGCTTATTTGTTATTAATGATATTAAAGGTTTTTCTACCCCCGTGGGAAATTAGAACGATTATTATGGACATCTGATCCATATCCGACTCTTTTGAAACTTGTAGGTTTTGCCATATCCGAAGGCACTGTAACAGAGCGATGGACTTCCTGGCCTCCCAGAATATTGATATCGAAGGACTGCGTTGTTATCTTACAAGATGGAATCAAAGCTCCTCGACTGAAGAGACTCGTCAACTTTAGAAACCTCCTAGTATCTAGGAACTCTTCATTATTTATTCTCAAAGAGTTTGTAAAAATCATCCGTGAAGATGATTTAGGCCTGAATTGTTTGTAACATCTAACCTTCTGTTTGCTTGTTAGAAAAAAATACTTTCAATGAAGCCAATTCATAATTGTGAGATCATTAGGTTTCTTCATTTGCTTCAAAGAGAAGACACTGCTGCCGCTGCAAAATTCCCAATCGATAATATATATATTTAAGAAAATCAATATAAAAACATTAAAATAAGAGAATAAT
This sequence comes from Oxyria digyna, assembly GCA_029168935.1. Lineage (NCBI taxonomy): Eukaryota > Viridiplantae > Streptophyta > Magnoliopsida > Caryophyllales > Polygonaceae > Oxyria > Oxyria digyna. The sequence continues at coordinate 58,271,353 of JAPVLV010000001.1, read as the reverse complement.
GTTTCAAGCTCGTGTATGTCTTTCCTTCCTTTCAAAAAAAAATTATGTCTTTCCTTTGATTTCACAAAGGAGTAAGTTTTTAGCCATCACAGATAAACTTTGGACCGGAGCGTAAAATCGTAAGATTTTATAGTCTAATAAAAGTTTATTTAAAATTAAAATATAAATATCGTGTGACACAAATATAAATAAATACTTGAAGTTTATTAAATTTTACAATAAATGACTCTGTAAAGTAATAGTCATCTGCACTTTAAGTCTCAAAACTATTTGAAAATAATGCATGTCATTATTTTTAGAGGGTTTGTAATTTTTAAACATGTTTGAGTGAAATTTTAGGACTTAATTAAGGATGAATAAACAAGAGAGATACATAGAGGGGGAGTAGTTGTAAGAAGGGTGCCAACATTGACAATTTGAGCTTTTTTTTGGTTAAGTAAGTCGCATAAGTTTAACTTTAGAATTGCATTTACATTTTAAAGCACTAAAATCTTATGGATGGATTTTTAATGTGTCCATTTGAAATGAGAAGATCAAAAGGGGACGGAGGGAGTAGCAAGTACAAAGATCGGTATCCAAAGTTCTTCATTTGCGTGTAAAATATACATATTCGGTTCAAGAATTACGTGCTAAATATTTAGCTTGGCGTCTATAACAAATAAACTTGTATTTGTATCACGTTCATGAGTTTATCCAAACTCCAGTCGCTTTTTTATATTATATTTATAAATTAATCTAACTAACCCCTTAAATTTCAAAGTATATTTATAAACCCCCTCTCTTTTTCTTTAAACTTTGAGTTTCCTCCCAACACAAGCCTCTTCTACAATTTCACCAAAAGAAAAAGTAGAAGCAATCACTTTTCTCCGTCTATTCGATTTTCTTCTTCTTCCTCATCCAGAGAAACAGAGGTACGTTCTTTTTTGGTTTAATCTTGATTAGAGTTGAATTTTTCATTGTCGAATGCTGACTGACTTTTGCTGGTGATTTAGTGTTTGTATTTTTCTTCGACTTCTTCGTTGTTTGAATGCTTCTTAGAACTTCTGAAATTTGAATTTTCTTGCAGTCAATTTATAAATTTACAGATCTGACTCTGTATATAAGAGGTTGAAGATGGAGTTTGCTCGCTGTAATTTCGTTTCTCTAATCCTCTAGAAGAAACCGACAGATTGTTTAATTCCAACTTCTCGCCAATTTTCATCGCTAGCAAATTGTCGATAAGAATTACGGAGATCGAAAATGTTGGGGGAATTCATCAGCAAAGCGCTTGTGTAAGTCTGAATTAAATCTCTGTTGTCGATTTCTGGTCCATTGATTTGTTGACTGTGAAATTTGTTACAGGATGATCCTTGGATATGCATATCCTGCACTCGAATGCTTCAAAACTTTAGAAAATCACAAAGTTGACATGAATGATCTCCGATTTTGGTGCCAGTATTGGTAAGTAACCTATCGTTGAAAATTAATTAATAAATTATGTTAAAGTTTTCTCAAGTAGCATTTGTTATTATCCTTGGACTAATTCGCCATTGTTAGGATGAAGTTGCACTATAATGAGTTTATTAATCTTGCTAGACATAGACTTTACACCTAAACCTATTTTCTTTACTCCATTGAATATTCACAATTTCTACCCAAGAAGACAAAGAAGATGTGGATTGCACTAAAAGCTTTGTTTTAAAATAAAATATGTACAAATAATGTTTATATCATTGGTGCCATCCGTTCTATGCTTGCTTTACCTGAAATATTCCTATCATGGAGAAATCATTTAGAGTTTAGAAACTCAATAAATTTAATTTGACAAGTCATTTTTTAAATGGTCAACTTTATTAATTGAAAATCATACGAAGTAATATACTATTTTATCCTGATTCTTGAATGCTAATCCATTATATATATATGGCTCACGGATTGGAAGATGGAAGTTGAGAGTTGGTTATCTTCCCATTTCCACTTTGTCCATTATATCAGAAATTTAAGGCACCGTTACACAAGCTAAAGAAACGTGTCTGATGATTGCTGCATCATGTGATCAGCAAAATTAAGTTTTCCTGTCACCAACTGTTAATTGATTGCAAATGTACGTTAACATCTGTCGTGTGGGTTATGTTCATGCTCTCCATGTGTCAAAGTTTATGTTGATGTTAATAATGATACATTGCAATGATCTTGTAGGATAATTGTTGCCCTGCTTTCAGTTTGTGAGAGGTTTGGAGACATTTTTATATCATGGTAAGTAATTTATATATGTCTTCAACATGTAGGTGCTTCAAATTTCGGTAATTATGGGACTTAGATGACTGGACATTTGTACACATTAGTCGCGTTGTGTGCATTGTCATCCGTCTTCTTCTAAATCTCCATCATCATGCGATCTTTTCCATTTAGAAAATTTGTATATTTTATTGATGGACATTGCTTTATTTGAACAGGATTCCTTTATACGAGGAGCTTAAACTAGCATTCATCATATACTTATGGTACCCAAAAACTAAGGTACAAACAGAAGATATAAGTCCTCCTCTTCTCAATTTGTTCCAGTGACCATAAATTATTAACTACAACTTATATATGTATGTTCAAGCAGGGAACAAACTATGTGTATGAAACGTTATTACGACCTCTGGTATCAAAACACGAGACGGATATCGAACGACATCTTAAAAATCTGAGGTTGAGATCCTGGGATTTGGCCTTGTACTACTGGCAAAACTGCACCGAGCTAGGACAAGGTGCATTTTTCCAAATGATGGAGTATATGGTAAAGGGAGGAAATCTGAGTGGCACCCAGGTTTCAAAGGTACAAATTTCATACTTGTATTAATGCAAATTAGTCTCTATCACCTGATAAAGCTTACTCTTTGCTTTTAGTGTTTATAGTTTGTTCAACCAACACATAAGGAATTTGGACCCAAAAAACACACACATAAGAAATGGGTCCCATAAGTAGTTTGACAGAAGGGACCCACACACGCAGCCTATAACAACTTTATGCTTTTGACATGCTTATTTTCATTTGTGTCATGTCATTAATCATTAAACTGCTGCTAAAAACCATGATTGTAGATTAAACATGTGTTTCATAATTCGTTATCATTGAAACTAGGGTGGGTGAAAACACTTTTTAAAATAAGAACGTGTGAATGACTAGTGTGCATCAAAATATATCTAAATGTGCATCAGAATTTTTGATGCACATCTTTAAAAAAGTGATGCACATATATAATTTTTACTTGAATGTTTTGCAGTTTCTCAATAAATGTTCTTTAAAAATGAATATTCTTCAAAATTTGGATGTTTTTAAGTTTGTCAACGAATGGGCACCAAATTAGTACTAATTCCATTTTCACGTTCGTATTATAAAATTTATTCTCCCCCGACACTTTCCCTTCAAACTATACAGAAAAAGAGTAAGGATCATCGGCCCAAAGGAGGATCATCGCCACCACCACCACCGCCTATGCCAATGGAGTATTTCCCGTCGTCTGCTCGTACCGAAGTACCACCATCGTCTCCGGGCGGCTTCTTCAGGAGGTGGAGGCAGCAGCCATCCATGGCTCAGTCGAATGTTTATCGTTCGGTGGCGCAGTCGCCTAAGGCGGAGACAGTGCGGTTGGATCCAGATGAGGCCCAAACCGAATATGTACATGTTGAAGAGTGGGCCGAGTCTCTTCCCAATGGTGCTCCAAGGCCCAAGTCTACAACTTTGGGCCGTCTGCGGCTACGAAAGAATAAATCATAGAATGATGGAAGAACTCGGAAACTAATATAGAGGGGGATTAGAAAATTGTTTTCTTTTTTTTATAGAAAATTCTTCATTTGGAAATCTTTTTTTTTATTTTTGTGTAAAAATGTGGTATAGTAGGGCGACTAATTCTATATTTTACATTTTTAGAAGAAATTCTGCTTATCTATATCGTAAAGAGTTTTTTTATATCAATTATCATCAATTACTAACTACTAAAGTTATAGCATTGTCCGCCACATGTTCCTTCATCATTAGTCCACCTCACACATATTAAAACATTGATTGGTTGAAATTTTTATGCTTTTAATTTCACACAAATTTATTTTTGATTAAACTAGTACTTTACCCCCCGCGCTACGCACGGGTCCTTTTCGGTTTGTGCGTCGGTTAAAGTTGCGGATATGATACGATATGCATGTGTGGATGTTGTTATGTTGTATCTTGTTTTATAAAATTACTAAATATTGAGGTGTGAGTTGTTTTTGGATGTATTTACGTTTGTTTTCAAGTCCCATTTTGTACCGACGTATAACAGTGTTGGAGGTGTACCGACAAATATTTTTGTAAGTATTTCTTTCAGATTTAGTTTCAGACACTTTCCGACACCCACGATTGTCGGGTTAAATAGTTGATAATAAATAAATCCACACTCATTCCCACAACTAAAAATGTAGATATATCCACACTCATTCCCACTTAACCGCTTCTATATCAAGCACTAAGCCACGTTCTCAACTCTTCCCCTTATATAAGTCACACCTCCACAACTGTTGCTTGTTATTCTTTCTCTCTTACAGAAAACAAATCCGTCAATTTAGACGTTAGGTTTAAGTATGATCGGCGGGGAGGTGAATCCAAGCACGTGGAATGATTCCCGATCAGCGGCGAACGGAATCCAAGCACTGCGAGCGGAATTCAAGCACTGTGGACTATTTGGGATCGACATGGCCGATATCTACTCAGCTTAAGCAACCGCATTCCGCTATTAGCCACCGTCGAACATCCTCCATCCCTTTCGGATATGAGAGCGGGAGTGACGTCTGCCGCTAGAGCGATGGTCACATTGAATGTGCTCGTTCTCTTCTTCCATTGGAGACTAGATCGTGTTGAAGACGCATCAGCACAATCCCCGACCGTGCATGCACTTCCTCCTATGGTGTAGCGCATTGTTAGGGCAAGTTTCATGACCACAGCGATACACGACTTGCCGGATGTTTTTGTTTGGCTGAGAGGGACTAACGCCAATATTTTCTTTGCCCTATGTCTATCTACTTAGCTTACACCAAGATAACACCAATCCTTATGTACTACTGTACGTGTATGTAATGAATTAATATATGTAATCTAAATTTTGTTTCTTATTAAGTTTCTTATTAAATATTAATTACTAGGAATAGGATTATAGCTTATATATATATTTCAATGAACCACAATCGTATATGATACCATATGAGAATTTGACGAGTGGAAACGTCGGTGTAGTTTTTTATACAATCGGTGGTTGTATTTGTCGGAAATGACTTACGAACAACTATGGTTGTCATTATAATTGACAAATATAATTGTCGGAAATTTTTCACCGACTAAAATTAACGTCTATATTTTTCTACAATTATATACGTCGGTATTATAAAGTGACAGTCAAATCTGTCGGGGAATTTACACCGACATATAAAATTGTTAGTGATTTTGATATTCATATTCGTCGGTATCAACCACACCGAATATTCCGACGTTTTAGACATTATCAATACTCCCGACGAAATTCGAAATTATGTCACCATTTGTGATGAACTCAACCATCACGAAAACACATTTTTCTAGTAGTGTTAATTTGAAATGATATCAAATTTCCATAGGCGAAGAAAGTAGCAACCGTTTTTTTAGATGACGGAATTGTAAATGGGATACGCAAATGGAGGAGATACCACATAATGTACTCCCGTGAACGTTCTTCACTACGATTTATTGTTTTATCCCTGATATTTTAATATTATTAATGAAGGATTGAAATGGTCGTGTGACTCAAATTTACCGACGACGAACGAAATCGTTTTCTCGGTCATTCATGGTGAGTAAAGAGATGATGTATATTTTGGCTAATTTGAGGAGGAAAAAGAGGGTTGAAGAAGGTTAGTGTTTTCATTTACAAAATAAAAACACGTAAAATCAACCAATTAGATTATAAAAGTATTGAATAGAAGGTGTTTAATATTTACAATGTCTCATATTTTATCTTAATTGTTCTATTATTAGGCATTTTGTGTATCATATTTGTTGATTTGAAATAGCGTTTTACAGTTTCTAAAAGAACTAATTATGTAATTTTTTGAAATAGTTTGTGTAATCATAGATTTTCCATCTAAAATTCTATCTAACAAATCTTAAGGTAGTAAGTTTTCTCCTTACAAACGTGTAATTTTGAGGCGTGTGTTGATCAGTGAAATGCAATGAATTTAATTATTGGTGTGGTCTAATACTCACACTTTCATACTGTTTAAGAAAACTAGAAACGGGCATCCGCGCTACGCGCGGGGAAATTACAGTTTTTAATATGATTTAACGTTGTTTAATAGGCGTCCTAAAATTAGATTGGGCTAATCATATTCACAACCCTTTATGATATAGAATCTAACCTCGACAAGCAGTCTCTAATCTTTGTTCTATCAAAAAGAAAAAAAGAAAGTTTAATTAGTGATTATGTTTTTCCTGAATGTTTTATTAATCATTTTAGCAATTGACACACAACTAACTGTGAATTCGTCTCTCCCTTTAAAATCATCACATTACCTAATTAGCTCGGGTGCTTTTTTTTTGCAAAACAATTAGCTCGTGTATTGGTGTTCCTATTTTATTAGGGCTTAAATCAACAGAATGAAACCCGCGTACGGGTCTTGCGTAATTATAATTTCTTAAATGTTTCATAATAGATATTGAAATGATATTATATCATATAATCAAATGAGTTTCATGATTTGTACCTCTTCTCTCAATTCGCCAAATTGTTATATCATTTTGTAATATTATTGTAATATACGGGACATAAGTTTTTAAAAATATGATTTTTAATATTCTTGTAATGTACAGGACATAAGTTTTTAAATATATGTTATTTGCGTATGCAATTTCTTCAATGCTCTATATGCTAAATTTTTGTTCAAGTCTTGTTTGCAGTATTATTACCAACTCCACATATTTTGGTATATAAAATAAGGTAATCTATTTTGATTTATTAATAGCCAAGTTGGTGAATATATGATCTATTTTTCTGTCTATAACTCATTACAATTGAATAAACTCGAGGACCATTTATTAAATGTCATTTCCCCATTGTATACATTTTTGACGTGTTTACTAAATTATCATGCTTGTTGGAAACTGAGTGTAAATGTTTGAAAACAACATGCTAGCATATTGCAATATGTAATCTTGTTTACAATTACTAAAATTAGATGCCAACGGCCTCCGATAAGGGCTCAAAGTTTGGTACTAATGACGAAAAATGTAGTTTAGGATAAGTAAAAAGTAAACACTTCAAGCACAAAGAAATTGAAAGAGGAAAAAATGCATACCATATAGTTCACAACAGATCTCCCTCTTTGTATAAATTTAGTAATTGCAAAAGTTAAATCCTTTTACAAAGACACATGATACTTGAATTGAATATAGGGAATTTAGATTCTTTGGTAAGTCGATCCTCTAAACTCTGTAAACCTGCATATTATTTGTATATACTTATACTCCATCCGTCCCAAAATATGAGTCTCATTGTACAAAAATATCTTGGATTAAGGCAAATGCTTTAACGTACATAAGTGCATTGGAAATGATGAATGTAAAATATTAAAATAATTCATTAACCAATGGGAGAAGAGTTTACAAATGAAAAGTACATAAGTGCATTGGAAATGATGAATGTAAAATATTAAAATAATATGAGTAAGGGTATAATTGGAAGAAGTTTATGGACAAAAATAGAAATGAGACTAACATTTCGAGACGCCCAAAAAGGAAAATAGGACTCATATTTTGGGACGGAGGGAGTATAATTTACTAAAGCCTTCATGTGTACCTTTGAAAAAAGTTATTGATCTGGCTTTTTACTTTTTACTTTATTAATCTAATGATAAAGTCAATTACTGCAAAATCATATCATCCACTCCAAACCTCTATCCACATGAGAGGTTTGTAAGGTCTGTTTTATTAAACACATAACAGTAAAAGTCGTTGCAAGTATATTAATTTGTCACAATAAGATCATTAACTATTAAAAAAATTATTTTGAAAAGAATTAAGATTGTCAACAAGAACACTGGAACTTATAACGGGATCAAGAGAGTCATCTTCCTTGCACATTAACCATGGAACACCAATATCTACTCCAACAACAATGTTAGCAGCCCATCTCATGTGATCACAACCTTCTTGTCCAAACATCTTTCTTTGCATTTTATATTTATATTCGATCTGAAAACACAAACTGATAGAACATAATTCAGTTTTTGAAATCAGAAACTCAAGTTAATTTGACTAATCTTAATTACAAGAGGTCATGAAAAAAAGAGTCAATGAAAACATACAACATTGAGTGATGTTAAGACATTGAATTTCATGTGTACAAGAGTGATTGCCATGAAATTTCTTTTTATTATTGCCTTCAAAATGCTCAAATATTCGATCTAGTTTTGGGCGCATTCTAGTTGCGCCCAAAACTGAACCGGGTTTTAAAAAAAAAGTTTAGGGTGCTAGTTAAAATTTTCCGAGTGCGGGATTTTTCCCCACAATCATACGGTCAAGTATGTGCGCGAGGGGGAGAAAAGACAAGTAGACATCATTCACTGTCATCTATGTAAGAAGAAAATTACCACAGTAAAAATTGAGGTTGATCGGTGAATTTGAAAGGGAGAGTGGGGATCGAAGAATTGGGGGTTATCGGCAGTGGCGGATCTAGAAAATTTCTACCGTGGGGGCTCGTATTAGAATTAAGATTATAAATTATGTTCTCTTTTTCTTGAGTATTATCAATTTGATTTAAACATATTCAATATAATATTAACCCACATTTAAATTTTAAATTAATTTAATTTATTTGTGGTAAAATCAATAATAAATATTCTTCTACTTTTTATTCTTGTATCAAATAAATATCTTGTACATAGAAATATCATATAAAAGTTATTCTTTTTCTCTAATATTACCGATATTTAGTGGGTTTGATAGATATTAAAAATATAAAAACTCTGTATGTAAAAATTACATTTAGTTTCCTTACATTTTTAATAATCATGTTTCTCTGTTTAACACACCTCTTACTTTTCTTACCAAAATTCAAGAATAAAATAGAAAAAATCTCTATATATCTACTAAAGCAAATTACATTTCTTCAATTCTAGCTATGTCACGTGGCATACTCTTCATTCAGGCCATCCACCTGTCGTCATTTCATTGGTCATGATTTTTTATAATTTATTGTAATTTTCTCAAAAAAAATTAATTAAATTTGGAAAATCGTGTGCAAAAATATTACAAAAAGATTGCTTAAGATCTTTCAGATTACAAAAAGATTTTTATGTGTTAATTTTCTAGATTTTGACCTCCCAATATCCTATTATTTTATTTTACAAATATATATTTTATTTTTATGATATGACGTATCACAAAAAGATTGATTTCTTAATAAATAAGAGAAATAATTATATTTTTGTGTTATTGTAGTGTTTTCAATTATATATTTTTATATATGTTGAAATCAATTTATTTAAATTTGTTAAAAATTGACCCATGATAATTTGATCAAATAAGATTTTTGGTATTAAAAAATCATGTATATTCGTTGTTTATTATATTTAAAATGTAAAAACTTAATTATATATCAATATCATTTTATGATATAAACTTATTTTCATATAAAATTTTATATTACATAATACTCCTTACTACTAATTCACTATATCGAGTTATATAAACTCGCGCATGGCGCGAGACCTAGTCTAGTTTGTGTATAAAATTAAAAGGCTAAAATGACTTACGTAATATTACATGAAAAATAATATCAAACCAACTTCATGTAATTATATTAATTACTTAGTAATTAATTACCGTTGTGTAAATTGAATTTTAAAAAAATATATTAAAAAGCTAACTACTTATATGATACTAAACCAGAGGAGTATAAGTATATCACATTTTTACTGAAAATTTAAAACAATTGAATCTCTAGTTTGGAAAATTTTAACCGTTGTACAGGTTTACCACGGATCTAATGAAAGAAAAAAAAGGAGGGTGTTTAATTTTTTAGCAAAACGCTTCGTTTTGATCTTTTGGACATCTTTTTAAATTAGAAAAAATGGTTGATGTAAATTTATTTAGTGAAATCCTAAATTTATCAATGGAGGGAGCAACATTTATGAGGTACCAATTTCATTCAATTTTGGCATTGGATAGCCAATCTTTATATAGATAAGATAAGATGTTTTACGAAACTAAATACGCCTTATTCTTGTTAAAGCTTTTTAATTAAAGCCTTAACATTTGGATATCGTTTGCCCCCAAAGTCTTTAAATTATGAGATATATCTTAATTGTCTTAATATGAGATTAATGGATTTGTTAGGTAGATTTTTTTGATGGAAGAATAAGTACATATATGGGTATGGAATACACTACGCTGAATTCAAAAGGACACTCAATTCTAGGTTGAATTCAAAAAAACAGAATTTTAAGATGAAGTCATTTTAAAACACATTTTAAGATGATATTCTAGAAATGATTTAATTGATTATGGATTTTGTTTGGTCATATATGTTTTATGAATTTTATACAATTACTAATAGTAATATTGCAAGTTCATAAAGTACAATTCAGGTTTTGTAAATTAGAAAACACAAATGGCTAATGAGATAGTCCAACTCATTATAATATGAATTGATAGCATGTGCTTCTCACTTCATTCTATTGTGGATCATGATTAAGCCTGCTCTCGTCCTATTAGTAAGCCAGTATGTATGGATTGATCTAATTTTCATATCCTTTTTTCAGTTTGGGCTTATATGTAGAAATATTTCTCATCTTCACAAAAGATAATTAATTACAACTATACAAAACCTCATACTAACTACAAAAACTGAAAGTACTACTGAATCTAGAAGAAGATTGAAAATGTACAACCGAGTTTCATCATCTGCTTGTTTGTATCTTAGTCGTAGACTTTGAAGTCATCAAATGCGCCAACTGAATAGTGATAACAGAGGTCCCACCTTATACAATTATACTCTTTGGTTTCTGATGTCATGAAATATTTCATGCTAAAGTTTCCCAACATAAGAATTACATCTCATCACTTTAGAAGTAATTTACATTCCAAGATTGCACAAATGATACATTGTTGTTGTAAAGAGACACAAAATTCACTATATGATTTGTACAAATAAACTTATTAAGTTCATTTGATGTAAAAGAAGAGAAATTTATGTAGGATGACTACCCGTCAATTTTAGAGAGAATGAAGCAGTAGTTGTTCTTGTATAGTTAATTAGTTGATTCAAAATTATAAATACCTCTAAGCTTGGTTTAAATGTTCATATTTTGCCTTCAGTCTGACACCAACTTATCCTCTTTATTATTTTAACACAAACACACTTGAAGCTAAAAAAATTAATAATTTAAACTAAGTGACAATATGCTGAAAATGCATTTGTCGGGATTTAGTGCTTCCATCTAGCCAAATATTAAGTGTTTGGTTTGGTTTAAAAGGGTCGTCTATAAATTTTCAAGATCACATATATAATTTTCCTATTTTCTCTTTTCACTCATCATGTTGGATTTTTTTTATCAGTATCATATGATCTAGTTACATACTCCCTTCCCTCTAAACATTATAGAACTTATGAAAGAATGTAATTAAAGTGAATATAGCCTTCACTTTCCACTAATCACAGAACTGGGGACACCACATTTTTTATATAAAATCATTCACAATATAAAGGTTATAGGACAATTCAAAATTCCATTATCTCTCAGAGTTGCCTAGCGTTCTTTGTTGTACGACCATAGTAAAATGACAAAGCAATTGCACCAATTGCAAAAGTTAGAAGAGATCCCTTAATTTACACAAAAGTAAAATAAATCATGAAAACATTACTCAAATAATATAAAAAAGATCCTGATGTGATTTATAAGGGACAAATAGAACATATGGAACAATGAATATATTGTCAAGCATAAGAAGGGATGTGATAATGAATTTGCATGTCCAAGTTATGCAGTGCAATAGTATTTTTCATTGTTGAAAATTGTTATACCAGATTTTTGTTGCAAATAGTTATAACAAATTTTTTAAAGGAACTTACACTCATACGCTAGTTACCCTAATGGGATCAAGTATAAGCAGTTTCTCAACGTTATCAAGGCAAATCTTCGACCATATGTCAAAAAAAAAGTGATCATCTTATACCTGAAGAGAAAGAAAAAAAGAAGAAGGGTAAATTATGTGAGCAACACATACCAAAATAAAATAAAATGTGAGCAACACTTAGAAATCAGCATAATATAGCCTAAGATCTCTTGAAGTAACCACTATCTTAAAGCTCGTGGATGTATCTTAAAGCTTGTATGTGGGGAATATTAAGGTATGTCCTTAATTGAAAAGAAAATAATCAATTCCATCCATCAGAATTTATGTGGGATGTTATATGACTTACCCTCCTGCAATATAATCATGGCATTAAGGGAGATCTGACCAGAAGCTGCAGCCCACCCACAGATCAAACAAAAACAAAATTGAGTTGTCTGCAAAACTATTGTTGTATTCTAAACTTTGTGCAGATATGTTTATCAAAACGCAAATGCTTATCTACAAATAGCAGAATGTAGATAAAAGCTAGGAAATATAGAATCATCATCTACCTAGCACTAACAAATATGAATAGATTAAAAGAAGTAGCAAGTGTAATGTTGTTTAGAAATCCTGAGAGAGACTATCTACAGTTAAAGATGGAAGAAAAATACAATTAGAATCTGGTATGAGGTTCTTCTTAACAGTCTATAAAGGGCGCGAAGCACACATAAATAAAGAGATCAGGAGATTAGGAGTAGATACTGACCACAATTTGAGTTGCTGCCCTATGGTGGTTGCTCTTGATAGCGCTATCGAATCTGTCGAAGTCAGAATCTGAAGAATCGACGACGACCTCAATCCTGTTCCATCACAATCTCTGGAAAGGATTCATCATCAGCATTCCAGTCCACTCGCAAAACCCCTAATTCCAATCAAACCCTAAAAAATTCAACGCACAATTTCTGAATTGAAGTGGTCAAAACTCAACACACAACACACAACACACAACACACAAATCAATATGATCAACTACGAAAAATCCTCTCCATTGCTCATCTGATCCAACCCACTCACAAAAACCCTAAATGCAATCAAACCCTAATAAATTCAACGCGCAATTTTTGAATCGAAGTAGTCAAAACCCAACACACAGACAAAACTCCATTATCATTTTTGAAAAACCCAGCAGCATATTCGATATGTGGACGGAAATTCAAGATTGATGAAAGGGTGATATGTGAAGGGCGAGCGCGAGTTAGGGTTTTGATCTTTCCTAGCGAGTATCGGGTGTAGGAAGACAGGATGCTGAAACGAAAATTAAATTTTTGAGTCTAAGAGAGTAGGAACTGATCATTAACTAATGAAATAATATAAGATACCTCAAGAAGTTTTGGTATGACCACCACATTCATTCAAACTCTGTGTCCCTGCAATCATTAAGCTCACAACAGCAAACCATCAAATATCACAAAAACTTCAAGTGCAGGTATTCGAAGGAAGATCCAAGTGCAAAGCAAATAATTTTAGCTTGATCATTACTCCACTAATAGCTAGGAATGAATAGGCCATAGATTTATGAATTTAACTATTATGTCACAGGTTTGGCATATAGATAATAATTATTAATAGTATTAAGCTGGTTGGACTCCACTAATATATAGCTAGGAGTAAAATCAGCAAACTTAATCATGGAATAGAAAGCAGAGAAGATATTTTCTCAGTAGGCACAATTTATATAAATTCTACATCAACATGTATGAGAATTAGGATATAGCTGTCATTGCCAAGGGAAATCTGAAAGAGTTTATGCTTTACAATTAGTCAATCGAACAGTAGAGTAGAATGTAAACATTAAAAATCACACAAACCTCAATACACTTTCCAAGGGAAAAGTCGAGACCCCATCCACAGACCATGTCATTCTGCACTTCCAATTGCCAGATAACTTTGTTTAGACAAATAAAACTAAAGAACAATCTTACTTTATACAATGTATGAGCTGTTAGAATTATTGAACCTGGATCATATGCCGTGTGTATGTTCATAAAAAAAAGCAGTGCATGTATTCTTTAATGAAGTACTCGGTAAATAGCTAGACATGAATTGATCAACCAAGAAACATAGCTAGACATTAATTTTGTAACTAACCATTACTTAATTGTATAGGTGTATTCAACACCATCAAGATTACACCTGACAATATAAAAATAAATAAACCCTTACATAATAGAACCGACCTTCAAATATCACTGACAAAGGGAGAATATCTGAATGTAAGAGTAATTGTGTGAAGGATCCATGGAGAAAACATCATACCCTTAAAACAGAAAAGAGGCTTTCCAATTCAAGCCTTGTATTTTTAGCATAGAGTTCCAATGCAATTTACTGACGGGCACCTTTTTCCAAGTCTTGATTTCAGGAACACTGAGCTTTCCTGGTTCTTTTTCGCTGCCATCTTCTCCTGCCAACAAAAAACTTCTATAGTCAGTAATTTTATTTTGGATACCTTCTTTTTCTATTGAAGAAGGCAAATTTGAGTTGGTGAACAAATTGTACACAATTATTTTAATGCTAAAGATTAAAATGTAGATAAGATGGAGTTTCTAAAGATGATTAGGAACCGTGATGTTGTTGCCTTCCTTAACATTGACTTGGTTTTGATATTCTATGAAGATGGGGTTATTTTATTACTTACGCAGTCATGGTGCTTAGATGTAGGAAAGCTTGGGTTCGATCTAAGAGTAAGCTTTTTGTTAGAATTCTATTGCTCTACACCAAAGTGATAACAAATCCAATACCGGTTACTGACCTCATATATAAGAATGATTAAATTTCCTATAGATGATAACACATCTTCAATTGACAATTTAGAAAAATACCATTCTACGCAGCAGTCCACTTCGGGGAGCACTTCGGGGAAGATACCCTTGGCTTCAAGAAGCAAAACCTTGATTCCTTGTTCCACTTTGCCTTTCTTGCACAAATAGAAATTTAGCATCTTGACCCATTCCAACATTGTGAGAATTCTGGGCTGACTTTCCTTAGCACACTAATTGTAAGCCACTCAATTAAGTTACAACTTACAATCAATTGCTGAATTGAGTGGAATGTCGTTTCTTATCTTCCCTGAATCCATGGGATGTGACGTTCAGGAATGGATGAAGATGCTTAATCACTCATTTTTCGATATGATGAATCATAGTGCAAGAAAGGCAAGATGGAACAGAGAATGAAGGTTCCAGGACAATAACCATATCTGGAATAAAGCCCAAAAGTGAAATTGATGCCTGAAATTTGGAGAAAGTAATGATTGTCAACAAAAATTAGAATCAACATATAAACTGGAATGAATTACAAATAGAAGAAAAAGAAAAAGAAAAAAAACGCACACATTACAAATTCCTCCTATATATTTCCATAACCAACTCAAAAGTACGCGAAAAAATCCAAGCAAACTCAACAAATTAGTCTGAGTTGATCTCAAGTCACTCAGTATGAAAGTCAATGCATACAATTACATGCAAGTCCAACTTCGATCTCACAAATGCCCACATTCCAGTATAATACAATTAAATTGTCAAGTAAAACAACACTACAGAAATTATAATCATCGCAAACTCAATGTTATAAGATACTAAGGTAGAAATTCAAACCTGCTAGCACTAGTACAAATAAGGGGTTTGGACCCCGGTTATTTTCTTCATCGGGCCCCGGTTGTAGTAGCGGGATGGTCTTTGGCGGGGTAAGGTGTTCGGACCCCGTTTATAAGTAATCGGGGTACAGATATTGAAACCACGATTTTATTTAAAAACCGGGGTAATATTTTCGCTTTTTATAAAAAAATAGAAAATATCGGATCTCGGTCTTTAATAAAAACCGGGATCCCAATGCTTAAAAGAAAAAAAATTAAAATTATACCATATCCTGAGTATCACCGAAACAAGTGGGCACACCACTGCTAAAACTTGAATATCACAGGATAACTGTCGGACCCGGGTAGAGACAAGCCCAAAACCCATTACAATAAAAGGGCCCAATAGGTTAGAAAAGAAAAGTATATATAATGATGAATAGTGAAACCAAAAGGAAGAAGGCTGAGCTGGGCAACAAAGGCACAAAAAGGGGGGCAGGTTGAGAGAAAACCCAACAGGAGAACAAGAATGGAGAAAGGGAAAGTGAAGTTGGGGTTGAACTGAGACCATCGGGAAGGAGGAATCAAAGGGAGAGGTTGAAATCGAGTACAACACTTCATCGTCAAGCTCGGAATGCTACTCTTCCCCGGAATCCTTCAAGGGCTATCTCGCCCCGACGGAAATGCATTCCCGTTCGGCCTCCCGATGAGCTTTTGTTTGGACGAGCTCGGCGTTTCCACTTGCTTAGCTTGGAACCTAGCTGAAACGAGCTCTCTCCCTTCCGTCATCGACCTGGTATCATCTTGGCTTGAATAGCCTTACTTATCTCTCGCTCACATTCTCTATACACAAACGTCACTTGACACAGTCTCCTGCTTCCTCTTATATTAATTGTGTTGGTGTGAATTATGCCTTGAAAGATCTATGCACTGCATATATGTTCATTCGTAGAATGATAATGGTTGTTTTGTGGTGCTTCACTTGTCTTGTATGATAGCTTGGATTAATGATGGGCAAGTGGAATTCAACCACAAATTCTATGTTTGAATGTTCAGTTTTAGTTGATAAATTGACTAAGAGCCTACCTGGCATCTCTACAATTAATTTGACCTTGCTCATGTGTTTGATTACACTGCAACTAACTAGTCGAGAGAATTGATTAATTGGGTCATCCTAAGTCATTAGGCTCAATCCAAAGTGGATGGCCATGTCGTTATATAGCATATTAGCTTACAGTCAATATTCTCAAACATGCAAATCTATTAATCAATGATGATATACTGTGCAATGACTTATTTATGCTTGATTCCTATATGGTCTTTGGCTAATGAATTGAGGGTCTAATTAATAGGATCAATGATGAAATATCAAGCATCTCCGGGAATATAATGCCTCATTTGATATTGTTCATGTATGATTTATATTAGCTTGATTGCGTGATTGATATGGGAGGGTACTATATCCCTTCTAAGGTAGGTCGTTTAGACACAAACATCTAGATTCTTGCGGCTCTTTATACTTGCTCATTCGCTTAACTCATCATTTATATGATTACTGACTTGAACGTCGGAGTGCCCTTCCCCGAGAGCCCCCTCTCCGGGTTTGGCTTTTGCAGGAACTTGGAGAGGCGTTCCGCTTGAAAACAAGAAGTCTAGAAATGCACGAGAGGGGACACTCGAAAGCAAGTCGCGAGGCCCGCTTTCATCGAAGGAGAAAGAAATGCATCTAAACTTGAGGATCCGGAGTGTTGTCGGTTTCTCTTCCGTTGGAACGAGGTTCCAACAATAACAAATTCTTACCAATATCAAATATTTTAAGGCACAAGAAGATCACTAATTTGCACTCAAATTAATATACTAGACTTCTAAAACCTCTAAATATCCACATACTTCCACAAGAGAAGATGTTGTCGAAAAAATTAATTACCTCCAAGCTGTAACCCCATTTCACAAGATCCTTTAAAGATGGAGCATGCCCTCACGTTGAGCTTCAACAAGGAGTTGTGATCGAGTTGATCGGCAAGAGTAGTCCACTCCAATGAATTAGAAGAAAGGTGAAGTCCAGACAATTTCTAAAGCATACCAATAAACACATGGATTAGACTCTTGAGCTGATTGCAAAAAAAGGAAGCAAGTACAAGGAGAACACTAGGAATAAGATGGTTGTCAATTCTATAAATAAACATATGCACATAGCAACTAAACATAAAATTCCCGTAACAATAAATAAACAGCTGCTTCGAAACTTAAGAATTTATGGTCTATGTTTCATTGTAGATATATATGGCTATGCAGATATCCTGTTGTTATACACTTTAAAGTTCGTGTTGAGAACAGGGAAAACATTGTTTTGGGAGGCTGTATTTAATAAAGATTACTAAAATCATGCCATCATGCTCAGAATAAAATACAAAACATGAAACAAAATATAATGAGAAATGAATTATTCCTATAATGATTTACCTGCATTTCCAGTAAGAATTTTTGGACCTCAAATCTGTTTTCTTGAGCTGCTAGGGTACTAGCGATTTCAGCATTCTTCTTAGCCAAAGCTGCAGTCTTCAACCAAATGACAGTAGACATACAAATGAAAAATAATCAGATGCAAAGCAATAATGGGTAAAAGCAGGGAAGATTGACATACAAGAATAAAATGTGGAATATGAATGACATGAAGCATAGGGTGTGGAAACAACAAGTCTAACACTTGCAATTTGAATGCATTCAAACCCCAGTTATGGTTACTACCTGTGCAATGGGATCTTTTAAGGTCCTCCTTGTAACTCGAAACTGAATTCCTAGCTTCTCAAGTTGCCTTGACAATACGTGGATGATTGTGGTTGCAGTTTGGAGACTCACCAAAACCAAGATAGTAAGAGCATTTGGTAAAGGGCAACCTCAGTAGCATAACGAAGGTAAATATACAAAATGAAGCGGCATCAGAATCAAGATGTATATATTTTCACAAACAGAAACATGCATCTAAGAACTCGTGCAATTTACAACACATTATTCAAGAGTTCGCTAATCCACAGACTGTCTACTAGATGCTCATGAAAATAAGACAGCGGTGCAGTACAAGAACACTTTAAAAAATGTGTCACCGTATCTTGAGAAGTTAAGCTCTAAGGACTCAACACTTTTTGCTACAAGTTCCTGCAAACAGAGAAGAGGATGTCAAGTTATTTGTACATCTGTGCAGTACAACTTGTGAATGCATGTATTACCTTATCTGGTGTAATAAAGTATTTTGACAAAGTAGCATTTACATTTTAAGCAATATTGGAGACTACTTCAGCAGCAGACATCATTTAACAAAAAACAATTGGAACATGCTAATCACACTAATTGTAACAGCAACTGAACTGTAAATTTCATGCAGCCTGAATTGTAACTTTTATGAAACTAAATTTTGAGCAGCAGTATTGTAACAACAGCTGAATTGTAACATCAATTGATTTTGACATCCACTACATTTGAGACTACTTCAGCAAAACTAATTTTTACATCAATTAAACTGAATGTACTACACAGAAGCTGACTTGTTTGCAAATGCTTAAGTAAGCATTCAACATCGAAATTGATATAAAAAATTGCAGACTCAGATTGCAGGGAATAACATGTTGGATAAAAAAATAGCAGTCATATTGCGAATGTATTTTTATAGCTCTATATCATATCAACTATTGCTACATGTTTACAAGGATAATATTTGAAATGATGTATTTGATGCTGGCGGTGAACCCTTAGATTTGTTGGAATGTATTTTTATAGCTCTATATCATATCAACTATTGCTACATGTTTACAAGGATAATATTTGAAATGATGTATTTGATGCTGGCGGTGAACCCTTAGATTTGTTGGCTTCGGTCGGCGTCCATCGAGCAATCCCCGTCGTAGATGAGGAGGCGTTGTCGGCAGTGGAGCGGGGAAGAATGATGAAGGATATCGAATTAGAGAAATGCTACGGTGAGCTGTAGGCCAAACTTTATTTTATTAGAACTTTTTTCTGGTAGAAATTGTATTACGAAGTAAAACATTACCCTCCGCATCACGGTTACATATTATACGGGGGGGTCCGGAAGTTTAACAAGACCCCGCTAAGTGTACTAACCGGGATCCGGAAATAAATTTTTTAAACAAAATTGAAACACACACCGTTTGTATTACAAAACCGGGGACCGGGTAAGTATCTTACCCCGGTTCAATAAAAGAGGGGTAAAAAAACGAGGTCTATATTAGTTTTTGTACTAGTGTAGGGCCAGATTCGCTTCAAGTTCGCAATTCTTCATGTCCAAAGCAGACAACGAATCAGACGCAAAAATTCAATTCAATTACCTCGCCTGACTACACCAAACACCCTAATCTCCAATCCACATACCAAACAAGCCTCAAAATTGGTACCAATAAAGAAAAATGACAGAAGGGGCTCCTTCTATTTGTTGTGAATAATAGGTGGCTCACCTCCAGATTTACGCCTATGAAGACTACGACTCCTGCATTCCCAGCACTACAAAACAGATTGCAAATTATAGGCTTCGGCGAATGAAAAGCGAAGTAGAGAGGCCAATAAATCATCAATCATCAAACGAACTCGAGAACTTTAACTTCATTTTGTTTCTGCAATAAGCCTCCCTTCAAAATCCCTAATATTTATTCAATTTCACTACTTCGATTCAAAATGCCTGATTAATAAAAATTAGCTAAATAAAAATTAGCACCCATGGCATGCAAGTCCTACTGCAATATCAACTGACAAATGGTAATTGCGGATATACGGTGTGGAAAATAGGGTTTTGCAGGAAAGAAAACGATTCAGTTTCAAAATCAAAGCATGAAGGGTGAATATTAGCAAATTCACCGTCTATGTCCAGAATTCGAGCATAATACTGAGATAAAAATACCTAATCTCTTTGAACACGGGTAAAACACCCTCTACCGGGAGGAAATGTTCTTCCTCTGCCTCTAGTTGGTGCAGTAATGGTAGAAAGTCTTTGTGCACTCGTTCTTTCAAGTTGACAGTGGAGCTTGCTGCAGTCGATGAAACCTCTTTAACCTAATCGACGCAAGAGGCGGGAGACGGCGCAAGGTGGGGGATAGAGACGATGAACTGATGGAGGGAGACAGCGGCGTTGGTCCCTCATCGTTGGACACTTCAGACTGAATGACAAAACGTGGAGAGGGCGCCGTCACCGCCTGGTGGGAGTGTGGGAAGGGAGATCGAAGATGACCTAGTTTCAGAAACAAAGATGGAAATGAAGCGGGATGTTTCTTCTTACCCATGGGCCTTACTTGGCCCAGACCAAAGGTACAATTATATGGCCCATCTTATATATATTGGGCTGGGGTTATTGTCTTCGACCATACCATTAGTGCAATTTTCAGATTAATTAGGCTGAGAATTAATGATTTTGAGTGGACTTTATTACCCCAAACATTCAAGTTTTATATATACTAGATACGGGCCTCGCGCGGAGCGCGAGAAAATTACGTATTTTTCGTTTGTGATTTAATATAGTTATATATTATTTATTAATATTTTTTTGTTGCTATCAAATTTATTAATATTTATAACTATAAGTATTTTTGATTTCCTTATATTTATGTTTAAAATAGTTTTAAGACATAATATTAGAATAAGGTTGTCATAAGAGAAGTTCATACATTAATTTAATTTGTGACTTAATCAAATTTCTAACATAAGCATTATAAAGTAGCTAATACTTCATGTTTTTATTATTAGAATATGCATATATTTAGATCCATTATCAATCACGGCTGGAAGATTTCAATTCAACATAAACAGTAGATCGAGAGAAACCACGGATTGGCCACAGTAACCCCGACTGTCGTTCTTACAATAGTTATCCAACCTGGTTTTTAGTGAAAAAGAATCAGCTTCTTTACCCATCAATGAAACTTCCACTTGAGTAATGATATTTTCTTCTAAGTCAGATTTTTAATGCAAAATACATGTTCTTTTATCCGATAAAACTTATACATATTCCGATCTACCCATCTGAATTGATCTGAGTTAGATGATGCCGATGATGTTATCAACAACAACAACAACAAGGTGCGTGCAGTAAGAATACACAATGACACCTAATTAGTTGCTCATACGTATAAAAGCTAGGAATAACACTACGTACCTGAGATCAAAAGTCGACGGATTCAGCCTCGGCATTTCTACCCTGAGTTCGCAATAATATAGAGACAGTGTTGAAAATGGAGAAAGGCCGAAAAAAGTATTCTTCCTTCATCTTACTCGACCTTGTCAGTGTTGTGAACTCGAGGTAGAAATGAGGCTGAATCCGAAGATTCATGGTTCTTAGGTACGTATCAAATCGGCAGGTCTAATCCTAGCTTTTATACATATGAGCAACTAAGGCTTGCTGTTATTGATAACGTCGCCTTCCTCGGCCAATTTTATGTGCCTCCTTTCTGCCCAAATATCTATATTTGAGGTGAAAATGTCGTAAACAGTTTACATCACCAAGGACTCGGCTATAAGCTCTTTCAACACCATCTTCCCAATTTCTCCATCCACTGCAAAGTGTTGTTCTTTCTTTACCTCAATTTTAGCTCTGTTCTTAAGCCAAGTTCCTTGCAGCAAATTAAACAGCAGTGTAGCTCTAAAACTGAAGCACATCAAAGCCCAACTGCATGTAGTTTTCTTCTCAATCAATTTAAGGCCAAAATTTATCGCCTCTCAGGAATCACAAATCAAGATCGAACAAAAAAGAGGGTCAGAAGCTCCAGTAATCACACTTTGATGAAGAATATAAGAGATACAGAAAGAGACGAACCCATTGACTGAGATCGATATTGAATTCGTATAAGGTGACATGAGCAGCAGTGGAAAGAATCTCTTCAACGAAAGGATCTATTCTTTGAAGAACAGTAAGATTGAGAAGCTTGGTGCTATTCTGATCCAGATTCGGCATCAACTTCCCGCCATGAGATATCTCTCCAAATCAAATTGAATTGCAGAACCTCCGAGAACCCCTGTTTTTCCTGATTTTAGGTTTAATGTTCCAATTCAATTAGGTGCCTCCATCCATACGTCATAGCTTCACATATGAGACGGGGAGGGAAGGTGTTGGTCGGCGACGACAGAGGCGAAGGAGGCGCGACGGCCATCGGAAGAGAAGCAGTCGAGCAGAATAGTAGAGAACAGGGTGAATAGGGTTGAAAATACATACCAGTAATTGAAACCAGAAGCCATTGTAGATGAGAGAAAATTAAGAAGCTGAAGATGAATATATTCAAGGAAAAACTGTTGACGAAGAGGAATATCGAGGGTCAGACAATGAATTGCAGGGATGAATTCACCCTGAATTAAGGGTTAGAATTGAAACATCTACCAATTTCATTCAATTTTGGCATTGAAAAGCTAATCTTTATATAGATAAGATTAGGATTAGGATTTATCAAACTAATTAATCAAATCAATATGTTCAACTTGTTTCGATCTCAGCCACTTTGTACGGTACTCCATTTTGTTACGGTACTACTCAATTTTCTTATCCTTATCTCTATGAGATTTTTACGGTACACTACCCCCGTTTGGTTAATCAGATTTGTTAATCAGATTTTCTATGAAATTGATCAAATGAATTATCCTGTAAATATAATATCCAACAATGTTCTCTTTCACAATGTCAACTAACTATTTCAACAAGGGTTCATCAGTATTTAAAAAGAACTCTTCTTTCTACTATGTAGTTTGATTCACTAATTTCCATAGATTGTTACTAATTCTCTTTTTCACTTTTCCTTTTGTTGCAGACTATGACTATGAAGAAAAATTTCCGTAATTTCAGCGAACTTAGCCTCCATAATAAGGTCACTGTTTTTGCTCGCCTTTAAGAATGTGTAATGTTATATGTCCAGAAACTAAGGAGATAACTGCCAGAGAAATGATGTTCATAGACGAAGAGGTATATAATTTAAGTGAATTTGATTTGCTGAATCATGTTTGACACATAATTTCAGCGAACTAAAATTTATAAATATAAGCATTCATGTTGAAGAACTTGGACTAAATTGCAATCTTTCTTAGTATGAATATGTCGTCTTAGCATCTATTGAGTTTAATTTATGTGTTAAATTAAAAATTCATCTTGGATGTTGCAGCGTATTGTGTGGTTGATGTTGAATCTACTGACAGACAACTTCCAATGACATTTTTAGAAAGAGTAAAGGAAAATTTTAACAAGAGATATGGCGGTGGAAAAGCTTAAGCTGAAAAGCTTGAACAAAGAATTTGGGTAATCTTCTATTATTTTTTTTTTATGTGCAATTTTTTTTCTGGTTGTTTTCATTATTTTATGGTATATGAATCATCTCATTAAAGACTTCTAATTTTTTTTATAGGCCTAAACTCAAGAAGCACATGCAATATTGTATTGATCATACAACCAAAGCTATTTAAATATTGTTATATGCTTTATATGTTTGTTTTGTATTGAGAATTTTTATTGAAATTAGTATTTTAACGAAGTTTTAATATTGAAGCTTGCACGGGTAGTCAACTAGTATCACTTATGTTTGTAAATATCAATTCTGAGTAAAAAAGTATTTATAGAAAATTTAAACTAAAAGTTATAATTAGAGTGCAAAAAGTATTTATAGAAGAAAACAAGGAAAAATAAGAAAACCCTAATGGATGGGCCTAAGACACCGAAATAGAAAGACAAATAAAACCCGAGAAAAAGTTACAAATAGGGAAATGGGATCACAGCAAAGTGAGACTATGGCCTAGTAGTCGAGAGTGTGAAGCAAGAGTAGCTTGGCTCGTACACAAAGCTAGTATGCAAATGAATGATTAGGGATTGATTGAGTGGGTTAGTGATTTCCCCTAACTCATTGAAACACATGCTAAAGGGCGTCGTGTCGTTTCTACCTACAAATAAAATGACTCGGCAACGAATATCTCAGCTCTCGCATCGATGAAGAACGTAGCGAAATGCGATACTTGGTGTGAATTGAAAAATCTTTTCTTTTTCCAATATGGGATGGGAACCCATCTTGGCTGCAGAATGCACTTGGTCCTCGCCATGAACAAAAAGGAAACATATAGACAGTTGAAGGAGACAGTGCAGGGGTACAATACGAAATTTAATAAAAATATTGGGTCAGGATTTGTAATCCTCGTGGGAATGTGGGATAGTATGCGTAATATTTTTCAGCTAAAAAATGCCACTATTCTTGTGCTTATCTTCCCAGTTCACACACCAACCATTCACAATTGCTTCTCGAGCCAACACAGAGAGAGAGAAGCACAGAAGCAATGGCGTGCTATGCTACTTCCCCCGCTCTCCTCTCTTCCAACAACCCTAAGGCATTTTCCGCCTCCTCCAAGTCTTCTCTATCGGCGTCTTCTCATGTTTCTAGAACTTCCTCCAAAACCCTAGCTCTATCCACCTCCTTCAATGGCGTCCCGATGCCTTTCTCGTCTCGCGTCCCTCGCGCTCTATCCTCCCGATGCTCTTCCACTCGCACCTTTGTCGTCAAAGCTGTAAGTCCTATCTCATTTCTTTCCTGCAGAATTTTGCTTATCTTGATTGTCGATTATATGTCGTTTTTATAGATCTGCTTGCAAACTGTTGGACAGTGTATGTTTCTCTGTGTTTGCGTTCTCTTTTTGTACCTTGTATAATCTAGATTGCTGCTACATTTTATGTTTCAGTTAGAGTGCCAATTTGATCTGCCCTGGATTTGCTCCCTATACTAGGCAACTTTAGTGGCTGTCAGGCTGTGCACTATCCGATTCTTATTATGAAAGAGTGCCAATTTGAGCGACTTCACGCTTTTTCTGGAAGTCTAATCTCTTTTTCTTTTGCGGATAAAGATGTATTTCTCTCTTCTAATCGAAATAATGAATATGAAACCACTAGTTTTACTGAAAGCAGCTTTTTAGAAATAGTTGGTTTGCTTGGCTTTATGGCTAATGCAAGCAGCTTCTGAGTGCTTTACTTGAGTGAGTACTGAATGGCTATATGATTAATGCGAAAGAAGTTGGTAAAACATTGCATAATCATTTTATTGAAAATTATACTTTATCTGCACTAGAATAAGTGATCTTGTTCATACAAGTTTCAGCAGAATTTCTGTTAGTGGATCGTGTTCTAATACCTCATAGCTTATAGAAAGGCCATGTATATCTGGTTTTTGTCCATTTGTTTTCTCTGCTGCTTTTATAGTTCAAGATACCTTGCCCTGCTTGTTTGTTTGTTAACTTGTTTCTTCTATTAGTGAATACTAATGGCTAGCTGTGGTTTAAACAATCATCTTTTTCCCTTTGTGCAGAGTGAAGTCCCATTGGTTGGAAACGTGTCTCCAGATTTTGAGGCTGAGGCGGTTTTTGACCAGGAATTCATAAATGTAACTCAGTTTATAAATTTGTTTTCCACTTGTTCAATTGTATTTTTGGTGTTCCGCTAAGAGAGGATTCTCCACCAAGATTCAACCTAATTTTTTAAGCTGTATAGATTTCAAAATGATACAATCAGGGATTTCTAGTGGACGATACGAATTCTAATTCATAAAAGAAAAACAGTGAATGTAATGTATCTTCAGACGTTTCTTAATGGACATTAAAATACTTTCTTCTCTGCAGGTTAAACTATCCGATTATAGAGGAAAGAAATATGTCATCTTGTTCTTCTATCCTCTTGACTTCACATTTGTTTGTCCAACTGGTTAGTTTGTTTCTACCCTTGTTCCTTTCAATTGCATTTGATTTTGTTTTCTGTTGTATCATTCATCTTTTCACTTTTTTGCAGAGATTACTGCCTTTAGTGACCGGTATGCAGAATTCGAGAAGTTGAACACTGAGGTTTTGGGTGTATCTGTTGACAGTGTTGTAAGTGTTTTGTGTGTATTCCTTTCAGCTTACTATTTTATTCTTCTAAGTTCTAACTGAAAACATGAGAATTAGGAAACTGAATTACCTACCCGCTTGCAAACCAAAAAAAAAAATCCAAATAAAGTTGCCCTCATTTTCAGAAGATAATTTTGCTCATGTATGTGGTACTTCAACTTTTATCATGTGATCAGTTCTCGCATCTGGCATGGGTACAAACAGACAGGAAATCTGGTGGTCTAGGTGACCTCAACTACCCTCTAGTTTCTGATGTCACTAAATCAATTTCCAAGGCTTACAATGTGCTGATACCCGATCAGGTATGTGTTCACTCTTTTATCCGTGTTTGAGAAATCCTCCTGGGGAAAAGAATGTAGTAAATTTTGTACTTTGTGTTAGGGAATTGCACTCCGTGGACTTTTCATCATTGACAAGGAAGGAGTTATCCAACACTCTACCATCAACAACCTTGGCATAGGACGAAGTGTTGACGAAACCCTCAGAACTCTTCAGGTAAATTCCGATGGCAAATGTATATTAATGTTCAATAGTAATGTTTTTGAATTGCTCAATAATAACATGGAAAAAGGCAAAAATGCAAAATACCAGTAACATCCAGCAATAAAAGTATATTTTTTCGGGGTTTGGTTTGCAGGCATTGCAATATGTGCAAGAGAACCCAGATGAAGTTTGTCCAGCTGGATGGAAGCCTGGGGAGAAGTCAATGAAGCCAGACCCTAAGCTCAGCAAGGAATATTTTGCTGCAATCTAATTTACAAGATCTAAGGTGTTTTTTTTTGTTCATTCTATGGTGAATGCATTGAGTTGATTTACTTCATCATTGAGTTTTTTTTAACAAAGTTGTTATGAACAAAGGCCTGAATCATCAGGGTTTTGTTCATAATTTGATTATAAATTGGATGTTTAGCTGGCGACCTGGCTTTTAATAATGTATTATGTGCCAGCTTGCAAATTGCTAAATGATATGGTAATTTAGTGCAAAGAAAATCCGAACTGGATCTGGAAAACAAGATTGACATTTTCGATCGGATTTATAAATGCGGGGAAATCTGTGGAAGATTTAGTCGGGTGAGATTCTGGAATTTATTTTAGATTGGGTTGCCAGTTACTACTTACTAGATGCGTCCTCAGCCCGAGATTCTCATTAGAAAGGTGGCGAAAGTACTGCTTCAACAACACAATACTCCCCCGTCTAATTTAGAAATAAACAATTATAATTTAACACTAAAATACCCTTTATTTCTTTAACTAATTTAGCATCATTCAATATTTACTTCTCCAAAGTGAAATTTGTTCATAAATATTAGGGAAGGAACAGAAATTTTATCAAAAAAAAAATCTAAAGGGCTTAATTTTTTTTTGGTCAAGAAAAGGACTTATATTTTGTTACAATAGAATTTGTTACAGAATGATGCTTCATAAACTTATATTTTGTTATAATAAATTTTCATAAATATACTAATAATAAGAATTCATTTGATTCTAACCGTTCAATCTCATA
This sequence comes from Oxyria digyna, assembly GCA_029168935.1. Lineage (NCBI taxonomy): Eukaryota > Viridiplantae > Streptophyta > Magnoliopsida > Caryophyllales > Polygonaceae > Oxyria > Oxyria digyna. The sequence goes on along the minus strand of JAPVLV010000001.1, from coordinate 58,243,243 downwards.
AATGGTCAAGATTTTCGGAAATCCACCCATGAGTTTATTGAAAACTCTAGTGGAACTGGACCTGGACCGAATCTATACATATCTATCTACACATAGAGGAAGGATCAAATGAGCACTCCTCTTAAGATAAGAACTAAAAACTCATATGAGCCGTCTGATCATTACAATCCGACACTTCAGATTTAATCAATTTTTAAATTAATTATTATGAGGGAGGGGTAGTTTTGTCATTTCTCGTCTTTTCTCCTATCTTCTTTCTTGTTCGACCGAGGTAGAAGGCCGTAGCTATGGCGATGGAAGCTCCTCGAAGCCGTCTCTCTCCCTCTGATTCCATGGCTTCTGCGATGCTTTTCCTTCCTCGATTCTATGGCTTCCTCGTCCTCTTCCTTCCTCGATTCTCGAGAAACTCTGACCGCACGCTCTCGACCCGCTGGATCGACCTGAACCCGTACCTGACCTGTAACGACCCGACCCGAATTCAACCCGTAAATAGTTGACCCGAACTGTTGCTCTTGTTGGGCAGAGTGGAAGTGGCAAATCAAATGTGATTAGCCTTGTGGAGAGATTTTACGACCCTGATTCTGGTCAAGTACTCATAGATGATGTCAATTTAAGGCACCTTAAGTTGTCATGGGTGAGGCAGAAGGTAGGTTTAGTGAGCCAAGAACCAATTCTGTTTGCAACTTCTATGAAGGAGAACATCAAATATGGGAAGAAAGATGCTACCAATGAGGAGATTAGAGTTGCAGTAGAGTGTGCAAACATTGCAAAGTTCATCGATAAGCTGCCAAAAGTTAATCTCTCTTCTTTCACCTATTAATTTTCATGTGTTTTACTGTATCCATGTGATTCAAAAGACATGCTATATGTAGGGACTTGATACAATGGTGGGGGAGCATGGAACTCAACTATCTGGGAAAAAAAAAGCAAAGAATAGCAATTGCCAGAGCCATCTTAAACAACACAGTGAAGGCCAAGGGTTTACTGAAGTGAATGAAACTCATCGAAGAATGTACATATGTTCACATCGACTATTTTGTAGGTTCATTGAACGTTGAACATGTAACATTAAATTATTCAACTTGTATGTGTAATTTGTTAAGTGTGTATTTGATAAAACATTGAACCTGCATTACAAAATTATTGAACTTCATACACACAATTAATGAATCTCTAGTATAAAGTTGGTTAATTGTGTTAAAAACATCAATGAACCTCTAGTATAAAATTGGTGAACCTGTAGTACAAAATGTGTGTACCTCTAGTATAGATTAGGTGAATCCTAAATACAAATATAATGAACCACATCTATAGTGTTGTGAACCTCATTGATAGTGTTTATGAACCTCCTAATGTAAACTTAAGTTCATGCGATTAAAAAATCTGTAGTTCATGAATTATGAACGCTATGAACCCGAGATTTAAAAATCTTTATGAACCCGAAGTTTAAAAATCTTTATGAACCTTTAATCTTAACTTTCGTAAATACTAAATCGTAGGTTCTTGAATTGTGAGGCTATATAAACGAGAGTTGAACCCATACGACAAAACTCATGAGCTAAATCATATGCAATTTGAAATATCAACGAGAAGAGAAACTTGTTGCTTTCTAAGTAGAGATGATAACTCAGAAAACACATAGAATCAGGAATCAAAGAGTCCAGAAGCTTAATTTGATTAAAGCGAGGAAGAGAATCTAACTCCAGGTTTTCCAAGGATGAAACAACGCCAGGACATCAAATTCATGGTACCATCGGGGAGAGTCTCAGGCCTGGCAACTGTTGTATGTTTACTCAAATCAATCAGGCAATAACCGAGCTCATTGTTGTAATTTCAACTAGTTAGGGTTTCGAAGGAATACCTGGAAGAAAGAGGAACAGAAGCAGCGTCGATCGGAAGAGCACCAACGAGGGGAAGCATGTTGTCGAGGACGACAGAAGATCGACGGAAGATCGAGGCAAAGAGAAGTGAGATGGAGAAGGTCGGAGAAGTTCGCCATGGAAGTTCGCCTCAGAACAACTCGAGCTTCTTTTTTTTTGTGTTTTTATATAAGGGTATAATCGTGTTTTTGTCCGGTTTTTGCTTAAATTGCAAAATTGTCACCGCATACATTTTCTCCCTTTTATTTTCATAGTCTACGTGGCTTCATATGGTGCGTTGATCATAAAATATCAAGGGCTCAGATGGGTTCTTAGTTCTTATCTTACGAACAAATCCCCATAGAACCCACCTCTCTATACATATACTAAAACACACTGCATTTCGTGCTTTGTTTTTACTTAAATCATTTTTTTAGTTTTTTAATTTTTTAATTTTCCTACGTTTACAAATATATCACCCAAATGAAGATTTTGACCCATCAACACATGTCTATAATGGAACATATCATCATCTTCTACTTTTCGATTCCACAACGCCTTATTGTGAAGTTTTATATGCTATAAAACCCGCGCGTAGCGCGGACCCAAAAAGTCTAGTCTACTATATCAATTGCGTATTTTACAAATAAAAGCTTTGCATTCAATTTTGAAGTGTTTTGATTGGTTCCTCTATAAATGATTTTAATACCCTATTTCAATAAAGTCTACGAAGTTATGACGGCATATATAAGTGTTGTGGCTCATTTTTGTAGGTTCAATTCATAGTTGTTGTTCGCCAAGCCCATCATAGTAAAATGTTCCAATATGTCTTTATGTTAAAAATAAATTTAGGCATATTAATTAGACAAATTGTAACCTTAAAAATTGTTATGAGAATATTAATATACAATAAATTATCTAGAAGCGAATGGAGAACTCCCTTTTGATTTCATAAACACTAGATTCGGACCCCCGCGCGTAGCGCGGGGCAATTACGGTTTTTCGTATACGATATAGTGTTGTAAATAGGCGGTTTAGGGTGTAGATAGGCGGCGGACGACAGTAGAGATGAAGATAAAATGGAGATATTCGGACGAAGGAGGGTAACGATGAACGACTTTTTTTCTTTAATTTATTTTTTTCTTTTCATTTATTTTAATAAAAATATGGCATGTATACGAAACAACAATTATGTATATGGATAAATTACAACTTTATCACCTCACATTCTCACCAATTCGATATAGAAAGGGATTGACGAACGGGATAAGGACGGGAATGGGTTTGGAGATTGTGGTAGAGGAAGAAAACGAAAAGAATATGTTCTTAGTTGGAGATGAAATTAATATTTAAGAGAAGAGATAAATAGGATAAAAATTCAAAATATTAGCATTTATTAGGTACAAATTACCATTACTTCATCAAACCCATCAATGTTTATATATAGATAGATATGTAATTAAATGCAAATGGTGGACAAAACAAATGTAATTTTTTATATTTGGTATAAAAAAAAACAAATGTATATTTATTATATTTATACATACATATTTTCAATATTCCAGCTTGCAACATTCACATGTTAAAATAGTTTTCAACCACAAAATATATTACTACAAAAATCAACATGTAAAGTAATTATACACATAAATAACGTTTATATATCCAAATTTTAAGACCTGTGTATAGCCTAAAAATACTAGTTTTGATGTAAAAAGAGAGAGAAGTCCAATGGGTGTGAGTTTTGAAAAAAAAAGTACTCGTAGGATATACTTCGTAAATGGAAAGTGGGAAAGATAATTTAGGACACTCAAAATTGAAAGCGGGAAGAAGACTATAGGACGAAGAGAGTGTAATATGTTACTCCCCCAGTTCCATAATTCAAAGTCTCATTTGCTTCTCGATACATTTTACAAACTGAGAGAATCTTATATATTTCTTTCGACATATAATAAAAAATATAGTAATATGAGATCTTGTTTAATTCGATTAAATAAGTATTTTGACAATATTAAACATTATAATTTTTATTAACATATAATTAAAGATATTAACGATATTAAAAGAATATCGACACACATGTTAAAAATAAACGAGGCTTTCCTCTTAAAAAATAAATAAATGAGGCTTATATTACGAGAGAATGTATATTTTTTGTGGTGGAAATTAAATTTAGATATGTGATTGGTGTGTGAATGTGCGATAGATTAGATATTGGGTCCGGGACTTGTTCGGTTAGGAATAAAAAGTGTCTAAATTCGGACATTCCGACACGTTACTTGGCTGTCCCTCCAACCACTGAGGATAGTGCCCAATTTTTATTTTCAGTCCCACGTTTCTGGCTATGTACAGGCGGAGACCTCTTACCGCTGGACTGCAACCCCTTTGACATGCACTTTGTAATTTTGTTCAGAAATGAAATCCGTATATGTTTTACAAAAGCATTGGTGAAGTGGATATCATGGACGATAGGGGTGGGCATAAAAACCGAATTGAAAAATTGGAAAATCGATCGTTTTTTAGGTTAACCGTACCGAAAAAATTAAATTTTCAATTACAATTAACCGAACAATACTATTTGTGGTTAACCGAACAATACACATGCACATTTATAGAAGTTAAATACATGCTGTAAGAGCTAAATCCTTTTGTATAATTATGCACTGAGATACATGTTCATACACTCAATGGTGAACAAACTTTTTAACTAAACGAAGCATGTCACTTTTAACTATTGATTTAAAACATACATGATTATCGACTTATCGTTGCTCTTTTTTCTTTACAATTTAAAGAGAATATCTTTTAGTTTTTATTATATTGGTTAACCGAACTTACTGATTTATTTGTACCGAACATTTTGTTAACCGACATTGGTTAGCCGACAATTACGGTTAGGTAAATGAATATTAAAAATCACTAACCGAACATTTGGTTAACCGATCATTGGTTAACCGAATCACGGTTAACCGACCACCCATGGACGATGTGTATAATCTATTATTTTGTCCCTATTTGATTGTCCACAAGTACGTTTTACGTGCGAATTAAGGAATGATAGAAATATAATGATTACAGAAGAGTGAATAGTGTAAAGTGTGTGGTTAGAGAAGAGAGATATAGAAAAAGAAGATAAGGTTGGAATTTGTGAGAGACAAAAAAAAAGAGAAAACGTAGTAATTATAAGTTGACAGTAGAGATAAAATAGGTAGAATAAATTTACTGAATGAAAAAGTGGACAATTAAATAAGAACAAAGAGTATAATTTGTCAGCATGTTCATATTTTAATTCAGAAATCAAACTGGTATATGTTTTCAATTAGAAAAAGAAAACATTGGTGAAGATAAATGCGTTTGGTTATCATGGACGATGTGTATCATCTTTCACAAATTAATAAATTACTAGCGTAGTTTCCGCGCCATGCGCTGGTTATTCAATATTAATATATCAATTATTATTTATTAGTATACATTTTTATGTTTTTATATTATGTTATATTATGAAAAATGGCCTATTTAATTTATGCTTATAAACTTTTCATATACATAATATCTAAAAAAATGTTTTTCAGAACTAAGACTTTCTTATATCTAAAATCTTTTTACAATTATTTTCATAATAAAAAAGCTAAATCTATATAAAAGACGTAGAAACTCAATCTAACCGATCCAAAGATCTACAAAATCTGAACGGCTATAACCTAAACTTTAAATACCCAATCTGAATGCTAATTATTTCACATATTTGACCTCCTTTATATTTAATATTTTAATATTTTGTATTGAATAATAATATTTTATTATTAAATTGCTAGCTAAGTATTAAATTTCTACAACGTTCCTAACAAATAACATCAAGAATATGAACATTAACATTCAAAATATAAATATTGATGTGTAAAGCAAACACTTCGTTTTTCCTACGTTAAGTTTTCTTCTTACCTAAACCTTTCTCTAATAATATAATATAATAGAAAAAATATAATCAATTTAGATCACTGATATTAATTCTATTATTAGATAGAAATAACCAACTTTTTGTATGTATATCACGGGTTTAACTAAACCTTTAAATGCACTGTTCTATAATCAAATAAATTTTTCCACTATCATGAAAAATACATTTAGATTTATAAAACTTTAAGAAATATATTTGATAGTAGAACATTTATATTTTTTTTTAAATTTCTTTTATAAAAATATCAGATATTTTTCTACTATCAAATATTCATGATTAATACATTTAAAAGTTTTTCTACTATCATATATTTTTTTAACAAAATGAATTATAAAAATATTTGACAATAGAAATATTTTCTATACTTTTAGACTTTTAGAAAATACTTCTAAAAATATAAACTTTACAAAAAATGAATAGTACATTTAAACGTAACAATGTTTTAAAAGTTTAGTAGATTTTTAAAAGTATTTTTTCTACTATCATATATTTTTAGGGTCCGATTCCGGTGAGGAGGGCCCTCTAGATAAGTACTAAGGTTAACTCCATCCGAAGGATGAAATTGATCCAAAGGCCCAAAATATAGGGGTCCCACAACATATTCCCACACTCTTTCTCTCCAGCCTTCTCCCACGATTTCCCCCAAAATCACCCAAAATCTTGACCTAGCTTCCACGATTCCTCCTTCTCCCACGATTCCTCCCTCTCGTCCACATTTCCGATCGATCGAGCGACATTCCGAGTGACTGGAGAGCGAACGACGGCGAGCGAGCGACTGGCGAGCGACATTCCGAGCGACTTGCGAGTGAACGACGACGAGCGAGCGACATTCCGAGCGACATTGGGAAAGAGACAGCAAAGGACTGGAAGATCGGAGGTGAGGTCGGAGGAGCGAGTTCCCTTACTCCGAAGAGATGAAGCTCATCGTTGCTGCTCTCCTTGTGCTTTCCATGGCGGCGTTCACCGCTAGAGCTCGTCATCTTCCTAGTCCTTACTTAGTCATTGGTCGCGTCTACTGCGATACTTGCCGTGCCGGCTTCGAAACTCAACTCACCAATTACATCGCTGGTACTTTATTCCTTCCTCTTTTTTCATCTTTTCAGTTTTTTGAACCTTCTGTTGTTGGATCTGGTGGATCTAAGCTCAAACACGCTCTTGTAATTGCGTTAATTTCATCTCTACATGACTAGATCTGCTCTCCATGCATCTATGTCGATTCTCTCATTCAACACCCTAACCACTGCTTCAGACCTGATTCTACTATATTTTTGTTTCGTCAGATCTATCAGGCTTCTTTCCGCCTGCAAAATTATATTCTCATGTGTTAATCACTGCTTTACATTCACTATTCACTTCTGTAGTCTGATATCCTTGCTATCTGTTCTTCAATTCTCAGTAGTGTTCATCAATCACATAACGCAATTTCTGTATGCAGGTGCGAAGGTAAGAGTTGAATGCCGACACAGAGACTCAGCAGAATTGCCTGCCTGCATGGTTATGTTTGGATTGATTGCTATCTGATTTTCTGTGTGTTCATTAGTTCTTAATTTTGTGTGCAAAGTTTTTTATGTTTGTGTGCATCAATACTGATGTGTATGGATGACATTTAGAGTTGAATATAATTAATACAAATAGAATTGATGTGTGTCCAATGGTTTTAATGTGTGTGTGCAATAGATTTTGTGTCTGTGTGCAATGGTTTTAGTGTGTGTGTGCATCAAATAAACACACATATGTTGTGTGCATGACTTTTAGAGTTGAATAGAATTAATACAAACAGAATTGATGTGTGTGCAGTGGTTTTAAGGTGTGTGTGCATCAGATTTTGTGTCTGTGTGCACTGGTTTTAATGTGTGTGTGCATCATATAAACACACATATGTTGTGTGCATGACTTTTAGTGTTGAATAGAATTAATACAAACAGAATTGATGTGTGTGCAATGGTTTTAAGGTGTGTGTGCATCGGATTTTGTGTCTGTGTGCACTGGTTTTAATGTGTGTGTGCATCAAATAAACACACATATGTTGTGTGCATGACATTTAGAGTTGAATATAATTAATACAAATAGAATTGATTTGTGTGCAATGGTTTTAATATGTGTGTGCATCAGATTTTGTGTCTGTGTGCAATGGTTTTAAGGTGTGTGTGCATCAAATAAACACACATATGTTGTGTGCATGACATTTAGAGTTGAATAGAATTAATACAAATAGAATTGATTTGTGTGCAATGGTTTTAAGGTGTGTGTGCATCAGATTTTGTGTCTGTGTGCAATGGTTTTAAGGTGTGTGTGCATCAAATAAACACACATATGTTGTGTGCATGACATTTAGAGTTGAATAGAATGAATACAAATAGAATTGATTTGTGTGCAATGGTTTTAAGGTGTGTGCAATAGATTTTATGTCTGTGTGCAATGGTTTTAATGTGTGTGTGCATCAGATTTTGTGTGCAATGGTGCATAAACGATTTTGTGTCTGTGTGCAATCAGATCTTGTGTGCAATGTGTGTGTGAATATGATGTCTATTATCTTATAACAGAGTTAATGCACTACATATGGAGGTGCTAGTCTTCTCGGCTACTCTATTTTTTCCCAGTACTAGTATAATTCTTTTGTAATTACCATGTATTTTATGCCTGTGACGATGAGTATAACTTGCAACATAATATTTAATAAGTGTATGTGCCAAAGTAACAGTGGTATCAACAAATACAAGTTGCTGGACAAACTGGCTTAAAGAAAGTAGCCAGTAGGTGGGAGTTAGGTATTTAGAAAGATCTCTAGCACCAGTAGTTATGTATCCTCGGCTAAGTTTAGGTTTAGGCACCTACTTTAATGACATTCTCATTTAGCTTGTTCAGTTTAGCTCGAGTCATAAGTCCATAACCTAACTGCATTTACTTGTTCTTTTCTGGAGAATCCATTCAACACTTCATTTTCTTCACGTAAAATGGAAGCAGTGGCCTAAAAAAAGGAACTAAGAAGTTGCTGGACACTCTAAGGATTAAGTACCTTCACAAGCTACTGACCAGCGAATTCAATTCACATCGAGATAAGGTGACGCAGATTATTCAAAGGGAGCAAAAGCCGAAGACTGCAAAACCTTCTAAGAAAGTTGGTTAAACAATGTAGTAGGGAGAAACAGGAAATATTATGTGTAATTGGCACTTGAATGTTAGGTTTTAAACAGATTCTAGTTAGTTTTTGGATGAATGTTTTGGTCTTATCAATGACGGTAACTCTTTTGTTGATGGATATTACTCTTATGTTGGCAAAACAATGTAAATCCACATCATCTTGTATATATATTGGCAATGGTTTATATCTAACGTGTGCATGACTTAATTATATGTGTTTGACTAGTACAAAAGTAGTGTGCAACACAAAACTACATCTGTGTGCATCACATATTTCACTTGTGTGCGTTGGAAATGTCTAATGTGTGCAATACTTAACTTTGTTCATGAAAGTTAGAGGAGAATAATATTAATATTATAGAATGGATGTGTATGGAAAGGTTTTAATTTGTGTGTGCATCAGTTTGGGTACCTGTGTGCAAAGGTTTTAATGTGCGTGTGCAAAGGTTTTAATGTGCGTGTGCATTAGTTTGGTTTGTGTGTGCAGAGGTTTTAATGTGTGCGTGCAACACAAAACAACTACTGTGTGCATCACTTTGAACAAAAAGATGTCTTGCAATAATATTTAGGTCTAAAAATTGAATATATTACAAAACCATGAGTCTAAAACACACATAAAATTGGTCACTCGATATCCGTCGTTGCCTGCATGTCTAAGCCACATCTTCGCATCACATCCACAACGATTAGACACCCTCCACTTTATTGTTTTCTCTGAATCGTTGAATTTCTTTGTTGAACACACACGAGTAGAAAAACCACACGCCTTTGCATAAGATGCATAAAATTGCCATGAAGAAGAGTTGGAAAGAAATGACCAACATATGGTGTCAAGGCAACATCACACTCAGGGGTGTAAAACTGAGCTAAACTACGAGGAAAAATAGATGAGATGCTTTCTTCAATATGAGTTTGATCTCCTGAAAAAGGAATGAAACAACTGAACACATTTAAACTTCTGTGTGCATCATCTTTGTCTTGTGTGTGCAGTAATTATGCCTCATGTGTGCATCACTTTTTTCATGAATACATTATTTTAAACTATACACTAGTTCTAGTTTGTGTGTGCAGCAGAAACTTCTTAGGAGTGCATTAGAGATACAAAACCAATGCAAAATCAACTTTGTTCGTGCAGAATTCTTATATACATGAAAACTTCGTATTGGATGGCTATACAAGACATTCGACCTAAAATCATACAAGAAAGCAAAGATGTTTATATTCTTCTATCTCTAATTCAAAACAAGTTCTTATTCTTTTCTCTCTAAGTCAAAAAAACATGTGGTTGGGGAATTTAATCAAACAGGTAGTGGGCTTCCTATAGTTTTCTTCCATTCTTCGAATACCTTACCATCAATGAATCCAAAAATTGTTTGTGTGCACTAAAATGCAATCCTGACTGAAAAATACAATATGAGAAAGACACCTAGCGTAATCATCAAGGTTGTGATTAGCAAAAAAGAGAAGAAGAAACAGCAGACAGTGTAATTAACCAAACTTCACGAAAATCCAATCTAAGAAAAGATAGAAGTATGTAACTGATATATCTAATGAATAGCACCATATGAAAAGCAACCATTTACCTAGCACACAATAAGAAGAGCTAACTACCCATATGTCAAGACCAATACAATTTGCTGTATTATAAAAAGAAACCTAAGCACACAACAAAACGTAATAGAACAAGGATATGCAAAGATCAAACCACAACTTACAAAAGATTCTTGAACGAATTGCAAAAAATCCAACAAAGAATATTTGTTTATCAGTTCGTAACCTGAATCGAACGAAACAGAGGCGGTTTGGACGGAGGGAAAGAAGTCGCCGGCGACGGAATTCATGGAAACCTCCATTAGTGGCCAACGGTTTGGACGGAGCGGACGGAATCGAAGCGCAACTTCTCTGGACGGAATCGAGCGGACGGAATCGGAGCGCAACTTCTCTGGACATAATCGAGAAGACGGAATCGAGTGGATTTCTGAGCGAAGTCGAGCAGATCTGATCGGATTTCTGAGCGTAAGCGAGCGAGACGGATTTCTGAGCGTACGCGGAAAAAACGAGCGAGCCAGAGAAGGGAGGAATTGAGCGTAAGCGGATTTCTGGAGGAGAGAGAAAAAAATGGATTTGGGGATAAAAAGTGACACGTGGAGGGTGGGGATGGGTTGGGCTGTTAAGAAATGGAGGGTGAGGATGGATCCTTATTCCTCATATGAGATGTCATCCTCATGGGATCTTTTTCCATATTTTTAAACTTTACAAAAAATGAAAACTAAAATATATTTTAATGTAACAATGTTTTACATTTTTTGTACTAGAGATGATTGTGGATTCAAAGTTTCTACTATTACATTTATATTTTTAAAAGATTGAAAAATATTTATTCACTACTTTTTGTATTGAAAATGAATGTGGATTCATTTAGCAAATATTTGTGTCACGTTTTTTTGTAAAGTTAAGTAGTCATATTTAAAAAAATTCAAATTCAAATTGATATTGTTAAGATATGTTAGTTAGAAACAAACTAAGCTATAGGTATAATTTTTTTTCCCTCAAGAATGAAGAAATTAAGAAAATATAAATAATTATTATTAGTGAGATTTAATGATAAAATGACACGTAGGAATGGTGGGGCCAGAGTGAATGAGAGAGCTTCAAATATCTTTGTTTTAATATATATATATAGAGAGAGATTTGTATCATCTATATACTACATAATCAATATTTTCTCATTAAAAACTCCATCTCGATCAAAATAAGACATTTTCTAAATCGATATGCATATTATGTAATTGTATGCATAATGTCTATCAAAGTTAGTGGCGTACTCAAGAAATTGCCCTAGTAGGGGTTAAAATATATATTAATTAAAATTAATAATAATAAATAATATGAAATATAAGATTCACTATATAGGAGGGGTTATATATACAAAAACGCTAATTTTTACACGAAAAAGTTATTTTATTTTATTTTTGGTGTTGTTCTGGTTTACCAAGTAAGCGCGCAAGGGACCGATAACCACATTGACCGTCATCACCTACTTTGCTCCACATTAGATATGTATGCGAGCATGAAAAAGATCTATACTATATTTCCTCCAGTCGAAGTCTAGATAAATGATCGATTTGTCGGTGCTACATTTTGATTTGGCCTTTCCTTTGGCCCTCGGTGGTTTAGATGCACTCTCTTTTCCGGTCGTGACCCTGCTTCGAGCTCTCTTGGATGCAAGCGATGATGACTTCTTCTTTGAATCGGCTTTGGGGGTCTCCTCCTCCTCGCCCTCTTACTCTTTCATTTCCTTTTTCCTTGCCTCTGCCTTCTCCTTTTCCGTATCTCGCTTTGTACCCGTCTTATTCGCATGAATCTTACGCCTTCCTTTTCTCGTATCTACCCGAGGGGGGGTCGTGAATATCAACTGAAGTAGGATCCTTGCACTCACGCCACTTATCATCCATCCTCTTCATATCGAAATCATCAACGTTGCCGCAAAATACCCCTTTAAAGAAATCATCCATAAGGACCTTATCCGTTGTCAATTGAACGTCATCATCAGAGTCGAGGTCTTCCAATTGCACTCCTTCCCACTTGATTTGCTTCCAGAAGATATCAATATCGCTCGGCAACAACGACGTTCCTTCCTCTACAAACACCTTAATTATGTGTGGGCAAGGAAATCCGAGTGTTGACTCCCAAAAAGTTCCTCACATGGGCCACATATCTTTCCCTCCTTTGCCTTAATAACTTGTTTCAACAACATTCTCAAACATTTGTCCGAGCACTTCCTCAATAGGCGCATGAAAATAGTCTTGATCCACTGAGGCCCTTCTTGTATCTCCTCCGGATTGGTGTGGTTAGACTTTTCCATCTCAAACCGTAATCGACAATGGTTATCAACAAACATATTATCAATGTGTTGCACTATAATGCCGAACCCTCCAACAGCTGAATCAAACATATATACTCTTCAGCATCGACTGTTGACTTTCAACCCTGACAACAACATTTACATGTTTAAATTTTAATTGAAAATTGCATGATTATTCTTACTAAAAACAATAGATTATATCTTACATGTTAGATATTCTTGTGCCAAAATGGCGTATATCATCGTAATACGCAGATATAAGTTTTTCCTTGTGGGGAGTAAACTATGTGCTCTCAGCATATTGTACAAGATGACCATTATTCCATGTTTCTCTGAAGTGATCAAGTCTCTTATCATACTGCTTCTCTGTGTGCGACCGCATCACCCGTCGAACCTAGCCGATGCACGTTTTTTGTCCAGGTTGTTCAATTTAGCAAATGCTTTTACATTCTGATCAACGTGGACATGACAAAGCATATGACGCACAAGAGGAAATACATAATCAACCGCCTTACTTGTTCCCAGTTCTCGATCAGACATGATGCAATCTGGTCCTTCAAGTGGCCCATACAAATACTTCACCCGTTTCAATGCCCATGCATAATATCGGACTGTCTCACGACAAATGAACGCTATTGCAATACAATATGTATAGTTGGTGCAATTGAATCCAACAAATTGAAGTAACGGCCAACCATACCTATCAATTTCAAAGTTGATTATATTTCAAAAACGGTAAAAGGAATTCTAATAATTATATTTGAGACAATTGAAATTTAGTGTACTTATTCGTCTTGTACGTCGCGTCCATGATCACCACCCGAGAGAACATTTTCAGCAAATGTTGACAATCTGGATGAGACATGAAAAACGTTGTCATCTTTTTCTCCCCTTTCGCATTCGTCTCGTAGTCGGTGTCTTGATTATACCCTCTTTTCTTTAGAAAATCTAATGACCATTGGGTCACGTTTAGATTTCCCAATGATTTTATCCTCTCCTTTTCTCTGACAGTATACACGTGCCTCCTTGATATTGTGGAAGTCAGATCTTCTTGAAGCATCTGTGTATAAATAACCTTCGACATTATACCGGCCACTGATGCAATAATTATTTTTCATCTTTGTTCTCCCATCAATCTCGAAGCAAATGCATGGCCAATCAAGCTGGTGGAAAGACAGTGGTTGTGGCATGCCGTAACTACTTTTAGTATGCACCAAGTCGGCTCAACATGAGTTGCTTGTCGATAATATCTTTTCAACATAAAATGACAATTGTTCTTCTTTAACCTACTTAGTTTGTTGCGCTGCGATGATGGTTCACCTACATCACTTTCGGGATTAATCCTCTTTCGATGAGGTCTATAACTACCAGATTGCTCACAATGCAGGAATATCCACTTGTTCACCATTGATGATTTAGTGGTGATATAACTAGATCTTCCAAACAGGTCGAACGAGTCGGGTTTGGGTCAATTGAGTTCGGGTTGAAAACGGGTTTTGGTTAATCGGATTGACAAAATTTTCGGGTTGAACGGGTTCGTGTCGAGTCGACCCAACGAGTTTCAAATGCTCGCTTATTGTAATAAAGAAAATAAAATTTTAAAAACATTTTTATAACAAAAGTATATTATTATGTAATCATTTAATAAAATATATTGTTATTTTTTAATTTAAATAAAATAAAATATGTGAAAAGTGGGTCTCACCACGAGTTTCTAGAAGTTCGGGTCGGTTCAGGCTTGACCCAACGGGTTCGGGTCGAAAACGGGTCTGACCCAACGGGTTGGGTCAGCTTTTGACAAGTCTAGCGATAACCATACAAAGCTGATAACCGACCTCTCTAACTCACTCTCTCAAAACATCCATAGTAGGAAATCTCTAACTTACTAGTCGTAAAATGTGCAGTATAGTCGATTTTTAAATATTCCTCGTCACTACAATATCCCTATTTAAAATTACTCAAATTTAAATATATATGATAAATATGAATTACAACTACATACTGTAAACAAACTATATATACTTGGAAATATGTATCATCTATCGGCGACGACAAATTAACCTCCTCGTTGACCGACGTTTCACTAGAAGAACTCTCCGATTTTTATTTCCAACTAGATGCCCTTGAAGAATTACTTGAATCGCTTCCACACATCATTTTTTGCGATGAGAGATTGTTTTGATTTATCAAACTGTATACACAAATCTGCATCGTATGGATTATAACCGTTACACAGGGGTTTTCTGAGTATCCTTTCGACACAGGGTGTCAAAAGGTGCCGAAAGGATAAAAAAATAATATTTTTTCCCCTTTCGGCACAGTCTGTCAAAAGGGTAAAAAATTTCAAAAAACATTTCGGCACACACGGTTTAATTAATTTTGAACGGGTTATCAAAATTTTGAACCGGTTTATAATATTTTAAATGTTTAATTAATTTTTTAGAATCGGACCATTTCAACACCCGTGTCAAAAAGTGTAAAAAAAAATCCGATTCGGCGTAAAATTGGTGATGCGTGGTTGATTCACCATTTGGTTACCCGTCACTCCAAAGTTAACCGACAAATAAACAAATTCGTAAAAAAGGGGTCCATAATCCACATGCTGACATGCATGCAAGTTTTTGGGACACTAGTTTTGATTAGTACACAATTCTTCCATGGCCAACTAGAATGACTGTATAGAGACAAAAAATTAACGTTGGAATTTTTCTTTAACAACGTGGGAACTCGTACGTCTCTTAACTTTGTTTGTGTGTTCTACTTAGATGTGAAAGTTGAATGTCACGGGTATATATAGTTATGCATGGTCCACGTACGTACCCAATCCCATAATAAGTGCGACCAAATTAAGCTCCCCATGTGACTAAGTGGTACCAACGAGGTCGATCGTTTTGTTCATGTAGTCCATATCTTTTATATCTTGTGTTTTAAAAGTTGTAACCGTAGGAACCTATATTTCTACAACATATAATTTGTATAAAATACAATAAGTAAAACAAAATTAAGATAAGAAGAAACCGATCGAACCACTACCAAATGCGAATGGTCGAACTTGAACGGAGTCGAGATTATAATCTCTTTCCTTAATTCTGAAAACACCCCGTAATGTGACGGTTACCGGCGTTCCGAATCTTAGGATAAAACCGCCCGGACTTTGATGTAAACCTAGACAACGACTATCACACAGTTTCATCTTCTCACAGAACTAGGTTCTCTGATTGTGTTCATTTTGGCTGTGAACATCCGTGGTTATTCATGAGTGAGCTTA
This sequence comes from Oxyria digyna, assembly GCA_029168935.1. Taxonomy (NCBI): domain Eukaryota; kingdom Viridiplantae; phylum Streptophyta; class Magnoliopsida; order Caryophyllales; family Polygonaceae; genus Oxyria; species Oxyria digyna. Next base: position 58,227,152 of record JAPVLV010000001.1, on the reverse strand, counting down.
GAGAATTCAACCTCTGTAAATTCTCCTAGAAACGGCCCTATTTCACACTCATAAGGTGATTTTACCATAAGTAGTATACCATTATACTTTCACTTTGATTTTCAAAGCTTACGGAATCATTAAAAACCAACACTTTATGGTTTAACCTATACTTTGCCAACGCACTTTTGTCATCCTGGGAACTGGGAGAAGATGTTAATTTCCAAGTGCTCTTTAGATTTAGCTTGATTTCGTTGTCCTTTTGAACTTACATCTTGGGATCTCCAACCACGTAAGTAGGGTTACCATCAAACGTCATCTTATGTCATAGGCTTTATACCCATTCCTCTTGTTGATTTCACAACTTGCTCTCGAGACAAACCTTTAGTAAACGGATCCGCTACGTTGTCAGCCGATCGGATATAATCAACATTGATCACTCCGTTTGAGAGCAATTGCCTTATGGTTTTATGCCGTCTTCTAATATGGCGAGATTTACCATTAGACATTGAACTTAGTGCCCGAGCTATTGCCGATTGACTATTGCAATGGAGACTCATAGCCGGCACCGGTTTTTCCCACATTGGTATATCCTCCAGAAAGTTTCGAAGCCATTCTGGTTCTTCTGCTGCTTTGTCCAAGGCAATGAATTCAGATTCCATTGTGGATCTAGCCAGTAGAGTTTGTTTGGTTGATTTCCAGGATATAGCCGCACAACCTAGAGTAAAAACATACCCGCTTGTGGATTTTGAGTTCTTGGAGTATGATATCCAATTAGCATCAATATAGCCTTCCATCACTGCTGGATATCGTCCATAGTGTAACCCATAACTTCGAGTATATCGCAAGTAGTTCAATACCCTTGTTATGCCTTTCTAGTGACCATGTCCTGGATTACTAGTGTAACGACTTAAAACGTTCACCGCATGTGCTAAATCTGGTCTTGTACAATATGATAAGTACATTAGACTTCCAATTACTCGTGCATACTCTACTTGAGATATTCCATCACCCGAGTTTTTCTTTAAGTCGAGGAGTGGGTCCACGGGACTCTTTGCATTACCACTTGAGTATTTCTTGAAACGTTCAAGTACCTTATCAGGGTAATGATCTTGAGTTAAAATGATTAATTCAGAATGTCTGATGACTTTTATTCCTAGAATCACATCCGCTAGTCCCAAGTCTTTCATGTCAAACTTTCCACTAAGCATGTTCTTAGTTTGTTGGATCATATCTTTGTTACTACCAATAATGAGCATGTCATCAACGTATAGGCACAACAAGATATATCCTTTTGGATTTGTTTTGACATAAATACATTTGTCACATTCATTTATATTGAAACCATTTGACATCATAACATTGTCAAGTTTCTCAATCCATTGTTTAGGTGCTTGTTTTAATCCATATAAAGATTTCACAAGTCTACACACTTTGTGTTCCTGTCCAGGCACAACATACCCATCGGGTTGTTTCATATAAATTTCCTCTTCTAACTCTCCGTTTAGAAAGGCCGTTTGTACATCCATTTGATGTATTTCTAGATTACGTAGAGTCGCAATCGCTATTAGTACTCTAATAGAAGTAACTCTCGTTACCGGCGAATAAGTATCAAAGAAATCTAGACCTTCTTTTTGTTTAAATCCTTGTATTACAAGCCTTGCCTTGTACTTCTCAATTGAGCCATCAGTTTTCAATTTTCGTTTGAAAATCCATTTACATCCCAGCGCCTTTGTTCCTGGGGGTAAATCATCTAACTCCCATGTATGATTTTGCATAATGGAGTCTATTTCACTTTTAACCGCTTCCTTCCATGAAGGTGCGTCTGGCATAGACATGGCTTCCTTAAACGTTCGAGGTTCGTTTTCTAGAAGAAACGCCATTGTGAAATCTGAGCCAAATGATTTTTCCTTTCTAGCTCTCTTGCTCTGTCTAGGTTAATCATTTTCTTCTTCTGTTTCTTGGATAGAAGTACTCACTATTTCCATAGAAGTACTTGCTTCTTGCATAGATGTGCTTGCTTTTTTAGCACATTCACTTTCATCTCGTTGTTCACGATGCTAGGTCGATGAAGGCAGCAATGGCTAAGTTCCTGAACTACAAAATGGTAGATTCAAGATCGGTAGTGGAACAAGTTGAAGAGCTGCAACTTATCGTCCATGAAGTCCTCTCCGAAGGTATGGACATCTGTGAGACATTCCAGGTAGGTGCCTTTGATACACTGCACTTTGTATAGCGTAACTAGGGATTATTACATTAGTTTAGGAGTATTATCACATGTGTTTCGAGTCATTATTATGTTCTGAGTTGTTTATTAAGAAGTGAAGAAATGAAGACCAGAACCGAACAAGAAGAGGATCAAAGATTGAAGACATGAAGACTTGAAGACATTCTGCGGAGCAGCGGCGATCGCCACCATCACTATGGCGATCGCCATTCTACAACAGAAGCATTACATGAGTTTGAGAGATCATGGCGATCGCCATGACTCTACGACGATCGCCATGGGGCGACAGAGACAAGGCAAAGCTTTACATGAAGACGGCGATCGCCAGGCATCTATGGCGATCGCCACAACAAGGCCGAAGGCATTACGGACTTTCCTTATTTTCCTTTGTTTGTTTTATTTCTTTTTCCTTATTTTCTTATTTCATTTAGGATATATCTTTTACCATATATTTTTAGGGTTAGTCTCTATTTAAGAACCCTAGCCTCCATCATCTTTTTCATCAGACAATTTAGTTCTGCAACCATGAACAGGAACTAATCTCCATTGTTTTACTTAGCGGTTGAAACCTTCAGTTATTAAGTTGTGAGATTTCTAAACTCTTGTTCTTTTCCTATGGGTTTGTATTAATTGTCTTGTTCTTCATCTATTGATTTCTATTAGTTTTGCTAGCTTGATCACCTAGTTTGATTGATAGTTTTCTATTGCTAGACTAGGAATATACGGTGGAATTCCTTGTCATTGTAGCATTCATATCTGCATGATCTGGTAGTTGATTGCTTTTATGAAAGAGAATTGATTGCATGTTAATACTTGACGGATGTAAGTTATTGCATGCATCCTTATGATTCTTGTGCCCTTTGCTGCTATTTCATCTAATCTTGAGAGGTTTCCCTGATTGTTGAATAGTAAGTATTATCAGGACCGGTTGGCCTGCTGATATATTAAAGATTGGAATAGGAACATTCCCTAGGATTGAATAGAACTTGAGATAAATGTATGATCAACTTGATTGACTGTTGTGTGGATACTTGCTAGGTGAAACCCCTTCTCATCATATTCTCACCCAAACTTTCTTTGCTTGATACTTGTTACTTTTGTGTTTCATACAATCAAAACCCCCCCCTTGGTTACTTGTTACTTGTTCGTTAGTTGGTATTTCGCTTGACTGCATAGCGATTGGTGTTTTGATTCCCTTTGGTTCCGCCTCTACTTGCTTGCTATACTTTAGTTAGTGTTTAGAGTTTTCTTTGATTTGGCACTACGACTTTAGCCTTATCGTCCATGAAGTCCTCTCCGAAGGCATGGACATCTGTGAGACGTTCCAGGTAGGTGCCTTCATCGAGAAGCTTTCTCCATCATGGGAGCAGTTCAAAGTCTACTTGTTGCTGAAGAAAAAGGCAATGAGGGTGGAAGACTTGATTGTGAGGCTCCGGGTTGAGGATAACAACAAGAGGGCCAATGGCTATGGACCTTCGAACAAGGCGAACCTGGCAGAGCATCAGGACAAGGGGAAGAAAAGGAAGTTTCAACCCAACAGCTCCAACAACTCCAACAACTTCAAGAAGCAAGGGGCTAAGAAGTTCAATGGAAAGTGCCACAAGTGCAACAAAGTTGGACACAAGGCGGATGAGTGTCAAAGCAAGGTCGACACAAAGAGGGACAAAGGCAAGTCCCAAGCCAACCTAGCTGAAGGGTCGCTCACAGAAGACGACTTCTGTGCGGTTTTGACTGAAGTCAACATGGTGGGCAACAACCCAAAGGAGTGGTGGTATGACACCGGTGCAACTAGGCACATATGCTCGGATAGGGGTCTCTTCACGACCTATAAGAAGAACCAAACCGAAGAGCAACTCTTCATGGGAAACTCCGCTACTTCTAAGGTGGAGGGATATGGGAAGATCGTGCTGAAGATGACTTCCGGGAAGGAGCTGACGCTGAACAACGCCCTTCATGTGCCAGACATCCGCAAGAACTTGATTTCGGGAACTCTACTCTCCAAGAACGGGTTCATGATCAAGTTCGTGTCTGACAGGCTGGTTCTCTCTAAGAAGGGGGTCTATGTGGGTAGGGGTTATGTACAGGATGGACTGATCAAAATGAATGTAATGACAGTCCTCCCAAAAGCTATTGTAACTGATGTTTCAATGAATAAGAATAACCCTATTGCTTATGTTGTTGAGTCTTTTAATATTTGGCATGAAAGATTGGGACATGTTAACTATAAGTCTATAAGTAGATTGATAAGTTTGAATATGATTCCAAAATGCAAAACAAGTAAAGACAAATGTGAAGTATGCGTTCAAGCGAAACTCACAAAAACACCATCACCCCATCTAGAAAGAACAACCGAACCTCTAGGATTAATTCACACTGATTTATGTGATTTAAAGTTTGTACAAACTAGAGGAGGTAAAAAGTATTTTGTGACCTTCATAGATGACTGCACAAGATATTGTTATGTATACTTGTTACGTAGCAAAGATGAAGCTTTAGAAAAGTTCAAAGAGTACAAGTTCGAAGTTGAGAACCAACTTAGTAAAACGATTAAAATCGTAAGAAGTGATAGAGGATGTGAGTATAGTGAACCTTTTAATGCGTTCTGTAGAGAACATGACATTGTTCACCAAACTACCGCTCCTTATTCGCCAAAATCCAACGGAGTAGCGGAACGAAAGAACCGAACTCTTAAGGAAATGATGAATGCAATGTTGCAAGAATCTGGGTTAGCCCAGAACATGGGGGGGGGGGGGGGGAAGCGTTGCTTACATCAAATTACATTCTCAACAAAATAGCACATAAGGTGACTAGAAAGACGCCTTATGAGTTGTGGAAAGGTAACGTACCTTCGTACAAATACCTCAAAGTGTGGGGGTGCCTAGCAAAAGTAGCAGTACCACCTCCTAAAAAGGTCTCAATTGGACCAAAAACCGTTGATTGTATTTTCATCGTGTATGCACATAATAGTAGTGCATATCGTTTCTTGGTATACAAGTCAGATATACCGGATATACATGCTAATACAATAATGGAGTCAAGAAACGCATCTTTCTTTGAAAATGTGTTCCCTTGCAAGGATAAAGAATATCCTAAAAGGACTCATGAACAACGAGATGCAAATGAATTTTCTCAAGAAGCAAGCACATCTATGCAAGAAGCAAGCACTTCTATGCAAATAGTGAGCACTTCTGTCCAAGAAACAGAAGAAGAAAATGATGAACCTAGACGGAGCAAGAGAGCTCGAAAGGAAAAATCATTTGGGTCAGATTTCACAATGGCGTTTCTTCTAGAAAACGAACCTCGAACGTTTAAAGAAGCCATGTCAATGCCAGACGCATCTTCATGGAAGGAAGCGGTCAAAAGTGAAATAGACTCCATTATGCAAAATCATACATGGGAGTTAGCTGATTTACCCCCAGGAACAAAAGCGCTGGGATGTAAATGGATTTTCAAACGAAAGTTGAAAACCGATGGCTCAATAGAGAAGTACAAGGCAAGGCTTGTAGTACAAGGATTTAGACAAACAGAAGGTCTAGATTTCTTTGATACTTATTCTCCGGTAACAAGAATTACTTCTATTCGAGTACTAATAGCGATTGCGGCTCTACGTAATCTAGAAATACATCAAATGGATGTAAAAACGGCTTTTCTAAACGGAGAGTTAGAAGAGGAAATTTATATGAAACAACCCGAGGGGTATGTCGTGTCTGGACAGGAACACAAAGTGTGTAGACTTGTGAAATCTTTATATGGATTAAAACAAGCACCTAAACAATGGCATGAGAAATTTGACAATGTTATGATGTCAAATGGTTTCAATATAAATGAATGTGACAAATGTATTTATGTCAAAACAACTCCAAAAGGATATATCTTGTTGTGCCTATACGTTGATGACATGCTCATTATTGGTAGTAACAAAGATATGATCCAACAAACTAAGAACATGCTTAGTGGAAAATTTGACATGAAAGACTTGGGACTATCGGATGTGATTCTAGGAATAAAAGTCATAAGACATTCTGAAGGAATCATTTTAACTCAAGATCATTACGCTGATAAGGTACTTGAACGTTTCAAGAAATATTTAAGCGGTAATGCAAAGAGTCCCGTGGACCCTCACCTCGACTTAAAGAAAAACTCGGGTGATGGCATATCTCAAGTAGAGTATGCACGAGTGATTGGAAATCTAATGTACTTAACAAATTGCACAAGACCAGATTTAACACATGCGGTGAACGTTTTAAGTCGTTACACTAGTAATCCAGGACATGGTCACTGGAAAGGCATAACAAGGGTATTGAACTACTTGCGATATACTCGAAATTATGGATTGCACTATGAACGATATCCAGCAGTGATGGAAGGCTATAGTGATGCTAATTGAATATCAGACTCCAAAAACTCAAAATCCACAAGTGGGTATGTATTTACTTTAGGCGGTGCAGCGATATCCTGAAAATCCTCCAAACAAACTCTACTGGCTAGATCCACAATGGAATCTGAATTCATTGCCTTGGACAAAGCAACAAAAGAAGCAGAATGACTTTGAAACTTTCTGGAGGATATACCAATGTGGGAAACACCGGTGCCGACTATGAGTCTCCATTGCGATAGTGAATCAGCAATAGCTCGAGCACTAAGTTCAATGTATAATGGTAAGTCTCGTCATATTAGAAGACGACATAAAACCATAAGACAATTGTTCTCAAGCGGAGTGATCAATGTTGATTACATCCGATCGGCTGACAACCTAGCGGATACGTTTACTAAAGGTTTGTCTCGAGAGCAAGTTGTGAAATCATCAAGAGGAATGGGTTTAAAGCCTATGCCATAAGATGACGTTTGATGGTAACCCTACTTACGTGATTGGAGATCCCAAGATGTAAGTTCAAAGGGACAACAAAATCAAGCTAAATCTAAAGAGCACTTGGAGATTAACATCTTCTCCCAGTTCCTAGGATGATAAAAGTGCGTTGGTAAAATAGAGGTTAAGTCATAAAGGGTTGGCTTTTAATGATTCCATAAGCTTTGAAAAGCAAAGTGAAGTATAATGGTATACTACTTATTGGTAAAATCACCTTATGAGTGTGAAATGGGGCCGTTTCTAGGAGAATTAACCGAGGCTGAATTCTCTAAGCTCACTCATGAATAACCACGGATGTTCACAGCCAAAATGAACACAATCAGAGAACCTAGTTCTGTGAGAAGATGAAACTGTGTGATAGTCGTTGTCTAGGTTTACATCAAAGTCTGGGTGGTTCAAGACATCACGTTCACTACCTGGTCGAGTAAACCCGATGGCTACTCACTATGGGTGGTTCAAGGCTGAAAAAATGCTACCAGCCCAAATGCAGTGATTCTTCGACGTACTCTCAAAAGTCTTTCGGTCGAGTCGTTTTTCACGTGTTTTAGAGTCATTTCTATTCATGTGGGGGATTGTTGGAACCGAATTTTCCGGGCCCTGTTGGTGTCGGATAATGGGAGCGTTGGCTTCGTCTCTGCGAGCACTATTTCGTAGTATGCTCATTTTTATAATTCGGGTTCCGTTTGAATGAGAAATAAGGGAGTTACATTTAATGTAACTAAGTTAAAGTTTTATGAAAATGTGTATCCCACATTGATTAGGAGGAGATAAAACTCACTAGTATATAAACTAGGAGTGTATTGTAATGGATGTGATTGGGCCAGAGGAGGCTATCCTGGTGGGCTTGGGCCTTCGAAGACCACACGCACGCTGTTCGGTTCGGTTCGGATCGGCTCGGCTCGTGGCTCGTGAGCTCGTGGGCTCCTTGGTCTCATTGGATGGGCCGTAGGCCCGAGGAGGAGGTGATCTTTTTGGGCCTCACTCCAAAGTCTGTCAGACTTTTTGGGCTTCGTTCAAATGAGTTTGTTCAAAAGTCACATCTGACAGTATTCATTACACGCGGACTGGATTAATGGCACGCGGAGAATCCGAGGCATTTATGTCACGCGATGAATCTGGGTATTGAAGTCACGCGGATCAGCCTATTCAATCCACGCGGATTGGGCTTTATCTCTCCCGAGAGGCTCCTCCAGCAACCTATAAAAAGGCCTGCAGAGCTCTCAGTTTAACACACAATTCGAAAGCTTTCTACAACAATCTCATTCTCCTTCTCCCAGAGTTTTCAGTCTATATTCACTTCTCCTCTTCTTTTGTTCGAGTCTGAGAGTACACACTATAAACTAGAGTTCGTTGGCTTCTGTTCTTTGAGTTGTGCAAGTCAGAAGTGTAGCAGTTGTATCCTGGGATTCAGAACGCCGGTAACCGTCACACTACGGGGCGTTTTCAGAATTAAGGAAAGAGATTCCGTTCTCAACTCCCCTTAAGTTCGACCGTACGGTTTGGTATTGATTCGATTGTTTTTGTCTTCTCCTTAATACTGATTTATTCTTGTATTTTATACATATTTATAAGTTGTAGAAAATAGGATTTCTACAATAACTAGTTTATAACCCGTCTTATATACACGAGATTTCTATACTACGTACATCACTACGGAGTATTTTTTTTTTTTTTTTTTTTTGGGTTAAACATCACTACGGAGTTGTGATGAGGCCGGCTAACCGGATTTTAAAGTTACAACGAGAAAGTTATTTTTATCATACACCAAAGTTGATGAAACCTAGATAATTTCAAAACATATTATGTGTCAAATACTCAAATGTATTGTTTAAAAGTAAATATATACTCTTAGGTTTTGATTGAAAAATTGTAAGATATATATGTAAATTTTTAAGAGATTTTTAAGAGTTTACCTTTTTACTATAGGATTTTATAACTGTATCCACAAAATTTATGTAAATTTTTGCAAATTACTTAGTTACTGCCTTACAGTTCAAAAAGTATTATAGAAAGAATGTTTTTGATATAATATAGCATCAAATTATATTTTAAATTCCATGCAAATATAAGAACAACGTATGATACTCCTTTATTCATTCATTTACATTTGATATTTATTTTATTATTTATTAGACTCGAGTACAATACCATTATTATCATTCAAAACATAGAAATATATATCCTAAAAATAATAGTCTAGAATTTGATTAATGATCTAACTTTTGAATTGATAAACTTATGTCAATATGTACTAACTAAAAAAGTAGTTCAAACTATATATCTCATTTGTAAATAATAGTCTAGAATTTGATTGATGATCTAACTTTTGAATTGGTAAACTTATGTCAATACGTACTAACTAACTAACTAAAAAAGTAGTTTAAACTATATATCTCATTTGTCGAGGGAGCAACTCCGTGTTTTACCATCAATTGGTCAAAGTACGTAGACTTTTTTACTTTTCGTGGAGGTTTAGATCGAGTAATTGGGGCTTTATGGCCGAGCGATATTGCACACCATCATTTAGTTATTGCAATTATTTTCCTGATAGCGGGTCACATGTATAGGACTAACTGAGTATTGTTCATGGCCTAAAAGATATTTTAGAAGCTCATAAAGGTCCATTTACCGGTCAGGGGCCTAGGGTCTATATGAGATCCTAACAACGTCATGGCATGCTCAACTAGCCCTTGTATTTTTTTTTTCCATTTTCTTGTTTAGGTGCTAAAGAGAGAGCCAAAGAGGATCTTTTAAGTATAATCCTGCATAATCTCGAATGTTCCCCCTTGCCCCCATGTCGCCACACGGGGGGAATAAAAAAAGTACAAAAGCCCTTTTCTTTCTTTATACGTTTTTCAATATAAATTGTAGGATGCTCCAGAATCTTTTCGGTTGCTCGTTCGAGAACTACGATCTTTGGCTCTAGAACCGAATCATTATCTCTAAATAATTACGAAAGCAAAACACTATACTCATCAATAAGTTATGTCATATCAGTTACTCATCAATAAGTTGTGTCACATCATCATTTGACACATGTAATTTTTCTCAAAAATAAAAAATTAAATATATATCTTTAATGACAATTTACTTAATTCTAATGATATTATTTCTTTATTTGAACACAAATCAATTAATATATATATATATATATATATATATATATATATATATATATATATATATATATACAAAGTTCATTATCCTGAATATGTTGATATCATTTCCTTATTTAAATGCATATCAAAATATAAAAAGATTATAAATCAATTGAAATTCCTTTTATTTAAATAATACTGATGTGAAAATCAATTAAATATAATATAACTATATAATTCATACTTTATTTATACTGAGTTTATTTCTATGTGTTTATAGATTATATATTTAATTATATATGTATATATTGATAACTATGTGTTTATAGATTATATATTTAATTATATATGTATATATTTATAAAAATCGTTGTGTAAATTTCACACTTGTTAGAGAGATAAGCTAGTGTGTATATATATGTAGAGAGCAAATCATCACAATATAAGAAAACTCACGAAACACAACTTTATATGTATGGCCCACTTAAAATGTGAGCAAGTCTAGCATTATTAGAAGACACTTAGGTGGCGTTTGTTACCACACTTTGGAAAGGGAAAGAGAATCAAAATGTATCTATATAATATTTACTATCGATTCAAAAATAAAATAAAAATATTTTATTAAGAAAAATGAAAATGACATGTTCAAGAGGGGAAAAGAAGGGGTGAGGGGAGTGAATCACCCTCTTTTGACTCCTCAACTATGAGGTGAGTTTCAAAAATCATAAAACATCACTCTCTCTTGTATTTAGAGACTCTTCTTTATGACAACCATCCTCACTCTTTCAAACTTACATAATTTAATCCATGAACTACAATACTAAATGTTGTCTACATTCATTTTGACTCTCTTTTCCTTTCCGGAGTGGTCTAACAAACGCCACCTTAAGTATTTACTTCCTCCTCCGTTCCGAAAAGAACATTTTAGTCTTTAACTTTTTTACTAAAAAGTTGTCATTGTATTTTTAACAATAATATCCTTAAAATTAACTACAAAAATTAAATACATTTTTGGGAGAATATATAATTTTCTATGAAAGTTCTTGGAAATTTAATAATTTGGGAAAAATCTCTCATGAGGATGGCTTTCCCATATGAGGAATGAGGACAACTGTTCTCCACTTCGCAGAACACTTCACCGACTATTGCACTGTTTGTTGATATGCTTTTGATAGAAGTTGTGATTCAACTATTCCGAAGTGCTAATACACTTAGGCAGAATTGTATTTTATCTCTTATGTGTTTGTTGTGGTTTTGATTTAGATTTGGAAAATGAATTAGGCTAGTTTTGCCATGCTTAAGCAAACAATTTGCCTTCTACAGCAGAACAAGTATATGAGTTCCTGCTTTAGGTCGAATGTGTTAGTCCTAAGTGTATTCTAGTTGGAATGGCTTGTACACTTATCAAATACAGTGTTTTTCATCTAAATACGAGTTCTGACGAACAAAATTGGAGTAGGCTTTCGATTTCTGACTTTGACGCGCACATAAGAAGTTTCTCTTGCACACATATGATATAACTAATGTATAATTATGAAATAATGTATCCAGGAAATAAATGATGCCCACATGAGGCATTATCACTTCACAAATCAAATATAATTGATGCACACAATAGTAATAACGAGTTATGTTCTTTCATTCATTTTACATGAGACGGACCTCATACTGAAGGAAGAATGTCTTATATTTCTCCTGGTAGTTTAGCTCAGTTTTACACCCCTGAGTCCGATGTTGAATTGACGCCATGTGTTGGTCAGCTCTTTCCAACTCTTCTACATGGTATGCAAATGCGCGTGGTTTTGCTACTTGTGTGTGTTCAACAAAGAAATTCAACGATTTAGAGAAAACAATTAAGTGGGGGTATCTTTGTTGTTCGAGGAAAGGATACAAATACGTATCCCCATTTGCAGATTTCAATCAAACAGGTGACAATGTTGTGAAGATAAGGAGGGTGTCTAATCGATGTGGATGTGAGGCGAAGATGTGGCTTAGACATGCAGGCAATGACGGATATCGAGTGACCAATTTCAAGTTTCGTCATACACATCCATTGTTGGAGCCATCTGAAACAATTTCAAGTTTCGTCACTGCATTGAAAAATTGTCATGCAATTGATCTCCCTCCTAGCCTCCTCAACACTCGTTGGACTAAGAAATCAATATAACCTATTTTTGAAATTGATGGTGCAGTTTATGATGGTAGTGTTTTGATTGATGAAAAGAAGCGGTTGTTGGCTGAAGTCGTGACAGAAATGTATGCATGTGTTGGTGTTGTGAGAAGACGTTGATAAATTGAAACAGTTTTTGGGTTTGCTAAAGGATCAAAAGGCTGCATTCAACAGTTCTGCAATGGTTGGTCCCTCTGCCTCAACCTCAACAAAGAAGTTTGCATTTAAGAAATTGATTGGTGCTTTACCAGACAAAGTTAGTGTCCATCCTCCTTAACAAACAAACAACAAGTTTAAGAAAAGACGCCTTAGAAGTGGTCAAGAGGTCGGGATTGAAAAGTCGAAGAAGCAAAAGAGGGCTTATAAGATCTACAATAAGTCAGGACACAACATTAAGACATGTCCATAATATGTCGATTAAATTTAAACTCGTGGTTTTTTAGACTTATGTGTTTTTTAGACTCATGGTTTGTAATATTCAATTTTTTTTTTATATTATTGCAAGACATCTTTTCTGCTATTTTTTTAACTTGTTATTTTAAGCTATTTAGTAAAATAGAAAGTCATGCACACATTAGAATAATCTCACACACAGAAGAAATATATGATGCACACAGATGTACTTTTGTGTTGCACACAGATGTACTTTTGTGTTGCACACACTGTTTTTGTACTAGTCATGCACACATATAAATTAAGTCATGCACACGTTAGATATTTCCTATGAACACAGAGGAAATATGTGATGCACACACTGTCTTTGTCTTCTTCTCCTTTGCTTTCTCCTTCCCTTTGGAAGATTCTGCTTTGGAAGATTCTTCTTGGGCCATCTTTCATTCAGCTCTAATCTGGTCTATTCATGCTCCTAATGGCATGTCATCTTCTTCATCTTCATCTTCAAGTTCAACTTCATCTTCACTTGGTTCATCTTCTTCACTTTGTTCTACATCTTTTCTAGATGAATGTGAGCTTGTTGTCTTGGGCTTTTTACTTATTCTTGTCTTTATTGTTGGATGCTTCCTTCTTTTCCCTTTGTATGTTCTAGCCACTGAAGATCCTTGATCATTTTTGTTTTTAGATGTTCATTTATCCATTGAGAAGACTGATTTTAACAAAATATATAGAAATGATATTCACCAAAAATTTAATCATGCACACATGACACCAGAATAATGCACTCATTAGAATAATATCATGCACACTTAGGTAATATATCATGCACAAAATGAAAATTTACTATTCATACAATAAATTCATATAAAATATCTTAATCATGCACACATGAGAGAACAGTTATGCACATATGAGAAAAAAAACTAATTCACACATCAAATCAAATTCTTGGTACTGAAATTTAATTGATGCACGTACATAAAAGAGCATTGTAATGCACACATGAGAGAACAGTTATGCACATATGAGAAAAAAGACTAATTCACATATCAAATTAAATTATTGGTACTGCACACATGATATTTAAGTGATGCACAAAAAAAAGCATTGTAATGCACACATATTCTCTTAGAGTTTGAGAAGTTACCATTTGGGGTTGTTCTTCTTCCAATTTTTTCTTCGGTAACATCAACAGTATAGGAACTGTAATCTTTCCAAATTCCAACTCGATGACTCTAGATGTGTTTGGAACAACTCTATCATCATCTACAAATGTTTGCACACACATGAAAGTCAATATATTTCAACTCCATGTTTATATAATCAATCAATGAATCATTTTATGCACACAAATAGGAATATTTGGAAGCACACGGTACCATTGTTTTATGCGCACAGGTAAATATATTTATTAAAACTAATTGCATTCTCAAAAGTATTTACTAACTGTTATGCACAAAAATTGAGTTTTATTGATGCACACATACAAAAAAAACCTACACACAGAAACATAAACTCATGCAGACACATGAATTCTTTATGCACACATATATTTCATTGATTATCTAATCAATTTCTGGAGAAATAATCTAATGCACCACAAAGCAAATACTCATTTTCATGTAGTGTACTCACTCTTATGCCTAGTACTCATTCACATGCACTGTAACTTTCATGAATTCCTGTAATGACAGTTAATATCTCATTCTCGAAAAGATTTTTCTTTCTCATGCAGAGAAATGTGAAAATCAAAACTAAAACAAAACTTGAAAATAACAAGCATACACAAGGACACATCAAAATCAACTAGAAAAAGTGAAATATGTAATACAAATTCTGTTTAAGCAACATACCTTCACTAGTGGAAAAAACACCAGTTGAGGCGGGCAAAAACCCCCCTGTTGAGGCGGGCAAGGGTTGCTGCAATAGAGGGGGCTGCAATAGGTAAATACTTGTTGAGACGGACATTTGTCCGCCCCAACATGTCACTTATTGAGGCGGGCACAAAGGCGCCCGCCTCAACAAATACCCATAATTTATGCCTCAGATACTCCACTGCCCGCCTCAAATGATGCTTATTGTTGAGGCGAACAAGAGGTGCCCGCCTCAAAAGCCTCTGAACGAAACAATTTTTTTTTTTTGCAGAAACTTTGCAGTACAACAAATATATTCCACAAATTGAAACTTTGCAGTACAACAAATATATTCAACAAATAGCCAAAAATTTGCAAAAACTTCAATCGTAATTTATTCAATCTCATGATCAGTACAAAAACTACAAAAAAATTGAACAGATTTGATGAACCTAAAAAACGTACAAAAATCCAGATCTGATTATAACAAAACCTAAAAACTAAACTTAATCTTCAACAAATCCAGATCTGATAAACAAATCTTCAACAACCTAAAAAAAAACCTAAACTCGAATCATCTAGATTTGATGAACAAATCCAGATCTGGTGGAGATGGAGAGGGTGAAGCCGAAGCTGGAGCCGAGAGAGATTGACATCTGAAGAAGAACATAGTCACCAAATCTTCAAAAATGCAGAAGAACGGATCTAGTATATAAAATGGAAAATAATAATATATCACAACAATGTCACCGGATCTGACGAAGCCTTCACTAGATCTAATCGATTCGAGCGATGCCGACATATAAAATTGTTGGAGGCTCTTGGAGACGATGAAGCAAGAACTGCCTTCATCTCCGCAAACCGCCTTCCTCTGCTTCAAGCTCCTTCGCCGCCTTCATCTCCGCCTTCAAACTTCTTCTCTGCCTAAGATCCGCCTCCATCTGAGAAGACGCCTAAGATTCGCCGCCTTCATCTCCGCCTTCAAACTTCTTCTTCGCTGCTAGGGTTTAGTGGAAATGAGAAAATGATAGGGTTTTGACAGAGGTTGCTAGGGTTACATGGGTTTTGAGAGATCCGCCTCCATCTGAGAGCGCCGCCTAAGATTACATGGGTTTTGAGAGATGAGGCTGCTAGGGTTTTGACAGATATCGAAATGAGAGAATGAAGAATTTTGAAGAAGACGCTTCTGTTAGAGAGGAGGAAATTTTTTGAAGAAGACGCTTCTGCTAGGTTTTTCTTGAGGAAAGAGATGAGATTTGGGTTGTGCAGATCTTACAATAAGGAAAGAGATGGTTTTTTTTTTTTTACTTTAGAATTATTGATTTGTATGAGTTGTTGGATCTGGAGCTATATAATTAATCTATGGATGAGAATTGTGATCCGTGTAAGTGATAGCAAATATTTATACTTTATTAATTTAATATGTAGTAAGCTGTTGAGGCGTTCAACTTATGTACGCCTCAAATATTTCCCTCGCCTAAAAATATTATACCCTTGTTGAGGCGGGCAAAATTTTGCCCGCCTCAAAAAGTCAAGACCTGTTGAGGCGGGAAAAACTCTGCCCGCCTCAACAGGGGTCTGCCTCAACAAGTCCAATTTTTTGTGGTTGTTGAGGCGGGCAGAGTTTTGCCCGCCTCAACAGATGTTTGTTGAGGCGGACAGAGTTTTGCCCGCCTCAACAGATGTTTGTTGAGGCTGGCAGAGTTTTGCCCGCCTCAACAAGGGCGCTGCAACAAGTGTTTTTTCCACTAGTGCTTGAGAATTAACAATTTTACTTCTCACGCTGTCTGAATTTGCTTGAAATCAAACCTAAAACAATAGAAAACTTCAATTTGCTGCCTTGATCGGTTCACTCGCGTCATTGCTAGCCTCCTTGCTCGCTTCCTTTGCTCGTCCCTCACCTCGCTTTCCCTCGCTCGATTGGTAAGTTTCTTCTTCCAAAATCGCCTCAAATGGAATGCGAGTTGAAATCGAGTGGAATGTAGGAGATATAATGTTAATTTGTCATGGAAATCATGGCAAATCGGTTGGAACCTAGGGCTTGATCGTGAGAGAAATTTTGGAAGAGGAAGAGGTTTTCGGGAGAGAGTTTTTCGGGAGAGAGGGAAGGGATTGGAGCGGTAACTGGTTTAATAGGTGGTCCCTACCACCTTCTAATATAATTTGAGTCTTTGGATCAACTATATTCTATAGTTCTTATCTAGAGGGGGGTGTCCTCATGGGATTCTCACCCAATAATTTAAAGTTTCTATAAAATTAACTAAGGGTGCATGAGTTATATTTCAGAAAGTTGTTCTTAGCTCTAGATTAGAGTCTTTATAGAACGGATGGAGTATCCAACATGGTTGATTACAATTAATCAAGGTGTGCACATTCAAGTATGCATTCTCTGTGCAATTTGCGTTTAATCAAGGGCAGGGACTATTCTATTGAACAACCAAAGTTTGTTTTGCCATTAGCTAGGAGGACAAAACACATAACGTTATTTAGAGAACGAAGTCTTCTCCCTCAACAAATCACTGTTCATAGAAAATTCATCGAATTCATATGGCACCCCTCTTCTCACCATTCTTTTTCCCAATTGAAGCTTCTAGGGTTCATCTTTGTTTGCAATTAGAGCTCGCCTATCATCAATAATCACCTCGTATTACTTCTTGAACCATCTTGTTTCTTCATCTCCCCAATCAATTCTTCGTTTCAGCCATCAATTCTTCATTTCATCATCTCGTTTTTTCATCACCATAGTCTCGTTTCTTCATCTCGTCATCTCGTTTGTATTTTGGTTGTTGTTGGTTGTTATCTATCGTGCTCTACCGACTTATCATCTTTATTTTGTTGTTGTTATTGATTTCTAGATTGGGGATCGATGTGGGAATTGATTTTGGTTATAATGTGTGAGTATAGATGCCCATGAAGTGTTCGACAAAATGCTTAGAAGAGAGTATGAGTATGAATGGGCTGATAAGACTCTCGCAAAGACTTGAGTCACATTTCTAGTTATTATTTGTGAACTTTAACATTCATAATATGAACATTTGACATCAATATATGAACATTTGTGTATATATACCTTCGCCTGACATGTACATCAATAGTTATTTAAAGGTCTTTACACTATCATACAATATTTGAACTTTTCATGACAAGATATGAACATTTACAGACCAGATGTGAACATTCTTGTAGTTTAAAATAAGAACCTCTTAAACTCCATCATTCATACAATTTGGTTTCAAGCAACAAAGTTTCTAATTGAATCGATATCGAGCCATTGAAGTTGGTATCAATCACTTCGGTTGTTTCATCATGAAAGGTCCATATGTCTTGTTATGGTTTATTTCAATTCATTTTACCGTAGCTATCATGTATGAACATAACTCTTCAAACAATGAACACTATCTTCAGTATATGAACAATCTTTTTTACACACAGTTTTACTTGACTTTCATGTAATGGATTTCATGTGTCCATGTATGAAGTTTCAAAGTCACTCTATGAACCTTTTTTTACAAGCTCGCTTTTTGTATTTTCAGTATGCATTTGCTTGTGGTTTTGGTTAGAAGAGTTGTCATCTTTCGTTGCCTTTTTAGTGAACATTTTAAGTCAATCCTTGAACTAAAAAGCACATGATGCGAACCATAATAGAAATTCAAGTAAAAAAATATATCTTTCATCATATTAGTTTGTTCCATGAACAAAGACATAGTTTGTTAACCCTTGACAGCTGAGTTCTTTGTTACGACAAGCTTCTTCTTTGAATTGGACTTTCCTTTACTTGCTTTGTAGACTTTGCTCTTCACATTTGGTGGTGGATTAACAAACTCATTTATGCTATCAACCTCACATTCTTCCTCTGTTTTATCACTACTGCCTATATCAATGAACATCAAGCCATGGTCAACCCTAGAACGGCAAGAAACCCTAGAAAGTGAATCAATATGAAATTGAAACCCTAGAACAATGAATAGGAAACATTGAACCATGGAACTTCAATCTTGAACATAAAATTGCACAAATCCCTAAAATCAACCAACAAAAAACGAAAAAACCCTAAAAATCGAGAAACGAGAGTGTTGTGGTGATTACCTCCATCAGATGTTTGTAAAGCTCATCATCGCTTTTCTGCCATTGATCCATCTTCGAAGGAAGCTGTGAGGAAGGAGATAGAGTGGATCAAAGCTTCACGAACTAGAAAGGGTGAGCGGACCTCTTCGCAAATTGGAAAGGGCGAGCAGAGCTTCTGCACAAGAGGGAAGAAGAATTGAAAGGGAAGCTTCATGAAAAGTCCTATTTATCCCTTCTAATTTGTTGGTAATTACAAAAATTTCACCGTTTGTGAACAGTACACTGTTATTTGATCTTCTAATCTGAACCATTGGTTTGTTCAATCAAATGGCTCAAAGAGCTTCGCTTTTCCTACCGTAACAGAGTTCGTACGGGAATTCTCCTCCCCTTATTTATCTCAAATTCAATAGCTACATGCCCGTAATAACCCGGTCTTTCGGTAGATTTTGACACAAAGCGACCTGACCTGATGATAAACCCGTAACAACCTGACCTGTTTTGACACAATAATTTTAGATTCGGCCCGACTATAAACCCGCTGTAACCTTATCTGTTTTGACCCGATAATATTAGACCCGAAATATACTGGACCGGAGACACTCTAGCCCGAACTCGACCCACCCGACCCGATTGCCAGGTCTACTTGTGCATGAATGTGACTTGACATCTTGTGAACAAATAGTAAGTTTGTTAACTTGTAATTGGGTATGATTGTGACTATTGAAAATTGTGGATGAATGGCTAGTAATTTTCTCGATTATTCACGAGAACCGAAATATGATTGTGGTGAAATAGACACTTGAATTGGTTAGATTTTGAATTTTTTGTTAGATATCTAATCTAGCACGTAATATTCAGTACTAGTTTTTTATAATATTTTTAACTTATGTTCTAACGACATAGGTTAAGTTCTCTAATTTTAAAAGTTAAATCTTATGTTAGAAAAACATAATATCAAGTTTATCAACACATTTAAAAAGTATATTATATATCTATTCTTTTCAATAATGATAAAGTTCTCGCGCTTTATCTCGTTAGGCCTATTCAATGCAATATAAATAGTCAAATAATCGATCCGGTGAAGTTTATATATATATAAACTTCATTAGAGTAAATAAAATGTATTAAAATAAATAAATTATTTACATAAATATTAAAATAAAAAATATAAATATAGATAAATCTTACTGTAATATTTAATTTTTTTAATAGTTAAGATCCTAAAGTTTGATTTTCAAACTCTATTGAAGCTCAGTCAGTTTTTTTCGTAATTTTATTGAACTAATTAAAATTTTAAATTTTCTTTTGAATGGGGCACATGCACATGTATTATATGTATACTAAGATGTGGACCAGATTGAAAAAGTGCCAAAATGACCATTTGATTGAAACCTGATTCCTGAAGCAACCATGTACAACAGTCACAAGAAATGTGTCCCAACCAAATTTAAGTCATCCTCCTAAAATCCTGCTTTTATAATAACAATCAAATTAAGTAGTGAAGCAGCCCCTTTTCTTCTCATCATCTGATCTTCTTCCAATCACAACACAGCTGCATCGTATCTTTCATTCACTTGCTGCCCTAAATTTACCCACATTAATTAGTTTCCTCCTCTACACTAAGGCCATATGTTCAGTATATTTTTTTATGCAAGTGTATCAGAAAAGAAACCAACTTCAGGATCATTCACGGGCACAAAGCTTGTTCAAGCACGTAGTTCGGCCTCTCCACCTCTTCCCATACCAACTTTGATGACATCTCGTCGAACTCTGGCACATAATCCTGTTCCACACACCACAAAGTTAAAGCATAATCAAATTTGCCCAAATTAACACTAGCTTTGATAATTTGTCTCACAATAGTCATGTATTTTCTTTTGATCGGTATCCTTTTATTTTTTTGGTAACTTAATAAGGTAAGATCAAGATTCAGTGAAGTGAAATTCTACCTCAAGTTTTCGGATTAGTTCCTCTGCAGTTGGTGCAGATACGATGATGCGGTCAGCAGGTGGTGGGATAAAGCCTTCATCAAAAGCCTTATCTATGAAGGATAAGAGGGAGTTGAAGTAACCATCCACATTCAACAGACCCACCTGGATTAATCCATTAATAAATAACAAAGGTCAATAAAAACCACTCTCTAAACTCTTAAGGATTAAGCTAATCATAAATCCAGCAAAGAAAAGATCATTCAGTATCTCTGCATCAAATTTTGATCCATGCTTGCTTCCTTTGACCATTCTCTGTAATTTCCATTCTATCTCCATGTGAATTCTATCAAGCAGCACATGGATTTTTGGTCCTCCTAATTAGATTCCAGGACAGTCTCGTATAGTAAAATAAAACTGAGACTTCTACATCTTTAAAGGAGAGCATATAACTAGGGATTTGCTTGTTGATAGGCAACAATACACAAGGAATGTATATCTTGACTAATGATACTATTCTGCAGGCAGAATCTTGCTTAGATTAAACTTTTTGTGTGCTTCAAATTATGGGTTTTATTCCTTTTCTATTACACAAGTTGGATTGCAACTGTTTTTATCCATTACAAAATTATACACTAAATGCATGATTACAAACAGAATCTCAAATGATTCTTTATGGATTGAAGGAAGCAAATTCATACCGGTTTGCAGTGGATTCCAAGTTGAGCAAATGTAACCACCTCAAGAAGCTCTTCAAGCGTGCCGAAACCACCTAAAATGCGCAAATAAACCAGAGTTAATTACAAAATTCAGATAAGAATATATTAAAGTGACGAGTTTTGGATCAAGTAAAGTTTCTGTACCGGGTAATGCAATGAAAGCATCTGCTTGACGCGCCATCTCTGCTTTCCTTTGATGCATGCTGGACACTGTTTTTACTTCTCCAACAACCTCGCCGGTTATCTGGAAAATCAAGAGTGATTCAAGTTGTAAGAAGATGAATTGACTGAATTTTGCTACCAAATGAAGTTCAGTTAGGTTTACTGTTATTCTTACCGCAACAGCCATCAGACTCTTAGGGATTACCCTGCATTGTCAAAATACAAACAAGGAGAAACTGAATGAGATTAGGAGAATTAAAAGATTTGCATATACATTAAGAATATAAGCCTAGTTTTCTTAAGAAAGAGGTAGAGATCAAGAAAAACAGAACATTTTTTTCAGCTTCTCTTATTCAAATACTACAAAATAATACCAATAAACCAAAAAAGCCCCATCTAATTTTATGTTTATCAGTAATTATAGATGAAAATACATATACAAAAACATATGATCTCACTTGCCCTTTTCTACTGTACTAATGACTAGTAGCGGCGTGTCGGTATAAACCATTCACGAGAGCATGAAAAGGCACATCAAAGAATAAAAAGGACACAACAAACGCTCTATACATCAGTGTAAATGTATCATTGTCGCGCGCATAAGAAACCGAAAACATAAGGGGTCTATTATGGAGAAGACATAATGTTGTTGGTCCATGAAAGATGAAACTAAAATTGAAGGCTTAAAATTAGATGTTGAAATTGATAAGGAGAAAGATGATGATATACCCTAAGACATGGCCCCCACCATCATGCACAGCTTGAGAAACAAGACCCATTAGTCCCACGGTGGCACCACCATAAACCAAGTCAATCCTTCTCTCCGCCTGCACAAGAAATCAAATATATAAATCAAATAATAGATTGAGAAGATCAATAAGATGAATTGACATTCTACAATAACAGATTAATGATGATCCATTCATCCTAGAGCTAATTGTTTGATTTAATATTCACATAAGCCAAATGATGGGAGTTGTTGTATAGAAACAAAAAACCCACACGCCACACCACGCGCGCACATGCGTCATCATACACATATTAAGCACGTTTGGTCTCCTTTTAATTGGGAGCTTAAGTGTTAATTAACTCTTAATTAATGCATTAAAAGTAAACCCTAATTAATGCATCCCGTTAAAAATGGGGGCAAGGAAGGAGAGAGGAAGAATCAAGCTAAGAGGAGGAATTAAGGAAGAGAGATCATGCAAGAAGGCTGCTCTAATTGACAGCCTGGCCCCAGCTTTCATAATCCCTTCCACAACTCATACCAAAACATTTTCAACCTAAAATCATTCAACTTCTTTGGTTTTAGAGGTAGCACAGATCATCCATATAACTTAAAACCCCCAATTTCAACAAAACCCTAACAAAGAAAGTAATTTTGTTGTGAGAAATCTTCAGGAACACAAAAACAGAGGAAATCCCATTTGCTGTTTTGTAATCAGAAAATGGATGGCGTTAAAAAGGTGGAAACTTTCCAGTGAAAATGAAAAATGAAAAGACGACCCTTTTTTGCTTTATCTGGATAATCAATGCATGGCATTAGAAAGGAGAAAAATTTCCATAAAAAATGATTCAGAAAAGGTGTGATTTTTGGGTTTATACCAGTTGCTTTCCGAGTTGAATGGCAGCTTGTTGGTAGCTAGATTTCTTGCCAGAGCTGCTACCACAGAAAACACACACTCTTCTGAATTTAGATTTGGTATCCTCCATATCTGTGTTTTAAATTTGAGGGGTTTTTGGGTGTTTGGAGACGAAGGGTTAAGAAAGAGGCGGAGGAGGGTGAGGAGAAATAGAGGAGAGAGTGGGGGGTATTTATGCCTGAAATGTGAAGCTGCATTTGCCCAACTGCTCAAGTTATCAGAGGCAGCATCTTTCTCCAAATTCCCCGGCATTCTACACATTCCTTTCAACTTACGGAGTAAGACACTATTCTTTTTCTTTTGTTTTTTTGCATAATTTCTATAAAAAATTGTTATCAGACTATGATCTCTAACTATACGATGATAAAGATTATAATTTTTTATAACTATGTACTTTGTCGAGATAGATTTTGTAACGTTAATATCTCTAACTATACGATGATAAAGATTATAATTTTTTAATATTCAAAGTACTCATTGAGACGAATCAAACGAGATCTCACATGTCTATATTTATTTCTATATATTGAAAGAAAACGAGAAGATTCTCTCGGTTTGTAAATAGTGTCGAAAAAGCAAATGAGCCTTATATTAAGGGACGGAGGGAGTATATAATTTATAAACACATAGAACTAATATATACATGTATCATCAATCTTAATATCGTTATTATAAGGATTTAAGTATCAAAAAATGGATTAGGCACTAATATATACATGTAACATGTAGTTAGTATTATAAGAAAATTAATAAGTAAGATTTATTTGATTAAAGAAAATTCATGTCCCAAAAATAACATTTACTTATATGTAGAATAAGCTAAAGAGAAAATAATTTATTAAATGTGTATAACCTATAAGTGTGATTAAAGTATCAAACGGAAAAAGGTAGATAAAAGTAATAAAAAAATTTAAAATTATATTGAGTAGTTGATTTATCTATTTGATTAAACTCAAAGTAAAAAATAACGTCAAATTTTCATATAGTTTCATTTCCGAACGATTTTGCTTACATCTCCTCCATAAAATGGTTATGAACCCCACTAAAATAGTGCAGAAGATTGATGTTGGAAGAGGTCTACCCTTTCATCGGTCAATAGTACTTCGACTCATTAAACTTGACCCATGATCAAAAAAAGAATCGATATTAATTCCTGCAAATTTATACTTACTAGATCTTTCTGCCTATGCTATGCCAGGGCCAAATAAATTTTAATAAAATTATAAAATATTTTTATAATTGAAAAATAATTATAATATTGCCCCTACTATAACTTTTTTTAAAGATTAGTTGTATTCAACTAATTATTATCTTTTTTGGTAATATTTAATATGGTGTTTATAAAACTTGTAATTCCTTTTCTTAGAGTCACGTCATTATTGATAATACTTACTCCTTGATAATAAGAAATAATAATTTTTATAGTCATATATTTTATTTATCCATAAACATATAATTAAATATTTTATAAGAAATTACATATCTCTTAATAAATATTTATGAAAGTTTTGTCTTCGGGTCAAAATTGAATTAGTGAAGATAATAGATTTGTATTTTAATTCGTAATATAACTTGAGCCCATAATCATACTTTTTAAATTTTAGTTTTCAACTAATTTTTGTTTTATTTTTTTCGTTGAAAATACAGTATGTGATGGACTTTTATATGGTTTACATTATAAATACTGCAGACTCGCGGAGTATAATTTATCTATCAAAATTATAATAATTAGATTATATATTTTGGACTACAAAATAAAAGAGGATAATTAATTCAAACTAAATTAATCATGCATGATTAATTTCCTTTTTGTGTACCATCTCTTCTTCTCGTTTTTAATTTGTTTTTTATTATCATGTTGTTTAGATAGGTTCATTCCGATATGATAGTTTTTATTTTGCAAAAATATAATTTATTTATTTATTATAGTAAAAAGATTTATGCAGACTTTAACATTGTGCTTTTTTTATGGGCTAAGCAAAAGCCTAAAATTATGATGAATATATTGATGAATATGTTTAGTGAATATTTTTCTCATACCCCCAAAATTTATATATACTAGTTCTTTCTCGCCCACATTTTAAAAATTAAATTAATAAATCTAATATTATTGGTATATATTTCATTTTATAACTTTGGACCTTATTATCTTCGTTAGTAATACACTAATACGTAGATTAGTTTTTCTTATAAATAATCTGTTTTTATTACCAAACCATAATTAATACGTAAATTAGTTTTTCTTATAAATAATTTGTTTTTATTATCAAACCATTATTAATGATGTCCTATGCAATTTTCACGCATGCAAAAATATCATATAGTCTTATTAAAATATCATATTTATAAATTAACAGTTTATTTAATTTTTATACAAAAATAGCAATTATATATTCTTCCTTCTTGTAGCAAATATCCTCAATCCTCATACATGAAATAGCAAGTATATCTTTGTATAAAAATTATTTAAATTAGTTTTCTTCCTTTTTAGCATATTTTTATGAATATTTTTTTATCATATATTTTTAATTGATTATTATTGTTATAATAATAGTGCTTATAGATATCTTTATTAAGAATTTTTTCAGTTATGAATCCTAAATAATATAATTTTGTTTATTTATTATAATAAAAAAATCTATACGATCTTAAATATTTGATTTTTTTTCTGATGGGATAAGCAAAATCCAAAAATTATTGATCAATAATCTCCTACCCAAAATATATATTATAATATTCATGTGTGATGTGTATTATTTAGTTCGGCTATGTATATATAGGCGATACGTAGAAAAATTACATATGATAACATTATGTAAACATACTAAATGCATAAACGATACATACAATACATACTTCAACTATTTTTATGTGTCATATCCCAGAGGCCGACACATAGGTCTTGAACGTAAGGACGACACATGTTAAACAACGCTCTGTTTTAGTATATGTATAGATAGAAGAGATCTAATATGTAAAAGAATGAAAGGATAAAGTCTTTTTTTTAAATATAAAAAAGGTATATATGTAAGAGAAAAGATATGAATATCTTTAATAGTCATTTTTTTTTTCAATTATGAATCTTAAAAAGTATAATTTGTTTGTTTATTATAGTAAAAACATCTACGCTGACTTTAATATTGGGCTTTTTTTTCGATGGACTAAGCAAAAACCCAAAGTTATGATGAATTTATTGATGAATATCTTTGTAAATATTTTTAGTGAATAATTTTCTCATACCCCAAAAATTATATATACTAGACCTTTCTACGGGCCAAATGAATTTTAATCGAAGTCATATATTGTATATTGAATATATGGTAATATGATATATTAGCATAATTTTTTTTAAGATGACTTAATTTGCTTCTATAACTCTATAAACGATAGAAATTTTTTCCTTTTTTGATAAGAATTGTACATTGGTGTTCCAATAACATTTCCATCACTATTTTTTTGATAAGAATTGTACAACAATTAACGGACAAACTGAGCAATTGTTTGGAACACCACATCGTTGTAAAAACGCACTCTTTTCATGTCGCCGGAAGCCCTTCCTTCGTCTCGGAAACCCAATATGCTCCGATGATGTTATGGCTGATAGCGAAGACAAGAGCATTCCGCCTGGAGATCCACCGGATAAGGGCACTACCTGGGCGGAGAGAGTTACGCAAGGAGGCAGAGGAGGGATGACGGTTCCTGAACAAATGATAGATGATGAGTTTGTGGCGGCAGGGATGAACATCTCTTTCCCGAATGGTGAGGTTGGGGAGACAGAGATAACGATCGATCAAGATGTCTCTAATGC
Source organism: Oxyria digyna (assembly GCA_029168935.1). Taxonomy (NCBI): domain Eukaryota; kingdom Viridiplantae; phylum Streptophyta; class Magnoliopsida; order Caryophyllales; family Polygonaceae; genus Oxyria; species Oxyria digyna. Next base: position 58,200,240 of record JAPVLV010000001.1, on the reverse strand, counting down.
CATGGCAGGATTGTGGAAGCGGTGTATCATAGTTAAAGTGCTGGGAAAAGTGGTTGAACTTCCAACGCTGGAGAGAAAGTTGAGAGAAATCTGGCGACCACAAGGAACCATGAACATAGTTGAATTACCAAAACGCTTCTTCGTAGTCAGATTCGGCTCTGAGATTGACCACTGTAGAGGGCTGACGGGAGGGCCTTGGAGGGTTTTTGGTAGTTACATCTTGGTACAGAATTGGTCTGCAGATTTTGACCCTTCAGAAGATGAGATTGTCACTACGCCAGTATGGATAAGGATCAGCAACATCCCGATGATCTTCTATCATCGCCAAATTTTAATGGGAATCGCAACATAGATAGGTAGACCTATCAAAGTTGATATGACCACTCTAAACTGTGAGAGAGGACGCTTTGCCAGAGTATGCGTAGAAGTTAACTTGCGTGATCCTCTGAAGGGAACAATTATGGTGAATGGTGTGAGGTATTATGTAACGTATGAAGGTCTCTCCACGATTTGCTATACTTGTGGCCGTTATGGGAATATCATCGCCAACTGCCCTGACAAGGCGATGAGTGAAGCAAAACAGAACAGCCACAAGGAGAATACTGAGTCGAATCCGCAAAATCAGGGGGGACAAGATGCTGAGGAAGCTCAGGTCAATTTCAACGGTGAGGTTCCGACGACCGGAATGGTTGACCATAGGATCTTGGATGGGGGAAAAATGGCAAACGTATCGCGGGAAAGGAAAAGAATCAGGATCTGGGAGATTTTATTTGGGAAAGATTCGCCCGACGGTTATGGTAAAAAACCGCTTTGATGGGATTGAAAACATCCAAGAAGGAAGTGACGATATTATGGGAGAAAAGGTGGATTCTTTCAAAGGAAAGCAGGGAGATATTGTAGCTACTAAAGATAATATCTCGAAGGAATTGCCGCAAAATAAGGGAAATGATATTATGCTCTCTAGTCCGTTGCAAATTCTAATAAGGCGAATACCCGAGCCCAGAGAAGGGACCTACTGCTATTGTTAAATTCAAGGTCGGTGAGACAGTGGGCCAGAAGGAGAATATGGGCCAAAAGGAGAATGTTAAGCCCAAGAATGCTAATTCTGCTCGGGCCAAGCCTTCTCAGATGTCAGGGTGGGTGCAGGATAATGAATTTGTGAAACTCGTGGGAAAGAGATTAAGGGCAGAAGAGGCGCAAATGGATAATAGCAAAGCCCTTGTGGTTGTTACTAACCAGGGAAAACATGGCAACGATACTATAAATAACCAGTTTGATTCGGAAGACTTGTTGGGAGATATGGAGGAGGCTATCCAGGAATGATTAATGGCGGCTTATGCCCAGGGGAGGCTTGATGCTGAAAGGGACACCTAACAGTTTGCCCTGACTCTTTTGAATTATTCAATCGGTTTATCATGAATTGCATACTTTAAAATTGTCGGGGGCAAACAAACCCAATTTCAGACGATCTATAAGATACTTAGTGAAGAAGCATAAAACTGATACCCTGGGCTTATTTGAAACGCATGCTGCGGGAGATAGTGCAGAGAGAATTTTCCGTAATATTGGGTTTCCGAATAGTTTTAGAGTTGATGCTCAAGGCCAAAGTGGCAGGATTTGGGTCTTGTGGAGAGATAATAACCTCAGTGTCACTGTGTTAGGGTCCTCCTCTCAATATGTGCATGTTCAGGTGGACACGGGCGTGGATAATTTCCATCTGATTCTCGTGTACGCAACTCCTACTCCTGCTAGAAGAAGAGACCTTTGGGATCAACTAAAAAACATTGTTCTCCCGCTTACGGAACCCGTGTTTATCGGAGGTGATTTTAACTCGATTTTCAGAGTTGACGAACATACTAGAGGTAATGGTCGACTATCTCCTGACTCGGTGACTTTTGGAAACTGGGTGAACGACCTCTCTTTGGTTGATCTGGGCTTCAAAGGGAACCGGTTAACTTGGTTCCGAGGGAGGGAAGCGGTGAATTGGTGGGCTAAAAGGTTGGACCGTGTTTTTACCTGTCCCCAGGGTTGGCTTCGCTGGATTGACGTGGGAGTGACACACCATTTGGTGAAGTCGTCGGATCACTGTTCCCTTTATTTACAACTTTACAAGAAGCAGTGATCGAATCCCTACGTCGTCCGTATCAATTTGAGGTAGCGTGGATTAAGCATCATGCGTTCCTTGATATGCTCAAAGAGTCATGGAATCCTAACGTTACTACTGACGAGGCTTTGAACACGCTGCGCACTAAGCTCCGAAAATGGATCAAAGAGGTTTTTGGAAACATCGAGGCGCGTAAAGATGAGCTTGTTGCTGAAATTCAAACGGTTCAAACCTTGATTAGCACAAATCCTACTAATGGTCTGCTGGAATGTGAGGTCAGATTACAGAAAGAATTGGACACAGTCATGGAACAGGAAGAGGTCATGTGGTACCAAAAATCTAGAGAAAAGTGGATTAAGTTAGGGGATCGTAATACCGCTTACTTCCACACGTCAACGGTGATTAAGAGAAACTACAAAAAAATTGAATCTCTGAAAAATGATGCTGATGATTGGGTTTCTGATCCTGAAACACTCGAAAAAATGGCCACTAATTTCTTCAGAATGTTGTACTCGGCTGCAAATATTGATGTGAACTTGCCTAAGCTTCCTTGGTCGGGATTCCCGGCGTTGTCCAACTTCGAGACTGGCCTTCTTAACGCTCCTGTTACTGATTTGGAGATTGTTCAGGCGATTATGGGAATGGGCAGCTACAAGGCTCCGGGGCCGGACGGATATCAGGCAATTTTTTTTACCAAAGATGCTAGGACCTTGTGGGGCCGTCAGTGATTTAGTTTGTACGTGATTTCTTTGCTCATGGAGGTTTCTCGGGAGCAGTTAATGACACCTTTATGGTTCTCATTCCGAAGGTCTCTAAACCGGATAGGATCACCAAGTTCAGGCCCAACAGTCTATGTAATGTGTTGTTTAAGATTGTTACTAAGACCTTAGTTAATCGGCTGAGGAACGTTATATTGAAGCTCATCGGCCCCGCCCAGTCCAACTTCATTCTGGGCCGGTTGAGCTCTGACAATATCGTTGTAGTGCAGGAAGTTGTACATTCTATGCGCCAGAAGAAGGGTAAAAAGGGTTGGATGCTCTTGAAACTCGATCTCGAAAAAGCGTATGATCGTATACGCTGGGACTTTATTAAGGAATATGTCCGGTTGCCGGACTCTCGTGTGAATGGGCTCGCTGGATCATGGCATGTATATCTACTCCTTCTACGAGATTGCTATGGAACGGGGAAACAACGACTACATTTTCTCCACAAAGAGGAGTTACACAAGGCGACCCTCTTTCGCCGTACTTGTTCGTCCTTTGTATGGAGAGGCTTTGTCATGCTATCGAGAGAGTGGTGGGTAGTGGTGATTGGAAACCGATTAAGCTTAGCAGAACCGGACCATCTCTTTCGCACATTTGTTTCGCCAATGACTTAATTTTATTTGGGGAAGCGTCGATTTCACAAGTTAGGGTGATCATGCAAGTTTTGAATGAATTTTGTTCGGCTTCGAGGCAAAAAGTCAGCATCAGTCGGGAGTGTGGTATATCCTTACCCTGTGATCTCGGGAAATACCTCGGAATGCCTATTTTACAAGGTCGTATGAACAAAGATACTTTTCTAGAAACGTTGGAACGAATGAACTCTCGCCTTGCTAGTTGGAAAAGGCGAAGTCTCAGCCTAGCGGGACGTATCATTCTCAACAAGGTTGTGCTCTCTGCTATAAAATAAAGAACAAATATAGAATTAGGATAATCTTCTATATATAATTTATTTTATAAAATAAAGAAATGAGGGGTAAAAAATAGAATAAGAAAACGTCACATGACAAATTCAATATAAAAATGTCATGTGACAAAAGCTAGTTTTAATTTAATATATATAGTGGGTTTTGATGAAAATGACTTTAGTACACAACTGCGATAAAAAAATAAGCTTGTATTTATAACAATTGAGATTATATTATTTTTCATAAACTACATCTCCCAAAGTTAAAAAGAATTTAAACATCTTATTTTAATTTTCAAAAATAAAATTAATATTATATAAAATTTTAATAAAAGTACATATTTGGATATTATACTTATTATGAAAAATTATTTATATGAAAAATATTTTTTTGTGAATATTTAAATCTCAATTCCAATGTGAAATTAATTTATAAGTTATTATAATCATGGAGTCTAAATCATTTGTTAAAAATTACTTGTCTTTTAACATAATTTTACACCCTTTTTCCACATTTACCATATTGTTATTGACTCTTTTCTTTATTCTCTCACTATTCTTTCTTTTATTCTCTATGTCATTACTTAAATTATGAGGGGTATACTTGTCTAAAATTTTGATAAATAAATTCTCCCTAAAATTGCTTCAGGTACAAGTAATTTTTAACGGAGGGAGTAGTAGAGTTCAATTTTTTTACATGAGATGACATCATGTACGTAGAGTCATATGCACATTCCACCATCTCTTGTTTTGATGACACATGCTAATCATCTTTTGTTCCCCAAAATAAGACATTTGTATACACGGTTCTTATATACAGCCCGGTGCTTTATTCAAACAACGCCGGGTCACTCGCGTTCTGCGAGGACACGTACACTCGCGTTCTGCGAGATTAGCAAAAAATTAGGTTAATTACATGCATGCTAATCTCGCGTTCTGCGAGTGCACGTGTCCTCGCAGAACGCGAGTGTCACGTCCCTCGCAGAACGCGAGCTTAGCATGTCAGATGGACGTTGTTGTGCGCCATTACTACATGTCTTGTCCCCACCTAACTATAATAACTACCCCCTTATTTTAAGTATTCCGTAACACCTATTAACCCTACCCTAACACCTCTTTTTATCATCTTTCACCTCTTTCACCCTCCATTAAAACCCATTTTCAAAACCTTAAAACTTCAAAACACTCTAAAAACACCTAAAATAATGGAAGATGAAGAGGAATTCAACAAAGGAGGGAATGAAGATGGTGGTTCATCAAGTTACCATTCAAATGAGGTAATGTTCTTACTTAATTTTTGAATTTTAATTTGTTTTGCACCATTAAGAGCTAAAATGAACTTATTATGTTGTATTTCATGTTAAATCTAGTAGTAGTAGTAAGTGTTGAAGAGATGACTTTTGCATATAATGTCAAAAACTTAGATGTGTTCATGTTTTTAGGGTTTTTAGGGTTTTTATGGTTTTTAATGTAGAAACTCATGTTATGTTAAAATATCCCGTTGAATGACTAGTTTCAGGAAATAGCAACTTCTCGCGTTCTGCGAGAGGAAGCCCCTCGCAGAACGCGAGAAGGGCCTTCCTCGCAGAACGCGAGAAGTTGCACATTACAGAGTATTAACAGAAGCACTGTGTATAGGCACGCGAGAAGTTGGACCTCCACAACAACCAACTTTGGAGAGCGCTTTACACCAACTTACATGGGAAGGAATAGGAAGGGCTCCAGAAGATCACTGGCTAGCTACCCCGGAAATGGGATGCCTTGTGGCATCCACATTCAACATAGTGTTCGTAACGGTGGGAAAAAATGCTAACTACACTTACCTTCCTCTACAACGTCCTACTTGGTTAGAAGATGGTGACACACTTCCGACGTTCTGCTTATTCTATATTCAGAGTGAGAGACATTTTGTTCCGGTAAGTTTTTGGATCTACTTATGAATTACTATCTAATATGCAACTTCCTAACATTGTTGTTTTCTTGTAGTTGCGTCTTGAAGAAAACTGCCCATTACCTCATGTGTTTACTCCTTGGTGGCGAAACGCTGAAAGAGATGCTTTTTCTTTGCACGATCTTGTGTCACATCGATGTGCCGCCTTTGAAATGTAATGTTGAAGTTATGTTTTATTCGCTGAATAAATGACAATTTGACAAGCTGAGATGACCGTACACTGGTCGGCTGGGATGACTTACTTTTATTTCCCCTTTTACTCCATTCTTAATGAATTGCCATGAAATTTGACTGGCATGCATTGGGGAAGATGAATAAATGGAAATTCTTAAACTGGAGGAATGACATTTTCCAGAAAATGTCATTCCTCGCGTTCTGCGAGATAGGTGTCACTCGCAGAACGCGAGTGACACCAACCGTGCCACAGACCGTGCATATCAACTGAGAGCACCCTGTTTCCTATAGGGCAGACTCGCGTTCTGCGAGTGGTGTACACCTCGCGTTCTGCGAGGTTATGCAAAAAACGAACAGAATTGAAGCAACACCAACATATCCCTAAACATAATCCAACAAAATTATCCAATCAACAAAACACCTAAGAAAGCAATCCAAAACACAATCCAAAACACAAAACGAAAGGCTACTCGTCTTCTCGTGGTCGGAAGGGAGCGAGATTTGACATACTTAGTAGCATTTGGGCGTGATATGAATCAAAATCCTCTGGAGTGGCAAACCGATACCGGTCCATGTCATTGTACACCCGGCCAATCACCTATACGCAAGTAAACATTCATTCTATGTTAATATTCGAGACAAACAAAGAATAGAAACGCAAGATAAACCAAAACAATTAATATTACCTGTCTCTCAGTCATCATCCCAGGGATTGCAGGACGGATATACCTATGGGTCCTCTTGATGTACCAATCCATGTAATCATGGGAGCATTCATGTGGTGCATAGGCAACTGGCCCCATATCATCGAGAGACAAAGAGTGAACATCTCTTGACTCCCAAAGCCATTGGTTGGCGTCATAAAAAACACTATAACACCTAATGTTTTTCAACCTATGAGCTTTGAGCGGTTCGATGACTGGCCTAGGAATACGCTGCACTCTCCCAAATTGTCTGGGACACCTATCAGGCATGTGTGGTTCGGTGATGTCACAGCAAGATAGCACCCCGTGAAATAGAGCGGGAGCAAGCTCAGGATCGGTGAAGTCTTGTGCTCCATACGGGTTCCAACATACCTAACAAAATGACAGAAAAACACATGGTGAAGTCTGTAAAACACCAGAAACTGCAGAAACTAGGACAAAATGCAGAAAGGCCAGAAACTATGTGCCTCCTCGCGTTCTGCGAGTGGTGTACACCAGAAAGGCCAGAAAATGCAGAAACTTACCATCTCCGGCATAAGAATATCGAGCGCTCCCCTATAGTCCCTTCCGACTTGCCCCTTCTTCAGCTTTACATTCTTAGGCATCCACCGGTATGCCCATGGTTGCTCCGCTCTCCACCGAGGACGTTCAGTAGGTCGGAAGTGTGGGAAGTAGTTGTAGATCCATGCCTAAGAAATACAAAGTACGTTAAATATGCAAATATATATAAGTATGTAAATTAAACGCTTAAAAAGTATAATACCTGCAACAAGGTGTAACAGAAAGACATCTGGGCACAACCCTGTCGTGTGCATACCCCCAGCTGCCTATACAGATGGGCCAAAGCAGCTGAACCCCACGATATGCCCGTAGCATGGGCATAGGTTTCCAAATAAGGCCCATATCTAAGCCGAATCAAGTTCTGTGACTTGTCCGGAAATAAGAGCGAGGAAGCAGTATACAACACCCATCCTAAACCCTTTCGCTCTGGACCTAGGTTTTCACAATGCCTTCTAAACCAATCAGCTTTCACCCTCCCAGAATCTAAAGTGTGAGGATCTACTCCAAAAATTTCCGCCCCCTTCCTACCATAGTATTTTATAATCTCATCATGACTAAACTTGGCACCCAGTTTCTTACAAGTAGTCATTGCTTTCCCTTCTATAGGTAGGCCTAAAATCATATGTACATCAAGAAGGCCAATAGTGATCTCACCACAAGGGAGGTGGAATGAGTTAGTCTCCGGTTGCCATCGTTCGATGAACGCTTCAATCAACGGATAGTCGATTGCTTCGTACATCATGTCAGGTAGATCTGACAGTCCAACAGCACCGGGAATCTCTGACCAGTCATCGTTGTCCAATGGCCAATCACTGCTTTGCTTTGTCCGTTGTTGTGGCTTCATCGGACCTTTCAACTGCAGAAAAATACAAATTTACACACTGCAGGCCAAATTTACAAAAAATACAGTTTCTGCAGAATTATCAGTTTCTGCAGAATTGTGCATTTTCTCGCGTTCTGCAAAGAGTAACACCCTCGCGTTCTGCGAGAAAATGCACAGAAATTGCATTTTCTGATAATTCTGCAGAATTTCTGTTAATGTATTAAAAATGCAGAAAATCAATAAATTAGTAAATTACCTCCCCTTTCTGGATGTGGAACGCCACATGTGCTTCAAATCCCTTAAGCAACTCGGGATCTTCTGGACCGCCAGGTGTGGCATGAGTGAGCTCAGGATCATACTTTGGCTCATTCTTCTTGGACTTCCTCTTTCTTTTTGGTTTCTGGACCAATTCTTCTTCTTCTTCTTCTTCTTCTTCATCATCATCATCATCATCATCACCTTCTTCTTCGTGTTCTTCCCCAACACCTTCATCCTGGTACTCTTGTTCCATCGGTTCTGGTTGAGGATTGTAAGAAGAAGAACAAGCTTGTCCACTTCCTTGACCCATGTCTTCAGGAACACTTCCCTCACCAAATCCACCTCCCCAACATTGTCCACCGACCCAACTTTGTCCACCCCACCCTTGTCCAACTTCCACTACAGCATACTGAGGAATGAAATTGTCCCAGCTACCCGATTGTTCATATGGAGTTGATTGTGGTGCCCATTGAGTTGACGGTTGTGCACATGAAACTGACTCTTGAGAATAAAGGTCCCAATCATCATTTCGATACCCTTGATATGTATCTGCTCGTTCTATCCCACTAGGCACAGAACAGTCTTCCCCGGCATAACTATGGACACCACTGTACCGCTCTATGGCGCGATAATCAACGTCGGGGAGCCCCTCGGGGAAGAGCTCTACCGGTGTTGTATTCTTTGCTTTCCTTTTCCCTTTTGCATTTTCAACCGGTGGATTTTCTCTCACAGCGTTCCTATTTCTTCGACGGGTTGAACGTCCAGGACGATCCATTACCTAAAAAAATGTAAAGTAGAATCAGTATATAAATATAACAGTATATAAAGTAAAATCAGTATATAAATATGTATCTGCAGAAGAGGAAAGAATTTCCTCTTATGTCAATTCCTCGCGTTCTGCGAGTATCATGACACTCGCGTTCTGCGAGTACCATGACCCTCACGTTCTGCGAGTATACTACACCCCTCGCGTTCTGCGTCAATTTGCACTATCATGAGTTTCCGGCAACAGTTTCCGGCAACAGTTTCCGGCGAGATTTTCCGACGAAAATTCAATATTTTAGCTAAAATACCTATCAATTTAAGTAAATTACCAAATAAACATCAAAACCCTAAATAAAATCAACAACCCTAATCAAAAACCCTAACCCTAATGAATTTCAACATAAAACAACATCCACTCATCCACCATAATTCAAAATCATCATCTTTCATCCATTATATAACCATTTCTAAAACAACATTCAATATCAAAACATCATATAATATGCAATTTCCTATACTAACAACATATATTCATCTAGAAACAACATTAGAAAGCATAAGAGTATAAGAAACATACCTTATATGGAGATTTGTAGTGAAAAGAGGAAGAAAAACTAGTTTGAACCGAGAGAGATGGTGAGAGACGGCGGTAGAAAATTGTGTGTGAGGTAAAAAATGGGCCGAGTAGGGTTTTTCCCCTTTTATAGGGGAAAACACCCTCGCGTTCTGCGAGGTGACGCACCCTCGCGTTCTGCGAGGAGACGCTCCCTCGCAGAACGCGAGAGCCCGGGCGTTATTTAGAAAACGCCCGGGCGGTATTTAGCAAGGGCCTTTGTATAGTATGGGCTATCAATATTAACGTTGTGCTTCTTGGGCTAAAGGGGTGATTAAGGATTTAGGGGTATCAAGAAACAACCAATTTGATATGTTCTTTAATCATTCATGTTATTATTCGGATTTAGAAAGTGACATTACATAATATTTGGCAAATCATGTTTGCTTCACCATGACAACTAAGGTCCATATTTCAAATTCACGAGACCAACGTTTAATAACATTATTTTGTGTAGAGACCGTAAGTACTTTCGACCCGATTATGGAATTTAATGTAGAGGCCGAAGGTATATACTTTCAAGCCAACTACGGGATTTAATGTAGCGACCGAAGGTAAGTACTTTATATCTGACTACGAGATTTAATGTAGAGACCGAAGGTAAATACTTTCTATCCAACTACGGTATTTATTGTAGAGGCGAAAGTTTATACTTTCAAGCCTATTACGGTGGAGGGCGCGATGGCGAAATCATGTTCTTTCAAACCCCGACGCAAAAATGTTGGGTCTTCTCGTTCCTCGATCTGCAATATTGATGAATTGTGCACGAGGTTAGAGATATATCACCATGGGAGGCTGGTCTCACCGCTTGATTCGTACGGCAAAGGGAAATTATATATAGGAGTATAGGAAGGATATCAAGATTCGAACCTTAGACCTATGGGATATAAGGGCTAGCCCCACCCCACTAGACCAAGGAGGAGTTGGTGTTAGTGAAAGTTAATGTTGTACTAATATGTTTTTTCTTACAAACTAGGAGTAGTTAAAAACAGCTTTACAAAAATCGTATAACTTCTCCTCCTTTTTTTTCATTTTTTATTTTACGGGAAAGAGAATAAAAAGGATATATGTATAACTATTATAATGGGTCACACCCTTTTTAAATCTACTAAAAGATTAAAGCAAATCCCTTGGGGCCTTCTTTCTTGCAGCCATGTGTCACCATATTACAGGTCTAAAAAAATAGGCTTGGTCTATATGCACAAGTTTTTTGGGCTTAATGCACACTAATCTGTGCGGTAAGAGTTGCAGTACACTTCGTGCGTTAAGGATTACCGCACCAAAGGACTGGGGCATTGTTGGAATGTTTTCTGAAACATATATGAAACTGGTGCGGTAAGAATTACCGCACAGATCTGTGCGTTAACAATTAACACACCACGTTAATACGAGATTAACAAAAAAAAATTCAGATTTTGATTAACTTAAACACCTGTGCGGTAACTCTTACCGCACAGGATATATAAAATTTTAAAAAAAACAAAATTAAAACCAGGAATTAAATAATGAATAAAACTGGTGCGGTAATTGTTACCGCACCGGTTTATTTTTAATAATTATTTGAAAATAATTAAATGAAATTTTTAAGAAATTAATAAATATAATATGTGCAGTAACTCTTACCGCACATGATTTTTTTGAAAAAATGCCCGTTGGAATTTTATGCCCGTTGGTGCGTTAACTATTACCGCACCAACGGGCATAAAATTCCAACGGGCATTTTTTTGGTTGTATATAGAGGTTGAGCTCTCTTGTTGAAGTTTTGCAATGCACACCACAATGTCTTATAATTATGAGAGTAGTGAGGATGATGGTAACGACAATTGGATATCAGGGGTCGTGGAAGAAGAATACGAAGTCGATGAAGAAGAGGAAGTGGACGAAGAAGACGAAGAAGTCGATGAGGAAGTGGACGAAGAAGAAGTCGAAGGAGAGGAAGAAGGCGAAGCAAATGTATCAATTGCATTAGACGATTCGACTCCGTTACCGATTTTGGTTAGTATATTATGAATTTAAATTTTGTATTTAATTGCATGAGATTTAGGTTAATTAGTTAAAATTGCGTATCTAAGTAATGTAGTTTAATCAATATAGGAAGAAGACTTTAGACCACATTTTAGTACTGCGCAAATGTGGGATAGTTAGAAAGAGATGATGGAATGGACAAAACAGAGAGCAAGGGATTTAATGATAGTTTTGGTACATCGTACATCTAGCAAATATTGCGTTGATTTTGTATGCGATAGGTTTGGAAAACCTAAACCGGGTAGGCCGAAAGTGAATTTAAAAAATCCAGAATTGCCGGTTCCGAGGCTTCGTGACCGAAAATCGAAGAAATGTGGTTGTACATTTGAGTTATATGGGGTTCGTATCAAAGAAGGGCCTTATAGTTATAAATGGATTGTGAATGTTGTAGAAGGTCGTCACAACCACATCCTTCCTACTAGTTTTCATGGGAATTCATTCGTGGGTAGAATGAGCAAAGAGGAGGAGAAAATAGCAAGGGAAGCGGGGGATGATCGCAAGACGCCAAAAAACTTACTTATTCAGCTTAGGAAAAGAGACCCGCAAAATGTGACATCCATGAAGCAGATTGCCAATTTTTTGCAGAAGATCAATTTTGAAGATCGTGGTGAATTGTCAGTTACTCAGTGGTCTCTAAATTTTCAGAAAGAGAACAAGTATTTTTGTCAACCTTTGAGGAACACGAGGACGAATGAGGTTGAAGTCCTTTTTTTCGCTCACCCGGAGTCGATTCGTTTGTTCAGGAAGTTTCCTCACGTGATTATCATGGACGCCACATACGTACAAGACAAATAGGTATGATATGACTTTAGTGGAGATGGTTGGTTTCACTTGCACGCACAAGACGTTCAACATCGCATATGCATTCATGGCTCAGGAGACAGTAATGCATTACAAGTTTGTGATGATGTGCGTTCATGAGTTGTGTCAAAATTTGGGAGTGATGTCGAAGGCTATAATGACCGACTGTGAGAAGGCTTTGTTGAGAGCAATCAAACTTGTGTTCAAAGACACTGATGTGAAGCAACTATTGAGTTGGGTGCACATTAAGCACAACATCCAGTCACACGCAGAAAAAGTGATTAAAAATAATAAAAGGGCGGAGAACTTTGTTACGCAATGTTGGGGGATATTTTGCTCGAGCACTGAAGAAATCTACGAAGAGAGGTTGAGAAAGATGAGAGATTCATGGAAGAAGGGCATTGTTGGTTACGTTGAAAAGTACTGGTTTACTCCGTACAAGAAGTTCATAGTTAGAGCGTGGACGGACTACACTCTTCACTTTCACACAAGGACTACAAACAGGTATCTTTGTTAGTTTAGTTGTTAATTTGGACCACCATATTATTTATGCTAATGATTAGAAATTGTGTTTATTTAGGGTCGAGGGGATGCATAAGGTGTTGAAAGAAATTGTGGGTTCTAGTAGAGGAGGCTTCAACAGAGTGACCGTGAGGATCCACCATGCGGTCATAGTTCAGATGGACCTGATTAGGGCGACGATGAACCAAGCACTTACCACTCGGCAAATGGTCTTTGATGACCCAACCTTTCCTCCTGGCATTCGAATGTTGTTTTCAAGGCTATTTTACCGAGTGTCGGATAGGTGTTTTCTGTTGTTGGAAATGTACCAACAAATATTGAAGGAGGAGTATTCAAATGTTTGTGATGATCATTGGGTTCGAGATTGTCTTGGGATGCCATGCGTACACGATCTTGCTAGGGCAATCATTTCAAAGACACCTCTTGTTCCGGATGATTTTCATGACTTCTGGAAGGAACTGAGATGGGAAGATGATGCAATAAATTTGTCCTTACCCGACGACAATCGTTCAATGTCTATTCTGGATATCAGAATGCGTGAAATGTGGGCGAAATGGGAAAGTTGAGATTTGAGGGATGGAACTCTATTCAGATTAAGTGAGTTGTACATTGACTTGGAGCATCCGGAACAAAGTTCTTTGGTAGAGCCAACAAACTTGTTTAGGAAAGAAAAAGGAAGGCCGCCGGGATCAAAGAACAAGGAGAAACAGCGAAATGGGAATTCTCCTCCGAGAGAAAAGAGGGAAAAGAGTTACCACGAGTACGTTAGAGAAGACTTAACAAATACTGAGAATGCGCAAAAAGTCACAAAGGAGAAGGCAAATAGGCAAAGTAAACGACCAACTTGTCCTAAAAAGCAAGCAAGTCAAGTGTCGTTCGACTTCGGATCACAATCCCAACCTGAACCATTGTTTTCAGAGACCATCGATTTAGAAGACGAAGACATGAATGCCGTGCCCCTAAGAGCTTGCTATCAAGATCGAAACGAAACAGAGGAAGGAGAAGATGAAGAAGAGATTGAAGAAGCCATAAGTTATATGGGGGTGAACTTGGGGGTGAAAAATATTGACTACTTTTGGCTTTCCTACATGACTTTTGTGAAAGATGTGCGTTCAGACGGACATTGTGGGTATCGGTCAATGGCTCTACTTACGGGTATGCAACAGAGTCAATATCGTATGATCCGTGCTGCGTTGGCAGCGAAGCTTCTTGGAAACAAAGAGACATGGGAGCCCATACGACGTGGACTACGGGTAGGAACATGGGATGATCTTATTGCTCAAGTTAACTACATGAGAAGTCCTTGTGAGAGACCATTTTGGATGGACATGCCATTTATGGGTTTGGTGTTTGCCACAGTGTATAATGTTGGTTTAGTGCAACTATCCTGGGATGCGCCGTGTTTATGCTTGCCAATAAGGCAGTCTACAGTGAGCCCTGGTCCTCCACAGAAGATTTTTGGGATAGCTCTTGTCGGATGCAGTAATCACTGGATACCGGTAAGAATCTGTGGTAATCTAAACAAACGTCATGAAACGTCGAAATCATTTATACTTATTGATTAATTTTCTTTGTATATCTAGGTTTGGCTCCGTGACGGGGCACCATTGCCACGTTGTTCCGGTTCGTGGAGAAGATTTGCAGATGACAACATCAAGTGGTGGGAAGGGATATATGCTGGCCAAGTGGACTTGTTTCGACAATACCGCTTTACTGCTGGAAAGCGTATGGACTACATGACTTGATTTGTAATAGTTTAGTAGCCTTGATCTTTAGACTTCGATTGGAATTGATTTATAATATGTAATGACTTGTCTTGTCTACTTTGAAATATGTAATGACTTGTCTTGTTTGCTTTAAAAGAGTTTTCAGTAGAGTTAGATGAGGTAGGTGAAACAGTGAAGTGAAATCAGTGAATCCATAAACTACAACACACTCAGCATAAATTAAAAAGACAACAGACTCATTAAGGAAAGACAACAGACTCATTCTTGAAATTTAAACTATACACGGACTTAACAGAGATTCACTGATTTGATACCAAGATCCCTAATCGGAGTCACTGTAATAAAAACTAGGAACAGGGTCATTGGGAAACCTCTGTTGTATCTAGTGTTTGGCTACTTCAATACTCTTAGCCTGGTGAAAATATACCAGCTTCAACTGCTGGTCAGCTATTTCCTTCAACAGTTTTGCAATGACTCGGAGATGATGACTGTCGTATTCTGGCTCAAGATACACGATCATGTAGTTACACTGACATGTGGTATACCTTCGTCCATACGTATGGGGATTGTTCTTGTCATTAGCAGTGAACACCTTGATTGTTCTTGAGCACCTTCTATTCGGGCACTGGATCTCACTGCCTTCTGCTGGAACTGGGGAGGATGAAGATGATGCCATGGCTGTTTGAATCTGTAATACAAAGTAAGAAAACATGTTAGAAACAATGAAGATATCTAACGAAATCAGTAAAAAATGAGACTTTTAATTGAAATACAAAGTAAGAACTTGAAACCTAATTATTTTACGGCGCAGTGAGAATGAGATAATAGGGTTCACTGAGGCAGTGAATTTATAGCCGAAGTTTTACTAGGGTAACTTAGATTTGGGCCGATGTAGACAAAAGGTCCACAACAACAAAGGCCCAATAACGTAATTCGGTCATCCAAAAGTGACTTACAGCTGTGTAGTAGCTGTAACACACTCAAGCAAAATATGGTGGTGCGTTAGCAATAAACGCACAACTAATAACACAACTTCGTCAAGATCCAACAGAAAAATCCCAGCCCAACAAAGACCACTAGCCCAACATTCAAGCCCAACCCAGATTCTGGTGCGTTAACAATTAACGCACAGAATCTCTGTCCATCCTCCATCCGCATCATATCCTTCAATCTCTGCTGAAGATAACCCAAAGGAATGCCTCCATCCCTATACCAAGTCTTCACCAGTGCCTCCTCTACGTGAAGCATCTCAGCAACAAAAGTGAAGATCTCCTCCTTAATCAAAACTGAGCTACAACTCCTTCCATGTATAGGCAGCGACAGGATCTCAACCACATTGTGAAGTGTAGGACCAATCTCTCCAAATGGAAAATGAAATGTGTTGGTTTCTGGGTGCCATCTCTCGACGAAAGCAGAAACCAACACATGATCGACAGGAACGGACCCGATATAGCGTAGATCAGTCAATCCAGATCGCTCTGCAAGCTGAAACCACGAATCTAGACCAGGTCTCCTAAACTCCTCTAGTGGAGTGCAGTAGGCGGTGTGGAAGTGAACCTTGACGACCTTCCGTGTTTGAAAAAAAAGTAAAAAAATAACACAATTACTTCTACAGAATGCCAAAATATTTCACATATGAACATTATAGTTCAAATACATACCAAATCAAGAGGAGCCTCGCCCTCTGGAAGATCAGCAGGCTGTGGAAGATCAGCAGGCTGTGGAAGATCAGCATGATCTGCAGCACGTCCACGTCCACGTCCTCGTCCTCCGCGTGGAGCGCGTCCACCTCGTGTTGGAGGATCAGCAGCGTCTGCATCAGCAACATCATCATCAGCCTGAGCTCCTCGGCCTCCTCGCTGTCTCTGTATAAATGGAGGAAGAGGACGGGGGCCAGCTGGAATCACAGGTGCGGGAGGATCAACAACTGTAAGCTCATAAATAGCCCTGGCGATGTGCGTCTCATAACTCTTCAGCAACTCATTTGTAAAAGGACCTCCGGGCATCCAAGGTACAGCAGGAGGTGGTACAGGATCTGCATCGGGAGGTGGTACATGAGGTGCAGCAGCCGGATGCGGTACATCATCAGTCGGGGGAGGTGGTACATCTGGCGTAGGAGACGAAGGACCTAAATCTGTAGGAGCTGGCGATGAAGGCCCCATACTAGCATGATCCTCTGAAATAATAGGAGGGTCGTCTCTCCTAAGCTGATCTGTCGGTATCTCGGGATGAGATACAATATAATTTGTACCTAAACCCTCACCGTCTCCCAACATATCATCATCCAAATCAGCAGTTGTATCATCGACGTCCATATCCTCCTCCTCACTCTCACTGTAACCCTCATCATTAGCAGACGAATCAACATCTAGACCACAATCCCTAACTGCCCCAGTAACATCAGTGGGTGTCGAACTAGAAGCATTCAGCTGGTCTTGAGCAGTAGCAAAACTCTAACGTATGGACGCTGTAATCTTCGTCCTCCTAACACGCTCTGCAGTAACAGGAGCCCCCGGAACAAAACCACTAGAAGTCATCGTATCTCGCACCCCCTAATGTTGTTGTTATAGCGTAACGTTATTTTCACAGCGTTACAAAAATAACGTCAAATTCAAAAACGTCTTTTCCATGACGTCGTAACGTTACAAACAGTTGTTGTAACGTCAATCCTAATCAAAATCATCTCTAATTTCTAAACATTTTGTTCATAACGTTACGAAATTAACGTTATAATTCGCCTAATTTCAATACTTTATATACTAATAATTCATAACGTTACAAAATAAGAGAAGAACAATGTCATATTTCATAAAATAATTAATTCATTAATTTTACAATATAGAATGTCATATTTCATAACATTATGAAATTATTATATTTCATAACGTTATAAAATTTCATTAATTTCATAACGTTACGAATAAATTAATTAATTTCATAATGTTACCAAATAATATAATTTTATAACGTTACGCAATAAATTACTTAATTTCATAACGTTACCATATAAATTAATTTCATAATGTTATAAAATAAATTAAATAAATTCATAACGTTACGAAATTTATTTAAAAATTTCATAACATTATCAAATATTATTAAATTCATAACGTTATGAAATTAAATAACTAATTTCATAACGTTATAAATTTAATAAATTAATTAAATTAAATAAATTGATAACGTTACGAAATTTATTTAAAAATTTCATAACGTTATCAAATATTATTAAATTCATAAAGTTATGAAATTTTAAAAAAATTATTTAAAAGCATTAAAAGCATTAAAAACGTTAAAAAATATTTAATAAAAAATACATACTTGATGTAGATCTACGGGAGTCTCAAAAGCTTTTGGTTGCGCCTCAGTTTGAGCCTCGGTTTGTGTATTCAACCTTCTATTTGCTTGAGTAGCGGGCCGGGGACCGACGTTTTGGGTGGGTCGCTTTCTGTTTCTTCGCCTCGGGGCGGGTTGGGCTGCGGGAATCGGGGCGGGTTGGGCTGCGGGAATCGGGGCGGGCTGAGGGCGGATCGGATCGGATCCGATTGAAACCGGATCGGGCACCACCGCTGTTCTTCGTCGGAGCTCTCTCCGGGCACCACCGCTGTTCTTCGTCGGAGCTCTCTCCGGGCACCACCGCCTCCTCTTCCTCCTCTTCTTCCTCCTCCATAGCAACCCAGCAAGCCACCGTCGACGGCGCTTCCGCCATTGTTGGCTGCTCCACAGTGAGGGGGACGACTCCAGCCGGAATTTTGGGCGCAGAAGAACCGCCTTGGCCGGGGCAACTCGATTCCATGGTCAATTTTGCTTCTTGGTAGGGGTAAACGCCGGGAAAGTGAAGAAAGTGGGCGGCGGAAATTAGGGTTAGCGGCGGCGGTTTTGGGGAAGAAGAGACGAAGAAGAAGGGTCGGGGGAGGGAAATCTGGGGTTTTCAATTTGTAAACCTGGTGCGGTAACTTTTACCGCACCAGTTTTATTTAAAAAAAAACAATAAAATACGGTGCGGTAACTCTTACCGCATCAGTTTTATTTTAAAAAAAAATAATATATCCTGTGCGGTAATTGTTATTGCACAGGGTTTAAGTTAATCAAAATCTTAATTTTTTTTTGTTAATCTCGTATTAATATGGTGCGTTAATTGTTAACGCACAGATCTGTGCGGTAATTGTTACCGCACCAGCGTCGTATAGGTTTCAGAAAAATTTCCAACAATGCCCCGGAACCAATTGGTGCGTTAACAGTTATCACACAGATCTGAACTGCTAATGTTACCGCACAAAATAATGTGAATTTAGCTCAAAAAACGTGTGCATATAGACCAAGCAAAAAAATAATTTAAAATCAGTTTTTTCCCAGCCCAATTTTACCGTCTCTCCTCGTATTGTAAAGTGTTTTTTTTTTCTTCAACCATCTTGTTCGCTCGGCCTTTCTCAACTTCTGCGGGAAACCTCTCCCACTCCTCCTTCAACGGCTAACTAATTAAAAACAAAACAAAACAAATTACAGCCACATTCTCCGTAACGGGTGCCCTCAGCTCTTTCTTCTCTATTTTGCAGCTCCATCCACCTCCACTCTTCCTCGGATAACCTTGTACCTCCTCTCTTCGTTCTCTTGTTTTTTACTCTGCTCGGACCCAAAGTCCACGGCGGCGAGACCTCCACCTCCTTCGTCCATGCGAGCCCTCCGTCTCAAGTCAGGTATGAGGAGAGAGTTAAAGATATCGCTGGAAGTCCTCCTAGAATGGCATGGAAGGTCGTGTCATCTCCAACACCAAAAAGGAAGCCAGTCGAAGCTCTCCATCAAGGCTCCCTCACTCTTCTCCGCCCCCCTCAAGGTCTGCAATGAGAACCTCGCACACTGTTTAAATCGATTATGGATTCGACCTCGCGTTTTGGACGGTTAGTTTTTATCTGAAAAAAAACGTTTTCCCTCAACAATGATTTGATTTTGAGATTTTGAAATTTGGGGTTTGTTAGAAATTGTTACATGAAAGATTTTGCAAGAACAACACAAGTTCCAGTAACGAAGCTTTTTCGGCTATGTCAGAAGCAAAGGAAACAAATTCATATTAAGCAACAAAGGAATGATGTGGTGAGTGTCCGCGCCTAAAAATAAGACGAGTGTGGAACGCGTGGAAGCTACGCGTAGAAGGACATCATCAACGCGACGAGGTGAAAGGAAGATATCGTCGACGTAACGAGACGTGGAAAAGGTCTCGTTCTTCTCAAGGATTAGGTCGGCCGGGTATATTCTATCCCATTTTGTATTATATTATTGTAATTAGTAAAAAATATAGTAAATAATATCTTTTACCTAGTTTGTTATATCGTTATTTAGATAAAAGGAAAAGATAAGATCTCGTTTCCTTAAAGATATTATTAGGGTTAACCTATAAATAAAGGCTAACGCCTGCTTTGTAATCATCTGAGCCGTCATTCGAGTAATACCAAGCTAAAGTTTCAACCCTAATTTCCTGTCTTGTTCTTGAGTGTTGAGATTTATACCGTATTCTTTGATCTTTGCCCTACAATTGCTTAGTTATCTTCTCGTAGGTAATTTCGCTACAAACAATTGGCGCCCACCGTGGGGCAAGATCAAAAAGGTATCGTCTTTCCATACGAAAAGAGCTTCTTTTTTGCAGGGAATCATGACAAGTCCGACCAACAGCCCGCGTAATGGTGAAGAGAGGTCCGAAGAAGAGGATCACACAACGTTTCCTCTGGCTCTAGTGAATGACGATGCAAGAAAAGGTCTCGAAATCACCTCCAGCACCCCAAAAGAAAGCGCCCCCACAGAAAAACAAGGGATAGATGGTGAAGTAACCAATGTGGCCACCGTTCGAGCGAAGACGGAGTCGGAACTCATCAAGGAGAACGAGAGGTTAAATTCCATAATCAAGGAACTCAAGGCAGGTTCCACGGGGCAACATACCTACGTCCGCGGCCAGAGCATCGTTCGACGCCTCGATATGGACACATCCATCGAAGAAGACGACGTATACCATCCCCAAGAACACCATGGTTACGTCTTCCCCAAGGAACAAACCCAGAAAAAGAAATCTAAAGAGACCTTAACCTCAGACACCGTCGCTGCGCTCGTAGCACAACAAGTCGGAGCCTTGAGGAAAGAGATGATGTTGATGCTCGGAGCCCCCAAATCCATAATCCCTGAAGACGAATTCCGATTCGAGGAAAGCCCGGTTGTTGCCGCTATCACCGTCAAGAAGATCGCCAAGAAATTCACCGTCGCGGACCTCCCCGTCTATGATGGGTCAGACGACCCGGAAGAACACGTCTCTACAAAGCTAAGCTCTCCACAAGTCCGATCGAACCAGAATTAAAGGAAGCAATGATGTGCAAGTTCTTCAGCTCAACGCTAAAAGGTCCAGCCTTGACGTGGTTCATCCACTTGCCCAAGGGAAGTATCTCCTCCTACGCCGAGTTCTCCAACCAATTCCGGCTGCAATTCGCCAGCAGTAAGTTATTCGCAAAACAACCCTCAGATCTCCATAACATGCGTATGAACAAGGGCGAGACCATAAGGGCCTTCTTGAAATGCTTCAATGACGAAAAGATTACGATCCCAGATTGTACTGAAGCCACTGCCGCCGGCGCGTTTAGGCGAGCACTCCCCCGAGATAGTGATTTGTATAAAGAACTGACGAAGACTCGTCCCGAGTCATTCGTCTCGACTAGGGAAAGAGCCATGGAAGCCATACGATTGGAAGAAGATCTCCTAAGGTACAACGAAGAAAATTCTCGATCTCCACGTAGGCGAACTCCTCCGCGCAGAAACTCTCCTCAACGTCGACACAACGACTTACATCAAGAGCGAGGGGAACGTCATGACAAGAGAAACAAGCCATTCCAAAGAGAACCGCAAACGGTGCATGCTGTGAGCGAGGTCGATAGCGTCTACATGGTAGACAACGGTATCTCTATGAAGACCGACGCGTTGCGAGTCATGAGCGCGATGGAAGGATTACGTGACATACAATGGCCGAGAAAGCCGAATCCCGGAAGGAGACCCGGAACAGGGAAGGGGTACTGCGAGTTTCATAATGATACGGGTCACACGACGGATGGTTGTTACACCCTGAGAAAAGAAGTGTTAAGGTTGCTGAAAAGAGGAGATCTAAAAGACCTACTCTCCAGAGAAGGAAGGAACGCGTTTGAAGGGGTGAAGAGAGAAAGGAATATCAAGATCCTACACGACGACAGCGACGTGACAAGGGTTTACCAAATTTGCCCTATCAGAAGGAATTACCCAATCACGTTCGAACATCCAAACGAGATGGTGAAGCATCACGACGGGTTCGTCATCTTCCTCACCGTCAGCAATTGCCTAGTGAAGAGGATTCTCATAGACAACGGGAGCTCCGCCAACATCATCACTGCGTCCGCCATAAAGGAACTCGGACTATCCAACGACGACGTCATAAAGAAGCATGTCCCTCTAATGGGGTTCAGTGGCGAAGTGGCAAGCATGTTGGGAGAGATCACATTGGCAACATACGCAAGAGGTATTAATATGCAAGCCAAGTTTGCAGTAATGGAGATCGAGTCACCCTACAATATTATCCTGGGAAGACCTTGGCTGCACGACATGAAAGCTATACCCTCAACGTATCACCAATCCTTGAAATTCCCGTCTCCATGGGGGATCCAAGAAATCAAAGGCGAGCTTCAAGTCGCGAGAGAGTGCTAAAGCATTGGGATGAAAAAAGCCACTAAGGCATCGGTGGATAAAGAAAAGAAAGCGTAGCAATCAAGGAATCGCAAAGAAAAATATAGGGGTGGAAGTCAATCCCCGACGCTGTAACACCCCAACTCCTGGGCGTTACCGCCATGGATTTCCACTTGAAATCCACCAGGCTAAAGACAACAACATAACGATCACTACAGCGGAAGCGACTATAATACAAAGATATTCTAAAACCCAATACAAAAATTATAATATAAAATACACAACCCTAGACACTAAACTAGCACCACCGTCGAGCACCTCCAACTCCTCCATGCAGCTACCACATCGTACAAGCTAAAGTCCGGTAACCATCAGA
Source organism: Oxyria digyna (assembly GCA_029168935.1). Classification (NCBI taxonomy): domain Eukaryota; kingdom Viridiplantae; phylum Streptophyta; class Magnoliopsida; order Caryophyllales; family Polygonaceae; genus Oxyria; species Oxyria digyna. Next base: position 58,177,482 of record JAPVLV010000001.1, on the reverse strand, counting down.
ATCAAAAGAAAACCCCAGAGTAACCTGGGTTAGAAGTTGAGATCTCAGGGGATGAACCCTCAATCAAACTACATCTCAAGAAACTAAACTGCAATTTACATACAACACATAAGACAAAGCATAAACGCAATCAACGTATCAAACGCACAACGATACTTAACAAGCACAGCGGAATCAACACTTAGTCAAACACACAAGATAGCAAATCACAATGCACCTCACGTGCTCACCCACATACAATTAATCATACAATGCAACACATCATTAGATAACACCAATTTAACACAAGCACAACAACATCAATTCTTTATCCGCAACAACACAAGATAACACAACAAATACACCTCCAACGCGCATCAACAAACCACACACCAGGGAATAAGTTCATCAACTACAAGCACACACAACATCAACTTATTAACCACAACAACATCAATAATAGAAGCAAATTCTAATCTACCATACAAGCCAAACAACAACTCGACACATTAGGCATCACAACAAGTCGCATATAAAGGTAATCACATAAAACGTTTACGAACTTAATCCAAATTACAAACAAGGAAACACACAACATTACAGCCAGAGTCCATCAACGCAATCGTCAAGCGGGCCAGTGTGAGGCAAGCAACTAATCGCAATCGTCCTCGTCTTCGAGTCTTCTAGCATCTTCTTACTTGATATCTTCAGTACTTCGAAAGACGTCTTTAATCTTTACTAATCTTCATAAATCACTACTTCTACTCTTCAACTCCGGATCATGCAATTACATATAAAATAGCTCCCAAATGATCCTAACCTAAGCTAATAATCACTAGATAACATGTATGAAATACTCTCTATCAATGACTCACCTCGAATCCAAGCATATATTATCCAATGAAGATCCATCATCAATCATAACCCGTCCTAAACAAGCCATAGATATCCAAAAGTACATGTCAACACGAAACCTTATACAAACACACTTATATATAAAAGACTCCAAATTCCAGAATCTGCAAGTCAACTTGTAAAATAGAAAACAAATATTAAAATACGTCCTAAAATCATCAAACTTTACAGATCAATAGCCTTAAAGGTTACGAACCTAATGCTTCAAGAATTATCTAAGCCCATATCAAACGAAAGCTATATAATTAATATACTCCAAGACTGTCCTATACATTCTGGATTCGTACAGTATTCGGTTTTACATATAAATACATGATCTAAAATTCATCAAAAATCATGAAATTATACACAAAAACTAGACTTCTAAACGATTCTAACCATATATCATAAACTCAATTCGGATCTATAATCAATATATGATGATTTTCCAAAACACTATCGTCTATCCAGCCTTCCAGCAATACAACGAATCGGTAACGAATTCTTGTATCATTCGACAGTTATCCAAAAATCACGAAATTTTACATACATACTCCTGATAACTTATCTGATTTCCCACTGAAATATCATAATTTTTCGAGTTTAGTAACTTACCCAAATCGATCCTTCATTCTGCAGTACGAATTGGAGAAAATGGAGGCTAAAGAGAGGAGGGGGAGAAGGAGGCTAGGGTTTATTTAGGTTTAGAATAACCTTATATACTAGGTTAAGTAAGAACATTAATTCTTTTTAAAATAATTAAAGGAGTACAAATTATTAACCCACTAGTATTAGGGCATTTTATGATATTTATTAGTTTCCTATAATAATTAACAAGAAGTTAAGCCTTCACAAGTTCACATACAAAATCGCGTATAATACATCATATAATATATAATTTTATTCTCGTATAACACATCATATATTAGATATATTATAGACCATATATAGATATTTTCAATCAAAATAAGGGGTATTACAGACGCAATGGGAAGAACAAAGTTGAACAAGCAAAGGAATACTAATACGCCAAGTAAGTACGAGCAAAAGATCCAAACAAAGAGCAACAACCCAAGATACATGTTTCTGATACACCATCCGCCATAAGCCTAAAGAAGTAATAAGAGCTTCCGAGTTTCCTAGCGTTATTTCCTTTATGTTCTTTCTTGCATGAGTAGGATTAGTTTCTTTCAAGAGTCTCAATAAATTTAGCATCGTTATCTTAGCGTCGGAGCGACAAGGGGTCGCGACGACTAGGGGTAAGCGTAGAAGTCGAAGTCTGTCAGTTCGTGATGCATTTTTTTTTATTAATATATGAATACACTCTTTTTCTCCGACATGTTAAAGTATGCTGAGTTGTTCAATTTGCAAATTACTTGCTCTCGGTCTATGACGTAACATCAAGCTTAATAAGGCCGCGGCGAAAATCCACGCCGGGGAGGAATTTCGTTAGCCTACGCGTTCGAGGCTCCATCTACGCGTAGACAACGTTAGCCGAACCGCCGACCCCGAGTCGAAGCTCCCCATGATTGTTAGCGACGTGTGGAAATGGTCATGGGGAATGAAGCCGACACCTCACGAAACCGGCACGACCTCTGAGCGAAGAAGGGAAACCTATCGCTACGACCACTCTCCAGGAACGCGTACTCGCGCCTTCCACGGCTCCTCTGAGAGTCATGAATCCACGGTTAAAACGCCAAACCGGCAGGGATGCGTCCACCGGCATCGTAAGTCCTAACAATCTAGAAATCGGACGCCACACGATGAATAGGCCCGTCGATTAAAGGAGTTTGACGTCGACCTAAACGCTAGCGTGAGGCAACGGACCCACCTTAAAAGTAAGGGGTAACGTCACAAGCTGATAAAAATCACACGCTGACCTATGTCCGCCACTCGCTTCAGGTTTCGGAGGAAATGCTGGACCCAACCTTCATGTAAGCCGGCAATGTAACTAAAGCAGCCGCAATGACCATACCATCTTATTAAGTAAACGAAATCTTCTAACACGTTCACTACGAGCGAAGTATTGTACCAGGGGTGGGAAAACCACACCCTACAAAGATAAAGTGGGAGCCAAAGAACCAACCCTACGTACTCATAAATAAGCTACGCGTAGAAGATCACGAAGGTCAAAAGCCAAAGGTTCTGCACACACGTGAAACAAGACACGCGCACCAAAACAAAGTACATAAGAGATGAAGACCAGATAAGGGGTAAACTCCTACGATGTCCACAACGTGAAGATTGACGCGTAAGATGCAAGAAATAAAATACGACATACAATAAGTAAAGAAGAATCCACGAGTCTTTGATATCTCTAACCTAGTCTACAAGAAGCCTAGGTCAAACCTACCAAAAGGGGTGGGAGTACTCGAGAAATCAAGAAGCACCCCCGAGATAAAAGATTGATTCGAAAAAAGGATCCAAAAGTCACTCGAGTAACGTATGGACGAGTACGCCGTCACCAACAAAAGGAAGACTAGATACAACGACATATTTGAGTCAGAGAAGATCTTGAAGACGTCTTCACCAACAAGTAAGTAATTCCAAAATAAAGTAACTATATTATAAGAAGCCCATTATGAAGGGAGAGAATGGAGATATCAACAAGTAAACGCCCCGAAGAACGGCGATGCGTAAAAAAGGAAAGAAATAGGAATTTACAAAGAACTCCAAGGGAAGAACAACCCCGGAAAATCAAGCAGAGTCGTTGTCAGACTCAGAAGAACTCGATGAAGAACCATCCCGTCCTCATACTCGCGTTCATCCCCTTCGTCGTCTTCAGTATCTTCCACGACGTCTTCTTCACCAGCATCTCCGTCATATTCGACGTCATAATTAGAGTCGACCTCGTCGAGATGAGGGACGTCATCCTCCATAACATGAGGACTCGCCGGAGGATTCATAGGCGTAGGTCCCGCGTTGACACCTTCAAGAAGCTCCGGGAACGCCTCCTCAAACTCCTTTCGTTCCTTCACCGGATTCCAACCGCGATATTTACCAGCGGCATACTGTTCGATGACTTCCACACGAGAAAGCCAGGACCAATAAAGCTTCACCTCCTTGAGCTCAGAAGCAAGCTTCTCCTCCACCTTAGCCTTCTAGTCCTCCAGAGTAGCGATCCTTGCCTTCGAGTCCTCAACCTGTTTGGCAAGATCAACGTGAAGTTTAAGCGCCGCCGTAACCTTCTCTTAAGCCTCGCTCTCCGCCTTACGCGAAGCCTCAACTGTCGATTCAAGCTCCTTAATCTTCGCCTCGTCGGCCGATTGCTTGACCTCCATAGCTTTCACCCGATTGACAAAATCGGAGAAGTGCCCATAGACGCACAATGAAGATTGAAAAGCCTAAAGGAAAGAAGACAAAAAGGTAAGAATAAAATCAAAGACAGAAGATTCAACATAAAAAGAAAAGGAAACTTACCTGCCATTAGCAAGCACCTCTCCTATCACGTCTTCCGTCTCCATCGGCAAATAATAATCAAGCGACGGAGGATTCTGAAGACGCTTCATGGCGGGCAAAAATTACCTTCCAAACGCGACGACACGGGAAATAACTCCTGGGAAGTCATCCGCGGTCTCGTAGTCGAAGTTCAACTTCTCAACCACCTTCTCCTTACCCTTACGTGACTTTTTCACCGGAGTTGAAGAAGGAGATGGAGGCGAGATGAGAGAAATCATCGGCGTAATATGAATAGGAACCGCGGAAGCAGTTCCCTCTCCAGTACGACTCCTCTTCCGCGACGCAATAAGAGCGGACGCAGATTTCCCCCCGCTACGAACGCGAGAAAGATCCACAGACACTAAAAGATCAACAGAGAAAGGGGTTTGAACCCTCAGAACAGAAGAAAGAGGAAAACTAAGTAAGAGAGCATGAATGCTTCACCAGTCAAGGCTGTAGAAGCAATGCGGTGACCTTCTCCATCGTGACCATGGAAGGTTCGTTCGCTCTCCAGAATCTCGAGAAGTTTAGCGATGACTTTCTTGGTCTCTCGCCTCACCACGATAGCGTCCGCATTAACTACAAAGAAGAACAAGATAAAGTAAGACGTCGGCAATGGTGCGTATAGTAAAGATTCAAAAGAGAGAAAAGGCGAACTCACTTGAAGGATTCCAGCACTCAATCAACCAAGCGCATTCCTCACCAAGAGTTGATTTATTTACATAATAAAAGAAGTTGGGCCAATGACGATCAACCTGGCTCCCCTCAATAGCAATCTTGGCTGCTTTGGGTCTTGATCTAAGACCTACCCTCCCGACCGTTCTGGTCTGAACGTTAAAAGAATGAGCAAGATCGTCGACGGCAAGGTCAACGCCATGTTTCTCCTTCACGTCGTCCAAAGCGCCCAAAATTCTCCAAACACTCGGCAAAAGCTGCCCTACGGCCACTCCTAGAGCGAGCATGAACGCCTTCGTCAATGGAGAGAAAGGAAATCGGTGACCAGTAAGGAAAGGGTATTCGTATACCGCAATCCACCCTGGCCGATGTGCATCAACAAATACCCCTTGAGGAGGTATCTCAATCTCCACCTCGGGACCAAGATTCGCAAACGATCTCAATCTCTCGACGTCGCGTGCCTCCATTGACTTACAGTCGGAATCCTTCAAGATAAACTTGGGTACGTAGAAAGAAGCCATTTTTTAAGAGTTAGAAGAAGAGATCTGAAGAAAGGAGAAGCAAATGATCTTTTTTTAGCGTAACTAAACGAGAAAGCAAAAGATAATCAGAATAGATGAATTGTAGAAGGAGTAGGAAGAGAATGAAGATCTCCCCTTTATATAGCCCGAGAGATCGCGAAGAGTACGGGAGAAAGTCTAACGGCATTATAGGCGTTGGAAAACTAGCCGTTGCGATTGAACGTTATCGGCACAAATAACAAAGCTCCTCGCCTGCCACATGTAAATGATTGAAGAAGAAGGACGATCAAAGCTCTGCGACGATAATAAAAATTCAAGTGACGTAATCATCAACGCTTTCCTGGTGTAATGAAGACGTATTCCATGAAGAAAGAAGGCGTCTCGCAGCTCTACTAGACGTCAAGCCCTGTAAGACGCCTTAGGGGTATTGTTTGTGCCTAAAAATACGACGAGTGTGGAACGCGTGCAAGCTACGCGTAGAAGGACATCATCGACGCGACGAGGTGAAAGGAAGATATCGTCGACGTAACAAGACGTGGCAAAGGTCTCGTTCTTCTCAAGGATTAGGTCGGCCGAGTATATTCTATCCCATTTTGTATTATATTATTGTAATTAGTAAAAGATATGGTAAAGAATATCTTTTACCTAGTTTGTTATATCGTTATTTAGATAAAAGGAAAAGATAAGATCTCGTTTACTTAAAGATATTATTAGGGTTAGCCTATAAATAAAGGCTAACGCCTTCTTTGCAATCATCTGAGCCGTCATTCGAGTAATACCAAGCTAAAGTTTCAACCCTAATTTTCTGTCTTGTTCTTGAGTGTTGAGATTATACCGTATTCTTTGATCTTTGCCCTACAATTGCTTAGTTATCTTCTCGTAGGTAATTTCGCTACAAACAGTGAGTTTTGACAACGTGTATGTAGATGACAAGCTCTGGGTTTCAATTTATGGTCGAAGAATATTTTGAGAGGTGGAAGCTCATCTTCGCCAATAGCAAACCCATTTGTCGCTTGTGCTTCACGTTCAACTGTTGAATTATTTTCTGTTTATCCAGGCAAGTGTCTTTTCTTTCAAATTTGAACTTACTCAAACTCCTTAAAGACACATGCTACAGGCAAGTGTTTTATGTTGTTGATTGTTTCATCATGGATGTCGTTTTGAATTCACTATGTACATGTTCTACTATCCATGTTATTATTGTTTCATTCGAATGAAAGTTGATCTAACTAATAGAGAGATTTTGAGCACATGATGTTGATCCTGTTCTATAGGTAATGCCATTCTTTTTTAGAGAAGTGAATTTCTTCATACCAGTTTTCTAAGTGCAGCTTGCATTGGTTGATCGATTACTTTAAAGGCAACTTCTTTACCATCGGCGTGCTTCTCCTTGAATCAGTTTTGTATTTTCAAAATTGCCTATAACAAGTCTATCTCTACTTGCAGGTTGTCTCTACATTAGTTCCACTTCTCAACTTCTACTTCCGTGTAGAAGTTAGGAAGGCTGCAGTTTCAGGTATTTGTTATCCTAATTTGTTACTCGCGCCTCGTGTTATCTTTTTTTTTTTGCTAATCTAATCTGGTTCTTAGTGTATATCCACACCGGAGGGTTTAATGTTTTGCTAAATTAGCTATAGAGAAATAGCAATTCCAATTCTCAAGGTCGTATGAAGAGTTACATGAAGCAACTATATATCGGATTATATATTACCAGCTTTGGTGGAGGCATTTCACAACGTAAAAAGAACTCTTGTAACTTCTTTATGTTAAATTATAAATTTGAGTTCGTATTGTTAGTGTTACGAAATTCTTCATTCTAAATCATATATTGCAGGAGCATGAGATAAAGATATGCTCGAGTATGTTGGATTCACTGAGTTTTTCACCTTTCATCCCTTTGTCTTTTCTGTATACGACGTATTGAAGTATATGTTGAAATTATCTTTAACGTCATGTATTGTTGAGGCTGTTTTTGCACTGATTAGTAATTATGTAAGGCTTAGCCATAACAAAATTGTTCTAATTGATAAGTCTTTTGGTCAAAAGGTAATGACTATAGTAGCAACTTGACATCAATTTCTTGCAACTCCCTTCTATTTCTTAAATTTATAGGACTAAGCTTTCTGCGTTTGAATTATAAATATGTCAAGGAATGCAAAGCTTGGTCTCTGTTTTGCAGGTTTGTGTTGATTGTAGCTAGGGTATTTATTTGTGTTATAAAGTTGGTGAATAGTGACTTATTTTCTCAAAATGTCTCCCAAATTAGTGAGGTTTTACATTTCTTTGGTTTGAGCTTCTTGCTGATTCAAATTTTTTCAAATACTACTAGGGCACTTTATTCTTCTACTAAACTAATATTCTCTAGCTCTCTATCATTTTCTACTATTTTTGAACTGTACATTTTTGTTTGTGCTATACCTTGTAGAGAGTGACGTGCTCGGTGCTGAATTGCATTTTAAGGTGTTATCTACCGCATTAAGGTCTGATTTAGGTTAACTTCAATGTAAATTGTGATTTATAGGATGGAGAAGTCGGCTTGTAACAGTAGACATATAAGTATAAAAGGTCTCCTTGTAACAGTAGACATATAAGTACAAATTTATTATGTAGTGGTCTACAATTAACTAAATAACTACTCCTTATATTATGCTGATATATAATGTATAGTATGCTTGGTGTTTATTGTTTAGCCTACGAATTTATTGATGACCAAGTGTTATGAAGTAATTATGATCAATTGTATATAGCTCTTTAGTAACTGGTCACAATTAAGTAAGTAGTAACTAATCCTGATGATTATATTTAATATTATCAGCCTAAAAAGGTAGATAAATTTGATGTTTTTCTCCATTCTAAGCATTGGAAAGCCTTGATTTAATTAACAAACTCAAATTTGATATGAGTGTAATTTGTTTCAAAGCCTTACAATGTCCTCACTTGATAACTTTGTAGGATTAGTTTGATTGTTGGTGTATGATTTTAAGGAGCTTACAGTATGTGTACTTGAATATATATATATATACTTAATTTGTTGTCTATGCTTTTGACTGTTTCTGTATGATACAAAATTTTGATGAATATTGCACTTTCTTTTCCACAGCCTCGTGGCAGAGCAGGCAAGCAACGAGATCCATGCTCAAGTCGATAAATTGGTTGCAATGTAAGACTTTTCAGCCAATACTTGCCTTATTTTGCTGATGTTTTCTATTACATGAGATAGTAGATGTTGCTTGCCTTATGCTATTGTTTAGTTGATGACTTGATGTATTCTTTACCTCTTGGTCTTTTGGATGTTGATTTTTGTGTATTTTGTTGCACCAAGTGGTGGATTGCAGACGGCGGTTAATAATCTTCTATTTCTAGGAGCATAGAAACTGTCATTTTGCTCTCATTCTTATTTTTCCAGAACCCTAATCCTTTTGGAGGATTAATTAGTAATGTTATGTATTTAGTAAGTGATTAGCATCAATCAATAGCTTACCATTGTTGTCCTGAATCTGTAAGAGAAGTTGCCATTCCATATATCTTTGGATGAAAACCACCCCTCTTTCGAGGATTTGAAAGGTCAACTTGTATATTCAATCAATGAGTTTAGAGAAGAACGAGATTACAAACTTATTGCTAAGTACTAACCTAGTTCCTATCAGAAACTCTAAGATGATAATACTAGTGAACTTACTTGATGTTCTTTTGCAAGAACAATTTTCTCTTCTCTTAGTCTGATGCACTTCAAGCTCCGTCAAAATACATAAGTCTAAGAACATAAAGATTATCATATATATAGGAGGGAAGTCTGCCGTATAAAGATATTCCAAGAATATATTATACGTCAAACTACTTTCCTAACATATGACAATCTCTATGGCTTTCAAGTTAACCTAATTAAATCGAGATCTTCCAAATATTACATAGACAATATTACAACCAATTATAACAATATCCTAACAAGGAAAATATCTTCTACAAGATCTTCTCGGCTCACCGCCCACGCTAGGGTTGGAAGTAACACGGATGTAACGCCGTTCCTTCTGATTTCCCTTAATACTTCATCAGCTTCAAATCTTCAATCTTTTCATCTGAAATATCAAGATAAACTATACCATAGTACATGCTAAGATTGTCATCGTCAAAACATAGAGTAATAGTGGAAATGAACCTATTGAGGAGCCAGAGTTCCTCAGGTCCCTATTCCAACAGTTGTTGGTCTAAGTTCGGGGCAGTGAGTTGCCTCATAGTAGGTAGCAGCGGTGGATGTTGATTCAGTGGCAATCCATTATCTCCTTGATCACCCATCTCGTCTCTTTGGTTCAAAGTTGCTTTTCGGTTCCTATGGAACGTCCTCTCAATCTCTGAATCAAAAGCAACAAGAGATTAATCAGTAGCACGGGTCTGAACCATAAAGGTTCACACCAAACAGTTGATAAGTCACAATTAGCAAAGAAATAGAATAATTCATTTCCCCGGCAACGATGCCAAATTTATTAGAGCAAATGTCGTGGTTGCTAAATAAAAGAAACCCTAAAAACTAACTAGAGTACAGTAAATAAGTAGAGGTCGAACCCAAGGGAATCAAAACACCAAATCAATGCAGTCAAGCGAGATATCAACTAACGAACAAGTAACAAGTAACCAAGGGAAATTTCTTTTAAAGAATGTGAACTTTAATATTGGAATTTTTTCCGTGTGGCCCACGCAAAAGCCCAAGTCAAGATGAATAAATATTTTTTCAATTATATAATCCTTAAAAATATAATTTCGTTTTTAACTTAATAAAAGATTAAAAAATTTATTAGGAAATAGATTGATGTAGTTTCTTCAAATATGATCTTTTATTTAATAATAATAGATTTGTTTGAAAAATATATGTGGAAATTTCTTTTTAAAAAAAGTGAACTTTAATATTGGACTTTTTTCGATGGGCCAAGCAAAAGCTCAACCCAAGATGAATATATTCATCTATATCTTGTGTGAATATTTTTCAACCACCCCACAAAATTATATATACTAGACCCTTCTGCCCGTGCTACGCACATGCCAAATGAAATTAAAATAAAATTAATACTTTATAAATATGATTTAGTATTTTAATCTAAACCTGTTTCGGACACGAACCTAACCCGTCCAACTCTAATTAATATGTATAACATTACCATTTTATTGAATTGAAAGGTATAATAATATCACCTGCTGTATTATTTGACCATTCAAAAACATAATTTATATTTTATTTTGTTATATCTTTCTTTCCAATAAAAATTAGTAATTTACTTTTTAGAAATTTATAATTTCCTTCATTCCAAATAGGTTTTCCTTCTATCACTCTGTGATATCATTTATTTGTAATTAACCTAATTGATCTTATAATTAATAGATTATGCTAGGTAATATTTATCCGAGGAAGAATTGTTTTCTATAATTTAATTTGAATTGAGATATTATTCTTTGAAAATTTAGCGTAATATTTATTTGAATCACTTTGTCATAATTTTTCTTTAATTTTATTTTGTAACGTTCAAGTGACTAATGTGTCAGTCTCCGAGTTATGTCACTCGTTAGCCATGTTATCTACCACATCGTCATTACTTAAAAAACAAAAAAAAACAAATATTAATTTAATTAATTAATTATATATTATCTAAATTTTTTAGGTACCCACAATATCCAAATATAATTTAATACATTTGATATTTCTCATCTATATTAAATTAATTAATTGATTATATTTTACCTAAAAAAATTATTTACTTTGTATACACTATCCCAATATAATTTGATACAGTTGAAAAATTCTATATATTCTCATGTGGTTGATAATTCTGATTTTATCTTTTGTTTTAATAATAGTAATAAATAAGGGGAAAAAGGTACCTAAAGGATTATATAAGTTATTTAATAAGTTTTAAATATAGAAGCTACTTAATACTATATAACATAGTTATATAATTAAAATATTTAATACATGCGACCAAATGTATGACACAGAAACACATGTTAATATATCCTATGTAAAATGAAGCCGTTTACTATTCTTGAGTTCATGCCTAATTTTTTTTATTAATTTTGAGATGTAAAATTGTTAAAATCTCTAAATCTTAAAGTCCTCTAAAATTACTTTTCATAACGTAAGATTGCTACTTTCCTTGAGATATTTTGTTACAAAGCCTTAATCGTGGTTTTATTTATCTTTCAGTTTTGGATTGATTTTGGAATCAAATGTATAGATATTAGATATATTTATGTAGTTATGTTGTTCTTCATAGAAAAGGAAAGATATGTTATTGGCACATCCTTTTGATATTAGATTTTTTCCAATTATAAAAACAACATTTTGTTTTTTATAATATTGGATTTTTTTTCCGGTGAGACAAGAAAACACCCAACCCAGAATAAATATATATTGTTGAATATCTTTGTAAATATAATGGGTGAATATTTTTCAACCACCCACATCGAAAATTCCAATTTTATCTATATTCTCATGTGATTGATAATTCCAATTTTATCTTTTGTTTTAAATAGATTAAATAACAAAAAAAGGTTATCTAATGGATTATATAAGTTATTTATTAAGTTTTAAATATATAAACTATTTAATACTATATAACATAGTTATATCTTTAAAATATCTAATACATGTTACCGTATGTATGACACTGGAATATATCCTATGTAAAATGAAGTCGTTTACTTTTTTGAGTTCATGCCTAATTTTTTTCTTATTGTTGATATGTAAAATTGTTAAAATATATAAAGCATAAAGATGTTTTTCCCGATTGGACAAACAAAAGCCTAATCCAAAATGAATATACTTGGGAATATAATAGGTGAATATTTTTTAACCACCCATTGACAAAAGTTGGCTAATAAATATAATTTTTAAGAGAAAAATGTAAATACATATACAAAATTACCCAAGACTAATGTGTAACAGAACAACATCTGGACACAGTTCTGGCGTGTACATATTCCCAAATTCCTATGCAGGTGTGCAAACGGACCTGAGCCCCACGAGGTGTTCAGATTTGCGTCAAATGTGCGTACAAAGTGCCCATATCTGAGCTTGATCCGTTGTTGGGACTAAGTCGCGTTGTTCATATGGAAATCCATGACAATAGTTCTTCAACCACTTTGATTTCACCCTCCCATAATCAATCACTTCATTAGGTATGTGAAAAGCTTCCTGATCCAAGACAACAAAATGATCTTTCAGGTCACGGTTCCCCAACTTTTCACCCTTTTTTTCAGATGGTCTCATGCTTTTCCCATTTATAGAAATCCCTAAAATCTTTTGAACATCTAGCAGAGTGAGCGTCATCTCACCACAAGGGAGGTGGAAAGTGTTTGTCTTCAGATGTCATCTCTTAATAATACCTCCAATCAACGCGAAGTCTATTTTTTCGTACATGATCCCTTGGAGATGTGCCAATCCAAGTCCAGCAGGCACCTCACTGCCAAGCTTGTGTTTGTGAAATCTTTTGTTGTCCCTTCATTGGTCATTTGTCCTTTATAATGGAAAGTACAAAAATAATACAAGTTAGAGTCATAGAAATAAATTTAATTTTAAAAAATAAATTGTGAACATAAAAATAAATTACTCACAAAGCCTTGTTGGATGTGGTAAGCCACACTGGAAACCCCTTTAGCAACTCTGGATTTTCTGGACCTCCAAGTACGTTAACGGTTAGCTCATGATCATATCTTGCCTCGTTCTTTGTTCTTTTTTTGCGCCTTCGAGCTGAATGCTCTTCCTCTTGTTCTTCCTCTTCATCTCCATCTTCATCTCCTACTTGATCCTCGTCTTCCTCTTCCTCTTGTTGATTGTGAGATGAAGAACCAGCTTCTGCACTTCCCTCAGCATGTCCACTGCCCAACCATGACCACTAACCCAACCATGTCCAATGTCCACACCATGTCCACTCCCTGCAATCAGTAAGAAACTTTCCCAACACATTAATTCCAATGTCTCCAGCATAGCCACTACCCTCAGGTTGTCCAACAGAAGGACTGTTAGACGACGTTGGAGCTTCCAAATAATAGTCTGCAGGATACTCGCCTGATAAGAGGCATATCCTGACATATGCACACTATGGGTGTAGTCTTCCCCCCTGTAGCTCGCCGCACCAGAGTACTGTTCATTGTACTGGTTGGGCCCCTCAGTCGGGAACAACTCACGTGGGGCAACTTTCTTGCTTTTCTTGTCTTTCCCCTTGTTAGTTGGTGGGTCTCTCCTCCTTTCGTCTCAGTTTCTACCCTGAGTCGAGCGTCCTGACCGATCCATTACCTAAAACAATATAAATTCAAATTGCAATCATACAGAATGCAGAAATAAAAAAAATACAGAATGCAGAAAAAAGGATTCAAAATGCAGAATGCCAAAAACTGCAATTTCTCGCGCAACGCGAGACAACCATTCTCGCGTTGCGCGAAATGTGACATCACGCGTAACGTGTGACGTCACACTTTCTTCTCTGGCGATCAGAGCATCTCCGGCCACATTCCGGACATATTTTTTACCATTTTCATAATAATTGAACATAAATTCAATACTTTTAACGCAAAACATATCGTTTAAGTAAATCACTATAAATTCTCAAATCAACATTAAAACCCTAATCAAAATCAAAACATAATGCATCATCTATTTAATATCAAAAAATCATTCACTAATCAACCATAATAAAAGACTATCACCTTTCATCCATTCCAAACAACATAATCCATAAAACTTAATTTCTATATAAACATTCATTATCAAAACCATCATATAGTAAGCAATTTCATGTAGAATTAACATTTTCATCTAGAATCAACATTATAATGCATAAAACAATAAAAAAACTAACCTTAATGTATGGATTAAGAAGAATGAGGGTTGAGAATGAGATTTTGATGAGAGCTCTCGGTAAAAACACGGCGGTAATGGTAAAGTGAGGCCGAAATAGGGTTTTTTCTATATCCATAACAGACTATTTCCCGCGTTATGCAGAAAAATGTGTCTCGCGTTGCGCAAGAGTCTCGACTTACACGAGAGATATGCTCGCGTAACGCGAGAATCTTGACGGTATTTGAGAATTAAAGTCTAACGGTATACGGTAAAGGCCTAGAATTAGGTCAAATCAAATTGAGTTTACAAGCAGGTCTACTACTTTTCCACACAAACATAATTTATACTGATTAAATCTAATGTGCAACACTTGGTTAAATACGGTTCACGTAAACTATTTTTTAAAGTGCTTGCATTAATGTCGTATCAGAGGTAATGAATAATCAAATGATTAAGATTATTATTCTCCTTTTACTTAATTCAGAATACACTAGTTTTACAAATTTGTCCGAGGGGAATAGATCAGATCATATCTTGGAAACGAAGAACAAGATGATGAAGATCTCTACAGCTCATAATGTGCAGATGTATCACCCGAATATCTAGTTGAGATTTTACGTTGATCTTTCACGTATATATTATTGTGTAAATTGAAAAATGATTAACCAAAGAAGAGCGAGAATACATTATTTAAATAATGATTGATTGTTCTTTTTAGGGGTCGTATGTTTGTATACTTAGGTAGAAGAAATAGGTATGAAAATGAGTTAAATCTGATTTTGTGTTTGGTAGAATAGACATGTGCATAAGAAATCGATATGCGTCATTTCTATACCAACAAATTACACAAGATCTCGTACCAAAATTAAACAAAGCCAAAGAGTTTCAGTTACATGCCAAACGATAAGAATTTGTACCGTGAGTATTTTGAACTTCGACAAAAAAAAGAGAATTTTTTTTCTGAAATGAGCTTTTTTTCAGAAAAAATTCCCGACGTAGGCTCTTTTCAAAAGAAATTCCCAACATAGGCACTTATGCCAGCTTCAGATTTTTTTTATGTGTGAGAGACGCTGATAGAACCAGCGTCTCTTGTCCGAAGCTAGTAATTTTTTTTTTGAATTTTTTATGTATAACATACAAAAATAAAATTATATGAGACGCTGGTTCGACCAGCGTCTCATATAAATGGTCTTTTTTTTTTATTTGAACATGTATAAGAGACGCTGGTCGAACCAGCGTCTCTTATACATGTTCCCCCGTCTCTTATACAGATTTTTATTTTTTAATTCCCCCTATTTTAAAAAAAAAATTATTTGTATAAGGCGCTGGGAGAACCAGCGCCTTATACAAGGCATTTGTTTTAATTTATTTTTTTTCAAAGTTTTTATATATTATTATTATATATGACTTACTCGTGTTTGGATGGATCGTATGGGCTCGTTTGAAATCGGAATCGATCACGACCGATTTCGTTGGGTCCGTATTGATCCCAGCTTTCACCAGATATGTCTCTCGCTCGATTCTGATTTCGAACGACCCCATACGAGCCACCCGAACACGCGTAAGTCTCGTGCGTACCTTCTACTGTAAATGGATATTTACAAATTCGTTCCTCCATATCAGGCGATGAGAGACATATCTGAAGAAAGCTGGGATCAATACGGACCCAACGAAACTGGTCGTGATCAATTCCGATTTCGAACTGGTGAAAGAAGGTATGCACGAGATTTACGCTTGTTCGGATGGCTCGTATGGGCTTGTTCGGAATCGGAATTGACCACGACCAGTTTCGTTGGGTCCGTATTGATCCCAACTTTCACCAGATATGTCTCTCATCGCCTGATATGGAGGAACGAATTTTTAAATATCCATTTACAGTAGAAGGTACGCACGAGACTTACGCGTGTTCGGGTGGCTCGTATGGGGTCGTTCGAAATCAGAATCGAGTGAGAGACATATCTGGTGAAAGCTGAGATCAATACGGACCCAACGAAATCGGTCGTGATCGATTCCGATTTCAAACGAGCCCATACGAGTCATCCAAACACGAGTAAGTCATATATAATAATAATATATATAAAAACTTTGAAAACAAAAATTTAAAACAAATGCCTTGTATAAGGCGCTGGGTCTTATAAAAATAAATTTTTTAAAAAAAAACATTTTATGTGTAAGAGACGCTGGTTTTGCCAGCGTCTCTTACACGGGGAATTAAAAAATAAAAATCTGTATAAGAGACGGGGAACATGTATAAGAGACGCTTATACATGTTATTATGAGCTTCTTATCTTATGTTGTAAGGGCATAGATTAGAAAAATCGTTTATAAATTACTTCTTATATAATAAATTAGAATTTTTAATTTATAGTACTTCAAGTTTGTTGATAGACATAAAAAAATTCTAAAATAAATAATATTATAAATAATAAGAAATATTTTTCAAAGCCAAAAGCAAGTCTTTTTCGTTTCGACGCCGCTCTATATATAAACACTAAAAAATATCCAATCTCGGTTGCTTAGGTGCGGACTTTTTTCATGTGATTCTGACGATCGATGGCCTTCTTTTTAAAATTTATGTAATTATAAAAATATCAAATTTAATAATTAAAATTTAAAATTTAGATTTTATGATAACTTAGAAATTACGATTTGAATTTATATATTTTTTAGATTGATAACATAGAAATTACGATTTGAATTTATATACTCCTTCCGTTTCAAAATAGATGTCATTCTAGAGTTTTTCACACGTATTAAGAAAATGATTAATTATGTTTTAAAAAGTTAATTTTTTCTCAAAATAAACATTCACCTCCTTTTACAATCAATGCATGAGGGGAGAAAATCAACAATTTCAAATTTCAATACAAAAATTTATGATTTTCATGATATTAATTGTCTTGAAATCCTATAATGACAAATATTTTGAAACAAAATTGAGAGTCTAAAATGACATCTATTTTGAAAGGGAGAGAGTATTATTTTAGATTAAAATGAATAAATAAGGCAAAACGTAGAAAATTAGTGACCCTAAAAGTCAGAGATTAATATCCTTCCTTAAGCGCTTACGTATTTAACAAAAAATATCATATCTTTTGATTAATAAAGCATTTTCTACTTGATTCTATAAATTAACAAACTATGGATAGGCACTCTCTATCCAGAATCTTATTTCCCTATATCTCAAATACTTTAACTTTATGTTGCTTACATATATCCCGATTCGATCATCGATCATGTACTTACGCCGGTACAACACGTTACCAATCTGATATAAAAATATATGTACATTATCATCAATTTATTTTTATAATTTTACTCTTACTATTCCAACAGTTTGAATTGTTCAGGCAAATCCGTATTATTTTAATTTATGTATCTCTTAAAATATTAGTGGGGTGTCTTTTTTCAGTTATAAAACTTTCACTTAATTTCCGACAAGACTGTCTCTCGGTCACACGGACACCCATGGAGATGGTGATCGGCTAGAGCCTTCTTCTTTTCTGACTGATTCTTGTTTTAACGGAGCACTTCATTTTATTCATTAAACGAGCTAAATGAGTTCGACAATTTTAATATAATTTTTATGTCACTATTACTCTTATTCATAAAAGATTTAAATAATTTAGTCTATTCTTTTTCGTAGGTTAACCATTATTATCACAAATTCAACTAAAATTATCAAATTTTCAAATAGTTTTTTAAAGAACAATTTCATCTTCAGCTACTCATTCAGGTCTAGCTACTTGTTCAGCTCAAACAGCTATTTTAACTCGTTAAACTGAACGAAGCCTGAACAAACAATTAAAAGAACTTTTTTTTTGTTACTAGGCAAGCAACGGGATTTCATCCCCGACGAGATGACCACCCCTGACCATCATCAGCGATGCTCCGGAAAAAATGCTGATTTAGCGGGTACATAGAGGAAGCCAGCATGTGTGGCCTAATTTTGTTGAGGTAGTCAACAGAAACATTAGAATCCGCATTGCAGTTGAGAACTGCTTTAATAAAATGCGGATTTTTGTCAGGGCAAGCGAGGAAGTCAGCTGCCCTATTTGCTCCTCGGAAGCAATGAAGAATTTTGATTTTATCAAAAAAAATTAGGTTATGTTGCGAATCAAAAATGATATTTTCAATTTCCCAAGGCACGTTCCATATCCTATTTGCATAATTAACGACAGTTAAATTCTCTCCTTTAAAAATGATATTCTTACATTTTCGTTTTATTGCTAATTTTGTTGCTATTAGGAAAGTTTGGGCCTCTATTTGTAATGCTGATAAGGACTGTATATGTTTACTATATATATCAATAATATGTCATTTGTTATCTCTAGCTATACATGCTATCATGGATTGTGCATTCTGTGTGAACGATCCATCAAAATTTATTTTTATTCAATTCGTAGGAGGAGCAAATCATTGCTTATTACAAGATTTGTTTCTATTTCTCCTTGTTTTTATTTTTGATCCCTTAGTAGTCATTAATGCATTTTTTCCATTGTCTGAATTGACGGTAGGTTCCTTGTGCAATTCCTTCTTTCGAAACTCTTTCATTTCTGAATATAATCGCATTTCTATGTAACCATATATGATACCATAAGAATATTAAACGCTCTATTTTGTGATTATCATTTTTGTATTCTTGGATAATTTTTGTAAGAGTTGATTCAAACTTTTCTTTTAATTCAATTTCAAACTTCATCCCAGTTAATCCTTCATAGTTTTGTATTTGTGATTTAGTATATGTACATTCAAAGAAAAAATGATCTCTTGTTTCATCATGAAAATTGCACAGTGAGCAATAAGAAGGTATCCATTGTAGTATCTATTTAATCTGTTTGTTGTAGGAAGATTATCTGAAATTACTTTCCATAAAAAAAAAATTGTATTTTAGGTGGGATATCTCATTTCCAGACCCAATTAAATAGTTCTGCATTATTGGATGGTATGTTAGTATTATATAATTTTCTTGTAGAAGGTGTAATAAAATTACCATCGGCAATTTGATTCCAAATAATTTTATCTTCTAAGTCCATTTGTGGGATATAAATTTAACAATATGAGAGACTACATGCGGGGGTAATATCTCATTTAGATAGTGTTCCATTCATATGACTTTTTGCGTTATAAAAATATTGTTTGATGTCAATGTTATGAATTCATTTATCAGTCCAGAATTTAATTTGTTTTCCATTACCAATATTCCATTCAATGCCTTTTATGAAGTCTTCTCGTAAATGTAAGAGTATGGAAAATTGCCAAGATTGTTTTGTCTTCTTTTTATAGTCAAATATTGATTTTTCTTTTAGGTATTTTTTACTAATAAGGACCGCCCATAAGTTATTTTTTGTAGCCAATTTCCAAAGGAGTTTTTGTTGTAACACTTTGATTAAGATTTCCGTATTATATGAAGACCCAGTCTACTCTGTTCCTTTGGCCGACAAATGTTATTCCAATTTGTAATGGTTTAAACCTTGGGTTTGAATTATTCCAAAAAAATTTCTTATTAATCTTATCCATTTCTTTACAGATACCTTTAGGAATATAAAAACACTTCATTAAGTGATTGACTTTGGATTGTATATTAGACTGAATTAAGATGGCCCTCCCTGCTTGAGAAATGATATTAGCTTTCCACTTTGATAATTGATTTTGCATACTTTGTATTGCATATTGAAATGTATCATTTTGTACTCTCCCCTGACAATTGGTATTCCTAATAATTTTTCCATAGGATTCATAAGTTGTAAGTTCATGATGGATGCTAATTCTTGTCTTCGATTATTTGAAATATTTGTTGATGTTTGGAAAGAACTTTTATTATACTTAATAGCCAATCCAGATAAATTCGTAAAATTTGTAACATATTTTTAATATATATCATATTTTTCATATTTGCATTGGCTAAAATAATAGTATCATCCGCAAAACAAAGAAAAGGGATTCGCATGCCATTCCTTGTTAATTGTATTTCAACCCTATGATTTGTTTTTTCTATTTCTTTTTGCAATGTTCTTGCTAAATATTCCATAGCCAGAATAAATATAAAAGGGGCTATAGGATCACCTTGTCTCAGTCCACATCTAGGTTTAAATGTAAGGCCAGGTTCATTATTAATTAAGACTGAAAATGATGTTGATTTGATGCAAGTCACTATGAGGCGCGGTTATGGACGACGCTTCATACGAAGGAAAAAAAAATTGCCTATAAAAGGCATTGTCCATGACAGCGCCTATACTTATTTTTTCTTTTCTTTTTTTTTTCTTTTAACATCTGGCATACTTACACGAGTTCTGGTGACTCGTCAGGGCTCGTTCGAAATCGAGTGATAGACATATCTGGTGAAAGTTGGGATCGATCGGACCAAATAAAATTGGTCTCGCTTGATTCTGATCCCAAACGATCCCAAACGAGCTACCCGAATCGGAAACGAAGTTGGGATCGGTACACACTAGACTTACACGTGTTCGGGTGGCTCGTTTGAGATCGTTCAGAGTCATAATCGACCAAAACTAGTTTCATTGGGTCCGTATCGATCTCATATTTCACTAAATATGTGTCTCGTCGTCTGATAATGAGGCATGAATCTGTAAAACTCCATTTACAGTAGCAGGTACGCATGAGATTTATGCAGGTTCGGGTGGCTCGTTTAGGATCGTTCGAAATCGGAATTGAGCGATACTAGTTTCGTTAGGCCTGTAACGATCTCATCTTTCACCAGATATGTCTCTCACTCGCTTTTTATTCTGAACGAGCCCTGGCAATCCCTCGGAATCCGACATCGTCATCTTAATGAAGCTTCTTTAGGTAGTGGAAGGGTTCGAGTGGCTTGTTTGGGATTGTTCGGAACTGGAATTGAGCGAGATTATTTTCGTTGGGTCCGTACCGATCCCATTTTCACCAGATATGTGTCTCATCGTCTGATATTGAGGAATGAATTTGTAAATCTCCATTTACTGTAACGAGATACGCGGGTTCGAGTGGCTCGTCAGGTCTCTTCGGAATCGAAATCGAGTGAAAGACATATGTGGTGAAAGTTGGGATCGATACGGACCCAACGAAACTGGTCTCGCTCGATTCTGATTCCGAACGATCCCAAACGAGCCTCCTGAATCCGCGTAAGTCTCGCGTAAGTATGCCAAATGCTAGAAGAACAAAAAAAAAACAACGCCTTTTATAGGCAAATTGTTTTGCCCTCGCATAAAAGCGCCTCATACGAATGCTTTTTTTTTAAAAAAAAAACTAGGTTTGGGTTGGCGCTGTCATGGACAACGCTTCTCTTTTATTATAAATTTCCAAACCTGAAAAAAATGTCTATATTGAAAATTTGTTTCAAACTACGCCTACAACGAAAATTTGTTAAAAAAAGTGCCTATTTCAGAAAAAAAAAAAAAAAATTCTAAGATTGATTGCTACAGAGAAGATTGATTGCAAGAGGGAGATGAAATTTTCATCCTCCCACGTGAAATCTTTTTATTTCCCGCATCAAAAACTTCAGCGGAAATCTAAGTCATTTGAACACGTTGAAAATTTTGATGTCATGCATATCCCACACATCGACTGTTTCGGGAAATGTTGGAGTTGTTGATTACTCCCTATATATAAGATCATATTCAATGATTCACTATTTAGGACGAGAGAAAGAAATTGAGAATATTAATAAAATAGTAAAAAAATAAATTTTTTGAGAATATGACATTAGAAAGAAATGAGCATTCACTTTATATTTAATATGTGTTCAATAAACATGAATTCCTTATCCCACGTGTGTGTATATATATATATATGATATTAACAAATAAGTTGGAAATTCATGACCAAGATGAATAGACAACCATTGGGACATATGTGAATATGAAAAATTGACAAGATAAGATCAAAGAGAGATATTAATAAATAAATAAATGAACACAAAAAAATAATTATTATTATGTATGCTCTACTGCTATAAGACCGGTTATTTTCCAACTCAATCAGTTAGCCTCCACACTTACGAATGGGGCCTATTTTTTATTGGGCTTTAAATTTAAGAGTCTTCAAGTACAGATTAAATAATTTTGATTGGGCTTTAAATTTAGAGAGATTAAATAAGAACTATTTGTGTCCAATACACCTTTTGATACTAAATTTTAAACTAGTAAACCTGTTTATGAAACATTAAATAAATACCCTCCCTATCCAACACTGTCACACGCTCCACTCCCCCACCACTTCCCCTTCTTCAATTCTCAGAGCAAGCCTCCAGCTCCAGTCCTCCCTCAGATCCTTGCCCCTACGATGATCTCAGATCGCCGTCGGAAGAGCAATGCCTAGACGGCCGACTTCTCCCTCTTCGTCTTCTCCGGCTCCAGGTAACTTCGTTATCTTCAGGACCAAGAGATTTCCGATTTCGATTTCTTCAAATCGCCAACCAAAGGAGCTCGCGATAACGGAAATGCCGCTGCTACCAGCGCTAGGTCGTTGGTCGACATCAATTACGGTGATAGCAACATACAACATTAATAGTTGAGTTGCCATGGAATCTTCATATCAGATCTCGAGCAAACCGCTTGGGCTTCAATTTCAAGCTTAGGTTAAATGTGGCTCCACAACCGATCTATCGCCTCTCTATCTATTCTTCTCAAGCTCCGACGGTGGCGGCTCCGATTCGAATCGGAATCCGGATCTCCGACGATAAAGACGGAGCTTCTGAAGCGAAATGGATCTATCAAGTCTAAGTTCGTCCGGATCTTCAAGAAGGTATGCTTAGAGTGCAATTGTATGAGAGAAGAATATTGTTATGTTGCTTTGAAAAAAAATTGTTCGTGGGATTGGATGTCAACATACTGATGTTTGCTTTTCTGAAATTTTCTGTAGTTTTTGTACTGCAAATTTTTATTATTATTACATTAGCTTGCATCTTCATATTGTGGGAGGGGGGGAACTAATGATTGGAGTAATGCTCAATTTGGAATTCTTGATCTGCACTATTTGCATTGTGCTTGTGAACCTGCATGCTATGGATAGTTTAGCACCTTGAGTTAAGTTATAACTTCTCAATAATGTAATGATTGCCTGAAGTTTTGACTTGCTGTTGTTCTTTGTTGCAGTACCGTTAAATTATGAAAGTGATGGACTTTGGGAGATACATTTGAAGCTTACAGTTAATGATGCAAGCTCCCGATGAAAGATCATAGTTTTGATGTGATAGACTTGTTTAGATTACTGAAACTTTTGTTATTTCCTTTTGAAATGAAGACTCGGTTTTTTGGTACATTTGCTATTTTTGTTTGATGAATGAATCACCCCACGACTCTTTTGTTGCTTGAGAAAATATGAGTCCTCTCTTCTTTTCTCATATATCCTTCTCCCTATCCAACAATTGTTGTGGTAGCATACGATGTCAATTGAAGTAAAATAGATTAAAAAAACGCAGTTCCTAAAACGCAGTTCCTAAAAAATGCAGTTGTGGTAGCATACAAGCCCATTATACTCTATATAGGTTTATGCTGAAGCAAAACACCTTGTGGGGTCGATGTTATGACAGTCACTATAAGATGCATATAGTCAGCATTCTCAATGACTATTCTTTCATACTCAAATCCTTGTTAAGAAATACTTACATTAAAAGCAGAAAAAATGCGGTCTACCACATGTTGAATTACTGGTAGTGGAGCTTGTTGGAACTCCATATGTGTGTTTAGTGTGTTGACAAAAAAATTTGACAGTGTTGACAAGTGTGTTGACAAAAAGCTTGACAATGTTGACAAGTGTGTTGACAAAAAGCTTGACAATGTTGACAAGTTAATTTATCTTGTGTTTGTGTTCGTGCAGTACTAATTCAATGAATTAGGCTCTAGTAGAGTTTGGATTTCCGTGTCTTTGTTTAAAAACAAGGATTTGATTATTATGCAGGGACTGTTGACAAAAAAATTTGGCAGTGTTGACAAGTTAATGTGTGTAAAATTTGACAGTGTTGACAAGGATTATGCAGGGACAATGCATTTTGTTTTAGTGTGTAAAAAATATTAATGTGTTAACAATTATTTTTTTGACAATGTAATTTAGTGGTGTTGACAACTTATTTAGTCGTGTTGACAACTCTGTTAAATTTTTTTTTGACAGCTCTATTAAAATTTTTGATGACCGCTCTGTTAAAAATTTTTGTTGACAGGTCTGTTATAATTTCCACGTTAGCAAAGGGTTATTAGTGGTGTTGACAACTCTGTTAAAAAATTTGTTGACAACTCTGTTATAATTGTCACGTCAGCAAAGGGGTATTTCCATATAACTTAAAAAAGTGATGTAAAAACTTAAAAAACATTACAGTTTTGGGGTATTTACCAAGAAATTGGATTAAATAATTTAGATTAGGCTTTAGATTTAAGAGGTTTAAGGGATAGAGTAAATAATTTTGGTTGTCTAACCTTAAAGGGTTTGTTTGGCCAAAGAGTTTATAAATTGTTTTTGGTTTATAAATAGCTATTTGTAAAAGAGTATGTTTGGTGAAATAAAAATACTTAAATAAAATAAGTATTTATTGAATAAAATACGTTTGGTGGTGATAGCATCATCAAAAACTTTAGATCTAGGGCTTGCTAGCATTGAGGTTGTAAAAGGTGTGGGTGCAGGCAGCCAAGGGATGATGGTTCGAGTTGTTTGTGCCTCTACTATTTCTTGTTCTCCTTGGTCTGTGAAACCCCAGTGCTTCAAATTGAGTCTTTTTCCTTCAACCTCCCCCCAATAGTTAAAAGAAGCCCTAATCCTTCAAATTGAACCATTCTCCTTCAAGTTGAACGATTCTCCTTCAAATAAATTTTGTCTTTAATTTTGACGGCCTAATAATTGAAAGAAACCTTCAGTTTCAAACCGAAAATTGAAGGTTTCTTTCAGCCAAGGGAGGAGTATTTTTTCTTGGACCCGACGGGTCAACTCGACCCAAACCGAAAATTAACGGGCTGATTGGGTTTGGGTTGAATTCGTCGAGCTTTGAACCGATATTTTTCGTGCGGCTCAGGCCAGGTCCTAGGATTGGGTCGATATTTTCCACGTCTACCTGCGTACCTGGCAAATATGATAGATATAAATAAAAGAGTGCGGTTTCGATGAGAACAATTTTTAAAGTGAGAACGTGTGAATGGCTAATGTGCATCAAAATATACTTAAATGTGCATCAAAATATACTTAAATGTGCATCAAAATATACTTAAAAATTTGATGCACATCCTTTGAAAATGTGATGCACATATATAATTTTTATGTGAATGTTCTTCAGTTTCTCAATAAATGTTCTTTAAAAAATGAATGTTCTTTAAATTTTGGATGTTTTCCAAGTTTGTCAACGGTGCACCAAATTAGTACTAAATGTTTACCAATTTACTACTAGTGTGCACCATTCTCATGTTCGCATTTTGAAAGTTATTCGCACTAAACACTTTCCCTAAATAAAATACAATGACAATATAGATTTCAAGTCTCACATATTTTCAATCTCGAAGGTACAGTTTTTCAACCCCGTATCAATTTAGATATATATATATATATATATTTATTTATTTATTGTGTAACATAAATTTCTACATACAAATTATTAATTATTAATATTAATTGAGGGTAAAAGTTTATTAATTTTATGTATTCATCAGAATATGAGGAGTTATGGATATAAATAATGTTTTTGTTTATAGATAGAGTTACAAATGTAACACCCCAAATCCTGGGCGTTACCGCCGTGGATTTCCTCTCGAAACCCATCAGGCTAAATACGAAAATAAATACGTAACTACAGCGGAAGCGACTATAATATATGGACATTCTAAAATCCATTACGAAAATTATACAATATAGTATGAAACTCTAGACACTAAACTAGCACCACCGTCGAACACCTCCAACTCCTCCATGCAGCTATCAAGTCGTACAAGCTAATATCCTGTAACCAACAGAACCAAAAGAAAACCCCAGAGTAACCTGGGTTAGAAGTTGGGATCTCAGCGGATGAACTCGCAATCAAACTACACTTCAAGAAACTAAACTGCAATTTACATACAACACATAAGCCAAAGCATAAACGCAATCAACATATCACACTCATAACGATACTTAACAAGCACAACGGAATCAACACTTAGTTCAAACACACAAGATTAAAATCACAATGCACCTCACGCGCTCACCCACGTACAATCAATCATATAATGCAAGATATCATTAGATAACACCACTTTAACACAAACACAAACAACATCAATTCGCTATCAACAACAACACCATAACACAACAAATGCACCTCCAACACGCAGCAACAAACCACACACCAGGGAATAAGGCCAAAAATACAAGCGCACCCAACATCGACTTACTAACCACAACAACACCAATCATAAAAACAACTATAATCTACAATACAACGCTCAACAACAACTTGACACATTAGGTATCACAACAAGTCACATATAAATTTAATCACATAAAACATCCAAGCACTTAATCCAAATTACAAAACAAGGAAACAAACAACATTGCAGTCAGCGTCCATCAACGCAATCATCAAGCGGGCCAGTATGAGGCAAGCAACTAAGTAAGTCGGGGGATGACTCACCTCGAATCCAAGCATATATTATCCAATGAAGATCCCTCATCAATCGTATATCATCCTAAACGATCCATATCAATACAAGAATTAATATCAACACAAGAGTCCTTGAAGACACAATTATAAGTATAAGCTCTCAGCTTTCATAATATACGAGTCAACTTGTAAAACGTAGATTTCATATCAAACGATGTCCTAAAATCGTCAAACGTTTCAGATCAATAGCCTTAGGGATTAAGAACCTAATGCTTCAAGAATCACCTCAATCCGGTTTAAAACGAAATCTATATAATTAATATACTTCAGGACTGTCCAATACACTCCAGATTCAAACCCTATTTAGTTTTTATTATAACGCATAATCTAACATTCTTCAAAAATCATGAAATTAAATATACAGAAACTAGACTTCAAGACGATTCTAAATATATATCATACTCTCAATTCAGATCTAAACCAAAATAGTTAGGAATTTATAAAGCCGATCATTCCAACCAGTTTTTCAGAAATTCAAACCACCACTTTCTGATTTATATCTCACAATATTCTTATCCAAACATCTCGAAATTTTGCATACATACTCATGATAACGTATCTTATTTTCCACAAAAATATCACAATTTGTCGAGTTTAGTAACTTACCCAAATCGATCCTTCATTCTGCACTAAGAATTGGAGAAAATGGAGGTTGAAGAGAGGAGGGAGAGAAGGAGGCTATGGTTGATTTAGGTTTAGAATAACCTTATATACTAGGTTAAGTAAGAACATTAATTCTTTTTAAATAATTAAAGGAGTACAAATTATCCACACATTAGTATTTTATGATTTATGATATTTACTAGTTTCCTGTAAAAATTAACAGGAAGCTAAGCTTTCACAAGTTCACATACAAAATCGCGTATAATACATCATATAATTTATAATTTTATTCTCGCATATAACATATCATATATTAGATACCATTATAGACCATATATAGATATTTTCAATCAAAATAAGGGGTATTACAACAAACTTATTGATTTGGGGTATTGAAGAATATAAAAAATTGTTATTAAGTGGGAATGAACAAATGGAGTATTGACTGAGTAGTAGATAGTATAATTTGCATTCACTTTTTTTTGCACCACCTTTTCTTTAGAGTAGACTAGATAGATACGGGCCCCGTGCTCCGCGCGGGAAAAAGTGAAATGACTCAAAAGTCTCAACCTTGAACGATTTGTCATGCAAATAGTAAAATTTGTCAACATCAAACCTTTAATACGAAATGAGATAAAAAGTTCAAAATTACATACGTGAATCTTTATTTCTAATTTTATAGAATTCTTTTTAATCATAAAAAACTCAACATAAAAAAGAGAAAAAACATGTCAAGAGAAATTGTTATTAGAAGTAATAAGAGTATTGATTGTGGTGGAATAAGCTTCTAATTACATTAATTTTTGACAAAAGGCTGCAAAGTTTTTAGAGGAAAGTTTCGGTGCAAACAATTCTTAATGTAGGAAAACAAACAGTTCACGTTCATAAAATTACACATCAATGTTCATATTCTGGATAGTAATGTTCACAATTTGAGTCATGAATTTTTTTGAACGTCTTTAGTGAGGGACGCGGTAACATACTTGTAATTACTACGAATTTTGTTTCTTTTTCTCAAAATGACGCCCAAATTATGAACATTAGTTTGCTATGTGTGAACGCGAAAAACTTAATTTTTACTACTTTAAGCCTTGTTCTCACCCGAACTTTTCTCAACTTTTAGTATGTATATAAGATAAGATATTATATATTAGATATTAAGTTAGATTAGAATCAGAATAAGATAATTAATTAATAAAAATAAAAAGACTTAAATGGATTTAGAGTTAAATAGGCCGGTGTCAGAGTTAATTAATAAAAAGTTAAGAGGCTTAAATGAATTTAGAATTAATAAAAAAAAATAGATTTAGAATTAATTAGGTATCAGTTACATTCAATTCGTTCAACCATCACCTATCCTTTATATATACTAGATACGGGCCTCGCGCTTCGCGCGAGAAAATTACGGATTTCGTATGTGATTTAATATAGTTATACATTATTTGTTAATATGTTGTTGTTGTTATCAAATTTATTAATATTTGTAAATATAAGTATTTTTTATTTCCTTATATTTATGTTTGAAGTAGTTTTAAAACATAATATTAGAATAAGTTTGCATTGTCATAAGATAAGCTCACACATTAATTTAATTTGTGACTTAATCAAGTAGACTATAAATAAATATAACATAGGGATATAAGAAAAATATTTAAATACATGCCCAAAAGTCCAATAGGAGGTGATTAAGAAATGAGTAATGCATTAAATTGGTGCCAATTTCATTCAATTTTGGCAATGGACAACCAACTTTTATATAGATAAGATACTAGATATGGGGCCCCGCGCTTCGCGCGGTGAAATTATGAATTTTCTATACAGTTGTGTTAACGTTTATCAAAGTGATGAATATAAATTCTAGTATATAATATATCAGAGTTTGAACTTCATAAAGAAAAAAGAATAACATGGTAAATTATACTCCCTCCGTCCCTTAATATAAGGCTCGTTTCTATTTTGGGCGTCCCAGAAAATTCTTCTCACTTTCCTAAAATAAACACTACTTTATCTTCTCCCAACACATTTTCTCTATCAATTTAATAACTTTATCTTCTCCCAATAACTTTTCTCTCACAATTCTCTCTCCTCTCTCCCCATCTAATCACTTTTTGGCACATTTGTCGAGACACGTTTTGTAACATTAATATCTTTAAATACACATTAATAAAAATTATAAAATTTTGATATTGTTAAAGCTCTTGATGAGACGAATCAAACAAGACCCCATATTACTATATTTTTTTTCTATATATTGAAAGATATGTCGAAGATTCTCTTAAAACGTGAATAGTGTCAAAATTAAAGATGAGAAGAACTTTTGGGGACGGAGGGAGTAAGAGATAAGAATTTCAGTAAGAACGAAAATGAGAGGTTGAAAAGAGGGCCAGGATAACAATTGCTTCTAACATATGCACTAAAGAGTTTCGATATGAAATTATCGATTAGTTAGCACATGAAGAGTTTATAAAAACCCTAACACAAATTTATGGATTGACCTAAAATTGAGGAATTGATCGGTGAAGTAATGATCAACATATCTTATCATGTAAATCATAGATCCGATCATCATCGGCAGGGGGAAATTGTTTCATTGTAGAAATATAGGAACACTTCCATTATTATTGTCAAACACTATGTGCCTCTATGAGCCTCAATTTGGGGGTTGCAGCATCAGTAGCTGCTAATCGGTCCAAACTTGGTGACAATCTATTCAATAAAACGTACCAGCATGTAGATTAATACAAAAATTTAGTACTAATAGTGTAACTACTTCATAATCTAAGTTAAAGCTCTATTCACTAACAACAAAGAAGAGCCGGATGCAAAAGAGGTCTTGCCAATTTATTGTTTACGTATCTATATTTTTCAAATTCATAGATTAAAAAAGCAAAAGCAATACTTATAAACTTAGCATCTGCGCATAATTCCTACACCAATCAGCTCAAGAGAAACCTGAGTAAGTTCAGTTTCCATCTATTGCTCAGTTCCAGGCATCTGGCTGCTCAAATCTCGAGTGATCTCTTCACAATTTTTTGCCAACCTACCAGAATTTCTTATCGTATATAGTGCCTTTGCAGGTCTTTAGATGCAGGAAAAAATATGAATACTCAGCAAGCAAACTTAATATTAAATTGATAAATATGAGTGTCAGATGCAAAATCCAATTTTAAAACATAACACATGAATAACATATGTCAGATGCAAAAGCCAATTTTACCTGAAGTTTAGTCACTACATGTGCAATTGTTTCATCCCTAGGTAAACCAAGTAGAGCTCGGCATGCTAGAGCACGAATACAATCAAACATAGAAGGAGGTGAGGTGTAGAAGGATTTTAATACCATTCTTTGAACGCACATCATCTCTTGATTGGCAATATCCTTTTTCTAACTGTGCAGCAAATCCAGCACATCCTGCCACCACCCAATGTTATTTTCTGATCACCAACCAGGCCAGATGAAACTGGTGTTTGTCCAGCTACACCATTGCGCTCTCATGGTTCATTCTGTTTAGGTATAGAAGCAGCTGTTTTGAACGAAAGCAAACTGTTGACCTTGCGTGACAGCTGGCTTAGTGCTAATGGAAGGTGGAGGACAATCAAGATTGACCAACACATTTAATGCTTGCTTTATAATCTAAATAGCTTATATTAATTAGTTATGATGAGAAGGACGAAACATTCCTAGGAGTACTCAAGGCAAAGAACGAAAGACCTTAACTCATGACCAGAATACCAGAACCACCAGCTGCATCCAAAATGACAGCAATACCAACTCGGTTATTACTTAACATAGACTTGCGCCGTAATAAACCAATGTGACAATATGTAGAACACCTAAGGCATACTGAAGCAAGTCATGCACAGAAAGCTTAACAGGTAGAGCCTACAAGAAAAACCCAGATGAGATATGAAGAGAATTAGAGAACAACTATCTGACATGATTCGAGCATTGTGATATGACCACTACAAGGAAAGAACTTTTCGAACATTGGACCAAGCAAAGAGCTTTTGATCTTTCTGAATCTAGAGAAAAATTGCATCTATGGCGTCATCGCTTATGTCAAGTGGCTTATGAGCAACCCTCACACTTAGTATTCCTAGCAGCAGCATGACTACTTTTATTTGGGCGAATAAAGTCCAAAAAAAAGAAGAATTTGTGCTCAAAAATATTGCTACAAGGCAACATATGTGTGATAGACAATATGCTTTTCAGATGATGTCAGTACTTGAGCATTAGACCGATCATTTCTAATTGGAAAAGAAACAGAAGGTGCCAACGTAAAGGAATTAACTCCCGATCTTACACATGCAGCCTCATGTAACAGATTAAGTAGTTTATGTAATCCAAGCAAAATGAAATAATTCTCGTTTTGGAAGGCTTATACTGGAAATTAAATTTATAATATTTGCACATGTTTAAAAAGGGGAAATTCGAACATGACACAACAAATACATTATGCATGCTTAGTAGGTCTCAAATCATAAAACTTCTGTGAAAACTGCTGTCCAATT
Organism: Oxyria digyna; assembly: GCA_029168935.1. Taxonomy (NCBI): domain Eukaryota; kingdom Viridiplantae; phylum Streptophyta; class Magnoliopsida; order Caryophyllales; family Polygonaceae; genus Oxyria; species Oxyria digyna. Next base: position 58,145,426 of record JAPVLV010000001.1, on the reverse strand, counting down.
ATATCCCGATGCTACCCTGTGTTTTCTTAATTCTGAATCTATTATTCCAAAAAAAAACTTTAGGATTTTGAGAATTTTGCTTTTGTGATTTCAGGGATGAGTTGCATAACCTATTTATGCATATCAATACAGAGTTTAGAGTGAGTAGCTCAGCTAGTGCAACCCTTGGAATTGGAATCTTTTGATATGTAGTAGAGAGAACGTGAACTGCATAGGACTGGATTGCTTGCTCAAAGCCTGGCATTATTATTAAAAGGACCACATGGAAGATAACAAATAAAGATGACAACAAAAAATAAGACAAGAAAAATACGAAGACATGACTATACGTGATTAATGTCATTTTATTTGCCGTCACTTTCAATCCATATAATATAATATGTAAAAACAATCAATAACTTGTTCTGTGACATACAATTACATGAATAAGCTGTCTTTGGGGTGGAGGAAGGGATACATATGGACTGGACAGCTGGAGGTATAATTAGATACCAAAGTCCTTCGTGGGTGAGAGAGAACAAGAAAGGAAAAGCATTAACAGGATGCCAATACAACTTACTCATTTTTTGTTCTCTCTTCTCTTGTTCAATAATTAGTTTTTCCGCCTTAGATTGCAATTATAGCAATAAGTTGTAAGTAATTAATTACCTGGAACAACATCCAGAAGGTGCCTACTTTTTGATGCTTCATCCCAAAATTGACCAAATCTTGCAGTCTGTACTCTGTAGATAAAGAAGTAATTGTCAAGAACATGTTCAATGTCTGCATAGTCATAAAATACAATCATGGAATAGTAAAGTACCTCCAAATAGTGTGAAAGAACAATCAATGTCTTCACTTGTTCCTCCAGTTGCTGATCCATTTATACAGAGAAATACATGTCAATATCTAATGATTCCAATCAAAGAAAATATTTGCACATATCTACTAATTGTATTCCAAATTTCCAACTAAGAGTGTTTCTTTACAAGAAGTAACTAACAAATCATGTAAGAAAGAAAGGAAAAAAATGAAAGGAATAATACCACTCGCTCAGGTATCAAAAAGAGGCAAAGGCTGTCAATATTCACACCAAAGCAGCTTTTTGATCCAACAAGCTCAAACCATTAACCGCCATTTGTCACCCACATTCCAAATCCCACCAGCCAGCATGTCAATATTCAGTGTCCTGACAATTCTAATAGGCCTAGTTATCTATGAACGCGTACTCGTTCCAATAGCAGCACGAGTCACCAAAAACCCGGCTGGTTTCACTTGCCTACAAAGAATGGGAATAGGGTTTGTCAAACATTTTTGCAACAATAGCAGCCTCATTAGTTGAGATGAAGAGAAAATCAGTGGCAAATCAACATTTACTGGACAATCCATCATTCCAATCAGTGTTTTCTGGCTTGTGCCTCATTATGTCATCCATGGATTAGAAGAGGTGTTCATGAATGTAGGGCATATGGAGTTTTTATATGATCAAGCACCAGAGAGTATGAGAAGTACAACAACAACACTTTATTGGATAACAATAGGGTTAGGAAATTACCTTGTAACTTTGGTGATGACTATGGTGCATGAGTGTACATGGAAGGAGAATAACTGGATACTGACAGAAATTTCAACAGAGGAAGATTGGAGTATACTTTATTAAATTTGTTAACAGGCAAAACTAATTTGCATAATGCACAAATTTTGTTTTCTGAATACTCGAGATCCGGTTCTTGTTGGAGACAAAGAACAGTTTTCACACCAATACTGCGCAGCTTGTCAACATCTTCTGCAACCTTAAATTAAGAGAGTGACCTGTATGGTTAGTTCTTCCATGTATGAGTACAAAAAACGTCATGGAACTTCTAAAGAAAAGCTTTAAGCTACCTGCAAACATGAACTCACAGTTGAGTTTGAGAAAATTTTGTATGGGGATGAGGACTCGTCTAAGGCTTTCAATGCTAGAAGAGGGAGGGCTAGACCAGGAGGTAGGAAGGAGGATGGGAGGGTGTTGTTCGTCAACGGAGAAGACGGTAGAGGCGCAGCTATTGTCGAATTGATCATCGAAGGAGAAGTAATCGAGGAGAGGGCGTCGACGGAGGATATGTGGTTGCTGGATTCGAAGAAGCGATCGTCAGATTCGTCGTCGGTGTTGCAGGGGAGGCATCCCAGGTCAGTCTTCGTCCTCTTCGCGGCCGTGTCGGTCGCCTTCTCATGTGCTTCCTGTGATGTTGATTGGAATCGGTAATAGTAGAGAATGGGGTGACGAAACCTTATTTTATCAATGGAATGAGATAACAACATTGTCGACATCAACCCTCTGGATCGAGGCACCAAGGAAGATGTCGGGCTATATTCAAGTGGTTCTCGTTGGCTGAAACAACAGCCGGCGAGCAGGAGGCCCGCCAGAGAAGAAGGGGAGCGGCAGCTGTGCAGCTAGAGAGTGGAGACAGAATGGCGAAGCCCTTGGCGCCTCGATCCCTTGCAGCAATCTCTTGCGCTGCTCTTTCATTGAGGCAGGCGCCTCCATCCAGACTTCATAGGTGTTCACGGAGACGGAGAGGGAAGGTGCTGGTCGGAAATGGAGGAGATGGAGGAGGCGAGGCTGTCATCGAATTGTTCAAGACGATCTATGGAAGAGATTCGGTGAAGAGGATTGAAATAGGGTAGGGTTAAGAAATTTAATGCAGTACCATTTTCATTTACTTTTGGCATTGCACAACCAATCTTTATATAGATAAGATAAGATAAGATAAGATATTTTTGGTCAACATTGACTTCTCTACGTTCTATGAAATACTTCAGAATCAACCACCTTCCTACAAACATCTCAAATCCTTCAAAGACAAGTGTTTCAACTCTCCAGAGACAAAGATCAAAATTTAATCCTAGAAGTTCACCATGTGTCTTTATTAGGTATCCTCATGGGACAAAGGCCGATATAAGGTCCTAGACATATCAAATCACAAAATATTTGTTTCAAGAGACGCTGTCTTTCCTAGGATGATTTTTCCTTTTCACCATCACTTCTTCCAATCCTAATTCTTATCCTCTTTTATACTTAAACTCTACCACCATTTCCACTCCTATGGAAGTCATTTCCCAAAATTCTTCATCTCTTCTTTATCTTGATCCTCTTTATTTTCTTCTAAATTTTGTAGAAGATATCATTCGCCATCCTCTTCTTCTGAATTAATTCTAGACACATATGAGTTTCCAACAATCCAACAAAATACCACAATTTCTTCACCTCTACAAGCAACTCCACACATACAATACACATGACAACCTCACCCTCCAACATATTTATAAGATTATGTGTATTATTTTACTGATGTTGTGAGTCAATTTCCCTTACTTTATGATTTTGCCAAATAGTTATTTGCTCTCGTTGTGTGTTCCACCATTTTATCGTCTGTCATTGAACCAAATACCTTCGTTTACGCATCTAAGGACCTTATGGATAAAATCCATGAGCGAAGAACTAGAAGACTTAGCTTGAAAGGTTCAAACTTATACTTGTCACCAAAGGATACACTCATCTCACCAGTGGTACGCATGACCACAATCAGAACACCTCTCTCTCTCTCTCTCTCTCTCCCTCTCCCTGCATAAGGGCGAATAGATTTATCAACTTTATGCTAACAATGCATTCCTACACGGTGAGTTATGTGTGAAAGTGTATACTTAAGGGCTCGAAGATTTATCAACTTTATGTTAACAATGCATTCCTACATGATGAGTTATGTGAGGAAGTGTATACTCAAATTCCAGATGGTGTTCCTACCCAAATAACAAAGTTTGCCTCTTATGGAAAAGTTTATACAACCTCAAACAAACCTCAAGACAGTGGTTCCATAAATTGTCCACTTGGTCACCTTGAATTGTGTCCAGTTGAAATACGATTCTTCTCTATGGTGATGCTCTTTCAAATCCTTCTTTGTTTCACAAAATGGTTGGTAAATTTAATTATTTCACAAACACTCCCCATACATCTCCTTTGTTGCATAAATCCTCAATTCATATCTTCAGAAACCTCAAACTTCTCATATGGATATTTTGCTTCATTTGATTTGTTATGCCAAGGGGACTGGTCACTTCGGTATTATTTTTGCCCCGAGAACTCAAATCCAACTGCAAGCCTTCTCTGACTCTAATTGGGCAGGTTGTCCCATGACTCGTTGTTCAATAGCATGTTACATTGTTCATCATGGCTCCAACCCCATTACTTGGAGCTCTAAGAAACAAGATATTGTTTCAAGAAGTTAATTTGAGGTTGAATATCGAGCTATGTCGCAAGTTGCAGCTGAAGTCACTTGGTTGTCAATCCTCTTCAAGATTTCAAGAGACAAATATACAACCATTCACACTCCATTGTAACAACAAAGCAACTATGCACATTACCAAGAACCACGTCTATCATGAGAGTACAAAACAGTTGGAGATCGACTATCAATTTACCCATGGAAATGTGATGGATGGCTTGCCTGAACTTTCTTACTTGCCCACCTCGAATCAACTTGGGGATGTTTTAAAGAAGATTTTTTGCTTTGGTATGAAGCTTCTATTGAGATTGATCTTACCAAGCCTCTATTGTCCAAGTTTTTTTTTTTTGGGGGGGGGGGGGGGGAGGTTTGGGCGATTCAATATGAGGGTAGAGAGCTTCTTTGCTATCGGTGTGATTGTCCTATGATTCTTAAAGATGGTGATGAAGATTTGATTGGAAATCCAGATGATCATAATGAGACCAGAACGAGCCTCTGCCTACACCGACAATGAAGGTAGTAAAACAAAAGCGACCAACGAATCCCATTTTTGCAGTCATCTCAAATGTCAATTGAGCCAAGGGTCTAATTAATAACAAAAAGAAACAAACATGCTCGAGATATTCAATCTTAATGGATAACAATGGCGGTGAAGGATGCTCTAAGGATCTTGCGCAATCGTCAGCACCGATGTTGCCATTGATTACGACAGTTATGTCTATGACCTGTGTTTTTGGTGTGACCAATTAGCAAGATCTGGTTGACATATTGATTTTGAAGCCAAATATAGTTACACATACCCCCCAAGGATACCACTTATGGATCCCGACATGTGATTTCAATGCGACAATCTCTGCCTATGAGCGCACTTATTACTCGTCCGAAACTGATCGTGCTTCAGTTGATTTTGTTAATGTAATTGATGTATCACAAATTATTGATCTTGGCTACACCGAACCTCGTTATACTTGGTCAAAGGGGTGACAATGGAGACTTACAAAGCAAGTCACTTAGATCGAGGCCTTTTCTCTAATTTCTAGAGGCTTTGATTCCCTGAAGCGATTGTTAGGCATTTTCTGTTGCATCGTCTGCCCATCTGCCTCTTTGGATGAATATGGAACATGAGCCGACAACCTCTTCCTGCTCTCCTCCGTTTCTCTTTAAAGAGGCATGGCTCTTACACAAGGGGTTCAAGACTTTTTTGAACGTTTCTTGGGAAGCATCAGATTCACTCGCATCAAACATAAAGAAACATTCTAGAGATCTGAAGCTTTGGAATAGGCACATCTTTGGAAATATATTTTATTGAACGTAAACTGTGGGCTCACCTAGCTGGGGTGCAACTTCGGATGGATGTGAGACCTTCCCAAAGGTTGTTGGGTTTAAAGTGCTTCCTCAACTGGGAATTGGAGGATGTTCTTCATCAAGAACATGTTCTATGGTTCCAAAAATCAAGAACAAACTTCCTAGTCAATAGAGATAGAAAAAACGCAATTTCCCCGCTTGTCAATGGTGGTGCGTGGTTGACACAACAAAGGTGGTTTCACTCTAATATAGCTCAGGATCTTTGGTCTGAGATACTAATGTTATTCAACTATTGGTGTTGGATTTTTTTGAAAATTTATACACTATTGAGTCGTCATGCTCCATGGAAACCATTCCTCTGCTTAATATAATCGTAATTATGGATGCTTACAAGTCGCTCAGACCCGATGGCTTTCCCGCCATTTTCTACCAACAAAATCGGGACACAGTCGATCTGCATTTGTCTATTCTAGTGCTTAAACTTGTGAATGATGGTGAGTTACCTAAGGAGCTGAACGATACACACATGGTCCTTATCCTGAAACCCACCCTCCTGTCTATTTCTTTCAAAGCAACCCCAAAGATGAATGTTAACTCAAGACAACTCATCTCATGCTCATCTCTCCGGCGAAAATGAGTTTTTTTCCTGGGGCATGAAATTGTTGATAATGTTGTTATTGTCCAGGAGGTTTTGCATACAATGGATGATAACACTGGCACTGTCAAGTGGATGCTTTTGAAGATAAACCTTGTTAAAGCTTTTGACTGGGCGAAATGGTCGTTCCTCCACGAGATGTTGGTTCGTGGGAAATTTTCCTTCTCATTTAGTTGATGTAATCATGAAATTTCAGTCTATTGGTGCTACATAAATTTTATGGAATGGCTCATGATCGGGTTCATTCTCGCATTTTCGTGGTATGCGCAAAGTAACCCGCTTTTCCCTCTTTCTCGTGCTATGTATGAAGTATTTAGGAGTCATTTGGTAATGTGTAATGGAATCTGATTGAATTAGGGGTGTTCCAGCGATCACATTTTTTTTCCGTTGAAATTTTTATTCTCTTTGTTGTGGCTTCTTCGAGTCAAGCGAATGTCATCTAGATTTTCTTGCAAAGGTTTTGCTCTTTTTCTTAGGAGGAAGTTAAATTCTCCAAAAGAAGCATGATGTTCTCAGCTAAGGATCATCTATATGTCAACATGGCGTTAGGTTGCGCTTTTCTGTTCCTATGTCATGAGATTTTGGGACTTATCTGGGTTTTCCTATTGCTTGTGTCGCATGGCAAAGGATATGTATAAATTCCTCCTTGATTGGGTGTCTATCAGACTTCGTGCCTGGAAGTTAAGATCCCTTTCCATGGTGGTTGGATGGTACTCGCTAATTCGGCTTTGTCCTTAATCCCGCAATATGTTAAGTAGTCCATTATGGTGCCTCATTCAATTTGTGACGACTTGGATCGCCAAGCACGTGCTTTTATCTTATGGTTGACGACTGAAAAGAGGAAGGTTCATCGTATTGATTGGGGTCGAGTTACCGCACCTATTCTATTAGGTGGTCTCGGCCATGGTTATTAAAATCCTTAGATTTTACGAGCCAAGTTTGGGGTGTGATCCGAATCTATCGTTAAAAAATATAATTTTCAAAATTTTACGTTGGATCTTACGATTTTAATTCTATTAGTAAGATCTTACGATTTTAATATGTAAATGCGGTTTCAACGTTGAAGTTGTACGAGCTACTAACACCTATTTAAAAGCTCAAATTTTCCATCTTTTGTCACCCGTCTTACAACTACTCTCTCCCTCTATGCATCTCTCCCGTGTATTCATCCTCGAAGTCCCAAACTTTCACTCAAACATGTTAACAAATCATCAAACCTCTTAAAATAATGACATGCATTAAACTCAAATAGTTTTGAGACTTAAGTGCACATGGCTATTATCTTACAGAGTCATTCTCCTCTTTATCGTAAAGTTTACCAAAGAAAACTTCAAGTATGTATTTATATTTTTTGTTATATGAAATTCATATTTTAATTTTAAATATACTTTTATTAGACTATAAAATCTTACGATTTTATGATCCGATCTGAAAGGTCGTATGTGATCTGATCTTATAATCGAGGATCTCGATTTTATTAACCTTGGCCTCGGCTTACGAAATATGTGCTAATGTAATGTAGTTGCTCCAACCTAACTGAGTTGGTGAGTACTTAAGGAACCGTGCTTTGGAGTAGAGTTGATCGAGGAAAACATTGTCATGGGAGACGTGATGTTGATATGTTCACTCAACGTGACCATTCATCCATTCTTTGGAAGAGTATTCTTCATGGATCAGAGCTACTAGCTAAAGGTTGAAGATGATGTTTGGGAATGGGAGCTCGACCCTTTTATAGGACCACGCGTGGATGCTAAATGACCCCTTAATCAACCATACTCTCCTCCCCATTCCCATGTCTCTTTTGGGATCTACTGTAGCTAATATGTGAACTCTGAGGGAATGGGATTGGCCTCGTTTGGTTGCTTACCTTTCATCTAATGTGCAGAAAATTTGCCTCTCTCCGACTCTGACCCTGCGATGATGCTTCTTCTAGGATCTCTTGGAGTTGGACACCCTCCGTAGAGTTCTCTTCTTGCTTGGCTCTGTGTCTCTTCATCGTCAGGATTCAAGCAATCTTAAGGGCCTTATTTGGAACGCCATTTAAAACACCCTGGTTCAACAAAAGGCTCTACATTTTCTTTATCCAACCGCTTACAATTTGATATTGTGCAATCATATAAGGTTTAGTAGATACTTTGCAACATTTCCTAATTGTCCTCGTTGTTTAGTGTCGAAGACTAGGTTGCATGTTCTGTTAGATTGTGGTGGCATCCGTGAGGACTTTGTAGCTTCATCTGAAGCAACTCTATGATTTTTTAATATATATGCAAGGGCTATGCCTTTTTTCAAGAACCAAAAAATATATACATTACTCTCAACAACAAAAAATTGTCTATTTCTTCAAAATATTACACCTATTTACAACAAACTAGATTATCTAAGTGTATAATGATTACACAAGAATGTCGTTACAATTAATTTTAGACTTTTCATCATCTCCTTTGATTTAATGTACACAATTATTATAAGCAAAGTTGAACATAGATAACCAAAAGACTATTCACCATCTCCTTTTATTTAATGTACACAATCATCATAAGGAAATCCTTCACTGCCTTCCAGTTTGGGTCACCTTGTCTAAGCTTGATATTCGTTTTCAGGCGAATAACATGTTGAATAAGACCGGGTCGGATAATGGTAAGCCAATTGAGAAGGATTTACCTACCTCCACACAAGATCGCATTTCCTTTGTCTACATACTAGTCGATATCTCGGCTAAGACTAGTCTCAAGCCTGAAGTCAGATTCTGGGGGTTGGATCCCGGGGAGATCATTCACCAGAGAATTGAATATGACTGGCTTCCATGGCATTGTTCTATAAACAAATCTTTTGGTCACAAAGACGCAAATTGCTCGGGTTGTAGTGCTCCTCCACCCTTTTGTGTAGAGACTACATAAAATTCCTCTCGTGGAGACAACTACTCACCCTCCACCCTCTACCTCTTCCGCCAATTTTGAATCCTTGGCTATTCAATAGATTGTAGCCAATACAAATCATTGCCCTTACTTTATGACCCCCTATTCCTCTTCTTCTAGTCTTGGCCCTATCAAGCGCCCTTCTCAGCAACTTGGTACACCTCTACTTCCCAAACTATAAAATCGAGAACCTTCGGTACTTGGCTCTTCTCTCCCCACCAACTCACTAGCCATTGCAAGGTGCTCTGCTATTCACTCAACCACCTCCTTTACCCCCACTAAAAAACCTGAATCACCTTCCTCTTCTCAATGTCATCTCTTGTATTCACTTAAGGAGTGGTACTTCTACAACTGTTTCCCATGCATATCACAATTGTGGCTAACTGATATACAAGAGGACTTAACTCCTCGATGGGACTCTTTCTCCATGAGTTCCATACAACAATATAGTAAAATTTGGCTCTTTTGTGTTGGTGATTTTAGTAAATCAACGTTCGTTTTAGTGTATCGGGACTCTCATATTTCCAACGGTATATCGAGTCGTTAGAACGTGGGTTAGGAGTGTGTGGAGTACACACCCATGTAAACGAACTTGGATTCCAGATTCATATTTTAGAGTATAAGGTTTGAGCATATGATCTGAGATATTAATCGGGTTGGAAGAGTTATGGACATGTTACTTGATATTAAGGTAATATGTTAAAGCAAGGTATATAACCCGGACAAGGTCTTTCCGTGTTATTTATGTGCTAGAGGAACAAGGGATTATAACCCGGTCCTTTCAGTGGGGATAATATCCTGTGTTGTAAGTAACTGCTTCAGAATATACTCCGGATCAGAGAAGATCCGGGTTATGAAGTGTGAGTGTGGGATATTCCACAAATATGCTCTTTTGGCGGTTGTAACCATTTTTAACCGCCATTTTGTCTTCTCCAAGACATGAGGGACGGCCCATACTCTATATATAGAGTCATTTGGGTGTTGGCAAGAGGTTACGAACTTAATCAATCGATTTTTCGTAATCAAAGTAACAAGTACAAAACACATGTAAACTTCAAGTGTTTCTAGTTGATTGCCTTGATCTTCTAGAGTTTGTAATGTCTTATCCCACTCCAAATTTCGTGTAACCCAAAGCAAGTGAATAGGGTCAAAATACTGGTTTTGAATGTTGTAAAATGGAGGTGTCGTTGATCAATCTTGGTGCCATGAGAATTATTAAGTTCTCATGAAAATATATGTACGTATGCATGTACATGTGACATTATCATAAGGTTTGTATGATTTTGGATTTTTTCGTTGGTTTAAATGAAAGATGGGAGAACGGTCGTTCGGATTTAGTCTCTAGAGACTAAGGATAAGAATCTCATGAACTATTTTAGGTCTTATGAAATTGATGGGTCTACTATACTTTGTATAAACTACTCGTGATTCTAGATTACTTGATTCAAGTCTACTATAATTGATATAGACTACTCGATAAGTCTACTAGATTGACTAGACTACCTCGTGTCTACTAGTCATGTGATGCCCTACAATATTCTTGTACCAATTGGATTTGGTTGACTAGATTACTTATAAGTCTACTAGTCGATCATGTAATGCCCTACGATACTCGTTTTTTGATTGGCTATAATTGACCCTACTATACTTTGTATAGATTGGTCGGTAATTATAAATTTTATTTATGTTATATATTGTTATACATGATATTTATTTATATGTAATGTTATATTGTTTTCATATTTTATGATGGATACTAGACGATTGATGGTTTATGTTTAACCATGTGTTACTCTACAAAGAAAATCTTGATTATGAATGGTGCACTTGTTATGGGGGAATGTACTAGGATTTTGATTTATTTCGATTCCTAAGGTTATGATCCATAGCATATTGCTCGGAAAAGATTAGACACATACGTGTACATAAATGTCGAGTTGTGCCAAGTTGAGCAATGATGTGTGTTAAGAGCACACATGTATAGAAATGATTTTTCTATGTCTTCTTACTCTGAAAGTGAAGTGAGAAAATGGGTGAAGTCTATATTGACTTGAAATTAATCAAATATATAGTCTATATAAATGGAATATATTAGACTCATGTGGATTTGGTATAAAGGTGATATGGTCTAAATAATATTAGACTTATGGTATTCATAGGTTTGCCCTAGCCCAAGTGAAATATTTTGGGAGGTAAAGGTAATGATTACAAATGTTAGACATTATGAAATGTTCTAAATAAAGTTCTTAGGATAGAACTAAATGACTCGGTTGAAGTGTTTATAAGTTTGAGTCATGCGGTGTAATGATAACACCTAGCTTCTTAAATGCCTAAACCAAATGACTTGGTTCTAATGTAAATTAGATCAATGTTAAAGATGATTTGGGTGTGATACCCATTTGAGATTAGTCACTTGGATCCGTGAGGAAAAGAATGTAATGTCATTAGATTCTAAAGTGTGTGTGATATAGTAAAGGGTCAAGGATTGACATGAATTGTGTATATGGATTCTCCACAAATGCTATTAGCTTGTGAGCTACGAAAGTACCTTTAACAAAGAAGATGAATGTCTTTGCAAAATATAAGGTTCTTAAAAGTGTTGGAACTAGGACCAATTTTGGATAATCAAGGTTGATATCCATGGGTCGGTTACTCGGAACTCTTAAAGTGGAAAAGGCTAATGAGTAAACCGTAAGTTTCCTATATTGGAAATAAGGGAAATTAAGGTGCATGTTGATCAAGTGTTATAAGAGTTAATGGTATTTCCATGTCAATGAGATTGTCTAATGAGAATTTAGTCAAAACTAAAAGTGAAGTATGTTTATATAAAAGTTGATGATTCATGTTATGGGTCGTCTTGAACATTATCTTGTGACATGTTGGTGTTTGATAAAACACATGTTTATTTATTGAGACATACTTGTCATGTGGAAGCCATGAAGGACATGGGGAGGTGTGTGTGATCCTTGATAATAGGACATGGGAGAGGTGCGTTTAGAGGTACATAAGAAACACTCCCTCATAAGCACACTCAAGTTGTGAGCTTGAAAGTTTACACCTAGTAATGGTGTAATGACATCTTAAGCTCGGATATTCATGGTTAAATGGATATTTTTGTTAGTGATATCTAATATTTTAATTAAGGTGGATATATTTTTAGAAAGACTATTAATTATGGGATTTGGTATTGTCATTTTCTCTCGGTATTAGAGAGATTTGTGGATGATATATGATTGCATCTTAAGTTTGACAATGGAATGAAATTCATGATATTGGTCAATGTCATTATAGAGGTGGTATGACTAAGGAACTCGAATTTTGAGATCTCAGTTGTCTAATACAAGATTGTCCTGGTTTCGTTGTTGATGCGCGCATACTGATTTGGGATATATCTTAGCCAAGTGAACAACAAAAGAAAATGCCTTTGGTGTTGGAGGATTAATTATGGTAAGACGGTTTCTCAAGAATTGAGTTGGTTTAAAGGTTGTACGTACATGTTATGTCAAGTTGACCCACTTGTTGATAGGGGTTAGCTAGGGACTTGGTTGACAAATCATTTTTAGGGATGGGTTAAGCCCATTTTGAAATCTCTAATGGTGGGACACCCAATCCCCTCTAATACGACGTTAGAGGCTGAATTCAATGTGGAAAGCCCACACTTAGATATTGGAGCACATGATATATGCACCATCCCAAAGTTGTGCTCGTACCTACAAGAATGAGTTAGGATGAAGTTCTCTTCTTAATGGACCTTTTGAAAAAGTGCATTTGCGGGTGCATGATTAAAAGAGTCCACCTATATGAGTGTGAAGTGGTGTGGCTTCAATTAGCATGGGCTTGGCTTTGTATGCACTCATGAATGGATTAGGACACATGGTCGTAAAAGTGTCAAGTAGCACTTGGAGTAGTGTGGAGACTTATGTGTGTTGTATCTTCAAGTATTCAAAATGGGTTGAAGGGTTCAATCCGTAGGACACCCCAAAAATAAGGTTCAATTTCACTTCTTACATCATGCATCTTTAGATAAATACAGGTAAGAACTTCCAAAGTCCAAATTGATACTTTGCCTCAAGACCAATATTGAATAGCAAGAAAACTACTCCAAATTCCGCGATTGCCTTTGTCCCATGTACATGACGAATGATTGAAAGACCATAAGGACCAATCAATATACCAGCTGATAAGTAACCTAGAACAGGACTCCCTGAACATTGCATGGATTTGTAGAAGATTAAGATTATAATATGTCTAAAAAGAGAGATTCAAAATTTAACTCCTGATTTGTATCTAGCACCATCTCAAAGAGTGATAAGTTTTTACATAATATCAATATCGAACAGGACATGTAATAGCTTATAGATAAATCATAGAAAATGTACAGTCCAGCAGAATCAAGATAGTACCCCCATGAATTTTTGGGAATATAGGCACAAATATAACACTGGCTAGAAGTAACCACGATACGTCAAAAAGAGATGCTTCCTCTTCATTTATCTGCATATAGAACAGAAATGTCAGATCTAACATGCTACGGAACTTTCTATTTTCCCAAAAGACTACACTGCATATATACAGACGAACCGGATAGTCCTTGAGATGGCATAATCGTCAAGGATGTTAGATAATATATCCATAGGATGATCAGTGTCTAACATTACAGTTTCCACAACAAAATTCTCACTTAGGATTGTGAGATAGTCGATCATGTTTGTCTTTGATTTCTTTAGTAAAAGAAATAAGAACAGAACTCACTTGCATTGAATACTGATTGTCGCTTGTCCCTCATTGGAATTTGAGAATGAATGAATGATTAAATTTGATCCACAAACCTTCAACGGAGGTGGAAACGGGACGAAATTATGCGCGAATCGAGGAATACAACAACGAATGAAGTACGGAGTTCGGATCAAGCAACACAGAAACAACACAATAGAAAATCTATACAACAACGCAGAAACAAATTCATCAAAACCCTATAAAATACTCATCCAAACCACTCGCTTGAGTCGCAAAACTGCTACTGCACCATCAGAGAGTAAACAAAAAGAAAAGCTCAATAAAAACAATAAATGAAAAAACCATTGTCACATTGTACCAGACGCCCTAAAAATTGGATCACCCTATCTAAAAGATGGCAACCTAGACTAAGATGTAGAAAATGTTTTAGGATAAATCACAAAAATTAGGTGAATCTATAGAAATCCTAGAAAGAGGAAAAGACCACACAATGGGCATCAACCAAATCAAGCCAGATCACAAAACACAACAGAATCAAATAGACATACAAATCAGACATTCCAAAACCAAATCAAAAACTTTTGATATTGAGACAAATAGACATATGAATCAGACATTCCAAAAATCAAGCCAGCACAACAAATCATCAAAGTACAGAATCAAACCCTAGATGTAGCACGACTCTAGAAGTAGCACGAAATTGACCGTCTAAATTGAAAAAATCCAACCGAAACTCAGTTGCTTTTTGCGAAGATGAGAGCAGAAAAAGGAAGCGAAGAGGAAGAAGAAGAGAAGTTACCTATCTAGGGTTTGTGGTTGTGCGAAGCAAAATCTCCTTCAATATGGTGTTTTCAGCCTTCGTCTCGATCAAATCCCTCAAAGGACGATAGGCAAATCAGAGATTTGATGCCTCAATTCGAGGGGTGGTGAAGGCGAAATCAACGAAAGAAGTATTGAATTACAGAAACGTGTGGATAGAGCTGCAAATAGAGATTAACAAAGTAGAAATCACAGAAAGGGGAGGAAGAAGATGAAGGGATTAGATAGAGGAGAGTGTCGCTTGCGCCGAAAATGGAGGAGGCGGGCTGTCATCGAATTGTTGAAGACAATCGATATAAGGGAATGGACGGGCGAAAGGATTGAAATAGATTAGGGTTATGAAATTGAATGCACTACCAATTTCATTTACTTTTGAAAACAGACAGCCAGTCTTTATATAGATAAGATATAAGATTAGCTACTTATGCTATTTTTTCTAGTTAAATGTTAAACTGTTAATAAGACAATAATTTTGGTTTTTAAAATTCTAAACTGTCAACAATGTTATTTACAACCTGTTCGGAATTAAGAGGCCAATAAGCTAGCAAAATTGACACAATAATGTTGAAACCCAATATTATTGGCACAAATTAGGTGTCAACAAAGATAATAATTTATCAACATCAATAACAACTTGTCAACAACATATAATGAGGTGTGAACAACCGCTAATAACTCGTCAACAAATACCAATACCTCTAATAATATGTCAACACCATAATAACTAGTGTAATATATTCGTGCCATGTATGTGGATATGTTTATTAAAGTTAATTATTTATATAATAATTACCTATAATTTTATATAAAAAATATATGAACTATCTTAAGAATTAATATGGAATATTACTAAAATACAAAATAAAAATATACAATAAAGATATATTAATGATGTTAATTTTCTTATATGAATGAAATTACAGTTTGTTTCTTATTTTGCAAAACCGATATTTAGGGCCTCGAGAATTTTTAACAAAAAAATAATGCAGATTAAAGTACATACATATTTATTGTATTAATTTAGTAGACCAAAACAAAATTTGTTAAAATTAAATTTTCATAGTTAAATATAATAATAAATTTAAATATTTGAATAAACTAATAGGTTAACATTACTCATACAATCACTCTCAAAGCTTGAAAACCATTAGCTTTAAATATATAGAGAAAAGATCAAATAAGAACTTTATTTAAGATAAAAACTAAAAACTGTGAACCATTCGATCAAGCTCCATATTGAATGTGAAAATTAAAAAGGAGGAGAGAATAGTTAAGGGATGCGGCGGCATTTTGGTAAATAGTGAAAAAATAGGAAAATGACTACACTACCCTCGCTCCAAAAAAACCGCAATCTCGTTGAACTCTCTAATGGCGATTTTTTATGTCTTCTCTTCCTAGCTTCAACTATCTCGCCTTTCGACTCCTCTCCAAGCCAACCATGGTTGATCGCTCGATTTCCTGTTCTCATCCCGAAATCCGGCGTGGAGTGAGGCTTCCTTGATCGACGCCGATCACAACTCCAAAGGAAGATTATACTGTGGGATTTTGAGATGTCTAGGGTTTGAGAGAGGAACTCGAATGGAGAGAGTAGAAAGGGTGGTACAAGTGAGCCAGGAAGACGCAAAGAGAGTGTCGGAACTCACATTTCCCTGTCATCAAGTCCACCTCGACCCCAGTTTCTACCCTAAGAGGAATCCGGGGTGACTGAGTCGATCCCGCCCACGTTTCCTGCACTTTTAGGGTTCCTCCTCTGTTATCAATTGCTCAAGTTTTCATTCTCTGTTATCAATTTCCACTTTTTGGAGGACTCGGTTCGTCTCTCAAATCGTCTCCTCGTCCGCTGCATCACAAACAAATAAGAATTTTATATATTTGGGTTTGCTTGAGCGCGCGCTGCTACATGCTCGTCAGACTTGCATTTTCACGTCATGTCAATCCATATTAGGACTTCGAGTGTCTTTGTTAAAACCATTATAAAGGATTTTTTTTTATGGATAAAAGCTTGTTTTTTTTAGTATAATGCTATTTGGTAAAACTACATTATAATGGTTTTATTATGATAAATTGTGAGATATTAATGGCTCACATTTCAAAGTTTAAAAAAGCTTTAATTGAAATAAAGTCCATTATATCTAAAAAGCCTTTATAACGGGTTTGTCAAACAATACCTTGATTTGGTAAAATTTGTTAACATGGAACTTGATGGGTTTGTTCAAGAGATAATTTTTTAGGATTTAGAGCTATAATTTTTTCTAATTCCTAGACTTCGAATTCATTCTTGACTCTAGATAATGTGTTGTCTGGACCTTCATGGAAAGTTGGTCGATGTGTAATTACTGCAGCATTTGAACTGAACCTTCCTCCTTATCCATTGGTATGAACTAAGAACTAGCATTTTGTGTCTTTATATTGTTCAATTTGTCAAGAGTAAGAGATTTGGTGAATAGATCATAGGGAAAACATTAAAGGTCTGGTGAATTTCACTATCTTAATAAAGCTTGTTTTTTCCGATCAAAAGGATGCCTTGGAGTCACAAATGAGCAAGGAAACACTGGAGTATAACTAGGGAAAGTATCAAAGATCCTATGTGGATAATATGAACAAGCAAATAGTTGGGACATAGTTAGATGGAATGTCGCTGGAAGATGTAATACTCACAACCTATAAAAAAATGTGATATGCTTCCGTCGTTTAACAATGCATCACATGTATACTTTTTTGTTTAGATACTATTTCATCTTATATTTTGAGTGTAATATATTGTTGTTATCACTATCTATTAGTAGTAGCCATATACAAGTTCTATGATTTCTTAATGAAGGATATTTATATAGTATTTCCCGTGATTGTTTTCGAATGGATCGACTTGGAATGATGAATTTTTCTGGGAGTCAATGAAACCCGATGTGGGAGGAAATCCATCTGGAGATCTTCTAATATTAGTAGAGAGGGATTTTGGTTCTTTTGAAGGACTAGTTACCGAATTGAAGTCTGCAACAACCACTCAGTTTGGTTCTGGATGGGCTTGGCTTGTATGTGAGTATCTTTACTAAACATTCATGACTTTCTTAATGATCTCTTTTTCTTCTTCTATTCTATTGTGTTGTTACATTTGATCTTGTTATGAACTGTGGATTAGCTTGTATGTATTTTTGAAAAAGTTTCCTTAATGTACTTTTTAAAGTCTATTAGCTCAAATGAAAGAGCAATGTGTTTCACAATAGATGATGTGAGTTCAAATCTCACATAGACTACAAAGTAGGAAAAAAAAACTAATGAACCTGCATAGGAAAACTCTTGAGCCTAGCTAAGAGATAAATTGAATGAACTTATAAAAAACCTACAAGAGAGTAAACCTATGAATATGTAAGTGTAAACTCATAAACCTGATAAAATGAACTTACAATATGAAATTAATCTCATGCAAAAAAAAATTGAACTTGCAAAAAAAACACTAGAACCCGCAACAATAAAGTAATGAACCTACAAGTCAAATGTAATTTATAAATTCCCTTCTAATCCCCCCCGATGGTTAGACCATCTTAGTTATCTAACACAAGAAATTTATTGAACTTGCATGACTATCATTGTGAACCTTGAAGTCTATTGACATGAACTTATTGTACAATTTTATGAACGTGTAGACCTATTGAGTTGAACCTATGATACAATAATCATAGATCTGGAGCATTGTATTCAAGGAAGAAAAAGGCTAAAAACAAATGAATCTACAGTTTTATAAACCTTTCAACCTCCAGTTTACAGTTTATGCCCTTTTAAGTATATGTTTGTGAACTAAATTTCTAAACCTTGTGAATCTTCAATATAAATTTTCTTAAATATTGAAACAGAGGTTCATGACCTCGGGGTTCATGAAATTATACTTTAGATTTTAAGAAATGGATGAACAAGCTCGTTGTACACATGAACTTGCTCGTTTTTACAGATGAACTTGCTCGTTTTTACGGATGAACTTGCATGTCCATACACATGAACCTGCATTTATGTTTATATTTTTATTTTTCATTCTTAGCTTATGTAAATTGAAATAGGTTCACAACTTTGATTAAGGCCTACAAGTTCATTAGGTTTAGTCATACATGCATAAAGGTCCATTGAATTGCTCATATAGACAGGTTCATGTGTTTTTTCCCTGCAGGTTAACGATGTTAATCTTGCGGATTCATTGGATTTTCATGGTTCATTTGTTTTGATTTGCAAGTTAATAAGTTTTCTCATATGGCTTTATGGGATTTTCCTTCCAGGTTAATGGGGGGGTTTCATGTGGGTTCATCAGTTTTAACTTGCAGGTTCATCGGTTTAAACTCGAAGTTCATTCCATTTGTATCTCTTGCAAATTCATCATGATTTTTTGCTATAATGCATTCAACCTTATGAACAAATAAATAAGTGCACCTTTATATATGTAAATTGCACGAGTGTAGGAGGTGCAATCTAAACGAATAAAAAACACTACAAGATTGAAACCCCGGGTTCATGAAAAATATAGCATAGGTTCATGAAAAAACAGTCTGAACATGTTGGATCCTATACATGTATCTTTCCTATAACATACACGAGTCTTGGGTTCATGAAAAATATTTTGAAGGTTCATTTAAAATATGGCATGTACGCGAGTGTAAGAGGTGCAATCCTAAGTAACAAAAAACACTATAAGTTCATTGATTTTCCTTTACAAGTTCAACGATTTACTCATACAAGTTCAATGAGTTACACATAGTTTCAGTGATTTTCTCATACAAGTTGAATGATTTGTTCATATAGGTTCATTGATTTACATTACATGTTCCTAGATTAGTTGATTTTGAAATTTTCATTAAAAGATTGCCCATTTTCATCTCCCACCGCTGAGCACAAAGCTCTTGCTCATCTGTCATTTGACCCGTGAATGCATTCCTATGAAATTTACCAAGTAGAACATGGTTATGCCGACCTTCTACCACATCTAAAATCCATTTTCTCCTGTAATCTCGGAAATGTTTTTCTTTCGCACCCCTAGTAGCTCAAATCTACACTTACACTTCTTTGATTTCGACTTTCTAATCTTAGGAACATGCAACTCTGGATTCTCTTTGTTCACCTTTGGCCTCCCAGATCTTGGTTTTCCAAACCTATCGCACATAATACTGATTTGGTACGGACTTGAATTACGTGTTACTAAATCACTAAATCATTTGCTCTATCTCTCGCTCATTCGTACAATTCTTCCCTAGTATCCCACGTCTGTTTGGTTTTAAAATACTCCGAATAGTGTTTCCACAATAATTGTAGAGTGGAAAATGCAACAACTACACTACTACCAAAATATTCAATATGAAACAACTTATAGCATATTGCCTTTATGTGAACAGTAACTATAAAACAAGATTTAACACTAACCCCTTAATATTTTAGCATAAATATAGCATATCAACAATTCAAAATAACCATTTGAAACTAATTAGGCATAGCATATGAAACTAATTATCACATATTTTAAACTAACCGCAAATTTACTACTCGGATCCCAATCGCCAAACTCTTCGTCTTCAAAGAAACCAACCATCCATTCGTCGTCGTTCAGGTCATCATGCTCTTCTTCTGATTCATTATCCCAATCGTGTTCTTCATCACTAACTTCACAACTTTGATATACCGCTAACATAAGAGATTTTTAAATTCCACAAGATATTTTGAATGAATTTGTTGGAAACAAAAAGGTTTTGAATGAATTGTTTGGAAAACGAAGAGATTGTGACTTTATTTGTTATATGATGTCATAAGATGATGTAACAAATTAAGAGTTTCAATTATAAAAACATGATTGTAAAATAAGCGTTTCATTGAGTAATGTGAAGGAGAAAAAGTAAGATTATAAAACTCATTAAAGTTTTATGGACGAAGATGATCTTACTTCTCTTCCCTTATTACACTAGTAGAAAAAACACTTGTTGCAGCCCCCCTGTTGAGGCGGGCACCTTAAAAACCGCCGCAAAAAGTCTTATTCTACTATCTGTTGAGGCGGTCAGTCGTTTAGTTCGCTGCAACAGGTCCTTTAGAGGCGGGCAACTTTTCGTTCGCCTCACCAAATATGGGTGTTTTTGACCTGTTGAGGCGGTCAGTAAGGCGCCCGCCTCTAAAGCACCAAAAATATTAGAGGCGGGCGCCTACTGCCCGCCTCAACAGCTGCGACAAAAGAATTAGAGGTGGGCAGGTAGGCGCCCGCCTCAACAACTGCTTTTAAAAAATTTAGAGGCGGGCAAAGGGCGCCCGCCTCAACAGCTTCCTCATATCAGCAAATTAGGTCTTGCTCGACTTTTCCTCAACAGCTTCCTCCTCAAAATTCTCTAAGTGTCGACGGCGCCTCCTCCTCCTCGCCGCCTCCCCGGACTCGGTTCTGTAGACGCTCTACTCTCCGATGACGCTCCTCCTACTTTGCAGCCGTCTGTCATTCTTCTTTGCATCCGCTTCTCGACTTCTCGTGGACGAGCCAACCTTCGCCGCTTCCATCTGCGTTTTCCTTCTTCTCAAAAGAGCCCCACCTTCGCCGCTTCATTCATCCTTCTTCTCAAGGCATCTAGGCAGCGCCGTTCTCGACTTCAAGTAGTCACCGACGCCCTTCTTCTCAGGCAACCTCTTTCGTGTTTTGGTATGAAATTAATAGTTGATTATGCCATGTCTATGCCATGTCTATGCCTATGCCATGTATCACAAGCTGGATTTGCCATATTGCCATTTGTTTTTGTTGCAGTTGAGTTTTGCTTATGCAAACTTAGAAAATGTGTGGGAAATTGGGAATGTATGCCATATATATATTATATATAGTCATATGATGCATATACTAGGCGATTGAAAAATCATATATCATGTGATATGTAATGAAAAGGGAAAAAACACATTACAAAATAAAGAATTCAAGCAGCTTCTTCACTTTGGAGAAGAAGTTGTTGGTCTGTCAACTCGAGGAGAAGATGCTGCTACTTTTTATCTTTTGATATGGAGACTGCAATTTGAACTGGTTGTGGAAACAAATGCCTTTATTTGTTAGGAGAATTTAGAAACAAGTTGATTGCTTGCTTAGGTTGAAGTTAAGTATCACTACTCAGTACAGTGTGATGAAACAGGTTTGTATAAGTAACTTAAGCAAGATCGAATTCAAACAAATTTACGGAGTACTTAATTAACTATTTTAAAAATGGCGAATTTGTAATCTTTATATGTAGCAGGGCTTATATGTGATACGGATACCTCAAAAACGCCGCCGCCGCCGCCGACGCTCTACTCTCACCTCGGCATTCATTAAGGTTCCTTCCTTCTCTTCGCCTCTCCTCCCTCATTTTGCTTGAATTCCATTTCAAGATGCTTAACTGTAAAGATTTCATTGTCGGCACAATTTTGATTTCGTCGAACTCGTCTTCCAACTCTCCTCGCATTGTCGTCAACTGCTCCTTCTCGTCTCCTCCTCCTCCTCCAGCTTTCGTCCTTGAAGTCATCGAGGTAGGTGAAACTTCCTCCTTCGCAAATTGTTTTCGGATTTTGATGTGCAAGAGTTGATTCCTTTTGTGGTATGAATGGTTGATTTTTGCTCTTGTGGGTGATTAGTCCCTTATTTGGTGGAATTTTGTTTGATTATGTTGTTTTGATTCTTTAAGAAATTTTGATACACTCCAAGTGTTTGGTAAAATGCCTAGTAGAAAATTTACATGCACTCCAATAGATTATGACCAAGTTAAACCAAATTACACATACGAACTGAATGGAAACACAGTGTGTTCATTTACTGGAGATGGTGCACGATCAGAACTATGGATTTGATATATTAATTTTGAAACAATCAAGGGATATTAGTTATAGGAATGTTTCCCTTTATATAAACTCGTTCAAGTTGTTTCATGCTCCAACTTGTCATCGAAATTTTCTTGCAATGGGTAATGAGTAATGATGGATGTATAAAAATTGAATCATACATTCAGAGACCCATAATATACAGTACATATTAATTTTGAGAAGACAGTGTTATGCAACAAGCATGGTTTCACTAGTTTGTTTTAAACTTTCATTTTGACAATAAATATGATTAAGTTGCATAAACTCTATAATTTGGGTATCCTTCGGGTATATATATGCTCATCCCAAGACTTAATGACTTAGATCAATTGGGTACTTGGTAGTTTTACTAGTTGTTAATACCAACAGAGTATTTAAAAAAGATTTTCGTTGTTGAAATTCAAAAGGAGAAGATGAATGATCCTAACGTAACCAAATGATTTTTGCTTCCATATAATCAAGAGTATGTGTCATATAGCAATCCTTGTTTCTTGTTTTGACTACATCTTTTGACTTGTTTTCTGATGTTATACAATATCTTTTATAAATGACGCAGAAATCATTGGATTTTATATGTACTAGAACTACGTAAAGCCATTGTGTATATTTTCGATCCTCTCAAAGAAGCATGCAAAGAGTATGATGTATGGGGCATCTTGAGTTTGTAAGTTTTTTACTTAAAAATAGTCTTTTCAAATATTTACAAAATCAGAATTTTTGACTTGTATGTTGTTTATTTTACAGGACATACCAAGTGTATAAGTTTAATGGTGGGGTGCGTCCGAGTAAAACGACTAATTTCAAGTCTTGGAGACCTATTCATATAGAGGTATACCATCATAAATTATCTTTTTCTTTAGCAAGCTTGATCATGTTTATTGAGCCGATCATCTTGGGGCTTTTCTCTTCTTCTTTTCAAATACTAGAGACAGAGTTTTGCCTTTATATACTTGAAGAGCTAGAGAGAATATAGATTAAACAAGACATTAATTGCTGCTTCTTATCTCTAAGTTCCATCACCTGGATCTGCTTGTAATTAAAATCTGTTTTTCATGTCCAAAGCCAAGAAGCTACCAAGTGCAACAAGTGTTAATTATATTTCTTCAAATTGATTCACATTTAAAGTTAGAAGCAGGACCCATGTGACTTCAGATTATATGTATGATTCCAAATCTTGTTTGTATCGTGGGTGAACTACATTGTGTTAGGCCACTCGTATAGGTTTGGTGGACCATCATTTGCTAGCTAGCTTCTCAAAACAGCCTTGCAAAATCTTCATGAATGATCCACATTATATCTAGCTAATAATTCTCACACGGCTTGCTTCTAAAGTATTATATTGTTATTTTAGTGCGCTCAACAAATTGGCGGAACCGAGTGTGGATATTACGTTATGAAGTTCATGTTGGAGATTGTCATGACATATCAAGAGTCTAATGAGCGACTAGATAAGGTAGTTACTTTACCTAGTCCTTTCATTTCATATATGTAAAATCTAATTTTTTCATGTTACTTCACTAAGACGATGTACTATATGTTTTTGAAGGTCTATGTTCAGAGGAGTGCGTCTTATACAAGTGAGGAACTCGATGTTGTTCGTGAGCAATGAGCTAATTTCTAAACAACCAAATATCTATTAGTTTAAGCTTACGTTTTGGATATTTGAATAATAGCTTTTGTACTTGCATATATTCTGTTGAAACTGAACACATTGTATGTGAAATGTATGTGCAAGTGGAACGAGACGTTCAGAATGATGTAAACTCTTTTGTAATTGAAACATATTGTTAGTTTGTCAAATGGAACGACAGGTTGCTTATTCTGTTTGGTACAGGCTGGGTTGCTGTAAATACAAATCGAATATTTTTTTAAAAAAAAACTTGTTGAGGCGGGCGGAAGAATGACCGCCTCAACAGATTCATCATTTGCCACCTCTGTTGAGGCGGGCGGAAGGGTGACCGCCTCAACAGAGGGGGTCTGTTGAGGCGGTCGGTAGCTTGTGCGCTTCAACAGACCCCCTCTGTTGAGGCGGTCACCCTTCTGGCCGCCTCAACAGAGGTAGAAAAAGTTGAACCTGTTGAGGCGGTCGCCCGCCCGACCGCCTCAACAGAGGGGTCTGTTGAGGCGAACATTGCCCGCCTCAACAGCTCATGACCTGTTGCAGCCCCCCCTGTTGCAGCGACCCCTGACCGCCTCAACAGGGGGGTTTTGACCGCCTCAACAGGTGTTTTTTCCAATAGTGTTACCTCTGATATTTTAATTTAGTTTTCTTTTCTAAAAATAGTGTTTGTTATTTTGGATTACATGGATGCAAACGCTATTCTAAAAGATATTTAGATCTCTTTTTAATTACTTCAAAATCATTAATTTTGCAAATCGCTGCTTTTCATGCAAACGCATTAAGGCATGCATGCTGTGATACTGGACAAGATCAAATTTGACCAGCAAAGCAATCCAAATTTTTTTCCCGTACCACATTTTAATTTACTCCATATCAATCAAATTTATTCCTTTTCAAAAGTGAAGAATATGGATATATTTATTATGTCGTTTAAAATCTCTATAACCTAATCCCATATTGAAAGTCGGTTTTATATTGTCAATTAATTTAAAAATAAAAGTTATTTTAATTGATTAGGGTTATATATATCGCTCTTATGAGCATATCCGGCCAATTGTATAATTGTCCCTCTAAAACACTCAATTGGTGCGCCTCAACGCATTTCAGGGAGAACTATGAGTGAGTTTGTATAGTGTACTTACCTATTTATTGATAACATTTCTTATTTAGCGTTTCAAAATATTGATAATGTTTTCCTTTAATATCTTTCTTCTTACTATCAAGATCATATCTAATTATTCTCTCTTCTTTTTTTACATTAAATCATCAGAATATCAATTTATTTTTTATCTTCTCTATCTTATATATATAACAACTCACATTCACTCACAATTTTTCTCCTCTTGACTTTCTTTTTTCCATAATTAGTCCGATAACACAAACATAATTTATAGTAAGAGACGGATAGAGTAACATCTACACGTAGTAACCAAGTAAATGGCGGCACATTGTAAAGGGCTTAAAGTTGCTTATTGTATTAGAAACTAAGAGTTTTTCTAATATGGGCCTATAAAAAAACCAAAAAGAGAAGGATTTACATTGAAAAACAAATATTTCTTCGTTGTGATGGATTTATCCGAATTTCTCATTTTTCCTAATAAATAACAATTCAAACTCTTACTTTTTATTGAATTATTATGGCATATTAGACAAACTCATTTAAAAATATACCGGTTCGTCTTTCACTGTGCATAGAATTATAGAAGGATTATTCAAAAAACTACGCGGAAGTATAAATACATCATTTGAGATGCAAACAAAACTGATAATTTCGAATCCGTGAAAAGAAAAACGTAACGAAAATATATCGTATTATAAATGTAGAGTCGACAATTTTGGAAAATAATGGAATTAATTGTTAGTTTCGATCCGGTCATACTTTATATAGAAGGATTACACATGTTTGGTGATGTGAATAGCGCGATTAGCGAGTGACGTTTGAGGTTTAACAGATATGTGTGGCAATTAAAATGAAACGAGGTATCTTTAAAATTTGAGATGCATGATATGATAATGATGAACGTTTTCAGTAATTCCTTTAAATAACTGCAATGTCAGAACTCACACGAACGCATGCGTACACTTAAAAGACGTACTAAAGATTAAAGAGGTCGATCAATCAATCGAGGTGGTACCAAATAAGGAGTAAACAAAGTTACGTAGCTCGACGTGAGGATCTTTAATTGGTGGTAGTGGATGAATGAATGAATGATAAGTTGTTTTCGTTATACTAGTACTTCACTATCATACACTTACTTTAATATGACAGAATGGTTTCAAAAGGTACGTGATCGATTCAAGCAAGGAAGGGATCAATGGCATAAGGAGAATGTTTCTTTTCCTTTTTCATGTTTCAAATCCACATATATATATATATAATATATATATATATTACTCAAATTTCCACCGCGCGGCATCACCCAATCATTACACCGTGAAGATCAAATCGTTATTTTAACCGAGTTCATAAATCGATCGTCACTGGGTTGGTTTAGAAATTCAACTGACCAGTTCAATTTAATTATTAAAATTAATTTTTTAAAATCGGTTAAAATTCAATTTTTTTATTTGACGACGCATGAAAATCGAAAAAGCGATCTTCACGACGTACATATCACTTTTTAATGGAAATGATGATGTCATGAAGGTCGAAAAAAGCGAGCTTCACGGCGTGCATATCGCTTTTTAATGACGTCATTAAGATCGAAAAAAATGATCTTCACGACGTGCATATCGCTTTTTATGGGCCGGGGTTTTTTAAACCCGACCCATAAAAATCATTAATTGTTTTTTTGAACCGGACTCGATCGTCACGCCGTGACGATCGGGTCAATTTTGTTTTAAAATCCGGTTCATCCGATCGTCACGTCGTGGCGATTTCGAATGGGTGTGCACGGTGGAAAAATGGATGTTGCGCGATTTATCGGCCTATATATAGGGTCCGTTTGTTTGTAGTGTTCATAAAGGTAAAGGAAACAGAATAGAAATATAAATGAATCTATAATAGATAATTATTAATTGATACGAATTGAAATCATAGTAGAGTCATGGTCAATAGTGAAGAGTGTTATAATCTTTTAGAATAAATTGATCCAATGATTAGGAATTAACCTCTTTTTTAACTTACGTACATTAGTCATATCTATATATATATATACCTATCTATCATCTAATCTAATTTATCTATCTATCTAATATAATATAAAAATCGCGGAGAGAGAAAATTAAGGGCCGCATTAAATGTCTTTTCTTTCTTATTGGTTAATGACACTCCTCAAATTAGTACTATTACTTTCTAATTAGTGAGTTTTATAAATTATTATAAAAAAATTGAATGTGTGAAAGTTTATACAATTAAAACTTACATTTTTAAAGATTTTTATTTTTATTATTAATATAATATAATCTATCTAATCTAATATATAAATTACGATCGATTTTGACAAAAGGATCAAACTTTATAAATGAGTTTTTAATCTCTCTTATTATTTGAATGGTTTGTTAAACACGTATGTCTGATGCGATCCATTTTTACGAGTCTTATATTTTCTGGAGTTGTGCAACAAAAAGATGACCCATACTTTCGATTAAAACAAAAGACACAAAACTCTATTCTTCTCAAATTCCTTACTCTATTTTAGTTTTGGATTTCAAAATGGATTAATTTGATGATGAATCTCAAATTCGCTTTTTCCCTATCTTGCTCTTGAGTTATGTGAGTGGGTGATTTATGTTAATAGTTTTATTGGGTATAAATATACTAATGAATTAAGCATTGTTTCTTCAATGAGTTGGTGAATGTTTTTTTATTGTAGTTTGATTATAAGGTGGATGTTTGATTTGTTTTTGTTATAGTTTGATTTATAAATTGGATGTTTGATATTGAACCATACTGAAAAGGTAAGCTTATAGTATTATTTAACTTCTCATTGAATTATGGAGTATTAGAGTCAACCAAGAGGATAAAGTAAAAGAAGACAATCAATCAAAGGCTTATAAACTTTTATATTACACAACATGAATTTTTTCTACAAATCAGTAACATTTATATAAAATTAATTATACCCGCGCGTAGCGCGGGCCCCAAAATGCTAGTTCTACTATATAAATTGCGGAGAGAGAAAAATGAATGCTTCACATTCAATTTTGAAGTGTTTTGATTGGTTCCTCCATAAATAACTTCAATTCCACATTTCAATAAAGCTTACGAATTTATGAAGCCATATGTATGTGTTGTGACTCATTTTTGCAGACCCAATTCATAGTTGTTGTTCGTCAAGCCCGTCATAATAAAATAATCTAACATGTCTTTATGTTAAAAATAAATTTAGACAAATTAATTAGATAGATTGTAACCGTAAAATTGTTATGAAATTATTAGTATACAATAGATTATCCAGAAGCTAATGGAGACCCTCTTTTGATTTCATAAACATATGTAATGCAAAGGGTGGACAAAACAAATGTTTATTTATTATATTTATACATACACATTTCCAATATTCCACCTTGCAACATTCACATGTTAAAATAGTCTCCAACCATAAAATATATTAATACAAAAATCAAAATATAAAGTATTTACACACATCAATAACGTTTGTATCTAAATTTTAAGACTTGTGTATTAGACTCGCGCGTAGCGCGAGCCTCAAAATGCTAGTCTAATATAAAAATCACTGAGAGAGAAAATTAAAGACTTAGCATTAAATTCTCCACATTTTAATTGATTAATTCACACTTTTCAATTCAATGTTGCTATCTTTTAATTGGTGAGTTTTATCCATAAAAACTCCACTATATGAAGATTTTATTTAAAACTTACACTTTGCAATAATTATTTTTTTTCTTCATAAAAATAAAGGAGAACTTTTATCCTAGCCAAATCGAACTTTGGTTTAATTTTATAAACGGTGTTTAAAATCGTATAACTTTAACATTTATATCTATGTCGCTTTTCGAATAAGATGTAATTATTTATAAATAAGAAAATCAATTCTTTTGTAAATTCTATTAAGAAGAGTTAATCCAAAATCATAAAAAATTGAAAATATAAATAATGTAATATATAAACAACATATTCATATCTCCACACATTTCAAATAAATATTCACCTTTATTACCTATAAATGTAAAATTTAAAAAACAATTATACACTTTAATACATAGTCTTAATATTAATTACGTTTAAAAATAAAAAATCATATCTTTTCTCACACGTAGCAAAAACATGTCTACTTAAATAAAACAAAAAGAAGCTAATGAAAACATGAATACACATCAAAAAAAAAAAAAAACCGCGTGGAGCGCGGGAACCTTCTCCCTAGTATATATCTATATATATATATAAATTCATGGGTTTGAGAAAGTAATGACAATTGAGACTCATTAATGTTTAAACTTAATTTTTTTTCTATTTTTCATTATCCACTGATAATTGAGACTTATTAAATGTCTAATAAAACCATAATTATGTGTTTAATTAGTTAATATTTCCACCATTTTAATCTTTTTTTCTTCGCTCTTCACCTTCAATCCGTATGACGATGAAGAGCAATTCGAGCAACGTAAACGACTATGTGATTTTGGTACATATATAATAGATATTCCATTCATTTTATTATAATTTACTAAAAAATACATATATGAAAAAATATATTAAGTATATGAATATAGACAAAAATAAAAAGTGTTTGGCTAGCGCAAAGCGCGGGTAATGACCTAGAAAGTTGTCATTAAGTCGTCATTACTATGTGGCCTCTTGAATTCCTCTTCTAATTTCAACTTTTGATTTTTCGACTTCTCCGAATGGGATTTCGTATTGAATTCTCCCATCAAGTCGTCGTTACTCTTCTGCATATAGTATATATATAAAAATTGATGGGTTTGAGAAAGTAATGTCAAATGGGACTCATTAATGGTCAAACCTAATTTTTCCTTTTTTTCTATCTCTATTATCCAATGATAATTGAGACTTATTAAATGTCTAATAAAATCATAATTATGTGCTTAATTGGTTAGTATTTCCACCATTTTCATCTTTTTTTCCTTCACTCTTCACCTCCAATCCGTATGACGATGAAGAGCAATCCGAGCAACGTAAACGACTATGTGATTTTGGTACATATATAAGAGATATTCAATTCATTTTATTATAATTTACTAAAAAATACATATATGAAAATATATATTAAGTATATGAATATAGACAAACATAAAATGTGTTTGGCTCGCGCTAAGCGTTGGTAATGACCTAGAA
The DNA here is from genome assembly GCA_029168935.1 of Oxyria digyna. Classification (NCBI taxonomy): domain Eukaryota; kingdom Viridiplantae; phylum Streptophyta; class Magnoliopsida; order Caryophyllales; family Polygonaceae; genus Oxyria; species Oxyria digyna. The sequence goes on along the minus strand of JAPVLV010000001.1, from coordinate 58,115,047 downwards.
AGGTGTCATTAAGTCGCCAGTACTATGTGGCCTCTTTACGAAAAACCGTAATTACTCCGCGCTACGCGCGAGGGTCCAATTCTAGTATATATATATAAAAAACGGTCGCTATTAGACGAAAGTAAATGTAAACCGTACCTAATAAATGCTATTAATTCATGAATTTATCTCTCTCTATATAAAAATTGATCCATTTTGCCCAAAGTAAATGTAATTTGTACCTCATCAATGTTAAACCTTAATTATTTTAAAACCTAATAAATTCAAGACTCATTATAATATTATTTTTCTAAGAATTAATTATCTATCCTTTCTTCCTAATCCTATCATTGTCCTAATTTAACTAAATAATAAATGTAATGTAAAAAAAAGGGTCAATTACCGGAAACCACCCGTCCAATAGGGCCATTTGCCAGAAACCACCTGAATAACGACTATTTACCGTAAACCACTCGGATAACGCATTCCGTCACCAAACAACCACCCGCCCCCTTATGTCGTTTGTTTCTTCGTTAACGCGCTATTATTTTATTATTTTTTCAATTTCTTTTAATCTTTTTCCTTTAATTCAATATCTTTTTACATCTTTTAATTTTTTTACCCCAATTTTAATTTCTTTTAATCTTTCTAACCCTTTACCTTTACCTAAGGCTGTAAAAAAAAGTAAAAAACCCTAATCGTATTATCTCTCTCTCTCGATGAAGTGAAGGAGGCGATTCAGTGGCGCCACCCTCAATCTCCATCTCTCAATCTCAAATCTCCATCCCTCTCGATATCTCTTTCTCAAAATCATTGTAACTGAAAAGCGCTTTTAGAGGAGGCGATTGAAGTGAAGTGAAGGAGGCGATTGCGAGGAGCCGATTGAAGTGAAGTGAAGGAGGCGATTACGAGGAGCCGATTGAAGGAATCTGGGAGATTGTAGAAGGCGTCGGAAGGTCGCGAACTACAGATTGAAGGAAGCTGCGAACAAGGTTAGTTGATCCTTCTATGAAATTGGGGGATTTGTTGATTTAGGGTTAGGGTTTTATGAAATTGGGGGATTTTCGGATTTAGGGTTAGGGTTCTAAGAAATTGGGTTTTTTTTTGGAATTAGGGTTACAGTTTAATGAAATTGGTTGTTTTTGGGAATTAGGGTTTTAGTTTAATGAAATTGGGGGTTTTTGGGAATTAGGGTTCTTGAATTTAATCAAAATTGGGGTTTTCTAGATTTAGGGTTAGGGTTATAAGAAATTGGGGGTTTTTGGCAATTAGGGTTAGGGTTTTATCAAATTGGGGGGTTTTGGGATTTTGGGTTAGGGTTTAATCAAATTGGGGTTTTTTGGGACTTAGGGTTTTCAATGTAATGGTTTTTGGGGTTTCTCGTGTCTGATTTTGGGGGTTGGGAGTTTATCAAATTTGTGTATTATTGTGTTTTTGTCTCTTCTCTCTCTCTTTCCTCTGCCATGTCTTGTTATAATGTGATGTTAGATTCCCTGCCTTGTGAAAACCAAAATAGGAAGTTAGGAATAAAAAACAAGTGGGGGCAGTAATTTTGGCAAATGTGTAAAAGGGGTCAAAGATTCTCTGGCTAGTTTTTTAATTTTTTTTTCACCCTATTTAATGCAGTGGGTGACAGACATGATTATACATCTGAGAGTCATGTATGGGGGTTACTTTTTCATATCTGAATCAAACAATATATGCCATAGGAAAAATAAAGTTCAGTATTATAAGAATTTCGATCCAGATTTATTGTCTAAAGTAGTGATCGAAAATATGATGAAAGAAGATGTAGGATTACATTTCATCAAGGAAGTCTGGTTTTTAGAGCCTAGTGTTGGTTTTGACAAACGTCTTAGGCTCCTTGATAGTGACAAGGCAGTTATGGAAGCTGCAAATTCTGTTGGGAAGGACAATATGATGCATCTTTATGTGGTTCAAAGGAATGAGCCTAGCCCAAATATGCTGAGAAAGCAAAGCCCAATAACACAGCCCAATCCTCTATCTGGGGTAACTGAGCCCAATCCATCTGGTAGTAGTGTGAGTATAAAAACCAATCATGTGAGGGAAACCCTAGATTCTGTGCATCCCAAATCAAAACCCAAGACAAAACCATAAAACAAATGTCATGTAATTGAAGAGGCCGAAGATGATGATGATGCTCTATCTTTGGATCATGATGAAGATGATGAGGAGGCACAAATATTAGGGAGTGAGAGTTCTGACTCAGACAGTGAGTACTTCTTTTCTGAAAGTGAGGATGAGGATGATGATTTGTTTAAAGAGAATGTTGATCCGGGAGTTAATGACATAAGGGGTAAGTTAAGTGATGGAAGTTTGAGATTAGGGCTTGGGGATGTAGAAGTTCAGTTAGAGGATGAGATCTCAGAGCAAGATTCAGATGAGTTGAACAGTTTATCTGACTTAGATGACAATGGTCCATAAAAAAGGTATCCAAGTTTCAATGCTCTTACTGATTTTAAGAAGAAAATAGTGTTGAAGTGTGGTATGATCTCTGGATCTAATGAAATTTTTAGAAAGGATTTGAGACAGTTTTCTATAGAAAACGGTGGGGACTACTACTATCTGCATAATGATAAGAATAAGGTGTCATTGTATTGTAAGAATAAGTGTGACTATAGTATGAGCCATTCTAGAAAGAAGTATACCTGCAAGCAAATATATTGTGGATTTAAAGCCTGTGCTAGGAAGATGGATTATGATGGAAGTTTCCATTTAGAAACTTGGGAAGGGAAACACAAGTGTGGGTGGCAGCATAAGAATACTAAGTTGACTTCTAAGTGGTTGGCTGAGACTTATCTTGAGCATTATAGAGATGACCCTACATGGAAGTTGGTGGCTTTCATCAATGTTGTGAGGAGAGACCACAATGTACACATTACATATAACCACGTCTGGAAAGCAATGTTGGAGGAACATGGTGATGCAACAAAGCAATATGGGAGAGTGTATGACTATGCAACAACTTTGAGAAGGTGGAATCCAGGGTCATCTGCATTTCTGAAGATGGACATTGGTGATCTAGAGAAACCACTGTTTCAGATAATGTATGTGTGCTTTGAAGCTTGTAAGCTTGGGTTTTTAGAAGGTTGTAGACCTATCATAGGATTAGATGGATGTCACTTGAAGGGTGCATATACTGGTCAAGTCTTTGTGGCAATAGGAAAGGATGGAAATGACAACATATTTCCCATTGCTTTTGCTATTGTTGAGCAAGAGAGAAAGGACACCTGACTTTGGTTTGTGGACATTTTATTAAGGGATATTGGCCAGTGCAATCCAACTTTTATGTCTGATAGACAGAAGGTATGTATTGCTCTATACTGTCTTCTAATCTTTTTACATCTAATATGATGTCTTCTAATAATATGTTCATTTTGGCAGGGATTGTTAGAGGCAATACATGAACTAGCCCCTAATGCTGAGAAAAGAGCATGTGTCAGACACTTGTACCAGAATGTCAAAAACCAGTGGCCAGGCAAAGCTTTAAAGGATGATATTTGGGCAGCTGCAAGGGCGTGCATTGAGTCTGACTTCCAGAAAGCAATGGATGAGATCAAAGAGTTTAGTGTGCATTGTCATCAGTATCTTGTTGATTCAGATCCCAGGACTTGGTCAAGGCATGGATTTAGCCACTACACAAAGTCTGAAATGCTCCTCAACAACATCTGTGAGAGTTTCAACTCATTCATTCTGCCTGCAAGGGATAGACCATTGCTTAGCATGTGTGAGTGGATCAGGAGACAGCTTAATAAGAGATTTGTGGCTAAGCGTGAAGGAATGCAGACATATATGGGCAGGTTCACACCTAAGGCCAATAAGTTGATTGAATTGGCTAAGGAAGAGGGAAGAAGGAACTGTGTTGCTATATATGCTGGGGGGAGAGAGCTTTGAGGTGGATCATTTTGGGAAGACATTTGTTGTGGACTTAGGAGCACAAAGTTGTGGCTGCAACAAGTGGGACCTCATTGGCATCCCATGTGCACATGTTATGTGTTGCATCATTAAGGAAAGGCGTCAGGTTGAGGACTTTGTGCATAACTACTACACCAAGGAGAGATACTTGTTGGCATACAGACACATGATTAGCCCTATGCCAGGGGAATCTCAGTGGGAAAGGACTAATGACATCCCTCCACTACCACCTAAATTAGTTGTCCAATATGGTAGGCCTAAGAAAAAAAGGAAGAAGAGAAGCAGGAGAACAAGTGCCAAAGAAGAAAATCAGAATAGGAGGACCAAGGAACTGCTTAAACTGTGGCCAACTCGGGCACTACAAGAACAAATGCACAAATGCACCAAAAGGTCCAGGACCATAGAGAGAGCCTAACTTAGGAGGAAGCCCAAGAATAAGACCAATGTGGTTATTGGCTCACAGAAGAGGAAATACAACAAGAAGAAGGTAGTTCTCTTGTATTAAATTACAATTTATAAATTACAAACTATATCTAATGTGTTTCTCATGTCTCTAATAGGTACTTGTTAATCAAGCCACTGAAGCTGGGAATGCATTTGAACAAGGTGAGAACCAAGGAACTCCAAATATGTCCCAACAGAATTCCACAAATAGTTCTGGAGTTGCCTCTCAACATCAAAGTTCCCAGGTAAGAAATGTTCTATGTTACAACATAATATTGCCTTTTTATTTTTGTTCCAATGAATCTGATTTGACCTTAAATTCCCTTGTTTTTATAAGGTCCAACAATCAGCCACACAAGGGACACAAGGGCAGTGCAGCCAGACCCGTCAAGGTCCAAGTCAACTACCAAGGAAGCCTTATTTCCCTACCAGAGCACCCAAAAACAAAGTTTTAACCTCGGTGAGTCAGTTGCAAGGAGCTTTAAGGAGATCACCGAGGAACTTGTCTTAGACCAAGGCACTAGTTTATGAACATTATGTTGTCAATCATGTTTTGAATGAGGAAAACTGTTAAACCCTCATGTCTTATGTTATGTTATGTTATGGTATTCTGAACTTGTCTTAGACCAACCTAAATTCTGATAACAAATTCTGCAGGGGTAGAGTTGGTGGAATTGAGATAATATAAATTCTGCAGCAATTAATCACTTTGACCAACCTAAAAAACAGTCTTCCACACTAAATTCGCCACCAACCAAATTCCCCCTAATGCTCACTCTTCACTCTTCATCCTCCTATATATACCACTCTTCCATAGTGCAGAAATTGATCATCTTCTCAACTGAAATGGCTAATCCAGAAAATGTCATTGCTGTTAATCATGTTTTGAATGAGGAAAATTGTTAAACCCTCATGTCTTATGTTATGTTATGTTATGGTATTCTGAACTTGTCTTAGACCAACCTAAATTCTGATAACAAATTCTGCAGGGGTAGAGTTGGTGGAATTCAGATGAAATAAATTCTGCAGCAATTAATCACTTTGACCAACCTAAAAAACAGTCTTCCATAAAAAATAGTCTTCCACACTAAATTCGCCACCAACCAAATTCCCCCTAATGCTCACTCTTCACTCTTCATCCTCCTATATATACCACTCTTCCATAGTGCAGAAATTGATCATCTTCTCAACTGAAATGGCTAATCCAGAAAATGTCATTGCTGTCAATCATGTTTTGAATGAGGAAAACTGTTAAACCCTCATGTCTTATGTTATGTTATGTTATGGTATTCTGAACTTGTCTTAGACCAACCTAAATTCTGATAACAAATTCTGCAGGGGTAGAGTTGGTGGAATTCAGATGATATAAATTCTGCAGCAATTAATCACTTTGACCAACCTAAAAAACAGTCTTCCATAAAAAACAGTCTTCCACACTAAATTCGCCACCAACCAAATTCCCCCTAATGCTCACTCTTCACTCTTCATCCTCCTATATATACCACTCTTCCATAGTGCAGAAATTGATCATCTTCTAAACTGAAATGGCTAATCCAGAAAATGTCATTGTAGTCAGCTCCGACGATACAACCAATAGCGATTTCCCCGACGATTCGAGCCAGAGCGAAGAAAGGTTTTTCATGACTAAAATGAAGAGATCATTTGTAGAAGATGATTGTCGTCTAGTAAGTCCTAATCTTTTTTTCGACTTTGACATTTTTATTGAAGAATCCTTATTTAATCTCAAATGTTCTTTTGTATCCACTGCCTTTCGATCACGCCAACAAGTTTCTCAAGAGGTTCGTCAATGTCAATATCACCCTATATCAGGGCAACAAGTCATGGCCGGTTTTGGTAAAATTTAGCGACCGAAGCAAACCAAACAATTGCTATAGGTTTGGAAAAGGGTGGAGAAACTTTGTGGAGGAAGACAAAATAGTGAGAAATGATTCTTGTCTATTTGAGTACATGCCTGCAGACGCTGGTGGTCCGGTGTACGACGTCACTATCTTCAAAGGGTGAAGTTCACATGTTCTTCTTTAGGGGGTTTGTTTTTATCTTAGGTCGAAGTTCAGTATCTTTCTTATGTCCAAGTTATCCAAGCTATCTTATGTCCATGTGCTGCAAGCATCTATGCTGCAAGCATTTAGACTCTCGTTTCAATTTCCTTAATGAAATTTTCTTTTTTCTGTCTACAATAACACAATTAAATAACACAATGGTATAACACCATTTAGTAACAACATTCACTAACACCATTGAATTAAAAAACTGAGATTGGAACATATTTCTCCTTAGAAAACATAAATCACCCCATCCTAACACCAGTCAATACAGTAAACATAAACAAAATAGTGAGAAATGATTCTTGTCTATTTGAGTACATGCCTGCAGACGCTGGTGGTCCGGTGTACGACATCACTATCTTCAAAGGTTGAAGTTCACATGTTCTTCTTTAGGGGGTTTGTTTTTATCTTAGGTCGAAGTTCAGTATCTTTCTTATGTCCAAGTTATCCAAGCTATCTTATGTCCATGTGCTGCAAGCATCTATGCTGCAAGCATTTAGACTCTCGTTTCAATTTCCTTAATGAAATTTTCTTTTTTCTGTCTACAATAACACAATTAAATAACACAATGGTATAACACCATTTAGTAACAACATTCACTAACACCATTGAATTAAAAAACTGAGATTGGAACATATTTCTCCTTAGAAAACATAAATCACCCCATCCTAACACCAGTCAATACAGTAAACATAAACAAAAAACACCCCATCCTAACACCATCTGCTAAACCCACATGACAAATCCAATTAACACCAAGAAGAACACCATAAACACTACAACTGAGATTGGTAATTTCTTAGCACCTTCTAACTGTGACATTTTCTTAGCAAGAACTTCTGTCTGGACTTTGAATTCTTCCTTCTCAAACATTATTTGCCTTACTTGATCTTGCGGCTCCAAATTCTCAGATTCCATCCTCTTCTTCTCTTTAACTAGCTTGTTGATCACATTCATAACTCTTCCATTGTATTCTTCATCTCTCCACATGAAAAACTTACATTTTTGGTTTGTTCTATACAAAGCACAACCCCAGAAACGCCTTCCGTAGCTGTTATAAGTGTGTGTAGTGGATTCTGTCACTACATGACCACAATGACATACCATTTGTTGTGAGTTTATGGAAGAAGAAGTTAAGTTCGACATTATCACATGTCAACAGCAAAGTTACACTAAGAAACCTCAAATTAAGACTCAGCAACACTAACAATCTCAAATTTCATACAACCAAAACAAGAAAACACCCCCAATTTGCCCTAACAACAAATCGCGAAAAAAAACCCTAAATTCGCCCTAACCAGAAGAATGAAGAGAGACCGAGAAAGATAAAGAGAGATTGAGATCGAGTGTACTAACCTTGCGCGAGAGAGATCGAGCAAGACAGAGCAAGCGAAAGAGATCCCAGGGAAGATCAAGAGAGATCGAGCGAAGAAATCTGCAGAAAACATGTTATGTGTAAGGGTTAGGTAAAGGGTTAGAAAGATTAAAAGAAATTAAAATTGGGGTAAAAAATTAAAAGATGTAAAAAGATATTGAATTAAAGGAAAAAGATTAAAAGAAATTGAAAAAATAATAAAATAATAGCGTGTGAGGCGCGTTAACGAAGAAACATACGACATAAGGGGGCGGGTGGTTGTTTGGTGACGGAATGCGTTATCCGGGTGGTTTACGGTAAATAGTCGTTATCCGGGTGGTTTCTGGCAAATGGCCCTATTGGACGGGTGGTTTCTGGTAATTGACCCTAAAAAAATATATAACTTTTATCTACTTTTGCTAATTTTAATCTTCCTAAATAAATGATGATGTTTAGCTTGAACAATACATCTTCATTTATTTAACTTGAACAATACACACTTTTTTATTGAACAACATAGATCGTTCGGATGAACAACACAGACTCTTCTAATGAACAAAAGTTAAGAATGGAGCATGTTGTTTTGAGAAGACGATAAAGATAAAAAAAATGGATTGCACAACTCGTGTAAGAGAATCTTGTAACATATTAAATGGGTTAACAAGGAGATATTTTAGGAAAATGGTTTTATTTTATTTTTTCCTTTTAAGAAATTGTTCATTGAACAATTGAGCTATCATTAAATTTCAACTTTTTTTTTCAACCGTAGTATTTGATTAATCTAACGTTCTAGATAACTCCCTACTATTTACTATACGAACTCTTTTCACCGAAACTAGATTCTTTATGATACATTGTTAACTTGATTTTGAATTTTAAAATTTGTATGGCAAGAAAGAGAAAAGAGGGGGAAGAGGAGGGGGATGAGAGTTGGAGAGGGGATTTTAAAACCCATCCTAAAATTAGGCCAAGAAATATTTCAACATTATTTGTAGGAGAAGGAACCAAAATCACTCTTTTTATCCATGAACCAATTTACTAAAATGGACTAGGTTTGTTTCCTTTCCGTTTTCGACAATTTAAACAAATGCCACCATAATCTCTCGTTCTTGTTACGAATTAATGATGCATGGTCCAACTTACGATAGATAATTAACTTAAGATATACTACCTCCAATCACTAAAAATGTCATTTTAGCCTTTTATTTTTATTTGAAAAAAGATTGTAAGTTTAGGTAGTTAGTTACGAAATTTAATTAGTACTGTATTGAAAATAGCAAATTTTCACTCTTTTTTTGGTAAAGTTTTTATAGAATAAATAGACAGAGAGAATCTACAACTTCATGGTGAAGCAATGAAATACACAGGCACAAGGCAGAGCCTAGGAGCAAAGGAGAGCAAAGTTTGTAAGCAAAAACATGGGGGAACAAAATGAGAGAACATAGACAAAAGGAATCAAAGGCAATGGGCGCGATGGATCGTCCTGAGGTCGGAATGTTGTTGTTCCCCTTCCAATTCACATGAATTCCTTCTTTGATCGACTAAATGATAAGCTAATTATATGGTTGAGCCCTTGATGAGGATTTTATATGGGGAGCAAGTCCGGTAGACGAAGGAGGAGAAGGCAGAGCATCGGACATGATAAACAAAACGGTTCCCTAACTCTTTTGGAGCATTGTCCAGCCGATTGAGCCACTCAACGAGGTAAGGGATCCTAATAGAGATATGCAACCATTGAAGAATAAAATTCAGACCGAATTGGTGAAGGAGCAACCCGTCCAAAGGTGTTCCTCAGTTTCAACCCCCATGTTACAAAATTTGCAGAGATAGCTGGGAACACACCCCAATTATAGAGCTTCGAGAGATTAGGGAGACGGTTAAGAGAAAAGAGCCAACAGATAAAGGTTGTGGCAAGGGACGCGAAGACCACCCCAAATACTAGAGCACCAACTAAGCAAGAGAAGCCCATAGAGTGATGATAGAGGCAGGATCAGAATTAAGAAGGAGCTCATCGCGAATACGAATCATTAGACTTAAGCTCCACATCCCAAATATAGGAGCCCTTGAGGCAGAATCTCAAAATGCAGCGCTGGAAAATCGAGCGAGGAACCCTAAATTTCTCTTTTTCTACAATTATGAGTGTTGATTGATTAAAAAAGAGGTGAATTATGAATTTTGAAAGAAACTAATAAGAATATATAATAACTATTCCTTGAATAGTGTGCAAATGTCTAAAATGATAGTGTTTGATGAACGGACGTAGATAGTGTTTGGGCAAATTTTGATTTACGTATTGGACATGGACCTATTACGCATAGGCTCGTGCTCCTCCACTTCCTCTATCGATGAACAAACTTTAATATCGATTGTTGACACTCAATCAATATTTTCTATATGTAAAATATGTGTTTTGTAATTATTCGTTTATTCATTTCAATTCATGATGTATTTTCAAAGATTGATCGTAGTGGATAATGTACACGTTTATGTCTATCTAATATATTAAAGTTAAGGTTTTTCATGACATGAGAGTGATTTTAGGTGAAATGTGTTAAGTTATTAGATTTTTCTTTTTTATGCTAAAATTATTTTATTATAAAATAACCATCAAAATATAATATTAACAAATTTTATTATGGTTCACTAAATTAATACAAGCCATATGTAGAGGCCGGCTTGGGTAGGAAGCCATCTTAAAATAGGAAATGTGAAGCGCGATGTGGACAGTAGGATGGAAGAGATCTACAACTATTAGGGCGCGCGCTTCTTTCAGTTAAAATTTTATTGAAGCAGGGGAAATTCAGTCAATTCCCCATGACAATAAGGGTCTTCTTCCTCCCCAAGTTACAGTTCACGTGCGAATTTGCTCTCCAGCTTTGTTCCCAATTGGAGCTTCTAGGTTTGAGCTTCGATCGGAATTGGAGCTTGCCTATTATCAACAATCACCTCATCCATCTCGTTTCTTCATCTCCTCCATCCATTCTTTGTTTTAGCCATGGATATCCGTAAATTAATTCAAGTTTTCCTATCACTCAATTTTATAGTGTTTGAGCTTAATTCGCCATGAAAACCTATGTTATAGCTTGAAGGGAGTCACCATAAATCAATTGATGTGTTTTTCGTTCTTTTCTGCGTAGCTGATTTGGTTGTGATTTTGTTTGCTGTGTGAACCTTGTTTCTGGCATGATTTGGTGCTATTTATGAACATTACGTTTTATTTATGAACATTACGTTTTATTTATGAACATTTGTTGTTAACATATGAACATTTTTCATATTTAGGTTTCAGCGTCCACATCGACTGCAATTGTTATCACCTATGATATGTCTTATGCAATTAGTGTTCCAAGTGCTGATATGGTCAGAACTGATGATGTTGATGCTAATGTTAATATTGTTAGAAATGATGAGGTTGATGTTAATGAATATTATGAGGTTCAATTATCACCAAATGGAATGACATATTATATCCTTGTTTGCCCAGAAGCCATGAAGCCTTCAGTGGGGGTGACCTTTCGACATTGGAGGAGGCGTTTAAGTTTTATTCCCACTATGTATTTGCTTGTGGTTTTGGAGTTCGCCATGGGACTGTCTCTAGATCAAAAGACAAGCTGACTATATTGAAGCAATATCTCTTGTGCACTAGGGAAGGATATAAGATTGGGAATCAGAATACTAGCCAAAGGATAAGGTCTTCCAATAGGGTTGGTTGTAAGGCTAAAGTAAAGTTACAATATATTGCAAGTCTTGGTTATATAGTTTATGGGTTTGAAGAACGCCATACTCACGCTCTTGTGATGGAAAGTCACTGTCATATTATGAAGACCAACAGAAAGCTTGATGCAGGCCACAAATAGTTTATTTTGGATTGCTCAAAAGCGAACATAGGCCCCGTTTGTTCTTATCGACTTTTCAAGGAGATTGTGGATGGGTATGCAAATATTGGTGATTCTACTGCTGATTTCAAAGATCATAGAAGAGATATGTTGGCCTACTTTGAGGGTTCAGATGCGCAGACGGTTATCAATTGTTTTATAAAAAATAGGGAGCTTTGCCCTGCATTTTATTTCGACTATGGTTGTCGATTCTACCGATCGTTTGACCTGTATATTTTGGTGTGATCCTATATGCCGAAAGAATATCTCCTACTTCGGCGAGGTTGTGTCGTTTGATGCAACATACAGGACCAATGGGTATTCATATTTTCCATTTCTACATTCTGCATTTTCAACTTCATTCGTCTTTGTTTATGAACATTATGTTATGCAAATGAAAATTGTGCAGTTTCTTTTGAACATGTTATTCTAACTATTCAGCCCATGTACAAGTACAACTTAGTGTTTGTTCCTTTCAATGGTCTTGATAACCATAATTTTAGTGTTGGCTTGCTATTCAGAAAAGACAAAGGATCCTATGTGTGGCTTTTTGAAAACTTTAAGACGACAATGGGACATGATCCGAAGATTATTGTTACGGATCAAGACGGTTCAATGAAGTCTTCTATTGAGACTGTGTTCCCTCAATCTGTCCACCATCTCTGCATGTGGCATATCATGCAGAAAGTGCTAGGGAAGATGAAAATGATAACACTATTGGAGGTAATTTTAGGATTAAGTGTAACAATATTGTTTGGAGTCATGAATTAGAGCCAACTAAGTTTGAATTCCATTGAAGGTGTTGTTCGAACAATACAACTTCCACAATACGAAATGGTTCGATGACATGTTTACTATTCGTCAATACTCGATTCCAAATTATTTTAGAGATGTCATGTTTGGCGGTGTTTTGAGGATGACTTTAATTTCAGAGTTTGTGAACAGTTACTTTGGGCATTTCACAGACAACTATTATAGGAATGTGGAGTTGGTTATGCACTTTGAATCTGCCTTGGATAGTCAAAGACACAGTCAAGCGAAGTTAAATCATGACGATGCTACCATGGTACCTGATTTAAAATTGAAATTGGAAGAGGGTGCTTCCAAACAATACACTTTATCTGTTTTCAAACTGGTTCAGAAACAGATCTTTTCTGCTTGCTTCGTATGCAATGTTGTTTATATCGATAAGCAAATTGGGTATACCATTTATACTATAAAAGAGGGAGACCTACATCCCGTCAAAGTTATGCACCGACACGCGGAAGTTGAAGTTATCAGTAGTTGTAGGATGTTCCAATGTATAGGCTTGCCATGTTTTCATATAATTCTAGTGTTTAAGTCGCTTGAGATGAATGATATTCCAAGGACATATGTTGTCAGACGATGGACCAAGGCAGCTACGATCACCCCAATATTCAGCATTGATGGCATTATTGTTGATTAATGTGGTGCTATGAACCAAAAAGAAGTTGTGAGGAGTGAGGTCATATCAAATTTCTACAACTGCCTGGCTATGTTAGAAGATAATTTTGCTCGTTTGAATCAATTTTCAAGCATTATTAAGGAGCATAAGAAAATGCTTTCTAGCCTTCATGAGTTTAGTGTCATCGAAGCATCAATTGTGAAGAATGCAGAGGCTTTGGTTGGAACAAACATAACTACTGACGTCACTATCTCTCCCCCCCCCCAGAAAAGCTAAGAATTAAGGGAGTGGATTGTGTATCAAGTCTGGTAAGAAAGTCACAGTTGTCAAGTCTTTGCTTCCAACAGGTGTTGCGGTAAATGCAAACAACTCACCATACACAACATGCGCACTTGTAAGAAGGGTTGAGATATCAATCACTTCAGTTGTTTCATCATGAGAGGATCATGTCTTTTGAAGCTTTATTTCGATTGCTTTTACATTAGCTATTATATGAACATAACTCTTCAATATATGAACATAAATATTCAAACAATGAACACTATCTTCAATATATAAACAATCTATTTTACACGCAGTTTTACTTGCGTTTCATGTAATGGATTTCATGTGTCCATGTATGACATTTCAAAGTCACTCTATGAACCTTTTCTTACAAGCTGGTTTTTGTATTTTCAGTATGCATTTGCTTGTGGTTTTGTTTAGAAGAGTTTATTTCTTTCTTTGCCTTTTAGTGAACATTTTAAGTCAATCTTGAACAAGAAAGCACAGGATGTGAACCACAATAGAAATTTTAGTAGAAAATATTTCCTTCATCATATTAGTTTGTTCCATGAACAAAAGACAATTGTTCCATTAATCAAGACATAGTTTGTTGCACGAACAAAGACAAAACGTTTATGAACAAAGTTAAACCTACCATCCAGAACATTACATCTTACCATCCATCTAGATTCAAATATCCACAAAATACTTATCCACAAAATACTTATCCATAAAATGTTATCCAGAAAAGTCAAGATTCTTCCGAGCACTAGTCTCCATTCACAATCACATGTGTTACCTTCTTCACCTCCTCCTTGTACTTCAATAGGTTCTGCTCCAATTTCGACTTGAGTTGATTTGTATCCAACATGATAATCTTGTGCATATACTTGACCCTTAAGACCTTAGTTGCCTTCTTACAATTTTGAGCAGTTAGTTCATCTTCCCATCCTTGGTGAGATACACCCATGTAGGTCTCCAAATGTCGCATTGTATATATTCCCGAAGCTTGCTTGCAACACCCCACGGTATATCGACAAGTATCGGCTTTATCTTCGGCTCTCGTAGCCTCTTCTTCTTGATATGCAACCTCCTTAGATCAAGATATATAAAAAGTGACAAGTTCCCTCTTTAACATATATGAATGTTAGAATGTAATTATTGATCATGTGTGCTATATCAATGAACATTTTCTAATTGTTAGGGATTACTTACCAGTAACTCAATTGTCTCACCATATTTTTCTTCGAATGGGGTTGTCAAGGATTTTTATAGCAGGGTATTTCAGATTGAAGGAAACAAGTATGTAATGACCACCATCCATGAGCACGGGGACCAAAATATAAGTGAAAAAACATGATGTGATGTTAGTCTTTCCACCTCTAGTTAAAATTTCAGATTGAAGGAAACAAGTATGTAATGACCACCATCCATGAGCACGGGGACCAAAATATAAGTGAAAAAACATGATGTGATGTTAGTCTTTCCACCTCTAGTTAAAACATCAATCTGCACTATTTTATTTTTAGAACCTACCATGTCAATATCTTTTCTTTCTCTCCCATCAACAAGTGACAAAGCTTCATTCAGCATATCAACAAAACCTTGCCTTTCCTTTTCAAAATTAGCCTAAATTTGAAGTGAAAATGAGTTTAATCATGCAGTTTTCTTAAAATTAACTACAAAATTTATGAATATAAGTGTTAATGACTTGCAGGGCTGCACACTTTTGCAAAAAGCATGCATGGTTTGCTGCTACTTTTTGCATTTTCTCCCCTGTTCACTAGAAAACTCCATATGTCAATGATAACCAGATTGACCATACCATCGATGTTGCGCATTTGAACACTGCTTGCTTTCAAGCCCTCATATTCATACATTCCATTTAGAAACTTGTCATCCATACAAGAATATGAGCATATAAGTATTCAGTCAACAAGAATATGAGCCCTGTATTTAACTTACTCGATAACAAGGCAATCTGTGAATACAAATGCCCACAGAAGGTTGTGCTCGTTACTTAGCTTGCCTCCTATTGTAATAGTTCTCTTCGTCCATGGTCTCTTATGTTGCTCGCAAAGTCTTGCTTTTCTTTTTGGACGGATAGCCTCTATCACTTCTTGTTCTTCTGTCGCCTTCCTCTTAATTATGACCAAACTAGAAAACAATATGAACAAGAACAATTACTAGATATTAACCCTCATTTTTTGGTTCTTCTGGCTTCTTAACTTCTGATGCCGACTCTTTAAACTTCACAATCAACCTAGGTTTCTTTTGTCCATCAGTAGCTTCATGTCCAACAATTTCTTCATCTTCAGATGCATCTTGCCCGTCTTCAGAAGCATCTTGTTCATCTTCAGACGACCCTTGTTCATTATCAGCAACAACTTGTTCATCATCTGGCTCTGTATCAGCTCCCTCTTCATCACCTTGTTCATAGACATCACCATCTTGTTCATTGCCAGCAACCCCTTGTTTTGTAGTAGCTTCCTCCAGCAGATAGATGTTTTCCTCAAGCATCTTTTGCACATTCATTACCACATTCCTAAGACACCCATTCTTGAACTCACAAGGTAAGTTATGAATCTCCTCCAGAAGGTCAACAAGATATTTTTGACATTTTGATGCCTTACTTTCTATTAATTTCATGCAACCCTGTTATGAATATGAGAAAACACAAAGTTTGAACCTCAACATCCAGATTTTGAACATGTATTACAATGAAATGAACGATAATAATTACCTCTAAAGTAGTTGGTTTTTCTTTTTGGGCTTGCAACTGGGGTGGTTGGTTTGAAGTACCCTCTCCATAAGCTATTGACATGGTGTTGTTGTTGGCTTTTTTAAGATCATGCCCGATTCCAAACCTCCCAAACTTGTCCTCAGATTTCTGTCTTTCCTTCAAATCCTTATAATTCCATGCTAGAAATATGGGGAAACCACTCTTTCTTGGCTTCCCTGCTAGATTCACTCGATCAACATAGAATAATTGTGGTATTTAGAGAAAGAAACAAGATATAATTAGTAAAATATAACAAGGATAATTGATATTCAAGTAGAAACAAGAAGCACACAAATTACTTATAGTGAGAAACAATATCGTCCCTTGAAAGAATCCATTCTTATTTTTGTTCCACTCAGTCTTTGACTCCACAAGTTCCCTAATGACATACTGACATCAATTCATGTTTGCAACATCATTGACATCATCAATGAACAATTTCTTCTTGCATGGGCTTCGTTGGTTGCTCTGCACTAGCGTTGCGATGAACAAGGCAAGAAACTGTCTTTTGAACAAGCTCTCATTCTTCTCTGTCTTCAGCATTTCCTTTATCTTATGTGGCCTATTATCATCATCACCGTACTTCTTAAGCCATGCGTTCATCACAGTAGGATCATCCTTCTCTTTCCTTATAGGGACTTCTTTGTGTGCTTTTGGCAAACCCAAAATCCTGTGCACATGAAGCCATATAACAGTGAGGATACAAACTATATCAATGAACATGAAGCCTATATCAATGAGCACTAAACCTATATCAATGAACATGAAGCATATAATAGTGAGGATACAAACTATATCAATTGACGACGCGAATTTGTCGTGTGCCAAGTCAAGTAATCCTAACATGAAAACTGAGTAATATAGTGCGCAAGCAAGGGTCGAATCCCAAGAGAATCAGTTTATCAAATTCTTAAGTTATCACAATGACTAACCAATAAACGTAACCAAAAGGGGGATTTTTATGGTTTTGATACGAAGTATCGAATGTCAACTTGGTTATAACAATATTAAGCGAAGTGTTCCACTTAGCGATTATCCACAATTAGATTAACAAGTTGATCTTAGAATCCTTTTCATCCCTATGTCAAGTTCTCAAGTGATCGTTCTAATTCCTGTTCTTGAATAGTTATTAGTCCAACTAGTCCTAACAACCCTTACTCGATTATAACTTTGAAACTATCAAAGTTCAATAACAAAGTAGCAATGCATTCAGGAATAGATAGATACATGCAATATCATGGACAACTAGTCGGATACTCGACATGTACTCAACTCTCTTCTCTAATAACAATCACAACTAGTTCATGCAAATAGATTGTGCTACACAACAAGTATGATAATTCAACTAGAAGTATCAAACTCTAGCAATATGAATAAGATAAAACTAACTTAGGTGATCAATCTAAAGTAGTAAATCTAGTTCATCGACAATACAAACAAGAGAGTTGAGACAATCAAAGAGTAGATGATAAGCGGTGTTTTACATACCGCAACTATGGATTATTAGCTAGTTTTGTATAGGATTATGTTATTTGTTTCTATGTAATCTGTATCATGGAGCTGTTCGAGAGAAGATTTACATACGAGATTCCAAGAGATGATACAAGCATTGGAAGCATTGAAGCATAAGGAAGAAGCTGCTGAAGAGGAAGACGAAGACGAAGACTTGAAGAAATCAGCAGGTTCTGCCTCAGACAACAAAGCCGCACCCGCGGGTCTCAAGCCGCACCCGCGGGTTTCACCTTCAGCCAAGGCCTTCGAGGAAGCTCAAGCCGCGCCCGCGGGTCTCAAGCCGCGCCCGCGGCCCTCTGCCATCCAGAACATCTGAAGAAACTAAAAACCGCGCCCGCGGCTCTCAACCCGCGGGTGCGGTTCCTCGACAGAAGAATCAAATTGATGTCTTTGCCATTTGAAGTAATTTGTGTTTAATTTTGTAACTTTCCATACGTTTTTTAGACCTTAATTCGGCTGTTACATCAGCTGATACTATATAGGTAGTGGATGATCATCCTTGATCATCTAGTCTTGTTTTTGCTTAAGTTTTTGGAAGAGTTTTCACAAACTTATGAGTTGCTAAAGTTCCTTTGTTTCACTTGGCGTTTGAAGCTTTTGGATTCAACAAGTTGTGAGTTTATCCTTTCCTTTTGTCTACTCTTTGATTGTCTCAACTCTCTTGTTTGTATTGTCGATGAACTAGATTTACTACTTTAGATTGATCACCTAAGTTAGTTGTGTCTTGTTCATATTGCTAGAGTTTGATACTTCTAGTTGAATTATCATACTTGTTGTGTAGCACAATCTATTTGCATGAACTAGTTGTGATTGTTATTAGAGAAGAGAGTTGAGTACATGTCGAGTATCCGACTAGTTGTCCATGATATTGCATGTATCTATCTATTCCTGAATGCATTGCTACTTTGTTATTGAACTTTGATAGTTTCGAGGTTATAATCGAGTAAGGGTTATTAGGACTAGTTGGACTAATAACTATTCAAGAACAGGAATTAGAACGATCACTTGGGAACTTGACATAAGGATAAAAAGGATTTTATGATCAACTTGTTAATCTAATTGTGGATAATCGCTAAGTGGAACACTTCGCTTAATCTTGTTATAACCAAGTTGACATTCGATACTTCGTATCAAAACCCCAAAAACCCCCCCTTTGGTTACGTTTATTGGTTAGTCATTGTGATAACTTAAGAATTTGATAAACTGATTCTCTTGGGATTCGACCCTTACTTGCGCACTATATTACTTAGTTTGCATGTTAGGATTACTTGACTTGGCACACGACAAATTAGCCTCGTCAAATTTGGCGCCGTTGCCGGGGAATCAAATTTTCTTATTTTTAAGTTCTTATCTTGACTAACTTTAGTGTTGACTAGTGAATGGTCAACACCCGTTCTACTAATCAGCCTCTTTCTATTCTTGATTCAGAGATCGAGAGAACTTTTCATCGGAATCGAAGAGAGAACAGAGTCGGGACTGAGATAGTAGAAATGGCCGATCGAGAAGCTCTTGCTGAAGTGCAACGTCAATTGGCTGACATGCAGTTGGTCGTTAATGCTCAACGAGAGCTAATTGAGACAAGGCTGCCAGGAGGTGGTGTTACTCGCACTTTGAGAGAGCGGCAAACACCGAACCTGACACAGCAACCTCAAGCTGTGGTTATTCCACCCCTTGCTCATGGGGTGACTTTCGAGCTCAAGTCGGGGGTGATCAATTTGCTCCCAAGTTTCCATGGTTTGGCTGGTGAGGATCCAATCATGCATCTGAACCAATTTCATGACATTTGCATGACAACCAAACCGCCAAACGTCACGGAAGAGCAGATTAAGATGAGAGCCTTCGGGTTCACTTTGAAGGATGGTGCTCGTTCTTGGTATTACCATTTGCCAACCGGTTCGGTTGATAATTGGGAAAAGTTGCACAAGGTGTTCTTGAGCAAGTATTTTCCAGTGAAGAAGGCAAATGCTCTCAAGAAGGAGATAGCCCATGTCGAGCAAAGTGAAGACGAAACGCTCTATGACTACCTTGAACGCTTCAAGGGGTTGTGTGCTTCGTGCCCTTTCCATGGGTATGATACCGAGGATCTTGTGCTCTACATTTGCAATGGTCTCCTTAACCAAGAAAGGAGGATGGTTGATGCTGCTTGTGGTGGGAATATTCTCAACATGACGCCGGAGGATGCCATGGAGAAATTGCAAGATATGGCTGAGAGCACAAGAAGTTTTGGTAGGATATACACCAAAAAGGGAGTGCATGCAGCAAGTTCAGGGGATCCCGCTCTTGTAGCTGAGCTTGTAGAGTTGAAGAAGATGGTCTCTCAGCTGCAAAAAGGACAACAACAACAAGTAAAGGTATGTGGTATTTGTTCTGACCCTTCTCATTTTACAGATAAATGCCCTGAGCTTGAAGGTGAAGATGTTGCTGATGTCAATGCTGCTGCTGGTGGGTATGGACCCCCACGACCTCGTGGTGATCAACAAAATAACTACAACCCGAGGTATAGAGATCATCCCAATTTTCGGTGGCGTGATCCAAATGAGCCCCAACAACAAGCTCAAGGCCCTCGACCCAATGCTGGACCATCTACTGCGGAGCTGCTGAGATCCTTGACTCAACACTTCACAACTCATGTTCAAACGACTGAGTCGAGCATCAAGAACATGGAGAAGCAAATTGGGCAGTTGGCTGAAGCTGTTACCACCATTGCACAACAAAATTCCAATTCTCTACCGTCCCAAACGGTGGTGAATCCAACCAGAAATGTGAGTGCAGTGACAACAAGAAGTAGTAAGATTTTGGGGGAAACCAAAAACGTTGTCGAGGCTTCGACAGAAAAATTAGATTCTGAGGACAGCCAAGAACCGCGCCCGCGGGTAGAGAACCGCACCTGCGGCTCATCCACCGAGGTAAATATTCCAGATTTTCCTTTACAAAATGCTGAACTCGAAGTGGAGGATCGGGGGGATTTCCAGTTGAGACAGGACAACTACGTTCGTCCCAACTTTCCACCTCTCGACTCCACCAAGCCTCCCGCCCCGTTTCCCGATGCCCTTAGGAACACCAAAAGGCCGGAAAACGACAAGGAGCTGTTTGAGACGTTCAGCAAATGTGAGGTAAACATCCCCTTGCTCAAGTTAATCAAAAGCATTCCTCGATATGCAAAGGTTTTAAAAGAACTTTGCACAATCAAGAGGAATCAAAAGTTGAAAGGGCAACAAAAGGTGACGGTAAGCGAACGGGTGTTGACCATTCACTAGTCAACACTAAAGTTAGTCAAGATAAGAACTTAAAAATAAGAAAATTTGATTCCCCGGCAACGGCGCCAAATTTGACGAGGCTAATTTGTCGTGTGCCAAGTCAAGTAATCCTAACATGCAAACTAAGTAATATAGTGCGCAAGTAAGGGTCGAATCCCAAGAGAATCAGTTTATCAAATGCTTGAACGACTTGCCGGTCGTCCATATTATTGCTTCCTAGATGGGTATTCAGGGTATTTTCAGGTTGCTATTGCACCCGAAGATCAAGAGAAGACGACGTTTACATGTCCCTTTGGCACTTTTGCATATCGTAGGATGCCTTTTGGATTATGTAACGCGCCCGGGACCTTTCAACGATGTATGGTAAGCATCTTCTCGGAATACATTGAACATTTCATAGAAGTTTTTATGGATGATTTTACGGTACATGGGGATAGCTTTGATGCATGTTTACATCATTTGTCACTTGTGCTTAAAAGATGTGTAGATACTAATCTAGTATTGAATTCTGAAAAGTGTCATTTTATGGTTGAACAAGGGATAGTATTGGGGCACATAATTTCAGCTAGGGGTATTGAGGTCGATAAGGCAAAGATTGACGTTATTCAATCATTGCCTTATCCTACTAATGTGCGTGAAGTGCGTTCCTTCCTAGGCCATGCAGGTTTTTATCGCAGGTTTATCAAGGACTTTTCTAAGATCTCCACGCCCCTATGTGAGCTTTTGAAAAAGGAAGCTACTTTTGACATGTCGAATGTGTGCAAGAAGGCATTCGACACTCTGAAAGCCCACCTCACCGAAGCACCAATCATCCAAGTACCCGATTGGTCTCTACCCTTTCAGATCATGTGTGATGCTAGTGATCATGCGGTGGGAGCCGTTCTTGGTCAAAAAGTCGGAAGAGCAATGCACGTCATCTACTATGCTTCCACGACTTTGAACGGAGCTCAGAGGAATTACTCCACCACGGAAAAGGAGTTGCTAGCCGTGGTGTTTGCCCTTGAAAAATTTCGGCAATATCTTTTGGGCACGAAGGTGATTATCCACACGGACCACGCTGCTCTTCGTTATCTCATGACGAAGAAGGAATCAAAGCCAAGACTCATCCGATGGGTTTTGCTCTTAAGCGAGTTCAATGTGGAAATCCGGGACAAGAAGGGAGTCGAAAACTCCGTAGCTGATCATTTGAGCCGGATTGTAGCAGAGGACGGAAAATTACAGGTTCAAATTCAAGGTACGTTCCCGGACGAAAACTTGTATCAAATTAATTCTGCATTTTCTGTTTCTGCTGAGTACGAGCCGCACCCGCGGCTAGGGAACCGCACCCGCGGTTTATGCTCTCACGAACTTCCGGAAAAGAGAGCCGCGCCCGCGGCTAGTAAACCGCACCCGCGGTTTGTGTTTCCCAGAAATCTGTCTGCAAGGAGAGCCGCGACCGCGTCTCAATAACCGCGATCGCGGTTTTCTTACAGCCGAGTATGCAGAAATTGATCCCGAATACAAGCTTTTCGCCCTCCGGTCTTTCAAACCATGGTTTGCCGATATCGTGAACTATCTGGTTCGCGAAGAATTCCCGCCAAACTACACCAAAGCTCAAAAAGATAGGATCAAGCGGGAATCACGTTTCTACGTTTGGGATGACCCCTACCTATGGAGACATTGTGTTGACAAGGTAATCCGACGATGCCTCCCGGATAACGAGGTACAGTCTGTCCTTACTTTTTGTCATTCTCATGCATGTGGGGGGCATTTTGGGGCTAATAAAACGGCTAGGAAGGTATTGGACGCCGACTTCTATTGGCCACACATCTTTCGGGATGCGTTTGCCTTTTGCAAAGCTTGCGACCGATGCCAAAGGGTCGGAAAAATTTCTAAACGAAATGAGATGCCACAAACACCATTAGTCTTTTGTGAGATTTTTGATGTTTGGGGTATTGATTTCATGGGACCCTTTCCTAGTTCGTTTGGGAATTTATACATTTTACTTGCGGTGGACTACGTTTCCAAATGGGTGGAAGCGAAGGCCACCAGAACTGATGATTCCCGAGTGGTAGCAGGTTTCTTGAAGGAGAATATCTTTTCTCGTTTTGGGATTCCAAAGGCTCTTATAAGTGACCAAGGTACTCACTTTTGCAACAAGACGGTGAGTGCACTTTTAAAGAAGTACCATGTCACTCAACGAGTCTCAACTGCTTATCACCCCCAATCCAATGGACAAGCTGAGGTGTCCAATAGGCAAATCAAGGGGATTCTGGAAAAGACGGTGGCTCCTAATCGAAAGGATTGGAGTTTAAGGTTGGATGATGCACTTTGGGCATATAGGACTGCCTACAAAACTCCAATAGGAATGTCCCCATATCGACTTGTGTTTGGAAAGGCTTGTCACCTTCCGGTGGAGTTAGAACACAAGGCGTGGTGGGCGGTGCAAAAATGCAACATGGAGTTGGATGAGGTAGGCGACTTTAGGAAGTTGCAAATCCAAGAGCTTGAAGAGATACGCCGGGATGCGTATGAGAATGCGGTGATTTACAAGGAAAAGACGAAGGCTTGGCATGACAAGAACATCTTGAGGAAAGATTTCAAGGTGGGAGACAAGGTCTTGCTCTACCAATCTCGTCTTCAACTTTTTCCGGGTAAGTTGCGATCCCGGTGGAATGGCCCGTATGTTGTTGCTCGCGTCTTTCCTCATGGCGCCATGGAGTTGTTTGACAAAGACAACCACAACGTCTTCAAGGTGAATGGTCAAAGGTTAAAACCTTACCATGAGGGATTCACCAAAGTGTCTTTCGATGAAATGGCTCTAGAAGAGCCAACTTTGGAAAATTGAAGACGGGAAACCAAGTCGAGCCACGACTCTAACCAAGGCGCTGCTTGGGAGGCAACCCAGGGTATTCTTCTTTTTCCCTTGAATTTCATTTTCTTTTTAATTGTTTTGTTTTCTATTTTCTAGGAAGTCAAGACGAGAAGACGATGGTCGTTTGCTACTAAAGGAATTGACGGTTCTTCTTTTCGTTTATAAAAAAAAAAAAAAAAAAAAAAAAAAGAAAAGGAATTGACGGTTCATCTTCTACCCTTCTCCATATCAAAATTCATCTTCTACCCTTCTCCATATCAAATTTCATTTTCTAACCCCTACCACATAAAACTCTCCCACCACATAAAACTCTCTCTTCCCACTTCCCTCATACCCTACCTCTCAAAAATCAAAAACCTCCCACCAAACCCCTCTCTCCCAACACCAACACACTCCCACCAAATCCTCCTCACCACCCGCACACGCACCCGCACCCGCGCCGGCATCCAACCGCAACCGCGGCTCAAAAGCTACCATCCGCACCCGCACCCTCACCCTGCCCAGACGATTTTGTCTCGACGAAACCGCACCCGCGGCTACAAACCCGCACCCGCGGCCTCGCCCTGCCAAGAAATCTCCAGCTCGCACAAACCGCACCCGCGGCCCCAAAACCGCGCCCGCGGTTCCCTCCTCGCCAGAAATCAGACAAAAGAAAAAACCGCACCCGCGGCCCCCAACCCGCGCCCGCGGTTTCCACCTCTGTCGTCCATTTTACTGATTTCAGTAAGTTCTTCTCCCAACCGCACTAATCATTGTTGATTTGCTTACGCCTCGGGGAGGGCTTTTTGCTATTGTGCTGTTGCTGCTGCTTGGTATATTTGTTGTGTGCGGATTTGTGGTAGCATTTGTTTTGCGTATA
The DNA here is from genome assembly GCA_029168935.1 of Oxyria digyna. Classification (NCBI taxonomy): domain Eukaryota; kingdom Viridiplantae; phylum Streptophyta; class Magnoliopsida; order Caryophyllales; family Polygonaceae; genus Oxyria; species Oxyria digyna. Next base: position 58,090,439 of record JAPVLV010000001.1, on the reverse strand, counting down.
CACTCTGATGGCTGCAGCAGGAACATCCCGAGGCCACAAAAATGATTTGTGGCAACAACAGGTTCAGACCAACTTAGCTTATTTAAGGGCTAAGCAGTGTGTAGCCACGAGATTTTTTCATCCACGTACCCTCGATGATTTGGGTATGTCTGCATGCACTGAAGCCATGCTTGAGCACGCAGGGCTGCAGGGTTTCTTGTACAGGTCAGCCCCCACTCATGCCGAGGCTACCTATCAGTTTCTGGCAAGCCTCAAGACCAAGACCGTCTCGGAGACCACCTTCATCTCGGCCATCCAGTTCATTTACAATGGACGGTCCTTTACAGTTCAGGCCGAACAGCTGCGCCACATCTTGGGAATCTCTCAGGTTCCCTCTGCAGATTATGACACTACAGTTGGCGACAGCCCGACACAGGTCTGGTACACATGGACGGGACAAGTTCGGGACACCCATGGTAATGACTACAATGCTAAGATGTCCCATCCATGTCTCCGCCTGACACATCGAGCCCTGTCTATGGCCTTCTTTGGGCTTTCTGAGGTGAACAAGGTGCCTGCATACCAGCTGAAGTATCTGTATGCTCTTATGCCGGAATGTCAGGTAATTCCGGATTGGCTCTCACTTTTTGTTCACTCCTGTAAGATAGCCCGCTCAAAACCAAGGGGGCAGATTGCTTTGGGTGGCATGATCACCCTCATCTTAGAGGCTGTCGTCCCCTACTGGGAGACGCTTGACTGCGTAGGTAGTCCGGACCCCTCACTGGGTCCCTATTTGCTGGATACCACGTTTCTGCAAACCCGACTTAGGTGGCTCAAGTCGGTTACAGTAAATGAAGACGAGCGGATGTGGGTTTGGCTCGGTCCTCCCGAGATTGCTCTCACCGAGGATTTTGCTTATGGGCCAGCCCATACTTTTAGGGTCAACCCAGCACCCGCTCCCCCTCGTGCAGCTGCTCGACGACGAGCTCGCGGTGGGATCAGCATCCAGGAGCCGGTTCCGCAGCTGGATCAGCAGCCAGCTGACCTTGAGGATGATGATGATGACAACTTCCAGGAGCCTGCCCCTCGTTTTCAGCCTCAGAGGCAATGGGGCGAAGGCTCATCATCTGCAGCTCCTGCTGACATACCTTGGGAGCAGCGTCTTTTCGAGCGGATCGAGTTTGTCTACCAGTCGGTTCAGACGGTGAACCAGAATGTTGAGAGGCTGCAGCAGTCGGTGGATGACTTACGGCTCGACATGCATGCTCGTTGGCCCGAATATCCAAAACGGGATGACCCGGATCAGTGAGCTTCTTTCTCTCTTCCTCATTATTTTTCTATGTCTTACACACTGAGGGCATTGTGCACTATAAGTATGGGGGAGGGAAATTAGTTCATTGCTTATCCTAGAGTAGTTTCATTTCCTTGTTATTTCCCTTCGGTTTTTATTTTGTTGTACTTTGCATGGAATTAAAAACAGAAAAAGCCACAAAAATACGAAAAAAGGCAAATGAAAATCCTGGGATGGAAAAATCCATGCAATAAGCGGGTAGTTCGGCTTGCATTAGGCTTGGCAAAAAAGGACTTGAGGGCGGTAAGGAATGGTGAGATTGAAAATGAAATGAGTGGCTAGGTGAAAACCTTTCGAGGCGCCTAGGCAAAATGAGTGAAATGAGTGTCTTAGGACAAAATTTTTTGCATGATAACCACTATGGAAGACCAAAATTGATAGATTTCTTTCTCATCATATTGTTTGTATACATTTAGTATGAAAAAGAAAGAAACTACCCGCTTAGGAAGTATGAAAAAGAAAGAAACTACAAATCACTAACACATTTAGTATACAAACAATATGATGAGAAAGAAATCTATCAATTTGGTCCTCCATAGTGGTTAACATGCAAAAAATTTTGTCCTAAGACACTCATTTCACTCGTTTTGCCTAGGCGCCCCGAAGGGTTTTGACCTAGCCACTCATTTCATTTTCAATCTCACCATTCCTTACCGCCCTCAAGTCCTTTTTTTCCAAGCCTAATGCAAGCCGAACTACCCGCTTATTGCATGGATTTTTCCATCCCAGGATTTTCATTTGCCTTTTTTCGTATTTTTGTGGCTTTTTCTGTTTTTAATTCCATGCAAAGTACAAACCAAATTAAATAAAACCGAAGGGAAATAACAAGGAAATGAAACTACTCTAGGATAAGCAATGAACTAATTTCTCTCCCCCATACTTGAAGTGCACAATGCCCTCAGTGTGTAAGACATAGAAAAATAATGAGGAAGAGAGAAAGAAGCTCACTGATCCGGGTCATCCCGGTTTGGATAGTCGGGCCAACGAGCCTGCATGTCGAGCCGTAAGTCATCCACCGACTGCTGCAGCCTCTCAACATTTTGGTTTACCATGTGAACCGACTAGTAGACAAACTAAATCCGCTCGAAAAGACGCTGCTCCCAAGGTATGTCAGCAGGAGCTGCAGATGATGAGCCTTCGCCCCATTGCCTCTGAGGCTGAAAACGAGGGGCAGGCTCCTGGAAGTCATCATCATCCTCATCATCAAGGTCAACTGGCTGCTGATCCGGCTGCTGAACCGACTCCTGGATGCTGATCCCACCGTGAGCTCGTCGTCGAGCAGCTGCACGAGGGGGAGCGGGTGTAGGGTTGATCCTGAAAGTATGTGCTGGCCCATAAGCAAAGTCCTCTGTGAGAGCAATCTCGGGAGGACCGAGCCAAACCCACATACGCTCGTCCGCATTGACTGTAACCAACTTGAGCCACCGAAGTCGAGTCTGCAGAAATGTGGCATCCAGCAAATAGGGACCCATTGAGCGGTCCGGACTACATACGCAGTCAAGAGTCTCCCAGTCGGGGATGACAGCCTCTAAGATGAGGGTGATCATGCCACCCAAAGCAATCTGACCCCTTGGTTTCGAGCGGGCTGTCTTGCAGGAGTGAACAAATAGTGAGAGCCAATCCGGAATTACCTGACATTCCATCATAAGAGCATATAGATACTTCATCTGGTAGGCAGGCACCTTGTTCACCTCAGAAATCCCAAAGAAGGTCATAGATAGGGCCCGCTGTGTCAGGCGGAGACATGGATGGGACATCTTAGCATTATAATCATTACCATGGGTGTCCCGAACTTGTCCCGTCCATGTGTACCAGACCTGTGTAGGGTTGTCACCAACTGTAGTGTCATAATCTGCAGAGGGAACCTGAGAGATTCCCAAGATGTGGCGCAGTTGTTCAGCCTGAACCGTAAAGGATCGTCCATTGTAAATAAAGTGGATGGCTGAGATGAAGGTGGTCTCAGAGACGGTCTTGGACTTGAGGCTTGCCAGAAACTGATATGTAGCCTCGGCATGAGTGGGAGCTGACCTGAACAAGAAACCATGCAACCCTGCGTGCTCAAGCATGGCCTCAGTGCACGCAGTCATACCTAAATCATTGAGCGTACGTCGATGGAAAAATCTTGTGGCGACACACTGCTTAGCCCTTAAAAAGGCTAAGTTAGCCTGAACCTGTTGTTGCCACAAATCATTTTTGTGGCCTCGAGACGTCCCTGCTGCAGCCATCAAAATGTCTACACAAACCGAATGCAACCACAAATCCGCAACACAACAAAGAGACCAAGCAGCAGCAGCAGCAGCACAATAGCAATAGCAATAGCCCTCCCCGAGGCGTAAGAAAATCAACAAGGATGATTGTGGTTGTCGGAAAAGCTTACCGAAATCAGCAAAAATGGACGACAGAGGTGACAGCCGCGGGTGCGGTTTTGGAGCCGCGGGTGCGGTTTTTGCGAGGCAGAGAACTTCTTGGCAGGGCGAGGCCGCGGGCGCGGGTTTGGAGCCGCGGGTGCGGTTTCGTCGAGGCAGAGAACTTCTTGGCAGGGCGAGGCCGCGGGCGCGGGTTTGGAGCCGCGGGTGCGGTTTCGTCGAGGCAGATAAATTCTCGGTAAGGCGAAGCTGCGGGCGCGGTTTTTGAGCCACAGGTGCGGTTGGATTCCGGTGGTGGTCGCGGTGGACGGGGTTGTGGTGTGGAGGAGAGGGAAGGTGGGAGGATGTTGGTGTTGGGAAAGAGAAGTGGGAGGTGGGAGAATTTTGGTGTTGGGAAAGAGAAGTGGGAGGTGGGAGAATTTTGGTGTTGGGAAAGAGAAGTGGGAGGTGGAGAATGGTGGAAGTGGGAGTTAGGGTTTTATGTGGTGGGAGGTAGAGAATGAAATCTGAGATGAAGAAGGGTAGAAGATGAAATCTGAGATGGAGAAGGGTAGAAGATGAACCGTCAATTCCTTTTTTTTTCTTTTTTCTTTTTTTTTTTCTTTTTGTTCGATAAACGAAAAGAAAAACCGTCAATTCCTTTAGTAGCAAACGACCATCGTCTTCTCGTCTTGAATTCCTAGAAAATAGAAAACAAAACAATTAAAAAGAAAATGAAATTCAAGGGAAAAGAAGAATACCCTGGGTTGCCTCCCAAGCAGCGCCTTGGTTAGAGTCGTGGCTCGACTTGGTTTCCCGTCTTCAATTTTCAAAAGTTGGCTCTTCTAGAGCCATTTCATCTAAAGACACTTTGGTGAATCCCTCATGGTAAGGTTTTAACCTTTGACCATTCACCTTGAAGACGTTGTGGTTGTCCTTGTCAAACAACTCCATGGCGCCATGAGGAAAGACGCGAGCAACAACATACGGGCCATTCCACCGGGATCGCAACTTACCCGGAAAAAGTTGAAGACGAGATTGGTAGAGCAAGACTTTGTCTCCCACCTTGAAATCTTTCCTCAAGATGTTCTTGTCGTGCCAAGCCTTCGTTTTTTCCTTGTACATCACCGCATTCTCATACGCATCCCGGCGTATCTCTTCAAGCTCTTGGATTTGCAACTTCCTAAAGTCACCTACCTCATCCAACTCCATGTTGCATTTTTGCACCGCCCACCATGCCTTGTGCTCTAACTCCACCGGAAGGTGACAAGCCTTCCCAAACACAAGTCGATATGGGGACATTCCTATTGGAGTTTTGTAGGCGGTCCTATACGCCCAAAGTGCATGATCCAACCTTAGACTTCAATCCTTCCGATTAGGAGCCACCGTCTTTTCCAGAATCCCCTTGATTTGCCTATTGGACACCTCATCTTGTCCATTGGATTGGGGGTGATAAGCAGTTGAGACTCTTTGAGTGACATGGTACTTCTTTAAAAGTGCACTCACCGTCTTGTTGCAAAAGTGAGTACCTTGGTCACTTATAAGAGCCTTTGGAATCCCAAAACGAGAAAAGATATTCTCCTTCAAGAAACCTGCTACCACTCGGGAATCAGCAGTTCTGGTGGCCTTCGCTTCCACCCATTTGGAAACGTAGTCCACCGCAAGTAAAATGTATAAATTCCCAAACAAACTAGGAAAGGGTCCCATGAAATCAATACCCCAAACATCAAAAATCTCACAAAAGACTAATGGTGTTTGTGGCATCTCATTTCGTTTAGAAATTTTCCCGACCCTTTGGCATCGGTCGCAAGCTTTGCAAAAGGAAAACACATCCCGAAAGATGTGTGGCCAATAGAAGCCGGCGTCCAATACCTTCCTAGCCGTTTTGTTAGCCCCAAAATGCCCCCCACATGCATGAGAATGACAAAAAGTAAGGACAGACTGTACCTCGTTATCCGGGAGGCCTCGTCGGATTACCTTGTCAACACAATGTCTCCAAAGGTAGGGGTCATCCCAAACGTAGAAACGTGATTCCCGCTTGATCCTATCTTTTTGAGCTTTGGTGTAGTTCGGAGGGAATTCTTCGCGAACCAGGTAGTTCACGATGTCGGCAAACCATGGTTTGAAAGACCGGAGGGCGAAAAGCTTGTATTCGGGGTCAATTTCTGCGTACTCTGCTGTCAGAAAACCGCGATCGCGGTTATCGAGACGCGGTCGCGGTTCTCCTTGAATTGAGATTTCTGGAAAACACAAACCGCGGGCGCGGTTCGCCTTTTTCCGAGAATATTTGAGAGCACCAACCGCGGGTGCGGCTTGTTCTCAGCAGAAGCAGAATCTACAGAATAAATTTGATACAAGTTTTCGTCCGGGAACGTACCTTGAATTTTAACCTGTAATTTACCATCCTCTTGCACAATCCGGCTCAAATGATCAGCTACGGAGTTTGCGACTCCCTTCTTGTCCCGGATTTCCACATTGAACTCGCTTAAGAGCAAAACCCATCGAATGAGTCTTGGCTTTGATTCCTTCTTCTTCATGAGATAACTAAGAGCAGCGTGGTCCGTGTGGATAATCACCTTCGTGCCCAGAAGATATTGCCGAAATTTTTCAAGGGCAAACACCACGGCTAGCAACTCCTTTTCCGTGGTGGAGTAATTCCTCTGAGCTCCGTTCAAAGTCGTGGAAGCATACTAGATGGCGTGCATTGCTCTTCCGACTTTTTGACCAAGAACGGCTCCCACCGCGTGATCACTAGCATCACACATGATCTCAAAGGGTAGAGACCAATCGGGTACTTGGATGATTGGTGCTTCGGTGAGGTGGGCTTTCAGAGTGTCGAATGCCTTCTTGCACACATTCGACATGTCAAAAGTAGCTTCCTTTTTCAAAAGCTCACATAGGGGCGTGGAGATCTTAGATAAGTCCTTGATAAACGTGCGAAAAAAACCTGCATGGCCTAGGAAAGAATGCACTTCACGCACATTAGCAGGTGCGGTTGGATTCCGGTGGTGGTCGCGGTGGACGGGGTTGTGGTGTGGAGGAGAGGGAAGGTGGGAGGATGTTGGTGTTGGGAAAGAGAAGTGGAAGGTGGGAGAATTTTGGTGTTGGGAAAGAGAAGTGGGAGGTGGAGAATGGTGGAAGTTGGAGTTAGGGTTTTATGTGGTGGGAGGTAGAGAATGAAATCTGAGATGAAGAAGGGTAGAAGATGAAATCTGAGATGGAGAAGGGTAGAAGATGAACCGTCAATTCCTTTTTATTTCTTTTTTTTTCTTTTTTTTCGATAAACGAAAAGAAAAACCGTCAATTCCTTTAGTAGCAAACGACCATCGTCTTCTCGTCTTGAATTCCTAGAAAATAGAAAACAAAACAATTAAAAAGAAAATGAAATTCAAGGGAAAAGAAGAATACCCTGGGTTGCCTCCCAAGCAGCGCCTTGGTTAGAGTCGTGGCTCGACTTGGTTTCCCGTCTTCAATTTTCAAAAGTTGGCTCTTCTAGAGCCATTTCATCTAAAGACACTTTGGTGAATCCCTCATGGTAAGGTTTTAACCTTTGACCATTCACCTTGAAGACGTTGTGGTTGTCCTTGTCAAACAACTCCATGGCGCCATGAGGAAAGACGCGAGCAACAACATACGGGCCATTCCACCGGGATCGCAACTTACCCGGAAAAAGTTGAAGACGAGATTGGTAGAGCAAGACTTTGTCTCCCACCTTGAAATCTTTCCTCAAGATGTTCTTGTCGTGCCAAGCCTTCGTCTTTTCCTTGTAGATCACCGCATTCTCATACGCATCCCGGCGTATCTCTTCAAGAACTTGGATTTGCAACTTCCTAAAGTCGCCTACCTCATCCAACTCCATGTTGCATTTTTGCACCGCCCACCATGCCTTGTGCTCTAACTCCACCGGAAGGTGACAAGCCTTCCCAAACACAAGTCGATATGGGGACATTCCTATTGGAGTTTTGTAGGCGGTCCTATACGCCCAAAGTGCATGATCCAACCTTAGACTCCAATCCTTCCGATTAGGAGCCACCGTCTTTTCCAGAATCCCCTTGATTTGCCTATTGGACACCTCAGCTTGTCCATTGGATTGGGGGTGATAAACAGTTGAGACTCGTTGAGTGACATGGTACTTCTTTAAAAGTGCACTCACCGTCTTGTTGCAAAAGTGAATACCTTGGTCACTTATAAGAGCCTTTGGAATCCCAAAACGAGAAAAGATATTCTCCTTCAAGAAACCTGCTACCACTCGGGAATCAGCAGTTCTGGTGGCCTTCGCTTCCACCCATTTGGAAACGTAGTCCACCGCAAGTAAAATGTATAAATTCCCAAACAAACTAGGAAAGGGTCCCATGAAATCAATACCCCAAACATCAAAAATCTCACAAAAGACTAATGGTGTTTGTGGCATCTCATTTCGTTTAGAAATTTTCCCGACACTTTGGCATCGGTCGCAAGCTTTGCAAAAGGAAAACACATCCCGAAAGATGTGTGGCCAATAGAAGCCGGCGTCCAATACCTTCCAAGCCGTTTTGTTAGCCCCAAAATGCCCCCCACATGCATGAGAATGACAAAAAGTAAGGACAGACTGTACCTCGTTATCCGGGAGGCCTCGTCGGATTACCTTGTCAACACAATGTCTCCAAAGGTAGGGGTCATCCCAAACGTAGAAACGTGATTCCCGCTTGATCCTATCTTTTTGAGCTTTGGTGTAGTTCGGTGGGAATTCTTCGCGAACCAGGTAGTTCACGATGTCGGCAAACCATGGTTTGAAAGACCGGAGGGCGAAAAGCTTGTATTCGGGGTCAATTTCTGCGTACTCTGCTGTCAGAAAACCGCGATCGCGGTTATCGAGACGCGGTCGCGGTTCTCCTTGAATTGAGAATTCTAGAAAACACAAACCGCGGGCGCGGTTCGCCTTTTTCCGAGAATATTTGAGAGCACCAACCGCGGGTGCGGTTTTCGGGCCGCGGGTGCGGCTTGTTCTCAGCAGAAGCAGAATCTACAGAATAAATTTGATACATGTTTTCGTCTGGGAACGTACCTTGAATTTGAACCTGTAATTTACCGTCCTCTTGCACAATCCGGCTCAAATGATCAGCTACAGAGTTTGCGACTCCCTTCTTGTCCCGGATTTCCACATTGAACTCGCTTAAGAGCAAAACCCATCGAATGAGTCTTGGCTTTGATTCCTTCTTCTTCATGAGATAACGAAGAGCAGCATGGTCCGTGTGGATAATCACCTTCGTGCCCAAAAGATATTGCCGAAATTTTTCAAGGGCAAACACCACGGCTAGCAACTCCTTTTCCGTGGTGGAGTAATTCCTCTGAGCTCCGTTCAAAGTCGTGGAAGCATAGTAGATGACGTGCATTGCTCTTCTGACTTTTTGACCAAGAATGGCTCCCACCGCGTGATCACTAGCATCACACATGATCTCAAAGGGTAGAGACCAATCGGGTACTTGGATGATTGGTGCTTCGGTGAGGTGGGCTTTCAGAGTGTCGAATGCCTTCTAGCACACATTCGACATGTCAAAAGTAGCTTCCTTTTTCAAAAGCTCACATAGGGGCGTGGAGATCTTAGAGAAGTCCTTGATAAACCTGCGAAAAAAACCTGCATGGCCTAGGAAAGAACGCACTTCACGCACATTAGTAGGATAAGGCAACAATTGAATGACGTCAATCTTTGCCTTATCGACCTCAATACCCCTAGCTGAAATTATGTGCCCCAATACTATCCCTTGTTCAACCATAAAATGACACTTTTCAGAATTCAATACTAGATTAGTATCTACACATCTTTTAAGCACGAGTGACAAATGATTTAAACATGCATCAAAGCTATCCCCTTGTACTGTGAAATCATCCATAAAAACTTCTATGAAATGTTCAATGTATTCCGAGAAGATACTTACCATACATCGTTGAAAGGTCTCGGGCGCGTTACATAATCCAAAAGGCATCCTACGATATGCAAAAGTGCCAAAGGGACATGTAAACGTCGTCTTCTCTTGATCTTCGGGTGCAATAGCCACCTGAAAATACCCTGAATACCCATCTAGAAAGCAATAATACGGACGACCGGCAAGTCGTTCAAGCATTTGATCAATAAAAGGGAGGGGGAAATGATCTTTTCGGGTTACCGCGTTCAGCTTGCGGTAGTCAATGCATACTCTCCAACCCGTTTGAACTCGGGTAGGAACCATCTCACCTTGTTGATTCTCTACCAATGTTATGCCCCCCTTCTTAGGGACACATTGAGTTGGACTCACCCATTGGCTATCCGAAATGGGGTAGATCATGTCAGCTTGAAGAAGTTTCAGCACCTCCTTCTTGACCACCTCCATCATAGGTGGGTTTAACCTTATTTGGGGTTGCCTAGAGGGTTTAGCACCTTCCTCAAGAAGGATCCTGTGCATACAGGTGGAAGGGCTAATTCCCTTGATGTCAGCAATGGTCCACCCAACAGCGGTAATGTGTTCTTTCAACACCATCACCAACCTTCTCTCTTGTTCACCTGTCAACTTGCTCGAAATGATTACCGGGAGGGTATCATTTTCCCCAAGAAAAGCATACTTCAAGTGCTCGGGTAATTGCTTGAGCTCTACAACTGGTGCCTGCACAATAGAAGGAAGAAGCTTTTCGCTCTCCAAAGTTAGTAGCATGGGCCGACCGGCCAAAATTCTACCCGAAACGTCTAGACGAACTAGAACACTTTGAATCTCAGGTGGCAGAGACAAATCAAGTGTTGGTGAGTGAACGATGTTGTGTTCTAATACACTTTGTAATTCATCTAAGCCAAAGATATTGAAAACATCTTGGACTATAGGATCAATTACATCGATTGAACAAATAGACGCAGCATCTTCGACGGAGTGTTTCATAGCATCAAAAATGTTAAATTGAACCATTTCCCCATCGAACTCTAAAGTAAGAGATCCACTAGCCAAATCAATCTTTCTGTTAGCGGTTCGCATGAAGGGCCTCCCAAGAAAAATAGGAGCAGCTTGCCCATCATGTTCCATGTCTAACACAAAGAAATCAGCGGGAAAGAACAAATTATCCACCATAACCAAAACGTTTTCAACTACACCTTTAGGATACACGGTGGACCTATCGGCTAGTTGAATAACAATTCCGGTTTCATGAAGTGGACCTAACCCAAGAATCTTATAGAGAGAGTAAGGCAACACATTTATCGATGCACCCAAATCGAGCATGGCTCGTTCAAAATGTGTGTCACCTATGCGGCAAGGTATGCTGACCATGCCCGGATCGCTGCACTTCTTAGGCATTCGCCTTTGAAATACAGCGGAGACACGCTCGCTTACCGTCACCTTTTGTTGCCCTTTCAACTTTTGATTGCTCTTGATTGTGCAAAGTTCTTTTAAAAACTTTGCATATCGAGGAATGCTTTTGATTAACTTGAGCAAGGGAATGTTTACCTCACATTTGCTGAACGTCTCAAACAACTCCTTGTCGTTTTCCGGCCTTTTGGTGTTCCTAAGGGCATCGGGAAACGGGGCAGGAGGCTTGGTGGAGTCGAGAGGTGGAAAGTTGGGGCGAACGTAGTTGTCCTGTCTCAACTGGAAATCCCCCCGATCCTCCACTTCAAGTTCAGCATTTTGTGAAGGAAATTCCGAAACATTTGCCTCAGTAGAGGAGCCGCGGGCGCGGTTTTCAACCCGCGGGCGCGGCTCTTCAGAAAAATTGATTTTTGGCTCAGTAGAGGAGTCGCAGGCGCGGTTTTCGACCCGCGGGCGTGACTCTCGGCTGTCCTCAGAATTCAACTTTTCTGCAGAAGCCTCAACAAGGTTTTTGGTTTCCCCTAACATCTTACCACTTCTTGTTGTTACTGCACTTACATTTCTGGTTGGGTTCACCACCGTTTGGGACGGTAGAGAATTGGAATTTTGTTGTGCAATGGTGGTTACAGCTTCAGCCAACTGCCCAATTTGCTTCTCCATGTTCTCGATGCTCGACTCGGTCGTTTGAACATGAGTTGTGAAGTGTTAAGTCAAGGATCTCAGCAGCTCCGCAGTAGATGGTCCAGCATTGGGTCGAGGGCCTTGAGCTTGTTGTTGGGGCTCATTTGGATCACGCCATCGAAAATTGGGATGATCTCTATACCTCGGGTTGTAGTTGTTTTGTTGATCACCACGAGGTCGTGGGGGTCCATACCCACCAGCAGCAGCATTGACTTCAGCAACGTCTTCACCTTCAAGCTCAGGGCATTTATCTGTAAAATGAGAAGGGTCAGCACAAATACCACATACCTTTACTTGTTGTTGTTGTCCTTTTTGCAACTGAGAGACCATCTTTTTCAACTCTACAAGCTCAGCTACAAGAGCGGGATCCCCTGAACTTGCTGCGTGCACTCCCTTTTTGGTGTATATCCTACCAAAACTCCTTGTGCTCTCAGCCATATCTTGCAATTTCTCCATGGCATCCTCCGGCGTCATGTTGAGAATATTCCCACCACACGCAGCATCAACCATCCTCCTTTCTTGGTTAAGGAGACCATTGCAAATGTAAAGCACTAGATCCTCGGTATCATACCCATGAAAAGGGAACAAAGCACACAACCCCTTGAAGCGTTCAAGGTAGTCATAGAGAGTTTCGTCTTCACTTTGCTCGACATGGGCTATCTCCTTCTTGAGAGCATTTGCCTTTTTCACCGGAAAATACTTGCTCAAGAACACCTTGTGCAACTTTTCCCAATTATCAACCGAATCGGTTGGCAAATGGTAATACCAAGAACGAGCACCATCCTTCAAAGTGAACCCGAAGGCTCTCATCTTGATCTGCTCTTCCGTGACGTTTGGCGGTTTGGTCGTCATGCAAATGTCATGAAATTGGTTCAAATGCATGATCGGATCCTCACCAGCCAAACCATGGAAACTTGGGAGCAAATTGATCACCCCCGACTTGAGCTCGAAAGTCACCCCGTGAGCAAGTGGTGGAATAACCACAGCTTGAGGTTGTTGTGTCAGGTTCGGTGTTTTCCGCTCTCTCAAAGTGCGAGTAACACCACCTCCTGGTAGCCTTGTCTCAATTAGCTCCCGTTGAGCATTAACGACCAACTGCATGTCAGCCAATTGACGCTGCACTTCAGCAAGAGCTTCTCGATCGGCCATTTCTACTGTCTCAGTCCCGACTCTGTTCTCTCTTCGATTCCGATGAAAAGTTCTCTCGATCTCTGAATCAAGAATAGAAAGAGGCTGATTAGTAGAACGGGTGTTGACCATTCACTAGTCAACACTAAAGTTAATCAAAATAAGAACTTAAAAATAAGAAAATTTGATTCCCCGGCAACGGCGCCAAATTTGACGAGGCGAATTTGTCGTGTGCCAAGTCAAGTAATCCTAACATGAAAACTGAGTAATATAGTGCGCAAGCAAGGGTCGAATCCCAAGAGAATCAGTTTATCAAATTCTTAAGTTATCACAATGACTAACCAATAAACGTAACCAAAAGGGGGATTTTTATGGTTTTGATACGAAGTATCGAATGTCAACTTGGTTATAACAATATTAACCGAAGTGTTCCACTTAGCGATTATCCACAATTAGATTAACAAGTTGATCTTAGAATCCTTTTCATCCCTATGTCAAGTTCTCAAGTGATCGTTCTAATTCATGTTCTTGAATAGTTATTAGTCCAACTAGTCCTAACAACCCTTACTCGATTATAACTTTGAAACTATCAAAGTTCAATAACAAAGTAGCAATGCATTCAGGAATAGATAGATACATGCAATATCATGGACAACTAGTCGGATACTCGACATGTACTCAACTCTCTTCTCTAATAACGATCACAACTAGTTCATGCAAATAGATTGTGCTACACAACAAGTATGATAATTCAACTAGAAGTATCAAACTCTAGCAATATGAATAAGATAAAACTAACTTAGGTGATCAATCTAAAGTAGTAAATCTAGTTCATCGACAATACAAACAAGAGAGTTGAGACAATCAAAGAGTAGACAAAGGGAAAGGATAAACTCACAACTTGTTGAATCCAAAAGCTTCAAACGCCAAGTGAAACAAAGAACTTTAGCAACTCATAAGTTTGTGAAAAAACTCTCCAAAAACTTAAGCAAAACAAAGGGTAAGATGATCAAGGATGATCATCTACAACCTAAATAGTCATCAGCTAATGTAACAGCTAAATTAAGGTGATAAAAACGTATGGAAAGTTACAGAATTGAACACAAATTACTTCAAATGGCAAAGACATTAATTTGATTCTTCTGTCGAGGAACCGCACCCGCGGGTTGAGAGCCGCGGGCGCGGTTTTGGTTTCTCCAGATTTTCAGGATGGCAGAGAGCCTCGGGCGCGGTTTGGGACCCACGGGCGTGGCTTGTGCTTTCTCGGATCCTTGGCTGAGGGTGAAACCCGCGGGTGCGGCTTGAGACCCGCAGGTGCAGCTGTGTTGTCTGAGGTAGTAGCTACTAATTTCTTAAGTCTTCGTCTTCGTCTTCACCAGCTTCTTCCTTATGCTTCAAGGCTTCCAATGCTTCGTATCATCTCTTGGAATCTCGTATGTAAATCTTCTCTCGAACAGCTCCATGATACAGATTACATAGAAACAAATAACATAATCTTATACAAAACTAGCTAATAATCCATAGTTGCGGTATGTAAAACACCGCTTATCATCAATGAACATGAAACCTATGTCAATGAACATGAAGCCTATATCAATGAACATGAAGCCACAGTCATCCCTATATTTACATCCCTTCGATCACACACATGAACATACAATTGCAAGTAGTGAATCATCACAAACATCTTCAAACAAATGAAAAATGAACAATAGATGATGAATGACGAACAAAAAAAAACTTATAACAATGAATCTATACGAACTTGAAACCCTAGAACAAGAACAAACCCTAGAAAGTGAATCAATACAAAATTGAAACCCTATAACAATCAACAATAAACATTGAACCATGGAACTTTAATCACAAACACAAAATTGTAGAAACCCCTAAAATCAACACACAAAAATTGGAAAAACCCTAAATATCGAGATACCAAAGAGTTGTGGTGATTACCTCCATCAGATGGTTGGTAAAGCTCATCCTCGCCTTCCGTCATAGATCGATCTTCGAAGGAAACCTTGAGTAATGAGAGAGTGTGTGGATCAAAGCTTCGCGAATTGGAAAGGGCGAGTGATCTTCTGCGCATGAGGGAAGGAGAATGGAGAATAAGCTTTGTTAAAATGTCCTATTTCTCCCTTGTAATTTGTTATTAATTATAAAAATTCCACTGTTTGTGAACAATGGCGTGCTTTTGATCTTCTAATATGAGACGTTTGTTTGTTCAATCAAACGACTCTCATTTCTTTGTTTTTCTAACCGTAATAGTGCTTCGAACGTGAAATTTCCTCGCCATGTGTATATGTATGTAATTAGATCTATACAACCATTTTTCAATTATTTTTTATTTTGTTACAAATTCATGAGGCTCTATATAAATATATACATTTTTCATTTTCAAGTCAAAAATATAAATATCATACTATAAATATGTCAGAAACTTATAATCAAATATAAATTTAAAAATATTTAATATTATAAACACATCTCCGTACATGGCCCGGGACACTAAACTAGTTAAGGGGTAATTAGGTTCTATACTATTCTCCTAATTGAGTGTAACTAGGTGTATCCATTTTGTATATCCTGTTGGAACCAAATTTTCCGGATACCGTTAGTGTCGAATTATGGGAGCGTTCGCATTGTCTCCGCGAGCACTATTTCGTAGTATGCTCATACGTATACTTCGGGTTCCGTTTGAATGAGAAATAAGGGAGTTACATTTAATGTAACTAAGTTGAACTTTTAAGATTAACTATGATTTTTCGGCCCGCGCGTAGCGGGGGTTTTACGATGGCTTTAACATTTAGCTAATCTCACCTAATAAAATGAGAAGAGAATATATATATATACGTTTGTTCAAACTGCAGGAAAAAAAGTTGTAACATTCGGATAAAATTTCATATCTAGTTATTTACTAACATTAGATGCTCCGTAATTTGTGTATTGTATTATATTAAGGTGTTGTACTCCATTTAAATATGTAGTCGTGAATATTCCTGAACTCAAATCGACGTTTTCTTTAAAAAATCCAGGCGGTCTTTACCAGGTGTGCCATCAAAAGATGATTAACTGTCCTTCTTTTGATTACAAACATGTATATACGTCGATTATTTTTTGAAAGTATAGATATTGCAGTAGATATTGCACAATCAAATTGCTAATTGAGACTAATACTACAATATATTTGAAGTTGTTAATTGAGGCTTTGCATGAGCATGTGTCAAATTGCACACTCTTATTTCTCTTACTTTTCATTCACAACTTTGCAGGAGCAATTATGAGATTACACATTATTGTTTGTTTGTTTATTAAAAAAATCAAATTTCTCTTTCTTCCATGGATTCTCCTTATGGAGATTAAGTGTACCTTTAACAATTAACTATTCTTATTTTTCGAAAGGAAAAATTAAGAGTCATTTTATTATCTATGCACGGTACAAAAACCAAAGAAGAAATCATTCAACTCTCAAAAAAAATTAGGAAGCAAAATCTTGAATTTATGAATCCATGCCTGATGTTCCGAGCTTCCAAGAAGGTATGAGACTATAAAAGGTTTAGATTGATAACACACATCCAAGCAACCAATCTCATCTACATCATTGCTTTTGCTACAGTAATTAATTTTCCAAATTTGACACTAAAACTCCTGATAGCCTTTTGAATGTTGACAATCTCATGTAGTGTCAAAATTGCTAGTTAAAGTCTAGAAAGATTTACCACAAACATTTTTTCGCCTTCCCCTTCATGGTCCATAATTCCAACGGAAGTCGTCAATACAATGTATCCAAACTGAAGATTAAGAAAATTCATTAAGCTAATGCATTCATACTTGTAGATTGATAATACAGAAAATAATTAAGTTTCATCTTCTGACCTGTCTATCCAACACCATCAAACATTTATAGGAAAATTTATAGGAAAACGTCCGGAGAGACGAATAGGTTGATAGCTCCATAACTCCACGATCTGTAACGGAAAAAGATTGAAGGACAGAATATAGAATGATCGTCGTCACTGTGGGAAGGAAAATACGCCAAAACCGTAGTTGGGAAAAGAAGGATGAAAGTGAAGTGGGTAAACTCCTCCTTACCACTGATGGGCCTCGATCGGCCCGAACGAAAGATACAAACCAGATGACCCATCTGAAGATAATATTGGGTTGGGATTAATGTTAAGGCATTGGATGTTGGGGATTAGTTATTACCTCAAACATTTAACTTTGTAGTATATTAGGATTAGGATGTGCATCCCACATTGATTAGGAGGAGATAAACTCACTAGTATATAAACTAGGAGTGTATTGTAATGGATATGATTGGGCCAGAGGAGGCTATCTCGGTGGGTTTGGGCCTTCAAAGACCACACACGTGCGGTTCGGTTTGGTTCGGTTTGGTTCGGCTCGTGGCTCGTGATCTCGTGGGATCCTTGGATGGGTTGTAGGCTCGGGGGGGGGGAGTTCTTCTGTTTAGGCCTAGTTTATTCCAAATGGACTTAGTCTATCAGATTACCAAGCCTTAAAGCCACGTTTGACCATATCGGTGCAGTAAAGTCACACGGATTGGACATTCATTACATGTGAATCTAATTGATTTCACGCGGGTTTGACCGTATCGACCCATTAATTCCATGCGAATTGGGCCATTAAATTAATGCGGATTGGGTCTCTATCTCTCCTGAAAGGCTCCTCCAGCAGCCTATATAAAGGCATGCAGAGCTCTCTTTGGTACACACTCAACAACATCGTCTCATTCTACTTTCTCCCACAATTTTTCAATCTCTTCACCTCTTCCTCTTCTCTTGTTCGGGTCTGAGAGTACACACAGTCTAGCGTTCGTTGGCATCTTGTTTTGAGTTGTGCAAACCAAAAGCGTAAGCCGGTTTTATCATGGGATTCAGAACGCCAGTAACCGTCACACTACGAGGCGTTTTCAAAATTAAGGAAAGAGATAATATCTCGACTTCGTTCAAGTTCTATCGTACGACTTTCGGTAGTGGTTTGATCAACTTTTCTTACCTTAATTCAGTTTTATTTATTGTATTTTATACAAATTATATGTTGTAGAAATTTAGGTTCCTACGTATCCATCCATATTTTTTGTTAGTTACTATGATCATTGTACATGACTTGTACCAATTTTTCCTTATTTAATTGTACAACTAATTCCTTATTTTACTCTCTTTTGTAGACATTAAACTTCAACACCAGTTTCTTGCTCGGTCATCATACACCACCATCGAATCTTTTCATGTGCAATTCTTGCCCACTACACACACCATACTCCTTGTCGCTACGCATCACAACAATTTCCTTGTTTTTGTGCATTTGTTTCACCGTCAAGCCTCTTATAACACCATCAAACTATTACGGAGTAGTTGTTATGTTTTATAGTTGTCTTGTAGAGCCACCAATGATTATGTCTAGTATGTATAGTGGGGTGCTTTCTAGATGTCTAGATATAACGTCTTGTAGGTGTCTTGTTATGATGTCTTAGAGGTGTATTAGTATAATGTCTTATAGATGCCGCGTAGGTGTCTTGTTATGACATCTTGTAGGTTTCTTGTTAAGACGCCTTGTAGGTGTCTAGTTATGATGTCTTGTAGGTGTCTTGTACATGTGTCTTGTAGGTATCTTGTAATGACGTCTTGTATATCGACAATATTTAAAAAATTGTAAACTATTTGTTAATATCTTATCTTATGATATTTTCATTTTATAGGTTTGTATGTGTTGGAATGGAACTTCTGGAACTTTTGTTCCCATGGAGTTCCCTTCCTCCGTTTCTTCAGTTTTGACGATGACAAACACTTATATTTTAATGGTCATATTAGTATTTGAGTTTCAGATGAAAAGATAAGGAAACCAAGTCCAAGTGAGCAAAGATCAAGATTAAGGGAACTGGAAGGGGAACCGCGTCTCTGACGCTGCCGAAATTAGGTCAAACGTGGGCAGCAAGGAGAAGAAGATATCATGAAGATTTTGTTCCTAATTTATAATATCTGATTGCTAGAAATTCATTGTAATTGATTAAGGAAAGATTATGTTGTTTATCTTTGGTAAATAACATAATCTTGCATTTATGGAATTAAGGATTATTCAAGTATATCTCAAGCGAGATCTTACTTGATAATTCGGTTCCATAAGAAGTGTGAAGTTTTCGGTTGTAAATGAACATCAGTTGATCTTTTGTTTATTTAGTCAACCAAACCACGTAAGGATAGATATTAATATGGAATGAAGATATTTTGTGTAATTATCTTAACCGATATCTTTACACGAGATCTTACTTGCATATAAATATCTATTCGGACGACCTTAATCACTATGCTTTTTGGAGAGTTCGAATTGCATCTTTGAGAAGAGAAAGAGGTGTTCTTGCTCAGTTCGAATTGCATCTGGTTGAGAAGAGAAAGAGGTGTTCTTGCTCAAGAACATCATGTAAGTTCACTGGTATTTTCATCTAAGAGTTTCTGATAGGAACTAGGTTAGTACTTAGCAATAAGTTTGTAATCTCGTTCATCTCTAAACTCGCTGATTGAATATACAAGTAGACCTTTCAATCCTCGAAAGAGGGGTGGTTTTCATCCAAAGATAACTAATTGGTTATCTAGGGTTTCCACCTTAAATAATTGTGTTGATAACTTGTTTCATTACTTCCGTTGTGCCTAGGAACTGGACAACTTTTTGTCACAGTTCCCTTCGTATTAACACTCAGATCCTACAATTGGTATCAGAGTCAAGGCTCTAGATTGTGTGTTACTTGCAGGTTATCAAGATGTCTCATAACACCGAACTTACTCAATGTATCTTGTTGGAAACTCCATCTATTAAAGATCTCTCTCTCCAAGAGCTCATTGGTCAATTTCAGCAACAAAAGAACAAAAACAAGGGCATTGAGCAAGCCAAGACTGATCAAGACAGTTCCTTGATCCTCTCCAAACGGATGGAGAGATTTCACATCGATGGGAACTCAGATGAAGAGAATGATGACGATATCAATGCTCTTCTAACTTTTGTGAGAAGCTTTCATAAAGCAAAGTTTCCTAGGAACGAAAACAGAAGAGATCGCAAGGAATTTCGTTGTTATCATTGTGATCAAGTAGGACATCGTGCTAAAGAATGTCCTACGAATGGAGAAAAGGAAAAGGAAGGAGTTCCCCAGAAGAAAATGGATCTTGTTGCAACCTCCTTTTGTGGAGACAATGATGAAGAATCTGAAAGGAGATTGGACGGTCTCACGGGAGGTCAATGCTTTATTACTCAAGAAGTGTCTGAACAAGAACTAGACGACAGTTCCCATGAATCATGCCTCTTGACAAAAGAAGAATCAAAATCTCCCAAAACAGAGGTAACTAATTTTGATAAGGAACTGGATCGGAGTTCCTCACAAATATGTCTCGTGTCCACAATGAAGACTACTTCCTCAAATCTTGATGTGGTCTATGCCATTTGGGGAGATAGTGACTCTGAGGGGGAACTAGATGACTTATGTCTCATGGCTCAAACTGAGATTCAAACTTCTACTCCAAAGGTAACTTCTTCTTCTGATCTCATTGAAATTATTATTAAATATGATAAGAAACAATTGATCAAAATCATCAAATCCCTGAGTAAAGAGAATAATAATCTTCAAGAAAAACTCGCTTAAAAGGAGGAAGAAATCTCTATCTTAACTGATGAAAGTGTTGCTTGGTGTAAGAAGTATGAAGATGCTTCTAAATCTGAAAATGTCTCTCATGTTGTTTGCCCTACTTGTGATTTGCATGATAAACTGAATCTAGGCAGTAGTTCCTCTCCTAGTTCCTCTGAGAAAATGCTTATATCTATCATGGAAAAACATGATGATTTGACTGATTGTATTCATGAAAATACTGTGACTCAAACTGTTTTCGTGAAACCTAATAAAGGATTAGGCTATCTTCCTAGGAACCTAGATGACTCTCTCTGCAATAGTCACAATGACCTAGAACAAGTGTCTAATGAACTTCATGCTAAAAATGAAAGACTTGAATTGGCTTTACAGACTTCTAATTGCAAAAATGAATGTTTGAATCAAAGATTTGAAGTGCTTGAAAATACCTCTAAGGTCAATCTTACTTGTGCTCCCTATGATCCCAAAATTCATGAAATGTATAAGAACATGGGACGCGGTGCTCCTCGTAAGACACCCAAACATAAGATTGACCTAGGTGAAGGTAAGAAAAGTAAGTCTCACTATAGAACCAAAGATAAATACCAATGGATTCCCTCAAACCGTGTATGTTGGCACTGTGGGAACCAAGGTCACTATATCAATGAATGTGAGAAGAAAAGGAGACGGGAAGAAGAAGCCTATAACTGGAGACATGCTAATAGAAAGGGAAAAACTCATTTTCATGACTTGAATGATCCTCACCTTTATTTGTCTTCTCCACAGGGAACTGCTAGTTCATCTTCTCCACAGGGAACTAAATATTTTGCTCAGAATAGGAACTCTCAAACTAACAAACCCATAAAAGCTTTTCTGGACTGGGTTCCCAAGTTTTAATGTTTTTCTATGCAGGATGAAGTGAGTAAGGGGGCGAAATGATATGAAATAAGTACTCACTTCAGAAACTCGACGGAGGAAAGATTTCCGTTGGTGTTTAGAGAAAACAAGAAAAATTTGGATATTGATCAAATGAGTGTTTCCCAGCTTGTGTGATCAGGGAGACCAACATGTGTTTTGCACAACAAAGGAAGAGTTCCCAACATATCTTTTCCTCATGTCGAAGGATGCAAGTGCTTTGTGCACAACATTGAGAAAGATCCCATAAAAACCAGCCAATTCTCAATATGATGAGGATAAATCAGAACAAAGTGTTCTTCCTTCATGTAGCCTCACCACCTGAGTTCCCTCATGAACTGAACTAGTGACCTTTTATGGGAACTCACCTGAAACTGAACAAAAAATCTATCGATTCAAGATGAAGCTTTTCAAGTAAGAATCTTACCATTGAGGGAACTCTTGTTCCAATCTCCTTCCTGGCTCAAGACAATATCATTGATGTCTCTACGACAAGTTCCCATGTTGTTGGGAACCAGGCTGCCTTCACAAGAAACTCTGCTGAGAATGATGTTGCAAACAATACAATATTCAACCATTTGACTCGTCAAATTCTCATATGCCCAACTTCAAGTACAACAGGTTCATCTACTAGATCCTCTTTCCATAACCTTTGTACTTTCTTTGCTTTCATGTCTCTTGCAGATCCCAAAGAACTATAAGAAGTGTTAAATGATCCCGACTGGGTTCATGCAATGCATGAGGAGCTACACCAGTTCGTACGAAACAAGGTTTGGCGCCTAGTTCCTCGTCCTCCACATAGGACCATCATTGGAACTAGGTAGATATTGTGCAACAAGCTTGGTGACTCTGGTGTGGTCACAAGAAACAAAGCTCATCTCATGGATCAAGGATAAATCAACAAAGAGGAATTGATCATGACTAAACAGTTGCTCATGTTGCAAGTTTGAAGGCAACTCGCTTGATGTTTGCCTTTGCTCTCACAAAGGATTCAAACTCTTTCAAGATGGATGATAAAAATGTCTTTCTCAATGGCATTTTGTAAGAGGAGGTGTATGTCAAGCAACAAGGACCTCTATGGCTTGAAGCAAGTTCCTCGTGCATGGTACGATCGATTGGCTCAGTTCTTGATATCCCATAGATACAGAAGAGGTTTGATCGACAAAATACTTTTTCTTCTTGAGGTTAAAGAAGACTTTCTGGATGTTCAAGTTTATGTTGATGATATTGTTTTTGGATCCACTAATCTGTCTCTTTTAGAGAAATTCAAAAATCTGATGAGTAGTGAATTCAAGATGAGCATGATAAGGGGAACTGGCCTTCTTCTAGGTCTCCAGATCAACCAACTCCCTGAGGGAACTCAAATCCATCAACAAAAGTATGTGAAGGAACTGCTCGAAAACTCAAGATGGATTCATGCAAACTTTTGCAACCCCCATTTCCCTTGCCACAAAACTCACAATGGTGGCCTCTGATCCGAAAGTTGACCAATCTTTGGACATGCAATGATTGGTTCCTTTCTCTACTTATCTACCAGTAGACCATATACTATGTATGTTGTGTGTTTGTGTACTTACTTTCAGGATGATCCAAGATTGAAGCACCTTGTTGCTGTCAAGAGTACTCTTCGCTATCTCAAGGGAACTGACAACTTGTTCCTATGGATTCCCAAGAGCGAGGACTTCGAGATCATTTCCTACACTAATGTTGATTATGTTGGATTCTTGGGAAATCAAAAGAGCCTCTATGGTATGACGAAGTTCCTTAGTTTGTGTCTTGAATCGTGGGGATCCAAGAATTTGTCTTCCGGTTCCCTATCGTCCATTGAGAAGAATTCATGGTTGTTGCTACATGGTGTGCTCAACTCCTTTGGCTCAAGCTACATCTTGTCGACCAAGGTAAGTACTTTGGTTCCCTTAAGATTTTATGTGAAAATACTTGTGCCATCAACATCTTTAAGAAGCATGTTCTTCATTCTAAGTCTAAGCATATTGACATAAGGCACCACTTCTTAAGAGATAATGTGGAAAAATGGTTGATTATAATGGAACATTGTCGTACTGTGGACCAAATAGCTGATATTTCTCTAAAGCCCTTAATCGAGAACTATTTGAGTACTTAAGATTGCCTCTGGGTATGATTACCACTGATTAGAGGTTCTGAGTTTCTTTGCCTATTTCCCTGGTCATGACTAGTTATGTGATTGTTTGGTTTATCTCTGGAAATTAGCTTGGTTGTTTGCTACTTGAGTCTATTTTCATTCATTTCAAACTATGAGTATGTGTCTTGTTTTCGCATAATATTCCAAGCATGGCACTTAATCTGTTTAGTTGGCATGATCGTACTTCTTTCAACACAAAATAATCAATCGGATCTACTGAACCCTCATTATAAGCCGAAAGGATGATTGATTATAGGCCGACCCCAACCTGGCTTCTCTAGAGTTCCCTATGAGCATTTTATGATTAGTCCACAACTGGGAACTTCTAGCTTAGCGTCAAAATTGACCTACCTGATATTTTATTGCTTTTGGATGTGTACTTTCTTAAATTTTATGTCTATCACATATATGCATCCAAAGCCTTCCATTTCCAGTCACTTCAAAGGAACTCCGGGGGAACTGTGTATTTTCTGCCTTTTGCTCTTGTCGGCCAGTGATTATTTATCAATGTTCTTTGCTACTTGGCTGCGGTTGGATCCATGATAAGGATTTCTATTCATGATAGTCGGATAATCTGGATCACTTTTGCTCATTGAAAGATCTTCTCGGGCGTGAGATATTAAGGAGATGTTGACAAGATCTTGTGACACTTGTGAAATATCTTTTCTTTGGAAGGATCTTTGTTACAAAGGGGTTATATATGCCCTCATTCAGGTACAAGCCGCTCAAGTTCAAGCTGGAAAAAAAAAAAAAAAAAAGAAAGAAAGAACGGGAGAAGGAGAAAATATTGCTCCCCTAGCTGCTTCAAGGTCTCTCGAATTATCTCCAACACCGACCTTGAGTTCCCAAAACGTCGCCACCCTTGTCACGGCCGACGTTTCGATTAGTGTTTCTCCTCTGGACTTCTCTTTTCCGACACTGATGGTTTCTTATTCAACTATATGATCCATCCATTACTGAGGCAATTGTTTCTCGTGTCTCGGTTTGCCCTAAGAAAGTTATGTCTATGGGCATTGAGTTCCTCAAAAAAAATTGTGAACTCCCTAAGGAAGATGATGTTGGTGAGGAAATAAAAAGTGATCTCTACTGTTTTGAAGGATAAGTGTTTTTATCAACCGCTTTGCTGAAGTTTGATTGAGCAGAAGAAGTCGAGTTCCTCTTGAGTTCCCTTTGGTAATTCTGGCTTAGCTTTCCTTTAGGGTTCCCCAGCACATCAAGCCTTCTGTTCTTTGTTGGTTACTGTTCTTCATGCTCATGTTCTTCTTTACTGCTTTTTGTGTCTTGCTTGCGTTGTCTTTGGTCTATCTTGACATAATATGAATATTTTGACTTGCGATGCCTTGTGACTCTTTGTTCTCTCTTCCATGCTTGATTACATTGATTCCCTTCCAATATTTTCGATGATGTCAAAAGGGGGAATATATTATGGAATCTTGGAACCAATAGGACTGTTATCATTCTAAGGGGGAACTGATTACTGTGTTCATAAGTTAAGGGGGAACTTTAAAGCTATTTCCCTAAGTATCTCTGCTCCATTGAAATATCTCTTATCTTTGCCTATTGTTTATGTGTTTGATTTAGTGCTTGTTTGTCATCATCAAAAAGGGGGAAATTGTTGGAATGGAACTTCTGGAACTTCAGTTCCCATGGAGTTCCCTTCCTCCGTTTCTTCAGTTTTGACGATGACAAACACTTATACTTTAATGGTCATATTAGTATTTGAGTTTCAGATGAAAAGATAAGGAAACCAAGTCCAAGTGAGCAAAGATCAAGATCAATGGAACTGGAAGGGGAACCGCGTCTCTGACGCTGCCGAAATTAGGTCAAACGTGGGCAGCAAGGAGAAGAAGATATCATGAAGATTTTGTTCCTAATTTATAATATTTGATTGCTAGAAATTTGTGGTAATTGATTAAGGAAAGATTATGTTGTTTATCTTTGGTAAATAACATAATCTTGCATTTATGGAATTAAGGATTATTCAAGTATATCTCAAGCGAGATCTTACTTGATAATTCGGTTCCATAAGAAGTGTGAAGTTTTCGGTTGTAAATGAACATCAGTTGATCTTTTGTTTATTTAGTCAACCAAACCACGTAAGGATAGATATTAATATGGAATGAAGATATTTTGTGTAATTATCTTAACCGATATCTTTACACGAGATCTTACTTGCATATAAATATCTATTCGGACGACCTTAATCACTATGCTTTTTGGAGAGTTCGAATTGCATCTTTGAGAAGAGAAAGAGGCGTTCTTGCTCAGTTCGAATTGCATCTGGTTGAGAAGAGAAAGAGGTGTTCTTGCTCAAGAACATCAAGTAAGTTCACTGGTATTTTCATCTAAGAGTTTCTGATAGCAACTAGGTTAGTACTTAGCAATAAGTTTGTAATCTCGTTCATCTCTAAACTCGCTGATTGAATATGCAAGTAGATCTTTCAATCCTCGAAAGAGAGGTGGTTTTCATCCAAAGATAACTAGTTGGTTATCTAGGGTTTCCACCTTAAATAATTGTGTTGATAACTTGTTTCATTACTTCCGCTGTGTCTAGGAACTGGACAACTCTTTGTCACAGTTTCCTTCGTATTAACACTCAGAAACTGTATGTATATATATGTTATACATATATATTGTGAACCATCTCACTTCAGCTCTCAATCCCTTGAAGGTACCCCTTCATGGGGTATATGTGACGACTTTTAATTTGACAAGCTCCATGGTGTTCGGTGGTGATGACAATGTTCAACGGTTGGGGTGATGGAGAAAATAAGATCGAGAAGGATAGTTCGGGTCGGAGATCCCAAATGTTTGTTGCTTTGATTATACTAAGTATTATTATTTTAAAGGGTAGGTTTCGGTAGCAATCATGTCTTATGAAATAACCTAGCAACCCATGAACATTACTATTCATGACCATGATTATGGTATGTTCACAGTAATGAACATGATCAAAAAAATGTAATAAACACAATCTACACTCATGTTCATGACACTGAGCAATTGAGCATATGTTCATGGTATGTTCATACCAAAAACTCAAATGAGTAAACATTTTATGAAGACCACACCTTGTGGTACAAATGAACATTGTGGTACAAATGAGTAAACATTTTATGAAGACAACGGTGAACGTTCGAACGTAAGTGTCATGAGGTTACTTCCTAAGAGATGATTGGTATATGATTATTCCTTTTAGTTATTTTTATCTTTCAAATTTAATAGGTAACATTTAGTTATAAAATCTTTCAATAAATATATATATATATATATATTCTTTAGTTGCTGATTTGTGCACTTGGATATCAAGCCAACTTGTTTATTCTTTTTTATGTTTTATTTTTTATCCTTAAAATTGATATTTTTATTAATCCTAAGTCAAAACCACACCTTGGATCCTAAAATATAAACCCTTCACTATAAAATATAAATATCAAATTTTAAAGTTAACCCTTAAAATTTAAGTTTCTAATAAATACTTGTGGGCACATATTTTTCTTTGATTGCTAAGACCCTTTCCTACGCAGGTCGTCTTCGACTCATCACTTGTGCTCTCTTTAACATGCAGGCTTATTGGTGTAACTCTCTGATTCTTCCCAGCAAAACAAGGGACGAGATCTTACTTAGATACTATCTATGGAGTGGCAAGGATCATGGGAATCGCAATTTGGTCGCCTAGATTAAGTTGTTTGTCGTCCTAAATCAGAGGGAGGCTTGGGTATAAAAGACATTCTTGCATGGAATCGCGCTTGCATTGATCAGTCTATATTTGAACTCAATGGCAATACTCCTAGCCTTTGGAACACTTGGAGTGTGTGCTCAATGGAGCTAATGTTTGGAGTGTTGTTGCTAATGATAACAATAGCTGGAGCTGGAGGACTATTATCAAGGTTAGAGATGAGCTGCTCACCATGCCTACTCTCTCCAAGCTTTAAAAATAGCATGTCATCATTCATGGATACCACTTGCCTCCTCGGCAACAGCGCCTCTGAAACGGAAGACCATCTCTGGTCCAATTGTTATGCTAATTCAGTTCTGAACAACATTCTCCTTTGGCTCGGCATCACCACTTCGTTTCAGCCATGAAGCTTAATGCCACTTCGAATTGGAAAAAGAATAATGATCTTTTTGTATGTTGACACTCTGTGAGCTCTGATTGAACTGATCTTAGATTTCTGGGATCTAGTTTTGTAATCCTCTTCCCCTCTTTTATAACACGAATTTTTTTTCCAAAACAAAAGGCGTTGGACACAAATTAGGAGCCAACTCGATCTGGAGTGAGCGTGTATCGTCTGAGTGGGAAAGATTATCTATATATATATATATAAAAGTTGATCGGTCTTGACCGAAACTAAATGAAATTCGTACTTATTTAATGCATGAACAAAACATTTCTCCTCTCATCGTAAATATTTAATCCAAAACTACATCTTCTCTTAGTTTGAAGCTATAAAATTAATATTTACAAGTCTTTATATTCTTCAACTCAATGATATCAAATTTAGCTAATGAATGCATTAAATTAATAATTTTTAATGCTAAAAAATTGTTAATATTCAATAATCAGTAAATATAATTAATAATTTTTAAATCTCTCTATATATAAATTGGTTGGTATTGTCCAAAGTAATGACAGTTGAGACTCTTTAAATGTCTAATAAAATCATAACTATGTGCTTAAATGGTTGATATTTCTACCATTTTCATCTTTTTTTCGCTCTTCGCCTCCAATCCGTATGGCGATGAAGAGCAATTCAAGTATCGTCAACGACAGTGTGATTTGGTACATATATAAGAGATATTATTTTTTATTAAAAATTACTCCAAAAATACATATATGAAAATAATATCTAAGTATACAAATATCGACAAAAATATAACGTCTTTGGCCCGCACGAAGCGCGGGAAAATAACCTAAAATCATTATGTGTTTTATTTCTTACCCCTAAAATCATTATGTGTTTTGTCATTTTCTTGATTTATTACGTTTATAAATCCAACTTTGTTGATATTACATGCAATATTAGAAGATTGCATATATGATTAGTCTCAATATAATTTTGGGACATATATTTAACAACGTTGAACCGTATAAGCAATCATTAATTAACTTTGTTGATATTACATGCAATATTATAAGATTGCTAATATGATTATCTTCAATCTTATTTTAGGACATATATTTAAAAACATTAAGCTGTATACGAAATCCGTAATTGCCTTGCGCGAAGCGCGGGGTCTCGGGTCTAGTCTAAATCTAAATCTAATATAAAATTGGCATGGTACAAAAAAGTTGAATGCTCCTCATTAATCACATTTATTGAAGATTTTAATTATTTTTCCTCTCTTAATTCATCTTTGTCCTCTCCTCATTTAAATGTAACTCATCTTTTCAAGGTTGATTGACCTATTAAAAAAATAAAATAATTGACAATTTTGTAGGGTTATAGAAATTAAATAACCTCTTTTGTCCAAATATCATTGATACAGTTCAAAGATATTATACAAACAATAAACTTCATTCATATATTAAACTAAGCATAAAATTAGGACATTTTAAAAATTGAATATATAATATCATATCTTATACTGCCAAAGTGTCGTGCGTAGCGCGGCGTTTAAATTCTAGTCTCATCCTAAATTTTGGATTGATTTAGAATAAGAGTCAATTACCGAAAATCAACTATCCCACCATTATAACAATTAATTACCGAAAATCACCCTCATAAGGCACTCTATTACCAAACAACCACCCGCCCTCGTATTCCATTTGTAATTCCGTTAGATATTTACAGATTTTATCCCATCTTTTTGTTTTTGTTCATTTTCTCTCCACCTTTAAAACTTGGGTAAAAGTTGTAATTCAGTCAAATAAAAGGAGCATCTTGTAAAATAGGGATAAAACCACTCTCAATAGATAAGTTCATGGAATTTTGGCTCCGTTCGAATATATTTAGCTTAAATATATAGTAGCTGGAGATGGAGATAAATGAATAGTTGGAGCGAAGATGAAAAGTTACTTTAACATGTACTTTGATATTCGGTGTTTTAAGCTGATTTTGTAACAATAATAGTAAAATTTCGACAGATATATAAAGTTGTTGTAAAGACACTTACAAAATCTCTATCCTAACTAAGATCACTGGATAATAGAAAGAGTAATTTATGAATTTATTTAATTAGTAAACAATTTCTCTCTCAATTTTTAAGGCGACACTCGTTTTGAATAAACATATACTATAAGTATATCACACTTTACAATCGTTAAAACTTTTAGGAATATTTATCAAATGGTGATTTTATACCGGTGGTTACCACATGCAATCCACTTTCACTACTAATACTAACCTTTCTACGTTCAATACGAGAGAGAGAAAAAAAGTAGCTCCCACTCACCAAAAGCATTACATCACCCCATATAATTTCCCTTGTATACAACCAATTCAGTCCTTGATCGGAACAGGATCATTCCTGTTATATAACTCAAATTCCTTGATATTTTTCTCTCCAAGTTTAAATGATAGCAAATCTCCAAGTTTAAATCATAGCAAAGCAATCTACAAGAATGAGATCAAGTGGGTGTAGAGTCCAACAAGGTCTTACCCCTGAGGCAACAAGTATAGTGAAGCATGCCGTGAGCCTAGCTAGACGACGTGGGCACGACCAAGTAACCCCACTCCACGTAGCAAACGCCATGTTGTTATCATCATCGTCATCCGTCCACCTCAGACGAGCTTGTCTCGAGTCCCACACCCACCCCCTTCAGTGTCGAGCCCTTGAGCTCTGCTTCAATGTCGCCCTTAACCGTCTCCCTGCCTCCATGCTTAGTGGGGCCCACCACCCCTCCATCTCCAACGCCTTAATAGCCGCCTTCAAACGGGCCCAGGCCCACCAACGACGAGGCTCCATAGAACAGCAACAGCATCAGCAACAACAACAGGCGATCTTGCCCGTTAAGATTGAGGTAAAGCAGTTGATCATATCAATCTTGGATGATCCAAGTGTGAGTAGGGTTATGAGGGAAGCCGGCTTTTCTTCAACCTTGGTGAAATCCAAGGTCGAACAAGCCATTTCTATGGATGATGTGAGAATTGAGGATGTGTCGAGTATCATAGAAGGAATCTTGGTTAGTGGTAAGAGGAATAAGTGTTGCGTTGTTGTTGGAGAGTGTCTTGTAACATTACAAGGTACAATCAAAGGCACCATAAACAGAATCGAAAGAGGAGATGATAGCGACATTAGAGATGCTCTTAGAGATGTAAGATTCGAGTCGCTCTCTCTTGATTCCTTAAGCTCTTTGTCCCGAGATGAGATTGAGCTTAAGGTTTCTCAAGTTACGCATCTAGTCAAGTGTTATGCAAGTAAGGGGTTAGTCCTTTACTTGGGTGATCTTAGATGGGCTCTTGAGTTTCGAAAAGGAGGGGTTGAGCACGTGATCATGGAGCTCAAACGCCTCGTTCTTGAATGTAGTAATGGGTTTGGAAGGCTATGGCTAGTTGGAGCAGCCACCTACCATACTTACACAACATTCGGGAGTGGGAATCCTTCATTAGAAGCCATTTGGGGTTTCCATGCAATCACGGTTCCGGCCGGAATCTTGGATTTAAGGCTTATGTCTCAAAGGTATGCGCATATTCAATATTGCAATGTTTTTCGAGCTTCAATCCTTTCTAAGTGTACTTGTATATTTTTCTTTCTTCACTTAGCGATTCTTTGGCAAGCAAGACAACAAATGGTGCAATGAGTTGGCTAATAAACAAAGATGGAAGCCAAAAAGGAGATGACACCAAATTAGACAACAACTCATGTAATAGTGAGCCCACTAGTACGAGTCTTCCTTCATGGCTACAAAAGTACAAGAATGAGAACAAAGGACTAAACAATAAGAGTACTAAAGAGGTAGAGTCTTATATGTATCATGTGCTTTTATTTACTTTTCTTACTAGCTATGATCCCATTGTTATATGACACATTTTATTTTTCACTTTCAAATCTAAATTAAAGGACTCCATCCCGGTCAAAGATCTTTGCAAATCATGGAGCTTTTCCGAAAGAACTCTAAGCTTTTCCTCGGTTTCTCCTCCATATGCATCCGAGTTCTCATATGACCTACTACGATCCCGACACCCTGCGTTGGAGGTTGCATCCAAGTGTTATAACCCGACCTTGGATGGAGGATTTCAAACCACATTATCAATGTCAAGTTCACCCTCTTCTAGTGAAGTTATTTTGAGTCCGGAATGCACCCAAAAGAGATTCAATGACTACTATTCTTGGAGCCTCGAAACTCTTTGCAACGCGTTGGAGAACAGGGTGCCCTGGCAAAAGGAGATAATTCGAAATGTCGCAAGCACGGTCTTGGATTGTAGATCAGGAAAGGTAAGGAGAAAACAAGATGGCAATCATTCTAAAGAAGAAACATGGTTTTTCTTCTTAGGAGATGATGTGAATGGCAAGGAAAAGATAGCAAAGGAGCTAGGAAGACTCGTTTTTGGGTCCGAGAACAAGTGCATTTCCATTGGCCTTAGTAGCTTCTCTTCTAAAGAAGATTCCGGAAACAAGAGGTTGAGAGACGAGCATAGCTTCACATATAGATTGATAGAAGAGGTTTTGGTTGATCCACATAGAGTGTTCTTTGTTGAAGACTTGGAACAAATGGATTATGTTTCTCAAGTCAGTATCAAGAGGGCAATTGAAAGAGGCAAAATTACAAGTAGTTTTTATGGAAAAGAAGTTAGTCTTGGGGATGCAATCATCATACTTAGTTGTGAAACATTTAGGTCAAGATCAAGGGATTGTTCTCCTTCAACCAAGAACATGGTAGATCACCATCATCAAAAGGGTGGGCCAAGAGAGGAGGACAGAGTTGGTTGTTCCTCAGATGAATCTTATGGCAACTCCATCAGTTCAAGAAGTGTTTCATTGGATTTGAACATCTCACTTAGTGATGATTGTGCTTTTAATGATCAAGATCAGAAGGGTCATTCATACGTTGATCAACTTGGGCTTCTTAGTTATGTTGACAAATGTATTTTGTTCAAACTTTAGCAATTGTATTGTAGGAATTCAAAATGATTTCACTAGATTATTCCTCTTGATCGGCAATTTTACCTGTAAAATTGGATTCCACTTGGATTTTATGCCTTAAATTGGTGAAGAGGATAGATCTAGTTGTAATTATATTGCATTAATAACTAATGTAGTTTGTTTCTTGTTGACCGAATATATACTAGCTAATTAATATTTTCAATAACTCTCGGTTGGATACCTTTTGTATATTTCTCTGTCATTCAAATTTTAAAAGCTAGTTCTTGGTGTCAACAACATCAATCCCCATTTATCCCGAAAAACGGGATATGGGGTGGTCGGGATTGGTATGTCCTTATCCCCAACAGGTTGGGAGGAAGTAACCGATATGACCAAGATTGTGTCAAAAGTTGCATAGTCTGACTACTACTTCACAGAATATGAAGCATAGATAGAAAAAAAAAAAAAAAAAAAATGAAATACATGTTGGAGATAATAAAATTGCATAGTCTGACTACTACTAATTCCCGTTGCAACTTGGTTACCCAAAAAAAGATAATAAAATTTAGCTAAGATATTTTGAATTTTTTCTGAAATGGGCATTTTTTTTTTTAAAATCCCGATATAGGCTCGTTCTGAAACTAATTCCCAACATAGGCGCTTTTTTTTTGTTCGGAAAAAATACATGTTGGGGAGACGCTGGTTTTACCAGCGTCTCCCAACCGAACCATAATATTTTTTTTAAAACAATTATGTATAAGAGACGATGGTAAAACCAACATCTCTTACACATAATTGTTTTAAAAAAAAATCCTTCGTATAAGAGACGCTGGCTCTTATACTGTTTTCAATATTAAAAATTAAAAAAAAACAAATTTTAGGCATGAGCGGCTCATCACCTTGTTTTTATTTTTATTTTTTCAAATCCTTAAGTAATATATATATATATACTACACTTACCCGGCTTCGGATGGCTCGTATGTGCTCGTTCGAAATCGGAATCGAGCGAGATCAGTTTCTTTGGGTCCGTATTGATCTAAGTTTTCACTAGATATGTCACTCGCTTAATTTTGATTCCGAACGAGCCCAAACGGGCAACCCAAACGCGTGTAAGTCTCGTGCATACCCGCATAAGTTTACGAGCGTTCAGGTTGTCCGTTTGGGCTCTTTCTGAATTGGAATCAGGCAAGAGACATATCTGGTGAAAGAAGGTGATGAGCCGCTGGTTTTGCCTAAAATTTGTTTTTTTTTTAATTTTTAATATTGAAAACAGTATAAGAGGCGTCTCTTATACGAGGGATTTTTTTTTAAAACAATTATGTGTAAGAGGCGCTGGTTTTTACCAGCGTCTCTTACACATAATTGTTTAAAAAAAATTATTATGGTTCGGTTGGGAGACGCTGGCTTTCTCCAACATGTATTTTTTCCGAGCCACAAAAAAGCTCTTATTTTGGGAATTAGTTTCAAAACGAGCCTATAACGGGAATTTAAAAAAAAAAACTCATTTTAAAAAAAAAAAAATTCAGATATTTGCTACTAGAAGACCGATAAAGCAATGACCAGTGTGGAGCGGACTCATTTGTGCATCATGGATAAATTAGTTTCCACTTGAGCACAACCAATATGGAGCAACAATTAGAGAGAAAATTAAGCATAATCTTTTTGATAATATAAATAAATAATCAAAAAGCTTAAAAGATGTTGATACCTAAGAATCACACAACGATCATTATCTTCTACAAATATTTAATTTAAAGCTCCTACTTTAGCTCAGATCAATGGAGCTTAAGTATAGAATTTGTCGACTTCTGGCATTTCTATAGGGGGGAAATAGTAGAACAAAGTGGATTTCCAATTAATATAATTCAATGGAATTTACAATGAAAATAAGTAATTCAATTAAATTGTTAAATATGTCTACGAAAGTGCGAATTAATACGGAGTATTAGGGTATTTAATTATTGGAACCCATTATCCAAGCTTCCCTGAAAAGCAGGAAGAAAAGAATGGTAGGAAAAAAGAAATGCTTTTGGCGTATAATTAAATTTAAATACGGAATAATTATACTTTTAATGGAGTGCAGAAAGGGAGAGGTCACTTTAGTTTTCATAACAAAGTTTTCTTTTGCCCGCACACTTTGATTAATTTCATAATCCATGATGTACATATACAAAATAATTAAAAATCAATAGAATATTTTTGAATATTAGTGGTGCTTTTTAGTCCCATAAAGATGTTTGTTGGGGAATATAATAATTTAGAAAAGATTAGGTTACATTCGATTAATATAATAGCTAGTTGAATAATTATGGATGATTCCTAACCTGAGACACATGTGAAGAGCAATTTTAGAGCTTTTATTAAGTTGTTTAAGGAGCAAAAAGCAATCCTACTTTCCATGATTCGGTCTCAATAATGGCACCACTGCCCCAGTCTTTGGATAAATACCCTAAAACTATAATGTTTTTTAAGTTTTTGCATCACTTTTTTAAGTTATATGGAAATACCCTTTTGCTGACGTGACAATTATAACAAAGCAGTCAACAAAACTTTTAACAGAGCTGTCAACAAAAATTTTAATAAAGCTGTCAACAAGAATAATAAGTTGTCAACATCAACAATAACAAGGTTGTCAACAAAAATTTTAAGAGAGCGGTCAACAAATTTTTTAACAGAGCTGTCAACAAGAACAATAAATTGTAAACACGACTAAATAAGTTGTCAACCCAACTAAATAAATTGTTTACACGACTAATAAACGGTCCAAAACATACAACACGAGTAATATTACAAAATTTTCAACACTTTACAAAACTTGTCAACATACTAAATAAAATTGTCAACACATTTTTAAAAACTATAAACACACTAAAAAAATGTCAACACATACTAAAAAGAAGCTGTCAACACATGAAATTAAATTGTCAACGTACTAAATTAATTTGTCAACACGATTAATAAGAGGTCAAACACCCTTATTAATCGTACTACAATGTTTGTGGCTGCCAACTCAAGCCTTTGTCAATTTTTGAATTATGTTTGGTTCCAAACCAAGCCTTTGTCACTTTATGTATGATTGAACTTCACTATCGGTGTGAGTCCTCTACAACCATTTATACTCCATCCAGTACTCCAATACACCTTTATTCAACTTTTATTACATCTATAAAATATATTGATGTAATTAAACATCTTTAATCAGTAAGAGAAGATTACTTTTTCTCTGGAGTACTGAACGAAGCATAGAATGGTTATGTTCTGTTGTACATCATCTTCTTCAACACCAGCACTCACCGCTCTTATTACCAAACAAATGACAGACACTCCACAACACATTTATCCCATTATCCATCGCCTTCTCAGGCACCTTCAATAGTCTCCTAACGATCTCCGCCACTCCGCCACACAGTTCTCATTGTCGCAGATCGCAAATCTTCCCATCGAGCTTCTCGCTAGCACCTCCGCCATCTCCATCGCCTTCACAATCACTGGATCTGTGCGTTTGGAATCAACAAGAATGTTTCCTAGAGTTTTGAACACTCCTACCCCGACCAACTCCGACTTGAAGGATTTCGCTGTGGAAAGTGAAATTAAAGTTGATGAGCCTGATTCTATCGACGAATTGTCGTCTGAGATCACGAGGCTGTAGAGATCGGCAACCATACCTTGAGTCGCAGCGATTTTTGCGTTTGATTTCGTCGTCAATCGCAATTGTCTGGAGAAATCTAGCCCCCGCGATCCTCGATCGAGTGTTTTCGACTCGCAAGACACGGTGATTGAAGCTCGGCAAATTGAAATCGGTCTTGAAGAACAGTCGGTGAATATGTTCTCTGGATTTGTAACGGGGCCAAATTTAGGGGGGAGGAGGAAGAAGAAGAAAGGCGGGTCAGATCTGGCCAGATCTAAAAAAGAGAGGCGCGTGTATATAAATGAGGGGAGGAGAGGGGTAGAAACTTATGAGTTAATTAAGAGATGCAATTATTGAAATTATTATGCCCAATAGGGCATTGGGCACAAATACCATTGCCACCTTAATTAAACTTAGGAAGGATTTTGACAAGTTGATTCAATAATTATTATTCAGGGTCTGCTAAAATAACGAAGAGTACGTGTTCATGCAACCCTAGTTGGGCCGGCCCATATTACAACTGGCCTTTAAATATTTTCCAAATTTAGGGTAAGTAACCCTTTTTGCACTTTGAATTGTATTTTCTAACCCTAAAAAATTTCAGTGTGAT
Source organism: Oxyria digyna (assembly GCA_029168935.1). Taxonomy (NCBI): domain Eukaryota; kingdom Viridiplantae; phylum Streptophyta; class Magnoliopsida; order Caryophyllales; family Polygonaceae; genus Oxyria; species Oxyria digyna. The sequence continues at coordinate 58,053,677 of JAPVLV010000001.1, read as the reverse complement.
AACTAACCTTTTTGTGTTGATGACAGTTTGTGTTGATGACGGTATTTTTTGTTGATGACAGTAATTTTTGTTGATGACAGCAATTTTCGTTGAGGACAGTAATTTTCGTTGATGACAATAATTTTTGTTGATGACAGAAATTTTCGTTGATGACAATTTGCGTTTTTATATTCTTTTATCATATTTGATTATAATATTGTCGTCAATTTTATTAATAATGTAATCGTAAGAGGAATAAAAGAACAATGACGACATGAACTGTCATCCATATATTATGAATTGTCATCCGGTATCATCATGAACTGTCATCCAACGACATGAACTGTCATCATGAACCGTCATCATGAATTGTCATCCGACGACATGAACTGTCATCAAAACTCTACAAAACTGTAATACAAAAGAGATAACCTGATTTTTCACCTCAGCTTGCATATGTATAATGAAGAAAGTAAGGGACATATTGTCATTTGATTTTCCACCTCATCTTGCATATGTATAATCAAGAAAGAAGGCATACTGTCATCAGATTTTTAATGAATACAAATTTGATGTAATTTGTTTCTCTCTTCTTTGATCGAGATGAACACCTCCACGCCGACAATCGCAGATCCAGCACGACAACATCTCCCTCCACGCAGGCGCTACCACACCTCTTCGTCCAGCCACCGCTTCCCCCGCCTCCACTCCAAACCACCGCATCCAGCGACTCAAGCATCGTTGTGTAGAATTCTGGTCCTGCGACGAAGTTCATCGAAAACGAAGCCTCCTTGTCCACCAGGACCACCACGTGAACCACCACGGTTCGTAGATCTGAGAAGAAACGCTACGGTTCGTAGATCCGAGGCGCTGGAACGTTGTTGACGAGATGTGGACATCGATCATTTCTCCAAGGATGAATTTCACGACAAGAGAGGATGAGAAGGAATGGAGGCGTGGAGTAGAAGGAGAAGGAAAAGAGAAGGGAAGACTTATATACGAGGTTAAAAAAAGGTTAGTTTCTTCAATCTAAATAAAACGGGATTACAAATCACTCTCATTGTCTAATTAGGGACAAAGGACCCCTTATTTCGAAATATTTTTGTCCAAAGCGGCATTGAGAGCACAGGGCTTTTTGTCCGTTACATAATAAACTATTGTGACCCAATACCCCTTTAAAGATTAAAACTTGTTTCTACCCTCTTTTGTTAAACATCAGCAAAGTACCCCTTCTCGTCAAAGTGTATTTCACGCGCTCCTTGCCTCGTCTCTCCCATTTCACGCGCTCCTTAGCACACTGAGTTTTGGCCAATTTTTGTATGGGCCGAGGAGGTGACAGGTGCTTATTAGTTAGGCTCCGGTGATAAGCGGGTGGAGTATTTTCATCACTTGTTTATTAACCTTTTCGGGTGCATTCACCCCCCATCCATTGGGTGATCAGGTGGATCGGGTGTATCCATAGGTGTTCGACAAATATAATTTTATATTCATTTAAATATTGTTTTTATGTAATTTTACAATCTATTACAAATATGTTATTGTTATAACTGAATTAGAATAATAAAAGATGTACAACATATTTTAATATATAAAAAATATAAAAATGCAAATTAGAAAACATAAAGTTTAAATATTTGTGATTTTTAGAGTATATAAAATTTTCTCAAATAAAAATTAAAAGAAACTACTCCCTCCGTCCCATATTGATCTTCCTATTTGTTTTTGATGCATTTGTTGAGACACATTTTATAACGTTAATATCTCTAAATATACGATGATAAAAATTATAATTTTTTTATATTGTCAAAGTACTCATTGAGACGAATCAAACGAGATCTCACGTGCTTATATTTATTCCTATATATTGGAAGAAAACAAGAAGATTATCTCGGTTTGTGAATAGTGTTGAAAAGGCAAATGAAACTTATATTAGTGTTAAGTTCTGGTGAAGATGAATCTTAAGGTAACGATGAACACAAACACGTTATAATGTATGAACACATTTTCGTCAATAAACACAGTGTGACATATAAACACACACTATGACATACACATACTCTGGCGTATGAGCATAGACGTTATAACTTATAAATACATACCCATGAACACAAAAGTGTCATGAGTCTTAACCTAATAACTTATTCTGATCGAATTTTTTTTCTTATAGGAGTTAGAGAGAGTTATTGGAAATTCGAAATTCATAAGAGGCCATTGGCCAATGAAGCCACGCTCCCTCGACTTATTAGCATATGATATATACAAGCAGGCGACTCATGCAATATGTGCATGAATGGTATTAGTCCCTCCGTCCCATAATATAAGCAACATTTCTATTTTAAGCGTCCTAAAATTATAAGCAACATTTTACATTTTTAGTATACTTTTTACACCCCTTTATCTTCTCCCAATACACTTTTCACTTTTCTCTCTCCTCTAATCATTCAATTTTCTCTTTTCTCTTTTCTTCTTCTCTCTATCTCTCTCATCTAACTATTACACTTTTTTACTTTTTACTCTTTTAATCATTAAACTCACATTTTTCTTAATTTCCGTGAAAATCTCAAATGTGGCTTATATTGTGGAACGGAGGGAGTATATTTTATTAAAATTTTATATATCTGAGTTATAAGATTTGTGTATATGAGTGATAAGTTATTAATATATTTGCAGTGAATTGCTAAACAAAAATCCACTATTAGATATTATATAATAATTTTTCCATCCCTAGTTATATTCTTAGAATTAGACACCACTTCATGCTCGATCACGTAGCTTTAAATTAATAACCAAATACCATTGAGTTGATCATATCTCATAAACCCTCCTAACCCTACTTTAATTTTCATCAAACGTACGATACCGGCATGGCCAAGAAGGTGGGATTTTCATCTCCGGCCATAATAACCACCATCTTCGGCCCTTCATCCACCACGGTTTCCGCCTTCACTTTATCTTCGTGGTAGTGTGGGTCCCGCCTCCTCTCGGTACAAGCTAAAATGAGAAGGGCTATGGAAATTAGCCCTAGAATCAAAGCTATGCTTCCAAATAGATATGGAATAGGGCTGTTCCACCGCCTTATTCCGCCTCCTACGGTGGCCGTGCTGCTCACGCGGGTCGATGTTGTGACTGACGTCATTTCTTGTGTGTTCTAGTTTTCAGAGGTTGGGATATGTTTTGCATCCATTTATAGGTGCTAAGAAAATGAAGGTATGAGAAAGGATTCGTATGACTATAATACCCTTTTCATTTGGTGCTTAACGGATTAAAGAGCGCCATTTGATTCTGGATTGACTTTGAGGGTTTGGTGTTGATTTCCCATCAAATTTCTGTTGAAAACTCACAATGGAACTTCACATGATTGAAACCTATAAATCAAGTGTGCGCTGACGCAGCGGTGATGGGCACTGCGCTTGGTAGGGAGGTCTAAGGATCGATCCCCCCGCAGCAGCACTTGGGAGAGGAATGGAACCTAACCAGCCCGAACTTGACCTCGATCCGGATTTAACCCCAAAGAAATTGACCAGGTAAGTGGTAAGTGGTCAAAGGGGTGAACAGGATGGGCAACCAAAAAAAAAAATTTGATTGAAACCTATAACGTTTATACATATTCAGATAATATATTTCGCATGAACTTATAATCACACAAAACTAATATGTGATGATAGAGGTCGGTAGATTCTCTTATACTATCACTGATTTTAATTTAGGATATAATTCTATTTGGCTAGAAACTAGGCTTATATATATTAAATGTGTTTGTTGTGTGTACTAAACCCAACACGTATAAGTTAATGAAGTTTCACCCTAAAATCAATTGATAATGGAAGAATAATGCATCTACTTATATGCTAGGCTTGAGGGATATGATTTACATGTGACTCCAACCAGTGTTCTAAAAGACGCTAAGCGGGAGTTAGGCGGCGGGTGGGGGACTAGCGCCTAGACGGCTAGGCGGGGGAGTAGTCGGGGATTAATCGGATCAAAATTAATTCTCGATATGTGATATCAAATGACCAATTTGTCATCAAAATCATTAATTTCTATTAAATTATGTTAGAATATGGTTTCATATCCTATTATAAGTATTATTATGCTAAAATAAACTCAAAACTTGCTACAATTCCTTATATATTGATATATTCGCGAAAATGACAAACCGTTGTTTTTTCCTAGGCGGTACTAAACGGTGAGGGAGAGCCTAGAGATTAATCGGGGATTAATCGGCCCTAGTCGGAGATTTTTAGAGCACTGACTCCAACACATATGCTCATGTTATTTGCACACCGGACTTAAATGATGAGTTTTTAGTAATATTTGTGTGAAATTAAAAGTGTACAAGTCATGTTTGGAGTATGAGGAACCAACCAACCAACGAAGGGAAGAATAACGTGTGAAAAGGATAGTAGAAGCACATATCCATTACTTTTAAGAGCTTGGGGAACCCACACGTTGCGTCTCCTTAGGGTATAGGTACAAGAATGTTACCTACGTTACATATAAATATAGTGGAGCATATTATTTCCGTTGAAATTGCGCTCTTAGGTACCCCATTTTTCTCAACTTTAAGAAATAAATTAAATGTTATGCTTTAATATTATATGATATGCATCACGATTGCTTTTGACAATGGGTTTGGGAGACCCAAAGTGGTTGCATCATATGTCTTTGTTTATTGGAATCAATGTTGCATTTCTCGACTAAAACACGAATATATATCTCGACTTCTCGGTTCTTAATCAGACTTGACTATCTAAATTTTGTACATACTAGTTGAATTCAGTCAATGACTAGCATCTTCAGATTGGAATGAACAAAAATAAGGTTGAAAGCACTAAAATATTAGTAGTACGAAATATTGATAATGTTGGTGTTGAGTGGTGACTTAAGAGTCTGTTCGGCAAGTAGTTTAATAAGCTAACTTATTTTTTCAAAAACTTGAAATCCTAGCTTATTAGTTCAGTGAGTTGTCTTATAAGTCTTATTTTACAATGAAAATAAAGATAAAAGTGATTTTGCCAAACAAGCCCTGAAATGAATCAACAAGTCATCACGTCATTTGGAGAATTATCCCCTGGCCTTTGAAACATAGTGGTATGTAAAAACTGAATTACTCGGTTTGTGAATAACAGAAAGAGAGAGGAAGATGACTTAGATCAAATCATTATGATCGAATTAGTTGTTTACAACAAATTCTATGTCTATTTATAGACATAATAGGAGAAAGACTAAACTACCCTTGTACATCATTCATATTACATCATTATCCTCATAACCCCTCCTCAAGCTGGACTAGTGAGATCAAACACAAGACCAAAGCTTGCCAGATAAGAAGGTATGTTATACTTCTCCTAAGGGTTTAGTCATAAGATCAGCTAGTTGATTCTAAGTATCAACATGTATAGTCTTGAGTAATCCATTTTGAATTTGATCTCTCACATAGCGGCAATCCACTTCTATGTGTTTAGTTCGTTCATTAAATAATGGGTTAATGGCAATGTGTTGTGTTGATTTGATATCACACATGAGAGAGATTGGAAGAGGGACCCTTACAGTCATATCCATCAATAACCCATTCAGCCAATATACTTCTGAAGTAGTATGAGACATGGCTCTGTATTCTGATTCAACAGATGATTTAGAGGTTGTCTTTTGCTTCTTTGTTTTCCAAGAGATTAATGAATCTCCAGGAAAAACGCAATACCATGTCAAGCTTCTTCTAGAAAATTTACATCCATCCTAATCTGCATCTGTGTAAGCTTGTAATGATAGGCTAGACTTGGCAGAGTAATTAATAATCCCAGATTTATAGTTGACCTAAGATACCTCACCACATGTTGTGCAGCTTGCCAGTGAGGTAATCTAGGACAATGCATAAACTGAGATAAAAGTTGAGTTGAGTATGCAATGTCAGGTCTAGTTAAGCCTAGGTATAGAAGTCTTCCCACTAATCTTCTGTAGACAACATGACCAGGAAGAGGTTTACCTGAATCAATAGAAAGTTTAAGACCTCTTTCCATTGGAAACACTGCTGGTTTGCAATTTGTCATGTTCATATCTGCTAAAATATCCAGAATGTATTTCCTTTGGTGCATCAATATACTGTCCCTTCTATGGATCCCCCTACTTCAATTCCCAAGAAAAATCTTATTAGACCAAGATCTTTAATGGTAAAGGCCACATCAAGACTGTGTTTAAGAGCTGCAATAGAACCCTGATCAGACCCTGATAAGTTCCAGTGATGAGCAGATCATCTACATAGATCAAAACTAAAATGGTTTGACCATTTATTTCTCTGGAAAATAAGGAATAGTCTCTCTTTAATTGTATAAAACCTTCTTTCAACAAAAATTTGGTTAACTCTACATTTCATTGTCTGGATGCCTGCTTTAGCCCATATAGTGATCTTTGTAGTTTACAAACCAATCCTTTCTCTGGCAACTTGTAACCCAGTGGAGTTTGCATATACACTTCTTCATCCAAGAAGTCGTGTAAAATTGCATTGTTAATGTCTAACTGATGGATTGGCCAATTCTTAGCAGTTGCAACAACAATAAGAGTCCTCACAGATGTGAATTTTGCAACTGGTGAAAAAGTTATAATCTTTACTTGATTATAACCCTTTTCCACAAGCCTTCCTTTGTACCTTTCGACTGTTCCATCTTGTCTGAACTTGACTCTGTATACCCACTTGGAGCCAATTACCTTCTTTCCTTAAGGTAAAGGAACTAGCTTCCAAGTGTGGTTATTTTCCAAGGCAATAACTTCCTTGGTCATTGCTTCTTGCCAACATGGATGTGTTTTGGCTTGGTTTTAGGTTTTAGGTTCAGGTATTTTGATGACATTGAAAAGAGAGGCTATGTAAGATGGAGAAAAAAGTTGTTAAATCACAATGGTAAGCTAGAAAAGATTTGGATATAGAAGGATTTTTAGGAAAATTTGGACAGACATAGTCTTGGAGTTTAGAAGGAGGTTTAGAAACTCTTTCAGACCTTCTAGGAGGTAAATCTGGTAATTCTTGTGGTATAGGAACTATATTAGAATCCAAAGACTGGTCTTATATAGGATTAGGTATGTTTGAGGGGATAATAGATTCAGAATTGATAATGGGAATATGGCTAGAGTTTTGTACCTCAATTTTATGAGTTTCTGGATGAGCATGGTTGACAAGAGGCAAGTTGTTAGAAGTAATAACAGATTCGATACCACTGTCTGTTAATGGTTGAATCTTGAATGGCAAAACATGCTCTTGAAAGACTACATCTCTGCTTACAAATATTGTTTGATTCTCCAAGTCAAAAAGCTTGTAACCCTTTTATACATCAGCATATCCAATCATCATACATTTTCAGCTCTTGGCTTGTAGTTTATCTTTGTCCTTCCTTTGCTTCAAAACAAAACATAGAGATCCAAAAACTTTTAACCATGAATAATCTGGTTTGAGTTTTAGCAATATCTCATAAGGAGATTTCCAGCCCAATATTGCAGTAGGCATTCTGTTAATCAGAAATGTAGCAACTAAAATAGAATCTCCCTAAAAATACATAGGCAAGTTTGCAAAAAATTTCAAGGACCTAGCTGTCTCCAATAGATGCTTGTGCTTCCTCTCAACTCAACCATTCTGCTGAGGGTTATCTGGTATGCTTCTTTGCAAAATTATTCCTTTACTAGCAAAGAATTGCAAGCACTTGGAATTGACAAATTCGGTGCCATTGTCACTGCGGAATACCTTAATCACTACCCCAAACTGAGTCAATACCATGCTCACAAAATCTACCAGAATCTGAAATACTTGAGTTTTGTTTTGGAACAAAAGTCCAAGTATTTCTATTGTGATTATCTAACACTGTTAGGGAATATCTTGCACCTGTTCTAGAAGAGACTTCGTATGGACCCCAAACATCCAAATGCACTAAATCAAAACAACTGGAAGCAATCTTTTCTTCATTTGTGGAAAAGGCAACTTTGTTTGCTTTGCCAAAATACAAGATTCAAAGTAATGCTTACTCAAATCTATGCTACTGAAATCAACAATGTGTTTGAGTTTAGACAAAGAAGCATGTCCTAGCCTATGATGCAACAATTCTAGGCTCTCAATAGTTTGTGTTTTCATAGGTATACAACTATTACAAACATATCCATTTTTAGGACTAGAAACCAAGCTTGACTAATGCTCTGTAAGAATCAGCTGTGTAGGAGAAAGTAAGTATAATCATGAGACGTCCTTCCCCATTGCCTCCACATTTTTAGTCAAACGATCCTGAAATAAACATACATCACTATCAAAAACAACACGCATACCAGTGTCATATAGCAACCTCTTGACTGATAACATACTATGCTTGAAACTAGTATAAGCAATACATTTTTGAGCATCAATTTATCAGACCACTGAACATTACCACAGATACTGATAACTTTCTTTGAACCATCAGGAAGACCCACATATACTGGACTAAGAAGTTTCTTATAGGAAGCAAACAAAGAAATATCAAAGGTCATATGATCTGAAGCACCAGAATCTATTATCCACATAGATTTGAAATTGTCTCTATAACTCTTAGAAACATTAGATGATAATGCTATACCTGCAAAATCCATCTTCCCATTGCCAGATTGCCCATTCATTACTTTCAAAACCTCATTGCATATTGCATTGATCAAAGCTTGAGTATTCTATGTCTCTAAGTTTCTTTCCTCAAATGGTGTATCCATCACACTATTTGTTTCTACAGCTGCAACCACCTTACCAATTTCATCTCCTTTACCTCCTTTGTACCAGTCAGGAAACCCAACCAGTTTGAAAAATTGCTCACGAAGATGTCCTTTCTTGTGACAAAAAGTAATGCCGAACTAAGTAGAACACCTTGTTGAGTGTAGCTAGTGGATCAGTAGATAACACATGATCACGAACACTATCAAAATTCTCATTCAATCCCATCAAGAATTGCATTAACTGATCATTAGCACTTCTGCTAACAAATTTTGCAACCAGATCACATGAACAGTGACGAATACCACTACAACAACATTCAGGTATTCCTTCAAGCGCAAAAATCTCATCCCAAATTTTCTTTAATTTCCGAAAACATTCAGACACAGAAGAACTCCCTTGCGAAACTGAATTAAGACTCCATTTCAATTGAATGAGTAAAGGACCATTACTTTGTCCATACCTTTCAATTATTTCAATCCATAGCTGTTTGGATGAATTCACAAACATGAAGCTCTCGCTGATTGAGGCTTCCATTGAATTTATGAGCCAACATCTTACCATGTAATTGCACTTGATCCATCGATCAAACGCTTCAGAACCGTGCTGAGGTCGCGCCACTGATCCGTCAAGAAAGCCTAATTTGCTCTTTGCTCCCAATGTCATGGTCACACCTCTACTCCAAGCAAGAAAGTTAAATCCATTGAACTTAAGGCCAATGAGCTGCGCTCCTGGACTATCTGAATTTGACAATCTCAGAGGATCACTTGATGCGAAATCCCCAATTCTTCAGCTCTCTTCTTGACCAACTCTATTCATTCAATCTCTGATTTGAAATCCCTTTTAGAATGGAAGAAAAACCATATTGAATCACTCAATTGATCGTCTCACTGGCTCTGATACCATATGAACAAACTAAATTACTCAGTTTTTGAATAACAGAAAGAGAGAGGAAGATGATTTAGATCAAATCATTATGATCGAATTAGTTGCTTACAACAGATTCTATGTCTATAAATAGACATAATAGGATAAAGACTAAACTACCCTTGTACATCATTCATATTACATCATAATCCTCATAGTATGTAATATTTTGTGCAACTTGTAACAACTAGTAATTCGAGATACGCCTTGATCTTGTGTTACATAATTGATCCTACATATTGATGCAATCCCAACATCTATCGTATAATGGATTGACACCTCTACCTTGTATTTGATACAATCCAACGACTCTTGTTTTTGTCTATTACACTATCAATGCAAGAAAACGCAGCTATAGCCATAAACGTTTAGCCACGAAATTATATGGAGGAAATTTTATGGAGGAAATTTTATAGCTATTAGCCACAAATATTACTACGAAATATCATTTTATATCTATACAACCATAAAATATATTTTATGGCTATGTAGCCATGAAATCAAATTTTGAGGCTAAAATCGAAATTGTTTCGGAGCTAGATTTGTGGCTAAGGTCGAAGCTATGTAGCCATAAATTGATTTTGCGACTAAATTTAAAGGTATATAGCCTTAAACATCTTTGTGGCTATACTTAGAAGCTATTTTGGTGGCTAATTCCTAGTATACATTAAATGCTTCTCGTACCAACTTATTAGCCGTCCATTAATTCACTTTTTTACTTTACCAATTCTTGCACTCTAAACATCCAAAATATCCACATCTATTCCAAAACTTCAAACTCAAAACCCCAAACTCTCTCCATATTCAACAAAAACTTAGTCCTTGGATTTTTGAGGTAATTTCTTAGTCGTTTAACATTATTGTTTATATTTGTATTTGTTTTAGTAATCAACTACATACTCCCTTCGTCCCTAAATATAAGGCTCATTTGTTTTTTTAACACTATTCCCTTGTATAAAGTAAAATATAGTCATGAGTGGTCTTGTTTGATTCACATCAATAAGTCCTTTTAACAATATCAAAATTTTACAATTTTAACTAACTTGTAACGAGAAATATTGAAGAAACATAACATGCATCGACAAATGTGCCCATTTGAAATGGGAAGATCAAAAGGGGACGGAGGGAGTATTTTAATATTTTGTTCTGTTCTTGACCCTTTTAGATCTAGTTCAATGGAAAAGAAGGAAAAATTGCTAAGAGCTCATGCTTTTTACATGATTTTAAGATTTTTTTGTTGTCCTTCTAGCTAAAAGTTCATGATTTTTACACAAGTAGCTACAAGTTCATGATTTCAAGATTTTGTTCTTGACCTTCTAGGTTTTGTTCATGATTTTTACACAAGTATCATCGTTTTTCTAATGTACTGAAGGAAACAGAAGAAGCATCATTTTCTTCGTCACAACCTTGATTTGATGCATATTGAGAAAAATGTGTTTCATAATGTGATTCACACTGTATTGGATTTCAAGGGGAGGACAAAGGACAACCTGAATTCAAGGAAGGACCTTCGATTATATTGTGATCGTCCAGAGCTTCAAGTGGAAGATGATTACACGGGTCTAAAGCCAAAAGCATTATATACATTAAGTAGAGGAAAAAGGACCGAGTTGACGACATTGAGATTTACGGATGAATATGTATCCAATATTGGTCGGTTTGTGTAGTTGCAAGAGGGTAAGCTACTTGGGATGAAGAGTCATGATTGTCATGTGTTCATGTAAAGGGTTTTGCCGATTGCTTTAAGGAACTTCTCAAAGTAGGTGTATGGGGGGGGGGGGGGGGGGTTGACAGAGTTGAGCTTGTTCTTTTAATCCATATGTGCATCAACACTTTCAAAGAAATTTATTGAGGATTTGGAATGTGGTGCACCACTCAAATTGTGTCAGTTGAAGAGAATATTTCCACCATCTTTCTTTGATTCCATGGAGCATCTTCTTGTGCATTTACCATACGAGGCAAGGCTGGCGGGTCCGGTACAATACCGATGGATGTATGTGTTTGAAAGATTCTTATTTATTTTGAAAGGTAACATGCTAAATCCAAAGGAGATTCGAACACGAAATCTAATGGTCACATGATGTCATACTTGTTAGCTAGACTAAGAATATTCCACATACTCCAAAAAGTCTTAATAAACATCAAAACAGAAGATAGGAGATTCAATCACGAGATCATTATACGATAGATTTTGGGATAATTATAATCTTAATAATCATCAACTCATAATTAGCTAACTGAAACTAGACTAAGGTTACTTGCTTCAATTTTTCTAATTATAATCGAAAATTTGTAGCTAGATGCCTAGCCATTTTTTGTGTAAATACCCCAAAACTACATTGTTTTGTTGATTTCTGCATTAGATTTTTAAGTTATATGCTTATACCTCAAAGACTATCCTCTTCCACCTAACACGCGTGGTCCTGCAAATTGGGGATGAAGGTACGAGATTGGTTTTCCACATCCAAATCCACTTTCTGCATCGACGCCGATCTCCTACCGACACCGATCTCTCACCGTCGCCAATCTAGGTCATCGTTTTGACGGCTGTGAAGATGGACTTGCGACATTCAATTCTTCAGTGCTAAGAGTAGTGGGAATGTATTTTCTTGATTGATTTACTGTAGCAATTACATGGGTTTAGATAGGGCAACCTTGAGCATTGATAGTACGATGACAGTTGCCCTAGGAATGATCTAGAATCCCTCAAAATATCTACCTATGACGTGGCATTTACAATATCAGACTATAGCCTATACATTAGAGACTATACGTTACTATCCCCCCTCGAACGAAACTGCCGTAGGCAAAGTTGAGTGTGCATGTTGAGGAAGACAATAGTAGGTAGAGGCTTCGTCGGTGGATCAGCACGTTGGTCTTTGGAAGAGACGAAGGCAACCTTGAGACTTTTGTTGCGTACTCGCTCACGAACAAAGTGGTAGTCGAGGCTAATGTGCTTGATGCGGTGATGTAGCACGGGATTGACGGCTAGATATGTAGCCCTGATGTTGTCACACCAAAGAGTCGGAGCTTCCGGAAGGCGAATGCCAATGTCAGCGAGCAGGCTTTGTATCCATAATGTTTCGCAGGTGCCATGAGCGACTGCTCGATATTCCGCTTCAGTCGTGGACTTTGATACGGTGGGATGTTTCTTTGAAGACCAAGACACCAGGTTCGAGCCATGATAAACTCAATAAGCGCTCGTGGATCGACCGTTGGATTCGTCTCCACCCCCAATCAGCATCAAAATAAGTGGCCAACGTGTTCTCAAGCTCAGAGGATAGAAAAAGTTGGAGATCAGCCGTAGCGTTGAGATAGCGAAGAACCCTCTTAGCACCTTGCCAATCATGATCAGTGGGCGCGTGCATTGGTTGGCAGAAGCGATTGACGGCGAAGGAGACATCGAGCCTAGTGAAGGCGAGATATTGAAGACTGCCGATCACACTTCTGTAATGAGAGGGATCTGAATATGGTGGTGAGTACCCTTCAAACGTGGTGAAGCTGGTGGCCATTGGGGAGAGGATTGGCTTAGATTGATCCATTTTTGTGCGCTTCACAAGGTCCTGTATATACTTGGATTGAGACAAGGATATGCCCTCTGGTGTGCGAGTCACCTGAATGCCAAGAAAAAAATGCAGCACTCCCAAATCTTTCACCGGGAACTGAGAGGAAAGCTGCTTGACAAAACAAGAAGCAAACTCATCATTGTTAGCTAAAAAAGCAAATCATCAACGTAAACCAATACAAAGACTAAGTCGTGACCTTGGCGATATGTGAAAAGAGAGGTATCGGCTTTTGAAGGAGAGAATCCTATAGTGACAAGGGAGTCACTAAGGCGAGCAAACCAAGCTTGAGGAGCTTACTTTAAGCCATAGAGGGAACGGTGAAGTTTGCAAATGTGGTGCGGAAAAGCAGTGTTTGTGAACCCGGGGGTTGAGAGATGAAGACGTCTTCCGCCAAGGTCCCGTGTAAGAAGGCGTTTTGAATGTCGAGTTGACGTGCCGACCACTTGTGCATTGCCGCAAGGGAGAGAAGGAGACGGATGGTGGAGGGCTTGGCTACGGGGCTAAAGGTCTCTTCATAGTCGAGATCGTGGACTTGATTGAAGCCCTTTGCAACGAGGCGAGCCTTGCGTCGTTCTATGGAGCCATCGGCAAGACGCTTTGTCTTGAAGACCCATTTGACTCCGAGGACATTTGAGGAGGTGGTGGGTGGGACGAGAGACCAAGTTTTGGTGGAGAGAAGGGCTTGGAATTCTTTGGACATGGCCTCCCGCCATTCGGGAAATTTGGATGCCTCGGTGTAACAAGTTGGCTCATCCGGGATGGAACCAGTTTGAGTCAGGTCGGTGGAGGGACTGGGCCAAGGGATGGTTCCATCCGTTCTTTGAAGAGGCTTATGTATGTGGGACCTTGATCTGGTTTGCATTGTGTGAGTAGAGGGCTCGGTTCGAGTGGGGACAGGTGATGGATTGGGCTCATTAGTGGAGGATGTGGAAATGGGCTCAGTTGGGGAGGAGGTTAGAATAGGAGTGTTGGGCGAGTCCATTTGAGGAGCAGGGGATATGGGCCGGGTATTGGTAGGATTGGGCAGGTCCATTTGAGGAGATGATTGGCATGGGCCCGGTAAAAAGAGTGGTAGAGCTGGTAAGGGAGTAACGGATGATATGGGTGATGTGGAGGATGTGTTTGAGTAAGGGAAGGAGGACTCGTGAAAGATGACATCACGAGATATGTATGTGCAGTTATTGACCCAATCAAAGGAAATATAGCCCCGATAGATGCTTGCATACCCAAGGAATAGAGTAGGAGTGGAGCGGAAAGATAATTTGTGGGATCGGTATAGGCAAAGGTTGGGAAAGCATAGGCAACCAAACACTTTAAGAAAATTGTAATCGGGGGCCTTTTGAAGAGGAGTTCAAAGGGAGTTTTGTGGTGAAGGACGGGAGTGGGAAGACGATTTATGAGATAGGTGGCGGTTTCAAAGGCGTAGTCCCAAAATTTGAGAGGGAGATTGGCTTGTTTGAGAAGAGTGAGCCCGGTGTCGACGATGCGTCAATGTCGGGTATCAATGCTATCGTTTTGTTGATGGGAGGGAGGACAAGTGATACGGTGAGCAATCCCCAAATTTTGAAAGAGTGACTTTAGTGGTTTGAACTCGGTTCCCCCGTCCGTTTGAATGAAGGAAATTTTTGTGTTGAAGAATTTTGTGACGAATGTAATAAATGTGGAAACAATTTGAGGAACAAGATTTTTTGTGGTAAATGGAAAAATCCAAAGAAATTTAGTGTGATCATCCACAATGGCAAGATAATAAGAACTTCCTTTCATTGAAATATCATGGGTCGGGCCCCATACATCCATAAATAACAAAAATAAAGGAGTTGGGGAAAGAGATGGGCTCGGTGGATGAGGTAGATTGTGAATTTTGGACATGGAGCAGGCCCTGCACTGTGTTGGGCTGGTTGGGCCGGTTTTAGGAAAATTAGGAAAGGAACTGGACATGGACTTTAGGATTTTGCTGGAAGGATGACCTAACTTGCGATGCCAGAGATCAGCAGCAACAGAGGCAGTGAGATGAACTTGCGGCAACGGTGACAGTGGTGGTGCTGCAGCACTGAACTCGTACAAGCATCCTTTAGCGGGACCTTGGAGGAGCACCTTCGTGGTCTGAGAATCCTTAACAACAAAAAAGGTCGAGTGAAACTCAAAGAAAACAGAATTATCAGTGCAAAAACGTTGGACGGAAAGCAGATTTTTAGTAATTGACGGAGTATGAAGGAGATGTGTGAGTTTAAAGTTACGATTATCAGAGGAAGGAAGGGAACCAGTGCCCTGGTGGAAGATTGGAAGTTGGGAGCCATCGCCAAGGGACACGGACTCAGAACCTTCGTATGGATACGAATCGATACGCAGGTTAGCTAAGTCGGGTGTGAAGTGATGTGTGGCCGCTGTGTCCGGATACCAGTTGTTGTTTGGGTGACCGGCAGCAGCGGTGTAGTTGGCCTGGAACGAAGGTGGAGGCGGCGCCTGAAATGCCTGATCGAATTTGTGCCAGCACTTGAGTGCTGTGTGGCCAGGTTTGGAGCAAATTTGACAGACAGGGCGCCCATCAGGAGCACCAGTGAAGGTTGTTGGAGAGCCTCTGTTACCTCGACCGTGTCCAGAGCTAGAGAAACGGCCACGTCCTTGCCACCTGCGAGAGCCACGATCATGTCCACGTCCTCTGGTGGTGAGGTTGGCCTCAGGGTTTGTTGCAGAGGTGTGATTAACAGATACTGAGCTCTGCGAGACTGAGATTGATGCGTTAAACGTGACTCATGAATAAGTAAATGAGACAGAACCTGAGATGGTGAAGGAAGGGCCGGCTGTGTGGATAGAGCGGTGACCACTGCATCGTAGCTGGAATCGAGCCCGGCGAGAAGGTACGTTGTAAACTCCATGTCTGAGAGTTGTTGTCCCGCAGCAGCTAGCATTTGAGAGAGTCCCTTTGCCTTGTTGAAAAAATCAGTCACTGGTTCCGAGCCCTTCTTGAGAGAGGCCAACTGGAGGCGTGTGTGCACCAGCTGGGCGCTAGAGCGGGCGGCAAACATCTCATGAAGGTTGGTCCAGATTGCCGACGCAATTGTGCAGTCGAGCACTTGAGCCAAAACGCCTTCCGTGAGAGAAGACGTCAATATCGCCATGACAAGTTGATCCTTGGAGTGCCAGACACTGTGTGCTGGATTAGGGGCTCCATTGATGGTCGCCGGCGGGCAGAGGAAAGAGCCGTCGACGATGGGAAAGAGGCGGTGAGCCTTGAGGTAAGGGCAAACTTGGGCTTTCCATAGTGGAAAGTTGTGTTGGGATAGTTTGACTGTTATGAAGGAGCTAAAAGAAGGTAAATGGGTGTTTTGTGTGGTGGTAGCAGCAACGATCTCCATTGTTGCCAGCGAGTTTGAGTTGGGCATTTTGTTGAGATATTTTGTTGAGGAAATCAGAGAGGATCTGCTAGGAGGACATGTGTCTTTGCAGGCTCTGATACCATGCTAAGAGTAGTGGATAGAGAGTAGTGAAAATGTATTTTCTTGATTGATTTACTGTAGCAATTACATGGGTTTATATAGGGCAGCCTTGAGCATTGATAGTACGATGACAGCTGCCCTAGGAATGATCTAGAATCCCTCAAAATATCTACCTATGACATGGCATTTACAATATCAAACTATAGCCTATACGTTACTATTCAGGCAGCAACGAGGCTGATTTCGAGCTTTTTCGCAGGCCGAGATCGGAAGATGAGCAAGGCCAGATGAAAACACCAGGAAGTTTCAGGATCTGATTTTTCAAAGCTATCGACAACATCCATCATGGATTATAACTAGCAGTGTTACTGGTCTGGGAAGAGATGACCTTCTTCGTCATATGTGAGATATACTACTAGGAAAATAAATGCTATGTTACAACTATTTAGTTGGATGATAGCAATTATGCTGGATGATTTACTTTGTACTCCGTATTAGTTTTTGGTGCAACATAGTTTTAGACATGAAGTGATATTAGAGTACAGTTTCTTTTTTTTTTTGGTGTAAGGTATTAGAGTACTGTTTTGTTAGCCAATTGATTTCAACTGAGCACTTCTATTCATCAATTTTGTGTAGTTGATTAATGAAAAACTTTAGGTTGGGGATAAATGCTTTTAATTATATCATGTTAAGATTTTGTAATGAACTTTATGATTTGCTATTTTGTTAGTTTTAAGAGAAACTTCGATTTCACTAGTGGAAAAAACACTTGTTGCAGCGCCCTTGTTGAGGCGGGCAAAACCTTGCCCGCCGCAACAGATGTTTTTTGAGGCGGACAAAACGTTGGCCGCCTCAACGAATACAAAAAATTGGACTTGTTGAGGCGGGCAAAAATTCGCCCGCCTCAACAAGTGTCTGTTGAGGCGGGCAGAGTTTTGCCCGCCTCAACAGGTTTTGACTTTTTGAGGCGGGCAAAATTTTGCCCGCCTCAACAGGGTCTGTTGAGGCGGTCGAATTTTTGCCCGCCTCAACAGACCCTGTTGAGGCGGGCGAATTTTTGCCCGCCTCTAATATTGAGCTGATGGCTTCCTTGAGCTTTTAACTTATATGGCACGGATTGCCATTTACAACCATTAGATGAATACATAGCCTATAGATCCAACAGCTCACCTATATACAAAAATCTCAAATTAAAAAAAAGAAGAAAAAACACCCATATCATCTTTTTGTTACAGATCTGGGTTTCTTCTTTTTGTTACAGATCTGAAAAACAAGTTTTGCAGCCTCATGAAACGGCTCATGAAACCCTAATCCTTCTCTTTGTTTTCTAAATCGTTCAACCCAAAGAAGCCTCCTCCTCCTCCTCGTAATTTCAGATCTGGACAACTGCCTTCTCCTCCTCTTATCTTTTTCTTCTTCGTTCAACCCAGCAAACCCTTCAGTCGCTGCCGTCGTTGTCGTCGTCGTCGGAGGAGATCCAAAGGCGTCCGATCTGGCGATTTTGAGGCAGATTCCATGGCGGCGTTTCTAGTTCGATCTCAAATCGATCTGGTAGATCAGAGGAGAAGGAAGAGGTTCGATCTCAAATCGGCGTTTTTAGCGAAGGAAGAAAGAGAGTCGATCATGGGTTCTCCTCTTCCCAGATCCAAGCATTTTCTGCCATCTCCGAAGTGCAGATCAACACATCAGTTCTTTCTACACAGCTTCTGCTCCAAGTGCAGATCTAGAATGGTTCCCCTTCGTCCTCAGATTTTCTCGTCCTTCGATTCTGCAGGCCATTTAATTTGTTCTTCCAAATTGTTCATTCAAATCAATTTGTTCATTCCTTGTAAATCTTTTATCAGATTTTTTTCATTCAATGTAAAACTAGTTTGTATAGGTCCATTTACTAAAATTTGTTCATATCAATATATTTGTCAGATTGTTTATTCTTTTACATATTATAACATTTCAATTTGTCAAAATTATGTTCTCCATCTTGAATTTCGGACAATTAATTTCATTAGAAAACAAAAACGGATACGAACAGTCATTAAGTGAGGCGGGCACCAATATTTAGAGGCGGGCAACTATTGTTCGCCTCAAATATTACCCATTTAGAGGCGGGCACCAACATTTTTGAGGCATTATAATTGCCTACTTGTTGAGGCGGGCACCATTTTGACCGCCTCAACAAGTCACTTGTTGAGGCGAACATGTGTCCGCCTCAACAAGTATTTATTTGTTGCAGCCCCCCCTATTGCAGCGCCCCTTGCCCGCCTCAACAGGGGGGTTTTTGCCCGCCTCAACAGGTGTTTTTTCCACTAGTGTTTCTTTCTTTGATAGTTGTTTTACTATATGATCTTGTTAACAATTTATCGTTAAGGATATCTTAGCAATTTAGCAATATTATTACGAAAAAAGTGTCAGCGCGATTAATTAAAATTTCAAGACGATTATTAATTGTCAACGCGATTAATTAAATTACCAACGTGATTAATAAAATTGCCAACGTAATTAATTAAATTCTCAACAAGACACTAATTAAATTTGTCAACAAGACACCAAATAAAACTGTCAACAAGACATTAAATAAAATTGGAATTCACTTCGTTGTCAGTTTTATTAAATTTGTCAACACATTTAAAAAATTTACAGCACACTAAATTAATTTGTCAACATACTGAAAAAATTATCAACGACTACTTTTTTTTATCAACACTACTAATAATCTGTCAACGCACCATAACTAATTAAACTGTCAACACGGCTAATAAGCAGTCAACACACTAAAATAAACTGTCAACAAGACACTAAATATATTTGTCAACACACTATATTAAAACCGTCAACACACTGAATAAACTGTCAACAAGACATTAAATAAAAGGCAATGGCTATATGCACGCGAATCGAGGCCTATATGCACGCGATTTTGTGCGCTCAACTTATGCGCACCATTATGTGCGCAGGTGTTATGCGCATAAGGGTTTTACGGGTACTTTTCGTAAATTTTCAGAATCTGTAACAACTTGTTAGCAGAACTACTGCGCATAGGTTGAACATATGTGCGCCGATATTCGGCGCACCGGTTGAACATAGTAGCCGTTGAAATTTTTGAAAAAAGTAGCCGTTAAATGTAAACCTGTGCGCTGAGGTTCTGCGCACAGATGATTTAGGGTGTGGGTGTGTGCGCAGATGGTTTGCGCACGAGTCTTTACAGTTTAGGATCCATCCATTTGGACCACAACTGTCATAAATGTGCCTATATAAAGCCATAATCTCTTCGTTTCCAACAAATTCATTCAAAACCTCTTCGTTTTCCAACAAATTCATTCAAAATGTCTCGTCTTAATCAAAACTCTCGTATGTTAGCGATGATTAATCAAAGTTGTGAAGATAGTGATGAAGAACACGATTGGGATAGCGGATCACAAGAAGAGGAAGACGACCCGAACGGCGACGAATGGTTGGATGGTTTCTTAGAAGACGAAGAGTTCGGCGACTGGGATCCGAGTGGTGAATTTGTGGTTAGTATAATATGTTATAATTAGTTTTATATGGTAGCGTAATTAGTTTCAAATTAGTTTCATATGGTAGCGTAATTAGTTTCAAATTAGTTTCATATGCTAGCCTAAATAGTTTCATATCCTAGCGTAATTAGTTTCATATGCTAGCCTAATTAGTTTCTTATGCTAGCCTAATTAGTTTCATATGATAGCCTAATTAGTTTCATATGCTAGCGTAATTAGTTTCAAGTAATGATTCATATTTTGCCTTGTTATTTTGGTAGTAGTGTAATTGTTGCTTTTTTTCGCTCTACAATTACGTATAGGGGAAAGATTATTCGGATTATTTTAAAACCGCACAAACGTGGGATACTCCGCAAGAATTGTACGAGTGGGCGAGAGATAGAGCAAAGGAGTTAGTGATAGCTTTGGTAACGCGTAATTCAAGTCTGTACCAAATAAGTATTGTGTGCGATAGATTTGGAAAACCAAGATCTGGGAGGCCAAAGGTGAACAAAGAGAATCCAGAGTTGCTTGTTCCTATGGTTAGAAAGTCGAAGTCGAAGAAGTGTGAGTGTAGATTTCATCTACTGGCATTGCGAAAGAAAAACATTCCCGGGGTTGCAGGAGAAAAATGGATTTTAGGTGTGATAGAAGGTCGACATAACCATGTGCTACTTGCTAGTTTTCATGGGAATGCATTTGATAAGCGGTGTTTTACATAGCGCAACTATGGATTATTAGCTAGTTTGTATAGGATTATGTTATTTGTTTCTATGTAATCTGTATCATGGAGCTGTTCGAGAGAAGATTTACATACGAGATTCCAAGAGATGATACAAGCATTGGAAGCATTGAAGCATAAGGAAGAAGCTGCTGAAGACGAAGACGAAGACGAAGACTTGAAGAAATCAGCAGGTTCTGCCTCAGACAACAAAGCCGCACCCGCGGGTCTCAAGCCGCACCCGCGGGTTTCACCTTCAGTCAAGGCTTTCGAGAAAGCGTAAGCCGCGCCCGCGGGTCTCAAGCCGCGCCCGCGGGTCTCAAGCCGCGCCCGCGGCTCTCACCTTCAGCCAAAGCCTTCGAGAAAGCCAAAGCCGCGCCCGCGGGTCTCAAGCCGCGCCCGCGGCCCTCTACCATCCAGAGAATCTGAAGAAACTCAAAGCCGCGCCCGCGGCTCTCAACCCGCGGGTGCGGTTCCTCGACAGAAGAATCAAATTGATGTCTTTGCCATTTGAAGTAATTTGTGTTTAATTTTGTAACTTTCCATACGTTTTTTAGACCTTAATTCGGCTGTTACATCAGCTGATACTATATAGGTAGTGGATGATCATCCTTGATCATCTAGTCTTTGTTTTGCTTAAGTTTTTGGAAGAGTTTTCACAAACTTATGAGTTGCTAAAGTTCCTTTGTTTCACTTGGCGTTTGAAGCTTTTGGATTCAACAAGTTGTGAGTTTATCCTTTCCTTTTGTCTACTCTTTGATTGTCTCAACTCTCTTGTTTGTATTGTCGATGAACTAGATTTACTACTTTAGATTGATCACCTAAGTTAGTTGTGTCTTGTTCATATTGTTAGAGTTTGATACTTCTAGTTGAATTATCATACTTGTTGTGTAGCACAATCTATTTGCATGAACTAGTTGTGATTGTTATTAGAGAAGAGAGTTGAGTACATGTCGAGTATCCGACTAGTTGTCCATGATATTGCATGTATCTATCTATTCCTGAATGCATTGCTACTTTGTTATTGAACTTCGATAGTTTCGAGGTTATAATCGAGTAAGGGTTATTAGGACTAGTTGGACTAATAACTATTCAAGAACAGGAATTAGAACGATCACTTGAGAACTTGACATAAGGATAAAAAGGATTTTATGATCAACTTGTTAATCTAATTGTGGATAATCGCTAAGTGGAACACTTCGCTTAATCTTGTTAAAACCAAGTTGACATTCGATACTTCGTATCAAAACCACAACCCCCCCCCCCTTTGGTTACGTTTATTGGTTAGTCATTGTGATAACTTAAGAATTTGATAAACTGATTCTCTTGGGATTCGACCCTTACTTGCGTACTATATTACTTAGTTTGCATGTTAGGATTACTTGACTTGGCACACGACAAATTCGCCTCGTCAAATTTGGCGCCGTTGCCGGGGAGTCAAATTTTCTTATTTTTAAGTTCTTATCTTGACTAACTTTAGTGTTGACTAGTGAATGGTCAACACCCGTTCTACTAATCAGCCTCTTTCTATTCTTGATTCAGAGATCGAGAGAACTTTTCATCGGAATCGAAGAGAGAACAGAGTCGGGACTGAGACAGTAGAAATGGCCGATCGAGAAGCTCTTGCTGAAGTGCAACGTCAATTGGCTGACATGCAGTTGGTCGTTAATGCTCAACGAGAGCTAATTGAGACAAGGCTACCAGGAGGTGGTGTTACTCGCACTTTGAGAGAGCGGCAAACACCGAACCTGACACAGCAACCTCAAGTTGTGGTTATTCCACCCCTTGCTCATGGGGTGACTTTCGAGCTCAAGTCGGGGGTGATCAATTTGCTCCCAAGTTTCCATGGTTTGGCTGGTGAGGATCCAATCATGCATCTGAACCAATTTCATGACATTTGCATGACAACCAAACCGCCAAATGTTACGGAAGAGCAGATTAAGATGAGAGCCTTCGGGTTCACTTTGAAGGATGGTGCTCGTTCTTGGTATTATCATTTGCCAACCGGTTCGGTTGATAATTGGGAAAAGTTGCACAAGGTGTTCTTGAGCAAGTATTTTCCAGTGAAGAAGGCAAATGCTCTCAAGAAGGAGATAGCCCATGTCGAGCAAAGTGAAGACGAAACGCTCTATGACTACCTTGAACGCTTCAAGGGGTTGTGTGCTTCGTGCCCTTTTCATGGGTATGATACCGAGGATCTTGTGCTCTACATTTGCAATGGTCTCCTTAACCAAGAAAGGAGGATGGTTGATGCTGCGTGTGGTGGGAATATTCTCAACATGACGCCGGAGGATGCCATGGAGAAATTGCAAGATATGGCTGAGAGCACAAGGAGTTTTGGTAGGATATATACCAAAAAGGGAGTGCATGCAGCAAGTTCAGGGGATCCCGCTCTTGTAGCTGAGCTTGTAGAGTTGAAGAAGATGGTCTCCCAGTTGCAAAAAGGACAACAACAACAAGTAAAGGTATGTGGTATTTGTTCTGACCCTTCTCATTTTACAGATAAATGCCCTGAGCTTGAAAGTGAAGATGTTGCTGAAGTCAATGCTGCTGCTGGTGGGTATGGACCCCCACGACCTCGTGGTGATCAACAAAATAACTACAACCCGAGGTATAGAGATCATCCCAATTTTCGATGGCGTGATCCAAATGAGCCCCAACAACAAGTTCAAGGCCCTCGACCCAATGCTGGACCATCTACTGCGGAGCTGCTGAGATCCTTGACTCAACACTTCACAACTCATGTTCAAACGACTGAGTCGAGCATCAAGAACATGGAGAAGCAAATTGGGCAGTTGGCAGAAGTTGTTACCACCATTGCACAACAAAATTCCAATTCTCTACCGTCCCAAACGGTGGTGAATCCAACCAGAAATGTAAGTGCAGTGACAACAAGAAGTGGTAAGATTTTAGGGGAAACCAAAACCGAGGCTTCGGCAGAAATCATGGATTCTGAGGACAGCCAAGAACCGCGCCCGCGGCTCCTCCACTGCGCCAGAAGTCAGTTTTCCTGAAGAGCCGCGCCCGCGGGTTGAAAACCGCGCCCGCGGTTTTTCCACTGCGCCAGAAGACAATTGCTCTGACGAGCCGCGCCCGCGGTTTTTCCACTGCGCCAGAAGACAATTGCTCTGACGAGCCGAGCCCGCGGGTTGAAAACCGCACCCGCGGCTCATCCACCGAGGTAAATATTCCAGATTTTCCTTCACAAAATGCTGAACTCGAAGTGGAGGATCGGGGGGATTTCCAGTTGAGACAGGACAACTACGTCCGTCCCAACTTTCCACCTCTCGACTCCACCAAGCCTCCCGCCCCGTTTCCCGATGCCCTTAGGAACACCAAAAGGCCGGAAAACGACAAGGAGTTGTTTGAGACGTTCAGCAAATGTGAGGTAAACATCCCCTTGCTCAAGTTAATTAAAAGCATTCCTCGATATGCAAAGTTTTTAAAAGAACTTTGCACAATCAAGAGGAATCAAAAGTTGAAGGGGCAACAAAAGGTGACGGTAAGCGAGCGTGTCTCCGCTGTATTTCAAAGGCGAATGCCTAAGAAGTGCAGCGATCCGGGCATGGTCAGCATACCTTGCCGTATAGGCGACACACATTTTGAACGAGCCATGCTCGATTTGGGGGCATCGATAAATGTGTTGCCTTACTCTCTCTATAAGATTCTCGGGTTAGGTCCACTGCATGAAACCGGAATTGTTATTCAACTAGCCGATAGGTCCACCGTGTATCCTAAAGGTGTAGTTGAAAACGTTCTGGTTATGGTGGATAATTTGTTCTTTCCCGCTGATTTCTTTGTGTTAGACATGGATCATGATGGGCAAGTTGCTCCTATTTTGCTTGGGAGACCCTTCATGCGAACCGCTAACACAAAGATTGATTTGGCTAGTGGATCTCTCACTTTAGAGTTCGATGGGGAAATAGTTCAATTTAACATTTTTGATGCTATGGAACACCTCGTCGAAGATGTTGCGTCTATTTGTTCAATTGATGTAATTGATCCTATAGTCCAAGATGTTTTCAATATCTTTGGCTTAGATGAATTACAAAGTGTATTAGAACACAGCATCGTTCACTCACCAACACTTGACTTGTCTCTTCCACCTGAGATTCAAAATGTTCTAGCTCGTCTAGACGCTTCGGGTAGAATTTTGGCCGGTCGGCCCATGCTACTAACTTTGGAGAGCGAAAAGCTTCTTCCTTCTATTGTGCAGGCACCGGTTGTAGAGCTCAAGCAATTACCCGAGCACTTGAAATATGCTTTTCTTGGGGAGAATGATACCCTCCCGGTAATAATTTCAAGCAAGTTGACAGGTGAACAAGAGAGAAGGTTGGTGATGGTGCTGAAAGAACACATTACCGCTCTTGGGTGGACCATTGCTGACATCAAGGGAATTAGCCCTTCCACCTGTATGCACAGGATCCTTCTTGAGGAAGGTGCTAAACCCTCTAGGCAACCCCAAAGAAGGTTAAACCCACATATGATGGAGGTGGTCAAGAAGGAGGTGCTGAAACTTCTTCAAGCTGACATGATCTACCCCATTTCGGATAGTCAATGGGTAAGTCCAACTCAATGTGTCCCTAAGAAGGGGGGCATAACATTGGTAGAGAATCAACAAGGTGAGATGGTTCCTACCCGAACTCAAACGGGTTGGAGAGTATGCATTGATTACCGCAAGATGAACGCGGTAACCCGAAAAGATCATTTCCCCCTCCCTTTTATTGATCAAATGCTTGAACGACTTGCCGGTCGTCCATATTATTGCTTTCTAGATGGGTATTCAGGGTATTTTCAGGTTGCTATTGCACCCGAAGATCAAGAGAAGACGACGTTTACATGTCCCTTTGGCACTTTTGCATATCGTAGGATGCCTTTTGGATTATGTAACGCGCCCGGGACCTTTCAACGATGTATGGTAAGTATCTTCTCGGAATACATTGAACATTTCATAGAAGTTTTTATGGATGATTTTACGGTACATGGGGATAGCTTTGATGCATGTTTAAATCATTTGTCACTCGTGCTTAAAAGATGTGTAGATACTAATCTAGTATTGAATTCTGAAAAGTGTCATTTTATGGTTGAACAAGGGATAGTATTGGGGCACATAATTTCAGCTAGGGGTATTGAGGTCGATAAGGCAAAGATTGACGTCATTCAATCGTTGCCTTATCCTACTAATGTGCGTGAAGTGCGTTCTTTCCTAGGCCATGCAGGTTTTTATCGCAGGTTTATCAAGGACTTCTCTAAGATCTCCACGCCCCTATGTGAGCTTTTGAAAAAGGAAGCTACTTTTGACATGTCGAATGTGTGCAAGAAGGCATTCGACACTCTGAAAGCCCACCTCACCGAAGCACCAATCATCCAAGTACCCGATTGGTCTCTACCCTTTGAGATCATGTGTGATGCTAGTGATCATGCGGTGGGAGCCGTTCTTGGTCAAAAAGTCGGAAGAGCAATGCACGTCATCTACTATGCTTCCACGACTTTGAACGGAGCTCAGAGGAATTACTCCACCACGGAAAAGGAGTTGCTAGCCGTGGTGTTTGCCCTTGAAAAATTTCGGCAATATCTTTTGGGCACGAAGGTGATTATCCATACGGACCACGCTGCTCTTCGTTATCTCATGACGAAGAAGGAATCAAAGCCAAGACTCATTCGATGGGTTTTGCTCTTAAGCGAGTTTAATGTGGAAATCCGGGACAAGAAGGGAGTCGAAAACTCCGTAGCTGATCATTTGAGCCGGATTGTAGCAGAGGACGGTAAATTACAGGTTCAAATTCAAGGTACGTTCCCGGACGAAAACTTGTATCACATTCATTCTGCCATTTCTGCTTCTGCTGAGTACAAACCGCACCCGCGGCTAGGGAACCGCACCCGCGGTTTATGCTCTCACGAACTTCCGGAAAAGAGAGAGTCGCGCCCGCGGCTAGTGAACCGCACCCGCGGTTTGTGTTTGCCAGAAATATGTCTGCAAGGAGAGCCGCGACCGCGTCTCAATAACCGCGATCGCGGTTTTCTTACAGCCGGGTATGCAGAAATTGACCCCGAATACAAGCTTTTCGCCCTCCGGTCTTTCAAACCATGGTTTGCCGATATCGTGAACTACCTGGTTCGCGAAGAATTCCCGCCGAACTACACCAAAGCTCAAAAAGATAAGATCAAGCGGGAATCACGTTTCTACGTTTGGGATGACCCCTACCTTTGGAGACATTGTGTTGACAAGGTAATCCGACGATGCCTCCCGGATAACGAGGTACAGTCTGTCCTTACTTTTTGTCATTCTCATGCATGTGGGGGGCATTTTGGGGCTAATAAAACGGCTAGGAAGGTATTGGACGCCGGCTTCTATTGGCCACACATCTTTCGGGATGCGTTTGCCTTTTGCAAAGCTTGCGACCGATGCCAAAGGGTCGGGAAAATTTCTAAACGAAATGAGATGCCACAAACACCATTAGTCTTTTGTGAGATTTTTGATGTTTGGGGTATTGATTTCATGGGACCCTTTTCTAGTTCGTTTGGGAATTTATACATTTTACTTGCGGTGGACTACGTTTCCAAATGGGTGGAAGCGAAGGCCACCAGAACTGATGATTCCCGAGTGGTAGCAGGTTTCTTGAAGGAGAATATCTTTTCTCGTTTTGGGATTCCAAAGGCTCTTATAAGTGACCAAGGTACTCACTTTTGCAACAAGACTGTGAGTGCACTTTTAAAGAAGTACCATGTCACTCAACGAGTCTCAACTGCTTATCACCCCCAATCCAATGGACAAGCTGAGGTGTCCAATAGGCAAATCAAGGGGATTCTGGAAAAGACGGTGGCTCCTAATCGAAAGGATTGGAGTTTAAGGTTGGATGATGCACTTTGGGCATATAGGACTGCCTACAAAACTCCAATAGGAATGTCCCCATATCGACTTGTGTTTGGAAAGGCTTGTCACCTTCCGGTGGAGTTAGAACACAAGGCGTGGTGGGCGGTGCAAAAATGCAACATGGAGTTGGATGAAGTAGGCGACTTTAGGAAGTTGCAAATCCAAGAGCTTGAAGAGATACGCCGGGATGCGTATGAGAATGCGGTGATTTACAAGGAAAAAACGAAGGCTTGGCATGACAAGAACATCTTGAGGAAAGATTTCAAGGTGGGAGACAAGGTCTTGCTCTACCAATCTCGTCTTCAACTTTTTCCGGGTAAGTTGCGATCCCGGTGGAATGGCCCGTATGTTGTTGCTCGCGTCTTTCCTCATGGCGCCGTGGAGTTGTTTGACAAAGACAACCACAACGTCTTCAAGGTGAATGGTCAAAGGTTAAAACCTTACCATGAGGGATTCACCAAAGTGTCTTTCGATGAAATGGCTCTAGAAGAGCCAACTTTGGAAAATTGAAGACGGGAAACCAAGTCGAGCCACGACTCTAACCAAGGCGCTGCTTGGGAGGCAACCCAGGGTATTCTTTTTTTTTCCCTTGAATTTCATTTTCTTTTTAATTGTTTTGTTTTCTATTTTCTAGGAAGTCAAGACGAGAAGACGATGGTCGTTTGCTACTAAAGGAATTGACGGTTCTTCTTTTCGTTTATAAAAAAAAAAAAAGAAAAAAAAAAAGAGAAAAGAAAAGAAAAGGAATTGACGGTTCATCTTCTACCCTTCTCCATATCAAATTTCATCTTCTACCCTTCTCCATATCAAATTTCATTTTCTACCCCCTACCACATAAAACTCTCCCACCACATAAAACTCTCTCTTCCCACTTCCCTCATACCCTACCTCTCAAACATCAAAAAAACCTCCCACCAAACCCCCCTCTCTCCCAACACCAAATCCTCCTCCACACTCCCACCAAATCCTCCTCCGCACCCGCACACGCACCCGCACCCGCGCCGGCATCCAACCGAAACCGCGGCTCAAAAGCTACCACCCGCACCCGCACCCTCACCCTGCCCAGACGATTCTGTCTCGACGAAACCGCACCCGCGGCTACAAACCCGCACCCGCGGCCTCGCCTTGCCAAGAAATCTCCAGCTCGCACAAACCGCACCCGCGGCCCCAAAACCGCGCCCGCGGTTCCCTCCTCGCCAGAAATCAGACAAAAGCAAAAACCGCACCCGCGGCCCCCAACCCGCGCCCGCGGTTTCCACCTCTGTCGTCCATTTTACTGATTTCAGTAAGTTTTTCTCCCAACCGCACTATTCGTTGTTGATTTGCTTACGCCTCGGGGAGGGCTTTTTGCTATTGTGCTGCTGCTGCTGCTTGGTATATTTGTTGTGTGCGGATTTGTGGTAGCATTTGTTTTGCGTATACACTCTGATGGATGCAGCAGGAACATCCCGAGGCCACAAAAATGATTTGTGGCAACAACAGGTTCAGACCAACTTAGCTTATTTAAGGGCTAAGCAGTGTGTAGCCACGAGATTTTTTCATCCACGTACCCTCGATGATTTGGGTATGACTGCATGCACTGAGGCCATGCTTGAGCACGCAGGGCTGCAGGGTTTCTTGTACAGGTCAGCCCCCACTCATGCCGAGGCTACCTATCAGTTTCTGGCAAGCCTCAAGTCCAAGAACGTCTCGGAGACCACCTTCATCTCGGCCATCCAGTTCATATACAATGGACGGTCCTTTACAGTTCAGGCCGAACAGCTGCGCCACATCTTGGGAATCTCTCAGGTTCCCTCTGCAGATTATGACACTACAGTTGGCGACAGCCCGACACAGGTCTGGTACACATGGACGGGACAAGTTCGGGACACCCATGGTAATGACTACAATGCTAAGATGTACCATCCATGTCTCCGCCTGACACATCGAGCCCTCTCTATGGCCTTCTTTGGGCTTTCTGAGGTGAACAAGGTGCCTGCCTACCAGCTGAAGTATCTATATGCTCTCATGCCGGAATGTCAGGTAATTCCGGATTGGCTCTCACTTTTTGTTCACTCCTGTAAGATAGCCCGCTCAAAACCAAGGGGGCAGATTGCTTTGGGTGGCATGATCACCCTCATCCTAGAGGCTGTCGTCCCCGACTGGGAGACGCTTGACTGCGTAGGTAGTCCGGACCCCTCAATGGGTCCCTATTTGCTGGATACCACGTTTCTGCAAACCCGACTTAGGTGGCTCAAGTTGGTTACAGTAACTGAAGACGAGCGGATGTGGGTTTGGCTCGGTCCTCCCGAGATTGCTCTCACCGAGGATTTTGCTTATGGGCCAGCCCATACTTTTAGGCTCAACCCAGCACCCGCTCCCCCTCGTGCAGCTGCTCGACGACGAGCTCGCGGTGGGATCAGCATCCAGGAGCCGGTTCCGCAGCTGGATCAGCAGCCAGCTGACCTTGATGATGATGATGATGATGACTTCCAGGAGCCTGCCCCTCGTTTTCAGCCTCAGAGGCAATGGGGCGAAGGCTCATCATCTGCAGCTCCTGCTGACATACCTTGGGAGCAGCGTCTTTTCGAGCGGATTGAGTATGTCTACCAGTCGGTTCAGACGGTGAACCAGAATGTTGAGAGGCTGCAGCAGTTGGTGGATGACTTACGGCTCGACATGCATGCTCGTTGGCCCGAATATCCAAACCGGGATGACCCGGATCAGTGAGCTTCTTTCTCTCTTCCTCATTATTTTTCTATGTCTTACACACTGAGGGCATTGTGCACTACAAGTATGTGGGAGGGAAATTAGTTCATTGCTTATCCTAGAGTAGTTTCATTTCCTTGTTATTTCCCTTCGGTTTTTATTTTATTGTACTTTGCATGGAATTAAAAACAGAAAAAGCCACAAAAATACGAAAAAAGGCAAATGAAAATCCTGGGATGGAAAAATCCATGCAATAAGCGGGTAGTTCGGCTTGCATTAGGCTTGAAAAAAAAGGACTTGAGGGCGGTAAGGAATGGTGAGATTGAAAATGAAATGAGTGGCTAGGTGAAAACCTTTCGAGGCGCCTAGGCAAAATGAGTGAAATGAGTGTCTTAGGACAAAGTTTTTTGCATGATAAGCACTATGGAAGACCAAAATTGATAGATTTCTTTCTCATCATATTGTTTGTATACTAAATGTGTTAGTAATTTGTAGTTTCTTTCTTTTTCATACTTCCTGAGATCTTTGAGTGATTATTGTAAAAGAGTAAGTTTCTTTTAGCTTACTCGGGGACGAGCAAGGTCTAAGTATGGGGGAGTTTGATAAGCGGTGTTTTACATACCGCAACTATGGATTATTAGCTAGTTTGTATAGGATTATGTTATTTGTTTCTATGTAATCTGTATCATGGAGCTGTTCGAGAGAAGATTTACATACGAGATTCCAAGAGATGATACAAGCATTGGAAGCATTGAAGCATAAGGAAGAAGCTGCTGAAGACGAAGACGAAGACGAAGACTTGAAGAAATCAGCAGGTTCTGCCTCAGACAACAAAGCCGCACCCGCGGGTCTCAAGCCGCACCCGCGGGTTTCACCTTCAGTCAAGGCTTTCGAGAAAGCGTAAGCCGCGCCCGCGGGTCTCAAGCCGCGCCCGCGGCTCTCACCTTCAGCCAAAGCCTTCGAGAAAGCCAAAGCCGCGCCCGCGGGTCTCAAGCCGCGCCCGCGACCCTCTGCCATCCAGAGAATCTGAAGAAACTCAAAGCCGCGCCCGCGGGTGCGGTTCCTCGACAGAAGAATCAAATTGATGTCTTTGCTATTTGAAGTAATTTGTGTTTAATTTTGTAACTTTCCATACGTTTTTTAGACCTTAATTCGGCTGTTACATCAACTGATACTATATAGGTAGTGGATGATCATCCTTGATCATCTAGTCTTTGTTTTGCTTAAGTTTTTGGAAGAGTTTTCACAAACTTATGAGTTGCTAAAGTTCCTTTGCTTCACTTGGCGTTTGAAGCTTTTGGATTCAACAAGTTGTGAGTTTATCCTTTCCTTTTGTCTACTCTTTGATTGTCTCAACTCTCTTGTTTGTATTGTCGGTGAACTAGATTTACTACTTTAGATTGATCACCTAAGTTAGTTGTGTCTTGTTCATATTGCTAGAGTTTGATACTTCTAGTTGAATTATCATACTTGTTGTGTAGCACAATCTATTTGCATGAACTAGTTGTGATTGTTATTAGAGAAGAGAGTTGAGTACATGTCGAGTATCCGACTAGTTGTCCATGATATTGCATGTATCTATCTATTCCTGAATGCATTGCTACTTTGTTATTGAACTTCGATAGTTTCGAGGTTATAATTGAGTAAGGGTTATTAGGACTAGTTGGACTAATAACTATTCAAGAACAGGAATTAGAACGATCACTTGAGAACTTGACATAAGGATAAAAAGGATTTTATGATCAACTTGTTAATCTAATTGTGGATAATCGCTAAGTGGAACACTTCGCTTAATCTTGTTAAAACCAAGTTGACATTCGATACTTCGTATCAAAACCACAAACCCCCCCCCCTTTGGTTACGTTTATTGGTTAGTCATTGTGATAACTTAAGAATTTGATAAACTGATTCTCTTGGGATTCGACCCTTACTTGCGTACTATATTACTTAGTTTGCATGTTAGGATTACTTGACTTAGCACACGACAAATTCGCCTCGTCAGCATTCATGGGTCGAATGACGGAGGAGCAAGAGCTTTGTGCTAGGTGGTGGGGAGATGGAATTGGACGCAAGACGCCAAAAGAAATTATCTCTAAATTGAGGGAAAAGTACCCTGGTAATGTTACTTCAAGGAGACAAGTTGCAAACTTTTTGCAGAAGGTGAATTACGAAGATCGCGGAGAGCTAAACGTGACACAGTGGTCCCTTAAGTTTTTGCTTGACCACGACTACGTAGTTCACCCACATAGAGACACGACAAACCGCGAGGTTGCAATATTATTCTTTGCTAACCAAGAGTCGTTGCGTTTGTTGAAGAAGTACTCGTACGTGGTAATTATCGATGCGACGTACAAGACAAACAAGTAAGTCTCTACAAAATAGGTCGATATTTAGTTCGGATAAACTATACTATATTCTGTAGTGATATATGTTAATGTTTCAATAGATATGAAATGCCGCTCGTAGAGATCGTTGGATTCACCAGTACACACAAGACGTTCAACATCACGTATGCATTCACTAAAGCGGAAAGGATTTATCATTACACATGGATAATGATTCAATTGAAGTCATTATTCATAGATTTAGGAGTGATGCCAACGGCTATAATGACAGATTGTGAAGACGCGCTGATAAAAGGGATCAAGACTGTTTTCGGGAGCGAAGTTCAACATCTGTTGTGTTGGGTGCATATCAAACACAACATTGAGGCACATGCTTCGACCATCCTAAAGAGACAAATAAAAGTGGAAGCCTTTGCAGGACAATGTTGGGGACTATTTTTCTCAACTACTGAAGAGACCTATGAACACTGGCTCGAACAGTTGAGGACATCTTGGAAGAGCGGCCTTGTGGGATACGTCGAGAAAACATGGATTAATCCTCACAAGACAAGCATAGTGAGGTCTTGGAAAGATCATAAGCTTCATTTCCTTATGAGGACTTCAAACAGGTAAATATTGAAATATTTTAGTTAAGACGATTATATCATAACGGCTTACTTTCTTAACTTACCAACTTAACTGTTTGTTTAGAGTTGAAGGGATGCACAAGGTTTTGAAAGATATTATTGGTTCTAGCAGAGGGGGCTTTAACAGAGTGATCGTACGGATCCATCATTCAGTACTCCTTCAGATTGATTCAATTAGGGCGAGCATGAACATGTCCCTCTCCAAACGACCAACTGATTTTTATGATCCAAACATGCATCCGCTTGGAAGGGCTATTTTTTCCCGACTATTCTACAAAGTGTCAGACAGGTGTTTTGATCATTTGTTGGCTACTTATGAGATCTTACTGACGAGGAATTATCCTCAAGAATGCACCGACCATTGGGTGAGTAACTGTCTTGGGTTGCCGTGCGTCCATCAAATTGCACACGCCATCATTGCAAACACACCCCTGATTGAGGATGACATTCACCCGTTCTGGAGGGATTTGTATTGGGACGACACTCCTGAAACAGAAGACGACCCAAATCTGAAGGTCCGAATGAACATTATAGAGTTGCGACTCCATGAAATGTTCACCAAGTTGGAACTTGGAACCCTGAAGAAAAGCACGGCATACCAGCTAGGTGAGTTGTATCAGGACTTGGAGCATCCTGAACTAACTACCTTGAAAGAACCAACAAATGTGAAAAGAAAAGGCAGGCCAAAGGGTGCAAAGAACAAGGATAAGGAGGAGGTTGACAGTGAAAATGACAAGGAGGATGACATAGAACAGGAAGATATGGAGCAGTATGAGAAGGAGGAGGCAAAGCAGAAATCAAAAGGAAAGAAGAGTACTGGACCAAGACGGCCAGGTCGTCCTAAAAAGGAGGAGGATGACAGTGAAAATGACAAGGAGGAATCGAGATAGAAGAGTTATTTTGAGCACAAACAAGAAGAGCTGGAGCAGTATGAGAAGGAGGAGGCAAAGAAGAAATCAAAGGGGAAGAAGAAGGCAAACAATACAGGAGAAAAACGACCAGGTAGTCCTAGAAAGCAAACAACGACATCACTTCCCGTGGTCATTGAGGCCGAGGAGTTGCATTCTCAACCCATTCCCGACCTATCACAGCCTGAAGGATCAAACTACACTGTCTTCGATCAGTGCCCTGAAGAACTTGGTGTTCCTCTCATTCATAGGGGGATTGACTTTGGCATTGACAATTTGGATGATTTTTGGCTTCCGTACATCACAGATGTTAGACAGGTACGTTCTGACGGGCATTGTGGTTATAGGTCGATGGCCTTACTTCTGGGAAGAAAAGAACAAGAGTACGGAAACATTCGGCGTGAGCTGGTAACCAATCTGCTTGAGAACCGAGATTTGTACAAGCCTATTCGTCGCTTTCTTCGTCCGGGTACTTGGGAGGATCTTATTATCCAAGTTAACCATTGTAGAAGCCCTTGTTCAGAACTGTATAAGTTGCACTTCCCACTGATGGGCTTAGTGTTTGCCACCCTATACCAAGTTGGCCTCGTGTTATTGTGTTGGGATGCTCCGACCTTTTGCTTACCGCTAAGGTGTAGAAGAGAAAACGCTGATCCTCCACGACAGATTTTCGGCATGGCACACGTAGGCAACCGTGACCACTTCATACCGGTAAAGTAGACAATTTTACTTGATACTTATGTAATCATAGTTTTTTGTTTAATATCTAAAGTCGATTGTGTTTATATAGGTGGCGTTGATGGTTGGTTCGCCACTACCGCATACTCCCGGTTCGTGGAAGAAACACGTAGATCCCAACATTCAATGGTGGGAAGAAACATTTGCGGACAATTTGAGGATGTATCGAGAGTACCGCATTTCAAATGGTCGGGCACCAGATCCATTCATGTATAAAGGAGGGACCGAACCCGTTGACATATCTGACTGAGTGAGATTGTTATGTAATAATTAGAAGACGCTTTTTACCTTGTAATGTTCAATCTCATCTATATACATTTTGGCTTGTTTTATAATGTTTTGAGTCGGTTTTTTTCGTTTCTGAGTCGTTTCGAGACGTTCTGAACCATTTTTTCCAATATTTGACGTACTTGGTCGTTTTTAGTCGTTTTCAAAATCCCAAGTTTTGACAAGTTTTGCTCATTTTGGCCATATTATGGCATCATTTTGGCCACATTTTGGCAACTTTTTCAGAATTGCTTCAAAATTCATTTTGAAGCAATTTAACTGCGCACAAAGTTTTAACGATAACTAATGGTGCGCATTATGACTGCGCATAGATTTTTAACGGTAACTTTGGTGCGCATTACAACAGCGCACCAAAAGTTACAGAATAGGTACGCTTAACCTTAGCGCATGGATGAAATCCAATGACAATCCGGTGACAATCTGTGGGAGCTGTTCCGGTACTGGTGCGGGCATCGTATTGCCGGTCTGATCCATGACGGCTTGTATAGTCTACATGTTTTTACATTTTTAGTATGACTAATTCGTACTAAAATATTCGGAAATATTTGAAAACTTCATAATCAAATTCGATTCTTTATATCTAACTAAATTTTTTAATAGGAATGCTTAGAAACTTAACAATTAAGTCATAACTAATTATGACTGTTAAGTTTCTAATATTTAATTCATAATTACTAAAAAATAATAATCACTACTAATACGAATTCTTACAAATTATTAACAATTCGCTAACTAAAATAATAATCACTACTAAGTTTCCGTCGTCTTAATAATTACAATTAATTATGAATCCTAAAGACCCCGAATATCTATTATATTATTTACGAAATTATATAATAAACACAATAATTACTAACTAACATTAACGAATCATAATTATTACTAAAAAATAAACGATGCCTAACTACTCAATTTTCAAAATTAAATATGATTAAAATTTGAAAAATTAGAAATTACATACCGAATGAAGCTCGTGTGGTGTCGATAAAACCGGATCCGTAGTCGTCGACGCCGGAACCCGAGTCGCCGGAACAGTCGTCGTCGCCGGAACAGTCGTCGTCGCCGGAGCCCGACCAGTCGCCGGAACCCTACCATTTGCGCACAAATGTTGTGTGCAAACGTTCAGCGCACAACATTTGTCAGCCCACGCCAGCATTTTCATATTTATCCCCAAAATACCCCTGTGCGTAAAACAACTGCGCACAAACTCATGCGCATAACGTCTGCGCACATATTCGCGTGCATATAGTAAAAATTTCACATGCATATAGGCGTTTCGTAAATAAAATTAGCAACAAGACACTAAATAACTAAAGTGTCAACGAGACACTTAATATTACAAAACAAATGAAATGTCAACACAACTAATATAGTGTCACCACTACAAATAACTTGTCACGACGCACAAATGAAGTGTCAACACAACTAATAATTTGTCAACATCACTAATAACTTGTCAACAATACACAAATAAAGTGTCAACACAACTTCTAATCTGTGAACGTCACTAATAAGTTTTATTCAACACGTCAAATAAGTGTCAAAACACCAGATAACTATCAACACAACAATTGTCAACAAAGAACTATTAACACAATTTATAATCCCCTCAACAATCCATTATCAATCAGTCGACACTTAATATATTATTTTCAACCAAAAAAGGTAACTTAACCACCTCTCCTCATATTATGTACGTTGCATTGGATATTTGTTGTAATATATATATATATATATAGATTTAGATCAACAATATCCTTCATTCATCTTATGTACGTTACACTGGAAATTTATAGTAATTATATATCAATGATATGTTTCATCTTCATGGGACAGTGTACACTGGGAAACAACAACTCCGAACACAGTTAATTCTTCTCATACATGTTGCATCAGTTAATTCTCGTGTTAATTATTCTCATACACTAGATACGGGCCTCGCGCACACTAGATACGGGCCTCGCGAAAATTACGGATTTTTGTATGTGATTTAATATAGTTATACATTATTTGTTAATATGTTGTTGTTGTTATCAAATTTATTAATATTTGTAAATATAAGTATTTTTTATTTCCTTATATTTATGTTTGAAGTAGTTTTAAAACATAATATTAGAATAAGTTTGCATTGTCATAAGAGAAGCTCACACATTAATTTAATTTGTGACTTAATCAAGTAGCCTATAAATAAATATAACATAGGGATATAAGAAAGATATTTAAATACATGCCCAAAAGTCCAATAGGAGGTGATTAAGAAATGAGTAATGCATTAAATTGGTACCAATTTCATTCAGTTTTGGCAATGGACAGCCAACTTTTATATAGATAAGATGTTGCATCAGTTAATTCTCGTCTTGTTTGCAAGAGGCAACAACACCAAGCACAGACACCTCGTCGTCGCCCCCAAGGCAGGGGCTCCGGCTCGATGCATCCAAACTCACTGGCGTCCTCCCACACTCACCCACGACGGTGGTAGCGGTGGTTGGGAGGTGAGGATCGATGACAGAGGGAACGAGATGACGAAGAGAATTAAATCGAATTTTTTTCTTAAGTAGGCTTTTTATTAAAAAAAAATTCTCGATATGGGCTCGTTTTTAAACTAATTCCCGGTATAGGCACTCTGGGGAGGGTCGGAATTTTTTCACGTACGAAAGACGCTGGTTTTCCCAGCGTTTCTCATCCGAAGCTGAATTCTTTTTTTGTAAAAACTTATGTATAAGAGACGCTGGTTTTGTCAGCGTCTCTTATACATGGGATTTTAAAAAATATAATTTTTAACAATTTCATGTATAAGAGACGTTGGTTTTCCCGGCGTCTCTTATACATAATTTTTTAAAAAAAAAAGAATTCAACTTCGGATGAGATATACGTGAAAAAATTCCGAGCCTTTTCGGAGTGCCTATGCCGGGAATTAGTTTAAAAACGAGCCTATGTCGGTTTTTTTTTTTAAAAAAAAAAGCCTATTAAGAAAAAAATTCAATTAAATCGATATTTAGTTACAGTGAAGCGCGTGTATATACGTGGGTGGGGTTGGGGTATAGATCAAAAATTTAATAAAAAGGTGTATAAATAAATAGTAAAATGGAAGAAGGTTCAATGGACACGAATGAAAGATGCCTAGATCAGCAAAATTGATCAATGGGCCTGGCCCATATCTTACGAAGATGCAACGGACGAACAACAGGCTTGTTTTACACAAAATAACCTATCCAAATACTATACAAAGCACAAACAACATAATCAGCAGGTCGTCAAAGTCAACAGAAAAGAGTTTTATAATGTGTCACTCCATATAATACCCTTTTTTCATAATGTTGCATGGTCGATTGAATCGGATAATCATGGAGGAGTATTATGAAATACAAATAATTTGTATTTGTGTCATTATGAACCAATATATTGTGAACAAAAATCGGCTTCTGTTGGAGACTAGATGTTCGCAACTTCTCGATCAACACTTCGCGTGATTAGGTCAATTATAAATTTCCTTGATGTTGTCAGAGACCTTTTCAAACACAGTTGGATCAACAACTTGAGACTTCACTGTTTCTCGGATCAAACTCCATCTCTTACAAGTGTTCTTCGTGTTCTTGAGCTCCAAAAATACATGCGCAACCAAATTAGAAAGTTGGACCCTCAGATTTGGCTCTCCGACGCCCAACTCAGTAATCAATCACGAGCATTAGCATAAACACATAATAGCACCAAATAATGATCTAGACATGGTAAGGAGAGGAGAATAACACAATTCACAATTATACACCTTACGAAACAACACACTACCAATTGCAGAACTCACGAACCACCTCTGAACGAAACGATTCTCACACCAATAGCACGATCTTGACACCGAGAGTCGGAATCTAGGTGTCGATAATCCAATTCTCTACTAAGAGATATGAATTGGGGGGAAGAAAGTGAGCTCGGGATGAGGCTTCACTTCTTTGCTTTGCTCTCTTCTTGGGAAGGGAGAAAAGATGTATCGATTTTAGCTTTTATATTCGTCCAAGGGCCCACTATATCCATTCTCCATATTTCTCGCCTCCTTCCCGAGTTGAGCTTCAAATGGGCCTTCTCCCTTGTCTGCGTATTACTTGTGATTTGAGCCTTTCTTGACTCTTTGCGCATCGCGAGCCCAATGGCTCACGTACTCGAAAACGGGTCCAACAGCTTGGCTAATTCGCAGATGACTCGTAATATCGTCACCGACAAACGGATTACATTATTAAACCGATGAACTTTTTAATTTTGCTGACCGAAAATCACAACACTTTGGAATGTTTTTGAGACATAGTTGTATATTATTATATTATGATTGATAGAGATATTTATTACAGTAGCAATTAACAGGCTGAATATGACATATTTGTGGTATTATATTATCACAATACCACCGCCAATAATAAGAAAACAATACAACAGCAAAAGTAAACACCAAAATAAAATAATGCAGCAAAACGAAAAAATTCAATCAATTATTCGTATATACATAAAATGCCACCCTAAGAAACTCACAAAGTATACACCAGAATGAGATCAACCAAAGAATGATTTCCCAAAGCTTAACAAAAAACAAAGTAAAATAAAAAAGCTTATCTAGTAAATAAAATAAAATCCAAACGGAATCGTTGGGCGTCGCCGGCATTCAAAAGTAGTAATCGCATTTTGTGGTCTCAAATTTAGCAGTAGAAGAAGAGCTCAAGGGAACAGAGAGATCGCACTTGACCTTAGGCTTCCACTTTCCAGTTTTGAACAGTCCGATCTTAAACCTAACTTTAAGATGCAATCTCAACACAATATTATACGTACCAGTGCTCTTCTGGAGCTCATAGTCAGAGATCTGATCCGATCCAAGCGCGATCACCTTCTGTCCTTTAAACGCAACAGGACCGACATCAGTAGTGTTCTTGGTCTCCTGGAAGAACGGATCTATGTTTACGGTGTCGAATCGCTGATCCTGGAAGAAGGCATTGGCCTGGAACTGGTCAAAGTAGATCCCCATACGACGGTTAGGGTTTCGGATTGTGACATTGACCTTGAAATCGTAGGCGAGCTGGTTGGTG
Organism: Oxyria digyna; assembly: GCA_029168935.1. Classification (NCBI taxonomy): domain Eukaryota; kingdom Viridiplantae; phylum Streptophyta; class Magnoliopsida; order Caryophyllales; family Polygonaceae; genus Oxyria; species Oxyria digyna. The sequence continues at coordinate 58,013,313 of JAPVLV010000001.1, read as the reverse complement.
GAGTAGTTGAATCCGGCGAGGGAGGCGTCGGAGGCGTAGAATTTGGGCTCGTGAGGGAGAACGATTAGCCAGACGGCGAGGATAATGAGTCCGATTACGATGAGGATGGTGCAGATGATTTTGAAGACGCAGCCGAGGAGGCAGCAGCCACAGTCGCAGAGGCAGTCGAAGAGGCAGCAGCCGCAGCGAGCACAGCATCCACGGCCACCGCGGCTTGGACGGTGGGAGTGATGCGGCGGGGGGATTGCAGGGCCGTAGTAGGCGCCGTTCAATTGGGGCTGTTTCTGGTAAGACATTGGGGATTAGGGTTTTGGTGAATTGGAATTGGGGGAGATTGATTTGGGGGTTTGAATATATAGTGTGACACTGTAACGTGAGGATGGAATTTGAACGCGTTAGGCGTTGGATCTTGAAAGGTCGGGATATGATTTCTTTGTGGATTGTGTGGAAGATGTTTCTGCGTTATTTCGGATAGAGCCTCATTTGACTAATCGATGATGCTTATTGCGTAGAGTAGGTCAACTTCTTGTAATGCAATGCCGTGCTCATTCAGTATTGCCGATTTCACCAAAAAAAAAATCAGTATTGCCGATTGATTTTTTTCCTTTATCTTTTTTTTGTGAAAATTTCATTTTATCTCTATAGGCGCACGCGTTTCATGTGCTTCAATTATTATCTTTTATTTATTTATTTATTTATTTTATTCATGTTTTATTTTAAAAAAAATCATAAACCTATCACAATTTAATAAATCCGAAAAAGAAATTAGCATACCAATTTTTTCTATATTTGGACTTTAGGTTAGAAAATCCAAAGTTCGATTCGTAGCAGTTCCCTTGATGGTAATCTTTGTCATCAAAATTATTTTAGCTCAAAAACTAAAAATAATATAAGTGATTTTCTTAAATCAGTAAACTCGTTATTCTTGTAAAATCGGATAAAAGACCAAGATGTTTCTATATTTTCAGGTCCAAAATAGCCACATAGTTGGGCCGAAACCAGAAAAGCTTCCAGAGACGTATAGAGGCCCATTTCATTCTAATTAAGCCCAATATTAGCACTCTGTGCAGGTTGTGAGCTATGTAGTTTTTTACTGTTTCTGTGGACACATTCATGCCTCTGCTAAAGTAAAATAATGTGATTGAAAGGATTTTTCATGCCATATTTCCCCAGTAAAGTTTGAGTAGTCATGAAATATCATTTAAGAATAATGAAATGATGTACTCCGTACTAATCTCTTAGGTGGTGTTTGTTAAGTTTCCAAGTATGGATTGGAATTTAATTGATAGACAAGTTATGTGCTTAGTTAGAATTGGGAGTTTAAAGCCTTTGTTAGTTGTTACAGTCATCTACAGGATATGTATGTCAACAGCACTAGCAGTACATCTTATGGTCATTTTCACTTGATGCTCCTTCTGAAAAGATCAATGAAAAAGTAATCTAAATTGATACTCCTTCTTCCCCATTATATATAGTTCATGTTTTTCATTTACAAAGTCTCAAAGTATAGTTCATGTTTTTCATTTACAAAGTCTCAAAGTATATGTTTCACATACAACTATGCTCTCTCCTTTCCGTTTTACATCAAAATACACACTCATTTACCTTTTATCTTTTCTCTCTTATGTAAAAATTCACTCAATCACAATCTCTTTCCTCTCCTCTTTCTTTTTCTCATTTGCTTAATTTTCTCGATAAACTTCAAACGAGCACTATATCTTGGAATGCAGGAACGAAAGGAGTATTGGTTATCAAAAGAATGCACTCATCTTATTAGATTTTGAAGGGTTTATTTCGATATAGGAGGATAAATTATAAGATCTTCAGTCTTAACCTAAATAGTTGGAGGTCGAATCCAAGATTCTTTGAAAGCTTTTTTTTTTTTTTGGTTCAATTGAAAGCTTATTTATATGGAAAGGAAATCTTCTCGGCTAAGCGAGCTCTCTCGGCTAAGTTTATTCTGCTAGCTACTTGCATCAACTAAATGTTTGTTACGATAAGTGGTATTTTGTGAAATGTCGACTTTCAAATGATGCAAAAGAGGAGAATCCAACGACTAGATACGATAAGTGGTATTTTGTGAAATTTATCGTGCTCCATCAACAGTCATTCAATCATAGCCCATATACCTAAATCAGTAAATCATGAGTCCACAAATCCGAATTATAAAACTCTTGCAAGGCATTTGTGAAACAATAGTTTAGCGTGACATTGGGAAAAAAGAATTACTCGTTAAACTGAAGTCAAACTTAAAATAAAAGATAAGAATTTGAAATATTGTATATTATGCTAATTTAATGTGAATAAATTGTTCATGTGCGACGTGCAATGTTGGCGCAGTACATGACGGTCCCACCACGTACCGTAACTGAGAAATTTATTAAACTTATTCCATCTAAATTAAAGTATATATATGGAGATATTTAACAATCTTCCGAAAATTGTCTACTTTTACTTTATAAAATAACTTGGACAACAACTTACGTAAACTTATATTGTAAAATTTTGCTATACCTCACCAGTATTTAATATTGTACGTCCAGATCCGACTTCACGGCATGGTCTCCGTCAAACACTAACGGTGCAGCTCTGTATGAGCTGGTACTTAACGGCGTTATGACCCACCACAATCCCGGCGTTAGGGCTTCCGACAGCAATAACCGCGGGACAGTCGACGTGTAGGTGGTAGTTTCCCGAGACAAAGGATCCAACTTTCCATCTAACCCTTCCATCCATCTTGAAGTTCATCAACAACCTCCCCGTCATTCGATCTTGGTTCAATGCTGCTCCGGTGAAAGGCGCGATAGGTATCGAAACTCCAGTCACAAATGGTGACCATATGTTGAGGCCTTTCGTATCCTGTAAAACAATGTTACACCACTTTCAGTATAAAACATAGTCACGTGGGATTTTGTTTGATTTGAGAAAAGTATGTACCTGATAGGTTGGAGGGAGGGAGGTGGGGAGAGAGATCTGTTGGTCGCGGTAGGTTGCGTAGACATGGAAGCGGTCATAGTAGACACCTATACGAGAGTTAGGGTTGCGGGATTGGACAGTCACCTGAAAGGTGGAGGTCAGGAGATTGAGGGAGGAGAGGTTGAAGGCGTAGACAGTCGCGTCTTGCAGGATGAACCGGGGCATTTTGGGCTTCAGCGAGGCCCAGATGATGAGGATGGTGACGAGGATCAGGACGACCAAGATTAGGGATCCGACTAAGATTTTCTTTTTCAGCTTCTTTTTGTTGTCGTCGTGGTGGCTGCAGTCTTCCGACATGGTTGTTGTGGTTGTGGTTGTGGTGGTGGAGGATGGGTGATTGGTTATTAGTGTTTTGTTTGTGATGGAAGAATGAATAAATAGGGAGATTGAGAGAAGGGAGGAAGGTGGAGTTGACTGCCTTGTTTTTAAAAATGATTTACTCCTAACTACAGTATGTAGGAGTAGGGTGATAGTGGGGTGATGCCGGATTTATATAAATTTGGTTTAGTGAATTGCATAATCACCAATTTGCATTCATGTGCTGAAAACACCAATAGAGGCACCTAATTTTTTAGATAGTAAAATAAATATTAAAAAGTGGGCCCCAATTTATTAGCAAAGAGCTTCCTTTTGCCAGGCTTTTTATCCACCGCCCACCAAGAATATGCACCTGACTTACTCTAAATCCACATGATCCCAAACATTTTCAATTTTTATAGGGTTTATTTGTTTTATTTTTTAAAATTGAGAAAAAACTAGGTTGGTGTTAAGATTTCTGATCGATTGAAAAACTCTCTTTCAATATTTATTTGTCATTCTAAGGTTTAAGTAATTATCAATTTAGTATTCCCTTCCTCGTCCCGTTATATAAGCCTCAATTTATTTTCTAATACTATTCACAATTTGAAATAATCTTTTCGAATATATAAACGAAAATATAGTCATGTGAGATCTTGTTTGATTCGTCTTAACGGATACTATTACAATTTCAAAATTTTATATTTTTTTACTAATATGTAACTAGAGAGATATTGACAAAACAAAAAATATTCTTAAAGGGATGAAATGAGGCTCATACACGGGACAAAGCACTACCACAAAAACTGGATTTTACCTCGGAGATATAAAACCCCGGGTGTTATATATCCGGGGTAATAAGGGGTCATATCATTTAATTAATTATTATAAATTTAAATTTTCAACTTAAATTGTCAATTATCCCGGATTTAAAATAACACGCCCGAGGTATATGATTAAAAGAGGTAAAGTGGCTCTTTTTGCCATTTATGTTTTACCCCGGGTGTGTTTGAAGAGTATATATCCGGGGTATTAGATCTATATTTTCAGCTTTATACCCCGGTGAATTTATTGAAGATAAATCCGGGGTATATGAACGTGAAATTTTTCCAAATCGAGTCACATATACCACGGATATTAAACATAAGGGGTATTAAGTTTCCGATATAAAAAAATAAAAAATAATTTTCTAATATATCACGGTTATCTTGTTTCAAAAATCCGGAAAAACTTGGATAACCTTTTTCATTTTTTTCATATGTGTTTTTTTGTCGACACAGAAGTTCTTCCTCGCCCTAACTTCCACCGCCGTCATCTTCCCTCTAATTCGGATTGGATTTACCGAAACCCTAACCCCTTTTCTATGTGAATAGATTAGGTCTCCTTCGTAGCTCGAAACTTCGTCTCCTTCTCAATTTGTTTCTCGCCGGGAAGTTAGCCATGTTCACTCTTCTTCTGTTTCGCCGGAACCTTCTCTTAATCCGCTGTCTCTCTTCATCATAAATTTGTTTTTCGTTTCACATTCAGGTGCCTTGTCGTTCATCCCTTGACATGTCGTCAGTGTCCTGTCCTTCGTCTTCGCCTCCATTCGAGCTTGAGAAGTCGCTGGAAACCCAGGTTCATCGGCGGTCGTCTTCATTCAGTTCGTCGAAGCCGTTGTCCGCCTCCGTCTGCACAGTCGCTGCCGCTGAAGTCACCGGAGTCCGCCATTAGTCAGCTCTGCTTCTCTCTGCTAAGAACGGTGCAACGAGAGAAGGGGAGGTGGCTAAGGTCAGCGAAGACATTCTCAAGGTACTCTGAGTGCATTCAAGGTGTTTGATGAAATGTCAATTTGAATGTCCTTTGTTTTAGTGTTTTTTTGCATACAGTTAGTTGGAATAAATTATGTTTTGAGGATGAACTCTTGCAGTGTGGTGTATGAATAATGGTATTTCTTCATCTTTTAGTAGAATTCAATTACTTCTGGTTCATTTTCTGGGTGCTATTTCATTCATAGTATTTTTTCGGAAGGCAAATTGGCAATCATTGTGCACTATGATATCTGATGGATGTATTAGAGATTCATAATGGTTCAATTAATTCAGACCACACGACTCAAGTATTTGCATCCTGATATTGAGCTTCAAGACTATGCTATACAAGTAATGGACATGCTTCGACTTGACACTTTTGTTGATGAACAAGCACTGGTAGTTCTATCTATTTATCTGATATGACTTTTGTCTCTTTATCAAAGTGACCAAGTTAACATGATATATAAGGGATATGAATGTGCTTTCTACTTGCCATCCTCTCCTTCTCGCTACCCTTTTAGAAGGAAAAAAGTATTTCGATGGAACTTGGGGACTTTTAGCATTCAGTTCCTTACTACTCAAGCTAACCGAGGGCTCAAATATTTTTATCTGGTCATTTAAAATGCGGGAATGATCAAATGTACTGCGCTAATCTACAGTTGTAGGCTACAAGATATTCATAATATCTGCAGGAAATTATTTGTACACTGTATGTGTGAAGGTTTATTAAGTTATTGGTAACAATGGACAAATTTAAAATTTGTGAATGACCGAATGTACTGCACTAATCAAGTTTTTACTGGAGTTCATTGTATAACCACTACAATGTAAAAAAATGCATCAGTTGACAATGTATGTATGAGTACTCTGCTTAGCCATTTATGCCTTTATGTTAATTAATTTTGCATCTGATCATTTTTTGGTGAAGCAATATAGAAGACTTCTTTCCTGAAAGGAAAATTGGAAACATGCTTCATGTTCTATAGGCATTAAGTAATAAGTTTCTAATAGATTACATCCATATGGTCATGGAACTATATTATGGTTTTCTCTATGCTATTATTTTACTAATAGATCTATCTGTGTCTTTTTTTTGGAAGGCGTGTGTTCTTTATATTCTTAGGGTTGGTCTGACAGAGCCTACTCAGCGTTCCTTCTTAGTTGTTCTAGCGAAGCAGGTTTTGCTATTCTTGCCTTCTTAGATTATTTATTGACATGAAGTGCGGGATTAAACCTGATGTTTCTGAAAACAATGTCTTTTCTGAAATTTGCAGCTTCAGTCCCGTGATGTTAGCTCCACCATGAAAGTTGCTGCACTGCATACTATATTTTCAAGTGATGCATTGTTTGAAAATTTTCATTTCATCTTATTATTGTAGACCGTATGTATAAAGAAGAAAATTGAGATGTTAATTTCTGCTTGAAACCTTTTATAGGATCCTATTGTGGACCATATAGAAGAGAAACTTACTCCATCTCAATGGACCTTTCTTCCTAAAGGTACATTTTAATGGTTTATTCAGTTCAATCTTAATTTATATAGCAATTTTTGAAAGGAAGAGTTTCTGTGAATCAGGTTGCTGACACATTGTCACTCCTAGTAAGACTGCAAGAGTGTCTCTTTTGTTTAGGACTCTATGAAACTAAAGCTATTGTCGTAACGAACATGACTATTGTTGTTGTGGCAACAGGAGAGAAGATTTGCTCATCAAGATGATTATCCCAGTGCGTTGCTTCACCTGTGGCAAGGTAAAATGATAGGAACTTCTGTTAATTGTTCTAAGTTCATGAGCAATGGTTTGTCATTTCATTGCGCTTTTAATTTTTCCTTAGTTGTAGTATTGTAGCTATTAGCTTGAATGTCTTCATCATGTTCATGTGGCTGAGTCATATGAGCTGTGATATTCGTTTTCCCCGTCAATTTTTTATGAGAGAATTAATAAAAAAAAATTATTTGTATTGTAGGTGATTGGTAACAAGTGGGACACTTACCTGGATCTTCTTCAATCTGATTACACTGAAGGGTCAGAATCCTTTTTTCTCATGTTCAAAATTACTTACCTGTTTATTGCTTTTGCTGCTTTATTTTCTTTTATCGGTATTCAATTGAACAATTGTCATCTGGTATGTAAAAGCTCTTCTGATTTCAGATCCACATATTCTCACTGTTTAATACAGTAGAAGATGGATTTTAGTAACAGACTATGTTCTTGTTCTTTGTATATTCCTGTTTCTTAGTTTTGAATATTGTATTTTCATCAAGAGCTATGAGCAATCCTTCTGATAATAGGCCATATTTGTTTTCATGTTAACCACACTAGGCATATATTCTTGTTTGCAGTAAGATCTATATGTGGATGGCATTGCGTGTACATTGTTAGAAGTGAAATAAATTTATTATATATGTAAGTTTTTTTTTCAGAATAATGTTCACTCTATTGTCTCACAAGATTTTCTGCCCAATGCATTATTCTGTTTTCTAGAGTTAAATAATTCTCGTCTCTTGAGTCTCCCTTTGTCTTTTTTATTGACGTTCAACTCAACTCTAAAGCTAGAGTTGCACTGTAACTGTGTAAGCCAATTTTTTGTTGGGGTAGTTGTCCTTTTTGTTGATGTACAACACATTATATAACATTTTTACTATCAGGCTATTTTATTATCGTTACTCAATGATCATTTTATGATGATTTTCTAACTTTGTATTTGTAACTTTGCTTCATACGGTCCAAATTAAGTGTATGGTTAGATGCGGGATGCTGAACTCTAGAGCCTCAGTGCAAGCATCTTCAGGGTATTAAAGAACTTAAGTATGTTTTTCCATAATGAGTCAAGTTAGTAATTCTACTGGAATAGAGCTTGGTTTGAGGGCTAATTTCGAGTTTAGAGCAATTGATTGTATTGGTGAAACAATCCATGTATACAATATTATCATTTGTTTCTCCCTCAAAGTGGGATGGCATGTAGCAGGATTTATTTTTCAATTTGGTGAGACGTTCACTACCAAATATAGGCCTTATTTAAGGGTGCGGTTTCGATGAGAACAATTTTTATAATGAGAACGTGAGAATGACTAATGTGCATTAAAATATACTTAAATGTGCATCAAAAATTTTGATGTACATACTTTGAAAAAGTGATGCATATATACACTTTTATCTGAAAGTTCTTCAACTTCTTAATAAATGTTCTTTAAAAATTAATGTTCTTCAAATTTTGGATATTTTTAAGTTTGTCAACGAATGTGCACCAAATTAGTACTAAATGTTCACCAATTTTACTACTAAAGTGCATCATTCTCACGTTCGTATTTTAAAAGTTATTCTCACCAGACACTTTTCTCTTCTTGAAACGGTCGATTTGTGGTGCTGAAACCGTTTCATTAGACCTAATGAAACGGTTTGTGACCGTTACATCTGCTCGCGTTGCATTAGGTCTAATTAAACGGTTTTTTGGGCTAATGAAACGGTTTTTAAAAATTGTGAATTAACAATTAACCGTTTCATTACATGGATAAACCGTATCATTTGAGTAGTGTCTAATGAAACACTTTTTACCACATTGAAACGGTTTTACAAAATCCATTGCAACACATGTATATGATAATGAAACGGTTTCATTTTTGGTAAATCATTAGAATTTATATATTATACAACGATACACCTATTTGGTATGTTACTACACAACGTCAAAACCTGTATAAACAAATATAAATATAATAATTAAAAGATTAAATTTTTTGGTCAATAAGTAAATGTATTATATAATGAAATTGAAGTACTTACAGAAATCCCACAACTTTTAATTGCTCCCTAAACTAGAACTATACAAATGAATTAACATGGAGCAATGTTTAACAAAATGACTTTGAAGACATCCAGAACCAAATAAACACAAATCTAAAGAGTCAACAGAGGTTGTACGGGTAGCAAAGTTCATCAAAGTGGCCAGAATCATCTCAAATGAAGAAACACACTAGTTGAGGAAGTATCGGCAACACAAGAGTTGTAAATCCACCAAATTAGAAGAAGCATCATGTACAATATCAAAAGACTTAAAAACATATACTACATGTACATGCAATAAAAAAAACGTATAATAGTCAGCAATACAACAATAAAAAAGATCACTACTATAATTTTCCAAGAGAAAGTTGGCACATCACCATCCTTAGATCTGGGCAGCATATTGAATAAACAACTAATAGACAAACAAAACAACTAGCAGATAATCAAATATAAGCTGAACATCTAAGAATTTTCAAATTCAGTTGAACAAATTCTTGACTGAACAAGCAACTAACAATGATCAAATATCCATTAACAAAAAGTGATTCCCCAACAGAATGGTTACAGCTTGTTAAACAAGCTCTACAAGGAAAAAAATAACTGATCACGGCCTATTAAACCATCAACCAAACAGATCTAACTAATTACAAACAAACAAGCTCTACGAAAGAACTAATTCAACCCTCGAGAACAAGGGAAATAAATCAAAATGTATAACGCTAGTAAAACAGACACGCCTTACATCATGATTACTATCATGAAAGAAGAAACATAATGTACGTAATCCTACTTAATCCTATACTTCATTTACATATAAAGCACAAAATGAGTATCAAGCCATCGATGGAAGTGAACATAAAGTCCAAAAAGAGTAGTGAAGAATATTCATTTACCTAAGGCCAACAGTCTTAGTGTCCCCTGGAAGAAGAATGCTAAAAGTAGCTTTCTCCACTGAATCTTAGAAGTTGCTGTGAATGGATCTCCAATTGAGGAAATTTTAATCAATCTTTTGGATCTCATCAATTCAAAAGTCCGTTCTGCAGGAGCTAGCACCTAAAACATTCTATGTGCAAAATATTGAGCACATATATGATATGGAAGGAATAATAGATCACAACTATGAAACAACTTTGACAAATATCAAGTCACTTAGAAAGGCTAGAACAATGGTGGACCAAAGGAAGAAACATAATAGGTTGAAAGGGACCTATGATAATGTCTCTCTAAATGGAGCAGTAGGTTAGTTACAGTTCATAATATTGGAAAGCAGCTACAACTAGTTCGTTGTATATTACTTGGAAGTTAGTTCTAAAATGTTTTCCAAATATTGGAAAGTAGCAACAACTATCTATCGATCATCTCTCATGCAGTACACAAGGCTTAAAATTATCAAGGGATTCAACAAATATGCAACAATTAGAAGCAAAAATTTAAAACTTTTTAGCAGCAAAAGAGAAATTACACAAGGGGAAAAAGAACCTGCTGATAATGGTTAGAGTTGGATGAGGTAGGACTCGGGCGCGAACTAACTGTTGCGCTATCAGTCTCCTAGTTCACTGGATAGAAAAAAGTTAATGACAAAAACTAAACATGATTATCCCATAATGTTTGATACCAATCATAAATCCAACTTCAGCTAGGGAAATATAACATATTCAGATATAGAAGCTACAACTTGCATTCTATCTATATTGTTTCTATCAAGACCTAGAATAAAATATGCTTTAAGATTTGCACATGAACATCGATTCAACACACAACCAAAGATATATGACTTAAAATCATCAATACCGATTTTTCACCAGGTGCAGAATCTGCATTTTAGGGAATTTGGCTATAGCACTCGAGCCAAATTCGTTTCAATGAAGCCTCTCCAGGTGAACCTAATAAATTTGACTGCTGCTATTGGGGACTGACTCCAGAAGAGGATCCCGATCTGCAGCACATCGGAATAGCTTCAAAAGTCTTAGGGCTTCCTGCACCAAACAGAGATTTAAATTAGGGCTTCGTCGCCGATTCTAGCGGATCTAAAGTCGCATTTGAGAGCCAATTTCGTTGAAGTACATTAGTGAAGTTACCAACCACTTTGCGAGTAAGCTTTACGGCCTCCACGCACCAGAATAGAAATCTCATTCTCTTTTTTCAGCCTCCTTCCCTCCTCGCATAATCTTACTAGAAAAGAGGTTTTGTGGTGCCGATTTTGAAATAAATTAGGGTTTACGATTGTTAAAACGCGCGCGAGGCCCATGGGACTAGTCATGGCTCGACCGGACCGGGACCGGCGGTTCGAACCGGAACCGAATCGGGTCAAAACCGGAACCGGTTTGGTCACGGTCCGGTTCAGGTTCACGAAAAACGCAATTTCGAACCGGCGATTAACCGCCGGTTTTTTATTTTTTTAAAAAAAAAAATTTAACCGCCGGTTTTTTTAAAAAAAAACTGAACCGCCGGTTCCAACGGCTAGAAAACTAGCCGTTGCCGGTTAACCGGCGGTCCTAACGGCTAGTAGCCGTTAGGAAATTAAAAAAAAAATAAAAAATTCATTTTTTAATATTAAAAAACCCATATAAAACCTCTATAAATACCATACCATACAATCTTCAAATCACACATCCAACAACAACAATCTCTCTTCTCTTTCTCAAATCTCAATCTTATAATCTCTCAAATTCCATCAACAATCTCTCTTAATCTCTTCCTTTTAATTAGCTTTTGTCTTTCAATATTTTATTGCTTTTACATTTTTAATCACATTATTATATTGTTCTAAGTTTTATTGTTTTATTGTTTTATTGTTTTATTGTTTTAATTGTTTTAATTGCTTTTAATCATATTATTTAATTGTTCTTAATCATATGGCGGAACATTTTGACACCCAAGAGAGTGATAATGTCAGTTCTCCCACTCCCATCTCCCAAGTTAGGTCCTCCGGTCGTAGGACCGCTACCGCTAGGCCTCAAGGGCAAGCTAGCGGTTCGAGGCCGGCTAGGGGTAGGGGGGGAGGACCGGGACCGGGTCCTCCGGGAACCAATCCCAGAAACTAACATCTCCTGTTTTTACAAAGTGGTTTACTAAATTAGAACCCGGTATCGAGGAACTCGAGGCCGAGGATTATGATCCCGGTCTAATTATTGTTTCTTGTAACTTTTGCGAGACGACATTCCAATGGAAGAAAAGTGGAGGATATGGAACCCTTCAACGACACATGGAGCACAAACACGTCGCCGAGATGGGAATGCTAGGGGGACAAACACAAATTTCCGGCGGATTTGCATCTTCTACTAGCGGTAACCCTTTATTTCGTTTTGATCATGAAGCTAATAGTGTAGCATTAGCCGAAGCTATTTGTGTTGATCATTTAGCATTTCGATTTAGTGAAAATGTAGGATTTAATGAGTATATTAAAGAGCATACACAACCCGCTTTTAAATCCGTATCTAGGAAAGTGATTAAGAAAAACGTAATTAAGGCTTATAAAAGACACAAGGCCGAATTAGTTTCTTATTTTTCGCAAAATGATATGCATGTTTCTATTTGTAGTGATATATGGAGTGATAATACTCAAACCCATTCTTACATGGGTGTTACATGTCATTTTGTAGATCATCATTTTACAATGCAAAAACGTTTATTGGCATTTAGAGTCTTTGATGATTCACATACCGCACAAAATATTGCTATGATGATTCGTGCAATTTTAGAAGAATATAGACTACTTAATAGAGTTTTTTCAATTGGATTCGACAATGCATCTGCTAACACCGCATCTATTAGAGATTTACAAGAAATGTGTCAACCTTTATTTGGTGGGAAATTTTTTCATATTCGATGTGCTTGTCATATTTTAAACTTATGTGTTCAAGATGGTTTACGTGCTATGAGTTTTCATTTTGAGCCAATTAAGAACATTATTAAGTATATTTGGGGGCATCCTAAAGTTACAAGAGATTGGATGACCTTTTGTAAAACTAACGGGGTGCACCCAAAACGTTTTTCAAAAGATGTGGGTACCCGATGGAACTCTACTTACATATTACTATGTGAATGTATAGAATATAAACAAGTTTTAACGTCTTTTGTTTCTCAAAACTTTTCTGGCTCTCCTTTCTATTTTAGCGAATCAGGTTGGGATATATGTCAAAGTATTGCAACGTTTTTAAAATGTTTTAGTGATGCAACAAAAAGATTTAGTCATGTTTATACACCAAGTAGTAATGTTTTTGTCTTGGAAGCTTGTAATGTTATGTGTGGTTTAAGTGAGGGAGCTAAAATTCCCGGCATTGAGGAATCCGTTGCAAGCATGAGGAGTAAGTGGTTGCAATACTATAGATATATTCCCGATTGTTTTCTTGTTGCTTGTGTTTTAGATCCTAGACTTAAATTAGGAGTTTTACACGCTCTTTTAAATGACTATTATGCATATATTTTAGCCGAAGGTGAACTAGAGGATATTTTAGGTATGGTTTCTAGAACTAGAACAAACATTGAAACTTTATTTACTCATTTTTCGGATTCTCCGACTACTTCACAATTACCTCCGGCTTCTTCGAGCTCTACTAGCTTGGGGGGCCTTTGGAGCTAAGTATTTTAGTAAAAGACCAAGAGTTACAAACACGAATGCGGAAATTGATAACTATCTTAACACCAACTTTGAGTTTGTTAGTTGTGAAAATTTAGATGTTTTGAAGTGGTGGGAGGATCATAGGAGCATGTTTCCAACGCTTGCGAAGATTGCGGCTCAAGTTCTTGCCGTCCCCGCTTCAACCGTGGCTGTGGAACAAACTTTTAGTGCAGGAGGCAACACTTTAACGAGGAAGAGATCAAATTTGGCACCGGAGTCATTGGAGGCGCAATGTTGTGTTTGCGATTGGAAGAGAGCCGCAATTAGGCAACAACGTAACCTTAACGAGTAATCGGAAGACGAGTGGATTGGAGATTCTACTACGATACGCACCGATTCATCCGTCGAAGATTCGACTTAGGTAACGGGTTTTGAAAAAAGGTAAAGAACTACGTGGGCTTTGATTCCTCTAACCCGAGAGGATACGTAGGCAACTTAACAAGTAAGTCACTGTTAAGTGCAAGCCCAATTTTTTTTAATTTTTTTGTTCCTTCATATTTAATTTAAAAAACTTAAAAAAAATGATTATAAAAAAACGCTATTGAAAAGAATGTTTTACAAACATAATTTTTAAACTTAAAAACAATGACAAAACATTCTTTTTTAATAGCGTTTTTTTATAATTATTTTTTTAAGTTTAAAAATTATTTTTACATTTTTTTTTTTTTCAGTTTTATAAATTTATAAAATTATTTTTAAAAAAAAAAACCGCCGGTTAACCGGCGGTTTTATATTTTTTTTAAAAAAAAACCGGTCCGGTTCCGGTTTCGAACCGAAACCGGAACCGTAACCGGTGGAACCGACCGGACCAGGAGCCATGACTACATGGGACTATCTAATGAAAAGGCCCAAAAACTGATTCAAATTTTATAAAGAACCGTTTCAATCGCAAAACCGTTTCATTTTACTGTAGCATAAACTAGTTTTGTACGATACGTTTCAGAAACCGTTTCATTAGGTCCAACCGTTTCATTCATCCGTTTCAATGTGCCTTATATTTAGTAGTGGTTTTAGCCGGGAGGTAAGAAATTCGGGCTAAAATATTTGTGTTAAAATATCTGTGTTAAAATATCACGAGCAAATACCCCGGATCTTCACATATCTGTGTTAAAATATTTGCCTTTTTATCCCGGGCGTGTTTGTTAAAATCCGGGGTATAAAGGCTGTAATTCATACAATGAAGAATATACCCCGGGCGTGGCGAACTAGATCCGGGGTATATACTCTATTACAACCCCAAGATCTCCCCCGGTTCATTTTTGTGCTATAGCCGGGGTATATTAATGAAAACGCACGGGGTAAAAAGCGTTTTGTGTGGTAGTGGAGAGAGAATATTTTAACAAGATATATATGCTCATTTTTTCAAATGATGTAAAGTATATTTTTATTCAAATTTAAATAAATTTTGATGAATATCAATCATTCGTATATTAAAAGTTATTTGTATCTCAACTATTTTTTTGTATTTTCTTATCAATAATTCATGACTTTTTTCTGTGGAAAAATAGGTTTTGAGTGAAAACACAGAAGTGGATACCGTGTAGTTAATGACTTAATGTATCCTTTTGAGCAGATGCATCCCTTCCAATTTCCACTTCGAATATATTATGGCTCAGGATCTCATCAAGACAAAGGTCATATGATGATAATAACTAGTACTACTAGCTATTAGAGTATTCAATATGAAGTTGGTGGGTGATTACTAGTGTACGTACTAATTATTCTCAAATTAATTGCAATCATATACTGTATGTAGGTAATTTGAAAATTAGACAACCAGATCTTCTTGTTTGTATTCCAACAAATGGCTATATATGTGTCATGTATATATGTACATTTCAATAATATTACCAATCAAATAAGCAACGTTCTAAGAACCAAAAAAATAAACAAACAACGTTCTAACCAAGCCACATGCATGTGAATATATAATTGCAGAATCAATCACAATTAAGTCACAATCCAGTTCTCAATATTTCATGATATTCACATTTCTTATTCAGAAACTTTGTTTTCTTTTCGATCGACCATTCGTTGAAGGAGTATCTATTTTTAAGTGTCAAAAAAACTCCCTCCATTATAGCTTTAATTTACACTTCAAAGTTTTTTTTTTTTTTTGATGAGAATAGAGCTATAGCAAAATTGATGGTTTTGTTATGTTTATATATATGTTATAATGTGTATGTAAACCATGAGGTTTATGTGTGTAAAAGCTACAAGACGGCTATATATATGCGTTAAAACTTATTTAATCGTCAAAAGTGTATAAATGATGCAATATTTATGTCCGTTCGCCACAACACCAACTTCATTAGTTTTCTGTCCTGACTGATCTCTTACAATATGCCATCTTAAGGTTAATTATTTTTGCACTCCGATCAAAAGAAAAAAGATATAAAGTTAGGTGTTGAAGCAATGGTTTTTTAATTTTAGTCTTGGATGGATTTCACATGATCCATCATTCAAAATATAACTGTTTTGTTTTGTATCTCACGAATTTGTGTTTCTTGTAATCTGAGGCAATTGTACGAAACCCTTAAAATCAGGTCTTGAATCATGCATTTGGAGATATTATAAGAATATTAACTAATTAGAGAACTTTCATATAGAAATATATATCTAAGAAAGATCCAAAGTGAGTATCCATTTTGTTGCAATAAAGTTTTATAGTCACTTAAACATATTCATTAAGGTGAGGAATAAGGACGATGAAAACAAACATTATTAACATGAACACACACGTTATAATATATGAACACATGTTCGTCAATGAATACACAGTGTGACATGCATGCACATATTCTTGCGTATGAACACAGACGTTATGACTTATGAACACACACATTATAATCCATGAACACAAAAGTATCATAGTCTTAACATAATAACTTATCCTCACCCTCACCGAATCTTTTTCCAAAAAAACATACTCTGTAATAATTTTTAAAATCTTTTTCCAAAAAAACATACTCTGTAATAATTTTTAAAATGAAAGCATGAAATATGTGAATTCTCTTAATGTGCAATCGGATTGACGAATGGAAGAGCGTGTTTAGTAATCATTTCTCAGCTAGGATAAGTGATGAAATATACTGTAGTGCATTTGAGAATGTTGTTCCAGTGAAGAGTTGGTGGTCTTAAAATTTTAATTTGTAGGATTGGTGCAGATTAATTAAACTAAAAACTCCATTATGAAAGGAAGAAAAAGCAACGTTCACCCAAAAAAGAGAGGAAAAAAGTAACAAAGGAATAAACTAAAAAGTGGAAAATTCCAGAAATTATCTGGATCTATATTTCTCTTAGCAAAAATGAAAATAAAAATGGGAAACAGAAAGGTAGAATATTATTGACGCAAAGGATTGCTTCCTCCTTCTTATTCGCCTAATTGCCTTTTGCTTTTCCTTTTCTCCATGCGCCTGAATATGAATATGAATCTTGATTCTATTCTAACATTTACATATTTTGATTCAAACATCTGATTTGTTTCTACTTCTTCGAAAAAGTGGTAATTGATCGAAACTAGTATAATTTCCGCACCATGCGCGGTTTATATAATATAAATAAATAAAATTATTTTCTACGGAGTATATAGTTTTATCTGAAAATGATTTTCCCGCACCAACAACGATTAGTCTAAGAAGCTTAATATGTATAAAAGATTCATATACATTATGGGTGAGAATCCCATGAGGACACCTCTCTAGATAAGGACTAAAGATCAACTTGATCCAAAGGCCCAGAAGCAACCAAAGATTAGATGGGGCTCGCGATATAAAAACCTAAAATTTCCCTCATTACTTCATATCCTTCCATATACCGTCAAATTCAGATCTGGAATTTTCTCTCCCAAAACTGAACCGCTTCGCTCGATTCCTAAGGCGTATTACGGAGTTTCTACGCTCGATTTCAGTCCGATTCAAACTCGATGAAGAGGAAGGTAGGAGATCTATCGCCGAAAAACAGATTGGGAGCGTTTTCACATGAAGACGGAGCGATTTCACTCGATTTCATAACAATTTGAAAGCAATTACACACGATTCCGCAAGAGAAGAGGAGTGAGGAAGCGATTCTTCACAAATTCAATCAATTCCTTCAAATCTATGTCCAACTCGCCTAATTTGAAGCAGATCTGGAAGAAATTCAAAGATAAGACTGAGAATTGCTAGGTTTCAAGGTAATTATATTTTAACTGCATAATTTAGTTTGTATAAACAAGTAGTTTGCATAGATGAGTTTATAGAATGTTCTATACTTACTAGTTTGTGTTTGTGTGCATTAGTGAATGAGATTGAGAATCAGATCCAAAATTACTAGGTTTGAAGGTTTATTCTCCGCGGACTTATCAATGTAAATCGAGAATTCACTGTAAGTTGTATAAACTATTAGTTTGATTAGACGTCTGCATGATTTTGTTGCTCTTTGTGCATGTATTAGACCTTCTGTGTGCATGAACAAGAAAACTAGTTGTGCGCATCAGTTTTACCTTTAGTGTGCATGAGTTTTTTCTTATGTGTGCATGAACCAGTCTATATTTCATAAATTCAGTGTATATATGAGTTTTATATCATGTTATATAAACTTTCAATCTTAATGTAGTTATGTGCATCAATTTTACCTTTTGTGTGCATGAGTTTTACCTTCTGTGTGCATGAGTTTTATCTTCTGTGTGCATGAGTCTTGCATATCTGAGTGCTACCAGGAGGTGTTTTGTAGGTTCTAGCCTACTAGTTTTCTTGCGTTCAATGGATGATGATTTTTAATCTAAGGATTTACTTACCTCTCTCAATATAAGCTTGAGTTTGTTAGATGGATGTTGATCTAAACATTACTAATCTGTATGCATATGAATCGTCAATACATCTGTGTGCAAAAGTAAATTCATTTGTGTGCATGAGTGAGACATTGTGTGCATAGTTAGCACTTTATGACTATTTTCTTGACATGTTTGCGTGCATCATAAATCTAATGTATAGATGTGTTTTACAGCATGTTCTATACGCTTTAAATCTGAATTTAGTTGTGTGCATGAGTTTTTTTCTTGTGTGCATGAGTTTTTACTTCTATGTGCATGAGTATAACCTTTTGTGTGCATCATTTTTTTTGTTCTATAAACTTTAAATCTGATTGTAGCTATGTGCATGAGTTGAACCTAGTGTGTGCATGAAGTTTAATTTATGTGTGCATAGATTTTGCCTTATGTGTGCATGAGAGTTTGCCTTCAATGTGCATGAGTGTTTGCATTCTTTGTTTTTTTAAGCATCAACCAAAGAATAAAATGTATGTGAAATTTGACAATACATTTGTATTATAAACTGTAGGTGACACACCAAAGTATTGGAATTAGAATGGAATAATGCAAGTTGCTCCACCTCCACCCAAAAATTAGTGTAACTTTAGTTTCGACTTTAGTGCAACTCCAATTTTAACTAGTATACGTGTTAGCGCAACTCAACTCAATTTTCAATTAATGCATGTCCATTCCAACTAGTACAATATCAATACTAAATGGTAATTTCATTTCATTGTGGGCATTTATTATACCTTTGTGTGAAGAAACAAGTCTTTATTTCATAAATTCAATTTATATAAGTTTTATAGCATGTTCTATAAGCTTTTAATCTGAATATAGTTGTGTGCATCGATTTTTCCTTCTGTGTGCATGTGTTTTACCTTATGTGTTCATGAGTTTTTTTCTTTCTACGTGTATTAATTATACGATTTGTGTGTATGAAGAAATTTAGTATTTCATAAATTTAGTTCATATATGAGTTTTATTGCATATTCCATAAACTTTTAATCTGATTATAATTGTGTGCATGAGTAACTATGTATATCATAAATTTAGTCTATCTCGAACAGTTGGTCCAACTTCAGTTTCAACATATGTGTGTGCATGTTAAGTGCTTATAATATTTGAAACACCAAAAGTTGTTGTTGGTAATTTAATAGTCATCAGTTCTCATGCTTTATGCCACATACCTCTATGTGTATGATATTATGCTTATGTGTGCATGAGTTTGTTGCTTTGTGTGCATGAGTTTGTTTATTAGTGTGCGTGAGTCAGTATGTTGTTTGACATAGTAACATAACTATAACATTATTTCTTGTACAATGAAAGTGAGAAACTAAACTTTTTTTCCTCGTTGTTTGTATAGATCCCTTTTTGTCAATTTGCTTATGAACAAAAACATGGACGGAGAAAAGCACATAAAAGCCTACACGGGCAGTGGAATATCGGGCTGGAAGTGTGGTCCTAAGAAAGGAGACAAGAAGAAGATTGCTAATTTGAGTTTAAAGTACCTTTACAATCTCCTCATCGACGAACACAATGAAGTGCATAAAAGGGCGCTATGAATAATTGAAGAGAACAACCCTCAATTTAACATTACTCTAAAATCTCAGAAAAATGTGTGTGCGTGAGTCAGGGGATCGGTGTGCATGCCTTTGTGCTTCTGTGTGCATAAGTTTGTGCTAATTTGTGCATGAGTCAGTATTATTGTAAAAATACCCTAAAGAATCTCAAGTGGTCCCGTCTTTATGTTGAAAGAATTTTGTAGTAGAAAACAAAAACTATCTCTCTACAGTCCGTGTGCATGAGTTTGTGCATCCGTGTGCATGAAACATTGCCTCTGTGTGCATGGGTCAGTACTCTTGTATGCATTGGTTAGTGCTCCTTTATCTCAAACTTAATACACAAATTTTTGGCATGTCTTGCAATTGTGTTGAGGCTTATTATGATTCCATAAAATCATGATGTTACTTTTGTTTACAATAATCAATCAGAAAGCACCCAAAAAATGGAATACTCAAAACAAATTGTGCGCTTTTGTTTACAATTTTGTGTTTGCAAGTATCAAACACATAACAAATTTAGAAATAACAAGCCAAAATAACAAGCAATATCCTTCAAGGGAATCTGTTAAATAAAATTCCCTAGCAATTTTCAAATCAGCAGTGTGCGCATAATAAGCCAACATTGCATCGTAAGATAAATCATCTGGTTGGGGATTTTTATCAAACAGGTGGCGTGCGTCCGTTAATTTTTCTCCTTTCTTCGAAATACTTTGCCATCAAAGATTTTCATGCTAGCATAGCCTTGATATCCATCAAAATGAACAACCTCAAAAGTTGATTCCATGTCACTTGACCTAATGTATAAGAAACATATTGTATACTACATCAAAATAGTTTCAAATCTTAATCTTATGCGTGCATACATGAAGAAGATAACGAGATCCAAAGAATGTGAGAGAAATGTCTTAATTTTATACGCATCTCTAAATTAAAGGTCGAACTACTCTCAATTTTATATACATCCCCCAAAAGATAAGGACATAAGTCAAAATAATATTGTGTGCATCACTTGTTACTTGTGTGCAACAGTTAAGCCTTCTGTGTGCATAAGCTATTGCTTGTGTGTGCAGCAGTCACATGATATGCGTGCATCAGATATGCGTGCATCAGAAAATGAGAATCCTCAAATACTGAACAAAATGTGTGAAACAGAGGTCGAACTAGAGAAACCATTTTTTTTGCTCGATAATAGCAATTTGCTTGAAAAACTCTAAACTTGAAGAGTATACAAACAATTCAGATCTCAAGTCGAATACACTTTCCAAATCAACTGTCGTATAGTGTAGATTCCGAGCTTAAGAAAAGCTAGCCTAAATACACTTTTCAAATCAAAGCAACAACACAACAAACACAATTGAGCTAAAATGCAAATCCGACTGACTGTAGAAGAAATTATAACATCATCTAAGACATAATTTATCCAATTCGCTTAAATCCAATGGAATAATTCATGTCAACAAAACAAATTGATGTCAAAGACGTATTATTACCTGAATCTATCAAAACAGATCCAATCTGCACAGAGGAAGTGATGTCGGCGGCGAGGGAGTTAGAGGAGGAATCCATGAGCGTCGGCGATCGAAGGAGAAGGAAGAAAAGAGAAGTCCAACGAAGGAAGAGAGCGATATCGCGAGAAAGGACAAGGAAGAAGAAAGGGAAAAACAAATTTTGGGGAAAATATGCCACATGGACGGTGGGATGGGTGTAGGGTTATTAGGAAATGGAGGGTGGGGATGTGTCCTTATTCCTCATGGGAAGACACATCCTCATTGGATCTTTTCTCATACATTATATCGTATTTCTTTTAGAACAATATTTTGTTTGGCCAACTCTCTTAGAACAATATATCCTCTTTTGTTAATTGTTATACATATTAAGCATATCAAATACTAAGTAAATTCTTATTCCTTATTAAAGACAAATATATATGCACCGTATTATAAGTGAATAGTTTCAAAATGCTTAATTTGCTTTTTTATGTTAAAAAAATCTTTAAAAATAATTTTAGTTTGTTAGAAATTTATTTATTGTATATTTTTTTAATTAATTGAATTAATAAAAAGAGTAAAAACAGAATTTATAAAAAAATGAAACATAGGATGATTGAAGCTAAAATAAAGGAGAGAGGTTGAAATCATTCTCCTTTAATATACTCCTTATAAGGATCAACTAGCCTAGTTCTCGCGTCATGCGCGGGTTTATATAACTCGATACAGTTAATAAGTAATATTATGTATTATATAGTTTTATATGAAAATAAGTTGATAGCTTGAAATGATATTGATACATGATTAAGTATTAACATTTTTAAGTATAATAAACAACGAATATAAATGAGTTTTTATACAAATTATCATAGGCCAAATTTTAACAAATTTAAATAAATTGATTTCAACATTTATAAAACTATATAACTTAAATCACTACCATAACACAAAAATATAACTTATTTCCTTATTTATTAAGAAATCAATCATTTTGTAATATGTTACAAAAAGAAAATTATAAATTTGTAAAATAACATAATTGGATATTAAGAGGGAAAAATCTAAAATGATTAAAACATAAAAAAATTTGTAATCCGGAAGATCTTAAACAATCTTTTTGTGATATTTTTATACATGATTTTCCAAATTTAATCAATTTTTTAAGAAAACTACAATAAATTGTAAAATATTGTGACTAACATAATTGCGACAAGTGGATGACCTGAATGAACAGTATGCCACGTGGCATATCTAGGGTGGAAGAAAGGTGTTTTGCTTTAGTAGTTATATAGACATTACCGAAAACCATCCGTCCAATAGGCTCATTTGTCAAAAACCACCCTTATAACAACTAATTACCGAAAACCACCCTCATAACACACTCCGTCACTAAACGACCACCCGTCTTCATACGCCGTTTGGATTTTCGTTAAATATTTACAGATTTAATCCAAACTTTTTTATGTTCATTCATTTTTTCCACACCTTCAAAATTTGGGTAAAAATTGTAATTAAACCTAAATATAGGTAACCTTCTTCTCCAACCTCACAAATTAGGGTAAAAATTGTTGCTTCTTGTATCCCCAATCTCATCTGACCTGAAATTTGTTCAACAAAAATTAGGCGTTCGACCTTCCTTTCCATACTTTTCGATCACTATCTTGTAATTCCGTCCACATTTTACCCTAATTTTGCCAATGTATTGGATCATGGCTTAATTTCCCCTTTGGCTCTAGGTTTTCTCGAGAAATGTTTCTCCGTCGTCTTCCTCTACTGGTTCTATGTTTTCTCATAAATTTTCTTCCCACTAGTACAATTGTTATATTTCTCGGGGGTTATTAAAAACCCCTGAGAAAAAACACGGCGGTTTTATAAATAACCCCCGAGAAATGTTATTTTATATTTTTCCGAAAAACAAATATAAGATCTCTCAGGAGTTAAAATAAACCGGCGTTATAAAATTACCACTCACGTGATTTATCTTAAGTAGCCTAGTCCCCGCGCCATGCGCGGTTTATATAACTCGATATACTTAATAAGTAGTACGTAGTATTATGTAAAATATAATTTTATATAAAAATAAATTGATATCTTAAATAATACTGATATATAATTAAATTTTAAAATTTTAAATATAATAAACAACGAATATAATGAATTGTTATATCAAAAATCTTATTTGATCAAATTATCATAGGTTAATTTTTAATAAATTTAAATAAATTAATTTCAACACATATAAAACTATATAATTTAAAACACTATCATAGCACAAAAATATAATATTTTTTCTTATTTATTAAGAAATCAATCTTTTTGTAATATGTCATATCATAAAAATAAAATTATAAATTTGTAAAATAACATAATACGATATGTTAAAGTCTAAAATAATTAACACATAAAAATCTTTTTGTAATCTGAAAGATCTTAAGCAATCTTTTTGTGATATTTATGAACATGATTTTCCAAATATAATCATTTTTTTAAGAAAATTACAATAAATAGTAAAAATCGTGACCAATGAAATGACGTCAAGTGGATGACCTGAATGAAGAGTATGCCACGTGACATAGCTAAAAATAGAGGAAGGTGATTTGGTTTAGTAATTATATAGAGATATATCCCGATATATTTATCTTAATTATATCCCGTGATTTATCTTAATTATGCTAGCTAACATCGATCAACCCTAGAATCTACAGTAACACTTCGCGCCATCGATCAACCTCCCTCTTTCTCGCCAGTCTGCCGCTCGTTTGTCGTCGTCACCATCACAACGTCGGCGGTGCATCTCGTCTCCTTCCATCTGTTTCTTCACCGACTTCTACTCATTCCCTTCTATCTTCTCCCCAACCCGCCCAAGGTATGTTTGCTTTCCCTGATTCTAGAATTAATAAAATTCTTCCAAGTGTGCTTTCCCTGATTCAACTGTCCAAGTTCGATTTGCTTAATCTTATCAGATTTGATGTTGTGTGTTTGTTTTAGGTCGTTTTGGAACTGATTTTAGGGTTCGTGCGGTGTATGTACGCCAGTATCTCTGTTCCTGGCAAGTTCTTGGCCATTAATCCGGATTCGGAAGAGAACAGGTTAGATTTTCTCGTTACGATAGATCGAATTGCGTTTTTTTCCTGCAGAGTTGAGATATGAATTGAAACGAAGTTTGTTAGGTCAGAGTCCACCTTGTCCAAGCTTTTTATCATCAGAGAAGTTATTTGTTGCAACTTTCTTTGCTGGATTCGATGAAACATATGTTGGCAGTTTGATTGAGAAGAGGTCTTTTGAAAGTTTGTGAGAAATAACTTTCCATGATTGTGTATGTGGCAATAATTTGGAAATTAATCTTGTTGTTGAAAATGTGTATTGGATTCCATGGGTGTGGCTGTACAAAAGACTCAAATAAAATGTGGAATTCAGTTCATCTGTTTTTTTTTGTAAAATGTTTTCTCTGAAGTTTATGCATAAGGTGTGGGTGAAACTTAAGACTAGAGTAATCAAGATTAGTGAGGGCTAATTAGAAATACGCTCCCGATAGTTCCATTATCTAGTTAGTTCTTGATGTGTTAGATTAATTATTATTGTTATTAGCAGTTGGTTAATTACTTATTTCTTTCCATTATTAAAAGGTGATTAGTTCTGAATGGTACTCCGACATGATTAATGAAATGAGATTCTTGTATCAGATTGGTTGAATAGTTAGATGTTTGCTTTTCATAGTTGATTAGCTCTGAATGGTAACATATGTTGGCAGCTTTCTTTGATGAATTTTCATCAAAGAAAGTTGTCTTGAACTTTTCAAAGTTCAAGAGATGTAACTGCCTCCATATATGATAAAGATCATGTAGAATGTTCAGTTATATAGCCATCTTCTTAGATCATCACAATACTGTAACATATATGACACCAGCTACCTGAGCTTTCGCAAGCAAGTGCAAGAGGAATTTAAAGCATGTATTACAATTCTAACAGCATTTCATCAGTATGGTTCATACCTTTGATCTCTGAGTCTGTTTTACCGTCTTCATTCCACCCTTCTTGCCATTTACTAACCTGCAATTTGTAACCATCAAATCAGAACACAAATAGAAGAAATAAGTTTATTCAAAACAAACGCAAAGGACTCAGCACATCACCTCATCCTTTCCAAAATGAACGGTTGACTGACTTGAAGAAGCTACAAAATCCACCTGCTTGTTCATTACAAAGTCAACCGAAATATTATGAAAGCTCATGATTTCAAAGATAAGAAAAGCCAAGAAAGGAGAAAATTATCTCATAATTCATCAACAACAACTTCAACATAAATAAGAATTCGTACAAAACATCTGTTTTACCTGACATCTGTAAAGATCTAAGAAGATGGCTATATAACTGAACATTCTACATTCTGATAATATCTGATAATATCCATAGGTGATATAGTTATGTAACTGCCTCCATATGAAGTTTAGATTCGTACAAAATAAACAATTCTTTTTGTAGAGTTCTTTGCTGGTATCATGACTATTCTGTTTTTGGTGTTGTTCTTCCAAATGCTGAAAAATCAACCTTACTGTCTGCAATTACCCAAGCAAAGTCTGAGATTGCTGATTATCTTTGTCTAAGTTTCCTCTTAATTTTTAAATGCTCTTCTTGTTTAACATATACATCTGTTTTACCTGACAAGTCACTACAAACTGAACAAGCACCGGTGAGTTTGCTTCTCACTCCATTAGGCATTTGGTCATGTTACATGAAAATTTTAAATGCCTTTTGTAAATGCTTATGAATGATTGCCTGATTTGGTAATGCGGAGTATTAGTCGTGGATTTGGATCTGTCATTTTTCTAGTGTATTGAGATGAGGCAGCCTATGATTAGAAGATTTGTCAGTCAGAAAACATAATTACTACATAAGAAATTATATTTACCATATAAGCCTATTGTATGATGAAACTATCATAAGAAACATTAAGTAACCAATGATGACATGTACAACTATCTGAACTTTAGATTAGTTGATTATGCATTTATGCCACATGTTTATAGGCCTCTTGTGTTTATTTATTTTCTTCTTCAGTTTTTAGTTTTTTTAGCAAATACCTATTTAGATAGAAATATTGATTGGACTAAATAGTATTATACATGAATATAAGAACCACTAATATAAAAGTTTAAATACCCCTATATGTTACAAATCTAATGTGCTTGAACTAGAAGAAGAGAGTAAGAGAGTAGGAGAGAAAAAGAGAAAGAGTATGTCTTGTTCTTCTCATTTGTCTAAGTAAACTCAAGCCTATTTATAGGTCAATACATGAGAAGACCATAAGTCATGTAGTTACATGTACATCCATAACATAAGGTAATATAACACTCCCCCTTGGATGTACATAACTGACTGCCTCGTTAAAAACCTTATCTTGAAAAAACCCATTGGGATAAAAACCAAGACTAAGGGAAAAATAGTGCAATCGTACCCCCCCTGAATTATCATACATTCTTTAAACGACACATTCTGATGCCACAAACGAGTTCCTTGAAAACTTTTGTCGGTAATGCCTTCGTAAACAAGTCTGCTAAGTTTTTGCTAGATTGAATTTGACGAACATCAACCTTTTCTTCGACTTGAAGCTATGAGTAGAGAAAAACTTTGGAGCTATGTGTTTCGTCCTATCTCCTTTGATGTAGCCTTCTTTGATTTGAGCGATACAAGCTGCATTGTCTTCATATATCACAACTGGAATTTGTTTGTTTGATTCCAGCCCACAAGATGTCTCAACGTGGTGGATATATAATCTCAACCATACACATTCCCTTCCGACTTCGTATAGAGCAATCAACTCTGCATGATTTGATGATGTAGCTACCAAGGTCTGTTTTGTTGATCGCCATGAAATTGCTGCCCTCCATACATGAATAAGTAACCCGTTTGTGAAATGGCTTTGTGTTGGTCATACAAATAACCCGCATCAACATAAAACCGACCAATTCTCGAACTACCGGTCGAGTTGATATATGAAGTCGTGTATTACATACACATTATCAAGTTGATTGTATAATGGATCTCTTCTGGAGGTATGAATCAAATGTTACACAAACTGCCTCATTAAAAACCTTGTTCGGAAAAACCCAATGGGATGAAAAACCAAAGCTAAGGGAAAAAGAGTGTATAATGGATCTCTTCTGGAGGTATGAATCAAATGTTACACAAACTGCCTCATTAAAAACCTTGCTCGGAAAAACCCAATGGGATGAAAAACCAAAGCTAAGGGAAAAAGAGTGCAGTGAGAGCAACAAACTCCCCCTCAAATGAACATTTACTCTTCATATGGTCAATACATAACATTTCGTTCTTGCATAGGATATGGTACTTCTGGACCATTCATAACATTATCTCACATCAAAAGACATTTTACCTTAATTTTTCCGATTGTCAAATCCTTTTAATGAACTAACAAGTTGATTTATTAGTTTTCTAATGGTCTCTGTTGGAGCACTAATTTTTATCACTTGACTTCTTTCACTTTTCATAAATTTGTGACAATCACAATATTCACAACTTTATGAGTAATAACTTTCGCTACAAGTGAATATGTCGTCTTTAGCTAAAGATATATTAACAAAATTCACTACAGGTGAATAGAGTTTTATATCTAGTCTAGACTCTTAAACCCTTAAGAGATCGCTCTATCTTCACATCACAATATCATTGCACTCATAAAAACAATGCTTGTGTGTCCAATTTCATATTTTCTGGTGTTCACCCAAAACACACCCTGTCATTTACGAAAATTGACTTCCTTACTTTTCCTCGTATTAATAAGGAGTCTACAAAGAATTTTCTCATTGATACTATTCGTAATTGGCTCTCAGCACAATATGTGACTTGTCACACAATAACAATAATAGATTTGTTTACATGTAAGTTATACACATTGAACACCTTGTTCATTCCCTTGAACTTCTAGTTCATTTCATCACTTGAACTTCTGGTTCGTTCACTTGAGCTTATGGTTCGCTCACTTGAGCTTCTGGTTAGTTCACTTGAACTTCTGGTTCGTTCACTTGAATTTCTGGTTAGTTCACTTGAACTTCTGGTTCGTTTAACATGAACTTCTAGTTCATTTAACTTGAATTCTTGACATATTAAGATTGTATACCAGACAAGTTCTTAGATAGTAGTCTTGCTTCCTTCTCCCCTTAAAGTTGGAATTTTCACCTTTTCAAATTTGTAATCTTAATACCGAGCATTACATTAATCACCCATTCACAAGCTCTAGGTATTAAAAAACGATAAGGAACAAAGCCTCTCGTATATTTCCAACTTTTCATGTGGCATTACTTTAATATATCGAGGGAGGTAATAGGGTGTATACCGCATATTTGAATAATATTTTGCTCTCTTCTGGAGACAAGTTTCAAATAGGAGAATTGTAAACAGTCGGTCTTAGTCGAATTTATTTCTCGACATCCAAAGTTTATGATTTTATATGATCAACGACTTTACCAGGTCGTGTACGCCATATATTAGCATTTGTCAATGCAAGCATATAACTAATGACATTACCTAGCCATTTGTTATCATTTTGACTGTATTATAAGCGACACTACTAGGTCGTTTTCTAAATGTATAGGAGCTACAAGATGCTCAACTAATACACTAATTAAATAATCACATTCTCTCCCCTTAATTTGTGTAGCCAATGTGTTGAGGCATCTATCAACATCATACAATATATGATTATTCTCATCGGTCTACATGCTAGTATACTCAATCCTCATTTATCTCTTGAACTTAGTCAAGGATCATAGGAAACTTTACATACGTGGTCACTCTTATCCCTTAGGAGATGAAACTTCAGGTTTCAAGAGCTTCAGGTCCTTTACTTATTAGTGTAATGATCATGCGTATTGTTCACATGAGTAATCAAGTTTATCATGCCACATAATATTCAACTTAACTTCTGGTTAGTTTATCATGCGTATTGTAGGCATCTTCTCTTTAGACTTTCTTCAGGCTAGTCTATGAGATGAATACTCGAATATTTGACTCAAATGCAAACTTGCAGTCAATATCATCATATGACAACCATTTTGTCAAAATATATCTTTATAAATATATATCTTGATGAATTCTTGTATCTTCAGGTAACAAGATAGATACTCTTCCGGAGTCTTTTATGAGATCGTTCCCTTAGAACATAATATCCACACCAAAATTTCAAATTACATGGTAATGGAAAACTTTCGGTTTCCAATTAAAATAATTAAACTGAATGACATAATCGACAAACATAATTGTCTACCATTGAAAATCCGCACTTGGGTGATCTATTTATAATTTGGAAGATCATCAACTCAGAATCAAATAAGCCTTATATTAGATTTCTTGAAAAAAATGATGCTTTGAGATGGGTGCATTCAGAACTAGATTGCGTCTTCAAGACATTCGAATTGAACCATACATATATAGGTTCAAGTTAGTAATCATAACCATGACTTACGGTTGTGCGCTTAACCGTAACCTCTTTCACACCCTCTTCAGGAGGAGACATGCTTTCAGCATGTGAGAGGTTGTCGTATGTATACTAGACCATTCTTGGTGGTCAGTGATAAATTGTTCTGAATATGATATAACCCCATTGTTATTGTACTACTACTAGAGTACATGATGTGTTAGGAGATCATGTAACTCTTCCGGAGCTTATAATGATCTCTTATTGCCAATATCGAGTCTGCAAGATCTTGTATAGTTGATTATAATAAAGTTCATGCATAACACAATTCTACTCGAATTTAGTGTTGCATGTTTCTCCCAAAAATTTGCTAGCCATAACTTTGGCATTTAAAACTCATATCAAGTTGTTTCTTCTAGAAACACTTATAGTGTGCGAATATAATAATCATAACATATATGATGATAAATACTTGACCTTTCGTAATATTTCACCAAGAATAAAGAATCTTTAGAAATCTCAATTGTCAACTTCGAGTGACAAGTGGATATAAGATTCTTTCAATAACTTTGATCATCTACTACAGGAGATGATATCCCAATATTTATTTCATTATCTATTTCGAGAAACTATAATTTCATTGATAATATATTCACCTTCTTCAAGAGATGATATATTTCATATCACTTACAGAAGGAAGTGAAATAATATATTAGTTTAATCGAATGAATAATATTCCTACAACTTGTAAATACCACTTCAAAGGGTTACATTTTAGAGAATAACAAAAACTTCATGTCAACTTCAGGTGACGAGAAATCCACCACAAATTACCATATTATTTTATTTTTTACTATAAGAAATGAGATTCATCTTTATATTTCAGGAAGAAAATACTATCATGTGATAATACATGCATGTATAATATATACTATGATAAGAGGTCACATAAAAAAATATGCATGTACAACCATGAAACACTATATAAATGTGATGAATTATGTATATATATATATATATATATATATATATATATATATATGTATGATATACATGAATGACATAATATTCTCAGAAAAATATATAACATTGAAATGTAAACAATCTCATATACTTAATCATCAATACTATAATAAAAATATAAAAAAGAAAAAATTCCTTACCATACACTATGATATGAATCTCTACCAATATACCTACCATTACATGATATGAATTTCTACATATCAAATGGTCAAATATATAATTAATGGATTAATTACTAATCAATACATATTAGACTAATATCAAATAAATATGATACCTAATCCAGAAAAAAAAAAACGTGTTCAGGAAGACTATACATATACTACTAACAATTAAAGCACATACTAGCATTAAATACGTAGTATACATTAATGTATGCAGACGGCTATATATAGTCCAAATGGTTAATGTGAAAAATAAATGAAACATACAATCAATTGTTTCAATGGTAACGTTCTATTACCGATTTTTAAACGTACAAAACATTTAACCATCATTAATCAATAAACTAAATTATAAGGTAAATAAAATTGCACATATATAAAAGAAATACTACTGATTCATCTTTAGTTTCTCTATCGGAGAAATTATAATCAATATCAATATAATTCATCTTCTTCGAGACGATTATATATAATTCACCTTCTTCGAGACGATTATATATAATTCATCTTCTTCGGGAGATGATTATATAAATTATATATATCTACTTCAGGAGATAATACAGGATCAAATTACGTAAATTCATCTTCTTCGGGAAATGATTATAATATATTATATATCCACTTCAGGACCTAATACAAGATCAAATTACGTAAATTCATCTTCTTCGGGAGATGATTATATATATCCACTTCAGGGGATAAAACAATATCAATCACGCAAATCCATCTTCTTCCGGAGATGATTATATATATCCACTTCAGGGGATAAAATTATATCAATCGTGCAAATTCATCCTCTTCGGGAGATGATTATATATATATATCCACTTCAGGGGATAAAAGGCACTAGTGGAAAAAACACCTGTTGAGGCGGGCAAAAACCCCTCTGTTGAGGCGGGCAAGGGTCGCTGCAACAGAGGGGGCTGCAACAAGTAAATAATTGTTGAGGCGGGCATTTGTTCGCCTCAACAAGTGACTTGTTGAGGCGGTCAAAATAATGCCCGCCTCAACAAGTAGGCAAAAGTATGCCTAAAAAGGCATTGCCCGCCTCAAAAGACTATGTTTGTTAAGGCGGACAACGCACTGACCGCCTCTAATTAATTGATTTTGCCCGCCTCAAAACTAATAGAAGCACAAAATCGATTTTGCCCGCCTCTGTACTTTTACATAAAAAATTAGACAGATCTACAATCGATTTCAGTAAAATTAAACAGATCTAAATAAAATCACTGAGATCTACAATCTAATTTACAATCCTAATTTGCAATCTAATCTAATCCTAATTTACAATCTAATCTCAAGTCACTCAGATCTACAAACAGATCTCGATTTATACACAGATCTACAAACAGATCTCGATTTATACACAGATCTACAAATCTGATACACTAATCTCAAGTCACTCAGATCTACAAACAAATCTCGATTTATACACATATCTACAAATCTGATACACTAATCTCGATCTACAAAGCTATAATTTCAAACCCTAATCTCGATCTACAAGGCTGCAAACCTGGAATCATCCTCGGCGACTGTGTGGTGATGGCGAAGGCATGTGCGACTTGAGATGGTGACGGCGAAGGCAGGAACTTCTGGATCTGAACTTCTGAAGGAAGAAGACGAAGGCAGGAACGACGACATCGACGCAGAGGAGAACGGTGACCTTCGACGCAGAGGAGAAGATCTGGATCTGGACGACATCGACGTAGAGGAGAACGGTGACCTTCGACGCAGAGGAGAAGATCTGGACGCAGAGGAGAAGATCTGGACAAGATGGTGACCTTCGACGCCCGGGTTATCGAGGTAACTCAGTGATTCGAGGGAGCAATCAGCTGAGGCGCAGACAAGTGGAACTCCTTTGTTTTTTTAGCAGAGGAGCTCGAGGCGGTTGTTGGGGAGAAGGCGGAGAGTGCCGGCGAGAGGGTGGAAGTGGACGAGGGTGTTGGAGAGGGAGGAGGTGATGACGTGGAAGGGGTCGGAGGCGGTGGTGGAAGGGCGGTAGGAGCGGAGGAGAACGGAGGAGAAAATGATCTGCTCATTTTTGGAAGAGGAGATTGGAGAGGAGAATGGAGGAGTATGAAGATTTGAAGAATGGAGGAGAATGGAGGAGTTATCAGATTTGCAGATTCGAGAGTTTAATTAGAAGAGGAGGCTACCTGGAAGTGAATGAGAAAAATATGAAAAGCTTTTTTTAAGCATTTGTTGAGGCGGGCGCATGACTGCCCGCCTCTAATGTTTGTGTTATTTTGAGGCGGGCGCCTTACTGCCCGCCTCTAATCTCTTCGTCGCATCATTTGAGGCGGGCGCCTTACTGCCCGCCTCTATTTTTGGGTTCTGTTGAGGCGGGCGCCTTACTGACCGCCTCAACAAGTCAAAAACACAAATATTATTTGAGGCGAACGGATATTTGCCCGCCTCTAAAGTACCTGTTGCAGCGAACTAAACGACTGACCGCCTCAACAGATAGTAGAATAAGACTTTTTGCGTCGGTTTTTAAGGTGACCGCCTCAACAGGGGGGCTGCAACAGGTGTTTTTTCTACTAGTGAGGGCATCGAATCACGTAAATTCATCTTCTTCGGGAGATGATTATATATAGATTATATATTTCCACTTCAGGGGATAAATCAATATGCATCGGCATCGAGGATACAATTAAGCGAAATTGGATTAAACTTGTCTCTACGGGGACAAAATAATCACTCCATAGATCATAAAGAAAAACTATCACTTTATGGATCATAATAACTTAATCGCTTCAGATATCAAATGAGTCTCAATCGCTTATACAAAACTTAATCTCTTCAGGGATCAAATGAGTCTTAATCTCATTATGATCAATTGAAATATAATCGCTTCAGGGATTGATTGAAACATGATCGCTTTAGGGATCGGATTTAAACATGATCGCTTCAGGGATCGATTGAAAATTAGATCGCTTCAGGGATCGATTAAAAATAAGATCGCTTCAGGGATCGCTTAAAACTTAGATCGCTTCAGGGATCGTGTTCTTGTGCATAAGATCAATTAGAATAAAATAAAAAGGTTTTTGCATGGAACCACCCCTTATATGGGCCAATTTGCATGGAACCACCCTTTATTTGCTTATTGATTTTAAACCACCCATTATTTCACTTTTTGTTACAAAATCGCACCCTTTTTTAGTTTTTGTTAACATTTCCGTCAAATCCATGAAAATACCGTTTTACCCTTCATTTTTTAAACTAATTACAACATTTACCCGGTACTCTACCTACTATAACCGGTTATCAAAATTACACGCACTTTCGAAAAATTTTATCTCTCAAAATGGGAAATTGGGGGAAAGCTTCAACTCCAGCAATGGCGTCTTCAACAATCCTCCTCTTCTCCATTGTGATTCTTTCTTTCTTCCCCTCCCGTTCTTTGGAAGATTCGCCGACGATATTTTCTTGTTTTCAATCTACATGTGCATGACCTCATGCCTCCGCGTGGCCTTCTGTAGAGAAATTCGTGCTTCCCGAGCTCAAATCGCCCATTTTGGAGTTCTTTCGGGCTGGATCTCACCGAATTCGTCTGATCAACTTGTGCACCGCTCCTGGAACGACGTTATTTGCGACCCAATTCTACGGTTTTGGGCCTTGCTTTTGCAGGTGGTGCGAATTTAGGGTTTGCAGTTATTCAAGAGAAGGAACCTTTTGGAGATTGGAGAAGCTATGAAATTAGGGTTTCGCCTTCCGCACTACCGAAGCTTACTGAAATTAGGGTTTTGTCGCTTCCTAGTTCCGTTTAATTAATTTAGAAGTGAATTCCCCTTTGAGATTTGGGGCTTGATGAATTTGGAGGTTCTTAATTTTGAGGGTAACATGTTGATGGGGAATTTGCACGCTTCTTTTGATGGATTTAGGAAATTGAGGATTTCCTCCTAGGCTGAATGTGATTGATGACAAAGTTGAGGTTTTCCTTGTTATCGGGATTCCATCTCTCTTCTTCAAATTCATTTGAGGGGAGTTGGGAATCAGGGGACTATTCCTGGTGAACTGAAGAAGATGAAGATTTTTTTAATGTGTGGAAAGAAGAAGACCCAGATGAAGGGCAATATCAGGTAGAATATCGGGTAAATGTTGTAATTAGTTTAAAATATGAAGGGTACAATGGTATTTTCACGGATTTGACGGAAATGTTAACATAAAATAAAAAAGGGTGGGATTTTGTAACAAAAAGTGAAATAATGGGTGGTTTAAAATCAATAAGCAAATAAAGGGTGGTTCCATGCAAATTGGGCTATATAAGGGGTGGTTCCATGCAAAAACCTTTAAAATAAAATAAAATCTCTTCTTACCGTCTCCTTGTGAATAGATGATTATGCGAGGTGCATATATATAGATAGGAGATGCATCATTTCCTATGTGAGCGATATCGTGCTGATAACGTGTTACAAATCTAATGTGCTTGAACTAGAAGAAGAGAGTAAGAGAGTAGAAGAGAAAGAGAGAAAGAGTATGTCTTGTTCTTCTCATTTGTCTAAGTAAACCCAAGCCTATTTATAGGCCAATACATGGGAAGACCATAAGTCATGTAGTTACATGTACATCCATAACATAAGGTAATATAACACTATAGTATTTGTGGGTAGGTGCTTAGTATTTATTACTAAATTAATTTCTTTTCTTATTTCTTTTCTCTTTTTTTCTTTTTGTCATAAACTATCAAGTAAAGAGAGAAGGGAGTAGTTAGTAAGATACACTGATTGTCTGTTTCTCTTATAACCGAGAAATTGCAGGAGATGATGAATCGAGATTGGATGTTAGCCAATCGTTTAACACAAGAGTATATTGCAGGAGTTGATGATTTTATCGAATTTGCAATTTTGAATAATAATAATAATACTAGAATATCTTGCCCGTGTATAAAGTGTCTTAACACTATAAATCTAGGAGTTAGTGTAGTAAGAGGTCATCTACGCACGAAAGGGATCGGTAAAACCTACACTGTTTGGTGGAAGCATGGTGAAAAGGAAAAAATGAATATAAGCTTGGACAAGGTTCAAGATTATGAAGGCGATCGACTAGAGGAAATAGCAGAAGCAGTTCATGAGCAGTTTCATGATCGTCCTGATAAGTTTGAAGAATTATTGAGTGATTCTCAATTACCTCTCTATCCTTCATGTACCAAGTTTACATGATTGTCTGATATTATGAGACTTTATAATTTAAAGGCGGCTCATGGATGGACAGACAAGAGTTTCACAGCCTTGCTTGAAGTTATAAAAGATATGCTTCCCACTGACAACGTGCTTCCGAATCGTACATATGAAGCAAAAAAAGTGCTTTGCTCCTTGGCAATGGATTATGAAAAGATTCATGCTTGTCCTAATGGTTGTATCTTGTATCGAAAGGAAAATGCATCACTGGACGTCTGTCCAAATCCTAGTTGTCAAGAATCACGGTACAAGCGAGCAGGATTTCCAGCTAAAGTTAATTCAACAAAGGTTTAAAAGGTTATTTTCTAATGCAAAGGATGCAAAGAATTTGACATGGCATGCAGATGGCCGGGAGATTGATGGAAAAATAAGGCACCCTGCAGACGCACAACAGTGAACTGATTTTGATAAGTTATATCCTGAATTTGCTGTTGATCCTAGGAACTTGCGCCTTGCATTGTCATCCGACGTAATGAATCCTCATGGTGATCAATCAAGCACTCATAGTACTTGGTCGGTTGTTCTTATTATTTATAATCTTCCTTCGTCCTTATGCATGAAGAGAAAGTATATGATGTTGTCGTTGCTGATATATGGAACAAAACAACCAGGAAATGATATAGATGTGTATTTGGAACCGCTTATTGAGGATTTGAAAGCAATGTGAGATAATGGTGTTAAAGTTTACGATGCATATCGTAAAGAGAACTTTTCCTTGCGAGCAATGCTATTTTGCACGATTAATGACTTTCTTGCATATGGGAATTTGGCTGGTTACAGTATTAAGGGGCACGAGGCGTGTCCTGATTGTGGGAAAGATACAGATCATTGTTGGTTAACAAATTGTAAAAAGACCGTCTATCTTGTCCATCGCCGATTTCTTCCTATGGAACATCGATACAGGAAATTAAGGAAGGCCTTTAATGGAAAACCAAAATTCAGAAGTGCTCCAGAACCATTGAAGGGGCAACAAATACTTGATATTGTGGACGATTTGAATATCGTATACGGCAAGAAGCGTGCTAAGCCTCTCCCAACGAAGGGATTCAAAAAAAATCAAAATTCTTTATCCTTCCGTACTGGGAGCATTTGTCTATCAGACATTGTCTTGATGTGATGGATATTGAAAAAAACGTTAAGGGGGTTTTCAAAACCCCCTTAACAAATTGTATGTCGATACATGCAAGATATAATGGATCATAAGTGCACTAATATTCCAATCGATGTATGTGCCTGATAATAACTGATATATAAATTGCTTATCTAAAGTACAATATTTTTTAATATAATAACATATATTGTCATTCTATGTGTATGTTCTTTTTGCAGTTTTTTTGAAGATTCTAGCTTCTACGACACACATCTAATTGATGAGGTACGAGAGGATTGGTTTCAGCATTTGGAGAAAGAGATTTAGATTTCACTAGGTAGAATTTAGATGCAAATTAAAATGATATTTTTAGAAATTTTGGAAAAGTACAGGCTTTGTTTATGTGAATTGTTTCAAGAAACAAAAAAAACATCTTTCTATTTTATATATAATATTGCATTATATATAAAATTAATGTATGTACAGCATTGAATGGATACATGAAGCATAATAAAAATAAAAATAAATTATAATAAAAGGTTAAATATTTCTCGACGGTTTTATAAACTGTAGAGAAAAAGCATGTAAACACTATAACTATCTCGGGATTTTTAAAAACCCTTGTGAAATAATTTAAGGGGGTTTTACAAACTCCCGGGAAATGTTTCTGAAAGTTATTAAAATGATAGTTTCTGTAGTAGTGCCCTTAACTTCCCCAAATCTCTTCTCAAAATTTTCAATAAACTAAACCCTAATTCTTAAAAAACAAAGATCCTCTGTTTTTTGTTTTAATGGCTTGTTCTAGTGGAAATTCCTCGGTTGGAGGCTTGCAACAGCCAGAGAGGAAGAGGATGGAATCGAATCGGGAATCAGCCTGAGAATTAGCCCGAAGATCTTGAACGAGCTGAGTCAGAAGAGCCTTCAGATTTGGGGCGTTCGGTGGCGATGATAGAACCTGCATCTTCGCATGCCCAAATTTGCTCTCGTTAGGATGATCCGGCCGACTTAGGATTTCTGGTTTGGGGGGCTGGGAAGATGTTGATAGAGAAGGTAGAAAGGGTGAAGAAGAAGATGATTGGTACCCCAATTTATGACTTAATTAAAAAAATTACCCAAATTTTGAAGTTGTGGAGGAAATTAAAGAAAATAAAAACTTTGGCTCAAATCTGTAAATATTTATTGAAAATCCAAACGGAGTATGAGGACAGGTGGTTGTTTGGTGACGAAGTGTGTTATGAGGGTGATTTTCGGTAATTAGTTGTTGTAAGGGTGATTTCTGAGAAATGAGCCTATTGGACGGGTGATTTTCAGTAATTGACCCATCTATCTTATATATTAAAGTTGAACCCTTTTGAGCTCTTAGAGTGAGTTTAGGAAAGTTGTTAGACTATTTATTTATTTTATTTTTTTAAAACATTATTCACATATTAACAAATTACATTAAGAAAAATAAAAACATTAATTTGGAGTAAATTATTTTCTAGGTTTAAGTAAACTTAATCTATCTAATTATTATTCATCTATTTTACTTTTGATATATAATGAAATTTGAAGCAAATATAAAAGTATAAATATCTAAACATGTTGAAGAATAACAAGAACTTAATAAAACTCAATATTATTTATATTTTTAATCATCCACTAAAAATTTGATAGTTAACTAATGAAAAAGTACATAAATATATTTTATTTATTATAGATATTTTTTGAGGTTGTAGCAATATAAAATACTATAAATTTTATAAAACGTATGTCAAAATCGATTATAAAATTATTATTAAATAATTATATAAACATATCCCCGTGCATGCACTAGTATATACTCCGTGTATATATATATAGATGAGCATGACCAGGTCCATGTGCATACATTTGGGCCTAAATAATATGAAACTGAATTTGTTCTTGGGCCTCAACAGTTAATGAGCTTGAGCCTGATTGAAATTTGACTCACGTACGATTGGCTGAAAGTCATCTTCCTCACATGGTTGACCTTTTTTATTTTTAATATGACATCCTTAAAATGAAAAACATTTCCACAATTTCAACTTGCTATAATCTTAGATAGAATGATATTTAATACTCCCTTTGTTTAGAAGTATAACTTTTTAGAGTTTCCTTCTCTCATAATAAAATATAAATCTTTACAGAAAATACTCCATACAATTTTGTACATCTAAAATTGTACAGAAAACAGAAAATATGCTAACAAGATACAGTGATACACTAGAAAGCTATAAACATAAGTTTCTTAATATCATATATGCTTAATACTTGAATATTTCGATACCATTATCACTTGAACAAGTTAAAAACATATCCCATAATTACACATTTTCATTTTCTTAGTGTAATAGTGTTACATCATTATTTTGTTCAAGAAATTCATGTCGCATATATAGGGTTGGTGCGGACCACCGATGCAGAAGACTTCTTCAAGAAATTCATGTCGCATTATATCCTTCAAATGATGATGGTCCGCATGTCGCATTATATCCTTCAAATAATGATGGTGCGGACCATCATCATTTGAAGGATATAATCCCGACACCATCATCATTTGAAGGATATAATCCCGGTGGAGCGTTGGTGGGTCTTCAACAACGGTAACATGCTCCAAACCTCGATCGAATCAATCTCCACTTCAAGTAAATCAATGCCATGTTGTTTGGCCATGGATTAATCCAAGAAGCGCAGCGTGAAATGCGGATTTCCCACTCTCTTTAGCCACAAATCCTTTCATAAAATCTCCAAGTTGATTCGGTAGCACTCCTCCAGCACAAATAATATTTGGTCCTTGCTGAAACCCACCATCACAATTTAACTTGTACCACCCTGTCTTAGGCCGTTTCCAACATTTAACCATAGTCCTTCCTGAGTTTTGACCCTTGCCCTACTGCCTCACATTCAAATACTCAGCCACATAATTAAATCAGTGGAAGAAAAAAAGTGAAAAATGTACAAAATCGAATAATTTGGAAAAAAAGTGAAAAAACACACATATAATTCAACTTTAAACACATTAAAATGGTTCTCGTTTTCACACATAATTGTAAGACTAATACGCATGTAAACATGTGTTGTTTCAAATGAGCACATGCATTGTTTCTGGGATGGCAATGGGTCGGGTGATTCTCGGGTGGACAACATCCATCACCAGACCCATTCAACTTTAAACACATTAAAATGGTTTTTGTTTTCACACATATTTGTAAGACTAATACGCATGTAAACATGTGTTGTTTCAAATGAGCACATACATTGTTTCTGGGATGGCAATGGGTCGGGTGATTCTCGGGTGGACAACATCCATCACCCGACCCATTCTGAATTTCGATCACCCGACCTACACCCGATAAAATTATCACCCGCACCCGACCCACCCGATCACCCGCGGGTGAATTTCGGATGGCCTTCATTATTCATTTATACTATAAACACTAGTACAGAAAATGTTTTTTATCACGATTCCGTTCTCCTTTTTATCACGGTTGTGAACCGTCCTATATAGTTGAGATATAAAAAACAAAAGATCACGGAACCGAGATAAATCATACTCCGTACTTTTTTATTACAGTTGTAGAACCGGGATATATAGTCTTTAAAACCGTGAAATAAAGTGGAACTATCGCATTAGTAATTGTTTTATCACAGTTCACGAACCGTGATATATAACTGAATTAGTGCATTGGTCCCTGTTTTTAGCACAGTTATACAACCGGGATATAAACCTTTTTTTAATTAAAAAAATAATATTTATGATAATTGCAGTTCTTTTCCCCTGTTTATTTCTGTCTATAGAATTTGCCGCATGAATTTTATATTACCACATTACACACAATAGTTTCTTTTAGCCAGAACAAAATCTCATTGACTAATAAAATTAATGATATTCATATCTGATAAAAAAAATAAAAGACTTTTTACAAACAATAGGTAGAACAATATCTATATAGAATAACAACATAAAACTTAGAAATAAAATGGAAAGATGTACTCCCTCCGTCCCGATTTTATCTTCCTGTTTCTCTTTCTTGGCACTATTCACTATTCAAGGGAATCTTCGTAATTTCGGCCAATATATAAATAAAAATATATTCATGTGTGGTCTTGTTAGATTCGTCTTATCGAGTACTTTAATAATATAATTTTTTTATAATTTTTACTAATTTATAATTAGAGATATTGACGATACAAAACGCGCATCGACATGTGTGTCCAAAAGAAACAGGAAGATAATAATGGGACAGTAGTTATCAACAAAAGAAGCACAAACACCAAAGGCGAAATTGACCATAGCAAAATGACAAAGAAACCTTTGCATTAAATGTACTGACCAACTCCAAGATCTCTTAGTGCTAACAAAATGTAGAAACCTGCAAAGACAAGGATTTATATGTTTTAAGCAGAAAGGTTTAACGAAACCTCCACTGGATTTGTTCGCATATGGCATAATATCACGAGATCGAAAAATACAAAACATCCCGAACCTCTCAAGATTTCCTTTTCTAAACCATTGTTCTGAACTTCGAAAATTCTACTTCAACTGAAATTGACTTCCTAGATGAAACGATCTGTTCTTCTTCAATTTTCTTATGAGTCACAAATGACTTCAAAAGTCCAGAAGCGATCTATTCGGTAGTTCCATCATACGAAACAAACAGCTCACACCTATCATCATTCAAGTTAAATATGTCAAATGGTTTCTTTTGGCTGCAAATTTTGGTTCTAGACAACACACACAAAACACCTCTGAGAAATTAAGACCAATACACATACAAAGGAGGAGGATAATACACAAATAATACAGCTCATGAGAGGATCAGACGATTAATAATCAAAATAATAAAATTTAAATTCAAAGCATCGAAGTAAAGTAACATTCATGCACTAATTCATAAATATTAGAATTATGTCACTAAGTGCACATATAAAAAATTAATTACCAGGACATTTGGACTAAGGATTGTCATCATCATTCCAATCCATTTGAAGCTTCAACCATTACCACTGGATTTATTTTATATGGAAAGCAAGGAATCTGAGTGACGTCGTTGGTATACTGTATAAAACAATGGTGGAGAAACTCCCTTCCCTTGATTTTCATGGTGAATACAAGAGAAACGAAGGCAGGAAGTGACGTCGGTTTGTTGGTTCCAAGATCGGAATTTCTTCCGCGATTGTGGTTAGAGATCGTGTCTTCCATGTCCAGGAAGGCAATTACAGTAGCTAGTGACACCCGTGAGGGTTCCGGGAAGGGGTTATAGGGAGAGTGGCGATGACGAGGCGGGGTGAGCCGTGAAACTTCGGCCGCAAATAGAGAGATGGGGAGGCTATACTGACCTAGTTGATACATCAATGCGCTCGTTGTTGGTTTCCCACAAACCGGCATATATGAACATCTACTTTTACTTGCTTTAGACGGTCCGGGATAAAATAATTTCAATTGCATTTTAAGACGCTCTTAACACAACCGAGATAAGATGAGTGTGATAAAACACTTAATCTGTACTAGTGAAAAAAATACAAGTAGCATAGAACCATAACAAACTTAGAAACATGCATCAAGTATCAATGAGAAAATCTCTACAAGTTTTCGATATTGATTCAAAATACTGACAATGAAATAAAACATTACAATCTAAAATATGTCTTCAATCATCCAACTCCTTCTACTTCTCAACAAAACGGATCCTGCAATATACAAAATAAAATGTCAATAATTCAAATTCATATGACATTTAAAAGTAAGGAAAATTGTAAACCTACTATGCTAGCCATTACAATCAAAATTCCTACATTTAAAAATTAATCAAACATAATATCATAATTAACAACAACCAACTGAGATAATTGCAAAAACCAGTCAAACACAATTATAAAATGAGCGATTTTGAGATGGCTGGGATTCAGTTGAGAAACAATGGCATCTGGATCTTTAAGTTCAAGAAGCTTATGGAATTGGATAGAGTCATGGATCATGGACCTTGGCTTATTGGTGGCTCGAGACCTTTGGCACTGAAAATTTGGAGTCCAGGGATGGCCATGGCTTGGTCTAGTTTTGACACTGTTCCTGTATGGGTGCAATTGCAAGATTTGGATCCCATTTTCTATTCCCATCATATGCTAAGTGTCATTGGCAGTATAATTGGTAGACCTATCTGTATGGATAGCATGACAACTAGTAGGAAGAAAATGTCTTATGCTAGGCTGTTGATTAGTGTATCTGTTGAAGAGGCTCAAAGGAGCATTGTTGTGCTAAAAGGACCAGATGGAAAGATCTATGAACAGAAAGTTTGGTATGAGTGGATACCATGGCATTGCATGAAATGAAAAGTTTTTGGTCATGGAAATGATATGTGTGCTAAGCATGGGAAGAAGAAACCAGCTAGTAATAAGATTGAGGAGAAGGGTGCTTTGCAACAAGACCAAGTGATTGCTAGTAGCCCTTCTACTGGATTGAGTAAAAGTCCTATGAAATCTAAGGCCAATGCTGGTAGTTCAACTGTCATGAAAGATCAATCACAACATACTGAATCTGGGGCTAAGACTAATCCTGGAAGTGAGTTTATTGTGGTTGATAAAGGGGGGGCTAAGAGGATTGGGCAAAAGGTGGCTCATATTCCATTAAAGAACAAATTTAATGGGCTTGGAAGGGGGGGGGGGGGGGGGGGTGGGGGGGTTAGTAACTCCTGTGACACCTTCAATGACTGAGTTTATTCTTAGTGCTTGGAATACTAGGGGATGTAGCACTTTCCCTAGAGCTAGGATGGTGAGAGATTTCATCAAAAGAAACAAGTTATGTCTGGCTGCTTTGCTTGAATCTAAGATTCCTCTGGATAGGGAGGGGGATATTGCTCACTGTTTGATGCATAATTGGAAGTTTGTTACTAATAGCTCTGCCTCTCAGAAAGGTAGAATTTGGCTCACTTGG
The DNA here is from genome assembly GCA_029168935.1 of Oxyria digyna. Lineage (NCBI taxonomy): Eukaryota > Viridiplantae > Streptophyta > Magnoliopsida > Caryophyllales > Polygonaceae > Oxyria > Oxyria digyna. The sequence goes on along the minus strand of JAPVLV010000001.1, from coordinate 57,969,169 downwards.
AATCCTTCTCTTCTTAATGTGAATGTCATTCATATTCATAGACAATGGATACACTGTGCTATTGAGAGTAGAAATGGACAGTGTAAATTCCTTGCTAGTTTTGTGTATGCCTCTAATGCCACAGCTGGAAGGGATGATCTTTGGAATGACACGGAGGCCATTGCTGGTGGATCTATGGGTCCTTGGGTGATTCTTGGTGATTTTAATTGTCTTCTTAACCCTTATGAGAAGGTCTCCCTCAATAGGAGGACAAATAGAGTTAGTGAAGAATTGCCTAATCTAATTAACAGATTGGAAGTGACTGATCATGTCTTCTCTGGGGCCAAATATACTTGGAGTAATCAACAAGAAGGGACTGATAGGATTGCTTGTAAGTTGGATATGGTGTTGATTAATAAGGATTGGGAAGTGAGCTTTCCCTCTTCTACTGTGTTTTTCAGTGACCCTAGTATATCAGATCATTCACCTGGTATTATCAATCTTAATCCTACTCAGGGCAGGAAAAGGATTCCCTTTAAGTTTAGAAACTACTGGACTGAAGAAGGTGATTATTCCAATCTTGTGAGGGGAATTTGGCAAGAGAATTGTCAGGGGAATGCTCAGTATATTGTTGCTGAGAAGCTTAAGAGGGTTAAAGTTGCTCTTAAGAACTGGCAGAAGGGGAGGTTTAGGAGGCTGGAGATCATGGTGGAGGACTGTGTGGAGAGGCTTAAAAGGGCCAATCAAGAACTGCAAGTTGATTTTATGAATTGTAGTAAGCAAAAGATGGTCTCAGATGCTAAAGATGAACTTGAGCTTTGAATGACTCAACTCCATAGCTTTACTGCTCAAAGGGCTAAGATTGACTGGATCAAACTTGGAGAAGAGAACTCTTCTATGTTTTATAATGGTATTAAAGCCAGAAAGGCTGCTTGCACCATCTTTGCCTTAAAGGATGATCAAGGGAGGGAGTTGGAATCCCAATCTAAGATTGAGGCTGAGATTATTCAATTCTACCAGAAGCTTTTTGGGTCTCATCATGATGTTGTGAATGCTGAGTTTGATGATTTTGATGATTTTGAGGGTAACCTTGTGCAGTTTGAGTGAATGGAGCTGCTTTGTGCTTTGCCTAGTAGAGATAGCATTAGAAGGGCTGTGTTTGATATTGGAAACCTCAAAACTCCTGGTCCTGATGGTTTTGGTTGCTGGTTTTTTAAGCAAGGCTGGTGTTGGCTCAACATTGATATTGAGAATGTTGTGATTGATTTTTTCACTAGAGGGAGACTACTCAGATAGACTAATGCCACATTTGTTTGTATCATTCCCAAAGTGGATACTCCTTTCAACATTAGAGAGTTTGGACCTATATCTTGTTGCAACACAATGCTCAAGATTATTTCTAAAATTCTGGTGAATAAGATAAGCTCTTTCCTTGGGAGTATTATTTCTGATAACCAGGGTGCTTTTGTTCCAGGAAGGTCTATCTCTCACAACATTGTTGTTGCTCAGGATCTAGTTAGAGGTTATGATAGTAACATAACCTCTCCTAGATGCCTTATCCAGATTGATCTTCAAAAGGCCTATGACTGTGTGTCTTGGGAGTACCTTGCTCATGCTCTAGATTATCTGAAGTTTCCTGCACAAGTGATTGGGTGGATTATGGAGTGTGTCACTACTCCTTGCTACTCCATCATCATTAATGGTGAACCTAGGAGTTTCTTTGAAGGGGAGAGAGGGCTCAGACAAGGTGATCCTCTATCTCCTTTTCTTTTTGTGATTGTCATGGAAATGTTGACAAGAAAGCTGAGAGTTATGCGTAAGAGAAGAGGTTTTAGTTTCCATCCTAAGTGCAAGCAGCTAGGATTGACTAATATTGCTTTTGCTGATGACTTACTCATTTTTTGTAAGCCTAATAACTCCTCACTTAGACTGATCAAGGATTGTCTTACTGAGTTTGGTTTGAAATCTGGACTGGTGGCTAATCCTGAGAAGACTAAGGTCTTTTTTGGTGGTCTTAGTGTTGAAAGAAAGCAGGAATGCTTGGATATTCTTGGCTTTAGACAAGGTTTCTTCCCTATTAGGTACCTTGGTATTCACCTCCATTCTAAGAGGCTCAGAGGAGGTAATTATGAGTCTCTTTTGAATAAACTAAGATCTGTGCTTAATTGTAGAAATGCCAGGCAAACTTCATATGCAGGGAGGGCTCAAATTGTTAGAGCTGTGCTTGAAGGAGTCCTTACATTCTGGATGCAAACCTTACTCATTCCTAAGAAGGTGATAAAAAAGATTGAAGCTATTTGTAGAGCTTATCTGTGGGCTGGGAATGTTGACAGTAAAAAAGCTTTGGTTGCTTGGAAGATTACTTGTAGGAATTTAGATGAGGGAGGTCTGAACTTCAAAGAACTTCTTTCCTGGAATAAGTCATTGCTGTGTAGGCTTATATATGATATTCATATAGACAGAAACAACTTATGGACTATTTGGGTAAGGCAAAATCTGTTGAGAAGGCAGGGGATCTGGCAAGTTGATTCTATTAGCACAAGTTCATGGATGTGGAAGAGTATTCTTAGAGTGAGAGATGATATTCTGTTGCAAGCCCAAACTAATCATTTCTCAGATCTTAGCTTGAGTAGAGCCAATGGGAAGCTCAATTGCAATGCCCTTTATCAAATGATCAAGCCTCAGTTTCCTCAGATCTCCTGGTGTAGTGTTATCTGGAAAGGAGTACGGTCTAAGAAATGGAGCTTCACTTGTTGGCTGTCCACTCTTAATAGACTACCTACTGCTGCTAAGCTTCACACTTGGGGTATCATTCCTAGTCCTCTTTGTGCTCTTTGTGGTGTTGCTCTGGAAACTGAAGTGCATTTGTGGTTTGGCTGCAGTGTTGTCCAGAAAGTCTGTGACATTGTTATGAGATGGCAAGGAGTTGGGGAAAGGAGGAATTCCTTGGATGATTGGTGGAAGTGGTTCTCTGATTGTCCTAAGAGAGCTACCAATATCTACTTGAGCAAGCTTATGGCTCTAGAATGTATTGTTTACTATACTTGGAAGATGAGGAATGAAGTTATCTTTCACGATAGAACCATTAATGTTGATCATTGTGCTTCTGAGATCATTGATGTTTGTAAGCTTAGAATTTTACATAAGCTTAGATTCTGGGAGAAGAGGTAGTGCAATGAGGAGAAGATTACATGTATAGTTACTCCTCCTCTTAGCCTACCTCTTGTGGCCATTTCTTTGTAAGTTTAGGACTTTGTCCTACCTTAATACACATACTTACCATTTGGCTAAAAAAAATTATAAAATGAGCCAAATCCCTGCAAACAGCCAGCCGCGAACGAGTTTTATGTATATAACCCATAGTGTCATGAACTTGATAGGGTTACTCACTGACAGAGACAGATAACAACTATAATAATTATTTTATTTCATTATGAATTTAATATGTCATGAAAAAATGACGAGAAAAAATGTACAGGACATTCACATGAAACTTCACTGCACCTTACTAAACATATATTATTCAAAAAATTGGAGAAGATCGAAGAAAAATGCCAAAATCGGATTCAATTTGGAACACAAACAGATAACCATATTTATAGACAGCAACTGCCAAAGAAATGAAGTCATTCTAATCATCTCAAAAAAACATAACTCCGATCCGATCAAGCACAACTACGAATCGAGATTTTATAAGCAAATGACAGAAACAACATTCCAAAAGTTTCTATGGATAAAGAAAAGGCCAAAGAAGCGGAAAAACAACGCTAATCCTTCGAAAGGAGAGGGATGTCGATTGGCGACGTTCCAGTGAGTCGACGTTACAGTGAGAGAGGAGAGGGACGGTGATCTGGAGGGAGGAAGGAGTGCGGGCTGTGCGGCGCTGGAGAAAAGAAGGGGTAACAAAAAAAAAGTTCAGATGTGGTTTTATACTAGGGTTTTGGGTGAGTCGGGTGAAAGTCAGGTGAAAGTCGGGTGACCGGGTCGGGTGGTCAGGTGCAAAATGATCACCCGTAACCCACCCGAACCACCACCCGAATATCCATCACCAGTTTTTCACCTGTGTTTTTTTCGGGTTTTCGTCCATTTTTTCGGGTCGGTTTTTTCGGTCACCCACGGGGGACGGGTGAAATTGCCATCCCTATGTACACAATGATTTAAACTCATGCGCACCTGACGGGAGAGGGACGGTTTTTTCAGTTCATTGGTAATATTGTATGTGTTCATATATGAAATGAGCACAAGTATATTCGAGAAATGAACACATCTGAAATATGAATTGAACACAATAGTACATAACTGATGAACGCACGGTCATTCCAAATTGATGAACACATATAATTTTACTGATAAACACCAAAGCAATTGTTTATGCACTCAAACACATTCGATGATGAACACCCTCATATATATCTACTATGTACAATATTAAAGTTGAAGCCATCTCTTTGTAAAAGAATGTGTCATGTGTCATTTTTATCTATTTACTTTATTTAGAAAAAATCTAAAATTACCCCACTATCTACCATAATCTCTGCATGCATGTATGAAGTTTCTAATTTCTCTCAACCCACTTCTCCACTTCTTTCCATTTTGAATATCTAGAGCTCAATTTTTTTTGTTTGAGAATATTTTAGAAGAAATGGATATACAAACATGATAAATTTCTTAATTTAATCCCTATTGATTTTCCATTATACTACTTTATAAATTATATCATTACCCATACGTCGTACGAAACAAACACTAGTTTCCTAATAAATTCAAGAATTTCAAAAATATACCAAACTTATATATGCACACTCGAGCAATATCATATGAACACATACATATTCAACGATAAACACATACATATTGATTGATGCACACATGTGTAATTTTTAATGAACACAAGATTCACACATATATTCCATGCTTTTCCTATGGAACTCCATTTTATCTTGCATTCAGTAACATTTTAGGAGTATCGTTTCAATTTGATTGCAGATCTAGAAACTAGATTTGACATTTTTCCACATGAAAAACAAGGGAGAGCCAATTTCCAGAGTTTCAACACACACGAAGCATCTTAACCTATGTCCTTAGGACATAAGTTTAAAAATCGTTTTAAAAAGTACTTTGTATTATTTTAAACTGTTAGATTAGTTAGATTTGGAGTTCTTTTTTTTTCTTCGACTGATTCTTCTCTAGTCCCTCTAGTGGGGTTCAGTGGCGAAGTGGCAAGCATGTTGGGAGAGATCACGTTGGCAACATACGCAAGAGGTATTAATATGCAAGCCAAGTTTGCAGTAATGGAGATCGAGTCACCCTACAATATTATCCTGGGAAGACCTTGGCTGCACGACATGAAAGCTATACCCTCAACGTATCACCAATCCTTGAAATTCCCGTCTCCATGGGGGATCCAAGAAATCAAAGGCGAGGTTCAAGTCGCGAGAGAGTGCTACAACATTGGGATGAAAAAAGCCACTAAGGCATCGGTGGATAAAGAAAAGAAAGCATAGCAATCAAGGAAACGCAAAGAAAAAGCTAGGGTGGAAAGTCAATCCCCGACGCAATGGGAAGAACAGTGTTGAACAAGCAAAGGAATACTAATACGCCAAGTAAGTACGAGCAAAAGATCCAAACAAAGAGCAACAACCCAAGCTACATGTTTCTGAAACACCATCCGCCATAAGCCTAAAGAAGTAATAAGAGCTTCTGAGTTTCCTAGAGTTATTTCCTTTATGTTCTTTCTTGCATGAGTAGGATTAGTTTCTTTCAAGAGTCTCAATAAATTTAGCATCGTTATCTTAGCGTCAGAGCGACAAGGGGTCGCGACGACTAGGGGTAAGCGTAGAAGTCGAAGTCTATCAGTTCGTGATGCATTTTCTTATTAATATATGAATACACTCTTTTTCTCCGACATGTTAAAGTATGTTGAGTAGTTCAATTTCCAAATTACTTGCTCTCTGTCTATGACGTAACATCAAGCTTAATAAGGCCGCGGCGAAAATCCGCGCCGGGGAGGAATTTCGTTAGCCTACGCATTCGAGGCTCCATCTACGCGTAGACAACGTTAGCCGAACCGCCGACCCCGATTCGAAGCTCCCCATGATTGTTAGCGACGTGTGGCAATGGTCATGGGGAATGAAGCCCGACACCTCACGAAACCGGCACGGCTCTCTGAGCGAAGAAGGGAAACCTATCGCCACGACCACTCTCCAGGAACGCGTACTAGCGCCTTCCACGGCCCCTCTGAGAGTCATGAATCCACGGGCAAAACGCCAAACCGGCAGGGATGCGTCCACCGGCATCGTAAGTCCTAACAATCTAGAAATCGGACGCCACACGATGAATAGGCCCGTCGATTAAAAGAGTTCGACGTTGACCTAAACGCTAGCGTGAGGCAATGGACCCACCTTAAAAGTAAGGGGTAACGTCACAAGCTGATAAAAATCACACGTTGACCTATGTCCGCCACTCGCTTCAAGGTTCGGAGGAAATTCTGGACCCAACCTTCATGTAAGCCGACAACGTAACTAAAGTAGCCGCAATGACCATACCATCTTATTAAGTAAACGAAATCTTCTAACACGTTCACTACGAGCGAAGTATCGTACCAGGGGTGGGAAAACCACACCCTACAAAGATAAAGTAGGAGCCAAAGATCCAACCCTACCTACTCATAAATAAGCTACGCGTAGAAGATCACGAAGGTCAAAATCCAAAGGTTCTGCACACACGCGAAACAAGACACTCGCACCAAAACAAAGTACATAAGAGATGAAGACCAGATAAGGGGTAAACTCCTAAGATGTCCGCAACGTGAAGATTGACGCGTAAGATGCAAGAAATAAAATACGACATACAATAAGTAAAGAAGAATCCACGAGTCTTTGATAGCTCTAACCTAGTCTACAAGAAGCCTAGGTCAAACCTACCAAAAGGGGTGGGAGTACTCGAGAAATCAAGAAGCACCCCCGAGATAAAAGATCGATTAGAAAAAAGGATCCAAAAGTCACTCGAGTAACGTATGGACGAGTACGCCGTCACCAACAAAAGGAAGACTAGATACAATGACATATTCGAGTCACAGAAGATCTTGAAGACGTCTTCACCAACAAGTAAGTAATTCCAAAATAAAGTAACTATATTATAAGAAGCCCATTATGAAGGGCGAGAATGGAGATATCTACAAGTAAACGTCCCGAAGAACGGCGACGCGTAAAAAAAGGAAAGAAAAAGGAATTTACAAAGAACTCCAAGGGAAGAACGACCCCGGAAAATCAAGAAGAGTCGCTGTCAGACTCAGAAGAACTCGATGAAGAACCATCCCCGTCCTCATACTCGCGTTCATCCCCTTCCTCGTCTTCAGTATCTTCCACGACGTCTTCTTCACCAGCATCTCCGTCATCTTCGACGCCATCGTTAGGGTTGACCTCGTCGAGATGAGGGACGTCATCCTCCATAACATGAGGACTCGCCGGAGGATTCATAGGCGCGGGTCCCGCGTCGACACCTTCAGGAAGCTCCGGGAACGCCTCCTCAAACTCCTTCCGTTCCTTCACCGGACTCCAACCGCGATATTTACCAGCGGCATATTGTTCGATGACTTCCACACGAGAAAGCCAGGACCAATAAAGCTTCACCTCCTTGAGCTCAGAAGCAAGCTTCTCCTCCACCTTAGCCTTCTCGTCCTCCAGAGTAGCGATCCTTGCCTTTGAGTCCTCGACCTATTTGGCAAGATCAACGTGAAGTTTAAGCGCCGCCGTAACCTTCTCTTGAGCCTCGCTCTCCGCCTTACGCGACGCCTCAACTGTCGATTCAAGCTCCTTAATCTTCGCCTCGTCGGCCGATTGCTTGACCTCCATAGCTTTCACCCGATTGACAAAATCGGAGAAGCGCCCATAGACGCACAACGAAGATTGAAAAGCCTAAAGGAAAGAAGACAAAAAGGTAAGAATAAAATCAAAGACAGAAGATTCAACATAAAAAGCAAAGGAAACCTACCTGCCATTGCGTAGCAAGCGCCTCTCCTATCACGTCTTCCGTCTCCATCGGCAAATAATAATAAAGCGACGGAGGATTCTGAAGACCCTTCATGGCGGGCAAAAATGACCTTCCAGACGCGACGACACGGGAAATAACTCATGGGAAGTCGTCCACGGTCTCGTAGTCGAAGTTTAACTTCTCACCACCTTCTCCTTACCCTTACGTGACTTTTTCACCGGAGTTGAAGAAGGAGATGGAGACGAGATGAGAGAAATCATCGGCGTAATATGAATAGGGACCGCGGAAGCAGTTCCCTCTCCAGTACGACTCCTCTTCCGCGACGCAATAAGAGCGGACGCAGATTCCCCCCGCTACGAACGTGAGAAAGATCCGCGGACACTAAAAGATCAACAGAGAAAGGGGTTAGAACCTCAGAACAGAAGAAAGAGGAAAACTAAGTAAGAGAGCGTGAATGCGTTACCTATCAAGGGCGTAGAAGCAATGCGGTGACCTTCTCCATCGTGACCATGGAAGGTTCGTTCGCTCTCCGGAATCTCGAGAAGTTTAGAGATGACTTTCTTGGTCTCTCGCCTCACCATGATAGAGTTCGCATTAACTAAAAGAAGAACAAGATAAAGTAAGACGTCGGCAATGATGCGTATAGTAAAGATTCAAAAGAGAGAAAAGGAGAACTCACTCGAAGGATTCCAACACTCGATCAACCAAGCGCATTCCTCACCAAGAGTCGATTTATTTACATAATAAAAGAAGTCGGCCCAATGACGATCAGCCTGGCTCCCCTCAATAGTAATCTTGGCTGCTTTGGGTCTTGATCTAAGACCTACCCTCCAAACGCTCGGCAAAATCTGCCCTACGGCCACTCCTAGAGCGAGCATGAACGCCTTCGTCAACGGAGAGAAAGGAAATCGGTGACCAGTAAGGAAAGGGTATTCGTATATCGCAATCCACCCTGGCCGATGTGCATCAGCAAATAACCCTTGAGGAGGTATCTCAATCTCCACCTCAGGACCGAGATTCGCCAACGATCTCAATCTCTCGACGCCACGTGCCTCCGTTGACTTACAGTCGGAATCCTTCAAGATAAACTTGGGTACATAGAAAGAAGCCATTTTTTAAGAGTTAGAAGAAGAGATCTGAAGAAAGGAGAAGCAGATGATCTTTTTTTAGCGTAAGTAAACGAGAAAGCAAAAGATAATCAGAATAGATGAATTGTAGAAGGAGTAGGAAGAGAATGAAGATCTCCCCTTTATATAGCCCGAGAGATCACGAAGAGTACGGGAGCAAGTTTAACGGCATTATAGCCGTTGGAAAACTAGCCGTTGCGATTGAACGTTATCGCCACAGATAACAAAGCTCCTCGCCTGTCACATGTAAATGATTGAAGAAGAAGGACGATCAAAGCTCTGCGACGATAATAAAAATTCAAGTGACGTAATCAGCAACGCGTTCCTGGTGTAATGAAGACGTATTCCATGAAGAAAGAAGGCGTCTCCCAGCTCTACTAGACGTCAACCCCTATAAGACGCCTTAGGGGTATTGTCTGTGCCTAAAAGTACGACGAGTGTGGAACGCGTTGAAGCTACGCGTAGAAGGACATCATCGACGTGATGAGATGAAAGAAAGATATCGTCGACATGACGAGACATGGAAAAGATCTCGTTCTTCTCAAGGATTAGGTCGGCCGAGTGTATTCTATCCTATTCTGTATTGTATTATTGCAATTGGTAAAAGATATGGTAAAGAATAACTTTTACCTAGTTTGTTATATCGTTATTTAGATAAAAGGAAAAGATAAGATCTCGTTTCCTAAAGATATTATTAGGGTTAGCCTATAAATAAGGGCTAACGTCTGCTTTGTAATCATCTGAGCCGTCATTCGAGTAATACCAAGCTAAAGTTTCAACCCTAATTTCCTGCCTTGTTCTTGAGTGTTGAGATTATACCGTATTCTTTGATCTTTGCCCTACAATTGCGTAGTTATCTTCTCGTAGGTAATTTCGCTACAAACAGTAGCCACTCTTCAAATCTATCTTCGAAAAAATTGTGGCACCATGGAACTCATCAAGCATGTCATCAAGGCGAGGAATGGGGTGCCTATACTTGACGGTGATTTGGTTGATGGCGCGACAATCTACACACATCCTCCAAGAGTCGTCTTTCTTTGGCACAAAACCGGAACTATGGAAGGGATTAAGGATTCCCTTATGTAGCCTCGGTCAAGAAGCTCTAGAACTTGGCGCTGGAGTTCCCTTGTTTCTTCCGGACTGGTTCTATAAGCGGCGCGGTTTGGAAAGGATGCTCCTGGAACAAGGTCAATTTGATGCTCAATTCCACGGATTGGGGGAAGTCCTGGTGGTAACTCATCTGGCATGACATCCTCAAATTCCTGCAAAAGAGAGGAAATACTAGGGGGTAGATTATCTAGTTCCTGAGAATTAAAAACGCACAGTTTGGGAACTAATAGAAACCAAGGAGAACGTCCCTGAAGTGTTGGAGTGATATCCCTGTGACGTGCCAGAAGTAACCGTGTTTCACATTTTCCCTGATTAGAACCCTATCAGCAGTGGTGCTTGTAGTTCCTGTCGGGGTTGATGGGAAATCAGAACTGCCGGTTGGATCATTGCGTCTCTGCTGAACCGGGGTCCTGCCTTTTTGGGGATCCTTCTTTGGAACGACCATGTTGTTGGGAACTGGTCAGCTCCTTTCTTTGCAGCGATGTTCTCTATAGCCTTTTGGCGACTCCTTTCTGTGTGATCCTGCATTATCTTATGTGGAGTCATAGGTAAAAGGTTGACACGTTTCCCATGGTAATTAAACACATAAGTGTTCAAATACCCATCATGGATAACGCATCGATCAAACTTCCGTGGACGGCCTAATTGAAGATGTGTGGCATCCATGTGACTTACATCACATAAAACAAAATCTTTATAATGACCAATGGAAAAAGATACAATGCACTGGTTGGTGATGGGATCACCTTCGGATTCTGAAATCCATTGGTGACCGTATGGTTGTGGATGAGGTCTCATTGGAAGGTTAAAGTGTTTGACCACCTTTTCGTTGATGATGTTGCAGCAGTTGCCACCATCTATAATGACACTCAAAGAGGCGGTTTGGACTTTGCATTTGGTGTGAAATAGATTTTCTCTTTGATCCACCAAATCTACTTCCTTGACAGTGAGCACACGCCTAGTAACAAGACTTAGTGGGGCATAGACATTGCTCTCATGTGGGGAACAAGGATAAGCATCCACGTCTTCTTGACTAGGGAACTCATCACTTGGTTCCTCTTCTGGTTCCTCATCTACGCAGGATTCATAGCCGGTGGCTTGGTTGAAGAATATTCTCTTGGTGTTTGGACAATCACGCTTCACGTGACCATGTCCACCACACTTGTATTATTCTATGTCACTCGTGTGGCCAGGTTGCTGAGTTGCGGGCTTAGGCGCTGAGGTGCGCTGTGGGGGTGCTGCAACCGGGCGGGAACTAGTTCCTGTCTTTGCCTGCGAAGAGGAATTTTGCACTTTAGTAGAAAGGGAACTTGAAGAGTTAGAATTGTACCTGGATTGACCCGAAGTTGGCCAAGTGTTCTTCTTGCGAAGAAGCTGGTAGTGAAGTTGCATAGCTGTGTGCACCAAAGTGTTAAGATCTTTGATTGGCAAAATTTCAAGTTGATCTCGAATGGGAGCATTGAGACCACTCAAAAACTTGGTGCGTAGGGCTGTGGGGGCGGCACTGACATTAGCTTTGAAGTAGAGATCCTCAATCTTGGCGAAGAAGTCAAGAGGTGTCATGGTGCCTTGGCGGAGCATAGCTATCTCCATTCGGACCTGGTTCCTATAACCAGTAGGAACATACTTTCTAGTCATGACAAAGACTAGCTGATCCCAAGTAGAAATGGGATCAAGATTGCGACGAACGCGATCTGAAGTGAAGCGGTGCCACCATGTTTGAGCAACGTCTTTGAAGTGGAGGGTGGATATCTCAACTTGTTCGGCTTTCTCATAGTGACAATGCTTCAAGACATGGTCTGTAGCCTGCATCCATCAAGAAAAACAGCGGGATCATATAAGCCATAGAAAAATTCAATCTTTACCTTGATATCGCGGCGAGCGGTGTGACTGGGCACGGATGGATGACGTGCTTCATAGCGGCGAGCGTCAGGTAAAGGCTCTTCATATCTAGGTGCATGACGATGAAAACCACGGTTGTCATGGTCATAATCGTCAACATCCTCATAACCTTGGCGCCTAGGATGGCGTGGTGCAGGGAACTGCTTGCATTCTCGGCGTTGTGCAGGGAACTGATGTTGTTCTCTGCGTCCATAGCGGGCTTCATACTGACCTGTTTCACGACATTCCTCATAACGGTCGTTTGGAAGAGCAGCCGGCGGAATATAATCTGGAGGGACCTCCATGTCTTTAATAGGAACTCCAAGAGGAGCGTGAAGGTTACCAGGATTAGGAACTCCAACATGGGCGAAGTCCTCATCATCAAATTCTTCAAAACCATCTCGGTTAGACTCAGGGGCTAAGATATAACCAATAGGTGGTCGTTGTTTGTAGCGAAATTATCAATGAGATGATAACTAAGCAATTGTAGGGCAAAGATCAAAGAGAACAGTATAATCTTAACACTAAGAGAACAAGACGAGAGAATAAGGTTGAAACTTGAACTTTCTTGTGGTATTGATATTACGGCATAGTATGATGTCTCTACAAAAGGCTGACGTTAACCTTTATATAGGTTAACCCTAGGATCTTACTAAGGAAATAATATCTTTTCCTTTTCCTTCTAACGATATAATAAATATGGTAAAAGATATTCTTTCATCTTATCCTTTACCATTTACACGAATATAATATAGAACAAGGTAACTATGTGGCGGCTGACCTAATTCCCATAGCTTAACGACACGTTCTTCTTTATAACGTCACGTCGACGCCATCTTCCGTTTCATACGTCGCGTCGCCTCTATCCTTCTACGCGTAGCTTTCACGCGTTCCATAGTCGTCGTATTTTTAGGCACAAACAATACCCCTAAGGCGTCTTATAGGGCTTAATATTAAGAAGAGCTGGGAGACGCCTTCTTTCTTTGTAGAATACGTCTTCAAAATTACTGGAACGTGTTGATGATAACGTCATCAAAATTCTCGACATCGTCGTTAAGCTTCGATCATGATTTTTCTTCAATTCTTAACACGTGCCGGGGGAGAAGCTTTGTTTCCTGTGCCGGGAACGTCGAAACGCAACAGCTAGTTTTCCCAATGGCTATAATGCCGTTGAATACTCCTTGATTCTCGCGACCTTCTCTGGCTATATAATGGGTGAATCTCCAATCTCATTTACTTTTCTGCTCCCATCTGATTACTCACTATCGTTTTCTTGCTTCCTCTTTACTTTGATCCGAACTTTCTTGCTCATTCTTTCTCTTCGTACCTTCTTCCAAACTTCTTCTTATTACTTCTAGATGGCCTCCTTCTACGTTCCCAAGTTTATCTTGGAGGGCTCCGACTGTAAATCAACAAAGGTACGTGACGTTGAAAGGTTACGGTCTCTGGCGAATCTTGGTCCTGAGGTGGAGATCGAGATACCTCCTCCCGGGGTATTTGCTGATGCGCACCGGCCGGGATGGATTGCGGTGTACGAGTATCCTTTTCTTACTGGCCATCGCTTTCCTTTCTCGCCGTTGGTCAAGGCGTTCATGCTCGCTTTGGGGGTTGTAGTGGGGCACCTCCTGCCAAGCGTTTGGAGGATCTTTGGTACTTTAGACGACGTGGTGGAGAAACATGGCGTCGATCTAGCCGTCGAGGATATCGCTTATTCTTTCAACGTCCAAACGAAGACGGTGGGAAGAGTAGGCCTTAAGTCTAGGCCGAAGGCGCCTAAGATCGCGATCGAGGGGAGTCAGGCCGATCGTCACTGGGCCGAATACTTTTACTTTGTGAAGAAGTCTTCTCTTGGCGAAGACTGTGCTTGGTTGGTTGACTGTTGGAATCCTACAGGTAAACTTTGATTTCTTTGAAACTCGCACTATGTGTTCAAGGCCTTGATCTTATTTTTTCTTCCTTTATGTAGTGAATATGGTTGCTATTATAGTAAGGCGAGAGACCCAGAAGGTTATCGATAGGCTTCTTGCCATTTCTGAAGCGGATCGGACTTTCCATGGTCATGACGGAGAAGGGCGTCGAATTGCTTCCGTACTCCCGGCAGGTAACGCGTTCGTTCATCTGAATTTTACTCGGTTCTTCTTTCTTTTTGCTCATGATTCTTATACGTGTTCTTTTGGTTCTTTCGGTTTCTGCGGACTTATCTCGCGTCCGTGGTGGAGGGATGTCCGCGTCGGCTTTGGTAGCGTCGCGTAAAAGGAGTCGCACCGAGGAGATGGCGGCTTCAGCGACCATGCTTCAGGCCATCCCTATGATTTCTTTGCTTTCATCCCCGTCTCCTTCATCTACTCCGGCGAAGAGATCGCGTAAGGGAAAAGAGAAGGTAGTCGAGAAGTTGGACTTTGGCTACGAGTTTGTAGACGACTTTCCGGGGGTGATTTCTCGTGCGGTCGCGTCTGGGAGATCGTTTATCCCTTCCATGAAACAACTTCAAAATCCTCCTTCCCTTGATTACTACTTGTCGAGGGAAACTGAGGACGTGATGGGCGAATCTCTCGCGGCGCAGTGGCAGGTATGTTTCAATTTGAATTTCTTTCTTTTTACTGGAGCTTTTGTTCTCACTCTCTGTAATATATGTACTTGAACGTCTTCTTTCTATAGGCTCTTCAAGCTTCTTTATGCGCATATGGGCGCTTCTCTGATTTCGTTGATCGAACGAGGTCTATGGAGGCTAAACAATCGGCCGATGAGATAAAGATTAAGGAGCTTACGTCGTTGGTCGAGGCATCACAGAAGGTGGAGAACGAGGGGAAGGAGAAGGTGGAGGCAGAGTTCAAGCTTCGTGAAGATCTTTCTGGGCAAGTCAAGGATCTTCAAGACAAGATTGGTGCTTTGGAGATTGAGAAGGCCCGGGCGGAGTTGAGGTTGGCTTTTGACCTCAAGAATGTTGCGGAGTATTGGTCTTGGTTATCTCGCGTGGAGGTCATCGAGGAGTATGCTGTTGGTCGTACTCATGGATGGGACCCGGTGAAGGAGCGAAGGGAATTCAACAACGCGTACCCGGAGCGTCCCGAGGGCGTTGAAGTGGGACCTACGCCGATGAAGCCTCCGGCTGAGCCCCATATTGAAGAAGGTGTTGCTCCTCATCTCAACGAGGTTGATCCCAACGACGGCGTCTAGGACGATGAAGGCGACGGCGAGGATGTCGTCGCGGAGGATTCTGAGGAGGAGAGGGATGCTTGTGAATATGAAGACGGCGATCCTTCTTCTAGCGATGAATCTTCTTGATTTACTTTCTTTGAATCTTCTTTTGTACATTTGTACATGTACGTGTAGCTTTCTCTCTCTCTTTCTTTTGTAAAAAGAATTTTGCCTTTTTATGATGGGCTATTTATCAAAGCCTCCGATCTCTGTTACTCTCCAAATTCTGACGTAACAGGCTTTCGCTCCTAGCTCTCTTGCGACGGCATGTATCAACGCGTCGTCGGTTTCTTATGACGTTTATACGTTCCTTTGGGAAGTTCTTTTCCTTTCTTACGTATCTCTACCCCTTTTGGTAGGTTTGATCTGAGCTTCTTGTAGGCTTAGTTTAAAGCTACCAAAGAAGTCTTGTATACTTTTACTTGATATACCTTGTTGTTCCCTTTTTTTTTTACTAATCTCGCGAACGCGTAGAGCTTTCTTTCGGCTTTCTGATCTTTTTGTATGGTACTTCATGTTCGTGACTTAGGTGCTTGATATGTGCTTATTGGCTTTGATCGAGAGATGTGGTCAATGCGACTTACTTTAGCTTATTTACCGACTTACATGAGGTTTAGGTCCAGCATTTCCTCCGAACCCAGAAGCGAGTGGCGGACGTAAAGTCAGCGTGTGATTTTGATCAGCTTGTGACGTTACCCCTTACTTTAAAGGTGGATCCGCTGCCTCACGCTAGCGTTTAGGTCGACGTCGAATTTTTTTAATCGACGGGCCTATTCATCGTGTATGTCGTTCATTCTCTTGAGTATTAGGACTTACGATGCCGGTGGACGCGTCCCTTCCGGTTTGGCGAATTGCCCGTGGATTCATGACTCTCAGAGGGGCCGTGGAAGGCGTGAATACGCGTTCCTGGAGATGGGTGGTGGCGATAGGTTTCCCTTCTTCCCCAGAGCACCATGCCGGTTTCGTGAGGTACCGGGCTTCAATCCCTATGACCATTGCCACACGTCGCTAATGATCATAGGAAGCTTCGACTCGGGGTCGGCGGTTCGGCTAACGTTGCCTACGCGTAGATGGAGCCTTGAACGCGTAGACTAACGAAATTCGCCCCCGACGCGGATTTTCGCCGCGGCCTTTTGAGCTTGGGTGTTACATCAGAGACAAAGAGCAAGTACTTTGAAAATAAAACATCTCTTATCATGCTTGAACACATCGGGGAAGGAAAAAAAAAAGGTATACTCATATATTGAAAAGATGCATCATGAAGACAAGACTACTATGTAGACGTCGACCCCTTTGTCGCCACGACCCCTTGTCGTTTTGACGCTATGACAACTATTCTACCTTATTATAAAGAAAAACTTCAGGAAAGGGAAAAAAGGACTGTTCCTACTCATGCAAATGAAAGGGAAATAAGGTCGAGAAGGATCTCAGAAGACTCTTGTGCTTTCTTTAAGATTACGGAGGGTGATGCTTTAGGAACATGTTGCTTAGATCGTTTCTCGTTACTTGGATCTTTTGATGCTTGGTATCTTGGTGAAAGACTTTAGATCGTCGCACTTCATATTTTGATTGCTACGCTTTCTTTTCTTTCCTCGGCAACGCTTTGGTTGCTTTCTTCATTCCAATATCGTAGAATTCTCTAGCAACTTGAGTTTCTCCCATGATTTCTTGCGTCCCCCATGGCAATGGGAATTTCAGGGACTGATGGTATGTTGACGGGACTGCTCTCATGCCGTGCAGCCATGGTCTTCCCAGGATCACATTGTATGGCGATTCAAGCTCCATTACGGCGAATTTAGCCCGCGTATTAATACCCCTGGCGTAGGTTGATAGCGTAATTTCCCCTATCATCTCTGTCACTTCTCCGCTGAAACCTACTAGTGGTACGCATCTCCTGGTCACGTTGCTAAGGGATAATCCTAATTCTTTCAGGGTGGCCGTAGTGATGATGTTGGCCGAGCTACCATTGTCCACGAGGATTCTCTTAACGAGGTGGTTACTAATAGTGAGAGAGATTACTAACCCGTCGTGATGCTCCATCGTCGCGTTCGAATCTTCGAACGTGATAAGCTGCTTGCTTCGGGTAGGGTATACTTGATAGACTTTCGTCGCGTTACTCTCGTCTCCTAGAATTTTGATACTTTTCTTTGCAGTCGTAGACGCGTATTTGCTTGATGAAGGTCCTCCGATGATGGAATGAATGGTACAAGCGTGGTGAGCTGGAGGTGGAGGTGGAGTGGGAGACTTTCTTTCTTTCTTTATCCCTTCGAGGGCGTTCTTTCCTTCTTTGGAGAGTAAATCTTTCAGGTCTCCTCTCTTTAGCAGCCTCATCACTTCTTTTCTTAAGGTGTAGCATCCATCCGTCGTGTGACCTGTATCATTGTGGAAATCTTTCATGACGCATAGGGCGTCGGTCTTCATGGAGATTCCTCTCTCTACGACGTAGTTGCTTTCTACCTCGCTCACAGCATGTACCGCTTGGGGTTCTCTTCGGAAAGGTTTGTTTCTTTTATCATTGTGTCCTCTCTGTTCCTGGTGCCTATCGGTATATCGACGTTGGGGAGAATTCCTTCGCGGAGGGGTCCGCCTACGTGGAGATCTGACAACCTCTTCATTGTATTGCTTCAAGTCCTCTTCCAATCTTATGCCTTGCATGGCCCTTTCCCTCGTTATTTCGAACGATTCGGTGCACATCTTTGTTAGTTCTTTATACAAGTCGCTATCTTTGGGGAGGGCGCGTCTGAACGCGTCGGAGGCGGTAGCTTCCGTGCAACTTGGGATTGTGACTTTCTTATCGTTGAAATGTTTGAGGAATTCTCTTATGGTTTCGCCTTTGCTCATGCGCATGTTATGGAGGTCTGATGGCTGCTTTGGAAAGAGCTTGCTACTGGCGAATTGTAACCTGAATTGGTTGGAGAGCTCGGCGTAGGACGAGATGCACCCTTGTGGTAGATGAATGAACCATGTCAAGGCGGGGCCTTTCAGCGTTGAGCTAAAGAATTTGCACATCATTGCCTCTTTGAATCGCGGATCAATGGGGCTCGTGGAAAGTTTAGCTTTGTAGAGCAAGATGTGTTCTTCAGGATCACCTGATCCGTCGTAGACTGGAAGATCCGCGACGGTGAATTTCTTGGCGATCTTTTGGATGGCTATACTCTTGATGAACGGGCTATCTTCGAACGCATGTTCTTCTTCCGACACTATGGATTTAGGGGCTCCCGACATCGACATCATCTCATTTTTGAAGGCCCCAATTTGTTGTTTCACGATAGCGGCGATGGTATCCGGAGTTAGGGTTTCTTCGGACTTTTTCTTCCGCGCGGAATCCTTGGGTAAGGTGAACCCATGGTGTTCTCTGGGGTGGTAGGCGTCGTCCTCTTCAAGAGCTTCATCCATATCTAAGCGTCGAGCGACGCTCTGGTTGCGGACGTAAGTGTATTGTCCGGATTGGTTTGCCTTGAGTTCTAGGATGGTGGAGTTTAACCTTTCGTTTTCTTTGGCGAGTTCCGACCCCGTCTTCTCACTTGCTTGCAAGGCTTCGGCTTGGGCCTTCTCAAAGGACTCGATTTGTGCTCGGATGATGGCTACGTTGGTAACTTCTCCGTCTACCCCTTGCTTTTCAGCGGGATCGTTATCTGTTGAAGTGTTGGGGTGACTTCGAGGTTCTTATCAACGTTCTCATCCCTGGGAGTGACGAAATCCTTCGCACGTTCTTCGGCCTCTGAATCCCTGTTGTTGTGAGGGCTATTGGTTGGAGACGTCATGGCTTCCTGCAAAAAAGAAGTTCCCTTTGTGTGGAAAGATGACACCTTTTTTATCAATCCCCACGGTGGGCGCCAATTGTTTGTAGCGAAATTATCAATGAGATCATAACTAAGCAGTTATAGGGAAAAGATCAAAGATAACGGTATAATCTTAACACTAAGAGAACAAGACGAGAGAATAAGGTTGAAACTTCAACTTTCTTGTGGTATTGATATTACGGCGTAGTATGATGTCTCTATAAAAGGCTGGCATTAACCTTTATATAGGTTAACCCTAGGATCTTACTAAGGAAATAATATCTTTTCCTTTTCCTTCTAACGATATAATAAATATGGTAAAAGATATTCTGTCATCTTATCCTTTACCATTTACACGAATATAATATAGAACAAGGTAACTAAGTGGCGGCTAACCTAATTCCCATAGCTTAACGACACGTTCTTCTTTATAACGTCACGTCGAAGCCATCTTCCGTTTCATATGTCGCGTCGCCTCTATCCTTCTACGCGTAGCTTTCACGCGTTCCATAGTCGTCGTATTTTTAGGCACAAACAGTCGTGATCTGGGACTTTGGTGATGAAGGTGATCGTCAATGTTGGAGGGAATTGTCGAAGCAGTGTTGTGACGACGCGAGTGATACCTACCTATGGGATGGGAACTGTGATCTCGGTTCCTGTAGTCACTGGGTGTGGGCAAACTTGCGTCGTGCTTCTTGTGGCGGTCGTGACGCTTGTGATGGTGGCGAGTTCCCTTGCCATGTGAAGAATGGCTCGAAAACTCATCGTCGAAGTCGTCATCACGGTCGCTGGATTCGGTGTCCTTGTGCTCGACATGGGTGCATCGATCCTTTAGCTTTGCTGCATCTTGATGACATTCAATTACAGAGGCAAGTCGTTGTGGTGGTTGAACTTGTGAAGTTGAGGCCACAACTTGCTTGCCCTTGTCACGGCTAGGGAACTTGCACCACTGTCTGACTTTGGGAACTGGACACCGTCATCGACGTGCACTTCCGGGGTCGGCCCTGATGGACTATGTTGTCTTGCAGAGTCAACTTTATCCCTTAGTGCCGTCAATTCTTGGAGCAAATGTTGTATTGTCTGCCCTTATTGCTCCACGACTTGATCCAAGGGCGGATCTTGAAGCAATGGGGGTTGCTGGAATGGTGGAACTTGAATCTTAGTTCCAGTTGATTTAGTTTGGTCACCGTCTTTGTCGTCTAGAATCACGTTACCTACAACAAGATCATTCACCATTGCGAGTATCAAGTAGCACAAGCAATAACAAAGGCACAACAATCTAGTAAGTCACACACAACTCAAGCAAGTGACAACACTCTCGAGTTACTATGAATAGCAATGCCGTGACAGCAGTCAGGGGGAACTGAAGGCAATCAAGCAATATCAAGCAATTAAGTTGAACAATTCAATGAACAACAAGAGAGAATTCGAATAAGCAAACACAAGGAGAAGAAGAAAAAAGATTCAAACTTCCTAGTATGCAAACCTAGACGATAGATGGAAACTTTGACTAGTGATATCTCAAACTTACCTTATTTTGGCTTTGGATGAGATTGTTTTTTTTTTGATTTCGGATTCCCCTTTTCTGTTAGGATCCGAAAATAACTAATATGCAAAAGATATGCAAGGAAAAGTCAAAGCTTTACACAAGGAAAGAAATTAGAGTAGGTTGCAAGCAAGATCTTTTGAGCACTAGAGAGAATATTTCGGCCAACAAACAAGGAAAGAGCAAATCTTTTATATACTATATTTTTCCTTAGATATGCAAATCAAATAATATCTATACTTATCAAATAAATTGCAAGCCATCGATATTAACAAGATATTGCAAGATAAGGGAAACGACTAGCAAGATAAGGAAAAAAAATTTCTCCTAGGGTTTCGAACAAGATCTTATCTTTCTGGGATCTTAGGTGAATGAAGGTCGAATATGGAGTATTTCTAAGGCTCTCAAAATGATGGAGGAAGGGGATTACGTAGTGGAAGAGTGACAATCACAAACAAGAGAAGAACATGACTTACAAGATCTCTGACGCTCTGATACCAGTTGATGCGTTCCTGGCCTCGAAAAGGTCAAGGATGGCTTGCTGGAGAGATCAAGATCTCATAGGGAGTCGGTCTTCTCAAGAACTGGACGAGTTTGGGAACTCGGAGGGTGGCGGAAGACTTGACAGTAACTAGGGAACTGAATGATAGTGAAGTTGTTACTTGAGACAACGAGCAACAACGATGGAGCAGATGAATTGTAGAGATGAAGTGGATGTAAAGTGTAGGTTTACGTAGGGTTTGGTAGATAAATTCACTGGGGAAGAGAATTGGAATTAAGAAGAAAGGATAAAGAGGTTAGAATTTGCTTGGTCACGCCTAGGGGGTTAACAAGGAGATGCACTTGACTTTATCAATTAATCCAAAAGCTAAACGTGATATTAATGATGAAGGCAAGCCATATATATAGGTGAGCCTTTACAAAAGATTATATTGCAAAATAAGTAAAGAAAGTAATAAGAATGATAATAAAAAGGAAACTAGGGCCGGCCTCTCAAGCATGAGAGTAGACACACCCTTAACCTAATAACATATGCTAAAAATAGAAATAATAAGAAGAAGATAGTCGGCCTTCAGAGCTCGCTGGAACTGGTACCAAGGGAACTGGCTTCAGGAATTGAAGTTGGAGACTGGTACTGAGAGCTGGAGCTGGAATAAGAGGCATCCATGCTAGCGAGCAAAGGCATTAAGGAACTGGAGGTTAGGAACCTCAAAGAGTGCTCTGCTGGAGAGGAACACCTTCAAGGTTTGATCTTATGAGCTATGGACACAAACCACTGGTTCGATCGATGAGGCAGAGCTATGGACACACCAAACACTCCTTCTCAAGATTGAATTGAAAAACGACACACAAAATCCAATTCAATCGAAACTACAACTAGGGTTCTACAAACTAAAGCTAAAAAACTAAACGTATCAATTCTTTGGCAAATTCAATCTAACTGAAACCCTATAAAACCCTTGGATTTATACTACTAAAAGAGATGTTGAAAATGGAATTGTCCAACACACAAGCCCCTTGGGCTGAAATCCTCTTCATGTCCCATTTGTGCGTATTCCTCAGGAAATTGATCTGATTATTCCAGTAGCTCCCGACATCCAATGCACCTTATTTTAGGACACATGAAAGATATGTCCAAAAACGGACACATATCCAAAAATGGACCCAAACAGAAATATGGTTCGTCCGAACGAGTTGTTGCAATATCTGACCTTGTAGAAGCCATAACTTGATCATCGTTTGTCCGTTGGGATTCTACTTTGGAGAGCAAGTTGCTTGTTCCTGGATCCCAGACATATTCTGAAATGAACCCAATTGAGTAAGCCAATTGTAAATGTCACTCTGCTCTAGTTCCAACCCATTTTGACAACATTGCCTCTTGTCATCTTCCCGACCTTTAGCTCGGCTACGGGATCGCATCACGGGCTGTTCCGAGGGATGCTCCAACGTGCATATCAGAGGGAGGGAATAAAGTGCAGAGTAAATATTGAGAGGCAGGTGAGGTTAGAGATGACGATGACGTACATGCAGAATTGGAAGAGAGAGCCGCTTCGATGCCGGAGCCGGAGCTTCGTTCAGATGAATGTGGAGTTTGTCGGCGAAAACGATTCTCGATTTTTCATTTTGGGGATATTTGTGTGAAGATGTGAAATGAGGTTGGGTCTGGTTTTTGTCGAATGTTTTTGAATCTTTCTAAAAAATAAATATTGGAAAAAAAAATGATGGAATAGTATTAATTTTGTGGAAAAGATAATGAATAATGGAGTTTTAATAGATTTTGAGTACAGTATGAAAGGAAAAATTGTGTGGGTAGCGTTAGCCGGTGGAAGGAAGAGGAACAACCGAAACATTGATATTTTGATATTAGTTAAGAAAATCTTCTCGTTTTCTTTAAATATGTTGGAATAGGGGCTCGAGTGAGGATAAATTATCCGGTGAGGACGTGAGGACACTTCTGGACCCTTAGATGAATCAACCAACGGTTGAGATTAAAAAGGAGAGATTATTCGCTGTGACGCACGCGCGTGAGCTTGCCTTGTACATGCGGTGGCAATTTTGCAGTATTAAAAAACTTTTAAGGGTAAACTTGTCTTTCTCCGTCAAAATCATAACACAAGCCGTCTTCCTCCCTCGACCTTTCTCGTTCGTTCCTTCACGCCCTCCTCTACGGCTCTACCCACCAATCCCACCATCCTCCGCTCGTCGTCTCCGGCGTAGTCGCAGTGGCCAACTACCTTCCTCCGGTCTTCTAGTGGTCAAGCACCAACAATTAACGAGATTATCCCTCTTCTGCGCAGCGTCAACAACGCATCAGCCAGCGAGCACGCCCCTCATCTGCGCACAGCTCGTACGTGCAGGGACCACCTCCCTCGTTCAGCAGCTCGTCGGAACCTCCTTCGAGCCACCAAGTTTGCCAATTACCCAATTGTGAGAATTTTCCTCTAAACCTCTAATCCCTAATCTGCTGAATTTGGGGTTTTATGTTAATTTCATGTTAGGTTGTTCATTCCTATGAATTCTCTTTCCAGAGGGAGATGATCCAGATTGAGAGAGGAAGCTAGCTTGATCTATGATTAGTATACTTGGTAGGTTGGGTAGAGTCGAATTTGGCTTTCAAGCCCAAAAATGGCAATGGAGTTTGCAGAGGCTGTTGTTGGTATTAAAACAGAAGAGTATGCATTTGGGTCATAGTGGGACTCTAGATCCTAAGGTCACGAGTAATCTTATCGTTTGCATAGATAGGGAAACTAGGCTTGTTAAGTCCCAGCAAGGAGCTGGAAAAGAGTATGTATGTGTTGCTAGATTGCATTCTGTTGTTCCTGATGTCGCTAAGGTAGCGAGGTCACTGCATCAACAGGAAAGGAAAGAGTATTCCTGGAGGTGGTGCGTGTTCTACGTAAGAAAGTCCATGTCACTACAACAGAGTATTCCTGGAGGCAGAGAAGATCTCAGCATTGGGGAAGGCTCCAATGTTTCAGTAGAGGCTTACTGGTCAAGCTTGTTTACCAAGCATGTTTGCCAAGCATGTAGACACGAGTAATGTTGAGGACCTCGTCATGAACGTCAATTTTTAGACGTCCTTACTATATGAACACAACGTGTTCGACGAATTGTTTTAGTGAATGCATCTCAGATGAAGACAAAGGCTCAACTGCAAGTATATGCTTACAAACATGCCTGTATTTCTGTTACTCTACATGATGGGATTTTTTTGTGTGCAGTGTACTTCATATACTTATCTCCAGGTTCATGGTCCATATCTAAAACATTGCAAATCCTTGGCTTTTCCTTAAGCAGCTTCTACATGATTAACATATTCACTTGTATGCCAACTCCGTTATCTAGTGAGTGACATTGAACCTGGTTGGAAGATAGTATTTTGTCATTATATTTATATGTGCTGCACAATCTTATATTTTAGGTTTCTTATGGTTTTGTGACCGACAAAGATTGTTGAGGAAAATTCAGCACTTGCTCTTGTAAGTTGTTGTTTTTATTATTACTGTATTGTTCTGCACTTCTACCCATATATTTTTGTTGTAGTGCCTTTAATTCTAAGTAGCTCTCAATGACTTTACTCTATCTGTGGAAAGGGAAATGTAAACACTACAGATGTAAGCATGTGTATGAAAGTTCACGCTAATTAGACTTGTAGGTCTCGCAAGTTCACGCTAATAATAGACTTGCACTTTCATGAAATAGTTGGGCTTCATTCTTTATATTTCTGAACATAATTCACTCACATACTTTGGGTTCTCGTGGTTTCATGATATTTATTAATTTGGAATATATTTTTATTTGTTTGAGAACAAAGCATTGAAATACACTAGGTTCATGTTGTTTGTTATGAACGCATTGCACTAAAAACCCTTATGTTCATGTCGATATCGTATAGGTTCATGTCGACAGCCTTATAGTTTCATTCCGATAGTTTTGCAGGTTCATGGATTTCCTTAGCCCAACTTTTTTAGTAGGAACGTCGATTTTTAAACGCTTTAATTAAAGAACAATCCATTGAAAATGAGTACCAATACAAAAATCACAAGACAACAAGTTGAATGATTTACGAGAGGTTCATAAAAATAATCAACTATCACGCCCAAGCTCATAAAAGAACAATATAAACTTGCTCGTAAGTATAAATGAACTTGTCTGATAATATGCATGAACCTTCTCATTGATAAATATGAACTTGTCTGAAAATACACACTTAGGTTCATGAAAATATGTCTATAGGTTCATGAAAATATGCCTAGAGGTTCATGAAAATAAGCCTAGAGGTTCATTAAAATATGCACTAAGGTTAATAAAAATACACACTTAGGTTCATAGCAATACACTGAGGTTCATGAAAATATGCCTAGAGGTTCATGAAAATATGCCTAGAGGTTCATGAAAATATGCCTAGAAGTTCAGGAAAATACACACTTAGGTTAATGAACATATGCATAGAGGTTCATGAAATAAGCCTAGAGGTTCATGAAAATCCACACATAGGTTAATGACATATGCCTAGAGGTTCATGAAAATATGCCTAGAGGTTCATGAAAATATGCCTAGAGGTTCATGAAAATATGCCTAGAGGTTCATTAAAATATGCCTAGAGGTTTATGAAAATACACATAGGTTCATGAAAATATGCCTAGAGGTTCATGAAAATATGCCTAGAGGTTCATGAAAATATGTCTAGAGATTCATGAAAACATACCTAGAAACATGCCTAGAGGTTCATGAAAGCATGCCTAGAGGTTCATGAAAATATGCCTAGAGGTTCATGAAAATATGCCTAGAGATTCATTAAATATGCCTAGAGGTTCATGAAAATACACACGCAGGTTCATGAAAATATGTCTAGAAGTTTATAAAAATATGCCGAGAGGTTCATGAGAATACACACTTAGGTTCATGAAAATAAACACTTAGGTTCATGTCGATAGTCGTGTAGGTTCATGTCGATATCCTAACAGGTTCATGCTAATAGTCTTGCAGGTTCATTTAGCCTAATTTATTTTTTAGGCTAACACACCCCAATTCATGTTGATAGTCTTTAAGGTTCATACAATAGTCGTATAAGGTTCATGATCATTGATTTCTTTTTTACTCGTTTATTTGGTTAATCTCGATTTTAACTACGTGTTTCATGACTAAATCTTGTTTAGTAAAAGCTTTTAACAACAATGCTACTATTAATTAAAGCACTAACTGATCACCGCTTTTTACTTAGGTTCATTGCAATACACTTAGGTTAATGAAAATATGTCTAGAGGTTCATGAAAATACACACTTAGGTTCATGAAAATACACACTTAGGTTCATGAAAATATGCCTATAGGTTCGTGAAAATATGTCTAGAGGTTCATGAAAATATGCATAGAGGTTCATGGAAACACACACCTAGGTTCATGCCGAAAGTATTGGAAAATTCACAATTTTCTAGGTTACGAACACAGTGCACTAACATCCTACATCTGTACATTCCCTTATGACTAAATGGTTCATTTGTGCTCTATTCATAAATGATGGAATTTTACTATCAGCATTATGAATGTTATACAGATAGTTCTTTTCCCGGAAGGCAACCTAAGCTTTGAATACTTATAAAACAAAAAACATTGTAAATGTATATAACGGGTATATATTACAAATAAGAAGATGTAAGCATTGAATTGCATGTGAGAGTATATAAGCAAAAGGCAATTTGCCTTCAGTTTCGGATTTTATGCCATACTTTAACCTTTCACATTGTCATGTAGAAAACACATCAACACAACATCACATTGTCATGTGAGAGTTTATAAGCAAAATCACTTGGAATGAGCACAACACCACAACCTTACATTGTACACAACTGAATAACAATTTGACTTTTAGTTGAAATAAATCAAGTGTATTAGATCACCATGGTCATAGTGAAACAGTGATGTAAAAACTTCATATTACCATGTGAGCAAAACAACAAAATCTCCCTTTCCAGATAAAATGGTGCTCCCTATTTGATAGCAGGTGGTTCATACCACTCTGGACCAAACCCAGCAACCTTTCTTGCTTCTGCATTGAATGGAGGCTTGAGCGGGCCCCTGAAATGCGTCCTAGTAGTTGCATGGAACTTCTCAATGACTTCACTGTTGTCTCCTTCCTTATTGCCTTCATCAAGAGGTCTGTTTAGATTTTTATCTGAATTTCTAGATCTCAAGCAAAGGTAACTGAACCATTTAACTCCTGCAGAGCAATTGGTGATTTCCTCTGGGCAACGTTCTCGATTAACTCTGCTGTCTTACTGTCTCCTCCGTTTTGAAAACGAGCAACTGTGGTTGGTAGCACATCGAGAAAATCTAACACCATTCTTGTAAAACAAAGAGAAGGGTCAAAAGTAAGGGAAACCTCATGGACACAATAGGTCATTTGAAGTAGCAGTTCCTGAATCCCATAACCCATCATGTGCAGGGAGCTCCCCGTAAAAAGAGCCTAGTTCCTCTGGCCGAGTAGCAAGGAGTGTGAAATGCCTAGAAAAGTGAAAGTCAAACCTTGTTGGCACCTCCTACAAAAAACAAACAGTTAGTGATTCAGTAGCATTAAACATCACTTGTTGTATCAACTAGTTTATCAAATACAATTTCAATAACCTTGTAACTACTAGCTCTGCACCTAAACACAAAATTTCATATGAACCCGAACAACATGTAGTATGCACCCAGATAGAAACAAGAATGCAATTTCAATGCAAAAAAATCAGCAAACAAGAAAACATCAACAAACAATAAATTAAAAGAGATTAGAAGCAAAAAGAATTAATTCACCTATGCCAATATATCCACCCCATCCTGAAACTCCCCCACTGATCTTCTTCCAATTGACAGCTTTAAGAACTTGTAACAATCGCCAAATATCCAATTCAATTGGGTGCGACTAAAGCAAGTTGTAACCTTGTATGTCCAATTTCTTGCGTACTAGCCTTTGCTACATAGACAAGAGAAAGTTTCATTAAAAGCTTTCCTCAATCACAAATTAAGAAAAGAATACCTAATTAACGAATTGATATCCAAATCCCCAATTCGAAAACCTAATTTACAAATTGATACCCAAATCCCCAATTCGAAACCTAATTTAGTAAAGATGTGAAATAAGAGAAGGAAGCAGGACTTGCCTGCATAAGATCGCGATCTGAACAATGGCAAGCAACTCTACCATGTTTGCAAGTGGAGGAGATACCCGGAGAAGATCGCGATCTTGTATGAACTGTCTCCAAAATCTCGTCACCCATGGAGATATCGATTTCTCCGGGCGGAGTGGAGGAAACACCATGAGCAAGGTGGGCTGGAGTTCCGGGGAGATGAGTACGAAACCATCGAGTAGTGGGGAGATGAGTAGGGAGCCATCAGGGAGGGATGAGGATTGAGGAGTCGAGGAGAAGAGTTCTACGAATTTCAATTGACCAATATACCCCTAAAGGCTTTAAATTGGTTGAGAGAACGCGTTTTATCCTAACCGTTGGATGAAGATTAATCAATGGTCTACAAGGCGTCCGCATGTCCTCACGGGGAGGCTTGTCCTCATTTGATCCCATCTCTAAATATAGATATGTGAGATCTTGTTTAATTCGTTTCAACGAGTACTTTGACAACATAAAAAAATTATAATTTTTTTCATCGTAAATTTAGAAATATTAACGTTAAAAAACGTGTCTCGACAAATGTGTCAAAAATAAATGTCCCTTGTATTATAGAACAGAGGGCGTAATTTACAAAAATATCTATGATTTTACCATTTTACGACATTAACTATTTTATATGTTGTAAATTCATTATTAACTAACATTATTACTCATTTTATTATCGAAGGTGATAATTGTACACTTATTAATGTTACTAGAAAAATCTAGCAAATGAAGGAAAAAGGACATGGTTTAGATACGGTTTGATTATGTCAAATCTATTATACGCTAATCTTTTAGTGTGTTCTTGAACAATTTGTACTATTAAAGCGGGAATGTCATCCACGTGAGATGAATTTTCGGTTTTTAACTAATGTAAAAAGAAGAAAAATTATATATCTTTTACGGTTTTTCATGTAAAAAAATATTAAGGGGAAAAGGTAAAAAGGATTGCGGGATAGAAATTAACCGATTTACCCATTTTAATACCAAGGGCTGAAATTTGAAAACTATGTACTGTATATACTACTGGGTAGATACAGAAAAAGTGATATTAATACCAAGGCAACAAGGAAGTCATGTATTCGGTGCACTAGATACGGGACCCGCGCTCCGCACGGAGAAATTAATAAATTTTTGTATTTGACTTAATGTAGTTTCACATTATTTGTTAATGATTTTTGTTGTTATCAAATTTGTTAATAATTATAATTATATTTTTATTTCCTCATGTTTGGAGTAGTTTTAGAACATAATATTGATTTTAAGTCTCAACCTACAAAGATTTTAAGTGCAATCAATGAAATTTGACAACATTAAACCTTTAATACGAAATGAGATAAAAAGTTTAAAATTACATTCGTGAAGTTTTTATTTCTAATTTGAAAGTAATTCTTTTTAATCATAAAAACCCCAACATAAAAAGCGAAAAAGCATGTCAATAGAAATTGTTATGAGAAGTATTTGGAGTATTGATTGTGGTGGAAATAAGTATCAATTACATTAACTTTTAACAAAAGACAAAGAAGCTTTCAATATATAATTAGGTTCTCCAAAAATGATAAAGTACAATCCATCTAGAATTTGGAGTTCGTGCTACGCGCGAGGTTTAAACGAACGAATTGAAGTAATAATGTGGTGTTGAATAGTTTATGTTTTGCTTTAAATGTAATATGATTGATAAGTTATATATTGTAGTTAATAAGATTAATCGATCTCAAACTGATGTTACGTGTTGATTCAAGATAGATGTCTATAGTTTTAATATCATGTTATTATAGAAAAGTCACAATAATAAAATGGGTATTATTTTACGAAATTGAATTTCGAAGTCCAATTTTCAAAGTAAAAAATGCAATAAAAGGATTTAAAAACATTAAAAAAGATATTAACTTTTGAGAATTTATTACGAAAGAAGATTAAGGAACTAACGATGTCCCAAATTAAAGCTTCATTTACTTTATGGAACAACATTTTATTATTAGATTAAGATTATAGAAAAGTCACAATAATAAATGAGTATTGCTTTACGAAATTCAACATCGAAGTCCAATTTTCAATGGTAAAAATGCAATAAAAGGATTAAAAAAACAATAAAAAAGATATTAACTTTTGAGAATTTATTACGAAAGAAGATGAAGGGACTAGCGATGTCCCAAATTAAAGCTTCATTTACCTTTCGACATAACATTGAGTTTTTTTATTAGATTAGGATTACATTTTATATGGATGTCAATGGCCCAAACACAAAGCTCGTGAAGTGAAGAGATCTCTTGGCCCAAAAACTTATCTATTAAATGTTCTGGTACCGATTTCATTCAATTCGTTCACCGGACAACTAGCTTTTTATATATACTAGACCCGGGACCCCGCGCTTCGCGCGGGGCAAATACGATTTTTTGTATGTTGTTTAACGTTATTTAATAGACATTAATATTGTTAAGTAGACGTCCCAAAATTTAATTGTGGCTAATCAAACTCACAACCTTTCAATACAACAATTCAGGCTAAAAAAAGCTAAATTTATAAACAAAATTGTTCAAGAAATTGACAGAAATTATACATGATAACTTCTTTCAAATGAAAAAAAAGAAGTCACTCTTGCGTTTTTACTTAGAGGATATACATACATATGTCTTAATCTAAAAAACCATAGTAATGTAGTAAAAGTCACTCAATATGTATGCACTATGCAACCATAGGTTATGCCCTCGACGACGTGGATGTTGTGGGGATGGAGTTGTGCCTTCAGTCTTGAAATCGTTCCTTTGACAATTAAAAAAACACGAACTTCTTCTATATAGCAGTAAATCAAGTAATGCTAGAAGCACTAACGTACAACAATGTTCCTTGCAAGAAGTGACTACAGGAAAGTAATGTTAAAAGTGCTAGCAACAATGTTAATCCCAAATAACATACATTACGCTTTTAAATAACGGTGTGATGTGTGTAACAAAATTTTCGAATTTTCAAATGTTGTTTGTCATCTCTCCTACTTTGAGCAAAGTTTATTTTGTGTTTCTCTGATAATGACAAAGTTTATTTTGAGATTCTCTGGCTACGCCTACCAATGACAACGTTTATTTTGTGATTGCATAAATACCTAATATACTTGGAGCAAAGTTTAGCTCAAAACTGTAAGAGTAGAGCACTTGTTTATCATCGCAAAAATGTAAAGAATATGTTAAAATGAATTAAAAAATAATTAATGAAGTGATGCATCTTGATATAGGAACACTGAGTAACCAACAATGAAGTTTGCAATGAAGAAAAAGAAATACTCTTTACTTTCCTAATTCTCTGTAGGATTTGATCAACACCACTGCAGCAAACATAACAATCAATACAACATTAAATCAAAAAGATATATCTTCATGATTTACAACATGTAATGGAAAGGCGCCAATCTCAGATTCATGTTTCAATAGATCAAATCCGAGTACAAAAAAAAATGACAATTACAACATTGGTCCACATAATGATCTGTAATACTGTTTAAAGCTCAACCCTTGACCCCAAAAGCCACTGATATTTGCTACATCAACTTAAAAATGGCAGAATTACTCTAAAGTTATGCTGATCCTTTGATGAATTAAGGGTATATATATAGTAACAGTAAGTACAATAATGTGGATTTCTGTACTTATAGACGAATCAGATTGTTTAACTGCAATAGAATCATAATTTACAACCATATGTAAGATCTTGAAGTTCTGATATAATATAATTAGACAGCACAATTCAGTCTCGAAACAAAGTAGCATTAATCTGATTGAGCAAAACGATTAAGTGAAGGGAAAAAAAAAGATGAGCACTATGCATCCAACCCGAAGGTTCAAACCCACCATAGAAAATAGGTTATGGCTTCTTGGCAACCAGATTCCGCAATTCTTCCTCTTAGATGCACTCATCTCCGATACTTCTTACAATTTAATACTTCTCCTCAACAATCATCCTAACCAAACCCCAAAATACATCAAAAGATATGGAAATCAAAATTCATTCGGAACACTAATGAAGGAGAAGAATGAGAGACATACTCGGGGGTGAAGCAGATGGGGTTGGATCGTCAGTGGAGAGAGACTTCATCTTGTCATCAAGGACACGATGTTCGTTCTCCAAAATGGAGACGAATACATGTGATCAAATCCAAGTGTAGGAGAAACCCAAGCGCCCTTCACCATAAACTCACGATCAGAGACGCATCCCAATCGCAATGGAAACAGAGAAGAACAATCAGGAAACGACAAAGCAAGCAACTCCTAGGTTCAAAGGATAAGAAGGCCGAAAGCCTGCGACTTAAATGGTTGCCCACTATTAACAGCCCGTACCAGTTGTCATTACAAGCAGAGTGATTCCTGAGAGCATTCAGATATTGCGCGTATTTACCTCCCCGTTTACAGAAGGAAAGGTACTGCAATATATTCTTGTAGATCAGATGTATGCTTTACTGAAACATCTCTAGTGAACGGCTTTTGTGATCTTTTCCTGTAAAATCTTTTTTGGTTCTAGAGGAAGCTCCACCAATATTATTCATAGCCATTGGACTGGACAATGACAACATTTACTACATAAAAGCAGATATAGCACGGGAGAGAATTACACATTTTCAGCTTAAGGTGGAGACTGTTTCAGGAAAAGAGTCTTTCTTCCATTTCATGCCAAGGGTTTAGAGTTGATGGTCAGGCTCTTCAGCTTAAGGTGGCGGATCATTATGCTATTCAATTCATGTCACAACTCTTCTCTGCATTATTTTTCACATAATTCTTGCCTAATTAATGATTGAAGTACTGTATTTGATATGTTATCAGGAGCTCATAATTGGCAGATCTGACGCTGTGAATTTCTTAAAAATATTAACATTATTTCACTTAAGAGAGATTATTTTATTACGTGTGCATTAAGATATCTAGATGACAAACCTAGTTTGCAGTTTTCATTCCTTTAGACATTAACTCGTATGTTGCACTTGATTGATCAACGACTTCACAAAGCCTACATTTCACACATAATATAATAAGATAAATTAAAACTCCAACCTTAATTAACAAAAATAGCATAGATTCTGGTAGGTGATTTTTTCCAACTAAACGCTTTTATTTCTTCACATACAATAACTGTAAAAATGTTGCAGCTAACCCCTCGAGTACTAAATGTATTAGCATTATGTCTTCATTAATTTTCTTCTGAAATCTCCAAATAAATGAAGTTTTTTCCTAACAATATTTCTAAGATCTAATGACAATCTTGCAACGTTCATAAAGAATTAATTGTGTAACCAATAAGCCTGAAAAAGCGACTAATATCATTGTATAAAGGTCCAAAGATGTCAAATGTGGACTCACATCTACGCCAATTACAACACCAGAAAGCGTGGATGAATTTTTGGTGATGCCTACAAAGTTAATCAGTGGCATGAGTTTGCTAACATTCTTAGCAAAATGAGTTTCTGGAGCTGGGTTTGAGTTTCTTCCTTTTAGAGCATCAAGAGTCTCCACATAGCCCTGGATACGACAAACCTGCAAGATACAACACTCAAATTTCAGCATTATTTTGGATATAATAACCAGTAAGGATACTTTGAGTAAGCAGATTAGTTAAATAACCAGAAAATGATAAATGACAAAAAAATCAGCTTATGTATGTATTGTAGCTCAGCTGAGTCTGTCAATTAGAAAACCATTGAAACATACCATGGGTCCGCTTGGATTTCCCTCTAATAATGCATTATCTTGAGCTAAATCATCAATGCAATGCAAAATAATGTATTCTATATGGAATCCAAACAAACACTAAGAATCCAAGAGCTGGACTAATTAGAGAAATTAGCAGTATGTGCTGAATGACACAAAGATCAGCTAATTTTTGTATAGTTAAAGAAAATGGAGAGATAAAACTGGTCAAGTAAAATCCTTCTTATATACATACCTTTGCCAAGGAATTCATATTGCGGAGATCTATTGTTAGTGGATCTATCAATCGACTGCAAATTAAATCTTCATCATAAGTATATAGATATCAAGAGCAACATGTCAAAATCTGAGGATGAAATGAATAATCGCCTATCGTCCATCCTAGCTTGAGCTTCAACATAAGACAATGCAGCACATGACTTGATTACACTTATTGTGAACTTGGATGATATGATTTCTGCTTTCGGTCTCCTTTCCTGAAATATATAAGCACCAATGTGTAAGAACTTCTAATCCATTAAAAGGGCATTACCATGACTATAACATGCACATATGTGGAAACTACCATTGGTTTTAACCACAGCTACCAATGGAAGTGTTAATATATATATATATTGCAAATCTGACATGAAGAATACAAAATCTCGAGGGGTGACACAAAAGACAATTTCATAAATTTTATCAAAATCTGACATGAAGAATACAAATTGATTAATTCATATTGCAAATCTCACCTGATGTGTCCAACATCTCTGGTCCACTATAAGAAGATATAGATTCTTTGAAGTCCCTATTGCAAAAAAAAAAAAGATGTAAACTCAATAAGGTGAAATATATAAAAAAGATAACACTAAACGCATGAGGGCTAAAATGGTTTGTATTGTCCTACAATTATAAAAAGCACGATTGATATCTGGTCTGTAACTAATGCGCATATGAAGTAAATAAACAAATTAAATTTCTTATCTACCTAATAAATTTATAAACCGAATTTTTTTGTTATGAACAAAATCCTTCAATGTAGAACAATTTTTGGCTTTATAAACCGACATGTAAGAAATATTTGAATATTATTTATTTATGAATTTGTCAATTGGCGAATAAATTAGCAAAATTTCAAGAAGGGCCAAAGTAACGTGTCAAACAAAATCAAAGCACATTTCCTAACTTCCTCTACCTCAGGAAGCACAAAATACCTGGTTGTGTTTCATTCCTACTACTCCGTCGTTTTGATGCTTCCCTTTCTCTAGCTTCATCAACTTCATTATTTCTTCCTGTAAGAATTTATCAAGTAAGATATTCAGATAAACTTACATAAAACAACTGTAACTATAAAATTCAAAGTATTGCATTTGCACACCCTCTGTATATAATTATGATGCACTATAAGCTGCAACGACGAAAGTATTGATGCAAGAGAGATATTTTGAGCTACATGAGTAGCCGAGTTTCCAGAACCATGAGTGGATACGCCAGATGCTGAACCCTATACAACGGTATAAATTATAGGAACTTATTACATAACTTTTTTGACAAACTTCCTCGCGAAAGTGATTGCAATTTCTAACAAAAAACCTTTAGGCTGAGATCAGTTGAAGTAACTTTAAATGACCTTTGTGTTCGACTACATTTTCCAGTAGTAGAGGCACATTTGAAAAAAAAATTGGCTCAGGGATGACATGAATTGGTAGAGAATAATTTGTTGGTAGATTATCAAAGTTGTTTGTCGCTGTTTGATGAGTCTCGTTTTGAAGTGATTGTAATGCAGAATCTGATGGAACAAACTCCTCACAACTTGTACGCATATCATAATCACCTCTGTATTGAAAATGTGAGTTAACTAAATGTGCATATAAAATCAACAGTTGATAGAAATGAAAGGATGAATGAATACTTGAGTAGCTGCATTGGTTGAATAGGACAGGAAACAGGTGAACATTTTAAGCCGTCTACATCATCAAACCCCTCCTGAACAAAGAAATATTGAATTTAACATCAGTAATAAGGTTCAGATTAAGGAAAAAAAATAAACAAAAAAGATCACTAAGAAAAGAGTACCTCATAAGTCATAACTAAGTCCACAATTTGATTCAATAGTCATATCAGATGATGGCCTGTCTACAATTTCTGGGCTTGAACTACTATCATGGTCCTGAACCTACACAGAAAAAGAATTTATTTGAAGTACAGTAACATTTTATAGATAGCAGCCAAACAGTGTAGAGAAATCAAATGTGATCTTTAATGAGCTACGACATATTGGACGGAGACGCGGTGTTGTGGTATGGAGACCGCAATACGATGAGCGGATTAAGCATCAAAACCGCAAGGAGAGAAGCAAGCGAGCAGCTGAACACCAGAAGGGCCAACGTCTCCAATATCATTACAGAAGAACAACTTCAACCAATTAAAGATTTTGAAGATTCTGAAGAAAATGTGTTTGCAGAGAAAACATTCTCTCTTTTTGCATAAGTTCATAATTTAAGATTCTGAAGAATCATACGGGAAACTGACATTGTCTTTATCTTCAAGAGCACCGAAGTTTTGTCACTTCGTCTATAGAAGAAGATAGTGCATCATCTGAGTGAATCAATGGGCTGCTTTAATTGCTCTACATAAAAATTTCAGGGAAGCAAAGTCAAATTTGAGAAAACATATCTGAACATGAGATCAATGTACGACAATCTTAGGAAATAAAGAAAAAAAGAACACAAATTGAGAAAAAAATTGAAGCTTATATTGTCCAATGCTAAAAAATAAAATAATAAACTCTAATTGTATTGTTGTATCTCTAAACAAAATTCTAACATGTATTAGCATTGAAAAAAATAGGTACCCATGAAGTGCAATATCTAATTCACCCTCTTTTTCAGAACTAAGGCCGATAACAACAATCAGCAAAAAAAGAGGCTAAAAGAAGCACATAATGATCTGTAATACTGTTTAAAGCTCAACCCTTGACCCCAAAAGCCACTGATATTTGCTACATCAACTTAAAAATGGCAGAATTACTCTAAAGTTATGCTGATCCTTTGATGAATTAAGGGTATATATATAGTAACACTAAGTACAATAATGAGGATTTCTGTACTTATAGACGAATCACTAAGTACAATAATGAGGCTAAAAGAAGCACTCCATTATCTTAACTAAATCCATTAAAAGAATGGTACAAAACCCATAATGATGCTTTAGTTTTGTAGCTACGGGGAAATAAAGAGGAATACCATGTTGATACCAACTTTTAATACTTAAGCAATTGGTATAAAACCCATTTACTTGCCCCAATGTAATTATAATGCTATTTGCTACAGGAACTCCTGACTTTCATCAAAATGAGATCCTCACTGCTCCAAGTGATTGGCCTTAGGTAATTGGTATAAAACCCACTTACCACTTATGTCAAGGAGCTGACTAAGTGTTCTATCTTCCTTCTTAGTTGGTTCAGAACTCAAGGGCAGTGAAAAAAAAATATATACATGATGCGGCTAAAGTCGTAGTGCCAAATCAAAGAAAACCCTAAACACTAACTAGAGTATAGCAAGTAAGTAGAGGTCGAACCCAAGGGAATCAAAACACCAAATCAATGCAGTCAAGTGAAATATCAACTAGTAATAAGTAACCAAAGGGGGGGGGTTTGATTGCAAGAACACACAAGTAACCAGTAACAAGCAGAGGAAGTTTGGGTGAGAATATTATGCGAAGGGGTTTCACCTAGCAAGTATCCACACAACTGTCAATCAAGTTGATCATAGATTTATCTCAAGTTCTATTCAATCCTAGGGAATGTTCCTATTCCAATCTTTAATGTATCAGCAGGCCAACCGGTCCTGATAATACTTACTATTCAGCAATCAGGGACACCTCTCAAGATTAGATGAAATAGTAGCAAAGGGCACAAGAATCATAAGGATGCATGCAATAACTTACAACCGTCAAGTATTAATCATGCAATCAATTCTCTTTCATAAAAGCAATCAACTACCAGATCATGCAGATATGAGTGCTACAGTGACAAGGAATTCCACCGTATATTCCTAGTCTAGCAATAGAAAACTATCAATCAAACTAGGTGATCAAGCTAGCAAAACTAATAGAAATAAATAGATGAAGAACAAGAGAATTAATACAAACCCATAGGAAAAGAACAAGAGTTTAGAAATCTCACAACTTAATAACTGAAGGTTTCAACCGCTAAGTAAAACAATGGAGATTAGTTCCTGCTCATGGTTGCAAAACTAAATTGTCTGATGGAAAAGATGATGATAGATCTCAAAGAAAGAAAGCTGCTAGGGTATAAAAGGTCCAACCCTAGAAGGAAAAACGAAAATAAAAGAAAATAATAAAAGAAATAAAAACAAAGCAAAATAAGGAAAGTCCGGAATGTCTTCGGCCTTGTTGTGGCGATCGCCATATATGTCTGGCGATTGCGGTCTTCATGTAAAGCTCTGTCGTGGTCTCTGTCGCCCCATGGCGATCGCCGTAGAGTCATGATCGCCATGATCTCTCGAACTCATGTAACGCTTCTGTTGTAGAATGGCAATCGCCATAGTGATGGTGGCGATCGCCGCTGCTCTGCAGAATGTCTTCAATCTTTGATCCTCTTCTTCTTCGGTTCTGGTCTTCATTTCTTCACTTCTTCATAAACAACTCAGAATATAACAATAGCTCCAAATACTTGTGATAACACTCCTAAACTAATGTAATAACCCCTAGTTACGCCATACAAAGTGTAGCGTATCAATACACACTACCTATAACATTGAAAGATCAATACACTTCCCACTTATGCACACAAAATAAAATCTTTTGGGGAAAAAAAGTTATTGTAGGAAACATAACCTACCTATTCTTCTCGCTTGCTGCAGCTGAGAGCCATAAAATTTTCTTAATTCAGAAACTTTGAAAGTGGAGAAATCCCCCTGAACAAAATGCAAAAATTCTCTCCACAACTTAATACTGCCAGAATGCTGCAGAAGTATCTTCTCCTTATATTCACACTGCATCGACTTCCACCAAATACTTGACAGAATGGGACCTTCAAATTTATCCACCTGAAGCATAAAAAAAACACATACAAAATAAGAAGATTGATTCCGCATATTACAAAGTAGAAGTTTTCGCAAGAATTGACACGATAACCTTATGAAAACGGTGAAAGATAATATTGACTTATGTTGTTAAATAAAAAATAGAGGGATTGTTCTGTCTATAATCCTAGATATGAAATTACGAATTATGATGTACAGTTATTCCATACTCTCAGTCTCAGGGCCTACTTGGTCAAATATAATCAAGGACAGGTAGAAGATTTGACATCAATGTGACAATACAAAAACAGTATGTAGGAAATAAAAATCATCATCATCATGTTCCCATTAGCAGTTTTGTAAAAGATGCATGCGTATTAGCTCACCGATTGAAATATGGGGGCTTCCGTATTCTCTTGAAGCGGCAATCTGATTCCAACATAGCACGACAATCCCAATTTGACCATGTCACCACGACAAAATTGGTGTTTTTTATTCCTTCTCTTCAAGCCATTTATCGTGCATAAGCAAACCTTCACTTAACATAACTCCCTTGTCAACCTGAAAAAAGCAGGAAGATTGTACATGCTTTATTTTGTTCATAAAAAATATCATCAAGAAAATAGATATGTTATACAGCTTACCAAATGTTGACAAAAAACATCACTGAGATTGACACCAGAAAAATTACATTCTATGCAATAAAAAATCAACCCTTCTCATCTATTGACAGAAATATCGTATATCAAGATGCATCATCTAGCGTTGTAAAAAGCGCCAAAGAATGGCCGAATAGAGGTGTAAATATCTTCCTAAGTAGCAAAGGCATCGAATAAAAGATTGTAAATAGCTGAGAGGTAAAAACAGTATTATATGCAGAGCATGTAATACCTGAGATTGATGGATACCAATAAGCTCCTTGCAAAAATCACTCAGTTGTTGGTTGCAAGTGGGTTTCACATATAACTGAAAGGAGTCCTCCAGCTGCCTAGTTATATCGTTCACTAATACAGCGGGAAACTCAGACATCTTAAGAATATAAACAATGAAAATTCAGTAAGAATAATAAATATGTAAGCATACAGATCAATTTCATGACAGGAAACTGGTTATACAGTTTATATATAAAAACTATATAAAAGAGTGCTCATATTAGGTAACAGAAGAGAATAAATGGAGAAAACAAAAGGCTGGCTTCATTTAGTTTCTTCGGATGTTTCTTCGAACATATCTACCATTGGGTAAGCAATGGAATTGGATGTCATAAGGATTTTTGTTTTGTTGAGGGAATTTCATTTTTTAATACATCTTCCAATTTGAAAGGATTTCCTGCAATGAATTTTGATGATTTCGGTTCTAAAGCAAGATTTATCCAACATGGTACTGACATGAATGAAAAGAATGTAAAACATGAATCAAATAACAACCATCACAACAAATCTTTCTGGCTACAAATGAATTCAAGCAAGGTCATCACAGCAACTTCTGCCTATATATCTGTTCTAAGAATCTATATGAAAGCAGACTTGTGTATCATTTCACCAAGATCCAGTATCTCATTGTGGAACAAAACCAGATGAACCTCATAAATTAACTCAAAACGCAGGCCGCAAATGGCAGTTAAATAGCTTAACATTTTTCTTGACTTGTGCAAATTAAACAATTACGCACGATCATCACCTCTCGGTAACAGAAGCCACTTTCTGCAGAATCATGTTCTCTGCAGCTCGGATTGCCCTTGGCACTCTAGTGATCGTCACTTTCATGTGCATTGATTTCAAGCAAATATAAGTTTAAAAAACAATTAATCTGCGGTGTTTCTAATATATGTTGCAAGTGTTATGACTTTACCTATCAGATGTACCAAGCATGGAATCGCCCTTGTCTAAAATCACCCTTGGCAATGTAAATATTGACCAACAAACCAAAACAAATACACATTGTAAGTAACACAACGTAAGCTGACTCCTCTTGGTGCAATTACAAAATCACTAAACAACTGGAATGATTAATATCATATAGTAAAGATTGTGTGTTGGTCTTCATTGAGCATACAATCTAATCCACTCACATACTCTACTCAATTTAGTAAATCTCGATAAATAATTAACCAAATAACTTCATTTTTGGACTCCAAGAGATGGAGACAGCTAAATTAATTCAATGAAGTGAGATGTGTCAATGTTTTGGCTTCGATTGTCCAATCGGATATAGTGTTGGTTGTTTGTATGCAATTCAGTTGTAATCTTTTCCGAAATCACCTTGTACAAAAAGTTGGCAGCAGAGCAAACTATGTATCCTTCAGACAGAAAATTTTCAAAGCAGTAGGCACCAATTACCTCCATAGGCTCATCTGTTAACAGCCTGAGTCCCATCCACAACTCAATTAGCATTTGTTTCTCAAATTCATACCCTTCCCCAAAGAGAAAGAGTAGTCTTTTAGCTTCCATTTCCTTGTTGGGGTCATGCCTGTATATGTTGTAATCTGCACTTATTTATGATGCCCAGTCAATATCTTATTGAAATCTAAATTAACAAAAGCAGGAACTCACATGCATTTTTTATCCTCTTTACCTGAATTCTTGAAATCAATAGGAGCAGCTGGCTGAGGATGCTGAGGTGTAGGATGGTATTCCTTCCACGCTGGACCAATTCCAGTTGGAGTTGAAGCTAAGGGTTCTACAATTTCACAAGGAGAATAAGGAGGCGGCTGACATTCACTTAATTCAAAGAGAGATACACACCGAAACCGTGTCTTCCAATTCCACAATGCTCTTCGAGCCCAAATCTGGATCAGAAAAAGCTCCACCTTCACTTGTAGGAGGAGAATTCAATCTGCCTATTCCTCCAGACTTGTCTGACACCGAAAATGTCTCTTTGAATTCCGCCGCTACGCCTAAATCTGCATGAGTAGCAAGATTCAGTTAGAGGAAAGTCCAAAGTGCTTAAGGGGAAGGATAAAGCAGAGTCATCAGATTCTTGTCCAGCCTACTCCAAAATTATTTGTCTTACCTGTTTTGGTGAAAATTCGACTCAAAGAATCAAGTAGGTGCTCACACCAATGGAAGACAAACACCTAATTTATAGGAGGGGAATATTGATTGCAAATGACCAAAAAGGATTTTTTTTTTTAGAAATTGAATACCTGCATTAATGAAATAAATGCATATTCAATTGAAAATTAGCGTAACCTCTCCGCAAAGAATTCAATACCTGCATTAGGAAAAAAAACGTTACCCTTGACCGAATGAATACCAAAGGAATGTAATTATGTACCTATTTCAAATCAGAAAACTGTGAGAAGTGCAATAATGTCAGCAATGCAATCTAACTACGCTACCAAAACTCACATTTTAGGAAGAAGATTATACACTCATTGACAAAAATTAAGATTCTCGAATCAACTATCTCAAATACCAATACAATCAAAGGAAAAATATCTCACTGATTCAAGTAAATGATTGTTGGATGCTGGCAAACGAATATGCTGCAGTGACGGAATAAGCTGCAATGAAGGTTTCAATTGCCCTAGCAAAACAGAAAATTTCTCCATTTTCTTAGCACCGCTACCCCAAAATATCTTCATTAATCATCATACAGAAATGAAAGCACAACTCAACATACAAAGTCATCAAGCAATGAAATTTGTGCATACCTCTTTTGCTCAACTCTTTGATTGCACGACCTCCAAGCCGAGCTATTTTTGAAGCTAACATTATATTGGAGCAAAACTGAATCAGGAAGCCAAATTAGGGCTTCAAATTGTATCTCGCCAGCCTCCAATTTGAGAATCGGGTAGTTAGGGCCGTCGGGAATCGTCTGGGAAGAGAAGAGCGTGAACTGTGATAAGGGCAGCGGCGCTATTGAGCCACTTAGGAGAAGGTGAGGCTGAGATGGAGGAAAAGGCCCTTTAAGCGGCGTTATTGGCAGGCGATGTTTCTTTGGGCGCTATAATTGAGGAGAGCAGAGGCAGCAGGACTTGAGGAAGGGAGTTGTGAGGCTTTAATTGGAGGAGTGTCTCTTGGCCACTCGCGGAGAAATCAAGGCGTTGATTGTGTGATTCTCCTTGGATTTGGAAGCGACTGATTCGGATTCGAGAGGAGAGACAGTGAATTCGACGGGGGAGGGATCGAGGCCGAACTCGGTCATGCTGGTGGTGCGCTTGATTGTATGGCGAGGCCTCTTGCCGAGCAACATCGTCGGAGATCTATGAGAGGAGGAAGAAGAAGAAGAAAGTGGGGAGGAAGAAGAAGGAAAGCAGGAGCGGTGAGGATAACAGCCCAAAACATAGATCAAAACATACGAAGCCCAATGATAACAGCCCAAAATAAGAGTTAAATGAAGCGGGTCCCGGTACCGATTTCATTTACTTTCAGCAAAGAACGACTAACTTTTATATATATATAGATAAGATTATGAATTTGTACATGATTCTAGGGAGTGATTACATATCTAGTGAGTATTTATCCTTTCGTTTTTATTAGTTGAATGTCTTTTTTATTATAAATCTTACCCCTTTAAAAAAGGTAAACCATCCACTATAAAATACATGACCAATCAAACATAATACAACTCATGAGGGTATTTACTCAGCAAAAAGATCACATGAGGACAAGGCTTTAAGTTAAGAATAAGGATGGCTCCCAGCCGTTTATCTGGATATTTTGTTTTTAATCTCATCCGTCGGATCTGAAGCGTGAAACCACGCTCCTCTCTTCTTTCTCTGTAACAGAATTTTAAGCTTTCTTCTCCTCTCGCTCTCGCAT
Source organism: Oxyria digyna (assembly GCA_029168935.1). Taxonomy (NCBI): domain Eukaryota; kingdom Viridiplantae; phylum Streptophyta; class Magnoliopsida; order Caryophyllales; family Polygonaceae; genus Oxyria; species Oxyria digyna. The sequence continues at coordinate 57,925,414 of JAPVLV010000001.1, read as the reverse complement.
CAGCTTGCTCCTCCGGTCATCTTCTTCCTCCCTTCTCTACTCTGTTATTGTGCTCGTTTTTCGCTTCCATTGTTGCTTCTTCAGACGCGTCTTTGTTCTTCGCGCTCGTCCTCTTCAAAACAGGTAATTTCTGTTTTCATAGCTCTGAATTTGTGTTCTTCGATCTAATTGGGAATGCTTATACCTTCGTTTGTGTGTTTTTTTCATTGTATGTGTACTTCGAAGTTCCATACTGTTGCGTTTGTGTTTTTCTGATTTGCTCCTTCGGTCCTTTTCTTTCTCCCTTCTTACTTTGTTATTGTTGGATTTGCTTAGCTTGAATTGCTTAGTTCTTTTGCTTGTCTATTGTATTTTGTTATTTGATGTTGTTGTTTGAATCACATTCATTTGTTTTAAATCTTTTCAAATCCACATTGTTCTTTTATATGGCAAATTACAGGAAATTATACTATCTTCTACTACTTGTCGCCATGTGAACACCTATGTGGTTTGGAATGAACACATATGCCTTTTGTATATGAACATAATAGTTCTTGTTTAGTTATCTACTGTTTACAACTTCAGATGAACACGTATGTGTGTATGTATGAACACATATTACTTTTACAATGAACATGCAGTCACATCTTTTCCCTTTTTTTTTTGTTTTTAGGCAATTTTAAAATGGATACCAAGTTGCCTTCTATTTCCCCAAGCATGAGTGCTCAGTATTACACTCCTGTTTGTGATGATCAATTGAAGCCATATGTTGGTCAAATCTTTCCAAATCTGGAGTGTGTCACTAAGTTTTATGGGGTATATTCAAGCGAATGTGGGTTTGACATTCGCGTGAATTCATCAAAGAAAGACAAAACTGGATCGGGTATTATTATTTGGAAGTATCTTGTTTGCACTAGAGAAGGATTTAAACATGTTTCTCCTTATTCCGAGTTTAACCCCACTGCTGAAGTTGTCGTTAGGAGGAGAAGGAGGGTTCTAATAGATGTGTATGTGAGGCAAAATTGCGGCTTAAATTTAAAGCTGGTATTGGCTATGTGGTGAAAAATTTTGAATTTCGTCATACACACCCTTTTATGGATTTGTCTGAGATGGTTTTCTCTAAAGGAAATAGGAAAGTGACTCCATTTCATCAAGATTTTATTATGAACTGCATCAAGTCCAATGTTGGTGTAACCAAAAGCTACAAAGTGTACAAGAATTTAGTTGGTTCATATGCTAATGTAGGCGCCACTGTTGTTGACTTCAAGAATTTCATGAGGGGTTTGAATTCTTACATGGTTGGTTGTGATGCACAGATTGTGATTGATGACTTCTTTAAGAAGAAGGAACGTTGTGATGCATTCTATTTTGATTATGATGTTAACAAGGAAGATCAACTAACTCGATTGTTTTGATGTGATCCTATTCATCGTAAGAGTTTTTCATATTTTGGGGATGTTGTTTCAGCTGATGCTACTTACCAATTGAATAGGTATGATTATTTTTCTTATATCTCATAGTTTTTTATATGAACACAGTCAACCAATCGTATGAACACACGTGCAGATACATATGAACACATACACTATTTCATATGAACACACGTATATTTACATATGGACACAAGCACTATGAATTCTTATTTTCTATTTTCTATTCATACTATATGTACAATATGGTATTTTTTATATCTCATAGTTTTTGATATGAACACGGTCAACCAATCGTATGAACACACGTGCATTTACATATGAACACATACACTATTTCATATGAACACAAGCACTATGAATTCTTATTTTCTAATTTTGATCCATACTATAGATACAATATGGTGTTTATTCCCTTCACTGGTGTTGACAATCATAAGAGGTCCATTACATTTGGTGCTGGTTTGCTTTTGCATGAAGACATAGAATAATATTTTTTGTTATTTGAGAATTTCAAGAAGGCAATGTGCCATGGACGTCATGTTATTATAACTGATCAAGATGTTTTTGTTAAAGCTGCGGTGGAACGAGTTTTACCTGGGGTCTGCTCACTATTTGTGCATGTGGCATATAATGATGAAGGTTACTAACAAGGTAAAATTCTCGCCGGACACATGTGTTAAAATTGTAGATTCTTTTCATAAAAAGTTTAATGCCATTGTTTGGAGTGATGATCTTAGCCCCCATAGAGTTTGAAGATGCCTGGTTCGCAATTCTTCAAGAATTTTGTTTGCAATCTCATGAGTGGTTAGGAGTAATGTTTGAGCTACGCCGTTATTGGATACCTTCTTTCTTTCATGATGTGACTATGGCTGGCTCTTTTAGGACAACTTCAAGATCTGAAAGCGAAAACAGTTTCTTTGGGAATTTTCTAGGTTCCCAATCAAGTCTCGTTCTGTTTATGATGCAGTTTACTAGTGCGATGGAATTTCAACGACACAGTCAAAAGAAGCTGAATTTAGATTCAACTACTTCCACTCCTCGCATGATCACTCCTTTGCAGTTGGAAAAAAGTTGTGCAGACATATATACAATCAATGCATTTTATGATATTCAAGAGGAGTTATACAGTGCTACGTATAATTGTACACTTGCATCGTTGAAAAAGGAAACAGACAGTCACTACTATGATGTTGAAGCTGAATTTGGCAAGATATGTACAGTTGAATTTGAGGTTTCTAGTGGAGATTATCATTGTTCTTGTAATAAGTTGCGCAATCTTGTCCTCCCTTGTAGTCACATCTTCATGGTACTAAAAAAATTTCATATAAACAGTTTGCCTCCTACCCTCATCAACAATCGTTGGGCAAAGGAAACAATTTTGCAACCTATTTTTGAAATTAATGGTGTAGTTTTTTACGGTAGTGCTCAGATTGATGAGAAGAAGCGTTTGTTGGGTGAAATTATGACAGAAATGTATTCTTGTGTTGATGTTTTGGGTGATGATATTGGTGGCCTGAAAAGCTTGTTGTGTTTGACTAAGGAACAAAAGGCATTATCTGCAAGTGCAAGCACTGTTGAGCCTTCTGTGTCTATTTCAACAAGTAAGTATACATTTCAGAAATTTGTTGGTCCTTTACCAGATCAAGTTAGTGTTCACCCCCTTGAACAAGCAAACAATAAGTTCAAGAAGAGACGCATTAGGGGTGGTCAAGAAGTTGGAATTGAAAACTCAAGAAAGAAGCGCATAACATGTTCCAGATGCAATCAGTCTGGACACAACTGCACAACATGTCCTCAATATGTCCCTTAAGTTTCATGTCCTTATTTTTATATGCTATAGGTTTGATGAACACCTTTGGCTTTACGTACGAACACATGGTGTCAATCAGATGAACACATTATTAGTTTTTATGTTTTTTATTTTCATATGTTTCTGGATTGGTGAACACATATGGCTATCCATATGAACACATGTTGTCAGACAGATGAACACAGTTGAATTTTATAGTGAAGCTTGTGTTTCTGTAGTTTTTATTATCTTGTTATTTATCTTTTGTTAACATTTGACGGTGAACACTTATGTTTTGATACATGAACACACATTTGCATACTACATATTAGCTACTAAGGATTTGGTTTAAAATAATCAAATCTGAACACATATAATCACATGAACACATGTGTGTTTTTCAAATGAACACATCTGTATTTTCAAATGACCACAGTTGAACACATGTATTATGTAGTTTTATCTTTTGTTAACATTTTAGTTGAACACTTGTGTTTGAATACATGAACACAAGTATTTGATTTAAAAATGCAATCTGAAAACATATGGCTTAAGATTTGTTATGAACACAGGCAACCAATTATATGAACACACTTGTATTGACAGATGAACACAGTTGATGTTAAGTGCTAAATATTCAAGTTTTTGCACACCACAAACTTTTCAAAACACAAAAACATTAGTCATTGTTCTAACAATTCTACTACCACTTCCAAACACACACTATTCAACTTTTTACATCCAAATTCAACATAACTTGCAATTACTCTTTGTTCTTTCTCTTCGTTCCTGCTCCCTTGCTCTTTAACAATTTGTCCATTAAGGTTTGTATTGTCTTCTTTTCTTCATTGTACTCACTTGTGAGTAGAGCATAGCAGTACTTGATCCTCATGTCATTTGCTTGTCTCTTGTCTCCCATTATAATTCCAGGGTTCCAATCTGACAAGCCATTCCCCATGTATGTTTCCATATGCCTAATTGCGCTCCACAATCTTCCTTGTTCTTGCCCTCTTTCCAACTCATTTTCAGTACTTCAGTTTTTACTTTCTCTTCATTTTCCAATATTTCAGCTTTTGCATTCATCTCCATGTCCCTGAGGAGTCAGACAAAATGATTTCTCTGAAAAAAATTCAAGAAAAAGAATAAAATTATAATGCTTAAATATTATATCATTAAATAGTATAATTAAAATATAATAAATACTAACCAGATTCTTTGGAACGCTTCCATACTTCCCTGCATCGCCACTGTTGGAGTTGTCTAGTATGTGCACATGTGGATTTTTCACATTTATTGTAATGACATAAAAGTGGCCACTTTTAATGATTGGGAACACAAACTGCATGGCATATTAAAAAAACATTTATGTTAGTAATCACATATGTGCGTGCTTCGTAAGTTTATTTCTTACGAGGCGCGCGTAGCGCGCTTCGTTAACATACCACATGAATTATGAAATCATTCACATGAACACATTTTAAAATCAGTATATGAACACACAAGTTATTTTTTATTATTTGTGCAAAAACTTGTAAGAATTCAGATATGAACACATAAGATCCTTCACGTGAACACAAAAGATTACAGGTATGAACACATAAGAACATCCACATGAACTCATAAGAATATAAAATTTTCTTACCAGATCAATATTGTGCATCTTGATGTTCTTGTTCTTAAAAGTTTTAACATCATTGAAGTTTGCAATCAGTGCATCTTTGAACAAAGGATATGTGGCATTTTCTGGTGCAATTGGTGTAGTTACTAGAGGTATCTGGACATGAAAATAATAAATGAACTCATAAGAACATTCACATGAACAAAAAAGAAATCAGATATGAACACATAAGACAAAATACAAAAAAAATAATAAGTAATTATGTTTACCAGATGAAAAGTTGGTATGAAGTATCTCCAAGGTGACAGTGAACCTTTGTATCTTTCATTCTCATTTAGAATTGATGTGTAAGCATCAATTATTTCACTATCGATATAGTGCTTAATCTTCAATGACTCTAAGTCTTCTTTGTAAAATTTTCAGTCATCCATTTTAAAAACCAACATCCTGCAACAAATTTTATAAAGATATTAATCAATTTATTCTAGTTTTATATTCAATTAGGCATCCAAAACTACTTACTCTAAGTCTTTTTTGTTCCCAATTACCCAATTATAAAGCTTCCTCTCGGCCTCTGATAGTTTTTCAGTGAGATTGATTTCTCTTGTTTTGAATGGGGATTTCACAAGGTCTAAAGGATTTGGTATCCTTTTTTAAACCACTTCAGAAGCACTGCATACAAATGTGACCTGGCAAAATGAACACATAAAGTTAACACAACTTGAAAAATGAATGAACACATAAGCATTTCTATATGAACACACATATTATTTGTACCTTTTTTGGTTCTTTTTCACTTCCATCCTTCTTCTCAGCATCCTTGTTTCCCTCATCATCTTTCTTCTCAGTATCCTCCATATCATTACCACCACCACCACTCTCATTCCCCTTGACATTGTCGCTTGCATTCTGCATTTATATATATTTTTATTTGAACACTAAAGAATAAATCATATGAACACATTAAAGGTATATAAATGAACACATAAGATTTTTGATATGTGTACCTTCATAGCATCATCTCTCTCACTATCTTCAAACAACACAATCTCTGTAGCACTGGCTGTGGTATCATCTTTCTCTCCCTCGTCTATCATTCCACCACTTTCATTCTACAATATTCAATGAACATTAAACATAGTATTAGATGAACACACGCTTAGACATAGATGAACACATTTTCAAAAATAGATGAACACAAATAATATGTGTACCTCCCTTGTTTTTTCATTTTCCTTTGCATCCTTCATTAACATAATCTTGCTCACTGTCTTCCAACATCACAATTTCTGCAGTAGTTGTTGTGGTATTATCTTTTTTACCTCATTCATTATTTCACCACTTTCAATGCCTTTGAATATTTCCTTCTGCATATATTTAATGAACACCAATTAAAGAGCAGATGAACACACGATGAGAGATTTATGAACACACTTTGAAAGTTAGATGAAAGCTAATTATACGAACAAATGAACACAGATTAAATAATGAATGAACACATAAGCATTTCTATATGAACACACATAATATTTGTACCTCTTTTTGTTCTTCATTATCCTTCTCATTGCCTTCTGATTCCACTAATTCTGCTACAACATCCACTATGCTTTCACCTTTCTCTAACTCAGAGTCTGCCTTCAAATTCTCATCAACTTCCATTCTTGCATTTTGAATCTCAGTAGAAACATCATGCACACTCTCAACTTCATGTATTTCAGTATCATTTTTTAACTCGCCATCATCTTTTTCCTCTTCAGGTACACCCAGATCTACACCCTCCTGTTGATTTTCTTATGGTGCTTCTTCTTGTGTGATCACTAGTGAAACTCCCAAATCAAAATTTGGTGTGGAGTTAAAAAATACAACTCTTCGATTCTGAATTTAAAAAAAGATGGGGAGTTAGTAAATAACTGAAAAACATGAGCACGTGAACACAATAGTGATTTGCTATGAACACAGTAGAAGATACGTACGAACACATGAAAAAGAATAGATGAACACAACAGTGATAGTATTACCTTTTCAATTGCTTGTTGTATACCCTTTCTCTGCGTTCTTAAATATGTGTATGTTCTGATAGGATCAGATGTTTCTGTTTCCTTCTCTAATGTAGATATATCCTTCTCAGATGCAGTTGTTTCGCTCTGTTTAATAAATATTTTTGTGTTAGGCAAAACATTAATATTTCAACACAAGTTTGTAAAGTATTTTACTTACTTGCTCATTCATCTTTGATAATTTGCCAATAACTTGTGACAGTCCTTGAGTTCCCAAATATTCTTCATGTGCTTGCTTTTCTTGTATTGTCTTTTCAATCTCATCCATGCATTTGACAGTCATATCCCAGAACTCATCTTGATTGTTTTGGCTTTCATTTTCAGTCCCCTCCTCTGTTTGAGATTCTGAACAAAGCTTGACTTTTATAATCTTCTCACACTCAAAGTTAACCTTATTGAGTACACTATGTCCGGCTAGCTGTGTAGGGGTTTCCTTGTTCCTCTTTATGAACTTTCTTATCTTCACAACCATCTCCTCGGCATCTTGCAAGTAGCCTTCCATAAATGTCTTAACTTCATCATTTTGCACGTTGTCATCCTTTTCGTCATTTTGGATCTTGCTTGTCTGCCCTTCACCACTAAATATATGTTTTTCTCTTGTGTATCGTTTTCCAAACCCACCGTACTTTAGTTCTTCATCCTCCCTGCCTTTTAGCATTTCAGAATTCCACTTAGAGATTATAGGAAATGCTCTTTCAACACCTTTTCCTTTCAATGTCACCCTATCAGCATATATAAGTTGTATTTAAAAAAGATGAACACAATAGTTAGATTAGATGAACACAGCAATATAATAAGATGAACACAGAAGTGTAATCAAATGAACACAGAAGTGTAATCAAATGAACACACAGTTTTCAAGGATGAACACAATAGTAAGATTAGATGAACATAAACTAAAATAACATATATGATTTAAATGATCCCTCAGATTTACATAAACTATATATAATAGATGAACACAACAATATTTTGAGGTGAACTCATAAAGCATAAGCATTCGAACACATGTGTACAAGCACGTGAACACAAAGTAAATTAATATTGAAACTAAAGATTTACTTACCAAGAAAAGCAAAACAGGTCCTTTGTATGTACCATCTTCTGTTTTAGCCCATGCAATTGTAGTTTCAATCAGCTTATCAAATAAAAATGCACTCCAATTGTAGTCCTTGATTGTTTCCACATTATCAAGCAAATCCATTATCTCCCACTTGCATTTCCCATTGGGATAACTTTCCACCACAGTGTTGACAAAAAGCAAGATGAAATACCTCTTGAACCAATCACTGCCATCCTGAAGTGTCATCATCTTGTTCCTAATCTCAGTACAAGATATATTCCTCATAGTCCTTCCTGGGAAATCTTCGGCTAGTTTGGTTTTGAGATATTCACTTATTTTTCCTTTGGTTTGTAGCTCTATTCTGTTTGTTCTCATTGGTATTCCAAGATACTCATGTGGATCAGTTTCTATAATGACAATGTCCCTTGAATCCTTGTGTTTGATTACACATTTGAGCGGGTCAAACTTGCTTAGCACATAATATCCAAGTTGTCCTGGTAGATAAGTGACCTCCCACTCTAGCATATGTGCAAACCCCATGTCAATGACTTCTTGCCTTTGTGTATCAGAGAAAGCATAATCTTTATCATTAAAGTAAGTCACAAGCATATTTGGCGATGTCCTACAAAGAAGCCTTGTGTTCAGCTTGCGCAACTCTGAAATACCCTTCTTTTCAGTTAGATCTAAAACTTTTCCTTTTTCTTTTGTTGTCTTATACTTCTCTGACACTAAATCTTTCCCTTTCTTCTTGTTCTCTTCCGCCTTGGATACTTGTTTCTTCTTCTCTAACACTTCAGCTTTCTCTTTCTTCTTCTCTTGCCTCTTCTTCTGTACTACAATAACTTTCTCCTTTGCCACCGCCTTTCTTTTTGCTCTTCTTAGTCTTCTCAACATTAAGAGGACTAGCTTCATCTCCTCTCTTTCTTTTTTCTTGTCTAGTTTCTGCAACAATATCCTTGTGTAGGTTGTCCATCTTCTGTTCTTGTCAGGATGTACCGTGTTGCTATTTGAGATGAACTGCTTGACATGACCATAACAAGTGGATTACCTGTGTAAATGACCATATGAACACAATCAAATGATGTTGTAAACACATATCAAGGAATGAACACACATGAAGATTTATAATGTGAACACATATCAAGTAATCAATGAACACATATCAATGAACACAAACCTATAAGTCAAATGAACAAAAGAAATTAAAATTATATTTCTTACCAGCTATTTCAATTGGAGATTGAGATTCTTTCTGCATTTCTTGTTCTCTAGCTATGTATCTCATCTGCCTTGGTGATAAGGTTTGTTGATCTCCTATATTTGTCAATAAACATGAATTCAAATGTGGTTACACAAAAATACACAACTATATTCTTAATGAACACATTTATTATAAAATATGAACAAAAAATCATTTCAAGATGAAGACAAAGAAAGAGTATTACCTATTGCAGAGGTGGGGGTTGCTAGTGGGTCATGTTTTGATTTAGTTTTTTTTGTCTTCTGTCTGAATCATTTTGGCTTTGTGTGTCACTTCCACCTGAAGAGGATTTTGTGTGGGTGGGTGTGACATCCCTAGATGTTGTTTGGCTTGAGGTAGTTGGAGAAGGAGCTTTGTCATGGCTTGATTTGCTTCTGATCTCCCTCTTGGAAGATTTTTCTGTTTTATCTCCAACTGTTAGTGTTCCATAAGGTAGTTCCATCACTTTTGGGTCAACTAGTATTATCATTATACAGATGAACACGCATTAAGATTCAGATGAACACATAAGTTTTAACTAATGAACACATAAGTTTTAACTCATGAACACATATTTAAAGATAGATGAACACATTAGTTTCAGATGAACACATTTGTATTTCACTAATGAACACATATTAAGTAATGGTTGAACACATGTGTAAATCACTCATTAATACAAATTCAGTTATGGATGAACACATGTGTAATTCACTAATGAACACAAATTAGTTATAGTTGAACACATTTTTGCATTTCACTCATGAACACATAAATTATTACTCATGAACACATATTCAGTTATGGATGAACACATGTGTATATCACTCATGAACACATATTCAGTTTTGGATGAACACATGTGTAAATCACTCGTGAACACAAATTAGATATAGATGAACACATTTTTGCATTTCACTCATGAACACATAAGTTTTTCCTCATGAACACATATTCAGTTATGGATGAACACATGTGTTAATCACTCAAGAACACATGTGTTAATCACTCAAGAACACATATTCAGTTATGGATAAACACATGTGTTAATCACTCATGAACACATAAGTTATTTCTCATGAACACATACACATTTACTCATGAACACGTATGACTTGCCAGATGAACACATACACATTCACTCATGAATACATACACGTTTTACTCATGAACACATATAAATTTTTTTATTTGCATATTCTCGTCAGTTGATGAACACATATGCCTTTATTGATGAACACATGGACACAGTAACCGCCAAATCAGTTGAAATTAAAGATGTGTTCATCATGCAAGATATAAGACAATGATTAAACATTTTTGAAGTTCTCAAATGCCTGCATGTATGCATTAGCTTTCTTCGTTTACTAATTTTCAAGCATTAGGTCTTATTTGGAACCAAATGAACAGCGGAGATAAAGTTGAACAACAATTGAACAGTTAGGGCTTGTAATTTGTGTATTTTCAACTCGAAATCGAGTGCGTACCTGCAATGTATGCCTTCTTGTTCATCTTCTTCGTCATTGTTGCTTCTAGGTTTTGTTTATGGCTTATACCGTTCAACAAACTTCGAATACGCTAGAATCTTCAAGGATTTAGGTCGAAATCTTCAAGGAGTTGAATCACCACTTCGATTACACTCGATTACTCTCGAATTTGGGAGAAATCTGTGGAAACTGTCAAAAACGGTTTTTGAATTGGGAGAGTGATCACGCTTCAGCTTCCGGGAAAAGTGGGGTTATGAGGCTTCTTCATGGTTTATATAGGCGCGTGTTAAGATATTAAAATTTGGAGCGTGAGAAGCACAAACCCGTGTTGGCTGGGATGATGTGGGTTGTTGCGGATGGAATTGATCCTTATTCTTAACACTAAGGGATGTCCTCGCCGGAATCGAACTCACTAGGTAACTCAATCATTTTCCATGATTTTATAAACATAATTTCTAATTTTAAAGATTTTATTCATTTTTTATTCTTCGATTATTTTTATAATTAAGTAGGGAGTATTTACTTAGGAAATAAATTCTAACACAATATTACACTCATTCATAAAAAGCCATGTACACAAAACAATTTTATAAAGGGGATAAACGTTTGAGCCGAAAAAATTGAGTTTTGCACCGATTTAAAACACCACGGTGTGGAGTTTAAAAATTTACTTTATATCACGGTTCTGTCAAATCAGGGTTATAAGGTATACTTTTTACATCCACGTGTTATTTCAATATTCATTTTGCCACGCGTCATTTTTCAATCATTTTCCTTTTTGATAAAAAAAATCATATAATAGGAAAATTATAAATATGTGTAAATGTTTTTTTAGGATAATTAAGATATGCAAGATACTATGATTCTTTATTTATATTTTTAAAATTCTCCAAATCATATTTTATGTACTTTAATATATAAAGAGTTATTTTATAATTATATAGAAAGATTTCATCTTATAATTCATAAATTTTAAATACTTTAAAATATATATTTAAATATTTAAATAATGCTTGATTAACACTCGCTTTATTAAAAAATGTTTATCATACTAATTAAAAACTTTATATTAAAGAATTGATCATCTTTATACTTTAGCTATTTAGGTAATAAATAAAATTAAATAATTATTTTTAAAAATTCAACTAAATTTATATGTAATAGATGAACTAATTTTTTTTGATAAAATAATTTAACCTAAGTTATTTATTCCGTATGTATTAAAATTAAATTTATTATTTTTGCATATTATATTTTTTTCTTTTACCTTCCCAAACATTCAAAACAAAATAAAAAGTAAAAGTGCGTTGAAAATACGCGTAGAGAATACGAGTCTTAAAACACTAAGCATTCTTCTCTTCTCGTCGTCTTCCAACGGTCACAATTCTCTGGTTTCGCGCTTCTCCGTCTCGAGCTCGATCACCTGGTAATTCTAAAACTCTCTGCTTGCTTTACATCAAATTGTTTACTTTCTTTGCCATCTGTTTGTGAACAAATTTAGGAATTCGAGTTGTTTATAGTAGATCTGATCGGATATGTTCGACCGTGTTTGATAACCCTAATTCGATTGTGCTTATCCTACATCTCATCAATTGATTGTTATTTTATTAATATGTAAGTTTAGAGCGCTTTGAATCAGATAAAAGTTGCAGTCTTTGTGCAATCTAATTGATCTCTCGTTATAATTAGGTCGTATGCTTCGCTACTTGTGTTAATCACCTCAATTCTTCTATTGCATGTGCAGTTAATGTTGGTTTACATACTCCTCTACACCAGCCTGCATCAATCTTCTTTGTAGGAAGGTTAATTATGGCGACAGTGCCATCCACCCAGAGTCTGAAGATCAAGATCATTACCAAAAAGCCTAAACCAAGCACTGATGAATCAGTCAAGCCATCCTTGACTAAAGTTTGTCATGTTGTTACTGAAGTTAGGAGTAAGGAAATTGAGTCGGGAGTAGCGAAAAGCTGTGGCGCTCATGGATCTGAAGACAAGAAAGCAGCTGCACCCTGTAATGGAAAACAGTTGCAATCTGTTTGTGGAATGAAGCGTGGTCCAGAACCGATGTTAGATTTATGTGCTGTCAAGAAACATAAGCTTAAGATGGATGAAGCTCTGGTTAGGAAGTGTTCTCTGATTTTAAAGAAGCTTATGACACATCCATATGGGCAGGATTTCAACCAACCAGTAGATCCTGTTGCTTTCAACATCCCAGATTATTTTACCGTAATCTCTAAACCTATGGATCTGGGTACGATTAAATCCAAGCTGGAGAAGGATCTCTATGCTAGTGCTGATGACTTTAAGTCTGATGTCAGACTCACTTTCTCCAATGCTATGCTGTATAATCCCCCTGGGAACCATTACCATACGATTGTTCGGGAACTAAATTCAATATTCAGTGCAAAGTGGAGGTTTGTGTTGTCAAATACGAACAGAGATTGCATGCAAATCAAAGCAGATAATGGGCTAGCTGATGAGGAGAAGAAAGTTGAAAATGCTAGAAGTATAAGAATGTGCTCACCTCATATTAAGGCATCTCCACAAAGATCGACCCATGTCTTGAACCAAGAGTTGGTGAGGAAGATTCCAGCAAAAATCATCAGAAATCTGGATGTAAGTTTACTTGTGGCTATTTTCGTAATTTAACAATGTCTTCTTATTTGGGTTTGCTTTCTTTTCCTCCTGGAGATTTCCTAAGAGTTGTGTTGTTTCTCTTGTGAACTCCAGGAGGAAAAGAAGGATCAAATCAGTAAGGTAGCATCCAAGATCAGTAATTCTTCTGCAGTTTCTCGAGGTAAGGGTTTATTAATGATTTTTTTCCCCCATTTGTGAAGCCAAATCATGTAATAATCTTACAAAGAATTTTGAAAAAAATATCTGCAGGTGCCAAACTTTCAGTGCAAGCTGGAAATCGTTGCTGCAGTTCCATGCCTGATGTCTTGCTTAAAAGACCAACTGAAGGGACAAAGAATATGGGTTCTAAGAAAATGACAGAAGCTTCAACCGTAAAAGAAGGATACATTGTGCAGTGCAAGAACATTCAATTTGAAGGCATCAAGTGAGTTGAAGAAAGATGGAACTGAATCTCTGATCAAAGGAAGAAGACCAACTGAGTCCACCAAAGAGATGGAACCTAAAGAAGATGGAACCCAGTTCCTGGCCAAAAAGAGAAGAATAGCCGAGTCTACGAAAAGGACGGAGCCAAAAGGAAAGAAGGAAACATCAGCTGAAAAGAAGGTTCCATTGAGCATTGCAAGAACTTCTAATTTAAAGGCACCACCTTCAAATGATAAAAGATCTTTAGAGGTAAATTTTATTTTTTCCTGGAAATGTAAAATGTTCAGATATTCTATATGAATAGATAACTTCTTCTTCCTGGTCATGTTGGCTTGTAATACAAAGCGCTTACACATCCTCTCTTTCAGGAAACTGTACATGAGGTTGCTAAGAACCATAAGCCATTGGAGAAACGTAATTCTTTTGCCAACTCTGAAGGGGCTTTGAATTGGTTGGATGAAGAACCTACCTTTGCAAGTCATCATGCCACATCTGCTTCTCCTGCCTTCAACTCTAATGGTCAGTGCAAAAAATCTTTTTATACTAACTGATGTTTATGATACAGATCTCTTAAATTTGGACTTATATTTTGTATATCATTGATCAATCAGATTGGAGACCTACGCTTTGTGAAGTTCAGCTTTCTCCTGCCAAGGCCTATCGTGCAGAGATGCTGAAGAAGCGGTTTGCAGACACCATTTTGAAAGCACAAAAGCGGACACTTTTATCTCCTGTATTGCATGGTCAAGGTAATCAAATCTGTCCTCATGTGATTCATGTGTTTTTTTACCATGAAATTCAGTTTTATTATAAATGAAGCATAATTCTCCTTCCATTCTGATTGCCTCTGCTTACTTTACAGAGAATGTGAAGTCTGAAGATAAAGTCAAAGCCTCTCGAGATAGAAAAATGCATGACAACCGGTTGCAACTTCAAAGAGAAAGAGAGACTGCACGAATTGCTCTAGAAAAGGTAAGTTTTTACTGTATTATTTTGCTGATACAGTTAATGATTGGCTAAAAAAATCTTTTCTGAACGGTTATTATTGCCGATGTAGATGGAGAGATCGGTTCAGTTTGATGACAGCATTACGAGTCTGCGGGATCTTGCCTACATAATTGGGGATTCCTCTTTTGCTGGACCATTGAGAGGCTGCGGTGGAATGTATGCAGCCGCAACGCAGTTCGTCAACAGCAAGCTCAAGAGTCCTTTGGAACCCTTGGGTTTATACCTCAAGGAGGAAGACGATCTTGTGCTTGAAGACGATTATGAGGAAGGAGAGATTATAATCTGACCTTTCTGATTTAGATGTTATTTTTGCTAACTACTATTTCCCAGCAACTACTAAATTTAGGCAATGGCTATATGCACGCGAATCGATGCATATATGCACGCGATTCTGTGCGCTCAACTTATGCGCACGCATCTGTGCGCAGTTCTTATGCGCATACGTGTTTTACGGGGTATTACGGGTACTTTTGGTAAATTTTCAGAGTCTGTAACACCTTGTGCGCCTAACTACTGCGCACAGGTTGAGAATCTGTGCGCCGTGTTTCTGCGCACTCTTCAGACATAGTAGCCGTTGAAATTTTTGAAAAAAGTAGCCGTTAAATGTAAAACTGTGCGCTGAGGTTCTGCGCACAGGTGCTTTAGGGTTTGTGTTTGTGCGCGGATGGTTAGCGCACGGGTCTTTACAGTTTCATTTGGACCACAACGGTCATAAATGTGCCTATATAAAGCCACAATCTCTTCGTTTCCAACAAATTCATTCAACACCTCTTCGTTTCCAACAAATTCATTCAAAATGTATCGTCGTAATCAAAACTCTCGTATGTTAGAGTTGATTAATCAAAGTTGTGAAGATAGTGATGAAGAACACGATTGGGATAGCGGATCACAAGAAGAGGAAGACGACCCGAACGACGACGAATGGTTGGATGGTTTCTTAGAAGACGAAGAGTTCGGCGACTGGGATCCGAGTGGTGAATTTGTGGTTAGTATAATATGTTATAATTTGAAACATATGGTAGCGTAATTAGTTTCAAATTAGTTTCATATGCTAGAATAATTAGTTTCATATGCTAGCCTAATTAGTTTCAAATTAGTTTCATATGCTAGAATAATTAGTTTCATATGCTAGAATAATTAGTTTCATATGCTAGCCTAATTAGTTTCATATGATAGTCTAATTAGTTTCATATGATATCCTAATTAGTTTAAAGTAATGATTCGTATTTTGCCTTGTTATTTTGGTAGTAGTGTAATTGTCGCTCTACAATTACGTATAGGGGAAAGATTATTCGGATTATTTTAGAACCGCACAATATTGGGATACTCCGCAAGAATTGTACGAGTGGGCGAGATATAGAGGAAAGGAGTTAGTGATAGCTTTGGTAACGCGTAATTCAAGTCCGTACCAAATAAGTATTGTGTGCGATAGATTTGGAAAACCAAGATCTGGGAGGCCAAAGGTGAACAAAGAGAATCCAGAGTTGGCTGTTCCTAGGCTTAGAAAGTCGAAGTCGAAGAAGTGTGAGTGTAGATTTCAGCTACTAGCAGTGCGAAAGAAAAACATTCCCGGGGTCGCAGGAGAAAAATGGATTTTAGGTGTGATAGAAGGTCGGCATAACCATGTGCTACTTGTTAGTTTTCATGGGAATGCATTCATGGGTCGAATGACGGAGGAGCAAGAGCTTTGTGCTAGGCGGTGGGGAGATGGAACTGGACGCAAGACGCCAAAAGAAATTATCTCTAAATTGAGGGAGAAGTACCCTGGTAATGTTACTTCAAGGAGACAAGTTGCAAACTTTTTGCAGAAGGTGAATTACGAAGATCGCGGAGAGCTAAACGTGACACAGTGGTCGCTTAAGTTTTTGCGAGACCACGACTACGTAGTTCACCCACATAGAGACACGACAAACGGAGAGGTTGCAATATTATTCTTTGCTAACCAAGAGTCGTTGCGTTTGTTGAAGAAGTACCCGTACGTGGTAATTATCGATGCGACGTACAAGACAAACAAGTAAGTCTCTACAATACCTTGGTCGATATTTAGTTCGGATAATGATATATGTTCTGTAGTGATATATGTTAATGTTTCAATAGATATGAAATGCCGCTCGTAGAGATCGTTGGATTCACCAGTACACACAAGACGTTCAACATCGCGTATGCATTCACTAAAGCGGAAAGGATTTATCATTACACATGGATAATGATTCAATTGAAGTCATTATTCATAGATTTGGGAGTGATGCCAACGGCTATAATGACAGATTGCGAAGACGCGCTGATAAAAGGGATAAAGACTGTTTTCGGGAGCAAAGTTCAACATCTGTTGTGTTGGGTGCATATCAAACACAACATTGAGGCACA
Organism: Oxyria digyna; assembly: GCA_029168935.1. Classification (NCBI taxonomy): domain Eukaryota; kingdom Viridiplantae; phylum Streptophyta; class Magnoliopsida; order Caryophyllales; family Polygonaceae; genus Oxyria; species Oxyria digyna. The sequence goes on along the minus strand of JAPVLV010000001.1, from coordinate 57,908,313 downwards.
TGCTTCGACCATCCTAAAGAGACAAATTAAAGTGGAAGCCTTTGCAGGACAATGTTGGGGACTATTTTGCTCAGCTACTGAAGAGACCTATGAACTGCGGCTCGAACAGTTGAAGAGATCTTGGAAGAGCGGCCTTGTGGGATACGTCGAGAGAACATGGCTTAATCCTCACAAGACAAGTATAGTGAGGGCTTGGACAGATCATAAGCTTCATTTCCTTACGAGGACTTCAAACAGGTAAATATTGATATTTTTTAGTTAAAGACGATTATATCATAACGGCGTACTTTCTTAACTTACCAACTTAACTGTTTTTTAGAGTTGAAGGGATGCACAAGGTTTTGAAAGATATTATTGGTTCCAGCAGAGGGGGCTTTAACAGAGTGATCGTACGGATCCATCATTCAGTACTCCTTCAGATTGATTCAATTAGGGCGAGCATGAACATGTCTCTCTCCAAACGACCAACTGATTTTGATGATCCAAACATGCATCCGCTTGGAAGGGCTAGAGTCGGAGGAGCATTTGCCGCTGCCAACGCGGCTCGAGTCGCATACCGCCGGCCACCTCCATCCACCAACGCTTCATCGTCGGACAAGGTCGCCGGAGGTGGCTCCGTTCGGACGGAAGTCGCCGGAGGTGTTGGGATTGGGACGATAGTGGTGTGGTCGGGACCGGAAGAATGAGGGGGTTCAGAATCCATTGACGGAATTGTGTTTAGACGAGGGAAACGGTCGGAAATGGAGAGTAAATGATCGGCGCCGTCGAGCTACAGCAGAAAAGAAAGAAAAAGAAGGAGGAAGAAGAAGAAGTTGCGGCGAGGGTTTAATAGAATGTGTGCGCAGTGCTTCTGCGCACTCATTCTGTGCGCAAAAGTTCAGCGCACACATTCGGGAATCCGAAACGTCGTGCGCTGAACTTTTGCGCATTATATATTATGTGCGCTGTTTTAATGCGCACACATTTGACAGACATCGTCAGAATTTTCACAATTATCCCGAAAATACCCTTGTGCGCAAGAAAACTGCGCACCAACCTATGCGCATAACATCTGCGCACCAAATCGCGTGCATATAGAGAAAAAGTCGCGTGCATATAGGCGTTTCGTAAATTTATAGTTCTGGGGTTAGGACAAAGTACAGAAATTGACAAGGTACAAAATTTTGATGAATAACTCGTAGTTTGTAAATAGTATTAATGATATCTAGTATATAATATATGGTAGAGCTTAAAACTAGTTTAGCTCCCACGCAAGTCATGGGTTTTATAAAAACAATGCATTTACAAGTCTAATAATTCTTTGCGATGGAAATTGTCTTTACGATAGAAATTAACAATGCATTTACAAGTCAAGGATGTATATATAATGCAAATACTTTTATGGATTCGAATTTCAAGGATGTATATATAATGCAAATACTTTTATGGATTCAAATTTGGTAATAAAGGGTCATTTAGAGATAAATGATTCCCGTTCATTCAAATTGATCGGACAGCCCAGATTGCTCCACTTTCCACGCTGACAACTTCCTACCCACTAGCTTTTTGTGTGAAACACACGCGCTACATCGTTCCAACGTGATTCAAAATTGGAGCGAAAACTGTCTCTTCCCATTCTTCTCAAAACTTCCACAGAAAACCTCTCTCGCAAAAGGCGATCAAACCCTAACCTCCTACTCGCTTGCTTTTTCTTCGATTTCTCAACGAAATCACTTCGTTTTCTCTCGCCGATCATCAAAAACAACATACTCCTACAAATTTCGCGATGGCTGGCTCACAGAAGAACAACGAAGGAAGAGGTATGATGTTTAATCCCTAATTTTAGCGTATACGATGCTTTTTCCTGTGATTTCTCACTGATTTCTCTTCATTTCACTCCGTCGTTCACCAAAATCCATCAACTCGCTACTAAAAATGGCAGGATCTCAGAGAAGCCAAGTACCAAAAGGTATGGAGTATAATCTGGTATTTGCTTCAACATGTTAGATTTCGCTACATGCATGTTTGATTTGAATGTACTGAGTCTGAAAAGTATATTTGTATGAGTAGATCTATTATATTCGGTGTGAAATGTTCATTTGTATGTACTGAGTGGTCATTATTTGATCATGACTGTGTTTTTACTCTATGTTCACCAGATCTTGTAAATATCTTCATCAAAGTTCCTAACAAAGTTCATCAAAATACATGTTCATCACAGTACATCTAAATGTTCATCAAATATCTTGTATTTGTTCATCAGATCTTGTATAAACGTTCACCAGATTTCTTTTCAATGTTCACCAAAATTATTGTGATTGTTCATCTCATTGTCTATATAAGTTCATCATATGTCTTAAGATTGTTCATCAGATTTCTCTTATTTGTTCATCATAAACCTTGTGATTGTTCATCACATTTCTTACATATTGTCATCACAGTTTCTATAAATGTTCATCTCAGTGCTTATGTATGTTTGCAGTTATTGAATTTCAAGATGCAACATTAAACGTGGAGAATCTTGAAGTTATTGAATGTCCAAGAGGTATGAATATTATCCTCTTTATAAACTTTGTATTTTTGCACAATATATAACTTGTATGTTCAATATTACAGAGATAAGAAGAAAAAAAACAAATGACGGATCACAAAGAAATGTGTCATCCCAAGAACAACAACAACAGGAGGAAGAAACAGTTGATGGTAACTAATGTTCATCAACTCTTTTTTCTTTGTTCATCACAATTCTTCATAATGTTCATCAGAATGTTTAATAATGTTCATCATTCCTTTCATATATAGTTCATATGTATGTTTAATAATGTTCATCATGTATTTCAATATGTTCACCATCTTGTTTGATATTGTTCACCATGATCCTTAATTGTGTTCATCAACTTTTTACATATCTTTATACTAATAAGTTACTTTTAATGTTATAGCATCCCCTAAACATAAGAAGGCAAAATCCAGAAAAGTTGTTCATCATATTATTCTACAATGTTCATCGCTATATTACAGAATGTTCATCAAATCACTGAACAATGTTCATCGGGTATTTATAAAATGTTCATCTATGTTTCGAAGGATGTTCATCAAATTTGCACATAAAACGGCCATGCATGGAAAGGGTTGGCGTGACTTTGTGCGCGAGCATTCCAAATGATCATGCTAAGAAATGGTTGAGGTTGTCAATTGATAAAGAGATTAAGTTGTGGACCGGCACTAAGACTTGGAATGTTGTTGTCAAAAAACCCGGCAACAAATTCATGCTTGGAAAGGGTTGGCGTGACTTTGTGCGCGAAGATAATTTGGAACAGAAGGATGCATGCTTCTTTGAACTGTTGGGAGTTCGAGGCGGTATCTTTTACGAAGTAACAATCTTCAAGCATAAGCGCAGACTCGCGTAATTTGTGGTTGCCAGTTTCATCTCTTTTGCTTTTGTTTGCTTCAGATTATCTTCCTTTGCTTATGTAATGTTCAATTTGTACTATAGGAAGAATAGTTTTTAAATGTTTCCATAACTCTTTTCATATTCAGTTTGAACTACATTTGCATTAATAAATCAACCAACATGAGTACAAGAATTCTTTTGTTCATCTATATATTACAGAATGTTCATCAAATCACTGAACAATGTTCATCAGCTTAACTGTGAATGTTCATTGAATATTTAGCCAAAGTTCATCATATTAACACTGAATGTTCATTGACGTTAATCTCAAAAGTTCATCAATATGATAAGTAATTTTACTTGTCTTTGTCACAAATATTCATCATATTAACAATGAATGTTCATCGAGCTTAGATACAAAGTTCATCAAATTAACACAACAAGTTCATCACATTAACAGAGAGAGTTCATCTAATTTGATATTGATGTTCATCAATTTCTCCCATGTTGTTCACCAGATTATATATAATTGTTCACCAAGTAGATTACAAATGTTCACCAGAACTAGATTTACACAAAAAGACTTAAATGATAGTTTTAGAATTACTTAACTTCAAACACTTGTTGAAGTATTCTCAGAACATGTAGAGCGATTGTGTCCAGATTTCAAACATATTGAACAACACTTCTTCACCTTGTTAGAATTCAATCTAACTTTCTCAATTGTACTCTTCAAACGTGATGTTTTTGGCCTTCCTTTGTTCTTTGATTGTGGAGGTGGAAGGACAGATATTGTATTTGGTAAAGGACCAACAAACTTCTCAAATCTTGCCTCTCTGCTTTTTGTAGGAGTCTTGTTGTTACTCATAGAAGACGACTCAGCCTGAATGGATGAACTGTACAACTCACGCTTCTCCTTTAGAACAATCAACAAGTCTTTCAATTGATCAGAATCATGCTCAACTTCATTGATAATACTATGTATCTCAGACATAACATCATACACTAAAAGCTTCTTCTCATCCATCTCAACAGATTCTTTAAATACTAAACCATCAATCTCAAAAGTTGGCTTCAATGTTGTGCTCTTACTCCATCGTGTTAATATATATTGGTCAGGCATTTTCACATCCAAAGGTGGACCAACACATCTGATTACCAATATCATGTGACAACATGGAAGACCTATCTGCAAGAGCCTATTACAAGAGCACTTATATTCATTTGTGGATGGTAAGTGCTGAACCACAAATGATTTCTCAAAATGTCCACGAACACGGTAGTAATGGACATCACCCTCTGTGAGAGAATTAACCAAGGCAGAATCATAGGCAGATGAGAGAAGCTGAGTTTGCAAATCATCAAAAACAGGCAATGTATAGACATCACAAAGTTGAACTTCCATTTGGGTCGGTGTCTTGAGAGTAGGACGGCGAGTGAAAGATTCAAAGTCATGCTTACGATGAGTATGTCTTTGAGAATCAATTGCATTTTCAAATTGCAACATGAACACTACAAGGGATGATGATGAGCCAATGAAATGTGAGAAGAAGAAGTTCTGAGAGTCAGACCTCGAAGTTGTTCTAAGCAGGCCACCCATATGGACATTTTGAAAGAAAGCGGGAATCCATAAGTGTCGTAGATCAAACATTGTCTTGAGCCAAACATTGTCTTGAAGATTGAAATCATCTATAATACCATGCCAAAGCTCCTCAAAATCCACAGGAGGAATCTTATCACTCCAAACAATAGCATTGAATCTATCCCTGAAATCTTTATTTTGCTCTGGTTCAACCTTAATCTTACCCGGCACTTTGAACATTATGTGCCACATGCAAAAATGATGAACACTTGAGCTAAAAACCTCCTCAACAGCAGCCTTGACAACAACATCTTGATCAGTCAAAATAACAAAAGGTTTGCCTTTTTTAAATGATCAAACAACCACACATAAGATGGAATATCTTCGTTCAACAATAAGCCAAATGCAAAGGTGATTGAGCACTTGTAGTTGTCAACTCCAGTGAAAGGAACAAACAACATATCATACCTGAAAACAAAAAGCAAAAACTCATAATGTTCATCAAAACTGTATTATTTGTTCATCAAATGATTTAACAATGTTCATCATTACTGATAACAATGTTCATCAAAGCTGGGATAAGAATGTTCATCAACTGGTATGAATGTTCATCAATAAATCTAACAGTGTTCATCAAAACTTGTATGAATGTTCATCAATAAATCTAGCAATGTTCATCAATAAATTTTTATATGTTCATCTATAAATAAAACATAGTTCATCACAACTACAATGATTGTTCACCAAAACAAATAGGAATGTTCATCAAGACGGTTATGAATGTTCATCAATAAATTTAACATTGTTCATCATAACTACTTAGAAAGTTCACCAAAACAGGTAAGAATGTTCATCAACATACCTATTTGATTTGTATGTTGCATCAGCAGTCACTACATCACCAAAGAATGAAAAACTCTTGCGTGCAATCGGATCAGCCCAGAATAAACGAGTTAGTTGATTATGCTCATTGACATAGTATTCAAAATAGAGAGCCTCACATCTCTCTTTCTTGCGAAAAAGGCTATCAATTACCAATTGAGCATCACAACCAACCATATACGCATTGAGATCTCGGTTAAAATTCTTGAAGTCAACCAGCGAGGCACTGACATTTGCGTAAGATCCAACAGAATTCTTGAACATCTTAAATGCTTTGCTAGTCCCAATATTGGACTTGATACAATTCATAATAAAGTCTTCATGGAATGGAGTCAATTTCCGGTTACTCCTGGCAAGATGTCGTTGTGATTCATCAACCATATAATGTGTATGACGCTCCTCAAAAATCTTAACAGAATAGCCATCATGACTAAGATAGCCAAGCGCTAATTTAGCAACACAACCACATCTATCTAAATTCCTCTTCCTTTTTGATGAAGTGGAGTCATCTGCAGTATTTCCATCTACTTTCATATATCCATGCCTACTGCAACAAAGATACTTCCAAATTGGAACTTTGTTCACATCTTTAGTGCTAGTCTCTGACATGAAACGTACACTAAAGCCTGCCCTGATGGCATATTTTTTATAGAATTCGATATCATCTTCAATTGAAGCAAACACTTGACCTACATATGGCTTGTAAGAATCTTCACATAATGGTAAAAAGTATTTCGTATTTCCAGGAGAAATAGAAACTACACCATTGGCATTGGATTGATCAACACCTAGAAAATGTTCATCAGATATTAAACATATGTTCATCAAACTACTTATCAATGTTCATCACAAATCCTGTAAATGTTCATTACACATTGAAATGATGTGAATGATCATCACATCTAGAACAAAGTTCATCAAATCAGTATTAAAAGTTCATCAAATCAGTATTAAAAGTTCATTAAGACTGCATTCAACCTTCATCACATGTTTTATAAAAGTTCATCACAACTCCTGTCTATGTTCATTATATGTCCAATAGAATGTTCATGACTTCTATTACTGTTGTTCATCAAATCCATTTTAAATGTTCATCACAATTCTTCTAAATGTTCATCACATCACTAAAGATTCATCTTCAGTTTTTTAAATGTCCAATATATGTTCACTAACAGTCTTATTAACGTTCATCATATGTCTTGTACATGTTCATTAATTACCTCGGAAGTATGATGATAAGCTTTTTCAAAGCTTAAACATAATCAACAATAGTTCATCGATGATGTTGATCAAATTTGAGATAAAAACTGATTCACTATACACGAATCATCGTAATACTTCAACAAATAAGCTCAAATTGGAGAGAAACAGGGGGATGAACTGGTGAAACAAAGAAAATAGAAGCAAAACCTAGATCCATAGGTAGAATGAAAGAGAAACAAGTTAACGAATGATAATCGATGTGTTGGATTAGCGAACAGAACAATCAAGAGAACAAGGACACCTGAATACAAAAAATCAACAAAATCAGCTCACGCAAAAACAAAGGATATAGAAACGTAAACAAGATGTGGAAAACAAAATTAAATACGAAGCCAAGAAGAAGAAGAAGGAATTACGCAGCAGAGAAGAGAAGGCAAGATCCGAAGAAGATTTGTTGAAAAAACTTGGGGGAAAAGAAAACGAAGGCGAGAAGAAGAAGAAGGAAATTTACGAGATCTGTTGAACGCGCTTGTACACGCGCCCAAAAGTGAATTATCCACATCCGTCCGATCTGGCGAAATCAAACGGCCCACAATCATTCTCATTTATTATTGTAGCAACTATTATCACCGGACACTTTTCCTACTTTTATTTACTTATTTTTTAATTGTAAGGTTACGATTTTTTATTTCAATGTTTTAACCAATATAAACTAATTTCACTAAGATGTATAAATCTAGAAATTATATATTAAAATACACCTTTAGTTTGAAAATTTCGATAAATAGTTGAAATTATAATTATAATTATGTGTAGATATTGTCAAAAAGTTTAAATTAATAATAAGTTATACAATATGTATACAATCTCTAATTATAATCGAAATTATTTATAAAAATTTAAATAGAGCCCCCGTGCAAGGGAGAGATCTTCAACTAGTTTAGAAAGAAAAAAAAAGACAAACGATCTCACGATAAAATCTCTCATTGAAAATTACTCCCTCTGTCCCAATTTGTTAGTCTCATTTCAATCCGGCACATATGCCGATACACGTTTTGTATCGTTAATATCTCTAATTATATGCTAATAAAAATTATAATTATTTAATATTGTTAAAGTGTTCATCGAGACGAATCAAACAAGACCCCATATGACTATGTTTTTTCTTATATATTAGGAGAAATCTACACGATTCTCTCGATTTGTGAATAGTGTCACGAAATGAAATGGAACTAACATTATGGGACGGAGGGAGTAGGAAAATAAGGGCAAACAAATATCACAATGATATTGCGAGGTGGATTCTAGGGAGAAACTCCTTTAAGATAAAAACTGAGAACCAATCTCAGCCCTTAATCTATTATCACCAACGGCTCAGATGAAATCAAATAATTAAAAGGAGATAATGATGAACGGTGGCAATTTTGTAAATAGTTTTAAACAATAGAAAATTGACTGGAATACCCTTCTACTCAGCCCGTCATAATTTTGCCCTACGATCTCTCTCCCAGGCGACTTCTCCCATGGCGAACTGCGACTTCTCCATGGCGATTGGCTTCTCAAAAAGCTCGTGCGAAGCTTCCGAACGCAGGTAATTCATCAATTACTTTCCTCTTTTCAGAAACTTCAGTCTCCAATTGAAGTGGAAATTCTGGAATTTAAATCGAAATTTGTTGGGATTTAGGGGGATTTATTGGAAATGTCTCGCTAGATATGGTATTGGAATGAAGCAAATCATGAGTTTATTATAGGGGGATTAGCAGGAGAAGAAATGTCTCGCTAGGGCACCTGTTTTGAGGTTCGCTTCAGCAAGGAGGGCCGCTTGTTCTTGGAGAGTCCAGCCAATTCTGAAACCCTATCTATGGTGTTCAACAGGTTTGTTTCCCCCAATTGTGTGGGTTTGGGGATAAAATGGAATTTCTGTGGATTTGCTAATGCATTTTCTTATGTATCACAGGTCTAGCAGATTTGCAAAGCTCCAGCAGATCAAATGTGCAATCGTTGGAAAGAATCCCTACACCAGATTTACCTGCAGCACAGGTGATGCTATGGGGATGAATATGGTGTCCAAAGGTGTCCAGAACGTTTTGGAGTTTCTCAAGGATGATTTCCCTGACATGGATGTTATTGGCATTAGTGGTAAGCTAAGAAATTCAGTTTTGTACTTTTGTGTATAAAAAACTGTTTCAATCTTTGGATTGTCGTCATATAATGGTGTTCTTTGTTGTTTGTATTCAGGCAACTACTGTTCAGACAAGAAGCCAGCATCTGTAAACTGGATAGAAGGAAGAGGCAAATCTGTGGTGTGTGAGGCTGTCATCAAGGAAGGAGTGGTGAAGAAGGTTCTGAAAACAAGCCTAGCTTCTCTTGTGGAGCTCAACTTGCTCAAGAACCTTAGAATGTGAGGTAAGTTTTTTGGTGTTTTTCCTATTGTTTGATGGCATTGATTCTTAGAATTTCTTACCATCTTCCATGTTTGTTGTGTATTATAGGGCGATACCATGCATTGTGTTGCTAGAAGCTCCATAACACATTGTCTTAAGTGGCGTCTTGTAGAAGGAGATCTACTCCTTTAACTGATTCTCCTTTTTGCATAACAAAGATTTGCACCGTCTTCAAAAGGAGATCTCCACACCATTCAATTGGAAGGCAATACAACCGTGAGAAGAGTGGATTGTGCAGCAACATGCTTTGTGAGGCATCAGTGGAACTACCTATAGAGAAAATGAGTTGAAGAACATCAGGTTTCTTAAGCAATGATATTTAGGTGTGCAAATTATTTTGTGATAAATAAAACAATACTTGGCCCCTTTGTGCCTGAATGCTATTGGATGTGTCATAAATATTGGCATAGGTGATGCCAAATAGAAATAGCTCCCGGATGCAAGTGAGAGGTTAGGTTTTGTTTAAGCAAGTTGACCATGTGTTGACTTCGAAGAAAAACAAAGAAATTGTCTTTTTTAAAAAAAAAAAGCAAATAACTTCTTTCTAGCAGGGCTCAGCAATGGCAGGTGCACTTGGTGGATTCAATATACAACGTAAGGGGATTAACAATGAACCTTTATGTGTAAATGGTTGACCCTGTATGTGTACAACAATGAACATGTATTTCTTTTTATTATTTTTAGACTGCTCTTTTTATTATTTTGGTGAACCTTGTCAAAACTTTTGAAGACACCAAGACAATACAAAATTGTTAAAACGAAGCGCACTATGCGCACCTCGTAAGAATAATAATTATACGAAGCGCGCATAGCGATGAACACCTTGCAGCCGACAATTTTGGATTGCACATATTGAGCCGACAATTTGTGAACACCTTGTAGGTTCATAGGATTTTTCATGCAAGTTCATTGTTTTATTTTTTAGGTTCACTAGTTTTATCTTATGGATTCATGAGATTACCATGCAAGTTCATCCGTTTTAACTTACAGGTTCATTAAAACCGATGAACATGAATGGAGTTCACAATGTAGGTTCATTACTCTTTTTGATATTTATTGCATTGCTCTTGGCTTGTCAAATTACATGGCACAGATTCATGAACATGCAAGATAAGTTGATGAACTCACATCGAAAATACTATGAACAATTAGACAAACTTTATAAACCTGCAAATTAAAATTAAAGAACCCACAAGTTAAAAGTGATAAATCCGCAAAAAAAATTGCTTAAACCTGTAAGGAAAATTCGATGAACCCACAAAACAAAACTCATGAACCTGCTAGAAAATAATTCATAAATATGTAAGACAAAACTCATGAACCCGCAAGTTAGAACTCATGAACCTGCAAGTTAGAACTCATGAGCCCGTAAGTTAGAACTCGTGAACTCATGGCACGGATTTATGTGTCATGTTGATAGTGCTAAAATATCTAGGTTCATGGTATGTTGCTAAACCTAGTTCACGTATGCGATGAACCTAGTTCACGTATGCGATGAACCTAGTTCACGTATGCGATGAACCTAGTTCACGTATGCGATGAAATGTATATCATGGGTTCATACATGTGTGTTCATAACTAATAATTTGTAGGCTCATCAGTTATGTCTAATGGGTTAACAGGATTTTCAAGCGGGTTCATTAATTTTTTCCAGGTTCATTAATTTTATTTTTCTATGGTTTACATTTTAAGTTGTACGTTTTAACATTTAGTTCCTAAGTTTTAACTTGCAAGTTCACGAGTTTTAATTTATGGGTTCATTGAATCTAACTTGCGGGTTCATGATTTTTCTTAATTGATGAATTTTTTGTTCTTGCAAGTTCATTGTTATTTAAGCTTAGTTTAATAATAAGGAGAAAAATATGAACAAAATTACAAGTTCATGTGTATCAACGGGTAAGTTCATCATATTAACGTGTTGGTTCATACCGCTTATTTATGAACCCATTATATTTTTTTGTGAACCCGGGGTTTGAAACTTTGAATCTTACAAAGGCCACGAAAGATATTTTAGATAAAAATATGAACTTAAGTACATATTCATATGTTCCACGGAACCTTAAGTTATCAAATGATCATAACTAAGCATAAAATAGTTAATCTTATAGGTGACATTTTTCCATAGCAATAGCTTGTTTACTTTCAATTCCATATTACATACATTTTGTTCCACAGAACTTGTCAATAACACAATGCAACATAGCATCCAGCTTCTTGACTGCAGGCAAATTGACATACAAATCTGATCTAGGCCTTGTTGCCATTATTTCAAATGTCCCAACTCCCTGAATGTCCTGCATCTTTGGAACAAGCACAACTATGGAGTCACTCACACAACCGTTCCATCTCCCTACACCACATCTTCTTCCTCTGTGCTTGCCAATGGCTCCAGCCTCCACAATTCCCCAAATACACTAGATAAAAAATTTGCAACAGTTCTAAAATAAGAAAAACAATATCCACCAAAGAGATATCCATGTAATGAACAACAACTGAACTAAGATAGTTTACCAGCAAGATTTGAGATAGCAAAGAAACTGATCATGCATCCTCTGCATCATCATGTTCTTTAATCCATTTTTTATAATTTTGTTGACCTCAATTCTTTCAATAGTACTTGCCAAGAACGAATAAAGAACAATGTCAGTAGTATGAACTTAGCCTTGTCGAGATACTAGACAGTAAAAGAAAAGGATGCTAAAGAAGTATCTATTTTGAACAAATTCAGAAAATTGTGAGTACAATCACAATGGATTTAATTTTCAAGTTGAGTTTAACTTTCAGCATGGCTGGAAAGCATGAATGATTTATAGTATACAAATATCCGCCTCCAGAAGAAATTAAAAACAGAAACATTATTTAGCTTATCATTGACCCTCTTATTGATGACTTTAGGAAACAATGAGAGGACAAAAATGACAGTACAACAACATTTTATCAATGACTAAAAAACTCAATTCAGATTAAGCAGTTGTTCAAAAGAGGTGTAGTTTACAGTATCTTACTCTTCATACTCATAGTATCAAATCCGACAACATATATCAAAATCATATAGAGGTAACATGTTCAGGAAAAAGGTATACAAGAGAGAAATTATACCTTTAGTACACCACATTCTTCGGTTGTAAGGCGCCCAGCTGCTAAGGTAGTTCCACCAGCAAGAAAGCTTGAATGATGAAACTTGCCCTTCTTTTTCTACACCAGTCATCAGTTAAAAGAAAGAACCAGAACTTTGCCAAAATTTAAAGAGCAAAAACCAGCTTGCATATTTACAGTGAATTCCCACCTTGCCAATGTACAGCCTCTCAGATGTGCTCATCACAAATATCCACATCTCTATTGTTACTCACTTAAAGTTGCAGGGTCGAATTTGCAGTCAGGTCCGCACTTGCATCATCCATTCCCAGTTGTTGTTACTCACATCTCTAATGCCTAGAAGCCTGAACTTGAATGCCTAGAAGCCTGAACTTGAATGCCTAGAAGAATGAACTTGAATATTTAGAAGTATGAACTTGAAGAAAAACTAATTTCGATGAGCACCTACACAACTCAAATTAGAATAACCACTACATTCTGTGAGCAAACACCAAGCATTCTAGAGTTTGATTTGGGATTAAATAAAGGGCTATACAGGGACAATGTTCAGTTAAGCAATTGATCAAGGAAAATGGAATAGACATGATGAAACTTTTGAATTCAATTCGAAAGTTGAACCTCATCCAAGCACCTCTCAATCGCGTGTTGCAGCTTAGATAACTGAGTAGTCCAGGACCTCGATTCCTCCAATGGAAGCTTGATGAACTCTTCCTCTCTCACTGGTCATCCATTTGAAGCATCAAAATCAAAGTTTTTCGTACCGCTTGAATGTTCGAGTCTTCAGGATCGTCAAGAAACTTTGAAGTGCTGAATTGAAGAAGGAAAAACAATGGCGAATTGAAGATCGAAAAGGGATTTCGAGGAGAAAATCGCCCTAAATCAGTAGACGGAGGAAGAAGAAAACAAATAGAAGAGAAAAAGACTATATTACCCCCTCCTTTTCTTATTGAAGTATAAACCTTAGAACGAATATGAGCTAAAGAGTTCTTATTTTAAGGGAGTTCATATCCTAAGGGAGGTCCGCATTTGATCCTTTCTCTTGATATTGCATACAATGTTTTTAGATATTACTATTATGTATTAAATTTGGGTCATAATCCTATTAATTTAATAACGAAGACAAAAATAAAAATATTACAAATTAGTAAAGTATTGATTGTCGTATAACTTTTCTATAGTTTTAAATAAGCTAAAAAGAATAAAAAAGTAACAGATATTGTAAAATGATAAACAATTAAAAATTGAAAAGTAATAAAATATGTGTAATATCTAAGATATTATATAGTTTTTTTTTCAATATACGTTATTATTTTTTATTTATATATCTCTAATGAAAATATTTTTTTCAATTAATAAATTTTAAATATAAATTTACCTTCCTAATTTTAAATATAAATTTACCTTCCTAATTTATCTAGATTGTATACATAAAATGACATTTTTTAATTTCTGGTCGAAAATGGTCAAAACCTGAAATTATCACTCTCGAACTAACATGAGAATATGTGCCCAGAATATGACTTGATTAACAAAAGTAGAGTATGTTAATATAACTATTAAGTAATTTTTTTTTATTGTTTTAATAAATTATAACGTTGTTAATCTGAATCGTCCGCTAACCTGTATTGAGTATTGACAGATCTAGCTAGCTTGACCTACTATAAAAATTTACCCTATACACCCTCAACTTGAACCTGGAATGATCGAATCCTACTTGACCAATCTGACTGGCTGCTCTAAATATAATTGTATTAAACCACCGTGTATATAAGCGATATTACCTCAAACCACCCGTTCTTTTGAAAGTTATTTTTCCCATATATAACAAACTTGTTTACGAAAAAGGTTGATGGCGGCGATGGGCGGTTCATTGTTTACTGGTTGTTTTTATGGATGGTGAAAATTAATTTTTAATAAAGACGGTGGTTTAGAGCTCGTCTATATAGAGGGTGATTTAAATTATTTTGCCTAAATACTAATTATATCAATTATTAAGATAAAACCTAATATAAAATATCTTAAAACTTTAAGAAATTGTACAATTTCCGTACACGGTACAGAAATTAATCTATTTTTGAACTATATACAAGTATGACTTAGGGGATAATAATCTCATCCTAATCCTAATCATAATATATATAATTTTTTGGGGTGGTTGGAAAATATTCACACAAGATATTCACAAAGATATTCATGAATATATTCATCTTGAGTTGGGCTTTTACTTGGCCCACAGAAAAAAAGTTCAATATTAAGTTTACATTTTTAATCTTATATCATATTTTTCATATTATAATTTTCAATTATAATATACCAATATTATGATTGTTGATCCACATCAAAATACGAATTTAATGTATCGGCAAAAGTATACTTATTTAATAAATTTTAAAAAATACAATATACTTTTATTAAAATAAAACCATGTAGATGACTATACAAATTAATATTTCGTATTATATAGTTCAATATCGAGAAATAAATATCACTGCAATTTACTTTCCCAGATGCCTCCTCCACTTGCACTGACCATGTCTCCTCCAAGCTTTATTTGCCCGAATCCTGTCGACGAGAAGAACGACGGATGGTGGAGGAGAAGTCGTGTTGGAATTGGATCTGTTGCAGAGCGTCGGGACGACAACTCTTGTCGATGTAGAATTGATCCTTGGAGGTTTCTCCAACGTCGTATTGGAACGAGCCGACAACACCGGCGTCGAGCTTCTTCTCTTCAACGAACCGACTCCATCTTTTGGTTGCTGGAGAGGGAAGCACAGGAGCGCCGTCGGAAACAAAGATTTGGCGGAGCGTTGAGTAAAGTTTGTAGTGATCGAGAGGAGAAGACAAAGAAGAAGGCGCGTAACTACTAAGTTACAGGAATTTTTGCAGTGTCGGAGGCTGTGACCGATCTTCTCAATGCATTTCCCCAAGAATACTAAGCTAAAGGAATTTTTTTTTTTTCCTGGCTTTTTTTCAAAAAAAAATTCAATTTAGGCTCGTTTTGAAACTTATTCCCAACATAGGCGCTCTCAGGTGGTTTAGAAATTTTTCACGTTGAAGAGACGCTGGTTTTGCTAGCGTCTCTCAAGCGAAGCACAAATATTATTTTTAAAAAAAATTTCCCAGCGTCTCTTATACATGTCATGTTTTTATAACTTTGTTTTCAAATTATTTCAATTTAAATTTTTTTAACTCACACGTATACCAACGTCTCTTATACGTAAATATATATAAAAAAATTATATGAGAGGCTGGCAAAACCAGCTTCTCATATATATCAATTTTTTTAAATTGATGATGTATACGGGACACTGATTTTGCCAGCATCGTACAAGATTTTAAAAAAAAATCAGTCACGTCTCTTACACTAAACCCTAAAACCAGCGCAACCGCTGTATATGCACAGTAGTTTTGACAAAAAATTAATGCTTGGGTGGTTGAACGTTGGTAGTTCAACGTTCTTCTTCCACTTGCTCCCTATTTACTTCTTCTCTTTAAATTCTCAATCCTTCCTTCAGCTTCTGTCGGGTAACACCTCCCTCCTTCCTTCACTTTCTTCTTTTTTATTCCTTCCAACAACAGAGAAAGAAGGGCTTCATTGAAGATCATTCCAACAGTAAAGAGTGAAAAAGCATACCTCTTTTCGTAAGTCTTCTTCTCTTATTCTTTTAATATTATTTCAAACATTCTGATTTTAGTTTTTCTCTAATTCTCATTAAAACCTTCTCATTGTCTTCTTTTCTTCACACCGAACAACAAAGATCGAACAGGGAAACGGGCGAACGTAAAAAATTCAACAGAGAAAACTTAAGCAAATTTATGCACCTATTCTTTTTCTGAATGAATTTTTGTATGATAATAGTGATAGAATAGGATTAAGTATGAGATAGGGCATAAAACTCAAAATGGAATGGAATTTTTTTTGTATGATAATGGTGATAAAATAGGTTTAATTATGAGAATAGGTTTAAGAAGAACGAATTTAGTTAGAAACAGTGGTTTAGGTTTAAGGATTAGGTTTAAGAATTTTATTAGTTTAGGACATAAAATCAGGCTTGGCTTGGATTTTACTATTTTAGTCGGAAATAGTTATGTGATAATCATATGTATGTTGATGTTATTTGCATGCTTAGAATGGAACGAGATAATTTAGTTGTCCGTTTCTAGTAGAGTTTCTATGTTGATATTATTTGCATGCTTAGAAATAGTGGCTTACTTTCTTGGTTACTATGTGATGTATGTTAATCATAATCATGCATGTATGAGTAATTAGGGTTAAAAACAAAAGTAAGTAATTAAAATAGAATGGAACGAGATAATTTGTGTTATGGTTAATGAATAAATTAGGTAGTTGAAATTTTAAAAAATGAAATATAGCCGATTGAAATTTAAAATATTATTAAGGTTAAACAATCAAAGTAATTAAGTTTAAGAATTTTAAACCACAAATGGTAGTACATGGAGAGGGAAACAATGATTGTATTGTTGACAACTGCTTTATCGATGAGTTTGGTCTTGATCACGAGGATGACATCGATCAATCGTCAGAGGACGAGGATGTCAATGAAGCTGATATAGCTTGGGTTAACATGGTTAGAGAAGCAACGCAAATCACCCTGAGTTGGAATATGACTGGAGAGCCTGATCCAACATTGATGAACTCATGGCAAACTTGGATTGGAATGGATCCACTCCCAAATCAAGATAAATTTTGCACATGACAACTTTTTGGTTCACATGAAGAGCTGAAAAGAAAAATCATAGTATATTCAGTATCCAAGAGGAAGGAGTATAAGGTGCAAAAGGCCAGAGATCGATGGTACACAGTTGTCTGCGTGAAAAAAGACCAAGGATGCACATGGAAACTATCAGCTCATAAAGTCAATGGGCTTGACAATGTGTGGAAAATAAGCACATACAAAGGTCCTCATGTCCCTAGTTGTGTAAGAGATGCCATGCATATGGATAATCGTAATATCTCTCAAAACTTCATCGCTGAAGAGATAGTTTCTCTTATCCGAGTTGACAAAACACTGAAATCTAGGACCATTATGCAGATAATACAAAATTCATACCAGGTCTCCATTACGTACAAAAGAGCATGGGGTGGAAAATAAAAGACAATAGCTTCCATTTTCGGTGATTGAGAGGAATCATATGTTATTTTGCCCCGGTGTATGGTTGCAGTTGTACAGTCCAATCCTGGTACTGTTGTTGAATGGAGTACGGTACCAAGATTGATGGGAGTGGATCCATCTTCCAACGTGTTTTTTGGACATTTGGATAAAGTATCCAAGGTTTCCAACATTGTCGGCCTTTGATTACTATTGATGGAACGCACATGTATGGAAAGTACAAAGGTATTTTACTTATGGAAATGGTTGTGGATGCAAATCAAGAGATTTTTCCTCTTGCGTTTCTTGTGTTGTTGAGAGTGATAATGGTTTGAGCTGGCCTTGGTTCATGGATTTAATTGGTTGTCGAGTAACAAACTGCACTGGTATGTGTGTTATATCAGACAGACATCCGGGTATCATGAAGGTTGTGAGAGATCTACAACGTTGCAGAGCGCCAAATGCATATCACATGTTTTGCGTTCGCCATGTTGTTTCAAATTTCAACAAATATGTTGGAAACAAGCACTTGAAGCGATTACTTGGTTCAACAACATACAAACATGAAGAGGCGAAATTTGATGTTGGGTTCTCTACTTTGTGCTCCAAAAATGCAACGGCGAAAAAACGTTTTTGGACAACATTGAAAAGGAAAAATGGTCCTTATGTCATGATGGCGGTTTCAGGTATGAAGTGATGAGAACCAACATGCTTGAGTGTTTCAATAGGGTGATGAAGGGTACCAGAAATTTACCTATCACTGGTCTTGTCCAATCGACGTTCTATAGACTTAATTCCTACTTTGTAGAGCATCTTGGAAAGGCAAGAGAGTGTAATGTTGCATGGCAACGATACGCTAATGCGGTGGAGACGTTGATTGAGAACAATGTTACAATAGCTAGTCGTGCACAAGTGATCTCATTCAACGAATCAAGACATGTCTATGAAGTGCATGTTCCACCCGTCCAGGAGGCGAAATACAAGTAGTGTATTTGCCGTTGCTGGAGGATCTAGAGACTGCAGCATACTACAGCTGGAGAAGTGCTACTTTGGCATATCTTTACTGCAACTTATGCAAAGACATAGAGGAAGAGCACTCTCAAATAGGCGGTCCATTGATCTTACTTCAGGTATATAATATCATGATTGTGGTTATGGGCATGGAAATGAATGTCGATTGGGAGGCCGAGGTGTATCGGTGTCTCAAACCCGGAGCTAGATGCCCTAGCGAGGAGAAGAGATAGAGGGAGGAAGGCCAAGGCTACCCTATGTGAAGGGTCACAACCTCCACCATTTGATGACCAATTTCTAAATGGTCAAGATTCACTTGCTTTGAGGTAACATTAATCATTATTGCATATATATCACGGGTGAGATCTTATCAATCTCATTTTTCATTTAGGTGGTTGAAGTGTGATTATGTATATGATGGTAAAAGTCATGACCTTTTGTATTATCGAGATGCATTGGATAGGCTAAGGAGCGATCAGGTTTGAATTTTTTTTATGTCTAATTGCATAATACATATACTCAAAATACTTAAGGTCGTTTTATTTTATATTTAGTTTGTATGGGAGCCCTACACAACAATTGAACTAGGGAGGCTTGCTAGAATTTGTTTATTAGGATCCAATGTGTGGAGGACCCAAGCCCCTATGATTTGTTTTGACATAGTTGAGTCGCATCGACCCGACCGTGTGAGGTGTCAATTCGGATTTCCACAACATGTGCCAGGTGGGTGTGAAAACTATACTGAGTTGCATTTAGTGAATAGAAGGGGGAAGCATGAGACAAACTGGAGCATATTTCACAAGCAGTTTATAGATTTGTAGAACATGCGTGCAGATTGGATTGTTATGGCTCTCAATGACCCATATTAGTTGAAGAACGGTATATGGGCTGGTACATATCAATTACTCGTAGATTTATTAGTCCACATATTCGGCCGCCAGTAGGACAATATCAACCATTGTCCCAAGACTTGTATATGGTGGTGAGTATGAAATATAACACATAAATTTAAAATATTTACATTGAATATTTCAAACATACTTATAATTATTTTTTCCCAGTGACAACATGTGTCGACGCAAGGGATTGATGTGCTAAACCAATTGTCTATCGATCAATCATTCTTCTGTAGCCAACAAGATATGGGGAGAGGATCTTGTACTTCAGATCCTCCACTAACTATTCCACCACCCTATATTCCGTCAGCGCCAGCGTCTACGCCATCAATGTCTTATCCAACGTCGTTTCCCATGGCCTCTTTAACACCTCCCCTTCATCCTACATCACATCATGGGTTTCCTAGTTCTTCATTGAAACCTCTGCCCCCATTTTCTGTCATTTGAAGAGTGCTAGTTCTTCAAGGCCTGTTGTTGCACCGTTGTTTTCGGATCTCAGTGAATATGCATGGACTTACTCGTCTCAGTATTCATACATGACATCATCAATGCATGCACCAAGTTCATTTATGTCCACTAATGCTTCAAGTGTATTTATTTCTCTCACTATGAACATAGTATTTGTGGGTTTGGGTTTGAGCCTACGTTAGCACCTATCCAGGAGCTAAGCAGGGAAGAAGATGATGGTGAGGGAGACAATGAAGACGAGGATTATGACTAGGATTACGACGTATTAGTCGATGTAAAATTTTCATGTTGAATTTTATAAGTTTACGCATATGTTAATCAGATTTATTAATCAACAATTTCGTATTTATATTATTTCAAGAAATAAATAAAATGTAAAGAGGCGCTAGAAAACTTTAATATATATGAGACGATGGTTTCGCCAGCGTCTCATATAATTTTTTTTTTCAAACATTAACGTATAAGAGGCGCTAGAAAAACCAGCGTCTCTTATACGTGGGAGTTAAAAAAAACATTACATGTATAAGAGACGCTGGTTTTCCCAGCGTCTCTTATACATAAGTTTTTTTTAAAAAAAAGTGTGCTTTGTAAAAAATTTCTGAACCTCACAAGAGTGCCTATGTTGGGAACAAGGGCCGGCCAAATGAAGGTAGGTTAAAAAGCATTTCTGAGAATGTCATCGTTGGTTCATCAAAGGATAAAAGGGTGTGCAGCATCTGTCAAAAAGCCCGGTCACAACAAGAAGACATGCAAGTTCAAGCCAGAATCCTTACCAGTTGTTTGATTTTCACATTTGTTTTTTGATGCACACTGTTAAGACTTTTGATGCAAATCCTTCAGATAATTGGTGCACATTGTTTAGAATTTTAATGCACATTTTGTTAGGCATTTTCTGGCACACATTGTTAAGCACTCCAATGCATATTGTGAAGATTTTCGAAGCACATTGTTAAGTTTTTTGAAGCACATTGTTAAGCACTCTAATGCATATTGTGAAGATTTTCGAAGCACATTGTTAAGTATTTTGATGCACATTGTTAAGCAATTTGATGCACATTGTGAAGCAATTTGTTGCACCCTGTTAAACATTATAATGCCGAATGTTAAACAATTTGTTGCACTGTCTAAGTGCCACAAGAACACAAAACATTGCAAACCAAAGAACTTGATTTAACCCATCTGAAAACATTGTCAAGTAAACTGTCTGATGCGGGGATAAGCCGCAGTTGCCGACCTAGACACCAAACTCGAATAGGAACTCGAACAGAGAAGAAAGGCGGAATTAGAATGAGATGAAAGAAGGATAAGTCGAATGATAGGCCAATTGGAACCAAATCAAACAACGATAAAACCCTTGAACTTAAGAACAAGAACCTTACCGAATGATGAAGAAACCCCAACGGATGATTACAACCAAACACAATGACTTTGGTGGGTCAAGGCACCTGGAGGTTGCTCTATGGAGTCCCGATAGCACCAACCTTATGGAGGAGATTGACACACACAAGCACAACTAGGGCCAGCTCAACGACAATGCACACGGGGCACTCTTCTCACAAAAGCTCTCTTTTGGGAGGAAAAAACGATAAATGTTGTATTCAATATCAAAGTCTGGGGGGGGGTAAAACAACAACTAAGGCAGCCTTATATAGGGTTCATAAGGGTGTCAACTAAATAAATAAACAATAAAAAGTATATCCTAAAATAATAATCCCGAAAAACAATAAAACATCCGAAAATAATGTTTCAAAAGGAAGCCTCGGCGAAGTTAAAGAACTCGCCGAGTCTCCTGGCCGCGGGCGCGGTTATGGAGCCGCGGGCGCGGTTGTAGAAATGTCGCCGACAGCTCTTTTTGAAACGGCTCGTTCTCTCTCGTCCAAGATTGGAATTGAGCGATTCCAAAGCCTAGAGTTTCGTCTTGAAGTCTAGTTTATTTCATCTTCAGTACTTGACTTCTCATCTTGACTCGAACCGGATCTCTACGAGCTTGAATGGCTACAATACGAGCTCGGGCTACTATCAATGACTTGAATGATGGCTCATAGCGATCTTTAGCCCTAGCTCCAGTGGTTAGCACATCTTTAGATTTAGGACGAGGCGTCCTTGATGATAGCTCAGATGCTCCCGCATCATTCTCCCTTTCTTGAAAAGGATTCGACCTCGAATCATATTTGATATGAATGATTGGACGATCTTCATAGGCGTCATCCTCTTTAATGCACAACTTCTTCTTGAATGCCTTGAGTGCATAGCTCCACCTTGAGGAAACGATGGATTGTTGTTGGAGTGCATTGCTTTCATTCATTCCTTTAGCTCCTTTGTCCTTGTCCTTCCTCTTGTCATACTTATCAGTGACCTGCAAGAGAACCATTGGTGGAAGAACAACATCTTTTCTAGGGAAGGTAAACGAATAACAACTAGCAAAGCCATCATGAGCAACTCTTTTATCATACTGCCATGGATATTCCAATATAAGTTGACAAGCTTGCATAGGCACAACATCACATAAAATATCATCATAATGTTCTAATGTCATGGCTTCCTTAGCATGCTTGTTCAAGTTCCAATCAACATAGTCATTAATCCAACGCAGTTTTAAAGGACTAGGGTAGCATAATGTAGCAATTTGCAATTTAGTTTTCAATTCCATGCTAGCAATATTACCACAACTATCTTCATCAATAATCATGTTGCAATCCTCAACTTTATCTAGACAATGAGTTTCTCCTAGAATTTCAACACAATGAGCAGTTTGTACATGCAAATCCTTCATATCAATCAATGAATCAACATGCTCATAATCAATTTCAACCTCATTATCTAAATCAGTTTTAGGATCATCAATACAAACAACATCATCAATACTACCACCTATTTCATATTCAATCTCAATTTGTTCTAGGTGATTAAGCATATCAGGACAATCATTAATCATATTGCATTTCCCTCTACATTTGAAAAACTCAATATCTCTAGCTCTAGTAGAAGGGTTAGAAGTACTTCCCTTGGGTCCAAGTTTGGCTCGGGGTGCAGCCGGAGGGGTGTCACTTCTTGGTCTATCCCTATCTCCTTGTAGCTCCTTGGAAGAGGCATCTCGTCCATAATAAGAATCCTTACGTCCTTGCTGATTTTTCCAAGTGTTGGAAGAACCATGTGCATTCCTATTCCCTTGATTCCTATACTTAGTCTTCCTTTCCACTTTGATGGCTAAGTGCAGCAACTCATCCATAGAACTATATAGAAACATTTCAATTTCATTAGCCAAAAATGAATTGAGAATACGAAGATACCTTGCCATTGTCGCTTCTTCATCCTCAATCACATTGGCCCTGACCATGGCTATTTGCATAGCATTAAAGGTCTCTTCTACTCCCATTGATCCCTGTTTCAAATTCTCAAGTCGCTGTAGAAGCTCTCTAGTGTAGTGTGGGGGAATAAATCGAGCTCTCATCTTCCTCTTCATTAAGTCCCAAGTAGCAATGGGATAATCTCCATTTCCAACTCGAGCTTTCACTAATTTGTCCCACCAAACTAGAGCATAGCCATAAAACTCCAAAGATGCAAGTCGCACCTTCTTATGTTCGGGAAAGTTGTGACAATTCCAGATTTGCTCAATCTTCATCTCCCACTCCATGTAGACAACTGGATCACACTTGCCCTCAAAACTTGGGATCTTCACCTTGATCTTCCCAACTCCATTTTGCTCAGGCTCTCTTCTCCTTCCTTGGTACCCTCCTTGTTGGCAATAGGATCGCCATCCTTCATTCTCATCATACTCCTTTTCAAAATATGCATCATCATCTAAAGCCTGAAATCTATCAAAACGGTTAGTAGCACTGTATCTATTAGAATGACGTAAAGGAGCATTAGGAGTGTGATATCGCTCCCTTGGAGCTGGAATTTCAGCACCCCTGGGGGTACCATGTTGGCGTCTATGATGAAGCTCCTGTCTGATGGTTGTAATAAGTCCACTAACAAATCTTTCACTAAATTTGTCCAAGGAGCTCATCAACTGTAGGGTGACAAGGCTAGTTGTCGGGTCCCTTGGGGGTCTCCTTTTGGGATAAACTAACTTGTCCATTATCAAAGAAAAGACTAACACAGAATATTGTTAAGTGAGTGTAAATGAAAACAACTCGCAAGTGTTTACTCTCGTATGTTTTCCTCTGCACCCTCTCTCAATTGTCGTTGCAACCAGCTTTTCCTTGATGAATTGACTTGTATGGATCAATAACCCACTAAGTTGAAACTACCTAACCCCTAGCAATATATGAATGATGGTAGAGATGGAGATGGCTAGCGTAGTGCGGGGTTTCGACTGTAAGGTTCTGACTCAAACAAGAGACTGACTCAATGAAAGAAAGAAAATAAGACTCGAAGGCGTTTTGCAAGAATGAGAATGCAAAACAGAGATATGAGTTAAGCTTCGAATTTCAAGAAGAGCCAAAAGGAAGCGTACCTTAACTTGTTCCGACTGATGTCGATGGAAGGATCGAAGACGGAGTCGGGAGGGTTAGGTAATAATTTGAGGCTCGTATCTGAAAGGAATGGAAAGGCAAACAGTGGCGGTTCCGCGGGCGCGGTCTGAAGTCCGCGGGCGCGGATTTCGAACAGTGGCTTCTGAGGCGGAGCCGCAGGCGCGGCCTGAATTCCGCGGGCGTGGCTTGAACCGCGGGTGCGGCTACTGGGCCGCGGGCGCGGTTTCTGTCGCGGCCTGGTGGTTTCTCGCTTCCGTTCGGGCTCGTTCAACCCGATTTCCTTTGAGTTCTTGAGATCCGACTTAAACAATATCAAACTAGACTTTGACTCAACAAAACGTAAAATAAACTACTGACTTTGAGACTTTTCGATTCTTTTTTTTTTGAATATTTTTTTTTTGATATTTTTTTTTTGTCTCAACTAAACAAAACGAAATTACAGACTTGATCTGAGATACTATCTCAGAAAATTCGAATTTTAAAATAAAAGAAACTACTAACCACCTTGATTTCCTTGTAGAGAAGATAAGATTTCCTTCTTTGAAGATCTTGGCTTGGGGTGCAAGGACTGAAATTTTCAGCAACTCTTCTAGGGTTTTGACAGCTGCGTTTTGATAGGGATGGATAGATTTTGTGATGGATGAAGGGCTGAATGGATTTTGGGAACAAGGGTGCTCCAAACTCCAATCTTTCGATCTCCACCAACACTAATCGATCCAAGCTTCTTGCACACAACCTGTAATTACTCAACAAGAAGTATCAAAGCAATGGAAGACTCAAAATCAATTTCTGAAAGAAACTGACAAACAAGAAAATAAAAGCTGACTCTTTTGGTGATTTTCTGGATAAGGGGTCTCTTGATGTTCTTGTGAAGACGAATGGTGTCAACACAGCTCTGATACCAATTTGATGCGGGGATAAGCCGCATATGCCGACCTAGACACCAAACTCGAATAGGAACTCGAACAGAGAAGAAAGGCGGAATTAGAATGAGATGAAAGAAGGATAAGTCGAATGATAGGCCAATTGGAACCAAATCAAACAACGATAAAACCCTTGAACTTAAGAACAAGAACCTTACCGAATGATGAAGAAACCTCAACGGATGATTACAACCAAACACAATGACTTTGGTGGGTCAAGGCACCTGGAGGTTGCTCTATGGAGTCCCGATAGCACCAACCTTATGGAGGAGATTGACACACACAAGCACAACTAGGGCCAGCTCAACGACAATGCACACGGGGCACTCTTCTCACAAAAGCTCTCTTTTGGGAGGAAAAAACGATAAACGTTGTATTCAATATCAAAGTCTGGGAGGGTAAAGCAACAACTAAGACAGCCTTATATAGGGTTCATAAGGGTGTCAACTAAAGAAATAAACAATAAAAAGTATATCCTAAAATAATAATCCCGAAAAACAATAAAACATCCGAAAATAATGTTTCAAAAGGAAGCCTCGGCGAAGTTAAAGAACTCGCCGAGTCTCCTGGCCGCGGGCGCGGTTATGGAGCCGCGGGCGCGGTTGTAGACATGTCGCCGACATCTCTTTTTGAAACGGCTCGTTCTCTCTCGTCCGAGATTGGAATTGAGCGATTCCAAAGCCTAGAGTTTCGTCTTGAAGTCTAGTTTATTTCATCTTCAGTACTTGACTTCTCATCTTGACTCGAACCGGATCTCTACGAGCTTGAATGGCTACAATACGAGCTCGGGCTACTATCAATGACTTGAATGATGGCTCATAGAGATCTTTAGCCCTAGCTCCAGTGGTTAGCACATCTTTAGATTTAGGACGAGGCGTCCTTGATGATAGCTCAGATGCTCCCGCATCACTGTCAAAGTGCCCCAAGCACACAAAACGTTGCAAACTGTCTAAGTTCCACAAAACAAGCACACAACTTACAAAGTACTACTTACAAACTATCAAATATGTTTCTACTTCACTTTTGAAAGAACTTGTTTTCCCACTTGGTTGTACTTGTTTTCAATCATTTCTTTCAAGTACCTAATGCGAATTGTTTGCATTTGTTTCTCATCCCCCTTAATCAGATCACTTTCCCAGTTTGACATTCCAACTCCAAAATAAGTCTCCATGTGCCACATAGCATAAACACCACAATCTACTTTGTTTTTGGTGTCTCGCCATGGCATCGTTATTCTCTGAGCTGGCATTTTCTTCTCGTCTCGAACTATTGATGCTTTACCCTCCAAATTATGGCTTTCTAAGTAGGTGGCAAACAATTCCCTCTGATCAAATGATGCAAATTCATTAGTAAACTGATGCACATTCAGTATAAAACTAATGCACATTCAGTATAAAACTAATGCACATTCATTACTAAACTAATGCACATTCATTACTAAACTGATGCACATTCATTTGTAAATACTTACCAATTTCCCGGGAATTATGTCATACTTGTTCTTAATGCTCATATTCTTGGACGAGTTGTCAAGGATGTGATATTTGGGGGTTTTCAGATTGATAGCGATGACATAGAAGTGTTCTGACTGATAAATGGGGAACACAAACTGCATAAAGAACAAAAAAGTCAGAATAAATCAAACTAGTTTGCTTGTTGTGCACCTAAAATCTTACCAGTTGTATATCATCCACCTTCTTGTTGTGCAGCTTCTTTATGCCTTGATCCATTTTTTCATTGAACCATGCTTGACCATCTTTAATTTCCACAGAGTCCATGAGAGGATAAACCTAGCAACACAGAGTTCAAAGATTTATTCAGAACTGCATTTTCTATAATATTTAGTACTAATGTGGAGAACATTCAGATAATATTCTACCGAAGTATTCAGGTTGGGGAAATATCGTAGTGGTTTATCATCACTCTTTATCATTTGTTTGTGGTTTAGCAACCTTAGCCACCAGTCCATCACATCTTCTTCCATATATGTGTTAAATTTCATGCATTTGAACTGACTCTTTGTAAGTTGCATTTCTTCTGTTTTTACCACAATACACCTTGGTTCTGTTCCATCTTCAGCAATCCATTTGTACAGTTTGCTCTCAATTGTTGATGGTCTCTCCATTATATTTACCTTCCTCTCCTTGTATGGTGATTTAAGGGCATATGTGAGCGTTTGACTTCTTTTTTATTTCGCTGCATCAACATCCTTAATGATTTCCTTTCCGACAGCCTTTGCAACTTCTTTTCCAGCATCCTTTATGACATCCTTTGCAACTTCTTTCCCAACTTCCTTTCCAGCATCCACATGCGGTGGTTCCTTGGGATCAATTGGCATCGACATCGTTTCCGACATCATCTCAGGAAGTGCTTCCTATTCAACAAATAAAATTTAATATCAACAAATTGATGCACATAAAGAATTAAAGTAATGCACATTCATACCAAAATTGGTGCACATATATTATAAAATTGATGCACATTTAACATCAAACCGGTGCACATTTTCAATAAACTGATGCACATTTCTTACCTTTCCAATCTCAATCTCAGGTTCCTTTGAAATTTCCTTCTCCGTCTTGTCCCCCCTCTATATTTGTTGTGGTGGTTCCTCGCTATCAATTGTCATTGACATTGTTTCTGACACCGTCTCAGGCAGTGGTTCCTATTTAACAAATAAAATATTTTATCAACAAACTGATGCACATAAAGTATAAAACTGATGCACATTTAGAATAAAATTGATGCACATATAGAATTAAAGTGATGCACATTAATCTCAGGCAGTGGTTCCTTCTCATGTTACTTTGAAATTTCTTTCTCTGTCTTGTCCTCCCTTTATGTTCTCTCCTCCCTCTCTTTATTGTCCTCCCTCTTTGTCTTGTCCTCTCCCTCTGTCTTTTCCTCTCCACATTCTTGTGCCATTTGTTGCACTTGTTCTACAATAGATGCAGCAATTTCCTGTTGAACACATAACAAATATAATGATCATTTATTATAAATCTGATGCACATTTAGAAGAAAAAAAGAGAGAGAACATTTTAGAATACCTGCACATCTATATATGTCGATGGCTGCTTTTCCAACTCAGCATCAACAGTGGTAGAAGGTTCAGATTCCATTTCCCAGTTTGACCTCATTACTACTTCTCTAGGAATCTGTAAAAAAAAGCAGAATATTTTTATATGTTAACTAGTATTAATTTGATGCACATTAATAACAAAAGTGATGCACATTCAGAGTAATATTGATGCACAAAAGTTTTAAGGCGATTACCTTGAACGAAGTGCGTTTATAAAACTTTGAGCCTATATCATGCACAGGAATATGAGGGATCTGTCTTGGTAGAGTACCATTAATCCCCAAACTGAATGAAGGAATGTCTTCTCGATTATAAAGCTCTGTTGCCTTTATTGTCTTCTCGATTATAAAGCTCTGTTGCCTTTATTGTCTTCTCGATTTCTTCTAGGCACTTTGAAGCTTCATCCCAAAACATGTCTTCATTCATAGTTGGATTAACCTCCACTTCCTCTTATGACTCCTCCTCTGATAGCGAGACCTTGACTTTCAACATTTTGTCTCACTAGTGGAAAAAATACATGTTGAGGCGGGTAAAAACCCCCCTGTTGAGGCGGACAGGGGGGCTGCAACAAGTAAATACTTGTTGAGGCGGTCGAATGTTCGCCTCAACAAGTGGGTAAAAATATGCCTCAAAAAGGGATTGCCCGCCTCAAAAGAATAGCTTGTTGAGGCGTTTTTGTCCGCCCGCCTCTAAATTCTGCTACACGGCTTAACATTTGCGCCCGCCTCTAAAATTTAGAAACATATTTTTGCAAGCAGATAATGAAAGAACAGATCTAGAAATTTATCTTCTTCATTGAAACTTATCTTCTTCAACCATTAAAAACAATAACAATTACAGAGACTCATCTTCTATCGAATTTCTTTGAATTCAACAATGAAATTTACAACATTAAACAAAAGAACATCAAATTTACAACAGGAAAAATGAAAGAATAGATCTGGGAATTCAACACTGATATTGTAGATCTGGAAAATTGTAGATCTGGAAACGAAAGAACAACTAGCTTTAAAAAAAAACGGATCTGGAAACGAAACCTGAACGACTATCATCTTCTTCTTCTTGCGTCAATTTCTGGTTCGATTTCCCCTTCGGTCTTCCCCTCTTCTTCTTTTCGAGAACTTCAGTAGCAATCCCAAGTTCCGCCATCGTTGAAGGATCTTCTCCTTGTTCGGTCTTCTCCTTCTTCACATTCGATTTCCCAGGCGGGCGACCTCTCTTTCTCTGTACCTGGATTGCAGTTGCAATCTCACCTTCCATCATCTTTGAGGGACGTTCAATGAGAGATCCTGAAGCGGAAATGGGAGATGTCGGATTTGGGGATTCTTTCAATGGCGAAGGAGGCGATGGTGACTGCAGAAACCCTTGAATAAGGCGACGGCGACTAAGGAGGCGAGATATGAGGCGATGGCGACGAAGGAGGCGAGATTTGAGGCGAGATCTGAGGCGACGACGACGAAGGTGACGAGATCTGAGGCGACGGCGACGACGACGAAGGTGACGAGATCTGAGGCGACGGCGACGAGATCTGAGGCGACGGCGGCGATATATGAGGCAGCGGAGAGATCTGAGGCGAGATATGATGAACAAGAGAGATATGTGAGGCGGTGGGAGATTGACGATGATAATCGGTGAGACGTCTCCATATTGATGAAGAGGAGAGGGAGATTGATGGAGATGAGTTTGATGAAGAGGAGAATTCGAAAGACGTCTCCAGATGTTTAGTGAATGAATTAGGTTTTTTTCACGTGAATGTATCAGGGTTTTTTTTAATTTATTAGGGAATTTTGGGTTTATGTGAGCCATTGGATGTTTAGTGATTTAACGGTTGAGATGGCGATCCGTGGACTAATATAAAACTAAAGGGGTAAATTTGTTAAGTTTTTAAATACATTAGACTTGTTGAGGCGGGCAAAATTCCGCCCGCCTCAACAGGTCCGATTTTTTAGGTTTGTTGAGGCGGTCGCTTTACTGACCGCCTCAACAAGTCAAAAACACAAATATTATTTGAGGCGAACGGATATTTTCCTGCCTCTAAAGCACCTGTTGCAGCGAACTAAACGACTAATCGCCTCAACAGATAGTAGAATAAGACTTTTTGCGTCGGTTTTTAAGGTGACCGCCTCAACAGGGGGGCTGCAACAGGTGTTTTTTCTACTAGTGTCTATTGCTTCGTTGACCTTCTTGAACAGATTGTTCTTGGCCAAACGTTCTGGAGCCTTAGACACTCTCTCCACATATCTCCTGATTTCAAGAGCACGTTTTTGGTTGCTCTTAGTGTGGTCTTCCAACTCATTCTGTTTCATGAAATTGATGCACATTTAGAATAAATTTAATGCACATTCAAATTAAAACTGATGCACATTAAAAAAGGCTTACCAAAAATGTAGCATCATTATCTTCTTTACTGACATTTTCTTCTTCTCTCTTACTCTCTTCTTTTTTCTCAGATTCTTCCATCTTCTCATGTGTTTCTCTCAACAGTGTTTGCTTCTTAAATTCCAGAGCTATCCTGACGTAATTTTTTCCAAAACTTCCAATCTTAATCTCCTCAATCTCCCTCTTTCTCAGCATTTCAGAATTCCAGTTGGTAAGGACTGGAACGTGCCTATCAATCTCTTGAGTTCGCAGTGCAACCCGATCAACATATATCATCTGTAAAAGAAAAAAAATAACACTATTAATTTTGATGCACATTTATAATCAAATTGTTGCACATTCAGAACAAAACTGATGCACATACATAAAGAAATTGATGCACTTTTTTAAAAGAAATTGATGAACATGTATATTGAACTTGATGCACTTTTTTCAAGAAGTTGATGCACATATAAAGTAATATTGATGCACATACCAGTAGAAGCAATATTGGCCCTCTGAAATTCCCACTATCCGTTTTATCCCATGCCTCTTTTGCTTTGACTAGCAGATCAATCATAAGAGCTGACCAGTCATACTGATGAATATTACTAGTGTTCTCAAGTTGTCCTATGACTTTCACATTAAGGCGGCCACTTTGATGGCTCTCCGTGATTGTGTTTATGATAAAAATCACAAGATTCCTCTTGAACCATTCATCGGGTACCCTACAACTCAGAAGCTTCTCAGAAAGCGTTGATGTATGAATTTTATCCAGATCCATAGGCTTCATGTGTCCAGTCTTTGTATCAAGAACTTCTCCAAACTATCCGCGGAATTCCTCCAGAAGTTCTTGAGCAAAAATATCTCATTCTTCAGTTGTACTCCTGCTTAGATCAATAAGCTTTCCCCCAACTGGCAATCCCAAGTAGTCATGCACATCATATTTGGTGATGTGATGTTTTTACCCATTTCTAATCAACATCAAATTACAGGATACAGGATCAAAGTTTGTAAAAAGCCAATGGATAAGCTTCCCTGGAAGCTTATCCATATTCCAGTCAAGCAACAGACCAAATCCACACTCTCTTACAGCCATTTTTTGATCATCATTCATCTGCTTCAATGTATCCACCAGACACATAGGAGAACTTCTGCACTTTAATGTTGGAAAGTTCTTCTTTATCTCTCTCATCCCTATTTTATCTTTCTTCTTTGGTTCCACAACAACAATCTCATTTTTTCTTTTGGAACCTGCAACTTGCTCCGGTTTCTTTGTTTGTGCCTGTTTCTTGGCAGGCTGAGGGATTGTTGCAAGGTCTTGTTTCTTGGAAGGCTTAGGCAACTTAGCAAGTTCTTTTTTCTTGGGAGGCTGTGTTTTTTTTTACAGCTTTCTTCTCTAGTTTTTGACGCAAATTCATTTTCTCTGCTCGTCACTGAATTGGTACGTCATCGCTATCCTCTTGACTTGAACTGAATCTTGGCGAACTTCTAACAGGTATAATTTGTCTTTTTTTGTTGTTTTCCTTCTCTTAGGAGGTGTTGGATCTGAATGATAATGATGCACATTAATCAGTAAGTTGATGCACATGCATAAAGAAATTGATGAACATTTTACTAATGTAAATTGATGCATAATGAAATTAATGCACAAGTTTTTGAATATTTCAAAGCATTTTGATGCACCTTTATCGTTAGCTTTGTCATTATTCTTCTTTGTTCGGTTTTCTTCGTCGGGAGATGTCTCAGGTACAGAAGATTCCTCTTGTTCAGTAGATTTTTCTTGTAAATGAGATGCCTCAGGTGCAAGAGATGGCTCAGATACGGAAGATGCCTCAGGTACCGGAGATGACTCAGGTATGGGAGATGGCTCATGTACGGGAGTAGGCTCAGGTACAGGAGATTTCTCAGATACGGAAGATGCCTCAGGTACCGGAGATGACTCAGGTACGGGAGTAGGCTCATGTACGGGAGTAGGCTCAGGTACGGGAGTAGGCTCAGGTACAGGAGATTGCTCAGCTACGTGAGATGGCACAGGTACGTGAGATGGCTCAGGTACGTGAGATGGCTCAGGTACGAGAGACGGCTGAGGTAGAACTTCTTGGTTGACAACATCTACTATTGATGTAATCCATAGAAAAAGAAAACTTATTAAATGAAAATACTGATGCACATAAAGAATTAAAGTGGTGCACATTCTGAACAAAACTAGTGCACATATAGTATAAAATTGATGCACATAAAGATATAAAATGATGCACATTCATGACAAAATTGATGCACTTTAGGAAAAAAACTGATGCACATTCATGACAAAATTGATGCACATTAAGAAACAAACTGATGCACATTTAGAATAAAATTGATGCACATTCAGATAATATTGATGCACATACATAGAGAAATATATGCATATATTACAATGATCTTGATGCATATTCTTCACATATTGATGCACATTCCATCAATTTTTTGGACATGCAATCTCTTTGACTCGGTAAAATCACCATGCTATGTTATTGAGCAAGTTTACTGTATATCACCATGTAAACAACAGAATCTAACAACAACAATCAAAAGATTTCCATTGACGGTTCGAGAAAAAGGAGCAAATCTGTAATTTATTTGTACAATCTGCATAATTGAAGAGATTATCTGTGCGAGTAAACGAGAGGTCACAAGTTCACTATAACAACCAGCAAAACTGTAAACTCTTGCACAATCTTCACAATTTGAGCATTATCTGTGCGAGGAAACGAGCGATTACGAGTTCATACCTGAAGTTTGAGTTTTCTCTTGCATCGATCCTTCCATCTTCGTAGATTTTGCGAGTAGAGACGACTGGAATTCTCCTCGGAACGATTTTTAGGGTTTTTACTGATGGTGTTACTGAGAGAGTATCGGGAAGAGGATGAAATTGAAGCGTTGTTTTGGAACTGCCTTTTTTTGGGGTATTTATATGCGTGCTACGCACGCTGCGCGTGCTGCGCACGAAGCAACTAGGTGGGCGCGTGGAGGTTTCAAAAAGCACGTCCGTCTACGTGGATGCTTTTTCCCACCTCTTCTCCCAGTCGTCCAGCTTTCGCGTTCGTATTTCTCTCTAAAGGGCCTCATTCCCACCCGAACCGGACTCTTATACAAATAATAGGTTATATATCACATCTGTCTCTTTGCTCTAGTGGTAAAGTGCACAGCTTGTGTGTGTGAGGTCTTGAGTTCAAATCTCAA
Source organism: Oxyria digyna (assembly GCA_029168935.1). Lineage (NCBI taxonomy): Eukaryota > Viridiplantae > Streptophyta > Magnoliopsida > Caryophyllales > Polygonaceae > Oxyria > Oxyria digyna. The sequence continues at coordinate 57,874,178 of JAPVLV010000001.1, read as the reverse complement.
CACTAACACCACACTATTTTATTTTATTTTTGGGGGAAAATGATGGAAAAAGGAGAGTGAAAAGTTGAACTTGAGACCTCATGGAGATATAATGGAAGTGAAACCACTACGCTACTGTGTCTTATTGGTCTATATGTAAAATTAATACTATAAGATAACAAGGGAACTTACTTTAACCTCACCCTTTTATTAGAAAAACAATTTTTTAAAATATTTAACATTTCATAATTATTTGTACTATTTTTTTCGTTTAAAAATAATAATAATAATCATAAAATATTTAATAAATAAATAAAATAGTTTAAAATAATTATAATATTTTAAAACTTTAATTTTCACATTTTAAAAATATACTAAAATTTCAAAAATATAATAAAATTGTAATTTTAATATATTATTTTACTTGTTTTTAGTAAAACTTATATATTTTTTAAGATAAAAAATAATGATAATCAATATTATTCCCAATATAATCTCTCTATATTTTAATTTTTTTTTTGAAATAATATAAATTGATAATAAAATCAAAAAATATAAAGAGAATATAGAGTATAATCAAACCAAAAAATATATTATTTAATCTTTGTTTACTTATCAATTATCATACATTGTATAAATTTTGTAGTTTTATCTTGATTTTGGCAAAACAACGACTAAACGATGTTATAATAGATTGAAACACGGTTACAATGAATATTAGAGGTATATAAAGTCACAATAAGGTCTCGCTGACACTGAACGAGGCTTGAAACTATGCGTAAACGCTAAAAGGCCTTAAATGGTCCTGAGGCCCAATTTGGCAAAATGACATCCAAATGATGTCATAATAGAATGAAACTTGGTTTCAATGCGTATTAGTGATATTTGACCATGTGGCTAACTTACAATCACAACTTCTAACTGTTTGTAGCTAGATAATCAACGAGATGATAACGAAGCAATTGTAGGGCAATGATCAAACTAGACGGTAACAATCTTAACACTCAAGAACACGATGGGAAATTAGGGTTAAAGGCTTGTAATGGCGCGAAAACCGAGTAAAAACGACTTAGAACGACCAATGGCGCGAGAATCGAGTAAAAATGACTTAGAATGACTAATGGCACGAAAACCGAGTAAAACCGACTTAGAACGACTAATGGCGCGAAAACGGAGTAAAAACGACTTAGAACGACCAATGGTGCGAAAACCGGGGAAAACCGACTTAGAACGACTAATGGCACGAAAACCGAGTAAAAACGACTTAGAACGACTAATGGCATGAAAACCGAGTAAAACCGACTTAGAACGACTAATGGCGCGAAAACTGAGTAAAAACGACTTAGAACGACCAATGGCGCGAAAATCGAGTAAAACCGACTTAGGACGACCAATGGCGCGGAAACCGGGTAAAACCGACTTAGAAAGACCAATGGCGCGGAAACCGAGTAAAATCGACTTAAAATGAGAATCGGCACGCAAATCGAGTAAAATGTGGATAGGGTATAGGGTGGATAGTGGATAGTGAATGTGGATAGTGGATGTGATAAGTGGATAATTTGGGCTCAAATCGTATAAATGCCTTAAAACGATAAAATCAAAATTTCAAAATTGTAACATGATAGAAAATAAAGCCCATAGTCGTTTTCATTTGTTGGAATCGAAAAAAAATCATCGAAAACGTCAACGGGCCTAATAAGGCCGAATGGAAATTTAATGAGGCCCATTATCAAAAAACGACATAAAACGGCTTAATAAGACCTTAAACCGCAAAAAACTTGAAATGTAAAAGTTGTATTTGAGCATTACCAATATGACGGTTTCGTTTTTATAAGAAATTAACAAAATGAACTCTTCGAAATATCTAAACGAGCAGTTTCACCTAGTAACGAGTTAATCTCAAGTATATAAGTCATATAGTTTTACTCATATATGTGTGATATCACTTCGTTACTCAAATAAAGTTTATATAAAACTTTCATTAAATGTTATGAAACACTCAAATAATCCTAAATAACGACATTTCACATCTTCGTATTGTCCTTATTGCTTGATTACTCGATATTTAATGAAAGTTTTAATGAAATACTCATACATATATGATTAAACAAGCAATAACGACAATACGAAGATGTGAAATGTCGTTATTTTGGATTATTTGAGTGTTTCATAACATTTAATGAAAGTTTTATATAAACTTTATTTGAGTAACGAAGTGATATCACACATATATGAGTAAAACTATATGACTTATATACTTGAGATTAACTCGTTACTAGGTGAAACTGCTCGTTTAGATATTTCGAAGAATTCATTTTGTTAATTTCTTATAAAAACGAAACCGTCATATTGGTAATGGTCAAATACAACTTTTACATTTCAAATTTTTTGCGGTTTAAGGTCTTATTAAGCCGTTTTATGTCATTTTTTGATAATGGGCCTCATTAAATTTTCATTCGGCCTTATTAGGCCCGTTGACGTTTTCGATGATTTTTTTTCGATTCCGAAAAATGAAAACGACTATGGGCTTTATTTTCTATCATGTTACAATTTTGAAATTTTGATTTTTATCGTTTTAAGGCGTTTAAACGATTTGGGCCAAACAATCCATTTATCACATCATTTTTCAAGATTTTTTGCTAAATACGCCTTCCCTTATCAAGTTTTTTTTTTGGCTAAATACTCCTTCCATCATCTTTTTTTTTTTTTTTTGCTAAATACCCTTTTCTTGTCATTTATTGTTTTAAGTCTCTTTCACACGATTTTCGCACCATTTCTCATTTTACTCGATTTTCGCGTTGTTTCTCGTTTTTCTCGATTTTCGCGCCATTTGTCATTCTAAGTCCGTTTTTTCTCGATTTTCGCGCCATTATTCCTTTTAAGTCGGATTTACTCGGTTTTCGCACCATTACTCGTTTTGTAAACGTAAAAATTTGTAAAATAATTATGAAATATTAAATATTAGTAAAACCCGTTTTTATAATAAAATGATGAGGTGAAAACAAGTTCACTTGTTTTTACAAAATTTATACAATGTATGACAATTGATAAGTAAACTAGGATTAAGTAATATATTTTTTGGTTTGATTATACAATATATTCTCTTTATATTTTTTTGTTTTATTATCAATATATATTATTTCAAAAAAACAAATATATATAGAGAGAGATTATATTTGGAATAATATTGATTATCATTATTTTTTATCGTAAAAAGTATATAAGTTTTACTAAAAACAAGTAAAATAATATATTAAAATTAAAATTTTATTATATCTATCTTATATATTAAAGTTGAGCCTTTTAAAGCTCTTAGAGTGATTTTAGGCTTAGTTTGTTACACAATTATTACTTTTTATCTTTAATTTTAATGATGAATAGATTGGATAATTATTTTAACAAATATATCTTAAAAAATTATCATTCCTTTCAACAACAAATATACAAGCTATTTTATTGAGAATAAGTATTATGTTGAAGGTTAATATATTTTCTTACGATAAAATCTCTCTTATATATAAAAGTTGAGCCTTTTAGAGCTCTTAGAGTGATTTTAGGCTTAGTTTGGTACACAATTATTACTTTTTATCTTTAATTTCAATTATTAATAGATTAGATAATTATATTAACAAATAAATTTTAAAAAATTATCATTCCTTTCAACAACAAATATACAAGTTATTTTATTGAGAATAAATATTATGTTGAAGGTTAATATATATTCTTACGATAAAATTTGATTATTTTCGATAACAAAAATTAAGTCAAGCTACGTACATAACCATCATGAAATAAAATATATTTTTATAAATAGTCTTTACAAGAAAATAATCTTAATTTTTTGGCGAACTCGATTAAAAGGATATACAATTTTCATACGACTAATATGTAATTTCCCGTGCATGGCACGGGTCACTACACTAGTTATAATTATTTTAAACTATTTAATTTATTTATTTATTAAATATTTTATGAATATTATTATTATTTTTAAACGAAAAAAATAGTACAAATAATTATGAAATGTTAAATATTTTAAAAAATTGTTTTTCTAATAAAAGGGTGAGGTGAAAGTAAGTTCCCTTGTTATCTTGTAGTATTAATATTACTTATAGACCAACAAGACACAGTAGCGTAGTGGTACTGGTTTCACTTCCATTATACCACCATGAGGTATCAAGTTTGACTCTCCCACTCTCCTTTTTCCATCATTTTCCCCCCAAAAAATAAAATAGTGTGGTGTTAGTGTTGAGATTTGAACTTAAGACCTCACACACACAAGCTGTGCACTTTACCACTAAAGCAAAGAGACATATGTGATATATAACCTATTATTGGTATAATATAATAAAAGTAATTATTTTATTTTAAAAAAAAAACGTTTTGTAGGTTGAAAAAAAAAATTAATCACGTATGTTGGAAACCAACGTACGTGGATTATCAACTTACGAGATTTTTTTTTTTAATTTTTTTTCCCAATTATTTTTCAACGGCTACTTTTTTCAAATTATACTTGTACGTTGAAACCCAACGTACGTGAGTTTCCAACGTGTACAATTTACGTATTTTTCAATCCGCTTCACGTATTTCGTATTTTGCTTCACGTAACATTTTTTTGTTTTGCCTGTGCGTTGGAAACCAACGTACGTTGACTTTCAACGTGAAAATGTAGTGTGAATTTTGTAGTGGAAATAGCCGCTGCCTTTTTTAATCATGTGTTTGAATATTTGTTGTGAAGTTTTCTATTCACACCTTCAAAAGGTGACCCATTCAACACCTGTGGTGAGAGTGTAACAATCAATAAGCTGGTATAAAATGTTTATAGTCAAACTAAAACTCGAAGTAACCCTTGCTCCCTACATAAAAGTAACAAAAAAAACAATTTTGAATCTTTGCCTTGAACATTTCCGACAAAGATATAATCCTATCTTATAGTTAGGAGCGAGCGTGGTCAAAAAACCAAACCTAATCAAAATAAAAAAAATTAAAAAATCCTAAAAAATCCTAAAAAATCCAAATCAAAACCCAAACCAAAATAATTTGGTTTGGTTTGATTCAGTTTGGTTTATGTATAGTTCGGTTTGGACAAAAAGCGAAATAACTAACTTTTTTACAGATATGTTATCTTTCTTAAATTATACGTTTATAGTTTATTAAACATAATATAAGATATAATATTTTTACAATATCAGAATAATATAGATTAACAAATTAAAATCACTTTCATGTTCGATTTGTTCTTCAAAATAACAAATTTCGAAACGTATAATCTAATGTTAAGAATAACATCAGTAATGAATGATCTACTATTCAAAAACAATAATTAATGAAGACGAATGTGCGACTGCAAAAACCAAATGACTTGAGAATTGTTGTGGAACGTACAAACGGAGGGGTGGGATGCGACTTCGATCAGCTGGTCGGTGTGATTGCAGCAGTGACCGACGAGATGCACAACAAAAGAAGGAAGATGAGCGAATGCGCGATTCTAGGGTTAAAAGTTGTCAGATCTTTCCTATGTCGTGTGAGGGCGTAAGAGATTGAGTATATAAGTTAGTTGATATATTATATTAATAGAAAGAAGATTAATCCAAGCCCCAAAATGTAGTTTCTTTAATAAAAAAATTTATTCGGTTTAACCAATCCCAAACCGGACCAAAACCAAACCAAACCAAACCAAAACCGAACTTCAAAAATAATCTAACCAAAAACCAAACCATAAAAGATCGTTTTGGACTAAAATAAAATCTAACCTAATTTTCGAAATATTATTTAAAACTGATATACTAAAAGTGGATCATAAAATTAACTGTTCGGCAAATAGCCTTTGCTTTTCATAAGCTAGCTTAAATTTTTGATAAGCTAGATATTCAACTGTCTATACCCGAACAGAGCCGTAATGACACCAAAAAACTGTAATTGAATCTGTGTTTTGATGTGATCCGCTACCCAAACTTCACTCGTTCTTTGTTTTGATCCCAAAATAGTAGATACTCCCTCCGTCCCATATTGTTCTTCCCATTTCGAATAGTGTACACTATTCACGGTTGAAGATAATCTTCTCATTTTGTCTTGATATATAAAAACAAAGGCATCATACTGAATCTGAATTGTTTAGGATTAAATTCACATTCACATTTTTATTGAAACTTGCTATGGGAGACTGGGATATCTCATTTCATAGGGCCAATTAAGATATCTCATTAAAATATGTACTCCCTCTGTTAAGAATTACTTGTTCTATAATTCAAATCATTTGTTATCTTTTTTCCAAATTTATTAAGAGACAAATATTTCTTAAAGAAGAGAGTATTACTTAATCAACCACTTCAATTTCCCTCTACACGGATATTGGTCAATGTCGTGTTAAGCTAGATTGCATAAAGTATTCCACAACAACTTATAAATTGTTGTAACTAGATATGAAAGGACCATGCCAAACCTTTCAATTATTTTTTTTCAAATTTAAATACATATATTAGTGACACTAATTACAGTATTTTGTTAAAATTTGATTCCAAATCTGTGAGCTGCAGAATTTGCAGAGGCAGAACACCATCCATAATTAATCAGTTGGCCTTCTCCCACTACCAATTTGCTCAACTTAGCTGGCCGGACCCATCACAAAAACTATTCCATTGCCCAACATACACACAACATTCATTCATGATCACATCATATTTCAAAAAGAGAGAGAGACCCCCAACAGCAAATACTGATAATTATATAAGTACTTTTTGAATTGAAAGATCATAATCCACAATCCTAGTTGGCAAATCCCAAGCAAGTTCTTTCTTCAGCACCAAGAACTCATAAAAATTCATCATCCTACCATATATTTCATGACACCCACATTGTATCTTTCCATGGGTCACCCGAAACTAGTCGCAAAATAGAAATCATAATAAACAAAAGAAACACCAAACACGCCTCTCTTTGATTTTCTTAATGGCTAATTTAAGTATGTACTTAATCAAGGGCAATCTGGGTATTTACTGTGTCAGTGGTTTTACCTCTTCCTCCTCTCTGTTTCCAGCTATTGCCTGTTTGGCCTTGCAATCGGGCCGGCCGGAGACCGGAAAACAGAGGTGACAACAGCGTCGCATTTGCAGCAGTGAAACGGCGGCGTTTGACCTTCTTTCTTAGCGTTATTGCAAACGTCGCAGACAAGAACGGTAGCACACGACGAAGATCCATCTTCGCTCGTTATCTCGCTTCCGGAAAAGCCATAGCTCCCGTTGGTCATCTTTGAAGGAAGATCCAGATCTGAATAGACGTTTGAGTTGAGGTTGAGAGACATTAAGTACCTCTCCTTCTCCACCTCCACAGCCCTCCTTACCTGGTTCGCGTATTCCAGATAATCGAATCCGCTGTATTGATTCGCGTAGGGGAAATTGGGAACGCCGTAATGGAGATTCGCGTAATCGAACATCCCAGGGGTGGTGGAGACGATGGTCTGAGCGATACTCTGTTTGTTCTTGCGGCGACGAACACGTCTTGAGCGCTTGGAGACGACGAAGAAGAAGCAGGTACTCTCGCGGAGGATGGAGGCGAAGTTGAATTTGTTGGTGACCGGAATCCGGCGACCGCCAGCGACCTTGGTGAAGGGAGGACGGAGGGGAACGGGTCCGCGCTCGAAGTAGATGGTGATTTGGTGCGGGGACACTCCGATTTTCTGGCTGATTACAGATCGGAAAGACTTGAAGTCCAGCGAGGGGTCTACGTATACGTTCCCCATGTCCATGGTAGAGTCGCCGTCGAAGAACACCACCGGGAAAGAAGCTTCGAATCCGCTCTCCATCATCGTCTCGTCTTCCTTGATAAGATTTAGGGTTTTGCAGAAACAGGCGCTGTGTTTTGAGACGGAGACTGGAGATGGGGAGGAGGAAGAAGAAGAAGATAAAGAAGAGGGGGTTTGAAAAGAGAGGAGAGAGGCTTTTATAGCAAAGGGAAAAAGGAGGGGTACCATGGTAATTTCGGAATAGGACGCGGTGATATTTGTATAAGAGAAGTTTCTCGTGTACGAGTGCAGCTTGGGCCGCAAGTTTACTCGATATTTATTTAATCATTTTTTCTTTTACTGGGAGCTCAGCAATTAAGGTAACAAATGATGAAACTTGCTGCCCAATTTTAGGAAAAAAGGAAACAATTGAACAATTTTTTTAAGGAAATAACTCAAACTTGGTGGCTAATCCAATCAAAGTTTTACAAAATGCATGGTTAATCCATTCAACTGAAATAAGTTTTACAAAGAAGAAGTTTAAATGCATATTGCTGCATTTGGCCACTCGTATAGTCATGTAATCTTTTTCGGCTACTAAAATACATGTAAATTTTATCAGTTTGGAACTCCTTACAAAATCATCCATAATTATGAGGTAAAATATATTTCAGAATTACAAAAGGAAGAAGATAAGATTAACAACAGTATTAAGTACCCTGACATTTTTAGGTACAACATTACTGAAACAGCTACGTAATTTTAGACGTATAATGTATAAACCTAACAACTGGTTATTAATACAATTTAGATTACGCACTCTTTATAATTGAAAGCATGAGACAGAAATTCATAGTAATCCATATAAAATTGAAACTTGGTAACTTTATTTCTTTATCTATGTAATTTTATAAGCTATCACATAATATAACAGATGTAATTCAAAAAGAATTAGGATTAGTTTGTACGGAGTACGTAGCTACCAAACTTCGGGGGAGTCCAATTTGAGCGGCCACGTAATGTAGTAAAAAGGGTCAGCAACACTATAAATTAGCTGAGAATGGGTGGCTCATTTCAATTCAACGTTGGCTTGATCATTTCTTCCCCAAATTAAGAACTTGCCCTTGCTAAACTAATTACAATGTTTTTGTTTTGTTTTACTCAGTAAAACACGGGGATTAAAATTAAATGGTACTCCTAATCGCTGTTAGCAACTGGATAAAACTGAATCCATCTAATGTTAATTTATTGTGTAAGACTTTTATCTAATTTTGTTTTCAATCTATTCTTCACTATTGGATTCTATCAAAGTCCTTATAATAATAACCATATTACCGAGCAAAGTTGAATAGATGAAGTTTGAATTATGCTTTATTATATTTTTCTGTCAATACACTTTCTTGCCTTTGGTTTAATTTTTTTTCCTGTACAAGACACTAGGAAACTGCCTACTACAATTTACATGAGATTTTTCTATTCAGTTTTTCTTTTTGTAAAAAAATAAGTTGGAAAACCAAGTGTTGGACCCGATTCTCGAGTCCGTGAGCCATTGGGCACGCGATGCGCAAAGGGTTAAAGAAGACCCAAACCACGAGTAATATGCAGACAAGGGAGAAGACCAATTTGAAGCCCAACTCAGAAAGGAGGCGAGAGATATGAAGAATGGATATAGTGGGGCCCTCGTGACGGGTATAAAAGCTAACGGTAAAGAGCGAGAAAGGAATCTTGGATTATTTGACATCTTTTCTCCCTTGCAAGAAGAGAGCGAAACACAGAAGTGAAGTCTCATCTCGAGCTCACCTTCTTACCTCCCAATTCATCTCTTCTAGTAGAGAATTGGATGATCAACACCTGGATTCTGACTCTCGGTGTCGAGATCGTGCTATTGTTGTGAGAATCGTCTCGTTCAGAGGTGGTTCGTGAGTTCTGCAATTGGTAATGTGTTGTTGGTAAGGCGTATAATTGAATTGTGTTATTCTTCGCTACCGTGTCTAGATCCTTATTTGGTGCCATTATGCGTTTTGTGCTCATTTGCTCGTGGTTGATTACTGACTTGGGTGTCGGAGAGCCAAATCTGATGGTTCAACCTTCTGGTTTGGTTGCGCAAGTACTTTTGGAGCTCAAGAACACGAAAAACAGTGGTAAGAGATGGAGTTTGATCCGATAAAGAGTGGAGTCTCAAATTGTTGATCCAGCTGTGTTCGAGAAGGTCTCTGGCAACATCAAGGGAATTTGTAGCTGGCCTGACCTCGTGAAATGTTGATCGAGAGGTTGCGTACATCTGGGCTCCAACCCTGGCGCCGACCGTGGGGACCTCCTCGTGTAACTAGGTTTTGTTCAAAGTCTTGAGAAGATAGTCTTGTAAAAAAGTAAGATGGAAGATTGATAGAGCAAATGTCGTGGTTGCTAAATCAAAGAAATCCTAAAGTACTAACTACAGTATAGCAAGTAAGTAGAGGTCGAACCCAAGAGAATCAAAACACCAAATCAATGCACAAGTGAAATATCAACTCAAGAACAAGTAACAAGTAACAAGTAACAAGCAAGTAACAAGTAACAAGTAACAAGTAACAAGCAAGACAACGATGGTTGAGAATATTATGCGAAGGGGTTTCACCTAGCAAGTATCCACACATCAGCCAATCAAGTTGATCATAGATTATCTCAAGTTCTTATCAATCTTAGGGAATGTTCCTATTCCAATCTTTAATATATCTGTAGGTCAACCGGTCATGATAATACTTACTACTCAACAACCGAGGAGACCTCCTAGGTTAAATCAAATAGAAGCGAAGAGCACAGGAAGCATAAGGATGCATGCAATAACTTACAACCGTCAAGTATTAACATGCAATCAATTCTCTTTCATATAAGCAATCAACTACCAGATCATGCAGATATGGATGCTACGATGACAAGGAATTCCAACGTCTATTCCTAGTCTAGCAATAGAAGACTATTAATCAAATTAGGTGATCAATTTAGAAAAACCAATACCAATCATATAAATGAAGAACAAGAGAATTAATACAAACCCAAAGGAAAAGAACAAGAGTAATAAATCTCACAACTTAATAACTAAAGGCTTCAACCGCTAGGCAAAACAATGGAATTAGTTTATGCTCATGGTTCGCAAGACTAAAGTTCTAGATGGAAAAGATGATAAACATAAGATGAGAACTAGGGTTCTTAAATAGAGTCTAACTCTAATAGAATACCGAAAACAAACAAGGAAAGTCTTCCAAAACTAAATAGTAAAATAAAACATAAAAAGAAAATCTGCAATTGTTTAATCCGCTCCGCACGCGATCGCCATGTAATCCCAGTGATCGCCATCTTCTACGAGTTCTCTGCAGTGGCTTCTGATGACGCCACGCGATCGTCAAGATGGGATGGTGATCGCCACCTTCTTCAATTCTTGATCTGAGCTTCTGTTGTGCATTGGCGATCGCCTGGTGAGGGTGGCGATCGCCCTCTTGCTCCAGTAGCTTCTTCAACTTCGTCTTCAACTCTTCATTTCTTCACTTCTTCTCTTCAAATATTCTAAATCTTCATTTCTTCATAAATGCTCCATAACATAGAAATACCTCCAAACTCATACGAAATCACTCCTAATACAATGTATTAAACCCTAGTTACGTTATACAAAGTGCAGCGTATCAAATACCCTCATACTTAGACCTTTACTCGTCTCGAGTAACTTAAAGAAAAGCTACCCTTACAACAATATGCTCAAGGTCTCATGAAATACAAGGATATCTACTAGTGATTACATAACTCAATAAGCTCCTCCAAACATACAAAACGCAACAACAACATCAAAAACAATGTGATCAAATAAGCATAAAACCCAAGACTACACCTTATTCCTCCAAGTGACCTACCCGAATCCTCCTATGCACCTCCTTCTTATGTCTTCATACGCCAAAGAATATGTAAGGGTGTTGCACTTACTAGTCTTTCACACGTTCTAATGCATCCTTGTTCTTTTGTACATACATGTAGCATGCATATTATTCATCTGTTATCTTATCAAACACATCGACTCCTTTGGTTTCCTTTCCTTCATCTTCCATTGTTTTCTCTTCCTCTTCAATTTGTAATGTTTCTAAATATTAAAACCTTAATTATAAAAACATCCCTTTAATGAAAGATTCTTAATCTAGTTTCGAATCAGCAACTGAGATCTCATGAACCAAGTAGTTATTTGTCATGAACCCACAACTCAGTGCTTTAAATTAAATTGAAAATCAAGTGAGCAAATCTAACATTCTCAACTGCGATAAACTTAAACCAAAGTAACTAGTGTAAAAATTTGAAATTTAAATAGATCAACCTATATATTCATTTTTGTGTTGCTTCATCTTCTTTTTTATCGGAATCATTACTTAAAGAAATAACAAATTTTTGTTTCTTCTTTACTTTGGCTCCAATATTTGTTGTTTCTTCTGTTTCAACATCGATAGTCTTCCTCTTCGGAATCTTCTCCCTTCTTTGCATTTACAATAGATGGTCCTCCATCTGTAAGTAATTTTTTAAAAATTGGGTCATCCTCAATTTCTGGTGGTGATCATGAACCCACAACTCAGTGCTTTAAATTAAATTGAAAATCAAGTGAGCAAATCTAACATTGTCAACTGCGATAAACTTAAACCAAAGTAACTAGTGTAAAAAATTGAAATGTAAATAGATCAACACATATATTCATTTTTGTGTTGCTTCATCTTCTTTTTTATCAGAATCATTACTTGAAGAAATAATCTTTTTAGAATTTTGTTTTTTACTGGTATGATGCTTGGTCCAAGTTTCCTCTTCCTCTTGTTTGTTTTTGGTTTCTTGATTTTATCCGTCTTTCTCTCTTTTTTCACTCGTTTTGAGAAAATCAAGGCTCAACTTGCCAGCTTGTAAGTTCTTTTGGGTGAATGTAGCTAGCTTTTTAGAATCTCATCCCAAAAATACAAGTGCAGTACCTTCTTCCTTTGTCACTTTGTCAGCATAAAACAATTATACAAACATAATATGTACTTTGTGTTAGCAAGATCAGTTAGCGTATCATTGAAGTATAAGAAATATCATGAACCTAATGAAGTAAAACAGAAGGTTAATGAATCTGATATAGTAAGTTCATGAAGCTGGTATAGTAGTTTCATCAACTGGAGATCAGATGAATGTAATATACTAAGACAGTCGGTTCATCATCCTACTATTGTGGGTTCATTAGCCTATACCACTAGGTTTATCAATATCATTAACCTAAAAAATCATGGATCTTATGTAGTAAAACAGTAGGTTCATGAATCTGGTATAGTAGGTTCATCCAATAGTGATAAGATGAATCTAATAATATACTAAGACAGTAAGTTTATCAACCTAATATTGTAGGATCATCACCCTAATATTATAGGTTCATCAACCTACTACTGTAGGTTCATCAACCTACTACTGTAGGTTCATCAACTTTCTAGTGTAGGTTCATTAGCCTATAGCACTAGGTTCCTCAAAGATCTAAAACAGAAATGATTTAATCTTACCACTAGAAACAAGATTGGTCCTATGAAATATCTGTTTTTGTTCTCAAGCTAGTCTAGCTTTGTCTCAATCAAAGCATCCAACAAGAATTTGCACCAGTTCTGCCTTGCAATGTCATGAACACCATCCATCCATAATTGTTGCATTGTTGTTGCCTTTTGACTGGACTCAATTATCATTGAAATGACAAATGTTGTGAATAATCTCTTGAACCAAATCTCATCAAATGTTAAGTTCAATTTGTTTGCAACAACCTTGGTTCTCAGAACTCTTGGTCCCACATACTATTTCCACTCTCTAAATAGACCCTTTTCATTCTCATTCTTTTTTTTTTTGTCTTGGAACTATGATATCTCCTCTAGGAAATCCAAGAATACGCTCAATTTCTTCCTCTGTGACTTTCAGCACAACTCCATTCTCTAGAGTTATGGAACATGTGTTCACATCAAATTTCTCCAACACCCAGTTTTCTAGTTAGCATGGAAAATTATCTATCGTCAAGTCCATGAGTGTTTTGAACCCTAATTCTTCAACCCACTTCTGCCTAGAGGTCAATCATCTCGTGGGATATACTCAATTATTCCATCAACATTGACTTCCTTATGTGTCATTAGTTTTATAGCTTGGACAAATATTATTGGAACATTTATTGTCTTCAAGTCATATGGCTCCTTATCTGCTTTCTCTTTTTTATGCCCTTGCCTTTTGGATTCCTTCTTCACTCAAGGTTTTGACTTTCTGTTTGGGGGTTCTTCTTTCTTTGTTTCATACCCTTCAGATATTGTGTAACACCCCCAAAATCATTTGCAAATATTACCGCCAATGAACCACCCAAGGCTTATCATGAATACCATAAATACAAAACATAAAGAATAGTACTAAACATTCATCAAATACTCCAAAAGAGTTTACAGTGCAAAAGCGTAATAAAACCAACAACGTACTTATTAAATCAAATAGCGGAAGACTTTAAGACAAATTCAAAGACTACATAAAAAGTCTTAATCCAAATCATGGACAGACCTTAATCTTATTCAACTAAAGCGATAAAACAATCCCGTCTTTCTTCAACGTCTAGACTCCTCTTCACACTGGAGATCCGCCAGATGTGTTGTATAGGGACGGGTGACACCAGCCAATAATGCAAGGAAAGAAACGGTTGGTTAGTCTAAGAAAAGACTGTGCAAGTGTTTTTTTATGTGAGGTTCTTGTAATCGTTTCTAATAGCCACATTCCCTCTCGAATGACAACCGAGAAGTTACGGGTGTCAATACTCATACTGACTAATTTATGAAAGAGTTATGCAACAAGAGAAGACTCCAAAAGTTTGAGTCTTACGGAAAGAATATGATTTAGGAACATTATAGTTACTTTTCACACAATGCTTTGAAAACAGCCAACTTGAAATAATGAACTAACAATCAACCTCACCACATGTATTGTGTGAATCACCACATATGTGAATCCAGATTGAAAAGAAAGCCATTAAACAAAAGATCGGGCGGTTTCGACGTTGTACTCCTCACCCGAGGTATATTAATTATGTGCATAAACCCGCACTTATCTTATTCACTTTCAAAACATATATATACATTCACGTTATAAGATTTTAAGCCACATCTCATCCCCTCGGGATATATCGTGGACAAATTTCTGGAATAATGGCACTCGCTAAGTGCACCTCCGTTTATATCTGAATAAGCGGAATGTTCATGACCAACGAATGTGATTGGGCATGTTACATCTTAACCCTTATATTATCAAGAAGAAACTACCCTCTTGTTGGACGTATAACGCTCCTACACATGTACTTGTGCTAAACTACTCAAACGAGTCATTCACAAAAACCACATAAAGTGCATCTATCACCTTACGGTAATAATATAACAATATAGGTCATTCTAGCAGAATATACAACCTACTATACTAATTCATTTTATTCACATTATTAATATATAAGTTTCCATGCAACAAAAGAATATTTATCCCAACATATTAACAATTCAAATTAATTGTTAAGTAATAAAAATATAGAACAAAGAGCAAGAGCAAACCGCCACTTGCCTTAAATGGAAAGTTTGATCTCGATTGAAGATGGAGTAAGGAGCATTGTCAACTATCCCGATCTTCAAGAATCTGATTCAAACGCGATACTCAAATCACAAAAATAAACCAAAGTCAATAATCTAATTGATATAATAATTCTATTAATTATGTCAACTAAATAAGATTAGATTAGATTAATTAAATCAATCAATCAATTAATTATAAATATGCACGTTGGATTTATATATATACACTTATACATATCCCAATTTTTGGGTAAATACCCCAAAAGTGTATTGTTTTTTAGATTTTTGCATCACTTTTGTAAGTTATACTAGTCCTTTTCTGTCCGTGCTACGAAAGAAAAATTATAAATTATTAAATAATAACTTCATATTACTGTAAAGTGGATTATTATTAATATATAATAAAAGAAAGACAAAATAAATATAAGTTATTGGGGTTCTTAATATCGTTGATCTCAGTATATTAGTTAATAGAGTTCTTGGGTTGAACAACTTTTCTTAATTAGTACGTACTGCATATTGAGTCACTCACTGATTTACAAAATTACTAAGAAAGAGTATATATGTGCAAATTCTAGGTGGCATCAGATAATGAATACGTACAGCAAAATAATAAAGCTTTGGTTACACTAAATTCAATCATTTTTTCTCCTCCTGTACTTTCCTCTTTGCTTCACGATCTCCTCTTCACTGCTGCTTTTGTCAGACCATGTTTTTGTTGTAGCCCGCCGCGTTGATCTTCGTCTGACCCACAACCACTCTTCACTTCATTGTTTCTATTTTAAGGCCGTGTTTATGATCCTCCTTGAGTTGTCTAAAGAAGCGCGAAAGCTCCTTCTAGTACTCCCGCTGTCAATTCTCTATTGAATGAAGCAGACAACCTTCAGAATTAATTTTTGCGTACTAAGAATACCTTCAATCGGAGTTGCTAGAGAAATAGTTGTTAAAGGAGGCAGTCTCGATTGTTCCAGAGCTTGAGAACGAACACCAGGTTACCCTCTTTGTCCTCCTTTGCGTTTCTACTGATCTGCAATAAGTTGGAGATTCTGATGCATGTAAGATGTTTGACAAAATGCCGCTGAGAAAGTTGGGGGTGAAAGTTGATTTTTTTGGCATTTGATTAAGTGTTATGGAAAATATTACTCCGTGATTGGATTTCTGACATGTTTAGTTGATATCAATTTTTCAGTCCCTTGCAGCAAATGCAAGACCAAGAGATGGTTCATCTTTTTCAACTCCTTTTCGGTGATGATGCTTCTTGTCTTTCTTACGGCTCCCTTGTGAGTTGGTCTTGCTTTTCTGTTTCTACTTCGCATATTTTTTGCTACTCCTATTTGATGGTGTGATGTTTCTCTTTGGTAGATGTGATACAGAAGATGGTGGAAGATCATACACATAAGGAGCTCATGACACGTACAGATCCCTTGGAGGTAATCCTTCTTTCTCACGGCCTCCTTTCATGGAAGAGATGACCTTTCGTGCCACCTGCAATGCATTAGAACTCTTTGAGCTTAAGAAAAATGAAAGAGATTGATACAAAGTACAACAAAAAGGCAGACAAATTATCTTAATCTCTCCGCAAAAAAGACATCAGATACACAAAAGTGATGACAATCATATTGCAGTTGCATTAGATTTTCCAATAAATTTTCATGTTTAGGAAATAGAACTGGAAAGTGAAGACCCTTGCTGAGGAATCTATATTTGATTTCTAAATAAAAGTACTATTGTTCTTTGGTTCCGTTAAAAGGTTGAATAAGTTTGCAATACGGATTAAGAGTCAAGAACTATGATTTTATTTTTTTTAGTCATGGTATTGGATGTATACCTCACCGACAATTAGGCAAACTTTTATTGCTAACATGGTGTATCAAATCCTTACTTCCATTAGGCTCCTTCATTTGTGTGCTACAACTCCTCAAAATGAGCCTCGTTCAACTTTCTGTCTCAGAGATCTCGGTCATATTGGTTGTCAAGTTACTTATTTTATTGATCTGGGTTGACATTTGTTTTCTTTTGATTTGTAGGAAACTTTGATAGTGAATAGCCTAACTCATATTCAGTGGAAGAAATCGTCGAGATAAAAGAAGGATTTGATCTCATGGATATTGAAGAGCTAAGGTTCTGTTTGATTAAGCTCAGTCATCACATTCCAGATAGTGAAGCTCAAATCCTAATGGAAGCTGTAAGTTTATTTTGGTGTGTTTTTGCTTCGTCTCAGTTCATTCGTAGCTGCTGGATATTCAGATTAGTTTATTTATAAAAGGGTTTAAAAAATGAAACTGTTAACTAATATGTTAATAATCACAATGTTTATTAAAACTTTAATCCTTCTTTTGTTAAATGTTAAATTATTGAAACACCCTAAGCTTTCATCTGATATGCAGTATCAAAATGTATGTTGTATATTGTATATTGATGTATGTTAATATGATATATTAACATAGTCTTTTATAATCCAAAACGAATTTTGTATATTTTATACAACTTTTCGGAAAACTCATATAAAAATAAGCTTTTATCATATAAAAATATGGAGCTTTTTTCCAGTAGGCTAAGCAAATGCTCAAAAATTATGATGAATATATTGATGAAGGACGTTGTGAATATATTGGAGAAAGGCCTAGTAACTATAGCGATATAGTGTCTATAATATCTATATTGGGTGAATATTTTTCTCCTATAAAAAAATTATATATTATGATATGATGATATATTATGATGATCATGATAATATGGTTTTTATATGCATGTAGAAGATTATTTGATTGTCATTTAAGTGTATCATGGGATATGAATTCATAGCATATTTATAAATAATGTATTTTTTCCTTTTTAAAATATATTGTTTTATAGGATAAGATTGTTTATTTAACTTTTAATTTGTCTAACTAAAAAATGTGTATGTATTTAATATTGAATTTTTTTAGTAGGCTAATAAAGAATAAACTTTTTTTCTTTTTGATAAGATTTTTATTTGTTAATATCTCTAGAGAATATAAAATTCATGAACAAATGATATAGTAACATATTGTACAATATAACGGTATAAAATCTATTTTTTTTATCAAATTTAATATAACTTAAGTATGTTATTGCAAAGATGTAGTGTAATCTCCAACTACCAACTAACAATCTATGTAGTGTAAAAAATATTATACCTAATATATTTTATTATCTTTTTCCAACTAAAATATTTTTCAGTATATCTTATAGGTTTGATATTTTTCTAATTATAAAAAGAAATATTTGTTTTTGAATATTGGACTTTTTCTCGTTGGGCCAAGCAAAAGCTCTACCCAAGATGAATATATTGATGAACAACTTTGTGAATATATTGATGAATATCTTTGTAAATATTTAATAAACAAATATCTTTAATAACATATTTTTCACATTTTATGATGAATATTTCGTTTATAAAATTAATACATTTATAAAATAGTAAGCACAAATTATTATTTTTCAATTATATAATCCTTATAAAAATAATTTCGTTTTTAAATTAATAAAACATAAAATCTTTATTAGGAAATATATTGATGTAGTTTCTTAAAAGATAATCTGACTTTTTTTTCGATGGGCCAAGCAAAAGGCCAACCCAAACTGAATATATTCATGAATATCTTCATGAATATCTTGTGTGAATATTTTTCAACCACCCCCAAAAATTATATATATTATGATATGATATGATATGATTATGATATGATATGATATGATGTGATTGTCTAGGACCAAGAACGCCTAAGGATATTTCCATCCTTGATTTTAGTCTTAGTATATGTAAAGGAAAAGATAAGAATATCTTTAATAATAATTTTTTTCAATTATGAATCTTAAAAAATATATATGTTTATTCATTATAATTAAAAAATTAATGCGAACTTTAATATTGAGTGTTTTTTCTGATGGATTAAGAAAATTTTTAGAATTGTAATGAAAAATCTATACGAATTTTTTTCAATTTTTTCCTTAAAAAATATAATTTTGTTTATTTTTTATAATAAAAAATATATACGAACTTTAATATTGGGTTTTTTCGATGGGATAAGAAAAAGCCCAAAATTATTGGTGAATATATTCCAATTATGAATCTTTAAAAATATAATTTGTTTATGGAAAAGTGTCATGTAATAATACTTGTTAAAATGATAAATGAGAATGAATGTGGAGCCTTGGATCAAGAGAGATCCAAGAGCCCATATGATGACACGTGACACCCCTTGTCACCACCGCCGGACCTCCGCCGGACCACCGCCGGGCCTCCGCCGGACCACCGCCGGGCCTCCGCCGGACCACCGCCGGGCCTCCGCCGGACCACCGCCGGGCCTCCGCCGGACCACCGCCGGGCCTCCGCCGGACCACCGCCGGGCCTCCGCCGGACCACCGCCGGGCCTCCGCCGGACCACCGCCGGGCCTCCGCCGGACCACCGTCGGGCCTCCGCCGGACCACCGCCGGGCCTCCGCCGGACCATCTTTGGGCCTCGCCGGAATAAAATTGTCACAAAGATGTATAAAATTGTTCACAAATATTACAAAATTATTTATTACTAAATGTTCATCACGTTGTTCATAAATGTTCATCACAATGTTCATAAATGTTCATTTGTACATACTCTACTAAATGTTCATCACATTATACTTAAAAGTTCACCAATTGAATGTTCATCACATTCTACTTAAATGTTCACCAATTTTTGATGAAGATCAAGTGTTCATAAATGTTCATCACAATTTTCATAAATGTTCATTTGTACATACTTTATTGAATGTTCATCACATTATACTTAAAAGTTCACCAACTGAATGTTCACCTAAATGTTCATCATCTCATACTTAAATGTTCATCATCTCATACTTCAATGTTCACAAGAATTTAATAAAATGTTCATTAGCCAAAGTTCATTACAATCGACTTAAATGTTCATCACGTTGTTCATAAATGTTCATCAAAATGTTGATAATTGTTCATCATCTCTTACTTAAATATTCATCAAACATCACTTTAATATAATTTCGAGGAGAAAAACACTTCATCTTCATCAAAAATTACCTAAATGTTCATCATCTCATACTTAAATGTTCATAAAACATCCTTAAATGTTCACAACATTTAATAAAATGTTCATTACTCAAAAGTTCATTACAGTTAGCTTAAATGTTCATCACGTTGTTCATAAATGTTCATCAAAATGTTTATAAACGTTCATTTTGATATACTCTACTGAATGTTCATCACATTTTAATTACATGTTCACCAACAGAATGTTCATCACATTATATTTAAATGTTCACCAATTTGAATTAGACTTAAATTTTCATTTATTTTTATACTTAAACTTTTTCATTTATTATTGGACCACCGTCGGACCTCCACCGGACCTCCACCGGACCACGTCGGACCGTCGTCGGACCTCCACCGGACCTCTACCGGACAACCACCGGGTGGTCGCCGGGAAGTCGTCGGGTGGTCGTCGGAAGGCCGCTAGACCACCACTACAAGTGGAGGTAGCTAGTTTAATCTAAGCCATTGGATGTCAAGGCATCCAATGATTTAGATTCATTCTTATTTATCTCTATAAAAGAGTTTATTATGAGATTCACACCCTTTGTTTATTTATTATAAAAGATCTATGTGGACTTTAATATTGAGCTATTTTTCGATGGACTAAGCAAAAGCCCAAAATTATGATAAATATACAAAGTCTTTATTTGGCACACCCTAAAATTCTATTTGGCACACCCTTACTTTCGTCACGAATGTATTTGGTCAGACTTTCGTCACGAAGGTATTTCACAAGAGATTCGTCACGGAGAAAAGGAGGACTTCCGTCACGAAGGTTTCCAGGAGTTCCGTCACGAAGGTATTGTGGAGTTCCGTCACGAATCTTTTTTTGAAAAAAAATAAAAAATTCAGAATGTTGTATAGAATTTAAATACGAGTCCGTGCATATAAAATACGTCCAAAACGGACATCGTTTGCCCTTCCAAAAGTCCTAAAAACAAAACAGTCGTTTTCGTTAAGTTCGTAATATTTAAACATAATGCATAATTGTACTTTATAAGTAATAAACTAGTGATATTAAATGATAATATATAATTATAGTATTTTAATTTAATTGCATGATTTTTAACTATAATTAATAATTATATAAGTTTTTGTTTTTACGAACTTAACGCATGCGACTGTTTTGTTTTTAGGGCTTTTGGAAGAGCAAACGATGTCCGTTTTGGACGTATTTTATATGCACGGACTCGTATTGAAATTCTCTACAACATTCTGAATTTTTTATTTTTTTTCAAAAAAATATTCGTGACGGAACTCCACAATACCTTCGTGACGGAAGTCCTCCTTTTCTCCGTGACGAATCTCTTGTGAAATACCTTCGTGACGAAAGTCTGACCAAATACATTCGTGACGAAAGTAAGGGTGTGCCAAATAGAATTTTAGGGTGTGCCAAATAGTAAGCCCCTAAATATATTGATGATTAATATCTTTGTGAATATAGGAATATCTTTAATAATAATTTTTTTCCATTATGAATCTTAAAAATTATATTTGTTTATTTATTATAATTAAAAAAATGTGTACAAACTTTAATATTGAGTGTTTTTTCCGATGGGTTAAGAAAAAGATTAGAATTGTGATGAAAAATCTGTACGAATTTTTTCAATTTTTTCCTAAAAAAATATAATTTTGTTAATTTTTTATAATAAAAAAATCTATACGAACTTTAATATTTGTTTTGTTCGATGGGATAAGCAAAAGACGAAAATTATTGGTGAATATATTTCAATTATGAATCTTAAAAAAATATAATTTGTTTATTTATTAGAAAAGATTTATGTAAACTTTAATATTGGGCTTTTTTCCAATGGGCTAAGCACAAGCCCAAAATTATGATGAATATATTGATGAATATCTTTGTGAATATCTTGTGTGAATATTTTTCAACCACCCCAAAAAATTATATATATTATGATATGATGATTATGATTAAGATATGATATATTTCATTCAACTTTAATAATATCAAAATCTATGTTGTATATTGTATATTGATGTGGTTATGTGATATATTAACATAGTCTTTTTTAATCCAAAAACAAATTTTGTATATTTTATACAACTTTTCAGAAAACTGATAAAAAAAATATGGAGCTTTTTTCCAGTAGGCTAAGAAAATGCTCAAAAATTATGATGAATATATTGATGAAGTTCGTTGTGAATATATTGGAGAAAGGCTTAGTAACCATAAAGTGTCTATAATATCAATATTGGGTGAATATTTTTCTTATATCCAAAAATTATATATTATGATATGATGATATATTATGATGATCATGATAATATGTTTTTTATCCATGTAGAAGATTATTTGATTGTCATTTATTTGAGTGTATCACGTGATATGAATTCATAGCATATCTATAAATGATGGAATTTTTTTTTCCTTTTTAAAATATATTATTTTATAGGAAGATTGATTATTTAACATTTAATCTGTCTAACTTAAAAATGTGTATGTATTTAATATTGAATTTTTTTAGTACGCTAATAAAGAATAAACTTTTTTCCTTTTTGATAAGATTTTTATTTGATAATATCTCTAGAAAATATAAAATTCTTGAACGAAGGATATAGTAATATACTGTACAATATAACGGTATAGAAATATTATTTTATCAAATCTTATATAACTTAAGTATGTTATTGCAAAGATGTAGTGTAATCTCCAACTACCAACTCACAATCTATGTAGTGTAAAAAATATTATACCTAATATATTTTATTATCTTTTTTCAACTAAAATATTTTTCAGTATATCTTATAGGTTTGATATTTTTTCAATTATAAAAAAAATATTTGTTTTTGAATATTGGACTTTTTTCTCGTTGGGCCAAGCAAAAACTCAACCCAAGATGAATATATTGATGAACAACATTGTGAATATACTGATGAATATCTTTGTGAATATATTATATACAAATATCTTTAATAACATATTTTTCCCATTTTATGATGAATATTTCGTTTATAAAATACTAAATACAAAAATATTTTTCAATTTATAATCCTTATAAAAATAATTTCGTTTTTAAATTAATAAAATATAAAATCTTTATTAGAAAATAGATTGATGTAGTTTCTTAAAAGATAATCTTTAATTTAATAATAATTGATTTGTTTGAAAAATATAGGTGAATGTTTTTTTAGAAAAATATGAACTTTAATAATGCCAGTTTTTGGGTAAGTACCCCAAAACACACATGATTTTTTAGTTTCTGCATCACATTATTAAGTCTTTAGTAAATACCCTACTATATAAGCAATTAAGAAAAAATTAAATCAACACAATCTCATAACTCACCTCTCCCGAAACTTTTTTCTCCTCCTGCCGACATTCTTCCTCCGCCGGCCGACTGCCTTCTTCCTCCGCCGGCGCCGCCTAGAGTACTCGCCGACTGCCTCCAAGCTGCTCACCGACGCTGATCGGGGCTGGATCGCAAGAATTTTGGGGATAACGCTCTCGCCTGCAACATTCAGAATCTTCTTCTACATCGAATTGTCAAACAAAACGGAGAACAATGAAATTGTACAACAAAAACGAGCGAGGAGAAGATTGAAGATAGATTAAAAACAGAATAAGAGATTGAACAGAGATCAAAAAAAGAGGAAGCGCAAAACGATACCAGCGAATCAACTGCAAATACAATGATAAGCACAAAATCTGAAAACGACACCAGCAAATCCATCGAACAAGAGGTAAATCATGATAAATTATGATATTGAACTTATTTGATTGATAGATTATGAAAAACAACTTTGGTTGACAAGTTTAGACAATGTAGAATGTTGACAAGATATTACTGTGAATCATTTTATTGGTTGTTGACAAGATATTATTTATGTTGTTGAAATATTCAGTTTGTTGACATATATAAGTTGTTGACAGGAATATGTTTATTGATTAGACTTTGACAAGTTTTGACAATGTAGAATGTTGACAAGATATTATTTATATTGATGAAATATTCAGGATGTTGACATTATATAAGTTGTTGACAGGAATATGTTTATTGATTAGATTTTATTAACACGTAAGTGAACGAAGCGCGCTACGCGCGCCTCGTAAGAATAATAAACTTACGAAGCATGTTGAGAGCGCTTCGTTATAAAATACAAATATAAATTTGTACCTAATAGAATATTGTTGACAGGTAAAAAAGAAATGTTTATGTTCATTAGGGAAAATGTTGACAGAGAGATTAGAAATATTATC
This sequence comes from Oxyria digyna, assembly GCA_029168935.1. Lineage (NCBI taxonomy): Eukaryota > Viridiplantae > Streptophyta > Magnoliopsida > Caryophyllales > Polygonaceae > Oxyria > Oxyria digyna. The sequence continues at coordinate 57,849,591 of JAPVLV010000001.1, read as the reverse complement.
TAACAAAATTTATTGAATATATATGCAGATAAAAAAGCACATTCTGACAGTCTCCTATGGCGAAGAAATAAAAATAAGAGATGGTGTTATGGTGTCTAATGGGGAAATCATATCAAAAGCATTTTTAGTTGATATGAACATAACTCTGCAAGCAATGAAATCGTTGATTACACAACGGTTCAAACTCGAAACGGAGGGAATGCATCTCCAACTATGCCATCTTAATCCATTCCAGAAGATCAAAGTCAAGTATTCTGTGGAGACAAATGATGATCTTGCATCATTCATGGAAATCAATGGCACAGCAGAGGTGGAATGGACTTGTCCACTATATGTATCAAGGGAGTACATGAATTATGAACCGAATATAGCAAGAGAGAATAGATGTAGTAGTATAGTTGCTGTCAACATGAATGAAGACATGTTTCTACCTATGGAATATGAAGTGCCAACACAAGGGAATAGTGAAATTATGGATTGTGAATCTGCAAGCAAGATAATGACAGAAAAAAAACAGGGGAGGATGAAATGAGTCACAGTGGAACAGATGCAGACTTTGTCCATGTGGGGAAGCTATTTGACACAAAAAAGAAGTTGATCGAAGCTTTGAAAAAATTGGCAATGACTGAGAACTTTGCTTACAAAGTTAAGAAATCAGATCCAAAGCTTCTAATAGTAATGTGCACAGACACAAGCTGCAAATGGAGATTGAGGGCTATTGCATTACAAAACACTACATTCTTTGAGGTGAGAAAGTTTCAAAGAGAACATACATGTTCCTTTGACTTTAGATGTCAACATGAGTGCAAACCAACATACAGAATGATTGGGGAGCAAATAAAAACCAGGTATTGTGTTTACAGGTTTCTGAATCATAAATATCATAAAAATATTAATTGCTTGAAGATAACCAGAGAACTAATAGTAATGTGATATACATGCAGGTTTGAAGATGTTAAAAATGGACCAATACCAAAGAGCATTTGCAATGATATGAGAAAGGAACACTACATGGATGTTAGCTATTGGAAGGCATGGAAAGCAAGGGAACATGCACAAGATTTAATACGAGGCACACCAGAAGAAAACTATGCACTATTGCCCATGTACTGCCATATGCTAAAAGAAGTAAATGAAGGATCTTACACATGCCTAGAAGTTGGTGAGCATGACGACTTCAGATTCGTGTTTATATCTATTGGAGCATGCACAAGAGGATTCCAAGTAATGAGAAAGGTATGGCAGTGAGTAAAATAGGAATTAAATGATATATTGTTTAATAGAATGATTTATTGTTGACAAATAAATTTAAACATATGATAACAGTATAGAAAATGTAAAACATAATGTCTGATTTTGACATTTTGATTGTTGTTAACAACTTACATTATACAGTGTTGACATGAGTAATAATACATTCGTTTTGTGTTGACAGGTGATAATGGTAGATGGGACTCACTTGCATATAAAGCACAAGGGCATATGCTCATTGCTACAGCTCAGGATGCAAACCAGCAGATCTATCCACTTGCATATGCAGTAGTGGATAGTGAAAACGACATATCGTGGACATTCTTTTTTACACAGCTTCTGAAAGTCATACCATGTACAGACGATTTGGTAATAGTGTCAGATAGACATCTCAGCATTGCCAACGCCATTCAAAGAGTGTACACAACAGCAAACCATGTTGTGTGTAGGAGACATTTGAAGCAAAATCTGAAGACAAGATACAAAGATAAAGGGGTGCACAAACTATTCTCTCTGGCTGCTGATGCATACACGCTAAAGGAATTCCAAGAGAATTATGGGAAAATTTGTGAGATAAATAAGGAGATGGGAGAATACTTGGAAGCAGTAGGATTAAAAAAATGGGCAAGAGCACATTCCAAAGGCAATAGATACAACATAATGACAACAAACAACTCAGAGACAATAAATTCAGTAATACTGGAAGCAAGGTATGATAAATATTATAGATTTGGCATTGTTGAAAAATGATGTTGACACTGTTGAAAAATCAGTAATGCTGGAACCAATTCTACCGTCTATGAATTGTCAAAGATATATTAAAGTTGTTGACACAGTTGAAAATTTGATGTTGACAGGTCTTTCCAAGTTGTCGCTCTACTAGAGTTTCTGAGAGATGTGCTGTCAAGGTGGTTTAATGATAGGCGCTTAGAGGCTGAAAAAAATAATAGTAAGGTGACACCAAATATAGGGAAAATATTGGAGTCTAGGTACCAAATGTCAAAGGCGTATGAGGTGAGAAAGCTAAATCAAGCACAATATCATATTCTTGGTGGAGATTTCTACGGGGTGGTCAATTTGTTAGAAAGGAAATGCACTTGCAAAGTATTTGATGTGGACCACATCCCGTGTGTGCATGCTATAGCTGCAATACAGAAAGCAAAAGCAACTGTGACAGATTTTGTGAGCGACTACTACAAAACTGAAGCTTGGACAACTGCATATAGAGAAACGATCTACCCGGTGCCAAGAGAAACGGAGAAGAGTGTACCGAAAGATGTAACAGATACAATCTGCATGCCACCAATTGTGCAGACAAATAAAGGGAGGAGAAAGAAGAAAAGATACCCATCTGAAGGTGAGTTCCCAAACAGAAGCAAGAAGAGAAAAGGAACAAGAAAGCCAGGAAGATGCAGCCTCTGTGGTAATATGGGACACAACAAGACTTCTTGCCAAAAAAACTTTGCTGACAAGATCGGGATAGAGTTATCAGTGTGGACAACATTTTAGGATTTTAATTTTCAATTTTTTTCTTTAATTGAAAAAGGGATAATAGTTTTATATCCTGTCAACATTGATATTCATACTGTAAAATAAGTTTGCAGATTTGATGACAGCTTGCCATTATGTTTTGTAGATTTTGAGATAAATGTCAAAAATACTTATTCTGAGACTGTTGAGATGTTGACAAGATTGTGTTTGCAGATTTGATGACAGCTTGCCATATTGTGTTTGCAGATTTGATGACAGCTTGCCATATTGTGTTTATAGATATTCTGCTACTGTGATAAATAAATGTTGACAACATTGAGATATTCTGATAAATAATGTTGACAACATTGTGTTTCCAGATTTGATGACAGCTTGCCATATTGTAAAGATACGAAATGTGTTGACATGCACACAAAAAATGGGAACAGGTGAAAAATATTAACAGATTCGATTGTGACAATGAAAAGTTTATTACAAAAGGTGAAAAATGTTGACATAATGTGACGACAAAAAAAATTGACAGGTTATATATCAAAGATTTAGAATGGTGACAGGTTATTTAGCAGTAAGGTGTGTTAACGAAGCGCGCTACGCGCGCCTCGTAAGAATAATAAACTTACACGCGCTACGCGCTGAGTGCTTTGTTGCACCTGAGTAAAATTGTTGACATATAAAAAAAATAAAATAACCATAAGCAATAACTGACTTAAGCACAAACTGTTGGGGTAAACAAAACCTGTCTTACTAAAAAGTGGAATATAAACTGTTTTACAAAGCTGAAAATCGAAAAGGTACAAAGGTTGACAACAAAATCCATTAAAGTCTGAATTAAAAACACTATCAAACAGACATAGCAACAATCCAAACCTCACACATTACATCAGAACATTAACATTGAAATTCAAGCTTTAGGTCTGTCCTTCTCAAGTGGCAATGCCTTGAACTCCCATTTCTCGTTAAACAGGTCAATAATCATCTTCTCCCGATGAGCCCTCATGTGTTCGTCATCCAGATCATCCCAGCTGGTGCCAATGGCCAAATGCTCAATGAACTTAATGCAGTATAAACCACAATTGCCACTGAAAATCACCCCAGAACAAAAAGAGAGAAATCAGGAAAACAGAGGAATATAAAGAAAGAAAAAATCTAATGTTGACAAGATACTTACATCATCCCATCCTGAGGAACATCTTTGCGCCTTGACCATGAGAAATCCTTGTCCAAAGAATTAATATGGCCAAACAAGTTGGACTTCTTCATAACAACAGGAAGCATACAGCATAAACTACTAATTTTACTCCAACAATAAGCATCGTTGCTGATTTGAATGCTGGAATCATACACAGTGACATGCCAGTTTGCTAAGTCAATTTCCAGGGCAACCCAATGCTCATTTTGAAAGTTGAAAGGAGTATACACCCTAGTCACAGATTCGGACCAGCACCTGCCCTCATGTTTTGGGTACATTCCTATAAAGTACTTCTGGAAAAACAGAAGCTCTGTTTCATCATCTTTCGCAATAAGAGCTTCCTTATCCGCATTGAAATGACAGTACCAGATCCAATCCATGATTGCAACAACCTTGAATTTCTCACTGTTTTCATTGATATGCTTCCGGAAGAAAAATAAAGCCTCAGAGATATGCTACAAAACAAGAGAAAAAAGAGTAAGGTTAAAAGAGAAATAAAAAATAAAATAAAACTGAACAATAACAACACAATATAAATAAAAAAAATTCAAACTGACAGTAGAAGAAATAATAAAAGCCTCACTGACAACACAAATATGAAGCATGCGTTGACAAGACAGCAAAATATCAAAAACTTTTAAAAATGTTGTCAGGACATGTAAAAAGTAATTAACTTACACAATCATTTAACCACTTGGCTTGCCCAATAGATTTTGTGCTTTTCAACAATAAATTGTTAAAAAAGTCCTTGGTGAAATTAAAATCATGTTCCTTGCGCTTAATAACCTCTTTCTTACCACTGCAACAAAAACACAAAATTAGTAAACACATATATTCAGAAATAAAAGAAAATAATTTAAATTATAAATATAAAACATACGTCCAATAAAACCATTCGAAGAACTTTCTGCGATCATCATCTCCATAGAATGAGTATGGTGGACAACTAGGCATTGAAATCTTCTTCTTCTTCTCCTCAGTGAAAGGGCTTTGAACAAGAGCACTTGGAGTTGCGAGCCTGGAAGACTTCCTCACTTGTGTTCCAACATCAAGAGCTTTCTTGGGATACTTATTCACTTGCTCCTCTGAGTCAATGAGGTTCTGTGAAGCAGGAAATTGACTTAGCAAACTGGGCTTTCTTGGTGTCATCTTGAACAACTTTCAGGCTGTCATAATCTTTACCCACTGTCAAGCTGTCAACATCTGGACCCAAGACTTCGCTGTCAACACCTGGAGCAAATGCTTTGCTGTCAACATGTTGACCCAATGCTTTGCTGTCAACATCCTTGCCTTTTGGAGGAGTGTCAACAATGTCTTCTTGGATGTTGTCAACTTTGATGTTGTCAACTTGAATGTTGTCAACATCCTTGGCATTTGGAGGAGTGTCAGCAATGTCTTCTTTGCCCTCTACACCACTTCCACCAGCATCAGCTATTGATGGAATTTCATCACCTCCAGCTTCACCCAGGTCCCCTTCCCTTTCTGGAGTTTTTTCTACCTTCTCAGAACATTTAGTTCCATCAATTTCTGAAGAAGTCACAAAGCTGTCAACATTTTCATGTGTGCTGACATCTACAAAATCTTCAGATTCATATTGTGTGCTCTTATCTTGGAACGAGGCCTTGACGTTGCTCTGCATCAAAGTAGATAGATCGTGCAGCTTCTTTGCGACATCAACTAACGACAGGCCATGTTCTTTGGTGGAAGATTGAACTTCAGACATGGCATCGCACAAAAATTCAATTTTTCGGCTCAACACATCAAACTGTCCACCACAAGCTGCAGCAACATTTCCTACTATGTCAACTGAGGGACGAACAGACGCTGTCCTCTCACTGTCAGCAGAATCAAATGCAGGGCCAGCTGCATTTGTTTCCATGGGGACATGAATGGAAGAAGATTGTTGCTTAACTGAAGATTGTTTACCACTCTCAGATGAGGAAGGGAACTGAACAATAGGTGCAACATCTTGGGCGGCTAGCTCTGGGATGTCAGACCATAGCTTTCTGAGAATGTTGTCAACATGAACTTGGACAGATTCGTACACAACAACGTCCCGCACAGAGTCCTGCTTTGCCTTCTTAAGTTCTGGCTCAGAACCACTAAGTTTAAATATCACTTTGGGGCAGGGAGAAGGAGGAGACTTCCTCTTCTTATTTACAACGTCGAGATTAGCAGAATGTTGATCATCTTCAACCTTACAAGCTGATCTTGTTGCTCTACTGGGATATTTTTTTGAAGCGACAGCAGAAACACCAGCAAAATCTTTTACATCTCCAACCTTCTCTGGAGACTTTGATGGTCTTTTACGAGAATTATATGCAGGGGCAGAAAAAGCACCAACAGAAACCTTGTGCTTGCCGTGCTGATTGCTCTCTGATTTGCTTAGTCTTGGTGATTTCCTTGGAGTTTGTTCAAAAACTAAGACTTTCCAATCTTGTAAGGAGAGCCTACGTTTATAAGTTCTGACAACTAGAGGGGAATCTGAAAACAAAGTATAGAGAACTGTCAAAAACAGAAAAAACAAATGTCAACAAAACAAAACATGGCGAAATAGGAAAAAAGAAGAAGTTGTCAACAGTGTATAAAAATGCAAAACATATCATACCTGGAGTGCTGACAGGTTGATTTCTCTTAGAAACAGCTTTTGCAACCTTTGACACATTAGAAATTAGATTGCTGACAGCTTGCTTGTCTTTACAATCACCTTTGCCCATCTCTGCAACATTTTGAACTGAAGTGCTTACAACTTCCTTCTCTTGGTTAACAGGTTCCTTATCCTTGTTGACATCTTCCTTTTCTTTGTTGAAAACCTTGACAACCTTAGCAACTTTCTGAACTGGTTCCTTTTCTTTGGTGACAACCTTCGCCACTTTCTGAACAGGTTCCTTTACTTTGTTGACAACAATTGAAACTTTCTGAACTGGCTTCCTGGCATTCCTTTTGGGAGCAGGTTTCACTGGCTTCGTGGCAACCTTCTTGGCAGTCTTAGCCGGTCGCTCAGATATAACAGTGTTAGAAACAACTTGCTCTGAATTCTGACGAGCAGTGACAAGAACTTGTTCAGCGAATGCATCAAACAAAGGATCTTCAACCTCGTCGAGAAAATTAAGGTGACAAAATGTAGAGTGTTCCTCATATGGAGACGGTCTGCACAACTAAAATAATGAAAAAACAGCAAAAGAGTTATAACAATGTGCTGTCAACAAAAAGAGTTAAATACAAAAATAAAACAGACAAGAAAAATATAAATGTATAATAAGATAAAGAATAATACCAAAGGATGAGCATCGAAATGATCTGACACAGAATGATACCAAGCGAGTTTGTTATTATCCAATGAGAACCAGTGTTCGCCATATGGAATGGTCTTCAGACAGGCAGTAGCAGCTCCAACAAACTCGCGAAACTGATGAAAATGTTCAAGCACCCAAACCTACAAAAAAAAATTAAGGATTAAAAAGGAGAATATGAAAATGTATTTGAGCAACTAACTGAAAAAGAGAAATGAAAAACTAAATACCTGAAAAGCAAGAGGATAGCCATGGAGAGTATACCAAACTCTATCATTAGAAGAACCACCTCCTGTGCGTTTTGCATGGGCTGGAGCATCTTGAAAAGCCCGGAGAGTCTCTAAGTATACTTCCCTACCCCAGGGATGGTTCAAAAAAGCTTCATAATTGCTAGCAAGCTTTAGAAATTTTAATCTAACAGCAGAGCCTTTCCTCTGAGGCATCAGCACACCTTCAACAATAATAAGGTGTGCTAGAACCATCTTCCGCTCCCCTGACGAGATAGCAAACTCTGCAATTATGTCATCAAGAGTGATCTTGTTTTTGGTTCCCTGAGTACACTCAAAGACTTGATCTGGGATGACATGACCTTCGAAATCAGTGCACTTCAAACCCGTGATCGCAGCAAAGTCTTGAAGTGAAAAGGATAGCACATTGCCTTGCATGTTAAACCACATCTCGTACTTTTTCTGTGTCTTAACTGCACGCATTAAAGCATAGTGAACTATGACGTGCGAGTAGTTGAGCTGCGATGTCATGCTTAAAATAGCTTTGAATACACCAGTAGCAAACAACAAATTACTGACTTCGTCTAACTGACCCTCGATCTGATCAATCACAGCAAATCTGTGGTATGTTGTAACCTTAGGAGCTACAAATAAATCTTGGGAAGCCAAAAACTGAAGCTTAGAAACATCAATGACACCTGTCAACAAAAACCAAATACAGAGTGTCAAAAAATTATCACAAAAAGATATAAAAGCAGAGCAAGGTGTCACCCATAAAAAAAAAATGTTGGAAATCTAAACAAGTTGTCAACGTGAATAAGATGTCAACAAAAAATAAGATGTCAACATGAATAAGATGTCAACAAAGAATAAGATGTCAAACACAAAAAGCTGAAGGCATCCATATTCAAAAATGTAATATATGAAAAAGATGTAAACATGAACAAGACGACAACAAGAATAAGATGTCAAAGACCAAAACCTGTCAGCATTCATATTCAAAAGATGTAAATATGAAGAAGTTGTCAACAATAAGCTCTAGAGACACATAAAGTTGCCAGCACGCCATATTGAAGATGTCAACATTAACAAGCTGACAACAAATATGATCTCAAGACAAAATCAGCTGTCAGCATGACATATTACACAACATAAACATGGAAAATGCCAAACAAATAGAATCTCCAGCCACAAAAACCTGTCAGCATCCCATATTCAAAAACATAGACATAAACAAGCACTCAACAATTACATATACAGACACAACAAGTTGTCAACCATGAAAAATTCAACAACAGAAGCTAAAATACAGTGAAGAATCAACAAATAAAGTGAAAAATTCATAATAAAACACAACATGACATGTTCAACACACATTTGAACAGTCCAGATGCTCTGAATCTGTCAGAAAACTTAAAAACCTAAAAATCAAACAGATAAAGACGCATGCAAATAAAAACAACCTTCAAAATCTAGGTTTCGAACAAACACGAACTCGATTTTGACTTGAAACAAAGGAACAAAGACGCAATCACAGAAATCTTCCAAAATAAACAACCGAAACAACAAATAGGAAAACAAGAGGGCTAAATACCTGATTTTATATGAGAAAGAGCCGCAAAATCTGGAAAATGAAAATGTACTGATCACAACTTGAGCAGGCGAAATCTGAGCGAAGACGAAAACGAAGACGGAATCGACTGGTGAAAGAAGGTATGCACGAGATTTACGCTTGTTCGGAATCGGAATTGACCACGACCAGTTTCGTTGGGTCCGTATTGATCCAAGCTTTCACCAGATATGTCTCTCATCGCGTGATATGGAGGAACGAATTTGTAAATATCCATTTACAGTAGAAGGTACGCACGAGACTTACGCTTGTTCGGGTGGCTCGTATGGGGTCGTTCAAAATCAGAATTGAGCGAGAGACATATCTGGTGAAAGCTGGGATCAATACGGACCCAACGAAATCGGTCGTAATCGATTCCGATTTCAAACGAGCCCATACGAGCCATCCAAACACGAGTAAGTCATGTATAATAATATATATATATATAAACTTTGAAAAAAAAAATTAACAAAAGGTGTGTATAAGGCGTCGGCCAGCGCCTTATACAAATAAAATTTTTTTTTTAAACTTTTTACGTGTAAGAGACGCTGGTCTCTTACACGGGGAATTAAAAAAAAATATGTATAAGAGACGCTGGTTCGGCCAGCGTCTCTTATACATAAAAAAATCAAAAAAAAATAGCTTCAGCTTCGGAGGAGAGACGCTGGTTCAACCAGCGTCTCTCACACGTAAAAAAATTCCGAAGCTGAAATAAGTGCCTATTTTGGGAAATTGTTTTTAAAAGAGCCTACGTCGGGAATTTTTTCGGGTAAAATGCTTATTTCAGAAAAAAATTCAAATAAATGTCTATTTTTATTAGTCGGAAATTACAGTAATGTCCTTCATAGAAATTAGGGATATTACATATTGTGTCAGATCTGCTAGGTTCTTCTTCTTTTGGTTGGTTCATTGACTTTCCTTTGAGGTTCTTTTCATGGTTCATTGACTTGTGATTGTCTATCCTCCTCTTATTTCTTTCATTGTTCTTTTTCTGGTTCGTTGACTTCAATTTGAGAGTTTGTTTGTGGTTCACCTTGGACTTGTGATTGTCTATCCTCCTCATATTTCTTTGCTTGTTCTTTTTTTGTATTCATATAAACAATATAAGCACTTATGTTTAACAATTTCATGAAAATAATATTGTATACAAACATGCATCTTATCAACATTTGTGTAGTTATGAACATGAACTCATAAACATGATGCATCTTATCAATTTTTGAATTTATATAGCATTTGAACATGAAATTTGAAACAATGAACCTGGTATTGTCATTGAAAGAAACCAAACATGAAAAAATAGTCACGAAAATCTCTAATAGTCAAGAACCTTTTAGTCCAATTTTATACACTTAGAGCTTATGTACTTGAACTTGAGAAACAGTCCAAAAACTTCATGACTTCGACATTTTCGATAAATAAACTCATGAACTTTACTTTATAAATACTTGAACTTATTAACATTATCATCAACATTTGAACCTTTAATTTAATATAATGAACCTCGGACAATCACTTAAAGATACTAGTCATGCAAAAATGGTCATGAAAATTTGTAATACTCATGAACTTCTTAAATTATATAACCTACGAAACCTTGTGCATCTTATCAAAAAATAAATTGATACAACATTTGAAACAATAATTTAATTCTACGAACATGTGACAGTCAATAAAATGCAGGGTTCATTATTTCAATAAATAACGTATACAAACTTATAACTAAAAGTACACAAAATTTAAAATGCAGGTTCGTAAGTTTAAAAATTGTAGGTTTATTACCTTTCTCTCGAATCTTCTGCATTTTTCTCATCTCTCTCTTCGTAAAGGGTGAAATATAACCTTTAGGAGAAACTGACTTTCTAGAGATATACTATATGAACTTGCCATAATCTCACAACCAGAATCATCAACATCGCTTTTTACTTCATCTCTTGTATTTTCTCCTTCTCCTTTGTTGGTTGTCTTGAGCAACTCTGCAGAATACACTAAATGCATATTAATCTGGTTTTAAATCTTATGAACCTACACATATTAACTGCATAACAAGTATTTATAATTTGGAAGCACTCTATTTATGATAAACCATCAACACTGAATAATCAACAAACAATATATTCGTATGAAACTTCACATTTTCTATTTTATAAAGCATGTACAATAACAGTTATCTCTATGAATCGTAAGAAAATGCACATTTAACAAATCTTCATACATAATAGTATTTCACAGTTAACCATGAACCTGCTATCAAATGATGAGCCTATATTTTTATTCTCTTAATCTCCATTTGTTTTTGTCTATTTATCTCCTGAAAAAATGTTGATCTCATTTCCCCTCTTTCTCGTTCTGTTTTTTCCTTCAAGAAACCCTAAAAAGCGAGTTTTTCCAGAAACTGAACAAAACCTCAATTTTTTGAAACGAAAATTGTAATATTATAAGGTATTTTGTAATTGATTCTTCCATTGAACAAAATAGTACGAAGATTTAACTAGTTTTAGTGTCTTACCTTCGTTTTTTTTTTTTTGAATTCTAAGATTTTTGGTTTTCCTCAGCACACGTCTCCATATCTCCTGAGAGTTTCTTAGAATCCATTTTCTGTTTACTTTGATTCTTCTTCTTCTCCCTTCTTTTCTTCTTCTCTTGCTCCCGTTTGATTTCTGAAAGGAAAATTCGGTTTTGTGGAATATAGTTTGTGCGGAGGTGCATACGAAAGTGGAAGTGGAGAGAGTTGAAGTGTCGTCAATCTAAATTGGGAGCATTTGCCAACCGTATTTAAATTATTATTATTTTTCACTTTTTCATTATTATATTTTTATTGTTTATAATAAAGGAAAAGATTCAGGTCAGAATAATTATTATTGTGCGAATTGCGAATGGATGCACATTTAGGCGATTGACATGCACTTTCTTCAGTAATGACATGCACATTTAGGCCATTGACATGCACTCGGTCAAATTTGCATGTCATTGATAATATGTGAAAAGTACATGCACACACCCCGAAAATGCATGTCAATGACAAATTATCAATGACATGCACATCTGACCGAGTGCGTGTCAATGGCCTAAATGTGCATGTCATTACTGAAGAAAGTGCATGTCAATCGCCTAAATGTGCATCCATTCGCAATTCGCACAATAATATATATTCTCACCTGATCCGGATTCGTTAATATAAAAGTGATTTTATGAACTTGGACAATGTTTTTATCTAGTCTATGTTTACTAATGGTTCTTTCATTTTGTTACACAATGAACCTGCCAAAAAACATCAAAATTTGCATCCAATAAACAGTGAATCTGGTTTTATCTAAACTCATGTTCAATTCCAACCGTGCTATTACTAAATTATCCATAAAATCAACACATTTTTGTGTGAACCTGCTACGGAAATATCTTGAATATGCATGTTAAATGTTATGAACCTAGATATAAATTTCTTAAGAGATATTTTTATTACGAAAGATCTAATGAACCATAAGAAACTAGTTTTTTTTCAAAAAACATGTTATTGAAATAAGATGAACTTGTATGTTGAATGATATGAACTTAGGTATTGATCCTTTAAAAATAAACATACGATTCAAAGAACTTTGTCTCTGATTTTGCGTTTTGAACCTACTATTGAAATATTGTGATCCCGCAAGTTTATAGATATAAACCCATGCCCATGCTTTGAAAAAAGAAGTATGAACCAACATATTTTAAGTTTTCTAGATTCAATTAGTCATATTACAGACGTCTACCAATCCTTAACTTTAAAACAAACAGTCAGGCAATCAAATGAACCTGTATATCCCATGCTTTGAAAAAAGAAGTATGAACCAACATATTTTAAGGTTTCTAGATTCAATTAGTCATATTACAGACGTCTACCAATCCTTAACTTTAAAACAAACAGTCAGGCAATCAAATGAACCTGTATATGAAATTACTACATCTCATACTACATTTTCAAAACACTAATCATCTTTCTATTGTACTCCCCCCAGTCATTGTTTTACTTTGCTTCATCTGCAGTTGAAGTCCTCATCTTTTCCATAACTTGATCCTTCACTTTGTTTGCATATGAGGTGATGATGGCATGCATATATTTCATTTTTAGTACTTTTATGCACTTGTCTTTGTTGTTCGTATTTATCTCTTTCTCCCATTTTTCATTTTGGTTTCCCATGTACATCTCCATATTCCTCATGCAAAATAACCCTGGGTTGATCATGTCTTCTGGTTCAATCCATGGCATTTGAACAATTGTTGATTTTTTCTTTGCAACCTCAAGTTCCGTACGTCTTGCATGCAGGCCAACATTCTTCAGTGTTTGTGATAGCCAGTATGTCTGCAAGAAGCTACAATTACATTAATCGAGGTTCATGCAATTTCCTTTGTAACTATAGAATGAAATAAATTTTTGTAAAATTACAACTTTTTCAGCTGATACAGTGTACCTATCAGCCATGTCGTCATGGTTTAGGGTATCAAGTACTTGAACTGAAGAATTCTTGATGTCAAAGCATATGATATAGAAGTCCATGCTAGTGTTCTGTACTGGAACTAAAAACCTGCAGAATAATGGTTAACAAAATACAGGTTACTATTTATGTTTTATAATTTAGAATAACAGTCCCTTTTGTTGATTTTTTTAAATCATTATCATGTCAACATCTCTCATTTTTCGCGCATTCACCATTTTCCTTGCATTCAACATGTTTGTGTTGAAATTGTACAGTTCCTCCTGTTTATTTTGTTGTCGAAACAAAATGTATCAACGAATTAATTAAACATTTTTTTGTGTTCATCGTAAAACCAAAAAAAATCTTGAACCAGGATTAATAGTTCAAAGAACCTACTATTACTTCTTTTTCTGGTAATGCATAAAGTAAAAGCACATCAAACAATGTGTACTTTTATTAGTTTTTTTCCATGAACCTACTAGTTTTTTCATTTTAATCAACCATAATTACAAACAACATGAACTTATTGTTTCAGTTCAATGAACCCTAATTACAAACAACATGCACCTAATGTTTCATTTTAATGAACCATTGATGTAGAAAATGAACTTTCTACTCTTATTTTATGAAATGTCAAAGTGAAATCTCATGAACCTACAATTACTGTTATGAAAACTTTCGTCATGAACCTATCCTATGAACTTAATATTTTTCAATGAACCTATTTATTTTTATGAACCATTGAGGTAAAGAACATGAACCTCCGATAACAACACATTCATGGACCTCCAATAATAAACAAAACTTGTGATTTTGGTATAAGGATGTCTTACCGGAGTTATTGTGTACATGAACACTTTGTTAGGTTTATTGTTTCTACGAATATTTTCTCCGTATATATCTTGTTGTCATTGAGCTTGAAGTCAACTCTGTTGTTTCTTAAATATTGTCTTTGAACATCACCTCCTTCGTTAAAGCAACAAAAAAAATATGTAAGATATTATAAAAATAAATAATGAAAAAAGGCTACAAGGGAATACTTTCACTTACTCATCATTCAATTTGATCTTTTGTGCGTAATTACAAATATTTTTTTTCCTGAGACTCTATTGGCGAGATTTTTATCTCCCTTATTTTCAATGAACTTTTCAGTGTTGGTCCTGCTCGCCTATTTCTAGCCTCAATATCTTTTTTTGGTTCAACGTTTATGTTGTCCCCCCTTACTGTATTTCCCTCTTCTTGCATAAACTTGTGATCTTAATTTAGCCATATTATCATCACTGAGTTTGTTGCGTTGCTCTCTCATAAAATCCTCTTCCTGTATCCCATCTAAATCCTCATCTGCTTCAGGTTCATTGTTTTTGTCACCCTTCTTAACTATTGCTTCTTCTCCCAGACTTCAACCTTCAATCATTGATACTTCCTTCTTCGCTTGTACCTGATCTTTCATTTGTGTTTCTTTCACTAGTCCATCTTCTGCTTTGTTCTCTACCAGTTCATTCTTTTCTTTAGGTTCATTGATTTTATGTTGTTAACTACTACTTCTTGAACCACTTTTGAATCTTCAGTGTTTGTTTTGTCCTCTTCTCTGATTCTATGATCCTCCATTTTACTTTCTTCCCCTGTTTCTTCTTCTTCACTCCTCTCTAGTAGGGTTGTTCATTATCGGATATCTGATCCGATCCGGTGTTTTCGGATCGGATATCCACAAATGAAAAATCTCAGTATTGTGATCTGTATCCGTATCCGAAATGCTCGGATATCCAATCCAAAATGCTCGGATATCCAATCCAAAATGCCCAGATATCCAATCTGAAATGCTCCAATATCCGATATGTGATGCCTAGATCGGATCGGATATCCAAAATACGCATCAAGCCCGTATAAAAATACATATTTTAAAAAAAAGATAATTCTAAAAAATAAATAGAAATTATGTTCATAATTACTTTCTTATAAAAAAAATATCAAAAATTCATCAATTCACTATGAGTGTTGATCCAATCCGTATTATGGTTGTGACATCTGTCTATTAAATCTACATAATTACATTTATGAGTTATAACTTTTTTATTAGAGTTATATTATTTGTGTATATGTATAAATGTTAATATAATTTATTATTACTTATTATTAAATTAATATAAGTGGCATATCCCTGGATATCCAACCTTGATCCGGAAATTTACCCGGATCGGATCGGATAGGGATACATAATCCATTGGATACAGATATTTTTGGATCGGATCAATGGATCGGATCGTCTGGATCGGATAATTATGAACACCTCTAACACTTCATTCTTTTGGTCAGATTCATTGTCTTTTCCCTTCTTTTATTCTACTACTGTTTATTCTACTGTTTGCCCCCTTCACTCAGTGATCTGTCCTTTTGTTTTTGTTTTTCTTCCTTTTCAGATGATTGTTTAGCTTGCTTTGCTTGCACCTGATCTTCTTCATTATCTTTAATTGGAGTTTCATCCACTCTTTCATCTTCTCCAATTCTCTCTAGCAAATCTTTCTTTTCTTCAGGTTCACTGATTTTTCATTGTTGTCAAATTCGGTTTCTTCCACTTTTGCTTCAAGTTCATTGATATCTGCATTGTCTTCTATTGCTTGATGATCTTCATTTATCTCTTGCGCTTTTTTGTTCCCTTCATGTTCAGTAATTTGTTGAGCATTATTCTCCTCACCCAATGTTGATTTCTCAAACTTGCATCTTCTTGATGTACATGCTGAGATTTCATTTCTATTTCATCTTCAAGTTAATTTACCTCATCTTGTTCCAACAGATCTGATCCCTTTCTCTTCTTGATTTTTGCATATTGCTCTTTTAACGACATATCATCACCCTCAAACTCTTCTACATTTGACGTGTCTTTATTGCCCTCTAACATGTCGTTTTAGTCAGTATCATCTTTTTCATTTGTTGTTTTCAATATTTGTCCCCTTCCCATTTTTTTCACAGTTATCACTTCCCCCATCTTCTATCTCCTCATTTGATTCCATCACTTTTTGGTGCTCATTCTCTTTGATAGCATTTCCTACTTCAAGTGTGTCAATATGTAGTAGAATGCCACTCAAGTTTTGCCAAGTACTGTCATATTTGGTCCATGTTGAAGTTGACATCATTATTTTTGCACCCTCTGCCTTTGTACTATTTTCATGCACTCAAAAAATCTTGGATCAATCATGGATGATTTGAGTCTTTGAAGATTTTTTTCATGATCAAATGTTTCTTCTTCTTGTTCCTCCTTTTTCTGCATCAGTGTATTAGTTGTTTTGATCATGCACTTCCTTTCTTGTCTTCTCTAAATACATGTGACAGATCTTTATACATGGTAGCAGTCTCTACCATTGAGTTTGCTAGAATTATGTTCTTGCTTGTGAACCTCATCAATCATTTTGTTTTAATATAATAAAATCAAATAAAAATATTAGTAAATGAGTAGAATCAATTAGTCACAATTCAGAATGTTAAACCTTCAACATTTTATATACACTACTAATGAACTTATTAGTTATTCACAATTTTTCCATGAACCTACTTTTTCATTTTAATGAAGTACCTTTCATATTAATGAACTATAAACTAAAACCACATGAACTTACTACTCTTATTTAATGAATGTCAAATGAAAATCTCGTGAACCTACCTTTCATTTTAACTAGATACAGGTCTCGCGCTCCGCGCGAGAAAATTACGGATTTTCGTATGTGATTTAATATAGTTATACATTATTTGTTAATATGTTGTTGTTGTAATCAAATTTATTAATATTTGTAAATATAAGTATTTTTTATTTCCTTATATTTATGTTTGAAGTAGTTATAAAACATAATATTAGAATAAGTTTGCATTGTCATAAGAGAAGCTCACACGTTAATTTAATTTGTGACTTAATCAAGTAGACTATAAATAAATATAACATAGGGATATAAGAAAGATATTTAAATAAATGCCCAAAAGTCCAATAGGAGGTGATTAAGAAATGAGTAATGCATTAAATTTGTACCAATTTCATTCAATTTTGGCAATGGACAACCAACTTTTATATAGATAAGATGAACCATAAGAACAAACAACTTGAACCAATTGTTTTCATATTAATGAACCATAATTACAAATAACATGAACCTACTGTTAAAATTAATGAACTATAAAATAAAACCACATGACCCTAATCTGTTTTTTGTAAATAAAAAAATCATTCATGTATTTCACATTGTTCTTCATACATATATTTAAAATACCTGTAAATAGGGATGGGAAAATGTGGACCGGACCGTAAGACCGGACCAACGAACCGTAAAATTACGATCCGGAAATTTACTAAATTACAGTCTACGATCCGGTCCATGGACTTTACGGTCTGGTCCGGACAGTTATTTTTTTATTTAAAAATTATATATGTATGTGTGTAAACAAATATTAAGTTTAATGGTTAAATTTTTTAATTGTTGTTATATATCTAGGTTTTATAAATAAATTTTCATTTTTATTTTATTTGAAGTAAGGAAAGAAGAGTTTATTTTCAATTTTTTTGTCAATTGTACGGTCTGAACCGTACAATTCTGGTCCGGTCCGGACCGTATGCCCAACCTTGCGTGTAAATAATCTTCTCCAAATCCTTTTGGTGTCTGTGCATTTGCTTCCTTCTATTCTTTTTTTGTCACCTCCTCTTTTCCCAATCTCTCTCCTAAGTTGTCATTTGTCAAACCCAAGAAGACAGGGCTTGTCTTTGATTTCTTCTTTCCAGTTTCATGAAGATTGTCCATATAAAGTAGTTGTTTATTTTAAGTCGAAAAAAAATAACACACATTGTTAGTTTAAATATTTTTAAAATAAATTATATGTTAACAATAACTCTACTATACACACACTTACCAAAAGTATAAGTAGAAGTGCATTGGAGAATCCACTCTTGTCCTTATTCTTCCACTCATCAATTCTCAACTTCAAATTTCTCTACCATCAATTGTTGAAGTACAATGCCTTTCTGAGATAAATCCACTATTGTACTTATAAACAAGCCCAGAAAAGATTGAATGAACCAGGATTCATCTTTCGTTGACTGCATTAACGTAGCAACATGACTTGGACGTATTTCCCCTCTTTTCATGAATGATTTCCATTCCTTGACTCTCTTCTTGTTTCTATACCCAAAACTCTTTGAACATCCTTGTCATCCACCTTAATGAAGGTATTGTCATCCAGTAATATTTCACACTTTTCTACATCAAATCAATCTGCAAGCCAACTTTCAAGTTCTTTAGGTATTGTCTTCAGCTTCAATTCCAAAATGCTCCCAAATCCAATTCTCTTTATAATTTATTTCTTCTCCTCAGTTAAATCCTCTAGTTATTTAACTAATAAATTAGGTATAGGCCTTGTTTTGAAATCAGTTGAATCATTTATATCTTTTTTCAAGGTCTTCTTACCTCCTCTTTTCTGTGTTGATTTCTTTGTGTTGTTTACTTCATTTCTTGGTACAACTCTTGTATTAGTGCCTTTTCTTTCCTACTTAATTGTGGCATTGTTTTCTTCCATTTTGCGTTCTTGTTCTTGTCTGCCTCCTCTGTCTCAATCTCTTTCCTTTTCATAATTTCTTTAGTCCTGGTTGAAACTCTTTTATTCTCTGCAGTACATGTCTTTGTTGCTTCACCTGTGACTTTGTTTTTGTGTTTGATTTCCTTTTCTTAGTTGCATTTGATGAGCATTCTTCTAATACCTTTCTCTCATCTGGCGTGCTTTGTTCTATATCTTGTGAAATTTGCTTATTAGATATTGTTTTCTATGATGATTCTTGTTTCTCATCATCAATCTCTTCATGATGCTTCTTCTTGGTTGTTCGAGTTGCAACACTTTCTGTTTTCTTATGTGTTAGTTTAAATCTAACCACATGTGTTATTTTCGTGTTCCCTTCGTTTGTTGCAATATTATAAAAAAAAAAAAATATTTTCATAGTTGCTTCATTTGCACTTTGAAAATAAATGTATGAACCTTTATGCATAATCTAATGAACCTCAATGCATCCAAGCATGAATTTAAGCACATTAAAATATAAATAAGGTATTGAGCGCTTAAACAACAATATGAATTTAAAATCAACAAAATATTATATATTCAAGACAGTTATACATGAAACTAAGGCATTTTGGAACTACACATGCATGCATCTTATCAACCTTTTTGTACTTATCAACATGAACTCTAAAACTTTATTCATCTTATCAACATTGCTGTTGTGTTTGATTTCCTTTTCCTTTTTCTCATTTGCATTTGATGAGCATTCTTCTTCAACCTTTCTCTCATCTTCCGTGCTTCATTCTATATCTTCTGAAATTTACTTATCAGATATTGTTTTCTCTGAATATTCTTGTTTCTCATCATCAGTCTCTTCATGATGCTTCCTCTTGCATGGGCTTGTTCGAGTGGCAACACTTTATGTTTTCTTATGTGTAAGTTTGAATCTGACCATAGGTGTTTTTTCTAGTTCCTTTCGTTTGTTGCAATATTATAAAAAAAAAAAAACTATTTTCATAGTCGCTTCATCTGCACTTTGAAAATAAATGTATGTACCTTTGTGCATAATCTAATGAACCTCAATTCATCCAAGCATGAACTTAAGCACATTCTAATATAAAAAAAGGTATTGAGCGCTTAAACAACAATATGTATTTTTAATCAAAAAAATATTATTTATTCAAGATAATTATACATGAAACTAAGGCATTTTGGCATTACACATGTATGCATTTTATCAACCTTTTTTGTACTAACATGAACTCTGAAACTCTATGCATCTTATCAACATTTTCATTGATAAATTATATGGAACCAATAACTTAATAAATATGAATGTGTTACAGTCTCCTAAAAAAACAAGATATGATAAAATGGTCGTGAACATCTTTAATAGTTATGAACCTTCTAATATAATATTATGAACTTAATGCATAAGTACATGAACTTCATAAAATAGTGCAAAAACCTTATGTCTTCAACCTAGTAAAAAAGGAGAACTAATTTGAAGCCATGATGACACGTCGAAAACGAATCAAACACCAAAGAAAAGAACGATTTCGAATAAAAACTCCAGCGTTGAAAGAAGAACCAGGAGAAAATCGAAACGAAACGAAGAGCAATGAAGAAGGCGAAATTGATTTCGAAATCGACAAGCGAGAGAACAGAAGAGAAAGGGAGAAAGCGAGAGAGCGGGAGAGGAAGGGTATTGTCGCTTCAATGTACTTTGTTCTAAAATTGCAAAATTGTCATTGTATCTCCTTTTTCTCAGAAGCTTGTTTTTTATGTGTTGATTTCATCTGAAACGTTGAAGCTAGTAGATCCAAGGGCTTAGAAAGATTCTTATAGTTATTACCTTAAGTGAGTTCTCCCTAAATAGGTCTTATATATATATAGGGAAAGGTTTCCGATGAGAACAAGACTTAATGTAGGAAAAACGAAATTTTCGAGTTCACAGATAACAAGCTAGTGCTAATAGTTTGAGCGATAATGTTCATAATCTGGACGATAAACGTTTTTGAGTCATTTTGAGAGATACAAATAAATTTCGCAATAATTACAAGTATGTCACCGCGTCCCTCACTGGAAATGTTCAAAAAACTTTATGGCCTAAATTATGAACATCATCATCCAGAATATGAACATTACGTGTAATATTTGAACATAATCTATTCATTTTTTCTACATTAAGAGTTATTTACACTGAAATTTTCATATATATATATACTAGATTCTCATTAACAAAACTGAAAACCAAACTGCTAAAAAAAACTGAAAACCAACTCACAATCAAGAAATGGTGGATTATTGAAAATGAGATCCACACTGAAAAAGCCCACTCTTAAGAACGTGGGCTTTGGACCCAATGTTTCCTCATAATAAACAACAAATTACAGGAAGTCCACATATTTGATTATTTGAACTTACATATATACCAGGTTCAATTTGCACTAGAAACATTCAAATTCTTATTTGGCGAACCAAAAACCACTGAAACATAGGGTCTGAAGCGGGGTGTCGGAAACCTGGAAACTATGTAAGTTCTTATTTGGCGAACCAAATTAGTGATGAGAAATTTACACATGTTTTCATTGTCTTTCAACAATAATCGTCCGATCAGTCACAACCTCTTCCTTCTAAAGGTGGATGCACGGGCAGCTCTTGGGGTGAAAATGGTTCCCGTGGATCTCGGCGTGTCATTGTCCACGTCAAACTTGGTCCTGCCACTCATCGACAAGTCGGGCCCACTGTCGTTGACATCACTAAGTGTAGAGCTGATGGAAGAGTAGTTGATGTGGGCCATGCTTTCCCCAGGAGTCACGTCATGTCTGCCTGATGTCGTACAACGCTCTGTTTTTTGTTGCTTGAGGAACAAGCAAACCACTGCCATGTCGTCAATTCGAGAGTTGGGGTAGCGGCTCTTCCATGCTCGAGTCGCGTACGTGATTAGTAGCTTGGCCGCCATGGATCGCGTCCTCGCCGATGAGACGATCTCCACCACGTCCATGTTTGACAACACATCCCAAATCTGATGCCAAAACCATAACTTGTCAGTCAAGTTTCTAGTGAAAGGCTTACATATCACAATGTGTTCAAAATTTGTTCATTTGAGTCTTTCAACTTTCGTGTAAAAATGTATGATGTTATGTTTGTATGTCGAAAAGTCAAAAGGTGTGCAACCTAGACCTTAGATGGATTGATCCTTTTGTGTTTTTGGAGGTCATATTTAAATGTTAAAGTCTGTGGACTAATAGATTGTGATTGAATTTAAGATATACAGATGAGAGTCAAGTGAAATTTCATTCTAACAACTTATATTCTAGTCTTGAGCTTTATGCTTGGTTTGGATGTCCATGATAATGAGGTTATCCGATATTAAAATGTCACTTTTTGACATTATAATGTCACATAATGACATTAATCACATTATCATGGACATCCAAATAAACCCATGTTCCATGGCATTGTAAAATTGCTTACACCATCGGTTGCCAAGACGACGAATTCATCTCTTTCGGTGAGCTTGTGGTGGAAGAGTTGGGGAGTGGAGATGACACCACAATCTTTTAGACAAAAGTCGCCAAATGCCCTTGTCATTGCAAGGCCAGGGCAATCCTCGTCGGGTTGCCAAACCCTCAAAACATCTGGCTCCTCATCTAGAGCAAATACTCTTCCGGTGCAGAGTCTGATCCTGTCAGCCTCACTTGTGATACTTGGCTTCAAATCTACGGTGAGTTGAACGGGGACAAGTTGACCCTCGTCCCCGCGTTTGCATAGAATCGCCCTTGAATCACCCAAGTTTCCTATGATTAGGTCATCACCCTAGTGAAGCGAAGAAGATAATCATAATCTCTAGCCACTTATGGATCGATACAACAACACCACCTACCCAATGTATCTTGAACATACCTAGAGCAAGTCGAGAGGATGTTTTCAAAAGAGTTTGACAAAGTATAGTAAAATAAACAAATAAAAGCCTATATTTTGCATAGGTAATTCGAAAACATAATCTCAACTTGTTCAGGTTATGAGCAAGTACATCTTGATTCCCTTTTTTGATAGTATTTACTAGTTTGAAAGCCTCCAAAAAACTCCAAATATGTAGACCTTGTTAGGTACCTGTTTAATGACGGTTACCCCTGTTGCACCACTACAATAGGTGTCAATGCACATATCGGTGCTAAGCTCTCTATCCATCTCCTTGAAGGATCTTATGATACTACGCTTCCAAGAACTCAACACAGTCTTCTTAGCCTCATCTTCATCTCTGTTGCCGTCATCCTCTTCACAACAATTAGAATCAAGAATCAAATCAACATTGCTTTGGTTGTGGCCTCCTTGTTGAAACATCTTGTATAACACACCAATCTTGCAAGGGATATTATCACGGACACAACGCGAAACTCTATGACCTGAGGGGCCATGGCCATCAAAGACTCCACAAAATA
The DNA here is from genome assembly GCA_029168935.1 of Oxyria digyna. NCBI lineage: Eukaryota > Viridiplantae > Streptophyta > Magnoliopsida > Caryophyllales > Polygonaceae > Oxyria > Oxyria digyna. The sequence continues at coordinate 57,826,103 of JAPVLV010000001.1, read as the reverse complement.
TCATACCCTTCTCTCCAAGATAATCCTATGAATTAGGTCATCATAGCATTCTAAGGATAAGATATAGATTTCAAATGAATCATTTTTTCATGCCAATGGTCAAGAGATCATAATGTACCTCCCAAACGGTCATCGAATCTTGATTGACACCTTTCTTTCCTTGTTGTGTGGACATGGAAACAAAGGCAGAGGATCCATTGAACCTTATGGAAGCTCCATATTGCCCCTTTGTAACATGATGATCTTCTTCATAAAGAAACTCATTTTCACACTCTTCCATCTCTTGGGCTGTGATTGCAGCAAAGCTTGCATTTTTTGTACAACAAGCTCCCATCTTTCCCCACTTACCCAAGACAAACGATCCCTACAAATAATGCCTAGCCAAAAATCGGAACATTTTTCGGCGGCAGTTCGAGTTCTTGATCAATACACGAGAGATTGAGTAGATTCAATTATTCACAAAATTGGTAGGTTAACCTTAGAGCATATACAACTTCAATGATTGAATTGTCGGCAGAATACAAAAGAGATTCATACAAGCAAAGAATAAATCAACACAGTTCTCTGTTTCTTCCTTTAAGCTTCTTCTCCTAGTAGCGATTGGCAGGAGATCAAACTCAGGCCAGGGAAGGGGAAGTAACGAAACCTCCCACAGATTGGATATTTTTTTAAGTCAGTCACAAAAATAGGTTCCTCTGAATCGTTGAATTGATGGGTTTTTCTTTTATGCTTCTTTGATGTGGAATCATAATCTTGCAACACCATTTATCTAAATCTGCGCCTGCTCACTATTTTTGGGTAACACAAGAAATGGGTCATTCTCTTCCATTATTTTTACAGCGGGGGCTTTATACAGATTAAATGCAATTCTTACAAGGTTAAACCATAGAAAGCAGATAGCCCTAAAAGTTAAAAAAATTCAGTTTCAAAGCTGCCGTTTACTGCGTTCATGGGCGTTCATGGGTTGCAATGGGTGGCAAGAAAAGATGACGACAAATAACGCCAAAAGGTCAAAATATTGAAAACCTCAACCTCAAACAAAAAGACAACAGGCATCATCAACAACTATAAAGCAGATATTGGCGACGATCATGACATGTCCATGCTGCGGTAGCACATGGTCTTATCATACAACTGTCTGAAAACCTTATTGAATGCATGTGATCAAAAGCACAATTCTAGTTCAAATTGGTTACCATCACATTGCACAACAACACAATCAATTAATTCTATGTCTCTAACTCAAGAACAGCTCACACCACACCAGAACCCAAAGATCAATGATCATGAATCAATGGAAGCAACTCTATATATACTGTAAACAGAACGAATTACAATTTGTTGCAGAGACAATAATAAAAGTGAAGGGAGGAGAGGAAGGAAGAAATGAATCAAATATGAAATAAGTAACACTTTTCATTTGCAGCTAAAATGTATTGGAACCTGGCAGTTTTCTCTAATACTTCAGTAAGTGTAAAGTGAACTAAAACAAGAACATGAAAGATACAAGGAGAGTTACCACCATTGATGAACAAGAACACCATTGTCTCTAAGAGAGTTGAAGAGATCCAAGCACTGGTCATATGTTTTCTCATATTTGGCACTTCTCTCCCCTGGGCAACATCTCTGCCACCTATTGTAATGGCATTCGAGAAATACTTCATCAATCAAGCAAATTGCCCCGGTTTCAAACAGCCTTGGAATCAGATCAAACTCAGTTCCTTCAACATCCATCTTCATCACCACGAAATCATCCTCAGTCACGGTGTTCTTCAACCACGCTGCGAAATCAAACCCTTGGATCGTCTCCACTCTACTAGCAAGCTCACTTTTGGATTGAACCGGCTTAATCCTTCCCATCCCTTTGTGTTTACCGCCTTTCTCCTCAGGATCATCACCTGGATCATGGTTAATCTCAAAGTGTAAGGTTTCGTTCTTCACCCAAGCTGCGTAAGGTAGCAAGTTCACATTCTTCTTAATCTTGTATTCCTCATAAAAGGATTGATCAGCTTCAATTGCATAGACGTCGAAGGTCCTGTTCTGCTTAGGGTATTGCTTTCTAAACCAGCTTCCAATGCTGGAGCCATAGCTTCTAGCTCCAACATCTACATACACATATCTCCCTTTGAAGCTGATATCCACCATGGATGGCAAATACTTGATGTTCTGAATGTTCCTTTTGAGTGTTAGCCAGGGCTTTAATGGCTCCTCAGAGATAAGCGGTTCAGCCTGTTCAACCAGTTGTTGTTTGTAGCCGGGAACGGAGCACTTAATTGCAGAATCGGCATGCCTTGGATTAGGGTTAACCTTTCGGCGGCGGCTCTCCCTTTTCATCACAATCTCTCTGATGTACGGCAGGTTGGAATCAAAACCTTCAAGCTCACGGGATTTAACCAAAGAACAGGAATCGGAAAACAAATCAATAAACGAATTGAGACTGTACGTGTCGTTGGATTTGGTATGAACAACCAGGTAACCTTCGGGCCTGAGCGTCCTAGCAACCTCGCTAGCGAATTGTCCGAATCCCTTGGGGAATCGGTCGATTCCTCCTCCCCCGGCGAACACGAAATCAAACGAATCATCGCCGAACGGATACTGACCAGTGGTATAGTTCTCATACGCGACCACAAGAGGCTTGGCTGCCTTCTTGGCCATCCCTACCGAATCCAAAACTCCGATCTCTCTTAAAGCGAAGACCTCGGATCCACCGGGCGTCTCGACGCAGAGAGCCTTAGATCCAGGCGAGAGAAAGCCTTCGGAGATGAGATCTTGGAAGACGGAGGAGTAGAAGTGAACAGCCATCCTCCAGTCCTTGCTGGTCCATAGATCTCTCCGAGTGGCGCCGGCGGAGGAAGACTTTAAAGACGGAGCTGACGCCACGGCGGAGGAGGCGGCGCCGGAGGAAGCAGCGGATGAGACGAGGGAGATGGATTCCGGCAGGGAGAAGAAACAGAAGTCCCCGATGTCACAGGATTCGCCTCGGATTGTCACCACGTATGCGAAACGGAAGCAGATGATGAACACGCAGAAGACAAACACCTTCACCATCAAGTTCCGGAGGAAGCTCGGCTTCGTAGTTTCCATGGCGGTTTGTCACTGAACAACAAATCTCTATACCTTCTTTCTATAAAAAAAAATGAACAAATGAACAAAATAGGAGATTGTTGCAGGAGAGGATGACTATCTGGAGCAGAAGCGGGCGGAGGTGTGGTTAGCGCCGACGAGGGAGCGAGCGGAGGGAGAGTAGTAGGTAAAACGAAAATAGGGATAAAATTGAAGGGCGAAACGGGAAATCATTGTAGCAATAGATGAATGAGAGTAGGAGAAACTAGTGTTTGTGAAGGAGATATGCGCATGACAAAGCTTTAGCTTGACTCCTTCAATGGCTTCATCAGGGATTTTAGGGCTGGAGAAGGTTTTTTGGTTTGGTTGGGAGATGAGATAAAAAGGGAAGGAAGGAAGGAAAGAGGCGTGAAGTGTGATTGCGAATGAAGCGTCTGTAGAAGAAGGTGGATGGAACGCGTAAGGGGAGAGCGGATACACGCGCTATGTGGCGCGTGTGTAAGAGTGGAGTTAGTGGATATTACAGGGGATGCCACTGGGTAGTCAATCTTGAAGGCTATTGTTGAAACGCGGATTGATGCCGTTAAACGTGTCGTTTAGACCCATGATACGATGCCGGTGGACCCATTAATGAACGATAAGCTGCTTTAGATTCTTATTGAGTTGATTAAGCAAGCTAGGCAATTATTAGTATAGTTTTCTTGTGTGGGAGCCATTTATATTTTTGCGGTGAAGGAAGGAAGCTTTTATACTTGATCTGATGACTGATCTTATGAGAGAACTTGGTGCAACCGTTTGTAGGCTGTCAGGGTCGGATATATTCTGATCACTTTAGGGCCTGGGCCCCATCTTATACATGCTACTCCCTCCGTCCCATATTGATCTTCCCGTTTTGAATAGTGTATACTATTTACGTATGAAGAGAATCTTCTCGTTTTGTCTTAATATATAAGAAAATATATAGTCATGTGAGATCTTGTTTGATTCGTATTTATGCGTACATTAATAATATCAAATTTTAATTATTTGTATTAACATATAACTAGAGATATTTAAGATATAAAACGTACATCGACAAATGTGCGTTGAAGAAATGAGAAGAACATTATGGAACGGAGGGAGTAACAAATTAATCAACTTTACATCAAACTACTATACGGAGTAGGAATATATACATAACTCAAAACACATGATATACGCTCCTCTCAAGTATACCCTGGAAAACTCGGGTCGGCCCGTCCGCCCCGACAAAAGTGAGGGTATGAATTAGGCGTAAAGCCTATCCGGCTCTCTTAGCCCGGCCCGTAAAGGCTATAGAGTCGGATACGAACATGATCCAAACTCATTCAGACCTCTAAACCCAGAGTATTAAATTATAACTTAAAACTTTTACCTAATCTAGATTAAATAAAGATCACATTCTTCTTAAGAGTATACGGGTATTGATTTAAGAATCTGGATCAGGTGAGAATGATTATTATTGTGCGAATTGCGAATGGATGCACATTTAGGCGATTGACATGCACTTTCTTCAGTAATGACATGCACATTTAGGCCATTGACATGCACTCGGTCAGATTTGCATGTCATTGATAATTTGCCATTGACATGCATTTTCGGGGTGTGTGCATGTACTTTTCACATATTATCAATAACATGCAAATCTGACCGAGTGCATGTCAATGGCCTAAATGTGCATGTCATTACTGAAGAAAGTGCATGTCAATCGCCCAAATGTGCATCCATTCGCAATTCGCACAATAATAATTATTCTCACCTGAATCTTTTCCTTGATTTAATAGTTTTTTATTCATTTTTTATTGTTTTATTTGATATTTTTTCTAATAAACAAAAATATTTTAATTTTTATTGATAAATGGGCTATGCGGCAGACTATTCAGGCCGTAAACCGGGTCGGGTCCGAAACCCGGGCCGGGCCCAAAACCGACCCGTGAAAAAGTCAGAAAAATCTCTCAAGTCCAACATGTGTCCGGTCCAAACCCGTGTTTGCTTAGGTCTACTCTTAAGCTTGAATGTTGGGCGATGAATATTAGCCATTATATAAGCATAAAGTTGGGATGGACGTAGGAAGATGAGGATGTTATGTTAGATGTAGGAAGATGAGGATGTTATGTTAGATATGAAGAGATATTAAACTAGATAGAGTTGCACATGTATTTATCTTTGATAGAATTGAGTTGATTATATTAGAACTGATACTTTGTTGGTTTGGACACATGTTTAGGAGGCTTTTTAATCTGTCATTCACAGATGTGAAAACCTGATAATAACGAGAGTTCGTTAGGGTAGAGGACTATTCAAGAAGTGTTTGTAAGAGGTCATTAGAAAAAATCTAGTCACTTTGTCTCTCATAGAGACTATAACCTATAATTAGTGTAATACTCGCGCCAAGCACGGGGTTCAATTTAAAAATACGTATTTTAAAATTATGTTTTTTATAGAGGTTTTTGCATAGAACCACCCCTTATTTAGGCTAATTTGCATGGAACCACCCTTTATTTGCATATTGATTTAAAACCACCCATTATTTTACTTTTTATTACAAAGTCCCACCCCGATTAACTTCTGTTAACTTTTCCGTCCAAAATTTGAAATGACTATGTTACCCTTGCCTTTTAAAAATATTTACAAATTTTACCAGGTCATTTAATTTACCACAAACCAAATAAAATTTTTGGGATTTTAGGGTTCTTGTTAGGATAAAAATTTGGGAATTTAGGGTTTTTCTTACAAATTGTCTCACTCCAATTCGATTCTTTCCTCCAATACACAAATCCATCCTCTTCCCAATTCACAAAATGCAACGATGAAAGAACTGATGTAATCCTCAAGTGCTCCATCTTCACAATCTTCCTTTTCATTCCCCTCACATCCACGCCGAACCCTAAATTAGGGCTTAGGCATTTGAAGCTATTAAAGGAGGAGGAAGAAGGAGATCTCCATTTCATGTTGAAATCTAGGAGCGAAGACGGGAATGGAACGGAAGAGAAGGAGAGGGATGGATTCAGAGGAGTAGCAGAGAATCAGCGGCGCCGAGGGAGAGGATGGCATCCACGAAGAATTAGGGCTCAGCGAGGAGGGAATCGGGCGAGCATAAAGAGAAAGAAGAGTAGGTAAGGATCAACAGGAAGGTTGGAGTAGAGGAAGACATCTGGAAGAGCAGTGGCTATGGAGGCAGCCACTTCGGCCGATCCATTGGCGTTGGGTGGCGACCTCTGTTTCTCCTCGAGGTGGTTGACTATGGGCAGATAAGATGCGGCATCGGCGCCTGGTTATTGTCGCTGAATCGATGGTAGGAGATTGAGTTTGGAGGATGGTAGAGGGAGAGGATGTTGGTAGCGACCATGGCAACGAGGATGAGATTGAGCCTAAACTCATTGATAATTGACCTGGTGTAGCAGGTTCACACATTTTATGAGAAGAAAATTGACCTGGTAAAATTTGTAAATATTTTTAAAAAGCAAGGGTAAAATAGTCATTTCAAATTTTGGACGGAAATGTTAACAGAAGTTAATCGGGGTGGGACTTTGTAATAAAAAGTAAAATAATGGGTGGTTTTAAATCAATATGTAAATAAAGGGTGGTTCCATGTAAATTGGCGTAAATAAGGGGTGATTCTATGCAAAAACCTCTTTTTTATATCTCTATTAACAAATGTTCAAGAGCAAAAATATTTAAAAGAAATTGTGAATTTTCTTAGAAATTTGTTAACATCATAGCCCAAATTTTTAGAGCTAGAATATCAAATAGTTTATACTTTATACATATAATGTTTTATAGTAGAAACATGTTAAGATGGTTTTAGAAATTTATTATATTTTTTAAAATCAATTGTTGAAATTGTATAAAGTATGCACAAATGAAGAAGATTAAGATGCAAGAAATTTAATGAAGATGAAAGTAGTTGATGGAATAAGCGAGGAAGATTAAAATGAAGAAGAAGATGTAGATGATAACGAAGTAAAATAAATTGAGTAAGAGTATTATGATAAAAAATTTATAGATAGAAAAAAATGAGTCAATTAAAAGAAGAGGTCTGAAATGTAAATGGGACAATTGAAATGAACGGAGGGAGTAGTATCTAAAATACCAAAATTCACATTAGTGAATTAAATAGGTTTATGGAATTCTTTTTTTGTTTAGAAAAGTTGGGATTATTTGATTGAGAGACCAGACAATCGGGTCAGAAGGGTCGGGTTTGGGTCAGAGTGTCCCGGATCCAGTATATTTTGAGTTGAGTCTAATATTACTGGGTTAAAACAGGTCGGATTAAAATCTGTTTTTTATCTAAAAATTTCGAGTAATTCAGATTAGAAGAAAAATATATTACGGGTATGATCTGAAAATTCTGGATTGGTCGGATCGAGTTTGCCGATTGGGGTCGAATTTGTCACCAAATTACAAGGACGAAATCAATGCAAGAGTAATGGAGCACACTTAATTACTGTAATTGGTTACATTAATTAGTTCTGAACGCGATCCAATGACGATCACATGTTCATTTGTTTGGCTCCGATGTGATGGACTGATCTGATCATCAACTTAAACAATCACCCATCTTCTTCTTCATGTTTACTGACTCACTGTGCTTCATCTTAATCTTCCGGCTTATTATCACATGATCGGTAGTAATTTTGTTATAAAAATATAGACATGATCATATTGTTTACCATTTTTCTTTTGTTATAAAAATATTGACATGATCATATTGTTTACCTGACGAATCAAGCTCAAGTCAGATATGGAGTAATTTTTCATTAATTGTAAATTTGTAAGCCAGATAAATTAAAGAAAATGTGATGCTCATAAATCACAAGCATATATCATTATGTTAAGATGGCAGGTGCTGTGTACGTGAAATATTTGACAATATAAAAGAACTGAATGTTATAAATCACAACACGATGAATTCTTTACATTAATCTACTACATATATTAAAGCAAAGTATTATCTTTGTTATCTATCACCTCCTCACTAAAATCGTCACGTGTTATTTTATTAATAATTCTATCACATTTTGTTTGTTAATTATTTTCTTTTTTATAAGCAAAATCATACTCCTTTCGATCTGAATTAGACTTCGTTCCAGCCTTTCAGCCTTGAACAAAATTTGATTTCGTTTTAGCTCCCCCTACTAATACTAAAACCTACTTCACTTTTCATTTTCCAGAGAAAATCTAATTAATGTCTTTCTCTCTCCAATTCCCCTTTCCAAGGCTCTACCGGATTTCTACTTCTTCAACTAGAATCGGACCCCGTGCTACGCGCGGGGTAATTATAGTTTTTCGTCTCAAAACTAGATCAATCTTTTTTAGGGCATATTTTATCCAATTAAGGTCAAAACAAATCTAACTTGCAGATCAAGACATTAACACAAAAATAAACGAACAATAAAAGTGATAAAAATAGCAAATTGATTGGCTCAATTACAAATTGACAATAACCATGAGTAACGGCGAAATACAATATGCAGAAGAGTAACGACGACTTGATGGGAGAATTTAATATGAAATCCCATTCGGAGAAGTCGGAAAATCAAAAGTTGAAATTATAAGATGAATTCAAGAGGCCACATAGTAATGACGACTTAATGACAACTTTCTAGGTCATTATCCGCGCTTTGCGCGAGCCAAACACTTTTTATTTTTGTCTATATTCATATACTATGTATTTTTCCATATATGTATTTTTTAGTAAATTATAATAAAATGAATTGAATATCTCTTATATATGTACCAAAATCACAGTCGTTTATGTTGCTCGGATTGCTCTTCATCGTCATTCGGATTGAAGGTGAAGAGCGAAGTAAAAAAAGATGAAAATGGTGGAAATATTAAACCAATTAAGCACATAATTATAGTTTTATTAGACATTTAATAAGTCTCAATTATCATTGGATAATGAGAAATAGAAAAAAAAAGAAAAAATTAAGTTTAAACATTAATGAGTCCCAATTGTCATTACTTTCTCAAACCCATGAATTTTTATATATATATATATAGATAGATAGATAGATTCCTTGCTGCAACATGGAGTATTCCTACAACACCATTCTTCAAAACTTCTTCCTATGAATTCATTGTTGCTCATCAAGATCGATTCCTGATATGTTTTGTTAAAACAATTACCCCATTTTATTAAATGTTTGAGTTTGTAGTTTTATTTGATTATGTTTTTCAGATCTCAAATTTTTGTTTCCAATTTGATTTGTATGTATGTGTGTCATGATTCAGTGAGATTTGCAATCTAATTTCATAAATCTAGCATTTGGGTTAAATGGGTATGTAATGTTAGATTATTTAGAAGTGATGCCCACCAAGTGTTTGATTAAATGTGTGAATCTTTGTTTTCCCAATTTTTGTTTCCCAATCTTTGATTAAATGCCCACCAAGCTGCACATTGTTTTGATGCATATGTGGTATCGAATATCGATTCGACCCTTCCACTCTCATGGTTTCCTTCATGCACAGTTGTAAGGTTAAGAAAACCTTGTTGATCTTTGATGTTGGGTACTCTTGAAATGACTTCTCAACGGCATGAATCAGCTCGTCCACGGTTGTTGCACACTCTTTGTCTTGCAATGACTGGATCGCGTTAAAAAACCTGAGGTCAAGCACATTTAAGTCCGGTGAGTTGGATGGTTGCCAAACTAATCGAATTTCAATTCCATTTTGTGATGCGGCCATTCTAAATGCTTCGTCGTCTGGGCTACTGTGTGTTCTTGCATTGTCTTGTTGAATGAAAATTGGCTTTCTTGAATCTTCAACTGGCCACATAGATTGAATAAGCTGGAACAACCTTCTCAACCAAAAAGGATCGGATTATTTTTTTCGTTACCAATGTGATTGGCTTGGTTTCCAAGGTTCCAGCTTCTCTTCTTTCACTTCGCCTTTGAGCTGGTATTTTAAGGACAAGAGGAAGGATTCCTATTTTTCCCGAAAATATCTCATTGTCTGCAACGTCAAACCTGGGTCTTGCAACAACAGTTAAAAACATGACCTTTGGGATGAAATTTTTACTCTGACATGAACGCAACGGCACTACTTCGCCTTTTACTAGGTAGTAAGAGTTCAAATTCCTTGTCATGTAGAACCATTTCTCGTCAATGTGCACAGTATTGTACATATCAACAAATTTTGGTTCATGCGGCAGACTTCTTTTATCCGACATAGATAAGAAAAACTGAACACGTGCTCTCTTATTTTCATCCTTTAAGTACGGCTTGATGGCATTTGAAAGACGTCGAAAGTGGCCTTTGTTGAAGCGAGAATGTAGAGTAGTATACTTGATACCCGACGCTTCAAAAAGTGATCTTAATGTCCGCCTTCGATTTAGCGGAATAGAAGTTATGAGACTAAGATCAACTTCAACACACTTCCGACCAACTCGTTTTGTTCTTTGGTGAGATACGTCAACTGGAAAACCAGCTGGAGTATCCTTTGCCCGTCTCCAAATCAGTTGTACTACTCGAATATGCATCGAAAATAAAGATGCAATCTGTGATGTAGTTTTTTTTGTAGCTTCCCATTCACACTTCTCTCGAGTAAAGCGTTGTACACTTGTTGGCTTTCCTTATTAGTTAGAACTCTCCTTTTCTTTCTCGTAGCTTGTTCATCTGAAATAGATACACCAATTCAATCAATATTATATGGAGTATGTCCTGTTGTGAAGCTACTGTAATTACTTAGACATGGGCATTCATTAATTTAAATGGTCTTGCAGCATTATAAATACCATATCCAAATAACCAACAACTCCTAATATATGTCCATTATCTATCAAATATAACTAACTCTATCAACACTACTACAAAGTTACAGGAAATCTATATGATTTTTGTGAAGCCACTGGTGTGAAGTTACTGGTGTTTTTAAATATTTTGTGAAGCTACTGATGTAAACTCTATCAACAACTCCTAATATATGTCATGTTGTGAAGCTATTGGTTTTTTAAATATTTTGCATAGTTGCACGTGTGTTTTTGCATAGTTTGCAAAGTGATCTTAATGGTTTGCATAGTATGCAAAGTTATAGGAAAGCTACTATACTTACAAGAAATTTCTATATATAAGCTACTAGATTTTTGTTCTAAGGAAAATATGTAGAAACACAAGATTAAACTTAACCCTATGATAGTAAAACTTACTTCCATTTGTGGATGAGTCTTCTATTTGTGGTTGACCATGGTTGTTTGGATTAATCGGGTTTCGAGTTCTCTCTCGGCATCTTCGTCTTCTTTCGAAACTGTATCGATATATACTCCGACATCCTCGTTTGCTTCCGAATCAGGTAGATTATTGAGATCAAAGAAAAATTCATTTGATAGAGTATTTAAATCAAAATTATGACAAGCCATGAGATATGAGGCTACAATCAAATTTAGTAGTAGTAGGAGAGTTATACTCCATATATATGCATGCCTCTTGGTTCAAACTTGAAAATTTGGCTTTCATACCGAAAATTTTAAAATTCTGATTTCAATGAAAATTTGTCAGGTTGCTGTTCTCAGTTCTATTCGTGCCCCGCATGCTCAAGATTATCTGTTTACTATTCCTATTGATGGTTTGGGGCAGCGGATTAACCACCGCCAATTCCGTTATGTGTTGTGCTATAGACTCACTATACCTTTGTTCTCTGAAGGTAGTTTTTGCCCTAGTTGCAATGCCCCCAAGATGGATTGTTGGGGAGATCACGTTGTTCATTGTTCTAGTGAGGTGGGTGTGAAGTATAGACATAACTTGGTGCGTGACATCCTTGCTGATATTTGCTCCAAAGTTGGGATCGCAGTACGCAAGGAGGCCCCTATGGGGTTTCTTTCAGATGTTGGGAAGGACCTTAGGCTTGCAGACCTTTTACTGTATAATTGATTTCAGGGTAAGGATGTTTGTTTGGATGTGACTGGTATCTCTCCCTTTGCTGGCATGGGTGTGAGTTCATGGGCTCCTGGTGTGGTTTTGCACAATGCGGTGGAGAAGAAGAAAAAGAAGTGTGCATCTAAGTGTGAGGAGAATGACTACAAGTTCATCTCATTTGTTTTCTCCACCTTTGGAGAGTTGGACAAAGAGGCATTGGACACACTTTCACGTATCAAGATTTTTTCTATTAGTCACTTTAACAATGCTAGGAAAGGTACATTTATCTTTCACAGATTGAGTTTTTGTATCGGAGAAAAACCCCGCACCCATTTTTTTATAATTGGCACCCGCCTTGGGCGTATCCCGGGTGCGTCCAAAACATTTTAAAAAAAACCGGTTCAGTTTTGGGCGCACCCAGGATGCGCCCAACTTAAACCGGATTTTTTAAAATTTTGACGGCAAAATAAATAAATAAATCTTGGGCGCATCCAGGGTGCGCCCAAGAATGACCCGGTTTAAAAAAATAAATTTGGACGCATCCGGGATGCGCCCAAAGCGGGTGTCAGTTATAAAAAACCGGGTGCGGGGTTAAACGACCTTTTGTATTTAGAAAGGTGTGGGAGCGCAGCTTGTTTCTCGGCTTCTATCCAACTTTATGTAATGATATCAAATAAATTTATACAATGAGAAATGAAAATTTGGCTTACAAATTTACTCTGAATTTGAATTTTGAAGATGATTTTGCTACGGGCAATCTTAATTTGAATTAATGAATTAAGCGAATGTTGTTACTGTTACGGTGTTCTATGGCACGCTTGATTGAAGTTTTGATATTGCATTAATTAACCGTAGTCAATGATTAAAAAAACAGCATTTATTCCTTTTGAAACCTCATACCCCTATTTCTTTAATTCGTGTGTACTTTCTTAAAACGAAATCTTCCGATCGGAGGGAGTATAATAGGAAAATTATAAATATGCGTATATGTTTAATTTAGTATAATTCAGATTTACAAGTTACCGTGCTTAGTTTTAAGTTTTAACCTTCTCCAAACCGCATTTTATTTACTTTGATAAACGAAGAGTTAATTGTATAGAAAGATTTAATTTCATAATTTATAAATTAGAAATATTTTAACTAAAGTATATTTAAATATTTAAACAATACTTGATTAACACTCTCTTTATTAAAAATATTTATCATAGTAACTCAAAAAATGTATATTAAAGAATATATGATCTTATATTCTTATGGATTTAGCTATTTAGGTAATAGTTTAAATTAAATAACTATTTTTAAAAATTATACTAAATTTGTATGAGGTAAATGAATTAAATATATTTAATTAAATATTTAAACCTAAGCTATTTCTTTATCTAAATTAAATATATTATTAGATTTATTATTTTATAATACTAGTGTCTTGCACGGAAAAATGAACTAGCTTAAAGAAAAGTTTGAAACAAAATGAAGCTCTTTAGATTGGAAAAATATCCTTTAGCCTAAGATAAGAATGAGGATGCACCAAGGCCGTTGATCTCGTTTTCTAGGTTATAATCTCAGTCGTCCAGATTGGCGCTTGACTTCATGCATGTCTTCTTGTTCTCGCTCTCGCTTTCACTTCTATTTCATGATCTCCTTCTCGCTCTCCTTCAATGCTTCTTGTTCATGTGTCACCTTCTATCTTTCTTCCTACCGAACATATCATATGTGTTCTTCGTGCTCGCTTTTCCACTTCAATCCTCCTCGAAACAGTTAAATCTCTTATTTTGAGCTTTGATTTTGTGTTCTATTTGATCATTTAATCTATTTGAAAGTTCTTATTCCTTTTGTGTTTTTGTTTCACTATATGTAAATTTTGAGCTTTGACCTAATTGTGTTTTAGTTTCACAGATTTCTTACTTTGATTTTAATGGAATTTCTTCCATTGCTTACATTGATTTGATTGTGTGTGTTGTACCTTAATGTTGGAGGTTGTTGCTTGAACACTTTCGTCTGAGTGCAACCGTTTACAAACCAAATTGTTGTGAATCAAGGTAATTGTTGTCATGTGAACACACATGGGTTTAGGCATGAACACATATGATCTGACAAATGAACACATGAGTTCTTTTAATCGTTTTCATGTGGAATTACTTTTGCGATGAACAAAATGATTTCTCGATTTTGTTTTGTTTGATTAGGTAATCTTTGCTACTTTTGTATTTCGATTTGTCTTGTTCTTCATGAAAATTGTGTTTTCCACTTTGTTTGCCATATGTTTGGAAGTTCTTAATGTTTGATTTGAATTTTTGGTTAATTGTATCTTTTTGTTGGAAGATGTGGATTGATTTAATAGTTCTTTCAGAAAATTGTAATTGATCACAAATAGGTTTTTGTTCTTTTTTATTTGCGATCTAGCTAGTCGGAATTTCTTTTGATCGTGTTCTTGTGTGCGTTGTAGAAATGAACACATGGGTGCTGGCATGAACACATTTTGACTTAAAATTTAACACATCTTTAACATATCTCTCTTATTTCCTACTAATATGTACCATATGGATACAATGATATCTAGGAATGAATACAAGTTTTTTTTAACAATGAATACAAGTTGTTTTAACAATGAATAGGTTTTTATCTTGTTGTTAGCAAAATGAACTTGTCTTCGATCTCTCCTAGCATAAGTGCTCAGTATTACTCTTGTGTGTTGACGTTAATACTGAAAGAGTTGTTGTGTGATTAAGGAACAAAAGGGATTGTCTGTAAGTTCAAGCGTAGTTGAGCCTCTACTCAAACCTCAACAAGAAAGTCTCTGTTTCATAAATTTGTTTGTGTTGTACCAGATCAAGTTAATGTTCATCCTCCTCAACACGCAAAGAATAAGCTCAAGAAGAGACAATTAGGGGTGGTCAAGAAGTTGTAATTTCAAACTCAACATATGTTCTATTTGTGGTCCGTTTGGAGAAAACTGTATTGCACACCCTGAATTAGTCTCTACGTTTTTATTCTTTATTTAATGTTTTTGGTTTTGATGTAATGAATCAAGGTACCATACTTTGTCAAATATTTTTCTATATGTTAGTCTTTCATAAATTTCAATTATAATTTTTAACCATTGCATGATCATACAAGAACTTATTCACGAACACAAAGTTTTTGAGTTTCACACATTCTACTTTTGATGCTCGTCAATAAAGATGTTCTCAATATTTAATATGAACACATATGCCTAGACATATGAACACATTTTTCTTACGGGATGAACACAAGTAGATTTGATAATTAAAAAGTTTTATTCCACTTTTGATATTTAGGAACACATAGCTTTTTCTATCTAACAGAAGAAACAATATGATAAAACATATGAACACATATGGCTAGATATATGAACACATATTGGTTTGCAAATGAACACAACTAGAACTAATAATGAACAAAGTAATGTTCCAGCTTTGATATTCATGAACACATAGATTTTTCTATCTAAAAGATGAACACATATGGCTTGAGAGATGAACACATACATATTACGTTCAATATGCAAACAAAAGCACTAGTATATGAACACATGTGCTTTCACCATTGAACACACGTGGCTTAGATGATGAACACATATTACTTAGATGATGAACATTTGTTTTTCATATGAAGTGAATATACATGAATTAGTCAATGAACACATACATATTCTATGATAAACACATATGGCTTACAAGATGAACACGTGTCTTCATATTAACATATCATACATGACCTAATTGTTGAACGCATACATACATATATATATATATATATATATATATATATTAATGAACAAATGTATATTAATTCCCACAAAAGCATTAGTATATGAACACATGAACCTTCACCGTTGAATACATATGGCTTAGATAATGAACACATATTGCTTAGATAAGGACATCTCTAATGATTTGTTATAAATGGAGATAACAATTTTATAACAAAAATCAAACACCAATAGTAAGCTAAAATAGAGAATAGTAAGAATATTCTTTTAGAGATGCTTTGAATTGCCAAATGAATTGTTAAATTTAACAATCAAAATAACAATCCTCGTAGCAAAGTTGATGATATGTTAAAAAAACATTGAATTTTTATTTAACAAATAAATTAATATAGCATGAGAATGTTGAAATTATGGTAAGAAATAGAAAAATTATGACATTTGCTATTGAGATTATCTGACTTAATAAAAATAACAATTACTGAAAGATATAATTTTCATTTGTTATAATTCTAAGTCACATGACAATTTTAGCTTGTAATTAAAGATGTCCTAATGAACACCTATTTTCTATACGAACTGGACATACATAAAAAAGCAAATCCCTTTAGATTTGCGGTTGATTAGGATTTTAGGGGTTTTGTTGAACTAACCAAATGAAAAGCAAAGCCTGATTTAGTGGTGTTTAGTACACAAAGTAACTGACAATTAGACCGTTGAACGCGCCTAAACTTTTTGTGTTTAGTGATGTCTCAGTTTATTCACGCCAGACCAAACCGGATAAAGTGGGAAATGGGATACAGATCTCTGGGGCCCACATCTAGTGATGGACCCACTACTAGAATACACGGGTAAAGTCGCTGTAAAAATCTATGCTACTTACACTTTAGTTACCGTAGTACGTTTCTGTTCGGATGGATAGAATTTAAGCTAAACAGCTCAATTCCTAGCTTATCAAAAAATTTAAGCTTTTGGTAAAATAAAGGCAAATTAACCAATTGCCGAACAGGCTATGTTCTTAATTTCTTTATTCCACTTCTACGGAGTAGCATAATTTTGCCACTATTAGTTTGACTAAAGTTAAATATAATAGGCACCCATATACGCTACTCCGTATTTCTTAATTGATCTAGTAATATTTCATCACTTGAAAGTTTATATTAATGGCACATGAGTCATGACATACACAAAACTAAAGGTCAACTCTTCGAGTACCATATATGCCATATCATATTATGCATATAAAATACCATGAGTTAGCTTATTGTAGGTGCAACTAAACCATATTCGGTTTGCCATAAGTCACTTAGTTTACATGTTTATGTTGCAATTAGCAACTAAAAGAAGTGGATTAATGTCTTGCTTTATTCATACATAATACAGATAAGGAAGTGGTTGATTGCAACAACCAATCTATCTATATATAAAAATTTATGGGTTTGACGAAGTAAAAATAACATTTATCTAATAAATGTTACTCTAATATTTTAAACCTTTTTTTTTACCAAAAAAAATATATTTTAAACCTTTATCCTAATTACCTATTTTCTTAAATGTTAATTTCATCATCAACTAAGAACACCATCTTCGTCTCCTTCCTCTATCACAATCTCCAAATTCATTCTCATCTCTATCAGGTTCATCAATTCCTTCGTTTCATTCCGACGCCTCATCCTTCCCCGATTAAAAATGAATCTGGATTAATTAGATATTTTTAATCTATATATTGACAACACCTAAGATTGATTCATATGCATGGCCTCAGTAAAACATGTAACACGCCACATGTAACACATCAAACAACATTGGCCTCAGTAAAACATGAACATCATATAAATACTTTATGTTGCAGATTTCGGTTGCAACCACTGTTGCAATAGTTGTATTTGCATTTTACGAGTTTGTAGAATTGAATTATATCACCGTTCACTCATTTTAAATTTATGACATGTTTAATGACTAACCGCAAACGAAAAACTGTAATTTCCCCGCGCGAAGCGCGGGTTTCCGGATCTAGTAGTTATGTATTAGGTAACATATTTAATTTAATAGCACATATTAGTAAGTATTATAGTGTGTACAATCATAAAGTGGTTCACACAACAATAGTATAAAATTTACATGACCTTTTTTATAACAACAACAATCGATCTAAAGAATACCCCCAATTAAAAGGGCTTGATATATGGATTCCAGATATATGAATATACATAGGGGCTTACTATTTGGCACACCCTAAAAGTTTATTTAACACACTCATACTTTCATCACGAAGGTATATGGCAAGACATTCGTCACGAAGGTTCGAAGGACATCCGTCACGAAGGTATTGGGGAGATCCATCACGAAGGTATTGGGGAGATCCATCACGAAGGTATATAGGACTTACGTGACGGATCTCCCCAATACCTTCGTGACGGATGTCCTTCGAACCTTCGTGACGAATGTCTTGCCATATACTTTCCTGACGAATGTCTGATCAAATACCTTCTTGACGAATGTATGAGTGTGTTAAATAAACTTTTAGGGTGTGTCAAATAAAGAGTTTGTATATATATTCTCCATCTACGACGAGAGGACGTTTTACAAGGAATTCAAGAAGAAAACAAAAGACTTTGGTAAAACAAGAAATAAAGACAATCAAGACCCAGAAGATAAAAAGACACAAACTATTAACGTGACCGAGCTCGACGAGAAGACTCTCTTCTCTCTATAGTTCACAATCTTATAATCTTATCTATATTTTTTTATATCAATGTCGGTTGTGTGAGATCATACTTAATCACCTCTCTAACTTTTTTGGGTGTTTAATATACCCCAACGCAGATTTTTTGGGTGTTTTCTTTGTTATGACCATTTTGTCGTTACCTAAATGTGTTGGGAGAATAGAAATTATAAATGAAGATATTATATTTAGTGAGGGAAAGGCAATAGTTGTTGTCACTATAACACATGTGAAAGGGAATTGAAAAAAGAACAAAAAAAACAACTCACATGATAGATGTGTGTGTCTAATGGTTTTGACTTTTGACATGTCATAATTAATTTCCTGAACAACCAAAGTACAACTCCTTAATGTATTATTCCAATTTTCTTAAGATTGGTCAGCAGCCCACAGAATTATAGCCCATCAGTGCCCATCACGATTTATAGCAGTAGGCAAACGTACATTCTTGTTTAGAGGCCCAACGGGCCATTAGAAGCAAGAATAAATAATGGGCCATAGTTGGCCCACCAGCCCGTCTTCCATCTTAAACATGTACTACTTGTCTTTATTATAGCTAGACGACTTACATCTTGATTAAGGTCAAGCACCTTCATTCTATACATTGACATTTTCATGTCACAGCTTGTCGACAGCATTTCCACTAAGTTCAAGACCTTATCAAAACCTAACTAACAAACTTTATAAAATCCAAGGAAACCTATTAAACATATAGTTGAACCAATATATATTTCCATCCTCCATTGCATTCCTTACTCCTAGCCTTATTCAACACCACTTGATCAAATCAAATTGACCTTCTTTTTGATACCGAAGAATGTCAAAGTTTGATCCTCCGGCACCAAGGTTCGATCCTCCTACATTATCGCCTCCTCCAGCACATCAACACAACGTGCAAATGAATCTCGAAACCGAGATCCCTCCTCCGACACATCACAACCACCCACAAATTCCTGCAGAGAAACATACCGATTTGTATGCTCCTCCTCCTTCTCCTCCTCCTCCTCCTAGGGTTCAAAGATGCAACAAAGCCAAAACTATCAAAGTTGTGGCGTTGAGTTTAAGAGGATCATCAGTTCTATTTTCCTTCTTGAGCTTCGTTATCTTAGCCACCATCAGCGGTTTCACAAAAGTCGACCACTACAAGTAAGTTTCCTTATAATTAAACTCAATCTCTCCAACATTTTCGCCTCCATGATATCCTCAATATATTTACGGTCTTTCTAACCTATGCCCTAAGGACAAATGTTAAGTTTACTTCTAATGGAAACTGTTTCCCTACCTAGCAAAAATATAAATCCATCACATCTAAAAATATAACTCAAAATCAAAATATATTCAAATTCTTTTCATAAAGAGCTTCTTATCCTATGCCCTAGAAACATTGATATACTTATCCAGTTTTGTGCATGGCTTTTTCGCAGTTATGAGTTCGCGGTAGCAATGATTTCATTCATATACAACGCATTCCAAACTGGAAAAGGCGTTTACGCGGTTATCTCCCAAAAGGAATTGATCAGCAACGAGAGAGTATCCACTTTGATCGACTTCATTGGTGATCAGGTCATAACTCTATAAACATCTTCCTAATACTACTTTTATAAACTATGGTGTAGCTAGGTTCCAATGTTTACTATAACTATATAGGTGATAGCATACATGTTGATATCGGCTGCATCGGTAGGGTTTGTATTAGCAATCATTGAGAAACAAACTGCCGAGTTACTCGTGGGTTATGACATAATCGCTGAAAAGGCAGCAGCAGGATCGAGCATGTTGTTCTTCGCGTTCTTGACCATCGTCTTCCCCGCTCTCTTCTCCGGTTACAAGCTCTGCAACGCTCCTACTTGCTCTAATGCTAATACACCTAAGGCTTAGTTAATTTACGCTAACATATTATTTGTATGGTTTTAATCTGTATTTCCGTGGACATGTTTGGTTTTCGGCTTCTTTCTAAATTTATTCATGTCCTAAATATTTTTTCGTGGATTGATAAGTGGGTGTTAAATGTACTATTGTGGCATGATTTTTTTGTTTGATGGACTACTTTGTTGGTTAATCAGCCAGCTAACCCTGTCCCTCCTTATCGAGTTTTGGCATTTTTGTTAATCATGGACTAGCATAGTAACCCGTGCATATGTTTCATAATTTCATAATCGATTTTGACATATTTAATATTTAAGTTATAAAATTTTGTATTATTACAATCTTAGTAAGAATTTATGTTAATTAAAGTTTTTTCTGAAAAATTTATTTTTTTATTCGATGGCTAATTATTAGCTTTTATATAGATAATTAAAAATTTAGACGATTCAAGACATAAAACTTACAATAGTAGTCTAAAAATTTATATGGGTAACTAAAAGCTTAATAAACTATGCTAAAAGCCTAAAACTACTTTGAGAGCTTAAAAAGTTACACTTTAATATACTAGTTGGGTAATTGTCTCTGTATACTCGTATTGAATTTGGAGAAACTAAGACGTCAAACAACCATATATGTTATACTGGATAGACCAATATATTAAGTTGTACAATTAGGACTCATACATTGTTACACTTCCTTAATTATATTATATCTTACAAATTTTCTTTTTATTCAACTTTTCTTTTCTTCGTCATTTTAAAGGGGAAAACTTTCTGATTAAAAAAGAAGAAGAAAAAACTTCTCCATAGCAACAATAATGAATACGCATGCTACTGGATCCATTTGAATCCTCCATAATCCATATGATATGTTGAGTCACCCACTTCCTTAATATGCATGCTAAGAACAACATCTTATTGTTGAATCTCCGCATCTCCTTTAGCTTTCTTTTCATGGACCATTTCCAAATAGAGGAAACCGCTGTAATAACCTTCATTTTAAATAAGGGTATTTTGGTATTTTGTCAATTTATTTCTAATAAAAGAATATTTTCTATTATTATTTTATTAATTATGTGATGGAATAAAAACTTGTTACATAAAGTTGTACAAGTATATTTAATATCACACATGAATGAAACTTAAGATTATTAAATGTAGAGTATTTAAATCAAATTGGTAAATTAGTGTTAAGATTTAAATATGTTGAAATCAATATGAAAATATTGATGAAATTATTTTAACCTAAGTTACACCTTTGTAACTAAATTTTGGTGTTAAAATAATTATTATAAGCCATTTATATGATTTGGGTAATTTTTGTAATTTCTTAAAATTGAATAAGGGCGTTTATGCCATAAATCTAAACATTTGGTTTTTTTTATAATTACTTGAAAATGGATTAACACCCTCAACCCAGTCCTATATATCCTCTCCCTCGAGGACAGATTCGAGCCTTAAATCCCAAAATCATATATTCTCATATTTAATTCGTAACTAACTAAAATCTTCAATCTCCAACATTCAAATAGTTGAGTCAGATTTAGATTTATTGTTTGATTGAAATATAAAAGGAGACACACTAATTTCTATTTTTCTTCTTAAAACAAACAGAGATTTCCTTGTTGTTCAGCTCCTGCATCTTCATTCTTCCTTCGTCATCCCACCTCCTTTCTCTTGTTTCTATGTATAATCGAGACTCAAACTCTAATTTCTCTTTCTCGTTTGATCAACCGAGCCCTAGTTTGTCTTCTCTTATTGACGAAACCAGATCTTTGTCCTCTTTGTCTTGCTCGATTCACCCAGGAGTAAAATGTTCTCCATTAATTCCTCTTCATCCTTTATTCTATCGCATTCGTCTTCCTCGTTGGTTTCCCTGGGAGAGTTGTTGTCGCCACCCTCCACTCTCCGTTGTTCGTTTATGGGGAGTTTCTCCTCGTTCTTCAATGACAAAGGTATATGGATCTTCTTGAAGGGGGTGGTGGGTGATTATGCTTTCGTTATAAAGATTAATTTAAGTGCTGAAATTGAATCAGAATATGAATTTCTAAGTTCCAAATCATGGTGCTCTTCATTATTGCATCCTGATAAATATTTCAGGATTTAGTACTGTCATATTCATGAACGGAATTTGGGACAGGAAGGAAAAATTGAAAAAAAGGGTTTTGATGGCAAAAAAATAATTTATATAATAGTAACTATTCACTATGACAAGCTTGCCATTTAAGTAGTAAAATATTTCTCCTTGTTCTTCAATGACAGAGGTATATGGATCTTCTTGAAGGGGGTGGTGGGTGATTATGCTTTGGATATAAAGATTAATTTGAGTGCTGAAATTGAATCAGAATATGAATTTCTAAGTTCCAAATCATGGTGTTCTTCATTATTGCATCCTGATAAATATTTCAGGGTTTAGTAGTGTAATATTCATGAACGGAATTTGGGATAGGAAGGAAAAATTGGAAAAAAGGGTTTTGATGGCAAAAAAGTAATTTATATAATAGTAACTATTCACTATGACAAACTTGTCATTTAAGTAGTAGAAGATTAGATAGATTTACAAAATGGAAAAGGACAAATGCCATACATACATTGTAAATTGTATAGATATCAGAAGGTTGATCTCTCCACGTCGACTCTTCGTTTATCTTTCGACGATTTGATTAGGGATTAAATATTCTATCATATGTAATATTTGGCTCAAAAATATCCTTAAAATACGGTGTTTATTTTGACAAGAACCATCCGATTTTTTTCCTCACTAAGATTTCAATCTTCGTTTATCTTACTCTCTTCTTTTTTCCTTTCATTTGTTATTTATTTTGTGTTTCTTTTATGGGTTAGCGTAGACAAAACGCTATGTTGTTGAATTATTACTTTTCTTTTTTATTGTTTTTCATGTACCATCGTTATCCTCAACGAAGATCGACAATGGTCAGGTAGGCACCGGGTTCTAGTGAAAAGTTTGGTCCCAAATATTTTGTTTTAGAAGATCTAAATCAGAAATTGTAAGTATTGGTAGACAAAATACTGTAGATCGAAGGGATTTGCAGAGCCTCAACCATTTAACAGATCCAATATGGGTGATTTTTGATCTAGAAAAAGGCAAATTCTTGCTCAAGGAGTAGGTGAACTGATGAAGGGAAGAAAGGGTGAGAATACAACTTTGTAGAACGATAATAAAGGTGGAGATAAGGCAAAAAGTGAGACCTCACACTTGGTGAATGGTGAATCAAGAAAAGACACCAGATCCTTGAGTTCTTCAAGTTTGGGTATGGGAGGTGTTATTGAGGTTGATTTGGTTCCGAACTGGGTAAGTGTAGATCTGTTGTTCGAAGTGGCAGAACCTCTAGGGTTTGGGTGCTTCAACTTCGTTTGTAGTTGGTAGGACTAGATACGCTGGGTTACTTTGCTATGGGTTATTCCTCATAGAAGTTCCTTTGTTATTGTTGTTGATCTTAGATTTTTGGGTTTACTCTCACAACAAAATGTTGAGATTGTGGATAGGATAGACTGATGTTTTTTTTTTAACAAGCAAACAAAAAGCTTATTGTTTACAAACAAGTCAAGCCTAAATCATCATCACGGATGATTTTAAAGAAATCTTCCAGGGGAAAGAAAGGAGAGTTCCTAGTAAGAAGCAATCTCTGGAGTTCCAACGTCTCAGAACTTGAGCTTGAATTGTTCCACTGAATGATGATCTCTCTTAAGTCTTCAATAGAAGAGATTTGGGCCGCCAAGAAGTCAGCAACTCTGTTGCAATGTCGTCGAATGAAGAAGAACCTGCAGGACTCAAACCTAGCTGCTAGGGCTAGAATAGACTGATGTTGAAATTAATTTTGGGCTTTTGGGGTTTGGATTTGAGTTTTTAGAAAGAGATGGGAGCTTTTTTGGTGAGAGCATGACGAGCGAGGATAAGGCGTTTGAATGCGCGCTCCAGAGAGAGAGAGGGGATGTGGTATTTTTTTTTCATTTTGCTTTCTTTTTACACATTGTATAGATTGTCCGAGGTGTTCTACAAAAAAAAAACCCAGTTTCTAGGTAAATACCCCAAAACTGTAATGTTTTTTAAGTTTTTGCATCATTTTTTTAAGTTATATGGAAATACCGTTTTGCTGTCAACAAAATTTTTAACAGAGCTGTCAACAAAATTTTTAACAGACCTGTTAACAAAAATTTTAACAGAGGTGTCAACAAAAATTTTAACAGAGTTGTCAACAAATTTTTTATCAGAGTTGTCAACAAAATTTTTTAACAGAGTTGTCAACAAAAATTTTAACAGAGCTGTCAACAAGAATAATAATTTGTCAACACGACTAAATAAGTTGTCAACCCAACTAAATAAATTATTTACACGACTAATAAACGGTCAACAACACACAACATGAGTAATATTACAAAATTGTCAACACTTTACAAAACTTGTCAACATACTAAATAAAATTGTCAACACATTTTAAAAACTATAAACACACTAAAAAACTGTCAACACATACTAAAAAAAGTTGTCAACACATTAAATTAAATTGTCAACGTACTAAATTAATTTGTCAACACGATTAATAAGAAATCCTCATTGTCAACACGATTCATTCTCTGACAAAGACAATAACAAATCTGAAGAATAAATAGTCGAACGAAAATTCGAATTTAATTTTGTTCATCTTCAATCGACAGTGCTTCCTGTCTGCTAGTTCCTCTGCAAGTTCAGCTTGATGGTTGTCCATCAAATCCTCATTGACCACTACTATTAGAGGTTTTCGTAGGCGCAACGTCTCAAATATGCTCCTTGCAACCTACAATAACTAAAATCAGTTTTACCCGGATGAAAACATGTAGCTTTGGAGGATTATAACAATACAAGATTGCCTATCTGATTAAGTTCAAACAATGATGGATTGAGCTTTGATAATTTTACATCAAGAGTAGAATGTATAACATACATTATACATACCAGCATGACTTATGACAAGAGATGCTGATCTCAGACTGTCAGTTATAGTCGGGGAGAAAGTGAAGTAGTCTACAACCAATGATCCATCATCGCCTACACACTGCAATCCCCAATCCCCAATCCCCATCATAAAAATCATCAAAACTCAAAATGCCACAGGCTGAAGAACAAGAGATGTATAAAACTCCCTGCTTGTGGTTGTTGTGAGCCCAACGTATAAAATCATCAAAACTCAAATACAAGTTGTCAATATCCTAAATGCTAGAACAAGAGATGTATAAAATTCTCAAAATCAAAGGCTGAAGAAAAGATCTGAGCAATTGCGAAATTGATCTGAACAAGAGATGTATAAAATCATCAAAACTCAAATACAAGCTGTCAATATCCTAATTGCTAGAACAAGAGATGTATAATATTCTCAAAATCAAAGGCTGAAGAAAAGATCTGAACAATTGCGAAATTGATCTGAACAAGAGATGTATAAAATCATCAAAACTCAAATACAAGTTGTCAATATCCTAATTGCTAGAACAAGAGATGTATAAAATTCTCAAAATCAAAGGATGAAGAAAAGATCTGAGCAATTGCGGAATTTCTCTGAGCCTTGTCAATTGGTTGCTGTGAGCCCAACGTATCAATTTAATAAAACCGATTGACAAAGCTCAGAGCAATTGCGAATTAAGTTTCTCAGCTGAACTACTCACCAGATCTCGTCTTCTCCGCCTCCGATCTCGTGAATCGAGCTCCAGATCTCCTCTTCTACGCCTCCGATCTGTTGAATCGAGCTCCAGATCTCGTCTTCTCCGCCTCCAATCTTGTGAGTCGAGCTCATTGCGTTGTAATTCCTTGCCCGTGGTCGCCTCCGATAGCAGCAAGAAGAAGGAGATCACCGCTGCTGACGGAGCTCGTCGGACTCTGATGCGGATGCATAGGGAAGATGCGATGAGGCACGGAGAAGGATGAGCAGAGGCGGCGATAGTGGCGGAGTCGGCGTCGGCCTTGCTGGTGTGACGGAGTCGGGAGTTTTGGAAGGAAAGATTTGGGAGGATTTTACTCAGCAGTGTTCATGGAAGAAGAATGAACGAGGAAAGGTGATTTGGGGGAGAGGAGATTCAGATATGAAAGATTAGTATTTATAGGTAGAATATTTTATTAATATTTAATTAAAGAGTGTATTGTTACAAGTATAGTGCCCAATAGGACATTGGACACAGATCTAAAAAAAAAAAAAAAAAAAAAAGTTGTCCGAGAGATTGGTTGAATTTGGCTCGTACTTGTAACGTTGGCATTCATCCTTTAGGTGTGTGACACTTGTAAAATAAAAGAGGAAAAAGCAACGTGTAGAACTGGAAACGGAAACCAGCAGTTAAGCCAATAAACACCACTCTTCTTTACTGTACAATCTTCATCTTCCCCAATTCCTTGCTTAATCTCCTTCCTTCCTTCCTTTTCTTCCACCAACAATTCAATCCCTAAACCTAACCCAATGTCAAATCCCGATCACCCATCTCCTAAAATCCCCCAATCTAACCCCGACGACGTAGAGACCCAACCCCCGCCGTCAGGTTTCGGAGTATCCTCCGTCCTCCGGCGATGGCGGAGGGAGGATTTGATGAATAAGGGCTCTGTCGGTCTTCGAGCCGCCGCCCTCGTTCTCTCTCTCCTCTCCTTCATCACCATGGCCAGTAACCAACATGGCGATTGGAAGGATTTCCATAAGTATGAAGAGTACAGGTCTCAATCAACTTCCCCCAATTCAATTTAGGGTTTCATATTTCATCAATAGGATTTGGGTTTCTTACTTTTTGTTGCCACTGCAGATATGTGTTGGCAATTGCAATACTTTCCACGCTCTACACAGGATGGAAAACTATACTGCATTTTCAACACCTCACTACTGCTAAGGAATTTAATGTTTCTAGAAACTCTGCTTTAACTGACTTCTTTGGTGATCAGGTGACTTATGAGTAGGAAACTATGAACTGATTCTTTTGTTTTGTAGTTTTTGATCAAGAAATGGTGTTGTGCAGATTGTGTCATACTTGTTGATATCATCAGCATCATCAGCTGTTCCTTTGACCAACAGAATGAGAGAGGGATCTGATAATATATTCACAGATTCATCAGCAGCAGCCATTAGCATGTCCTTCTTCGCCTTTTTCTGTCTCGCCCTCTCGGCTCTTATTTCTGGATATAAGCTATCTACACAGTCTTATATTTGAACAAACTACATCAAATCATCATACAAATTCCATCACATTACAGATATGGTTCATTCAACTCTCTTTTTTTGTGTTCTACCACAGCCTTTTCACACAATAGAAGTGCATCATTCATTATTGCCTCAGTTTGAACTAAATGTTCATTGGGTGCTTCAGTTTGAATCCCTCTGGTCTTTGAGTGTGAATACATTATAGATTGCTTCAAAATTGATACCTTTACATAATTTGATTTCAATTTAAGTTGTTGCTTCTTCAAAATTTAAAAAAAAACACCTAACCTCGTCTTCACTATAATCAACAAGGCTTTAGTGTTAATCTGGATTGAGAGTCCAACTGCAAGTTTTGTGAACTGAGAAGTCCATCCTACCATTACTTAACTTTTGGGATATTTTTATCCCAAGCCTTCAATAGCTGATCATGCATTTTCAGAAGTTGATTCTTCCACATATTCTCATCAGCCTACAAATATAATATACATCCTTGAGGTGAGACAAATTCAAGTGCTCTCTGAACCTTTTGAGTCTTCCATGACTGGACAACATACCCTCACCCAAAATTTTAGGGACAAAAAAGTATAATGTACAAACCTTAATTGCCTTCAGCATCAGTTTTAAGCTTAAAGTAAATCAACCAAAAAAAAGCATGCCAATACTCATCGTTAGAGTTGTAACACCATTCGCAAGACACACAAGCTTAACACAAAACTCAAAGTTCACAATGTCATACATATAGACATATCTCATTTACAGAACAGGAAATACAGCCTTTCTAAGGACAACTTCCCATCTGCAATCCCTTTATTTTTCTCAGCACCAAAAGTTCTACTCTCTTCAAAGATCCATATTTTCCGGGTGAGGGCATCAGGATTTTGAGTCATTGAAATAGTCAGCCGGTTAGATACTTTTATACAACACAACAAAATTTAGGGAGAAAAATCACAACAAACATCTTCAACAATCAAGCTAAGAAGAAGCCTTTTTGCGAGTACACCTGAAGATCTTCATCCTGATAGCTTAGGAAGATTCAATGTTCCAATTCCTCCAATAGAAGCTGCCAACTCTCTGCATCCAATTCTTCCTGCACCAGTCAACAAGAAACCAGGCTGAAAACCTAATCTTAAGATCTTTGCATGAAATATCTAAATGACCGTGTTCATTGAAAACATACGAAACTTGCAAGATTGAACATCGTTTTGATATAAACCCTTTATTGAAAACTGAAAAGGAAAACAACACCAACCTCAAATTCTTTTTCCCGCCATATGAAGATACAGCCACGGGCTTCTAGATGCTCGAATAGCTTTTTTGGTAAACGTGACTTGAACGACGCATGGAGCTTGACTTTGGTCAATGTCCCACAAGCCACTAAAGCAGCAGCTAAACCTCGTGGGGTCAATCCCGTCAAGTGCAAAATTATCATGGTTTGGAGGCAACTAATACTCGCCAGAGACAATAGCCCCACATCAGTGATCGAGCTATAAGATAAGTTTATCTGCACACATATAAAAGACGAGTGAATAATATTTTTTAAGTTTGGTTCAAGAAGTCAATCATGCATCTACTAAGTTTACCTGTCTAAGATTTTGAGAAAAGCGGGCGAGAGGAATCATTCCATAATCATCAATGTTATAACACTTTTTTATATCTAGCTTGGTTAGTTGCTTGCATCCAACAGCAATTGAAATTAGTCCCATAGATGTGATGAGAGGACATCCCCGACATTCTAATGTGTTCAAACTTGAGCATTTTGACAATGCCAGCAAAGAGTTGTCTGTGATATCTTTGCAGTATGACATGTTAATTGTTTCTAAACCAGGACAACCATGAGCTATAGCTAATATGGCTGAATCGTTTATCCCAATGCACCTGAGAAAATGAACCATTTTAGCTAAATATGCAAGAAAAGATAAGGAGAGGAAATGTGAAGAATTAAAAAATTTCTCATACAATCAAATTTGCAGGAACCAATTTAGCTTCATTATAGCTAACATGCATGCCAAGTTGTAAATGAATGAAATTGATGCCAAAAAAACAAATCTATAGCTACGTACCTATATAGATCAAGATCAACCAGCTTAGAGCAACGCAAGCCAACTTGGATAAGTCCTTCATCAGTAACATTATTGCAAATTCCAAGCTTCAAGCTTGTAAGATTTAGACATCTAGATATGGATTTTAAGCCTACAAGTAAAAATCAGAATTAGAATTTCCTCTGTCGGCTGAAATGAAAAGTAAAAGAAGCATTAACCATACCCTCATCATCAATAACGTTATCTGTGACATCAAGCTCCTCCAGCAGCCGGCATCTCAGCCCAATCAACACAAACGCTTCCATAGAAACCATTGCACAGGATTCCATTCTCAAAGACCGAAGCCGTGTGCAAGAACTCGTAATATGAGCAATAGAAAAGTCAGTTATCTTCCTACAACAAGTAACGTCTATTCTCATCAGTTCCTTCTGTTTCACTATTAGGGAAGAAAGGCCTTCATCTGTCACCCCTGTGCATTTACTTAAGCTAATCTCTTTTAGTGATGTGCACCAATCACCAATGGCTTTAAGACCAGAGCACGTTACAAGACACCCGTCTAATTTTATGGACTGCAATTTGGAAAGCTGCTTTAAGCTGTAAGCGATATCAGCAGTCACCTGAAGCGACCACAAAGAATTAATCAACAGTTTAAATTTATGGACAGTAGATTAAAAAAATGAAGATTGATTTCTTACAGGAGACCCATATGCTAATATGAGTTGCTGTAGACCGCCTGATCCACTTGTCAATGAACTCAAGCCAACATGGCTTACATTTTGGCAGCTCGACATATCAAGAGTCTGCGGATTTATACGAGTAAATATCAAGCATTTAACAAATGATTAGTTCACTATAACTAAACTGTATCATAAATTTTACTAAGGAAACCATTTTCGACTTCCAATTCGAATTCATATCCAACGAATTTACTGTGAAGTTACAGCAAAAGACCCGAAAAATGAGCTTCTGAAACTCAAATGCTCATACTTTAGAGGTGTGATTAATGATGTTTAACCAATAACCATATTTAGGAACTCAACAACATTAACATTAAACCTACAAGGCTACAATAGGATTCATAGGCAGTAACCATATATAGAAACTCATGATATGAATAAAAGAAGATCTAGCACACTATAAGATGGAAAAATAAAATAAAAAGGTAGACATGATCGGCCCACAAAACAACACAGTACCTTGAGTGATTTTGACCCTTGCTTGAGGACAGCTAAATTTTGATTATGAATCCCAAAACAACCTTCTAAAACCAACTCTTCAAGATACTGCAACTTCAAAATCGCAGGCAAACACTCACTCGTAATCTGCAGAAAATCAAATTCAAAATCAGCCAAAAAAAATCAAACCTTATCCCTTTTCCGAATTTCAAATGAAAGAGAACAAACCTGCAAATAAGAGAGATCCAAGCTCCGGATGTGTTTACACTTAATAGCAATGAGCTCAACCCCTAAATCCCCAATCCCTAAACACCATTTCAAGCTAATCATCTTCAACCTCTGACACCCGACGGCTACACATCCAATTCCGATATCCGTCACCAGCTTACACCTCCCAATCCACAATCGTTCCATATTCTTGGCTTCCGCCACCACCGCCATAGCCGAATCTCGAAGCCACGTGGCGTTGGACAGATCAATCTCCGTCAAATTCACGCATCCGGAGACCAAATTCGCCAATCCGCACGCCGAAAATCCTCTCGAACGTGAGAGATCGATCGACCGGAGCTCAGGCGCGCAGCTTGCAGATGCTACCGAAGACAGGAGGGAGTCGGAGATTCGTGGGCATAGGGTTAGGTCGAGGTTGGAGAGGTTTCCGTTTCCGTAGCGGGCGAGGATTCTGGGGAGGTGGGCGGAGCGGAGGGGCTTGAGCGTTGTACGGTGGACGGATTCGATTGAGAAGTGGGATTTGCAGGTGAGGGAGAAGGACTTCTTGGAGAAGGAGTCGAGATGGTCGAGGATGGAGAAGATGAGTTCCTCCGATAGAAGATCGAATCGGTTCTGCTTTTGGCGCTTCATTTGGTTGATTTAGGGATGCTCGCTTCAATGGAGGTATAAATGTAGTAGTGATGAATTGGAGATAAACTTGAAAGAAGGGGAAGGCTGAATTTGGTTGAGTAGTTGAGTTGGGAAGAAGAGGATGGACTAATGGAGGAAGAAGAAGAAGACTGCATATGGTATATTTCTAGTACGAGTAGTAATTTACTTTTGTGTCCTTGTGCATGCTTTACGGAAGTTAGGTCCTTGTCGTCATATTTGCTTTAGCTGGACAACTTTGCTTCTCTCCTTTGCAACTTTGTAAGGCTACTCGAACCGGAAAATTGCATAAATTATTTTAATAATTAGTTATATAATACGGTAATTTTTTTTTTATCATACAACTTAAGCATTAGTTGTATTTTGTAATTTAAATGATAGTTGCTTTTCATTTTTATCTATTTTATAATATTTTTAAATTTATTTATTATAAAGATATAAATAAGAATAAAAAATAAATTGTGCACTCTAAATCATGCGACTCTCATCACTGATCGATAACCTGAAAGAAAATTGTAAAGAAGGAATTCAATAAATGTATATAATGTATATTATTTATAACTTGATGTTGAGTATTAGTTTTTGTCTTCGTCAAATTTGTTTATCTTTGACCAACATTTGACACCGTTAATAGCAAAAGACATAGTGCTTATAACATTTCCCCGTTTTCTATACGTTAATGGGATTGAAGCCCAGTGGTAAGGAAGAGTATCTCTTATCGTATGGTGGTGAGTTTCAGACATCTGACCCCAACATTAAAGAGGTCTTGTGCCTTGCTTGAACCAAAAAAATAGGTTATTTATTATCGTAATTCGTACTCCGTAATAGATAACAGATTAAAATGAGGTTGAATGGTTTCTATAGCTTGATTTTTTTTATCTATTCTTACATCTGAGGTATACAAATAAAACTCCCATTACAACACGAGATTTATAAACAAAAATTTAAGAAATCCATAAGCTAAATTAAAATTTTAAATTTTATTACTAAAATAGATCATCTATATATCTACCTAACTACAATATAAGGGAGAAGCCAAGTCTTCATAAAAAATTGCGCCACCTCATCGCCACGTCATCATTTCATTTCATTTCTTTTTTAAAGTGAATAATTAATTAATCAAATTTTTAAATAAAAAACCATTTTCAAACAATCTTCCACCTCCTTCATTATCTCCTACAAATATGTCAATAGAAAAGCTTTGGTCATTTATAAACCATGTTTAGGAGGAACATATAATAAGGAAGATACAATAAGCTCTGGTCATTTCTAAAATCAGAAACATCGATCATTGAACTCAAAAGTTCAAACTTCAGAGAGTATGATGTTGAACGATTATGTTTGCAGTATTATTTTGTTGGTAGCCTGATCATTAATTTAGACATAGATAAGACTATCTAATTGGATTTTGGTTGACTATCGTCGTATATTAGTGTATATTATATTGGAGGTGAAAACATGTATTAACATATATATATATATATATATATATATATATATATATATATTTTATAATGAAAACATGTATTAACATTTTTATTATTATTTATCTTTCACAAATATAATTATAACTTATTTATTATATTAATAATGTTTGTGTAATTATAATCATTCTATAAATATATTAATGTAGATTTATAATCTCGTGAATATCACAGGACCTACACTAGTATATATTAAAACAGAATGAAATAGAGTTCTCACATTCATTCTGACCCCACAAAGATGATTTGTCATTTTCTGATTAATTCTCTTTTTGTTTAATTTCAATTTTTAGGCTTAATAATTTAAATTTCAAATTCATAACAAATAATCAAATCATTGATTCTGTAAAATGCTAACTAATTCATTCATAACTAATCTCCACCGAAATCATAGCTTCACAGCTCAAATTAAATTATGATTTGCTTAAGCCTATAAATTGATTCAAAACTATACATTTTCCAGTTTAAACTCACAACATATACCATACTCTGTATAATAAAGGTTTTTTTAGAGCTTCCCTCATTAACTTTGGGTTCATATATAATTGTCAATTTGTGACTAAGTCTCATTAATTATAATTATTTATATGATAAGTTCATGTTCTTAAATTCTTCACTAATACACTATTAATTGACTAACGTATTTCAGATTTTTTTAACCTTTCAATTTGAACAACTCATCTTAAATCACAATTTTATAAAATTGTGTAAGAAATCATAATGTTTGCATAATTATAAATGTTTTTACAAGATTATATCAACACATTATATATACATATAATTGTGAGAATAGGCTTATACTGAATTAGGTAGTTTGTTACCTAATTTTTAGGCTACGACATACATTGAAATAATTATAAATTAATTTTTTGTTGTTTTTATTTGTTTATTTATACTTAGTTTGCTAACAGTTATATATCATATAAATTTCTGTATAATGTTAGTGAAAAATGTTATGACGTACAAAGCTATATATTAAACACATCTAAAAAGTGTAGTTGTAACACAATCAGAAGCCGTGAGACGGGGCTATGGCCAGGTATCTAAAAAGTGTAGTGAGGTAGGAGAGAGTATAAATGATTATTAGGTGGAAAAAGAGAAGGGCAATTGGGTAAGAAATAAAGAAATGAGTATGGTACGGTGAAGGACTGAAAAGGACGGAGCGTAATTAAGGGAAGATGAGGAGGGCAAAGTTTGAAAGAAAAAAGAGTGGTCCACTCCGACTCCGTAATGTAATGTTTTTGGTGAAGGGTAATAAAATAAAATAAAGAAAGAAAGGGACCCACTACTTAATAAGTCTTTTAGATTTGGGGGAGATTTTAGCCGGGGGAGGGTATACTTCGGAGTTGCCTCACCTCTTTTCTGGTACTAGATAGTACCTCCTTTCTTTATTCGCTTTACTTTCTTTTCTCATTCAAAATGCTTTAAATACTATTATATAAATATTTAATTCCCTCCGTCCCCTATTGATCTTCTCATTTGCTTTTGACACATTTGTCGAGACACGTTTCGTAACGTTAATATCTCTAAGTATACGATGATAACAAATTTAATTTTTTATATTGTCAAAATACTCATTGAGACAAATCAAATGAGATTTCACATGCCTCTATTTATTTTTATATATTCAATTTGTAAATACTGTCGAAAAAGCAAATAAACCTTATATTAAGAAATAGATCGAGTATCAAATTTAACATTGTCCACTCTTTTTTTGTTCTTTTATACTCAGCACCCCTAGTTTACTGTACATGCATTTTGGCTTTCTTCGTATACGTTGTTTCTAGATATTTAAATCTGCTTTCTACCCAAAAAGAAAAATCAATTGCTCTAAGCTACATGTTCTATGCATGCATGCCATTGTGAAGAAGATGATTAAAGATTTTTCACAACTATTTGGTAGGTTTTTAAAGAATTAATTGGACCGCTTAGATAAATGTATTTAACCCATTTTGACAATCTCTAAAAAACATTGATCAAAACATAATGAAAAAAGTGTCGTCGACACACAATAAGTCAAATTAGGCCATACTCTCAACCTATCCGTTATATTATATTATAGTATAAATTGAATAATATGAAGGCCGCTTTAATCATATCATCCTTAATCTGTCATCCATAGTATAATTTAGGTGGATCGATCTGGACTCCATTTGAAGGAATCTTGATAAACCCAACAAATCTCCGTTGTTCATGCTCAAGCTGCTGACAAATGTTGTCAAGAATATTTGAATAGTTTGACATGAAAGGGATTGTAATCCTAGATATGATACTCCCTCCGTCCCTTAATATAAGACTCATTTGCTTTTTCGACACTATTCACAAATCGAGAGAATCTTCTCGTTTTCTTCCAATATATAGAAATAAATATAGGCATGCGAAATATCGTTTGATTCGTCTCAATGAGTACTTTGACAATATAAAAAAATTATAATTTTTATCATCGTATATTTAGAGATATTAACGTTACAAAACGTGTCTCGACAAATGTGTCAAAAGCAAATGGGAAGATCAATAGGGGACGGAGGGAGTAGTATATATAGGCCCTTACTATTTAACGCCTACCTTTTTTGCTATTTACCGCCCAGGCGCCGTGCGTCACGCATGGTTTTAATCCACACGCCACGCACAGAACAAAACCACGCGTGACGCACGGACACAAACCATGCGTCACGCATGGATTTGTTTACCTATAAAAGCCCAAAAATGAAACCCTACCACATTATCATCTTCCTCAACATTGTTCCACGGCGGTTGCGCTCTCAAACGCACCGATTTACCCTATTTTCAACAATTCTCATCGTCTTTTTACGTATAAGGTATGTGAACATTAAGATTTCATTGTTATGGTATGATATTGATGTATATATGAGGTTTTCATGTTGTTTTGATGATATTTACTTCAAAATCCAATGTGTATGTTAATTAGTTGATTAGGAAGGATTAAACTTGTAATATATGAATGGATTGTGTACTTTGTTGATAATTTCTTGACCAATTTGATATTTTCATGTGTATATAGTAATATTAGGGTTTTGATATTGAATCAGGGTTTTGTGAATTAGGGTTATGAATTAGGTTGTTGAAATTTGGTATGGTTTTAATGAAATTATTGAAAAACTGTTAGAATTTTGGAAAAACTGTTGAGATTAGGGTTTAAAACATGGAAAAACTGTTGACGAACAATTTCTGGATTGTGCAATCCCACACGTCACACATGGATTGAAGCCATGCGTGACGTGTAGATTGAATCCATGCGTGACGTGTGGAATTGCACATTCCAGAAATTGTTCGTCAACAGTTTCAGATTGGATTTGATGATATACTGATTGAGTTTTTGATGATATTCTGATTAAATTTAGTAAACTGATTAATTTTGTGGAATTGCACATTTTATGATGCAGATATGGATGGTGGTCGTCGACCTGGACGCGATACTCGTCAAAAAATCAGAGAACTGAAGAAAAAATATCTCATAGTTCCAAAACCAAGGAAGAAGAAGAATAGACAAGAATCGCCTCCTCGTCGTTTAGAGTTTTCTGATGAGAGGGAACAACAACAACAACAGCAGCTACAAGAGCAACAACAGCAGCATCAACAACAACAACAACATCAGCAGCTAGCTTTGTCTCCTTCAAGTTTCGATCCCCAGGGTTCCCCTCATTACTTTCCTGGCACCCCCATTTTGATCCGACAAATCTCGGGCTATCCACACCAATCACAGTTCTCGGGTTATCCACAACAAACACTGTTTCCAGGCTATCCGGGCTATCCTGTTGTGCCTCCACAACAAGAGCAATCATTTGTGGAGATGATGAGACAAGCTAGTGGTTCTCATAACTTTGATCACCCTTAGACGAGTGATGAACAATACGCATTGGTTGCTTGTAGCAGTGCAGGGCCATCAGCTGGGGGTGCAAATGCTGATTCTGATTCTGATTATGAGCAGGAGCATGAGCATGAGCATGAGGAACAGGGTGAGGAAGAGGATCAGACATATGAGAATGTTCATGAAGAACATGAAGAAGCGGAAGAGCAAGAGGAGCGAGAGGAACAACCCAGAAGACGACGACGACGACAACCTCCGGTCAGAGACATATACGTCCCTCAGTTAGAGGGGGGGTACTCCCGGAGGTCCACAAATTCTGGAGCTGCTCATAAGCTTTGAAGCTCATACAACCTTTTTTGTGCAAAAAGGAAAGGTATGTAATTAGAATTTGGTTTATAGATTCAATACTTATCATAACTAATTTAATATGAATTTAATGTTAGGATAAATGGTTGAAAAAAATGAAAAAAATACATAGTTCATTATTTGATTATATGAAAGATGAAGTATGTTTATTTTTATTTATGTTAATTTATGAATTGATTATGTGTTGTGATATTAAATTTGTTAATGTATGAATTGATTTGATTAAATTGATGGATTATTTGTTGAACTATTTGTAGTTTTGTTGAAAATTTGGTTAAGGTGTTCTGTACAGAATGCAGAAACTGGTTTCTGCACATTCTGTGAAATGAACTTCCACTCGTGACGCATGGTTCATGTCCACACATCACGCACGGTTCTGCAGTTTCTGGAAACAATTTATGCGTTATTGAAATGATTTGTGTTACGTAATCAATTTACAGGACAAAGGCGTACTCCCTTACCAGACAACACAATCACAGCTGAAAGATTGGGAACTTAATCCTGACTTGCCATGGGGTAATTACGCATCTGCAACGCAGCTGATAAGCGGTGTTTTACATACCGCAACTATGGATTATTAGCTAGTTTTGTATAGGATTATGTTATTTGTTTCTATGTAATCTGTATCATGGAGCTGTTCGAGAGAAGATTTACATACGAGATTCCAAGAGATGATACGAAGCATTGGAAGCATTGAAGCATAAAGAAGAAGATGCTGAAGACGAAGACGAAGACTTGAAGAAATCAGTAGCTGTTACCTCAGACGACACAGCCGCACCCGCGGGTTTCACCCTCAGCCAAGGATCCGAGAAAGCACAAGCCACGCCCGCGGGTCCCAAACCGCGCCCGCGGCCCTCTGCCATCCTGAAATTCTGGAGAATCCAAAACCGCGCCCGCGGGTGCGGTTCCTCGATAGAAGAATCAAATTAATGTCTTTGCCATTTGAAGTAATTTGTGTTCAATTCTGTAACTTTCCACACGTTTTTATTACCTTAATTTGGCTGTTACAATGGCTGATGACTATTTAGGTTGTGGATGATCATC
Organism: Oxyria digyna; assembly: GCA_029168935.1. Classification (NCBI taxonomy): domain Eukaryota; kingdom Viridiplantae; phylum Streptophyta; class Magnoliopsida; order Caryophyllales; family Polygonaceae; genus Oxyria; species Oxyria digyna. The sequence goes on along the minus strand of JAPVLV010000001.1, from coordinate 57,787,868 downwards.
CTTGAGGTGATACCTTTTGTTTTACTTAAGTTTTTGAAGAGTTTTTCACAAACTTATGAGTTGCTAAAGTTCCTTTGTTTCACTTGGCGTTTGAAGCTTTTGGATTCAACAAGTTGTGAGTTTATCCTTTCCCTTTGTCTACTCTTTGATTGTCTCAACTCTCTTGTTTGTATTGTCCATGAACTAGATTTATTACTTTAGATTGATCACCTAAGTTAGTTTTATCTTATTCATATTGCTAGAGTTTGATACTTCTAGTTGAATTATCATACTTGTTGTGTAGCACAATCTATTTGCATGAACTAGTTGTGATTGTTATTAGAGAAGAGAATTGAGTACATGTCGAGTATCCGACTAGTTGTCCATGATATTGCATATATCTATCTATTCCTGAATGCATTGCTACTTTGTTATTGAACTTTGATAGTTTCAAGGTTATAATCGAGTAAGGGTTATTAGGACTAGTTGGACTAATAACTATTCAAGAACAGGAATTAGAACGATCACTTGAGAACTTGACACAGGGATGAAAAGGATTCTAAGATCAACTTGTTAATCTAATTGTGGATAATCGCTAAGTGGAACACTTCACTTAATATTGTTATAACCAAGTTGACATTCGATACTTCGTATCAAAACCATTAAAACCCCCCCTTTGGTTACGTTTATTGGTTAGTCATTGTGATAACTTAAGAATTTGATAAACTGATTCTCTTGGGATTCGACCCTTGCTTGCGCAGTATATTACTTAGTTTGCACGTTAGGATTACTTGACTTGGCACACGACAAATTAGCCTCGTCAGCAGCTGACTCATCTCAGGCATTTGATGTACGATTACATTGATTATCCGCTCATCTGCGTCTTTATTGAAAGGTGGCATCCTGAGACAAACAACTTCCACATGCCATTTGCTGAGATGACAGTGACGTTGCTCGACATCAAGAAGCTGATGTTGCTTCCTATTCACGGGAAACCTATGGTGACCGACCCCACCGCTATAGTCGGGAGAACTACCAACAAGAACTTTTTTGGTGAAAAGGGACGAAAAAATTTTCATCTTGAAAATGAACAGCTCGATAGTTATTGGATTAGAGCGAAAGAGTTTAAGGCGCACATTGAGAGCCTAAATGATCCCGTAGTTCATGGAATGGGCTATATATTCCACTTGTTGGCTTCCACAATCTTCACAGACAAGTCACAACAGAGACTCCCTGTGAGATTTGGTGCATTTCTAGGGAGTGTTGAAGAGGCAACAAGTATGTCATGGGGATCTACGGCGCTAGCATATTTCTATCGCCAAATGGGCATCGCTACACGCTAAAATTGTAACTTGATCTCATTTTGTTTCACTCTCCTTCAAGTAAGTTTTTAATTATTTAGGAACTACATTTTTTAGCAATCCTAACTTATTTCTATGGTTTTAATGCTAACTATATTTTTTGAATGTTAGGGTTGGATATACACATACTTCCCATCCTTAGCAGTTGGTGTTCTCCGGAATCGTGATTGGTCAGTTGATCATCCTTATGCGTTTCGGTTTCAACCAAATGTAGCGTTGCCAAACTACGACCCTGAAGCACGAAACTACCGAGCTGAACTAGATGCAATGAGGGCGGATCAGGTATTTGTGTTGCATTTTGTTTATATTTTTAAGCCTCAGTTGAAGTCCTCAGCAGTTTTGGTCACTCTGTCCTTTTGCAATTCCATGCACCACGCGTGGAATAAGGCCATGCGTCACGCATGGACTAATTCCATGCGCCACGCATGGTTTTGCAAAAAAAAAACAGTGATATCTTTTTCACCTCTGTTTTGGTACCTCTGTTGTAAATTTCTTGTTTGGGTAATACAAGACGTTGATATCTTTTTTAGGTTAATTGGAACCCGTATGGTGAAATCGAGTTCAATGATCCTGCCTATGCTCCTGCTCTTTTTTTCGGGGTGCTGAGCTGCATGGACATAACCGAGCCCCACCATCCCGATAGGTCGCCTAGGCAGTTTGGTAGGGTGCAGATGATTCCCAGGCCTCCAATTTCACCCCTTAAAGCCCATAGGCTCATCAGCCCTAGGTCATATGTGGTGAATTATGATAGAATGGCGTGGAGTTGGGAGGGGATGGATATCCACAGGGCGACCCTTGAGCAGATGGGACCACCTGCGGAGACAGGTTTTGAAGAAGCTCCGGAGTATCTTGGGTGGTACATCCCCCGCACTCATCGATTTCTGATACCCGACAGACACGCTAGCTTGGAAGCACAACAGGTAATACATTTATCTCATGTAACTTGAGATCTTGATTTTTCTTTAAGTTTGATTTAAGGTAAACATTATGCAAATATCTGATTTCAATATTTTATTTTATTTGTAGGTTTTTGACAGGGTCTACGATCACTTGTCACCATATGCAACCTTGCCTGATCCCTATGATGTTTCTGCAATGCATGAAGCCATAACCGAGGTCCTTCAAGATATTGAGCATTGGACAACTATGTATCAACAACATCGGTGGTGATCTTGTTGGATTGGGTTCAATTGTTTTTGATGAACTGTTTGTTTTCGGATTTTCAGGATTGTCGGTTTTTCGTAAGGATTGTTTGCTATGACGTTGTTGGATTGTTTGTTAAGGTTGTTTTGTGTTTGAACTTTTCAATTCTGATTAGCGTTGTTGAATTATTTGTTTAGGGTGCACAGGACATAAATCTGCATTCTGTTGGTCAAATGCAAAACCATGCGTCACATGTGGATCCATTCCATGCGTGACGCACGGTCTTGAACCATGCGTGACGCATGGAATGCCAAACCTAGTTTCAAATTGCCTATAAATTCACTCCCTCAACATACCATTTCCACTAATTAATCTCTCCTTTTCACTTCCGCAACATGTAAGTTGATTTTTGAAGTTCTTATTTGAAGCTCCATATTCCACATCTTATTCCTTACTACATTGTATTACAGATTGGAAACCAACATGGCATCATCCTCATCAGCATCTTCAATACCACGAGAAGGCAGCACCATTCAGTGTCCGAATAAGAGGTGTAGGAAGTCTATCACGGTTTTCAGCGCTAATGACAAGATGAGACCAGACCAGTATGGCCGAAGGTTTTTTACACGCCAATGTAACTTCAGGTGGGTATTTCTTGATCCTGAGTATGACCGTCATCATCTCCGTGTTATGACGAAATTGTTGGAGGAAAACCGGACACAAGCCATGAAACTGAAAATCTATAACGAAGAGAAAGATTTGGAAACGGCTAAATGGTGGGTCAAGGAGCTCTATGAGGATTTTGAGGAGAAACCAGTTGATTCTGACGATGCGTAGTGGTCTTAGTATTTCGTTCCTTTTAAGATGTAATGTTAAGTGTCTTGGTGTTTTGTCTTTGTTATGTTCGTTTTAATTTACGTTTCAAGAATGAGTCTTTTTTATGCTGTAATGAATCTGTTTTATTTTGTAATGTATCGGTTTTTTGTTGTAACGTATCTGTTTTATGTTGTAATGTATCTGTTTTGTGTTGTAATTCCGATGTCTCCTTTTGATAAGACAACTCATATGTCTCCTTTTGATAAGACAACTCATATGTCTCCTTTTGACAAGAAAACTCATATGTTTCATTTTGACAAGACAACTCATATGTCTCCTTTTTGACAAGACAATTTTGAAGTGTTGCTTTTGACAAGACAATTGAACATGTAAAATCCATTAAACCTAACTAATACAAACCCTAAAACAAGTCAACACCTTAAAAAATATTATTATGAACAAGAAATGTTACCTTATTAAGGTTGTAACTTGAAAATGGAGCTTCTCCACCTCTTTCATTGGTGCATTCCTCTTCATTCTCCATATAGAAAGAAAGGAAGATAGTTAAAAATGGTGTTTTGCTCTAAAAAATGTTCAACAATGGTGTTAAAAAGGTTTTGACATTTGAAATATGGAAAGAAAGGAAGATAATAGGGATTAATGTAGGTGTTACGGAAATAGTTAAAATATTAATGGAGTTATTACAGTAGGTGAGACAAGACATACGTGCTGGCATGAGTTCTGAAAAGAAAATTCGTGCGTCACGCACGGTTGATGTCCACGCGTCACGCATGGATATAATCCACGCGTGACGCACGGTTCTCTTCCATGCGTGATGCACAAAATGACACATGATCCCTTTGATTCTTAGTAACACTGATGTATGCATGATTTTCAATCAAAATAAAATTACATATTGTCAAAGGTTGGACATTTAGGTCACGTAAGAAGTCCAAACAAAACTTTACAAGTTAATAGGTGTTATTGGGAGTTACCCACATGGTTAAATATCCCTAATAGGCATTGAAAACAAGTTTCATTACATTCGGACATCGTTTGAGTGTTGTTTTGCCAAAAACCGCCTTAAGTCCATTTAAGGCGTTTTTAGTGGTTTTAGCGTTTACGTGCCTCATTTCGTGTGAGAGAGACCTTGTTTCTACTCAATATCCCTAATAAGAGTAAGTTGTATAGTATTTTCAACAATAATCACCGTCAATGTTGTAGAATATACATATTGCGACAAGTTAGAGAGTTACGACTAGTATGTTTTTTACAAAGGAGGCGGTACTTTAAAAGTTAGAAGTTGTGATTGAGAGTTACCCACATGGCTAAATATTCATAATAGCCATTGAAACCAAGTTTCATTATATTCGGACATCGTTCGAGTGTCGTTTCGCCAAAAACCGCCTTAAGTCCATTTAAGACGTTTTTAGTAGTTTTAGCGTTTTGGCATAGTTTCGAATCCCGTTTTGTATGTGTGAGACATTATTGGGACTTTATATGCCTTATAACACATTTGTGTATAAATTGTTCAAACATACGATAACATCAATGTTGCAACCATATATATTGCAACAATCTGTGCGTTTTCTGGAATGTGCAATCCGTGCGTGACGCACGGATGACCTGAGCGACGAATAGCAAAAGACATAGGCGGTAAATAAAAATTATGTATATATATATATATGGTGTAGCGTGTAAGTTATATGTACGTAAAGATACATTATATTCCACTAAATTTTAGTCTCCAAAAGAATTTTTATTTGTCTTGACTACTCGATCGATATCGAGTACTGATCTGTGGGAATTCAACTTTTAAAATATGCTTTTATATTCTGTATTTGTGTTCGTTCACACATCACGGCAAGAATGTGCGCCTTGGAATAATAAAAAAAGGATGATAATATTAATAGGTAAATTGTGATATGATGACATAAGATAAGACTAGGGTATAAAATTAAGGTAGAAATTGAAGGGGTAGCCCACCCCAAATCCAACCTACGGAGTACGGAGTATTAATTTGTCTAAAAGAAGATGTTGGAATTTGGACAAGTTCTGAAAAAAGGAAGAAGGTAGGTAGGCTCACAGTACCATCCTACGTACTCCCTCTGTCCCGTATTCATATTGATAGTCCCATTTGCTTTTTACACATATGTCGAGACACGTTTTGTATCGTAAATATCTCTAATTATATGTTAATAAAAATTATAATTTTTTAATATTGTTAAAGTACTCATTAAGACGAATCAAATAAGACCTCATATGACTATGTTCTATTGTATATATTGGAAGAAATCTACAAGATTCTTTCGGTTCTTGAATAGTGTACAAAAATCAAATGAGACTATCAATATGGGACAGAGGGAGTAAGTTTTTATCCCTCTGGCTGGGGAAGGTTTCATCTAATCTAATGGACTTCATTTCATTTAATTCTTTTAAATGTTGAGTTTGTAGATCTTTTTCAGTGGTTTTTGCCGAAAATCGCCCGTTATATGTCGACTTTTGAATGAAACCATTCGTTGTGTCACTATTTATTTTAACTACCCGAATTTAGTATTCTGTTAACGAAAAGCCCCATAAGATTCCTCCGTTACATTTTCCGTCAATTCATGTATAATGACCATTCTACCCTAATTTCTCCATGTTGATCCACCGCGAGGTCCAACCTTCAAGGGCTTCAGTTCCGCTCGGATTGCTCAAGGATGGGTTTTTAGAGCTTGCCTCTGAAGATCTGATTATGGTAGAAGAGTGGGGAGATGAATAGCAACTTAGAAATCAGTAGAAAATGCAAATGTACATGTTTTGTGAGATGAATAGCAATTCAAACGGAAGACACGAAGAACATACATTAACTAAGGATAATATTGTTGTACTATTGTAATCAGTCCAAAATGCAAATGTACATCTTCTGGGATATGAATAGAAACTTCATACGCAAGAACAAAGAACATACATTAACTAAGGATAATATTGTCTTTTTACAATGGCAAATCAATGAAAATTTGACATATAGTTAAAGGGCAATTTTTTCAATTTACTCATCTTGACGGATAAACTAACAGAATCAGTAAAAGGGTGACTTTTTGATAACAGAATACTAAGTCTGGGGGGTTAAAACTAAATAGTGATACAAGTGGTTTCATGTAAAAGTCGACATATAACGGGTGGTTTCATGCAAAAATAAATCCGGATGATATCTAAAGACTAAAAGATGTGAAAAGACTCTAAAATCGAATTGGACTGTCAAATAATGTATTTTATCTATCAAATCTGCTACACCATTAGTCTCCAAAAATATGAGCTATTCAACTATCAGAGAAAGGGAGTATATAAGTCCATTAAGATATCCAGTCATGATCGAGTCAATTTTTCATGGGCAGTCTCACACGCCGTTTATGACATTAATAAGGCGAATGTTATCGTCTTCGATCTCAACATGCGTGAGACCAAGTTGGATAGCTGCCCTAATGTCATAACGCATCGTCAGGGCCTCGACCATGATTGGTGAAACGGTTCCTAAAGTCATGTTTGAGATTTTAATTGGTTTACCATGATCGTCTTTCATGATAAAGCCATATGATGTTGGTCTAACTATTGGACAAGAAGTATCTACTTTCACTTTGATATAGTTTGGTTTGAGTTTTATCCATCTTCTTATTTTCCGCTTTCTTCTAGTAATTGTGGGGTTTCCCCCCCTCTTTCTTGCTTTTCTTCCTTTTTTGCTAGTTTTCGGTCCATAATTTAATTTTATAAATTGGTGAATGTTTGGTAGATTGTTATATCCTTCTATGTTAAATATTTATTTATTTATATAGAACTATAAAGTCCATCAAATTGTAGTTATTTTGTAGTTTGATTAAGGTTTGATTAAAACTATTAGCTGATATCAAGTCATCATGTAACTTTGAGTTAAATGCTTTATAATGTGCACTAGGCATTCAAGAAGGAAGTGATATAGGTCTTCATTTTGGTTGTTACATCCCATGCACTCATTTGTAATGGGAATATGTCTTTGTTGAAGTTTAGCTTTAGTGGGAAGCCCATCCTTTGACATTTTTCATAAGAAACTTCTAGTTTTCGTTGCTAGGTCTAGTTTCCACATCCATTCATTATAGAATGACAAAAAAATTTGTTTTTTGTAAATCATCTCCATTGCACTCTTTGATGAGAACTAGCAATTTCTGCTGAGTTTCTAGCTAATAAAGTCTAATCCTGAATATTATTTATCGGTATCAAATATGTTTTTATATTGTTAATGAATGTATCATCAAAGAACAATCTTAATCTAGTTATGTTCCATGATTTATCTTGGTTAAGAAAATGTGATACTGTAACTTGATAACTGATTAACTCGTTTGTTTTAACTTGATCAATTAGTGGCTCACAAAACCAATTATCTTTCCAAAACTTTATTGTATTCTCATCACCTACCTTCCAAGTTAGACCTTATTTAAATTGGTCAAGAAGTTTGGACTTTGGGTCCATTACCAAGAATCGTTTTTCTTTGAAACTTTTTATTTAGCATGTGAATATGTTTCAGATAATTCTCTCTGATGATTTTAACCAAAAATTATTCGGTTCCGCAAAGATCTTTCATATAAGTTTCATTTGTAGTCTGTGTTCATGTCCTTTCTTTTTTGAATTCTGAGCCCATCATTAGTTATTGGTTTGCATTATATCTTTCCATCTAATCATTGGTTTATGATTTTCTCCTTTATTCCAATGAAAAATTCGGTTAATTTTATCTAGTTTTGTGTGAGTCTTATTGGAAAGCATAAATTTTTTCATCAAGTAGTCTGAAAAATTTGCTTTGATAAGGATCTTTCGTCCTTCCATGGCTAGCATGTCATCTTTCCACTTAGTCAGTTGTTGTGTAATTCTCTCAACAATAGACGGAATGTGTTATTATCTACTTTGTCTATTTTTTTCCATTGTTATGGATTGGTTGATTTGGAAAATTTGTATGATGTGTTGGATTGTGGAGCTGCTTGTGTTTTGGTTGACCTAGAAGGTTGATTTATGAAAGTTGACTCTTTGTCCAGATATGTAACAATAATTATCAATAATTGTTTAATGTTTTAACATGTAGTTTGTTTTGTTTCTGCAAATATGATTATACCATCTTCAAAAGCAAGGAAGGAAATCTTCTAGTTATTTTGATTCCAATGGGTTTTTTTTCCTAATCATGGGTACGGTGGAGTTGGTTGGGCACTCCATCTCCGACTCGTAAAAATAAACTAAATACTATCAAATGAACTGCAAAAACAAAAATCTAACTTACCTAACATGGGTTGACTCCTAAGCAACGCCTTAGTTCACGTTGTTGGCTCTACGTAAGACTCAAACAACCTCAAACATTGAAGTTATGAAGAACCCTCTCATTGAGCACTTCTTTTGGGAACCAACCATGGAAAGGTTTAAATCTTAGATCATTTCACTTCTCTTCTTGCTCCTTCACCTTGAATCTATGAGTCGTCTCTACTTGATACTTGCATTGATGATGGCGTATATAAGGAGGCAAGTATGTCAATTAATTGTTTAGAAAGGATGAAATTGTTCATATTTGGATGAATTAAGAATTTTATTGCGTATGTAGTGATGATTTTGTTATTTTCATGATTATATTGTATATTTAAGGTTTCGATATTGAATTTGGTATTTTATGAATTGACTTTGTTGAATTGATAGTATTTTTGGTTAACATATTTTATGAAATTGCTTTCGGTCAAACATGAAACTGCATTTGATTTTGAATATTTAGGGTTTTGGCTGAATGCATTCGATTCATACAAAAGTGCAATTCCATACGTGTCCGACCAGTAGGTGTAACGAACAACTCAACGTGAAGACTAATTGAGACCAATCCAAACCTTTCGAGTATGGACGGAGGTTTGTTACATGCAGTAACTACATGATCGTGTGGCTTGATGTAGAATATGACTAACATCATCTCAGTATCATGGTTGGTCTGTTGAAGGCCAAAAGAAGTTGGAAGGGAAAGTGAGGATCCCGATGAATGACATTTATGATTAGGAAACCAGCAAATGGCTTGTTCGTACGCTCTATTAGATAAGTTTGATTTTGATTCCGATTAGTGTTCTTAAGTTTTATTTTTTTTAAGATCCTTATGTTGAATATGTTTAGGTAATGTTCTGTGTGTTAGAAGTTGTTTATCTTATGTTGAATATGTTTATCTATGTACGAGTGCAAAATAATGTGTTATTGTAATGTTTATAAAAATGTATTTGTATTTGAAATTCAGTGCAATGTATTTGAATCTGTTTTAACCAACTATAAATTCAAATTTATATAATACAAGTCACTTTTGACACGACAAATCGTTGTGAAACGATAATTCACTGTTGACACGACAAATCAGTGCAAATTAAAGTCATTTTCTTCATCAATGTTGCATTTCAAACTTGAAGTCATTAAAAGAACCGAGACCAACACACAACTTAAGCATCATATTACAAAAACACATTTACAACTTGGGTTGGGCGAAATAATTTCTCCAATGCATCGCGTATGAATTAAGGGTACATATATACGATGCACCGAAGATGGACGATGGAGGACAATTGGGTTGGGCGATGAATAAGTAAATCAATCGATTTTTGTTTAGTAAAACGTTTCGTTTGCTCGGTGGACAAGAAAATAAGAAAAGTTTTACTCATATATGCGTAGTAATTATTGAGGTGGGCGGCGCATTATGGAAGTAATTTCAAAATTAGTACAATATGAAAACGTCAAAGTCAACAAAAGGTTGTTAATTCGGTAAACTTTGTCTCTTACATACTCGATCCCTTTGCAGTCAGCTGCCTTTGTACGACTTATAAAATTCGGTTCCTTCTTCCCTTCCCAAACAACATATTCCAAACGTATATTCCCTCTCACTTCTTGTTTTACTTAATTCAGAAAAATAATTAAATAAAAATATTTAATTACTTACATGTTTTAGCCTTTAATCACGTATTTTCTACTACTCTCTATATTTTCATTTGTTGTATCCTTTTTTTAATTACATAGTCGTTCTCATCACCATTCTCACGACGATTTTTTTTCTTAATTAGACAAGACACGGGAGTTTATTTGAAGTGGACAACAAATCAAGATCATCCAAATGGATGTCTGAGTAAACACTAAAAGATTAGCGTAGAAAAGTTGTGAGATCATATCGTTACGAACCATTCTGATATAAACATCAGGTATCACAGTTGCGTTAGTAGTCTGCAAAAGGTACCTAATCTAATTTATACTAATATCTTCCTTAAGCAGTATATCAGTTGTCCTATTTACTTCTCTAAAACAATGATTAATGTGAATTCTATAGAATTTACAGAATAGTATCTTTATATCTTTTATAGTTGCTTGTATTCAGTGGCGTAGCCAGGATTTTCTCTTAGAGGGGGCTAAATCGTGCGAGAATGTGGGTTTATAATTAGGGTGCGGTTCCGGTGAGAACAATTTTTAAAATGAGAACGTGCGAATGACTAATGTGCATCAAAATATATTTAAATGTGCATCAAAATTTTTGATGCACATCCTTTGAAAAAGTGATGCACATATACAATTTTTACTTGAATGTTCTTGAGTTTCTCAATAAATGCTCTTTAAAAAATGAATGTTCTTCAAATTTTGAATGTTTTTAAGTTTGTCAACGAATGTGCACCAAATTAGTACTAAATGTACATCAATTTACTACTAATGTGCGCCATTCTCACGTTCGTATTTTAAAAGTTATTATCACCCGATATTTTCCCTTAAAATTAAACCATATGATTATACATTTAGTGAATCAAAATTGTGTAAATGTGTAAAATTCTTCTCCACAAATACGTTAAATTTTGTGGTAAAAACTAGGTATATATTAATTTTATATATCTAAAATTGGTATTAAGAATTAATAGTAAACTCACTTCAAATAATAAGATTAGAATTAATTTTTTTTTTATAAAATTATATACTAGTACAAAAAAAAATGATCAGGATAAAAAATGCAAAAGATTTACTAACGAATTTCTATAACAATATTGGTAAAAGAATAAAAAAGAGATGATAAGAGAATAACAAAGAAGAAAGATAAAAATTGAACTCCGTATGAGACTGCAATGGGATTCGAACCGTGCCCAGTTTGACAAAATGCATTAACTCCCCCGCTGGACTACAATGTCTTAGTGATAATCCTATACTATGATGGAATTTTATAATCTCAGCGGGTGCTTCAGCGCCCTCTGGGCACTACGTGGCTCCGCCCCTGCTTGTATTTCCCAAGGTATTTTCTAGGTTTTAATGATAGCATTAATTAGAGTAAGGTTGTCTCCTTTCAGAATAAACTGAGTCATATTATTTTGAATAGCCAATTTAATTGCATTAAAAGAAGCTAGAGCTTCAGCCTGCAAAGTAAATTTATTGAGAACCTTTTTTTGGTCAACAAAAAGAATTTTACCATCGATATTCCTACATATACAAGCAATATAAGCATTATTCTAAATTTCCATCAAAATTAACTCTGACCCAATCCGTAAGTGGTTTAAGTCAAGTGCGAATTTAAAAAAAATCCTATTACGTTTCTTATTAACAGTTGATGACTGTGTTCGACATTGACGTTGATTCTCAGTTTATGAAATGGAAAAAGCTACATTTGAAGGATGATTTACTATTTTGGAGTAAGACTTGAAGATATGGTTGTTCCTATATAACCGTACGGAATACCATATGAATAAAAGAGATTCTAATTGGTGGGTATTAGACTTATTTGTTCTACAAACTCTCTAGAATTGTGAATAAAGACTCCCGATGATGGTAATATGTAATTGAATCCAGTTTGCAACTGAAATTTCCTTACTTTTTGCAATATATGTAAAGGGACTTTCAAAGAAGAAATGATCTATAGTCTCTGTTGGATTATTACATAAAGAAAAACAATGAAGAACTCTGCAAAAGTAGCGATTAAGACGTTTTGTTGTCGGCAAAGCGTCAATTAAATCTTTCCACATGAAGTTTTGTATTTTAGGTGTAGTTTTTAACTTCCAAAGTCATTAATAGATCATCATGAGAGGATATATTAGAGGCAATATTCATCTTACGGGCTGAGACAGTGGAGAAACAACCATTAAATTTGGTAGCCAAATAATGGTATCCTAAGTATTAGATTGTGGAATCTAAATTAGAAGAATTCATGTAACAATATGGTCAGGTTGTTCTATGTAGCTTTGTTATGCTTTATTGGTTCCCAATACGAATATAAGTGGAAACCTTATCGTTTATATTTGCTACGTTTTGATTAAAAAAGAGGAATGATTTGAATTAGGAATCAAGGAATCAGTCCAGAATTTAATTGTTTGACCATTCCCTAAGATCCATCCAATTGCTACTTGTAATATTTATCGACGGTGAAGTGATCTGGAAATTTTCCACAATTGTTTGTGCTTCCCTTTGTAACTGAAAAGTTCTGAAGATCGAATGTACTTTTCTGAAATAATTTTAACCCATATGTTATCTTTCTCAGCTAATAATTTCCATAACAGCTTCATTTGCAGAGTATCATTCACTTCCTTAGCTGTATGCAATCCTAGGCCACCTACAACATTTGGCTTACAGATCGACTCCCATGACCGTAAGGGGTGATATGAAGAAGTGTTTTTGTTCCAGAAGAAATTCTCATTAATATCATCGATTTTATTACACACACCTATTGAACTAAAACACTGCATCAGACCGTTTGTTTTAGATAAAAGATTTGATTGAATTAAAATTGCACGCCCTGCTTGTGAAATGGAATTCGCCTTCCATTTAAGTAATTGATTTTGCATATTTTTATTGCGTAATCAAAACACTCATTCTTAACTTTACCTGTTACTACAGGAATGTCTATATATTTTTTCATTGTGTTAACAATTTGCAAGTTTAATACTGATGTCAAGGCTGTCTTGTGAGCATTGTCAATATTCCGTGACGTTTGAAAATTGCTCTTATGATAGTGTATTGCTAAACAGATAAATTGGTAAATTGTTGAAGGTTTTTCTTAATGTAAATAATATTTGACGTAAATGCATTTCGAATATAACCGTATCATCATCAAAGCACAAAAAAGGAATTTGAGTGCCAAGTTTAGTAAGTTGAATACCAACTTTATGACCAAAGCCTCAATGACCTGGTGGTAAGGGCTATGTCCCTTGTACCACAGGTCTCAGGTTCAATCCTGAAGGCCGGTATGACCCCAACATTAGTTGGGGGTAGGGGTCTGCCTGTTATAAGGGGGGTCCGTGTCTTGCCTGCATCAAAAAAAAGAAAAAAGAAAAGAAAAGAATACCAACTTTATGATTACGAAGTTGTGATTGGATTTGCAAAGTAGATGTTACATATTCCATTGCAATAATGAGAATGAAAGGTGTAATAGGATCTCCATTTCGTAAACCACATTTAAGCTTGAAAGTGGGTCCGAGCTCATTATTAACCAAAATAGAGAAAGGTGCAGATTTAATACAAGACATAAGCAACTTTATCCAGTGTCCAAATTTCTCCAACATTTTAACTAAGATAGACCATTGAACCTTATTAGCTTTCTCATGTCTAATTTTAATGTCATCCCCCTCTTTTACTTTTTTTATAAGTATGAAAAGAGTGAAACTTTGTGTGATATGGAGATATTGTCAAAAATGGACCGGTGACATCTATATAAAATTGTAGGAGAGTGTTATTGGATATGAACTTTGTATAAAATTTGAACCTATACAATTTGTATGGTTATTATATCTATATATATATATAAGCTGATGACCTTGAGAAAGTAATAGTAACCGATGCCGAATTAATGCATTAGTTAATGTATTTGAAAAAGTTGATAGTGAAGAAGAGTTTGACACAAATCATAAGAAATCAATGAAAAGAATAATCAAAGCTTGAAATCAACAAGTTTATCGCCTTCGTTTAAGACGCGTTGCTCAACCATTTATATTAAGGAAACAAATTATGCATGGACATTGATGTATTCATATGCCCTATTTAGAGGGGCTAGAGTGTCTCTTTTTTTTTCGTCGAAAAAAATCATTTATCATTTTCTTGATTGATTTTGTTTATAAATTTAACTTTATTGAGGTTATATTGTTGCATTGGAAGGTTGTGAACATAATTTGTCTCATTTCAATTTTCGAACTTCTATTTAACAACGTTAAACATTATGCAAAATTATGTAATAAATGGAGTATGTTTTATTTTATTTAAAATGAAAAATTATTTATTTATAGATAGGAGTATATGATAGAACCACAATGAAGGAAGAAGCTTAAAAAGAATTAGCTTTAATATATTAAATACTCCGTAGATTTTTTTGGGTGCAACATATACTGTAGATTAGAAAGATCTGAACTACCACCAAATTTTGGTAACCATCACGGCGATTTGATTGGCGAGAATGCACTCCATTGTCATTGTCATCTTTTACCAGCACTTGTATTTATAGGCATTTCCCTCTACAGTGCCGTATGGATTTTTCAAAAGCCATTATATAATAAATTCTCCATTGCTCCCCCAGATGGAATCTGTACGGTATACGGATTCTCAATGGGACCCAATATAGCCAATGCTCATCTTTCAAAATTTATTGCTTCAGTTTTCTTATCCATCAATTTCCAGCACTCATGACAGTCATCATCACTATTCATGCCTTACAAATTAATACTGCATTTATTATTATTGCCTCCTCAAACGTTGCCCAATATCCCCACCACCTTAAACCAATCAACTATTTGACCAATCACAAGCACAAAATTTGGAAGAAGACCCCTCTTCAATTCCCATTTTTCCAGGGTCTCCTATTTCAAATATACACTAATGAATCAAGTCCAATACACATTATGAAGAGGAGAGAGTTTCTAACCATTCCGAAGTCGCTTCATACGCCACGAAAGTTACAGCAGCTGCAGGGGCAGCTTTGACTATTGAAGGAAGCATGCCTTTGTATAAACCTGCATATCCTTCTCTTCTTAATATCATGCCTAATGTATCAAACATGTTTTTCTGTATATGTTGCTCCACTCTTGCCCCGTATCTTGGATGCCTTTCCAGTCCCTCCACCTGAGGGTACATTTGGATCAGTCTATTTTTAGACCATCTTCAAAAATGAAATGAGGCTTTTTGAAAAATTAAAATTTGTCCCAGATTATTTGTATGTCCCAATGCAAATTTTAGAGGAGTATCAAGCAGATGAAACTATCTTTATTAAAATAAAAATACCTGAAACCTCTTCTTGACGACATCAAGAGGATGACAGACTGCTTTGGCACTAACACCAGCTGCTAACCCACAAAGTGAAAGCTGAAAGCTTGAAAGATTATTGGCATTCTCTAGGGATCTCATCTCGTTCCATCCCTGGTAAGATTAAAGTTTAATTTAAAGGAGAATGGTTGAGTTTTAAATATTAAACCATATTGACCATGATGAGTTTGGTGAGAGATTGAGAATGTTACATCAAGGGAGGGTAAAATACCATGGCCCAGCGCTTAAAGGTATCGTAAGTGCCAAATTGAAGACCAGCGTAAGGAACAATTTCAACTAGAGTGGGTGATAAGCCAGAATATAATCCTTGTAAGCCGCGTATCTTGCATATACCGACAATTGCTGACCTCATGTTAGGATACACCTGAAAATAAAAATAAAAACATGAATAGCCAATTATATTAATAAGAAAAGCAGAGGAGGATTACAAACTGTTAAAATGAATAAGGTCAACCAACATAAGTGTTATATAGGCAAAGCCACATGAAATGAATAGTCAATATTAATAAGAAGCAGAGGATAAAAAACTGTTAAATTGTATAAGGTCAACCAACATAAGTGTTATATAGGCAGGGCCTCCTCCATCCTGCTAAAAGGTGAAGAATGAAAATGTCAAATGATTTTGGAGCTTCAAAATCACAATAGCTGGAGATAGTTCGCCCAAATCAGTTGCTTGCTTATTAAGAGCTTTTGATTTCTCAATATTAGGGAAGTTTTCCATGAATTCTCAATGTTTAAAACACATGCCTTTCAACGTTTAAAAGGATGTAACCCAATAAAAGAAGGGTGAATATAAGCATGAATTGAAATCAGTGGCGTAGCCAGGATTTTCTCTTAAGAGGGGGCTAAATCGTGCGAGAATGTGGGTTTATAATTAGGGTGCGATTCCGGTGAGAACAATTTTTAAAATGAGAACGTGCGAATGACTAATGTGCATCAAAATATATTTAAATGTGCATAAAATTTTTTGATGCACATCCTTTGAAAAAGTGATGCACATATACAATTTTTACTTGAATGTTCTTGAGTTTCTCAATAAATGCTCTTTAAAAAATGAATGTTCTTCAAATTTTGAATGTTTTTAAGTTTGTCAACGAATGTGCACCAAATTAGTACTAAATGTACATCAATTTACTACTAATGTGCGTCATTCTCACGTTCGTATTTTAAAAGTTATTCTCACCCGACATTTTCCCTTAAAATTAAACCATATGATTATACATTTAGTGAATCAAAATTGTGTAAATGTGTAAAATTCTTCTCCACAAATACGTTAAATTTTGTGGTAAAAACTAGGTATATATTAATTTTATATATCTAAAATTGGTATTAAGAATTAATAGTAACCTCACTTCAAATAATAAGATTAGAATTAATTTTTTTTTATAAAATTATATACTAGTACAAAAAAAAATGATCAGGATAAAAAATGCAAAAGATTTACTAACGAATTTCTATAACAATATTGGTAAAAGAATAAAAAAGAGATGATAAGAGAATAACAAAGAAGAAAGATAAAAATTGAACTCCGTATGAGACTGCAATGGGATTCGAACCGTGCCCAGTTTGACAAAATGCATTAACTCCCCCGCTGGGCTACAATGTCTTAGTGATAATCCTATACTATGATGGAATTTTATAATCTCAGCGGGTGCTTCAGCGCCCTCTGGACACTACGTGGCTCCGCCCCTGATTGAAATCACATGGACAAAAAGACTAGCAAAAAAATGATGACATTAATATTACTATTTAGTATGAGCTATGAGCTTATTGTTGCTTTCTTTCTCATTCCAAACTCTCAACTCAGATGACTGTCTTAAGGGGCTGCAAATTAGGTTTATGTCCTATGTCACAGATGAATGTTTTTACAAAATGTGTTATGCTTTCTGTTTCATGTTGAGATATCGATAAAGTGAGTTAGTTTAAGAGAGATAAACACAAGAGGGGGGAAATAAAAAAAATCGATATGCTCAATTGCTCAGTACATGATGATTGCATATAAAATCAAAAGTTAATCTGCATTTAACAGCAAACATACCTTTGGTTCACCTTGTGAAGCTAGAATGGTTCTTATTAGATCAAAAGGATATGAGCCTATTGTAGCTGCACATCCTGCTAATGCTCCACTGACGTAAGATACGTACGGACTCAAATGGATATGATCCTCTGTATTGCAAAAAACCATTAGCGGTGAAAAAACATAGACAAGTAGTGTATATGCAAAAAAACATACTAGACAGAATAAAACATCTTGTAAGAAGTTTCTACAGTTCCAATTTTTACGTGGACAGTAAGTAACAGCTACACAATGTAATGTGATGTACATAACAAAAATCTAAAATTCAATAGCATGCCGCAATATATTTAAGAATTATGGCATGCTTCACAAGTCAATAGAAGATTGTATCATGGCATGAAATATACCTGCCTTTGAAGATCCAGCCATGTATGTCTTAAATTTATGGAGAACAGCAAACTGTATGGATGTGTAAGGCACAACCATAAGAAGAGCTGGCACATTACCACGCCAGAAACCCTGCCGTTCATGAAAGATATTTAACATTACACAAGAGATAAGAGCATGCCATTTTAAGACTTAAAGCCTTGACATATCTGGAAAAAAACAGTCCCAGGAAAACACATGTAAGCTTCAGCAGGTAAGGTTTCAGAAAAGTGTACAGCAAGAATAGTCACTTGGATGTTAATTCATCAAGTGATTATATCAATAGCTCCATAGTTTTCGCACTCCTCCAAGAAAAAGGAACCAAATTAGTCATGGATGCATCATCACAGGTAGAATTACCTTTTTTCTATATAGAATAGTCAAATGTTTCACATTCAAAGTATCAAATTTTTATAACAGAAAAGCTACTAAGATTAAGCAGCAACCAACATAAGGAACAAAGTACAAGATGACTTCTATGCCTTGGTTTAGATAATCATACTGTAAGGCAATTTAATCTATTTTCTTAATGTACCGTAATTTCCATTAGGAAACTTGTTCACAGAGACGATTACTGGTGATATGCAAAATCTTCCAATTTATAATGCATTTAGTTATTTTTCTCAGTTTAGATTTTATCAAAATATCTCATAGATTGGTTGCAGACTTGCAGAAGCCTCTTAAGAGATTACAGAAGAAGGCAAAGCCAAAATAAATACCTGTAATCCTTCTTCTCTGAAGATATCTTTAAATGCTTGTCGCATTCCAGTATATTTTGATGGACCATATAAATTGTTGCTGAGGAATGCCCATTGAGTTGTGGGTTCAAGTTGGACCTGTCGGTATAGTTCATGTGTCAAAACAATAGAACGTGATATAGATACGATATCATCTGCTTAATTGTAAGTAATAATAATGCTAATCATGAATGTATATAACCAATCATGCCTAGAAGCCAGAACCTACCTTAACAGAAGAGGGTTTATATAAAGGTGAAAATACATTGCAATCAATTATAATGATTCATGAAAGAACGCATGGAAAGACAAGAAGATAAATGCTTCACTGAATTCACTTCTCTATAAATAAACATGAGATTGAAACCATGGTCAAATTATACTACCAGTTCCATTGAACTTCTACAAGAAATTTTAAACTGGTAAGAAACTGCTTTTGTTAATTAGTCTTTTAATACAGCAACCTACATAATTTGAGAAAAATATGATGGGATAAAAGAAACTAGCATGTTAACTAATTAAGAGCCCCAAAAGCATCAACTACTATATGGAGTGACAGGAATAGAAACACTCTTATTGAGAACAGCAAAGTAATATCAACCTGAAACCTGATCTTGATGACATCTAAAGGTGAGGTAATTGTTCGAGAAACAGCTCCAGAAAATGCTCCTGCTGTGGCATCTACCAAAGCCCGTTTTAGCTGACCCGTTTCTCCCATAAGCCAAATCTCCTCAAATCAGGCTAATACCTCAAAGGAAATTGAATACTAGAAAACCAAAGGCCAGTACGTCAAGTTAGCAACTGATATAGCCTCGCGATTATCACCTATATCAAGGCAATCTGGAATAATAGTTACAAAAAGTTCAGAGAACCCACATTATCTGACCATAAACAAGAAAAAGAGTAAAGTATCTTAAACAAAATTGTAAATGTAATAGCGTGACAGAATAAATACTACACAAAAGTAAGGTTGTTAAAGGGTAAAGAAAAATGTCAACACGTGTAAGACAAACTTCAGTAGAACACTAATGCCACTATATTTTAAGATGAAATTTTTGAAATTAGATACATTTAAGGGCCAACAAAAGAAACAAATTGTCTATGAGCCCGTGAAAATACTAACAAACACAGTAATGTATGAAAGCCTTGCAGGGAATGATCATTTCTTGCAAAAAGTATTCTGAAATGTCTATTTTTTTCTAACGGGTTTTCTATCCTATGCCCTAAGGGCAGATGTTAAGCACACCAATAATGGAAACTAAACCCTAAATTGGAAAAGATAAACCCATCACAATAAAAGATTTATAAGATCTTAGAAAATACCACACACAATCTTTCTATATTAGGAGTCTTAAATCGTTTTTCAAATTCTCTCATCCCTCCCACAGTTCTAGGATGTGATTACAGGAGAATTACAACTTTTCCAGACAAAATTAACATTAATCTATGTAATAACTTAGAGAACATAAAGAAAACAAATTAGGTTTGTGTATTTCAAATTATCATAAAGTTGAATCCATATCAAGTAGTTCGAGTATTCCTCGTATGCAAACGAGTATCACCAAAAGGCCCATCAGACATTAACCCACAATCCCACATGTAACTGACAAAATCATAAGACTAAGGCTTTGTCTAAATGAGTTGAGCTTGTTGTCTCAAGTCTAACAGATAAAAAAGAGGTCTTGAGAGCTTACATACAATGAAGAGGAACCAACCTGTATCCTTCCTGAAAAGGTGAAGGACCAGGGACAATAGTCGAGCACCGAGGGGCTTTCTCCAACTCCTACAAAAGGAAGACATCATTAAGAAATTTTATAGAGCTGCTAAAGCCTTTAACCATGATTTCAACAGAATTTGTCACTGCAATTTGGTTGAAAACAAATAAAGACTAAACTTCTTTCTGCAATTTGCTCATGGATCACTTTGGACCATAATCCCTAAATTGATTAAAGAATGTACCAGTTCCTTTCTTATTTTGTTTCATTTTTGGTTCAGCTAAGCGGATGTTAATTCAAGATGTGGTACTTAGATAACGTTCATGTTTCGTTTCCGTCTATAATCATTCACCAAGGTTTTTTCCTTTTTATGTTTAGAGATGAGAAATTTATGCATAGGTATAAGGAAAGCTTAGAAAAAAGATGATGAGGAGTCATCTAATTTCATAGTTCTAGATGCCATTAACACAACAAACTTATTTTTAGCTTAATTTCCATGAATTACAAGTGCTAAATCGATTTGTTTTGCAGAAACAAAGAAAAGTTCCGTAATGAACTCGTGTAGATAGTTAAAATAAGGGCATACAAACCAGATCAAAATTCTAGTGGCTGTTAGGTAGGACAATGGGTACGTAAGTACATTCAACACAGCAAAAGCAGCATCAGACAGAGAAACGTCCAGGATTTAGCGCGAAAAGAGTTTACCTGAGAAAACAGTGGGAAGAATGAACGGAAATAGAATCCCTCTTGGAATCCGGACGTGGTTAAGCTCGAAAGCTTCGATCGCGGTTGCGCTGCAATGGGAAGGAGCAAAAGAGAGGATCCGATGAGAAATTGAGATTTGGGGATAATGAGCGAAAAGGCGCACACAAAGAGGAAGGTGGAGCGAAAATTAAAAGAGGTGGAGCCGCAAAATTTGTTCCTCTTTTTTTTACGGAGTACTCCGTATCATTTTTTTAGTGTATACACACTCATTTTTTTTTTGTCTATTTAGACTTAGATACCCACGCACTTGCAACGCGTGGGCGTGGCTAGGTACCCACGCACACGCAACGCGTAGGCGTACGTTTAAAACGGATATCCGACCATTAAAGTCACGTCCACGCAACGCGTGTGCGTGAGTATTTTGATAAAATATTACGCCTGCGCAAACTGTACCCGTAGGGCAATTTCGGAAATATTAAAATATACCCACGCACACGCAACGCGTGGGCATGGGTGTTTTAAAATATACCCACGCACACGCAACGCGTGTGCAAGGATGTTTTCAAAAATATACCCACGCACACGCGACGCGTGTGCGTGGGTACCTGATCACTTTTAGCCGTAAAACTACGCAGCAAGCAAATATTTCCGGGAAAGAAGAAACAAGGTAAGTATCATAAGAGCAGATGGAAGAGAATGGTCTATATGATGTGCAATATTGGAACTGGGCCATTGTACCGAGTGAAACTCCATTCAGGATGGCGTTTCATTTGTACGAGAAAACGATCTACAAGAAGGCGACGTATGTGCGTTTAAATTTGTTCACAAAACAGCAATGAAATTCAGGTACATGCTTTTTGAGAACGTTTAATATAATTTATTATAAACGAGATTAAGGAAAGACTTTTTTACATAAGCAGTGACTGCATAAGGGTCTACACCTGGACGGAATGATTAACTGAGCTACTGAGGTGTCCTCAGGTTGATATAACTACAAATTCTCAATTTGATTTTAGGATTAGGAGGTCATATAACTACAAAATCTATCATCATAAAGTATTATATCCAAAATAACATACTGACATAAAGTATAAAAACTACATAATCTAATGTGGATCAGATCTATCCTCTTCCTCGCGCCCAGAACCGCTACCCTCACCACGCACATGTTCCGAGTTTTGAAAAAGAGATGCACGTTGAGGTGGATCCGGAACGGGGTAAGGTTCCCCAGTCATAAACCCGATGAGAGAGATAAGGTACTCTGTCTCGTCATTACTGATACTTGGACATTGGAGACGCTCGCGTACCGATCCAAGAGATAACTGAAGGCGCTGTGTAATAAAAATATATGTAAAAATCACGTAATATTACTTAAAATATAATAACCTTGTATAAACGAAATTACTTACCACAATAGCATCAACAGCCGGAGGCCGAGGGACTTGTTGTGGTTGTGAGGTAGGATCCACATAAGGGTGAGTGATGTCGAGAAAATAGTCCATATAATGTTCGTCACACTCCCACAACCACCTACATCGCTGATATGCATCAATGTCGAACAAATGGCTCTCGCGCTCTTCCCAGGTAGGATACTCGTCTCCATTAAACTCCACTTTGTAGTCACTAATATTTTCTATTCGATTTTCAGAGCTTGGAGCATAGGGTTGAAGTGGAGGAACCTGTCTAAGCCCAAACTGTCGTAGGACTCGGGTGGCGTAATATGGCTCTTGGACATCCATGCAACGAAGAATACCATCCAGTCTAGAGAGTCGATGAGTAGTCCTAAAATTGATCTCTAAAAGTCCATCACCTTCCCTCCAAGGCATCCACTGCACCTGCAAATAATACAACAAGAGGGGGAGCAACATCCACCATCATACAACCATAGAACATTATCCAACACATTATTCAGCAAAATTTCGCAACCTAAACTCAGCAAATTCAGCAACCATAAATTCAGCAAGCAAAATGGCTACATTATCCAGCAACCATAAACTCAACAAAATTCAGCAACCATTATTCAGCAAAATGTGTATCTTATGCATGTTCAGCCTATCATTAGGGAAAGAAGGCAAGCAGAAGATAGAAATAAAACCATACCTCCTCAACCGAAATTCCGTCTAGCAAGCGTCTAATTTCAATAAGCCTATCATGAGTTTGATTCCCAATGGGTCCAGGCTCGTCCCTAGCAGCTGCTCGTGGATCTCTCAACCTCTCTGGGTTAAGTGACGGAGGTCCTCCAAAACGAGGGAAATAACGCCAAATCCAACACTACAGAAATTAGAAAAACAATGTGAAATCATATATCTACCTCTAATGCTTAAACTATCAGAAAGCATACCTGCAACAGTCTCAGACACCCTGCTATTCCAGCTGCATGGGCTCGGGACGCCTCTCCCAAATTGCGATACAAGAGTGCAAGAACTCCGGCTCCCCATGCAAACTTGTCAGTTTTGTCATGGTTCAACACAAGTTGCATATATTTGTGTTTCACCTTATTGGTGGACCTTTTTATGCATAAAACATGAAAAATTGTTACCAAACATAAGCATGAACTTGAAATAAACTAAATTGCTCGATTTATTCAAATTTATACCTATCGCAAAATATCGTACATCCAAGCAACAGGAAAAGATATGCTGATGCTATATCCTCCTGAGTCTTATCCGGATTCTTAATCATTGCCTCAATAAACTCTTTGATATGTGTAGCGTTGATGCCGGCATGTCCAGAGTATGCATACATCTTATCCATTGTGATGTTGAACATCTCGCATATCTTGATCCTAAGAGCTGAATCTGGCCAGTCGTCCTGTGGTGCAACCTCCAATCCATCAATTGGCAATCCCAAAATCATAGCCACATCGTGGAGAGTTATGGTAATCTCTCCCCAAGGGAAATGGAAACTGTTTGTTTCGGGATGCCAACGCTCCACGAAAGCAGCAATTAAGACATGGTCTATGTCACCGTATCTCAACGTCCCAAGACTTGTAAGACCACTATGTTCTGCAATACTCCACCATGAATCAGGATCGGTTCTTGCATACTGATGCAGTTGTAAAAAGTGAAGTTTCTGAGAGTAGCAACGCAATGTGTCTCGAACCTATCAAAATTATGACAAAGACAGTAAGACAAAACAATACAGATAACTTATCACAAAAACGACATTATTCCTACAACTTAACTTGCTGGAAAATAGACAACTTAACTTTGAACAAAATTCAGCATAAAGAAGTAACATATAAATATTTGACTTACCCACTCATAACCCAACGGATCCCAAAGATATCGTGCTATATGGGTCGGGTAACTTGTGAGAACCGTCCCAAATCTAGGTCCCCCTGGCATCCACATATAATCATCTATCTGCTCATCTAAAAGATTCTCAGGATCGATGGGAGCCGGTTCAGAAGGAAGAACCGGTCGATCTCGTCGAGAACCACGTTGTCTTGGTTGTCGCTCCTGACATGGGGCAATATTTGGTGCATTTGGTGGAGCAGCTGCAGTTGTTGGAGGTGCTGGAGAAGGAGTTGTAGTCGGTGGAGGAGGAGATGTAAATGGACGAGGTGGATCAGTAACAGGTGGAGGGGGATCTGCAAATGGAGGTGGTGAAACACGAGTCAACTCCTCATCACATAAAGGAACTGTTGTGGGAAGTGTGTCGGGAGTGTCAGAATGATCTTCCGAATCATGCTCAGAATACGTGGTATCAGCATGATCTTGTGGTATGGACACCTCAGGCTGAGTGTCTGGTTGTGTCGCCATCGGGGCATCAACTTGTACATCCTCTACGATATGATTTGGATTGGCATTGATAGGCCCTTCACCCTCATGAGCTGCAGCCTGAAAATCCATAGCCAATGCCCGACCAGGACGTTCTGTATCGCCTCGACGTATCGAGGCTGGAAGTCCTCGAGCTGCTACCCTACGAGACATAATGCGCTGCCTAGAGCGCACCTCCTCCGCCCTAGTTGCTAATTCCTGGTACATTTGAGTTGAAAATGTCTTATTAGCAATATGCAATTCAAATCAAAGTTAACTGTATACTCATGCACATGATTTTTATGTAGTTATATCGATAAAAATTTATAAATACCGTTCTCATGCTTTCGCTCCAAATAGGGATTTGGCCTGGAGGTCGAGTTGTAGGTGTAGGAGTAGGTGAAAGTGCAGGAGTAGGTGTAGGTGTAGGATCTTGGATAGGCATAGTAGAAACAGGGTCAGGAGCGGGTCTCGTACCTCGACCTCTGCCTTGTCTTCCCCGCCCTCTGCCTTGTCTAACCCGCCCTCTGCCTCGTCTATCCCGCCCTCTGCCTTGTCCCTGTTGTGCAGCTGGCTGAAGTGGATGACTCTCATCATCTGCCATCTGAACGGAAACACAAGCTCATTTACATGGACTAATCAATTTTTTTGATGCTTAAGCAATATATATCAAATCATGACAAACTCAGCTATCTTTGCTCCATTGTTTAAACATTTTGAATTTGGTATTTTACAAATGTACTCAACAACTTCAGTATTATTCTTGTTAAAAGTTGCCCATTATCGCAGTCAAACAATTCCATCATCCAGTTACTAGCTCAATAGTATTGGATAAGTTCAGCAAAGCCACAAGGATGCAACTAAAGACAAATCTTACTTAAGTCAGCACTCAAACAGTAAAAAGTTCTCCTTATGCATATTAAAAATATGATTAATTCCTGGAATCAGAAAGATTGAAAGTTGAAAGTTGGAATTAGGTTAGGAGGTATATTGGTATGCCATTAATATTTTGTTCTTGTGCATTTTTCTATGACTGGTGTCTTTAAGTAAGCCTTGAATAAAAACAGAATAGAGTTAAAGGGTATTGCTTACTCATTCACTTGGAGGACTACTTGCTCAGGATCTTCAACTGGTGATGAAAGAACTAAGGCAGGAACCAGGATTAGAATTCCAAAACATAATAAAGGAAGAAACATTTTAACGTGGGTTTTTTGAGTTTAGAGAGAATGAGGGAGTGTAATTAAGAGAAAAAATGGCAGAGGAAGGTGGGTTTTATACAACAACAGATGGTTTGAAAACTAACTGAAAAAACTATTAAAAATGAATTAAAAATATGAGCTTAAGATGTACCCAAATGATCCATTTCCATGTGCAATCTAAATGAAAATAATCACAAAAGAACAATCAGCTAGTAGCTCTATGAGCATCAATTTCTTACCATAAGCAATCACTTTATTCATCCTCATTATTCAACCAATCGTAACTAGCTCAAAAGAATTAAAAAAGAAGGTTCTTTAGTAGTATAGCTGAACATGTTGAGCAAATAACACAACCTTATTAATCTTTTATGTGCAGCTTTCTTAGCAATTTCCCTATCTCTCCATTCATCTGCCTCAGTGGCCAGAGAATTAAGAAGACATTAGAATCCATATTAGTAGCACTAAATGCAATCTACACCTGTCTGATATATCCTATGCAGACAAATAACTAATCCACTAACCAATATATATTAACATATGAAGAAACACTAAATTTCTCTAAATTGGCATTTCATCGAACACCTTGTATGCATCTACACCTGTCTCCATAGAATCAATTCCAGGCAATTAACAAATGACACAACTCGATTGAAACACAAACAAACAAGCAATTTGCACCTATGTTCAAATATCCATGCGTTTCATTTGAATTTAGGGTTAGAAAATCACCCAAAAAATCGACATTAACAACATATAGAAGGTTTCTATGGCAAAAAACAAGAGGCAAATCTGGATTAAAATTGATTTACAATATCCATGCGTTTCATTTGTAATCCCACACATAGTCCACAGTAAAATCATCTGAGTAGTCTCTTGTGCATATCTATTTACAATATCGTTATTTAGATAAAGTAACATTATTATTCGAAAATAGACACATCGTTATTAGATTACAAAACTAAGTACAACCATACAATAAATACAAATACTACAGTTTCATGCAGTTTTACCTCCTTAGGATCAATATAGTTTGACCTCAATTCTCCTTGCACCGATGAGTCTCCATCTTGATTTGACATTGTTTTTCTTATGGTGTGTTCAAATTGGGATAGAAGAATAATATAGGTTTAGGTTTTATGCTTGCAAGACTAAAATTTTACTCTCCAAAATTCGCCGAAAAGAATCTTTTGAAAATCTTTCGTTCAAATTTATTACCTTAAAAGATATTGCGTCGGTTACAGAAAAAAAATTCGGAAAAAACGAAAACACCCACGCCCACGCGTGGGTCTTAAAACCAAACAAAAAAGGCACGCCCACGCAACGCGTGGGTCTTGATTTTAAGTTTTTTTTTTTCCGATTATGACCTACGCGTATATGAAGCGTGAGATTGACAAAAAAAATTATACCCACGCACACGCTTTGCGTACCCGTGGATTAAATGTTTCGGATATCCATAAAATGGTCTCGCACACGCATTGTGTATGCGTGGGTCATACCCACGCCCACGCGTCGCAACTGCGTGGGGTATTGAGTGTATATAGACAAAAAAATGAGTGTATATAGCCGTTACGTTTTTTTATTTACTCCGTATAAAAACCAGATATGGAGTACTCGATTTGACTCGAAAAGTCAAACTATTCCCTTTGTACCCCTTGATTTGACTGGATTTGACCGTATGTTAAGTTTGTGCATCAATTTTCGTGAGCCAAAAATGCGATTTCGGCTAACTTTGGTGTAGGTCCGCGCATTAAAAACTCAATCTTTGGCTTGAGTTTTTTATTTAGAAACGTTATTTGTTTCTCGACTTTCATCCAATTTTATGTAACCGCGTCACAAAATATGAGTAATAGAAAATATATCACACATATAAATTGAAAAACGGGAAAATCAGTTATTTTACGATTAATTGTATTAAAATAATAAAAGTTTTGGTTATAATTAACCAAATATATAATATATATCCCTTTCGTCCAATTCTGATAGTCCGGTTTCCATTTTGAGTGTCCCCTTTGATAGTCTCGTTTCCATTTATAACCATAAATTTCTTACCAAAATACTCTTACTTTTGATATTTTACTCCATTTTAATCTTATCAATTTATAACCCCAATAACACTTTATCAATCAAATCAACCATATACATCATCTTCTCCAAATTAATCTTCTTCATTTATCACTCACCTACCTTCATCTCCATTAAATTTCTTCCATTTTCACCTAACTCATTTCTTAATTAAACATCAAATTTGATTAATTAAACACTTAATCATATTTTATTTTTTAAACCTAAAATATTACCGGACTAAAAAATCACTTAAACCCACATTAACCTAAGCTAACCCACCCACTTAACCTAACCTAATCCAGCCCATGTCCGAAACCCTACCCAACCCAAAACCAGCAGCCCAAATCAAACCCTACTCCTTCTGTTAAAACCCATCTCTTCACTCTCGATCATTCTCTCGATCCTCACCGCCTCCACTCACAAACCCTGAAACCCATCTCTTCTCTTCTCTGCTTCGCCGCCTTTTTGCTCTCTCCGTCTGATTTTTCGTTGTCGTCGCCATGTCACTATCCTCCTCTTCTCACACCTCGTCCCTCTCAAAGCTTCACGAAAAGTGAAACTCCTCCCTCTTTCGAGAGGAATCACCCCTCCTTCTCCGACATGGAACCATCTAGCACCCCCATCTGGATGAAGGAGGAAGATCCGATGTTGGAGAGCCCAAACACCTACAGTGGTGGGTGTTCTCTGTCGTTCCCTTGCGAAAAGGGCGCTCTATGCGACAGGAACCACCTCTATACTCCCGAACGGCGACAAAGCACCCCCCCACTGTTGTATGGTCGGACCCGGAGCCCAAACACTCAGTGGAGATGCAGTGGTCACCGGAGCTCTCAGAGAACGAGGCGATTTCTCGTCCTCGGGAGGTGATCATCATCCCTGATACGCCGACGCCGGAGCTGCAGATCCCCGATGTCCCTACGCCAGAGCTGGTGCTCCCCGATGATGATAGGGAGGAGATGCTTCCCAGTGATGATATGGAGGATGTCCCCTGAGGTTATTGTCATCTGTGACAGCCCATCCCGGTCAGACACCATTTAGCTAAGTCGCTCCTGTTATTTTATGTACTGTTGGACTCAGTTTCTGTTGACTTTGTGGTTTTGGAATTCTGTTGGTTGTTTCTGGACAAATGTTGCTCTGTTTTGTGGTTGTTTTGTGGAATACTCCGTATTAGTAAAATAAAAATTTATCGTCCACACTACTTATTTTTCATTTTTATCTTCAAAGTCAGTCTATTTACATATATTATTAGATCATTGTGCCTTTTTTAGCCAACAAGCTTTGTAGCTTTTGTGTCGTCAATCATATGACTTTTTTTTTAGCTTTTTAGTTATGTTGTTTATTTGAGATTGTGGTTTTAAATTCTTTAAACTAATTCATTTTAGTGTTTTTTTAGTTTTTATTATATATCATTATCGTTGTGTTTTTCCTTAACAGTTTAGGGAGCATATTGTTTAGTTTTTTATTACTCCCTCTGTACCTCTATAATTGGGGTTTTAATTATTATTTTAGACATTACTAATCACGAAAATTAAGTAAGGATAATTTAGAGAAAAAGTTGACTTTTCAATTTGGCTGAAAAATCCTAGAATGACAAATAAAAAGGAACGGAAGGAGTATATTGGTTAACCGAACTGGCCGATTTAATTGTACTGAATATTTGGTTAACTGATATTAATTAAATGAGAATCTATCTATATCTATATAAAAATTGATGGATTTGACAATACTCTCAATCCGTATCGGGCCACTGTAATTAATCCATCGGGCCTAATTGGGTTATTGGGTTAAATTTGATTTATCGATTAGGCTTTATTTCTTCCGTTTATATTCAACCCTTCTTCTTCCCCTGAACTTTCATCTTTCCACTTGACTGTTGAATTGAAGGATGATTTTACTTAGATTTTTTTTGGGTATTGATATGTCTTGCCTATTGCAGTATCCAAACGCCTTCTCGAGTGCGCGGGGTTTCATATCAAGTTACGTTAGGATAAATGGTTATTAAAAATCACTAACCGAACATTGATTAACCGACCACGCCCACCCCTAGTTCGATGAACATGTTGAATATTGGAGTTGTCAAACGGACCATTTATCTTTCCATACCCCCTTCTTTTTTACAGTAAACAAGTAAGTGCTTGTTTGTTTAGATAGAGTATTTGCAAATTCATGGGAAGTTAACTTTCTGCATCAAAATCTAGGAAATTGAAAATTATAAGATTTGGAAAAATATGTTTGGTTGTATTGTAAAAGGGTTTCTTGTTCAAACCGGTGTTTTTAATGTTTGCATCAAACTTATTGAACGCGAGATAATAGCGTTTTTAGTTTTGGGCTTTTTTTAAAAAAAACACTATCATAAAGCGCTGTAATTTTTAGGCTCAAAAACAAAAAATCTCGGCTCTTAAGTTAACCCCCATTGTAAATCATGATATTTTGAACATGAGAAGTTAGTGCTCGTTTGGTTGATTGTGAGAATTGAAATTCATGGAAATTGAATTCATGATAAATGAATTAAGGTGATTTGTAATATAGGGGATTTTGAGAAAATGTGTTTGATTAAAATTTGTAGTAGATAGATCAAAATAAGGGAATTTAAAATTGCATGTGTAAAAATGGGGGAAAGTGAATTACCTAGGGAGACTAGGTAAGATCAATTCCCACATAATAGAAGAATTGAAAATTCCAGGAAATTAAAATCCCATTATTTTTACAGAATTTTTTTCCAACCAAACACACATATTCATTTTTCATTTCTTGCAGATTTTCAATTCCTGTAATTTTAGCCTCCAACCAAACAAGCACTTAAGATTTTATGTGTAAAATGGGGGAAGTAGAATTACCTAGGGGGAGTGGGTAAGTCTACTTCCTCCATAATGAGGGAAGTTAGAATTCCCGAGAAGTTAAATTCCCACAAAACTTGTTCATACCAAACACATATATTTTACCTACTTCTCAAGGAAGTTCAAATTCATATGAATTTGTTTGATAACCAAACAAGAATTAGGATGATTACAATATCTTTTTGAAAATCGATCTACATTTCTAGTTTGTGTTTATAATGTTTTTTAAAATTATATATTTTTGTTAATAGGAGACACAACTATTACAAATGAAGAGAGAATTCGTACACATAACCCATGATAACAAGATGTCAATGTGCCATGCTTGCTAACATAGGCGGAGCCAGGGGTGCCCGGGGGCATTGCTCTTGGTTTCCATCTGTACTTATGATACGGGGTTGAGCCACTTCGAACCTGATCTAGACGCCTTAGACACGACACAACTCGAATACAAGATCAGCCATGGATGAATGGAAGGAAAACAAAAGAAAAGGGAATCAAGAACAAGGATAGGAAGATGGAACCTCGACTCACATGGATTCAACCCTTGAGAATGACTCAAGAACCAAACCAAATGGAGAAGAAACCCCACCTATACAACCTTACACAAACGCCGAAGGAGACGCAGCACAAGGAGGACACCTATGATGCTTGAAACCACCAATCATTCAAGAGAATTGACATCAACAAGACAACTAAGCAAGGAAATCCGCAATCCACTCTTCTCTCTCAAAAGCTCTCTCTTTTGGGAAAAAGAAACTGTTTTTCATGCATAAGCCAAATCTGTCTTTACAAGTGCCAAACGCAAGCCTTTTATACCTCAAGGAGGGGCCAGCCTTTTGGTCTTAAAACACACCAAAATATGTCTAAAAACCAAAGCAAACACACGGCTGAGTTATGCATAAAAATGTCTTGCATACTCAAGCTTAAATGCTATAAAATCAAACAACTAATGTCTAGAAATTACATGTCTTCAATGGGTCCTTCCTCAACAGATTGAGGGTCTTCGATTTGTACTTCAAGTGCTAGTAAGGTCCTCTCCTTAGGCTTGTGATCATCACCTACAAATGTGCCTCCTTCATTGAACAAGAGATAGGCTACTACCTTGTCCAATTCTTGGTTGATTCTCTTAGCTTTAGACCTTGTGATAGGTCCATCAATAGAAGGCACTTGAGGTTGAGGAGCTAGCCTTGATGGTCCCTCATCATCCTCCTCCTCTTTTTGGAAAGGATTCAACCACGAATCACGAGGCTCCTCGTCTTGCTCCTCAAATAGAGATAGATTGCCTACATTGAATGTAGCACTCACACCATAATCACCGGGGAGATCTAGGACATATGCATTGTCGCCCACCTTCCTTAGCACTTTGAAAGGCCCATCACCTCTAGGAGAAAGTTTGGATGTGCGCTTGTGAGGGAACCTTTCCTTTCCAAAATGAACCCAAACCAAGTCACCGGGCTTGAAGATCACACTGTGCCTTCCTTTGTTGTTCCTTGCAGCCGCAGCCTTCCCCACTTGCTCAAGCTTGATCCTTGTCCTATCATGGAGCTCCTTGAAAAATTCAACCTGTTTTCCTGCATTGAACTCTACTCACTCCTTCATAGGCAACGATATAAGATCTAGAGGAGTCAAAGGATTCATGCCATATACACATTGGAAATGACTCATGGATGTAGATGAATGCATAGCCCTATTGTATGCAAATTCTACATGTGGAAGGACTTCTTCCCAAGATTTCAAGTTCTTTTTAGTGACAACCCTAAGCAATGTGCCCAAAGTTCTATTTGTCACCTCGGTTTGGCCATCGGTTTGAGAATGACTAGAAGTAGAGAACAAGAGACTCGTACCTAGCCTTCCCCAAAGAGATCTCCAAAAGTAACTCAAGAACTTAGTATCTCTATCACTCACAATGGACCTAGGTACTCCAGGTAGCCTTACTAATTCTCGAAAGAAGAGAGTAAACACAATTAGAAGCATCGTCAGTCTTGTGACATGCAATGAAGTGTGCCATCTTTGAGAATTTGTCCAAGACCACAAAGGTAGAGTCCCTACCCTTCTTAGTCCTTGGTGAAACGATACCTGACAAGACATTGACAGAGGCTGAAGAAGAGGAACTCATGAGCATACGCTCACTAGGCCCAGTGACCCGAGCTAGAGCAAGAGCGATAGCCAAGGCTACTCAATCAATGGTCACCAAAGGCTTAGCCAGAAATAGTGACATCGGTGCAACCGAGAGAACGTGGAGCTTGACAACACTCGAAGAGGTGGATGACTACCGGACACTTGGCGAAGCAATGCTGGCCTTCAAGCCATCCTCATTAGTTAAGGGTCGAGACACGGGCCAGTCCTCCATCTCGAACGAGCCAAAACAAGTGTTACAGAGCACCGACGGGGATCGCCATGTTGATGGTGGCGATCGTGGGCATCCAACAAAAGCAACCTCTTCAGTCGGGAACGAAGCCGCGACCGCGGGAATCCCACCGAGGATAAACTAATAGCCTCTGCAAGATGGCACGGTTTGTCACAAACCGTGCCAGGTCACCCCGGTGGCGATCACCACCCTCATATGGCGATCGCCATCGCCTATGTTTCAGTTTTTCCGAACTTTCCCTTTCATCGACTCCCCTTCCTACCCCAGAACCGTATCAATTGGTATCAATTTCCAGCAGTTTAAAGGTGTAGTCATTCTAAAACTCTTTCTTTCACGTATTCCCTTTCGTTTCCACCAAATTCCGCATTGTTAAGAAAACTTAAAAATTCGAGTGAAACCCTAACCCTAGGTGACGAATTCTTGTACTCAAGAAAACGCCGTGGCTTTACTCACAAAAACAGAAAAACCCAGAGAGATGCAGATATCTTAGGCTTCATCAAATTGTTAAACCTTTGACTGTTGCTTCAAGTTTTTGTGATTTACTTGATTATCTTTCATTCTTGACTGCTTTACTATTGTCTCTTCTTTACCTTTAGCATCAAACGAAATTGCATGCTATTCTTTCTATAAAAAAAACAGCACTTGAGTTCAAAAGTCGATCATAAATTCGAGCAAAAAGAAATCCACAGGAGATCTAGACTAGTAGTCTATTCACTATCTCAAGTGTCCATTGTGCCTATCTCTCCATTGTCTACTCATAAGTTTGGCGTCTTGATTGTATGCTAGTTAAGTTTTGATCAACTACTTGCTTGCATCTTTCTTTGATTTCTGAATTTGTTGTTGACTTGATATATTTGATCTTTGCCCTGAGCTAGCCCATCCTTCCCTCACGGATTGCTGAAATTAGTCACCTTACTACGTGATTGATAGTGTTTTGTTTGCTACTCTTTGAGCTCAAAATTCTGATTACTGTTGATACCTAATCTGGGCCTATGTCTGACAAAGGTAACACCAGAGGCGGTCCAGCAGACCTCACGGCTGAGGTGGCTCGCTTAAAGGAGGAGCTAGCATTGACACAACAGGCTCTTGCTGAATCTACATCTTACAATCAACGAATCAGAGACAACGGCAAAGGTCCTGTAGTTCAGCGTCTGTCGAGTGTCATTGAAAAAGACGCTATTAATGATCGCTACAAACCACAACGGTCCGGACAAGAGTCAGACGAGAGTGGTTCTGAGAATGATGAGACGCCTACCCATGAGGTGTCGAGATCTATAGTCCGGACGAAACCCCGAACTAGAAGGTCAAACAGGGCTAATAGACGGCGATCGGAGTCCTCTGATAGGAACTCAAGACGCCCCCACCGAGGTGGAACGCCAATTGCTTTTGGCGAGTATGATGAAGAGGATCTAGAACTCTATGGGCAAGCTAATCCAAACAACTTCCACCCACCACTTCAGGACCCCATTGAGAACCAACAGTATCCCGAAGGTTATCTTTCTCCTCCTGAATATACAAATCCTCCTGCTTTTCGTAATTTCATGAATAATGATCGGGGTTACAACAATAATGAGTACCATGATGTGAGACATCCACGAGTACCTCAGAGAGGACGAGGATTTGCCAACGACAATAGAGGCAATGACAGACGTGTTCCACAAGAAGCTTTCTATGAAGACACACGTCCAGCCCGTCGTGACATCAAGGTACGTATTGAAAATTTTGTAGGTGAATATGATGCTGCTGTATTTCTGGAATGGCAACAGACCACAGAGCATATTTTGAACCATTGTCACTATGAGGATCATGAAAAAGTGGAGGTTGCAACTCTACATTTCACCGGGGCTGCAAAAACATGGTGGAATAGAGATGTAATTATGAGAGAAAGACGAGGGTTCCCACAGGTTGACAGTTGGAACCAGCTGATGTTCATAATGACACAAAAATATGTGCCAACTGACTACAGGAATGAGTTGCGTTTGAAGATAGCACTTGCTAAACAAGGTACACAAACTCCCAATGAATTCTATGCTTCTTTGGAAGATATGTACTATAAAGCAGGTTTGAGTGTGTCAGCAGCTACAATTCGAACCAAATTCTTGAGTGGTTTGAATGTCACCATTAGAGACCAATTGGAGATTTTGCCCATCAAAGATCTCAACTCCCTTGTGCACACAGCGATGCAAGTCCACAACCAATTAATGCGCAAGAAATCATCTCCAAGGGCTTCCAATCAAAGGTATAACTCTCGTGAAAGTTTGTCAAAATCTATTAATTCTACTCTAGATGTGCAGCAGAGAGGTCAAGGGCAAGCTAGACCACCATACAAGAAGGAAGCCACCAACACTGCCCCAGAGCCATCAAGAGGTGCCAACCGCACCAACAATGCTTCGGCTTCTACAAACCGAAGTAGCACAGCAGACAAGGAGTGCTACAAGTGTGGAGGACATGGGCATATTTCTAGAGAATGCTCAAATCCAAGAAATGTGTTGCTCAATCAACAAGGTGGCTATGAGAGTGTTGAAGAGGAAGCTGAATATGAAGAGGCTGCACAAGATGAAGAAGATAATGATCCTTATGTTTGTGCACCCTCGGATATGCAAGGAGGGACAACACTTAGCCTTGTCACAAGGAAAGCCTTAACTATCAAAGAAGCCACGCTAATGGACCAAAGGGAGAATTTATTTCAAACAAAATGCTTGGTTCACACGGCGTCTTTGAGTGTTATTATTGATGGTGGCAGCTGCTGCAATATTCTGAATGCTAAGGTGGTTCACCACCTAAATTTCAAGACAACTCCACACCCTCAACCATATGGCCTTGAATGGATAACCGAAGGTAAGGGTGATGTGGTAAACAGGCAATGCCACATCTCTTTCTCTATTGGTCCATACAAAGATACGGTTTTATGTGATGTTATTGCAATGGATGCTACGCACCTTCTTCTTGGTCGTCCTTGGCAGTTTGATAGGAATACGGTGCATGATGGCTTCCTCAACACTTACGCGTTCGTCCATGGGGGAAGACGTGTAACCTGGTTGCCCATGACACCACATGAAATCCTCATGGATCATCAAGAAAGGAGAAGAAACAAGGCCTTGGAAGCAACTCACCAGGAAATTCGAAGCAAAAAAGCTCGAGATGCTTCTGCACAGAAACCCACGATCGTGGCCACTGATACGGCGATCGCGGGATCACAACAGAGAGGCTCCGAATTCAGCAGAAGCAAAACCGCGATCACGGACCAGGACCCGCGATCGCGGCAACTCAACAGAGAGAAAATTTTGGCGAGCCAAACACCGCGATTGTGGCACAAATGGACGCGACCGTGGCACCAAAATCCAACAGCAACTCCTCTACTCCGACTACAACTCGAATGAAAGATCCATACCAACCAAATTCGGGAATACAGGGACGTTGTGAGAACAGATTACTACTTACACGCTCTCGGGATATCACTCCAATCATTCAGGGACGTTCTCCTTGCTTTCTTTTAATTCCTAAAGCATGTTTTTCTAGTAACAAACAAGATGATTTACCTCTTGTCATACAATCTCTTTTGCAGGACTTTACAGACGTCTATCCTGACGACTTACCAGGTGGATTGCCTCCAGTCAGAGGCATCGAGCACCAAATTGATTTGGTTCCGGACGCTTCTCTACCCAACAGAGCTGCATACAGGGCAAGCCCGGAAGAGACAGCTGAGCTACAACGACAAATTCAAGACTTGTTGGATAAAGGCTTTCGAGAAAGCCTTTCGCCTTGTGCAGTCCCGGTTATCTTGGTGCCAAAGAAGGATGGCACATGGCGTATGTGTGTGGACTGCAGAGCTATCAATCAAATTACAGTGAAGTACAAGCATCTTATCCCCCGCCTGGACGACATGCTTGACAAATTGCATGGTGCTACTCTATTCTCCAAGATCGATCTCAAGAGTGGCTACCATCAAATTCGTATGAAGGAGGGTGATGAATCGAAGACAGCCTTCAATACAAAGTATGGTCTCTATGAATGGTTAGTAATGCCTTTTGGACTTACAAATGCACCGAGTACTTTCATGAGATTAATGAACCATGTGCTTAGACATTTCTTAGGAAAATTTGTTGTGGTTTATTTTGATGATATATTGGTGTATAGCCGTTCATTGCATGATCATGTTGACCATCTTCGACAAGTCTTAGAATGCCTTAGGGCTGAGCAATTGTATGCTAATTTGTCAAAATGTGTATTTTGCTCTACTTCTACTATCTTTCTTGGCTATGTTGTTTCTAAAGATGGATTACAGGTGGACCAAGAAAAGGTCTGAGCAATTAAAGAGTGGCCAACTCCTACTACTCCCACTATGGTAAGATCATTTTTAGGATTGGCAGGCTTTTACAGGAGATTTGTGCGGGACTTCAGCACAATTGCAGCCCCATTACATGAGCTCACAAAGAAAGGAGCCACAGTAGAATGGAAGGACAAACATGAGGCTGCATTCCTTCGACTTAAGGAAAGTCTTTGCAATGCTCCATTGTTGCAACTCCCCGACTTTCAAAAGATGTTTGAGGTTGAGTGTGATGCCTCCAATTTCGGCATTGGTGGTGTCTTGCTCCAAGAGAAAAGGCCTATTGCCTACTTCAACAAAAAACTCTCAGGTGCAACACTTAACTACCCTATTTATGATAAAGAACTTTATGCTTTGATTAGGGTATTCAAGACTTGGCAACACTACCTATGGCCAAAACAATTCGTTGTACACACGGATCATGAGGCATTGGCGTATTTGAAGCAACAATCCACTCTAGGAAGATGCCATGCCCGTTGGGTAGAGTTTATGGAGACCTTTCCATATGTTGTCATGCATAAGAAAGATAAGGAGAATGTGGTAGCCGACACCCTTTCTCGAAGGTATGTTCTCTTAACTCACCTCCAAGCTAAACTACTCGGATTTTCATTGATAATAGACTTGTACATGCAAGATGATTTCTTCAAGTCTATCTATGAGAGTTGTCTAGCTAAAGGTGAAGTAGATGGCTACTTTGTGGATCAAAAGTATCTTTATAGACGGGGCAAGCTTTGTATCCCTTCTAGTTCTATAGGGACACTATTGATTCATGAAGCTCATGAAGGGCGATGACACTTTGGAATAGCCAAAACCTTAGCCGCTCTTCAAGAGCATTTCTATTGGCCACATATGATCAAACATGTCACACAATTTGTCAATGGTTGTGTGACTTGTCATAAGGCTAAGAGTCACTCATCTTCTTCGTTGTATACACCCCTAACCATTCCCAATCAATCTTGGGAAGACTTATCTATGGATTTTGTTATGGGGGTGCCTACAACTAAGAAGGGGAGTGACTGTATCTTTGTTGTGGTTGATAGGTTCTCCAAAATGGCTCATTTCATGGCATGCAAAATGACTAATAATGCCACCGACATTAGTAATATCTTTTTTTCAGCATGTTGTTAGGTTGCATGGAATTCCTAAAACTATTGTTAGTGATAAAGATGTGAAATTTGTGAGTCATTTTTGGAGAACGTTGTGGGGAAAGCTAGGTACTAAACTCCTATTTTCTACTAGCTATCACCCACAAACCGATGGACAGACTGAGGTTACGAATAGGACTCTGGGCTCACTTCTGAGGACCATGCTTCGTGCTAATCCAAAGATGTGGGAGGACTTACTTCCATATGTTGAGTTTTCGTATAACAGGGCTGTCCATTCGGCAACAGGGCTGAGTCCATTCGAGGTGGTGTATGGTCGAAATCCTTTGACCCCGATGGACATGATTCCACTTCCCTTAAAATATGTTGAACAGACTGCAGGAGCTAACTGGGATGAGATGATCAAGGAATTGCATGAGAGAACCAAGGAGCAGCTGCAGCGCCGTTCATTACAATATGAGTCCAAGGCGAACAAAGGGAAGAAGAGGGTCACCTATGCCCCAGGAGATCTCGTGTGGCTGCACATGAGAAAGGAACGCTTTCCATCTAGACGAAAGCACAAATTGGATGATAGAGGTGATGGACCCTTCAAAATTCTTAGATCTTTTGGTCCTAATGCATATGAGCTTGAATTGCCTCCAGGTATTGGTGTTCATGGGACATTTAATGTTGCTGATTTGTCCCCATACATTCCCCCGGACTTAGACATTGACGACATAAGGACATGTCGAGGCCAAGAAGGGGAGAGTGAAACGATACCGGACAAGACATTGACAGAGGATGAAGAAGAGGAACTCATGAGCATACGCTCACTAGGCCCAGTGACCCGAGTTAGAGCAAGAGCGGTAGCCAAGGCTACTCAATCAATGGTCACCAAAGGCTTAGACAGAAATAGCGACATCGGTGCAACCGAGAGAACGTGGAGCTTGACGAAGAGGTGGATGACTACCGGACACTTGGCGAAGCAACGCTGGCCTTCAAGCCAACCTCATTAGTCAAGGGTCAAGACACGGGCCAGTCCTCCATCTCGAACGAGCCACAACAAGTGTTACAGAGCACCGACGACGATCGCCATGTTGATGGTGGCGATCGCGGGCATCCAACAAAAGCAACCTCTTCAGTCAAGAGCGACCGCGATCGCGGGAACGAAGCCGCGACCGCGGGAATCCCACCGAGGATAAACTAATAGCCTCTGCAAGATGGCACGGTTTGTGACAAACCGTGCCAGGTCACCCCGGTGGCGATCGCCACCCTCATATGGCGATCGCCTATGTTTCAGTTTTTCCAAACTTTCCTTTTCGAGACGTTTTAGTTAATTAATGCATTTTTCATTCCGGTTTAGGGCTGCTCTTTAGGTTGATGTTAGCAGCAGCCCTGATGCGCCCCTGCCTAGCTCCAAGACTAGCCTAGTGGCTCCTCCGAGGTTCACTCCACACACCCGGAGAATCCTGGCTGAAATGAACAAGGTGTATTTCCAAAGCACCAAGACTCAACCCAAGTTGAGGTTAGGTGCCCGGAAGAGAGTCAAGCGCAAGAAGGCGCCATGTCATGCCATGACACTTATGCCACGCCAACGTTCTCCAAGCCAAGCTTCCAGCCTTGCTAGAGCCAAGACGCCCAGCGCCCGGACAACGGCCACTTGCGCCCGGCCAGCGGTGCCCATCAATGTGGAGCTCGAAGACGTCTTCGAGCGTCTGTCCACTTTTGTCGAGCCATCTTCTGGCCTTGTCCATGGACCACCTCCAGGGTTCGAGCGCACCACTAAGCGCCCGTGGAAACCTCCAGCCAGCCCTCCAACGCCGAGAAGCCTCCGCCGGCGCCCCAATCACATAGCCTTGATGAAGGCTCATCTCCAGTTCCAGCTCGGGCGCACCAAGGCTCATCTTGAGCGCAACCCCATGGTTGCCGGCGACTCTGGACTCAGCGCCGTGGTAGCCCTTCTCCACGCCGAGATTGCTCGAAGGTGAAATTCATTACAAGGTGCGCCTATTTGGTTTTTGTTGTCTCTATCTTGTTTTGTTGTCTCAAACATTGGTTGTCTTTTATTTGGGATTTGTTGTCCCTATTTGCATTTGTTGTCTCTATTTGGGATTTGTTGTCTCGGTCCCATGTAATGAGACTTTCCATTTTTAGGAAGTTGTTCGTCTCGAGTTTTGCTAGCGTTTTAGAACTTTCTATTTTTAGAAAGTTTCTAAATATGGAGTGGTCCAGCCTTGCATGGTTTGGGCCGTCCTATTGGGCTCTTGGCACTCAAGCCCAAGCTCGCCCAAGCCCTAGCCACCGCCGCCTCCTTTGCAAACCCTAGGTCTTTAGTTTCTTCTCGTTTTCTCTTTATAAGGTTGTAGCCTCCCTTTGTAACATTCACGTTTAGCTTTGAATTCAAGAACCTTTGTTGAGACGAGTATTCCTCCATCTTCTTGAACTAGGCGTCACAAATCCTTTGGGCTCTGTCTTCTTATCTCCTTCACCATAGCTTCTAACCTCTTTCGTCTACATCCCTAGCCAAAAGTTCCCATATCTTCTAGCCTCTTTCCTCTACATCCCTAGCCAAAAGTTCCCATATCTTCTAGCCTCTTTCCTCTACATCCCTAGCCAAAACTTCCTTCGTTTGAGTGTCCCTCAATCACCATTGCCGAACCCTCACCAACCAGCTTGTCGAGTGCTACTCTTGATTCATATCCCAATTCGTCAAGGAAACTTGACGTCTATATCCAATCAATTCCGCTGCAAACTCCCATCTCTACCTACGAACCCCTCAAAAGACATCCATCCAACACTTCCAAGGTATTTTGTCAAAGATCTTCGAGCGCAATTGGCTTCCAGGAGACCAGGCGCGCATCAACTGCCATCAGAGCAAGGTTATCTTGTAAGTGTTAATTGTCTTTTACAAGTTATCATTTCAATTCACTCGTTGTTATCCATCTTTCCATTCCTCCATTGCTGAAAAAAAAAATTCTCATCCATAGTTGCTCACGGCCTTTTGCCATAAAATCATCAAAAAAATTATTCACTTGCCTTAGCAGAATTTCCTTGTGAAATACTTGGAGATTATACAAGATATTGGCCGAAAATACTTAACCCTTGACCTAAGAGATTGCCGAAAAAATTAGCTTGATTTTCTTGTTAGAATCTTTGCATATCTTTTCATATCCTTTTGTTAAGATAAGTTTATTGTTGAGATTTTATTTGTTATCTTGTTTGTCCGATTATTCTCTCTCCTATCTTGAGCATATCTTATTGCTTTCTTGCTGCATAATCTCGAACCATACAATCTTGAAAGATCATATCAAAAGTCGAGATCTATTATAAAAAAAAAGTTAAGTCAAAAGACTTCTAGTTCGGCCAAGGCACAGCCCAAATAAGGTAACCCTTGAGTCTACACTGTGTTTGGTTCGTCCATTTCTGATCTCCCCATCGTCTAGAGTCGCTTGATAATTCATCTTGTCTTTGCATGCTACTTTCTTGCATCTGTGATTGATTAGTTTGCATAAGTGCCTTGCTGGATTTTCTTGCATTGTTTTTCGGTTGTTTCTTGAGACTATAGCCAGCCAGAACCGCCAAACGGCCAGCCAAATTAGACACCCTCGAGTGCTTTGCTTTGGTTACTTGTTTAGACGGTTCACTTTCTTGGTTTCGTTGCTTTGTTCTTGCTTTTGTGCACTTGATCTCTCGCCATGGCTATCTCTATAGGTACCTTCACTGACCCCGAGGATCAAACCAACTCAGGCAACAACAACAACCAACCCCTTCTTTCCAACCCACCACAAGAGACAGCCCAAGTAGAAGACGCCAATACAAGAGTTGCGCAAGACTTGGCTGAGGCTCTTGATGAGATTCGAGCCTTGAGGCAAAGGATGGCCTATTTGGAGCAAGAATATCGAGCTCTTTCAGTCACCCTTGCCCCGCCTCAAGCAACCAACCAAGGTGTCCATGCAACACAACAACTCCCGGGGCTTGCTACTCAAAGCTCCCATCAAGTGCATCCACCTCGGCCTTCCCAAGAAAAAGGTAAATCTGTAATGCCTTCAAGCTCTCAACAACAGCCCCTAAGGCGACTCAATTCTATCATTGAGAGTCGCCAAGAAGGAGAAGATGATGATCGATTCAGACCCTTGCGCTCAACCCCACAAACCGAGAGTGAAGGGCATACAAGTGAAGGCGGTCATCACGACCAGGAAGAGCGATCTGCAGAGCGCCACAAAGCACATCAAAGGGAGCATGAAAATGCTCAAAACAGGGAGCAACAACACCCTACACAAGTGCTCAGGAGTGCTCAACGCCAAGTCACCGAGCGCTCCCCCGAGCGTAGACGAGACGACTCCGGGCCCTCCCGGCGCCATAGGTCCAGGCGTGATTCTGCCTTTGATGTTGAGCAATATGCTCATTTTCAGAGTCCAAGGAGTCCATGGGAACCACCAAGTGATGAAGACTCCCAAGGAACACAATCCCGGGACGGCTTCAAAGAGTTTGACTCCAACGGCTTTGAAGACGCAGGTAAGTATAATCCTCGTCTTTTTCATCCTCCATTACGAGATCCTATTGAGAATTTGCAGGTGAGTAGTGACTTCATTCCCCCTGAGCACACCATGGATGAGCGCACGAGAATGGACACAAGACGTCCGGGGCAAGCTGCTAGACGCCCGGGCATTGGCTATAGGCGCCAAGAGGCCGAGCGCCAAGGTACAAGACATGGCATGCAGCCAAGAGAGCGCGCACGCGGGGGACACCTGCCTCTTTACCTTAGGCGCCAGCCACATGGAGATAGTTCACCTCCTACAAGTTCCGAGGATGGAGATCCTAGAGACCACCGTCGCCGAGGAGATAGGCACAGAAATGAGCGTCACCATGCTGTGAGTGACGATGACATTCCAAGACTCCGAGGAGGCCGACATGACAGAAATGATGAGCGACGCCCTAATGTCCAAGGACGTCGAGATATTAAGGTAAAAATCAAACCCTTTCCTGGTGATTACGACCCCTCTTTCTTTCTTGAATGGACGCAGGCAACAGAGTACGCCCTAGATCATTGTCATTACGATGAGTTTGAGAAGGTCGAAGTGGCAACACTTCATTTCACCGGGGCTGTAAGGACGTGGTATCATAGGCTTGTCCAAGATAGACAACGACGCAATCTTCGACCTATTCGACAATGGCATCAACTTGTCTTTGCTATGACAAGGAAATATGTCCC
Source organism: Oxyria digyna (assembly GCA_029168935.1). Lineage (NCBI taxonomy): Eukaryota > Viridiplantae > Streptophyta > Magnoliopsida > Caryophyllales > Polygonaceae > Oxyria > Oxyria digyna. Next base: position 57,743,840 of record JAPVLV010000001.1, on the reverse strand, counting down.
GAACGACTTCAAAAACAAGATGAAGTTGGAGATTGCAATGTGTAGACAAGGAACGATGACACCATTGGAGTTCTTTGCAAAGTTGGAAGACATGCACTTCAAAGCTGGAGTAAGTGCTTCACCTTTGACTTTGAGGACAAAGTTTTTGAGCGGCCTCAACACTACATTGAGAGATCAACTAGAGGTCCTTCCCATCAAAGACATCAATAGCTTGACGCATGCAGCCATGCAATTGCACAATCAATTAGTAAGGAAAAGAGCATGGCCGGCGTCACAATCAAAAAGGTATGATTCTACTCCCTTACCTTCGGTTTCTACTAATCCCTCTTCTTCTAGTGTTTTGAAACCAGGTTCGAGCTCCAAAGAGAAGGACAAAGCGGCAATGCCTCCACCTAAGATTAGTGACATTGAATGTTACAAGTGTGGTGGACGAGGACACATTGGACGCCACTGCCCTAATCCCAAGAAGGTCCTAATGACTCAAAATGGTGAATATGAGTCATGTGAAGAAGAAGGAGACCAAGATAAAGACGAAGTGGCTATGGCCTTGACCTTGGTGGCTGAATCCGAGGACTATGATGCTTATGCTTGTCATCCACAAAAACCAAATGATGGCATGGCTCTTGCCTTAGTGACAAGACGCACCCTGCATGTCAAGGAAGCCCCACACCGCGAGCAAATGTCTAATTTGTTCCAATCTACTTGCGTGGTGAATGTCAAAGGTAAGAAGGAGAACTTAAGTTTGATAATTGACGGCAGAAGTTGCTCAAACCTCTTGAGTGACAAGGTAGTCGATTACTTTGCTCTTCCCACTTCTCCTCACCCAACTCCCTATGGCTTACAATGGATTTCTTCCCAAGGGGGTGATGTTGTTAATAAGCAATGTTTGATTGCTTTTTCTATTGAGAACTATCATGATGAAGTACTTTGTGATGTGGTTAAAATGGATGCTACGCATATCTTGTTAGGTAGGCCGTGACAATTTGATAGGAAAGTATTTCATAATGGCTTTGAAAATGAGTATACCTTTACTCATAATGATGTACGTGTGAGGCTTTTGCCTATGTATCCTAACCAAATTTTGCAGGACCATAAGACTAGGAAGGCAGAGACGGAGCCTCAACCAAAAGTACAAGCCATGGTGCGCATGCACAAAATTGCTGAGAAATTCCAAAGCTTGGCCAAGCAACACAATTGGTCTTTCGACCCACTTAAGATGGTTGATGGAATTTGGCATGAGCACGCTGAACAGAGAAGGTTGGAAGCCGCTGAATTTGGAACGGCAAGACCCATATCGGCGCCCAACCTAGAGCTACAAGTAAGTACATGCGTTCTCCCAAACCACTCGGAAGTTTTGCAATCTGTTTCGAGCACTCCTCATGATTTCCAAGGCACATGCTGCATGCCAATTCTTGCTCGGGAAGTTGTCAAAAGCGCCCAAACAACCTGGCCACCATTGCCTCAGCCACGTGCACCACCAGACCACCCAAGCGTTCTCACTAACTACTCGGGCGACTCGAATTCTGTTTCGAGCGTTTCTCATGATTCAATGGACACATGTTGCGTGCCCAATATTGCCCAGGAAATTACTCAAGGCGCCCGAACATTCTGGCCACCCTTTTCTTCGCCGCGTGCGCCGCCTGATGATCATTTCCAATTCTATGGTTTTGGTACACATTTTTTCCCTACTTTCACACTTCATATTGCTTTGGGAAATGGTGTTTTCTTGCAGCTTGGGACGGACAAGAACGTATTTGGAGCAGGTCTCAATTTGCGTGAAACGGGGACGTTTCACAACCAAGTGGGGGAGGGTGATGCGCCCCTGCCTAGCTCCAAGACTAGCCTAGTGGCTCCTCCGAGGTTCACTCCACACACCCGGAGAATCCTGACTGAAATGAACAAGGTGTATCTCCAAAGCACCAAGACTCAACCCAAGTTGAGGTTAGGCGCCCGGAAGAGAGTCAAGCGCAAGAAGGCGCCATGTCATGCCATGACACTTAGGCCACGCCAACGTTCTCCAAGCCAAGCTTCCAGCCTTGCTCAAGCCAAGCTTCCAGCCTTGCTAGAGCCAAGACGCCCAGCGCCCGGACAACGGCCACTTGCACCCGGCCAGCGGTGCCCATCAAAGTGGAGCTCGAAGACTTCTCCGAGCGTTTGTCCACTTTTGTCGAGCCATCTTCTGGCCTTGTCCATGGACCACCTCCAGGGTTCGAGCGAACCACTGAGCGCCCGTGGAAACCTCCAGCCAACCCTCCAACGCCGAGAAGCATCCGCCCGCGCCGACGCCCCAATCACATAGCCTTGATGAAGCCTCATCTCCAGTTCCAGCTCGGGCGCACCAAGGCTCATCTTGAGCGCAACCCCATGGTTGCCGACGACTCTGGACTCAGCGCCGTGGTAGCCCTTCTCCGCGCCGAGATTGCTCGAAGGTGAAATTCATTACAAGACGCGCCTATTTGGTTTTTGTTGTCTCTATCTTGTTTTGTTGTCTCAAACATTGGTTGTCTTTTATTTGGGATTTGTTGTCCCTATTTGCATTTGTTGTCTCTATTTGGGATTTGTTGTCTCGATCCCATGTTCGGAGACTTTCCATTTTTAGGAAGTTGTTCGTCTCGAGTTTTGCTAGCGTTTTAGAACTTTCTATTTTTAGAAAGTTTCTAAATATGGAGTGGTCCAGCCTTGCATGGTTTGGGCCATCCTATTGGGCTCTTGGCACTCAAGCCCAAGCTCGCCCAAGCCCTAGCCAAACCCTAGCCGTCGGCACCTCCTTTGCAAACCCTAGGTCTTTAGTTTCTTCTCGTTTTCTCTTTATAAGGTTGCAACCTCCCTTTGTAACATTCACGTTTAGCTTTGAATTCAAGAACCTTTTTTGAGACGAGTATTCCTCCATCTTCTTGAACTAGGCGTCACAAATCCTTCGGGCTCTGTCTTCTCATCTCCTTCACCATAGCTTCTAACCTCTTTCGTCTACATCCCTAGCCAAAAGTTCCCATATCTTCTAGCCTCTTTCCTCTACATCCCTAGCCAAAACTTCCTTCGTTTGAATCTCCCTCAATCACCATTGCCGAACCCTCACCAACCAGCTTGTCGAGTGCTACTCTTCATTCTTATCCCAATTCGTCAAGGAAACTTGACGTCTATATCCAATCAAATCCGCTGCAAACTCCCATCTCTACCTACGAACCCCTCAAAAGACATCCATTCAACACTTCCAAGGTATTTTGTCAAAGATCTTCGAGCGCAATTGGCTTCCCAGAGACCAGGCGCGCGTCAAGCCCTCTTATAAGTTTGAACATTTTCCATTGTTGTTTTTCACGTTGAAATTGAATAGCAGAGCTTTAGTTGAGTTTTTATCTCCTTCCTTTGCTTCGACGTCATTCTACTGATTGGATCCAGAGTTGTTCTCGTTAGCGAACTATCACCAAGCTTACCTATCGAATTCGTTCATATCTTGAGTGGACTCTCAAGACATCGAGTTCTTGTTGAATCGAAAGATTCAATACTTATCCCAACCATAGACGAGTTGAAGAACGACGACTTCCCTTTCTACCACGATCCCCCCGAGGCATACGAGTCATCCAGATTCATATCAATTGGTAGTCCTATAATGAAGTCCATGCTAATGTCTAACCAAGGGGAAGAAGGTATAGGAAGTGGTGTGTACAGCCCATGAGGCTTCACTCTCGATTTGGCCTTGAGGCACTCTAAGCACTTCTTTAGCATGCTTTCCAGATCTCTTAACATATGAGGCCAGTAGAAATGAGATTGTAGCATAACATAGGTCTTGTCCTCCCAAAATGCCCCATTAGACCTCCCTTGTGGGCTTCCTCCACAAGTAAAAGTCTTAGAGAGCACTTAGGAATACAAACCTTATCAGCCCTAAATAAGAACCCTTCATACAAGTAAAACTTGTCCAAAGAGCCCTTATTCATGCAATGGCTATATGTGTCACCAAAATCAGTATCATGCTCATAGAGTTCCTTAATATATGTGAATCCTAACACCTTAGAGTCAAGTTGAGTGATTAAAACATGCCTCCTAGATAATGCATCAGCTACTACATTGTCCTTGCCCTTTTTATACTTGATAACATAAGGAAAGGTTTCAATGAACTCCATCCATCTACCATGACGCCTATCTAACTTATCTTGACGCCTAAAATGCTTCAAGGATTGATGATCAGTATGCAAAATGAACTCACTAGGCCATAGATAATGCTGCCATGTCTTTAGTGCCCTAAACAATGCATAGAGTTCTCTATCATAGGTAGAATAGTTAAAGCACACACCTTTGAGCTTTTCACTAAAGAAAGTTATAGGCATTCCCTCTTGCATTAGCACACCTCCAATGCCTATGCCTGAGGCATCACATTCGACCTCAAATGGCTTGGTGAAGTTAGGAAGCACTAGCAAAGGCGTCGTGGTCAATCTAGCCTTGAATTCATTGAAGGCAGCTTCTTGGCTCTTTCCCCACACAAATGGAGTGCTCTTCTTTATGAGCTCGGTTAATGGAGAAGCTATGGTGCTAAAATCCTTCACAAACCTTCTATAGAAGCTTGTCGATCCTTGGAAACTACGAACCTTCCCAACACTTGAAGGAGTCGGCCACTCTTGTATAGCCTTGACCTTCTCTTGATCCACTTCTAATCCCTTAGAGCTCACCACAAAACCTAGAAAATTGACTTGATTAGTGCATAAATCACACTTCTTTAAATTAGCATATAAACACTCAAGTCTAAGAATGGATAACACTTCCCTTAGGTGTAGTTCGTGCTCTTGTAGAGACTTGCTATAGATGAGGATGTCATCGAAGTACACCACCACAAATTTCCCTAGGAAACTTCTTAGCACATGGTTCATCAACCTCATGAATGTAGATGGAGCATTGGTCAGGCCAAATGGCATCACGAGCCATTCAAATAGCACAAACTTGGTCTTGAACGCCATTTTCCATTCATCATCTTCTTGCATTCGAATTTGATGGTAGCCACTTTTTAGATCGATCTTAGAAAACAAGGTGGCGCCATAAAGCTCGTCAAGCATGTCATCTAGCCTTGGAATTGGATGCCTATACTTGATGGTGATGTTGTTTATAGAACGACAATCCACACACATGCGCCACGTCCCGTCTTTCTTAGGCACTAACAACACCGGGACTGCACACGGTGACTTACTCCTACGCACATAACCCTTGTCCAGCAACTCTTGCACTTGCTTTTCTATTTCATTACTCTCTTGAGTGTTCATCCTATAGGCTGGCCTATTAGGTAGGGAATGCCCTGGCATGAAGTCAATTTGATGCTCTATTCCTCTATATGGAGGTAGGTCGTGGGGTATCTCATCCGGGAACATGTCTTGGAACTCTTCAAGAAGCTTTTGGATGGGCTGGGGTACGATAGGCTTAGTTGGCTCAATAACTAGGGTCTTTTTCTTGGTGAATAGCGTAAGGCGGGTGTCTAAGGGTAGATACTCAACTTGTAGTTCTTCTTTGGATGCTAAGAGAACAGTAGGAGATGTAGATAGGCTCGGCTGGCATGTTTTAGGGCTAGGGATTGATTTTGGCCGAGATTCCTCCTTAACTATGCTCTTCTCTTGCTCTTGTAGCTTCTCCTTGTCTCTTTTCTTCTCAAAGGCTTCGGCAATCTGCAATGGAGTCATGGGTTTGAGAGTAACATTGTTCCCATTGAAACTGAAAGAATACTTATTACTAAACCCAGCATGCATCACTCTCCTATCTGTTTTGGGAAAATAATCTCAATGGACTAAATCGCCTTAGGATGAGGTCAATCAATCGAAACAAGACTAAAAAACTAGGACGTCCTAGACAAATTAACCAAATGATGAGACGAGAGTAGGATGAACTTAGATAGACTGATAAGGATTACAAATACATGATAAGTCGTAGGGTTAACACTTCCGTCGGTCGGATATCCTCTGGGACCTCGATATGACTTAAGCGATTACCATATTTGTAAAGGTTACAAAAAGATAAGTGATTTTGTGGAGAGTGTGTTGGATGTGTGTTGTTCTGATGTTGGAGGCTTCTTCCAAAGTCATATATATACTTGCATCAACCTTCCTAGAATGTCTTTGATTTGCTCATAAATGCTCTTGATTCCGTCTTTAATGCCCTTGATTGTGCTTGATTCTCTCTTTAAATGCCTTTGACTTTCCCTTTGATTGTTGATATAATGCTGATGACAATGAATGGAGAGATATTAGGCGAGATTTCCAGCGATCTTGGTGGGATTTGATCATTTAAGTATTCTGGGCGTCCATCTTGACTTAGGACCAAATGGAGGTCGTCTTGACTTAGGACCAGGTGGACTATGGTCGTCCTGACTTAGGACCAGGTGGACTATGGTCGTCCTGACTTAGGACCGAATGGACCAGCGAAATCTGGGCCCAACACTATCAACATGACATGCTTGCATAGGAACTACATCACAAAGAATAGTGTCTTGATAAGGCCCTAGTAGTTTAAGAGTTACATTCACTTGTTTGTTGACCTTAAGCTCTCCACACTCATTCATCCAATGGAGCTTATAAGGCCTAGGATGGCAAAAAGTTCGTAGTTGTAACTTAGAGACAAGTTCAGTACTTGCAATGTTACAACAACTTCCTCTATCAATTATAACATTACAAACCTTACCCTTAATCAAGCATCTAGTGTGAAATAGGTTTTCTCTTTGATTATCATCACACAAGGCAGGTTGTACATGCAAAGTTCTTTTACAAATGAGACTATCTCCATGCTTATATTCTACACCATCATCATCTACTAGTTCATTATCATGCTCAACAAAATCAGATTCTAAGGTGTATCATCATCATTTTCGCTAGCAGAATCATATTGTCCTAGATGATTAACTATCATAGTTCTCTTGTTAGGACAATCCCTCATATAATGCCCCTTACCCTTACATTTAAAGCATTCAATGTTACTAGTCTTAGGAGTAGAAGTAGAGTTAGAGACATTCCCTTTTGTTCCATGTGTAGGGCCAGCTTGTGGCTTGGGAGGGAAGCTTGTTGGTGCTTGAAACTCTCGTCTATGGCTAGTTTGCTCTTGTGACTTAGGTTGCTCTCGTCCATAGGGTTGTGCAGCTCTCGAATTAGCTCTCCAAGTGCTCGAAGAAGCTCCTCCTTTGTTGGTTTGGAGGCCCTTAACTCGCAACTTCCTTTCGGCCTTAATGGCTAGGTGTAGAAGCTCCATCATAGAGCTATAAGGATACATATCAACTTCGTTAGTCAAAGTAGAGTTAAGGACTCGGAGATACCTTTCCATGGTTGTCTCTTCATCCTCTCGTACATTGGCCTTCACCATTGCCATCTGCATGGCGTTGTAAGTTTCCTCGGCAGTCATTGACCCTTGTCTTAAGTTTTCAAGCCTTTGACGAAGATCCCTCGTATGATGATAAGGTATGAACCTAGTCCTCATCAAAGCCTTCATGTGTTCCCATGTGGTCACGGCTGGATCAAGGTTCCTTCTTCTCTCCTTAACAAGGTTGTCCCACCACACCATACCATAGCCTTGGAACTCTAGGGCCACCAGTTGTACCTTTCTTTGCTCGGGAAAGTTGTGACATATCCAAATTTGTTCTATCTTAGTCTCCCAATCCATATACAAATCTGGATCACACCTTCCTTCGAATGTAGGAATCTTGACCTTAACTCTTCCCAAGCCATCTTGCTCTTGGTCTCTCCCTCTCCTTGGTGGATAGTCCCTTCGTGGTGCTCCCCTCTAGCCCTCATACTCCATCTCCTCTTCATTGTCATCCTGAAATTTATTAACAAATGCATTCCTTCTAATGTTAGGAGAGTTAGAAATTGAGTAGTTCTCCGTTGGAACATGTGGTTGAGGATGAGGGTTAATTTCTGGCCGTAAGGGATGGTTTAGACCATGCATTGCTGGTGAGGGATTGGTATGAACCGGGGAGTTCTTGGCTTGTCTATTCATGGCATCTTGATACGTGGTGTGTTGATCAGCTAGTGGTTGTCTAGGAGGGTGGTAAGAGTGATCGCCGGCCTCCTGGTAGGTGCCTAAGGGTATAGGCTGGGGTGGTATAGGTCTAGCTTCAATGACAGCTAGTCGAGCGGACATGCTAGCTATGGAATCTGACATAGTCTTCAACAAGTTGCATACATCGGGATGGATAAGCTCACTACTACTTCGGGACCTCGATCTTCTTGGGGACCTAGACATGATCAAAACAAACTAAACAAGTAAACAGATCGGATTAGAGATAATAAGTTCTCACAAGTGTTTCCCAACCAATGTGTTTGTCACACAACTCTCTTGTTGCTAAAATCAAGCTTAATTGATGTTTGCCTTGTAGAAATCAACAATCTGTGGACTAGTGTTTAAGACAATCAAAGACACAAGTTTGGTTCAATATGACAAGACACTCTACACTCCAGCACTCAAATTGCAAGACTGAAAAGCAATTGAAAGTAGTATAGCTCTTTAGACTCAAGAAGGAAGGAATACCTTTAGCTTGTCTTGGATTGAACCAATGGGACAGGTCACTCCTTGATTAGCTCTTCAAGGTTGAGTATGGAGGGTAGGGTATGTGTTTAAGAATGGATGAAATTATCTTGGTATGAAGGCACTTGGTATTCCTTCACTTCCTCCTTCCCTCTTGTGTTTGTTGTTGAATTCCTTGAGCTTCTTTGCTTCCTTCTGAAATGATATTCAAGCCTTCTAACATATGGTAATATATGAGACAGTAGAGACTAAATGAAATACAACTTAGACGTCTTCCTTTTTCTTTCTTTTTTGACGTCTGATTTTCTTGTTCTTTTTCTTTTCTCTTTTTTTTTTGTTTCTAATTACAAATACTACTAATACTGATGTGGAATATAAATTTAGGAAGCTAAATTAAAGAAAAAAACAAAAGAGCTAAAACCGTCTAGATTTGTGCTATAGCATGCCTGAATTGTAGGGATGTGGAAGTTGAGTTTTTGAAATGTTCCTTGATTGTAGGGATTTGGGTGTGGTTGGGGTTGATGGCAGTTATGGCTTTGGAAAAATCGTCCAGCCTTCTTCTTGGACAAGGGGATGTGTTTGGGTATGGTTTGATGGACTAATCAAGATGTGTATCCCAGCCTCCACGAGTCCAATCCAAGCAAACTGCCGGTGCTCCTAACCTGCACACAAACTCACAATTTTAAGTTCTTACTTGACACAATTTCAACAATTTCATAACTTAACCAAGATCAACACAATCTTAGACACTTATGGTGGTCAGAATGGCTCTTGGTGGTGGAGTAAGGCGTCGACCAGCTCTAATACAACTTGATACGGGGCTGAGCCACGTCGAACCTGATCTAGATGCCTTAGACACAACACAACTCGAATACAAGATCAGCCATGGATGAATGGAAGGAAAACAAAGGAAAAGGGAACCAAGAACAAGGATAGGAAGATGGAACCTCGACTCACATGGATTCAACCCTAGAGAATGACTCAAGAACCAAACCAAATGGAGAAGAAACCCCACCTATACAACCTTACACAAACGCCGAAGGAGACGCAGCACAAGGAGGATGCCTATGATGCTTGAAACCACCAATCCTTCAAGAGAATTGACATCAACAAGACAACTAAGCAAGGAAATCAGCAATTCACTCTTCTCTTTCAAAAGCTCTCTTTTGGGAAGAAGAAACTGTTTTTCATGCATAAGCCAAATCTATCTTTACAAGTGCCAAAGGCAAGCCTTTTATACCTCAAGGAGAGGCCGGCCTTTTGGTCTTAAAACACACCAAAATTTGTCTAAAAACCAAAGCAAACACACGGCTGAGTTATGCATAAAAATGTCTTGCATACTCAAGCTTAAATGCTATAAAATCAAACAACTAATGTCTAGAAATCACTTGTGCTTCAAGTGCTAGTAAGGTCCTCTCCTTAGGCTTGTGATCATCACCTACAAATGTGCCTCCTTCATTTAACAAGAGATAGGCTACTACCTTGTCCAATTCTTGGTTGATTCTCTTAGCTTTAGACCTTGTGATAGGTCCATCAATAGAAGGCACTTGAGGTTGAGGAGCTAGCCTTGATGGTCCCTCATCAACTTATATAATATATTAGGTATGAGAAACACAAAATTCAGCTAGCGTAGTGGTAAGCACCAATGACATGTAGTGAATCCATCCGGGTTTGAGATTTTGTAGCAGCATCATTTCATTTATTTTTACTATTTGTTTCTTTTTGTCAAATTCATCATTTTATCTTTTAAGTTTATCCATATATTTTCATATATCCTTTAGTTTTACCATTATTCTTTATTCCATGCAATTAATTTTTGTTTTAAAAGTTTATGTGTTTTATTAATATCTAATAATTTATGTTGTTCTTAATTTTCATAGTTCATTCATATTTTAATACCTTATGTAAGTCATATATATGTATATATTCTTTGCTTTTTATTTTTCATGTACATTGAATTCCTTTAAGATATTAAAATGATTCGTTATATTACTTTACTTTATTTATTTGCAAATAAAAATATACGTCAAATTTTTTTCGCCCCCTCTTTAATTATTTTCTGGCTCTGCCACTGCTTGCTAAGTAGACTTGAAATAACATATGGGGTATGGACCGGTATTTTTAATAATTGAGCCTTTGTTTTGAACGCTCTCATATAGCGTTTGAAAAAATTTCAAAACAAAAATTTAAACGCTATCATGTAGCGTTTATGTATTCGGCTCAATTATTAAATTATCCGGTGCAAATAAGGGTTCCGAATCAAAACCAGAAGCACAATATTCGGCGAGTGATAAACTAGAAGGAAATGCAAATGCACGAAAACTACAGAAAATATCTGTGTTATGTACTTCGATTTTGAAAATCATAAACCCTTCATGATTTGTGTAACACAAATTCATTAAAACTGTTAATAGTGTCTTTTATTGACATCTTAACTTAAGTACTTGCAATTTCGTTGTAATGACGTAGTCCTCCGTTCTTTTTTAATTGTCACTAGTGCAAGACCCGCCATGCACGGGAATATATTTATATAATTACTTAATAATAATTTTATAATCGATTTTCACATATGTTTTATATAATTTATAGTATTTTATATTGTTATAACCTCAATAACTATCTATAATAAATAAAATATATTTATGTGTTTTTTCATTGGTTAACTATCAAATTTTTAGTGGATAATTAAAAATATAAATAATATTGAGTTTTATTAAGTTCTTGTTATTTTTTTTTTAACATGGTTAGATATTTGTAGTTTTATATTTGCTTCAAATTTCATTATATATCAAAGTAAAATAGATGAATAATAATTAGATAGATTAAGTTTACTTAAACCTAGAAAATAATTTGCTTCAGATTAATGTTTTTATTTTTTTAATGTAATTTGTTAATATGTTAATAATGTTTTTAAAAAATAAACAAATAGCCTAATAATTTTCCTAAACTCACTCTAAGAGCTAAAAAAGACTCAAATTTAATGTATAAGATAGATTCTAGATTGCTTTCCTTCTTCCTATTTAATAATCTTTTTAACTATTTTGGCAATATTTTGTCAGATTTGTCTCTATGTTTATTACTAGATTTGGAATCTTAAATAATTACTCCATCTGTTCTTTTTTAATTGTCATTCTAGACTCCTTTTTTTGTTCCTATTTAATTGTCGTTTTATTTGTCAGATTTACCACTATGTTTATTACTAGATTTAGAATCTTAAATAATTATCATTTTAGAGATTACTAATCAAGGAAATTAAGTAAGGTAATTTGGACAAAAATTTGGACTCTTAATTTATCTTAATCCTAGAATGACAATTATAAAAGAACGGAGGGAGTATCATTTTAGACATTATTAATCAAGGAAATTAAGTACGGGTAATTTGGACAAAAATTTGGATTCTTAATTTGTCTTAAAAATCATAGAATCTACTATATAATATAACTATTAAAGCAAAACACCAATTTTGCCACAAGTCATCTCTCCATTTAAATTGCCACATGTCATCCAAATTGACCTTCTTGCCACATGTCATCTAATTAGGAATTTTCAAAATTATTTACAAAGATTTGATTACACAATTATATGAATTTTTTTCTGAAATGAGCTTTTTTTCAGAAAAAATTCCCGACGTAGGCTCTTTTCAAAAGAAATTCCCAATATAGACACTTATGTCAGCTTCGGATTTTTTTTATGTGTGAGAGACGCTGGTAGAACCAGCGACTCTCGTCCGAAGGTGGTAATTTTTTTTTTGAATTTTTTATGTATAAGAAACGCTAGTCATACCAGCGTCTCTTATACGTTAAAACATTAAAAAAAAATTATATGAGACGCAAATGGTCTTTTTTTTTATTTGAACATGTATAAGAGACGCTCTTTTTTTTATTTGAACATGTATAAGAGACGTTGGTCGAACCAGCGTCTCTTATACACTTTTATACAGATTTATATTTTTTAATTCCCACGTGTAAGAGACTCTAGCAAAACCAGCGTCTCTTACACATAAAATGTTTTTTAAAAAAATTATTATTTGTATAAGGCGCTGGGAGAACCAGCGCCTTATACAAAGCATTTGTTTTAATTTTAATTTTTTTCAAAGTTTTTATATATATATTATTATATATGACTTACTCGTGTTTGAATGGCTCGTATGGGCTCGTTTGAAATCGGAATCGATCACGACCGATTTCGTTGGGTCCGTATTGATCCCATCTTTCACCAGATATGTCTCTCACTCGATTCTGATTTCGAATGACCTCATACGAGCCACCCGAACACGCGTAAGTCTCGTGCGTACCTTCTACTTTAAATGGATATTTACAAATTCGTTCCTCCATATCAGGCGATGAGAGACATATCTGGTGAAAGCTGGGATCAATACGGACTCAACGAAATCGGTCGTGATCGATTCCGATTTCAAACGAGCCCATACGAGCCATCCAAACACGAGTAAGTCATATATAATAATATATATATATAAAAACTTTGAAAAAAAAAAATTAAAACAAATGCTTTGTATAAGGCGCTAGTTCTCCCAGCGCCTTATACAAATAAATTTTAAAAAAAAACATTTTATTTGTAAGAGACGCTGGTTCTTACACGGGAGAATTAAAAAATAAAAATATGTATAAGAGATGGGGGAACATGTATAAGAGACGCTGGTTCGACCAGCGTCTCTTATACATGTTCAAATAAAAAAAAGACCGAACCAGCGTCTCATATAAATTTTTTTTTATGTTTTAACGTATAAGAGACGCTGGCCTGACCAGCGTCTCTTATACACAGCCTTAAAAAAACAAATTAAAAGAATAAAAAATTTCGAAAAAAAAACAAAAGTAACATGTATAAGAGACGTTGGGCGAGCCAACGTCTCTTATACATAAAAAATTCAAAAAAAAAATTACCAGCTTCAGACGAGAGACGCTGGTTCTACCAGCGTCTCTCACACATAAAAAAAATCTGAAGCTGGCATAAGTGCCTATATTGAGAATTTCTTTTGAAAAGAGCCTACGTCGGGAATTTTTTCTAAAAAAAAGCTCATTTCAGAAAAAAAATCCAATTATATAGAAAGATTTGATTATACAATATCTAAAACGTTCCTAATTTAGATATACCTAAAATTTAAACAATTTATAATTAAAAAGAATTGCCTACAAAGATAATATCCAAATATGTACTTTTATTAAAATTTTATATAATATTAATTATTTTATTACATTTATTTTAGAAAATTAAAATAAGATGTTTAAATTCTTTTTAACTTTGAGAGATGTACTTTATGAAAAACAATATAATCTCAATTGTTATAAATACAAGCTTATTTTTTATCGCAGTTGTGTACTAAAGTCATTTTCATCAAAATCTACTATATATATATATCAAACTAAAACTAGCTTTTGTCATATGACATTTTTGTATTGAATTTGTCATGTGACGTTTTTTTACTTTATTTTTTATCCCTCATTTCTTTGTTTTCTAAAATAAATTATATATAGAAGACTATCCTAATTCTATATTTGTTCTTTATTTATTTGAAAAAAAATCAATTAACAAGACTTAAAACTAATCATAAGTTCTATAATTGCCTTTTTATTGATTTAAACATTAATCAAATAAATTTGATTATATACTATATATATATTAATCTAATTTATAGAACTTTTTATTAATTTAAATATTAATCAAATAAATTTAATTATATATTATATTATAATTTAAATATAATATGCAATCTTGCACGGAGTTAAGCTAGTGTCAATTATAAAAGAACCGAGAGAGTAATATTTATTCCTATGTTTATCGGCCCCATAACTAACTACCGTCAAGAATTCAAAATATTTATTCCTATGTTTATCGGGCCCCATAACTAACTACCGTCAAGAATTCAACCAACAACGCTAATACAACCGCTTTCTTGAAATAATAATAAGGAAAAAATAGCAATGCAGAAATGGTCAAAGAAGTATTGCTGACAGCAACAATGAAAATGGAATCAGAAAGTTGGAACATTTTCAGAAAAATATACAATTCTACATAATTAAAACCAGAGGAATTTTGTTGGTGCGTATCTCTGGCTTACACATTTTTCTGACGAATAATAAAGGAGACTTGGGTATGTTACACACCACAATTCTACATCTGGCTGCACAGGACTTCTCTGGAGTTGTCATCGAATGCTTTAGATAATCTGCAATAAATAATAACATAAATGAATCTGAAAGTAACTATCATATTAAGATAATAATTGAAATTCTTTGATCAGTATATGCAAGATACCATCAAACTCTAAAAATGATCAAAACACATAAACCTATATGTACTTTGAGTAATAGCAAACTGAGTCTAAAATTTTGTAAATCATAAGATAATCACTAATCGACCCCATCCCTGTGTAGAAGAATTGACAACAGGGATGCAGAATCTGGGTTCAGTTTTCACTTATGATTGTTCAGAATTCAGATGTTTATATAAAATAAATGCTGAGCTTTAGCTGATATCTGAAGCATTCCTGCCTCTTCCCATTGTCATTTCCTGAATTGCAACAGAGTAGTAACATTGTTCCAAATTAGATAAACTCAGCACCAATTTGTTTTAGGGATGCACACATTCTACATGTTGTAAATGCTGAAGTATCCTAGAGAAGAAAGTTTCAACCTAGTTTGTATCAAGAAGGTCAATCTAATACTTATACTGCCGCAACTGCTCTAACTGCATGCATGAACAAACCCGTCTTCACCATCTAGCCCTTTCCCATAACTAGCTTCATTTATTGTTGTCGAACGAGATGAACTATTGACGCATTTTGGTTAGAACAAAATACATGTACTATTGATGCATTCTGGTTAATACAAAGTAGAAGTTTGTTTGTAGCCCTTTTTCTGTGTCCGTTTAATTCACTAAGATTTTGTCAGTACAGTAACTTTATGTTGCTGCATATAAAACAAAAACAGCATATTGTCCACTTATTTCTACCCTAAACTTTCTCAAACGATGAACATGGAGAATGGACAAGATCCATTTGACTAAATAAAGGGCCAACTGAGCAATAGAAATCCAAGAGAAACATAAAATTAAGAACTCACTTTGATTCTTGTCAATAATAAACACCACAGGAAAATCTCAAATCTATCATGATTCAGTGACTTCATCTGAATCTGAATCTGAATCACTCGCATTATATCCTACACCGAAATTCACAAGCACAATGAACTGTTAGAACCAACATCAGTATATGCTCCTACATCCATACCAACATGTAGGTACATATGCACAAGGACAAAAAAGGATAGCTATACCTGGACGCTTATCACTAACTTTCCACACAGATGATCGATGCCTAGCAGCTCTAGCCATCCACAGCCTCGCCTTCAAGCCACAAGTACAAACACAAGAGAAAACTATAGTCAATACAACCAACTAACTAAATAACAGATCAAAAAACCATTGGAGGGAAACACTGATCATATAGCAAAACGATAATACCTACAAAACATAATTTCTGACTAGTTATAAAAGTACTATAGGATAAGTCAGTTCATGACAAACAATTTACACAAATAGACAGATTGAACAGCAAGAACTAATGGCAACTCAGCAGTAAATCAACAAGACAATAAAACCAACCAAGAAGTGAAAAATAAAATAAAAAACACTGGTATCTAAATCTGTATTTATAAAGAACAAATAGACATGCGATTACAGAAAGCAAATTAAAGGTAATAATCCCAAAAAATTCAGCATAACCCTAACACAAAAAATAGGAATCGAAGAGAAAGGGGGAAACCTTGTGAGAATCTTTGGGAACGCCATAGCCAGTGTTATACATCTGGCTAAGGAGGACTTGCATATTAAGATCGCCGGATTTGGCCTCCTTGAGAGTGTCGAAGTACCACCTCTGCGCGCAATCAGCCACAACCCTCGACAAAGGCTGCCTGAAAATGGAGACGGAAGCACTCCCGTTGCCTAGCTGGTCGGCGCTGGTTGCGGCGGCGGAGGAAGCGCCGTTGGTTTGCATTGAAAGAAGCTCCGTAAGAAGACAAGAGAGCAGAATTGGAGACGAAGTTAACAATCTGAATCTTCTAGGTCAAATTGATGAATTCGTTGGGTGGGGGGATTTTGGGTCGCAAAATCGGCGAGAGGTAATTCAGAAACAAATATACAGGGTACGGTTCTAGACTTCTACATGCCTCTTTTTTTCTTCTTGTTTTTGGGTCAAGGGTCAAACGGTAGTAACGACGTCGTTTAACCCAATCCATCTTTATTTATTTTTTCAATTTTCAGGATGTAATCTGAAGTTTTGGTGAGTTTCTGTAAATGCAAAGATGTTGTGTCAATTGATGTGACGAATCAAAGCTACAGCATAGTTGGGTGAATTGGTTTCCACTTTGATAATTCCCTAAATGCCCCCCCCCAACTTTTGGCCAACTTTCAATTTTTATGCATTAAGGAAACTCTCAATTTTGGCCAACTTGGAAATTGGATCTTCTTTGTTGGCGCTTTGTAGATGTGTAGATCATCTACTGACTCATAAATCCACCCAAATAGACACGTAATTTGCAATTACTACAACACCTTTCTGTTAGTTGACGGTTCCGAAACCTCCTATTACAGTTCCATAAAATCATGATCCCAAACTGAAACTGTCATAGTCCGAAGCGGTTTGGAACTATTGGTTCTGATCCAGTTTTACATTTCTATGAAATCATGAATCGGAACCGAAACCAACACCAAATGATTTCACCCAGTCCCGGTATCTAACATTCAAAGCATATAAGATGTTTCAATTTTCAAAGCAACAATCCATTCTTAAGCCCCAACAAATTCACACTATCAATCACTAAGATGACAATCAATGTAGGTGCTTGAATAAATAAACATGTAATCACATCCAAAATTTCATAAAAAAATGGATTAAGGCAAGGAAGAGGCGAATGACACTAATCCATTCCAGCACTTGCGCGCTGAGCCTTTCCTGTAGATTTATATATATAGACATGATGAAAGCATAATGGACTCTGTAAAAATAAATGAAAGCTATAGAATACACCAAAAGAACAAGAGACATTACACAAGTTACAGACTTCTTCCTATACACTAGATTATAGAGACACAGATTTAGCTACTACCTTTTGCATTATTAACAGCAAACTGGGTGTCTATGCCACCACCAATTTTTTAACAATCACTCCACCCATCTGAATCATCGTCATTTCCCGCCATTGCCTGTTTAAATCGCCAAAATAAAATAAAAAGAATAAACCTTTTATAAACGACCAAAAACAAGGAGGGAATGGAAGTAAATCAGAAGCACATATACCAGGCGAATCATGCTGGCTTTCTCCAAAATTGCAGCAACCTGTAAGTTTGTTTGGTGGCCCTGAATGTTTGGCCTACTTGTCGTAGCAGGTTTCAGATTGACGGACTGGGGTAATAAAATCACTCCACTCATTAGTTTTCATGAAAAAATTAGCTAAAGGGAAAATAAACATACTTATGAAATGTGTGTCAAGTGGGATTTACCTTGTTTCTAATTTGCTCCAGCCAATCTCTTTTCTCAGTTTGGGATTCGTCTTCAGTTTTCGGTCTCTCTCCTACACCTCTCAATGGAAGTAAGCTTTGCGTTTCATCTTTATCCTTTGGTTCATCCTGAGGTTTGATTCTTTTCTCGACCTTTCTCAATGATGGAAGGTGCTGGAGGCTTTCTTTAGGTGACGATGAATCCTGATGTTTAACTCTTTCTCCTATCTTTCTTAATTGTGGAAAATTTTGAGAAGTTTCTTCGTCCTTGACTGCATCTTGAGGCTTAACTCTTTCTCCCACCTTTCTCAATTGTGGTAGAGGTTGTTCTCTTGTTTCAGCTTTGGATTTGTCTTGAGCCTTCACTCTTTTTCCCACTTTTCTCAACTGTGGTAGATGTTGATCTTTTGTTTCAGCTTCGGGTTTGTCCTGCAGCTTAACTATCTCTCCTACTTTTCTCAACTGTAGGAAGTTTTAAAGTCACAGAAATACAAATATCAAAACCACATGAAATAATTAAACCAATCTTTATCGTATGACAATAAGAAAAAGAAAGTTAGACTTCACCTTGCTTTTGTCCACTGCAACAACTGCATCAATAAGAGGATTGCGAGGTCTTTGAATCTTCTTCTGCAGAGAGCCATTTGCGTTTTCGGGTTTTCTTGCGGAAAATACATCTGCTGACCACATTCCCTGCGCTTCAGGATCTGAGAACCCATGTGAAAGTTGATTCCCGTATTGCATTTGAGCTACTGGCTCAAATTGAACCGAAGTAGTTGCCATGTCGTTCTGTGCAATATGTTCAAGCTGCTCATTCAAAACAGCAGTTTCTTGCTCTGCTGGAGAGAAGGTATGCTCAAACTGGTCATTTGCAACAGTAGCTTCCTTCTGCATCACTTCTTTAAAGAATGCAGGGGAATGTGAAGTAGCATCATCAGTCATCAACCTGGATTCTAAGGGTTCAAAACTGAAATTATCCAAATGTGTAGGCAAAGCTGGCCCAGACAAATCATTTTCAGACCCTGTAAATATTTGAGTGTCTTGCCCTTGATCAAGAGTAATGTTGTTCTGTTGACCATCTTCATGAGACATATTTGTCGTAGGAGGCATAGAATCTGTTGGCTGCTGCAGATAATCATCTGAAAATCCTGATGACAAAAATGGATTCAGATTTTGAGCCATTGAAGAATTCTGATTTGTTAGACCAGCATTATCACTTGTTTCACGTTGCACTGAACTCTGCAGAGTACCAAAAGGATGCTGCATAAGACCTCCAAAAGCTAGAGACGTTTGCTGGTTTCTCCCAAGTCTCCATTGAATAGGAGGAAGAGGTGGCAGAGGAGGCATCTCTCCCGGTGCGACATGATTTGGAATTGGAGAAGTGCCAAATAGAGGAGGGCTCATTGCTGGCCAATTGTTCTGCAGTTTATGGTCAACAGACTGTGGCAACACTTCAGGAACCAATGGTTTCCTAGGAGGTGAGGCTGAAACAGAGAAGGATAAAGCCTCTGCCTCCTCAAGTTGACTCTTGAATCTGTAATCAAAATCAAGCAACTGTACCGAAAGATCAGCTGCCAAAGACTGCGGTGCAGATAAACTAGAAACAGAAATAGGATTAATGCACTTCTCATTTCCACTATCCTCTACAGGTAGAATTTGTTCAGCATACTCTAATGGCTGGGATATTCCCTCCATTAAATTAACGGATTTCTCTGTGATTTCAACACCTAGCGTCTCTACAGTTTTGTCCAGAATATGCTCCTCATCTTCTACTTCATGATACTGACAGGTATTGTTTTTTATCAAGTGTTGATCACATTCCACAGAAGCTTCCTCTAGACTAGTTGGATGTACAATTATTTGGCTGTCCTCTAAGCAAGTTTCACTGACATTATTAGCCGACCTTAAAACAGTTGAGGAGGTATCACATGCAGTAGAATCTGTATTCACACAGTCATCCCTTTCACAGGTAACAGGATTCTGCAGATCCGCTTCAAACTGGTCCCGCAGCGGCTGTACTTGGCTTCCCTCACAGTTATGATATGGATCATCACCAACAGAGAGAAATTCTCTCTCTGTCTCAGGGTTTTCAACATTCAAACAGTTGTGTCTGGCACTGACATCCTCTGTTTCTGCATGATCTAATACTTGTACTGACTGATTCAAGTCTAAGACAGCCTTCCTCACTTCAGGTAATATTTCAGAAGGATAATCGGCAGCAATTGTTTGAGAAGAAATAGTTGCATCCTTTTCATGAGTTATATCAGCAAACTCATAAGCCAGATGCGAATCACTGCTGCTTGCTGGTGCTGGGCCTGGCTGATCTTGATATGTGGCAATGCAATCATCATGATTTCTAATTGCATCTACTCTTTCAACTTTATTAATACTATCTAACTTTGATGAACCTTCCATATTGGCAATAGTCGAGCTATCAAAGAGTTGAGGAGCGTCAGGTACGTCTGGGTCTTGGTCTGATTGAGTGTCAATTTGAGAGGGATTCACCACAAGGTCTGAATTACTGGATTCATCCCCATTCATATATGTCCTCCCATCTCTGGATTCATCTACAGGATTTGCAACGATATATTCCGAAGAATCGAATTCAAGTTGCTCAGTAGATTCAAAGTTCCCAAAGCACAGAGGTTCAACAGCAGCAGCAGCAGCAGCTAATGAATCTTCACTATTAGCAGCAATTGAAGCCCTTGGTTCCACTAT
The DNA here is from genome assembly GCA_029168935.1 of Oxyria digyna. Taxonomy (NCBI): domain Eukaryota; kingdom Viridiplantae; phylum Streptophyta; class Magnoliopsida; order Caryophyllales; family Polygonaceae; genus Oxyria; species Oxyria digyna. The sequence continues at coordinate 57,723,125 of JAPVLV010000001.1, read as the reverse complement.
TCCATCTGTATCAGTAGCCACTGAAATTATCGGCTCCATCAATTCTGAATAATCAGCACCCTTTGGTTGTTCATGAACCTGTGACACACCTGGCAGACAAGGTTGATCCTCTGATCTCTTTTCATTTATTTGTGTTGAACCATTATCCTCACAAGGAACATAAACTGGTTCAGGGAAATCAAAAGCATCTGAAGTAGTTTCCACTGGCTGCGTCAAATCATTAATGGATTTTGCAGGAGAACTAGCCGGAGAGCTTTTCGTTTCAGTGAGGAAATTTGATCGACCATTTCTTGAATATTCTGGTTGAGGATGAGTAGAAATTTCTTTAGACATGAGTGAATGTCCCAATAAAACATCATAAGAGGAATCAGAGCTTGCATCAGCCATCTCAATCACTGGGGAAATCCGAGCAGACATACTATGATCATAACCATCATGTGGGACAGTATTCACCACAGCTTGTCTATTTGACTCTTGATCAGTTTGCTGTATCCCGTTATCACTCTCTGTAAATGCAGAACCAACATTAACAGAAATCCAGGGTAGTTCTTTATATTCAGATTTAACTACCCCCATACTTTCTGCGACATCAGAAGCTATGTAATCCTCAATATAATTTCCTTGAGCCTCCCTGTTAACTGAGTTTTCATCATCTTCTAAAAAATTCGCTGGACCTGCTACAGAGGATTTTGCAGTAGCCTCTTCAACAGAATTGCTAATATTTTCTGAGCTGGAAAAAACATCTATGTCCTTCTTCAGCAAACTGCCGTCATCTGAAATTGTAGAGTTGCCTCGTGAATGATAATCCAAGAACAGATTTTGCTGATGTTTCTCTTCACTACCATCAGAATCTATCATTTTATTCACGCCATTCCGAAGCCGCTGATCTCGTTTTGTCCTATAGTCAGAATCTGTTTCAGTTTCAGACTCCAAGGTAGCAAGGGCATCAACATAATTGTCAATCTCACTTGCAATATCATCACCGTTATATTCCCCAACACTGCCTCCTGATTTGCTGCTAGTATCAGCAGCTAATTCTTCCTCAGTTACATCTTTATTAGACGAAGAGAGATTATCTGCAAAAGCTCCATTATATGACCTGTGAATTTCCTCCGCTCGACCATCTGTGACCTCATTGAATTCATTGATTGATGGTTTTACCGCTTCTGGTATATTGAAAGAAGAATAAGCCCCTTTGTCTTCATAGAATGGTTCTCGAGAAGGACTAAAAGTGTCATATTCAACTATTTCAAGTCCTGAATGACAATTATCATTATATGATTCTACATTTACAGGCACAAGGTCGAGAGAAATCTCACGGACAACTTTAGTATCTGATGAATAAGTGTCCATAAACTTCTGCATGTAACTTTTTAATCTGTCCTCGCGTGTAAATCCGTCCAATGGCCTCTTCTTCAATTTCACACGACGCTCAGGATCATTTGCTCCAGTTTCAATACGCTCTTCCAAGAGCAACTGATGTAACCTAGATCATAAGAATTTATAAATGAATGCTTAGCAGTTTGTAGATATAAGAATACATATTTTAAGAAAGAAATAATGAAAAATACAGATTGCAAGCAAAAAATACATACTTTGCATGTGATGATGAAAACTCCGGAGTATCTCCATTTCTCCACTGCTGTCCTCTCCTCTGCCAGGACATGTTAATAAAAATTTATCACTTAAATTTGTAACATTTTAAAAAGATAACAGCAAACAGTTACTTTTGCCTACATATTTTTATGGATAAGGAAGCTTTGATCAAAGAGATCTGATCTTTTACAGTCTCCAAACATTAAAGCTAGTTACGTTTAAGTTTTATATTAAGTGGAGAACAACTGCAGCCTACTGTAACAAAAGAAGAGCCGCCTAAACTATACCACTGAAACACAAAACATATCAAAGTATAACGAGTAATGACCTCATGGAGTCAAACTAAGCTATAAAAGTTTTTGGTTCTAATACCTTGAGTTTACGAATTCTCTTTTCCCTCTGACCTTCCGATTTCTTAATGCTAAAATCTGTTGATTCTGCTTTGCAGAAAGAAGGATCAGTGTAACGTTTCAAACATGCTCCAGCACCAGCAACATCAAACCTATGAAGCCAGCACACAGTGACCAATTTATAAAATGTACAGCAAAACCTCACAAAATTTTATTCCTTAAAAAAACTCTTACTTGTCTAGCAGGAACAATCGAGGAGGACCGCGACATTCCTCATAAGAATCCATCACAAAGCGCGGCATATCACCCTGAGTAACTAGGTTCTCATCTATCCGGATGTTTGGATGCCAGTCAATACCTGAAATTATTATGATACAAGACTCAAGTTATAAACTTATCTTTAGTCCCAAACAATTCTCTGCAAACTGTTATAACATTATTATCTTATATATTTCATAAAGACTACAACAACAAGAATAATTTCAACCTGAACTATATAGGAAAGGTATATGAGTAGTTTGCGAGAGAAGTGTATTCTCTGCTGAAGGAAACTCTGCTTCTAGCTGTTGAACACGAGCAATAAGAGAATGACCTCTCGCAGCTGTAGCCATTACTTCTTCGTGTAAGTCATGGAACATCTCAGCAGCAAACCTAAGTATTACAAAAACAAAATGAGAGGAGGACTAATGATAAGTCTCGGAAATTTGGTTATGGCATCTGAAACAACCTTAAATGACATGATAAGCCAGAGATCAAAGATCAAAGAAGTGTAGGGGAGGTTTAAGATTTAGCCTATCAATGTTTGTCATGGGTAGGCTTATATAGCTTATCCTTTCTAACCTTTTTCAGTTCTTTGCAGGTTCACTTTTCGATGCAATAAGATGATTTTACATTTTAGAGAGATCGTATTCAAGCACAGAATGATGCACAGTGAGCATCGTGAAAAGGGTGCAAAATTGAAGAAGAGAAAGACTGAGTGAATCCTACCAAAATTGTGGACAATTTATTTCCACTTAGACAATTGACATCATCTTATATGGAATTCCCTGTGAAGAGTCAAGTTGACTCATCCCAAACCAAAGAAGAAAAACACCCCAGCAAATTCCACAATTATCTACTCCATCTTAGATCGGCTTCTTTCCCTACTGACTACAGAACAAGCAAGTCCATTACTTTCCGACATTAAATACAAGCTAATTTACCATTTAAGATGCTGAAAACTGCATCTAAAGAGCATGATATGAATAATAAGATCGCTCGGAGCATTGAATCAGATCCCACCGATTCGATGCACATTCATTAAAAGCAGCACTAGAACCGAGCAAAATTAACCCGAATTCCTCCCTCAAATTCCCAAGTCTGAACGCTAACAACAAGTCTGAACATAAAAAGTAAGATAATAAAGGAGGGGGACTAACTCAGCTAGGTCACCGAGCTGTCGAAGAACTCCAACGAGGCCAGCCATGGCGACACCTTCCAGCAAAGCTTCAGGATCATCCTTATCGGCAACCCTGTAGAGGTCTGGATCAGCCAATCCATACTCATTCCTAACTAGATACCTACTCAATGGCATCCCTTTCGTCCCCAACTCCCAAGCTCAAAAATTCTACACGGAAACAGAAACCCTAGCTTTCTCTCTCTATCTGTGTGCGTGTGAAAACTCAACGAGATCGTCTGTGTATGAGCATTACAGGTTTCAACCATTAGCGGTGGTATGAATCGAATCGTCTCTTCGCTGAATTTATATGGAGAGAGAAGAGAAGAGTGAAGAAATAGACAGCTGCTTGACCTGCAAACGCAGGAACATACAGAAAGCAAGACATTATATTTAATTTATTACCACCTTTTTATTAAAGACAAAAATATTTGTTTACTGTGCTTTTTTGTAAGCCCGGTAAAATTAAGAAAATTTAAATGGTTACTTCCCGTTTGATGTTCATGTTGGATCACGGGAAATTTAATTTTGGTGCAATAATCAAAGATAATTAAGTATTGATCAAACTCTACATCTATTTGTATATTAGTGTAGTCAGTTTTGTAGCTTCCGTATAAAGATATCTAATTTAATCTTTTTCCAATTAAGAAAAAGTCACGAGCTCTCGAACAGTATACGTTATTGTCAAAAATATATTTGATGTAGTTCATATTCATTTCCAAATTTCATATAGCATGTCTACCACATATATCTTTTGAGAAATTTCATATACCAATACAAAGTACGTACGCTTATCGATCATTAGAAAACATATTTTGATAATGATATACCGTTTTTAGAAAGTTATATACTATAAAAACATCAAGGTCTATATAATTAGCTATACCATTTTCAACGAGGGTGTTTAAGTTTGATAAGCCGACTAGCTATTTATGTCGTTTTCAGTTTCACCAAAAACATGCGAGGTTGTAACAAACATGGCGAGCTCCACAAAAAGCCAATTCAAACAATGTAGCATAATTTAATACTCCATTATTATGAAGGCAAAAAAGGTATCTATCTATCTATCTATCTATAATATAAAAATCGCGGAGAGAGAAAATGAAAGACTTAACATTAAATTCTCCGTATTTTTATTGGTTAATTCACACTCCTCAATTCAATGTTGTTATCTTCTAATTTATTGATATTATACATTACAATTTTTATGGATCAAGCTTCATAAAAACTTGAATGTATGGATCATATAACTTCAATATTTATATATGTGGAATTTCAATTTTTTAAATAAGATGTAATTATTTATAAATAAAAAAAGCAATCATTTTGTAAATTATACTAAGAAGATTTATTCCAAAATCATATATAATTGAAAAATATAAATAATGTAATATATAAACAACATATTCATAACTTCAAACATTTGGAAAAAAATATACACCTCCACTTCCAATAAATGTAAATTTTAAAAAACAATTACACTTTCACACATATTCTTAACATTACTTTTAATATGAAAACTTATATATTTTCTGACGCGTAAATCCAATTACAAGAAACAAAATGAAACATTGATACACATCAAAAATGAAAGACCCGCGCAGACCGCGGGAACCTTCTCCCTAATATACAGTATAATTTTGTAAAAATGATCTCAAACTAATTCATTCAATGAGCTAAAGAACACTTTTAGTGAATTTCAACCCGATGTTTTGAATTCATATGAAATAGTAGAGCGATGATATAAATATGTCACAAATAATAAAGGTAGAGAGAAAGGGGTGTTGGGAAATTTAGATGCTTAAAGCGGAATTTCATAAAACACTTTTCTAACATCTAATAAGGATCTCATGTATATATTGATATCGATCATGTATATAAAAAGAATCAAATACCTTTTGATGCGTGTTCGTAGATGCCGAAAGACAGAGATGAAAGCCTCAAATGTGACTTCTCTACTTGGTCCACACGAGCAATAAACTGGATCTCCTTATGGTTTCTTCTGCTAGACCGAAATTCACAAGGACGTGCGGGGTGTGGAGTATATAGTGTGTCTAGTGTGTTGGGTGCTCTCTATTGGATTAATAGAGGTCTATATATAGACATTTAGTCCTTGGAGCCCAAGGTAAGAACCTGGAGGCCAAGGGAACTTGGGGCCCAAGCCAAGTCCTTGGTGTGCAAGGAAGAGGACAAATGTCTAAGGTGTGGACACTTGCTCCTTGGGCATGTGTGACACATGTCCACCTTGGGCATGTGTAACACATGTCTACCTTGTCCAAATCTCCAAATAACTGATAACTGTTATCAGACACCCGGTGAACAATTCACCTCGTTTATTGTTCCACCTACCCCAAATCCTATAGGCTAACCGGGCCTTCAGATTTGCATGATCCAGTCCGTAAACTCTAAGTGTGTGACCTCATAGGACCCAGTTATTCTAGCCATGAGCTTAATCTTATTAATCTCATAAGTCGTATTGGCCACTAGCAATAGCGTGCGACTCCTAAAATATCTGGATTATAAATCTCCATTAATAGTCTTATTCCATATTAATAATTGCACCGTTGATTAAATGATACAATTCCTTCTAGGGAGATATTATAAGTTATTAACCAAAATATAGTATAGATCATAGACTATAATAATGCAAACTTTGCTTAGAAGTATATGAATATGAAGGTGGACTGGATGCCGCTTTCAAAGTCATTTTTATGTTAGTATTTCTATTTTTCATTTCAAAAGCTTTAAACCACTCCCATTACTTCTATGCTATGCCCTAAAGTTAGTTATCGTGGATTCCTGATTTTTTAACTTAAAATATGTGTTGGTAATCGAAATGTTGAAGCTAGTTAGTAGCCCTAAGTTAATCAGGAGGTTGATAATCAGAAAGTAAGTTAGGTAGACCTCTTTTATATTATACTGATGGTCGATGTTGGAAAAAGAAAAAGGAAACGATAAAAAGCATTCGGGAGAATTCTTGTGAATTCGTTAGTAGGTAATCTGATAGTTTAGTAAAATCTGTTGTATATTAATGGGGAAAAAAGTGGTGTATTAATTTTAACCTTTGTTTACGATCAAAGTTTTGAGATTCTTTCCATAATTAGCGGATGAGACTTGCAAGTTATCACAATAGATTTAGTATTTTATATTACTCTCATTCGTCAAGACTGCAGTTAATAAACGCGGGGTCTATACGCACTACATTTTGAAACTTTCTGCACTACATTTTCGTAATTGGCGTATAGTGCAATTTCTCGAGTATACGTATGCATACGTATACGATAAAAAAATTGAAAATTGGTCCGTACGCCCAAAATGGCCTCGCTTTCTTCTTCCTCCTCTCATCTTATCAGTCGATTACTGTTCATCCGTAACCCTAATTGTCGTCGCCGTCCAATCTTCTCTCATTTCACTCGTTTTCTTCCCCAAATCTATCCTATTCGACTCGTTTTTCTCATACAATCCAAATCTCTCAATCAATTTCATCAATTTCACTCCGAATCATGCAATCCGAAGAAATGGGGAAAAGCTCGAAATCCACTCCGGCGACGGTGGAGGCTGCGGCTTCGTCTGTTCTCCCTCCCGTCCGTATTAGTGCTGGTGGTGCAAGAGTCCGAGGTGGAGGAGTTGCGCCTGGGCGGAAGACGAATCCGGCGAAAAAGAAAAGGGCCCGTGGTGGTGGAGCTGCGGTGGCTCCTGAGGTGGTCGGTGGCGCTGGCGAGGGGTCTGGAGGTGGAGGGGAAGAGGTTGGTGGCGCCGGCGAGGTGGCTGGAGGTGAAGCAGGTGGTGGTCGGGGTGGAGCTCGTGGTGGTCGGGCTCGTGGTGGTCGGGGTCGGGGCGGTGCGCAAAAACGGGCCCGTTCGAAATCGCTGGAAAAGACGCTCTCGATCCACGAGGTACGTTAATATTTTTTTTAATTAGTCGTTATTTATCGTTTAGCGTGAAACGTTATTCGATAAATAACGATTAAAAAAAGATTTATTAATGTAATATGAATTATTTGTTATTTATTAGTAAATTATTAATTAGTCGTTATTTATCGTTTAGCGTGAAACGTTATTTGATAAATAACGACTAAAAATAAAATAATAATATATTAATAAATAATATTTATTAATATAATATTAGTTAGTCGTTATTTATCGTTTAGGTAAAAGAAAATAATATTATATTAATAAATAATATTTATTAATATAATATTAATTGGTCGTTATTTATCGTTTAACGTTTCACGTTAATCGATAAATAACGATTTAAAGAAAAAGATTTATTATTAAATAATATTTATTAATATAATATTAGTTAGTCGTTATTTATCGTTTAGCTAAAAGAAAATAATATTATATTAATATAATATTAATTAGTTGTTATTTATCGTTTAACGTTTCACGTTATTCGATAAATAACGAATAAAAGAAAAAGATTTATTAATAAATAATATTTATTAATATAATATTAGTTAGTCTTTATTTATCGTATAACTATTAATAAATAATATTATATTAAGAAATAATATAATATTAATATAATATTAATTAGTCGTTATTAATCGTTTAACGTTTCATGTTATTCGATAAATAACGATTTAAAGAAAATGATTTATTATTAAATAGTATTTATTAATATAATAATAATTAGTCGTTATTTATCGTTTCACATTATTCGATATATAACTTGTAAAAGAAAAAGATTTAATATTATATAATATTTATTAATATAATATTAATTAGTCGTTATTTACTAAGAAATGAATTAATTAGTAATTAATACATTATTAAATAGTGTCTTAATAAATTATTAATTAGTCGTACCTAAGAAAAAATTAGTAATTAATACATTATTAAATATTTAAAAGAAAAACGTCAAATAATATAAAATAATAATTCGTAAATATGAAAATAGGTTTTAGAGAGGGCTATTACTCTGGCGGGTTGTTGTGTTAGAAAGAAGAAGAAGGGCCCTCGTCACCCTAGCGCACGCGGGATCACAGCTTCCCGACGTCGTGGATCTCCTCCAGACATTCCAGGAGTGCATATAGGAGATACAGGGAAAGCTCTGATGAATGATTTGGATGTTAGTGAGGCGGAAGAGTTTTCAGAGGAGTTGACGGAGGCAACCGAGGTTGCAGATCAGCCAGAGGTTGTAGATCAGCCAGATGTAGATCTAGGAGATTTGGAGGCGCAAATGCATGCTGATTACTATGAGGGATCACCTGTGCGTGAGCCATCTCCAGTTGGATCATTGTCGCCTTCTGCAGAGGATCATTAGCAGGAGATTGAGGAGCTTGTTCATGATTTCGATCAGGATCAGCCAGACCTCCAGGAGCCCATTCAGGACCCTGTTCAGGAGCTTGTTCAGCACATTGATCCGGGCTTAGCTGTACCGGTTCCAGGGGATGCAGATTATGTGGGGCATCCTGGAGGTCCTCTTAGTTCACGGCTTTTGGTGGATTACAGCACCCACATTGCTCCGGTGATATGGACTGAGACGTCGTCTCTTGCAGAGCGTATTGAGCATGACCCGACTTATGTGATACCGCCCTCATTTAAGGTATGCCTTGTTTCCTAAATGAATTTGTGAGGTAAAACGATCCACACGCTATTCTAATTCATTAATTTCTCTTTCGTACATCAGCTGAAGAGGGTGTTGGATATATACACCCGCAAGGACTTCTTCAGGGAGTATGATAGGCATAAATCTAATGTGTCTGGGTCATGGTGGCAGCTCGTTGAGCGGAGCCACTTACAGGTCCTTGCAGATCCCCGGCTTGAGTACAACAGCATCGATCCGATTCTGATTTCTGCATTTGTGGAGCGTTGGTATCCAGAAACCAACACGTTTCACTTTGCATTTGGTGAGATTGCTCCTACCTTGTTAGACGTGCTGAAGATTCTGGAGCTTCCGATCCATGGACGAGCTGTCAGATCTGCTGAGGCAGACATAGATGGGTTTGTGCATCCTCATGTGCAACGGATGTTCGGGTTTGCTACGATCGAGGAGGCTGCTGCGCTATGCTTACGTACGTAGAGTTTATTTTATTATTTATATTTGATTCCATTTTTTAGTTGATTCAATTAAATATTTATAATCCGTGATAAATTATCAGATGGGGGTTTGAACATCCACGGCAAGAGAGGCATCACCACGATCCACACCCGACTAGTACAGATGTTTGATATACGGGACAGGTAAATTATCGTATATTATAAGAATTTCTCATAATTTCTCGATTAACGTTACTAATTCATTTTTTGTTATTAATTGCAGGACTCCTCAGTAAGAGAGTGATATTGCTTCGCTCTACTTGCTGTCTCTGTTAGGCAGTACGACATTTGTAGACAAGTCTCGGATGAAGGTGAAGCACAAATACCTTAGCATCCTCGTAGATCACAATGAGACAGGGTCCTATGCTTGGGGGACAGCCGTCTTGGCTGAACTGTACAGACAGATGGGTCAGGCCTCCAGTGCTCAATCCAAGGGTTTGCTGGTTGTCCGCTCCTGCTGAAGGTAGTATTCGTTTAATGTTTGTTTTTTTTTCGTGTATATTTTGCTTATGTATAAAACATTATGAAATTCTGGTATTTGTAGGCTTGGATATGGGCGTATTTCCATGGTCTTCGGGGTCATGCTACGCAGGACTTGGCATCCATGAATGCCTCGGCGGCGGCTATCCGGGAAAACAGCAAAGTCAAGTACCATAAGGATCATGCTCGACTAGTTTCCCTCAGACTGGTCCTTGACCAGATCACATATGCAGAGGTAAGTACTATTTAATGAGTAATTTCATCATATGTTATGCAATTATTATTTTTAAAAATACATTTGTCATTTTAAAAAAACATAGGTTCAGTGGAACCCCTGGGACAAGTTGGATCTCAACGACCCCCAGTATAGGTTAGGTCTATTTCGGGGGCCTGTAGAGTCCTTTGAGGTCAGGGAGTCGCACCATCCTGACCGATGTATGCGACAGTTCGGGTGTGTGCAAGGCATACCCGAACCCCCGATTACACCACCTACTGCGATTAGAAATGATTCTGCATCGGGGTACACTGTCACATTCGGGGATGAGGACTGCACTTGGGCCCCAGAGACCCTGCCGGATCGATTGATCACCTTAGACGAGCAGGATCGAAGAGGACTTCGAGAGTACGCATGGGATTGCAAGGATGGATATCTGACATGGTTTAATGCCATGTCACATCCTTATGTTGATTCCAGATCACCCAGGCAGGACCCACGTGCACCGTTTGACCACCGTGCGGAGCACATACAGATACCTGCGACAGCCTCTGTAGTTGTGGTACGTATTTTAGTCAATATCGCTGAAGTTATAATTATAATCTATTTTATTCTACTTATATTTACATTTTGAAAATGTAGCGGGGAAACATACTCGCCTCTGAGATATCTAGTTTCCTACGTGCATATGGTGACACTCTGCCTGCAGGACAAGCGAGGATGATGAGGGGGTGGATCAGCATATGGACTGGTGATGTAGTACCAGAGGAGGATGGGCATGTGCAATGATATGTTTGTGTTCAGTATTATATTTTGGATGTTTGTGTGATGTATATTTTGTTGTCGGTATTATATTTTGGATGTCGTAGTTTTCATGGATTTATATATTATTAGGATTTTCCAACTTAAAACGGGCTAAGACGAGAATTTGTGCGAAAACCGATGAAAACCGACTTAAAACGGGCCAAGACGAGAAATGACACGGAAATCGAGGAAAAATGACTTAAAACGGGCTAAGACGAGAAATGACACGGAAACCGAGGAAAACCTAGCTAGGGTATAGGGTTTAGGGTATAGGGTTTGGAGAGTGGATAGTGGATAGTGGATAGTGAATGTGGATAGTGGATAGTGAATGTGGATAGTTGTGTTTGAAATGGATAGTTTGGGCTCAGTTCGTTTAAACGCCTTATAACGCTGAAACTCAAAATTTCAAAATTGTAACATGATAGAAAATGAAGTCTTTAGTCATTATCAATTCTCGGAATCGAAAAAAAATCAACGAAAACGTCAACGGGCCTAATAAGGCCAAATTGAGATTTGGTGAGGCCCATTACCTAAAAACGACATAAAACGGGTTAATAAGACCTTAAACATTGAAAAACTTGAAATGTAAAAGTTGTATTTGAGCATTACCAATATGACGGTTTCGTTTTTATAATAAAATAACAAACTGAACATTTCGAAATATCTAAACAGTCACTTTCACCTAGTTACGAGTTAATCTCAAGTATATAAGTCATATAGTTTTACTAATATGTGTGTGATATCAATTCGTTACTCAAATAAACTTTACATAAAACTTTCATTAAATGTTATGAAACACTCAAATACTCCAAAATAATGACATTTCACATCTTCGTGTTGTCCATATTGCTTGATTAGTAAAACTATACGACTTATATACTTGAGATTAACTCGTAACTAGGTGAAAGTGACTGTTTAGATATTTCGAAGTGTTCATTTTGTTATTTTATTATAAAAACGAAACCGTCATATTGGTAATGCTCAAATACAACTTTTACATTTCAAGTTTTTCAATGTTTAAGGTCTTATTAACCCGTTTTATGTCGTTTTTAGGTAATGGGCCTCACCAAATCTCAATTTGGCCTTATTAGGCCCGTTGACGTTTTCGTTGATTTTTTTTTTCGATTCCGAGAATTGATAACGAATAAAGACTTCATTTTCTATCATGTTACAATTTTGAAATTTTGAGTTTCAGCGTTATAAGGCGTTTAAACGAACTGAGCTCAAACTATCCATTTCAAACATCATATCTCAAGTTTTTACTATATACCCCTTCCTTTTTCAATTTTTCAAGTATTTTTTGGCTAAATACCCCTTGCATCATGAAAACTATTTCTTTTTGCTAAATACCCTTTTCTTGTCATTTTTCGTTGTACGTCCCTCCATAAACTCGATTTTCGCGTTGTTTCTCGTTTTAATCCTGTTTTACTCGATTTGTGCGCCGTTCTTCGTTTCAATCCCGGTTTACTCGATTTTCGCGTCGTTTTTCGTTTTAATCCGGTTTTACTCGATTTTCGCGCCGTTTTTCGTTTTAAACCCTTATAGTGAATTCAGAACTTGTTTCATTTAACCCATCTAAAACATTAAACACATCCGAATTCACTACAGATCAACATCTATACTACCATAATTAATGCGATAGTCCTTCCATTGCTGCATCCTCAGCGCAAACCCGCGATCCAACCCATTCGCACTAGGATCCTTGAACATGCGCCAAACTCCAGGTACAGATGGTACGGGACAGTCTTCTCTAAGGCACACCTAAATTACAAAACATAAATACCATGTTAAGCATTAAGAAAATTGAGTGAAAATCACAAATACTTTAGTGAAAATCATACCGGTATGTAGTGGTTTGCTAAGCCCACACGAGCCATTGCATAAATTTTCAAACCATGACTGCAGCTTTGTTGATACACCTTCATCGGTACGCACAAATATGATCGGACTTTGGATAAGTATATCAAACCAACCTGAAACTTAGTGGCAAATGCTAATCCAATCATGGGCATACTCATCCAGTATCTTTTAGGACATGGTGATCTGCTATAGTTGACCTCTTGAACAAGAGCGTCAAAGTTGTTTGCCAAATCCAGGCGTAGTCTGGTCATGACTCGTCTGTAGATATCACTGTTCTCTAACAGCTCCGTAGTCAGTTCCATGCGAATGCGAGGATATTCTTGTTGGTGATGCCCCAACAACATGGCTAGTGACCGATATCCACAGTGTCCATCCGCCCTTACGTCTTGTGCATCTACAATGTATGGAAACATGAAGAGATCAACATTGTCAACCCCGAAGTCTACCCCACATTTCGTCATTGCTGGCTGAGGGATATCATCTGTAAGAGTGCAACCTGATAATCCGAACCCCTCTCCACCAGTGCCACTTGAATGACCAAACGCCTTTGTCGCAGTGCACCCAGCAACTTCAAACTCCCTCATTATAGTAGGCTCGTTGAAAGTAGGTTGTGCCGCCGTTGCTTTTCCCTTTCCCTTTTCTCTAACCGTCTTATTCTTCACCTTCGCAGCATCATTTTTCTCTAATTCTTCCCTTGCGTACTCAAACGCGCTCATCTCTCTCTCGGTTCCCCACTTCTTTCCTACCGCTCCTCTTGGTCTGCCAGGATCCTTGATTCCCGTCGGCTCCAACGCAAGACTTTGATGTGGATACTCCAACAATGTGTACAAGTCCGCTATCTGAGACCACTGACTTTCAGGAAGTTCCCCCTTTTGCCATCTATCGTTGAGCTCAATGAATCTCAACTCCCGCATGGTCTGAGGTACACCAATCTCTACCTCCCCGTTATCAAGTTCAATCCTATCCCATTGTAGCTGCCTCCAGAATCTGTGAATCTGATTGAGCTTGAATGGCTTCTTATGAATAATATGTTGCACCATCTCGTGGATGCACGGTAGGCTCTGACATTCTCGCATCCAGTAATCTTCGCAATGTTCCTCATAATTCTTCGCCTTTATATCCTCCCATATATCCCACAACTTATGCAACGCTCTATCAGACACATTATGGAATAGATGCCGAAATATCAATTTCACTTGTGGATTCATTCGTCTGAAAACCCCGGGTGTCTTGATCCGATCCTCTTCCATGGTGGCCCTCACCTTCACAATCTGGCCCTCGATGGCTGCATGGATCCTCACAACCATTCGATTAAAACCGCCTATACTTGAACCGACTATTTTCTTCAACACCTTATGCATTCCCTCAACCCTATGTTTTATTCATTCAATGTCGCGTTTAAGTAAAACAACTATTACATAATAAACTAATAAATAAATCGGAAACGTTTAAGTAAGTTAAATCAAAATTACCTGTTTGAGGTACTCGTGAAGAAGTGAAGATTATGTTCCGTCCATGCGCAAACAATGTTTGTCTTGTAAGGGATAAGACACACCTTTTCAATGTATCTGACGCCGCCGCTTCTCCAAGATGTTCTCAATCCTAGCAGTCTTTCCTCGTATTGTTCCTCCGTTCTTGATAGAAAAAGTCTCCATACTTGCGAGCACAACCTTTTCACCGATTCCTTATTTTTCAAAATTCTGGTAGCGTTTACCTCGATGTTGTGCTTGATATGAACCCAACACAAGAGGTGTTGAACCGGAAGATCTTTGAACACATATTTGATTGCAGTGATGAGAGCTAGTTCTTGATCGGTCATTATTGCAGTCGGCATTACTCCGGCATCCTCAAACAACTTTCTAAGCCTCTGAATTATCCACAAGTAGTGCATTGTTTCCTCCTTACCCGTGAATGCATATGCAATGTTGAATGTCTTATGCGTGCAAGTGAAACCGACAATCTCCACAAGAGGCATTTTATACCTGCATAATATATTTAAATAATGAAGGAAGAGGCATATGCAATATATTTAAACAAAAAAAATTTGATATACAACTATTATGTACCTATTCGTCTTGTATGTGGCGTCAATAACCACGACGTACGGAAACATCTTCAACAAGTGCAACGAGTCTTGATGGGCAAAAAACAAGATTTCCACCTCGTTTGATTTCTTCTTGCAGAGGGGATGCACTACATAGCTGCGCTCCTTCAAAAACTTCAAGGTCCATTGTGTAACAGTCAAATCTCCACGATCCTCAAAATGCAACTTCTGAATAAAGTTGGCGATTTGTTTTGTGGATGTTGTATTCCCTGGAAAGGCCGCACTCAACTGAGTAGCAATAACAGACGGTGTAGTCAAGCTGTTCGCACATACCGTCACAAATTTCACCTCATTCGGCGTCATTCGACCCATGTACGGATGGCCAATGAAGCTAGTGGAAAGCTTATGATTGTGTTGTCCGTATTTTACCTTCACATACCATCCATCTCTCGCATCCCTCGCCCTGAACCTATATCCTCGGATCTCAAACTTGCAATCCGACTTCTTATCCCTACTATCCCGCTCTGTATTAACAACCTCCTCTGTTTCGCCATCATCTCTTTTCTTTTTCCCTGATCTATACACTCCAGCATGCGAGCACATTATATTCATTTGACGCTCATTGCTATGGCGAGTCACTAATACCATCATAAGTTGTCTACCAATACTCTGAACCCAACGCCTCAAGTGTTCCTTAGTAGGAAACGTTTCTTCGGTATCAAACGAATCATAGTAATCCATACCCTATAATTAATAAAAACTACCATATTTATCACAACTAAAAGTTAAAACTACGAGTCCACATCAATCTAAACTATCACTTCTACAAATTATTTGCAACTAAATAACGTAAATAAATACGAAACGATTCTAATTAATTACTAACCGAAAAATCTCCGGCGTCGAAGTCTCCTCCTTCTTCGTCGGTATCGTCGTCTCACATCCCGTCGTCGGGTTCACTAAAATACTCTTTCTCATCCACGATCGCATCGTCTTCGTCACTCCCATGCTCGTTCTCTTCAACATACTCGTTCTCTTCACCGCTCGCATATTCAAACTCCTCACCATCACTCAAATTTGTAACTCTCCTATTTGACATTTTTGACTTCAACATCCATCCGAAGTTCCTACATTTATACACATACTACATCCCAAACGGTCATATTCTGAAAAAATAGCCGTTGGGATAATGGGCGTACAGGAAAAAATACCCCAACGGCCACCTTTTTAACTTTTGAATTTGGACAAATAGCCGTTACACCAAATAATGGGCGTACGAGTTAAAAATTGTATTTGACAACGGCTATTTTCAAACGGCTATATTATTAAAAATTATACTGTACGCAGGTTTTGGGCGTATACATACGACCGTATTCTGTATTTTGCCTCACAATCGATGTTGGAATTTTGCACTGTCAGCTGAAAACGAGCGTACGTCATTATGGACGTACGAGAATGTAGTGTGAAAAGTTGCAAAATGTAGTGCGTATAGATTTTGCCTTAATCTAAGTGTCAAATTCAAAACTATGATCCCATTGCATTAGAATACAGTACTACTAGTACATCGTATTATATTTAGGCAGCGTCTATATGCACACGTTTTTTTTGCTAAATGCACACTATTCTGTGCGGTAACAATTGCAGTACACATCTGTGCGTTAACTCTTACCGCACCAAAGGACTCAGGGACATTGTTGGAATTTTTTCTGAAACCTATACGACGCTGGTGCGGTAAGAATTACCGCACAGATCTGTGCGTTAACAATTACCGCACCAGATTAATCCCAGATTAAGCAAAAAAAAAACAGATTTTGATTAACTTAAACCCTGTGCGGTAACAATTACCGCACAGGAATTTTATTTTTTTTAATTAATAATTTTTTTTTAAAAAGTATTTAAATAATAATATCTTGTGCGTTAACTCTTACCGCACAGATCTGTGCGGTAAGAGTTAACGCACGGGATTAAAAAAAATTAAAAAAAAAATTAAAATTTTGATTAAAAAAATTCCTGTGCGGTAAAAGGTTACCGCACAGTTTTTTTTTAAAATTTTAAAATTTTTTTTTAAATTTTTTTTTGAATTAATCGCGCAGATTTTATTTTAAATAAAATATATCTGTGCGGTAAATATAACCGCACGGATCTAATAATTATCGCTTCAGTCTCATTGCTCTAGTGGTAAGGCATTGTGCATCATTTGTAAGGTCTCAGGTTCGAGTCTCAACTTCAACACTAAATCTTTTATTTTATTTGTGAAAAATAAATAAAAGAAGGATTGAACTTGAGACCTTATGCACAAATATTTGGTGTGAAACCACCACACTAATGAGTTCTCATGATATGTTTGTAATTTTATTATTACATGTTACAATAGAACTTGGTTCCATCTTATTTTATTATTAATTTTTTTTATCTTGGTCCCATATAATTATTGAATTAATTATAATAATAAATTCAAAAAAAAATATTATTCAAATAATCAGATGTTTTGTATTATTATTATTTAGCCTTTTTAATATATATTATTATTTGAATATTTTTACTATTTTTCATGTTTTGATAAATCTTTTTATATAAAAATACTACAATTATAAAACAATAAAACTTATATTACTTTTTAAGATAAAAAAAGTATGATAATCAATATTAATCTCAATTTAATCTTTCAATAAATTCTAGACATGGCAAACGACCCAAACGCTAAAAGGCCTTAAATGAGCTTAAGGCCCAATTTGACAAAACGATGTCAGAATGGAATGAAACTTGATTTCAATGCCTCTTAGAGATATTTGACCATGTGGATAACTTCCAATCACAACTTCTAACTTTTCAAATAGCACCTCCTTTATAAATATCAAACTAGTGATAACTCTCTAACTTGTCGCAATATGTATGGTCTACAACATCGATGATGATTATTGTTGACAAAATTACAAAACTTAATCTTATTAGGCATATAAAGTACCAATAAGGTCTTGCTCAAACAAAACGAGGCTCGAAACTATACGTAAACGCTAAAAGGCCTTAAAAGGCCTTAAATGGGCTTAAGGCCCAATTTCACAAAACGACGCCCAAACGATGTCGGAATGGAATGAAACTTGATTTCAATGCCTATTAGAGATATTTGACCATGTGGATAACTTCCAATCACAACTTCTAACTTTTCAAATAGCACCTCCTTTGTAAAAACCAAACTAGTGATAACTCTCTAACTTGTCGCAATATGTATGGTCTACAACATCGATGATGATTATTGTTGACAAAATTATAAAACTTAATCTTATTAGGCATATAAAGTACCAATAAGGTCTCGCTCAAACAAAACGAGGCTCGAAACTATACGTAAACGCTAAAAGGCCTTAAATGGGCTTAAGGCCCAATTTCACAAAACGACGCCCAAACGATGTCGGAATGGAATGAAACTTGATTTCAATGCCTATTAGAGATATTTGACCATGTGGATAACTTCCAATCACAACTTCTAACTTTTCAAATAGCACCTCCTTTGTAAAAACCAAACTAGTGATAACTCTCTAACTTGTCGCAATATGTATGGTCTACAACATCGATGATGATTATTGTTGACAAAATTATAAAACTTAATCTTATTAGGCATATAAAGTACCAATAAGGTCTCGCTCAAACAAAACGAGGCTCGAAACTATACGTAAACGCTAAAAGGCCTTAAATGGGCTTAAGGCCCAATTTCACAAAACGACGCCCAAACGATGTCGGAATGGAATGAAACTTGATTTCAATGCCTATTAGAGATATTTGACCATGTGGGTAACTTCCAATCACAACTTCTAACTTTTCAAATAGCACCTCCTTTGTAAAAACCAAACTAGTGATAACTCTCTAACTTGTCGCAATATGTATGGTCTACAACATCGATGATGATTATTGTTGACAAAATTATAAAACTTAGTCTTATTAGGCATATAAAGTACCAATAAGGTCTCGCTCAAACAAAACGAGGCTCGAAACTATACGTAAACGCTAAAAGGCCTTAAAAGGCCTTATATGGGCTTAAGGCCCAATTTCACAAAACGACGCCCAAACGATGTCGGAATGGAATGAAACTTGATTTCAATGCCTATTAGAGATATTTGACCATGTGGGTAACTTCCAATCACAACTTCTAACTTTTCAAATAGCACCTCCTTTGTAAATACCAGACTACTGATAACTCTCTAACTTGTCGCAATATGTATGGTCTACAACATTGATGATTATTATTGTTGACAAAATTATACAACTTAGTCTTATTAGGCATATAATGTACCAATAAGGTCTCGCCCAAACAAAACGAGGCTCGAAACTATACGTAAACGCTAAAAGGCCTTAAAAGGCCTTATATGGGCTTAAGGCCCAATTTCACAAAACGACGCCCAAACGATGTCGGAATGGAATGAAACTTGATTTCAATGCCTATTAGAGATATTTGACCATGTGGATAACTTCCAATCACAACTTCTAACTTTTCAAATAGCACCTCCTTTGTAAAAACCAAACTAGTGATAACTCTCTAACTTGTCGCAATATGTATATCGACAAGTTAGAGAGGTAAGAGATGTTTGGTATTACAAAGGACGTGTTATTTGAAAAATACGAAGTGGTGGTTGAGAGTAACCCACATGGTCAAATACCTTTAACAGTCATAGAAACCAAGTTTCAAACCATTCTGACATCGTTTGGGTCGTTTGTCAAGTCTAGAATTTATAGAAAGGTTAAATTGAGAACAATATTGATTATCATAATATTTTTATCTTAAAAAGTAATATAGGTTTTATTGTTTTATAATTATAGTATTTTTATATAAAAAGATTTATCAGAACATGAAAAATAGTAAAATATTCAAATAATAATATATATTAAAAAGGCTAAATAATAATAATACAAAACATCTGATTATTTGAATAATATTTTTTTTTGAATTTATTATTATAATTAATTTCAATAATTATATGGGACCAATATAAAAAAAAATTAATAATAAAATAAGATGGAACCAAGTTCTATTGTAACATGTAATAATAAAATTACAAACATATCATGAGAACTCATTAGTGTGGTGGTTTCACACCAAATATTTGTGCATAAGGTCTCAAGTTCAATCCTTCTCACCCTCTTCTTTTATTTATTTTTCACAAATAAAATAAAAGAATTAGTGTTGGAGTTGAGACTCGAACTGAGACCTTACAAAGGATGCACAATGCCTTACCACTAGAGCAATGAGACTGAAGCGATAATTATTAGATCTGTGCGATTATATTTACCGCACAGATATATTTTATTTAAAATAAAATCTGCGCGATTAATTCAAAAAAAAATTTAAAAATTTTAAAAAAAAGTTGTGCGGTAACCTTTACCGCACAGGAATTTTTTTAATCAAAATTTTAATTTTTTTTTTAATTTTTTTTAATCCCGTGCGTTAACTCTTACCGCACAGATCTGTGCGGTAAGAGTTAACGCACAAGATATTATTATTTAAATACTTTTAAAAAAAAAATTATTAATTAAAAAAAATAAAAGTCCTGTGCGGTAATTGTTACCGCACAGGGTTTAAGTTAATCAAAATCTGTTTTTTTTTTGCTTAATCTGAGATTAATCTGGTGCGGTAATTGTTAACGCACAGATCTGTGCGGTAATTCTTACCGCACCAGCGTCGTATAGGTTTCAGAAAAAATTCCAACAATGCCCCTGAGTCCTTTGGTGCGGTAAGAGTTAACGCACAGATGTGTACTGCAATTGTTACCGCACAGAATAGTGTGCATTTAGCAAAAAAAAAACGTGTGCATATAGACACAGCCTATATTTATCCATCTCATATTTCTCATATATGGAGTACAATTATATAAAATTGTGGCGGATAATCAAGAAATTTGACACGTGAGAATATGGACAAAACTTACAACTCTTCATAGGAAGTCTCATACAGCTAATACTCGTGAATCATAAATAAGCAACAATTTTTTTAGATAATTATTAATTATTAACTAGAAAGGAAGATAAAATCCAATCACTAATTATTAAGATACGATCCACTTACAATGCATACAAAAATTGTGATACATGCATATAAATGTTGTGGCATGCACAATGTACACAAATATTGTGACACATATGATGATACGGTGTTTTATGGTGTGAAAGAAAGGAGATAGGAAAATAAGGATTAGAGAACGCGTTATACGAGAGCTTTTGTGAGTGAAATGACTTGTCGTATATTTATCTCTCTTTGAAACACTCTTTACACCGAGATCATAAACAGATCGAGTTTTCCTTTTAGGATTTTTTCGACCCCTCTAAAGGAAGTCGAGGTCCCTATTTATAGCAGTCGAGCTACTTCTAAAACGTGTTGTCTAAGCAATTTTGATTAGTGTCTACAAGCAGGAGGTGGACATGCTCATGCAGGCAACTGATCTTTGGTAGATGACCGTGTTGATTGCATGTACGGACTCCGATTTTGCCTATGATTAGCGCGTTCACGGATGGTGTGAGCGAGATGTTTGAGACGTGTGAATGTTGCTTCCATCAACGTACATAGACTTTTGACAATGCATACATATTTTGACAATATATATATATATATATATATATATATATACAATGTTGGGTCATCAACGTTATGACGTATGCAGACGCTCGTTATGAAACTTACTCACATTCATTGTAGCATATACACACAAAAATATCCCTAATTTTCACCTAAATACATATCCTCGCCCCATCTTTCTCCCTTTAGAGTACCCCGCTACTTCTACCTTTATTCCTAGTAAAAATTTACTATTAACCTTTTGTTTGTATACAGTAGTTTGGCCTTATGAAACATGCTCATGAACATTTTTTGGCCGAACTACATTTTGGAACTTGGAAGACCAATCTAATCATCAAAAGGTGTAAA
Source organism: Oxyria digyna (assembly GCA_029168935.1). Taxonomy (NCBI): domain Eukaryota; kingdom Viridiplantae; phylum Streptophyta; class Magnoliopsida; order Caryophyllales; family Polygonaceae; genus Oxyria; species Oxyria digyna. The sequence goes on along the minus strand of JAPVLV010000001.1, from coordinate 57,701,391 downwards.
GTCTGCCATGAAATGAGAAGACCAGCTCATCAGAGTTAGTGTTTACATAAAACAGGGATGAAACCAGCTTTGAGTTGCAATTCACTTTCCATTCTCCTTTGAGAAATATTGTCCTCTAGGATTACAACCACCTTTTCCCTCTTTTTGTCCCCTTCAAAATCAGAGGATAAATACAAATGGGTCATATAACTTTGCCCATTTAACTACCTGGGCCAGGAATAATGTCAAAAACAGCCCAGTCTGAAAGTCCAATCCATGTTTATGAAAAATGAAGGACAACTACTTGCTTAGGAAATTACTTCACAAAAAGATGATTATATATAGAAACACTAGACTGAGATCAAGCAAAAACAAAACTGACAAAGTATCCAACTAACATGGATTTATATACACATAATTCCCCAAAACACAGAAGAGTTAGAACACTTAAACCATGCTAGCATCTCGATCTTCACCACTGTCTTCTCTTCTTATCTTCAGTACAGAAGGGGGTTTCAAGCTCCAACCAGGAGAATTATAATCAACTTGAACATCAGCAGACGTGCTACATTCGCGTGGTAGAGGAGTCAATCTTGAAGAGTAAGTTTCCTTCCTAACAAACTCATTCTCCACAATTTCATAATAATCTGCAGTCCTAACCTCTTGAGCTAAAGAACACCAACAACAACAAAGCCACTTCATACAATCTGCCATTTCGGGTTTCCAACAGAAAAAACCAACATTGCCATCACTTTGTGAAAGATTGAACTTTTTCCTCATCTGGATCCTCCAGAATCCTCCATACAACAAACCAAACAAGCATAGCAGGATACCAGTAATTCCTAGAATCTCTCTCATCGCGTCATTCTCAATATTTGCAGCTGCAAGATTAAAAATCCAGAATGGAGCTGTGCATAAGAGAATAAACGTAGCTATATGAACGTACATGTTTCCAAACCCGAGCCTCTCCATGTTCCATCCAAACACACAAAATGTGCAGAAGATTGAAAGATACGCTACTCTAAAATCTTCCCACAGATCAAACAGATTCCCTTTCCATTTGGGCATCTCCTCTACATTTTGATAATTTTTCGGTGTAAATGAAAACATTTTCTCGTCTTTGATTGGAGTTTCACAATTCAACTCATCAGATTCATAGTCTTTACCAAGAGGGCTGAGAATGCAGTACAATCCCGCCATTGCAGGTGCTGTAATAGCAACTGAAACGCATATTCCAACTCCATAAGCTGGCCTTTCAGATCTTTTATATCCTAAATTGAGTCCACATAAGGCATACTGAGCAAAGCAGTTGAGATGAAGTAAGAGAATGACTACCATCATGTGCATCCATTCATGTGGCTTGTAAGTCCCATTCTTGCAGTAAATCTCTCTCAGTTTCAAAATATCATCCGGCTTCCACCTAAGCAAAAGCACGAGGTGGTGGAGGCGCTTTGGATGTTGGTACAAGCACATGAGTGTGAACAAGGCGTTGAGAATCTGGTTATTAACCTCAAACCACTCATCTCTTTTGGATTTTTGCTTTATAACATGATTTAGCATCCCGGTCATGACAAGGAATAGGATTGCACCAGAGACGGCAACACATGCTACCCAAAGAAGCAAGGCCATGTTTAATGGATTTTTAATCCATTTCTTACCAATTTGCAGCATGGAACGACAATCAAAGCTTCTAACCATTTCATACGTGAAACTCTCTTCTAGATCTTTTGTTTTTGTAGAAGGAACAAAGCGAGAAACTTCATCTCTTTCCTCAGCAATCTGCCGAAACTTTTTGCTGGTGCCTCCAAACTTGAACAACTTTAACTTGTTGGTATAGCTCAGACGGCGTTCACTAGATTCTGTTTGAGAATTCTCATCACTAAGCAATCCTTTTCTAGACGTCGAGACACTAAGAGGAGCTATACCGTGGTTTTTATAGCCATTTGGGGTCATATTATCCCCAGCTTCTCCATCAGAAACCACGGCTTCCTGGCCACTGCCATTCAAAACCATTTTGCTATCAAAATATCGAGGAAGTATCTTTTTGACTCCTGTATGAAACCCAAAACCCGAAGCCTGAAATTCGAAATCCTACTATGTAAGCATGATCCTACATAATCTCAAGAGTCAAAATGTACAGTGTTCCATTGATGCAGCCAAAGCAGTACCTAAAACCCCTTGCAAAATCACAAACATTTGGTAATCAGCTCTACTGCCTCAGATTATTAAGTAATGTTCTTGCTACAAAGTAATGCAATGGTTGAAAACTAAACAAGAGAATAATTCAACTAATATCACAATAGAGCCCCAGATCCAAAAGCAAATGTGTATATCAGCGCAAGAAGAACTCAATCTGACATTATACATTTATGCAGTGATGAATATTTTAATAAACATGTCAAAAAAAAGGAACTTCCTGGATGCATGACTCAAGCACTAGTGCTCTACTGAATTGCGTCCTTACGCAGCACTATGTACTAAAATCACATTAAACTAATTGCATTTGTTAAAAGATGAAAATATAACGCGAGAAATATACTAGAGCCTACAGAAAGTAAATTTGAAAATCCAACTTACAAGTAGCAATTTAGCTATGTAGCCAGTGGTTGATAATCCGGATAAATAAACTGAACAACTAGTCCATATGAAGCAAAGGCAGTAAATTTCAGAGTTATTGTGCTCTTTCACGGGAAAACTGAAGCAATACGGAAAGTATCTATCTAGTAAAAACAGACCGACGGAGCAATTATGACTATAAAGCGAGCATCATCAGCTGAAATTTAGCTGTTTGAGACATTTTTGAAGAGAAGAATTTTCTACAGAAAGCAACGGCGTAGAATTAGGGAGAGGCGAAACAGAAAGGGATGTACCATTGTAAAGTGGTTTGGAACAAATTCCATACGAACGGGCAACGCCAAATGAAGAGTGAAGAGTTGAGCTGAAAAGCAAAACATAAAAGGAGTTGAATTCAAAATTAGAAAATTCTACGGTAGTTTAGAGAGAGGGAAAGAGAGTGGATGGAGGTGGAAGAGAGAGCACGCACTTTGGCCTCCGAGCTCCGTGAATCATGAATTCGTGGAAAGTAGAGTATTCAAAACAAATGCGATGAACATTGTCAGATTTAAAATTATTTATTTATATATGTACCGTTATTACGCGAATATATAAACGCTTGAAATTTATTCAAATCAATAAATAATTATCAAATTTTAATACATATAATTATTTGAAAAATTGAAGAACTGTCATGCAATAAAAGATAACATTTTTTTCTTTTATTTTCTAAAGGTGTATGGTAATTAACCTATTGTAAAAAAATGTTTGAAATAACTAGATATTATAACTTTTTTTTATTATAATAAATTTATATATTTAATTTTTACATCGATTAAGCTTAGGTTATTAATTTAAAGCAGTAGCCCATTGTTAGTACATGACGTTGCCAATGACTAAGATAGCTTAAACTTTGAGATTTTAGGTAATTGGTCGTATATTTGAACAACTTTCTTTATAGAGTACATTTGAGCCAAATTTGGCTAGCTTTTGATTATTGAATTACTCAAAAGTAAATTATAGTATAGACTTTAGAGGAAGAAGTGTCTGATTTGAATTTCTTCACGCGCCCACAACTAATCAGAACGCTTATTCTTCTCCTTCTAGAAACTTGACACCTAAACCGTTACTTTGCCAAGAAAATGAAGGTTGTTTCCATATCATAATGATACCATTAACCAGAAGTCTTAAGCCATAAACTGATTTACATACATACATAACATAACAATAGCTAGCTTTTACTCTTTAGCCCTCTCCAGCGCTAAATCCAGGACCGCTCGAAAGAACTGACGAGGATACATGGGTGGCTCCTCCGTTAGCGCCTGGAAAATTCACTTTCATCAATAACTGAAGGACTCATTTAACATAAAAAATTCCATACAAAAACATATGCATTATCGTGGATCAAGCATGCTAGATTCACTACATAAGTTGACAAAGTTGAGCTCACCTGATGAATTAAAACAGTGGACGGGGTCATTCCTGGAATGGTGTTAACTTCTATCACCAACACCTGTAAATGTTACAATTGGTGCGAAATTTCTAGATCCAAATTTGAATAACCCAATAAAGATCAAGAAAGAAAGGATGATGATATTGATACCTCCCCATTGTCGACATTAACAAATGCATCAATGCGAGAAAATCCTTCCAATTCAAGAGTATTGGCTATGAGTTCAATCCGTCTTTTACACCTCTCCAAAGCCTCCTCACTTGATCCATCAACAAAAAGCCAACACTTAGCACAAATAATATGAACCTCGCCAATTGTTTGTTCATGCGAGCAAAAAATCAGTTAATAAGGACTTGCCTTATAATTGACGGTGGTGGCGGAGTCAAATTAATGCCAGTTCCACCTGTCAAGTCATTGCATTAATCGGTTGAATAACATTATTAAAATCATATTTAGAGGAAAAGATACCTTGAAATTTCTCTTCAAGAGATAAGATGTCTCCAGATTCTTTAACGGTCACACTAGGACTCAATGAACGCATTGATCCATGTTTTCCAATGACACCAACCGTTATTTCAACCCATCTACTTCGTCCCTCCCACACTAGGCCATTTGCATTTGTGGATTTGGATGACATCTTAATCTCATCAGTCTCAATGAAAGGTTCAAATATTAAGAGCTCTGGAGGAGGGTTTGGCATTTCAATCAATCCGTGTGACTGAAATTAACAAATGAGATCAAAGAGTTGTGAAGAAGAATGAATCCATTAAGAAATGAAGTTCTCACATATTAAGAGTAATTTCTACCTTTGAGAAACTGTTTGAAGGAATCTGAAGAAGACAGTTTTTCAAAGCCTTTATGTAAATAGCCAAATCTTCTTCACAACTGCATTGTGAGAAAACAATACTGTTAGAACTATATATAATCCAGCCAATTTAAAGGCTTTAATTACATACCATAATCTTGCAACACCGGTAGAGCACCCATCCCTAGCGGGTTTAACACACAAAGTTTCACTATCAAGTTTTGAGGTCAAATTTTTCCAGGTACCAAGAATATTAGAGCTAATAAGCTCATTTCTTTCCGCCACCTCCTTTTTTATTGTAAGAACTCCATAATCTCCAAGCTGATAAGATAAAGAAAGACCAATCAAGCTTGATGTAGAGAGTTAAAGATGATCTAGAATGAAAACTTATCGGGTCTAAAATCGACATACATGCTGAAGAGCCAAAGATGTTGCAACTTTATCCATGCAAATTTTTGAAGCCATCACTCCGGGACCTTTCAAGCCACATGGTTAGTAAAAAAAGGTTGTAAGCATCATTCATTTTATTTACAGTTCACCAGATATTATTGTTTAACTTTTACCTGTGTAAGGAACTCCCTCAACTTCAAGCAAGGATTGAAGTGTACCGTCTTCACCAATGCCTCCATGCACTAATATATATAAAAAAATTAAATTACTATGTCCTTCTAAGATACAGACAATGGTTTAAAATGAGAAAAAAGAACCTGCAATGAAGACTGTAGCATCAACTTCCTTAGCTAGCTTGATCCAATCCGCCAGTGAATATCTTACAGGTAGCTGATCAGGTATATCAAACCCAGTAAACCAGCTTTGTTTACCCAAGCCTTCCATAAGATTATCCATTACTTTTCTCCTTAAGCGAGATGTTAATTCAGCAGAATCCGGCTGAGTTACTTCATCGCATGCTGCCAATACTTCTTCTGTTGTATGCCTCAGCACAAGAGTATAACTGCAACAAGCAAACAACAAACAACAAACAACTTTATCACTCGATTTAATGCAGAAACAATGAAGCATGGATGAAAGAAAATATCAAGGAAGAAAGAAAATTGATGAAAATCCAAATACACCATGCATACATCAGAAGACACCACAGAATTTATAAATCACATTCTCAATGTCTGCTCTCCTCTATAATTGAACCGCTATAGTAATAATAAGAAAAGCAGATGGCTGCAAAAAATTCCTTTTGCATGTTCCCTTATCATCTAACAAAGCTTTAATCTAGCGTAAGAAAAGGTGACAGCTGGAATAGATGCCAGCATAAAGAAATTTTCACTCTCTAGAATATATCAAATGATTTAGTCAGCTTAATCCACACTTCAGACTAGGATATAACCTTCTAATTGTTATATAGGCATAGTTGCACCCTTGCACAGGATAAAATCAACAATTTCAAGTATAATTGCTCTAATTAACCTCCATACATTGAAAACAGGAAATAGTACCCATATAAATACCAGGATTTTTATTTTACAAATTAAAAAAAAAAGGAAAGGAAAGATAAATACTTACGGCAAGGACCATACTGATCTAGCGACCATGTCCACATCTTTTTCGTCTGTTTGTTTAGAAGATCCCCTTCTCGTCGCCAGCAAACATGGAGTTACTTCAAGCTGAAAGAGAGACAATTTTCAGGCATGTGATCACTTCTGAACTAAATGAAAGGTGTACTTCAGCGGTTTCAAACAAACACACAAGAAAGGTTTTCATAACTGCCATATTAGAGGGCTAATATTTTCCGTGCACATTTATAGGTTGATATCTAAATCAAGTATGCTGAAAAGTGATGAATACTCACATCACCAAATTCTTGCAAGTGAAGCCATACATTTGTCCCACTCATTAAGGATACTTGTCTCTCTGAAGTGTCACCTCCAAAGATCACAAAAACTTTCCGGACTTGTTTTCTCGAGTCAACTGAGTCAGCTAACTCAGAGCACTTTTCCGTTCCAAGCAAGGTATTCACTTCACCATTATAGGATGCTAGACTTGGAAATCGTAAACATGCATGTCGTAGAATGCTTCGCAGAATGTTTGAATGGGAAAATCCAACCTGCAGTTTTACATTATAAGCTTAAATCATGGGATTTCAAATACCATAGGAAATGAATTTACTTATATGTGTTTGGTTGCGTTTTTTATCATTGAAATTCCCATGTATTCAAAATCTTTGGATTTTTCAATTCCTCAATAATGGGGGAATTGCACTTACCATGAGGGGGTGCATAAGAGCAATTCCACCATTTATATTTGGAAAGTTTAATTTATTTTTTCTTTTTATTTAACACTTCTCTTATATACCCATAACCTAAAATCATTATAAATAAAAATAAGGGCTATAAGAGTAATTTTATTTAAAATGCTATGATTTTCATTCCTAATAAGTAAATTAAACCCAAACACTATTTTCAAAATCCCATGAAATACAATTCCATGGAAATGTAATTCATGAGAATTCATTTCACATGAATTGTTTTTCCCTTCTTCAACCAAACGAGCACTAAGAAACAATTGCCAGTTCCAACAGCATGCTACGAGAATGGATTCACCGTTCCAAAACAGGATCAGACTGATGTTTATACTAATACTAATATTTTGTAAGATAAATCAAGCAAAAGTAATCAAGATAAGATTATAAGTTATTTTTTAGAATTTATTACAGTCTAGTCCAAAGCAGCTCCATCTAGTCCTAGTCGAGGCAATTCTAGTTCAAAACCGGAATAAGCTGTCTATAGCCACAAACATTCCTGTGGGTGAACCATATTAACCTAAAAATATTCTCAAAGGTATCCACAAACATACCTTTGAAGATTGCTGAAATAGAAAACTGGTCTGCTCCATCCCACTAATCTGTAAAGACATATCAATCAGGTATATCATTACATGCTCTAAAGCAGTAAAATGAAGGAATTTTGTGGGACTGTACATCCAAGATGGCCTATTGCCCTTACCAAATTGATATCTGTGAATAATACCATCCCGTGATCGGTTCTGCCAAATGTTTTCCCTGTGGAAGATATGTGTGAAGAGGAAGGCAAATACCAACCATCAATTCTGGCAAAATCACACAATCTTAGTCGTTGGAACAACAATGATGCTCCCTCTTGGATATTCTCAATCACTTGTAGAGGAAAATGAGGTGGAGTATGGTATGCAACCTTCGGCATAAACAATTCTTTAGATACAAAATCCAAAATGAAGTATGCCCCATATTAGTCAATTATACAATCGAACTTTGTAAAATGTCAATTAATACAGATCAAACGCAGAGTGAATTAATAATGTGGAAAGAACAAGTAAACCAAGAGACTTCACAATTTTGTGTACCTGTTGGGTTGGCAAATACTTCCTTCTGAAATTAAATATTGCATCCTTCTCCAATGCATCAAATTTACCTTGAAGTTGAAGCTCTACCTGCCAATTTTCTTTTCTAATTTAGTTCAATTAGAGGCATGTATGTCATCCGAAACACCCAAAATATTCAAGCTCGGAATAAACAAAACTAGACCGCATAAATTGAAACAATTGTCTGCTAAGATTTTTGTTGCAGAAGGTATTAACGTTACACAATTTAAACAAATGACAGACTTGATGGATGAACAGAGTTAAGGGAATGCTAACATAACATAAAACTAGCATTTTTCTATTAAAAGGAGAGAGAAGACACAATTTGATTAAGCAAATGCAAAGAATAAAATCAAATGAAGTAAATAACTCACTTCTGTAGGCAATAATACAACAGGACGGCAATCAAATGCAGAACCCACATCAAGGACAATCGCAGTAAACTCCCTCCCACCTTCAAGGAAAATCTCAATAAGGACTTTGTCATCAATTTCCTGTAACAAAGGATACACAAAATCGTAAAGTTGCTGACACGTATTTTCTGCTTGGTATTTGCAAATGGATAATCAGGAAACAAAACAAAAACAACTTAAACAACATGGTTGCTTTCACCAAAGAGAATGAAAATCACTCTAGCTGACAAAATGGTTTCAGATTCCAGTAGCTGTTTTTTGACACTTGCACACAGGAGAAAACCTACCTCTGAAATGATTTGACGAGCTTTACTCCAAGAATCATCAACTCCATATGCAACACTGACACCAATGCTTGATCCTGCTCTTGCTGGTTTGACCTATAGGGGAAAATAATAATTGAAAATCCTACTTTGGATCATCTGAGGTACTGTCAACTTGTACGGAATCTGATCTTTACCACAACTTTCCCTACTCTGGTATCCAGCTGATTCTCTTGAAACCAGTTTGAGAGATTTTCTTTACTAGTTGATTGACTGTCCTAAACGAAAATTTACAAGCACATAAATATTTAAAACATTCTATTTTCTTCATGTGAACCCAATTTGAAAAGACAAGAAAAAGCGATACCTGTAGAACAAAATTAGGAACTGTCAAGAATCCTTGTTTTTCAAGCTCCATTGAAGCTTCATACTGGATAGTTACATTAAATTGAAGCAATTAACATCTAGTGAGAAAATCAACTAATGACTAACTTAATGAACACAATTACCCAATAGTCCAATAGATTGAGTTATAAGCTGTGCACTAAGCTTCTTCGTGCTATGAGAAACTAGTTTCTTTCGCCATACCTTATCAAATGCTTTGCGACATTCTTTGGATCTGGTGCCAACGAATGGGATGTTTGCCTTCTCCAATAACTCCTAAAAAGTTCAAACATAAGGTTATTCATACCAGAAATATTTAACTCAAAACAAACTACTCAAACAAAAAAAAAATCATTAAGAAAGCTGATGTAATACTTGAATACCACCATCCTCGCCAAACCGTCCATGTATAACAGGAAAAACAATGTCCACTGAAGCCGTGAGATGTTCTGTAAATTCAGACAAAGAGCTGAAACCTTGGGCAAGGCTGTGTGAACATAGGCAATGTGTAACACTTGAACAGCTTAGAACTGATGCCAAATAAAGCACTGGGAAAACTGTAATATTCAAATACAAAACCTACCTTTTGAGTTTGAAATCAAAATCAGCTGGCGTATTGGAGTACACCTATATAATTTCAAAGTATCCGTACCACAAACTTTATCATAGAAGCAGATATTCCTTTCAAGTAACTTGGGAAATAATGATGAAGCTAACCTGAGCTGAAGATATAGCATAAGCATTAAGCTTAGCATCGATATAATAGCAGCTCACAATCAAATCATTCCCCTGAATATGTTGCAGATCCTCATATAAACACCAGCTTATCAGGCTATAATAACTTAAATTTGGAGTTGGAACTTTACCTGGATGTGATCAAGAACTGATCTAGCGGAATTCAACGAGATACCCCGCTCGACGGAGGGACCGCCGCACACCAAACCTACTCGAAGAGCTCTCCTCTTCTCTTTCATACTCCAATCTTCCACCGCAGTCTCTAATTCCATTCTTCCACCAGAGCATCGGACATTTCCAGCAGATGACAACGACGACAACCAGCAGCAGCTTAAACCTCTGAGATTCTGCCTCGGCGGAGCAATTTGAATCAGAGGCGGCAAGGGAATCTGACAAGTATTACGGGTGGTGCTAATCGGAGATCGGAGGGAAAGGAATTGATCGGAAGAAAGTGGAAATTTGGAGGGAAACGCCATCGAAGAGCGCGGAGACTGAAATTGTGATCTGGAAGGAGTGATCGCAACGATGAAGTCACTCCCTAATATCACTGTTATAAAATACCCAGCTTACGTCATCTTTTCAATTTCTTACGTCATTTGAAGATATAAAAGCTCACTCTGTAACTGGCCAACTCAAATTGCAGAGAAAGATCTGATACAAGATAAACTGAATCCCAACAAAATGGAGTAACCAATTCAAAATTGCAAGACTGCCTAGATATCAACACACTGTATGTACGTCAAGCTCAAACTATGTTTTTTTTCTTGATCAAAAGGCTCAGGTGAGATCGTCTTCCTCTAGCTCCTTGGCTCTCAGATTTTCTTTCACTCTCAGCAACAGTCAGCAACAGTGTTGTTTTCCATGAATCCTGAATCATTCAGAAAAATCAGATGTGATGCGGGAGCATCTGAGCTATCATCAAGGACGCCTCGTCCTAAATCTAAAGATGTGCTAACCACTGGAGCTAGGGCTAAAGATCGCTATGAGCCATCATTCAAGTCATTGATAGTAGCCCGAGCTCGTATTGTAGCCATTCAAGCTCATAGAGATCCGGTTCGAGTCAAGATGAGAAGTCAAGTACTGAAGATGAAATAAACTAGACGTCAAGACGAAACTCTAGGCTTTGGAATCGCTCAATTCCGATCTCGGACGAGAGAGAACGAGCCGTTTCAAAAAGAGCAGTCGACGACATGTCTACAACCGCGCCCGCGGCTCCATAACCGCACCCGCGGCTCATTCAAGTCAAACCCGCGCCCGCGGCTCCATAACCGCGCCCGCGGCTCATTCGCCGAGGCCTCCTTCTGAAACATTATTTTCGGATATACTTTTATTTGTTTTACGGATTATTATTTTAGGATATACTTTTATTTACTTATTTCTTTTAATTGGCCACCTTATGAACCCTATATAAGGTTTGCCCTAGTTATTGTTTAGCCCCCCCCCCAGACTTTGATATTGAATACAACGTTTATCGTTTTTCCTCCCAAAAGAGAGCTTTTGTGAGCAGAGTGCCCCGTGTGCATTGTCGTTCAGTTGGCCCTAGTTGTGCTTGTGTGTGTCAATCTCCTCCATAAGGTTGGTGCTATCGGGACTCCATAGAGCAACCTCCAGGTGCCTTGACCCACCAAAGTCATTGTGTTTGGTTGTAATCATCCGTTGGGGTTTCTTCATCATTCGGTATGGTTCTTGTTCTTAAGTTCAAGGGTTTTATCGTTGTTTGATTTGGTTCCAATTGGCCTATCATTCGACTTATCCTTCTTTCATCTCATATCTAATTCCGCCTTTCTTCTCTGTTTGAGTTCCTATTCGAGTTTGGTGTCTAGGTCGGCAACTGCGGCTTATCCCCGCATCAAATTGGTATCAGAGCTGTGTTGACACCATTCGTCTTCACAAGAACATCAAGAGACCCCCTATCCAGAAAATCACAAAAAGAGTCAGCTTTTATTTTCTTGTTTGTCAGTTTCTTTCAGAAATTGATTTTGAGTCTTCCATTGCTTTGATATTTCTTGTTGAGTCATTACAGGTTGTGTGCAAGAAGCTTGGATCGATTAGTGTTGGTGGAGATCGAAAGATTGGAGTTTGGAGCACCCTTGTTCCCAAAATCCATTCAGCCCTTCATCCATCTCAAAATCTATCCATCCCTACCAAAACGCAGCCATCAGAAACCCAAAAGAATTGCTGGAATTTCTTTCCTTGAAGCCCAAACAAGATCTTCAAAGAAGGAAATCTTATCTTTCTACAAGGGAATCTTATCTTTCTATAAGGGAATTTTATCTTTCTACAAGGGAAATCAAGTTAGTTGTTATTTTTATTTATTTTCAATTTTGCTGAGATTAATATCTCACATCAAGTCTGTAATTTCGTTTTGTTTAGTTGAGACAAAAAAAAAAAAAAAATACAAAAAAAAATAAGAAGAATCGAAAAGTCTCAAAGTTAGTAGTTTGTTTTACGTTTTGTTGAGTCAAGTCTAGTTTCATTGATATTGTTTAAATCGGATCTCAAGAACTCAAAGGAAATCGGGTTGAACAAGCCCGAACGGAAGTGAGAAACCACAGGACGCGCCAGAAACCGCGCCCGCGGTACCTTAGCCGCACCCGCGGCTTAGCCTCAGAAACCGCGCCCGCGGTACCTTAGCCGCACCCGCGGCTTAGCCTCAAAAAACCGCACCCGCGGAATTCAAGCCGCACCCGCGGCTTATCCTCAAAAGCCACAGTTCGAAAAATCTTCAGATACGAGCCTCAATTGTTACCTAACCCTCCCGACTCCGTCTTCGATCCTTCAATCGACATCAGTCGGAACAAGTTAAGGTACGCTTCCTATTGGTTTTTCTTGAAATTCGAAGCTTAACTCATATCTCTGTTTTGCATTCTCATTCTTGCAAAACGCCTTCGAGTCTTATTTTCTTTCTTTCATTGAGTCAGTCTCTTGTTTGAGTCAGAACCTTACAGTCGAAACCCCACACTACGCTAGCCATCTCCATCTCTACCATCATTCATATATTGCTAGGAGTTAGGTAGTTTCAACTTAGTGGGTTATTGATCCATACAAGTCAATTCATCAAAGAAAAGCTGGTTGCAAGGACAATTGAGAGAGAGTGCAGAGGAAAACATACGAGAGTAAACACTAGCGAGTTGTTTTCATTTACACTCACTTAACATTGTTCTGTGTTAGTCCTTTCTTTGATAATGGACAGGTTAGTTTATCCCAAAAGGAGACCCCCAAGGGACCCGACAACTAGCCCTGTCACCCTGCAGTTGATGAACTCCTTGGACAAATTTAATGAAAGGTTTGTTAGTGGACTTGCTACAACCATCAGACAGGAGCTTCATCATAGACGCCAACATGGTACCCCCAGGGGTGCTGAAATCCCAGCTCCAAGGGAGCGATATCACACTCCTAATGCTCCTTTACGTCATTCTAATAGATACAGTGCTACTAACCGTTTTGATAGATTTCAGGCTTTAGGTGATGATGCATATTTTGAAAAGGAGTATGATGAGAATGAAGGATGGCGATCCTATTGCCAACAAGGAGGGTACCAAGGAAGGAGAAGAGAGCCTGAGCAAAATGGAGTTGGGAAGATCAAGGTGAAGATCCCAAGTTTTGAGGGCAAGTGTGATCCAGTTGTCTACATGGAGTGGGAGACGAAGATTGAGCAAATCTGGAATCGTCACAACTTTCCCGAGCATAAGAAGGTGCGACTTGCATCTTTGGAGTTTTATGGCTATGCTCTAGTTTGGTGGGACAAATTAGTGAAAGCTCGAGTTGGAAATGGAGATTATCCCATTGCTACTTGGGACTTAATGAAGAGGAAGATGAGAGCTCGATTTATTCCCCCACACTACACTAGAGAGCTTCTACAGCGACTTGAGAATTTGAAACAGGGATCAATGGGAGTAGAAGAGACCTTTAATGCTATGCAAATAGCCATGGTCAGGGCCAATGTGATTGAGGATGAAGAAGCGACAATGGCAAGGTATCTTCGTATTCTCAATTCATTTTTGGCTAATGAAATTGAAATGTTTCTATATAGTTCTATGGATGAGTTGCTGCACATAGCCATCAAAGTGGAAAGGAAGACTAAGTATAGGAATCAAGGGAATAGGAATGCACATGGTTCTTCCAACACTTGGAAAAATCAGCAAGGACGTAAGGATTCTTATTATGGACGAGATGCCTCTTCCAAGGAGCTACAAGGAGATAGGGATAGACCAAGAAGTGACACCCCTCCGGCTGCACCACGAGCCAAACTTGGACCCAAGGGAAGTACTTCTAACCCTTCTACTAGAGCTAGAGATATTGAGTGCTTGAAATGTAGAGGGAAAGATCATATGATTAATGCCTGCCCTGATATGCTTATTCACCTAGAACAAATTGAGATTGAATATGAAAAAGGTGATAGCATTGATGATGTTGTTTGTGTTGATGATCTTAAAACTGATTTAGATAATGAAGTTGAAATTGAGTATGAGCATGTTGATTCAATTGATAGGAAAGATTTGCATGTACAAACTGCTCATTGCGTTGAAATTCTAGGAGAAACTCATTGTCTAGATAAAGTTGAGGATTGCAACATGATTATTGATGAAGGTAGTTGTGGTAATATTGCTAGCATGGAATTGAAAACTAAATTGCAAATTGCTACATTATGCTACCCTAGTCCTTTAAAACTGCGTTGGATTAATGACTGTGTTGATTGGAACTTGAACAAGCATGCTAAGGAAGCCATGACATTAGAACATTATGATGATATTTTATGTGATGTTGTGCCTATGCAAGCTTGTCAACTTTTATTGGAATATCCATAGCAGTATGATAAAAGAGTTGCTCATGATGGCTTTGCTAGTTGTTATTCGTTTACCTTCCCTAGAAAAGATGTTGTTCTTCCACCAATGGTTCTCTTGCAGGTCACTGATAAGTATGACAAGAGGAAGGACAAGGACAAAGGAGCTAAAGGAATGAATGAAAGCAATGCACTCCAGCAACAATCCATCGTTTCCTCAAGGTGGAGCTATGCACTCAAGGCATTCAAGAGGAAGTTGTGCATTAAAGAGGATGACGCCTATGAAGATCGTCCAATCATTCATATCAAATATGATTCGAGGTCGAATCCTTTTCAAGAAAGGGAGAATGATGCGGGAGCATCTGAGCTATCATCAAGGACGCCTCGTCCTAAATCTAAAGATGTGCTAACCACTGGAGCTAGGGCTAAAGATCGCTATGAGCCATCATTCAAGTCATTGATAGTAGCCCGAGCTCGTATTGTAGCCATTCAAGCTCATAGAGATCCGGTTCGAGTCAAGATGAGAAGTCAAGTACTGAAGATGAAATAAACTAGACGTCAAGACGAAACTCTAGGCTTTGGAATCGCTCAATTCCGATCTCGGACGAGAGAGAACGAGCCGTTTCAAAAAGAGCAGTCGACGACATGTCTACAACCGCGCCCGCGGCTCCATAACCGCACCCGCGGCTCATTCAAGTCAAACCCGCGCCCGCGGCTCATTCGCCGAGGCCTCCTTCTGAAACATTATTTTCGGATATACTTTTATTTGTTTTACGGATTATTATTTTAGGATATACTTTTATTTACTTATTTCTTTTAATTGGCCACCTTATGAACCCTATATAAGGTTTGCCCTAGTTATTGTTTAGCCCCCCCCCCCAGACTTTGATATTGAATACAACGTTTATCGTTTTTCCTCCCAAAAGAGAGCTTTTGTGAGCAGAGTGCCCCGTGTGCATTGTCGTTCAGTTGGCCCTAGTTGTGCTTGTGTGTGTCAATCTCCTCCATAAGGTTGGTGCTATCGGGACTCCATAGAGCAACCTCCAGGTGCCTTGACCCACCAAAGTCATTGTGTTTGGTTGTAATCATCCGTTGGGGTTTCTTCATCATTCGGTATGGTTCTTGTTCTTAAGTTCAAGGGTTTTATCGTTGTTTGATTTGGTTCCAATTGGCCTATCATTCGACTTATCCTTCTTTCATCTCATATCTAATTCCGCCTTTCTTCTCTGTTTGAGTTCCTATTCGAGTTTGGTGTCTAGGTCGGCAACTGCGGCTTATCCCCGCATCAAGATGTCAGAATAACACAGACTCGGGAAAAAAGTGTGCATTTGAAAATATAGATATTCATATACCAGAGGGCTCAAGCTATCATATTCCTTGAGAATATTAGTGAACTTTTCGACATTCTCCTCATCAACTGCACGAGCTAAGTCCTGAGGAGAAAATCAGAAGAGATTGTTGTTTCACCTGTAAACTTTACATTTTGACAAATTTTATCCATGTAAGCAAGTCACGGAAACCTTACAGCTAAGAGTTGATATTCTCGAGTTCTTGAGAAAGAGGGATCCATGTCCTGATAACGCTCTAACGCATTGGTTATGGAAACAGGATCTCCTTTGCACATTTGGCAAATCCCAGCATTAAGAAGATGCCCTCTAACTCCATACCTCAGCAAATTATTATGAACAGACTGACTGGCAATTTCCTCAAAAACCTCAGTCGCCTTAGCATATCTGAAAAAATGTTCATATGAATCCAATCTCAAAACATAAGCAAGATAATGAATTTAGAGAATCCTTACTGTTGTTGTTGAGCAGCAAACTGTGCAACTTTCTGCCTGCATTGATTTGCAGACGATGTCACTTCTTCACCTTGGAAAAAATCAGCAGCCTTTTCAAAATACACAATAGCCTGATCAAGATCTTGATCTTGCTCATATAATTCCCCAATTTCCTGAATACAACAATGAAAAATCTTAATATAATGTCTTAGAAAAATTAACTTTGGGTAGTAGATCTAAAAAGAAGACGTTGTCACCTTAGAATATCGTGCAGCCATGTTAAATCTTCCGAAATCACAGAATAACTCAACTGCTTGCTCCAAAGATTTTATGGCCTCTGCACTCAAATAAGTATCAACAAATATTATAGTGAGTTACAACATTTACTACAGGAAAAACATTTATACGACGCAATCGAGAGACTCACGTCTAGGAGAGATCTTCTTATAACAGTTTGCAGCATCCACATAAGCGCCTGCAACATCATGCTTGCTGCCGGTCTAAAATTTTGAGCCATTAGCACTAGTTTTTTTTTTTAAAAAAACGAAATGAATTCACAATAAGATGAACCACAAATCTACCCTCAAATGACAATCAGCCAACTTGTTGTAAGCTGTTGCAGCTTGCTCCCCTGGAAAAAATTGCCATATTTTATCAAAATTTTATCTATGTCCGGATTTATTTTATAAATTCGAAAGACTTATTTTTCGCTGGAATAAAAAATCCAATTTAGCATGAACCAACTAGAGAAGTAATCGGAATCTAGGTTTGGCCGATTTGCTTAATTACAACGGAGACCACCCTAATTCTTGAACAATTAGAAAACGAGAACAAATCAGATACATTGAGGAACAGGAAAAAATAACAAGGGGAGAAAAAATGATACAAGATTTGGCAAGTTTGTAGGAATTGG
The DNA here is from genome assembly GCA_029168935.1 of Oxyria digyna. Taxonomy (NCBI): domain Eukaryota; kingdom Viridiplantae; phylum Streptophyta; class Magnoliopsida; order Caryophyllales; family Polygonaceae; genus Oxyria; species Oxyria digyna. Next base: position 57,683,979 of record JAPVLV010000001.1, on the reverse strand, counting down.
CGGCTTTCTGATACAAGTCAGCGACGTCTTCGAATTTGGATCCGAAGCAGACCCATCCGCTGATCTTCTTCTCTGCTTTCTTCTCAAATCCTTCGGCTTAGGTTATCTGATCCGCCATGAGAGACCTCAGAGAGTGCGTCGGTTTAGAGAAAGATTAAATGGCTAAGCAAATGCTGTAAAATAGGAAAGGGGGTTGTTTGTATACCAAGTTTTTCTTTTTCCTTTTGTTAAACCACCTCGTCTAATATAAGAATTTTGTATATGAAGAAACAGAACTCGTATATTTCCCGCCAATTATAGAGTAATCTGGTTGTTGACATCCAATGATTTGGGCCGAAATATATAATACTGGATCCAAATATAACAGGGTTAGACCCAGTTTTTGGGTAATTGCCTTAAAACCATATGGTATTTTAGGTTTATGCATCAGAAAACTAAACTCTAATAAAGTACTCTATTTAATTAAAATATTATTAATTTAATTAAAATTTAGGACCGTCCTCCTTTTGTCTTCCTCCCGAGCCTTGCCGCTGCCGCGCCTCCGACTTCAATAGTCCTCCCCGTCGTTGCTCCTTCCCCGGCGTCGCTCCTCCTCTGACCTCTCTCCTCGCCGTCGGACCTTCTCCGGCGCCTCCCCTTTCACTGCTGCAGTTCGACATATCACGTTCAAGCCAAAATTACAATGTTGTAAAATCATAAAGTTGTAGCCGTAAAAACAAAACTTCATTTGTCACTGTAGCAAAAAATTGCAGTTCGGCTGCGTTAAATCTTGCAAAGTGGAGGGAATGGACGCAGAGGTCCGACGAAATGGATCCAAACGAAGTACAAGTTGGAGATGGCACCTGCAACACGATTGTTGCTGCACACTTTCGACTTCATTTGTTTTCTTCTTTGCAGACAAGAGAAGAGTTAAAAGTTGCTTTGATGATATGAATAAAGGAATAGATTGCATAGTAGGTAGGAATAAAGGAAGGGGAAAGAGATTTTCTTTTTTGCTAGTATATTGCATTTATTCATATTTTATATTGTCAACGCCAATTTTTATGTTTTTTTTCTAGAAATTACTGTAAATTCTAAATAGTCACAAAAATAGATATAATATTAATTATCGGTCAACAAGACACTAGATAAATATTTCAACAAGACACTAAATAAATCTGTCAACAAGATACTTAATAATATGTCAACAAGACACTAAATAAATCTGTCAACAAGACATTAAATAAATCTGTCACCAAGACACTTAATAAATCTGTCAACAAAACATTAAATAAATCTGTCAACAAGACACTGATAAATCTATCAACAAGACAATTAATAAATTTGTCAAAAAGACATTTAATAAATCTGTCAACAAAGACACTAATAAATCTGTCAACAAGACACTAATAAATCTGTCAACAAGACACATAATAAATCTGTCAACAAGACACTTATTAAATCTGTCAACACCTCTAATATTATGTCAACACCACTAAGTAATCAGTCAATAACACAACAAATACAGTGTCAACACTTCAAATAAACTGTTGATAATTTGTCAAGAACATTAAGACAATAATATTATCAATAATTCTATAACAAACAACTCATGTCAAAACCTAACAAGCTTTACTGTAATTCAAATAACCGAATAAAAGTTTCAAAATTAAAATAATTAAACTCTAAATCTATCAATCAGGAAAGAATAGGGATGAAGTGTCTCTACACAATTTCAAAGCTTAGGTAAAGCATCATAGCCCTGCAAAAGCTAGTGAACAAATTGCTAGACCATACATGTTGTCATGTCATCGCAGTGAAGAATTTTAAGGCATTTCTCTTCTTCTTTTTTGCTTTTTATAAAGCCATGGATAATTGTTTACAATTGCAACATTTTGACCGACAATCTTCTCGTCCACCATCAACATCGCTTCTTCTATTTTTAAGTTCGCCGCCATTTCAAATCCGACAACGGAAGCGGCAAATCTTTGGCGACGGAGGAGAACGCTAAGGGCAAAGAATGGCGGACCGACGCCGACGAACAAGGCGGATTCAGCGACCGAGGAGGAAGAGAGCGGACGGAATCGCCGCCGACGCCGACTGAGCGAGGCGGAGTCTGCCGCAGTGGAGGAAGGAACGTGATTGTCTTTGGGGTGGATTAGGGGTATAAACTTATAACTTAAATAGGAGGTGTGAAAACTCACAATTTAATTGAGAAAGGTGTATTGGGCACAAATCCTTCTGGTTAGACCAGTAGGAAATTGTGCCCAAATGCACTGATGGCGTTAAAGTCTAGTTTTCTATACTCTCTATTTAAGTTTTAGGTTTCTATCCCATCCCACTCTAAAGCAGCTTTGTCGGACTCCATTATGAGGGACATCCGCTTCGTTGTCGACCTTCTCCTCCATATGGCCTTCTTCCCGCTCTAACGACAAACAACAATAGCGGAGGTCAGCGAAACTGAGTCATGACACGAGAGACAAGCTTCCAACATGGAGGAGGAAGCGAAGAATACATTGATCCAATTCATCTCACCAGCTTCGGCGGTTATGGCATCGTCTAGTCTATTTCCATCATTAAAATCTTCACTTTCACTTCTCCTCATTAAATTTCAATGTTGACTTTTTTTGTGCAGGTTTGCAATCAATTTTGAGACCGGAGAAGAAGTCGTCGTCAAGAAGAGCGAAAATTCATTCGCCAATCGAATCGATGCCAAGAGAACATTACGCGTGATCAAGTTCCTCTGTCATATATATATCATGAAAATGTAACATCTTTTCTTCGCATATGATTGTTTTCAACTTTTTGAAATTAGTACATGGCTAGTATTTGTAAGACTAATGATGGTAAAATACTTTTTTATAGACAGTAAAAAGGTTAAGCAAATCTCAATACTTCAAATTGAGGCTTTGGCGGCTCTAAATGCAATTCAACTCGCATACACACACAAATTAAACAATGTTATTTTCGAAGGAGATCATCTCACAATTATTAAATTTAATAAAAAATTATGAAAAATTCCATGGGTATTATACAAGATTGTTGAAATCTCCTACAAAATATTCCACAATATACAATTCCTTCACCGTTTTAGGGAGGCCAATAATGCAACATATTTTCTTGCATCTAAAGAAGTCAATATCATCCTATCCTAATCCTAATATATATTATAAAGTTAAATGTTTGAGGCAATAAATTTTAAACCCCAACATTAAATGTCATATCATTAATCCCAAATCAATAATATAAAACTAGATCTTTTACATGGGCTAAATTTTGACACTTTGTATATGGATTCATAATAGCCTTAAATTTGAACTCTAAAATTTCTAATATACTAAACTTTTTGGGCCCGCGCTACGCGCGGGTTTTACAGCCAAAAAAATTTCATATTAAGGCGTTGCAGAATCGAAGAGTAGAAGATGATGATATGTTCCATACAGATCCATTATAGACATGTGTTGGTGAGTCTAAATCATCATTTGGATGACATATTCGTAAACGTAGGAAAGAAATGGGAAGAGAAAAAAATTAAGAAAATGATAAATTAGAAACAAAGCATTAAATGCAGTGTGTTTAATTTACCTCACCCCTAATTTTATAGTATATTAGGATAGGATAGGATATGATAGTTGAATCATGTGTTAATAAGAGATACCAATACTTAAGTACATAGTCATTTTTCACTAATAATTAGTCTTTATTAATATTAATATTCACGTATCCTTTAAATACAACCAGTTTCAAGTTTTTACTTTTTATTTGCATTCATCTTATATTAAAGTAAAATAAAACCAATTTTAATTATAAATAGAAAGTTACATAAAGTTGGATGGAAGCCGAGAAACAAGTTGCGCTCTCACACCTTTCTGAAACATATTAAAGTAAAATTAAATTTATTTAAAACATACAAAATTCATCAATAGTTAATACTTAAAGCCAAAGCCATGAACAATTAATTAATTTTGTTAATTTTAATAAAAGAATATATTGGAAGTGACATTAAGGAATGTTTTATTTAGTCCAATATTCATACGAAACATATTAAAGAGTATTTTATTTCTAATGCTAATAAATTTCATACAAGACTAAAGATCCGCACGTAGCGCGAACATCAATATCCTAGTACTTATTAAATTAGTATTATTCGGAAATACAATAACACATCATCTGATCTTAATATCAGGAACATAAGGAGTTACTTACAATCATATGGTTGTTATTCAACCTTGTTGTCCTTCTATCGGATCATTCATAGGGATGATCAGGGATTGTCATCCCTTTAGGGATGGAGCCTCATTTCTTGCCCAATTCAAAAAAAACATTTTTTGAAATTAAGTTATTGTCTGTTATGAATGAATGCAAGATAATTAGTCATGTTTAAGATTATTAGTTGTGAGGACACTTCATTTGTGTGTTGTTGACAAATTATTAGTGGGGTTGACAATTCATTTATGTATTGTTGACAAGTTTTATTTAGTGTGTTTGACAATTTTACTGATGTGTTGACAGTTTTATTAGTGTCATTTTATTTAGTGTGTTGAAAGTTTAATTAGTGATATTTGAAAATTTTATTTAGTGGGTTGCCAGTTTTATTTAGTGTGTTGATAATTTATTCAGTGGCACCACTTGTTGGAACACTGTCGGACCCCCGAACCACCGTTGGCCCACCATCAAGCCACCACTGGACCACCACTTTAATATGATTCGAGTAGAAAACACTTAATTTTAATTAAAACCTACCTAAATGCTCATCATGTCGTGCTTACATGTTCATCAAAACATCCTTAAATGTTCACAATGATGTACCAAAATGTCCAGTATTCAAAGTTCATTAAAATTGACTTAAATTTTCATCAAGATGTTCACAAATGTATATCAAGATGTTCATAAATGTTCATTTAGACGTACTCAACTAAAATGTTCATCAAACAATACTTAAATGTTCATCAAGTTGTATTACACTTAAATGTTCATGTTATTTGGATAACGTCGGATCACCACCGAGCACCGTCGGAGGGTCACCGAACCACAGCTAGACCGTCGTCGGTGGTTCATCAAGTTGTATTACACTTAAATGATCATGTCTTTTTTTACCAACAACAGACCACCACCGGACCTCCACTGGACCACCACCGAGCACCATCGGGCAACACCGAACCACCATCAAGCCACCAATTACGTGGAACACCACTTTAATATGATCTCGAGTAAAAAACACTTAGTTTTTATTAAAATGTACCTAAATATTTATCATGTTGTACTTAAATGTTCATCAAGACATTTTTAAATTTCCATTAAGATGTACTAAAATGTTCATTACTTAAAAGTTCATTAAAATTGGCTTAAATGTTCATTAAAATGTTTTTAAATGTTCATTTGGACGTTTATAAATGTTCATTTAGACGTACTCAACTGAAATGTTCATCAAACAATACTTAAATGTTCATCAAGTTATATTACACTTAAATGTTCATGTCATTTGGATCAACATCAGACCACTGCCGGAGGTTCGTCAAAGGGTCACCGGACCACCGCCGGAGGGTGCCGATGCTGCTAGAGGGCAGTTGGTGCGACTGGAGTTCCTCCAGAGTGCCACTCCGGAAACACTGGGGGACGGGAGGAGTGTGACCTGAGTGTCAATCTAGAAACTACTTTAATCTTAGCCATTTGATGGCTTCCTATTTATTATCTTAAGAGGATTTATTACCAGATCCATACCCTTTATTTAATGTCTTGTTTATAAATTTATTTAGTGTCTTGTTGACAAATATTTAGTGTGTTGATAATTTTATTTGATGTCTTGTTGATAGATTTATTTAAGGTCTTGTTGACAGTTTATTAAGTGTGTTGAAGGTTTTATTAAGTTTGTTGACAATTTTTATATAGTGTGTTGACAATTATATGTAGTGTATTGACAATATTATTTTGTTTTGACAATTTTATTTTGTGTGATGAAAGTTTTATTTTGTGTGTTGACAATTTTCTTTAGTGTTGTTGACAGTTTAGTTTGTGTGTTCACATTTTTATTCGCCGTTGAAAATTCAATTTAGTGTTGTTGACAATTGTATAAATATTGTTGACAATTTAATTAATTGTGTTGACATTTCAATTATCTTATTCATAATCTAAGGATTAAATATCCAAGTTGCTAGAAAAGACAAACATAAATACATCTATATATGAACTGCAATTTAAACATATACTTTTCGCAACAAAGGTTTAAAAGAAGATGATAGCTAGTCGGATTTTGCAACAACGTCGTACAAAAATCATAAAAATATATTATGAGTCATGACCTATACAACACATAAGTTAAACAATTATAGATCGACCACAACTAGTTAACATTGACATGCAAAGAATTTTCTTGTGTTATAATGTTCAAACAGAATAGAAGACCGAGAATGGCCTACAGTGCTTGTTATTTACAATTTTTCATGTTGATGATGAAATAAATATAGTGAACACATTCGGAATTTCTACCCTGTTCGTTTTGTGATCCAATTAAGAAATTGTGACTCACTCTTCACATAAGAGTTTTTCTTATCGTTGCCTATATCGACAATAGCTAATAAAGTTGCCCTTTCTTAGTACATTGCATGAAATTGAAATAGGTATATAAGTGGATTTGTAATTGGGTAGTCGTGACCAACAACCATCAATTGTCGGCTCGTTAGAGAGCGGATGATAGTATTAGTGATACTCCCTCCCACTTGTTCGTCATCTCTCATTTGAAAAACTCTATATAGTCTAAACATTTAGCTTGATTCGTTGGTGTAGTCACCTCCTTATCCCCTATCAACATATACAGTTGAGGGAAAACTGAGGGCGCTAAGGATTTGTGCTTGTGGGATAGGGTGAATATTGTTACCAGTTCTTCGTTCATAGGTATTCCCTTGCCCCACCTTCTCGGCCTGTATAGAACGGACCCTCGGGGAGGAGGAACGTGCAGAGTCCTACTCGGTATATCTCCTTGAATAATCTCTCTCGACCCATTCACTGGAGTATAATGAGCTTTCTCTAACGCTCGTTTAGTAGACAACAAGTAGAGTGCTTGCTAGAACTCGTTATACGGCTTATAAAGATTACAAGATAAAATCTCAAGTGAGCGAAAGAAGCTTTGAAAGGAGTCAACCTAGATACGTTAAGGTTAAGAAGTCACTTAGTCGAACTCTAAAGAAAATGAGACTTAGCTTGTCTTTTCGGATGATCAACCAACTGAGACACGACCCAGACTCCCAATTTCTTTCAGATTTGGTCGATGAACAACTACCTCGATCAAATAGAATCAGGATTATACGTCCTATCTCTGCTAAAAGTGAAGTTACTAAAGAAAAATGGTGTCGGACGAAAATTGTTTTAAGAGAAGAAAGTTGTTTTGCATTAAAGAAAGGGTCTCTTCCGTGCCCTTCCTGTTGAAATTGATGTGAATGATCGTGTCTTCACTCTCAAAAGAGAGAAAAGTCTAAGAGAGGTGGGTCTCCTTCTACTTGATGTTTCCCTACGTATTTCTGAGCTTAATACGCGAAAACAATGAGGGAACCTCCGTAATATCCAACAAGTTGAGTCTTATGTCGGTCATACAGATGGGAGCTACATAGGCCGACTCAAAGCTGATTGCTAAAGAAAACGAATAGACATAAGGGGAGCTAGAAATGCAATCCCATAGCGGTCTTGCCACCACGCCGCAAAGTTGAAATTAGTGAGTCAAATACAATAAGAGATGTTTGATGCTTCTTGGGGCTTCTTTGGTGACCGCTGGTGCCACCTAAACGGTGGATAGGCGGCAGATGTGCGACGTTTGCAGGTGTCGTTTGTGCACCTCGCTTCCGTCGATCTGGTCCCTTTTCTTTCCAGTCACCAAACTATGATATGGAATTAGCTCCCTGGTCACTCCACCAAGAAAGGTCTCAACGTTGTTTTATAAAGTTGTTTCAATTGACGTCTAGGAAGGGAAATTTACTTGGCCCTCCATTGGGCATTGTCTCATTGGTAACAGAGATAGCCGACAAACTTAATTGGAATCCTACCCGGAAGGCGATATGTCACTTACTTTTGGACTACTTTAGGAGGTACTGCCCAAAGTCAGTTGTCCCGCCTCCGGGTTGGTTGCTCCAGGCGGTCTGACAACCAGTCTCCTTCAACATCTCTCATAACGTGTACTACGAAGTATTAGATTATGAAGTGTCCACTTGTTAGCACTAACTAGCTGAATTCTCATGCATTGCATGAATTTGTTAAGTATATTTTAATATTTTAATATTATATAATGTGTATAAAATATCTAATAAATCTTTATTTGAAGATAAAAGTTATTGTAATATAATTAGGAACATAAAGTTATTTTATCCTAATAGTAATTATTTATGTATTATATGAGTTATTTTATTTTTGTTTTAATTAGAAAAATGTAATGTAAACTTCTTTATAACTCTCTATTTTTATTAGAAAATATGTGATGAATGAATGATTGTGTATTCTAGATTAGGATGGAACTATATTATTTTCAAAAGATAGAATATTGTAAATATGACATGTGGCAAAAACAAAAAGTAGAAGACAATACATTTTTCATGAGATAGAAGACAATAAATTTTGGTTTAAATCACCGTAGCTAATTACATTATTTCTTTTGGATTAGAATAAGATGTCAATGTAGTAGAAAAATCTTGTAAATCGAGCGGAAAAAACAATTATCAAACAAATAAACGGTCGAACATAGCCAATGGCGGAGCTAAAGGGTGCTCAAGCACCCGTTCCGAAGCCGAGAGCCATTGAGATTAGCTTCATTTTTGAAAAATTACCATTGAAGCACCTTCTACTTTACTAGGGCAGGCTACTGCGGAAGAAGAGAGAAAAAGATGAACATCTCGTTGACTCAGTTATAGAAGAATATTAAAACTTGTTTTTGTTTATGGGTCTATCGAGGAATATTTTATTTCCCACCTTTCACCCATGGTTTGTATAATTCAAGTACATCATTGATAAAGCCCACTAACAACAATCTGTTTTGATTGTTTAGCCCAAAAATATGATTTCTATATATTAAATCTTAGTAATTAAATTTAGCTTTTATTAAACTAAAAAAAGGGATAATCAATAATTAAGTTCTTTCAACATTTATAAAATTCAGAATAATATAAGGACTCTAAATAAATATATAGAATTATATTTTTTATATTATTTTATTCGTTAGACTGTAAGTTTGAGTATTATCACACAATTTCAAATATTCACCTACATCAATTACCTTCTATATATAACGGTTCCGATGTAGTTGATGTCATCAATTTCAAACTTTTCCCCTTATAATGGTTCTAATTTAAGCTTGCAAATGTTCATAGGGAAAAGTTTCCCAATTCAGGCCTTTCGTAAAGACTTTGTTCTGTTAATTTACTTGATTCTGTTTTGATGTTGCTTAGGTGCTTGCTTTGTCCCATACAATGACTTTACCAACTTACACACCTTATGCTCATTACCGGGTATTACAAACGCTTCAGGTTGCTTCATATATACCTCCTCCTTCAAATCACCGTTCAAGAACGTTGTCTTGACATCCATTTGGTGAATCACAAGATCATAAATTGCCGCCAAGGCAATCAAGAACCTTATAGAAGAGATCCTAGCAACTGTAGCATAGGTATCAAAATAATCAATACCTTCCCTTCGCCTAGAGCCTTGGATAACCAATCGAGCATTAAAGTTGTCAATTGATCCATCGACTTTCATATTCCTTTTGAGGATCCACTTTCAACCCAAAGGCTTGTAATCTGGTGAGAGATGTGTTAAGACCCACATATCATTTCCCATAATGGAGTCCATCTCATCATTTATTGCTTCCTTCCAAAAAGTAACGTCTTGAGACTTCATAGCCTCACCAAAAGTCCCAAGGTTGTCATCAATATGATAACAATATGAGTATTGAAAATCAACCTCATTTCTTGCCCCTTCAACTAAGTAAAGTTGAAAATCAAGATTGGATGATTTTTCAATCCTCCCTCGTTTGCTCTTACGGAGCATAGGTGACTCATTAGGAGTCTCGGTTGAGCCGTCTCCATCCTTAGTTCCAATTGAGCTATAAACCAAATAATTTGGTCTAGGTATTGATGAAAAGCGATTCTCATCAAATATTGCATCTCTTGATTCAATCACGGTGTGAACCGGTATAGAATCATTAGGTTCAATGACAGAAAACCTATAAGCATTGGAATGCTCGACATATCAAATAAAGATACCTATAAGCATTGATCTTCTAGAGTTTGCAACGTCTTATTCCACTCCATATATCGTGTAACCCAAAGACAAGTAAATAGGGTCAAAATATTGGTTTCTGAAAGTGTGTTTAGCACGATTTGTTTGCGTATCCAAGCACCAAGATTGATCAACGATGGCCCTTTCTACAACAATCTATTTTGTTGTGATGGGTTTATAATTTCCAATTTAGAATAACAATTTCTTTTTTTAGCATGTTTAGCATGTGCTCTTAGGGCATAGGTTAGAAAAATTGTAGCTACTTACCAATATATGCCTATTTTACACATTAAGGTTTGATCAAGTGGCTTAATCATATATTAGTTATTTTGGTTTTTCAAACACGTTTTCTAAGGATATTGCAAGAATAATTATTGGTCACCAAAGTCTTTGTCCCTGATGTAATGAGGAGGAAGAAACATGTTGATAGTCTTTGGAATCGGAGAAATGCCATGGTGTTTAATGATGCTTTCAAAACAGATGCAAAAGTTGCGGATGAAGGGACTGCCTAGTGGAATGAGATCAAAGGAGCTATCCTAGCAAATTCATCTCCACTTAGTAAGACCTACCTAAGTGGAAGCCACAACCGGTTTGCACCATGAAGTTGAATGTAGATGCATTCGATGTTCTAAAAGTCTCCATTTAGGGCCATATGGATATGGTCTAGATGCTACTCAGTCATCCTTTGTCTAGGACCTAGTCATCCTTTATCTAGTACTAAGAGATAGTTAGTGTTTGATGTTACGAAAGCAACGCCGTTTTAGAAGATGGTATATGTAGAAAACATTGTTTTGGTTTATGTGTTGTAAAAAGTATGGTGTATTTAGAAAACATAGACTTTATCGCGAGATAGCTTTATAAGAAAAACCAATTGGGTTTGAGAATATTGTCGAATAATCACATGAATAGTGCATTAATTTTTAATCTGTATAGTCCTTGTCTATACCGTTGTCCAGTGTTTAGACACTAAAACCTCCCTCATTGTTCAACTCTTGTCAAGCAACTTTTAGAACATTGGATGCGACATTGCCTGAAGAGGGTGGCTCTAGTTTTGGGGGTGTGATTAGATATCAAAGAGGCAAAATAGTGGCGGCAATCACTGATCAAACTGACTTAAACAACTTTTGGATCTGGTGGTTGATACAAATACAAGATTTGGCCCAAGTACTAACAAAACAAAGCAGATCCTTGTTCGATATACTTATGATTGTGGAAGATATAAGAGAGATCTCTAGACACTTCAGGTTGATCGAGTTATAATTATAGACTAGAACCATGGTCGTACGGATGTAGAGCGTGAGACTTTGATCTACCAACTGTAATTTGAGGCTCTTCTCATGCTGATTCATTTAAGGAAGTTTACCTGTTAGTGGCTCCTTTACCACTCACAAAATTATACTCCCTCCGTACCATAATGTTGTTCCTGTTTGCTTTTGACACATTCGCCGATGTACTTCTTGCGTCGTTTATATCTCTAATTAGACGTTGTAAAAAAATTATAAAATTTTGATATTATTAAAGTACTCATCGATAGAATCAAATAAGATCTCATATGACTATGTTTTTTCTTATATATTTGATATAATCTTGCAAATTGTATAAAATTGTGAATATTGTAAAAATTAGAAACAGGAACATCATTATGGGATGGAGGGAGTATTCATGATTGAATTTTTTTTCTTAAATATTAATTTTAAATTAGATTTTATCATTTCATTTTAAGAATTTTTAAATAGAAAAACTTAGAGATCATAGGTTTATATGTGCACATTTTTTGTATAAAATCTTCAATGAGTTGTATAAGGCGTGCATATTTTTTCGAACACAAATCATAAACTAGTTTTTCTTCAAAGTCGTTTTTCCATTGAAACCTTTCGTCTTCTAGACCAGAATTATATATGCACTTTTTTGACAAATAATTGTACTTTCGTAGAATTACATGGACATATTTTCAAAACCTAATTTTTTACTCCACTTTTTCGAACTAATTTGTTGCATTTGCAAAAAGTTTGAGCTCTATACCAAATTTTTACATATGCACATTTTTTGAAAACATGCACATTATCTTTTGTAACATAAAAGTGGATGTAAATTTGTTGAAAGATGCACACATCTATCTTTGTTGAGTTTGATGAAGTAATGACAATTGGTACTTACTCAATGCATTGAATTCTTTTAAAAGGTTAATGCATTGAGTTAATACATTAAAAAAATAACACATTAAATTAGGCTCCTACAGTAGTCGTCTCACGTCTGAGCGTTTCTGCCAGTTGCTTTTTCTTTCATTTAATCTCCTAATTTGGTTCTTTTAGTTATGTTTTGAGTGTATGTTTGTATGTTTGTTTCTATATCGTATTTCCCTCATTGATTTTTATATGTTCTATGCGTATGTCTTTTGATAATCTCCTTAGACAAGTTGATTGTCTTTTGGGATTCTCTTTTAGCAGGTTGTGTTATTATGTAGATAATGATTTTAAAAATATCACTGATTAGTAATTATACCTTTCAGATTCCGTTAATCAATATTTTAAAATTTATATATTTAATTAATTAAAAATATCTATTTTTTTTATTAAAAGTTATAACATAAATACATACGTGAAAATAATACGAAATATATAAATACGATAAAAATAAATGTGTTAGGCCCGCGCTTCGGGAATGAACTAGTCTCTTCTATAAATTTGTGCATAACTTTTGAAATAAATGTGGATATCTTTTATAGCAAATGTGCATGTAAGATTTCTGTCGAGAACAAGAATTTCACTTGGGGAAAAAAGGTTTGAGAGGAAGAAACCATAACTTTACTAAAAATTTGCACATTAGATTTTTGGCCTAGAAATGAATATTTGAAGGAAAAAGTTTGTCTTTTGTTATAAAAACATTAACCGGTCAAAAGTGCACATGTTTTTGTTGAAAATTTCACATCTGTACATATTTCATTTTTAGAGTAGAAACGAATTTTCTTTACGCTTTTTTTTTCCTTGAAATAAACTGCCCGATCAAATAAGCACTTAAATTTGTTAAAATGTGCATATTTTTCTGTAAAATTTGTGTATCATAGTGAAAAAAATATGCATACATTTACTTTGGCCCAGAAAAATAAAATTTGGCATGGGAAAAAAGTTGTCGTGGGAAAAAACGAAAAATGAAATTTGTTCGTAGGTCAATGGTCAATGTTAGAGGTAGGCGGTCGACGCTAGAGGCTTTTGTTGACTGATCAATCAATCTAATATACATCCATAATAACAAATGTGTGTGCCCGTTGGATGTCCATCTTTCTTATTCATTCTCATTTCCCACTCTAACAGACTCATTGAGATACAAATTTAATATAATTCTATTTATCAAATAGTTCTGATTCTAACGCTTTAATTTTTCCGTCCCTATCCCCATTCCTATTCATATTTATGGTTTATAAATTTCCCCGCCCTAATTAGGATTTTTTTTATCTCGTTATTGTTTCTCATTCTAATTCTCGTACATCCTAAGATGAATATCCATCTTTATTACTCATTCTCGTTATTGGTTATACAATTAATTGCTAAATAATAAAAAAAAATATAAATTTTTAGTAAGAACGATTGCGAGAATATCTTATATACTCCGTAGATGAGAGTATCTTCAACCTGGTTCCATCACCTCGGGTAAAATGCCATGAATAATCCGTTTCGTTCTTTTCATTGATCAACGCACCATTTTCTCTAAATTTTCCGATAAATACACATATTATCAAGATTTAAGACCAAAGTTTTAGAAGTTAGGATTATAAAATTTAAAACCTATATCCGTATTTCCCGGTTCATACCAACGGGCCTCTTGGTGGAGGATGGGCCAGTTTGTAATTAGTGCAATACAGATAATTAAGACAACAAGAAAAATGATTCAATTAGTGGTAATCAAGTACGGTAATAACTTTAGGTGACTAATTAAAGGTCAAACAATTAGTTATAGTGGTTGTCATTCAATTAGAATTCTTTTGTAGCTCTTTTCATCATTTTGGCTCTCTTTTAGAGGGAAAAAAACCCCACTTTTCTGATTAAATGGTGTCTAATCAATCTTATAGTCTAGCTTTATCTTGAATTAATTTCTATCAACTTTGAATCTTTGATGGACACGGGAGTGAGATTGCATCAAAGGGCTCATCAAACATCAACAACACTAATCCCTTTTCTCATTTTGTCTCGCATTTCCGACTTGAACTAGATAATTTTTAGTACGAGTGAAGTGGGACGTGTACACCATTTATATTGGCCAATATGCTTGCCTAAAAGTACAAAATATTAATAAGTAATCATGTACTATATTGTACTCCCTCCGTCCCATTATATAAGCCTCATTTCATTTTCTGTCACTATTCACAATCCGAGAATCTTCTCGATTTCTTCCAATTTACAAACAAAAACATAGTCATATGGGGTCTTGTTTTATTCGTCTTTACAAGTACTACAACAATTTCAAAATTTTATAATTTTTACTAATACGTAACTAGAGATATTGACAAAACAAAACGTGCATCGACATCCGTGCGGGGATGAAATGAGGCTTATATAATCCGTGCGGGGATGAAATGAGGCTTATATAATGAGACAGAGGGAATAGTATATTGCACTAGATTAAAATCTCAGATTAGGAACAAGGACAATGTATATATACTTTATAATTTATGGACATAAATGTCATCGATCTGACCGTGCGCACATTTGTTATGACATGTATACAATCATCAAATTTTCTTTATCTTTTACAATATGCATGTCGTGCATCATCCTCTGTCCTGTCTCGTCTTCCATCCTCATATAAGTTTCATCATAATCAAAACTTTAGCCTTAAATGTGAAATATTTAAGAGTTTAACAAAATTGAATCTATAATGCTACGCTGGATTTGCGACCATACTAAATTGGATAGGATAAGGATATGAAGTAATTTGAGAGAAAGAAGGAGTGACTAGTATTCAGTATAAGTTGCTCGAATATAGACTTCAACGGTTTGGACAGGTTCAGAGGAGACCACTTTGTTTTCACTACTACAATGACGAGCTAATGCAGCGATAAAAAATCGTTGCATTAGGCTATAAAACCGCTACAATAGGTCTATTGCAGCGTTTTTTGACCGCTTCATCTTCTCGCGTTGCATTAGGGATGTTGCAACGGATTTATATGATAATGCAGCGTTCTGTACAAAACAACTAAAAACCGATGCAAATTGAAAATAAACCGCTGCTACATCTTTTTGCAGCGGTTATTTGAAGTGTGCAGAGATTTGCAAATGCAACGGTTTTCAACTTTTTCAGTACCAGTTCACAGTTGTGAGGTTCTGGCGTTCGGAGACTACCGTCGGGGAAGAGGTTGCTCATAAAAGAGCTGGATGGAAAAGTCATTTGAAAATACCTCTCTGTTTTAGCTCTTTCGGTTGATTTCACTCAGGACAGAGCTATATGGAGGGAGAAAATTCGAGTCACAGAAGCCTAAGTTTTTGTTTCATGGGAGCAGGTCATGTTTGGTTTCGTGCTATGGTCTTTGTTTTGTTTTGGTTATCTGTATTTCTCTTAGGTAGAGTGTTTTGTGTGGTTTTGGTTATCTCATGTTGCGTCTAAGGTCGTGTATAGATCATTTTGTTTTTGGGTCATTTAGGTTTTTCCTCCCAACTTATCGGGGTAATCATTACCTTAAATCATAAATTGTCATCATTAGCAGAAGCCATATGTGACTCGTTGTCCACATGTAATGCAGCTTGTGCAGCATCTAGAAATTGATTAGAAACTGTACCGGTACACATTGCAGTAAGAGCTTCCATCAAAATCTGATTAATTTGATTAACCTTTGTTCGGAGATAATCATTTTCCTTTTCCATACTTGCTAATGCTACTTCATTTTCCTTTTTCAAACTTGTTATTGCTAGTTTATTTTCCTCTTTCAAGTTTGATACAGTTAATTTCAAACTCTCCATATCCATAGAGTTATTCAGGACAATTCCATTCATGTGTTTTTCACCAAACTTCTCACTCTAAATATACCCCTTTCCTTCGCTCCAAGACCATACCCAATTGGTTTCCTAGGTTTTCCTTCTTCATACATTAAACTATCGAAGACTTGATTTTCAATTTCCACTTCAGACATAGGCGACGAGTTACCGAGTTCTTGGACTTTTGAAGCTGCTTCTGTCTGTAATAATATTAAAAAGAAATGCAAGTGTATTATCAACAAAAAATCTGATGTATATACATGGGAATAAGGAATAGATGAACAAGAGAGTATATACCAAGAATTCTGATGTTAGAGTGTTATCAACAAGACTGCCATCAGGTTTGAAAAATTCTAGGTTGCTTGGTTGTCTTCCATGGGAATCAACCTATAAAAAGGTTTAAGAAAACATCAATTTACAAACAAACTATTTGTATAAATATAGAAATAAATATGCATGAAATACTCACAGAATCAACACGCTTATTAGCGTAACTTGTAGATCCAGTAGTCTGCACATGACTTTTGGATGCTCTTGTCTCTTTGCAATGTTCGGACACGGAAGCTATTTTAAAAGCTTAATATATGCAGCTGTAAAATATCATAGGAGGCTACTTTTAATCTTGTTTTTCCACATCATAATCTGATCAGATGAAAGGAAGAATTAGTTTCAGTTGAAAGCAACAACACTCTATTCCTCTCCCCTCCACTCGTTTCTTGGGTTGTGTTTCATTTTCTTAGCTTTTTTTTATAGTTTCAGTTTTTAGTTATTTTATTCAACTCCATTTTTTTATATACACTAATTTGTTTAACTTACTGACTGCAGAGGTTCTGTAAAACCTAGAAAGAAAGCATGCTCCTTTTGTTCGAATTTTTTTTTTGAAATAGGTTTTTTTTTGAAAATATTCCCGATATGGGCTCATTTTGAAAATAATTCCCAACATAGGCACTCTCATTTTGAAATTTTTCTGAAACCAGCGTCTTTCATCCGAAGCAAATTTTTATTTTTTAATTTCCCGTGTAAAAGACGCTAAAACCAGCGTCTCTTACACATAAAATTTTAAAAAAAAAATTATTTGTATAAGGCGTTGGGAGAACCAGCGCCTTATACTAAACATTTGTTTAAAAGACATGACATAAAAGCTCCTGCAAAGGATGTCCAAATGTATATTATCAACTCATAGGATAATTCTCTAGCCAAATACACCAGCAAAAGACAAAGATTCCTAACCATTAGGATAATTCTCTAGCCAAATATTACTCTTAACAAAAATCAAACTCTAACCGAACCAAATTAGAAATTTCATAATACCTAGCTTTCATCCGAATACCAATGATCAACTAGATGCATCCAACTATTACGCTCTTGTCCATTAGGCACAACATTGTAAATTTGTTCTCCTGTCCTAACCATTGTGTTGAATTTCTCTGTCTTCAACTTGTGCTTATATTGCCTCCATTGTTTAGCAACACGAGTAAGGATTGCATCGTTGAAGGACCAATCCCATGGAATAACTAATTTAGACTGAAAAGGTGAAAGTAGGTATCAATCACATTATAAGATTAAAGTATAATTCAAGTCCATTTAAAAATGCACAAGTACAAAATTACATACTCCCGACCCCATGCCCTCTCTGGAAATCCCTAACATGCGCCTCAATCTCACCCTCAAACCCTAACCCCAAATCGATACCCACCCAACCCTAGCCACAAATTGATTCACCGAAATAGGCTAAATCTCTGCTCACATCTCATATACTCAGGCCTTTTTTAGGTTTTAGGGTGGTGCGATCGAGGGGCCATGCGTAGGGAAGAGGTCTCGCGAGGCAAGGTCGAAGGAATTGTGTCCTTTAATCAACGGTGCAATTATTAATATGAAATAGAACTATTAATGAAGATTTATAATTCAGATATTTTAGGAGTCGCACGTTATTGCTAGTGGCCAATACGACTTATGAGATTAATAAGATTAAGCTCATGGCTAAAATAACTGGGTCCTATGAGGTCACACACTTAGAGTTTACGGACTGGATCATGCGAATCCGAAGACCCGGTTAGCCTATAGGATTTGGGGTAGGTGGAACAATAAACGAGGTGAATTGTTCACCGGGTGTCAGATAACCGTTATCAGTTATTTGGAGTTTTGACTAAGGTAAACATGTGTCACACATCCCCAAGGTGGACATGTGTCACACATGCCCAAGGAGCAAGTGTCCACACCTTAGACATTTGTCCTCTTCCTTGCACACCAAGGAGTTGGTTTGGGTCCCAAGTTGTCTTGGCCTCCAAGTTCTTACCTTGGGCTCCAATGACTAAATGTCTATATATAAGCCTCTCTTATTCTAATAGAGAGCACCCAACACACTAGACACACCATATACTCCACACCCCGCACATCCTTGTGAATTTCGGTCTAGCAGAAGAAACCATAAGGAGATCCAGTTTATTGCTCGTGTGGACCAAGTAGAGAAGTCACATTTGAGGCTTTCATCTCTGTCTTTCGGCATCTACGAACACGAATCAAAAGGTATTTGATTCTTCTTATATACATGATCGATATCAATATATGCATGAGATCCTTATTAGATGTTAGGAAAGCGTTTCCTAAAATTTCGCTTTAAGCATCTAAATTCCCAACAGTTGTATCAGAGCGTCTTGCATAAATTGATATTGATCTTAATTTTGATGCATGTTTAACCATCATTTTGATTCAAGATGGATAAATTGTATTTATGGGTTAATTTACATTATTTTCTAGATTACTGAAATTTTGAATTTGCATGTCTAGATGCGTGAAATTTATTAAGTTTATGAAACTGTTTCATAATCTTATAAATTAAAAACGTTAATTTTATGAAAATTAAAATCACAATCCTACTTCAAATTTTGTAAAAGCTACAATTTTTGTGTGGGAGAAACATCGCGGCTGGGTGAAATTTGTTCACGGTGGTGAAGATAATGGTTGACGGTTAGACCGTCGACGGGTGGGTCTTGATGGCTTGTTGGATAAATTTCCTAGTGTAGGAATACTTTATAGATAAAACTTGCCATAAAGTAGATGAAATATTAGATATTTCATTTTGGAAAATACGATTTTCACATATGCATTTTAACGATTAATATTAGATATTAATTCCATAATACAATTAATATAATATAATAATAAGAGATAGATTTAATTAGTCTTTTGCTAATTAAAATTTTCATGCATCTTAATTTGATTATTTTGCATGAATTTTATTTATAATATTTGATATTATTTTGCACGTATGTTTTAATATTTGATATTATTATTTGCATGCGGTGACTAGTATGAGTTATACTAGGATCACAAATTCTTGTTATGGCATTTATGAATGCTTTACAAATTATTTTAAGCTTGCATGATTCTTTATTTATTTGAATTAGTTCACTTGTAAATAGACAATCATTGCATGCTTAAGTCTCTTAAAAGGAAAATTGAGATATTGCATTTTCATGTCATAACCCATGAGGCACTTAGAATTAGTTGGATAGTTTTCGTCCTAGCGAGGTGTCCTTCTTTGACTTTGGGATAGTGCGGGCATGTCTATATAAGGGGCATGTAAACCTTGATATGGTTATACTCAACAAGAGACCAAAAGACACAGTTTTGGATCTTGAGGCATAGAGATAGTTTGACATGACATGTGACCATCAACCAAGAATTATAAGGAGTTATAATTAGTAATTGTTACTTACCTTGATCACATAAGGCTTAAGGAAGTGCCTCAGTACGCTTGAGTCTTATCTGAAATAGGATCTTGAAATCATTTTATTCACAAGGGACATATCAAAATTGAATAAAATGTGCATTAGCTTAAATTTTAAAGCATGTTTTGATTTGAGCTCTTGCATGACAAGCATAATTTATCTTCATGTTATTTTCTTTCCTTGTAGTTATTATGTCTACTGAACCTTTGAAATTCACTCTCCGTTCGATTCTTGAGAAGAATAAACTGAATGAGACAAATTTTCTCGATTGGGAAAGAAACTTGAGAATTATTCTCAGGTCTGGGGGACAAGAGGATGTCCTTGAAACACCAATCCCTAAGTTGACTGACACCTCAACTATTGAGGAAAAGTCAGAAGAAGAGGCTATAAGACGTAAGTCTGTGAATGTCACATGTCTTATGCTTGCTGCCATGGAAACTACACTTCAAAAGAGGTTTGAACTGTAGGATGCTTATACAATCATGTCAAACCTGAAAGTTTTGTTTCAGGAACATGCTAGGATTGAGAGGTATGACACTCATAGGCGCATACTAGAAAGAAAGCTTGAAAAAGGAAAACCAGTTGGCACTCATGTATTTGACATGATAGGTCTGTTTGACAGAATGGCCAGTCTGGGTAATCCTTACGATGTAGAGATGGCAACTGACATCATACTACATTCCCTACATGATGGATACAACCAGTTCAGACAAATGTATCACATGCAAGGGATGGGTAAGACCCTGAATGAGCTACATGGCATGCTCAAAACAGATGAGCAAAATATTTTACATGACAATAAGAAGGAAGTTCTTATGGTCAAAGGGAAAGGTTTCAAAAAGGGGCCTCAGGGGAAGCGTAAGCAGACTTACCAAGGGAAGGGCAAGCAAGTTGCTCATACCAAGGGAAACACAAATGTTGTGAAGGTGGCTGTTGAACATGAATGCTTCTACTACAAGGCTAAAGAGCACTGGAAGAGAAACTGCCCTAAGTACCTGGAAGATAAAAAGAACGGGGTTGTGAACTCCAACTCAGGTATATATGTTATTGAAGTCTTAACTTCCAAATTTTCTACTTGGGTATTAGATACCGGATGTGGTTCTCACATTATTTCTAATGTGAAGGGACTAAGAAATAGTAGACGCTTGGAGAAAGGAGAGGTAGACCTGCGCGTTGGAAATGGAGCAAGAGTTGCTGCACTTGCCATCGGCGATTATAGTCTATCTTTACCTTCTGGTTTAGTATTGGAACTTCATAATTGTTATTTTTTTCCTTCAATTACTAATAATCTTATTTCGACTTCTGCTTTGGATAATGAAGGTTTTGAATTTAACATTAAGAATGGTTGTATTTCTGTCATTAAGAATGACGTTTTCTATGCAAAAGCTATTATGAATAGTGCAAGACTATACATACTGAACCTCAAATCTGAAGTATATAATATTAATACCAAAAGGCAAAAAATCGAATGATTTAAGTGAAGCAAACCTATGGCGTTGTCGCCAGGGGCACATCAGCATAAAACGCATGAAGGAACCCCAAGCAGTTGGAATCCTAAAGTCAATTGATTTTGAATCATTTGAGACATGTGAATCTTGTTTGATGGGCAAGATGACAAGGTCACCTTTCACTGGAACGAGTGAGAGGGCTACTGAACTATTGGCTCTTATACATACTGATGTGTGTGGACCAATGAACACGGAAGCTAGGGGAGGCTATAGATACTTCATTACATTTACTGATGATTTTAATAGGTACGGATATATCTACTTAATGAAACATAAATCTGAATCCTTTGAAAAGTTCAAAGAATTTCAAAATGAAGTTGAAACACAAACTGATAAAAAGATAAAAGCACTCCGATCAGATCGTGGTGGCGAATATCTGAGCCAAGAATTCGATCATCATTTGAGAAGTTGTGGAATCGTTTCACAATTGACTCCACCAGGCACGCCACAGTTGAATGGTGTATCTGAGAGGAGAAATCGAACATTGTTAGACATGGTTCGCTCAATGATGAGTTTTGCTGATCTTCCTACATCATTTTGGGGTTATGCCCTCACAACTACTGCGTTTACACTAAACAGGACTCCGTCCAGAACAGTTGACAAGACACCACATGAGATATGGCATGGAAAGGTTCCTAGCTTGTCATTTCTGAAAGTCTGGGGTTGTGAGGCTTTTGTAAAACGTTTACCATCTGATAAGCTTGCACCTAAATCAAACAAATGCTTCTTTATAGGGTACCCCAAAGGAACAAGGGGGTATTATTTCTACAATCCAACAGAGAACAAAGTGTTTGTTGCTAGGGATAGTGTCTTTTCGGAAAAAAATTGTTTTTCCAAGCAACCAAGTGGGAGAAATGTTCAACTTGACGAAATTCAAGCTGAGCAACAAACACAACAACAAGATGACATTGAAGATGTCACAAAGGATCTAGATTTTGGAGGTATACCCTTTCAAGGGAACACCGTCCAGATTCAAGAACAAGTTCCTCAAGTGGATGAAGTTC
Organism: Oxyria digyna; assembly: GCA_029168935.1. NCBI lineage: Eukaryota > Viridiplantae > Streptophyta > Magnoliopsida > Caryophyllales > Polygonaceae > Oxyria > Oxyria digyna. Next base: position 57,661,537 of record JAPVLV010000001.1, on the reverse strand, counting down.
AAGAGGCACCACAAGATGTTGTGGAAAACCCTCCTGCTATTATCCCTCCTGTTGTTGCACCACTTTGGAGATCAAGTAGGCCAAGACATCAGCCTAGACGATATGATGATTTCGTCTTGAATGTTAGTCCTGACGTACTACTTTTAGAAAGTAGTGAGCCTGCAACCTATAAGCAAGCAATGACGGATCCCAACTCCGAAAAATGGCTCAAAGCCATGAAATCCGAAATGGACTCCACGTCTGAGAATCAGGTCTGGGACTTGATAGATTTGCCTGACAGGGTAACACTTGTCGGTTGCAAATGGGTCTTTAAGATCAAAACAGACAAGGATGGGCACGTTTCTGTTTATAAGGCAAGGTTAGTTGCCAAAGGATTTAAACAGGTTCATGGTATTGACTATGAAGAAACGTTCTCACCGGTCGTAATGATTAGGTCCATTAGGATACTCCTAGCAATTGCCGCTTATTATGATTATAAGATTTGGCAAATGGATGTCAAAACTGCTTTTCTAAATGGTTTTTTAGAAGAGGATGTGTATATGACACAACCAGAAGGTTTTGTGGATCCAGAGCACCCTAGGAAGGTATGCAAGCTTAAGAAGTCTATTTATGGACTAAAGCAAGCATCGAGGAGTTGGAACATTCGATTTGATGAAGCAGTCAAACAGTTTGACTTCATCAGATGCGAAGAAGAACCTTGCGTTTACAAGAAGTTTAGTGGGAGCAAAGTAGTTTTCCTAGTCTTGTATGTGGATGACATACTACTCATTGGGAATGACATTCCGATGCTGGAAACAGTTAAAGAATGGCTGAAGAAATGTTTCTCGATGAAAGACTTGGGAGAGGCATAGTACATATTACGTATCAAGATCTATAGAGATAGATCTAAAAGACTTATTGGTCTTAGTCAAGGAACTTATATAGATAAGGTCCTTGATAGATTCAATATGGCAAATTCCAAGAAAGGATTCCTACCTATGCAACATGGCTTACATCTCAGCAAGACTCAGTGTCCTAAGACATCTGATGAGATTGAGAGAATGAGCAAGATTCCCTATGCCTCGGCCATAGGTTCTATCATGTATGTTATGATATGTACACGCCCAAACGTTGCATATGCTCTGAGTATGTGTAGCAGATACCAATCAAACCCAGGAGATGCACATTGGTGTGCAGCCAAGAACATCCTAAAGTACTTGAGAAGGACTAAGGACGAATTCTTGGTATATAGAGGTGATGACGAGTTAGTCGTCAAGGGCTATACTGATGCGAGTTTCCAAACATACAGAGATGACTTTGAGTCACAGTCTGGATACGTCTTCATTCTGAATGGAGGAGCCGTTAGTTGGAAGAGCTCAAAGCAAGGGACAATAGTGGATTCTACAACGGAGGCCGAATACATTGCTGCTAGTGAAGCAGCGAAATAGACCGTCTGGATTAGGCAATTTGTAGCTGAGCTTGGTGTTGTTCCTAGCATATCTAGGGCAATTGACGTTCATTGTGACAACAATGGTGCCATTTCTCAAGCAAAGGCACCAAGCTCAAGCTCTAAGTCTAGACATGTACAACGAAAATATCACCTGATTCGACACTATGTTGATAGAGGAGATGTAAGGATGTGCAAAGTGCACACAAATGATAACATTGCAGATCCTTTGACCAAGCCCATGCCCAGGCCTAAGCATGATAGTCACACTAGGGCCAAGGGTCTCAAGCACATTGGAGAATGGATTTGAGATATAACTCTTTTTCATAATAAATCTTGTTTATTGAAGTTAGACACTTTTATGCTTGTTTTCTATATGAGAATGACTCATTATTATTTAATTATTGCTTGGTATTAAATAAAATGTCCAAATAATTCTGTAATTATCAAATGGGCTTATCATAATTGTTATGGTGAATGAAACCCCATTAAGTGAACTGAAATTAAGAATTATTGTTTTGTCCATGGTCTGAATCATTAACTCGGACATAAATGATTTATCTAAAGACCATATTGTGAGATTGGCTGATAGCACAGGGTTTCATGTGCTATCGAGACATAGAGATGTCTAGTCAATTACATAGATGTGCATAGATGATGCATATCGGACTGACCGTCCTCTAGACTCTCCAAAAGAGATTGCAGAGCCTTTAGGATTAAAACCATGATTAATGAGTTCCTCAGACATGAGTGTGATATTGTTTCACTTGACTGATGGTATGTATTTGACGCTGTTAAACGCTCACCGTAACAGGGAGTTATAAAGGCAGTGATTGTGATTGCCAAAGGTTGAGTGGGAGCAGTAGTCACACAAGACTGGAGAAGTCCTCCTGTTCCATGTATACCATGATGCATTGGAAAGGAATGGTGTCTTGGCCACTTGAAGAGTGAAAGCTGTAAAACGCGTGGCCACGCTCAGATGGATTAAATGTAATCATCTGTTTTGACAGTTTGATCTCAAGAGTTCAAGAAACACATTTGATATAGATATGAAAGTCACCATATCATCAAATGAGACACTAAGAGACAAAGGAATTTTAAAATTGCACGCTTGTTTAAGGACAAGTGGGAGATTGAAGGAATTGTATCCTTTAATCAACGGTGCAATTATTAATATGGAATAAGACTATTAATGGAGATTTATAATCCATATATTTTAGGAGTCGCACGCTATTGCTAGTGGCCAATACGACTTATGAGATTAATAAGATTAAGCTCATGGATAGAATAACTGGGTCCTATGAGGTCACACACACTTCGAGTTTACGGACTGGATCATGTGAATCCGAAGGCCCGGTTAGCCTATAGGATTTGGGGTAGGTGGAACAATAAACGAGGTGAATTGTTCACCGGGTGTCAGATAACCGTTATCAGTTATTTGGAGTTTTGACCAAGGTAAACATGTGTCACACATGCACAAGGTGGACATGTGTCACACATGCCCAAGGAGCAAGTGTCCACACCTTAGACACTTGTCCTCTTCCTTGCACACCAAGGAGTTGGCTTAGGCCCCAAGTTGTCTTGGCCTCCAAGTTCTTACCTTGGGCTCCAAGGACTAAATGCCTATATATAGGCCTCTCTTATTCCAATAGAGAGCACCCAACATACTAGACACACCATATACTCCACACCCCGCACATCCTTGTGAATTTCGGTCTAGCAGAAGAAACCATAAGGAGATCCAGTTTATTGCTCGTGTGGACCAAGTAGAGAAGTCACATTTGAGGCTTTCATCTCTGTCTTTCGGCATCTACGAACACGCATCAAAAGGTATTTGATTCTTCTTATATACATGATCGATATCAATATATGCATGAGATCCTTATTAGATGTTAGGAAAGTGTTTCCTGAAATTCCGCTTTAAGCATCTAAATTCCCTACAAAGGTCACTGTCGATGGAAGCCAGAACCGAAGAAGACAGTCTGGATCTGGAAGGTTCAGCATTGACCAACCCTCACAATGCTCGCCTAATTTGAGGGTGAGGCCAACGACGCATCCGCAAGGAGTTTGGCGAGGCAGATCCACAAGATGGAGAAACCCTAGATCTCGATGAAAGAAACAAAACGAACCTGGAATTCTCTGGTATGGTTCTGGGTTTGTCTGGAAGGCAAAGTGGGGAAGAATCGAAGATTTCCCTGCAAGGATACAACAATGGAGCTCGAAGACGGAGTCAATGGACTGGAACTACCGGAAATACCGATTAACAACATGACACCTCTGCCTCTACAGGTTCGAACTCTTTCCCCCAAACTCACTTAGTAATTCGAATGCACTACAATATCCCTCATTAACAACACAAATCAGTATAAATACTAGATCCTCGTTAGCTTGATCCTACATCGTCTCCCTCATTCTACCACTCACTGGGTTAGGTTTTGTCTAAAAACTCCCAACTCTCTCATTCCTCTTAGCTCTAGATCAACTAGGTTTCTTCCAATGGAAAATAATAACAAATCCTTTGCCGAAGTTCTGTGCACCCCCACCAACCACCAAAAGCAGCTCTCCTAAGGTGATTGTATCAACCAAAACTAGCACCAAGGCCACCCAAGTAGTGGAAGGTGCGTCCACCAAACCCAGACCAACCTTTGTGCTGGCTAAGGCACGACCAAATGCTTCACAAGCCAACTTAGTGAATGTTTCGATTAGGGACACCAACTGCAACATCAACAAGGCTAAAGAGCACTCTGGATCAGCAAACAAGGAGAAGGTGGGACTAGCCCCATCTTCCAACAACAACCAGCTGAAGGGGAAAGCAAAAGCCCTGGGTACAGAGAAAGAAATAAGCAACAATGTGGAACCCCAAAACACAAGAAACAACAAGTGAACAAGGAGGATAAGAGCAAGCAAGAGGGAAGCAGTAGGAAGGCTTCTACCAAGGAAAAGGGTAAAGGCAAAATCCCTTGACAAAAATACCTTGGCAATAGAGGGATTAACATCAGCTACAATTCAGATTCTTCCAAGCTTGCTAGGGTGACAAAAAAACCAGACCACTCCAAAACCAACTCTCTACTAGGGTATATCCTTGGCAATAGAGTAGAGTTCACCAAAATTAGGTCCAAGCTCAAGAATGAGTTTAGGGACATGAAGGGGGAATGTGACATTTTAGATTCTCAAACCCCCTTGACAAAAATATGGTTTGGAACCAAAGACCCTATCACATTTTTGGCCAGCTGGTTGTTATCAAGCCATGGAAGCCAGATTACAACCCCATCATAGAACCTCTCTCAACCATCGATCTTTGGATTAGGATCCCTAATCTGCCCATTGAATACATCAATCATGAGGCAACGAGGATCATTCTAGAATCCCATGGACTTGGAGAGTTCATAAGAATGGATTCTATTGAAGACAGACCAACTTGGGCCAGATTCAACAAGATTTGTCTCGGTATGCCTTTAGCAAACTGCATTGCAACTGCTGTAAAAATCCCAGATGATGAGCTAGGGCTCAAGGAGTACCCAATCTGGTTTGAGGACTTTCCAGAGGGGTGTGGAAACTGTGGAAACATGAACCACATCTTTACAAGATGCCCTCTGAAAAATCTGACTCAAAAAAAGGTCCAAATCAAGTTCAAAAAGGCCAAGAAGACCAACCATCCAGAGAATGAGTGGGAAACCTCCAAGTACCACAAGGATAAGAATGGTGCCTCAAGCTCCCACCTGAACTTGGGAATCAAGCCATATATCAACAAAAATGGACGGATTAACATCAGCTACAATTCAGATTCTTCGTGTTCAAGGAGTGAAGGATCACACCACACCACCATATCTCCCAAATCAGACCAGATGGAGAATGATACAACTGCAGAGATGCAATCTGCTAAACAGATGGAAGAGGAGAGCAATCCAGTCAACAACTCTAGCATGAGCAATGAGGACAACCCTCAACCAATCTCCATGCTTCCCCCAACATTTTTCCAAATGGCCCCTCCAGCTCAAGATTAGAATGAAGAGGAAAATTCCACTGAACAAGATGGCTTGCCTGGGGATATTATTCTGGCCCCTAGAACAAACCAGTCAGAAAAAAGCCCCACCCCATGAGGGAGAAGAGGAGGATGACTACTATGGAAGTGAAGATGATGAGATGACGACTTGCTTGGAGAAGAACTCTCTGGAGATGAGATGAAGAAACTTCTCCAAACTTAGGAGGAACTGGCGCTCTGTCTGCCTGCTGCGTCCAACAACTCCTACCACTCTACTCACACCACATGTTCTATGGAAAATAGGATGACGGAACTAGAGGTTAACCAAGACATGTCCACTTCGGGCTCTAGTAAGAGGAAAACCCAAGGTGGGGAAGAGGACACGGCTACATCCCACCAAGAGAGTAACAAGAGGGCAAAAACTTAATGGATTGGCCACAAGTTTGGAGAGGTTCACCAACAATGAGTTTACCAAATACCAATGCTAGTGGGAGTTTCCCCCCTTTTACTAGAATAATTCACCCCTCTAGAAAATGTATTAGTAGACTTATCTCTCCATTTTGAAATCATCAGTTTTATTTGCAATGTGTTAGTCATTATCCCTTTAGTTTCTTTATTTTGAAGGTTGTTGGCTTGAAATGTTGTAATGCCCTTGTGGATCAATCAATGAAAAGAACGCAATTCATAATCTGGACTCCCATAATAAGTATTAATACTAGCTCACTGCAGTCCTTTTATCAAGCAATAATCTCTTACTACTATACTAATGACCTCCTTTTGAATGTATTCTATGCCCAAGATCACATTAAAAGGGATGCTAAGGAAGTTCACTGTCAGCACATAAACAATGTAAACCAAACGAAACAGTATTGGCTAAGTAATCACTCCAGTACACAAGATCACAACAACATCCAAAAGGTTGCACACCAAAACTGCAGTGGCCTTGTACTAAGGACGGATAGGCTAAAAACAGAAGGAAGAGCACTTTTAACAATAAAAAACAGATATACCACAACGAAACATTTTTTCACTACAACAATCATGTTAAGCTTTACAATTTTAAGCAATATAAGAGAAAGACTAATTTTGTGCTTGTCCATACATGTTTGGCAAGGAGTCTTACAACAAGTGGTGGAAACAAACTTCATAGCAGGAACAATACGAGATCAACAACGGACCATGTTACTAATTGTATGAAAAATTATTATGAATATCAATGGGAAAACCTGCATCTGGACAATGTTATTATTTATGTACCAACAATAAACTATGGCTGCTGCTTTGAGGGATATATTGGTTATGTCTACAGGATGAACAAGTGCAGTAACAACACTATGCAAACATGTCATGGCAAAATTTCTGGAAACAAAAGCAGAACACGGATTAAAAAACAGGAATACAAAATACCATCATACCAAGTCCCACAACCAACCTTATTGGTTGCAGGAACCCAAGATACATGGTGATCATGTAACGTCTAACACCACCAAATTAAATATAATACTAGATATAGACTCCGATGAAGATAGCAGTTTGGAATGTTAGAGGGATAGGAAGGAAAAACATATGGACCGACATTGAAACCTTCGGCAAACTAATCATATACATTTGATGGCACTAGTGGAGACCAAAACAAATAAGTTACAAGATGAAAAAACTTGGAGAAAAGCTGGCTTTGATAGCATAGCAGTTTCTCCGGCTAATGAGTATTTTGGCGGTATCATAGTACTATGGAAAGAATTCCAACTCCTAAACAAAAAAATCACCTTACACACCATCGATAGTAGGTTCATAGCCTTTATACATAGAAATCCTGACAACCAAACAGAGATGTGCATTATTGTGGCATATGCACCACCTCAGGAACGCGATAAAGAGCAATTCTGGCTAAATATCAAACAATTTACAACAACAATAAAATTACCCTATCTCATCATGGGCGACTTAAATGACATTCTCATTAGCGAGGACAAGGAAGGAGGGATCCCTCTATCTGACGCTAAGCTAAAACGACTAAATGATTTCGTTAACAAACATGACCTTATAGACCTACCTTCGACAGGAAATTGATTCATGTGGAGGAAATCTAAGATCCTCAACAACACGATCAAAGAAAAGCTTGATCGAGCACTTGCACATAAACCAAGTTCTTACCTGGTACCCGAACCTTTATACAGTAAATCACGCATTCACCTCCTCTGACCACTGCCCAATATCACTAAATCTTACGAACGAGACCAATTTCAAAGCTGCGCTATTCAAATTTGAAATGATGTGGACTAGACGAAAAGACTTCAAAAATCTAGTGCAACAAACATGGAGGGAGAACTTTCATGGAACCCGGATGTTCAGACTAACAAAGAAAACGCAAAGTCTAAAAGCTAGAATTAAGGATTGGAATAAGACAAGGTTTGGAAATATCTTTGAACAACTCAAAAAAGTGGAAGAGGACCTCCTAGAGATTTAGAGTACCCCTCAAAACCAGGTAATTGATAACTTAATCACAAAGCAAAACAACCTCTTGTGTAAAAAACAAAAATTGTTATCCTTTCAGAGATCGTTCTGGGGACAGAGAGCCAAAGCAAAACATATTAAGCTGGGAGATACGAATACCAAATACTTCCATAGACTTGCTACGGGACGTCGTGCTCGTAAAAACATGAAAGAAATCACCATAGTCGAAGGAACATTCATCTCGGGAGATGCGAACGTAAGAACAGAAATAAAAAATGATTTCATGAAACGGTTCACTAAGCAACACATCAACCAAACAAAAATAAGACAGATTTTGAACGATATCACACCAGAAATCTCCGACCAAGATAACGAAGAGCTAACCAAGACAGTCACCAACCAAGAAATCATTGTGGCTCTAAAGGAAATTAGAGAAGACAAAACCCCGCGCCCGGATGGGATGCCCTCTAGATTTTACAAAAAATATTGGGACATAGTGGGCCCCGATGTAATAAAAGGTGTGAAAGCATTCTTTCATTCTGGGAAACTACTCAAACAGCTTAATCACACCTTTATTACCCTCATCCCAAAGAATGATAACCCCCAAAGTACCAACCACTACAGACCCATTAGTTTGTGTAATACGATATACAAAGTTATCTCAAAATTTTTAACGGAAAGGTTGGAAAATGTGATCCACAAGATAGTTCACCCCTTACAAGGAGCTTTTGTCAAAAACAGATGCATCCAACATAACATCTTGATTGCTCATGAAATCTTCCACTCCTTCAGAACAAATTCTGGGAAGGATGGATGTCTAGGCCTCAAACTTGATATGGAAAAAGCATACGACATAGTAGACTGGTCTTTGCTACTACAAACACTTAATAAATTTGTCTTCTCCGATAAACTCATCGCATGGATAAAGGAATGTACACAAACTGTGTCATTTTCAGTCCTAGTTAACCAAGGACCTACGGAAGTTTTCTACCCAACTAGAGGACTACGACAAGGTGATCCCTTATCTCCATTCTTATTCATCATAAGTGCAGAAGTTCTGACTAGAAATCTACAGAAAGAAGCAACAGCAAGGACAAATCCTATAGGAATAAAAATAACCAGAGGAGGGACTAGAATCTTGTTTCTAGCCTTTGCAGATGATATCATCATCTTCTCAGACACCAAACAATCTACCTGCAAAAAAATAAAAGAGATTATTGATGACAATTGCGAAGTCTCCGGGCAAATAGTTAATTTCTACAAATCCGCGTTTCAAGTTACTAACAACACTTCCAACTCAGCAAAACAAAACATCAAGGACATATTCCAAGTAAACCAATCAACTACTCTTGAAAAGTACTTAGGATGCCCAATAATCACTGAGAAAGTAGACTACAACACATTTTACCCACTTATCGAAAAATCCAATCAACAACTTACTAAATGGAAAGCTAACTCATTATCACAAGAAGTCAGGAAAGTTCTTATAAAGGCAAACCTTGCTGCCCAACCGAACTACATGATGCAGAGTTTCATGTTGCCCAACAAAACTCATAAGAAGCTTGATAAAATAAACAGAATTTTCTTCTGAAACAAAGGAGATAATCACACACTGATTATACAATGGAATGAATTAAGCAAACCAGTCGACAAAGGAGGTCTGGGGTTCAGAACCAGCAAAGATATGAACACAGACAAATGAAACTCTTGTGGAAAATATTAGCAGAACCTGATAATATATGGGTAAACATTATCCGTGAAAAATACCTTAAAGAGAGTCATATCCTAAATTATCACAAACCAAGATACCAGAAAGCTTCATGGCAATGGACCCAAGTAAGCAAGCTAATACCCACCTTCAAAATAGGTTTGATATGGAGAGTTGGGGATGGGAACAACATAAAATTCTGGGAAGATGTGTGGTTTCACAAACCTCTAATAGACCACGTTAGTACAAACAACCCGATTCATGACCAAGAGACAGTCTCAGCTTTCCTTAACCATGACAAAACGTGAAATGTAAACAAACTCCGAGAATACTTTGATCAACAATGGATCAATAAGATTGCATCATATCCTGTCCCATTCAACAATAATCGAGATAGACTATACTGGAAACCGAGCAAAAGCGGATGGTGTTCTACCCAAAGTGCAATGGAGATGATCTACTCCTCTAGAAACCTTACCCCTTCCCGGAATGAATGGATATGGAAGCTTAATATTTCACCTAAAATTAAGAGCTTCCTCTGGAAAATCTCTAAAAACATACTAACTACTAAGGCCAAACTAGTAGAGCGACATACTCTAATAACCACAGAATGTCCCAACTGTGACAACTGCTATAAATACCACGAAGATAAAAATCCATGCACCCTACTGAACGAAACAATGGAGAAACTCAATAATCAGAAATCTGAACAAGTAGTAACCATCTGGTGGGCCTGTTGGTTCTACAAAAATAAGAAAATATTCAATGAAACAGAGTTCAATAACCTACCATGTATCCTCAAATTTATATACCAACACAAGAAAGACTGGATCAATGCCCATAAAGAACATCTTGACGAAAACTTACACATTACGAATTCCCCCAAATAAAGTCGAAGGAAAAGAAATAAAATTAGATAAATTAATGGGAAAAAAACAAATGTGTAGTTCAATTTACCAATAGTTAGAACCTCTTCCTTCTCATCAAAGTATAGCATCTCAAGCCAATTTGGGGGAACAACTCTTGACTTTACAGATCGATATCAAGATGTCTTTGATGTGCTCTCTCTAACATTTTCATTGCATTGCTCAATTTGTTTGATATTCGCTACTCCCTCAGATGCAATCAAATGAGCGTCTATGTTGCTTGCAACACTAGTTGACCGAACATGTATCATTGGTTTTGAAGGCCTTTGGACATTTTGAGTGTTGCTCCTAGAAGTTTGAGGTACTGCATTTGAAGCTCTTTCTCTAACTCGCTTATCAACAAAACCGGTCTGATTTGAGTATGATGTTCTTTCTATAACTTGATTAGAAGAATGAGGATTTGCATTTGATGCTCTTTTTCTAGCTTCACTTCTAATAACACTAGTTGATTGAGCATTCGCATTCCATGCTTGTTGTGACTCTGGCCCTTGATCATGGACACTTCTAACTTTTTTCCTTCTATAACTCATCTTTAAAGCATACAAAAAATTAAAATAGTAATTCAGTAAGCAAAAACACACACCAGATCAAAATTCCATGCTTGAAAAACTATATGTGATTCAGTAAGCAAGCACACCCCAGATAAGAACTACTTCTGTAATCTAGGAGTACATACGGTAGAAGTACTAGCAGTATATCGAGGTTACTGCATGTCACCTGGAATTACCAGGAAGTCGAAACTTATCATAATTTGTACTATACTAATGAGACTGATGATGCCCGGATACAGAAAAAACAATTGCAGACTGTCCGACAAAACAGAAACACAAAAATTGAATTCCAAAACTATTATCCTACTTCACAATATTCTACTAAGAAATCATTGCTATCAACCATGCCTCTTGGCTCTTGCAAAAATCTTTCGATCTTCATTGTAATATATTCAGCAAGCAAAAGTAAGGGAAATTTTGCAGCCTAGAGAAAAATTTGGTGGTGCAAAATACGACATGGTACTGTAATTTTGCAATATAGCACCTACAATTTAAAGAAGGATTTTATCCAACATAACTCACATCAATCATCATTTGCACAACAACAAACAACAACAACAAAAGAGCAGATGAGATATGATGCACCCCTGCCTTGCCTAGAACCAAGTCCTGGCTCGCCTCAACCAGCACCCCATGTCTCTTCTCTTTATCAAGATCATTTTGAGGTTAAGCACCGTTGGCGCTACATTTCCAGCCTCGTCGGCAGCCCTGCACCTTCACGCACCAAGATTAGTGCAAAGACAAGCACCATAGGTGCAACTCCAAGTCCATCGACACTCTCGTCGGTTCCACGAGCGCCTCCTCCATGGACGACCAACCACCTAATGTGCGCCGAAACCAACTCCTTCGACACCGCCGAAGCCCTCTCTAGAAGCTTGACCATCATCTTGGCACTATGACGCCTCATCAAAACCCTTGGTCAACTTGATATCATCAAGCCATGGTTTTTCCATGCCTATCTTTATTTAGGCCCTTACTATTTAACGCCCACCCTTTTTGCTATTTACCGCCCAGGTCATCCGTGCGTCACGCATGGATTAAATCCGTGCGTGACGCATGGTTTTAATCCACACGCCACGCACAGAACAAAACCATGCGTGACGCATGGACACAAACCATGCGTCACGCATGGATTTTTTTCCTATAAAAGCCCAAAAACATCAAACCCTACCATTTTGTTATCTTCCCCAACATACCTCACGGCGGCTGAAGCTCTATCACGCACGGATTTACCCCATTTTCAACAATTTTCATCATCTTTCTACATATAAGGTATGTAAACATTAAGATTTCATTGTTATGGTATGGTATTGATGTATATATGAGGTTTTCATGTTGTTTTGATGATATTTACTTCAAAATCCAATGTGTATGTTAATTAGTTGATTAGAAATGATTAAACTTGTAATATATGAATGGATTGTGTACTTTGTTGATAATTTATTGACAAATTTGATATTTTCATGTGTATATAGTTTATTAGGGTTTTGATATTGAATTAGGGTTTTGTGAATTAGGGTTATGAATTAGGTTGTTGAAATTTGGTATGGTTTTAATGAAATTATTAAAAAACTGTTAGAATTTTGGAAAAAGTGTTGAGATTAGGGTTTGAAAGCCATGGAAAAACTGCAGAACACAAATTCTGGAATGTGCAATTCCATGCGTCACGCATGGCTTGAAACCATGCGTCACGCATGGATGGAAGCCATGCGTGACGCATGGAATTGCACATTCCAGAATTTGTGTTCTGCAGTTTCAGATTGTATTTGATGATATGCTGATTGAGTTTTTGATGATATGCTGATTAAATTCAGTAAACTGATTAATTTTGTGGAATTGCACATTTTATGATGTAGATATGGATGGTGGTCGTCGACCTGGACGGGATACTCGTCAAAGAAACAGAGATCTGAAGAAAAAAGATCTCATAGTTCCAAAACAAAGGAAGAAGAAGAATAGACAAGAATCGCCTCCTCGTCGTTTAGAGTTTTCTGATGAGATACAACAACAGCAGCAACAACAACAACAACAACAACAACAACAACAACAACAACAACAACAACAACAACAACAACAACAACAACAACAGCAACAACTAGCTTTGTCTGCTGCAGGTTTCGATCCCCAGGGTTCCCCTCATTACTTTCCTGGCACCCCCATTCTGATCCCACATCAAACTATGTTTCCACAACAAACACAGTTTTCAGGATATCCGGGCTATCCACAACATGACCAATCATTTGTGGAGATGATGAGGCAAGCTACTGGTTCTCATCACTTTCAGAACCCTCAGACGGGTGATGACCAGTACGCACTGGTTGCTTGTAGCAGTGCAGGGCCATCAGCTGGGGGTGCCAATGGTGATTCTGATTCTGATTATGAGCAGGAGCAGGAGCATGAGGAACAGGGTCAGGAAGAGGATCGGACCTATGAGAATGTTCATGAAGAACATGAAGAAGCGGAAAAGCAAGAGGAGCAGGAGGAACAACCCAGAAGACGACGACGACGACAACCTCCGATCAAAAACATATACGTCCCTCAGTTAGAGGGGGGTACTCCTGGAGGTCCACAAATTCCGGAGCTGCTCATAAGCTTTGAAGCTCATACAGCCTTTTTTGTGCAAAAAGGAAAGGTATGTAATTAGAATTTGGTTGATAGATTCAATACTTATCATAACTAATTTGGTTTATAGAATTTGTGATAATAAATTTGTTAATGTATGAATTGATTTGATTAACCAAATGGATTACGTGTTGAAATATTTGTAGTTTTGTTGAAAATTTGGTTAAGGTGTGCTGTACAGAATGCAGTCTGCATTCTGCATTCTGTGTAATGCAAATCCATGCGTGGCGCATGGTTCATGTCCATGCGTCACGCATGGTTCACGTCCATGCGTGACGCATGGATTTGCATTACACAGAATGCAGAAACTGCTTTCTGCATTCTGTACATTGCACCTTAACCAAATTTATGCAGTTTCTGTATTCTGCAGTTTCTGGAAAAAAATTATGCGTTATTAAAATTATTTGTGTTACGTAATCAATTTACAGGATAGAGGCGTACTCCCTTACCAGACAAGACAATCCCAGCTGAAAGATTGGGAACTTAATTCTGACTTGTCATGGGGTAATCACGCAATTGCAACGGAGCTGACTCATCTCAGGGTATTGATGTACGATGTGATTGATTATCCGCTCATCTGCGCCTTTATAGAAAGGTGGCATCCTGAAACAAATAGCTTCCACACGCCATTTGGTGAGATGACAGTGACGTTGCTCGACATCAAGAAGCTGATGTTGCTTCCTATTCACGGGAAAGCTATGGTGACCGACCCCACCGCTTCAGTCGGGAGAACTACGAACAAGAACTTTTTTGGTGAAAAGGGACGGCAAAATTTTCATCTTCAAAATGAACAGCTCGATAGTTATTGGATTAGCGCGAAAAAGTTTAAGGCGCACATTAAGGGCCTAAATGATCCCGTAGTTCATGGAATGGGATATATATTCCACTTGCTGGCTTCCACAATCTTCACTGACAAGTCACAACATAAGCTCCCGATGAGATTTGGTGCATTTCTAGGGAGTGTTGAAGAGGCAAGAAGTATTTCTTGGGGATCTGCGGCGCTAGCATATTTCTATCGCCAAATGGGCATCGCTACACGCCAAAATTGTGGTTTGATCTCATTTTGTTTCACTCTCCTTCAAGTAAGTTTTTAATTATTTAGGAACTACATTTTTTAGCAATCATAACTTATTTCTATGGTTTTAATGCTAACTATATTTTTTAAATGGTAGGGTTGGATATACACATACTTCCCATCCTTAGCAGCTGGTGTTCGGCGTAATCCTGGTTGGTCAGTTGATCATCCTTATGCGTTTCGGTTTCTACCAGAGGAAGCGTTGCCGAACTACGACCCTGAAGCACGAAACTACAGAGCTGAACTAGATGCAATGAGGGCGGATCAGGTATTTTTGTTGCATTTTGTTTACATTTTTAAGCCTCAGTTTTTTTTTGCAATTCCATGCGTCACGCATGGATCTGTGTCATGCGTCACGCAAGAATCAGATCCATGCGTCACGCATGGAATTGCAAAAAAAACTGAGGACTTTTTTTCATCATCTTTGCTTGGACCTTTAATGAAATTAATGTTTGAGTAATGGAAGACATTGATATCGTTTTTAGGTTAATTGGAACCCGTATGGTGAAATCGACTTCAATGATCCTGCCTATGCTCCTGCTCTTTTTTTCGGGGTGCTGAGCTGCATGGACATAACCGAGCCCCACCATCCCGATAGGTCGCCTAGGCAGTTTGGTAGGGTGCAGATGATTCCCAGGCCTCCAATTTCACCCCTTAGAGCCCATAGGCTCATCAGCCCTAGGTCATATGTGGTGAATTATGATAGAATGGCGTGGAGTTGGGAGGGGATGGATATCCACAGGGCGACCCTGGAGCAGATGGGACCACCTGCGCTGACAGGTTTTGAAGAAGCTCCAGAGTATCTTATGTGGTACATCCCCCGCACTCATCGATTTCTGATACCCGGCAGACACGCTAGCTTGGAAGCACAGCAGGTATTACATTTATCTCATGTAACTTGAGATCTTGATTTTTCTTTAAGTTTGATTTAAGGTAAACATTATGCAAATAGCTGATTTCAATATTTAATTTTATTTGTAGGTTTTTGACAGGGTCTATGATCACTTGTCACCATATGCAACCTTGCCTGATCCGTATGATGTTTCTGCAATGCATGGAGCCATAACCGAGGTCCTTCAAGATATTGAGCCGTGGACAACTATGTATCAACAACATCGGTGGTGATCTTGTTGGATTGGGTTCGATTGTTTTTTATGACGTTGTTGAACTTTTCATTTCTGGTTAGCGTTGTTGAATTTGTTGGATTATTTGTTTAGGGTGCACAAGACATAAATCTGCATTCTGTTAGTCAAATGTCGAACCATGCGTCACGCACAGATTAGTTCCATGCGTCACGCACGGTTTGCTTCCATGCGTGACGCATGGAATTGTTAACCTACGCCTATAAATTGACTCCCTCGGCATACCATTTCCACTCATTAATCTCTCCTTTTCACTCCCTCAGCCTGTAAGTTGATTTTTGAAGTTCTTCTTTGAAGCTCCATATTCCACATCTTATTCCTTACTTTCTCACTTGTTTTCTTACATTGTATTACAGATTGGAAACCAACATGGCATCATCCTCATCATCATCTTCAATACCACAAGAAGGCAGCACCATTCAGTGTCCAAATAAGAGGTGTAGGAAGTCTATCACGGTTTTCAGCGCTAATGACAAGATGAGACCAGACCAGTATGGCCGAAGGTTTTTTACATGCCAATATAACTTCAGGTGGGTGTTTCTTGATCCTGAGTATGACCGTCATCATCTCCGTGTTATGACGAAATTGTTGGAGGAAAACCGGACTATGGCAGCGAAACTGGGAATCTTTAACGAAGAGAAAGATTTGGAAACAGCTAAATGGTGGGTGAAGGAGCTCTATGAGGATTTTGAAGAGAAACCAGCCGATTCTGACGATGCGTAGTGGTCTTAGTATTTCGTTCCTTTTAAGATGTAATGTGAAGTGTCTTGGTGTTTTGTCTTTGTTATATTCGTTTTAATTTACGTTTCAAGAATGAGTCTTTTTTATGCTGTAATGAATCTGTTTTATTTTGTAATGTATCGGTTTTTTGTTGAAACGTATCTGTTTTATGTTGTAATATATCTGTTTTATGTTGTAATTCTGATGTCTTCTTTTCATAAGACTACTCATATGTCTCCTATTGACAAGACAACTCATATGTCTCCTTTTGACAAGAAAACTCACATGTCTCCTTTTGACAAGACAACTCATATGTCTCCTTTTGAGAAAACAATTCGGAAGTGTTGCTTTTGACAAGTAAAGCTGAAATGGAATTTCTGCATTCTGTAGGAAAAATGCAATTCCATGCGTGACGCATGGACACGAACCATGCGTGACGCATGGATTGACTCCATGCGTGACGCATGAAATTGCATTTTTCCTACAGAATGCAGAAATTCCATTTCAGATGCAAAGCACCTGTTTCACGTGAAATGTAACCCAGAAATACCACATAAAGACTGAAATGTGCATCAAAAGATACAACCTTACAACATTAGAAGGTCATTCGAAACTCGAAAAAAAATACACATTACAACATTGTCATGACTGACAATAACTCTTGAACTAGTAATCGTTTTCATCATCGTCTGGAATTGTGATGCTTTGTTTGGACGATTGATGTCCTCCTCTTTTCGGGGGGGGTGTAAGCCCCACATCTTTGCCACACTTCGTCATACAAGGCCGCAACAGATTCTTCACAATTACGCTCCCAAAGATTATAAACAGGTGGTAGTGGACATCCATCCTTCAGGCGAATCTGAGATAGATTTTACGGAATTGCATAATTAAATTTACATGTAATGCACTAGGTAAATAGCAATTGAAAAAAACATACCGGGATGAAATGTTCTTCCTGTGTGAGTAGTAATAGGCAAACAACTTGCATCTTGGCTCCAGGTTGACCATACCAAGTCGGAAGTCTAAGAGGTAGGAATGTCTGTTTAATTTGCTCGCCTAGACACACAAAGACACAATTACATGCCGAAGCCACCAAACATGCCATTTCTGGTACGGTAAGCCACTTATCCCTTGGAGCTGGGTAGTAATCGCTTTCCCATGTAAGTTGATGTATAGCGGACTCCAATGTTGGATTTACTTCTCCACCAATCCACGTGCCTTTAAGTAAATGCCAAATCTCTTTAGCCTTTCTTATCATCTCTTCTCGTATGAACTTCCAATGCTCTTGGGTCCCACCTGTTACATGACTTTCAAAAACAGATTGAGTGACGGAATATTTTGGATAAAGTGTACATTAGAGTGAAGATAATATCGGTCACCTGTTTCCATAGAAATAGATCTAAACCCGCAGTTTCCATCGGCTCTGATGTCAAACCAACCCTCCACATATGGTCGCATGCACATTGGTATCTTTCTAATGTACTTAGAAGGCGCATACATTTTTTGTGGAGCGGGAGGTGCACCAAAGGGCTTAGGAACCCTTTGCTTCTTGGGAGGTGTTTCTTCCAAAGCTCTAGACCTCATCTCTTGGTCGGTGTATTCCCATGCTGACTTCTTTCTTTGTGTAGATCTAGGCACTTTGTTAGGAGCTCCTTGGGGACGACCACCGGTGTGTTTCGAAATAGGCGGCTCTTTGAGAGGTGTATCCACTTTAGCTATCTTTCTGACAGATTCAATACACTTCTCTTGATCATGTGGTGACAAGGTGTTCCATGTTTCTTCATAAAATTCATCAAATAAACGTCTTGCCACGTTTTTCTTAGTTTCAAGATGACACTGTGTATCCACTTCTTCCAAAGACAACGTACTCCAAAAAGGATGCAAAGACACGGGCTGAATTGGCATTTGTTTCTTCACACAAGTAGCAAGGTCATGGACACACAGCATCCCGTCTCTGACCTTGGTTGCACAATCGCAATATTGTGCATTGTACATGCCTTGTACACCTTTGTCGTATTCTTTAATCAAGAGCTCCATTGCCTTGTACGAAACTTTGCACTTCAAATGTACAAACAAAGATGTTTGGTGAACAAGTCTAAACGTCTTTGTTAGACTCTCGTTAAATGAACCCAATATCTCTTTCAGCTGGTTTCGTGCCATGTCACTGTATTCCTCAAACACTGTGTCGAGCCTACCTTGTCCACCACTCAAATATGACTTCAAACAGGAATGCGCTCCTTCCACTCTGCATTTTTATTAAGGTGTTCAAACAGGAATGTGCTTGTGCAGTTTCTGTAAACTGCACATCCATACGTGACGCATGGAACAAATCCGTGCGTGACGTATAAATGTGCCGTTTACAGAAACTGTTTAAATTCACAGAAAACTGAATATAGTTGTGTAAGTGCAATTATAGATAAATTACCTGTTTGTCGTGTTGCTTCCAAGAGTAAACACGTCATCCGTCCATGCCGACACACATCTTTCTTTGAAAGGACCAAGCCAACTGTCTCTAACATATTGCAGTACGGGAAAATGCGCGTTCCGATCTCTCTCTATAGTATCCAACTTTTTTTCATATCCTTCTATGGTGGTTTCCTCGAACAAGTTGTAGTAGTCGTTGGATAAGTTTTTTCCCTTTAGTTTCGATCTCATTTCGAGGGAAGCTTTGGCCTCTATGTTTTTCCTTATATGTCGTCTACATAGAAGAAACTTTGCAGTTGGAAAAAGAAGATCCGTTGCACTCATTAAAGCTTGTTCACGGTCGGTGACAATGCAAGTGGGCGTTGCTCCAATTCTTCTATACATCTCTTGAAGTTGTTGCATTGCCCACAAATAATGCTCTTTAGTCTCGCCCTCAAGAAATGCCCCACAAACTACAAAGTTCCTCCATGTAGACGTGATTCCAACAATCTCGAAAAATGGCATTTTGTACCTGTAAAGAAATAATTTGAAATAATATTATTGCAATGTTATGGAAAATCATATGTAATGGTCAATAATGACACAAAACTTACTTGATTGTGGCATATGTGGAGTCCATTATAAGTACATAGGGAAATGATTTCAAGAGCTTCATTGATTCAGGGGACGCAAAGAACATATCACCAATCATAGATGCATCATCTTTGCTTGTCCTATACTCCATGAAATAGTCGCTCTGTTTGCATTTGTAGAAAAACTCTTGGATAACAGTTCTTCCTTCCCTGTTTTCGATCCTCGTCTTGGCCATCAAATTGTATACTTGTTTTTTTTTGTAAGGTTCTTGGGAGACTTGTTGAGCATAGTGTAAATCTCATTTGGTTTACAATGAGCCCTGGTCATTTCAACTACTGTACACACTTCATCAGGCGTCAATCTGCCTGCAAACGCATTCCCAAACAAGCTACTACCAATAGGATGGTTGTGGGTACCTAACATTACAGTAAGTTTCCAAGCCCCTCTATGCTCCTCTAGAAGCTTTAATTCGAACCAACATCTACATTTTTTCGTCTTGATGTTTTTCCTCACTCCCTTAGCTTTTGAGTAATTCACTCGTCCTCTATCACAGATAAGCTGAAGTTTTCCAGATTTTGTTTCGGTAGGTGCTCTACTCCTTCCATTGACTATGCAAAAGTTGTTGGCTTGTGCAATGTTAACGGCCCAATCCACTCCCTGTTGTCTAGAGGCGAATACCAAGTCATTTGCAAACAACTCTGAGTAATCAACAGAGACATATTGTTCTTCTTGAACTTCAATATCAAATTCTGGTGCAGTACGCAAAGGACGAAACACATTTAAGCTACTTGTGTCTGAAAGTGGCCTCATCAAATGCGAAGGCCATTGCGACAAACCGTAACCGGTTCCAAAAGATCCAGTGTTGATATCACCAAACTGTGATTGCGGTTGCTCCCATGTTGTCAAATCAATGCCCAAATCAAACGAAGGTATGTAGTCGAGGTATGACGGAGGTGGGCAGTCATTAAGAGTAATCTTGTCTAATCCAGTAAACACAGAAAAGTTCATCTATGCACAAACACACAGATAACAAACCAGTTAAGCTTCTGTATGGCAAATCCATGCGTCACGTGTGGATCCATTCCATGCGTGACGCATGGTTCCAATCCATACGTGACGCATGGAAATACAACATGCAGTTTCATTCATCTTTTGTCATGGTTCGTATGATTCTGTTAACCACACTATGTTTCATTAACATTTCAAACATCATACATCATAAATTCAAAAGTCAACATCTTTTGTCATACAACTAATACCTTTAACATGTGAAGTCCATAAAACCCAACAAGTCAAACCCCTAAAACAAGTCAACACCTTAAAAACTAATATTATAATACTTTTCAAACATCATAATCACTAAAGTAAACAAAAATTCACAAATCAACATCTTTAGTCATACAACTAATACCTTGAACATTTGAAATCCATTAAACCTAACTAAATCAAACCCTAAAAGAAGTCAACACCTTAAAAATTAATATTATGAACAAGAAATGTTACCTTATTAAGATTGTAACTTGAAAATGGTGCTTCTCCACCTCTTTTATTGGTGCATTCCTCTTCATTCTCCATATAGAAGGAGCTTTTTTGGGATAAAATGGTGTGTTTTGCTCTCAAGAATGTTCAACAATGGAGTTAAAAGGGTTTTGACATTTGAAATATGGAAAGAAAGGAAGATAATAGGGGTTAATGTAGGTGTTACGGAAATGGTAAAAAAATTAATGGAGTTATTACAGTAGGTGAGACAAGACGTGCTTGCTGCATGAGTTCTGAAAAGAAAATCCGTGCGTCACGCATGGTTGCCATCCATGCGTGACGTGTGGTTTGCAACCATGCGTGACGTGTGGTTTGCAACCATGCGTGACGTGTGGTTTGCAACCATGCGTGACGTGTCAAATGGCACATGATCCCTTTGATTCTTAGTAACACTGATGTGTGCATGATTTCCAATCAAAATAAAATTACATATTGTCAAAGGTTGGACATTTAGGCCACGTAAGAAGTCCAAACAAAGGATATGCTACTTTACAAGTTAATAGTTGTTATTGGGAGTTACCCACATGGTTAAATATCCCTAATAGGCATTGAAAACAAGTTTCATTCCATTCGGACATCGTTTGAGTGTCGTTTCGTCAAATTGGGCCTTAAGTCCATTTAAGGCCTTTTTAGGCCTTTTAGCGTTTACGTGCCTCATTTCGTGTGTACAAGACCTTGTTGCTACTTAATATCCCTAATAAGAGTAATTTGTATAGTACTTTCAACAATAATCAACGTCAATGTTGTAGAATATACATATTGCGACAAGTTAGAGAAATACGACTAGTTTGTTTTTTACAAAGGAGGTGGTACTTTAAAAGTTAGAAGTTGTCATTGGGAGTTACCCACATGGTTAAATATCCATAATAGTCATTGAAAACAAGTTTCATTCCATTCGGACATCGTTCGAGGGTCGTTTGGCTGATTTGGGCCTTAAGTCCATTATGGCCTTTTTAGGCCTTTTAGCGTTTACGCATAGTTTCGAGTCCCGTTTTGTATGTGTGAGACCTTATTGGGACTTTATATGTCTTATAACACAATTGTGTATAAATTTTTCAAACATACAAAAAGATCAATGTTGCGACCATATATAATGCAACAAGTTAAGCTTGTGATGAGTAGTTTGATGTTTTACAAAGAGGGTGTTACTCTAAAAGCAAAAGGTTTTGATGCAAAGTTACGGACATGGTTAAATATCTCTAATAGGCATTGTAAACAAGTTTCATTCCATTCCGATGAATTTTCGACGACGTTATGGCGAATTGTGGTTTTAAAGCCGTTAAAAACAACACAACAAATGAATTATTTTGCGTGACATAACTACAAATACATTGAATACATTGAAATTGATTACATAAGCAAAAACATATACATTGAAATCCATGCGCCACGTATGGATACAAACCATGCATCACGCATGGCTTGAAACCATACGTGACGCATGGAATTTTTTGCCTATAAAAGGCCCAACATCAAAACCCTACCATTTTGTTCCCTTCCTCATTCTCTTAACGGCGCAGCAGCGGAACAAACGCACGGATTTACCCCAAAATCAACCATTTTCAACAACTCTTTGCAAAGAAAGGTGAGTACAAAGTAAGATTTCATTGTTATGCTAAGATGGTAATGTATATATGAGGTTTTGATGTTGTTTTGATAATATTTACATATGTAGATCCAATGTGTATGTTATACTTTGATTAGAAGGGATTAAACTTGTAATATATGAATGGATTGTGTACTTTGTTGATAGTTTCTTGTTGAATTTGATATTTTCATGTGTAGATAGTGTAATTAGGATTTTGATATGGTGTTATAAATGAGGGTGTTGAAATTTGATATGGTGTGGTTTTAATCAAATTATTGACAAACTGTTGAATTTCAGAAAAAATGTTGAGATTAGGGCTTGAGAATAGATTAGAAAGCAGTACTGAAGTTCTGGAATTGGCAATTCCATGCGTGACGCATGGGTTATAACCATGCGTGACGCATGGTTAGTGACCATGCGTCACGCGCGGAATTGCCACATTCAACATTAAGACTATGCAGAAGTTAATTGAGTATGTAACTATAATTTGGTTATGTTTGTGATTATACAGATGTCCTATTCCGATCAAGAATCTGATATTTCCGATATTAGTACGGCGTCTAGCATGGCAGACAACTTTGATATGCTTGAACGGGAGAGACGTGAACGGGAGAGACAAGAACGTGAGCGACGTGAACGGGAGAGACAAGAACGTCAAAGGGAGAGAGGGGAACCATCCACTAGACCAAGGATGACCGCACGAGAATACAGGAACCTCTTCAAGCCGTTCAACCCTCGTCGTTAGATCTACTTATTATGTTGAACCTTATTATGTTGAACCTTATTGTGTTGCACCTTTGAAGATTGAACCTTATTATGTTGAACCTTATTGTGTTGCACCTTTGAAGTGTTGAACCTTATTGTGTTGCAAGAACTACTTGTTTTTCTTAAGAGTGTCTATTTTGTTGGTATTTTAAAACATGTCGACTCGTTTCACTTTCAAACTAGGTTTCACATTTCAAATATCATAAATCAACATAAATTCACAAATCAACATGTTTAGTCATACAACTAGTGCGTGCTGGCATGAGTTCTGAAAAGAAAAACAGTGCGTCACGCATGGATATAATCCACACGTGACGCACGGTTCTCTTCCATGCATGACGCACAAAATGACACATGATCCCTTTGATTCTTAGTAACACTGATGTGTGCATGATTTCCAATCAAAATAAAATTACATATTGTCAAAGGTTGGACATTTAGGCCACGTAAGAAGTCCAAACAAAGGATATGCTACTTTACAAGTTAATAGGTGTTATTGGGAGTTACCCACATGGTTAAATATCCCTAATAGGCATTGAAAACAAGTTTCATTACATTCGGACATCGTTTGAGTGTCGTTTCGCCAAAAACCGCCTTAAGTCCATTTAAGGCGTTTTTAGTGGTTTTAGCGTTTACGTGCCTCATTTCGTGTGAGCGAGACCTCTTTTCTACTGAATATCCCTAATAAGAGTATGTTGTATAGTATTTTCAACAATAATCACCGTCAATGTTGTAGAATATACATATTGCGACAAGTTAGAGAGTTACGACTAGTATGTTTTTTACAAAGGAGGCGGTACTTTAAAAGTTATAAGTTGTGATTGGGAGTTACCCACATGCTTAAATATCCATAATAGCCACTGAAAACAAGTTTCATTACATTCGGACATCGTTCGTGTGTCGTTTCGCCAAAAACCCCCTTAAGTCCATTTAAGACGTTTTTAGTGGTTTTAGCATTTTGGCATAGTTTCGAATCCCGTTTTGTATGTGTGAGACATTATTGGGACTTTATATGCCTTATAACACATTTTTGTATAAATTTTTCAAACTTACGTGAACATCAATGTTACGACCATATATATTGCAACAAGTTAAGCTTGTGGTGAGTAGTTTGATGTTTTACAAAGAGCGTGTTACTCTAAAAGCAAAAGGTTTTGATGCAAAGTTACGGACATGGTTAAATATCTCTAATAGGCATTGTAAACAAGTTTCATTCCATTCCGATGATGTTTCGACGACGTTATGGCGAATTGTGGTTTTAAAGCCTTTAAAAACAACACGGAACATGAATTATTTTGTGTGCCATAACTAAAAATACATTGAATACATTGACATGAATCATATAAGCAACAAAAAAACATATGAAAATCCATGCGTCACGTATGGTGTAAAACCATGCGTGGTGTGTGGATTAATTCCATGCGTGACGCATGGTTTTATGTTGCAAAATCTTATTTTTATATTTAGAATGCTTATATTGTTGTTATGTTGACGAATGTTCAACCTTATTATATTTCAAATTGTATATGGTACGCCATACATATTGCGACCTCGTTCGGTTTTCAAACTATGTTTCACTTACAAAGGTCTAAATTTGATTTTCAAGTTACACACATGATCAAATAGACATTATAAGGATTGAAACAAAGTTTCATTTCATTTCGATAAAGTTTCGATGACGTTTTTGTCGAATTGGGCTTTATCGCCTTAAAAAAGACACTAAAAATGTGTTTCTTTGCACACTTAACTAGAAATACATTGAATACATTGAATAACCCTAGATTCATATATGCAAATCCATGCGTGACGCATGGATGTTAACCGTGCGTGACGCATGAATTTAATCCGTGCGTCACGCATGGATACAATCCATGCGTGATCTGGAATGTGCAATCCGTGCGTGACGCACGGAATAAATCCATGCGTGACGCACGGATGACCTGGGCGGTAAATAGCAAAAAGGGTGGGCGTCAAATAGAAACTATGTTTATTTATCATCTTTCACCTTTGAGACTCTTTTTTGGCACACTCGGGATACTTGCTTTTTGTAGCAATTACTATTTTTAGTAGGTTGCTATTTTTAAAAAGTGCTATTTTTAGTCCTTGTTTCTCTAATAGAATTGCATTTCCAAACTTTCTATTTTTAGTAACTTTCCATTTTAGCAGGTTTTTATTTTAGGAAAGTCTAGTTTCTGTTTTTGCTAGAGTTTTAGAAGTTTCTATTTTTAGAAGGTTTCTAATTTGGGAGTGGTCCAGCCTTGCATGGTTTGGGCCGTCTCAAGTGGACTCTTGGCTATCAAGCTCAACGAGGTCCACCCTAGCCCAAACCTAAGCCTAGCCGTTACTTTTCTAGGGTTTCTAGCCGTCATTAACTCCTTCTTTCTAGGGTTTAGACTCGCCTCCTCCTACTTAAGGTCGAGTGCCTCCATTGTAACATTCTCGCTTAGTTTAGAATCAAGAACCTTTGTTGAGACAAATTTTCTCCGTCTTCTTGATTTGGGCATCACAAATCTTACAGGCTCTATAATCTCACCCCCTTCACCATATCTTCTAGCCTTTTTCGTCTATATCTCTCTCCTTTTCACCATAGCTTCTAACCCCTTTCTTCTACGTCTCATCTCCTTCACCGTTTGAGCATCCCACAATCACCACCTTCGAATCCTTCACCAAACTAGCTTGTTGAGTTTACTCATCATTCATATCCCAATTCGACAAGTTTACTTGTCGTCTATATCCAAATCTTCCGCTGCATACTCCATCTCGACCGACCTCCATCACAAAAGACATCCTCAAACACTTACTTGGTTATCATCGAAGATCCTCAAGTGCATCATTGGCCTTCCCGGAGACCAGGGGCGCATCAAGATATATACCAAATTGATCCCAGGAACGCGGATTGCTGGAGAGATGATAATTGTTGAGATCAGGAAATTGATGTAAATACAACCTGGAAATTCGACATAAGAGCAGATGAAATATATACCAAAAATATGAGTATGAAATCAGATAACATTTTAGAGTCATAGGTGGGCATGTGGGATACTAGAATTTAAGATGTTAAAATTAATGAAGACATCATTAGGGCATTTTTTTGGGGATACCATGCATCTTCAAGACAAAAGTTAAATACTCGTATGTCAGTTCATGAAGCTGTCAATATTCTACTGAACCACAACTCTTCGGTTGACAAGGATAAGATCAAACAAATGAAGGTAGTTATCTAAGAAAAACCCATTTAACAAAAGGTCCAACTTAACACGCTTTCTTGTATGCAATTTGTATAACAATAAGATCAGTGGTCACCTATTGTACATTAGAGTTCAAGGTAGCAGTACGATAGAGTTCAAGGTAGCAGAATATACACATGTAAAACCTCAAGGGTAAAAGTAAGTGAACATATCCAGATTTACAGAATAAAATTCAACAGAATATGAAGTCAGATTTACGAAATATGAAGTCAACGAGCAAAATTGCAAACAAAGCATGTAAACTTGGTTCAACAACAGTGCACATTAATGGGGACGTTGTACTGTACCCATTCATGCTTGTTTAACCTAATGTCCACCATTCGTTGATATCTTTCTATGAAAATCAACTAACAAACTGTAACAAGTCAAATACAGCATAGGATAACAACTACATCAATACATTGCCTAAATCAAATAAATCTCTAGGTTTTGTCTTAACGACATGAAACCATCCTTTGTGCAGCTCATCTTCAATGAAGATGACATGTTTAGCTTGAGATGAAATAGAATAAAATGGTTAAAAATTGACAAAAATATAGGTTTGCTTTATATATATATATATATATATATATATATATATATATATATATATATGGTCAGGATCTGGTGAGAACGGACTCCTAGGTGAGAATGAATCTCAGCCGTCCATCGCGGAGCGTGCGTCATCGCTGAAGAGGAGAGAAACGGATGGGCAAGATTAACACAAAGTGTTCACGCGTCTCTGCCTTCTAAACGGGCGCGTCTAAACACGCGCGGGTCTGAAAATTTCCTTCTTCCTGAACCAGATAGAAATTGGGAAAGGCGATTTCGAGGGCGAATTTTTTTTTCCTTCTTCGTTCAAATCACAATCAAAATTGGAAGCACAAAAGCAAAAGCACGACGAAGAACTCCAATTCTAGCAATGGCATCGACATCAACTGTAACAAATCTACAACAAGAGCAAAATTCAATTTCAACTGAAGCTAACCAGGAAGAAACCCTAGGTCGCAATTCGACTTAGACAGAGGGTTTAAACCCTAATTCGACACATCAAGAAGAAGAAACAGGTATCAACGATGAATTTTAACTTATTTTCGATTATTATAGAGACTAGAACATTAGATACTTCAAATTGCAACGACCTAGATACTGAATGGATTGAAGAAATTTAGAGGCTTGAAATACATATTGGGGGATTTTATTATTAAGAAAAAATCAAAATTGAGATTATGAATAGAATCCTATGGAATTACATATTTGAATCGTATGAAAATCTGAATTGAAAATCCTAAGTTGCATTCAGATTGCTTTGTTGTTGAATGGATTAGGATTAAAATATGCATATTAGGAACTTGGCTTCTGCATACTATGAGAATATGAATTGTATATAGGGAAATATTCATAAGAAGGAGTCCTGATACTTGATATTACTAAGTTGCGTGCAGTTTGTTTTGCTAATGAATGATGTGAGATTCTGAAATGCATATAGAGGAAGTTTGATTTTCAGAGAAACATGTGCTTTAGGATTTGGGGTTTTACAATCTATATAAATCTTGCTGCAGAAACAAATGACATTCAGATTTCTCAAGGGGGCACAATATATTACATTCCAGTATGCAGAACTGAAATGAAACCAGTGGTTGGACAAGTATTTGACAACACAGAGAAAGCAGAAGAATTCTATGATAATTATGCAAAAGAGTGTGGTTTTGAAGTGAGGAAAAGCACAAACAAAAAGATAGGAGGGCAAATTGTATGGAAGTATCTCTTATGTAATAGAGAAGGACACAAAAGAGTTTCACCAGTCATGGCAGTAACACCTAAAATAACCAAAGCAAAGAGACGAAGAGTGACAAATCGTATTGGATGCAGGGCAAGGATAACTTTGAAAGGGACTGAGGAAGGGCAGTTCAAGATAAGAGGATTTGTAGAACGCCACACGCACCCGATGATGACAGAAAGAGAACAACAGTTTGCAAAATCCAACCGAAATATAGGAGCTTTTGAAGCTGATTTCATTCTGAATTGTGGAAATGAAAATATTGGAACAACAAAGGGATACCGAATGTACAAAGAGCTAGTAGGGACATATGGCGCTATAGGAGCTAGTGTAACAGATTTTAAAAATCTAAAGAGAGATCTAAATTCTTATATGGAAGGCTTTGATGGGCAAATGATAATAGATAAACTGAAGAAGAAGAAAGAAGTTTGCGAGGCATTCTACTTCGACTATTTTGTGGACAAGGAAGATCAGCTAGAGAGACTGTTTTGGGGGGATCCTATAAGTAGAAAAGGTTTCTCGTTCTTTGGAGATGTCGTTACAGCAGACGCAACTTACAACAAAAACAGGTAATATTTTTCATTTCTTAATTCATATCTTATTAATGAGAATATATTTGTTGTGACTTTGAATACAATAATTTGAATTGCATACAGAGAAGTTGGCTTTTGAATATAATGAAATCAGAAGTGCATATAGGAAACTGGGTATTTGATGAATTTGATTTAGAAGAATACATTTCAAATGATATTCTGGATTGCATACAGGGACATTTACAATTAAGAAGACAAAGGATAATTGAGTCTCTGATTTGCATACGAATAGCTTAAGATTTGAATAGAACGAGAATTACATTTGCATATAGGGAATTTGAAGATTGAGATGATAGTAATGGATTAAAAATGCTTCAGAAGACATGGGATTTGGGATGATAGTAGGGGATATAATCTACTTAAGATTCTGAATTATAAACAGGAAACTTGCCTTTTAAATAAAATAAGTTTTTGAGTTGCATGCAGGTATAATATGGTATTTATACCATTTACAGGAGTGGATAATCACAAGAAATCAGTGACATTTGCAGCCGCTTTGATGTTGAAAGAGAACACAGAATCCTACGTGTGGTTATTTGACAACTTCAAAAAGGTGATGGGCCACGAACCATATGTCATATTGACTGACCAAGATCCTGCAGTAATTCAAGTTGTTGAACAAGTATTTGAGAATGCAACGCATTGATTCTGTATGTGGCATATAATGTTCAAGCTGTCAGACAAGATAGATAGCAGAATTTACAACACTTTAGAATTCAAACAAGCAATCAATGCCCTGGTTTGGAATAAAGACATCACAACATTACAGTTTGAGGATGGTTGGAGGGATTTTATAGAAAAATATGAATTACAGAACAACGATTGGCTGAGGATAATGTTTGAGTTAAGGAGATACTGGATACCTGCATTCTTCAATGATATAAGGATGGGAGGCATGCTCAGAACAACCTCAAGGTCAGAGAGCCAAAATAGCTTCTTTGGAAGATTCCTTGGGCAATCCTCTTCGTTAATCCAGTTCCATAGCCAGTTTGAAAGTGCATTGGATCAACAGAGACATGAACAACACAAGCTTGCTGCATCATCATCAACAAGCAAAGCCAACATGAAAACAGATTGGGTTGTTGAAAAGGCATGTTCCAAAGTCTACACAATCTCAATATTTTATGAAGTACAACAGTCTATCTACAACTCAATCTACGATTGGCTGAGGAGAATGTTTGAGTTAAGGAGATATTGGATACCTGCATTCTTCAATGATATAAGGATGGGAGGCATGCTCAGAACAACCTCAAGGTCAGAGAGCCAAATTAGCTTCTTTGGAAGATTCCTTGGGCAATCCTCTTCGTTAATCCAGTTCCATAGCCAGTTTAAAAGTGCATTGGATCAACAGAGACATGAACAACACAAGCTTGTTGCATCATCATCAACAAGCAAAGCCAACATGAAAACAGATTGGGTTGTTGAAAAGGCATGTTCCAAAGTCTACACAATCTCAATATTTTATGAAGTACAACAGTCTATCTACAACTCAATCTACAAGTGCATGGTAACAAGCATGATTAAGGAAGGCACAGTAGCAAAATATGAGATTGAACAAGAGAATAACAAAAGGTACACAGTCACAAATTTAGATAATGTTGATTTATGTTGCACATGCAACAAATTTATGCGAGTTGGCTTGCCTTGCCAACACATGTTTGTGGTTATGAGGAACAAGGGGCTTAAGGAAGTGCCAGAGAAGTATATTGACAAGCGCTGGACAAAAGAAGCTTCATTACAACCAGTACTCAACATTGATGGTTTGTTGTATAAAGAAAGTGCTGAAACAGAGGAGAACAAAGCAATAATGATGCAACTCTTGGGAGAAATGCACAGTTGCATCAATTTGATTGAAACCAAGCCAGAATACATGAAGGAGCTACTGGACACAATAAAACAAAAGAAGGAATATTTTGCAGAACAGATGGGTGCAAGCTCAAATGGATCAGCCTTCATTGTGAATTTTGAAAAATATATAGGACCAACTCCAGCTGAGGTTCAAGTGTTACCACCGAAACAAGCAAAAAACAAGGGGACAAGAAGAGGACGAATGATAAGTCAAAAAGAGTTGGGCATTCAAACAGCTGCAAAGAAAAAGAGAGGCTGTGGAATATGTGGTCAGTATGGACATAACAGGGCAACATGTGGAGATAGAGAAGGTAACAAATTAATTCAATAAATTTTATAACATTAACTCACTTACCATATGCACATTTTGATGTAAGACTAAATAGTTTTACTTGATCTTTCTATGCAGATTAAATGAAATCATAGAAGAAACAACTGGATGAAGGCATACAAGATATATAGAATCTTATGGCATATTATAGATACTGGTTCTTATTTACATGGAATGTAATCATACTGTTTTGAAACTTATTGCTTAAGAAAAGAATTCAAACTAGTTAAAATGGTTGTTTTCAAATATTAATATGCCTACAATCCAGGAAAACATCATATGCAAAACAGAAAACAAATAATATGCATTACTAAACCTCGTATACAAACCATATATAGTTGGTATGCAAACTAGATATGCCTTATATGCAACTCAAATAAACATCATATGCAAACAAGAATTTTAAAGTTTTCAATCTAGATAGGCCTTATATGCAATCAAGATAAACCTCATATGCAACTCAAATAAAGCTCATATGCAACTCAAAGAAAAATCATATGCAAACCACAAATCTTAAAGTTTAAAATATACATAGGCCTTATATACAATGAAGATAAACCCCATATGCAAATAAGGTATAACTCATATGCAAACCACAAAATTAATGTTTTCATTTAAAATAGGCCTCATATGCAATCAAGATGAAACACATATGCAACTCAAATAAACCTCATATGCAAACCAGAAATTTAAAGTTTTCAATATAGATAGGCCTTATATGCAATCAAGATAAACCCCATATGCAATATATATAAACTTCATATGCAAATCACAAATCATTTAAAGTAGACTATGTAAGTATAGGCCTCATATGTAAACCACAAATCATAAAGTTTAATCTAGATATGCTTCATATGCAATCAAGATAAACCCCATATGCAAACAAGCTAAAACACATATGCAAACCACAAAAATTAATGTTTTCAATCTAGATAGGCCTCTTATACAATCTAGATAAACCCCCATATGCAACACAAATAAACCACATATGCCATACACAAAACATAAAAGTTTGCAATCTGGATAGGCCTTATATGCAATCATAATAAACCCCATATCCAACTCAAATAAACCTCATATGCAAACAAGAATTTTAAAGTTTTCAATCTAGATAGGCCTTATATGCAATCAAGATAAACCCCATATGCAATCTATATAAACTTCATATACAAATCACAAATCATATAATGTTTACTATGTAAGTAGGCCTCATATGTAAACCACAATTCATAAAGTTTAATCAAGATATGACTAATATGCAATCAAGATAAACCCCATATGCAACTCAAATAAACCTCATATGCAAACAAGAAATTTAAAGTTTTCAATCTAGATAGGTCTCATATGCAATCAAGATAAAACACATATGCAACTCAAATAAACCTCATATGCAGCTCAAATAAACCTCATATGCAAACCAGAAATTTAAAGTTTTCAATCTAGATAGGCCTCATATGCAACCAAGATAAAACACATATGCAAACCACATATCTTAAAGTTTTAAATCTAGATAGGCCTTATATGCAATCAAGATAAACCCCATATGCAAACAAGGTATAACTCATATGCAAACCACAAAAATTAATGTTTTCATTTAAGATAGGTCACATATGCAATCAAGATAAACTTCATATGCAACTCAAATAAACCTCATATGCCCAACACAAAACATAAAAGTTTTCAATCTAGATAGGCCTCATATGCAATCATAATACACCCCATATGCAACTCAAATAAAACTCATATGCAAATCAGAAAGTTAAAAGTTTAAAATCTAGATAGGCTTTATATGCAATCTAAATAAACCTCATATGAAGACAAGGAATAAATGATATGCTCAAATGCAATCTACAAAAAGTTTACAATACAAATATAAAGACAAACCACATATGCAATCAAGTTCAACTAAAATGCAAAACTAGATACACTTCAAATGCAAACTCCAAACTAGACGCACCTCCAGCAGCCCTATGTGCTCCCTTACAATGGCACCGACTCTGTTTCGATCGGTGATGGTTCCAGTCTACGTATCTCTGACTATGGTTCTGCGCTTCTTCCCACCCCATCTCGTAAATATCTTCTATCTGATCTTCTTATTGTTCCTTCAATTTCTAAACCCTTACCCTCTGTTCGAAAATTCTGTGAGGATAACAATTGCTTTTTTGAATTTTTACTCATCCCATTTCTTTGTGAAGGATCTGACAACCCGCAAGCTCCTCCTCCAAGGTCATGTTGAAGCAGGATTGTACAAGCCCACTTGTCAGCTTCCTCTGTCCCTGCTCTGTGGCACGCCAGGCTAGGCCATCCCAACATCTGCACGACCCAACTTGTCTTTTCTACACTCTCCCTAAAAACGCCTGCTGCCTTTTCTGATTTTAGATGCTTAGACCCTATATATAAGGTATTATGCAGGCATATGACTACTGATTAAGAAGGACTACTGGAGCTTTATTTCCAATTTCTCATTAAAGCTTCCAAGACAACAAATCAATAGGATGCTATCCAGATTTCCCTCATATGCAATGCAGATAATGCCCATATCCAAACCAAGTAATAATCAAATTGAAATTGCAAATCAAAATAAACTTCAATTTAGATAAACAACATATACAAACCAAGTTTTGTTGCAGACCTACTATTCAAAGGAAAACATAAACAATCTATAAACATTATCATTGATAACCAGCCAAAAGAATCCAGCAAAAGAAGCTGGATTCAAATTCACAAGTGCAAGCATCACATAAGTTTATATCATCGTCACTCTCCATGCAATACTCATCTCTCAGCCATGGGTTCTTCCTTTGACATGGAACATGATCCTTCTCAAGCGTAA
Organism: Oxyria digyna; assembly: GCA_029168935.1. Classification (NCBI taxonomy): domain Eukaryota; kingdom Viridiplantae; phylum Streptophyta; class Magnoliopsida; order Caryophyllales; family Polygonaceae; genus Oxyria; species Oxyria digyna. The sequence goes on along the minus strand of JAPVLV010000001.1, from coordinate 57,627,430 downwards.
TTCGATTGAATAGAGGGCGGAGGTTAAAGGTCCAAACATGGTTAATAGAGTCACGAAATCTTATTCGACATTCAACAATCTTATTTCCGAGTGAAGCCTTGACAACTTTGATAAGATCCATTCCCTTTCTCTTCATTTTCAGAACCATTGGACATTAAGATAACACCCAAGAGATATGCTGCTTGCACATGACATAAATTTGCAGCCCTTTGAAACATTTCCAATCCTTGGTCAAAGTTGTTATAACGGAAGGAATGATCTTGCATACACAACACAAGTAACAAAAAAAAAAGGTGTGGCATTAAATTATTAGGGTTTCAAAGATATTTCCAAATCAAAACATATGTAATAATAAAAAACATACAAATCCCTTTCGAAATATGGCACCAGCATTATCATTGTCAATGCATAGATTGAAGAAAACACCAACAACAACCCTCTGGGCTGTAGTAAGATTATCAATACCGAAATCTTCAACATTAACTTGGGAAAGAACATGTTTCTCCTGCCCAATTTTTTCAAGCGTCTTGCAACTAAAAATTAATAAGCACCACAAAAAAAAAAGAATATGATTAGTGTGATACCAACAAAACTAAGAAAGGAAAGCTTAATTTCATATGCAACAAACAAATCAAAAAGTATGAAATCGAGAAATCACTTTGTATGCAATATAGAAAACATGTCAAATGCAAACCACAAAAACCCTAAGAGTTTACCTCATTATGCAACTAAAGTAGTTGGGAAGGGAAGAAGAACCAACTTTGGAAACAATTTCAGAGAGCAGATTGTCTGGAAGCGACAACAAACGAATCTGACACGTAAAATCATTAGATGAAGAACACTTCTGTCTTTTGGCCATTTTTCAGTGGATGAAGATGAAGAACACCGAAACCCTATCGGTATAGGATGAAGAAGAAGAAGAGAAAAACTGAAGAGTCACACGGGGAAGTGAAATGAATTGACAAGGGACATCCCGTCATTTATAAGGGATTAAAATGGTCTGATCGGTAAGTGCTATAATGACAGTTGGAAAACGTGCCTGAAACACGAAAAAAACGAAGAAAAAAATGAAAAGTAACACGTAATTTAAGTTGCAAACGGAGTACTTGTATCAGAAATTATTTGACAAGACTTGACAATTAAATATAATTTAATTATATATAAGTCATAACTATTAACCACATAGAACCTATAAATCCCAAAAAGGAAGAAAGCAACTTTAACACATAAAAAGTAGAAATAAAACCGGACCTCAACATTGGATATAAATACAAACAAAGTAGGGCAACCTAGCTTTGAGATCTGCATTCAACTACATCACATAAAGAGAGTTCGAGAGAAACACCACAAAAAAAATCAAGGATTCAGCTCTCAAGCAAGGAAAGACAGTCCAACAAAAAGGTTAGTGAACACAAAATCGATTAATGGTTTTTACATTTGAAAGTAAGATTACTGGTATAACAGTTGATTGAAGATTATTAATGGACATAGCTTTGATTATGTAAACACAAGAAGGGGATAAAAAACTTGCATGTTAGATCTGAAAGCATTCAAGAAACAAATGCTATAATACAAGGTAAAATAGAAGAATCTTCAGATTCTTCTATTTTACCTTCAAATCTGGAGTAATATTGTATAATTTTCAGTAAAAAAAGTAGCAAAATATCTGGTGAGGAAATTGATATTCATGTCTATGGGACAGATGGCTAGAAGGGATTATATGAATTTGGTCTCAGACGAATCTTCAGATGATAGCATGTATGATGATTCAAGCTCAGACAACAGATCTGGAACAAAGATGAACCCAATACAAATTGAAAATAGTGATGGCAGGACTGGCATGCAAGAAAATGGAGGAGAAGAATCGAAATGGGGAGATACAGAAAGTGAATGGGGAGAATCAGAATCAGAAAATGAAGCTATGGCACCACCACTTCACCATCCACAACAACAACAACAACCACAACAACCAGTTGATTTAATGGATTTAGCCTATCAAATGATTAATAGAGACATGGATGCTGACAAGACATTTGTGGTTAAGATGACTAAAACATATGTGCAAGGCGATTGTCGTTTGGTAATATACTATATACCAACTTTTAACACTACAATATATTGAATTACTAATGTTCCAATTTCATATGAATAAATGCAAATTGTTCCTCAAAATCATGGTGATGAATATTTAATCTCTCCAACTATCCAAGAAATCAGACTACACATGGATAAGAAGGAAACATAAGTTGCTCTGAAGAGGCCTGGTGGGAAATACAAATTTGGGAAAGGCTGGAGAACTTTTGTGAACGACAATGATTTGAAAGTAGGTGATATATGCATATTTGAATTGAAGAACGTGGATGAAGCTATCTACAATGTAGCAATTTTCTATGGAAGAAGGGAGAACTGATGGAGAAGATGGAAGGAATTGACTGGTTATTTTGTTATGAAAACTTTATTTTGGTGTGACTATGTAGTAGTTGTGTTGCAACTAAGAAACACATTGGTGACTAGGAGTTCCGCATTTTGGAATCAACATTATGGAAACTTATGTGTTTAAGAATTGCGTAACCAAATATTTGTATTTGTTAGATCTTGAACATAAGAAATTAAAGCAGGGATGACTCTTGAAGCAACCTAGTTGCTTCAAAGAGATGCACACAAAGTGTTCCTAAGAAATGCATATCAGGTGCATCCAGAGATACATGAAAATTATCCGAGACAAATTCACAGATGCAAGTTTGGTAGTTTCACAAATACATACTAGAGTAAATAAAAGTAAATAAATTTACTGTTGTTAAAGTATCAAAATGACTATTATACTATAATTATTGAAACTGTCTTTAAACAACAAGAAATACAAACAAGTGCAGTGGCAAGAGCACTTAACTATATAACAAACGGTTGAGGGTTCGAGATAAGCAGTTAGCATTTTTTGTTATATATTTTAAAAAAACACGTGATAAATTCAAAATGGGAAAAGGAAATAATGAAAATTAGACAGTTTACACTTTCTGACCGTTTGAATACTGTTGGACGGTTGACATCACCAATAACGTCTATAAATACACTCCTCATCCGATCATTTTCCACCCCCAAAAAAAAACTACATACACTCATAGTCTTTGTAGGGATCTTCTTCTCAATCCTTATATCACAACCAAACCTACTATAAAACTTGATACTAAAAATATTTCTATAGCTTCTCTGTTACTAATTTCTATAGCTTCTCTGTTTAAATGATCAACACATAGTAAACAAACAAGAAAATAGGAAAAAGAAACTGAAAAAGAAGCAATCCTAAAAACACTATGTATGCAACAAACAACTTATTCATAAGCAATCCTGAAAACACTTAGGATGCAGTTCAAAATATGACTTAATTTCCAATCCTGAAAACAGCATCAAATGCAATTCAAAAGTGAAGACAAGTGTCTGCAGATCTACTTAGAGGGTTCAGAAAGCACTAGCTAGAGAGTTATAGAAAGTTGATGCATAGTTTCACAGTTACAGTTATCATTCCAAATCTAACTTGACAGAGGTGATACACTTTCCTTGTACAATGTTGGCCATCTTCTGGTCATTTGGAGGACATGTGTTGACAATCTTGCTCAGGTACCTAATCTTCAAGGTGGAAATATGGCTTGTGTTGTTGTTAATCAGCCTGTATTTCCAATCCTTTAAGTCAAATCCCATATATGTATCCATGTTGTACATGGAAAAAAAAGCCAGATCTCTGTTTTCTATCGCTCCATAAATAGGAAGACGGGGCTTTGAAATTTGCATCTTCGAAACAATTTCAGATTCTGAAGGCAAACTTAAACATTTGAAGTATAGTGCAAAAATAGTTTTCTGAAAAGAATAACACATAGCAGTTAGTAGGAAACTCTTGAAAAAATAAAAAATACAATCAAAATATCTTACCAGTTGTTCAGCAAAGCAGATGTGATTGAAATCTGGATTTGTACAGAGATCCAGCAATTCACACTTCTTGGTCTTCATGTAAAATATAACCACAAAGATATGCTCCCCTGTGCTAATGGGAAATACAAACTGTTTTGGGAGGAAATACAGAAAGTTAACATTAAGAAGGTTAACATTGAAATATAGCAAAATAAAAGGAAAGAATATAAATAACATACGTACCAAGCCAAAGTCCATAGGGTAAACACCAAGTTTCAAATTTACTAGCTCAGTGCGCATTTGCTTTTCAAAAATGACACTCATTGCAGCAGGATCAGTGATTGTAACTTGTTGGATACTTGCCTCCTAAATAAGTATGAAAATATAAAAATACATTATAAAACAAATGTTCAGACATGCAAACTACATATATAGAGGCACTTACACAAACTTTTGTGTTGGCAAAAAATCTATAGATATTGGTTTCACATCTCTTTAACTCTTCAAAGTTTAATACTTGGGCCCACACATCAACAATCTTAGTGTCAACACTGTAGAAGCGAGCTTGACAGAATGTATGAAAATCACGACAAGTAAGCTTTAATTCAGCATGACTGAATATGACTTCCCTGCAAGAACAAAACATTGCATCACAATTCAAACTAGTATGCAGTTCACAATTCAACTAGTATGTAGTTCACAATTCAACTAGTATGTAGTTCACAATTCAACTAGTATGTAGTTCACAATTCAACTAGTATGCAGTCCAAGTAAACATCAAATCCAATTCAGATAATTCCCAAAAATAATACAAAAACAATATAACAAATGATTTTACTTACTTTTCATTCCTATCCTGAGAAACCCACTCAAACAGACGACGTTCTTTGGCATTTGGTTTCACATCTGGATAAATATGTCTTTCCATCCATGGAGATTTGCTTTTCTCGCTAATTCTAGGAGCTCTCATTGCTGCAATGTTATCACGACACCTATCATTTAAGCTTTGAGGAGGACGCAATGTGCGTTGCGAAGGAAAATTTCCTCCAGTTGACTGAAAAATAAACTAAAATGTTAGACAACATAAAAAAATGAATCAAAAATATGATAAGTGTAACTTGAATAATTAAATACCCTAGTAACTCGATGATATGGTTTTGGGGCAACAAGATTTACAGAATTTGTTGCAGGTTGAGACACAATATGCAAAGGAACCTGAGGCACAGACTATAAAAACAATAATAAATAGACTATATAAAACCAACCAGAAAACTACACAGGGTCTAATAATTAAAAGCAACTATTACCTGAACTGTAGAAGCTGGTGGGATTGTGCAAAACTGGAATGCAGAAGGGCTTAATCCCATATTAATTGGTGCAAGATATGATTGTTCAGAATCATACACTGATTTTGCATAAACAAATGATGAAGAAACAGTGGAAGTCGGTGAAAAAATTTCTATAGGAGGGTTGTCCAGCAACACTGTAATAGGATCATTAATGGAATTACCTTCACCATTAAGAGTAAAACGGGGACTGCGGCGAGTAACCCTACTAATGAACCTAGGCATTTTCTTCTTCTGCTCCTTATCTTTAGAATCTGCAAATACAACAAAGAAAAATCATTAAGGTAAGCAATTCATAAATAAAGTAGGCTAAAATTAATTAACTAAACTTTTCATACCAACAAGCAAGGAAACATTAGATGCTGCTTCTGTAGAAGGTAGAGATGCCATTGAACATTTATCACTTGTTAAATCAATCAAATTTGTTTCGAGTCCACTGTTACTTGGATCAGATTGTTCACAGTCTGCCACTATACCCACAGCTACTGCAGATTGTCCAAGAGTCGATGCTACTGCAGATTGTCCAAGAGTGGATGCTACTGCAGATTGTTCCACTGGAACTTCTTAATCTCCAGCTTCTGAAGGAATAACTGGGACATCTGAAACTTCAGATTCTCCAAGTTTGACAGAGGTTGGGGATGATGGAGCTTGATCCATTGAAACATCAAAAACATTAGTTGCTTGCTCAAGTGGAACTTCAAAAGAATCATTGACAACATCATGAAAAACTGTGTCATTAAAAGAATTATTGGGACCGACATCTGAAATGGAAAGAAACAGAATAAAAATCAGGAATAAATACATATGAAACAATATAATCGACGAAAAGATAATGAAGAAGAAAGATGTAACACCAGTACGCATGGGTACATGCTCTGTAACTTTCTTCTCAACAGTAATAGCTTTCTCTACTTCTTCAATCATCTCAAAGACAATCGGATCAGCCCAAAAGCGCTCATCACTGTCATCCAAATTTCCAGAAGCATCAACATCTTCTGCAACGACAGTTGTAGGAAGTTTTATCTTCAAAAGCCGAGTGCATTCTTCATTGACTTTCTTGAAGGAACTATTCTGAGCATGTTCTACTGGAGCAATTTCAATGTTGCTGTAGAATTCACGAATATTGTTAGCAATTTGACGAACCAAATTATATTGCTGAATAACAAAATCCTGAACGCAAGAACCAAGATACTTAGATTATAAAATCAAGGCAAAAAAAGGATAACAGCTAAAAAAATATAAAACAACACATACAGGAATGGTTCCATCACCAAGACACTCTTTAGAAATGGGGCAAGAAGTTTCTGGTTGCAAAGGAGGCTGAGTAGTTTCTGGTTGCAAAGCAGTCTGAGAAACAGGAAGAATTTTTCCCTTCCCAAATGCACCAACAAGCATCTCATCAGCCTCTCTGGATTTCAACATTGAAGTTGTCCACACTTTGATCAGAGGAAGATCCCTTGGAACAGGTTTGTTGAGAACCATAACTCTATCAACATAACACAGCTACAAAAATGAAAATAAATTATGAAATTAATATAGGAATCATTTATATGCAATAAGTATTCAAATCAGAAATCACTAAGTATGCAATTCGAGAAACCATACCAATAGAAATAGTACTGGACCTCTAAACTCGGACTTAGAGCAAAGCGACCACTGCAACTTAGATTTAATGGCCAAATCGAAGATCAATTGGCACCAGTTATAGTCTTTGATCTTCGAAACATCCTCCGGCAAATCCAATGGTCTCATGCTCATGACTCCACAACCTTGGCTTTCAATCACTAAAGTGTAGAACAGCATAACGAAGTTCCTCTTGAACATATCGTCACCAGCATCAGAATCCACAATTTTCTTGCATATATTTTAGGGCTTCAAAGTTGTATTGTTGGAAGGATCCCGATACTGTGCCCTAAACTCAGCCAATAAGTTAAAATTGTGAACTCTACTTGGAAGAACTATTGGAACACCACAGTCAGGAAGCCCAAAAACCCTTTTGACATCTGCAACTACTAAAGGTATTTCTTTACCTAAAGAATGCAATTTCAGGGAACAGTCCCCAACTTCAAAACTCTCAACAACGAAGTGAGATAGATTTATAGGCAAAGTTTGAATTTTCTAGTCAAGGATGCTACCAAATCCAATATCCATAAAAACCTTCTTCTAATCTTCAGACACCTTTTTAAGAGCTATAAACAAAGCCTTGGGGGAGTTCCTAGAAGACACGGTCTCAAAATGAGACTTCATGGCGCCCATAACTTTTTTCCTAACAACGGTGCGACCATCGTGAGAAATGAGAGTTGGTTGTTGGTTATGAGCCAGATATCTGCTTAGATCCAATGCTCTCTTCAACTCCGGATCTTCATCTGAATCAGAACTGTTATCAGGTAAATCTGCATACGTAACTTTAGCTTTTCCTTTTCCCGTAATTGCATCCTTAGCAACTATTTTTTGGGAACATTAAGCCTAGGACTACTCTTAATAACAATGGAAGCCTCCTTACCCTTTTTTGGCTTCTGCACCTTGAGAGAAGAGAGAACAACAACTTGAGGAGGAGAAGGTATTGACTCCTGAGAAACTGTTGCTTTGGGAAGGTTAAGCCTAGGACTACTCCTAATAACTATGGCACTCTACACGTTGGGAGAAGAGAGACCAGTAAGTGGAGGAGGAGGAGAAGGTACAGCAGTGATGTTGTTGTCTTCATCTTGAAATGCAGACTTGGCAAGTTTAGAATTCAATATACTTGCAGGAGTGCGGCTACTCTTCCGTTTCCCTAAAATGTAAGTTCTTCCTGCAAAGATAAAGACATAACATTATGAAAAGAATATACATTCCAGATAAGCATTAAAGGAATACAGATAAACCCCAAATGAAAGAAAGAAACACTGAAATGCAAACCACAAAGACTTCATATGCAAAAACAACAAAAAACTTCAAACATCAATTAGGATGTTAATAGCATCTAATAACTAACTACCCATTGAGGAAGCACTTCATATTCAAAACACAAAATGATGTAATAGCATAAACAGAACACAAGTCACTTCATATGCAAACATAGGAATACAGATAAACCCCAAAGGAAAGAAAGAAACACTGAAATGCAAACCCAAAAGACTTAATGTGCAAAAACCACAAAAAACTTCAAACATCACTTAGGATGAAATAAAGCATCCTAGTCATTAACTACCCATTGAGGAAGCACTTCATATTCAAAACACAAAATGATGTAATAGCATAAACAGAACACAAGTCACTTCATATGCAAACATAGTAATACAGATAAACCCCAAAATGAAAGAAACAAACACTGAAATGCAAACCCAAAAGACTTCATATGCAAAAAGCACAAAAAACTTCAAACATCACTAAGGATGAAATAAAGCATCCTAGTCATTAACTACCCATTAAGGAAGCACTTCATATTAAAAACACAAAATGAAGTAATAGCATAGACAGAACACAAGTCACTTGATATGCAAGCAACAAGTCACATTGTATGAGATTCACAAAACACTTAAAAATAACCACACAGAAATAGTGAATAATGTAATGACATGCAGACCACAGATAGAGTAAAAAACAAATTTCAGAAGCTGCGATAAACAGAACACAAATTAGGGTTTATAGAAAGTAAGTTCAAATTTAAAATACAAGTATTCGACAAAATAATACCAATTACAGAAGTTTAAAAGCAAAACAAACAAATAAACTAAACTTAATAAACTAACCTGAAGGAGATATTGTCTCATCGGAAGCTTTGGAATCAGAAGACATGGTAAAGAGACTGGTATGGAGATAAAACAAAAAAAAACTATCGAAATGAAGAGAAAACGAAGAGAGAATGAGAGATGAAGGAGGAGAGCTGGGAAGAAGAAAAAAAATGAGCTTGAGAAGGATAGCAACAATGGCGATTATAGAGCGAAATTGATCGGAAGAAGAGGGAAAGGGGAGAGCTGATGAGAAAAGAAACGGAAGCGGGATTTATAAAAGGTGTGTGAGCGCGTGTTAATGAAATCCACGTTATAACGTGGACCGCTGGATGAGAACGATCCGACGGCTGAGGATCGTTCTCACGATAACGCCGGTTCTCTCATAAGGAACGGTTCTCACCTGAACCGGTTCCTATATATTATAGTGGATTTCCTTGTTTTCTTGGTATTCCCTCTTCTTCTTCTTTTTACGTAATTCCCTCTTTCTTCACCAATTTTTTTGCAAAGATTTTTCCTCACCAATTTTAGTTTAGAGTTATCATCATTCACAATCGATTATTTAGTGTTTGTCACGTATTCCCTCTTCAATGATGAATTCCTCTTCAATTTGTAAACATAACCAAAAAAATGAAGATAACACACACGTTCCTATAACTCTTGTTATATGTTATTGAAATCCTATGGTTCATCATTCATGCACAACGGCATATGCGTAAATTTTAACATGTGTACGTATATCATTCTCAATCTACGTTCTAAATTTCATTCTCATTGGAATCTAATTAGCAGCCTCAAAACCAAATCTTATGTTAATCAACTACGGAGTAATTAAGAAGCACGTTTAATTAAAAAGAAATAATTTGCACGCGTGAACAACAAGTGAGCCACTGATCGATGAAGCCGAGAAATAATTTGCATCTGTGATTCAAACTCAATGACTTATTTCTTTAGTTTATCTCTTCACACACAAACACACTCAAATTTGTCGTTTCTCACTAATGTTGATTAATTAATGTAAGACTTGCTTAGTCGACCAAACCTACTTCAATTAAATACTACTCCTTATGTGATTAATGCCCTAATTACAAATTACCTAAACATTAATGGGGACGTTGTACTGTACCCTTTCATGCTTGTTTAACCTAATGTCCACCATTCGTTGCCCCGAATAACAAAGTTGAGCAAATATGTATAATAATGATTTTGGCATATGACGTCATACAAAGTTAAGCAATTATATTCCCTCCGTTTCTTTATAATTGTCATTTTAGGATTTTTAAGACAAATTCAATTTTTTCTCCAAATTATCCTTATTTAAGTTGCTTGATTAGTATTTCTAAAATGATAATTATTTAATAAACTTAAGGGCAAATTTGAATTCTGCTGAAGTAGCTAAAATAACAATTAAATAGAAACAATAAAAAAAGTCTAAAACGACAATTAAAAAGAAACAGAGAATAGTGTAATAGGGTTTTATGGGGAAGTGTCTCATACGATTTTTTCATTGTACTAATATATAAATGAAGAACCTTTAGTCGTAGTTTGAAACACATCTAATAGTAGGTTAAAGAACATTCATTTGAAAAATTGAAAAACATTCAAACCTAAAAAATATTCATTTTAACAACATTTATTTAGAATTCGGAAAACATCTCAGAGTACAACGTATATGTTTGATCATTTCTTTTAAAAGTATACATCAAAATTTACATAAATTTATATGAATATTTAAATACATTTTGATATAGCATTTGTAAATTCACACTATTCTTATTCCAATCAAACCCTTTAATTTATACAAACTAATAAGTATTAAGTAGTGCGATTAATAAAATGGATTAACTTACCATTAAGTACAATTCAATCCACTCATATCGCTATCAGAAGTTGGGTGGAAAGCCAGGCTGCGGGTAAGAGCTAGAGAACAAGATTAGCCAGCAAAAATCAACAACTTAATCACAATTCAAATTTCTTAATTAACTAATCAAATTAGTGTGTTTTTATTAACTCTACATACATGTCTATGTTTTTATACTTTATACAAAAATTCAAACAGTAACGTGTAATGACACAATTAATATATTTATATATATTTCAATGCGACCCCAATACTTAATTAAATTGGTTATCAGTAATATATTATGTTCCAAATTCACTATTTTTATATACCGCCGTGTGCCGTCCCATTAACCTTGTATTAGGTCAGCCTTAACTTGTCTTGCTACACATATGTCTCACAATTTCTAGGTAGTGACAAATAAATATATAATCATTTGAGCATTATAAGATATGTCACTTTCACTAATCTTGGCCTAGATTTTGTGTAACACAAGACACAAATTAATTGATGTCGATATATTAAATTATTAAGCATGTAAAAAATATCTGATTTCTTTCATCTCCTATATGGCCATATGTGACATATTTCCACAAAGGCAATTAGTGGGATTTGAAAGGGATGGGAGTCCATTTTGGTGGATTTGTGGATCTCAAAAAACAATAACCATGTTGTGTTTACTTATAAAATTTACTAATAAAATTTTCCATTATCGTTAGAATATATATGAACATCGTTGAGAGTAGGTGGATATCAATTCAATGTGCATAATATAAAGAATTTTTCCATTATGTAAATTTTTTATGAATTGTTCATCTTATCGCACATTAGTTAGTTTATAAGATAGGACTCGGATTTTCACATAATACAAAGTGGGTTCAATGAATTTATTACAGTATATATGTTGGGTTAATAACAAATAAGATTAGGTTAAAAAGCTAGCTCGATCATATACCCATTCGTTCAAGTATCAAAGTAGTTTCTGCTTCCTTCTTACCTTGTACTTAGCTTTATCTCACTTTTTTGAAGTAAAGTTGGCAACTCTTTCCAAAAAACTACATCAGTCAGACAGTCACCCTTATAAAAACTTGTTTAGAAGGAAATATAGTAGATAATATAACATTAATGGATGATTGGACCTATCAAATGCATGTTCGATGGTGAGAAGTTAGTCATACAATATGAATGAACCGAAAAGGACGCAAATTTATAGGTACGTAGATCGTTTTCATGTCAATTTGGATCTACATTAATACGAGTAGTAAAATAGTAACAAGTTTTTTATGATATAATTTGATAGGTACGTAATTAAAATATAATTTTAAAACACTGTTGTCCTATATTGTAAAATTTATATCAGTCCAAAATTTCAGATCTACAAATTTAATAAATATAACACGTTTTTTTATTATGATCAGTTCATAATTGATATTTTTTAACAAGTATGTTATACATATTTTTTAAGAGGATATGTTGCAATTTTAGACCCGTAGAAAAATTGACTCAACTCATTGGGTCGACCTGATCCGTTTCGATAAAAACTCGACCCCGATCCGACCCGAAAACTTCAATGAAACTCCGTTACTTTTTTAAATGAAAACCCAATGGCCCGAAATCCGAAGGCCCGGCCGCCCGGGACCCGTACGTTGGTCCAAATTCGGATTAACCCGAACGACCCGAAACTCGTCGAGTGACCTATTAACTCGCTTTCTTTTATTCTTCCTCGATTCTTCAAATCGTCCTTCGATTATTCGTTTGAATCTTTATTAGATCGTTCAGTTCATTCATTCAATTAATAAAGAGTAGATCTAAAACCATGGGACGAACCGCAAAACCAAGTAATTTATCTAATATATTAAAGTTGAAGTTTTTTTTAGCTCTCATAGTGATTTTAGCATAGGTTGTTAATTATCTATTTTTTAAACAATTATTTATATTAAAATTTTATAAATAGTCAATAAAGATGTTATAAATATTAGAAAAGTGTCAGATTACTATTTTTTAAGTTTAATATCTTGAATTATCTAAATGTTTTAATTATCCCTCAAAAAGCTAATAGCTAACTTTTTAACAAATACATAAATTTTCTTAAAATAAACTTAACATAAAAACTTATTATTGATTATTAAAATAATATTAACTAATTTTATAAACATATTCACGTGTCATGCACAAGGCATTACGCTAGTTCCTTTTTAATTAGGTATTTTTTGTGATTGCTATGCGTTTTTTCAATTTATTGAAATCTAGAGTTCATTATTAGAAGCTTTAGAGTTGTTTTTGTTTGAGATTTGAGATTTAAGGTTCTTAATCAGATGTCGAATAAATTTTGTATTTTTTTGGTACGTGGATCCGGCTGTTTGTTTTGGTTGAATGATGATTCTAAGTTCATGTGTAGTGGATTCAAACATTTTTTGTGTGTAATATTCGTTAGTTAAGAATCTATTTTGTTGATTATGTTTGAAATTCAATCATTGCCATCAAAGAAGAAGGGAACAAAATATAACCGCAAATCGCCAATAACATAAGCCCTAAACATGAGAAGAGATCGAGTCACTAATTGTTGTTCCTCGTCCCTTGCTTCGATTCGAATCAAATGGCAATCTCGTTCCTTGTTCTCCGAATCGCAATCTCGTTCCAGCCTTGTTCTCCAAATCGAATCGCAATCGACGATGAGGGTCGGTGGTCAATCGATATTTGAGGAATCAAAAGAGAATCAAATAGCTAGAGCTTCAATTCGGATCGAACACAGCTTTACGCTCGTGTTTAAGGTTTTTTGAATATCTTCTCAAAAATTACATCGATTAATTAAAATAACCAAAGTGTTACCGACACTTTTGTACACCGTTCTCGACGCTTTAAAGTGTTTTCTATGCTTTAGAGCGTTGAAAACAAGTGTTGATTTATGCAGGGGGCTTGGCGTTTTTTACACTTCGTAAAAGCGTCGAGTAAAATGCGTCGACAATGAAGTGTTTTTAAAGCTTTTAACAATATCAACGCTTTAAAACGTCGAGAAATTCGACTATTAAAAGCATCGAGAAAAGTGTCAATATATGTAGAGCACCTGGTGCTATTCTTGACGCTTCGTAAAAGCGTCGATAATGGCATGTGTTTCTAGTAGTGATACGTTGTCACCTATGAACATACATGTTGCCATTTATGAACATAGAGTACATCCACTTATGAGCACAAATGTAATTTAGCCAAAAACGCATAAAAATGGATTTCTTTCCACATATAGATCGATTTGTAAGACTAATACATATGCGTATATATGGTGTTTTACATAAACACTTGTTTTGTTTCACGTGAACACATATGTGATTAACAAGAACATATAACTTAGTAGTTTTTTTGTATGCACACTTAGTTTGGCCTATTTGAATAAGTGCATTACCACTGATGAACACAACAGTAATCAACAATGAACGTATAGTTCAAACCCGTATGAACACACATGTATTTCAGCTAAAAACACATAAAAATAGTTCTCGTTCTACACAAATTTGTAATACTAATACGCATGCACATCTGCGTTATTTCACCTGAGCACATGCATTGTTTCATATGAGCACATGCATTGTTTCACATGAACATTTGCGTTGTTTCACATGGACACATATTTATTTTCATAAGAGCACACAACTTAGAGTTTTTTTTTTGTATACACACTTTGTTTTGCCCGTTTGAACACATAGATTGTCATCGATGAACACATACATTATCACCGATGAACACACAGTTCATCGACGTATGAACACACAGTTGATCTACGTATGAACACACATAAAAATGGTAACATTCTAGTCTCCACACATAAATTGTAACAGTAATGCACATGTACACATGCGTCGTTTCACATGAACACGTACATAACTTAACAGTTTTTTTGTATGACAAGTTATTTGGTTTGAATGCGTACCTATGATCGAACACAAACGTGATCACTTATGAACACAATGGTTTAAACTCATATACACACATGTTGTCTTGGATAAACACTTGAGTAATAAGGTATTATACATAACTAATTAATCTAATACAAGTTTTCATCTCAAAAGAACTTTCACAAACCAATTTAAGCAGTCAAGTGAGTATTTATATCTTTCAAACCAACAAAACCAGACAAAATGAACAATCCTTTTTACATATATTCTCAACTAAACATAACAATCATTCTCTTAGATTTCTTATGCCTACCAACTCTTTAGAAACGGTCTCTTCATTGTGTGCTTCACTTCTTTGCAAACGAGTTGTTGGTGCTTCAGTCGGGTTCTTTGGAATAACCTTTGAAAGAGGATTTTCTTCTTCAACCTTAGGTTGATTCATTGATGAATTTATATATTAAACACACACAAAATTAGCATATGCACACCACACATTCACTGATGAACACAAATATATCATATAAATGAACACAAATGAAAATGAAATGAACATGATAGTACATAAGTGATGAACACACATGTCATACCAAGATGGTGAGCACAAATGATTTTATTGACGAATGCAAAAACAATTGTTATACATTCAGATACATTTAATGATGAACATACTCATATACATTTCACAGCAACATGAGATTTAAAATTGAATCAAACTCACTTATGGGCATTTGAGCAGTATCATATGAACAGATACATATTCTACGATGAACACATACATATTCAGTGATGCACACACATGTTTTTTTAATGAACACGGGATTCTCACATGAATCCCATGAGTTTCCTAACAACTCAAACTTATCTGGCATCTAGAAACTAGATTTGATATTTTACTACATGGAAAACAAAAGAGCGCCAATTTCTAGTTTGAAGACACAAAAACACTAGATCTGAGTTTTTAAAGATCAAATCTATCTCGCACCATGAAGCACAAAAATAACTCTACAAATTTAATCAATCTAAATTGTAGAAAACAAACCTCAAGCTTAAACAACACCAGATGAACCGCTGTTCATCAACAATGAACTATTAGTCAAAGTTTGGATCACTCGTGATCGACAATAATCGAGTGAGATCTCCTTGAATTTGCCTCGAAATCTCTCGAAACTCAGAGCCGCTCAGATCGACTTGAAATTGTGCTTGATTTTGGATTAAAATCAATCAAAAATGTTGTATATTGGTCTGGTTGTGAAAAGCGGGAGAAGAAATTATATCCACTTAATCAGTGGCGGTGCCAGAAAAAAAATTTAAGAGGGCCCAATTTTTTTCTAAAAATATTACAATATAAATTAACTATGTTTAACGTCAAATTGTTACAATATATGACAATGTATAGTATATTCTATAATATATTATGAGCCAACAATAAAATGTAACATATTTGAGTCAATATATAAAAGAGATGAAAAATTAGAATAAAAGGTTCCACTTTTAGAAAAAATGAAATAAAAAATTATATAGAGAAGCAAAATATTAGAGAGACAAAAATTAAAGGGATGGTTATGGGATTGGAACACAATATATTGATGGTATTCCACACTCTTGCTCAATTAGAGAAGCCATTTGAGCCATTGAAACTTAATTTATAGACTACCAACACTATAATATTAGTACTAGTATAACCCAGGGAAACCATGGACAATGAACCCCTGACCACCGTCTATGCACTTAATAACTATATAGGGGTGATTGTGTTTTTAGACCATCCTCAACGGGGGCTTTTAATCAAGGCTATAAGAATAGTTTTGATTTTTTTAATCAAAAGCCCCTTAAAGTCCATGTTCAAGAGCTGTACAAACAACCCAGATTAAAGCCCTAGCCATGAGTCTATAGCCCATGCCCAAGAGCTTCATCCGTTTAATTAGTTATTAGTTTTATTAAAAATGTTATATCTAAAACTATACTTAATTAACTTTTTTTTTTTAAATACCATAATTCTAGTTACATTTTTCTCTATCCATAGACACTCATTTTGTATATATTTTGTATACATATAATTTTTGTATTTCATTTTGAGTATTATTAATTTTCTATAAATCGTTTAAATATTAATTAATATGTTTTAAGATAAAATTGTGTACTAAATTAATGTGTTACAATTAATTGACATTTGAGGGAATTTTTTGTACAAATTTAGTATTTTTTGATATTATAAATGTGAAATATAATTATTTATAATACTTTAAACTACAAAAAATTCTAATTTCTATAAATATTATATCTTGTAACTATTTATGTTTAATATAATAAGATCTTATTTATTTATTCAAAATAAAAATATATCAGTAATTTAATACAAATTCAGGGATATAAATATAATTTTATAAACCTTACAGCCTTTTTCTTACCGCCTTCATTACAGCACAAAAAAAACAGTAAAGCTATAAGAAGGGTTTAGCTTACGACCCTAATTTTAAAGCGCCTCCGTCGAGGATGCTCTTACGCACGCACCCCTTGAAAAGCTAGATGTGGTATATTTTGGATTATTGAATCAATTTCATTTTATTCTTACTGCTAGAGGGTTCCTCACCAGACTTTTAACTCATTTTATTGAGTGTACGTATATACACACACCCTGAGACACAGTATGATATTCATATATGAATTCAACGTACTCCTATATTATTTGACTGTCTTTCTAGCCTATATCCATAGAACACGTGATAAGAATGCTTAATAAAAAATATTAACTAAATTATAAATTACTCCGTATAAATCACAATTAAATAGATATATTTAAAATTAATAAACATTTTGTTGTAGACTTCTTAACCTTAACCATGCAATATATATACCGTATGAGATTAGAAAAAGGGATGATTTAATAGTGGACATGGCAGTTGGATCTATACGAACATCAATCTCTAGCTATAATGATACATTATAATAGTATCTTGATGCTTTATGTATATAGACTTTCAATGAAGTAGAGTTGATGAGTATTTGAAGGAAATTAATCTTTCACAAAGTACGTAGTGCTGGGACGTTAAACCAAACATATGTAAAATAAGGGTAGTTTCGTATAAGTTACAACTCTTAAGTGTTAAAAGTAAATTATGGAAAGGAGGGGTGAATTAACGTAAAATTGATGGAGGTGGTTGTGGTTGGCGATTACATATTTACATATTTACATTACATACATGGGTTGGAAACAAACATATATAGTTGAGAAATAATGAAAGCAGTGGTCCTATCTGTGTCTCCATCGCTTGCTGTAAAGTGCCCCAATCTTCCACAAAATTACAATTACAAATTTTAAATAAATGAATCCAACATCTGTTCCCAGGTAAGCATGTTCCATACATTAAACCTAAAACTCACTTATATATATAGTCGTCTTTCCAAACACGCCCTAAGCATGTACTTGTGCTTGGTTGTGTTTTTGAAATTAAGGTGAGGGTGATGAGCAAGATGGAGAAGCAGGGCACGTGCATTACTAACTCCATGCATGCAAAACTCTTCATTATATACAAAAAATGAAGTTAACTTCCATTTGCAATGGTGTTAGTACTTCATGTGCCTGCCTTCCCCATCATGCCCGCCCAACCTCCATCATCGGTCTTCATTAACGATATATAAATCGTCTCACAAGGGATCAACATTCAGGTTAGATTGCACCATATATATACTCTTTGTTCATGTGATGTTCAGAATAGTATCCAACATCGGAAGTTGGGAGTAAAAGAAGCCTAGTATATAAGTCTATGGATTACTCCTCCTATTGCCAATTGGTTTTAAGGTGGAACCTCATGGGCTTATCTATTGGGCTTAATGCGCATAGGTGCTCGTGTGTCCACGCCTCCCAGTCTATCTAACCGTCCACGCTGCTCTCTAGCCCGTGGACCCCAGATTGTCACATGGTATCAGAGTCAGGCTCTATCCTGAACCCTTGGGTTGTGGGTTTTGGCTATAAAGAGACTGAGAAGGCCCACCCACAACCGTGTGTTCAAGTGTCAACTGGGCTTCCGCCCGTTGCACTTGCGGGAGTGTGTTGAGAATAGTATCTCACATCGGAAGTTGGGAGTAAAAGAAGCCTATGGATTACTCCCCCTATTGCCAATTGGTTTTAGGGTGGAGCCTCATGGGCTTATCTGTTGGGCTTAATGCGCATAGACGCTCGTGTGTGCACGCCCCCAGATTGTCACATGTCATCATGGTTTTAATCTTCTTTTCAATCTCATAATGTTGTTCTTAGCTAAAAGCTATAGTGTTTTCTGACCTGGGTTTCATCTTATCTCTATGGATTGAGTGGAATCCGACAGAGATATACCTTTTTGGTGTCCATTTAGCTAGTGATCGAAGAAGAATATGATGAAACAAAATGATGTTTAGTAATGTATGTCATTTCCTGCCAAAAAGGTACATCCGCAATTTGATGTGGCATTGTTTTTCTCAGCTTCACACTAAAAAATTGATTCTAAAATTTAACCCACCAACAAGACTCAATGTAAATACCCTTTAGAAAGCATATAAAAGGGTTAAGATGTACACATCCCGGTCCCAAATATGTCCGACTTATATATCCTCGAGCGACTCATATAGAAAGAAACAATAATAAAATATAAAGAGAAAGAACAAAATTACAAACATGTATAGAATGGCCAGGAAAAACTACTACCGTCATTATGTACCAAAAGCCCTAGAAATAAGGTCAACATATACTAAGTCTGTTATGAAATCAACCTATGTGGAAGAATGTACAACACTAATTTGATACAGTTGAATGTTATTTTCGCATTGTTGGAACACCTGCGATTGCATCGCCGACAACCGAGTCCTAAACCTAGTAATTAAGTGTGACCATCACAATTGATTTAGTGTTAAGATATTTTTGTATGAGGAAGATTTTTGATTGGGAGAATTTGGAGGAGATAAACACAAATTAATTGTACGGTAGAGTTGAGTGGTGTAACATGAATATGAGGTTGGTTTGATAGACAGGTAGGTAACAACATGTGAGGTGAAACCAAAAAGTTGGAGAAGAAGTTGGTGTCACTCGTCACTCTATAAATCTTATTACCCACACTCATGCTAGCTGTTTCCAACTTCCTTTTTTACATATTGCTTGCATTTTCATCTTAATCTTACATGCTACTCTAATCATGTAAAGTAAGGAATTCTAATGTTTCAAAACTCCAAATAACACAAATTTGTACTCCTGCACAATGACTGTTGCTAGTCTACATCATTTTTTATGGTTGCGGTATTTAAAGCTTCTGATACATGGTGACGGTAGTAGTTTATTCATTTCATGTTCTGCTCGATGCGGTTTTGCTTAAGCCAGCCAAGTCTCACTCTATTCATTTCGTTCTACTTAGGTCGCTCGAAGATATATTCGCTCGACAAATTCGGAATCTAAATGTATATATATCTTGCCCCTTCGGAGACAGGCTTAGGCGGTTGTGACAATCTGGGGTCCACGGGCTAGAGAGCAGCGTGGGCGGTTAGATAGACTGGGGGGCGTGCACACACGAGCGCCTATGCGCATTAGGCTCAGCATATAAGCCCATGGGGTTCCACCCTAAAACCAATTGGCAATAGAGGGAGTAATCCATAGGCTTATATACTAGGCTTCTTTTACTCGCAACTTCCGATGTGGGATACTATTCTCAACCGCGGTATTTATAACGAGTGTTGATGTTGTACGAGGACTCAAATCTTAGTGTATATGCCCACTAAGCTATAACTTCGAATATAAAACCATTACCATGTTAAAAAGAAGAAAAACCAACTAGTTCCCTCTATTTTTCTACAATTTGTGCATGATGGGGAGTATTATTTTGTTGTGTTCATGTTTTGGACCACAATTCCCCCAATGACCAAGAACTTATGGAGACCACTTATACATGGGAGCAACAAATTAAACTTTATTGTACTTTGATTCCCTTCAAAAAAATTGTGTCTATAATGATTAATTTGCAAACATATGAGGTGCAGCTTAAGAATTTGCTAAACGATCACTTCCAAACAAGTTTCGTACAAGGAAACATCCATTAAAATTGGAGAGGTTTAATTGGAAAATTTCCAAATTACACGTTATGCAAATCAAATTACACAAGTGTTCCGAGAAACTTATATTGAAACATATATATTCCACCATGAGTCATGACTGACTTATTTAGACAGAGTGCAGTCAACTTCTAAGTTTCAGCTTCTAGCTTTAAAACAGGATCTATTTCTAAGCTTTAACAGCTCCAAACTTCGACTTATGATCAGTTTAAGGCGTGATGAAAAATGGATCTTCACTGTTCTGTTCAGGTCAAGTGCATAAATTAGTAAGAAGTCAAATGATAAAATCTCTGGAGTTGTAGCGAGTGCACATTCAGTTTTTCATTGTATTGGCGACCTTGTTTTATCATATAATAAAAGTGCATGAACTTAGTACCTGATTGCATCTATGGAAGTCGTTACCTGAGTGCATCTCTGTTGTGCTCTTTAGTTATCACATTGAGCGAAGCCCAAATAAGATCATCTGTTCTTGTGTGTGCCCTCTCTACACACAGATAAAACAAGTTGAAGAACTAGAATCACAGACAAAGTAATATGGAGGTTGACCCAAGTATATATCAGAGACTGAATAAAAGCAAGACACGGCAATCAGAACGCAATAGATCAGCAGATCCAGATACATTTAATATGCACAAACATATGAAAGGTTGAGCAAAACATCTTTCGAAAAGAGCGCCCTAATGGTGTGTCAGACCCCCACCTCCCAGCATTGTTCACATCATCAATATGCTCAGCAAGAACATCCAAAGATTAATGGCCCAACTAAATAGCAGAATAGAGAAAGCAAACTTAGGCATTTCAAACCAACGTCAGGGTGAAGGAGAAAAAAAGGGTCCAATCATGAGTATTGACTTAAGCAGAAATTTCTGCATCCATTAAAGGAAAAGATGTAAGAACTTGGTTAGATTACCTTTCTGAAGGGGCAATTTCTGTTAAATTGGGATCCAAACACCAGCAGCTTGCGCTTTAGATGTTTAATCAACCTGGTAATACATCTTTACAACCACCATCACAAGGGCAGAATAAACTTCACATTCACAACATGAATTCAAACAATGACAGCTGTTGAATCACAGTTCAGTATAATCATAAAATACAAATCTTTTAGCCCATGCACCAAAATGGATTGAATCAGCATTCATCAACTAAATGATTCTGTCCAGTCCTTCACTTAAATCAACCTTCATCTGAAGGACTAGTTTTTCCCATCCTCTTATTCCAGGCCCTACACCATAAACAGCCAATTTTTCCAGCACACTTAATGCCTCAGAAACAAAGCCTCCTTCACACAAATCATATATAATCTCATCAACTGTACATGAAAGCGGCAATAAGCTCTTGCTCAACATCTCCTCTAACAACTCAAAAGCACCATGAACATCAGCTCCACTAACAAAAACATTTAGCATTAAACTGTAAGCTTGCAAATTCCAGTGTACTCCTTTCAATTTCATCTCCTCAAACACTTCCTTTGCCCTGCTAAATTCTCTGGACCTACAAAATGCATCCAATACTGTGTTATAAGTAACTGTATCAGCTTTGCATCCCAGTTGCTCCATACAACGTATCATTTTATAACCCGCTTCAACACTACCCTTTTTACACAAACCATTTATGTAAACATTATATGTATGAATATCAGGAACCAACCCAAACACCAGAATTTCTTCAAAGAGATTCTCTGCTCTTCTGAAATCCCCATACTCAATAACACCACGCAGTGCTATTGTATAGCAGATGATATCAGGCTTGATTCCCTCTCCCTTCATCTCTCCCAGTACATCCAATGCCTCCAAACCCCTCCCTTTCTTGACCAATAAATTGATCACAGTACTATAATCAACTCTCGATGGAACAAATCCATCTTTCTTTATGTCTTCAAAGAACCCTATTACATCAGACCAACTCACAGAGTTGGATTTACACAAAGATGACAAAATCACTGAATATATTCTATCATCCGGAATAAATTCAGCTTCAATTATATGATTCAACAGCTTAATTGCATCACCGACCTTCCCATTTCGACATAGAGCCTTAATCAATATCAAAAAGCTCGATTCATCAACCCTAATACCCATGCCATGGCACTTGACCAAAATCTCGGGCACAATCCGAATATATTCCTTGTTCCGACATAGAATCGGGAGCAAAGCATTGAGTGAGTACGCAGTAGGAACGCACCTGAATCCCGGAATCCTGAAGAACAAGTCAATAGCATCCTGAAACATCCTTTTTTGTCCATAAACCCTAATCAAATCGACAAAGAACCTCTCCGGGGTGTCGAATTTCTCGACGCTTTGAAGATGGGAGAGCACGGGATGAATCTCCGAGAATTGAGCACTCCGAGTTAGGGTTCGGACGACGAAGTGGTATGCGCTGGGAGTAGGCTCACAATCGTAGGCTTTAAAGGAGTCGATGAGAGAGGAGAGTAGGTAAGGGATTGGATTAGGGTTTATGGTTTCTGGTTCTGCTGAATGTTCTATGGATTGAGCAGAAGGAGGAGAGGAAGCCAGGGATTTGAGTTTGTGCATGGCTTGTTGTTGTGCGAAGAGGTAGTGCCATTTGGTCTTGTAAGGGGAATGCGGCCATTTCCGCTTCTTCCGAAGGAATGTGTTTGGGATTGATTTGGAAGATGAAGACGGTCTTAGAAACAGAGACATCTCCTTGTTTAGTGTCAAATCAGACAAGGAAACACATGATCGCCATTGGAGCTGCTATAAAAAAAAAATTCGCCGATTGTATAATAATTTGCAGAATTAAGGCCCATTCAGTTGGATCAACTAAGGCCCATAAAGTTGAATAAATTAAGCCCATTATTAAGGAGCAACAAGGCCCAATTGGTTAATTGTAATTATGTCATCCATATAATTACGTAAGTGGATTTGTTGTAAAGTAAGGATTATCATCATTCTTGATATTGTAACATAATATACGTCAGCTTCTACAATATATTATACAGATAAATTTATTTTTGTTGACAATTTCAACTTATGCGTTCGGATAATATTGAATCAAGCCTATTTGATGTTGATATTTGTACGTGAATACTTATTTGTCAATGATTCTAGAAAGAGAAATTGGTCAATTGTGTCTCAGGATTATTTTGTCATAATGTTAGAGTGTACTAAATACAGCCCGGGCATTTTACTAAATAACGTAGGCGAGGTGTCGGCACCTCGCAGAACGCAAGGGTTTTTTCCCTATAAAAGGGGAAAATCCTATTCGGCCCATTTTTACAGCATTCTACTGCCGCTATTTTACCATCTCTCTCAAAAAACCCACTTCCTCTTTTCAACACAAACGTTCAATTAAGGTATGTTTTTTCTTCCCTTATGCTTTCTAATGTTGATTCTAGATGAATATATGTTGTTAGTATAGGAAATTGCATATTATATGATGTTTTGATATTGAATGTTGATTTAGAAATGGTTGTATATAGTATTAGGTTGTTTGGATTGGATGAGAGATGATGATTTTGTATTATGGTTGATGAGTGGATGTTTTTTTTATGTTGAATAGGATGAAATTCATTAGGGTTAGGGTTTTTTATTAGGGTTTACATTTTATTTAGGGTTTTGATGTTTATTTGGTAATTTACTTAAATTGATAGGTTATTTAGTTAAAATATTGAATTTGTGTTGAAATGTCGTCGGAAACTGGCCGGAATGTGTGAGATAACCGAGAAGAAAGTGTAAAATCACGCGTCACGCGTGACGTCACACCTCGCAGAACGCGAGTGTCATGCCCTCGCAGAACGCGAGAAATTGCCAGTTAATTTCTCCTTCTGCAGAACATGTGTATTCTGCACATTTTGTTTTCTGTGTTTTTTTCTGCATTCGCTTATTTATTGATTTTACTTTGTATTGTTTTAGGTAATGTATCGTCCTGGTCGTTCAACTCGTCGGAGAAACCGAGACATTGTGGGGGAAGAACCCCCGGTTGAAAAAACAAAAGGGAAGGGGAAAGCAAAGAAGACTACACCTGTAGAGCTCTTCCCCGAGGGACTCCCCGACGTTGATGAACGCCCCAATTTGTCCCAAGACCCTTATTCATGTGGACAACCGGGTAGCTGAGACCATTTTTTTCCACAGGCTGCACTAGTGGAAATCGGACAGGGGTGGGTTGGACAAAGTTGGGGTGGTGAACAGGGGTGGGCTGGACAAAGTTGGGGCGGTGGACATGCTGAGGGAAGTGGACAAGCTTGTTCTTCTTCTTACAATCAACAACCAGAACCGATGAAAGAAGAAAACGAGGATGAAGTTGGGGATCAAGAAGAGGAAGAACATGAAGAAGAAGAAGAAGAAGAAGAAGAAGATGATGATGATGAAGTAAGAACATTACCTCATTTGCATGGAAACTTGATGAACCACCATCTCCATTCATTCCTTTGTTGACTTCCTTTTCATTTTCCATTGTTTTTGGTGTTTTTAGAGTGTTTTGAAGTTTGAAGGTTTTGAAAATGGGTTTTAATTGAGGGTGAAAGATGATAAAAAGAGGTGTTAGGGTATGGTTAATAGGTGTTACGGTTTACTTAAAATAAGAGGGTAGTTATTATAGTTAGGTGGGGACAAGACATGTATTAATGGTGCACAACAACGTCTATCTGACATGCACTACTCGCGTTACGCGAGGTCGAGACACTTGCGTTCTGCGAGGTCACGTACACTCGCAGAACGCGAGATTAGCATCTAAAAAATTACCCTAATTTTTTGCTAATCTCGCGTTCCGCGAGGGTACGTGACCTCGCAGAACGCGAGTGGTCGGGCAGTGTTTGGTAAAGGGATCGGGCTGCATCCATGTTTTTGTATGCATGATGAACGTATTAATGTAGGACGAGACCCCGTATTTGATTTTCTTTTTGCCAAAAGAAAGTGATACTCTCTCCGTCCCATAATTATCTTCTTGTTTCTCTCTCCTGACACTATTCACTATTCAAAGGAATCTTCGTAATTTCGGCCAATATATAAATAAAAACATAGTCATGTGTGGTCTTGTTTGATTCGTCTTATCGAGTACTTTAATAATATTAAAATTTTATAATTAGAGATATTAACTATATAAAACGCGCATCGACAAATGTGTCCAAAAGAAACAAGAAGAACATTATAGGACGAAGGGAGTAATAAATACGATGATCTTCAAACAAATACACAAATCATTGAGAAATTAGCATGCTGCGGTGTCATATACACGTATCAATACCGATCTTAAAAGACAAATATGCCCGTGCGACTGTCATATATTCGTGAGCTTTGTGAAGTTTTCAAAGCTCATGAATTGTGAATTCGTGAGCTTTTTGAAGTTTTCAAAGCTCATGAATTGTAAATTCGTGAGCTTTTTGAAGTTTACCTCACGAATTTAGAATTCGTGGAGTTTGAAGCGGAATTAAGCGTCGCGTGGCTGTCAGATCCGTCGGAAAAATCGACTGGTCATTTAGCCTGTCATTCAGTCCATTCGAGTGTATTTAGAATCCCCCTCTAGCCATGAGATGATTTGACACATAAAGAAAAGACAACTGACAACTCCAAATAAGCCAAAGCTGCTCATTCACACACTAATTTGTGTCTTTAGTTGACTTTTTTATTCAATCAAATTTCATTAAAACATTTACTGTATATTCGTCACTCCATTTCGTTTTTTATTTTGTTTTTGATTAAGCATTGGTAAATTCTTATTCCTATTCAAGAGGATTCAAGTGCAGCATGAAAGGAAGAGCGACCAACACGCCAGCTTTAATTATTAGATCATTTCTGACAAAAAAAACACATGAATAATATCGCATCTGTAACGCAATTTCCGGCAATACAAGAATGCAATCAACACTGTGAGCCTCACATTTTACCTTAAACAACCAACTGTTCTACACTATAAATTACCTGTTTTTAATTGTCAATTTAGCCTACTTAATCACCTCTACCGAAAAAGAAAGCAAAACAAAAAAAAAAATAGTAAAACAAAAATTCTGCACAAAAAGCAGAAATAAGCGAGCGTCAATTCCAGTGGTGTTCCAAGAAAGAGAGAAGAAGAGAAAATTCGAAACAAGGTCACAAATTCTACGCTTTTTTATCCTCTCTAGGGTTTGATTCCCCCTTTCTATGTTCTTTAGCGTTTCTTCTTGTGAAAATTTTCTGCTTTTAGTTCAGGTTTGAAAGGATGTTACCATCTTTGTCTCTGTCATCTTCACCGAGTTCGGCTGCGATTAGGGTTGATAAGGCCACCAGCGATTTTCTCATGGTGCCTGATTGGACTATGAATATGGAGATTTGTGATGCTGTTAATTCTAACCACGGGTAATTAAACCTCTCTATGGATATGAACAAAATTTGTTCTTGTGGATTGTCTTTCTTCCGCTGGATTATTTTATTATTAGTTTTCTCTGGCATGCGGATATGATGGTATGAAGATAATTTTCTTTGAAATTATGGCTAAAATGATGATTCAAGAGATCTTTTACGGATTTGTTAATGGGTTTCAGCTATTTTGTGAGCTTAGAAAGAATAAAATGATCTTGGGGAAATAGATGTTCTACGAGCTGTGTTGTGATGGGATTTGGGTTTGAGTTTTGTAGGATGGCAAAAGAAGTTGTTAAAGCTGTGAAGAAGAGGCTGCAGCATAAGAGTCCCAGGGTTCAATTGCTCACTCTAACGGTAAAAAGTTTTGAAAGGTCTCTTATGTTTTGCTAAGAACTGTACAATATGCTAGTTTCGAGCTTAATTTACTGTGGTTGATGTTTTGGTGCATAGCTCTTGGAAACAATGGTGAAGAATTGTGGTGATCACATACATTTTTTTATCGCGGAGAGGAAAGTTCTCGATGAGATGATCAAAATCGTAAAGAAACGGGTCAGTCATGTTTCCTTGAAACACATTCAGTTGAACCTTTTTATTCTCTGTATCAGTAAGTTTTCTGTTTGTTGCCTTCATTTGGATCATTTGTTCTTTCAGGCTGATTTGCAAGTAAGGGTCAAAATACTAATCCTTCTAGATTCATGGCAAGAAGCGTTCGGTGGATCTAGCGGAAAGTATGCACAGTATTACTGGGCTTATGATGAACTGAGGGTACGCAACTAATATGTGATAACTTCTGATTATTTTGCATAATTAAGTACAGTATCTATCTATCTGTATCTCAGTGAAGTTGTAACAGTTTATGGGTAATGTAATGTGTGGTGATGGCAGAGATCTGGTGTACAATTTCCCCAGCGTTCTTTGGATGCAGTGCCGATTATTACACCACCTGTAACATCGCCGACAACAAGAACTCCACCAGCTTTACTAGGGTTGCCCAGTAATTCGCCGACAACACTGAATGATGCAATGACATCTAATGGTGAGAGTCTAAGGTAAGAATTTGACTTTTGGAAACAAGCATTCATAGATTTCTCCGCAATTAATTTTAAAACATTCTCTGGGTTTTTTTCCATCTAGTATGTCGGAAATGGGATCAATTCGAAATGCAGTGGATGTTTTGGCTGAGATGTTACAAGCTGTCGACCCAAATGACCGAATGGTAATTACTCTGTCATACAGTTGTGTCATCTTTTTTTTAAGAGGCAAATTTCATGTATATTAACTATTGATGTACCACTGTTTGCAGTCAGTAAAAGATGAAATAATCATTGATCTTGTCGACCGTTGTCGCACTAATCAGAAAAGGCTGGTTCAAATGCTTGGAACTACTTTGTCAGTAACCTTTTCTTTAAACTCCAAAGATGAATCATTCATGCTTTGATCTATGATTTATTTTTTATGATTTTAATTATTTACAGGGATGAAGAGCTCCTTGGTCAAGGTCTAGAGTTAAATGATGCTTTGCAGGCTTTATTAGCAAAACACGACGCAATAGCTTCTAGCTCGCCAATTCCTGCTCATTTGACAAACACAGCCAACTCCCGTACTAATGAATCATCCACCACCAACCTTATACCAAACGTTTCTACACCTGATGATTCTAGCTCGTCTACAAATGCTAAACCTTTTATATCATCTCTGGAGGAAGATGAAGAGGAGGACGAGTTTGCACAACTAGCTAAAAGGTTTTCTAGTACCGAAAAATTATTCTCATTTATGTGCAAATAGTTTTTTGTGGTCAATATACCTTATTTATGATGCTTGCAACACAGACACTCGAGGGCTAGCCCTATTTCTGCAAAAAGTGAAGATATTGCTTCGTCAAGCAGAAGCAATGGCCTAGAATCTACTTTGAGCAATGCACTCGTACCAATGGATCCACCTACGCCTGGCAAGGCAGCTAAAGAACAAGACATGGTTGATTTCTTGAGCATTGTTCTCTCTACGAACTTAACAAGCGAAGAAGAACGGAGCACCCAAACTTCAAACCCAGAAGAAATTTCTGCAAATAACAAAGTACAACCGACTTTTAGTAGCTATGTCGTCCCATGGGCTCAATCTCAACCTCAACAACAACCACAACAGACTTTTTATCCCCAACAATCTTTTGCCTACCCGCCTCCACCGTGGGCCCCGACACCCGGATTTTCTACTGGCAACACAATGATGCCAGGTCAGCACGTGAATCCGATGGCACAAGGGAATTTCAACATGGGAGTCAACTCTATGCAGCAACCTACATTTCAGAGCACTCAATCAGTAAACCAGCAGCCAACAATGAATTTTTCACCTACATCGATTGGTGCTCGATCAGTGCAGCAGATGAATTCCGTGCCTAGTGGGCCCACAGGCTCGAGCTCACCGAAGGGACAGCAGAAGAATAATTATCTACCGTCATACAGACTGTTTGAAGATCTTAATGTATTTGGAAGTGTAGAAGGGAAGATGAGGAGTGGGCCATACTCCAGTGCATCTGGAAGCTCGAACCAGAGTTTGGTTGGGGGAAGGAGGTAACTGAAATTTTTCAAGTACTTATGGGTATTTGGTATGCTTGATTTCTATAAAGATCTACTATCCACATTGTTGCTGGGAACTAATAATTCATATGTGAATAATTCCATGGTCTGTGTAAAATGAAACTATACCTTTTATATGGATGTGTTCAACGATCTGTGTAGGATTTTTCTTTCTTCATTAATTTCTGTAAGCTATTCTGAATTTTATTTTTTATTTTTTTGAGCAGCATATTCTGAAATTTATTAATTGCGTGAAAAGATATGATTTCGCACAGCAAAGAGTGCAATAATAGGGAGAAGTTCACAACTCAAATAATTCATTTACATGACATTAATTAATTAAGATACGTTCTGGACAATAAAATTACACACTCACGAACAAAGCCACATCCTTTACCGATAACATGAATGAGTTCGAAACCCTAAAATTCAAGGGTTTCATCAACCACATCACCAGCCTACATCAAAGACTTCGACTTTATACCCAACGACACAAATGAAAGCCCTACAAATTGAACAAATGGGGAAGAGAACGAACATATCCACAATGACGAGGTAAAGAAAAAAAAACAGAGCATATGTTTCAAAGAAAGCTATTTACAAACCCATATTGCCCTATATATCAGATCTGGATTATTCGCCTGAGCCTCCCAGGAAATTCTTGCAGGTTCATCTTTTTACATAGGAGGCTAATAAATATTTGCATCCGAATTCGTTTGCTAAACACACCCGACAGACTTCATCTTGCAGGAGAGCTATCATCTGCATAAATGGACACAAAAGTGTCTGCAGATCCAGCAGCAAGCAGAGCTTGGTAGGGATGAAATGTTAGGCAGCTTACAGATCCAATTTTCTGACCCATGAAAGTTAAGTGGTTTCTGATTGACCCCAATTGATCGCCGTTAAGGTTAAAAACCTTAATAAGTTGTCTTGCTGATCCACTAGCAATTATTGGAGCGTGTCTATGCACGGCTAAAGCTGTGAGTGAGCCTCTGTGAGCATCTATGGAGAGATAGGCATCCGTAGCATTTCTGATATCCAGGAATTGGATATCACCCGCTTGAGATGCACTCACAATCTGACAGAAAAATATTCAAAATAATTCATGGGCATCAACATTTTACTCGTGTTAAATTGTTTTGGCCTTGTAAACAAGAAATCAGAGTTTGCATTTTCAATTTATAGTGTTTATAGCAAATGTCAAGAATCTCAAATATTCAAAATAATACAGGTTTGAACAATACTAACCTTTGGAGGACCGAGTCCTGGCTGAAAGCTAACCCCCACAACTTTTTCAACTGCTTGAGTGTGTGGCTGGATCGAACAAACAAGCCTAGCAAAAGAGTACCATGCAACCACATTCTTATAAAAAAAATAGAAAGCACAAGTGACAATTTTTTGAAAGCTGTATTTCAATATTCCTAGGATAATTTAGAGTATATAAAAGGGCTTATATGCCGAGAGGTCTTAAATATCTTTTTTAGATAATCTTTTATTAGAACTTCTATTTAAACTCTTCTTCCCTGTAATAGTTTATATTTTTGTCCATATAATGAAAATGGAATTAATTTCCTAAGGTAAGTTGAAAATCTAGCTAAAAGTGCAGTTCACTATTAGGAAGGGATGGTTCAAACTACTGCCAGTAGGAAAAAATGTAAAAAAAATATAACTCACAGTTCAGGTGTTCTGATGTCAAAGAGCCTAACAGAACCGTCCACATAGCCAGCTGCGAATTGTGCTCCATGCACCTGAGAAGCAGCCTGCACCATAACAATACGAGAATTACAACATAATAAAATACTGATGGAACAGGTAGCTTAGCAAATAGAAGCAGTATTTCACAACCGAAATGAATATGATCTCAATTTTTTTTATTATACTTTCTTTCATTTGTTCAGGGTGGCGAAAAAATGAACCAGCTAATATGGTAAAATAAATAAGACCTACCAGGGCTGAGATGTTACTACTAGAAGGTGAAGGAATACAGTAAAATAAATAAGACCTACCAGGGCTGAGATGTTACTACTAGAAGGTGAAGGAATACGGTTCACAAGAAGCTCTTTCTCCAGATCCCAGACCATGATTCCAGATGTCTCGCCAGAAGCATACTGAATTCACATTACATAAGAATTAGCAGGAGCCGACTATAATTTTTGTATATGAAAATGATAGCAGATATATTACCAGATAGCCAGACTGCTGCTGCCATTCCACAACTGCCATTGAATTCCGCCCAGGCCTATAACCTTGTATGGAGGAAAAGGCGGTCACAAGTTTCTGCTTTGCCCATTGTGCATAGTCTTTCCAAATCCGAATCTTTCCATCACCTGCACCGGACAAAAACAATGCATATGTTTACATGCAATAGACTAACGGCTTATTCATGACCAAGATAATTGAAATACACATGTATTCACAAAGCCACAAAGCAATACAATGAAACAGCTGGCTTTACCTGAGGCAACAAGAAGGAAACTGTCATCTAGTTCATTAACAAGGCAAAGTTTTGAGATTCCCTTGTCTGGAAAATCGTGATTGTCAAAGCTGTTGAGAAGAGTTGCTTCCTCATAATTCCACACCCTATGAAAAAGCACCATCAGCAAAACTGTTGAGGGTGCCAATGTTCTAACAAAAATTTACCGATTTCTACTCCCTTACTTCTTTTCTGAAGCGAAGGCTCCCTCAAAAATTACCAAGCAGAAATAAGTTGAAGGCTAAGGGAATTCCTCGTGTAGTGGCGAAACAAAACAATGTAAAAGCAGGAACTGACAGATTGAAGGTGTACTTTTGTTCACATATTAAAGGACCAAAAAGATCCGTATTTGGACTCTAATCAAAGAATTTTTTCTAAAATAATGGTTCTACTAATTAGAAAGCTCATAAAATAGATCAACCTATCTATTATATAGGGAGGAGCTTTCAATTATTTAGCCATTAGTGTATGTTATATTTCATTAGCATAGGATGAAGTTTCTAGATTTTTAGCATGGGTAAGTATTAAATTCCCTTCTTTAGTTCTAGCCGGGTTTTTAGACTTCCCATCATTAAAGCCTACAACTTCACGCAAGACAATCATCATTTTCAATCAAGTTGAAGATATACTCTGTAACATCCCTAGCTATAAATATTACTTAAAATTACATTACGATAAATAAGTGCGTGAAGAAAGGGAAATTGTTGGCAAGTCCTTTCATTTCCATCAGGGGGAAAAGCACACTTGTCTTTTCATTTCGGATATTTAAAGGCAAGATTCACTTAAGTATTATCCTATATAATATTGCTTCAACAATACAAAGTTAGTAATACTGAAAGAAGGAAATAAAATTTTATAAAAGAACTTATTTGCATATCCATATTACAAAGAAATGAAATGAGCACTCAAACTCCTACATTTAATTAAAAATAGAAGTAGACTTACCCTTTTGCTTAACCACTTCTGATATTTATTTATTGCTTACACATTGTCCTCCGGTTAGCAAAACTAACGAAATATTATAAATGAATGGCAGCTAATTATAGAGCAATCAGTTAGTTCTGCTAGACAACAAGTGTCTTTTTGATCCGTAATTTCGACAAATTTATTGATCAACCATTAAGTAGAGCTTTGAGACTCCTTATACAAACAGCATAACACGTTAATTCATGGCATAATAGAAAGACTACAAGTACAATGTCAAAAACCTGGATATGATGTTACATAGATCATGAAACATGAAAGTTTCGGGAGAATTCAAGGATTCAAGGATGTCATGCAAGCACTGAGTAAACAAATAGCAAAATCACCTACCTGATTCTTTCATTGTCATTAGCAGCGATTACAGTTGGAGAAAATGGCTGAAGTAAAGTCACTCTTGTTCCCGTCTCAAATCTTGTATCCCAACTTGCAATCTGATTATTAAGTCTCGTAATAGCTGCCAATGATAGAAACAAGTTAGTGAAAGTTATTTTAGAAAAAAAGGTGAGAGTGAAACAGAACAAGAAAAAAAAAAAAAAAATGGCATACGATAGCGCTCGCATTTTGCTACAAGATCTAATGCAACTTTTTCCCTTTCCTCTCTTCTTGATGATGCCTCGTCACTATCATCTGGCGCAGTGAGAAGGGGCTTTGAGAAATGCCCACAACTCCATCTGTAGATGGTTGACTGTGGAAGAAAACTGCGCTCCGAATTACCAGACCCTCCTCCAGCTATAAGTGGGTCTGCTAATCCAGAATCCGGGGACCCAAGCAAGTTTGGTCTAAATTCCAAAGAACAAACTCTTCGCATTCCTGCGAGGTAATTTGAGCGAGGAGGACTTACAGGCGGAGTCCTAAAAGTCAGAGACGCACCTACCAAACACCCATCCATTAAGAGAAAGTAAAAGTTTAAGAATGAACATGGACAATGTTTTAAAGAAAATCATGAAAGAGATACCTGCACTCATGTCAAACCATGATGATGAGCGTGCCAATCCTGTAGGGTCACCCGGCCCAACAGTGCCACCAGGAGGCCTCAAAGGCCGTGCAACAACCTGTTCAACTCCAATTATAATAAGGATCCTTCGGCCAAGGTTTGCAATGCAGGGTGACGGGTCCTTAGCCAAGTTACACATCGCCAAAATACATTGTGAATATAGATCATTGTCAAGAGCCTTTGGCCTTGAATGATTTACCAGTCCATTGCTGACAGCATCAATAGATACACCTGAATCAGAATGCTGCGAAGAATCATCTGATAACGGAGATCCATGCATAACTCCCGAAGTAGCAAGAGGGCTACTGGTTGAAACCCTAATATCTCTGATGATTGATGTGCTGTCAGTTCCAACTCTCAACACAGGACCAATTACAGAAGTTATGCTGCTTCCTTGTCCTGAATAATGGCTTGGAGTAGTATAATCACCCACAGTGCTTCTGGAATGAGATAAATTTAAAGAACTCAGCCCAGATCTTGCTGACTGAGATTTCCAACCAGCAGCAGCAACAGATTTCAGATGCTTGTTGTGGCCGAATGCAAAGCGTGCTAAAGCTGGTAAGTAAAACAACATACATGTATCACAATTCCTATATAATATATAAAAAAAATGAAGTGGGAAAAAAGCGCAGCTCCACACATATATGACAGGCATCCTTCAAAACAGTCTTGCTTTTTTCCCTTTTTTTGGAAAGGGTAAATTTATATGTTAATAAAATGGAACCTTCACATTAAGTTAAAATTCTGGAATGCACTCAGCAAAGCCAGTAACAAAAAAATTGCATGAAAGCCTAAGGCAAGCCAAAAACAACGACAAGACAAGCTCAAAAGAAGGCAAGCCATCAATCACAGAATATTTAATCGTCTGAGTTAGAGGTAAACATCCGAGTCAAACCGTGATTTTCTAAGCAATAGCCTTGCTTTATAAGCATTAAAGACGCGTGAACTATCAAGGACACGACTATAATTCAGGTTCACGAGTTGTTTGTGATGATAAGGTCTACATGGATCCAAATAAAACATGATTTATTATTACTGACTTGAGAAGGCAACGGACAGCAATATAAACAGATACTACTACAATTGGAATTTGGAACGGAAGAGAAAGATTTATGTCATCTGCAAATACGTACCTACACAAACCTCTGCCCTGACCAGTGGACTTCCATCTTGGACAACAGTCAAAAGGCTTTCAATTATGCTAATTTCAGCTCTAAGCTTTTCATCATCATCAAAATCTCTATCACTTCCAACAGTGTCGTTTGAAGAATCAAATCCCACATCAAGCAAAGTTCCCAATGCAAAAACAGCACATGCCCTAACCTGGAATAAAAATAACGAACATATCTCTCCCCTTCAAGTACTTAAGCTTGAAAAAGATCGTTTAACTGATGAATATGTAACAAAATTACAAACCTCGGGCTGGGGTTCTAACAAACGAGCTGCACATATTGAAGGAGCAGATGCTTGCAACCCCATCAGCTGTGCATCTGTGAAATCCTCCCACAACTTCCCCAGGCACAGACAGAGCCATTGGAGAAATAAAGGTTCTGGTTGAGTGTCATCGGGAGTCAACATTTGCAAGTGCTTCAGACAAACGTGCAAGAGACCAGCTTCAAGACAAGCTTCCTGACCCGGTCTGTGTCCATCGACAATAACAGCCAAAACAAATGCAGCCATTGCCCGCTGCTCTGGGTAGGCTTCAGAACTATCAAGAAATCTAATAAAGTATGTGTGGCCTCCATCTTTAACCAAATCAACCTGGCATGACTGTGAATTGCACAAAAGATAATGATGGTTGGTGAAAATGATCAAAATGTTATAACTAGTCAATAGTAACCTACTTCAAAACTCCCACCATAGTCCATTAGTCTTAACTGTAGCTCATGGGAAAAAAATAGAAGAAAAAAGTAAATTTCATGCAGCAAAAATGATAAAATCCTGTGCAAAATAATTACAATAAAACATGGGACACAGTGGGTTTGATATTAAATAACTGGCATGGCTTTATCAATAAGCCAGCCACAGGATTAAGTGGTACTTAGATGGCAAAGCTAAACAGTAAGCTTGAGCTTGTTTCTACAAAGTGCAAACTCATCCTTGAAAAGGTCAATATTAAATTAGTAATTGCCTAATTGGTCATTAATATAAGAATCTGGATCAGGTGAGAATAATTATTATTGTGCGAATATGCGAATAAATGCACATTTAGGCCATCGACATGCACTTTCTTCAGTAATGACATGCACATTTAGGCCATTGACATGCACTCTGTCAGATTTGCATGTCATCGATAATATGTGAAAAGTACATGCACACATCCCCAAAGTGCATGTCAATGGAAAATTAACAATGACATGCAAATCTGACAAAGTGCATGTCAATGGCCTAAATGTGCATGTCATTACTGAAGAAAGTGCATGTCAATGGCCTAAATGTGCATTTATTCGCATATTCGCACAATAATAATTATTCTCACCTGAATCTTTTCCTTAATATAATATCAAATTGTATTACATTAGTTTATTCTTATTATCCCTCGTTCAGATATTCATTAACTGTTTTTGTTTTAGCTAACAAAGCAAAAGAAACAAGGAATACTTCATTTCCTATCTTAAGATACTATAAACCCGTAACCAAGAAATCCAATTGTTAAAAAACTAACATAAAGGGCAACCCAAATCTCATGACACAATATGTTTCTCACCGTTACTGCATAAACATAGCCAATATTCCCCAAAAAAACCCAGCAGAAGAGGACAAAAAGTCCAGTTTCTTTGGAACTAAATGCAAACAACATGAAGGCTGATATGATAAAAGAAAGAGACAGTGAAAAAGAAACCAGACCATAGTCCTCCACTCAGAGCAAAAAAAAATTATCACTATGCATCCATATATTACCTTATCAAGAGCAAGAATCTTTGTCCAAATAAACACAAGAATTTGCCTCAGCTCAGGGGTTGTTGTTTGCAGCAATTTCAGAACATACGGGAATATCCCAACAGATAAAGCCTGAAAGAAGGGTGAACATCAAGAAAATTACAAAACAGAAGAGCATTATATACATACGGTTAAATTGTGAACATTAAAAAGAAAGCTACATGTATATACCAGATCTACAGCCCATTGCCCCATGTCAAGGAATCTTCCGAGCAAAACCAATGCCTTAAAACGATGGCTTTGACTAAGCAAAACCTGAACAGCCAAATCTATGAGAAGCGTGCACAAGAAGACAATTAACTAGAAACTAAAGTAGGGGAAATTTGCCATGCCTGAAGTACAATAGGCAGTTGCTCCGGTGGCTTCTTATGTTCAGATCCATGATCAAGCCATACTTCAAATGCTGTAAGTTGATCAGTGAAAAATGGACTTGGCTGAAAAGAAGTTTCAAACATATAAGGAAAAAAAACACAGCTATGAAATGCTTTGATTCAGCAGACAGCAAATTCTCAGAATTTATCACATATACAAGCTGGATAGAGCACCTGGAATTCTGCACTTGGATCACCAATCAGTGATCGAAGTTGGGAAAGGCAAATTTCAGCTGCCATGTCCCATGCATCCCTGTAGTGAAGATGACACAGTCATAAGCGCATAAGAAATCCTATAGTAGAATTCATAAGCATATAGCACCAACCACATATGATGCTGATGAGTCGGTGGCAACGTTGGGTGTGAAATGGGAGAACAGTTAGCAGAGCGCATAATTCTCTCAGCGAGTAAAAAGTTGCGGAACAGACTTGCAACTAACAAGTCCTGTCTGAATAATCTCTGAAAAAGATCTGTGGATGAAATATATAAGAATTGTTATATTATTTATTTTTTCAAAAAAAGAAAAAAAGACTGATGTAGAAAAATGAGAGAAAAGAAAATTGTAACAGGTCCCAAAAAACACAGTATAAAGGTATAGTACCATGTGGTAGAACATTCCATGCAATTGTATCAGTTACAGCAGTGAAAATCCAGTTCAGTTCACCAAGAAGTGTTTTTCTATCATTAGGACGACCAGGAATTTTGTCTATCAGGGAATAATCCAAAGATTCATGAAGTAGTGAGCGGGTACAGAACCTGGAAGGAAAACAAACAATACATGAGCAGGAGCAGGAGCTCAATAAAACTTACAAGCAAAATTTACCAGATATTAAGACAAATGCTATATTTTCTAGACTTTCAAATGAACCAATCCATTGCATATGTTTTGTCACCACCTCAGAATTTTTGCAGATATTGTGACGTAAAAAGAGAGCACATGACTAATTTTAGCAAGT
The DNA here is from genome assembly GCA_029168935.1 of Oxyria digyna. Taxonomy (NCBI): domain Eukaryota; kingdom Viridiplantae; phylum Streptophyta; class Magnoliopsida; order Caryophyllales; family Polygonaceae; genus Oxyria; species Oxyria digyna. The sequence goes on along the minus strand of JAPVLV010000001.1, from coordinate 57,589,087 downwards.
CCTGAAATTTCATGTTCAATAAGACCACTTACAGAATTAAAACTCCAAAAGTTATTGAGGTAAATAATTATATAAGAAAGGGTGACTGAAGGTACACATCATTCTCGATATCAAATACTAAAAGCACAAAGAATTATTTACCATCTTAATGCCATCTGGATAGGGGTGGTAAGGCAGGAGGTAAATACATCAGCTGGAAATTCTTCACTCTGAGGCAGAGTCTCATGTGCCTCACAAGCTGCTAATAGGATACAATCTCTTGGGGTTCCGGAAGAACTTGACGCATCTTGCAGCTATAAAACATACATACATAACACAAACAAACTTCAAGGTTGATTTTGACCTCTAAAGTTGCTTGAGAACAAAAAAGAGGGAAATGTGGATTCTGGCAAGATACCTCCAAGAAGGCATTCACTATGTGTCCAGCAGCAGAGCAATCAAACACATATATTGAAGGTGTTCTCAACCAAGAATCGAGTTCACTGATGGGCAATGGGATATATTGTGTGTAACTCTAGAATACAATAGCAACGTTATAGTGAACATCAAAGTAGAGTTTCCACCAAAAAGAAGTATAGAGACACATAATCAGGGGTCCAGAGATAAGACTTACTTTATTAAAGACCCAAATTTCGCCATTTGGAGTTGGCTTTGGCACACCATGTCCATTATAATGAAAAAGAACTCTCTCTGACTTTGCAAATTTGCGGCAGTTTATACAAAGTTTTTTCACTTCTTCCACGGTAGGATCAAGCTGGTACTTATATCGGGCCTGTCAAGATTCCAAGACGCAGTTTTATATCAATCACAAAATACAGTTAGCAGCAGGGAAAAAATGGTTCAGATTTACGTGCTTTTGACAATTAATTTTTCCCATCTCTAAAGATTCAACAAGAATCTTTGCAAATAGAACCACCATGGACGATTGTCACAATTTAAAAACTAAAAAGAAGTGTGGAATATCTTACCTTCGGCTGCCATCTTTCATACTGTAAGCTCAAGGCTTTTCCAATAGCTTCAAGTGCCTTTGCAGGTGCCATGGAGAATGGATCTGACATCACAGATTCAGTGAAGCATTAATAACAGAAAATATATATGCCACGGCCTAGAACTTGAATTTTCACATTGAGTGAAATAAAAAAATTAAGGTAGAAACATTAAGCATCCCAGGAAACTGACACGAGATAAACAATATGGAATTTTAAGTCCAAAGTCGTAAAAAAGAACAATTCCTATAATTAAGCCTTCTTGTTAAACGGATCATGAATCATTTACAAATACCCATAAAAAAACAGGTAAGCATTGATTATATGAATATATCACAGTTCTTTTGTTAAATTTCCCAGATTGTTAAAAACAAAAGCTTTTTTGTCTGATTTAACCGTCTCTTGTGGCATCCTTTTTTGTATCATGTCACTAGTTTATGTAAACACAAGAAAACTGCCTTGCCTTATTCATCGCATAAGAAGGCAACACTTGGAAACTTATACGTACGTAATCATGAAAATATAAGCACGAAATGGTGATCATACCTATCCAACACTCCATTCTCGCACAAGGAGATATCTTAATCACATCAGGTGGGTCAACAGTAATATTAAGACACAAAACTAGAGCTACCATCCCAGTCTTCATCTGCAGCAAAATTATATAGGTTAATACAGAAAAATTTTACAGCCCAACTCTGTATGTTTTAAAAACTGACTTTAAAACCCAAAATATTGATACCTAAAAAAGTGTAAAAAACTGGTTCTGGAAAGGGAGTATATGCATAAGAGGGTGAAAATAATACATCAATGGGTGGATCAATCAAGTCAGATAATGGACCAGCTTCAAAACTTATACCTAACGATATATTGTGCCTTTATGAAAGAAAAAGGTGTCTCCAAATTGGATAAGGTCATTAAACTCTCGTATTTACTACTTCATTTAGCATATATGAGGATGTATCAATATATACAGACTGACAAGAGAAGATAGATAGATCTAAAATCAGGTTATTCGTCGAAGGTTGAAGTATCACCAAAGAATATATGCAAGTACATCTAAGATAGTTTGGTGCTAATCAATTGTGATCTCGGTACAGCATTAGTTTTCATGCACAGATCCTAAAAATTCAAGAACAAAGATACTCAGGAACTTACAGCATTACTCAGGAACTATACATTCACACTCTATTTCCCTATTGCGAAAGGGTGATATATAATCTGGGATTCTGGGATAATGAATTGCAATAGGGTAAAATTCTAATCTATCAACTTGTATTCAGGCTGTTGAGAGTAAGTTTGTTGAAACCAATCTGGCAACAAACTCAGATTCACATGAGACTTCTCATGTGTCAACCAAATACCCCAATTCCGATACAATATCAAATGAAACCATGCAATAGATAACCACGGCAATAAACAACTGAGAGTATTGAAGTTCTAAACGTATCATCTCCCCGTAAGTTTCAATCAGTGATCCTCTTTCATATAAGAAAACATAGAGAATGCAGAAGGAAAGAGAAAAAGTTACCCGGTCTTTAGGTCGCCATTTGGACACCAGTCCACTATCAGAGGGTCCAGCAGGAGCACAAGTATCAAAGGCATCATGTCGAAGCTCACACAAGACTACATTTTGAGGCAAATAGGCCATACTAGTGGTAGCCGTCTCCACATCGCGTCTAAACTCGACAACAAAATCACGTCTATGGAAGTCATCACCAATCAACTGATTAGAGACCGAAGAAGAAGACTGAGAAAACCTAGAATCCATTAAATCACCCAATGCCATCCAAAGGAGGGAACCCTAAATCCTCCCACCCCCGAAACAGACACCAACTATTTACAAACACTGAAAACAAATATCAGAACCGATCAATAACTAATTTTTCCGCCCTAATTCCCCCTCTAAAGCTAATCGAAGAAAGCAAGAACACGCAAGAAGAATAAAACAGCGGAATTAAGAGGCTAAAAAGGGAATAGAGAGTGAAGCGGAGCTCGAAGGAGGAGGGGCCTCAATCAACGAAGCCAGTGCACCAACGGCGCATAGATGTTGGGTTGAGAAAAGGAAGCGAATCCAGCTCTACAAACCCTAGAAAAGGGGTTTGGAATGCGAGTTGAGTGGAGGCGGAAACCCTAGAGAAGAGGGGGGAGATTGAGATTGGAGATTTGGCGATGAAGATGGAGAGTGGAGGCGCATAGAAGAGAGGCAGTGGCGGCACAACACAAACACAATCACACAGCGAGGAAGAGGAAGAGGAAGAGAGAAGTCCGACAGGTCAGGATGTGTGAAGAGAGAGAGAGAGCGCTGTGAATTTCTGTCTTTTGCCCTCGAATTCTATTTTCTTCCACATTTTTCGAAATTTATTTCTTTCTTTCTTTTTTTACTGCATCCATCTATTGCTCAATATTATTATTCTGTTACTGGATTTGCTTAACCGTCAGATCATATCATTACTCTATCTTATATATTCTCATTTAAATTCAATATATTTTCATCACTTTTCTTCCACATTCATCATGTTGAAATTTAAACAACCATTTTTATAACTATGTATATAATTTATAAACACATAAGAATAACATTAATATAAATAAAAATATGCATTATATAATTATATTTATTTTAATTGATTTAATTCAATACTTTATATATGAATTTTTTTTCAATTGATTCATAATCTTTTATATTGATATGTATTTGAATAAGGAAATAATATAATAGATTTAGAATAGTGATCTTTGTATATACGAGTATATTTTAATTTGTCTGTGTTCAAATAAAAAAATGATATCATTAGAATTAGGTTAATTATCTGCAAATATAAATATTTCATTTTTCATTTTAGAAAAAAATGACATGTATATTGATGACGTGACATATCTTATTGAAGAGTAGGTGACGTGACAATGAGTATGATATTTTGTAGTTATATAGAGATTTCAAATAATAATTCAAATTTCATGGTTTTATTTAAATTGATGGTATTTAAGTTAATGGAGCACTAAAATAATCATTAGACTTTTCGAATAGTTTTTATAAACAAACTTATAAATATAATTGCTTAAGGGCTAAGCTTGATAAACAAATTAGTGATGGTATAAGTCCCCGTGTTGTTCAACGTCTATATGAATATTATAAGTTGAAATACATATAAGTTATAATTGTTTATTAGATCATGCTCCATTACTAGTTATAGGTGCTTCACAACCCTTGCACAACTGTAATCCTACAGAGAAAATAAGCTCCTCGTTTCAAAGAATCATGACATATGCGATGATGATAGTGTACAAGTTTAAATTCAAGAGCCAGTATTTATGCATGCTATTGTAGAAATGGTTTAGTGTTATGTGTGTGAGTAACTAACTAACTAACCAATGATGGAGCTTAATTGTGTGTTAACTAATTAAAGAAGAATCGCACGCCCAATCAATTGGTGGGGGAAGGGCGGTGATCTTGTGGGTCATATACAAAACTAACATTCGTGTCTTTTTCATTGCATGATAATAAAAACAGCCATTTGCATATATATCCCACTAAGATAAATGATTTACATAAATACCTAAAAAAATTTAGAGTTGCAAAAATACACCAAATATAATATATTTGCAAATGAACAAGTATAGAAGAAAATTGTCGGGTTTATTAATACAAATGTCGGTCTTATTAAATAAAATGTCAGAGTATATTTGCAAAAACATAAGCACTGAAAACAAATGTCACCCTTACAAAATTTAATGTCACTAGGATATATTTGCAAACATTAAAACAATTAGGTATTTTTGCAAATGAGATATTGAAAAGGGGTATGAGGTGCAATTTGTCTAATAAAAATGGAGCTTCAGAAGTATGTGTCACTGCCTATCCACCATATGAACAAGTTAGGATTTATGACTTGGTACTCCTGGAAATGTCGCAATACCTTTGCAATGCAATGGTATTGATCCGGACACGCCTTTTCGCCCTCATATCCATGGATTAGAGTGTGTATCGGGTGGCATAAACTAAATGCACATGGGTCATCGAAGGGGAACTCGGGCGTTGTTGGAGGAGGCGGTATTCTACGTGATCAAGGCGAATTCGTTTTAAGGATTCTATCTTCTCGAAGAGATACGGTACGACAATTACCGTTGAGTTATTAGCTATTCAACATGAACTTCGATCGGCTTCCTTAACGCATCTTGCTAAAAGTTTTGAAAAAGTTGTATAATTTTTGTATAATGACTGCCATTTTTTTAAAGTGGCTTCGATTTCTAAAATGATTGGTTATTTTATAAATAGATATTGGTTTATTTTTAATAATAACTAATCGAACTGTCGTGTTGTACAGTCTGAAGGAAAGGCAGAGAGCATAAAAGTGACTAATCGAATTGTCGTGTTGTACAAAATAAAAGTGATGAATTAACCATCCACATAAATTTTTAATCCCAGGGTTTAATTCAATACAACAATATCAAATTCCAGATGCAATAACATTCAATTTCTGAGGCCTTACGTCAAAGATCATGTTTTACGATTTGTTCCATACAAAAATAAAGACATGTCAACTTCTTCTGACTTTACTAAACAATGCAATCCAGAAGATCTAAGATACCTGACAGCATCAGGGTCATCCCTCAGTTTCTGCAGATACTCTTTATTAGTAGCAGCATTATCAGCATCACTTTAATTCTGGACTCTAGAAGGCGCACTGGTTTCATGCAATTGCTTCTGTGAATCTCTTAAAGACGATGTGCCACTGGTCTTTGATGAGACGTCATCAACTTCTTCAGTTATATCTTCAATTATCAATCCTAAGAGAAGTAGGAAGTATGTTATTTATTGCCATCAATAATAGGATACTTAGAGAACGCAATTTATTATTAGCTAATGAAAGAATATAAGATACCTGAAGACGTTTTGGTACGACTACCAGATTTATTCAAACTGCGTTATGTGTCCCTGCAATCATAAAACTCACAACATCAAGCCATCAAATATCACAAAAACTTCCCTTTCATTTCCTCTTATCCTCACTTTTTCAAGGAAAAGCTAAGGCCAAAATTAATCAAGCTTTATGACAGTTGGGAAGTAAAGTTATAAGTTAAATACTTAAAGGTGAAGGCTATTAATCTTAACCATACCTCAAAACTTCAGCAATAGTATCATCATCAGGTGAGAATTCATGTGCTCGACTTAAGTCAGTGACAACTTCCTACACAAATTATAAAATCATCAGGCAATTCACAGAAATCAACAGATAGTTGCAATGAGAGCACAGAAATTTAAAACCATGACTAAGATTGTCCTGACTCACATCTAAGAGTCCCAATTCTTTGTATGCTTGACCTCTACGATACACAACTTTGATATTCTTTGCATCATAGGACAACACCTGAAACACATGTGAAAGGTTTCAAAAACATGTCCTTGCATGTAAATAATAAATAAATAAATATTTGAGAAACTGACAAATCAACCAAAGGAAAAGAAACCACGACCAAATAGCTCAATTTTTGGCACTATTTCCCTCTAAAAATACTAACTTCGAAACACCCTTATTAATCTGCATCAAATAATAATTGATTGGTGTTTTCCGTAATCAAATAACATGAAATCAAAAAATTTACTTACTTCTCATACCCATATGTGCTCATTTGCTCACGAAGTATATCATCTTCCTAAAGAAGATTATAGACCAACACACCAACCAAAATTAAACAAAAAAACACTCAAAATTTGATAACAGTTCAGGACTTCAGGTGACAGTTGTTAAACAAACAGAGAATGTAAATGCAGAGAATGGAATTCAATGAAGAAACTTTATAAAGAAACAAAGAATTCCCTAGACCAAGGAATTAAAAATGGGTCGGAGGGTAGTCTTCGAGTAACACAGTACATTTAGTGGTGGTTTTCTGTAGTAAAAAATGAATGTTTTGAGCAAATCAACCATTTTAGATGGTGATTCTCTATATTTGAGCTAATGTTTAAGATTGGTACCTTCGGTCGAAGATCAAAAGAGAGAGTGAAATGGAAGGTTAGGAAAGCGAGACCTTAATAAGACGCTTATTGTTGAGAGAAGGCGAAGATCTCCTCTTGGAAGATAGAGTACTACTCACCATTTTAGACTGAAATCCCTACAAATGGCAAAAAAGAAATAAGAGGAATGAAAACTATAATTTATGTTTGTAAGTTCTTGTTGTTGTCCAAAATAGAACAATAAATCAATCTGAACTTGTATACAAAGGGGGGGACCAAAGCAAAACTCAAATCCAGCAGAAAAACCTACAAAAACTAAAGTGAGCAACAAGTTTGAAATTCTAACCAAATAAAGCTTCAAAATTTTATCAAAATTGAAGGTCAACAGACAAAGTGTAAGAAGAGCTTCACCAACAGACAAAGTGAAGCATAAAAAAAAAGATTGGCTAGTTATAAATTCAAAAGTAACACACTCTAAGAATCTAGTTTTGAGTACACTCGAAGAATCTAACCTGAGTGGTTGCGTGGTGGATTCACCTTCAATTCCGACGTCGAAATTATCACCTAGATTGAAAAAAATCAGCAAGAGTCTCTAAATTCCAACGTCGAACAGTGACTTGGTTCGTATCTATTTGAATAAGGCATGACGAAGATCACGAAAATGTAATTTTCTACGTGTCGCTTGTGTCAGTTTTCAGTTTTCACCAAATCCTGCAAAAAGTTTTTCAGAAATGAAATCCCTTGGTGGAAGGGATAGTAACATACACAATCTCCCCAAACTATAAACATACTTGTTTCAACTTTTCTTCAGTGATATTGAGGTCCAAGTTACCAATTAAAATCTGAAAATAAGAAATTGTGTAAAAGAGTGATGAAACTGGTCATATATTCTAGAATGAAATCCAAGTTACTAAATTCTAAAATGAATTCCTACCGTTGTATTAGTTGGATCAATTTCTAGAGGTAGCACTGGCACTTGGGGTATGACATATGCAGGAGAAGGATATACAACTGCCACTACACAGGACAAAAAATTATATATTATTGAACTAAAAGAATGAAGTGATAAAAATTGTTATGTAGGATATGTTTAATATTACCCTTAGGTGCAGCATATGGTTGTTGCACACCACCAATTGCCTTTTTTCCGGGTTGCAGCACTGATACACATTGGCCTTGATGAACACATTGCACCATTCATCTCTTGCATGGCTCTGTTCTTCTCCATCTCAACAGAAAATTTAACAAAGCCATACCCTTTGGACCAGTACTTGGGTCTGTAACAACCTTCGCCCCTCGAACTGATGGATAATGAGTTCGAAAGAGCTCTTGCAGCATAGAATCTATAACCTCAGGTGCCAAATCCCCCACAAATATAGAATGGTTCTGGCCCTACATCCACATTCCTTCCTGCCAAATCCCCCACAAATATAGAATGTTCTCTCCCAAGAAGCAACTACCAAGCTTCAGACCAAGCTTATACTTATTCCCAATCCTAAACTAAAGCGAAATCCGACCCTTGAAAATTTAGAACACCAAACACGTACACCAAATGAATAATTCAGCAAAAGATGAGAATAAAGTGCACACGAACCTAGTATGAGGCGAAGATGTTTTGCTTACCTGATCAATTTCTACAACCAATTTTTCTTGGATCCCTCTGTCAAACACCAAGATTCAAGTCACCCATGTGGATCCATCTCGATTTTGGGACTACATCTTAAAAATTTCACATAAGCGGAAACAAAGATCGTCTATCAAATTTGATCAGTAATTTTACTTGCATTACAAATTTCAAAGGAATGCTTAATCGGTGTCGGATTGGTGAAGAGCATCCTTAAAACTTGCTCACAACCTGTTTCCTTGTTACGTTAGCAGTAGATATCTTAGAGCCACCACGATTGCTTGTTTCGGCTAATGCTTCTGAATTCCAACAATATATCGAAATCATCATCGTCGGATACGGAATTCATCAAAGGAAGCAAGATATAGGACCTTTCGGGATCGGCAACATCAATATCGTCTACTTATCAGATCTCAAATATGATACAGGAATCAAAACAAAGCCAGTAACATATCTTATTCCAAAAATGAATCAGAAAAATTACCTTAGAGCCATCATTAATTCAGTTGACTCTAGAGAAGAGCGAAAAATCACCTGTTGTTTGGGATCGGAGAACTGGTGTAGAAGATGAAGAAGTTGGATGGTAGCCCCTTCTCAACTGCACCGGCGTAATGTTTACGAACTTTTCTTTTCGTCTTCTTGGCATTCCGTTTGTGGCCATCGAAGATGAAGCTTCCAGATTCCAAACGAACGGGGTGTTTTCCACCACCGATTGGTGCATCATCGGGGTTGGGATCGGGATTCACGAGTGGCGTCTCTTCGAACTATGGCCTCGATTCAAGGTGTGGTAAAAAAACATGTGTTGGAGCGAGAACCCATAATTGAAAGGAAGGAATGTGGACTTTTGTGCTTGAAAGATGCCCATCAAGATTAACCAAACTCAAAGCCCCGATATTGGTCCAATCTGCATAATAAATGGATGGCTCCAAAATTTAGAGTTGGATTGAGGCATTGAATTTTGGGGTAGTATTTATTATTTGGAATTTATTACTGATTATTTAACTTTATATTATATTAAGATTAAGATAGCCAACATTAATATCCACTTAATTACCAATTACTATATCAATACAATGGACAAAACACGTTTACATGCAAACGTCTAATATGAGTACACTTACTAATAATCCATCGCTTACTATTTGGCACACCCTAAAAGTTTATCGGGCACACCCTTATCTTCGTCACGAATGTATTAGAGACGATCTTCGTTACGAAAAAAAATCCACCAGAGATTCGTCACGAAGAAAGTGAGGACTTCCGTCACGAAGGTTCCAAGGACATCCGTCACGAAGGTTCCAAGGACATCCGTCACGAAGGTAAATAGGATATACGCTACGAATCATTTTTTTTAAAAACAAATTCACAATCTTGTAGAGAATTTCAATACGAGCCCGTGCATATAAAATACGTCCAAAACAGACATCGTTTGCCCTTCCAAAAGCCTCCAAAACAAAATAGTCGCATGTGTTAAGTTCGTAAAAGCAAAAACTACAAATTTAGTATTTGTATAATATAATTATTAATTATAGTTAAAAATCATGCAATTAAATTTATATACTATAATTATATATTATCATTTAATATCACTGGTTTATTACTTATAAAGTATAATTATGCATTATGTTTAAATATTACGAACTTAACGAAAACGTCTGTTTTGTTTTTAGGGCTTTTGGAAGGGCAAACGATGTCCGTTTTGGACGAATTTTATATGCACGGACTCGTATTGAAATTCTCTACAAGATTATGAATTTTTTTGATTCGTCACGTATGTCCTTTATACCTTCTTTACATATGTCCTTGGAACCTTGGTGATGAATGTCTGGTCATATACCTTCGTGAGAAGAACAGATACTATACATCGGTGACGAATGTCTGGACATATACCTCCGTGACGAATGTATAGGTGTGTTAAATAAAATTTTAGGGTATGCTAAATAAAGACTTTGTATATATATACCATATCCGTCTTTAATATGCATGTGGCTTATTGCTATTTAAATCCTCATATTTTTATAAAAGCAAATAAAAAGAAATAAATATTTTCATTTCTTTCTCCCGTAAAGTTGACTCACATAAATACTGAAGTTCAAGACAGTACTTCCTCTGTCCCGGAATGATAGTCCTATTTGAGACTTTGCACAATTTTTAATGCAAGCTTAAAGTACAGCAGAGGAAAAAGAAAAGGAGAGATAGAAAAATATTTTTTTATTCCAACCAATCAGAAGCAAGTATACAATTTTTTCAACCAATCAGAATGCAGCATTACAATCACACGTATCACCATCTTTTCATACCCAAAATACCCCTAAATAGTTCTACCCACTTTCCCTCTTCTTTTCTCTGTACATTATTCCTTCTTATTCCATTTATAGTAGAAAATATAGAGGTAGAAACAGAGCATTTACTTCTTCACTTTCACTTCTCTTTCACTTCACTTCATTCTCTATCTTCACCAAACTTTTGGGGAGCATCATTGTCAGGGTGAATGTCTTCAGCATTTGATTTAAACTCTGCCCCATTAATGGATGATGACGACAACAATGAAGATGACATGGATGAAGAATGGTCCCAAGAAGGAGGGTCAGTCGGGGACATGGAAGACTATGAATTCGACCTTAACATCTCACCTGAAGCTGAAGCAGAAGCAGGACATGAAGAGGAAGCAGATCATCATGAGACACCCATTACCCGAATCAACAGTTTGGATAAGATGCAGATCCTAACCTTTCTTCTCCAACGGACTTCACGAGGCAAGTTACCACATGGTGCCATAAATGAAGTTGCAACACATTTTAACAGAGCACGTAAGACTATAAGCAGGATATGGAATACAACAAAGCAACAGGCAGAGCAAATGGAAAACTACAATATGACTACAAAATTTCACCTCAGTGGCATGTAGAGAGTTCAAATAGACCAAGCAGCAATAGAAGCAATAATCATGGTGGACAGAACATGCATTCAGGACTTAGCAACTTCACTGGACATATCAAAATCAACATGTCTGTAACACCCCCAAATTACATTGAGAATATTACCGCCAGTGACCCCAGACTTAACTGTCCAAAGTCACCCAAGGCTTTACAGTATGCATCGCAAATACAAAATAGTAATTGAAATGCAATTATATTATTAAAATACTTAACCGAGTTTACAAATGCGGAAGCGATTACATTAAAAATCATATTATATTACTTAACAATATTACAAATGCGGAAGCGTTATAATGAAGACATAATTCTTAACGTTATTACAGAGATTACAGCGGAAGACTTAATTAAGCTACTATCGTAATCTGATGTGCCGTATAGGGACGGATGACACCAGACTTAACTAACCTCGAAATCTTAATCTAGAAACTCTTAAACATTATCGGCTGCCTTCAACGTCGGGAACTTGATTCTTCACTTATGAGAAGCTATCATCTGATGTGCCGTATAGGGACGGATGACACCAGCCAACCATGCAAGGAAAGAAAACGATTGGTTAGTCTAATGAAAGACTATGCAAGTGGAATTTATGTGAGGTTATATGTGGTCATATTAAGCTACTATCGTAATCTCTCGAGTTAAAGCCGAAAGACGATATATAACAAAATACTTCCACTGAAGAGGGAGGATAGACCAAAAGATATGCAACAAGAGAATACCTGAAATGAAGGTGGGTATTATGGGAATAAAATATGATTCATTTGGGAACGTTTTAAACATCACACACATTAGACTCCTTCGAATAATCGGGTCCGATCAACCTCATCGCATACGTATTGTGCGAATTCAAATTGAAAAGACTATCCTCTTAATCTAGAGAACGAGCGGTTTCCAAGTTGTACTCCTCGCTCGAGGTTTATTAATTAGGTGCTCGCAACACTTAGTTTGTTTACTTTTCACACCACACATTATTATCTTAAAGCTTTCAACACATTCTCGACTCAACGAGATTAACACAGGGCGACATTACCGTCCAACCCAATTGCACTAGCAAGGTGCTTAAACACCTCTTATCCTTAACGAGTGGATAAGAAGAAATGATCATGATCTTAAAACATTATCAAGAGATTATTATACCTCGCAAGGCTATAAAATCCCTGCACACACGTGCTTATTTAATTAACATTAACGACTATACTTAAGTCCACACATAGCACACAAAGGCCCCACACACACCGTCTTTAAGACGTTAATCGACCTAATATTTATAACTACATATAGGTATTGAAAATATCTAACAACCTAGATATGAAAAACATTTAGCACGCAAGTGTTCCCAAACAATTAATTAGGTTTTAGAAATTACCCAATTATTCAACAATTAATTTCAATATTAATTGTCATTTGCCTGAAATGAAAGGCGATGAACGGATTAAATACGGAGTTGAAGTGGGAGTTGGGAGCCTTGTCAACGAACTCAAACTTCAAAGATTCCCGATCCAATTACGATACCCAAATCATATGAATAAATCATACTTAATAATTTATCCCGGTATAACTATCTCACTAAATTATACCATATAACATGAGTATAAAATATCATCATACTATACATACCATATGTGTTGGACCCGGTTCTCGCGAGTCATGACACGAACCCGGTTCTCGCGATTAAAGTGACACGAACCCGGTCCGCGACTGAGAAACAGGCCGCGAGCCCATAAGGGTGAGTAACCAAATCAAGTATGAAAGGCCCATCAAGAGGCCCAATAGGTAAAGGAAGCAGCACCAGATAGTGTGGGACCCAATGTCCAGTTATAAATCCTAACGGCAAAGAGAGAGAAGAGGAGGCGACTGAGAGCATCTTCTTCCTCCTTGAGAGAGAGAAAAACACATAAGGTGATTACTCATTTCCGAGCTCGTCTCTTCGTTCCCGATTCACCTCTTTTAGTAGGAAATTGGATGATCGGTACCTGGATTCTGAATCTCGGTATCGTCATCGTGCTTTTGAGATTTGATTCGTCACGATTGGTTGAGTTTCATCATTTACTGTTTCATTGAGTTGGCTCACGAGGTTTCATTGTTTTAGTCATTACTTTGATCGCTATCTTCTCTTTGTGTTACTTCATTCTGTTGTTGTTATTGTGGCATTGTGTTCATTTACCTATAGCTATTACTGACTTGAGCGTCGGAGAGCCAAATCAGGGGGTTCAACCTTCCGGTTTGGTTGTGCAGGTACCATAGGGACTGAAGAACATAAAGAACAGAAGAGAATAGCACATTTTGATCCAGATAACAATGTGTCACAAGTTGTTGCTCCAGTTTGCGTAAGGAAGGTCTCCAGTATTTGAAGATTTATAGAAGGCCAGATCTCGCGAGGTGTTGATTGCGAGATCGCGAATATCTGGGCTCCAACACTGGCGCCGACTGTGGGGATCTCCTCGCGCAGCTAGCTCCCTTTGAAATCTCGAGAGTCAGTTCGCGACGAACAGCATTATGGTCAAAACCGGCAGAAGCGGAACAGTAAACGCCACCACGTCACACATCAATCAAAACACTCTCAATCCCCCACCACTCCCTCGTGTCGAGGAGGAAGTCCCCGAGCTTATCACTATCCCTCGGGAGCAGAATGAGCTTTTTGCCGCCTGGATAGCGCAAGGCGCCCCGATTGCCCCAAATACAGCTAACCAAAGGGTCGAACCTCTCAACGACCAGACCAATCGCGACGCAAGAGAAATTAATCGAGAAGAAGTAGCTGAAATTGTCCTGGATGACAGAGCCTCGGTTTCTAGAAGGCCGAGGGAGAGAAATGATACTCACGACGTGGGTCGGGGAAGGTTCGACTTGAACCAGGCCCCAATGAGTCATCAGGAGCACTACAACTCTCAACACGATGTTCGTTATGACGAGAGGGGCCGAGCATACTATCCTATGCAAGACCAGCGCGAACGTCAGGGAGCACCCCACTATTATCGCGAGACATCCCAGAACCCTCCTCTCAATTTCTCAACAATGTTTGGCCCCACAGCTTTTGTAGAGCACATCATCGGGGCCCCTCCACTACCAGATTTTAGATTCCCAACTATCAAGGAATACACCGGTAAGGGAGACCCTAAGGAGCATCTTACCCGATATAAGTACGCCATGATCGCGAGGGGTCCGGATGAGGCCACCCTGTGTAAGGGATTCCCAGGAACGCTCGCGGACACTGCCATGACATGGATGTTAAATCAACCACCCGGGAGCATCTCATGTTTTGCAGATATTGAAAGGGGATTTTTGTTGCATTTTGGCTCTTCGAAGAAGAGGAAGATAACCATGCAAGAAGTGGTCGGGATTAAGCAAAAAACAGGTGAAAGTCTGGAAGAGTACGTAAAAAGATTCTCGCTGATGGTTTTAGAAGCTGATGACTTCGATGATAAAACCGCCAGGGTCGCATTCTTAAATGGGTTGGCCGACGGGAGTGAGTTCAAAAAGCACCTATACAGAAAACAGGAAGGGTCCTATCAGGCCATGTTGGAAAGAGCTTATGTCGAAATACAAGTTGAGACTCACTCGAGCGCACCCGCGGGGGGTGGAGGTCAGAACAAGCAGAACCAAAACCAAAACCAGAGCTCTAGAAAGGGTAATCAGAATTGGGGGAACAAAAGACAACAGTTTGACCAGGGACAGGGTGATTCACGGGCCCCAGGTTTAGTAACTCAGCGTCAGAATCAAGATCAATATCAGGATTACAGACAGAATACGGACCAGAACCAATTTCAGGAACAGAATTTGATGAACCAGAGGGATGACAACTCCGGCTACAGAGGTCGCGGCCGAGGCAATGGAGGCCGAGGTCGCGGTCGCGATGGAATGTGGTGCGCCAACCACAACTCCACTACTCACAACACGGATGAGTGCCGGAGTGGCCCAAGAATGAACAATGAACCCGAATAGAGAGCAGTCCTCATGAATCAGAGAGGCAGGGGTGGTAGAAACCCTGGCCGGGGGCCATTCAGAGGGGGAAACAACAACGGTGGGCGAGGAAGGGGGCGCAATCAGCAGCACGCGAACGATCCTCATCCACCTCAACGCAACCAAGATTTCCCGCGACCAGACGGTCATGTAGGGACCATAGCCGGGAAGCATGTCCCTATACCCCCGAACAGGCGTGAGCAACGCAAGATGATCAACGCACCGCTCCCTCGCGGGCTCCCAATTATGAGTATCGTGAAGCCCCTTCCCAGAGAGCCATATCAACTGGTTTTCTCTAACGAAGAGATCAATGAGTGGGCAGTCTCTTCTGGTGACCCATTGGTTATACATCTACAAATTGGCACGAAACTAGTCAGCCGTATTCTGGTAGACACGGGCAGCTCTGCCGACATAATATATCTGGATGCCTTCGAAAAGCTAGGGGTTGATCCACGAATGAAGAGACCGACGCGAACAACCTTAGTAGGCTTCGCGGGAGAAAGAGTCACTGCTCTAGGAGTGGTGAGTTTAGATGTAGTGATGGGAGATGAGACAGGGCCACGAAGATCAGAAAAGATTGATTTTGTAATCATCCCGACAAGCTCTTCGTATAACGCAATCATCGGGAGAGGCACATTGTGCAAGTTTGATGCAGTAGTATCCATGAGCCATTTCTGCATAAAGTTTCCCACACCATCCGGAGCTGGAATCGCGACGGGTGTGGAGAAGGAAAGCATCTCTTGTTATATCAAGTCTGAAAAGGGAGAAGAAACGCCTCTGCTCGCGAATCAACTTTTTGTCCCGGGCATGCCTAATGTTGAAGAAGAAGCTGAGTTAGATGTTCGCGAGCCCCCTAGATATCAGGATTCTGAGGGAGATGTGGACAGAGCAAAGTTTTCCGGATTTAAAACGCAGGAAGTCACTCCCTTTGTAAACAAAGAAGGGAAGTTATCGGTAGGGGGTAACCTCGACCCTATGGTGATGGTAGAGATTAAAAACTTGCTATCGGAATCGCGAGATGTCTTCGCTTGGTCCCCCAAAGATTTGAAAGGAATTCCCCCATCAGTGATCACTCACTCTCTAAATATTAGCAACGATATCCTTCCCAAAAGACAGCGAAAGAGAAAGCAAGCGGGTCCGAAGAATGAGGCCGCGGCCGCAGAACTCGCGAAACTCCTAAAAGCTGGGTTTGTTAGACCAGTACAGTACCCGGCTTGGTTGGCTAATATCGTCATGGTGGCGAAGAAAGGAACGGGAAAATGGAGGATGTGTGTAGACTTCACAGATTTAAACAAAGCTTGCCCGAAAGACAGCTACACACTACCTTCTATTGATCAGCTTGTAGACTCCACTGCAGGACATGAGGCACTCAGCTTTTTAGATGCATACTCGGGATACAACCAAGTCATGATGAACCCCCTTGACTCAGAGCATACCTCTTTCATAACAGACAAGGGAACCTTCTGCTACAAAGTGATGCCTTTCGGCCTTAAGAACGCGGGGGCCACTTTCCAGAGATTGGTAGACCGCATTTTCAGTGATCAGATAGGGGATACAGTTGAGGCCTACGTTGACGACATTGTGGTGAAAAGCAAGGAGCAGAGTGATCATGCTCGTGACCTGGCAGAAGTATTCGCGACGCTCAGAAAGTACGGGATGAGTCTAAACCCAGACAAGTGCGTGTTCGGGGTCCCAGAAGGAAAAATTTTGGGCTTCATGATTAGTGCTCGCGGTGTCGAGGTAAATCCCGATAAAGTCAAAGTCGTTCTCGATCTTGAACCACCGCGGTCTACCCATGAGGTCCAACGGTTTGTAGGCCGAGTAAATTATTTGGGGAGATTCTGTGCCAAGTTGGCCGAACGGAACCTCCCCTTCTTCGAAATTTTGAGAAAACCAAAGAACTTTGAGTGGACTGAAGAATGTGGTCAAGCTTTCGCGAGCCTCAAAGAGCATCTGACAAAGCTCCCGATCTTATCTTCCCCGGTTCCGGGAGAAACTCTCCAGTTGTATCTCGCGGCCAGCTCAAGGGCGGTAAGTGCAGTCCTTGTTCGCGAGTCAGAAAAGCCGGTCTATTTTGTCAGCCGAGCTTTATTGCCCGCGGAGACACGGTATTCCCCGGTTGAGAAGTCTGTACTTGCGCTGATAACGGCTACTCGCAAACTAAGACCCTATTTCCATGCACACCCGATTGAAACCCTAACGGACCTGCCATTGAATAGCTTCATGACAAAACCAACCGTAGCAGGGAGGCTCACAAAATGGGTCATTGAAATGTCAGAGTTCGATGTGGTATATCGGCCCAGGCCAGCTATCAAGGCACAAGCACTTGCCGACTTCATTGTCGAAACAAGTTTCAGAGAAGGGGAAGTGGTGAATCCGTATGGCGAACAGATGATGTGGATAATGCACACAGACGGAGCCGTGAATGACGAGGGATGTGGAGCGGGTGTGATTCTCACATCGCCTACGGGAGATGAAATAAGTCACGCCATCGCACTGAAATTCAAACCCACGAACAATGAAGCTGAATATGAGGCCTTGATCGCAGGGCTAGAGTTAGCCATTGGCCTTTCAATCTTTGTGCTATCATGTTGTTGCGATTCAGAAGTTGTGGTAAAACAGGTACAGGGGCTTTATGAAGCGCGAACAGGGAACCTCCCGCAGTACCATGCACGGGTCGCGACATTGACCTCGCTTTTCATGCATTTCGAAATAAAGGCAATCCCGAGAGAACTGAATAAGAAAGCAGATGAACTCGCGAAGATGGGAGCCGGATGGGAAGGTCCCAAAGAAGAACGCGAGCGAAGATCAGGGTTCACGGTATCAAAGGGGGGGCCCCCGGAATATCTGTTTTTTGTGAAAGAAGAAAGCGCCATCAGTCGCGAAATTGAGATGATGGCAATCAACACTTCGTCTGAAGATTGGCGTCGCCCATTCATTGACTACCTCAGATATGGTCGCGGTCCAACTGACCCGAAGGAGCTCATGCAATTAAAAAGAAAGGCTGGACGTTTCTATATCAGCAGAGGTGAACTTTACAAGAGGGGAGGTGACCCTTGCGAGCTGAAGTGCATGGGTCACTACGAGACAAAGGCCTACCTCGAAGAGCTGCATGCTGGGCTGTGTGGGACACACGCAGGGTGGAGACCCCTGGTGTACAAGGCTTTGCGCCAAGGGCATTTTTGGCCCACAATGAAACAAGATGCTCAAGCGATGACGCGAGCTTGTCAGGCATGCCAGTATTTCGCCCCTGCCTCCCACCAACCAGGGGTCCAGCTTCAGATCATGGGAAGCCCCATCCCCTTCGCGATGTGGGGGTTGGATCTTCTTGGCCCTTTTAAACCAAAGGCCCCGGGTCAGCTCGAGTATATCATTGTCGCAGTCGACTATTTCACAAAATGGATTGAAGCGGAAGCACTCGCATCAACAACAGTACCTGTAGTGAAAAAATTCCTTTGGAAGAACATTATTTGCCGCTATGGGTTGCCACGCGAGATTGTAACCGATCGTGGCCCTCAATTTAACTCGCCCCAGCTGATGGCATGGTGCAGCGATCTGGGAGTTAATTTGAAAATTGCTTCAGTTGCACATCCACACTGCAATGGGCAGGTAGAAGCCGTCAATAAAAGCATTGTCACGGATCTGAAGAAAAGACTAGATGGCGCCAAGGGCAGATGGGCGGAGGTCCTGCCACTTACTCTCTGGGCCAATCGAACCACAGTGAAAAAAGCAACAGGGGAGAGTCCTTTCGCCCTCGCGTATGGAGTAGAGGCCGTGGTTCCAGTAGAAATTTTGTTCCCAAACGAAAGACTCATTCACTATGACTCGGAAACCAATGACGAAAAGATGAGGATGGAACTCCAACTTCGCGAAGAAACCCAAGAGATGGCGGTTATCCGGGCGGCCGCTTACAAAGCGGGCGTCGCGAAGTATTACAACAAGCATGTCAAGGAAAGAGGTTTCGTGAAAGGAGATCTGGTCCTGAGAAAGACAGAGGGGGGAAAACTCGATCCCAACTGGGAGGGGCCGTACATAGTGGATCGCGAGGTCACCCCAGGGGCCTATCGACTGAAGGATAGCTCTGGCAATCACGTTGCAAATTCCTGGAACGTGATGCGACTACGCCGCTATTACGCCTAGCCTACTCCCCCACACAGGTATGAATTCCCACGTTTTCGTAACATGTCTGCATACCTTAGATGAATATTTCATGGAAAGTGATAAAATCGCGATATAAGATGTTCTAACAAGCTGTATGCAGGCGAAAGAACCGATTGAAACTAAACATTAGCAAGAATCTATCATCGGGTTACCAGAGGAATAAATACTTTCGCCACAAAGGGGGACGTGATCTCAGAATAAAAGGTACGCCCACATCTCGAGAATTCAGAATGTTGCATAAATCCCGTGACGCTGGGCTGGGGCCAAGAGCACCCACCCAGGTCGCGAAGCCGTGACACTGGGCTGGGGCCAAGAGCACCCACCCAGGTCGCGAAGCCGTGACACTGGGCTGGGGCCAAGAGCACCCACCCAGGTTGCGAAGCCGTGACACTGGGCTGGGGCCAAGAGCACCCACCCAGGTCGCGAAGCCGTGACACTGGGCTGGGGCCAAGAGCACCCACCCAGGTTGCGAAGCCGTGACGCTGGGCTGGGGCCAAGAGCACCCACCCAGGTCGCGAAGCCGTGACGCTGGGCTGGGGCCAAGAGCACCCACCCAAGTCGCGAAGTCGTGACCGTCCGAGAGTGAGTAACGACATTCGTCCTCCTCACCTCGACCACGAAGTCCTGAGCTTGATGGGATAGCAACCCATCAAGGCATGGAGCTCAACGAGTGACACTCCTGAAAAAGTCAATCATGAAACTATATACTTAGCATGGAAATATGCAATACAAAATGCTAATGAATCCCCATCTGTTTTGACAGACACTCCTACACTAAAGAAGCGAACGATCATAGGCATGATCGCGAACAAAACAGAAAATGGCAGTTTGTGAGGAAACAGGCGCTAAAACTCCAATTATCCGCGAGCATGGATTTCCCAAGGCATCAAGAATACCTTAGCTAAGGTATGATGAGATAAACACGCGAGCTACTTTGTTTTGTCACAAGAACAAAGAATCTGATTCCAATTCATTATAGGAAATCACATTCTCAAACACAAAGACACTCATAGGTGCACGAAAAACCCTACTACTGGCTCATACGCATGCAGTAGTCAGGTGAGAACACACTCTTTATCGCATCATAGGTCATGACATATGAATAATCTATACTTACGCGATCGATTTTCTCGCAGGGTTTTTCGTAAGACCAACAGAAGAATCTTTCCAGACGAAAGATGTTGAAGAGTGACCTATTTATGATATTAAGTATTCTCATTTTGGAAACATTTTTAAGTTCTAAAGTCTATTAATGAGACACATACTTTTAATCGCGATGGCACAGAGGTGCACATTACATTTTGAGTTCCAAAGATTTTTCCGATAATCTCAGTCTAATTTATTCATAAAACCTCGTTCATTCTCCCTCCTTTCTTAACACATAGGGCTCGCGAGACTGTAAACATCCTCACGAGCACTATGGGGGGAGGGGAAGAGGAGGAGAAATCACCATACAAACACAGAATAAAGAGACATTAAAAAGCACTAAGCCTAGAGAGGAACGACGACCTTCACTTGATACACCACAGTCTGAACGGGAACTTCAGGTGGATTAGCACGC
This sequence comes from Oxyria digyna, assembly GCA_029168935.1. Lineage (NCBI taxonomy): Eukaryota > Viridiplantae > Streptophyta > Magnoliopsida > Caryophyllales > Polygonaceae > Oxyria > Oxyria digyna. The sequence continues at coordinate 57,567,906 of JAPVLV010000001.1, read as the reverse complement.
CACATGGTGAAAGTCACCTCATCTCCCTCACGAAGATCATTCTCATACGCAAACTCACTCCAACCTTCGCCCAGAAAGTAAGAACTCCCAGCCTTATCCAGAGTCACGTCCCAAGGTTCGAAATTGACGCAAAGGACAAGACTCTTACCACCGAAATGGCTAAGGTGTCGATCACAATGTTCCTTCGGGAAATGCTATACGTAGAGAAGAGGAGTCTAAGAAACGAACAAACAAAGAAAGGCAAAGTAAAAAAGGATATTTACCAAGCATCTGCCAGTAATGGCAGAGGAATCCATAGTAATAGTGAAAGACTCATCCAGAGACCCCTCTCGAGTTCGTCGTGTCCTGGCCATGTTGGTATTCTTTGAAAAAGGCAGACAAAGAAGGAGAAGGCAGGAAACGCTATTTATAAAAGAAATACACCTGACCCGCAGTTAATGCATTGAATGATTAAGGCAGAAAAGTAGTTGGGAGAACAAAAGCAATAAACACAAAAGACATGCAGGGAAATAATTGTACGGTCTCCTCATGAGACCCAAAGAAAATCGTCTAACACACATTTAGACTCGCGATCACATTCCGATCCACGGGCCACAGAACCAAATAAAAAATTGTATATAACACCAACCCAACAGTTTGCAGACAACGCATGAAAAGAAGTTAAACTTCATCAGGAAGATCCAGATACCCATCAGCTTCAACCAGCGCTGAATCGCGAACCCCTCCCGCACTACCAACGTCTTTGGCCGACGTGATGTTTTCTTCAGCAACAGTCTGTTCGCTGTCAATAGTCACAACATCGACCCCAGCATCCACATCAGACGATCTGGCACAAGAGCGAGTCGAAGAGTCCGCTGTTTTCTTCATCCTTTCCTCCGAGTAAATTACTCTTTTAGGCACTTTAGGAGTTGGGACTAGAGGAATGTGAGACTCCATCCCTCTGACGACTCCTTCGCCTTTAGGTAAGAAGGGTTCGACGACCCAACCTTCAAGAAGGCTCGCGTCGTCGTCAATAAAAGTCCCAAGAGGAGGAGAGGTATACGCAGGGAGCTCGGCAGGAAGACCACAAAGATCCGTAGGATCATAAGGGAAGTTAGCCACTTTGTGCTTTCTGAGCTGACGCTTGAGTGCGGTAATCACCAGGGTGTCACGAGCCAAGCTGATAAAATCAATACGACATTTCTCGCGATAGCTAAAAGCATACTGCTTGGCACCTTCGCGACGACCCTTGTCAAAAGCTTGGTCTTTCTCTTGTCGAAGCAAAGATAACTCTGTATGGTGATTGCGCTCCGTAGTCCTGGCCGAAAGCTCCAGGTCACTTAGCTTCGCCATCAGCTCATTTACCCTGTCCTCCAAAGCAACATTCCTCTCTTTCTCCTCTTTTAGCTTTTTCTTCGCGACCTCCTTAACATTTCGGGCTTTCTTAGCAAAATCGACCATCTGGTTATATTCTCCCTCCATCTGGACGTAGCCATCTTCAAGGGCGATGGCATATTGCCCCGATGCCTCGTTGAGAAGAAGCGACTACAATAAGCAAAATATGCTAGTTAAAATCACCTACCGACAAGAAGGAAGAAAACCATTCAAAAAGAAAAGGAAGGAAACCCACCGCCAGATTGAGTCTCGCGAGCCCTGCTTTACCCCGAGCAATACCCTCTAAAAATTCAGGCATCTCTGGGAAACCTGGTCGATCGCGATGAAAGAACGTTCTCACCGCCTCTTCCTCGGGAAAAAGCTCAGCCAGGCCCTGAGAAGGGGTATCTTGACCACCTTCAAGGGTCATGGGCTGCTTACCCTTGGCAGTCTCCGAGGCCCTCCCTGCAGGGGTTGCTCGGTGCGAGGAAGGAGACCCGCCGGCCCCTAAGGGGATTGTCGACCAATCGGGGATTGGTCGTCTAGAGGCTCTGGCGCGCGTGTCTCGGTCTCCACAGATTGAGGCACGGACTCGCAGATGTTAATACCGCCAGCAGAGGTTTTCTTCTTTTTGGAGGGAGCTTTGTTCTTGTTCGCCAGCTGCTTTCGGCGCTTGCTCTTCTGTGGGGCGGGAACCTGTTCATCAATAGTTTCTTCGTCAAAAGAGTCGTCAGAACCCTCAATGGTCGGGAGACGCGAAAAGTATCCTGTCTCTGCAAATAAAAAAATAATAATAATATAAATATATAATAAAAAATCCATAAGCATATGACATCGCGAATCCGTAACAATAAAAAAAAAAAAGAAGAAAGGATAAGTAACAACAAGCAAGAAAACCATTGGACGAGAGACATAAGAAATACCATAATGGTGCTTAAGACTAAGTCCACGCTGGGCTAGCACCTCGTGGGTAATACACCTCAGGAATATGCGCGTCGAAACAAGATCAGGGAAATTATGGAACTTGCGGTAAAGACAATCTTTCTTAGGCTGAGACCAGTTACCAGATTTAGGTTGGGTCGCGAGCATCGATATCTTAGTCGAGATCCCAGAACCCGGAGGTGGTCGTACCAAAAACCAGTCAACCTTCCACTTCGGTATGCGGGGAGGACCATCCCACTCCGACTTGCCATTTTTTACGGCTGTAAACATCCCCATTTCCTCAGGAGCCCTTCGCGTGGAGAACATAAGGAGAAAATGACAAGGATTGGGTTTTACCCCGATATCTTGACACCTCATCACATAAATAACCAAGGCCCTCCAGAAGTTAGGATGCATCTGAGCTGGGCTGTAAGTCAGCTCTCTCAGGAGCATTTTAGTAAAATTGGAGAAAGGGAGCCTAAAGCCTAGCTTGAGAGACGATATACTCAAAGGAAAGAAAGTGCCATACTCATCAAGGGAAGTTCCACCCGAAGATGGAAGAGCAAAAATTGTACCTTCTGGGAAGGGATAGGCATCTGCGATAGTGAAAAGATCGCGAAGGTTAAGGTCAGAAGGAAGGGCCGTGAACGGGTTCCCAAGGTTCTTGACCTTTTTATAACGAACACGGCGAGTCAAAATCTGTACGCGACCCGCCGGATTATTGAAAATATCTTTGATCTCCAAGCGAGGAAGATCGCCTCGCCAGGAGTAAAACATCTCATAGTCCTCACGACCGAGTATTACAGCCTCAGAATCTTGGGGAAGATCTTTATTACCATAACCCGCATCCGGTCGCGAGGTAGAAGGAACTTCATCGCCATTATTTCTTACAGGGTTCCCTGTGGATGATTAAGAGGAAAAAGATCGAGAGTTAGTTTTCCAGGGCAAGAGTACGAAACGCGAAGACCAGAAAGAAGCTTCGCGAGCCATGGGAATGAAAAACAAAGAAAACCCTGGAAAACGAGAAATATAAGATCTAAGTGGGAGTCAAACAGACTCCAGGCGGGCACTCCAAGGAAGGGCGAGATGAGTAGGATAGAAGCCATGAGAAGAAAACCGACTTGAAAGAACGATGAGAATCCTGACAGCCTAAAATGGCTTCTTAAGGAAAGAAGAGCGCCCATCACACAAGAGAAGGGAAAAAGGGGCACCGCCCAGTGAAAAACCAGAAAAGGTGCGGAGAAAACCCGCCTGACCACCATGAAAACCAGTGAAAGCTTCGAAGGAACACAAAACAACGGAGATATGAAAATACCGAAATCATGTATAATAGAAATGGAAAGAAACAACAAGTAAAAAGCGAATTCGAAATAGAACTTACCAGCCATTTGTGAGTCTGAAGATTGTCTGAACGAGTGAAGGCTTCTCGAAATTTTATTGAAAATAGGATTTTACAGAGGAACATGAACAGTTGAAGTAAAGAGGAAGGAAAGAATATGACTTGACAAGCTTTATATAGGAAGACGGAAAAAATCCCCAAAAGGCCACCACGTGTTGAAAGATGTCAGAGCGCGGGAAGACGAAGCGTCTCGAATTTAATTCAAAATTCAAAACAAGCGCGATGGAATGAGAAGGAGTCGCGACCGAATAATCTTCAAGGGACTCCCCGAGAACTCGACTTCAATCAGTACCCAAGCCTTACCTTCGTGAAGACAAGGACTTGGGGGGCTGGCTGTTGGACCCGGTTCTCGCGAGTCATGACACGAACCCGGTTCTCGCGATTAAAGTGACACGAACCCGGTCCGCGACTGAGAAACAGGCCGCGAGCCCATAAGGGTGAGTAACCAAATCAAGTATGAAAGGCCCATCAAGAGGCCCAATAGGTAAAGGAAGCAGCACCAGATAGTGTGGGACCCAATGTCCAGTTATAAATCCTAACGGCAAAGAGAGAGAAGAGGAGGCGACTGAGAGCATCTTCTTCCCCCTTGAGAGAGAGAAAAACACATAAGGTGATTACTCATTTCCGAGCTCGTCTCTTCGTTCCCGATTCACCTCTTTTAGTAGGAAATTGGATGATCGGTACCTGGATTCTGACTCTCGGTATCGTCATCGTGCTTTTGAGATTTGATTCGTCACGATTGGTTGAGTTTCATCATTTACTGTTTCATTGAGTTGGCTCACGAGGTTTCATTGTTTTAGTCATTACTTTGATCGCTATCTTCTCTTTGTGTTACTTCATTCTGTTGTTGTTATTGTGGCATTGTGTTCATTTACCTATAGCTATTACTGACTTGAGCGTCGGAGAGCCAAATCAGGGGGTTCAACCTTCCGGTTTGGTTGTGCAGGTACCATAGGGACTGAAGAACATAAAGAACAGAAGAGAATAGCACATTTTGATCCAGATAACAATGTGTCACAAGTTGTTGCTCCAGTTTGCGGAAGGAAGGTCTCCAGTATTTGAAGATTTATAGAAGGTCAGATCTCGCGAGGTGTTGATTACGAGATCGCGAATATCTGGGCTCCAACAATATGTATGTGTACAATATATATGTACGTATAGGGAATGATTTGGCCATCAAGCTCAACTTGATATATGCTCTGCAATTTATGCCCAATCTGCAAAAGAAACGAGACCAATAGTGATGAATAGCAAAGGAACACACGAGCAGCACCAAAGTAAAACAGAGGACGATGAAATTCGGTTCAGATGTCTCGTTTGGGGTCATTCGGAGTCGGAACAGCGCTCCGTCAGCGGCTATGGAATCGTCTTGGAGAGGTGTATCCACTGGTGTGGTGAGAAAGTGGATACGGTTGACAGGAAATGCCGGAAATTGGGCACAACAGAACGGCTTCGAAAACAGAGAAGTGGACGTCGTCGGATTCGGATGGTTCATCTGGGCTGGTTCGAAATCGGAATCGAGTACCGAAAGCGGTTACGGCTTCGTATCGTCGAGGGCTTAATTATAAGATTAAGAAGTTCATAAAATGATAGCTTATGACTCTTGTTAAGATACAGAAACAGATGACATAAGGAAAACAGGGATGAACATCATACCTTATTTTGAGTGCTTCGTTCAAGAGTCAAACAACAGTGAAATTGAAAGTGGTCGGTTTCGTTGGCTTCGTATCAAAAAGCTCTATAATATAGGATCAAGAATTACAGAAAGTTGTGGATTACTTCATCCAGAAATGACTCCAAACAGTGCGTTACTGAAGCAGTATTGGAAAAGACGACTTACTCTCTTCGGGATTGATTAGTCGAATCAATGTCATTCGGTAACCGATTTAGACGATTCAAGAGTGCATCTTTAATAATTAGGGGACAAGGATTCCGAATATGCAGTCATATTTAAGAAAAACAGACACGAAGTTGGGGTTTGAGCAGTGGAACATAGGTTGCGGTTTCGGTTTTGGAGAGAAAAACAAAGGTACGGAGGCGTGAGAAAGTTGGACGAGGTACTACCTCACCAATCTTGACTAAGCCCTAACAAACTTTTACTCCCTCCCTCCCTTTTTGTTTGTCCACAAGTACGATTTTCAGGGAATTAAAGAATTGTAGGAATACGATGATTATAGGAAAGAAAAAAGTATAAAGTGAATGGTTAGAGGAGAGAGATAGAGAGAAATAGTAGATAAGATTGAAATTTGAGAGATAGAAAAAGTGAAAAAGTGGTAATTATAGATTGATAGTAAGGATAAAATGGATAAAATAAAATAACATAAATGAAATAATAGATAAACAAAATTACACTCCAAAATAAAAGTGAATAAACAAACACGGAATGAGTATTCACGAGCAAATCGTTGTACTCAAGGAAAGAAAGGATGAGAACAAATCATTGAAGAAGAAATCGGATCCTTTGGGCTTTGGGTAGGAATTGGGATTATTCCTAATTTTTATCCTCACTTCTATATAAATTACAAGAAAGACCCTCATTATATTTTGAATTAAGTGAGACAGTCAAAACTTTTAGAAAGTCTGAAATTGGCCTAAAAAGGTTTCTGAGAATTATGAAAATTACTCAAACTGTTTAAATGGCTTAAAAGAATTATTGGAACGTGAGAATAGGTAAACGTAGATTAAAATAGTTTAACCGTATTTAAATCTTAACATAATTTTGTTAGTCTGATTTAAATATTCTAGGTTATATAATGATAAGTTCAATTTATGTGTGACATCACATATTTGTACAACTTTATGTACAAGTTTTATTTCATCTCATAATTAATTAACATAATTATAAAAAAAAGTTCTCTTTATAGAAAATTACCAAAATACCCTTATTGAAAATAAGGGATATTACAATGTCATAGTTTGATTAAAAAACGAAACGCCTATATGCACGCGACTTTTTCACTATATGCACGCCAATATGTGCGCAAAATTTATGCGCATATGAGTGTGCGCTGTTGTCTTGCGCATAAGGGTATTTTGGGGATAAATTTGAAAATTCTGGTGTGGCCTGACAAATATGTGCGCAGTTGGTAAGCGCACAACGTTTCGGATTCCAGAAGTTGTGCGCTAAAGAACTGCGCATAGGGTCATTAAACCCAAACAGCGCGCAACTTCTTCTTCTTCCTTCTTTTCTCCTTCTCTGTTTTCTCTCCCGACGGCGCCGTACAAACTTTCTCCGTTTCCGATCGTTTCCCTCCTCTAAACACAATTCCGTCAATGGATTCTCAACCACCTCATTCTTCCGCTCCCGACGATATATTTTCCGTCCCGATCCCTACACCTCCGGCGACCTCCGTCACAACGAAGCCACCTCCGGCGACCTTGCCCGACGCTGAAACCTTGGTGGATGGAGGCGGGAGGCGCTATGTGACTCGAGCGGCGTTGGCAGCGGAAAATGAGGCTCCGACGACTATTCCGGCGACCATTCCGGCGACTGGTAGGGGTCCGGCGCGGGCACCAGCGGCTGGTAGGGTTCTGGCGACTGGTCGGGCTATGGCGACGACGACTGTTCCGGCGACTCAGGTTCCGGCGTCGACGACTACGGATCCGGTTTTATCGACACCGCACGAGCTTCATTCGGTATGTAATTTCTAAACCCGCTTTTTTCAAATTTTAATCATATTTAATTTTGGAAATTGAGTAGTTAGGCATCGTTTATTTTTTAGTAATAATTATGATTCGTTAATGTTAGTTAGTAATTGTTGTGTTTATTATATAATTTCGTAAATAATGTAATAGATATTCGGGGCCTTTATGATTCATAATTAATTGTAATTATTAAGACGACAGAAACTTAGTAGTGATTATTATTTTAGTTAGTTAATTGTTAATAATTTGTAAGAATTCGTATTAGTAGTGATTATTATTTTTTAGTAATTATGAATTAAATATTAGAAACTTAACAGTCATAATTAGTTATGACTTAATTGTTAAGTTTCTAAGCATTCCTATTAAAAATTTTAGTTAGATCTAAAGAATCGAATTTGATTATGAAGTTTTCAAATATTTCCGAATATTTTAGTATGAATTAGTCATACTAAAAATGTAAATCATGTAGACTATACAAGCCGTCATGGATCAGACCGGCAATACGATGCCCGCACCAGTACCGGAACGGCTCCCACGTCGACATGATGTGGCAGCCGGTGTGCGACTAGAGTTTGACAGCCTCAAACGATATTTCAGCATCGGTATGATTCGTGACCATCGTGAGCCAGATGATGAGTACGACGAGGCACAGCAGCAGCAGGAGATAGATGGTGAGCATATGGAGATAGATGGACAGACATGAGATTTGCATGATGACGTAGATTATCCTGGTCGATATCTTACTAGTGTCGACCCTATTGATCCCACTCCAGTAGAGACGCAGGTGACCACAGATGACTATGATATAGACGACGCACCTCTGTTTCAGGATGTTGTCCCTCCCACTTCAGAGCATACAGAGCAGGATTTACCTCCAGTGTCAGATGCAGCAGCCTCGACATCTTCTCCACCTACGGTCGCATCTGTAGAGCCAGTCACATCTTCAGAGCCAGTGTCGGGAGATTTAGACGACGATGACCATGCCCCACAGACATATTTTCCTTGGATCGGGGAGTCGATGCAGGACATTTGTCGTCCACGTGCGCCTCACCTACTGTGTTCTTATGAGATGCATATAGCAAGGTATATATGGTCGCGTGGTCCTCTTCCAAGGCCCCCTCCCGATGTACCATTGGTGCCTCCAGTGCAGGTTAGGAAGCGTGCCCGTGCGGGGGAAGTTGTAGGTCGAGCCAGAGGCCGAGGTTGTGGCAGAGGGAGAGGTAGAGGCAGAGGCAGAGGCAGAGGGAGAGGCCAGGAGGGTGCTGATGAGGGAGTTGGTGGTGAGGGTGCTATTGCAGAGGGAGATACTGAGGGGGATGGCGCTGAGGAGGTTGTTGTTGAGGAGGTTGTGGCTCCAGTTAGAGGTGGTCGTCGTCCCAGACAGAGACGACGAGTAGCAGATGTTCAGCCACCTCAGGCTGTTGCTGTTGAGCAGCCAGAGGATGAGCCCGGGGATGAGGCCGAGGTTGATGCGGCTCCGTTAGATCCGGTATGTTCAATAACATTGATCTGAATGCTGATATAACTTAATGTTTCATATTTACTAATCAGATTTATTGTTTTTCTGTACTTATTTAGGCTAGGAAGCTCCTGAGGGTACACTACAGATCTGCACAGGTTCATGTGTATGAGCATCATATTTCAGCTGAGGAGGGTACATGGTTCAGGCTTGCTGAGCGTTCTGGGCTGACAGAGCTGCGCCGAGTGGGCATAGCGTCTCAGATTGATGCTGCACTGATTTCTGCTTTTGTGGAGAGGTGGCATCCCGAGACCAACACTTTCCACATGCCATTTGCTGAGATGACCATCTGCCTACATGACGTGATGCAGATCCTCAGAGTCTGTATACATGGTCGTACCTGCAATTCACCTATGACAGATGACGAGATTTATGCTCTGCTTGGGGAGGCTATGGGTCAGACGGCTGAGGCCATGAAGAAATGTTATAGTAAAGGTGGCATTCATTTCAGTGCACTCAATGCTCGGTTGGAAGTTTTGTATGCTGCACTAGTCAGGAATGAGAGTCACATTGCCACTCTTTATCTCCTTTTGCTTCTGGGCTCGACTGTCTTGGTGGACAGGTCGACAAAGGGTGTCAAGGTCCAGTACGCGATGCTTATTATCAACCATGAGCATACAGGGGACATTGCATGGGGAGCCGGCATACTTGCATTACTGTATCGCAATTTAGGGTCTGCATCTAGAGTCGAGACGACAACAATTGGTTCATGTGGGATTCTTCTGAGGGTAAGATCTTGTTTTTAACGTCTTGGTGAATAACTCTTAACTATTCACGTAGTTTTACTAATAATGTGTAATTGTTTATATGTAGTGCTGGATCTGGGCATACTTTCCTCATTTTCGTGATCACTTTGTCACGAACCCTGCATTCGCCCAGGGAGAAGCTGCTGCAGGATTTTATAAACCACTTAGCTCAGATAGTGGGCGTTTGGTTGCAATCCGTCGCATGCTCGACAACATGAGATATGAGCAGGTTTGGATTTAATTTCTTATACTTTCTATTTCATTATCGCAGTACGTGTCTAATAGCCGCATGTTATTTGTTTCAGGTCAACTGGCAGCCATGGAGAGGTTTGGACTTTAACTCACCAGAGGTTTCTCCTACGAGATTTGAGGGCGTATTGAGTATCTGGAAATTTCATGAGGCCTATAACCCTAGGAGAGTCCTGCGGCAGTTTGGGCGGGCTCAACCCGTTCCCGACCCTCCCATTCAGCCGTTGTCATTTGTTCGGCCCAGGGGTTGCACGGGATATGACGTCGTTTATGCAGCTGAGCTTCTAGGAGCATGGGACACAGAGCCGAGGCCTCTGATCGATCTGGATGGGCCGGTTGCAGAGCCAACGTGGAAGATGGCTGATGACTATCTGGATTAGCTGGACGAGTTCTCACATCCCGTCGTCGATCCATCCTCTGGGAGACAGGATCGCCCGCCTCGCTATGGATATACCCCAGTGCCTATCGATGCATTTGCGGTATGTTATAATTTTATAAAGTTTATACAAAACTTAGCTTTAGACCTTAACTAACGATTAAATATACGTTTTGTTTGCAGCGTTGTCAGATCCTTCAAGCCTTGATGCACTCTTTTCTAGACACCCCTATCTCGGATCGACCTTGGGGCACTGAAGATGTGATTTGTGGCTGGCTTGAAATCTTAGGGGCACCTCAGGCACCTTTGGCACCATCTCCCCCACGTGCATCGCAGATGGCACCACCACCACCTCCCGTTTTCCGAGATTCTGTTCACGAGAGAAGCCAAGGGAGTGGATGTGGCACTCAGGATGATACGAATCAGGAGGATGCGTCTCAGGATGATACGACTCAGGAGGATGCGTCTCAGGATGATATGACTCAGGATGATGTGCCTCGGGGGGATGCTCTGCCTTATACTCAGGAGACTCAGGATTAGACGCTCGAATTATGTTTTTGTTTGATAGATTGCTTGTTAGATACACCATGTTTTTATGTATGATTGATGTTTTATGTATGTCTTTTTCTTGTGTGATGGTCTTAACTTTGATTTTTTGCTTGTTTGAATGTTGAAAACGAATAAGGTATCGACCACAAACATGACTAAGAGAGAAATGGTGAGATTGGTGAGGTTAAGAGAGAAATGGTGAGATTGGTGAGGTTAAGAGAGAAATGGTGAGATTGGTGAATTGAGGTAGAGTGCAGCCCTCCTTTTATAGCTTCGATTTTGGATGTTGAAATATGACGTTCTGCGTGCGCAGACGTTCTGCGCACGCAATGGTCATATTTCAACGTTACAATTTAAACGGTCTAAAGATGTGCACATTGGATCTGCGCATTACCTTGACCCGGATTTCGCACTTTATATGCCTTATACGCACTTTATATGCCTAATAACACTAAATTGTATAAGTTTTTCAAACATAATCAACACCGATGTGCTAGACCCTTCATATCGCAACTATTTCAACTATTTTGAAGATTGAAAGATTAGTAAAGGTTTACAAAGGAGGTTACTTGAAGAGTACGAGATTTTGACTTGAAGTTACCGACAAGGTTAAATAGCTATAATATGCATTGAAAACAAGTTTCATTGCATTCCGACGTCGTTTGGGCATCGTTCCGCCTTATTGGACCTTAAAAGGCCTTAAGGCCCATTAAGGCCTTTTAGCGTTTTTGCGTATTTTCGAGCCACTTTTTGTGACGGGGAGACCTTATACGCACTTTATATGCCTAATAACACTAAATTGTATAAGTTTTTCAAACATAATCAACATCGATGTGCTAGACCCTTCATATCGCAACTATTTCAACTATTTCGAATATTGAAAGACTAGTAAAGGTTTACAAAGGAGGTGTTACTTGAAGAGTATGAGATTTCGACTTGAAGTTACCGACAAGGTTAAATAGCTATAATATGCATTCAAAACAAGTTTCATTGCATTCCGACGTCGTTTGGGCATCGTTCCGCCTTATTGGACCTTAAAAGGCCTTAAGGCCCATTAAGGCCTTTTAGCGTTTTTGCGTATTTTCGAGCCACTTTTTGTGACAGGGAGACCTTATACGCACTTTATATGCCTAATAACACTAAATTGTATAAGTTTTTCAAACATAATCAACATCGATGTGCTAGACCCTTCATATCGCAACTATTTCAACTATTTCGAACTATGGTGCGCAGTGGTTGAGCGCACAGAAAGTCACCGGATTTCAGCCATGCGCTAAGGTTCAGCGCACCTATTCTGTAACTTTTTGAATCTATAACTTTTGGTGCGTTGTTGTAACGCGCACCATAAGTTACCGTTACAATTTTGTGCGCAGGTACATATCGCACGGATAGTTACCGTTATTTTGAATCCGTAACTCCTTGTGCGCAGAAGCAAAGCGTACCATATACAGAAATTCCTATAAAACCACGGTTTGAAGGTGGTGATTTCTTCATCCATCTCAACTAGTTCATCCATCTCAACTAGAGCAAAAATCGAAGTTTTCCTACTTAATCGGTAAATTTTTCTTTTGTTCATTTTTGTATATGCTTTGTGTATATTCTTTCATGTTTATAACTAGAGTTTTATTATTTACTTATTTGGCAGATCATAACTACGAATATGGCATCATCATCATCATCACCAAGACGTGTGAAGCCTTACCCAGCACAGATAATGTGCACTGGTACAAGAAGGTGTCGCCAAATGTGTGATGTGTATGTTAGCAAGGACGAAGACATGCCTGACCAGTATGGACGAAGGCATTATGCATGCAACTGTTTCTTTGAAATGAGGTTTATTGATCCAGAGCATACCCCTACTGTTTTACGTGCTATCTGGAAATTAATCATCCAGAAAAAGAAGAGTGACAAAAGAGTGCAGGTCCTGATGGAAAGGTTTAAGATTAAAGAAAAAGAATTGCGGTTGATGGTTTGTAGTATCGTCTATGCTTCCGACACCTCTTCCTCTTCTGCCGACGACGCCTAAATCGTAGACATCTAATGTTATGCGCATTGTGTACTTTCATTATGTATTTTCATTGTCGCTTGTTTGAAAAAAGTGGTTCAAAACGTCTCGAAACGACTCAGAAACGAAAAAAACCGACTCAAAACATTATAAAACAAGCCAAAATGAATTTTGAAGCAATTCTGAAAAAGTTGCCAAAGTGTGTCAAAATGAGCAAAACTTGAGATTTTTGAAAACGACTAAAAACAACCAAGTACGTCAAATATTGAAAAAAAAAATGGTTCAAAACGTCTCGAAACGACTCAGAAACGAAAAAACCCGACTCAAAACATTATAAAATAAGCCAAAATGAATTTTGAAGCAATTATGAAAAAGTTGCCAAAATGTGTCAAAATGTGTCAAAATGTGTCGAAATGATGCCATAATATGGCCAAAATGAGCAAAACATGGCAAAACTTGAGATTTTTGAAAACGACTAAAAACGACCAAGTACGTCAAATATTGATGAGATTGAACATTACAAGGTAAAAAGCGTCTTCTAATTATTACATGACAATCTCACTCAGTCAGATATGTCAACGGGTTCGGTCCCTCCTTTATACATGAATGGATCTGGTGCCTGAACATTTGAAATGCGGTACTCTCGATACATCCTCAAATTGTCCGCAAATGTTTCTTCCCACCATTGAATGTTGGGATCTACGTGTTTCTTCCACGAACCGGGAGTATGCGGTAGTGGCGAACCAACCATCAACACTACCTATATAAACACAATCGACTTTAGATATTAAACAAAAAACTATGATTACATAAGTATCAAGTAAAATTGTGTACTTTACCGGTATGAAGTGGTCACGGTTGCCTACGTGTGCCATGCCGAAAATCTGTCGTGGAGGATCAACGTTTTCTCTTCTACACCTTAGCGGTAAGCAAAAGGTCGGAGCATCCCAACACAATAACACGAGGCCAACTTGGTATAGGGTGGCAAACACTAAGCCCATCAGTGGGAAGTGCAGCCAATACAGTTCTGAACAAGGGCTTCTGCAATGGTTAACTTGGAGAATAAGATCCTCCCAAGTACCCGGACGATGACGACGACGAATAGGCTCGTACAAATCTCGGTTCTCAAGAAGCTCGGTTACCAGCTCACGCCGAATGTTTCCGTACTCTTGTTCTTTTCTTCCCAGAAGTAAGGCCATCGACCTATAACCACAATGCCCGTCAGAACGTACCTGTCTAACATCTGTGATGTACGGAAGCCAAAAATCATCCAAATTGTCAATGCCAAATTCATCCCCCCTATGAATGAGAGGAACACCAAGTTCTTTAGGGCATTGATCGAAGTCAGTGTAGTTTGATCCTTCAGGCTGTGATAGGCCGGGAATGGGTTGAGAATGCAACTCCTCGGCCTCAATGACCACCGAAAGTGATGTCGTTGTTTGCTTTCTAGGACGACCTGGTCGTTTTGCTCCTGTATTGTTTGCCTTCTTCTTCCCCTTTGATTTCTTCTTTGCCTCCTCCTTCTCATACTGCTCCAACTCTTCTTGTTTGTGCTCAAAGTAACTCTTTTCTCTCGATTCCTCCTTGTCATTTTCACTGTCATCCTCCTCCTTTTTAGGACGACCTGGCCGTCTTGCTCCTGTACTCTTCTTTCCTTTTGATTTCTGCTTTGCCTCCTCCTTCTCATACTGCTCCATATCTTCTTGTTCTATGTCATCCTCCTTGTCATTTTCACTGTCTACCTCCTCCTTATCCTTGTTCTTTGCACCCTTTGGCCTGCCTTTTCTTTTCACATTTGTCGATTGTTTCAAGGTAGTTAGTTCAGGATGCTCCAAGTACTGATACAACTCACCTAGCTGGTATGCCGTGCTTTTCTTCAGGGTTCCAAGTTCCAACTTGGTGAACATTTCTTGGAGTCGCAACTCTATAATGTTCATTCGGACCTTCAGATTTGGGTCGTCTTCTGTTTCAGGAGTGTCATCCCAATACAAATCCCTCCAGAACGGGTGAATGTCATCCTCAATCAGGGGTGTGTTTGCAATGATGGCGTGTGCAATTTGATGGACGCACGGCAACCCAAGACAGTTCCTCACCCAATGGTCGGTGCATTCTTGAGGATAATTCCCCGTCAGTAAGATCTCATAAGTAGCCAACAAATGATCAAAACACATGTCTGGCACTTTGTAGAATAGTCCGGAAAAAATAGCCCTTCCAAGCGGATACATGTTTGGATCATCAAAATCAGTTGGTCGTTTGGAGAGGGACATGTTCATGCTCGCTCTAATTGAATCAATCTGAAGGAGTACTGAATGATGGATCCGTACGATCACTCTGTTAAAGCCCCCTCTGCTAGAACCAATAATATATTTCAAAACCTTGTGCATCCCTTCAACTCTAAACAAACAGTTAAGTTGGTAAGTTAAGAAAGTAAGTCGTTATGATATAATCGTCTTAACTAAAAAAATTCAATATTTACCTGTTTGAAGACCTCGTAAGGAAATGAAGCTTATGATCTGTCCAAGCCCTCACTATGCTTGTCTTGTGAGGATTAAGCCATGTTTTCTCGACGTATCCCACAAGGCCGCTCTTCCAAGATGTCCTCAACTGTTCGAGCCGCTGTTCATAGGTCTCTTCAGTAGTTGAGCAAAATAGTCCCCAACATTGTCATGCAAAGGCTTCCACTTTTATTTGTCTCTTTAGGATGGTCGAAGCATGTGCCTCAATGTTGTGTTTGATATGCACCCAGCACAACAGATGTTGAACTTCGCTCTCGAAAACAGTCTTGATCCTTTTTATCAGCGCGTCTTCACAATCTGTAATTATAGCCGTTGGCATCACTCCCAAATCTATGAATAATGACTTCAATTGAATCATTATCCATGTGTAATGATAAATCCTTTCCGCTTTAGTGAATGCATACGCGATGTTGAACGTCTTGTGTGTACCGGTGAATCCAACGATCTCTACGAGCGACATTTCATATCTATTGAAACATTAACATATATCACTACAGAATATAGTATAGTTTATCCGAACTAAATATCGACCTATTTTGTAGAGACTTACTTGTTTGTCTTGTACGTCGCATCAATAATTACCACGTACGAGTACTTCTTCAACAAACACAACGACTCTTTGTTAGCAAAGAATAATATTGCAACCTCGCCGTTTGTCGTGTCTCTATGTGGGTGAACTACGTAGTCGTGGTCAAGCAAAAACTTAAGGGACCACTGTGTCACGTTTAGCTCTCCGCGATCTTCGTAATTCACCTTCTGCAAAAAGTTTACAACTTGTCTCCTTGAAGTAACATTACCAGGGTACTTTTCCCTCAATTTAGAGATAATTTCTTTTGGCGTCTTGCGTCCAGTTCCATCTCCCCACCGCCTAGCACAAAGCTCTTGCTCCTCCGTCATTCGACCCATGAATGCATTCCCATGAAAACTAGCAAGTAGCACATGGTTATGCCGACCTTCTATCACACCTAAAATCCATTTTTCTCCTGCAACCCCGAGAATGTTTTTCTTTCGCACTGCCAGTAGCTGAAATCTAGACTCACACTTCTTCGACTTCGACTTTCTAAGCCTAGGAACAGGCAACTCTGGATTCTCTTTGTTCACCTTTGGCCTCCCAGATCTTGGTTTTCCAAATCTATCGCATCCAATACTTATTTGGTACGGACTTGAATTACGCGTTACCAAAGCTATCACTAACTCCTTTGCTCTATCTCTCGCCCACTCGTACAATTCTTGCGGAGTATCCCACGTTTGTGCGGTTTTAAAATAATCCGAATAATCTTTCCCCTATACGTAATTGTAGAGCAAAAAAAGCAACAATTACACTACTACCAAAATAACAAGGCAAAATACGAATCATTACTTGAAACTAATTACGCTAGCATATGAAACTAATTAGGCTATCATATGAAACTAATTAGGCTAGCATATGAAACTAATTACGCTAGCATATGAAACTATTTAGGCTAGCATATGAAACTAATTTGAAACTAATTACGCTACCATGTAAAACTAATTACGCTACCATATAAAACTAATTATAACATATTATACTAACCACAAATTCACCACTCAGATCCCAGTCGCCGGACTCTTCGTCTTCTAAGAAACCATCCAACCATTCGTCGTCGTTCGGGTCGTCTTCCTCTTCTTGTGATCCGCCATCCCAATCGTGTTCTTCATCACTATCTTCACAACTTTGATTAATCAACGCTAACATACGAGAGTTTTGATTAAGACGAGACATTTTGAATGAATTTGTTGGAAAACGAAGAGGTTTTGAATGAATTTGTTGGAAACGAAGAGATTATGGCTTTATATAGGCACATTTATGACCGTTGTGGTCCAAATGGATGGATCCTAAACTGTAAAGACTCGTGCGCAAACCATCTGCGCACACACCCACACCCTAAAGCATCTGTGCGCAGAACCTCAGCGCACTAGTTTACATTTAACGACTACTTTTTTCAAAAGTTTCAACGGCTACTATGTTCAACCGGTGCGCCAAATCTCAGCGCACATATGTTCAACCTATGCGCAGTAGTTCTGCGCACCAGTTGTTACAGATTCTGAAAATTTATGAAAAGTACCCGTAATACCCCGTAAAACCCTTGTGCGCATAACACCTGCGCAAATTTATGAAAAGTACCCGTAATACCCCGTAATACCCCGTAAATCGCGTGCATATAGGCCTCGATTCGCGTGCATATAGCCATTGCCTTAAAAAAGGAGTCATGAAGCAACATACAAATGCTATTAGTCCAGGTTTGTCAGATGTACATAAATTGAACAAGCATAAATGGTGTTTGAGGCTTCTTAAAGGGGACACAGCAGAAACCAAAACAGAGTATTACCCTATGTATGATTTTGTCCACATAGATGAAAAAAGGTTCTTTCAAACAAGGAAATCACAAAAAGTGTACCTAGGTAGGAATGTAAAATGCCAATACAGATCATGCAGTTCAACAAAATTCATTCCAAAGGTTATGTTTACAGCAGTTGTTGCCAGACCAAGATACAACTCAGAGGGAATATGCACTTTTGATGGAAAAATTGGTATATTTCTATTCTCATATGAAGAACCATCAAAGAGAAATTCTAAAAAATAGAGACAAGGGGACAATGATAACCAAATTGGTGGAAAGGGTCAACAAAGATGCAACAAGAAACATGTTGATCAATCAAATTATTCCAGCAATCAAAGAGAAGTGGCCAACTGAGGGAAGGCATGCAACAGTATTCATTCAACAAGATAATACAAGGCCACACATAACTCAACAAGATCCGCAGTGGCAAGAAGTATATCAACAAGAAGGATTTACATTCATATTGATACAACAACCAACAAATAGTCCAGATGTCAATATCCTAGATCTTGGCTTTTTCAGGAACATCCAATCATTAATGTACAAAAAAATGCCAAACACCATTACTGAAATGCTATCTGCAGTACATCAGGCTTTTTATGAGTTGGCACCCCTAACACTAAGTGATGTTTGGCATACATTGCAAGTTGTAATGAATAAAATACTAAAAGAAAAGGGTGGTAATGGGTATGACATGCCACATTTCAGTAAGAAAAAGATGAGAGGACAAGGCTTGCTACCAAGGGAAATTAAGGCCCCAAACTAGGCTATCAGACAGGCATGGGAGATAGTCAATGGACCAAGAACTCAACAAGGAGACACACGGGCAGCAGTAGAAGGGACATCAAATGGTCAAGCAAGAACAACAGAACAAGAATTCACACAACCAGCAGCAGAGGGACATCAAATGGTCAAGCCACAACAACTGAACAAGGAGACACACAACCAGACTACTAAGGGACATATGCAACACTAATATTAAGGCTTTATATCAGTTTCTACATTTCACATTACTAGACAGTAATATGAAATCAAGAAACTCTTTTGTATGCTAATCTTTTTGGAAAATGAATGTAAAAATGAATGCTATGAATGAATTTATGATTTCAAGAACTCAGTAGTCCCCAAACATCATAGACTCAAGCCCTATTTTCACAACCCATAATACCAGATAAGCCTAGCAATTCAGTTACAAGTAACTGGTGGCTTATAGCACATTTAAGTTGCAAAAAATCATAGGATCGTCATCTCAGTTAAAAGGATTCATCATAGACCAGTTACCACAAAAAAACTAGTCTAAACATGCCAGATAGGCATCTACTTGATTACAAATGAGAGTTCTTATGGCAAGTTAAGCTTGTGATCTTAGCCATTCATATATAAGCATAAAAAAAATCATCACTGATATTATTGTAATATCTCAGACAATACACAAGGCTACACACTCACTTAAAATATCACACAAGAAGCAATCAAATGCAGAAGAGTTCCTATGACACATGTAGACAGTATTTTTATGATATGTTCAAACATAAAACCCAAAAATCCATCATCCCCAATCAGTAAAACAGAGAATCAAATAAAAATCACGACAACAATGCTCAATGGATCACACCTGTTAATCTATATTTTGTGGATTAACAACCATGCCCAATGCTCAATGGATCACAGATAATGCACATAACATAATAGATTAACTATTCAACATGCAATCTACAAGACAAAGCAACAGAATAATCCACAAAATACAGATACAGAGTATTCCACAAAACAGAGCAACATTTGTCCAGGAAAAACCAAAAGAATTCCAAAGACACAAAGTCAACAGAAACTCAGTCCAAAAGAACATAAAATAACAGATAATCCATTAGAGTGACTTAGCTAAATGGTGTATGATCGGGATGGGCTGTCAGATATGACAATAGGCTCAGGGGACATCGGCTCAAGGGACATCGCCTCATCAAACTCCTCCATATCATCACCAGGAAGCATCTCAGGCGGCGGGAACATGAACTCCTCCATATCATCACCGGGAAGCACCAACTCTGGTGTAGGGACATCGAGGATCTGCAGCTCCGGCGTCAGCGTATCAGGGATGATGATCACCTCCCGAGGACGAGAAATCGCCTCGTTCTCTGAGAGCTCCGACGACCACTGCATCTCCATTGAGTGTTTGGGCTCCGGGTCTGACCATACAACAGTGGGGGGGTGCTATGTCGCCGTTCGGGAGTATAGAGGTGGTTCTAGTCGTATAAAGCGCCCTTTTCGCAAGGGAACGACGGAGAACACCCACCACTGGAGGTGTTTGGGCTCTCTGACTTCGTCTCCGACGTCGGATCTTCCTCCTTCATCCAGGTGGGGGAGCTAGATGGTTCCATATCAGAGAAGGAGTGGTGATTCCTTTCGAAAGAGGGAGGGGTTTCACTTTTCGTGAAGCTCTGAGAGGGACGAGTATGAGAAGAGAAAGATAGATACATGGCAACAAGGTGAGAAGGGGACAATCTCGTCGGAGAGAGCAAAGGAGGCGGCGAAGCAGAGAAGAGAAGAGGAAGAGAGCTTTTAGGGTTTGTGATTGGAGGCGGTGAGAATGATCGAGAGAGTGAAGAGATGGATTGTTTTAACAGAGGGAGCTAGGGTTTTATTTGGTCTGGTTATTTTTGGGCTGGGTAGAGTTTAGGACAAGGGTTGGATTAGGTTAGGTTAAGTGGGTGGGTTAGCTTTGGTTAATGTGGGTTTAAGTGAATTATTAGGCTGGTAATAATGTAGGTTTAAAAAATAAAATATGATTAAGTGTTTAATTAATCAAATCTGATGTTTAATTAAGAAATGAGTTAGGTGAAATTGGAAGAAATTTAATGGAGATGAAGGTAGGTGGGTGATAAATGAAGAAGATTAATTTGGAGAAGATGATGTAGATGGTTGATTTCATTGATAAAGTGTTATTGGGGTTATAAATGGATAAGATTAAAATGGAGTAAAATATTAAAAGTAGGGGTATTTTGGTAAGAAATTTATGGATATAAATGGAAATGGGACAGTCAAAATGGAAACGAGACTATCAAAATGGGACGA
Source organism: Oxyria digyna (assembly GCA_029168935.1). NCBI lineage: Eukaryota > Viridiplantae > Streptophyta > Magnoliopsida > Caryophyllales > Polygonaceae > Oxyria > Oxyria digyna. The sequence goes on along the minus strand of JAPVLV010000001.1, from coordinate 57,547,193 downwards.
AGGGAGTATAACTTTTGGATCAAGATAAGGGTTTCTTAAGATCACTATTATTATGGGAACCACTTAAATATAGAACTTGCCCACCATGAAAGACACAAACCCTAACTTCCATGGTTGATATCCCCATCGGTCTACTCACCATTGGAGGCTTAAAATCCTAACTGCATAAACTTCCTAAGATGCTTGGATAGATCAAATGGACCATCGAGAAAAGGAACCGAGGATTTTTGTTGGGGTAGCTCAATCAAACGTTGGTTTGCTTCTTCGAATCTACGTACTAAATCCAACCAATGTTTCACCTTCTATTGTTAAGATCGAAGCTTATTCGAGTAAGCTAGTGCGAAGCAATTGAAATCGGAGTATTGATATAGACACCGACATGGTTTTGGATTATATCTCGGTGAGAAATACCTAATTTGGCGTTGAATTTCACAAAAACGAATGGATATCTTGAAAATCAAGGGAATCTAGGAGGTGGAGATTAGATCTGTTGGAGAAGGCGAAGGATCTAGGGTTTGAAACTCCGTCGATAAAGAAGTGAAGAGAGGAAAATACCGAGCGATGGAGAACGATACTCAAGTAATTTTGTCTAATTAGCAAAGGACCACTAATAACTTGTCAATAACATAACAAAACTATCAACGAGAGTAATTGAACTGTCAAAGAGAGTAAATAAACTGTCAAAGAGAGTAAATAAACTGTCAACGAGAGTAATTAAATTTTCAACATAAATAATAATGTGTGAACGTCACTAATAACTTGTCAACGACGTAACAAAGTTGTCAACGAGAGTAATCAAACCGTCAACACAAATAATAATTTGTCAACACCACTAATAACTTGTCAACAACATAACAAAGTTGTCAACACACTGAATAAAATTGTCTACACACTACACAAATCGTCAACACACAAATAACTAACAAGATAAATCCAACTGATGCCTTATGTTAGGAAACTAACATTTATATTTTAGAACTCCCGTGTTTTTTTGTTTCTTAACTAGTATACATCCCCGCACCTTTTAAAGGCGCGGTCCCTTTAATAATATAGTTTTATAACGTCAAAAATAAATTGAACCACTTATATTTACATGATATTAAATATTCTATTGTTTATATTGCTACGAAATCTTACATACTTACATAAATATCATAAGTAAATGCACAATCGTATAATCTTGTTCTGATATGTGATAAGTTCAAAGTTAATACGCCATATGGAATGAAATTTATGCAGTAAATATATTTTTAAATCGGTCTGTTCTTTATATTAGCTTCTATTTGCCCAACCGCCCATCTAGGGGTGTCAACACTCGGGGCAATTACCTTGAAACCAACTCTATCAACTCTCCTTACCAGTTGTGCAACAACATTACTATCATTGTAAACCTATAAGCTAAAGTAACAAACGTGTTATTTTTTTAATCGTACTCCATTATGACATTATTTGGATCATTTGTCAGAATCTGGCAATAAGGACATAAAATAATGAAAAAAAGACTGAAAAATCACTATACTTAGGCTATTAGTAGTGGGGGTTAAATGATTGAGTTTACACAACTTATTTTATTGTTTTTACTTATTAGTTTGTATTAGATAAGATTTTTTTTATAAAGCTAGCTATCAAATAAAAAAAAAGTGGGATGTAACTCTCATTTTGATTAGTATGAGTTAAATAGCAAAAAATACTACTAATGTAGCCAATTATTAAAATATTCTATATAACCCTCATTGTAGGTAGCGTGTCATGTGGTAGAATTTGATATGATATTACGTCGGTGAGGATGTATTGGGAACACTACTTTTTCTAATAATGAATTTGGTAAATTATTATAAAGAAATTTTGGTTAAGGAAAATTTTAATTATTATCTTATAAATATGTTCTCGTCTCTACACATAAAAATAAAACATGTGGAAGTTGTGAGAAAACTGTGAAAGAATACTGGAAGAAAAGGAAATGAAACTCAAAATGTATCATCAGATAGAGTTGTTATTAGTTGAATAGTCAATTGTATCACCCTTTCATATATGTTCCTTTGTTAATTCATTCAATTTTCAAACTCATCTGTCAGTACGAATCCAAAGACACCCTAAGTCAAAGTTAAGGAAGATAGCTATGAGGCATTTATCCAATTTCATAAGTTAACGAATTTCAGTTATCTAATGCATGTATCTCGAATATACCTTAAATCATGGTTATAGAAAGTTGTATTTACAAAATGGAAATCAATCATGTAAGAAAGAAAAGAGATTCAAGATTGAAGTTTACCTAGGGCATGATACAAAATTTAATAGCCATAGAGCCTGATCGAAGGAGTAGGTTAATCTCGGAATTTGATTTGAAGTAATTTGTAAAGTGTTCGCAGAAAATATTGAACTCCATGATACACAATTTAATAGTCATAGTGCTTGATCGATTATGGATGGAGGAGGTGGTGGAGAAGATGGAAGTTGAATGGAGATCGAGTTTTACAAGGTTAGGACAGAAAGAGATCGGTGTTTAGGGTTTAAGAAAATGGACTTAATTTGTATTAAGTATTATATAATTAATCAAAATTTTATCTAAATACATATAATTTTAACATCTTCTAAGTTGGATTATTTTAATTATTATTCCCAACGCAAAAAAACGTATAAACTAAAATAATAATAAGACACAGAAAATACTTAAAAAGAGGAATACGAACATGAGTGTAAAATATTATACAGTCGTATACATAACTGTGTCGAATTGCCGAATACGAACATGACCGTAAAATATTAAACGGTCGTATACATATCTGTGTCGATTTGCCGAATACGAAGCAAGGTGTAAAAAACTTTACACCTGTATTAAATGTGACAACTTTAAAAATTAAGCCATATGTGGCGCCTTCCATTGTAGACTTTCATAATATCCCATCCCTATGATATTGATCTTCTCCTAACAGACCTACAAAATATAGTTGAAGCTTCTTGGCCGCCTCCAAAAGTCTCTAGTATGTCTCTAGTATTGTCATTACAAAATCAACTAAACATAGATGAAATAAATATTCATATCCAGAACCCTTAAAACTTAGGAAGGAAGACAATAAAGTTGGCTTGACAGGCAAATGCTATTTTTACCAAGGAAGACAACATCAACAACAAATGCTAAAATTACCTATTTATTTGCCTAATTCTCAAACTTGTCAGTCTATATTAATTTTATCTATTAAATAAATCCAATACCCTCTTGACACATCATCAAGAATGCTATATGAAATGCTATTTGGAATGCTATTTTTAGCATTTGAATTAGAGAAATGAAGAATCTCTAAGAGAATATTCTTGATTTCTTCATTTTTAGCTTGCTATTGGGGATTGATTTTGCTATAAGTTTGCTATAGTTATTTTTAGCATACCATTGGAGATGCACTATATCCCAATTGAGGGACAAAACCAATTTTACAACATAGTTGCCTTATTCCCAGTCATTTATTTTACAACATAGTTGCTTGCTATTGCGGAATCTCTAAAAAATCTCTTTTATTGGTAATTTATCTGTTTTCAGTCATTAAGCTGAATTGCACTATATCCCAATTTTACAACATAGTTGCCTTATTCCCAGGAAAAAATGTAATGCAGAAACCCAACTCTAGCAAAATAAATGGGGACAAAACCGGTCTATAAAAAACAGAGAAATCTTCAAACTACTCATATAACTTGTGTGACCCATTTATCCTTTCCAACAGTGATCAAAAGCCAATATCTTTTGAAGAATTTTCAAAAGTTGGACATGTGTCGAGAGAAGGGTACAAATAGGTTGGTTTTTGCCGAAATTCATTGTACAGATAGGCAATTTCCCCTAATTTTGACAGTAAGATCAAACTTAGAGCTAGGTTTCAGCTTCAATTACAAATAGGTTTCAAATTTGAAACCTATTACACTATCAAACTGCAACATACATAAAAAGTAGTCTCTCACGTGGATTCAAAAGTGCAGCGTACATAAAAAGTATCAAGTTTAAATGTTTCCGATGCTCTTTTTGGCAAAAAGACTCTGCCATATCGATATACCTGATCCATTTCATTCATATGAAAAGCACAGGTGGCACATATGAGCCATTCTGGGTATTGGTAAGTGATCTTTCGCACACCTGTTAATTTGACAGGAGCAACATGTGTGTATGAGTCGAATTAACTGGAAAGAAAACTTTCAACCTACATTACGAAACGAATGCCAAAGGATGAAAGAAGGCAACAATATTATACCACTAACCTGCCATCCTCCATCACACAAGTGTAGCGTAGTAGCCAAAAATCACGACCACGTAGTTGGCGCATAAAGCTGAATCCATGAACATTTTTTGTTGTTAGTGTTAAGCAGTAGGTGAAATACATGACCAAATATGAATGCTAGTCAATGACTCATATATTGACCACAAATCTGCATGTAAACCACCCAAAGAGCCAAATAAATTCCCATCACTAAACAAACACCATACACATCGATAGCCAATCAAATCAAATCAATTTGTTAAGATAGGCTGGAAATCATGACCTACATAGCTCTACAGTGAGAAAAGGAATTGATAGATTTCAAGTTGTAATCAACTCATTTATGCAAAGGAAGACCAAACTTGTTGGTTGAGCTGGATAATCATATACATATGAACCAGCTAAAACGTCATTATAAGAAGAAGAGAAAAGACAGTAGGTAAAGCAGTATCCAACCCACACATAAAATTTCATGGAAAGAAGTAGAAGAATGCATTTAACCCTAAACTTGATTATTTTGCAGGCAGAATTCGTAAAAATTGTACTGGACAAATTGTCTCCTCTAGGCAGATGAAGATGCAATTTTTTTGAATAAGCCACAGTTGGTTCAAAAAAATGGAAGAAGCTTATTTTTTGAATAAGCTATAAACTATGCTTTGTACTACAGAATTCCGCAAGTATCCAACAAAACTGGAAGAAACGCAAATCTTAGAAAAAAAAGTGGAAGACACTCATATCTTAGTTTGGGATAGTAATAGCTTACCTTATCAATAACAATGACAGAGAGCAAACCGCTGGATTCGGTAAATAAAACAGCATGGACGTGGAGAAAAGCCATCCTCCGGTAGGCATCGGACACCATGGTTCTCTCAAGAATCGTCAAAGCCCTAGACAATCTCAGCCTCTTCACCGCCTATTTAATCTCTTAACGTGTTATATTATCATTGACCAAAGTACTAAATCAATGTCTCTAAACAGAATTGTTGACAATCAATCATTATAGAAAAAAGCAAGAGTAAAGATTACCAGTGTATAATGATATGAACCTCCATTTGTTTTACAAATTTAAAAAGGAACAAACTGTAGGACCTGTAATCCGCGTTTACAACAATCTGTAAAGAAATTATTAAAGAACAGAATTAAGGAGAAAATTATACCGAAGTGTTCTTGACGAATTTGGTGCGTAGAGTCGAGAAAGAATCTCTTTCCTTAATTCTGTAACGCCCCGTATGTGTGACGGTTACCGGCGTTGAGAATCCCAGGATACAACTACGAATTCTTCTGGTTTGCACAATCAAAAGCAGAAGCCAAACGAACCAATTTCTGTGTCGTACTCTCAGAGAAAGGAGAAGAAGAAGAAGAGAAGAGAGGAGGATTGCTCTGTATTCGGATGTTCAGAATGAGAGGCAGAACTCTCCTTAAAAGGAGTTTCTGATCTGTTAGTGGAGGAGGAGATCTCGGAACCGACGACACCAACGAGGTGGAGTCAGTTGTGGAGGAGTGGAGCAGATCGTGGAGGTTGTTGCTGACTTAGTTGGGCGTCCCCAACGAGGCAGTCCACAGCCCAATCTGGAAGCCCAACTTCCAGATCCAGCCCACTTCAAAAAAGAAGCTAAGCTGCTGCTGCTTGGGCCTACGGCCCATTCCACAAGACCACAAGACCACAAGCCACGAGCCACGAGCCACGAGCCACGAGCCACGAGCCACGAGCCACGAGCCACGAGCCACGAGCCACGAGCCACGAGCCACGGACCACGGACCACGGACCACGGACCACGGACCACGGACCACGGACCACGGACCACGGACCACGGACCACGGACCACGGACCAGGACCGGACGGACGGACGGACGGACCGCGCGAGGGCCCCCCGTGTCCTCTCTCCATACCTCTCCCAAGGGCTTACCAAGGGTATGGGGTTTGGGGTATATAAACCCTTCATATTCCCACCCCAATTTTCGATGTGGGACAAAACCCTTAGTCAAAAATCAGCTCCAAAATTGTTCTTTGAACTTAGTCAAGCAACCAACTTTGAGCCTTCATTTCTCATTCAAACGGAACCCGATTTTGACGTGTGAGTACACTACGGCGTAGTGCTCGCGGAGACGAAGCCAACGCTCCCATAATCCGGCACAACCGGTGACCGCAGCCCACCAGAAAAGTGCCCGGAAGTCCAGTCAAAAATCAGTTCCAACAATCCCCCACATGAATAGAAATGATTCTATTACACGTGCTTAGACAAGACAGACAGAAATTTTGAGAGTACGGGCGAAGAATCACTGCATCTGAGCTGGTGGCGTTTTTCAGCCTTGAACCACCCATTGTGAGTAGCTATCGGATTTACTCGACCAGGTAGTGAACATGATGTCTTGAACCACCCGGACTTTGACGTAAACCTAGACAATAACTATCACACAGTTTCATCTTCTCACAGAACTAGGTTCTTGATTGTGTTCATTTTGGCCGTGAACATCCCTGGTTATTCATGAGTGAACTTGGAGAAAGTAGCCTCTCTTCTTTCTCCTAGAAACGGCCCCATTTCACACTCATAAGGTGATTGACCATAAATGGTATTACCAATACCCTACTTTGTTCTTTCAAAGTTTATGGAATCATTAAAAGCAAATGCTTAACCTCTACTTTGCCATCGCACTTTTATCATCCTAGGAACTGGGGAAGAAGATATAATATCTCCAAGTGCGCTTCTAGATTCGACTTGAATTTGTTTTCCCCTTGAACCTATTTCTTGGGATCTCCAATCACTTAGGTAGGGTTGCCATCAAGCATCCTCTTTAGTCATAGGCTTTAAACCCATTCCTCTAGATGACTTTACAACTTGCTCTCTTGACAGTCCCTTAGTGAACGGATCTGCTAAGTTGTCAGCTGACTTGATATAATCGATTGAGATTACACCAGTTGAGAGCAATTGTCTTATGGTTTTATGTCGTCGTCTTATGTGGCGAGACTTACCATTATATATTGTGTTCAGTGCCCGAGAGATAGCCGATTGACTATCACAGTGTACACCTAAAGCTGGCACTGGTTTTTCCCACAAAGGAATATCCTCCATAAAGTTTCGAAGCCATTCTGCTTCTTCAGCTGCTTTGTCTAAAGCAATGAACTCAGATTCCATTGTGGATCTGGCCAATAATGTTTGTTTTGAGGATTTCCATGATACAGCTGCACCACCCAGCGTGAATACATACCCACTGGTGGATTTTGAGTTCTTTGAATCTGATATCCAGTTAGCATCGCTATAGCCTTCCAGAGTGGCTGGATATCTTCCATAGTGCAGCCCGTAACTCCGAGTATGTCGCAAGTAGTTCAATACTCGAGTTATTGCTTTCCAGTGATTGTGTCCTGGATTACTGGTATATCTACTCAGTACGTTGACAGCATGTGCTAAGTCTGGTCTTGTACAATTTGTCAAGTACATAAGACTTCCTATCACACGAGCATACTCTAACTGTGATATGCCATTACCCGAGTTTTTCTTCAGTTTGAGATGCGGGTCCACCGGACTTTTTGCAATCCCATTTGAATGGTTCTTGAATCGTTCAAGTACCGCCTCGGCGTAATGTTGTTGAGACAAGACTATTCCTTCTGAATGTCTAAATATTTTGATCCCTAAGATCACATCCGCTAGCCCCAAGTCTTTCATGTCAAACTTTCCATTAAGCATGTTCTTGGTTTGTTTGATCATGTCATTGTTGCTACCTATGATGAGTATGTCATCCACATATAGGCACAACAGAATGTATCCTTTTGCAGTTTCCTTGACATAGATACACTTGTCACATTCATTTATTTTGAAACCATTTGACATCATTACTTGGTCAAATTTTTCGTGCCACTGCTTAGGAGCTTGCTTAAGTCCATACAAGGATTTCACAAGTCTACACACTTTGTGTTCCTGTCCAGGGACAACATAACCCTCAGGTTGTTTCATATAAATTTCCTCTTCTAGTTCTCCATTTAGAAAGGCTGTTTTTACATCCATTTGATGTATTTCTAGATTGCGTATAGCTGCAATGGCTATTAGCATTCTTATTGAAGTTATTCTCGTTACTGGAGAGTAGGTGTCAAAGAAATCCAAGCCTTCTTTTTGCCTAAATCCTTGCACCACAAGCCTAGCCTTGTACTTATCGATTGAGCCATCGGTTTTTAATTTTCTTTTGAAAATCCATTTGCTCCCAAGAGCTTTCGAACCGGATGGCAACTCAGCTAACTCCCATGTATGATTTTGCATAATGGAGTCGATTTCACTTTTTACCGCTTCCTTCCAAGCAGGTGCATCTGGTGTTGACATGGCTTCTTTGAATGTTCTAGGTTCATTTTCCAAAAGATAAGCCATTTCGAAATCAGGACCAAATGATTTTTCCTTTCTAGCTCTTTTGCTACGTCTAGGTTCATCATTGTCCTCTTCTGTTGGTTGAACAGAAGTGCTTGCTTCGCCTTCTTCACGAGTCCGTTTCGGATTCTCTTTATCCTTACACGGGAACGTGTTTTCGAAGAAGGATGCATTTCTTGATTCCATTATTGTATTTGCATGTATGTCTGGTATATCAGACTTGTATACCAAGAAACGATACGCACTACTATTGTGTGCATACCCGATGAAGATACAATCAATGGTTTTTGGTCCTATTGAGACCTTCTTAGGGGGTGGTACCGCCACTTTTGCTAGGCACCCCCACACTTTGAGGTATTTGTATGAAGGTACATTACCTTTCCACAACTCATAAGGCGTCTTTCCAGTCACCTTATGCGGTATTTTGTTGAGAATGTAGTTGGAGGTTAGCAGCGCTTCCCCCCACATGTTCTGGGATAACCCAGATTCTTGCAGCATTGCATTCATCATTTCTTTGAGAGTTCGGTTCTTTCGTTCCGCAACCCCATTAGATTCAGGTGAGTAAGGCGCAGTAGTTTGATGAACGATTCCATGTTCTCTACAGAATGCATTAAATGGTTCACTATACTCGCCTCCTCTATCACTTCGGATCATTTTAATCTTTTTACTAAGTTGGTTCTCAACTTCCAACTTGTATTCTTTAAACTTTTCCAAAGTTTCATCTTTGCTATGTAACAGATATACATAACAATATCGTGTGCAATCGTCTATGAAGGTTACAAAGTACTTCTTACCGCCTCTAGTTTGCACGAACTTTAAATCACATAAATCAGTGTGAATTAGTCCTAGAGGTTCGGTTGTTCTTTCTACATGGGGTGATGGCGTTTTTGTGAGTTTCGCTTGTACGCATACTTCACATTTGTCTTTACTTGTTTTGCATTTTGGAATCATGTTCATGCTTATTAGTCTACTTATAGATTTATAATTAACATGTCCCAATCTTTCATGCCAAATATTAAAAGACTCAACGACATAAGCAATAGGATTATTCTCATTCACTGAAACATCAGTTACAACCTTTTTGGGAAGGACTGTCATTACATTCATTTTGACCAGCCCATCCTTCACATAACCCTTCCCCACATAAATCCCATTCTTAGAAAGAACTAACTTATCAGACACAAACTTGATACAGAACCCATTCTTGTTGAGAAGAGTCCCCGAGATCAGATTCTTTCGAATGTCTGGCACATGAAGCACATTGTTGAGAGTCAGCTCCTTTTCAGAAGTCATCTTGAGCACGATTTTCCCAATACCTTCAACCTTGGATGTCGCAGAGTTTCCCATGAAGAGCTTCTCATCTGTTCGGCTTTTCTGATAAGTGGTAAACAATCCCTTATCCGAGCAGATGTGTCTAGTGGCACCTGTATCGTACCACCATTCCTTTGGGTTGCTCCCAACCAAATTCACTTCAGTCACCGCACACAGATCGTCTGCTGTCAGCGAGTTTTCAGCTAAATTTGCTTGAGACTTCTTCCCTTTGTCTCTTCTGTTGTCGGGCTTGCTGCGACACTCGTCTGCCTTGTGACCAACCTTATCACACTTGTGGCATTTTCCACTGAACTTCTTTGCTCCTTGCTTCTTGAAGTTTGTGGTGTTTTGAGGTTGAAACTTCTTGTTCTTCCCCTTGTCTCGATGCTCAGCCAGGTTTGCCTTGTTAGAGAGCCCAACTTGATTTGCCCTCTTATTGTTTTCCTCGACCCGAAGCCTCACGATCAGGTCTTCAATCCTCATTGCCTTTTGTTTCAGCAACAAGTAAACCTTGAATTGCTCCCAGGATGGAGGAAGCTTCTCAATGATGGCACCTACCTGGAAAGCCTCACAGATGGTCATTCCTTCCGAGATTACTTCATGGACGATCAGTTGTAGTTCTTCAACCTGTTCCACGACTGACCTTGAATCTACCATCTTGTAGTTCAGAAACTTTGCTACTGCCGCTTTCTTTGAGCCAGCATCCTGTGTCCTGTACTTCTTTGTCAAAGTATCCCACAATTCCTTAGCGGTGTTATGGTTACAGTAGACCTTGTACAGCGAGTCAATCATGCGATGAGTAAGATACCCTCTGCATGCATAGTCCCCTTTCGCCCAATCAGATAGGGCATCAGTGTCATGTGGGGAGAACCTAGGTTTCCCCTCCTTCAAGAACCTGTCCAAACCCAGCATACTCAGAAAGAACTCCATCTTCTGAGACCATATTTTGAACCCTTTCCCGTCAAATTTTTCGGGTAGGATCCCAGCATGGATTGTGTTCGGCATAGTTGTCACATACGGTCTGTGGGGAACATACAGATGAGGCAACTGAACATCAGGCAGATCCATTGGATGACTCGTTTGACCTGGGTGACTTGTTTGACCCGGATAGTTCAATTGACCCGGATGACTCATTTGAACCGGATGGCTCATTTGACCCGGATGACTCATTTGAACCGGATGGCTCATTTGACCCGGATGAAGAGGTTGAGCCAGATGACTCGTTTCAGCCGGATGACTCGGTTCAGCCGAATGAATAGGCACTGGTGGCAGATCCAGTTGGACAACCGGGGGGGTTTCCTTGATCGGACTCTCATGACCCGGACTGTTCTGAACTTGATCCCTATCAAGTATCTGAGCCTGATCGAGAGGCACAGTCCCAAACTGAATTCGGGGCGACCCAGTGACCTTTCCAGCGTCAGCAGCAGTTTTCTCATCTCCGTTAGTCATTGTATCTGTTCAATGAGACAAACAAATATTAGTATGACTTTAGAAGTAACTCTGCAAAACAGATTTCAAAATTCTGAAAAAACACAGTTCTGCAGAACTGTAAGCGCAGAAACCAGCAATCTGCGAACTGTAAAAATTACAGAACCAGAATCTGCGAATCTGTAAATGCAGAAACCAGCAATCTGCGAACTGTAAAATTTACAGAACCAGAATCTGTGAATCTGTAAATGCAGAAACCAGCAATCTGCGAACTGTAAAAATTACAGAACCAGCAATCTGCGAATCTGTAAAACAGATCTGAATTACTGCGAACTGTAAAAGTTCCAGAAATCACGAATCTGTAAAACAGATCTGAATTACTGCGAACTGTAAAAGTTCCAGAAATCACGAATCTGTAAAACAGAACTGATTTTCTGCGAACTGTAAAACACAGATTCTGCAATCTGTAAAAACAGAATCAGAAATCTGTGAACTGTAAACACAGTTTTTTCGGTTCTGTAATACAACAGCAACCTGGTTCTGTAAATACAACAGCAACCTCACAGTTTAATAAGATGAATTTTCGGTTTTACTCGAATCTGAACACAGATCCGAAACTGTACGCAGTACAGACAATTTTCTTCGGGATGTAACTTTCTGTTCCTTTAAAACTCAAACAGATTGTTAGCGACAGGATAAAATTGTACAGAATTAAGATTGTAGGACCTGTAATCCGCGTTTACAACAATCTGTAAAGAAATTATTAAAGAACAGAATTAAGGAGAAAATTATACCGAAGTGTTCTTGACGAATTTGGTGCGTAGAGTCGAGAAAGAATCTCTTTCCTTAATTCTGTAACGCCCCGTATGTGTGACGGTTACCGGCGTTGAGAATCCCAGGATACAACTACGAATTCTTCTGGTTTGCACAATCAAAAGCAGAAGCCAAACGAACCAATTTCTGTGTCGTACTCTCAGAGAAAGGAGAAGAAGAAGAAGAGAAGAGAGGAGGATTGCTCTGTATTCGGATGTTCAGAATGAGAGGCAGAACTCTCCTTAAAAGGAGTTTCTGATCTGTTAGTGGAGGAGGAGATCTCGGAACCGACGACACCAACGAGGTGGAGTCAGTTGTGGAGGAGTGGAGCAGATCGTGGAGGTTGTTGCTGACTTAGTTGGGCGTCCCCAACGAGGCAGTCCACAGCCCAATCTGGAAGCCCAACTTCCAGATCCAGCCCACTTCAAAAAAGAAGCTAAGCTGCTGCTGCTTGGGCCTACGGCCCATTCCACAAGACCACAAGACCACAAGCCACGAGCCACGAGCCACGAGCCACGAGCCACGAGCCACGAGCCACGAGCCACGAGCCACGAGCCACGAGCCACGAGCCACGGACCACGGACCACGGACCACGGACCACGGACCACGGACCACGGACCACGGACCACGGACCACGGACCACGGACCAGGACCGGACGGACGGACGGACGGACCGCGCGAGGGCCCCCCGTGTCCTCTCTCCATACCTCTCCCAAGGGCTTACCAAGGGTATGGGGTTTGGGGTATATAAACCCTTCATATTCCCACCCCAATTTTCGATGTGGGACAAAACCCTTAGTCAAAAATCAGCTCCAAAATTGTTCTTTGAACTTAGTCAAGCAACCAACTTTGAGCCTTCATTTCTCATTCAAACGGAACCCGATTTTGACGTGTGAGTACACTACGGCGTAGTGCTCGCGGAGACGAAGCCAACGCTCCCATAATCCGGCACAACCGGTGACCGCAGCCCACCAGAAAAGTGCCCGGAAGTCCAGTCAAAAATCAGTTCCAACACAAACATCACATGCCTTTTCACATGGAATCCAGAGTCCAAAAAAGCATTCATCCTAAGTTCAAATCTGTTGTGAAAAATTATGGGTAAGAACTTTATTAGAAGATAATGACTAATCTCAAAAGATGGTTTTAGTAATAGTGTTATAATAGTGTTATCTTTGGACTGAGAATTTTATATTTCAACTTCCAAGTATTTAATCATATTCCTCAAATATTTACTGTGTCAATTCATATCCACCAAATTCCACATAAACCGCAATTTATAAGAAGAGAGAGATTACCTCTGATCTTATCTGATAGGATTGCTTCATCCTCGGAGTGTAAAATCATCCAAATTGTCATGCAATAGCTCAAATGTCTGTTGAAATTAGTTGGGATAAAGAAATAAAATTGTCCCTTCTAGTGATTTTGACAATCCTAGAAATTCTCTAAAAATGGATAGTGCAATAAAATAAGAGAATTTTAGTTGATGAACAAAAAGTATAAGGATATGATGATCGAAAAATAAATCAGGTTCTTCAACATACAATTTTAGAGAATAAGTCTTTGTTATATATATATATATATCTAAATTCAAGCAATTTAATACAAGCTCTACAACACCTCTTTGTGAAACAGGTTCCTCTGCAGTTTATTCACAAAACATGAAAACCCTAAAAAGTATTATTCACAATGAACTTGAACTGAACGCCATATTTGTAAAATCTAATCATTGATGTTCAACTCTTCAATCAGTAATCAATCAACATTATAACACGGCATATGTATATCATACGTCCATACCTAGCATGAATAGTGTCGTTACCCCGTACTCGCCGCTTAGCTCTTTTCCGCATACGCTCGCTCCGTGCTCTCCATCTCCCCGTCTCTTATGGAATGTTCATTACAGAAGAGGAAGTGATCAAGGCTGTGGTTTGGCACAAACTCGTACACGAGTAAGAAGAGAGAGGTTAAATAGGGAATATTTTGAGCAGTTGAAGGAGGAGTGGGAAGAGTGGAAGCAGTGGGGAGAGTGGGGAGAAGAAGGCAACTCCTAAGAGAGGGAGAGAAGAGAGTGAAGAAGACGGCAACTGCTGAGACAAAACCACCTGCACGTGTTAAATATTGAGTAAAGACTGTAAATTTGGGCTGAAATAAATTGATTTTAATTTTTTTTTGAACATGTAAAAAGCTGTCACATGGCTGTAAGATAGAGCCTTTCAGGTTTGCTTTAATTTTTGAGTAGATGTGTTCAATCTTAGTTTTCTTAATTGTTGTAACGGTAGAAGCTTTTCTTATGTGATTCTAATTTATGCAAGTACAACGTATAGTGATTCAAGACTCTCCTTCGTCCTTTCACATCGAACACAACATTTTTTGCACCAAAAGAACGAAGAGACTATACGCACTATATTTTGAAACTTTTTAAACTACATTCTCGTACGCCCAAAATGGGCGTACCGTGCAATTTTCTCGAACATACGTATACGTATACGGTGGAAAACTGAAAAATGGTATGTACGCCCAAAATGGGCGTACGCCCAGGATATAAAACTCCGTCTCGCTTTCTTCTTCCTCCTCTCGTCGTATCAGCAAAACACTGTTCATCTCGTAACCTAAATATCGCCGCCGTCCATTCTTCTCCTATTTCACTCGTTTTCTTCCCCAAATCTATCTCATTCGACTCGTTTTTCTCATACAATCCAAATCCCTCAATCAATTTCTTCAATTTCACTCGGAATCATGCAATCCGAAGAAATGGGGAAAAGCTCGAATCCGGCGACGGTGGAGGCTGCGGCGGTGGTGGAGGCTGCGGCTTCGTCTGTTCTCCCTCCCGTCCGTATTTGTGCTGGTGGCGCAAGGGTCCGAGGTGGAGGAGTTGGGCGGAAGACGAATCCGGCGAAAAAGAAAGGGGGGGGGTGGAGCTGCGGTGGCTGAGGTGGTCGGTGGCGCTGGCGAGGGCTCTGGTGGTGGAGGGGAGGAGGTTGGTGGCGCCGTCGAGGTGGCTGGAGGTGAAGCTGGTGGAGCAGGTGGTGGTCGGGGTGGTGATCGGGGTGGTGGTCGGGGTGGTCGTGATCGGGGCGGTGCGGAAAAACGGGCCCGTTCGATATCGCCGGAGAAGACGCTCTCGATCCACGAGGTACGTTATTATTATTTGTTATTTATTAATAAATTATTAATTAGTCGTTATTTATCGTTATTTATCGTTTAACGTTTAAATAACGATTAAAAAAAGATTTATTAATGAAATATGAATTATTTGTTATTTATTAATAAATTATTAATTAGTCGTTATTTATCGTTTAGCGTGAAACGTTATTTGATAAATAACGACTAAAAATAAAATAATAATATATTAATAAATAATATTTAGTAATATAATATTAGTTAGTCGTTATTTATCGTTTAACGTTTCACGTTATTTGATAAATAACGAATAAAACGAAATTTTTTATTATTAAATAACATTTATTAATATAATATTAGTTAGTCAATATTTATCGTTTAGGTAAAAGAAAATAATATTATATTAATAAATAATATTTATTAATATAATATTAATTGGTCGTTATTTATCGTTTAACGTTTCACGTTAATCGATAATTAACGATTTAAAGAATAAGATTAATTAGTAAATAATATTTATTAATATAATATTAGTTAGTCGTTATTTATCGTTTAGGTAAAAGAAAATAATATTATATTAATAAATAATATTTATTAATATATTATTAATTGGTCGTTATTTATCGTTTAACGTTTCACGTTAATCGATAATTAACGATTTAAAGAATAAGATTAATTAGTAAATAATATTTATTAATATAATATTAGTTAGTCGTTATTTATCGTTTAGCTAAAAGAAAATAATATTATATTAATAAATAATATTTATTAATATAATATTAATTGGTCGTTATTTATCGTTTAACGTTTCACGTTAATCGATAAATAACGATTTAAAGAATAAGATTAATTAGTAAATAATATTTATTAATATAATATTAGTTAGTCGTTATTTATCGTTTAGGTAAAAGAAAATAATATTATATTAATAAATAATATTTATTAATATAATATTAATTGGTCGTTATTTATCGTTTAACGTTTCACGTTAATCGATAATTAACGATTTAAAGAATAAGATTAATTAGTAAATAATATTTATTAATATAATATTAGTTAGTCGTTATTTATCGTTTAGGTAAAAGAAAATAATATTATATTAATAAATAATATTTATTAATATAATATTAATTGGTCGTTATTTATCGTTTAACGTTTCACGTTAATCGATAATTAACGATTTAAAGAATAAGATTAATTAGTAAATAATATTTATTAATATAATATTAGTTAGTCGTTATTTATCGTTTAGCTAAAAGAAAATAATATTATATTAATAAATAATATTTATTAATATATTATTAATTGGTCGTTATTTATCGTTTCACGTTTCACGTTATTCGATAAATAACGATTGAAAGAATAATTAGTCGTTATTTATCGTTTCACGTTATTCGATAAATAACTTGTAAAAGAAAAAGATTTAATATTAAATAATATTTATTAATATAATATTAATTAGTTGTTATTTACTAAGAAATGAATTAATTTGTAATTAATACATTATTAAATAGCGTCTTAATAAATTATTAATAAGTCGTACCTAAGAAAAAATTAGTAATTAATACATTATTAAATATTTAAAAGAAAAACGTCAAATAATATAAAATAATAATTCGTAAATATGAAAATAGGCTTTAGAGAGGGCTATTACTCCGGCGGGTGGTTCTGTTAGAAAGAAGAAGAAGGGCCCTCGTCACCCTAGCGCACGCGGGATCACAGCTTCCCGACGTCGTGGATCTCCTCCAGACATTCCAGGAGTGCATATAGGAGATACAGGGAAAGCTTTGATGGATGATTTGGATGTTAGTGAGGCGGAGGAGTTTTCAGAGGAGTTGACGGAGGCAACCGAGGTTGCAGATCAGCCAGAGGTTGCAGATCAGCCAGATGCAGATCTAGGAGATTTGGAGGCGCAGATGCATGATGATTACTATGAGGGATCACCTCTGCGTGAGCCATCTCCAGTTGGATCATTGTCTCCTTCTGCAGAGGATCATCAGCAGGAGATTCAGGATCAGCCAGACCTCCAGGAGCCCATTCAGGACCCTGTTCAGGAGCCTGTTCAGCACATTGATCCGGGCTTAGCTGTACCGGTTCCAGGGGATGCAGATTATGTGGGGCATGCTGGAGGTCCTCTTAGTTCACGGCTTTTGGTGGATTACAGCACCCACATTGCTCCGGTGATATGGACTGAGACGTCGTCTCTTGCAGAGCGTATTGAGCATGACCCAACTTATGTGATACCACCCTCATCGAAGGTATGCGTTGTTTCCTAAATGAATTTGTGAGGTAAAACGATCCACACGCTATTCTAATTCATTAATTTCTCTTTCGTACATCAGCTGAAGAGGGTGTTGGATATATACACCCGCAAGGACTTCTTCAGGGAGTATGATAGGCATAAATCTAATGTGCCTGGGTCATGGTGGCAGCTCGTTGAGCGGAGCCACTTACATGTCCTTGCAGATCCCCGGCTCGAGTACAACAGCATCGATCCGATTCTGATTTCTGCATTTGTGGAGCGTTGGTATCCAGAAACCAACACGTTTCACTTTGCATTTGGTGAGATTGCTCCTACCTTGTTAGACGTGCTGAAGATTCTGGAGCTTCCGATCCATGGACGAGCTGTCAGATCTGCTGAGGCAGACATAGATGGGTTTGTGCATCCTCATGTGCAACGGATGTTCGGGTTTGCTACGATCGAGGAGGCTGTTGCGCTATGCTTACGTACGTAGAGTTTATTTTATTATTTATATTTGATTCCATTTTTTAGTTGATTCAATTAAATATTTATAATCCGTGATAAATTATCAGATGGGGGTTTGAACATCCACGGCAAGATAGGCATCACCACGATCCACAACCGACTATTACAGATGTTTGATATACGGGACAGGTAAATTATCGTATATTATAAGAATTTCTCATAATTTCTCGATTAACGTTACTAATTCATTTGTTGTTATTAATTGCAGGACTCCTCAGCAAGAGAGTGATATTGCTTCGCTCTACTTGTTGTCCCTGTTAGGCAGTACGACATTTGTCGACAAGTCTCGGATGAAGGTGAAGCACAAATACCTTAGCATCCTCGTAGATCCCAATGAGACAGGGTCCTATGCTTGGGGGACAACCGTCTTGGCTGAACTGTACAGACAGTTGGGTCAGGCCTCCCGTGCTCAATCCAAGGGGTTTGCTGGCTGTCCGCTCCTGCTGAAGGTAGTTTTCGTTTAATTTTTTTTTTTTTCGTGTATATTTTGCTTATGTATAAAACATTATGAAATTCTGGTATTTGTAGGCTTGGATATGGGCGTATTTCCATGGTCTTCGGGGTCATGCTACGCAGGACTTGACATCCATGAATGCCTCGGCGGCGGCTATCCGGGAAAACAGCAAAGTCAAGTACCATAAGGATCCTGCTCGACTAGTTTCCCTCAGACTGGTCCTTGACCAGATCACATATGCAGAGGTAAGTACTATTTAATTAGTAATTTCATCATATGTTATGCAATTATTATTTTTAAAAATACGTTTGTCATTTTAAAAAAACATAGGTTCAGTGGAACCCCTGGGGGAAGTTGGATCTCAACGACCCCCAGTATAGGTTAGGTCTATTTCGGGGGCCTCTAGAGTCCTTTGAGGTCAGGGAGTCGCACCATCCTGACCGATGTTTGCGACAGTTCGGGTATGTTCAAGGCATACCCGAACCCCCGATTACACCACCTACTGCGATCAGAAATGATTCTGCATCGGGGTACACTGTCACATTCGGGGATGAGGACTGCACTTGGGCCCCAGAGACCCTGTCGGATCGATTGATCACCTTAGACGAGCAGGATCGACGAGGACTTCGAGAGTATGCATGGGATTGCAAGGATGGATATCTGACATGGTTTAATGCCATGTCACATCCTTATGTTGATTCCAGATCACCCAGGAAGGACCCACGGGCACCGTTTGACCACCGTGCCGAGCACATACAGATACCTGCGACAGCCTCTGTAGTTGTGGTACGTATTTCAGTCAATATCGCTCAAGTAATAATTATAATCTATTTTATTCTACTTATATTTACATTTTGAAAATGTAGCGGGGCAACATACTCGCCTCTGAGATATCCAGTTTCCTACGTGCATATGGTGACACTCTGCCTCCAGGACAAGCGAGGATGATGAGGGGGTGGATCAGCATTTGGACTGGTGATGTAGTACCAGAGGAGGATGAGCCTGTGCAATGATATGTTTATGTGCAGTATTATATTTTGGATGTTTCTGAGATGTATATTTTGGATGTCGTAGTTTTCATGGATTTATATATTATTAGGATTTTGGATGTCGGAGAGTGGATAGTGGATATTGAATGTGGATAGTGGATAGTAGATAGTGAATGTGGATAGTGGATAGTGAATGTGGATAGTTGTGTTTGAAATGGATAGTTTGGGCCCAGTTCGTTTAAACGCCTTAGAACGCTAAAACTCAAAATTTCAAAATTGTAACATGATAGAAAATGAAGTCTTTAGTCGTTATCAATTCTCGGAATCGAAAAAAAATCAACAAAAACGTCAACGGGCCTAATAAGGCCGAATTGAGATTTGGTGAGGCCCATTACCTAAAAACGACATAAAACGGGTTAATAAGACCTTAAACATTGAAAAACTTGAAATGTAAAAGTTGTATTTGAGCATTACCAATATGACGGTTTCGTTTTTATAATAAAATAACAAAATGAACACTTCGAAATATCTAAACAGTCACTTTCACCTAGTAACGAGTTAATCTCAAGTATATAAGTCGTATAGTTTTACTCATATGTGTGTGATATCAATTCGTTACTCAAATAAACTTTACATAAAACTTTCATTAAATGTTATGAAACACTCAAATACTCCAAAATAACGACATTTCACATCTTCGTATTGTCCATATTGCTTGATTACTCGATATTTTATGAAAGTTTTAATGAAATACGCATAAAATATCGAGTAATCAAGCAATATGGACAATACGAAGATGTGAAATGTCGTTATTTTGGAGTATTTGAGTGTTTCATAACATTTAATGAAAATTTTATGTAAAGTTTATTTGAGTAACGAATTGATATCACACACATATGAGTAAAACTATACAACTTATATACTTGAGATTAACTCGTTACTAGGTGAAAGTGACTGTTTAGATATTTCGAAGTGTTCATTTTGTTATTTTATTATAAAAACGAAACCGTCATATTGGTAATGCTCAAATACAACTTTTACATTTCAAGTTTTTCAATGTTTAAGGTCTTATTAACCCGTTTTATGTCGTTTTTAGGTAATGGGCCTCACCAAATCTCAATTCGGCCTTATTAGGCCCGTTGACGTTTTCGTTGATTTTTTTTCGATTCCGAGAATTGATAACGACTAAAGACTTCATTTTCTATCATGTTAAAATTTTGAAATTTTGAGTTTCAGCGTTATAAGGCGTTTAAACGAACTGGGCCCAAACTATCCATTTCAAACACAACTATCCAAAGTTTTTACTATATACCCCTTCCTTTTCAAATTTTTCAAGATTTTTTGGCTAAATACCCCTTGCATCATGAAAACTATTTCTTTTTGCTAAATACCCTTTTCTTGTCATTTTTCGTTGTACGTCCCTTCATAAACTCGATTTTCGCGCCATTTTTATTTTTAATCCCGTTTTACTCGATTTTCGCGCCGTTTTTATTTTTAATCCCGTTTTACTCGATTTTCGCGCTTTTTTTATTTTTAATCCCGTTTTACTCGATTTTCGCGCCGTTTTTAATCCCGTTTTTATTGGGCTTGGCGGGGCTGAATTATTTGGGCTTGACTGGGCTGAATTATTTGGGCTTGGCTGGGCTGAATTGTTCGGCTGATGGTTTGAATTGTTGGGATGAATTCTACATCTAGCATACAGCTGGATGTCACTTATATGAAAATGAATGTGTTACAGCTACTACACAGCTGTAAGTCACAGCTGGATGACATAATTTTAAGTTATTGGGCCTTTGTTGTTGTGGGCCTTTTGTCTACACCGACCCAATTTTTCCCTAACCCTAGTAAAACTTCGGCTATAAATTCACTGCCTCAGTGAACCCTTTCATCACATTCTCACTCCGCCGTAAAATCTTCATTGTTTCAAGTTCTTACTCTGTAAGTCTCATTTTTTACTGATTTGGATAGATATCTTCATTGTTTCTAAAATGTTTTCTTACTTTGTATTACAGATTCAAACAAGCATGGCATCATCTTCATCCTCCCCAGTTCCAGCTGAAGGCACTCAGATCCAGTGCCCTAGTAGAAGGTGCTCAAAGACACTCACCGTGTTATCTGCTAATAACAAGGACAATCCCCATACGTATGGACGAAGGTTTGTTACATGTGATTGTAACTGGAGGATCATGTATCTGGAGCCAGAATACGACCCTCATCATCTCCGAGTCATGGCCAAACTGTTGAAGGAACACGCTGACATGGAGCTCAAACTTCGTATTTTTCACAGGTGGGACAAAGAATCAGCCTTATTCCACCTTGGAGTTCTGTTTCCCAATGAATATGGCCGTGGTCCTCCTTCCCCTGATTCCGATTAGGATGTAATGTTGTTATGTGTCTTGAAAGTTGTTACGTCTTTGCTAAGTCTGTTGTAGTTTCTGGAGTGTCTGTTTTAATTTAACAAGTAATCCCTTGTAGTGAATTCAGAACTTGTTTCATTTAACCCATCTAAAACATTAAAAAATAACAGACAAGACAATACTATAAAAAAGGAGTCAAGATATTAAAAGCATAACAGACATACAACAGAAGTCATCAACTAGAATTTCAAAAGGTGAAACATTCAACACATCCGAATTCACTACAGATCAACATCTATACTACCATAATTAATGCGATAGTCCTTCCATTGCTGCATCCTCAGCGCAAACCCGCGATCCAATCCATTCGCACTAGGATCCTTGAACATGCGCCAAACTCCAGGTACAGATGGTACCGGACAGTCTTCTCTAAGGCACACCTAAATTACAAAACATAAATACCATGTTAAGCATTAAGAAAATTGAGTGAAAATCACAAATACTTTAGTGAAAATCATACCGGTATGTAGTGATTTGCTAAGCCCACACGAGCCATTGCATAAATTTTCAAACCATGACTGGAGCATTGTTGATACACCTTCATCGGTAAGCACAAATATGATCGGACTTTGGATAAGTATATCAAACCAACCTGAAACTTAGTGGCAAATGCTAATCCAATCATGGGCATACTCATCCAGTATCTTTCAGGACATGGTGATCTGCTATAGTTGACCTCTTGAACAAGAGCGTCGAAGTTGTTTGCCAAATCCGGGCGTAGTCTGGTCATGACTCGTCTGTAGATATCACTGTTCTCTAACAGCTCCGTAGTCAGTTCCATACGAATGCGAGGATATTCTTGTTGGTGATGCCCCAACAACATGGCTAGTGACCGATATCCACAGTGTCCATCCGCCCTTACGTCTTGTGCATCTACAATGTATGGAAACATGAAGAGATCAACATTGTCAACCCCGAAGTCTACCCCACATTTCGTCATTGCTGGCTGAGGGAACTCATCTGTAAGAGTGCAACCTGATAATCCGAACCCCTCTCCACCAGTGCCACTTGAATGACCAAACGCCTCTGCCGCAGTGCACCCAACAACTTCAAACTCCCTCATTATAGTAGGCTCGTTGAAAGTAGGTTGTGCCGCCGTTGCTTTTCCCTTTCCCTTTCCTCTAACCGTCTTATTCTTCACCTTCGCAGCATCATTTTTCTCTAATTCTTCCCTTGCGTACTCAAACGCGCTCATCTCTCTCTCGGTTCCCCACTTCTTTCCTACTGCTCCTCTTGGTCTGCCAGGATCCTTGATTCCCGTCGGCTCCAACGCAAGACTTTGATGTGGATACTCCAACATTGTGTACAAGTCCGCTATCTGAGACCACTGACTTTCAGGAAGTTCCCCCTTTTTCCATCTATCGTTGAGCTCAATGAATCTCAACTCCCGCATGGTCTGAGGTACACCAATCTCTACCTCCCCGTTATCAAGTTCAATCCTATCCCATTGTAGCTGCCTCCAGAATCTGTGAATCTGATTGAGCTTGAATGGCTTCTTCTGAATAATATGTTGCACCATCTCGTGGATGCACGGTAGGCCTTGACATTCTCGCATCCAGTAATCTTCGCAATGTTCCTCATAATTCTTCGCCTTTATATCCTCCCATATATCCCACAACTTATGCAACGCTCTATCAGACACATTATGGAATAGATGCCGAAATATCAATTTCACTTGTGGATTCATTCGTCTGAAAACCCCGGGTGTCTTGATCCGATCCTCTTCCATGGTGGCCCTCACCTTCACAATCTGGCCCTCGGTGGCTGCATGGATCCTCACAACCATTCGATTAAAACCGCCTATACTTGAACCGATTATTTTCTTCAACACCTTATGCATTCCCTCAACCCTATGTTTTATTCATTCAATGTCGCGCTTAAGTAAAAAAACTATTACATAATAAACTAATAAATAAATCGGAAACGTTTAAGTAAGTTAAAAAAAAAAATTACCTGTTTGAGGTCCTCGTGAAGAAGTGAAGATTGTGTTCCGTCCATGCGCAAACAATGTTTGTCTTGTAAGGGATAAGCCACACCTTTTCAATGTATCCGACGACGCCGCTTCTCCAAGATGTTCTCAATCCTAGCAGTCTTTCCTCGTATTGTTCCTCCGTTCTTGATAGAAAAAGTCTCCATACTTGCGAGCACAACCTTTTCACCGATTCCTTATTTTTCAAAATTCTGGTAGCGTTTACCTCGATGTTGTGCTTGATATGAACCCAACACAAGAGGTGTTGAACCGGAAGATCTTTGAACACATATTTGATTGCAGTGATGAGAGCTAGTTCTCGATCGGTCATTATTGCAGTCGGCATTACTCCGGCATCCTCAAACAACTTTCTAAGCCTCTGAATTATCCACAAGTAGTGCATTGTTTCCTCCTTACCCGTGAATGCATATGCAATGTTGAATGTCTTATGCGTGCAAGTGAAACCGACAATCTCCACAAGAGGCATTTTATACCTGCATAATATATTTAAATAATGAAGGAAGAGGCATATGCAATATATTTAAACAAATTTTTTTTGATATACAACTATTATGTACCTATTCGTCTTGTATATGACGTCAATAACCACGACGTACGGAAACATCTTCAACAAGTGCAACGAGTCTTGATGGGCAAAAAACAAGATTTCCACCTCGTTTGATTTCTTCTTGCAGAGGGGATGCACTACATAGCTGCGCTCCTTAAAAAACTTCAAGGTCCATTGTGTAACAGTCAAATCTCCACGATCCTCAAAATGCATCTTCTGAATAAAGTTGGCGATTTGTTTTGTGGATGTTGTATTCCCTGGAAAGGCCGCACTCAACTGAGTAGCAATAACAGACGGCGTAGTCAAGCTGTTCGCACATACCGTCACAAATTTCACCTCATTCGGCGTCATTCGACCCATGTACGGATGGCCAATGAAGCTAGTGGAAAGCTTATGATTGTGTTGTCCGTATTTTACCTTCACATACCATCCATCTCTCGCATCCCTCGCCCTGAACCTATATCCTCGGATCTCAAACTTGCAATCCGACTTCTTATCCCTACTATCCCGCTCTGTATTAACAACCTCCTCTGTTTCGCCATCCTCTCTTTTCTTTTTCCCTGATCTATACACTCCAGCATGCGAGCACATTATATTCATTTGACGCTCATTGCTATGGCGAGTCACTAATACCATCATAAGTTGTCTACCAATACTCTGAACCCAACGCCTCAAGTGTTCCTTAGTAGGAAACGTTTCTTCGGTATCAAACGAATCATAGTAATCCATACCCTATAATTAATAAAAACTACCATATTTATCACAACTAAAACTTAAAACTACGAGTCCACATCAATCTAAACTATCACTTCTACAAATTATTTGCAACTAAATAACGTAAATAAATACGAAACGATTCTAATTAATTACTAACCGAAAAATCTCCGGCGTCGAAGTCTCCTCCTTCTTCGTCGGTATCGTCGTCCCACATCCCGTCGTCGGGTTCACTAAAATACTCTTTCTCATCCACGATCGCATCGTCTTCGTCACTCCCATGCTCGTTCTCTTCAACATACTCGTTCTCTTCACCGCTCCCATACTCAATCTCCGTCACATATTCAAACTCCTCACCATCACTCAAATTTGTAACTCTCCTATTTGACATTTTTGACTTCAACATCCATCCGAAGTTCCTACATTTATACACATACTACATCCCAAACGGTCATATTCTGAAAAAATAGCCGTTGGGATAAAAACAATCATGGGCGTACAGGCAAAATATACCCCAACGGTCACTTCTGAATTTGGACAAATAGCCGTTACACCAAATTTTTAACTCGTACGCCCATTATGGGCGTACGAGTTAAAAATTGTATTTCCCCAACGGCTATTTTCAAACGGCTATATTATTAAAATTTATACTGTACGCCCATTTTTGGCGTATACATAATACCGTATTTTGTATTTTGCCTCACAATCGATGTTGGAATTTTGCACTGTCCGCTTAAAACCAGCGTACGCCCATTTTGGGTGTACGATAATGTAGTGTGGAAAGTTGCAAAATATAGTGCGTATAGATTCAGCCCGCAAAGTTGTTTTATACATCATATGGTAGTTGATAAATGTTAAGGCTACTAGCAACTACGTACTTCATATTTCACTCAATTGACTTTGATTGTCTAGAGAATTTCTTCTTCTTGCTCTTGTAATCACCATCCGCCATTGATCTCTTTCTTGAAACTTTTGGTGCAGCAGAATCACCATTAGAACAC
This sequence comes from Oxyria digyna, assembly GCA_029168935.1. Lineage (NCBI taxonomy): Eukaryota > Viridiplantae > Streptophyta > Magnoliopsida > Caryophyllales > Polygonaceae > Oxyria > Oxyria digyna. The sequence goes on along the minus strand of JAPVLV010000001.1, from coordinate 57,521,049 downwards.
ATGTATCTACTCGTCACCATTCTTCCAGATCTTAAAGGCTTCTTCACTGATTTGTCTCCATCTTTGAAGAGCTCCTTTGGCTGAATAGAGGAGATCAACTCATCTTCCTTCACATCATATCTGTAATTTGAAACTATCCCTGTAGTAACCACCGGTTTCGAACTCGGTTTCAGTTCATCCACTTCTTCGATCTTCAAGAAGCACTTTTCGCCTGATCTGAGATTGGTTACCCGACGTGAATTCTTGTCGATTGATCAGCTTCCTCAATTTCGTGTCGGAGTATATCTTCGTCGGTCCGAGACTGACCGCTTTCCGACCTAAGGTCGTCTTCTGTTTCCCGCCGATCTAAGCTTGATTTAGGGTTTCAGCTATGGAGAAGGGCTGAAGGTGGTGAATCCGGGAAAACGGAGCCGGAAGGCGGATAGAATACAAAGATCTCATACTTGTAGATGAAGAGAGAGCAAAGGCGGTGGATGAAGAAAGAGGAGCGACGGAGAGGCTGAGGAGCTTGAGGATTGGTGAAGGAAGAAACTGAGATCTCAGGGTTAAGGTCATCCATCGAAATCTCCTATTTGACTTTGTTATGTTATTTTAGAGTTTTATTTATTTTTCACATACCCAAAAGATACTCTATATAAATTTTATTCACAATGGAGAGATTGATCTACAGTTTTTTTACTTGTCATAATTACATCACTCAAAGATTAAATAATACTAATAGTTATAAGTATCTTTTATTTTAGAAATAAAAAGAAAGAAAATAATTGGTCAATTTACATTATGTGTAAGAGATTTGCAAGAGAAATGAAGTTCTTAAAGAAGAAATTGCACAACAATCAATGTGAGTTTCTCTTATAATTTTATGACAATTTATTTGCTTTTCCTTTAAATTTAGAGTTTAAGAAATCCAAAGACTCCATTGTGGATGGCAGGAAGTGGACAAACCGGAGACTGAGGTGACATAATATCTACCTAACTACAATATAAGGGAGAAGCCAAGTCTCACAATTTTTTCCACCAAAAATATAATACTTAATCAACATTTTTTATTTAAAAAAATCTAAAGAAAATCACATAGAAGTTAGATCAGAAAAATTGGAAAACTCCACAATGCTCGCTCACTTCTCCACGATCTCTTCCATTCTGCTCCTGGAATTCAGTAAACCATGCTAAATTGTATCATCGTTCTAAATTGTGTCACCGTTCACTAAAGAGCCCTCTTCTCTCCCCTATATTCTCTCACTTTTTCCACCGTGAATCCAACCACCATCATCCCCAAGTTCATTCCCGAAGTATTCATCTTCATTGTGACAACAAAGCTGCTGAGCACATAGCTGCTAACCCCGTGTTCCATGAAAGAACAAAACACCTTAACATAGACTGCCACTATGTTCGAGACAAGGTACAAGAGGGATTCATCAAGACCATTCATGTCAAGTCATGCCTTCAGTTAGCAGATTTGATGACAAAGCCATTGGGGGAAAGTCAACACAAATTTCTTTCCTTCAAGCTTGGTTTAGTCGATTCTCCTCCTTCTCCAGCTTGAGGGGGGATATGAGAATATAGAATAGCTATAAATAACTTCCTTACACTTAGACACTGTAATAAGTTTTCTCACTCTCTTCTATTCTGTTGTAACTGAATGAGCAAAGCTGTTCTTCATCAATGAAATACATCTCGTTTGCCTGATATTGTTGTTATCTGCATTTCCATCCATGGATTTCTCAGTTAGTGAATTAGCTATTTTAATTTTAAGTTCATATGAATTGGAGATGAAAATATCTCCATATGAATTAGCTATTCTAACCTTCCGTAGCTCTGAACTATCTCCATTTAAAGTTTTCATACAGAAGCTTTGACACTTGGATTTGATAATTTTATGCTTTTATGAGTATTTCAAAATAACTTTCTCCATGTTGTCTTTGTATCAATACAAGTTTTAACTTTTAACTGCCTTTCCTATTCATGTCCTCAATGAGACGAAGTCATGTGTGGAACTGATGATAAACTGGGCAAGTTATTTGTTGCAACTTGCAACCATCATACTTTATCATTAATGCATGTGTAAATATGTTAAGTTTAGCGGCTGTCTTTTTTTTTAAAAAAAATTGTCTTTCAATTTTCTGCAGTAAGTATCATGATACTACGTACTGTTTGACCAAAAAAAAATGATACTACGTACTGTATTTGTTAACGTTGAAGTAATTAGGAAATGCCTCAATGGCATCCATGTCATTTGCCTCAAGTTCAAGACATGTTTATGAAGTTCAATTTTTTATGTGTTTTGTGTTAACATCTTCATTCTGACCCTACATTTGGTGTTATTTTTTTATGGTTGCGGTTTCGGTGAGAACAATTTTTAAAATGAGAACGTGAGAATGACTAATGTGCATCATAATATACTTAAATATGCATCAATGACTGTAAAAAAGTGATGCACATATACACTTTTACTGAAAGTTCTTCAGTTTCTCAATAAATATTCTTTAAAAATGATTGTTCTTCAAATTTGTGATGTTTTTAAGTTTGTCAATGAATGTGCACAAAATTAGTTCTAAATGTTCACCAATTTACTACTAATGTGTACCATTCTCACGTTCGTATTTTAAAAGTTATTCTCACCCGACGCTTTCCCATTTTTTATTATTTGTCAAAAGTTAAATTATTACTATTCAATATTTTCAAAATGTTATTAATATAATTTAGCTAACCAATTTTTTAGTGGCTCTTCGGAAAAAACATTTTTAACTATATTTTCATTAAAAAATAAGCTAGCTTATTGATTCAATAAGCTAAGATTTCAAGCTTTTTCCAAAAATAAGCTAGCTTAATAAACACTTACCCGAACAGACTCTTAATAGTCTCAATTTTGCAGAGGACAACGTGAAATTTATAGCGTGAATCAATTTTAGCCTCCGTGAATCAATAACATTTTGAAAATATTGAATAGTAATAATTTAACTTTTGACAAATAATAAAAAAATGGGAAAGTGTCAGGTGAGAATAATTTTTAAAATACGAACGTGAGAATGATGCACATTAGTAGTAAATTGGTGCACATTTAGTACTAATTTGATGCATATTAATTAACAAACTTAAAAACATCCAAAATTTGAAAAACATTCATTTTTTTATGAACATTTATTTAGAAATTGAAGAAAAGGTAAAAATTGAATATCTACATCACTTTTTCAAAGAATTTGCATCAAAAAAATTGATGCACATTTTAGTATATTTTGGTGCACATTAATCATTCTAACGTTCTCATTTTAAAAATTATTGTCATCTAAACCGCACCCATAGATAAATACCCGTATATGATATAGGTTTATTGGACACGAATATTTCATCTACGGTTACCACGATACCTGGCAGGGGCCCAATAAGCGGAAATAGCCCAAGTCCAACCATATTACTGGGCCCAAAAGAGCCGTTGGACGATTCGACAATTAAAAACGAAAAGGACGTGAACGTTGGAACGACAATCAATGATCTCCTCTTGGCTTTGTCCCACGCTTCTCTCTTGGCTTTTTTTAATCTTTTTCTAGTAGCTGACACACTTCTGATTCTCCCGCTGTTCGCCATTAAATTACCCCCCTTTCTCTTCAAACGGTCACCAACTCACTAGTACACTATAGTGTTGATTGAATTTCTTCTCCGATCTTCTCTCTTCCTCTCCTCACGGTCGCTAAATCACTTGAGATTTGGTATTTGTTGGGATTTTGTCTGTAATTCAGTCCATGGCCATGGCGGAAACCCTAGAATCGGACAAGTATGTAGTCTTAACCGAATCGGGCTCCACAATGGAAGATTGTGCCCTTCCGGTGAAGGAAGTAATTGTTGCTGTTAATGCGGTGGAAGTGAGTGGAGAAGGTAGCTCCAGGGCGGAGATTGATACGTCGGCGCCGTTCGAGTCCGTGAAGGAGGCGGTGAACCGATTTGGTGGGCTCGGATTCTGGAAGCCTAACAGTCAGCACCATGATAACGATATCAAGCATAAAGATAACTTCTCTACATCTGAGGTATATCAATTCATTCTGTGCAGGTTAGGGTTTGTTGAGTATGGAATGTCCACGGTGACTCTTTTGTTGGATTTACCTCTATCAATTTGTTCTTTCTTGTGTGAAAAATGGAAGATTGGGATCGTGTGTGTTTTGTTCTTTTAATGTTGAAATTTGAGTTCTAGCTTTAGTTGTTTGAAAATGACGGTGTTGGAGTAATTGACCACTTTTTAGTGTTGAAAAATGACCATAGTTCAATGTAGTTCGTAAAGAATATGAGACATAGAGTAGAAGTAAAAGCATTCAAATGTACTAGTTTTTCTGTTGAAATGTTTAGCTATGTGAATTCGCTTTAATCTCCAAATTTGCCGTCTCTTATTTGCTAGATAGTAAAAGATTAGAGATGGTAAAGGAATTGGACATAGACCAATAAATGACATAAGAGTGAATGCGAAGGGATAAAAAAGGATTTAACTGTTGCATGTTCTCATTACCTGTATTTTTCTCGACTCCATGAAGATTGGGGAATGATGTACACGTATTATGAAATGCTTTAGTTTCGACGTTCCAAGTGTGATTTCTCTTTGCTTTCTTCTATTCTGATATTCTTTTGTCCATTGCTGTACTGATAGTCGTATCAGAGAGAATGGGAGGAGATTGATGCTGCAAGTGTGGAAGAGCAGGCTGCCCAGTTGGAAAAAGAGCTAAGTATCAAAGAAAAGGACACGCTCAAAGTCTTGAAAGAGCTGGAGGCCACCAAGATGTTTGTTGAGGAGCTAAAGTTGAAGATACAAATGGCAGAATCTGCTGTCCAACCAACTGTAGATGTGAATCTGGATGGTAACGCTGCAAACTCGATGGTTGAAAACAAAGAAAACGATCCTCCTCCAGCAGAAGAAAATGAGAAATCTGGGGAAGCTCTGAATTCCTATCCTTCATCTGCACCTGGCTTGATTTTGATGGAGCTAAAGAAGGCTAAGATAAACCTCACCAAGACTACAACTGATCTCGCTCAAATCCGAGCATCAGTGGAGTCTTACAATAGGAAGATAGAGAAAGAAAGAACGTCTCTGGAAAAAACCCGTGAGAGATTGAGTTCTAATTCCTCAAAAATCTCTTCCCTTGAAGAAGAGCTGAATCGAACAAGAACAAAACTTCAGTTGGTGAAAGGTGTTGATGGAGAAAGTAAGGACATCTCAACTGAGCTTCAGAGATTGAATTGTGAAGCTGTAATGTTCAAGAAGCTAGGAGGAGCTGCCAAAGCAGAAGTCATGAGAGTGATGTCTGAGATTGAAGAAACAAAATCTAAGATCAAAACAACCGAGATCAGATTGATTGCAGCTCAGAAAATGAAGGAAGCAGCCAGAGCATCGGAAGCTGTTGCACTTGCTGAAATCAAAGCTTTAGAGAAAAGCAGCAATCTTGAAGAAAACACTGATCAAGTCACGCTGACCTATGAAGAGTTCTCATCATTAAAATTTAAGGCAGAAGAAGCTTCTGAAAACACCGAAAAAAGAGTAATGGAGGCAATGCATCAAGTCGATGAAGCAGACATGTCCAATTTGGAGATCTTAAAGAGGGTAGATGAAGCCATGGAAGAAGTGGAGATTTCCAAGAAGGCTTTAGAAGACGCCCTTAGCAAAGTAGACGAGGCCAACAAAGCTAAGCTTGCAGTTGAGGAGGCACTTCGTAGGTGGAGATCAGATCATGGTCAAAAAAGAAGATCAATTCATAACAACACCAAGTTCAAAATCTCAGGCCCTACCGAGTCAAGAAGGGATTCACAGATGCTCGATGTGAACGGTATCCATATATCGAGTGATGCCGCATCAGAACAGCCTGTGCTGAAGCCCACATTGTCAATAGGGCAGATTCTAAGCAGGAAGTTGCTGGTGGCTGAAGAGTATGAGCCAGGTAAGAATAATTGTGTAAGGAGAAAAATGTCATTAGGTCAGATGCTTGGAAAACAGAGTGGTGAGGTGTCTGCTTCTTTGAAAATGGTGGACAAAGAAAATGTAGGTGGTGGTGGTGGTGGTGGGTCTAGGAAGCAGCAGCTGCCGACGAAGAGGAAGAAGTTCGGGTTTGCTCGATTTTCGGTGCTGGTGACAGGCAAGCAGCAAAGCGCAAAGAAGAAGAAACCAACAACCGCGAAAATCAAAGTGCTGTAGTGTAATTGTCAGTGTAGGAGTGGAGATGATCATCTATCCTCTTTCATGTTGAATGTGGAGTAGTTATCCTAGGCTAATGTGTATTTAGCTTTGCTTAGAATTATTCTTTGTTATGCTAGGTTTAGGTTTCGTATTAAAGTTGTGGAACAAGCTATATACAGGTGTGTGCTTTTTAGTTGTTGGGTCAGTATCTTCCACTTATGAAAAACATTGATACACAACTTTAATGATGAAGTACTGTATATGCATACATGATACCATTTGTTTTTGGTAAAAAGCATACATAATACCTTAAATGCAAAACAATAACAATGTCGTACATATTTTCGGTAAATTATGCATACATAAAATACCAAAATTCTCCTAAATATGTTTACCAAAAGCATAATAAATTAGACTTAAACGGTTGAAAATGGACCGGGTGAAAAATGAATAGACCACATCCGATTCATGAGTTGGCATCCTCGCATCCGTAATGCCAGTTTTGGGTAAATACCCCAAATAGAGATTGTTTTTTAAGTTAATACACTAGCTTATTAAACACTATGAAATTACCCTAGCAGGCAACAACACAACACTTAAAGCGTGTGCCTCGTCGTCTTCATCAGTTTGTACAACTCCGAGAAACTCGCAAAAGAAGCAGATCTCGCCGAAGGCTGCCACCGTACGGTGACCGGAGGAGCTGCCTGGCACCGTCGCGTCGTGCTCAGAGATCAACGCCATCTCCGCCACCGGTTATATACTCACCTTCACCGCACCTCATGTCCCCTCACAAACGAATTGCCCTAGCTTCGCTTCACCTTCTCCGCCGCTGTCGTAGGGAACGCGGATTACTGCCGCAGTCGCTGGGATTGCCGTAATCGTCGGAATGCTATATGCCTTCTTGAGCTGTTGTATTTTTTTGGGCTCTCCACAAACCCACAATAATAAGGAAAATAAAATAAAAACAGGAAACGGAACCATGGAAGAAGGAAGGTCACATTCTGCACATTCACAATAACAAGTCAGAAAATAGTCTCTCGCCAAAAAGTGATTTTCACGAGATTGGAATAAAAAAAAAGTACTGCACACTCACATCTTACGGAATATTAGATTATACGGAGTATGAGATTGGAATAAAAAAAATTCAAAGTTTAGGTTATACAATAATTCATTAAATAATTAATTTGTACTTACCTTATTAATACTTAGAATTAGCGAGACTTATATCACTAAACTCGCCCATAGTATTAAAAATCCAAAAAGGTAACTAATTTAACTTGACAACTATTGAAGTATCAACAAGATTTTGACACGACTAATTTAATTGTTAACACGACTCTAAAAGTATCAATATAATCAATTAAACTGTCGACATAATTAATTAAAATGTCAACACCATTATTAGCTTGTCAAAAGCATATGAATAAATGAAGTGTCAACGCAATTAATAATTTGTCAACACCAATAATAACTTGTCAACAACACACAAATGTAGTGTAAACACTTCTGGTAAGCTGTCAACAACACAAAAATGAATTGTCAACAGCTTATCAACAACAAACAAATGAAGTATCAACTCAACTAAAAATCTGTCAAAATCACTAATAACTTGTCAACAACACAAAAATAAAATGTCAACACGACTGAATAATCTGTCAACACCAGACTAAATAATTTGAAATAATACTTTTCAAAACCACTAATAACTTGTCAACATGACTAAATAATTTCTGAACACAACTAATAATTTGTCAAAACACCACTAAAATCTGTGAACACTACTAATAAATTGTCAACACGACAAAATAACTTGTCAATACAATTAATAATTTGTCGAAACACCACTATGAGTTGTCAACAGTGCCACTAATAACTTACGACCAACACAAAAATGATTATCAACAATAATAACAACGTGTCAAGAACACATATAATTTATTCACAATACAACAAATTAAGTGTCAACACTATTAACAATTTGTCAACAATATTCATCAACAATCTGTCAACACTATAATTAACTGTCAACGCTAATGTATTCGGATTTCCATCCAACAACTATACAAAGGTGTTCATGAACATAAAACATAATTAAAAATTAAGTATCAATTATTCAATTAAATTAACGTTGTAAGTGACCACCACATCCACATGTACTATACCAAAAGGCAAATGACCTTGTAATCACTGCGGGAAATTCAATGCTCTCTTCCAGCGGCTACCCTCTTTCACTTCTTGTCTCATCTTTTCCATAGTTTGGGTCAATTACCGAAAATCACATGTCTAATAGGCCAATTTGTCAGAAATCACCCGCATAACAATTAATTACCGAAAACCACCCATATAAAACTCTCCGTCACCAAACAATCACCCGTCCTTACCTTCCATTTAAAATTCCGTTACATATTTACAGATTCAATCCAAACTTTTTATTTTCGTAAAGTTTCACAACATCTTTAAAGTTTGGGTAAAAGTTGTAATTAAATATAAAATTAGGGTAATCTCACAATCTTCTTCAACCTTCTCAAATCACATTTATCACCTTCTTCAAATGTCACCTTCATCTTCAATCTTGAAAATCAAAATCCAAAATCCAAACCCAAAATCTAAAATCAAAACTCTAAAATATGAAAATCAAAACCCCTAAATCTGAAAATCAAAACCCTAAATCTAATAATCAAGATCCAAATCTGAAAATCAAAATCCAAAAATCTGAAAATTAAAACCCCAAAATCTGAAAAATCAAAATCCTAAAATCTGAAAATCAAAATCCCAAATCTCTTATTTTTCCTTACAATGTTGAAATGCAGATGGTAATGAAGGTAAGGGAAGTGCTCGAACCGAGGTGAATCACCACCATTGGACACAAGCTCAAAGGCTTGTGAACTACTTTCCATCTCAAGCCAATTCTTCAAAGGCTTGTGCTGACAATTCTGCTCCCTTAATGAGCATGATGAACACATCCCACCAACTAGACGGAAAACGGTGGCCAAACTTCATTGTTGTTGTTTTTTACAAGGTTCAGCAAAAATCAATGAAGATTTTTCAATAACTCTCACTCAGCAAAATTCAAGGTCAAGTAAGAGATTTGGGGTTTTGATTTTTCATATTTTAGGGTTTTGATTTTGAGCTTTGAGTTTTGATTCTAATTTGAGGATTTTGATTTTCAAATTTAGTGGTTTTGATTTTCAAATTTTGGAGTTTTGATTTTTTTTTTTTTGATAAAGGCTAAAACCAGAGTCTTACCTTTGAACATGTAACAACTCCTGACCATCCTCACGGATGATCTAAAAAAGTCGGAATGTGAGTAGATCAGATCCGACGGAAGGAATATAGGTGTCATTGTTCTGATATATGAATCAGATAATAATCCATCCTAATTGCAAGGAATGACAATTTTGAGGAAATGTATGCTGATGTCATTTTGGAGTTTTGATTTTCAATGTTGAAGATGAAGGTGAGTGATAGACAGTATTTCATACACAATATCTAGTGGTTATTAGCTTAGTTTTGGATCGTTCAGGAGCTATTTCATATGTAATTATATGATCCAGAGCTGGAGAGAAGAAGCAGTGAATGATGAAGAAATATGAAGATTGAAGACGTCTTTCGAAGGAACCAAGTTAGAAGACGAAATAAGTGAAGAAGAAACTGCATAAGTGATTTCCGCGGGCAAGCCGCGGCCAGCCAGCGGACACGGATTTCAAAAATGCTTAAGTTTTGATGCCGCGGGTGAGCCGCGGGTTGACTCATTATCCGCGCCCGCGGATTTCTCTCTGAAGGCCGAATTTGTCTCCGAGTTTTCTTGTATTTCCTTATTTGTTTTCTGAACTATTTCTTTTATTTTGCTTTCCAGATTTATTATTTTAGTTTTAAAAAGCCTAAAGACATCTAGTTTTAGGTTACGTTTACTTTTCCTGAAGAACCCTAGTTTTCGCCTCCATGTCTGCGAAGAACTAATTTCCATTTGTTTTGCCTGACGATTGAAGCCTTTGGCTGTTTGGTTGTGAGATTCTAAACTCTATTTCCCTTTCTATCAGATTGTATTGATTCTCATGCTTTTCATCTTATTGAGTCGTATTGATTTATCTAGCCTGATCATCTAGGTTTATTAATATTGTTCATAGTGCTAGGATTTGGTAATTCCGGGTCAGAGTTCTTTATCTAGTAGCAAACACAAGTTTACATGAGCGGGTCGCAGTGCCTACTTGTGATTGAGAATTGATTGCATGCTTGTCTGACGGGTTGTCTGAATTGTATGTATCCTGCTGTATTCCTTTGCTTAATGCTTCTATTGAATTGAGTCTTGAAGGTCTTCAGATTTGCTTAATAGGAAGTTATACTAGTGCGGGTTGCGCTGATATCTATGTCTGAACAGGAATAGGAACAACGATAGATTGCATGAATTAGAGATATCTATGATCAACTTTGCATGTCATTGTGTGGATATTTGTTAGGTGAAACGCTTTCCCAAATATATTACCACAACTCCGGCTACTTGTTACTCTTATTTTCATTAGCTTTAGAACAACAACTCCCCCCCCCCCTTGGTTCGTTCGTTGGTAGTCATTGCATGCTTAAGAATAGATTACTTGATTCTCTTGGGATTCGACCCTTGCTTTCCTGCTATACTAAGTTGGTTAGTTATGTTTACTTTGATAGGCAAACAACGATTTTAGCCCTGTCAGTGAGCTTTGAAGAAGGTGATGGTTGAGATTTGAGAAGGTCGAAGAAGATGGTGAGATTACCCTAATTTTATATTTAATTACTATTTTTACCCAAGTTTTAAAGATGTGGTGAAAATTTACGAAAATAAAAAGTTGGGATTGAATCTGTAAATTTGTAACGGAAGGTAAGGACGGGTGGTTGTTTGGTGACGGAGAGTCTTATATGGGTGGTTTTCAATAATTAGCTGTTATGCGAGTGATTTTTGGCAAATGGGCCTATTGGACAAGTGATTTTCGGTAATTGGCCCTTTAAATTTAAAAGGTTATGAGAAATACAAAAATGGCCATGTCATCTTCAACCTTTTGATTCTCTTATCTAGCATCGACCTATTTGTTTTAAAAATCAGATCTAAAACTGAGGGATTTATATTTCCGACAAGGAAGCTCGTCAACAGACTGTGGGGCGCCCAACCCCACAACCCCCTTAGATCTGAGATGCGGCTGAGATGGGGGTGTTCGACGACCAAAGAGGAGCAACAGAGGGAGGTGCACCACCTTGTAACGGAGGAGCTGAAGCTAATAACCGGCGGTGGCGATGAAGCGGAGGTCGATCGGTCGCCCGTTGACGTCGAGGTTGTTTGCGAGGAGCTTTCGCCGGAGAACGGAGGCAGACAAAGGGAAATATGACGACGCGGTGGTCATAAGGTGATGAGAAAATTATGAGTTGGGGCGAGTGAGCGACGAACAATGCGTGTGTGGATGAGGTGGAGGAGGGGCATAAACTCATAACTTCATTATGTACGACAGAAGCATACACTTTAATGCCCATAAGACATTGGGCACAAATAGTTCTCCGTAATGAGGCCTCATCCGCTCTGATCCACCCAATAATGCGTGTGTGATCGGGTGGAAATTATTTTTAAGAAAATGAAGCAAAAAAATAGATATAATTTTGCTAAAATACTATAAACAGAAATATAATTCAAACTTCAAGTCTAACAAAATAGTAAAGATAGTTCAAATACATCAAAGATGTAGTTCAATTCATGAAGGCAATTTAAATATGAGTTTGTCTAATGTGTGCCCATTGACACACAATAAACAACTAAAAGGGAAAATATCTAGGCTCTACACCCTCCTAGAAAAATTGATAAACCCATCACAACAAAAAGATATCACATTTCCAATGAAATGCATTCCCTTTTTAGTTGTCTAATATGTGCCTAAGGGAACACATTAGAAAAACCCTTGAAATATAAGTAGATATCATGGTAATCTTGATTCTTCATTCACAAATCACAATACTCTTCAGTCCTCTCTTTCATATTGTTAAGGAAGAGTTAAAATAAGAAATTTGTTTGATTGTAATGTGAGAAAAGAGTACAGTCCTCTCTTTCATATTGTTAAGGAAGAGTTAAAATAGGGAATTTGTTTGATTGTAATGTGAGAATAGAATTGCATACCTCTAATCCCCCTTCTAAGTGCATATACATTACCTCGTTGGAGTGCACAACAACAAATTAGCAAAAGAACAAAGTAAGTGCTACATATATATACCAATGCTTCAAGTGCATATACATTAAGTAAAGGCTAATATAGTACACAATTGAGAATAATAATTTGAACAATTTAGGCTAATTTGTCATGCAATAGATTCATTTAAATTAAGAGATAATTAAACACTTTAGATACTGCTAATCTAATGTGTTATAGATTCATTTAACTTAAGCAAAGATTGGTACTCCCTGGTTTACCAATATATGTCTTTCTAGCCTTCTCTGTTAAAAATTACTTCTCTTTTTAGGTATTTTGACACATTTTCTACCAATTTTACCCCTATAACATTGAGTTACTTATTTTACATTTTATCTGTTCTTTAAATCTCTCAAAAACTACTTAATTTTATAAGGGTATAATTGTTTAAAATTCCAATCCTTAAATTACTTGTAAAATGCTAGAAAGACATTCATGGGTGAACGAATGGAGTATGTTATTTTGTAAAAAAAAATCAATTAGATATCTAGTAATAATCACTTAAATCAATTAACTAGGCTATTTCTAGCAGATAGACGGAGGGAAACATATCTTGTGGGAGGTTTTTCTAGCAGATGGACGAAGAGAAGTCCGAAAAGGTGGCGGGTAGAAGAGAACAATGCGAAGTCTGCTATTCAAGCATTAGATCTGAGTGGAATTGAGAGAGTGACAAACCAAGGTTGGAGGAGTGGAGGACGGAGCGAGACCGTTTGATGCGGGGATAAGCCGTTGTTGCCGATCTAGACACCAAAACTTGAACAGAAACTCGAAACAAAGAGAATAAGCGGAAATAGATATGAAGGTGATAGAAAGATAAGTCGAATGACAGGCCAATTGGAATCAAATCAAACAACGATAAAACCCTTCAAGTTAAAAACAAGAACCTTACCGAATGATGAAGAAACCCCAAACGGTTAAAAGCAAACACAATGGCTATGGAAGGCCAAGGCACCTGGAAGATGTTGTATGGAGACTCGATAGCACCAACTTTATGGAGGAGATTGACACACACAAGAACGACTAGGCGAGTTCAACAGCAATGCACTCTTCTCACAAAAGCTCTCTTTTGGGAGGCAAAAGCGATAAATTTCATTTTAATAAACAAAGTTTGGGAACCTAAAACAATAACTAGGACAAACCTTAAATAGGGTTCAAAGGCTGCCATAACAAAAGAAAAATACTAATTAAAAGAGTTTCCTAAAATGAAAAAACAAAATAAAAGAAATAATCCCGAGAACAATAAAAGCGAACAAATCTCGGAAACACTTCTGCAAAAATACCGCGGGTGCGCCAGAACTTGACCACGGGTGTAGTTATAGCTAGGGTGCGGTGGAACTCCATAATGTTACGAACTCTCGAGTACCGTCACCATGGGCGTGGGTAGGGTGCAACATGGGTGCGGTCAACCCTCCAAAATGCTCATCTTGGTTCGGGTATGTCTAGTCTTAAGCATAAATGGCTAACTCTAACTTCAATGATGGTTCATGAGGCGTCGTTGAGGCTTGTCTGGATGCTCCCGCATCATTCTCCTCTTCTTAAAAAGGATTCGACCTCGAATCAACTTGGATATGAATTGAAGACCAATCATCGTAGGGGTCATCCTCCTTTGCATGAAGCTTCCTCTTGATGGCCATAAGGGCATGGCTTTGCTTCGCTGGACCAATGACTTTACATTTTAGTGACATTGGGGACAAATTATTTTCTCTATTGGTAGATGAGGCTCGTGGTTGTTCCATAAAAGAGCAAATGGCTATTGTCTTGAGATATGTGAACAACCAAGGAGTAGTGATGGAAATGTTTCTTGGAGTTGTTCATGTTGATGACACCTCCGCACAGTCTTTGAAAAGAGCTATTAATAAGTTTTTTTTGCTAAACATGGATTATCGATCTCTAAACTTCGAGGTCAAGGATCAATTTAGACAGTTACAACATGAAAGCCTGGTGAAAAAGGTGCAAAATAGTGAAGTTCCTACTGTGAGAGGATTGAATCAAGAATGCAGCTTAATTCGACCAGGAGCTACACGATCAGTTCGGTCCTATCCTAAAAAAAACATGGTTGTCAAAACCCTAAAGTTGACGAGAAAAGTCATTTATTGCAGCCCAAGACAAGATCTCCCCACAAGGAATCAAATCTTCAAATAAAGAAAATCTTATCTCTTCAACAAGAAAATCAAGTTTGTTTTATTTAATTTAATTTTTAAATTTTGATGAGATTAATATCTCTTAGAGTGTATTTTATTTTTGATGAGATTAATATCCCTTCCACACCCGCGGGACTGCACTCGCGGTGAGCTTTCTCACTGGTTTCTGTTTTTGCATCTTCGAGCAATCCGATCCATTCCCGATCTTACCAGACCCCTCTCGACTCCGTCTTCGATCTTCATTGGCACAAGTTGAGACAAGTTAAGGTACACTTCCTTTTGGCACTCTTGAGTTCAAATTTGAGTCATATTAGTTGATTTGCATTTACATTCTTGCAGTCGTTTTGAGTATTTGCTTCTTTCTTTCGTTGAGTCTTTTGTTTTGAGTTTGAACCTTGAGTTGAAACCATTCCCCTACACTAGCCATCTCCATTACTACCATCAGTGACGGAGTCAGGAAATCTTAAAAGGGGTGTCAAAACTAAAGTAAGAGAACTGCAAGATATGTAGTTTAGAGGTGTAAAAAATAACGAGAAAAACGAAAACTAATAATAATTAGATAAAAATCAATTCATGAGTCAAGATGTCTCTTTCGACTACTCAAACGACATTTAGCCAAAACAAAAACTATTCAAACTACAGAGGAGATAAATCCATCTTGCGGGTTTTTATACTTTGAAAGCATTGAATGATAACTTCATTATCAATGCTTCTAAAAACATCCTTCTCCACGTAAGACACAAGAGAATATGTGAGAAATTTATCTCCCATCTTATTACGTAGATCTGTCTTTATAAGATTCATTGCAGAAAATGCTCTTTCAACAGTAGCAGTCGCAACCAGCATCACCAAAGTCAGCTCAATAAGTGTATATACCAAACAAAAAGTGGTATGAAGTCCTACCTCGACCATCTTCTGTGCAACAACTCGAACAGTTTGCAAGTTTAAAAATATATCATTATGTCTCACTTCATGGATCCATAGCTTTAATTTTGCTTTAAGTTCATAAATCTCTCTCTCTAAGAAGTCTTATGGATATAATTCTGCAAGTCCAAGTAATTTAGACTCACTAAAATGGGAGAATGAAGCTTTTTGATCAAGTGATGCAAAACATATGAGTAACTCGGTGCTTGTCTCTCCAAAATGACTCTCAGTTTCTTTGACAATTCGGTCAACAACCTAAGAAATCAATATAATATAAGTTATAGTGCTATGAAATAGCCTTTAACATATAGAAACAAATAATAATATAGTACCTAAAAGAGTATCTCAATACGTAGTTCGTCGTAATATTTCCTAGCATGTCTACAAAAATGAGTCGGTGCCCTATCACTCAAGTTCGGAATGATGATATCATTTATCAACACAAAACTTGTCGGTATCTTATTTCAAATCATCCCATCCATTGTCCCTTAAATCTTCCAATTTCTCTTTAGTGCTTTGAATCAAACTCGTATCCTGGATGATATCTATATCTTTTCATGGCAACATTTGTAACAAAACATTTGTCATCCCCAATACTCGAAGCATCGAATGAGCAACAAAAACAAATTCATAATTTCCCAATTTTTTACCCAAGCCACATGCTTTAGAACTTGCTTTGTCATCAGTTCCGTCTTCAAAGACATTTTGAAGGACTTGAATAATTGGAGACCACATAGATAAAAGACGAACAATGGTGTTATAGTGAGAACCCCAACATGGGATGGTGATGGTGGGTGGTGGGTGGTTCGTTGGTGCCGTAAGTGGTGGTGGAGGGTGGTTGTTCGACCGTATGGTGATGGTGGTGATGGGTTGAGTGAAATTTGGAAATGAAGGTGCTCCAAACTCCCATCTTTTGATATCTACAAACACAAATCAACTCAAGCTCTTGCACACAACCTAGAACAGACTCAAGAGAAAGATGAAAGAACGAAAAAGACTCAAAATCAATTTATGATAGCAACAGAAAGACAAGAAACTATAACTAACAAATTATTTTTTGTGTTTTTCTGATATTGGTAGACTGACGATGTTCTTGTAAAGACGATGATGGTGTCAAAACAACTCTTATACCAATTTGACAGGGATAAGCCGTTGTTTCCGATCTTGACACCAAAACTCAAACAGAAACTCGAAACAAAGAGAATATGCAGAATTAGATATGTGATAGAAAGATAGGTTGAATGATAGGCCAATTGGAACCAAATCAAACAACGATAAAACCCTTAAACTTAAGAACAAGAACCTTACCGGATGATGAAGAAGCTCCAAAGGATTACAACAAAACACAATGGCTATGGAAGGCCAAGGCACCTGAAGGATGCTCTAAGGAGACTCTATAACACAAACCTTATGGAGGAGATTGACACACACAAGAACAACTAGGCGAGTTCAACAACAATGCACTTAATGCACTCTTCTCACAAAAGCTCTCTTTTGGGAGGGAAAGATGATAAACGACAATTCAATAAACAAAGTCTGGGAACCTAAAACAATGGCTTCCCAAATAAAAGAAATAAACTAATTAAAAAGGTTTCCTAAAATTACAAAACGATTTAAGAAAAATAATCCCGGAAAAGTTAAAAACGAACAAATCTCGAAAACACTTTGCAGAAAGACCGCGGGTGCGCTAGAACTTGATCGCGGGTGTGGTTATAGCTAGGGTGTGGTGGAACTCCAGAATGTTACGAACTCTCAAGCACCATCACCACGGGCGCGGGTAGGTTGGAACATGGGTGCGGTCATTTCAACCCCCAAGAATGTCCATCTTGGTCCGGGCCTGGCTTGTCTTGAGCATAAATGGCTAACTTTGACGTCAATGAAGGTTCATTATGTGTCCTTGAGGCTTGTCTAGATGCTCCTGTATCACTGTTAAGTCTGATAGGGAAGTGACCAATGGAGAGCATGGAGTGGTGGGTTATCAAAGTTGGAGGAGTGGAGAGAGGAAAAGGAGGAGTGGGGGACGAAAAGGAGGAGCGGAGAGACGAAAAGGAGGAATAAATTTAGAATAGTGATCTTTGCGTATATTTTAATTTATTTGTGTTCAAATAAGGAAATGATATTATCAGTATAGTGTTTTGCTTTAATAGCTATATAGAGATTGAAACTTGTTGATGTGTCCGTGTCCTGCACGGGATAGGATTTATTTTATTTTTTAACATTGAAATATTAAAAACTGTAATATTTAAAATACATTGTTATTTTATATTAGTGTTTTTTAGATATTTAATACTATAACAAAAATCAAGTACATAGTAATTAGGTTAAAAAGTAATGACTACGGTCAAACATAAAGAATTGTACTAACTAAGATGATCAAAAGATACTTACCAATTAATTATAAATCTTATGTGGAATGATCATTTATCAAACCAAAGTTCATGAATGCGAAAATATTTTGTTGTATTGAAAGATGATCAACTTGTTGCACTTTCGTAGTTGTGAAAAATGTCATACTAAGAGGATGATGACAATAACGATAATTGAGATTTGCGTGATTGATTTTGTTATCTCCTGAAGAAGATGAATTTAATTATTATTCTCCCGTAGAGTTTTTTATACGTTTTGTGTCCATGGATGACTAAATGATTTTTCAAAGAGTTTCTTTATGTGTCATGTTTTAATGGTGGTATGCATAACATTTTTTTTGTTACATGCATAAATATTGTCACTAATATTGCCATTAATATTGTCATCCTTTTATTCCATGCAAACGTTTGTTTTTTTTAAATTTTAATTATCATTGATGCATCATGGATTGAATTACTAACTAATTAATTAATTATATATTTGACCATTTCATAAGATATGAAATGGTAGAGATTCATATCAAGTAATGATAGGTATATTGGTAGCTAGAGATTCATATCGTGTAAACTAATTAGTGTATGGTACATAACTGTTTCCTTTTATGTTTTTATGATAGTATTCATGATTAAGTATATGAGATTGTATACATTTCAATGTTATATACATATATATGTACACATATATACATATATATGTACACATAACTCATCACAATTATACAGTTGTTCATGGTTTTACATGCATATTTTTTATGTGACCTCTTATCATAGTATATATTATATATGCATGTATTATCACATGATAGTATCATATATCCACTTGTTACTCAATGCTGACAATTGAGATTTCATGAGATTTTTATTCTTGATGAAATATTAAGGAATGTCTACTCGTAGTATTTATCATCATATTTGTTATGATTGTTATATTGTAATTCGCACACTATAAGTGTTTCCTGAAGAAACAACTTGATATGAGTTTTAAATGTCAAATTTATGGCTAGTAAAATTTTGGGAGAAACATGCAAAACTATAATTCGGGTAGAATTGTGTTATGCATGAAATTAATTATCATCAACTACACGAGATCAGTACAACTCTGTTCAGTTGGCTCTTTGCTGCACCAACAAATCTTCCCTCCTGGATTCATTATTTTGTTGTATGTTTGAAGTTGAAATGTGTTGATTATTATGTTCTGAAACGTGAGTTAAATAGAGTTGAAGGTTAGTGTGTTACAGCTAGCCCACAGTTTTAAGTCACTTACTTGTCTTGAGTGTGTTACAGCTAGCACACACCTGTAAGTGACTTCCGAACTAAATTTGATGGGTCAAATATGGATTTGGATTGGATCAGATAATGGATTATTGGGCTTCTTTCTGTTTAGTCGATTTGCTTATGTGTTGAACTCTAACAATTGCAAACAAAATAGAAGTCCAGTCTTATGCATTAAAGTGAGCATTCAAAACACAATCACAATCTAGTCATCCAAACACAACAAGACATGTTCTTAAAACACAAGAACAAACCAAATCCAAACAGTAACTGAAACTAAAAACAACATGAATCCAAACTACTCGAGGAAAGCATAGAAGCCATCCAAAGTGTGACAAACAACGTTTTTCATTCTCTGGTACTGCTCTTCATTATCTGCATCCCGATACATCTCCAAATTGTACACAGAAGTCTAAATTGCCTACAGTCAAGTACGATAAAAATGAAGTAAAACAATGATTAAGTTGTAGATTTAAAGAATTTGAAGATTAATGACATACCTGCATGAGATGCTCCTTAGTATACGGAGAGATAATGAGATGAGTATGAGCCAAGTACCACTCCAAGTAATCGTCAGTCCAGAGAGATGGAGGATCTGCTTCTACACCCATGTCCCATAAGCTTACGGATTAAGTATTTACGATTGTTTCCACACCTTCTAGATTTAATTGGCTGAATGAGAGGGATTGGCACACCTTGAACTCGACCAAATTGTATGCAAACTCTTAGTGGCATGTGAGGCTCGGTTTATCCAGAACATGCAAGACCTCATGAAACAAAGACGGGCGAAGTTCTTCGCTATGCAGATCAAGGCATCCATACGGTTGCCACTTAACCTATTGTACATGAATCAATAAAACAAGTTTAAATTATAGTTAAAAAATGAACAAATAATGAAAATATAACCATACCCCTTCTACGCTCAACATCTCTAGCTCCTCTCTGTAGTTGCGACGATTGTCCGGTCTTTCAGACAAATCAAATTTCGCTGCATATGGCATTGTCTCATCCCACTCATAGTTTTGTGGAGGGGGAAAGGGAGGAAAGTACAAATAGATCCAACCCTGCATCATCAAACACAATTAAGGAAATACAAGGAAAGAAATTCATATCAAAACATATAATAAAAGACACACATACCATCAACAAGGTGTAACAGAAAGACATCGTTGCACAATCTCTGCGAGAGTATTTACCCAGTTGTCCATACAAAGCACCTGAACCCCAAGACACACCATGGACATTTGTCATATCATTAACCCATTCATGATGAATCAACTTGATCATGTACGACGAGTTGTCGGGAAACAATGTCATTCCCAACAAGTATGTCAACCAACTCTTAGCGATTGAAACCTGATCCCTAACGAAATTCCTCTCCTCATCTACTCTCATGCATTGTTCCCTCAAAAGGCCCGGTGAAATTTCAGTACCAACTTTGACTCTTGGATCGGCTAAATTGAAACCAAAAGACGTCTTTGCTCTGTTAACCATTACACTCTTCGTGTCAGCTTTGCCAATTCCATCAGCCGATGTGCGAAAGCTAGGGTTGTTCATTATCGGATAATTCCGGATCGGATCGGATCCGAAATTCTCGGACACGGATATCCGAAATATCTATACAACCTGTTTCTTAAAAAAAAAATCACAAACTAAAATAGCATCCTGTAAATTCGCAAATAAACCTCCAGTTAATTTGCAAATGAATATCTATTAGACCATTAGGGTTTAATTCCCAATTATAAAAAATGAAAAACGTAAAAGAATGGTCAATGACTCAATATAGTGGACTAGTGGTCGGAATATGCTATTGCTTATTTGCTTGCACGGTCCAATACCACTAATTATGGTGGGCTTGATCCAATTCAATGGGCTAGAGTCCACTAAGGCCATATGTTATTGATCAAATTCGAAAGTGGCATATTTTTATTATATATATATATATTATTTATATGTATAATTAATTATTATATCAATATAAGTGGCATACCCCCGGATATCCACAGGATACCTAATCCCGATCTGTATCTGATCCATTGATCCGGAAATTTATCCGGATCGGATCGGATACGAATACATTATCCATTGGATAAAGATGTTTTTGGATCGGATCAGCGGATCGATGGATCGGATAATTATGAACACCCTTAGCGAAAGCCCATGCCCCTTCCATTTATAGGGATACCTAGAATCTTGTTCACATCCAGTAGGGTGATTGTCATTTCAGCAAATGGCAAGTGAAATGAATTTGTTTCCCTCTGCCAGCGCTCAACAAATGCATTGATCAACCCTTGGTCGTGGTTGTGATACATGAGGGATTGCAAATGTGACAAACCAGAAGCTCTAGCCAACGCAACCCAAGGATATTCGCCCTCTAACGACCACTTTTTTAAGCCTTCTTTTCTGACCGTATTTCTCAACTGCGGTCTCTCCTATTTATCATATTTTAAGTTTTAAGTACATTTCAATCAATTAACAAATCATTTAACAATTCAAGCAATTAATTACTTGTACATGGCCTCGCAAATTAAGCAAATAACAATTCATCCAATTCATGCATATAATAATTCTTGTATCAAAGCATGCAAATTATGCAATTAACAATTCAAACGAAGGTGATAGCTTTACTTACATGTCCTTGCCAAACCAAATAAGCAGTGTGCCCACTGAAGCTATACAACAAGTCTATCTACTTAGGATCTCCAGGTACAGGAAATTGTAATTTCGGGTATATGTCGTCGTTTTCATCGTCTTGTTCGTCAAGATTAACCCCCCCCCCGAAATGGCCCTCATACTGTCCTTCAGCCTTGCTAGCATTTGGATTGCCATTTCGATCCTGCTTGTTGAAAGGTTTGTTGATGACCTACTGCTTCATCCCATGCTAGTTGCGGAGAAGGGGGAAGGGGGAACCCACATAGGCATCTATTACAAAAAAAAATACATTAGTAAAATGTACAATTTTCAATCATAATCTATAAATTAAATTTCAAACTAATACTTACAGCACTATACGGACTCCGAGTTGGATCTTGTGCCTCATAGGTTGGAGTCATGGGAATATTCTGTAATAATAATAAAATACATAAATTCATAATTTAATAATAAAAATACACTAATATAAGTGAATTATGAAATTACTAACCATGCTCTCATAAATGCTCGAATAGACATTAGGGTCAGGAGACCCATACCCTTGTTGTGCATGCCAAGAAGGGACCTCTTGACTTGCACTTGTACCCTCGTCGGCTCTTCTGCCCCTCTTCCTCGGCTTCGGCTGATAAGCGGGCCTCTCTCCATCCTCAGTTTCTTCTCGATCTGATTGCGGACGTTCTTCCGCGTGCTTCTTGAAGACGAATGCATTCTATATTGAATATGCACATTTTTTTGTTAATTTGCAATCGCATAACAAAAATTAAATTAACAACTGAATATGCACAAACATATGTGACGGATATGCAACAAAGATTTGTCACAGATCTTACAGTTACCTTCGTCACGAAGGTCTCTCAAAGATTCGTCACGAATCTTGCACAGACCTTCGTCACGAAGGTTCACCAAACATTCGTGACGAAACAGACATCAACCTTCGTCACGAAACCTTCTGTAATCTTCGTGACGAAGAGTTTTGCATATTCAGCACCAGCAAGCATTCGGTGAAGAAGCAAATTGCACAAACTTTGCACAAGCAAAAAAACAGTTTTTCCAACTATCTATTACATTAGCCCTAAATCACTTCATTTCATATGTTTCTTAACCGAAATCTCAAACCCTAAATCACAATATATACACAAAATTTGGGGATTATATCCAAAATTTTGAAACAACACTCAATCAAACATAAACAAAGCACAATTGAACTAAAGTAAGATGCTTAATACACATACCAATCCATATGTAATCACAACATATCAATGATTTTGACATTTCATCTAAACATAGAACATTAATCTCAAACTAATACATAAAAGAGTATAGAAATTACCTTATAGAGTTTATTTGATGATTTGTGGTGAAAGAGTTGTAAAAGATTAGGAATGTTGTTGTTTGGTGTTCTTGACGGCCCAAATCGATAAATAAAGGATGGAGACGAAGGTGAAATAGGGTTGGGTGAAAATTGACTTTTATAAGTGAAAAAAGGGCCTTCGTCACGGAACTATGTGAAACCTTCATGACGAAACTTCTCAAGACCTTCATCACCAAACTATTATAAACCTTCGTGACGGAACTTTGCATAACCTTCGTGATAGAACTATGAATAACCTTCGTGACGAATCTAAGCATGTGCTAAATGAACAAAAAGGGTGTGCCAAATAGTAAAGCCCGACACATAGGTGAATTGAACGTAAAAGCGAGATGTGCCAAAACACCGCTCTGTTTTAGTATATGTATACGTATAGACTAGGAAACCTAATACTCGAGTAGAATTCATTTTAAAAAATGAGGGATAAAATTGTTTTTTACACATTTAATTAAAAGATAATCTAATAGAATAATTAACTCGGATGAGTTTTGGTTAATGATAAAGATTGGCTTATAATAATAAATAGGATTAAGGATTATAATTTATAACCTATGGTACAGTTAGACTTGTTAAAAGTGTACTCAACATGTTGGGTCGATCGGATTCAGAAAAAACTCGATCCGAAAAGCTTATGAAACCTCAGGGACTCACGATCCGTTGGATCATATCTGGATCGACCTGAAACTCACCGAGGGATGCGATTTTTACATAATAATTCATTGTATTTAAATTGTAAAAAATGTTATTTGATTTAAAAATATTATTTGAATTTTTATTTTTCTTTATTACAATAAAAAATCGAACACTCGTAGCTAGAATTGGAAAACAGGTCATACGGGGCAGGTTTCAGGTCAAGCGGGTCGACAAATTTCCGGGTTGGGCGGGTTCGGGTGGGGTTGATCCAGCGTGCTTCAAAAGTTTGAATTTTTTTATTGTAATAAAGAAATAAATTTTATATAAATTTTTTAATAATAAAATGATCATAATATATTATTATTTGATAAAATATATTGTGATTTTTTAATTTAAATAAAAAAATCTGTGAAAAATGGGTCCCTAGACGAGTTTTGAGAAGTTCGGGTTTGTCCGGGTTTAACCAACGGGTTTCATAAACTTTTCGGGTGGAGTTGAGTCGGGTTTTGACAGGTCTACTTGAAACGCATTGGGTTGATTTGAACCCGCTTAACTCAAAATCATTTTTACTCGCTTGATCCGAACTCGTTTGGCACCCGAACCCGTTTGACCCGAACCCAACCCGCTATTTATCGGATCCGGTGCAAAAACCCTAAAAAATAAAAATACAAAGTCTTTATTTAGCACACCCTAAAATTTTATTTAACACACCCACACTTTCGTCACGAATGTATAAGAGAGGATCTTCGTCACGAATGTATACCAGGCGATCTTCGTCACGAATGTTTTCATCCATAGATTCGTCACGAAACTCAGAAGGACATCCGTGACGAAGGTAATGGAGACATCCGTGACGAAGGACATGGAGAATTCTGTGACGAATGTAGGCTATAGTTGAAAAAGTGAAGCTATTATGTCTAATCCACACCAACTACATTTAATTACCATCAAATATTCAAACCAACTTCATCTTCAACCTTTTTCACTTCATTTTATCCACATTTTACCCCAAACACTCTCATTCAAACACAAGATTATATTGAAAATGTCAAATTGGGATGACTACATACACCAAAATGTTGATGAAGGTGGTCCATCATGGGGGAACTACAATGAGGTATGTTATAGTTGTTTTTAAATAATGTACAAGTTAGGGTTTGTAGTAAAATTTATGCTTTTGTAAGAAATTGAATATTTTTGAAGTTAGGTTTTGTGTTTATTGTGTGAAAATCATGTTGTAATATAGAAAAGATGTGATTTTTAGGTGTTGCACTTGCATACAATGAGCATGATAACAACATGTTAAAATAATGTTGAAGTTAGGGGTTGTGAGAAATTTAGTGTTTCTGTTGGAATTTAGGGTTTGATTCAAATTTAGGGGTAAAAAAGTGGTTTGTGCATTCTGAAATGGGGTAAATAAAAGCTTCGTGACGGAAGTAATGAGGACCTTCGTGACGAAGGTATGTAGGACATTCGTGACGAATGTATTTGCAAATAAAATGTGCAAATTTGTTTGTCACGTATAGTGTCCCTTGATTCGTGACGAAGGTGTCTATGTTATTCGTGACGAAGATGGTAAAATAAGGTTTCTGAGTGTATTTTTTGTGTATTTTTTTATTTTACAGTATAATAGTCCAATGTTCAATGGTTTAAACAACCTATCGATCAATTGCAATGTTTGTGTGGGACCTGAAGGAGTGCCTTCGTTTGATCTTGGTTTTAATTTTGGTAATACGCCAATAGTCTCTCAACTTAATCCTCCTCCATATCATTCCCATCAAAATGATTGGTCCAATGTTCCTCAATATCAATCCGTATCGCAACCATATCAAGACATGGAGTATTTCCCGACTTTGAAGACAATACCACAATTTGACAGTGTTGTGCATTATGAGGAGCCACATATATCATCGGATTATTCAGAAGTTTTCGTCACTGATAAGATCTTCAGCTCAAGAGAAGACGCAGAAAAGTGGGCAAGAGATATTGGAAAAACTCATAACTTCATGTTGAAGGTTGGTAGAACCGACTTCAAAGGGAAGTTCGGAAGGTCTTGGCTTAAATGCGAGCGTAGTGGACAGTACAACAAAGAAATGTGGTTGCAAATTTCAGATTGCATGTAGAGAGACTGAAAAAGGGGAATGGATCTTAAGGGTTGATCAAGGAACTCACAACCACATCATTGGCCAATCCTTACATGGTAATGCATTTGCTGAAAGACCTACACCAGAGGAGGAAAAGGTGTTACTAAACATGAGGAAGGGAAATGCTCGACCAATACAGATGTTCACAAGGCTCAATGAATCTCCTGACAACATGACTAAGAAGTCACAAGTCTACAACTTTTGTAACAAGTTGAGAACAGAGAGGGTGGAGTGAAGAACTGTGGTCCAAGAATTCTTCTATCGTTCGAAGGAGCTAAACTGCTTCGTAAGACATAGGAGCGGCGAAGTCACAAATAAGATCACATATGTGTTCTTCGTAAGCCCATAGTCGATGAAACTGCTTAAGGCGTTTCCATATATAATGTTGATCGACGCAACCTACAGCACAAATCAGTAAGTATAATTAAGTTATAAATTATGTTCTTCGTTTTTACTACATATATTCTTATAATAATGTACTATCTTGCAAAGGTACGGCATGACCTTCATAGAGATTGTTGGAATAACGTCAACGTGGAAGAACTATGTTGTTGCTGGGGCTTTTGTGTCAGAAGAGAAAGAAGAAAACTATGTGTGGTGCATTTATCAATTGGCTGAGCTGTTTAGGGTTGTTAAGATGACGCCAACTTGCTTAGTCACCGATCGGGAGAAAGCTTTGATGAACGCTTTGGATAGAATCTTTCCATATTCTACTTTCCTCCTCTATAGGCGACACATCCAAAAGAACATTGAGGACCATGCTAAGATAGCACTGCGGTCAAAAGCAAGGGGGACCAATTTTGCAAGTGATTGTCTTAACTTATTCAAGCAGTCGACGGATTTGGCATACAACATAAGGCTGGGGCGTATTGAAAGAGATTGAGTAGAATATCCATATGAGATTAGTTACCGGAAGAAGAATTGGCTAAACCCGTACGACAATAGATTTATTTCGATCTATGTGGATAAGATCTTTACATTAGGTTCCAACACCACAAACAGGTTAGTGATGTTACTACGTTTCAAATTTGAGTTATACAATATATGTTATCTTTTCTTTCTAGCTATAAATTATTGTTTTGATTATGCGGGGTTGAAAGTGAACATTCTAGCTTCAAAAATTATTTGTCACTGCCAAGCCAGAAGATAGACATTGTGTTTGATAGATACAATTCGAAGATGCGCAATCAGATCAAGGGGATCTTGGGTTCTTTTAATGAAAGTCAGCAAAAGACTGTAAGTAACATTACAGAGGTTGATCTCTTCAAGCTTCTTAAATACAGAGTGTCTTTTACTTGCTTGAGTCACGTGATTACTGAATACAAGAAAGGGGAATGTCACCTTATGACCAACACGAGTGGGCAATGAAGTGTTTGGCAATAGGTAATCCTCAAATGACCAACCTCCAAGAGTCAGCTCGTGTGAAAAAGGGCAAGGGACAAATGCATTCTATACAACCACAATTTTTTGCCAGTTTGTAATCGCATAACAAAACAAAAAAATCAACAACTGGATATGCACAAAGACCCGTCACGGATCTTACAGTAACTTTTGTCACGAAGGTCCCTCAGAGATCCGTCATGGATCTTTCACACACCTTCGTCATGAAGGTTCACCAAACATTCGTGACAAAACTGAGGTCAACCTTCGTCACAAAACATTCAGTAAGCTTCGTGACAAAGCAAATTGCACAAACTCAGCACCAGCAAGCATTCGGTGACGTATCAAATTGCACAAACTTTGCACAATTTCAAGTAAATAAAACAGTTTTTTCAACTATCTATTACATCTATACATATACTAAAACAAAACGTTGTTTTGCCACATGCCGCCCTTATATTCAATTCGCCTATGTGTCGACCTCTAAGCTATGCTACATCATCCACCATGTCATCCTCCACGTCATTCGATTTTATATTTTGATATATATCTTTGAATTAAATAACTAAAAAAATCAAAAAGATATCTAATAGGTTATATAACAAAAAGAAATCTAGATTTTTATCTTTTATCATATTATATCTTTATCTTATATATATATAAATATATATATTTATCTATTATTATGTTATCAATCTAATTAATTAAGTTGAGTTATTAATGAACTTAAACTATAACATAAATCGTAAACTATAAACTATAATCTATAAATTATGGAAAAAGATCACATGAGAAAGCTTATATATGTTAAAAATGAGGATGAATCTCAGCCACATGATTAAAACAATGAAAAAACTTTAAAAAAAAACGGCACGGCCGAATAATTCGGCAAAAATTCGGCCGAAATTGGATCAGGAATGCATAGTTTTTTTGTCCCGTTTGAACACATACGTTTTCACTAATGAACACAAACGTTATCACTGATGAACACACCGTACATACACGTATGAACACCCATGTAATTTAGGTATAAACACATAAAAACAGTTCTTTTTCCACACATAAATTTGTAAGACTATTACACATGCATATATGCGGTGTTTCACATGCACATCTACGTTGTTTCACATGCACATCTACGTTGTTTCACATGAAAATATAATATGTTTTACAAGAACATACAATTTAGAGTTTTTTGTATACATACTTTGTTTGCCCTGTTTGAACACATGCATTGTCCCTGATGAACACATAAGTAATCAACTATGAACCCACACATGTAATTCAGCTATAGACACATAAAAATGATTCTCGTTTTCAAACATATATTTGTAAGACTAATAAACATGCATACTTGCGTGTTTCACATGAACACGTGTGTTTTCATAAAGACACATAACTTAGCCATTTTTGTATATGAACACTTTGTTTTTCCCGTTGGAACTCATACGTTGACACCAATGAACGCATATGTAATTAAATATGAACACATGGTTCATCCACATATGAACACAAATTTAATTCAGCTAAAGACACATAAAAGTGATTTTCGTTTCCACACATAAATTTGTAAGACTAATACACATGAACACATGCGTTATTTCACGTGAACACCTGTGTTGTTTCGTATGAACACGTGTGGTTTCACAAAGACACATAACTTAGCCATTTTTTCATATGCACACTTTGCTTTGCTCCTTAGTGTTAAGACAGTGACTTATCCACAAACACAGTTTATGAGTTTCACACTTTCTACTTTTGATGTTCATGAACGGGGATGTTCTCAATATTCAGTATGAACACATATGCCAAGACATATGAACACATTTTGCTTACGAGACGAACATAAGTAGATTTAAAAATTAACAAAATTATATTTCACTTTTGATATTCATGAACATATAGGTTCTTCTATCTAACAGACGAATCATATGGCTAGACATATGAACACATATATGTCTGGATATATGAACACATATTGGTTTGAAGATGAACACAACTAGATTTAATAATGAAGAAATATATATTCCAGTTTTGATATTCATGAACACATATATTCTTCTCTGAAAGATGAACACATATGGCTTGAGAGATGAACACAAGTAGAATAATGATTAACAAAGTTATAATCCACGCGTGATATTCTCAATCTGTTAGATGAACACAAATGGCTAGACAGATGAACACATATTCCTCAAGCAATGTACATAAAAAGAGTTAATCATAAATATATTTAAGTACTAATATTTACAAACAACAAACCTACTTTTTACATAACTTGTCCACTAAACTCAACAATTAAATCTCCTAACTCTTCTTCCTACCACCTCCCTTACTAATTTGAATTTCTTCCATAATAACGATCATAATTTTTTTTTTCTAGAGGTTACAAATCACTTTTGCTCGAAGAGGGAGTTGGTGTTTTTCTCTTTTCAACTTTGTCTTGTACATATTTGCTTCAGAGATCCCATATCACCAATGGATATTGTCCCATGAGCTAATTTCTTCACTTTTGGTTTATCACCTATAATTCATAAATGTTAGGGACACAAAAGCGTTAGCATATGAACACATGGGACAATTACAGAAGGACACCTTTTCATGCACTCATGAACACACACAATAATGTTAATGAACACAAAATGCATGACATCTACACATACATATTAAGTTCAATGTGCACGCAAAAGCATTATTATCTGAACACATGCGCTTTCACCATTGAACACACGTGGCTTAGATCATGAACACATGTTTCTTAGATGATGATTACCTATTTTTCTTATGAATTGCACATACATGAATTAGTTGATGAACACATACATATTCTTTGATGAACACATATAGCTTACATGATGAACACATATGGCTTACATGATGAACACATGTCTTTCATACTAACATAACATACATGACCTACTTGATGAACGCATACATATATTTTAATGAACACATACATATTAATGCACATAAAATAATTAGTATATGAACACATGTGCTTTCACCAATGAACACACGTGGTTTAGATGATGAGCACGTGTTTTTCGTATTATTTGAATATACATGAATTTGTTGATGAACACGGACATATTCTTTGATGAACACATATGGCTTACATGATGAACACATGTCTTCCATATTAACAGAACAAACATGACCTAGTTCATGAACACATACATAAATCGGTGTTAATTATCACAAGATAGCTGAGATTTACACACGCATTAACCAAATACTCTTGTCAATATTTTCATATGAACACATACAAATTAGTTATCCACACAATCATCATGAACCACTAGTCATCATGAGATTCGCATGCTTCTTAGTAAACAAAAGCACGAACACGTGAACTTTCACAGAACAAACATGACCTAGTTCATGAACACATACATATAAATTGATGAACACACACACATAAATTGATGAACACATACATAAGTCGGTGTTATTAATCACAAGATACACGAGATTCACACACATTAACCAAATATTCTTATCAATCTTTTCATATGAACACATACGAATTAGTTATCCACACAATCATCATGAATCATCGGTCATCATGAGATTTTCATGCTTCTTAATAAACATTGGATTAATAACTTGAATCTGGATCTTGTTAGGGTTACTAGTATGAAATCGAAAGACTAGTACCTTGAATTTGGACCAGTTCGCACCATGCTTTGTCATCTTACGCTTCTAAATTTGATTTTGTTCTAGTTAGGTCAGAGAACTTGCAAACCTACAAGAATTGAGTGCAAATTGTGAGAAATCGTGAAGAAATTCACAAACCACCGCTTCTTCTCTCAGATCTGAGCAAACGACTTTGAATTGCGTTGAATAAGAGTGGAATTTGGTTGCAATTGCTAGTATCTCAGCTCTCAACTAGCATGGAGACTAGCTTCAAATTTTGTCGACATGGAAGAAAGTGAGAGGGAGGGGAGGGGAGGGGGGGGGGGGGGGGGGGGCTTTTATAGGCGCGTGGAAGCCCTAGAAGCTATGTAGGGAGCTCTTTGAGCTGTTGGATTAATTCCATCTTACAGATGGAATTGATCCTTAGTCTTAATACTAAGGGGCATCCTCATGTGAATCAAACCTATAAATTATAAACCATAAAGTATAAACTACAATCTATAAATTAATTAATAGTATAAAATATAAATATATTATTAAAATATTTATTACATGTGACCCCGTACATGGTACGGGAACACACGCTAGTTAGCCCTAAATCACTTCATTCCATATGCTTTTTAACCAAAATCTCAAACCCTAAATCACAATATATACAACAAATTTGGGGATTATATCAAAAATTTGAAACAACACTCAATCAAACATGAACAAAGCACAATTAAACTAAAGAAAGATGCTTAATACCTCCATGACGAATCTAAACATGTGCTAAATAAACAAAAAAAAGTTGTAAAATATTGTCATTAGGGATGGAAATGGATCGGGTGGTGGGTGGATTTACCCATACCACCATCCAATCCGTATAAAATTTTACCATCCAACTCATCCGTCATCCGCGAAACTCTCAATCCACATCCAATCCATCGGGTTGACGGGTGGATTGGGTGAGATATGCGGGTTGTCTTATTTTGTATTCTAAAATGTATATAGCATATAAAAACAAAAATATAAGCATACGAAAGAGACACATTTAATTGAACGAATATTCGACCATCAGAGGAGAGGAATGGAGCAAGAGAGGAGAGGAGAGGAGAGAACTCATAACTAAAATGAACTAGTGTTTATGGCCTTGGAGAGAACTAGAAGAACAAGATATAAACATTAAGGTTACAATTAAGTTACAACTTAAAATAGTTTTTTAATTTTTTTATCATATAAAATATATATTATATAATTTATAGAAATAAAAAATCTTTTATACATGTTAAAAACTATATGGATTATGTGGGTAGGATCGGGTCGCGGGTCATGGATCGTGGGTTGGATGAACCTCAATCCATATCTGCTCCATGATTCATCCATCAATCCGTTGATCCATTAGCATCCGTTTATCTTAGGATTTCAATCTGTATATTCAAATCGGGTTCGTGGATGGATCGGACATCCGCGGATAATTTCCGTCCTAATTGTGGTCGTTGAGATTTTAATCTATTAATATACTCCGTAAATATTTTAAGAAAAAAACTGAAAGGAAAAGGATAAAGAAAAGAAATCAACCCCCAATGAAACGAAGTGAACCTCATAGGGAAGCAACTACTCCGTACTATTGAAGTTTAATCACTGATAGAAACAAGCCGCCCTCAATCCAGACGAGTCTTGTTCGTCCGGTAACAGGAACGGTAATAATACTTGGTTATATTTTCAATCGTTAAATAAGGTTTTGATTTTCTTTTGATGGCTTCATGTTTGAGCCCTTCTGGGTTTTTATTGATTCCCCTTTCAGAAATTCCAGATGCACATCTCGTAGGTTGTTGCATCGGGGTTTCCTTATTTTCAGATCTTATTCATGAATGATTCCGATCGATGTTTATTTTAATGAGGGCGATGGTCT
This sequence comes from Oxyria digyna, assembly GCA_029168935.1. NCBI lineage: Eukaryota > Viridiplantae > Streptophyta > Magnoliopsida > Caryophyllales > Polygonaceae > Oxyria > Oxyria digyna. Next base: position 57,488,287 of record JAPVLV010000001.1, on the reverse strand, counting down.
TTATTTCTCCTAGGTTTATTGCTTGCAAATTGATGGAAATTTCAGCTTTTCTGTAGTAGTTTTAAATCCAGGAATCTGTTCCAGCAGAAAATTTCATGAAGTTGGTTAAACATGTAAATTAGTTTCGTAAAATTGGAACAGTACCCTAATTAGCATGTTGGTCCTATGATTTTACCCTCGCCTTGTTGTGAAAAGTAATTAAGTTTGTTGATTTTGTTGCAAAATTTCTACAAAATTGAGGTTTACCCTGATTTTCAATGTGAAATTAAGGGCTTGTTATTCAAATTCTTGTTCTTTTCAGGTACCATGGTTGTGAGATTGGGGCTTCTATTTGTGTTGTTGTTAGCTGGTAATTGCGCATCTAAAGCGAGGCCTATCGCACACTCTGATTTCTCTGGTACTCCATTACTGTCTTAAGGTCTTTTTGTCTTTACACTCACAGATATTACATCACCATGCAATTGTTAGTCCGTGTTATGATAGTTTTAGTATAAATACCCCACTGTAATAGTAAAAGGGTATCCAGAAATAATAATCCCATTACCTTCCTAATCATCTTTTCTCTGTCTCTACTAGTCTACTTCCTACCTTCATCTACCTGGTTTTCTTCCCTTTCTTTCCCCTGTGGTTGATTCATGCTTAGCCATAGCTAGGACATGACAAATGGTATCTAGAGCCACGTTGCTGCGCCCATTTTTTTTTATTAAGAAAATTTTGAGCTAACTGAAAGACGATGTCAACCCACACGACAAACTCCAAGAGATTGAGCGCTTTATTGTGAAATGAAGTGCTAAAATGGGTGGCGACTGCACATTGCTTGTCAAGATTAATCCCTATCAATACAGAATTTCTTGGGAAGAATTGGATCAAATATTTTCATGGATTGGAGATGTAGAATACATTGAAGTATTCGATCATGGCTCTTCGTTCCACACAAGAATTCGTTTTAGGGAATCAGATGCTGCTGTCAAAGTGTTTATGATGGTCGGTGCATTTACAATGGTTGTTGCCGAATGGACTATCTTTTGAGGTCCCATTCAGCGGTCAATTGTGCAAGGCTGAAGCTCAAGTTGAAGACTCCAATGAGCGATGAAGACACTATGGAAGTCGAACCTTGCAACCCAACTGATCAACCTTGTGGAATTTCTGAGTTGCAATCAACCGTGATGGAAGATGAAACCCTCCAAATGGATCTTTGCAACCTATTCTTCTCTAATCTTGTCCGAAGTCCAACCAAGTTGAAGATAAATGTTAACCCTCTAGACATTATGAAATCTAATTTTTCGTTGGATGGAATTGATGTTGCTCGAGTTGTTAATGAAAATCCAACTGACGTTTTGGAATTTAGAGGTGCACACAAGGTGCTTGGGGAAATGACAAAGATTGATGTGGAGTGCATTGGGTCTTCTTTTCAATTAAAAAAACTGAAACCCAAGATCTTGTTTACTTCCACACAACGATTTATGGGCGATCTATATACCCCTTTCCAAGAACAGAATAGCATTGAGTCAGTGCAAAGAAGCACCAAGGAATGGATTACAGACTCACACCAGCAATAAAGAGCGAGATGAGTCCTTGCAAATTAAGCAACCATCAATAGAGGTGCCTTCAGATATTAGAGTTCATTCAGACATTGATGGGAATCTAGCAAATTGGAAGTTATATTCCGATCCTCTAGAGCTTGTACTATCTGAATTGGCATTTGAGGACACAAATGGACTGATTATTGATTCAGTTGATTGTAGTAAGGAATTAGATTTTGTATTTGCTGATTCAGTTGGACTCTTTGGAACTGAAATTTTGGGAATTATTAGTGCACACAACTTGTTTGAGAGAATGCCAAACAGGGGAACTGAGATAAATATCAGTAGGCTATCCGACTTCTCTTGTAAATGGAAGAAATGTTTGCCAGATGTTGAGAATCATGATGAATTGCTGAGTCGCTTTGAAATTACTTTGTATTTGATCCAGGAAAAAGCAATGAGCTCTCATTTTGATTTGGAAAAGCTGCTGAGATGTGCAAAGTTTATGAGTTACTTCCATATTTTGGAAAAAGGGACACTGGTGAGGAGTGGCGGAGCCAGGAATAAATTTGAGCAAGGGAAAGAGGAATTCCATTGTTTTTAGATGGAGAAGAGCAACTACATCCTATCTTGGTTCTGAGTTGTTGAAGTCTGATGACGTGTTGCAAGCCAAATGGGCTCCCCTATTGTTCAAAGTTGTGGATGAAGTTTGTTTTGCTGAGGTTTTTTTTTGCTAAGCTTTGAAGACAAAGCTTCTCTATGGAGAGATTAATTTGATGTATTGGTATATGGTATAGTTTTACTATAAATACCCCTATTGTAATAGTAAAAGGTATCCAGAAATAATAATCCAATTACCTTCCCTAATATTTCTTTTTTCTGACTCTACTCCCTTCCTTCATCTACCTCTCCATTTATCTGGTTTTCTTTTCTTTCTTTGCCCTTCCTTCATCAATTGCATATGCAATTGCTTATCATTGGGGTTGATTCATGCCTAGTCATACCTAGGACATGACAGTCTGTTACCACGTAAAAACAATTCGGCGAATCCTGCAATGGTGGCGAATTTTCTGATATAATAATGTGATATGTCAGGTTTGGTCAAGAAAGTAGACTTCTGCAATTTATGTGAAGAATATTCTAGTTTGGCTCTTGACTACCTCACTCAAAACCAGACTCAAGCAGAGTTTTTTGACGCGCTGCATAACGCCTGTTATGAGTTACACACTCTCAAGGAGCAGGTATATATATATATATATATTTCATTAAAGGGACTTGTTTTCTAGCCTTAATTTGACGGTCTTATTTCTTTGATCTTTTCCTATTTGGCAGTGCCTCACAATGGTGGATCACTATGCAACCGTTTTCTTCACACAGATTTCGTCTGTGCAGCCTGATGAGTTATGTGAGAAAGTGAACTTGTGTCAAGGAGAAAGGATTGCTTCCCATTCTGTGAAAGAGAACGGTTGTGATGCTTGTCATCATTTTGTTGATGAGATCATCCTCAAACTAAAAGATCCTGAAACCAAGGTTTATTCTTGCCCCATGTAAAATCACATCCTGAAAATGGATACACATGATATGCCGTCTTATGAACATGTTTGTTTTTTTCTTTGGCAGTTTGATGTTGTAGAGATTCTGCTTAGAGGTTGTAATGCTGTGGAGGATCATTGGAAAAGGGTCAAAAAGGTAATTTCACCCATATCATTCGTTGTTAGGATTCAGTTTCCAAAACGAGTATTCTTAACCTATGAGATATCGGTTAAGGACCGTCTGTTACAGTTACCCTGAACTACTTCAGATTTTGAACAAACTCGCCTCAAAATTGAACATTTTGTTTTACCAATTATAGTGCAAAGTGATGGTGCACAAATACACGCCAATTATCCTATCAAATGCAGAAAAGTATCTGGAGAAGACTGATATATGCGCTGCATTCCATGGCTGTAGTCCTGCGGCGGTATCCATTGTAGAAAACGAGTTTACTGCGAAGATCATGATGGTTACTTCATCTTGAAATGCATCAGTACTTGGTTTTGTGTTGTATATATTCAGATACAGTTACACAAACTAACAGTTGAATGGCTACAGATATACTATGTGCTGTATATATATTTAATCCTCTGGTATTTGAAACATATGATTTCAAATACCCATGTATTTTTGTGTTGATCATATGAGCAATTTGGATACATTGCAAGTTGAAAGATGCCATTTTTTCATTTTCAGCCACACCTTTGGATCATTAAACGGATATAAAGGTACATACGTGTTCAGGAGTTGGTATTATTTTTTTAAATGGTGGCTGCGTAAGAAACTGACATTTTGTGTACAAAATGTACACAAAATGTTGATAATTCAACGTTGGGGAGCTCAATCGTTAATATAACATGGAGAGGGAGCTAGGAAATAAACTATTTGGATTTATGCATACATATCAACATATATGGTCACACAAACTTTGGAGTTGTATTTCATAATAAGATTCTTCAACATGATTTGTCTCCTAATTGCCAAAATAATTAAGTGGTTACAACTTACACGACTATCAACAGACAAACCCTTTAAATTAGACAAGTACGTACTAATGGTTGTTAAACTTGTCTGGTTGCAATAATATTGGTCCACTAGGTCATTGCCCCGCGTAATGCGATTTATTTTTGTTAATATTTGACTTAAATGGAAAAGATTCATGTGAGAATGAATTATTATTGTACGAATGTACGAATGGAAAATTCACGTGCACAATCTTATGTAATTACATGCATATTTTTGTATATTCACATGCACATGTGTGCATGTCTTTGACAATATATGAAAAAATACATATACATGCATGTAAATGTGAAAGATTGTGCATGTTAATTTTTTTTTTTGGTAAAAGGAGAGGGAAACTTACGCGAGATTGTGCATGTGAATATAGAAGGTTGTGCGTGTGAATATTGAAGGTTGTGCATGCGAATGAAAAATTCGTATATTCGCACCATATTAATTATTCTCACAAGATCCGAATCCTACTTAAATATTATTTATCTATATATTTATGTAATATTTTTTAATAAAAGAGTAGATATTTTAATTAATTAAATATATATAAATTTTAACATATTATTCTTGTCAAGACTTAGCCAAATGACAGTCTCAAATTGTTGGTGCTCCGATTGCTTTATTAGTGTACGGATTGGAGACGAAGAGCGAAGCACATGAAGGAGTGGAAAGGTAAAGATTGTACGGAGAGTATATGGTTTCATTAGTCATTTGACTTTACTTTGGACAAGGCGTGAATGAAGCATCTTACTCCGTAATTTTGTTCTGAACTTACCTAGGAAAGGTGTTATCTATATTAATTGTTTTTTTTCTTTGTTTGCACGAGGAATTGTTTGATTATATTATGACGATTCATGGCTGAGTCAATATGGTTCCTACGAATTGTTTACGAAATAATTAAAGTTAATAAACGTGAATAATCTAAACTACATGGACTTAAAATTAGAGAGGATCGAGGGATCGAGCTGCAGATGACGCATCATAATCATAATCATCATAATACATACTCTCTCCGTTAATAATTACTTGTGTCCAAATCATTTGTTAAAAATTACTTGTTTTTTAACATAATTTTACACCCTTTTTTATAAATTTACCCTACTATTATTGATTATTTCCTTTATTCTCTCACTATTATTTCCTTTATTCTCTATGTCATTACTTAAACTATGAAGGGTATACTTGTCTAAAATTTTGATCAATAAATTCTCCCTAAAATTGTTCCAGGGACAAGTATTTTTTAACGAAGGGAGTATAATTTTTGGGGGTGGTTGAAAAATATTCACCCATTATATTCACAAAGATATTCCTCATTATATTCATCTTGGGTTGAGCTTTGAGCTTTTGCTTGACCCACCGAAAAAATCCAATATACTCACAAAGATATTAATCATAATAATATATCTTTAGTTGAGACTTTGTTTGATCCCTCGGAAAAAAAATCCTTTCACGTAATAAAACGTACTTTGAGTAAGTGGTAAAAAAATATGTTAACCCATCTACGTGATCCCGCACCAACATATAAATATTAATATATTATTGTAAAATATTATCTCAATTATAGAATAAGCTAAATACTATACACGTACACAATACCGTATGTAGATGGAATGGTCATCCATCTATGTACGCCATTATTTTGAAATAAAAGATTTTAAGTATTCAAATGTGCCCCATAAATATAAATATTTAATGTATTAGGGATATGGAACTACAGAAATTTCATAGAATTTGATAAAGACATTTTTGCCACAAATCAAAAAGATAAGGGTCTATTTCATAATTCCTTGAAAAGTAATCAAAACACCATAAAATCATATCTCTCAGCCGATTTGCCCTTCAGCAAGATTGATTTTTAACAAATCTATCAAACCTTCAAATCTATCTTTAGTTAAAGATATTTAACAAGATAATAAAAAAGATATTGACAAACGATAAAGATTAGACAAAAATCATTATTATATATAAATAATATTAAAAAGATATGATTGTAGGTTCAAATTAATATACTAATTAGATATATCGAAAATATTACAAATATTAATTAAATTTATCTTAAAAAATTCATTTGGCTCGTGCGTAGCATGGGCGAGTAAAATATAGTATATATAATTTTTGGGTGGTTGAAAAATATTCACCCGTTATATTCATCAAGATATTAACCCATTATATTCATCTTGGGTTGGGCTTTGGACTTTTGAGAAATCTTGGAATTTACGAAAACTTGGAATTTAAAGTTACGGGATTTTGGATAAAATCTATCTCTTTTTTTTTGTTAAGGAAAATAATATATCTCTTAATTTGTATTTGTAATCATATCATATCATATCATATCATAATATATATAATTTTTGGGGGAGGTTGAAAAATAATCACAAAGATATTCTCCATTATATTCATCTTGGGTTGGGCTTTTCCTTGACCACCAGAATAAAAGTCTAATATTAAAATTTACATTTTTTAAAAAGAAATTTCCACATATATTTTTGAAACAAATCTATTACTATTAAATTAAAGATTATCTTTTAAGAAACTACATCAATTTATTTCCTAATAAAAAAATTATCTTTTACTGAGTTAAAAACAAAATTATATTTTATAAGGATTATATAATTGAAAAAATATTTTTGGGGGTGGTTGAAAAATATTCACACAAGATATTTTAGAAAGAAATTTCGACATATATTTTACAAACAAATATATTACTATAAAATTAAATATTATCTTTTAAGAAACTACATCAATCTATTTCCTAATAAAGATTTTATTTTTTACTAAGTTAAAAACGAAATTATATTTTATAAGGATTATATAATTGAAAAAATATTTTTGGGGTGGTTGAAAAATATTCAACACAAGATATTTTAAAAATAAATTTCCACATATATTTTTCAAACAAATCTATTGCTATTAAATTAAAGATTATATTTTAAGAAACTACATCAATTTATTTCCTAATAAAAAAATTATCTTTTACTGAGTTAAAAACAAAATTATATTTTATAAGGATTATTTAATTGAAAAAATATTTTTGGGGGTGGTTGAAAAATATTCACACAAGAAATTTTAAAAAGAAATTTCCACATACATTTTTCAAACAAATCTATTACTATTAAATTAAAGATTATCTTTGGAGAACTACATCAATCTATTTCCTAATAAAGATTTTATCCTTACAAAGTAAAAAACAAAATTATATTTTATAAGAATTATATAATTAAAAATATTTTGTGGGTGGTTGAAAAATATTCACACAAGATATTTTAAAAAAGAAATTTCCACATATATTTTTCAAACAAATCTATTACAATTAAATTAAATATTATCTTTTAAGAAACTACATTAATCTATTTCCGAATAAATATTTGATCTTTTACTAACTTAAAAACGAAATTATATTTTATAAGGACTATATAATAGAAAAAATATTTTTGGGGGTCGTTGAAAAATATTCACACAAAATAATCACAAATATATTTATGAATATATTCATCTTGGATTGGGGTTTTTCTTGACCCATAAAAAAAGGTTCAATAAAAAATAAAATATTTCCTTTTATAATGGAAAATATTAAAATTAAAGGATATAATAAAAAAATAACGATAAATCAAATTTAGAAAAATGATATTTTATGAACTTGATAAATGATATTTTAATAGAAATAATTTTTTTAAGGCTCATATAATTGAAATAAATTAATTTTCACAAATGTTTTTACTAAATAAAAGAATTTTAATTTTTTAAGGGTCATATAATTGGAAATAATAAATAAAATTTTCTTTAGATAAAATGTATTATAAACAAAATAAGCCAATATAAATCACATCAACTTATTAAAATTACAGGTTATGATAGAAAAAATGATTTATAAAATGTATAAATAACATATTTTCTGAATAAATAAAAAAGAAGCAGATTTATTTAGCAAAAAAAAATTAAATCTTAACCTAATCATTTTTCGGTCACATTTTTTGACCTCTTATTTGATAAAGGGAAATTAGATATGGCAAACGGGTCGCGATTGAGTTCGGATGGAAAACGGGTTTGGGTTAAGCGGGTCGACCATTGGTCGAGCTCGGGTCGGGTCAACCTAGTGGGTTTCAAATGTTCGATAGTTTTATTGTAATAAAGAAAATAATATTTTTATTTATTCAGAAATAAAATATGTGAAAAGTGGGTCACTCGAAGAGTTTCGAGAAGTACGGATCGGTTCAGGTTTGACTCAAACAGATTCATTGTTTGGTAAGTTTTTGACAAGTCTATTTAGGATATAATAACATATAAATTCAATATTTTAATATAACTATTTGATTTGTTTCCCCATGCTAGAAATATCTATAATGACAAAGAACTTCATTAGTAAATATTTGACGCTAAAAAAGATTAATTTTTATAAATTTCAATATTTCTTCTTTGGTAAAATAAAATTATATGATTATTATATCATGAACAATAAATAACAAAATATCCTACAAAGGTATTCTTTAGTAGTAACCTAAATTTACATAATACAATACGAAAATAAAAAAATCTCAATTTTTACTTTAGATAAAATTAGTCTCAACTTTTAAATCAATAGAAAGTTAAGAACCCCAACTTAAAATTTATAAACCAAAAACAACTTACAATTTCAATTAAATATTTTCTAAATTCAAAGATGAATGTTTTGCAACGTACATAAAACTATTATTATGTGTCATGCTGTTATCGAATTTTCTTAATTTTTAATGAAAAAAGTCGTTTGATCTACATTTGGTCTTCTGGTAAAAGTTGAAAATATTTTAATTAGTTTTTCCTAAACAGTTAAAGTTTAAGCCTATATTTTTCCCGTGTCGTGTATGCATTTAGTATGTTTATGTACTTTATTATTTAATTTTTCAAATTATATTTAATTCTTTTAAAGATATAACAAAATAGTTGAACACAATAATAAATTTACAAATTATTATCCAGATTCAAAGTAAAATATAAGTGAAACATACGGGACAATGTTACACATTCTAATTCATATTTATAGAGTACTAAATTTTTATTTATTAAAATTCATTTGGCTCGTGCGTAGCACGGGCAGGAGGGACTAGTCATAATCATAATCATCATATCATAATATATATATAATTTTTGGGGGTGGTTGAAAAATATTCACATAAGATATTCACAAAGATATTCATGAATATATTCATCTTGAGTTGGGCTTTTGCTTGGCCCACCGAAAAAAAGTCCGATATAAAAGTTCACAATTTTTTAAAAGAAATTTTCACATATATTTGATCAACCGGAAAAAAAGAGCCCAATATTAAAATCTACATAGATCTTTTATTATAATAAACAAACGAAACTATATCTGATAAAATATCAAAATATTCATATAGGAGTACTACGTTTTTAACATACAATAGATATTCTTTTCATAAAAGTAAAAGAAAAAACTATACACAATCTAGGACTGCCTTCGAGAAACTTTACACCATATGCTATATCCTATCCTAATCTAATCGTAATCTTATCTTAATCATTTCCTATCCAATCATCATAATCATAATATATATAATTTTTGGGGTGGTTGAAAAATATTCACACCGGAAAAAAATATTTTCATAAAAGTTCACATAAGATATTCACAAAGATATTCATGAATATATTCATCTTGAGTTGGTCTTTTGCTTGGTCCACCGAAAAAAAGTCCGATATAAAAGTTCACAATTTTTTAAAATAAATTTTCACATATATTTTATCAACCGGAAAAAAAGAGCCCAATATTAAAATCTACATAGATCTTTTATTATAATAAACAAACGAAACTATATTGGTTAATATTCATAATTTTAAAATAAATTATATCAAAATATTCATATAGGATTACTACGTTTTTAACATACAAGAGAGATTCTTTTCATAAAAGTAAAAGAAAAAACTATACACAATCTAAGATTGCCTTCGAGAAACTTTACACCATATGCTATATCCTATCTTAATCTAATCGTAATCTTATCTTAATCATTTCCTATCCTATCATCATAATCATAATATATATAATTTTTGGGGTGGTTGAAAAATATTCACACAAGATATTCATAAATATATTCATCTTGGGTTGGCTTTTGCTTGACCCACCGAAAAAAGATCCTTTATTGAAATTCATTTTTTTTAAAAAAAATTCCACCTATATTTTTCAAACAAATCTATTATTATTAAATAAAAGATTATCTTTTAAGAAACTATTCCACATAAATTTTTCAAATAAATCTATTATTATTAATAAAAGATTATCTTATACGAAACTACATCAATCTATTTCCTAATAAAGATTTTATCTTTTATTAATTTAAAAACAAAATTATTTTTATAAGGATTATATAATTGAAAAAATATTTTTTGTACTTAGTATTTCATAAATTTATTAATTTTATAAACGAAATATTCATCATAAAATGGGAAAAATATGTTACTAAAGATATTTGTATATTATATATTCGTACAATAATTGTACAGTATGTCATGAATTTATATTCTCTAGAGATATTAACAAATTAAATCTTTATCAAAAAAGAAAAACTGTATTTTTTATTAGCATACTTAAAAAATTCAATATTAAATACATACACAATTTTTAGTTAGATAGATTAAAAGTTAAATAAACAATCTTATCCTATCATCTTGGGTTGACCTTTTGCTTGGCCCAACGAGAAAAAAAAGTCAAATATTAAAAATCAAATATTTCTTTTTATAATTGGAAAAATATCAAACTTATAAGATATACTGAAAAATATTTTAGTTGAAAAATGATAATAAAATATATTAACTATAACATTTTTTACACTACGTAGATTGTGAGTTTGTAGTTGGAGATTACACTACAACTTTGCAATAACATACTCAAGTTATATTAAATTTTATAAAATAATATCTTTAATATTGTTATATTGTACAGTATGTTACTATATCCTTTGTTCATGAATTTTATATTCTCTAGAGATATTATCAAATAAAAATCTTATCAAAAAGGAAAAAAGTTTATTCTTTATTATCCTACTAAAAAAATTCAATATTAAATACATACACATTTTTTAGTTAAACGGATTTAAAGTAAATAAACAATCTTATCCTATAAAACAATATATTTTAAAAAGGAAAAATAATAATTCCATCATTTATAAATATGCTATGAATTCATATCCCGTGATACACTCAAATGACAATAAAATAATCTTCTACAGGCATATAAAAAAACATCTTATCATGATCATCATAATATATCATCATATAATAATATATAATTTTTTGATAGGAGGAAAATATTCACCCAATATAGATATTAGAGACACTATATCGTTATGGTTACTAGCTAGGCTTTTCTCCAATATATTCATAACGACCCTCATCAATATATTCATCATAATTTTTGAGCATTTGCTTAGCCTACTGGAAAAAAAACTCCATATTTTTATATCAGTTTTCTGAAAAGTTGTATAAAATATACAAAATTTGTTTTTAGATTAAAAAAGACTATGTTAATATATCATATTACCATACATCAATATACAATATACAACATACATTTTGATATTATTAAAGTTGAATGAAATATATCATAATCCTATCCTAATCCTATCATATCCTATCATAATCCTAATCCTAATATATATAATTTTTGGGGGTGGTTGAAAAATATTCGACAAGATATTCATGAATATATTCATTTTTGGTTGGGCTTCTGCTTGGGCCACCGGAAAAAAAAATCCAATATTTTTTCTTGCGCCACCGGAAAAAAAACATTACAGAAAAAATGATAAAAGTTACACTTCAAGATATATGATAAAATATAAATCTTATATTAAAGGATATTGACACCACGATATATCTAAAGAAAATATGCTCACCTATTAAAGATATATATATATATATATATATATATATATATATATATATATATAAAGATATTATTTACAATATAAATCTTATTATTTTAGTATTCTTTGAATATAATTTACATTCTCTTTGCTCTTAAGGATAAAATATGCTCACTTATTAAAGGATATTGTAAGGATTTTAATATCCTAATAATAAGATTTATTATTAGGGTTAGGTAGATATCATGATTATGGGATTAAATTAAATTAAAAAAAGATAATATTTCAACATTACTGAATACTCAGGTACTCAGGTGTGGTTTCATGAAAAATAACTTGATAGAATATTTAGATGGTAAAAAGCTAATAATTTTTTTTTCACAAAGATAATCATCATATTATAATCATCATGTATGAATATAACATTAATATTTATATAATATATTTCATATTGTATTTAATTCTTTTATAGATATAACAGTAATTGACCACAATAATAGATTATAAAATAATAACATATATTCAAAATAAAAATATATGTTAAACATACGGGACAATATTACAACTACTAATTCATATTTATAGAGTACTAAGTTTTTTTATTAAAATTCATTTGGCCCGAGCACGGGCAGAAAAGGACTAGTATATATAATTTTTGGGGGTGGTTGAAAAATATTCACCCATTATATTCATCAAGATATTTCATCAAGATATTAATATTCACCCATTATATTCATCAAGATATTCATCAAGATATTAATATTCACTCATTATATTCATCAATATATTCATCAAGATATTAATATTCACCCATTATATTCATCAAGATATTCATTAAGATATTAATTATAATTTTGGGCTTTTGCTTAGTACACTAAAAAAAGAGTCCAGCTCCAGCTTTGACCGGACGGCTGGGAGAAGAGGTGGGAAAAAGCATCCACGTAGACGGACGTGCTTTTTGAAACCTCCACGCGCCCACCTAGTTGCTTCTTGCGCAGCGTGCGTAGCACGCATATAAATACCCCAAAAAAAGGCAGTTCCAAAACAACGCTTCAATTTCATCCTCTTCCCGATACTCTCTCAGTAACACCATCAGTAAAAACCCTAGAAATCATTCCGAGGAGAATTCCAGTCGTCTCTACTCGCAAAATCTACGAAGATCGAAGGATCGATGCAAGAGAAAACTCAAACTTCAGGTATGAACTCGTAATCGCTCGTTTCCTCGCACAGATAATGCTCAAATTGTGAAGATTGTGCAAGAGTTTACAGTTTTGCTGGTTGTTATTGTGAACTCGTAACCTCTCGTTTACTCGCACATATAATCTCTTCAATTATGCAGATTGTGCAAATAAATTACAGATTTGCTCCTTTTTCTCGAACCGTCAATGGGAATCTTCTGATTGTTGTTGTTAGATTCTGTTGTTTACCTGGTGATATACAGTAAACTTGCTCAATAACATAGCATGATGATTTTACCGAGTCAAAGAGATTGCATGTCCAAAAAATTGATGGAATGTGCATCAATATGTGAAGAATATGCATCAAGATCATTGTAATATGTGCATATATTTCTCTATGTATGTGCATCAATATTATCTGAATGTGCATCAATTTTATTCTAAATGTGCATCAGTTTGTTTCTTAATGTGCATCAATTTTGTCATGAATGTGCATCAATTTTTTTTTTCCTAAAGTGCATCAATTTTGTCATGAATGTGCATCACTTTATATCTTTATGTGCATCAATTTTATACTATATGTGCACTAGTTTTGTTCAGAATGTGCACCACTTTAATTCTTTATGTGCATCAATATTTTCATTTAATAAGTTTTCTTTTTCTATGGATTACATCAACAGTAGATGTTGTCAACCAAGAAGTTCTACCTCAGCCGTCTCCCGTACCTGATCCATCTCACGTACCTGAGCCATCTCACGTACCTGAGCCATCTCACGTAGCTGAGCAATCTCCCGTACCTGAGACTACTCCCGTACCTGAGCCTACTCCCGTACATGAGCCTACTCCCGTACATGAGCCTACTCTCGTACCTGAGTCATCTCCGGTACCTGAGGCATCTTCCGTATCTGAGCCATCTCTTGCACCTGAGGCATCTCATTTACAAGAAAAATCTACTGAACAAGAGGAATCTCCTGTACCTGAGACATCTCCCGATGAAGAAAACCGAACAAAGAAGAAGAATGACAAAGCTAACGATAAAGGTGCATCAAAATGCTTTGAAATATTCAAAAACTTGTGCATTAATTTCATTATGCATCAATTTACATTAGTAAAATGTTCATCAATTTCTTTATGCATGTGCATCAACTTACTGATTAATGTACATCATTATCATTCAGATCCAACACCTCCTAAGAGAAGGAAAACAACAGCACAAAGACAAATTATACCTGTTAGAAGTTCGCCAAGATTCAGTTCAAGTTAAGAGGATAGCGATGACGTACCAATTCAGCGACGAGCAGAGAAAATGAATTTGCGTCAGAAACCAGAGAAGAAAGCTGTAAAAAAAACACAGCCTCCCAAGAAAAAAGAACTTGCTAAGTTGCCTAAGCCTTCCAAGAAACAAGAGCTTGCAACAATTCCTCAGCCTGCCAAGAAACAGGCACAAACAAAGAAACTGGAGCAAATAGCAGGTTCCAAAAGAAAAAATGAGATTGTTGTTGTTGAACCAAAGAAGAAAGCTAAAATAGGGATAGGAGAGATAAAGAAGAACTTTCCAACATTAAAGTGCAGAAGTTCTCCTATGTGTCTGGTGGATACATTGAAGCAGATGAATGATGATCAAAAAATGGTTGTAAGAGAGTGTGGATTTGGTCTGTTGCTTGATTGGAATATGGATAAGCTTCCAGGGAAGCTTAGACATTGACTTCTTACAAACTCTGATCCTGTATCCTGTAATTTGATGTTGAGTACAAATGGGGAAAAGCACCACATCACCAAATATGATGTGCATGTCTACTTGGGATTGCCAGTTGGGGGAAAGCTTATTGATCTAAGCAGGAGTACAACTGAAGAATGAGATATTTTTGCTCAAGAACTTCTGGAGGAATTCCGCGGACAGTTTGGAGAAGTTCTTGATACAAAGACTGGACACATGAAGCCTATGGATCTGGATAAAATTCATACATCAACGCTTTCTGAGAAGCTTCTGAGTTGTAGGGTACCCGATGAATGGTTCAAGAGGAATCTTGTGATTTTTATCATAAACACAATCACGGAGAGCCATCAAAGTGGCCGCCTTAATGTGAAAGTCATAGGACAACTTGAGAACACTAGTAATATTCATCAGTATGACTGGTCAACTCTTATGATTGATCTGCTAGTCAAAGCAAAAGAGGCATGGGATAAAACGGATAGTGGGAATTTCAGAGGGCCAATATTGCTTCTACTGGTATGTGCATCAATATTACTTTATATGTGCATCAACTTCTTGAAAAATGTGCATCAAGTTCAATATACATGTGCATCAATTTCATTAAAATAAGTGCATCAATTTCTTTATGTATGTGCATCAGTTTTGTATAGAATGTGCAACAATTTGATTATAAATGTGCATCAAAATTAATAGTGTTATTTTTTTTCTTTTACAGATGATATATGTTGATCGGGTTGCACTGCGAACTCAAGAGATTGATAGGCACGTTCCAGTCATTACCAACTGGAATTCTGAAATGCTGAGAAAGAGGGAGATTGAGGAGATTAAGATTGGAAGTTTTAGAAAAGGTTACGCCAGGATAACTCTGGACTTAAAGGAGCAAACACTGTTGAGAGAAAGGAGAAGATGGAAGAATCTGAGAAAAAGGAAGAGAGTAAGAGAGAAGAAGAAAATGTCAATAAAGAAGATAATGATGTTACATTTTTGGTAAGCCTTTTTTAATGTGCATCAGTTTTAATTTGAATGTGCATTAAATTTATTCTAAATGTGCATCAATTTCATGAAACAGAATGAGTTGGAAGACCACATTAAGAGCAGCCAAAAACTTGCTCTTGAAATCAGGAGATATGTGGAGAGAGTGTCTAAGGCTCCAGAACGTTTGGCCAAGAACAATCTGTTCAAGAAGGTCAACGAAGCAATAGACAAAATGTTGAAAGTCAAGGTCTCGCTATCAGAGGAGGAGTCACAAGAGGAAGTGGAGGTTAATCCAACTATGAATGAAGAAATGTTTTGGGATGAAGCTTCAAAGTGCCTAGAAGAAATCGAGAAGACAATAAAGGCAACAGAGTTTTATAATCGAGAAGGCATTCCTTCATTCAGTTTGGGGATTAATGGTACTCCACCAAGACATATCCCTCATATTCTTGTGCATGATATAGGCTCAAAGTTTTATAAACGCACTCCGTTCAAGGTAATCGCCTTAAAACTTTTGTGCATCAATATTACTCTGAATGTGCATCACTTTTGTTATTAATGTGCATCAAATTAATACTAGTTAACATATAAAAATATTCTGCTTTTTTTTACAGATTCCTAGAGAAGTAGTAATGAGGTCAAACTGGGAAATGGAATCTGAACCTTCTACCACTGTTGATGCTGAGTTGGAAAAGCAGTCATCGACAGATATAGATGTGCATGTATTCTAAAATGTTCTCTCTCTCTCTTTTTCTTCTAAATGTGCATCAGATTTCTAATAAATGATCATTATATTTGTTATGTGTTCAACAGGAAATTGCTGCATCTATTGTAGAACAAGTGCAACAAATGGCACAAGAATGTGGGGAGGAAAAGACAGAGGGAGAGGACAAGACAGAGGGAGGACAATAAAGAGAGGGAGGACAGAATAGAAAGGGAAGACAAGACACAAAAAGAAATTTCAAAGGAACATGAGAAGGAACCACTCCCTGAGATTAATGTGCATCACTTTAATTCTATATGTGCATCAATTTTATTCTAAATGTGCATCAGTTTTATACTTTATGTGCATCAGTTTGTTGATAAAATATTTTATTTGTTAAATAGGAACCACTTCCTGAGACGATGTCGGAAACGATGTCAATGACAATTGATAGCGAGGAACCACCACAACAAATAGAGAGGGGGGACAAGACGGAGAAGGAAATTTCAAAGGAACCTGAGATTGAGATTGGAAAGGTAAGAAATGTGCATCAGTTTATTGAAAATGTGCACCGGTTTGATGTTAAATGTGCATCAATTTTATAATATATGTGCACCAATTTTGGTATGAATGTGCATCACTTTAATTCTTTATGTGCATCAGTTTGTTGATATTAAATTTTATTTGTTGAATAGGAAGCACTTCCTGAGATGATGTCGGAAACGATGTCGATGCCAATTGATCCCAAGGAACCACCGCATGTGGATGCTGGAAAGGAAGTTGGGAAAGAAGTTGCAAAGGATGTCATAAAGGATGCTGGAAAGGAAGTTGCAAAGGCTGTCGGAAAGGAAATCATTAAGGATGTTGATGCAGCGAAATCAAAAAGAAGTCAAACGCTCACATATGCCCTTAAATCACCATACAAGGAGAGGAAGGTAAATATAATGGAGAGATTATCAACAATTGAGAGCAAACTGTACAAATGGATTGCTGAAGATGGAACAGAACCAGGGTGTATTGTGGTAAAAACAGAAGAAATGCAACTTACAAAGAGTCAGTTCAAATGCATGAAATTTAACACATATATGGAAGAAGATGTGATGGACAGGTGGGTAAGGTTGCTAAACCACAAAGAAATGATAAAGAGTGATGATAAACCACTACGATATTTCCCCAACCTGAATACTTCGGTAAGAATATTATCTGAATGTTCTCCACAATAGTACTAAATATTATAGAAAATGCAGTTCTGAATAAATCTTTGAACTCTGTGTTGCTAGGTTTATCCTCTCATGGACTCTGTGGAATTTAAAGATGGTCAAGCATGGTTCAATGAAAAAATGGATCAAGGCATAAAGAAGCTGCACAACAAGAAGGTGGATGATATACAACTGGTAAGATTTTAGGTACACAGCAAGCAAACTAGTTTGATTTATTCTGACTTTTTTGTTCTTTTATGCAGTTTGTGTTCCCCATTTATCAGTCAGAACACTTCTATGTCATCGCTATCAATCTGAAAACCCCCAGATATGACATCCTTGACAACTCGTCCAAGAATATGAGCATTAAGAACAAGTATGGCATAATTCCCGGGAAATTGGTAAGTATTTACAAATGAATGTGCATCAGTTTAGTAATGAATGTGCATTAGTTTAGTAATGAATGTGCATTAGTTTTATACTGAATGTGCATTATTTTTATACTGAATGTGCATCGGTTTACTAATGAATTTGCATCATTTGATCAGAGGGAATTGTTTGCCACCTACTTAGAAAGCCATAATTTGGAGGGTAAAGCATCAATAGTTCGAGACGAGAAGAAGATGCCAGCTCAGAGAATAACGATGCCATGGCGAGACACCAAAAACAAAGTAGATTGTGGTGTTTATGCTATGCGGCACATGGAGACTTATTTTGGAGCTGGAATGTCAAACTGGGAAAGTGATCTGATTAAGGGGGATGAGAAACAAATGCAAACAATTCGCATTAGGTACTTGAAAGAAATGATTGACAACAAGTACAACCAAGTGGGAAAAGAAGTTCTTTCAAAAGTAAAGTAGAAACATATTTGACAGTTTGTAAGTAGTACTTTGTAAGTTGTGTGCTTGTTTTGTGGCACTTAGACAGTTTGCAACGTTTTGTGTGCTTGGGGCACTTTGACAGTTTACTTGACAATGTTTTCAGATGGGTTAAATCAAGTACTTTGGTTTGCAATGTTTTGTGTTCTTGTGGCACTTAGACAGTGCAACAAATTGTTTAAAATTCGACATTATAATGTTTAACAGGGTGCAACAAATTGCTTCACAATGTGCATCAAATTGCTTAACAATGTGCATCAAAAAACATAACAATGTGCTTCGAAAATCTTCACAATATGCATTAGAGTGCTTAACAATGTGCTTCAAAAAACTTAACAATGTGCTTCGAAAATCTTCACAATATGCATTGGAGTGCTTAACAATGTGCGCCAGAAAATGCCTAACAAAATGTGCATTGAAATTCTAAACAATGTGCACCAATTATCTGAAGGATGTGCATCAAAAGTCTTAACAGTTTGCATCAAAAAACAAATGTGAAAATCAAACAACTGGTAAGGATTCTGGCTTGAACTTGCATGTCTTCTTGTTGTGACCAGGCTTTTGATAGATGCTGCACACCCTTTTATCCTTTGATGAACCAACGATGACATTCTCAGAAATGCTTTTTAATCTACCTTCTTTTGGCCGGCCCTTGTTCTTGGATTGAGGAGGTGGAAGAACAAAAATTTTCTTTGGAATAGGACCAAGGAATGTCTCAAATCTACTCATCTTCTTCTTGCTAGGTGAATCAGTATTAGCACATGCTTCTCTAGAATACAATTTTTTCTTCTCCTTGATCAAACTCAAAAGATCTTTCAACTTTTCAGGATTATCATCAATCATATTAATGCAACAATGGATTTCATAGAGCAACTCAAAGACCAGAACTTTCTTATCATCCAAATCATCACTACCATTGAAGACAACCCCATCAATCTCAAAAGCAGGCTTCAAAGATGATTTTTTGTCCACCTAGGGTTGATATATTTCTCAGGCAACTTAATCCGGAGATTATTAAACACCATGAACATATGACGACATGGTATACCCATGTTCATAAACAAGTTGCAAGAGCAACTAATATCTTGAGTTGTTATAGTATGGCCCACAACACATTCAGGGCCAATACTACCACTCACATGCCAATATTTAACATCATCTTGAGTGTTCAGATCTGTGAGACGACAATCATATACTGAAGCAATTATTTCATCATGCACATCCTTGAAGACATTAAGCGTATAAACTGATGCACATTCAACTTCTATAGGCATCTTTGTCTCATATATTGGAACTAAAATGCATGATTCCATATCAAGCTTCCTTTTATTGTGATGTTGTGCATCAATTGCATTATCAAATTGCAACAAAAACAGAATCAAAGACGATGATCATCCAATGAAGTTGGAGAAGAAAGAATTCTGACTTTCTGACCTAGAAGTTGTCCTTAGCAAGCCACCCATATGATAAGCTTGGAAGAATGCAGGAATACAGTATTGACGCAAATCAAAGATTGTTTGCAACCAAACATTTTCCTCTAGCCTAAAGTCAGTAATAATAGAACGCCAAGCTTCCTCAAACTCAAGGGCCCTCAAATCATTACTCCACACAATAGAGTTAAATCTCCTCCTAAAGTCTTCCGTTAGAGATGAATCAAGATTAACCTTAACAGGGACCTTAAACATAATGTGCCACATGCAGAATCGATGAACTACATTGCTAAACACCTGCTCAATAGCAGCTTTGACTGTGGCATCTTGATCAGTTAGTAAAATATATGGCTCATGCCCCACAGCCTTTTTGAAGTTCTCAAACAACCACCATAAGAAGCAATGTCTTCTTTCAACAATAAGCCAAACCCAAAGGTAATAGAGCTCTTGTTATTATCAACTCCAGTAAAAGGAACAAAAACCATATCATACCTATAACAAATTAAACAAAAAAGTGCCAATGTGCATCAAAATTGCATTGAAAGTGCACCAATATGATCTATATGTGCATCAGTTTCGTTATGAATGTGCATCAAAATTCCATTCAATGTGCACCAATATTGTCTATATGTGCATCAATTTCGATATGAATGTGCATCAAATATTTAAACATGTGCATCAATAATAATAGAAGTCAAAAGTATGAAAATAGTACCTGTTTGACTTATAAGTCGCATCCGCTGAAACAACATCACCGAAGAAAGAAAAACTCTTGCGTGAAATAGGATCTGAATAAAAAAGTCTGCAAAGTTGATTCTGATCATTTACTTCATAATCAAATTAGAATGCCTCACATCTCTCCTTTCTTCGAAACAAATTGTCAATAAGCATTTGGCCATCACATCCAATCATGTAAGTATTCAAGTCCCTCTGAAAATTCTTGAAGTCCACAAGTGTAGCACCCACATTTGAATAAGAACCAACATAATTCTTGAACAACTTGTACGCTTTGCCAGTGCCAATATTTGTTTTTAAGCAATTGATGATGAAATCTTGATGAAAAGGCGTGAGTTTTCTGTTGTCGGGTGCAAAATGTCTCTGCGAAGGAGGTAACAACGGATGGTTGTGACGTTCTTCAAACATTTTCAAACAAAATTCATCCCTTCCTGCTTGCCGAAATATAAAATGTGCAGGACAACCACAACGATTAGACATCCTCCTTCACTTAGGCTCACTGTTTTCACCATTAGAAGGTTTGTATGGACCCAAATGTCCTTGCCTATTACAAACAAGATACCGCCACAGTTTAGTACCATCTTTCGCCTTTGTTCCAGTACCTCTTCTCATAGTAAATCCTACTTCAAGAGAGTAAAACTTGTAAAATGCTTCAGCCTCATCATAGGTTGCAAACACCTGCCCCTCATATGGCTTGATATCATCACTACAGATCGGCGCATAATAAGTTGTACTATTCGGCGAAACAGAAACAACAACACTAGCTTCATCTCCTGTAGTTAAGAAAACAAAAAAATAATTAAAAGGACTGAAACAGTGTGCATCATAATAAAACACAATGTGCATCAATTTATAACAATTGTGCACCAATATGATAGTAATGTGCATAATATTATAGATAGAGATACACAATATACAAACAATGTGCATCAATATAGAACACAATGTGCATCAGTATAAGCAGAATGTGCAACAATATAGTAGTAATGTGAATTAGCACACAAAGTACAAAAATATCCCAGTAACACAATGCATCATTATTAACACAAATGTGCGTCATTATCATTGAGAATGTTCATAATGATCCATAATATTGCATTGTGCATCAAGTTCAACAAAAACTTCACCAGTTCACTTGGATTTGAGTATGTTTGATCATATAAAACATCAAAATAAACAGAGGAGAGCGATCGATAACAAAATTGCAAAAGGATAAGAACCTACAACCTCAATTCATGACAAATTGAAGGAGATTTGAAGATTGAAACCGCGAAATCTGCAGGATCAACGAAAGAGCGTAATTAATCGAAAACATAAACAAAACAGAGAAAAAAAACTGCAGGATCAACGATTGCTTACAGGAAGACGAAAGGAAGAACTAGAGCGAGCTAGGGCTTGGGAAGACGGCAAGAAGAACGAGAGCGAGCAAGCTAGGGCTGGAAGCTTGGGGGAAAAGAGATCGTGAGCTTCATGTAACAGAAAGGAGAGAGAAAAAGAAAAAATAATAATAAATGATATACACGCGCTATCACACGCGCCGAATCCCAGCCATCCGATGCGTTTCAGATCAACGGCGCACAACCATTCTCAATTTTCATGGGGCATAAGTTTTTCACCGGACACTTTCCCCTAAAAAAAAGCCCCTAATGTTAAACCTAGAGTTGCTACGAATATCTTTTTACCATATCTTTTTATCTTTTTATCATATTTTCTTTTTTGTTTTATTATTATAATAATAATAGTGTTAAAAACTATCTTTAACAATATTTTTTTCCAATTATAATAGTTTTATTTATTTAATATAATAAAAATATCTATATAGACTATCCAGCATTGAGCTTTTTGAATTAATTAACCCCTCATAGAAAAGTATGCATGATATATCAAGATATTAATTGGTGTATATGTGATATTCATGAATATATCAGAGAAGTATAACTTTATATCGGCTTAATGAAAGACGTATATATAGCCTAGGTTATTAACTTATTATCTACATATTTCTACTAAAAAAAACTTATTATCTACACATTTTACATGATCTTAATTAGTCTAAGTATATATAACAAACAAGAGATCGGTGGATGGGGTTTTTGTTAGTTTATTATTTATATATTTTACATACTGATTTATTCATAATATGGTACGGCGAATATGTGTGTGTGTGTATATAGATAAGCCGCCGAGTTCAGCACAAAGAAAAATCGAAAAGGACGAAGGAGGTGAATCACAAAGCCGACGCAAGTCCTTCTCTGTTTTTTTCAAGCTTCCTCGATCGTCCACGTCTAAGAACGATGATACTAAATCACGTAATTCTTATATACAATCTCACAACAACTTTCATTTACCTCACTCCTTTAATATTTAAAATATAGGCCAGTTGGTTATGGAACAAACCGGGTCTGGTTCAAATTATATATTATGGTACGAGTTAATTTGTCCAAATAGTTTTGCTAGCTTAATGTTATGAAAATGGAACAAGTGTTGGAAGGAATAGAACCAGGTATAACGAATGAAGACAACGACAAATTAATGGCCAATGTAACAAATAGTGAAATACTTTTAGCACTCAAAGACATTAAAGATGACAAAACACCAGGATCAGATGGTACGTCAGCTGGATTCTATAAAAAATATTGGGATACCATTGGTCCTGATATCATCAAAGCAATTAAAAACTTTTTTCACTCAGGAAAATTACTAAAACAATTAAATCACACATTTATCACCCTTATACCAAAAAATGACAACCCTCAGTCTACCAATCACTATAGACCCATTAGCTTATGTAACACAGTCTACAAGATAATCTCAAAAATCTTAACTAATAGACTTAAAGGTGTTATGGATAAAATAACACACCCATTGCAAGGCGCATTTGTTCAAAACAGGAGTATCCAAGATAATGTTCTAATTGCACATGAGATATTCCATTCATTCAAAAAGAAAGCAGGAAAAAATGGGTGGGTAGCACTCAAACTAGATATGGAGAAAGCATATGATCGGGTTGATTGGACCTTTCTGCTGCTATCATTAAAGAAGTTTGGATTTGGTGAAAAATTTATCAACTGGATCAAAGAATGTAAACAAACAGTTCCTTTTCTGTACTGGTTAACCAGGGACCAACAAATTTATTCTACCCAACTAGAGGATTAAGACAAGGTGATCCCCTGTCTCCTTTCCTTTTCATTATCAGTGCAGAAATCCTCTCCAGAAGCCTCCAAAAGGCATCTGAAGTTAGACCAAAACACATAAAAAACTGGACAAAATTAACCGAATCTTTCTGTGGAATAAAGGAGAAGACTACAAACCAATAATAAAATGGGATGATATTTGTAAACCAATCCACCATGGTGGATTGGGGATTCGAAAGAGCAAAGACATGAACTCTGCACTACAAATGAAACTCATCTGGAAAATCCTAGCGGAACCAGATAACCTTTGGGTTAGACTAATAAGAGAAAAATACCTCAAACAAACTCATATCCTAGAATATGAGAAAAATCCAAAGAAAAGGGACTCGCGGCAATGGACCCAAATGTCAAAATTACTTCCACTATTCAGACAAGGCCTCTTGTGGAAAGTGGGAGATGGGCGAACTATTAAATTCGGGAAAGATAGGTGGTTTCTTATAATACTAAAAGATCATATAATTACACAGGAACCTATTAATGAACAAACAACAGTCTCCTTCCTCAATCAGGATAACTCATGGAATGAAGACAAGCTCAAAATCTACTTTAACAATACCATAATAGACAAACATAAATCATATCCAATCCCAACAAATTATATTCAAGATAGACTTTATTGGGAACCTAGCAAGAATGGATGGTTCTCCACTAAAAGTGCAATGAATATGATTTATGATAAGCGTAATCTCCCGACATCAAACACTGATTGGATCTGGAAACTTGATCTAATACCAAAGATTAAGTCCTTCCTCTAGAGAATCACCAAAGATGGATTACCAACCAAGGCTAAACTCCAAAAGAGATAGATGGATATAACAAAAGAATGCCTAGGGTGTAATTTTCCAACTGAAGATCTGAAACACCTGCTCTTTGAGTGCCCAAGAACCAACCGCATTATTAGAAACTTTGATAGAAAAATTCACGCTATTATCAACTCCCTAGTACCACAAAATAAGACAAATATTGAACTATTGAACGATATAAAAAGTAAAGTCACTAACAAAGAAATGGAGGATCTTGCTACCATTTGGTGGACGTTATGGTTTTATAGGAATAAACAAATTTTTGATATAGAAGAGCACAACCAACTACCGAACATTCATCACTTCATCAAAAATCAAATAAGAAATTGGCAATTGGCAAAATTGGAAGAAAGAATGGGTTTAGACCCTGATATACCTGCTCCACAACAAACTAGAAGAAAGAGGAGAGCAATAAGATGGACAAAACCAAAACCTAACTTCCACAAAATAAACGTTGATGCTACCTGCCCCTCTAATGGACCAGCATCGTATGGGTTTATTATCCGAAATGAACAAGGTGAACCAATTAAAATGGAGAACGGGTCCCTAGGTCTCGTCTCTCCACTCATGGCTGAAGCTCTCGCTATGCGTTATGGCATTAAGGAGGCAATTCGGCTGGGTCTCACTCATGTTGAGATCGAAGGCGATAATCTTCGCCTTATTAATGCCATAAACGGCGTTTGGGACTGCCCTTGGGAACTAGACTTGATTAAGACTGATATGTTAATGGATCTCCGATCCTTTGTGGAAAATCGAGTATCCCATATTTTTCGGGAAACAAATGGTGCAGCTGACCTTATAGCTAAAATGTATCATTTAACACCCCATCCTGAATTCGCAGCCTGTCCAGATCTCTCGGATCTCATCCTTCGGGATGTCCTAGGGCGGTATCATTCTCGCTAGATGTGCCCCCCTAAACGCTTTCCTTATCAAAAAAAAAAAAAAAATAGTTTTGCTAGCTATCATAGTAGATAAGTCTTTATCTTGACTTATGTCTCTTGTAGTTTAACTATATATTGTTTCTTAACTATTGTTGATAAATGATAAGGGGCAAAAATAAAATTTTCATTTGGAGGAGCTAAATTTGTCATGTTTTTAAATTTATGCCTTAAGGGCATAGAATAAACACCTATATTTAGAAAGTTTAAAAGATAATAATTTTGGTGGATTTACAATTTTTATTCATAAATACATATTGTGTTTATGTTTCCTTAGCTATAAAATTAATTGATTCCTTCATAGAATGTAAATTTAGAAAGTGAGGGGAAGAGAAATCATAGAATTAATGCAAAAAACTATTAATCCAGGACATTTTTTTTTAATTCAATCCAACTGAATAAATTTATACTCATTTTTTCCTTTCAAAAAAACAAATTATACTCATTTTTGTAAAAAGCTCAATCCAAGTATGAATGGGACACGATTTAGAAAGCTCGAGCTCAATCCAAAAAATTTACAATTAATTTAGAAAGCATGTCCTGTTTTCGGGTCGAAAACGGATTTGACCCAAACGGGTTGAAACATATTTGATTAATTTGATGATCTCTGAAGGTTGAAAGATGCCTAAAATTTAGTATATTTAGATTATTTAGTCTATCTAAAAAGTAAGATAAAAAAGATAAAATATATTCATTAATATATACGGTTAGATGAAGAATACATATCAAAAATATAATTTTTTTATTAGATTTGAGTATTTGACGGTTTAATAATGTTACACAATTATAAAAATATGTGAAAATCAAAGAAGTATATTTTAATATGAATATGTTAAATATCTTTTATGTTCCTTCATAATGATAAGAACATATTTTTCAATTAATTTAATTATATAATACTAAAAATAATTTGATAAACATTATTGGTCGTAACAAAAATATGTAAAATTATAATTGTATCTCGAACCGTAATCATAATCATATCATAATATATATATTTTCTGGGTACTAGATAATTTTTGGGCTTTTGTTTAGCCCATCAGAAAAAAGAAAAATCAATATTAAAGTCTGTATAGATTTTTATTTATAAGAAACAAACAAATTATATTTTTTAAGATTCATAAATGGAAAAATATTGTTATTGAAGATATTCATAAATAGATAGGGTAAAAATCAAACAAAAAAGATATAGTAAAAAAATGTTGGAAAAGGATTTTCATATAGGGAGGATAGATCTTTGAGCAAATTTATTCGTATGCGAATCATCTACAACATGAATTTGATGAAGGTCCAATTGTTCAACAAAAATTTCAAATCGTGATAGTATATTGTACATTCAAGAAAAAGTCGGATTTATGTTTCATATAATTATATGAACGATTGTTTATATTATTTTTTTTGGGAATATGATAGCTTTTAAAATATGAATATCTCTATTATAACCATCAATATATTTTTCAAATAGTAACAAAGATAATATTTAAGAAAAGTAATAATAATGTAATTTTTTTGAATTCATAAACAAATATGGTATCAAAGAACATTTAGTAGTAACCTAAATATAATACGAAAATAAAAAAATCTCAATTTTCACTTCAAATAAAATTAATCTCAACTTTCAAGTCAATAAAAAATCAAAATCCCAACTTAGAATTTATAAACAAAAAACAGTCAGAATTACTTCTTCAATTAAATTATTTTACAATTCGAAGATGAATGTTTTGCAACGTACATAAAAATCTTATTATATGTCATGTTTTTATTAAATTAACCTAATCTTCCATGAAAAAGGCGTTTGATCTACATTTTCCTACACAATTAAAGTTGAAGCTTATAGTTTCTCTGTATTGTGTATGCATTTAGTATGTTGATGAACATTATTATTTAATTTGTCAAATTATCTTTAATTCTTTTAAACACAACATATGCCGACTCCCTCGCCACGCTTGCTTTCTGTCTCCCTATTGGTTTTCATGTTCTTTTACACCCGCCTGAGGGTTGCATTGCTCTTATTAGCGAAGATGTAAGAGGCAGGGCTACGCCTCGTCTCATCATTAGGTAGCTCATACATTTTTATATATCCAGAGGGCAGCCTCGCTTCGACCAAAAAAAAAAAAAAAAAAAAAAGAGCATCTTCAATGGTTTGCTGTAAATGGAGATAACAAATTTATAGCAAAAATCAATCATCTCAAAAAACTAAAATTGAAAATAATAAGATTATTTTTTTAGAGATGCTTTATTTTCCCATCTTGATTGCTAAATTTTGCAATTCAAATAACAAGTCAAGTGTGTGTAGTCCACTAAATAAATGATATTTATTTAATAAATTGAAAATTGAAAGAGAGAGAATTTTGTGTTACACTTGAAAATGGAAAAATTATTGTTGGTGTTACACTTTTTTGCTAAAATAACATTTGTTATAATGTATCATTTTAATTTGCTATAGTCTTAGTTGATTTGCTAAAATTTAGCAAACCATTGGAGATGCTCAGTTAAAATATATGAATTTTATCCACCTAAGTTCGGATTAGAAATAGAGCTTAAGGTTGCTCTTGGCACACACCCAAACTTTCTTACCGCGCCTCTTTTAATATTTTTATGACAAAAATGCCCCTGGATTTAGAAAGCTATCTTCCTCCATTGTAGAGTTAAGAAAACAAGAAATTTAGGATATAAGTCGACTGCTTTTCTAGTTTGTCGCTTTCCTTATTATTGTTTCACGAGAAGAAATCTTTTTCCATGATTAAGTTTAAGTTTGGAATTGGAGTGTCGAGATTGGGTATAATTTGTTTCACTTCCAATTATGCCGATTCAAATTTCATCTAGTGTGTCAATTAAGTTTATAGTATGATGCGGGACATCTGAGCTACCATCAAGAGCATCCGAGAGCATGCGAGCTTTCATCGAAGACACTTCGTCCTAAATCTAGAGATGTGCTAACAACTGGAGCAAGGGCTAAAGATCGCTATGAACCATCATTGAAGGCATTGATAGTAGCCCAAGCTCGTATTGTAGCCATTCAAGCTCGTAGAGATCCGGTTCGAGTCAAGATGAGAAGTCAAGTATTGAAGATGAAATAACTTAGACTTCAAGATGAAACTCTGGGATTGGAATCACTCAATTCCGATCTTGGACGAGAGAGAACAAGCCGTTTAAAAAAGAGTTGTCGACGACATGTTTCCATAGCGGCGACCACTGCCTTTTGGCAGCCCCCGCCGCCAATTGAATTAATGGAGAATAGCTACGAAGTGGAAACGACGATCTCCGCTAACGGACAACGCCCGCCGCCTTTCCTACGGTGATCGCCGCCTCCAAAACGGCGCCCGCCGCCAGCATCCTTCAGTTACGAGTTTTTGTGTTATTTTCGGGATTATTTCTTTTAATTGGTTTTTAGCTATTTTTAGGAAATACATTTAATTAGTTATTTCTTTTATTATTGGCCACCTTCTTAACCCTATATTTATTGTTTTAGGTCACCCAGATGTTTATGATGAATTGAGAAAACATTGTTTTGTTCCTCCAAAAGAGAGCTTTTGTGAGAAGAGTGCTTGAGAGAGAGCATTGTTGTTGAACTCGATCTAGTTGTACTTGTGTGTGTCAATCTCTTCCATAAGGTTGGTGCTATCGGGACTCCATAGAGCATCCTCCAGGTGCTTTGGCCTACCATATTCATTGTGTTTGGTTGTAATCCATTGGGGTTTCTTCATCATTCGGTAAGGTTCTTGTTCTTAAGTTCATAGGTTTTATCGTTGTTTGATTTGGTTTCAATTGGCCTATCATTCGACTTATCCTTCTTTCATCTCATTCTAATTCCTCCTTTCTTCTCTGTTTGAGTTTCTGTTCGAGGTTTGGTGTCTAGATCGGACAACAGCGACTTATCCCCGCATCAAATTGGTATCAGAGCCAGGTTGACACCATCCCGTCTTCACAAGAACACCACGAAACCCCTTGTCAAAAAAAAAATCACAAAAAGAGTAAGTTTTTGTTTTCTTGTTTGTCAGTTTCTTTCATAGATTGATTTTGAGTCTTCGATACTTTGATCTTTCTTGTTGAGTATGTTTCACGTTGTGTACAAGAAGCTTGGATCTATTCGTGTTTGTGGAGATCGATAGATTGGAGTTTGGAGCACCCTTGTCCCAAAATCCATGCATCCCATCACCCATCACAAATTCATCTTCTCTACCAAAAACGCAGCCGTCACAAACCCTAGAAGAAGTGCTGGAATTTCTTTTCCTTGGAGCCCAAACAAGATCTTCAAAGAAGAAAATCTTATCTTTTCTACAAGGAAAGTCAAGTTAGTTTTTATTTTAATTATTTTTCAATTTTGCTGAGATTAATATCTCGTATCGAGTCTGTATTTCGTTTTGCTGAGACAATATATATATATATATATATATATATATATATATATATATATATATATTAAAAAAAAATAGAAAAAAAAGAAGAAAAGAAAAGAATGAAAAAGAAAAAGTCTCAAGTCAGCATTTGTTTTTACGTTTTGTTGAGTCAAAGTCTAGTTTGATATTATTTGAGTCGGAATTCAAGAATTTGGAGGAATTGGGATTGCCACGAGCCCGAACGAAAAAGACAGAAATTTTCACCCGAAAAAGGCAGCGACCGCCGCCAATCTGGCAGCGACCGTCGCCTATCTGGCAGCGACCGCCGCCTATCTGGCAGCGACCGCCGCCTATCTGGCAGCGACCACCGCCTTGCCACCGGCGACCGCCGCCTCTCCAGCGGCGAATGCCGCTCCACTGTTGATTTCTTTCTGCGACTTCGAGCCCCCCGAGCCATTCCCGAACTTACCCTATCCCTCTCGACTCCGTCTTCGATCCTTCATTGACACCAGTTGGGGCAAGTTAAGGTACACTTCCTTTTGTCCCTCTTGAGTTCGAATTTGAGTCTGTTAGTTGTTTGCATTTACATTCTTGCAAATGTCTTTGGGTCTTTGTTTCTTTCTTTTGTTGAGTCATTTTTTGCTTTGAGTCAGAACTTTGAGTTGAAACCCCGCCCCTACACTAGCCATATCCATCTCTACCATCACTCATTATAGTGCTAGGAGTCTGCTAGTTTCAGTCTATTGGGTTTTTGATTCACACAAGGCAATCCATCAAGAAAAGCTTGTTACAACAACAATTGAGAGAGAGAGCAGAGGAAAACATACGAGAGTAAACACTTGCGAGTTGTTTTCATTTACACTCACTTAACCTTGTTATGTGTTAGTCTTTTCTTTGATAATAGACAGATCAGTTTCTCCCAACAGGATAACCCCAGGGGACCCAATGACCAACCCTTTCACCCCAGAGTTGATGAACTTCTTGGAGAGGTTTAGTGAAACTCTTGTCAGTAGGCTTACAACAACCATCAGGCAGGAGTTTCGTCATAGACGCCAACATGGTACCCCCAGGGGTGCTGAAATTCCAGCTCCAAGGGAGCGATATCCTACTCCTAATGCTCATTTACGTCATCCTAATAGATACAATGCTACTAACCGTTTTGATAGATTTCAGGCTTTGGATGATGATGCATATTTTGAAAAGGAGTATGATGAGAATGATGAGTGGAGCCCTATGCCACGTAGAGACGCTCCAAGAAGAGCATTGCCTAATCGTAGAGACGTCCAAGGGAGAAGAGGAAATGAGCAAGTGATAGATAGCAAGATCCAAGATCCATTTTCCGATGTCCTATCCCGTCTTAAGAAGCAAGTAAGGGAATTAAGGACAACCCCTCCATCACAAGAAGTTAACCCAGGGAGCACTTTTAATCTTTCTACTAAAATTGAAGTTGTTTTGTGCTTAAACTGTCAAAGTAGAAATCATATGATTAATGACTGCCCTGATATGCTTAATCACTTAGGTCAAATTGAGATTGAATATGAAAATGGTGATAGTATTGATGATATTGCTTGTGTTGATGATCTTAAAACTGATTTAGATAATGAAGTTGAAATTGAGTATGAGCATGTTGATTCATTGATTGATAGGAAAGATTTCCATGTACAAACTGCTCATTGTGTTGAAATTCTAGGAGAAACTCATTGTCTAGATAAAGTTGAGGATTGCAACATGATTATTGGTGAAGGTAGTTGTGGTGATATTGCTAGCATGGAATTGAATACTAAATTGCATATTACTTCAGTATGCTACCCTAGTCCTTTAAAACTGCATTGGATTAATGATTGTGTTGATTGGAAATTGAACAAGCATGCTAACATTAGGACATTATGATGATATTTTATGTGATGTTGTACCTATGCAAGCTTGTCAAGTTTTATTTGAATATCCATGGCAGTATGATAAGAGAGTTGCCCATGATGGTTTTGCTAGTTGTCATTCGTTTACCTTTCCTAGAAAAGATGTTGTTCTTCCACCTATGGATTTTTCGCAGGTCGTTGATGAGTATGACAAAAGGAAGGACAATGACAAATGAGCTAAAGGAATGAAGGAAAGCAAAGCGCTCCAGCAGCAATCCATCGTTTCATCAAAGTCGAGCTATGCACATGGAGAATTCAAGAGGAAGCTATGAATCAAAGAGGATGACGCCTATGAAGATCGTTCAATTATTCATATCAAAGCTGATTCGAGGTCGAATCCTTTTCAAGAAGGGGAGAATGATGTGGGAGCATCTGAGCTACCATCAAGAGCATCTGAGCTCTCATCGAGGACACTTCGTCCTAAATCTAGAGATGTGCTAACCACTAGAGCAAGGGCTAAAGATCGCTATGAGCCATCATTGAAGGCATTGATAGTAGCCCGAGCTCGTATTGTAGCCATTCAAGCTCATAGAGATCCGGTTCGAGTCAAGATGAGAAGTCAAGTATTAAATATAAAATAAACTAGACTTCAAGACGAAACTCTGGGATTTGGAATCACTCAATTCCGATCTTGGACGAGAGAGAACAAGCCGTTTCAAAAAGAGTTGTCGGCGACATGTTTCCATAGCGGCGACCGCTGCCTTTCCGGCAGCCCCCGCCGCCAATTGAATTAATGGAGAATAGCTACGAAGTGGAAACGGCGATCGCCGCCAACGGACAGCGCCCGCCGCCTTTCCTACGGCGATCGCCGGCTCCAAAACTGCGCCCGCCGCCAGCATCCTTCAGTTCCGAGTTTTTGTCTTATTTTCAGGATTATTTCTTTTAATTGGTTTTTAGCTATTTTAGGAAATACATTTAATTAGTTATTTCTTTTATTATTGGCCACCTTCTTAACCCTATATTTATTGTTTTAGGTCACCCAGATGATTATGATGAATTGAGAAAACGTTGTTTTGTTCCTCCAAAAGAGAGCTTTTGTGAGAAGAGTGCTTGAGAGCATTGTTGTTGAACTCGCCGTAGTTGTATTTATGTGTGTCAATCTCTTCCATAAGGTTGGTGCTATCGGGACTCCATAGAGCATCCTCCAGGTGCCTTGGCCTACCATAGTCATTGTGTTTGGTTGTAATCCATTGGGGTTTCTTCATCATTCGGTAAGGTTCTTGTTCTTTAATTCAGGGGTTTTATCATTGTTTGATTTGGTTCCAATTGGGCTATCATTCGACTTATCCTTTTTCATCTCATTTTAATACCATCTTTCTTCTCTGTTCGAGTTTCTGTTCGAGGTTTGGTGTCTAGATCGGACAACAACGGCTTATTCCCGCATCATAATGAAATCAATACTACTTTTGAAAACAACAAAAACATGCACATCAAAATGAAGGAATTGTGTTCTTTAATCGGATGTGCAATTATTAATTTATTATGAAATAAGACTATTGATAGAGATTCATAATCCAGTTATTTTAGGTAGTCATAGTGTTTTGCTAGAAGCCAACTATGATTTATGAACTTTATGTTATAAAATTTGTTGCTATTATAATTGAGTCCTTTGAGGTCACATCCTAAGACTTTATGAACTGGATATATTGGGAGAATTATTATATAAAGTATATAATATAATGTTATATAAGATATAGTTTTGAGATAGAGTTTAATAATAATAAAGTGTTATTATTGGTTAAAAGGATAAAAGGAAAATTGTTAATTAAGGTGTTAATTATAAATAAGGGTTTATTGGAAACCCTAAAGTGAACTCTTCACTTTTTCTTCTACATATTCCTTTTCTCTCCCAAAACCCTTTTATCTTCAACCTAGCAGTTGAGTTTGAGGGATCCAGATCTTTGCTCGGGTGGACTATGTAGAGGAGTTTCAAGTGAGGCTCTCTCCGTTTGAGTGATTGAACACGCATCAAGAGGTAATCCTTTCTTCTATTTCTCAATCCAATTAGTTTATGCAATAGATCATTCACACTATCCCCTCAATCATGAGTCTTTTTGGAAAAGGATTTCTTTCCAAGAAGTCAAGTGGGAGAAACGTTCAGCTTGATGAGATTCAAGCAGAGCAACAAACTCCACAGCATGAGGACATAGAAGATGTCACAAAGGAACTTGATTTTGGAAGCGTACCTTCACAAAGGGAAACCACCCAAATTCAAGATGCAGTTCCTCAAGTGGATGAAGCACCCGAGGTCCCACATACTGATGTGGTGAATTCTCCGGCTGAAGAGGTCCCACATACTAATGTGGTAAATCCTCCTACTGATATCTCTCCAGTTGTAGGACGACTTTGGAGAAATATGAGTCTGCTACCTATAAACAAGCAATGGCGGACCCCGACTCCGAAAAATGGCTTGGAGCCATGAGATCCGAAATGGAATCCATGTCTGAAAATCAAGTTTGGGACTTGATAGACTTTCATGATGGGGTAAAACCCATTGGAAGCAAATGGGTCTTTAAAGACCAAGACAGACAAGGATGGAAATGTTTCTGTTTATAAGGCAAGATTAGTTTCCCAAGGATTTAGACAAGTTCATGGTATTGACTATGATGAAACGTTCTCACCGGTCGTTATGGTCAGGTCCATTAGGATAATCCTAGCAATTGCCGCTTATTATGATTATGAGATATGAAAAATGGATGTCAAGACCGCTTTTCTAAATGGTTATTTAGAAGAGAATGTATACATGATGCAACCAGAAGGTTTTGAGGATCAAGAGAATCCTAGGAAAGTATGCAAGCTTAAGAAGTCTATCTATGGACTTAAGCAAGCATCTAGGAGTTGGAATCTTCGTTTTGATGAAGTGGTCAAAAAGTTTGATTTCATCAGATGCGAAGAAGAGCCCTGTGTTTACAAGAAATTTAGTGGGAGCAAAGTGGCCTTCCTGGTTCTATATGTGGATGACATATTACTCATTGGAAATGATATTCCTATGCTGGAGGCAGGAAATGAATGACTTAAGAAGTATTTTTCAATGAAGGATCTAGGAGAGGCAAAGTACATATTAGGCATTAAGATCTATAGAGATAGGTCTAAGAGGCTTATTGGTCTAAGTCAAGAAACTTATATAGATAAGATCCTTGCTAGATTTAATATGGTGAATTCTAAAGTACTTGAGAAGGACCAAGGATGATGTCTTGGTGTATGGAGGTGATGACGAGTTGGTCGTCAAGGGCTACACTGATGCGAGTTTCCAGACAGATAAAGATGATTTTTAATCTCAATCTGGATATGTCTTCATTCTGAATGGAGGAGCCGTCAGTTGGAAAAGCTCGAAGCAAGGGACAATAGCAGATTCTACAACAGAAGCAGAGTACATTGCTGCTGGTAAAGAAGCTAAGGAGGCGGTCTGGATTAGACAGTTCATAGCTTAGCTCGGTGTTGTTCGTAGCACTTCTAGAGCAATTGACGTCTATTGTGACAACAATAGCGCCATTGCTCAAGCCAAGGAACCTAGCTCTAGCTCTAGATCTAGACACGTCCAACGAAAGTACCACTTGATCAGACACTATGTTGATAGTGGAGACGTGAGGATGTGCAAAGTCCACACTGACGATAACATTGCAAATCCTTTGACCAAGCTCCTTCTTAGGCCCAAGCATGACAGTCACACTCGGGCCAAAGGGCTCAAACACAGTGGAGAATTGTTTTGAAATATTATGTTTTATGATAAAACTTGTTTATTGTTATTACAAACATTTATGCTTGATTCATATATATATGATTATCATATTATTATTTAATCCTTGCTTGGGATTAGATAAAGTATCCAAATAATTTAATAATTATCAAATGGGCTCATCAAAACTGTTTTGGTGAATGAAACCCCGTTAAGTGAACTGAAATTATAAAATTATTGAGATGTCCATGGTCTGAGTCACTAACTTGGATACAAGTGATTTATTTAAAGACCATATTGTGAGATTGATTGATAACATCGGGTTTCATGTGTTATGGGGACATAGAGATGTCAATCAATTACAAAGATGTATATGATGATACATATTGGACAAACCGCTCTTAGGACTCTTCAGGACCATACTGTAGAGTTCTAGGATTATTCATGATAAGTGAGTTCCTTAGACATGAGTACGATATAGTCATCATTTGACTGTTGGTATATATTTGACACTGCTAAACGCTGATCGTAACAGGCAGTTATAAAAGTAGTGATTGAGATTGCCAAAAGTTGAGTGAGAGCTATAGTCTTACAAGATAGAATATGTCCTCCTATTCCATGTATAACATGATACATTTGCAAAGGAATGGTGTCTCGGCCACTTGAAGAGTGAGAATTGTGAAAACGCATGGCCATGCTCAGATGGATTATTAGTAATCACCTGTAATGACAGTTCGATCTCAAGAGTTCAAGAAACATATTTGGCGGAAAAGATGAGTTTCATCGTATAGTCAAGTAAGATACTAAGTGACAAAGGAATCTTAACATTGCACACTTGTTTTAAGGACAAGTGGGAGATTGAAGGAATTGTGTCCTTTAACCGGATGTGCAATTACTTATTATGAAATAAGACTATTGATAGAGATTCATAATCCATTTATTTTAGGTAGTCATAGTGTTTTGCTAAAAGTCAACTATGATTTATGGACTTTATGTTATAAAGTTTATTGCTATTATAATTGGGTCTTATGAGATCACACCTTAAGAGTTTATGGACTGGATATATTGGGAGAATTATTATATAAAGTATATAATATAATGTTATATAAGATATAACATTAAGATAGAGTTTAATAATAATAAAGTGTTATTATTGATTAAAAGAAAAAAGGAAAATTGTTAATTAAGGAGTTAATTATAAATAAGGGTTTATTGGAAACCCTAATGAAAAAACTCTCTATTTTTCTCTTCTAAGCATTATCTTTCTCTCCCCAAACTCTTTCATCTTCAACCTAACAGTTGAGTTCGAGGGATCCAGATCTTTGCTCGGGTGGACTAAGTAGAGGAGTTTCAAGTAAAGCTCTCTCCGTTTGAGTGATTGAACACGCATCAAGAGATAATCGTTTCTTCTATTTCTCAATCCAATTAGTTTATGCAATAGATCCTTCGTTTAGATGTTAGGAAATCGTTTCTTGCAATTCCTCTTAAATCATCTGAAACCCTACACAAAATGGGTTGTATATCTAACTAATTGATTGAAATTCATTAACCTGAACTTCTCCCGTACAAAAAAAAAGTCAAGTATAACAATAACCCAACAAACGGAATTCCCATTATAACAGAGCTTAAAGAATAAACAATGTCAACGACTCCAAATCTAATCAAAATGAAAGAGCAAGTCCCCATAGCTTTTTCCATCCTTATTATTTCCTCAAAAAGTAATTCGAAGTATAAACACACACAAAATTTAGAAGAAGGAACAAATTAACCCTAAAATTTCAATTTGAACAGAAGTCACAAATTCTTCCAAATCCTAGCTTAGGTTCTTTGACATAGAGATGGAGACGATTTCACTCATCGACAGTATGATTCGAGGAAGAGGCCTGAGAAGTTCTTCGTCCAGACAAGGAATTTTGAAGGCGATGTTAGAAAAGTTGCGAAGAGAGGGAGCGCAATGACAAGAGGCAAGAGAACCTAAAAAAAGAAGTGGGGGAAGAAATCATACCAGTAGCCAAACTGCCGGCAAAGTTCTACGATTTGGAATGAGTCTAGGTTTAGACAGGATGATTCAAAGAGAGCGAATGTGGAGGAATGAAATGGTGTGATTTGAATCGAGCACAAACCTCAAGACTGAAACAACGTATGTCTTCTACCAAAGAAAAAAACACACAGCTTATGTGATTTTGTTTTGCAAAAAAAATCCATTTAATATCGGGTTTCTTAAGTAACCGGTACGTATGCTTGTAAACAAAATCAACACGCATATCAGTTTTCTCCAATAACCGATATACTCCCTTCGTCCCTAAATATAAGCCCATTTGCTTTTTTAAAATTATTCACGGTCGAAGAGAATCTTTCGATTTCTGACTAGTGTATAAGGTAAAATATAGTCATGAGTGATCTTGTTTGATTCATATCAAGGAGTACTTTAACAATATCAAAATTTTACAATTTTAGCTAACTTGTAACGAGAGATATTCACGAAACAAAACATGCATCGACATATGTGCCCATTTAAAATGGAAAGATCAAAAGGGGACGGAGGGAGTATGAGATATACACGGATATCAGTTATTTACAACCGGTATAAATATTTGCGGTATTAGTTAGCAAATGTGTACTAGTGCATAGTTTAAAACGGTCTTTTAAGGAACAACGTATTAGAATCTCGCTATGATCTCATTCAGTTTGTGATGATCCATGACATGTCTTCATTGGCTAACATGTGTTTCATTTGTATCTCTTGTTCTGCTTTTATTTAGATCGTTCTTTAATAAACGTATTTGTTTTGAAACTTAATTTGTCCACTTAAACTATTTTTGATAACTTATGAAATATGTGTAGATAAGTGTAGAGGTGTAGAAGTAACATCAGGATTAAAATTAAATGTTGGACTATAACACTTTAAACTGAAAAGTCTGAAAGATTAAAAAATGTTTGTTTGACATATTTTTCTATAGAATAATACAGGGTCAAGTTCTGGTCGTGGCCATATCTTAGGTAAACACCATCACAACCTCAAACATTATTATTCGTGATCATAAAGATCAAGAATGTTTTTTTGCTTTGAAAAATGATGTATAAGGTATGTTCATGGCAATGGACACAAGTCATACAAATAAAAAAACAAATGTAATGAACATGATCTATACTTATATTCGTGATACTTGGTAGTTGGTATGAATGTTCATGGTTTTGAAATGTTTATTGCTCAGTACACAAAATGTTAATAGCATATTCACTACGAAAACTCAATGAACCAAAAATAAAATTAATGAAAATACATGTTTAAAAATTTCAAAAAATATTTTAATACAAATAAGTAAACATTTTATAAAGATGGCATAAATGTTCAAGAAAATACATGTCTAGTTTGTATACATTAGACCTGGCCAAACTGGGGCTTGGGCCAGGGCAGGGCCAAATTCCAAATTCTACCCATTTATCAGGGTCGGGCCAAGCCCTCCCATTTAAAATGGAATAATTCCACTACTCATATCCTCCCACAAGGGCCCTCAGGGCGGCCCTCAACTACTTATACAGATAAATTAAATATCAGAAATCGGGCTAAACCGTGTTACTAAAACATTCAAAACCTTTTTAGTGCTTACAAGCAATTCACCATCCAAAAACGCATGCTAAAAATATCCAACACCGGATTCAACAAAATTTTAGTGTGATGGATTGGAAGGAAGGAGGCTGGAGGCGTGAAGAAATTAGGTTTACAAAAAAATGAGGTTTACACTTTACAACGTCAAAGAGTTAGGTTGCCTGATATTTTTACTTTTTCTTTTTCTTTAGTTATTTATTAAATTTTATTTAAAACAATAATATTATATTAATAATATCATATCATATATAATATGGGTCGGGTAGGGCCGGCCCTCAAGGCTCTACTCCGATACCATATCCTCTCACTTTAAAAAAGGGCAGGGCAGGGCTGACCCTTATGGGTAAAATCTTATACCCGTATCCTCCCAAATTTTAGGGCGGGCTGGGAGGGCCGGGCGGGCGGGCCGGCCCTAATTTGGTCAGGTCTAGTATACATGGACACACAATAAACAACTAAAAAAGGTAAAAACAAACTTAACTCTACCCCTAGAAAATGGGATAAACCTATAAACAAATACATACTTTTTTAGTTGTTTAATTATGTCAATTCATTTTGACCACATCAAGTTAATAAATCATGTCATATGTATATAATGTTGGAACCGAATTTTTCGGGCACCGTTGGTGTCGGATAATGGGAGCGTTGGCTTCGTCTCCGCGAGCACTATTCAGTAGTATGCTCATACGTATAATTCGGGTTCCGTTTGAATGAGAAATGGAGGTCCAAAGTGGCTTACTTAAAGTGCACTAAGTGGACAAATGTGGAGGTTTAAATTGGTCAAATATTACCATATCAAACTTTTGATTTGGTTTTGAATAGGTTGATCTTCCAACTAAGTTGGTCAAAGATTCGGTTTTAATGGGCTGCATTAAACCGGGATCCTCATTGAAAGCCTATAAAAGGGAGCCTTCTCCTCCTCATTTCAACACACTCAATATTATCTCATTCTGCTCTCTCCCACGTTTTTCGAGTCTCTATTACTTCTTTCTCTTCTTTTGTTCGAGTCTGAGAGTACACACATTATCTAGCGTTCGTTGGCTTCTAGTCTTGGGTTGTGCAAACCAGAAGCGTTAGTGGTTTTATCCTGGGATTCGGAACACCGGTAACCGTCACACTACGGGGCGTTTTCAGAATTAAGGAAAGAGATTATAATCTCGACTCCGTTCAAGTTCGTCTGTTCGACCATTCGCATTCGGTAGTGGTTCGATCGGTTTCTTCTTACCTTAATTATGTTTTACTTATTGTATTTTATACAAATTATATGTTGTAGAAATATAGGTTCCTACAATCTTAATTCTGAAAAAAAATTCCTACATTTCTACGACTAACAAAT
The DNA here is from genome assembly GCA_029168935.1 of Oxyria digyna. NCBI lineage: Eukaryota > Viridiplantae > Streptophyta > Magnoliopsida > Caryophyllales > Polygonaceae > Oxyria > Oxyria digyna. Next base: position 57,447,742 of record JAPVLV010000001.1, on the reverse strand, counting down.
TTGTTTTTTGAGTAAACAGGTTAAGGCGACTTGAAAAATTGTTTTTTTTTTGTACGAGAAAAACCGAAAAAAATATTAAATTATTATTTTGAATTTAATCTGAATTGATTAAATTAATTATATATTTATTCGAGTTAAATATATTGAAAATCGATTGCATACAACGTGTGTGGTCACTCGATTCTCTCTATCCATGTTGTTTTGGTCGGATTTCTCGACCTCCACTTGTTTCCTAGCCTGCTTGGATCAGGATTACACGACGTGGGACCCTCTGTCTGAAACGTGGCGGACGATGAGTGGCTCTAATCTATCAATGGTATCAAAGAGAATCTATCAATGGTATCAAAGAGAATCTAATCAAGCATCTTCTGTGACGTCATGAATGCCCACAATAATTGGTACTCATATCAAAGCGTATCCAATCATACACGTATTCACACTGCAGATGTACTCACATTCTCACAATACTACTCATTTTGTATATAGCTGGACAAAAATATTCAAGACCAAACCTTCAATTGATCGAAACCGAATAGGTTTTAATTTATGATTTGATTTCCTTAAAACTTACTGTAGTATTGATTCCTTCATAGGTTATACGAGTATATGTAACCCGTTAATATATTGTCAATTTGTGTACAATATAAGTATTGCACCAAACAATGAGAGTGGTCAACCTGATCTCGAGACGTGCATGGATATATTTGAACCCTAGACACTCTTAACACTGTATTTTACAATCGAGTAAATTTTGATAATCATATTTCCCTTTGTAGATATATTTCTCTCATACTAGCCTTGGATTTAAACAGATCGAGGAGGTGACATAATTCTCTCCCACTAAATTTATTCGGCTACTAAAATAATTATTAAAATCCAACGCCATAGATAATAATGCATTGCATGTTCAGTGTTCTGCTAAATAATTGTGCTTTCTCCCATTTTCTGCCGGAGACTTTTAAAAAATTATTGACGATTATATTCCCCTTACCAGCCAACAACAACAAAAATGAGATTAAAGTATGAAATTATTTACTTTTCCTGTTCTTCATTATTATTTTTTAATCTTATAGTCAAGAAATATATGTATATTATTGGTGGTTAATTTTTGAGAAATCAGGACTTTATGTGATGTACGTACATTATTCAAAGTGTATTTGTGTTTGCCCCCAAACAAACATACAAAAAAATTAGTCAGGACGTAGGATGGAACTTCTAAATTAATGAAATTAGATAAACTGAAGGTCGTAAAAGAAGTAGGATGATAAAAAGATACAAGCTAGCTAGATAATACAGTAAGTTATAGGGATTTAACTTCTTTCAAACTCCTTCAGGTTAAAAAAACTTATGTTAGTCTACGTAGATAACTTGTGTATTTTTTTATGCTTTGCGCACTATCGACGCCTTGCTCTTTTTTTGTTCTTCGTTGGACGGTTTGTGTCTTAATTAAAATAGAGTTTTTGAGAAAAACTATATAACATTTGAAACACTGATTTTTCAAAAAATGCTAAGATTAATCGTTATAATTTCAAAAGTGATATTGTTAATTGGTCATCGTCGTACCAAACATGACTTGAATTGATGATCCACAAGCTGATTCATTTATTCACATGAAAGTTGCAATAAATTTCAAACCAAAACAGTTTCTAATTATCGAAAACTGCATGCGGAAGAAAACAAGAACCGCAATTCAATTCATGAACCGAATTAAGTACGTCAGTACGTGTAACGTAGATGGTGCCACATTGCGCTTGGACCACAAACCCAGATCCCACATAGCTAAATACAAACAAGAAAATAAAAACGTAAAAATTAGAGTAGGTAGGGGCAAATCTGTCAACTCAACATAGTTTATTCTAAAAAACAAATTAATAACGCTCTCAAATTCGCCTTAAAAAATGGAAAATGGACGATTAGTAATCGTAGAGCGTGTAAAGCGAGGAGGAGACGGCTATAAAACAAGAAGAGTTTCAGTTTCATTGTTTCTCAGTTTTCCGAAAACACAATTTCATCACATGAGTTGTGTTTTGTAGCTCTCTTGTCTTCTTTTATCACATGTTCTTGTAATATTCTCCATCATTTCAGATCCTTCATAATCTCTTCTGATTCTGCTGGATCTCTACAGGTATTGTTCTTGATTATTTTGAGATTCAAGTATGAACTAGGGATTTGATCCAAAAGTATTGTGTTTCTTCATGAAAATGTATGCATGCATATCTGGTAGCTGATTGAAAAATTGCCCTTATCATCTCAATTTAGTTGTTAATGTTATTTCTGATGTATGTCTCTTGTTATAGCTTCTTGTAAATCTCATTGGAAAGTTTTTTCTTAATTCTATATAATAAATTGATGTCTTGCTCATGTAGTTTGGCAATCTGTGCACGAAATTTGTTTACTAGTCTGTCAGATTTGAATTTTACTCCTCTGTCCAGAGGGTCAATTTTATTCTCAACTCTTTAGGTTACACTAATTTTTATTTGGGTGTGTAATAAACTTTGTTATGTGATCTTTCAGGGGAAGAATTTGGTGTGGTAGAAATTGGCAGTAGGAGTTGAATCTTCAGCATTGTTTTGTGCTCTTACCAAAACTAGGGAATGCTGCAAGATGTGCTTGATTGCTAGGGACTCTAACGACGGTTTTAATCCGATCAAATCTCTCCTCCATCTTCCTTTTCTCTGCATCAATTCTTATCCACATGTTTCGTTCACTCGATTCTGCAATGATGCATACACGCCCACCACAGCCAAGAATATAGACGACTATCTCGTATCTACATACGAGCTTTGTGAAGACGGTTGAGCCTTTTTCATACTTGTTAGAAATAAAGTTATTAGTTTAGTTAGTGCAGATGGGTGAAAGCAAGACGAGTGTTCTGATGCAGCGATACGAGCTTGGAAAATTACTTGGCCAAGGAACTTTTGCTAAGGTACACCATGCAAGAAACCTCAAAACCGACATGAATGTGGCCATCAAGATTGTTGATAAGGAGAAGATTTTGAAGGTTGGGATGATCAATCAGATTAAGAGTGAAATCTCTGTGATGAGGCTGATTAGGCATCCAAATGTAGTGCAGCTATATGAGGTAATGGCTAGTAAATCCAAGATTTACTTTGTGATGGAGTATATAAGAGGAGGGGAGTTATTTGATAAAGTAGCGAAAGGAAAATTGAAGGAAGATGTTGCAAGAAAGTATTTTCAACAATTGATAAGCGCGGCTGATTACTGTCATAATAGAGGCGTTTATCACCGCGATTTGAAGCCAGAAAACCTTTTGTTGGATGAGAATGGGAATTTGAAAGTGTCTGATTTCGGTTTGAGTGCTTTGGCTGAGTCCAAGAGTCAAGAAGATGGGCTGCTACATACGACATGTGGGACCCCTGCATATGTGGCGCCTGAGGTGATCCATAGGAAAGGCTATTGTGGGGCCAAGGCTGATATTTGGTCATGTGGGGTCGTCTTGTTCGTTTTGTTGGCGGGTTATCTTCCATTTCGAGATGATAATATCATGGAGATGTATAGAAAGATCGGCAAAGCGGAGTTCAGGTTTCCTAATTGGTTCTCTTCAGATGTAAGGAGGTTGTTGTTCGGGATCTTGGATCCAAACCCGAGTACCAGAATCTCAATCTCCAAGATCATGGACAATCCTTGGTTCAAAAAGAACTTTGATCCAAAATTCATTAACCCTGGGACCCAAGATTCACAACCAATTATTCCCGAATTTCAAGATGTTTTTGTGGACCAACAACTTCCGGTTGAACCAAGGCCTTGTCATAATATGAATGCATTTGACATCATTTCATTTTCAGAAGGGCTTGACTTGTCAGGATTGTTTCGCGAGAAGGTGCAAAAGGAGGAGGTGAGATTTACTGCAAGACGACATGCGTCTACAATCATCTTGAAGCTAGAGGATATTGCAAAGAAGTTGAGTCTTAATGTGGGGAAGAAAGTTGATGGTTTGATGAAATTTGAAGGGACTAAACAAGGTAGGAAAGGTGTCTTGTCTTTTGATGCTGAGATCTTTGAGGTGACGCCAACGTTTCATATAGTTGAGATGAAGAAATCAAGTGGTGATACTATTGAGTATCAGAAGATATTGAAACAAGATATTAGGCCTGCTCTTAAGGATATACTGTGGACGTGGCAAGGCGATCAGATGCAGCAACAACCTGATGTTCTTTCTTTGCCCGTTGTTTCTGAGACCGCGTAGTGATTTTCTATTGAGTTCGACTCTTTAGAATCCGTCGTCTTAGGTGTTAATAAGTTGTTGTTGTTGTTTTAGTACCAGTTTCTTTATGTTGTTGTTGGACAAGTTAAATGAAAGAACTATTCCTCTCTACATTGTTGCACCTAATCCTAATATGGAGCATCAGATGTGATTGGGTCCTAAAATAAAAGCAGATTTAGCAAGCAACGAACATGTGTTGAAACTATTCAGCTGTTTGCATACCGTCGTTGGGCTTTTCTGTGTGTTGCAATCTCTTGTATTTTCAAGAGTGTAACAACGCATCAAAACGCTTAAATTCTGAAATACACATAGCGCATTTGATCTCAAATTAAGCATTGCAATTTTTTTTTCCAGTGGCTGATGAGTTGTGATCAAGAAATGAGGTGAATTTCAACCATTAGTTTTCTTGTCATCCAAATGAGTCTGTACAATTTGAGAACAGCTAGGAACCGAAGGCGTTTTACAAAGTGAGAATGGGCCAATTTTGAACAATTAGGCCAACAATATTGGGCCTCATTGTACTATTCCAAAATGCAAGGCCCAGCCCAACATCGTCTTCTTTGGTCTCGACCACTTCAACCACTGCCAAATTCTCCGTCAATCGGCGGACATCGACGCTGACCCCAAACCTTCCTTTGTGACTCTTCCCCTCCACTTTCACCATCCAACCTTTCCTCTCCACATCCGCCTCCTTCGCCGCTAACTCCAATCTCTCCAGTATCTCCTCCGGCGTTGACTTCGAGATGAATCTCTCCCCTCCGCTTCTCGTCGCCGATCCCTCGAACAGCCCCGATAAGTTGCATCCCGATGAACTCGCTATCAAATCGAACGCATTCATAAATTCATCCTTGTTTACGCCTTCCGCCGATTCCAATTTCGGCTTCTCAACTGGATTCTTCTCCTTGGCACAACATCCTCCAGTGAACCATGGATGACACTCGATCTCCTCGATTGAGATCCGCGTCTGAGGATTGGTGTCGATGAGGCGGGAGAGTAAGTCCTCCAGATCCGGTGAGATCCACGACGGACATTTGAACTTCCCTCGGTAGATTTTCCTGTACAACACCATAACATTCTCATCGTAGAACGGTAGCGTTCCAGTAGTGAGCGCAAACAGGATAATCCCCATGGACCAGATATCAGCCTTGGCGCCGTCGTATCCGCGCTGAGACAAGATCTCAGGCGCAACGTACGCCGGCGTGCCGCACAGCGTCTGGAGGAGGCCGTTAGCCTGGATCTGCTCCGGAACAGTGCTGAATCCGAAATCGGACACTTTCAGATCCCAATTCTCGTCGAGAAGGAGGTTATCAGGCTTCAGATCGCGATGAAATACTCCTTTAGAGTGACAGTATCCGACGGCGGAAACCAGTTGCTGAAAGTAGCGGCGGCTGAGATCGTCTCCGAATCGGCCTCTTTTCGCCTGCGCGAGGAGATCGCCGCCCCTTGCGTACTCCATCACCATGTAGATCTTCGTCTTGGTGGCGAGAACTTCGTAGAGGCGGATAACGTGGCGGTGGCGTAGGCGGCTACCTGCGATAGAGATCTCCCTCTTGATGTACTCCACCATGCCACCGGCCACAACAGTGTTCTTGCTCACCGCCTTGATGGCTACAGTCTCGCCTGTGTAAAGATTCTGCGCGTGATAGACTTTCCCGACGGAGCCATGGCCGAGGAGCTTGCCGAGCCTGTACTTTCCTAAGATGACTTTCCGGCTACCGGACTCCTCGCGGGAATCAGGGGAGGAGTCTCTGGTCATTGCCTCTACGGGTATGCTTTCTTCTTCGCTTGGCATTTGGAGCTGTATATAAGTAAAGTGTGTTTTCAATTAGGAATCAAATCCTAAACAGCTGGCCGATTGATTTCGAATTTCAAAAGTATGAACTGGCGCTACCCGATAATTGATCGATTGAGATTGTTAGTGGGGCGCAGATTTCATGGGCTTTTTCGAGTGGAGGTTGATGACTTTAACTGAAATCCACCCGTTGGGTTTTTTTTCTTTTCCTGAATCAACAAAATTTGTATTTAAGCTGAGGATTTTGAAATGAGAACGCAAAATTTCTAGGCTGATTTTTAAAATAGGGTTTTTCAGTCATTCACTCGTTTGTTGATTTGTTCAGAATATGTTTACAAGAAGAAGGAATGAACACGTGACAAATTAGCAATTTACTAAATTTAATTAATCTGTCATTATGAGCAATAATTTGTCTGTTGTTATGTGTCTCTATATTTGTTTGAACTTGTAAGCGGATAGACTGCTAGGTGAACACGGTTAGGGAAATTTTTCAGGCAACATGTGTATCACTACGCGCATTATACACCTACAGCTTGTCATTAAAAAAAATTCGATTAGACGAAGAAGAATTGCAGCTGCTATAAGATTTTAATTATTAATGTCTGCTTGAATGAGGTTTTGCAAATTAAAAACAAGGACTTCTTGTATGGACCAACGATTCTTTTCTTATTATTCGTATTTGTTAAATTCTTTTGGATATTTTTTCCGGTTTTGATAAATTATTAGCTAATGCTCACATGGGTTTGGCTTACAGGCGCAATTTTTGTATTGCTTTTCTTGCATTTATGGTTGAGAGTTTGGTTGCAGATTTGGAAGTTGTATGCTACTATGCTTGTACTGAATTTATGAGCCACCGAATGGTGAATTGACAAATACAGTAATTCAGAAGCTTACTTATATTGAATCAGGCAAACCATCCAAGTTGCTTAATATACTCCATTGTGGAGATATTAATCGACACACCATTTGCTGCTGTGTTCGAGTAGAAATTACATTCCGCATTAAAAGTGGTTGAATAGCAATGCTAGTATATTTTTCTTGGTGAGATCAATGCCTAGGTGTATGCATATATTTTTCTTTCGGGAGATCCGTTTCCGAACATGATAACACAATTCGTTCCGACTTCTGAATACAGTTAAAGATGTCATTGAAGCCGAGATCCATTTACTGATGTGGTAAAACACAATCCACACAAGTAGTGCATCTAGAGACAAGAGTTAAAATAGCAAGCAAGTGTTACGGGAATGGGAGTCTACGGCTGTCATTGAAGCCGAACGAGCTTCTTCTTCGGTGTACGCTGGTTAGGTAGGGCGGGTATACAGCTTCTGTAAAATCACAATTATTAGGAAACCTCCTAAACACCATCGTTTGTGACTGTCTTTCTGCAATGTTATTCGAGCCAGATAGTATAATTCCGGGCTGCTGCTGCTGTTGAATAGGTTCTTGGATTTGCTCGGTCTGCTGTTGTGCATCCATTTTGGGCAGTTCATCCTCCGAGTCAGTTGAGGTACAATTTAATGCAAAAGTCTGCTCTTGTTGTTCTTGCACTCCATCTTCTTTTGGAGTTGGAGGAAACAAAAAATGAAGCATCAATAGAGTAAAAAGAAGAAAAAAAAAGCTTCAACTTCAAACACTGAAAATCATGTGGTTACCTGGTTGATAAAAATAAGTGCCAAGCTGTGACATATCAGGCCTTACAATGAGAAGGCTGCTAGAATTGTGCACTCCATAGAGCATGTTTGAAACATCAAGCATGTTAGGCCTTTGCTTAGGATGTTCTTGAACACATAGAAGCGCCACATCAATAAAGTGTCGTGCATCATCAGAAGCAACATCAGTCAGCTGCGGATCAATCATCTCCAAAACCCGATCATTATTTACAAGTTTTGAAGCCCACGTAACAATGTGATCTTCAGAACTTAGGAAAGCCCTTCTCCCACTTATGATTTCAAGCATAACAATTCCAAAAGCAAACACATCCGACTTGTCAGAATACTTACCATAAATACAAAACTCTGGATCTATATATCCATATGTCCCTGATATGCATTCTGTTTGGGGTTCCCCGGAATCACAGTATAGCTTCATAATGTCAAAATCTGTTATTTTGGGGGAGAAATTATGATCAAGGAGTATATTTCCAGGCTTAATGTCCATATGAATAATACGAGGAATGGCATCCTTATGGAGGTAAGAGAGACCACGAGCAATGTCGATGCAGATGGCAGCTCGCCTATTCCAGTTAAACTCCGGCAACTGTCTTCTCTGTCGTAGTAGGTCGAACAAGTTTCCGTTGGCCACGTATTCAGTAACGAGTAAGAGATGATCTCCGTGAATACAACATCCTATTACTTGAACAATATTTCGGTGTCGGATCTGTGAAATTGCCTTCATCATACCCGAGAATTCGTGAAGGGGAAGTATTTGTGAGTAAAACTTGACTGCAACTTGGGTTCCGTCTGACAAATTCCCCTTGTAGATTCTTGCAAAACCACCCTCATCGATCAGCATATCGTTGGAGAAGTTGTTGGTGGCCATCTGTAGAGATTCATACGAGAATTTCCTTACCTTGATGTCATCATTCCCAGCCACCTCAGAGAAATCAGCCCGGCGCCGGAACCAACTGCGACCCATGTCCTATTGCAAGATTTCAACTAAAAAATTACAACTCCCAAATTAAGCTCAAAATTACTTACCAACCTGTGAGCACAAACGAATGGCCGAATTAATTAAGATTCTTAAACAGAGGAAGTAATCAGAGATGATGAAGGAGTGAAAAATTGAAAATCATTTATCCTCAATCTCTCATCTCTTGCCTTAAGCGCTTAATCAATTGCCCATTCATTAGAAACTACACAGAAACTTCAGAAAATGCACGGAAAAAGTCAACAAATAACTCCTAGAGCGTACGCGCAGGCCAGTGAAGACGAAAAAAATATCTCTAAATCAATGTTGTCATTTTAGCAATTTACACAATTATTAAGAAATGTAATGATAAAACTAAAATCTTAATTACTTTTTCTCAAATTTATTAAACAATTATTACACACCTCATTTTTTACCAATCAATAAAAAGACTTTGCAAAGATTATCTACAACTCTAAAATGACAAATATTTCTTAACAAAAATCCAAAGCTAGAATGACAAATAAATCTTAACGGAGAGAGTATCAAGTAAACTAAAGGTTTACATATAACATATTCTTCCGTCCCATTATGTTAGGGAATCATGGTGATATATTCTAATATATAAGAAGAAACATAGTCATGTGAGATCTTGTTTGATTCGTCTCGATAAATACTTTAATAATATCAAATTTTTATATTTTTTACTAAAATAAAATTAAAGATATTGACATTTTGCATCGGCAAGTGTGACAAGGTTAAATGAGACTAACATTGTGGGATAGAGGGAGTACCTTTTTTCGCCCAAAAAAAAAACATAACATATACTTTGCCTTCTACAAACAGTTTTTGTACATGAGCATGTTGTGTTTCCCCTCCTTGAGCTCTAGGCTATCCTAAGATAAGAAAATTCAAGTCTTTGAACCACAAAAGAGAAAGATTTTGGTAGGAGGATATCGCAAGTGTTGATACACCCGATTTTATCAGCTCTGATCGACGTCAAGATCTTATTCGATTGGCCTACAACTTTGAAAGTTGTTTCTGGCATCAAGACCTTCACATCTGATGGTAGGATCGTGATTTGGTGTCCTCTAAGTCACATTTTCTAGTTGTTGTCTATTTCTCTTCGTTGTTAGGATTCCACCTCTTTAGGTGAAGATCGTGCATTCCTAGTGACATCTAGAGATGTTGTACCACTGATGCGGGGATAAGCCGTTGTTGTCCGATCTAGACACCAAACCTCGAACAGAGAAGATAAGCGGAATTAGAATGAGATGAAAGAAGGATAAGTCGAATGATAGGCCAATTGAAACCAAATCAAACAACGATAAAACCCTTAAACTTAAGAACAAGTACCTTACCAAATGATGAAGAAACCCCAATGGATTACAACCAAACATAATGGCTATGGTAGGCCAAGACACCTAGAGGATGCTCTATGGAGTCCCGATAGCACCAATCTTATGTAAGATATTGACACACACAAGTACAACTAGAGCGAGTTCAACAACAATGCACACAGGGCACTCTGCTCACAAAATCACTCTTTTGGGAGGAAAAACGATAAACGTTGTATTCAATATCAAAGTCTGGGAACCTAAAACAATAACTAGGGCAAACCATGTATAGCGTCAATAAGGTGGCCAATTAAAAGAAATGAAATAAAAAAAGTATTGCCAAAAACAACCGAAAAACAAATAATCCCGAAAACAACTAAATAAGGAAATCCCGAATGCCTCTGCCGCCTGTAAGATGGTGATCGCCATGGATAGGTAGCGATCGCGGTTTTAGTAGTTTGGCTACGACTTTTTGATAATTAAATGATGGTGATCGCCATGTCTGGGCCGCGATCTCCGTCGCTCTCCAGCAAGCTTCCTTCGTTGTCTTCGCCCGGGTCGTCTCGAACGCTGATAATAAACACCATTCTCATGGGTGTGTCCAAGAGGTCCTTTGAACTCATAAGCTACTTAGACAAGATAAAGGTGAATAACTTGTCTAACTCTTGTTGGACCTCCTTTGCTCTCGAACGAGTCAACGCACCCTCGAACTCGAGAACCACCAACATTGGTTGATGCTCAGATGATTCTTCATCATCCTCCCCTTCTTGAAAAGGATTCGACCCCGAATCATCCAGCACCTCCTCTTCTCCCTCAAAAAGTGTAAGATCTTGCACATTGAAGGTTGCACTCACTTGATAGTCACCGGGGAGTTCCAACACACAAACATTATCTCCAAGCTTCTTAAGCACCTTGAATGGTCCATCACCTCTTGGGGACAGCTTTGAGTGGCATTTGTTGGGAAAACGCTCTCTCCTAAAGTGGACCCACACAAGGTCTCCCTCCTTGAATATGACCTTCTTCCTTCTCCTATTTGCCTTGCTAGCATTTGTCGCAGCCACCTCTAGCAACTTAGCTCTTGTCCTCTCATGAATCTCCTTGATGTGCTCAACCTGTTTTCCTGCATTGAAATCCACTCGCTCCTTCGTGGGTAACGGCATAAGATCAAAAGGGGTTAGTGGATTCAAACCATACACACATTCAAAGGGACTCAGCGAGGTCGAGGAATGGATGGCTCTATTATAGGCAAACTCAACATGGGGTAAGGCTTATTCCCAAGCTTTCAAAATTCTTCCTAAGAATGGCTCTCAAAAGGGTTCCTAGGGTCCTATTGGTTACTTCATTTTGGCCATCAGTTTGGGGGTGACTGGATGTAGAGAATAACAATTTAGTCCCTAGTTTCCCCAAAGAGTTTTCCAAAAGTAACTTAGGAATTTCACATCCCTATCACTCACAATAGTCTTTGGTACTCCATGTAACCTAACAATTCCTATAAAGAACAAGTCAGCCACATTACGAGCATCATCAGTCTTGTTGCAAGCAATAAAATGAGTCATCTTAGAGAATCGGTCAACAACCACAAAAATAGAATCTCTCCCCTTCTTAGTCCTAGGCAACCCCACAATAAAGTCCATACTAATGTCTACCCAAGGGGTTGTAGGAGTAGGTAAGGGATTATATAACCCATGTGACTTTACTCTAGATTTAGCCTTAAGACACTCCAAACATCTCTCCAAGCAATGCTCAACATCCCTAAGCATATGTGGCCAATAAAAATGAGTATGCAACATATGATACGTCTTATCTCTACCAAAGTGTCCCATAAATCCACCCTTATGGGCTTCTTCAACAAGCAATAATCTCAAAGAACACTTAGGTATGCACACTTTATCAGCTCTAAACAAGAAACCATCAAACAAATAAAATTTATCCAAAGTTCCTTTAGCCAAAGATTGCTTATAAATGACACCAAAATTTGCATCATTACGATATAACTCTTTGATGTAAACAAAGCCTAACACCTTAGAGTCAAGTTGAACAATTAATGCATGCTTCCTAGAAAGTGCATCAGCAACAACATTATCCTTTCCCTTCTTGTATTTGATGATATAAGAGAAAGTCTTAATAAATTTCATCCATCTACCATGTCTCCTATCAAGTTTGTCTTGGCTCCTAAAATGTTTCAAAGATTCATGATCAGTATGCAAAACAAACTCTCTAGGCCATAGGTAGTGTTGCCAAGTCTTAAGTACTCTATACAATGCATAAAATTCCTTATCATAAGTAGAGTAATTCAGACTTGCACCATTCAACTTCTCAGAAAAGAAGGCAATAGGCTTACCTTCCTGCATGAGTACTCCTCCTATGGAAACTCCTGAGGCATCACATTCCACTTCAAAGGGCCTAGTGAAGTCGGGAAGCACAAGTAATGGCACTTTCTTCAATCTGCGATTTAGCTCCTCAAACGCCCTTTCTTGAGCCTCCTTCCACACAAATGGGGTATGCTTCTTCGTTATTTCAGTAAGGGGTGCAACAATGGTGCTGAAATCCTTCACAAAACGCCGATAGAAGATAGCTAATCCATGGAAACTTCTGACTTTGCTGCTAGTAGTGGGGGTTGGCCAATCCTGAATTGCCTTAATCTTCTCTTCATGCACCTATAATCCCTGGGAGCTCACTACAAAACCAAGAAATATAACTTTATCAGTTCAAAAATCACATTTCTTCAAATTAGCATATAGTCGTTGTAGACTAAGAGTAACGAGTACTTCCCTGAGATGTTGTTCATACTCCTCTAGGGACCTGTTGTAAATCAAGATATCATCAAAATAGACAACAACAAATTTCCCTATAAACTTCCTCAAGACATGATTCATAAGCCTCATAAACGTAGAGGGAACATTTGTCAATCCAAATGGCATCACAAGCCACTCATATAGATCAAATTTGGTCTTAAAAGCAGTCTTCCACTCATCGCCTTCTCTCATCCTTATTTGATGGTAGCCACTCCTAAGATCAATCTTGGTAAAATTGGTGGCTCCATGAAGTTCATCCAACATGTCATCTAGCCTTGATATAGGATGACGATACTTGACAGTTATGTTATTGATAGCTCGGAAATCAACACACATCCTCCAAGAATAGTCTTTCTTAGGCACCAACAAGACCAGGACAACTCATGGACTAAGATTCTCTTGAACATAACCCTTATCTAGGAGCTCCTGCACTTGTTTCTGAATCTCCTGGCACTCCTGAGGGTTCATTCTGTAAGTTGGCCTGTTAGGTAATGAAGCTCCTGGAATAAGATCAATTTGATGCTCAATACCCCTAAAGGGCGGTAAGCCTGCTGGGATCTCATCCGGGAACACATCACCAAACTCCTCTAGAATAGCTTGTATGCTCGGGGGTAAATCAGCTTGAGAATTGGTACTTGTCAACACATACTTCTTGCATAGAATCATTAGAGTAGTGTCTAAAGGTAGGTACTCACCTTGAAGTTTGGATTTGGAGGCCAAAAGAGCATTCAGAGGTGAAGGGAATATCTGCGCAGATCGCCTCGACGCGATCGCCATGGATTTCCCGCGATCGTGGTTGCTCTTTGCAGTAGCGGTTGTATTGGTTTCCGCGATCGCCATGGATTTCCCGCGATCGCGGTCGCTCCGCGTAGCTTCTGCCTCTGCTCCATCCTCCTCATTCGAGGCCAATCCTCCTTTACCTTTGTTCTTCTCATATGCATCTGTTATCTGTGTTGGAGTCATAGGCTTAAGAGTAACAATCTTATTATTGAAAGTAAATGAATGGAGGTTAGTATTACCATCATGAACAACTTTCCTATCGTATTGCCATGGTCTACGTAACAATATATGACAAGCCTGCATAGGAACAACATCACACAAAATTGTATCTTCATATTTCCCTAATGTGAATGTTATCTTGGCCTGCTTTTGAACTTTCAATTCACCACATTCATTCATCCAATGCAATTTATATGGCCTAGGGTGGAAAATAGTAGTAATTTGCAATTTAGAAATCAACTTAGTACTAGCAATATTGCAACAACTTCCTCCATCAATGATCATATTACAAACCTTCCCCTTAACCAAACATCTAGTATGAAACAAATTTTCTCTTTGGTTATCTTCACAAGGGGCAGATTGTACATGCAAAGTTCTCTTACAAATCAAAGAATCACCATGCTCATAACCAATTTCATCCTCAAGATCATCGTCATCATTATTATCAACTAGGTTTTCTTCCTTATCACTTTCACTTTCATATTCCCCTAGTTGATTAACAATTAAGACTCTAGAATTAGGATAATCTTTCATCATATGACTCTTTCCTCTACATTTAAAACATTCAATATCTCTAGCTCTAGAAGTAGAGTTAGAAGTACTCCCTCGGGATCCATTGGGAGGGCCAATGACCGTTCTTGAAGGCACTTGGGCAGTTGGTGGTGGGTTCCTTCGTGAACCACTATCTTCTTTAGAAGGGGCGTCTCGGGTTGAGGGATAAGAAGATCTTCCTTGCTGATTTTTCCAACTGTTGGAAGACCCGCTTGCATTTCTGCTTCCCTTACTCCCAGCCTTAGTCTTCCTTTCCACCTTGATTGCCATGTGCAGCAGCTCAGTCATAGAATTGTAGGGGAACATCTCAATCTCATTAGCCAGATATGGATGGAGAATACGAAGATATCTGGCCATTGTTGCCTCTTCATCCTCAACCAAATTGGCTCTAACCATGACTATTTGCATAACATTGAAGGTCTCTTCTACTCCCATAGTTCCATGTTTCAAATTCTCAAGCCGCTGTATAAGCTCTCTAGTGTAGTGTGGGGGAACAAATCGAGCTCTCATCATCCTCTTCATTAGATCCCAAGTAGCAATGGGATAATCTCCATTTCCAGCTCTTCCTCTCACTAAGTTGTCCCACCAAACTAGAGCATATCCACTAAACTCCAAAGATGCAAGTTTCACCTTCTTATGCTCGGGGAAGTTGTGACAATTCCAGATCTGCTCAATCTTCGTCTCCCACTCCATGTAGACATCTGGATCACACTTGCCCTCAAAACTTGGGATCTTCACCTTGATCTTCCCAACTCCATCTTGCTCAGGCTCTCTTCTCCTTCCTTGGTACCCTCCTTGTTGGCGATAGGGTCGCCATCCTTCATCTCCTGCATCCTCATTGTCAGCAGGCTCCTCATAATCCTCGTTGTCATCTAGAGCCTGAAATCTATCATGAAAACGGTTAGCAGCATTGTATCTATTATTATGAGGTATAGGAGAGTTATAGAAACGCTCTCTTCGAGCTTGACGATTGTCAGCTCCAGTCGGGGTCCTGCCTCGGGGCTCAGGATGAATCTCATTCGCCGCTACTCTGGCTCTCTGGGTCGTCTGGGCAGCCTCATATACTTCCCGTTGATTTGGTAAGGGTCTCCGAGGAGTGTCTACGGGAGCGTCTCAGGAAGCTTCAATATGCTTCGTAGCTGGTGGTGTAAGTTGTCTGAGGGTTGTAGTAACCCCACTGAGGGATGCTGTAATCCCTGCTGTAACAGACTCTGTAAGCTCTTGCCTAAACTCTCAAAGAAAGTCCATCATAAGCTCTAGAGTGACAGGGCTGGCCGTTGGGGCCGCTAGATTTCTCCTCAGGGGAGAAACTGACCTGTCCATTATCAATGAAAAGACTAACACAGAACAATGTTAAGTATCTAACATGCATTTACAACTTTTATATGCAGTGATAATTTAATAAACTAATTTACTACAACTATACACACAAACTAATAAGTAATAATTAATATAGTTCAATAATTATAGTCAAATCCCGTTTTTTGGCCCAATTCTAATTAATTATTCCCTTATGTTTCAATATTTTATGTTATTTAAAACTTCTTTAGTAAATAATTATGCAATAGGAAAAAATATTAATTTAAATCTAGATTCAAGATTAATGTCAATTTTATTTTTTGATTATGTTGTTGCAATAAAACATAAAACATAATATTAATATTATTTATCGTAGATATCCCTCATCCTTTTCTTATGCAAGACTAAAGACCCGCGCGTAGCGGAGGGGGCAAAATCCTAGTCCTTAATATAAATTTTTGGGTCACATTCAAGTACAAAAGATGCTTGTAGTGTTAAAAATTTTGGGTCACATTAGTACTAGTCATATTCTAATCTAATGAATACCATGAAACTCCTAACCTCCACCACCGATCACCGTCGGTGGCCTCTGGACCGCCGACAACCACCTTCCGACCTCCAAGCATCACCACCGATCTTCGACCACCACTGACCACCGCCAACCTTCGAATCGATGCCCTACCTCTGACCACCTCCGAATCGTCGCCCGATCTCCGAGCACCACCGGAAAAATCCTCATAAGTGCAAATTGATATGCACAGTAAAAATCACATGCATTGTGCAAGTATAAAAATGCCTTAGTTTTTTTAAAGAATGCTTTAAAAACTAAGTCTAAGTTGTTCACCTTCAGTACAAGTTGACATGCACATGAAGTTCAGTTGACATGCACTCGATCGGCAGAAATCGCATGTACTTCACCACTGCAAGCAAAAAAAAATGACTAAGTTTTTTTTATTAAGGTAGATTAAAAAAACTAAATCCAAGTAGTGCAGTTTCAGTACAAATTGACATGTACTTGTAATTGAGTTGACATGCACTTTCAACAGAGATCTCATGCACTTCAAACAACGCAAGCAAAAAAATGTCTTAGTTTTTTTTAAGAGGCTTAGAAAACTAAGTCCAATTAATGCACCATCACTACAAATTGACATGCACTTTCAGTAGAAATCGCATGCACTTTACCAATGCAAGCAAAACAATTTCTTAGTTTTTTTAAGAGGACTTAAAACTAAGTCCAAAAAGTACACTTGTAGTATAAATTGACAAGCACTTATAGTTCAATTGATATGCACTTTCAGTAGTATTTGCATGAACTTCTTGCGACCGTGACGGGTCGGTGACGACACCGGTCCAACGACAACGCGTTTCGACGACGGCGGTCTAGAGTGGTCAGAGTGGCGGCCGCGATGCGATTGTGGTCCGATGGGGGTTACTGTCTGTTGGTGGTGCTCCGACAAACATTTAATGATTTTACCCATCACAATAAATGATTTAATGAAACTTAGCATAAATCTACCAAATCTTTCTACATTTGGACTTTTATCTTATGCCCTTAGGATATAGGTAATGTTTAATCTCAACTTTTACTTAAATCTAATGGCTCATTTGTATTTTAGACGTTTTCTTGCCTGGATTTTTTTCCTTTTAAAAAAACTGATACATGACAAATCTATATATATATATATATATTAAAGGAGAGAAATTTAAAGTTATCCCCTTAATTATATCTTCTAATGTTTATGTGTAATTTTATCATTAATCCTTAAATTTGAATTATCGATATTGTTTATGCTTATGTGTAATTTTGTAGTCTCCAAAAAAACTATTTAAGTTTTTTATCCTTCTTTTGGATACAAATGGGTACGTGAATATTTAACATTTTCACTACTTATCCTTACACACTATTATATTCCTTAAAACTAATTTTTTAATATTTTAACTTAAGATAGTGCTTTAAATTATATAATTTTATATAAATGGGAAAATAATTTAAATCAATATATATAAATTTGTTAAAATCTAACTTATGATATTTGTATAAAAAATCATTTATATTTGTTGTTTATTTATTATATTTAGAATTTTAAATTTAATTATGTAGCAATATCATTTGGGACTATCAACTTATTTTTCGGATAAAATTATACATGCGATTTTTATTGAGTGACTCATGACTTACATAAACCCGCGCATGACGCGGAGACTAGACTAGTCTATATATATCTTATCTTATCTATATAAAAATTGGTTGTCCATTGCCAAAATTGAATGAAATTGGTACCAATTTAATGCATTACTCATTTATTAATCACCTCCTATTGGACTTTTGACCATGTATTTAAATATCTTTTTTATATCCCTATGTTATATTTATTTATAGTCTACTTGATTAAGTCACAAATTAAATTAATGTGTGAGTTTCTCTTAATGCAAACTTATTCTAATATTATGTTTTAAATTATTTCAAACATAAATATAAGGAAATAAAAAATACTTATATTTACAAATATTAATAAATTTGATAACAACAACAACATATTAACAAATAATGTATAACTATATTAAATCACATACGAAAATCCGTAATTTTCTCGCGCAGAGCGCGAGGCCCGTATCTAGTCTATATAAAAGTTGGTTGTCCAATGACCGAATTAAATGAAATCGGTACCTTATTAATACTATATTTATTTAAGTTTTTTTATTTTTTTATAATTAATTAATTATCATTAATTCTAATTCATTTAAGTCTTGTTGATTAGTTCTAAATCCAAATAAGTCTTTTTGTTTTCATTATTAATTATCGTATTCTAATTCTTATCTTATTTAATTTAATATCTAAAATTTTATCTTCTATTATATTAAAAGGTTGGTTGTCTTTTGTCAAAAATTAATGTAATTGATACTTATCTCCACTACAATCAATACTCCTAATCTTCCATTCTTAAACCTTGACTAGTGTAGTTCTCGCGCCTTGCGCGGATATATGTAGTTCGTGTTGTGTTTGTATAATTTTTGTCACTAAATTTATTCCTATTTGACATTTTCTCAATGTTAGAACCCGATTTTTATTTGTTTGTCCTATGATAAATTGACATTTTTTCTACTATATCATTTTGAGGATGATATAACATGAAACAATAACTTATCGTATACAATTGCTACATTAGTAGGGCTTTAAAAAGGGAAAAAGATCCGGTGAGGATGTCTTTACAAAGATGGAGTGAGGATCAATCTCCACCGTCCGTCACGTTTTATTCTCGTCCGTCCGTTTTTCCCTTTCTCTTTCCCTTTCCTTTCTCTTTCAACGATAAAATTCAGCCGCTCTCTCCCGACCTCTTCTCGTCGCCGACCTTCTCCTCCGTAGATCTCTCCATCACATCGCTCGAATTTGACGAATTCATTCTCTATAGAAGAAGGAAAGCGTCGCAAATTCGGTAGAGGAGAGAATCATCCTCCATCGCCGCCATCGTATTCTTCTCATCGAATCCTTCTTCTGCTCGTTTACTCGCCGCCATTGTTGTTCTTCGGCTGTTCCTGGTGTTCCTTAGGCGAGAGTGTGTTCGACAGTGCTCGTGCCACTGTGTTTTCTCTTTTTGCGTTTGTCGCCGGCCAAATCTAGTGTCCTTCGTGATATGGATAATGCTTCTCCTAATTTAGGTTTAGATTTGTACTGTGTGTTTGATTTAATTGTTGTTTCTGCATATACATTGCATTTCATTACAGTATCAATATAATGTCTCAGATTTCTGGATTTTTGTACTTGATTTGGTTGAGTGATGCACCTTTTACCATTGAGTGATGCACCTTTTACCATTGAGTGATGCACCTCTTTACAATTGAGTGATGCACCTTTTAATAGACTACGATGCACCAGTTGAGAATTTTAATGATTCGTGTGCTTAATGCATTAATGTTCATTGGTTGATGCACCTTTTACCTTTGACTGATGCACCTTATAATATGCTATGATACACCAATTGAAAACAATGATGATTTCTGTGCATAGTGCATTAATGTTCACTGGTTGATGCACCTTTTAGCTTTGACTGATGCACCTTATTTCAGGATGTGATGCACCTAATTATAAGATTGACCAAGCAAGCTATTCTACAACCAATTTTTGAAGTAGACGGTGCACTGTATGATTCTAGTGTTGAGATTGATGAAAAAAAGTGTTTGTTGGCCGAAGTGATGACAAAAATGTATTCTTTGTTGACATTGTTGGTGATGACATGGATAGATTGAAATAGTTTTTAGCTATTTTAAAGGATCAAAAGGCTGCATTCACAAGATTTGAAGTAGTTGATCATTCTTCCTTAACACCAGCTAGAAACTACAAGTTTGAGAAATTTGTTGGCCCATTACCTGATCAAGTAAATATCCATCCTACTGAAATGGAAAAGAACAAGTTCAAGAAGAGGTGTATTAAAGGTGGCCAAGAAGTTGGAATTGAAAATTCCAAGAAGAAGAAAATGGTTTGTAAAATTTGTAAGAGGTCGGGACACAACATCACTACTTGTAATCAATATGTCCATTAGTTTCTCCGAGATTTCATTGTAATTAGTTATTAACCAGATATTTTTGTAATGCACCTATTAGTTATGACTGATGCACCAATTGTATTAACAATGCATAGCACCTTGTTTACTTGACTGAATTAGTCTTGATTTTATTTTTCAATTTTTTATCCATTCATTTTCTGTACCTTATTTATCCATCGATTATCATTGAGTGATGCACCAAATATCACTAAGTGATGCACCATTTTCAATTAAGTGATGCACCACATTTCAATAAGTGATGCACAAACTATATATCCGGTGATGAATCAATTTCGATTATGTGATGCACCATTTTCATCGTGTGATGCACCAACAAACAACTACTCATACATTTTCTGCCATTGTGAGTCATCAGCAACCACAAGCCATTTTCATGTGCAAACCACAAATACCTAATTAAAAACCAAACTTGTCTTACAACATAAAAACCAAACTTGTTTTCTAAAACCAAATATGTCTTATTACAAACCAAACTGTTTACAAACATCCAAATTGTTCACATCTTCCTATTTCATCCCTACATCTTTCTACTCTTTACTTTGCACGTCCACGTCCCCATCTACGTCCTTGTTGGGATGTGTCAACTTCTTCTCCACTTTCTGTTATCATTAAAAAGAACACATAGATAATTAATAAAATGACAGACAATAAATATATCATTGATGCACCAACTCTTACTAGGTGATGCACCAAAAAACACTGGGTGATGCACCAAAATCAAATGGGTGATGCGCCAAAACCCATTAGGTGATGCACCAACACCCACTGGGTGATGCACCAAAAGGAAAAGGGTGATGCACCAAAACCAAATGGGTGATGCACCAACTCACACAGATTATTAAAAAAAATGGCAAAATGATCAGTGTTTACCATCAAGTGGAGTTGTTTCTCCATGATATTCTGATGAAGTTGATGGTATTTTTTCTTCTTCTGTCACTGTTAAACCACAAACATATATCATTAATAAATAGCAACCAATACATATGCATCAATGTACCAATAGACATCAGCCCATGCACCAATAAACAACCACTCATGCATTTTACAATAATTATACATGCGTTTATACAAACGTACCAGTGTTTATATGTGGTGGATAACTAATGATTAGTGTTTCATTCTTAGCTCCTGTTTCTTTCCTACATTTTATACATAAAAAACATTTTCGTGTGATGCTCCAACACACACTAAATAATGCACCAACACAACTATTTGATTTTGTACATCACATACCATGCACAAAATACATTCGATGCACCAAAACACAATGGATGATGCACCAAAAGAAAGTGGATGATGCACCAAAACAATGTGGATGATGCACCAAAACACAGTGGATGATGCACCAAAACACCGTGGATGATGCACCAAAACACAGTGGATGATGCACCAAAACACAGTGGACAATGCACCAAAACACCGTGGATGATGCACCAAAACACAGTGGATGATGCACCAAAACACAGTGGACGATGCACCCAAACACCGTGGATGATGCACCAAAACACAATGGATGATGCACCAAAACCTACTGGATGATGCACCAAAACACAATGGATGATGCACCAAAACACAGTGGATGATGCACCAAAACCAGTTATATGTTTCAACTACACATTCGATGCACCAACACCTCATATCTGTTAAAGAAAATGCATAAACATTATATCAAGTGACAATACATGGAATTTCAAGGATCTATACACAGTTATTCTAGATCTATTCATGCATACTGTATAAAATCCATAAACATAGGATGAAGTGATTAACAATGGAGTTTACAACCAAAATTCTTAAGTCGAGTTTATACATGGGGTTCCAGATGCTATTTTTGACCTCATTGTTGCTGTTTTGTTTGTTGTTGTTGTTGATTTGTGTTGTCGTCGCTGAAATCTCCGTCAAATTGCTTGGAATCGCGCTGAAATGACTTCTTCTTCCTTCTAGGGTTTGTGAGCGAAATCGGCTCGAGAACTCGAAAGAGGAAGCGAAATTGTAGTGGAGGTGATCGAGCGAGAGAGAAAGAACAAGAGATCGTTGTCGATCGAGGGAGAAATTGAGTGCGAGATTTGCGAGCGAGAGAGAAAATTGGGGAGGCTTTTGGAGAAGACGAACATTTTTTTTGAGCGAGAAAGAGAGAATGACACCTGTTTCAAGCTTTATATAGTGGGTGTATCAATGGGCCCCACCACAAACCTCCTTTAGTTGTTGGCCCTTGGATCTTACTTCATCCGAATGATGGAGTAGATCCTTATTCCTTCTCTAAGAGGGCGTCCTCACCGGAATTGCGTCCTTTAAAAAGGATGAAAGTATATTAATTTACTTGTAGACTACAAAATAGCCAACAAATTAACAAATTATTTATAATAAAAGGTTAAAAATATCACTAGTAATTTAACTTTTGAGAATTAATAGCAAAATGACACCTAGGATTGGTGAACCTAGAATTAAGGGGAGAGTTGTAAATAACTCTCTTTTAATATTTTTATATAGTTCATTAATTCTAATTCATTTAAGTCTTGTTGATTAATTCTAAATCCAATTAAGTCTTTTTGTTTTCATTATTAATTATCGTATTCTAATTCTTATCTTATTTAATTTAATATCTAAAATTTTATCTTCTATTATATTAAAAGGTTGGTTGTCTTTTGTCAAAAATTAATGTAATTGATACTTATCTCCACCACAATCAATACTCCTAATCTTCCATTCTTAAACCAAAAAAAAATCTTCCATTCTTAAACCTTAACTAGTGTAGTTCTCGCGCCTTGCGCGGATTTATGTAGTTCGTGTTGTGTTTGTATAATTTTTGTCACTAAATTTATTCCTATTTGACATTTTCTCAATGTTAGAACCCGATTTTTATTCGTTTGTCCTATGATTAATTGACATTTTTTCTACTATATCATTTTGAGGATGATATAACATGAAAGAATAACTTATCGTATACAATTGCTACATTAGTAGGGCTTTAAAAAGGATGAAAATATATTAATTTACTTGTAGACTACAAAATTGCCAACAAATTAACAAATTATTTATAATAAAAGGTTAAAAATATCACTAGTAATTTAACTTTTGAGAATTAATAGCAAAATGACACCTAGGACTGGTGAACCTAGAATTAAGGGGAGAGTTGTAAATAACTCTCTTTTAATATTTATATATAGATGGTTCTCATAAAATTTTCTTTTTGCATGTTGGGTTTTTAATGATTAAAAAGAATGACTATCAAATTAGAAATAAAGCTTCACCAATGTAATTTTTAACTTTGATCCTATATTGTCAAATTTCATTGATTGCACGCAAATCGTTGAAGGTTGAGACTTTTGAGTCGTTTTCATAAAATTATATATATGAACCAATATTATGTTCCAAAATTACTTCAAACATAAATATGAGAAAATAAAAAATACTTATAACTACAAATATTGACAAATTTGATAACAACAACAAAAATATTAAAAATAATGCGTAATTACATTAAATCACATAAGAAAATCTATAATTTTTCTCGCGCGATCATGAAGCTTGATAAATCCATAAATCTGTATAAATTATTGCATTTCATATATAATTAGTATATCATAGCAAAAATATATTTAAATAAATAAATGAGCTCTGCGTAGTAGGGCAATCCGTGCCTAGTATATATTAAAATAGAACTATTTAGAGATCTCTCATTCACTCTAGCCGCACAAATTGTGTCATTTTGTCATTAAATCTCATAATTATTATAATTCTGATTTTACTTTTTTGATATCTTCAACAAAAGTTTATAACAACTTGCTAAAACATAGCTTAAGACTATTAATTTTCTTTTTAGACTTTTGAATTCTAACAACTTAATTATCTTACAATAACATCATATTAGATGATATATACAAATTACAAAGACAACTTTTTTCCGGTTACACACTTCAATTAATGTGCATGGTTGATCAATTGATTATAGAAGATACGTTTTAAATCGTTAATAATAAATAATTTAGGAATATTTTAATGACTTCTTATATACATTTGTTTTATAAAAAAAGATAAACTATAACTCTCTTTATATGTTTATATCATCAATTTTAATTAATTTCTGAACAATTTAGATTTTCAAAATATTAATGATTGTGTTCAATTTAATTGAACTTTAACTAATTTTCATTTTTAAATATCAACAATAAAGATATCATAGAGTTGAATCAAGTACAAACGAGTTTATCTTACAAATACGAATATATGCATATGTACATTTTTTCACATTCACATTCACACACAAATATGTGCATGTATTTTTCATATATTGTGAAAGCAATGCACACATATGCGAATGTACATGTATTTACATCTGTATATGCATATCAATGTGAAGAATTGTGCATATAACCTTTCCATTCGTATTTCTGTATATTAATAATCATTTTCACATGAATCTTTTCCTTAAAAGATTTAATTTTACGCTAATTGTTAGAGAAATTTAAGCATATAGTAATTTTATTAGGCTGCGTCTATATGCACACGTTTTTTTTGCTAAATACACACTATTCTGTGCGGTAACAATTGCAGTACAGATCTGTGCGTTAAGGCTTACCGCACCAAATGACTCAGGGGCATTGTTGGAATTTTTTCTGAAACCTATACGACGCTGGTGCGGTAATTCTTACCGCACAGATCTGTGCGTTAACAATTACCGCACCAGATTAATACGAGATTAACAAAAAAAAAAAAAAATTTGATTAACACCCGTGCGGTAACTCTTACCGCACAGTTAAAAAAAAATTTAAAAAAAAATTTAAAAAAAAATTAAATTTTTTATTAAAAAAATTCCTGTGCGGTAACTCTTACCGCACAGATCTGTGCGGTAAGAGTTACCGCACGGGATTAAAAAAAATTAAAAAAAAAATTAAATTTTTTATTAAAAAAATTCCTGTGCGGTAACCTTTACCGCACAGCTTTTTTTTTTAATTTTTTTTGAATTAATCGCGCAGATTTTATTTTAAATAAAATATATCTGTGCGGTAAATATAACCGCACAGATCTAATAATTATCGCTTCAGTCTCATTGCTCTAGTGGTAAGGCATTGTGTATCCTTTGTAAGGTCTCAGGTTCGAGTCTCAACTCCAACACTAATTCTTTTATTTTATTTGTGAAAAATAAATAAAAGAAGAGGGTGAGAAGGATTGAACTTGAGACCTTATGCACAAATATTTGGTGTGAAACCACCACACTAATGAGTTCTCATGATATGTTTGTAATTTTATTATTACATGTTACAATAGAACTTGGTTCCATCTTATTTTATTATTAATTTTTTTTTATCTTGGTCCCATATAATTATTGAATTAATTATAATAATAAATTCAAAAAAAAATATTATTCAAATAATCAGATGTTTAATATTTTATTATTATTATTTTAGGCCTTGTTTTAATATATTTATTATTATTTGAATATTTTTACTATTTTTCATGTTCTGATAAATCTTTTTATATAAAAATACTATAATTATAAAACAATAAAACCTATATTACTTTTTAAGATAAAAATATTATGATAATCAATATTTTTCTCAATTTAACCTTTCTATAAATTCTAGACTTGACAAACGACCCAAACGATGTCAGAATGGTTTGAAACTTGGTTTCTATGACTGTTAGAGGTATTTGACCATGTGGGTTACTCTCAACCACCACTTCGTATTTTTCAAGTAACACGTCCTTTGTAATACCAAACATCTCTTACCTCTCTAACTTGTCGATATACATATTGCGACAAGTTAGAGAGTTATCACTAGTTTGGTTTTTACATAGGAGGTGCTCTTCGAAAAGTTAGAAGTTGTGATTGGAAGTTATCCACGTGGTAAAATATCTCTAATAGGCATTGAAATCAAGTTTCATTCCATTCCGACATCGTTTGGGCGTCGTTTTGTGAAATTGGGCCTTAAGCCCATTTAAGGCCTTTTAAGGCGTTTTAGCGTTTACGTATAGTTTCGAGCCTCGCTTTGTTTGAGCGAGACCTTATTGGTACTTTATATGCCTGATAAGACTAAGTTTTATAATTTTGTCAACAATAATCATCATCGATGTTGTAGACCATACATATTGCGACAAGTTAGAGAGTTATCACTAGTTTGGTTTTTACAAAGGAGGTGCTATTTGAAAAGTTAGAAGTTGTGATTGGAAGTTACCCACATGGTCAAATATCTCTAATAGGCATTGAAATCAAGTTTCATTCCATTCCGACATCGTTTGGGCGTCGTTTTGTGAAATTGGGCCTTAAGCCCATTTAAGGCCTTTTAAGGCCTTTTAGCGTTTACGTATAGTTTCGAGCCTCGTTTTGTTTGAGCGAGACCTTATTGGTACTTTATATGCCTGATAAGACTAAGTTTTATAATTTTGTCAACAATAATCATCATCGATGTTGTAGACCATACATATTGCGACAAGTTAGAGAGTTATCACTAGTTTGGTTTTTACAAAGGAGGTGCTATTTGAAAAGTTAGAAGTTGTGATTGGAAGTTACCCACATGGTCAAATATCTCTAATAGGCATTGAAATCAAGTTTCATTCCATTCCGACATCGTTTGGGCGTCGTTTTGTGAAATTGGGCCTTAAGGCCTTTTAAGGCGTTTTAGCGTTTACGTATAGTTTCGAGCCTCGCTTTGTTTGAGCGAGACCTTATTGGTACTTTATATGCCTGATAAGACTAAGTTTTATAATTTTGTCAACAATAATCATCATCGATGTTGTAGACCATACATATTGCGACAAGTTAGAGAGTTATCACTAGTTTGGTTTTTACAAAGGAGGTGCTATTTGAAAAGTTAGAAGTTGTGATTGGAAGTTATCCACATGGTCAAATATCTCTAATAGGCATTGAAATCAAGTTTCATTCCATTCCGACATCGTTTGGGCGTCGTTTTGTGAAATTGGGCCTTAAGCCCATTTAAGGCCTTTTAAGGCGTTTTAGCGTTTACGTATAGTTTCGAGCCTCGCTTTGTTTGAGCGAGACCTTATTGGTACTTTATATGCCTGATAAGACTAAGTTTTATAATTTTGTCAACAATAATCATCATCGATGTTGTAGACCATACATATTGCGACAAGTTAGAGAGTTATCACTAGTTTGGTTTTTACAAAGGAGGTGCTATTTGAAAAGTTAGAAGTTGTGATTGGAAGTTACCCACATGGTCAAATATCTCTAATAGGCATTGAAATCAAGTTTCATTCCATTCCGACATCGTTTGGGCGTCGTTTTGTGAAATTGGGCCTTAAGCCCATTTAAGGCCTTTTAAGGCCTTTTAGCGTTTACGTATAGTTTCGAGCCTCGTTTTGTTTGAGCGAGACCTTATTGGTACTTTATATGCCTGATAAGACTAAGTTTTATAATTTTGTCAACAATAATCATCATCGATGTTGTAGACCATACATATTGCGACAAGTTAGAGAGTTATCACTAGTTTGGTTTTTACAAAGGAGGTGCTATTTGAAAAGTTAGAAGTTGTGATTGGAAGTTACCCACATGGTCAAATATCTCTAATAGGCATTGAAATCAAGTTTCATTCCATTCCGACATCGTTTGGGCGTCGTTTTGTGAAATTGGGCCTTAAGCCCATTTAAGGCCTTTTAAGGCCTTTTAGCGTTTACGTATAGTTTCGAGCCTCGTTTTGTTTGAGCGAGACCTTATTGGTACTTTATATGCCTGATAAGACTAAGTTTTATAATTTTGTCAACAATAATCATCGTCGATGTTGTAGACCATACATATTGCGACAAGTTAGAGAGTTATCACTAGTTTGGTTTTTACAAAGGAGGTGCTATTTGAAAAGTTAGAAGTTGTGATTGGAAGTTATCCACATGGTCAAATATCTCTAATAGGCATTGAAATCAAGTTTCATTCCATTCCGACATCGTTTGGGCGTCGTTTTGTGAAATTGGGCCTTAAGCCCATTTAAGGCCTTTTAGCGTTTGGGTCGTTTGCCATGTCTAGAATTTATTGAAAGATTAAATTGAGATTAATATTGATTATCATACTTTTTTTATCTTAAAAAGTAATATAAGTTTTATTGTTTTATAATTATAGTATTTTTATATAAAAACATTTATCAAAACATGAAAAATAGTAAAAATATTCAAATAATAATATTTATTAAAAAGGCTAAATAATAATAATACAAAACATCTGATTATTTGAATAATATTTTTTTTTGAATTTATTATTATAATTAATTTAATAATTATATGGGACCAAGATAAAAAAAATTAATAATAAAATAAGATGGAACAAAGTTCTATTGTAACATGTAATAATAAAATTACAAACATATCATGAGAACTCATTAGTGTGGTGGTTTCACACCAAATATTTGTGCATAAGGTCTCAAGTTCAATCCTTCTCACCCTCTTCTTTTATTTATTTTTCACAAATAAAATAAAAGATTTAGTGTTGGAGTTGAGACTCGAACCTGAGACCTTACAAAGGATGCACAATGCCTTACCACTAGAGCAATGAGACTGAAGCGATAATTATTAGATCTGTGCGGTTATATTTACCGCACAGATATATTTTATTTAAAATAAAATCTGCGCGATTAATTCAAAAAAAATTAAAAAATTAAAAAAAAAAGTTTTTTAATAAAAAATTTAATTTTTTTTTTAATTTTTTATAATCCCGTGCGGTAACTCTTACCGCACAGATCTGTGCGGTAAGAGTTACCGCACAGGAATTTTTTTAATAAAAAATTTAATTTTTTTTAATCCCGTGCGGTAACTCTTACCGCACAGATCTGTGCGGTAAGAGTTACCGCACGGGTGTTAATCAAATCTCGTATTAATCTGGTGCGGTAATTGTTAACGCACAGATCTGTGCGGTAAGAATTACCGCACCAGCGTCGTATAGGTTTCAGAAAAAATTCCAACAATGCCCCTGAGTCATTTGGTGCGGTAAGCCTTAACGCACAGATCTGTACTGCAATTGTTACCGCACAGAATAGTGTGCATTTAGCAAAAAAAACGTGTGCATATAGACGCAGCCTTTTATTATTACAATCATATAAAAGTATATCGACTTAACCTCCTATTTTTTCGAAGTTGTTGATTAAAACAATGAATAATATTATGCGAAGCTGTTGATGTGATGATTAATTAATTTATAAATAAATATTATAGAAAACTTATCAAATATGTTAATAAATTTTAGATAATCAGTAAATGCTTTTATTCATGTACACATTTCCATCATGTACATGTACATGTACGGATGTACCACGTAGTAGTTTATTTTTATTAAACAACTTTTAACTCTTGGTATTATACTATTATGGCTTTCCTTGCTTCGGAAGTGAGCTTGCAAAGTTAGATAATATCTTATTATATTATAAAAAAGTATTTAAATATATATTCAATTTAACAACTATGAAAATTATGTCTTTAAATTTGTTTACAAATTGAAAGACATTTCAAAATATTAAAGTTATGTCTTTAAAATTATATCTTATTATATTTCGTTGTATTTAAAATATTAAAGTAATGACATTCAAAACTTTCATAAACAATGTCACTTTAAATTGTCGTTTAACTTTCAAATAACATATATATAAATTAACTAATTTACGGATTTTTAAATTTTATAAACTAGTTATATACTATATATTAAAGGAATGTTATTTGAAGCCCCCCCTTAATTCTAGCTTAATTTGGATTATGTGTCATTTTGTTGTTAATCTTTTAAAATTAATCATTTTTAATTTTTGTTTTTTTTAAAATTCTCAACAAATAGTAGTTTGTTAACTATTTTGTAGACTCCAAATTTAATACAAAACATTTTTATAAGTCTAAAATATTTTTTTCTTTTATTTCATGATTTTTAATACTAAAACATGTTTACTTCGCATGTTTTTATTTTTTTGAAATTTATGTCGAAATATTTCAATATAAAAAAGTTTCTTGAACTTTAGTTGAAGAAAATTGATACAAGACTAATTTTTATATATTATCATAGATTGTTCATATAAATTATATAAACATTAAATAATTAATTGCGTATAGCGGAGGACTATACTAGATGAATATAAAAGCACTTTGAATTAGGGTAAGTAACTCTTTTTGCACTTTGAATTGTATTTTCTAACCCTAATAATTTATAGTGTGGAAAATAACCTTTTTGGATTGATGACAGTTTGTGTTGATGACATTAATTTTTGTTGATGATAGTATTTTTTTGTTAATGACAATAATTTTCGTTGATGACAATATTTTTGTGTTGATGACAGTTTTGCATTTGGATATTTTTATATCATATTTGATTATAATTCTTGTCATCGTTTTTATTAATATTGTCAAGATAAATAAAAAACACCGACGACATGAAATGTCATTCATACATCATGAATTGTCATCTGATATGATCATGAACTGTCATCTGACGACATAAACTGTTATCCGATATCATCATGAATTGTCATACCACGACATGAACTGTCACCCGATGACATAAAATGTCAAAAACCATTCCAAACTTAACTCTATAAAAGCACCACTATAATAAAGTGTCGTCTAAATTAAAATGTCATCCAAACTTTACAAAAGTGTCATCATAGATATTGTTATGGTTATCCCACCTATAATGAACTGTCATAAGTGAATAACTTACAAGCATTAGCAACAGATCCAACGCAAGTTTTAAAATCAAAGAAAACTGATTTCTCCTCGGAACAAAATCCTATGCTTGAGACTTGCTAACAAGGATTCCTCCTGAAGGCCAAAATTGCTCCCAGTGCTCATTGTTTCTTCATGCTTATCAAGAATTATGTTTTCCAGTTGTCACCTACAATGATTATACAGAGCATAAATAACTTGTAAACACATTTTTCTGTTTATTATGAATGAAAATAAGGTAGAAACCTGAATGTTCCGGCACGTGATCATCGCCAGCTTCACTCGTCTAGACCAGGACCATGAACATGGCAACAGGTGCACCTTGATGAAAAAAATCGACCTTGAGCAAATTTCATAAGCCACCAAACACTTTACTTCAACTTCACTGAACATAAACATGAACTAATATGTAATTTAGATCCCAGAGAGCCTTAGAGTGAAGGAAATTATATCATCACATCCATTTAAAAGGTTTTGGACACGAAAAGAAAGATAAGAGAGAATGATGCATCAAAGACATGCCTGGTTTATAATTTTCTGAGTCGAACATCTATTGTCATCCGTCCCTCAGATGACATAAACTATCATCCGTCCCTCCGTCCCTCGGAAAACCGAGCCCGAGCCTACGACCACTCCAGACCCTAAATCTGCTTTTTTTCTAATAAGCCACATCTATTGTCATCTCGATGACATAAACTGCCATCTTCTTCCATTAACACCTTCAATTCACCAAAGCTTACCACCACTCCATGCCTGAATGCTTCTCCACTACTTAAGAAAACATCGAACCTAGCAAGGACTGTGTGAGACAAAAAATTGTACAAAGCATAATCCATATGGAATGTTCTGATGAAATCTAAAAATGCACAAATCAGAATTCATCTTAATAGCTACTACAACCTTTCATCATGACAGTGCTTACAATGAGACTACAATACTCAATATCAAAATTCCTAGAATCAAAGGCTACCATCACAAAATTATTAGAATCAAAGGCTTCCATCGCGTACCTGATCTGGGCAGATCCACATGAACGGACTCCATCTGATCTTTTTCGAGAATCAGATTCAGCACCGAAAGCGTGAACAGTCGTGCCTGAGTATCTCTTGCGATCACAATCCATGATCTGTTGAGCAGATCTCGAGCATCCGATTTTCGAAGCCTCTGGAAGTCACAGGAAACCACACCACGTATGATCTGATCTGATCCAACTCCATGAAAGCTTTGATCCATTGCTCTATTCGACGTGGTGGAGGAGCGGGAGGCAGAAATGGCGGTTTTAGACGACGACGACTGCGGATGAGGTGATAGTATTTGGAAGGAAATTAGAGAGAGAAGGAAAGTAAGGACGACGATTACGAGGAAGATGAAGAGTTTGGGGGAGAGACGGTGAATGCGGGAGGGGAGAAGTAAGAGAGATGGAAGTTGGATCCGGAGGAGAAGATAGTCGACGCTTGAGATCATCTAAGGAGGCGGAAGAAGATAATTAGGGTCAGAAAAGGTTACTTTCTTTAATCTAAAGAGAGGAGGATTAGAAACCCCTCCCATTGTCCGTTTAGGGGCAATGGGCCCTTAATGCCAACAAATTGAATATAAATAAACGCAATATAAACATTAGTTTTCTCTGAAGATTAGATGGGCCATGACATAAGCCCATTCGTAAGAAACCTACCCATTACCAATGAATTAACCTGAACAAGATCGAAGTACGGCCTTTTCCCAATTCCGTTCTTTTCTGCAACCACCGATCGAAGACTTGTGTCTGTCTCAGGCAGGCTTCACTCACAACGTAAGATGGATGGATCTCCGGTGGAAGCGGGGGCGGCCGCCCACCCAATCCCCCGCCTAGCTTCGCCATTGCTTGATTTTTCAGTTAAGGAGGCAGCACATGAATCTGGTTCTTCATGGCAACCGCGAGAAGAAGCGCTTTTGGAGGTCTGTGGGCTTCTGGAACATCAAATCTCAAGCACTTCTACCACGGATAAGTCTCAGATTCTGCAGCAGAAGCTTCTGGATTTCAACAACTATCTCGTTTTCATTCTCTCTCGTGCTCAAGTATGCTTTGTTTATATGCCTTTCCTTCTCAGTTTGGTTTTTGCTGATTGTGATTCTGATCGCTTCTTCTATAAACCTATTTAGAAATTGATTTGCTTGATATAGCACAGTAGGTCACATCTGTTGTTGTGGCATTTATTTCTATGCTGATGCCCAATCTACTTGGGCAGGAGTTTTTCAGGGTTTAGGGTATATATAGGCTTTAGATTATAAGGAACTAGTTCATTTCTATAATTAGCATAGTTTCTTGCACTATAAGTGAGTATAGTTATGTGATTGTAATCAGACCTCTGGAATAAAATGAGGTTGGCATTTCATTTTTGTTTTACTGTATGCAGGGAAACTCATTGGAGATACGAAAAGCTGCTGGATTTCTTTTGAATAACAATCTTAGAACTGCTTATATGAATATTTCCCCTACAAACCAGCATTACATTAAGTTGGAGTTGCTACATTGCGTTGGGTCACCTGATTGGAAAATCCGGAGCACCACTGGAACAATCATCAGTGTTATTGTTCAGCAGGGTGGTGTTGTTGGGTGGCCAGACCTGCTCCATGCTCTTGGCACTTTTCTTGATAGTAATGATTATAATCAAATGGAAGGTGCTATGGATGCTTTGTCTAAGGTATGATTATCTATGTTAGATAGTATTGAAGATGAATAGAAATGAAGTTACTATATTCTTCAAGGTACAAGAGTTGGCTTGAGATGTCAATGGGAGAGATTCCCCAAAACCCATGGGGGTAAACCAATTCCCCGCACAGGGCTGAGGATGGGGTTGGGGGCAATGGTCCTCAATCCTTTCCTGCAACACTCTCATGTTGCTCCCACCCTGCTCACCAATGGGGATTCTCGATGGGAATAATTTTTATAACGTATAATAAAACTATCATGCTTACATTTTAAGAAACTTAATGCAATGTTCTTGTGGTTTACTAAAATATGTTCAATCTTATATAATGTATGCTAGTGTAGTTCCCGCACGGTTATATAACCGTGAGTCAGCTAATTTAATAATTACAATGGAAAAATAGTAAATACGTATAAGATTTATGATATAATTTTTCGTTCAATTGAGAAGTTAAAAATAAAAGGTTTGGAAATATATCTAATATTAAATTAATTAATCATGTCAAGATACAATAGTTTCAAATTAAGATGTGGTGAAATAATTATTTTGGTGAAGGTATTAAGAAAACAAATTGAAATATTAATAAAATTGAAATAATTAAACTTTTAACCACAAATTGATACATAACTTAAGTAATGTAGATCTAGAATTAAGGAGAGAACTTCAAATAACTCTCCTTTAATATATAGATATAGATGTTGAACAGTATGCTAAGTTAGAGTTAATTTTATGACAGATTATTGTTGGAAAATATATTAGTAAGAAATAAACATGAGAAATCCACGAGAAAATCAAATCAGAAAAGCCGATGGTATGGGGATTCCCTGAAAGGGGTGGTGATAATAGTATTTTTACTCTTTTCATTCCCCGAACAAGGATGGGTACGAGGAAGGTGGGCTAAAATTCAAGTGGGGATGTGGACCGGAAAGGGGATGACAATTGAAATCGTTAAGTTGCCTATTGTAACTTGTAACATTGTAGACAAGGTTAAGGAAAACGAGTTAATAACTATGTGGTGTCTCTTAGATTCTGATACAATTGTCATGTAAGTAAATTTTGGAACGCTTATAGCTGTAGTAGGTTACTGTTAATATCTATCAAGATGTGATATGGTGATTTCTCCTTCTATTCTGGGACACTGCCTAACAAACAGTAACAACTATTGAAGTCATATGAGAGGGACTAACTAAGATTTTGGAGTGATTCACAGTCCCTGACTCCCTCTCATATTACTTGACTTCTGTAACTGTTACAGTTCATTTCTTATCGGCAAGTTCGTGTATTGTGGAGTAATTCATGCATAAAAGATGTGCATGCTTGACCCATAATGATAAGCATTTCTACATTGTTGGGATAATTCAAATGCTCTTTTCCCTTTTTTGCGGTGTTGTTTAGACATAACTCTCTTGGCTATTACAAATGTTTAGGCATAACCTTCTCCTTCCTTGAGCCAAATTTCAACAAATTTTGTACTTGTCGAAAACGAATTGACGTCTTTCATCATTTAGCAGTAACTTTGTAATTTTTTTATTCTGCTACATACATCCTTTTCTAAGGAAGATCTTATTTGAAGTGGCTTGTGCTGACCATTCATTATTTCTCTTTGATTTTTCTTTGCTGGTTGATGTATTTTCCTCAGTTTTTTAAGCTTTATATCCAGAGAATAGTATATTGAGAGGGGGACACTTATGTAGTTCAGAAGTTCAAGACGTGTAATTTTTTACCAGTGTTGTGAACTTGTATTGAACTATTCTTTTCATTATTCAGTGTGTACACATATCTGTTTATAACATAAATAATGGGGGTATGAAACTGAATCTCACAAAGTCTATATAGCTAAGGAGGACTTTTCTGTATAGTATTGGACCATGTATTGATGAAATAAATGGCTTAGATGTGATATGTGAAAAAGTGTCGGTCCTTAAGGACCCTTTTTCTTATGGATTAATAGGTGTCCTTACTGTGTTCATTTCGCCAACTCTAGCATTGATGAGCTGTGAAGAGTTTTTTGCATTTGTATTTTTAGGAAAGATTACCCTGTCTTTGATGCTCTCTCTTCCAGTATCACAGTTGTTCGAATAGAATATTTTATTCTTAAAATTACATATTAATACTATAATATTATAATGTTATATGTGTTCTTCTCTAATTGAGCAAACAGAGAAGCTTTGAGTGATAATTTTTATCTTGGATATATACTAATTGAGATTGCCATGAATCTGTTTGTTTAAGAGAATGATCAACTCTAAGTTGTGCTGAATTAGCTGTGTTAACGATCAACTCTAAGTCGTCAGAGGCTTCTCAAATTGTTAATACAACTGTGGTTGATAAACCTTATGATGCCAATAGATTTGTAAGGACGTTCCACAACTATTGGATACAGATGTGCCAGGCATGAATGAGCGACCTGTCAATTTATTCCTTCCATGGTTTTTTAAGGTAGTTTTTTTCCCAATATGGTCATTTGGATTTTCTTTTTCTAATTCTTACAATAAAAGTATTGTTCCAATCACTATTGCTTATGCTTGCACAATTTTTTGTTCGTGACTATGTTTTTCTTTGTTCTGGTTTTGGATTAACAGTTTTTCCAATCGCCACATACAATCCTGAGAAATCTGGCTCTGAGTTCTGTTAACCAATACATCGTGTTAATGCCTGCTGTGAGTATTTTCTTAAAAACACTTGTCTAGTATAATATGTTATAAACTTTTTGTAATATTTCATATTGTCTTTCAGTTTCTGTATAAGTCAATGGACCAGTACCTCCAGGGTTTATTCATGCTTGCCAATGACACTACACCGGAGGTTCAGAAACTGGTGAGTTATTGTTTCTTACCATATATTTCTTACTTAATGATTTGTATTCAGGAGCTTTAGAAGCATGTATCTCTTCTTATATTAGGTTTTAGGAAATCTTAATTCTTTATTCATTTTGTTTCCTGTATATGACTTTCGTAAGTAATTTTTGTTTGTTGAGTGAAGGAGGGAGAAGGGAGGATTTTCTAATAGCAGCAATTCCAGTTAGATGAAGGGGAAAGAAGGAATTTTGGGATAGAAAGAGTATGTTGGACTGCTAAAAGTAATATCATCATACAAAGTAGAAGAATTTAGACTCCAAGGTGCTTTATACACCCTTACCCTTCTGATAGAGAACAATCATTTAATTTTTTGATCTTCATGGAAAAGGTTCTGGATATTTACATGGCCTGCTGGATATTGTAGAGTTATTCATTCTCTTTTTGGACACTCACATAGTCACATCATTAAGGGTAACCTCCTGATTGGACTCCAATCCTATCTTTAAATATCTTATTATCAAATAGGAGTTTATCTAGTTGAATATTTTGTATTTAGTATTTTCCTTATTAGTAGAAGTCTACCTTTTTTCCGAAGTAATTAGGATATATAAGGATCTATTGCCCTGTTTGTTCAAGTAAGCAATTAATAAAACCGTATCAGTTTTCTTGGTAGTTGAATCTCTAATCAAAAGATTCTTGGTTGTTAGATCTCAAATCAAAAGATCAACCCTAATATTGAGTTTTGAAGAATCAAGTCTCATCACCTCCCCTTACAGAAGTGAACCAAATTATTCCTCGCTTCTTTTGCTAATATAAATTCATTTTGGTGTCCTTTTTTTTCTCTATACAAATATAATTTTCTTAAATACAACATTTCTTACTTGCTGCTTTGTGGTTTGTGCATTTTGTGAACAGGTTTGTGCCGCTCTTGTTAAGCTTATTGAAGTTCACCCTTCTTTTTTAGAGGTTGGAAACTTTTATTGATTCGCCCCCAAAACCTTAAATTACTGTTTCTGATATCCTGTACTGTAACATACTTCTGAACTTGAAATCTGCAGCCATATCTGGGGAATCTCATAGAGTACACGCTGCGAGTTAGCCAGGATGTTGATGATAAAGTAGCATTTGAATTTCGTGAATTTTGGTCAGTATTTATGCTGTTTGTGAACCTTGCTTAAGATGTACTAAATTTGTGCATTTTTTGGTAATGAAATATTCAAAATTACTGATGGAGTACCTGTAATTTGTGTTTAAAATAGGGCTGTATATTCTGATGCTCAACTGCCACCAGAGAACCTGAGCGAATTCCTGCAACAGCTGATTCCTGTATTAATTCTACCATTTATAACCTCTATGTCTTTCCTCTTTTTACAAATGTTGCGGAGTTAATTACTAAGTAATTCCTTCTTTTGTAGGTCTTATCATCAAATAAGGTCTGTTCGGCTGATGATGAATCACTTGTTGAAGCAGAGGTTTGTGTTTTCAATTGCATGCTTACGCGAGAGCACTGCATCAGGACTCTGATCTGCTGTTCTCTATGTCTTTATTGATTTTACACTAAAACTTGGTTTTTTTCTACATTTCCTTGTTTTTTTTTGCAGGATAAGAAGCCTCGCCTTCATTCATCCCGTTTTCACGGGTCTGATGTGAATGATTATGCATGGAAGCCGCCTACAAGGAACCTCTCCGCTCAAGAATGGGAGTCTCTAATCGACGACTTCCAGTTTGGCGGCTCCCGTCGCTGGCGATGGACCTCTCAGTTTACCCCTTTCTCTCTCCTCCTTGACCTCTCTCTCTCCTCTCTCCTCAGGAAGGATTTTTCATCTGCTCTCAAGCTCCACATCCTCGTCTTCCTTCAGGAATTCTCCTTCCTGTTGATCTCCTCTGAGGCCGGCAGCAACCGCCAGGTATCTGTCGCCAAAGTCATTGAAACCCTAAAACTGGTGATCCAATCCCCAATTGACAGTGTCACCATCACTTTCTCACTCAAGGAGTTAATTCTTGTGTCCACGACCTCAATTATCGTAACTTTGAACGATGAGGACAATGACTCTGTTTTTTGTGGTATTTTGGCTGAGCTCGAGGGTCTCGTAGCTGTTTTGATTGCGATTATTAATCGGCCTAACCATGGAGTTGATCGTCAAACACGTGCCGTGGCCTGTGAATGTCTTCGTGTGTTGGAGGAGAGGTTCCCTGGCTTGTTGGCGGATATTGTTGGGCATTTGTGGGCCCTCTGCCAGAGTGAGAAGTCACATGCTTGTCAGAGTTATCTGTTGTTGCTTCTTCAGGTAATTCGTCATATCGTGGATAGAAAGTTAAGTGTCAACTCTATCATTAACATCTCGGTTCCCTTGGCTCCCTTTAATGTGCCTCATTGGATGAGAACGAGTAGCGGTTCTGGTGGGGGAGAGCTATCGAGTTCTATTTGGAAAGAACTAAGGAGAGTTATAGCATTTCTGCTGGAATGGGCTCACGTTTTGACGCCTTGTGGCGTGACAGAATTCTTGTCTATGGTGATGCCTGTGGCGGTTGCACTTGAGTTGCAGGTGTCGTTGTTGAAGGTTCAGTTTTCAGGATTGCTTTACACATTTAATCCCTTGCTTCACCATATGGTGTTGATGATGTACTTGAATTTTCCGGGTGCATTTGACGGGCAAGAGGGTGAGATCACAAAGCGCCTATTCTTAATATCAAGAGAACGACAGCATATATTGGTGTTTCGATTGCTTTCCCTTCACTGGTTACTCGGTCTTCTTACAAAGGTCTTGGGTAATGGTGAGAAGGGTAGTATTGTTTATGGAATCAGAAGTTATGCTTACCCAAATGTGTTTGATCCTCTTGCCTTGAAGTGTTTGAAGCTGGATTTGTTTGCATTGTGCTATATCTATCTCGATTCAAGGAGATCAGGGGAGCCTGTATCCTGGGAAAAAGATGTAGAATTCTTTGTTAAGTACATGGATTGTCTTGTCTCTGGGTTTAAATGGTTGCCTTCTCAGAGCACAGAGACTTCCATCACCTTCCGAACCATCCATAAGTTATTGATTGGTGGATTATACCATTCTCCTGCTGATTCATCAACATCTAAAATTCTCATGGAGTCTACCATCTTTTGTACTATACAGGTAGATCTTTCTTGCTTACTCTCCTTTGTGTCATTTGTAGTATGCTCTCATGAAACTACCTCAAATGAGTCTGAGAAGGATGCTTTCATTTCACAGTTCTATACTGCTGGCCTGTGAAGCTAGATTTTCAGTTTTTCCAAACTTTCATTCTTTCTATTGATGCACTTAAATGTTTTCATAATATGTTGGACCTGGCAGCATGGTATTTTTCCATTTCATAGCATGTGGAGATATGATTGTGTATTATGCTGTTTTTGATCTCCCTAATGAACTGCTTGCTGAGTGCCTTCTGTGTCTGGAGTTTGGGTAGTTCTGTGAGGTTTGTTTATTGTGAAGGAAAAGATTCAGGTGAGAATGAATTATTATTGTACGATTGTACGAATGGAAAATTCACGTGCACAATCTTCTGTATTCACATGCACATTACTTTACATTCACATGCACACCTGCACATGTGTGCATGTCTTTGACAATATATGAAAGATACATGCACATGCCTGTGTGCATGTGAAAGGCTGTGCATGTGAATATAAAAGGTTGTGTGTGTGAATATTGAAGGTTGTGCATGCGAATGAAAAATTCGTATATTCGCACCATATTAATTATTCTCACCAGATCCGAATCCTATTGTGAAAGCATTTTTTGTCAATGGCATCTGGTGGATGTATAGGTCTTTCCAATTGAAAGGACAAATGTAAATTAACATGGAAGCCTTTTGGTGGAACTTCTCAATAACAATATTGATACAAAAGTGGCCGATAAAACTAATTGTAAATTTTCTTAAGGTTACAAAGTGAAATTCAGCCAATGGAATAGGGACATTTCATTTTTACTAAAACAAAAACTATGTCTTTGTGGTCATTAGTTCATCCTGGACTGGGCTTCAGTTAATTTTAAATTTATAATACCTTCTATGCATTTCTGCTTGCTGCAGTTTAGGCATCCATGTGAAGATATATTCTCAATGGAGCTAAAAATATATGTTATATTCAGTGAACACTACTGTATTTCGGATACAGGGATATACTAGATGTTTTGTATTACGTGTTCCCTTGGCTCCAGCTCATTTCCTCAAGAAACTCTTACTTGCTCTTTTGTAATGTTTAAACTTTTTCAGTTAAATACTCATCTTATGCTCCATGCTTGTTTATACCTCCATGTGAACTCTTATTGGAAAGCTGACCTTGGAAAGAATTCTTATGGGAAAGCTTGATGTATAAGGCATGCTTAGTTTAATTTATGCAAGCTAGGAGTCCTAAGCTTCTTCTGAGATACTCTCTTTGTCCAAGTTTTAGTGCATTTCCTAGTTTATGGTCCTCCTTTTATAGTACTCAATTGATCTTTCCCCCCCTGCAGAGCATGTTGATGAACTTAGTTTCAGATTTCCAGAAGTTGGTATCTGTAGTTGCTGCTTTGGTTGATCGCCTTCTTCAATGCCAGAAGCACTTATGTTTGGGTGAAAATCTGCTTCTGACATTTGATGAGCATTTGCTTCCTAAACTTACAGTAAGCTACAGTTTAACTTCATATTTCCCAATAATTGATAGAATTTGCAAAAGCGGTACGATTTCTCCTCAGCGCCTGCTAGAGCTACTCAAGAAGTTCATGGTTTTCCTCGTCAATGAACATGGGCCAGATACCGGATTAAGATCTTGGTCTCATGGGAGTAGAGTTATCGAAATATGTAGAACAATGCTAATGCACCATCAAAGCTCCAGACTGTTTATTCCTCTTTCTCACCTGCTTGCATACACCGCCCTTTATTTTCCTGATTTGGAGGTCCGACATAATGCAAGGTACTAATAAAGAAGCAGATTACTTAATTATTGAGTTATGCATGTTGCTTGAGCTTTATTTGATTCTTGGATTATTTTTTAAAAGTAGCTTTTGGATCCGTTTTGCTTACATGTTTATGTCATTCACAGGATTTATTTGCGGATGCTAGTATGTATCCCTGGGAAGAAACTAAGGCAGATATTGAACTCTGGAGAACAACACATGGGCATCTACATGGGAATCTCTCCTTCGTCACATGCAAGTTCATTCTTCAACGTTCCTTCCCCTAGACATATCCATGATGTGAGGAAATCTAAAAGTATTTCATCTTACATTCATCTCGAACGGGTGGTACCGCTTCTAGTGAAGCAATGTTGGTCGTTATCCTTGCCAGCGTTGGGGTTGGCAGATAAATCTTTTAACGCGGAAGGCATCAAGGAAAGTGATGGCCCGATTGTTGAGAAAGATGATGTTGAACATGATAATCCTGAAATCCCCCCAGAATCTAGAAGGATTGAGCGACAAGTGGAGCCATTGCGAGTGATGGACTCAAAGATAACAAGAATTTTAGAAATACTAAGGCAATATTTTTCATGCATTCCTGATGTGAAACAAATGCAGGGATTCAAGATCAGAATATCATGTGTATTGAGGTTCTTATCAGAGGCTTTCCAAAGCATCTGGGGAGTTGATATTCCTGGCAATGACAGTGCCGCCATCTATGCAACAGTGCTCTTGTTTTCATCATCTGCTCCATATGGAAATATCCCGTCTTATCATATTCCATATCTTATTGGTGAATCAAGTACCAGTACTGATAATCATTCAAGTAACAATAAGACTTTGGATATTGTTCCAGTCGGAGTGGATGAAAAGCAAAGATTGAGGAGGGCACCCGTTATGATTGAGTTAGAACCAAGAGAACCCGTGCCAGGATTAGTTGATGTTGTAATTCAGTCAAATGCAGAAAGTGGTGATATTATCAATGGACAGCTTCAGAGTATCTCAGTTGGTATTGAAGACATGTTTGTTAGAGCGGTTGTCCCACCTGATATCCCGTGTGATGTAGTTTCCGTCTATTACTCGGACCTTTTTGACGCTTTGTGGGAGGCCTGTGGCAGCTCTTCCAACACTGGAAGAGAATTGTTCACATTGAAAGATGGAAAGGGCGTCGCAACAATATACGGTACCCAGTCAGTGAAGCTCCTTGAACTGCCTTCTACCTTTGTAATTCATGTTGTTGAGCAAAATCTAGCACGGTTCGTTGTGGCTGTAATTGGTGAACCTCTAGTAACACTTGTCAAAGATAGAGGCATTGTCACAAATACTAGTTGGAAGGGATTCATGGCAGTTTCTGCCCATGAATCTAGTGAAACAGATGCTGCTTACCATCAATGGCCTTTGTATTTGACTTATTTCAATGAAGCAGATAGTTCAAGTAACATTGTCAAGACAAGCATGGGTTGCTTTCGTGTACTCATATTCTTGCCGCCAAGGTACCATCTCCTCCTCGACTTGGAAGTTTCTGACGTGTCTACTCTGGTTCGAATTAGAACAGATCACTGGCCGTGCCTAGCCTACATTGATGATTACCTCGAAGCTCTCTTCTCTTGGTGACAGATGTTTCTTTCAGAAAATGCCATAGGAATTTCAGATACACATTCTTTTGTCCATATAAAGAGTTTGTTGATCGGGTATAATGTAACTTATAAGAGGTGTAAATATCCATCACATCCTTCTATCTACCCCCGGTTCACTGTATTAAAAGTACCGGGATGAGATTTTATGTTGCTGGGTTGTGAAACAAACATGTAACATCAAATTGTAATAACAAACATGAAATTTTATTGATTCGGAAACACCCGTACTTGGTTGATCCTTGCACTGAAGAAGATGGTAAGTACTATGTTCTTGATAGGCTTGCTCATATGCCATTTGTTTTTGCAAGTCAAAGCAGGATATGTCAACTGAAGCACATATGCATGATACAGGGCAAACTGATGGTAAGGCCATCCCATTTTTCTCCATGTTAAGATTATACGTAAAGCGAGGTCTTTCTTATCATCAAAAGATCTTCACTTTGCTGCCTGTTCAACTTTCTTTGTCCATTGCTTTCCTAAATTTGTTATTGAATTGCTCTGTTATATAGATACTATGACGATTTAATTTTTTTGACAACCACAACAATATGCAACCCTCAAACTTATGAGAGCACCTATACTGGAATGAATTTACAAAGAGAAGTCGAAGCACAAATACGCTATGGAGTTGTACTCAAAGTTCTCTCTCCAGCTGGAACATTACATAACTCTGAAAAGTTGCACTTAAACGACTACAACATGGTTGTAAGGATAGGATCGGGATCCTACTTTGGATCGAAGTGGGGAATATGATCGGATCGTAAGATTGTAAGATCATTGAAGAAATTGAACAATCAAAATGATAAAATGTGGCTAATATATATTTCTCTAGTAAAAACAATACACCTAAAACACATTTTTGTTCACATAAGATCGATTTTAGTAGCATAAATAGTCAACAAGATTCTACGAGTGTTATTTTAAAGTGTATAATTATTCCAAAATCCAAATAAGGCAAGAAAGATATTGTTTATATCATACTTTTTACTTTGTGCCTATATATATATATTTAATAATTAGACGAATAAAAAATATCCAGTTTCATGACTTATATTAAATTTAACCTTACACATAATATAACATTATAATCTTTTACGTAGGATCGTAAGAATCACATATAGGATCGCTAGGATCGTATATATGATCGTTT
Organism: Oxyria digyna; assembly: GCA_029168935.1. Taxonomy (NCBI): domain Eukaryota; kingdom Viridiplantae; phylum Streptophyta; class Magnoliopsida; order Caryophyllales; family Polygonaceae; genus Oxyria; species Oxyria digyna. The sequence continues at coordinate 57,403,739 of JAPVLV010000001.1, read as the reverse complement.
AGATCGTAAGAATCGCATGCCAATTCAGCTTCACCTATTTTTATTTTATCAGCTACCTAAATCAGCTTTAGCTACCGATTCTGCTTCACCTAGCTATTCAGCTTCAACTATCACTATGAGTTATCAATAAGATACCAATAAGCTCGCTTTACCGAACAAAACATTAATATATGATTATAGGAACTAGTTTAGTTTCCGTGCCTTGCACGGATTTTAGTGAGGAGGTGACATGTGACGAAAATGAATATCGAAATTACATGTGACGGTTTTAGTGAGGAGGTGACATGTGACGAAAATGGGGGATTGTTTTAATATTTATATAGTAGATATATAGTAGATTCTAGAACATGATTGAAGAGTAAGATAATCCTAAGTACCTCCTTACCCAGCATCATAATACCTTCCCTATTACTCAAAAGGTTTCGGATTTTATCACACCAGATAAGTAATGGGACATTCCCGAACTTTCCAGGTGCTTACCCTTCTCAGCCATTGATAAGATCATACGAATTCCTATCCCGGTGACCCCAATGAATGATAGTGTTATTTGGACTCCTACTGCGGATGACAAATTTTCTGTTAAAACAACAACCTATCATTTTATCCGATCTAACTCAGGCCACGATTTAAACTTGGCAATCCTATGGAAATTAAAAGACCTCTTCAATCTTTCTCTTGAAAGAGTTGATTAAGATCATACGTGAGGCTTCCTCTTGTATAGACTGCTTATACTTTTCCAACGAGTAGTGACGAGCAGATTCATTTATTCTACTGTACAAACTTGACCTGTGAAGTCAGTACGCGGTTTCCACCTTGACTCATGACTCCCCCGCCTATACTCTTGGTTTTCTGTTTCCATTTTCTTCTTTGCTTCCTAATATTGGTGCAACATCTCCCAGGTACAAAATTATTTGATCCCTCCCATTTCAATTTCTAAATTTCTAATAGCAAGCAGTGTGTCTGTTGTAGTTGAACTTTGCAGCTGATATGGTTCGTGTTTGCTTTGGTCGCCAAACCGATCAAGTAGATGACAATATCTCATTTGGATATGGGCAGGCATAGACTATAGAGAAATATTCACCCCTAACCTCAAAGATGATGACAGTCCTTGAACATAAACAAGGAGCACATTCTGGATGTATAGACAACAGGTGCCACTGACATGGAAGCAGCTATCCATAGATGGAACCAGAAATTGTACTGTGGAAAAGGTGAGCTTCAGGAAGCAGAGTCTCAGAGTATGGTATTCAAGCTCAAGAAACCTTTATAGTGGTCATTCGAGGATATCTCCCAGACTATTCTCAGGTTTCGGATTAATCGATCTTCACGCTGATGTCTCACATGTCAATCTACTTCATTGTTATTTTAGTTACTAAAATGGATTTTCTCCCGAAACCCTTGTATATCATGCTAATTTGGTTGAATCAAGAACCATTGGCTTTGTCCTAACAGAAGGTGTTGTGAATTTTCAACACTGTTCGACCGAGTGTAAAAATTATGTAGCTTTTAGTTTGTCTTGTACAAGTAATATAATAGAGGGAAATTAGGTTAATATTGTTTTTATTACTTGTATTTGGCCTATTACATCACACTACAAGAAAATAAAATTTATAATCACTAAAAAATATTGCTTTATACACAGAAATATTCGACCTCGATTTTGACTATGCGTAAACGCTCTTGTTTTTTCGGCACCGCGCTCAAAACACGTTGGAGAGAAACTTGATCACACCATTGAAGGAGCTCGAACTCGCAAATTGAAGGAGCTCAAATGGCGGAAGCATAACGCGAGATCACGTTAAACAAGCGCAAATTGATTCTATAGTTTCTCATCTTCGAATCGAACTCTCGTATCTTATATCTGAATGATTTGAAGCAAATGATTCTACAAAGGTTCAACATCAAATTGGATATTAAGCTAATGCATTTACATCCATCGCAGAAGTTAAGGAGTCCTTACATTATAGATTTTGATGATGATTTCAAGTCTTGAAATGTGCATGGAGCATTGGTGAGGCCAAAGGGCATCACTAGCTAGTCATAATGACCCGAATGTGCCTTGAAAGCAGCTGTATACACATCATTTGGTTCCATTCTAACCTGATGGAAACCTGCTCTCAAATCCAGTTTGGAAAAGAACTTGGAACCTACTAGTTCATCCAACAAATCCTCAAAAAGGGGTATAGGGTACTTGTCTTTGATAGTATGTTGGTTCAAGCCTCTGTAATCAACAGATAGCCTCCAAGACCCATGTTTCTTCCTCACTAACACCATTGGTGATGCATAAGGGCTGGAACTATACTGGATAATGCCTTGGTCTAGCATTTCCTGTATAAGCTTCTCAATAATATCTTTCTCTAATGAGGAGTATCTGTATGGACTTTTGTTGATGATGTTTGCACCTGCTTGTAGTGGTAGTTGGTGATCCAACCCTTCTATAAATGGGGGTAAGGAATTAGGTTCCTTGAAAAGATCATTGAAACACTGTGGAAAAGGGGTTGGATCTCCTCATTGGTAGAATCACACCCAATAGCTGATATATGGCATAACTGAGGCTCAGTTGATGACTCACCAGATGAAAAACAAGCCTGTAGCAGTGCTATCTGTGGGTTGTTCATGCTACTTAATTCCCATCACTACTTTAGTACTAGGGTTGCTCATTTCCCTAATGACATGTTTCACCCCCTAAAAAAGTGAATTCCATTCTCATTTTCACAAAATCCCACCGGACTTGTCCAAAGACAGTGAGCCATTGGATGCCCAGAACCAGATCACAACAATTTAGTGGCAGAGTCCTAAGCTCAGTTGTGAACTCATAGCCTTGCATTCTCCATGAAAGTCCTCACACTTAAATGTTGAGCACATTCTGTTACCATTAGCAGCTGACACATGAATAGGTTTAACATGTTCCAGTTTACATCCCAAGCCCTTAACTATTTCCAAATCTAGGAAGATGTGAGTGCTTCCCGGATCGATGAGTTTGTTTCTGTTGTATGATATCTAAGGAGAATCTGAGTCATCAGCGTGGAGATCATTAGTTACTGGATCATCAAGCAACACATATTTGTCATCCATTTCTTCATCACACTCCATAACATATATCTGTCCCTTTCTATGTTTCATATGGTGCCCTGACGTGTACTGTTCATAAAAAAAAACACTCGCTTTATTTCTGCGTTCTTGCATTTCTTGATAAGAGTAGCGCCTGGCAGGCCTCATGAGATCATTAGTTACCGGATCGATGAGTTTTGTGGTGCTTTTTGTACCTCTGGAGTAGGTAACACAGGGGTGTTTTGTGGGTTTTTAGGCTGGTTGGGGTTGAATTTGGTAGCTATTTTCTGGCTTGGTGTGTTTTTGTGGAGAGAAAACTGCTTGAAGATGAACAAAGAAGAAAGTAGGGTTCTAAAAATATTTTTGTTGGAAAAAAGGAAAATATTAATTTAACTGCACAAATACCTAAAACCAAATAACCCGTTTTCTCAATAAAATTTGTTTACAAACCAAAAACAGATTATAAATTGTATTGCCAAACAAACCCAAAGACAATATACCTTCATTTATTTCTATATCCTCCACTAAGTCTATCTATCTATCTATATATAAAAATTGATAGGTTTGAGAAAGTAATGACAATTGAGACTAATTAATGTTTAAACTTAATTTTTTTCTTTTTCTTTCTATCTCCTATTATCCAATGGTAATTGAGATTTATTAAATATCTAATAAAACCATAATTATGTGCTTAATTGATTAGTATTTCCACCATTTTCATCTTTTTTTTTCTTCGCTCTTCACCTCCAATCCGTATGACGATGAAGAGTAATCCGAGCAACGAAAACGACTATGTGATTTGGGTACATATATAAGAGATATTCAATTCATTTTATTATAATTTACTAAAAAATACATATATGAAAAAATATATTAAGTATATGAATATAGACAAAAATAAAATGTGTTTGGCTTGCGCAAAGCGCGGACAATGACCTAGAAAGTTGTCATTAAGTCGCCATTACTCTCTGGCCTCTTGAATTCCTCTTCTGATTTCAACTTTTGATCTTCCGACTTCTCCGACTGAGATTTTGTATTGAATTCTCCCATCAAGTCGTTGTTACTCTTCTGCATATTGTATTTCGTCGTTACTATGGTTATTGTCAATTTGTAATTAAACCGATCAATTTGCTATTTTATCATTTCTATTGTTCGTTTATTTTTGTGTTGATGTCTTGATCTGCAAGTTAGATTTACTTTACCCTGAATTGCATAAATTTATGCCTGAAAAATGTAGTTAATATATAATTAGCCCAATCCAATTTTGAGACGAAAAACCGTAATTACCCCGCGCGTAGCGCGGGGGTCCGATTCTAGTCTATCTATATATAAAAGTTCATGGGTTTGAAGAAGTAAAAGCAACATGTACCTAATAAATGTTACTTTCAATATTTTAAATCTTCATCCTAATTAACTATTTTCTTAAACTAGAAATTACGGTTTTTTGTTTGCGATTAATATCATTAAATAAGCTATCAATGTTCAATTTGATTTAGTGATTCAACATAAAAGTAGATGTATTAATGAAGGAGTAAATGAAACGGGCCCCGGTACCGTTTTCATTTACTTTCGGCCAAGAACGACTAACTTTTATATATATATATATAGATGTTAATTTCATCATCAACTTAGAACACATCATCTTCGTCTCCTTCCTCGACCACAATCTTCAAACTCATTCTCATCTCTATCCCGTTCATCAATCCCTTCGTTTCATTTCGACGCCCCCTCCTTCCCCGATTAAAAATTAATCTGGATTAATTAGATATTTTTAATCTATATATTGACAACACCTAAGATTGATTCATATGCATGGTCTTAGTGAAACATGTAACACGCCAAACAACATTGGCATCAGTAAAACATGAACATCATATAAATACTTTATGTTGCAGATTTCGGTTGTAATTAACCATTGTTGCAATAGTTGTATTTGCATTTTACGAGTTTGTAGAATCTATCTCTATATAAAAATCAATGAGTCTGTAAAAGTAATGTCAATTGGGACCGGACCCTTTAATTAACTACCGGGCCTGAAAGTGTTAATGTGCCATTGAAGGTTAAGGTATCTTCCTTCGTTTCGGTTGTTCATTTTCCGTCGTTCGTCTTCCTTCTTAAGGGATTGAATTTCCTGCTCTCTATATTTTCTCATTCATGTTTTTGCCTTCATTTCTTTCTCTTCCACTGCCAGCCACCGTTACATTCTTCATTCACTACATCGGTTGACTATATAATTTGCCATTCAACTCCCCTATTAACGTAGCAGGCGTTTTCTTCCAGCTGTTTTTGATGGCTTTTATTGCTGGATTGCTGTGTATAAATTACCTTCATCTGTTTTCGATCCTCCACCGTCACATACAATACTGCCTAATATTCTTTCCCCTCTTTTGTCTCCCTAAATTGGCTTTCTATGGCCCGCATTCTGCTCCGTCGTCTTCACCCTGTTCGGGGTTGGCCGCGCCGATAGATGTTGCCTGCGATTTTGCCTCTGTTTTCTTTCGCTACTCTTTGTGCTTTCTATAAGATCAAATTCTCTGTCCTTGGGCTCGGATCTGTTTCGTTACTTTTGCTTATTGGTGTTACAGACCTTTTTGTAATTAACTCTTTGCAAGTTAATGAATTGCATCTTTACAGCATTATAATTACGTCTAGCTACGTACAGGGGTTGAATATTTGTTACCCATATGTGCGTTGTGTAGTTTGTAGAAACCGTACGGCCTGTGAGACTATTGTCGCCAGGTTTAATACACACTATTATTGCAGGGAGTTCTTTTGGGGGTATGTTTGGACAATATAGGTATAGCCAATGGATGTGTTGTTGGTTCTTAGTGTATGAATCCTAGCATTCTCTGATGTTTTGCTTAGTTCTGTGGTTGCTTTAGCGAGATTCTGTTTGTTTATTTGGTTGTTTGTTTGGTGAAACTTCGTTTTCATTTTTTTTGTTTTGCCTACGACATTTTGATTCCCCCCTGCATTTTGTGTATGCATGATTACGGACTTATGCTTGATTGTCTTGTGGCTTTGAACTCTGCCTACAAAACATTATTGTTTGATAATAGAAATTCTATTTTGTGTGAACTAATGAACCCCAAGAGATCATTAAATAAATATATACTTTGATGATGGTTTGTGATGATACGCGGAGGTCCGAATCTAGTAATGAATCAAAATTCATGGTGTTCAACACCGTATTCATGAAGTCATAAATACGACGCTGAACGACAAATTAAACTATTATTATGTCCTTTATGAACGCTACTTTTTCCGAGAAAATAAACTTTCTTTAAAATAACGCGATTTAAGGAAACTGAAAAAGTTAAATTACAAAGTGATAATAGAATTTGTCTGGATTCTCGGCAAGTAGTTTTGAGATTTGTAAAACATGAAAGTAAGTTGAAAGTTAATATAAATAAAATACACATGTATTATATACAGTAAGTTCTATGAACAAGTTCCATTTATGAAAGATAATTATTAAATCCAATACTACCCAAAAAAACGAACGTTAAAGTAGCATATAGAGTTTTAGAAAGAATATGAATGATTCAAAAATAGCGTTAAAGTAACGTTTTTCATTTAGTAGTATTTAAAATACTACTAAATGAAAGCTAGTTTTTTCAGAGAAAATAAACTTTTTTTAAAACAACGTGATTTAAGAAAACTGAAAAAGTTATATTACAGACGGATAAGAGTATTTGCATGGATTGTCCGCAAGTAGAAGAGTGAGTCGATTGGCGTTACGTATTTATTATTTTTTTAAATGTTACGATATTTATAATATGCATAATTATGCTAGGGAAAGTACCGAGAAAATCTTTATTTTCTACTGTAATAATTATACTTGCATGCATAATAATCTATATATTTTGGAATGAATAGGTAATAAGAATAGATTTTATTATGTTAGTTTATGCTAAATAAACATAATAGTTAGAATATTCACAATAATATATGTAGGCTTGGTCTATATGGACACGTTTTTTGGGCTAAATGCACACTAATTTGTGCGGTAAGAGTTGCAGTACACTTCTGTGCGTTAAGGATTACCGCACCAAAGGGCTTCGGGGCATTGTTGGAATGTTTTCTGAAACGTATATGAATCTGGTGCGGTAAGAATTACCGCACAGATCTATGCGTTAACACTTAACGCACCATGTTAATACGAGATTAACAAAAAAAAATCAGATTTTGATTTAATTAAACACCAGTGCGGTAACTCTTACCGCACAGGATATATAAATTTTTTTAAAAAAACAAAATTAAAACCAGGAATTAAATAATGAATAAAACTGGTGCGGTAATTGTTACCGTACCGATTTATTTTTAATAATTAGTTGAAAATAATTAAATTAAATTTTTAAGAAGTTAATAAATATAATCTGTGCGGTAACTCTTACCGCACAAGATTTTTTTGAAAAAATGCCCGTTGGTGCGTTAACTATTACCGCACCAACGAGCATAAAATTCCAACGGGCATTTTTTGGTTGTATATAGAGGTTGAGCTCTCTTGTTGAAGTTTTGCAATGCACACCACAATGTCTTATAATTATGAGAGTAGTGAGGATGATGGTAACGACAATTGGATATCAGAGGTCGTGGAAGAAGAATACGAAGTCGATGAAGAAGAGGAAGTGGACGAAGAAGACGAAGAAGTCGATGAGGAAGTGGACGAAGAAGAGGAAGAAGGCGAAGAAAATGTATCAATTGCATTAGACGATTGGACTCCGTTACCGATTTTGATTAGTATATTATGAATTTAAATTTTGTATTTAATTGCATGAGATTTAGGTTAATTAGTTAAAATTGCGTATCTAAGTAATGTAGTTTAATCAATATAGGAAGAAGACTTTAGACCACATTTTAGTACTGCGCAAATGTGGGATAGTAAGGAAGAGATGATGAAATGGACAAAACAGAGAGCAAGGGATTTAATGTAGTTTGTTCAGGAAGTTTCCTCACGTGATTATCATGGACGCCACATACAAGACAAATAGGTATGATATGACTTTAGTGGAGATGGTTGGTTTCACTTGCACGCACAAGACGTTCAACATCGCATATACATTCATGGCTCAGGAGACAGTAATGCATTACAAGTTTGTGATGATGTGCGTTCATGAGTTGTGTCGAAATTTGGGAGTGATGCCGAAGGCTATAATGACCGACTGTGAGAAGGCTTTGTTGAGAGAAATCAAACTTGTGTTCAAAGACACTGATGTGAAGCAACTATTGTGTTGGGTGCACATTAACCACAACATCCAGTCACACGCAGAAATCTACGAAGAGAGGTTGAGAAAGCTGAGAGATTCATGGAAGAAGGGCATTGTTGGTTACGTTGAAAAGTACTGGTTTACTCCGTACAAGAAGTTCATAGTTAGAGCGTGGACGGACTACACTCTTCACTTTCACACAAGGACTACAAATAGGTATCTTTGTTTGTTTAGTTGTTAATTTGGACCACCATATTATTTATGCTAATGATTAGAAATTGTGTTTATTTAGGGTCGAGGGGATGCATAAGGTGTTGAAAGAAATTGTGGGTTCTAGTAGAGGAGGCTTCAACAGAGTGATCGTGAGGATCCACCATGCGGTCATAGTTCAGATGGACCTGATTAGGGCGACGATGAACCAAGTACTTACCACTCGGCAAATGGTCTTTGATGACCCAACCTTTCCTCCTGGCATTCGAATGTTGTTTTCAAGGCTATTTTACCGAGTGTCAGATAGGTGTTTTCTGTTGTTGTTGGAAATGTACCAGCAAATATTGAAGGAGGAGTATTCAAATGTTTGTGATGATCATTGGGTTCGAGATTGTCTTGGGATGCCATGCGTACACGACCTTGCTAGGGCAATCATTTCAAAGACACCTCTTGTTCCGGATGATTTTCATGACTTCTGGAAGGAACTGAGATGGGAAGATGATGCAATAAATTTGTCCTTACTCGACGACAATCGTTCAATGTCTATTCCGGAGATCAGAATGCGTGAAATGTGGGCGAAATGGGAAAGTGGAGATTTGAGGGATGGAACTCTATTCAGATTAAGTGAGTTGTACATTGACTTGGAGCATCCGGAACAAAGTTCTTTGGTAGAGCCAACAAACTTGTTTAGGAAAGGAAAAGGAAGGCCGCCGGGATCAAAGAACAAGGAGAAGCAGCGAAATGGGAATTCTCCTCCGAGAGAAAAGAGGGAAAAGAGTTACCACGAGTACGTTAGAGAAGACTTAACAAATACTGAGAATGCGCAAAAAGTTGCAAAGGAGAAGGCAAATAGGCAAAGTAAACGACCAACTTGTCCTAAAAAGCAAGCAAGTCAACTGTCGTTCGACTTCGGATCACAGTCCCAACCTCAACCATTGTTTTCAGAGACCATCGATTTAGAATACGAAGACATGAATGTCGTGCCCCTAAGAGCTTGCTATCCAGATCGAAACGAAACAGAGGAAGGAGAAGATGAAGAAGAGATTGAAGAAGCCATAAGTTATATGGGGTTGAACTTGGGGGTGAAAAATATTGACTACTTTTGGCTTTCCTACATGACTTCTGTGAAAGATGTGCGTTCAGACGGTCATTGTGGGTATCGGTCAATGGCTCTACTTACGGGTATGCAACAGAGTCAATATCGTATGATCCGTGCTGCGTTGGCAGCGGAGCTTCTTGGAAACAAAGAGACATGGGAGCCCATACGACGTGGACTACGGGTAGGAACATGGGATGATCTTATTGCTCAAGTTAACTACATGAGAAGTCCTTGTGAGAGACCATTTTGGATGGACATGCCATTTACGGGTTTGATGTTTGCCACAGTGTATAATGTTGGTTTAGTGCAACTATCCTGGGATGCGCCGTGTTTATGCTTGCCAATAAGGAAGTCTACAGTGAGCCCTGGTCCTCCACAGAAGATTTTTGGGATAGCTCTTGTCGGATGCAGTAATCACTGGATACCGGTAAGAATCTGTGGTAATCTAAACAAACGTCATGAAACGTCGAAATCATTTATACTTATTGATTAATTTTCTTTGTATATCTAGGTTTGGCTCCGTGACGGGGCACCATTGCCACGTTGTTCCAGTTCGTGGAGAAGATTTGCAGATGACAACATCAAGTGGTGGGAAGGGATATATGCTGGCCAAGTGGACTTGTTTCGACAATACCGCTTTACTGCTGGAAAGCGTATGGACTACATGACTTGATTTGTAATAGTTTAGTAGCCTTGATCTTTAGACTTCGATTGGAATTGATTTATAATATGTAATGACTTGTCTTGTCTGCTTTGAAATATGTAATGACTTGTCTTGTTTGCTTTAAATAGTGTTTTCAGTAGAGTTAGATGAGGTAGGTGAAACAGTGAAGTGAAATCAGTGAATCCATAAACTACAACACACACAACATAAATTAAAAAGACAACAGACTCATTAAGGAAAGACAACAGACTCATTCTTGAAATTTAAACTAAACACAGACTTAACAGAGATTCACTGATTTGATACCAAGATCCCTAATCGGAGTCACTGTCATAAAAACTAGGAACAAGGTCATTGGAAAACCTCTGTTGTATCCAGTGTTTGGCTACTTCAATACTCTTAGCCTGGTGAAAATATACCAGCTTCAACTGTTGGTCAGCTATTTCCTTCAACAGTTTTGCAATGACTCGGAGAAGATGACTGTCGTATTCTGGCTCAAGATACACGATCATGTAGTTACACTGACATGTGGTATACCTTCGTCCATACGTATGGGGATTGTTCTTGTCATTACCAGTGAACACCTTGATTGTTCTTGAGCACCTTCTACTCGGGCACTGGATCTCACTGCCTTCTGCTGGAACTGGGGAGGATGAAGATGATGCCATGGTTGTTTGAATCTGTAATACAAAGTAAGAAAACATGTTAGAAACAATGAAGATATCTAACGAAATCAGTAAAAAATGAGACTTTTAATTGAAATACAGAGTAAGAACTTGAAACCTAATTATTTTACGGCGCAGTGAGAATGAGATAATAGGGTTCACTGAGGCAGTGAATTTATAGCCGAGGTTTTACTAGGGTAACTTAGATTTGGGCCGATGTAGACAAAAGGTCCACAACAACAAAGGCCCAATAACGTAATTCGGTCATCCAAAAGTGACTTACAACTGTGTGGTAGCTGTAACACACTCAAGCAAAATATGGTGGTACGTTAGCAATAAACGCACAATTGATAACACAACTTCGTCAAGATCCAACAGAAAAATCTCAGCCCAACAAAGACGACCAACCCAACATTCAAGCCCAGCCGAGATTCTAGTGCGTTAACAATTTACGCACAGAATCTGTGCGTTAATTGTTAACGCACCAACCCTTTTACCCAGAATCAGTTGAGTCAAACGATAAGAATTAAGTGTTAAACTAATGTTATATGATGAAATAAACACATTATATGAAGTTCATTTTAGTAACGAAGTGGTATCACATATTAATGTTACATTTCTTGACTTTTACGTTTTAAGTGCTTATTAAGCCGTTTTATGTCATTTTTTGTCGTTTTTTGTGTTTGGGCCTCATTCAAAATTCATTAGGCCTTATTAGGCCCGTTGACATTTTTGATAATAATTTTTCGATTCCGAAAAATGAAAATAACTATTCGCCCTATTTGCTGTCATGTTACAATTTCAAAATTTCGATTTTCATCGTTTCAAGGCGTTAAAACGATATGGGCCCAAACTATACACATATGACATCCATTATCCATTACCCACTATCCATTATCCATTATCCACTATCCATTATCCATATTTCGATTTGGCTTGTTTTATATCGTTTTGAGTCGGTTTTTTTCGTTTCTTAGTCGTTTCGAGACGTTTTGAACCATTTTTTTCAATATTTGACGTACTTGGTCGTTTTTCGCCTTTTTAAAAAAACTCAAGTTTTGCTAAGATTTGCTCAATTTGGCCATATTATGCCATCATTTTGGCCACATTTTTACACTTTTTTACAACTTGTTCGGAATTCCTTGAAATTTCGATTTGGCTTGTTTTATATCGTTTTGAGTCGATTTTTTTCGTTTCTTAGTCGTTTCGAGAAGTTTTGAACTATTTTTATCAATATTTGATGTACTTGGTCGTTTTTCGCCTTTTTCAAAAAACACAAGTTCTGCTATCAATATTTGACATCACTCCAAGTCACGACCCTCATTCCCACTACCTTGCCCACTACATTGGCCTTCCTCGTGGATTGAATGCCGAAAAAGCTGAGATTGACGAACCGGAGCTGGAGCCATCGGTGGAGCCCCGTCAGTCAAAACTCCAAGGAGACGCCTAATGAACTCATCGATATCTGCAGGCCTCCTCTCTTGTGGTGTCTCCAAGAAAGCTCGAATCTCACAAGTCACTAGCTGGGTCCGCTATATTAACAACATATCATAACATTACAATCAAATATACTAATTGAATGAATATGACAAATGAAATTTATAATCGTACCGCAAAACTGTCAACCGAAGGTGGAATACGCAGCGGACCAACTGGACGATCGAGTCTACGTGATCTGGGATCCACCAGAGGATGAGAAACTCGATCATACCAATCGAGATAATCATCTGTGACTGCCCAATAGTACGTCGCTCGTGGGTCCCGAATCTGTATCAAAGGCATGGGGTCCTGATCCCACACACCAAGCAGATCCTTCTCAAAGTGAACTGAATAATGCGTCAGCCTGTTGTTACGTGTCACCTAGGGATGGCTCCCGGTCCGGTCCGGTCCGGTTCCGGTTCTGGACCGGTTCCGGTTCGGGCTGAACCGGACCAGTTTTTTATTAAAAAAAACAAAACAAAACCGCCGGTTAACCGGCGGTTTTGTTTTTAAAAAATAATTTTATAAATTTATAAAACTGATAAAAACTTAAAAAAATGACAAAACATTCTTTTTAATAGCGTTTTTTTATAATCATTTTTTTTAAGTTTTTTAAATTAAATTTGAAGGAACAAAAAAATTAAAAAAATTGGGCTTGCACTTAACAGTGACTTACTTGTTAAGTTCCCTACGTATCCTCTCGGGTTGGAGGAATCAAAGCCCACATAGTTCTTTACCTTTTTTCAAAACCCGTTACCTAAGTCGAATCTTCGGCGGATGAATCGGTGCGTATCGTAGTAGAATCTCCAATCCACTCGTTTTCCGATGACTCGATAATGTTACGTTGTTGCCTAATTGCGGCTCTCTTCCAATCGTAAACACAACATTGCGCCTCCAATGACTCCGGTGCCAAATTTGATCTCTTCCTCGTTAAAGTGTTGCCTCCTGCACTAAAAGTTTGTTCCACCGCCACGGTTGAAGCGGGGACGACAAGAACTTGAGCCGCAATCTTCGCAAGCGTTGGAAACATGCTCCTATGATCCTCCCACCACTTCAAAACATCTAAAGTTTCACAACTAACAAACTCAAAGTTGGTGTTAAGATAGTTATCAATTTCCGCATTCGTGTTTGTAACTCTTGGTCTTTTACTAAAATACTTAGCTCCAAAGGCCCCCAAGCTAGTAGAGCTCGAAGAAGTCGGAGGTAATTGTGAAGTAGTCGGAGAATCACAAAAATGAGTAAATAAAGTTTCAATGTTTGTTCTAGTTCTAGAAACCATACCTAAAATATCCCCTAGTTCACCTTCGGCTAAAATATATGCATAATACTCATTTAAAAGAGCGTGCAAACCGGATAATTTAAGTCTAGGATCTAAAACACAAGCAACAAGAAAACAATCGGGAATATATCTATAGTAGAGCAACCACTTACTCCTCATGCTTGCAACGGATTCCTCAATGCCGGGAATTTTAGCTCCCTCACTTAAACCACACATAACATTACAAGATTCCAAGACAAAAACATTACTACTTGGTGTATAAACATGACTAAATCTTTTTGTTGCATCATTAAAACATTTTAAAAACGTTGCAATACTTTGACATATATCCCAACCTGATTCGCTAAAATAGAAAGGAGAGCCAGAAAGGTTTTGAGAAACAAAAGACGTTAAAACTTGTTTATATTGTATACATTCACATAGTAATATGTAAGTAGAGTTCCATCGGGTACCCACATCTTTTGAAAAACGTTTTGGGTGCACCGCGTTAGTTTTACTAAAGGTCATCCAATCTCTTGTAACTTTAGGATGCCCCCAAATATACTTAATAACGTTCTTAATTGGCTCAAAATGAAAACTCATAGCACGTAAACCATCTTGAACACATAAGTTTAAAATATGACAAGCACATCGAATATGAAAAAATTTCCCACCAAATATAGGTTGACACATTTCTTGTAAATCTCTAATAGATGCGGTGTTAGCAGATGCATTGTCGAATCCAATTGAAAAAACTCTATTAAGTAGTCTATATTCTTCTAAAATTGCACGAATCATCATAGCAATATTTTGTGCGGTATGTGAATCATCAAAGACTCTAAATGCCAATAAACGTTTTTGCACTGTAAAATGATGATCTACAAAATGACATGTAACATCCATGTAAGAATGGGTTTGAGTATTATCACTCCATATATCACTACAAATAGAAACATGCATATCATTTTGTGAAAAATAAGAAACTAATTCGGCCTTGCGTCTTTTATAAGCCTTAATTACGTTTTTCTTAATCACTTTCCTAGATACGGATTTAAAAGCGGGTTGTGTATGATCTTTAATATACTCATTAAATCCTACATTTTCACTAAATCGAAATGCTAAATGATCAACACAAATAGCTTCGGCTAATGCTACACTATTAGCTTCATGATCAAAACGAAATAAAGGGTTACCGCTAGTAGAAGATGCAAATCCGCCGGAAATTTGTGTTTGTCCCCCTAGCATTCCCATCTCGGCGACGTGTTTGTGCTCCATGTGTCGTTGAAGGGTTCCATATCCTCCACTTTTCTTCCATTGGAATGTCGCCTCGCAAAAGTTACAAGAAACAATAATTAGATCGGGATCATAATCCTCAGCCTCGAGTTCCTCGAGATCGGGTTCTAATTTAGTAAACCACTTTACAAAAATAGGAGATGTTAGTTTCCGGGATTGGTTCCCGGAGGACCCGGACCTCCCCCCCCTACCCCTAGCCGGCCTCGAACTGCTAGGTCTCGAACCGCTAGCTTGCCCTTGAGGCCAAGCGGTGCTACCCCTACTGGAGCTAACTTGGGAGGTGGGAGTGGGAACCGAAGGATAAGAAGTGACATTATCACTCTCTTCTTGGGTGTCAAAATGTTCCGCCATAATATGATTAAGAACAATTAAATAATATGATTAAAAGCAATTAAAACAATTAAAACAATAAAACAATAAAACTCAGAACAATATAATAATGTGATTAAAAATGTAAAACAATAAAATATTGAAAGACAAAAGCTAATTAAAAGGAAGAGATTAAGAGAGATTGTTGATGGAATTTGAGAGATTATAAGATTGAGATTTGAGAAAGAGAAGAGAGATTGTTGTTGTTGGATATGTGATTTGAAGATTGTATGGTATGGTATTTATAGGGGTTTGATATGGGTTATTTTAATATTAAAAAATTAAATTTTTTTTTTAATTTCCTAACGGCTAATTTGTCTAAATAGCCGTTAGGACCGCCAGTTAACCGGCAAACGGCTAGTTTTCTAGCCGTTGGAACCGGCGGTTAACCGGTTTTCCCGGTTAACCGGCGATTCTTTTTTTTATTTTATTTTTTACAAAACCGGCGGTTCCGGTTAACCGCCGGTTAAAATATTTAAAAATAAAAAATAAAAAACCGCCGGTTTTGAAATTCATATTTCGTGAACCTGAACTGGACCGTGACCAAACCGGTTCCGGTCCGGTCCCGGTTTTGACCTGGTCCGGTTCCGGACCGTGACCAAGCATGCCACGAATGGCAACCAAATGATCTGTGCGCTTCCCCTGTAGCACCTCTCTGCCCTCCCTCATAGTAGCTGCGGCGTGGTCCATAGAAAGTGGATCTGTCACAAAATGTCCACGAAAATGTGGAAAATATGCTCAGATCCACGACTGCAAAAAAAGGATAATTAGAACTCGACTTCCTAAAGATAGCCAATCGTATAGTTGTTTGCGTACTAACCCGCAAAAGAATGCCAGAACTCCCCATCCCCATAGCCAATCGCCTCGACGCCTGTCCAAGGTTGCGATACAGATGAGCTAACACTCCAGCTCCCCAAGCATATCGGCCAGCGCTGTCGTGGTCGGCCAAAAGAACTTACCACCAGTGCTTGACTGTTGTAGTCGACTTGTCCACTAGAACTGTAGTGCCGAGAAGCAACAGTAAGTACATAGACGCAATGAGGCTCTCATCTCTCTGTCCATCCTCCATCCGCATCATATCCTTCAATCTCTGCTGAAGATAACCCAAAGGAATGCATCCATCCCTATACCAAGTCTTCACCAGTGCCTCCTCTACGTGAAGCATCTCAGCAACAAAAGTGAAGATCTCCTCCTTAATCAAAACTGAGCTACAACTCCTGCCATGTATAGGCAGCGACAGGATCTCAACCACATCGTGAAGTGTAGGACCAATCTCTCCGAATGGCAAATGAAATGTGTTGGTTTCTGGGTGCCATCTCTCGACGGAAGCAGAAACCAACACATGATCGACAGGACCGGACCCGATATAGCGTAGATCAGTCAATCCAGATCGCTCTGCAAGCTGAAACCACGAATCTGGACCAGGTCTCCTAAACGCCTCTAGTGGAGTGAAGTAGGCGGTGTGGAAGTGAACCTTGACGACCTTCCGTGTCTGAAAAAAAAGTAAAAAAATAACACAGTTACTTCTACAGAATGCCAAAATATTTCACATATGAACATTATAGTTCAAATACATACCAAATCAAGAGGAGCCTCGCCTTCTGGAAGATCAGCAGGATGTGGAAGATCAGCATGATCTGCAGCACGTCCACGTCCTCGTCCTCCGCGTGGAGCGCGTCCACCTCGTGCTGGAGGATCAACAACGTCTGCATCAGCAACATCATCATTAGCCTGAGCTCCTCGGCCTCCTCGTTGTCTCTGTATAAATGGAGGAAGAGGACGGGGGCCAGCTGGAATCACAGGTGCGGGAGGATCAAGAACTGTAAGCTCATAAATAGCCCTGGCGATGTGCGTCTCATAACTCTTTAGCAACTCATTTGTAAAAGGACCTCCGGGCATCCAAGGTACAGCAGGAGGTGGTACAGGATCTGCATCGGGAGGTGGTACAGTCGGGGGAGGTGGTACATCTGGCGTAGGAGACGAAGTACCTAAATCTGTAGGAGCTGGCGATGAAAGCCCCATACCAGCATGATCCTCTGAAATAATAGGAGGGTCGTCTCTCCTAAGCTGATATGTCGGTATCTCGGGATGAGATACAATATAATCTGTACCTAAACCCTCACCGTCTCCCAGCATATCATCATCCAAATCAACAGCTGTATCATCGACGTCCATATCCTCCTCCTCACTCTCACTGTAACCCTCATCATCAACAGACGGAACAACATCTAGATCACAATCCCTAACTGCCCCAGTAACATCAGTGGGTGTCGAACTAGAAGCATTCAGTTGGTCTCGAGCAGTAGCAAAACTCTGACGTATGAACGATGTAATCTTCGTCCTCCTAACACGCTCTGCAGCAACAGGAGCCCCCGGAACAAAACCATTAGAAGCCATCGTATCTCGCACCCCCTAATGTTGTTGTTATAGCGTAACGTTATTTTCATAGCGTTACAAAAATAACGTCAAATTCAAAAACATGTTTTCCATGACGTCGTAATGTTACAAACAGTTGTTGTAACGTCAATCCTAATCAAAATCATCTCTAATTTCTAAACATTTTGTTCATAACGTTACGAAATTAACGTTATAATTCGCCTAATTTCAATACTTTATATACTAATAATTCATAACGTTATAAAATAAGAGAAGAACAATCTCATATTTCATAAAATAATTAATTCATTAATTTTACAATATAGAATATCATATTTCATAACATTATGAAATTATTATATTTCATAACGTTATAAAATTTCATTGATTTCACAACGTTACGAATAAATTAATTAATTTCATAATGTTACCAAATAATATAATTTTATAACGTTACGCAATAAATTACTTAATTTTATAACGTTACCATATAAATTAATTTCATAATGTTATAAAATAAATTAAATAAATTCATAACGTTACGAAATTTATTTAAAAATTTCATAACGTTATCAAATATTATTAAATTCATAACGTTATGAAATTAAATAACTAATTTCATAACGTAAATTTAATAAATTAATTAAATTAAATAAATTGATAACGTTACGAAATTTATTTAAAAATTTCATCACGTTATCAAATATTATTAAATTCATAACGTTATGAAATTAAATAACTAATTTCATAACGTTATAAATTTAATAAATTAATTAAATTAAATAAATTGATAACGTTACGAAATTTATTTAAAAATTTCATAACGTTATTAAATATTATTAAATTCATAAAGTTATGAAATTGAATAACTAATTTCATAACGTTACGAAATAAAATAATTAAACTATTTAAAAACATTAAAAAAGTTATAAAATATTTAATAAAAATACATACTTGATGTAGATCTACGGGAGTCGAAAAAGCTTCCGGTTGCGCATCGGTTTGTTGATTCAACCTTCTATTTGCTCGAGTAGCGTACCCGGGACCGACGTTTTGGACGGGTCGCTTTCGGTTTCTTCGCCTCGGAGCGGGTTGGGGTGCGGGTATCGGGGCGGGTTGGGGTGCGGGTATCGGGGCGGGTTGGGGTCCGAGTATCGGGTCGGGTCGGGCTACGAGTATCGGGTCGGGCTATGGGTATGGGATCGGGTCGGGCTCGGGATTTTGGCCGGTTCCGGGCACCACCACTGTAAATCAGTGGCACCTCGGCTTCCTCCTCGTCTTTATCCTCCACAGTCAGCCACGGAGTCACCGCAGGAACGGCCGTCGTCGCTGCAGGAAGAGCTGTCGTCGGCGGGATGCTTGGACCCTTGTCTCCGGCCGGATTTTTGGGCCCAGAAGACGCGGCTTGCTCGGGGGAGCTCGACTCCATCATCAATTTGGGGATTTGGTGACTTAATCGACGGGAAAATGGACGGAGGAAGAAGGACGGCGGCGGAGGGAAAAGTTTGGAAGAAGGACGGAGGAAGAAAGGTTGGGGAGGGAAAAGTTTGGTTTACAAATAACCTAAATTGGTGCGGTAAGTGTTACCGCACCTATTTATTATTTTTTAAATAGTTAAACCTGGTGCGGTAACGGTTACCGCACCATATTTTATATTTTTTTTAGATATACCGCACAGGATATTAGTATTTTAATACTTTTTAAAAAAAAATTATTAATAAAAAAAATAACAAATCCTGTGCGGTAAGATTTACCACACAGGTGTTTAAGTAAATCAAAATCTTATTTGTTAATCTCGTATTAACGTGGTGCGTTAATTGTTAACGCACATATCTGTGCGGTAATTCTTACCGCACCAGATTCATATACGTTTCAGAAAACATTTCAACAATGCCCCGGAGCCCTTTGGTGCGGTAATCCTTAACGCACATAAGTGTACTGCAACTCTTACCGCACAGATTAGTGTGCATTTAGCCCAAAAAACGTGTGCATATAGACGGAGCCTATATGTATATATATGATATTTTTATAAGTGTTTATTTAAATGTCTCTGGTTTGGTGTTTTAATCTTGGAATTGAGATTCCATTAATTGCATCGTGTGTTAACAATATTCATGAATTCAAATTATATATACGACTAATCTTAAGCATTAACAAAATCTTCTTTTATTTGGACAAAGCTCATGAGTTGTAATGAAACTATAGTTATACATCTGATTTAGGTGATATAATATTAAGAATAAATAAAATCTTCTTTTATTTGGACACAACATTGTTTTAACTATATATATACATCTGATTTAGGTGATATAATATAAAGTCCGATTCTTGTCCCACGTACCCTTTCAGAAATTAAGCCACCATATATATGACTTATGATTAAAAAAGGCATGTGACGTGTATAATCAAATAAATTAATTTTTGAAATTTGTAACGCATGAAAGTAAATTGAAATAAATAAAATATTCATGTATTACATATGTACAGTAAATTCTATGGACATGTTCAATGTATGAAAGTTTATTAAATCCAATATTACTCAAAAAAGCGTTAAAGTAGCATATAGAGTTTTGGTAAAAATATAAGTGATTCGAATAGTAGCATTTTTTATTAAGAGGTCCGATCTGGTGAGAATGATTTATATGCATGTCTTTGACAATATATGAAAAATACATGCATGTATCCATGTGAATGTGAAGAGATAAAAGAGTGTGCACGTGAATTTTTCATTAGTATATTTATATCATATAAATCATTCTCACATTAATCGTATACACAACTCATCACGTACACCTCATATTACTTAAAATGAAAATTTCCATATCTTATGTTACTAAGTATAACTTGTCTACATACATGACATGGGTTCTTGTATTTATATACTCCTTAAGCAATAAACCTAAGCCCGTGCACTTAATTGCTTCAACATTCAGAAGAAAGAAACGCTCCGTTTCTCTGACATCAACAACAACCGTTTTCAGTGAGCTGCTGCACTCACCTCCAATCTTCTCCGGCCGTCGTCTCTCGATCTCCATGGATCCGTCGCCTCCCTTGGTATGAGCTTCGTTACTCTATCGATCTGTAAAAGCAAAGCTCATTTGATCGATTTTACAATTTCAAATGACCCATTTTGTGTGTTGTTTAATAGTTGACCGCTTTACTAATAGTTCTTTTAGTAGATCTTATTTTATCAGTGTTGTTCTCTTAAAATAATACTTTCTAGTGTTGATTTTCGGAAGTGTTGTCTTTCTTCCTCTTCTAAGGATTCAAAATTTTTATCAACGTTGTTTTTTAAATGAGTGGATCTAGTAAGAAATTTGTATTTCATGCAAGAAATGAATTGTTTATTAGAAGATCGATCATCTTAGCATCAGTGCACCGAATTTCATTGATTTTTCCGAAATTAATAGAATTAGTCGAATTGTCACATATCCTTTGAATAATTGTATCGATATTTATCAATCTTATATATGTTGTTGGTATAGATCTCTTCAAACCAAAATCGAACTTGTCAAGGAGAGGAGTAATAGTTTCAATTATAAATCTATAAAAGTTCTAGCAAACAACTTATTATCTAGCTAGTGTGGTCTTTCGTTCTCTATCAAAGAAGCGCGATATAACGTGTTTTCCTTTTTGTTGTGCGTGGGTAGACTACTTACATAAAAAATGTACATGCCATTTTCGATTAGCATGCAAATTTGGAATTGGATATAAGTTATTTGATTGAAATCTCTTTGCCCTATGTTTTCAATTGTATAGCAAAAACCATAACAACTCTTTTATCTCATTATATTCTATTCCGCATTGAACAATATATTGTGAGATAATCATTTCAAATGATTTATATTTATTGCCAATTTACTTAATATACACCTATTTGTTGCAGAAATTTCTCATAGTTTCCATAAGCTGACAAGTAATGTAATTTCATTAACTTGTTATCATCTACTCACACTATCTTCCACTTGATTATTCAGCTTATGCTCAATAGTATGGAGTCTGGAAACGTTCCAAGGAGACGCCGAAAAGAAGCATCGAGAAATGTAGGTGAAGAGAGTGAGTTGTCGGAGGTATGGAAGAATTTCCCGGAGGATATTTTGGAGATTGTCCTTGTATGGCTTCCAATGGTTGCATTATGTCGGTTCCGTTTGGTGTGCCGAAGGTGGAACTCTCTGTTGAAATCTGACAACTTCCAACGCCGGTGGGAGGAAGTTTCGATACAAAAGCAACCTTGGTTCTTCACCAAAGATGGAGGAATGGGACCTGGATGCATGTATGATCCCTTCACCAAGAAATGGATAAGAAGCCAAGAAATGGAAATGTCAACCTCAAGCACTTTTCCTCAAGCTTATTCCGGAGGATTGGTTTGCTTTATTGATATAAGGCACCGAATCTTGCATGTTGGCAACCCTTTTACTCAAAAATGGAGGGATATCCCATGCGCTTCTAGCGCGGTCACCAAGATGCTCGCACACGGTCATATTGCCATGGGAATCGTAACTGTGCCTGGAACAGATTCTGATAGTGTCCCTTGGAGATGCAAGATTGTGTTGTTGGAGAATCGCGGTATGTTTGAAGTGTTCACTACCATGAAAGACACTACAAAACCAAGTTCAATGAGTAGAGGGAAAGTTCCTTCTTTCATCCACATCCCTTCCTATCTCAATCCTACCGGATTGAGTATTGGCGCGAAGGTATTTTTCTTAGGCATCAAGCCTCATTGTATATTAAGCTACAATGTGGCAAGTGGAGAATGGGAACAATTGTTGCTCCCACCTCCTCCTTACTCGTCTGACCTTGCCCTCATCGAGTGCAATAGGCGGTGGCTTTTTATGGGTTTAGTCAAGAATAAGACGAGATCCATCTTCTCGGTTCGTGTATGGAGGATGGAGGAAGGGGGAATGTGGGTGGAGGTTGATCGTATGCCGGAATCACTTAGCTCAGAGTTCATTGGCAAGCCAAGCTCCTACTTTGAGTGTTTCTGCAACACAAATCTAATTGTCATTTCACTTCGAACTCCTCGAATGAATCGGC
This sequence comes from Oxyria digyna, assembly GCA_029168935.1. Lineage (NCBI taxonomy): Eukaryota > Viridiplantae > Streptophyta > Magnoliopsida > Caryophyllales > Polygonaceae > Oxyria > Oxyria digyna. The sequence goes on along the minus strand of JAPVLV010000001.1, from coordinate 57,381,031 downwards.
TATTCACTTATGATATGGCAACCAGAGAGTGGTCTAGGGTTAACAAGATTGTCTTACCCACCCATGACCGCAGATCCATAGTCACCGGAGTTGGCTTCTTCCCTTCCTTTGCCTCCCCGTAATCTCTACTTCCATCTATCTTCTTTCTTTTATGCATGCTACCTATTTTATCCCTCAACAATTTCATCAAACTTTATTTCGAGCTTTGTTTTGTTGGATGAATTTTCGAACGTTGTTATTTTAAATTATTGAATGAACTCCCTTTGCATGCATATATATCTTGCTATGTTTTCTTTTTTACTTGTGCGTGGATTATATATGTTGAGATCGAGTACCAACCAGCTTAAGTCATAGTAAAAAAAAAAACTTAGCTAAACTTATGTGCACCTTATCTTTAAATTTCAAGTATCGTAAAAAACCTTCATAGTTATTTTGCCTGCTATTTTGCATTTGAAGTTAATAATTTATTTATATCATCATCAGTTTAGCTGATCATCTGGCATTCATAGTCAATTCATATATTCACTGAAATTAACTTTACGGTTAAGAAAACGCGTACAACTGAAAGTTGATCAATTTCTCAACCACTATAATTAAAACAAGAAATGAATAGTTCAGTCAATAATGAACTTATTTATTTCATTCGAAATATATTAGTGAAATCAATTATAAAAACAGATCGAACAGTTTATTCTAAGGTAATATCTCAATAAATGTCATAAAATTACTCAATTTATTTGTTTAATGTCTAATGTCTTAATCTGAATTATTTCCACTGATCTTATAAGTTTGTTAGAAGTCGGGTTCAGCTTAATGCATGATTGAAATGTAATCTTAGCAAAATCATCTGTTAAATGTTAAGAGCATGTTACTTAGAGTACATAGACCTTTTTTTAAAGTTAAAAGAAAATAAAATGTAAAAGATCTTGATTAAACCAAGACAAGAGTAATATTAGTATTTGTTATTCATTCTTACACAAATCACTTCACTTGTCTAATCATTTATCAATATATGGACCAATATTAATACTGTATTGGTAAATATCTTATAACACTTACAATATATAAAATTTTATTGTAATTCTTTTTCAAATATTTTTGATTTATTTTTATCTACATATTGATATCCATATTAACTATGTAATATATTATTTAAATTTATAATAAAATTAAAAATAAAATACATGTTATTTGATATGAGTAACAAGAATGTAGATGAAAACTCAATTAATATTAAAAAAATAGACTATGTTACTCATGTTGAGTAACATGGATAAAGATGCTCTAAGAACCCCTTCTTCTTGTTGAGTTTATGTTCATAGATATTAGCAAAAATATAAACATGGTACGTACAAGAGTTTCAATATTTTTTCGTAAGCAGATCAATTAATCATATTTATCGTGACGTTAATATTATATTGCCAATTTTTTTGCTTCGTTTAGTTTTTTTTACAACAACTTACTTTATTGTTTTTTTATATAATAATTCTAGGGTTTGAACTATTTCTATTTAATTGCTTCTTCTATTGATCATATTTATTATTAACTAAATGCGTGAAAATACCACCTCTATTTTATCTTTTGAATGAAAGGGGAATAATTGCCGCAAGTTGAATATGCTTGCATCGTGTTTAATATAAAAAGATAATAGGTTATGTTTTAAGACGCGGATAATTTAATGCGTAAACGACAATAACTACAACTGACCCTAATTAATTAATGTTTCAAATACGATTTCTTGTCGTAAGGATGATAGTAATTGGGTAAATAATTTCATTTATGTAACTTAAGGATTGTTAGACCCTAATCATATCATTGGAATATCAAATTGATTGTAATTAGCATTTATTTGTAGGAAAAAATTCATGTGAGAATGATTTTTATTCTACGAATTACGACTACATGTACACCCTTCTATATTCACATGCACATTCACATATGTGTGCATGTCTTTGATAATATAAGAACGTACTTCTTCTTGTTGATTTTATGGTCATAGATATTAGCAAAAATATAAACATGGTAGATACAAGAGTTTCGATCTTTATTAGTAGGAAGATCAATTAACCATATTTATTATGAAGCGAATATAATATTGCCAATTTTCTTGCTTCGTTTAGGTTTTTTTTCGACAACTTACTTTATTGTTTTTTTATATAAGAATTCTATGGTTTGGACTATTTCTATTTAATTGCTTCGAAGCAATTAAATAGAAATAGTCCAAACCATAGAATTCTTATATAAAACCATAGAATTCTTCTACTGATCACCTTTATTATTAACTAAATGCGTGAAAATACCGTCACTATTTTATCTTTTGAATGACAGGGGAATAATTGCCGCAAGTTGAATATAGTTGCATCGTGTTTTGAGGTAAAAAGATAATAGGTTATGTTTTAAGACGCGGACAAATTAATGCGTAAACGACAAAAATAACTACGACTAACCCTAATTAATTAATGTTTCAAATACGATTTTTTGTCGTAAGGATGATAGTAATTGGGTACAGAATTTCATTTATGTAACTTAAGGATTGTTAGACCCTACTCATATCATTGGAATATCCAATTGATTGTAATTAGCATTTATTGGTAGGAAAAAAATTCATGTGAGAATAATTTTTATCCTACGAATTACGGCTACATGAACACCCTTCTATATTTGTATGCACATTCGCATATGTGTGCATATCTTTGACAATATAACAACGTACTTCTTCTTGTTGAGTTTATGTTCATAGATTAGCAAAAAAATAAATATGGTAGGTACAAGAGTTTCGATCTTTTTTCGTAGGCAGATCAATTAACCATATTTATCGTGTGGCGAATATAATATTGCCAATTTTCTTGCTTCATTTAGGTTTTTTTACGACAACTCATTTTATTGTTTTTTATATAATAATTCTAGGGTTAAGACTATTTCTATTCAATTGCTTCTTTCATTAATCCCATTTATTATTAACTAAATTTGTGAAAATACCGCCTCTATATTATCTTTTGAATCAAAGGGGAGAAATTGCCGCAAGTTGAATAAACGTGCATCGTGTTTTGAGGTAAAAGATAATAGGTTATGTTTTAAGACGCGGACAAATTAATGCGTAAACGACAAAAAAACCTACGACTGACCCTAATTAATTAATGTTTCAAATACGATTTCTTGTCGTAAGGATGATAGTAATTGGGTAAATAATTTCATTTATGTAACTTAAGGATTGTTAGACCCTAATCATATCATTGGAATATCAAATTGATTGTAATTAGCATTTATTTGTAGGAAAAAATTTATGTGAGAATGATTTTTATCCTACGAATTACGACTACATGTACACCCTTCTATATTCACATGCACATTCACATATGTGTGCATGTCTTTGATAATATAAGAACGTACTTCTTCTTGTTGAGTTTATGGTCATAGATATTAGGAAAAATATAAACATGGTAGATACAAGAGTTTCGATCTTTATTAGTAGGAAGATCAATTAACCATATTTATTATGAAGCGAATATAATATTGCCAATTTTCTTGCTTCGTTTAGGTTTTTTTTTCGACAACTTACTTTATTGTTTTTTTATATAAGAATTCTATGGTTTGGACTATTTCTATTTAATTGCTTCGAAGAAATTAAATAGAAATAGTCCAAACCATAGAATTCTTATATAAAACCATAGAATTCTTCTACTGATCACCTTTATTATTAACTAAATGCGTGAAAATACCGTCACTATTTTATCTTTTGAATGACAGGGGAATAATTGCCGCAAGTTGAATATAGTTGCATCGTGTTTTGAGGTAAAAAGATAACAGGTTATGTTTTAAGACGCGAACAAATTAATGCGTAAACGACAAAAATAACTACGACTAACCCTAATTAATTAATGTTTCAAATACGATTTTTTGTCGTAAGGATGATAGTAATTAGGTACAGAATTTCATTTATGTAACTTAAGGATTGTTAGACCCTACTCATATCATTGGAATATCCAATTGATTGTAAATAGCATTTATTGGTAGGAAAAAAATTCATGTGAGAATAATTTTTATCCTACGAATTACGGCTACATGAACACCCTTTTATATTCGTATGCACATTCTCATATGTGTGCATATCTTTGACAATATAACAACGTACTTCTTCTTGTTGAGTTTATGTTCATAGATTAGCAAAAAAATAAACATGGTAGGTACAAGAGTTTCGATCTTTTTTCGTAGGCAGATCAATTAACCATATTTATCGTGTGGCGAATATAATATTGCCAATTTTCTTGCTTTATTTAGGTTTTTTTACGACAACTCATTTTATTGCATTTTATATAATAATTCTAGGGTTAAGACTATTTCTATTCAATTGCTTCTTTCATTAATCCCATTTATTATTAACTAAATTTGTGAAAATACCGCCTCTATATTATCTTTTGAATCAAAGGGGAAAAATTGCCGCAAGTTGAATAAACGTGCATCGTGTTTTGAGGTAAAAGATAATAGGTTATGTTTTAAGACGCGGACAAATTAATGCGTAAACGACAAAAAAACCTACGACTGACCCTAATTAATTAATGTTTCAAATACGATTTCTTGTCGTAAGGATGATAGTAATTGGGTAAATAATTTCATTTATGTAACTTAAGGAATGTTAGACCCTAATCATATCATTGGAATATCAAATTGATTGTAATTAGCATTTATTTGTAGGAAATTATTCATGTGAGAATGATTTTTATCCTACGAATTACGACTACATATTCACCCTTCTATACTCACATGCATATTCACAGATGTGTGCATGTCTTTAACAATATAAAAAATACACGCACATGCATACGTGTGCATGTGAATATGAAGGAATGTGCATGTGAATTTAGAAGGGTGTGCATGTATTCGTATATTCTTAGGATACAGTCATTCTCACAAGATCCAACTCCTCATTTGGAATAAATTAGAGCAAATCATGCCTTATAATCTGTTGAATAGTTCTCTTTCCTTTTGATTTTACCTTGTACTAGTATATATTTTCCTCTAAGGATATCAGTAAAATCATCATTTCAATAAAACAATATCTCTTTTATTTACTTGGTATAAGCCTAACTACATTCCTCCATCATCTTGACTGAATTCTATTCAATGTCCACAAACATTCTTGCTTCTACTCCCGCTGATTCTGGACTGCCTGATCAATTCTTTCATTTTCTCAATTTTGGCGATTCAATTAGATCGTACAGACTATTCTCTTTGGCGCATCACCGTCTTGGAGGCATTTGGTTTGGCGGAGTTCCTAACCGTGGTTACTCCACCACTAGCCACAATTGTCGTTCGGGCAACTCCACCAACCACTCATGGTGATGACTCCACCAGTGTCCCTGAGCACTCCACTCCTAATCCAACGTATAGTTCCTGGATAAAAAAAAGGATCGATTGGTTCTTCTATGGGTCCGTTTGACATTGACGGATCCTTTACTTGGCATGGTTGCTCGGACAAATTTATGTTTTAAGACGCGGACAAATATATGCGTATACGACAAAAATAACTACGACTGACCCTAATTAATTAATATTTCAAATAAGATTTCTTGTCGTAAGGATGATAGTAATTGGGTAAATAATTTCATTTATCTAAATTAAGGATTGTTAGACCCTAATCTTATCAATGGAATACCAAATTGATTGTAATTAGCATTTATTTGTAGGAAAAAATTCATGTTAGGATGTTTTTATCCTACGAATTACGACTACATGTACACCCTTCTATATTCACATGCACATTCACATATGTGTGCATTTCTTTGACAATATAAGAACGTACTTCTTCTTGTTGAGTTTATGTTCATAGATATTAGCAAAAATGTAAACATGGTACGTACAAGAGTTTCAATCTTTTTTCGTAGGCAGATCAATTAACCATATTGATTGTGCCACAAATATTATATTGCCAATTTTCTTGCTTCATTTAGTTTTATTTTACGACAACTCACTTTATTGTTTTTTATATAATAATTCTAGGGTTGGGACTATTTCTATTTAATTGCTTCTATTGATCACATTTATTATTAACTAAATGTGTGAAAATACCATCTTAATTTTATCTTTTGAATCAAAGGGGAGAAATTGCCGCAAGTTGAATAAACGTGCATCGTGTTTTGAGGTAAAAGATAATAGGTTATGTTTTAAGACGCGGACAAATTAATGCGTAAACGACAAAAATAACTACGACTGACCCTAATTAATTAATGTTTCAAATACGATTTCTTGTCGTAAGGATGATAGTAATTGGGTAAATAATTTCATTTATGTAACTTAAGGATTGTTAGACCCTAATCATATCATTGGAATATCAAATTGATTGTAATAAGCATTTATTTGTAGGAAAAAATTTTATGTGAGAATGATTTTTATCCTACGAATTACGACTACATGTACATTCTTCTATATTCACATGCACATTTACAAATGTGTGCATGTCTTTAACAATATAAAAAAAATACACGCACATGCATGCATGTGCATGTGAATATGAAGGAATGTGCATGTGAATATAGAAGGGTGTGCATGTATTCGTATATTCTTAGGGTAAGGTCGTTCTGACCGGATTCAACTCCTAATTTGTAATAAATTAGAGCAAATCATGCCTTGTAATTTGTTGAATAATTCTATTTCCTTTTGATTGTAGCTTTGTACTAGTATATATTTTCCTCTAAGGAGATCAGTAAAATCATCTTATCAATCAAAAAATATTTTATTTGCATGGTATAAGCCTAACTAGATTCCTCCATAATCTTGACTATTAGATCGTACAAACTACGCTATTTGGCACATCACCGTCTTGGAGGCATTTTGATGTGATCTCACCATGGGGTTCAATCCCATCAAGCCACTACCTTTGCACTCAAAAGAATCAAAGAAGTCCAATAAGGTCAAGAACGCCCATACCAGTGCCTCACAAGTTCAAAGTGACCAAGGCCATGCTTGACGCCCGCCGCCGCCTACGCGTCAAAGAAGGCTTGTGTGCGTCCGAGCCCTTCCAGCCACATTGGCTCGGCGCACATGGTCCCATAGGTCCTAAATGGACCCAAGGAGTCAAGATAAGGTCCAAGCGCATGTACCAAAGGCCTCGGACCCGGGAGAGAAACAATCCCCTTTTTTGCACCATCAAACATTCAATGTGATCTCTTAAAATCCTCCAAGCTGAATTTCCATGTCATCAATCCGTGTGAGGGTCACAAGGATCACCATTCTCAGCCATTGGATCATCCTAATCAGTGTCTAGCATAATCCCTTAGGTCTTTTCTTTTGATTTATTCACACTTAGCGTTTATTTCCTAGATTTTAGCCTCTTTAATGCTTGATTTGAAGAGTGATCCTTGGCTTGCAGCCCAAGGACGTCTTCATGCCTATAAAATCCTCACAAGGCTGCCATTGTAAAGCACTTTGAGAATTATAAAGTAAAGCATTTAGTCGAGAAATCTCCTATCCTTTGCCTTGGCGTAAAAAAACCTCTAGAAAACACACTTAGTGGACTCTTCGTGTCTTTTCTAGCTTATCCCTCCCTTGATGTGATAAAGATCTACCAAGAACAACCTCCAACCCTTCCCTAGAACCCTCAGTGGACTTCTTGAGTTCTAGCATATCCAACTCTCATCAAAACACCTTATTCAAGGCCAAGCAAAAAGTCTTGTTATACACATTTCCATCCACTTCACTAAAGGCCTTTCCACAGCCCTAAACACCACTTTCACACCTTATCCAAGGCTCATTCACTCACCATTCCATCAAGAAACAAGAAGACTTGCCTCCTCGATCTAGATCTGTGCAAAGAAGGCGTTCCCGAAGACGAGAACACAACACATTTGGTTTGGCGTAATTCATAACCGTGGCTACTCCACCACTAGCCACAATTTTCGTTCTGGCAACTCCACCAACCACCCATGGCGATGACTCCACCAGTGTCCTTGATCACTCCGCTCCTAATCCAACGTATAGTTCCTCGATAAAATAAAGGATCGGCTGGTTCTTCTATGGATCCGTTTGACAGTGACAGATCCTTTACTTTTCATGGTTGCTCGTGTTTCTTCAACCTTCAAAGCATGGGGAGCTCTTGTGCAAACCTTCTATGCGCAAACCCGGTCTAAAAAATTGCACTTGCATCATCCGTTACAAACTCTCTCCATAGGATCAATGTTTGTTGTAGACTATTTTGAGAACAAGAGAGTCGTTGCCGATGCCTTGCTCGAGTGCTTATGTCCAACTTCTGATGAAGATTTTATGGCCTACATTCTATGGCCTTGGTTTTCACTACAATGTCTTTCATTCTACCCTAGCCATCCGGGTTGAACCAATCTTGTCCCCGGATCTTCTCGAACTGTTTCTTGAAGAAGATCAACGTATTACTCATGACGACCCTGGGTTCAGCCGCTGCTAATCCCGCCTCCGCCGAAACTCATGGTCGTTGATCTCGTGGCGCTCGCCCTCCGCATGCCACCTCACCTCGCGTCGATGATGAATCACCTTCTAAACACCCACGATTGCAGTGTCAAATATGCAAGAGTGGTGGGCATGACGCCTTAATTTGCTTCAACAAGCTAAATCTTAATGATTTCCCTGTTACAAACACGAAGGTTGCCCATTGTCAACGAGGAGGTAAATCGGTCCATTTTGTTCCAAATGGAAGCCCATCTAACATCATTGATCCATGGGTTATTGACTCAGGTGCTAATCACCACGTTACTTCCGATTTAGGTAACCTCAATTTGCAAACCAACTATGGAGGTAACGATAAACTCGTAGTATGGGACGGTAAATCTCTACCCATTACTCGTCTAGGGCATTCTACTTTAAATGTACAGTCTGTTGCTAATTCATTAAAATTCAAAAATATTTTGGTTGTCACAAAAATTACAAAATTAATTCTTAGTGTCTCAAAATTGTCTCGAGATAACAATGTCTATCTTGAATTTCATCCTGATTTTTGCCTTGTTAAAAGTCTACATGGTCAGATCCTTCTAAGGGGAACCGTTGAAGATGGCTTGTATCGTCTCCCGTGTCAACCTGAGCCGTCTCCTAGTCGCCTTATTGCATGTCTTGGTGTCCGCACATCTCTTGAGTGTTGTCACCATCGTCTTTCCCATCCCCATGAGGCCTTTCTTCGTCGTCTTGTGTCCAGTCAAAGTCTCCAGTGTCTTCTTTAAAATTGTAGTCTATTTGTAGTTCTTGTCAGCTCGGTAAAAGCCATCGCAAGTTCTTGAACAATGATGATGACCAAGAAGAGGATGATCTTGAGGTGTACGTCCATGCCATAACTGGAAGCAGTCCCCTCACAACCATAAACATCAGAGGAATCGTGGGCAACAATGGAATTATGATACTCATTGACAGTGGGGTAACTCACAGCTTCTTGGACCCACGAGTGATCAAAGATACGGGACTTCAAACTCAAGTAGCCATAGCAAATGGACACAAACTATATAGCCAACATGTCTGCAAAAATTTCCAATGGGAGATGCAGGGAACTAACTTCACATTCTCACCGAGAATCCTTAAACTTGGGGTTTGTGATTTAGTTTTGGGTGGTCATTGGCTTCAGGATTTCAGTCCAGTCCTATTTGATTTTAAGGATCTAAAAATTTCATTCCTTAAGGAGGGAAGGAAAGTAGAAGTATGTGGAGTTAAAGAAGAAGGCAGCCTCAAGATGATGTCAGGTCTGAAACTTCACAAGTTGCTTAATAAGAAAGTACCTCTACTGATCACACAGGTGGCGAATTTGTTTGCAGTCAGTGGATATATTGCTGAAGTACCTCCTAAGATACATGGAATATTGGGAAGCTTTGCAGACGTGCTTCACTAACCTAAAGGGCTTCCACCATTAAGGGGTTTTGAGCATTCCATTCCACTGAAGTCAGGGACAAATCTGATTCGCACACGACCTTACTGTAACCACCACCTCAAGAAAAACGAGATCGAGAAGCAAGTCCAAGAGATGTTACAGTCATCCATTATCTGTCCAAGCCAGAGCCCTTTCGCCACCTACCTTACTAGTGAAAACGAAAGACAACAAATGGCGTTTTTGTGTCGATTACCGACACAAAGTTGGATTTACGGGCTGGATATCACCAAGTCAGGGTGATGGAAGAAGACATTCCAAAGACAACGCTTAGAACCCATCACGGACATTACGAGTTTAAAGTAATGCCATTTGGACTAACAAATGGCATTACAGTGCCCCGTGAACTACCTCCGGGCCATGACCAGTTCTAAAACAAAGTAGTGGTCTCACTGGATGACCTTGGAAGAGCTTTGGTATAATACAAATTTCCATACCGCTCTAAAATTGACTCTATTCCAGGCGTTATATGGCTACCCCCACCATAGTTGGGCATGGATTCTTCAACTATTACCACTTCTGTTGTCGGCGATTGGCTCCATGATTGGGAATTTGCATTGGCTCAGCTTCGTGACAATTTGTTTCAAGCACAATCTCGAATGAAACAATTCGCAGATTCCAAGCGCAGTGAAAGAGTTTTAAGGTTGGGGATAAAGTCTATTTGAAACTAAAACCTTATCGTGAGACTTAAGTCGTTATTCGTCGGAGTTTGAAATTGTGGTCCACGTTCTATGGTCCCCATGAGGTGCTAGAGAAGATAGGATATGTAGCATATCGCTTGGCCCTACTTGCAGGCTCCAAGTACACCCTGTGTTTCATGTCTCGTAGGTGAAGCGCAATATTGGCTAAGGGATAGTGTCACAACAATCTCCACCAACCTTAGCTAATTTCGGCGAGTGTTTGTAACACCCCAAAATATCCAATTAAGGAAATGTTACAGCGCCAGGGATCTCCTACAGAAATCCCCTTCAGGCAATGTAAAATACTAGATTAAACGTGTTAGTTCTAGAACCCAAATCCAAGACAAGTAAGAATAACTTAAAGCATGTCCAATAGAGTGTTCATATAATACTTCACTCACCTAGGATGACACACACCCACATATATACAACTCATCAAAAGAGTCTAGCACAAGACATCATCGCTAGTCTAACCAAAAAGATAATACATAGGCAAGTTTTATAAGTTTGATCAACACTAGTATATCACACTAAAGATTTGAACTCGAAAGGAAAACCCATCCTAAACAGCATCATGTCGCATGACCTCCTCCACGCTCCGACATTGCTTGTGATCCTGGCCATACACAAACATAACCAGATTTCCCCCATAAAGGGGTTAGTCTACATCCAGACTAAGCAATAATATAAGCGATTGATCATGTACATGAGCATAAATATAGGAATCATGAATATGTCAATACCGTAAAGTACACTACTTACATATATGATCATGTATTGAAGACCACTATAAACAATTATCTATTCATAGTATATTTATGTGAAAATGCAACACTTCAACGTCAATTATCTAATCATACCCAGAACTAGTGTACAGAATACTATATCCTGACGGAAGTAATGTCCAACACATCCACTCCAACCAATATTCAAAACGGTTATAAATCCATCATTCAAAACCTATACCCGGGTATACTTTTCGTATCAGGAAAACACAATATAAAGAAACATTTAAAACACATTGAAAGAAAATATGCCCAAGCCTGTCTTGGACACGAAGGTACCTTCTCACCCATATTATGGGTATCAAAACTTTACCAACGGGTCGGAAACGGCCTCACTAGCTAGGTGACCCGGCCTTCCCAATATTGGTAAAGGAACTCCCACGACCCACTCAACCCGGACTCCGGGAAGAGCCCTAATCGAGGGATATATCTCGGATAAAACCATCATAATATAATGTGGGGCTCGGAACGATCCTTACCCGCAAGAGTCAACACCATAACCACATCATAACCTTGATCAAATCAACAAGTTCACACCAATTCCATATATCCCTTGTCTATATGCAATAACAAGTATACTATGCTTTCATCTTCAAGATTAACCATATCTCAGCATGATATCATTAATATCCATTTATAAACATGAACCCTTATACATGAGCTCATAAAACATAAATACTTTCAGCATGGAAGCATATCAAACACATATAGGATGCATCTCTAGTATACTAAAGCCAACAATTGAAACCACATATATACGTAATTGCATTCACGACATTTAAGCATAAACCGATAACCTAAATCTATACTATGTATATAAAGTTCGCAAATAGCTTGCCTTAGAGTCGTTCCACAGTAAGAGACCTTGATCACAATCCCCTAATCGTCTTAGTATTGGAACTTAGCGAAGTCGACGTGCAGTCTAGCTCATACCGACACTACATCGCAAATTCGGGCATAACTTATTATTTATAACTCCAAATCAAAATCCGTAAAGTTCCCCATAAACCTAAGGAGATTCCTCACCTTATAAGCTCAGCCAAAAATTCCCAGCAACTGCAGAACGTTCCCAGAATTTACAGAACAACAGCAAAACGCCCAGATTTCCAATATCAACTTCAACCTTCAAACCCAATGCACCTAATCCTTCCACAACATCAATTGGCATCGAATTAACAATCAATTGCATCCAAAGTCCCACCCTTTAACATGAGCCTCTCAATTGAGAAGTTAGGGTTAAGGAACTTAAGGAAATTTACCTCAAAATTTATGGGCAAGGAAGGGTGCAAGATGCTTAAACAAGTGGGTTGAAGCTTCTATGATGAGAGTGAAACACAGCCCAAGCTATACAGCGACAATATAAGCCTTCGAACAGCAGCTGAACTGCAGCTGAACCAGTCCAGAAACGCAGCTGAACTGAGGAGAGACAGAGGAGAAGGAGAAGTGATGGTGGCTGGTCCTTTGCAGCGGCTACAAGCCTTGAACGAGCTACGGGAAAGAGAGGGAGAGAGACAAGGGGTGAAGGAGAGAATGGAGGAGATGTGCAGGAGATGAGGTTGTAAGAAGTTTCAAGAACCCAAATTTGATAAATAAGAGTTAAAGAAAGAAAAAGATATAAGGATAATAGGAGATACTTAATGTGTAAGTCTCTTTATTTTACTAGTAGGTTATTATCGGATTATTTATAAGTGGTATATATGTAGGTATGAGAGTAGGATATCTCATTAAGTACTCAGGAATAATTCTAACACAGAGATTATGCGCATAAAAATAAATTTTATTTTAATACGCACCTTTCGGGGTATTTCAGTGTTTAGTAACACCGAGTCGATTTTGGATACAAGAGTTACTTACTCTTCCTCAGGCAAACCCATGACAGAATGGCTCATCCTCATCCAGTGGGCGAACCTCGACTCTTCAAAGGTCGCCTGGGAGCCAGTGGGTCACATCATCAGTCAGTTTCCTGAGTTCACGAATTAGGTTTGGGGTCAAACCTTCCTATGGGTTGGGTGGTAATTGTCACCAGTTTTTGGGTAAATACCCCAAAACTGTAATGTTTTTTAAGTTTTTACATCACTTTTTTAAGTTATATGAAAATACCCCTTTGCTGACGTGGCAATTATAAAAGAGTTGTCAACAAAATTTTTAACAGAGCTATCAACAAAATTTTTGACAGAGCTGTCAACAAAATTTTTAACAGAGTTGTCAACAAGAATAATAAGTTGTCAACACCAATAATAACTCTTTGCTGACGTGGCAATTATAACAGAGCTGCCAACAAAATTTGTCAACAAAATTTTTAACAGAGCTGTCAACCAAATTTTTAACAGAGCTGTCAACAAAATTTTAACAGAGCTGGCAACAAGAATAATAAGTTGTCAACACGACTAAATTAGTTGTCAACCCAACTAAATAAATTATTTACACGACTAATAAACGGTCAACAACATACAACACGAATAATATTACAAAATTGTCAACATACTAAGAAAACTATCAACACCGGTTTAAACGTGTCAACAATAATACAAAAACAAAAAGTATTATCAAACTGAGAGGTTTGTACTTAAATTTCATCTAGAATACTGCAGTAATATTTTTAAAATTGAAACTATGATTATTCTTAAAAAATAAGACCCCTTTTGTCTGCTAAAAGTTTGTCATAATGTCACCATGATTCTGCTTGTGCTGCTTCCTCTAGTAAACCTGCATGCCTCTGAAATTCGCAAGAAGAGTGAGAAATGCTGAAGACATCGCGATAAATCCAAAGAGCGGAAACTTCTTCCATGGAAACACCAGAAGGCATGGATCGATGAGATTTGCATATCGGTTTGGAAGCATGAACTATATACAATACATTGTACACCAATCTGGATGCATTATGCTTCACAAAATTCAGTTTCTCCATTGCTCTACAATAGCAATACAAAAGTAAACAATACAGTAAGCTAATATTCTAAAAACTCTAGGAAGAGGAACAAGTAAATTAGAGAACAAATCCCAAAATTCAGTCATCCACAAGTCAGAGCAAACCAATACCAGACATTCATACACAAATCCACAAGTCAGAGCAAAACACCAACTATCTGTAATCACCATTCAGTACAATTCAAGCCTTAAACCCATGTTTCTTTGTTAAATCAACAAACTGTACAGTATAGTCCTAACAACTACGATCCAATGGCCAAATCCACCCTACTAACTTGACCTAATCCTAAAATTGGCGCAAAATCTACAGAATCAATTAGTAATCCAAGAACCTCTTGTAAATCAAAACGATCACTATAACCGGCCTCAAAATTAGCGGAGATTGGAAAGAGAAATACCTCGAATAGGCTTCCTTGATCAGTCTGATCACCTCGATAATCCTCTTCTGCAACCTCAACACGAATTCTTCCAAGTCCGAAAAACACAGCTAGTTGGCGCCGATACGGGAGAGCGCACAAATCCGGGAGGTGGACGGGAAGGAGCGGCAGCGGAGGCGGACATGGACGAGCGACGACGGACGGGGACGAGCGACGACGGACGGGGACGAGCGACGACGGACGGGGACGAGCGACGGCAGAGGGAATATATGACGAAGTGGTAGAGAAGAGAGGAAGCGTGTGTGGGAGTAGGGGTGGGTGAGGAAGAAGGGTATTTCCTTAGGGTTTAATAAAGGAGTGCATAAATCACAGATTTAATATCAGATGTGGTATTGGACACAAATAAGTCTAATTGTCATGTATCATATAGTAACATTGGGTTACAAGTATGGGCCGATTATCAATTGGGCTTAGGAAGATGTATTAAGCCCATTAATGAGATTGTTGTAAAGGCATATATAAGCCTTGGAGCTACTAACTGAACGAGGCATCAATGAACGAATCTTCTCAGACAACCTCTCGTTTGTTTCCTCACCTCCTTAGTAAACTTCTCAACCCCTTATATTCTATCTCTTTTTATATTTTATATTTCAGTCGGAAAATAAATCTAAATCTGAACAACTCTTTGAAGGAGAGAGTCAAGGTCCTCACCTCCTTCTTCTTAGTTTACTTCTCAACCCCTTATATTCCACGCACTATCATTGCATTGGATATCTCTTTTTATATTTTATATTTCAGTCGAAAAATAAATCTAAATTTGAACAACTCTTTGAAGGATAGAGTCAAGGCTCTTGTAGCCAAGTGGTAAGGGGTTTGTCCCCTTGTCTCCACATCGAGAGTTCGACTCTCACTAATGGCATGCTCCCCTTATATAGGGGTGTGGGCCCCCTCTGATAAAGGGGGCCCCGTTCCTAGCTTGTTCAAAAAAAAAAAAAATCTTTGAAGGATAGAGATTTAATTTCAATGTTGGAGATTGAAGATTTAAGTTAGTTACAGATTAAATTTGAGGATTTTTTATTTCGGGATTTATGAGGATATTTGATTTCGGGATTTATGGATCGAATCTTTTCTCGAGGAAAAGGATATACATGATTGGGTTGGGGTGTTAATCTATTTTCAGGTAATTACGAAAATACCCCAAACGTTAAGATTTATGGAAAAAATGCCTTTATTCAATTTTAAGAAATTACAAAAATTACCTAAATTATATAAGTGACTTATAATAATTATTTTAACACAAAAATTTAGTTATAAAGGTGTAACTTAGGTTAGGATTATTTCATGAATATTTTCATATTGATTTAAGCATATTTAAATCTTAACACTAATTTGTTAATTTGATTTAAATATTCTACATTTAATAATCATAAGTTTCATT
Organism: Oxyria digyna; assembly: GCA_029168935.1. Taxonomy (NCBI): domain Eukaryota; kingdom Viridiplantae; phylum Streptophyta; class Magnoliopsida; order Caryophyllales; family Polygonaceae; genus Oxyria; species Oxyria digyna. The sequence goes on along the minus strand of JAPVLV010000001.1, from coordinate 57,364,952 downwards.
CATGTGTGACATTACGTTTTGCGGATCCTTACGGCTGTAATTCGAACCTCCCCTTCTGTTTCTTTTTCTTTCCCTGCAATTCGAGAACAAATCAAAGCCGAAGCTCTCTTCATCGTTCTCCTCCTTTATCCTTGTTTCTTCCAGGAAAGCTCGCACCGCCTCAACTTCGCCAGAGCAGACTTCGTCAATGGTAAGATTTTCTCGATCGATTATGCTCTGGTTTGATTTAGTTTCAGATAACAAAAATTTTGCCGTCTTCGTTCTCGACGATTGGAACACTGAAGTCATCCCCCACGGACCCTCGTCAGCAATCGATTTACAGCCTAGTTCAGACAAGGAGTTGTAGTCATCTTCGTTCACGCTCTCCATAGCCCCCGAGGATTCATTGGGACACTGAAGTAAGCCCTTCTCTATTGTCGGAAGAGTTGTTGTCGTCTGCCATGGAGGGCTAATAAGATTTGACGGTTTAAATGATCTTGAGGAAGATGATAGAATTTGAGGATTTTGATCACTTTTTCAATAATTACAAAAAACATCCCTTTAAGAAATCATATAAACGGTCTAAACCGGACGACAAATTGAAGTAAATTTTTAAAAAACGTACGGTATAATAGTCTTTTACTCATTTTTACAAAATTTCTAACAAAGTAAAATGAATGTAGCCCAGTGCTAACGAAATGCAAATAAGAAGTGATTGCTACCGAAACTTATCCCTACAACATATGCAGACTGCGTCACTTTAGTGAAAATTAGGCGTATTTTTATTTGAGAAGAACTATTCATTATCATTGATGAATGTTTTGACAAGCTTGTTTAGAAAAGAGAGAAGCATTGGTTTGCCTTGGTAAGCTTGTACGGTTTATCGTAGGAGTCTAACATCTCAGTCTAATAGACAACGTGTCTTTTATGGATGTGTAATAGACAATTTCAACGTGTCTTTTATAAATGTTCAAGTTGATGTAAACATTTTTATTTTCGAGTTAAATAAACCATCTTAATATATGCCACTTGCATATTGGATAAGCTAAAGTGAAAATGTCATTGTTGTGATTTATTCTACAAAATATTAATTAGTCCCCGTTGCAAATCTCATTAGATAGACATCAACATTAGATAGCGCTGCTCCATCACCGCCGACGTGGACACCTAACGGTTGATTTATTCAAATTATTCGCTAGCAAGCCTGTCAAATTATTCCCTAATCTTATCTTACTCTCTCTTCCTAATCCATAATCCAGTTGACTCCTCTCATTACCATCTCTAATCATTATAACCCTTCAAATTTCTTTATTCTTGAATGATTTATGCCAAAATGTCTCATCGACGCCTTAATTCCAAGGATCGAACAAGCGATATCATCTCCAAATCCACAAGAAAATTCTCTTATGCATCACTAAGAATCGCCACCAGCAACTTCTCCGATGATCGACTTATCGGCATAGGAGGGTCAGCAAGAATCTACAAAGGAATCCTCCCGAATGGAACACTAGTAGCAATCAAGAAATACCTTCAATCGAATCAACCCGAATACGAGCTCGATTTCTTGCGTATTGTTGAGGTTATGTCACATATTCAACATAAGAACATCAATCAATTAATAGGTTGTTGTATAGATAGAGATCATCGTTTACTTGTAATCGAATACGCGGAAAATGGAAGTTTAGATGACCTCTTACAAGATCCAAAGCGAAAAAAGGCCTTATTGAATTGGAATACAAGAGCGTCTATTTGTATAGAAATTGCTCGCGGGCTTTGTTATCTTCATGAAGAAGCTAATCCACATGTGATTCACCGCGACATCAAGTCTTCAAACATACTTCTTGATGGGAGTTTAACGCCGAAAATCACTGATTTCGACATTATGGATTTGTTTTGTGATTCTAATGACTTGCCACGAGAAGCCGCGGTTGTTGGGACTTTGGCTTATTTGGATCCGAAGTATTGTGTGACATTGCAGTATACTGAGAAGGTTGATGTGTATGCTTTTGGAGTTGTTATGCTGGAGATTTTATGTGGGAGAAGTGCATTAGATATGGATCTTGATTTTGATGATCAATTGATTACTTGTTGGGTTTTGAGGATGTTGGAGAATGATAGGGTTTTGGAGATTGTTGATCCGGAGTTGAAAGAGTTTGAGGTTGATGATGTTCGACGCTTTATCGATGTGGCGCTTTTGTGTACTCAAAGGGAAGAGAATCAAAGGCCTAGCATGAACGAGGTCGTGCTTATGCTTCATGGAGTTTGTAATTCTCATACAGGTTAGTCTGTTTATGGTTTATAATTAATTAATTAGTGTTGTATATACTTTCTTTTGTTTATATCCAACTTGTAATATGAATTATAAATGTCTTAATATAAGCAGTTCTCCATATGAATGCAGCTAAAACTCTATCAGTTCTCCATACGTAATTTATGTACTAACTTCATATATATTGCACTAGGACATTCAATTGAATCATCCACCGGGGAAGAAAGGACATGTTAGCTAGCAGCAGGAGCAATGGTCACTGACTTGGGAATACATGTTCATAGACTGTTTTAGACAACATAATGTGTAAAAATTAAGATTGATCTCATAACATACGAAGGAAATAATTGAAAGTACTTTTTGTATTTCAAAAAAACAAATAACGAGGAATTTATATAGCTCTCGGCATTTGGTACTTGATAACCTCCCCATATACATACATCATAGTAAATTTGCAAGTGTCAAATTATGTGTTTAATTAATTTTTGAAGTTCATCGTTTCCGCTTGACCTTTTTGTAGACTTAAAATCGTGTAATAGTTCCTCTCGCAAGACTTCTGTACACTTCTCAATATTAAGTTTTTATATCATACTGCCGGGCATAAGGTGTTAAATGTGGGTGATCGAACAGGGCCCCCGAAATTCTGGGGGCTCATATTTTAATTTTAGGTCCATTATATTTTTTTTTATTTAATAGGCCCAAATTCCTAACCAAAGTTTAAATAACGGTTTATTTTCTACCTCTCTTTGTCCAAATTCGAACCTTTTTCTATAAATACATCTCAATTTTTTCAATTATTGTTGATTATCAATTCAACGATATACATTTAATATCTTACAAGCATAACTCATTTAATGAATATAATCTCTCCAATGTTTTGTTATAAAAATTTGTATTATGTTATAAAAATTTGGGTTTTTTTATGTTCCTCCGTCAACAATCAAAGACACATATTGGTTGTTGATTCTCAATTTGTTTTTGGTTATTTTGGCTTTTTTTTGTATCTCTTTCAATCGTTTCAATTTTCTGATGAGATACTATTCTCCTTCATTGTCCTGGCTAACATTAGTAATATTAAATTGGATTATTAAAGTAATAAGCAATAAAACACGCTTTAATAATATGTAATAAAATAATAGTTATTTTTTAAAATTTGTGTTTCTTCTGTATATTAGATAAGAATTATAACAGAGCATTAAAAATGTCAGGAACGGCCTTGTATCATAGTGGTATGGACTAATCAAGCAACGACGTATAAATTTGACAAATAAAGATTATTACTAAAAATAAATATTATATAATAATGGTGAATAATTCACTTTCTTCAAAAAAAATATTGGAAAATATCCAAATCACAGAATAAGGAATAGAATTTACATAACAAGATTATCCGGTGGTGTTTCTCAAAAAAAAAAAAAAGATTATCCACTAGTAAGTTTAATTTTCAAGAGAAAGGACTCTAATCTCATATCTACCAAAATAATAGGCACTTCAAAATTTTCTATGCAGTATTCATGGGCTGCGGTTGATAGGTTCAATTCCTTATGTTCACATTTAATTAAGCATGTGAGTAAGCTCTTATAGAATAAGAAGGGCTAGCAACTAGGATTAGGAGTGGATAGGCCCCGCACAAACACACGCCTATATATAATAAATTATGCCTCTAAAAATTCAAAACAAACTAATGCCTTCCTCCCTCCAAAAAAACCGTTCGACTTCTCAAGTTCTCTGTTGATTCACTCACTCCAACGCTCCGATCATACGTCCACTTTTTCTACAGACGATCTCGCAAGCTTTTCGAGTACAAAGCAAGCGATCTCGAGGCGATTCGAGTTCAAACCCTAGAAGCGAGAATCCATATGTTGAGCGCGATTTCAAGGCGAATATTTGTGCTTTCGGCTAAATCAACGCAAACCAACAAGAAAAATCAACAAACCAGAAGATATGAGATCTAAAATCGCTTCAGGAACTCAAGGTATATTTTCGCTATAGAATTTTGGTTGTAAGTGCATCTGTTGTGCACTTGATAAATGTTTGTGGATTTTATACAGTATGCATGAATAGATCTAGCGTTAACTATTTATATATCATTAAAATTGCATGTGTTGTTCACTTGATAAATGTTTATGGATTTTCGGTAATAGTTTGGTCATGTGAATATGTATTGTTGATTAGAAATGTTTTTTTTATATGTAAAATGTAGAAATAAACAACATGATAATGCTATAGCGAAGGAGCTAGTGTGTGTTGGTGCATCAAATAAGAGGTGATGGTGCATCAGATCGTATGTGTTGGTGCATCAGATAGTATGTTTTGGTGAATCAACTAGTATGTGTTGGTGCATCAACTGTTATTTGCATAACCGAAATATTCTTGGATGAAGGAATATATGTAATGAATCTTTGTACATTTATAAATTTCTTTCTAGGTGCATTGTCTCCTAGATATAGTTGAGTGACTACAGTGTGGTGCATGAATAAAGAGGGAAGAAGATGACAGTGTGGTGCATGGGTGAGTATTTATTGGTGCATGGGATAATGTTTATTGGTGCATTGACGCATGTGTATTGACTGTCATATAATGATATGTGTGTATTGTTTAACAAAGAGGGAAGAAGATGTGCAACCTTCCACATCATCTGAGTATCAAAAAGAAACAACTCTACTTGATTGTAAGCATTTATACATTCTTTCATTTTATTAATGATTTGTGTTGATGGTGCATCATCTCATATGTGTTGGTGCATCACCTATAATTTGTTGGTGCATCACATAGAATGTGTTGGTGAATCACCTTGTATGTGTATGGTCTATCATTTTATTAATGATCTTTGTGTTCATTTTTATGATAACAAGCAATAGTTCTTGCACCAACACATTCTAACAACTTGCAAACAAAAGTCTATAGCAACAAGAAAAAAGAAAAAAGTCTATAGCAACAGGCAAACAAAAGTAAAAAAGAAGAAGCAAAGGCTCTTACCTAAAGATGACAGTGAAGAAGAAGGTGATTTGCAAGCTGAAAGGCTAGTCAAACTAGAAAGAGAGAAAAGGGAAAAGGAAGCACTGTTGAAGACACAAAAGGGAAAAAGAAGATGGACATACCTAATCCCAAGAAAAAGAAGGGGGGTGGTCTTTGTACTAAAATCCAAGCTGCAAAAGCCCGAGAATAAAAGGGACATTCAAGAAATGAGAAAGAGTTATGATAAACTCAAATGCAGAACATCTCCAAATCTTTTCAGAAACTATGTCCTTTCAGCCACATATTTCAATCTCTACCATATAAATGTTGTATGACATAGGCTTTGGAAATATCATTAACATGGATAACAAAGAAACGCCTATGCGGCTAGGCAACTATGTCTACAGCAAATTCCATCCACTTAATTCTACAATCAAACTCCGTGATGGAAGGAAGATTGTAGTTACAGAAAATGATGGATATGAGTACCTTGGTATTCCAAAAGGAGAGATGTGTTGCCTAAAAAACTCATAAATCGAAGGATGCTGCAGAAACTGAGGGAAGATTTTCCAAGAAAGGATATCAAGAAACTCTCAACTACCGAAGTCTTCAACAAGATGAAAGAATATAATGGAGAGCCATGGTGCAAAATATACTTCATTCTGCTTTTTGTCAACACAATAGTTGAATCTTATGGTAGTGGGTCAATAAAGATTAACATTCTGGAATTGTTGGAGGATGTAGATCAAATAAGCAAATTCAACTGGATCTCATTCCTCTACAAGTCACTTATTGATTGTGCACTTGCATGGGGGAATAATCAAACTTCGAGTTTCATTGGGTGTCTGCTTTTACCACAGGTAAAAATATATTCTTCCTTGTGGCATTTTAATTGAATGATTTATAAGTTATTGAGATTAGTTCCATGACTAAAAAAGGTTGATGCATCAACTAGTAGGTGTTGGTGCATCAACAAGTATGTGTTGGTGCATCAGATAGTATGTGTTGATGGATCAACTAGTAGGTGTTGGTACATCAGTTAGTACGTGTTGGTGCATCAACTACTAGGTGTTGGTGCATCAACTACTAGGTGTTGGTGCATCAGATAGTATGTGTTGGTGCATCAGATAATATGTGTTGGTGCATCAACAAGTGGGTGTTGGTGCATCAACTAGTAGGTGTTGGCGAATCAGATAGTATGTGTTGCTGCATCATCTAGTTAGGGACTAATTCATATTTTCTTATTATACACACTTGATTTACGTTGATAGACTGAAATGGAAAGGTCGAACAATACCTAGAAGATTTCCAATAATCAACAATTAGACCACGAGCATGCTGAAAGATAGGGAGGATGAGGAAATCTTGTATAGAGGTTTTGGAAATGGAATACTTTCTAGGTCGACCAAGCTTAAGTGAGCATGTAAATGCAAGGGAGAGGGAACATCAAGAAGAAGAAGCTGAAATTCAATCTCAACCGACCATTTTAAGATAAACAGATGAAGAATTGAGGGCTTTCCTGGCAAATTACATGACAAAGATAAAAAAAAGCTCTCAGTGAACGAGAACTTTTGTTGAAGAAGAAGCAAATCCTTCAAAAGCTGAAAAAAAGTATTGTCTTGCAAATAGTGAACCATGAGGTTTAGAAAATAATCAATGTAAAACTTACTTCAAAAATTGAAGATTTGATGCTTGAGGAAGAGAAGCAACAAGCATCCCAAAACACTGAATTCTGGGATTTAGTTGTGAAATGCATGGAGGAGGTTGAGAAGACAATCGCAGAGCAACAAGAACACAATGGGAACATGTACATGCCATGATTTTCAGATTTGGTTGATAAAATCTCAAAAGACGTTGAGAATGTGGGAGTGAGTTCAAGCTCTGCTGAAAAAGGAGTTTCTAGCTCAAAAATCAACAAAGGAACCAATACTTATTCCAAAAGAAAAAGACATGTAAGTGACTTTACATGGTAAACTTTAACACATGAGTGTATTGTCTTTGGTACATGAGTTAATGAAAATAGGTGCATGAGTGTAAAAGTTTTATGCATTAGTAAATACTAGCTGGTGCATTGGTTGTTGAAGTTTGGTGCATGAGATGTTGAGCTTTGGTGCATGGGTCATTACTATTTGGTGCGTGAGCTAATATTGTTGTTGTGAATGGTTTTTGGTACATAATTCAACATGAATGACAAATATTTTTTCTTTATTATTGCAGATTGGTCCAGAAATACCTAGTTTTGACTTAGGCTTCTCTCCTATGAGGTTGGAACCTACAACAATTGTTGAGAAAACTAACGAGAAGGTGCAAAATGTTGATAGCAACCATGTAGATGAGGGGATGCAAGAGAAAAGTATTCTTGAGAAGGTGCAAGAAGAAAACATGTATGAGAAGGTTCAAGAGGAGGTGCAAAAGCTAATACCCAAGAAAAACACTGTTGATCAACAAGAGCAAGAAGTGCAAGAGGAAAATGGTTTTGAAGAGGTGCAAAACGAAAATGATGTTGACGACGTGCAAGAGGAAAATGTTGTTGAAGAGGTTCAAGAGCAGTTGCAGGAGGAGTTGCATAAGGAAACAACCGAGAAGGAGAGTGATCAAATGGATGTTCTTGAAACAGTGGCAACCAATAAAGAGCAAGAAGTTGACTATCAACAAGAGCAGGAAGTTGAAGAAGAAGGTGAGAAAGAAGGTAATGAGCATGAAGTTGGTAAGAAAGAAATTGCTGAGAAGGAAGACAAGACAAAAAAGACAAGGTGGCGACAGATGAAGAAATTGCACAAAGTGAGGTTGTTTCTAAGAACATACATGAAAGGGAAGACACGACAGACAAAGAGAAGGAGGTTGAAACTGAAAAGGGAAAGGGTGTAGCTCAAGGGGAAGTTGTTGTTGAAACTAAAAAAAGAGTTGTAGCTCAAGAGATGGAGGTTGGACAACAAATGGAGGTGAATGTAGCTCACAAAAAGGAAAGGGTGTAGCTCAACAAATGGAGGTTGAACAACAAATGGAGGAAGATGTTGCTCAGAAAAAGGGAAAGGGTGTAGCTCAGAATAAGAAAGTTGTTTAACCAAAAAAAGATATAAAAAATTCAAATAGTTTGTATCAAGTTACTAGATTAGTTCCATGACTGCTAGTTTATGTTGGTGCACCATATAGTAGGTGTTGGTGCATCAACTAGTATGTGTTAGTACATCAACTAATATGTGTTGGTGTACCATCTAGTTTGTGTTGGTGTATCACACAGTAGGTGTTGGTGCATCAGATAGTAGGTGTTGGTGCATCATCTAGTTTGTGTTGGTGCATCAGCTAGTACTTGTATAGTTCCATGGATTACAGGTGAAATAACTCTTATGAATGAATATGTTTAATGAATCTTTGTCAGGTGAAATTTACGTGTGGTTCTAAAGAAGAGGTTGACACTAAATGAGAGAAATTTCCTACTACAAGCACAATATCACCATTTAAGGAGAGAAAATGTAATGTTACACAAGTAGTGACAGTTGATTAAAAGATCCTTTACAAATTGTTGACAAGTGAGGAAGGAAATAATAGGTAAAGTATATTTACTGTAATATTACACAAATTTAATAATATGTGGGAAGTTAACAAATTGATTTTTTTGTGTTGCAGTCAAGACTTCCTTTTCATAATGCAGAGTACAAGTCTAAAGAGAAGGAACTTTATTGCATGAAGAAAGATGATGAGACAAATAATGATATGACTGAGGCCTTTACTATATTGTTTAATGAAAATGAAAAATATAGAGCGCATGCATAAACATTGAGATTCTTTTTACCTTGCATGGCTACAGTAAATCAATAAATTAGAACACCAAATTCATATTATATTTTTGCAAATCTTTAACTCAAATATTTTATTTTGAAAAACCTATGTTATTGATGATGAACTTCTAGTATACACTGTGGAAGAGAGATTTAATCTATTCTCACAACTACTGCATGAATCATTTGATAATGTGAAGGCTTTTAAAAGGAGAAGATACACTCTTGATGTTAATGTGGTAATATTCCTATGCATTTTTTTATTTAGGTGCATGAATGGATGCTAATTGGTGCATGAGTTAACCATAGTTGGTGCACGAGTTAATGAGAATAGGTGCATAAGTTGTTCAACATTTGTGAATGAGTGATTACTTGTTGATGCATGAGCTAATGCTATTTGGTGCATGAGATAGTGAGAATAGGTGCATGAACTATTAATATGCTTTTAGCTAACTTACAATCTGTTTTTTTCTCTCTTGGACAGTTTTTTGCCCAATTCTTAGGGGAGGGCCATTATTATTTGGTAACAATAAATGTCAACAAGCCAAGTGTTCACATCCTAGATAACTCATCAAGCGGGGAAATGGAAAAGTATGCTAATGTACCATCGACTATGGTAAGTACACTTTTGAAATAACGAAATGAAGTTTCATTTAAGTTTACTCTGTCTAAATGTACTTGTTTATTCATGTAGAGGATGGTGATGACCAACTTCTTTAAGGAAAATGAAATGTCAGCCAAAGCTGCCTTAACTGAAAATGTGTCATTTGAAAGACTGGAAATGAATTGGAGGGACAAAGACAACAAAAAAGACTGTGGAGTCTTTCTACTGAGGCACATGGAGACTTACAAGGGCAATGAGCTGTCAAATTGGAATCCAAATTTGAGAATGAAAGACGAGACAGTTGGCGAAGCTAAGAGTAAAATATTGATATGCCCTCCTAACAAACAACTTCAATTTAAGGAAAGAAAGAATTGATGAGATATTACAAGTCTTGAAAGTTGTAAATGATGAAGAGGAAAGTCAAAGAGCAGCTGAATTTGGTTGTGGACGTGGGCGTGGACGTGGACGTGGAAGAAGTGGCGAGTAGAAAGCAGTAGGAAGGAGTAGAGAAGAGTATGAAGTTTGGTTAGATTGGGTGTTTTGTGTAGTTTTCTTTTAAAGACTAGTATGTGTTGGTGCATCACTGTACGATAAATTGGTGCATCACTTAATGCAAATTGGTGCATCACGTAATGATAATTGGTGCATCATTGAATGATAACCGGTGCATGAATAAGCTACAAAAAATGCATGACTAACAAATTGTACAATAAAATCAAGATTGTTTCTCTCAAGCAAACAGAGTGTTGTGTCATTTTTAATTTGCATGAGTCGTTGAATGTTGATGCATCAGTGATAGAAAATAAGTGCTTGAGTCATTGTGTCTTTTTTGCAAGAATAAATGAGTTTGTTTCGGTGTAGGAAGTAGTGAGTGATGGTGCAAGAGTAATTGAAATATGGTACATCGGTCATAACTAATAAGTGCATTACTAAATATCTGATTACATTGAAAGTTGGATTATGGTGAATCAGTCAAACCTAATAAAATGCATTACTTAATATCTGATTATATTAAAAGCTTGGAGAAACTAATTGACATATTGAGGACAAGTAGTGATGTTGTGTCCCGACCTCTTACAAACAGTACATACTCTCTTCTTCTTTTTGGAATTTTCAATTCCAACTTCTTGGCCTTTTTTAATACGCCTCTTCTTGAACTAGTTCTTTTCCATTTTAGGAGGATAAATATTCACTTGATTAGGTAACGGGTGTACAATTTTCTCAAACTTATAGTTTCTAGCTGGTGTTGAGGAAGAAGAATAAACTATTTCAGATCTTGTTGAGTGCAGCCTTTTGATCCTTTAAAATAGCTACAAACTCTTTCAATCTATCCATGTCATCACCAACAATGTCAACACAAGAATACATTTTTGACATCACTTCAGCCAGTAGTCGCTTCCTTTCATCAATTTCAACACTAGCATCATACACTGCACCATCTACTTAAAAATTGGTTGTAGAATAACTTTTTTGGTCCAACGAGTGTTAATGAAGGTAGGAGGCAAACTAGTTGCATTAGAATTCTTTAAGGCAAAGAAACTGTGTTGGCAAGGAAACATCAATTTAAGGAAATTGTTGCAAGAACAAACATACTCATTCCTTGCAACAACACGTTGTACAACACAGATTCTACCCAATTCATCTTGAACCCAAAAGTGATGGATATCAATATCTTTTCTCAGTTCATCAAGGGAACTTACAAACGCTTTCTGAACATCATAAAATGCATTGATAGTGTAAATATATGCGAGATTCTTTCAAACTGATAAGGCGTCTTCATACGTGGAGTGGAAGTACAAGAATCCATATCACACTTCTTCTAACTATGCCACTGCGAATCAATTGCACTGCTATACTGCATCATGAAAAGCACAAGGCTTGATTGAGACCCAATTTATTTTTCCATAAAAACAGTTTTGACTCTTAGACCTTGATGTCGTCCTCAATAAGGATGACATTCTCACATCTTGGAAAAAAGCAGGGATTCAACAACGTCGTAGTTCAAACATCACTCCTAACCACTCGTGCCCTTCCAAACCATATTATTTAAGAACTAAGAACCACTCATTTTCAAATTCAATTGGAGTAAGGTCATCGTCCCAAACAATATTCTTGAACTTCTTTTGGAACGCATCAAAGAAAGAAGGATTTGTATTTGGAGGAAACTTAACCTTGCTAGAAACCTTCATCATTATATGCCACATGCACAACCGATGGACAGAATGAGAAAACAATCATTCAACACCAGCTTTGACAGAGGCAGCTTGATCGGTTATAATGACATGCGGTTCATGTGGCCCCATCTCCTTCTTGAAACTCTCAAATAACCACACATAAGACCCAATATCTTCATGCAAAAGCATAGCAACATCGAATGTAATAGACCTTTTATGATTATCCACTCCAGTAAATAGTATGAAAAACATATTATATCTGCAATAAAGAAGTACAAGGGTTAAGCATTTGGTACATGAGTGATAAAGAAAATGTGCATTAGTGGTAAAGAAAAGTGCATCAGTGGTAAGGAGAAGGTGCATCAGTGGTATAGGATAAGTGTAACACCCGCCACTTTGGGCCGACCCAATTACAAGGGTTGCAGCCCATACACTCCAACCCATCCTTGGTAGCTCCACCAATTACAGACAGCTATTTCTCAAGAGGTTGTTGGTGGGACTCGAACCTGAGACCTCCACCCTTTTACCAAGCGGCAGCGCTACTTGGTAACCAATTGCGGAGCTACCAAGGATGGGTTGGAGTGTATGGGCTGCAGCCCTTGTAATTGGGTCGGCCCAAAGAGACGAGTGTTACAATAGGTGCATGAGTGGTAAAAGGAAAAAGTGCATCAGTAGTAAAGAAAAGGTGCATGAGTGGTAAAGGATAGGTGCATGAGTGATTGAGTTAAGGGTCATGGGATACAAGATGAATAAAGGTGCGTGCATGAGTTACTGAGGACAGGTATGTAGCATCAGCTGACACTACATCTTGCGATTTATAGGATCACACCAAAACAACTAACACATTTGGCCCTCCTTGTTGAGATGCTAATCATAGAAATATGCACATCAACATTCTTTCTTCTTAACAAAGCCATTGATGACCATTTGAGCATCACTTCCTTCCATGTATGAGTTCAAACCCCTCATAAAGTTCTTAAAGTCATTAACAATGGTGCCTACGTTAGCATACGGACCAACTAAATGTGAGATGACCATTTGAGCATCACTTCCTTCCATGTATGAGTTCAAACCCCTCATAAAGTTCTTAAAGTCATTAACAATGGTGCCTACGTTAGCATACGGACCAACTAAATGTGTTTTTTTTCTACTAAAAATTGGATTTTGTTTTAGAATTAATAAAAAGAATGTATTTTATTAATTTTTTTATTTTTGCAAGAAAATAACAATTGAGAATTTCATGTGCCACATCATCAATAAAATCGAACATGTCATCATTTTTTCGGAATAATCATTGTCGAAAAAAGTTAGGGTAGACTACGCAACCATCGAGCAAGTATAGGATATTTTGTGAAATTCAACAAATTTAGAATAGAGTGTACAACCGAGTAAAAAGATAGGCTAATTTTAGCAATTTTGCCTATTTTCTTTAATTTTTCAATTAATGGGAATTTAATCTCCAACCAAACAAGCACGGGATATAAATGACCAAACCCAAAAACCGACTTGACCGACCTGCATTTTAACCCGACCAGACCGACCGAAAACCTGAATTAACCGAACCTGAAGCAACCCGGAAAAAAGATTCACCGAACCCAACCGACCCGTAACCTGACCGTGCTACCCAAAAAATAATATAAAAATATTATTTTAGTGTAATACTACCAAATGCATTAAAATAATTAAATATAATATTATTTTAATAAGTTATTTTAGTTATTAATATATTATTTAATTGGAAAACAATCAGATGAGAATCATCTTTATTGTGCAAAGTGCAAAGGCTCCGTATCCGTTGATTCATTCTCCATCCAACGGCCAACGTGCCTCAACTTTCCACGTCAGATTTGCGTGACTTGCACGCGTTGGAGAGTGCGCCTTATTTACTTCATTCAACTTCTGTTCTCCTCTGTTCCTCCAATTTCCATCTCTGGCGATTTCGAGTTCTCAGTGATTTCTCCTTTCAATTTCCGCTCGGTCTATGTTCGTCTGATGTTCTACTACTCTGGAGAGGTTACATTTAGTCCTTCTGGTAGGTTTTTCTTCCTATTATATTTGCACATTTGATGGTTCTCCTTTATTATGTTGTTGTGAGAAGTTTTATATTTTGTACTCTGATTGTTTTGCGATTACATAGCCTAGGCGTTCTAGTTGTGATTAAGCAGAGGATGCTTTGAATCATCTAAATTGAATGGAGAATGAAGTTGATTATTTGATTGTGTATGCTATTTGCTTTTAACTTTCAGATGCACAAATAATGATGACTTGGTGCACATTTATCCTTACTGACTTGAAGAACCTTGTTTTATGGATCTTTTTATCCCTAATGTGTATACTAGTTGAGAGTTTGTGTGTATTATCTACTTTGGAAATTAAATAGTAGCACAATATACCTGAATTTATGCACTTTTGTTGTATTTTGTGTTCATTGTTGTTGATGTTTTATTTCAGGACCAACTTTGAATTCAGAGAATATGCTTGTTTCAATATTTCCAAACAACTCTACCTATTATATCCCTGTTTGCAACAACGATTTGAAGCCATATGTTTGGAAATTGTTTGCAACACTTGAGGAAGGTGCTAGTTTTTATATCAATTATGCGAATGCGTGTGGTTTTGATGTGAGTCATGGACATAAATCACTAGCTGAAGATGGTAGCAATGTTGTTTTATGGAGGTATCTTATGTGTAACAGACAAGGATTCAAGAAGAGATCTTCTAGTTTAGTTCCTTTTGTATTTAAACAAAGGAAGGTGTGGTAGATGTTCCTATAATTAAAAGGCGGAGGGTGTCTAACAAATGTGGTTGTATTGCTAAACTAGTGTTGCGCTATGAGGCTTCCGCAGGTTATCGTGTGAAAAAGTTTGAAGAGCGTCATACACGTGTCATGGTTGATGATTGTGATACGCACTTTAGAAAGACCAATAGGAAATTTACTTCTTTCCACAAAGATTTTATTATGAACTGTATGAAAGCTACTGTTGGCGCAATCAAGTCGTATAAGATGTACAAGGAGTTTGTTGGATCTTTATGCCAGCATTGGGGCCACACTTGGGATTTTCGCAATTTCATGAGGGATCTGAACTCTTTCATGGTTGGGTGTGATGCACAAATGGTGCTTGACAATTTGTTCCAAAAGAAAGAAATATGTGAGGCTCTTTGCTTTGACTACTGTGTTGATAATGAAGATAAGCTTAGTCGGTTGTTTTGGGCTGATCATGTTGCTCGAAAGAGCTTTTCTTTTTTTTGGTGATGTTGTGTCAGTTGACGCCACTTTTCAAACAAACAGGTACGCGTCATCCTTTCCTACACATTGCATATTTATGTGCATTTTTAATCTCATTCATCTACACAAATTTGTTTTAGTCTATGCACATTGTATATTTTGTTTGTGCACATGTTTATAATCAATCCTAACTTTATGTTCATTTTTTGTTCTCGGATATAATATGGTATTTGTGCCCTTTATTGGAGTTGACAATAATAAGAAATCGATCACATTTGGTTTCGGGTTGTTACTAAATGAAGATTTTGAGTTATTCGATAACTTCAAACGTGCGATGTGCCATGAACCTCTTGTCATATTAAAAGATCAAGATCATGCTGTGAAGAAAGCTATTGATCATGTATTCCATCACGTTGTCCATCGCTTTTGTAGGTTTTCCATGTTCTCATTTGCTCTTTGTTCTTAAACGGGTGGAAGTGTTGCCTCCGCAGTTCATCAAGCCTCGTTGGACAAAGAAATCTATTATTAGGCCTACATTTGAAATAGATGGTTCAATGTATGAAGCTTGTGGTGCATGTAGTGTATGAGAATAAGATGTTGGTGAATATCATTTTGTCTGATGTTCATTGTTGTATTAATGGTATAGAAGACAACACTGCTCAACTGATAGATTCTTTATGCTCTATAAAGGCTCGGAAAGCTACATATAGAAATTCAGGAGTTACCACATCTGCTTCAGCTTCATCCACTAACAAGAGCGTTTTTGAAAAGTTTGTTGGAATTAGACCTGATGTAATTTTGGTCCACCCACCTCCACAAGAAAATACGAAGGGAATGAAAAGAAATCGATTCAAAGGTGGAAAAGAGGTTGCAATTGAAGAATCCATGAAGGAATCCATGATTTACTCACTTTGTAAGAAACCTGGCCACAACATTAGGACATGCAAGAAAGATGAGTAGTCGATTTCATAGCGGTTTTACTTTGGTCTAAGGATATTATATACTTTTGTTAGTCTTTGGTTATTTGAATTTCTTACATTTTCACATTTAAGGCATTTTTATGCACTTTATGTTGAACAAACTTGCACATTTTGAGACGGGTTTTGGGCACATGTGTTCCATCATCTATGGAGATTTACAATAAAATCTTGAAGACTTTCATTTTATTATATGCACATTGATACGAATGGGTGACCTGTATGCCTCGGGGGGATCGTGGTAAAAAGGGAAGTCGTCGTTCTTCAACTCGTCTAGGGTTTGGATAAGTATTGAATATTTCGATTCAACAAGAACTCGATGTCTTGAGAGTCCACTCAAGGGATGATCGAATTCGGTAGGTAGGCTTGATGACAGTTCGCTAACGAGAACAACTCTGGATCCAATCAGTGGGGTTTGACGAAGAAGGTTTAAGGGAGGAGATAACTCAACTTTAATGCTTAAACTCAAATTCAACGTAAAAACAAAGTAAACAATGGAGCTCCTTATATAGATAACTCCAACAAACTCAAAACATGGAAAAGAAACTAAGGAAATAAAACGACGGATGGTAAACCTAATTCCCAGCCTTAACAATTAAAGAAAGTCATAAAAAATAACCCAAAACAAATAATAAAAAAACGTCATTAAAACAAAAACATAAAAGTTCAGCAAATCATCACGACGGAATCGCCACCAACACGGACACGATCGCGTCATGGTTCGACTTACTTAGTTGGGATCCTCTAACTTCATTCTCCACGGGGGACGCCAAGGCCTCGGACTCAATGGTGATGTCGATGCTAGCTCGTCATCCTGATATCGCTTCATTCTCCCCTTCTTAGCCTCAAAGCGTTATCGCTTCGATCGTGTAGGTGCACAGGAGAGAAAGAAATCAATTAATATGGAGCATCTCCCGTTCTTAAGAACAAACTCACCTGTTGGGAGCACTCCAAAAGCACAATTAATGGGGACTAAAATCAAAGGTGTTGTGGTGAATGGTGTCATATCTGCAAGTGTTTGAACACCAGAAGGCGTCCAAGAGAGCTTTGGTGTAAAGGCTGTATGCACCATCAATGGGGGCTTCGGCTCACAATTTCCACTATTTGAGGACTCTTCTTCCTCATTGTCTTCAACGGAATCGACAACTTGGGAAGGAATCTGAATTGTGACTGACTCCACAATTACCGACTCTTCATTAATTGATTCCAAGTTTAGAACCGATACTTGATTGAGCTTTTGTGCTGCTTCTATAAGAAGTTCAGGCGGATCGATCATCTCCTTGGCTCGTTCATTGTAAGAAGTTCTTTGAGCAAGAGTCCGCTTCATCCTGGCCAATGACTCCTTTAGTCTAATAATTTCAGCTTCTGCGTCAGATAGAGTACGCTCCTTTTTATGTGACTTGGGAGCCTGTGCTTGAGGATGACGTTGCCGAGGTGAACTGTAGCGTTGTGGGGATGGCTTGTAGCATTGTGGGTTACAAGGATACGAAGGTGGGAGCCAACCGGGAGGCATTTTGGTGTAAGGGCTCACACCACCGAATCGTTCATAGTCGTCCCACTCTTCATCATCGTCATCAGACCAGTAATCATCGAACCGTTCTGTGGTCCGACGATATGACATAGGGAAAACTAGGGTTGGATGGGTAAAAACCGAAAATTAGGGTTCTGTCAGCGGCGGCATGGCGATCTCCATATTTTGTGCCGCGATCGCGGGGTTTTTATGCAGACAGCGGCGGATTTGTATTTTAGGGTTTTGGATGGGCAAATGAACTCCGATTTTGACAAATATTATATGTATGGACTCATCTTGAAAAGCTCTAGATGATGGTGAAGGTTTTTTTGCAAATGGAAAAATGTTTGGGGCCGAAATCTGGGTAGAAGTCGACGGGATTTTTAGGGTTTATGGTTTTTTGTGCGGAATTTGGTGGAGATGATATGGAAAGGAATGGAAAGTAAGAGTTTTAGAATGACTACACCTTTGAACCGCTGAAAGCGGATACCAATTGATATGAATCTAGGTGACCTGTATGCCTTCGAGGGATCGTGGTAGAAAGGGAAGTCGTCGTTCTTCAACTCGTCTAGGGTTTGGATAAGTATTGAATCTTTCGATTCAACAAGAACTCAATGTCTTGACAGTCCACTCAAGGGATGATAGAATTTGGTAGGTAGGCTTGATGACAGTTCGCTAACGAGAACAACTCCGGATCCAATCAGTGGGGTTTGACGGAGAAGGTTTAAGGGAGGAGATAACTCAACTTCAATGCTTAAACTCAAATTCAACGTAAAAACAAAGTAAACAATGGAGCTCCTTATATAGATAACTCCAACAAACTCAAAACATGGAAAATAAACTAAGGAAATAAAATGACGGCTGCTAAACCTAATTCTCAGCCTTAACAATTAAAGAAAGTCATAAAAAATAACCTAAAACAAATAATCAAAAAACATCATTAAAACAAAAACATAAAAGTTCAGCAAATCATCGCGACACAATCGCCACCAACACGGACACGATCGCGTCTCGTCATCCTGATATCGCTTCACACATTTCCTTTAAGTTGTATGCTTATTTCCGTTTAGTTGTTATTGTGCATTTCCTTTTAGTTGTATGTGCATTTCCTTTTAGTTGTATGCACATTTCCTTTTAGTTGTATGCACATTAGAGCGTATAAGACACTTATATCAAAATATTCACATTATTGCACATTTAAAGGACATTCTTTAATGTGTAGACTACAACAGAATTTCCTGCACATTATTTGTTATGTGTGAACAACTTATGCACTTTAATTATTACAAATGTGGATATTTATGAGTAGTTGTGTGCACATTAAAAGATGTGTCTGTTTACTATGAAATTTATGTCGATCTAAATGTACATGCAGTGTATCCCTGTTTAAATATATGTGCACAATACGTGACATTCAGAAAAATCCAGAAACCAACTATAACATCAACTTAATGACATCCATAAAACATCCAACAACTAGTTTAACATTTGTCTTGTCATAATCACAACCACGCCATTCATAAAAATCCATAAAACATCCAGAAGTTATTGAGAAAACATTGAAATTGTTAAACTGATTACAAACGAACTGCTTTGGTGCTGCTTGGCTTGTGGCGGACCTCCTCTTAATTGGAAATATTTCCTCTAGTCATGGGCACGGTTCGTGAACCTCACGAACCTCCTGTTCAAGGTTCAAGATTACCTTGGACCTTAACCTGAACCTTTAAGAGTCGGTTCTACCGGGTCGGTTCAGGTTTAGGGTCGGTTCAGGTTTGAGAAGGTTTTTACAAGGTTTCCCGCCGGTTCGAATGTCGAGCCGGTTTAGGGTCGGTTCAGGTTCGAACCTTGATATTAAAATAATAATAATTAAATTAACTTCTATTTATTAAATTACAATATTGGACTCTTTATAGTTCATACAAAGAGAGAATAAAAATAACTTCAAATTTTGTACAACATGAAAAGGAAAAAAAATTAAAGGGCTTGAACCTAATATTTACTTACTTCTTAAGTTGCCTACGTATCCTCTCGGGTACTCGGATAAGAGGAATCAAAGTCCGCGTAGTTCTCTTACCTTTATATGAACCCACTATTCTATGTTCTAAGACGATTTCATGGCGGAAGAGTCGGTGTTGATCGTTGAAGTGTCTCCAACCCACTTGTCCTCCAATTATGTAGCTTGATTAGGATATATTTATTGCCTAATCTTGGCGTTCTTCCAATCACTATATTTTTCTATAAACCTTAACCTCCGGTTAACTTTTTTAAACTCCCGGTTCATGAACTAGCCGGTTAACCTTCTTCGAACCCTCGGTTCAACGGTTCAATGGAGTGTTGAACCTTAACATGAACCTTCCATAGGCCCGGTTCGCCGGGCCGGTTCAGGTTCAGAGCCGGTTCAGGGTGTGACCGGTTTTGACCGGTCCGGTTTAGGGCCGGTTCACAAGGTTTAGGTTCAATTTGCTCATGACTATTGTCCTCCATCCATTTTTGTGTCCTTTCCTTGAATAAGTTCTTAGCATGGAGTATTATGGCGGTACAGTACTTAATCCTCAGATTTTGCATTTGTTTTTCATCTCCCTTCTTAATCTTACAGTGCCACCCATTCAATCCATCTCCAAAGTATGTCTCCATGTGAATCATTGTAAAGATGCCACAATCAGTTTTGTTAGTACCATCTCTCCAATCCATTTCAAGCCTTATTGTTGGAACTCTTTTATCATCCTCCAACACTTCAGCTTTTGATTGTGAGCCTTCAACTTTTAGGAAGTTGAAGAGTAGCGTTCTCTACAAAAAATAAAAATTGAAGATAGAGAAAAAAATTATTCACTTATACCTGTAGTACCCAGTTTGTGCATATTTGACTATTAAATCATGCACAATTAGTTTTTATTGTGTGCAAATGATATAAAAAACTAACCACTATAGAAGGTGTATTTCCATACTTTGCTTCTATGTCAACTTCTGCTTCAGAGTTGTCAATGATGTCAACCCTTGGTGTCTTGACATTAATGGAAATCATAAAGAAGTGATCATATTGGCATATTGGAAACACAAACTGTACATTATAAACATAAAAAATTAGTAATACACATGGAGACATGGGGAGACATGTGTCTTGACTTTAATCGTGATTATTGTGATTAAAGAATATTTATACCATATCGACATCTTAGACCACCATGTGCTCGCACTTTGAGATTTCATGCTTTAGTGCTTTAATGAACTAGTAACATCTTTCAGGTAATGTTACATTTTTTGAATTGACTGACAACACCTGCATTGCCAATATTTAAATGAAATAATGTCACAAATATGTTATGCATGCTAAGTATGATAAGGCAAAACAAAGATGCATATTGACATAGACATAGTTGCTCAATATTAAAAAAGTATAGGCACACAAAATCATTTAATCTTAAGACAAAGTAAACTGATGCATCTTAAACACAACAAAAAATATGCTCAGAAAAGAGTAATATGCACATTTAGATAGAAAACAATGCACAATTTATGATAATTATATGCACAAAAACCACTTAAGTTTGCATTACTTCTTATTACACGTTCAGTACATACCACTAATTCTCTTGGAAAAAAAGAGTAATATGCACATTTAGATAAAAAACAATGCACAATTTATGATAAGTATATGCACAAAAACCACTTAAGTTTGCATTACTTCTAATTACAAGTTTAATACATACCACTGATTCTATTGGAACAAAAATTCTCTTTGGTTTGTTTTCGTCACGTACAGCTTCATTGTAGATCAAAATAGTAGCCCAAATGTCTACGATTGTGTTGGTTAAGAATTCTCCTTTTTGCATACATGCAAATTCCTTCTTCTTTGCAATGACCTTGCAGATTCTAAATACTTCATCCCTAAAATATAAACAAATTGATTAATAAATTCAAGCAAAAAAATATAAATAAGTAGTGTCATCAACTTACTCCTGGTGTATATAAGTTTGAACCAACCACTTATGAATCCTCAATTCACGCGGTGTCGGATTGTCTGTCAGGTTCATCTTCCTTGGTTTATATGGGGACATCAAATCTTCTGTCAGTTTTCTTACTCGTTTAGAGATTTCTTCCTCTTTTTCTGGTATATTCTACACAAATGTCCATTTCAAATAGAAATTTAAATGAATATTCAAGACATTTCAATATACATCCACTTGTAGATAAAAAAAAATTGCATGAGTACCAACATCACAGGAAATATACTATTTGTTAAATTGGATTGCTTTGATCTTATTTTGTATACCTCCAAAACCTTCTTTTTCTTATCTTGATCTGCATGAGTACCAACATCTTGAAACACGGCTTTTCCCTTTTGAAAAATTACACATTAATGCACATTTTTTCATAATGTTATATAGCTTGTCAAATTAAATTTATTATTCATATCTTATTTTCTTTCACATTCTTCATTTCATTTGTTTTCCTAACTGCGTCTCTTGTAGTACCTATTTCCATGTCATCCTATAGAAAACATATTGTCTCTACAAAGGATGCAAAACTGAGTTCTACTTACATCAACTCTTAGATCTGTGATCATTTCTTCACTGTTGTTTTCTGTTGCGTTCTTCTGAATTTGATATAATAAGCAAATGTAGAAAGTAAGTCTTTTTTTACACATAATGCATTTATTTGTGCATTTTATACTAGAACACTAAGTTTTTACCTTGTTCATACAATCCGTTTGCATTTGCACATGTTGTCTTGTTGGTTCTTTATTTTTTACACAGTCAGTCTCCATTGGATCCTGTGATATATATAAAATAGAAAAATCAGTAAAAATAAGCTCATTAAACACTAAATATATTCACTTCGATATAACAAACTAGTTCACCTCTCAAAAGTAAAGTAAAGAAAAATATGCACATTAAGTTCTAAATATATGCACACCAATGCAGCAAAATATGCACATTAAGTTTTCTTTACATGCACATGTACACGAATACAGTTCATCTTTTAATTAATAAAAATTATGCACATAAATATACATATAGATGCACATAATGTATTAAATGTATGCATACGAATTTTAATATTTTACCTGGGTTGTTTCCTTCGCATGTTCGCTATTGATTCTTCTTGCAATTGAGGCCACACCAGCAATGGGGATATATCATCGATTCCCAAACCAAATCATGGTATTTCCATTTCTATATCTTTCTTCCCTTTCATGGTTTTTTCTATCAGTCTCCAAATTTTGGTTGGCTTGGCTATTTGAAACAGATCCTATCTTTAGGCTCAACAACTTCTCTAGTGCCTCATTCACTTTGTTAAATAAGTTGTGTGTTGCTAGCTACTCTGGTGCTCCTTTGATTCTTGTGAGCAACTCTCTAATCTTTTGTGCAAGAACCATCGCCATCTGTAAGTGTTCTCTTACAAAATCCTGCACAATTTTTTACATTTTACTAAAGTGTATGTTATCGGTTTTATTTTGAAAACAATAAAAAAACGAAACGCCTATATACACGCGACTTTTTCACTATATGCACGCCAATCTGTGCGCAGTTCTTATGCGCATAAGTCTATGCGCAGTTGTTAAGCGCACGGGGGTATTTTGGGAATAAAATGAAATTGATGG
The DNA here is from genome assembly GCA_029168935.1 of Oxyria digyna. Lineage (NCBI taxonomy): Eukaryota > Viridiplantae > Streptophyta > Magnoliopsida > Caryophyllales > Polygonaceae > Oxyria > Oxyria digyna. Next base: position 57,341,874 of record JAPVLV010000001.1, on the reverse strand, counting down.
CATCGTCTGACAAATTAATGAGTTGATAACACGCGTTTAAAAAGAACTTGTGCGCAAAACATATGCGCACAGCGTTTCGAATTCTAAAACCTTATGCGCAGACGTTTTGCGCATAAGATCTGTGCGCAGATACGTTGCGCACAGGTTATTTTTAACCTAACCGGCGTCTTCTTCTTCTTCTTTCTCCTTCTTCTTTCTCCTTCTTCTTTCTCCTTCTTCTTCTCCGTTTTCCACTCCCGACGGTGCCTTCGTTTTTTCCCTCTTTCCGATCGATTCTCTCACCTAAACACAATTTCATCAATGGATTCGCAACCCCCACATCCTCTCGCTCCCGGAGAAACCACTTTCGTCCCGATCCCGACACCTCCGGCGCCCTCCGTCACAACGGAGCTACCTCCGGCGACCTTGCCCGACGATGAAGCCTTGGTGGATGGAGGCGGCCGGCGGTATGCGACTCGAGCGGCGTTGGCAGCGGCAAATGCTCCTCCGGCGACAATTCTGGCGAATATTCCGGCGAGGGCTAGGGTTCTGGCGGGTGCTCCGGCGGCTGGTAGGGTTCCAGCGACGACGACTACGGATCCGGTGACACCGTACTAGCTTTATTCGGTATATAATTTCTAAACCCGCTTTTTTCAAATTTTAATTGTATTTAATTTTGGAAATTTAATCGTAATTTTTTTAGTAATAATTACGATTAAATTTCAGTTTTTTATCAATTAAATATTAGAATTCGTATTAATCGTAATTTAATCGTAATTTAATCGTAACTTTTCAGAATTACGATTAAATTTCAGTTTTTTATGAATTAAATATTAGAATTCGTATTAATCGGAATTTAATCAGAATTTTTCTTAATTACGATTAAATTTCAGATTATTATGAATTAAATATTAGAATTCTTATTAATCGTAATTTAATCGTAATTTTTTATAATTACGATTAAGTTTCAGATTATTATCCATTAATCGAATTATTATGAATTCGTATTAATCGTAATTTTTTAGTAATAGTAGTGATTATTATTTCGTATTAGTTGAGATGTTTATTTTTTAGTAATTATGAATTAAATATTAGAAACTTAACAGTCATAACTAGTTATGACTTAATTGTTAAGTTTCTAACAATTCCTATTAAAAAATTTAGTTTTCGTAGATATAAAGACTCGAATTTGATTACGAAGTTGCAAATTATTTCTGAATATTTTAGTATGAATTAGTCATACTAAAAATGTAAAAACATGTAGACTATACAAGCCGTCATGGATCAGACCGGCAACACGATGCCCGCACCAGTAGCGGAACGGCTTCCACGTCGACATGATGTGGCAGCCGGTGTGCGACTAGAGTTGGAGGCCCTCGAACGATTTTTCGGCACCGGATCACCTGAGCATCGTGAGCCAGAGAATGAGTACGACGAGGCACAGCTACAGCAGCAGGAGATAGATGGTTCGCATATGGAGATAGATGGACAGACAGGAGATTTCCATGACGACGTAGATTATCCTGGTCGATATCTTACTGCGTTTGACCCTATTGAGCCCACACCAGTACAGGCACAGGTGACCACAAATGACTATGATATCCACGACGCACCTCTGTTTCAGGATGCTGTACCTCCCAGTTCAGAGCATACAGAGCACGATTTACCTGCAGTGACAGATGCAGCAACGTCGACATCTTCTCCTCCTACGGTCGCATCTGCAGAGCCAGTCGCATCTGCAGAGCCAGTCGCATCTTCAGAGCCAGTGTCGGGAGATTTAGACGACGATGACCATGTCATAGCGACCTATTTTCCTTGGCTCGGGGACTAGATGCAGGACATTTGTCATCCACGTGCGCCTCACCTACTGTGCTCTTATGAGACGCATATAGCGAGATTGATATGGTCGCGTGGTCCTCTTCCAGGGCCCGCTCCCGATGTACCATTGGTGCCCCCGGTGTAGGTTAGGAAGCGTGCCCGTGCGGGGGAAGCTGTAGGCCGAGGAAGAGGCCGAGGTGGTGGTGAGGGTGTTGTAGGCAGAGGCCGAGGTGGTGGTGAGGGTGTTGTAGGCAGAGGCCGAGGTGGTGGGAGAGGGAGAGGGAGAGGGAGAGGCCAGGAGGGTGCTGAGGGAGTTGGTGGTGAGGGTGTTGCTGCTGAGGGAGTCGCTGAGGGGGCTGCAGTTGAGGAGGTTGTTGTTGAGGAGGTTGCGGCTCCAGTTAGAGGTGGTCGTCGTCCCAGGCAGAGACGACGAGTAGCAGATATTCAGCCAGAGGATGAACCAGAGGATGGGGACGGGGATGAGGCTGAGGCTGATGCGGCTCCGTTAGATCCGGTATGTTCAATAACATTGATCTGAATGCTTATAATAACTTATACGTTTCATATTTACTAGTCGGAGACTCAGGATTAGACGCTCGACTTCTATTTTTGTTTGATGGATGTTTTATGTACGATTGATGTTTTACGTATGCCTTTTTTTGTGTGATGGTTTTAACTTTTATGTTTTGCTTGTTTGAATATTCAAAACAACTCTGAACAATAATGCACATACAAATCTGAACAACAAGACGTGAAAAAAATACTCTGAACAATAATGTGATGGTCTTCAACCGTGCGCTTAACACCTGCGCACAGGAATCTGTGCGTACTCGAAATGCGCATAGAAATGAGTGCGCAGACCCAATGCGCATATAAGGCTTCCAAGGCTTTTTTGCGTTTTCGCGTATTTTCGATCAACTTTTTGTGAAGGGGAGACCTTATACACACTTTATATGCCTAATAACACATAATTGTATAAGTTTTTGAAACATAATCAACATCGATGTACTAGACCCTTCATATCTCAACTATTTCGAAGAATGAAAGACTAGTGAAGGTTTACAAAGGAGGTGTTACTCGAAGAGTTTGAGTTTGTGACTCGAAGTTACCGACAAGGTTAAATAGCTATAATATGCATTGAAAACAAGTTTCATTGCATTCCGACGTCGTTTGGGCATCAAACCGCCTATTCTTGACCTTAACAGGCCATCAGGACCGATAAGGCTTTTTTGCGTTTTCGCGTATTTTCGATCAACTTTTTGTGAAGGGGAGACCTTATACACACTTTATATGCCTAATAACACATAATTGCATAAGTTTTTGAAACATAATCAACATCGATGTACTAGACCCTTCATATCTCAACTATTTCGAAGAAGATTTCATCCATGCGTCAAGGTTATGCGCACCTATTCTGTAACTTTTTCAATCTGTAACTTATTATGCACTGTTCTAAAGCATACAATAAGTTACCGTTAAATCCGTGTGCGCAGATATAATGCGCACACATTCTGAACGGTAACAAATTGTGCGCAGCTATGCTGCGCACACTTTGTTACCGTTAAAAACTTGTGCGCCTTAACGTTGCACACCGAATCTGAAAAATGTGTGCGCAGAGACACGTTCAAAACGTCTCCAAATGACTTAGAAATGAAAAAACCCGACTCAAAACTTTACAAAACAAGCAAAGACGTCTTCTAATTATTACAAGGTAAAAAACGTGTTCTAATAGATGAGATTGAACATTACAAGGTAAAAAGCGTCTTCTAATAAATGAGATTGAACATTACAAGGTAAAATACGTCTTCTACTTATTACATGACAATCTCACTCAGTCAGATATGTGAACGGGTTCGGTCCCTCCTTTATACATGAATGGATCTGGTGCCCGACCATTTGAAATGCGGTACTCTCGATACATCCTCAAATTGTCCCCAAATGTTTCTTCCCACCATTGAATGTTTGGATCTACGTGTTTCTTCCACGAACCGGGAGTATGCGGTAGTGGCGAACCAACCATCAATGCCACCTATATAAACACAATCGACTTAAGATATTAAACAAAAAACAATGATTACACAAGTATCAAGTACAATTGTCTACTTTACCGGTATGAAGTGGTCACGGTTGCCTACGTGTGCCATGCCGAAAATCTGTCGTGGAGGATCAGCGTTTTCTGTTCTACACCTTAGCGGTAAGCAAAAGGTCAGAGCATCCCAACACAATAACACGAGGCCAACTTGGTATAGGGTGGCAAACGCTAAGCCCATCAGTGGAAAGTGCAGCCAGTACAGTTCTGAACAAGGGCTTCTGCAATGATTAACTTGGAGAATAAGATCCTCCCAAGTACCCGGACGAAGACGACGACGAATAGGCTCGTACAATTCTCGGTTCTCAAGCAGCTCTGTTACCAGCTCACGCCGAATGTTTCCGTACTCTTGTTCTTTTCTTCCCAGAAGTAAGGCCATCGACCTATAACCACAATGCCCGTCAGAACGTACCTGTCTAACATCTGTGATGTATGGAAGCCAAAAATCATCCAAATTGTCAATGCCAAAGTCAATCCCCCTATGAATGAGAGGAACACCAAGTTCTTCAGGGCACTCATCGAAGTCAGTGTAGTTTGATCCATCAGGCTGTGATAGGTCGGGCATGGGTTGAGAATGCAACTCCTCGGCCTCAATGACCACGGGAAGTGATGTCGTTGTTTGCTTTCTAGGACGACCTGGTCGTTTTGCTCCTGTATTGTTTGCCTTCTTCTTTCCTTTTGATTTCTGCTTTGCCTCCTCCTTCTCATACTGCTCCAGCTCTTCTTGTTTGTGCTCAAAATAACTCTTCTCTCTCGATTCCTCCTTGTCATTTTCACTGTCATCCTCCTCCTTTTTAGGACGACCTGGTCGTCTTGCTCCTGTACTCTTCTTTCCTTTTGATTTCTGCTTTGCCTCCTCCATCTCATACTGCTCCATATCTTCTTGTTTTATGTCATCCTCCTTGTCATTTTCACTGTCAACCTCCTTCTTATCCTTGTTCTTTGCACCCTTTGGCCTGCCTTTTCTTCTCACATTTGTCGGTTCTTTCAAGGTAGTTAGTTCAGGATGCTCCAAGTCCTTATACAACTCACCTAGCTGGTATGCCGTGCTTTTCTTCAAGGTTCCAAGTTCCAACTTGGTGAACATTTCATGGAGTCGCAACTCTATAATGTTCATTCGGACCTTCAGATTTGGGTTGTCTTCTGTTTCAGGAGTGTCGTCCCAATGCAAATCCCTCCAGAACGGGTGAATGTCATCCTCAATCAGAGGTGTGTTTGAAATGATAGCGTGTGCAATTTGATGGACGCACGGCAACCCAAGACAGTTCCTCACCCAATGGTCGGTGCATTGTTCAGGAAATTTCCCTGTCAACATGATCTCATAAGTAGCCAACAAATGATCAAAACACCTGTCTGACACTTTGTAGAATAGTCGGGGAAAAATAGCCCTTCCAAGCGGATGCATGTTTGGATCATCAAAATCAGTTGGTCGTTTGGAGAGAGACATGTTCATGCTCGCCCTAATTGAATCAATCTGAAGGAGTACTGAATGATGGATTCATACGATCACTCTGTTAAAGCCCCCTCTGCTGGAACCAATAATATCTTTCAAAACCTTGTGCATCCCTTCAACTCTAAAAAACAGTTAAGTTGGTAAGTTAAGAAAGTACGCCGTTATGATATAATCGTCTTAACTAAAAAATATCAATATTTACCTGTTTGAAGTCCTCGTAAGGAAATGAAGCTTATGATCTGTCCAAGCCCTCACTATGCTTGTCTTGTGAGGATTAAGCCATGTTCTCTCGACGTATCCCACAAGGCCGCTCTTCCAAGATCTCTTCAACTGTTCTAGCCGCAGTTCATAGGTCTCTTCAGTAGCTGAGCAAAATAGTCCCCAACATTGTCCTTCAAAGGCTTCCACTTTAATTTGTCTCTTTAGGATGGTCGAATCATGTGCCTCAATGTTGTGTTTGATATGCACCCAACACAACAGATGTTGAACTTCGCTCCCGAAAACAGTCTTTATCCCTTTTATCAGCGCGTCTTCGCAATCTGTCATTATAGTCGTTGGCATCATTCACAAATCTATGAATAATGACTTCAATTGAATCATTATCCATGTGTAATGATAAATCCTTTCCGCTTTAGTGAATGCATACGCGATGTTGAACGTCTTGTGTGTACTGGTGAATCCAACGATCTCTACGAGCGGCATTTCATATCTATTGAAACATTAACATATATCACTACAGAACATATATCATTATCCGAACTAAATATTGACCAAGGTATTGTAGAGACTTACTTGTTTGTCTTGTACGTCGCATCGATAATTACCACGTACGGGTACTTCTTCAACAAACGCAACGACTCTTGGTTAGCAAAGAATAATATTGCAACCTCGCCGTTTGTCGTGTCTCTATGTGGGTGAACTACGTAGTCGTGGTCTCGCAAAAACTTAAGCGACCACTGTGTCACGTTTAGCTCTCCGCGATCTTCGTAATTCACCTTCTGCAAAAAGTTTGCAACTTGTCTCCTTGAAGTAACATTACCAGGGTACTTCTCCCTCAATTTAGAGATAATTTCTTTTGGCGTCTTGCGTCCAGTTCCATCTCCCCACCGCCTAGCACAAAGCTCTTGCTCCTCTGTCATTCGACCCATGAATGCATTCCCATGAAAACTAGCAAGTAACACATGGTTATGCCGACCTTCTATCACACCTAAAATCCATTTTTCTCCTGCGACCCCGGGAATGTTTTTCTTTCGCACTGCCAGTAGCTGAAATCTACACTCACACTTCTTTGACTTTGACTTTCTAAGCCTAGGAACAACCAACTCTGGATTCTCTTTGTTCACCTTTGGCCTCCCAAATCTTGGTTTTCCAAATCTATCGCACACAATACTTATTTGGTACGGACTAGAATTACGCGTTACCAAATCTATCACTAACTCCTTTCCTCTATCTCTCGCTTACTCTTACAATTCTTGCGGAGTATCCCAATATTGTGCGGTTCTAAAATAATCCGAATAATCTTTCCCCTATACGTAATTGTAGAGCGACAATTACACTACTACCAAAATAACAAGGCAAAATACGAATCATTACTTTAAACTAATTACGCTATCATATGAAACTAATTAGGCTATCATATGAAACTAATTAGGCTAGCATATAAAACTAATTAGGCCATCATATGAAACTAATTAGGCTAGCATAAGAAACTAATTAGGCTAGCATATGAAACTAATTACGCTAGCATATGAAACTAATTTGAAACTAAGTACGCTACTATATAAAACTAATTATAACATATTATAATAACCACAAATTCACCACTCGGATCCCAGTCGCTGAACTCTTCGTCTTCTAAGAAACCATCCAACCATTCGTCGTCGTTCGGGTCCTCTTCCTCTTCTTGTGATCCGCTATCCCAATCGTGTTCTTCATCACTATCTTCACAACTTTGATTAATCAACTCTAACATACGAGAGTTTTGATTACGACGAGACATTTTGAATGAATTTGTTGGAAAACGAAGAGGTTTTGAATGAATTGGTTGGAAACGAAGAGATTATGGCTTTATATAGGCACATTTATGACCGTTGTGGTCCAAATGGATGGATCCTAAACTGTAAAGACCCATGCGCTAACCATCCGCGCACAAACCCAAACCCTAAAGCACCTGTGCGCAGAACCTAAGCGCACAGTTTTACATTTAACGGCTACTTTTTTCAAAAAATTCAACGGCTACTATGTTTGAACAGTGCGCAGAAACACGGCGCACAGATTCTCAACCTGTGCGCAGTAGTTAGGCGCACAAGTTGTTACAGACTATGAAAATTTACGAAAAGTACCCGTAATACCCCGTAAAACACATATGCGCATAAGAACTGCGCACAGATGTGTGCGCATAAGTTGCGCGCACAGAATCGCGTGCATATATGCCTCAATTCGCGTGCATATAGTCATTGCCTAAAAAAAATCACACACAGTAAATACCTCTAGATCGTCAACATCCTTTTTGCTTTGTTGCTCCTCATTACTCGATTCTTGTCTTCGGTTTTGAACATTCTCTGCTTCACAAAATGCAAACTGTGGTGGATCCTAAGTGCACCTCTACCAAAACCTCCAATTTTGAGGTCATCATTCTCTTTGTCTCTGAGCATCTGTGAAGTCCATTCTTTCATCATTCTCGAAATGTTCTCTTTGGCAGCTTTTTTCTCTGTTGGTCACACGACCAACATATACCAACTAAAAACAAATATGCATATATTTAGTAATAGATATGCTTACAAAGTTAAAAATATATGCATATAAAAAGAGTTATAAATTACTATTCATACCAATAAAATCAGAATTGGTCCTCTGAAGTACTTTCTATTCTTTTCCCATGATTCTTTCAAGTCATACAACAACTTGATCATATACCCACACCAGTCGTAATCCTTTATTGTTGTTGTGTATCCAATGTGTTTAAGTATCTTTGTATTAACAAAACCACTCTGATAGCTTTGTAAGACTGTTGTGCCCAATAACAGAATCACGTTCCTCTTGAACCATTCATGATTACCTTGATCTTCTACAATCTTCGAAGCTAAATCTCCCAAGGGGGACTTATCTGTAAATGGCCTTTTGAGCACCATTTCACCTGTTTCATTATCCCTAATCATCCCAACCCGCTCCAAGAACTCTTTATTCAGATTTTCATTCCATTTTCCTCTTGTAATAACAATCTCCTTCTCACCACAAGGCAGCCCGAGATAGTTGTGCACATCCGCTCTTGTTATCTTGATTTCCTTACCCTCATTCAGTTTCAGCGTGCATGATATTGGGTCAAATTTTGAAAGAAACCAGAGAGAGAGTCTACAGGGAATCTGACCGATCTTCAAGAAAAGGAGGCATTCGAAGCCCATCTCCTTCACAATATCCTTTTGTTCCTCGGTCATTAGATTGATCGTTTCTACAAGCAAACTTGGTGTACGTACTCCTTGTGTTTATCTTGTCTGAAATGCTCTTCATGTGCTTATATTTCTCTTTTGAGTTCATGGATAGAATTGGGATTACATCCGCCTTACTACCTTCCTTCCCCACAACTTTTCCTTTATTCTGTGTTTCTTCAGCATCTTTGATTATTATCCCTGCACTTTTTTTTCTCTCCCACATGGAATTTGACATTTTTCTCCCATCGCCTTTCACCCTCTGCTTTCCCTTCTCTTTTTCACTGAATTTTTCCATTTTCTTTGTAGATGGTGATTCTAGATTTTGACCTTTCCTGCTAGAGCTTTTATCCTTCGAGAATAAGACATACATTTGAATTTTTTAATTATATTATATGCAAAAGAAAAGCAAAACGTATGCACAATACTTGTATATTATATGCACAAAAGTTGAGGATAAAATTTATGCACATTGATTTAGACATATATGCACAACTTGTGATTTTTAAAAGCATAAAAGTTCATTGAAGCTTGAGATAAATAAAATGATGCATATTAAACCCCAACAAGATGTATAATCAACATCAAAGCAAAATATGCACATTTAGATTAAAAAAAAGATGCAAAAAAGGGATAACTATATGCACAACAAATCATGAAAGCTTCGAAACGGTACCACACCCAAGGTGTTTGCTCAGAACCAAATAATATGCACATTGAAAAGAAAATGATGCACAACATAGAATAAATAATTATTGTTTGCCTTCTTTATTACAAGAGTTATCTTCTGGCTCTCAACTTGTGTCACCGCACTTGTGTTATGATCTTCGGATTGGTTTTCTTCTAATAGAAGAAATACAGGATTATTAAAAGAAGCAAGAAATATGGTCACTGAACAATGCAGACATATGCACTTATATAAATGAAAATATGCATATTTAACTAAAATAAGATGCACATTCAACGCTGACTAATTTCCCTTACCATATCTTGTCTCATTCGATGTGTTTTCTGATCCAGTAGCTTCTTCTTTATCAGCTTCTACTTGTTCTTCTTGAGTTGTCTTCTCTTATGTTGATGAATCTGTAAAACCAAATCAACAAATTTTTAATTTGTTGCATGGTGATGGTGAATTATGTGCAAATATATAAGAAATTAAGTGCACTACCGACACTAAATAGTTTGCTCCATATAAAATGTAAAACATTGACATGCACTTGTTACATTAAATATGAGCAAATATACAACACAAATTGCGCAATATACATAACAACAATTGTATGTACGTCTTTTTTTTCTCTTGCTCTTGTTTTCATTTGTTTGATCTATACTCCATGTTGTCGAGTTTGGTCCTTTACTTGTTCTTTCTCATTTACTTGTTCTTCTTCTACTTGTTCTTCTTGTATTTCTTCTTGAGTTGTCTTCTCTTGTGTTGATGAACCTATAAAACCAAATCAATAAATTATTAATTTGTTGCATGGTGATGGTGGATTATATGCAAATATATAAGAAAGTAAGTGCACTACTGGCACTAAATAGTTTGCTACTTAAAAAATGTAAAACATTGACATGCACATGTTGCATTAAATATGAGCATATATACAGTATATACAACACCAATTGTGCAGTATTCATAACAAATATTGTATGTACCTTGGCTGTCTTTTTTTGCTCTTGCTCTTGTTTGAATTTGTTTGATCTGTACTCCCTGTTGTGCAGTTTGGTCTTTCTCTTGTGTTGAGAAATCTGCAAGTGTTTCAGATGGACATCCTACATTTTTAGGTCCACAAAAACAATATAAATGATGCATTATAACAATGTAACACCCCCAAATTACATTGGGAATATTACCGTCAGTGACCCCAGACTTAACTGTCCAAAGTCACCCAAGGCTTTACAGTATGTATCGCAAATATAAAATAGTAATTGAAATGCAATTATATTATTAAAATACTTAACCGAGTTTACAAATGCGGAAGCGATTACATTAAAAGTCATATTATATTACTTAGCAGTATTACAAATGCGGAAGCGTTATCATGAAGACATAATTCTTAAACCCTATGCAAGCGGAAGACTTAATTAAAATATTGAAATTACAGAATAGGTCTTAAACCATATTACTAACCTCGAAATCTTAATCTTTATAAATAGAAACTCTAAAACATTATCAGTTGCCTTCAACATCGGGAACTTGATTCTTCACTTAAGAGAAACTACCATCTGATGTGTCGTATAGGGACGGATGACACCACCAAACCTTGCAAGGAAAGAAAACGGTTGGTTAGTCTAATGAAAGACTATGCAAGTGGAATTTATGTGAGGTTCTATGTGGTTGTACAAAGCTACTATCGTAGTCTCTCGAGTTAAAGTCGAAAGACGATATATAACTAATTACTTCCACTGAAGAGGGAGGATAGACCAAAGATATGCAACAAGAGAATACCCGAAACGAATGTGGGTATTATGGGAAGAAAATATGATTCATTTGGGAACGTTTTAAAAACATCACACACATTAGACTCCTTCGAATAATCGGGTCCGATCAACCTCACCGCATACGTATTGTGCGAATTCAGATTGAAAAGACTACCCTCTTAATCTAGAGGACGAGCGGTTTCCAAGTTGTACTCCTCGCTCGATGTTTATTAATTATGTGCTCGTAGCACTTATCTTATTTACTTTTCACACCACACATTATTATCTTAAAGCTTTTAACACATTCTCGACTCAACGAGATTAATAGAGGGTGACATTACCGTCCCACCCAATTGCACTAGCAAGGTGCTTAAACACCTCTTATCCTTAACGAGTGGATAAGAAGAAATGATCATGATCTTAAACATTATCAAGAGATTATTATACCTCGCAAGGCTATAATATCCCTGCACACACGTGCTTATTAAATTAACATTAACGACTATACTTAAGTCCACACAGCACACAAAGGTCACACACACCGTCTTTAAGATGTTAATAAACCTAGTATTTATAACTAAATATAGGTATCGAAAATATCTAACAACCTAAATACAAAACATTTAGCACACAAATGTTCCCAAACAAATTAATTGAGTTTTATAAATTACCCAATTATTCAACAATTAATTTCAATATTAATTGTCGGTTAAATATGCAAAGAGAAGAGAAAGCAAGAGCAAACCGCCACTTGTCTGAAATGAAAGGCGACGAACGGATTAAAGACGGAGTTGGGAGCCTTGTCAACGAACTCGATCTTCAAGAATTGATCCACTTCATCTTATTGATTTGGATAGACAAAGAAGAACGAATAAAAAGAAGCTTGTCCCAACATCTGTACAGCACCACCCTCTCATAAATGGACAACAACAACACAAACAAGAGACGAAAGAAATGGAACACGGATGAACAACACCGCAGCAAAACGGAGGACAACGACTAAAACTTCAGCTGGCTCGTTTGGGCTCATACGGAGTCGGAATTGAGCACCGTCAGCGGCTACGGCTTCGTATCGTCAAGGGATTAATATTGGAATCAAGAACTACAGGAAACGATCAGTTAAATCTCTGGGAAAGGACCAGAACAGAAACAGGTCGGGAAAAACAGAGCACAAAACTGTGCTGAGTTTAAAAGGCTCGTACGGGCTCAATCGGAAATGAAATCGAGTGAGGCCGGTGGCTACGGATTCATATTGATACTGGATACATAATAGGCTCACTAATTTCGGAAAACGATGGAGTAATGAAGTGGGAGAAAGCCATAACAGACAGCTTCGGAAAACAGAGCTAATGAATGGTTTTGGGGTTTGTTTGGATGAATTGAATGCCGAAAAGTTGAAGAATGTGCTTATATTTATAGAGGTTTAGTAGCCTTGATCACCACTCACAAGATCCATATCTTTTCTTGCTGAAATTGATTGAAATTGAATCGAATTTTAAAGATTTCAAATCAAAACCCTAAAACGTGTCTAACAAGATTACGGATGAATCTGGGCTATTTTTCAACCAAATTCAACCTGATAAAAGGTTAATTATATAGGTGAAATTGAGTAGAGTATCCCGGGTTTTACGGAATCGAATTCCAATCAAAAACGAGTTCGAATTTCGGATTTGAAGATTGAAATCGAAATGGGAAAATAAAAGCGTATATTTCTGTTAATTACAATCGACCACCCTATTATTTGGTCCACTTACAAATAGTTCCCAAAATGTTTAAGTTGTGGCAAAAATATCCTTAATGGTTCTAGGAAATTATACAATTTACCCTAACTTTAAAGATAACTCATAATAATAATTTTAACGCTAAATTGAATATTACTTAGCTTAAAATAATTTAATCAATATTGATTTAACCATATTTAAACCTTAACATTAAATTGTTAAATTGATTAAAATATTCTATGTTACATATTGATAAGATTAATTTATGTGTGACAACATATACAAGTACAACTTTATGTAGAAGTTTTATTTTAATCTCATAATTAATTAATATAATTATAAGAAAAATTCTTTACTTAAAAAAAATTACCACAATACCTTTATTAAAAATGAGGGTTATTACAAACAATTACTTAAATGTACCTAGCAGTCCTTTTGCCCTCTTGCTCTTGTTTGGGTTTGTTTGATCTTCACTAGCTTGAGTTTGGTTGTTACTTCCTTTATTTGATTTTCTTGTTCTTGCTCTTCCATTGTTGTGCAAGAAGGTCAAACATTGTGTTGTAGTAATTAATGCATAACAAGTATGATGTCTAGTCTAATTCATTTTACCTTCTACATTTGCATTGCTCTTTGGTTGATCTTTTGATGCATCGTCATGTATTTTCTTACTTCTTATTTCTATTATTTTGTATTCTTAACATCAGATAATGCAGTTTCAACTTAGTATTCATATCTTGGGTGTAAATAATTGAAAAAAGTAAAAGTTTGTTTCATATACTAAACCTTTGTGTCTTGTGTGTAATCTCTTCACCGATATATTACTCTATATTCGTTTTCGTTCTGTCCTTTAATTTTTTGTTTGGATGTGCACTTTTCTTAGTTGTTCGCAATTTCGTATCTATCACATATCAAGTAAGGAATGTTTCATATCATTTACATGTAGAATCGACATTTTCATGCAAAAAGTCATTAATTCATGTTACATTCTAGTCTAATGACATCAGGCTTACAAATTATATGCACTTCTTTATATCTTTTCATGCACAATAAACTCAAGTACATGGAAAACAAGATTATATGCAGAAAAACTTGCACTGAGGAACTAGATCATACATGCTAATCAATTTTTTTACTATTTCCAATACATTTTAACAATGAGAAAGTAGATCAGACATGCTAAACAATTATATGTACTTTCAGTCTTTATATATGCATGTCTTCTTGTTCTTCATGCTCTTCTGTCATCTAAATCACATGTTCATCCTCTAATCAAAAGTATTCTATCATGCAAGTATGAAAAATCTATAAGCAAACCCTAGAATTTCAGTTTATCGTCTTCAGATGATTTTTTGTGCTAAAATCGTACTGTTCACTCACTAATCTAAAGTATTCAAACATGCAAGTATGAAAAATCTAAAGGAAAACCCTAGGTTTGCAGTTTATCGTCTTCAGATGAGTTTTAGTGTTGAAATCGTACCTTTCTCCTTGTTCGTGCTCGATTTTGCCATTTTGCTTCTCGAATGGTTGAAATCCTTGATTTGGTGGCTCGTTTTGCTTTGATTTCTGCCTTATCGTCACAAATTTCACTCGATCTTGCTGTTATTGCCCTATCGCCCGCTCGTTCTCTCGTTCTCGCTCCCTCGGTTGATTGAATGGAAATGAAGAGTCACTTTCCACTTTCCACTTTCCAGAAGCGAGAAAAGTGATTTGAAAGCGCGTGATTGCAATTGCCTATTTTAGTCGCTACTGGGCCTTCAACAGGAGCGTGTAAAACTAGCGACTAAAATTTTGCTGGATTATAAGTGTCGTAGACGCTTATGATCTATTCTCACTTCCTACTCTAAAGGCCTCTCTCACCAATTTGGATATTATATGTTTGATTATTTCATCTAGTTGTAAATTTGTGAGAGAATATAACTCGCATAAGCACTTATCACGTGTAATAAATATTTTTTAATAGAGGTGATATACTCCCTCTGTCCCTAAATGATAGTCCCATTTCACTCCGGCACATTTTCCGATACACGTTTTGTATCGTTAATATCTCTAACTACAAGTTGGTAAAAATTATAAAATTTTGATATTATTGTTGTGCTCATTGAAACGAATCAAACAAGATCCCACATGACTATATTTTTTCTTATATATTGAAAGATATTTACAAGATTCTCTTAAATTGTGAATAGTGTCAAAAACAACAATAAAACTATCATTTAGGGACGGAGGGAGTAGTAAATTAGTAATGTGATGTAGTGCCTGTAGTAGACCATATGAATTCACCAAATGGACCAGATCGACCAGCAGGTCCACTTAAAAAATCTATTCATATTACCTTCTAAATATCCTAATCGTAATTTAATGATTTCCAGTGTCAATAATAATGAAATCAGTTGTCGTTCCATGTGCATACAGTTCATTTCTCGAATCATCGCCCAATTGCCTGATTTTTATAAGAAACTCGTAACGAAATAATCCGACTTCTCGAGGTGTTGAATTCATTGCCATAGTAAATTGACGTATTTATTAAGTTATCTAATCATGCACCTAATATGTGAAATGAACACTATATAGTATATACATTGTAATTTGATCAATAAATTCTAATACGTGAATACACCGTTAACATGCACATAATCAAGCGTATGAACACACGTTATGACTGATCAACACACACTATAACACATGAACATAAGAGTATTATCCACTCTTCGTACGTATATGAACTTGTTTCACCGGTTCTTTTTGATGTATTAACGGTAATCTAAGCTTAGAGAGTAAAATATCTGATAATGTTGTTAATTAACTAGAGAAATATATTATCTGAATACACTCAACAAGCTAGTGTATATTTACTAATCACACTTAACCGTCCCTATTATTTTGTGATCGATAAGTATAAAGAATGACGGGGAAAGTTGAAAGTTGGGACCAATTAAGGTTTGAGGAAGAGCATAAGCTGCTAACTTTTTTTGTAGCAAAATGACCCTTGCCACCTCTTAGAGGACGCACGCATGTGCTTCTGCCAACCCTAATAAAAATAAATATAATGCATGTTGTTGAGTTCGGTAGATTTTTTCTTCTTTTCTTAACATATACGTACCGTTGAAACTTGAGATTTGTTAATTCAAGAGTATAGCTAGTTGGGCTATACTTGAAAAAATTAGAACGTTCAAACGTATATATTAATTTCAATAAATCGATCGAACCACTTTTACATCATGGTCTCTATAATTGGATCAGATCGAATGGGCTACTTATTTCTAGAATTTTTTTCTGAATTGGGCAATATTTTTAAAATAATTCTCCTTCCAGACGTCTTTAAAAACTAATTTTCGAAATAATCACTTTGTGTAGGTTCGGAAATTAACAAAAAAAGAAGAGGCGTTGTCCGAGCGTATATTAACAAAGCATATATTAACAAAGCGTATAACTGTACAAGTACTCTCTCTCCCGTATATTAACAAAGCATATATGTTAATAAAAAATTATAAAATTTTGATATGTTAAAGTACTCATCGAGACGAATCAAACAAGATCCTACATGACTATATTTGTTTTTATATATTAAAAGTTATGCTACAAAATATATTGAAACGTAAATAGTGTAAAATATGAACATGAATGGTCAAAGAGACAAACGGAGTACGTGGTAGTAGACTAGTAGGACGCTGTATTATATTTTGTCGTTTGTTTACGGATTCTAGCTAGTAGCTTATCTTGGTTGACCTGAGCAGCCCACAATACTGTAGAGATCCTCATTCCTAAATTACAACCAAATCTATCGCTAATCCCACATCTTCATCTAATTAATGTCTTCTTAATTCTGACATCGTCGGCCGGTCGCCTGAATATATATCTATACAAAGCTGCCGACGTCTCTCTCTCTCTCAATACTAATTAAGATGGGTGGGAATGGCAAAGGATCGACGTCCGGCAACAAGGAAGAAAGGAAGGTATTATATTCTAACTTAATTTTGTTAATTCAATTCTCATCCTTTCTTTACCAAGTGCCTTTTTTAGGTCAAATTTTAAGAGCTAATCAGCCAATATAATCTACTCTCTAGGCTCTAGCAATTTTGATAATTCAGTTCTCACCATTGCATAATTATTAAGAAAATAAAAATTAGAAAAAAATATATATCCTCAAGCAACACATCCTTATAAAAAATGTATGAACTCCAATCACACTAAATGATCCATCATACTAAGTGTATACAAATTTGTGTATTCAAACTTGTGCAAATAGGAAATCTAGCCATCTTAGAAGGTAGAACAATTTTGTATAGGACATAGAACAAGTTGTTTATCATATGTGTAAAACTAAAGTTGTTAAGAACTTTAATTTTTGTGTTGTTGAAAATGCACTTAATTAAATGAAGAGGTTAAACAAGCCGTCCATGGTTGCGCGAACACTACAAGACATACAAAAGGAAGTAGAAGTGCTTACACAACGAAGGCAGGAGCTGGCTTCATCCGCTGCTTTGTATTCAGTGCAAGCAAAGCAGTTTGGAATTAACGGAGAGATCTTAGTCCAAATCTCCACGCTCAGATCAGAAGTTACAATCATTCCGATTTCGGAGGTCATAAAAGAGGTGGAGCAAGAAGATGGTCTGTTTATCACAGATGTGTCCTCCTCTCAATCATTTACTGGAAGACTCATCCACTACCTTCATCTCCAGGTACCTACGTACACATACTTTGAATTTATTTACATATTTGACCGAAAAGATGAAAGATATAGGTCATACCTCCTCTAGAAAAATGGAATAAACCCATCACAATAAAAAGTATTACATTTCCTTTCTCTTTTACAAAAACCCTAAAATCTATCTCAATATCGGTTTCTTCATACACGCTACCAGCTAATAAGTAACTTGATCAACTCATATTAGACGGGGAGTGAAGTTGTCGGTGTTATCTTAATCTTTTTTCTATCCTATCTTATCGTCTCTTATTCTAATCCTATCATAATCTAATTAAAAACTGAATCTTAAGCTAAAAGTTATTGACAACTTAAATTAGGTCGGCGTTTAATTGCTGGTTTTAGTATGATGTCAAAAATTTATTGTAACTTAATTTTAATGATTTTTTCTAGTTTTAATCTCTCTATGACGATGATGTTCATAGTCAAAATTTGACTGATCAAACCTAAAATCCAAAAAACAGTACAAGACCGAGTAAAAATTTAAACTTGAATCGAACTCAACCAATCTTAACCCAATCCAGTTAACTAAAAAAGAGAGGTATTTAATATATATAAATTGATTCAACTGCTCGCTAACCCATATAGACTCAACCCATCTTGACCAATAATCCAAATTAACTTGGTTCTTAACCCAAATCAAACTTAACGAATCCGTTTACTAACACTATTTACAATACATCAAAATTACATAACAACCCTATCTAATCCAAAAGAACAAATTACATGTAACAACAATTTAACCGCTAAGTACCCTTAATGACACTATTTAATTGTTTATTCACTTGTCAATTATGATTATTATTTTAATGAATAAATATATGTGGTTAGACTGTTATTTTTTATTAAGAAAATAAAATCAAACACATATATCGTATATAGATGCTATATTACAATACTTGAAAACCAAAAATATTTCACAAATCTAAATACTACTCCGATTATTTTTTAATATGTCAAAAGTCTCGCGCGGAGTGCGATGATGAAGTATAGTCTAATAAAAAAATTGAATTTTGTGCCAAAAAGTTAATAATACTATTAATGAAGTTTGCACATTTATTCCTTAAATTTATAACTAATAATAATAAAATGTACTTTCTTAAAAGATAGTCTAAGCATTTCTTTTGTCTATAAAATCATTTTTTTAAGATAAAATAATTAATGAATAACATACACATCAAATGACCTAGTGTGCCATTTGCTATAAATGTATGTATTTTCAGTCACAAATATTTATCATTGGTCTTGTACGGAGCACGATACCGATTCTAGTAGAGAAAGAAAAGACAAATGTATATTATGTTTGATCGAATGAGTGATTACAAGTTGGAGTTGATCTTATATAATGAATATACTAATAGATTGATGACATTATTAACATAATGATGATGTGGCCAACAAATTAGCTAACTGTAGTCAATCCTAATATCCCCTCAAATTAGAAGTGGATTCTAAGCCCAATTTGGACAAAAGAGAGGAATGACATGGACCAGAAAGGGGCTTGATTGGTGAACACATTTGCAAGTTAATCTCTGGTTTCATAAGACATACTCCGTCCGTCCCTTTTTGTTTGTCCACAAGTACGATTTTCACGGGAATTAAGGAATTATAGGAATATACGGAGTAATGATTATAGGAGAGAGAAAAATATAAAGTGAATGGTTAGAGGAGAGATAGAGAGAAATAGTAGATAAGATTGGAATTTGGAAGAGAGAAAAAGTGAAAAAGTGATAATTATAGGTTGATAGTAGGGATAAAATGAGTAGAATAAAGTGACATAAATGGAATAGTGGACAAACAAAAAGGAACACCCGAAAAGGAAAGTGGACAAACAAATAGGGACGGAGGGAGTAGTACCTAACCCTTGAGACATAGGAATGACATGTGTTTGGTACGGTCATGGAGAATGAGATTCTTTGTTATATGGATAGAAGCTTGGCTATTACATCTCACTGACATTGGAGTGATAGAATTAGCATGAAGTTCGTGAAGTAATCTTGTGAACCAAGCAAGTTCTACAGTGAGTCTTCTGAGAGACATGTACTTTGCTTTGGCTGATGAGCGTGATATGGTTGTCTGCTGCAAAACCAACGGGGTCCCTTAGTGAATAAAAAATTATATTTGTTACAAGAGACCATTAAATGAGGCTTTTGAAATTGAAAGAAGTAGAGAACCTCCCATGAATATAATAGATAGAGTGTCTTTGTTTTGTAGAAATTTTTTGCTTTCCAAAAAAGCAAATGAAGTTATTTCACTACAAAGACCAAACACAACCGAAAATGAAGATAATTGTATCAGCACCATGTGTCGTCATGAGATTGGTTCCTAACCATTCAATAATTCGTTTTTAACAAAAAAAATATACATTAAGATAATTTTTTTTAAAAATTAAAATTCTAATTACCTTTTTGTCAATCCATAGACATCCATTTTGATATGCTTTTGATTAATATAAAATATACAATTAACTAATAAAAAACATATAATAATAATTTAAAATGCATAAGAAACCCTTGATAAAAGACTCGGATAAAATTGTAATTTTTTTCTAGAGTCCCCTAGTAGTAAAAATCCCCTAATGGACCCTTGATAAGGGACACCATTAGTCATGCTTTTAGATCTTCATGAGAGGTGGGAGAGTAACCTAACATGATGAAATAGTCATTGTCACACTTTCTGGTGCAGAGACAACGAGCACAATTTTATTCAGAATATACTTGAAACAGTTGAAAGTCATGAGAATTTGATAAAATAGGTCCATATAACATTGATCTTTTAAACATATGAGGGTGTTTCGAGCTGCCTTGAAATGAATATAGGAGGGGCTATGCATAAACTGGCTTAAATTTTGCACAACAAAACAAATGTATGGGCTTGTTATTGATACAAAATTCAACTTCCCTAAATGTCATTTATACTATTTTGTGTGGCATCTGGTAGGAAGTCACTAGTGGCATTTCATAATTTGACGGATGAAGAGGATTGTGTGTTGGTGAAGAATTAATCTTCATAAATAATCAAAGTCAACTAACACTTTTGAGATGAATTGATAAAATGATGTCATTAGCACAACATAAGAATTCCATCCCAATAAAATAAATCATCCAAAAAACGTTTCACAGAAGTTATGCCATCTTCATCATTGCCAGTTATGACAATGTCATTGACATACAGAGCAAGAAACACAATCAGATAAGAAGAAGATTTCCTACAAAAGAGAGAATGATCATTAGGAGATTGAGCAAAGCCTTGGCTAAAGAGAGCTTCTAAAAGTTTTGAATGTCGCTGCCTAGAAACTTATTTTAGATCATAAGTGATTTGTTGAGTCTGCAAGCAAAACCTTGTGGAGATTAAAGAACAAGAGGACCTTTCATAAAGACTCTTCATGGAGATCTCCATGTATAAGAAAGCAATATTTACATCTAGCTGTGATAAATGTCATTTCTTTCTCAGTGCAACAACCACTAAACTTCTTATTGTTGTGAGCTGGACAACTAGAGAGCAGGTCTTCGTGTAGTCTTTGCCCTTCCTTTTGAGTGCACCTCTTGATAATCAATCCATTCAGGACAAGATACAACTTCATAACAAATAGGTTCAACAATAGAAAGAACCTACATTTCTATAAATTGACTAGTACTCCCTCCCTTAAGTAATAATTGCCCTTTTAGCAATTTTAAGATCAAATATGAAATAGCATTCTGCTATAGTTACCCTTGTTTAATTTCCTTCATCAGTAATAATTAAAAATATAAATAATCACAAACTAAATCTGGTATTAAATATGAAGACAAATCTGGAAGAATCAAGCAAATCTGGTATTACAATACGCATTATTACACACAAAATCTTCTAAGTAAAAAGGATTATGTGACATCCTTGAATATCTTCTCAAGTTATATAAGATCAGGAAGAAGCCGAGAAGAAGAAGTTAAATTGTCGTTTGTTAAGTATTTCTCCCGGAAGAAAGGTGGTGAAGAATATATCCTTTGAGAATATCCTATATGAACTTGATCTTAACTAGTGTAATAGGGCACGAGATTCAATATAAAAATATGTTTTTTAAAATTAATTATATATTATAATATGAATAAGGTAATGTTTTTATTAAATATTAAATTATTTTTATATTTAAAATGAAGATATTAAGTAGTTTATACTTTATAAGTACATATAAGTTTTTATAGTAGAAATATATTGAGATGCTTTTAAAAAATTTATTTATTTATTAAAATCAATTGTTGGAATTGTATAAACTATGTATAATTTTCAAATACTAAAGTTATAACTTTAGTATTTGAACAAATTTTAATTCTACTATAAATAAGATAATTATCAATTAATAATCTGAACAAATTTTCAAGAATAATTACTCTTTAATTCTAATCATTAAAAGGATGATTTTAAAATTTTATTAGATAAAAATTTACAATTGATTTTATTTAATAAATTATAAATCTAACAAATTATTCCTAAAAACACTCTTAGATCTTGAAAAGACTTAGCTTTAATATATAAGATAGATATAAATAATGGATGAACGTACTCATAGAATATAATATCTTTATAAAAGATGATTTCCTGAGTGTTAGTTTGTAACAATTTGTATGTTTTCTTGGTCGTTGAGTATCCTAGAAAATCACATCTAATAGCCCTTGACATGAATTTGTCACGACAAACTTTGATAGTAGAAGCAAAAGCTACAACAAAAAATTCTTAGATGATCCAGAGAAGGAGGACTATTCAAAATAGTATATACTAGTGGATTATAGAAATTGTGAATGACGTGTGAGATTTCATTAATATATGTAACTTGTGTGTATATAGGTGGAGGAAAACCACGAAATAAGCTGCGAAACATTGCAAGAGAAGATCTTAAACTTGTGCCAGAACTGGGAGATTGATCCAATTTAGCTGCGTCTGTCGGTGAATTGATCGATCGAGGATTCAAGGGCTTATTATGATCATACGTACATGTCAAACCATTCACGTATGTACATCCAATAGTACGAGGTAGCTAGTTGGGCTATCTAGTTAGCTACTTTACAATGAATATAGTGTTGAAAGTCGCACTTTTTTATGTACCTTTATTATAAATAATTGAATTTGATCAACATATATCATACGGAGTAATATTGAAGTTCAGCATCATTGGTTTCCTAAATTGCAACAAAGTAGAGTACTCGAGCGGGTAAAATGATGTTTCGTTTTCTGATCAATTTTACAAATAAAATTAGTTCAGTTTCGCGTGCCTCGCACCAGTTTTATAAAGAAAAAAAATGTAAATAAAGAAATAACTTAGATTAAAATATATTATCAAAAAGATTTAATTCATTTACCCTATTCAAATTTAGTATAATTTGTGTGCATTAATTATAGAGTTTGTGTGCATTAATTATAGAGTTTGTGTGCATCATCCTTGATCCTTATCTAAAGATAAGTGATAGCAATTTTTGCTGAACTAATAATAATTTGTTAATGTTAGTAGAGGTCTAGCCATTCATGGGCAGCAGTATCTCGATCCATTAAATTGGGTCCTCCATTTAATTGGGTTAATTGGGTCCTCCATTTAATTGGGTTAATTGGGTCTGTGACAAAAAAGAAACAATCTTAATTGATGGTAATTCTGATTAGCCATGGGGCCCTGAATTAATGGAAAAAAATTCATCAAAACAACAAAGTTTTATATGTGATTTTTTTTCGGGTCCAACAATTCAATACCGTTTTAAGACGAAGGCATTGGGCCAAGATGTATAGTGAAGAATCTTTCCAAGCCCAACAAAATATTGGGCCTTAATTAGCCCAATACACTTTGCTAACTGGACCTTCTATCCAATTTAGATAGTTTCGAAATTTGCTACACAGACTAGCTCCAAGATAATTAGCCACAGCAATCTGGCAAAAGTAAATACTAATTTAACCAAGGTTTAACAATTTGTGTTTTTTAAATATTACATTATTATTTTTGATAGAAACTAGAGCAACCCCTTTGATGATTGTTTCCGGAATAATTTCAAGACACCTGTGTTGTGCGTTAACTTGGAACGTGCAGCAGTGCTGGACTGCTGGTGGCAATTGGGCCGACCGGGTCAATATTGGTGTTTGTTCATTTTGACTTTTCGTCTATCAATATTTACATGAAATAAATTGAGTCAACTTGAGCTGTTTCTCTTGCACCAACACGCTATCTACGACTAATAGCCAATTACATAAATTCTTGAAACCATATTAACTTATACTCATTTCCTATACTCGTACCTATTTAACCAAACATAAAAATAGGGCATGAACCAGTGAGCCTATTATTCATCGGACACAAACTTATAAGCATAATTACTCCTACTGTCTTTCTAATCTGTGTGCCAGTACTACGTTGATAAATAGAAAAATTTAAACACCTTACTGAATCTTTTTATTTAGATGAGGGTATACACTAAAAAACTCATAATTGTTACTGTATATCAGTTGAATTATTTCACATTATTGCTGAGTAAGGAAAAATTGCACACCATAAATAGCTAAAATGTTGGAGGACCATGATCTAATATAATTAAATACAGGATGAAGATATGGAGTGGTAGGGCATTTTTTGTTTGGAAAGCATTAAAATTCAGATGATTGTGATGGTGACTAAATTTGACCTGTTAAAGTATTCATTTTACATTGCTCATGTCTTTCGAGTTACCAATAAGCACTTAGCACTCAGTATGTAGATTTTTTCCACAAATATTATTTTATCTAATTGGGTGAAATTATATATAAAATCATACAGTGTAGACTTCTTCTTTTTTTGTTTTTTTGCACTTTTTAATTCAGAATCGTGCATTCTCAAGGAATGATTAATATAGTTAATTAACAGATGATTAACCGATGAAACACATACAAACAAAAGCGTACAACATTTAATCTTGAAAAGTAAATTGGAAATGCCGGAAAATGTAACCAATGTTTTGTCACAACGTGTATCCTAATAATGCAAATGGAAGTATTATCTATCGATTTTTTTAAAGCTAATATTTTTAGAACCTCTATAATAATTATAGGCTAGGTTGTTAAGTCATTTTTTTTATTTATTTATTTTTAATTATAAATATATTAAATAATTAACTCAACAAATAAATCTTATAAAACAATCACTTCATTCAACATAAAAACAATAAAATTTATCCTATTCTATTAAGAATAATTTAAATTTAATTATGATATATATAATGGGATATTTATATATATATAATTAAATAATATATTATTCATGAAATGAATATTTATTAATTAGTATTCATAAACAAAAAGTTA
This sequence comes from Oxyria digyna, assembly GCA_029168935.1. Taxonomy (NCBI): domain Eukaryota; kingdom Viridiplantae; phylum Streptophyta; class Magnoliopsida; order Caryophyllales; family Polygonaceae; genus Oxyria; species Oxyria digyna. The sequence continues at coordinate 57,316,976 of JAPVLV010000001.1, read as the reverse complement.
AATTTATTTCGCTTATTTGGTGAGAGTCAAACTTGATTTTTAGAAAAACTTTGCTTAAACCGTATGAATTTTGACGACGAACAATCTGGGATACCCGTGCATGGCACGAGTCACTACACTAGTGAATATGATATAAGTGGCACCGCTCATATGATCTCAAAGATTGACTTAGGGGAAAAGACACCCTTAAATTTGGCTTCGAAAATAATCTTATATACAAGGTACGAAATAAGCTTAGCATTGAATTGGACCTCGATTCTAGCCTCAAATAAGAATTTCAGGTAAATAGGACCGAGGCTAAATTTAGGCTAAAAAATTACCCTCGAAATCAAATATCAAGGGTAAATAACCATGAACTTCATTCCAGGCTAGTATCGATAGTACTAGCTTCAAAATAATTAAAAGCCAAATTTGTTGCTATAGAGGTACGAATATAGCCTCGAATATAAATAGTGGTTATAATAGAAGTTGTTTTGTCCTAGCTAAATAGGATATATGTTGGTTGTTTATTTTTTTAGGGTGATACTATATAGACTCATTTTTTTTGCTATTTAGACTCATATAGTCACACTAACGGAAAGCGTGGGCGTAGGTAAGGTATCACACCGACCGGAAGCGTAGGCGTGATGGTTTTAAGGATATCCGAATCATAAATACCACGCTCACGCTTTGCGTAGGTGTGCGTATAGTCCAAAGTACGTGTGTAGGTAACGTAGGATAGAGAGGGAATAGATGTGTAATTGGAAAAAATAGATCATGGCTAGGGAAGATGGGAGCGTGGGTATGTTCAGAAATTTTTATCTATGCCTTAAAATATTTGTTGTTGTTGACAACTCAACTTGGACCACTTCCTCAAATTGGTTTATATTTCACATCCTAGTTCTCGTGCAAGACACGGGTTTCATAAAATAATAAATTCAATTTTTGATAAATAAATAGCTTAAATTAAAATGTTTTATTCCACTAAGTTAGATTTAGTTCATTTACCTAGTACAAATTTCGTTGGAAAAAATCTTCTCGAAAATTTTCCGTAGGTATTGCTACCTTATTTTTGTGTCGGTCGCAATAAAAAAAATTAAACCCCATGCGTACGCGTATGAGTGGTTAAAGAAACCAAATGACCCAACACAAAGATTGCGTGCCGATGACTAACTTTGCCAAATTTAACACTTATTCCCTTTCTATCCTACATCACCTACACACGTACTTTGAACTATACCCACGCATACGCAATGCGTGAGCGTCTGTATGAATTGGATATCCGTAAAATTGTCACGCCCACGCTTTATGTAAGCGTGACCCATACCCACGCCCACATTATCCGTATGCGTGACCCTATGAGTCTAAATAGCAAAAAAATGAGTCTATATAGCCAAAACGTTTTTTTAAAGGTATATTTAAGGGTAAATAACTTCGAATTTAACATCAAATTTAGAATTTTTTTCTGAAGTAAGCCTTTTTTAAAAAAAATTCTCATTCTACGCTCGTTTTGAAACTATTTCCCGATATAGGCACTCTTGGGAGGGTCGGATTTTTTTCACGTACGAGAGACGCTGGTTTTCCCAGCGTCTCTCATCCGAAGCTGATTACTTTAAAAAAAATAACTTATGTATAAGAGACGCTGAGAAAAGCGTCTCTTATACGTGGGGTTAAAAAATCAGTATTTCAGTGTGAGAGACGCTACACTTACTTTTAAAAAAAAAAAAGTCTCAGCCCCTTTAACTTCGTCGATGCAACCCCATCCTCTTCGGAGCATCTTGCTTCCCTCCAGACGGAGCCGCGAACGACAGTCCCTCGAAGAAATCAGCGTCCACAGAGAAGCTACGGAAGTGGCTGATTTGAGGCGGAGGCTTATTATTTTCGCCGCTGGACTCCTCGGTTGGAGTGGGGAGGTCGAGGTCGGAGACGTCGAAGAGGAAGTCGTCGGGGAAGCGGGAGAGGGTTTCGGAGTGGGAGCGACGGTGGTGGGAGGGGCGAGTGGGGCTGAAGGATGGAGGAGGGAACTCCGGATTCATGGCTGTCGACGGAATGATTTGGGAATTTGGACAGAGAGAGAGGAAGGAGATGACCTGTGAGTTTTAACCCCAGCCCCTTATTAATTTTTTTTTTAAAGTAAGTGTAAGAGACGTTGGGAAATACTTATTTTTTAACTCCACGTATTAGAGACGCTGGTTTTAGCAGCGTCTCTTATACGTGGGGTTAAAAAAAATATTATACCAGCGTCTCTTATACATAAGTTTTTTTTTTAAAGTAATCAGCTTCGGATGAGAGGCGCTGGGAAAACCAGCGTCTCTCGTACGTGAAAAAAATCCGACCCTTCCAAGAGTGCCTATATCGGGAAATAGTTTCAAAACGAGCGTAGATCGGGAATTTTTTTTTAAAAAAGGCTTACTTCAAAAAAAAATTCTCAAATTTAATCCAAACTATCACCATTATAGAATCACTTTATCCATATATTATTTCCTAGGTACACTCAAGGGTAAATACCCTCAAATTTAGCCATATATATAACCATGAAGAAATTCAAATAAAAGCATTTAATATATTATATATAACATTTTATATCAAACTGCTACATCTGTATAAATGAACTTTCCAGCACCAAAACCGTAAAAGTAACTCATTTTTGTGAATACATAATCTTATAAGAAAATTACTTAAACATTCACAATATGGTCATATACAACAATATAACCTACTTTTCCTACCTCAAAAGTATGTTGTCATTTGCAAGACAATCATAATAAAAATGTATTTTACAAGGTCAGCCAAGAAGAAATCAAATTTCAAGTTAATGAAGATATTAGTTAGAGTTGGAGGTTCCAACTGAATTTCCTTGAAATCTAAGAAATTGCTCCAGAATTTTCATCTGAAATTGATGTTGTTGTTGTTTCTGTTGATTCATATGCTCGACCAAGGTTGTTCGAAGCTCTTGAATCTCATCTTCTAAGGATTGAACTTGAGTCTCTTGAAATGCTTGTGAGGATTGTGTTTGGATAATAAAAGCGTTGAATGTCCTAGTGCGAATAAGAGCTTTACCTTGTTCTCCCAAAGCAAAAATCTTCTTATTTTGAAGACCATCACATGTTTCAATCCTTAATTCTGTCTCATGTAGGCTAGCATTGGCTTCTTCAGAATCAGATGCACAAATTTGAGTGTTAGATAAAGTATCAAACTTTTCCTAAGCAATGTAAATGCAGAAGTTAGAAAAAATCAGCAGATAGTGAAAAAATAGAAAAAAGAAAGATATTTTATAGTTTTTGGAATTTCCATGTGCACAAGGCTATATTTTGAATAAGTGTTTGTTGAGCGTGGAACCAATTCAAGGTTAGATATTCACCTTTTGTTAGGATTATGGATTTTAACAAGCATAAGTAAGAAATTAATTTAGAGAAGTTATTGATATTTACAAGCATAGGATAAGAAACTGATTTAGAGAAATTATGAATATTGACAAGCATAGAGTAAGAAACTGATTTATAAACTACTTCAACAAACAACTATATATAAAAACTTGACAGTAAACTATAGAATCAATTAAGCTGACAATACATAAAATCATAAGAGATGCTAAACACCAAAAAATACTTGACAATAAACTACTTCAACATACAGGAGACAGAATACTTGACAGTAGACTTTACAGATGATAACAAAGATTAGCATGGATATTCACAAGAGAGCCCATCACCAAAATCATAAGAAATTGCTTGCAAGCTGCAAAACAATGCATGCAACATTGAAATGTAAATACACGCATTATCCAGCTATAAGCGTTCAAATATCAATGAACTCTCCAGATTCCAGAAAATAATCAGTCATGGAGATCGACAAATTTTTGTCATTACTGTCTGATCCATTGATGCAATTCAAAGCAGCCTTGCGACGCAAAAAACTACTAGCAAACTCAATGGAACAAGCATTGTTTGGCATGTCAATGTAATCTGTGGTGATTCCTTACAAAAACCTACTAGCAAACTGAATGGAAAAAGCTTTTTCATTATGAAAATATGCAGCAAACTCAATCCATTAGCTAAAAAAAGCAACAGGGTGTATGCAACAAACTCAATGGAACACATTTTCATTATGCAAATCAAGACATGTAAGTGCAACAATATATAATCCAATCGAAAAATAACAATTGACAACTAATATCATACTAACTACAAGCGTCATTGAAAAACTGCAGTAGATAGAAAAAAATGGAGCAAGACAATAACTAATATTATACTAACCACAAGTGCAACTGGTATTGTCCCTGTCCATGTTCCACCATCCATTTGCCAATACTTTCGAACCATATCAGGGATCTTAAGTCTTTTTCTAATTTTTTTCTCCTTGTACCATAAAAAATAGCTATAAAACTAGAATTATATGAATTTAAAATAAAATAAGTTTGGATGTGGACTTACAATTCATATGAGTGGTCGATTTGCATGACCCCCCTCAATAAATCCCAGAATCAATAGCCTTTTTTGTGGACCTGTTTAGCTTATTTACAACAACTTGTTTCACCATATCAAGGTCGGTTTTCTCTTATTATCAATATTTGCCCATAGTTGCTTAGTTACAAAGTCGGTGTTCTCTTGTAATGCTCAATCCGGCTTGATAAAAGAAAGTCTTCTTGATAAAAGACTGTCCAATAGAAGAATTTTTTAATTGAAATTTAATAAGACACTATTAGTTATTCAGTTTTTTTACAAAGAAAAGGATGTGTAATGTAATTACATAATACATCATACAAAGATGAAATTCACACCAAACTCTTCAAACCATAAATCCTTAATATTAGGATCTACTATTCTGTTACTTATCGAGGTTCCAGTGAAGTGACTTTGAACAATTTCTTTCATCTTTGAAAATGCTAGTTCACGAGAAAAATAAAAAATTTGTAAGTTGTTCAGTTTTTGAAGTAATTTATTCATTATAAAATATAATAATCACTAACCAGGCTTTTGGCGAAACCACCCCTACAAAATCATTTTTTCCAAAACTCGACGATGATTTGTCTACATTTGCAATCTCATTAATCGAAGTCGGAGCTGAACCAGTTTCATCTCCCTCAACCATATCATCCAACCCTTCCTCAAAGATATTGTCGTTTGACAATGGAGTGTTGGAAACAATTGGTGAATTAGAGTGTACTCACCCTATAGACACTAAATGCAAAGAAACTACACCTGGGACTAGTGGTGGCAATCGGGCGGATCAGGCGGGTTTCGGGCGGGCTATTTAAGGTTTGGGTCATTTTGGATTCGGGTCATGTACGTGCATGATAGAACATCAAGTCAGGTCGAGTAGGATCAGAACGGATTATAAGTTAGTCGGGTAAGTCGGGATATCGGGTCAAATTGGTAGGATTTTTTCAGATTTCGGTCTAATCGGGTTTCGGTCCCTTCGGTTTTCGGTTGAGCCCAATTTTTCCGTTTCGGGTTAAATCGGATTTCGGGCTAGTTGAAATTTCGGGTGAATCGAGTTCATACGCCGAGACTGATTTTAGTTAAATCGAATTTTGATTGATTTCGATTTTTCCAATTCGGATTGAATTGGCTTTCGGCATGTGACCAGTTTCAAGTCGTGTTATCGGGTCAAATTGGAATTCGAATAAATACGATTTTGCAAACGAAAGCCTAAGACACCTCGAAAACCAAATGCTTTTTTCAAGTAACAAAATTAAAATGAAATAACGGTCATGTGACCAGTTTCAACCCGGAACCACAACGTTTTTTTTACATCTTAGCTATGCTATTAGACCTGGCAAAAATCGACCCAACCCACCCGAAAATTATTGGGTTGAAACCCGATAATTTTCAACCCGAACCCGATTCCAACCAGAAACCTGTCAACCTGTTAATCTTCGGGTTGGATCGAGTCCGGGTCGGCTCAACCATACATATTGCGACAAGTTAGAGAGTTATGACTAGTTCGGTATTTAGTGCTACTTGAAAAGTTTGAAGTTGAGATTGGATGTTACCCCCATGGTCAAACATATCTAATAGGCACTGAAGCCAAGTTTCATTCCATTCCGACACCGTTTGCGCATCGTTTTGTCAAATTCGGCCTTAAGCCCATTTAAGGCCTTTTACGACCTTTTAGCGTTTACGCATAGTTTCGAGACTCGTTTTGTGTGAGCGAGACCTTATTGTGAATATATATGCCTAATAACACTAAGTTGTATAATTTCTTCAAACATAATAAAAAAACGATGTTGTTGACCATACATATAGCGACAAGTTAGAGAGTGATGACTAGTTTAATGTTTAGAAAGGAGGTGTTACTTGAAAATGAAAAGGTCTTGATTTTGAGTTACCCACATGGTCAAATATATCTAATAGACATTGAAACCAAGTTTCAATCCAATCCGACATCGTTAGAGCGTCGTTATAATGTTCTTAGTTAGTTATTATTATTTTTAAGAATCTTTTAGTTTTTTTAATAAAAAGACAAAAGTGAATCGTTCGACCCGTCAGGTCAACCCAAACTTGAATCAAACCCGAGCGAAACCCGAAAGTTGAAATCCGATGGACCCGTGACACGATGGTCCCGAACCCGTTTTTGACCTGAACCCAAACCCGACCCGATCGACCCGTTTGACAGGTCTAATGAATATGATAGGTTTTATCTTACTAATAAAGGCTCATTTGCAAAAATACCCTGGGGGGTAACTAACAAAAATGCCCAAAGCATTTTGGATATTACTGCAATATCCAAAATGTATTTTCTTTTCACTTTTCTTTTTGAGTTGGAAAATCAAAAAAAAATTATGGGAAAAGGTAAATGAAAATGCAATAACAATATAATAATGAGGTGAAAAAAGAAGAAAAGAAAAATGGAATTCGGCAGGAAAAGAAGAAAAGAAGAAAAGAAGAAAAGAAGGAAAGAAGGAAAGAAGAAAAAGTGTCCAAATCCGTACATGTGTCAGGAATTTTTTAAACAAAAAAACGGCTGAATTGGGAAAGCTGTCAGGAACTTCGACGATCAGCCACACAAAATTTCTGACATCCGTACGGAACACTGTTCACCCGTTCCAGAATGAATCTCAGCCACATAAAAAGTCCAAGGCGCCAGTTGTTCCCGCCAAATTGATGGAAGGTCACTTAGAGAAAAAATTTGCTCGTAAATGAATGTAATTTTGCTAATCTTAACTTCATCTTCTTCATTAAGTGTGTTTCTTTCTTTCACTCCATCTTCCTCATTAAAGTTTCTTCATATCCTATCGGCCATTTGTTTTAATCTCTTGCTTCATTCAATTTTCTTCATATCCTGCCATATAGAAGAAGGAAGGAATGGGTAAGTTTCTATATTAAATGCAAACGGTTTGTGTATTGGTAGCAATAAATGACCATGTTTTTTCTTGTTTTGGCTTGTTTAGGTGAAACATATATCCTCTCCTTAATTTGTGGAGGCAATTGGAAGGTAGAGAATGAGCAATGGGTGTATGAAAACCCTAAAAAAACAAAGGCTTTGATGGTCAATGATGAGATCAAATATGAAGGGCTTCTGAAAATGGTGGAAGAAAAGCTTGACATAGATGTTAAGAGGTTTGCCTTAAAGCTGATCTACATGCCTCCAAAAAACCAAAATCTTCCTCCTTTCGATATTTGCGATAGTGATGATATAGATGCTTTTTTCTTCTTGAACATGTTAACATGCAAAGATAGAATATGGTCAATTCCTTTGCATTCTGTGCTGGAGCATATATGTATTGGTTTAGATGAAAACCCTAATGTAATTCCAAAGGAAGAAGAAGAGATGATGGATGTTGAAGGTAGTGCACCTCAACCTTTCTCTCAGACTGAAAATGTTGGTGGACCTTCTTACCATGTAAGAGTCCTAAAGAGAATGTCAGATCACATGCTACACAACATAGTAGATGATGAGCTGAGAGAAGAAGAAGATGTGTCAGGATCTTCTGATAAGCTCGTCAGGATATATTTGGAAGGTGGAGGGCAATCAAAGAAACCTAAGAAAGGCATTGAACCTGAGGTTGTGTCACTAATCAGTGACGATGAAGAGGAGGATTTTATTATGTCTGCAACCAAGCGACAAGGTTTGGACCTTGTCAACCTTTCTGATGTAGAATTTGATGATGATCATGTGAAGGTTGAGGACTATGAATATCTGGGAGGAGATGATGAGGAACATCAACAAGGATCTTACCACTACGATGTTCCTGCTGATATTGAAAATTTGGAGGAAGAAGAATTGTGCTCTAACTCTCAGCCATTGGCAATGAAGGTTGGAGATGTCTTTCCAACGAAGGAGGAGGTTCAACGGGCTTTGGTCTCATTTATTGTGGAGAAATGTGTAGAAATGCGTGTGAAGAAGTAAGATAAGACCACTTATGTTGTGGAGTGCAAAAATGGAGGAGCATGTTCATTTGCCTTTCGTGCTTCAACGAGGGGTGGTAAAGCTACTGGTCTATGGTGGGTCCGAAGGCTTGAACCAAACCATACATGTGCGATGTTGTTCAGGAATAATCACAGCAGACATGCCAATTCATCCTTCATTTCCAAGAGCATTCTTGATAGGTATGTATTGCTTCTGTCTTGTTCAAATATTTAACATGAAGGGATAGAGTGTGAACTGTGTCAGGATGTTTTTGAACACATGTAACAGGTTCAAAGGTCGCAAGGACGCACCAAGGGCAAACGAGATACATGCTGTCATGAAAGAGCTAGGAGTCGATACCAGTTATTCCAAAGCAAACCGAGCAAGACAAAAGGCAGAGGACATCATTCGAGGGTCTCCCGAGCAAGGTTATAGTCAACTTCACTCATGGCTTCATATGTTGAAAGAAGTCAATCCTGGATCATATACAAGCTTAATATTGGATTCTCAAAACCGGTTTAAGTACTGTTTCTGGGCATTGGGTGCTTGTATCAGGGTTGTTCCTCAATTGAGAAAGGTAACTTTTTAAACTATATCTTTTATCTGTCCAGATAAATGGTAGTGTGTGGAGGGATAAAGGATAAGGAGTAGAGGGATATGATGTCAGAAGAATAGATATAATTACTTGTCGGGATATATTATAGATTATGACAGGTTATATGATGTATCAGGTGATTTGTGTTGATGGAGCACACTTGGGAGGGAGATTCAATGACCATCTTCTTCTTGCTACTGCCCAAGATGGAAACAAACAGATCTATCCCTTGGCTTTTGCTGTAGTAGACAATGAGAATAAGGATTCTTGGTCCTTCTTCTTTGAAGAGTTGAAGACGGCTGTTGTAGCAGATAGTGTGGATGTGGTTTTTGTGTCTGATCGTCACCTTGCTATTAAAGCCGCTCTGAGAAAAATTTACCTTCTTGCACAACATGGATATTGCATTTATCATATGCTGCAAAACTTCAAGCAAAAGTGCAGTTGGGCAGGTTTGCAGGACCAGTGGTTTAAGGTTGCAAAAGCGTACACCGTAGAAGAGTATAGGACTGAGCTTCAGATCCTTCAAAACAAAACTACAGTTGTGGAAAATCTGGCTCTCAAAGTGCCTCTTGAAAAGTGGTCTAGGGCATATTTCACAGCTGAGAGGTACAACATCATGACTACAAACAATGCAGAATGTATAAACAAGGTGTTTAAACAGGAGCGTACCTGGCCTATTGTAGCATTGTTTGATGTTATATTACTTACCTTTTCCACCTGGTTCTGTGAAAGGAGGGAGTCGGCTAATACATGGTGTGAGGTGACTACTAGGGCAGTGACCAAGACCATTGATAATAGGTATGAGACATCTGTGAGCATGAGCATCAATAGGCTTAGTGATATTGAAGCAGAGGTGACTGATGGAAGGAACAAGTACGAGGTGAATCTTCGCCAACAACGATGCCAATGCAATGTCTTTCAGAGAGATCGGATTCCTTGTAGGCATGCTTTGGCATTAGCAAAGGACAGGGGAGTTGACATTTCTACTCTTGTTAGTCACTTGTACACCAACAACACCTTGAAAGAAGTTTACAAGGAAACCATCCATTTGATCCCTCCACCCAACCAATGGGATGTTCCACAATCAGTCTCCTCTCTTCCTTGTTTGCCACCACCATGGAAAAGGGGACCTGGAAGACCAAGGTTGAATAGATATAAGTCTAGGTGGGAGAGGCCCTACAAACGAGTGTCCACGAGATGTGCAAGATGTGGTATGCCTAGCCATACTCACAGCACGTGCTACCGGGCTGCAAGGGGAGGACAGGCAAGTCGAAGACCATAGGATACAAGGGTAAGACAACAAGGTTCTAACTTTTTGGTATGTGAACAATGCTAACTTTTTGGTAAATGAACAATTGTAACATCAATCCCTCCGAAAATGATGTTATATCCTGACAGTACAACGGTTTTATCCTGTAACACTTAATTTCATATGTCATATTATTTTGGGTTGGATGTTGAAATTCTGTTAGTATGAATGTTTAAATGCTTTTTTTGTTTGCTTTGTTAAGTTTTATTTTGTTTTCCCTCCGTATATTCTGTTTTATCCTGTCACACCTCAAATTTACCATCCCGCCACCTAACTCCACATAATAAATGCAGTCAAATTTGCCTTTACTCTGCACTAACGTCAGTACTTGTTTTCAAGCGAAAAGGAGTCAAACACATTTACGTACCCAGAACATTTACTTACCACATTTACTCAGTTTTGTTGAAATTTTTCTTATATATAAAGGCCACTCTTTCTCATTATCGAACATAACTCATTCCTTTCTTTCTCTACTACCAAGCCTTTGTTTCTCTCTTTCTCTCAACTCCTTCATGGCTGCTTATCACGTCGTAGACCCATTTCTCGACGAAAATTACCAAAGAACAAGTTTTTTCGTCACAATGAAACAGTCATACGTTCATGGGGACTGCCGTCTATGTATTCCCATTGGTCATGGAGAAAAGTTCTTGAAAGACTTCAAGAGCTGTGAAATAACACTTAGAGTTGGACTTCAGACTTGGAAAGTTCTTCTCAAACACCACAACAATGTCTACCGCTTGGGCAAGGGTTGGAGAGCTTTTGTTCAAGACAATAAGCTCAAGTACAACGATGAGTGCCTCTTCGACCTACAAACTGCGGATTCCAATGGTGTCGTGTACGATATTGAAGTGTACAACTATTGATGTTCTCTCATTTCATGTTATTTCGTTCATTTCAGTTTCCTTTTCTCTGTTGTTTCCTTCTATCTTGTATTGTGTTTCCATAAAAGAATTTAATGAATTTGGTATTACTTTCCATCCACCCTTTCTGTATTATCCTGTCATATATTCACTTTCATCCTGACTATGATGAATGCAACCACAAACTACAACTTTTAATCCTCAGAAGTCACACTGAAGAAAGATAGTTTTTCATTAAAACAGAATATTAAAGCATAGAAACTGAAAAGCAGACATAATAGTACTTAGATCACAAACTAGAACATATCCCGCCACACTTTCCCGGACATCCTGACGAGCTACATAAATTACATAACATTAGAGTCTTCATCTCCATGGTGTGGTATGTCGAGACCCGGGGGTAAGAAGTCACGCCTCCACCTCTTGGTGAGCTCCAAGGGGTGTTCAGCAGTGAGAATGAAGATTTTGATTAGAGCAACGGACCTTGCTAGATCTGCAAGGGCATGGGCATCACGTGAGTGCTGCAAGGCTCTTATAGTGTTCCTCCCTCCATGAGTATGAACCATCTCAAAGAAATAATGTTCATGATGCTGGCGGTTGTTGAGGTTCCAAAGCTGTCCTCTTAGCCAATTGATGTCCCTCACACTATCTGCCGCTCGAGCCCAATGTTCGCAAAGACCACCTTCATAGATGTGGCTCGTCACACTGGTCATTCTTCCGCTGCTGGGGACAAGGGAGCCACCATGGTAAACTTCACTATAGACTCTTGTGAAATCCATAGCGCGATCCATATTTTTGATAATTTATGGACTGAGAGCATGACAATATTCGGTAGGAAACTATGCTATTTATAGACTTCAAGTGTAACACAAAATGAAGGCGGGGTTATTTTAAAATTTGAAATTTCAAAATCAAGTTTGAAAACTTTATCCTGACAACACTCTTATTTCACCCTGACACTTTACAACTGGTACACTTTGAATTGTCATAGCTGGTACGGATAAGACTAGAAACTTGCATTCAACCTAGAAATTTGTTGGAAGTGTAACACAATATGAAGGCGGGGTTTTTTAAAAATTTGAAACTTTTATACGATTTCGAAAACTGTTTCCTGGCAATATTACTTTTTCATCCTGTCACTGTGCAACTGGTACACTTTTGCAATTGTCACATCCTAACATTTTGAATTGACATAGGTGGTAGGGGTAAGACTAAAAAATTTCATTCAAACCACAAATTTGTATTACAAGCAAGCCATTGTTCCAGACCAACATAGGTCAACAAAACCAAACCAATATTCACACTAACCACACCGAATATTCAGAAACATAAAACACAACACAAACCATTATTCTTACTGTGTAACAACGTCATCAACATTATTCAACCTACTCACCCATTTGTCACCAACCATGCTGGTAGCAATGTCTAATCTGTGCATGTCGATTGTCTTGTCCGAGATTTGGGAGAGATCATTATTTCCAAAACACAACCACTCAATGTACTTCACAGTATATGCACCACAATCACCCCTGTAAACAAAAACAAGCTTTAGTAACATATTTATAAAGTGTGGAGGGTAAATAACAGAAGGGTGGAGGGATATATTACCTTCTCTTATTCTGTGGTAAGCCTTCAATCCTTCCTTCATAAGCCACACTCGTCCTTGGCACACTCTTCCTTGCCAATCTCTTCCTAGGGACCTCCTCCTCCTCAGACTCTTCCTCCTCCTCCTCCTCAGAAACAACATCTTTCTTCACTCTCTTCCTTCCCATCCTTTTCTTGGTGATCTCCTCCTCCTCTGCAACAAAGTTCCTTCTCTCCAGCCTCTCAAACCTCTGACAAACATCAGCCTCCAACTTGTCAAACTTCATGAACAAAGCCTTCAGGACATCTCTGCTAAGACCTTGATCCCCAGTGGATTGTCCTTGAGTTTGTCCTTGGTCTTTGAAGAGGTCCTCTACTTGTGTACGCTCACTGTCCTTGGTCTTTGACATAAACTCAGATGTGATCTGGTCAAAGAAGAGGTCCTCTACTTCATCTGAGAATGTGCAACCATTAAGCAACTCCTTCTCAGATTCATCTGCAACAAGTAGAGGCAAGACTTCAAGACCTTCTTCTTCAAAAGCCAGCCTTAGGAATCCATGCTCATGGCATTGGGTTGCAGACCAACGCACTCCTCTAGGGATTTGGGTCTCACTAATCTTGGAGGCAAACTTGACTCCAACAGACTGTACACACTCCCAAATCCACACCTACACAAACAAACAAACAAAACCATTAAATATATATCCTGTCACACTTAAATATATATCCTGTCATAAATGTACTACTATACCTGAAACACCACTGACATCCCTTGAAGGTTGTATGGTATCCTACCACAATCTGAGACTTTGATAGACTTCTCCATGGATATCATTCTTCTTGCCATTGATCTGGTCAGTGCCTTGTGCAGCTCCATGTAGGCAACTCTTCCCCATGGATACCTCCAGAACTTGTCAATTGTTTCCACTAACCTCACATGTTCAGCTTTTACAAGTCTCTTCTTATCACCTCCAAGAATTATCCCTTCCACAATCAGCAAGACTGCTAACTTGAACTTGTGGTTGTCCAAGGCTTTGTGCTTCATGAACCTTTTATAAAGGTCTTGCACTGAAGTTTTTGAACCATCAGGACCACCAAAAAAATTGTCCATCACTTGGTTGTCTTGCTTCCTAGATGATTTTATCTCCTTCGGAAGAGGGCCACAATTCAAGCCAGTTATCAAAGCAAATTCTTGCAGTGAAAATCTCAATGGCTGACCAGCAATCTCATACCATGTCTCCCACTTCTTTTCACTCTTCAACTGCTTGAAGAAAACTGAATGGACGGTTTGAGAAGAGAAGGTCACTTGATTGACCATCTTGACAACATCCCCAAAGGGGCTGCCACAGATCCTTCTCCAGTCTTGACAAGTCAGCTTAGACTCAATATCTTTCAAATATTTCCTCCTGCAGTTGATATTTACACGTCCATGCAATGCATCTCCCTTGTAGTAGGAATACATCACCTGAAGAAACATAAGATGACAGGAAAATATTAGTAATAAGTCAGGATCCCAGGAAAAAACTGTCACGACACAGTCAAGAGTCTGTCAGGATAACACATAAGCTACACAACCAAAGTTCAAGTGTAGGGAAACAGATAAGAATATGTCAGGACACAGTGAAGAGTCTATCAGGATAAAACTAAACAATCTAGAACAAGTGAGGAGAAGAGGATGTACATGCATTTCCTTAAAAACTGTCAATATTCAGATACTGAAATCCAAATACTTCCACTACAGAAACTGGTTCACAATGCATATGACAGGAATTATTTTAAGATGTGTCAAGATTCATAATACACATGAAGAACTGGAATTCCTTATAAACTATCCAAATACATCCAATGTACATGCATTTCCTTAAAAACTGTCAATATTCAGAAACTGAAATCCAAATACTTCCACTACATAAACTGGTTCACAATGCATATGACAGGAATTATTTTAAGAGGTGTCAAGATTCATAATACACATGAAGAAATGAATCTACATAAACTGGTTCCACTCCTGAATGCACATAAGCTACACAAAAACAAATTGCAAATGTCTAGACACAGACAACAGGATGTCAGGACAAAGATAACTGTATGCCCGGACACAGTAAGGAGTATGATAGGATCACCCTAAACAATAATCAAAGTATTCACAACTTTGTTCTCAACTCCAATTACAAGTGAAAATTCCTCTGGGAGAATGTCAAATTTACATGCATTTGCTTCAGTCAACCCTAAATTCACCAATTTCACTCATACACTCGAATTGAAAATCAAAATATCACAAATTTCACTTACATTCTCCTTAAAAGGCAGATGCTCCATGATTCTCCATTTGTCCAAGAGATTCAATACCTCCTTCTTCTGGGAGACTGGTCTCTCCACTTCCGGCGCCGACTTCGCCGACGACCCCTTCTTAGATTTGGGGGTTTTCTCGGTTTGCCTCTTCTTTCTCCCTTTAGAGTCTCCCTTTGAGTCTCTCTTTCTTTTCTGGGGTGCGGAAGCTCTAGTAACGGGGGCCATAACTACAGCGGTTGCGAGGGAGAAAGAGGGAGAAAAAGGGAGAAAGACAGAGATAGACGGAAGCGAGGCTAGCGAGGTTGCGAGCGTCGATTTCGTGTGAGAAATGGTGAGGATGAAGGTTGAACGAGAGGGAGAGAGTGAAAATGGTGAAATTTTGAAAATTTGGTGAAAGAAGGAAGAAGACTGTGAAAACGAGAGAGAAGTTGAAAAGAAAATGGGGGAAATGGTTGAAATGATTAATGGAAGTTAATTATGCTTAAGAAAGTAGTTAACGTTTTTTAATTTCAAAACCGTCATTATCCTTTTCCCTTTTCTTTTCTTTATTTTCCTTTTTTTATTAATTTATTTTTCCTTTTCTTGTTTTTAAAGTGTTTATTATATAATTTAATTTCCTTTTATTTTGTATTTATTAATTTCATTATCCTTTTTCTTAATTTCAGATAATATTAAAATAATCATTTCAGTTAAAAAATATAAAGATAAATGAAATTATAATAAATCTTTTCTTTTTAATAGGAAAAATATTTTTTTGGACTATTATATCCCTCATATGGATATTACAGTAATATCCATATGAAATTGGGCATATGTGTAATATTGGTACAAAAACTTGGGTATTTGCGATATTATATTCTACTAATAAAAGTGTAATGTTTAATTGAACATGAGTACATGACTGATATTTTGGACCCACCATCATAAAAAAATCTCTAGTTCCCACCAAAAATAAATGATAAAAAAAATTCTCTAGTGTTGAATCGAACTCTAGTTGAATGAGATTGTGGGAATTAAGAGTCTTAGTCGTTAGTTATTGCCAAGTTGTCAACTAGTAATCTATGTTCTATATCACATTACCATCTAGGATATATATTAATTTTATTAAATAGTCAACACAATATAATAGCATTTTTTTAATTTTGTATCTTATAATGATTTTACATCTTCCTTCGTTCATGTCTTTATATACACATCAACAAGCTCTGTTTTTTTTTAAACATGTCGATGTGGGAAGAAAATATTTAGAAGGAACTCATGTACATGCTATCAATATTACTTCATTTCCTTGGTCTTACCCTTACATGATTAAGAATGCAGAGTATATTAACTACTGTTTAGGTAAATAAATTCCTTTTATAATATAGTGTTAAGGTAAGTATCTTATCTATATAAAAGTTGGCTATCCATTGCCAAAATTGAATGAAATTGGTACCAATTTAATGCATTACTCATTTCTTAATCACCTCCTATTGGACTTTTTGACATGTATTTAAATATCTTTCTTATATCCCTATGTTATATTTATTTATAGTCTACTTGATTAAGTCACAAATTAAATTAATGTGTGAGCTTCTCTTATGACAATGCAAACTTATTCTAATATTATGTTTTAAAACTACTTCAAACATAAATATAAGGAAATAAAAAATACTTATATTTACAAATATTAATAAATTTGATAACAACAACAACATATTAACAAATAATGTATAACTATATTAAATCACATATGAAAATTCGTAATTTTCTTGCGCGGAGCGCAAGACCCGTATCTAGTATTAACAAATGTTTAGACTATCGATATATATTATTTCCTTCATTAATTACGCATATGTGTATTTTTTTGAATTAGATTAAAGGTTCCTATATAGACAATGTGTATTTTAAATTCCTTTGAAGCCTATATTGTACTTATAGAGTATGAATTTTATTGATTATTGTTAATATTATGATATCTATGGTTTCTTTCTTCAGATTTCACTTTAGAAGAGGCTTTAGTATCCGATGGGCTCTTGTCATCAGATTAAGAGAACTCAGAAAAGTTTAGAACCTTAGGCGATCAAGGTTAGTAAAGCATATCATTCGTATGAAAACATGAATTCTGCAATATTTCTTAATTAGGGTATTGAAACCAAGGTTGCAATTTTAAATTGGCTACTTAGTTTATTATAATGTGGGAGAAAGTAAAAACTAAAATTTATAGTGAAAAAAAACATCAATAAGGATGTCCGATTTAAATTTTGCACGGTGCATTTTTATATACTAATTTGCTTTACATAATAAACGTTTTAGTATAATTAAAATTTGTATTATTCAAGTTCAATCTCCCTATTAAGTATTTTTCAGGTTTTATTTTTGATGCAGGAAATGGAGTAGAGATGGTTGAGAAGATGATGTGGTAGCTTTTTTAGATCGTTGATTCTTTTCCCTAGACTGCTAGTGTCTAGAATCTAGAATTTAGACTTTTTTAAGAGTGTGTTTAGACTTTTTACTTGTGGTACTTTGGCTTTGTAGTCTTCGTAACTCTTTTCTGCAGGATGCTTGATTATATACACTCTAGTTTAATTTTAATTGAATTAGTTAATGAAGTGGTGCTACTAGCATTATACATGAAATATACCTCCAGTTAATTATAATCTGGTTTGGGTGGTTCACGTTCAGGTCGTTCCGGATTTATGTCTATTTGGGTTTGGGTCAATCCGGGTTCAGGTCGATTCAGGTTCAGGTCAATTCGGGTTCGGGTTGATTCGGGTGCGGGTTTATCCGGGTTCAGGTCGTTGTCGGGTTCAGGATGTTCGGGTTTCAGGTTGGCATCAGACGAGCCTATTCGGATACAAGCGGGTTCGGTCCTTTTTTAAATCGGGTTATTTTTCCCTGTTCAGGTCAAATCCGATCGGGTCAGATCGGTTTCAGATTTTATTTTTATTTTTCGGATAACGGTTAGGTCCGGGTTCGGGCGGTCCAGACGGTTTTTTCGGATCAGGTCAGATTTTGCGAGGTCTACCTTGGACATTGTTTTCCAAAGGACTTTGGTTTCCTTCACCTTGAGGAGGAGTGGAAAACAGAAAACGTGCACATCGATCACGACTTGACACCATGGCAATAATCCTAAAAAAATATTTTTGACAAGTGATAAAATGTTAACACAAAATATATAAAATAATACACTTCACATGAGTTTTTAAAATTCATAGATATATCTAAAATACACAAGCAATCTGCAAAATACATTTATATCAAAGTTCAAGTATTATTTATAGTTGAAAACCAACTGCACAATACGCTTATTTAGATTCATGTATACCAACAGATTTATTTAGATTCATTTATACCCAACAAATATCCACAAGCAATCTGCACAATACATTTATACCCAACAAATATCCTCAAAGCAGTGCGATAACAAGCTCAAATTCTCATAGGGTTCGATCACAAGTGACAACTGTGGATCATATATGCACACCAACTACTATTCAGATTTATTTATAAATTACTCTGCATAAATATAAACCCAAGAAGTACTTCGTAGTAGTCCTGTGTATACCATATGCAATAACAAGCTCAAATTCTCATCAAGATTTTTATCTTACTACTAAGTGAAATGTGCTAGATTTTCATGTCAATCATATATGCCTTGGTTTTCATTCCGCCGGATTTTTATCCAAAATATCATACTTAACAAGTTGAAAGTAATACATCAATGAATCATGTTACAAATCAAAGTTTAGCACTCTAGACTCATTCTCATCCATCCATATTTTTCCTTTTTATAGAATAAGGTACCTATAGGCTATACCAAAATAAAACTCAAAAGGCACAAGTCATGGACACAAAAGAAGGTAAAAAAACAATATTATTGCAAATGTTTTTCCACAACTTTTAATTCAAAAATTACCAGAAGCAAAACCAACTGTAAATAAACATACAATTACTCAGAATATAGAGCAAGTATGAGAAGAGATACTGCAAGTCTGTAGAGAAATTTTAGAGGGGGTTTACCTTGTGGAAGGATACGTTGCAACAAAGAGTAAGAGAGACGCAACCAAATGGACGAAGTGGTGTCGGAGAGAACTTTTATTCTTCATCGACTGAGGGCTTGAACTTTAAAACATGTTAAAGAAGAAATTGAAGATAAGAGATCAGAATCAAGTATAAAATATAACAAAATCAGATATCAAACCTTGAGACTTCAATATATTTCAACAAATACAAAAGATATTTTGAAGGACGCATGATGATGATAATAGATCACATGAAGAAAAATGGTCCTAAGAAGGTATATGCATCACAGGAAGAAAAATCAGAAGCAATAAATCAAGACTTCAATATATTTTGATAAAAGAATGCATATCTGCATTACAACCTGAGACTCAAAAACTCATAAGCCACAAATCTGCATTAAAACCTGAGACTCAAAAACTCATAAGCCACAGAATTGCATTACGTACAACATGAGGCTCAAAAACTCTTGAACAACAAAAAAAGATTTAGGATTTCAACAACTTAACCTATGCTGGTTTATTAAGTTTAACACAAATAATTAGCACTAAGATTTCAAATATGTGTGTAGCTTTGGAACGATGCTGGTGTATTTGGAACGATGCACCTGAAATTGTGTAGCTTTGTTTGTGAGTGAACCCAATTCTCCATCTAGAAGTGTGTAGCTTCGTTTATACAAATCTCTGCCTGAAAAGTGAAAGCAAGCACTCAGTTGGGGGCAAGTGTGTAGATTGAAGGTTGAGGACAATATGGGAATTGAAGGTAGTAGAAGAGAAGCGTTGAGGTGGGAGAAGAGAGACAAACCTGGAGAGGAGGGGCAACCTGAAATCGATCAGCGATGCAACCAGAAGAGGAGAAACTGAAATCGACTCGGCAACGGAACCTAAAGAGGAGAGATAGTGGAGAGGAATGCAAGGGGAGAGGAGAGACTGAAATCTCAACATAAAGACACTATTTAGGGTTTCATAATTATATGACATACAGAAAAATTAGTATAAAAACAATTGGAGAGCTGAAAATTTTGAAAAACTGAGAAATATCTAGATTTCTGCCGCCAATCTTACTGTTTTCCAATTCATACGGAGTATATAAGAAATACCGATTTCAAAGTCAAATAAAAACATTGCAATGGTTTACCTGGAAAACTTATAAGTATTACAAATAGATAAGAATAGTGCAATCATCATCTTCTTCTTCAAACTCATCTTCGTTATCGATATTATTCCGATCATCCACTTCGGTATCTGTATCAGAAGGAAAATCATCCTCTTCATCATCATTTTCATGCTCATTCTTTTCTTCGGTGCTATCTCAATTATATTCACCCTCGTCGTCTACTTGATTTGGATCTAATAGGTCTCTAGGTAACTCATCAATTGATGCTCCGGTGAATTGATTTCCTTGAACACAAACACCACTATTCATGGATAATTTTCCATGACCACGCTCCTGAGTTTCAACTTTATATCCATTTATGTAGTACGATGGCCATGAAAGCACTTTTCTACCCGGTCCTCGAGCTAGACTATATATTAGAGATGTAATATCAGATCGAGGTTGATTCAATACCTACATTTGTAATATATATCCATATATATGTAAGATAGATATTTGTTTCCTCTCAAAAAAATCATATATCAAAACATAGCATGGCATATATAAAAAAAAATTAAAAGTGTTGATATAGAAGTACTTACATCATTTTTGAACCATGGTATAAATTGTTTGGCAAGATTGTTTTCACCATATATGGCCGATTGTTGAAACCGCCTGCATATGAAAAATACATGAATTATATAGAGAGAATACTTACAGACATATTGTATATATGTACAATTACTTACTCGATATATGGGTCAACTTCTATGCAGTTGAGAAAGATGTTAGTGTGTAATACACGCAGATCTTTTTCATCATTCATCCATAACACCTTATATTTTCCGCCAACACGACCTTGATAGTTGAAGATTGAAATTTGAGGGTAATTAACATCAAGTACTTGAACATCATTCCTAGAAAGGTTCCGTCTCTTGCAAAGGTCTTCAGAACTAGGATAATGCTTTGTGAAATTTGTAGTCTCCTCTGGTAAATATGCCTCGACTATAGATGCTTCTACGCATTTTGGGTTGCTCTGTTTTTGCTTCAAGGTAAACAAGAATCTTTCAAAAGGATACATCCACCAATATTTCACATGACATGCTAATCTTGCCTGATTGGGTGGATGCACAATGACATGCATGTTCCATGCAATAAAAAAAAATTGTGGGAATATTCTCTCCAACTAACATAATATGAGAGGCACGTCACACTCCAGCTGATAGAGACGTTGTTTATCTAGCATGGACGAGCATATAGCTTGAAAAAACAAACTCAACTATGTCAATGGACCCCACACTCCAACCGCTAGAAGCTCCTTGAAGCCTATTGGTAAAAGTCTTTGCATGAAAACATGACAATCATGACTTTTCATACCAAATAATTTTCCCTCATCTAAATGCACACAACGACCAAGATTAGAAACATATCCATCTGGAAACCTTAAGCCCTTTAAGCAATTAAACAACACCATTCTTTTCTCTTTACTTATGGTGCACACTAATTTTGGTATTGGACCATGATGATTGTCTTCAACTTCAAGCCCTCATCTTTTGCAGTAAAACCGAAGGTCCTTCCTTGCATTCAAGTTGTCCTTTGTCTTTCCCTTGGCATCCATTGTTTTGTAAAACACATTTTTAAAGACATTTTTCTCGATATGCATGACATCAAGGTTATGTCGAAGAAGAAGATGTGGCCAATACGGAAGAACCCAGAATATACTCTGCTTAGTAAACTTATGAGTATATCCATAACCTTCTGGTTTATGCAAAGGTGATTCCATGGCGGTCGACATATGTTGAAAACGCTCCCATATGTCATGGCCAGACAAATATAAAGAAGTGTATCATGATCAGCTCACCCACGAGTAAAATTTTTCTTATGCCTCAAAAAATGTGTGATCAAGTGGCAACATGCACCTGTGACAATCGAACCAAGAAGACTTTCGCCCATTTTGAAGTCTAACGATTTTGTATTCTCCATGAAACAAGGACAAGAATACATACCAACAGTGCTCCACCCAGATAACATACCATACGCCGGGAAGTCATTCTTAAAGGATCACACATCACAAAGTTTTCCTTTGTATAAGCATCATACGTCAAGACACCTTCATTCCACAACACTTGCAACTCATCAATCAAGGGTTGCAAGCATATATCAATTAACCTTTTTGGACTTTTAGGACCTGGTACGACGGTGTTCAAAAACAAATATGGAGATTGCATGCACAAATTAGGTGGTAGGCTATATGGAGTAACATCAACTAGTCATGTAGAATATGTTTTCCATTCATACCGAAAAGGGATAAGCCAAATATAGACTCAACCTCACGTTACAGACCTCTGCTGCAAAATCCGGAAAGGTACGATCCAAATGTTTCCAAGCTTCTGCATTAGTTGGGTTAGTCATGACTCCTTCTTGATCCGGTACGTACTCAGCATGCCAACGCATGTGTTTGGCAATTTCCTCTATGGCGTATAACTGTTGCAGACGCAAGATTAAGGGCAAGTATCCTAATACCCTCTCGGAATGAATTTTCCATTTTTTGTCAAATGCTCTTCATATCTTGAATTGTTACAAAATTTGAACTCTGTGATATGAGAATCCTCCTTCCAAAATAACTTGTAATTTTCTCGACAAATATGTATCTTTTGTACTAGCAATCCTAAAGCTCGAATCAACCTCTTAGCCTCATAAAAAGTTCTTGAAAAGGTTGTGGTTCAGTGGTAAGAGCTCCCCGACATCATGAAGAAGCCGATCAGACCCAGCTTGTGACAAGTAATAATCAGTCTTCAAATACATGAAATTGCTTACTGCAGACAATAATGTAATAGCACAACCGTGATACACTGGATGAGTTGCTACCCATAAGATCATGTAGAATCACCCAGATAAAAATGAAGAGTCATCATGGATAGGACTAGTTTTTATTGGTTGTGGCATATGGTCATGACCCTCATTAGCAGGATCAACTGAAGGGTCAATATTGAACCATTGGGGTGGAACAAAATCAGGTCCAACAACATAAAAAACCATTCTATGATAATGATTCAGATTATCAAATATATCCATTCCGACTCCAAAGAAATTGAGATCATGATGGTATGAGTTGGATGACTCATCTCTACCATAATCTTGAACTAAAGGTGTTTCTCCACGAACAGTCCAACAATAGTAGTTGTCAACAAAACCTTTTTATATAGATCAACGCACACGGTTTCCACATCTTGAAGTTTCTCATTCTTACACTTCACACATGGTCACCTAATATTCTCTTCATCCATCAAATGCACTTGCAATTTTGCAAAGTTGATGAATTCTTCAACCCCATCAAGAAATTCTTCATTCCAATCTCCACCCTTTCGAAGATGACGTATATACATCCAATGTCGACGACTATCCATCTAAAAATTACCAAGTAGGAAACTATTAGAAGCATCATGTTGTTGTCAAAGTAAAGATTATAGAAATACTATATAAGCTTTCCAAAATTCCAAAATGCTAATATATACCCATGAACATACCCTTGAGTATAGCCACAATAATAATAAAAACTAGACCTTTCTGCCTGTGCTATGCACGGGCCAAATGAATTTTTCTAAAATTATAAGATATTTTTATAATTGAAAAATAATTATAATATTTCCCATACTATAATTTTGTTTAAAGATTAGTTGTATTCAACTAATTTATTATCTTTTTTTGATAATATGTAAGGTGGTGTTTATAAAAACGTAAGTACTTTTTCTTAGGGTCGTAATAATTTTTATAGTCATATAATACCTATATTTTATCTATCCATAAACATATAATTAATATTTTTATAAGAAATTACTTATCTCTTAATAAATATTTATGAAAGTTTTGTATTCGGGTCTAAAATTGAATTAATAGGGATAATATATTTTAATTTTAATTTGTAATTTAACTTGAGCTCATAATCATACTTTTTTAATTTTAGTTTTCAACAAATTTTTGTTTTACTTTTTTCGTTGAAAATAGATAATGTGATGGAATTTTATATGATTTACATTATAAATATCGCGAAGTATAATTTTTCTATGAAAATTACAATAATTAGATTATATATGTGAAATATTTTGGACTACAAAATAAAAGAGGATAACTAATTCGAACTAAATTAATCATGCATGATTAATTTTCTTTTTGTGTACCATCTCTTCTTCTCGTTTTTTATTTGTTTTTTACTATCATATTGTTTAGATAAGTTTATTCCGATATGATAGTTTTTCTTTTGCAAATATATAATTTTTTTATTTAATACAGTAAAAATATCTATGCAAACTTTCACATTGGGCTTTTTTTGTGGGCTAAGCAAAAGCCCAAAATTATGATGAATACATTGATGAATATCTTTAGTGAATATTTTTCTCATACCCCAAAAATTATATATATTAGGATTAGGATAGCCACGAATACGCACTCAATTTTTGATTTCGAGACTAAGTTTCACCTTAAATCCCCATCTTTAAAAAATAAAACTGAGTAACAACAACATCGACCATGAATAAGCCCCTGATATATCATTACCATGGCAATGAAAGATATAATAGAGGTTATTTTCGATCCTATATTGGAGCATGTAACCTTAAGTTTAGCCTCAAGTTCATCTTTTCGTGACTATGTCAAAAAACCAAACATCAACCACATGACAAATAGTATACATAGCACTCTACCTTGGATTTACTTATTCTAAATAATAAATTAATAACACAAATGTTACATACCGATAATGAAGATTGTTGAATCCACCAAAACTATTTACATGCTACAATTTCTTTGAAACTCACCTAAAAAATGAAGAATGTTTGAGAAGAAAGATAATAGAAGGTGTTTTTGGGGAAGAAGAGAAT
Source organism: Oxyria digyna (assembly GCA_029168935.1). Lineage (NCBI taxonomy): Eukaryota > Viridiplantae > Streptophyta > Magnoliopsida > Caryophyllales > Polygonaceae > Oxyria > Oxyria digyna. The sequence continues at coordinate 57,292,028 of JAPVLV010000001.1, read as the reverse complement.
GAATATCGTCTTCAAAGAATTAGATTGGGTTGTTGAAGATTAAGTACGAAGTAGTTGAAAATTTATTGTTACATTTATTGCGCAAGATAGCCTTAAATATAACCTTCAATTGTATTGCCGGTGGATTCGTCTAGATCGTATCCGTTTGCGCCCGCCATTCGGAATCAGAGGGGAGGATGAGGATGAAGAAACCGTGGAATGGAAATGGGGAAACCTAAGAGAAATTGGGGACAGCGATACCTATTTAAACGGATTGAAAGCCCCGTGGAACCGTAACGCCCAGAAACGCCGAGGAGAGGAAGATGAAGTGAAGGTGAAAGGGAAACGGCCAGAGAAGGAACCGAAGAGACAAAGGGCGGATGGAGGCGTTGAGAAATTGGGAGAACTTGTAAAGAATCCATAAATGCAGCGTCAATCAATACCCACAGGAAAACGAGTGTGGAAACGTTAACAGCATGAAGAAGAAACGGGTGACACATTTCGGCCCATTGACAAATACAGGCCCGAAATTTAAGAATGGGTCCGGTCCCAATTGACATTACTGCACCAAAGCCATGAGTTTTTATATAGAGATAGATTAGATTAGATTAGATTAGATTAGATAGACGTTTGTTGCAGGAACAAGCTCATATTACGGCTGCTTAGTTATTGTTAACTGTACATATGCAGATGAACATAAAAAATCCATATAAATAAGAAAGGATTAACGTGTACGGTTGTACCTATGTAGAATCTGTGGCGGGTGGCGGTAAATTTGATAGGTTCTACGTAGTTTCTTATGAAGGATTATGTAGATCAAATCATATTATAAAAAAAGATCCGTTTTTTCTGTCTTTTGTGGATCCGGATTCTTAAATATTGATAATTGAACATGAACTTTCATGTGCTCTTCTCAATCAACTTATCATATCACCACTTGTATATATGTTTGTAAATTAAACGTTGCTTATCTTTTCGCACTTGTATTATACAGCTATCATTTCATATAATTACTGAAGATAATTTATCCTTGATATACTCATCTTTACTTGTTTAACAATCGTGTAAGAATTGTTCGGATTAGGGTTAAAAAACCTGAACTGTTTTAAAAATACTATTACATAGTTTTATTTCCCATTTTATACTTGTATAACCGAACAAAAATCAATCCCTACCCACTTCTTGCGAAAATGACATTTCTATTTTCCTTAGAAGTGAACCAACATTATTATATTTAAAGATATAATATCAGTAAATTTTTATAAAAGAAATACAAGTATCAATGATTCCAGGTCCCATTATTACATCATTCGATCAATACTAGCTCGCTATTTGTTGCATGCTTAAAGTCCAAGATATACATATGGATACGATAATTCGGATGTCCTTACACGCAGCACCACAAATTAAATAACTATAATATATATTTTGCTACATAAGTTTGATAAATGAAATAATTATTTTGAAGCATGGTCATATAGTTATTGGTGGGGACAAAAACTACGAGGACTAATTTTACAAAACACCGTTTATCATCTTTAATTATCGAATTATTTTTTGAAACTATCTGATATTTTTAATGAATGCGTTAAATTAATTTAAGTGGGATAATCAACCAAATAGCTGATGCATGGTGATACATAATATACACCGTTGATGCAAACAGATGGAGAAAATTTAGTTGAGAGTTGAGAGTTAATCTAATCCTAGAAGACTTCTTTTCTCTGCTGATAAACTTCCAAAGTTGTTATTCAAAGGATCTCAATTAGACGATAAGTTTTTTGGACTAGGATTGAAGGTTTGTAGTTAGGCCACGTTTGGTATGCTGTCTGGAATCAGAATCGGAATGGAAATGAGAATGAAATCAGGATTCAGATTAAATCATTCATGAAGCTCAGTGTTTGGTATGTTGTCGGAATGAACGATTCCTGCAATTATTAATAATAAATAATTATAATATTTTATTATTTAATTTAATAATAATAATAATCTTATTTATTTTAGCTTTAATAATTAATAATACTTATTATTTAACATAGTAATAACTTCTAAAATATAATAATACTTATTGATTATAAAATAATAATAAGTAAATAATGAAAATAAATAGATTAATAATTAATAATACTTATTATTTAACATAGTAATAATACTTATTGATTATAAAATAATAATAAGTAAATAATGAAAATAAATAGATTATTAAAATACTAATTATTAAATAATAGAATATTTTTTTATTATTAAATAATAGAATTTTTTTATTTATTAAATAATAGAATTTTTTTTTATTATTAAATAATAGAATATTTTTTTATTATTATATAATAAAATATATATAATTATCATTACTATAGTATATACATATTATTATATTTAATACTAATTATTATAATTATTCTAAAAATTAATAATATAACAAATAATAATTTATTATATTTATTATAATCTATTATTATTTATAAAAATAATTATTTTTATTCTAATTATAATTGTGAAAGATTGGAATGGATGATTACTCAAGTTTTTTAAAGGAATCAAGTGCTTCATAAAAGTTGGAATAATCCATTTTTTGGAATGACTTTTTTTTCCAATCTATGCCATACCCGTTTGATTCAGGAATCTATCATTTTCATTCTCATTTCTGATTTCAGAAAAAATCGTACCAAACGAGCCCTTAATTTTCGTGTAATTAAGTCGTTGATTTGTAATCTTGTAGTTCAATTCTTCAAAATTCAATAAGATCAACACACTCTTTGATTAACTTTGTAAACAAGCTAAGCGAGCCATCATCATTAACTACGAAATATTTTTGAAAAATTCACGCTCAGTTTTTTCTGAGAACATGGTATTTGTAAATATCGAAAGAGATTTATAGTGCTACTATATAGAATTGCATGTACTATTATCTTCATTATAATTACAATCATTCTATCATTAACATTATTACAACACAACAGAGAACCTTGAAACATTTTAACTTCCGACTTACTAATTCATTATTAAAAGCCTGGACCTAATAGATTCATTGTGACTTGTGAGTGCTATACTAATGTTATGTACGTGTCCCACCATGATGACGTGTGTACGCACAATTATTAATTCTTCAGTGTTGTTGTTTTGTACTATTAATGATGCTTGTGATTGAGAATCATGTCATGGGTATAATTATATTTAAGTAACTAAATAAACATGGGCACTAATCATATACTTATTGAATAATAAGGCGTGATAACGATTATACGCGTTATTTGTGACGCTTATGATTGTTGGAACGTTTTGATTCCCCATTTTTCATGTACGTTTTAGGTTCTGACGTTGTGTATACATGGAAGTAGCACCACCTTATGGTCCACATCCGAGAAAGAGTTAAGATCCAATGAATAAGGCGAAAATAGAATATTTGAGAGAAAAAGTAAAAAAATTGATGATGAAGGAAGGAAGGAAGGTTTTAGTTTTCCGATGGCCGGGATCTGGGTTGATAAACGAGGGCGTTAATTTGAGGCCTGAGCGTTTCCGTCCAAAAATGCGAAGCGCCCCTCACCCTAACCTCTATAATAAGCAACTCTTCGGTTAACCGGTTTAGCCCCAAAACTAGTGCGAAATTACCATCCTGCCCCTCTACCCTGACACGCCAATTCTTCCTCTCCGCCGTCATCCCTTTCATCCCCTCCGCTGCACCAACAACCTTGTCCACAATCCGCTCCGGATTCTCCGCGGAAACGAATATCTCTTCCTCCTCCTCGTCTCCGCAGTCGCGGAACAATCCCGACAATTGACACCCAGACGAGTGCGAAATCAGCTCGAAGGCGTTCATAAACCCCACGCTTTTCCCCATCTCCTCCTCCTCCTCGTGCTCCACGCACTGAAACTCAACCTCCTTCAAATCCCTCTTGAACCACGGATCTTTCAAGATCCCCTCCACTGTCATCCTCGTCTCGGGATTCGCGTCCAGTAGGCGAGCCAGGAGGTGTTTCAGCTCCGGCGACGTCCACCGCGGGCACCGAAACTCGCCCCGGTAGATCTTCCTGTACATGGACATCAAATTGGCGTCGTTGAAAGGGAGATAGCCCGCGTTCAACACGAACAAAACCACGCCGCATGACCAAACATCCACTTTCTCCCCGTCGTATCCCTTCTTCGCGAGAACCTCCGGCGCCACGTAAGCAGGGGTCCCACAAACCGTATGGAGCATCCCGTCGGGTCGGATCTGATCGGCGACCGCGCTGAGCCCGAAATCCGAGACTTTGAGGTTCCAATTCTCGTCGAGGAGGAGATTCTCTGGTTTGAGGTCGCGGTGGTAGACGCCTTGCGAATGGCAGTACCCAACGGCCGAGATCAGCTGCTGAAAGTAGCGACGGCTGAGATCTTCGCTGAACCTGCCACGCGCGATCTTGGAGAAAAGCTCGCCGCCACGCGCGTACTCCATCACGAAGTAGATCCGGGTGCGCGTGGCCAGCACTTCTAAGAGCCGCATAACGTGCGCGTGACGGACACGGTGCATGATAGCGATCTCCCGCTTGACGTTCGCCTTGTGTCCTCCTTTCACGATCTGACGCTTCGAGATCGACTTGATGGCCACGCTCTGGTTCGTGGTTACGTCACGCGCGTGGTATACTTTCGCGAACGCGCCGCGGCCTAAGAGACGGCCCACCTCATATTTGCCGAAGAGGAGGTTGCCGTCGCCGGAGAAAGCCTCTTCTTCGCCGGCCGAGGACGCTACTTGGTGGAGGAGGAGGGTTTCGTCGGAGGGTATTTCTGGCATTATTTGATGAGCCAGACGGCGGAGCTGGTGTACGGCGCTGCCGTTGCATCCAAATTCAGGGAGAGTGGTGGTAAAAGGAGAGAGTATATTGTTGGGGTTAAATTTGAGATTGAAGAGTGTTGGAATCTTCAATTGAAATTATTTAGGTGTCTTCTTCTAGCTATATATAGGCGCCGGGTATATTCACATTGCTTTTATCCGCCTTTCTCAACTCAATTCCCTATATAACAAAAGATAAGTTCTAAGTTGGAAGTAAAAATCTCAATTCAAAATCTACACTAAATGAAAATATATATTTGTGTTTTGGTTGAAAAAATATTATATGAATATAATGAGATTTCGATTTTCTAACACTTTTAATTTTTCTATTATATGAGAATTAAAAAACTGAAATCTTAAAATCTCTAGGTAATTCCAGTTTCTTTTCTTTCACATGAAATCTTAAATTCTCCGATTACAATCTATCTATTGTAATTTTAAACAAACACATTTTGTCTAAAACCTTTATATTATAAATCAAGTATATTCAATTCTTATAAATTAATTTTTCATGAATTAGATTTTCTACATTTAATCAAACGAACACTGAAAGCTGAAAATGACTTGAATTAGAAATATTTAGACCTGGTAAACGGGTCAGACGGGTCAGGTTCGGATTCGGGTCAAACGGTCGATAAAATTTTCGCATGGTTTTGGTTCAGGTCAACCCAGCGGGTTTAAAATGTTGAATTTTTTTATTGTAATAAGGAATAAAATTTAAACAATATTTTTATAATAAAATATTATTATTACAAATAAAATACATGCATTTTTTATTTTTTAATTTGAATGGAATAAAATATGTTAAAAGTGGATCTCTCGAAGAGTTTCGAGAATTTCGGGTTGGTTCGGATTTGTCCCAACGGGTCTCGGGTCGGCCCAGGTTTGAACTTAAAGGGTTTCATGAGTTTTCGGGTCGGTTTGGGTCGGATTCTTTTCGGATCAGGTCAGGTTCGATCAAGTTTTTTTGGAGTCGGGTCAACCCAACAGATTGGGTCAACTTTTGACGGATGTAGGAATATTCCTTTACTCGTTTTCTTATGTTTGCTATTGTGGTCGTGGATACAAATTAAACAAATAGAGCGTGGCTGGTAACTCAAGGCTGTTTGATTTGTGAAAGCAAAAGATTTTCTACAGGATTCATACTTACTTCAGTGTGCACATGATACTGAGAATTTTCAATTAGATTTGTTAGATACTCTGTAAATATCATACCCGTCAACTAAAAATCTATCGATTAAGATTAATTCTCCTGTTTAATATATATTTATTTAAAATACTTTAGCTGTAAATTTAATTCATATATATACATGGTTAATCTCGTTTTCATTTGGCTCTTACATATGTCATTTTCTCTTTTTCTAATCTGTGCAATAATAAAAACTCTCACGACGAACACTCCCAAACTGTTTCATACAATCTTGTTGGCTACTACATAATCAACCCGCAACCACAAATCTTAGCAATTAGGAAGATACCGATAGACCTAATTAGCTACTCTAGATAGATCAATATAAATCAATAAACATTTAAGCACAAGAGAGTTGATTCAACTAGATAGGAAGACGAACAAGAATAGAAATCTCACAATCCATCGATGTAGTGTTTCAAACGTCAAGTATAACAATGGTGGAATCAGTTCTTCATGGCAGAACGTAAGGAAACTGAAGAGTCGTCGAGAATAAGGATGCAAGATAGAATCTTCAATATCTAATGAGTTTGAAAGAGGTCTTTAAATAGAAGACAAAACTAACCTAAAAGGATAAAAGATGAAAGGAAAATAGAGCGTAAATTCTCGGAAATATAACACTCGGAGACAAATCCGGTAAGTGTTGCCAGCGTGACCCATAGTGAGCGCAGTGTCACCCACCACGGGTGTGGTGGATCCTTTCCTTCTCATCGTCAAAATGGCCATTGCGGGTGAGGTGGCATCCTTCGGGGTGCAGCAGAGGTGCAATCGACCCTCAACTTGTTTGTCTTAAATTCTTCTAATGCAATTCTTGGTTTACCACCATGAGAATGATGACCTTCAACTCGTATTTTTATGCATTCTTCATCTTCAACATAATCTTCACTCCAAAGCGTGCAAATCCTTTGATATCTTCCTTTCTCATACTGTCGCCCGAATTACAAACTTAAGCCTAAAACCTTTCCTAAACACAACTAAACCATGCTAATATCTCCAAGTTACGGTATGCATTATGACGCTTATCAAATTCCCCTATACTTTTACCTTAACTCGCCCCGATCTAGTTAAGATAAATCTTCTCTCTTAATCACTCTCCAAGGCCCCACCCAAGACATACCAACACACCAACAATAACGCTCAAAAGAACAATCAAAATAAGTAATGTGAAACTAATCAAATATACCATCTAACTCCTTATAACTCCAAAAGTGACCTACCCGATTCCTCCTTATAACTCCTCTTCATATGTCGTCAAACCGTCAAAATGTTGAAGGATCCTCGAAATCACTCAATTATTTCCATTCACTCATTCTTCCTTAGGCGCCTATCCAATTTTTCACCTAGCCACTCATTTCATTTTTCTATAGATGAACTCACATATGCTCACATCACTCTTAGTCTATTATCCCCAACCTAGGATGCTCCAATCTCCGTAATATTGAAAAAAATGATAGATTGAGCAGAAAACATACTAACATTACTAGCACAGGAATTACCAGCATAAGAGTCATCAGGAGCTGAAGGTTTAGTGCATTGAAGAAGATTTTGTACTGTGCAAATTCCTCACCAGAAAAACATAAAGAATATGAGTCTGTGGATACTGAATTGGAGGCAGCGGGTGAATGCTTCTTGAAGTCCTTAAGAAAGCCAACAATTCTATGGCAAGACTAAACTAAGGCCCTGGCTTCTTGCAATTAGAACAAAATTTAGCCAATTGCCATTTTCCTGAGAGTTTCCATGGAAAGAACTAGCATCAGTGGTGAAATTCACAATGGATTTGATTTTTCGTTTTTCTTCTTCTAGAATCAAGACAAAATAGGTTTGATCAATGTCAGGCATTTGAGACATGAGAAGAATATTCCCTCTTACAGCAGAATATGAATCATTGAAACCCATAGGAATTGGTATGGGAATTGATAGAGCCTATGTTCATCATCATAAGCCTGCATAAACTGAGCAGATCCACAAGTACAAGTATGAAAAGATCAGAGAGAATTCAGTTCACCCAGAGACGTTTGATTTTGGAAAAAATGAAGGAATGTTGTTTGTACCTTGAGCGTGAGAACTAATATCTTTCTGAGTAGAAAATTTTAAAGCATTGTCTTGATTCTGCTGAGGAGGGATTACACCAAAAGAAAATCATTTTAAAACTATTCGGGATCAGAAGAGTCCTTACCCAAATTACCCTATCTCAACCATATAAGGAAAGCCATAAGACATGACAAACTTCCATCACATATATAACATTTTTTCCTCTACCAACTATGATTCTACCACATCAATTCATTGCCACTACATATACAGTTATACGCTTTCAATTCATTGCCACTACATATACAGTTACCCAATCTCAGTTTTCGACCAACTGTTTTATAACATCCCTTAGTCCATAACTAAACCCAATATCACATTAAACACATCAATTATTGAAAATACCAACTTTGCTAATTACTCAAAAGTTAAATTGGATGAAAATACCAACTTTCCATGGAATCATAATGACCGAACCGAACTTGTAATCAGAACACGAATGACTCAGATTATAATTCTCTATATAATCATATACACTTTAATATATCCCGATCATACGGAAAAAATCACACAAAAATGAAGGCTTAAATAAGTATTAAGAATGAGACATTATTGTAACTCATGTAAACAGATGTCATAATAATACATTTACTATATACATGTGTCACAAATAACATTTATTCATTGTTTTTAGTCATCTAAATTTTATCTTCATTGAACCGGAGCTATTTTTATGTCATTTTTCTAGTTTGAGTGGTACCCATAATTGTATAATTGATCATTCGTGTCGAGTACGATTTGAAAAATTTCAACTACGCTAGAGCAAGTGCACGATGGTCCCATTTTCGTAATTTAATGTTAATTACAAACAAAATTGGTACTAATCTTTTTGTGAAATAACATAATGTATAATCATTTTTAGAAATTTATGTAACGATTAAACCAATTCACATGGGGTACGTGCAAGAGATATATAGGCATATGGGTGTGGTGGCATGTACTTGTCATGCTTGGAAATTTCCTAATCTTTGTCCATTGTAACAATTTTTGGCTTTTAACTTAATTCGTAACTAAACAGCAAGGCGTTTTCCAAGGCTCAAATACTTGGATTTAGTTTATAGAGTACAAGACACAAAATTTAGTCAAATACTTAGGTAATAACGCAATTTCTTTTTGTAATATACATGTTACAATTTGTATGTCTTTAAGCACAATGGTAGAAACTAGTGGTTTTATGTATTAAAGTGCCGACATACTCAAGTTGGATGGTATGATAAAGTCCAGTAGGCCAGATTGGATTGTATCAGTATTTTTGTACATGAGTATATAAGTCTAATGTATATATTTTTGGTAGAAAGTCTAATGTATATATATGTAGACATGTAGTGGACTAGAGGAGTTTCATTTCAAAAATAAATTCAGAAATTGAGAAATTATCCATTAATAGTTTTAAGTTTTAAGTTTGGATCGCATCTAGTAACAAGTTAACTAGTGTATAGACCTGTGCCACGCACGGGTACACTTATGATAATTATTTTATAAATACTTTAGTAAATTACTAACTTAAGAATTGATATTTTTATTATAATTTATCAAAGTTATCTATCAAACAACTTAATAAAAAGGCTAAAATTAAAAATTGGATCTAATCTTTATAAAGAAGGCTAAAATTGATGAGGGCTTTAAAAAAGGATGAAAAACTGTGTATATTATAAGATATGACATCTTAATGTAACAAATGTTTAAGTATTATTTAATTTTAATAATATAATTTGTTGTCATATTTGTTAGAAGTTATTTGTATATATATATATTTACCTAAAAAGTGATTAAATAATAATGATTTATTTTTCAAAAGATGTGCATTAAAAACTTTATCGAACATTTAAGTATATTTTGATGGACATCCACTACAAGAACTTCAATATTCTCACCCTACAGAGGACTTGAATGGGCCACTATTATCAATTATTGAGCCGGTGGATTTCAACGCCATGTATTGGCGCTTAAAAATTTGCTCTATTTTTTTTTTTGCATCATTATAGCGTTTTATATTTTCGGCTCAATGATTAAAAAAATTCGGCTAAAAAATCACCCCCACACTATCATACTCCACACTTTATATTGTTGAAAGAATTTCCCACACTTTATATTCACGATTCACACTTTTAAGTGTTAAACAAGTGTGGAAATCATATAATTCCAACACTTTGAATAGTGGGTAACATAAATACCCACACTAAATACTCACACTTGAAAATGTTGATAAATAACACGGTTATGTATAATTAAATGAGTAAATACTACATTATATTACACCGCATTTAGGAGAAAAAACCAAATTACCTAGGTCTACACTATTAATTGACTAAACTCATATAAACTAGGATATAAACCATGATTAAGAAGTGACTTAAATATACCATGATAAAATACTATGCAGGGCTTATTATGGAGATGTGTAAATTTGTGCAAAATGTGGTTATACAACTTCTCGATAGAGTGAGTTTATATATAAGGGATGGAGACTGAAAAGAGAAAATCATCATATAAGATCATAAATTATTTAGCTCATTCTCAGTTAGTTTTGGAATGTTGAATGTTGGATTTTATATTATGCGTCCGTACGCATGATATATAAGATATCAGTTATCACCAATGAAACAACATTGTTCTATACCACATGAAAGTTGTAACATCTTGTCCGACTACATTACAGACTGACAGCAGAATATCGACCAAGAACATCATCTATTTCATCCTTGCCCAGTCGATCTAGTATACAATTGCAATAACTCATCACATGCCTTGTATATTCCAGTCGGAATATGTTGAAGCTACGGCTGAAGTAAAGTTCCTTCTGGTTTTGATGGTAACAAACATTTCTACTAATGTATACTTGAGTGTTTCAGGATGTCTACTTGAGCAGGAACGTTACTCAACAGAGGCGAGCTAATTAAGGAAAGAAAGGGCTGAGGGAGCGCAACGAAGATATCATGTTTCCTTTATGAAAAATATGGTTTGAGCTGAGAAGATATCATGAAGAAGTTAGGGAAAGAGATATAATTAAAAGATGGAAATAATATCTTCTTATGCGAAAGATATATTTTCCATATTCTTGTTTGTTCCCTAGTTTAAACCTAGTTTTATCTTTGCTATATAAACTAGTCTTAGGCTTAGGAATAGACGAGACGATTGAGAGAGTTTATGCTTGTGTGATCGTCCAAAAAGAAGAACAAGAAGAAAAGAGAGAAAGAGTGAGCAATACTTAGTCTTAGGCGTTGAGTTTGGGCTCGAGTGAAAGAAGAGATTCGTGATCGTAATCCTTGCTTTCTTTTGTAACAAACAAGAGATTAATAAGATAAGTATACTCATTCAAATCCTTCAAGTGAGAAGCTTGAAGGTAGTGGTTTTACTCAACTCTTAGTGGTTGAGGTTTCCACTCTAAATACTTGTGTTCTTCTATATTTCCTGCGTTAATATTCCGCTGCTATACCTCTGAAGGAACAATACACTTTGTTCCCTCAGAAGTAATTGAACTAACGATCCAACAATTGGTATCAGAGTCTGGTCTCTAGATTGTTACCCTTGCAGGAAGAATGTCAGGAACAACCATCAACGACTCCTTTTGGAAGCCACCAATGCTCAAGTCAGGAGAGTTCTCATACTGGGTGGAACAGATCGAATCACATATCTGTTCCCTGCATGGACAGATGTGGAAGATAGTGGAATTTGGGGATGTGAAGATTCTCGATCCCTCAGATGAGACTGGAGGAACATTCAAGAAAAGAGAAGATTATCAAGATGCTGATTACAAAGTCTTGGAGCTCAACATGAGAGCAAAGAAGGTCATACTCGCTGCCCTTGGTCCATCCGATCAAAGGAAGGTTCTAAAGTACAAGACTGCTCACGACATATTCAAATCCCTCAAAAGGATCTATGAGGGAAATGAAGACATCAAGAAAAATAGGATCTTGACTCTTATCAAGGAGTATGATAGTGCTGTTCAAGGAAATAATGAGTCTTTGGATGACTACCATTCACGTTTCCAGGGATACGTAGGCCAACTCGAGTTCTTAGGGGAAACGATCCCTGAGTGGAAACTGACGCATCAATTTCTTCAGGGATTGTCCTCTAAATGGGACGCGTTCTCTCTTGCACTACAAGCTCAGAATGATATCAAAAACATCACCTTGGAGGAACTAGTTGCTCGTCTCCAGAGCAACGCGGGGATTCAACAGAGCAAGATGCTACGAAGGGAAGGAGAGAAGGCAGAGAAGTCCCAGAACATTGCTCTAAAAATCGAAAAAGCCTTCGATCTTGCTCAGGAAGAGGATGAAATTGTTGATAAGGATGAAGAAGTTGCTCTCTTCACAAGAGCCTTTCGAAGAGTTTGGAAAGATAGCAGAGAAAAACAACGTCTCCCTGATGGGAACAAAGACATGAGTACTATCATCTGCTATCACTGCCAGAAGAAGGGACACTTCGCGAGAAATTGCTTTAAAAAGAAGGGAGGAGAAGCAAATGTCCCTCAAAGGGAAAGGAAGGAAGCGATGATTGCAACATGGGGGACATCTGACTCTGAAGACGAATTTCTCTACACTCCCAAGGAAACGTGTCTAATGGCTACAGGAGGGACATCTGACTCTAAAGACGAATTTCTCTACACGTGTCTAATGGCTACAGGAGAAAAATCCGAAGAAGAGGTAAACACTTCAGAATTTGACTCTTTCTTAGAAAACAAATCAAAAGCTCAGATTATTAGGTTCATTCATTCTCTGGGAAAGGAACAAAGTAATCTGAATTCTTTGATCGACGAGAAGGAAGAAACCATTTCATGTCTAATTGAGGAAAACCAGCTTTGGGCTTCTAAGGTTGCTAGACTTGAAAAGGCTTCGTTCCCTTCGTCGGACTCGTGCAAATCCTGTCCTAAGTATGTGTCTGATATAGCTTCCCTGGAAAAGAAAATTGCCATTCTTGAATCTGAAATTAAAACTTTGACTGAGGATAACTCAAAATTTGCTAAGAAAGTTGATGAATTTCTAATAGAGGAAGAAAACAAAAGGAAAATTTGGTTAGATGAATATATCACCTCTAAGATTGATAAGGAGAAGGCTGATTTCTCTAAACGCTTTGTACCACGTGCTGGATTAGGCTATGATAGCGCCTCTTGTTCACAAACTGCCATCTTGTCTCCTGGTATACAAAATTCCCTCTGTCATAAAGGACCCTGTGGAGGATCAATCACACATTGTTCCCACAATGGTTCTGGAGATAAAGGGAAGAAAATTGCTCAGGAAGAGAAGGTGTGGTTTGATGGACAAAAGGCGTATAAGATATGGCAAAAACATGTCAAAAGCACTAAGCCAGTAGAGGTGGATTTTAGGTCTAGAATTGAAAACAAAACCATCTGGCCCGGACAAAGTAGGTATGTCAATCTGAAACACCAAAGAGTTTGCTGGTACTGTGGTGAGTCAGGACATTACCAACAAGAGTGTCGGAAAAAATCAAGAGATGAGGAGATAGCCTACAATTATTGCAATAATTCCTCTGTTAGGAACACTCCCAGGATCAAGGTTGTTTTAAAAGATAATGAGGATAGAAGATTGTTCTTCATTCCAGGTAAGCCTAGGCTTGCCTGGGTGCGCAAAAACTAATCCCTTACTTGCATGATGGAAAGAAGAAGAGTTCCTGGTATATAGATAGCGCTTACTCAATACACATGACAGGGAACAAAGCATGGTTTATATCTCTCCATCCTGAAAACAAAGGTTCTATAACCTTTGGGAACAACAGTAAAGGGGAAGTACTTGGCATGGGAAAGGTAAGGATCTCTGACAATCTTGTTGTGAATAACGTTACTTTAGTGGATAACCTAACCTTCGATCTATTGAGCGTACGTCAAATGTGCCAGGATGGTCAAAATAGGGTTATCTTTACTACTAATGAGTGTTTGGTTGAGAATGTTGAGACACGAAAAGTTCTCCTCAGGGGAATCATAGAGAACAACCTATACAGAGTAGATCCATCTTTTATCCCTGAAGAGGAACTGTGCCTTTCTGCACAATCTGAGGAATCCAATCTATGGCATCAAAGGTTCTCTCATGCAAGCCTCATACTTCTACACAAACTTCACAACAAAGACCTAGTTATTGGTTTACCAAAGATAGAGAGTCAATCTGAAGAGGTGTGCATTGCTTGCACAAGAGGAAAACAAGTAAGATCATCCTTTAAGTCCAAAAACCAGGTAAGTACCTCTGAACCCTTAGAGCTTATTCACATGGACTTGTGTGGGCCTATGCGCACACTTAGCCGTGGAGAAAACAAGTACGTGTTTGTCATTGTAGATGACTTCTCTAGGTATACTTGGACTATTTTCATTGCTTCAAAGGAGGATGTGTTTGATGAGTTTGAATTTTGGTTATATGCTATTGAAAATCAATCTGGATTTCATCTAAGGGCTATATGCACTGACCATGGAACAGAGTTCGAGAACTCCCGGTTTCTTTCCTTGTGCAGGAACAAAGGCATAAATCATAATTTTTCTGCGCCAAGAACGCCTCAACAGAATGGAGTAGTTGAAAGGAAGAATAGGACTCTGGAGGATATGACAAGGACAATGCTAATTGCGAGTGGATTGCCAAGAAACTTCTGGGCTGAAGCACTCAATTCTGCTTGTTATGTACTGAACCGTGCCATGTTGAGACCTATGATTGAGAAGACACCATATGAGCTGTTCAGAGGAAGGAAGCCGAACATTTCCCATATAAGGGTCTTTGGGTGCAAGTGCTTCGTCCACAACAATGGAAAGGACAATCTGGGCAAGTTCGATCCAAGAAGTGATGAAGGAACGTTTGTTGGTTATTCCACTCATAGTAGGGCCTACAAAGTTTACAACAAGAGGACAAGGAAGGTGGAGGAAAGCATCCATGTGGTCTTTGATGAAAAGATCATGGCAGGTAACGTTGTCCATGATCCAAACGTTCCTCCACTGACTGAAGCCGACAGGGAACAATTCATTCTCGCTGATGCTGAGGAATTCATCCCTACTACGGACATGAACGCAGAAGAAGAAGCAGCCCCAGATCAAGATGCAAGTGTACCAAATGGAGATTCCGGAACTCAGGGGGAACAATCCCCATCTCAGGAACAATCCCCATCTCAGGAACAATCTGAAGAAGACACTCACCATGAAGAGGAAGGAACACGACGCAGCACTCGTATCCATGGGCCCCCATCAAGACTCATGGACTACGTATGCAACCGTGCTTTGCTTCCCTCCTCCGATGTATCTCTAGAACCCAGCGACAAGGATTGTTCCGTGCTCACATTAGATCCTACATTTCATGCCTTCTGTGCCTTTGTCTCCACAGCTGAACCAAGAACAGTGAAAGATGCCCTAGAAGACCCAGAATGGGTCAATGCTATGCAAGAGGAACTTCATCAATTTGAGAGGAACAAAGTATGAAGACTAGTTCCCAGACCTAAGGATCGCTCCGTCATAGGTACCAAATGGGTGTTCAGGAACAAGATGGATGATAGAGGACAAGTGATAAGGAACAAAGCAAGACTGGTGGTAAAAGGGTACAACCAACAAGAGGGAATTGACTATGATGAAACCTTTGCGCCAGTTGCAAGATTAGAAGCAATACGCCTCTTGATCGCCTACTCTGCCCACTATGGATTCAAGTTGCAACAAATGGACGTCAAGACAGCGTTCCTGAACGGGGTACTAAAGGAAGAAGTTTATGTGGAACAAACGCCTGGATTCGAAGATTCTTCCTATCCTGACCACGTTTACATACTTGATAAGGCACTCTATGGTCTGAAGCAAGCTCCTCGCGCCTGGTATGAAAGGCTTTCTCAATTCCTCTTATCTCATGGTTACGTAAGAGGGGAAGTAGACAGAACTTTATTTCTATTAAGAGTGGGAAAGCATACCTTGGTAGTACAAGTATATGTGGATGACATAATCTTTGGCTCCACCAACGAGCACTTAGTCACCAAGTTCATAAAGCTGATGGAGAGTGAATTTGAGATGAGTATGGTGGGCGAGCTTAAGTTCTTTCTAGGCCTACATGTTGTTCAAACAGAGGAAGGAACAAAGGTACATCAACAAAAGTACCTACGAGAGTGCATCAAGAAGTTTGGTATGATGGATGCAAAGAACTATTCGACCCCCATGTCCCCAAATGATTCAATAGGAATGGATGTTGACAAGAAAGCAGCTGATCAAAAGGTCTATCGTGGGATGATAGGCTCATTGCTTTATCTAACCGCCAGTAGGCCTGATATCATGCAGAGTGTATGTTTTTGTGCTAGATTTCAAGCAAGTCCTAGAGAAACTCATGTCATTGTTGTGAAAAGGATCATGCGTTACCTTAAGGGGACTGATGATCTATGTCTGTGGTACCCAAGAGGGGGAAGTCTTGAATTACTAGGGTACACAGATGCTGACTTTGATGGACACAAGCCAGATAGGAAATCAACATCTGGGATGGCTCAATTCCTTGGCCCTTGTCTTGTGTCTTGGGGATCAAAGAAACAAACCACTGTCGCCCTATCCACTGCCGAAGCTGAGTATGTCGCCGCCGCAGCTTGTTGTTCTCAACTTATATGGCTCAAACAACAGCTAAGTGACTTTGGCATCATTTTAGGTAACGTTCCTATACTTGTGATAACACTAGTGCTATTGATATTTCTAAGAATCCTGTGCAGCACTCTAGGACTAAGCATATTGACATAAGACATCACTTCCTTCGTGATTGTGTGGAGAAAGGGATTGTCTCTATGGAACATGTCCGCTCTGAGAAACAAATCGCGGATATCTTCACAAAGCCACTAAACAAGGCTCCCTTTGAGAAATTACGTATGGGTCTAGGTATGATTTCTCTCAACTAATCTTGATCTTCCTTGAAACCCCCAATGATTGGAGAAATTAGTGAGTTTATTCATCTTGAGTATTAGTCCTTTAAGCATATTCATACCTGCTTTTCTATGAAATAAACTTGAGTCCTTTGAACTGCTTGCATGATCTATACGTGATTAGGAAAGATACCTTGCTAGTGATTGAAATTGATAAATGCATGATTCCTTAGGCAAAGGTCTTATTTTCTAACCCAAAAGATCCCTCTTGATGTACTAATCTCTCAATACAAGCCCAAAGGATAGAGGGAATCTACGGCCACCCTATAAACCTTCATGATCGATAGTCCTATGAGCCATGTTTTTCCATCCACAACTGGACTCCCTCATCATGATATAAAATGTTTTAAATTCATATTATGTTAAAAAAATTTTATGTGATGTTCTTTTGTACCATCTCTGGTAAACATACCCCAAGCGTCACAATACCTACGATATCAGATTGAGAAAGGAAAGGATAAGGGTTGAGATTTGAAAAATTGTTAAGGGGATTGATAGCTCTGAGGTGATAGTTATTCGGCAGAAGCCTAAGGACTAGAGTAGGTTCTGGAACCTAGAAAGGTAATGATGGATTTTGAGTATCTTTGATTGGAGGAAAAATCGGCACATTTATGGAAGGTGGTTCAGATATGGAAAAGGGAGTTTTGAAATTGAATCGATTGGTTTGATGGATGGCAATTACTTAAAGGACTTTTCCCAGCTCTTCATCGTCACAGCCTTCTATCTACCCTCTCCTAAACACAAGCTTCCTCAAAAACCTTCCCTGCAAAAATGGTGAACACCTCCTCTGTATCCCTCACAGGAAATGAAAGCCCTGAGACACTACGAAGCATCCTTGCTTCCTTAGGCATCCCCACAGAAGCTCCACAGCCAAAATCCCCAGCCAAAGCACCTTCATCCCCTCCAAAAGAAATCAATCCAGAACCCTCGCCGGCAAAAGAAACAACGCCGCCGGCCACCCCTGTCCCATCCCTCTCAAGTTCCTCTACTGAGAAATTGGCCTCCCCTACCACTGAAAAGATCCCAAGCCCAATCTCTCAAGAACAAGCCCAAATAGAAACCATCCCTAGCCCTCCACACTCCTCTCCCCTAAAAACAGACCTGTGCATCACCAAAATCCTCGCCGAAATCGAGGAGGAGGACTTGCAACTATCCAAGGGAAAGTTCCCTGAGATTCTGGATCTCAGTGAAGAAGACGACGAGGCTCAAGAACCAGTGCTCAAAAGAGCCAAAGTGGAGTCTTCCCTCTCTCGTCCACGAACAAGGAGTACTGCAGCAAAGCCACCCAAAGGAAGGAAAGTTCCCAAAGAAGTGGCTGAAGGAAAAGCCTTGGGGAAACGAACCATCATCAGAGATCTTCTGTTTGATGAGGAGTTTCTATCCGCCAACAAGATGGATATCTTGGTCGACATCATCCGCTACCAAGGTTGGGAACACCTGTTCTGCACTGCGCCGAAGGTCAATGAGGGAATGATAAGGCAGTTCTATAGTTCCTTCACTATCACTGAGAGGCCACACGCCATCCAAGCCTCCTTCGTCCTTGGTAAGGACACCCACGTGGTCTCAAGCACCGAACTGGGAGTCATACTCGGGGTACCTCACGAAGGATTTGAAGAGTACGTCAAAGGGCAGTGGCCAAAGGACATAGGGCTGGCTGCAATCCAAAGGGTATCTCAGAACTACTCCACTGAAGTTGTTGGGGAGATGACCACCTCGTCCATGGGGGTAGCTAACCGGATCCTGCATAGCTACCTAATTAGTAATGTTACTCCCAGAGAGCAGAAGCGCACTACCATCCTTATTCAGGACTGCCTTCTCATGGACAAGCTCCTCCTCAGGCAAGCCATAAACTTACCAAAGATCATCATGCTACACATGGCCCATGCCCGGAGGAACGATAGGCACGGTCTTCCCTTCCCAGGCGTAGTTAAGAAGATCCTAGAGTATCTGAGGGTGTATGAAGCTGGTCATTCTGAGGTTGTCTTTGCTAGGGAGTTAGCTGAAGCGAATTTAAGGAAGATGAAATTTGAGAAGAATGAAGATGGAGATTGGGTCCGCTCTGCTGAGTTTTGTGAAACAGAGCATATATCTGAGGACCCTCCACAGGAACAGAGTGAAGAGCCAACTTTGGTCTACCAACAACAGAGGATGGAAGAGTTGTGCTCACTAGTTGCCACCTTGACTGAACAACAAAGGCTTCTGGTGAATGAAGTTGCTGCCTTGAAGGCTGAGATACGTCGTTGGACGTCATCCAACTAGAGGTTCGCTTGGCAGTTTAAAAGTCTCTTCTCCACACCCTTCCTCCTCTCTCTGACCCCCACTCTCTGTTCCTAGCATATCTATCTATCTTCTCTTGTGCTTATTGTACCCTTTGTTTAGGGTGTTATGTGTCTTCTTTTAATTTCTCTATGCTTGTGTGTTCTATTCCCCGTCCAGTATATGTATCAACGTTTGTTCTTATGGCGCTTGTTTTTAATCTATGATTTGCTTGTTTTGATGTGTTCTGAAGTTCTTTTATTTCAAGTGCATGTTTAGACTTGCTTTTTGATGATACCAAAAGGGGGAAGAAAGGAATGGTCAAGGTTTGAGGGGGAACATCTGTACTTATACCTTATAAGTAACGTTCCCTTTGGATGAAGTATGTTTGTCACCATCAAAAAGGGGGAATTTGTTGAAGCTACGGCTGAAGTAAAGTTCCTTCTGGATTTGATGGTAACAAACATTCCTACTAATGTATACTTGAGTGTTTCAGGATGTCTACTTGAGCAGGAACGTTACTCAACAGAGGCGAGCTAATTAAGGAAAGAAAGGGCTGAGGGAGCGCAACGAAGATATCATGTTTCCTTTATGGAAAATATGGTTTGAGCTGAGAAGATATCATGAAGAAGTTAGGGAAAGAGATATAATTAAAAGATGGAAATAATATCTTCTTATGCGAAAGATATATTTTCCATATTCTTGTTTGTTCCCTAGTTTAAACCTAGTTTTATCTTTGCTATATAAACTAGTCTTAGGCTTAGGAATAGACGAGACGATTGAGAGAGTTTATGCTTGTGTGAATCAAGTGTGATCGTCCAAAAAGAAGAACAAGAAGAAAAGAGAGAAAGAGTGAGCAATACTTAGTCTTAGGCGTTGAGTTTGGGCTCGAGTGAAAGAAGAGATTCGTGATCGTAATCCTTGCTTTCTTTTGTAACAAACAAGAGATTAATAAGATAAGTATACTCATTCAAATCCTTCAAGTGAGAAGCTTGAAGGTAGTGGTTTTACTCAACTCTTAGTGGTTGAGGTTTTCACTCTAAATACTTGTGTTCTTCTATATTTTCTGCGTTAATATTCCGCTGCTATACCTCTGAAGGAACAATACACTTTGTTCCTTCAGAAGTAATTGAACTAACGATCCAACAGAATAATTGCAAGATTGTTGGATCGAAAGAGTGTCACTTCACTAAGGCTAGCTTACCGAATTTGATTGTTACACTAAAGTAATAGAGCAAGGTACGTATAGACTGTATGGTATTCAACCTACCTTGATCAGGCTTCTACTTACGTACCACACCATAACTATTTAGTAGTTCGATCTCACAATGCAAGCACAAATATTGTACCTAAAATTATAGCAATGCATGCGTTTATATTTTTTATTTCGAAGCTCAACTCCAATATATGCATGCGTTTATAATCTACCGTATAAGCTCACTGAGATTTAAATATCGAAAATCATTTGAAAGGAAAAAAACTAATCTACTAAATTTATATGTCAATTAATGTTTTTTAATTTCAACATCTATTTATCTATCTTATATATTAAAGCTAAGTTTTTTCAAGCTCTAAGAATGTTTTTAGGAGTGAGATGTTAGATTTGTAATTTATTAAACAAAATCAATTGTAAATTTCAAAAAATATTGTTAATAAAAGTTAGATATATAGTATAATTTTTATCTAATAAAATTTTAAAATCATCCTTTTAATGATTGGAATTAAAGAATAATTATTCTTGAAATTTTGTTCAGATTATTAATATCAATTTAGAACTTTATTATTTGAAAATTATACATAGTTTATACAATTTCAACATCTGATTGCAATAAATAAATAAATTTTAAAATCATCTCAATATGCATGTTTCTACTATAACAACTTATACGTATAAAGTATAAACTACTTGATATCTTCATTTTAAATATAAAAATAATTTAATCTATAATAAAACATTACCTTATTTATGTTATAATAGAAAATTACTTTTAAAAAACATATTTTTATATTGAACACCTATTACACTAGTTTCGATGTAAAATAATTAAGTTTATTCTCCACATTATTAATATGACTTTCAATCGATATAATACATGTGAATTTTAGATAAGAAACGGGTCGGGGGAATAGAATGGAAAATAGGTTAAACCAGGATCACAATATAAGATTATAAAATATTTTATTTTATTGTTAATTGATTCTAAATTGGAATAAGTGAAGAGAAGATGTCGGAGTATATTTGCAAATAATTAAGTACGGAAGAAAAATATCGAACTTGATTATAAAAATGTAAGTGCAGTATCATTGTTGACATTTAATTAAGTAAAATAAACATTTTTACAAGTTGATATATCAAAAGGGATATGAAGTGATTTTGTTTTGTTATAAACAATTCCCCTATTTAACATAGAGTAAACTTAAATCATCAAATGAAGTGGAGAATAAAAACACCCTCCATTGATGGGTTGATTCTAGATTTTCTAGAATAGTTACCTTGTCGAATACAAACCAAAAATCCACGTTTATGAAATTATTAGACCCAGTAAAGCCAACAACTTAATTTATTGCATTCCATAGAACTAAAAACAAGATAAAACATCTCAATGAAATTAGGGCTCGTTTGGTACCATTCCTCTGGAATCATGAATGGGGATGAGAATGACTGAAATCGTGTTTGGTATGGTTCATATTAGAAAAAGAAATCATTCCAGGTAATTGATAACACCTAATTTATACATATTTTAGGTGTCTAGTTGCATATTAGATTAGGTCATTCTCATACATATTTGATATATTCTATAGGTAATTTTGCATTATTTTGTATTCGGAACCTACACTCGTATTTTTATGTGTTTCAGGTATTTTTAGGCAAAATAATACGAGACGGAAGAGAATCGATCTGCTGAATTTTGGATCCAAGATATATACCCATCTTATTGAGTAAACGGGCCGTGTTGTTTTGCTGAGCAAGATGAGTTCAATGAAGAATGGGGAATTGGGCCTGCTGCATGATTGAAGAGGAGAAATGGACATGGACTTTTGGTTAAAAACATGGATGACATGGCATTAATGAGAGGAGGAGGTTACGTACACTTTATGAGGTTTTGGGGGGAGTTCTAGTTTTTGTTTGAGTTTTGTTCTTCTTGTTGGAGTGGTACGGCAGACAAGGTTTTCAAGAGGGAATTTCTAGCCCTCGTTTGATTCGAAGACGGTGTTTATTGTTCTAGCTTTCGTTTGGATTATTTCATCATTGAGACTAAGTTTTCTTTATCTCTTGTTTTTATTGAATAATTCATATATATCGTTGGCTAGTTTAATCTGTTTTGCATCTTCGATCATGCTTGGCTAAATTCCTAGTTCTAAGGTTATGGTGATCCAAACAACGCGTATGTAAATAGAATTATATGTTTGCCTGAATTGAAATAGTATTTGATTCGTTCCTAGATGCTTTATGCCCATTCTTGTTTAGGCGGATTAGATCCTGTTAGGGTTTGAGACTGAAAGGTGAAAACGCTAATAGGTAGTCAGGTAGAGTTTGAGACTGAAAGGTGATAGCTTTTACCGGAATCCTAGGAATTGAACCAGAGTGTTATTTGTGCGAAAGCGACTTAATTACTCTTGAGGATACTAAGTCATCATAGATGTTCTTGGTTTAGACTGATTTAGCGGAGCGCGACAGCGAATGTTATTTCAGTTTATTCCTAGACTCTAAGAGCGTTAATGGGTTTGAATGAGATTAGCTCTGCGCGACAACGATTGTTAGTTAGTTCAAACACGTTTACTATCGTCTGAAAGGAGTTAGTAGATTACCCTAGATGCTTTACCTTCAAATTATTGGACTAAGATTCAGGCAGAGTGTGATTTTATTTACTTTAGCATTGTTGCGGTGATCCTTAACCTTAGACACATTTATCCCATATACCTTTATCTGTTTTAGTTATTTCTTGTTAGCTTAGTAGTTTATCCAATCCATATCTATTCGACCTAATTCACTGATAGCGTTTCAATTAATATTACATTGGTCTCTGTGGGATCGACACTTGACTACTACAACTGACCCCGTACACTTGCGGGTACGTTTTAGCCACATCAGTAATGGATGATTCCAAATTTTATGAAGCACTTAATTCCTCTCAAAAGCTTGAGTAATCATCAATTTCAATCTTTCACAAATGTAATTAGAATAAAAATTATTATGTTTATAAATAATAGTAATAATAATTTATAATAAATATAATTAATTATTATTTGTTATATTATTAATTTTGAGAATAATTATAATAATTAGTATTAAATATAATAATATGTATATACTATATAGTAATGATAATTATAAATATTTTATTACTTAATAATGATAAATTATTATTTATTTAATAATTAGTATTTTAATATTCTATTATTAATATTATTTATTTTTATTATTTACTAATTATATCTTTATAATCAATAAGTATTATATTTTAGTAGTTATTACTATGTTAAATAATAAGTATTATTAATTATTAAAGCTAAAATAAATATTATTACTATTACTAATTAACTAATAAAATATTATAATTATTTATCATTAATAATTGCAGGAATCGTTCATTCCGATATCATACCAAACACTGATTTTCACGAATGATTTAATCTGATTCGTGATTCCATACTCATTCCCATTTCGATTCTGATTCCAGACAACATACCAAACTGGGCCTAAGGCCCCGTTTTTTGACATTTTCAACAATTGATTATATGACCCAAGAAACTTTTTAAAAATTATTTAAGCACGTAATAAGAGTTAAGAAATCACTTTAAGCAATAATATACTAAATATTAAGGGTAAAGATCAAATGAAAAATTAATCTTAAAATGAGAAATGAGAAGTAATCCTAGCTAGAGAATTCAATGGCTAAAATTACACTCTTCTAGAGTTTTGACCCAAGTAATTCACCATTGACCAGGTTTGACCGAAATTGACCATTGACTGACCGTTGACTTTTTTATTTTTTTATTTTTTATTTTATTTTTTGGGCCAAAAATATATTTTTTTTAGGCCGGATTTTGTACTTACAAAATTAAGTGCTTCAAAATGCCTGAAATGTGCTACTATATGGTTGAAATGTGCTATGATATTTTAGGCCAAAATTTGAACTTGCAAAGTATGTGCTACCACAAGTGTTATGTGCTTCTATATTACTTAAATATGCTACGCTTTTGCCCATATGTGCTTCTATATGGCTAGCTGAACTGTGCTATGATATTGCATATATGTGTTTCTCTATGCTAGGTGAAATGTGCTACACTTTTTCCTAGATGTGCTTCTCTATGTCTTAAATGAGCTACACTTTTCACCTATATGTGCTTTTTTAGGCTAGCTGAATTGTGCTACGGTTTTTCCTATATGTGTTTCTCTATGATAGGTGAAAGGTGCTACGGTTTTTGCTATATATGCTTCTCTATGCTAGGTGAAAGGTGCTACGTTTTTGTCTAGATGTGCTTCTTTATTGGTTAAATGTTCTACGTTTTTCGTCTATATGTGTTTCTCTATTGCTAGCTGAATTGTGCTACACTTTTTCTTATATGTGCTTCTCTATGGCTAGCTGAAGTGTGCTACGCTTTTGTCTATATGTGCTTCTCTATATGTGCTTCTCTATGTTAGGTGAAATGTGCTACGCTTTTGCCTCAATGTGCTTCTCTATGACCGAAATGTGCTACACTTTTTCGCCTATATGTTCTTCTCTATGGCTAGGTGAAAGGTGCTACGCTTTTGCCAGGATGTGCTTCTCTATTGTTGAAATGTGCTACACTTTTCGCATACATATGCTTCTCTATGGCTGAAATGTGCTACACTTTTTCGCCTATATGTTCTTCTCTATGGCTGAAATGTGCTACATTTTGATGAACATTTATGAACAACGTCATGAACATTTAAGCTAATTGTAATGAACTTTTGAGTAATGAACATTTTATTAAATGCTTGTGAACATTTAAGGATGCTTGATGAACATTTAAGTATGAGATGATGAACATTTAGGTAATTTTTTATGAAGATCAAGTGTTTTTCTACTCGAAATTATATTAAAGTGATGTTTGATGAACATTTAAGTAAGAGATGATGAACATTTATCAACATTTTGATGAACATTTATGAACAACGTGATGAACATTTAAGTCGATTGTAATGAACTTTGGCTAATGAACATTTTATTAAATTCTTGTGAACATTGAAGTATGAGATGATGAACATTTAAGTATGAGATGATGAACATTTAAGTATGAGATGATGAACATTTAGGTGAACATTCAGTTGATGAACTTTTAAGTATAATGTGATGAACATTCAGTAGAGTATGTACAAATGAACATTTATGAACATTGTGATGAACATTTATGAACACTTGATCTTCATCAAAAATTGGTGAACATTTAAGTAGAATGTGATGAACATTCAGTTGGTGAACTCTTAAGTATAATGTGATGAACATTCAGTAGAGTATGTACAAATGAACATTTATGAACAACGTAATGAACATTTAGTAAGTAATAAATAATTTTGTAATATTTGTGAACAATTTTATACATCTTTGTGACAAATTTATTTCGGCGAGGCCCAAAGATGGTCCGGCGGTGGTCGGCGGTGGTCCAGCGGAGGTCCGGTGGTGGTCCGGCTTAATTCAGTTCTAAACACGTTTTCAGGATTCAGTCATCAATTTTAATTCAGTTCAGTAACCAACTTAATTTTACACTTTCAGTTTCAGTTTAGTTAAGTCTCTATTTCAGTTTAGTTCAGTTCAGTTTCATCGAACCGAACAGACCATTAAGCACACATGATGCATGAATATGTATTTGTTGCGCAAGAGTAATATTACCATTATGGTTTTGAATTATATAACCAATAAGAGACTTGTCATCATTTCTTTTCAAACCATCAACATTTAATTTATCAAATCCATTGCATGGTTTCCAAAACTTTTGATTGTCTAACTCTAACATGTTTTTTATGCCGAACGAAAGGAGTCCAATAAGGTTAAGTTTTAAATTTACAATTCTAGAAAAGATTGTTTCATTATTGGGGTTGATTTGTTTAAATACAAAAACGCTACGAGCTTTCTGTTCATTCTACCAAATGAAGTAAAGGATGAAAGATTTGTTTTGACTACCTGAAATATCGGATTTGTTGTCAGAATACAGTGTGGTGAAAGTTGTCAGATTAGGGGACAATCGGTTTGTTCTAACTTTCATATTGACTTATTCAAAAACTTGTAAAGTGAAAGGGAAACTGAAAAACATACACTGATTATAAAGAGAGCAAGTGTCTGAACACGATGGAAGAATCGATTTAGACACTCTTTAGTTGCGAGTTAATATGAGGTACCGTTTCATAAAAAAGTTTAACTACTCCTTTCGTCCCACTATATAAGCCCCATTTAACCTCTATGCGGATGACGATGTACGTTTTGTTTCGTTAATATCTCTAATTGTTTATTAGTAAAAAATATAAAAATTTGATATTGTTAAAGTAATCACCGAGACGAATCAAACAAAACCCCATATGACCATATTTTTCGTTATATATTGGAAAAAATCGAGAAGATTCTCTCGAATTGTGAATAGTGCTGAAAACTCAAATGAGACTTATAAAAGGGGATAGAGGGAGGGAGTATAATTTAGGCGTCAGTTTCCAAATAAAAGAGAAATTATGGTTATTAAAAGAAGAGAGTGATTTTATCTTTTCAGCTTTATTAATACATTAATTTATTGGATATTTAACTTTAAATTAAGTACAATAAGAATTGTTTTTAAGGAATATTATTTCCCTAACTAGCACCGGACCCCCGCGCTCCGCGCGGGGAAATTATATAATTTTACATACGGTTTAACGTAGTTAAATAGACGTTCGAAAATTGAATCGAGACAAATTATGTTCACAATCTCCCAATGCAACAATATAAACTCAACAAAGTTAAATTTATAAACAAAATCAATCAAGAAATTGATAATTGATAAATGATTTTTTCGACAAAAAAGAGTCATTCTAACTCCTCTAAATAGGGGATACGAAGGCATCAATGTTCATGCATAATTTATTTCTTTAATATAAATAGTTGAACAAAACGCATCTTAAATGAAAGCAATAAACTTGTTGAGTTCAAGGTTTGATTATTCTTTTCATTGATTTCTTATGATTTATGTCAAACCCTTATTAAATATCAACTTTTTCAAATTCATTAACTCAAAGCATTAACTCGGTACCGATTACCATTACTTTCTCAAAGCCATCGATTTTTATATATATATAGACTAGATACGGGCCTCGCGCTCCGCGCGAGAAAATTAAGGATTTTCGTATGTGATTTAATATAGTTATACATTATTTGTTAATATGTTGTTGTTGTTATCAAATTTATTAATATTTGTAAATATAAGTATTTTTTATTTCCTTATATTTATGTTTGAAGTAGTTTTAAAACATAATATTAGAATAAGTTTGCATTGTCATAAGAGAAGCTCACACATTAATTTAATTTGTGACTTAATCAAGTAGACTATAAATAAATATAACATAGGGATATAAGAAATATATTTAAATACATGTCCAAAAGTCCAATAGAAGGTGATTAAGAAATGAGTAATGCATTAAATTGGTACCAATTTCATTCAATTTTGACAATGGACAGCCAACTTTTATATAGATAAGATATGGAATATGAAACCCGTCACAACAACAAAATGGAACTATAATCAAATATATTTTACGATACTTTTCATTACAAACATTTTAACCTATGCTCTAAGCGCATAAATTAGAAAGAATGTATTAAGTAAGAGCTTTTGAAAAAAGAACGAAATTCCATTAAAAAGTCTCTAAAATGGCCAAGTACGATTTACTCTAAATAGTTATTTTTCTATGTTAATTCTCAACTACTTATTCCCCATAAAACTTAGGGTACGTTTGATATCGATATCTAGATATTGGGTATGGGTATCAATATATGGGTATGAGATATTGGGTATGAGTATGAGATGAGTATGGATATAGGTGATATCTTTGATATACCAAGTTTTTTAGGGATATAAAAAACACACAAAAACACACTCTAAAATCATTTCGATACTCATACTTGATATACTTGGCTAATAAAAAATAAAAAATATCAGATTGATATCGATATACTGATTATACCAAACGCAGATATGGATATGAGTTATATCTCATACCCGATATCTAGATATCAATACCAAACGGGCCCTTAACTTTCTTGGTTAATTCTCATTCTCTCATAAGCTCCACATTAATGATTTAGAGCATTCTTCTTTTGTTTGTTCTGACTTGAGAATCAGATATGAAGTGCTTGTTTGATTAGAGGCTAAAATCTCAGGAATTGAAAATCTGGAGGAAATGAATATTTGTGTTTGGTTGGAAAACAATTCTGTGAAAATCAAGAAATTTCGATTTCATGAGATTTTCAATTCCTCCATTATGTGGGAATTGATCTTATCTAGTCACTCATAGGTAATTCACTTTCCCCCATTTTTATACATGCAATCTTCAATTCCCCCATTTGATCTATTTATTTCGAATTTTAACCAAACACATTACTCAAAATCCCCTATATACAAATCACCTTAATTCAATTCTCATGAATTCAAATCCCATGAATTACAATTTCTACATTCAACCAAACGAGCACGAAGAGAAATTCCATATTCCACCGTTAACGTTTTCCTTAGTGTAATTGTATTTGTTGCTCAAGTCTTGAAAAGATCCATCATCATCAGTTCAGCAATCTTATGTGGTAAATATTTATGCTAATACATCACCAATTAACAACATTGCCACATGACGATATTAACATAATGCCTGACTAAATTACAGACTGGTAGCAGAAGATCGATCAAGGAAAATGACTACCGCGTCCATGCATGATCGATCTATCCAATTGCAATAACTCATCTCACATGGCTTTTTAATTCTAGTCGGTATAATTATAGCAAGATTGTTGGATCCAAAAGAGTGTCAGTTCACTCAAGCTAGGTTGATTGGTGTAGCTATAACTGGTAACTACAATTATTTATTCTAGATAGATACTTGTTTTTACAGGTGTCCACTATCATATGGTCTCATGAATATTACCGAATTTGATTGGTACACTTCAATATTACCTAATTTGAGCTCGTATAAAATCAATTGACAAAAAGAAAAGTAATTTATAAGCTTATATACTAGACTTTATTTGATCTCAACTTTTGATGTAAGATACTATCCTCAACACTAAAACCTCTACGTACCACACAATAACTATCTACTCCCTCCGTCCCCTACTGATCTTTCCATTTGATTTTGACACGTTTGTCGAGACACGTTTTGTAATGTTAATATCTTTGAATATACGATGATAAAAATGATAATTTTTTTTATATTATCAAAGTATTCATAGAGACGAATCAAACGAGATTTCACATGCCTATATTTATTTCGATATATTGGAAGAAAACGAGAAGATTCTCTCGATTTGTAAATAGTGTCGAAAAAACAAATGGGGCTTATATTAAGGAATGGAAGGAAGGAGTAGTTTTTATCCGAGTCTTATTTTCGGCCTTTATGTAACAGGAGAAGGACAAATTAAATTGTAACAAAGTGAGCTGATTAACCTCACTAGGCAGCAAGTATGTGTATATATGTATGCTTATTATAATAAAGGTTCCCTAAAAAGCGCACACCAAAGGTGAAGATTCTGTATTAAATGATTGGTGTACGTAGGTATAACTGGTAACCACGTAGTATTTTTTGATTTTGAAACTCAACTCCAATATGCTTGGAAAATACTACGGAGTAATACGTATATGAATTAAGGAAATAAAGAAATTTAAAATTAACATCGTAAGTAATATAAACTAAAAGTAACCTTGCATATATCATTACATATATGAACTACTCCGTAAAAAACTCTCATAAGCAGATAGACCAATATTATAATTATAATGTAAGTGTATAAGACTCAGTGATTAAGATTATTTACTGATAAGTGTGAGTTAGAAGTAAAGTGTAATTCTTTCTTCTAAGTTGAAGCCTGAGGTCGGCATAGATAATTAGAGATTTAATTAAAGGCACGTGTTATAAATATCTTGTATGGTATTATTCAAAAAATTAAGCTTGCTGTTATGTCGGGAGCAGGTGCAAGGAGTATAACATATGAACCAACTTTCATGAATATAACAGGTTGACTGCTAGGTATCCGCACGTGAATTTGACGTTATAAATTAAAACCAGCTAGTGTATATGTATAGCTACTGACTGGTAAACGTTGAACGTTCAGCATGTAACGAATAATTGTTTCATAGCAAATGATTTCGATACATATATGGAATATATATCTTCATGCATCAAGATATTTTTTTATTATAGGGGTGCTTTTTTGTTAACCAATCTACCTATAGCTAGCCTGCAATTAATGAACGAATATATTATGTATGGGTTGAGAAATTAATAATCTATATTTATATAAAAGTCGTTGGGTTTGATAAAGTAATGACAATTCGTACCGGACCACCGTCATTAATTCACCGGGCTTATATGGGTTATGGAAAAGTGTCATGTAATAATACTTGTTAAAGTGATAAATGAGAATGAATGTGGAGCTTTGGATCAAGAGAGATCCAAGAGCCCATATGATGACACGTGACACCCCTTGTCACCACCGCCGGACCATCGTCGGACCTCTGCCGGACCACCTCCGACCATCGCCGTACCACCTCCGACCACCGCCGGACAACCTCCGACCACCGCCAGACCATCTTTGGGCCTCGCCGGAATAAAATTGTCACAAAGATGTATAAAATTGTTCACAAATATTACAAAATTATTTATTACTAAATGTTCATCATGTTGTTCATAAATGTTCATCACAATGTTCATAAATGTGCATTTGTACATACTCTACTGAATGTTCATCACATTATACTTAAAAGTTCACCAACTGAATGTTCATCACATTCTACTTAAATGTTCACCAATTTTTGATGAAGATCAAGTGTTCATAAATGTTCGTCACAATGTTCATAAATGTTCATTTGTACATATTCTACTGAATGTTCATCACATTATACTTGAAAGTTCACCAAGTGAATGTTCACTTAAATGTTCATCATCTCATACTTCAATGTTCACAAGAATTTAATAAAATGTTCATTAGCCAAAGTTCATTACAATCGAGTTAAATGTTCATCACGTTGTTCATAAATGTTCATCAAATTGTTGATAAATGTTCATCATCTCTTACTTAAATGTTCATCAAACATCACTTTAATATTATTTCGAGTAGAAAAACACTTGATCTTCATCAAAAATTACTTAAATGTTCATCATCTCATACTTAAATGTTCATCAAGCATCCTTAAATGTTCACAAGCATTTAATAAAATGATCATTACTCAAAAGTTCATTACAATTAGCTTAAATATTCATCACGTTGTTCATAAATGTTCATCAAAATGTTTAAAAACGTTCATTTTGATATACTCTATTGAATGTTCATCATATTTTAATTACATTTTCACCAACAGAATGTTCATCACATTATAATTAAATGTTCATCACATTATATTTAAATATTCACCAATTTGAATTAGACTTAAGTTTTCATTTATTTTCATACTTTAACTTTTTCATTTATTATTGGACCACCGCCGGACCTCCACCGGACCACGTCGGACCACCGCCGGACCGTCGCTGGACCTCCACCGGACCGTCGCCTCGGACCGTCGCCGGACCTCCGCCGGACCGTCGCCGGACCTCCGCCGGACCGTCGCCGGACCTCCGTCGGACCTCCGCCGGACCTCCGCCGGACCTCCGCCGGACCTCCGCCGGACCTCCGCCGGACCGTCGCCGGACCTCCGCCGGACCGTCGCCGGATATAAAATTCGTTATTGTCCCGCGCGAAGCGCGGGGTCCCGATTCTAGTCTAATGTAATTGTGATAAATTCGCGCGGGGTCCCAATTCTAGTCAGTGTAATTGTGATAAATTTGAGGAGCTCATATGGATGAGCAATTAACATTCATTTTGTCGAGGAGATAGAGAAATTAATTACACGCGATATGCATACATAATGTGAAAGTGTGTGTGGGCAAATAAACATATTGGGAGCTACTGATCGAAATGTACAATGTCTGATAGAACATCCATAAATTAAATTGGGACACTTATAAAAAGTCATTTGTTAAAATCTTGTACTCTACTAATGTGGTGTCCAAGTAATTTTTTGTGATCACCCTATAAACACCTCTAAATTAAATACTCCGTACTGAGTAATACAAAGAGCAGTTTTGCAATGCATGGATTTAACATTCTAACACATTAAATTTAAAAAACACCTTAAGTAGCTTGAAATTAAGTATGGAGTAGCTTTTTTTCTTCTCAACTTTGACTCACTTAGAGAGATATCTAGCTTATGATTTAATAAGAGATGTTAAAGTATATATCACTTGTATGGAGTACATCAACAAGAAGCTTTACCATGGCTCCACCAGAGAGATCCAATGGCTCCATACCTCTTTACCATGTGTATGGAGTACATCAACAAGAAGCTTAGTAGAATGGTCGATAACTTGAGCTATAGATTCCACCCAAGATGTGTTAGCTCCAGACTAACCCACTTAGCCTTTGCTGATGATGTCATCTTATTCACCAAAGGCACCCTTCCTTCTGTCAATGCAGTATGTGATGCACTTTTTTGAATTTGCGCTTTGCTTTGGGCTCCAACATAATCCATCTAAGTCTCCTATTTACATTGTTGGAGTTTCTGATGCCCGAAAGGATCAAATTTTGGCTGCTAATAATTTTCAAGAAGGAGCTCTTCCATTCCTCTATCTATGATTGCCGATGCACTCCAGGAAGCTGTCTGTAAGTGATTTTAGTGGACTTACCAATTCAATTGCGACACTCATCCATTCATGGGCTTTTAAATCTCTCTCCTACTCCGGACGAGTTCAACTTATTCACTCGACCCTAATGGGCATTATTCACTTATGGGGACAAGTGTTTGCCTTCCCCAAAAATCTGATCAAGCGGCTCACAACTGTGCTCCGCAGCTATCTTTGGAGCGGTACAGAATCGTTCAGACGAACCCTTGGTGCATGGAGAGATGTATGTAGGCCCCATGAGGAAGGTGGTTTTCTCTTCAAAGAAATTATCTTTTGAAATCAGTCTCAATTGGCCAAGCTTATTCTAGAAACTGACAAAGATGAAAATAATGTATGGGTTTCTTGGGATCAACATTTCCTTCTCAACGGGATGAACAAACGGGATGAACAAACGTATGGGACAAAAACTTTGAGGAATTCGATAACTGGATGTGGAAGAGCCTTATCAAAATCTGAGATACACTTAGTACGAGTTGCAATATCACAAGCAACTCACAATGTGTTAGTGTATGGAGTTCCCCGTCAAAGAAAGAATTTTGCATGTCAATTTACCAACTCTGGCACCCTCAAAGACCAACCATACCTTGGGGTAGGCTTGTGTGGATTTCGTGCAAACATTCCGATATGTGCTTTTTTTTTTGTTTAAAGAGGGACGGTACCCTCGGTTAAATTTTATAAATATGACCCTACAAAAGAGGGTAACGAAACAGTACACAAATCAGTTCAAAGCAATAAACAAAACACACTTGGAGAGACACGTAGGCCTTCCAAACTGTGTGCAAGGTGCATATGGGTAGGCAAACAAGCCATCCAATCTACACAAACCAAGATAAAGTGCATATGGAGAGGCAAACAAGCCGTCCAAGCTACACAAAAACCAAACCAGGTGTATATGGAAGGGTACACAGACCCTCCAAACTACACAAAACAAAAGCACACAAAATATCAAAGTAAACAAAGTCCAAACAAACACAAACAAACAAACAAACAAAAACGAACAAACAACCAAATAAACAAACTACAAACCCATAACCATGCAAGGCGGGAAACGTTCATGCAAAAGTCTAAAAACACTAACAAAAATCAAGCCCACAATGTCCTCCCGAGGAATCTGGTTGCCCTGAAAAATAAGAGAATTCTGAGCATGCCATAAGTAATAAACAGTAGAGGAAAGGGAACATACCTGAGCATGGGCGAGACAGTTACGAGTAGAAGCGCGCCTCCGAAGCCAGCGAAGAGAAGACTTGATCGACGAAGCAGTAGCCGGTATCCCAAATCTGACTCTGACCTCTCTCCAAATGGTAGCTGAGTAAGGGCAGTCGAAGAACAGGTGCTTATGGTCCTCCAGAGCAGCCCCACACATCCGACACCCCGGGTGAACGTCCAGGAACGACAGGCGATCATACGTAGACACCTTCCCGAGGTTAGCCAACCAAAGAAGGAGCATATGCTTGGGCGTGTTGTGTCTAGCCCACACCTCTCTATACCATCTGACAGTAGGCCGCTTCGTGCGTAGAGCCTCATACGCCAAGGAAACCTTAAAGTGGTCGAGCTTGCACCACTCTAAGAGAACTCCTCGACATTCCGATATGTGCTTTCATCACATGGCTTGCTGGGATAGGTCGAGCCTTAACCAAAGACAAGATCGCTCATTTGTACCTAATTTTGATCAAACTTGTTGTTTATGTGGAAATGGGAATAACAATGCACAACACATCTTGTTTCGTTGTAGTTTCTCAAGGACAGTAATTCGATATGTTATGTGAAAGGTAGGTGTCTTCCATCCTGTCTCTGACTTGGTTGACTGGCTCCTTTGGTTCGCCTCTAGTGGGCGACAATCTGCCACTCTCTTCAAAATTCGTTTAAGCTTCTTCACATTTGTTGTATATGAGATTTGGAATGCAAGGAATTGCAAATGCTTCTGGAATGAAACCATCCAGAAAGATGTTTGTACACGCAAACATTTAACTAGCAAAGACTCGATTACTTGGTCGAGCCAAATTCCGGCCACGACAAGACAAGGCTTAGTTGGTACGGTATGAAATGTAAGTTATGTAACTACTCAACTTATGTTGGGAACTCTCTTGTAAAGCCAAGTTTAAGTTAAAAGCGTTTCTTTTTATCTAGAAATATTGACTTCGATTTCGTTTATTAGCATTATATGTTGGGAGGATCCACATACTCAAATGTGGTTAATGTGATTTAAACCTAGAGTCACGATAATAGTCAATATCCTTTCATACAAATGAAATATAGCAAAAAAACAAAAACAAAAACAAAACAATAATAGTCAGAAAGACACTAATAGATCATTTTCAATTAGTGTTTCTAAAACTAGACCCTATGAAAATAATGAGAAGGGGTCTACAGTTAATAAAGCACTTAATCCACAATTGGACAAAAAAACCTTTCATCCTCTCCACTTGCTACATAACCTATCTCAAGAGAATCCTTTTATAGTTTCTCTTTTACGGAGTACTCCTTATCTTCAACCAATTTGCCTCCAACCTTTCATTTCTCTTCTTCGTAGCACCATCACATCATCGCTCCCCCGGGCACCAGCGACCCTGCCACACCGAATACAACATCAAACCGTGTTGCTGCATCGACCTTGTTGACCAACGGAAGCGTTGCTCCACCATCGACGCTGCCCACGTTGCTACACGGTTGCCTATACTTGTTCATCGTCCAATCTGTAGCGCATCTATGTTCCAACAATTATCCTAATTAAATTACACAATTAGATACATAAAAAATCCTAATTAGATTACGCAATCAGAAATATGATTATAGTTTACACGATTAGATTAGTGCATTATATAAAATTAAGCTTACACAAATAGATTTAATTTACGTAATATGCGCTTACACAAATAGATTTAGTTTACATACTCTTCAGTTTACGATTATAACTTACACGATTATTTATCAAAAACTTACACGATTAGGTTACGTTAATGTTACATAATTAGATTACACGTGTTATGTTACATAATCAGCTTACACAAATACATAATTACACAATCTGTACGCCTCTTTCACGATTACGTTACACTAACAACTTACACGATAAGGTAACTTAATTACATTCATGTTTAATGCTACATGTGAAATGTTACATAGTCAGCTTACACAAATAAAATAGGCACCTAATTAAATTACACAATTAGATACATAAAAAACCCTAATTAGATTACACAATCAAAAATATGATTATAGTTTACACGATAAGGTTAGTGAATTACATAAAATTAAGCTTACACAAATAGATTTAGCTTACATAATCTTCGCTACAAGATTATAACTTACACGATTATATATCAAAAACTTACACGATTAGGTTACATTAATGTTACATAATTAGATCTACATAAATAAACAAAGCTACACAAACCTACATAACAATATTGCTACACAAATTGACTTTAGCTTTCATAATTACGTTACATAAAATTAAATGTTTACTAAGTCGAGTTCTTCGTTCTCCTAGACAAAACTCACTTCTTATTTTGCGATTAAGTTACGTAATTTAATATTACAATTAGGTTATATAATTAAAATTTATTATCAACCATCAAACACACATAAAAGCTTAAGTAATTAATATGGTGGATTAGCTATTAGGTTAGTTAACAAAGGTTCGTAAATAATTAATAGGTGAAACGAATTAGAAGAACGAGTGTTAACCTATACTCCTTTATTAACATTGAAAGTTGTGTAACCTAATAAACAATGTATCAGCCTCTTCCTTGCCTTGCGTAACCTAGTTAATCAAGAAGGCATGATTAATTAAACAAACCAGCATGTTCCTTGCTAGATTATTTAATCAACAAATATCGTTTATAATGTTTAGATATGGATCAAATGTAGGTTTAATTAACAATCATAGGTTTCACAAACAATTAGGCAAAACATGGATCAAATAAATAGTAGGTTTAGTTAGGCTACTTACCCAAAATAGCCGGATCGAGGACAGAGAGAAAACTCAACGATGAAGAACTTGACAGTGGAGGAGAAATTAACGAGGAAGAACCATGGTGGCTTACACAAATTAAGTCTGAATGAGTTGATTAGGTTAACAAGGGTAACTTTGAAATAAGAAATTATGAAAACTTAAAAGAAAAAAAAGGGTCTAATTTTAGGAAAAAATAGTGAGAATAGACTTATTAAGGTATTTTTCTCATTAAACATTCAAACCGGATGAGGCGATAAAAAAAAGTTTAATTTTGACAATTTTCACACTCTTCTGATGAATCGCTATCTTCTAAATTGCCTAGAAGATAAGACCTCTCTGACTTCTCTCTAGCCCTAGTGAGAGAAGTTTCTGCGGGGGTTTCTTGCTTCTTGCTTTGCGAGGCTAGTCATGTTCCTTCAGTGGAGGTGGTCCCTGAAACTCAAGTGTCCCACTGCAGGGAGGTTACAATGGGAGGTGAGGGAAATGAACCCGGGTAGCCGCCTGATTTGCCGCCGGAAAGTGCAGTCATGGAGGTTACTAGTTCAGAGGGCCTGGAGCAGAATATGGAAGAAGTTGAAAAAGGGTCGGGGAAAGGGAGAGGAAACGCCGGTGGTTGTGCTGTCACCTTGGAAGGATTTGGTTACAGAGAGAAGGGATGATAGGGTTGTGTTATCTGAGAAATTTTTGGAAGGAAAAATTAAGGTGGGTTTTCCGAAAGGGGAAGAGGGAGACCCGGATATCACCATTGATGTTGATGTCATCGAGGCATTGGCGTTGATCTGGCAGTCGTCCTTGGTGGTCAAAACTTTAGGAACGATCATCCCTTACGAGGTTATGGCGAGGAAGGTTCGGGAACTTTGGAAGCCGAAGGGTTGTTTCCGTCTCCTAGATCAACCGAATGGGTTCTATCTCATCAAGTTTACGCTCCAGGAAGATTATATGAATGCGCTTACTGGGGGGTCGTGGTCGTTATTCGGGCATTATCTAGTGCTCAAGCCTTGGACCCCGAATTTTGATCCCCTCACGGACATTATTGCTTCGGCTCCGGCATGGGTCCGGATAAACAATCTTCCTGCTATGCTTTACGAGGAGAGTATACTCATGCAGATTGCGACGGGGTTAGGCAAACCAATCAAAGTCGACAAAAAAACACTGCACGTGGATAGGGGAAGATTCACTCGTATATGCGTCGAATTAGATTTGACTAAGCCATTGAAAGGTTCGGTTTTTATCAATGGTAGGAGATTCTTTCTCGAATATGAAAAGTTACATAAAATATGTTTGTTATGTGGCAAGTATGGGCATTTGCAATCTATGTGCCCTAACCTGCCTCAAAACTTGGAGAAGAAAATGGAAGACGAGAGGAAGAAGACTGAAAATGCTAAGATTCAGGTGGCCATTCCGGGTTCCTTGGCCACAATTATGTCGGACCGCCTGGGAGGGTGGATGTTACCGAATCCATGGCGGAGGTCCACGGTTAGAAAAGATGCGGCTAACCTTAATGGGTATTCCAAGAAAGGTAATGGTCCGTTGAAAATTAATACTAGTTCATGGAATTTTGATGTCTTGGAAAATGAGGTGGAGGATATGGAGGTTGTTGGGCTGCAAACCAATAATAATTCTAAAGGGAAAAAGGTTGAGGGGTGTAAGATTAATTGTCAGAGTATTGATGGGAATAAGGAAAATAAAAAGGGTTTGGGTTCCAATATTACTGCTAAGGTTAAGGCTACTTTTGGGGCTACTAATGGTGTGTCAGGTTCGAAAATCGAGGGAATGAATTTTGTTTCTATGTCAAAAAAAGCCATGAGAAATAAAAATAGAAGAAAAGCTAGAAAGAAGCAGGTGCAGTCGATGGGGCCGGTCAGAATTGATGCTCCCAATTTTGATTTGGACTTGGGCTTGGGCCCTACTAAGAGAAAACGGACTGGATTGGAAGCTGGCCCGCTTGTTCTTCTTAGGAGTGGGCAATCTTTGGAGGATATTGCTGAAAATGTCCTCAACCCAAGTATTGAGTTGGGCCTTCGTTTGGGCCTCGAAAATAAGCCTGATGGGGCTGCTGTGTCCAAAGGAGAATTACGCTCAGCAGCGGAAATTCTTGCTTCCTCTATTGCGGCGCCGGACGAGCTCCATTGTCCTGATGGTGAGCGAAGTAAAACGGGGTCGATCGAAGTGGACGAAGCCGACCCTAATGGTTTCGATGGAATGGCAGAGGACGAGGGCGAGTTCGATGGCGGGCTGGACGTGCTAAATGGAGTGCAACAGTCAGATTAATTTGCTTCCATGTGGGTTCTCCTTTTCTTTATTTTTTCTTATGAATCTTATTGTTTGGAATTGTCGTGTTCTTTTGGATTCGAGCATATGCTCAACTATATGATTAAGAGTCATCGGGCTGATGTTGCGGTTCTCCTTGAGACTCACATTTCGGGAACTAGAGCTGACGAGGTGTGCAGGAAATTCAGGCTGAAAGGCTCTTTTAGAGTGGAAGCTCAGGGTTTCAAGGGAGGTATTTGGGTCTTGTGGAATGAGGATGTGATTCAGTTTGATTTGGTTAAGGCCAACGACCATTTTGTTAGTGTTGTCTTGTCGAAAGATGCTATTAAGGCTCACTATGTGTTCGTCTATGGCCCTCCTACTGTCCATAGGAGACGCTGATTCTGGGATGAGGATGACGTTAGTGATGAGATTGCGTCTATTCAGGGTCCGGTTTTTGTTGCTGGTGATTTCAATTGTATTATTCATTCTGATGAGAGACAGGGAGGTTCTGGAGGGTTGCATCCCGATTCTCCGGAGTTCGGTAAAGTTATTGATGATAATGCTTTGATTGATATGGGTTTTATGGGGCAGAAATTCACTTGGTCTCGTGGGTTATCCTCGGATACGCTTATCTCGAAGAGGCTGGATCGGTTCCTCATGAACTTGGAAAGTTGTCTTTTGTGGCCTAATGCTTTTGTTCGTCACCTTCCTCATTTTTGCTAGGATCATTCGCCTCTTCTTCTTCAAATGTTGCCTGTGGTTTCTTTTGAAAAAGGCAGGAGGCTTTTTCGCTTCGAAGCGGCCTGGCTTGCCCATCCTGAGTTTTTGACCTTCATTCGGGGTGCTTGGGTTAAGGACTGCCCGACCAATCAGGCGCTTTCCATTTTGAAGTGTAGGCTCCTGGAGTGGAACAAGATTACTTTTGGTAACATCCATGTGAGTAAAGCTAAGTTGATTGATTCGCTGGATAAGGTTCAGATTGAGTTGGAAAGATTGCCGAGTGAGGCTCTTGTGGTTGAGGAGAAGTTGATCAAGGATGACTTGAGTAGGGTTCTTGAGCAGGAGGAATTATTGTGGTTCCAAAAGTCTAGGGAGGCGTGGCTTGTTTCGGGTGACTGTAATACCAAGTTTTTTCATGCTTCCACTATGATCAGAAGAAAGAG
Organism: Oxyria digyna; assembly: GCA_029168935.1. Taxonomy (NCBI): domain Eukaryota; kingdom Viridiplantae; phylum Streptophyta; class Magnoliopsida; order Caryophyllales; family Polygonaceae; genus Oxyria; species Oxyria digyna. Next base: position 57,251,564 of record JAPVLV010000001.1, on the reverse strand, counting down.
GAATAGAGTGAAAGCTCTTCTAAATGAGGACGGTAATTTGATTGAGGACAAGCAGGGCCTTGAGTTGCTTGTTGTTGAGTTTTTTCAGAAACTCTACTGCCTGCCTTGTCATGAACTGTTTCCTATTGCCACGCCTCACGGTTGCTTTCCTAGGCTTCCGCTGTCTAGTTGGGAGTAGTTGGGCAAGTTTTTCATGAAAGATGAGGTCTTCAAAGCGCTTAAGGGTATGGGAGGTTTTAAGGCTCCCGGTCCTGATGGTTTTCAACCTATCTTTTTTCAGAAGAGTCGGAGTATTGTTGGTGATTCGGTGGTCAGAGGTGTGCTGGATTTCCTTGCTTGTGGTAAGCTTCCGATGGGCTTGAACGAGACTTTTATTGGTCTCCTTCCTAAAGTGGCTAACCCCGACAAGGTTAGTTTTTTTAGGCCCATTAGTCTTTGTAATGTTTCCTACAAGCTCATTACGAAGGTTCTTGTCAATCGGATGCAATTCTTGATGTCGAATTTGATTGGCCCTACTAAAGGTAGCTTCCTCCCCGGGAGGCTTATTACCGACAACATCGTTCTTGCTCAGGAAGTGGTTCACTCTATGAGGTTTAAGGAAGGAATTAAGGGTTGGATGATTCTTAAGATTTATTTGGAGAAGGCTTATGACCGTCTCAGATGGGACTTTATTGCTGACACGCTGGTTGATGTAGGCTTTCCGGATCAAATGGTGAGTTTGATCATGGAATGTGTCTCCTCCATGTCTCTTAATGTTCTTTGGAATGGTGAAAAGCCGCCGCCGATTGTGCCGACCAGGGGTATCAGGCAGGGTGATTCCATCTCCCCGTATCTCTTCATTTTGTGTATTGAGCGTCTTAGTCACTTGATTCTGCAGGCTGTGGACTCTAGGGAGTGGAAGGCCATTCAGATCTCGAGGGGGGTCCTCGTCTTTCTCATATGATGTTTGCGGATGATCTCCTTCTGTTTGCGGAGGCGTTTGTGGCCCAGATTAGGGTCATCTAGAGGTGCCTTGATCTTTTCTGTCGGTCTTCTGGTCAAAAAGTGAATCTGGCTATGTCTAAATTATTCATTTCTCCTAATGTCTGCGAGGATACTGCTCTTCAGATTGGCCAGGCTAGTGGTTTGACGGTCTCTTATGATTTGGGGAAGTATTTGGGCATGCCCCTGCTCCACAAGAATGTAGATAAGCAGACCTTTGAACCCCTACTGGACAAGATCAATTCGAGGCTCTCAGGTTGGAAATGTCCTCAGTTAAGTTTTTCCGGCAGAGTTACGCTTGCTAAAGCGGTTCTCCACTCGCTCCTGGTTTATACTATGGCTACGTTGAGTGTCCTGGCTTCTGTCTGTGAGAAGATTGACCAGATCACTCGCTCTTTCATCTGGGGTAGTTGGGGTGACAGGAAACGTATGCATATGTTGAGATGGGAGGAGGTCTGTAAACCCAAGGAGAATGGTGGGTTAGGCCTGAAATGTATGACGGACCTGAATCAGGCTATTACTGGTAAGTTAGCTTGGAGGTTTAAGAAAGACAGGGACAACCTTTGGTGCTGGGTTATGAGAGCTAAGTACGTTCGGCCGTCCGGGGCCGTGCATGGTCATCCGTCGCCTATCTGGCGTAGTATCAGTAAAGCTGAGCTAAAGGTGGTACTCCCTGGATCTCGGTGGCATGTTGGTGATGGGAGGTCGATTTTGATCTGGATGGATGATGTGAAAACCTCTTGCAAGGCTCGCGGGGGACGGATCTAGGCAGGACGCGTGGCTGGAGAATCTTTGGAGACGCAGTACTTGCTTGAACTAGGTCCAAGACTGAACTCACAAGATGGGCGGAAGTGAATCTGGGTAGGACGGCGTCCTAGGAAGGTTCGGCTTCGACGGACAGGGTAAGAAAGTGTGACGGCGGAAACGATTTGGTGAAGGGATGATGATTGAGGATTTGTGAAGTGAAATGAGGTGCTAAAACAATGATATGAAGGCTGGAAGAAGATGACGAAAATTAGGGTTTGGGAAGGGTGGCGGCGGCGGCGGCTAGGGTTTGATGGAGATGACGGCGGCGGCGGCTAGGGTTTGGAACTGTGACAGCGACGACGAACTGAACTAAGTAACAGTGACCGGATAATTGGCTCGTGGAGGTTCGAGCCCGAACTAGGGTTTGGCGTTGAAAGCAAGGGGTGGAGAAAATCTCAACAACTAGGCTTGCTATAAAATTCAACGTGAAAACAATTCTTGTTCCAAGTCCATATATATAGGACTTCTAACTAGGGTTACTAAAAATAATAACTTGCTAATGCTAAAGATAGTAAGTAATGCAAAAGACTTTAAAAACAATAGAAAACAGTTCTAGGACGGACGCGTAAGTCTAGGACGTCCCTTCAGTGCAAGTCGTCCTTGGTATCATGCTGGATCTTAGGACGTCTAGGTCTAGGATGTCTCTTCACTGCAAGTAGCCATTTCATATGACGGAGGATGGTGTGTGAGTGGAGGACGCTCCATTTCTTGCATATGACTCAATATCTCTTCCTCTTGGGTCTCTGTCCATGTCATCATCTCGTCCCCTTGGGTCTCAGCCAATGTCAAGGGTTGTCCCGCATCAAAGGATGTCAGGCTGGGTGATTGCAAGTTACAGGATTGCGCTCTTGGGGGGATTAGTGGGGAGCGTCTGCAGGCTCAGGTGGTTGATTTCTAGATTCCTGGTCGTGGGTGGAATTGGGAGGTTCTGAACTCGCTTCTCCCTAGTTCGATTCTTTTGCAGCTGGCGGCTATTGCTGTGTGTTCTGAGCAGGGTTGTGACGATGTGCTGGCTTGGAAGCATTCCCGGGATGGTAACTTTTCTGTTGCCACGGCGTATGAGATGCTCCACGCCAAGTCTGTTTATATTGATATTGACGGGGATTCTTTCAAGGCCATTTGGAGGCTTCAGGTGCAGGAACGGGTGTGTTTCTTTGCTTGGTAGGTTCTTAGAGCGGGGGTGCTCACTAACGCGGAGTGTAAGCGTCGTCATCTTAGCTCGGGGGATGTCTGCCTAGTTTGCCTTGCGGCCGCTGAGTGCATGCTCCATCTCTTTCGTGATTGTGGGCAGTCGCGTAATATTTGGAATGCTATCCTTCCGTCCGGTTTGAGCTTGGAGTTTTTCCGTCTCAACTTGGCTCAATGGTTAAGATTTAACATTCTTCAGAAAGGGACTGTCAATGGCACTGGGGAGTGGGCGTGTATTTTCGCTATTGGCCTCTGGAGCATTTGGAAATGGAGGAATGCGTGGGTTTTTGAGAAAAAACAGTTTGTTGGGAACAAAGCTACCCACATTTTGGCGTTGGCTAAGGAGTATGGGACTGTTAGGGAATCTGTGGTTGGGTCTGATAACAAGCTGAAGGAGTTTAGATTGATTGGTTGGATTCCCCCGTTGGAGTCGGTTACTAAGATCAACACCGACGGGTCGGTGGTTAATGAGCTTGCTGCGGCTGCGGGAGTCCTTAGGGATTCGAATGGTGTTTGGTTGGCTGGGTTCGTTCATAATCTTGGCTCATGTTCGGTGCCTATGGCTGAGTTGCGGGAAATCGTGTCGGGTCTCAAGCTGGCTTGGGACAGGGGATACAAGAGGGTTTGTCTGGAAACTGATTCGCAGATTGTTGTGATGCTTCTTAACAAACCTATGGATCGTTGTCACCCCCTTTTTAGACTCGTCTCCATGGCGCTGGGCTTTATTAGTAGAGACTGAGTCATCCAAGTTCGTCATGTCTTTCGGGAGGCAAACTCGATGGCCGATGGCCTCAGTTCTTTTGCTTTTTCCTTTCCTTTAGGTTTTCATGTTCTTGTTGTTCCGCCCGATTGGATGTCTGTGTTACTTCTAAATGATGTGAGGGGTTTGACTACAGCTCGTCTGGTGGAAAAGTAGCGTTTTATTTATATAATTTCCAAGAGTGTCGCCTCTCTTTTCAACAACAACAAAAAAAAATCTTCTAAATTGCCTAATTAATAGTCAAAGTAGCTACTCCGTATAAAAGAAAGAAATCATACTGTATATAGCAACATGGGCAGTAGCCAGTAACAATGCAGGAATGCATGGAGATGCAGCCCAACTTGATTTGGTAAGACTGACAATCACACAACGGTATACGTAGCTTCTATGGATATATGACTTCCACGTTTTTTTCTAGCCCTAATTATTTTCTGTAAGTCATGCAACATTATTTCTAGGTGATGGGCTCTCATCATTGGGCATTTTCGAAACATTAATTAGTTTTATGCACCTTTCTTCAGGTCAGAACGCGGAAGAAATAATATGGATGTGTTAAATAATTTCATGTTAGCATGTACGTTTAAGTTTTCATTTTATTTTATTATTGGATGTGTATCTCTAAATATTAATTCTATATGTTATCAGAATATTCTGTACTACTGGATACACTCATACACCTCAACATTCTATTTTAAAATTCAATTATTAGTTTCTGATAACAAGTTACCTTGATCTACTACTATGATCACACTAGTAGCTGCGCTCACTATTCAGCGGCTGTTAATTAATTAGAACGCACAAAAAGTATAGCAAATATATATATTTACGAGATACAAATATATTTTTTACGTTACATTATTTATTTGATAGTGGTGGTTTTGGAATTTGGATGTATACATAATTCAGTCATTTTTTAGCTCGCCACGTCTCTCGCATAGTTGCATGCCTATTATATACACGATTCTTAAATAACGCCCGGTACTTTATTCAAACAACGCCGGGTCACTCGCGTTCTGCGAGGACACGTACACTCGCGTTCTGCGAGATTAGCAAAAAATTAGGTTAATTACATGCATGCTAATCTCGCGTTCTGTGAGTGCACGTGTACTCGCGTTCTGCGAGGACACGTACACTCGCAGAACGCGAGCTTAGCATGTCAGATTGACGTTGTTGTGCGCCATTACTACATGTCTTGTCCCCACCTAACTATAATAACTACCCCCTTATTTTAAGTATTCCGTAACACCTATTAACCCTACCCTAACACCTCTTTTTATCATCTTTCACCTCTTTCACCCTCCATTAAAACTCATTTTCAAAACCTTAAAACTTCAAAACACTCTAAAAACACCTAAAATAATGGAAGATGAAGAGGAATTCAACAAAGGAGGGAATGAAGATGGTGGTTCATCAAGTTACCATTCAAATGAGGTAATGTTCTTACTTAATTTTTGAATTTTAATTTGTTTTGCACCATTAAGAGCTAAAATGAACTTATTATGTTGTATTTCATGTTAAATCTAGTAGTAGTGGTAAGTGTTGAAGAGATGACTTTTGCATATAATGTCAAAAACTTAGATGTGTTCATGTTTTTAGAGTTTTTATGGTTTTGAATGTAGGAACTCATGTTATGTTAAATTATCCCGTTCAATAACTAGTTTCAGGAAATAGCAACTTCTCGCGTTACGCGAGAAGTGCCTCCCTCGCAGAACGCGAGAAGTGCCTCCCTCGCAGAACGCGAGAAGTGCCCCCCTCGCAGAACGCGAGAAGTTGCACATTACAGAGTATTAACAGAAGCATTGTGTATAGGTGAATTTTTCTTTGTTCACTGGATTGAATGCAATCCAGTTGAATGACTACACCTACCCCTCGCGGAATACGGTGCCCGTTTCGCCACCGTCATTTGATTTAGGGATTGACGACTTTGGATATTATCATCAACCATCTTTATATGAACAACATGTGCCATCTACATATGAATTGCCTGTGCCATCTACTTATGAGTTGCCCGTGCCATCTACTTATGAATTGCCATGTACATATGAGGTGCCATCAAGCTATGATGCGTTTGATTCACAATTTGCTAACCCACCAACAAACGTAGGAGAGGAGATGTGTTTTCTTCCCTCTTTACGCACTGCACCAAAGTTTGATAGTCCCGTATGTGAGGAAGAGGTTGTTTCTAGGGATTATTCGGAATATTTCACTACGGAGCAAGTGTTTGCCTCTAAGGAGATTGGTCATTTGTGGGCTTTGAATGTTGCAAAGCAACACAAGTTTATGATATCTATTGGAAGGACTGTACCAGCTAAACTGGGGCAAAGTGGTAAGATTCAAATCATTTGTGAGAAAGGGGGAAGCCATAGGCCTAAAGGTGTCGGTGTTAGATCAAACACAAAGAGCAAGAAAACGGGGTGTAAATTTCAGTTGAAGCTCATGGAGAACCGGGTTGAAGAGAATTGGAGATTAGTGGTTGTTTGTGGTTTGCACAACCATCCTATTGGAGATAGTTTGGTCGGGAATGCATTTGCCGGGAGGCCAACCCCGGATCAAAAGAAAAAGGTTCGTGAGATGGTACTTTCACATTGTTCTCCAAATCAGATTTACACTGAGATAAACAAGGATCCCGGAAGTTGCACAAAGAAGAACCAAGTGTACAATTTGGTAAGACATATAAGGGAAGAGGAAATGGAAGGTAGAACCGTTGTTCAAGAATTCTTTCACCAATGCAAAGAGAGCAACTACTTCATGGAGTATAGGCCAAGTGCAACGAACCCTTCGATAATAGGCGACTTGTTCTTTGCTAGCCCCGAATCAATGAAACTCTTAAAGGCGTTTCCATATGTCCTTTTGATGGACTCGACTTATAGCACGAACAGGTAAGTATTTATCATTCTGTTTTTATGTTGTATTTATCTTACTGTATTTTGGTTCCAGGTACAATGTTCCCTTCCTGGAGATAGTCGGTTTGACTTCTACATGGAAGAATTTTGTTGTGTGCGGGGTATGGTTAGAGGCTGAGAGCGAGGATAGTTATTTATGGGCGTTGCAGCAGCTGCAGACGATGTATTTGAGAATAGGAGCATCGCCTACTTGCTTCGTCACTGACCGTGAGATGGCTCTTATGAATGCAACAGACAAGTTATGGCCAAATGCAAAGTTTCTCTTATGTAGGCGACATGTAAGGAAGAACATAGAGGCGAGAGCCAAGATAGCTATGGGCACACAAGCATTGGGGGTTCATATTTCAAATGATTATTATAACGTGTTCGAACAAACCACTGAAGAAGATTACAAGAGTACTTTGAAGAAACTTGAGGACGAATGGCGAGCTTATCCAGCCGTATTGAAGTACGTGAGAACGAATTGGCTAAACCGTTACAAAGAAAGACTTGTTTCAGCATGGACGGATAATGTCTTCACTCTCGGGAATAACACAACAAACAGGTATGTTCTGTTATTTATGTCTACCTTCTACATATGATAAAAAGAGGTTCTGTAATGCACACCTCGCAGAACGCGAGGGCATACCACCTCGCAGAACGCGAGTAAATTCCTTGATTCAGTGTTGATGCATTTTCGAATGCAAAGATCCTGGAACAATGTATGAACTCGCAGAACGCGAGGTGTACACACCTCGCAGAACGCGAGGAGTTACACATTACAGAAGGATCCACAGGTTCTGATTTGTATTTGCATTTTATTGTTTTTCGAACATTTTAGAGTTGAAGGAGCACATTCATGTCTTAAGTCATACTTGTCAAGTGGAAATGCTAGGCTAGACACAATGTTCAAAGAATACAAAACAATGGCGGAGAACCAACTTAAGGAGATTACTGTGTCTTTCACCGAGAGTTTGAATAAGAGCTTCACAGTTGTTGAAGGGGCCGACTTGTTTAAAGTCTTGAAGTTCAAAGTCTCTTACAAATGCATAGAATTTTTGCTTAAGGAATACACGAAGGGGGAGAGATTAGGTGCGCACTTTAATATGTTTTGTAGCTGCGGGATCAAGATTAGAGATGGGTTGATGTGTGTTCATCAGATTGTAAGACATTGGAAGGAGCAAAGACCACTAAGAGTATCAGAGTTGCACCCTTTCTGGAGTACTTTGAGTTTGGAAGAAGTTGATGTTCCCGGCATACTGGAAGTTAAGAGTAAGGTGGCAAGGCGTCTTTTTCAGACTTTCTATGAGGAAACGTTTCCGAAATTGTGCCCCCATGATCAAGAAAAGTGTGCACAAACTGTTTTAGACATTGGGAAAGTAAATACTCCTCTAAAAGAGCCGGCATAACTATGGACATTGGGAACAGTCTTCCCCGGCATAACTATGGACACCACTGTACCGCTCTATGGGGCGATAATCAACGTCGGGGAGCCCCTCGGGGAAGAGCTCTACCGGTGTTGTATTCTTTGCTCTCCTTTTCCCTTTTGCATTTTGAACCGGTGGATTTTCTCTCACAGCGTTCCTATTTCTTCGACGGGTTGAACGTCCAGGAAGATCCATTACCTAAAAAAATGTAAAGTAGAATCAGTATATAAATATAACATTATATAAAGTAAAATCAGTATATAATAAAAATCTGCAGAAGAGGAAAGAATTTCCAGTTTTGTCAATTACTCGCGTTCTGCGAGTACCATGACACTCGCGTTCTGCGAGTACCATGACCCTCGCGTTCTGCGAGTAACATGACCCTCGCGTTCTGCGAGTAACATGACCCTCGCGTTCTGCGAGTATACTACACCCCTCGCGTTCTGCGTCAATTTGCACAATCATGAGTTTCCGGCAACAGTTTCCGGCGAGATTTTCCGACGAAAATTCAATATTTTAGCTAAAATACCTATCAATTTAAGTAAATTACCAAATAAACATCAAAACCCTAAATAAAATCAACAACCCTAATAAAAAACCCTAACCCTAATGAATTTCAACATAAAACAACATCCACTCATCCACCATAATTCAAAATCATCATCTTTCATCCATTATACAACCATTTCTAAATCAACATTCAATATCAAAACATCATATAATATGCAATTTCCTATACTAACAACATATATTCATCTAGAAACAACATTAAAAAGCATAAGAGTATAAGAAACATACCTTATATGGAGATTTGTAGTGAAAAGAGGAAGAAGAAGTAGGTTGAAACGAGAGAGATGGTGAGAGGCGGCGGTAGAAAATTGTGTGTGATGTAAAAAATGGGCCGAGTAGGGTTTTTCCCCTTTTATAGGGAAAAAACACCCTCGCGTTCTGCGAGGTGACGCACCCTCGCGTTCTGCGAGGTGACGCTCTCTCGCAGAACGCGAGAGACCGGGCGTTATTTAGAAAACGCCCGGGCGGTATTTAGCAAGGGCCATTATATAGTCCTTGTGGATCTACAATTTAAATTGTAAATACGAGAACGTCGGAAAAGATTGTGGTGAAATAAATTTTATGGTATAAAGTGTGAAGTATTCGCATTTATAGATATATACTCATGTTTATAATTTAGGGATCATGTTAGTTTAGGTCAATTTTAAAAAATTAAATTAAATTGCAAAATTGTCATTGCGTGGGTCTCTTAAAAAGTTTAAAGTTACCACCGTCCACACTATGAACAATACCATCAAGAAAATGTACATTAGCGTGTAATTTGAGAACGTAAGTGCTTCGCACTTCGCACCGTAATTTATTTACTATCAGAATCTCCCTCTAACAACGTTAAGAGTATAAGATAAACATATGCAGTTAAGAAATTGTTCCCTACATAAAGAAAGTGAATAATAAAAAAATAGAAAAACAAAAATCTCGTGAGAGCATAAAAGTGTCTCAAAGATTCAGGGAGAGACATTCGATTCCTGCAAAAAGGCCGTTGACCCGCTTGCCTGATCTGCAGACACAATATAGAGTGAAGGGGCGGGGGTGGAATCCCATGATTCACCTCCGACGCTCAAGTCAGTAATCAAGCAATCAATAAGCTCTTTGGGCTAGGGAGAGGCTAGAGTTTCATAAACATTCAAACCTGATTGAAGACTTTTCCAATTAATGACCATATCCCTTAATAGGCACAATAACATATTAATAATCTTTTCTTTTACTTAAAAGGTTGTTCATTAAATAACCTTAGCTTGGGTTATTTTTTATCTTTCAATTACCCCTTGGAATTCCGAGGCTAACCCAGGCTCGGGATGCCAATATAAGACTTGTTCAACCCTCATAACACTCGTTATGCAAGAGTTAAAGCAAGACAAAATCTCACTTGAGATAAGCACTCATAATGATGTAAAATGCAAAATACGGATACCGCACAAGTTGTGCACTTTTTCGCACGATGTTGTGTGGTATGCCTGTGCTTTTTCCATACAGACTGTACGTTTTTATTATTGCACTAAAGCAGGAAGCCGAGAGCACCGCACGACCGTGTGTTACGTTGATTTCTCGCTCGCTTGGATCCGCACCCGCGAAGGCATCTTGCGCCGCGGATTTTGCTCTGTTTTCCTTGTTCGGTTTTTGTCTGACAAGTTTGAAGTCACGAATGAGCCTAACCAAACTAGATTCTTTTTCCCACTTAGGCTCTTTCTCACTCATGAGTGCTTATGCCCACCCATGCGTTTTCCCACTCAAGCGTTTTGCCCACTCGGACTATTTTTTCTCTCACTCAGAGGGAGAATTCCAAGGAGAACGGAGGGAAATCTGCGCCCGCAAAGGGATCTTGCGCCGCGGATTTTGCTTTGTTTTCCTTGTTCGGTTTTTGTCTGACAAGTTCGAACTCACGAATGAGCCTAACAAAACTAGATTCTTTTTCCCACTCAGGCTCTTTCCCACTCATGCGCTTTTGCCCACCCATGCGTTTTCCCACTCAGGCGTTTTGCCCACTCAGACTAGTTTTCCTCTCACTCAGAGGGAGAATTCCAAGGAGGGTGAGTTGTCCGACCACTTAGTCGACTACCTACAACCCTATGCTTGGACTAAATATTGCTCATTTGCGCTACTCAAGCGCGAGATTTGAGGTGGGTGACCGACACTCAGTCGTGTAGATAAAACCCGACACTCAGGCTAATCGAGTAGCAACTCCGCTAGCTCGTTTGCGCTACTCAAGCGCGAGAATCTGAGGAGCTTGAGTAGACCGACCACTCAGTCATCTAGATAAAACCCGACACTTACGCTAATCGAGTAGTAACTTTGCTAGCTCGTTTTCATCTATGCCCCTTGTACCCAACAAGATGCTCACAATTTTGACATTAGGAGAGCAATGCTCATTGTCTCGCTAATACCTGAGCTGACAAAACTCAAATTCATGCACATAACTATTCAGATAAATCATGGCATAAAAACTGTATAATGCATTCCAATTTATAGTCCAAACATTTCGACTAATCTCACGAAAACAAGAATGATAAAATCAAGTTAAACAAAAGAAATTGGCCTTCTTAAGTAGCCTTCTAGTGCTTAATTCCATATTATTCCATGTCCATTCTTGACTTTATGAAGACCTAAGTGGTTTCAAAACTTTCAGATTTGTTATCAGCATTCCCCTTCAAGGTTTTGTCGTCATAACTTTCCTTATGATGTTGTGAGAGCATGTGATCCGCCCTCGTATTGTCGGGATGTTGTCTGAACCTCTTTTGGGTTGCACAAACGTCGAAGCTTGCAAAGATATATCCTATAAATACGGATATAGAAGCGCTTGTTGACCTTGTTTGCGTAAATTTCCCGATTCCGAAGAATGCATGCAGGTTCTGCGACATGTATTAGAAGAATCCTAGGATGAAAAACCGACCTCAGCCGGGCCCGGCCCGAGCCCTCATTTGACCAGGTCTAATTGGGACACCCTCTAATGTGTGATTTCCGATAAAAAAAATCTATTGTTTTATTACGGTTCCTACTGTTTTTTTTCTTATAAATGAGATCCATATATATTATAAATAAATTTTAATTTTTAGTTATGATATATAGAGTTGGGCATTCAACTTTTCCATGACTTATAGCTTGTAATATACTTCAATCTCTTATCAAGCAAATAAACTATCGAGGAAAGTTTCGGTGTAAATAACTCTTTACGTAGGAAAAACGAACAAATGACGTTCACATATTACACGTCAATGTTCATATTCTGGATGATAATGTTCATAATCTAGGCCATAAAATTTTGAACGTTTTCAATGAGGTACGCGGTGGCATACTTATAATTATTGCGATTTTTTTTTTGTTTTTTTCCCCTCAAAATGCCTTAAAAAAATTTATTGTCCAAATTTTGAACATTACCGCTCAAACTATGAACATTAGCTTGTTATCTGTGAACGCGAAAACTTCGTTTTTTCTACGTTAAGCCTTGTTCTAACCAAAACTTTTCCCACAAACTACCTCTTAATTTTATTTTTAGTTCCTACTATTTTAATTTTAATTTAAAAAAAAATTAATTTATAAACAACAAACTACCTCTTACCTAATAAACCCAAAAATAAAAATCGGTCTCTACTCTCAAATTATAACCTTTGATCAGCTACTATACATTGGATGCAAATAAATCCAAATAATATTCACAATACTAATATGTGGATGTAATTTTGAGTTCAAAATATGAATAAAAATACGTGGATGTCATTTTCTAGTACATCACATGGTTTTTTAAATGGAACGAACAGAAAGAAGAATCGAGGAAGACAAGGACGTTTAGGCAAATACGATAAGAAGGCATCTTATATACTCCAATAATTAAGTGTGTGGTTAACTTAAATATATATCATGTTTCTCTTATTGGAGCCGATTCTCGGACCCTTGCGAGGTCCATGGAGAATCGAAGTCTATAACTTGGTTTGAAAGAGGCTCCATTTGAGGCGAAGTGGACCCGGGGATCAGATCTTTTGTTGCAACAAATCTTCTTCTTAAATTGAGAGCAAAACACCGAAGCGAAAGAGATTTCTTACTCGCTCATTCATCCCAATCGATCCCTTTTAGTGAAAGATTGGATGATTGACACTTGGATCTTGACTCTCGGTATCGAGTTGATGCTTTTGAAGTGAGAATTGGTGTTTTCTGAGGTGTTTGATATTGAAGAGTTGAACGAGTTTGTGAGGCTCGTTAATGGTTTTGTGTTCATCCTTCTAACTCTCTCTTTGGCTTATTTTCTCCCTTTTGTGTCATTTTGCTCCTTCCTATTCCCCATTTGTTGCTCATTTACTAACTTGAGCGTCGGAGAGCCTAATCCGGGGAATCAACCCTCCTGGTTTGGTTGCGCAGGATTAGCGAGGTTCAAGAACAAGGCAAAGCAAGTTGAAGATGATGGTTGAAGGTGGAGTTTGATCGAGAAATGCTTCATTTCCAAGTTGTTTGTCCAGACGGGTTGAAGAGGTCCTCGACTAATTACTGAAGATCTTTTTACCCTTATCTCGCGGAGTGTTGTGTCGCGAGGTCTACACTGGGCTCCAACATCTCTTTATTTTAGTTTTTGAATATAATTAATTTGCTTTGAGATAAATAAGGATTTGAGATGGATGTCGAGTTGGCTCAATCAAGCAAGAATTAATCAGTGTTAAGATTATTAGCCAGTAGCCACACAAAGCAACAACTCAAAGACAAATGGGTGTGGGGGAGGTTGTTGAGCCCAAGTCTTGACGATCCAGTTCATCTAAAGTTGCTCGGAAAAATCAATTCTGAAATCCAACCCATGTAAGTGATATGGAAAGAGCCATTGTGTAGAAGTTAAGTCCTAATAAATGAACTATTTGTGCCCAATACCACTTCCCCAACTAAATCTACGACTTCTGCCCTAGCATATTAAACTTTAGGAAACTACCACACTCCTCCTTTTCGGATTCTCTTCCACCGCCCCTCCATTCCCACTATTGACATTTCCATCTCCCACGTCAATCTTCGACGACGTCTCTGCTATATTCCGGCTGCTTCTCCATCGTCTTCGGCTGCCTTCCTCTTTCTATCTCTCTTCATTTTGAGTTGTGCTTCGTCGTTTTCTAGATCTACACCTCCCTTTGTTTCCATCTCCAAAACCTAGCTCCAACGTCTCTATCTCCTTGATCGTCGTCCAAATCTACATCTCCTTTCAGTAGAGATAAAGGAGAGTGGAAAAGCAAGAGAAGAACATGTGACGAGGAGGTAGGAATCCCTAGCTGTCTCTATCCCCTTTCACTCAATCCACTTCACCGTTGCAAGTAATCTGCTCTCTATTGTAAGTGTTCTTATTTTCGCTTGCTCTGCATCTTCTTTCGCCTTCCTCAGTTCTTCTCGTACTGATTTGGCAACTTTCTCTGCATCTTCCTCGGATCTACATCTTCCTCAGTTCTTCTCGTCCAGATCTACATCTTCCTCAGCTCTTGCTCCGCATCTTCTTGCTATGCATCTGCATCTGATATTTTTTTGTTCTTAGGTCTCTTCGACAACATGTCATAAAAACGATACTAATGGTGTTGACATTTAATTGACCAATTATGTTTGGAATCTGGATGATTTGCCCCTAATTATGAGGAATATGCTTTTCTTATCTTGAGCTTTTTTCTGGATAAATCTTGTGTTCTGTCTGAATTTAGTATCGGATTGTTGTATATCCTATTTCATTGATATGTGGTTTTCAGCTGCCTTGTTAACAAGCTACATTTTTTTCTTTGCTGATTTCGGAGGCCAATTGTAGTAATTAGAATCAGCTTTCTTTAGAGTGACTAGTATTTATTACTATGTATTATTTAGCTAGACACTTCTTATTTGGTGTAACATGTTGTTCTTCCATTCTTAGGCCAGCTTCCTTGACAATTGATCGTCTGCTAATAACACCTTCTTACCACTATTTTAATATTGATTCTCAGTTGAAATAAATACTGCAGTGCTATCTCAAGAATCTATTTGGTTTTTAACAAAACTCAACTTTCCCAAATTGTGATGGTAGTGGGAGTTGGTTCAATTGTATCTAAGGAATTTTGGATAGAGTTTGAAAATGCAGAGGCATATACTGGGCTTTTTGACAAATTTTCAATACTTTAATATTGTTGACAAATTTATTTGTAGTGTTGACAAATTATTATTATTAGTTGACACTTGATTGTTAATTACTTGTGTTGTATGTTGTTTGACAGATTATTTTTTGTGTTGACAAATTATTGTTCATGTTGACAGTTTAATTACTCGTGTTGACAAATTATTATTATTCGTGCTGACAGATTAATACTTGTTATGACAATTTTGTTATGTTGTTGACAAGTTATTAGTGGTGTTGACAAATTATTATTCGTGTTGACAACTTAGTTTAATTTTGTTGACAATATTGATAACTCTTGTTCGTTTCATTACTTTTGTTGTCAGTTTAATCGTGTTGACAGTTTTGTTATGTTGTTGACAGTTATTATTGGTGTTGACAACTTATTATTCTTGTTGACAACTCTGTTAAAATTTTTGCTGACAACTTTGTTAACAATTTTGTTGACAACTCAGTTAAAAATTTTGTTGACTAATTTTGTTGACAGGTTTGTTATAATTGCCATGTCAGTGAAGGGGTATTTCCATATAACTTAAAAAAGTGATGCAAAAACTTAAAAAACATTACAGTTTTTGGGTAAATAAATCAAAGGAATCAGATCCAAATTAAAGACGTTGACAACCGTGGAGCATTTACTACCGGATCCCTTGAAGTTCACCGGAATCTTTGCCGGATATCTCTCCTTTCACATTGAAGCATTCAAGGCCAGATTTGGGCGAGACCAAGATGATATAAATAGAAGAGCGTCAGAGGAAAGAAACACATGTGAAAACAAGAGCCTACAGTTAGCAATTCTTTTTCTTAGTCAATATTGTCACTGTCTCAAATTTCATTCCATTCGATCAAATCAATAAACATCACAATCCGCCCTTGGTTACATGATTCTCTACGCAAGATCAAATGCCTGAGATGGCCCGGTCCATGGATACTCTGCAAGAAGAGATGGCAGCCTAACGAAGACGATATGAGACACTAAAAGACAACCTCTCCACGGAAAACGCTCATCTCGCAAGCGAGAATGATCACCTAAGAACTCAGATCCAGTCCACGACAACTGTAGCGCCAACGAGTAGACGTCCCATCGATCTCGAAGGGGGACTCGTCTGGATATGAAGAATGTCATTACGACGCATGTTAATAGTCTAAAAGCATGCTCTTCAAACGGTTATACGGGAGTAGACCTGGCCAAACTAGGGCCGGCCCGCCCGGCCCTCCCAGCCCGCCCTAAAATATGGGAGGATCTGGGTAGGAGATTTAGCCCATAAGGGCCGGCCCTGCCCGGCCCTTTTTTAAAGTGGGAGCATATGGGATCGGAGTAGGGCCCTGGGGGCCGGCCCTACCCGGCCCATATTATATATATAATATAAGATTAAGGTTATGAGGATTTAGATGCGAGTACTATTACCACGACATAATTTTTATATTGTGTTTTTGGATTTTTTTAGTTGAATCGGTTATGAGGATTGTTATTTAAGCATGCATTTTGGACCTTTTTAACATGCGTTTTTGGATGGTGAATTGTTTGTAAGCACTAAAAAGGTTTTGAATGTTTTAGTAACACCATTTAGCTCGGTTGTAAGTAGTCGAGGGCCGCCCTGAGGGCCGCCCTTAGGGCCCTTATGGGAGGATATGGGTAGAGGAATTGGCCCATTTTAAATGGGAGGGCTTGGCCCGGCCCTGGTAAATGGGTAGAATTTGGAATTTGGCCCTGCCCTGGCCCGGCCCAAGCCCTAGTTTGGCCAGGTCTATACGGGAGTAAGGGCGTCAAATCTAATTACTACTAATCCTGCTTCTTTTGCATCTACCGTGCCTGAAGGGGGACGAGTACAACATTTATAGGATAACAAAGACTAAGCGTAGAGACACTCATTCAACAGACACTTAGAACCCACATGAAGGTAGTGGATGAACGATTTGCAAGGTTACCATGCGTCCCACAACCAATCGAGAGGGAGGCCGTCGACGGATTCGAGGAGTTACCCTTTGTTGAGGAGATCACTTGGGTGGAGATTCTACAGAAGTTCCATCTATCTTTTATCACTGGATACGATGGTTCCACAGATCCCGATGATCATATCACACTTTACAAGAAAAAGCTCATGACGATCCCAGTCATTCGGGGCAGTCAAGAGTTGTCATGTGCAAAAGCTTTGGCACCCTCCCTGACAGGCCGACGTTGACGTGGGTCATGCAATTACCGCATGGGTCCATCGCGTCATTCCAAGAATAAGTCAACGCTTTCAAAATTCAATTTCCTAGTAGTCCGAAGCTAGAAAAACAATCTATCGACATGTACTATATTATCCAGAAGCATAACAAGCCTTTATGATCTTATCTTAACAGGTACAATAAGGAGAAGAACTCGATCCCACAACGGGCCCCGTCCGTCGAAGTTTTCCGTCGAGGACTAATCAAAGGGAGCGAGCTTTATAGGGAATTACCCAAATAACCTCTGTCGTAGTTTTGAAGACGTTCAAGCTAAAGCTATTTCTCAAGTCGGGTTAGAAGAAGACATGGAACCCCGCAAGGTCGATCCTACCCCAGAATGAGTCGACCAAAAATCCTCCAACGACAATCGTAGAGAACGAAGAAGCCAACCCTATTCTTGCAACAAAGAAAATTCTAGACGATCAGGCAGAGACAAGGGACAAGAATTGAAGGATCATCCTTCACTCTCCGCTGAAGCTGCAGACATGCAATTTTTGTATTTCCACTACAGAACTGGTCAAGACGTTCGACAAATATGGTAAAGAATTCAGATGGTCGAGAAAGAGCGACAAGCCAGAGTCAAGAAAAGATATGTCCAAATGCTGTGACTTCCATGGGGATCATGGGCACTACACGGATGAGTGTCTTACCTTAAGGAAAGAAGTCATCCGTCAACTGGCTCATGGTTTCTTGAGAGAGGTGATCTCAGAGAGAGCAAAAGCTACAAAGGATCGACGAGATAAGGCACCCGTAGATCGTCCGTCATCGCCAATCCCGAGCAAGATCAATTGCATATCTAGAGTGTCACAAAGCTATAAGTAGTATTAAGTAATATATTATTTTATATGAAAATAAGTTGATATCTTAAAATAATATTGATCTATAATTAAGTTTTACAATTTTAAATATAATAAACAACTAATATAAATGAGTTTTTATACCACAAATCTTATTTGATCAAATTATCATAGGTATATTTTAACAAATTTAAATAAATTGATTTCAAAGTATTTAATGCTCTATATTTAAAACAAAACCATAACATATAAATATAATCTTTTCTCTTATTTATTAAGAAATCAATCTTTTTGTGATATGTCATATCATAAAAATAAAGCTGCAGACATACAATTTTTGTATTTCCACTGCAGAACTGGTCAAGACGTTCGACAAATATGGTAAAAGAATTCAGATGGTCGAGAAAGAGCGACAAGCTCTGTCAAGAAAAGATATGTCCAAATGTTGTGACTTCCATGGGGATCATGGGCACTACACGGATGAGTGTCTTACCTTAAGGAAAGAAGTCGTCCGTCTACTGGCTCATGGTTTCTTGAGAGAGGTGATCTCAAAGAGAGCAAAAGCTACAAAGGATCGACGAGATAAGGCACCCGTAGATCGTCCGTCATCGCCAATCCCGAGCAAGATCAATTGCATATCTAGAGTGTCAGAAAGCTATAAGTAGTATTATGTAATTCGACGTGTTAGACTACAAGTCCCCATACAATTGCATAATGGGACGACTTTGGATCCATGCAATGAAAGCAGTGTCATCGATTGACCTACCATCAGTCGATCAAGTGTGTATTTAAAGTGCTCAGTAAATTTCTTCACTAATTCTTCAACAATCATCTTCTTATCAAAAGTAGTTGACCCATCATCTAAACTTGACTGATAATCTTAGAAGCACTTCGATTTTCCTTGACATAGTTGAAGAAGTACTTGTTGCAATTGTCATTGAATTTTAGCCATCTGAGCTTTGCCAATCGTTTGGTAGTCATCTTGAGATGTGTTTGAGTTTCTCAAAAAGTTTGTCATTTTCCTCCTCAATAATCCCCTGATCGAAGGGATTAACATGCATATCCTTAATTATGATTTGAATGGATTTATATGGGTATGCACCACTTGCTCTCAAGCTCACACTAAACTAATCGAATCTTATAGATTTTGAGCTCCGACGAGATTAAACTCTCCCGCAATATATCCTTGCCGTTTCAAAAATGATGTGGAGCATGCTGACATTCACAACTTCAATTCCTTTCAACGATTAGTCCTGTAGGTTTTAGCTGTATTGTATGGATAGCATATGCTATACCGAACTACTTCCTAAAAACACGATTGGACTGAATTTGCCCAAGTGTCAAGTTCAAATCAATGAGTAAAATGAAGTTTCATAATTGAGACAAGAGAAATAATGCATTTCCATTCTGATATCCATTACTTCTGATGTAGGATTTGCAATTGACTCTCAACCCAATAAAATTGGAGCATACGTGTCGGAGTGCTTAGACGACGTCACCGTCATAACGACAATGACAAAGGCGTACACGATCAATCATGTTTTGAAGTTAAGCAATTTCCCAAGATTAGTTGCGTGCTTTATTTTGATATACAACAAGATTTGAGGCAACGTATATTGTGTTTTTTTTTTTTATCAACATGGAGGGTTTCGCTTCAAGACATTGATTTTGCTTTTCAGTTTATCCACATGTTGCTTCAGATAAGATTTTTGGTTCAAGTTTTATTTCTAGGAAAGCACCAACTTTGAATGATCGGTGCACTTGTCAAGCGTGTTGGAGCCGGTTCTCGGGGCCCTCGCGAGACCCAAGAGAGTCAAGCTCAATTGAAGCATGCGACCCATGATAAACTCAAGATTGGCCCATACGGACGGAAGCGGCCCATGAACGTGTGAGGCCCAAAGTGGAAAGTCCAATAAGATCAGGCTATGGAAGAGAAAAATAGGAAATAGCTCGCGTGGGACCCAGATGGAGGTATAAAATCCTAACTGAAAGAAGAGAGAAGGGACATGACATCATTACCAGAAAATCTCCTTCTCCTTCTTCCTCTCGAGAGCGAAAAAAACATAAGTTCTTCATTGCTTCAATTCACCCAAACGACCTTATTTCCGAGGCGTTTGGATGATCGGTACTTGGATTCCGACTCTTGGTGCCATGATCAAGCTTTTGTGATGAGAATGAGTGAATTCTGAGGTGATTTGAATATAGTGTAAAAACGAGCTTGTAAGGCTTGATAATGGAGTTTTGAGCATTAGCTTTTTCTCTTCCTTTTACTATATTTCCTCCTTGTTTGTGTCGTTTTGCTTTGCTCCCTTTTTCTCTTTTGCACATTTGCTGACTTGAGCGTCGGAGAGCCAAATCCGGAGCCTCCCCCCTCCTGGTTGGTTGTGCAGGTGTTACGGAGCTCAAGAGCAAGTGATTTGCTCATGGAGAAGATAGTGAGAAGCGGAGTTTGATCGAGCGAGACGTATTCATCAAGTTGTTTGTCCAGAAGTGTGGAAGGGGTCCTCAGCATTTGACTGAAGATTTGTTCTCCCATATCTCGCGAGGTGTTGTGTCGCGAGGTATCATTTTCTGGTACTCAACTTGGCTCTCGAACGTTGTGATGGTTGAGAAAAACCCAAAGGGGACAGGGAAGTGGCGCATGTGTGTGGACTTCACCGGCCTCAACAAAGCGTGCCCCAAGGATAGCTATCCACTCCCTTCTATCGATCAGTTGGTCGATTCAACTACAGGTCACGAGGCCTTCATCACAGACAAGGGGACTTTATGTTACAAGGTCATGCCATTCGACTTAAAGAACGCGGGAGCCACGTTCCAAAGGTTGGTCGACATGATCTTTAGTGATCAGAGAGGTGACACTGTGGAAGCCTATGTCGACGACATAGTTGTTAAGAGCAAGAAGCAAACAGATCATGCTCGGGACCTGGCTGAGGTGTTTGAGACATTAAGAAAATATGGCATGAGCCTCAATCCCGAGAAATGTGTTTTCGGAGTCACCGAAGGTAAGTTCCTAGGTGTTCAAATTAGTGCTCGCGGAGTCGAAGTTAACCCGGACAAGGTTCAGGCTGTGATAGATTTGCAACCACCAAGGTCCACACATGATGTTCAAAGATTCGTTGGGAGGGTCAATTTCCTCGGGAGATTCTGCGCAAAGCTCGCGGAGAGAAACCTCCCTTTCTTCGATATATTAAGGAAACCCAAGAGCTTTGAGTGGACTGAAGAGTGTGAGAAAGCGTTCGTGAGCCTCAAGGAACACCTGGCTAAGCTCCCCACTCTTGTGTCACCAATTCCCGGAGAGAATCTACAGTTGTATCTTGCCGCAGGAACGCGAGCTATTAGTGTAGTTTTGGTCAGAGAGCAACAAATTCTTGTCTACTTTGTCAGTAAGGCACTTTTGTCGGCATAAACCAGGTACTCACCTATTGAGAAGGCTGTCCTCGCGTTGATAATTGCTGCGCGCAAGCTCAGGCCATATTTTAATGCTCATCCCATCGAAGTATTGACAGATCTACCCCTCCCGTCCTTCATGAACAAACCAACAACTTCAGGAAGGCTCGCGAGGTGGGTAATTGAAATAACAGAGTTTAACGTTGTGTACAGACCTCGCCCAACCATCAAAGCACATGCTCTGGCTGATTTCATTGTAGAGACAAGTTTTCGAGAGCTAGAAAGAAATGACATCGCTCCGGAGGACCCCGCGTGGGTCATGCATATCGATAAGGCAGCGAATACAGATGGTTGCGGTGCAGGAGTTGTGTTAACCTCCCCAACAGGAGACAAGGTCGATGACGCCATCGCGTTGAAATTCAAAGTCACCAACAATGAGGCAGAGTATGAGGTGTTGATCGCAGGGTTAGAAATCACGATCAACGCGAACATCCACGTCATAAGGTGTTACTGCGACTCACAGATTGTCGTAAATCAGATTCAAGGAACTTATGAGGCCCGGACGGGCAATCTCCCCAGGTACCACGCGAGAGCGTCTACACTGATTTCCTTGTTCAGGCACTTTGAGATAAAAGCAATCCCGAGGGATGAAAATGCGAGAGCAGACGAGCTCGCGAAGCTTGGATCGCAAGCTCAATATGCTGACATGGAGCATTTAGGTGGAAATTCAACCATCATACTCAAAGATGGGAAGAGTCAGTATTTTTGGCTAGTAAGATCAGAAAGCGCCGTTAACAATCAGGTTGAGCTAATGGAGATAGATGAGCCGGTAAACGACTGGTGCACTCCGATCATTGAGTTCTTAGTAAACGGAGCGGGACCATCAGATCCCAAAGAAATGAGGAGGCTAGTATCTCGGGCCGCACGTTTTTACATGAATCGCGGGAGACTGTACAAAAGGGGATATGGTCCACACGAGCTCAGATGCCTATCAGAGATAGACATTCGGGTGTTGATAAAGGAGTTGCACGCGGGGTTGTGCGGAACCCACGCGGGTTGGAGACCTATGGTCTATAAAGCACTCAGGCAAGGGAATTTTTGGCCCACCATGAAGCAGGATGCACAACGCGAGTCTCAGGGTTGTAAACCATGTCAGTACTTTGCTCCGACCTCCCATCAACCCGGGGTAGAGCTTCAAATAATGTCAAGCCCTTGTCCTTTCGCGATGTGGGGACTAGACCTACTAGGGCCTTTCAAACCAAAAGCACCTGGGCAACTCGAGTACATAATCGTGGCAGTCGATTATTTCACCAAGTGGATTGAAGCAGAAGCACTCGCGAGCACCACTGTTCCAGCTGTTAAAAAATTCTTGTGGAAGAATATAATCTGCAGGTACGGGCTCCCTCACGAGATAGTAACAGACAGGGGTCCGCAGTTTAATTCGCCCCAGTTGCTCACGTGGTACAATGACATGGGAATTGCATTAAAGATCGCGTCAGTAGCTCATCCGCATTGTATTGGCCAAGTGGAGGCAGTGAACAAGAGCATTGTCATGGATCTGAAAAGGCGGCTAGAGGGTTCTAAAGGCAAATGGGCCGAAGTGCTACCCCTGATGCTTTTGGCTAACAGAACCACAGTAAAAAAAACCACCGGAGAAACACCTTTTGCTCTTGCCTATGGCGTGGAGGCCACAGTACCATTCGAGTTCATTATCCCCTCTGATCGCGTCATTCACTACGATCCGGTTGACAACGACGAAAGAATGCAATTAGAATTACAAATGAGAGAGAGACTCGCGACCTAGCCACAATCAGAGCGGCAAATCATAAAGCCAGTGTCGCGAAGTACTATAACAAGCACGTCAAGGTGAGAGGATTTGTCAAGGGAGATCTTGTGCTCCGCAAGACAGAAGGGGGAAAACTCGACCCCAACTGGGAAGGACCTTACATCATAGATCGTGAGGTCGCACCCGGAGCGTATCGCCTCAAAGATCACTCCGGGAATCACGTTGCCAACTCTTGGAATGTGATGCGACTTCGTCGCTTCTACGCCTAATCCTCCCAAAAACCCAGGTATGGCTGGTAAACGTTACCAAAAATCTTTCTTTCCTATCATGATCTTTTTATCGTAAGAAACTCATAAAGGCAATCACCATGAAATGATAAGTACAGGTAGTGGAACCAGCAATTCGTTAGCACGCGAGGATGGGTTATCAAAGAATAAATACCACCCCCTAGTCTGCTCAAGCTCGCGTACCCAAAAAGGTAGCGCCACGAACTGAAAAATCAAAAATCGTCATTCTCGCTTCACTAGGTTGGGCTGAAAAAACCCTCCTAGGTCGCGTTTCCAGCTTCCAAGGTTGAGCTAAAAAACTCTCCTTGGTCGCGAAAGCATGGACGGGTTTACGCTAACGAGCTCACCTGCCATGATCCCGCTTCACTGGGCTGGGCTAAAAAACCCTCCTAGGTCGCGTTTCCAGCTTCCAAGGTTGAGATAAAAAACTCTCCTTGGTCGCGAAAGCATGGACGGGTTTACGCCAATGAGCTCATCCGCCATGATACAGCTTCTAAAGCTGGGCTAAAAAACCCTCTTTGGTCACAAAGGCGTGGACGGGTTTACGCCAACGAGCTCACCCGCCACGATCACGCTTCGCTAGGGTGGGCTAAAAAACCCTCCTAGGTCGCGTTTCCAGCTTCCAAGGTTGAGCTAAAAAAACTCTCCTTGGTCGCGAAAGCATGAACAGGTTTACGCCAACGAGCTCACCCGCTATGATACAACTTCTAAAGCTGGGCTTAAAAACCCTCTTTGGTCGCGAAAGCGTGGACGGGTTTACGCGAACGAGCTCACCCGCCACGATCACGCATCGCTAGGCTGGGCTAAAAAACCCTCCTAGGTCGCGATGCAGCTTCCAAAGCTGGGCTAACAAACACTCATTGGTCGCGAAAGCATGGACGGGTTCACGCCAACGAGCTCACCCGCCATGATATCTCCGCTCCTTTACCTGTGTCAAAGCCATTGAACGCTTTGTTGGGCAAGGGGGAGAGGTCTTTAACGCTGGGCTGGTGCATAAGCATCACCCACGTCACGAGTAAGTACGCTGGGCTGAGAGCTGAGAGCTCCCACCTAGCGAACTCCACTCGGCTTATGACCCACGCATCTTATAGCCTTAAACGTCTAAAAACACAGACTAAGTGCTGAAAACTCTTTTTATGTTGCAGTGCTAAGAAGTCTCTCCTAAGAATAAAAGATCTAAATGACAACCGTGTCGCGAAGGTAATTTGGGGCCAGTATACACTTCGTACCCAGGTAAAATCCTCACAGAAATTCTAAAGTTACCACGTATCATGCATGATACTGAAAGTCACATGGCTAATACAGAGTACCTCGCGAAGGATGGTAAGAAAAAAGTCTGAAACGCTGCTCTAACGACTGAAGCTCGCGAGAAGTCTTGAGGCTTTACAACGATAAAAGCTCAGGTAAGAAGCCTCACTTTGCAGAATATCAATGACAATCATAAACGATGAGCAACCCGTAAAGTAAAAACCCTTCATATACATGACCACCCTCGCGAGCAAATAGACAAAGCAGAGGCTAAACGAAAAACCCTTTCACTGGCTAACATGCCCGCAATGACCAGGTAAACCGACGAATTGAACAAAATCCACAATAAGATAACAACATATGACTAACCACGCGAGTTTGACGTTGCAATCTTCTTGCAGGGTTTTTCTGGAGAACACAGTAGATCACATGCCTCAAAATGATTTTTCTACTTTTACTATTTCCCAAAGACTAGCGTGTAAAGACCGATGAAATTCGTTTTTACTTAATATATGAGGGATCGTAGTTCCAAAATGCTTATCTCTTACGTTTTTATTTTCGCGAGATGTTACCCCCCCTTCGAAAACAAAAAAGGGAGATAGGACGAGATAAGTACGAGAAAACACGCAAATAGGTGGAGACGAAATTAAAGAAGTAGATAGGATAGAGCCCAAGGTTCGCGACTATCACAGCCGTACCAAAAATATTTTTAAATACAAAGAGCTCCAGGCTCGCGACTACCACAGCCGCACCAAAAATATTGTTTAAATACAAAGAGCTCCAGGTTCGCGACTACCACAACCGCACCAAAAATATTGTTTAAATACAAAGAGCTCCAGGCTCACGACTACCACAGCCGCACCAAAATATTGTTTAGAACCACAACTCACAAATACTACAAAATCTAAAGCATAACAAACATAAAGAGCAAGCTAGCCCTGAACATCCCCCTCAACATCCACCTCGTGATCAGCCTCTAGATCAACAACCGCATCAACGTCGAGAGGCGCATTCGACACAGGCTCCTCAGATTACCCGACACATTGTCGCTTGAAGTCAGGTTGATACGAGGTAAGACGCTCCTCACTCATGAGTACCCTTCTCTTAGGAAGACGGGGAGAGGCTGAAGGAGAGGGACTTGCCTATTTAGGTGGTGGCGGAGGTGCTTTCTTAGGGGCAGGGACCATAGCAACCTGATGCTCGCGACCCTCAGTAATTCCCTTCTTTTTGGCAAGCTTTTTCACTCCCCATGCCTCAAGAGGTACGTCTCCATCATCAATAAAGATCCCGGGAGCCGGAGGTTCATAATCTGGAAAGTCAGTGGAGAACCCACACAAATCCTTAGAGTTGAAGGGGAAGTCCTTGATGTTGTACTTAAGCATCTGAGCTTTAACCAGATAGATAAGTAGCACGTTGCGAGCAAGGCTGTAGAAGTCCACACGAGCACGAAGTCGATGTCCAGCGCAATATTCCTCCACAGCACGTTGACGCTCGCGACCCTTACAAACATTTGCTCGCATGCCTTACTATTCTCCAAGACAAGACTCTCTACTTGAAGGTTCAGAGCCTCAACGTCAGCAGAGTGGGCAACCTTCTTAGCTTGCAGTTGCATTTCCAAGTCCTTAATCTGTGCCTTTTGAGAATCGAAGAGCCCCTACAACTCAGAAACCTTCCTCTCCAGCGCATTCTTCTCTTCCGTAACACGAATCTTGAAATCTCGGTTAGCTTCACGAACACTCGTCATCAGCATCCGAATCCCTGAGTTTGTCATCGTTTTCTAAAGACTTCCTTCCAGCATCCACCAAATCCAACATCACCTACAAAACAAGACCTTAGAAACCACAAAATAAAAGAACAACGAAAGTCGCGTCATGACCCTTACCATGAAAAGAATCTTGGCCACACCGCCATGTCGATCTAACATGTGCTCGTAAATCCAGGGAGGTGGAGGGAACATGCCTTCTGCCATCTCAAAAAAGTTGCACGTACTCGTAAGGCTGCAGATCATAGGAGGAGATCTCTCCGGCTCAGCTTCATCAGTCTCCGGCGACGTGACAACCTCTTTACCTTTCCCCTTATCTCGAGATTTACTAGCTGAGGAAGGCCCTTTCCCCTTGTCGTGAGACTTACTGACCGAGGAGGACCTTTTTACCTTGTCGCGAGAGGTACGGCTACGGGCATCTTCCTTCTCGGCAGCCTTGTTCCTAGTTTCCCCAATGGTGAGCGCCGCGGCTTGATGAGGACGCGAAGAGCGAGGCGTTTGAGTGGACTCCAAGACAGGAGAGCCCCGATTGTCACCAATGGGAATCGGTGTAGGCAAAGGAGGAGCAACGCGAGGTGAGTGATAAGCGGTGTTTTACATACCGCAACTATGGATTATTAGCTAGTTTTGTATAGGATTATGTTATTTGTTTCTATGTAATCTGTATCATGGAGCTGTTCGAGAGAAGATTTACATACGAGATTCCAAGAGATGATACGAAGCATTGGAAGCATTGAAGCGTAAGGAAGAAGCTGCTGAAGACGAAGACGAAGACGAAGACTTGAAGAAATCAGTAGCTGCTACCTCAGACAACACAGCCGCAC
This sequence comes from Oxyria digyna, assembly GCA_029168935.1. Classification (NCBI taxonomy): domain Eukaryota; kingdom Viridiplantae; phylum Streptophyta; class Magnoliopsida; order Caryophyllales; family Polygonaceae; genus Oxyria; species Oxyria digyna. The sequence goes on along the minus strand of JAPVLV010000001.1, from coordinate 57,224,559 downwards.
CCACGGGTTTCACCCTCAACCAAGGATCCGAGAAAGCACAAGCCGCGCCCGCGGCCCTCTGCCATCCTGAAATTCTGGAGAATCCAAAACCGCGCCCGCGGCTCTCAACCCGCGGGTGCAGTTCCTCGATAGAAGAATCAAATTGATGTCTTTGTCATTTGAAGTAATTTGTGTTCAATTCTGTAACTTTCTACACGTTTTTATTACCTTAATTCAGCTGTTACAATAGCTGATGAGTATTTAAGTTGTGGATGATCATCCTTGATCATCTTACCTTTTGTTTTACTTAAGTTTTTGGAGAGTTTTTCACAAACTTATGAGTTGCTAAAGTTCCTTTGTTTCACTTGGCGTTTGAAGCTTTTGGGTTCAACAAGTTGTGAGTTTATCCTTTCCCTTTGTCTACTCTTTGATTGTCTCAACTCTCTTGTTTGTATTGTCTATGAACTAGATTTACTACTTTAGATTGATCACCTAAGTTAGTTTTATCTTATTCATATTGCTAGAGTTTGATACTTCTAGTTGAATTATCATACTTGTTGTGTAGCACAATCTATTTGCATGAACTAGTTGTGATTGTTATTAGAGAAGAGAATTGAGTACATGTCGAGTATCCGACTAGTTGTACATGATATTGCATGTATCTATCTATTCCTGAGTGCATTGCTACTTTGTTATTGAACTTTGATAGTTTCAAGGTTATAATCGAGTAAGGGTTATTAGGACTAGTTGGACTAATAACTATTCAAGAACAGGAATTAGAACGATCACTTGAGAACTTGGCATATGGATAAAAACTAAAAAGCCACAAAAATTGAAAAAAAGCATACAAAATCCTTGGATAGCAAGTTCTATGCAATAAGAAGGTGGCTTGACCGGCATTAGGCTGGGGCAAAAATAAGTCTTGAGTGATGTGAGTTTTGTGAGCCTGGAACAATTATTGAGTGGTTGGGATGAAAACCCGAAAGGGCGCCCAAGCAAGATGAGTGTTATAAAAAAAAAAATTGAGTGTTTTAGGATCTTTATCATCTTGGCGTATGGAGACATAAGAATGAGGCGTATAGGAGGATTCAGGTAGGCCACTTGGAGGAATAAGATGTAGTTTTGGGTATGTGTATATTTTATCACATTGTTCTTGATTATTGTTGTTGTGTTTTGTGTGTTTTGAAGGAGATTATTGGTTATGTAATCACTAGGAGATATTTTTGTACTTTCTGAGACTTTGAGCATTTTATTGTATGGGTAGCTTTTCTGTAAGTTACTCGGGACGAGTAAAAGTCTAAGTATGGGGGTATTTGATACGCTGCACTTTGTATAGCGTAACTAGGGATTATTACATTAGTTTAGGAGTATTATTATATGTGTTTCGAGTCATTGTTATGTTCTGAGATATTTATTAAGAAGTGAAGAAATAGAGATCAGAACCGATTAAGAGTTGAAAACTTGAAGAAATCACCGACGGCGATCGCGGGTAGGTGGTTGTTGGAATGTTGAATCAGATGGGCCGGCTTATTTGGAAGCAAGCAGCTGATTTTATGAAGATTGGGCTGGGCTCGTTGAATCAAATAAAGAAGAAAGAGCAGCAGTCAGCCCATGTAGAAGGAGAAGCTGAATTTGGGCCGTGCAAGTTGGGCCGCTCGTGAGCTTTGCAAGATGATGGCGGAAGAAGTGAAAGAAGCAGGCACCTCAAATTGTGAAATCAATTCACAATGTTTCCACCGATTTGTTTTGTTTTATTTCCCTTTTCTTTAATTCTTTTCTTTTCCTTTTTCCTTAATTAGTTTTAGGATATCTTTCTTTTACCTTGTATCTTTAGGGTTAGACTCTTTATATACCCTAGTATTATCATCTTTTCTATCATCTTTTCCATCAGACAATTTAGTTCTGCAACCATGAGCAGGAACTAATCTCCATTGTTTTACTTAGCGGTTGAAACCTTCAGTTATTAAGTTGTGAGATTTCTAAACTCTTGTTCTTTTCCTATGGGTTTGTATTAATTCTCTTGTTCTTCATCTATTGATTTCTATTAGTTTTGCTAGCTTGATCACCTAGTTTGATTGATAGTTTTCTATTGCTAGACTAGGAATATACGGTGGAATTCCTTGTCATTGTAGCATACATATCTGCATGATCTGGTAGTTGATTGCTTTTATGAAAGAGAATTGATTGCATGTTAATACTTGACGGTTGTAAGTTATTGCATGCATCCTTATAATTCCTGTGCCCTTTGCTGCTATTTCATCTAATCTTGAGAGGTTTCCCTGATTGTTAAATAGTAAGTATTATCAGGACCGGTTGGCCTGCTAATATATTAACAGAACGCCTATATGCACGCGACTTTTTCTCTATATGCACGCGATTTGGTGCGCAGATGTTATGCGCATAGGTTGGTGCGCAGTTTTCTTGCGCACAAGGGTATTTTCGGGATAATTGTGAAAATTCTGACGATGTCTGTCAAATGTGTGCGCATTAAAACAGCGCACATAATATATAATGCGCAAAAGTTCAGCGCACGACGTTTCGGATTCCCGAATGTGTGCGCTGAACTTTTGCGCACAGAATTAGTGCGCAGAAGCACTGCGCAGACATTCTATTAAACCCTCGCCGCAACTTCTTCTTCTTCCTCCTTCTTTCTTTCTTCTTTTCTACTGTAGCTCGACGGCGCCGATCAAACACTTTCCATTTCCGACCGTTTCCCTCGTCTAAACACAATTCCGTCAATGGATTCTGAACCCCCTCATTCTTCCGGTCCCGACCACACCACTTTCGTCCCAATCCCAACACCTCCGGCGACTTCCGTCCGAACGGAGCCACCTCCGGCGACCTTGTCCGACGATGAAGCGTTGGTGGATGGAGGTGGCCGGCGGTATGCGACTCGAGCCGCGTTGGCAGCGGCAAATGCTCCTCCGGCGACTATTCCGGCAACTATTCCGGCGACTCGGGTTCCGGAGACACCGCACGATCTTTATTCGGTATAAAATTTCTAAACCCGCTTTTTTCAAATATTTATCGTATTTAATTGTGGAAATTTATTCGTAATTGTTTTTTGTAATAATTACGAATAAATTTCAGTTTTTTATGAATTAAATATTAGAATTCGTATTAATTGTAATTTAATCGTAATTTTTCATAATTACGATTAAATTTCAGTTTTGTATGAATTAAATATTAGAATTCTTATTAATCGTATTTTTTTATAATTACGATTAAGTTTCAGATTATTATGCATTAATCGAATGCCTAATCGAATTATTATGAATTCGTATTAATTGTAATTTTTTAGTAATAGTAGTGATTATTATTTCGTATTAGTTGAGATGTTTATTTTTTAGTAATTATGAATTAAATATTAGAAACTTAACAGTCATAAATAGTTATGACTTAATTGTTAAATTTCTAACAATTTCTATTAAAAAATTTAGTTTTCGTAGATATTAAGACTCGAATTTGATTACGAAGTTGCAAATTATTTCCGAATATTTTAGTATGAATTAGTCATACTAAAAATGTAAAAACATGTAGACTATACAAGCCGTCATGGATCAGACGGGCAACACGATGCCCGCACCAGTAGCGGAACGGCTTCCACGTCGACATGATGTGGCAGCCGGTGTGCGATTATCGTTCGAGGCCCTCGAACGATTTTTCGGCACCGGATCACCTGAGCGTCGTGAGCCAGGGAATGAGTACGAGGAGGCACAGCTGCAGCAGCAGGAGATAGATGGTTCGCACATGGAGATGGATGGACAGAGAGCAGATTTCCATGACGACGTAGATTATCCTGGTCGATATGTTACTGCGTTCGACCCTATCGAGCCCACACCAGTACAGGCGCAGGTGACCACGGATGACTATGATATCCAGGACGCACCTCTGTTTCAGGATGCTTTACCTCGCAGTTCAGAGCATACAGAGCAGGATTTACCTGCAGTGACAGATGCAGAAACGTCGACATCTTCTCCTCCTACGGTCGCATCTGCAGAGCCAGTCGCATCTTCAGAGCCAGTGTCGGGAGATTTAGACGACGATGACCATACCCCACAGACATATTTTCCTTGGCTCGGGGAGTCGATGCAGGACATTTGTCGTCCACGTGCGCCTCACCTATTGTGTTCTTATGAGACGCATATAGCGAGATGGATATGGTCGCGTGGTCCTCTTCCAGGGCCCGCTCCCGATGTACCATTGGTGCCCCCGGTGCAGGTTAGGAAGCGTGCCCGTGCGGGGGAAGCTGTAGGCCAACATATTTCGTGATTATGAGCATCATATTTCAGCTGAGGAGGGTACATGGTTCAGGCTTGCTGAGCGTTCTGGGCTGACAGAGCTGCGCCGAGTGGGCATAGCGTCTCAGATCGATGCTACATTGATTTCTGCTTTTGTGGAGAGGTGGCATCCAAAGACCAACACTTTCCACATGCCATTTGCTGAGATGACCATCTGCCTACATGACGTGATGCAGATCCTCAGAGTCCGTATACATGGTCGTAGCTGCAATTCACCTATGACAGATGACCAGATCTATGCGGCGCTTGCGGACGCTATGGGTCAGGAGGCTGATGACATGAAGGCATGTTATAGCTCAGGTGGCATTCATTTCGGTGCCCTCAATGCTCGGTTGGAAGTTTTGTTTGATGCGCCAGTCAGGAATGAGAGTCACATTGCCACTCTGTATCTCCTTTTGCTTCTGGGCTCGACTGTCTTGGTGGACAGGTCGACAAAGGGTGTCAAGGTCCAGTACGCGGCGCTTGTTCTCAACCATGATCGTACAGGGGACATTGCATGGGGAGCCGGCATACTTGCGTTAGTGTATCGCAATTTAGGGTCTGCATCTAGAGTCGAGACGGCAACCATTGGTTCATGTGGGATTCTTCTGAGGGTAAGATCTTGTCGTTAACGTCTTGGTGAATAACTCTTAACTATTCACGTAGTTTTACTAATAATCTATAATTGTTTATATGTAGTGCTGGATCTGGGCATACTTTCCTCATTTTCGTGATCACTTTGTCACGAACCCTGCATTCGCCCATGGAGATGCTGCTGTAGGATTGTATACACCACTTAGCTCGGATACTGGGCGTTTGGTTTCCATCTGTCGCATGCTCGACAGCATGAGATATGAGCAGGTTTGGATTTAATTTCTTATATTTTTTATTTCATTACCGCAATACGTGTCTAATTTGGCTTGTTATTTGTTTCAGGTTAACTGGCAGCCATGGAGAGATTTGGACTTCAACTCACCAGAGGTTTCTCCTACGAGATTTGAGGGCGTATTGAGCATCTGGAAATTTCATGAGGTCTACAACCCTAGGAGAGTCCTGCGGCAGTTTGGGCGGGCTCAGCCCGTTCCCGACCCACCCATTCAGCCGTTGTCATTTCATCGGCCCATGGGTTGCACGAGGTATGACGTCGTTTATGCACCTGAGCTTCTTCTTGCATGGGACGCAGAGCCGAGGCCTCTGATCGATCTGGATGGGCCGGTTGCAGAGCCAGCATGGAAGATGTCTGATGACTATATGGATTGGCTGGACGAGTTCTCACATCCCGTCGTCGATCCATCCTCTGAGAGACATGATCGCCCGCCTCGCTATGGATATACCCCGGTGCCTATCGATGCATTAGCGGTATGTAAAATTTTATAAAGTTTGTACAAAACTTAGCTTTAGACCTTAACTAACGATTAAATTTATGTTTCGTTTGCAGCGTTGTCAGATCCTTCAAGCCATGATGCACTCTTTTCTAGACACCCCTATGTCGGATCGACCTTGGTCCACTGAAGATGTGATTCGTGGTTGGCTTGCAATCTTAGAGGCACCTCAGGCACCTTTGGCACCATCTCCCCCACGTGCATCGCGGATGCCACCACCACCACCACCTCCTGTTTTCCGAGATTCTGTTCATGAGAGTGGCCAGGGGAGTGGATGCGGCACTCAGGAGGATGCGCACCAAGATGATATGACTCAGGGTGATGTGCCTCGGGAAGATGCTCCGCCTTATACTCAGGAGACTCAGGATTAGACGCTTGACGTCTGTTTTTGTTTGATGGATGTTTTATGTATGATTGATGTTTTATGTATGCCTTTTTCTTGTGTGATGGTTTTAAATTTTATGTTTTGCTTGTTTGAATATTCAAAACGACTCCGAACAATAATGCAAATACAAATCTGAACAACAAGACGTGAAAAACTATATTGATTTGAAAACGAAATACAAATTTCAACAACAACACTACACAAAGAGATGGTGAGGAAGACCAACCTATGAAGATCCCCAAACCGATGATTGGTTTCGATGTTCGGAGTCGGCAATATGTACCAACTAATAACCAGTTTTCAAACTCTTATTAGTTCGTACATTTTGCTAAATCCGAACATCGAAACCAATATCGGTTGGGGATCTTTATAGGTTGTCCCTCCTCAACTTCTCTTTGTCCAGTGCTATTCTTGTTTACTAACGATTACAACAACCACTTAACTAACAATTACAACAACGAACTAACGATTAAAACAACCACTTAACTAACGATTGGAAGCCAGGGTCGCCTTAAGATCGGCGTTTTCCTCCTCCAACGTACGTATCTTCGAGAATAGATCTCTTATTGCAGCTAAGGAGTAACAAGGGTGTGGTGGATCGATCCACTCGCGGAATTCACAAATGTAACCACCAGTACCAGCGCATGTCCAGAACCTTCGAGCGAGGTTTCTTCGAGATTCTGAACTCCTCATTACCGCTGGTCGATCACATTTACAATAAAAAAGGGCAGCGTTGCTTGATGATGAACTGTGCGACATAGCGAGTGTTAAGAGACAAATGGTGAGATTGGTGAGGTTAAGAGAGAGATGGTGAGATTGGTGAATTGAGGTGAGTGCAACCCCCTTTTATATCTTCGGTTTTTTTTGCTGAAATATGACCGTATCGTGCGCAGATGTTATGCGCACGCAACGGTCATATTTTAACGGTCTTCAACCGTGCGCAGATAAAATGCGCAAAGAATCATGTGCGCAGATGTTATGCACACGCAACGGTCATATTTTAACGGTCTTCAACCGTGCGCAGATATAATGCGCAAAGAATCATGTGCGCAGATGTTATGCGCACGAAACGGTCATATGTATAAGTTTTACAAAGGAGGTGTTACTCGAAGAGCTCGAGTTTTCGACTCGAACTTACCGACAAGGTTAAATAGCTATAATATGCATTGAAAACAAGTTTCATTGCATTCCGATGTCGTTTGGGCATCGAAACGCCTATTCTCGACCTTAACAGGCCATCAGGACCGATAAGGCATTTTTGCGTTTTCGCGTATTTTCGATCAACTTTTTGTGAAGGGGAGACCTTATACACTCTTTATATGCCTAATAACACATAATTGTATAAGTTTTTGAAACATAATCAACACCCATGTACTAGACCCTTCATATCTCAACTACTTCGACTATTTCGAAGAATGAAAGACTAGTGAAGGTTTACAAAGGAGGTGTTACTCGAAGAGCTCGAGTTTTCGACTCGAACTTACCGACAAGGTTAAATAGCTATAATATGCATTGAAAACAAGTTTCATTGCATTCCGACGTCGTTTGGGCATCGAAACGCCTATTCTCGACCTTAACAGGCCATCAGGACCGATAAGGCGTTTTTGCGTTTTCGCGTATTTTCGATCGACTTTTTGTGAAGGGGAGACCTTATACACTCTTTATATGCCTAATAACACATAATTGTATAAGTTTTAAAAACATAATCAACACCCATGTACTAGACCCTTCATATCTCAACTACTTCGACTATTTCGAAGAATGAAAGACTAGTGAAGGTTTACAAAGGAGGTGTTACTCGAAGAGTTCGAGTTTTCGACTTGAAGTTACCGACAAGGTTAAATAGCTATAATATGCATTGAAAAAAAGTTTCATTGCATTCCGACGTCGTTTGGGCATCGAACCGCCTATTCTCGACCTTAACAGGCCATCAGGACCGATAAGGCGTTTTTGCGTTTTCGCGTATTTTCGATCGACTTTTTGTGAAGGGGAGACCTTATACACTCTTTATATGCCTAATAACACATAATTGTATAAGTTTTAAAAACATAATCCACATCGATGTGCTAGACCCTTCATATCGCAACTATTTCGAAGAATGAAGAGTATAGTGCGCAGTGGTAGAACGCACAGAAATTTCAGCCATGCGCTAAGGTAAAGCGCACCTATTCTGTAACTTTTTGAATCTGTAACTTTTGGTGCGCAGGTGTAACGCGCACAGAAAATTACCGTTAAAAATTTGTGCGCAGCTACATAGCGCACTTTTAGTTACCGTTATTTTGAATCGGTAACTCCTTGTGCGCAGAATCAACGCGCACCATATACATAAATTCCTATAAAACCAACGGTTTGAAGGTGGTGATTTCTTCATCCATCTCAACTAGTTCATGCATCTCAACTACAGCAAAAATCGAAGTTTCCCTACTTAATCGGTAAATTTTTCTTTTGTTCATTTTTGTACATGCTTTGTTTTTTGTATATGCTTTCATGTTTATAACTAAAGTTTTATTATTTACTTATTTCGAAGATCATAACTACGAATATGGCATCATCATCATCCCCAAGACGTGTGAAGCATGACCCTCCACAGATAATGTGTACTGGTACAAAAAGGTGTCGCCAAATGTGTAATGTTTACGTTAACAATGACGAAGACATGCCTGACCAGTATGGACGAAGGCATTATGCATGCAATTGATTCTTCGGAATCAGGTTTATTGATCCAGAGCATACCCCTACTGCTTTACGTGCTATCACGAAATTAATCATCAAGAAAAAGAAGAGTGACAATAGAGTGAAGGTCCTGATGGAAAGGTTTAAGATTAAAGAAAAAGAATTGCGGTTGATGGTTTGTAGTATCGTCTATGCTTCCGACTGCTCTTCCTCTTCTGCCGACGACGCCTAAATCGTAGACATCTAATGTTATGAGCATTGTGTACTTTCATTACGTACTTTCATTATGTACTTTCATTATGTATTTTCATTGTCGCTTCTTTGTCTCTCGAACGTGTTAAGAAATTCCAATGCAATCTGATCCATTCATTGTTATATAAAGCACAATTACACTACTACCAAAATAACAAATACGAAACATTAAAAACCAAGGCATTACAAACTAAGAAATTCCAATGCGTCTTCTAATTATTACATGACAATCTCACTCAGTCAGATATGTGAACGGGTTCGGTCCCTCCTTTATACATGAATGGATCTGGTGCCCGGCCATTTGAAATGCGGTACTCTCGATACATCCTCAAATTGTCCCCAAATGTTTCTTCCCACCATTGAATGTTTGGATCTACGTGTTTCTTCCACGAACCGGGAGTATGCGGTAGTGGCGAACCAACCATCAACGCCACCTATATAAACACAATCGACTTAAGACACTAAACAAAAAACTATGATTACACAAGTATCAAGTACAATTGTCTACTTTACCGGTATGAAGTGGTCACGGTTGCCTACGTGTGCCATGCCGAAAATTTGTCGTGGAGGATCAGCGTTTTCTGTTCTACACCTTAGCGGTAAGCAAAAGGTCGGAGCATCCCAACACAATAACACGAGACCAACTTAGTATAGGGTGGCAAACACTAAGCCCATCAGTGGAAAGTGCAACCAGTACAGTTCTGAACAAGGGCTTCTGCAATGGTTAACTTGGAGAATAAGATCCTCCCAAGTACCCGGACGAAGACGACGGCGAATAGGCTCGTACAATTCTCGGTTCTGAAGCAGCTCCGTTACCAGCTCACGCCGAATGTTTCCGTACTCTTGTTCTTTTCTTCCCAGAAGTAAGGCCATCGACCTATAACCACAATGTCCGTCAGAACGTACCTGTCTAACATCTGTGATGTATGGAAGCCAAAAATCATCCAAATTGTCAATGCCGAAGTCAACCCCCCTATGAATGAGAGGAACACCAAGTTCTTCAGGGCACTGATCGAAGTCAGTGTAGTTTGATCCTTCAGGCTGTGATAGGTCGGGCATGGGTTGAGAATGCAACTCCTCGGCCTCAATGACCACGGGAAGTGATGTCGTTGTTTGCTCTCTAGGACGACCTGGTTGTTTTGCTCCTGTATTGTTTGCCTTCTTCTTTCCTTTTGATTTCTGCTTTGCCTCCTCCGTCTCATACTTCTTCAGCTCTTCTTGTTTGTGCTCAAAATAACTCTTCTCTCTCGATTCCTCCTTGTCATTTTCACTGTCATCCTCCTCCTTTTTAGGACGACCTGGCCGTCTTGCACCTGTACTCTTCTTTCCTTTTGATTTCTGCTTTGCCTCCTCCATCTCATACTGCTCCATATCTTCTTGTTTTATGTCATCCTCCTTGTCATTTTCACTGTCAACCTCCTCCTTATCCTTGTTCTTTGCACCCTTTGGCCTGCCTTTTCTTCTCACATTTGTCGGTTCTTTCAAGGTAGTTAGTTCAGGATGCTCTGAGTCCTGATACAACTCACCTAGCTGGTATGCCGTGCTTTTCTTCAAGGTTCCAAGTTCCAACTTGGTGAACATTTCATGGAGTCGCAACTCTATAATGTTCATTCGGACCTTCAGATTTGGGTCGTCTTCTGTTTCAGGAGTGTCATCCCAATGCAAATCCCTCCAGAACGGGTGAATGTCATCCTCAATCAGGGGTGTGTTTGAAATGATAGCGTGTGCAATTTGATGGACGCACGGCAACCCAAGACAGTTCCTCACCCAATGGTCGGTGCATTGTTCAGGAAATTTCCCCGTCAACATGATCTCATAAGTAGCCAACAAATGATCAAAACACCTGTCTGACACTTTGTAGAATAGTCGGGAAAAAATAGCCTTTCCAAGCGGATGCATGTTTGGATCATCAAAATCAGTTGGTCGTTTGGAGAGAGACATGTTCATGCTCGCCCTAATTGAATCAATCTGAAGGAGTACTGAATGATGGATCCGTACGATCACTCTGTTAAAGCCCCCTCTGCTGGAACCAATAATATCTTTCAAAACCTTGTGCATCCCTTCAACTCTAAAAAACAGTTAAGTTGGTAAGTTAAGAAAGTACGCCGTTATGATATAATCGTCTTTAACTAAAAAATATCAATATTTACCTATTTGAAGTCCTCGTAAGGAAATGAAGCTTATGATCTGTCCAAGCCCTCACTATACTTGTCTTGTGAGGATTAAGCCATGTTCTCTCGACGTATCCCACAAGGCCGCTCTTCCAAGATCTCTTCAACTGTTCGAGCCGCAGTTCATAGGTCTCTTCAGTAGCTGAGCAAAATAGTCCCCAACATTGTCCTGCAAAGGCTTCCACTTTAATTTGTCTCTTTAGGATGGTCGAAGCATGTGCCTCAATGTTGTGTTTGATATGCACCCAACACAACAGATGTTGAACTTCGCTCCCGGAAACAGTCTTTATCCCTTTTATCAGCGCGTCTTCGCAATCTGTCATTATAGCCGTTGGCATCACTCCCAAATCTATGAATAATGACTTCAATTGAATCATTATCCATGTGTAATGATAAATCCTTTCCGCTTTAGTGAATGCATACGCGATGTTGAACGTCTTGTGTGTACTGGTGAATCCAACGATCTCTACGAGCGGCATTTCATATCTATTGAAACATTAACATATATCACTACAGAACATATATCATTATCCAAACTAAATATCGACCAAGGTATTGTAGAGACTTACTTGTTTGTCTTGTACGTCGCATCGATAATTACCACGTACGGGTACTTCTTCAACAAACGCAACGACTCTTGGTTAGCAAAGAATAATATTGCAACCTCTCCGTTTGTCGTGTCTCTATGTGGGTGAACTACGTAGTCGTGGTCTCGCAAAAACTTAAGCGACCACTGTGTCACGTTTAGCTCTCCGCGATCTTCGTAATTCACCTTCTGCAAAAAGTTTGCAACTTGTCTCCTTGAAGTAACATTACCAGGGTACTTCTCCCTCAATTTAGAGATAATTTCTTTTGGCGTCTTGCGTCCAGTTCCATCTCCCCACCGCCTAGCACAAAGCTCTTGCTCCTCCGTCATTCGACCCATGAATGCATTCCCATGAAAACTAGCAAGTAGCACATGGTTATGCCGACCTTCTATCACACCTAAAATCCATTTTTCTCCTGCGACCCCGGGAATGTTTTTCTTTCGCACTGCTAGTAGCTGAAATCTACACTCACACTTCTTCGACTTCGACTTTCTAAGCCTAGGAACAACCAACTCTGGATTCTCTTTGTTCACCTTTGGCCTCCCAGATCTTGGTTTTCCAAATCTATCGCACACAATACTTATTTGGTACGGACTTGAATTACGCGTTACCAAAGCTATCACTAACTCCTTTCCTCTATCTCTCGCCCACTCGTACAATTCTTGCGGAGTATCCCAATATTGTGCGGTTCTAAAATAATCCGAATAATCTTTCCCCTATACGTAATTGTAGAGCGACAATTACACTACTACCAAAATAACAAGGCAAAATACGAATCATTACTTTAAACTAATTAGGATATCATATGAAACTAATTAGGCTATCATATGAAACTAATTAGGCTAGCATATGAAACTAATTATTCTAGCATATGAAACTAATTATTCTAGCATATGAAACTAATTTGAAACTAATTACGCTACCATATGTTTCAAATTATAACATATTATACTAACCACAAATTCACCACTCGGATCCCAGTCGCCGAACTCTTCGTCTTCTAAGAAACCATCCAACCATTCGTCGTCGTTCGGGTCGTCTTCCTCTTCTTGTGATCCGCTATCCCAATCGTGTTCTTCATCACTATCTTCACAACTTTGATTAATCAACTCTAACATACGAGAGTTTTGATTACGACGATACATTTTGAATGAATTTGTTGGAAAACGAAGAGGTGTTGAATGAATTTGTTGGAAACGAAGAGATTGTGGCTTTATATAGGCACATTTATGACCGTTGTGGTCCAAATGAAACTGTAAAGACCCGTGCGCTAACCATCCGCGCACAAACCCAAACCCTAAAGCACCTGTGCGCAGAACCTCAGCGCACAGTTTTACATTTAACGGCTACTTTTTTCAAAAATTTCAACGGCTACTATGTTTGAACAGTGCGCAGAAACACGGCGCACAGATTCTCAGCCTGTGCGCAGTAGTTAGGCGCACAAGGTGTTACAGACTCTGAAAATTTACGAAAAGTACCCGTAATACCCCGTAAAACACGTATGCGCATAAGAACTGCGCACAAATGCGTGCGCATAAGTTGCGCGCACAGAATCGCGTGCATATATGCATCGATTCGCGTGCATATAGCCATTTCCTATATTAAAGATTGGAATAGGAACATTCCCTAGGATTGATAAGAACTCGAGATAAATCTATGATCAACTTGATTTACTGTTGTGTGGATACTTGCTAGGTGAAACCCCTTCGCATAATATTTTCACCCAAACTTCCTCTGCTTGTTACTGGTTACTTGTGTGTTCTTGCAATCAACCCCCCCCCCCTTTGGTTACTTGTTACTAGTTGATATTTCACTTGACTGCATTGATTTGGTGTTTTGATTCCCTTGGGTTCGACCTCTACTTACTTGCTATACTCTAGTTAGTGTTTAGAGTTTATTTCTTTGATTTGGCACTACGACTTTAGCCTCATCAAAGCTACCTTTGACATGTCAAATGTGTGCAAGAAGGCATTCGACACTCTGAAAGCCCACCTCACCGAAGCACCAATCATCCAAGTACCCGATTGGTCTCTACCCTTTGAGATCATGTGTGATGCTAGTGATCACGCGGTGGGAGCCGTTCTTGGTCAGAAAGTTAGAAGAGCAATGCACGTCATCTACTATGCTTCCACGACTTTAAACGGAGCTAAGAGGAATTACTCCACCACGGAAAAGGAGTTGTTGGCCGTGGTGTTTGCCCTTGAAAAGTTTCGGCAATATCTTTTGGGCACGAAGGTGATTATCCACATGGACCACGCTACTCTTCGTTATCTCATGACGAAGAAGGAATCAAAGCCAAGACTCATTCGATGGGTTTTGCTCTTAAGCGAGTTCAATGGGGAAATCCGGGACAAGAAGGGAGTCAAAAACTCCGTAGCTGATCATTTGAGCCGGATTGTGCAAGAGGACGGTAAATTACAGGTTCAAATTCAAGGTACGTTCCCGGACGAAAACTTGTATCAAATTTATTCTATAAATTTTGCTTCTGCTGAGAACAAGCCGCACCCGTGGCCTGAAAACCGTGCCCGCGGTTTGTGCTCTCAAATATTCTCGGAAAAAGGCGAACCGCGCCCGCGGTTTGTGTTTGCCAGAATTCTCAGTACAAGGAGAACCGCGACCGCGTCTCGATAACCGTGATCACGGTTTTCTGACAGACGAGTATGCAGATTATACAGAATTTGCAGAAATTGACCCCGAATACAAGCTTTTCGCCCTCCGGTCTTTCAAACCATGGTTTGCCGACATCGTGAACTACCTGGTTCGCGAAGAATTCCCGCCGAACTACACCAAAGCTCAAAAAGATAGGATCAAGCGGGAATCACGTTTCTACGTTTGGGATGACCCCTACGTTTGGAGACATTGTGTTGACAAGGTAATCCGCGATGCCTCCCGGATAACGAGGTACAATCTGTCCTTACTGTTTGTCATTCATGCATGTGGGGGGCATTTTGGGGCTAACAAAACGGCTAGGAAGGTATTGGACGCCGGCTTCTATTGGCCACACATCTTTCGGGATGCGTTTGGCTTTTGCAAAGCTTGCGACCGGTGCCAAAGGGTCGGGAAAATTTCTAAACGAAATGAGATGCCACAAACACCATTAGTCTTTTGTGAGATTTTTGATGTTTGGGGTATTGATTTCATGGGACCCTTTCCTAGTTCGTTTGGGAATTTATACATTTTACTTGCGGTGGACTACGTTTCCAAATGGGTGGAAGCGAATGCCACCAGAACTGATGATTCTCGAGTGGTAGCAGGTTTCTTGAAGGAGAATATCTGTTCTCGTTTTTGGATTCCAAAGGCTCTTATAAGTGACCAAGGTACTCACTTTTGCAACAAGACGGTGAGTGCACTTTTAAAGAAGTACCATGTCACTCAACGAGTCTCAACTGCTTATCATCCCCAATCCAATGGACAAGCCGAGGTGTCCAATAGGGAAATCAAGGGGATTCTGGAAAAGACGGTGGCTCCTAATCGGAAGGATTGGAGTCTAAGGTTGGATGATGCAGTTTGGGCGTATAGGACCGCCTACAAAACTCAAATAGGAATGTCCCCATATCGACTTGTGTTTGGGAAGGCTTGTCACCTTCCGGTGGAGTTAGAGCACAAGGCATGGTGGGCGGTGCAAAAATGCAACATGGAGTTGGATGAGGTAGGCGACTTTAGGAAGTTGCAAATCCAAGAGCTTGAAGAGATACGCCGGGATGAGTATGAGAATGCGGTGATCTACAAGGAAAAGATGAAGGCTTGGCACCACAAGAACATCTTGAGGAAAGATTTCAAGGTGGGAGACAAGGTCTTGCTCTACCAATCTCGTCTTCAACTTTTTCCAGGTAAGTTGCGATCCCGGTGGAATGGCCCGTATGTTGTTGCTCGCGTCTTTCCTCATGGCGCCGTGGAGTTGTTTGACAAGGACAACCACAACGTCTTCAAGGTGAATGGTCAAAGGTTAAAAACCCGCGACTACCGCCTGGATCTAACCGCACCCGCGGCTCAAAACCCGCGCCCGCAGCTTCGCCCTGCCACAAAGCTCTTCGCCTCGCAGAAACCGCACCCGCGGCTCAAAACCCGCGCCCGCGGCTTCGCCCTGCCAAGAAACCCTCCGCCTTGCAGAAACCGCACCCGCGGCTCATAACCCGCGCCCGCGGCTCCCTTCTCGCCAGAAATCAGAAAACGCAAAAACCGCACCCGCGGCTCCAAACCCGCGCCCGCGTCTTTCGCCTCTGCCGTCCATTTTTGCTGATTTCGGTAAGCTTTTCCGACAACCACACTCATCGTTGTTGATTTTCTTACGCCTCGGGGAGGGCTATTGCTATTGTGATGCTGCTTCTTGGTATCTTTGTTGTGTTGCGGATTTGTGGTTGCATTCGGTTTGTGTAGACATTTTGATGGCTGCAGCAGGGACGTCTCGAGGCCACAAAAATGATTTGTGGCAACAGCAGGTTCAGTCTAAATTAGCCTTTTTAAGGGCTAAGCAGTGTATCGCCACGAGATTTTTCCATTGACGTACGCTCGATGATTTGGGTATGACTGCGTGCACTGAGGCCATGCTTGAGCACGCAGGGTTGCATGGTTTCTTGTTCAGGTCAACTCCCACTCATGCCGAGGCTACATATCAGTTTCTGGCAAGCCTCAAGTACAAGACCGTCTCTGAGACCACCTTCATCTTAGCCATCCAGTTCATTTACAATGGACGATCCTTTACGGTTCAGGCTGAACAACTGCGCCACATCTTGGGAATCTCTCAGGTTCCCTCCGAAGATTATGACACTGCAGTTGGTGACAGCCCTACACAGGTCTGGTACACATGGACTGGACAAGTTCGGGACTGCCATGGTAATGATTATAATGCTAAGATGTCCCATCCATGTCTCCGCCTGACACAACGGGCTCTATATGGCCTTCTTTGGGCTTTCTGAGGTGAACAAGGTGCCTGCTTACCAGGTGAAGTATCTCTATGCTCTTATGCCGGAATGTCAGGTGATTGCTTTGGGTTAGATTGCTTTGGGCGGCATGATCACCCTCATCTTAGAGGCTGTCGTCCCCGACTGGGAGACTCTTGACTGCTTAGGTAGTCCGGACCCCTCAATGGGTCCCTATTTGCTGGATGCCACATTTCTGCAGACTCGACTTCGGTGGCTCAAGTCGGTTACAGTCAATGCGGACGAGCGTATGTGGGTTTGGCTCGGTCCTCCCGAGATTGCTCTCATAGAGGACTTTGCTTATGGGCCAACACATACTTTCAGGATCAACCCTACACCCGCTCCCCCTCGTGCAGCTGCTCGACGACGAGCTCGAGGTGGAATCAGCATCCAGGAGCCGGTTCAGCAGTCCATTGAACTTGATGCGGAGGATGATGATGACTTCCAGGAGCCTGCCCCTCGATTTCAGCCTCACAGGCAATGGGGCAAAGGCTCATCATCTGCAGCTCCTGCTGACATACCTTGGGAGCAGCGTCTATTTGAGCGGATTGAGTTTGTTTACCAGTCGGTTCAGACGGTGAACAAAAATGTTGAGAGGCTGCAGCATTCGGTGGATGACTTACGGCTCGACATGCAGGCTAGTTGGCCCGACTATCCAAACCGGGATGACCCGGATCAGTGAGCTTCTTTCTCTCTTCCTCATTATTTTTCTGTCTTACACACTGGGGGCATTGTGCACTTCAAGTATGGGGGAGGGGAATTAGTTCATTGCTTATCCTAGAGTAGTTTCATTTCCTTGTTATTTCCCTTCGGTTTTTTTGAGACTCGTTTGTACTTTGCATGGAGTTAAAAACAGAAAAAGCCAAAAAAATACGAAAAAAGGCAAATGAAAATCCTGGGATGGAAAAATCCATGCAATAAGCGGGTAGTTCGGCTTGCATTAGGCTTGGCAAAAAAGGACTTCAGGGCGGTAAGGAATGGTGAGATTAAAAATGAAATGAGTGGCTAGGTGAAAACCTTTCGGGGCGCCTAGGCAAAATGAGTGAAATGAGTGTCTTAGGACAAAATTTTTTGCATGTTAACCACTATGGAGGACCAAATTGATAGATTTCTTTCTCATCATATTGTTTGTATACTAAATGTGTTAGTGATTTGTAGTTTCTTTCTTTTCCATACTTCTTGAGATCTTTGAGTGATTATTGTAAAAGAGTAAGTTTCTTTTAGCTTCCTCGGGGACGAGCAAGGTCTAAGTATGGGGGACTTTGATAAGCGGTGTTTTACATACCGCAACTATGGATTATTAGCTAGTTTTGTATAGGATCATGTTATTTGTTTCTATGTAATCTGTATCATGGAGCTGTTTGAGAGAAGATTTACATACGAGATTCCAAGAGATGATACGAAGCATTGGAAGCATTGAAGCGTAAGGAAGAAGCTGCTGAAGACGAAGACGAAGACGAAGACGAAGACTTGAAGAAATCAGTAGCTGCTACCTCAGACAACACAGCCGCACCCGCGGGTCTCAAGCCGCACCCGCGGGTTTCACCCTCAGCCAAGGATCCGAGAAAGCACAAGTCGCGCCCGCGGGTCCCAAACCGCGCCCGCGACCCTCTGCCATCCTGAAATTCTGGAGAATCCAAAACCGCGCCCGCGGCTCTCAACCCGCGGGTGCGGTTCCTCGACAGAAGAATCAAATTGATGTCTTTTCCATTTGAAGTAATTTGTGTTAAATTCTGTAACTTTCTACACGTTTTTATTACCTTAATTCAGCTGTTACAATAGCTGATGACTATTTAAGTTGTGGATGATCATCCTTGATCATCTTACCTTTTGTTTTACTTAAGTTTTTGGAGAGTTTTTCACAAACTTATGAGTTGCTAAAGTTTCTTTGTTTCACTTGGCGTTTGAAGCTTTTGGGTTCAACAAGTTGTGAGTTTATCCTTTCCCTTTGTCTACTCTTTGATTGTCTCAACTCTCTTGTTTGTATTGTCCATGAACTAGATTTACTACTTTAGATTGATCACCTAAGTTAGTTTTATCTTATTCATATTGCTAGAGTTTGATACTTCTAGTTGAATTATCATACTTGTTGTGTAGCACAATCTATTTGCATGAACTAGTTGTGATTGTTATTAGAGAAGAGAATTGAGTACATGTCGAGTATCCGACTAGTTGTCCATGATATTGCATGTATCTATCTATTCTTGAATGCATTGCTACTTTGTTATTGAACTTTGATAGTTTCAAGGTTATAATCGAGTAAGGGTTATTAGGACTAGTTGGACTAATAACTATTCAAGAACAGGAATTAGAACGATCACTTGAGAACTTGACATAGGGATAAAAAGGATTCTAAGATCAACTTGTTAATCTAATTGTGGATAATCGCTAAGTGGAACACTTCGCTTAATATTGTTATAACCAAGTTGACGTTCGATACTTCGTATCAAAACCATAAAAAAAAAACCTTTGGTTACGTTTTTTTGTTAGTCATTGTGATAACTTAAGAATTTGATATACTGATTCTCTTGGGATTCGACCCTTGCTTGCGCACTATATTACTTAGTTTGCTTGTTAGGATTACTTGGCTTGGCACATGACAAATTCGCCTCGTCAGTGAGGCACCATCGTCAAAAACATCGTCATCAAGGTCGGGGAGCTCCGCGAAACAATCGTCATCTGTAAGAAATGATCAAATTAGTAAAGCAAAGAAACAAAAAAAGCAAATAGAACACCAAAAACACCCCGCGTCCCCTCAACCTGTAGTATAAGGCTTCAGACTTAATCCCCGAGACGCGAGGAGGGTAGTGTTAACTGTACTTAGAAATATCTGTTGAACACCCTTAACAAGAAAATCCTCGTAGTCTCTAACGAATTTCTCACGCGTCTCTTTTGGAAAGAAACAAACATTTTTCCTCTTATTTTGCTCACAGACTTGCACAAAGATATCAGAACCGGGAGGAGAACGAATCAAGAACCAATCAGTCTTCCACCCGTCAATCTTCCCTGGAAGACTCCAAGAGCTCGCGACCTTTGTCTGGGCAGTATACATGCCAACCTCACGAGCGTTCCTTTTATGAGAATTAATCAGAGAATTATGAGGCATATTAGGGATTATCCCAATACTCCAGAAATTAGGATGCACCTGCGAAGGACTAAAGCCAAGCTCCTTCATCACCTCAGAGTGAAAAGAAGTCCAAGGAAGACGAAACCCACCTTCTAGAGACTGACGACACAGAGCAAAAAAAGAGCCATACTGATCTAAGGAAGTGCCCTCATGATCTGGCAACGCGAATACGGTCCCTTCAGGAAAAGGATACATGCGGGCGATGGAACGGAGGCTCCCAAGAGAAAGAACGCTCCTTGAAGCGGAGGTGTTAAAAGGAGCGGGAGTGTGTTTTATTGGTCGCATTAAAATTGTTACTTTGCCAGGCTCGGCGAGAAAAGGCTTCTCTATTACTATGTACGGAAGAGGCCCGATGTAAGAAAAGAAAGATGCGAACGCTCCATAGTCGCGTTCCACCTGCTCCCGAAGCACGCGAGACGGTACAGTTTTAGAGGTTTTTCCGGACTTACGGGTCCTAACTTTCTTGGGTTTCCGGGAAACCCTTGCGCGCCTATGTGGTCGAGAGCTGGGTTCACATCCATCAGATCCTTGCTCAGAACCCTAGGTAGTACGACCTGAGTATTCAGCTTCGTCGCCGCCTGAAACACGAGGTTGACAAAAATAGTTTTTTAGGGCAGGAAGGACGAGGAACCCACGTGAGGTAAGAACACGCGAGGGAGTGGAAAAAGGAAAAAACACGAACTCCATGGAAAACTGAAACCCGAAAGATAAAAAAAGAAGTCGAAAAGGCACAAGTAATTTTGGTCCAAGAACAGAATGATACCTTCGAAGAACTCGAAGAACACCCATGGTGGAAACAAAAACCTAAACCGTCCTCAAGAAAAAGGGAGAGAGTGGCAGTTAGGAGACAAGTAGACAAATGTTTAGAGCAGAAATAGGTGACCGATGAAACACAAATTAGCAAGGAAAAGAGTCGAAATGAAGAAAGGCGAAACCTTTAAAACCCGAGTTTTGACAAAACGAAATCAGAAAGAAAGGACAACGAAGCAATTGGGATAAACGATGAAATCGGGCAGAAGGAAAACGAAGAAGGAATGAGCGAAGCAAAAGTATAAAACTGACCTTCCATCGGAAGTTATTGAGCGGTGAAGAAAGTCGTCAGCGGAGAACTTTATTCTTAGAAGTTACAGAAGCCTTGTGAGAAAGAACAGAGAATCGGAAAAGAGTGGAAAGAAGAAGGTGAAGACGTATACATAGGGAAAAGCGGGAAAAATAGAAGATGATCAGAGGGAGACACGTGGACGACATGCACCGGGCGCGGGAAAACGAAAAGGTTTCGAATTCAAATCGTCGCCCGCCTGAAATTCAAATTCAAACGAAAAGATTTCACGCGAGTGAACCTCGCGAGGGAAAAAGAGGAAATTACAAACGAGAAACCGACTTCAATAAGACAAACCCAAGCCTTAGACTATGCAGTATAAGAGCTTGGGGGGCTGGATGTTGGAGCCGGTTCTCGGGGCCCTCTCGAGGCCCAAGAGAGTCAAGCCCAATTGAAGCACGCGACTGATACGCTGCACTTTGTATAGCGTAACTAGGGATTATTACATTAGTTTAGGAGTATTTGACGAGGCGAATTTGTCGTGTGCCAAGTCAAGTAATCCTAACATGCAAACTAAGTAATATAGTGCGCAAGTAAGGGTCGAATCCCAAGAGAATCAGTTTATCAAATTCTTAAGTTATCACAATGACTAACCAATAAACGTAACCAAAGGGGGGTTTTTGTGGTTTTGATACGAAGTATCGAATGTCAACTTGGTTATAACAAGATTAAGCGAAGTGTTCCACTTAGCGATTATCCACAATTAGATTAACAAGTTGATCTTAAAATCCTTTTTATCCCTATGTCAAGTTCTCAAGTGATCGTTCTAATTCATGTTCTTGAATAGTTATTAGTCCAACTAGTCCTAATAACCCTTACTCGATTATAACCTCGAAACTATCAAAGTTCAATAACAAAGTAGCAATGCATTCAGGAATAGATAGATACATGCAATATCATGGACAACTAGTCGGATACTCGACATGTACTCAACTCTCTTCTCTAATAACAATCACAACTAGTTCATGCAAATAGATTGTGCTACACAACAAGTATGATAAATCAACTAGAAGTATCAAACTCTAGCAATATGAACAAGACACAACTAACTTAGGTGATCAATCTAAAGTAGTAAATCTAGTTCATCGACAATACAAACAAGAGAGTTGAGAGAATCAAAGAGTAGACAAAAGGAAAGGATAAACTCACAACTTGTTGAATCCAAAAGCTTCAAACGCCAAGTGAAACAAAGAACCTTAGCAACTCATAAGTTTGTGAAATACTCTCCAAAAACTTAAGCAAAACAAAGACTAGATGATCAAGGATGATCATCCACTACCTATATAGTATCAACTAATGTAACAGCCGAATTAAGGTACTAAAAAACGTATGGAAAGTTTCAGAATTAAACACAAATTACTTCAAATGGCAAAGACATCAATTTGATTCTTTTGTCGAGGAACCGCACCCGCGGGTTGAGAGCCGCGGGCGCGGTTTTGAGTTTCTTCAGATTCTCAGAATGGCAGAGGGCCGCGGGCGCGGTTTGGGACCCGCGGGCGCGGCTTGAGCTTTCTCGAAAGCGTTGGCTGAAGGTGAAACCCGCGGGTGCGGCTTGAGACCCGCAGGTGCGGCTTGAGCTTTCTCGAATCCTTGTCTAAGGCTGAAACCCGCGGGTGCGGCTTGAGACCCGCGGGTGCGGCTTTGTTGTCTGAGGCAGAACCTGCTGATTTCTTCAAGTCTTCGTCTTCGTCTTCGTCTTAAGAAGCTTCTTCCTTATGCTTCAATGCTTCCAATGCTTGTATCATCTCTTGGAGTCTCGTATGTAAATCTTCTCTCAAATAGCTCCATGATACAGATTATATAGAAACAAATAACATAATCCTATACAAACCTAGCTAATAATCCATAGTTGCGGTATGTAAAACACCGCTTATCAAACTCCCCCATACTTAGACCTTGCTCGTCCCCGAGTAAGCTAAAGAAACTTACTCTTTTACAATAATCACTCAAAGATCTCAGGAAGTATGAAAAAAAAGAAACTACAAATCACTAACACATTTAGTATACAAACAATATGATGAGAAA
Source organism: Oxyria digyna (assembly GCA_029168935.1). Lineage (NCBI taxonomy): Eukaryota > Viridiplantae > Streptophyta > Magnoliopsida > Caryophyllales > Polygonaceae > Oxyria > Oxyria digyna. The sequence goes on along the minus strand of JAPVLV010000001.1, from coordinate 57,201,680 downwards.
GAAATCTATCAATTTTGGTCTTCCATAGTGGTTAACATGCAAAAAATTTTGTCCTAAGACACTCATTCCACTCATTTTGCCTAGGCGCCTCGAAAGGTTTTCACCTAGCCACTCATTTCATTTTCAATCTCACCATTCCTTACCGCCCTCAAGTCCTTTTTTGCCAAGCCTAATGCAAGCCGAACTACCCGCTTATTGCATGGATTTTTCCATCCCAGGATTTTCATTTGCCTTTTTTTCGTATTTTTGTGGCTTTTTCTGTTTTTAATTCCATGTAAAGTACAACAAAATAAAAACCGAAGGGAAATAACAAGGAAATGAAACTACTCTAGGATAAGCAATGAACTAATTTCCCTCCCCCATACTTGTAGTGCACAATGCCCTCAATGTGTAAGACATAGAAAAATAATGAGGAAGAGAGAAAGAAGCTCACTGATCCGGGTCATCCCGGTTTGGATATTCGGGCCAACGAGCATGCATGTCGAGCCATAAGTCATCCACCGACTGCTGCAGCCTCTCAACATTTTGGTTCACCGTCTGAACCGACTGGTAGACAAACTCAATCCGCTCAAAAAGACGCTGCTCCCAAGGTATGTCAGCAGGAGCTGCAGATGATGAGCCTTCACCCCATTGCCTCTGAGGCTGAAAACGAGGGGCAGGCTCCTGGAAGTCATCATCAACCTCATCCTCAAGGTCAGTTGGCTGCTGATCCAGCTGCGGAACCGGCTCCTGGATGCTGATCCCACCGCGAGCTCGTCGTCGAGCATTTAAATCAGCAATGGACGACAGAGGCGAAAGCCGTGGGTGCGGTTTGGGACCCGCGGGCGCGGTTTTTGCTTTCGTCTGATTTCTGGCGAGGAGGGAGCCGCGGGCGCAGTTGTGGAGCCGCGGGTGCGGTTTCGTCGAGACAGAACTTCTGGGCAGGGTGAGGGTGCGGGTGCGGGTGCGGGTGGGAGTGTTTGAGCCGCGGTTGCGGTTGGATTCCGGCGCGGGTGCGGGTGTGGGTGCGTGTGCGGGTGCGGAGGAGGAGTTGGTGGGAGTGTGTTGGTGTTGGGAGAGAGAAGGGTTTGGTAGGAGGTTTTTGATGTTTGAGAAAGAGAAGTGGAAGGTAGGGTATGAGGGAAGTGGGAGGTGAGAGAGTTTTATGTGGTTGGGGGGTAGAGAATGAAATTTGATATGGAGAAGGGTAGAAAATGAAATTTGAGATGGAGAAGGGTAGAAGGTGAACCGTCAATTCCTTTTTCTTTTCTTTTTTTCCTTTTTTTTTTTTTTCCTTTTTCATAAACGAAAAGAAGAACCGTCAATTCCTTTAGTAGCGAACGACCATCGTCTTCTCGTCTTGACTTCCTAGAAAATAGAAAACAAAACAATTAAAAAGAAAATGAAATTCAAGGGAAAAAAAGAAGAATACCCTGGGTTGCCTCCCAAGCAGCGCCTTGGTTAGAGTCGTGGCTCGACTTGGTTTCCCGTCTTCAATTTTCAAAAGTTGGCTCTTCTAGAGCCATATCATCGAAAGACACTTTGGTGAATCCCTCATGGTAAGGTTTTAACCTTTGACCATTCACCTTGAAGACGTTGTGGTTGTCTTTGTCAAACAACTCCACGGCGCCATGAGGAAAGACGCGAGCAACAACATATGGGCCATTCCACCGGGATCGCAACTTACCTGGAAAAAGTTGAAGACGAGATTGGTAGAGCAAGACCTTGTCTCCCACCTTGAAATCTTTCTTCAAGATGTTCTTGTCATGCCAAGCCTTCGTCTTTTCCTTGTAGATCACCGCATTCTCATACGCATCTCAGCGTATCTCTTCAAGCTCTTGGATTTGCAACTTCCTAAAGTCGCCTACCTCATCCAACTCCATGTTGCATTTTTGCACCGCCCACCACGCCTTGTGTTCTAACTCCACCGGAAGGTGACAAGCCTTCCTTAACACAAGTCGATACGGGGACATTCCTATTGGAGTTTTGTAGGCGGTCCTATACGCCCAAAGTGCATCATCCAACCTTAGACTCCAATCCTTTCGATTAGGAGCCACCGTCTTTTCCAGAATCCCCTTGATTTGCCTATTGGACACCTCAGCTTGTCCATTGGATTGGGGGTGATAAGCAGTTGAGACTCGTTGAGTGACATGGTACTTCTTTAAAAGTGCACTCACCGTCTTGTTGCAAAAGTGAGTACCTTGGTCACTTATAAGAGCCTTTGGAATCCCAAAACGAGAAAAAATATTCTCCTTCAAGAAACCTGCTACCACTCGGGAATCATCAGTTCTGGTGGTCTTCGCTTCCACCCATTTGGAAACGTAGTCCACCGCAAGTAAAATGTATAAATTCCCAAACGACCTAGGAAAGGGTCCCATGAAATCAATACCCCAAACATCAAAAATCTCACAAAAGACTAATGGTGTTTGTGGCATCTCATTTCGTTTAGAAATTTTCCCTACCCTTTGGCATCGGTCGCAAGCTTTGCAAAAGGCAAACACATCCCAAAAGATGTGTGGCCAATAGAAGCCGGCGTCCAATACCTTCCTAGCCATTTTATTAGCCCCAAAATGCCCCCCACATGCATGAGAATGACAAAAAGTAAGGACAGACTGTACCTCGTTATCCGGGAGGCATCGTCGGATTACCTTGTCAACACAATGTCTCCAAAGGTAGGGGTCATCCCAAACGTAGAAACGTGATTCCCGCTTGATCCTATCTTTTTGAGCTTTGGTGTAGTTCGGCGGGAATTCTTCGCGAACCAGGTAGTTCACGATATCGGCAAACCATGGTTTGAAAGACCGGAGGGCGAAAAGCTTGTATTCGGGGTCAATTTCTGCATACTCGGCTGTCAGAAAACCGCGATCGTGGTTATTGAGACGCGGTCGCGGCTCTCCTTGCAGTGAGATTTCTGGCAAACACAAACCGCGGGTGCGGTTTAATAGCCGCGGGCGCGACTCTCTCTTTTCCGGAAGTTCTTGAGAGCATAAACCGCGGGTGCGGTTTAATGGCCGCGGGTGCGGCTTGTACTCCGCAGAAGCAGAAATTGTAGAATGAATTTGATACAAGTTTTCGTCCGGGAATGTACCTTGAATTTGAACCTGTAATTTACCGTCCTCTGGCACAATCCGGCTCAAATGATCAGCTACGGAGTTTTCGACTCCCTTCTTGTCCCGGATTTCCACATTGAACTCGCTTAAGAGCAAAACGCATCGAATGAGTATTGGCTTTGATTCCTTCTTCGTCATGAGATAACGAAGAGCAGCGTGGTCCGTGTGGATAATCACCTTAGTGCCCAAAAGATATTGCCGAAATTTTTCAAGGGCAAACACCACGGCTTGCAACTCCTTTTCCGTGGTGGAGTAATTCCTCTGAGCTCCGTTCAAAGTCGTGGAAGCATAGTAGATGACGTGCATTGCTCTTCCGACTTTTTGACCAAGAACGGCTCCCACCGCATGATCACTAGCATCACACATGATCTCAAAGGGTAGAGACCAATCGGGTACTTGGATGATTGGTGCTTCGGTGAGGTGGGCTTTCAGAGTGTCGAATGCCTTCTTGCACACATTCGACATGTCAAAAGTAGCTTCCTTTTTCAAAAGCTCACATAGGGGCGTGGAGATCTTAGAGAAGTCCTTGATAAACCTGCGATAAAAACCTGCATGGCCTAGGAAGGAACGCACTTCACGCACATTAGTAGGATAAGGCAACGATTGAATGACGTCAATCTTTGCCTTATCGACCTCAATACCCCTAGCTGAAATTATGTGCCCCAATACTATCCCTTGTTCAACCATAAAATGACACTTTTCAGAATTCAATACTAGATTAGTATCTACACATTTTTTAAGCACGAGTGACAAATGATTTAAACATGCATCAAAGCTATCCCCATGTACCGTAAAATCATCCATAAAAACTTCTATGAAATGTTCAATGTATTCCGAGAAGATACTTACCATACATCGTTGAAAGGTCCCGGGCGCGTTACATAATCCAAAAGGCATCCTACGATATGCAAAAGTGCCAAAGGGACATGTAAACGTCGTCTTCTCTTGATCTTCGGGTGCAATAGCCACCTGAAAATACCCTGAATATCCATCTAGGAAGCAATAATACGGACGACCGGCAAGTCGTTCAAGCATTTGATCAATAAAAGGGAGCAGGAAATGATCTTTTCGGGTTACCGCATTCAGCTTGCGGTAATCAATGCATACTCTCCAACCCGTTTGAGTTCGGGTAGGAACCATTTCACCTTGTTGATTCTCTACCAATGTTATGCCCCCCCTTCTTAGGGACACATTGAGTTGGACTTACCCATTGACTATCCGAAATGGGGTAGATCATGTCAGCTTGAAGAAGTTTCAGCACCTCCTTCTTGACCACCTCCATCATAGGTGGGTTTAACCTTCTTTGGGGTTGCCTAGAGGGTTTAGCACCTTCCTCAAGAAGGATCCTGTGCATACAGGTGGAAGGGCTAATTCCCTTGATGTCAGCAATGGTCCACCCAAGAGCGGTGATGTGTTCTTTCAGCACCATCACCAACCTTCTCTCTTGTTCACCTGTCAACTTGCTTGAAATGATTATTGGGAGGGTATCATTTTCCCCAAGAAAAGCATACTTCAAGTGCTCGGGTAATTGCTTGAGCTCTACAACCGGTGCCTGCACAATAGAAGGAAGAAGCTTTTCACTCTCCAAAGTTAGTAGCATGGGCCGACCGGCCAAAATTCTACCCGAAGCGTCTAGACGAGCTAGAACATTTTGAATCTCAGGTGGAAGAGACAAATCAAGTGTTGGTGAGTGAATGATGCTGTGTTCCAATACACTTTGTAATTCATCTAAGCCAAAGTTATTGAAAACATCTTGGACTATAGGATCAATTACATCAATTGAACAAATAGACGCAGCATCTTCGACGGGGTGTTTCATAGCGTCAAAAATTTTAAATTGAACTATTTCCCCATCGAACTCTAAAGTGAGAGATCCACTAGCCAAATCAATCTTTGTGTTAGCGGTTCGCATGAAGGGTCTCCCAAGCAAAATAGGAGCAGCTTGCCCATCATGTTCCATGTCTAACACAAGGAAATCAGCGGGAAAGAACAAATTATCCACCATAACCAAAACTTTTTCAACTACACCTTTAGGATACACGGTGGACCTATCGGCTAGTTGAATAACAATTCCGGTTTCATGAAGTGGACCTAACCCGAGAATCTTATAGAGAGAGTAAGGCAACACATTTATCGATGCACCCAAATCGAGCATGGCTCGTTCAAAATGTGTGTCGCCTATACGGCAAGGTATGCTGACCATGCCCGGATCGCTGCACTTCTTAGGCATTCGCCTTTGAAATACAGCGGAGACACGCTCGCTTACCGTCACCTTTTGTTGCCCTTTCAACTTTTGATTCCTCTTGATTGTGCAAAGTTCTTTTAAAAACTTTGCATATCGAGGAATGCTTTTAATTAACTTGAGCAAGGGGATGTTTACCTCACATTTGCTAAACGTCTCAAACAACTCCTTGTCGTTTTCCGGCCTTTTGGTGTTCCTAAGGGCATCGGGAAAAGGGGCGGGAGGCTTGGTGGAGTCGAGAGGTGGAAAGTTGGGGCGAACGTAGTTGTCCTGTCTCAACTGGAAATCCCCCCGATCCTCCACTTCGAGTTCAGCATTTTGTGAAGGAACGTCTGGAACATTTACCTCGGTGGATGAGCCGCGGGTGCGGTTTTCTACCCGCGGGCGTGGCTCGTCAGTGAAATTGTTTTCTGGCGCAGTGGAGGAGCCGCGGGCGCGGTTTCCCACCCACGGGCGTGGTTCTCGGCTGTCCTCAGAATCCAATTTTTCTGCCGAAGCCTTGACAAGGTTTTTGGTTTCCCCCAAAATCTTACCACTTCTTGTTGTCACTGCACTTACATTTCTGGTTGGATTCACCACCGTTTGGGACGGTAGAGAATTGGAATTTTGTTGTGCAATGGTGGTAACAGCTTCAGCCAACTGCCCAATTTGCTTCTCCATGTTCTTGATGCTCGACTCGGTCGTTTGAACATGAGTTGTGAAGTGTTGAGTCAAGGATCTCAGCAGCTCCGCAGTAGATGGTCCAGCATTGGGCCGAGGGCCTTGAGCTTGTTGTTGGGGCTCATTTGGATCACGCCACCGAAAATTGGGATGATCTCTATACCTCGGGTTGTAGTTATTTTGTTGATCACCACGAGGTCGTGGGGGTCCATACCCACCAGCAGCAGCATTGACTTCAGCAACATCTTCACCTTCAAGCTCAGGGCATTTATCTGTAAAATGAGAAGGGTCAGAACAAATACCACATACCTTTACTTGTTGTTGTTGTCCTTTTTGCAACTGAGAGACCATCTTCTTCAACTCTACAAGCTCAGCTACAAGAGCGGGATCCCCTGAACTTGCTGCGTGCACTCCCTTTTTGGTGTATATCCTACCAAAACTCCTTGTGCTCTCAGCCATATCTTGCAATTTCTCCATGGCATCCTCCGGCGTCATGTTGAGAATATTCCCACCACACGCAGCATCAACCATCCTCCTTTCTTGGTTAAGGAGACCATTGCAAATGTAAAGCACAAGATCCTCGGTATCATACCCATGAAAAGGGCACGAAGCACACAACCCCTTGAAGCGTTCAAGGTAGTCATAGAGCGTTTCGTCTTCACTTTGGTCGACATGGGCTATCTCCTTCTTGAGAGCATTTGCCTTCTTCACCGGAAAATACTTGCTCAAGAACACCTTGTGCAACTTTTCCCAATTATCAACCGAACCGGTTGGCAAATGGTAATACCAAGAACGAGCACCATCCTTCAAAGTGAACCCGAAGGCTCTCATCTTGATCTGCTCTTCCGTGACATTTGGCGGTTTGGTTGTCATGCAAATGTCATGAAATTGGTTCAAATGCATGATTGGATCCTCTCCAGCCAAACCATGGAAACTTGGGAGCAAATTGATCACCCCCGACTTGAGCTCGAAAGTCACCCCATGAGCAATGGGTGGAATAACCACAGCTTGAGGTTGTTGTGTCAGGTTCGGTGTTTGCCGCTCTCTCAAAGTGCGAGTAACACCACCTCCTGGTAGCCTTGTCTCAATTAGCTCTCGTTGAGCATTAAGGACCAACTGCATGTCAGCCAATTGAAGTTGCACTTCAGCAAGAGCTTCTCGATCGGCCATCTCTACTGTCTCAGTCCCGACTCTGTTCTCTCTTCGATTCCGATGAAAAGTTCTCTCGATCTCTGAATCAAGAATAGAAAGAGGCTGATTAGTAGAACGGGTGTTGACCATTCACTAGTCAACACTAAAGTTAGTCAAAATAAGAACTTAAAAATAAGAAAATTTGATTCTACAACGTCGTTGTAGTATAGTGGTAAGTATTCCCGCCTGTCACGCGGGTGACCCGGGTTCGATCCCCGACAACGGCGCCAAATTTGACGAGGCGAATTTGTCGTGTGCCAAGTCAAGTAATCCTAACATGCAAACTAAGTAATATAGTGCGCAAGTAAGGGTCGAATCCCAAGAGAATAAGTTTATCAAATTCTTAAGTTATCACAATGACTAACCAATAATCGTAACCAAATGGGGGTTTTTGTGGTTTTGACACGAAGTATCGAATGTCAACTTGGTTATAACAAGATTAAGCGAAGTGTTGCACTTGGCGATTATCCACAATTAGATTAACAAGTTGATCTTAAAATCCTTTTTATCCCTATGTCAAGTTCTCAAGTGATCGTTCTAATTCCTGTTCTTGAATAGTTATTAGTCCAACTAGTCCTAATAACCCTTACTCGATTATAACCTCGAAACTATCAAAGTTCAATAACAAAGTAGCAATGCATTCAGGAATAGATAGATACATGCAATATCATGGACAACTAGTCGGATACTCGACATGTACTCAACTCTCTTCTCTAATAACAATCACAACTAGTTCATGCAAATAGATTGTGCTACACAACGAGTATAATAAATCAACTAGAAGTATCAAACTCTAGCAATATGAACAAGACACAACTAACTTAGGTGATCAATCTAAAGTAGTAAATCTAGTTCATCGACAATACAAACAAGAGAGTTGAGACAATCAAAGAGTAGACAAAAGGAAAGGATAAACTCACAACTTGTTGAATCCAAAAGCTTCAAACGCCAAGTGAAACAAAGAACCTTAGCAACTCATATGTTTGTGAAATACTCTCCAAAAACTTAAGCAAAACAAAGACTAGATGATCAAGGATGATCATCCACTACCTATATAGTTTCAGAATTAAACACAAATTACTTCAAATGGCAAAGACATCAATTTGATTCTTCTGTCGAGGAACCGCACCCGCGGGTTGAGAGCCGCGGGCGCGGTTTTGAGTTTCTTCAGATTCTCAGAATGGCAGAGGGCCGCGGGCGCGGTTTGGGACCCGCGGGCGCGGCTTGAGCTTTCTCGAAAGCGTTGGCTGAAGGTGAAACCCGCGGGTGCGGCTTGAGACCCGCGGGTGCGGCTTTGTTGTCTGAGGCAGAACCTGCTGATTTCTTCAAGTCTTCGTCTTCGTCTTCGTCTTCAGCAGCTTCTTCCTTATGCTTCAATGCTTCCAATGCTTGTATCATCTCTTGGAGTCTCGTATGTAAATCTTCTCTCGAACAGCTCCATGATACAGATTATATAGAAACAAATAACATAATCCTATACAAAACTAGCTAATAATCCATAGTTGCGGTATGTAAAACACCGCTTATCAGTATTATCATATGTGTTTTGAGTCATTATTATGTTCTGAGATATTTATTAAGAAGTGAAGAAATGAAGATCAGAACCGAAGAGATCAAAGATATTCTGCGGAGCAGCGGCGATCGCCACTACCATCCAGGCGATCGCCATTCTACAAGAGAAGAGTTATGTGAGTTCGAGAGATTATGGCGATCGCCATGACTCTACGGCGATCGCCATGGGGTGACAGAGGCTACGACAGACGCTACATGAAGACCGCGATCGCCAGACATCTATGGCGATCGCCACAACAAGGCCGAAGACATTCTGACCTTTCCTTATTTTCCTTTGTTTATTTTATTTCCTTTTCCTTATTTTATTATTTCGTTTAGGATATTTCTTTTACCATATTTTTTAGGGTTAGTCTCTATTTAAGAACCCTAGCCATTATCATCTTTTCTATCATCTTTTCCATCAGACAATTTAGTTCTGCAACCATGAGCAGGAACTAATCTCCATTGTTTTACTTAGCGGTTGAAACCTTCAGTTATTAAGTTGTGAGATTTCTAAACTCTTGTTCTTTTCCTATGGGTTTGTATTAATTCTCTTGTTCTTCATCTATTGATTTCTATTGGTTTTGCTAGCTTGATCACCTAGTTTGATTGATAGTTTTCTATTGCTAGACTAGGAATATACGGTGAAATTCCTTGTCATTGTAGCATTCATATCTGTATGATCTGGTAGTTGATTGCTTTTATGAAAGATAATTGATTGCATGTTAATACTTGACGGTTGTAAGTTATTGCATGCATCCTTATGATTCCTGTGCTCTTTGCTACTATTTCATCTAATCTTGAGAGGTTTCCCTGATTGATGAATAGTAAGTATTATCAGGACCGGTTGGCCTGCTAATATATTAAAGATTGGAATAGGAACATTCCCTAGGATTGAATAGAACTTGAGATAAATCTATGATCAACTTGATTGACTGTTGTGTGGATACTTGCTAGGTGAAACCCTTTCTTATCATATTCTCACCCAATCTTCCTCTGCTTGTTACTGGTTACTTGTGTGTTCTTGCAATCAAACCCCCTCCCTTTGGTTACTTGTAACTAGTTGATATTTCACTTGAATGCATTGATTTAGTGCTTTGATTCCCTTGGGTTCGACCTCTACTTACTTGATTTGGCGCCGTTGCCGGGGAATTGAAATTTTTCTGATTCGGTGTTCACTGTGAAATTATCAACTGTTTGGTGTGAACCTTTATGGTTCAGACCCGTGCTACTGATTCATCTCTTGTTTCCTTTGACCCAGAGATTGAAAGGACGTTCCTTCGGAACCAAAAAGCAGCTCTAAACCAAGATAACGAGATGGGTGATCGACATGGACCGCCATTGCCTACTATGAGGCAACTCACTGCCCCAGACATAAATCAACAACCTTTGGCAGTAACACCTCTTGGCTTTTCCAGCCACAAAACTGAGCAGCTTGAAGAAGGAGATCACGAATCTTCAACAACATTCAACTGAGAGTCTCTATGAGTATTATTAAAGATTCAAGAAGCTTTGCTCAAGCTGCCCATTTCATAGTTATACTGACCATGATCTTCTTATGTACTTATTCAGTGGGCTTATTTATGAGGATCGTCGAATGGTAAACGCATCTTGTGGAGGTAATTTTCTGAAACTAACTATACCTCAGGCCACTGAAATGTTTGAAGAGGTGGTTGAAAGTTCAAGGCAGTTTGGCAGTAGATAAGGATCCCACTCAGTCAAAGCAATTAATTCAGATCAATTACAGACTGACATGGAATATCTCAGAACATATAATATCTCTGCATCCTGACCGCGATCGCCATATAGCGATGGCGATCGCCATTCCATTCCAGAAGCTGAGGTCCAAAATCATCCGCGACCGCGATCGCCAGTTGTTGATGGCGATCGCCGGGAGCCCCCTGAGTACATTGATGATTATGTTCGCCCGAATTTTCCCCCTCTATTCTATCAGAAGCCTGTTGCTCCCTTTCCTGAGGCATTGAAGGATACTCGAAGGCTGGAGAACGACAACGAAATCTTCGAAACCTTTAGTAGGTGTGAGGTAAACATTCCTTTGCTCAAACTTGTTAAGAGTATTCCTAGATTTGCTATGTTTTGGAAAGAAGTTTGCACTATTAAAAGAAATCAAAAACTGAAAGGAAAGAAGAAAGTTGAAGTAAGTGAAAAAGTTTCTGCAGTGTTTCAAAAACGCATGCCTAAGAAATGTGGTGATCCAGGCATATTTAGCATTCCATGTGTGATTGGTGAAACTAAATTTGACAAAGCCATGCTAGATTTAGGTGCATCAATCAATGTTTTGCCTTACTCTTTGTATGAATCACTAGGCTTAGGACCCTTGCATAAAACATGAACTGTTATTCAACTTGCTGATAGGTCCACTGTGTACCCGAAAGGGGTTGTTGAGGATGTCCTTGTTATGGTTGGTGATCTGATTTTTCCTGCTGATTTCTTTGTGTTAGATATGGAGCATGCTAATAATGTCACACCTATACTGTTAGGTAGACCTTTTATGAAAACTGCACAAACGAAAATTGATGTTAATAGTGGGACGCTCTCTATGGAGTTTGATGGAGATAAGGTGGAGTATAATATTTATGACATGGATCCATTGATAAGAATTCTCTATGTGCTATTGATGTAATTAAGCCTACTTGTAAGGATGAATTGCAACCTGTTTTAGAAAATATCTTAGAACCCCCAAAAGTAGATGCTGTTTTATCTACTAACATGCAGGAGTGTCACGCTAAGCCAGAGCCTAAAGGTAAGCTCTCTCCACATCCTTTGGGCAATCGCCCTCCATTACTGACCTCGCCAGGCGAGATACCATTGATGTCTAGTGTGCAGGCACTTGACATTGAGCTTAAACAGCCGCCTGATACGGTCAAGGAGGAGAAAGTGAATGAAACCACCTTCATTGCTAAAGACAAGGTGGTCAAGGTAAGTGGGACGAGATTTAAGGCGTTCCATGAGTGGTTCAAGAAAGAATTCAGACAAGAGACTGTTTTTACAAAGCCAAATGGCGTTAGTTAAATCTCTTGAGTTTCATGTCGAGCCACGACATAAAATAAGGCGCTACTCGGGAGGCAACCCGAGGTTTGAGTTTGTTTTTATTTGTTTTCATTCGGGTTAATTTTCTTTTTAGTTTTTCTATGGACAAGAGGAAATCACCGAAGCTTAGGGTCCGCTACAGTCAGTAGCCAATCTTCAATATTCGGATTAAAAAAAAAATAGAGGTCAGAAAAATATGAGAGAAAAGAAAGTAAGGAGTTGTATTACATCAAGTTGAGTTTCATCATTCTAGATCTACATTCGCTGGAGCTTAGCTTGTTGGTGACCATGTTCTTTGCAAGGAGTTGATTTGTTTGGGTCACCTTCTACATTGGAGGTATTCTTTCTTTTGCTTTAGATGAGCTATGCATTATTGGATTACATTTAGTGCTCATCTAGTTTCTCATTCTACCACACTTTGAGTTTTATTGGAGGAAGGTCATCCGACCTTGTATGTGAGTCTTTTGTCTCTTTCCCTGGGTTCGATTTTTCTGTCTTCCATTTCATTGAGGACAATGCAATGTTTAAGTATGGGGGAGGAGAATGTATTCACATGTAATTATTTGGGTGTTGGTTGTATCTTCATGAGCTTATTGAATATATATTGTATGAAAAAGCCACAAAAATTGAAAAAAGGCATACAAAATCCTTGGATAGCAAGATCTATGCAATAAGAAGGTGGCTTGACCGACATTAGGTTGGGGCAAAAATAAGTCTTGAGTGATGTGAGTTTTGTGAGTCTGGAACAATTATTGAGTGGTTGGGATGAAAACCCGAAAGGGCGCCCAAGCAAGATGAGTGCATATATAAAAAAAAAAAAAATTGAGTGTTTTAGGATTTTTATCATCTTGGCATATGGAGACATAAGAAGGAGGCGTATAGGAGGATTCAGGTAGGCCACTTGGAGGAATAAGGTGTAGTTCTGGGTATGTGTTTATTTTATCACATTGTTCTTGATTGTTGTTGTTGTGTTAAGAGGAGCTTATTGGTTATATAATCACTAGGAGATATTCTTGTACTTCCTGAGACTTTGAGCATTTTATTGTATGGGTAGCTATTCTGTAAGTTACTCGGGACGAGTAAAAGTCTAAGTATGGGGGTATTTGATACGCTGCACTTTGTATAGCGTAACTAGGGATTATTACATTAGTTTAGGAGTATTATCATATGTGTTTCGAGTCATTATTATGTTCTGAGATATTTATTAAGAAGTGAAGAAATGAAGATCAGAACCGAAGAAGAAGAGATCAAAGATTGAAGACATGAAGACTTGAAGACTTGAAGATATTCTGCGGAGCAGCGACGATCGCCACTACCATCCAGGCGATCGCCATTCTACAACAGAAGAGTTATGTGAGTTCGAGAGATTATGGCGATCGCCATGACTCTACAGCGATCGCCATGGGGTGACAGAGGCTATGGCAGACACTACATAAAGACCGTGATCGCCAGACATCTATGGCGATCGCCACAACAAGGCCGAAGACATTCCGGACTTTCCTTATTTTCCTTTGTTTATTTTATTTCCTTTTCCTTATTTTATTATTTCGTTTAGGATATTTCTTTTACCATATTTTTTAGGGTTAGTCTCTATTTAAGAACCCTAGCCATTATCATCTTTTCCATCAGACAATTTAGTTCTGCAACCATGAGCAGGAATTAATCTCCATTGTTTTACTTAGCGGTTGAAACCTTCAGTTATTAAGTTGTGAGATTTCTAAACTCTTGTTCTTTTTCTATGGGTTTGTATTAATTCTCTTGTTCTTCATCTATTGATTTCTATTGGTTTTGCTAGCTTGATCACCTAGTTTGATTGATAGTTTTCTGATGCGGGAGCATCCAAGCTATCATCAAGGACGCCTCGTCCTAAATCTAAAGATGTGCTAACCACTGGAGCTAGGGCTAAAGATCGCTATGCGCCATCATTGAAGTCATTGATAGTAGGCCGAGCTCGTATTGTAGCCATTCAAGCTCGTAGAGATCCGGTTCGAGTCAAGATGAGAAGTCAAGTACTGAAGATAAATTATACTAGACTTCAAGACGAAACTCTAGGCTTTGGAATCGCTCAATTCCGACCTCGGACGAGAGAGAACGAGCTGTTTCAAAAAGAGCTGTCGGCGACATGTCTACAACCGCGCCCGCGGCTCATTCGCCAACCGCGCCCGCGGCTCCATAACCGCGCCCGCGGCCAGGAGGCAAAAACCGCGCCCGCGGCTCCATAACCGCGACCGCGGCCAGGAAACTCGGCGAAGTGCTTGGAAACATTATGTTCGAATGTTTAAATGTGTTTCGGATTATTATTTTTAGGATATACTTTTTATTGTTTATTTCTTTAGTTGGCACCCTTATGAACCCTATATAAGGCTGCCTTAGTTGTTGTTTTGCCCCCCCCCCCCCAGACTTTGATATTGAATACAGCGTTTATCGTTTTTCCTCCCAAAAGAGAGAGCTTTTGTGAGCAGAGTGCCCCGTGTGCATTGTCGTTCAGTTGGCCCTAGTTGTGCTTGTGTGTGTCAATCTCTTCCATAAGGTTGGTGCTATCGGGACTCCATAGAGAAACCTCCAGGTGCCTTGACCCACCAAAGTCATTGTGTTTGGTTGTAATCATCCGTTGGGGTTTCTTCATCATTCGGTATGGTTCTTGTTCTTAAGTTCAAGGGTTTTATCGTTGTTTGATTTGGTTCCAATTGGCCTATCATTCGAATTATCCTTCTTTCATCTCATTCTAATTCCGCCTTTCTTCTCTGTTCGAGTTCCTATTCGAGTTTGGTGTCTAGGTCGGCAACTGCGGCTTATCCCCGCATCAAATTGGTATCAGAGCCAGGTTGACACCATTCGTCTTCACAAGAACATCAAGAGACCCCCTATCCAGAAAATCACAAAAAGAGTCAGCTTTTATTTTCTTGTTTGTCAGTTTCTTTCAGAAATTGATTTTGAGTCTTCCATTGCTTTGATATTTCTTGTTGAGTCATTACAGGTTGTGTGCAAGAAGCTTGGATCGATTAGTGTTGGTGGAGATCGAAAGATTGGAGTTTGGAGCACCCTTGTTCCCAAAATCCATTCAGCCCTTCATCCATCTCAAAATCTATCCATCCCTACCAAAACGCAGCCATCAGAAACCCAAAAGAATTGCTGGAATTTCTTTCCTTGAAGCCCAAACAAGATCTTCAAAGAAGGAAATCTTATCTTTCTACAAGGGAATCTTATCTTTCTACAAGGGAATCTTATCTTTCTACAAGGGAAATCAAGTTAGTTGTTATTTTTATTTATTTTCAATTTTGCTGAGATTAATATCTCACATCAAGTCTGTAATTTCGTTTTGTTTAGTTGAGACAAAAAAAAAAATCAAAAAAAAAAAAGAATACAAAAAAAAAAATACAGAGAAAAAAAATTCAAAAAAAAAGAAATCGAAAAGTCTCAAAGTTAGTAGTTTATTTTACGTTTTGTTGAGTCAAAGTCTAGTTTGATATTGTTTAAGTCGGATCTCAAGAACTCAAAGGAAATCGGGTTGAAAGAGCCCGAACGGAAGCGAGAACCCACCAGGCCGCGACAGAAACCGCGCCCGCGGCTCAGTAGCCGCACCCGCGGTTCAAGCCGCACCCGCGGAATTCAGGCCGCGCCCGCGGCTTAGCCTCAAAAGCCACAGTTCGAAAATCCGCGCCCGCGGACTTCAGACCGCGCCCGCGGAACCGTCACTGTTTGCCTTTTCCATTCCTTTCAGATACGAGCCTCAACTATTACCTAACCCTCCCGACTCCATCTTCGATCCTTCAATCGACATCAGTCGGAACAAGTTAAGGTACGCTTCTTTTGGCTCTTCTTGAAATTCGAAGCTTAATTCATATCTCTGTTTTGCATTCTCATTCTTGCAAAACACCTTCGAGTCTTATTTTCATTCTTTCATTGAGTCAGTCCCTTGTTTGAGTCAGAACCTTACAGTCGAAACCCCGCACTACGCTAGCCATCTCCATCTCTACCATCATTCATATATTGCTAGGAGTTAGGTAGTTTCAACTTAGTGGGTTATTGATCCATACAAGTCAATCCATCAAAGAAAAGCTGGTTGCAACGACAATTGAGAGAGAGTGCAGAGGAAAACATACGAGAGTAAACACTTGCGAGTTGTTTTCATTTACACTCACTTAACATTGTTCTGTGTTAGTCTTTTCTTTGATAATGGACAGGTTAGTTTCTCCCAAAAGGAGACCTCCAAGAGGATATCAGCAGGAGTACATGGAGAGTGAAGATTGGCAACCATACAAAGATGTCCAAAGGAGAAGAGGACGTGAGCTAGAGCAAATTGGTCTTGCCAAGATCAAGCTGAACATTCCAAGATTTGAAGGTTGGGACATGGATGAGTATATGGAATGGGAAGCCAAGGTTGAGCAGATTTGGAGTTGTCATAACTTCATGGAATTCCAAAAGGTAAGATTTGTTGTTCGTGAATTTACCGGCAATGCACTGAAATGGTGGAATAATCTTGAGGAAGAAAGGAGAAGAGCACTTGATCCATATGTGAACACTTGGAGGCAAATGAAGACCTTCCTCCATATTTCGCGCGTAAGCTCAGGCAAAGGTTGGATAATTTGAGGCAAGGAACCATGTCAGCAGAGGAGACATACAATGCAATGAAGGCTGCTATGGTTCGGGCTAATGTGCATGAAAATGAGAAGACTACTATGAATAGGTATCTTCATATACTAAACTCTTATTTAGCTAACAAAGTATATTTGTATAGCTACTCCTCCATGGAAGAATTGTTGCACTTGGCCATCAAGATTGAGAGGAGAACAAAGGCCAAGAAGCAAAAAGAAATAGAGAAGGCTACAGAAGACTGGCAAGCGCGAGTGCAGGCGGTAGTGAAAAACAGCTTTGCTAAGTTAGAAGCCGAGCTTGAGCGTTGGAGTTGTCAAGTCAAAGAGGCGGCCAAGAAGAAGGAAAAGGATAAGAAGCCAGAAAGGAATCTAAGGCTTGCCTCTCCATCACAAGAAGTTAACCCAGGGAGCACTTCTAATCTTTCTACTAAAATTGAAGATGTTTTGTGCTTAAACTGTCAAAGTAGAAATCATATGATTAATGATTGCCCTGATATGCTTATTCACCTAGAACAAATTGAGATTGAATATGAAAAAGGTGATAGTATTGATGAGGTTGCTTGTGTTGATGATCTTAAAACTGATTTAGATAATGAAGTTGAAATTGAGTATGAGCATGTTGATTCAATTGATAGGAAGGATTTGCATGTACAAACTGCTCATTGCGTTGAAATTCTAGGAGAAACTCATTGTCTAGATAAAGTTGAGGATTGCAACATGATTATTGATGAAGGTAGTTGTGGTAATATTGCTAGCATGGAATTGAAAACTAAATTGCAAATTGCTACATTATGCTACCCTAGTCCTTTAAAACTGCGTTGGATTAATGACTGTGTTGATTGGAACTTGAACAAGCATGCTAAGGAAGCCATGACATTAGAACATTATGATGATATTTTATGTGATGTTGTGCCTATGCAAGCTTGTTAACTTTTATTGGAATATCCATGGCAGTATGATAAAAGAGTTGCTCATGATGGCTTTGCTAGTTGTTATTCGTTTACCTTCCCTAGAAAAGATGTTGTTCTTCCACCAATGGTTCTCTTGCAGGTCACTGATAAGTATGACAAGAGGAAGGACAAGGACAAAGGAGCTAAAGGAATGAATGAAAGCAATGCACTCCAGCAACAATCCATCGTTTCCTCAAGGTGGAGCTCTGCACTCAAGACATTCAAGAGGAAGTTGTGCATCAAAGAGGATGACGCTTGTGAAGATCGTTCAATCATTCATGTCAAATATGATTCGAGGTCGAATCCTTTTCAAGAAGGGGAGAATGATGCGGGAGCATCCAAGCTATCATCAAGGACGCCTCGTCCTAAATCTAAAGATGTGCTAACCACTGGAGCTAGGGCTAAAGATCGCTATGCGCCATCATTGAAGTCATTGATAGTAGGCCGAGCTCGTATTGTAGCCATTCAAGCTCGTAGAGATCCGGTTCGAGTCAAGATGAGAAGTCAAGTACTGAAGATAAATTATACTAGACTTCAAGACGAAACTCTAGGCTTTGGAATCGCTCAATTCCGACCTCGGACGAGAGAGAACGAGCTGTTTCAAAAAGAGTTGTCGGCGACATGTCTACAACCGCGCCCGCGGCTCCATAACCGCACCCGCGGCTCATTCGCCAACCGCGCCCGCGGCTCCATAACCGCGCCCGCGGCCAGGAAACTCGGCGAAGTGCTTGGAAACATTATGTTCGAATGTTTAAATGTGTTTCGGATTATTATTTTTAGGATATACATTTTATTGTTTATTTCTTTAGTTGGCACCCTTATGAACCCTATATAAGGCTGCCTTAGTTGTTGTTTTGCCCCCCCCCCCCCCAGACTTTGATATTGAATACAGCGTTTATCGTTTTTCCTCCCAAAAGAGAGAGCTTTTGTGAGCAGAGTGCCCCGTGTGCATTGTCGTTCAGTTGGCCCTAGTTGTGCTTGTGTGTGTCAATCTCTTCCATAAGGTTGGTGCTATCGGGACTCCATAGAGCAACCTCCAGGTGCCTTGACCCACCAAAGTCATTGTGTTTGGTTGTAATCATCCGTTGGGGTTTCTTCATCATTCGGTATGGTTCTTGTTCTTAAGTTCAAGGGTTTTATCGTTGTTTGATTTGGTTCCAATTGGCCTATCATTCGAATTATCCTTCTTTCATCTCATTCTAATTCCGCCTTTCTTCTCTGTTCGAGTTCCTATTCGAGTTTGGTGTCTAGGTCGGCAACTGCGGCTTATCCCCGCATCATTTTCTATTGCTAGACTAGGAATATACGGTGGAATTGCTTGTCATTGTAGCATTCATATCTGCATGATCTGGTAGTTGATTGCTTTTATGAAAGAGAATTGATTGCATGTTAATACTTGCCGACGGTTGTAAGTTATTTCATGCATCCTTATGATTCCTGTGCTCTTTGCTGCTATTTCATCTAATCTTGAGAGGTTTCCCTGATTGATGAATAGTAAGTATTATCAGGACCGGTTGGCCTCCTAATATATTAAAGATTGGAATAGGAACATTCCCTAGGATTGAATAGAACTTGAGATAAATCTATGATCAACTTGATTGACTGTTGTGTGGATACTTGCTAGGTGAAACCCTTTCTCATCATATTCTCACCCAAACTTCCTCTGCTTGTTACTGGTTACTTGTGTGTTCTTGCAATCAAACCCCCTCTCTTTGGTTACTTGTTACTAGTTGATATTTCACTTGACTGCATTGATTTGGTGCTTTGATTCCCTGGGGTTCGACCTCTACTTACTTGCTACTCTAGTTAGTGTTTAGAGTTTATTTTGATTTGGCACTACGACTTTAGCCTCATCAGCGACCCATGATAAACTCAAGACCGACCCATACGGACGGAAGCGGGCCATGAACGTGTGAGGCCCAAAGTGGAAAGGAGAGAGAAGGGACAGGGCATCATTACCAGAAAATCTCCTTCTCCTTCTTCCTCTCGAGAGCGAAAAACACAGAAGTTCTTCATTGCTTCAATTCACCCAAACGACCTTATTTCCGAGGCGTTTGGATGATCGGTACTTGGATTCCGAATCTCGGTGCCATGATCATGCTTTTGTGATGAGAATGAGTGAATTCTGAGGTGATTTGAGTATAGTGTAAAAACGAGCTTGTAAGGCTTGATAATGTAGTTTTGAGCATTAGCTTTTTCTCTTCCTTTTACTCTATTTCCTCGTTTGTGTCGTTTTTCTTTGCTCCCTTTTGCTCTTTTGCACATTTGCTGACTTGGGCGTCGGAGAGCAAAATCCGGAGCCTCCCCCCTCCTGGTTTGGTTGTGCGGGTGTTACGGAGCTCAAGAGCAAGTGATTTGCTCATGGAGAAGATAGTGAGAAGAGGAGTTTGATCGAGCGAGACGTATTCATCAAGTTGTTTGTCCAGAAGTGTGGAAGAGGTCCTCGACATTTGACTGGAGATTTGTTCTCCCATATCTCGCGAGGTGTTGTGTCGCGAGGTATCATTTTCTGGGCTCCAACAAAGCGCTTCTTAAGACAATCAAAAGCCTTCATGTACTTCTTATTTAGCTCAAAATTTACCTCCTTTTTCTGCAATTCACATATATAGGAGTGAAGAAGTCTTTGAAAAATCCTTGTAAAACCTTGCATAGCCTATGAAAAAGCGAACTTCACGCACACTAGTGGGATAAGTAACTATTGAATAACATCATTTTTTCCTTATCTACCTCAATACCCCTAGCAAACACAATATGACCCAATACAATACCTTGCTCTACCATGAAGTGACACTTTTCAGAATTTAGAACTAAGTTAGTGTCAACACACCTTTTCAGCACAAGTGTCAAGTGGCTCAAACATACATCAAAGCTATGCCCATGTATTGTAAAATAATCCATGAATACCTAAATGAAATTCTTAATATACTCAAAGAAGATACTTACCATACATCTTTGAAAAGTACTTGGTGTGTTACACAACCCGAATAACATCGTGTGATATGCAAAAATGCCAAATGGACATGTAAAGGCCGTCTTCTCTTGGTCCTCCGGTACTATGGCGACCTGAAATTATCCTGGATATACATCTAGAAAACAGTAATAGGGGCCCCGACAAGGCGTTCAAGCATTTGATCAATAAAAGGCAAAGGAAAGTGGTCCTTTCCGGTTACCGCATTCAGCTTACGACAATCAATGCAAATTCTCCACCCCGTTTGAGTCCTTGTAGGAACCAATTATCCATGTTGATTCTCTACCACTGTGATTCCTCCTTTCTTGGGAACAACTTGAGTCGGGCTGGCCCACTTGCTATCCGAAATAGGAAAAATCATGTCAGCTTGAAGCAATTTCAACACCTTCTTCTTTACAATCTCCATCATAGGTGGATTGAGCCTTCTTTGAGGTTGTCTAGATGCTTTGGCTTCATCCACTACCAAGATACGATGGATACAAGTGGAAGGACTAATCCCTCTGATGTCATCAATGGCCCATCCAAGTGCAATTTTGTGCTCTCTAAGTACTTCCACTAGCTTCTCCTCTTGCTCCTTCGAAAGTTTACTAGACACAATAATTGGTAAAGTGTCGTTGGCTCTAAGAAAGCGTACTTGAGATGACCGGGGAATTGTTTAGGCTCAACTTAGGGTGCCTACACAATAGAGGGAACAAATTTTTCGCTCGGAGTTAGAAAATTGGGCCAATGCCCAAAGGATCAATAAGAAGCTTTGCATCCATCTGAGCTAACACCACTTGCTTGCTAGGTGACGAAGCATATTCAGAATGAGATCCATCTATGTCATTCTCAATAATTGATTGCAACTCATAAAACCAGAAATATCAAAAACATCTTGCACAATGCGTTCAATCACATCGATAGAGCACAAAGAATGATCATCAACATGGTGTCTCATAGCATCATAAATGTTAAATTCAACCACCTCCCCCATCAAATTCCATAGTAAGTGTGCCACTTACAAATCAATCTTAGTCCTAATAGTTTTCAAGAAAGGCCTACGTAACAAAATAGGTGCAACATGCTTATCCTGTTCCATCTCTAAGACAAAGAAATCAGCAGGGAATATCAAACTATCAACCATGGCCAAAAAATCTTCAACCACCCCCTTAGGATATACACTAGGTCTATTAACAAGTTGCATAACAATACCAGTTTCATGCAAAGGTCCCAATCCAAGAGATTGATATAAAGAGTAAGGAAAAACATTAATAGATGCGCCAAGATCAAGCATAGCTTTGTCAAATTTAGTATCACCTATTACACAAGGAATGCTTACAATCACTACTAAAATTTGTAGTTTTAACGACAAATCTTTAACGATACTCTAACAAACGCTCTGTTCTTGTAGGGTTCTCTCGTTGATTCGATCAACGTTTACTCCTAGTTTGGCTAGGTTTCTGCGTCTTTTTTTGTTGTTCTGGATTCTCGTGACTCTCTGTTTGAACTGTGTCAGACGTTGTAGTGATGTGTTTTCTCCGCACAATCATGGAAGCGTTGGAAGAAGCTTGGAAAAGTTTGAAAGTTACTGAGGTTGAGGAAGCAGTTATTCCTGTTGGTGGTAATGATAGTGATTGGCCTCCGGAACACCTATCTTTATGCTTAGCACGCAGACTGTTAACAAAGAAACGATTCAATGGTAGTGCTCTCAAATCTACTTTTTCTTAGGTTTGGAATCCGAAGTATGGGTTGGCAATTCGTGATGTGGGAGAAAACTTGTTGGTTTTCCAATTTTTCAACACCAAAGACCGAGATTATGTGCTTGAAAAGGGGCCTTGGTGTTTTGATGACAACCTTCTTATGCTGCAAGCGGTTGATGGAGCGGTTAGGCCTTCAAAAATGGTTTTCAATCTAGCAGTTTTTTGGGTGGTTGTTCATGACGTTGACCTTGGATGCAGAAATGAATCTAGTGCACGGGCAATTGGTAACCATATTGGAACATATGTTACTCATGATCATGATGATTTTCTGCAGTTTGGAAGAACTTTGCGCATCAGGGTCTCTATGGATGTCAATAAGCCGCTTGTGAGACGTGTAACACTGAGAATAGCTGATAAGAAGATCTGGGTTGGGGTTCAGTATGAAAGACTACCAGGTTTTTGTTTTAAGTGTGGCAAACTTGGTCATATTATGAAAGAGTGTTCTGAGGTTACAAAAGGCAAAGAACAAGAAGGATCATTCCCTTTTGGTCCTTGCCTGTATGCTTCGAATGTCAAGAGCAAGATTCATCTTAGTCGCTCGGATATGGATAAGGAGAAAGAATGGTTTGATCAATTACAAGCTTTCAAGCAGATGAATGATGCAAATGAGGAGGAGGCTTCGAAACAACATGAACCAAACCAAGTTAATCCCTCCTCTGTTTCGATGGAGGAAAAAACAAAATTGGTGAAGGCTGACTCCATTGATCCTGGTGACAATATGAGTAATAGGCTGGAAAAAGATGGACAGAGGGGCGCTTTGGTACCACACAACAAAATGGATGGGCACTTGACAACTTCTAAACAAATGCAGGTTGACTCAATACATCTAAACAAAGAGGAGACTGGGGAGAATAAGAGGCACTGTTACACTGATCAAACCGATGGGGTCTCTGAGAAGACTCAAGTAACGGGTATGGGGAGCCCCCATGCCCGTGAACGCCAATGAAAATCTTTAGTTGGAACTGTCGCGGGTTGGGCAACCGTCGGACAATTACTACTCTTCGGGGATGGGACTGGAGAGATCGTCCCTCCATCGTATTTTTGATGGAGACAATGATCTCTAAGAAAGATCAAGAAAACATGATGAATAAATGTGGCTTCAAAATGGGGTTATGCATTGACAGTTTAGGCCTTTCAAGAGGTCTTGGATTATGGTGGCGAGATGTCGATGTTACTGTATCATCCTTCTCGTCTTGACATATTATGGGGACGGTTCATGATCAAATAAATGGTGATTGGAATTTTATCGGGGTCTATGGACAACCGGAAAAGGAAAATAAGTGGAAGACTTTTGATCTTATGACACCACTGGGGAACTCTTGTGATAAACCGACTGTTTTTATGGGCGACTTTAATCAGATTGTTAATACCTCTGAGAAGTTTGGTGGAGCTGAACCACGAGAATAGGACATGAGACCTTTCTGGTATGTAATTGACTCATTAGCGCTTTGTTATATGGGGTGTGATGGAGGAAAGTTTACCTGTCTGCGCGGATCAAAAGAGGGCTCTATTCTGAGGCAGTGTTTAGACAGAGGGTTGTGCACTAGAGATTTATGATCTTTATCCACAAGGAGATATCACGTGTTTTCCTAGAGTTTACTCAGATCATTCTCTACTCATCCTCAATCTGATGGGTAAGACTCATAGATACACTGGTAAGCGACGCTTGTTCAGATTCGAATCCTTGTGGTTATCACTCCAAAGATGTGGAGAAATAGTGCAGGAATCATGGGCAGAATTTGGGGATAACCCAATGCAGAAAATTCAGGTGTGTGCAGGAAATCTTTCGTCCTGGGCAGCAAAACAATTCAATGGGAGAAAGAAACATATCACTACTCTGGAGCAACATTTGGCAGTCTTACAGCAGACCCCCCAAATGGTCCTACGCTATTGCGCTTGAATGAGGTTTGTTGTGAGCTTGAACGACTAAGATCGGAGGAAGAATCATATTGGTTCTTACATGCACGCACGAATGAACTACGGGACGGAGACAAAAATACTAGTTATTTTCATCACAAAGCCTCTCAATGCTATTCCACCAATCGCATTTGGGGCCTGTATGACACTGCTGGGATTTGGAAAGAAATCTGAAATTGAGATTGAGATTGAAAATGAAGTGGTTAATTTTTATGCAAATTTGTTCAGCTCAGAATCATGCAGCAATATTGAACTAGCACTGCAAAGTATTCAACAGAGAGTCACTCCTGATATGAACAAAGATCTCGATTTCCTTCGTACACATGAAGAAATATGTTTTGCGTTGTTCCAGATGCATTGATAAGCGGTGTTTTACATACCGCAACTATAGATTATTAGCTAGTTTTGTATAGGATTATGTTATTTGTTTCTATGTAATCTATATCATGGAGCTGTTCGAGAGAAGATTTACATACGACATTCCAAGAGATGATACGAAGCATTGGAAGCATTGAAGCATAAGGAAGAAGCTGCTGAAGACGAAGACGAAGACGAAGAAAAAGACTTGAAGAAATCAGTAGCTGCTACCTCAGACAACACAGCCGCACCCGCGGGTCTCAAGCTGCACCCGCGGGTTTCACCCTCAGCCAAGGATCCGAGAAAGCACAAGCCGCGCCCGCGGGTCCCAAACCGCGCCCGCGACCCTCTGCCATCCTGAAATTCTGGAGAATCCAAAACCACGCCCGCGGCTCTCAACCCGCGGGTGCGGTTCCTCGACAGAATAATCAAATTGATGTCTTTGCCATTTGAAGTAATTTGTGTTCAATTCTGTAACTTTGTACACGTTTTTATTACCTTAATTCGGTTGTTACAATGGCTGATGACTATTTAAGTTGTGGATGATCATCCTTGATCATCTTACCTTTTCTTTTTACTTAAGTTTTTGGAGAGTTTTTCACAAACTTATGAGTTGCTAAAGTTCCTTTGTTTCACTTGGCGTTTGAAGCTTTTGGATTCAACATGTTGTGAGTTTATCCTTTCCCTTTGTCTACTCTTTGATTGTCTCAATTCTCTTGTTTGTATTGTCCATGAACTAGATTTACTACTTTAGATTGATCACCTAAGTTAGTTTTATCTTATTCATATTGCTAGAGTTTGATACTTCTAGTTGAATTATCATACTTGTTGTGTAGCACAATCTATTTGCATGAACTAGTTGTGATTGTTATTAGAGAAGAGAATTGAGTACATGTCGAGTATCTGACTAGTTGTCCATGATATTGCATGTATCTATCTATTCCTGAATGCATTGCTACTTTGTTATTGAACTTTGATAGTTTCAAGGTTATAATCGAGTAAGGGTTATTAGGACTAGTTGGACTGATAACTATTCAAGAACAGGAATTAGAACGATCACTTGAGAACTTGACATAGGGACGAAAAGGATTCTAAGATCAACTTGTTAATCTAATTGTGGATAATCGCTAAGTGGAACACTTCGCTTAATATGCTGATTATACAGAATTTGCAGAAATTGACCCCGAATACAAGCTTTTCGCCCTCCGGTCTTTCAAACCATGGTTTGCCGACATCGTGAATTACCTGGTTCGCGACGAACTACACCAAAGCTCAAAAAGATAGGATCAAGCGGGAATCACATTTCTACGTTTGGGATGACCCCTACCTTTGGAGACATTGTGTTGACAAGGTAATCCGACGATGCCTCCCGGATAACGAGGTACAATCTGTCCTTACTTTTTGTCATTCTCATGCATGTGGGGGGCATTTTGGGGCTAAAAAAACGGCTAGGAAGGTATTGGACGCCGGCTTCTATTGGCCACACATCTTTCGGGATGCGTTTGCCTTTTTCAAAGCTTGCGACCGATGCCAAAGGGTCGGGAAAATTTCTAAACGAAATGAGATGCCACAAACACCATTAGTCTTTTGTGAGATTTTTGATGTTTGGGGTATTGATTTCATGGGACCCTTTCCTAGTTCGTTTGGGAATTTATACATTTTACTTGCGGTGGACTACGTTTCCAAATGGGTGGAAGCGAAGGCCACCAAAACTGATGATTCCCGAGTGGTAGCAGGTTTCTTGAAGGAGAATATATTTTCTTGTTTTGGGATTCCAAAGGCTCTTATAAGTGACCAAGGTACGCACTTTTGCAACAAGACGGTGAGTGCAATTTTAAAGAAGTACCATGTCACTCAACGAGTCTCAACTGCTTATCACCCCCAATGCAATGGACAAGCTGAGGTGTCCAATAGGCAAATCAAGGGGATTTTGGAAAAGACGGTGGCTCCTAATCGGAAGGATTGGAGTCTAAGGTTGGATGATGCACTTTGGGCGTATAGGACCGCCTACAAAACTCCAATAGGAATGTCCCCATATCGACTTGTGTTTGGGAAGGCTTTTCACCTTCCGGTGGAGTTAGAGCACAAGGCATGGTGGGCGGTGCAAAAGTGCAACATGGAGTTTGATGAGGTAGGCGACTTTAAGAAGTTGCAAATCCAAGAGCTTGAATAGATACGCCGGGATGCGTATGAGAATGCGGTGATCTACAAGGAAAAGACGAAGGCTTGGCACGACAAGAACATCTTGAGGAAAGATTTCAAGGTGGGAGACAAGGTCTTGCTCTACCAATCTCGTCTTCAACTTTTTCCGGGTAAGTTGTGATCCCGGTGGAATGGCCCGTATGTTGTTGCTCGCGTCTTTCCTCATGGCGCCGTGGAGTTGTTTGACAAGGACAACCACAACGTCTTCAAGGTGAATGGTCAAAGGTTAAAACCTTACCATGAGGGATTCACCAAAGTGTCTTTAGAAGAAATGGCTCTAGAAGAGCCAACTTTTGAAAATTGAAGACGGAAAACCAAGTCGAGCCACGACTCTAACCAAGGCGCTGCTTGGGAGGCAACCCAAGGTATTCTTCTTTTCCCTTGAATTTCATTTTCTTTTTAATTGTTTTGTTTTCTATTTTCTAGGAATTCAAGACGAGAAGACGATGGTCGTTTGCTACTAAAGGAATTGACGGTTCTTCTTTTCGTTTATAAAAAAAAAAAATTAAATAAATAAAAATAAAATAATTGACGGTTTTACTTCTACCCTTCTCCATCTCAGATTTCATCTTCTACCCTTCTCCATCTCAGATTTCATTCTCTACCTCCCACCACATAAAACCCTAACTCCCACCATTCTCCACCTCCCACTTCTCTTTCCCAACACCAAAATCCTCCCACCTCCCACTTCTCTTTTACAACACCAAACCCCTCTCACCTTCCCTCTCCTCCGCACC
Organism: Oxyria digyna; assembly: GCA_029168935.1. NCBI lineage: Eukaryota > Viridiplantae > Streptophyta > Magnoliopsida > Caryophyllales > Polygonaceae > Oxyria > Oxyria digyna. Next base: position 57,174,431 of record JAPVLV010000001.1, on the reverse strand, counting down.
TCACCTCCGGCCACCGCGACTACCGCCTGGATCTAACCGCACCCGCGGCTCAAAACCGGCGCCCGTAGCTTCGCCCTGCCACAAAGCTCTCCGCCTCGCAGAAACCGCACCCGCGGCTCATAACCCGCGCCCGCGGCTCCCTCCTCGGCAGAAATCAGAAAACGCAAAAACCGCACCCGCGGCTCTAAACCCGCGCCCGCGGCTCTAAACCCGGGCCCACGGCTTTCGCCTCTGCCGTCCATTTTTGCTGATTTCGGTAAGCTTTTCCGACAACCACACTCATTGTTGTTGATTTTGTTATGCCTCGGGGAGGGCTATTGATATTGTGTTGTTGCTGCTTGGTATCTTTGTTGTGTTGCGGATTTGTGGTTGCATTCGGTTTGTGTAGACATTTTGATGACTGCAGCAGGGACGTCTCGAGGCCACAAAAATGATTTGTGGCAACAGCAGGTTCAGTCTAACTTAGCCTTTTTAAGGGCTAAGCAGTGTGTCGCCACGAGATTTTTCCATCGACGTACGCTCGATGATTTGGGTATGACTGCGTGCACTGAGGCCATGCTTGAGCACGCAGGGTTGCATGGTTTCTTGTTCAGGTCAGCTCCCACTCATGCCGAGGCTACATATTAGTTTCTGGCGAGCCTCAAGTCCAAGACCGTCTCTGAGACCACCTTCATCTCAGTCATCCAATTCATTTACAATGGACGATCCTTTACGGTTCAGGCTGAACAGCTGCGCCACATCTTGGGAATCTCTCAGGTTCCCTCTGCAGATTATGACACTACAGTTGGTGACAGCCCTACACAGGTCTGGTACACATGGACGGGACAAGTTCGGGACACCCATGGAAATGATTATAATGCTAAGATGTCCCATCCATGTCTCCGCCTGACACAGCGGGCCCTATCTATGGCCTTATTTGGGCTTTCTGAGGTGAACAAGGTGCCTGCTTACCAGCTAAAGTATCTCTATGCTCTTATGCCGGAATGTCAGGTGATTCCGGATTGGCTCTCACTATTTGTTCACTCCTGCAAGATAGCCCGCTCGAAACCAAGGGGTCAGATTGCTTTGGGTGGCATGATCACCCTCATCTTAGAGGTTGTCGTCCCCGACTGCAAGACTCTTGACTGCGTCGGTAGTCCGGACCCCTCAATGGGTCCCTATTTGCTGGATGCCACATTTCGGCAGACTCGACTTCGGTGGCTCAAGTCGGTTACAGTCAATGCGGACGAGCGTATGTGGGTTTGGCTCGGTCCTCCCGAGATTGCTCTCACAGAGGACTTTGCTTATGGGCCAGCACATACTTTCAGGATCAACCCTACACCCGCTCCCCCTCGTGCAGTTGCTCGACGACGAGCTTGCGGTGGGATCAGCATCCAGGAGCCGGTTCAACAGCCGGATTAGCAGCCAGTTGACCTTGATGATGAGGATGATGATGACTTCCAGGAGCCTGCCCCTCGTTTTCAGCCTCAGAGGCAATGGGGCGAAGGCTCATCATCTGCAGCTCCTGCTGACATGCCTTGGGAGCAGCGTCTTTTCGAGCGGATTGAGTTTGTCTACCAGTCGGTTTAGACGGTGAACCAAAATGTTGAGAGGCTGCAGCATTCAGTGGATGACTTGCGGCTCGACATGCAGGCTCGTTGGCCCGACTATCCAAACCCGGATGAGTGAGCTTCTTTCTCTCTTCCTCATTATTTTTCTATGTCTTACACACTGGGGGCATTGTGCACTTCAAGTATGGGGGAGAGGAATTAGTTCATTGCTTATCCTAGAGTAGTTTCATTTCCTTGTTATTTCCCTTCGATTTTATTTAATTTGGTTTGTACTTTGCATGGAATTAAAAACAGAAAAAGCCACAAAAATACGAAAAAAGGTAAATGAAAATCCTGGGATGGAAAAATCCATGCAATAAGCGGGTAGTTCGGCTTGCATTAGGCTTGGCAAAAAAGGACTTGAGGGCGGTAAGGAATGGTGAGATTGAAAATGAAATGAGTGGCTAGGTGAAAACCTTTCGGGGCGCCTAGGCAAAATGAGTGAAATGAGTGTCTTAAGACAAAATTTTTTGCATGTTAACCACTATGGAGGACCAAATTGATAGATTTCTTTCTCATCATATTGTTTGTATACTAAATGTGTTAGTGATTTGTAGTTTCTTTCTTTTTCATACTTCCTGAGATCTTTGAGTGATTATTGTAAAAGAGTAAGTTTCTTTTAGCTTACTCGAGGACGAGCAAGGTCTAAGTATGGGGGAGTTTGATAAGCGGTGTTTTACATACCGCAACTATGGATTATTAGCTAGTTTAATATAGGATTATGTTATTTTTTTCTATGTAATCTGTATCATGGAGCTGTTCGAGAGAAGATTTACATACGACATTCCAAGAGATGATACGAAGCATTGGAAGCATTGAAGCATAAGGAAGAAGCTGCTGAAGACAAAGACGAAGACGAAGACGAAGACTTGAAGAAATCAGTAGCTGCTACCTCAGACAACACAGCCGCACCCGCGGGTTTCACCCTCAGCCAAGGATCCGAGAAAGCACAAGCCGCGCCCGCGGGTCCCAAACCGCGCCCGCGGCCCTCTGCCATCCTGAAATTCTGGAGAATCCAAAACCGCGCCCGCGGCTCTCAACCCGCGGGTGCGGTTCCTCGACAGAAGAATCAAATTGATGTCTTTGCCATTTGAAGTAATTTGTGTTCAATTCTGTAACTTTCTACACGTTTTTATTACCTTAATTCGGCTGTTACAATGGCTGATGACTATTTAAGTTGTGGATGATCATCCTTGATCATCTTACCTTTTCTTTTTACTTAAGTTTTTGGAGAGTTTTTCACAAACTTATGAGTTGCTAAAGTTCCTTTGTTTCACTTGGCGTTTGAAGCTTTTGGATTCAACAAGTTGTGAGTTTATCCTTTCCCTTTGTCTTCTCTTTGATTGTCTCAATTCTCTTGTTTGTATTGTCCATGAACTAGATTTACTACTTTAGATTGATCACCTAAGTTAGTTTTATCTTATTCATATTGCTAGAGTTTGATACTTCTAGTTGAATTATCATACTTGTTGTGTAGCACAATCTATTTGCATGAACTAGTTGTGATTGTTATTAGAGAAGAGAATTGAGTACATGTCGAGTATCCGACTAGTTGTCCATGATATTGCATGTATCTATCTATTCCTGAATGCATTGCTACTTTGTTATTGAACTTTGATAGTTTCAAGGTTATAATCGAGTAAGGGTTATTAGGACTAGTTGGACTGATAACTATTCAAGAACAGGAATTAGAACGATCACTTGAGAACTTGACATAGGGACGAAAAAGATTCTAAGATCAACTTGTTAATCTAATTGTGGATAATCGCTAAGTGGAACACTTCGCTTAATATTGTTATAACCAAGTTGCCATTCGATACTTCGTATCAAAACCATAAAAAAAACCCTTTGGTTACGTTTATTGGTTAGTCATTGTGATAACTTAAGAAATTGATAAACATATTCTCTTGGGATTCGACCCTTGCTTGCACACTATATTACTTAGTTTGCACGTTAGGATTACTTGACTTGGCACACGATAAATTCGCCTCGTCATGCATCCAACGAAGGCTCCTGGGGTAGACGGAATGCACGTTTCCAGAAATTTTGGCATATCATTGGTACTGATGTTGTTGCCTTCATACAGAGGTGGTGGGTAGGGGAAATTTATTTGGGAGAGATAAATCATACTTCTATAACTCTTATCCCTAAGGTGAAGGATCCAACCTTGATTTCAGAGTACCACCCAATCAGCCTGTGCACGGTATTATATAAAATCGTCTCCAAAATACTTGCAAATCGGGTGAAGCCTTTCCTTGGTTCTGTCATTGGAGAAGGACATAGCGCTTTTGTTTCAAACTGAATGATAACGGATAATGCCTTATTAGCCTTTGAGGCTTTTCACTGTATGAAAAACAAGCGAAAAGGAAATAATGGTTGCTTTGGTCTCAAATTGGACATGATGAAGGCTTATGATAGAGTTGAATGGGAATTCTTACGGGGTCTGATGTGAAAGTTTGGTTTTTCTGCTGGTTGGATTCAGAGGTTTATGAGTTGCCTAGAATCAGTTTCTTTCTCTTTCAAGTTCAATGGGGGTGAGAGAAGAAGCCTAATATTTGGACTAGTTGGGTCAGGAATAAGTTACTGAAGGGGGAAGATTTATGGAGAAGAGAGGAGAAGAGTGGTGACTCTTGGATTTGGAGAGTTCTTATCCGTATTAAGAATGATTGGAGATCTAAGTATGCCTAGTAATTCCTTGACTGGGGGTTATAGTTAAAGACTTATTAGTTTTGAAGACATCAAGAAGAGAAATGGTAAGATGAATTGTAAGGCTATGTATGACAATGTTAGGGAGAGGAACGTCAGTGAGGGGAAATGGTATTTGATTTGGGGGAAGAGGCAGACTAGGAGATGGTCCTTCCATTTGTGGCTGACTTTGAAGGAGAGATTACCTACGAGAGCTAGACTCCATGGGTGGGGGATTAATATTCCGCATATGTGTGTCTTGTCCAATTGTGAACCTGAGACTGAAGTTCATTTGTGGTGGAAGTGTAGCTATAATAAGGAGGTGTTGACTAGATTGTTGCAGTGGCTCATAGTTGGTACTTGGAAGGATACTCATGAGGATTGGTTTTATTGGATTGATAGAACCAGAGATAAGAAGTGCTGGAGAGTGCAGGGCTTGGTTATGGTGATAAGCGGTTCTACTTATCATACTTGGAGAGCCAGAAACAATACTATTTTCAGGGGTAAGCATGAGAGTGTGGTGGATTGTTATAATATGGCTTTGAATGATTGCAGGCCTCGAATTGCATTGAAATGTAAGGAAGGTAATAGGAGGAATGAGTCTTATAGAAGAATGCTTAGGCTGTAATTGTTTGCTTGATTTTAGGCTTTGTGTTTTTGTGGTTGTGGGAGAGTGTTGGTTCTTTTTACCCCTTAGAGTCCTTGACGTGTAGGGTCGTAGAGGGGGTGGACGTTATTCTTTCTCCCCTTGAGGCCTGGTATGTGTGAAGTTTCATGGAGGAGTGGGGGCTTGGTGTGCTTTCCATGAGACCTTGGCTTGTGATGTTCCGTGAGAAAGTAAAAGTGAGGTTAGGGTTAGTCTTGTATAAAGATTTGTCCCTTTTTTGGTAATATACTTACATTTATCAAAAAAAAAAAAAAAAAAAAGTTCTGTTTATGGAAATGTAAATCCTACATGGGGGCTGAGACAAGGGTGCCCCTTATTTCCGTACCTGTTCATTTTATGTGTTGAAGGGCTGTCAACTCTAATACAGGAAGCAAATCTGAACAGATCAATACGCGGTATCCAGGTTAGCCGCGCAGCGCCACCAATTTCCCACCTGTTTTTTGCAGACGACAGTTTACTGTTTGATTGAGCCAATTTGCAGGAATGCTCAAAGATAACTGAAATTCTTAGTGTGTATGAGCGAGCATCAGGTCAGAAAGTAAATATGGCAAAATCAAAGATTTGTTTTAGCAAAAATGTAGACACTCAGTGGCGGCTGTAGATAACTCAGTTCCTTCAAGTAAAGGAAGTGGATCAGTATTCTAAATATTTAGGATTACCAACTATCATTGGGCGCTCCAAAAAAGTTGTGTTTGCATCCATAAAGGAGCGAATGTGGAAGAAACTCCATGGTTGGAAGGAAAAACTGTTGTCGCAAGGGGGACGAGAAACACTGATAAAATCTGTTCTCTAATCGATACCTCTCTATGTAATGAGTATTTTCAAATTGCCACCGACACTTGTGGATGAACTGAATTCTATGTGATCCTACTATGACAGTTGATTTCTTTATTGATCACACAACAAAATCCTGGAAGACTGAATTGATTTCCTAATTTCTGGACCCTCCTGATGTGCCACTCGTCCAGAGCATCCATCTGAGCAGTTCACGCCCAACAGATTTGCGTTGCTGGTCACATACAAAAAACAATGTGTACACTGGCTAATGGTTTGGCTGTCTTGGACTTCAAAGTGCTGCATGTTTTGCGCCGTCCGCGGGCTCTTTATGGGCTTATGTTTGGAAACTGAAGGTTCCACCAAAGATGAAGGTCTTTGCCTGGCGGGATCTATCTGGGGCACTAAGCGTCAAAGCGGGACTTAAATACAGAAATGTTGTTCCCACTGATGTATGTGATAGATGTTCTTCTCAGTGTGAAAATATTTGGCATGCTCTATGCGCATGCCCTGCTGCAAGGGAGATATGGGTTTCTTCCCAATTTCTTCCATTGATTTCAAACCCATCTGTCACAAATTTACAAGAAGCTGCGCAGAGAATCATGTCTTCATGTGGTGTTTCTGGGTTCGAAGATTTCATCCTTGGTGCTTGGGTGGCATGGACTATGAGAAATAACTGTATCTTTAATGGTGTGCAAGGTGGAGGTACCCATCTTCTTGTAGGCTTCAGCAAAATGGTCAGTGACTATAAGAATTTTGCCCTGCTGCACAGTGACTCATTGCCTGCTCACAAGTTAGGAGTCTAGTTCCCATGAAAGTCTTGGATGAGAGCATATGCTGCATAGTTTAACATTTAATGTTAACGATAATCCCATTATTTGCTTGGCTGCATAGTTGTAAGATGTAATTGTCTATTATAAATGTTAACAATAATCCCATTATTTGCTTGGCTGCATAGTTGTAGGATGTAATTGCCTATTAAATTATCATGGTTGCTTAAGGTGTTGTTCTTGCACTTATAAATGCAATGTTAATTTTTGCACTTATTTGTTAGATCTACTCTACAGAGAAAAGTTTGATTCGATGATTAATTTTTAAAGGAATCAAACTTTGGTTTCCTTTATGATGGGAATAAGGGTTTAGAAATAGCTTTGAGGTGTGAAAAGATCACTATCTTTAAAGTGATATTTGTCCCCTATTTGATTGTTGTTAGAGTTTCAAACAAATTCACTCCCCAAGATACAACAAAGCCCTTTAGTGAAAATCAGACAGGAAATCTGATTTTCCTTCATATTTTCTTTTTGGAGGAACATTCTCTATTTATAGAGAATTTCTCAATTGTCAAATACAGTATTTCAGATTACAGTTAGGGAAGTTGGGAGCAGTTAAGAGCGGTTAGGAAGTTATCTTTTAAAGACAATCTCAACCATTGATCTCAGAGATCAACTTCTAATCTCAGCCATTGATCTTAAATAGATCAACTTAAGATCGCAACCACTGATTTATTAAAATCAGATTACTCCCTATTAATTCCATTCTTTTAATATAAAATCAATAAGTCTTATTAATAGACTTTTACCAACAATCCCCACTAAGTCTATAAATCAGACTTTAGTCAATAATGTCATACATAATGAAAGTGTTTTTCAACTTAAACTTCCAGTTAGTATAACTCTACCAAAGTTCCAACAAATTCAATGGTGGTTAATTCCTTAAACCATCTTTCTTTTATTAACACCGGATAAAGAATACATATAACATTTTCAAGCTCTCCACTTAATTTTAAAACCAGCTATAAAGCCTTGAGTTCACCCAGATTCATAGATAACTTACAAAACAACTTGTTTTGTTTAAGAGCAACTCCACTCCTATGTTATCTATATAGGTAAGATCCTCTAAAACCATTAAAGTTCTTAAACTTTTCATAATCTTATTAAGAGTATCAACACTCAACCTACTGTTTTGCACTGGTTGTTAAGCTCTTACTGTGCACTTTCCACTCACTTATCATCAACTTGTTATTACCCTTTAAACTTGATAACTAGAATCTCTAGAAAGAAGTTGGGTTCCTGTTGTGGTGACTTTAATTTAGCTTCAAACCCATTGCAGCTGAGGCTTTCCTTACCACTTCTCTTGAGAGTGCCTTTGTAAAAGGATCAACCAAATTTCACAAGATTTGACATAAATAATGGCAATAACCCCTTCATTAATCAATTGTCTAACATAAGCATGTCTCAAGCTCATATGTCTAGATTTTCCATTATAAATTTTATTATAAGCTCTAGACATTGTAGCAGCACTATCACAAAATACAGAAATGGTTGGCATCGGTTGTGGCCACAACTTAATATCCAAAAGAAAATTTCTCAACCGTTTTGCTTCTTTTCCTGCTGCACCAAGGGCTACAAACTCATATTCCATTGTGGAATGAGTTATTCATGTTTGCTTCTTTGAAGCCCAAGAAACAACCCCTCCTCCTAGTGTAAATATTCATCCACTAGTAGACTTATTTTCATCAGCACTAGATATCCAACTAGCATCAGTGAAACCTTCCAAAACTGCAGGAAATCCACTGTAGGACAGTTTCAGATTTGCTGTCCTTTTCAAATATCCTAGAACTCGATGAATTCCTTTTCAATGTTCAATTCCAAGATCTGTTGTCCTTTGCGAACTGCAAATGCAATGTCAGGTCTTGTACAATGCATTGCGTACATTAAACTCCCAATTTCACTTGCATAATCAGTTTGAGAATTTGATCTGCCTTTATTTTTACTTAACTTACATGAGGGATCATATGGAGTATTAGCTTCTTTAATCTTTAGATGCTTAAATTTTTCCAGCATCTTATGAATATAATGAGACTGAGATAAAGTAATCTCCCCACTATTTTTGAGTATTTTAATACCCAATATAGTGTCTACTTCTCCCAAATCTTTCATCTTGAATTGTGATTTCAAGAAATCCTTAGTCTCATTCACTCCATTCACATTATTGTTTAATTTTAACATGTCATCGACATAAAGACAGATTATAACACTATAATTTTCAGCAACCTTTGTGTAAACACATTTATCAGCCCCATTGTGTTTAAAACCATAAGACAAGATGGCAAAATCAAATTTTTCATGCCACTATTTTGGTGCCTGTTTTAATCCATATAGGGATTTCACTAGTTTACACACTTTCTTTTCAGTTCTAGGAATTACAAATCCTTCAGGTTGTTCCATGTACAACTCTTCATCTAAATTTCCATTTAGAAACGTTGATTTAACATCCATCTGATGCACCTCCAATTTGTATACTGAAGCAAGTGCTAGAAGCACTCTAATTGATGTTATTCTTGCTACTGGTGCATATGTATCAAAGTAATCTATGCCTTCCCTTTTCCTAAATCCTTTGGCCACTAATCTGGCCTTAAAGGTTTGTATAGTGCCATATGTATTGTACTTTCTTCTGAATACCCACTTACTAGATATAGGTTTGGATCCCTTAGGCAAGTCCACAAGAATCCATGTATTATTGGATCTTATTGAGTCCATTTCATCATTCACCGCTTCTTTTCAGGATGCAGCATCTCTAGAAGTCATTACTACTGTAAAAGTCTTAGGATATCCATCTACTTGGTCCACTTGAAAGGCTATAGGCATTTCAACCAACAACTCATTCTTGGAACCTTCAACTAGGAGCAATAAGTCATTTGGTAATGAAAAATCAGAACCAAAGTGTTGCTGGATTCTGACCCTTTGACTTTTTCTTGGTTCATTTAGTTCATCAGCTTTCCTCTTATTAGGAGAAGTTGATGGATCCATTCTAGTGACTTCTTCTGCATTGTCACTAGACGAATCCCCACTGAATTTTGTCTCAAAAAATTCAGCATCTCTTGATTCTATTATTAAATTAGATTCAACATCCAGAAATCTATAAGCCTTAGAATTTTTTGTATAGCCAAGAAAGATACTCTTCAATGCTTTAGGACCCAACTTACTTCTCTTAGGATCTGGAATTCTGTAATAGGCTATACAGCCCCAAACTTTCAGATAACTTAGATTCGGCTGTCTTCCATTCCAGATTTCATATGGAGATACTTTAGTTCTCCTTGAGGGTATTCTATTGTGTAAATGACATGTTGTGAGTAAGGCTTCTCCCCACAGATTTGTTGGCAGTTTAGCATTCAACGTCATTGCATTAACCATGTCACAAAGTGTTCGATTCTTCCTTTAAGCCAAGTCATTTTGTTGTGGTGTGTAAGGGGTTGTATGTTGATGAATAATGCCATTAACTTCACAAAATTCATTGAATTATGTTGATAAATATTTTCCACCCCTATCACTTCTTACAATCTTAATTTTCTTATCTTTCTGATTTTCAACAACAGCCTTATAGACTTTAAACTTCTCAAATGCCTCATCCTTTTTCCTCATTAGATAAACATGAGTGTATCTAGACTTGTCATCGGTAAAAGTGATGAAATATCTATTTCCTCCTCTTGTTAATACTCCATTTAATTCACATATATCAGAATGAAAAAGATCTAAAATTTCATTAGTCTTTTCTACTGCAGGAAAAGGTCTTTTAGACATCTTAGCTTGTACACAGATTTCACAATCCTTATGATTAACATGCTCATCACATTTAATCAATCCATTTTTAGACATAAATTTAAGAGATCTGAAATTAACATGAGCAAGACGCATATGCCATAAATCAGAAGAACACTCAACGGTATAAGTAGAATCACTAGTATTATTATTATTGATACTTAATTTGAACATTCCATCACAAGAGTATCCTTTTCCTACGAACAAACCACCCTTAGTTAATATCAACTTGTCGGATTCTAACACAACCTTAATTCCGACTTTACATAAGAGATTTGCAGAAACTAAGTTCTTCCTTATATCAAGGACATGCAACACATTTGTCAAAGTGACTTTCTTTCCTGATGTGAACTGAATTTCAATGCGTCCCTTTCCCAAGACATTAGCAACATTGTTGTTACCCATGAGAACGCCATCATCCTTTTCAGATGCTTCATAACTTCTGAACTGAGAGATGTCATTGCAAACATGAACTATAGCACCTGAATCATACCACCAGTTTTTAGACTTGGTTGTTGCAACCATGTTTAATTCAGTGACCATGCTTATGTGCAAATCAGAAACCATAGCAATGACACTAGTAGAAAAAACACCTGTTGCAGCCCCCCTGTTGAGGCGGTCACCTTAAAAACCGACGCAAAAAGTCTTATTCTACTATCTGTTGAGGCGGTCAGTCGTTTAGTTCGCTGCAACAGGTACTTTAGAGGCGGGCAAATATCCGTTCGCCTCAAATAATATTTGTGTTTTTGACTTGTTGAGGCGGTCAGTAAGGCGCCCGCCTCAACAGAGCCCAAACATTAGAGGCGGGCAGTAAGACGCCCGCCTCAACAGATGCGTAAAAACAATTAGAGGCGGGCAGTCATGCGCCCGCCTCAAAATATAACAACAATTAGAGGCGGGCAGTCATGCGCCCGCCTCAACAGATGCGTAAAAACAATTAGAGGCGGGCAGTCATGCGCCCGCCTCAACAGATGATTAAAAAAAATTAGAGGCGGGCAATATGCGCCCGCCTCAACTGCTTCTAATTAAGTTGCAGTCGTTGACTGCTTCCTTCATTTTTGTTGGTTTTCAATTCAGTCCACTGCGCCTCCTCCTCGCCGCCTCCGCCAACTCGCCGCTTCCTCCACGCCTCACTGTCGAACTCGTCGACTGCTCCTCCTCGTCTCCTCCTCCTCCTCCAGCTTTCGTCCTTCGAGTCATCGAGGTAGGTGAAACTTCCTCCTTCGCAAATTGTTTTCGGATTTTGATGTGCAAGAGTTGATTCCTTTTGTGGTATGAATGGTTGATTTTTGTTGTTGTGGGTGATTAGTCCCTTATTTGGTGGAATTTTGATTGATTATGTTGTTTTGGTTCTTTAGGAAATTTTGATGCACTCCAAGTGTTCGGTAAAATGCCTAAACGAAAATTTAATCTTAATCTTGTCAATTTTACTAGTTCTTGTTAATACCTTTCATGTATGTTTAGGATTATGCTCTACCTCTTGTCTATATAGTCAATTCATATAACTAAACTTAATTTTGTCACTTTTTAGCATGACTTGATAAAAATTGTAGGAAAACAAATGAAATATGTCGATGAGTGATTTTAATGAGTTTTGCATGAGATATTGTTTTGTTAGCTAGATATCCAAATAATTTTATTTTATTTCAATGAGTGTTTTCAATGTTATGTATGTATTGGTCTTTCTACAGTTTTCTCTAGTTATTAGAAATGAGTCGTCGTTGGATGTACGGTGATCATACTACAGCTGAATATTTGAGTGGGGTTGGGGAGTTTATTAGATGTGCTTTAGCCAACCAACAGAGTACAAAAGCCGAAAAAATCTATTGCCCCTGCCGTGATTGTAACAATGTAAGGAGGTTAGCAGACATTGATGAGATTGAGGATCATTTATTTCGTCGTGGGTTTAAGCAAGATTATCATGTTTGGTTTTGGCATGGAGAGAAAATACCTGATCATCCAAGTTCTAGTGTAAACGAATTTGATCTTCAGGTAGACAGTGATGAGAGTGATGATAACATTTATGAGAATTATGAGATGGATGATGATGATGAGCAAGAGGATGAAATGAATGAGATGATGGATGGGGTGAGAGATCGCTTGGATGAACGACCTAAGGTGTTAGAACAACTAACAAAGGCTGCTGAGATGCCTTTGTATCCTGGGTGTACAAAATTTACCAAGTTAGAAGCTTTGTCAGTGCTATACAACTTGAAATCGAAGAGTGGCTGGACTGATTCGAGTTTCACGACCTTATTGGAGTGGTTAAGTGAAGTTTTGCCGGAAGGCAATGAGTTGCCCACATCTACCTATTATGCCAGGAAAGTGATGTGTCCCTTTGGCTTAGAGGTTGTCAAAATAGATGCTTGTCCAAACGATTGTGTTCTTTACAGAAAAGACCATGAAAATTTGGATGAGTGTCCAAAGTGCGGTGTATCTCGTTACAAGCGTAAAGGGGTAAAGGGGTAAATTCCGCTAAGAAGGGGCCGTCGGCTAAAGTTATGTGGTATCTTCCAATCATAGATAGATTTAAGCGTTTGTTTTCATTAAAGAAACAAGCAAAAAATCTGAGATGGCATGCAGAAGGGAGGAAGAAAGATGGACTTCTTAGACATCCTGTTGATTCTCCTCAATGGAGAAATATCGATAAGAAATATCCTGAATTTGGCAAGGAGGTTAGAAATCTGAGACTTGCTCTGTGTACAGATGGTGTGAATCCTTATGGCACTCTAAGCACTCAGCACAGCACATGGCCGGTTCTTCTTGCGATTTATAATCTTCCTCCATGGTTGTGTATGAAGCGCAAGAATATCATGTTATCACTCCTCATCTCGGGGCCTAAGCAACCTGGAAATGACATAGATGTGTATCTAGCGCCACTCATAGAGGATTTGAAATTATTGTGGAATGAAGGTGTTTCAATGTACGATGCACACACCAACTCAGACTTCACACTGCGAGCTATGGTTTTTTGTACCATAAATGATTTTCCAGCATATGGAAACTTGTCTGGGTACAAAACCAAAGGAGAACAAGCATGCCCAATATGTGAAGAAGACATGGAACCCACATACTTGAAACATTACAAGAAAAATGTGTTTGTAAAGTACAGGAAGTTCCTTAGTCGGTATCACCCTTATCGTAAGAAGAAGAAAGAGTTCAATGGTCACACCGAGGAAGGAGTGGCTCGTGCACCTTTAACGGGATCGCAGGTTTATGAACGTATTAAAAATGTTGAAACCAAATATGGCAAGTTCATCAAGCCCAAGTCTAAAAAGGGTGTTTTATGGAAGAAATTATCTTCACTATGGGATCTTCCTTATTGGAAAGATTTGTCGGTTCGTCATTGTCTCGATGTGATGCACATTGAAAAAAATGTGTGTGATGCTATTATTGGGACTTTGCTACACATTCCCGGAAGGACTAAGGACAATAAGAAAGTTCGGAAAGATATGAAAGAGAGGAATATGCGTCCAGATTTGTGGCCCGTGAAAAAAAAGGATGGTAAAAGGACTTTTCTTCCTCCGGCGTGTTACACAATGTCAAGAAAGGAGAAAAAGACGTTTTGCGAGTGCTTACATGGCATTAAGGTGCCATCGGGATATTCATCTAATGTAAAACGTCTAGTTTCTCTCTCAGACCTAAGGTTGATCGGTATGAAGTCTCATGATTGTCATGTACTGCTTAATGTTTTCTTGCCAATTGCACTTTGTGGGATATTGCCGAAACACGTGAGGCATGTTATAACAAAACTGTGTGTGTTTTTCAGTTCGATATGTGCTAAGGTGATTGATCCAGAGAAACTGGATAGTCTGCAAGATGATATCGTTGAAACTTTGTGTCGATTTGAAATGTACTTTCCGCCCTCTTTCTTTGATATAATGGTGCATTTAATTGTCCATTTAGTGCGAGAAATCAAGTTATGTGGCCCGGTGTTCTTAAGATGGATGTATCCCTTTGAGAGATATTTTGGGTCTTTAAAAGACAAAGCAAAGAATCCGGCGAATCCATAGGGTAGTATAATTCGGGGAATCTTTCATGAAGAGATATGTGAATACGTAGCTGAATTTTTGTCGAGGCTTGAGCCAATAGGCCTTCCGAAACCTCGTCATGTAGGGAGGCTTGAAGGGGTGGGAGTAATTGGTAAAAAAGTAATCTCGCCTCCTTCTGAAAGGAAGAATAAGGCACATCTTTGTGTGTTGCAGCATCTTACAGAGGTCAGTCCTTACGTAGATAAGCATGTGCTTGAATTGCAACATAATAATCCTAAATTTAATGAAAGGGCATTGATGCGGGAACATAATCGCTCATTCGTTGATTGGTTTAAGAAGGAAGTAGCTGAGGAACTAAAGAAAGGGCATGATGTTTCTGATACAGTCAAGTGGTTAGCTCGAGGTCCTCGTCTATGTGTTCGGTCTTATGAAGGGTATGATATCAATGGGTTCACATTCTACACGTCAAGACAAGATGAAAAGAGTGTGGTGCAGAATAGTGGAGTGAAGGTTGTTGCATCATCTAGGGTCTATGCAAGCGCTAAGGATAAAAGACCGGTTGATGCGACACAATCGTATTACGGTGTAATCGAAGAAATATAGGAGCTTGATTACAACAGTTTTGTGATTCCTGTTTTCCGGTGCAAGTGGGCCAACAACCATAATGGGGTGAAACAAGATGATATTTACCCGGGTTTAACGTTGGTAAACTTTGACCGATTAAGTGAGAGTGACGAGCCATTCATTCTAGCGTCACAAGCTAAGCAAATTTTCTATATCGTAGACAATGTTGATCCTAGATGGCGTGCAGTTGCACAAGGGAAAAGGCATATTCTCGGTATTGATGATGTTCTGGATGAAGATGAGTATGACAACTACGATGACTCACCCTTGTTATCAACTGTTGTTCAACCATTACCAGAGGAGGAAGATGCAAATAATACTAATCACATGCGCACAGATCATAGGGAAGGAATATGGGTTTCAAAGCGCAAATGAATAAGATGACTCTGCTTCTGATCTGATTCCGGTTTGCTTCTGATCTGATTCTGATATGATTATGATTTGCTTCTGGCGTGCTTCAGTTTTTCTTCGGTTCTGATCTGATTTTGATATGATTCTGATATGATTCTGGTATGATTCTGATTTGCTTCTGGCATGCTTCAGTTTTTCTTCGGTTCTGATCTGATTTTGATATGATTCTGATATGATTCTGGTATGATTCTGATTTGCTTCTGGCGTGCTTCAGTTTTTCTTCGGTTCTGATCTGATTTTGATATGATTCTGATATGATTCTGATATGATTATGATTTGCTTCTGGCGTGCTTCAGTTTTTCTTCGGTTCTTCCCTTGATTCTGGTTTGTTTCCCATCTTATCTATCATTGAAATATGTTGTGCTGCTAGAATCTTTAATGTATATTTAGTATCTTTAATCTTTATGTATACTCATTGTTTTCTTGCTTATGATGCAGGAGTGTATTTGTCAGTGTTAAAATGCATAACCAAATTGTTGCTGGAAATGATTCGGAAGGTGACAGTGATCCAGTTATTCCTCCTACAACAGGTGACGAATCACTGGATGCTAGCACGATTACAAAGATTGTCCGTGGTCGATCCAAAGGAGTCAAGGCAAAAAAAGCTATGTTCCTTGAGTATAATGAGCTTAATATCCCTGATGGAAAGTGGTCGGCGGAATACGGGAAGCAAGTTGGAACTTGTGCTGCTAGAATTAATATTAATGAGAAAGAATACCGAAAGATAGATGAGCAAACAAGGAAGGGGTTTTGGGAGGAGACCAAGGTAAAACGTTGGATATGATTTCACATGTTTTTAATACTATGTTCATAATTTAACAGTTTCTGAAAATTGGCAGCTTTTGTTCCACATTTATGATGATTCGAGTAATTCAAGGGAAAAATATTTTCACCATGGTGTGGCAAAACGATTTCGAGATTTCAAGAGTAAGTTGGTGCGTCGATGGATCACTAAAAAAGAAAGGATGCCGAAGACACAGTCATCCAAGATGCCTTGGGAAGTCTATGACCACATCACAGAGGAAGATTGGAACACATTTGTTCAACAATACTTCATGCCGGAGTCATTGGTAAGTTATTGTTTTTTATACAAATGGTTTCTTATGCATCATGTACAAATCTGTTTTTGGTGTTGAATTTGGTTTTGAATGGTAATTGAGTTAAATTTTCTTTCAGAAATCATCTTTAACATCCTTTTTGACAGGCTCGTAGTGAAAAGGCAAGGAACAGTGCGTCATTCAACAAAAGCCATCATCGCACTGGCCAGAAGGGTTATATCAGAAAACGACCTGAATGGATAGATGATGGACGACTTCCACCAGAAGCAGCATTAACTTTCTCAAGTAGTTCCTCGGTGAACTCTTCTGTCACCTCAACGCTAGCTAGAGTTAAGAAATTTAGATCAAAGGAGTGGATATTGGCTCATCAAGTTCTAAATAAAGATGGAGAGTGGGAAATTGACCCAAATGATAAGGAAATTGCAGAAATTGCCAAAAAAACTGTAAGAAGTGATATCTAAGTAATGTTTATTTTCTTTGATTATAAATTATGAACTAATTCTTACTTTTCTAATTGACATAGATGGAGTACATTGAAGAAGAAGAAAAAGGTAATCTTGTTTTTGAAGATCAAGAGGATGCCCTCACCAAAGCTATGGGGAAAAAAGATCATCGTGGGCGTGTCAAGGCAATGGGTGGAAATGTTTGTCATACAGTTGCTTTTGGTCCGAGAAAGAGACAAAATAAATTTGCTCATAGTGAAGCTTCTTCAGATGTAATTGAATCAATTAGAGCTTCAATGAGAAAGGAGTTTGAAGACGACCTAGATAGAATAGTGGAGAAAAGAGTGCAAGAGGCCCTCCAAAAGCAACTAGCCGCCATGGGACATATGGGCCAGTATGCCTCCACTTCCAACCCTGTACATGATTTCTATGGACATGCTGAACATGATTCTGCCCCTCAACCACGCGAGCTAAAGGTACAATTTAGTCTCATGTTGGCTAAAAATAATATATTACATTCTTTTACTCGTAATCAAGTAAATCTTGTTAGAATAATTCACATTAGCTTCATTATATGAAGAGTAGCTAGGAAAGGGTTCCATGTCTATTAAAAAACTGAATCTTGTTAGAGTAATCAAGTGAATCTTGTTATAATCTATTAAATAGAGTATATTTGCATCAATTTCATTATTTATGTAGGAAAGGGTTCCATGTCATCTTGCCCTTGAGGATGAAGTTTCCGGTAACAAAGTCATTGTGGCGGATGGTATGGTACAACCCTCAGATGGTGCATTGACCCAACATTTTAGATTAATGAAGCCTGGTCACTATAAAGTCCAAATTGATTTTGTTTACGAAGGGCATGTTGATGATATTCTTCCGGTACCTACTGGAGATGGTTTAACTAACTTAGGCGGTGCTCAGGGTAGTTTTGTACAATGGCCAATCCACTTAGTGATTTTCGAAGACGACGAGGTATGAATGTTTTGAACGAATATGATAATGCAAGCATTTGCTACATCTAATTGTCTACTCAATCTTGCTCATGTAATATTTTTGTAGGAGTTCACTCCACGCCTGATAAAGAAGTCTAAGTCTAAGTCACTCCAGGTATATGATTAGCTAGAACTTGTATTTTTAATTCATGACATATGTTCTATTTGCAGCTTCTGGCGTGTTTATTAGTTATGGTAATGCACTGTTGAATGTTGTTCTTATTTTTCTGCATTGTTGTTACAGTTATTCATGACATATGTTCTATTTGCAATTTTTCTTGTTTATTAGTTATGATAAAGAAGTCTAAGTCTAAGTCACTCCAGGTATATTTTTTTTCTTACATTTTGTTATTATTTTCCTATGCGGAACCGAGTGTGGATATTACGTTATGAAGTTCATGTTGGAGATTGTCACGACATATCAAGAGACTAATGAGCGACTAGATAAGGTAGTTACTTTACCTAGTCCTTTCATTTCATATATGTAAAATCTAATTTTTTTTCATGTTAATTACTTGACTAAGACGATGTACTATATGTTTTTGAAGGTCTATGTTCAGAGGAGTGCGCCTTATACAAGTGAGGAACTCGATGTTGTTCGTGAGCAATGGGCTAAGTTCTTTACAACCAAATATCTATTATAGTTTAAGCGTATGTTTTGGATATTTGAATAATAGGTTTTGTACTTGCATATATTCTGTTGAAACTGAACACATATTGTATGTGAAATGTATCTGCAAGTGGAACTAGACGTTCAGAATGATTGAAACAGGTTTTCTACCTCTGTACAGGCTGGTTACTGTAAATTCAAACCGAATATTTTAAAAAAAAAAACACCTGTTGAGGCGGTCGGGAGGGTGACCGCCTCAACAGATGCAACGTTTTCTACCTCTGTTGAGGCGGGCAGAAGGGCGACCGCCTCAACAGAGGTAGAAAACGTTGCATCTGTTGAGGCGGTCACCCTCCCGACCGCCTCAACAGCTCATGACCTGTTGCAGCCCCCCCTGTTGCAGCGACCCCTGACCGCCTCAACAGGGGGGTTTTTGACCGCCTCAACAGGTGTTTTTTCCACTAGTGTGATTTCAGATGTTTTATTTTCTGCCATGTTTTCCTGATTTCCCATCTCTTGTTGTTTCTTCTTGAAGAATCTACAATCTCTCTTGAAATGCCCAGGTTTGTGGCAGTAATAGCAGTTGGGCCTGTTATCATTGTCATCCTTCTTAAACTTCTTGTTGTTGATGTCGTTATTCCCTTCGTAGGGCTTCTTTCTCTTATTTTTTCCTGCATTCTTGTTAGAATTTTCACCAACAACATTCACTTTCTGATCAGATTGTGAATCAACTTGCGTTTTGTATTGCTTTCTGGTTTCTTCCTCAATACACAAGTGTTTCTCGATTTGATCCAAGGATAACTCTTCTGTGGTGTGTAAGAGTTTCTTTCTGTAGTCATTCCAAGTTTTGGGTAATTTAGCAATGATAGCCCCAACTTGTAAACGCTCAGAAGTGTCAATCTTCATCTCCTTGAGTGGATTGACAATACTTTGTAAGTCATGGACTTGATCCATAACCAGTTTTTCAGCAGTCACAGAAAATTCAAAATATTTCATGATAAGAAACTTATTTGTCCCTTGCTTCTCATTGTTGTATCTTGTTTCCAGTGTGATCCATATTTCTTTGGGAGGTTTGATGGCTGTAAACAGATTGTACAGCCTGTCAGAGAGGCGATTCAGGATGTGGCCTCTGCATAGAACTTCATCTTCATCTCTCTTCTTTCTCTGATCTTTGATCTTCTGATATTCTTCTTCTGTTGGATTAGGGATAACCACTAGGTTATCATCCAACACATAGGAAATCTTCAGGGCAGTAAGTAGGAACATCATCTGGTCCTTCCATTGGTTGTAGTTAGTCCCATCAAAGCGATCAAGACTTATTGATTTTATATTAAAAGAATGGAATTAATAGGGAGTTATCTGATTTTAATAAATCAGTGCTTGCGACCTTAAGTTGATCTATTTAAGATCAATGACTGAGATTAGAAGTTGATCTCTGAGATCAATGGTTGAGATTGTCTTTAAAAGATAACTTCCCACTGCTCTTAACTGCTCCCAACTTCCCTAACTGTAATCTGAAATACTGTATTTGACAGTTGAGAAATTCTCTATAAATAGAGAATGTTCCTCCACAAGGAAAATATGAAGGAAAATCATATTTGCTGTCTGATTTTCACTAAAGGGCTTTGTTGTATCCTGGGGAGTGAATTTGTCTGAGACTCTACAACAATCAAATAGGGGACAAATATCACTTTAAAGATAGTGATCTTTTCACGCCTCAAAGCTATTTTTAAACCCTTATTCCCAACACTTAAGCTCACCATTCATCATGTAGCTTCTGCAAGAACATGTGTATATTCATTTAAGTTTTATGAGTTATGACAACTGTTTTTTAACTGAACAGAAATAAAATAATGTTTTTTTCTTCTTGAAAGCTCATTACAATAGCATTGGCATGCAT
The DNA here is from genome assembly GCA_029168935.1 of Oxyria digyna. Taxonomy (NCBI): domain Eukaryota; kingdom Viridiplantae; phylum Streptophyta; class Magnoliopsida; order Caryophyllales; family Polygonaceae; genus Oxyria; species Oxyria digyna. The sequence goes on along the minus strand of JAPVLV010000001.1, from coordinate 57,154,085 downwards.
CAGAAAAGTTGATCCACATTTTATGTCTTACCTACTGAGGTTCTAGCTACTTTATGCTACACCTTTGATTGTTCGGAGAATATTCTTACAAATATGTGAACAACTGATGTTTTTCTGCATATCAAATGTGCACACAACACACCACAGTATCAAGCTCAAGGGCAAGGCACTTTTAGACAACGGTGAAGAATAAATTCTTAAGGGTTTGAGATAAAGTCTTAAATTCAAGAATTTACGTAGTCCAAAATTTAGTTTCCATGTGCAATGCCTTTAGTCAAGGCCTCCATTATGATCCCTGGTACTATGTTTGTGCAGATTCCTTGTGAGAAGATCTTGAAAGAGTTAAATCGCTTGATAGAGCTCAAGATCACAAATTAATTGATATATGGCTTCATGTACTCGTACTTATGAATGATGAGTCTTTGCGGTAGAGCATAGAAAAGATATCTAGAAAGAAAGTTATGGATAGATGTATTACTAAGTTATGCTTGAGCAGTGCATTCACGGAGGCAAACATTTCGTTAAAGTATGTAGTTCTTCTTGAAATTTGATCATTCTTTTTTAATTCATCTATTCCTCTGTGTGTAAGCATTTACTGGGTTGCAAGGAATTAAAGGCCAGGGAGTTTAGAAGTCATCTGTGTATTTGTATGTTTAAATATATTAAGGAAATTTACTTCAGGCAGGAATTAAACTTTTCTGAGCTTAAGAGTAAACCTTGATGTAGGTATACTTTGGTTTCTGCACTGGATACCTTGCTTATGTTACCATCAAATCATTCTCAAGAATTAGTCTCCCTTTCAGCCCATATAAAATGGTGTGTTGACAATTTTTCACTTTACTCCCATTTGTCTCTTTTCACCTTTTAATTTTATTTATCAGGATGAATTTACATTGAAATGATCATTAGTTTTTTTTGTTAAATGATATCATACAGTAATACTTGAATACTGAAAAATATCTTATTAAACCTTGATGTGCTTACAGTAGACTACTTAGCATTCTACAAAGAAAAGGAAGTAGTATATCGTTGGATGATGATATGATACTCCATTGTTCTACATCTACTCTATTTGTTTTTAAAGATAGATATTTATCACTCTACGAACTCAACATTCCTAGAAACAATTGGATCAATGAGACAATTGACCCAATGGTTCATTACAAATGTGTTTCTTTAATTTGAGAAATGAGGTCACATTTATGTATGCAACGTACAATAACATCATGTTTTCTTATGCCATGTATTTGATCTAACTGCTTTGCATATTCTTCCATGTAGAAGTCAAACACTAAAGAAGCTATTGAACTATTGTGATCATGTTATGGCTCTTCTAAGGAGACACCATTGCAAATGGCTTTATTCTATGATGAGCTATGTGCTGTCTTGAGCTGTAAAAATTTAACACTTTATGAAGTGGTATACTTCTATTCTATTATAATTATGACTCCTGCCTCTGGTTGTATGATATTTGATCGTTTTTCTTGAACTTATGGAGTTTATTATTTCCAGGATTGAAAAATACCTATATGATTTTGAATCTCTTTATACGTGATCTTCAAGGCGGTAAACTGGCTAGGATCCATTTAAATTATATCACATAAGGTAATTAAGTACATTTACAACTTGTTCGATTTTGTAGGGGAACTCTAGATGAACATGGATGGTGATATATCTCCAGTTTAGTTTTTTCTTGATCCCGGTAATTTCTTGCAGGCTCTCTTTTGTAATCTTGGTGCTTGTTTGGTTGGAGTCTAAAATCCAAGGAATTGAATTTGGTTGGAGTCTAAAATCTAAGGAATTGAAAATCTGCAGGAAATGGAGATGGATATCTGTGTTTGGTTTGAAAAAAATTATGTGAAAATAATGAGATTTTGATTTCCTGGGATTTTCAATTCCTCCATTACGTGGGAATTGATCTTACTTAGTCCTCCTAGGTAATTCACTTTCCCCCATTTTTACACATGAAATCTTAAATTCCCCTATTTTGATCTATCTACTGTAAATTTTAAACAAACACATTTTCTCAAAATTCCCTATATTACAAATCACCTTTATTCAATTCCCATGAATTCAATTCCTATGATTTACAATTCTCACATTTAACCAAACGAGCACTTGTATATGTTTTTTGGCTTTCAATTTTTCCTTCTGCACATTAGCAGCAAATTAAACTCGTGGTGTATTTAAAGATCGGGTCGTTGGTTATTAACGTGATTTGTTTTTTCATTGTATAAATGCATTTTGCATGTTATTAACTTGATTTGTTTTTGTCATGTATATTATAGGTAGCACAACAAGTTTTTAGATCAAAGTCTCGAGATCGGGTCATTAGTCTTGAAGGAGGAATAAAGCTCAAAGATATAAAGGAACTACAACCTAGGAGAGAGGAACTTTAAACTAAATTGAATGATGTCAACAAAAAGATTGAAGTTCTTGTAAATCGCATGGAGGAAGCAGAAAACAATCAAATGAAGGATCTAGTTAGTTTGGTCGAGTCTGAACTAAAAATATTTCAAGACATGTTGATCTTGCAACTTAGTGTTACTATTCTGATCCCACTTAACAAGATGGGCCAACAATGCAAACATAGGAAGCTCCTTCGAAAAAGGAAGTTCTCAAATTTGTTTTGGGTGAATTTTCTTCTCCCGGTGAATTAAGTGAGTTGATACTATTAATTTGGATGTTTTTCTCATATTGAACTTAATTATTATAAATTAGGATTATTTTATGATTTGAATAAATAGCACGTAAAATCAGCAAGCTATAATTTGTTTTTCATATTAACGACGAAATATTTCTGTTTTATATAATTATATTAACGACTAAATATTTTGTTGTTGTTGGGCTATAATTCAAATTTTACTGTCAATTCGAATCTCTTTTTACGTTAAGTATGTTGGTCGTTGTTCGCTATTTGTTCGACGTTATTGAATACCTAATAACGACGGTCTATATGTTTGCCGTTAACAAATAACGAAGAACTTCATGTCGTCGTTAATAAGTAATGACAAACATTCATTTCGTCGTTTAAAATTCACGACGAACGTTGTCGTAAATACCAATAACGTCGGAAGCTATCACGAAAAAACCAACGACGAACAGGGTTCGTCGTTAAAGGTTTTAACGACAATTGTTTGGGCTTATAACGACGAAAAATATCCTCGTTTAAAACCTTATTTCTAGTAGTGATGCCTATATCAACACACTTCTTGTGCATCAGCCTTCGAAAGACCGATGAGACACGCTCACTAACCTGGACCTTTTGCTTTCCCTTCAACTTTTGATTCCTCTTGATTGTGCACAACTCCTTCAAGAAACGAGCACATTTTAGAATACTTTTAACAAGTTTAAGCAAATGTATGTTTACCTCACACTTGTTGAAAGTCTCAAAGAGATCTTTGTCCTCAATGATTCTCCTCTCCTTCAATGCCTCTGGAAATGGGGCGGGTGGATTTTTTTAACCGAAAGGGGGGGGGAATTTGGGCGGACATAGGTATCGAAGTGAGGTTCGGGAGAGTTTCCAGAAGGTTCATTGCGGGTGCAGCCACAAGTACCACGGGTGCGGCCACAAGTACCACGGGTGCGGTCAGAGGTGCCGTTAGAGTATCTGAGTCTGTTTGTTTTCTGGGAATTTCACCGCGGGTGCGGCCATGGTGCGACAAAAGGTGCGGTGAAGCATCTAGAAAACTTTCAGCTTCGTCTTCTTCAGCATCAACACTCAATTTCTTTCCACTTCTAAGCGTCAAAACACTCACATTCTCCCTTGGGTTGATTACCGTTTGTGATGTTAAATTTCCGAAGTCTCGAGCCTCTAGATTACTAACAGCTTGAGCAATTTGAGCCATTTGCTTCTCAAGATTTTGGAAGCTCAACTTTGTTTAAACATCTTTTGTCATTACAGTTTGGGGCAATGACTTTATCATCTCCTCAGCTGTCATGGATGAGTTTGGGTTTGGGGGATGCCTTTGTTGTTGCAAGAGGTGAGGGTTTTGAACATTGTTGTGATTTCCCCATTTAAAATTAGGATGATCTCTCGTTCCCGGATTGTAGTTGTTTGAGAATGGGTCATACCTTGGTCTTGGTTTCCATCCTCCTGCATCATTCACCTCAGCATTGGGCTCTTGAAGTTGTGGACAAGCGTATTTCGGATGTCCTAATTCTGTGCATATTCCACATGCCCTTGCTTGTGGTGGAGTGCTATTGAGCAAGAAGCACTTCACCATGTCTTTCAACTCACTCATGTCAATTTCCATCTTGGATGAAGAAGTACCTGCAACTTTCAGAATTTCTCTCTTGCTAAACTGTTTGGAGCCTTCTGACAACTCTTGGAACATCTCAAAGGCTTGGGATGTTGTTTTGTTCATAATGTTACCTCCACAAGCTGCATTCACCATTCTTCGATCTTCATCAATGAGGCCATTGAACAAGGAGAAAATGAGATCTTGATCTATGTAGCCATAGAATGGACAACTCGAACAAAGTTTCTTGAATCTCTCATAATACTCATATAAGCTTTCAATGGTCTATTGTTCAATAGAAGCAATGACTTTATTTAGGCTATTAAGCTTGGTGGCTGGGAAGTATTTCACTAGGAATGCTTTCTTCATTTGTGCCCATGTAGTGATACTTCCTAGGGCAAGATAATAGAGTTAATCATTGGCTTGATCCTTCGATGCAAAATTAAAATCCCTAAGCATGATTTGATCCTCAGTAATACCTCGTGGCTTCATACTAGAGACAACCACATGAAATTGCGCCAGATGCTTGCTCGGATCCTCTTCACTTAGTCCATGGAGGTGTGGAAATTCGTGGATCAGCCCGGCTTTCAACTCAAAATTCACATAGACTCCTAACTTAGGAATGACAATAGTCAAAGGTTATTGCTCGAAATTCAGGGAAGTCAACTACCTCAAAGTTTGTGGTGGTGGTTGATCTACCATCTCGTCGGTCTGATTCAGAAGTGCTCTTCGGTTGCGGTAGAACGTCCTTTCTCTTTTTGAGTCAAATTCAACAAGAAGTGAGTCAGCAACATGGGTGTGCACCACATGATAGGCCCACACAAAGAGTGGTATGCCAGGGTCGAACCCAAGGGAATCAAGTTATCAGTCAATGTGTTCTATGAGTCACCACTACGAACTAAGGGGGTTTAGTATCAAAGATCAAAAACTTAAGTAAACAAACAAACAAGAGTTCGCATGTAAAGGTTGAGAATATGATTGGGAAATGCATCACACCTGACACAGATCCACACATTAGACAAACCGATCGATCATTGAAATCTATTAATCTCAAGTTCTAAACTTTCATTAGTTATTCTTATCCAGATAGTAAGTAACTATATTCCTAATAGTACTTATTACTAAATCAAATCTGAAAACCTTCAAGACTCAATAAAGCAATAGCATTCAAACAAGGATTAAAAAGATACATGCAGATCAGACAACCCGTCAATTTTAGCATGCAATTGACTCTCTCTCATGATGAACACTTGCAACCCGCTCATGCAAATCGTGTTCGCTAATAGACATGCAACCCGAACCCGGAATCATAAATCCTAGCAATTTGCAAGACTCTAGATACATCAATATAAACCAATAATCATGCAAGCACAAGAGAATCAATACAACTGGATAGAAAGATGAACAAGAGTAGAAATCTCACAAACCATTATCTGAGTGCTTCAAACGTAAGTGTAACAATGAGAAATTAGTTCTTCATAGCAACTAAAGCGAAAAATAAAATCCCGATGAAAAACGATCTTACCTAAACCGCTCATTAACTAGAGTTTTTTTACTAAAAGAATAACCTAGAAGATAAATAAATAAGAAAGTAAAACAACTTGGAACAACAAGTTTCAGAATAAACATAAAAGGAAATATAAGAAAAAAAGGAAATTATCGGAAACAAATCCGGTATAACTTCTGCAGATCCAGCGCGGGAGCGGTACACAACAGGGTGCGGTGGATATGGTGTGGTGGATAGGGTGTGGTTGCACATCTAGAAAATCCTGAGTGAACCCACCCGGGTGCGGCAAGGGTGCGACACTAGCGTGCGGTGGGCCTTCAAAATCTTCTTCGGTCTTCAATCTTCAAACTTGCTTCTTCATATCATAATCTTTTGATCTTCAAATTTGTAACTCTTCAGGTCTTCAAGTTAGCTTCTACCCCCAAATCATGTAAATCTTCTGAATTGTCCAATTCATGCCCTCTTGTCCGGATTACAAGAATAACTCATAAAACTAATTGAAACAACTCCTAAAATGTGTTAACTATTACTAGATACGACATATGAAAAGACGTCTATCAACTTCCAACCTCTGCAACTTGTCAGATTAAAATCTGTAAAAGCACCCAAAGCAACAAAAAAAAAAGGATTATTATGAAAGTTAAGAACCGATTACTAAGCATAAATTTTACCATCAACATGACGAGGAGTCGAGTTGATACATTTTACAGTTATCTAACTGAACAATTTAAGTATTAGGAAAAAACACAACCAAATACACAGAGGAGATTGCTAGGAACAGAGAAAGAGAATTCAAAATGATGAGAGGGAGATAGAACCGGTAAAAAAAAATGGTTTTAATATGTAATGGTGAACCTTACTAAAATTTTGTTGCAACCCAGTGTCCCATCACCACTCAAACAACACTCAAATTTATCAAAGATGGAATCTTCTATATCTATATAAAAGTTGTTGAGTTTGATGAAGTAATGACAATTGATACTTATTTAATGCATTGAATTGATTTATTGAATTTCTTTTGAAAGGTTAATGTATTGAGTTAATACATTAAAAAAATATCACATCTAATTAGGCTCCTATAGTAGTCGTGTCACGTCTGTTCGTTTCTGCCAGTTGTTCTTCTTTTCATTTAATCTCCTAATTTGGGTCTTTTAGTTATGTTTTGAGTGTATGTTCGCATGTTAGTTTCTGCATCGTATTTCCCTCATCGATTTTTATATGTTACATGCGTATGTGTTTTGATTTTCTCCTTAAACATGTTGATTGTCTTTTGAGATTCTCTTTCAACATGTTGTTATTATGTAGTTAATTTTAAAATATCACTAATTAGTAATTATACCTTCCATATTTTATTATTCAATATATTAAAATTTATATATTTAATTAATTAAAAACATCTATTATTTTTATTAAAAGTTATAGCATAAATAGTACGAAATATATAAATACGATAAAAGTAAACATGTTAGGCCCGCGCGGAGAATGGACTAGTAATCTCTATATAATTACTAAAGCAAATCCATTATCTCTCATTCTAGCTATGCCACATGACTTTCTTCGTTTTAAAAACGTGTGTTAAATTTTCTTATAACGTGAAGGAAACAATATCATAAGAAGAACACAAGATTAAAGGCAAAATCTTAATAAAAAGATTACTACTCAAAATTATAACAAAAAATATACAAAATTTTTCTAGAATCAAATACAAATTTTCTTAAATACATATAAAAGATAAGTAAAATACTACTCTACTTTCTCTAAAAAAAATTAAAAGCACTTTACTATATGTTTTCCTTTGAAAATTTTGATATAATATATATAAATAAAATGATTATTTTGATTGTTTGTTTGTTTGTACTAATTTCGTGATTAATAACTTATGATATGATTATATGAAGCATACCAACTATGATATAACGTTCGTAATTTCATATGTAACTTTATTAGAAATTTATGTGAAACTAAACTCATTACTATACTAAATGATGGAATCATAATTATATAAAAGGTATTCAAATCATATACACACTTAATATTATAATAATTTAATTATATTAATAAAAGGTAATTTTTATACAAATCCCATACATCGTACGGGAACTAAACTAGTATGCAGGAAAAAGAGATAGATATTGCCATTACTGTTTTTGTCATAGTAAGGCATAATAGTTTTCATAAGACTAAAATGTCTCGACATTTAGATTTTGTAAGGGTAATTTCCATTAGTTTGGTTATTAGCCATTTATCAGATCATTTGTACTTAGGCTTACTTAGGAACTCGATTATGTTGTAATGGGCTTATGTTGGTCCAGTAGAAGAATAGGCCCATATTTGTACCAGATGCCCTAGACGTAACCCGACCCGCTTGGAGGAAACCGGGGCTCCGTGTGTCTTCATAGAAGCTTGGGTATATAAGCTTCTAACCCTATTCTCTCTCCTCACTTCTTACTTGCTTCGTCACTGTTCATCTGAGATACGACAACAGGGTGCGGTGGATATGGTGTGGTGGATAGGGTGTGGTTGCACATCTAGAAAATCCTGCGTGAACCCACCCGGGTGACGCAAGGGTGCGACACTGGCGTGCGGTGGGCCTTCAAAATCTTCTTCGGTCTTCAATCTTCAAACTTGCTTCTTCATATCATAATCTTTTGATCTTCAAATTTGTAACTCTTCAGGTCTTCAAGTTAGCTTCTACCCCCAAATCATGTAAATCTTCTGAATTGTCCAATTCATGCCCTCTTGTCCGGATTACAAGAATAACTCATAAAACTAATTGAAACAACTCCTAAAATGTGTTAACTATTACTAGATACGACATATGAAAAGACGTCTATCAACTTCCAACCTCTGCAACTTGTCAGATTAAAATCTGTAAAAGCACCCAAAGCAACAAAAAAGAAAAGGATTATTATGAAAGTTAAGAACCGATTACTAAGCATAAATTTTACCATCAACATGACGAGGAGTCGAGTTGATACATTTTACAGTTATCTAACTGAACAATTTAAGTATTAGGAAAAAACACAACCAAATACACAGAGGAGATTGCTAGGAACAGAGAAAGAGAATTCAAAATGATGAGAGGGAGATAGAACCGGTAAAAAAAAATGGTTTTAATATGTAATGGTGAACCTTACTAAAATTTTGTTGCAACCCAGTGTCCCATCACCACTCAAACAACACTCAAATTTATCAAAGATGGAATCTTCTATATCTATATAAAAGTTGTTGAGTTTGATGAAGTAATGACAATTGATACTTATTTAATGCATTGAATTGATTTATTGAATTTCTTTTGAAAGGTTAATGTATTGAGTTAATACATTAAAAAAATATCACATCTAATTAGGCTCCTATAGTAGTCGTGTCACGTCTGTTCGTTTCTGCCAGTTGTTCTTCTTTTCATTTAATCTCCTAATTTGGGTCTTTTAGTTATGTTTTGAGTGTATGTTCGCATGTTCGTTTCTGCATCGTATTTCCCTCATCGATTTTTATATGTTACGTGCGTATGTGTTTTGATTTTCTCCTTAAACAAGTTGATTGTCTTTTGAGATACTCTTTCAACATGTTGTTATTATGTAGTTAATTTTAAAATATCACTAATTAGTAATTATACCTTCCATATTTTATTATTCAATATATTAAAATTTATATATTTAATTAATTAAAAACATCTATTATTTTTATTAAAAGTTATAGCATAAATAGTACGAAATATATAAATACGATAAAAGTAAACATGTTAGGCCCGCGCGGAGAATGGACTAGTAATCTCTATATAATTACTAAAGCAAATCCATTATCTCTCATTCTAGCTATGCCACATGACTTTCTTCGTTTTAAAAACGTGTGTTAAATTTTCTTATAACGTGAAGGAAACAATATCATAAGAAGAACACAAGATTAAAGGCAAAATCTTAATAAAAAGATTACTACTCAAAATTATAACAAAAAATATACAAAATTTTTCTAGAATCAAATACAAATTTTCTTAAATACATATAAAAGATAAGTAAAATACTACTCTACTTTCTCTAAAAAAAATTAAAAGCACTTTACTATATGTTTTCCTTTGAAAATTTTGATATAATATATATAAATAAAATGATTAATTTGATTGTTTGTTTGTTTGTACTAATTTCGTGATTAATAACTTATGATATGATTATATGAAGCATACCAACTATGATATAACGTTCGTAATTTCATATGTAACTTTATTAGAAATTTATGTGAAACTAAACTCATTACTATACTAAATGATGGAATCATAATTATATAAAAGGTATTCAAATCATATACACACTTAATATTATAATAATTTAATTATATTATATAAAAGGTAATTTTTATACAAATCCCATACATCGTACGGGAACTAAACTAGTATGTAGGAAAAAGAGATAGATATTGCCATTACTGTTTTTGTCATAGTAAGGCATAATAGTTTTCATAAGACTAAAATGTCTCGACATTTAGATTTTGTAAGGGTAATTTCCAATAGTTCGGTTATTAGCCATTTATCAGATCATTTGTACTTAGGCTTACTTAGGAACTCGATTATGTTATAATGGGCTTATGTTGGTCCAGTAGAAGAATAGGCCCATATTTGTACCAGATGCCCTAGACGTAACCCGACCCGCTTGGAGGAAACCGGGGCTCCGTGTGTCTTCATAGAAGCTTGGGTATATAAGCTTCTAACCCTATTCTCTCTCCTCACTTCTTACTTGCTTCGTCACTGTTCATCTGAGATACGACAACAGGGTGCGGTGGATATGGTGTGGTGGATAGGGTGTTGTTGCACATCTAGAAAATCCTGAGTGAACCCACCCGGGTGCGGCAAGGGTGCGACACTGGCGTGCGGTGGGCCTTTAAAATCTTCTTCGGTCTTCAATCTTCAAACTTGCTTCTTCATATCATAATCTTTTGATCTTCAAATTTGTAACTCTTCAGGTCTTCAAGTTAGCTTCTACCCCCAAATCATGTAAATCTTCTGAATTGTCCAATTCATGCCCTCTTGTCCGTATTACAAGAATAACTCATAAACTAATTGAAACAACTCCTAAAATGTGTTAACTATTACTAGATACGACATATGAAAAGACGTCTATCAACTTCCAACCTCTGCAACTTGTCAGATTAAAATCTGTAAAAGCACCCAAAGCAACAAAAAAGAAAAGGATTATTATGAAAGTTAAGAACCGATTACTAAGCATAAATTTTACCATCAACATGACGAGGAGTCGAGTTGATACATTTTACAGTTATCTAACTCAACAATTTAAGTATTAGGAAAAAACACAACCAAATACATAGAGGAGATTGCTAGGAACAGAGAAAGAGAATTCAAAATGATGAGAGGGAGATAGAACCGGTAAAAAAAATGGTTTTAATATGTAATGGTGAACCTTACTAAAATTTTGTTGCAACCCAGTGTCCCATCACCACTCAAACAACACTCAAATTTATCAAAGATGGAATCTTCTATATCTATATAAAAGTTGTTGAGTTTGATGAAGTAATGACAATTGATACTTATTTAATGCATTGAATTGATTTATTGAATTTCTTTTGAAAGGTTAATGTATTGAGTTAATACATTAAAAAAATATCACATCTAATTAGGCTCCTATAGTAGTCGTGTCACGTCTGTTCGTTTCTGCCAGTTGTTCTTCTTTTCATTTAATCTCCTAATTTGGGTCTTTTAGTTATGTTTTGAGTGTATGTTCGCATGTTCGTTTCTGCATCGTATTTCCCTCATCGATTTTTATATGTTACATGCGTATGTGTTTTGATTTTCTCCTTAAACATATTGATTGTCTTTTGAGATTCTCTTTCAACATGTTGTTATTATGTAGTTAATTTTAAAATATCACTAATTAGTAATTATACCTTCCATATTTTATTATTCAATATATTAAAATTTATATATTTAATTAATTAAAAACATCTATTATTTTTATTAAAAGTTATAGCATAAATAGTACGAAATATATAAATACGATAAAAGTAAACATGTTAGGCCCGCGCGGAGAATGGACTAGTAATCTCTATATAATTACTAAAGCAAATCCATTATCTCTCATTCTAGCTATGCCACATGACTTTCCTCGTTTTATAAACGTGTCTTAAATTTTCTTATAACGTGAAGGAAACAATATCATAAGAAGAACACAAGATTAAAGGAAAAATCTTAATAAAAAGATTACTACTCAAAATTATAACAAAAAATATACAAAAATTTTCTAGAATCAAATACAAATTTTCTTAAATACATATAAAAGATAAGTAAAATACTACTCTACTTTCTCTAAAAAAAATTAAAAGCACTTTACTATATGTTTTCCTTTGAAAATTTTGATATAATATATATAAATAAAATGATTTATTTGATTGTTTGTTTGTTTGTACTAATTTCGTGATTAATAACTTATGATATGATTATATGAAGCATACCAACTATGATATAACGTTCGTAATTTCATATGTAACTTTATTAGAAATTTATGTGAAACTAAACTCATTACTATACTAAATGATGGAATCATAATTATATAAAAGGTATTCAAATCATATACACACTTAATATTATAATAATTTAATTATATTATATAAAAGGTAATTTTTATACAAATCCCATACATCGTACGGGAACTAAACTAGTATGCAGGAAAAAGAGATAGATATTGCCATTACTGTTTTTGTCATAGTAAGGCATAATAGTTTTCATAAGACTAAAATGTCTCGACATTTAGATTTTGTAAGGGTAATTTCCATTAGTTTGGTTATTAGCCATTTATCAGATCATTTGTACTTAGGCTTACTTAGGAACTCGATTATGTTGTAATGGGCTTATGTTAGTCCAGTAGAAGAATAGGCCCATATTTGTACCAGATGCCCTAGACGTAACCCGACCCGCTTGGAGGAAACCGGGGCTCCGTGTGTCTTCATAAAAGCTTGGGTATATAAGCTTCTAACCCTATTCTCTCTCCTCACTTCTTACTTGCTTCGTTACTGTTCATCTGAGAGGCGAGAGAGAGATCTGAGAGAGTTCTTGGAGGAGTTCAACGTTGGCTTGATTCTTCTTCTTCGCAGAAGAAAATATCTTGTTGTTGGTGTTCCAAGCTAGAAGACGGTGGTCTTAGCTAGTGAAGAAGCTCTGAGATCGCGGCCTCGGGTGCTCAGTGGGGACTAAGGTTTGGAGTCTTGTTGGTGACTGTTCAGGGGGTTTTTCTATCTCTTGCTTACTTCTTGTTTCTGTAGTTGTAAGCCATTGTGTAAAGATCTGTTGTATGCTCTTTGTAAGACCTTCACCTTTTACATAGTGGATTTGGCTTCCTATCTTGAGGCCACGGGGATGTAGGCTGAGACCGAACCTCGTTAACATTTCCCTGTGTTCATTACGATAACTTGTGTGTGTTCTTGATTTGATCTGTCACCAATCGATCTCACAGATTGGTATCAGATCCAGGTTCCCTTGTTTTGTGTCTCTCTGGATCTTGTGTAATCTTAGAAGTTCATTTCTAGGGATCTTTGTTGCTTTGATTGATTTCTGGTATCTTGCTTCCGCTCACATATTGTTGACTGATCATTTATTGTCTTGCTTGTAGTTCTGTCTAGGTCTTTTTTGTAGGATCTAGTCTATTTGCTTTGTAACTTGGGATAACTTGGTGATATTTTTATTACCAAGACTATCTGAGTAGTTACCTGAGGATTTCTTGGATTATTGTGTTAATTCAAGAATCACTGAAGTGCTATATCTTGTTTTGTCTGCTGAAAAGTGCTTTGATTAACTTGTGTGTTGATTCAGGTACCAATGACAAATAATAACATAAGGATGAAGCCATTCGATGGAACCACTGACTTTGCAATGTGGCAAGTGAAGATGACGGCCATATTGATCAAGGAAAAAGGTGTCCAAATCATGATCAGATTGTCTGATGATGTTGCTCGACAGGTGGTAAATTTCAAAACTACTAAATCTTTATGGGAAGGTTTAGAATCTCTTTACTTGACTAAGTTCATGCCCTCTAGGATATCATTACTGTGAAGATTATTTACCTATAAAATGGATTTGAATCTGACTTTGAATGATAACTTAGATATGTTTCTTAGGATGATTCAGGACTTAGAAAGATGTAATGAAAAAATTGAAGAGAATCACCAAGCTGTTATTCTTCTTAATGCCTTGCCTGCTCAGTTTGATAACTTTAAAGATGTCATTCAGTTTGGAAATAAATCCTTAACTAAGCATAAGATCATTGAGTCCTTAACTGAAAAGAATGAAACCCTAAAATTGTTTAAGGGTAAGAACTCTGACAAGAAAGTTGATTCTAAAGCTGAGGTGTTGATGGTTAATGGCAAAAATAAGAAGAATTTTAAGCAGTATAAGGATAAGAAGAAGGAACCCTTAGGATCTAATACTGGTAATGATAAGAAGAAAACTTGCTTCTATTGTAGCAAAGTAGGACATTTTATCAAAGATTGCCATAAAAAGAAAAAAGATGATGCCAATAAATCTGGAAATGATAACACTGTTGTTGTGTTTGAATCTGAGGAATACAATGATTGTAAATTACTAATGTGCTCTGATTCTCCTTTGGATGATGATTGGATACTTGATTCTGGATGTACCATGCATGCTACTCCTAATAAATCTTGCTTTAGCTCTCTTGTTGAATCTTATGGGGGTAAAGTGATGTTAGGTGATCATAGTGCTTTGATCATTAGAGGGATAGGTAATGTTCCCTTATGTATGCATGATGGTGTGGTTAGGACCTTACAGAATGTTAGGTGGGTACCTGACCTTAGGAGAAACTTGCTATCTGAGTAAGCTTTGGATGATCTTAAGTGTAGAATTGTAACTCAAAATGGAATAAGAGAAGTTATTAAAAATGAGACTACTCTTATAAAGGGAATTAAGAAAGGTGGCTTGTATCATGTTGTCATTTCACCTGAACTAAATCTCTCAAGTTTTGATAACAATCTTACTCTAGATCAAACCAAAGTGTGGCATAGCAGAATGGGGCAAATTGGTAATAAGGGCCTAAATCATTTACATAAGCTTGGTTTAATTGATAAAAAAAAAACCAGTGATTTGAGTTTCTGTGTAGACTGTATTTTTGGTAAATAGACTAATGATTCATTTGCTAGATCTTCCTTTGTTGCTAGTGCTCCTCTTGAGTATGTGCACTCTGACCTATGGGGTCCAACACAGGTAAGTACAACAGGAGGTAAGAGATACTTTATTTCTTTCATTGATCATTATTCTAGGAAAGTTTGGCTTTATTTGCTTAGAACTAAGGATGAGGCGTTTAATGCATTCAAAAACTGGAAAATAGCAGTAGAAACACAAACTGGTAAAAAGCTTAGATGTATTAGGACTGACAATGGTTTAGAGTTTTGCAATCATGAATTCAATGAATATTGTCACCAAATGGTAGTGAAGAGACACTTAACTGTGACTGGAACTCCTCAATAAAATGTTACTGCAGAAAGAATGAATAGAACATTGCTTGAGAAAACTAGATGCATGCTAATTAGCTCAAGAATGAAACATTCATTTTGGGGTGATGCAGTAATGACTACTGCTTATCTCATTAATAGGTCTCCTGCCTCTGTCATTAACTTTAAAACTCCACAAGAGATGTGGATGGGTAGAAAACCTAGTCTATCACACTTAAAAAGTTTTGGTTGCACAACTTACTCTCAAATTTCTCAAGGTAAGCTGAAACCTAGCTAGAGCCATCAAATGTGTGATGCTAGGATACCCAGAGGGTGTAAAAGGGTACAAGTTACTTGTTTTACAACCTCATGGCTTAAAAGTTATAGTGTCAAGAAGTGTTACCTTTAATGAAAAAGATTTTCATTTCAATAATAATCTAACTTCTGCTACCAAGGTGACAGGTACCTCAGAAGATGGTGATGGAGATGAAGCTCCATCAAGACATTTCTACACTCCCACCGAGCCACTGCCCCCAGATGAAGATGAATTTGACATTGGTCAGCTGTCCCTCAGTCAAAATGAGTCAAATGAAGGCACAAGTGAAGAAATGCCTAGCTCAAGGGAGACAGATGTCAATAGCTCAAGAGGGCAGGAAACAGAAAGTGGTGAAAGAAATTGTGCAAATAACAATGCACAACAATTAAGGGGAGGAGAAAACAGGGAAGAAACTTCTAACTCTTCTAGCCCTAATATTTTCAAGTCTTCTGATATGCATAATATGAATGACAATGTGGTTTCTGAACCTTTAACTGAAATGCATGACTTAGAAAATTATCAATTAGCTAGGGATAGAGTTCCTAGGGTTAGGATCCCTAATAAGAAGTTTGCTTCTTATAATGTTGAGCATGTTATCTTGGTTGTGGTTGGCCTAGTTGACTATGCCTTCATTACTGCAAATGTGATTGATAACTCCTACACCCCTGACACTTATGAGCAAGCCATGAAATGCAAAAATGCTAATCTATGGATAAAAGCTATGCATGAAGAAATTGAATCCATGAAAATTAATAAGACTTGGACCCTTGTCCCTAAACCAGACAAAGCCGAACTTATTGATTGTAAGTGGATTTACAAGATTAAAGATGGTAACAGTAAGATGGATCCACCTAGGTTTAAAGCTAGGTTAGTATCTAAGGGTTTCACCCAAAGAGAAGGGGTGGACTACAATGACATTTTTGCACCTGTTGTCAAGTATAAAACTATGAGATTATTACGTGCTATGTGTGCTGTGTTTGATTGGGAGTTAGAACAAATGGATGTTAAAACTGCATTTTTACATGGGGACTTAGATGAGACTATTTACATGAAACAGCGTAAGGGATTTACTGATGTGAAAAATCCTGATCATGCTTGCTTATTGAATAAATTTATCTATGGGTTGAAACAATCACCTAGACAATGGAACTTAAAATTTGATGCTTGCATGAGAAAACTGGGTTTTCATAGGAGCAGTTATGACACTTGCTTATATTTCAAGAATGTAAAGTCTATTTCTCCTGTGTATGTTCTGCTTTATGTGGATGACATTCTTATGATGAGTAATTCTAAAGTGACTATTTCTGGTGTTAAAAGAGATCTTAAAATGCATTTTGATATGAAAGATCTTGGTCCTGCCGAAATGATTCTTGGAGTTAGGATACTTAGGGATAGAAAGAAGAAAATGATGTGGTTATCTCAGAAAGACTACTTGAAAAAGGTCTTGGATAGATTTAACATGGAAAATTATAAACCTACTTCTATTCCCTTAGGAAGTCACTTAAAACTCAGTAAGGATAGTTTCCCCACCAGTCAAGAAGAAATTGATAAAATGTCTAGTGTACCCTATGATGTTGTTGTTGGTTCTATTATGTATGCTATGTTGTGTACCAGACCTGATCTGGCTTTTGTTGTGAGTGTTTTAAATAGATTCATGTCAAATCCTGGTGCTGATCACTGGACTGCTATGAAGTATACTATGAGATATATATGTGGTACCAAGGACTTAGGATTAGTGTTTTCTGAGCATACTAG
This sequence comes from Oxyria digyna, assembly GCA_029168935.1. Lineage (NCBI taxonomy): Eukaryota > Viridiplantae > Streptophyta > Magnoliopsida > Caryophyllales > Polygonaceae > Oxyria > Oxyria digyna. The sequence goes on along the minus strand of JAPVLV010000001.1, from coordinate 57,136,822 downwards.
TAGAGATGAGTTACATGGATTTGTAGATTCTGATTTTGCTAGTAATAGAGACACTAGGAAGTCTACTCCTTCTTATTTCTACACTTGGGCTGGAAACTGTATATCTTGGAAATCTCAACAACAGACTGTGGTTGCTTTATCCTCTACTGAAGCTGAGTATATTGCTGCTACTGAAGCAGCTAAAGAAGCCACTTGGTTGACAGGAATTTTGAATGAGATTCAGTCTGTTAATTATGTTCCTACTTTACACATTGATAGTCAAAGTGCTTTGTATTTGTGTAAGGATCTTCTGTATCATGAAAGATCCAAACATATATATGTGAGGCACCATTTCATTCGTGATAAAGTAGAGAAGAAGGAAATTGTAGTTAGTAAGATTAAGGGTGATCTTAATCCTGCTGATTATGGTACTAAAATTGTGACAGCTGATAAGTTTTCATTTTGCATGGATTATCTCCACATCTGGGATGTTCCATGATGAGTGTTGAAGTGTGCATTGGTCGACGATGGTTGGTAGTTGCAAATCTGCTCCTTTCTCAACAAATGGTTGTGTTCTACAGTTAGAGTTAGGCTTTGTAAAGGTGTTGGAAATTAAGCGGGCATATTGTAAGGGTAATTTCCACTAGTTTGGTTATTAGCCATTTATCAGATCATTTGTACTTAGGCTTACTTAGGAACTCGATTATGTTGTAATGGGGTTATGTTGGTCCAGTAGAAGAATAGGCCCATATCTGTACCAGATGCCCAAGACGTAACCCGATCGGCTTGGAGGAAACCGGGGCTCCGCGTGTCTTCACAGAAGCTTGGGTATATAAGCTTCTAACCCTATTCTCTCTCCTAACTTCTTACTTGCTTCGTCACTGTTCATCTGAGAGGCGAGAGAGAGATCTGAGAGAGTTCTTGGAGGAGTTCAACGTTGGCTTGATTCTTCTTCTTCGCCGAAGCAAATCTCTTTTTGTTGGTGTTCCAAGCTAGAAGACGGTGGTCTTGGCTAGTGGAGAAGCTCTGAGATCGCGGCCTCAGGTGCTCAGTCGGGGCTAGGGTTTGGAGTCTTGCTGGTGACTGTTCAGGGGTTTTTTCTATCTCTTGCTTACTTCTTGTTTCTATAGTTGTAAGTCTTTGTGTAAAGATCTGTTGTATGCTCTCTGTAAGACCTTCACCTTTTACATAGTGGATTTGGCTTCCTATCTTGAGGCCACGGGGATGTAGGCTGAGTCCGAACCTCGTTAACATTTCCCTGTGTTCATTACGATAACTTGTGTGTGTTCTTGATTTGATCAGTCACCAATCGATCTCACAGATTTGTTGATTGATAACATACTGTGTATGTGATAGGGCAATAAAGTGATTGTTAATGGTACAAAACATAGGCATGGTTAGAGAAGTACCAATAGTATGTCTTAGAATGATTTTATTGAAGTGATAAGTACAATAGGCAATTTGTTTTCCATGAGCATTATGTTTAAGTGGACTCTTGCACTTCCATAGCAGTATGGATTGAATTTCAAGTGTATGGGTAACCAAAGCAGTAGAAAGATAATGAGTTGAACTTGATTTTGGACTTGGGTGTAGTATAATAAGGAATAGAAAGATAATAAGTTGAACTTGATTCTCGACTTGGGTGTAGTATAATAAGGAAATAAAATTGCAAGAGCATCTATATTGGTGTTACTTAAAAATGAGTAACACTACTTATTTTTAAATTTATATTTCATCTAATTCATCTTGTGTTACTCAACCTTCACAATGGTGTTACTATCAATTTTGATTTGATAAGAAAAAGATATGAGTGGTGAGACCATTTATTATTTAAGTAGTTTTCTTTTATGTGAAAATATATTTTTGAGAAATTGTTGGGGACCACATGGCACAAATGTGCAATGTTATTGTCCGGCAGAGTAACAACAATTTGTTACTTCTCTCCACTCATCACCTCAATTCTATACAAAAATTTTGACTCTCTTTTTTCATTTTCTTTTTTTAAAATGATGTTTGTTATGTAGAATTACATGAATGGAGATGCTCTAAGCAACCTACCAGCAAATCAGAGTAAACATAAACTAACTACTGATCAGAATACTAAACCTTGAAATAAAAGACGAACATCTAACCCCATTAAGCTTGTCAGTACTAGTGTTAATCTTGGGAGTTACTCTAACCAAAAAGGAGCAACTACACATAACATTACTAAGCATGGTGGAATTTGTAACATTGGAGAGAACCTGCAACATGGTGGAGATAATCATTCAAACATCTTACCCTTTCCCTTCCCGTCTGTGGTCTTATGCTTTATGGTGCTAGAAGTAAGTGAGTCATCGGGAGAAGATGAATTTTCAGTTTGAGCTTGATTGTGATGAGCCAAGTCTTCAGAGGACCTTATGATGATAGAACCGAGTTTCCTGTTAATGGTGTTGTTGGAGGGAGCATTTATGGCAGATTGAAAAGAAGATTCTGCATAGTGCTCATTGATGAAAGCAAGATTAATCTTAGAAGGGTCAACCATGGTAGGGTTTATAGTAACCGAATTCATGAAAATAGGGTTTGGTTGGTGCAAAGTGGAGTGGTCAACAATCTGATGGTTAGAGGTAAAGAAGTTGGGTCTGTGTGTAGGTGGCCTATTCTGGAATAAGGGGACAAAAACCCTTGGGTTGGTATACTGCGGGTGAGCCTCCCCATCCTAATCTGGGGAATGGGATTGTAAGCAGGGCGAGAGACCCTCGTGTTGAGCACCGCCAGAAACCCCAGGTGAAGGAGCGATCCAGTTTCTTCAAAGGCTTGCATCCCATTTGAAATCCTGGAGTTCAGCCCACCAGTGGTATGTCATCATTTGGGTGATTCCTAATAGAGCAGTCCTCATAAGTGTGGAGGAGGGATGTGCAACAGCCACAACCTTCAGAAAACCCTTCATACCATACCTTGTGGGTAAGGATTGATCAATTATAGCGGCGAAACTGGATGAATTCTTCAAGCTCGAACCTTGTACCTACATGTGTTAATAAGAGCCCTAGCATATTTTTGATGTGATCTATACCTGCGAATATCATCCACTTTCAGAAGAATACCCAAGTTGTTCCTTTGCAGTATATGGGTAAAACCCTCAACATTTGCCATATAGAACGGTAGAAGGGGAATCCGGATCCAATTGTTGAAAATGCAGATTGAAATCAAGGGATAAGGTCTTACCACAATGAGTTTCCCACTCAGTCTATATGGTCTATTGACGTAAATTATGTCTCTATCTTCTCGGTTAGAGAAAGCGAAGATCGTCCAGTTGTTGCCAATATGGTAGAACTGAGTATCCCCTTCAAAGGCTTCCAAACATTTTTTTATCTTGTTTACCACATTGATCTAGTCAGGGGGCATTAGCGGTTCGAATTACAAGACCAATAGTATATGAGTATCAAATATACAAAACCGTTCAGTAATTAAAACTCTAAACCTAAACCCTACCAAAATTAGATGCAAAGTGAAAAAAGATAAAGGAATTCCAACCAAATTTACAGAAAAATGAGTGTGTACAAATCCAAACATATTTTATTACTTTCTAACCCAATTCATCAAATTCGGACAACCATAAACAACTTTTGTTTATTTGTTAAAAAAACCATAAACATCTTTTTCCTGCTGATTGGGTTAGATTTGCAGAACATGGAATGAAACAGAAATTGAAAGAAACGAAGATTGATGTGAGAGAAAGATAATACCCAAGTAGGGTTGCCTGATGTGTTATTGATAGTATATATAGGATTACAATATTGAGTAAAAGGAATAAAAGATAATTACAATAAAGGAAAATAAATATCCTATTCTAACAGTCCCCCGCAGTCGAAGCCGGAGGATCACGAAAGCAGAGGCTGTATCTGAAATCCAAAAAAAGAGGCGAAGGCAACCCTTTTGTCATGATATCTGCAAACTGACTTGTTGTGGGAACATGAAAGACACGAGCTTGACCCAAAGAAACCTTTTCTCGCACAAAATGAATGTCAATCTCTATGTGCTTAGTGCGTTGGTGCTGAACAGGGTTAGACGCCATGTAGATAGAGCTGACATTTTCGCAAAACACGATCGTGGCAAGTCTCGTTGGCGCATTAAGTTCTTGCAGCAAGCTTCGAATCCAGCAAGATTCAGCAATGGCATTAGCCACGGCCCTATACTCAGCCTCGGCGCTTGAACGAGAGATTGTCGGTTGGCGGTTTGAGGACCAGGATATCAGATTTGGGCCAAGGAACATGCAAAAACCTGATGTGGATCGACGAGAGTCCGGGCAGCCAGCCCAGTCAGCATCCGAGTACACTGTATATTGGTCGGACTGATCTGCAGTGATACTTAAGCCAAGAGATGTTGTTCCTTTGACGTACCTGAGAATTCGTTTCATGGCAAGAAGATGTTCTTCTCTCGGATCATGCATATGAAGGCAACATTGTTGGACGGCGTAGCTGATATCGGGGCGGGTGAATGTCACATATTGAAGAGCACCGGAAATGGATCGGTACTCAGTGGGATCAGACACTCGAGGCCCTGCAGACGAGCTAAGCTTTGCATTCATGTGGCGTAATTGGTATGCAAGAAAACATACCGTATCGGCGAAGAATATCAGTGGCGTAATTTTCTTGGCTGAGGTGAAGGCCGTACTTGGTATGCTTGACGGTGACTCCCAGGAAATGGTGAAATTGACCAAGGTCAGACATTGCAAATTCAGAACTGAGGGCCACAATGACTTTGCGCAAAAGCGGTGGTGATGAGGCAGTCAGGATAATGTCGTCCACATAGACGAGAAGATGAGTTTGATTGCCACCAGAGTTATACACAAATAAAGATGTATCGGACCGACAACTTTTGAAGCCGAGGCGAGTGATGTACGTGGCAAAGCGGTGATACCACGCACGCGGAGCTTGCTTCAATCCATACAATGCACTTTTGACGAGAAGGCAATCCGAGGGTGATGGGATTGGTGAGGTGGGTGACTGGAAGATATGGGAGAGGTATCGTGGGATTTGTTTGATGTGGTGGGGCCCTGTGATAAAGTGGGGGAAGGAATTGAATTAGGGCCGGCTTGTGTAAAAAGTGGAGGGAAATGGTCTTGTTCGGTTATCCTATTATTATCTGATTCGGGTGATGAATATTTATTTTGGAAAGGAAACACTTGTTCATTGAAAATGACATGACGAGAAACTATTACCTTATGATTTTCCAGATCAAGATAGCGATATCCTTTATGGTGCGTTGCATAGCCAAGAAAAACGCAAGGTTTGGTGCGGGGTTCGAGCTTGTGTTTTGTGGTGGCGGTGAGATTTGGATAACAAAGGCAACCGAAAACCGGAAGATGATCGTATTTAGGCTGTCGTTTGTGGAGTGATTCGAATGGGGTCCGCATGTTTTGTGTGGTGGTGGGAGTGAGGTTGAGTAAATGAGTTGCTGTATTTAGAGATTCAACCCAGAATTTTGGTGGAAGATGACTATGAAATAGGAGGGAGCGTATTGCATTTCTGATGGTTCGAATCATTCGTTCAGCTTTACCATTTTGGTGGGATGTGTGTGGGCATGAGAAACGAAATGAAGTACCCTTTGTAGTGAAGAATGTGTTGAGTTCATTATTGTCAAACTCTCGTCCATGATCGCATTGAACTTGTTTAATTGTGGTGGTGAATTGTGTTTGAACATATGTATGAAAGTGTTCAGTGTGTTTGATGTTTCTGATTTGTATTTGAGAGGAAAAGTCCAAATAAATTGAGAATAATCATCAACAATAACCAGAAAATATTTGAAACCACTAACATTGAATATGGGTGAAGTCCACAAGTCACAATGAATAAGATCAAATGGATGTATAGAAATAGAACTAGAAGAAATAATGGGTGAACCGTCAGAGCATTCATTGCATTCACGAGGCTTTGTCGATCCCAAGACGACACTGATTGCTGCGAGAAAAGGGCTTGTTGAGGAGGCGCAAGTCTTGGTCCAAGAATGCCTTGATTGTTCCAAGGTTGTTTCCAGTCGTTATTTTCATTCAACAAATTCCAAAGTTGTTGTTGGAGATTACCTCGGCCATATCCGCATTCACGAAAACGTCCCCCGCTACGAGGACGACGATTGCTTCGTCCATTGTTGTAGTTGTGTTGCCGCTGATGGCTTGGCGAGGCTGTAGGCGGCGGGTTTTTGGAGGATTGGTTGGAGCTGCCACCAGAGAAGGGCGGACGAGGATCAGCAGCGCCGGCGGACGCAGTCAGCGCGCTCGTTGGAGGAGCCATGTTGGCTCGGCACGTCTCTTCAAGGATGAGAGAGCTTCGAACTTCTTGGAAGGTAGGAAATGGCTTTTGAAATTGAATCAAACTTCTAATGTTGGAGAAGGATTCATTAAGACCGTTGATTGTCTATAAGGCAAGGTTTTCGTCACTCACCGGATTGTCGACGTCGGCGAGGCCATCAGCGAGGGCCTTAAGCTGCATCCAATAGTCGTTGATCGACATGGAGCCTTGACGAAGGCCGCGAAACTCAGATTCGAGTTGGATGGCGCGAGCCTTTTTGTTATCTCGAAAGAGATTTTCAATGGCAGTCCAAACTTGAAGAGCAGAATCATTGTTCTGCATAATCAGGGCGCAGATTTCTTCAGTAATGGTAGGATATATCCAAGACAGAACGGTAAAGTCAAGGAGAGCCCAACTTTCATCATTGAAAGGGGGAGAGTGATACGCTGCACTTTGTATAGCGTAACTAGGGATTATTACATTGATTTAGGAGTATTATTATAAGTGTTTCGAGTCATTGTTATGTTCTGAGATATTTATTAAGAAGTGAAGAAATAGAGATCAGAACCGAATAAGAGTTGAAGACTTGAAGAAATCACCGACGGCGATCGCCATGGATAAGCGGCGATCGCGGTGGAGCAACAGAGAGGAGCCGAGTGGATATTATTAAGTCCGCGATCGCGGATTGATTAGTGGCGATCGCGGGTAGGTTGCTGTTGGAATGCTGAGCAGATGGGCCGGCCCATGAAGAAGCATGCAGCTGGTTATGTTAGCGGGCCATGAAAGGAGAAGGCCCGTTGCACAAGAAGCCCACGAGAGGAAGCAGCCCATGACAAATTGAAGAAAGGAGCGGACCGCATGGATTAACGAGATGCTGCTGATGCAGCACTGACGCGAGGATGATGTTATCACAAGAAGATTTGCGTGATTCTGCTGTGCTTTGACGGACTGGGCTTTCTTTGTTGGACTGGGCCGAATTTGTGGAAGCAAGCAGCTGAATAATTTGGAGTCACCGCCAACATTCTTTCCGAGATAATCTTGTTTCTATTATCTTGTTCTTGTTTTATTTCTTTTAGTTTATTTCCTTATTTCCTTAGTTTGTTTTAGAATTATCTTTTACCATATATTTTTAGGGTTAGTCTCTATTTAAGAACCCTAGTTCTTTCTTTCTTTCATCATCTTTTCCATCAGACAATTTAGTTCTGCAACCATGAGCAGGAACTAATCTCCATTGTTTTACTTAGCGGTTGAAACCTTCAGTTATTAAGTTGTGAGATTTCTAAACTCTTGTTCTTTTCCTATGGGTTTGTATTAATTCTCTTGTTCTTCATCTATTGATTTCTATTAGTTTTGCTAGCTTGATCACCTAGTTTGATTGATAGTTTTCTATTGCTAGACTAGGAATATACGGTGGAATTCCTTGTCATTGTAGCGCTCATATCTGCATGATTTGGTAGTTGATTGCTTTTATGAAAGAGAATTGATTGCATGTTAATACTTGACGGTTGTAAGTTATTGCATGCATCCTTATGATTCTTGTGCCCTTTGCTGCTATTTCATCTAATCTTGAGAGGTTTCCCTGATTGTTGAATAGTAAGTATTATCAGGAGCGGTTGGCCTGCTGATATATTAAAGATTGGAATAGGAACATTCCCTAGGATTGAATAGAACTTGAGATAAATCTATGATCAACTTAATTGACTGTTGTGTGGATACTTGCTAGGTGAAACCCCTTCTCATCATATTCTCACCCAAACTCCCTTTGCTTGATACTTGTTACTTTTGTGTTTCATACAATCAAAATCCCCCTGGTTACTTGTTACTTGTTTACTAGTTGATATTTCACTTGACTGCATTGATTTGGTGTTTTGATTCCCTTGGGTTCGACCTCTACTTACTTGCTATACTCAAGTTAGTGTTTAGGGTTTTCTTTGATTTGGCACTACGACTTTAGCCTCATCAAATTTGGCGCCGTTGCCGGGGAATTGAAATTTTTCTGATTCTGTGTTAATTGTGAAATTATCAACTGTTTGGTGTGAACCTTTATGGTTCAGACCCGTGCTACTGATTCATCTCTTGTTGCCTTTGACCCAGAGATTAAAAGGACGTTCCTTCGGAACAAAAGAGCAGCTCTGAACCAAGATAACGAGATGGGTGATCGACATGGACCGCCATTGCCTACTATGAGGCAACTCACTGCCCCAGACATAAATCAACAACCTTTGGCAGTGAGGTTTCCTGAGATTGAAGAAGGTGTGAATTTTGAATTAAAAGCTGGTTTAATTCATGAGCTACCACACTTCCATGGCTTAGCAGGAGAAGATCCCAACAAACACTTGGCTTAATTCCATACCATATGTTCTAGTATGAAGCCAAGAGGTGTTAGTGAGGAGCAGGTCATGCTGAGAGCTTTTGGATTTACTCTGAAAAACGCTGCAAATGATTGGCTCTATTATCAAGCTCCGGGGAGTATTGATACCTGGGCTAAGATGAAGAAAGTCTTCTTGGAGAAATATTTTTCAGCCACAAAACTGAGAAGTTTGAAGAAGGAAATCACAACCATTCAACAACATTCATTTGAGAGTCTCTATGAGTATTTTGAGAGATTCAAGAAGCTTTGCTCAAGCTGCCCATTCCATAGTTATACTGACCATGATCTTCTTATGTACTTATTCAGTGAGTTGATTGATGAGGATCGTCGAATGGTAAACGCATCTTGTGGAGGTAATTTTCTGAAACTAACTATACCTCAGGCCACTGAAATGTTTGAAGAGCTAGCTGAGAGTTCAAGGCAGTTTAGCAGTAGACAGGGATCCCACTCAGTCAAAGCAATTAATTCAGATCAATTACAGACTGACATGAATGAGTTGAAAGAGATGGTAAGGGCTTTGATGCTGAAAAATGCTTCCCTTCATGATCCCAATGCTGAGGTAAACGCTGTTGGTGGATGGCAACCAAGGCCAAGGTATGACTCTTCTAATATTAATTATCAGCAACCTAGACCTCATAATTCTATGACTGCTGAAGATATGATCAAGTCCTTAGCTCAGACTGTGATGCAACAAAACGCTAAGACGGAATCAAGCATCTAAAATCTTGAAAATCAGTTAAGACAGATTGCTCAAGCTATGAGTAAATTAGAGGCCAGGGAACCAGTAAGAAACCCGAGAGAGAACGTCAGTGCAGTGTTCTTGAGGAGCAGAAAAACTTTAAATGATTGTTCTGTGCCAAAACCGCGATCGCCAGATCTGAGTGGCGATCGCCATGAGATTACAGAGAGCAAGACAGGGTCTGCATCGCGACCGCGATCGCCATTCCATTCCAGAGGCTGAGGTGAAACATTATTCGCGACCGCGATCGCCGAGAGTTGATGACTATGTTCGCCCGAATTTTCCACCTCTATTCTCTCAGAAGCCTGTTGCTCCCTTTCCTGAGGCATTGAAGGATACTCGAAGGCTGGAGAACGACAACGAAATCTTCGAAACCTTTAGTAGGTGTGAGGTAAACATTCCTTTGCTCAAACTTGTTAAGAGTATTCCTAGATTTGCTAAGTTTTTGAAAGAAGTTTGCACTATCAAGAGAAATCAAAAACTGAAAGGAAAGAAGAAAGTTGAAATAAGTGAACAAGTTTCTGCAGTGTTTCAAAAACGCATGCCTAAGAAATGTGGTGATCCAGGAATATTTAGCATTCCATGTGTGATTGGTGAAACTAAATTTGACAAAGCCATGCTAGATTTAGGTGCATCAATCAATGTTTTGCCTTACTCTTTGTATGAATCACTAGGCTTAGGACCCTTGCATAAAACAGGAACTGTTATTCAACTTGCTGATAGGTCTACTGTGTACCCGAAAGGGGTTGTTGAGGATGTTCTTGTTATGGTTGGTGATCTGATTTTTCCTGCTGATTTCTTTGTGTTGGATATGGAGCATGCTAATAATGTCACACCTATACTGTTAGGTAGACCTTTTATGAAAACAGCACAAACGAAAATTGATGTTAATAGTGGGACTCTCTCTATGGAGTTTGATGTGGATAAGGTAGAATATAATATATATGATATGGATCCCATTGATAAGAATTCTCTATGTGTTATTGATGTGATTAATCCTACTTGTAAGGATTAATTGCAACCTGTTTTAGAGAATCTCTTAGAACCCCCCAAAGTAGATATTGTTTTGTCTACTAACATGCAGGAGTGTCAGGCTAAGTCAGAGCCTAAAGGTAAGCTCTCTTCACATTCTTTGGGCAATCGCCCTTCATTACTAACCTCGCCAGGCCAGATACCATTGATGTCTAGTGTGCAGGCACTTGACATTGAGCTTAAACAGCCGCCTGATACGGTCAAGGAGGAAAAAGTGAATGAAACCACCTTCATTGCTAAAGACAAGGTGGTCAAGGTAAGAGAGACGAGATTTAAGGCGTTCCATGAGTGGTTCAAGAGGGAATTCAGACAAGAGACTGTTTTTACAAAGCCAAATGGCGTTAGTTAAATCTCTTGAGTTTCATGTCGAGCCACGACATAAAATAAGGCGCTACTCGGGAGGCAACCCGAGGTTTGAAACTGTTCTTATTTGTTTTTGTTCGGTTTAATTTTCTTTTTAGTTTTTCTATGGACAGGAGGAAATCACCGAAGCTTAGGGTCAGCTACATTCAGTAGCCAATTTCGATGTAAGTCTTCTCTCACGTCTAAAAAAAAAAAAATCCGAAAATCATTCTGAGAAAAAAATAATATATCGGATTAAAAAAAAAAAAAATAGAGTGCAGAAAACAATATGAGAGAAAAGAAAGTAAGGAGCTGTATTACATCAAGTTTGGTTTCATCAGTACTATCATTCTAGATCTACATTCGCTGGAGCTTAGCTTGTTGGTGACCATGTTCTTTGCAAGGAGTTGATTTGTTTGGTCACTTTCTACATTGGAGGTATTCTTTCTTTTGCTTTAGATGAGCTGTGCATTATTGGATTACATTTAGTACTCATCTAGTTTCTCATTCTACCATACTTTGAGTTTTATTGGAGGAAGGTCATCCGACCTTGTATGTGAGTCTTCTGTCTCCTTCCCTGGGTTCGTTTTTATGTCTTCCATTTCATTGAGGACAATGCAATGTTTAAGTATGGGGGAGGAGAATGTATTCACATGTAATTATTTGGGTGTTGGTTGTATCTGCATGAGCTTATTGAATATATATATTGTATGAAAAAGCCACAAAAATTGAAAAAAGGCATACAAAATCCTTGGATAGCAAGATCTATGCAATAGGAAGGTGGCTTGACCGGCATTAGGCTGGGGCAAAAATAAGTCTTGAGAGATGTGAGTTTGTGAGCCTGGAACAATTATTGAGTGGTTGGGATGAAAACCCGAAAGGGCGCCCAAGCAAGATGAGTGTCAAAACAAAAAAAATTGAGTGTTTTAGGATCATTATCATCTTGGCGTTATAGTGACATAAGAAGGAGGCGTATAGGAGGATTCCGGTAGGCCACTTGGAGGAATAAGGTGTAGTTCTGGGTATGTACTTATTTTATCACATTGTTCTTGATGTTGGGTTTTGTGTGTTTTGGAGGAGTTCATTGAGTATGTAATCACTAGGAGATATTCTTGTACTTCCTGAGGCTTTGAGTATTTTATTGTATGGGTAGCTTTTCTGTAAGTTACTCGGGACGAGTAAAAGTCTAAGTATTGGGTATTTGATACGCTGCACTTTGTATAGCGTAACTATGGATTATTACATTGATTTAGGAGTATTATTATATGTGTTTCGAGTCATTGTTATGTTCTGAGATATTTATTAAGAAGTGAAGAAATAGAGATCAGAACCGAATAAGAGTTGAAGACTTGAAGAAATCACCGACGGCGATCGCCATGGATAAGCGGCGATCGCGGTGGAGCAACAGAGAGGAGCCGAGTGGATTTTATTAAGTCTGCGATCGCGGATTGATTAGTGGCGATCGCGGGTAGGTTGTTGTTGGAATGCTGAGCAGATGGGCCGGCCCATGAAGAAGCATGCAGCTGGTTATGTTAGCGGGCCATGAAAGGAGAAGGCCCGTTGCACAAGAAGCCCACGAGAGGAAGCAGCCCATGACAAATTGAAGAAAGGAGCGGACCGCATGGATTAACGAGATGCTGCTGATGCAGCACTGACGCGAGGATGATGTTATCACAAGAAGATTTGCGTGATTCTGCTGTGCTTTGACGGACTGGGCTTGCTTTGTTGGACTGGGCCGAATTTGTGGAAGCAAGCAGCTGAATAATTTGGAGTCACCGCCAACATTCTTTCCGAGATAATCTTGTTTCTATTATCTTGTTCTTGTTTTATTTCTTTTAGTTTATTTCCTTATTTCCTTAGTTTGTTTTAGAATTATCTTTTACCATATATTTTTAGGGTTAGTCTCTATTTAAGAACCCTAGTTCTTTCTTTCTTTCATCATCTTTTCCATCAGACAATTTAGTTCTGCAACCATGAGCAGGAACTAATCTCCATTGTTTTACTTAGCGGTTGAAACCTTCAGTTATTAAGTTGTGAGATTTCTAAACTCTTGTTCTTTTCCTATGGGTTTGTATTAATTCTCTTGTTCTTCATCTATTGATTTCTATTAGTTTTGCTAGCTTGATCACCTAGTTTGATTGATAGTTTTCTATTGCTAGACTAGGAATATACGGTGGAATTCCTTGTCATTGTAGCGCTCATATCTGCATGATTTGGTAGTTGATTTCTTTTATGAAAGAGAATTGATTGCATGTTAATACTTGACGGTTGTAAGTTATTTCATGCAACCTTATGATTCTTGTGCCCTTTGCTGCTATTTTATCTAATCTTGAGAGGTTTCCCTGATTGTTGAATAGTAAGTATTATCAGGACCGGTTGGCCTGCTGATATATTAAAGATTGGAATAGGAACATTCCCTAGGATTGAATAGAACTTGAGATAAATCTATGATCAACTTAATTGACTGTTGTGTGGATACTTGCTAGGTGAAACCCCTTCTCATCATATTCTCACCCAAACTCCCTTTGCTTGATACTTGTTACTTTTGTGTTTCATACAATCAAAATCCCCATGGTTACTTGTTACTTGTTTACTAGTTGATATTTCACTTGACTGCATTGATTTGGTATTTTGATTCCCTTGAGTTCGACCTCTACTTACTTGCTATACTCTAGTTAGTGTTTAGGATTTTCTTTGATTTGGCACTACGACTTTAGCCTCATCAGAGAGCCATCAACATGGGAGAGGAGATTGAATTTCCCAAGTGTGGTAAGAAACACATGGCGCCAGAGAGTGTAGTTAGGGGGTTTGTTTTTTAGAGTAACACGAATGTGATTGGTGATGAGTCCAACATGGAGTGCTGGTTGGACAGCAATGGCAGACGGGGAGAGAGAAAGATAATACCCAAGTAGGTAGGGTTGCCTGATGTGTTATTGATAGTATATATAGGATTACAATATTGAGTAAAAGGAATAAAAGATAATTACAATAAAGGAAAATAAATATCATATTCTAACAATTGAACTGAATTGACAGTCCAAACCTCTATATTCACGCAGTGGTTTACAAAACCCATTTTTCAGTTTAAAAATCTAAAATATTCTGCAGATATTTTACTGCATGTTCTCAATGTGATTTCCATAATCTAATAAGCATAAATAAATGCATATGATTTAAAATACCTTCAATTTTGAATAAAGATATCTGCCAAAATAGAAAACTTCAATCAATCAAAAATTGAGTATCAACAAATTAAGAATGGTTAGCATCATAAAATTTCGGAAAAAAGTTTTTAAAAAAAATGTCAGCAGAAATGCTGAGATGTAAGATGTTTACCGTATAATTGTTGTAAGAAAGGATTAGAAAATAAGATATTTTTTAACTGAAGTGTGTCGTGATGAATGAGAAATCTTGAGATGAAAATGGGTTGAAATAGGAAGAAGATGATCTCCCTGATTTTATGGCTCAGTTGCATGCATTGGCCAATTTGGCCGGCTGCATGCCTCGGTACTTTCTCACGAGGGTTGAAGAATTAAAAGAGGAAAATAATATCACTATATACAAAATACTCCATTGGTCAAAACTGAATCACATGGATTCAAATATCAGCCGTTTGATTTGAAGGATGGTTAAACTTAGACTTGAATAAAAATGAGTGTATCCTTACCAGCTTAATATGATTTACGTGTCTTATTTTCAAATTTTCCATCACCATGCGTGGGAAATTCCATATTATTCGTATGAAAATTGTATATTCTTTTAACCGAGTTCGTCAAAAAAATAAGATTAACTTTTTTCTTATTAAGATTAACTTTTTTCGTATAAAGACTATTTATAAAAATATATCTTATTTCATGAAAATTGTATATCCTTTTAACCGAGTTCGTCAAAAAATTCTGTTTTTCCTTCGTTAGCTTGACTTAATATTTATTATCGAAAATAATCCTAATTTTATCGTAAGAATATATATTAACCTTCAACATATTATTTATTCTCAATAAAATAGCTTGTATATTTGTTGTTGAAAGGAATGATAATTTTTTAAGATTTATTTGTTAATATAATTATCCAATCTATTAATAATTGAAATTAACGATAAAAAATAATAATTGTGTAACAAACTAAGTCTAGAATCACTCTAAGAGCTCTAAAAGAGTTAGCTTTAATATATAAGATAGATTGACATATATACCCTGTCGTATATTTAACACATTTAGTATGATAGGAAAGGTTCCGATGAGAACAAAGCTTAATGTAGAAAATACGAAATTTTCGCGTTCAAAGATAACCAGTTAACGTTCATAGTTTGAGCGGTAATATTCATAATCTGACGATAAAAATTTTTGCGTCCATTTTCAGAAAAAAAATTAAATCAAAGTTCGCAATAATTATAAATATGTCACCGCGTCCTCACTGAATACGTTCAAAAAAAAATTATGGCTCAGATTATGAACATTATCATCCAGAATATGAACATTGACATGTAATCTTTGAACGCGATCTGTTCCTTTTTCCTATGTTAAGAGCTATTTGCACCAGAACTTTGAAAATGAAGTTTTTTCGTTCACAGATAACAAGCGAATGTTCATAGTTTGAGCGATAATGTTCATAATCTGGACGATAAAAGTTTTTGAGGCAGTTTGAGAGAAAAAAAACAAAGTTTGTAGTTATTACAATTATGCCACCGCGTCCCTCAATGAAAATGTTCAAGAAAATTTATGGCCTAGATTACGAACATTATCATCCAGAATATGAACATTGACGTGTAATATGTGAACGCGATCTGTTCATTTTTCATACGTTAAGAGTTATTTGCACCAGAACTTACACTTTTTCGAAAATAATCTCTTTATAACTACTAAAGCAAAACACATTTCTCCAATTCTAGCTATGCCACGTGGTATACTCTTCATTCAGGTCATCCATTTGTCGTCATTCCATTGGTCACGGACTCACGGTTGTTTACTATTTATTGTAATTTTCTTAAAAAAATTGATTAAATTTGGATAATCATGTGCAAAAATATCACAAAAAGACTGCTTAAGATCTTTCAGATTACAAAAAGATTTTTATGTGTTAATTTTTTAGATTTTGACCTCTCAATATCCGATTATGTTATTTTTCAAATTTATAAATTTAGTTTTATGATATGACATATCAAAAAAAAGATTGATTTCTTAATATATAAAAGAAAAGATTTTATTTTTGTGTTATGGTAGTGTTTTATATTATATAATTTTATATATGTTGAAATCAATTTATTTAAATTTGTTAAAAATTGACCTATGATAATGTAATCAAATAATATTTTTGGTATAAAAATTCATTTGTATTCGTTGTTTATTATATTTAAAATTTTAAAACTTAATTATATATCAATACCATTTTAAGATATCAACTTATTTTCATACGTTTGTCCACAAATTGACCTATGATAATGTACTCAATAGAATGTATTTTGTGAGAATAAACGGCAAGCCACTTAAAAAAGGGACTATTTGACTAATTGATGTGCTTAACAACAAGTTATTCGACTATCTGACTGCAGAAGGCATACCTTAAGAGTCATGTAGCCACAACTAAGAAAATATCTTCCCTCCCTTGCAAATTTAATACTTGAAACAGAGGCAATGATCTCTGTAAAATATGAGCAATGTTCACCTATTGTATTTGAAGAAATAATATGAGAGCAAGAGGTTACAGTCACGTGCATTGTTTCTTGCTTTCAACATAAAGAATTCCAATTTACCGATGACATTGTTGTGAACTTTTCCAAGTTGGAGAGGAATAACCACATAATCTCTTGTATAAAAATTCATAAAGTATATATCATTTTACTCCATCCGTCCCTTCAAGTTAGTCTCATTGTGTACTTTGCGCTTGAATTAAGGCAAGTCTAATCAAAATAAGAGTGTAAGTAATTGCACGTTAAATCATAAAATCCAACCAATGAGAAATTTATTAGATGAAAAAGGTGTTAGATTATTTAATCTAATAATATTATGTGGGATTACATATTATAAGACAATCATATTATAAGGCTAATTATTAGTTGGCTTAATTAAGTGATTCAATTAAGAAAAGTCTTAGACTTTTTATAAGCGGTATGAGCCCAATGGATGGATACCGGATTTGGCCTAATAGGCTTAATGAGATTCTATTAGGTCAGATATATAAAGAAAATTAGGTTATGGTACATCAAATCGTTCAGCAGCCTCCATTATCTCTTCTCATCAGAGAGAAGGCAAAACCCTAAAGCACTAAAATGATTTGATTGAGGAAGACGATGTACCTACGGTTCTCGTTCGTAGTTCTGCATAAAGGTTCAATTACCGTCATTGATCCAGGTATGTCCTAAAGATGTTCTTAATAATTCCAGCATGATTAATCTTGACATTTTAAGTTCTTAGGGGATTAATTTCCAACAAGTGGTATCAGAGTCACAATCATGTTAAATTGTTAGATCTAATTCAGTATTTGATCGTGTGTGTTCGATTGAATTCATACCTTAATAATCGGATTAACTGCTAAGTTCACCGTTTCGTTTGATTCTGCATCTGTGCCAGATATATTCATTATGTTGTGCCGGCATGATTTGAGGCTGAAAAGTCAAATGTTCTTGTTACTGTGTTGAACGATTTCGTATTTTTATTTATATGAATGTATAATTTATGTGTATGCAGTGGTTCCGTGAACTGTTTTTTGAGCGATGATGTCGCATGTGTCCTGTGTGGTGAATTGGTGCTATATAATATCGGTGAATAGTCAGGTTTTGCTCTTGTTATTATATACAATTTGTCATCGCACTGAAGAGGTATATATCATGATGTATTATTTACATATTGATGATCTATATATTTGATGATACAAAGACATTGGTTGTGCATACTCATACTAATTTATGTAGTCTTGGGCGTAGAGTTTCAAATTGATTGAAACTTGATATCATTCGCTGTATAGTAGGTATATATATGCATGTCCTAATTATATTAGGTTATTTAATTTTAAGGGTGTATATGTATACTGCGATGAGGATTAAGTCGTTTATAGCATGTGTAATTTTAAGTGCTTTAGTTGAAGTTATATCTGTATGTTTTGATGAGTCTTGAGTTGATTTATATCATGTATGATATTAGGTATACGATTATACATGATGTAATTATAAGGTATATTAAAGTGATATCATAAAGGGTTATATGTATAATTATGTAATCTTAAGATTAAGTTATACTTAACTATAAAAGTTTAGACTATTTTGATTAAATTAATATGCTGCCAAAGTAGCCTCATGTAGATTAATTTTGTTTAATTTTATAAAGTATAGTTTGTGTGTTCTTATTTATGCGGATATTAATCGGCCCAAAGGAAGGTTAATGTTTGGCCATGTATGAATACACATGCGATAATAAACATTAATAATTGTATAGATATTGTCCATGTGAATAATAGTCGGTCCAAAGAAAGACTATTATTTGACAGGATATATTATTGTTGTTTGATTATTGCATTGAGAGTACCACTTGCAATTGATGTCAAGTTGTGCTCGGTATCTTGCTTAAGATTATATAATTCTAATGAAGGACTTCATCCATGTGAATGATAGTCGGTCCAAAGAAAGACTATTGTTTGACAGGATAAAGTCTTACAAGATTTACTAGAGAGTTGGTTATTTGTAATGTTTTCATTATGAAATTTCAGGGAAACATAATAAGGTATAATGTTATTGTGAACCGTAATTTCCCATTTATTTTCTATTTGTCAATTCGGGTCATTAGCTCATTTGGGTTTTGACTTTTTTGAAGTATGACAGTGATGTGTTTCACAAAGGCTAGTTCAATTATATACTATACTTTTCATTTGATGGGCGACATGCTCATATTTGGTATTTGAATTGTATTAAGGATATTGAAAATTTAATTTTCTAAGGTTTTGAACTGCTGAAGTTTCGTATTATATCCTTGTACATTAGGCTTCTGATATACGTTTTGTATACAAGTATATAATTACTTTGGTTTCATGAAACACGTATATATTGCATTGTACAAGTTTAACATTTAAGTGAGAGAACTAGCACCTGACGTCGCCAAAGTGACCTCTCTTGTTGCAGTTGTCCATAAGGTATGTTAAATGTAACGTGTATGTCCATGCAAGTATTAATCAACCCAAAAGTAGTTTAGTACCTGTCCGGATTTCACATGTAAGTGTAAAGGTGAACGTGTGACAATTATAAGGATATGCATATGAATAGTAAATTGGTCCTAAGATCGATTTGTTATTTAATATGAATTATTGTCAATGTTTGATCATTACATCAAGAGTATCACTAGCAATTGATGTTACTGTCCAAAGACTTGATATTAATGTTGCACTTGATATCTTGAGATGAGAATTTGTATAATTGCTTTCAAGTTCACTTTATTGGTTTGGTTTACGATTCAAGTTACTGGCTGTATTACTCTCAATTTAGTAATTCTTGTGGGTGTATCTGCAATTTTAAGCTGACTTTCAATCATTGAGTATGCCAACTATAAGAGATTGAAAGATAAAGTCCATTATTTTATTTTATTTTGGTTGTGTAGATCTTGATATTGTATTAAGGATAGAGCTAACTCTTCTCCTTGAGATTCCGATATTTCGAAAGAAAGACGGATAATGAGATGTGGAAACGTTCTAATTGTGTAGGTCATATGATCAAACTTAACACCATTCAGATACATTTTAGAGGTAAAAAAGATATTGAAGTCTCATAAATGTTTTGATTGAGATTAAAGAATGTTTTGCCATAAGATGAAGGCAAAGATACATAAAGCCTCATAAGGTTGCCTCTAAAGAAAACGGTAAATTAAAGAAAACTAAGGTTACCAAAATAAAGTCTATTGAAGGTTCAAAGTAAAGGAAGCAAAATAAGGTTACAAGGTTTGCTTCATTTGTATAAAGGTTTTGGACATGAGGAAAGGATTATGCTAAGTATCTATCATGATACATATAGAATTGCATACTTCCTTATTTTAATATGCTCTCAAGGAAATTATTACCTAGAAACACTTAGTGTGGTTCAAGTGATACCACATATATTGGCGTGTCTTTGTAAAACTAAAGTTTTGTGATTTTAGTTTTCTGATCATTTGTTTGGATCGAGAACTGTTGACTTTCTTGAGGATGTAGAGTTTGGCGGGGAAGGATTGAGGAACATCATGCTTGAACTCACTGAGTTAGTTCTTGCTTGACAATTTTGTCTAAGTTGTCTTTATTATTGCTATTGAATGCGACAACATTAAAGTTCCTCCCATATAGCAAACTCAACAACCTCAAGAAGTCTAACCATAGAGATCCAATAAATAAAAGAAGATATACAGATTCAGATTATCATAGTTTATATCTTCTAAAACTAGAAGATCTTGTGTGTGTGATCCTAGATTATTTATTCACATACCATACAGAAGAACAAGACCCTGGAGGAATAAAAAAGAATAAATCTTCATGAGGTTGTTCAAAATTCTAGTTTTGGAGAATTGGATCAATGCCATTAAGATAAGATGAAATCCAAAGAAGTCGATAACATTTGGAATCTATTCGAGTTGTCATCAAGTTAAGTAATTAAAGATCTAAGGCAACATCGATAGATATTAAGGTTGTTCACATGATTTATTCGGAAAGAGGCATTGAGTTTAAGGAGGTCAGTTACTGTAGTTTTATAGAGAAACTTTAAGAATATGAATAACACTTGTAACCCATGTTGATTTAGAGGTACATGATATGGATCTAAAGATAATGCTCCTTATTGGAAGTATTTATTTATATGGTTTATAGATTAAAAATCTATGATGTTCATAAACTAAAGAAATCCATATATGGTTTCAAGCTGACGTTAAGACATTGGACTCACGAAATTCATCGAAGTGCTTATCTTTTTTGGTTTGAGGTAAATAATCTTGAAGATTGTGTGTGTCACAATTCGGTGGGAGCAAAGTTATTTTCAGTATTATATGCTGATGATATGTCGTTGTCTTGTAATGATATTGGCTTATAACACATAACCAAGATATCTCTCATTAGAAATTTTGAGATGAAAAAACTTGGTCATATGTCTTTTGTTTTAGGCATAAAGATACTATGAGATTATTCTCAGGGTATCATCAAGTTGTCATTAAAAGGGCCTTATCAATAAAGCATACTTGACAATAAAGAATGTTGGTAATTTCAGTTCTCTTTGACTTAGTGTCCTAAAGAAAATCAATAAATTCATGAAATAGAAGGCTTCTTCCCTATTATCTTGGAAGAGTCGAATGTTTCTTCTATTATGTGCACATCTAGTTATAGTGTATTTCACTATAGGTTTATGCAGGTACTTAAGGGGCCTCTTTGAAAAGTAATCAAAGGGTCATACAACTATAGGAAATCACACATTTTGGAGATCATTAATTAAATGTTGATTTCATTGGTAAGCATTATTATAGATGTTTCATTTAATAATATAGTTTCATGTTGGCTTGAATACCTATATTATGGAAAAGTGTCATTCAAACACATATAGCTACTTCTACTATGAATTCTACTAATTTTGTCATTGGGTTGTATATATTGCATCAAAAGCCCGATAAAGTTCTTTTGTGACAATAAAGTATTAGTGTTGTTCTCTGATAGCTATAAGATCTTGGCTATGAAGATATACATTAATATCAAGATTTTGTTTGAAAGAAAGGTTCAGGATAGTCAAGTTTTTTATATAGAACAAATAAGGACATGCTCAATGATATCAATGTAACAACTATGGTATTGCCTTCTAAAGTTATTTATGAGCGTTGTGCTTATAATTGTGTGTTGACATTCTTATGATACATTGTTTTAGTGGGAGCTTATGTAGATGTTCAGTGTTTGGTTATGCATAATAAAGTTTAGTGACTTGTGTCATGAATAAGATCTCTGAACTTAATATTTTGGATTGATCTCCAAATAAAGAAGGACGAGTTGGAAATAGACATGTTTTGGGATCACATTCCATGTAATTTCCATGTCACTCATCCATACTTGATCTATGTCATTTAATATATTGGTGTGGTGAACACAGAAGGTTTAGTTACTATGTATTATTTCTAATACTGTTGTGATCTCATATTGATATATAAGATGGACCGGATTGAAATAAAGAGAAAGTCTATAAAGTTAGCCAAGACATGTACACATAAAGACTTTGGATAATATAATGTCTTTTTCATATGTATCCCCAAGTGGGAGATTGTTAGATTATTTAATCTAATAATATTATGTGGGATTACATATTATAAGACAATCATATTATAAGGCTAATTATTAGTTGGCTTAATTAAGTGATTCAATTAAGAAAAGCCTTAGACTTTTTATAAGCGGTATGGGCCCAATGGATGGATACCGGATTTGGCCCAATAGACTTAATGAGATTCTATTAGGTCAGATATATAAAGAAAATTAGGTTATGGTCCCCAAGACATCAAATCGTTCAGCAACCTCTATTATCTCTTCCCATCAGAGAGAAGGCAAAACCCTAAAGCACTAAAGTGATTTGATTGAGGAAGACGATGTACCTACGGTTCTCGTTCGTAGTTCCGCATAAAGGTTCGATTACCGTCATTGATCCAGGTATGTCTCAAAGATGTTCTTAATAATTCTAGCATGATTGATCTTGACATTTTAAGTTCTTAGGGGATTAATTTCCAACAAAAGTTTGATTTGATTGATAAAATGTTGTTAAGATATGAATAAAATAAATAAAGTAAGGATATTATGGGCAAAATTCAATGGATTGAAATGGAAATGGGACTAAGTTTAGGGGACGCCCAAAAAGGAAACGGGACTAACTTAAAGGGACGGAGGGAGTATATATGAAAAATGATAAACAAATAATCACAATTTTCACTTATGAACCGAAAATAGTCCAAACTTTAAATTCATCAACCAAAAATGGTCCAAACGATTTTTTTTGTTAAAATTTAAGGTAGTTTTATAATAAGACGACATCTTATAATTATTATAAGACGATTTTTCATTGATATTTTTTCGTTAAGCAAAATTTCAATTGAAAAAGTCATTTGGACCATTTTTTATTGATGAATTGAAAGTTAGGATTATTTTTTGTCATTTTTCCTTATATATATATATATATATATATATATATATATATATATATGGCATGTTTCCTGTGACACCTAATCTCTTGTATATAAATCTAAAAGTAATGACATTATTTTCTTATTTGTGTATCACATTTCCTACAAGTGGTTCTATCGCAATTTGCTACATTATTATTTAAATTTTCAAATGTAATCAATGAACCCCCCCCCCCCCCTCCCCTATGCTTAGATTTGAGTATGGAACACGCCTCACGCGTCTTTCATCGCTAACCCGCCCCGCCTCCGATGCCTTTTTGTCGGCGGCGCCTCGACCAGCCATGGGGAAGCACTCTGCTTCTCCCAAGCCTCGCAAATCCAAATCCAAGAAAAGCTCTAAAACCCACAAAAAAGCTAACCCTCCTCCCTCTCCCGCCTCTCCCCAAACCCTAGATTCTGAAATTGCGCCGCTCACCTCCCTCCCCCCTTCCAAATCCCTTCTGGCCTCTTCTTCCTCTCACTCCCCTAATCTCTCTGATGGTTGTATTAGGTCTAATAACTCTCGTATTCTTGCTAATGGCGCCATTGAATGCTTCCCCCCATGTGACATTGAATGCTCCCCTGAACATTCCCTCTGCTCCCTTAAACCAAACAGGACCGTCTCCTTTGACTTGCAAACTCAACCTCGGATTTCCTTCGATCGATGGGCCCTCCTTGTCTGCCCCCCCCCCCCCCCCCCCACTTGCTCAGCGCATGTGGTCCTCCCCGCTCCAGCTCAGCCTTCTGCTGCTCCCACTTTTGCCCCTGCTCCCATTGGGCCTCCCTTAGTGCAAAGCTTCATGGACGTTGTTGGGTCCCATCCTGCCAGATCCTCCAATCTTCTCTTGGAATTTGTGGAGGGTATTAAAGACGGTATTATAAATTTTTTTGATGAGGATATTGAAGAACAGGTGGATTTTTGGAAGCCGAGCCTGGTCGGTGCTCCAATGGGTGGTAAAATCTCCTACAAAGCCATGGAAAATTTTGTGCTCTCCTACTAGACTGTTACAATTTTCCCCCACATCTTCCTCAATGATAACGGTTTGTTCATACTTCGTTTCGCCTCTGAATCCGATCTCTTCTCTGTGCTTGAGAGAGGTCCATGG
Source organism: Oxyria digyna (assembly GCA_029168935.1). Classification (NCBI taxonomy): domain Eukaryota; kingdom Viridiplantae; phylum Streptophyta; class Magnoliopsida; order Caryophyllales; family Polygonaceae; genus Oxyria; species Oxyria digyna. Next base: position 57,112,865 of record JAPVLV010000001.1, on the reverse strand, counting down.
ATGTTCAGTGGTATGAAGCCACTTATCCTCAAAAGATGGACACCAAGAATGCAGCTCGACCTTTCTTGATTGGACTCTATTCCGATTTGGGTAACCTTGCCTAACCTTGACTTCCGGTTCTGGTCAGACCAGATGTTGGCTTGCGTAGCCTCGGCTATAGGAAATCCATTCCAAATGGACTCTGCCACTGCCTTCCAAGACAGGGTGTCTTTTGCTAGAGTCCTTGTTGAAGTATCGACTAACTCGGAATTGAGAAAGGAGATTGTTTTCTGAGAAAAAAAAGTGGACTTAATCACTCATGAACTGATTTATGATTGGATTCCTGAGCACTGCACTTCTTGTAAGGCATTTGGGCATAAAACAAGTGACTGTACTTATGGCTCAAGAAACTCAGCACCTGCTCACTCGTTGCATCGCCCTCCCCGGCCTTCTAAACCTGCTTTTGTGCACAAGCACGCATATACGTGCACCTCCTCACACATGGTTCCTCGCCCTACGACTGCCTCTGCCTCCCCCTGTTGCTCCCTCTACTGCACCCTCTGCTCCTCTCCCTTGCCCGGGGTCTGCCCCGCCTCTTCCCTCTACCTCTTGTTCCACTTTGGACTCTGCTGGCCTACCTCCACTGCTCCCTCTCCCCCATTCATCGGCTAAATTGCTCCACAAGATTCAGTTGAACTCTACATTGCCTCTTGGCCGACCCAGGTCGTCCTCCTCTCCCCCCCCCCCCCTTCACTCACCCGCATTGGTCCTAATTTGTAGCACCATCATCTCTTCATGGAACGTCAAGGTACTTAACCGGTCCCCTAAACAACATGCTGTCAAAGACCTTCTGCGCACCTCCTCCTCTGTTGTCATTGGTTTTCTTGAGACTCGCCTTCAACCCCATAAAATTCCCTCTGTCTCCTCCAACATTGATCATAACTGGGCCTCCTCCTCTAACTCCCAATTTGGACCCTACACTCGTATCCTTGTTCTATGGGATCCCTCTAAAATCAACCTCACTGCCATCTCCTCTACCCCTCAAATGATACACTTCCATGCCTACTGCATCCACATTTCCCCTCATTCCTTCCTCCTCACTTTTATTTATGCCTTTAATGACTCGACTTCTCGTAACAACCGAGCGATCTTACTAATCTCAACTGCGCTATTTCTGAGCTTTGGATGATTTGTGGGGACTTTAACACATCTCTTCATGCGGGTGAGCAACTCTCGGATCCTCCTGGCTTCGATCCTAACCCTTCTAACGAGCTTCACATTTTTATGGATAACAACAGCCTAAATGATATCAACTTCAATGGGGCCTTTTTCACTTGGAACAACAAGCAATCTTTGGGTCGGCGTATTTGGAGCAAACTGGATAGGGTGATCGCCAAACCTCATTGGACTGCCTCTTTCCCTAGCTCCGCCGTCTTCTTTGGTGGTAGTGGCATCTCTGATCACTCCTTCTCCACCACTCGTCTTGAGGGATCTCCCAGGAAAAAGATCATTCCTTTCAGGTTTAACAATTCATGGGCTAAACACACTGACTTCCTCCCCACTGTTGCGGAAGTCTAGAATCAAAACATCCATGGCAATACTATGTATCAAATTGTCTATAAGCTTAAGTTGCTTAAGCATAAGATAAAAAAATTCAAGTCTTATTCGGTTGAAAAACTTATGCTCAATTTGGTTTCCCTGCTGAGCAACCTTGACTCCATCCAACAAAATATTCATGCACCCCCTCGACCCCGATCTGTTTGAAGCTGAATCTGCCTACATTAATTCCATCTTGACTGATTCGGATCTTCTTGATGACATGCTTGGCAGCAAACCAAGCTTGCTTGGTTAAAAGGTGGGGATCACTGCTCTAAAACGTTCTATAACAGCCTCAAAGGGCGTCGCACCAGAAATCACATTACCTCCATCCAAGACACCGATGGCTCTCTGATTACTGACAACGAGACTATTGCAAGCAAATTCATCGACTTCTACAAAGATCTCTTGGGTTCCAGTGGCCAGGCTTCGGCCTTCAATCCCCATATCCTGAGCCCTGCTCCTCTTATTGATCAGGATCTCTTCCTCAACTCTATCAGACTGGTTACGGGGAAGGAAATAAAAAAAGCTATCTTCAATATCAATTCGTGTAAATCTCCTGGGCCCGACGGATTTAACTCATCTTCTTCAAACAAACTTGGAGCATCCTGGGTTCTGATATTGTCAAGGTTGTCCTTGAATTCTTCAGCAATGCATGCTTGCCTCCTAAAACAGATCAATCATACTATGATATGCCTCATCTCAAAGCATAATGGCTACCTTGGGGTGTCGAATTACAATCCCATCTCCTGCTGCTCTATGCTCTACAAGATCATCTCCAAAGTCATCACTGGTAGGCTCAAACCCCTCCTCCCTGCCATCATTTGCGATTGTCAAAGCGTGTTTGCACCGGATAGGTCCATTAACCACAACATTCTTCTCTGTCAAAATATTCTCAAGCATTATGAGCAAGTTAACATTTCCCCGAGGTGCACCATCAAAGTTGATTTCAAGAAGGCGTTCGATTCCATTAAATGATCTTTCCTTCACCATGTGCTCATCTTCTTCAAAATCTCGCCTCCTCTGCGTAGGTGGATCATGGCCTGTGTCACCAACACCTCTTACTCCATCCTTGTTAATGGAAAATCTAGGGGATTCTTCAAGGGTAACCGTGGGCTCAGGCAGGGGGCCGAATCCCCTATCCCCCTATCTCTTCGTTCTGGTTATGGAATTTCTTTCCAGAATGCTCAACCGCCTCTCTCCCACTGATGGCTTCTCTTACCACCCCCACTATAAACGAGCAAAAATCACCCACTTGAGCTTTGCAGACGATCTCCACATTTTCTCTAAAGCCAACCAATCCTCCCTCACTGCCATTATCCAAACTCTCCATACCTTTGGGTCCATGTCAGGCATGAAAGTCAGTCTTGAGAAAACGAGTATTGTTTTCGGGGGTGTCGACCTTAGCCTTCTAAACCTCCTCACTAACACCACCGAATTTTCCCTTGCCTCCTTACCCATCACCTACTTGGGTGTCCCTATTAGCTCCAAAAAACTCAAACCCAACTGCGTTTCCCCCCTTCTCCACAAAATCACCACTTAAATTAACAAATGGGGTCCCCATTGTTTTTCTTATGCAGGTCGAAAGGAAATTGGAAGACTATTATGTATGGTATGCAGAGCTATTGGTGCAATGTTGTTCTTTTCCCTTCCAAGATCATCAAGAAGCTCCAAATGATCATTCGTTCTTTCTTTGGTCTGGTACTGCCTCGTCTCGAAGAGCTCTTGTGTCCTGGAGCTCTGTCTGTCTGCCTACGGATGAAAGGGGGCCTTGGTTTCAAGGACTTACTCAGCTGGAACCAGGCTTGTATGACTAGGGATATTCATGACATTGAAATCAACAAACCCTCGATATGGACTCGTTGGGTTAGTGTACAAGTGATTCAACCCCTCTCGATTTGGAACACAGTCAAGAAATCAAGTGACAGCTTCGCCTGGAAATGCCTCCTTCGTGTTCGTGATCTCCTTCTTAGATTCGTTGCACCTTCTCAAATTCTGCATATCATCTCCGCGGCCAATGGCTCCTTCAGCACCATCGACACCTACAACGTCATCCGACATACAACTTTCAAGATACCTTGGGGTCCTCTGATTTGGAATGGCTTCCATACCCCTAAATGCTCCTTTATATGCTGGCTCTCCATCCTCAACAGGCTCCCGACTAAAGACCGACTTCTCTCCTGGACTACCATTGACGACCCTTCTTGCCCTCTCTACAGTCACCTCTGGACGGACTGCCACTTCACTCAATCTTTCCTCACCAATCTCCTCATCTGGCTACGCATCCCCCCTACCCGCCTCACTCTCATCAATTGGCTTCATTGGTTCGGTGCCCAGAAAAAGCAGAAACAAGCTCTCTTCAAGACAAGAATTGCAACCTTCACCACTTTTGTCTACTTCATTTGGATTACTAGGAACGAGGCTGTGTTCAACAACATTACTCCTAACTCTCTCTATTGTACTCGCAGGATCATCACTCATATTAGATGTAAGTCTATGGCTCGCCTCTCGACTGACAAACATGAGCTTGATCCTTGCTTCTTTTCATTCTTGTAATTCTTGTAATTCTTTTTTCCATTAATGCAATTTACCGAAAATTCAAAAAAAAAATGAAGCACATGCCTAGTTTGTTTGGAAGGAAATCTTTTCATTAACTTTCCCCATACTTCCTTCATTGGCATCACCTATCCTCCCTGATAAATATAGAATCAATTATTTTTAATTAATATCTAAATCATACTCTTCTAAAACATTTAGATTAAGACAATAATACTAATAATAAGACCTTTAAGTGAGCAATAACTTTTGACATGGTTGTGAAAACTCCAGTGGATTCAACAAAATATTATGCACCCACCTCAACCCATGGAATCTCTTATGGGTTCCTAAAAATCAATTGTAGGCATGGTTATGAAGAAGAAAGGTTAATTTGATTGTCTATGGTTAACCTAAAACCAAAGACATTAACACGCTTCTCTCCAAAGAGAAGGGTTTTTTCGTCCTTCACTTTTAATCATCGTGTGTCCATTGGTCGTGTACACTATCGTACTCGAACTTGTACGTTTGCACCATACCGGCCCAAAACACTATGGATCAAGCCCAAATTTCATGCCCAAATAATGCATCGTAGTTCATGAATTGATCCATACAGAAATAGAGGGATTAGAGGCTGGTTTTGAGTTAATGTGAAAAGTGTAAATGGTCTCAACTAATAAAGAATTTAAGCATTAAAAGTTTTGACATACTAGGACGTTGACGCCCGTGCTACGCGCGGGTTTCATGGCTTGCGTGAGGTGGTAGTGTATTGTGTTCGTCGTAGGCATATTTATCATTGTAGTGATATCGGTTAAAACGCCAAATATTTGGAAGTAGCAATGTAGTTGAAAGGTTTTAGTATTTATCAAATTTTTATAAGTATTAACAAAGTCCGAATTTGAGTGTTATATTATTGTCCGTATTCTGGAGATGCGTATAAGGAGTGTTGATTTTGTTTATGAAATACTCCGGGTAATATCAATCTTGCTTGTAATGTACCTCCTACACAGTATATCATTGTTCATTGTGTTCGATGAAGTCCAAGTTCCATTAAGTGACTCTCTGCATGGCAGCATAAGTCGCAGAGGCCTTGAGGAGATGCAAAGTAGCTTCTATTGGAATACTCACTAAATATTAGAAACTCACTCAATCAACACATGAAATCCAACACATGGATTCACCAAATGGCTCCACGGTGGGAAATCGTCAAACACTTCTACATAAACCCGGTTCAAATCAATCCGGCATCTCAACAACCGATCAATCGCCACATTTCAACCATAAAAAATTATTGGCTCTTCTCATGCGACTAACTCAACAATTTGTGGTCTCACAGCAGCCCCCGACTTCGACTTCGACTTCTTCCATCCAACTTACTTCCGAAAATCATGTCGGTAAACCCTCTCAAAATCAACATTTCTCAGTAATATCCAACCTCATTCTTCTTACTCTCCGGATTCATGGATTTTGGACAGTGGAGCAAGTGATCACATTACCTATCATACTCGTTTTTTAGACTCTTATGAACCAACTACAAATCGTTTCGTCCGTTTACCAGATGGAAAATCTTATACCGTTTCACATATCGGAACCGTAACTTTTACATCTCAATTAACAATTTCACATGTCCTTTGTGTTCCTGAATTTTCCGTTAACCTTGTTTCAATTAGTAAATTGGCCTATGATTCTTTCTATATTACTATATTTCTAAGAAGAATTTGTGTGATTCAGGACCTCCTCACGGGGAAGATGATTGCAAATGGATATGAACGAGATGGCCTATACTTCCTCAAATCTCAGCCACAAACCACTTCATGTAATGTCATCATCTCGGCCTCCCTATGGCACCAACGCATTGGACATCCATCACAACAAGTATCATCCCTCATTCCTGTTTTTCAAAACAAAGGTTCACTTGAACATTCTTGTTTAATTTGCCCTTTGGCTAAACAAACTCGACTCCCTTTTCCGTTGCATACATCCACTAGTTCGTCATGTTTTGACCTTATTCATATGGATATTTGGGGAGGCTACCATGTTCCTTCTTGAACAGGGGTACGATATTTCTTAACTATTGTAGACGACTTTTCAAATTTTACATGGATTTATCTTATGAAAAGCAAATCTGAGGCCCGACCTCTTGTCATTCAATTCCTTACACTCATCGAAAATCAATTCGATAGACGTGTAAAAATTGTCCGCAGTGATAACGGACCAGAATTCAAATGTTTTGATTTTTACTCCTCCAAAGGGATTTTACATCAAACTAGTTGTGTCAATACCCCTCAACAAAATGGTGTGGATGAACGCAAACACCGCCACTTGTTGAACGTTGCTCGTGCACTCCTTTTGCAAACTCATTTACCAAAATGCTTTTGGGGCGATGCCATCCTTACTGCCACTTATTTAATCAATCGTATGCCAAGTCGTATGTTGAAAAATAAAACTCCTTTTGAAATACTCTTTCGCAAATCCCCTAATTATTCACATTTACGTGTTTTTGGTTGTCGTTGTTTTGCTTCTACACATCCTCTTCGCCCTACCAAATTTGAACCTCATTCAATGGAGTGTGTTTTTATCGGATATCCACCCGGAATCAAAGGTTACAAACTCTATGATTTTACTCATAAGAAAACCATCATTTCACGTGATGTAATTTTTCATGAAACCGAATTTCCTTTCCTCAAAAGTTCCAACATTCCTCAAAACCATACGGATTTACCTCTTCCGAATTTTACAAACCCATCTATTTTTTGGGATGATGCGTTGCCTGTACCATCTCATACACCGATACCAAATTTTACACCCGTATCCACTACTGTAATCCCTACATCACCACCAACTTCCGCACCTGTATCAAATTCTACAACCGTACCAGCTACTGAAAACCCCTTACCACCACAAATCTCCGTGCCTTTACCAAATTCTACACCCGTATCCACTACTGTAAATCCCACACCCCCACCAACTTCCGCACCTGTGTCAAATTCTACGACAATACCCACTACTGCAAATCACAGACCAACACCACCTTTGCCTCGTATTTCCCGACCAACAAAGCCATCCACCCTCCTCCGGGACTTCCATGTTGAGGTAACTTTACCATCTCGCTCATCCAATACAACGTCTTCCTCGAATCAGGTTCTTTCGGGAAAACCCCACGATCTCTCTCATGTCCTATCATATCATAAATTGTCTTCTAATTATAAGCACTTCATCTCTAACATTATGCTTGAGAAAGAACCTAGAACGTTTTCGCAGGCTGCTCGATTCCCGCAATGTAGGGAGGCTATGGCGAAGGAACTCCAAGCCCTTGAGGATAACCACACTTGGAGTCTAGCACCACTACCTACAAACAAGCGTCCTGTTGGATGTAAATGGGTGTACAAAGTCAAGCATAATCCCGACGGCACAGTCGAACGACATAAAGCACGCCTTGTTGCGAAAGGTTACAATCAAGTCGAAGGAATTGACTACCGCGAGACTTTTGCACCCGTAGCGAAACTTACTACGGTCCATGTCATCATCAGTCTTGCTCCCACCAACGGATGGTCATTACATCAACTAGATGTTAATAACGCTTTCCTAAATGGAGATCTCATGGAGGATGTCTACATGCAGCTTCCCCCGGGATTTCATGCCAAAGGCGAGACTCGCGTATGCAAACTTCATAAATCTTTATACGGTCTCAAACAAGCGTCTAGACAATGGTTTCTCAAACTCACCTCAGCCCTCAATCAAGCTGGATTTCAGCACTCTCAAGCTGACTACTCTATGTTCATTCGATATCAACAAGGTAAGTTTACAATCATTCTTGTATATGTCGATGATGTTATTATCACTGGCACTAACTTGCAGGATATTGAGGACACCAAGCTCTTCCTTGCCACTCGATTCAAGATCAAAGACATGGGACCACTCAAATACTTCCTCGGCATCGAAGGTGCTCGTTCTAAACAGGGGATTGTTCTTTTCCAAAGAAAATATGCTCTTGAAATTCTTGACTACACGGGATTTCTCGGAGCTAAACCGACCACTGTTCCTCTTCCCGAGAACCTGGCTCTCACGGCTTATGATGGCAACATTCTTACTGACCCCTCCGTCTACCGCCGGTTGGTTGGCCGCCTCATTTACCTCACCATTACAAGACCCGACCTCACATATGTTGTCCACATTCTAAGCCAATTCATGGCTTGTCCACGCCAACCCCATCTCGATGCTGCTCATCATGTCCTTCGATATATCAAGGGTACTCCAGGCCAAAGACTCTTCTTGCCCGCTCATGGGCGCCTCCATCTGATAGGCTATTGTGACGCCAATTGGGCACGTTGTCGTGATACACGACGCTCCACAACCGGATATATCATCTTCCTTGGAGGTGCTCCAATCTCTTGGAAGACTAAAAAGCAAGCAACCGTCTCCCGCTCTAGTGCCGAAGCCGAATACCGATCCATGGCTAACACTTGCTGTGAACTCACATGGCTACGTGCACTGCTCCACGATCTTCGGGTCCCTCACCCTCAGCCGTGCACTCTCTATTGTGAAAACAAATCAGCGCTCCACATTGCCTCGAATCCGGTATTCCATGAACGCACAAAACACATTGAAATCGATTGTCATGTTATACGCGAGAAGATCCAAAGAGGTGAAGTCAAGACTTTTCATATCCGTACTAAGGACCAACCCGCCGATATCTTTACAAAGCCCCTCGGTCCACGCACATTCACTTCACTATTGTCCAAGTTGAGTGTTTGCAACATACACTCCACTTGAGGGGGAATATTGGAATACTCACTCAATATTGGTATTCCCACTCACCACCATTTACTACTTAAGTTTCTTATTTCCCTATGTTTGTCTTTAATGAAATTCATCTCCCATCTTCCACCAAATTAGCCGTTGGTTTTGTTGTTATATAAGAGCTTTGGCTCTTCTTTGTAATACACACAATTCTATCAATACAACTTTACATACAACACTAGTTTACTACATTCTCTTTTTCTATAGCTTCTGACTGGAAGTATGCCTAATCAAACTTTGGGTGTCGGGAATCCATTATTTTTCATTGAATGCATCTTAGTTCATGTTAACTCCATGGTAGCTTGGGATCTTCACCCCATTCTTCTCCACAACCAAATCAAATAAGGCAATAGAAACAGTTAAGTGAGATCCAAAACAGAAGCTTGCTGAGATTTCGTAGTCAAAGAAATGATAAGAGAATCATACTCATGCACCTAAATCAATTTTCATAGAGATGTATTCTTTATACCAGTACCTGAACACTGCTCACCTCCATCAATATCTCCTTGACCTTTTCACACAAAGCCCTCACCTACATGGTTACATGGCAAAGGAATCAATGCTAGCGAAACGATTAGCTTAATTGTAACAAACACCAGTAAATTATAAATCTTCAGTTAAATAAATAAATATTATTAAAATAGAAACCAAACTGAAGTGCAAAATTTCAAATTTTAAACAAAGAAAACAAATCACTCATCAGAAAGAGTAAGCTAACAATCTAGATTCTCAATGTCTCACGCATATACCTGCAACAAAATTAAGCACATTCATTCACTTTAACCTATATGCATTTGAGTTGAAATAAGGAATTCTCTTTACTGAAATTTATAAAATGGCATTCGGTAATTATATAGGAAGCAAGCTCAAAAGTTTGTGGCATGTCATCCTCATCTTAGCTTGCTCTTGATCTGTTACTTTACTTCTCTAACTAATTTCGTGATTAGGTCAATTTCTGATTGAATATTATGTTTTTCATGAGTATGTACTATATAAAAAGGTTAAGAAGATAATCATACATATAGGGTAGCCTCAGTAACCGGTGCATTGACACCTAATGTAAGTTAGATATGGAATGAATATTGTGACAATGCAACTATGCAGCAACTGTCTATAAAATTCTAACTAGTGCATTTGAATCATCTAAGTAAAGCTATGACACTTGTGTTCACCGTTTGTTTTGCATATGATATTGTTTCTGGATTGCAAATTAAGTTATATTTCAACTGCATACCCAGTCTTTTCTATATTGCTTATGTATTTGTTATTGTTTGCACACATAGTGTTTTCTGGATTACATATTAAATCAAATCCGAATTGCATACGTGATGTTTCTGGATTGAACTCACTTTTTTTCCTTTTTTTTTGCATTCAACGTTTTTATTATGAAGCACACATTGATCTTCTCTTGATTTCCAACGTGTGTTGTTCATGTATTTTGTTCTGGCTTGCATTTCTAGTAATTGAATTGCATACCATGTGTTTATTGATTGCATATCTTATGATTTGTGTTTTGTATATGAAGCACACAAAGGGTTTTTTGGATTTCATATTAAGTCATTTCTAAATTGCATACCTATTGATTTTTTTGGATACCAAAAGTTTTTTGGATTGCATACCATGTGGTTTCGTGATTGCATAGTTAGTGATTAGGGGAAGTGCATACAAAGTGTGCTTTGAATTGTATACGAAGTTGTTTTGTAATTGCATACTCAGTTATTCCTGAATTGCATACCAAGTATTTTCTGTATTGCATACCTAATGTTTTTTTTTGTTTTGCATGTGAGATTTTTTGAGGTTTTGTTTTTAGATTGCATATTAAGTAAGTTATGATTGACATACCTAATGTTTTTTGGATTTGCATACTGGGTGTTTTCATGATTGTATTTTCTTGTTTGCATACTAGGTGTTGATGATTCAAACAACTTGTTGATCATTAAAATAAAACCAATTTGCAATTGATTTGCATAGTAAATAATTATATAGATACAATTTATTATATTATCATTAATTCATAACCAACTTGTCTACCATAAACATAAAACCCTACATCCACGAGTACTAAATATATAAGACAATACATTGTAATGCTAATTTCGAAGCCAATAAATCTCTGGTTTCTCTATGGAATTCTTGATCTCGTTGGTGTTGTAACTCTTTACCCTGAATGCTAGGGAGTTTGCAAAGTCGTAGTGCCTATCCATGTTGATCTCATTGACCGCCAATGAAGAGTTAAGCTTGAAAATAATCATACATAAAACGGAAAATAGTTTTAGCTTACTGGAACAATTTCTATAAAAAAGTGAAAGTTTGTACTATATAAAGAAAGTTTTATGTTCTTACGATACTAAGTTGTATGTTTCTCCATCCTCTTTGATTTTCTGTACCCACGGGAAGTTTCTTTGCTTCTTCAATTTTCCGAAGTACTATATGCTTCCTCTCTAGAATTTCCACAAGGTCAACATCTCCACTTATTATGGACTGCCTAATTGTGTGTCTCAGGGATTTCTGTGTCTCTCTACTGTATGCCCACATGAAAGTTTTTTCCATTAAACTTAAAGGCATAATTCAAATTATTGACACAAAAACTTAAATCATATACATACAATCGCTTAGTTTGCCATGGGCTTTGGCCCATTGGAGATCATGCCACATCCTCTCATATGTTTCAGTCACTGGAGATAATTCAGAGTCGTTGATGTCAATTTCATGTTATACCATGACATCAAAAAATATGTTAGAACAACATTTATCAATGAAGAGTTGTATATAAACTTCTTGATGTATTTATGCACTGCCTTACATTCATTTTGCAGATCCCGGATATTCAATTTTGCTATTGTTTCTTTTCAATTTCAATTTCACATTCCATATGCTCTAGATATGCATTTGTTGATTTGTCTCATATGCAACCCTAAAATTTCTTATTTCTACACATATGCAATTATAATGTTCTAGACATACAATCCTAGATCTCTTCATATGCAGTCGTAGATCTCTCCACAAGCAGTTTTCAAAAGTTTTTTACAATCATTGAGTTTAAGATTTTTCTCAAATTAAACAGGGATAATTTTACCTTGTTTTCCATGGCTATCTCGTTGAAATGGTTGAACGAACCCTTACAGAGGAGATGAAGAACTCTACAAAAGAATTTTTTGAAGATGTTAGTACCGGAGAAACTAAAGAAATATTAAAAAGATAACAAATGTTGATGGTGATAGAAGGATGGAGAAGAAGATCCTTAAAGAGGCTATGAGAGTCTGTAGTTTTTTAACCTGAAGTTGATTGCAGAGGGAGGAGAATTATGGGATGAGGCGTGTATTTATACACCTTTTTAGGGATATCAACTCTCAGATAGTAGAAAACCTCATATAGTAGAAAACCGTCTATTTTCTAGTAGTTTCCTTTTCCCATTTTGAATTAATCACGTGTCTTACACTTGTTTTTTTGTAAAATATATAACAAAAAAATGATAACTGTCAGTCTCAAACACTTAACAGCTCTATCCACTGCTCTAGGTTGTATTTCTTGTTGTTCAATGAAATTTCTAATAATTATTATATAATAGCCATTTTGAGACTTTAAGAACAATAAAAAAATAATTGTATATTGGGATCGAACACTCATACAATTCCTTTGTCTCTTATCTGTGTTATTCATTGTAACACCCCAAAATCTAAGAGTTACAATGCCGTGAACCCCACCCGAAATCCACAAGGCTAGAGTATAGAAATAAGGATTGTGCAGTAAAAACTTCAATAGATAATGGGAACTTAACGCTGAATAAACCAAGTAATGGAACTAGTTGTTATAATTCAGGTCTAATAAAATTTAAGAAGAACAATTCCCCAAAACAAAGTTATCTAATTAACGTCGGTTGGCACCAATCCCATCATGTTTCTCCTGAGTGTGTGCAGCACTAGTACCTGGATGTCGAAACAAAGCCAGCCACAACGGGTCAGCTACTAAACAAGCAAGGCACTCAATTAACTATTTCATGCGTGAGTATAAAACAACTAGATACAATTAAACAAGTACAAGACGACTAACACATACAAACATATTTTAACTCAATCACTTTCCTTCCAACCGCAACTAGAAAGGGAGTAAATCTTCTTAGGCATTTACCCTGGAACGTTCCTTGCTCAACCTACCCCAGAGAATAATCTCTGAGACCCTTAACGTACCTCGAACAATCCGAGACCCTTACATGTACCCCGGAGGTGCACCTCCGAGACCCATACAATTTACAAATATAACACCGCGTACTACATATAACATATAGTCACAAAATATGTTTAAGAAACTACTAACACATGATTTTGAATAACAAAGCATCTACTAATCCAGCAACCGAGGAAGTCAAAGAAACTTGCCTGAAATTCTTGAAGCTCTAAAAGAGAAATTATTTGTAGCTATCCCAAACGACACTTGTATTATACAAATAACTTACTTATATAACCATTTTTTACACTAACGCGGATGTCTTATATAGCTCATCAATAAAAGAATGGTGATCAAGGGCTTCTCTATACTCTATAATATAATGCTTCATATAATTTAACTATTATAAGTACATATTTAATTCGAATCATGTAATGCTTCAATCATGAACTAGCCAATTATTAATACCAAGTGTTATACCTCAAATCTTTATATGTATATTAAATATTAAATCTCTAGGCACGTACTCCTTACACTTCCACTACAAGATGTTCATAAAGGACGCCCTTTAACAAAAGGGCTCGAACTACAGATAAAGGACGCCCCTATCTGGACGCCATTTTTCTGCTATTTGGACGCGGTTTTGCACGGCTAACTTAGCCGCCTAATGTTTGCACGCCTAACATAAGCGACGAGGGGTAATAGCGTCAAGTTTGGAAAATATACTACAGAATTGCACGCCTATATGAGCCGACCTACAAGAAAATGGTTTTTGTAACAAAAAGATAAATATTATGGCGAATATATTAAAAAATTCAAAAGATTTGTACGCCTCAATTAGCCGAGCACAGTATACGGCTAGTTTAGGCGTGCTAATGTGCAGAATTCCGCAAAATCAGATGAATTTTACTGCACGTCTATCATAGGCGTGCTAATGTGCAATTTTGAAAATATGACCGTTTTTTTTAAAAACGGCTATATTGTGGTCTATATAAGCAAGAAAAGAAGTTGTATTCACTATACACATTCATAATGTCTTATCCTAATGATGAAAGTGAGGAAATGAGTTTGTTAGGGCTTTCTTTGTTAGAATGCGATGGAGTAACCGACGACCCAAGGATGTCAAACATTTGTAATCCGAACGACGAAATCTTCACGGTTAGTATTGGGTTTAATATCGTTTGAGTATTCATTAATTTGTACTAGATTCTTCATTGATCATAGTATTTTAAGTAAGGATTATTAGGAAGTAAGGATTAGGATTTTGTTCAAAAAATTGTTAGAAAGAAGTTAGTATTTTACCTTACTAAAAAAATTGTGCGGAAGTAAGGATTAGGATTATTGGAAAGAAGTTAGTATTTTACGTTACTACAAAAAATTGTTCAAAAAATGATATTAGAGATATGGACATAAATCCTATTACATGTAGCCATGTAGGTATGGATTATTTTACCTTGCTAAAAATATATGGAACTTTACATGATTTGCATTTATTACTAGTTCTCGGTAGAATTGTTATAATAGTAGTCGCGTTTCCTTGTAGTAGTATAAATACTTAATGAAATATTACATTATAATAGGAGGGGGAAGACTATGGAGATAGTTTTTGTACATGTCAAGTGTGGGATAGTTTGGCCGAAATGGTTGAATGAGCGAGGAACATAGCAAAAGGATTGATGATTGTTTTGGTGAAAGCTCACACAAGTCCGTACGCCGTCACTTTGACATGTGATAGATTTGGTAAATCAAAATCTAAGTTACTAACTCCAAGGAAACGCGAGCGTAACACAAAGAAGTGTGGTTGTAAATTCGAGTTGCATGGGTGTCGTATGAGAAACGAGTTCAATAAGCTTACGCACAAATGGGTCTTGGATGTTATGTATGGCTCCCACAACCATAGGCTTACTAGCCTTCATGGGAATGCATTCATTGGGCGAATGACGGAGGAGGAGGAGAAATGGGTTAGGAGTGAGGGTGACGAAGGCAAGACACCGAAAACCATCGTTTCTGGGTTGAAGAAGAAGTTTGAAGGAAATATGACTTCAATGAAACAAGTAGAGAATTTTTTGCAAAAAATTAATTACGAGGATCGCGGAGAGTTGACCGTTACCCAATGGTCACTTGTTTTTCTGAAAGAGAACGGGTACATCTATTATCCTCTTCGGGACGTGGACAAAAAGAATGAAGTCGAAGTACTGTTTTTTGCTCACCATGAATCTCTACGACTATTGAAGAAGTTTCCGTACGTTGTGATCATTGACGCCACATACAAGACAAATAGGTACGTAATTCATTTTAATAACAACTCGTTATAGTTATATGTTCCACATTTTAGTTAGATAAATCCACTATTATTTATACATGTGTGAATAGGTATGGCATGCCTTTGGTGGAGATCGTGGGTTTCACCTGCACTCATAAGACGTTCAACATAGCATATGCATTCACCCGACACGAGAAGTTTTTCAATTACCAATTCATTATGAGGTGCCTTAGGAATTTGTTTGAGGAGCTAGGAGTGATGCCAACTGCTATAATGACCGATTGTGACACTGTTCTAATCAAGGGTATTAAAGATGTTTTTCAAGTCGTCTCTGTAAAACATCTATTGTGTTGGGTGCATATTAAAAACAATATCAAGGCACATACTGACAAGGTTATAAAAGACAGTGCGAAAGCGGATAGGTTTGTGAACCAGTGTTGGACATTATTTTGCTCAACCACCGTTGAAACTTACGAGGAGAGGCTCAATGCATTAAGGAGATGTCGGATGAAGGGTCTTGTTAGATACGTCAAGAGGCAATGGCTGACTCCTTACAAAGAAAACATAGTAAGAGCTTGGACTGATCACACTCTTCACTTCTGCACGAGGACTACAAACAGGTATCTTTTGAACATTGTGTAGTTGATTTTTTTATGTATTAGTAAAAAACTAATACAATTTCTCGTTGTGATAGAGTTGAGGAGATGCATCGTGTGTTGAAAGATATTCTTGCATCCACTAGAGGCGGCTTTAATAGAGTGATTGTTAGGATTCACCGTTCGATCGTCTTTCAAGTGGATCAGATAAGGGCCACAATGAACAACTCACTGAACCAATCACCATTGTGCTTCAATGATCCGAGGTTTCTAGAGGTGGGAAAAATGGTGTTTTCAAGGCTCATTTGTAGAGTTTCAGATAGGTGTTTTGTGTTATTGTTGGCCATGTACGATCGGATAATGAAGGAGCAGTATTTGGAGCATTGCGAGGATTATTGGGTGAGAGAATGTCTTGGGCTGCCTTGTGTCCACGATATTGTTAAGGCCATCCTTACGAAGACCGCTCTCACACCAGATTCCGTTCATGACTTCTGGAAGGAATTGCATTGGGAATTTGAGCCACTAAAATTTGGGTGTCTTGACGACGATGTTGAGATATCATTTCCAGAGATGAGACTGCGTGAGATGTGGGCTAAAGTGGAAGATCGGAGTTTGAGCATTGCCACGTTATGGCAAGTGAGTGAACTTTACGTCGCCTTGGAGCATCCGGAACATAGTACGTTTATGGAGCCGACCGAGGATCCAGACATTCGTTGTAAGGGAAGACCACCGGGTTCGAAGAACAAGGGAAATGAGTCTCCGACTAGAGAAAAGAGTCATCATGAACACGTAAGAGCAGAATTATTGCAAACTGAGGCGAAGGCAAAGGAGAAGGAAAAAGAGAAGGCGAAGAAGCCTATACGTTCTAGAAAGCAAGTATCTTTTGACGAGATTGGCGATGAAGATATGCCTTCCCAACTAGTTGAATCACAATTTGAACAGATGTACGTGAAGACCGACGTTGTGGAAGTAGACGCTTCCTCGAAGTTGCCTGAAGAATCCATGGTTCATTGTGGAGTGGACTTTGGGGTGCAAAATATTGACTACTTCTGGTATGGTTATATTAGACAAGCTCAAGATGTGCGTTCAGACGGACATTGTGGATATCGGTCATTAGCTATACTCAAGGGATTGAGTGAGGGTAGCTACCCGTTGATTCGTAGCGAGATGGCAGCGGAGTTGCGTGTCAACCGATCGTATTGGGAGACGATACGAGCACAAACCCGAGAATGGACATGGGATGATCTAATGCTTCAAATTAGCTATGTCAGGCCCCCTTGCGAGCGACGTTATTGGCTTGACATGCCATTTATGGGTTTAGTGTTTGCCACTTTGTACAACGTTGCGGTCGTCGTCTTATCTTCGTATCCTTTGATGTGCTTACCTATAAGGCCGCATGGACAAATAGACCTAGCTCCTCCGTCACAAATTGTTACTGTAGCACTCGTAGGGGCTAAGAACCACTGGATCCCGGTAATGAGGCGTCTTTTACGTTATAGCTTAAATGTACCCGTTTATTTTTTTTATTCTAATTACATATATATGCGTTTGTAATTTTATAGGTGTCGCTCACTGATGTCGCTCCATTACCACCCATTACAGATGCTTGGAGAAGACATTGTGATCCAAGAATCCTATGGTGGGAAACACTCTTTGCACAGAGATTGATGGAGTTTAAGGAATGTCGCAGACAGTTTGGGGAGAATCTAGATTACTATATCTAGTTTTATAGTCGAAATATGCCAAGTTCTATAGGAATCTTTTATTATTTTTCTCCAGGTTTTATCATGTATGGATTTCAGTCCTTGATTTCATTCCATGGCTTTTTTGTTATGCTCTTTCAGTGATCTTTATGCATGGCCTCACTATACATTTGTAATTGTATATCCAATGTTTGTCTACCTCTATGCTACTTGGTTTCATTATTGTAGATAGAAATTCTGCAAACCATAATTCAGAACATATCTTGGTTTCATTGTTGTAGATAGAAATTCTGCAAACCATAATTCAGAACAAACATTAAGATAGTCGATTACAACACAAACTTAAAGTCTTCAAACCAGTACATTAAACCACAAACCATAATTCAGAAAAACAGGTGAAACTACAAATTCAGAGAATACCAATAACTTCCAAAGCTAAGGCCTTCAATTTCCTCGACATGTTTTGATAATTGTTATGGAGCCACTTCTCATGTTTTTCCAATTGCCTATAGTCTTCCTTCAGCTTCTCATGCTGCACGACCAGCTTTTTAATAAGCTTACCAGTTTTCATACAATACTGGGGGTCATACCACTAGATGAAAGTACATGCTCCGGGGTCGAGCCTAAAGCGGCGACAACCATAGAAGCGCCTCCCATAGTTGGCAGGGTCCCTACCATCCATTGTAAACGTCTGTACTTGTTCATGACAATGGCATTGATGCTCGATCATGGGGATGTCCTCATCGTTGTCGAATGATGAGAGGGAGTCAGGCGACGAGCTATCAAACAACAAAAGAAGCATCATAATCTGCAGAAACTAAAATTTAGTTGCTGCACAAATGCAGCTAAAACATCATAATCTGCAGAAATTAGACAACTAAAATTTAGTTGATGCACAAATGCAACTAAAATTTAGTTTATATCTGAAACCAATGTTCTTGATATTATATTTAATTAATTCCTTTAAAAAACACTTATACAATAGAAGCAAACCTACAATGACAGAAAACTAACATCAGAATTTGGACAAGGCATGTACACATAGAAGCAATTCCTTTAAAAAAAATTCCTTTAAATTCTCAATTCCTAATATAACAGTCCCAAGTTCTTTTTTTTGTAGTGATACAGCCTCTAGAAGCAATTATAACCATAATAGGCTGATTAATAAACAATAGCAGAGAAATTCAAGACAGGCAGAAGTTCAGCTCATATGTAGAAGATGGAAAAACGTAGAGTGAAGGTAGAGTGAAGGAGACTCAATTCCTTTAAAAATTCCTTTAAAAACGTAGAGTGAAGGTAGAGTGAAGGAGACAACATTACTCGGAGTGGTGCGTCGTCGTGGGAAGTTGAGCTGCAGTAGCGCTCGGAGTCGATGTAGTAGCGCTCGGAGTGGTGCGTCGTCGTGGGAAGTTGAGCTGCAGAGAACTGCTCCTCCGTCCGTTTTGAATGAAGTGGTTTCGGCTGAACAGACGTCTGGAAGTGAAACTAGAAGTCTTCATGAGCAAACGTGGGAGGAGATGACGAGATGAGGAGGAGAGGAGGATATGAGGAGATGAGGAGGAAAGGAGGAGATGACGAGATGAGGAGGAGAGGAGGAGATGACGAGATGAGGAGGAGAGGAGGAGGAATGAAATTGCGAGAGAGGCTGGAGGTGCAGAAATGGGAAGAGAAGGAAATGAAGTCGAAAGCGGCGCAAACCCTAGTTTTGAAGTCTGGAAAACACTATGTGAAGCACGGCTAATTTAGCCGTAGGGTTTAGGGTATGGAGCGCCTATTTTAGGCGTGCCACATCGGGATGCAAATGAGAGCCTCTGACGAAAGAAAGTTGAAAGAGGAGGAGGAGGAAATCGAGTTGAAGGGTTTAGGGTATAGAGCGCCTACTATAGACGCGCAAATGGAAAGTTTTAATGTTGAAATGTTGAAATGAAATAAATGGAAATAAATAATTTTTTAATGTTGAAATGAAAGAAATGGAAAGAAATAATGTTGAAATGTTGAAATGAAAGAAATGGAAAGAAATGGAAAGAAATAATGTTTTAATGTTGAAATGAACGAAATGGAAAGAAATCGGGATGAATGGGCATGTTACTTACTTTGATTGTTATCTTGAACAAAACATTATAGGTTAGTCGATGTAGGATAATCGGATAAAAAGAGTTGAAATGAAAGTTACTATCTCGTAACATTGATTAGTTTCAATCAAAACCAATGTTATATTACTAACTTTGAAATATTACTAACTTTGAAATCAAAACCAATGTTATCTTGAACATTAGTTTGAATATTACTAACTTTGAAATATTACTAACTTTGAATATTACTAACTTTGAATATTACTAACTTTGAAATCAAAACCAATGTTATCTTGAACATTAGTTTGAATATTACTAACTTTGAATATTACTAACTTTGAAATCAAAACCAATGTTATCTTGAACATTAGTTTGAATATTACTAACTTTGAAATCAAAACTTATGAAATCAAAACCAATGTAATATTACTAACTTTGAAATATTACTAACTTTGAATATTACTAACTTTGAATATTACTAACTTTGAAATCAAAACCAATGTTATCTTGAACATTAGTTTGAATATTACTAACTTTGAAATCAAAACTTATGAAATCAAAACCAATGTTATATTAATCAAAGTTGCATTTATTACTAACATTCAAAGTTGCGTTTATTTACAATTGAAACGTTTCAATTGAAACTTATGTTTTACAATTGAAAACTAAAACTTAAATTTAACCAAAAAACGTTACATTTTTGTTATTTGAAATCTAAAACTTTAATTTAACCAAAAATGTATATTAATCTCAGCCATTAATCTCAACCATCCATCCTCTTTTTAATCTACGACTAAGAATGGAGATCCGTGTATTCAGCTTCTCATTTTTGGCGTGCACTCTTCCTCCTATCTCCTTCCATTCATTCTCAACCCTAAAAGACGGGTGACAACAACATTCAACCCTAAAAAATTCCGCTCTCACAGCTCTTTCTATCTCTCTGCAAGTCGCCTTCAAGGACTCTTCAATTCTTCGCCATGGATCCACAGCCTAAGCCTGTTCTTTACATCTGTCAAGGTAAGTTCGTCAAAATCTCCTTCTTTTACGAGTGAAACTGAGCTTTCGGGGAGGGATTGGGGAGTGAAATTTGACCTAGAGGGGAGGTGGTGAGGGGGATTTGTTCAGATTTTTTTGATTCCCGTTTTGATTCAAGTTTGGGCTGCATTTTTTTTGTGAACAGATTGTGGTAAAGAGAAAGAAATTAAGCCTGGTGATGTATTTAAGTGCTGTCACTGTGGCTACCGCATTCTCTACAAGAAACGAACTCGCAGAAGTAAGCTCTTGGTGGTTCAGTTTCTTCTTTCTTTTTTTGCGTGGATCTTTTTATTGTAAGTGATAATTAATAGCTTATGTCTTCTATGACTATAGGGTTTAGGGTGTGTTGTTTTAACTTGTAGTTCAGTATGGAGATTTTGGAATTGTGGTTTTGAATGAGATTTTGCTCAGTTCTTCAATTAGGTTATCCCTCTGTGGTTTTGAATTCTTCTAATTGCTTCAATGGTGATTATGTCAAACTGCTTGATTACTTTATTGTTGTTAAGATTGACAGTAATATCTACTTTGCTCATGTCCAGTTTTTTTTGAATTCAAAATATGCTACTAATATATGCCTAAGGATCCCAGATTTCATTAACTATGATTATATTATTATGTATGCTCTTTCTGTTTGGAAAATTGATGAGATTAGCAGTTTAATGAAATCCCTTCATTGGCAATGGTTGATTTTGCTAACTGTCGACTTTATTAATAAGACATTGTTTAATTAGGTTAGAACAAGATTGTGGATGTTGGGATGTGGGGACTTATGACTTGTTGCTGTCATATTTAATTAATTAGGTTAGCACAATTAGGTTAGAACAAGATTGTTGCTTTCATATTTAATCTTCAAATAGGTTATCTTAAAACTGATTTAAATATGATTGTTGCTGTCATATTTAATTTTCGAATTGTTGCTGTCATATTCAATTAGGATAGGTTATGTCTCCTTCATCCTTTTGGTTTCAGTTCCTGTTGAATGCTGCAAGCCCATATGCCACAATACATGAAATTACATTTCATGTATTGTACACAGTGAAAGCCTCATCTAATTTCATGTACTGTTTTGTTTTTGCCTCAGATTGTATTGCCTCACTTATGTTATTTCCTTATTTGCAGTTGTGCAGTACGAAGCTTGTTAAAGATGCCTCAGATTGGAGCAACTGTCGCTATGTGTAATGTGTAATGTGTAATGTATTTTTCTTTGAATGTGTAATGTCAATTGTTTCATGTTTGCCTAGTTTTATCCATTTGTGAAGGATATTGCCTAGTTTTAAGTGAAGGATATTGCCTAGTTTTAAGTGAAGGATATTGCAAGAACGTCACGCAGATGATGCAATGACTTTTTAAATTCAGACGAAGAGTTTGATTTATTTGTTTACTCCGTGTTATGTTTCAGTGGTTATGGTTGGCATAATTTAGGCTCTGTGAAAGACAGGAGAGTTCCACCTGCTGCACTATTAAGAACTTCTATAGATTCTTTTTTTTCTTATCAAGCTAGATCAGTTCCTAATTCCTATATATGTGTTTAGATGAGTAGGTGTTGTTTGTGTGAAAACAAAAGTTCAAACACGCATACAAGATACTTATGTGTTGTTGTTTGTCATTGAAGTTCATTACAACTAATCCAAAATGCAAACGCTAATCCAAAATGCAAACGATAATCCAAAATACCACGTGATAGTACTCCTAACTTAGTCGTGCATCGCTACCCTTACCGTCCCCACCACCCTGACTACCGGAAGCGTCATTGTCCCCACCACCCCGACTACCGCTACCCTGACCTCGCTCAAATACAGAATCTCGAAACAACCTCTGAGATGCACGTGGAGGAGGAGGAGCCATCGGAATATGCTCGTCTACTAACATATTAAGCAGACGCCTCATCATATCATCAATCTGCTCCTGGGTAACAACCACATCCATCAGCCTCTCTAAATAACCTCGAATCTCAGCCGCTACCATCTGGTTCCGCTGCATTCATAATGTTATTATATTAGAGATGATATATATCAACAAAAATAATGATAATCAAGAAATAAACTATTTAAACATACCGCAAGTGTGTCAACAGATGGAGTGGGACGGATAGGGCCAGTTGGTCGATCCTGCCTAATAGATGTTGGATCCACTAACACATGGGAGTAGTCATCCAACCAATCTAAATAGTCCTCGGTAACTGCCCAGAAGTAGGAGGCTCTCGGCTGCTGAATCTGAAACAACGGCCTAGGCACTTCATCCCACGCCCCTAACATCGACTCTGCAAATTCCACGTTGTAGTGGCTGAGGTTGTTCAACCGAGTCACCCTGCTAGGATGTAGTGGTAGATCCTCTGGGATCATTTGTACATGGCCGAATTGTCGAAGACAATGGTCCGGGTGGTACGGCTCCTGAATAGGCATGAGACGTAAGATGCCTCTGAAAAGAGATGATGCATACTCCGGTCTACGGAAGTCGACCCTAGCAAAAGGGAACCACTGAATCTGTGATAAAAAAGAAAGAAGTTATGAGATGGATAATGTAATTACAAATGAAAATGAAATAGTGAACAAAACATTTTACCTCCTCGTATCTAATCTTGTCAAGCAAGCGGCGTATGCAGATCAAACGCTCGGCATTCTTGCCTTGTGGGACCTCTTGTCCATCCCTAATAGCTCTAGCATCAGAAAGCTGGGCAGCAGGGTCCATGATGTAGTGTCCACGGAAATGGGGAAAATAAGCCCATATCCATGACTGTAGAATACGAACAAACAATACAAATTAAAAAAGAAACTAATAGCGTTTCTTTTAAATTAAATAATCAAACTACATTGACTTACCCTCAACAATATTCCACAGCTAGCCATGGTCATCGCATTTCGTCGAGACGCCTGTCCTATGTTCCGATACAGGTGCGTCAAGACGCCAGCTCCCCAAGCGATATTGTCTGTACACGAGTGATCCAAACCAAGACCTAGTATCCAGTGCTTGAGCTTGTTGGTTGACTTGTCCACCAACACTGTCGTGGCGAGAAGATACCACAAATACAATGACGCGACCAACTCCTCGTCCCTCTGCTCTGCTTTCATCATCGCCTCCATCGCATCTGCAACTAACTTCATAGGAATACCGCCTCCCGTAATCCAGTTGTTCACTCTTTTCCTATCCACCTCAAGCACTGTAGCTATCGTATCTCTCACCCTATTTTCAGTCACACTCGGTGGTAAAGTATAACTCCTCCCGTCTATAGGTAGACTTAGAATCTCGAGAACATCGTGAAGGGTAATGGTCATCTCGCCCCATGGAAAATGGAATGAGTTAGTTTCGGGGTACCATCTCTCTGCAAAGGCTGAAATCAATACACAATCAACTGCTCCCGTGCCTAGAATTCGAAGATGCGTAAGAGCACTACGCTGTGCTATCTCGAACCATGAACCAGGCTCGTGTCTAATATACCACTCGTACGGACTGGTGTAGCCAGCATGTGTGTAGATCTTAAGAACCTTACGCGTCTGCAAAATCACAAAATTTATTTAGTTATGAAAAATAAAAATAAAACTTTATCTTTAGTAAAATCATGGGGCTCATTTACCAAATCTGGAGGTGCAGCAGGAGGAGCCTCAACAGGAGCACCAACAACCTCAGCAACAAGCTGAGCAACAACTTCAGCAGTAGCTTCAGCAGCAGCCTCATCAGCTTCCATCTGA
Source organism: Oxyria digyna (assembly GCA_029168935.1). Classification (NCBI taxonomy): domain Eukaryota; kingdom Viridiplantae; phylum Streptophyta; class Magnoliopsida; order Caryophyllales; family Polygonaceae; genus Oxyria; species Oxyria digyna. Next base: position 57,088,436 of record JAPVLV010000001.1, on the reverse strand, counting down.
GCTCGAGTTCTCCTATATCTGCGAACAAGAAAAGGAGGGAGTAGAGGCTGAATATCAAGAGGAGGGACATCTCGAGGGGTGTCGTCCCATATAGCTCTAGCAATGTGTGTCTGATATGAGGTAAGGACGAGACCATAGCGAGGACCTCCGTCTGGGTACCATGTACTAGGTCCCGAAAAAACTGCATCATCTGCTGGAGGTGGAGGAGGGGGGACACCATCGGTCGGATGTCGAAGAGGTGAATGGGGAGGTGTCGCTACTCGATGAGGTGAATGGGGAGGTGTCGAAACAGGTGAGGGGCGCTCATCACAAATATAAGTGGACGGTGATGGCATACTGTCATCCATCGCCAAATCATGTGTCTCTAAAACCGGATCATCCTGTGTCTGTGCGATCTGATCAACACGTACGATCGGAGTATATTGTACAGCGAATCGTCCCTGTATAGGAGTTGCATCTTCACGTTGCAACTCCGCCTCCACGTCAACGTCAACGTCCATCTCATCACCAGACGAGACGTCCGGCATGTTGTCACCCTGGCCCTGATCTTCCCCAAAAAAATCTGCTTGTAAAGTAGCTGCAGGTGTACTACATGCATTAGCTGCAGGTGTACTACGTGCATTAGCTGCAACCCTACTACGTACAGCAGCTGAAATGCCTCTCCGAGGAGGAGCTCTATCCGGCGTATGCCTAGTAGCCGCTGGCTCAGAATTTGACGTTTTTGCAGTGGTCGGCTCAATAACTGGTGTCTGTGCAGCTGCCTCTATTTGTGCTCCTACTGAAGTGGATCTCGTGCGATCGTTATCGCTAATGACCGTTACAGTTGGAGGACGCCTTTCTGCTACAGGAGCTGGAAAAGTAAACCCAGCAGAGTCTCCCACAACGTTTCGTACCGCCTAAATTATTAATTTTTATATCAATAATCTTATCTATTCGATTAGAACTTATTATAATCTTTAAAGCGAATTCAGATTACATACCTGGAAGATGCCTACGGGTGACGGAGTCACGCCGACATCCACGTCCTGAGTGATAGTGGATCGGGTCGGCAATTGCTGAGCAGCATCCACGGCCTGAGCGATAGTCGAACGAGTCGCCCGTTTTCTAGCACCTCCAACAAATTGAAATTGCTCTGTAGCCTCTGTTAATATCGTTGTCAAAGATAGCCCTACACCATAAATTACGAATCTTTAGATGAAATTCTATTTGCAATTGTTTCGTTGCACTTCGTTGCTATTGCACACATATAGGCAACTTACGTTGATACACAACTTAAAAAATTATGCATAAACTTTATCAAAAGTATAGACGAGTAGTTCTACTAAATGGACGAGTTTCATCAAACACAAGTACACAACACAACTCTCCATAGATCATAGATGTTGATCAAGCTTGTTTAAATTCGTCTTGTTAAGCCAAAAACAAAAACAAAAAAAAAATCACATTTATTCGTTTTAGCACTATAAACTAATTCGTTTTAGCACTAGGAACCAACGTCCATGACAAAATCAGTATATGAAGAATCAGTCCAAGCCAACAAAAATTGCATCAGTAAAGCCAACAAATTATACTGAAGCCAATCCACTATATGAGAAAAACCAACAACAAACACGATCAGCCATTATATTCCATCCAATCCATCCCCATTATATTGCATCAGTAAAAAACCAACAACAACCATTAAAGCCAACCGAACCTGAATCAGCCACCATCCCGGCCACTTCTTGCATCGGCGTCCCGATCGACTCTGAAATCCCACCCACAGACTCCCCTGAATCAGCCACAATACCGACGCCAACAGAACCTGCCCTAACACCCACAGAGTCCTCGCCATCGCCCTGAGCTCCACCCAAGTCCTCGCCGCATCGTTGAGCTCCACCCGACTCATCCCCGCCGCCTTGAGCTCCACCCGAGTCCTCGCCGCCTCCTTGAGCTCCACCCGACTCATCCCTGTCGCCTTGAACTCCACCCGACTCATCCCCGCCGTCCTCAGCTACACCCGACTCATCCCCACCGCCCTCAGCTACACCCGACATCACAATCTCCAGATTTTTTTGAATGCCGTCGGATTCCATTCTTTGACAAGAGTTCGGATTTAGAATGACGAACTTTAATTCGAAAGAAATTTTACAAAAATTGAGCAGACGGAAGAAAGGGAGTTGCACACTTCGACAATGACGGAAATGCAGAGAGTCTGAGAAGAAGAAGAAACTCGACCTAAATTATGCGTGCTACAGCACGCCTGTTACAGGCGAACTAAATCACTTAAGTTTGCCCGGTTAACTTAGCCGAGCAAATTGGACGGCTAATTGAGGCGTAAAGATCTTTTGAATTTTTTAATATATTCGCCATAATATTTATCTTTTTGTTACAAAAACCATTTTCTTGTAGGCCGGCTCATATAGGCGTGCAATTCTGTAGTATATTTTCCAAACTTGACGCTATTACCCCTCGTCGCTTATGTTAGGCGTGCAAACATTAGGCGGCTAAGTTAGCCGTGCAAAACCGCGTCCAAATAGCAGAAAAATGGCGTCCAGATAGGGGCGTCCTTCATAAATAGCAATTGGTAATTAAAGGCTACGGAGGAGTACTACCTAAGGTGCACACAAAATCATTATTTAATATATAAAAATCTTTAGTTGATCTGATGTATCATTGCTAGGCTATGTAGGCTACAAAGTATAATACTACTCCCTATATGGTGCCTTTGAAACAGGCGATGTCCCAGGCTCCAAATCAATAGTGAAGTCAACCTCTCGGCGTGGTGGCAATCCGGGCAACTCTTCAGGAAATACATCAGCATATTCCTACACTACGGGTATATCACCTATCTTTGACTCCGAAATTCCATCACGCAATACATAGCACCAATAACCAATGCAACCTTGAGTCAGTAATTTGGAAGCTTCCATTGCATTGATCAACTTCCCAGATTCGTTAGGTTGGCGACCCCTAAATACATGCTTAGTTCCATCTTCTGCAGTAACTGTAACTGTGCGTTCTTTTAAATCCATGACTGCTTGGTGTCTTACCAACCAATCCATTCCAAGAATGACATCATCATGGTGCAATACCATGACAAGAAAATCACACGCCCAATCCCGATCACCTATACGGATTGGACAATCTCTAAGCTCTCGGTTCCGTACTATCTTACTCCCATCAGGCATACCTACGATAAAAGGCTGACAATCATTAATGCAACTAAGGCCAAGTCTTTCTACACATACATCAGATATAAACGAGTGGGTAGCCTCAGTATCAAAAAGTATAATAATAGGCTGAGAGCATATCCATAGCGTACCTGTAGTGGTGGGAGAATTAGGCTCATCAGCCTTCCTCATCTCCAACACTCTGTGTTGATCCGTTCCAGCACTAGAAGTACCACCCCCATTACCTCTTCCTCCACCTCTGACTGATCCTGAAGTCTGCTGATGTGATTGTGTTGGCGTCTGCCTGCCCTGGTAACCCCTACCACCCTGAGCTGGCGCAGAAGCTTGAGATTGAGTAACATTCTTCTGACGACAATAGAGAGCAACATGACCATCTCGATTATAGTTATAGCACCTTGAAGGAGGCTTAGGGCATTCATTCCTCATATGAAAAGGACTCTTGCAGTTGTGACAACGTCTACTCCCATTTAATGATTCAGATTGTTGGGGCGCCTCTGTACGGTCATTCCTCAGAGGCAGATATGACTTTCCAGAATGTGTAGGTGTAACACTAGGCTTCTTAGATGCATTGTCCCATGCAGCTGAAAGGGATGATTGTGTTCTCTGCCTCTTGTTACTCTGATCGGGTTCCTTGGCAGATTGTCCCATGCAGCTGAAAGGGATGATTGTGTTCTTTGCCTCTTGTTACTCTGATCGGGTTCCTTGGCAGAAGGTGACATCTCAAATGCTAAGGCCTTATCTTGGTACTCTTTCAATGTGTTGCACTGGAAACCAGAAACATATCGTTGCACTTCTGGTTTCAAACGGGCCTCAAAATGACAAATCTTTTCTTCCTCAGTGCCAACCAGATGGGACACATGACACAACTCTTTCTTGTACTGCCGAATTGCTTGAGCTACTGAAATATCTTGAGGTTGAGGAGCAAAGAACTCCCTCACCCTAGCTCTACGTACTGGTGCCGGACAATATTCTTCGTCAAGCATGTTTCTGAACTCTTCCCAAAAGACAACACGTCCTTCAGGTTTAAAGACTCTCCACCACTGAGCAGCATTCTCCTTCAGCAAGTATTGAACAACTTCCACCCTTCTCTCCTCCGGGCATCTCATACCCTCTAGCAAAATCTCTAGCTCTGCCAGCCATTCGTCGAGGTCTCCAGTACCATCAAAGGTTGGAGGCTTCATCTTTTGTAGCTCAGTAAGATATCGATCAAACCCGGTTCCTTGAGGTGCAGGTTGGGGAATAGGTGGTTGAGGTTGTACGGCTGGGTTTGGTGGTTGTGCTTGATTCAATGCAGCTTGGATGGATTGTGTTACTATAGTCTGAATCATGGCTTGCATCCCAGCAACATCCAAGACTGGAGGTACACCTTGTGGAACTCCTCCCCCTTGTGCACCACCGGAAGGTGCTACTTGACTACCCACTGAGACTTGCTCCTCGGGCTCCTCCATTGGTGGGGGATTAACAGCCTCCCCATGTCCAGCAACTCTGCGAGGCCGTCCTCTTCCTGGCTCACCTCTACTTGCAACACCAACACCTCTTCCCCTACCTCTACGCACCATAGCTGCATCCAATATGTAATTAATACTAGAAATAATATGCAACACATAAAGAAGTGATTTACCTGCACATACCACATGGGAGGTTGGCTACCGACGTTCCTAACCCTAGACTCAACCCAACAAATGTAAACCTGGCTCTGATACCAACTTCTGTAACACCCCAAAACCTAAGAGTTACGGTGCCGTGAACCCCACCCAGAATCCACAAGGCTAGAGTATAGAAATAAGGATTGTGCAGTAAAAACTTCAATAGATAATGGGAACTTAACGCTGAATAAACCAAGTCATTGAACTAGTTGTTATAATTAAGGTCTAATAAAATTTAAGAAGAACAATTCCCCAAAACAAACTATCTAATTAACGTTGGTTGGCACCAATCCCATCATGTTGCTCCTGAGTCTGTGCAGCACTAGTACCTGGATGACGAAACAGAGCCAGCCACAACGGGTCAGCTACTAAACAAGCAAGACACTCAATTAACTATTTCATGCGTGAGTATAAAACAACTAGATACAATTAAACAAGTACAAGACGACTAACACATACAAACATATTTTAACTCAATCATTTTCCTTCCAACCGCAACTGGAAAGGGAGTAAATCCTCTTAGGCATTTACCCTGGAACGTTCCTTGCTCAACGTACCCCAGAGAATAATCTCTGAGACCCTTAACGTACCTCGAACAATCTGAGACCCTTACACGTACCCCGGAGGTGCACCTCCGAGACCCATACAATTTACAAATATAACACCGCGTACTACATATAACATATAGTCACAAAATAGCTTTAAGAAACTACTAACACATGATTTTGAATAACAAAGCATCTACTAATCCAGCAACCGAGCAAGTCAAAGAAACTTGCCTGAAATTCTTGAAGCCCTAAAAGAGAAATTATCTGTAGCTATCCCAAACGACACTTAAACACCTGTATTATACAAATAACTTACTTATATAACCATTTTTTACAGTAACGCAGATGTCTTATATAGCTCATCAATAAAAGAATGGTGATCAAGGGCTTCTCTATACTCTATAATATAATGCTTCATACTCCGTATAATTTAACTATTATAAGTACATATTTAATTCGAATCATGTAATGCTTCAATCATGAACTAGCCAATTATTAATACCAAGTGTTATACCTCAAATATTTATATGTATATTAAATATTAAATCTCTAGGTACGTACTCCTTACACTTCCACTACAAGATGTTCATAAATAGCAATTGGTAATTGAAGGCTACGGAGGAGTACTACCTAAGGTGCACACAAAATCATTATTTAATATATTAAAATCTTTAGTTGATCTGATGTATCATTGCTAGGCTATGTAGGCTACGAGGCTAAGTGTGATGTTACCTTCTAATACACCCTTTTATGCACCCTCAATTTCATTGGTCCACTTGTACACAAACTTTCCAGTCTTTACCGAAATATTTCCAATTTTATTTTCTTAAATAATCAATCAAAATTTCTGCCTTCATCTTCTCCATTTAATCAAAGAGACCTGCTTAATTACTCTTGCTCCCAGTTCAACTTTGTCTGACCCTTTTCTCCCAAATTCAATTAAAACATAATTAGATTTCAAATACTACGTACATAAATAATTCAGTTCAAATTGCTAGAAGAAACAATGTACATCTGCTAGACTGTTAGTACTCCGTATTAGTTTCAGGCTTTGCAATGTTAATGAAAGATCCAATTCGACTTTGGATCTGAACCGGGGTAAATTAATCCCAATTGAACTTTGGATCTTTGATTTGTTCAGTCAAATACCAGTTCAACCGGGGTAAATTACTCCTTGTTAATGATAATTAAACACAATACATATCTGCTCTTAAAGATCCAATTCGACTTTGGATTGAAACGGGGTAAATTAATCCCAGTTTGACTTTCGATCTTTGAACAATTCAGCATAAATTGCTTATCTTTGCAATGTTTATTAAAGGTCCAATTAGAGGGCTACTGGCAATGGAGATTTTTTCCCCTGTTAAAATGGAGTAAGAAACTTCAGGAATAGAAAAAGGAAAAAAACTGTCAAATGTTATCTTTTAATTTTGGTAGTTTAATTTTGTAGATTTTTTCTTAATTTAATTAGTTAATAGAATCTTTTAATAGGGAGATTTGAATTGAAAAATTTGTGTACAAGTGGACCAATGAAATCAAGGGTGCATAAAAGGGTGTATTAGAAGGGAAACAGTACATTTGGCCTGGTAGGCTACAGAGTATAATACTATATATATAGTCTACATCAAATTGATAAAAGAGTTGTTCAATTAGTAAAATACACCGTACGGATTAAATCAAGAGTCATCCCTGTTTTAACTTCATATGAAGAAGGTCTATCAAATACAAATGTTTGGTTACACAATACTTAAATCCATATTGAGTTTCCATCATGCTAATTCCAAAATTTGGAAATCCTAGTCACCAAGTGTTTCTTAGTTGCAACACAACTACTTCATAGTCACACAATAATGTTTTAAAGTAGAATAACATGACAATCCCTTCCATCTTCCACATCAGACATCCCTTCTATCGCAGACAATCCTCACATTGTAGATAGCTTCATCTTTGTTTGTTCATTCAAATACGAAAATATCATATACATGCAAATCATTGTCTCTCACAAAAGTTCTCCACCCTTTCCCAAGTTTGTATTGCCCGCCACTTCTCTTTAAAACAAACTTTGTTTCTTTGTTATCACAGTAGAGTCTGATTTCATTGATTGTTGAAGAGATTAGATAGTCATCATCGTGAATTGGAGGAACAACCTGCAATTATAGTTATAAAATGAAAACCTTAATAATCCAATACATTGTATTTTTAAAAGTTGATATAAAGCAGATTACCATACGACAATCGCCATGCACATATGAACTACACATCTTAACCACAATGTCTTGTCAACATCCATGAATTGATTAATAAGTTGATAAGCTCTATCCATTAAATCAATTGGTTGTGGTTGTTGTGGTTGTTGTGGTTGTGGAGGTGGTTGTGCCATATTTTCATTTTCTGAATCTTCTCCTCCATCTTCACTGTCTGAATCTCCTCCCATTATCTTCACTTTCTTGCATACCATCCTTGTCTTCACTATCTTCAAGTTCTATTGGATTCATCTCAGTTCCAAAATTGTTGTCAAAGGTTGAATGATCAGTTGAATCATCACACATTATCATACGAGGATTCATCTGAGATCAAATTAATGTAATTCTGTCCAGCCATCTATGCATTACACATAAATATCAGTTTCTACAGTAGAGTTTTTTACTACTATTTTTTACCAAAAAATTCTTCAAACATTTTACCCCAGAATTTCTTACTAGCATCTTATTTGCATTCAACTATATTTTTATTACCCAAAATCACTTTCTACAATAGCATTTGTTACTTAAATGTTTCCCAAATCCAACATGCAAGTTTAACATACACACTAAGCACTTGTTCTTTAGCCAAAATTAACTTGTATGTAATTTGTTTATGTTAAATACACTACTTGTGTATACACAATCAAAGCTATGTTCATAAATAATCTTGAAAACAAGTGTTATACTAACCTTTTTGTTGAAACCCTTAACCGATTTTGTGTTGACTAACCTTTTTGTTGATCTCCTTTCCTTCCTTGAGAGCTTAATCTTGTAGACTTTGTGGTGTTTTCACTCGAACTCTCTGTATTTGAAGTAGTCGAAAGCATATCCCCAATTCTGTTTTGCCCTAATTTGTTGATATTTATATCTAATTGGAATCGGGGTTTGAGTGTGAGTGGCATAGTATAATTTATTACTTTTTATGGGATAAATTGTCTTTTTAGCATTTTGGGAATTATCTGGTTGCTTTCTATATATTTGTTTCCTACGTAACAACTTTGTTAATTGCATACTATTTGAATTTTGAATTGCATAGTAGTTGATTTGTTAATTGCATACCAAGTCTTTTTTAATACGACACTACTCTATTTATGAATGGCATACCACTTGATTTCTGAATTGTATACCAAGTGTTTTTGAATTGCATATAATCTATTTTTTGAATTGCATACAACTTGGCATCTGAATTGCATATCTAGTGTATTTTTAATTGCATACTACTTGAAATGTGAATTGCATACCTTACTTGATTTGTGATTTGGTATGAAGTGTTCCTGAATTGCATACATTTGAATTGTGAATTGCATACTAGTTTATTTGTGGACAACATATGTAGTATTTTTTTAATTTCATATTACTTGAATTGTGAAGTGCATTCTTCTTGATTTGTGAATTGGATATTAATTTTTTGTTGAATTGCATATTAAAGGAATTTTTAAATGCATACTAAGTAATTTCTAGATTCCATACCAAGTGTCACAAACTATTGGTACAAGGTTATCCCAAATATTTATGATAATATAATAAAGTGACAAGTTTGTATTTAATCAACAAATGTTTATATTGTATTGATTGTTTTCTTAAGTTCTTGACTTGTTTTGTTACTTTGTGTCATATTTAACAAGTTGTTTCAAAACCTCAAAACAAGGTGTGATAGGGTGAAGTAGGTTTTGTGACAGATTTAATAATGGTACAAGTTATCCCAAATAATTTGTGATATATAGTAATGAAACTGATTACTATTAAATCATCTATGTTTATAATTCGTTAGACAATAATGGTGGAGAACAACTTTAATTATATTCGAAAATTAATCATCAGGGGATATGCAGAGAAGATAAAACCATGTATCTGATCAGTTTCCAATTTTGTTTTTTTTGTTGCAGGAATGTGGACACGAATTCCAACCTCTCATAATGGTGTTAGATGAACAAACCATAAATCCTTATAAAAGGCGACGAAAGAGAAAGAAACTTGTCAATTGAAGTTGTACTTTCATTCCATCACAAAAACCTCTATGTGGTCTGGATGTTCATAATAAAAACCATCAAAAACCTTTCTAAACCCACTCACTCAATTGCTAAATCTAGTGTTGCTTATCAAACTCCAAGACATCAAGAATGGGAAAGAAGAATTAACAACAACACAATGGGTTCGAATCGCTTGGGGTCTCTTCCGAATGATCTAATTGTTGAAGTCCTTTCTAGAGTTGTTTCTTCTTCTTTAACTGATTTGTTTAGTTGAAAAAAGAGGTAAAATCTTTTCTTTTTTGGTATCTTGTTATTTTCTTTGTTTAGAAATAACGCCTCCCTTTGTTAGTTAGGTAAGTAACACACTGATCACATGTTTTTTTGTTGGCGGTTTATATCCATCACTTGCAAGAACTTGGAAGAAACCGGGACGGAGAAATCTGTGATTTGTCAAGTAAACGTTGAAGATTTTTGTCTTTGGCGTCTTAACAATTCTCAGGAAGATGCGGCTCTTGCTTACTTCAAAATATGCGCAGTCAACGACAATCCTGGCGCCTTGTTCCAACAAGGATTGGTATGTATTTATCATCTAAAAGTATATTGATTTGCAAATATAATGAAACTTAATAGTTTAATGTCATCCACATTGTGTTGTGTATATAAAGAGAGTATTTTAGGGATGTGGAAGTAGAACAAGGAATGGAAACCCTAGAGAGAGCTGCAAATTTAGGACCTAAGACAACAACATATGTATTGGGTCTCATTTTAATATGCAATGGATCTTGGAACGAAGACAGGGGAATGGATCTCATAAAAAGAGTCAAGGCTTCTAGTAGGATAAAGAGTTTTTATTGTCGTATTAAGTTAAGAGAATCTATCCTCTATATGTGGTTGGACCATGAACGAGGCCGTCATTTCAAGCCTATTATGTTTGACAAGGATCATGATCAATGTCGAAGGAAGAATCCATGGATGGTAGATACGTATCTCTTCGAGGATGATGATGATTCACACTTTTGCGAGGCTTGTTCATGTGATTCGAGTTGAAACAACAGAGCAAGCACGAAGCATTAACTCAATTTGTTCTTCTCAGATTTTTCGGACAATACCTCAGTATTTTTGTTCTTTCGGAAGCCACGAATGTCCAATGGCAGTCCATAAGAACTTGTTGGAAATAAGAATTCAAGGGATACAACTTTCATGACTAATACAAAACCCCAATCAGACAAGATCTAAGGTGAAACTTCCAGTTTTCCCAGCATTCATTTATGGACATGAAGAGTCTTTTGCATTCATTTAAGTCTCTCCTTATATCTTTAGACTCAGAATAAATTCATTTTCATCCATTAAGATGGTATTGCAAGAGTCACATTTCTAGCATTAATTTGGTGACTCTTGAGCTTGTTTTTGGAGCTATAAAAGTCGATTGGTGTAAGCCTTTAAAGGCAGACAAGTGGAAGGAAAAATGTGAGCTCTCTTGTCTGATTTTTTTCTTTGTTTTAACCTCATAAACCTAAGATGGCCTCGTGTGTTCTCAAGGTTGCAATCAAGGAGGGCCTCGTGAGTTCTCCTTGAGTTTCCATTTCAGTTTTGTTGTTTTCTCACCATTGTTGTTTCCTCTACAAGACTTGGTGGATAGATCCAAGACCCTTGAAGAGTCTTTCAATCTCTCTTGTGTGGATTCCTTGGAAGAGTTGATTGCCTATTCTTCTATGTTTTATATATGAAATAAGTTTGTAATTTCCGGTTCATATGAACTTCTTCATCACCGTCAAAACCCTTAAGCTTTCAAAATATTTTTCTTAAAAAATTATTACAGTAGAAAAACAAAATCTAACAATGATGTTCTACTCTAATATCCTAATCAAATATGGTCATATAATCATATATGCATGAAATGACTTTACCATAGTCATACTGATGGATTTAAGAATAAGCCTTCAATATGACAAGAACCTGTAAACAGAGTAATGATAAATGTCACGTAAAGAAACCTTAAACCTTAATACTATTCACCTAGTTTTGAGGTTCAGATTCTCTTAAGCAAAATGTGTTCATAATAACTGAACCTTATTGCAATAGTAGTAAATATAGTCACATATAGGGTTACTAGGCTGTGAAGTCAGGAGGTAGTTTTGCAACTGTGTAATTTAAACTATCACATACGTAAATCATATATTAAATGGTATACACCTCGATATAATGTATAAATCCGAAATTGAAAGAGGAAGGGGCATGTTGAGGAACAACACGATACCTTTCTAGTGCTTTGGAGAGGAAAGAGGAGTTTGATAGAACTTTATTTATTTACCGTCGGCCTTCCTCTAACATACGTAGCAATTATAACATAGCTCACTCACACTAATGACTGTGAGACGTGGCTTATTCGAGTGACCATCTAACGATAGTTGCGCCTACGGGGCATGGTTATTTACATTCACCCTTCACAAAAGTCAAGGCATACAACATAGATCAAAGTCAGATGCAACTGTCATTAATAATTATTTTTTGTTGTTTTAACTAATATAATTTATATATAAATATTTTTGGACATTATTATATCAAAAGATACTAATTTATACAATTTTATTTAAAAACTTTCTCATATGTCAATTTAATGTAAATAAAAAAATTTAATAGATTTGTTTTTTTAAAAAAAAAATTAATATTAAAACGTTTATATTGAAATTAATATATTCAAAATAAAATAATTTTTTAGAAGTACTTTAAATATATGCAAAATGTGTATCTATGGATAGATAAAAATGTAATTAGAATTATGATATTTTTTTATTTTTTTAAGTAAATATTGAGATATATGATTTTTAATAAAAAAAAATAACTTATGACTAAGATTTATCTTGGCTGTTTAAACAGTGCCATGTGGCGCACATCGGACGTGCTTCACCATTGGGCATGCTCTTAAAAGGAAACATGTGAAAAGTCATTACAACGTTTGTGTGATTTTTTGAATCCAAAAGAATTTCAATGGCATTTCTCGTAATTGCTACGAAAATTTGAGGTTTGTACAAAGGCAAAAACTAATGACTGTGAGACGTGGCTTATTCGAGTGACCATCTAACGGTAGTTGCACATCCTTCAGAAAATTCACGGCATACAACAGAGATCAAAGTCAAATGCAACTATTATAAATAATTTTTTATTGTTGTTTTAACTATTATAATTTGTAAATAAATATTTTTGGACTTTATTATATCAAAAGATACTAATTTCTAAAATTTATATTAAAAATCTCCCATGAGTAAATTTAATGTAAATAAATAAATTTAATAGATTTCTTTTAATTTTTTTAAATATTTAAACGATTATATTGAAATTAATATATTCGAAATAAAGTAAATTTTTTGGAAGTGCATTTAATATATACAAAATGAGTGTCTATGGATAGATAAAAATGTAATTAGAATTATGGTATTTTTTATTTTATTTTTTTGATAAAAGTAAGTATATTATCAAAAAAGGGACAAATATTTATATAAGACTAACCCTAACCTCACCACAACTTCCTCACGGAACCTCACAAGCCGAGGTCTCATGGAAAGCACACCAAGCCCCCACTCCTTTAAGGAACCTCACAATACGTGGTCTCAAGGAGAGAAACAATAACGCTCACCCCCTCTAGGACCCTACACGTCAAGGACTCTAGGGGGGTAACAAGAACCAACACTCCCCACAACCACAACAACCCCAAGCCCAAAACAAGACAATTACAGCCTAAGCATTCTCCTATAAGAGTCATTCCTCCTATTTTCTTACTTACACTTCAAAGCAATCCGAGCCCTGCAATCACTCAAAGACATATTATAACAGTCCATCACACTCTCATGGTTACCCCTGAAGATAGTATTGTTTCTGACTCTCCAAGTATGATAAGTAGCAGCGCTTATCACCATAACCAAGCCCTGCACTATCCAACACTTCTTATCTCTTCTTCTGTCAATCCAATAAAACCAATCCTCAAGAGTATCCTTCCAAGCAACAACTCTGAGCCACTGGAACAATCTAGTCAACACCTCTTTAGTATAGCTACACTTCCACCACAAATGAACTTCAGTTTCAGATTCACAATTGCACAAGACACACATATCCGGAATATTAATCCCCCACCCATGATGTCTAGCTCTCGTAGGTAATCTCTCCTTCAAAGCTAGCCACATATGGATGGACCATCTCCTAGTCTGCCTCTTCCCCCAAATCAAATACCATTTCCCCTCACTAGCGTTCCTCTCCCTAACATTGTCATACAAAGCCTTACAATTCATCTTACCATTTCTCTTCTTGATGTCTTCAAGACTAATAAGTCTTTCACTATAGCCCCCAACCAAGGAATTACTAGGCATAAACTTAGATCTCCACTCATTCTTGATTCTGATAAGCACTCTCCAAATCCAAGAGTCACCACTCTTCTCTTCTCTTCTCCACAAATATTCCCCCTTCAGTAACTTATTTCAGACCCAACTAGTCTAAATATTAGGCTTCTTCTCATGCTCTTCATAAATCAATTTCATATGAAGAACTTTATTCCACGTGAGGACCTCCTTAATATCAATGGCCCCCTCATCAAATGGTTTAGTAACCTCTTTCCAGGCCACTAAACATCTCCTGCTATCACACTTCCCAGCCCACAAGAAACTTCTACAAATAGCCACAATCCTATCCACCACCTGCTCAGGGAACAATATAGCTTGACCCCAATAACCCAAGATACCCTCAATAACAGCCTTAATAACTTGTCTTCTCCCGGCATAAGAATGGGTTCTGCAGGTCCATCTATGCACTTTATCAGTAATCTTCCGGAGCAAACCAGCATACTCACACACCTTCACCTTCTTAGTATGCAAATGAAGCCCAAGATAACGAAAAGGGAACTTCCCTAGAGCATAGTGCAAGACCCTAACCAGCTCATATTGAACAACCTCTAAAACACCTCCAAAGAAAACCTCACTCTTCTGAAAATTCACAAAAAGGCCAGACTCATCGCCAAAACTGTCAATACAATCTTTCACCACAGAAACCGAACCAAGGCCAGCTCTATAGAAAATCAACAAATCGTCAGCAAAAGCAAGGTCTACAATCTTCATCTCCCCGCACTTAGGGTGGAATTTAAACTCTCTGCTCTTATTGTCTCTCTGTAGTTTCCTGCTCAGCATTTCCATAACCACCACAAAGAGGAACGGGGACATAGGGTCCCCTTGTCTCAATCCTCTCTCCCCTTTAAAAAACCCCTTAGGTTCACCATTCACCAGCACAGAGTACATAGGGGTGCGAACACAAATCATAATCCAGTTGATAAGGCTAGGAGGGAAGTTCAAGAAAATAAGAGCATATTCCAAGAATTCTCAACTAACACAATCATAGGCCTTCATAATATAAACTTTGACCATACATCTAGGAGACTTACACTGCTGAAGATAACTACTAACCAGATCTTGATCAATCACAGAATTATGCACCAAACTTCTTCCTGGCACAAAAGCACCTTGCCCAACAGAAACCACTTTCTCTAGCTGATCTCTTACTGTTAAAGCAAGCAACTTAGTTATCATCTTAAAGACCACGTTACAACATGAAATAGGTCTAAAACCTTCACCAAAAGAGGTTTAGAAATTTTAGGAATAATAGTGACAAAAGTAGTATTCAACTGTCTCAGCAACTTCCCAGAGCAAAAGAAATCCCTAACCGCTTCTACAACATCATTAGCCACAATACCCCAACACTCTTTAAAGAAGAAGCTATTGAACCCATCCGGCCCTGGAGACTTATTACTATCAATACTATGTAAGGCAGATTCAATCTCACCTGGGGTAGGAATACGGCTAAGATTACTGTGATCATCATCATCCACCTTCTTGCCCTCAATATCCACAAAGTTGGGGATACAAGTATTCTTCCTAGTCCCAAACAAACCAATGTAGAACTTAATAATCTCATGACCAATCTCCTCTTGAGATTCAAGAATATCACCATTATCATTATGGAGGATATGGATCCCATTGATCCCCCTCCTAGTTTTAATACTCTTATAAAAGATGGAAGACGTCTCTTCCTCAAAAGCAATCCAATCAATTTTGGCTTTTTGCACAATCTTCTCTCTAGCTTGTTGCCTCCTAAGAATCATGATATCCCTAGCCTCCTTAGCCTCCTTCTTCTTATTCTCATTAATGTAATCCATTTGAAGGTCATTAAACTTCCTTTCAAACTCTCTCTCACTTTGTTGAACCATGCCATCCATGTTTTGGAACCTAATCTTGCTCCACTCTCTAAGACTATTCTTGAGCACATTAAGTTTATTTTTTTTATGAAGTAAATATTAAGATATAAAAATTTTAATTAAAAAAAAACTTCCGACAAGGATTTATCCTGACCGTTTAAACATTGCCACGTGGCGTACATCAGACATGCTTCACCATTGGGCATGCTCTTAAAAGGAAACATGTGAAAAATCATTATACACTTGTGTGATTTTTTGAATCCAAAATAATTTCAATGACATTTCTCGTAATTGCTATGGAAATCTAAAGTTCGTTACAAAGGCAAAAACTTGAAATTGAATCCTACTATTTCCACGCGAAATAGCTCACCTAATTTAGGCGAACAACTTTAACTTGGTTAAGTTAGGCGAGCAAACAAGGTAATCACTGCACGTCATGTATTCAGAAAAAATGTATTTCCATTTACAGTGGGAAATTCTGCATATGTTCCAATTTCGCAACAATCACTTCCACTTGTTACAACTGGAATGGATCAGCCTACTGAGCCCATTGTGTTTGTGAATTCTGATTCGTTATTGGGCCTCCCCCTTCTGGCCATATTTCAATTTCAAATGGACCTCAAACTGAGATTGGGAATGCACCAATTGAGTCTCAAATTATTGTTGGGCTTGAACTTGCTACTCCAGCATCTTCACCATCTCTTATTACTGAGCATACACTCCCACCGTTACCTAATTTGTAGCCTTTTCCCCGGCGTCTAACTCGTGTTGTTAAGACACCACCCAGACTTGAAGAATTTGTTTGTGGGCAACTTCCCACCAGAACAACACCTCAAGATCACGTTGAAAATTCCTTTGCCCAAGCATTTCATGTTGTTACTCTCCAAGATCTTCAATGTTATTCACTAGATTACATACATTCTTTGTTTCATGTATTCAGTGAGGTTGAACCATCTACTTATCATCAGGCAAAGTGATGCGGGGATAAGCCGCAGTTGTCCGATCTAGACACCAAACCTCGAACAGAAAATCGAACAGAGAAGATAGGGGATTAGAATCAGATGAAAGAAGGATAAGTCGAATAATAGGCCAATTGGAACCAAATCAAACAACGATAAAACCCTTGAACTTAAGAATAAGAACCTTACCGAATGATGAAGAAACCCCAATAGATTACAACCAAACACAATGGCTATGGTAGACCAAGGCACCTAGAGGATGCTCTATGGAGTCCCGATAGCACCAACCTTATGGAAGAGATTGACACGCACAAGTACAACTAGGGCGAGTTCAACAACAATGCACTCAATGCACTCTCCTCACAAAATCTCTCTTTTGGGAGTAAAAACAATAAACGTTGTATTCAATATCAAAGTCTGGGAACCTAAAACAATAACTAGGGCAAACCTTATATAGGGTTCAAGGCTGCCCAATAATAAAAGAAATAACTAATTAAATGTATTTCCTAAAATGACAAAACCAATAAAAAGAAATAATCCTGAAAACGAATGAAAACAAAGAAGTCTCGGTAGGCTTGCATCACATTCTGCAGGCGCGGCCTATGGACCCGCGGGCACGGCCTGTGCGGAAAAACGCACAGCCCATGTTTTGCTCTCGAAGTGGGAAATTATATGAATTAATATGAGACTCGCGGGCGCTGATTGGGATCTGCGGGCGCGGATGATGGACCCGCAGTCGCAGATTCGCTGTTGTAACTCCCTTCTTCACTCGGATCTGGTTCCGCTCGAACCCCAACTACTAGAATCATCTTCAATGGTGTTTCAAAGGGTTCCTCTGTAATGCTAAGCTCTTTGGATATGAGGAAATCCACTTACTTGTCTAACTCTTGTTGGACCTCCTTAGTTCTAGAGCGAGTCAACGCTCCTTCAAACTCGGGAACCACCGGTGTTGGTTGATGCTCAGATGATCCTTCATCATCCCCCCTTTTTAAAAAGGATTCTACCTCGAATCATCCAACACCTCCTCTTCTCCTTCAAAAAGTGTAAGATCTTGCACATTGAAGGTTGCACTCACTTGATAGTCACCGAGAAGCTCCAACACATAAGCATTATCTCCAATCGTCTCAAGCACCTTGAATGGTCCATTACCTCTTGGGGACAACTTTGAGTGGTGTTTGTTGGGAAAACGCTCTCTCCTAAAGTGGACCCACACAAGGTCTCCCTCCTTGAATATGACCTTCTTCCTTCTCCTATTTTCCTTGCTAGCATTTGTTGCAGCCACCTCTAGCAACTTAGCTCTTGTCCTCTTATGAATCTCCTTGATGTGCTCAACCTGTTTTCCTGCATTGAAATCCACTCGTTCCTTCGTAGGTAACGACATAAGATCAAAAAGGGGTTAGTGGATTCAAACCATACACACATTCAAAGGGACTCAGCGAGGTCGAGGAATGGATGGCTCTATTATAGGCAAACTCAACATGGGGTAAGGCTTCTTCCCAAGCTTTCAAATTCTTCCTAAGAATGGCTCTCAAAAGTGTTCCAAGAATCCTAATTTCCCGCAAAGAGTTTTCCAAAAGTAACTTAGGAATTTCACATCCTATCACTCACAATAGTCTTTGGTACTCCATGTAAACTAATAATTCATGTAAAGAACAAGTCAGCCACATTACGAGCATCATCAGTCTTGTTACAAGCAATAAAATGAGCCATCTTAGAGAATCGATCAACAACCACAAAAATAGAATCTCTCCTTTTCTTAGTCCTAGGCAACCCCACAATAAAATCCATACTAATGTCTACCCAAGGGGTCGTAGGAATAGGCAAGGGAGTATACAATTCATGTGTCTTTACTCTAGACTTAGCCTTAAGACACTCCAAACATCTCTTCAAGCAATGCTCAACATCCCTAAGCATATGTGGCCAATAAAAATGAGTATGCATCATATGATATGTCTTATCTCTACCAAAGTCTCCCATCAATCCACCCTTATGGGGTTCTTCAACAAGCAATAATCTCAAAGAACACTTAGGTATGCACACTTTATCAGCTCTAAACAAGAAACCATCAAACAAGTAAAACTTATCCAAAGTTCCTTTAGCCACACATTGCTTATAAATGGCACCAAAATCTGCATCATTACGATATACCTCCTTGATGTAAACAAATCCTAACACCTTAGAGTCAAGTTGAACAATCAATGCATGTCTCCTAGAAAGTGCATCAGCAACAACATTATCCTTTCCCTTCTTATATTTGATGATATAAGGAAAGTCTCAATAAATTCCATCCATCTACCATGCTTCCTATCAAGTTTGTCTTGGCTCCTAAAATGTTTCAAAGATTCATGATCGGTATGCAAAACAAACTCTCTAGGCCATAGGTAGTGTTGTCAAGTCTTAAGTACTCTAAACAATGCATACAGTTCCTTATCATAAGTAGAGTAATTTAGACTTGCACCTTTTAACTTTTCAGAAAAGAAGGCAATACACTACCACAAAAACTCGATTTTACCTCGAGATGTAATACCCCGGATGTTATATATAGGGGGTAATAGAGGGTCAAAACATTTAAAATATTAATTGTTTTTTAATTTTTCGTTCAAAATAATCAAATACCCCGGATACAAAACAAAACGCCCGAGGTATATACGTACAAAGAGGTAATAAGTCTTAATTTGACGTTTTTATAATACCCCAGGCGTGTTTCCGAAATACATATCCGGGGTATTAGGTCTTGATTTTATGAATATACCCCGGAGGATATATTGAAAATTACCCGGGGTATACTATATAGAGTAATTCCAGAAATAATATAACCCTAAGTTTTAAATCCGGGGTATTAAATGTGGTGGATCCGGAATATATTTACTATAATTAAAATTCAGTAAAAAATAAATCGAAATTTCACGCTACCACAAAAACTATGTCTCCAAGTTCCCAAACTCCATTTTTCCCGCGAATCCCTAGTCTACAGCTTGTCTCGAGTGTTTCGACTTCGCTAATTCTAGGGTTTGTTCCACACACACTCACTCAGGGGTAATTCTCCGTTACCATCTCCGCCGTGCTGAAAGCATAATCGATCGATTCATCCTCTCCTCCCCTCTTCTGCGGTAATCCTCCTTCTCTATTCCATTTTTCAATCTTCTAGTCACAAATCTGGTACCCCTGTGAGTTGACGATTGTCATCTATCTTGCCTAATGTGTTCATACCGCTCCATAACTTGCTCAATTTTATTCAATTAGGGCTTCGAGTTCTCAAATTCAGGGCCTCGAGATTATCAATGGGTACTAGATGAGTTCAAAGGAAATAAGGTGCGCCAAATAAAAGTTGTTGCTGAGATTTTTCAGTATAAACATTCTGGCCTTAACATTGTTAAGGAGGAAATTCAGAGAGTGCTCGATGGAAAAGAGATTGGAACCTGTCATGTGATGTTTTATATCAGGTTAGTACTAGTTTAGTACACAAAATATATGTATATATTGTGTTTCTTTTAAAAATTATAACATATTTGTCTGTATATGTAGATATTTATTTGAAAATCACTGCAATGGTATCAAAGACATTTTCAAGTTTGTTTATCCAACTCAAATTTCTCCATTGGGTCAGAACGTGACACTCAGGACTACTTATCTTGCAAATTGTATGGACGCGGATGTCAAAGATAAGATATATGTGGTACCATATTACTTTAGGTAATCAATACTTAATACTCTTAATATTCCATCGTAGGTTTTTATAAGTACTTATATAAATAAGTCTATATAGGTATCACTGGGTGTTAATGCTCCTGATTCCTCATTTGGGTTATGCTTACTGGATTGATCCACAACGACAAGAAAAAGTAGAGAAAGATGCAGAATCATTAGTGACAATGTGAGTCCTTCGTCATTAAAAGAAAAATGTAGTTTTATAATGTATATATTCTATCATAATTCTATGTATCCTGCAAACAAGAGTTATAAAATGAAATATACCAAACTGGGTAGAAGATTACCGCGTACACAAATTGTATGGCATATCATGAAGGTGAAATGCTGAAATTATTAAACCGTTTTGTTCAGCTAATATTATGTGATGTATTTTCAATGCTAATACAAGTGTTTGAAATAATTTAGTGTCCTCTCCAAGAAAGCATGGTTGATTGTGGATATTATGTGCTTAAGTTTATGAAGGAAGTTATCGTATATCAACAAAACCTTCTAGTTATCCCCAACAACGTAAGACATCTACAAAACCTTCTAGTTAATCCTAATAATGCTGAAATTATTTAATCTTTTGGTTCTGCTAATTTAGTTTTAAGTTACATACACATTATTCACTAATGTGCTTATGTTTCAGTGGTACAATGGCACAACTACCTACAAACATGAAGATATTGATGAAATTCGAAAAGAGTGGCTTGATTATTTCGTATCTCTTCTATTGGTATGTACTTCTGTCACAACTAAAATGCAGTCTTAACAGTATCTCCAGACTAAATCTAACAAAACATTTCTGTTTATGAGAACTTAACTTATGTTCTTAGTAGATAGATTACAAAAATAAAATATACTAGTACTGGATAATGTGTTGACTTGGAAATATTGTGAAATGAAACCATAAAAGGGGATATGACTTCCTTGTCTGGTCATATGAGAGGGCTCTCAGTTCGTAGCCGAAATGCAAGTAGCTCGTTCAGTGGAAGCACAAATTCTACTAATTGAATTCCAGAGAGGCTTTTATGGTTTCATTTCACAGTTGTTCTGATTAAATGCTGCTAATATGATTATGGGTATAGTTCTGATTAAATGCCTTTTCAACACACATACAACATAATATGAATATTTGATCTTTCAAGAAAGTCTTGTGACTCAAATCACATTTCAATATTTCATTTAGTTAATTATCGCATGTCCGAACTATGTATCAGAATTCCTGCTTAGTTTATGGTTGTATGCTTCGTTGTAGACAGGGTTTTTGTTAATTTGGATTTCATGTGTGGCTTGTCATATGAAACTGAATCACTCTTATTTGATTTGAAGCTTTTTTCATGCTCAGGTTTGTTCATCTGCTACACTCCATTTCCTTACTGTCATTATGTTGATAACAAGAAACCCAATCTCCAGCATCCTTCATAATTCCTCATTACCTGTAAGAGAGTATATTTAAATTCAGGAAGATGACTTGAATTTTCAGGAATCTATAGGCTGTTGCTTTTGAAGCATCAACATCTGTGATTACTGACCAGTGTTGGCAATTCCTTGATGTACTTTCTCGAATATTCTTTCTTAATGACAAGTTTGAAAACCAATGAGTGTGAATGGCTTGTTGTTGCCTATTCAAACCTCAAATTAGTACTCACAAGTTCTTCAGATTACTAAATCAGGTTCCTTTTCAAGAAAAAAGTGAAACAAAATAGTGATCAGTTTCATTTCATAGTATGGGGAGAAACAAGTGTTTACAAAAATGTTATGAGTAAGGAGTAGGTTGTTAAAAAATAAGTTCCTTTTGCACATATGAGAGTGATTTTATTTTATTTATATCTTTAAAAAAAAATTCTACATAGACTGAAATAATTTTGATGAATGATATATTTTTACAAGAAAAAAGATGAAGTAATAATCAGAAATTGTGAATGGTGGAAACTGAAAAGGAGGGTGATTGGAAAAAACAAAATAGTGTAGGTGTTAGAGATTTGTAGGATGGAATGGGTCGAGCTTTAGTGATTGACTGCCACTAGAGATACTGTTAAGATTTGTAACTGTTGGACTTGGATTTATAGCTGAAGTTATGAAACTGAAGACTTTAGAGTTTCAAAACTCACTTTAATTTTTAGGTAATATGTGTACAAATTAACTTTATGATGATTGAGTTTTCCTTTGTTTCCAGGACCGTATTTGCTGAGAAGTTGAAGACCGTATTTTCTGGGAAAGAACAAGTAGACGGTGCCTTGAGATTGATGGCTATGTTTTAAAAGATGTTGGGTTAAATTCTCTCTTTAGACCTTATGTTAAAAAAATGATTACACTGAATGATGTTGAATCTTGTTTTTTAGATTTTGTGTCTGTAATACTGCAGTTATGATCTTTTGGAATGTATTATGGAATTTTATTACAATTGATTTGGAATGTAGAATTAAATTTGATTACAGGTGTGAGTTACTAGGTGAAAATTGGAAAAATACAGTAGTCATGTCTTATTGCTCATATACAATATACCTCGGACACTGAAACACCGGGTTAATCGAGTTCGAACAAAACAAAAGAATATACCCCATATGCGTTAAAAGACCGGGGTATTAAGTCAAAGAAAAAGTCTATCACTAAATTTCTGTATACCCCGGACTATCATATGTCCGGGGTGATACGTCTATGTTTTTACCCCGGGCGTGTCTAAATAGATCCGGGGTATATTGCAATGACTTGAGTAACATATAGCAGTAGCATATACCCCGGGCGTGTCAAAACAGATCCAGGGTATATACTCTATTACAACCCCAAGATCTCCCCCGGTTCCTTTTTATGATATATCCGGGGTATATTAATAAAAACGCTCGGGGTAAAAAGCCTTTTTTTTGGTAGTGATAGGCTTACCTACTTGCATGAGGACTCCTCCTATGCCAACTCCTGAGGCATCACATTCCACTTCAAAAGGCCTAGTGAAGTCGGGAAGCACAAGTAATGGCGAATTTGTCCATCTAAATTTTAGTTCCTGAAACGCCTTTTCTTGAGCCTCCTTCCACACAAATGGGCTATGCTTCTTCGTTATCTCGGTTAGGGGTGCAACAATGGTGCTGAAATCCTTCACAAAACGCTGATAAAAGCTAGTTAATCCATGAAAACTTCTGACTTGGCTGGTGGTGGTGGGGGTTGACCAATCCTGAATGGCCTTAATCTTCTCTTCATCTACTTGTAATCCCTGGGAGCTCACTACAAAACCAAGAAATATAACTTTATGAGTGCAAAAATCACATTTCTTCAAATTAGCATATAGTCGTTGTAGACTAAGAGTAACGAGTACTTCCCTGAGATGTTGTTCATGCTCCTCTAGGGACCTGTTGTAAATCAGGATATCATCAAAATAGACAACAACACAAGACTTAAATTTCCCTATAAACTTCCTCAAGACATGATTCATAAGTCTCATAAAAGTAGAGGGAGCATTAGTCAATCCAAATGGCATCACAAGCCACTCATACAGACCAAATTTAGTCTTGAAGGCAGTCTTCCACTCATCGCCTTCTCTCATCCTTATTTGATGGTATCCACTCCTAAGATCAATCTTGGTAAAATTGGTGGCTCCATGGAGTTCATCCAACATGTCATCTAGCCTTGGTATAGGATGACGATACTTGACGGTTATGTTATTGATAGCTCGACAATCAACACAATCCTCCAGGAATCGTCTTTCTTAGGCCCTAATAAGACTGGGACAACACATGGACTAAGACTCTCTCGAACATAACTCTTATCTAGGAGTTCCTGCACTTGTTTCTGAATCTCCTGGCACTCCTGAGGGTTCATTCTGTAAGCTGGCCTGTTAGGTAACGATGCTCCTGACATGAGATCAATTTGATGCTCAATACCTCTAAAGGGCGGTAAGCCTGCTGGAATCTCATCCGGGAACACATCACCAAATTCCTCTAGAATAGCTTGTATACTCGGCGGGTAAGCAGTTGTGGAATCGTCACCTAACAACACAAATTTCTTGCACAACATCATCAAAATAGTGTCCATAGGTAAATACCTACCTTGTAATTCAGATTTGGATGACAAAAGGACGCGCGACAACGTTTGATTCGTAGCTGAATGGGGGTCTGCATCAGAAACCGCGGTCGCGGATTTGTATCCGCGGGTGCGGCTCGCCTTTTGCTGAAGTTCTGTCGTAGATTCCGCGGGCGCGGATTTGGATCCGCGGGCGCGGATTTGGATCCGCGGGCTAGGATTTGGATCCACGGGCGCGGATTTGGCTCTGTAGCGACAGTCCTTCAGTTTCGTTCGTCTCCTCCTTGTGCGTCTTTTCCTTGCCCTTCTTCTTCTCATAAGCATTTGCGATCTGTGTTGGAGTCATAGGCTTAAGGACAATATTCTTACCATTAATTGTGAATGAATGGCGGTTAGTGTGACCATCATGAACAACTTTTCTATCGTATTGCCATGGCCTACCTAACAATATATGACAAGCCTGCATAGGAACAACATCACATACAATTGTATCTTCATATTTCCCTAATGTAAATGTTATATTAGGCTTCTTATGAACTTTCAATTCACCACATCCATTCATCCAATGCAATTTATATGGCCTAGGGTGGAAAATAGTAGCAATTTGCAATTTAGAAATCAATTCAGTACTAGCAATGTTGCAACAACTCCTCCACCGCCACCACCCCTCCCTTCTTCATCACTACCTCCAACGCCGCCGTAACCTCCTCCGGCAACTCCTCCACCGCCTCCTTCATCACCTCCACTACGCCACACTCGATCATCTTCCCCAACGCGTCAGCGAACGATTCGGTTTGCATAAGAAGCCACATCCTGCTTCCTTTGGAACAATCCTCAATCAGCATGATCCTCTGCAGAGCGAGGTACATTTCCTCGAAACACAGAACGGAGGAGCATTTCTTCCGATTCGAGAGAATCGGAAGAAATGCTCCTTCGAATAGGAGGGAGACAAGCTTACACTTGCGCATCAGAGACGAACTATTTTGCCTGAGGAGGAAAGGAGACGCCGGGAGAGACGAGATTTCGACGGAGAGCCAGTGCAGGACACTGGCGAGATCGCCGGGGGAGAGGCTCGGGGCGATGAACGACGTCGCTGATGGCCGACGCTTCCTCGGTGGGAAGGCATGGGGACTCACCGCCATTGATGATTCAATTAAAAACATCAAAAGGTTTACGCCGGTGGTTGTGGTTTTGTGAGGGATTTTGCAAAGAGTTGAATTTGTGTTAGTTTTTATTGAAACTCGGCTGAAATCGTCAGCGTTTTAGGGGTTGTTGTTCATTGACTCATAAACAAATAATTGTCAAAATTGTTTGTTGGGAGAGTCTCGAGTTCGAGACTTGGTGAAGGTTAAAAATTGTTTGTTGGGAGAGTCATCCACGCAGCTTGAACTCTAGATGTAAGGGTACTAGGGGAGTCCACTAACCGCTGAACTAGAGTGGGAAACCAAAAAAAAAAAATATATAATTGTCAAAATTGCAGTTGTTTTTGTTCTTCGTTTCCTTTCTAGGGCTAGTCTAATAATGTGGATTAGGGTTTAATGGGAGTGTTAATTCGTGTTTAATTTAACCATTGCTGCTCTCCAGATGCTACGAGCGGATAAAGATATACTCCAACTTGGCAACTGGTGGACAGTGGATGGTGACTACAATCAGCCCTAAATAATGGATTGGATTAATTTTGATGTGTTTGTGATACCAGTACATTGAACTGTTTCGTTTGTTGAAACAAGTCTTTTTTTTAATGAAATATATTTGATTTGCAATTAGGATTTCAATTACTTTTGGACTAAAATATGACCCGATCCGCAAATATGATTTGTACCGTTCGATTGTTTTTCACTCTCAACCCGTTAAGTTAAACTTGAAACTTCACAAGCAGGTAGGGCAATACTTATCCAATCGAACATTCAGTCTAAGCAAACCATCTTATACAGTGTTTTTACTTAACAAAAGGCATTTGTCAGCAAATTGATAAAATTAATAAAGATTTCTTCTGGAATAATTCTAACCCTAGCTACAGAGCTATTACTAGTTGGGATTCAATATGTAAGCCTAAACAACAGGGAGGTTTAGGGTTACATAAGACAGAAACACTTAATAAAGCTCTACAAATAATATTTGGGTCTAACTTATTACTCAAAAATACCTACAATCAAATACTAATTTAAACTATAAAAAGAAATCGAAAAAGAAACAATCATGGCAATTCTCACGACTTTTACATCTTAGAAAAGATTTCTCCAAAGGCATTGGATGGGAATTGGGAGATGGTACTAATATTATGTTCTGGACTGACGACTTGATTCCAACCCTCAATTTGCAACAATTCTTTTGTCCTGATAAGGCAAGCCTTAACGATAAAGTTTCTGACTACATTACCCCCTCGAAACAATGGGATAATGAAAAGCTACAGGCCGTCCTTCCGGCGCACATTGTCACTCATATACTAAACATATATATTTCACATACGAACGCTTAAGACCAAATAATTTGGAAACTTAATGCTGATGGATTATTTTCTACAGCATCAGCAAGACATCTTATGCATGAGAATATTGTTGCTAATTATTCAGATCTATATGCTTGGCTGTGGAAACTTAATATACCCCCAAAACATATCAATTTCCTATGGAAAGTTATATCTGATAATCTTCCAACAACATCACGACTAAATAAATATTATAATAGAGTTCCTCACTATTGTTCTTTGTGTGATAATCCAACTGAAAATACAAAACACCTACTCTTAGAATGTCCGTATACTTTAAACAAACTAAGAATTTTTTCGTAGCTTTCTGGGAAAACTTTTAACCTTTCAAATTCTGATTCTATCCAAAATATTTTGATCAACCTAATAACCTCCTTCAGGGATGAACACCACAAAATGGAAGCCTTAATGTTCTTATGGTATCTAGTATGGCTATTTAGGAATTCGACTGTATTTCGAAATCGTCAGAACTTTAAAGGCGAAGCAGCTCATCGGGCCTACTCGTATTTTATGCAGTGGGAAACGTCATTTAAGGAGAGCCTAGGACCAAAACAAACCCGCATGAGAAATAAAAATAAACCGAAACACAAACGATGGCATAGACCACCAACTGACTGGATAGAAATCAATTTTGATGGATCCTACAAGCTGAATTCAGATTCACACATAGCCTGTGTTGTTCGAGATTGTCGGGGTACAATCTTGGATGTCTATAATAAGGCAGTTAATGCAGGATCCCCGTTAATGGCTGAAGCATTGGCTTTCTTAAATTCTGCTAAACTTGCTCTAAAATTTAAGTCCAGAAATATCATTATTGAAGGAGATTGTCTCACAGTAATCCATTTTGCTAATAAAGTTTGGAAAGTACCGTGGGAAATCCGAAACATTTTAAAAGATGCGCGCCCATAATATTTTGCGGGATATTGCTAATGTTAGAATATCACACTGTTTTCGAGAGGCTAATAAGGCTGCTGATTTCCTTTCTCAGCCTCACATTAATGCCCATTTTATTAAGGTTAGCCTTAACTGCAATGAGGATCGTTTGTTATCTGATGATTATATCAGAACAATTAGACCTACTCTCATGTTGTCTAGCCTGTTTGACTCCTACAGGCCATTTTTCCGGATCATCGCTTCTGATGGTCAGGGGTTCTCATCCCTTTGTGGATGACACCCCGTGTCTTGCCTTTCTCAAAAAAAAAAAACTTAATTTTGACCTGGCTTGAGGACCTGATATTTTTTTGGATAAAAAAAGGATTTTGCATGGTTAACCAGTGGGTAATAAAAAACGAAAAAGACTAGAAAATGAAAAAAAAAAAAGAACCAGAAAAAATTTGAAAAAGTGGGAAAATGAAGGAAAAAAATCCTGCCATTTTACTTCTGTTTTGTATAAACTAGGTTTAACTATTCACGTCAATGCTTTTGTAGAAATTCTTATTTGTTGTTCATTGTAAAAATTCTTAATATCTTTGATCAAAATTATTCTTATCAAGTCAATTCTTCAGATCATGGCTATTTTGTAGATAAGCTTATCAGGTCAACCAATCAAGATATTCTAAAATATTGATTTACAATTAGATTATTTATTCATCAAAACTAAGTACTAACCGTACTTCGGTAGAGCGAGCAACTCTTACAGATTATAAGCGCTTCCAAATCCCATTGATTCTACGAATACTAGGAAGTGGGTAACCAGTACCTTCGTTGATTTGTATTGAAATACCGAAGTATGGAGAAATGGCTGAAGCCTTTAAATTGTAACTCAGAAATCTGCCTCTCAAAGGCTTACAAACCAGGCTTATATAGCCCAATGGAAAATAGATAGAAGTGAAGACAACAGATGCCTTGAATCTAGCTCTTGGGCTAATAAAAAATATAATAATTAGAGTGTGGGAAATGATGAGCAAGGGGAGGTGTACGTGGTTTCAATTCATTCATTAACTTCTTAGTTATCAACTGATTGTGTCCACATCATTCCCTTTGGGGTAGTGAAATTCGCCCCCGACTTTGTACCAGGTAAGTCAGCAACCGCAGAGGAGTCATCCGTGAAGGGAATGAGATGCTTGACATTGAAAACATCGGCTGTGCGAATATGGTTGGGCAATTTGAGGCGGTAGGCATTCGAATTGATTTTCTCGATAATCTCTACGGGCCCGATCTTTTTTGCTGAGAGTTTGTTGTAATCACCTACAGAGA
Source organism: Oxyria digyna (assembly GCA_029168935.1). Taxonomy (NCBI): domain Eukaryota; kingdom Viridiplantae; phylum Streptophyta; class Magnoliopsida; order Caryophyllales; family Polygonaceae; genus Oxyria; species Oxyria digyna. The sequence continues at coordinate 57,059,277 of JAPVLV010000001.1, read as the reverse complement.
AACGTTCCTTGGTGAGGACTGCCCAGACCCGGTCACCGACAGCAAACTCAACAAGACGGCGCTTGCGATCAGCCAGCTGTTTGTATTTCTCATTGGCCGCAGTAAGGTGTTGGTAGACATTGTCATGAATGTGCTGCAAGCTGGACACAAAGTCCACTGCCCGACCTTGGAGTCAAGTTAAGTCCGGTAGGGACACCAAATCCAAGGGACCACGAGGCTGGACAAAGTACACCACTTGAAAAGGACTGAATCCGGTGCTTCTGTTGACAGCGCGGTTGTGAGCAAATTCGGCTTGACAAAGCTTTTGATCCCAGCTCTTGACATGGTCGCCAACAAGACAGCGGAAAAGATTGCCAAGGGATTGGTTCACCACTTCCGTCTGACCGTCCGTCTGAGGATGGTAGGCGCTGCTGAAATTGAATCGGGTTCTCGTCATTTTCCACAGGCTGCGCCAGAAATGACTGAGAAATCTTGAATCACGATCTGAGACTATAGAGGAAGGAAGACCGTGTAACTTGTAAAGGTAACGGAAGAATAATTAGGTGACCTGGACTACATCCGTGGTTTTCTTGCAGGGGATAAAATGCACCATTTTTGAGAAACGATCAACAACGACGAAAATGGAATCATTGCTTCTCTGAGTCCGTGGTAGGCCAACTACAAAGTCCATGCTCAAATCAACCCAAGGCTGTGATGGGACCGGAAGAGGCATATATAACCCTGCGTTAGTGGCAGCACCCTTGGACACTTGACAGATACGACATCTCTTCACAAATTTATCCTCCTCCTTGCGCATGGTCGGCCAAAAATACGAGGCCTGAATCAGCTGTAAAGTTCGATCTCGTCCAACGTGTCCCTCACCATGGAGTTCCTGGAGGATTCGAAGACGCAAGCTACAGTCAGGAATGCACAATTGATTTCCTCTGAATAAATAACCATCATGAAGACTGAAATCACATTTGTCCCCCTGCTGCACAACGGCTTTGATTTTGGCAAAGTAGGGATCTTGATCGAGCAGGTCGCGGAGAAAATCAAAGCCGGGAACCTCTATATCCATGCGAACCAAAAGAGTGTTGCGGCGGCTCAAAGCATCAGCTACCCGATTAGAAGTGCCAGTCTTATGTTTCACCACAAAGGTGAATTGTTCCAAATACGCCATCCACCGGCCATGCTTAGGTGATAACTTATCTTGACGATGGAGGTGCCTCAGAGAGTCGTGATCAGTGAACAACACGAACTCGCGATGAAAGAGATAGTGCCGCCAATGCTTGACGGCTTGGAGGACAACATAGAATTCAAATTCGTATGTGCTGTAATTTTGCTTGGCAGGCGATAATTTTTCGCTGAAAAAAGCTACAGGTTTGTTGTGCTGACTCAACACTGCACCAATGCCCACTCGAGAAGCGTCAGTGTGAAGTTCAAAGGGCTGGGTGAAGTTGGGGAGAATGAGAATAGGTGCAGAGGTCCGTTTTTGTTTGATGAGTTGGCAGGCATGGTCGGCTTAAGTGGACCAATGGAAGTGCTTTCCTTTCAACACCTAGTACACCTATAACAAGTACTAGGTAAATATAATAATATAGCTTAACACTCGCCCTCAAGCTGGATGGTAGAGATCTATCAATCCAAGCTTGGAAGTCAGATGCTCAAAGCAAGGACGATGAAATCCTTTGGTGAGTAAGTCCGCGAGTTGATCCTCTGATCTGACAAAGGATATCCTTGCCACTCCTTCTTCTAGTTTTTCCTTGATGAAGTGTCGGTCAATCTCCACATGCTTAGTTCTATCATGTTGAACTGGGTTATGAGCAATACTGATAGGTTCCTCCCATTTGAGCTTGAGATCTGTCATTATGATTTTCAGCCACAACATTTCACATAATCCATGTGCAAGAGCTCTAAACTCAGATTCAGCTGATGATCTAGATACAACATTCTGCTTTTTACTCCTCCAAGTAACTAAATTTCCTCCAAGAAACATGCAATAACCAGAGGTCGGTCTTCTATTAACCCTGCAGCCTGCATAGTCTGCATCTGTATAGACTTCTATCGTCAATTTATTTCCTCTTTGGAATAAAATTCCCTTTCCTGGACATCCTTTCAAGTAGTGGAGTATCCGAAAAATAGCATTCAAATGGGGTCGTCTTGGATCATGCATAAACTGGCTTACAACAGAAACGGGATAAGCAATATCAGGTCTGGTGTGTGATAAATAAATCAATTTACCACACAACCGCTGGTACATAGTTGTATCCACTTTTTCCTCTTTCTTGCAATCTCCAAGCTTGTGATTTGGATCAATGGGAGTGGTGGCTGGTTTACACGCACTCTTTCCTGTTTCTGCAAGCAAATCACCAATGTATTTCTGCTGAGAAATGAATATTCCTTTAGAAGAATGAGCAACTTCAATTCCCAAGAAATATTTCAGTGTTCCAAGGGATTTAACTTCAAACTCAGCTTCTAACTTTAGCTTAAGTTTTTCTTGTTCACTTGTGTCTCCACCTGTGACGATTATATCATCAACATATACCAAGAGAATAGTCACTCCCCCTGAAGTTGAATGTTTGATAAATAGTGTGTGATCCCCTTGGCTTTGATTGTATCCAGCACTTCTCATAACAGCGGTGAATCTGCCAAACCAAGCTCTTGGAGATTGCTTCAAGCCATGAAGGGCCTTCTTCAGCTTACACACTTGATTAAGAGAGGTAGAAGAGGAGAAACCAGGAGGAATCCTCATGTATATTTCTTCTTCCAAATTGTCATGCAGAAATGCATTCTTAACATCAAACTGCCAAAGAGGCCAACTAAACTAGGCAGCCAAAGACAGAAGAATCCGAACAACATTCATCTTTGCAACAGGAGCAAATGTTTCTTGATAATCTATCCCATAAGTCTGAGTAAAACCTTTGGCAACAAGCCGAGCTTTGTACCTGTCCAATGACCCATCTGCATTGTACTCGACTGTAAAGATCCATCTGCAATCAACAACATTTTGGCTGCAAGGTTTGTTAACAATATCCCAAGTATGATTCTTTTCTAGTGCATTCATTTCCTCTTTCATAGCTTCTCTCCATTCCTTTTTTTCAAGAGCTTCTGAAACATTCTTAGGAATGGGAATGTCGTGAATTTTTTGAAGGAATGTTTTGTGGGAAGGAGAGAATCGATGCATTGATACATGATTAGCTAAAGGATAAAGAGGATTTTTTGTGCAATTTCGAGAACCTTTTCTAAGGGCAATAGGTAACTCTAACTCAGCATTTTCAAAATCATGAGAAGGAGAAGAAGAAATAGTTTGAATTTCTGAGAGAGTACCTTCAGCCAGTTCAGTTGGTATGATCTCAATTTCAGCACTCGGTGAAGAAATTTGTTCTTGCTCAATCAGAATAGGCTTGTTTCTTCTTGAATACACCTTTGGGAAGTGTGGTTGAGGGGATGAACCGGATGGGTCTGAAACTGGTGGTGAATGTTCGATGTGTTCTGATATTTCAGCTAGCTGGTCTTGGGAATGATCAGATGTGAAATTTTCGAATGTTGGTAAGCCATTTTGAGTGTTAAGAGGCTCAGTTTCAGAATCAAATGGTTGAAATTTGGTACTTTCTGGGCTATAGAATGATGTGGTTTCATCAAAGGTGACATCAGAAGAAACAAATGTCCTTTTAGTGGATGGATGAAAACACTTGTATCCCTTTTGTACGGAGGAATAGCCAATAAATATACATTTGAGAGCCCGTGGGTCAAGTTTCCCTCTTTGTGGTCCATGAACATGTACAAACACAGAACACCCAAAAGTTCTTAAAGTGAGGTTTGAAGTTCGGTAATCGGGGTAGGTTTTTCTAAGACAATCAAGAGGGATGAGTTTGTTCAGAACTTTGGTGGGCAAACGATTGATAAGAAATGTTATGTAAGAAGCGCTTCTCCCCAGAAAAATTTAGGAACATTATGTTGAAAAAGAAGGGCACGTGTAACCTCAAGAAGATGCCTACTTTTCCTTTCGGCAACTCCATTTTGTTGTGGAGAATACACACAAGATGATTCATGTATTATCCCTTGTTTTTGAAAGATTGAGGATATTGTTTGATTGAAGTAGTCTCTAGCATTATCCGTTCTAAACCTCTTAACTTGTTTCCCAAACTGGGTGTGAACCATAGAAAGGAAGATAGTCACAATGGTACTAACTTCAGATTTTTGTTTTAAGAGATAAACCCAAGACACCCGAGTACAATCATCAATAAAGGAAACAAACCATCTAGCTCCAGAAATGTTAAGTGTAGAGGAAGGCCCCCAAATATCACTATGAATCAACTCAAAATGATAGCAACTTCTTGAGTTACTAATTGGAAAAGAAACCCGTGTGTGTTTGGCTTGTTCACACACTTCACAAACAAGAGAGGAGATGTCAATTCCTTGAAACTTTTCTGATACAAGTGTTTTAAGACATGAAAGGATGGATGACCATGACGATAATGGAGTAACCATACTGTTTTAGAGTTACTAGAGGTGAGGAAGGCATGACAATCAGGTTGGTTTTTGCTGGTTTTAGGTGAATTCAAGTAGTAGAGTCCATTCCTTTCTTGAGCAAGACCAATCTTCTTCCCCGAGCCTCGATCCTGTAAAATACAGCCAACATCAGAGAACATTACCCAGCAAAGAAGCTCTTTGCTGAGTTTTTGTACAGAAATAAGATTGGCTGAAAGGGTAGGGACAAGGAGAACATTGTTAAGGACAATTTCTTCAGAAAGATAAACTGTTCCTTTGCCTAAAACTTGAGCCAATGAACCATTAGCGGTCAAAACATGTTTAGTTTGAGGACATGGTTGGAAAGAGTGTAAAATTTGTGAGCAATTGGTCATGTGTTCAGTAGCACCTGAATCAAGAATTCATTGGATAGAAGAAGAATGTTCAGAGGCTCTCAAACATGAAGGAGTGGAAGAGTTACCTGATAGAGCAAGAGAGTATGAACTAGAAGAGATATCACCTGAGGGTTTTTTAAGAGAGTTGAAGAAGACTCTGAATCTCTCAAATTCAACAGCACTGATTCCTTCAGACAGAGAAGGCTGGCTCTCAGTTATCTGGGCTTGAAGATGAGTATGAGGGGTAGATTGCATCACCATTTTCTGCTCCTTAGTGAACACGGTTTTAACAGCAAGAAGGATGAAATATAAGATCAAATCTCAGCAATTAAGGCTGAAAGAAAAGCAGCGGAAATCTCAGCAATGAAGGCTGAGGAAGATTGTTCAACAATGAAGGCTGAGGAAGATTGTTCAGCAATGAAGGCTGAAATGAAGACGAGAAATCAGGCAATTCGACACCTGATGCTCTGATACCATGTGAGTTAATTTAGAGAGAGTTTAGAGAATTTGAGAAGAGATGAGAGAAGTGTTTAATCTCATTATTCAGATATGATGAATACAGCTACAGATGGAGAAGAAAGAATAATATAGAGAAAAACAATGAAACTTATCTAAGAAGCTAACAAGTACAAAGAAAAGTCAACACCTAGTACACCTATAACAAGTACTAGGTAAATATAATAATATAGCTTAACAAAATCAATTGAGCGCAAAATCTTTTTTGCCTCATATGTACGTTGAGGGAGACAATTATCCCCTGGAAGCATATCTTTCAAGAGTCCAAGCAGACTCGTAAAACTCTTATCACTCCATCCGCTACGAGCTTTCAAGTTGTACAATTTTAGAAGGGCAGACAACCTTGTAAATCCTTTACAGTCAGTATATAAGGGCTTATGAGCGTCATCGATCAAGCCTCCAGACAAATCTGGACGACCTTGAAACATCTCCTCAACATCTCGTACCATTTCTTCCATTCTATCACGTTCAAACGTATCATTTGTTTCATGTGCTTCTTTGTTGGGATTCATTGATGTCTCTAACTGTTCTTCTCCATGGAATACCCATTGTTTATAGCCTTTGATAATACCGTGCCAGATCAGGTGTACCCTTATTTCATTAACATTGACCCACCTCAACAAATTACAGTTAACACATGGACAACGTGTCGACTCGGGAGGAATCCCATGGTTAACTGAAAACTGAATGAATTCCTCGATACCATCAGCATACTCTTTGGATGTACGACTCTTTTCCATCCATTCCCGATCCATTCTCTAATGAAATCCAAATTTGTTTAGAGGTTAAATGTAAAACTGAAAATTAATTGTTAGTAGATTAGATCTATCTTAACTGATGTCAATCTATTACAATAAAAATAGATAATATTATAAACGTAGTTAAATCGAATACATGAACCTAGGATTCAAAGGTAGATTTTTTACATAAAGAAAGTTCACAAAATAGATAATATCTTAACTGATGTTTCTTACTAATGTATCTTCCTGCGACCTTTCAAGTTTATTAAGTAAAAAATAAGATTAACTTCGACCTGTGTTACTATTTTAAATTTTGAATTACAATCCTCTAAAGCTCAATTAAAGGAGGATGTAAGACTACAACGTAGTGGAGCTTTCATGCTACATTAATGTTTTACAAAAAGCCATGACAAGTGGTAATATGATCCAAACACAACATATTCATTACGTCGCAGGAAAGACAAGATTTATAATTCACCAAATAGATTGAAGCTACAGCCTACACATACCTTCACTGAAGAAATTCACCAATTTCTAGCAAGCTGTTTTTGTCTTGTAGGCTGCAACGTATTTAAAGAAGCATAAGAACAACTGATTAATATTAGATGACATACAAAATACAACTACACGGCTAGATTTCATTACATACAAAATATTAAAAGCATTATTAGACTTGAATTAAATACTTAATTCTTTATCTATATAAGCTACCACCCAAAATATATAATTAGGATTAGTTTTGTACATAACTAGCAAATTATGGGTGAATCCAATTTAAACAGCAACGTACTAGTAAAAAGGGTTAATTCAATCCAACGATGACTTGACCACTTCCTTCCCCAAAATTAAGAACCTGGACTTGCTAAACTAATTTCAGTGTTTTGGTTTTTTTATTTGATAAAACACGGGGGTTAAAATTAAATGGTACTAGCAAAAAATTGTTAGCAACCGGATAAAACTGAATCCATTTGTATATGGCATAGACAGACTAGCTACCATTGATGCAATTCAACAACCAAAACAATGATTCAGTTTAATTAATAATCAATAAAGCACCATCCAGAACACATCATCTATCTATATAGAAAAACTTGTGACTGTTTTTCTCAAAAACAAATGAGTACACGTTTATCTTTCAGGGTTAGGTTAGGTTAAACTTCCCTTCAAATTGTTGGAGATTAAAGAGGAAAACACAACTCTAATTCTTGAGGAGCTCACACTAAGGACACTTGTGTTTTGAAGGAAGAAGATTTTTTTTTTCTCAACTTGATACTTACAACTCAATGGATGGTCCCTTTTATAGTGGGAGCAATCCACTCCATACAACTTTCAACAAACTCATTTAATGCTTCTACAACATTCTATACTCTTCTTCTAACTTCTACCACATTCTAGGATATTCTTTTATCTTCTACTTTTTTCTAGCATTTTCTTGAACTTGGGCTAGATTTGGATTTGGGCTAGATTTGGACATGCACTTGGACATATACACTTGGGCCTTATTAAAACAAGTTTATATTTCAACACCCCCCTTTAAACTTGTTTTATAAGGCCAAGTGAACTTCTTAATCTTGCAAAGTCATCGAACTTGAGTGGCTTGGTGAAGATATCCGCGATCTGGTCTTGAGACTTCACTTTCTCCATCTTCACGTCCTTCCTAGCAATGCACTCCCGTATATAATGATAACGAGTGTCAATGTGTTTGGTTCGATAATGAAAGACCGGGTTCTTTGCCAAGGCAATGGCTGACTTGTTGTCAACGCAAATCTCAGTCGGCTCTTCTTGCTCCAAGTTAAGCTTCTTCAACAGATTCCTCAGCCAAACTGCATGACAGACACATGAGGTAGCGGCCACATATTCCGCTTCACAAGTGGATAATGTCACAATTGGCTGCTTCTTCGACGCCCAAGTGAAAGCCGTGTTTCCCATGAAGAAAACAAGTCCAGTTGTACTCTTGCGATCATCAATGTCTCCACCCCAATCGCTGTCGCTATATCCAACAAGCTTGTAATCGTTAGAAACTGAATAGAACAGACCAAGATCAATCGTACCTTTAAGATAGCGAAGAATCCTTTTGGTTGCCTGAAAATGGGTTGTTGTTGGAGACTCCATGTAGCGGCTAACAAGTCCAACTGCGTAGAGGATGTCGGGTCTTGTACAAGTCAGGTAACGGAGGCTTCCGACCAGACTTTTGAACAGAGTTGGATCTACTCTTTCGCCGTCTTCATACTTGGACAATTTAAAACTGTACTCAGTCGGGGTGCTTATTGGCTTGCAATTCTCCATAGACTTGGATTGCTTCCAGTGAAGATCAGATCATCCACGTATAGGCACACAATCAAAATATCTCCATCCTTGACCTTCATATAGAGTGCATGCTCATATGGACACTTAACGAACCCATTCTTCTGGAAGTAACTGTCAATCCGACTGTTCCATGCTCTCGGTGCTTGCTTTAGGCCGTAAAGGACCTTCTTTAGCATCAAGACTTTGTCTTGTTGCCCACGAACTTCATACCCAACTGGTTGCTGAATGTAGACTTCTTCTTCAAGGATTCCATTTAGGAAAGCGGACTTGACATCCATTTGATGGATCTTCCATTGGTTTTGAGCTGCCATTGAGATGATGAGTCTAATGGTTTCCAGCCGAGCAACGGGCGCAAACACTTCATCATAGTCAATTCCAGCCTTTTGACTATATCCCTTTGCGACTAATCTTGCCTTGTATTTTTCAATTTCTCCCTTAGCATTCTTCTTTGCTTTGTATACCCACTTGACACCAATTGCCTTGTGTCCTGTTGGGAGGGTTGCTAACTCCCATGTATCATTCTTCTCAATGGATTTGATTTCTTCATCCATTGCAACTCTCCATTTTTCTTCTCCTGCAGCTTCCTCAAAATTTACTGGTTCACAGTCAGTAAAGAGACAAAATAGAGTAAGATTTTCCACCTGTTCAGTAGTATCATAAATGTCCTCTAGACTCCTCATGCGCGGCGTCCTCTCGTTTGAACTTCCACTTGAAGATGATATATCACCATTGATGTTTGCCACACGTGACATAGGTGGAGTTACAGGCTCGTGTGAGAGACCTACAGGCTGCTCTATGGGTGGTTGCTCTTCAACTTCATAGAAGTTGTAATCTTCCTTATGAGGATTGAAATCCCATTCTCCCTCTTCATCGAAAACCACGTCTCGACTGATTACAGTCTTCTTGTTGTTTGGGTTATAAAGCTTGTACCCCTTCGAACTAGCATCATATCCAATAAAGATGAAGCTTTGACTCTTATCATCCAGCTTCGTTCTCCTTTCGTCTGGAACATGTACATGTGATATGCTTCCGAAAACGCGAAGATGAGATATTCCAGGTTTTCTCCCGCTCCATGCTTCTTGTGGTGTCATTCCCCACACACTCCTAGTTGGGGATCGGTTCAACAAATACACTGCACAAGCCACTGCTTCAGCCCAAAACTCCTTTGGCAACTTCTTGCTCTTGATCATACTTCGTGTCATATCAAGGATCGTTCTGTTCTTCCTTTCAGCAACTACGTTCTGCTGGGGAGATCTTGGGACCGTCAAAGGTCGACGAATCCCATTGGCTTCGCAGAACTCTAAGAACTCCTTGGAAGTGAACTCTCCTCCTCTATCTGATCTCATTGCTTTGATTTGGGCGCCACTTTCTTTCTCTACACCAGCCTTGAATTTCTTGAATACTTCAAATACTTCTGATTTCTGCTTCAAGAAATATACCCAGGTTTTCCTTGAATAATCATCAATGAACAGAAGGAAGTAGTTACTCTTACCGAGAGAGCTTGGCTTGATCGGACCACACACATCGGTATGGATGAGCTCAAGCGGCTTCTTAGCTCTTGACTCTGTCTCCTTTGGAAAGCTCTTTCTGAATTGTTTTCCAACCAGACATCCTTCACATAGCTGCTCGGGATGTTTTATGCTCGGAAGTCCCCTCACCATGTCCTTCTTGGATAGTAATTCCAAACTTCTAAAGTTGAGATGCCCAAATCGGAGATGCCATAGCCATGATTCATCTTTGTAGCAGGTCTTGAGACACTTTGCAGTATCGTTTCGAATGTTCAGCGGAAACATTCGATTCTTTGTCATCTTCACCTTGGCAATTAGATCGCCTTTTCGATCTCTTATGAAAAGGTTGTTATAATCTTTCATGTGGATATCATAGCCCTTTTCTAAGAGTTTCCCCAAACTCAGGATATTACTTTTCATATTAGGAACATAGTAGACGTTTGAGATTACCTGGTGACTTCCATCCTTGGCACGGAACAAAATATCTCCTTTTCCTTTCACTGATATTTGTGAGTCATCACCAAAGGAAACACTGCCACTTACTGACTCATCAAGGTCCACAAACATGCTTCTTCTTCCACACATATGATTGCTTGCACCAGTGTCAAGATACCATGTAGTCTGTTCCTCGCCACTCTTTTCCTTGTACGCCAACAATAACGTACCCTTCTCTTCGTCCTTTATCTCCGCATAATTTGTCTTTTCCTCGATCTTGTTTTTCGGGGCCCAACAATCTGAGGCATAATGTCCATACTTCTGACAATTATAACACTGAACTTGAGACTTGTCATACCTCGAGTCTGGATGATGTCCTCTTCCACGACCTCGTGGCGAACTTTCTCCTCTCTCATAATTGTTGTTGGAATTTTGTCTACTGGAGTTCCAACCTCGTCCACATCCAATGCCTCGACCTCTTCCTCCTCGTCCTCTGCCTCTTCGGTTACCACCTTGACTTCTCTCGTAGCCTCTGTTTTCTTCTTTCTCCTTGAACTGCGACTTGAGAAGTTGCTCAGTAGTCTCATGCTTCTTTATATGCCTTTCTTCATATGCTTGCAATGATCCTTCTAATTGCTCGATCGTCATTTCCTTCAAGTCCTTGATTTCTTCTATCGTCACCACAATGAGCTCGAATTTGGGATCCAAGGTGCGAAGTATGTTCTCCATGATCCTCACATCCTCTAACTCCTCTCCGTTTCTCCTTAACTGATTGGAGACGGCTTGGACCCTCGACACATAATCCGAGATAGACTCCGAAGGTTTCATATGTAAAGATTCAAACTCACCTCTCAAAGTTTGAAGACGAACCTTCTTTACTTGCTCAGCTCCTTTGCAAGAAGTCTTGAGTTTCTCCCATGCTTCCTTGGCTGAAGTTTCACTTGAGACCTTCTCAAAACCATCATCGTCCAACGCCTGGTAGATAAGAAACAGGGCCTTCTTGTCCCTCTTTCTTGAATCCTTCAAACTTTCTCTTTCGGGGGCGGTCAAAGCAGTTTCGCCTTCAACCTCATTTAGGCCATTTTCAACGACCTCCCAAACATCATGTGCTCCTAGTAGAGCTCTCATTTTGATGCTCCAATTGTCATAGTTGTTGGTTTTAAGTGATGGAACTTGAAAAGAAGATACGTTGGCCATACCTCAAACAATCAACTCGGATAGATTTGGACAGCAACCTTCAAACAGCTCCTGACGGCGCGTCTGGACTCCGATTAGGACGATTCCTTTTCCTCTGGATTCCTCTCTTCGAGATCTTCAGTTTGATATGCAACAGTGCATATGTTGGACAGCTCTCGGACCTCAGCTCTGATACCACTTTGTTGGAGATTAAAGAGGGAAACACAACTCTAATTCTTGAGGAGCTCACACTAAGGACACTTGTGTTTTGAAGGAAGAGGATTTTTTTTTTCTCAACTTGATACTTACAACTCAATGGATGGTCCCTTTTATAGTGGGAGCAATCCACTCCATACAACTTTCAACAAACTCATTTAATGCTTCTACAACATTCTATACTCTTCTTCTAACTTCTACCACATTCTAGGATATTCTTTTATCTTCTACTTTTTTCTAGCATTTTCTTGGACTTGGGCTAGATTTGGACATGCACTTGGACATATACACTTGGGCCTTATTGAAACAAGTTTATATTTCAACACAAATTACTCTTGAGCTACTAATCAGCAGCAGCACTAAATGGTTCGGCTGTATACTTGCATTTACGCACGAGAAATTCAGGTTCACGATGTTTGCTTTATTAATATTGGAGCTTCAATTCAGATTTAGGAGCTGATGTATAGGTCCAGCTAACACTCAACTAAGGACATACTATTGTGCTTAACAACATATTCGATTACTTAATCATCAGATTAGACAGAGCATGTAATCAAATTATAAGACAACACAATTAGACAGAGCATGTAATCAAACTAAGGACATACCAATTTAAGCACCTAACAAATTCAACACATAGACCAACAATTTATAAGATAGACAAATCATATGCCTTGCCTTTCGGAAAAGACCAAATCGATGAAGTGAACTGAACAAGCAATGAACCATGAATGAATAAGAGATAACCAGATGCTATCATACAAGTGGATGACATGAAATTATGAAAGCTATACAACAAACACATTTAACAAATTAACTTGAAACTTACACAAACTCAAGTTAAAGACATGAAACTATGAGAGCATTAACTTAAATCTCTTGATTTAGATCAAACATCTATACAATCTGCTGCATAAAGAAATTAACAAATTAACAAGACCAGATTGTTCAAAGCTATAAAATAAAACCACCAGAGGAAATGAGGCATTTTAACAAACACCTTATAAGCATTATTCACACATGACTCATGGCAGTTATCAGTCCTAAATATTTTTCCATAAAAGAATGAGAGATGTTGTGGAACTTCAATGCTTGTTTTATTCACCGATGTTTACAAGGGATTAAATAGTTACAGTAGAAGAAACTAATGCAGAGAATAAGGAGGCACTAACAACACGTCCTAAGCCATTTACAGAAGATATGGGGAAAAAATCTTTGACTAATATTTACATAATAACCGTCTGGTTGTTACCCCCCGGCAAGCTCAAGCGAGGGACGAACTTGAAGCTTGGAACGTAACTGGGCAATGCGATCTTTGCTGAGAGCCTTGGTGAATACATCGGCTATTTGATCTGCAGAGGAAACATGATTGATTCGAAGATCTCTGGCTTCTACTTGCTCCCTGACAAAATGAAAATCAAGGCGAATATGTTTCGATCTTGTACTGATAACTGGATTTTTGGACAAAAATTGAGCTCCCACATTGTCACACAGCAGAGTAGGTGGGTTTGGTAGATGAACATGTAGATCACGCAGCAGCTGTTGTATCCAAAGAAGTTCAGCAGAGGTATAGGCAAGAGCCCGATGTTCGGCCTCCGTACTTGATCGGGCTACAACTTTTTGCTTCCTTGAAGTCCAACTAATCAAGTTTTGGCCATGAAATATAGCAAAGCCGTATTGAGAACGACTATCATCAGAGCCCGAAATCCAACCAGCGTCAGAATAGGCAAGAAGGGATGCAGCAGTGGTAGGACGAAACTGAAGATGATGATGTTTGGTGCCCTGCAGGTAGCGCAAAATCCTCTTGACAGCTTTCCAATGTAAGGTGGTTGGGGCGTGCATAAATTGGCATACACGATTGACTGCATAGGTGATGTCGGGACGAGTGATCGTTGCATACTGAAGTGACCCAACAATTTGACGGTATAGCTTTGAATCAGAGAATGGCTCGCCTGCTAATTCAAGACGTGAGGATGGGTCTGCAGGTGTTGAGATCGGCTTTGCATCCTGCATCTTGCAACGATTCAGAATATCAGATATGTAGCCTTCCTGAGATAGAGTGATACCTTTGGAGGACTGTTGAATCTGTATGCCAAGGAAATAATTCAGACCACCAAGATCCTTGAGAGAAAAAACTTGATGAAGCTCCTGTATAAATTTCTGAACAAGAGAAGGGTTGCTTCCTGTAACGACTAAGTCATCAACATACACAAGAACATATATGGTGGCAACAGTAGTGTGACTCACGAACAGAGAAGTATCAGACTGACATGCCCGGAATCCTCGTGAGACAAGATGAGTCTTGAGTTTGGTGAACCATGCCCGAGGCGCTTGTTTAAGGCCGTATAGAGCCTTATGTAATATGCAAACATGATGAGGCCGAGATTGATCTTCAAAACCACGAGGTTGAGCCATATAAACGACCTCCGACAAATCACCGTTTAGGAACGCATTGTTAATGTCCAATTGACGCACAAACCAACCACGTGAGAGAGAAATGGATAGGACGAGCCGAATAGTAGTTGGTTTGATAACAGGGCTGAACGTGTCGAAGAAATCCAGGCCAGCTTCTTGACTGAACCCCTGCACCACCAAACGAGCTTTGTACCGTTCGATCGAACCATCGGAGTGTCGTTTAATCCTGAAAATGCACTTAGAGCCCACAATGTTAGCATGACAAGGAGGAATAACAAGTGACCAAGTTCTATTACGCATTAATGCATCAAATTCCGCTTTCATCGCGGTTTGCCAACACGGGATTTGAAGGGCTTGAGCAACAGTTTTTGGTTCTTTTTGGACGTCAATGGAGATGGATGTGGTGAACGTTTTGGGTTTGAGGGAATTAGTGCTGGCTCTAGTCACCATGGTATGCTGATTTTTGTCGGAAGGTCTGTAATGACGAGGGTAGGATTGACGAGCTTGAGAGCTAATGGTGGGTTGTTGATGGTGTGGTGGGGTTGTATGTGGGATAGGCATGGAAGATGGTAAAGGGGTTGTAGGCTCAGTGTGTGTGCAAGGTAGAGATGTAGGGGATGGAGGTGGCTGACTTGGTAATATATTTGCAGCACCAAGCAAAGAAGTGTTGATGGTCTCCTGGAGTGCAGGCGATAAGGGCGGCAAAGGCACACGTTGATCATTAGCAAAGGGAAACACTTCCTCGTTGAACACAACAAATCTGGATATATATAACCTGGATGTAGGCTGATGATAACACAAATACCCTTTGTGGGACGTACTATACCCAAGAAACGTACACGGGAGAGATCGAAAGTCCATTTTTGTGGAGTTATATGGGCGAAGAAAGGGATAACAAAGACATCCAAATGTCTTAAGAAATGTGTAATCTGGGCTCTTGTTGTAGAGAAGGGCATATGGAGAAGTGTAGGCTAAAGTCGGTGTAATGGTACGATTGTGGAGGTATGTAGCGGTTTTGAAAGCGTGTTCCCAAAACTTTTGTGGAAGAGAAGAGTGAGCAAGGAGGGATAAGCCTTTTTCGAATACGATTCGATTTCGCCGTTCAACGGCTCCATTTTGTTCAGGTGTGTAGGGACAAGAGATGCGGTGCTCAATTCCACATGAGTTTAGAAAAGTAGAGACATTTCGATACTCGCCTCCCCAATCTGTTTATAAGCTTTTGATATCGCATTCGAATTGTGTTTTGATCATGGAACGAAATTGTATAAAGGTGGACAATACTTGTGATTT
The DNA here is from genome assembly GCA_029168935.1 of Oxyria digyna. Lineage (NCBI taxonomy): Eukaryota > Viridiplantae > Streptophyta > Magnoliopsida > Caryophyllales > Polygonaceae > Oxyria > Oxyria digyna. The sequence goes on along the minus strand of JAPVLV010000001.1, from coordinate 57,043,830 downwards.
ATGAGATAGAAAATATATCCAAACAAATTTCGAATAATCATCGATAAACAAAACAAAGTAGCGATTTCCATTTATGGAGAACATGGGTGATGGACCCCAAACATCTGAGTACACCAAGTCAAAAGGCTTTGTGGAAGAAATGTGGGAATGAGAAAGAGGCAACCTGTGACTCTTTCCTAATTGACAAGGCTCACATACAGCAGGTGATTTATTTGATGAAAGTGGAAGATTAAATGAAGAGACGAGGCGACGCAAGAGCTGGTCATGGGGATGAGCCAACCTGTTGTGCCAGCCGGACATGGAAGTGCGCACACCAGTCAAGGCCAAGGAGGTGTTCTGCTTATTTGAAGGTGCTGAAAAAGTGTAGAGGCCATGATCAACGTGCCCTTGAAGTATCGTCCTGCCCTGAAAATCCTTAACAAAACAAGAATGAGGCCAAAACTCCATATAAACATTATTATCCTTTGTCAATTTTGATACTGAGAGCAAGTTTTTGGTTAGGGCAGGGACAATAAGAACAGTTGGCAAACTTAGATTATGCAAAGAAGACGATCCATAATGAGAGATAGATAATTGGTTACCGTTACCAACTTGTAGCTTATCGGAACCGGAGTACGGCTCGGTGATGGTCAACTTTCCAAGATCAGGGGAGACATGATCCGTTGCCCCGGAATCAAAGTACCATGATGGATCAATGGTAGATGGACTGTTGTAGTTGACATTGTTTGCTTGTCGAGACTGAGCACAAGGATTAGGTCGACGAGAGGGATAATCAGTGAGATTGCCCCGCTGCCAACAATCTATGGCTTCATGACCCTGACGACCACAAATTTGACATTGAGAACGACGTCGCTGAGAACCATGACCACGAGAGCCAGAGGATGAAGAACCTTGGTTTTGTGTTGTCGACTGAGAAAACTGATTTTGAGAATGTTGGGAAGAGCGATTTGAAAATCGCGTTGCAGCATTAGCAGATGGAGTCGGGAGAAGCGCAGCCGCCTGGCGTGTTGTCTCTTGCTCCAAACGGGCTTCCTCCTGAAGTAAGAGACCAACAAGGTCATCAACAGAGGATCTATCAGAATTAATCAATAACGCCGAGACGAAGGAGCCATAAGAGGAGTCCAGCCCGGCAAGGATATGGCCAATTAAATCTTCATCTGAGATAGGGTGAAGATTTTCAGCAAGAGAATCAGCAATAGTGCGCTTTTTCTCAATATATTCGAGCATTGGCAATGCCCCTTTGGAAAGAGATTGAAGTTGTGTCTTCATAGCCATTCGATGGGCCCTAGTTTGTGCCTGAAAAGATCGATCAAGAGCCTGCCACGCCGAGTGAGAGGAGGTTGAGCGAGCAACAATTGAGAGGGCTCGTTCAGATAGTGTGGATTTGATCCAAAGTAAGACAAATCGGTCTCGTTTCTTCCATGTGATAAATTCAGGGTTTGAAGTGGCCACAACACCATCTGTAGCAGGAAGGAATTCAGGAGGTGGGTTTGGGGAAAGGATAAAGGACTCAAGATCGAAAGTCTCAAGAGCCGAAACAATGGTGGTACGCCAAAGCGAGTGATTTTCACGATCCAACTTAATGCTGATAGTAGGGATCTGAAAATTGAATTGAGAAGAGGGGGCCATGTGCGCAGCAGTGAGTAGATGTTGATTTGTGGGAAAATTAGCCATGACGGTGGAAAAAAAAAATTAAGGCTGTGATACCATAAAAGAATGAGAGATGCTGTGGAACTTCAATGCTTGTTTTATTCACCGATGTTTACAAGGGATTAAATAGTTACAGTAGAAGAAACTAATGCAGAGAATAAGGAGGCACTAACAACACGTCCTAAGCCATTTACACAAGATATGGGGAAAAAATCTTTGACTAATATTTACATAATAACCGTCTGGTTGTTATGCCAGAACTTTTGTATACGTATTTATGTAAATCTGTCCTTATTTTGCCACAATTCTCCCAATTTTTCTCAAACTTAGAATAAAGATCAAAGCTTTCCAACAACCCCAACAACAACACACTTAAACTCTATACCTAATCACACAATCTGAACTTGGAAAGGAAGAACAGAGGTTAAGAGAGAAGTGCGTCGGTGATCGTTACCAGATCGACGGAGTAGCGTGCCGGTGAGAGCTGCAAGGAGGCGTCGAAGATTCTGTAGGAAGAACGACGGTGGAAGGCTCGAAGGCGCTGAAGATTCTGCAAAGAGAGCGCGTTGTTTTCGTGCGTGAACAGGGTAGGTTTTGATTCGTATACTGAAGATTATGACAATCATGAGTTATTAGTTGTTTAATGCTAGCTATGACATTAATATAATTGACTCCAACTTTGTCAGCAAATCAAATCAATCCCCTACTAGACAATAGCCCATACAGGCGCAACATTCCGGCGATGGCCTCCTCGCCGGGAACTTCAATGGATGTCGATCCTGCGGAAGGTCCACCATCGAACATATCAAATCCCCTGTTTCAACCTCAGACACAAACCGAATTCCCTAGTCTTGCACAAGTTGTTGCTCAACTTGCTGCCAAACAGCAATCCCCAGCACAAAAAACAATTTCCTTCAAAGATGCCGTTACCAAGAACACTGTTCAACAGGACACAGGAGGCACAGGGGCTGACATTCTCGACTCCAGGCCCGACTTATACGAAACAGACGATGACGCTGAACAGGAAGATTATGATCCACTGTGCCCGGAGATTACTCTTACTACTGAGGAAAAAAGAGAACTTCGACGGCCTTGGATTCGTTCTCTGATCATTCACACGTTCGAAAAAGGACCAGGATACGTCCAACTCAAACGCAAACTCAGTCAGAAGTGGTCGTTAAGAGGTGCATTTGCTCTGGTTGACATTGGCAATGATCACTATATTGCTAAATTCACAAATGAAGATGATGTCAACTTCGTCCTCACTCAAGGCCCCTGGTTGATTGGGGATACCTACTAAATGATACGGCGTTGGACGCCGAACTATAATCCCTACCAAACCAAAACAAAGATCCTAACAGCATGGATACGTATTTCGGGCATTAGTATGGAGTATTTCCATGACAACTTCCTTCGTCGGGTGGGTTCTTTGGTTGGCCAGGTGCTCAGGATTGATAAAACAACGCTGCATGCGGATAGAGGGCAGTTTGCTCGCCTTGCTGTAGAGATCGATCTTGGTAAACCTTTGGTCTCTAAGTTTCGGTTCCGGGGTAGAAAATGGTGTATACAGTACGAAGGTCTTAAGTCGATGTGCTACAACTGTGGCAAAATTGGTCATAAAGAAGAGGAGCGCCCTACGACTTTCCCGGATAAGGCTTCAAGCTCTGGTGAGGGAGTTGACCCAGATGTAGAAATAATGGCCAACAATGATGATGTTCTCTAGGGTGACTTCATGAAACCCAAAAAGTTTGTCAGGTGACAACAAGCTGATAAACATCAGAGTCACAAGAGTAACACTATGGAAGGAGCTAGGCAAACGGTATCAAGAGGAAATTCTGTGGTTGTTGGACGTGGTCCGGATATTGAAAAAATTACAGTTCAGGAGGTGGAGCCAGTTCAGAAGATTTGCTCAGGGTCACGATTCCAGCTTCTTCTACAAGATGAAGGGAGTGATCCTGAATCAGAGCAGCTATCGTCGGTGCCCTAACCGACCTCGAAGAACACTTTCCGGGAATGTTCATCCCATCGGAAAACGAAACCGATGATTCAGCAGTGGAGGAAAATCAGGAGACAATCACGGCAGCGGAAGCAATCCATGAGAAAATCACGCAGTCATAGGAACCACGCGCGATATCTTCGGAACTGCCTTCTAACAGATTTCGAAATAAGGAAAAAAAAGATTTGAGGGAATCTGCCAACTCAGCTTTGTCTGCTACTTGAAAAAATAAGGGAAAGGGGCCTCTGATAAAAAATATGGTCCAAAAAGAGTCTGATATCAGAAAGTCCATCCTTATTAAAGAAATGGCACTTAACGCCCAAGCCCAAACACACCAGGACAAACCAAGAATGATTCAGCCCACCAAAATCCCTACACCACTACACGTGATGCCCTCCAAGAAAAGTATGCCAAAACAAACTACCGCCACCATAACAGACAAGACCAGTTTGAAAGTTTCAGCGGCCTCCAGTTGTCCTACAAAGTCTCCTCATGGCCCTGATATTCAATCCCGACGAAGTTCAAATGATACCAGTGCTCGAGAAGCGAAGCTTTGTTGTGTCGAACCACCGGACCGGACCGTTCGTAGCCCATCTGCCTCCAATTGCGAACAAGATGAGGATAGACCTATTACCGGTATTGTCGGAAACACAACCAATTCTCTGCAGGGTGTCGATGCCACAACCACTCAGTGACTCTGTTCTCTTCTTCAGAGAACTAGTAAATTTATTTGATTGCCGATTCTCCATGGCCTTTCATCAATTTGTTTTATCAATGATTGAACTTAACGTACTCATCTGGAATACCCGTGGCGCATGATCGAACAGATTTCTAGCGTTGATTCACGAGCTTATTCGACTGCACCATCCGTCTCTAATTATCTTGGTTGAGACGCGAATAAGTGGCACTAGGGCAGATACTGTTTGTCGACAAATTGGATACGATGGTGTGATTAGAGTGGATGCTCAGGGATTCGCCGGGGGTATCTCGCTCTTGTGGAAAACTGATGTAGTCACTGTCGCTCCTATTTCTCTTCATCCTCAACATCTTACAGTGGATGTTACCCGACGTTCAGAGGGACCTTGGATCTTATCAGCAATTTATGCCGCTCCTAACCCTGCTTCTCAGTATGAACTCTGGCGTGCTCTAGAAACTTTCGCCGAAACTAATAACAGACCATGGCTTTTAGCCGGGGATTTTAATGCCACCCTCTCCCCCCAGGAAAGATTGGCATCATCAGTAGGATCGACTAGATCCTCGACTTGTTTCAGAGAATGGGTCGATGGGCTTGACTTAGTTGATATGGGGTTTGACTGTCCAGCCTACACCTGGACCACTAGTAATACCATTGAGACGTATCATGGCGCCCGTCTCGATCGAGCTTTGTGTTCAACTGACTGGAGGTTACGGTTCCCTGAGGCTGGGGTCAAACACTTAACCTCACCGAATTCGGATCACCTACCCCTCCTTGTTCAAATTAATCTGCCGTCCTTGTCACCGGTGGCTACTAGACCGTTCAGGTTTCATTCCGCTTGGCTCATTCATGACGATTTTGTTCCCTTCATTCAGTCACAGTGGGATGATGAGTTACCTCTTCATAGTGCTTTGCAGAAACTCTCAGCTGAATTGGTAATCTGGAATAAAGAGGTGTTCGGTAATATCTTCAAGCGAAAACGACGTCTCTGGAAACAGCTTGAATGGGCTCATTGTGGCTTGTCTGCAATTCCTTCCCCTGCCACAATTCGTAAGCATTTAAGGATACAGGCTGAGCTTGAGAATGTTATGAATCAGGAACAATTACTGTGGTTTGAGAAGTCTCGAACGAACTTCTTGACTGAGGGCAACAGGAATACTCGTTTCTATCACCTCTCTACCGTAATCAGACGTAAAGGTAACAAAATTATTGCGCTCATGAATGATGTTGGAGAATGGATTTCTGATATCTCAGCTCTACAGAATCTGGTTTGCAATTTCTTCGCACGGTTTTATACAGCTGATATTGAGTCACCGAACAGAACCGTGGTCATTAGCTCTTTCCCACTGCTTGCTGCAGCTGATTTTGATACTCTCAGTATGCCTTTCACCTCGTCAGACATCTGGCAATCACTTAGCAACATGCCTCCCCATAAGTCGCCAGGTCCAGAAGGTTACCATGCAATTTTCTACCAAAAAAACTGGGGTCTTGTTGGTCCTAAAGTGGTGCACGAGTTGCTGCAGCTTATGAACCATGGCATTCTCTCCACTAGAATTGCTGACTCTTTCATGGTCTTGCTGAGAAAGGTAGACAACCCAACCACTGCTGCCGAGCTGAGACCCATCTCTCTCTTGAATGTTGTTTTTAAGGCGGCAACGAAGGCGATAGGTAATCGACTTAAACCGATCATGTCATCTCTTGTCTCTCCAGCACAAGCTGTGTTTATTCCAGGACGGCAAATTATTGATAACGTCGTTGTGGTGCAGGAGGCTTTACACTCGCTGAATACTTCTACTACCAACAACTGGATGATATTGAAAATTGACCTCGCCAAAGCATATGATAGGGTTCGCTGGGATTTTCTGAAAGAGGTCCTCTCAAAAGCAGGTTTACCGTCTCATCTTGCTGATGTTATTATGCTCTGCCAAACGAATGGATCTACTAATGTACTTTGGAATGGATCGATGGCTGGCTCCTTCATAGCTACACTAGGTATCCGACAGGGCGACCCACTCTGTCCATATTTATTCGTTCTTTGCATGGAACGATTGTCTCATATTATTCAAGATGCAGTGAATGAGGGCAGATGGGAACCTATCACGGTCGGAACAGTGGAGCTTTCTCACCTCTTCTTCGCCGATGATCTTGTTTTATTTGCCTGAGGCGACGCGAGAAATGCGCTTGTGATCAAAGAGTGTCTCCAAGGTTTTTGCGAACTCTCCGGGGAGCAGGTGAATTATCATAAGAGTAGTGTTCTTTTCTCGAAATATGTCCATCCTAATATGCAAGTTGTTGTCAGTAGTCTTCTTGCAATGCCCGTCTCAGAGGACTTCGGAAATTACCTTGCGGTACCAACAGCGACGGGGCGTATGACAAATGATCGTTACAACTACTTTCTTGATAAGGCCACGTCCAGATTATGTGGGTGGAAAGCCAAAACACTTTCACTAGCTGGGAGAGTAACTCTCGCTACTTCAGTTTTGTCTAGCATTCCACTGTATACTATGCAATCTAGTTTGGTGTCGAGGGGTGTTTGTGATTCGATAGACCAAATAATCAGGGGTTTCGTTTGGGGATCCACTTCTGAACGACGACGCATCCACCCGATCCATTGGAACGTCATCTCTAAGCCGATGTCCGAAGGTGGCTTGGGTATTCGTCCTATGCGGGATATGAATCAAGCATTGTTAGCAAAGCTGGGTTGGAGAACTTAGCAAGAACCTACTTCGATGTGGTCCCGGGTCATTAGGGGGAAATATTGCAATGGCCGACTTGATAGAGATATGTTCTGTAAACAGAGGGGCTCCTCTCGCCAATGGACCGGCTTATGTCACGGTGCTGAATTATTGACACAGGGTCTGCAGTCCACGGTTGGTAATGGAAGAAGCACACTTTTTTGGCTACATCCTGGCTTGTTTCTGAGCCTTTAAGTAACCTCGTCACAATGCCTCTTCCGCCTGATATTGAGGCTCAAACAGTTACGGAGACTTGGTCCCAAGATGGTTGGCGATGGGTTATTATTAGTCTATACCTCCCGCCTCCCATCAGGCACAAACTCACCTCGGTCAGGTTGGTTAATTCCCCTACTGCACATGACAAGTTCTTCTGGAACTGCAGTTCGTCTGGCTTGTTCACGAAAAATTCCGCTCTCCGGCTGTCCCGTGGAGATTATGTGCCTGCACAGATTGATGTATGGAAGAAAATCAGGAAAATCCCTGCACAACATCGAGCACGGCAATTTCTCTATATGGTTGCCAATGAAGGCGTCCTCTGTAATGCTGAGAGGGTGAGGCGACATATTGCTACAGTCAGTGACTGTCCGAGATGCGGTAGAGAGGAGACCCTTCGTTATCAGCTACGGTTGTTTCGCAGTCCATTTTATATCGAGCTGCTGCTGTTAGGATTCAACGGATTGTGAACCAGCCAACTCTCCCACCTAATGTCGCAGCCCACTGGTCACGACCTCCTTCGGGATGGATAAAACTCAATTCCGACAGCGCTTGCAAGGGCAATCCAGGTGATTCAGGAGGTGGTGGTATTTTCAGAGATGCAAATGGACTTTTCCTCCACGCCTACACCTTCAAGTCCGAGTATGGCAATGCTCTACATGTTGAGTTACATGCTATCATCAAAGGAATTGCATTGGCAAGCTCTCTGGGGTTTGTAAACCTTATCATTGAAACAGACTCTGCTAAGGCAAAGAGACTCATTTATGATAGAAGGCTAGTGACACATAGAGACTTCTTTATGATCAAGCACTGCTGGGACGCTATTGATGCCCACGAGGGATGCATTCGACTGCAGTACTCAAATCGGTCTACCAACGAAGCTGCAAATCTTGTGGCTCAAGCTTCCTTTAATTTCCTGCACAATTTTGTTTCTTTTGCTTAACTCCCTGCTTTCTTATGTGATGTATTTGCTGCAGACTTAATTGCTTCGGGTTAATTTACCCAAGCTCAATAAAACAATTGCAACGGGTTACACCCGTTATTCAGACCAAAAAAAAATTGTTTAATGCTAGCTAATAACTATTTTTTCTTATCTCGTTTAATACACGGGATAAATTCTTTTTTAATATTATTTAGGGATTTAATATATCACTTTTATTGTTGAACCGAGATACATTTATCTTGACACCTGTTGCCTATTCTTTTTATCACGGTTTTTAGGACGGTCCGGGATAAAAAAAATCTCAACCTTTTTTTAACACACTTATAGCGGAACCGGGATAAAAATTGTGTGATAAAATACTAAATCTGTACTAGTGAACATGTCTGTTCGTCGCTTAATATGTATGTGTTCATCACAAAATACGTATGTGTTCATATGAAAATGCTCCAGTGTGCATAAAGTGAATTGATACTTTTTTATTCTCGTGTTTATTAGGAAAACGTATGAGCGTCTTCATCACTAAATGTGTTTGAGTGCATAAATAATTGCTTTGGTGTTCAACAAAATCATGTCCTCATCTGATCTTTAGTTCGTAAGGAAATGCATGAAATTCACATGTGAACTCATGCTCATTAGAAAGAATATGTTTTTGCAACATTGAATGTGTTTGTATTCATCGACTAATGCTTATGTATTCAATGTTACATACTTAAATCAAAACTCAACTTAAATTAACATCTTGTTTTATTCAGAAAAGACGTGTGTGTGCATATAAGATATTGTTGTTTGTGTTAAAAACTACTAATGTATTCATATTGAAGTGAATATGTGTGTCTAATAGGTTTAGAGTCATCACAAAATGCAAGAGTTAGAAATTCAGTATAAACCTCAATCTCCAAGTTGGTAAGAATATCGAATACTTGTGTTTATAAGTTATATGCTATTTTGTTCATTTCATATTTTATCTGTGTTCATTTTTGTGAATACTTATGTTCATCAATAAATAACATGCTCAAGTAATTAGTTTATGTCAACTACAATGGAATTAGGTTCAGGTGAGGACATCCTATAGTGTTAAGTATAAGGATAAACTACATCTGTAGGATGAAATTTGATATGACAATCCAAAATCAACAAGCCATCAATTAGAGGAGGCTTCACAATACACGCTTATAAATTCCTCATGCCCTTCCATTTTCATTTTCACGATGTCCACCTCAAACCAAAATGGATTTTGCTCCTCGTCTAACCCCCTCCCCGATATACTTATGTTCATCAATAAATGTGTATGTGCATATGTTAATGCTTATGCGTGTTTAATGCAGATTTATCAGTGAATCCATCTCTGGTTGAAGAAGAAAATACTCTTGCTATGGTTATTACACATAATCCAGTTAAAGTGGAATCATCAGCAAATCTTTTGCAAAAGAAGTGAACCACCTAATAAAGAGACCAGTAGGAAGAAGAAATAGAAGAGGATAATTGTTTTGTTTTGTTGAGAACATATGTAAAAAGACTGATGATTTTGAATAATTTTGTATGTTTGAAAGATATAAATACTCAGTTGACTTCTTAAGTTTGTTTGTGGAAATGCTTCTATGATGAACCCTTGTATAAGGTTAATTAGTTATGTATAATACCTACTTACTTAAGTGTTTATCCAAGACCATACATGTGTGCATAAGATTACACAATTGTGTTCATATGTGATCACATTTGTGTTCAAAGGTGACAACATACGTATTCAAATGGACCAAATATGTTGTCCTACAAAAAGGACAGGTAGCTATGTGTTCCTGTGAAACAACACATGTGTGTATGTGAAAAAACGTATGTGTACATGTGTATTAGTCTTACCATTTATGTGTGAAAACGAGAAGCATTTTTATGTGTTTAAAGCTGAATTACATGTGCATATGTTCATACGTGGATTTACTTTGTGTTCAACGGTGATAGGTATGTGTTCAACGGTGATAGGTATGTGTTCAAATGGGCAAAGCGTACAAAAAAATTGTTGTGTTATGCATCCTTGTGAAAACACATATGTGTTCATGTGAAACAACTCACGCGTTCATGTGAAACAATGCAGATGTACATGAGTATTTGTTTTACAAATTTATGTGGAAACGAGAACAAGTTTTTGTGTTTTTAGCTTAATTACATGTGTTCATATGTGGATATTAAGTATATTCCTCAGTGATTCATCGGTGACAATGTATGTCTTCAAACTCGAAAAACAAAGTGTACTTACAAAAAATAGATAAGTTGCGTGTCCTTGTGAAACACATATGTTTTCATGTGAAACAACATTTGTGTTCATGTAAAGCAACACAAAAACACTATTGTTCTTGTGTATTAGTCTTATAAATATATGTGTTGGAGTGAGAACAATTTTACGTGCTTTTAGTTGAATTACATGTGTGTGCAACTGTACGTTCAACGGTGATTACGGTTGTGTTCCTCTGTGACAATGCATGTGTTCAAACAGGCCAAGGCCAAACAAAGTGCGCATACAAAAAACTGCTAAGTTATATTTTTGTCATGTGAAACAACACAAGTGCGTATGTAAAATACCGTATATATGCATGTGTAGACTTGACAAACGGGTCGAACGGATCGGCTTCAGGTCGAAAATGGATTTGAGTCAAACATGTCGATAAAATATTCGAATTGGTCAGGTTGACCCAGCGGGTTTCAAACGTTCGATTTTTTTATTGTAATATAAAAACTACAATTTAAATAATATTTCTATAATAATATATTATTATTTAGTAAAATATATTATTATTATTTTTTAAATGAAATAAAATATGTGAAAATTGGGTCCTTCAACGAGTTTCGAGATGTTCGGGTCGGATCGTGTTCTGGTCACCGGGTTACTATATTTTTTTGGGTCGGATTTGATCGAGTTTTTTTCGGGTTCGGTCAACCCAGCGGGTTGGGTAAGCTTTTGACAGGTTTGTGCATCTATGTTACTCTTATAAATTTATGTAAGGAAATGAGACTCATTTTTATGTGTTTTCAGCTAAATTACACGCATGTTCATACGTGAAAGTGATGTGTGTCCATCATGGATAACGTTTGTGTTCATAGGTTACAACGTGTGTATTCAAACGGGTAAAAACACGGTGATCGTGAGGTCGAATTTCAACTGAATGTTTGTCGAATTATTCGACCGTGTCCGTTCTTTACCTTCTTTTGGTTGTGGACAAGTTGAATGCTCATATTGCTTGGTGAAAACCCAAAATAGGGGTGGTGACATAATATCGCTGAGTTTTGGACAAGTTGAATGTCCATTTATTTGGGAGAGGAAGATGGGATTTTTTAGTTGGTTTTGTGTTTGTTGAATAACAACCAGTACCCGGATCCTACTTCACTAGTACACAGATGGGGGATACACCGCGGATATTTTACTCATGGGAACGCGTAACTGCATGTGTGTTCTAGCTCGGCGCGGTCCGGCTCTCGCACCACGGTTTTGTGTAACCGTGGTCCTGGCGGGACCACGGTTGTATAACCGCGGTAAATTCTGGTCCGCGGTTGATATGCCATTTTTTTAAAAACTTTGGATCACGGTTTGTTTAACCGCGGTAAAGCCTCTAGTGTGGTAAAATTGAACCGCGGTCACTATTTTACCACGGTTTTTTCCAAAGCGCGGTCCGTTATATTTCACTAGTTTACCACGGTTTTTCTTAGAACCGCGGTCTACCTACATTTTTTTTAAAATATCCGATATACTACTGAACCAGCACCAGGACCTGTTTCAATTTGACTCAAGCAGTAACAACAATCCATACATTTCGCAAACAGTAAGGAAAATCAATAACATCCTAATAAATGATATCCTGAACTTTCTAAGTGTAATAAGTTTCTAAGTAAGTGTAACAGTCACAAAACAAAAAGTTGGAATGATAAAGATAATGCCATAGATCAAAGTCATCTTCAGTGTCAAACTATCAGCTGCGAGCTCCTCCTTTTCCCTTTGATCACAATGGCCTAAAATAAAAGTGTTAATGACTTGTAATCGCACCAAATCATCCTTTGCCTTTTTTGGATCTCATATCATGTGGGTGTTATATGTAGATGTTCTTCTGGAATCCTTGTGCGAAAACGTGGTATGTTTTGAATGTTGTAAGTAGTAACAACAATTAGCAGTATCCTGAATGTTATTACGTAGTAGAAAAGCACTCATTTTGTTGTATAACATTACATTTTAATGTATGTTAATGGTGCAAGTGTTTCGTGCATTTATGACGAATATGGTCATCAATCATCTTTGAATATATGACATATGATAGAATATCAATTCATCTAGTTTCACATAACCTTGATAGCTAGGACTTTCCATTGTTGAGCATAATGCTATATTTCCAAGTATGTTAATGGTCTATTTAGGAAAGTTAATTACTTACATGATTATTGTTACCCAAAATAAAGGAAATGTGGGTGATCCATGATAAAGAAAAATACGAAGAATAATCCATCCATATCTGGATGCCTACCGAGCACGTGGAGGTGTGGAGAAATCACTAGATAGTTCTAGTAATTAGGAGAAGGTGATTCTAGATAATTCCTATTGTAGTCGGTGATTAAGTGTGTTAATTAGCCAATTTGTACAAGCTATATATAGGTCCATGTATAGCTCACTTTAGAGATCGAGCAAGAGAGACTCTAGAGGAGATAACTCGATCACGTGGAGAGGTAAAGTTGAGAGTGTGTGGGTGTCCCATAAAATAAAGAGTGTAGTGAGCTACCCGTGTAATTTTCCCTTGTATATTCAATATATAATCAAGTCGCTAGTATATATTGCGTCTTTGTTGCGGTGGATATCAGTGAGTATACAAGAGTCCTGAGAGGGGGTCGTTTCCTTAAAACCATACACGTCTGATATATGTTACAGAGTACATAAGATAAATGTAATACATAAACTGTAACACCCCCAAATTACCTCGGGAAAATTACCATCAGTGACTTCAGACTTTGAATGTATGTCACCCAAGGCTTATCGTATGCATCGCAAAAACAAAATAGTAATTGAAATGCATTTATCACTAAATATTTAAAAGAGTTTTACAAGTGGGGAAACGATTACATCAGAAATCATAATATATTACTTAGCAAGAATACAAATGCGAAAGCGTTATAATGAAACATAATTCTTAATGTTGGAAACAACAACGTCGAAAAATCAGAATATATTACTTACAGCAGAAGACTTACAAATATTGGAAGTACATAATAGGTCTTAACCCTAAATCTAACCTTAGAATTTAAATTTACTAAAAGAAAACTCTAAAACTTTATCAGTTGCCTCAACGTCGAGAACTTACTTCTTTGCATCTTAGAACCACCACTTGATGTGCCATATAAGAACGGATGACACCATCCAACCATTCAAGGAAAAAACAACAGTTGGTTAGTCTAATGAAAGACTATGAAAGTGGTATTTATGTGAGGTTCTATGTGGTTGTATTAAGCTAGTGTATTAGTCTCTCGAATTAAAGCCGAAAGAAGATATATAACAAAATACTTTCACTGAAAAGGGAGGATAGACCAAAAGATATGCACCAAGAGAATGCCCGAAATGGAGGAGATAATTATGGGAATAAATATGATTTATTTGGGAAATTTTTTAAAACATCACACACATTAGAACTCATTCAAATAATCGGGTCCGATCAATCTCACCGCATACGTATTGTGCAAATTCAAATTGAAAAGACGACCCTCTTAATCTAGAGAACGAGCGGTTTCCAAGCGGAGTAGTACTCTTGCTCAAGGTTTATTGATTATGTGTTCGCAACACTTATCTTATTTAGTTTCACACCACATATTATTATCTTAAATCTTTTAACACATTCTCGATTAAATGAGATTAACACACGATGACATTACCGTCCGACCTAATTGAACTAGCAAGATGCTTAAGAAGCAATGATCATGATCTTCAAGACATTATTAAGAGACTATTACATATCGCATGGCTATAATATCCCTGCACACACATGCTTATTACATTTATAATTAACGACTATACTTAAGTCCACACATAGCACAAAAAAGTCACACACACATCGTCTTTAGGACGTTAATCAATCAAGTATTTATAGCTAGACAAAAAATATCTAACAACCTAGATACAAAAACATTATTAATCAGATTTTAGAAATTACCCAATTAATTTTAATATTAATTGTCGCCCAAATATGGATATAGAAGAGAAAGCAAGAACGAACCACCACTTGCCTGAAATAGGAAGGCGACGAACGAAATGAAGACGGAGTTTGGAGCCTTGTCAACTATCCCGATCTTCAAGAATTCGATTCAAACGCGAGATACCCAAATCAACAACATAAATTAACATAAGTAAGTTATTTTGATATAACTTTCTTACTAAATTATATCAATTAAATGAATTAATATAATTATTTTAATTCATAATTAAACTGATAATACTTACAAAAGTTATACATATAAACTATATTTTAAAATCATATATTTATAATGTATAAATGTTGCACTATAATGCATTAAAACTGAAATGCATTAAAAAATTCAATACATGGCTAACAACAACAACCAAAAACGTATCAGCCATTTAAATACCAATGTTTGGGTAAATACCCCAAAATTGTAAAATTTTGTTGGTTTTTACACTAGTTAATTAAGTTATATTGATATACGCATTAATTAAACTGGTCCCCTCCCACCTACACAATCTGACGCATGCACCTGTCCCCTGCCCTCAAATTGAGGTGGTCCCCTCCCTGTCCTCCCTCCCATCCTACGGAGTACTCCCTCCGTCCCATAATATAAGCCACATTTGATTTGTTTTACGGAAATTAAGAAAAGTGTGAGTTTAATGATTAAAAGAGAGTGAAAATTAAAAAAATGTAATAGTTAGATGAGAGAGATAGAGAGAAGAAGGAGAGAGGAAAAATAAAATTGAATGATTAGAGGAGAGAGGAAGTGAAAAGTGTATTGAGAGAAAATAAAGGAAGGTAAAAAATATACTAAAAATGGAAAATGTTGCTTATATTTTGGGACGCTCGAAATAGAAATGTTTCTTATATTATGGGACGGATGGAGTATTACACAAAGTGGTCCCCACCCTCCCTCCCATCTCATCCCAACCCAACTCATACCATTTTGCAATTTACGGAGGCACTCTCCCCAACTTTCTTATTGACGAGCTCTCTTTGATTTGATAATAAATTTGTGGAAAAATTACTTAATAAATTTAAATTGTATAAACACCGTTAAAATAATTTTTTTAATAAATTCAAAATTATTAATCATTTATTGTTGTCAACAAGGCTGAATGACGAGGCGAATTGTCGTATGCCAAGTCAAGTAATCGTAACAAGCTCACTAACAAGTATAGTAGGCAAGCAAGGGTCGAATCCCAAGGGAATCAGGTTATCGATTCTTAAAGTTATAATAATGATTAACGAGTGTAAGTAACTAAAGGGGGGGTTTGTATGTTTTAAGAACAAAGTAACGAAGGTTGATTTGGATTGTAAATATATCAATGGAAGGTGTTTCACTTGACAATTATCCACTAACAGATTAACAAGTTGATCATAAACTCCTTTTAATCCTATGTCGAATTACTCATATGATCGTTCTAATCTCTGTTCTAATGTAGTTATTAGTCCAACTAGTCCTAATAACCCTTACTCAACTATAACCTTGAAACTATCAAGATTCAATAATAAAGCAGCTTTAAGTTCAGGAATGGATAGATACATGCAATACCATCGACAACTAGTCAGATACTCGACATGTACTTAATTCTCTTCACAATTGACATTCACAACTAGTTCATGCAAATTGTGTGTGCTACAAACAAGTATGGTATTTCAACTAGAAATAACCAAACAATAGCAATATGAATGAAATGAAACTACTTAGATGGCCAATCTAAATGAGCAAATCTAATTCAATAACAATACACACAAGAGAATAGAGACAATCATAAGAGTAGAACAAAGGAAAGAAATCTTACAACTTAATCAATCCGAAAGCTTCAAATGTCAAGCAAAACAATGGAACCTTAGCAACTCATGAAGTTCTTGAGGAAAAACTCTCAAAACTTGGAAATGGAATGTGTAAGATGATTCAAGATCATCAACCCCTAAAACCTATATGTATCTGCAGAATTAAACTGACCAATTGAAGCTAAAAACGTTATAAAAACGTTACAAAACTTAACACAACATACTAAATCGGGCAAATGAAGAAAGTCTTCTCTGGCGGATTTCCGCGATCGCGGTTTGGGACCCGCGATCGCGGATTTTCTTCTGTGATCTGGCTTCTTCAGGTGGCATTTCCGCGATCGCGGTTTGGGACCCGCGGTCGCAGAATTTCTTCTATGATCTTGGTTGGTCCAGTAGTTTTTCCGCGATCGCGGTTTGTGACCCGCGGTCGCGGATTTGGCTTCTGTGGCTTCCTTGGCTTCGTCTTCAGCTGCTTCCAATGCTACTTGTGGTCTTCTTCAGCTTCGACTCCTCTTCTTATGCTTCAATGCTCCGCATCATCTTCTGTAATCTCATGTGTAACTCAACTCTCCAAAACTCCATGATTACATAATACATCATAACATCTAGCATAATCCTATACAAAATGAGCTAATAACCTATAGTAGCGCTATGTAAAATACCGCTTATCACTGAACTATTAACAAAACTAATTACATTGTAAGCACAACTGACTAAACCGTCAACAAGATCATTGAAATTTCAACGCGGTTATTTAAATTGTCAACAAGATTAATTAATTATCAACAACAATGTTAACAACACTAAATAAAATTGTCAACGATGAATAAAACTGCCAACACACAATATAAAATTGTCAAAGCCACTAATAAAACTATCAACGACATTTATACACACTAATTTGTCAACAAGACACTAAATAAAATTGTCAACAAGATAATAAAATTGTCAACGCACTAAGTAAATCCATCAGCAAGACATTAAATAAAAGTGTCAACAAGACACTCAAAAAAATTGTCAACACACTAAGTAAAATTGTCAACAAGACAGTAAATAAAAGTGTCAACAAGAGACTAAATAAAACTGTCAACAAGATACTTAATAAAATTCTCAACACACTAAGAAAAATTGTCAACAAGACAATAAATAAATGTGTCAACAAGGAAGTAAATAAAAGTGTCAACAAGACACTCAAAAAATTTGTCAACAAAATACTTAATAAACGGTCAACAAGATAATAAAATTGTTAACACACTAAATAAACTGTCAACAAGACACTAAATAAATTACCAAACGCACCAAATAAAATTTTCAACACTCTAAAAAACTCGTCAACACATTAAATTAACTGTCAAACCACTAAATTAAATTATCAACACAATAAATAAACTGTCAACACACTAATAAACATAAAACGTCAACACTACTAATAACTTAGCAACAATACCATAAATAATATATATATATATATATAGAAACCGGTTCAGGTGAGAACGGTTTGTTAGGAGAGAACCGGCCTTATCGTGAGAACGATTCTCAGCCGTCTGATCCTTCTCATCCAACGGTCCACGTTATAACGTGGATTTCATTAACACGCGCCCACGCGCCTTTTATAAATCCCTCTTCCCTTTCTTTTTTCATCAGCTCTCCCCTTTCACTCTTCTTCCGACCAAATTTCGCTCCATAATCGTCATTGTCGATATCCTTCTAAATCTCATTTTTTCCTTTTTCCCAGCTCCCCTCCTTCATATCTCATTCTCTCTTCGTTTTCTCTTCATTCCAATAGTTTTTTTTGTTCTATCTCCATACCAGTCTCTTTACCATGTCTTCTGATTCCAAAGCTTCCGATGAGATAAAATGTCCTTCAGGTTTGTTTATTAAGTTTAGTTTATTTGCTTGTTTTGCTCTTAAACTTCTGTAATTGGTATTATTTTTGTCGAATACTTGTATTTTAAATTTGAACTTACTTTTTATAAACCCTAATTTTGTGTTCTGTTTATTGCAGCTTCCTAAATTTGTTTTTTACTCTATTTGTTGTATGCATGTCATTACATTATTCACTATTTCTGTGTGGTTTTTTTGTAAGTGTTTTGTGATCTCGTATAATGTGACTTGTTGTGTGCATATGAAGTGAGTTTTGTTCTGTTTATGCTATTACAACATTTTCTGTTTTCCCTCTATTGGTAGTTAATGACTAGGATGCTTTATTTCAGTCTAAGTGATGTTTGAAGTTTTTTTTGGTGTTTTCATATGAAGTCATTTGGGTTTGCATTTCATTTGTTTCTTTGATTTTGTGGTTTATTTGTATTCCTATGTTTTCATATGAAGTGACTTGTGTTTTGTATATGAAGTGCTTCCTCAATTGGTAGTTAATTATTAGATGCTATTAACATCCTAACTGATGTTTGAAGTTTTTTGTTGTTTTTTCCATATGAAGTCTTTGTGGTTTGCATTTCAGTGTTTCTTTCTATCATTTTTTGTTTATCTGTATTCCTTTGATGCTTATCTGGAATGTATATTCTTTTCATAATGTTATGTCTTTATCTTTGCAGGAAGAAGTTACATTTTAGGGAAACGGAAGAGTAGCCGCACTCCTGCAAGTATATTGAATTCTAAACTTGCCAAGTCTGCATTTCAAGATGAACACAACAACATCAATGTTGTACCTTCTCCTCCTCCTCCTGTTACTTGTCTCTCTTCTCCCAACTTGCAGAGTGCCATAATTATTAGGAGTAGTCCTAGGCTTAACCTTCTCAAAGCATCAGTTTCGCAGGAGTCAATACCTTCTCCTCCTCAAGTTCATGTTGTTTCTTCTCCTAAGTTGCAGAAGCCATGTAAGGATAAGGAGGTTGGCATTGTTATTAGGAATAGTCCTAGGCTTAAAGTTCCCAGAAAAACAGTTGTTAAGGATGCAATTATGGGTAAAGGAAATGCTAAAGTGACATATGCAGATTCACCTGATAACAGTTCTGATTCAGATGAAGATCCTGAGTTGAAGAGAGCATTGGATATAAGCAGATATCTAGCTCATAACCAGCAGCCAGCTCTCATATCTCACGATGGTCGCACTGTTGTTAGGAAAAAAGTTATGGGCGCCATGAAGTCTCATTTTGATACCCTCTCTTCTAGGAACTCCCCCAAAGCTTTGTTTATCGCTCTTAAAAAGCTGTCTGAAGATCAGAAGAAGGCTGTTATTGATATTGGATTTGGTAGCATCCTTGACTGGAACATTCAAACTTTGCCTAGAAATATATCTCACTTTGTTGTTCAGAGTTTTGAAGTTGGGGACTGTTCTCTGAAATTGAGTTCTTTAGGTAAAGAAATACCTCTAGTAGTTGTAGATGTCAAAAGGGTTTTTGGGCTTCCTGACTGTGGTGTTCCAATAGTTCTTCCAAGTAGAGTTCACAATTTTAACTTATTAGCTGAGTTTAGGGCACAGTATCGGGAGCCTTCCAACAGTACAACTTTGAAGCCCGCAGAAATATGCAAGAAAATTGTGGATGATTCTTTGAAGCCTTCCAACAGAGCATGTACTCATGCCTACTGGTGTTTCATCTTTCTTCTTCATTACTTTTTCGTCTATTATATTGTTTCATATGTATTTATTCCTGATTTTTATTCTGTTTCTTTCCATTACAGATGTCGGTCCCAGTAATTCTTTTAATGACACAGTTTTTCACGATGTTGTCAATGATTCTTTTGAAGTTCCACTTGAGCAACCAACTAATGTTTTTGATGTTTCAATGGATCAAGTTCTATCATCCCCAACCTCTGTCAAACTTGGAGAATCTGAAGTTTCAGATGTACCAGTTATTCCTTCAGAAGGTGGAGATTCAGAAGTTCCAGTGGAACAATCTGCAGTAGCATCCACTCTTGGACAATCTGCAGTAGCATCGTCTCTTGAACAATCTGTAGTAGTTGTGGGTACAGTGGCAGACTGTGAACAATCTGATCCAAGTAACAGTGGACTTGAAACAAATGTTATTAATTTAACAATTGATAAATGTTCAATGGCATCTCTACCTTCTACAGAAGCAGCATCTAATGTTTCCTTACTTGTTGGTATGAAAAGTTTAGTTAATTAATTTTAGCCTACTTTATTTATGAATTGATTACCTTAATGATTTTTCTTTGTTGTATTTGAAGATGCTAAAGATAAGGAGAAGAAGAAGAAAATGCCTAGGTTCAGTGGTTTGGTTCCTCGCCGCAGTCCCCGTTTTACTCTTAATGGTGAAGGTAATTCCATTAATGATCCTATTACATTATTGTTGGGCAGCCCTCCTTTAGAAATTTGTGCACCGGCTTCCACTGTTTCTTCATCATTTGTTTCTGCAAAATCAGTGTATGATTCTGAAAAATCAGATCTTGCACCAATAAATATGGGATTAAGCCCTTCTGCTTTCCAGTTTTGCACAATCCCACCAGCTTTTACTGTTCAGGTAATAGTTGCTTTTAATTATTAGACCCTGTGTAGTTTTCTGTTTGGTTTTATATATTCTATTTATTAATGTTTTTATAGTGTATGCCTCATGTTCCTTTTCATACAGTGTCTCAACTTGCATCAAATTCTGTAAATCCTGTTGCCCCAAAACCATATCATCGAGCTACTAGGGTATTTGATTCAAGTTACACTTATCATATTTTTGATTCATTTTTTTATGTTGTCTAACATTTTATTTTATTTTTCAGTCAACTGGAGGAAATTTTCCTTCTCAGCGCACAATGCGTCCTCCTCAAAGCTTAAATGATAGGTTTCGTGATATCATGGTAGCAATGAGAGCTCCTGGAATTAGTGAGACAAGAAAATCTCCATGGTTGGAAAGACATATTTATCCAGATGTGAAACCTAATGCCAAAGAACGTCGTCTGTTTCAATGGGTTTCTCAGGATAGGAATGAAAAGTAAGTAAAAATATTTGTTATATTGGTTTTGTATCATTTTTTGGAGTTATCTTGATTGGATTTGATGTTTACTTGGGAATGCATACTAGTTTAATTGTGAACTACATACTAGTTCAATTGTGATCTACATACTAGTTTGAATTGTGAAGTGCATA
Source organism: Oxyria digyna (assembly GCA_029168935.1). Taxonomy (NCBI): domain Eukaryota; kingdom Viridiplantae; phylum Streptophyta; class Magnoliopsida; order Caryophyllales; family Polygonaceae; genus Oxyria; species Oxyria digyna. The sequence goes on along the minus strand of JAPVLV010000001.1, from coordinate 57,022,543 downwards.
CTAGTTTGATTTGTGAAGTGCATACTAGTTTGAGTTGTGATGCAATGTTTTGTTCTTGCAGGGAAGTCATATCTAGTCATGCATACTAGTTGGTTTTGTATTATTTTTGGGAATTATCTGGATTGGATTTGATGTTTACTTGGGACTGCATACTAGTTTAATTGTGAACTGCATACTAGTTGAATTGTGATGCAATGTTTTGTTCTTGCAGGGAAGTCATATTCAGCCATGCTGAATTAAAGCTTACTTGTCGTGATTTTCATACATTCTGTCAAGCTCGCTTCTACAGTGTTGACACTAAGATTGTTGATGTGTGGGCCCGAGTATTAAACTTTGAAGAGTTAAAGAGATGTGAAACCAGTATCTATAGATTCTTTGCAAGCACAAAAGTTTGTGTAAGTGCCTCTATATATGTTGTTTGCATGTCTGAACATTTGTTTTATAATGTATTTTTATATTTGCATAATTTTTTAGGATGCAAGTATCCAGCAAGTTACAGTCACTGATCCTGATGCTATGACTGTCCTTTTTGAAAAGCAAATGCGCATTGAGTTTGTGAATTTGAAACTTGGTGTTTACCCTCTAGACTTTGGCTTGGTATGTATGTTATTTCTGTTGTTTCCTTTTATTTTGCCTTATTTCAATGTTTACCTTCTTAATGTTAACTTTCTGTTTTTCCTCCCAACACAGTTTGTATTTCCCATTAGCACAGGGGAGCATATCTTTGTTGTTTCATTTAACATGAAGACCAAGAAGTGTGAATTGCTGGATCCCTGTACTAATCCAAATTTCAATCACACCTGCTTTGCTGAACAACTGGTAAGATATTTTGATTGTATTTTTTATTTTTTCAAGAGTTTTTTCTAACAGCTATTTGTTATTCTTTTTCAGAAAACTGTTTTTGCACTGTACTTCAAACATTTAAGTTTGCCTACCGAATCTGAAATGATTTCGAAGATGGAAATTTCAAAGCCTCGTCTTCCCATTTATGGAGGGATAGAAAACAGAGATTTGGCCTTCTTTGCCATGTACAACATGGACACATACATGGGATCTGGCTTAAAGGATTGGAAGTACATGCTGATTAACAACAATGCAAGCCATATTACCACCTTGAAGATCAGGTACCTGAACAAGATTGTCAACACATGTCCTCCAAATGACCAGAAGATGGAGAACATTGTACAAGGAAAGTGTATCACCTCTGTGAAGTTAGATTTGGAATGAAAACTGTAATTGTGAAACTATGCATCAACTTTCTATAACTCTGTAGCTATTGTTGTCTGAACCGTCTAATTAGATCTGCAGACACTTGTCTTCACTTTTGAATTTCATTTTATGCTGTTTCAGGATTGCATATGAAGTCATATTTTGAACTGGATATGTGTTTTCATGATTTCTTATGAATCAGTTCTTTCTTGCATACATATTGTTTTTAGTACTGCTTCTTTTCTTTTCGTTTTTCCTATTTTCTTGTTTGTTTACTATTTGTTGATCATTCAAACAACTTGTTCATCATAAAAGAAAGCAATTTTAACAAACTTGCATATGTGAATGTCTTGTAAAATTTTCATGTATATCTGGATGCACCTGATATGCATTTCCCAGGAACACTTGTGTGCATCTATTTGAAGCAACCTAGTTGCTTCCAGAGTCATCCCTGTTTTAATTTCTTATGTACAAAATATAACAAATGCAAATATTTGGTTATGCAATTCTTAAACACATAATGAGTTTCCATAATTTTGATTCCAAAATGTGGATCTCCTAGTCACCAAAGTGTTTCTTAGTTGCAACACAACTACTACATAGTCACACCAATATAAAGTTTTCATAACAAAATAACAACTCAAAGTGTTTCTTGTTGCACTGCCTTTCCTTGCTTGAGAGCTGAATCCTTGAATATTTTTGTTGGTTTCTCTCGAACTCTCTTTATGAGATGTATTTGAATGCAGTTCTCCAAGCTAGTTTGCCCTACTTTCTTTGTATTTATATCCAATGTTGAGGTCGGGTTTTATTTCTACTTTTTATGTGTTAAATTTGCTTTCTTCCTTTTTGTGATTTATGGTTTTTATGTGGTTGATAGTTGTCCCTTATATTTAATTAAAATATAATTAATTGTCAAGTCTTGTCAAATAATATTTGATACAAGTACTATGTATGCTACTTAACTTACATGTTACTTTTCGTTTTTTTCTTTGTTTTTTTTGTGTTACAGGCACGTTTTCCAACCGTCATTATAGCAGTTACCAATCAGACAATTTTAATCTCTTATAAATGACCGGATGTCTCTTGTCAATTCATTTCACTTCCCCGTCTGACTCTTCAGTTTTCTCATCTTCTTCTTCTTCATCTTATACCGATAGGGTTTCGGTTTTCTTCATCTTCATCCTCTGAAAAATGGCAAAAAGACAGAAGTGTTCATCATCTAACGATCTTTCTTGTCAGAGTCTTTTTTTGTCTCTTCCAAACAATCTGATTTCTGAAATTGTTTCGAGAGTTGGTTCTGATTCTCTTCCCAACTACTTTAATTGCATAATGAGGTAAACACTTAGTGTTTTTGTGTTTTGCATTCGAAGTGTTTTCTAGATTGCATGCGAAGTGATTTTTCGATTTCATACCTTTTTGAATTCTTGGTTGGATTTGAAATTAAGCCTTCATTTCTTAGTTTTGTTGCTATCACACTGATCATATTCTTTTTTTTGTGGTGGTTATTAATTTTTAGTTGCAAGTCGCTTGAAAAAATTGGGCAGGAGAAACATGTTCTTTCCCAAGTTAATGTTGAAGATTTCGATACTGATAATCTTTCTCAAGCCCAGAAGGTTGTTGCTAATGTTTTCTTCCATCTATGCATTGACAACGATAATGCTGGTGCCATATATCGAAAGGGATTTGTAAGTCTTTTATTATTACATAAGTTTTTGTAAATATCTTTCGAAACCCTGATAATTTAATGGCACAAATTTTTTTTTTGTTACTTGTGTTGTCTTTTGTATGCAGGATCATTTCTTCTGTGATTTCAACTATGACCAAGGATTGGAAATGCTTGAAAGGGCTGCTAATTTAGGTCATATGCAAGCAAGATATCTCTTGGGTGTTATCTTACTGTCCAGTGTTTCTGGAAATGTAGAGAAGGGAATGGATCACATCAAATTTGTCAAGGCTTCACTCGGAAGTAAGATTGTTGAATGTCGAATAAAATTTCGTGAATCTGTTCGTTATCTTTGGGTGTTTCATCAACGTCCTCTATTCAAAGAACTTATCCTTGAGAAGGATCATGTTCCATGTCAAAGGAAGAACCCATGGCTGAGATATGACTATTGCATGGAGAGTGATGATGATATAGACTTTTGTGATGCTTGCACTTGTGAATATGAATCCAGCTTCTTTTTCTGGCTTCTTTTTCATCTTTATTAATGTTTATAGATCCTTTATGTTTCCCTTTGAATAGTAGGTTTGCAACAAAACTTGGTTTGTATATGTTGTTTATTTTGTTTTATTTTGGTTTGCAATTTAGAGATCTGGATTGAAGTTTATTTTGGTTTGTAATTTCAATTTGATTATTACTTGGTTTAAATATGGCGCTTTATCTGCATTGCATATAAGGGAAATCTGGATAGCATCCTATTGATTTGTTGTCTTTAAATCTTTAATGAGAAATCGGAAATAAAGCTCCACTATTCCTACTTAATCTCTGGTCATATGTCTGAATAATACCTTATATAGGTCTAAGAACAAGCTAAGCATTTAAAATCAGAAAAGCCACCAGGCGTTTTTAGGGAGAGTGCAGAAAAGACAAGTTGGGTCGTGCAGATGTTGGGTTGCCACAGAGCAGCGACAGAGGAAGATGACAGGTGGGCTTGAGGTAGTGGAAACGAACCAATGGGCACATCAGAAGACAACTTATACAATCCTGCATCAACATGACCTTGGAAGAGGATGTTGTCCTCACAAAATTTGCATTTGTAGTTTGCATTTGAAGTGTATTTAGTTTTGCATATGTGTTTTGTCTTTATATTTGTATTGTAAACTTTTTGTAGATTGTATTTGAGCATATTATTTATTCATTGTCTTCATTTGAGGTTTATTTAGATTGCATATAAAGCCTATCTAGATTGAAAACTTATGTTTTGTGTTTGGCATATGAGATATATTAAGTTGTATACAAGGTTTATCTAGATTAAACTTTATGATTTGTGGTTTACATATGAGGCCTATACTTACATAGTCTACTTTAAATGATTTGTGATTTGCATATGAAGTTTATGTAGATGGCATATGTGGTTTCATCTTGATTGCATATGAGGCATATGTAGATTAAACTTTATGATTTGTGATTTACATAGGTGGCCTATACTTACATAGTCTACTTTAAATTATGTGTGGTTTGCATATGAGTTACATTGTGAGTTGCATATGTAGTTTATCTTGATTGCATATGAAGCATATCTAGATTAAACTTTATGATTTGTGGTTTTACATATGAGGCCTATACTTACATAGTCTACTTTATATGATTTTGTGATTTGCATATGAAGTTTATGTAGATTGCATATGTGGTTTCATCTTGATTGCATATGAGGCATATCTTTAATGAAATCATTAATTTGGTGGTTTGCATATGAGTTATATTTGAGTTGCATATGTAGTTTATCTTGATTGCATATGAAGCATATCTAGATTAAACTTTATGATTTGTGGTTTACATATGAGGCCTATACTTACATAGTCTACTTTAAATTGTGATTTGCATATGAGTTTCATTTTGAGTTGCATATGAAGTTTATGTAGATTGCATATGTGGTTTCATCTTGATTGCATATGAGGCATATCTTTAATGAAAACATTAATTTTGTGGTTTGCATATGAGTTTTATTTGATTTGCATATGGAGTTTATCTTGATTGCATATGAAGCATTTCTAGATTAAACTTTATGATTTGTGGTTTACATATGAGGCCTATACTTACATAGTCTACTTTAAATTGTGATTTGCATATGAAGTTTATGTAGATTGCATATGTGGTTTCATCTTGATTGCATATAAGGCCTATCTATATTGAAAACTTTAAAATTCCTGTTTGCATATAATGTTTATTTTGAGTTACATATAAAGCATATATAGTTTGCATACCAACTATATATGGTTTGTATACGAGGTTTAGTAATGCATATTAATTTTTTCCGTTTTGCATATGATGTTTTCCTGGATGGTAGGCATATTAATATTTGAAAACAACCATTTTAGCTAGTTTGAATTCTTTTTTTAAGCAATAAGTTTCCAAACAATATGATTACACTCCATGTAATAAGAACCAGTATCTATAATATGCCATAGGAATCTATATGTCTTGCATGCCTTCATCCAGTTGTTTCTTCTATGATTTCATTTAATCTGCATAGAAAGATCAAGTAAAACTATTTAGTCTTACATTAAAATGTGTATATGGAAAGTGAGTTAATGTATTAAAAATTATTGAATTAATTTGTTATCTTCTCTATCTCCACATATTGCCCTGTTATGTCCATACTGACCACATATTCCACAGCCTCTCTTTTTCTTTGCAGTTGTTTGAATGCCCAACTCTTTTTGGCTTATCATTCGTCCTCTTCTTGTCCCTTGTTTTTTGCTTGTTTTGGTGGTAACACTTGAACCTCAGCTGGAGTTGGTCCTACATATTTTTCAAAATCCACATTGAAGGATGATCCACTTGAGCTTGCACCCATCTGTTCTGCAAAATATTCCTTCTTTTGTTTTATTGTGTCCAGTAGCTCCTTCATGTATTCTGGCTTGCTTTCAATCAAATTTATGCAACTGTTCATTTCTCCCAAGAGTTGTATCATTGTTGCTTTGTTCTCCTCTGTTTCAGCACTTTCTTTATACAACAAACCATCAATGTTGAATACTGGCTGTAATGAAGCTTCTTTTGTCCAACGCTTCTGAATATACTTCTCTGGCACTTCCTTAAGCCCCCTGTTCCGTATAACCACAAACATGTGTTGGCAAGGCAAGCCAACTCGAATAAATTTGTTGCTTGTGCAACATAAATCAACATTATCTAAATATGTGACTGTGTACCTTTTGTTGTTCTCTTGTTCAATCTCATATTTTGCTACTGTCCCTTCCTTAATCATGCTTGTTACCATGCACTTGTAGATTGAGTTGTAGATAGACTGTTGTACTTCATAAAATATCGAGATTGTGTAGACTTTGGAACATGCCTTTTCAACAACCCAATCTGTTTTCATGTTGGCTTTGCTTGTTGATGATGATGTAGCAAGCTTGTGTTTTTCATGTCTCTGTTGATCCAATGCACTTTCAAACTGGCTATTGAACTGGATTAATGAAGAGGATTGCCCAAGGAATCTTCCAAAGAAGCTATTTTGGCTCTCTGACCTTGATGTTGTTCTAAGCATGCCTCCCATCCTTATATCATTGAAGAATGCAGGTATCCAGTATCTCCTTAAGTCAAACATTCTCCTCAGCCAGTCGTTGTCTTGTAATTCATATTTTTCTATAAAATCCCATGTCTTTATTCCAAACCAGAGCATTGATTGCTTGTTTGAATTCTAAGGTGTTGTGAATTCTGCTTTCTATCTTGTCTGACAGCTTGAACATGATATGCCACATACAGAATCGATGCATTGCATTCTCAAATACTTGTTCAACATCTTGAATTACTGCAGGATCTTGGTCAGTCAGTATGATGTATGGCTCGTGGCCCATCGCCTTTTTGAAGTTGTCAAATAACCACACGTAGGATTCTGTGTTCTCTTTCAACATCAAAGCAGCTGCAAATGTCACTGATTTCCTGTGATTATCTACTCCTGTAAATGGTATAAATACCATATTATACCTGCATGCAACTCAGAATGTTATCTCATTCTTCAATTCCACTATATGCAAATGTAATTCTCATTCTATTCATATCCTAAGCTATTCATATGCAAATCAGATGCTCATTCATATGGTCAGCTGCAATTCAAAAGTTTTTTTTATTCAAATGTAAATGTCCCTGTATGCAATCCAGAATTTCATTTGAAATGTATTCATCTAAATCAAATTTATCAAATACCTAGTTTCCTATATTCACATCTGATTTCATTATATTCAAAAGCCAACTTCTCTGTATGCAATTCAAATTATTATTTTCAAAGTCACATCAAACATATTCTCATTAATAAGATCTGAATTTAGACATGAAAAATATTACCTGTTTTTGCTGTAAGTTGCGTCTGCTGTAACAACATCTACAAAGAATGAGAAACCTTTTCTACTTATAGGATCTGCCCAAAACAGTCTCTCTAGCTGTCCTTCCTTGTCCACAAAATAGTCGAAGTAGAATGCCTCGCATACTTATTTCTTCTTCTTCAGTTTATCTATTATCATTTGCCCATCAAAGCCTTCCAAATATGAATTTAGATCTCTCTTCAGATTTTTTAAAATCTGTTACGCTAGCTCCTATAGCGCCATATGATCCTACTAGATCTTTGTAGATTCGGTATCCCTTTGTTGCCCCAATATTTGCATTTCCACAATTTATAATGAAATCAGCTTCAAAAGCTCCTATATTTCGGTTGGATTTGGCAAACTGCTGTTCTCTTTCAATCATCATCGGGTGCGTGTGTCGTTCTATGAATCCTTTTATCTTGAACTTCCCTTCCTCAGTCCCTTTCAAAGTTATCCTTGCCCTGCATCCAGCCTGATTTGTCACTCTTCGTCTCTTTACTTTGGTTATAATAGGTGTTACTTCCATGACTGCTGAAACTCTTTTTTGTCCTTCTCTATTACATAAGAGGTACTTCCATACTGTTTTCCCATCTATATTTTTGTTTGTGCTTTTCCTCACTTCAAAACCACACTGTTTTGCATAATTATCATAGAATTCGTGTGCTTGCTCTGTGTTGTCAAATACTTGTCCAACCACTGATTTCATTTCAGTTCTGCATACTGGGATGTAATATGTTGTGCCCCCTTGAGAAATCTGAATTTCATTGTTTTCTGCAGCAAGATTTATATATATTGTAAATCTCCAAATCCTAAAGCACATGTTTCTCTCAAAATGAAACTTCCTCTATATGCAATTCAGAATCTCAAATCATTCATTAGCAAAACAAAGTGCACCCAACTCAGTAATATCAAGTATCAGTACTCCTTATGAATATTTCTCTATATACAATTCATATTCTCATAGTATGCAGAAGCCAATTTCCTAATATGCATAATTTAATCGTAATCCTATCAACAGCAAAGCAATATGAATGCAACAACAGCAAAGCAACTTAGGATTTTCAATTCAGATTTTCAACAACAGCAAAGCAACTTAGGATTTTCAATTCAGATTTTCATAGGGTTGAAATCTGGAATTCCATCAATTCTATTCAGAATTTCAATTTTGATATCGAAAATAAGTTAAAATTCATTGCTAATACCTGTTTCTTCTTCTTGATGTGTCGAATTAGGGTTTAAACTCTCACACGTAGTCGAATTGGGACCTAGGGTTTCTTCCTGGTTAGCTACAGTTGAATTTGTATTATGCTCTTGTTGTAGATTTGTTACAGTTGATGTCGACGCCATTGCTGGAATTGGAGTTCTTCGTCGTGCTTTTGCTTTAGGGTTACCCAATTTTGATTGTGATTTGATCGAAGAAGGAATAATATTTCGCCGTCGAAATCGCCTTCCCCAATTTCTATCGGGTTTGAGGAAATTTTTCAGACACGCGCGTGTTTGGACGCGCCCGTTTAGAAGGCCGAGACGCGCGTGAACACTTTCTCTCCTCCTCAGCGATGACGCGCGCTCCGCGATGGACGGCTCAGATTCGTTCTCACCGTTCTCACCTACGAATCCGTTCTCACCAGATCCTAACCCTATATATATATATATATATATATATATATATATAATGAACTGCAAAAATATAATGGATTTCAGCTTGTTATCAAAGTACAACTAAATTATTAAATATCATTTACTATAATTTTAGTTACTAAAATTCATAAATTAAAAAAAAAACTTTAAATGAACGAATAAGCAATATAGCAAATTAGCAATTATAATGGGTGAATGCAGTACCTATAAAAAAAGGAAACAAACTTCTTCTACAACTTAAATAACAAACTACAATACGGGATGCCAAAAATTAAGCAACAAAATTGTAGCAAATTAGCAATTAAATCTAGAGAAGAATTAAAATAACTAAACTTTGAGAATTAACCACAAAATGACACGTAGAATAGGTGGAGCCATAGTGAATGAGAGAATTCTATATAATTCTGTTTTAATATATATATATATGACAATTTTTGTAGACGAATCATCATTTCCATAGTCTTTACTGATTCAAAATAAGTACGCACTGTGCAATTTGAAAGCTTAGGAGACATTCACAAAGAGGTAGCTCAAGAGAAACTTGCACAGAATCATCAAGCATTTGATACTGAGAGTAACTTAAATTAAAATAAAATCATAAGACAAAAACTTGTATAGTAGTTTTGGCTCTATCCATTACCCTAAATCTGGAGGAGGATTAGCTCCCAGCTAGTTGTCATGCCCTTTCTAAGCATAGCCATAGCCTTGACAAAGCGAACACCTTAGCCATAGCTAGTTGAGAGGAAACTTCAACTGGTGTAGAAACCGTTTTTTCCAACTCCACGTCTGATAGTTTTAGTATAGTTTTAGTACTGATATTGTTGATAAACATTCGTATGAGGCTTCATTGAGTAGTCCAAATAAAGATGTTGCTGAAGCTGAACCGTCCGGCAGCGACCTCCTCTTCACGCACTTCACATGCCGACCGACTACATAGACCTTGAACATCACACCGCCATGGTTGATGAACTCCTGCAACACAGCAAGAGTCTTGATCCTGACAATCCATCAGCTTTGAACACGAGCGACATCTCGTGCAAGTCGGAAATCAGATTGACGACATGGAGCATGCGGATCCGGTCGTGGAGCGGCTCGATCGAGTTCGGGGGTCGACGATGAGGAGATTAGGATTTCAGGAGAGGAAATTGAGCAATTCAGAGACCAATCATGTGATTTGAGCTTGTGGAGAATTCAGTGGAAGGGGCCTGAGAAGCGAGAGGCGTGTGAAGATCGATTTGGACGAGGTGGATGCCATGAATTCGCGTGTGACCGGAGGAGGAGGGGTAGAAGGATATAACTTAGTTAGGAAGTGCATAAACTTAGTTCGAACGGAGCCAACTACACGACGTGCCGTCCGACTTTTATTGTTAAAATGGTTAAGTGTAGGCCAACTACACGACGTGTAGTTGGACCATAACGGCTATTTTTGGACCAAAATAAAATTAATTATTTAAATAATATATTGAATCAGTTTGCAATTAATTACTAAACCGATTTTAAAAACCGGTTTACTAATGCATCGGTTTTGAAAACCGGTTTACAAATGAACTGATTTATTCCAACTACACCACATGTAGTTGGCCTATTTTTCCAAAAAAAATACCCGGTTCAAGCCAACTACACGACGTGTAGTCCCGAGCTGAGTGTACGGTGTAAAAAGAGTGAGTGCACGGTTTTTCCACTTTTATCTAATTAAATGAACCAGTTTGATTTTTAAAAAATGAAATAAGAACCGAACCCTTCTTCTGATAGAATCGAGTTTATTATTTGTTAGAATAAATGTCCTCGTTTTCAAGGATTGTTATTTGGTTGTTAGCTATATTTTATTCATTCTAGCTGTTATCGATTCTGCATCTAAGGTCTAGGAGAATTGTTAGTTAGCTTCCTATTTTTCTATTTTGATGTTCATGTAAGGCTATATATTAGTCACTACTATTTGATAATAATATAAGTAAGTTTTCAGAGTTATTATCTTATTTTAACATATGATATCAGAGCGACTTCATAGAGAAAAGTGAGTTTGAGGAAGAACACAGAAAGAGAGAAGAGAGTGTGTGAAAATAGGGTCAGAAATGGTGGTTTTTTTCAGCCTCAAATTCCGAAATTTGATGGTGATTATGACCATTGGAGCATGGTCATGGAGAACCTTCTTCGATCCAAGGAGCTTTGGAATGTTGTACAAACCGGCTATGTACAACCCGATGTAGGAGCAGTGCCAACACGAGCCCAAAAAAAGATGGTGGACGAGATGCAACTCAAAGACTTGAAGGCCAATAATTACTTGTTTCAATCGCTTGACAAGTAAATTCATAAGACAATCTCAAAGAAAGAGACCTCCAAACAACTCTGGGATTTCATTAAGATGAAGTATCAAGGGAATGCCAGAGTCCAGAGAGCCCAACTCAATCGTCTTCACAGAGACTTTGAAGTTTTAGCAATGAAACAAGGTGAATCGGTCAACGATTACTTTTGGAGAGTGATGATGATTGCAAATCATATGAGAAATGTTAGAGAAGAAATGACTGATGTCAAAATAGTGGAGAAAGTCTTGAGGACTCTCACTGATAAAGGGAATTACATTGTGTGCTCCATTGAAGAGGCGGAAGACATTAATGAACTTTCAGTTGATTCTCTGCAAAGTTCCCTTCTATTTCATGAGAAGAAGTTCAAGAAGGAAGGAGATGAGGAACAAGCACTTACAGTGTCCTATGGTGAAAATCAAGGTGAAAGAGGACGAGGGAGAGCCGATGCCTTCAGAGGAGGACGAGGCAGGGGAAGAGGGCGTCAAAGGTACCACAAAGCAACCATGGAATGTTACATATGTCATCAACTGGGACACTTTCAATACGAGTGTCCAAGCATGACAAAGCAGGCAAATTATACTGAGTTAGAGGAATCTGAGGAGAGGTTACTCATGGACTACACTGAGAAAGCTGGGTTGAACCATGATCATGTATGGTTCCTTGATTCGGGTTGTAGCAACCACATGTGTGGTGATCCTTCTATGTTCAGTGAGCTTGAATAAGTATTCAAGAGAAGAGTCCGACTGGGTAATCATATGCAGATGAATGTCGTTGGCAAAGGAAACGTGAGACTTTCCTTTGAAAGAGTTAATCATCTTGTTAAAGATGTTCTTTATGTGCCAGAATTGAAGACTAATTTTCTTAGCCTCAGGCAACTGCAAGAAAAAGGGCTGGCCATTTTGATTAAAAGCAATTAGTGCAACATCTTTCATCCCACAAAAGGCCAAATTATTCAGAGTAATATGACAGCAAACAAAATGTTTATATTGATTTATGATAAGGAGACACTCAGAAGGAAGGCTTGGGTGTATTTTCATGCATAAGGATGATGCTTATACTTCCTTCAAGCAATTTAGAAGTTGTGTAGAAAAGGAATATGGTCTTTCTATTAAATGCTTGAGAACAGATCGTGAAGGAGAATTCAGATCAAATGAATTCAATGATTATTGTAGAGAAAATGGAATCAAGAGGCAATTATCCACAACCTACACTCCGCAACAAAACGGCGCAGCAGAAAGAAAAAAATAGAATTGTGATGAACATGGTGAGAAGCTTATTGGTGGAGAAGAATGTTCCTCAAAGTTTATTGTTAGAAGATGTGAATTGGGCATTTTATGTCTTCAACAAATGCCCAACATCACTAAAGGAAATGACCCCAGAGGAGGCTTGGAGTGGAGTAAAACCGTTTGTTGAACACTTTAGAGTGTTTGGTTGCATTGCACATGCTCATGTACCTGATGCTAGACGAACAAAACTAGAAGACAAGAGTCGTAGTTGTGTTTTGTTTAGAGTTAGTGTTGAATCTAAGGGATACAAACTCTATGATCCTTTGTGCTAAAAGGTCATAACTAGTAGAGACGTCGTTTTTGAGGAGGACAAGAGATGGAATTGGGATGCCAGTTATGAAGAATTGATCAAATTGGAGCTCGATAGGGGAGATGACAATCCAGATCAAGCATAAAATGAAGATACTGATGTTGAGATTGCTGAATCTGAATCTGATGATGAGAATGTTGAATGTCATGTTGCAGCAAGAGAAGAAGAAAACTCGGATGTTATTGAAAACTCAAGTGAAAATGCAAGTGGAAGCCTTGTTGTTGTCTCTAGAGTTGTTGCAAGAGGAAGAGATGATTCTGAAAATTCCAGGCTAGAAGCAACAAAATTAGAAGGACACCAGTTGGATGAGTGACTATGTCACTGGTGAAGAAGATGAAGCTCAGTTTGCTCTGTTTACTGAGTCCGATCTAGTTAGCTTTGAGGAAGCATTTAGTGATGTCACTTAGTGCCTAACTGATTTTCCAAAAGATGCCAAAATCATAGGAATCAAGTGGGTCTACAAAACCAAGTTAAATCAACTTGGAGAAATCGAGAAATACAAGGCTTGATTGGTTATAAAAGGGTGTGCGCAGGAACAAGGAATTAGTTATGAAGAAGTATATGCCCTTGTAGCTCGTATGGATATTGTCTGAATGATATTTGCTCTTACGGCGCAGAGAGGATGGACTATTTACCAGCTAGATGTTAAATCTTCCTTTCTTCAAGGAGAATTATCTAAAGAAGTGTACGTTGAACAACCAAAAGGTTATGAAGTGAAAGATGTTGAAGGCAGAGTCTACAAGCTCAATTAAGCCTTATATGGGCTCAAACAAGCACCGAGGGCATGGTTTAGTAGGATAGAGTCATATTTCGGGAAAATGGGCTTCGATAAAGATACAAATGAGCAGACTCTATTTACTAAAGTCAACAAGTAAGTTGAATGTTTAATCATCAGCTTGTATGTTGACGATTTAATGTATACTGGAAATGATGAAACTACGATGAAAGAGTTTAAGAATTCAATGATGAAGGAATTTGATATGTCGGATCTAGGAAAGATGAAGTTTTTCCTTGGCATAGAGGTAATGCAGTTTGATAGCCGGATCTTCATTAGTCATTAGAAAATATGTGAACGAGATGCTTAAGAGGTTCCAAATTCTCTTGTATTTTATTCTCTTTGTAATAACCTTTTTTTTATTCAAGGTTATTATTGTAATTTTTATTTACGATAATAATAAGGGCAATCTTATTTATTTGATGAATGTGCACTAAATAAATCATAATAATTAAGTTGGACACACTTTGTAATTTCTGAGAAGTTTTATGGGCATTTTGTACAACCTTATAAAGTTAGGGTTGTTTCACCAAATTATTTTGGGTCAAAGGCCAATTCTGTAATTTCCAAAGCATTGAGGGCCAAAATGTGATTTCTGGAACTGATGACGTCATCTCGTCTTCAACCTAGTTTTTGCAGATCAGTTTACGCGTTTGAATTCATTCCTCCCTTCAATGTCATAGTTTATTCCCGGATTCTTCGCCCATTGATTTCCTTGACCGGATTGAATGAGAATCCGAGGTCCATGGCTATATATACCTCGATCGGGAGTTTTTCCTTCCACCACCTTCATTCCTCTCTATCTCTCTCATTACTCACTGAAAATCCTCCATTCTTTTTCCATTGGGTTCGCCTGCAAGCTTGGCTTCCAATTTCTGTGTTTCCATTCGATTTCGGTGAGTTTTCGTCACTTCACCATTAGAGCTGAGATCGAGTTTTCTTTTAAACCCTAACATTATCTTCTCCTGCTTCAGCCGAGTCGCCATCGCCACCGAGTCGCCGAGCCATTCCGAATCGCCACCGTCCATCCTCGCAGCCGAAATCGCATCTTGAGTCTACGTCTCCGCCATTGGTGGGTGAGCGCGATGTCTCCGCCATTGGTGGGTAAGTAGACTCAATATTGGGCTGCCCAGTCCATTAGTGGACCAGGCCAAGAAGAGTGGGCCGACCATGATGCTTTGTCCAAAATCATGGTTCGGCAGCTTTTGGTCCACTTGTATCAAATCTTACCCACATGATTTAATTATTTTACGTATATATATTAGGGAAAGTATCGGATGAGAATAACTTTTAAAATACGAATGTGAGAATGATGCACATTAGTAGTAAATTGGTGCACATTTAGTAGTAATTTGGTGCACATTTATTGACAAACTTAAAAACATCCAAAATTTGAAAAACATTCATTTTTTAAAGAACATTTATTGAGAAATTGAAGAACATTCAGGTAAAAATTGTATATGTGCATCATTTTTTTAAAGGATGTGCATCAAAAAAATTGATGCACATTTAAGTATATTTTGATGCACATTTAATGATATTTTGATGCACAATATCCATTCTCACGTTCTCATTTTAAAATTTATTCTCACCGGAACCGCACTCTATATATTATACATGTATTGATGCATACTAATTTACGTATATTACTTTTACCCATTATAATATCCGACCTATATTTAAACGGTATAATTTTATGAGATAATTATATCTGGGTAAACTAGTAATTATAATTTGTTTTTGTGATTTTGGTATCGCATACGGAATCGGGATGCTAGATGGACTTTGTGTGTTGTTGTGAATAACTCATATACTAGTTTAGTACGAGTATTTGTAAGAATACTATCCCGATAATGTGGGTAATTGTTTCTTGATAATATAAGGGTTAGGATGTAACATGCCCTAATGCCTTCGATTGGGTCATGACCAGGCCCTTATCTTGGCGTAGATAAGTGGAGATAGCACCTTGCTAGTGCTAGGATTATTATTCTAGTTCTCTTCCATTAGGTATCCTTCGATGAAGATATGGTTCAAGAGTTGCAAACTGGAATCTTTCACTAAGTATCCCGAGAGTAAGACGTGGATTAAAAGCTTATAACGTGAATGTATACGTTTTGAAATTGAAATAAGATAAGTGCTGGTTGAGCGCATAATTAATATAGGGCGAGGAGTACAACGTGGAAACCGCCCGACCTCTTGTTTGATGACTTTCCTTTTAATCTGGATTCACATCTGTGGTGATTCACACACTATATGTGGTGAGGTTGATTGTTAGCTCATTAACTCACTACTACAATTCTGAGTTATTGTAGCGGTTTATAGCGGCGGTTTGTTATATGGGACGGTTGCTTGTAGCGGTTGTGATAATGAAGCGGTTCACACATAGCTAGGTAGCGCAGTTTAAACCTAATGTGGCGGTTTAGAAAATACTAGCGTGTGTTCCCGTACCATGTACGGGGTCGCATGTAATAAATATTTTAATAATATATTTATATTTATACTATTAATTAGTTTATAGATTATAGTTATACTTTATGATATAGATTATAGTTTATAGTTTACGATTTATGTTTTATAGTTTAAGTTCATTAATAACTCAACTTAGTTAGATTGATAACATAATATATATATATATATATAAGATAAAGATATTATGTGATAAAAGATAAAAATCGATATTTCTTTTTGTTATAAAACCTATTAGATATCTTTTTGATTTTTTACTTGTTTAATTCAAAGATATATATCAATATATAAAGTCGGATGATGTGGAGGATGACATGGTGGATGATGTAGCATAGCTTAGAGGTCGACACATAGGCGAATTGAATATAAGGGCGACATGTGGCAAAACAACGTTCTGTTTTAGTATATGTATAGATTCGTAAGTTTAAACGTCTTGCGGTCTTGCCCTCTCTCATATACGCGCTAGTTCCCAATTTTTGATAATTATCATAGTAAAATTACGAAACGCCTATATGCACGTGACTTTTTCTCTATATGCACGTGATTTGGTGCGCAGATGTTATGCGCATAGGTTGGTGCGCAGTTTTCTTGCGCACAAGGGTATTTTCGGGATAAATGTGAAAATTCTGACGATGTCTGTCAAATGTGTGCGCAGGAACAAAGCGCACAGAAGATATAATGCGCAAAAGTTCAGCGCACGATGTTTCGGATTCCCGAATGTGTGCGCTGAACTTGTGCGCACATATTAGTGCGCAGAAGAACTGCGCACAGGGTCTATTAAACCCTGCGCCGCAGCTTCTTCTTCTTCCTCCATTCGCTTCTTTTCTGCGCACAGTAACTCGACGGCGCCGATCCGTTTTTTTCCATTTCCGAGCGTTTCCCTCGTCTAAACACAATTCCGTCAATGGATTCTGAACCCCCTCATTCTTCCGGTCCCGACCACACCACTTTCGTCCCAATCCCAACACCTCCGGCGACTTCCGTCCCAACGGAGCCACCTCCGGCGACCTTGACCGACGATGAAGCGTTGGTGGATGGAGGTGGCCGGCGGTATGCGACTCGAGCGGCGTTGGCAGCGGCAAATGCTCCACCGACGACTATTCCGGCGACTCGGGTTCCGGAGACACCGCACGATCTTTATTCGGTATAAAATTTCTAAACCCGCTTTTTTCAAATATTTATCGTATTTAATTTTGGAAATTTATTCGTAATTTTTTTTTGTAATAATTACGATTAAATTTAAGTTTTTTATGAATTAAATATTAGAATTCGTATCTTAATTGTAATTTAATCGTAATTTTTCATAATTACGATTAAATTTCAGTTTTTTATGAATTAAATATTAGAATTCTTATTAATCGTAATTTTTTATAATTACGATTAAGTTTCAGATTATTATGCATTAATCGAATGTCTAATCGAATTATTATGAATTCGTATTAATTGTAATTTTTTAGTAATAGTAGTGATTATTATTTCGTATTAGTTGAGATGTTTATTTTTTAGTAATTATGAATTAAATATTAGAAACTTAACAGTCATAACTAGTTATGACTTAATTGTTAAATTTCTAACAATTTCTATTAAAAAATTTAGTTTTCGTAGATATAAAGACTCGAATTTGATTACGAAGTTGCAAATTATTTCCGAATATTTTAGTATGAATTAGTCATACTAAAAATGTAAAAACATGTAGACTATATAAGCCGTCATGGATCAGACGGGCAACACGATGCCCGCACCAGTAGCGGAACGGCTTCCACGTCGACATGATGTGGCAGCCGGTGTGCGATTATCGTTCGAGGCCCTCGAACGATTTTTCGGCACCGGATCACCTGAGCGCCGTGAGCCAGGGAATGAGTACGAGGAGGCACAGCTGCAGCAGCAGGAGATAGATGGTTCGCATATGGAGATGGATGGACAGAGAGGAGATTTCCATGACGACGTAGATTATCCTGGTCGATATGTTACTGCGTTCGACCCTATCGAGCCCACACCAGTACAGGCGCAGGTGACCACGGATGACTATGATATCCAGGACGCACCTCTGTTTCAGGATGCTTTACCTCGCAGTTCAGAGCATACAGAGCAGGATTTACCTGCAGTGACAGATGCAGAAACGTCGACATCTTCTTCTCCTACGGTCGCATCTGCAGAGCCAGTCGCATCTTCAGAGCCAGTGTCGGGAGATTTAGACGACGATGACCATGCCGTAGCGACCTATTTTCCTTGGCTCGGGGACTCGATGCAGGACATTTGTCGTCCACGTGCGCCTCACCTATTGTGTTCTTATGAGACGCATATAGCGAGATGGATATGGTCGCGTGGTCCTCTTCCAGGGCCCGCTCCCGATGTACCATTGGTGCCCCCGGTGCAGGTTAGGAAGCGTGCCCGTGCGGGGGAAGCTGTAGGCCGAGGCAGAGGCCGAGGTGGTGGTGAGGGTGCTGTAGGCAGAGGCCGAGGTGGTGGGAGAGGGAGAGGGAGAGGTAGAGGGAGAGGGAGAGGGAGAGGTCAGGAGGGTGCTGAGGGAGTTGGTGGTGAGGGTGTTGCTGCTGAGGGAGTCGCTGAGGGGGCTGCAGTTGAGGAGGTTGTTGGTGAGGAGGTTGCGGCTCCAGTTAGAGGTGGTCGTCGTCCCAGGAAGAGACGACGAGTAGGAGATATTCAGCCAGAGGATGAGCCAGAGGATGGGGACGGGGATGAGGCCGAGGCTGAGGCGGCTCCGTTAGATCCGGTATGTTCAATAACATTGATCTGAATGCTTATAATAAGTTATACGTTTCATATTTACTAACCGGACGCAAATTTTTTTCTGTACTTATTTAGGCTAGGAAGCTCCTGAGGGTGATGTACAGATCTGCACAGGTTCATGATTATGAGCATCATATTTCAGCTGAGGAGGGTACATGGTTCAGGCTTGCTGAGCGTTCTGGGCTGACAGAGCTGCGCCGAGTGGGCATAGCGTCTCAGATCGATGCTGCATTGATTTCTGCTTTTGTGGAGAGGTGGCATCCAGAGACCAACACTTTCCACATGCCATTTGCTGAGATAACCATCTGCCTACATGACGTGATGCAGATCCTCAGAGTCCGTATACATGGTCGTAGCTGCAATTCACCTATGACAGATGACCAGATCTATGCGGCGCTTGCGGACGCTATGGGTCAGGAGGCTGATGACATGAAGGCATGTTATAGCTCAGGTGGCATTCATTTCGGTGCCCTCAATGCTCGGTTGGAAGTTTTGTTTGATGCGCCAGTCAGGAATGAGAGTCACATTGCCACTCTGTATCTCCTTTTGCTTCTGGGCTCGACTGTCTTGGTGGACAGGTCGACAAAGGGTGTCAAGGTCCAGTACACGGCGCTTGATCTCAACCATGATCGTACAGGGGACATTGCATGGGGAGCCGGCATACTTGCGTTAGTGTATCGCAATTTAGGGTCTGCATCTAGAGTCGAGACGGCAACCATTGGTTCATGTGGGATTCTTCTGAGGGTAAGATCTTGTCTTTAACGTCTTGGTGAATAACTCTTAACTATTCACGTAGTTTTACTAATAATCTGTAATTGTTTATATGTAGTGCTGGATCTGGGCATACTTTCCTCATTTTCGTGATCACTTTGTCACGAACCCTGCATTCGCCCATGGAGATGCTGCTGTAGGATTGTATACACCACTTAGCTCGGATATTGGGCGTTTGGTTGCCATCCGTCGCATGCTCGACAACATGAGATATGAGCAGTTTTGGATTTAATTTCTTATATTTTTTATTTCATTACCGCAATACGTGTCTAATTTGGCTTGTTATTTGTTTCAGGTTAACTGGCAGCCATGGAGAGATTTGGACTTCAACTCACCAGAGGTTTCTCCTTCGAGATTTAAGGGCGTATTGAGCATATGGAAATTTCATGAGGCCTACAACCCTAGGAGAGTCCTGCGGCAGTTTGGGCGGGCTCAGCCCGTTCCCGACCCACCCATTCAGCCGTTGTCATTTAATCGGCCCATGGGTTGCACGAGGTATGACGTCGTTTATGCACCTCAGCTTCTTCTTGCATGGGACGCAGAGCCGAGGCCTCTGATCGATCTGGATGGGCCGGTTGCAGAGCCAGCATGGAAGATGTCTGATGACTATATGGATTGGCTGGACGAGTTCTCACATCCCGTCGTCGATCCATCCTCTGAGAGACATGATCGCCCGCCTCGCTATGGATATACCCCGGTGCCTATCGATGCATTAGCGGTATGTAAAATTTTATAAAGTTTGTACAAAACATAGCTTTATACCTTATCTAACGATTAAATTTACGTTTTGTTTGCAGCGTTGTCAGATCCTTCAAGCCATGATGCACTCTTTTCTAGACACCCCTATCTCGGATCGACCTTGGGCCACTGAAGATGTGATTCGTGGTTGGCTTGCAATCTTAGAGGCACCTCAGGCACCTTTGGCACCATCTCCCCCACGTGCATCGCGGATGGCACCACCACCTCCTGTTTTCAGAGATTCTGTTAATGAGAGAGGCCAGGGGAGTGGATGTGGCACTCAGGATGATACGACTCAGGAGGATGCGCACCAGGATGATATGACTCAGGGTGATGTGCCTCGGGAGGATACTCCGCCTTATACTCAGGAGACTCAGGACTAGACGCTCGACTTCTGTTTTTGTTTGATGGATGTTTTATGTACGATTGATGTTTTATGTATGCCTTTTTTTGTGTGATGGTTTGAACTTTTATGTTTTGCTTGTTTGAATATTCAAAATGACTCCGAACAATAATGCAAATACAAATCTGAACAACAAGACGTGAAAAACTATATTGACTTGAAAACGAAATACAAATTTCAACAACAACACTACACAAAGAGATGGTGAGGAAGACCAACCTATGAAGATCCCCAAACCGATGATTGGTTTCGATGTTCGGAGTCGGCAATATGTACCAACTAATAACCAGTTTCCAAACTCTTATTAGTTCGTACATTTTGCTAAATCCGAACATCGAAACCAATATCGGTTGGGGATCTTTATAGGTTGTCCCTCCTCAACTTCTCTTTGTCTAGTGCTATGCTTGTTTACTAACGATTACAACAATGACTTAACTAACGATTACAACAACCACTTAACTAACGATTGGAAGCCAGGGTCGCCTTAAGATCGGCGTTTTCCTCCTCCAACGTACGTATCTTCGAGAATAGATCTCTTATTGCAGCTAAGGAGTAACAAGGGTGTGGTGGATCGATCCACTCGCGGAATTCACAAATGTAACCACCAGTACCAGCGCATGTCCAGAACCTTCGAGCGAGGTTTCTTCGAGATTCTAAACTCCTCATTACCGCTGGTCGATCACATTTACAATAAAAAAGGGCAGCGTTGCTTGATGATGAACTGTGCAACATAGCGAGTGTTAAGAGACAAATGGTGAGATTGGTGAGGTTAAGAGAGAAATGGTGAGATTGGTGAATTGAGGTGAGTGCAACCCCCCTTTTATAGCTTCGTTTTTTGCTGCTGAAATATGACCGTTTCGTGCGCAAATGTTATGCGCACGCAACGGTCATATTTCAACCGCCATATTTTAACGGTCTTCAACCGTGCGCTTAACACTTGCGCAAAGAATCATGTGCGCAGATCTAATGCGCATATAAGGCCTCCAAGGCGTTTTCGCGTATTTTCGATCAACTTTTTGTGACGGGGAGACCGTATACACACTTTATATGCCTAATAACACTATTTTGTATAAGTTTTTCAAACATAATCCACATCGATGTGCTAGACCCTTCATATCGCAACTATTTCGAAGAATGAAAGACTAGTGAAGGTTTACAAAGGAGGTGTTACTCGAAGAGCTCGAGTTTTTGACTCGAAGTTACCGACAAGGTTAAATAGCTATAATATGCATTGAAAACAAGTTTCATTGCATTCCGACGTCGTTTGGGCATCGAACCGCCTATTCTCGACCTTAACAGGCCATCAGGGCCGATAAGGGTTTTTTTGCGTTTTCGCGTATTTTCGATCAACTTTTTGTGACGGGGAGACCGTATACACACTTTATATGCCTAATAACACTATTTTGTATAAGTTTTTCAAACATAATCCACATCGATGTGCTAGACCCTTCATATCGCAACTATTTCGAAGAATGAAGAGTATAGTGCGCAGTGGTAGAACGCACAGAAATTTCAGCCATGCGCTAAGGTAAAGCGCACCTATTCTGTAACTTTTTGAATCTGTAACTTTTGGTGCGCAGGTGTAACGCGCACAGAAAATTACCGTTAAAAATTTGTGCGCAGCTACATAGCGCACTTTTAGTTACCGTTATTTTGAATCGGTAACTCCTTGTGCGCAGAATCAACGCGCACCATATACATAAATTCCTATAAAACTAACGGTTTGAAGGTGGTGATTTCTTCATCCATCTCAACTAGTTCATCCATCTCAACTACAGCAAAAATCGAAGTTTCCCTACTTAATCGGTAAATTTTTCTTTTGTTCATTTTTGTACATGCTTTGTTTTTTGTATATGCTTTCATGTTTATAACTAAAGTTTTATTATTTACTTATTTGGAAGAACATAACTACAAATATGGCATCATCATCATCATCACCAAGACGTGTGAAGCCTGACCCTCCACAGATAATGTGTACTGGTACAAAAAGGTGTCGCCAAATGTGTAATGTTTACGTTAACAATGACGAAGACATGCCTGACCAGTATGGACGAAGGCATTATGCATGCAATTGTTTCTTCAGAATCAGGTTTATTGATCCAGAGCATACCCCTACTGCTTTACGTGCTATCACGAAATTAATCATCAAGAAAAAGAAGAGTGACAATAGAGTGAAGGTCCTGATGGAAAGGTTTAAGATTAAAGAAAAAGAATTGCGGTTGATGGTTTGTAGTATCGTCTATGCTTCCGAATCCTCTTCCTCTTCTGCCGACGACGCCTAAATCGTAGACACCTAATGTTATGAGCATTGTGTACTTCCGTTGTGTACTTTCATTACGTACTTTCATTATGTACTTTCATTATGTATTTTCATTGTCGCTTCTTTGTCTCTCGAACGTGTTAAGAAATTACAAACTAAGAAATTCCAATGCGTCTTCTAATTATTACATGACAATCTCACTCAGTCAGATATGTGAACGGGTTCGGTCCCTCCTTTATACATGAATGGATCTGGTGCCCGACCATTTGAAATGCGGTACTCTCGATACATCCTCAAATTGTCCCCAAATGTTTCTTCCCACCATTGAATGTTTGGATCTACGTGTTTCTTCCACGAACCGGGAGTATGCGGTAGTGGCGAACCAACCATCAACGCCACCTATATAAACACAATCGACTTAAGATATTAAACAAAAAACTATGATTACACAAGTATCAAGTACAATTGTCTACTTTACCGGTATGAAGTGGTCACGGTTGCCTACGTGTGCCATGCCGAAAATCTGTCGTGGAGGATCAGCGTTTTCTGTTCTACACCTTAGCGGTAAGCAAAAGGTCGGAGCATCCCAACACAATAACACGAGGCTAACTTAGTATAGGGTGACAAACACTAAGCCCATCAGTGGAAAGTGCAACCAGTACAGTTCTGAACAAGGGCTTCTGCAATGGTTAACTTGGAGAATAAGATCCTCCCAAGTACCCGGACGAAGACGACGACGAATAGGCTCGTACAATTTTCGGTTCTGAAGCAGCTCCGTTACCAGCTCACGCCGAATGTTTCCGTACTCTTGTTCTTTTCTTCCCAGAAGTAAGGCCATCGACCTATAACCACAATGTCCGTCAGAACGTACCTGTCTAACATCTGTGATGTATGGAAGCCAAAAATCATCCAAATTGTCAATGCCGAAGTCAACCCCCCTATGAATGAGAGGAACACCAAGTTCTTCAGGGCACTGATCGAAGTCAGTGTAGTTTGATCCTTCAGGCTGTGATAGGTCGGGCATGGGTTGAGAATGCAACTCCTCGGCCTCAATGACCACGGGAAGTGATGTCGTTGTTTGCTCTCTAGGACGACCTGGTCGTTTTGCTCCTGTATTGTTTGCCTTCTTCTTTCCTTTTGATTTCTGCTTTGCCTCCTCCTTCTCATACTTCTCCAGCTCTTCTTGTTTGTGCTCAAAATAACTCTTCTCTCTCGATTCCTCCTTGTCATTTTCACTGTCATCCTCCTCCTTTTTAGGACGACCTGGCCGTCTTGCTCCTGTACTCTTCTTTCCTTTTGATTTCTGCTTTGCCTCCTCCATCTCATACTGCTCCATATCTTCTTGTTTTATGTCATCCTCCTTGTCATTTTCACTGTCAACCTCCTCCTTATCCTTGTTCTTTGCACCCTTTGGCCTGCCTTTTCTTCTCACATTTGTCGGTTCTTTCAAGGTAGTTAGTTCAGGATGCTCCAAGTCCTGATACAACTCACCTAGTTGGTATGCCGTGCTTTTCTTCAAGGTTCCAAGTTCCAACTTGGTGAACATTTCATGGAGTCGCAACTCTATAATGTTCATTCAGACCTTCAGATTTGGGTCGTCTTCTGTTTCAGGAGTGTCATCCCAATGCAAATCCCTCCAGAACGGGTGAATGTCATCCTCAATCAGGGGTGTGTTTGAAATGATAGCGTGTGCAATTTGATGGACGCACGGCAACCCAAGACAGTTCCTCACCCAATGGTCGGTGCATTGTTCAGGAAATTTCCCCGTCAACATGATCTCATAAGTAGCCAACAAATGATCAAAACACCTGTCTGACACTTTGTAGAATAGTCGGGAAAAAATAGCCCTTCCAAGCGGATGCATGTTTGGATCATCAAAATCAGTTGGTCGTTTGGAGAGAGACATGTTCATGCTCGCCCTAATTAAATCAATCTGAAGGAGTACTGAATGATGGATCTGTACGATCACTCTGTTAAAGCCCCCTCTGCTGGAACCAATAATATCTTTCAAAACCTTGTGCATCCCTTCAACTCTAAAAAACAGTTAAGTTGGTAAGTTCAGAAAGTACGCCGTTATGATATAATCGTCTTTAACTAAAAAATATCAATATTTACCTGTTTGAAGTCCTCGTAAGGAAATGAAGCTTATGATTTGTCCAAGCCCTCACTATACTTGTCTTGTGAGGATTAAGCCGTGTTCTCTCGACGTATCCCACAAGGCCGCTCTTCCAAGATCTCTTCAACTGTTCGAGCCGCAGTTCATAGGTCTCTTCAGTAGCTGAGCAAAATAGTCCCCAACATTGTCCTGCAAAGGCTTCCACTTTAATTTGTCTCTTTAGGATGGTCGAAGCATGTGCCTCAATGTTGTGTTTGATATGCACCCAACACAACAGATGTTGAACTTCGCTCCCGAAAACAGTCTTTATCCCTTTTATCAGCGCGTCTTCGCAATCTGTCATTATAGCCGTTGGCATCACTCCCAAATCTATGAATAATGACTTCAATTGAATCATTATCCATGTGTAATGATAAATCCTTTCCGCTTTAGTGAATGCATACGCGATGTTGAACGTCTTGTGTGTACTGGTGAATCCAACGATCTCTACGAGCGGCATTTCATATCTATTGAAACATTAACATATATCACTACAGAACATATATCATTATCCGAACTAAATATCGACCAAGGTATTGTAGAGACTTACTTGTTTGTCTTGTACGTCGCATCGATAATTACCACGTACGGGTACTTCTTCAACAAACGCAACGACTCTTGGTTAGCAAAGAATAATATTGCGACCTCGCCGTTTGTTGTGTCTCTATGTGGGTGAACTACGTAGTCGTGGTCTCGCAAAAACTTAAGCGACCACTGTGTCACGTTTAGCTCTCCGCGATCTTCGTAATTCACCTTCTGCAAAAAGTTTGCAACTTGTCTCCTTGAAGTAACATTACCAGGGTACTTCTCCCTCAATTTAGAGATAATTTCTTTTGGCGTCTTGCGTCCAGTTCCATCTCCCCACCGCCTAGCACAAAGCTCTTGCTCCTCCGTCATTCGACCCATGAATGCATTCCCATGAAAACTAGCAAGTAGCACATGGTTATGCCGACCTTCTATCACACCTAAAATCCATTTTTCTCCTGCGACCCCGGGAATGTTTTTCTTTCGCACTGCCAGTAGCTGAAATCTACACTCACACTTCTTCGACTTCGACTTTCTAAGCCTAGGAACAGCCAACTCTGGATTCTCTTTGTTCACCTTTGGCCTCCCAGATCTTGGTTTTCCAAATCTATCGCACACAATACTTATTTGGTACGGACTTGAATTACGCGTTACCAAAGCTATCACTAACTCCTTTCCTCTATCTCTCGCCCACTCATACAATTCTTGCGGAGTATCCCAATATTGTGCGCTTCTAAAATAATCCGAATAATCTTTCCCCTATACGTAATTGTAGAGCGACAATTACACTACTACCAAAATAACAAGGCAAAATACGAATCATTACTTTAAACTAATTAGGATATCATATGAAACTAATTAGGCTATCATATGAAACTAATTAGGCTAGCATATGAAACTAATTATGCTAGCATATGAAACTAATTTGAAACTAATTACGCTACCATATGTTTCAAATTATAACATATTATACTAACCACAAATTCACCACTCGGATCCCAGTCGCCGAACTCTTCGTCTTCTAAGAAACCATCCAACCATTCGTCGTCGTTCGGGTCGTTTTCCTCTTCTTGTGATCCGCTATCCCAATCGTGTTCTTCATCACTATCTTCACAACTTTGATTAATCAACTCTAACATACGAGAGTTTTGATTACGACGAGACATTTTGAATGAATTTGTTGGAAAACGAAGAGCTTTTGAATGAATTTGTTGGAAACGAAGAGATTGTGGCTTTATATAGGCACATTTATGACCGTTGTGGTCCAAATGGATGGATCCTAAACTGTAAAGACCCGTGCGCTAACCATCCGCGCACAAACCCAAACCCTTAAGCACCTGTGCGCAGAACCTAAGCGCACCCTTTTACATTTAACGGCTACTTTTTTCAAAGATTTCAACGGCTACTATGTTAGAGTAGTGCGCAGAAACAGGGCGCACAGATTCTCAACCTGTGCGCAGTAGTTAGGCGCACAAGTTGTTACAGACTCTGAAAATTTACGAAAAGTACCCGTAATACCCCGTAAAACACGTATGCGCATAAGAACTGCGCACAGATGCGTGCGCATCAGTTGCGCGCACAGAATCGCGTGCATAAACACCTCGATTCGCGTGCATATAGCCATTGACTAAAATTAGGGAAATTAAACAGGGTAACCAGCGAAAAGGGAAGCAAACACCTCTAGGGTTTCTGTCGATTGATTTAGTCAAGCAGCTCACTGGTTGCTGGTTAGGCGACGTTTGTTCACAGCCCCGACGAATTAGAGAAGTGAGCTCGTTGCTTGCTGGTCCGGCGAGCCCGACCGACCTTTCCATACTCCCTCGAGCCGGACCAATCACCACTCGAGTACTCGGGCGGAAGAAGATCCCGGCTGGAATAATGCAAAATTGTCGGCCTCTAAAGCAGGTTACACTCAATTTTGATGTTCTCCATTCACATGCTTGGTAATTGGCGGCTTCTGTATGGTTTGAGTCAATCCTAGAAATTATTGTGCTTAACCATGGCATAATATGTATAAGGGAACGAGCGTTTCCTCCACCATCCTTCTATGAGTCAATCCTAATTTGACTTGTGTTCTCTAGTGAATTTGACAGGATGTTTAAAGGATAATTTTACCAATTTTGGTCAATTTGATTATAGCATGTTATTTTAGTCCAATTGGCTGAACTAATTATCTCTAAAGATGATTGAGGATGAATTCAGTAGTTAAATTTTCAATTTGACATTGTCCAACATGCTATAAACTGGAAGATAGTTATTTTCTTTGTTTTTTTACTTGTATATCTCTTAATTCAGGGTCAGTCATACTGTAATTGTTTATTTGGTACTTTAATCTTTCGATTGCAGGAGTGGAATGTGGTTAAACCTAGACGGTCAAATCAGCCGTAAGGTGCCTTGCAAAGTGAAAATGTAAGTTAGTGGGTAAACTGCATTTTAGATGTGTTACTAATCAAGCTTGTGTACTCCTTTTCTTTCTTCTAATCAAATGGCAAGAATCAGATCTCTAGTTTCCTTTGACAGACCAAGGATGGTTACCGCGCACACCATCTCTAGAGGCACCAAGTGAGTAGCAACATTGACATGACCTCTCTTCATTCTCTTGTGTAGATAATTGTTTTGAATCTTCTGCTCAGGAATTTTATGTGACTTCATGTAGAAAAACCAGAGAAATCAGAGGGAAACATCCAAGTCTTTCTTGATGGAGGTTTGCACCAACAGAGGATGAAGGCTAGTTGTTGCTGAAGCTGAATTTTCTGAACTTAGAGACAAATGGGATAGATTTGTTGCATAAATTCTTCTATAAACTCTGTTGCTGAAGCTGAAATTGCTGTACTCTGAAACAGAATAACAAAATAAATTCCACTGCCATTTGAAACATCCAAATCTAGCATTACAGGAGCAAGAGTGCTTTAATTTTAAGTATCCAAAGAGATGATGAAATGACAATAGCGTTACATGTGGAAAAGAAAATAGCTGACAAATGTCAATGAAAGCAACAGGTGGCTAGGTTTGTCTATATATCTCTTTCATTGTATAGCTTTGTAAATCATGATAATCTCTTTCATTGTTTTGATCTGTCTATATATCTTAACATTCTTCAGTTTCATCATCAACCTTAACATCTTATTTCTAAATTATAATGTCCTTTTAATGAATAATGAATGCAGACCAGATTCAGTTTCCATTATTAGTTGTAAGCCTGCAATCACCCTTTTTATCTATATTTGGCTTTAATTCAACTTAACAGAAAATAAATGTTTTGTTTGGTGTGTGTTGCCATTGTGATAAAACTTTGGATGCAACATTGGTCATCCCACATCTTAAAGTAAATTTTGTTTTGAAAATTAAAGGTCTTGCTTTCGTGTCATGTTTTCTTGTGTCAAGTTTTTATGAAATTCATAGGATTCCTATCTCAAATAATGTTTCTCTTATGACAACTCATTTGAAGAAATCTGACTTGATGTACAAGATCATTGAGGTCTGTTTTCCTAATGACTTTAGTTATTCAAATATAAAAAATCATTCATAAATATGAATTGATAGATTTTGTACGAATAGGCTTCTTTGTCTCTCTTGATGTTTTTTCTTCTTTGTGTTCTCTTGAAGATGTTTCTTTACCTGTCTCTAGTTGTTTTTAATGAAATATATTGCTGGCAGTTTTTCTGATAATGATTGAAGACAAGTTACTGGATGTTAGTATTTTCAGTTGGGCTTACACTGAAGTAATTTTTGTAGAAACTTATGCAGGAAAGGGGTGCTAAATATTTACGCCTTTGTGTGGCATAAACCTGCAATCTTTCTTTTGTGTTGAAGAATGTTGATGTTGAGTTTTAACGAGACAAATTTGCTTATGCTCTCTATTTTAATTTGTATTTGAGTCTGGATCGTGTGTGAATTGAAAATTTTCAGACAATGTGAGAGCAAAGGTTTGGAATTCATAAGGTACTTTTAACAAATATGCATGTAGATAATTGATGCTCTGAAATAGATGTTTTTATTAATAAATTATTAGCCATAACTTGCTCACTCGTGGTTCTAATTTAAGGGTTTTATTTTTTATACTTGATGTCGGGTTTTTTATTTACGTATGACTAATTTTATTAATAATTTTCGTGTATGTGTAGGTGGATTTGGTGTGATTGCAACAAATTTTCAGGAATGACATCTTATGGATTTTGGTGTACAGTTGGGTGTAGTTGCCAACATAGTTAAGTCATTTTGGCTCTATATAATATTGGTAGCCAAGCATGTGTGTCATGTTTGGTAAGCAACTATGATTAAACCTTTGCTTAGCTTAAGTCCATTCTGGCAATATAGTCATGAGTCATAAACGGTATGTATGATCAACTTTACATTGATTATTTTGTTTGGCTATAATTGAAAATATATACCAGCTTTCTTGTATTCCATGGAGCCTTTGTTGTTAATAAAAAATGGTTCTAAAGGTAAACATATTCAATTAGCTCATTAAAACGTGCAAACCGCTACAAAAATGTTTGAAAGAACGCACTAAAAAACCGCCACAAAAAGTTATATAAGCAGCAGTTTTTACCTTTTTGCGGCGGTTTTCCTTTTAACCTCAAAACCGCTACAATAAGTTATTAAATCGCTAAATAAAATCGCTACAATAAGTTATATAAGTAGCAAATGTAGCGGTTGAAAACCGCCACAATAATATTCTTCTCATAAGATTCAATCTTTTGGAGTCTTCTCTTGTTGCATATTCGAAACACATAAAATATTCGGTATGAGTATCGAACGTCCTTCACTTCTCGGCTTTCACTCGAGAGTGGATGTGGCTATTAAACACGATTACAAGAACCTCACATAGATTTCACTTGTGCAGTCTTTCATTAGACTAACCAACCGTTCTCTTTCTTTGCATGGTTGGCTGGTGTCATCCGTCCCATTACAACACATCAGATGGTAGTTTCTCATAAGTGAAGAATCAAGTTTCCGACGTTGAAGGGAGCTGATAAAGATTTAGAGTTCATATTATAAGATTAAAATTTTAAGGTTTAGGGCCTATTCTATAAATCTCTATTTTTATTCAAGTCTTTCGTTGTACATTCTATAAAGATATTTATATTATGTTTTCTGTTGTAATCGCTTCCGCATTTGTAAACTCATTTGATTTATTTAATAAATGTATTGCATTTCATTCACTATTCTGTTTTGCGATGCACACTGTAAAGCCTTGAGTGACTTTGGACAGTTAATTCTAGGGTCACTGGCGGTAATATTCCCAAGATAATTTGAGGGTGTTACACTCTTATTTTAACATCTTCTATAAAATACAAGAGAATGTTTTTTATGATGTTCATGCTGGACTTCAACGACGGACTGGTTCCCGACGATGACTTTGGCCACGAACGAGGTGGCGTGACATTTGAAAGAAATAAGGGCACTCCGACGAGACTTCCTAGACGAGAATGGAGTTAAATCATATCGTGTTTTAACGAACCCGAAATAATATCGAAACGATATCAAAATACAGAACGAAACTTTACCGAAAGCCTTACAGTTAGACTCGGGATTTAGACGTTGTTAATGTTACTGATCCAAGGATAACCTGGTACCAAGATAATTACAAAAATGGTTTAACACCCTCGAATAAATTGTTAAAGTCCATCACCTAGAACATGAGCTCATATCTCCTTAGTCCAATTTGTTAAGGCCCAACCCAAAGAAAAATCTAGAGAGATCAAGTTAGAGCTAGATTAGGAGAATTATAGAATTAATTAGTGTATTCTAGAATTTATAAACCTAGAGGATTTTAGAAATTTCTTGAGCAATCTCAAGCAACCTCCCACTAGTATAAATAGAGGTATGCTATCTCATTTGTAATCATCCCACAGAGTCTTAATCTACTAATTAAGTGTTTTCTTTGTATTTGTGTCTTTATTTCTTGTGTTTCATACACCAAAATTTTCACCTATATTAAATCTTGTCAATGTCACAAAACTCTCTAATCCTCAACATAAATATCAAAACGATATCGACACGGATTCGAAAATTCACCCCGTATATTCGTTTCCCTGGAGGTCTGAGGTGTGTGTTGGAGCCCAGATGTTCGCGATCTCGCAATCAACACCTCGCGAGATCTGGCCTTCTAAGAATCTTCAAGTGTTGGAGACCTTCCTTACGCAAATTGGAGCAACAACTTGTAATACACTGTCGTCTGGATCAAAATGTGCTACTCCCTTCTGTTCTTTATGTTCTTCGTACCTGCACAACCAAACCAGAAGGTTGAACCCCCAGATTTGGCTCTCCGACGCTCAAGTCAGTAATAGCAACAGGTAAACGAACACAATGCCCCAATAACAACAACAGAATGAAGCAACACAAAGAGAAGATAGCGACCAAAGTAATGACTAAAACAATGAAACCTCGTGAGCCAACTCAATGAAACAGTAAATGATGA
Organism: Oxyria digyna; assembly: GCA_029168935.1. NCBI lineage: Eukaryota > Viridiplantae > Streptophyta > Magnoliopsida > Caryophyllales > Polygonaceae > Oxyria > Oxyria digyna. The sequence continues at coordinate 56,990,511 of JAPVLV010000001.1, read as the reverse complement.
AACTCAACCAATCGTGACGAATCAAACCTCAAAAGCACGATGACGATACCGAGAGTCAAGATCCAGGTACCGATCATCCGATTTCCTACTAAAGGAGGTAAATCGGGAACGAAGAGACGAGCTCGGAAACGAGTAATCGCCCTCTGTGTTTTCTCTCTCTCTCCAAGGGGAAGAAGATGCTCTCAGTCGACCGTCCCTTTCTCTCTCTTTTCCGTTAGGATTTATAACCACTCAGTGGGTCCCACACAATCCGTTATCGCTCTCTTCGCCTATTGGGCTTCTTAATGGGCCTCTCATTCTCGATCCATTTCCTGGCCTTATGGGCTCGCGGCCTGCTTCTCGGTCGCGGACCGGGTTTGCGTCATTAGAGTCGCGAGAACCGGGTCCACGTTATTGAGTCGCGAGAACCGGGTCCAACAGCCAGCCCCCCAAGTCTTTGTCTTTGCGAAGGCAAAGCTTGGGTAAGAATTGAAGCCGGGTTCTCGGGGGGGTCCCATGGAGATTATTCGCTCGCGACTCTTCCTCATTCCATCGCGCTTGTTTTGAATTTTGAATTTTAAATTCGAGACGTTTTGTATTCCCGCGTTCTGGCACCTTTCAACACGTGGCTTCTTTTGGGATTTTCATCTTCTTATAAAAGGCTGCCAGACCACATTCTTCTCTTCTTCTTTACTCCAACTGCTCATATTCCTCTGTAAAACCCATCCTTAATAAAACTTCGAGAAATCTTCATTCGTTCAGACGATCGTCGAATTACCAATGGCTCGTAAGTTCTATCTTGAATTCGTTTTTCATTTGTTGATTTCTATTGCTTCTACACATGATTTGATATTTCTGTATCTCCGCTATTTCTTGTGTTCCTTCGAAGCTTTTACTGGTTTTCATGGCGGTCAGGCGATTTTTCATCATACCTCTATTGGTTATTTACTGGGTGGTGCCTCCTCTTCTTTCTTCTGTTCGATGGGCATTCCTTTTTCCCTTAAAGGTCATCTTAGACTGTTGAAACCTTCACTGTTCTTCAAAGCCAATTCTTTTTTACCGCTCCTGGCTGTTCATTTCACCATTTCTTAGGGTTTCCACCAGTAGTCTGTTCAACTTCCCCTTAGATCTTATATTTTTTTGTTTTCCAGGGTTTTCTTTGTTTGTTATTCCCATGGCTCGCGAAGCTTCCTTCTGGCCTTCGCGTTTCGTGTTCTTTCCCTGGAAAACTAACCCGATCTTTTTCTTCTTGATCGTCCACAGGAGGCTCTACTAGGCATAACGACGACGAAGTTCCGTCTACCTCGCGACCAGATGCAGGTTGTGGCAATAAAAGTCCTCCTCAGGATTCTGAGGAAGTACTAATCGGTCGCGAGGACTATGAGAAATTTTACTCCTGGCAAGATGATCTTCCTCGCGTGGAAATCGAAGATATTTTCCATAACCCGGCGGGTCGTGTACAGATTTTGACTCGCCGCATCCATCATAAAAAGGTCAAGAATCTCGGGAACCCATTTACGGCCCTCCCTTCTGACCTTACCCTTCGCGACCTTTTTACCGTCGCGGATACCTATCCTTTTCTAGAGGGTACAATTTTTGCCCTTCCATCTCTGGGTGGGACTTCCCTTGACGAATATGGCACTTTCTTTCCTTTGAGTATGTCGTCTCTTAAATTAGGATTTAGGCTCCCCTTCTCCAATTTTACTAAAATGCTCTTGAGAGAGCTGACCTACAGCCCAGCTCAGATGCATCCTAACTTTTGGAGGGCCTTGGTTATTTATGTGATGAGGTGTCAGGATATCGGGGTAAAACCCAATCCTTGTCATTTTCTTCTTATGTTCTCTACGCGAAGGGCTCCTGAAGAAATGGGGATGTTTACCGCCGTAAAAAATGGCAGATCGGAGTGGGATGGTCCTCCCCGCCTACCGAAGTGGAAGGTTGATTGGTTTTTGGTACGACCACCTCCGGGTTCTGGGATCTCGACCAAGATATCGATGCTCGCGACTCAACCTAAATCTGGTAACTGGTCTCAGACTAAGAAAGATTGTCTTTACCGTAAGTTCCATAGTTTCCCTGATCTTGTTTCGACGCGCATATTCCAGAAGTGTATTACCCACGAGGGGCTAGCCCAGCGTGGACTTAGTCTTAAGCACCATTATGGTATTTCTTATGTCCCTTGTTCAATGGTTTTCTTGTTTATTGTTACTTATCCTTTTCTTTCTTTTTTATATTTCTCATGTACTCGCGATGTCGTATGCTTATGGATTTTTATTATATACTTATTTATTTATCTTTTATTTGCAGAGACAGGATACTTTTCGCGTCTCGCGACTATGGAGGGTTCTGACGACTCTCTTGACGAGGAGACTATTGATGAACAGGCTTCCGCCCCACAGAAGAGCAAGCGCCGAAAGCAGCTGGCGAACAAGAGCAAAACTTCCTCCAAAAAGAGGAAAATCTCTGCTGGCGGTATTAATATCCGCGAGTCCGTGCTTCAATCTGTGGAGACCGAAACACGCGCGCCCGAGCCTCTAGACGATCAATCCCCGATTGGTTCGACAATCCCCTTAGGGGCCGGCGGGTCTCCTTCCTCGCACCGAGCAACCCCTGCAGGGAGGGCCTCGGAAACTGCCAAGGGTAAGCAGCCCATGACCCTTGAAGGTGGTCAAGATACCTCTTCTCAGGATCTGGCTGAGCTTTTTCCCGAGGAGGAGGCAGTGAGAACGTTCTTTCATAGCGATCGACCTGGTTTCCCAGAGATGCCTGGATTTTTAGAGGGCATTGTTCGGGGTAAAGCAGGGCTCGCGAGACTCAATCTGGCGGTGGGTTTCCTTTATTTTCTTCCTGAATGGTTTTCTTCCTTCTTGTCGGTAGGTGATTTTAACTAACATATTTCGCTTATTGTAGTCGCTTCTTCTCAACGAGGCATCGGGGCAACATTCCATCGCCCTTGAAGATGGCTATAATAAGATGGAGGGGGAATATAATGAGATGGTCGATTTTGCTCACAAAGCACAGGATGTTAAGGAGGCCGCGAAGAAAAAACTAAAGGAGGAGCAAGAGAGGAATGCTGAGCTGATGGCGAAGATAAGCGACTTGGAGCTTTCGGCCAGGACTATGAAGCGCAATCATAATACAGAGTTAGGTTTGCTTCGTCAAGAGAAAGACCAAGCTTTTGACAAGGGTCGTCGCGAAGGTGCCAAGCAGTATGCTTCTAGCTATCGCGAGAAATGTCGTATTGATTTTATCAGTCTGGCTCGCGACACCCTGGTGATTACTGCACTCAAGCGTCAGCTTAGAAAGCACAAAGTGGCCAACTTCTCTTTCGATCCTACGGATCTTTGTGGTCTTCCTGCCGAGATCCCTGCGTATACCTCTCCTCCTCTTGGAACCTTTGTTGACGACGACGCGAGCCTTCTTGAAGGTTGGGTCGTCGAACCCTTCTTGCCTGAAGGTGAGGGAGTCGTCGAAGGGATGGAGTGTCATATTCCTTTAGTCTCAGTCCCCAAGGTACCTAAGAAGGTAATTTACTCGGAGGAAAGGATGAAGAAAGCAGCGGACTCCTCGACTCGCTCTTGTGCTAAGTCGTCTGATGCAGGTGATGGGAACGATGTTGTGAATGTTGACAGCGAAAAAGCTGCTGTCGAAGAAAACATCGCGGCGACAAAGGACGTTGGTGGTGCGAGGGGGGCTCGCGATTCTGCACTGGCTGAGGCTGACGGGTATCTGGACTTTCATGACGAAGTTTAACTTCTGTTCATTTATTGTCTGCAAACTCTTGGGTTGGCGTTATATGTAATTTGTTTTTTGGTTCTGTGGCCCGTGGATCGAAATGTGATCGCGAGTCTAAATGTGTGTTAGACGCTTTACTTTGGGTCTTATGAGGAGACCGTACAATTATTTCCTTGCATGTCTTTTGTATTTATTACCTTTGTTCTCCCAACCACTTTTCTGTTTTAATCATTCAATGCATTAACTGCGGGTCAGGTGCATTTCTTTTATAAATAGCGTTTCCTGTCTTCTCCTTCTTTGTCTGCCTTTTTCAAAGAGTACCACCATGGCCAGGACACGACGAACTCGAGAGGGGTCTCTGGATGAGTCTTTCACTATTACTATGGATTCCTCTGCCATTACTAGCAGATGCTTGGTAAGTATCCTTTTTACTTTGCCTTTCTTTGTTTGTTCGTTTCTTAGACTCCTCTTCTCTACGTATAGCGTTTCCCGAAGGAACATTGTGACCGACACCTTAGCCATTTCGGTGGTAAGAGTCTTGTCCTTTGTGTCAATTTCGAATCTTGGGACGTGACTCTGGATAAGGCTGGGAGTTCTTACTTTCTGGGTGAAGGTTGGAGTGAGTTTGCGTATGAGAATGATCTTTGTGAGGGAGATGAGGTGACTTTCACCATGTGGCGTGCTAATCCACCCGAAGTTCCCGTTCAGACTGTGGTGTATCAAGTGAAGGTCGTCGTTCCTCTCTAGGCTTAGTGCTTTTTAATGTCTCTTTATTTTGTGTTTGTATGGTGATTTCTCCTCCTCTTCCCCTCCCCCCATAGTGCTCGTGAGGGTGTTTACGGCCTCGCGAGCCCTATGTGTTAAGAAAGGAGGGAGAATGAACGAGGTCTTATGAATAAATTAGACTGGTATTATCGGAAAAACTTTGGAACCCAAAATGTAATGTGCACCACTGTGTCATCGCGATTAAAAGTATGTGTCTTATTAATAGACTTTAGAACTTAAAAATGTTTCCAAAATGAGAATACTTAATATTATAAATAGGTCACTCTTCAACATCTTTCGTTCGGAAAGATTCTTCTGTTGGTCTTACGAAAAACCCTGCGAGGAAAATCGATCGCGTTAGTATAGATTATTCATATGTCATGACCTGTGATGTGATAAAGAGTGTGTTCTCACCTGACTACTGCATGCGTACGAGCCAGTAGTAGGGTTTTTCGTGCACCTATGAGCGTCTTTGTGTTTGAGAATGTGATTTCCTATAATGAATTTGGAATCAGATTCTTTGTTCTTGTGACAAAACAAAGTAGCTCGCGTGTTTTTCTCATCATACCTTAGCTAAGGTATTCTTGATGCCTTGGGAAATCCATGCTCACGGATAATTGGGGCTTTAGCGCCTGTTTCCTCATAAACTGCCATTTTCTGTTTCGTTCGCGATCATGCCTATGATTGTTTGCTTCTCTAGTGCAGGAGTGTCTGTCAAAACAGATGGGGATTCATTAGCGTTTTGTATTGCATATTTCCATGCTAAGTATATAGTTTCATGATTGACTTTTTTCAGGAGCGTCACTCGCTGAGTTCCATGCCTTGGTGGGTTGTTATCCCATCAAGGTCAGGACTTCGTGGTCGAGGTGAGGAGGACGGATGTCGTTACTCACTCTCGGACGGTCACGATTTCGCGACCTGGGTGGGTGCTCTTGGCCCCAGCCCAGTGTCACGGCTTCGCTACCTGGGTGGATGCTCTTGGCCCCAGCCCAGTGTCACGGCTTCGCGACCTGGGTGGATGCTCTTGGCCCCAGCCCAGTGTCACGGCTTCGCGACCTGGGTGGATGCTCTTGGCCCCAGCCCAGTGTCACGGCTTCACGACCTGGGTGGATGCTCTTGGCCCCAGCCCAGTGTCACGGCTTCGCGACCTGGGTGGATGCTCTTGGCCCCATCCCAGTGTCACGGCTTCGCGACCTGGGTGGATGCTCTTGGCCCCAGCCCAGCGTCACGAGATTTATGCAACATTCTGAATTCCCGAATCGTGCGTGTACCTTTTATTTTGAGATTACGTCCCCCTTTGTGGCGAAAGAATTTTTTCTTCTGGTAACCCGATGATAGATTCTTGCTAATGTTTAGTTTCAATCGGTTCTTTCGCCTGCATACAGCTTGTTAGAACGTCTTATATCGCGATTGTATCGCTTTTCATGAAATATTTATCTAAGCTATGCAGACATGTTACAAAAATGTGGGAATTCATACCTGTGCGGTGGAGTAGGCTAGGCGTAATAGCGGCGTAGTCGCATCACGTTCCAGGAATTTGCAACGTGATTGCCAGAGCTATCCTTTAGTCGATAGGCCCCTGGGGCAACCTCGCGATCCACTATATACAGCCCCTCCCAGTTGGGATCGAGTTTTCCCCCCTCTGTCTTTCTTAGGACCAGATCTCCTTTCACGAAACCTCTCTCCTTGACATGCTTGTTATAATACTTCGCGACGCCCGCTTTGTAAGTGGCCGCCCGGATAACTGCCATTTCTTGGGTTTCTTCGCGAAGTTGGAGTTCCATCCTCATCTTTTCGTCATTGGTTTCCGAGTCATAGTGAAGGAGTCTTTCGTTCGGGAACAAAATTTCTACCGGAACCACGGCCTCTACTCCATACGCGAGGGCGAAAGGACTCTCTCCCGTTGCTTTTTTCACTGTGGTTCGATTGGCCCAGAGAGTAAGTGGCAGGACTTCCGCCCATCTGCCTTTGGCGTTGTCTAGTCTTTTCTTCAGATCTGTGACAATGCTCTTATTGACGGCTTCTACCTGCCCATTGCAGTGTGGATGTGCAACTGAAGCAATTTTTAACCTAACTCCCAGGTCGCTGCACCATGCCATCAGCTGGGGCGAGTTAAATTGAGGGCCACGATCGGTTACAATCTCGCGTGGCAACCCATAGCGGCAGATAATGTTCTTCCAAAGGAATTTTTTCACTACAGGTACTGTTGTCGACGCGAGTGCTTCCGCTTCAATCCATTTTGTGAAGTAGTCGACTGCGACAATGATATACTCGAGCTGACCTGGGGCCTTTGGTTTAAAAGGGCCAAGAAGATCCAACCCCCACATCGCGAAGGGGATGGGGCTTCCCATGATCTGAAGCTGGACTCCTGGTTGGTGGGAGGCAGGGGCGAAATATTGGCACGCCTGACAAGCTCGCGTCATCGCTTGAGCATCTTGTTTCATTGTGGGCCAAAAATGCCCTTGGCGCAAAGCCTTGTACACCAGGGGTCTCCACCCTGCGTGTGTCCCACACAGCCAGCATGTAGCTCTTCGAGATAGGCTTTTGTCTCGTAGTGACCCATACACTTCAGCTCGCAAGGGTCACCTCCTCTCTTGTAAAGCTCGCCTCTGCTGATATAGAAACGTCCAGCCTTTCTTTTTAATTGTATGAGTTCCTTCGGGTCAGTTGGACCGCGACCATATCTGAGGTAGTCAATGAATGGGCGACGCCAGTCTTCAGATGAAGTGTTGATCGCCATCATTTCAATCTCGCGACTGATGGCGCTTTCTTCTTTCACAAAAAACAGATATTTCGGGGGCCCCCCTTTTGACACCATGAACCCTGATCTTCGCTCGCGTTCTTCCTTAGGACCTTCCCATCCGGCTCCCATCTTCGCGAGTTCATCTGCTTTCTTATTCAGTTCTCTTGGGATTGCCTTTATTTCGAAATGCATGAAAAGCGAGGTCAACGTCGCGACCCGTGCATGGTACTGCGGGAGGTTCCCTATTCGCGCTTCATAAAGCCCTTGCACCTGCTTTACCACAACTTCTGAATCGCAACAACATGATAGCACCGAGACTGAAAGGCCAATGGCTAACTCTAACCCTGCGATTAAGGCTTCATACTCAGCTTCATTGTTCGTGGGTTTGAACTTTAGTGCAATGGCGTGGCTTATCTCGTCTCCCGTAGGCGACGTGAGTATCACACCTGCGCCACACCCCTCATCGTTCACAGCCCCGTCAGTGTGCATTATCCACATCATCTGTTCACCATATGGATTCGCTACTTCCCTTTCTCTGAAACTTGTCTCGACGATGAAGTCGGCAAGCGCTTGTGCTTTGATAGCTGGCCTGGGCCGATATACTACATCGAATTCTGACATTTCGATGACCCATTTCGTGAGCCTCCCTGCAACGGTTGGTTTTGTCATGAAGCTATTCAGTGGTAGGTCCGTTAGGGTTTCAATCGGGTGTGCAGGGAAATAGGGTCTTAGTTTGCGAGCAGCCGTTATCAGTGCGAGTACAGACTTCTCAACTGGGGAATACCGTGTCTCCGCGGGCAATAAAGCTCGGCTCACAAAATAGACTGGCTTCTCTGATTCGCGAACAAGGACTGCACTTACCGCCCTTGAGCTGGCCGCGAGATACAACTGGAGAGTTTCTCCCGGAACTGGGGAAGATAGGATCGGGAGCTTTGTCAGATGTTCTTTGAGGCTCGCGAATGCTTGACCACATTCTTCAGTCCACTCAAAGTTCTTCGGTTTTCTCAAAATTTCGAAGAAAGGGAGGTTTCGTTCGGCCAACTTGGCACAAAATCTCCCCAAATAATTTACACGGCCTACAAACCGTTGGACCTCATGGGTAGACCGCGGTGGTTCAAGATCGAGAACGGCTTTGACTTTATCGGGATTTACCTCGACACCGCGAGCACTAATCATGAAGCCCAAAAACTTTCCTTCGGTGACCCCGAACACGCACTTGTCTGGGTTTAGACTCATGCCGTACTTTCTGAGCGTCGCGAATACTTCCGCCAGGTCACGAGCGTGATTACTCTGCTCCTTGATTTTCACCACAATGTCGTCAACATAGGCCTCAACTGTATCTCCTATCTGATCACTGAAAATGCGGTCTACCAGTCTCTGGAAAGTGGCCCCCGCGTTCTTAAGGCCGAAAGGCATCACTTTGTAGCAGAAGGTTCCCTTGTCTGTTATGAAAGAGGTATGTTCTGAGTCAAGGGGGTTCATCATGACTTGGTTGTATCCTGAGTAAGCATCTAAAAAACTAAGTGCTTCATGTCCTGCGGTGGAGTCTACAAGCTGATCGATAGAAGGTAGCGGGTAGCTGTCTTTTGGACAAGCTTTGTTTAAATCTGTGAAATCTACACACATTCTCCATTTTCCCGTTCCTTTCTTCGCGACCATGACGACATTAGCCAGCCATGCCGGGTATTGTACCGGTCTAACAAACCCAGCTTTTAGGAGTTTCGCGAGCTCTGCGGCTGCGGCCTCATTCTTCGGACCTGCTTGCTTTCTCTTTCGCTGTCTTTTGGGAAGGATATCGTTGCTAATATTTAGAGAGTGAGTGATCACTGATGGGGGAATTCCTTTCAAATCTTTGGGGGACCAAGCGAAGACGTCTCGCGATTCTGATAGCAAGTTTTCAATCTCTACCATCACCATAGGGTCAAGGTTACCCCCTACCGATAACTTCTCTTCTTTGTTCACAAAAGGAGTGACTTCCTGCGTTTTAAATCCGGAAAACTTTGCTCTGTCCATATTCCCCTCAGAATCCTGATATCTAGGGGGCTCGCGAACATCTAACTCAGCTTCTTCCTCAACATTAGGCATGCCCGGGACAAAAAGTTGATTCGCGAGCAGAGGCGTTTCTTCTCCCTTTTCAGACTTGATATAACAAGAGATGCTCTCCTTTTCCACACCCGTCGCGACTCCAGTTCCGGATGGTGTGGGAAACTTTATGCAGAAATGGCTCATGGATACTACGGCATCAAACTTGCACAACGTGCCTCTCCCGATGATCGCGTTATAGGAAGAGCTTGTCGGGATGATTACGAAATCAATCTTTTCTGATCTTCGTGGCCCTGTCTCATCTCCCATCACCACATCTAAACTCACCACTCCTAGAGCAGTGACTCTTTCTCCCGCGAAGCCTACTAAGGTTGTTCTTGTCGGTCTTTTCATTCGTGGATCAACCCCTAGCTTTTCGAAGGCATCCAGATATATTATGTCGGCAGAGCTGCCCGTGTCAACCAGAATACGGCTGACTAGTTTCGTGCCAATTTGTAGATGTATAACCAATGGATCACCAGAAGAGACCGCCCACTCATTGATCTCTTCGTTAGAAAAAACCAGTTGATATGGTTCTCTGGGAAGGGGCTTCGCGATGCTCATAACTGGGAGCCCGCGAGGGAGTGGTGCGTTGATCATCTTGCATTGCTCACGCCTGTTCGGGGGTATAGGGACATGCTTTCCGGCTATGGTCCCTACATGACCATCTGGTCGCGGGAAATCTTGGTTGCGTTGAGGTGGGTGAGGATCGTTCGCGTGCTGCTGATTGCGCCCGCTTCCTCGCCCACCGTTGTTGTTTCCCCCTCTGAATGGCCCTCGGCCAGGGTTTCTACCGCCCCTGCCTTGATGGTTTCCCCCGCCTCTCTGATTCATGAGGACGGCTCTCTGCTCGGGCTCGTTGTTCATCCTCGGGCCACTCCGGCACTCATCCGTGTTATGAGTAGTGGAGTTGTGGTTGGCGCACCACATTCCATCGTGACCGCGACCTCGGCCTCCATTGCCTCGGCCGCGACCTCTGTAGCCGGAGTGGTCATCCCTCTGGTTCATTAAATTCTGTTCCTGAAATTGGTTATGGTCTGTACTTTGTCTGTAATCTTGGTACTGGTTCTGATTCTGACGCTGCGTTACCAAACCTGGAGCACGTGAATCACTTTGCCCCTGCTCAAATTGCTGTCTTTTGTTCCCCCAATTCTGATTACCCTTTCTAGAGTTCTGGCTCTGGTTCTGTTTGTTCTGACTTCCACCCCCTGCGGGTGCGCTCGAGTGAGTCTCAACTTGTATTTCGACGTAAGCTCTTTCTAACATGGCTTGATAAGACCCTTCCTGCTTTCTGTACAGGTGTTTTTTGAATTCGCTCCCGTCGGCCAGCCCGTTTAAGAACGCGACCCTGGCGGTCTTATCATCGAAGTCATCAGCTTCTAGGACCATTAGCGAGAATCTTTTCACATACTCTTCCAGGCTTTCACCCGCTTTTTGTTTGACCCCGACCACTTCTTGCATGGTGATCTTTCTCTTCTTCGAGGAGCCAAAATGCAACAAGAATCCTCTTTCAATATCTGCAAAGCAAGAGATACTCCCGGGTGGTTGATTTAACATCCATGTCATGGCGGTGTCCGCGAGTGTTCCTGGGAATCCCTTGCAAAGGGTAGCCTCATCCGGACCCCTCGCGATCATAGCGTACTTGTACCGGGTAAGATGTTCTTTGGGATCTCCCTTACCAGTGTATTCCTTGACAGTCGGGAATCTAAAGTCTGGTAGCGGTGGGGCTCTGATGATATGTTCTGCAAAAGCTGTGGGGCCAAATATTGTTGAAAAGTCGAGAGGAGGGTTCTGGGACGCCTCGCGATTGTAGTAGGGTGTTTTCTGATACTCGCGTTGTTCCTGCGCAGGGTAGTATGCGCGGCCCCTTTCGTCGTAACGAACATCATGTTGAGAGTTGTAGTGCTCCTGATGACTCATTGGGGCCTGGTTCAAGTCGAACCGTCCCCGATCCACATCGCGAGTGTCATTTCTCTCCCTCGGCCTTCTAGACACCGAGACTCTGTCATCCGGGACAATTTCAGCTACCTCTTCTCGATTAATTTCTCTACCGTCGCGATTGGTCTGGTCGTTGAGAGGTTCGGTCCTTTGGTTAGCTGTATTTGGGACAATCGGGGCGCCTTGCGCTATCCAGGCGGCAAAAAGCTCATTCTGCTCCCGAGGGATAGTGATAAGCTCGGGAGTTTCCTCTTCGACGCGAGGGAGTGGTGGGGGATTGAGAGTGTTTTGATTGAGGTGTGATGTGGTGACGTTTACTGTTCCGCTTCTGCCAGTTTCAACCATGATTCTGCCCTTCGCGAGCTGACTCTTGAGATTTCAAAGGGAGCTAGCTGCGCGAGAAGGTCCCCACGGTCGGCGCCAGTGTTGGAGCCCAGATGTTCGCGATCTCGCAATCAACACCTCGCGAGATCTGGCCTTCTAAGAATCTTCAAGTGTTGGAGACCTTCCTTACGCAAACTGGAGCAACAACTTGTAATACACTGTCGTCTGGATCAAAATGTGCTACTCCCTTCTGTTCTTTATGTTCTTCGTACCTGCACAACCAAACCAGAAGGTTGAACCCCCAGATTTGGCTCTCCGACGCTCAAGTCAGTAATAGCAACAGGTAAACGAACACAATGCCCCAATAACAACAACAGAATGAAGCAACACAAAGAGAAGATAGCGACCAAAGTAATGACTAAAACAATGAAACCTCGTGAGCCAACTCAATGAAACAGTAAATGATGAAACTCAACCAATCGTGACGAATCAAACCTCAAAAGCACGATGACGATACCGAGAGTCAAGATCCAGGTACCGATCATCCGATTTCCTACTAAAGGAGGTAAATCGGGTCGAAGAGACGAGCTCGGAAACGAGTAATCGCCCTCTGTGTTTTCTCTCTCTCTCCAAGGGGAAGAAGATGCTCTCAGTCGACCGTCCCTTTCTCTCTCTTTGCCGTTAGGATTTATAACCACTCAGTGGGTCCCACACAATCCGTTATCGCTCTCTTCGCCTATTGGGCTTCTTAATGGGCCTCTCATTCTCGATCCATTTCCTGGCCTTATGGGCTCGCGGCCTGCTTCTCGGTCGCGGACCGGGTTTGCGTCATTAGAGTCGCGAGAACCGGGTCCACGTTATTGAGTCGCGAGAACCGGGTCCAACAGTGTGAGCGATCGTCTGGATCCCGAGGTAGAGTGGCGTCTCTGAAACCGGAACAAATTCACTATTTAACCCACTGAATTTGAAATTGAAAAGAAACGAAAGAAAATAGAGAGGAAATATAAGGATTTACCTTTTGTCTTGAAGCAGGTACACGAGCTGAACGAACGGGGGAAAGCTTGGCTTCCTTGTCTTAGATAATTAATAAACGAGGGATGAAGTGCAAACCGCTCCATAGAATAGTACAACTAATCCAAAATCATAATTGTTAATTTTTAATAATCCATGATTAAATGATCAGAAAAGAAATGGAGAAAATCCACGATTGCGTGTACTTTCATCATTTAAAATATCTATATCTAAATCTAATATAAAGTTAACATGATATAAAAAAAGTTGAATGCTCTTCATTAATAACATTTATTGAAGACTTTAATTATTTCTCCTCTCTTAATTCATTTTTCTCCTCTCCTCGTTTAAATGCAACTCTATCTTTTTAATGTTGATTGACCTATTAAAAAAATAAAATAATTGACAATTTTGTAGGGTAATAGAAATTAGATCACCTCTTTTGTCCAAATATCTTTGATACAATTCAAAGATAGACAAACAATAAACTTTATTCATATATTAAGCTAAGCATAAAATTAGGACATTCTAAAAATTGAATATATAATATCATATCTTATACCAGTGGCGGAGCCAGGAATATTTGAAAGGAGGTGCCGAACTTTTTTTTCTCGCGTAATTCGAAATAAAATATAGTATATTATATATATATTTTTTATTATTAGTAATTATAAAAATTTCGATAACAATAATAATAATAATGTCAGTAAATTACATTACTTTAAACGGGGTAAATCCATCTTGCGAGACTTCATACTGAAAATATTAATAAGTAGACAACTAAATTAACAAGTAACCATATACATAACAAATCCAAATTAAATTCAACAAATAAATCAATGATCCACACAAAAACCTAACAAACCCTATATAGAAACAAAAATCTAACAAACCCTAAATTCTATATGTATTTGATTAAAATTGAAAACTTACAAAGTTAACTTGCTTGCCGGCTTGGAGGCGGGCGAACGAATGAAGTCGAAGTTGAGAGTCTTGTCAACGAACTCGATCTTCAAGAATCTCGATCCAATTGCGATACCCAAATCACAAAAATAAATTATAATTAATAATTTATTCGATATAACTTTCTCACTAAATTATACCGCTTAAAATATGAATCGGGTTGGGTTAAATAAATAATACTTTAGGGAATAGCATGTATGTATACATACGTAACGTACGTTTATATGCATACGTACGTACATAAAACAAGAATCTGTATCGGGCTTAACAAAGCCACGTAAACCTATTCAAATAAATGAATTTGGGCTTTAATTTATCAAATGAGTAGAAATGGGCAGAATGGCCCATTCTCACTCACTTAAATGAGTAGCAAATGGCCCACTTTCCAAACGTAATTGAAATCAAACCCGTCTCCTACCTTTAATCTGTTCGAACGAAGCTTTTGTATCGGCTTCAATGGAGGACGGCTTCAAGGTGACGGCGAAGGGGGTGCTCCGCTCCGATTTCGGCCCTCATCGCCAGTGCTCCCGGGAATTCCTAGAGGCGAAGGGGGTGCTTCAGCACTCCCAAGCCCCCCCCCCAGCTCCGCCAGTGTCTTATACTGCCAAAGTGTCGCGCGTAGCGCGGCGTTAAAATTCTAGTATCTTATCTATATAAAAGTTGGTTGGTGTTAGCAGAAAGTAATGGTAATTAATACTAATTAATGATGTAGATCCCATTTCTTTTATTTCTTACCCCTAAAATCATTATGTGTTTTGTCATTTTCTTGATTGATTACGTTTATGAATCTAACTTTGTTGATATTACATGCAATATTAGAAGATTGCAGATATGATTAGTCTCAATATAATTTTGGGACATATATTTAAGAACGTTGAACCGTATAAGAAATCTTTAATTAACTTTGTTCATATTACATGCAATATTAGAAGATTGCTAATATGATTATCCTCAATCTTATTTTAGGACATATATTTAAAAACATTAAGCTGTATACGAAATTCATAATTGCCCCGGGTCTAGTATAAATATATAGCATTAAGAACAATTAAAGTTTGAAATGGTATGTTTTAATTTCTGTACTAATTGCTTGACTATTGTGCATTTGAGTTTATCTATTGGTCTTGACTACTTTGCATAACCACATAATCTCGAACATAACTACACGAGTGTCATGTTACTCACATGAATGATTACTGAGGTTTGGATAAGATAATTTTAATTTTACACTATCCATCAGATTATTAGATTTTTGAAATCAAATAAGCTCATGAGTATTTGATGGTGGATGGATGGGTTTATGCAGCCATGAATTGGATTTTCAAACAATCTATTTAGATTATGTTGAAATTAAATTCATTAGGCCACTTCTTTTGTTTTAAATCTTTGGTCATGATGTTTAGATTATGGATTTGAATTTCATGTCAGATATGAAATTCAACTTAGTTGGTGCATGATTATTGAATTTATCCTCTGTTATCTTATCAGTTGAAGATCTACAAAGCCACCAAACCTAATTCTACAGATTGGAGCAAGAGAGCTCGAGTATATATCAGAACCCATCGTTAAGTAGAACCACGAATCGGTTGCAAGAGTCATGCTTAAGAGAGATGAAATTGAGTGTGTTGCTATCAATGACCCATTCATCAAAGCTGAATACATGATTTGTGTTCTCATTGTTTTTTATGGGTTAATTAGGGTTCCTCAACTTTTTATTTCCAGGTAATCTCAAACTCGGTTTAAATGTTTCAATTAAATCCATGATCCTTTTCATGCAAAGCTGAATAAGATTTTTCATCTCAAAATTGGATTGAGCTAATTATATATATACAACCTTTTTCATGACATAATTTTATCCAATTCAGTCTAAAGTAAATCTAACATGCATATCAAGACATCAACACAAAAATAAACGAACAATAGAAGTGATAAAAATGGCAAATTGAATGGTTCAATTACAAATTGACAATAACCATGAGTAACGACAAAATACAATACGCAGAAGAGTAACGACCACTTGATGAGATAATTCAATACGAAATTCCTGTCGGAGAAGTCCGAAGATCAAAAGTTGAAATCAGAAGAACCTAACCAAAGGAAGCATATTAAGGCTCGAAAATTAATATCTTTTCCCATAGCCGACCCGGTACCGGTTGACATAACTGTGAATCGATCTCTTCGAGCTAAACAAGATCTCTAGCGCACAAGACAATACTTAAATTGCAAGAATCAAGGTAAAGCGAGGTGACACAAGAACTTGTTCACGCAGTTCGGGAAAACCCCTACGTCTGCGGAGCCTCAGCGAGGAGACTCGGCCCAAAGCTTTCACTAGATACTCAGAAGTGTTCAAGCACAGATAACAAGCACGCAACCAAATCAGCCAAGCCCTAACAGGAGTTTTCTATCACAACAGAGAAAAAGAAAGACCAAGACAGAAGGATCTCCCTTCTCAAATGAACAACGAGCTTCGAGTTAGAAGCTCTTCAATCATTCGCCACCAACAGATCTCCAAAGGAAGCCACCGGAGAAATTCCTTCTTCACCGTGAGAACCGCCGTGAATCGCCTTTGCTCTTCTCTCTCTCTTTCTCTCTTTCTCTGAAAGCTGCGTTTGTTACAATGAACCAGAGACCCTAGATTTTGGCTTAAGTACCAAAGCCGAGCCCCAGATCACTGAGCCAGATGGGCCCAATTACAAGTTACTGGACCAACACAGAATAAGGCCCAAAACCACAGATGACATAATACAACACAAGCCATCCAACCGAGATAACTAGGGGTTGCTTAAGTGTGTAGTCATCAATGATCAAAGCCAAACCAACTCCTATCAAGCTAAGCATCATCAAATTACATGCAAGTCTATCAAGTGCTCAAATCTAGTTACATCAGGGACTATATACATTTAACAAATGCCCTCCTAGTCCTGACTGTAACTCAAACTCCTAAGACATCTAGTGAAAAACTTTTAGACCAAGTTCCCATCCTCTTCATTGGCCCAGGTCCAAATCTCAAGTGGCATCTGCAATGTGCAAAGCATCCCTGCAGAACACAAATTTATTAGTAGGCACTATTTTAGTCCCAAAATCAGCAGGATTTACATCACCTAAGATCTTCTTTACAATGATTGCTTGAGATTCTACTTTGTCTCTTATGAAATGAAACCTAACATCAATATGTTTAGTTCTTTCATGATAAACTGGATCCTTACACAAGTATAGTGCACTCTGACTGTCCATATGCAAAGTAGGAGTATAGACCTTACGAGTAATCTCTTCTAAAATACCTTGAAGCCAAATAGCTTCCTTAGTAGACTCAGTTGCAGCAATGTATTCTGCTTTAGTTGAAGACAAAGCCACAATAGGTTGCAGCTGAGACTTCCATGAAACACAATTTCCAGCCCAGGTAAAAAAGAAAGAAGTGGTAGATTTCCTATTGTCTTTATTACTAGCATAATCAGAATCCACATAACCATGGAGCTCAGTTTTAGGCAAATGCTCACCATATACAAGACCAATGTTTTTAGTTCCAGAAATATATTTAAGCAAGTATTTCATAGCCTGCCAATGTCTATCCCCAGGATTGGACATATATCTACTTAAAACACTTACAGCAAAAGCCAAATCAGGTCTAGTACAAAGCATTGCATACATAATAGATCCAACAGCCACATCATAAGGAACCTTTTCCATTTTTAACTTCTCAGACTCAGTCACAGGACATAACTGTTTAGATAAGTCTAAGTGCCCTCCTAAAGGTATAAGGGAAGGCTTAACATTAGTCATGGCAAACCTATCAAGAACTTTGTGCAAGTAATCTGACTGAGATAAACACATAGTTCTCTTATATCTGTCTCTAACTATTTTAAATCCTAATATCTTCTGTGCATGACCCAAATCCTTCATATCAAAATGAACTTTCAGATCATTTTTGACACCAGAGATAACAACTTTAGAATTACTGATTAGGAGAATATCATCTACATAGAGCAAGACATAAACTGCATTTTTATTCTTGACATTTTTCAAATACAGACAAGTGTCATATTTACTCCTAGAGAAACCAAGTGAGAGCATACAAAAGTCAAACTTTTTGTCCACTGTCTGGGTGACTGTTTCAACCCATAAATGGACTTATTAAGTAAACACACATGTTCAGGAAGTTTCTTATCAATAAAACCCTTAGGTTGTCTCATGTATATAGTTTCTTCAAGGTCACCATGCAAGAAAGCAGTTTTTACATCCATCTGCTCTAATTCCCAATCATTTACAGCAGTCATAGCAAGCAACAGTCTCATAGTTTTATATTTAACTACTGGAGCAAATATATCATTATAGTCAACTCCTTCTTTTTGAGTAAAGCCCTTAGCTACCAACCTAACCTTATATCTAGGTGGTTCAAGTTTAGAAAATCCTTCTTTTATTTTAAAAATCCACTTACAATCAATAGTTCTAGCCTTGTCAGGTTTAGGAACTAGTTTCCAAGTGTTGTTGATTTTCATAGATTGAAGTTCTTCATGCATAGCAGTAAGCCACTCATTAGACTGTCTACTCCTAGTTGCTTCTTCATAAGTTTCAGGAGTTAGGTTCTTAACAATGTCAGCAACAACCAAGGCAAACTCAACAATATTTTCATGTACATTTTCCATATTCTCATGAGCTTTTTCAAAATTCTCATGCACATGTTCAATTTTCTCATGTAGGTTTATCCTAGGTTCCCTATCCCTAGCAAGCTGGTAGTCAATTATATCAGTGGGAAAGGATATAGTTTCTTCATGAAAATCATTTAAAGAATTATTAGACATTGTATTTTCATGCACAATAGGACTACTAGCTTCAGTGGACTGAGAATGAACTGTGTTAGAATTACTTACTTCCCCACCTAATTGGTGAGGTTGTTGTACTTCTGTACTTTGTGAGTTGTTTTGAGACTCTGCAGTGGTCTCTGGTTGTCCTTCAGTTGCTTCAGCTCCAGTTGTGAGCTGTCTCGAGAGTGATTGTCCTTCATCAAACTCTTCCTCTTCACTGTCATTAGCTTTGTCATGCTTGTCATCATAGAACTGACCATCTTCTATTTCTTGTGTGTCATGTTGAGTACCTGCATTCTCAATAGTGGATCTTAACTTGACTTAAAATGGAAATCACTTTCATTGAAAGTCACAGATCTAGCAGTTATAACCTTATAACCACCACTTTGAATTAATAGCAATTTATAACCTTTTACTCCATCTGGATATCCTAGCATAACACATTTTAAGGCTCTAGGTTCCAATTTCCCTTGAGAAATGTGGGCATAGGCAGTGCAACCAAAAGGCCTAAGGTGACTTAGGGTTGGTTTCTTGCCACTCCACATTTCCTGAGAGGTTTTGAAACCAATAGCTGAAGATGGGGATCTATTAATAAGGTAGGCAGCTGTAATAACAACCTCTCCCCACATAGTCTTTTTCATGTCAGAACTGAAAAGTAAGCACCTAACCTTTTCTAGGAGTGTTCTGTTCATCCTCTCAGCAGTGCCATTCTGCTGAGGGGTGCCAGGAACAGTGAGGTTATGTTTAATGCCATTAATCATGCAATACTCATTAAAGGGTTTGTTGCAAAATTCTAGTCCATTATCAGTTTTTAAACATTTTAGTTTGTAACCAGATTGACTCTCAACCATGCATTTCCAATTTTTAAAGTTATCAAAAGCCTCATCTTTAGACTTAAGTAAATAAACCCAAACCTTTCTAGTGTGGTGATCAATAAGGGACATAAAATAATTTCTACCTCCAATAGTTGATACCTGTGCAGGACCCCAAAGGTCTGAATGAACATACTCCAGAGGGTTAGCAACAACATATTTGGATTTACTAAAGTTGTGAGAATGTTTCTTACCAAGCACACATATTTCACAAAACTTCAAATCACATGGTTTCTTGTCAATCAAACCAGTAACAAACAAGTGATGCAGACCAGAATTTCCTATATGCCCTAGTCTATCATGCCATATCTTTGTATGATCAGTACCACCATTGTCAATACCTCCAGTGGAGACATTCAATTCAGGAGAAGCAATAGCATAGTAAAGTCCTCCCTTTTTTATGCTCCTAAAAGAACTTTACTATTTCTGGTAACATCTCTTATTCCATTAAAAGTATCAATATGGCAGTTAAGATCATCAAAGACAGATTCAGACAATAAGTTTCTTCTCAAATTTGGAACCCACCTAACATTCTGCAGAACTCTAATCATGCCATCATACATCCTAAGAGGTACAATTCCAATCCCTTTAATAGGTAAAGAGGAATGATCACCTAACATGACCTTCCCTCCATCACAAAGTTTTAAGGTTCTGAAATAGTTTTTGTTAGGTGTAGCATGCATGGTACATCCTGAGTCTAAAATCCATGATTCATCAACAGATAAGGGGGCAACCATAAGAAGTTCATCACTATACTGTTGGCCAGACACACACACACCAGAGAAATTAGCTTCTTTTCCTTTAAATTTCTCATCTCTTTTCTTTTTATGACAATCAGAGGCATAATGACCTAGCTTATCACAGTAATAACACTTAATATTAGAAGTGTCTTTATCATGTTTTTCAAAGTTGTCTTTCTTCTTTTTAAACTTGTTTTTCTGCTTATTCTTTCCTTTAACCATCATAACTTCATTCCTAGTTTCAGACTTAGACTCAGACTTGGGCCCTGTTTTAGTCTTAAACACCTTAAGGCTTTCATTTTTCTGAAGTATGGATTCAGTGATCCTAGCTATGGTCAACTCATCTCTATTAAACTGGATAACATCCTTTAGAGTATCAAATTGAGCAGGCAAAGAATTTAGCAGTAAAACAGCTTGGTGAGTTTCTTGAATGTTATCTTCACATCTTTTAAGATCTTGAGTCATTCTTCTAAAGTTGTCAAAATTATCTTGGACAGTAATAGAAGAATCCATCTTAAAGGTGAATAGTTTACACAACAAAGAAATTCGACTAGGCAGTGATTTAGAAAAGAAAATTTCCTCTAAACCATTCCATAGAGCTTTAGGTTGGGTAAAGCTTACCACCTGACGAGCTACGTCGTCAGAGAGTCTAATCATTATTTCTGAATGGGCAAGATCTTGCATATCCTTTCTTTCTCCTTCTGTTATGCTCAGATCCCATTCTTCATAAACTGATTTCCAACACTTTTCACGAATCAGAATGGCTTTCATTTTTCACCTTCCACATCGCAAAATCATCAGTGCCATCAAATGGCTTCAGCCTTGCTCCTTCAGACATTTGTCAATCACCTTGGAATGACAAAAGCAATCAGTTAGTCCACTGAATAACAGGAGTAACAAAGGCTAACAATAAACCCTAGAATCTGAGAAATAGAAAACAGATGTTAGGGCTTAGGTCAAGAAATCAATAGTCTAATCAGTTTTGAAAGCAAAAACTGATTAGAAAACTAAAGAAGCTTCTTGAATAACAGAGCAAGAATCACAGATGCTCAAAATCAGAGATACAGCGGAAGCAGAGAACACCAAGAGTACCTGAAAACCTGGCTCTGATACCACAATGTGAATCAATCTCTTCGAGCTAAACAAGATCTCTAGCGCACAAGACAATACTTAAATTGCAAGAATCAAGGTAAAGCGAGGTGACACAAGAACTTGTTCACGCAGTTCGGGAAAACCCCTACGTCTGCGGAGCCTCAGCGAGGAGACTCGGCCCAAAGCTTTCACTAGATACTCAGAAGTGTTCAAGCACAGATAACAAGCACGCAACCAAATCAGCCAAGCCCTAACAGGAGTTTTCTATCACAACAGAGAAAAAGAAAGACCAAGACAGAAGGATCTCCCTTCTCAAATGAACAACGAGCTTCGAGTTAGAAGCTCTTCAATCATTCGCCACCAACAGATCTCCAAAGGAAGCCACCGGAGAAATTCCTTCTTCACCGTGAGAACCGCCGTGAATCGCCTTTGCTCTTCTCTCTCTCTTTCTCTCTTTCTCTGAAAGCTGCGTTTGTTACAATGAACCAGAGACCCTAGATTTTGGCTTAAGTACCAAAGCCGAGCCCCAGATCACTGAGCCAGATGGGCCCAATTACAAGTTACTGGACCAACACAGAATAAGGCCCAAAACCACAGATGACATAATACAACACAAGCCATCCAACCGAGATAACTCGGGGTTGCTTAAGTGTGTAGTCATCAATGATCGAAAGCCAAACCAACTCCTATCAAGCTAAGCATCATCAAATTACATGCAAGTCAATCAAGTGCTCAAATCTAGTTACATCAGGGACTATATACATTTAACAATAACTTTCTCAATGACTAACAACTTTATATGAGATATAGACTAGGTTATTGCCCG
This sequence comes from Oxyria digyna, assembly GCA_029168935.1. Taxonomy (NCBI): domain Eukaryota; kingdom Viridiplantae; phylum Streptophyta; class Magnoliopsida; order Caryophyllales; family Polygonaceae; genus Oxyria; species Oxyria digyna. The sequence goes on along the minus strand of JAPVLV010000001.1, from coordinate 56,968,642 downwards.
CGCTCACACAGACCAAACACGTTTTATTTTTGTGAATATTTATATACTTAAGATACTTTAAGGTTGGAATTAGCCCTATGACTCAAACCAATGTGTGTTTTTTTACCTATTAACACTTGATAATCGTTTCAATGATAACAATATTTTATAATTACTAGATTACAATTTTCTAGACCTGTCAAAAGCTGACCCGATCCGCTGGGTCGACCCAACCCGACCTGAAAATACTCGACCCAAACCCAACCCGAAAAGTGTTTGAACCCGTTTGGGTCAGACCCGTTTTCGACCCGAACCCGTTGGGTCGAACCCGGCTCGACCCGAACTTTTCGAAACTCGTGGAGGGTCCCACTTTTTCACATTCTTTATTTAATTTAAATTAAAAAATAACAATATATTTTGTTAAATAATAATATATTATTATTATTTTATTATTAAAATACTATTTTCTTTATTATAATAAAGAAAAGTGAACATTTGAAACCCGCTGGATCGACCCGAACCCGAACCCGTTCAACCCGAAAATTTTGTCAACCCGATTGACCCGAACCCGACCCGTTCAACCCGTTTGCCAGGTCTACGAATTTTCTGACATCATTTGATGATAATAATTTTAAAATTATCGTCAATAAAATATTTGCCAAGTATAAATAAGTCAAAAACCACAAACAACAATCTCGTTTGTATCGTTTACCCGAATCGGGACTTTTGACATTCACCCATACTATAGTAATCAAAATCTTAAAAGATTGTTCTATTAAAGCATTGTGATAGAGTTTCGGTATTATTATTTGACACATTGTTATTTAACACGGGGTAGATTTTTCACTGATTAAATAGAGGTTAGGTTCATCACGGAGCAAAACTTGTCACGGCCAAAAACACGGTTCGCCAAAACAACACAAATACCGTATTATTATGGTAGCTTCATTACATTACTGTTAGTATAAAACAAGTAGTCGAGCTCCTGCCAATTAAACATGGCCACAACTTTGTTTTCATTTGAGAGCAAAATTTGTTCAGTTGGTCCCCTACATATTATATGATGAAGCTACTACATATCATTCATAAGTTAAAAAACTGCATTTTTGGCTAAGAATTTTGGAAGGACGGTTTGCAGTCACACTTGCGAGAAATAAATTCATTCCTTTCACATAAATATGAGCACATGATTGACTAATTGAGACCACACCCTAGTAGCTAAAATTAATTATATTAGTGTATATATCTTCCATTTCACACGAGGGGACCAAATTTTGTGCTATCATAAATTATTAATGTGTCGTGTCTTTGTATGTAACTAGATAGATAGGTTTAAAATTCTCCAGTCACTATGTTCTTTAACCATCCAACGCAAAAGTAGTTTGAAGAAACTGACTAGTACACGGTTGGTCTAACGTTTTGGTATTAAGTTTGTTAGATTTCTGTCTTCAATTTCAAGTTGGGTTTTTTGGGCTCAATTGGGCCATGTTTAGGTTTTGGGTTTTAGGAGGGTAGTATATATACTCTCTATCTCATAACCTACTAGAGAGAATGTTCTTAGATGTAGAGTGTTTCTTGTGAGTTTTGTAATCAGTTTCCTCTTCTGAAATCTCCTTTGAAATACAAACTGATCTCTTCTACCCGTGGATGTAGCCAACACAACGTTGGTGAACCACGTAAATCTGTGTGTACTTTGTTATCTTCTCGTTTATATCTGTTATCTGTTTTGTCTTCCTCACCTCCGTCATAACAAACTGGTATCAGAGCTTCGGGTTAGTTGGGTTTGTAGTCTGGTGAGGAAAGATGTCTGCTTTCAACGTGAAGATCGACAAGTTCACAGGGAGAAACAATTTCAGTCTAGGGCAAGGAGAAGTTTGCTTATCTGGCACCGCCCTGGTGCATCTGAAAAATCTGGAGTAGATGAAAGTCTGCTCATCTGGTACTATTATTGTGCATCTGTTACATCTGTTTGAGTCTGAAGAATCCAAGTCTGTTATCTGGCACTCTTATGGTGCATCTGGTACATCTGGCACTCTTATGGTGCGTCTGGTACATCTGTGTCTGAAGGATTCAAGTCAAGGTGGAGATTTGTTAAATTTGTGTTTTGAATCCCAAGTTGGGCTTTTTGGGCTCAATTGAGTCATGTTTAGGTTTTAGGTTTTAGGAGAGCAATATTTATACTCTATTATCTCATAACCTAGTAGAGAGAAAAATTAGGGTTTTGATAACCGTCACAAGTAGCAAGAGAGAATGTTCTTAGATGTAGAGCGTTTCTTGTGAGTCTTGTAATCAGTTTCCTCCTCTGAAATACAAACTGATCTCTTCTGCCCGTGGATGTAGCCAACACAACGTTGGTGAACAACGTAAATCTGTGTGTATTTTGTTATCTTCTCGTTTATATCTTTTATCTGTTTTGTCTTCCTCACATCCGTCATAACAAAGTTTTTTTAAACCACTATATATAGAGGTTTTGAGTTTGATTTTTGTTGAAGGTGTATAAAAATCTCAAATTAGACAGATTCTAGCATTTCGTGTGTCTACATACCCCAGCCCAACCGAACCAGACGAAGGACAAAGAACACAAAAAGGTTTGAAGAAACAAACAACTTTCATATTGTACTTACTTGATTCAATCTTGTTCGAGAAGATCGACTTAAATTTTGACACACCGGTAATTTTGTGTGTTTAATTCCTTAGTAAATGCATTTTGCTGCATGTGTAGAGTTTGAGTTTCAATTTTGAAATCCTTAAGTTACGGAAATATAGGACCACTAAAGATGTTATATTCAGTTTGAAAAAACAACCATTTTAAAGAGGGAATTAATATTCACACGAATAGAAATTTTATTAGAAGAAGCATCAATAACTGAATAATGACTTCACTGAATAGGTCCATAGAAAGTTCAAAATTTTATTTAGTACAAATTGGGTGTTTCAGCAAAAGACGTGCATGGTAATTGGTATGGATCCGACAGTAGATGGTTAAAGTAGAAATGTATAGACGGTAGATGGTTAAAGTAGAAATGTATAGAGAAAAGTTTAGGTAAGAATGAAGTTTAACATAGAAAAATAAAGTTTTTCACGTTTATAGATATTATGTGTAATTTGAGTACACCGATATCAATTTTGGGCGATAAATGCTTATAATTTGAACGATAATTTTCAAGTTATACATAATATATAATATATGTATAATTAGTATAGTAATATACACCAAATGATGAGTTGCACATATATCCAAGTCATTGATTTGATCATTACTCTCATGTTCGTGGCGTTGATTCAACTATCCGTTCGATATTTGAAGACGGCGTTCGATGCGGTTTACCACGAAAGGCGCTAGCATAACCAACATTATGTCCTAACTTGAGAACACCCATATCAACTTTTCAATCGACTTTTATCAGATTTTCGCTCGTGTAATCATATATATCTTTCATCTGTAATAAGTTGGTCACACAAATGTATATCATGTTTCCTCCTCTAGGCTCTAGGTGATCTTTTATATACGACGAGCTTTTTTTGTTAAAAGTAAATATAGGTGTTTGCTATTCATCGTCCATCATTTTTCTATTCACCGTCTATTATCATGTGTCACGTATGAACATATTCATACGTTGTGTATGGATTACATCATTTCAAAAAATAATTAATACGTCGTGTATGGAATTTTTTTTTTCCATAATCTTGTAGATAATTCTAATACGGTCGTGTGTATATAAAATTCGTCCAAAACGGACATCGTTTGCCCCTTCAAAAGGTCAGAATACAAATTTATCACACATACTATATTTCTCGTCTCAACAACTGCGTTAAAGCTCAACCCACCATTTTTTAACTTTTTATGATAACTTAACGAAGGTTCTATTTAGTGATAAATTTGTAATACTTAAGTACAATTTATAAGTAGTAGATATGTTACCCTTAAGCATAATTCCACAGATTTTCTTTATTTTTTGGTTTTTTGAAAGGCAAACGATGTGCGCTTTGGACGAATTTTATATGCACGCGATCGTATTGAAATTATCTACGAGATTATGAAGAAAAAACAAAAAATATTCATACGCGACGTATGGAAGGATTTCATACGTGCCATACGATTTTTTTTGAAATAATACTATCCATACACGACGTATGAATATGTTCATACGCGACGTATGAAACTGGACGGTAGATAGCAAAATGAGTGTGGGACGAATAGAAACCCATTGTTGCTACTTTGCCACCAATGTTAAGATGTTGCACGTACCTAAATACAATTGAATTTGAAATGTTTTACAATCCATATTCCGAGTAAATTGAGAGGCGTTTTCCTATAAATCGATAAGGAGGATATAGAATAGAAACAAATTCGAAAAAAAGAAGAGACAACTTACAATTAGACATAAACACACGCAAAAAAAATGAAACTCTACCTAACGACTAACGTTTCCCTACCCTAATCTTATATATGAAAAATCATAATTACAAATCGTTGATAATTACAATGAGAATATGGGAGATCGATTTGAACTTCGGACCATATTGTCGACTTGCATGTCATCATCATCGATGTATATAATATAAGTTGATGATCTATAAGAAGGCACGATGGACAACTATTCCTCCTTGAATTGGTTAATTTCTTGGCCTACTCGATCCACAAGCTAGGACCATTGCATTTATAAAGTGAGCCACGTCGCAGAAGTTAACGTCAGATTATCGGTTCCAGAATAAGATGACTGGAGACCAAAATATATGTGGCACATGAGAGCTTGAGACTTGAGCCCATGCTTGCAAATTTTGACCATTTTCCTGATTTGGACTTTACGCAAAAAACATCCATCGATTCCTTCTCGATTCTCATCAACCCTTTTGTTTTATTTGTTTGTTTGTTTATTTTAGATGCTCTCATTGTCAGTGGCGGAGCCAGGGGTGCTTGAGGGTGCGACCGCACCCCTTCACCCCAAGAACCTCCCAATTATAGGTATAGAGCCGAGTAAAATAGTGACCGCACCCCCTAGATCTGGGGTGAAAATGTTCAGGAACGAGCGTGAAGGAGCGGAGAAGGAGTGGAGAAGACGAAGTAATATTAGGGCTGTGTTGTTGGGCTCCTTTCTTTTAAACATGTTTAAATTTATAAGCCCAAAAATAAACATGTCCTTTTAATTTAAAAGCCCAATCACATTTGAAGCCCATAACTCTGCTAAAGCCAACCGAGTTTGAAATTTAAAAATGTTGATTTTTCTAACTAAATTAAAATGCTTTAATTAAAAAAGTCAAACTTTAGAAAAAATTAAATAGAAAATAATTTTTTTTAAAATAAGAAATGATTCAAAATATATGTAACTTTTTTACGATATACAAATTTTAGTAAATAAAAAGTTAAGAATTACAAGCCTAATCTTTTACTGTTTATAATAAAGTCTTCTTTGTTTGTGAAAATTCTAAAATCTACTATTCGTACTTGCTTAAATATGAGAGTAATGAGACAAATTCTATGGAAAAATAATAGTGGCTTAAGGGGGTGTTTGGGAGTTAAAATATACACATTTTATTTCAAAAAATATGACAGATGTATACTCGAACGATTTAAGAAGAATGAACCAACAAACGGAGTAAGCAGAAAAAGACAAAGAAGACTAACGAAGTAAATCTATAGACACTAATCGAGACTATGTCGTAGAAACACGAATCTTCTCCATCCAGAATGACTCATCTTCTTTCATAACCTTAATCAGCGAAAATAAGACTAAGTCATTTCTAATGACCCCTTTTCAATTCTTGATAGGACATTCTCTGGCTACCGGCCACGACGAAACTCCCAAGTACACAACTATATTTGTCTGAATACGCTATGTTTTGTAAAATTTATATTAGAATAGTGATTAGTGACCTATAAACCCAAATCAGTTATAACTCTAAATTTTAGGACCAAATCAGATTTAGTACTTTTTCAACTCATATAATTATAGTACTACAAATTTTAGAAATACTCCGTATGGGAACCTGCCCCTTTCAAAACTTGTCTATGGGTCTGTTTGGATTCCTCTATAATGTCATTATAATGCCAAATTTAGCATTAAATTTGATATTATAATGTCAAATTTGGCATTATAATGACATTATTGAAGGAATCCAAACGAAGCCTATATCTAGCCAAAGTTTAAATAGCAGTTTGTAAGCTTGCTACATTTATTTCATAATAGTGGTAATTGAATTGATACATTACATTACAGTATGAAGGGACAGCGGAAGGAAGAGGGATTGGACATATGATGGACGTCCTTAATTGTACAACTAGTGTTTCATGATAACTTATTAAACTACTAATAACTTTATATTGATTAATAATTTTATAAAATAACCTAAAGAAAAAAAATTATATATCAAATGATATAAAATCTCTTCTTTAAAAGAAATTCATGAATCAAATCGAGAAAACAAAGCTCATAGTTATATAAATTAAATACTAATAAATAATAAATTTTAATGCAACTTCAAAAAACTTATATCCAAAGAAATATTGGTTTAGAAGTTAGTTAGAACAAATTTTATCAGTGATTCCTCATATACTTTTTGTTAAAATGTTCTCATACGTTAAGTTTATTATTTGTTGGAAAACTCGGTTAATAAAACACAACATAAAATATTAAAAAATCATCTTAGAGACTTAAAAATCGATAATAAATCAAGAAGCCAAGTTGTATTTGTTAAACATTTAGAAAATGTTAAAAATATATTGGTTTAATAACAAAATGAGTACTTGATACATAGAAGTGATGAAGCTATTAAATATATTTTCTTTAATATTTTTTAAGCACCCTTTGCTTTAAATATACATGTAGAGATATTAGATAGATATATAAAATAGATTAAGATTATTTTTTAAATTGATATATCTATTTACTAAACAATAACTCTAGTAAAGAATAATTATTAAATCAATTTATAATCATTCAGTTTACGATTTGTCAGAAGGCTAAAATTGGCGAGGACTTTAAAAAAAGTGAAAATATGTGTATATTATAAGATATGACACATTAATGTAACAAATGTTTAAGTAGTATTTTATTTTAGTAGTATAGTTTGTAGTCAAATTTGTTAGAAGTGATGTTTATATATATATTTACCTACAAAAGTGATTAGAAAATAATGTTTTATTTTAAATCAAATAAAAATATAAAAGCAATTAAAAGAGAGCCAATAACAAATTGCCACATGGATGTGGTGGGGTCAGAATCAAGGAGAAACCTTGAAAAGTCTCCGCTTTAATAGATTATATAGATTCTACTTCTAATTTTAATAAATATGTGAAAAATCTTAAAACATAAAATAAAGATTGAAGCATATATATAGGCTGTGAGTAAATGCACACGTTTTTTTTTGCTAAATGCACACTTTTCTGTGCGGTAAGAGTTACAGTACAGAACGGTGCGGTAACTGTTAACGCATCCGTTGTTCCAGGGGCAATTTTGGAATTTTTTTGAAAACGTATATTAATCTTGTGCGTTAACTCTTACCGCACAGATTTGTGCGTTAAGATTTAACGCACGAGATTAAGGAAAGATTAACTAAAAAAAATTAAAATTTTGATTAAAAAAATTCTTGTGCGGTAACCTTTACCGCACAGATTTTTTTTTAAAATTTTTAAAATTTTTTTTTAATTAATCGCACAGATTTTTTAAAATAAAATATATCTGTGCGGTAAATATAACCGCACAGATCTAATAATTATCGCTTCAGTCTCATTGCTCTAGTGGTAAGGCCTTGTGCATCCTTTGTAAGGTCTCAGGTTCGAGTCTCAACTATTACACTAAATCTTTTATTTTATTTGTGAAAAATAAATAAAAGAAGAGGGTGAAAAGGATTGAACTTGAGACCTTATGCACAAATATTTAGTGTGAAACCACCATACTAATGAGTTCTCATGATATGTTTGTAATTTTATTATTACATGTTACAATAGAACTTGGTTCCATCTTATTTTATTATTAATTTTTTTTTATCTTGGTCCCATATAATTATTGAATTAGTTATAATAATAAATTCAAAAAAAATATTATTCAAATAATTAGATATTTTTTATTATTATTATTTAGCCTTTTTAATATATATTATTATTTGAATATTTTTACTATTTTTCATGTTTTGATAAATCTTTTTATATAAAAATACTACAATTATAAAACAATAAAACTTATATTAATTTTTAAGATAAAAAAAGTATGATAATCAATATTAATCTCCATTTAATCTTTCAATAAATTCTAGACATGGCAAACGACCCAAACGCTAAAAGACATTAAATGAGCTTAAGGCCCAATTTGACAAAACGACGCCCAAACGATGTCGGAATGGAATGAAACTTGATTTCAATGCCTATTAGAGATATTTGACCATGTGGGTAACTTCCAATCACAACTTCTAACTTTTTAGATAGCACCTCCTTTATAAATATCAAACTAGTGATAACTCTCTAACTTGTCGCAATATGTATGGTCTACAACATCGATGATGATTATTGTTGACAAAATTATAAAACTTAGTCTTATTAGCCATATAAAGTACCAATAAGGTCTCGCTCAAACAAAACGAGGCTCGAAACTATACGTAAACGCTAAAAGGCCTTAAAAGGCCTTAAATGGGCTTAAGGCCCAATTTGACAAAACGACGCCCAAACGATGTCGGAATGGAATGAAACTTGATTTCAATGCCTATTAGTGATATTTGACCATGTGGGTAACTTCCAATCACAACTTCTAACTTTTCAAATAGCATCTCCTTTATAAATATCAAACTAGTGATAACTCTCTAACTTGTCGCAATATGTATGGTCTACAACATCGATGATGATTATTGTTGACAAAATTATAAAACTTAGTCTTATTAGGCATATAAAGTACCAATAAGGTCTCGCTCAAACAAAAAATTAATAATAAATATCTTATTTTATTATTAATTTTTTTTATCTTGGTCCCATATAATTATTGAATTAATTATAATAATAAATTCAAAAAAAAATATTATTCAAATAATCAGATATTTTGTAAAGGTTTCATTCCATTCCGACATCGTTTGGGCGTCGTTTTGTCAAATTGGGCCTTAAGCCCATTTAAGGCCTTTTAGCGTTTACGTATAGTTTCGAGCCTTGTTTTGTTTGAGCGAGACCTTATTGGTACTTTATATGCCTAATAAGACTAAGTTTTATAATTTTGTCAACAATAATCATCATCGATGTTGTAGACCATACATATTGCGACAAGTTAGAGAGTTATCACTAGTTTGATATTTATAAAGGAGGTGCTCTTCGAAAAGTTAGAAGCTGTGATTGGAAGTTACCTACATGATCAAATATCTCTAATAGGCATTGAAACCAAGTTTCATTCCATTCCGACATCGTTTAGGCGTTGTTTTGCAAAGTTGGGCCTTAATCCCATTTAAGGTCTTTTAGCATTTACGCATAATTTCGAGCCTCGTTTTGTGTGACAGAGACCTTCTTGTGACTTTATATGCATAATAAGACTAAGTTTATATAATTTTTTCAAACATAATAATACATCGATGTTATTAATCATACCTATTGCGAAAAGATAGAGTGGTGACTAGTTTGATGTTTATAAAGAAGGTGTCAGTTGAAAATGAAGAAGTTTTGATTGAGAGTTATCCAGTATGGTCAAATATCTCTAATATGCATTGAAACCAAGTTTTATTCCATTCCTACATCGTTTGAGTGTCGTTTTGCCAAATTGGGTCTTAAGCCCATTTAAGGGCTTTTAAGGCCTTTTAGCGTTTACGTATAGTTTTGAGACTCGTTTTGTTTGGGAAAGACCTTATTGGTACTTTATATGCCTAATAAGACTAAGTTGTATAATTTTGTCAACAATAATAATCATCAATGTTGTAGACCATATATATTGCGACAAGTTAAAGAGTTATTACTAGTTTGGTATTTACAAAGGAGGTGCTATTTGAAAAGTTAGAAGTTGTGATTGGAAGTTACCCACATGGTCAAATATCTCTAATAGGCATTGAAATCAAGTTTCATTCCATTCCGACATCGTTTGGGCGTCGTTTTGTCAAATTGGGCCTTAAGCCCATTTAAGGTCTTTTAAGGCCTTTTAGCGTTTACGTATAGTTTCGAGCCTCATTTTGTTTGAGAGAGACCTTATTGGTACTTTATATGTCTAATAAGACTAAGTTTTATAATTTTGTCAACAATAATTATCATCAATGTTGTAGACCATACATATTGCGACAAGTTAGAGAGTTATCACTAGTTTGATATTTATAAAGGAGATGCTATTTGAAAAGTTAGAAGTTGTGATTGGAAGTTACCCACATGGTCAAATATCTCTAATAGGCATTGAAATCAAGTTTCATTCCATTCCGACATCGTTTGGGCGTCGTTTTGTCAAATTGGGCCTTAAGCCCATTTAAGGCCTTTTAAGGCCTTTTAGCGTTTACGTATAGTTTCGAGCATCGTTTTGTTTGAACGAGACGTTATTGGTACTTTATATGCCTAATAAGACTAAGTTTTATAATTTTGTCAACAATAATCATCATCAATGTTGTAGACCATACATATTGCGACAAGTTAGAGAGTTATCACTAGTTTGATATTTATAATGGAGATGTTATTTGAAAAGTTAGAAGTTGTGATTGGAAGTTACCCACATGGTAAAATATCACTAATAGGCATTGAAATCAAGTTTCATTCCATTCCGACATCGTTTGGGCGTCGTTTTGTCAAATTGGGCCTTAAGCCCATTTAAGGCCTTTTAAGGCCTTTTAGCGTTTACGTATAGTTTCGAGCCTCGTTTTGTTTGAGCGAGACCTTATTGGTACTTTATATGGCTAATAAGACTAAGTTTTATAATTTTGTCAACAATAATCATCATCGATGTTGTAGACCATACATATTGCGACAAGTTAGAGAGTTATCACTAGTTTGATATTTATAAAGGAGGTGCTATCTAAAAAGTTAGAAGTTGTGATTGGAAGTTACCCACATGGTCAAATATCTCTAATAGGCATTGAAATCAAGTTTCATTCCATTCCGACATCGTTTGGGCGTGGTTTTGTCAAATTGGGCCTTAAGCCCATTTAAGGCCTTTTAAGGCCTTTTAGCGTTTACGTATAGTTTCGAGCCTTGTTTTGTTTGAGCGAGACCTTATTGGTACTTTATATGCCTAATAAGACTAAGTTTTATAATTTTGTCAACAATAATCATCATCGATGTTGTAGACCATACATATTGCGACAAGTTAGAGAGTTATCACTAGTTTGATATTTATAAAGGAGATGCTATTTGAAAAGTTAGAAGTTGTGATTGGAAGTTACCCACATGGTCAAATATCACTAATAGGCATTGAAATCAAGTTTCATTCCATTCCGACATCGTTTGGGCGTCGTTTTGTCAAATTGGGCCTTAAGCCCATTTAAGGCCTTTTAAGGCCTTTTAGCGTTTACGTATAGTTTCGAGCCTCGTTTTGTTTGAGCGAGACCTTATTGGTACTTTATATGGCTAATAAGACTAAGTTTTATAATTTTGTCAACAATAATCATCATCGATGTTGTAGACCATACATATTGCGACAAGTTAGAGAGTTATCACTAGTTTGATATTTATAAAGGAGGTGCTATCTAAAAAGTTAGAAGTTGTGATTGGAAGTTACCCACATGGTCAAATATCTCTAATAGGCATTGAAATCAAGTTTCATTCCATTCCGACATCGTTTGGGCGTCGTTTTGTCAAATTGGGCCTTAAGCCCATTTAATGCCTTTTAGCGTTTGGGTCGTTTGCCATGTCTAGAATTTATTGAAACATTAAATGGAGATTAATATTGATTATCATACTTTTTTTATCTTAAAAATTAATATAAGTTTTATTGTTTTATAATTGTAGTATTTTTATATAAAAAGATTTATCAAAACATGAAAAATAGTAAAAATATTCAAATAATAATATATATTAAAAAGGCTAAATAATAATAATACAAAATATCTAATTATTTGAATAATATTTTTTTTGAATTTATTATTATAATTAATTCAATAATTATATGGGACCAAGATAAAAAAAAAATTAATAATAAAATAAGATGAAACCAAGTTCTATTGTAACATGTAATAATAAAATTACAAACATATCATGAGAACTCATTAGTATGGTGGTTTCACACCAAATATTTGTGCATAAGGTCTCAAGTTCAATCTTTCTCATCCTCTTCTTTTATTTATTTTTCACAAATAAAATAAAAGATTTAGTGTAATAGTTGAGACTCGAACCTGAGACCTTACAAAGGATGCACAAGGCCTTACCACTAGAGCAATGAGACTGAAGCGATAATTATTAGATCTGTGCGGTTATATTTACCGCACAGATATATTTTATTTTAAAAAAAATCTGCGCGATTAATTAAAAAAAAAATTGTGCGGTAAAGGTTACCGCACATGAATTTTTTTAATCAAATTTTTTTTTTTTTTAGTTAATCTTTCCTTAATCTCGTGCGTTAAATCTTAACGCACAGATCTGTGCGGTAAGAGTTAACGCACAAGATTAATATACGTTTTCAAAAAAATTCCAAAATTGCCCCTGGAACAACGGGTGCATTAACAGTTACCGCACCGTTCTGTACTGTAACTCTTACCGCACAGAAAAGTGTGCATTTAGCAAAAAAAAACGTGTGCATTTAGACGCAACCTATATATAAGGTCCAAAAGATACCAGCGTTGATATATCACAATTTTATCGAAACCTAAGGTTGAGCATAAATCAGTCTAAATCACACCGAACTTTGATATATTTGGACCAAATTATATTAAAAATCTATTTAATTTGATATCAGATTAACAAATAAGATTATGAAATATCAATTATATTCATATGTTCGTTTTATATAAACCATATTATAGGAGTTGGATCACACTCGAATTTGCTTATCTTATAAATATACGAATAAATGCACAACTTTTTGGAAAAAGATCCGGTGAGGATGCCTTTACAAAGGAGTGAGGATCAATCTCCACCGTCTGTCACGTTTTAATCTCGTCCGTCCGTTTTTCCTTTTCTCTTTCAACGATAAAATTCAGCCGCTCTCCCCCGACCTCTTCTCGTCGCCGACTTGCTCCTCCGTAGATCTCTCCATCACATCGCTCGAATTTGACGAATTCGTTCTCTATAGAAGAAGGAAAGCGGCGAAAATTCGGTAGAGGAGAATCATCCTTCATCGCCGCCATCGTATTCTTCTCATCGAATCCTTCTTCTGCTCGTTTACTCGCCGTCTTTGTTGTTCTTCGGCTGTTCCTGGTGTTCCTTAGGCAAGAGTGTGTTCGGCAGTGCTCGCGCCACTGTGTTTTCTCTTTTTGCGTTTGTCGCCGGCCAAATCTAGTGTCCTTCGTGATATGGATAATGCTTCTCCTAATTTAGGTTTAGATCTGTACTGTGTGTTAGATTTGATTGTTGTTTCTGCATATATATTGCATTTCATTACAGTATCAATATAATGTCTCAGATTTTTGGATTTTTGTACGTGATTTGGTTGAGTGATGCACCTTTTACCATTGAGTGATGCACCTTTTACCATTGAGTGATGCACCTTTTTACAATTGAGTGATGCACCTTTTAATAGACTACGATGCACCAGCTGAGAATTTTAATGATTCGTGTGCATAATGCATTAATGTTCATTGGTTGATGCACCTTTTACCTTTGACTGATGCCCCATATAATATGCTATGATGCACCAGTTGAAAACATTGATGATTTTTGTGCATAGTGCATTAATGTTCATTGGTTGATTCACCTTTTAGCTTTGACTAATGCACCTTATTTCAGGATCTGATGCACCTAATTATAAGATTGACCAAGCAAGCTATTCTACAACCAATTTTTGAAGTAGACGGTGCAGTGTATGATTCTAGTGTTGAGATTGATGAAAGAAAGCGTTTGTTGGCCGAAGTGATGACATAAATTTATTCTTGTGTTGACATTGTTGGTGATGACATGAATAGATTGAAAGAGTTTTTAGCTATTTTAAAGGATCAAAAGGCTGCATTCACAAGATCTGAAGTAATTGATCCTTCTTCCTTAACACCGGCTAGAAACTACAAGTTTGAGAAATTTGTTGGCCCGTTACCTGATCCAGTAAATATCCATCCTCCTGAAATGGAAAAGAAAAAGTTCAAGAAGAGGTGAATTAAAGGTGGACAAGAAGTTGGAATTGAAAATTCCAAGAAGAAGAAAAGGGTTTGTAAAATTTGTAAGAGGTCGGGACACAACATCACTACTTGTCCTCAATATGTCCATTAGTTTCTTTGAGCTTTCATTGTAATTAGTTATTAACCAGATATTTTGGTAATGCACCTATTAGTTATGACTGATGCACCAATTGTATCTCGGTGATGCACCAATTGCATCTCAGTGATGCACCAATTGCATCTCAGTGATGTACCAACTTTAATTAACAATGCATAGACCCTTGTTTGCTTGACTGAATTAGTCTTGATTTTATTTTTCAATTTTTTATCCATTCATTTTCTGTAGCTTATTCATCCACCGATTATCATTGAGTGATGCACCAAATATCACTAAGTGATGCACCATTTTCAATTAAGTGATGCACTACATTTCATTATGTGATGCAAAAACTATATATCTGGTGATGAATCAATTTCGATTCTGTGATGCACCATTTTCATCATGTGATGCACCAACAAACAACTATTCATGCATTTTCTGCCATTGTGAGTCATCAACAACCACAAACCATTTTCATGTGCAACCCACAAATACCTAAAAATCAAACTTGTCGTACAACCTAAAAACCAAACTTGTTTTCTAAAACCAAATATGTCTTATTACAAACCAAACTGTTTACAAACATCCAAATTGTTCACATCTTCCTATTTCATCCATACATCTTTCTACTCTTTACTTTGCACGTCCACGTCCCCGTCCACGACCCTTGTTGGCATGTGTCAACTTCTTCTTCACTTTCTGTTATCATTAAAAAGAACACATATATAATTAATAAAATGGCAAACAATAGATATATCCTTGATGCACCAACTCTTACTAGGTGATGCACCAACAAACACTGGGTGATGCACCAAAACCAAATGGGTGATGCACCAACAAACACTGGGTGATGCACCAACACCCAATGTGTGATGCACCAACACCCAATGGATGATGCACCAATACCCAATGGGCGATGCACCAAAACCAAATGGGTGATGCACCAAAACCAAATGGGTGATGCACCAACTCACACAGATTATTAAAAAAATGGCAAAATGATTAGTGTTTACCATCAAGTAGAGTTGTTTCTCCATGATATTCTGATGAAGTTGATGGTATTTCCCCTTCTTCTGCCACTGTTAAACCATAGACATATATATCATTAATAAATAACAGCCAATACCTATGCATCAATGTACCAATAGACATCAGCCCATGAACCAATAAACAACCACTCATGCATTTTACAATAATTATACATGCGTTTCTACAAACGTACCAGTGTTTATATGTGGTGGATAACTTAATGATTAGTGTTCCATATCTTAGCTCTTGTTTCTTTCCTACATTTTATACATAAAAAATATTCTTGTGTGATGCTCCAACACACACTAAATAATGCACCATCACAACTATTTGATTCAGTACATCACATACCATGCACAAAATACATTTGATGCACCAAAACACAGTGGATGATGCACCAAAACAAAGTGGATGATGCACCAAAAGAAAGTGGATGATGCACTAAAAGAAAGTGGATGATGCAACAAAACAATGTGGATGATGCACCAAAACACAGTGGATGATGCACCAAAACACAGTGGATGATGCATCAAAACCTACTGGATGATGCACCAAAACACAGTGGACGATGCACCATAACCTGCTGGATGATGCACCAAAACGTAGTGGATGATGCACCAAAACCAATTATATGTTTCAACAACACATTCGATGCACCAACGCCTCATATATGTTAACGAAAATGCATAAACATTATATCAAGTGACAACACATGCAATTTCAAGGATCTATACATAGTTATTCTAGATCTATTCATGCATACTGTATAAAATTCATAAACATATGATGAAGTGATTAACAAATGGAGTTTACAACCAAAATTCTTAAGTCGGGTTTAAACCTGGGGCTCCAGATGCTATTTTTGACCTCATTGTTGCTGTTTTGTTTGTTGTTGTTGATTTGTGTTGTCGTCGCTGAAATAACCGTGAAATTGCTTGGAATCGCGTTGAAATGGCTTCTTCTTCCTTCTAGGGTTTGTGAGCGAAATCGGCTCGAGAACTCGAAAGAGGAAGCGAGATTGTAGTGGAGGTGATCGAGCGAGAGTGAAAGAACAAGAGATCGTCGTCGATCGAGAGAGAAATCGAGTGCTAGAGAGAAAACCGGGGAGGTTTTTGGAGAAGACGAACAATTTTTTTTTAGCGAGAAAGAGAGAATGACAACCCTAGCAAGCTTTATATAGTGCATGTATCAATGGGCCCCACCACAATCCTCCTTTAGTTGTTGGCCCTTGGAGATCCTTATTCCTTCTCTAAGGGGGCGTCCTCACCGGAATTGTGTCCCAATTTTTTATATTCAAATGTACACGGAGACATGTGTATGTATGTTTTCATACATTGTTAAAGACATACAAGCATTTGTTAATGTCCATGTCTTTATATTTGAATGTGCATGTCAATATGAAAAGATGTGCATGTGAATTTTCTAATTGATATATTCGTACAATAAAAATCATTCTCACATGAATCTTTCCTTATATTATAGGGAAAGTGTCCGGTGAGAATAACTTTTAAAATACGAACGTGAGAATGATGCACATTAGTAGTAAATTGGTGCACATTTAGTATTAATTTGGTGCACATCCATTGACAAACTTAAAAACATCCAAAATTTGAAAAACTTTTATTTTTTAAAGAACATTTATGGAGAAATTGAAGAACATTAGGTAAAAATTGTATATGTGCATCACTTTTTCAAAGGGTTTAATCATTTAAGTATATTTTGATGCACATTTAAGTATATTTTGATGCACATTTCTCATTTTAAAAATTATTCTCACTGGAACCGAACCCTATATTATATATGTTATATTTAACCATAGATTTAGGCTCATTTGAAACAACCCCCTTATAGAACGGTGAAACCATTTATAAACGTTGGATTTAGTTAGATAGACGGATGAGATGATATAAAATGATATTAAACAAATTCAACAAATCGTTAATTTTGTGGCCTTGATTTATGGGTGAAATTTGTGGCATAGATTTATGGCATCTTTGTGCTCTAACGAGTTATGCCATCATCTTTAGTTTAGTGTATATGCTCTATTGAGTTTTACATATCGTCTATAATATAATACATATGCCTTAGCAAGTTCTACATATCGTCTATAATATAATGCATATGTCTTAGCGAGTTCTGCATGACGTTTATAGTATAGTGCATATGTCTTATTGATACGAAATCCGTAATTCTGGCGTTTCGCAGGGCTCCGATTCCAGTTAAGTGTGGTAATCCAAGTAAATGGAGTGCTTACGAGTTACTATCAATCATTTTTCCAAGTGGAATAATACTGCATTCATGATGATTGCCAATCTATAGGCCAATATCTTGCAAAGTTTAAAAAACTTTTATTTTACATCACTCTATCAGCATAATCGACAAAGAGTTCATGGTGAAACAAAAGAGTGGTGCACGGTGCACCGCGTATACAAGTCTAACAGTTATAAACCATACACTGTAAGATCTACTAACAAATAATGAAAATCATGACCATAAACATGCACGAAATTTCTTACTCACAGACATAAGACAAATTTTAATTTATTCTTTCGAGAAGAAGAGACAACGTAATTACTGAATACAGTATTTTGTACTCATAATAATTAATTTGAATTCCCTTCTTCTACGTCCTCACTCGTGTGCATACCCCAAAAATAAATAAATTAAAAGGCAGATAAAATGGTGATGGGTGCGGTTGCCGGCATTTCAGTTTTCTTGCTTGGTTGGTCTCTAGCTTAAATACGGATGGTTATTGGTTTGTTGAATGTAAAATGTGAATCACTATTTATATTACATCATCTTTATTGATAAGCTAAAATTAGTCATGGGCAAATTAAACCTAAACCTTGTGAAGTGACTCTAAATCGGATCGGTCGAAACCGGTCAAATTCTGAACCGGCCTTGAACCGGCTCGGCAAACCGTGCCCATGGAAGATTCAGGTTAAAGTTTGACGGTTCAAAATGCATCGTCTAACATCCACCTCATTTTCGAGGATCAATAATTATAAAAATACATGTTTTAAGTTTATTGATCCTTTTAAATTAGATGTTTTAGATTGGTGGAAAAATCAAAAGAACAACCATAAGAGGTTTGTATGAACTATAAACAGTCCAATATTGTAATTTAATAAGTAATTTAACAGTTAATTTAAATATTATTATTATTTTAATATTAAGGTTCAAACCTGAACCAGCTCTAAATTCGAACCAGCGAGAAACCTTGTAAAAACCTTCTCGAATCTGAACCGACCCTAAACCTGAACCGGCCCGGCCAAACCGGCTCTTTAAGGTTCAGGTTAAGGTTCAGGGTAATCTTGAACCTTGAACTGGAGGTTCACGAACCTTGCTCATGACTAGCTAAAATGTACATGTCATTTAGGATTATAGCAAATGAAAATTGTATCTTTGTGTTTTGCTATTTCTTAGCATAATTTCAACATTTTCATGCTACTTCGTCCCTATTTATTTGGCCACTTTGACGACCCTACATTATTCACATGTCGATACAATTTGCTCGATTATTCACGATCTATGAGAAGAAACATAGTCATATGTGATCTTGTTTGATTCGTTTCAATGAACCCTTTAACAACATCAAGATTTTACAATTTTAGTAATACGTAGTTAGAGATATTAAGGACGTACAACTCATCTCGACAAACGTAAAAAGTACAAAGTGGACAAACAAATAGGGACGGATAAAGTATATTAATTTATTTGTTAAATAAAAAATAAATACTCTTTTGACACATCATTAACTTTGCTATAAGGATTGCTATTTTGATTGCTAAATTTAGCAATTGATTTGACAACTCAAAGCATCTCTAAAAGAATATTCTTACTATTGTCTATTTTAGCTTACTATTTGTGTTTGATTTTTGGACTCTTGTTAGCTTACACAATGTATACATGAATAGTGTATACACAAGTCACTAAAAGACAAAAAAAATCTGAAATGTTGCTTGTCTTATTAGAAAAAGTTGGAGGGAAGGAAAAGAAAAGAGAGGGAAGGAAAAGAAGAAGGGAGGGAAGGAAAAGAAAGGAGGAGGGAAAATTGAGGAAAAAGGATAGAAAGTGTGAAGGAGGAGGGAAAATTTCTTAGGGTTCTTTGTGATCTATCGATTTGTTGTCTGAATTAGGGAAAAATTAGAAAATCCCCAAATCGATTGGTTGTCTATGTCACATTGTAAGCCGGTCATGACCACATTTATTGTGGTCAATTGCTCCCCTACCATTGTCATCAATGTAGTCAATGGTCACAACTTACTTATTCACCTAACGCCTATGGTTCACCAATAAATAGCTCCCTCCATTCTTCACATTTCCATCACAGCTTCCATCTCTTCCTTTCAATCTTTTTCCACCGAGCTCACCTCCATCACACTTCCTACTCCATGGCCCATAACGTCATTGACCTAACCCAAATTTCAGACTCCTCTGAAAATGATGAAGAAGAGAAATCCCACTGCATTTGTGATTCATGTCACCCACCTCCTGACTGCAAATGTGAAGAATGCAGGGAATCCAACCCTCGAACTCAAACTCCATTAGAAATGGCTCAAAACTACCCTCACCCTACAAATTTAAGCTTTTACTCATCAATGAAAGCTTCATTTGTAGAGAAAGACTGTCGAATGGTAAGTGCAAGTACTGTCCTTTATCTTATTGTTGTATTTTGGGCAGATTCTTCTAATGGATAATATTCGTCAAATTTCTTCTAAGTAGATTCTTCCATTCGACTATGCAAACAAACATTTGAAACCTTTCATAGATGATGAAGTTACACTTTTCATTGGTGAACACACTTGGAAAGTACTTCTGAAATTCAGTGGCAACAAATACAAATTTGGCAAAGGATGGAGAGATTTTGTCAAAGAAAATGACCTACTCAGAGATGATATTTGTCTCTTTCAAATGGATATGATAGTTGGTAAACCAATCTACGAGGTCATAATCTTCAAAGCTGCACTGAATTAATATTTTGTTTGAGTTTCCTGGGTGTTGTGAACTCGGGTTTTTGGTGTTGTTCCTGGTGTCTGTTTTCAGTATTTATGCTTCATGGTGTCTGTTTTGCGCTTTGGTTTAAGTATTTCAGTTCCTGGTGTCATAATGTTGTTTGTGTTGCACTTTGTTAAGTAAGTTTCCTGGTTTGGTGTCACTTTACTCTTGCATAAACAACATCAGCATTGCATTGCCAACACATCATTAGTTTCAGTCAAACCCTAGTTTCAGTGACAATAAACCCTAATTGATAAATCCAATAACAAAAACCCTAGTTTCAGACACCATTGCTGCAGATTATTCATCAAGCTAAGATAAAAAACAACCATAGGAAAAGTGTAACCTTCATTAATACCAAAATTGTTACACCATAACTTACATAATCCATTAAGTCATTCAACTTACAAGTTTACAATTCAAAAGGCTAGATCATAACAACAACAAAACCACCTGCACATTCCAACAAAACAAACAACAAACCAACTAAACCACTTAACAAGACACACATAGCTAGTTAAGACCATTTCTGTAGATCCTAACTTGGTAGACAGGCTTCAACTCTTTCACTAGCTCAAATTCTCTCTCACAAATTTCCTCCATCCTTTGCCTAGCCTGTAGGAAATGTGAGGGTTTCCATTGTCACTGAATTTCAGCATTACTCCCCATACATGAGCTGGATCTACCACAAACAAGCTGATTTCAGCATCTTTGAAATCCTTCAGATATTCATTTGCATGGCCGAATGGGAGTGGCTGCACACATAATATCGCAAAATTATTATTTATAACAAAATTACAGAACATGAATTGAATTAATAACCACAAAAAACTCAATAAATTACTTCTTACCAAACGACAATCGCCTTCGACAAAAGATCTCTTCATCTCAATAATAAATTTCCTATCCTTGTCATATTCCCCGGAAGATGTAGGCTGAGAGTCCGAGTCATTATCATCAACGAACCCATAATCTAGGACGATAGGGTTTCCTGGGTGGCCACCACTGATAGAGCTTGGTTGAGAGTCCGAGCTATCTGTAGTAGAGTAAGAGTCCGAGTATGAGGACTCATTTGTAGCAGAGCTACTTGAAATAACAGTTTCAGCCACTGCATA
Source organism: Oxyria digyna (assembly GCA_029168935.1). Taxonomy (NCBI): domain Eukaryota; kingdom Viridiplantae; phylum Streptophyta; class Magnoliopsida; order Caryophyllales; family Polygonaceae; genus Oxyria; species Oxyria digyna. The sequence goes on along the minus strand of JAPVLV010000001.1, from coordinate 56,947,240 downwards.
ACAATAAACAATGTTAATAATTCTGATCCACACCGAATAACAACACAAAATAAATTAGGGCAAAATATGATGCAACAGTTTACCTCAAACTCGACTTCTCAAACAAGGTTCAACTACGAGATGATTTTGGAGATACAACATGCTAGTATTTAAATATCAATGCAGTTCGAAGTAATGAGATGTGTAATCCTATAAGCATGGAGAGGTAATCCTATAAGTAACATGCTAGCATGTTGTATTTAAATACAACATGCTAGTATGTTGTATTTAAATACAACATGCTAGTATCTCAAACAAGTTAGAGTTTTAATTCGATTCAGTTATTGTTTTTAATAGAGTTCGAAGTAATGAGAACAAAAATATCAATGTAGTTCCATAAACCCTAATGTGACTGAAATGTGTAATCCTATAAGTAACAAAGGACAGTAATGGAATGACAACCCTAAAATACGAAACCTAATTTGCTTCAAATCAGTAACAATAAACCTTGATTGATTGAAAGCCCTAAATTAAAAAGCCTAATAATGTGACTGAAATGTGTAATCCTATAAGTAACAAAGAACACTAATGGAATGACAACCCTAAAATACGAACCCTAATTTGCTTCAAATCCCTAAATTAAAAACCCTAATTGACAAAAATCAAGACCAACGCAAACCGTAGATTCAGTCACTTAAACCGGAATTGATATATTCAAGAACAAAAACCCTAATTTCACTCAAACCGAACCCTAAATCGATAGAACCTGGATGAGATCGTCGCTCTTCCTCCTTTCTGTCGCCGGTCCTCCTCCTCTGTGTCACCGGTCTTCCTTCCTCCCTCTGTGTCGCCGGTCCTTCCTCCCTCCGTGTCGCCGGTCTTCCTCTCTTCACGCCTCTCTTTGCCATCGCGCTGCTTCTTTCTCTCGCCCTCTTCACTTTCTCCTTCTATCGCCCGATCGCCTTCTATTTCCTTCTCTTTCTCCTTCTTTTTCTCTCTCCTTCTCGGTCTCTCCCGCTTCCTTCTCTTTCTCCCTTCTTTTCCCTTCTTTTCTTTCTTTAATTTTGAAATTCAAATTTCAAAACCCCAAAATTTCAGCTTTTGTCTTATATGTGTAAGATAATGTTCACTTATACATTGTGTAAACCTACATTTTTCCTTGATTTTTTGCTATAAAATTGATATCTCCATTTATAGCAAATCATTGGAGATGCCCTAAGAGCATGCCCAATGAGGGCTTTTACCTTGGGCTATAACATTAAAATTCATTATTTTATGGTAAAGACCCTTAAAGCCCATCAAATGGGTCTTTAAAATCGGGCAAAGTTAAAGACTCACCCAACCCACTACAGATTTACGGTAGCTTTGTTTTCATTTTTCTTCAGTTCATTATGCACAAAACGACGTCGTTTTGGGCCCAAAACGCGTCGCCATTTAAGTGGCACGCGTACACGCGCTCGATGGGGGACACATGGCGCCCGATCGAACGTCCAGAAAAATTCATGGTCGTTCGTTATTTTTTTTATAAAAAATGTTTGATAGAAATATTTACTTGATAAAAGTTAATAAAAAAAAATACCATAATTCTAGTTATATTTTTTTTCTCTATCCATAGACACCCATTCTGGCATGCCTTTTTTGGGGTTGCAGGTTCGTGTAATGGTCTCAATGTTCTTGATCAATCTTCTGTTTTTTATTATGTTTTAGCAGGTCGAGCTCAAAACTTTAATTTTTACAGTTAATGGACGTTAATACAACATGGGATATTATCTCCCTGATGACATTTCCCGCATTGGGCGACATTTGTCCAATCAATTCGGCTACCTCAAAGCCCTCAAGCCAAACTGTTTGCCAAACACCAAGAGTAAGTTCGTAAAGACGTGGAAAGGGCATTTGGAGTATTGCACACTCGATTCAGGATAATTCGTAGCCCAACACTCTCTTGGGATGTTGTGAATATTGGAAGGATAATGAGAGCTTGTATCGTTTTGCATAATATGATCGTAGAAGATGAACGAGATTCTTATAGTGACCATGGGTACGAAATCCCAGAGTTCGACGAAACGGTGAGTGGAGAAATACCTCCTGAAACTGACCTGAATTGGACTCTCTCCAACAACACACCAACGCATATGAGAAGCTATCTGGAATGGTCGGGGGATCTTCGGAGTTCAAATACTCACCACCTTCTTCAGGAAGATTTGAAGGCACGCATTTGCCAACTACATGGTCAAGATTAGGGTCTTTCTAGTATTTTATGTTTAAATTATGTAATTTGCTTCAACTTTTTGTTTCAATTGTAATGTTTTCAATTTATGCATCCTTTACTTGTTGTTGTACGTAATATATATGTGTTCAATTTATGCATTTGTCATTAGTTTTATAAATGTCTAATCATTTCTCTTAATTTTGATAAAGTAAAATAACATAATAAATACTTTAATAGAAAATATAAAAAAAATTTAAGCAATTTTTTTTTTAATTATGATATAATAAGATACTCCCTCTGTCCCATATTGATAGTCCCATTTGATTTTGACACATATGCCGAGACACGTTTTGTATCGTAAATATCTCTAATTATATGTTAATAAAAATTATAATTTTTTAATATTGTTAAAGTACTCATTAAGACGAATCAAATAAGACCCCATATGACTATGTTCTATTGTATATATTGGAAGAAATCTACAAGATTCTCTCGGTTCTTGAATAGTGTACAAAAATCAAATGAGACTATCAATATGGGACAGAGGGAGTATTATTTATTTACTTAAAATAACAATACATCAGTAATTTAATACAAAATATGGGATATAATTATAATTTTAAAAATCTTAAAGCTAATTCCTTACAACTTTCATTGCAGCTAAAAAAGTAAAAACAGATTTAGCTTACAACCCTTCTTAAAACCTCATTCTTAGAGCCACCATTAAACATGCTCTAATTAATGTTTCATAGAAACTAAGCCCTATAAAGATTGAGTGAACGTTGTAGAAAGAAAGTCAAATAGGACGATCTTTTGTGTTGGACACTTGGACCTACTTAATGTGCAAATTTGTTCATTACACTAAAAGTTGAAGCAGCACTATAGTTATATAATAATAGGAATTATGCCTAATGTATTAAGTTATTAAAATAACCATACTCTAGTGTTGAGCAAACTTCTACGGCGAATCGTGACCAACCTTTACTTTTCTTTGTCTACGACCTCGCGTACTCATAAGGCATAAGGCATGTCTGACAAGTTTTATTCTAATTAGAGTTAAAGTTGAAGTCGAAGTTGAAGTTAAAATTAAAGTTGAAGTTGAAGTTAAATTACTCGTTAGACGAATGTTGAAGTTGAAGTTAAATTACTCGTTAGACGAATGTTGAAGTTGAAATAGCAGTTGAAAGTTGAAATTACGTCAAGTAGTAAAATGGGTTAGTTGAAGTTAGATTTTTGAGTGATAGACGGCCAAAAAGCACATGTCTTTTTATAGGAATTAGATGTCAAAAAAACTGAATTTGTTGAACTTTGTCCACTTCAAATACCATAAACTTTAGTATTATAAGACAGAGAGAGTTCTAAATAAGTCACCCAAGCGGTAATAAAGCTAAGGTTCATACCTTCCACTCGATTGAACTCCTTTCAACACGACGACAATACTCGTCGAACGGGCCCTTAGTGAGTTATGGTGTCACCCTACCCTAGGGCACAAAGTGAATTTCACGCACACTGCAGGGACATGAAACAAAAATGGAAAAACTTGGGGCATCTAATAAAATTACAGGAACTAGAGAACAGCAAACGAAATTTGTGTAAAAAGCAAGCTCAAAAAAAATGTGAGAAGAAACAAGGCATGAAAGTCATGCAGGCTGGCCCCACATTTTGTCCTGGTGGGCCCCCTCTCAACTGAATGGCCACTGCTCCCTCCCCTCGTAATTATTTATTACTAATTGAAACGCAGAAGTAAGAAAGAAAGAAAGAAGAGGTGGTTGGCCAAATGCCACCACTCTATTCCTCCTTGTCTCATATCTGAACCAAATCCCCTTTATCACTCACGCTCAAACACTCACTCTCCTCGTTTTGGTTTCAGTTTAAAATCAGCCCCCTCCTTTTACTGCCATCATCATTTCAAAAAACAGAGTGTCGTATTGGTAGAATGGGCAACCGCAAGTTCAAATTCTCAGAAATGATTCCTAACGCCTGGTTCTACAAGCTCAGGGATATCGGCACCGGAAAACACCAACAACAACACACAAGGAAAAAAGAACCCAATCTTCCTCCTCCTCCTCCTCAACAACAACAACAACAACAACAACAACAACAACAACATCCTCTCTGTCACACTAGAAAATCATACTACTTTACCAGAGATTTGAACCCCAAATCAGCACCTGATTTGTTGCTCTTTGACCCACCAAGAAAATCCACCAAAAAAACAAGACCCACTCCTAAAAAAAGACCCACTTTCACTCCTACACCAACTTCTACCACCAAATCCTCTACTTCTTCTTCTTCCTCTGTCGACCAAGAACCAGACCACTCTGTTTCCATGCCTCACCTTCCTCCCATCAAAACTGACCGCACCAAATCCATTCATACTCCGATCAAGCAGAAGAAGACCTCTGTTCAAAAACACCCTTCCCCTGTTTTCACAAAACAAGTCCGGAGGTATCCAGCCGGTTCGCCCCGGTTCAGAATCCGAGTCAACTCGCCCCGAGTTGCTCGACGGCCACAGGTATAAATTATTTCCTCTTTTTTATCAAACAATTTAATGACCACAATTACTACGCAAATAATTCAAAGTTTTGTACGTACAAGTTTTGCATTACATATACCTAAATTATTATTTGATACCAATAATTTTGCATTAATTACCTGCACTTTCTTCACTTTTTGTTTGTAATCAAATTGATTTTTGTTTGATTCAGGTTAACTCGAGCAAAGGAAATTTATCAAGAAAGAGCGTATCATCGGATAGTCTGGCAGTGGTGAAATCGACGTGTGATCCGAGGAGAGATTTCAGAGACTCGATGGTGGAGATGATCCTCGAAAATAACATCAGAGCGGCGAAAGATTTGGAAGAGTTATTAGCTTGTTATTTGTCTCTCAACTCCGACGAATACCATGATGTTATAATCCAAGTGTTCAAGCAAATTTGGTTTGATCTAAACAAGATTGGGGGCTAAGAAAAGTAGTTGAATGATTCATGTTATACTACCATTTATAAAATTATGAGTCTACTTAGTACTCTAATATTTTATAAGTGATAGTAGATGGATAACCGTATTAATGAAGGAGGGTAACTCGAGGTATTTCTGAATTTAATTATTATAAATAAGAGATTACACTAATTTTGTTAAGGGGAGAGTATTCATATAATCTGTAAATAATGTAAGCTTTACACTTATGTATGAAGTGCAATTAATGTTTCTATATTATTATGCCTTAGCGTATAGCCTATGCTTCACTTTGACTCTTTGAGGTTGTGAAATGCATACATTTCCCTTTGAAGCAAATTAATATATACTCCTATATCCTCAATGATAGTTCCATTTCACTCCGGTACATTTGCCGATGTACATTTTGTATCGTTAATATCTCTAATTACAAGTTGGTAAAAATTTTAAATTTTTGATATTATTGTAGTGCTCATTGAAACGAATCAAACAAGATTTCACATGACTATATTTTTTCTTATATATTAAAAGATATTTACAAGATTCTCTTCAATTGTAAATAGTGTCAAAAACAACAATGAGACTATCATTTAGAGACGGAGGGAGTAAATTGGTGATAAAATTGTCTTCTAATTTTCATACTATTATTGGAAAAGTTATGATGGATAGTGACATCTCCAAATCCGTATAAAACATGTCCGGTATGATTTGTACTATGGGATTTTTCGTATTTGAATGATATACGACCTAAGCAGTTAATATCATTTATAGTATCAAACTCTAGTTTAAAAAATATTTGTAATGTTCTATCTATACATATTTTCTATCTATACATACATAGAGGAAAGTTCGGGTGCAAATAACTCTTAACGTAGGAAAAACGAACAGATCGTGTTCAAAGATTATCCGTCAATGTTCATATGCTGGATGTTAGTGTTCATAAAATAGGCCACAAATTTTTTTGAACGTTTTAAGTGAGGGACGCGGTGACATACTTGTAATTATTGCGAACTTTGATTTTTTAAAATTATCTCTAACTTCGTTTTTCCTACGTTAAACTTTGTTCTCACCGGAACTTTCCTCTACATATACATATATTAAAGTAGAACGTTGTTTGACAAATATTGTTCTTAGATCTTATTTACCATTAACTTTTCAGCTATATCACCTCATCCCCAACATCATCTTTCATGTCATTAATCTTTTGAAAGACGTTATCTTTACATTTAATTTATTTTTATTATTATGTCTTTTTTTAAGCAGTTTATCATTATGTCTTTGAAAAATCCTCATAGATATGAAATCCTCATTTAAGTAGATGTACTTTCAACCAATAGATATAAATAACATGAACAAATTTATAAGAAAAGTTAAGAGTTTGATTCACATATACATAACGAAAATAATTTATTAATCAAGAATAGATAAAAAAGAATTTGACCATGGACAACTTTCACACTTGAAAAAGAAAATGAATCGTAAAAAACCCCTTTGTCCCCTAAACAAGAACGCGCGTTCACGCGCTTCTCAAAAACCCCACTTCTATCTTAGCTCGACCACCTTACCCCAAACCCAAAAACCTAGATCTCACAATCGAATTAAGTCTCTAGAAATTAATAATACAGCCTACTATCTCTGGATCATCTCTCCCAAATTTCACCTTTCCCACAAGCCTCAATTTGGACTATCCAAGGTAGAAATCGAAACATAGGGTTTGACCTAGGTCCTGTCGCCATCCCGATAAATCAACAAGAGGAAACCCAGCTTCTAGTCTGGTGGATCTTTCCGACGGCTTAGAGCTCTCTGACGCAATGGAAGGAAGCCATGGAGAAGAAGACAACAATTTCCCGAAGCCACTGCTCTGCACTAAGGAAGAAGAAGAGAAGGATTACCCAAAAATGGGATACAAGACAAGATGGGAAATTTGCTTGTCAGCTCAAAGTTTTCCATAGAAGACGCACGACTCGGAACCACCCCGGTGTTTTCCTCTTATGGGGTCTGCTCCGATACCAAAATCAACAACCGAGAGAAAAACGTTGTCACCAGAATAACCTCCTTGTTGTTCTGCAATCACCCAGGTTAGTATTATACTTCATAATTTTATTAATCCTCAACATCAAAATACAGAAGCTTAGGATTCTATCTCCTACTAGTAAACCCTATAAATACTGCACTTTGTGCTACTGGATTTTCACCTTCGAGCATCCATCTAAGCTCTATAATCTAGCTCTTACTTTCTATTCACAGTTTAAGCCTTGTAAAAAATCTAAGAAGAAAAAAACAGTCCCTAATAGCAACTCCATGGAAGTTAACAAGAAGTCCTATGCTGAGGCTGTTTGCTCTAGTCCAAAATCAACAACTGATGAGGCTAAAGTCGTAGTGCCAAATCAAAGAAAACCCTAAACACTAACTAGAGTATAGCAAGTAAGTAGAGGTCGAACCCAAGGGAATCAAAACACCAAATCAATGTAGTCAAGTGAAATATCAACTAGTAACAAGTAACAAGTAACCAAGGGGGGGGGGGTTGATTGTATGAAACACAAAAGTAACAAGTATCAAGCAAAGAAAGTTTGGGTGAGAATATGATGAGAAGGGGGTTTCACCTAGCAAGTATCCACACAACAGTCAATCAAGTTGATCATAGATTTATCTCAAGTTCTATTCAATCCTAGGGAATGTTCCTATTCCAATCTTTAATATATCAGCAGGCCAACCGGTCCTGATAATACTTACTATTAAGCAATCAGGGAAACCTCTCAAGATTAGATGAAATAGCAGCAAAGGGCACAAGAATTATAAGGATGCATGCAATAACTTACAACCGTCAAGTATTAACATGCAATCAATTCTCTTTCATAAAAGCAATCAACTACCAGATCATGCAGATATGAATGCTACAATGACAAGGAATTCCACCGTATATTCCTAGTCTAGCAATAGAAAACTATCAATCAAACTAGGTGATCAAGCTAGCAAAACTAATAGAAATCAATGGATGAAGAACAAGAGAATTAATACAAACCCATAGGAAAAGAACAAGAGTTTAGAAATCTCACAACTTAATAACTGAAGGTTTCAACCGCTAGGTAAAACAATGGAGATTAGTTCCTGCTCATGGTTGCAGAACTAAATTGTCTGATGGAAAAGATGATAGAAAAGATGATGATGGCTAGGGTTCTTAAATAGAGACTAACCCTAAAAAATATGGTAAAAGAAATATCCTAAACGAAATAATAAAATAAGGAAAAGGAAATAAAATAAACAAAGGAAAATAAGGAAAGTCCGGAATGTCTTCGGCCTTGTTGTGGCGATCACCATAGATGTCTGGCGATCGCGGTCTTCATGTAGCGTCTGCCGTAGCCTCTGTCACCCCATGGCGATCGCCATAATCTCTCAAACTCACATAACTCTTCTGTTGTAGAATGGCGATCGCCTGGATGGTAGTGGCGATCGCCGCTGCTCCGCAGAATATCTTCAAGTCTTCAAGTCTTCATGTCTTCAATCTTTGATCTCTTCTTCTTCGGTTCTGATCTTCATGTCTTCACTTCTTAATAAATATCTCAGAACATAATAATGACTCGAAAGTCGAAACACATATGATAATACTCCTAAACTAATGTAATAATCCCTAGTTACGCTATACAAAGTGCAGCGTATCAACAACCCAGAATGAAAACAATAACAATGTTTTCATTAGCAACCAAACAAACACTAATAAAACCAACAACTTAGCTACTGAGAACAACTTAGAGAAAAATGCTCCTGAAACCAATAGTGGAGAGAACCAAGGTGCCAAAGCCTCATCTACTAACAAAGAAGCCAACTCATATAGGAGGAGAAGGTCTACCAAAGCCAGTAAGGAAACAAGCCCATCCCATAGAGCAACCAGGAATGTTTCACCAAGGAATAAATCTGCTTCTAGGAAGCAGACACCAACAACTGAAGAAGAAGGACTCCAGAGACAGCCAAGACAAAGTGGAGCTACTTCTAGGGCCCAACAACACAACCGACAAACCACTCCCAAGCAAGCTTTACCAAAAAACAAAGGTAAAGCTAAGCTCACAATAGATACAAAAGAATACCTTGCAAAACTGGCCAGAGTCATAAAGAAAGATGATCCCATTAGAGAGTCTTCTCTGATGGGACTCATTCTTGGCCAAAACATAGAATTCTCAAATATTGTCTCTAAGCTCAAAGGTGAGTGGAGGGACAGTAAGGGAGAAATTGAGAGAAAAAACCATTGGTTTGAAATTAGGTTTGCAAACCCAATGGATAGAAAGCTGGTATGGGCCAATAGACCATACCATATCTTTGTCCAACTGGTGGTGCTCAAACAACGGAGCCCTAGTTTCAACCCAGTCTTAGAACCTCTAACAACCATTGATTTGTGGATTAGGATCCCTTGGCTCCCTAATGAATTCCTAAATCCAGCAGCAATGCAAATTATCCTTGAGTATATGAAACACAAAAGTAACAAGTATCAAGCAAAGAAAGTTTGGGTGAGAATATGATGAGAAGGGGGTTTCACCTAGCAAGTATCCACACAACAGTCAATCAAGTTGATCATAGATTTATCTCAAGTTCTATTCAATCCTAGGGAATGTTCCTATTCCAATCTTTAATATATCAGCAGGCCAACCGGTCCTGATAATACTTACTATTAAGCAATCAGGGAAACCTCTCAAGATTAGATGAAATAGCAGCAAAGGGCACAAGAATTATAAGGATGCATGCAATAACTTACAACCGTCAAGTATTAACATGCAATCAATTCTCTTTCATAAAAGCAATCAACTACCAGATCATGCAGATATGAATGCTACAATGACAAGGAATTCCACCGTATATTCCTAGTCTAGCAATAGAAAACTATCAATCAAACTAGGTGATCAAGCTAGCAAAACTAATAGAAATCAATGGATGAAGAACAAGAGAATTAATACAAACCCATAGGAAAAGAACAAGAGTTTAGAAATCTCACAACTTAATAACTGAAGGTTTCAACCGCTAGGTAAAACAATGGAGATTAGTTCCTGCTCATGGTTGCAGAACTAAATTGTCTGATGGAAAAGATGATAGAAAAGATGATGATGGCTAGGGTTCTTAAATAGAGACTAACCCTAAAAAATATGGTAAAAGAAATATCCTAAATGAAATAATAAAATAAGGAAAAGGAAATAAAATAAACAAAGGAAAATAAGGAAAGTCCGGAATGTCTTCGGCCTTGTTGTGGCGATCGCCATAGATGTCTGGCGATCGCGGTCTTCATGTAGCGTCTGCCGTAGCCTCTGTCACCCCATGGCGATCGCCATAATCTCTCAAACTCACATAACTCTTCTGTTGTAGAATGGCGATCGCCTGGATGGTAGTGGCGATCGCCGCTGCTCCGCAGAATATCTTCAAGTCTTCAAGTCTTCATGTCTTCAATCTTTGATCTCTTCTTCTTCGGTTCTGATCTTCATGTCTTCACTTCTTAATAAATATCTCAGAACATAATAATGACTCGAAAGTCGAAACACATATGATAATACTCCTAAACTAATGTAATAATCCCTAGTTACGCTATACAAAGTGCAGCGTATCAACAACCCAGAATGAAAACAATAACAATGTTTTCATTAGCAACCAAACAAACACTAATAAAACCAACAACTTAGCTACTGAGAACAACTTAGAGAAAAATGCTCCTGAAACCAATAGTGGAGAGAACCAAGGTGCCAAAGCCTCATCTACTAACAAAGAAGCCAACTCATATAGGAGGAGAAGGTCTACCAAAGCCAGTAAGGAAACAAGCCCATCCCATAGAGCAACCAGGAATGTTTCACCAAGGAATAAATCTGCTTCTAGGAAGCAGACACCAACAACTGAAGAAGAAGGACTCCAGAGACAGCCAAGACAAAGTGGAGCTACTTCTAGGGCCCAACAACACAACCGACAAACCACTCCCAAGCAAGCTTTACCAAAAAACAAAGGTAAAGCTAAGCTCACAATAGATACAAAAGAATACCTTGCAAAACTGGCCAGAGTCATAAAGAAAGATGATCCCATTAGAGAGTCTTCTCTGATGGGACTCATTCTTGGCCAAAACATAGAATTCTCAAATATTGTCTCTAAGCTCAAAGGTGAGTGGAGGGACAGTAAGGGAGAAATTGAGAGAAAAAACCATTGGTTTGAAATTAGGTTTGCAAACCCAATGGATAGAAAGCTGGTATGGGCCAATAGACCATACCATATCTTTGTCCAACTGGTGGTGCTCAAACAACGGAGCCCTAGTTTCAACCCAGTCTTAGAACCTCTAACAACCATTGATTTGTGGATTAGGATCCCTTGGCTCCCTAATGAATTCCTAAATCCAGCAGCAATGCAAATTATCCTTGAGTATATGAAACACAAAAGTAACAAGTATCAAGCAAAGAAAGTTTGGGTGAGAATATGATGAGAAGGGGGTTTCACCTAGCAAGTATCCACACAACAGTCAATCAAGTTGATCATAGATTTATCTCAAGTTCTATTCAATCCTAGGGAATGTTCCTATTCCAATCTTTAATATATCAGCAGGCCAACCGGTCCTGATAATACTTACTATTAAGCAATCAGGGAAACCTCTCAAGATTAGATGAAATAGCAGCAAAGGGCACAAGAATTATAAGGATGCATGCAATAACTTACAACCGTCAAGTATTAACATGCAATCAATTCTCTTTCATAAAAGCAATCAACTACCAGATCATGCAGATATGAATGCTACAATGACAAGGAATTCCACCGTATATTCCTAGTCTAGCAATAGAAAACTATCAATCAAACTAGGTGATCAAGCTAGCAAAACTAATAGAAATCAATGGATGAAGAACAAGAGAATTAATACAAACCCATAGGAAAAGAACAAGAGTTTAGAAATCTCACAACTTAATAACTGAAGGTTTCAACCGCTAGGTAAAACAATGGAGATTAGTTCCTGCTCATGGTTGCAGAACTAAATTGTCTGATGGAAAAGATGATAGAAAAGATGATGATGGCTAGGGTTCTTAAATAGAGACTAACCCTAAAAAATATGGTAAAAGAAATATCCTAAACGAAATAATAAAATAAGGAAAAGGAAATAAAATAAACAAAGGAAAATAAGGAAAGTCCGGAATGTCTTCGGCCTTGTTGTGGCGATCGCCATAGATGTCTGGCGATCGCGGTCTTCATGTAGCGTCTTCCGTAGCCTCTGTCACCCCATGGCGATCGCCATAATCTCTCAAACTCACATAACTCTTCTGTTGTAGAATGGCGATCGCCTGGATGGTAGTGGCGATCGCCGCTGCTCCGCAGAATATCTTCAAGTCTTCAAGTCTTCATGTCTTCAATCTTTGATCTCTTCTTCTTCGGTTCTGATCTTCATGTCTTCACTTCTTAATAAATATCTCAGAACATAATAATGACTCGAAAGTCAAAACACATATGATAATACTCCTAAACTAATGTAATAATCCCTAGTTACGCTATACAAAGTGCAGCGTATCAACAACCCAGAATGAAAACAATAACAATGTTTTCATTAGCAACCAAACAAACACTAATAAAACCAACAACTTAGCTACTGAGAACAACTTAGAGAAAAATGCTCCTGAAACCAATAGTGGAGAGAACCAAGGTGCCAAAGCCTCATCTACTAACAAAGAAGCCAACTCATATAGGAGGAGAAGGTCTACCAAAGCCAGTAAGGAAACAAGCCCATCCCATAGAGCAACCAGGAATGTTTCACCAAGGAATAAATCTGCTTCTAGGAAGCAGACACCAACAACTGAAGAAGAAGGACTCCAGAGACAGCCAAGACAAAGTGGAGCTACTTCTAGGGCCCAACAACACAACCGACAAACCACTCCCAAGCAAGCTTTACCAAAAAACAAAGGTAAAGCTAAGCTCACAATAGATACAAAAGAATACCTTGCAAAACTGGCCAGAGTCATAAAGAAAGATGATCCCATTAGAGAGTCTTCTCTGATGGGACTCATTCTTGGCCAAAACATAGAATTCTCAAATATTGTCTCTAAGCTCAAAGGTGAGTGGAGGGACAGTAAGGGAGAAATTGAGAGAAAAAACCATTGGTTTGAAATTAGGTTTGCAAACCCAATGGATAGAAAGCTGGTATGGGCCAATAGACCATACCATATCTTTGTCCAACTGGTGGTGCTCAAACAACGGAGCCCTAGTTTCAACCCAGTCTTAGAACCTCTAACAACCATTGATTTGTGGATTAGGATCCCTTGGCTCCCTAATGAATTCCTAAATCCAGCAGCAATGCAAATTATCCTTGAGTATATGAAACACAAAAGTAACAAGTATCAAGCAAAGAAAGTTTGGGTGAGAATATGATGAGAAGGGGGTTTCACCTAGCAAGTATCCACACAACAGTCAATCAAGTTGATCATAGATTTATCTCAAGTTCTATTCAATCCTAGGGAATGTTCCTATTCCAATCTTTAATATATCAGCAGGCCAACCGGTCCTGATAATACTTACTATTAAGCAATCAGGGAAACCTCTCAAGATTAGATGAAATAGCAGCAAAGGGCACAAGAATTATAAGGATGCATGCAATAACTTACAACCGTCAAGTATTAACATGCAATCAATTCTCTTTCATAAAAGCAATCAACTACCAGATCATGCAGATATGAATGCTACAATGACAAGGAATTCCACCGTATATTCCTAGTCTAGCAATAGAAAACTATCAATCAAACTAGGTGATCAAGCTAGCAAAACTAATAGAAATCAATGGATGAAGAACAAGAGAATTAATACAAACCCATAGGAAAAGAACAAGAGTTTAGAAATCTCACAACTTAATAACTGAAGGTTTCAACCGCTAGGTAAAACAATGGAGATTAGTTCCTGCTCATGGTTGCAGAACTAAATTGTCTGATGGAAAAGATGATAGAAAAGATGATGATGGCTAGGGTTCTTAAATAGAGACTAACCCTAAAAAATATGGTAAAAGAAATATCCTAAACGAAATAATAAAATAAGGAAAAGGAAATAAAATAAACAAAGGAAAATAAGGAAAGTCCGGAATGTCTTCGGCCTTGTTGTGGCGATCGCCATAGATGTCTGGCGATCGCGGTCTTCATGTAGCGTCTTCCGTAGCCTCTGTCACCCCATGGCGATCGCCATAATCTCTCAAACTCACATAACTCTTCTGTTGTAGAATGGCGATCGCCTGGATGGTAGTGGCGATCGCCGCTGCTCCGCAGAATATCTTCAAGTCTTCAAGTCTTCATGTCTTCAATCTTTGATCTCTTCTTCTTCGGTTCTGATCTTCATGTCTTCACTTCTTAATAAATATCTCAGAACATAATAATGACTCGAAAGTCAAAACACATATGATAATACTCCTAAACTAATGTAATAATCCCTAGTTACGCTATACAAAGTGCAGCGTATCAACAACCCAGAATGAAAACAATAACAATGTTTTCATTAGCAACCAAACAAACACTAATAAAACCAACAACTTAGCTACTGAGAACAACTTAGAGAAAAATGCTCCTGAAACCAATAGTGGAGAGAACCAAGGTGCCAAAGCCTCATCTACTAACAAAGAAGCCAACTCATATAGGAGGAGAAGGTCTACCAAAGCCAGTAAGGAAACAAGCCCATCCCATAGAGCAACCAGGAATGTTTCACCAAGGAATAAATCTGCTTCTAGGAAGCAGACACCAACAACTGAAGAAGAAGGACTCCAGAGACAGCCAAGACAAAGTGGAGCTACTTCTAGGGCCCAACAACACAACCGACAAACCACTCCCAAGCAAGCTTTACCAAAAAACAAAGGTAAAGCTAAGCTCACAATAGATACAAAAGAATACCTTGCAAAACTGGCCAGAGTCATAAAGAAAGATGATCCCATTAGAGAGTCTTCTCTGATGGGACTCATTCTTGGCCAAAACATAGAATTCTCAAATATTGTCTCTAAGCTCAAAGGTGAGTGGAGGGACAGTAAGGGAGAAATTGAGAGAAAAAACCATTGGTTTGAAATTAGGTTTGCAAACCCAATGGATAGAAAGCTGGTATGGGCCAATAGACCATACCATATCTTTGTCCAACTGGTGGTGCTCAAACAACGGAGCCCTAGTTTCAACCCAGTCTTAGAACCTCTAACAACCATTGATTTGTGGATTAGGATCCCTTGGCTCCCTAATGAATTCCTAAATCCAGCAGCAATGCAAATTATCCTTGAGTATATGAAACACAAAAGTAACAAGTATCAAGCAAAGAAAGTTTGGGTGAGAATATGATGAGAAGGGGGTTTCACCTAGCAAGTATCCACACAACAGTCAATCAAGTTGATCATAGATTTATCTCAAGTTCTATTCAATCCTAGGGAATGTTCCTATTCCAATCTTTAATATATCAGCAGGCCAACCGGTCCTGATAATACTTACTATTAAGCAATCAGGGAAACCTCTCAAGATTAGATGAAATAGCAGCAAAGGGCACAAGAATTATAAGGATGCATGCAATAACTTACAACCGTCAAGTATTAACATGCAATCAATTCTCTTTCATAAAAGCAATCAACTACCAGATCATGCAGATATGAATGCTACAATGACAAGGAATTCCACCGTATATTCCTAGTCTAGCAATAGAAAACTATCAATCAAACTAGGTGATCAAGCTAGCAAAACTAATAGAAATCAATGGATGAAGAACAAGAGAATTAATACAAACCCATAGGAAAAGAACAAGAGTTTAGAAATCTCACAACTTAATAACTGAAGGTTTCAACCGCTAGGTAAAACAATGGAGATTAGTTCCTGCTCATGGTTGCAGAACTAAATTGTCTGATGGAAAAGATGATAGAAAAGATGATGATGGCTAGGGTTCTTAAATAGAGACTAACCCTAAAAAATATGGTAAAAGAAATATCCTAAACGAAATAATAAAATAAGGAAAAGGAAATAAAATAAACAAAGGAAAATAAGGAAAGTCCGGAATGTCTTCGGCCTTGTTGTGGCGATCGCCATAGATGTCTGGCGATCGCGGTCTTCATGTAGCGTCTGCCGTAGCCTCTGTCACCCCATGGCGATCGCCATAATCTCTCAAACTCACATAACTCTTCTGTTGTAGAATGGCGATCGCCTGGATGGTAGTGGCGATCGCCGCTGCTCCGCAGAATATCTTCAAGTCTTCAAGTCTTCATGTCTTCAATCTTTGATCTCTTCTTCTTCGGTTCTGATCTTCATGTCTTCACTTCTTAATAAATATCTCAGAACATAATAATGACTCGAAAGTCGAAACACATATGATAATACTCCTAAACTAATGTAATAATCCCTAGTTACGCTATACAAAGTGCAGCGTATCAACAACCCAGAATGAAAACAATAACAATGTTTTCATTAGCAACCAAACAAACACTAATAAAACCAACAACTTAGCTACTGAGAACAACTTAGAGAAAAATGCTCCTGAAACCAATAGTGGAGAGAACCAAGGTGCCAAAGCCTCATCTACTAACAAAGAAGCCAACTCATATAGGAGGAGAAGGTCTACCAAAGCCAGTAAGGAAACAAGCCCATCCCATAGAGCAACCAGGAATGTTTCACCAAGGAATAAATCTGCTTCTAGGAAGCAGACACCAACAACTGAAGAAGAAGGACTCCAGAGACAGCCAAGACAAAGTGGAGCTACTTCTAGGGCCCAACAACACAACCGACAAACCACTCCCAAGCAAGCTTTACCAAAAAACAAAGGTAAAGCTAAGCTCACAATAGATACAAAAGAATACCTTGCAAAACTGGCCAGAGTCATAAAGAAAGATGATCCCATTAGAGAGTCTTCTCTGATGGGACTCATTCTTGGCCAAAACATAGAATTCTCAAATATTGTCTCTAAGCTCAAAGGTGAGTGGAGGGACAGTAAGGGAGAAATTGAGAGAAAAAACCATTGGTTTGAAATTAGGTTTGCAAACCCAATGGATAGAAAGCTGGTATGGGCCAATAGACCATACCATATCTTTGTCCAACTGGTGGTGCTCAAACAACGGAGCCCTAGTTTCAACCCAGTCTTAGAACCTCTAACAACCATTGATTTGTGGATTAGGATCCCTTGGCTCCCTAATGAATTCCTAAATCCAGCAGCAATGCAAATTATCCTTGAGTATATGAAACACAAAAGTAACAAGTATCAAGCAAAGAAAGTTTGGGTGAGAATATGATGAGAAGGGGGTTTCACCTAGCAAGTATCCACACAACAGTCAATCAAGTTGATCATAGATTTATCTCAAGTTCTATTCAATCCTAGGGAATGTTCCTATTCCAATCTTTAATATATCAGCAGGCCAACCGGTCCTGATAATACTTACTATTAAGCAATCAGGGAAACCTCTCAAGATTAGATGAAATAGCAGCAAAGGGCACAAGAATTATAAGGATGCATGCAATAACTTACAACCGTCAAGTATTAACATGCAATCAATTCTCTTTCATAAAAGCAATCAACTACCAGATCATGCAGATATGAATGCTACAATGACAAGGAATTCCACCGTATATTCCTAGTCTAGCAATAGAAAACTATCAATCAAACTAGGTGATCAAGCTAGCAAAACTAATAGAAATCAATGGATGAAGAACAAGAGAATTAATACAAACCCATAGGAAAAGAACAAGAGTTTAGAAATCTCACAACTTAATAACTGAAGGTTTCAACCGCTAGGTAAAACAATGGAGATTAGTTCCTGCTCATGGTTGCAGAACTAAATTGTCTGATGGAAAAGATGATAGAAAAGATGATGATGGCTAGGGTTCTTAAATAGAGACTAACCCTAAAAAATATGGTAAAAGAAATATCCTAAACGAAATAATAAAATAAGGAAAAGGAAATAAAATAAACAAAGGAAAATAAGGAAAGTCCGGAATGTCTTCGGCCTTGTTGTGGCGATCGCCATAGATGTCTGGCGATCGCGGTCTTCATGTAGCGTCTTCCGTAGCCTCTGTCACCCCATGGCGATCGCCATAATCTCTCAAACTCACATAACTCTTCTGTTGTAGAATGGCGATCGCCTGGATGGTAGTGGCGATCGCCGCTGCTCCGCAGAATATCTTCAAGTCTTCAAGTCTTCATGTCTTCAATCTTTGATCTCTTCTTCTTCGGTTCTGATCTTCATGTCTTCACTTCTTAATAAATATCTCAGAACATAATAATGACTCGAAAGTCGAAACACATATGATAATACTCCTAAACTAATGTAATAATCCCTAGTTACGCTATACAAAGTGCAGCGTATCAACAACCCAGAATGAAAACAATAACAATGTTTTCATTAGCAACCAAACAAACACTAATAAAACCAACAACTTAGCTACTGAGAACAACTTAGAGAAAAATGCTCCTGAAACCAATAGTGGAGAGAACCAAGGTGCCAAAGCCTCATCTACTAACAAAGAAGCCAACTCATATAGGAGGAGAAGGTCTACCAAAGCCAGTAAGGAAACAAGCCCATCCCATAGAGCAACCAGGAATGTTTCACCAAGGAATAAATCTGCTTCTAGGAAGCAGACACCAACAACTGAAGAAGAAGGACTCCAGAGACAGCCAAGACAAAGTGGAGCTACTTCTAGGGCCCAACAACACAACCGACAAACCACTCCCAAGCAAGCTTTACCAAAAAACAAAGGTAAAGCTAAGCTCACAATAGATACAAAAGAATACCTTGCAAAACTGGCCAGAGTCATAAAGAAAGATGATCCCATTAGAGAGTCTTCTCTGATGGGACTCATTCTTGGCCAAAACATAGAATTCTCAAATATTGTCTCTAAGCTCAAAGGTGAGTGGAGGGACAGTAAGGGAGAAATTGAGAGAAAAAACCATTGGTTTGAAATTAGGTTTGCAAACCCAATGGATAGAAAGCTGGTATGGGCCAATAGACCATACCATATCTTTGTCCAACTGGTGGTGCTCAAACAACGGAGCCCTAGTTTCAACCCAGTCTTAGAACCTCTAACAACCATTGATTTGTGGATTAGGATCCCTTGGCTCCCTAATGAATTCCTAAATCCAGCAGCAATGCAAATTATCCTTGAGTGCCATGGTTTGAGAACTCTCCTTAGAATTGATCGAATGCCCGAAAAGCAATCATGGGCTGTCTTCAATAGAATTTTCACTACTATTCTACTCTCCAAGTTAACACATCAATTATCATACCTGATGAGGAGCAAGGCTACAAGGAATATGTTGTGTGGTTTGAAGACTTCCCAGTAGGATGTGGTAATTGTGGGTTAAAAGACCACATTTTCAACAAATGCCCACTTAAGAACCTCACACCAAAGAAATTCCAAGTCCACTTCAGGAAAAACAACATTCAAGAAGCCAAGGAAGAAAAATGGGAAACCCAAAAGATGAAGAAAAAACAGGTTGGTGTGGGGTCATCTAAAGCTAAATTTCGGTGTCAAACCTTACTTGGATGGAAATGGTGGTGTAACTGTTTCCTACCAATCTGACTACTCAAACTCAAGGAGCTCCTTGTCAAGCTCTAGAAACAACAACTCTCTCTGCAGCTCAAGTAAGGAAGCCATGAATGAGGACAAGCAGAATACTGTTGCCCCTTCTACTAGTATTCCTCCAAGGGAGAATACTATTATCACTCCAGCAGAAAAGGTTAGTATCCATCCCTTGGAAAGCACAAGCATCCCTCCCATGGAGGAACCTCTCATTTACCATCTCAATCCATCCCCTTTCATGACTATCACACCAATCAATCTTATGTGTCATCTTCCCCTAGTTGAAGATACCAATCCTAGTTGTGAGATGTTCTCTAACAATAGAAATGATGGTCTGCTGGGTGATATTATACTTGGCTCGAGACATCTTGGAGACTCAATTAACCATATTATCAATGAGGAGGAGGAAGGCCCCTGCCTTGATGAGGATAACCTACTCGATGAAGATAAGACCTTGACTGAGGATGACTTATCCGAGGCTGACTTCCTGAAACTCATGGAAACTAAGGAGGCTCTAGCTGAGCTAATCCCAACACAGAATTCCCAAAACTCCTACCATACACCCACACCACTGGATTCATGGCCTCAAAGATGGATGAACTAGGAGTTAACATGGAGATATCAACCTCTGGCTCGAGTAAGAGGAAATGACAAGAAGGCGACGAAGACACTGCATCCTCCCACCAAAAGGGATGCAAAAAACCAAAGATATAATGATCTACCTAAAGGTTCTGGGTAAGCACCAACAAACACCCACCAAATGCAGCATTTCTGGTCTAAGGAAGAGAAGGTCTTATCCCACTAAATTAAAATGCACTGTCTCTTCCTCACTAGATATGACATCTACCCAAAATCTTTGCAACACTAGTGTTTCAACTCTTAGAATCTACTGTAGACAACACCTAGAACACTTGTGGACTATTAGGAGTCTCTCTTCTTGTAATGCTCAAGTTGTTGTGCTTATGATCTTAATGAAAAGTTTAATTTGGTATTTCTTTATGTGCCCTTGCTGCTCATATAGTGTTACTGTTACAAATATCAACAATCTAATTACTCTTTGTGGTGTATTCTAAACTACCCCATGTACACTATCTGCTCTCTTGAAGAGATTATTAAAATCAGCATTACCCAACCTCATAATAATATAACCAATTATTATAAATTCAATATGAAACTGATCCTCCCTATTAAGAGTGTCTGGACTAACCCTTTCTGGGCTTATGATGGCATTCGACAGTGGGAAACCTTAAACCAGATTCTAATAGCTGGCATCTTCTATAACTCTGTTAACTACAAAAAAAAAGCTTGACTATTAATGATAAAGATCAAAGTATATTTTATGATATTAATCTAAATACTGTCTGGTTTGCAGGTTTGAGTGAAGCTCTATTTGGATTCATTTGCTTGATCCTTGCTGCTGCTGGAAAAAATATGCATCAGGAAATTAAGTATTTCTACCCTAAGTCTTTTATGAAGTATTATCTTGATTCAACCACTTCTCATCTGTCTAGTCTGCTAGATTGTACTAGGAAGTGGAGTTATAACAAAAACTGGTGCATTTGGCATACTAAATTAATTGTGGATCTCATTTATTTTGATGGGTTGTTTGCTCATATCGTCTGGTCATCTGATTATTTGGACATTATTACCCAAGTATATTTTTAGGGCTCATTATGGTTGACTTAGAATTGGCCCTTGGTCTGAGGACTGCCTCTTTGGCCAATTCTTGGGTTGTTGGTCAAACATATGGCCAATTTCCCAAGCACCATTTGTTGCTTGGTTCCACCTCAAGCATTAATATGGCTCAAAATCTAACTACATACTCTATTAATAGTTGGCCTAATCAGGGTATGGGCAAACTTAATTACTGTCAGGGTTTTAAACTCACAGTTTCTGACTATTACTCCTATGGTTGGGTTTCCAGGTACATTACTGATGGAGTGCATTGCATGAAGATGCAGACCATCACTAATTATAAGGTAACTATAATAATCCATTATCATGATCTAATAACAAGATATCTTTGGTTTTGCTATACTCATGTAACACTGCTTCTGTGCTAAATAAAAATTTCAATGAGGTATCTTTACTTACAAATTTTCTGCTCGATCAGTTGTACCTTTAACAAGTATAATAAATCTAATGGTCATAATTGGTGTATCCTGCTGTGTCCCTTGATTTATTATTCATGTCTAGGAGACAGTGATAAATATAATAAGTATAATTCCAATAGTTTTATAAACAAGTTTCATAATATCAATCTGAAATTGTTCTATACCCGGGTAAATGTCGGTTTTAGCTTAAGATGGGCCTTTGTTGTCAATTGCTCATACCAGATCAAACCCCCTATCAAAAACCACAACTCTACTAATGACACCAACAACATTTATACTATCAATGACACAATATCTACCAGGTGCCACAAAATTTATGCTATCAATCTAACTTCTGACAGGTTTGCAAATATGATTGATGATCGAGGAAAATGGATATATTTGGACACACAAGCTGCTGATAAAAAGAAGCTGCAACCCATGACAAATTATGAGGCAAGAAGCGTACTTCAAGTGATGTGTTATAACATGTATCAAAGTTTCGAAATTTCCAATGTAAAAACTTGGCTTGGGAAACACGAACGAACTACTAAATATCTAAACTACTGTAAATTACTCCAACAGACAGCTCAACCAAGCAGGGCTATTATGGTTCATGTCCCTATCTGGTTTCTAGACTGGGATCGGAGAACCACAACTACCAAACCAAAAATAGCACTCAAACAACAAAGAAACAATTACAAATAATACGCACTCTACCATCAATAGGTGTGTGCCCGACTCTAATGATTGGGCCAAAATGTCCAGTATCAAGGTTAACTGGAAGAAATACAAAGGTTTTCTATATATGAAGATTAACATTTGGAATGTGAGAGGCATAAAAAGGAATAACGTTTGGACGGATATTGATTCGTATTGCAAAATTAACCATATTCAAATGATGGGGCTTGTTGAAACAAAGTCCTCTAACTATCCAAATGAAACTAGTACAAAATGTCAGTTTTACTACAGTTCAAATGCATGTTTTACTACGGTTCTGAACCGTAGTAAAAGTGGTTGTACTGTTTCTGTTTACTACGGTTACATTTTTACTACGGTTCACATATTCACTACGGTTTTGCAAAACCGTAGTAAATTACTAACCGTAGTAAAATTGCAGAATTTTTATCCCATTAAAACCCGTAGTAAATCTGACAACCGTAGTAAATATGTATGTAGTAATGTTGTTACACCCGTAGTAAATATGCATGTAGTAATGTTGTTACAACCGTAATAAATGTGTATGTAGTATTATTGTTATAACCGTAGTAAATGTGTATGTACTAATATTGTTACAACTGTAATAAATGTGTATCTAGTAAAATAAAATATTTAATATATTTAGACAATTTAACATCAGACATCCATAATTAATAAACTAAGTTTGTGTAAGAAAATTTCACTACGCACAAAACCTATACTCACACCAATACAATTTCAGAAGGCTATCAGTAAACTAGAGAGTATCTGAGGCTTCAAGTATCCGTTATACCCACCACTAGCAGTATCGTCTCCAATAGCATCAAGGCAAACATGGTGCTGAGGCATGTTTCTTGCTATCTGTTTTGCATGTTTCCTTGCTGCTATAATTATCTCATTTGTTTCAGAAAAGGATCCAATCTTGTCATTCAAGTGAAGGGAACCTTTCAAGGCTTGCGCCTCTCAACAATGTCTAATGCCCATATCCAAGATGCCTTCAGTAGGTCTCGAACAAGGATAATTTCATCTATGAGGCCAAGCTTGTTTCCTTCTTCTGATGAGATTCGTTTTGATGACTACAATGGGCATTCCAGAGAAGAAGAAAAATGAGACTTTGTAAAAATTCATTATAATTTATCAACAACCAAGCCTATAACTGGTGCAAATCCTTAAAGCTTACCAGCATCATTTCAATGCCCTTCTGTACTCCAACAAGCCTCGGGGCGCTGTGTCCCTGAATCAAACATCCTCATCCAGTTAATTATCTCAAGAAAACATGAAAAATGTATAGACCTACACCCTAACGAAGAAAGAATTTTGACAAGATAAAACTCTTTCAGACCTCCAATTTCAGGAAATATTCCAAGTGACGGCTCAGGGAGAACAAGCCGAGCTTTAGGGGCCGCTTATCGAGCATGACATGATGTGCAAACCTCTCATATGACAAGTTTAGTCATCGATATAGTATATGCAAAGAAGGAGAAAGATTATGCAAAAGTATAGGATACCTTTATCAAGTTTAAAGCAAAATCAACATATTTATCAGGTAAATTCGATATATCGCCTGCAAGGCAGATATGAAATTTATATTTTCATCAGTACACAAGAATAAATTGCAGTAACATAATTGATGAATGATGTGCAAACCAGTCTTGTGAACTCTTTCAAACCATTGATGTCCAAACCCCCACAAAATTTTCCGGATCACCTTCAATATGAACAACAATAAATAATCAAATACCATCTACTCTAATAGCAACCCTATGAAGCTGCTTCATCCTAAAACCAGCTCCAAACATCTGTTACAGAATAAAATACATCATAAAAATTATATATCACCCACATCCAGAAAGTAGTGAGCTGAGTATGGAGAATGCACTGTGTTTCATTGTTTCACTTATGTTTGATCGACGACTTTGGAATGAACGATCAGAGTCGTTTAGTTTATCTCAGTTTTCCAGACAGATTAATCAGAACCCTATAAAAAAAAGACATTTTGCAACGTCATTCTTATCCAAACTATGGACTATCAAAACCTGTCAGATGTTAGTAAACTCATTGCAGGAGTGAAACAAAGCATGAAAATAATCCTACTAGCTTATTCCTAATTCCAATTTGGTATCTTCCATGTTTCTCCACACTTTAAATTCATTGTTTTAGTCATATATTATCGATCAAGTCGGGTCAAGTTAAAAAAATGTCGACCAAGTCATTAAAACAATTACGTTTTAGGCTTTGGGTGAACTTTATGAATGTCATTTGATAACAACACCATCATTTCATATCACAAACACCCTCATTTCATATCACAAACACCCTCAATTTCACCAACATAATAAATGAGTACGAACTTTGTTAATACACACTGCAGGGTTGCACATAACAAAGTCAATTCGTACATAATGAACCCCATTAGGACAAAGCTCCTGTATCAGCCTTAAATCTTGAGCCTTCAGGAATTCTTGCCCTATCTTTGATTGAGTTTCAATGGCCAACTAGCTAGAAAGTCAAATTTGCACAACTTTTTTAAAATTAAACCCCAATTGACCAAGTAAAACTCCAATTGACACCCTTACATATCTAGATCAGAGCCAAAACGCAATTTAGATGAACAAACAACAGTCAAATTTGCCTCAGGTGAAGATAACTTACATGGATCTTCCACCGTCATTCTTGGAAATGCTTGACAACAACCGCCTTATCAAGTTAAGAATAAAAATGTATAAATAATTGGTATTTGTTCAATATCAAGAGAGATCGGTGACACAACATGAAGTAATCATGAAAACAAATCTACACTAAAGTTTTATCACTCATGAATTATTTTGTCATCCCTTAAATCTAGTGAAAAGATAATTCAGAAAATTTAACACGAACCCTATCAATCAAAGATTAACCATTTAAACAGAAAAACCATAAAAATCGAAAGAAGAAAACTAAGATGCTCACCTAGTTTTGTACCAACAAGGGTGATGGGAACATTTGGAGCATAATGCCTTAACTCCGGAATCCACTGCCAAAATAACGATAATTAAGTTGTTAAACCAAGATTTTAAGTACTTTTTCAACTTGATTAAGTATCAAACTTCTTAAACAACAACGAACCTGGTTCTTATACTTATCACACTTCTTAAATAAGCCATGTTCTTAAACTTATCCAACCACAATCAGGTACAACACCAACTTAGATAAAAATCAAATCTAATCTCTATGGTACAGTATAAGCAATTAGAAAGAAAAAACATAGACGCCAACGCCACCATTATGATGTTCTCAGCTAGTGCTAATATTGTAACGTACAATAAGATATAGCCATATTACATTGTTACTTACATTTACCCTCATTACCATTCTAATTTCTCTTCGATTTGCATACATACATTTTAAGATGTTTTTCATTATTAACACGACAAGATTTTATGAATTCAGAGCACGACACTGTGAAAGGTTGTTGTACAAACCCTCATAATTTCTAGCTCAAATATAAAAGCTCAAGGAATGGCTGATATATGATACTTGATATCACATAGTTTTAAGACATTTCCTTACATTGATATCTCACTTGTATAAGGGGCAATACATTTGATAATTAACAGGACATCATAATTTACAACTTTTCATTGTTCCTACAGGCTCACAAGAATGGTAGTATCTGAGATGCACTGATGCAGAAGTAGAAGAAGTTAAGAGTGACAGGCTATTCATTGGTTCACCACGATATTACGACAATTCCTAAATCAACATAGAGAAATCAAAATCAGAGAAATCAAAATCGGAGAAATCAACACCGACCTATTTTGGGCGAGATGGAACACGAGGGCAGCGACAAGATGCAGGGGCGAGGGCAACGGCGAGATGAAGCACGAGGGCACCGACGAGACGGGTACGAGATGAGATGAAGAATCGATGAGATGTAACATGAGGAGGTGACGAGAGGGGTGCGGTTGTTGGCAATCGAGTCAACGATGAGAGATGAGCGAGCGAACAAGGTTGAGCGACAAGTGGATGACCTGTATTTCAGAGAGAGAGAGATTGGAGGTTGGCCGTTGCCGTTTCTAGGGCAGGGCGGGAGTTTGAAGATCGAAAAAAAGCACGTATTTCTCATCAGTTTTTCTGGAAGTTTAAAATATAAATTTCAACATTCTGTGCCATTTTCACTACACTTATAAGAGTAATTTTTACACGGTTTTAAGTGAGTCTTTTTCACTACGGTTCTCGCGAGGCACATTTACTACGGTTCTCTTAAACTGTAATAAAACAACCAATTAATTAATGAACCGTATTGAATTGGTAAGACTTTTACGACGGTTCCCGTAAAACCGTAATAAAATGACAAATTTAATTGAAATCTTCGAAACCGTAGTATATGTGTAAACATTTTACTACGGTTCTCAAACAACCGTAGTAAATTAGGTCATAAATTATGACGGTTCAAGGAGAAACCGTACTAATTTAATCACGCACACAAAATTACTACACAGAAACACGAAATCGTAGTAAATACGTATGTCCTAAAACTGACATTTTGTACTAGTGAAGAATGGAGAAAGGCGGGTTTTGACAATATTGTTGTCTCACCTGCCAAAGGATACGCGGGAGGAATCATCATCCTATGGAAAGAATTCCAACTACGAAACGAAACAGTTACCCTACACACTATAGATGAAAGATTTATATCTTTCATCTACAAAAATCTAGAAGATGACATACAATTCTACATAATATTTGCCTATGCCCCTCCTCATGAAAAAGACAAAGAAGACTTCTGGAAACAGATTGACTACTTCATCTCAATAATTAACGAACCCTTCATTATCATTGGAGACCTTAATGACATTCTGGTTTGTGATGATAAGGAAGGAGGAATAACTCCCAATAGCAATAAACTTCAAAGACTAAATAAATTTGTCCAAAAGCATGATCTATTTGATCCTCGGACAATTGGCAACAGATTCACATGGAGGAAATCGAGAACGATTAACAACACAATTACAGAGAAACTAGATAGAGCACTGATTCACCAACAATTAGTAACATGCTACCCTAATTTGATTACAAAAAATCATGCATTCACCTCTTCAGATCACTGTCCAATATCCTTAGATATAACAAACAAAACCACATACCAAGTTCAACCATTCAAATTCGAAATGATGTGGACCAAACGAAAAGATATGAAGGTTCTTGTTACACAAACCTGGAGGAACCAAATCCAAGGAACGCCCATTACTTGTAAGGAAAACACAACTACTCAAAACAAAAATAAAGGAATGGAACAAAACTGGATTTAGGAATATCTTTGAACAACTTAAAAAAGTGGAAGAAGAATTAATCATAATTCAGAATATTCACCAAACATCTTGGCTAGAAAGCAATGTTATCAAACAGAATAACCTTATAAGAAAGAAACAAGGACTCCTCTCTTTCCAAAGAATCTATTGGAGACAAAGAGCAAAACTAAAACACATTAAAAATGTTGATTCAAATACCAAGTACTTTCATAGGATTGCTACTGGGAGAAGAAACAAAACCATTATAGATGAATATTGTGAAGTATCGGGACAACGTGTCAACTATGATAAATCAACATTCCAAGTATCCAAAAATACAAGCAACAGTGCAATCCAACAGATCACCCAGATATTCCATATTAACCAATCAATGGCAATGGAAAAATATCTAGGTTGTCCGATAATTACTGGAAAGGTGGACCACAACACTTTCTTCTCAATTATCGAAGAAACATCTTAACAACTTACAAAGTGGAAAGCTAACACCCTTTCTATGGAAGGAATGAAAGTACTAATTAAAGCGAATCTATCAGCCCAACCAAACTATATGATGCAAAATTTTATGTTACCTCCCAAAACACATAAAAAACTGGATAAAATAAACCAAATATTCCTTTGGAACAAAGGAGAAAATTATAAACCAATGATAAAATGGGATGATATCTGTAAACCAGTTTACAATGGTGGACTAGGAATCCGAAAAGGCAAAGATATGAATACTGTTCTGCAGATGAAACTCATCTGGAAAATATTAGCAGAACCTGATAACCTATGTGTTAAAATTATACGAGAAAAATACCTTAAACATATACACATCCTTGACTATGAGAAAAACCCAAAGAAAAGTGACTCTTGGCAATGGACCCAAATGTCGAAACTAATTGTACAATTCAAACAAGGTCTCACTTGGAAAATAGGAGATGGGAGAACCATCAAATTCTGGAAAGATAAATGGTTCCCTGAATCACTAAAAGAACAAGTTATAACAAATGAGCCAATAAATGAACAAGTTACGGTATCTTTCTTCCTTAATCATGATAACACTTGAGATGAAGATAAGCTTAGAGTATATTTTGGCAACATAACCATAGAGAAACTAAAATCATACCCAATTCCAACTAACTACATACAAGATAGACTCTACTGGGAATTCAACAAGAATGGATGGTTCTCAACAAAAAGTTCGATGGATATGATTTATGGAAATTAGAACCTCCCACCATCAAATTCTGAATGGATCTGGAAACTTGATCTGATACCAAAAATAAAATCTTTCTTATGGAGAATTTCAAAGGAAGGACTACCAACTAAAGTTAAACTACAGAATAGACATATGCCTATAACAACAGAATGCTTAGGTTGCAATTCTCTTAGTGAAGACATCAAACACTTCCTATTTGAATGCCCAAGAACCAAGCGAATTATAACAAACTTTGAAAGGAAAATTCATGACACAATTAACTCCTTAACACCCAGAAATCATACCATTACAGAATTACTTAATGAAATAAAAAACCAGGCCACGAAAAGAGAGATTGAAGATATGGCTACTATTTGGTGGACCCTATGGTTCTACAGGAATAAACAAATTTTTGACATAGTCGAGCACAATAAATTACCAAATATTCACCACTTCATTAAAAACCAAATAAAAGACTGGAAACTTGCAAAAATGGAAGAAAAAATGGATATTGAAGTTGACCCACTGACTCCTAGACAAACTAGAAGGAAAAGGAGAGCAATAAGATTGGTCAAACCAAAACAAAACTTCTATAAAATCAATGTTGATGCAACTTGCCCTTCTTCTGGACCAGTCTCTTTTGGTTTATCATTCGAAATGAACATGGAAAACCGATTAAAATAGCAAACGGGCCCTTAGGCAACGTTCCACCAATCATGGCTGAGGCCCTCGCAATGCGTTATGGCATTAAGGAGGCTATTTGGTTGGGTTTCACTCATGTTGAGATCGAAGGCGATAATCTCCGCCTTATTAATGCCATAAACGGCGTTTGAGACTGCCCATGGGAAATAGACTTGATCATGACTGATATCTTAATGGATCTTCGCTTTTTTGCGGAAAATCGAGTATCCCATATTTTTCGGGAGACTAATAGTGCAACTGACCTTATAGCTAAAATGTATCATTTAAGACCTCATCCTGATTTTGCAGCCTTTTCAGATCTTTTTTATCTCATCCTTCGAGATGCCCTAGGGCGGTATCATTCTCGCTAGATGTGCTCCCTAAACGCTTTCCTCGTAAAAAAAAAACTTTCACACTTGAATTAGGGGAATTAGTTGGGACTCAACTTGCACACCGAGAGTATTATGGACAACCAAAAAGCAATTTTAGAAATATAGGGACCACGACCTATTAATTGATTTTTTTGTTAGTGAAAAAAAAACAAAGACTTTTGACACATTCACATGCTTTATTGATGAAAAATATTTAAATTTACCCTTACAATAGACATCACAACATTTAGCATGTAGTTCGAAAGAAAATCAAAACACTATTAACAAGTTGTGATAGAAAAAGGTTAAGCATCTGGGATCTCAGCTTATAAGCTTTGTCGTCAATATGAGAACTCACCTCCTCTAGTGACAACAGTTGGAGTTGAAAAACACTCAACCGCCAAAAACCATCTCCTCACTGTCAAATCACGAGTTGATATCATGGACTCCATATGACTCTCCCCAATGGTATCTTTTTAGAGAACCCCCCCAGAAATCAAGAATGGTGTAGTATTAATCCCACTTCCGCTAACACAACCTCATCATATGATTGGCCTTGAAAAATCACCTCCCAACTCTTAGTAGATTGCAGAAATAGGAGATTTTATGTGGTGCGACTTGTTATCTTTCCTCTTGCAAACAACCAGATATACACGTTTAGCTCCATTGCCCATTCATCAAAGAAATCTTCAAACTGGTGATGAGTTGGCTCCAAATTAGCTCCACTTTCTTGCTGGCAACTTGCCCAAACAAGAATTCAACTGCCTACAAGTTTAGATGTCCAACTCTTACTAGGCTGGTCTACCGTCTACTACTCCTAGAATCCCCGTCACTTTCGTATATACTAAAACACTTCCATGAGCTCGAAGGAATGTTGCAGACAGATCAAGCACTGCACGCTATGGCAGAGCACCACCCAAGAATAGGAAAAAATAGATATTAGCCTTTTTATCTTGTCGATTTGTCGTTTGTGCAGTTTATTCCCCTGGTAGCATTTGACCCCTTCCTATCACATTGAATTTTTTTGATATGTAAATTCTCTCTTATCTATATATTCATCGTAGCTATCGCTAGTGGAAAAAAAAATCTTGTTGAGGCGGACACCGTTCGCTTCAACTGGGAGCGTTGCAACAACTCAATACTTGTTGAGGCAGATATATGCTCGCCTCAACAGACCCTGCCTTTTGAGGCAAACAGAAGGTGTCACTACGTCAAAAACAGTCTAATATCTCGTATAATATAACCCGTGCGTTTAACTTACGAGTTATATGGTCGTTGAAAAAAGGGACTGTTTCAAATAACCCAGACCCTTGTAAATCCGGAGTATATCACTGTATCAAATAACCCGGACCCTTGAGCATCCAGAGTATATCTAACGAATAGCATGACTTTATATCACGTAACGTTGATTTCAAATAACTCGGGCGTTTGTCAATTTAGGTCCGGGTTATTAGGTCCATACCAAATATATCGTGGACCTTTACCCCGGACCTGATCCGTGATATATAGTGCTCAACGCCCGGGTTATTTGCTTAGTTTTGTAGTAGTGTGTGCTCGGCTCAAAAGAGGTCAATGCAAAAAAAAAATTGAAGGTGTCTTCCCGAAAAAAGAGAAAGCCTTCTCTAATAAGTAAAACTTATATGTACTCCTTCCGTTAAGAATTACTTGTCCTTCTAACAATTTTAGAGAGAATTTAATGATGGAGATTTTAGACAACTATATCTTTTACATTTTAAGAAATGACATAAAGAATAAATTAAAGAATTGTTGAGAGAATAAAGAAAATTTTAAAAAACAATCAATAACATGAGGGTAAATTTGGTAATGAGGTGTTAAATTATGTTAAAATACATCTAAATTTTAACAAAAAATTAGGGCGAGAAGGACAAATAATTCTTAACGAAGGGAGTACATAAGAATAATGGCGATTTCAAATTGTTCAAAAGAAGTAATGAACAACATATAATGAAGAAATTGAAATATGAGAAATGAAAATCCGAGATATTGAAATGAACAATTTTAGTTAAGCTTCGAACAACAACTAATAACATGCAATATTATAATTTGTTCATGGTGAACAATCTAAAATCTAAGAATTTTGGTTAAGCCTCTCTGCATGCTGGAAATAGTTTAAGGAATTCCAATGTTAATTCAAATGCTAGTTCAGTTTCACAAAAGAGAAGAAATCTTCTATTCAATGTGCCAATTCCGAGAAACCAGGTCATATCATCGAGAAATGCTACAAGCTAATAGGTTTCCCCCAGGTTTCAACTTTACCACAAGCAAGAAAGTTGTTGCTTTTGTTCAAGGTAAAGCGACATCACAGAATCAGGTCCCTAACATTCCTAGACTTTCTAATGTTCAATGCTAGCACCTAATTCATCTTCTTCAAGCTAGTTCCAATCATGGACTTTGTGGAGTAGTTGGAATTAGCACTTCAGAGACACACACTGCACTGAATTTGGATGGTATGATTTTTCATCCTCTTTTCTTTGTGGGTAATTGGGTGATTTATAATGGTGCTAGTACTCATATGTGTCATGATATCAGTTTTCTTCGATCAATGAGACAACTCATATAGGAAGTTATAATCACGTGCAAAGCACGTGATCTGTTGTAACAGATTCAGACGAGAAAACATGTGCAAAGCACGTGCTCGTAACTGAATCTTCAATCTGTTATTTCTTCCTCCTTGCTCTATATAAACGCCTTCTGTAATTCTTGTTGAAATCAATGAAGTAATTGAGCATTCTTCTCTTCTTTTGTGCTTTCAATTCTTCACACAAACATGGTATCACAGCCAATGCGTTTCGATCGCATCTTTCCGCACTTTTTATGAGATTTTTTTCTCGAATTCTAGTTCGTCTCGCATTACAGATCATTGATCTGCGTTTGTTTTAGTTTCTGAGAGTTTCTTGGAGCTAAACGAAGTATTCGATCACAGCTTGTGATTGAAATTTTGGCGTTTACAGAAAATCCCCAATTTCTAGGGTTCTTTGTCTGTAATTGCAATTCTTGCAAAAATGGTGGTGAATTTTGTTCCGATCACCGATCTTAGTGATCCACTGCATCTTTATCCATCTGATGGTCCCAGAATGCTACTGGTGTCCAAAGCTTTTGACGTTAAGAGTTTTTTGTCATGGAAGAGAGCAGTCTGGGTTGCTCTAAGCGCAAAGAACAAACTAGCCTTCATCGATGGTTCTTATCCGCGTTCAACAGAGGCTGAAGATCCTTCTCGCCTTCGACTGTGGGATCGTTGCAACAATTTGGTCATATCTTGGATAGTTGGTTCACTTGATCGTACAATTGCAGATAGTGTTCTATTTGCCACTACAGCTCAAGCTATATGTCACAGTTGAATTCCAGATATGGTAGAGTCAATGGTGCACAGAAGTTTTCAATCCAGAAGGAGATCTCATCTCTTGCTCAAGGTATTGACAATATCTCGAGTTATTTTTCCAAGATTAAATGCCTCTGGGATGAACTTGAGTCTTTAAGATCAATTCCTAGTTGTTCTTGTGGTTCTGCGCAAGCTATGAAGGTTCTTGATGATGAGCAAAAGTTATATCAATTCCTTATGGGATTGAATGACTCATATTTTGCAGTTAGAGGAAACATTCTCCTTATGTCTCCTATTCCAGATATAGATCAAACTTATTCTCTTCTTATTCAAGAAGAACAGCAGAGAGAGATTAGCTCAGTAACCAGTTTCCAGACAGAAGCAAGTTCTTTCAATGTCAACACTCAGAAGCCAAGCAACTACAAAGGGAAGAATCCCAATATTTGCACACATTGCAAGAGGCGTGGACATCTGGTTGATTCTTGTTACAAAATCATTGGCTATCCAAAAGATTTCAAGAAAACATGAGCTTCATCAAATGTTGTGTCTAGTTCTGATTCTTCATTTGGTCTATCTGCCACAGAATTGACTCAATTGAAGAATCTTCTTCAATGCACATCTGGTTCTGAGAACTTTGCTGGTAATTCTCAAGTATTTGCAACCTCTCTTATTCATGCATCCAAGCATATTGATAGTAGTAAGGTCTGGATTATAGACACTAGTGCTTCTGATCATATGTTTCACTCACTGTCATTATTTGCTAATCATAGATGTTTGAGTAATCCTATTTCAGTGACACTTCCTAATGGTTCTTCTTTGATAGTCAAGATGATTGGTTCAATTCAGATCACACCTGAGATTTTGCTTGAAGAAGTATTGTTTGTGCCAGAGTTTAAGTTCAACTTACTTTCTGTTTCAAAGCTAGTTGCTCAGATGAGTTGTTTAGCAGTTTTTTATGATTCTCATTGTTGGTTGCAGGGGCTTGCTCTACACAGGCCTCTAACTCTTGGTAAGAAGTCCAGGAGTCTATATTTGCTTGAACAAGCTGGTGTTCAAGCTACATTTGAAGCAAATGCATCTGCAGTCAATACTCAACATAAATCAACCTCAATAAAGGACTACTACACTTCACATAAAAGGCTTGGTCATCTTCCTTATTACAAACTCAAAGATATCATTGGAGCTTCTTTGTCAAAGGATGATATACCACCTTGTTTTGTATGTGCACAGAGTAGACAACATAGGTTGCCATTTCCAAGTAGTTCTATTACAACTACATCTATTTTTGCTTTAATCCATGTGGATACATGGGGACCATTTAGAGAACCTACTCATGATGGCTTTAGTTACTTTCTAACTATAGTTGATGATTTTTCTAGAGCTACATGTGTTCATCTTCTTAGAGATAAGGCTAGCAGTTTCTCTGTGATAAAGTCTTTTGTAGCAATGGTCTGTACTCAATTTGATGTCAATATAAAGATCATTAGGTCTGATAATGCAATGGAGTTGGGTGGTAGGAAGTTAGCTTCTGATTTTTATCTTGCCAA
The DNA here is from genome assembly GCA_029168935.1 of Oxyria digyna. Lineage (NCBI taxonomy): Eukaryota > Viridiplantae > Streptophyta > Magnoliopsida > Caryophyllales > Polygonaceae > Oxyria > Oxyria digyna. The sequence goes on along the minus strand of JAPVLV010000001.1, from coordinate 56,912,398 downwards.
AGGCATTATTCATCAAACTTCTTGTGCATATACTCCTCAACAGAATGGAGTAGTTGAAAGAAAACACAAACATTTACTTGAGGTAGCTAGAGCCCTTATGTTTGAAGCTCACTTGCCACTCATTTTCTGGGGAGAATCTATTTTGACTGCAGCTCATCTTATAAACAGATATCCATCAAAAGTATTGAATGGAAAATCACCTTATGAGGTTTTATTTTCTAAACCACCTTCTATTACACATCTCAGAATTTTTGGTTGTTTAGCTATTGCTTCTACATTGACAGTAGGAAGACATAAATTTCAGTCTCGAGCAAGAAGGTGTTTATTCATTGGTTATCCATCTACAAAGAAGGCTTATAAACTTCTTAATCTAGATACAAAGGACATCTTTTATTCTAGGGATGTCATTTTTCATGAGAGCATAATGCCATTCTCTTCTATCAAGGATTTCTCTTCTGTCATATTTCCTGTCATTGATTATTCACAATGGGATGAAAACTATATGAAAAAGGATATTATCTCAGAACATCAACAACCTCCCAGTATTGATTCACCTATTATTGAGCACAGTATTATACCACAAGACACTCAGGAAGATATTTCTCTTAGAAGATCAACAAGAGCAAGACAGGAACCTTGTTATCTTAATGACTTTATTTGTCATAGTGCTTCTTGCAACAATGTCTTTTCTACTGAACTTGATCCTTCTTCCAATATTATATTTGAAGATCTCTCTGATATCAGTCAAGCTTTTGTTTGTCAAGCTTCATTATTGACAGAACCTACATCATTTGAAAGTGCCAACACTTCTGAAGATTGGAGGAAGGCAATGGACACTGAATTAGCTGCTTTAGATGCAACACATACATGGGATATTGTTCCTCTACCACCAGGAAAGAAGCCAATAAGTTCAAAGTGGGTATACAAGTTGAAGTACAGGGCAGATGGTTCTTTGGACCGCCACAAAGCTAGACTTGTGATCAAGGGATGCACACAAAAAGCTGGCATAGACTTCACAGAAACATTTTCACCAGTAGTAAAGATGACAACAATTAGAAGCCTCATTGCAGTAGCTGTGAAGAATTTTTGGCCCTTAGCACAGTTAGATGTCAACAATGCCTTTCTTCATGGAGATTTGGAAGAAGAGGTTTATATGAAGATCCCACAAGGCATCAATGCAACTCCAGGAATGGCTTGCAGATTAAACAAGTTTCTATATGGTCTCAGACAAGCATAAAGGCAGTGGCACTCCAAGCTTTCAAAGGCATTACTATCTCAAGGATACATCCAGTCTTCTAATGACCACTCCCTATTTTACAAAAAGAAGGGTAGTTCATTAGTATTCCTTGTAGTATATGTAGATGACATCTTACTAACAGGGACTGATGCATTGGAAATGAAGAAAATCAAGGATTATCTAGATGGAAGATTCAAAATCAAAGACTTGGGAACACTGAGCTACTTCTTAGGAATTGAATTCTTGCATTCATCCAGAGGAATTGTGATGTCACAGAAGAAGTTCATCTTGGAAATCTTAAAAGATTTTGATACAGAGGATGCTATTGTCACTTCCAGTCCATTAGATCCTTCCATCAAGTTATCCAATTCAAAAGGTGTTTTTCTCCCAGATGCAACTCCTTACAGAAGATTGGTGGGAAAGATGAACTTCATCACCAACACAAGACCAGACATCTGTTTTGCAGTCCAACATCTTAGCCAATTCATGCATAGTCCTACTGATATTCATTTTAAAGCAGCTCTTCACACATTAAGATTCCTTAAAGGTACTATGAACTCAGCTCTTTTATTATCTTCATCACCTGGCCTTGGTCTTCAAGCCTATTGTGATTCAGATTGGGCTAGCTGTGTATGCACAAGGAAATCTGTAAGTGGCTATTTCATTCTCCTTGGCACATCTCCTATATCTTGGAAATCCAAGAAATAAACCACCATCTCCTTAAGCTCAGCAGAAGCAGAGTACAGATCCCTTAGGAGATTGACAGCTGAATTGGCCTGGCTCACCAGATTGCTTAGCGAGTTTGAGGTTCCAGACATTCACCCTGTTCCTATCAATTGTGATTCTCAAGCTGCAATACACATAGCCAGGAATCCGGTGTTCCATGAGAGAACAAAACACATAGAAGTGGATTGCCACTATGTGCGTTCTCAGCTCACCAAAGGACTTCTGACACTTATCCATGTCCCAACTCAGCAACAGTTGGCCGACATCTTCACCAAGCCATTATCTGGACCAAATCACAACTCCATTCTACCCAAATTGGGTCTCTTGCCAGCGCCTCCAATTTGAGGGGGGATATAGGAAGTTATAATCACGTGCAAAGCATGTGATCTGTTGTAACAGATTCAGACGAGAAAACATGTGCAAAGCACGTGCTCGTAACCGAATCTTCAATCTGTTATTTCTTCCTCCTTGCTCTATATAAACGCCTTTTGTAATTCTTGTTGAAATCAATGAAGTAATTGAGCATTCTTCTCTTCTTTTGTGCTTTCAATTCTTCACACAAACAACTCAAGAGTCCTTTCTCTATTACTTCCTAATGGTGATAGGTTTGCATTGAATATGGAAGGCGATATCCATTTGTTTCTCTTTTGATCTTAATCGGGGTACTATGTATACCATGTTTCAAGTTCAATTTGATTTTTGTAGCCAAGTTGACTGCTCAAATGCCTTGTGTTGTTGTGTTTACCAAAGATAAATGCTTTGTGCATGGCCATTCCAAGAGCAGCCTATTGGAAATAGTGATTGCAAGAATGGGATTTATTTTCTTCATTGTAAATGTGTAATCCATATTTGTATGTATATTCTATGGTTCGACAATAGGTCAAGCAAGCACCGAGCTAGGACTAGAGTAGGCTAGCTTAAGTGGCTCGATCATGGTTCAGTGATCATGGCTCACAAGGGTGCAACCCCGGGCTCAGGATTGGTCGAGATGGCACTTGTTTGAGGTGAATGATTTATGGTATATGTGATGTTGGGACTAATGGTTTGGGCTTGGTTTTGGGTCGCTTATGTGATTTGGCCTTCCTTGCTTCAGACTAAATGAAACGCTGTGTTTTGAGGTTTCGTCTGACGATCTGACAAGCTATATAACTCTTCGAGTTAGGGTTAGCTTGTCATTCATCATCTTCGCCGCTTCCACGATTACAGAGAGAAAGTTCGAGAGCTAGGGTTCTTGTTGTTTGATCGCAGTGATTCTCACGGTGGAAGTTGAGTCCTCCGGTGGTGGCCTTCAGAGATTCATTCAGCGTTCTTCGTAGCTTCTTCCTTGAAGCTGTTCTTGCCTTGAAAGGGGGCTAAATCTCTTTCTTTACCTTCGTCCTAGCTTCTTCTCTGTAATAGCTTGCTTAGGTTTAGCTTACTCGTCTTGCTTGGTGTCTTTGTAACCATTGTTGAACCTTTCTGATCTAGTGCATTATTCGGGATGAGTCTCCCCACTGAGACTTCGCAGATGTAGGGAAACCGAACTGCGTGACCAAGTCTTGTGTCCATTGTTCTCATTTTGTTATTTACTTTTCTCGAATCGATTGCACTAGAGATCGATCGGATCTGGTTATTAAGATAGAACCAAGATTCTACAAAGTGGTATCAGAGCCAGGTTCTCTGAAATTACTTGTATTTCAGAGAACCTGGCTCTGATACCACTTTGTAGAATCTAAGGTTGCCATCTCTGGTGTTAATTAGTAGTTCTAAGGTTGCCATCTCTGGTGTTAAACATGATTTAAAAACTCACTTTGACATGAAGGACCTTGGTCCTGCCCAGAAGATTTTGGGAGTGACTATCACTCGAGATAGAACTAAGAAGACTATGCATTTATCTCAGACTGATTATTTACTTAAAGTCTTAGATAGGTTTGCCATGAAAGACTCCAAAACAACCTCCATCCCATTAGGAGGTCATTTGGATCTCTCTGGAACTCATTGTCCTGTTTCTGAATCTGACAAAAAGAAAATGGAAAATGTTCCTTATGATGTGGCTGTTGGTTCTTTAATGTATGCAATGCTCTGTACTAGACCTGACTTAGCTTATGCTGTGAGTGTTATGAGTAGATATATGTCTAACCCTGGTGATAGGCACTGGCAAGGTATGAAATATATGCTAAGGTACATCTCTGGCACTCATAAACTTGGTCTAATGTATTATGAGTTTGCTCCTAGGACTGAGGTCCAAGGATTTGTTGATTCTGACTTTGCTAGTAATAAGGATACACGTAAGTCTACTACTGGATTCTTTTATACTTGGGCTGGTAATTGTATATCCTGGAAATCTCAGCAACAGCCTATTGTTGCTCTGTCTTCTACTGAGGCAGAGTACATTGCTGCTACTGAGGCTTGTAAGGAGGCAATTTGGTTGACAGGTATATTACATGAGATAGATGGTAAGACTTATACACCTATCCTTAATATGGACAGTCAGAGTGCACTGTTTCTTTGTAAAGATCCAGTGTACCATGAAAGAACTAAACACATAGATGTTAGATACCACTTTATTAGGGATAAAGTGGAGAATGGTGACATTGTTGTTCAGAAGATAAAAGGTGAACTTAATCCTGCAGATTTTGGGACTAAAGTTGTTCCTACTAACAAGTTTGTTTTTTGCAGGGAAGCTCTTCACATCAATGATGAAACGTGAGATGTGAGAGTGAGTCAATGATGGATGGGAACTCATCTCTTGAAGTGATGCTCTAGGTTCAGATAGTTAGAGTATTATGTATGGATTAGGAGGTCATATGTAAATGTGTAATCCATATCTGTATGTATATTCTATGGTTCGACAATAGGTCAAGCAAGCACCGAGCTAGGACTAGAGTAGGCTAGCTTAAGTGGCTCGATCATGGTTCAGTGATCATGGCTCACAAGGGTGCAACCCCGGGCTCAGGCTTGGTCGAGATGGCACTTGTTTGAGGTGAATGATTTCTGGTATCTGTGATGTTGGGCCTAATGGTTTGGGCTTGGTTTTGGGCCGCTTCTGTGATTTGGCCTTCCTTGCTTCAGACTAAATGAAACGCTGTGTTTTGAGGTTTCGTCTGACGATATGACAAGCTATATAACTCTTCGAGTTAGGGTTAGCTTGTCATTCATCATGTTCGCCGTTTCCACGATTACAGAGAGAAAGTTTGAGAGCTAGGGTTCTTGGTTGTTTGATCGCAGTGATTCTCACGGTGGAAGTTGATTCCTCCGGTGGTGGCCTTCAGAGATTCATTTGGCGTTCTTCGTAGCTTCTTCCTTGAAGTTGTTCTTGCCTTGAAAGGGGGCTAAATCGCTTTCTTTACCTTCGTCCTAGCTTCTTCTCTGTAATAGCTTGCTTAGGTTTAACTTACTCGTCTTGCTTGGTGTCTTTGTAACCATTGTTGAACATTTCTGATCTAGTGCATTATTCGGGATGAGTCTCCCCACTCAGACTTCGCAGATGTAGGGAAACCGAACTGCGTGACCAAGTCTTGTGTCCATTGTTCTCATTTTGTTATTTACTTTTCTCGAATCGATTGCACTAGAGATCGATCGGATCTGGTTATTAAGATAGAACCAAGATTCTACAAAGTGGTATCAGAGCCAGGTTCTCTGAAATTACTTGTATTTCAGAGAACCTGGCTCTGATACCAGTTTGTAGAATCTAAGGTTGCCATCTCTGGTGTTAATTAGTAGTTCTAAGGTTGCCATCTCTGGTGTTAAACATGATTTAAAAACTCACTTTGACATGAAGGACCTTGGTCCTGCCCAGAAGATTTTGGGAGTGACTATCACTCGAGATAGAACTAAGAAGACTATGCATTTATCTCAGACTGATTATTTACTTAAAGTCTTAGATAGGTTTGCCATGAAAGACTCCAAAACAACCTCCATCCCATTAGGAGGTCATTTGGATCTCTCTGGAACTCATTGTCCTATTTCTGAATCTGACAAAAAGAAAATGGAAAATGTTCCTTATGATGTGGCTGTTGGTTCTTTAATGTATGCAATGCTCTGTACTAGACCTGACTTAGCTTATGCTGTGAGTGTTATGAGTAGATATATGTCTAACCCTGGTGATAGGCACTGGCAAGGTATGAAATATATGCTAAGGTACATCTCTGGCACTCATAAACTTGGTCTAATGTATTATGAGTTTGCTCCTAGGACTGAGGTCCAAGGATATGTTGATTCTGACTTTGCTAGTAATAAGGATACACGTAAGTATACTACTGGATTCTTTTATACTTGGGCTGGTAATTGTATATCCTGGAAATCTCAGCAACAGCCTATTGTTGCTCTGTCTTCTACTGAGGCAGAGTACATTGCTGCTACTGAGGCTTGTAAGGAGGCAATTTGGTTGACAGGTATATTACATGAGATAGATGGTAAGACTTATACACCTATCCTTAATATGGACAGTCAGAGTGCACTGTTTCTTTGTAAAGATCCAGTGTACCATGAAAGAACTAAACACATAGATGTTAGATACCACTTTATTAGGGATAAAGTGGAGAATGGTGACATTGTTGTTCAGAAGATAAAAGGTGAACTTAATCCTGCAGATTTTGGGACTAAAGTTGTTCCTACTAACAAGTTTGTTTTTTGCAGGGAAGCTCTTCACATCAATGATGAAACGTGAGATGTGAGAGTGAGTCAATGATGGATGGGAACTCATCTCTTGAAGTGATGCTCTAGGTTCAGATAGTTAGAGTATTATGTATGGATTAGGAGGTCATATGTAAATGTGTAATCCATATCTGTATGTATATTCTATGGTTCGACAATAGGTCAAGCAAGCACCGAGCTAGGACTAGAGTAGGCTAGCTTAAGTGGCTCGATCATGGTTCAGTGATCATGGCTCACAAGGGTGCAACCCCGGGCTCAGGCTTGGTCGAGATGGCACTTGTTTGAGGTGAATGATTTCTGGTATCTGTGATGTTGGGCCTAATGGTTTGGGCTTGGTTTTGGGCCGCTTCTGTGATTTGGCCTTCCTTGCTTCAGACTAAATGAAACGCTGTGTTTTGAGGTTTCGTCTGACGATATGACAAGCTATATAACTCTTCGAGTTAGGGTTAGCTTGTCATTCATCATGTTCGCCGTTTCCACGATTACAGAGAGAAAGTTCGAGAGCTAGGGTTCTTGGTTGTTTGATCGCAGTGATTCTCACGGTGGAAGTTGATTCCTCCGGTGGTGGCCTTCAGAGATTCATTTGGCGTTCTTCGTAGCTTCTTCCTTGAAGTTGTTCTTGCCTTGAAAGGGGGCTGAATCGCTTTCTTTACCTTCGTCCTAGCTTCTTCTCTGTAATAGCTTGCTTAGGTTTAGCTTACTCGTCTTGCTTGGTGTCTTTGTAACCATTGTTGAACATTTCTGATCTAGTGCATTATTCGGGATGAGTCTCCCCACTCAGACTTCGCAGATGTAGGGAAACCGAACTGCGTGACCAAGTCTTGTGTCCATTGTTCTCATTTTGTTATTTACTTTTCTCGAATCGATTGCACTAGAGATCGATCGGATCTGGTTATTAAGATAGAACCAAGATTCTACAAAGTGGTATCAGAGCCAGGTTCTCTGAAATTACTTGTATTTCTTCCGCTGTGTGATTTTTGTGCTTTCTTGTTACTTGACATTTAGGTCAAGCAAGATTTGCTGCCTTAGGGCTGCTTTTCTGTGAAATTCTTGATTGTTATTCTTGAACTCACAGAAACCCTAAGTTGTTACCTCTTTGATTTCTTTCTCCAGATTCTAACAAGGTGTGTTCACTTGCTTAGGGGCTAAGATGACAGACTCAGTGAGACTGAAGCCCTATGATGGTCAAAGTGACTTTGCCATGTGGAAGGTCAAGATGAAGGCTATCTTGATAAGGGAAAAGTGCTACAAGGCTGTATCTGAGGAGTGTCCATTGGGGATCACCAACTCATAAATGAAGGATATGCAAGATCTTGCTCATTCTGAGATCACCTTAAGGTTAACTGACGACATAGCTCGTCAGGTGGTAAGCTTTACTCAACCTAAGGCTCTCTGGAATGCATTGGAATCCATTTTCTTGACTAAGTCCTTACCTAGTAGAATTTCTCTGTTGTGCAAGTTGTTTACATATAAAATGGAAACCACCTTGACTGTTCAGGAAAATCTTGATAATTTCCTAAAAATGACACAGGATCTTAAGAGATGTGATGATGAAATTAAAGAAACCCACCAGGCTGTTTTGTTGCTTAATTCCTTACCTAGTCAATTTGAGACTCTAAAAGATGTGATCCAATATGGTAGAGATGAACTTAGCCTGACTAAGATCACTGAGGCTATTATCCAGAAAAATGAGTCCTTGAAAGTCTTCAAGATTAGAAATGGCTCTAAAACTGAGACAAAGAGTGACACTAAGAATGAAGTTATGATGGCTAAGGGAATTTTTAAGAACAAAAAGGGTTATAAGCCTAAGAGTAATAACACCAACCCTCATGATAAAGATATGTCCAAAGTGAATTGTTATTACTGTGAAAAATTAGGGCACTATGCCTCTGATTGTCATAAGAAGAAAAGAGATGAGAAGAACAAAGATAAGAGTGAAAAAGATCAGAATTACTCTAATGTTTGTGAACAATGCCCTCAGTATAACAATGAACTCCTTGTAGTTAGTCCCTCTACTGATTGCTACTCCTGGATCCTAGATTCTGGATGCACTATGCATGCCACCCCCTATAAGAAATTCTTTAAGACTTTAACTGAATGTGATGGAGGTGAAGTGATGCTTGGAGATCACACCTCTTTAGCTATTAAAGGAATAGGGAGTGTTGCTTTAAAAATGCATGATGACAAGATTAGAACTCTGTCTAATGTAAGATGGGTACCTGAACTTAGGAGAAATTTGTTGTCTGAATCTGTCTTTGATGATTTGAATTGTCACATTATTACTCACAATGGTATAAGGGAAGTGATTAGAAATAACACTGTCCTTATAAGGAGCGTTAAGAAAGGAGGATTGTACTATGTTACAGCTTCTCCTGAACTTAATGTCTCTATAGGAGTTAATAAAAATGATAATCTGGATCTTACTAAGAAGTGGCATGCTAAACTTGGACACTTAGGCAACCTTGGCCTTAACAAGTTGTATGTGAATGGTATGATTGACTTTAAACCCTATTACTTGAATTTATGTGAAAACTGTGTGCTTGGTAAGAAAACTACCCACAGCTTTGGCAAGTCAACCTATACTGCTAGCAATCCCCTACAGTATGTTCATTCAGATCTCTGGGGGCCTGCTCAAGTTGATACTATTGGAGGAAGAAGATACTTTCTTTCTCTAATAGATCATTACTCAAGAAAAGTATGGGTATACTTGCTGAAAACTAAGGATGAGACTTTTGAAAACTTTAAGTCTTGAAAAGTGTTAGTTGAAAGTCAAACCAACCATAAACTGAAGTGTCTAAAAACTGACAATGGCTTAGAATTTTGTAATAACTTGTTTGATACATATTGCAAAGAAAATGGTATTAAGAGACATTTGACTGTACCTGGAACCCCTCAGCAGAATGGTACAACTGAGAGAATGAATAGAACCTTGTTAGAAAGAGCTAGGTGTATGCTTTTTTACTTCTGGAATGAAGAGTAGCCTATGGGGAGAAGCTGTATTGACTGCAGCCTATCTCATTAATAGGAGCCCTTCTTCCACAATAGGATTTAAAACCCCTCAAGAAATGTGGACTGGAAATAAGCCTAACATAACTCACTTGAAACCTTTTGGTTGCACTGCCTATGCTCAAGCATCACAAGGCAAGCTGCAACCTAGAGCACTCAAGTGTATCATGCTAGGCTATCCTGATGGGGTAAAAGACTATAAACTCCTTCTCATACAACCTGGAGGTTACAAAGTAATAACCTCTAGGTCTGTGACTTTCAATGAGGAGGACTATTACTTTAAGTCAAAATTAATTGCTTCTACTGAGCCTACAGGTACAAGTGCTAGTACAAACATCTCAAATGGAGTCTTCTATGATGTGAATCAAGAGGAGGCCTATGGATAAGAGGATATGGAGGTTGAAGATCCTCCAAGTGTCCAGCAAAGTGAAGCTGGCACCTCTTCTGAGCACCAAGAGTACCCAGAAGAACCTCTAGGTGGCTCGAGCAACCATGAAGTACAACAACCTTACCAATCAGGTGGGGCAGGTAACACTGAAAACTCACAAAATTTTCACAATGTACAGTCTGCTAATAATGAACTGTTGGGTGAAAATCTCTCTCATCCTCTCTCTGATTATCAACTTGTTAGAGATAGGGCTCCTAGGACTAGAATTCCTAATAGGAGATATGATGTGAATTTTGTTGGGTGTTTTCCTAAGATTGTTGAGTTTGCTTTCACTGTTGCTGAAGTGATCAAATTTACTACTCCTGAAACCTATGAACAAGCTGCTAATAGTAAACAAGCTAATGAGTGGATAACTGCTATGAATGAGGAAATACAATCCATGCATGCTAATCAAACATGGAAATTAGTTCCTAAACCAGATAAGGCTAGGACTATTGACTGTAAATGGATCTTGAAAATTAAAGAGGGCACAACTTTGCATGATCCACCTAGACTTAAAGCTAGACTGGTTGCAAAAGGATTTACTCAAAAAGAAGGAGTAGATTATAATGAAATATTTTCCCCAGTTGTGAAGTATAAAACCATGAGACTCCTCTTAGCTATGACCACTGTTTATGACTGGGAACTTGAACAAATGGATGTAAAAACTGCTTTTTTACATGGAGACCTAACTGAGACTATTTACATGAGACAACCACAGGGCTTTGTTAGTAATACAAACCCTGATCATGTCTGCTTACTGAATAAATCCATTTATGGACTTAAGCAATCTCCTAGACAATGGAATAGGAAATTTGACTCCTATATGATATCTCTAGGGTTCTCTAGAAGCTTGTATGACACTTGTTTGTACTATAAAAATGTGCAGTCTAAGGCTCCCTTGTATGTTTTGTTGTATGTAGATGATATCTTGTTAATTAGTAGTTCTAAGGTTGCCATCTCTGGTGTTAAACATGATTTAAAAACTCACTTTGACATGAAGGACCTTGGTCCTGCCCAGAAGATTTTGGGAGTGACTATCACTCGAGATAGAACTAAGAAGACTATGCATTTATCTCAGACTGATTATTTACTTAAAGTCTTAGATAGGTTTGCCATGAAAGACTCCAAAACAACCTCCATCCCATTAGGAGGTCATTTGGATCTCTCTGGAACTCATTGTCCTGTTTCTGAATCTGACAAAAAGAAAATGGAAAATGTTCCTTATGATGTGGCTGTTGGTTCTTTAATGTATGCAATGCTCTGTACTAGACCTGACTTAGCTTATGTTGTGAGTGTTATGAGTAGATATATGTCTAACCCTGGTGATAGGCACTGGCAAGGTATGAAATATATGCTAAGGTACATCTCTGGCACTCATAAACTTGGTCTAATGTATTATGAGTTTGCTCCTAGGACTGAGGTCCAAGGATATGTTGATTCTGACTTTGCTAGTAATAAGGATACACGTAAGTATACTACTGGATTCTTTTATACTTGGGCTGGTAATTGTATATCCTGGAAATCTCAGCAACAGCCTATTGTTGCTCTGTCTTCTACTGAGGCAGAGTACATTGCTGCTACTGAGGCTTGTAAGGAGGCAATTTGGTTGACAGGTATATTACATGAGATAGATGGTAAGACTTATACACCTATCCTTAATATGGACAGTCAGAGTGCACTGTTTCTTTGTAAAGATCCAGTGTACCATGCAAGAACTAAACACATAGATGTTAGATACCACTTTATTAGGGATAAAGTGGAGAATGGTGACATTGTTGTTCAGAAGATAAAAGGTGAACTTAATCCTGCAGATTTTGGGACTAAAGTTGTTCCTACTAACAAGTTTGTTTTTTGCAGGGAAGCTCTTCACATCAATGATGAAACATGAGATGTGAGAGTGAGTCAATGATGGATGGGAACTCATCTCTTGAAGTGATGCTCTAGGTTCAGATAGTTAGAGTATTATGTATGGATTAGGAGGTCATATGTAAATGTGTAATCCATATCTGTATGTATATTCTATGGTTCGACAATAGGTCAAGCAAGCACCGAGCTAGGACTAGAGTAGGCTAGCTTAAGTGGCTCGATCATGGTTCAGTGATCATGGCTCACAAGGGTGCAACCCCGGGCTCAGGCTTGGTCGAGATGGCACTTGTTTGAGGTGAATGATTTCTGGTATCTGTGATGTTGGGCCTAATGGTTTGGGCTTGGTTTTGGGCCGCTTCTGTGATTTGGCCTTCCTTGCTTCAGACTAAATGAAACGCTGTGTTTTGAGGTTTCGTCTGACGATATGACAAGCTATATAACTCTTCGAGTTAGGGTTAGCTTGTCATTCATCATGTTCGCCGTTTCCACGGTTACAGAGAGAAAGTTTGAGAGCTAGGGTTCTTGGTTGTTTGATCGCAGTGATTCTCACGGTGGAAGTTGATTCCTCCGGTGGTGGCCTTCAGAGATTCATTTGGCGTTCTTCGTAGCTTCTTCCTTGAAGTTGTTCTTGCCTTGAAAGGGGGCTAAATCGCTTTCTTTACCTTCGTCCTAGCTTCTTCTCTGTAATAGCTTGCTTAGGTTTAACTTACTCGTCTTGCTTGGTGTCTTTGTAACCATTGTTGAACATTTCTGATCTAGTGCATTATTCGGGATGAGTCTCCCCACTCAGACTTCGCAGATGTAGGGAAACCGAACTGCGTGACCAAGTCTTGTGTCCATTGTTCTCATTTTGTTATTTACTTTTCTCGAATCGATTGCACTAGAGATCGATCGGATCTGGTTATTAAGATAGAACCAAGATTCTACAAAGTGGTATCAGAGCCAGGTTCTCTGAAATTACTTGTATTTCAGAGAACCTGGCTCTGATACCAGTTTGTAGAATCTAAGGTTGCCATCTCTGGTGTTAATTAGTAGTTCTAAGGTTGCCATCTCTGGTGTTAAACATGATTTAAAAACTCACTTTGACATGAAGGACCTTGGTCCTGCCCAGAAGATTTTGGGAGTGACTATCACTCGAGATAGAACTAAGAAGACTATGCATTTATCTCAGACTGATTATTTACTTAAAGTCTTAGATAGGTTTGCCATGAAAGACTCCAAAACAACCTCCATCCCATTAGGAGGTCATTTGGATCTCTCTGGAACTCATTGTCCTATTTCTGAATCTGACAAAAAGAAAATGGAAAATGTTCCTTATGATGTGGCTGTTGGTTCTTTAATGTATGCAATGCTCTGTACTAGACCTGACTTAGCTTATGCTGTGAGTGTTATGAGTAGATATATGTCTAACCCTGGTGATAGGCACTGGCAAGGTATGAAATATATGCTAAGGTACATCTCTGGCACTCATAAACTTGGTCTAATGTATTATGAGTTTGCTCCTAGGACTGAGGTCCAAGGATATGTTGATTCTGACTTTGCTAGTAATAAGGATACACGTAAGTCTACTACTGGATTCTTTTATACTTGGGCTGGTAATTGTATATCCTGGAAATCTCAGCAACAGCCTATTGTTGCTCTGTCTTCTACTGAGGCAGAGTACATTGCTGCTACTGAGGCTTGTAAGGAGGCAATTTGGTTGACAGGTATATTACATGAGATAGATGGTAAGACTTATACACCTATCCTTAATATGGACAGTCAGAGTGCACTGTTTCTTTGTAAAGATCCAGTGTACCATGAAAGAACTAAACACATAGATGTTAGATACCACTTTATTAGGGATAAAGTGGAGAATGGTGACATTGTTGTTCAGAAGATAAAAGGTGAACTTAATCCTGCAGATTTTGGGACTAAAGTTGTTCCTACTAACAAGTTTGTTTTTTGCAGGGAAGCTCTTCACATCAATGATGAAACGTGAGAGTGAGTCAATGATGGATGGGAACTCATCTCTTGAAGTGATGCTCTAGGTTCAGATAGTTAGAGTATTATGTATGGATTAGGAGGTCATATGTAAATGTGTAATCCATATCTGTATGTATATTCTATGGTTCGACAATAGGTCAAGCAAGCACCGAGCTAGGACTAGAGTAGGCTAGCTTAAGTGGCTCGATCATGGTTCAGTGATCATGGCTCACAAGGGTGCAACCCCGGGCTCAGGCTTGGTCGAGATGGCACTTGTTTGAGGTGAATGATTTCTGGTATCTGTGATGTTGGGCCTAATGGTTTGGGCTTGGTTTTGGGCCGCTTCTGTGATTTGGCCTTCCTTGCTTCAGACTAAATGAAACGCTGTGTTTTGAGGTTTCGTCTGACGATATGACAAGCTATATAACTCTTCGAGTTAGGGTTAGCTTGTCATTCATCATGTTCGCCGTTTCCACGATTACAGAGAGAAAGTTCGAGAGCTAGGGTTCTTGGTTGTTTGATCGCAGTGATTCTCACGGTGGAAGTTGATTCCTCCGGTGGTGGCCTTCAGAGATTCATTTGGCGTTCTTCGTAGCTTCTTCCTTGAAGTTGTTCTTGCCTTGAAAGGGGGCTGAATCGCTTTCTTTACCTTCGTCCTAGCTTCTTCTCTGTAATAGCTTGCTTAGGTTTAGCTTACTCGTCTTGCTTGGTGTCTTTGTAACCATTGTTGAACATTTCTGATCTAGTGCATTATTCGGGATGAGTCTCCCCACTCAGACTTCGCAGATGTAGGGAAACCGAACTGCGTGACCAAGTCTTGTGTCCATTGTTCTCATTTTGTTATTTACTTTTCTCGAATCGATTGCACTACAGATCGATCGGATCTGGTTATTAAGATAGAACCAAGATTCTACAAAGTGGTATCAGAGCCAGGTTCTCTGAAATTACTTGTATTTCTTCCGCTGTGTGATTTTTGTGCTTTCTTGTTACTTGACATTTAGGTCAAGCAAGATTTGCTGCCTTAGGGCTGCTTTTCTGTGAAATTCTTGATTGTTATTCTTGAACTCACAGAAACCCTAAGTTGTTACCTCTTTGATTTCTTTCTCCAGATTCTAACAAGGTGTGTTCACTTGCTTAGGGGCTAAGATGACAGACTCAGTGAGACTGAAGCCCTATGATGGTCAAAGTGACTTTGCCATGTGGAAGGTCAAGATGAAGGCTATCTTGATAAGGGAAAAGTGCTACAAGGCTGTATCTGAGGAGTGTCCATTGGGGATCACCAACTCATAAATGAAGGATATGCAAGATCTTGCTCATTCTGAGATCACCTTAAGGTTAACTGACGACATAGCTCGTCAGGTGGTAAGCTTTACTCAACCTAAGGCTCTCTGGAATGCATTGGAATCCATTTTCTTGACTAAGTCCTTACCTAGTAGAATTTCTCTGTTGTGCAAGTTGTTTACATATAAAATGGAAACCACCTTGACTGTTCAGGAAAATCTTGATAATTTCCTAAAAATGACACAGGATCTTAAGAGATGTGATGATGAAATTAAAGAAACCCACCAGGCTGTTTTGTTGCTTAATTCCTTACCTAGTCAATTTGAGACTCTAAAAGATGTGATCCAATATGGTAGAGATGAACTTAGCCTGACTAAGATCACTGAGGCTATTATCCAGAAAAATGAGTCCTTGAAAGTCTTCAAGATTAGAAATGGCTCTAAAACTGAGACAAAGAGTGACACTAAGAATGAAGTTATGATGGCTAAGGGAATTTTTAAGAACAAAAAGGGTTATAAGCCTAAGAGTAATAACACCAACCCTCATGATAAAGATATGTCCAAAGTGAATTGTTATTACTGTGAAAAATTAGGGCACTATGCCTCTGATTGTCATAAGAAGAAAAGAGATGAGAAGAACAAAGATAAGAGTGAAAAAGATCAGAATTACTCTAATGTTTGTGAACAATGCCCTCAGTATAACAATGAACTCCTTGTAGTTAGTCCCTCTACTGATTGCTACTCCTGGATCCTAGATTCTGGATGCACTATGCATGCCACCCCCTATAAGAAATTCTTTAAGACTTTAACTGAATGTGATGGAGGTGAAGTGATGCTTGGAGATCACACCTCTTTAGCTATTAAAGGAATAGGGAGTGTTGCTTTAAAAATGCATGATGACAAGATTAGAACTCTGTCTAATGTAAGATGGGTACCTGAACTTAGGAGAAATTTGTTGTCTGAATCTGTCTTTGATGATTTGAATTGTCACATTATTACTCACAATGGTATAAGGGAAGTGATTAGAAATAACACTGTCCTTATAAGGAGCGTTAAGAAAGGAGGATTGTACTATGTTACAGCTTCTCCTGAACTTAATGTCTCTATAGGAGTTAATAAAAATGATAATCTGGATCTTACTAAGAAGTGGCATGCTAAACTTGGACACTTAGGCAACCTTGGCCTTAACAAGTTGTATGTGAATGGTATGATTGACTTTAAACCCTATTACTTGAATTTCTGTGAAAACTGTGTGCTTGGTAAGAAAACTACCCACAGCTTTGGCAAGTCAACCTATACTGCTAGCAATCCCCTACAGTATGTTCATTCAGATCTCTGGGGGCCTGCTCAAGTTGATACTATTGGAGGAAGAAGATACTTTCTTTCTCTAATAGATCATTACTCAAGAAAAGTATGGGTATACTTGCTGAAAACTAAGGATGAGACTTTTGAAAACTTTAAGTCTTGAAAAGTGTTAGTTGAAAGTCAAACCAACCATAAACTGAAGTGTCTAAAAACTGACAATGGCTTAGAATTTTGTAATAACTTGTTTGATACATATTGCAAAGAAAATGGTATTAAGAGACATTTGACTGTACCTGGAACCCCTCAGCAGAATGGTACAACTGAGAGAATGAATAGAACCTTGTTAGAAAGAGCTAGGTGTATGCTTTTTTACTTCTGGAATGAAGAGTAGCCTATGGGGAGAAGCTGTATTGACTGCAGCCTATCTCATTAATAGGAGCCCTTCTTCCACAATAGGATTTAAAACCCCTCAAGAAATGTGGACTGGAAATAAGCCTAACATAACTCACTTGAAACCTTTTGGTTGCACTGCCTATGCTCAAGCATCACAAGGCAAGCTGCAACCTAGAGCACTCAAGTGTATCATGCTAGGCTATCCTGATGGGGTAAAAGACTATAAACTCCTTCTCATACAACCTGGAGGTTACAAAGTAATAACCTCTAGGTCTGTGACTTTCAATGAGGAGGACTATTACTTTAAGTCAAAATTAATTGCTTCTACTGAGCCTACAGGTACAAGTGCTAGTACAAACATCTCAAATGGAGTCTTCTATGATGTGAATCAAGAGGAGGCCTATGGATAAGAGGATATGGAGGTTGAAGATCCTCCAAGTGTCCAGCAAAGTGAAGCTGGCACCTCTTCTGAGCACCAAGAGTACCCAGAAGAACCTCTAGGTGGCTCGAGCAACCATGAAGTACAACAACCTTACCAATCAGGTGGGGCAGGTAACACTGAAAACTCACAAAATTTTCACAATGTACAGTCTGCTAATAATGAACTGTTGGGTGAAAATCTCTCTCATCCTCTCTCTGATTATCAACTTGTTAGAGATAGGGCTCCTAGGACTAGAATTCCTAATAGGAGATATGATGTGAATTTTGTTGGGTGTTTTCCTAAGATTGTTGAGTTTGCTTTCACTGTTGCTGAAGTGATCAAATTTACTACTCCTGAAACCTATGAACAAGCTGCTAATAGTAAACAAGCTAATGAGTGGATAACTGCTATGAATGAGGAAATACAATCCATGCATGCTAATCAAACATGGAAATTAGTTCCTAAACCAGATAAGGCTAGGACTATTGACTGTAAATGGATCTTGAAAATTAAAGAGGGCACAACTTTGCATGATCCACCTAGACTTAAAGCTAGACTGGTTGCAAAAGGATTTACTCAAAAAGAAGGAGTAGATTATAATGAAATATTTTCCCCAGTTGTGAAGTATAAAACCATGAGACTCCTCTTAGCTATGACCACTGTTTATGACTGGGAACTTGAACAAATGGATGTAAAAACTGCTTTTTTACATGGAGACCTAACTGAGACTATTTACATGAGACAACCACAGGGCTTTGTTAGTAATACAAACCCTGATCATGTCTGCTTACTGAATAAATCCATTTATGGACTTAAGCAATCTCCTAGACAATGGAATAGGAAATTTGACTCCTATATGATATCTCTAGGGTTCTCTAGAAGCTTGTATGACACTTGTTTGTACTATAAAAATGTGCAGTCTAAGGCTCCCTTGTATGTTTTGTTGTATGTAGATGATATCTTGTTAATTAGTAGTTCTAAGGTTGCCATCTCTGGTGTTAAACATGATTTAAAAACTCACTTTGACATGAAGGACCTTGGTCCTGCCCAGAAGATTTTGGGAGTGACTATCACTCGAGATAGAACTAAGAAGACTATGCATTTATCTCAGACTGATTATTTACTTAAAGTCTTAGATAGGTTTGCCATGAAAGACTCCAAAACAACCTCCATCCCATTAGGAGGTCATTTGGATCTCTCTGGAACTCATTGTCCTGTTTCTGAATCTGACAAAAAGAAAATGGAAAATGTTCCTTATGATGTGGCTGTTGGTTCTTTAATGTATGCAATGCTCTGTACTAGACCTGACTTAGCTTATGTTGTGAGTGTTATGAGTAGATATATGTCTAACCCTGGTGATAGGCACTGGCAAGGTATGAAATATATGCTAAGGTACATCTCTGGCACTCATAAACTTGGTCTAATGTATTATGAGTTTGCTCCTAGGACTGAGGTCCAAGGATATGTTGATTCTGACTTTGCTAGTAATAAGGATACACGTAAGTATACTACTGGATTCTTTTATACTTGGGCTGGTAATTGTATATCCTGGAAATCTCAGCAACAGCCTATTGTTGCTCTGTCTTCTACTGAGGCAGAGTACATTGCTGCTACTGAGGCTTGTAAGGAGGCAATTTGGTTGACAGGTATATTACATGAGATAGATGGTAAGACTTATACACCTATCCTTAATATGGACAGTCAGAGTGCACTGTTTCTTTGTAAAGATCCAGTGTACCATGCAAGAACTAAACACATAGATGTTAGATACCACTTTATTAGGGATAAAGTGGAGAATGGTGACATTGTTGTTCAGAAGATAAAAGGTGAACTTAATCCTGCAGATTTTGGGACTAAAGTTGTTCCTACTAACAAGTTTGTTTTTTGCAGGGAAGCTCTTCACATCAATGATGAAACGTGAGATGTGAGAGTGAGTCAATGATGGATGGGAACTCATCTCTTGAAGTGATGCTCTAGGTTCAGATAGTTAGAGTATTATGTATGGATTAGGAGGTCATATGTAAATGTGTAATCCATATCTGTATGTATATTCTATGGTTCGACAATAGGTCAAGCAAGCACCGAGCTAGGACTAGAGTAGGCTAGCTTAAGTGGCTCGATCATGGTTCAGTGATCATGGCTCACAAGGGTGCAACCCCGGGCTCAGGCTTGGTCGAGATGGCACTTGTTTGAGGTGAATGATTTCTGGTATCTGTGATGTTGGGCCTAATGGTTTGGGCTTGGTTTTGGGCCGCTTCTGTGATTTGGCCTTCCTTGCTTCAGACTAAATGAAACGCTGTGTTTTGAGGTTTCGTCTGACGATATGACAAGCTATATAACTCTTCGAGTTAGGGTTAGCTTGCCATTCATCATGTTCGCCGTTTCCACGATTACAGAGAGAAAGTTCGAGAGCTAGGGTTCTTGGTTGTTTGATCGCAGTGATTCTCACGGTGGAAGTTGATTCCTCCGGTGGTGGCCTTCAGAGATTCATTTGGCGTTCTTCGTAGCTTCTTCCTTGAAGTTGTTCTTGCCTTGAAAGGGGGCTGAATCGCTTTCTTTACCTTCGTCCTAGCTTCTTCTCTGTAATAGCTTGCTTAGGTTTAGCTTACTCGTCTTGCTTGGTGTCTTTGTAACCATTGTTGAACATTTCTGATCTAGTGCATTATTCGGGATGAGTCTCCCCACTCAGACTTCGCAGATGTAGGGAAACCGAACTGCGTGACCAAGTCTTGTGTCCATTGTTCTCATTTTGTTATTTACTTTTCTCGAATCGATTGCACTACAGATCGATCGGATCTGGTTATTAAGATAGAACCAAGATTCTACATTCATTCTACTTTCAAACATAACACATCTTTAGTTTTTCCAGTTTTACTTGTTCCTTTAGATTCCAAGAAGTCTTATCTTTTGTGGCATGTAAGATTTAGACATATGTCATATTACAAACTGAAAACCATGTCTTTAGTTCCATAATTTAATAAAGATATTGTGGTTGATGTTTGTGATGGGTGTGCTAAAGCAAGACATCAGAGACTTCCTTTTCAAAGTAGCACTATTACAACAATCTGAAATTTGAGATTTTGTTCGTGGTGGAACCTCGAACCAACTTCCATACTAGGAAAGGAAGCCTTCTCTGTTTGAATGTGAAATTTGTCGAGGACGATGACGGTAGAGGATGGTTTCTCCCTAGCGATTGCAGATATGCCCGTTTGCTCTAACATGAGCTCTCTAGAGGTTGTTTTCGAGGACGATTTTCCAGCGAAGCATCCGCGATAACCTTTCAAACATCAAATCTTGCCTTCGTTTCAGTCCGAGCATGGTTTCGAGATGCCCCATCCACATGCTCATTTTGGATCTGCACGCCTAGGGAATAATTGCAGCAAGGTCGATGGAGTCGGGCATATCCTTTCCATTCATGGACGGCTGTGGCGAGGTTGACGGAGTTTGGAGGATGAAGATAAAGCCTCTGCTGTATGTTTCCTCTTTGAAGAAGTTTGGATCGAGGATTAAGCCGAACATCTGAAATGGTGAAGGAGTGTAGGGATTTTGTACTGTTTTTTGTGGGATTTGAGTTTGCATTGATCCAACGTCGTTAAATGTCGATACGTGTGATTGGTTAGGCTTTTTGGTGGTCATTGATTAAGTTGATCGAAGGACTGAAAAATGGGTATGATTTTTTTGTTTTACTAATATGATATTTATGTCCATGCGCACAAAATTATGTACGCCTCAAAAAGTCAGAGATTTTTTAGGCGAGCAATATCATGTACATGTACGCCTCAACAGACATACACAAAATTATTACATCCCAAAAAGTCAGTGTACATTATATTGTTCGTCTTAAAAGGCCTGAGTTGTTCGGGCAATGTATGTCTTAACAAAGAAGTTACAAAAGTTTTTTTTTTCCTACTAGTGTGTCCAAAATAACATGAAAATTTGTAGGAAAATGAAAAAACAAAAGCTTAAGAGCTCGGTGTTGTCCTTGACGTAAATAATTGGACGCTTTAATCCCTATTCATAATTACATAATACGACTATACAAGACTAACAAGTGGGTGAGATAAATCAATTTTTCTATAAAAGGAAATTGGTAGCAACTAGCAAGGACACAATCAGATTCAAAGATACACGAGGCTAACATAATTCTGATGCAATCTAAAATCTGCACTGATTAATACCTTTGAGCTCCACCATCAGGACACTGCATATGCCCACAACAAAGAAAAATATATCATCAAACACTCTCATCACGATAATCAAAGCATCTCTTCAAAACATGTCGTTGCATTTGTTCGATCGATCGAGCTTATGCTATCAATAAAAAAACGCTTTAAAATTTAAGGATACATACTCCCTTTGTTTTGAATTAAGTGTCGTTTTAAGATTATGCACACATATTAATATTGCCTCTTCTTTATACCTTTTTACCCTTATTTTTAATCATCAGCTTCTGGGATCTCTTGGATACACGAGCTTCTATTTTGCATGGGTAAGTAAGAAATGATAATGAAGTTTTGAAAGAGTGGCCCCCCACAACATTTCTTCAAACTGATCCTTCGTCAGAGACCCTTCGTCTTCTAAACTCTTACCCATGCCGACAGCTCCTCCATTTTGCATCAAAAAAATTCATTTTTGGAGGGATTAATTTTGAGATTAAAATTTGGAATTTGGAGCCAAAACGAAATTATAGAGAACTAATTAAAATTATAAATACAAACAACTGCTTTAATCGTTCATGACTAACAAGCGGAAATATACCCTTGTACGTTGGGGGCTATACAAGCGGCATCCCGACACTTGATTTGAATGAAGCGCTCGACGGTGAAGCACATGAAACCGAGGCTAATATTGCTGGTAAGTTTCTTCATACTGTATAATTTAATCGAATTTAACTACACTCAACAATATTTTCATATCTATTCACAATCTTTTTATAATTAAATAGATTTACAAGTGGATTCGGAGGATGATGAAGAAACATCGTCGCTCGTTGAAGCGTATAGTAGCATCCCAACTCTTGATTTGAATGAGCCATATATAGAGGAAGAATATCAACCCGAGGAAGAACATCGACCCGACGAAGAACATCGACCCGAGGAAGAACATCGACCCGACGTCGCTCGTTGTGCTAAAGGTTTGTTCTAAAACAAAAAAAGGACAATCCAGAAGCACTAACACTGAGTAGTTTTACGTTAATTTGAAAACATGCTTCTGAAAAAAAAGACAATCCAGAAGAATAAACCTTTTATAAATAGAGTAGATTATAACTACATCATATATTAGCATTAACGTTAAGTAGTTTTACGTTAATATATGTGTAATTGGATTGTAACTTTTTTTTATATAAATACACATATGCATGCTATGCTAAACATGCTTTTGTATGTTAAGGTGAAGGCCAATCCAGAAGCACTAGGTTGATGACGGATGAAGACCGACAACGCATATATGAAGCTTTGTTGTGGAGAAGTGTTAACGGGAATTTAAAGCGCACTACAACGAATGAAGTAGCTTCTTTGTTCTCGGTTTCATTACGTAGTGTTCAACAGATAGGGAGTCGAGCAAAAAAAAAACCTGCATGGCAGTGTTGTTGATCTATCTCAGAGGAGAACGAAATATTGTGGTCGAAAGAGAGTTCAAATCGACTTTAACCGTATTCGTGATATTCCGCTGAGTCGAAGAACAACATTGAGATCTCTTGCTCAAGCTTTAATGTGAGCCCTTCCACTCTACTTTCACGCTTGAGGGAAGGTCATCTTCGTTGTCACTCAAAAGCGATCAAGCCTCATTTGAAAGAGGAGCATAAATAGAGAAGTGGGGACAATGGAAACCAAACCAATCACATCTGTCACGAAAGAAATCATACGGACATTTTTTATCGAAAAAGTTATTCCAAGGATACAAGAAAAGTGGCCAAGAGAGGATGTGGGAAATACAATTATCATTCAACAAGATAATGCAAGAACACATGTCCAACCAGACGACGAGGCATTTCGAAGGGCCGCTTCACAAAATGGGTTTGATATTAGATTGTGTTGTCAACCAACAAATTCTCCAGACATGAATGTTTTGGATCTTGGATTTTTCAATGCTATTCAATCGTCGCAGCATAAGGAGTATACAAGCACATTAGATCAACTAATTGGAGCCGTTCAAAGGGCCTTTGATGCGTACCCTACGCAAAGGATCAACCACATCTTCTTGACTTTACAGTTATGTATGCGGGAAACTATGAAAGTACTAGGGTCGAACCATTATAAAATTCCTTATATAAACAAGTTAGGGTTGGAAAGAAGTGGTCGTCTTCCGACCCAAATCACTTGTGATTATGCCTTGGTAGAAATGTCATGAATGTATTAGGAAGAAGGCATTTATTGTAATAGTTAGTATGAAAACTTCTTGTTTTGCTCCCATCTTTGCAAACTTCATGAAATGGTATATGTAGTGAACGATCAAGTTAGTATGAAAACTTCTTGTTTGGCATGTGCAATATGGTTCTTTGCTTAAGTGCATTTACTGCTGTGATTCAATACTAAATACACGGTAGAAGTCATATATGGAATTATACTTCAGTAAATAATGAAAACAATATATAATCATAGCAATCAAACTACCTAAAAACTCTAACAAGAACAAATGACCTCAAAAATCAACAAAAAGCTATAAACCTTTAGGTAATTCTCCTTCACAACTAGTAGTTCAATAAATTTTTGGATTTGTAAATTACATATCCATCCAAATCACCATTGATATGTTGCACTTTGTATAGCGTAACTAGAGATTATTACATTATATTAGGAGTGATTCCATGTGAGTTTAGAGACATTTCTATGTTATGGATCATTGGAGTTATCATGAAGACTTAGAAGGTATTAAGTGAACAAGTGGAGTCAAGAAGAGTTGAAGACGCAGTTGAGGAAGCTACTTGAGCGAAACCGCGATAGCCATCCCATCTTGGCCATCCCTATGTCACAATAGAGGCTCGGATCGAGAATTGAAGCAGATGGCAATTGCCATCTAAATCCCGCGATCTCCATGTACCAGCGAGAAGCTACGGGTGGATTGCCATCTAAATCCCGCGATCTCCATCTAAATCCCGCGATCGCCAGGTGCCAGAATGCAGATTATCCAGATTTCCTTATTTCTCTTATTTTACTATTTTCGCTGGAAGACTTTTTTCCTTATTTTATTATTTCGTTTAAGATTATCTTTTACCATATTATTTTAGGGTTAGACTCTATTTAAGAACCCTAGTTCTTTCTATTGTTTAATCATCTTTTCCATCTACAACTCTTAGTCTTGCAACCATGAGCAGGAACTAATTCCATTGTTTTACGTAGCGGTTGAAGCCTTCAGTTATTAAGTTGTGATATTTATTACTCTTGTTCTTTTCCTTTGGGTTTGTATTGATTCTCTTGCTTTTATCCATATGATTTCTATTCAATTTTGCTAGTTGGTCACGAAGTTTGATTGATAGTTTTCTATTGCTAGACTAGGAATAGATGGTGGAATTCCTTGTCATAGTAGCACTCATATTTGCATGATCTGGTAGTTGATTTCTTATATGAATGAGAATTGATTGCATGTTAATACTTGACGGTTGTAAGTTATTGCATGCATCCTTATGATTCTTGTGCTCTTTGCTGCTATTTGATTTAACCTTGAGAGGTTTCCTTGGTTGTTGAATAGTAAGTATTATCAGGACCGGTTGACCTGCTGATATACTAAAGATTGGAATAGGAACATTCCCTAGGATTGATAAGAACTTGAGATAATCTATAATCAACTTGATTGATTGTTGTGTGGATACTTGCTAGGTGAAACCCCTTCGCATAATATTCTCACCAATCGTTTCTCTGCTTGATACTTGTTACTTGTGTGTCTTTATACAATCAAAACCCCCCTTTGGTTACTTGTTACTTGTTCGTTAGTTGATATTTCACTTAACTGCATTGATTTGGTGTTTTGATTCCCTTGGGTTCGACCTCTACTTACTTGCTATACTCTAGTTAGTTTTTAGGGTTTTCTTTGATTTCGCAACCACGACATTTCCTCTATCAAATTTGGCGCCGTTGATGGGGATTTGAATTATTCTATTTTTGTGCTAATTGTGAAACTATCAACTGTTTGGTGCAAACCTTTATGGTTCAGACCCGTGCTACTGATTCATATTTTGTTTCCTTTGATCCAGAGATTGAGAGGACGTTCCGCCGAAACCGAAGAGCAGCTCTGAACCAAGACGACGAGATGGGTGAACATGGAATGCCATTGCCTACTATGAGGCAACTCACTGCACCAGACTTAGACCAACAACCTTTGGCACTGAGGTTTCCTGAGATTGCTGAAGGTGTGAATTTTGAGTTAAAAGCTGGTTTGATTCATGAGCTAACACACTTCCATTGCTTAGCAGGAGAAGATCCCAACAAACATTTGGCTCAGTTCCATGCCATATGTTCTAGTATGAAGCCAAGAGGTGTTATTGAGGAGCATGTCATGTTGAGAGCTTTTGGATTTACTTTGAAAGATGTTGCGAATGATTGGCTCTATTATCAAGCCCCAGGGTGTATTGATACATGGGCTAAGATGAAGAAGGTTTTCATGGATAAGTACTTCCCAACCACCAAGCCGAGCAGCTTGAAGAAGGACATCACTATCATTCAACAACACTCAACTAAGAGTCTATATGAGTACTATGAGAGATTCAAGAAGTTGTGCTCAAGCTGTCAATTCCATAGTTACACTGACCATGATCTTCTTATGTACTTGTTTAGTGGCTTGATTGATGAGGATCGTAGAATGGTGAACGCATCATGTAGAGGTAATTTCTTGAAAATGACTATACCTCAAGCTACTGAAATGTTTGAAGAGTTGGCTGAGAGTTCAAGGCAGTTCAGTAATAGACATGGCTCCCACTCAGGGAAATCAATTGATCCAGATAGAATGCAGACTGACATGAATGAGTTGAAAGAGATGGTAAAGCTTTTGATGCTGAAAAGTAAAGCTCAACATGAAGCGAAAGCCATTCATGAACCAAATGTTGAGGTAAACGTTGTTGGAGGATGGCAACCAAGGCCAAGGTATGATTCTTATACGAACAATTACCATCAACCTAGATCTCAGAATTCTATGACTGCTGAAGATATGATTAGGTCCTTAGCTCAGACCGCGATGCAACAAAGCGCTGAGACGAAATCAAGCATCCAGAATCTTGAGAATCAGATAGGACAGATTGCTCAAGCTGTGAGTAAATTAGAGGTCAGGGACTCGGTAAAAAACCAGAGAGAGAATGTCAGTGCAGTATTCCTAAGGAGCGGCAAAGTGCTGAATGACAATCCGGTACCAAAACCGCGATCGCTATCCCCATATGGCGATCGCCATCTTGTTTCTGAGGATTCTGGAATCTCTGCATCGCGACCGCGATCGCCACCATCAGACGGCGATCGCCATATTCTGCCTAACGAAACTGAGGCCTCTGCATCAAAACCGCGATCGCCATATTCTGGTAGCGATCGCGGTAAGGCAACTGAGTTCCAAGATGATTATGTTCGCTTAAATTTTCCTCCTCTGTTCTCACAGAAGCTTGTGGCCCCTTTCCCTGAAGCATTGAAGGATACCCGAAGACCGAAGAATGACAAAGAGATCTTCGAAACCTTTAGTAGGTGTGAGGTAAACATTCCTTTTCTCAAACTTGTTAAGAGTATTCCTAGATTTGCTAAGTTTTTGAAAGAAGTTTTCACTATTATAAGAAATCAATAACTGAAGGGAAAACAAAAAGTGAAAGTGAGTGAACATGTTTCTGCTGTGTTTCAAAGGCTTATGCCTAAAAAGTGTGGTGATCCTGACATGTTTAGTATTCCATGTGTGATTGGTGATACGAAATTTGAGAAAGCCATGCTTGATTTAGGTGCTTCGATTAATGTTTTGCCCTATTCCTTGTATAAATCACTAGGATTAGGACCTTTGCATGAAACAGGAACTGTTATTCAACTTGCTGATAGATCTACTGTGTACCCGAAAGGGGTTGTTGAGGATGTGCTTGTTATGGTTGGTGATTTGATCTTTCCGGCTGATTTCTTTGTGTTGGATATGGAGCATGCTAATAATGTCACACCTATACTGTTAGGTAGACCTTTCATGAAAACAACACAAACGAAAATTGATGTGAACAGTGGGACTCTCTCTATGGAATTTGATGGGGATAAAGTGGAATATAATATATATGACATGGATCTCATTGATAAGAAATCTCTATGTTCTATTGATGTGATTACTCCTACTTGTGTGGATGAATTGCAACCTGTTTTAGAGAATGTCTTGGGAGACCCACAAGTAGATATTTCTTTGTCTACTAACATGCAGGAGTTTTAGGCTAAGCTAGTGCCCGACGGTAAGTCCTCTTCCCATCCTTTAGGAAGCCGCCCAACATTACTGACCTCACCAGGCGAGATACCATTCATGTCTAGTGTGCAGGCACTTGACATTGAGCTGAAACAACCCCCTGATACGATTAAGGATGAGAAAGTGAATGAAACCACATTCATTGCTAAGGACAAGGTGGTTAAAATCAATGAGACGAGGTTTAAGGCGTTCCATGAGTGGTTCAGGAGAGAGTTCAGACAAGAGACGGTTTTCACGAAGCCAAATGGCGTTAGTTAAATATCTTGAATTTCATGTCGAGCCACGACATAAAATAAGGCGCTACTCGGGGGGCAACTGATAACACCTAATTTATACATATTTTAGGTGTCTAGTTGCATATTAGATTAGGTCATTCTCATACATATTTGATATATTTTATAGGTAATTTTTCATTATTTTGTATTCGGAGTCTACACTCGTACTTTTATGTATTTCAGGTATTTTTAGGCTAAATAATATAAGACGAGGAGAAGGATGGAGTTGCTGAATTGTGGAGTGCACTGTGCACACGATGCTTGATCCAAAGGGCCGTGCACATGGGCTTAATTCAAGAAGAGTGGGTCGGCCCATTACAAACAAGAAAGTTAGCAGCAGTAGATGACATGGCAATGATGACAATTAATTAGGGAGGAGGTTACTTTGACTTTGGAGGCAAATTTTGGGGAGTTGAGGTTTTGGTACGGATGGGAGTTATTGTTTTTGGGGGGGAAGGTTTTTATCTTAGTTTTTGTTTTTGTTTTGTTCTGTTTTTGTGGGTGTTGGACGACAGACAACATTTCAAGAAGGAGTTTTCTTGCCTTCGTTTGATTCGAAGACGGAGTTTATCGTTCTAGCTTGGATCAATTTGGATTATTTTCATCACCGAGACTAAGTTTTCTTATCTCCTTTGTTTATTGAATAATTCATATATGTTGATTGCTAGTTTAAATCTTTCGGATATGTCTTCGATCATGCTTGGCTAAATTCCTAGTTCTAAGGTTACGGTGATCCAAACAATGCGTATGTAAATAGAATTATATGTTTGCCTGAATTGAAATAGTATTTGATTCATTCCTAGATGCTTTATGCCCATAGTAGTTTATGCGAATTGGATCCTATTAGGGTTTGAGACTGAAAGGTGAAAACACTAATAGGTAATCAGGTAGAGTTTGAGACTGAAAGGTGATAACTTTTATCGGAATCCTAGGAATTGAACGCGAGTGTTATTTGTGCGAAAGCGACTTAATTACTCTTGAGGATACTAAGTCATCATAGATGTTCTAGGTTTAGATTGATTTAGCGGAGCGCGACAGCGAATGTTATTTCAGTTTATTCCTAGACTCTAAGAGCGTTAATGGGTTTGAATGAGATTAGCTCTGCGCGACAGCGATTGTTAATTAGTTCAAACACGTTCACTATCGTCTGAAAGGAGTTAGTAGATTACCTTAGATGACTTACCTTCAATTAATTGGACTAGATTCAGGCAGAGTGTGATTATATTTACTGAAGCATTGTTGCGGTGATCCTTAATCTTAGACACATTTATCCCATATACTTTTATCTGTTTTATTTATTTCTTGTTAGCTTAGTAGTTTATCCAATCCATATCTATTCGACCTAATTCACTGATAGCGTTTCAATTAATATTACATTGGTCTCTGTGGGATCGACACTTGACTACTACAACTGACCCCGTACACTTGCGGGTACGTTTTAGCCACATCAGCAACCCGAGGTTTGAGTTTGTTTTTGTGTGTTTTTTTCAATTTAATTTTCTGTTTAGTTTTTCTATGGACAGGAGGAAAGCACCGAAGCTCAGGGTCAGCTGCAGTCCGTACCCAATCCCGCTGTAAGTCTTCTCTCCCATAAAAAAAAAATTCAATCCGAAATTAATTCCGAGAAAAAAATAATAAGTCGAATTTAAAAAAATAGAGTGCAGAAAAAAAAAATGAGAGAAAAGAAAGTAAAGAAGTTGTATTTCATCAAGTGTTGTTTTCATCGTTTCATCATTACTATCATCTATGGATCTACATTTGTTGGAGCCCGGCTTGTTGGTGACCATGTTCTTGGCAAGGAGTTTATTTTGGGTCACCATCTATATTGGAGGTATTCTTTCTTTTGTCTTGGATGAGCTGTATTGTTGGATTACATTTGGTGCTCATCTAGGTTCTCATTGTACCACACCTTGTGTTCTATTGGAGGAAGGTCATCCGACCTTGTATGTGAGTCTTCTGTCTCCTTCCCTGGGTTCGTTATTATGTCTTCCATTTCATTGAGGACAATGCAATATTTAAGTATGGGGAGGAAAATGTATTCACATGTCTTTATTTGGGTGTTGGTTGTATCTGCATGAATTTATTGAAAAAATTGTTTGAAAAAGCCACAAATACTGAAAAAAGGCATACAAAATCATTGGATAGCAAGTTCTATGCAATAAGAAGGTGGCTTGGCCGACACTAGGCTGAGGCAACAATAAGTCTAGAGTGATGTGAGTTTGTGAGCCTGGAACAATTAATGAGTGGTTAGGATGAAAACCCGAAAGGGCGCCTAAGCAAGATGAGTGATATAAAAAAAATTGAGTGTTTTAGGATTTAATCTCATCTTGGCGTATGGTGACATAAGAAGGAGGTGCATAGGAAGATTCGGGTAGGCCACTTGGAGGAATAAGGTGTAGTTTTGGGTTTGTTCTTATTTGATCACATTGTTCTTGATGTTGTGTTTTGTATGTTTGGAGGAGCTTATTGAGTATGTAATCACTAGTAGATATTCTTGTATTTCCTGAGGCCTTGAACATTTTATTGTAAGGGTAGTAGTTTTTCTTTAAGTTACTCGGGACGAGTAAAGGTCTAAGTATGGGGGTATTTGATACGTTGCACTTTGTATAGTGTAACTAGAGATTATTACATTATATTAGGAGTGATTCTATATGAGTTTAGAGACATTTCTATGTTATGGATCATTGGAGTTATCATGAAGACTTAGAAGGTATTAAGTGAACAAGTGGAGTCAAGAAGAGTTGAAGACACAGTTGAGGAAACTACTGGAGCGAAACCGCGATCGCTATGTCACAATAGAGGCTCAGATCGAGAATTGAAGCAGATGGTGATCGCCATCTAAATCCCGCGATCGCCATGTACCAGCAGAAGCTACGGGAGGATTGTCATCTAAATCCCGCGATCGCCATCTAAATCCCACGATCACCATGTGCCAGAATGCAGATTTTCCAGATTTCCTTATTTCTCTTATTTTACTATTTTCGTTGGAAGACTTTTTTCCTTATTTTATTATTTCGTTTAGGATTATCTTTTACCATATTATTTTAGGGTTAGACTCTATTTAAGAACCGTAGTTCTTTCTATTGTTGAATCATCTTTTCCATCTACAACTCTTAGTCTTGCAACCATGAGCAGGAACTAATTCCATTGTTTTACCTAGCGGTTGAAGCCTTCAGTTATTAAGTTGTGATATTTATTACTCTTGTTCTTTTCCTTTGTGTTGTATTGATTCTCTTGCTTTTATCCATATGATTTCTATTCAGTTTTGCTAGACTGACCACCTAGTTTGATTGATAATTTTCTATTGCTAGACTAGGAATAGACGGTGGAATTCCTTGTCATAGTAGCACTCATATTTGCATGATCTGGTAGTTGATTTCTTATATGAATGAGAATTGATTGCATGTTAATACTTGACGGCTGTAAGTTATTGCATGCATCCTTATGATTCTTGTGCTCTTTGCTGCTATTTGATTTAACCTTGAGAAGTTTCCCTGGTTGTTGAATAGTAAGTATTATCAGGACCGGTTGGCTTGCTGATATACTAAAGATTGGAATAGGAACATTCCCTAGGATTTATAAGAACTTGAGATAATCTATGATCAACTTGATTGACTGTTGTGTGGATACTTGCTAGGTGAAACCCCTTGACATAATATTCCCACCAATCGTTTCTCTGCTTGATACTTGTTACTTATGTGTCCTTATACAATCAACCCCCCCCCCCCCCTCTTTGGTTACTTGTTACTTGTTCGTTAGTTGATATTTCACTTGACTGCGTTGATTTGGTGATTTGATTCCCTTGGGTTCGACCTCTACTTACTTGCTATACTCTAGTTAGTTTTTAGGGTTTTCTTTGATTTAGCAACCACGCCATTTTCTCTATCAACCATCCAATAGAAATTCAAACAACATTTCTAACTTAAAATTACAACTAATTCTCAGAGCTCTTCGGAGGACAAAAATATCAAAAATAGCTAGCAATTGTTCATTTAACTTATTGTCCGGATGAAATCGATCCATGGCTCCTTTTCAACAGCAACATTGAGTTTGACAACCTCCTTCGGTAATTCGTTCAAATCAAAATCATTCTACACTTGAATCTTATCATTTGAGCTCTTTGGAGGACAAAAGTGATTAAACACGGCCAGCATACGTTCATTTACCTCCTTCTCCGGGTTAAATTGATGCCATGGCTCCTCCTCAAGATCAACATTGAGCGTGACTGCCTCCTTTGGTAGTTTGTTCAAATCAAAATCATGCTCAATTAACAGGAGGTTCAAGTCAAAGGTATTCACATGTATCTCAACACTACCAACCAAATCGGTAGAAGCCATGGCTAATTAAGATCATTAAAACATACAAAATGAAAGAATTTTCAGAAGGAATCGACACCAATCCTCAACTAAAAAAACAGCTAAATGCATCATTCTGTACTAAGATGAAATTGTGCATATAAAGAAAACCCAAATAAAAAAAAGAAATTAAAGAATTACCTCTTCTAGGTTGTATCTTGGGCTGTTAAAGAAAAGAGAGCTCCTTCTAACATTCATACATAGAGTTTTTCTCTCAGGAGAATACAAATGAAATGGGAAGATTTTTGATTTGTTTACCCATGCAGTACTACTAGTACTCTTTGGAATCATCATACCGATGGAAAAGAAAACAGATAGAGTGTGAAACTAGCCTTTAGGTCTGCAAAAAGAAGAAAAAAAGGTGTGTGCATTTCCCTATATTTGCAGGGGGAAAATAGGTAAATATGGGTTGAAAATTATTAAACAACGCTTAATTTAAAACAACCTCTTACACTTAAACCGACACTTAATTCAAAACAGAGGGAGTATTCTTTAAGAAAAAATGGGTGTAAATACCACACATTCGCACTTGTAATTGCATAAGTAGACTTCTTTTTCGCGATATTACAACAATATTCATTTGAGGGGTAAAATGGTCTAAAATTATTAGACATTAAAAAGAAAAGATTTATTACAATTTATCGTATCTTTATTTTTATACAAAATTATATTTTAATATAAACTGAAAAAATAAAAACAAAAATGAAATCATTTTACCCTATGCACTTTGTCTTCTTCGATTTTTATGGAAATTGCAGGAAGTACACTTCATCTTCTTCTTTTGTGATTGCAAATTCATCCCTCAAATTCAACCAATTCGGTTCTATAGTTCCCCCAAATTCAATTTGGTTCTATAATTTCCCCGCAAATTCAACCAATTAGGTCAAAACCCCCAATCGTCAAATCCGTCTCAAATATGATATCCTTAGGTGAGCTGATTGTGTTTCCCTTGTATGGGACACACCACTGCGCTGACAATTCTCCACCTTGTGCAATCCAAATATGACAAAACCCTAACATCCACTGCCTCCACCCCTCCTTCTCTGCCTCCACCATCCACTCCTTCGCTTCCAAGCACAGATTTGCGGCCCGCACTGTAGCAACGAGGTCGATGACATCGCTAAGGAATTCGAAGCATCCGTCTCTAATGGCGAAATCCCGGTATGCAATCTTGTAGATCTCGACGGCAACCCAAGCCATGCAGAGATTCATCTCTACGACAACATCGTTCTTTGTTACATCAGATACAGAGATGGAAGCCGAATTTGCCCCGTCATTCTTCGCATCAGATCCAAGTGAGTGAATTCTGCCTAAATTCGCCCCAAAGTATTAGGAGTGACACGTGAGGTTAGTTAGAGTGGTTAGTTTGTTATATCTGTTAGCTACTGTTGGCTATATAATGTCAACATTCTGTAACTTGTTCAATCAATCAATGAAGAACTCTCCCCTTTCTCCTTATCTTCTCTTCCTCTAATCATCTACTCTAACATGGTATCATCACTACTACGATCCGTTTCTCGTTTCCGCAAATTTCTATGTTTCTAGGTTGAATTCCATTGGGTTCAATCAGTTTCGTTCTTCACAATCAAAGGTTTTCTTGATTGTTTCTGAGTTCTTCGAATCTTAATCATCTCGATCAAATTACAAAGTGAGGTGCAGAATCAATGGATGTTTCTGGAGCTCCGATTACTGATCTTCATGATCCGCTTTATTTACATCCTTCTGGCAATCCAGGAATGGTACTTGTTGAGATATGATGAGGTTTTGATTGAATGACAAACATCCACTAATGGTTTACTTGATTGCGTAGGTATTGTTACTAGTGTGTGCAGGAACGAAGGAAGTCTACTTGTGTGTAGACAGGAACGAAGGAAGTCTACTTGTGCGTAGACATGAACAAAGGAAGTACAAGCAGGTACGAAGGAAGTCTTGCTGGAATCCATGAGACGTAAGGTTACGACGAATGGAAGACAGTTGTGAAGAATAAGTTCATCCGAAGAAGATTATTGGTCGAAGATATCTTGAAGAATGGACTTGAAGAATTATGGAAGAGTAGCATTTCAAAGAAGGAAAGAAGATCTTGTCAAAGAAGGAAAAGAAGATCTCGGCAAATAAGGAAAGTGGCAACTCGGCAAGGATGGGCATTGGACGCGTGTGTGAAGAAGCGCCAAAGGAATAAGGAAATATTATGCGCAAGGAATATTTCCTTATGCGCTTTGTTTCCTTATTTGATCTAGGCGGTGCACCGAAGTGTAAGGCCCAAGGTGACTACATGGAGAACAAGTTGGAATGTCACACGAAAGGAAATATTTCTTAGGAAGAGATTTCCTTGTGAATGAAATATTAGGAAGCGATTTCCTTTTAGAAAGATATTGTGAGATTTATGGTAAGATTACAACGGCTAGATTGGTAGTTAGGTTTGAGCTATTTAGTGTGCTAAGACTTTGAAGAGCGAAAACCTAATACTCGGTTTAGAGTTGTTCTACGTGTGTGAGATTGAGATTCAAGTGAGAAGAGTGATCCGAGATCTAGCTAGGACGTCTAGGTGAGTGATCCAAGTTCTATTGCAATCAAGATATCAATACAACAAGTAGACTCGTTCAAACTCTCTCTAGTGAAAGTTAGAGAGGAGTGGTTTTTCGCCTCGAGGACTTTTTGGTACTTGGGGTGTTTCCACTATATATCATCGTGTCCAGGTTTGGTTTACATTATTGTTTGTCTTTCTGCTTTATTTACTTATCAAGGAACAATAGCTTGTGTTCCTTGAGTTTTTATACGCTAATCGATCCAACAGTTACCATGCTAGAAAGCCTCTCCTCTTCTTCATCTAGCTCTTGCGAAAAATGCCCCGGGCTCAAAAACAAGATCTTATCCCTTGAGAGTAAGGTTTCTGAGCTCGAAAATACAAAGCTTTCTTTGGTTCATGAGAATGAGAAGCTGTGTAATGATCTTGTGGTACTCAAGGAAGATGAGGATCACAAGAAAAAGTTGTGGCTAGATGAGCATTCTAGATCCTACATAAATGGCTTAAAAACCGATTACTCAAGTCGATTTGTGCCCCGCAGTGGAATTGGATTTGGCTCAGACAAAAACCCTAAAACTCATGAGTCACCTAACGAGAATTTGGAATCACCCAAGGAACCATCATTGGAAAAACCTTGCAAAAGGTGTTTCACCAAAGTGGAGTCCTTAGGGGGAAACAAATCCGTCGAAAGGATAAGCACATGGTTTGATGGGCAGAAAGCATATACAATCTGGTTGAGCCAACTTCAAAACACAGAGCCGACACATATTGACTTCAAAACACAGAGCCAACTTCAAAGATGGAATCCAACGATCACTCCAAAGACACTCCCAAGACTAAGGGTGTGAATGCTCAAGGTGGGATAGGATCAAGAGGATCACCAAGAAGTACCCTAAAAGTAAAGGTTGAGGTTAATCAATCTGAACTTCAAGGCACTACGAACGATAGATCTGTCCCACAAAACTCAAGCAAGCCAAGACTTGCTTGGGTAAGGAAAAACTAACCCTTTCTCTCAGGTGAAGCGCAACTATCCTTGGTACAAAGACAGGGTAAACTTACACGGAACAAAGGATAGCTCCATGCCACTTCACCGGATCATCTAGAGGGATCCCTCCCTCTGGATCAAAGGAAGGATACAACAGAGCCAGTCAAAGGCATTCACTCATTCGTAACTCCTTGGTATTGACTTGTTGAGTAACTCAACTGTGTCAAAGGGGGAAGATACAAAGATGACCCAAGTACGAATCAAGTGATCAAGAAAAAGATATGTGCTAAATGAAGTTGTGTTCCCCCACATGTACGGTTCCTTTAATTCTTGTTTTTTCTTTGCTTTCTCTTTCATTTCTGTACTTTGTTCGTTTTGACCTCCTTATCAATCAATTAAAAAAAAACACACACACACACACAAATTATGGAATTCTTACCTCGAAGGGAACACAACTCCTCATACCGGAGGCTCCCCAAATCAGAAGTTTGCAAACCTTGGTTAAAGAGGTACGTAATTCTCTCTCTATCTATGCAAACCGTTTTCTTATGAAAACATTGTTCGTTGGACAAATCAGTCTTCCCTAGCAAGAGCACTAAGCAAGATCACCTCAGAAAGGAAGGAACTCATTAAGGTATGTTTTCCTCTCTCTATGCTCCTTATATCCCTTGAAATCCTTCAATGATTGCCTAAAACTTGAATGACTTCTTGTCTCTTGCTCCTAAATCTCATAGAGCTCTACAAATCTTTATTCTATGAAAAATTGACTTTGTGTAATGCCTAAATTATGTCGTTCCTCTCTATGATTATTTACATGATTGCATGCTTCTCTGAAACTTCATTTTGCATGAACAAGGTCTTATTTTCAGCCCAAAAGAGTCATCTTGATGATTTGATCTCTCATTATAAGCCCAATGGATAGATGTACTCTACAGCCGTCCCTTAAGCCTAAATCATGATTGTATATTCCTATGAGCCAATCTTATGTCATCACATCTGGAATCTCTCATCATGATTTTCAAATTATCCACATTATTATTATTTCGTATGATATTCTCTTGTACCATCTCTGGTAACGATACCCCTCATATCATACACTACGATCTTGTTGGATTGCCTTGGAAAGAAAATGAAAGTTTTTGTCACGCGAGGAGCCTGATTGGGTGGAGAAAGAGGTGCAGCGTGTCAGGGTTACGTGTCTGCAGTGTGTGGTTGTCTCAAGGAGGAATGACGCAAGTAATTAAATGGGAAAGCAATTATTACGGCCGTGTGAAAAAGGAATGGTAAAGAAGAGTGTTTGGAAAGTGTGTACTTTTGTGACGATTGTGGCGTGTGAACAAGGAAGGAGATCTTAAACGGATAACATTCAAACCCTTCAAGAAACGATTCGCTCATCCTGGTAAATCTCGCCCCTCCCTTATATAAACCCTCGTTCCCAAATTCTTGTCTCACGCTCCCCAATTTCCCCGAATCTTCTCAAAACTTCCTTGCTCCTCAAAAATCCCAAGCTCCACAACATTGGCCTCCAACTCCTCCCAAAACCCATCACTCATCATTGCCAACGATGAAACCCTAGATTCTCTTCTTCAAAAATTAGCCGCCGCAGGTTACATGTCCCAAAACCCTCTCATCCCAAATCCTTCTCCTATCCTCCTTGAGTCTCCATTCATCGATCCCATGTCCGCCATGGTGATCTACAAAGAACCCCAAGCCACATAAACCACCATCCCTGAAACCCCCGATGAGTCTCCTTGCCCAGCTAAGCCAATCATCGAGGTCGACAATGATGAGTCTCGGCCTGCCGGCGACGTCTCTGAGACGGCGCCAAGGCAGGACGAAACCCTAGACGATTTCGAGAAAGATCTTGACAAAGATGTCCAAATCCTTTCCTCTCAAAAGGGAAAGAAGACGAGAAATAGCAGCGGGGTCACAGGGAAGAGGAAAACTCGCTCTCAGCTGGCTAGAGAGGCTGCTCAGAAGTCTTCTGAGGAGACTTTTGAAGAGATACCCGAGCCTAAATCGTCTACACCAAAGAAGGCTAGGATCACTCCCCTGACAAGGAAGAGTGCCAGAAAAGAGAAGGAAGTGGCTGTGAAGAAAGAAAGTTCGTCGCTGAAAGATGTGTCAAGGAGATTAATTGTGAGAGAGTTGATTCTGGAAGAAGAATTCATGAAGGAAAATGGACTAGACACAGTGTCCAAGCTTCTCAAAGCACATAGGTGGGGACAGTTGTTCGCTGAAGGAGAAAGTGTCAATGCCGAGCTATTTAAGGAGTTTTACGGAAGCTTTACACTTGAAGAAAGACCACACACCATCACAGGGAAGTTTACTGCAGGGGGACAACACTGTTCCATCTCAAGCATCGAGCTTGCTTTCATTCTTGGAGTTCCTCATGAAGGCTTTTGCAGCTACTCCAAGGGACAATGGCCGCAGGATGTTCAGCCTCTGGAACTAAAGAAGAGGATCAGTGAAGATGAAAATCCTCCAAACGCTGATGTCAAGACAAATTCCATGGGGGTGGTCAACTGTCTTCTTCACTCCGTCCTGATTAGTAACCTCACGCCATGAGGACAGAAGAGGAACACCATCCTTATCCAAGATTTCATGCTCATGGACAAGCTGGTGAACAAGGAACAGGTAAACCTTGCAAGGATTGTTCTACTGCACATGGAGCATGCCAGCAACAGCGAAACCCATGCTCTTCCTTACCCCAGTATTGTCAAAAGGATTCTGAAAAGTCTGATGGTGTACTCTGAGGAGAATGAAGCAGTGCTCTATAGGCAGCTGGATGAGAGCAACCTGAGAAAGATCAAGTTCAAAAAGGATGAGAATGCAGGTTGGTCATTATCACAGCTTGATGTGAATAATGTCTTTCTTCATGGAGATTTGCATGAAGAAGTCTTCATGAAAATTCCACTAGGTCTTGAAGGTCCAAAGGGCTATGCTTGTAGACTAAAGAAGTCTCTCTATATGGCTTAAAGCAAGAATCAAGACAGTGGCACTCAAAGTTATTAGAAGCATTATTCAGTCAAGGGTATGAGCAATCACAGAATGACCACTCTCTATTCATCAAGAGATCTTCATCAACACAAGTTGTATTCCTGGTTGTCTATGTCGATGACATAGTACTTTCTGGCAATGATGAAGATGGAATCAACTCTATCAAGCAATTCTTAGACAATGAGTTCAAGATAAAAGACCTTGGAAGACTGAGTTATTTCCTTGGGATAGAAATTCTACATTTCTCCAAACGGGTCATTCTATCTCAAAGAAAATTCATATCATAAGTTCTTGCTGACTTTGACACAGACAATCAACCCATTACTCAAAGTCCTCTAGATCCAGCAATCAAGCTCTCCTCTGCAGACAAGAATATTCTACATGATGCAACTCGTTATAGAAGGTTAGTGGGAAAACTCAAATTCATTTCCACTAAGACCAAACATAAGCTTTGTTGTGCAACATTTGAGTCAATTTATGCATAGTCCCACCATGATTCATTTCAAAGCTGCTATGCATACACTAAGATTTCTCAAAGGCACTCAACATTCAGGATTATTACTATCCAAATCTAGTGACTTTGGATTGCAAGCATACTGTGACTCAGATTGGGCATCTTGTCTTTGCACAATAAAATCTGTCAGTGGATATTTCATAATGTTGGGATCTTCACCTATTTCTTGGAAGTCAAGGAAGCAGACAACCATCTCCTTATCTTCAACAGAGGCAGAATATAGGTCTTTAAGAAGAGTGACTGCAGAATTAGCTTGGTTAACAAGATTGTTGCATGAATTACAAGTTCCCAGCATCACACCAGTACCAGTGAAGTGTGACAACCAAGCAGCAATCCACATTGTAAAGAATCTTGTCTTCCATGAGAGAACCAAGCACATTGAAATAGATTGCCACTTTGTAAGATCTAAATTGTCAGAAGGTCTCATACAACTTTCTCATGTTCCAACTACAACTCATCTTGCAGATATATTCACCAAACCTTTATCTGGACTACATCACTCCTCTGTAATACCTAAAATAGGCTTAGATTTGCAAACTGTGTACAGTTTGAGGGGGGATATTAGGAGTGACACGTGAGGTTAGTTAGAGTGGTTAGTTTGTTATATTTGTTAGCTACTGTTGGTTATATAATGTCAACATTCTGTAACTTGTTCATTCAATCATTGAAGAACTCTCCCCTTTCTCCCTATCTTCTCTTCCTCTAATTATCTACACTAACACAAAGGAAGCCGAATTGTTTCGGCATCGTCGAGTTCTGATCTGAGATCCGCAAAATCATGCTCGCTTAGGGAGGGAGGTGGATTCTTTGACGACGCCGATGAGGGAGAAGAATTTAAGCTCCTTTAGTTGTATATCCATTGCGGAATTCAGAGATCTGGGAAGAGATCTAGAGGAAGATTAAATGTGGGGACAAATCCCTAATTTTATTCATCCCCATTTTAGGAAGCACACTTTTCTTTTCGTATTTTGCCGTAGTGTTTTTTCATTCCTTTTTATCTGTAACAGATATTAGTTGTTTAATGAAAAATCATTTTTATTTACCTTAATTTTCAATCGAAATTCATTTTCATTTTCAAAATTAAAAAGGCAAAGAAATTGAAAAATAGATATTACATGAATATCCTTAAAAAAATGTGTAAATGTGCAAGATATTTAGATATTGGGGGATAATTCATGCAATTTTGGCTGGTCCGTCCTTTAATTATATACGTTGGTGTATTATTATTTTAATAGGTACGTTACTTGTGGAAAACTATTGAATTCACCGATCCAAGGAAGAAACAAAGTTTGTAAAGAAAAGTTATTTATAGAAGATTTGATTACAGGCTTACAGCAACATGAAAAGTTGATATGATCCACAAAGCTGCTCTTTTGCTTGCTGCGTGCAGCTGACTTATGACACGCTTTGTCCTCCACCACATGCCAATATCTAAGTATTATACTCTTACCGTTTCTAAATATATATTATATCCGGCGTTTTAAGATATTATTTCTATTTTTCAAAAATACAAACTTCAGTAATCGTCCATGTTAAAATCTAATTTAATTACTTTATCTTCTCTTAATATTTTTTTTCTTATAACTTTTGCTCTTCTTTTCCTATCAAATCACTTTATTCTTTCTCTTACCTTCACTTTAATTACAACAAAACTTAAAAAAGACTATAAAATAGGGACAGAGAATATTCTTATAACCTACATGTTCAAACAATTAACTTAAGATTCTTAAACTCCTACCTTCTTATAAAAGGTCGGATCCGGTGAGAATGATTTATATGGTACGAATATACGAATGAAAAATTCATATGCACAACGTTTTATATTTGCATGCACAACATTTCACATTCACATGCACACACAGACATGTGCATGTATTTTTCATATATTGTCAAAGATATGCACACATGTACGGATGTGCATGTGAATGTAAAAGAATGTGCATGTCAATATAAAAGAATGTGCATGTGAATTTTCCATTCGTATATTCATACTATATAAATTGTTCTCACATGAATTTTTTCCTTCTTATAATCAATATATATATAACGTAATCACAAATCGCGCGTAGATTGTTGAATTTAAATAATGGTAAAATTGAGCAACTGTTTAATTCTTGTTAAGCTCTCTTTTTTAGTGGTAATCAAGATTGTAACAACAACAATAATATTACCGGACAATTAAACAAGTTGTTCTTAATTTTTTGAATAGTTATGCAAGAATAACTTGTTTAATTCTTGTTTGTTTTTTTAATTAAATAAGTTATTCTTGCATAACATTCGTTAATTAATATAATTATTGGTGTGTAATTCGCAATTTGATCATCAGTGATTAGTAATTACTCCCTTCGTCCCTAAATGATAGTCTCATTTCACTCCGGCACATTTGCCGATGCATGTTTTGTATCGTTAATATCTCTAACTACAAGTTCGTAAAAAATATAAAATTTTGATATTATTGTAGTGCTCATTGAAACGAATCAAACAAGATCTCACATGACTATATTTTTTGAAGTCCTTACCCAGGCCCGTAGGTTGGCAGGAGCAACCTGGGCTACTGCACAGGGCCCCCAAATTTTTTGGGGCCCATATATATTTCGGCCCAGTATAGTTAGGTGAGTGTAGAAATGTTTTTTGGGTTTATTTCTAATTTTTCTCATTCAGTTTCAACTTCTCAGCCTAAATTCTCAAATTTATTCGCCTCTTGAGACGCTTCGTCTTCCCCGTCGCCGCTCAACATCAATTCCCTTAATTTCTCTCCCAAAGGCCAAATCCCTATCAAGACTCCATTAATTTCGCCCCTTTTCTCCAACGTTCAAATTCATACTCTTTTCTCTTTCTTTACCTATATAATTTGCTTGAATGGAGGCCCAAATTCTTCACCCGATTCTTGGGTTTTCTTTGATAATTATATCTCTTTCTTTCCATCGGTTCACAAGGAAGAGTTTGTTGAAGTTCAGATCGATTCACATCCACCTCTTGCAAGTTCTTCTTCAAGCGTGGGTTAGTTTTGTTTCAAATTACAGAATTAATAATTACTGAAGTTATTTCCAAATTTTGATGAGTAGAAGTGTAGAGAATGGGCCGTGCATATTTAGGGGTAAATTGGTTGAAATGATGGAATCTAAGGCTAAGTTAAGGTTAATTAGTTGAATTTACTTTGATTTTGTGAGATTGGTAATTTCACTATCTAATTGTCTATTGAGTACCGAGTAGTCAGTAGTAACATTGATTTTTTTTTTACTGAATTAGCACCTGGCGGCATGTATATATAGTGATTTCTAATTTGAATTACCATGGGCTTGAATTAGCACCTATACTACATTTCTACTTCTACTGCATTAGTCTTGTAATTGTTAATTGCTACTATTTAACTAATAACTACTCTCTTCTTGTTGTTTTATAGGAACTCTTAATATTGAGATCTCAGCATTTGAAGTGGAAAATTGTCTACTATTTTATCTTCATATCAGGTTAATTCGTTCTTTAATTCGTCTCATGTTCTTTCATATTGGTGGGTTATCTAATTATCCTAGGTATGTCTTCTAAAGTTAGAAAATATGATTCTGGATGTCAAAAGCGTAAAAAAAAACAGAAAGCAGAGGAGTTTATTCAGTCTCAAAAAGGAGCTCTTGATCGATTTATTAGAAAAGAATCACAAGTTCTTGAGAATCAAAATGCTCATGCTAATGCTGATTGTTTGGATGATATTCATGATAATGTTGTTGCTTCTAAAGGTGATGAGTGTTTAGATGATACCAATATAAACTCTACTATTCCACAGGATACTCAAAATGATGATAATATTCATGCTGATTGTGATGATCCTCATTTGAGTGATAATGCTAATATAGACAGTTCAGTTGATACTCAGAATGTTGATGTTAATAATGTTGATAGTTCTTTTCCTGACCTTGATATATATGATCCTAGGATTTGGGATGCGCTGAATTCTGAAATGATAGATGTTCTTATTGCAAAAGGTCCTAAGAGAGATACATTTATTCAAAAAGGTCCTAAGGATAAATTTTCTAGACGGTTTTCAGCAGCATATTACACTAGAATTTTACCTAAGAGAGATTGGCTTGTCTATTCAAAAGAGATTGATAAGGTATTTTGTTTTTGTTGCAAGATATTTAAAAAAGACAATTTAAAAGGCCTGCTTGTAAATGAAGGGTATGGGGATTGGTCACATCTTGGTATTAGACTTAAAGAGCATGAAGCAAGTATAGAACATATAAAGAATATGACAACTTGGTATGATTTGCGTCAAAGGTTTAAAAAGGATCAAACTATTGATAAAGTGATGCAAAAGGAATTAGAAAAGGAAAGGAATCATTGGAAACAAGTTTTGGTTAGGATTATATCTATGGTGAAATTTCTAGCAAAACATAATTTAGCATTTCGGGGTTCTAATGGGAGATTGTACCAAAATAGTAATGGTAACTTTTTGGGCTTGGTAGAAATGTTAGCTGAATTTGATCCAATTATTCAGGAGCATGTTAAACGTATCACAAATGATAAAATTCACGCACACTATCTAGGACATACAGTTCAGAATGAGTTGATTTCATTACTTGCTTCAAAGATTAAATGTCAAATCATTACTGGAGTGAAAAAAGCAAAATATTTTTCGGTAATTCTTGATTGCACTCCGGATGTAAGTCACCAGGAGCAAATGTCTCTAATCTTACGATATGTGGATATGGATACTTTGAAAATTGAGGAATCATTATTAGGATTTTTGGTAGTGAATGATACTACAGGACAAGGCTTGTTTGATGTTTTACAAAATGAGTTGACTTCTCTTGACCTTGATTTAGATAATGTCAGGGGACAAGGTTATGATAATGGATCAAACATGAAAGGAAAAAATCAAGGAGTTCAAAAAAAATTGTTAGATTTAAACCCTAGAGCTTTTTATACTTCTTGTGCTTCACATAGTCTTAACTTGATGTTGTGTGATATAGCTAATACTAGTGGAAAAGCTAGAGATTTTTTTGGAATCATACAACGTATATATACAATATTTGCTAATTCAACTAAAAGATGGCAGATTTTAAAAGATAACGTGAAAGAATTGACTCTAAAATCTTTGTCTAATACTCGTTGGGAAAGTCGTATTAAAAGTGTTAGACCTATAAGGTTTCAAGTTATGGAAATACGAGAAGCTCTACTTGAAGTTGCTGATTCTGATAATGATTCAAAGATAAGGAGTGAAGCAAAGTCTTTGGCAGAAAATGAGCTTGGTGATTATGAGTTTTTAGTTGCTATTGTCATCTGGTATGAACTATTATATGCTGTGAA
Organism: Oxyria digyna; assembly: GCA_029168935.1. Classification (NCBI taxonomy): domain Eukaryota; kingdom Viridiplantae; phylum Streptophyta; class Magnoliopsida; order Caryophyllales; family Polygonaceae; genus Oxyria; species Oxyria digyna. The sequence continues at coordinate 56,867,779 of JAPVLV010000001.1, read as the reverse complement.
TCTGGTTAGTAAGAGTTTGCAGTTGAAAGAAATTTTAATTGATACTGCAATTGAAAAGGTTAAAGGCTTAATCTTTTTTTTTGAAGGTTATAGGGAAACAGGCTTTCAAAGGGCCTTAGAAACAGCAAAAGAAATTGCCATTAAGAACAATATTGATCCTGTGTTTAGACAAAAGAGAATAATTAGAAGGAAAAGACAGTTTGATGAGACTAGTGTTGAACCAGTTAATAAAGATTCTCCAGAAGATTTATTTAGAAAACATTATTTCTCATGTATTGTCGATGATGCTATTGGTTCACTAAAAAAGAGATTTGAACAACATCAGGATTATGAGTCTTTGTTTGGTTTCTTGTTCACATCTCGACTGTTATGCTCTTTGGATGATGTGTATTTAAAGAACTCATGTGATAAAATAGAATGTGCACTTAAGAATCAGGAAAAAAAAGATATTGATGGTGATGACTTGTTTATTGAGTTGAAGTTGCTTCAAGATTGTTTGCCTATTGATCAAATGATGGGACCAGTAGAAATTTTAAGATTTGTGAAACGTGTTGGTTGTTTTCCTAATGTTGCTATTATTTACCGGATTTTGTTGACTATTCCTGTAACTGTTGCATCTGCAGAAAGAAGTTTTTCCAAGTTAAAGCTATTGAAGTCTTATTTGCGTTCAACAATGACACATGAGCGACTCAATGGATTAGCTTTGATCGCAATCGAGAATGACTTCATGGAGAACGTGGGCTGTGAAGAGTTGATCGAAGATTTTGTTTCTAAGAATGTTATAAGAAAAACAATCTTTAAGTAATTGTAGTTTCAGTAGTTTATACTTTGCTCAGTGAGATTTCCAATTGTAGACTTAAAAGTTTGCAGATTTATAAAATTTATGATTTCACTACTGCGTTGGTTATGAAATTTTAGGGCCTAATTGAAATTTTAAACAGGGCCTCTTAAAACATCCAGACGGCCCTGTCCTTACCCTTAGGAGTATAGAGGAAGCAAATTTATAGAGTTGAAGCAAGGAACAGAGAGCGTAAAGTGAGTGTAAACATTTGTGTCCTTCTTTGGGTTGAATTTTATTATTTTTAAATACGATTTTACGGTGTTTAAAATTTTAATCTTTTATTTCAAATTTTATAATCATATGTTAAAATGCATTGTGATTGTTTAAAATTAAATTTAATAATTCGGATTTTTAATAATATGGTGATGAATTGGACTTTATAACTTGAATTTTATCATAATCAGATTATAAAGTCCACCATAAACGTCATAAGTAGTATTTAATTACTGTATTTTTTAGTGTCATGCACGAGTCACATGTGTTACAAGTCCTAACGTAGGAAAACGAATATTTCACGTTCTCGAACGACACGCCAATGTTCATATTCTTGATAGTAATGTTCATACTCCAATTTTGTGAACATGAGCGTTTTGTACCGTAATTTATTTCCTACCAGAGCCTCCTTCTTAAATTAGTACAATTAAGTATAACCAAATACTACTTGAAAAAGTATAACCAACTAACCAAGTACATTATATTTGAATTTCTGAGCTATCCTATTCAGCCATCCATGGTCGATCTAAGCTTAGTACGACGACATAAGAAGCATGATATTTACTTTTTTTCTATGACGAAAAATTGGCTTCACTTTCTTTAAAAGTTGTCTTCAGTACACATCCATTTTTATCATCTGTTTTTTTTTTCTTGTTTTTTGGTTTTGACGTCGCTCTGCATTCACATCTACGAAATTTAAAGATCCATATTTCTGAAAACTGACGGACCGAAAGGTCATCCATGGTTCATATGCATGTTTGAGTCTACACATAAACCTATTGACTAGGGGTGGGCACAAAACCCTAACTCAAAAACCGATCAAATTCTTGATTAACCGTACGGAAGAAAATTTGATTTACGGTTACAGTTAATTAACCAAAACATTTTACGGTTATTTAATAAGGGAACAATATTGAGTTTTACTAATCTCGTCTAATCGATTAACCGAGTATATATAAAATACATTTTTAAAATTAGAACTATGTAACTAAGTTAACTTAGTGTGATAGAGATAACTACAGGTGGCTTTTATGCACCGGGCTTTTTTTGTTGTTGAGTCGTCAATTAAAGCGCCACCATGCAACGCTTTTAATTTTCAGTCACAAAAAATTGAACGCTATTCAAGCTCGTAGGATCCGGTTCGGGTCAAGATGAGAACACAAGTATTAAAGTGGAAATAAACTAGACGTAAGACCAAACTCTGGGATTTGGAATCACTCAATTCAAATCTCCGACGAGAGAGAACGGGCCGTTTCAAAAAGAGTTGTCGGCAAGGTGGTTCTTTTAATTCCAAAAATCCGTAGCTGATAGAGCAAATGTCGTGGTTGCTAAATCAAAGAAACCCTAAAATACTAACTAGAGTATAACAAGTAAATAGAGGTCGAACCCAAGAGAATCAAAACACCAAATCAATGCACAAGTGAAATATCAACTCAAGAACAAGTAACAGGGGGGGTTGTAAAAAGACTAACAAGTAACAAGCAAGGCAACAATGGTTGAGAATATTACGCGAATGGGTTTCACCGAGAAATTATCCACACAACAGTCAATCAAGTTGATCATAGATTATCTCAAGTTCTTATTAATCCTAGGGAATGTTCCTATTCCAATCTTTAATATATCAGCAGGCCAACCGGTCCTGGTAATACTTACTACTCAACAACCTATAAGACCTCATAGGTTAAATCAAATAGCAACAAAGAGTACAGGAATCACAAGGATGCATGCAATAACTTACAACCGTCAAGTATTAACATGCAATCAGTTCTCCTTCATTTAAGCAATCAACTATCAGATCATGCAAATATGAGTGCTACTATGACAAGGAATTCCACCGTTTATTCCTAGTCTAGCAAAAGAAAACTATCAATCAAACTAGGTGGTCAGTCTAGAAAAACTAATAGAAATCATATGGATAAAAGCAAGAGAATCGTTACAAACCCAAAGGAAAAGAACAAGAGTAATAAATCTCACAACTTAATAACTGAAGGCTTCAACCGCTAGGCAAAAAATGGAATTAGTTCCTGCTCATGGTTCGCAAGACTAAAGTTCTAGATGGAAAAGATGATAAAAAAAAAAAAAGAACTAGGGTTCTTAAATAGAGTCTAACCCTAAAATAATACCAAAAATAAACAAGGAAAATCTTCCAAAACGAAAATAGTAAATAAAACATAAAAGGAAATATGCAATCTTCATCCGGACTCCGCCACGCGATCGCCACCTAGGCCTGGAGATCGCCATCTTCTACGAATACTCTGCAGAGGCTTCTGTTGACAACACGCGATCGCCAAGCTGGGATGGCGATCGCCGTCATCTTTGACTCTGACTTCTTCTCTTTTGTTGTGACATGGCGATCGCCTGGTGAGGATAGCGATTGCCATCTTGCTCCAGTAGCTTCACTTCGATCTCCAACTGTTCATATCTTCACTTCTTCACTTCAAATCTTCTAAATCTTCAATTCTTCCCAAATGCTCCATAACATAGCAATACCTCCAAACTCATACGAAATCACTCCTAATACAATGTAATAATCCCTAGTTATGCTATACAAAGTGCAGCGTATCAGTAGCCAACTTGCTAAAACCGCGATGGCATTATTCTGACGACGATCGCGTTTACCGAGCTGAAGACTTTCTGAGAGTTGTTCGTTTTTAATTGTTTCTGGGATTACTTCATTTAAGTCGTTTTTGCTTTGTTAGGAATTACTGTAATTAGTTTATTTGTTTTATTTGACAAACTTATGAACCTATATAAGGTTTGCCCTAGTTATTGATTTGAAAACCCAAGATGATTATTAGGAATTGAGAGCATCGTTGTTGAACTCACCTAGTTGTTCTTGTGTGTGTCAATCTCCATCATAAGGTTGGGGCTATCAAGGCTCCATAGAGCATCCTCCAGGTGCCTTGGTCTATCATAGCCATTGTGTTTGGTAGTAATCCATTAGGGTTTCTTCATCATTCGGTAAGGTTCTTGTTCCTAAGTTCAAAGGTTTTATAGTTGTTTGATTTAGTTCCAATTGGCCTATCATTCGACTTATCTTTCTATCATCTTCTTATCTAATTGCACATCTCTCTTCTCTGTTCGAGTTTCTATTAGAGGTTTGATGTGTAGATCAGGCAACAACGGCTTATCCCTGCATCAAATTGGTATCAGAGTTGTGTTGACACCATCACCGTCTTCACAAGAACATCACACGACCCCACTATCAAAAATCACAAAAAAAAAGCCTGTTTTGTTTTCCTGTTTGACAATTTCTATCAGAAGTTGATTTTGAGTCTTTTAGTACTTTGAACTTTCTTGTTGAGTCAGTTTCAGGTTGTGTATAAGAAGTTTGGAGTGTTTTGTGTTTGTGGAGATCGAAAGATTGGAGTATGGAGCACCCTTGTTTCCAAAATCCATTCAACCTCACCACCATCACAATTTCGTCCTCCCTACCCAAAACGCAGCCGTCACAAACCCTAGAAGTGCTGAGAAAAATTAAAGCCTTGCGCCACAAGACAAAATCTTCTACAAGGAAATCTTATCTCATCTACAAGGAAAGTCAAGTTAGTTTCTTTTTCATTTAGTTTTCATTTTTTGCTGAGATTAGTATCTCATATTGATTATGTATTACGTTTTGTTGAGACAAAAAAAAATATATGAAAAAAAAAAGCAAAAAAAAGAAAAGAAAAGAAAAGTCTCAAAGCCAGCATTTGTTTTTACGTTTCGTTGAGGCAAAGTCTAGTTTGATATTGTTTGAGTCAGACTTTAAGAGATCGGAGGAAACAGGATTGCCACGAGCTCGTTACAAAGACGAAGAAATTCAATGTCGATATAGAAAACCGCGAACGCGGCCGCGGTTTTGCCCTTGTTCGCCTTTTTCGTTCTTCAAAAAACCCGAGCCATACTCGAACCTACCCTATCCCTCTCGACTCCGTCTTCGATCCTTCATTGACACCAGTCGGGAGAAGTTAAGGTACGCTTCCTTTGGCCCTCTTGAGTTCAAATTTGAGTCTTTTAGTTGAGTTGCATTTACATTATTGCAATCGTTTTTGAGTCTTTGTTTCTTTCTTTCGTTGAATCTTTTTGTTTTGAGTCGGAACCTTGAGTTGATACCCCGCCCCTACACTAGCCATCTCCATTACTACCATCATTCATATTAGTGCTAGGAGCTTGTTAGTTTCAATTTATTGGGTTTATTGTTCCATACAAGGCAATGCATTAAAGAAAGCTTGTTACAACAACAATTGAGAGAGAGTGCAGAGGGAAACACACGAGAGTAAACACTTGTGAGTTGTTTTCGTTTTCACTAACTTAACATTGTTCCTTGTTAGTCTTGTCTTTGATCATGTCTAGGACATCGAGCTATCCAAGGGGTTATCAGAAAGAGTACATGGAGAGTGAAGATTGGCAACCATATAGAAATGTCCAAAGAAGAAGAGGACGTGAGCTTGAGAAAATTGGTTATACCAAGATCAAGGTGAAGATTCCAAGCTTTGAAGGGTGGGACATGGATGATTATATGGAATGGGAAACCAAGATTGAGCAGATTTGGAATTGTCATAACTTCATGGAACTCCAAAAGGTACAATTTTCCGCCCGTGAAATTATCGGCTATGCACTAAAATGGTGGGATAACCTTGAGAAAGAAAGGAGAAGAGAACTTGATCCAACCGTGTACACATGAAGGCAAATGATCGGTTTGTGCCTCCACATTTCACTCGTGAGCTAAGGCAAAGGTTGGAAAATTTGAGGCAAGGAACCATGTCAGCATAGGAGACATACAATGCAATGCAAGCTGCTATGGTTCGAGCTAATGTGCTTGAAAATGAGAAGAATACTATGGCTAGGTACCTTCATATACTTAACCCTTATTTAGCTAATGAAGTATATTTGTATCGCTATTCCTCCATGACAGAGTTGCTACACTTGCTACACTTGGCCATCAAAATCGCGATCGCGTTATTCTGACGGCAATCGCGTTTACGGAACTGGAGACTTTTCGAGATTTGTCCTTTTTTAATTGTTTTCGTGATTATTTCATTTAAGCCGTTTTTGCTTTGTTAGGAATTACTTTCAATTAGTTTATTTCTTTTATTTGGCAATTTTATGAACCTATATAAGATTTTCCCTTGTTATTGTTTTAGAAATCCAAGATGATTATTAGGAATTGAGAAACGTTATTTTTTGTCCTCTAAAAGAGAGCTTTTGTGAGAAGAGTGTTTGAGAGCATTGTTGTTGAACTCGCCTAGTTGTTCTTGTGTGTGTCTATCTCCACCATAAGGTTGGTGCTATCAAGGCTCCATAGAGCATCTTCTAGGTGCCTTAATTTGGCCTACCATAACCATTGTGTTAGGTTGTAATCCATTGGGATTTCTTCATCATTCGGTAAGGTTCTTGTTCCTAAGTTCAAGAGTTTTATCGTTGTTTGATTTTGTTTCAATTGGCTTATCATTCGACTTATCTTTATATCATCTTCTTATCTAATTTCGCATCTCTTTTCATTTGTTCGAGTTTCTATTCGAGGTTTGTGTCTAGATTAGGCAACAACGGCTTATCCCCCCATTACTACTAAACCAACTTCAAGTTTCGTTTCAATTTCTATTACGATGACATTATTTGGTATTATAATGTCATCTTTAAAATTGAGGTGGTTTGTTAAAGTAGTTTATAAAAAGTTTGTTGTTTATGAATAGGTTATTGTTGAAAAATAGTTTTTTTGAAGTTTGTGTATATTATGTCAAAGTCGTGAGGGGTAGAGAAAATGTAAATAAAATTTGTTTACACGTTAATCGAAAGAACAAATATTTTATTTTATAAAAAGAATAGTTTATAACTTAAACGTCAAACAAACTCATTATAATGCTAAAAAATGACATTATAATATCATTAGTTTTTTTTGTTTAACTTGCCCACAAAGACGACATAAGGTACAACAATGAAAAAAGGCAAAGAAGAAAGTGCTTCATTTAAATCCATTTCAGTGTATTCACCCTCAAAAGTTAACAAGCATAGAAGAAAAAAGAGCTTTTTAGGTTTTTCCCAACCCTATTTCAAATTTTATGTCCTGTCTTCAATTTTCAATTAAAGGCCCTTTTGTTATTTAAATATGGATATATACCACAACAACAAAAGAAAAAGGGGTGTTGGGCATTTCAAAAGTTGGATCATATTTTATATAAATTATATGGCTATATGTGGATGAATGTAGTGGTTAGTTCTTGACATCTTGTACGTGGAAAAAGAGGATTTCAAATTGTGTAACTGACATTTTGGGTGGGATTAGATAAAAAGTCACTAGATTACACATGAATTTAGCAATAACCTTTAGAGCTTTTGGTGTAAGTTGGGTGACATATCACTACTAATGTAATATATACAATATTAAAGCTGAAGTCATGTCTTCACAAAAATTTGTGCCACTTGGCGAAATTTGAGTGGTGATATGGGTATTTTCTTTTTATTATTTCTCCTTTTAAAATAACGCGGCGTCTATACGCACTACATTTTTCTCTCATCCACACTACATTTTCATACGCCCATAATGGGCGTACAGGCAAAAAAATTTGGTATACGTATAAGTTTTCTTATACGTATACAATTTTGTAAAAAATACAAAATACATCTTGTACGCTAGAAACGGACGTACGCTCATTTCGAACGTACCGTAATGATAATTTTTTCCCCAAATAAATGAAAAATTAAAAAAAAATTTAAAAATTCCGTACGCTGCCCATTTCCATCGTACAACACTTTTTTTTGAATTTTTTTTTTATTACGTTTTTTTTTAAATAATTAATTACGTTAGAATATAATAATAATAATATGTCATATATCACATCTACTTCTTTGCTCTAGTGGTAAAGAGCTGCGTAGATTACCTGAGGTTTTGAGTTCGAATCTCAACACTAACATCTCACCTTTTTTATTTTTGGGTAAAAAATAATGGAAAGAGAGGAGGGGAGAGTCGAACTTGAGACCTCATGGGCATGTAATGAAGTGAAACCACTAGACTAATGAATTGATATGGTGGCAAGATAGGATTCTAACGAATTGTCGACAAGATAAGGATAAAATCTTGCATATAGCACATCTAACAACCAATCTTGCATAATAGTTTTACGTATTTTCGATTCAAAATAGTTATGCAAGATGAATCCAAACAAACTCCATAAAGATATTGATAAATAAAATAGTTTGATAAATCTAATTATAAAAATGAATTTGTGATATAAAAATTCAAAAAAAATCAACCAATCATTGTTTTAATATGGGTCAGGTGGAACAATCGAGGAAAACTGACTTAAAACGAGTAACGGCGCGAAAATCGAGTAAAACGGACTTAAAACGAGTAACGGTGCGAAAATCGAGTAAAACGGACTTAAAACGAGTAACGTTGCGAAAATCGAGTAAAACTGACTTAAAACGAGCAGCGGTGCGAAAATCGAGTAAAACGGACTTAAAACTTGTAATGACGCAAAAATCGAGGAAAACGGACTTAAAACGAGAAATGACGCAAAAATCGAGTAAAACAGACTTAAAACGAGAAGAGGTATTTAGCAAAAAAAGGAGAGAGATGATGGAAAGGGGTATTTAGCAAAAAAAAAAGGAGAGAGATGATGGAAGGGGGTATTTAGCAAAAAAGTTGAAAAATAAGTTGTAAGGGAAGCGGGTATTTAGCAAAAAACTTCAAAAATGATGTGATAAGTGTACAATTTGGGCCCAATTCGTTTAAACGGCTTAAAACGATAAAAAAAAAAATTCAAAATTGTAACATGACACCAAATAAGTCCCATAGTCGTTTTCATTTGTCGGAATCGGAAAATAATCATCGAAAAACGTCAACGGGCCTAATAAGGCCTAATTAAAATTTAATGAGGCCCATTATCAAAAAACGACATAAAACGGCTTAATAAGACTTCAAAACGCAAAAAACTTGAATTGTAAAAGTAGTATTTGAGCATTACCAATATGACGCTTTCGTTTTTATAAGAAGATAACAAAATGAACACTTCGAAATATCTAAACGAGCACTTTCACCTAGTAACGAGTTAATCTCAAGTATATAAGTCGTATAGTTATACTCATATATGTGTGATATCACTTCGTTACTCAAAAAAAGTTTAAATAAAACTTTCATTAAATGTTATGAAATACTCAAATAATCCTAAATAACGACATTTCTCATCTTCGTACTGTGTATGTCGTTTGATTAATAACATATGTATGAGTATTTCATTAAAATTTTCATTAAATATTGAGTAATCAAACAATAACGACAATACGAAGATGTGAAATGTTGTTATTTAGGATTATTTGAGTATTTCATAACATTTAATGAAAGTTTTATTTAAACTTTTTTTGAGTAACGAAGTGATATCACACATATATGAGTAAAACTATATGACTTATATACTTGATATTAACTCGTTATTAGGTGAAAGTGCTCGTTTAGATATTTCGAAGTGTTCATTTTGTTATTTTGTTATAAAAACGAAAGCGTCATATTGGTAATGCTCAAATACTACTTTTACATTTCAAGTTTTTGCGATTTAAGGTCTTATTAAGCCGTTTTATGTCGTTTTTTGATAATGGGCCTCATTAATTTTCCATTCGGCCTTATTAGGCCCGTTGACGTTTTCGATGATTTGTTTTCGATTCCGACAAATGAAAACGACTATGGGCTTTATTTTCTATCATGTTACAATTTTGAAATTTTGATTTTTATCGTTTTAAGGCGTTTAAACGAATTGGGCCCAAACTATCCACTTATCACATCTACTATCCACATTCACTATCCACTATCCACATTCACTATCCACTATCCAAACCCTATACCCTATACGGCTATAACACATACCCTAAACCCTATACCCTATCCACATTTTTCTCGATTTTCGCGCCATTAGTTGTTCTAAGTCGGTTTTACTCGATTTCGCGTCATTTCCCGTTTTAATTCTGTTTTATACGATTTTCGCGCCATTTCCCGTTTTAATCCCGTTTTACTCGATTTTCGCGCCATTTCCCGGTTTACTCGATTTTTTGCCAACTCATTTTAAGTCTGTTTTACTCGATTTTCGCGCCAACTCGTTTTTAGTCCGTTTTACTCGATTTTTCGTGTCGTTACTCGTTTTAAGTTTGTTTTACTTGATTTTCGCGTCGTTACTCGTTTTAAGTCCGTTTTACTTGATTTTCGCGTCGTTACTCGTTTTAAGTCCGCTTTACTTGATTTTCGCGTCGTTACTCGTTTTAAGTCCGTTTTACTTGATTTTCGCGTCGTTACTCGTTTTAAGTCCGTTTTGCTCGATTTTCGCGTCGTTACCCGTTTTAAGTCCATTTTTCTCAATTTTCGCGCCATTAGTCGTTTTAATTCGGTTTTCTCGATTTTCGCGACATTACTCGTTTTAAGTCGGTTTTTCTCGATTTACACACCGTTTCGAGCCCGATTTCTGGTGAGAGAGACTTTATTTGGACTTTATCTTAATAAGACTAAGTTTTGTATTTTTTCAAACATAATTAACCATCAATGGTGTTGGTATCTTTAATCCAAGTTTGTGTTGGAAATTTTCAAACATATTTTTTCAAACAAAAGTTATCAATTGTCATATATTGTATAAATTTTATAGTTTTTGTTGAAATATATTTTGTTCTATATTGAATAGAAATTTATTTTATCAATATATATTATTTAAATAACAATATTAGAAATACAAAGAAAATATTTTGGGAATGATATGGATTATCATAGTTTTTTATCTTAAAATATATTATAAATATTAAAAAAGCTTACACACCTGATTATTTGAATAATTTTTTTTTCTCAAAATTATTAATATAATTAAATCAATAAATATGTGGGACAAAAATAAAAAAACTATTTTTCTAATAAAAAATGAGGTAGATTCAAGTTCGATCATCACTTGTAGTATTAATATTATAAATAATATCAATAAGATACACATTATTATTTAAATAATTATTTTTTCTCAAAACTATTAAAATAATTACTTCTATAGATATATGAGACCAAGATAAAAAAAATTGTTATTCTAATAAAATAGTAACCCAAATTCGATTGTAACTTGTACTATTAATATTAAAAATGTATCAATATGATTCATTAGTCTAGTGGTTTCACTTCATCACATGCCCATGAGGTCTCAAGTGCGACTCTCTCCCACCTCTCTTTCCGTCAATTTTTACCCAAAAATAAAAAAGGTGAGATGTTAGTGTTGAGATCCGAACTCAAAACCTCAGAGCAATCTATGTAGCTCTTTACCACTAGAGCAAAGAGACAAATGTGATATATGACCTATTATTGTTATTATATACTAACGTAATTAATTAATTTTAAAAAAAATCGTAATAAAAAAAAAATTCGAAAAAAAATGTTGTACGTTTTTTTCATTTTTTTTTAATTTTTCATTTCTTTGGGGAAAAAATTATCATTACGGTACGTTCGAAATGGGCGTACGCCCGTTTCTAGCGTACAAGATGTATTTTGTATTTTTTATAAAATTGTATACGTATAAGAAAACTTATACGTATACCAAATTTTTTTTCCTGTCTGCCCTAAATGGGCGTATGGAAATTTAGTGCATATAGATTTTGCCTAAAATAAATTGAACAATTTTTTGTTGTTGAAATATGATGAACATCCACTCTCCCACTCTTCCACTCTCCCATGTGTTAAATCCACTAATCCACAAACTCAAACCTATAAGTTTTATTTGGTAAAGTCATCATCTATTATGGATTTACAAATTTATTTCTATATGTAAATGATTATGATTGAATTTTCTTCGAGCTCTACAACAATGTTGTGATGTTAAAGCAGTCTAAAAATAATTCAACAACGTCTTCGTTGATTTCAGTACTATTTCCAGTGCAAATAAATGCATTATGTAATTGTCGACTATCTTTACACGTTCATAATCAAAGAGATAAAGATTGTACTAGCTAATATCCGACTAAAACAACATTTTTGACACCTTCAATTAGACATTTTTTGATAGCAATTAGCAAGCTTATTTTTCAAGATTTCTGAATTTTTTTACATTATACTGTGTTGTAGAGACTGTGTGAGAGTGAAATAACTTTATCCGTTTAACATTTTCATAGCATCAAAGTTTAGACTCCATTTCTGAAAAAGAAGCACAACAACCACTTAATTACAACTATGATTTTCTCTTTAAAAACTGACAAATACATTATGGAATATACTTATAGATTATTTAAGAAATATGATTGTGTGATTTTAGAAAATTTGATTGTGTAAAATATCAATTACATTATCAATTTACTAATTCATTTTCATTTTTTCCAATTGAAAATATATAACTCTATTGTTATAAATTTCTCACATATTTTTGAATATTCAGTTTCATTCTCACCAACACAATAATCAATTGTATCATTCTCCGTACGTCGTGCGGGGCAAACACTAGTTTTCATATAAAGTATTAACACCAAATCCAAACACACCAATGCACTCATCAAAACATGCATATACGATAGTTGATGTTATGGTATAAAGATTTTTTTTTTATTAGGAAAAAACCGGAGTTTCACCGTAAGATAGGTGACAACTCCTGATCATCCTGACGAATGATCCGTAAAAAGTCAGAACAGGATCGAACCAAACCTGACTGAATAAGAGCTGGTCTTATTGTTCTGATATATTCATCAAATACAATGTCATTTTGGTCACAATTAAGGACCATTTTAATCATATGTGAACTGATTTTTGTTTTAGACAAGAAATCAGCCGCACGATTTGCTTCTCTGAAGCAGTGAAAATTTTTATAGCTATCAAACAGCTTTAAAATGTTCTGAATATCAGTAATGATATTCCTAATTTCCCAAGGAATTTTCCAAATATTTTTGATAGAGTTAATTACTGTAAGATTATCACCTTCAATGATAATGTTTTTGACTCTCATTTTAACTGCTAATTTTACTGCATATAATGCACCTAAGGCTTCCGATATTAAAGGGGAGGATGATAAAGTATCCTTCGTATAAATATCCATCACCTCTCCATTGCTATTTCTAGCTATACAACCAATACTATTCTGTTGTATAGATGTATAAGATGCATCAAAGTTAATTTTAAACCAATTATTTGGTGGTTTAAGCCAATTGAAATTATTGCTTTTCTTTTTGTTTCTTTTACTTTTTATTTTTGGTCCTTTAAGATTATATTGTGTTGATTCCCAGAATTTAAATTGTTCAAAGGCTGAGTGTGTTGTTTCTTTTTGTGATTGGTTCTTATTTTTAAAGACTATTGCATTCCTATGTATCCAAAGAGAATACCAAATAAAAATAAGTGCCTCTATTTTATACTTTTTATTTTGGCATGCCTGAATAATGTATTGTAAGGCCTGATTAAAAGTTGTATTATTTGGTATGTCAAATTTAGTTCCCATCAAATTCTCATACTTCCTAAGTTGGCAGGTTGTGTATTGACATTCAAAGAATAGATGTTCTCTGGTTTCATATGGTTCATTACATATAGAACACTGATGAGGAACTCTGTTGTAATGCATATTTAATCTTTGGGTTATAGGTAATTTATCAGAGATTAATTTCCATAGAAAGTTTTGGTATCTAGGTGGGCTTTTGAGATTCCATACCCATTTGTAAATATCATCTTTGTGTTGAGGAATACTAGTTTTATTGAACTTTCGTGCCGAAGCAGTACTGAAATTACCAGAACTATCTGGTAACCATATGACTCTATCTTCTATATTTGTGGTTGGAATGTATATGCTTTGTATTTGGGCAACATTATCACTTGGTAAAACTTCATTTAGTTTGTCTAAGTTCCATTGTCTAGAATTTGTGATAAAGTAAGCGACTTTGGTATTAATATCTGAAGAATTTGGATTGTGAAACGAAATTAAAGGTCCTTCTTTAACCCAGTTATCCGTCCAAAAACTTATATTATTTCCATTTCCTAGTTCCCATCCAATTCCTTTTTGAAATTGCTTCCGTAGATGTAATAATCTTGAAAATTGCCAGGATTGTTTTTGTTTTTTTATAAATTCAAAAAGATTAGAGTTTTGTAAGTATTTTTGATTAATTAGTCTAACCCATATGTTTTCACGATCTAATATTAACTTCCAAAGTAGTTTATGTTGTAATGCGGTATTCAAATCCATTGCTTTATGTAATCCTAAGCCTCCCTCATCTTTTGGTTTACATATGGAATTCCATGATGTAATTGCTCGATAATTTGGATTACTATTATTCCAGAAGAAGTCTTTATTAATTTTATCCAATTGATCACAGATTCCTTTAGGGAATGAAAAACATTGCATCAAATGATTGGCATAAGACATAATATTAGATTGTATAAGAATAGCTCTTCCTGCCTGTGAAATTATATTTTCTTTCCATTTTGATCATTGTTTTTGAATTTTATGAACCGCAAATTGGAATACATCAGTTTTTACTCTTCCTCTTACAATTGGGATTCCCAGATATTTTTCCATTGAATTTGTCATTTGTAAATTTAACACAGAGGCTAGAACTTGTCTTTGAGTTGTACTAATATTGGGAGTGGTTTGAAACGAACTCTTATGGTAATTTATAGCTAGTCCAGATAAATCAGTAAATTTTTTTAATGTAATTCATATTATTCATATTTGCATTTGCAAAAATTATAGTGTCATCAGCGAAACACAAAAACGGAATGCGCATCCCGTTTCTAGTAAGTTGAATTCCTACCTTATGATTAACTTTTTCAGATTCTTGTTGGAGAGTTCTTGAGAGATATTCCATAACTAGTATAAAAATAAACGGGGCTATAGGATCGCCCTGTCGTAGGCCACACTTTGGCTTGAAAACTGGTCCCGACTCATTATTCGCCAAAACTGAATAGCTAGCCGAGGTTATACATGCCATCAGTCTATTAATCCATTGTTGATGAAAACCAAAAGATTGCAGAATTTTGATTATGAAAGGCCACTGAACCTTATCATATGCTTTTTCCATATCAAGCTTTAATGTCATCCATCCTCTCTTGCCCTTTTTCTTTTGATGAAAAGAATGAAATACTTCATGTGATATTAAGATATTGTCAAAAATTGATCGATCTTGTACAAATGCCGCCTGACATGGATGTATTAATTTTGGTAAAAGAGTTTGCAAACGATTTGCCATAAGCTTTGTAATAATCTTATAAATAGTAGAACATAGGCTAATAGGGCGATAGTGATTGATCGAAACAGGGGAATCAACTTTTGGTATTAATGCAACAAATGATTGTGCACATTCATTTAAAAGTATAACAGAATAGAAAAAAGCTTGTACAACTTGTATTACAGAGTCTCCTACAATATTCCAATAATGTTGATAAAATTCTGCATTAAATCCATCCGGACCTGGTGTTTTATTGTGAGGTAATTGTTTAACTACATTCTTTATTTCCGTGGGAGTTGGTTGTGTATTAAAAAATGCATTATCATTGTCGTTAATTAAGTTAGGAATTATTTGAAAATCTCTATCCAAAAGAGGGATAGAATGTGATGGTTGAAATCTTGATTGTAAGTCTACCGAAATAGCAGATTTAATTTCTTCTGCATTAAAGTATTTTTGTTTGTTGAGTGCTTCATAATAGTTAATCTTTTGTTTATATAATCTGATTTTGACTGCTGTTTGAAAATACTTTGAGTTTCTATAGTTAAGTGATTCAATTCAAATTTGAAATAACGTACACTTTACCTTGGTAAAATTCACCCACGATAATCAGAAGTGAAAGGTAATCAATAACTACTAGAATCGGACCCCCGCGCTATGCGCGGGGTAGTTATGATTTTTCGTCTCAAAATTGGATTGGACTAATTATATGTTTAGGCAATGGCTATATGCACGCGATTCTGTGTGCGCAACTTATGTGCACGCATCGGTGCGTAGTTCTTATGCGCATACGTGTTTTACGGGTACTTTTCTTAAATTTTCAGAGTCTGTAACAACTTGTGCGCCTAACTACTGCACACAGGTTGAGAATCTGTGCGCCGTGTTTCTGCGCACTATTCAAACATAGTAGCCGTTGAAATTTTAGAAAAAGTAGCTGTTAAATGTAAAACTGTGTGCTTAGGTTCTGCGCACAGGTGCTTTAGGGTTTGGGTTTGTGCGCGGATGGTTAGCGCACGGGTCTTTACAGTTTAGGATCCATCCATTTGGACCACAACGGTCATAAATGTGTCTATATAAAGCCATAATCTCTTCGTTCACAACAAATTCATTGAAAACCTCTTCGTTTTCCAACAAATTCATTCAAAATGTCTCGTCGTAATCAAAACTCTCGTATGTTAGAGTTGATTAATCAAAGTTGTGAAGATAGTGATGAAGAACACGATTGGGATAACAGATCACAAGAAGAGGAAGACGACCCGAACGACGACGAATGGTTGGATGGTTTCTTAGAAGACGAAGAGTTCGGCGACTGGGATCCGAGTGGTGAATTTGTGGTTAGTATAATATGTTATAATTAGTTTTATATGGTAGCGTAATTAGTTTCAAATTAGTTTCATATGCTAGCGTAATTAGTTTCATATGCTGGCCTAATTAGTTTAAAGTCCGTACCAAGTATTTTGCCTTGTTATTTTGGTAGTAGTGTAATTGTCGCTCTACAATTACGTATAGGGGAAAGATTATTCGGATTATTTTAGAACCGCACAATATTGGGATACTCCGCAAGAATTGTACGAGTGGGCGAGAGATAGAGGAAAGGAGCTAGTGATAGCTTTGGTAACACGTAAATCAAGTCCGTACCAAATAAGTATTGTGTGCGATAGATTTGGAAAACCAAGATCTGGGAGGCCAAAGGTGAACAAAGAGAATCCAGAGTTGCCTGTTCCTAGGCTTAGAAAGTCGAAGTCGAAGAAGTGTAAGATTTTAGCTACTGACAGTGAGAAAGAAAAACATTCCCGGGGTCGTAGGAGAAAAATGGATTTTAGGTGTGATAGAAGGTCGGCATAACCATGTGCTACTTGCTAGTTTTCATGGGAATGCATTCTTGGGTCGAATGACGAAGGAGCAAGAGCTTTGTGCTAGGCGGTGGGGAGATGGAACTGGACGCAAGACGCCAAAAGAAATTATCTCTAAATTAAGGGAGAAGTACCCTGGTAATGTTACTTCAAGGAGACAAGTTGCAAATTTTTGCAGAAGGTGAATTACGAAGATCGCGGAGAGCTGAACGTGACACAGTGGTCGCTTAAGTTTTTGCGAGACCACGACTACGTAGTTCACCCACATAGAGACACGACAAACGGCGAGGTTGCAATATTATTCTTTGCTAACCAAGAGTCGTTGCGTTTGTTGAAGAAGTACCCGTACGTGGTAATTATCGATGCGACGTACAAGACAAACAAGTAAGTCTCTACAATACCTTGGTCGATATTTAGTTCGGATAATGATATATGTTCTGTAGTGATATATGTTAATGTTTCAATAGATATGAAATGCCGCTCGTAGAGATCGTTGGATTCACCAGTACACACAAGACGTTCAACATCGCGTATGCATTCAGTAAAGCGGAAAGGATTTATCATTACACATGGATAATGATTCAATTGAAGTCATTATTCATAGATTTGGGAGTGATGCCAACGGCTATAATGACAGATTGCGAAGACGCGCTGATAAAAGGGATAAAGACTGTTTTCGGGAGCGAAGTTCAACATCTGTTGTGTTGGGTGCATATCAAACACAACATTGAGGCACATGCTTCGACCATCCTAAAGAGACAAATTAAAGTGGAAGCCTTTGCTGGGCAATGTTGGGGATTATTTTGCTCAGCTACTGAAGAGACCTATGAACTGCGGCTCGAACAGTTGAAGAGATCTTGGAAGAGCGGCCTTGTGGGATACGTCGAGAGAACATGGCTTAATCCTCACAAGACAAGCATAGTGAGGGCTTGGACAGACCATAAGCTTCATTTCCTTACGAGGACTTCAAACAGGTAAATATTGATATTTTTTAGTTAAGACGATTATATCATAACGGCGTACTTTCTTAACTTACGAACTTAACTGTTTTTTAGAGTTGAAGGGATGCACAAGGTTTTGAGAGATATTATTGGTTCCAGCAGAGGGGGCTTTAACAGAGTGATCGTACGGATCCATCATTCAGTACTCCTTCAGATTGATTCAATTAGGGCGAGCATGAACATGTCTCTCTCCAAACGACCAACTGATTTTGATGATCCAAACATGCATCCGCTTGGAAGGGCTATTTTTTCCCGACTATTCTACAAAGTGTCAGACAGGTGTTTTGATCATTTGTTGGTTACTTATGAGATCATGTTGACGGGGAAATTTCCTGAACAATGCACCGACCATTGGGTGAGGAACTGTCTTGGGTTGCCGTGCGTCCATCAAATTGCACACGCTATCATTTCAAACACACCCCTGATCGAGGATGACATTCACCCGTTCTGGAGGGATTTGCATTGGGACGACACTCCTCAAATAGAAGACGACCCAAATCTGAAGGTCCGAATGAACATTATAGAGTTGCGACTCCATGAAATGTTCACCAAGTTGGAACTTGGAACCATGAAGAAAAGCACGGCATACCAACTAGGTGAGTTGTATCAGGACTTGGAGCATCCTGAACTAACTACCTTGAAAGAACCGACAAATGTGAAAAGAAAAGGCAGGCCAAAGGGTGCAAAGAACAAGGATAAGGAGGAGGTTGACAGTGAAAATGACAAGGAGGGTGACATAAAACAAGAAGATATGGAGCAGTATGAGAAGGAGGAGGCAAAGCAGAAATCAAAAGGAAAGAAGAGTACAGGAGCAAGACGGCCAGGTCGTCCTAAAAAGGAGGAGGATGACAGTGAAAATGACAAGGAGGAATCGAGAGAGAAGAGTTATTTTGAGCACAAACAAGAAGAGCTGGAGCAGTATGAGAAGGAGGAGGCAAAGAAGAAATCAAAGGGGAAGAAGAAGGCAAACAATACAGGAGAAAAACGACCAGGTCGTCCTAGAGAGCAAACAACGACATCACTTCCCGTGGTCAT
This sequence comes from Oxyria digyna, assembly GCA_029168935.1. Lineage (NCBI taxonomy): Eukaryota > Viridiplantae > Streptophyta > Magnoliopsida > Caryophyllales > Polygonaceae > Oxyria > Oxyria digyna. The sequence goes on along the minus strand of JAPVLV010000001.1, from coordinate 56,848,715 downwards.
TGAGGCCGAGGAGTTGCATTCTCAACCCATGCCCGACCTATCACAGCCTGAAGGATCAAACTACACTGACTTCGATCAGTGCCCTGAAGAACTTGGTGTTCCTCTCATTCATAGGGGGGTTGACTTCGGCATTGACAATTTGGATGATTTTTGGCTTCCATACATCACAGATGTTAGACAGGTACGTTCTGACGGACATTGTGGTTATAGGTCGATGGCCTTACTTCTGGGAAGAAAAGAACAAGAGTACGGAAACATTCGGCGTGAGCTGGTAACGGAGCTGCTTCAGAACCGAGAATTGTACGAGCCTATTCGTCGTCGTCTTCGTCCGGGTACTTGGGAGGATCTTATTCTCCAAGTTAACCATTGCAGAAGCCCTTGTTCAGAACTGTACTGGTTGCACTTTCCACTGATGGGCTTAGTGTTTGCCACCCTATACCAAGTTGGCCTCGTGTTATTGTGTTGGGATGCTCCGACCTTTTGCTTACCGCTAAGGTGTAGAACAGAAAACGCTGATCCTCCACGACAGATTTTCGGCATGGCACACGTAGGCAACCGTGACCACTTCATACCGGTAAAGTAGACAATTGTACTTGATACTTGTGTAATCATAGTTTTTTGTTTAATATCTTAAGTCGATTGTGTTTATATAGGTGGCGTTGATGGTTAGTTCGCCACTACCGCATACTCCCGGTTCGTGGAAGAAACACGTAGATCCAAACATTCAATGGTGGGAAGAAACATTTGGAGACAATTTGAGGATGTATCGAGAGTACCGCATTTCAAATGGTCGGGCACCAGATCCATTCATGTATAAAGGAGGGACCGAACCCGTTCATATATCTGACTGAGTGAGATTGTCATGTAATAAGTAGAAGACGTATTTTACCTTGTAATGTTCAATCTCATTTATTAGAAGACACTTTTTACCTTGTAATGTTCAATCTCATCTTTTAGAAGACGCTTTTTACCTTGTAATAAGGCGCACAGGTTTTTAACGGTAACAATTGGTGCGCATATATAATGCGCACACATTCTGAACGATAACAAAGTGTGCGCAACATACCTGCGCACAATTTGTTACCGTTCAGAATTTGTGCGCATTATATCTGTGCACACGGATTTAACGGTAGATTATTGCACGCTTTACAACAGCGCACAATAAGTTACAGATTGAAAAAGTTACAAAATAGGTGCGCATAACCTTGACGCATGGATGAAATCCGGTTTGAAGTAGTTGAGATATGAAGGGTCTAGTACATCGATGTTGATTATGTTTCAAAAACTTATACAATTATGTGTTATTAGGCATATAAAGTGTGTATAAGGTCTCCCCTTCACAAAAAGTTGATCGAAAATACGCGAAAACGCAAAAACGCCTTATCGGTCCTGATGGCCTGTTAAGGTCGAGAATAGGCGGTTCGATGCCCAAACGACGTCGGAATGCAATGAAACTTGTTTTCAATGCATATTATAGCTATTTAACCTTGTAGGTAACTTCAAGTCAAAAACTCGAACTCTTCGAGTAACACCTCCTTTGTAAACCTTCACTAGTCTTTCATTCTTTGAAATAGTTGAAGTAGTTGAGATATGAAGGGTCTAGTACATCGATGTTGATTATGTTTCAAAAACTTATACAATTATGTGTTATTAGGCATATAAAGTGTGTATAAGGTCTCCCCTTCCCAAAAAGTTGATCGAAAATACGCGAAAACGCAAAAACGCCTTGGAGGCCTTATATGCGCATTGGGTCTGCGCACACATATCTATGTGCATTTCGAGTACGCACAACTTCTTGTGTGCATGTGTTAAGCGCACGGTTGAAGTCCGTTAAAATATTCGCCGGAATTGTCGCTGGAGGAGCATTTGCCGCTGCCAACGCCGCTCGAGTCGCATACCGCCGGCCGCCTCCATCCGCCGGAATTGCGCACAGGTTCTTTTTAAACGCGTGTTATCAGCACATTAATTTGTCAGACGACGCTAGCAATTTGATTTTATTCCCAAAATACCCTCGTGCGCTTAACAACTACGCATATATACTTATGCGCATAAGAACTGTGCATAGAATGACGTGCATATAGTGAAAAAGTCGCGTGTATATAGGCGTTTCATATATTTACAACTTTGTTCATGGCATAATTTTATCCAATTCACGCCAAAGTAAATCTAACCTGCAAATCAAGACATTAACACAAAAATAAGCGAACAATAGAAGTGATAAAAATAACAAATTGATTGGTTCAATTACAAATTGACAATAACCATGAGTAACGGCGAAATACAATATGCAGAAGAGTAACGACGACTTGATGAGAGAATTCAATACGAAATCCCAGTCGGAAGATTAAAAGTTGAAATTAGAAGAGAAGTTCAAGAGGCCACATAGTAATGACGACTTAATGACAACTTTCTAGGTCACTACCCGTGCTTTACGCGAGCCAAACACATTTTATTTTAGTCTATATTCATATATTTAATATATATTTTCATATATGTATTTTTTAGAAAATTATAATAAAATAAATTGAATATCTCTTATATATGTTCCAAAATCACATAATCGTTTACGTTGCTCGGATTGCTCTTCATCGTCATACGGATTGGAGGTGAAGAGCGAAGAAAAAAAATGAAAATGGTGGAAATACTAACCAATTAAGCACATAATTATGATTTTATTAGACGTTTAATAAGTCTCAATTATCATTGGATAATGAGAGATAGAAAGAAAAGAGAAAAATTAGGTTTAAACATTAATGAGTCTCAATTGATATTACTTTCTCAAACTCATGAATTTTTATATATATAGATCGTACGTACGTAACAATATTTTCATATACGGATCGGAGTATGATAAAGGAACCAAATTTTGAACTACTACATTTTAACTATTCATCAACATGATTATTCTTGGATTGTCATGTATCGTAATCCATCTGCTCCATAATCTAAGCAACATTTGAAATTCTGACACTATTCACAATTCAATACTAATCTCTAAATTGATTCCAGTATATAAGAAGATATATAGTGATATTGGGTCTTGTTTGATTCAACTTGATGAGGACTTTAATAATATCAAAATTCTATAATTTTTATCACCATATAACTAGAGATATTAACGATGTAAAACGTGTATCGACGTATATGCCTAAAGCAAATATTGCTTATATTGTGGGACAGAGAGAGTATTTATAATAATTGAGGCCCGTGTGCAAATAGTCCAACGTATTGCCGCGAAGTATATATATATATATTTAAAAAAACGAGAAGGTCAGCGCCGAGGGCGGCGTGGTTAGGACATCACTTCCGCTCATAATTGGAGGAACGAATGAGATCTCGAAAAATGAGAGAGTCTAGGTTCTACAATTGTTATGACAGTGTTGTATCACTCTGATTTCTACGAAGACAGAGGCAAAGTATGACAGTTTCTTCGATGGGGACGAGGCAGCTGTGTCCGTAGTGAATGAGAAGGGAATCTTTCTATCATCGGAGTTGTTACTCAATTAATGAGAAGGTCGGCGCCGAGGGCGGCGTCAGAGAGATCGTCATCGCAGCAGGCGCCGTAGGGATTTCACTTCTGAAGCTGGACAAAAACATTCCTTTTATGTATGAGCTCTTCTGGTCACATAGGATGAACATCAACTAAATGGTGATAATTCCTGTAGTAAGACAAGGTACGTCCGATTTATTCCTTTGACTTAATTGAAAGGTCATGGAATTCCTATTTGGCGTAACTTTTGATTTATTGGATGTTTATTGGATTAATTGAGTAAACGTTACAATTTGTATTTACTCCAGGTATTGATTGCTCCTTAAATTCCTATTTGGTCATTTTTCTTCACATTCTTATCCTATAAATTCTTTGTCCAGCTTCCATTTTCCATATAGCTTAACCATTCTGATTGTGTTTTCAACTTCCAGTTCATTGCCTGTTCCTATTTTCTTACAATGGTTTCTAACGCATCCCTACAAATCTCTTCTGTCGGTAACGTACTTAAGAGTTCCAAGTCGCAAGGATTCAGTCCAGTTCGTCTTCGAGCAGGCAAGGTTTGAGCCTTGGTGGTTCTATTGTTTTGTTTTCTGATACGCTAATGAATAACCTCCTACTGTTGCTGCTTCACCCCCTTCCATGCCCATCGAATTAGTTTCAAATCCTATTTTATTTGGCACATCGAATTAGTCAGATTTGCAGAATTTTGTTGCCACATTGTGTTGTTCACATTTGTTGTCCATATGATTGTTGTTATATACCTGTGGCTGTGAACTTTGTTTCTCATGTATGGCCTCTTGTATCATTTTCAATACTTCAAAGGAATTGATTCCAAAAGATTATGAACACAATGCATTCATATCATTCACCTTAACACTAAAGATATTGTTCTTGATAGGATAGAAGATGCAATTGGAATAGTGAAGTACTTCGTCCTAATGGAAGAGAGGCCATGAAGAAAGAACCTCGCCTTTGATGCCGAGGTAAAGTAGAATGATGAGTTGTTGAAAGTAGCATGAATTCTTAGGTTAAGTCCTTAAGCAAGCATAATTTGTCTCAATTCAAAAAATCCCAAGAAATTTTAACAATCTTTTAGAAGAAGAAAAAGCCCAAGAAACAAGTACTCTTAAATCTCACCCTTGATACTCAGACCCAATATCAGGTAAATTATCTTTGCTGACTTGACAAAGGTAACTCCTTAAGAACAGTCCATGCAAAGGATGTTGGATACCACAACACAGATCTACAAGATCCTTCAGAATATCTTTGGCATGACCCTCCTTTGATTTAATGTATACAGATCCTACTGTGCAAAGGAGATACCTGAACACAAACAAACAGATAAATAAGTCAGAGCAGGAACAAATTCACATTAAGAATACCCTAATATACTTTTGTCCTGTCTCATCTCTTTGTGTTGAGACATGGCAACTAACGGAAAGCATTAATCTTGGGAAGATCAAACCAACAAGGAACACATCTCATATGCTTAAGTTCCACCTCATTAACGAAAGGTTTATTATTATTGTCCTTCTATTATCTTTGGTATTTCGCTACCATTTCTGGAACATAGTAATTTGTTAGTGTTATACCATTGTGAGCCCACATGATATGGTGGTGAAAAAAACAAAGATGATATGCTAGATATCAAATGCAGTTGAGAGAGCTTCGGTTTAAAGAGTTAGGAGTTTTTCCTGGCGTTTTAGAGAAGGGTAAACAGGAATCAAGAACAGATAAACCTCTTCTACCACTTGCTAAGAAAACCTCTTCTACCATATCCTCATCCTTGATCTGTTTTATTTTTATATATTTTGTTCCTCCGACCAAGTAGTACTTCATTTGTTGAAAGTTGAGACAACATCAAATGTACTGGCTGCAACAAATTACTTTTTTTTCCTTCTCTTTAACTCTTGAGAGATTCCAACTTTTAGCATCTTTGAGCAGACATTATATGAATCAGGACTTTTATTGGATAGTTTCTTTTTCAGCAAGAAGCCACTCCAGTAGTTATATTCTTCCAAATTAAGGATAAGATTCAATGAATGTAATAAAAATGCAGGGCTTTTGTGTTTTTATACTAAAATCAAATATACAAAGTCTAAGAGACTTAGATAGCTTACTAAGATCTAGATAGCTTTCTTCCTTCTAAGAAGTCAGATCTCCTTCCTATAAGTAATTTAGGTATTTAGAGGATCAGTTCATGAAATCCTTTGTAAATGAATTATCTACTGATAATGCATTTTTTATATAAATTAACTCTAACTAAAGAAAAGGGATTGAATGGTGTATGAACACATGGGATATTTTGACTTGCAAAATGTTTTCTAGGGACAACATTAGGAATATAGGATTGTTTATATAATCTGTAATGATATAGTGGCTTCTGGTGATACCTTTTGAGTTTCTTATCCTACCCAAACCAAGCATATAAATTAGTCGATCCCATCCCGAATCCAGCTGACCAGACTCCCCTCTTCTCTTTCTTCTATTCTCTCTTCCATTCTCGAGACATGTACATACTAAGATCTAGGTAGCTTACTTCCTTCTAAGAAGTCAAATCTCCTTCTTATATTCTAAAAAGAATAAGATCCTTTCCTTTCTAAACTCTTGAATTGATGGTATTCACTATATATAAATATCTGCATGATGGAATTCAGTGTTAACTTTGATCCAGTAGTCGGTAGGGTTTCATAATGGCTGAGATAGTTAGCTACTTATCTGCAAGTTGTTGAATATTATAATACACCAACCAAATCAGTACATTGTATGAACATCAACCCTGTTTTATTGTAGAAGTAAGACCCTATCTTACAATGATTCCGATGATAGTTTAGACAGTTCGGTAATCAGACACATACAACAAGATTTTGAGCCTACTTCATATGAAACTAACGAAACTCCTGCAGCTGAAGATGATAACAATGTCGGTTATTCAGAAAATTCAGAAGAAAGAACTATACCGCAAAATTCAGAGCCACAAACTTCCTAGCCTGCTTCAGATGAGGATGACATAACACAAAATTATGAGCCTTCTTCATACTTAACTTTCGAATCTACCGCAGATGAGAATTACAGTAATGAGTCGACGTCTTCTCGAAGGATGGAATCAAGGCCGTCTAAAAACAATCAAATGATGAGAGCAACATTGGTTATAGAGCAGTTTGAGCCTGGTGTTTATGTTACTGTCATTCAACTCTGTAATGATGTCAAGTTCTTCAGGAGAGTCGGATTCAGGTGCAACACAACACTCATAAATTTTTTATGGCATTCATGAAATTAAATCTTGAATTGGTTTAGCAAAATGTTGATTCAGTCTTTGTGATTTTGTAGTAAAAAAAGGTTTGCAGAGAAACAAGTTGGGGAATGGTGGAGTAACAAAGAACGGGTTCTGAAGAAGTTTCCTGCACCTCATCCGACTCCAATGATGAAAAATAGTGGCCAACAGACAGATCCTACACCAAGCAATGAGGCAAATACCTCTGCAGGGACTGCGTAATTCTTTGATTCATTTGCAATTTTGCAACTCACTTTACAATACATATCTTTTGTGGGTGATTTGAATATTTAGCGATTTCTAAATACAAACCAACAACTTTTGCATGGAAAATATTTTATGTGTGAGCTGTGATGATCTTCATCCAACTGTTTTTAATAATTTTTAGTACCAATATATAAAACTAATTTATTTGAGTTGTTATGAATTGGAGAAGTTGAAATAATTAGGTAGGGGGTGTCTCTATGTGATGAAGCCAATCAAATATATATATGTAGGCATAGAAGTGTGGCATGTAGCTTACATTAAAATCTTTCACCCATCAATTCACTTGAAACGACATTTTTCATGAATAGATGAAAACTAAACACTTGATTATCTGATCTCCAGGTGAAGGGTGGTTCAGTTCTCGACAATGTGGTGATTTCGGATGATCCAGAGCATGCAAAACACGTCGTGGATGACGTGTTTTTGTTATGTTGATATTGACCTAATGCTCCTATCTTTTTTATTAGGTTGAAGTTATGGCTTTATCAAGTTATGAGGAGAAGAAGGAGCAATTTAAAGAACAGGTAGATCTTCTTCGTTAGTTTTCTCTCGCTACCTAGTATCTTGCAAAATTTGTTATTTACTGTATTTATTATGTAGACGAATTTGATAGTATTCCTTGGCAGGTAATTTGACTAAGGTTATGAAAGTATTAAAGACCAAATATGTTTCTAAAATCTTTATTCATGGTGAATGTTAAACTTATTACTTGATTGTAGGTTGCTAACCTAAGACAGAGATTTCAACACTCTATAGCACCTGGGTGACTTGCTGGAGACCGCCAAGGTGTTGTTCCTGCATTTGGATTTTCTTATAGTGCCCATCAAATTTGGAAAATTATCAAGGAGAACAAGGATCTTGACCTTCCTGCGCACAAGGTAATTATGTAGAAACGCCATTGAAGGAATAAAATTTTAATAGATAATAATATAGTTTGTTGTCAATCCTTTTTAGGTGATGGTGGCGACTGTTCGCTGTGAAGAAATTGAAAGGCTCAACATTTTCAAGGGAAACCAGGTACTTCCCACCAACGTCTTATTTGCATTTGTACTTCTGTATTGCATAGCATAATCTCATTAAAGCCCTATTTTTTATTTTTTTTGAAAAGGATTGGTGTGAGCTGGAAGAGGCTGCACAAGATGAGCCTATCAAGGGCTTTGGAAGGAAGATCAATTTGATTATTGGGAGGTGCTTATCCGAGTGAGTCGCTAAACCCTGCCATGTCATAAGTTGTAATTCAGTTTCGAAATTCCGCATTTTTGTTAGTTCCTTTCATTATAGATTGAGTGAAGGAAATTTGAAATTGAGACCAACAAATAGCATTTTGAAGTAAGGACACTTTAGGATATTGATGCCTAATATGTGCTGAAACATCTCTAATATTTGGTTCTTTTATTAGCTTTCCACTCTCCTATTTGGTATGTCATAATTTGAAGGCATGAAATGTGACTAAATTTAATCGTTTTGGAGATAAAATATGTCGCGGTAATTTATTGTTCTAATCTAAGTAAGCATGTTGTTGATATTTGAGGTCTTAATTATTTTTCCAAAATTTATTTATATATCCTTTTAGCTAGGCAATGGCTATATGCACGCGAATCGACGCATATATGCACGCGATTCTGTGCGCGCAACTTATGTGCACGCATCTGTGCGCAGTTCTTATGCGCATACGTGTTTTACGGGGTATTACGGGTACTTTTCGTAAATTTTCAGAGTCTGTAACAACTTGTGCGCCTAACTACTGCGCACAGGTTGAGAATCTGTGCGCTGTGTTTCTGCGCACTGTTCAAACATATTAGCCGTTGAAATTTTTGAAAAAAGTGGCCGTTAAATGTAAAACTGCGCGCTTAGGTTCTGCGCACAGGTGCTTAAGGGTTTGGGTTTGTGCGCGGATGGTTAGCGCACGGGTCTTTACAGTTTAGGATCCGTGTTTCTGGACCACAACGGTCATAAATGTGCCTATATAAAGCCACAATCTCTTCGTTTCCAACAAATTCATTCAAAACCTCTTCGTTTTGCAACAAATTCATTCAAAATGTCTCGTCGTAATCAAAACTCTCGTATGTTAGAGTTGATTAATCAAAGTTGTGAAGATAGTGATGAAGAACACGATTGGGATAGCGGATCACAAGAAGAGGAAGACGACCCGAACGACGACGAATGGTTGGATGGTTTCTTAGAAGACGAAGAGTTCGGCGACTGGGATCCGAGTGGTGAATTTGTGGTTAGTATAATATGTTATAATTTGAAACATATGGTAGCGTAATTAGTTTCAAATTAGTTTAATATGCTAGCATAATTAGTTTCATATGATAGCCTAATTAGTTTCATATGATATCCTAATTAGTTTAAAGTAATGATTCGTATTTTGCCTTGTTATTTTGGTAGTAGTGTTAATTGTCGCTCTACAATTACGTATAGGGGAAAGATTATTCGGATTATTTTAGAACGGCACAATATTGGGATACTCCGCAAGAATTGTATGAGTGGGCGAGAGATAGAGGAAAGGAGTTAGTGATAGCTTTGGTAACGCGTAATTCAAGTCCGTACCAAATAAGTATTGTGTGCGATAGATTTGGAAAACCAAGATCTGGGAGGCCAAAGGTGAACAAAGAGAATCCAGAGTTGGTTGTTCCTAGGCTTAGAAAGTCGAAGTCGAAGAAGTGTGAGTGTAGATTTCAGCTACTGGCAGTGCGAAAGAAAAACATTCCCGGGGTCGCAGGAGAAAAATGGATTTTAGGTGTGATAGAAGGTCGGCATAACCATGTGCTACTTGCTAGTTTTCATGGGAATGCATTCATGGGTCGAATGACGGAGGAGCAAGAGCTTTGTGCTAGGCGGTGGGGAGATGGAACTGGACGCAAGACGCCAAAAGAAATTATCTCTAAATTGAGGGAGAAGTACCCTGGTAATGTTACTTCAAGGAGACAAGTTGCAAACTTTTTGCAGAAGGTGAATTACGAAGATCGCGGAGAGCTAAACGTGACACAGTGGTCGGTTAAGTTTTTGCGAGACCACGACTACGTAGTTCACCCACATAGAGACACGACAAACGGAGAGGTTGCAATATTATTCTTTGCTAACCAAGAGTCGTTGCGTTTGTTGAAGAAGTACCCGTACGTGGTAATTATCGATGCGACGTACAAGACAAACAAGTAAGTCTCTACAATACCTTGGTCGATATTTAGTTCGGATAATGCTATATGTTCTGTAGTGATATATGTTAATGTTTCAATAGATATGAAATGCCGCTCGTAGAGATCGTTGGATTCACCAGTACACACAAGACGTTCAACATCGCGTATGCATTCAGTAAAGCGGAAAGGATTTATCATTACACATGGATAATGATTCAATTGAAGTCATTATTCATAGATTTGGGAGTGATGCCAACGGCTATAATGACAGATTGCGAAGACGCGCTGATAAAAGGGATAAAGACTGTTTTCGGGAGCGAAGTTCAACATCTGTTGTGTTGGGTGCATATCAAACACAACATTGAGGCACATGCTTCGACCATCCTAAAGAGACAAATTAAAGTGGAAGCCTTTGCAGGACAATGTTGGGGACTATTTTGCTCAGCTACTGAAGAGACCTATGAACTGCGGCTCGAACAGTTGAAGAGATCTTGGAAGAGCGGCCTTGTGGGATACGTCGAGAGAACATGGCTTAATCCTCACAAGACAAGTATAGTGAGGGCTTGGACAGATCATAAGCTTCATTTCCTTACGAGGACTTCAAACAGGTAAATATTGATATTTTTTAGTTAAAGACGATTATATCATAACGGCGTACTTTCTGAACTTACCAACTTAACTGTTTTTTAGAGTTGAAGGGATGCACAAGGTTTTGAAAGATATTATTGGTTCCAGCAGAGGGGGCTTTAACAAAGTGATCGTACGGATCCATCATTCAGTATTCCTTCAGATTGATTCAATTAGGGCGAGCATGAACATGTCTCTCTCCAAACGACCAACTGATTTTGATGATCCAAACATGCATCCGCTTGGAAGGGCTATTTTTTCCCGACTATTCTACAAAGTGTCAGACAGGTGTTTTGATCATTTGTTGGCTACTTATGAGATCATGTTGACGGGGAAATTTCCTGAACAATGCACCGACCATTGGGTGAGGAACTGTCTTGGGTTGCCGTGCGTCCATCAAATTGCACACGCTATCATTTCAAACACACCCCTGATTGAGGATGACATTCACCCGTTCTGGAGGGATTTGCATTGGGATGACACTCCTGAAACAGAAGACGACCCAAATCTGAAGGTCCGAATGAACATTATAGAGTTGCGACTCCATGAAATGTTCACCAAGTTGGAACTTGGAACCTTGAAGAAAAGCACGGCATACCAGCTAGGTGAGTTGTATCAGGACTTGGAGCATCCTGAACTAACTACCTTGAAAGAACCGACAAATGTGAGAAGAAAAGGCAGGCCAAAGGGTGCAAAGAACAAGGATAAGGAGAAGGTTGACAGTGAAAATGACAAGGAGGATGACATAAAACAAGAAGATATGGAGCAGTATGAGATGGAGGAGGCAAAGCAGAAATCAAAAGGAAAGAAGAGTACAGGAGCAAGACGGTCAGGTCGTCCTAAAAAGGAGGAGGATGACAGTGAAAATGACAAGGAGGAATCGAGAGAGAAGAGTTATTTTGAGCACAAACAAGAAGAGCTGGAGAAGTATGAGAAGGAGGAGGCAAAGCAGAAATCAAAAGGAAAGAAGAAGGCAAACAATACAGGAGCAAAACGACCAGGTCGTCCTAGAGAGCAATCAACGACATCACTTCCCGTGGTCATTGAGGCCGAGGAGTTGCATTCTCAACCCATGCCCGACCTATCACAGCCTGAAGGATCAAACTACACTGACTTCGATCAGTGCCCTGAAGAACTTGGTGTTCCTCTCATTCATAGGGGGGTTGACTTCGACATTGACAATTTGGATGATTTTTGGCTTCCATACATCACAGATGTTAGACAGGTACGTTCTGACGGACATTGTGGTTATAGGTCGATGGCCTTACTTCTGGGAAGAAAAGAACAAGAGTACGGAAACATTCGGCGTGAGCTGGTAACGGAGCTGCTTCAGAACCGAGAATTGTACGAGCCTATTCGTCGTCGTCTTCGTCCGGGTACTTGGGAGGATCTTATTCTCCAAGTTAACCATTGCAGAAGCCCTTGTTCAGAACTGTACTGGTTGCACTTTCCACTGATGGGCTTAGTGTTTGCCACCCTATACCAAGTTGGCCCCGTGTTATTGTGTTGGGATGCTCCGACCTTTTGCTTACCGCTAAGGTGTAGAACAGAAAACGCTGATCCTCCACGACAGATTTTCGGCATGGCACACGTAGGCAACCGTGACCACTTCATACCGGTAAAGTAGACAATTGTACTTGATACTTGTGTAATCATAGTTTTTTGTTTAATATCTTAAGTCGATTGTGTTTATATAGGTGGCATTGATGGTTGGTTCGCCACTACCGCATACTCCCGGTTCGTGGAAGAAACACGTAGATCCAAACATTCAATGGTGGGAAGAAACATTTGGGGACAATTTGAGGATGTATCGAGAGTACCGCATTTCAAATGGTCGGGCACCAGATCCATTCATGTATAAAGGAGGGACCGAACCCGTTCACATATCTGACTGAGTGAGATTGTCATGTAATAATTAGAAGACGCATTGGAATTTCTTAGTTTGTAATGCCTTGGTTTTTAATGTTTCGTATTTGTTATTGTGGTAGTAGTGTAATTGTGCTTTATATAACAATGAATGGATCAGATAGCATTGGAATTTCTTAACACGTTCGAGAGACAAAGAAGCGACAATGAAAATACATAATGAAAGTACATAATGAAAGTACGTAATGAAAGTACACAACGAAAGTACACAATGCTCATAACTTTAGATGTCTACGATTTAGGCGTCGTCGGCAGAAGAGGAAGAGCAGTCGGAAGCATAGACGATACTACAAACCATCAACCGCAATTCTTTTTCTTTAATCTTAAACCTTTCCATCAGGACCTTCACTCTATTGTCACTCTTCTTTTTCTTGATGATTAATTTCGTGATAGCACGTAAAGCAGTAGGGGTATGCTCTGGATCAATAAACCTGATTTCGAAGAAACAATTGCATGCATAATGCCTTCGTTCATACTGGTCAGGCATGTCTTCGTCATTGTTAACGTAAACATTACACATTTGGCGACACCTTTTTGTACCAGTACACATTATCTGTGGAGGGTCAGGCTTCACACGTCTTGGTGATGATGATGATGATGCCATATTCGTAGTTATGTTCTTCCAAATAAGTAAATAATAAAACTTTAGTTATAAACATGAAAGCATATACAAAAAACAAAGCATGTACAAAAATGAACAAAAGAAAAATTTACCGATTAAGTAGGGAAACTTCGATTTTTGCTCTAGTTGAGATGGATGAACTAGTTGAGATGGATGAAGAAATCACCACCTTCAAACCGTTGGTTTTATAGGAATTTATGTATATGGTGCGCGTTGATTCTGCGCACAGGGAGTTACCGATTCAAAATAACGGTAACTAAAAGTGCGCTATGTAGCTGCGCACAAATTTTTAACGGTAATTTTGTGTGCGCGTTACACCTGCGCACCAAAAGTTACAGATTCAAAAAGTTACATAATATGTGCGCTTTACCTTAGCGCATAGCTGAATTTTCTGTGCGTTCTACCACTGCGCACTATACTCTTCAATCTTCGAAATAGTTGCGATATGAAGGGTCTAGCACATCGATGTGGATTATGTTTGAAAAACTTATACAAAATAGTGTTATTAGGCATATAAAGTGTGTATACGGTCTCCCCGTCACAAAAAGTTGATCGATAATACGCGAAAACGCCAAAAACCCTTATCGGTCCTGATGGCCTGTTAAGGTCGAGAATAGGCGGTTCGATGCCCAAACGACGTCGGAATGCAATGAAACTTGTTTTCAATGCATATTATAGCTATTTAACCTTGTCGGTAACTTCGAGTCAAAAACTCGAGCTCTTCGAGTAACACCTCCTTTGTAAACCTTCACTAGTCTTTCATTCTTCGAAATAGTTGCGATATGAAGGGTCTAGCACATCGATGTGGATTATGTTTGAAAAACTTATACAAAATAGTGTTATTAGGCATATAAAGTGTGTATACGGTCTCCCCGTCACAAAAAGTTGATCGATAATACGCGAAAACGCCAAAAACCCTTATCGGTCCTGATGGCCTGTTAAGGTCGAGAATAGGCGGTTCGATGCCCAAACGACGTCGGAATGCAATGAAACTTGTTTTCAATGCATATTATAGCTATTTAACCTTGTCGGTAACTTCGAGTCAAAAACTCGAGCTCTTCGAGTAACACCTCCTTTGTAAACCTTCACTAGTCTTTCATTCTTCGAAATAGTTGCGATATGAAGGGTCTAGCACATCGATGTGGATTATGTTTGAAAAACTTATACAAAATAGTGTTATTAGGCATATAAAGTATGTATACGGTCTCCCCGTCACAAAAAGTTGATCGATAATACGCGAAAACGCCAAAAACCCTTATCGGTCCTAATGGCCTGTTAAGGTCGAGAATAGGCGGTTCGATGCCCAAACGACGTCGGAATGCAATGAAACTTGTTTTCAATGCATATTATAGCTATTTAACCTTGTCGGTAACTTCGAGTCAAAAATTCGAGCTCTTCGAGTAACACCTCCTTTGTAAACCTTCACTAGTCTTTCATTCTTCGAAATAGTTGCGATATGAAGGGTCTAGCACATCGATGTGGATTATGTTTGAAAAACTTATACAAAATAGTGTTATTAGGCATATAAAGTGTGTATACGGTCTCCCCGTCACAAAAAGTTGATCGATAATACGCGAAAACGCCAAAAACCCTTATCGGTCCTGATGGCCTGTTAAGGTCGAGAATAGGCGGTTCGATGCCCAAACGACGTCGGAATGCAATGAAACTTGTTTTCAATGCATATTATAGCTATTTAACCTTTTCGGTAACTTCGAGTCAAAAACTCGAGCTCTTCGAGTAACACCTCCTTTGTAAACCTTCACTAGTCTTTCATTCTTCGAAATAGTTGCGATATGAAGGGTCTAGCACATCGATGTGGATTATGTTTGAAAAACTTATACAAAATAGTGTTATTAGGCATATAAAGTGTGTATACGGTCTCCCCGTCACAAAAAGTTGATCGATAATACGCGAAAACGCCAAAAACCCCTTATCGGTCCTGATGGCCTGTTAAGGTCGAGAATAGGCGGTTCGATGCCCAAACGACGTCGGAATGCAATGAAACTTGTTTTCAATGCATATTATATCTATTTAACCTTGTCGGTAACTTCGAGTCAAAAACTCGAGCTCTTCGAGTAACACCTCCTTTGTAAAGCTTCACTAGTCTTTCATTCTTCGAAATAGTTGCGATATGAAGGGTCTAGCACATCGATGTGGATTATGTTTGAAAAAATTATACAAAATAGTGTTATTAGGCATATAAAGTGTGTATACGGTCTCCCCGTCACAAAAAGTTGATCGATAATACGCGAAAACGCCAAAAAACCCTTAGAGGACTTATATGCGCATTAGATCTGCGCACATGATTCTTTGCGCAAGTGTTAAGCGCACGGTTGAAGACCGTTAAAATATGGCGGTTGAAATATGACCGTTGCGTGCGCATAACATCTGCGCACGAAACGGTCATATTTCAACAACAACAAAAAAAGCTATAAAAGGGGGGTTGCACTCACCTCAATTCACCAATCTCACCATTTCTCTCTTAACCTCACCAATCTCACCATTTGTCTCTTAACACTCGCTATGTCGCACAGTTCATCATCAAGCAACGCTGCCCTTTTTTATTGTAAATGTGATCGACCAGCGGTAATGAGGAGTTCAGAATCTCGAAGAAACCTCGCTCGAAGGTTCTGGACATGCGCTGGTACTGGTGGTTACATTTGTGAATTCCGCGAGTGGATCGATCCACCACACCCTTGTTACTCCTTAGCTGCAATAAGAGATCTATTCTCGAAGATACGTACGTTGGAGGAGGAAAACGCCGATCTTAAGGCGACCCTGGCTTCCAATCGTTAGTTAAGTGGTTGTTGTAATCGTTAGTTAAGTCATTGTTGTAATCGTTAGTAAACAAGCATAGCACTAGACAAAGAGAAGTTGAGGAGGGACAACCTATAAAGATCCCCAACCGATATTGGTTTCGATGTTCGGATTTAGCAAAATGTACGAACTAATAAGAGTTTGGAAACTGGTTATTAGTTGGTACATATTGCCGACTCCGAACATCGAAACCAATCATCGGTTTGGGGATCTTCATAGGTTGGTCTTCCTCACCATCTCTTTGTGTAGTGTTGTTGTTGAAATTTGTATTTCGTTTTCAAGTCAATATAGTTTTTCACGTCTTGTTGTTCAGATTTGTATTTGCATTATTGTTCGGAGTCATTTTGAATATTCAAACAAGCAAAACATAAAAGTTCAAACCATCACACAAAAAAAGGCATACATAAAACATCAATCGTACATAAAACATCCATCAAACAAAAACAGAAGTCGAGCGTCTAGTCCCGAGGCTCCTGAGTATAAGGCGGAGCATCCTCCCGAGGCACATCACCCTGAGTCATATCATCCTGGTGCGCATCCTCCTGAGTCGTATCATCCTGAGTGCCACATCCACTCCCCTGGCCTCTCTCATTAACAGAATCTCTGAAAACAGGAGGTGGTGGTGCCATCCGCGATGCACGTGGGGGAGATGGTGCCAAAGGTGCCTGAGGTGCCACTAAGATTGCAAGCCAACCACGAATCACATCTTCAGTGGCCCAAGGTCGATCCGAGATAGGGGTGTCTAGAAAAGAGTGCATCATGGCTTGAAGGATCTGACAACGCTGCAAACAAAACGTAAATTTAATCGTTAGTTAAGGTATAAAGCTATGTTTTGTACAAACTTTATAAAATTTTACATACCGCTAATGCATCGATAGGCACCGGGGTATATCCATAGCGAGGCGGGCGATCATGTCTCTCAGAGGATGGATCGACGACGGGATGTGAGAACTCGTCCAGCCAATCCATATAGTCATCAGACATCTTCCATGCTGGCTCTGCAACCGGCCCATCCAGATCGATCAGAGGCCTCGGCTCTGCGTCCCATGCAAGAAGAAGCTCAGGTGCATAAACGACGTCATACCTCGTGCAACCCATGGGCCGATGAAATGACAACGGCTGAATGGGTGGGTCGGGAACGGGCTGAGCCCGCCCAAACTGCCGCATGACTCTCCTAGGGTTGTAGGCCTCATGAAATTTCCATATGCTCAATACGCCCTCAAATCTCGAAGGAGAAACCTCTGGAGAGTTGAAGTCCAAATCTCTCCATGGCTTCCAGTTAACCTGAAACAAATAACAAGCCAAATTAGACACGTATTGCGGTAATGAAATAAAAAATATAAGAAATTAAATCCAAACCTGCTCATATCTCATGTTGTCGAGCATGCGACGGATGGCAACCAAATGCCCAGTATCCGAGCTAAGTGGTGTATACAATCCTACAGCAGCATCTTCATGGGCGAATGCAGGGTTCGTGACAAAGTGATCACGAAAATGAGGAAAGTATGCCCAGATCCAGCACTACATATAAACAATTACAGATTATTAGTAAAACTACGTGAATAGTTAAGAGTTATTCACCAAGACGTTAAAGACAAGATCTTACCCTCAGAAGAATCCCACATGAACCAATGGTTGCCGTCTCGACTCTAGATGCAGACCCTAAATTGCGATACACTAACGCAAGTATGCCGGCTCCCCATGCAATGTCCCCTGTACGATCATGGTTGAGAACAAGCGCCGTGTACTGGACCTTGACACACTTTGTCGACCTGTCCACCAAGACAGTCGAGCCCAGAAGCAAAAGGAGATACAGAGTGGCAATGTGACTCTCATTCCTGACTGGCGCATCAAACAAAACTTCCAACCGAGCATTGAGGGCACCGAAATGAATGCCACCTGAGCTATAACATGCCTTCATGTCATCAGCCTCCTGACCCATAGCGTCCGCAAGCGCCGCATAGATCTGGTCATCTGTCATAGGTGAATTGCAGCTACGACCATGTATACGGACTCTGAGGATCTGCATCACGTCATGTAGGCAGATGGTCATCTCAGCAAATGGCATGTGGAAAGTGTTGGTCTCTGGATGCCACCTCTCCACAAAAGCAGAAATCAATGCAGCATCGATTTGAGACGCTATGCCCACTCGGCGCAGCTCTGTCAGCCCAGAACGCTCAGCAAGCCTGAACCATGTACCCTCCTCATCTGAAATATGATGCTCATAATCATGAACCTGTGCAGATCTGTACATCACCCTCAGGAGCTTCCTAGCCTAAATAAGTACAGAAAAAAAAATTGCGTCCGGTTAGTAAATATGAAACGTATAACTTATTATAAGCATTCAGATCAATGTTATTGAACATACCGGATCTAACGGAGCCGCATCAGCCTCGGCCTCATCCCCGTCCCCATCCTCTGGCCCATCCTCTGGCTGAATATCTCCTACTCGTCGTCTCTGCCTGGGACGACGACCACCTCTAACTGGAGCTGCAACCTCCTCAACAACAACCTCCTCAACTGCAGCCCCCTCAGCGACTCCCTCAGCAGTAACACCCTCACCACCAACTCCCTCAGCACCCTCCTGGCCTCTCCCTCTCCCTCTCCCTCTACCTCTCCCTCTCCCTCTCCCACCACCTCGGCCTCTGCCTACAGCACCCTCACCACCACCTCGGCCTCTGCCTCGGCCTACAGCTTCCCCCGCACGGGCACGCTTCCTAACCTGCACCGGGGGCACCAATGGTACATCGGGAGTGGGCCCTGGAAGAGGACCACGCGACCATATCCATCTCGCTATATGCGTCTCATAAGAACACAATAGGTGAGGCGCACGTGGACGACAAATGTCCTGCATCGAGTCCCCGAGCCAAGGAAAATTGGTCGCTACGACATGGTCATCGTCGTCTAAATCTCCCGACACTGGCTCTGAAGATGCGACTGGCTCTGCAGATGCGACCGTAGGAGGAGAAGATGTCGACGTTTCTGCATCTGTCACTGCAGGTAAATCCTGCTCTGTATGCTCTGAACTGCGAGGTAAAGCATCCTGAAACAGAGGTGTGTCCTGGATATCATAGTCATCCGTGGTCACCTGCGCCTGTACTGGTGTGGGCTCGATAGGGTCGAACGCAGTAACATATCGACCAGGATAATCTACGTCGTCATGGAAATCTCCTGTCTGTCCATCCATCTCCATATGCGAACCATCTATCTCCTGCTGCTGCAGCTGTGCCTCCTCGTACTCATTCCCTGGCTCACGGCGCTCAGGTGATCCGGTGCCGAAAAATCGTTCGAGGGCCTCGAACGATAATCGCACACCGGCTGCCACATCATGTCGACGTGGAAGCCGTTCCGCTACTGGTGCGGGCATCGTGTTGCCCGTCTGATCCATGACGGCTTGTATAGTCTACATGTTTTTACATTTTTAGTATGACTAATTCATACTAAAATATTCGGAAATAATTTGCAACTTCGTAATCAAATTCGAGTCTTTATATCTACGAAAACTAAATTTTTTAATAGAAATTGTTAGAAATTTAACAATTAGTTTCTAATATTTAATTCATAATTACTAAAAAATAAACATCTCAACTAATACGAAATAATAATCACTACTATTACTAAAAAATTACAATTAATACGAATTCATAATAATTCGATTAGGCATTCGATTAATGCATAATAATCTGAAACTTAATCGTAATTATAAAAAATTACGATTAATAAGAATTCTAATATTTAATTCATAAAAAACTGAAATTTAATCGTAATTATGAAAAATTACGATTAAATTACAATTAATACGAATTCTAATATTTAATTCATAAAAAACTGAAAATTAAACGTAATTATGAAAAATTACGATTAAATTACAATTAAGATACAAATTCTAATATTTAATTCATAAAAAACTTAAATTTAATCGTAATTATTACAAAAAAAAATTACGAATAAATTTCCAAAATTAAATACGATAAATATTTGAAAAAAGCGGGTTTAGAAATTTTATACCGAATAAAGATCGTGCGGTGTCTCCGGAACCCGAGTCGCCGGAATAGTCGTCGGTGGAGCATTTGCCGCTGCCAACGCCGCTCGAGTGGCATACCGCCGGCCACCTCCATCCACCAACGCTTCATCGTCGGACAAGGTCGCCGGAGGTGGCTCCGTTGGGACGGAAGTCGCCGGAGGTGTTGGGATTGGGACTAAAGTGGTGTGGTCGGGACCGGAAGAATGAGGGGGTTCAGAATCCATTGACGGAATTGTGTTTAGACGAGGGAAACGCTCGGAAATGGAAAAAAACTGATCGGCGCCGTCGGTTACTGTGCGCAGAAAAGAAACGAATGGAGGAAGAAGAAGAAGCTGCTGCGCAGGGTTTAATAGACCCTGTGCGCAGTTCTTCTGCGCACTAATATGTGCGCACAAGTTCAGCGCACATATTCGGGAATCCGAAACGTCGTGCGCTGAACTTTTGCGCATTATATCTTATGTGCGCTTTGTTCCTGCGCACACATTTGACAGACATCGTCAGAATTTTCACATTTATCCCGAAAATACTCTTGTGCGCAAGAAAACTGCGCACCAACCTATGCGCATAACATCTGCACACCAAATCGCGTGCATATAGAGAAAAAGTCGCGTGCATATAGGCGTTTCGTTTAGCTATTATCAACTTCAGAGCATGGATCGTAAAAATGATAATGAGCCTTCGATATGTGTTATTATCTTCTTTCATATTTAATACATAAACAAATGATAGTTTCTCGCTTTTGTTTCTTTCTAGACTATTGTTGTATAAATTATGAGATGGCTAAGTTTTGATGAATCTCTTCATATTATGTGGTATGATACATCTCTCATTGGCAAGTACGATTTTGCTTTGCTTGACTAAAAATGATTTTCTTTTAACTTCATGTTGCAAGTGAGAGATGAGAACATTGCAAAATCACTTTAGGAGTGAATACAATGCTTATTTTTGTGTGTTTGAAGCTAGAAAATACAATGTTTACTTTTATCACTGAATCTCTAAAAAAAAGGTTTTGCATGTTAGTTGCCATTAGCATCATGTCACTTCTATGGTTTATATATTGATTTTGAAATGTGTAATTTTCAAGGGTGTCCTTGGAAAAGTGGAGAGTGATCAAGTCACAGAGTACTATTGTGGGGCTACCTCCGAAGACATAACGAAGTTGGCAATATTCGTTAAAGAACTTCCACCTTCCAGGCTATATCTCTTAGGTGATATATATTTTCACTTCCACCCTAGCTAATTAATTATGTATATATAGATACATATGTTGGGTATTTGTATATCCTCTATTTACATAGGATTATGTGTATCTCTGTTATTTTTCTATTATTTTATTGATTGATTTTGTTGCTCAAGCTGAATATTGGGTTATTCACCTTTGCAATTTGATCAATGGTGGCGATCATCCGGTGGGGTGGTGTCCTCGGATCACAAGCTTTGTGTTGGATAGCTGATGAAATTTATAATCAAGATGTTGTTAGAGATCTTTTGTTCAAGCGTCTCAAAGAAAGTTTAATTTTTGTGTATAGACCAGGTTGATTATCATGAATCGGAATTTTAGTTTGTCCTAATTGGGATTGAAGCAACAGTCATGATAATGTACACACCGCCATCAATCTTCCTATATTTTGCCACTACTGATGAACTTAGAGAACTTTTTGAAGGCATTTGAATGGTAATAATACTTTATCTCTAGTTTTGATGTTCTTTATGCAAATTTGAGTTCAATACTAAGAACTACACATGACGACTGCAATGTAATTGAAAAAGGATATTAGCTACTTAGTATTAAAAACATGTGGAATGCATGTATAAAGGCATTTCAATTTTGAGGAGCGATACCTTAAATGGTCCAAAAAAAGAGGTTATTACAAATGTTAACTTTTGTTTATAAATCAAGTAGCCTTAGAAGTTGCACTCCTTATTTTGTAAAAGAACTACCGTGATCCGTGCATATCTCTATAGTCCATAATTAAGAACAAGTTTATTTTGGTCGAATGGCAAACGAGGTGCACAATTATATTAACTCTTAACTTTAACCCCTAAAGTTTCTATTTTAATCTTCTACAATTGACTGGATGACAAAAAAACAATCTAAAATAACGGTGTAGACGTGATAATTCAGGGTCTTGTCTTGTAGATGTGAGAAAAAGTCAATATAAAGATTCTTGTTTTATTTGTGTGATGTATACAAGAAATTAAGTCAAAGTATAGTTTAAAAAAGAGATATTCAAATTGGTAAACTGGATTTATAGATGGATATTGCATAACATTTGAAGATTCAGAAATACAAATAAATAAAGCTATAATTTTTCTTTATATATTTTATCAAACAATTAAAATTTGGTAGCCAATAAGTATAGATACATTCTAACAAATATAAGTATCGATAGATTCACATATATAATTAAAGGTCATATGATCATCATATCCTTATAATTAAAATTCGGTAGCACAAATTAATGAAATGTAAAAAATTTGTATGTGCAATTCATATCAAATTCGGCTTAATAATCCAACTTATGAACTTATGAAAAGTACTCCGTATAGCATTAGAGAAAGAATTCTAGTCAATTAATTTATCGGAATTAACAGTCTATTCGGCACATAGAGAAAATAAGCTAGTTTAATTTTTTAAAAATTAAAGACAAAATTATATTTGTGGAACAGGACTTAAAGCGGTTAAAATAACTGTTTTTCATAATCCATATAGCGAGTAGTATGAAATTAGCGCGGAGAAAATGAAGCGGTTGGTGGATGGATCTGCATGGTCGTCAGAAGTTTATGCATGCATTCCCTCTTTACCAAAAAAGTTTATGCATCTGTAATTTTAAGGTGCGTGCGCACTCCGTACTTCTCTTAATTAATGTAAGAATCTTATGAAATCATACTATTGTCGGCTGTCCAATTTCTAAACAGTTAAACAATTCATTTATCAAATATTACTATAGACTATACTAACTCTTCATTTGTCGTTTATTGTGCACACAAATGAAAATATACTTATAATGTACTCGGATGGCGGTGGTGGTCTAAGATAGCCGCAATACGTCCATCTCCAACTTTAATTTATTTAGACCAACCTAATTAATTTTAGATCTTGAATGTCGCCCTTGCCTAGATTTGTTCTTGATTACTATTTACTCACAACTTCCGGGTCATATACGGAGTATATCTTTTTAATCATAAATTCAAAATATTGACGTTTAACATGTTGACATAAATAAATACTGAAAAATTCATACAACATTGTCCTCGCATACAATTCTGCATGTGCAACATTAATTTAAACAGAAGCTGAAATTATTCAATGTGAGAAGACTAGGGGTATGGTATTGTTTTTATTTTGGAGCATAATACGTATTAGGTCATTATAATCAGTTTGTTTTTTAATTTGTGACTTCGTGGCGATAATATGCTATTTTTAAGAAGTTGAAAGCATTAAAAATACTTAAGAGTCAATTTTCAAATAAACTGACAATCATGATCGACCTAGTAAAATATCGTTTATTAAAAGATGTTCTCTTAAGTATTAAATATACTTAAATGTCATCTACTACTACATACTCTCTCTATTTCAAAATAGATGTCATCGTAGAGGATTTCACACATCTATATATATATATAAAAGTTGGTTGATGTTAGCAGAAAATAATGGTAATTAATACTAATTAATGATGTATGTTCCATTTTTTTATTTCTTATCCCCTAAAATCATTATATGTTTTGTCATTTTCTTGATTGATTACGCTTATAAATCTAACTTTGTTGATATTACATGCAATATTAGAAGATTGCAGATACGATTAGTCTCAATATAATTTTGAGACATATATTTAACAACGTTGAATCGTATAAGAAATCCTTAATTAACTTTGTTGATATTACATGCAATATTAGAAGATTGCTAATATGATTATCCTCGATCTTATTTTAGGACATATTTGTAAAAACATTAAGTTGTATACGAAATCCGTAACTGCCCCGCGCGAAGCGCGGGGTCCTGGGTCTAGTATTAAGGAAATGATTAGTTGTGTTTTGAAAATCTAACTTTATCTCAAACTAATTAATCAACTCCTTTTACAACCAATACATGTATAGAGAAAATCAACAATACCAAATTCCAATAGACAAATTTATGATTTTTCATGATATTAATTGTCTTGAAATCCTATAATAACAAATATTTAGAAACAAATTTGAGAGTCTAGAATGACAATTATTTTGAAACGGAGGGAGTACTACTCTAACATACATACACTTTGAAAAACGAGAATTTTGTAATTGTATATGCATCAAATTCATCTATATGTAATGTATATACAAATTTAATTTAGGAAATGTGCATTAAACGATATACATTAAATTTTGATGAACATGTTTTAGAGAACATTAATTGAAAAAGGTGCACATATGTTTGTACAATGAAATATTTGACCAAAAAAATAAACAAAATATATTTTATACATCACACTTTCCCTTTATTATGTAGCTAAGAGTAGCTAAAGGTGCTCAAAAAAAATGTAGCTAAAGAGTTTTTTCTAGAAACTTTACAAGGAGCCTATACAAAATTTCTAAAATAAAAAGAAAAAAATGTGTTGAGCTCAACCCGAAACATGAGTCTGGACTTAATTATAACAATCCGAAAAGCCCAATATCTTATGGTCTCATTAGCCCAATTCTATGCCAAGTCCTTAACCTATATAATTTCACATCCAACAGCTAAAAAGGAAGAATGAAGCTCATCCCAAAATAATATACACTAGTCCCTCCTGTCCGTGCGTAATAAAAATTTAGTACTCTATAAACATGAATTAGAATGTGTAATATATATTGTCCCGTATGTTTCACTTATATTTTACTTTGAATCCGGATAATAATTTTTAAATCTATTATTGTGTTCAACTATTTTGTTATATCTTTAAAAGAATTAAATCTAATTTGAAAAACTAAATAATAAAGTACATAAACATACTAAATGCATACACGACACGGAAAAAATATAGGCTTAAAATTTAATTGTTTAGGAAAAACCAATTAAAATATTTTCAACTTTTACCAGAAGACTAAAATGTAGATCAAACGACTTTTTTCATTAAAAATTAAGAAAATTCAATAACAACATGACACATAATAATAGTTTTATGTATGTTGCAAAGCATTTATCTTCGAATTTAGAAAATATTTAATTGAAATTGTAATTTGGTTGTTTTTGGTTTATAAATTTTAAGTTGGGGTTCTAATTTTTTATTGATTTAAAAGTTGAGATTAATTTTATCTAAACTAAAAATTGAGATTTTTTTTATTTTCGTATTGTATTATGTAAATTTAGGTTACTACTAAAGAATACCTTTTTAGGATATTTTGTTATTTATTGTCTAATGATATAATAATCATATTATTTTATTTTACCAAAAGGAGAAATATTGAAATTTATAAAAAAAAAAATTAATATTTTTTAGCGTCAAATATTTACTGATGAAGTTCTTTGTCATTATAGATATTTCTAGCACGGGAAACGGATCAAATAGTTATATTAAAATATTGATTTTATATGTTATTATATCCTAAGTATACTTGTCAAAAGCTTACCAAACAATGAAGTCATTTGGGTCAAACTTGAACCGATCCGTACTTCTCGAAACTCGTCGAGGGACCCACTTTTCACATATTTTCTTTCTGAATAAATAAAAATATTGTTTAAATTTTATTTTCTTTATTACAATAAAAATATCGAACATTTGAAACCCACTGGGTTGATCCGACCTGAACTCGACCAATGGTCGACCCGCTTAACCCAAACCCGTTTTCCATATGAACTCAAACCTAACCCGTTTGCCAGATCTAATTTCCCTTTATCAAATAAGAGGTGAAAAAATGTGACCGAAAAATGAATAGGTTAAGATTTAAAAAGTGTTTGTCAAATATATCTTCTTCTTTTTTATTTATTCAGAAAACATGTTACTTATATATTTATAAATCATTTTTTCCTGTCTTAACCCGTAATTTTAATAAGTTTATATGATGTATGTTGGCTTATTTTGTTGGGTGTGAATCCCATAATAAACCCTCTTATAGAGATAAATAAGAATGAATTTAAGTCATTGAATGCCTTGACATCCAATGGCTTAGATTAAACTAGCTACCTCCACTTGTAGTGGGGGTAGTTGTGGTGGTCCGGCGACCACCCGGTGGTTGTCCGGTAGAGGTCCGACGGAGGTCCGGCGACGGTCCGACGACTGTCCGGCGGTGGTCCAATAATAAATGAAAAAGTTAAAGTATAAAAATAAATGAAAATTTAAGTCTAATTCAAATTGGTGAACATTTAAATGTAATGTGATGAACATTTAATTATAATGTGATGAACATTTAATTATAATGTGATGAACATTCTGTTGGTGAACATGTAATTAAAATGTGATGAACATTCAGTAGAGTATATCAAAATGAACGTTTATAAACATTTTGATGAAGATTTATGAACAACGTGATGAACATTTAAGCTAATTGTAATGAACTTTTGAGTAATGAACATTTTATTAAATGCTTGTGAACATTTAAGGATGTTTGATGAACATTTAAGTATGAGATGATGAACATTTAGGTAATTTTTTATGAAGATCAAGTGTTTTTCTACTCGAAATTATGTTAAAGTGATGTTTGATGAACATTTAAGTAAGATATGATGAACATTTATCAACATTTTGATGAACATTTATGAACAACGTGATGAACATTTAAGTCGATTGTAATGAACTTTGGCTAATGAACATTTTATTAAATTCTTGTGAACATTGAAGTATGAGATGATGAACATTTAAGTATGAGATGATGAACATTTAGGTGAACATTCAGTTGGTGAACTTTTAAGTATAATGTGATGAACATTCAGTAGAGTATGTACAAATGAACATTTATGAACATTGTGATGAACATTTATGAACACTTGATGTTCTTCAAAAATTGATGAACATTTAAGTAGAATGTGATTCAGTTGATGAACTTTTAAGTATAATGTGATGAACATTCAGTAGAGTATGTACAAATGAACATTTATGAACATTGTGATGAACATTTATGAACACTTGATGTTCATAAAAAAATGGTGAACATTTAAGTAGAATGTGATGGACATTCAGTTGGTGAACTTTTAAGTATAATGTGATGAACATTCAGTAGAGTATGTACAAATGAACATTTATGAACATTGTGATGAACATTTATGAACAACGTGATGAACATTGAGTAATAAATAATTTTGTAATATTTGTGAACAATTTTATACATCTTTGTGACAATTTTATTCCGGCGAGGCCCAAAGATGGGTCGGAGGTGGTCGGAGGTGGTCCGGCGGTGGTTGGAGGTGGTCCGGCGGTGGTTGGAGGTGGTCCGGCGGTGGTTGGAGGTGGTCCGGCGGAGGTCTGACGGAGGTCCGGTGGTGGTCCGGCGGTGCTCCAACGGTGGTCCGGTGGTGCTCCGGCGGTGGTGACAAGGGGTGCCACGTGTCATCATATGGGCTCTTGGATCTCTCTTGATCCAAGGCTCCACATTCATTCTCATTTATCATTTTAACAAGTATTATTACATGACACTTTTCCTATTTTGTTTATAATACATTTTATCTAAAGAAAATTTTATTTATGCATATATTTGATATTATTTCCAATTATATGACCCTTAAAAAATTAAAATTCTTTTATTTAGTAAAATATATTGTGAAAAATTGTTTATTTCAATTATATGAGCCTTCAAAAAAATTATTTCTTTTAAAATATGATTTATCATGTTCACAAAATATAATTTTTCTTAGTTTGATTTATCGTTCTTTTTTTTATTATATCCTTTAGTTTTAATATTTTCCATTATAAAAGGCAATATTTTATTTTTGTTTGAACCTATTTTTATGGGTCAAGCAAAACCCCAATGCAAGATGAATATATTCATGAATATCTTTGTGATTATCTTGTGTGAATATTTTTCAATCACCCCCAAAATTATTTTTTTAATTATATAATCCTTATAAAATATAATTTTATTTTTAACTTAGTAACAGATAAAATCTTTATTAAGAAATAGATTGATGTAGTTTCTAAAAAGATAATCTTTAATTTAATAGTAATAGTTTTGTTTGAAAATATATGTCGAAATTTCTTTTTAAAATATCTTGTGTGAATATTTTTCAACCACCCCCAATTTTTTTTTTCAATTATATAACTTATAAAATATAATTTTGTTTTTAACTTAGTAAAAGATAAAATCTTTATTAGGAAATAGATTGATGTTTTTTTTAAAAAGATAATCTTTAATTTAATAGTAATAGGTTTGCTTGAAAAATATATGTGGAAATTTATTTTTAAAATATCTTGTGTGAATATTTTCCAACCACCTCAAAAATATTTTTTCAATTATATAATCCTTATAAAATATAATTTCATTTTTAACTTAGTAAACAATAAAATCGTTATTAGGAAATAGATTGATGTAGTTTCTTAAAAGATAATCTTTAATTTAATTGTAATAAATTTGTTTGAAAACTACATGTGGAAATTTCTTTTTAAAAAATGTAAACTTTAATATTAGACTTTTATTCCGGTGACCCAAGCAAAAGCCCAACCCAAGATAAATATAATGGGGAATATCTTTGTGATTATCTTGTGTGAATATTTTTCAACCACCCCAAAAATTATATATATTATGAAATGGGTGAGAATCCCATAATAAACTCTCTTTTAAAGATAAATAAGAATGAATCTAAGCCATTGGATGCCTTAGCATCCAATGGCTTAGATTAAACTAGTTACCCCCACTACAAGTGGGGGTAGTTGTGGTGGTCCGGCGACCTCCGGCGACCTCCGGCGACTTCCCGGCGACCTCCCGACGACTTCCCGGCGACCACCCGGTGGTTGTCCGGTGACCGGAAGTCCGATGGAGGTCCGACGGGTGTCCGGCGGCGGTCTGGTGGTGGTCCGGACCCCGGTGGTCCAGTGGAGGTCCGGCGGTGGTCCAATAATAAATGAAAAGGTTAAAGTATAAAATGAAAATTTTAAGTCTAATTCAAATTAGTGAACATTTAAATATAATGTGATGAACATTTAGATATAATGTGATGAACATTCTGTTGGTGAACATGAAATTAAAATGTGATGAACATTTACTAGAGTATATCAAAATGAACGTTTATAAACATTTTGATGAACATTTATGAACAACGTGATGAACATTTAAGCTAATTGTAATGAACTTTTGAGTAATGAACATTTTATTAAATTCTTGTGAACATTTAAGGATGTTTGATGAACATTTAAGTATGAGATGATGAACATTTAGGTAATTTTTGATAAAGATCAAGTGTTTTTCTACTCGAAATTATATTAAAGTGATGTTTGATGAACATTTAAGTAAGAGAAGATGAACATTTATCAACATTTTGATGAACATTTAAGTCGATTGTAATGAACTTTGGCTAATGAACATTTTATTAAATTATTGTGAACATTGAAGTATGAGATGATGAGCATTCAATTGGTGAACTTTTATGTATAATGTGATGAACATTCAGTAAAGTTTGTACAAATGAACATTGTGATGAACATTTATGAACACTTGATGTTCATCAAAAATTGGTGAACATTTAAGTAGAATGTGATGAACATTCAGTTGGAAAACTTTTAAGTATAATGTGATGAACATTTATGAACACTTGATGTTCATCAAAAATTGGTGAACATTTAAGTAGAATGTGATGAACATTCAGTTAGAAAACTTTTAAGTATAATGTGATGAACATTTATGAACACTTGATGTTCATCAAAATTTGGTGAACTTTTAAGTATAATGTGATGAACATTCAGTAGAGTATATACAAATGAACATTTATGAACATTGTGATGAACATTTATGAACACTTGATGTTCATCAAAGATGGTCCGGCGGTGGTCGGAGGCGGTCCGGCGGCGGTCCGGCGATGCTCCGACGGTGGGGACAAGGGGGGACAAGAGGTGTCACGTGTCATCATATGGGCTCTTGGATCTCTCTTGATCCAAGGCTCCACATTCATTCTCATTTATCATTTTAACAAGTATTATTACATGACTCTTTTCCTTATGATATTATTGATATATGATGATGATGATGATGATATGATTAGGATTAGGATTAGAATAGGATTAGAAAAAGATACGATAAAATACGATTAGGGTTATGATAGTTTACTATTTTCTTTTCCAAACTATATCTTCTAAAAAATAAATTTTATCTATCTAAATAGTATCATATTTAATTTTTTTAGTATCTGTCTAAATCAATTAACGTTAAAGATGTATGGCTCAAATGGAAGATTCAATAGCTCAAATGTACATCTAGACGATGCCCTATTTTTGGTGTGCCAGTTTTTGCGAGTTATTGCACCTTAATTTGGTGTGACATTCTTTTGGTGTGCCATAATAATTTTTTTAATAAAATTTGTAAATAATATGTTATATGTTAGATTTAGCTTATTTTATAATTTTGATTTTTTTCTATTATAAAATATTTATACTCAACAATGTATATCTATCTTTTTCATTATATCTTTTATCTTTGATTTTTTCCAATTATAAAAAATAATATTTGTTTCTACAATATTTGACTTTCTTTCGATGGGCCAAACAAAGGCCCAACTCAAGATGAATATATTAATGAATATCTTGTGTGAATATTTTTCAACCAACCCCAAAAATTATATATACTAGTCCCTCCTGCCCGTGCTAAGCACGGGCCCAACGAGTTTTAATAAATAAAAATTTAGTACTCTATAAATATGAATTAGAATGTGTAATATTGTCGCGTATGTTTCACTTATATTTTACTTTGAATCCGGATAATAATTTTTGTTATATCTTTAAAAAAAATTAAATAATAAAGTACATAAACATACTAAATGTAGATCAAACGACTTTTACCAGAAGACCAAAATGTAGATCAAACAACTTTTTTTCATTAAAAATTAAAAAAAAATCAATAACAACATGGCACATAATAATAGTTTTATGTACGTTGCAAAACATTCATCTTCGAATTTAAAAAAAAATTAATTAAAATTGTAATTTGGTTGTTTTTGGTTTATAAATTTTAAGTTGGGGTTCTTAACTTTTTATTGATTTAAAAGTTGAGATTAATTTTATCTAAAGTAAAAATTGAGATTTGTTTATTTTCGTATTGTATTATGTAAATTTAGGTTACTACTAAAGAATATCTTTGTAGGATATTTTGTTATTTATTGTCTAATGATATAATAATCATATAATTTTATTTTACCAAAGGAGAAATATTGAAATTTATAAAAATTAATATTTTTTAGCGTCAAATATTTACTCATGAAGTTCTTTGTCATTATAGATATTTATAGCACGGGGAAACAGATCAAATAGTTATATTAAAACATTGATTTTATATGTTATTATATCCTAAGTAGACTTGTCAAAAGCTTACCAAACAATGAAGCCGTTTGGGTCAAACCTGAACCGATCCGTACTTCTCGAAAGTCTTCGAGGGACCCACTTTTCACATATTTTATTTCTGAATAAATAAAAATATTGTTTAAATTTTATTTTCTATATTACAATAAAATTATTGAACATTTGAAACTCATTGGGTTGACCCGACCCGAACTCAACCAATGGTCTACCCGCTTAACTTAAACCTGTTTTCCATCCTAATCCAAACTCGACCCGTTTGCCAGATCTAATTTCCCTTTATCAAGTAAGAGGTGAAAAAATGTAACCGGAAAATGAATAGGTTAAGATTTAATTTTTTTTGCTAAATATATCTTCTTCCTTTTTATTTATTCAGAAAACTTGTTACTTATATATTTGTAAAATCATTTCTTCTATCTTTACCCGTAATTTTAATAAGTTAAAATGATTTATGTTGGATTATTTTGTTTATAATACATTTTATCTAAAGGAAATTTTTTTTATGCATATATATGATATTATTTCCAACTATATGACCCTTAAAAAATTAAAATTCTTTTATTTAGTAAAATAATTTATTTCAATTATATGAGCTTTAAACATATTATTTATATTAAAAAATGATTTATCATGTTCATAAAATATCATTTTTCTTAATTTGATTTATCGTTATTTTTTTATTATATCCTTTAGTTTTAATATTTTCCATTATAAAAGGAAATATTTTATTTTTGATTAAACCTTTTTTTTATGGATCAACCAAAACCCGAATCCAAGATGAATATATTCATGAATATCTTTGTGATTAGCTTGTGTGAATATTTTTAACCACCCCCAAAAATATTTTTTAATTATATAGATTGATGTAGTTTCTTAAAAGATAATCTTTAATTTAGTAGTAATAGATTTGTTTGAAAAATATATGTGGAAATTTCTTTTTAAAATATCTTGTGTGAATATTTTTCAACCACCCCCAAAATTATTTTTTCAATTATATAATCCTTATAAAATATAATTTTGCTTTTCACTTAGTAAAAGATAAAATCTTTATTAAGAAATAGATTGATGTAGTTTCTTAAAAGAGAATCTTTAATTTAATAGTAATAGATTTGTTTGAAAAATATATGTGGAAATTTCTTTTTATAATATCTTGTGTGAATATTTTTCAACCACCCCAAAATATTTTTTCAATTATATAATCCTTATAAAATATAATTTTGTTTTTAATTTAGTAGAAGATAAAAATATATTAGGAAAAAGATTTATGTAGTTTCTTAAAATATAATCTTTAATTTAATAGTAATATATTTTCTTGAAAAATATATGTGGAAATTTCTTTTAAAAATATCTTGTGTGAATATTTTTTAAACCACCCCAAAAATATTTTTTCACTTATATAATCCTTATAAAATATAATTTCGTTTTTAACTTAGTAAAAGATAAAATATTTATTAGGAAATAGATTGATGGAGTTTCTTAAAAGATAATCTTTATTTAATAGTAATAGATTTGTTTGAAAAGTATATGTGGAAATTTCTTTTTAAAATATCTTTTTTGAATATTTTTCAAACACACCAAAAATATTTTTTCAATTATATAATCCTTATAAAATATAATTTCGTTTTTAACATAGTAAAAAATAAAATCTTTATTAGTAAATAGAAAATAGATTGATGTAGTTTCTTAAAAGATAATCTTAAATTTAATAGTAATAGATTTGTTTGAAAAATATATGTAGAATTTTCTTTTTAAAAAATGTAAACTTTAATATTAGACTTTTATTCAGTTGGCCCAACCCAAGATGAATATAATGAGGAATATCTTTGTGATTATCTTGTGTGAATATTTTTCAACCACCCCCAAAAATTATTAATATACTAATCCTTATCTGCCCGTGCTACGCACGGGCCAAAGTCAAAACGAAAGAACAATTATACATTATTAAATAATAATTTCATATTACTGTATAGTGGATTATTATTAATATAAAATAAAAGAAACACAAAATAAATACTCCCTCCGTTTCACAATAATTGTCGTTTTAGCTTCTAAATTTTGTTTCAATATGTTTGTCATTATAAGATTTCAAGACAATTAATTACATGTATATCATACAATTTTATATTGGAATTTGAAATTGTTGATTTTTTCTCCACTCCTATTGGTTGTAAAAGGAGGTGGGTAATTAATTTGAGAAAAAGTTGGATTTTTAAGACACAAACAATCATTTTCTTAATATGTGTGAATAATGCTAGAATGACAATTATTTTGAAACCGATGGAGTATAAGTTAATGGGGTTCTTAATATCGTTGATCTCAATATATTAGTTAATGGAGTTCTTGGGCTGAACAACTTTTCTTAATTAGTACGTACTGCATATTGAGTCACTCACTGACTTAAAAAATTACTAAGAATGAATACGTACAACAAAGTACTAAAGCTTTGGTTACACTAAATTCAATCATTTTTTCTCCTCCTGTACTTTCCTCTTTGCTTCACGATCTCCTCTTCACTGTTGCTTTTCTCAGACCGTGTTTTTGTTCTAGCCCGCCCGTGTTGATCTTCGTCTAACCCACCGCCACTCTTCACTTCACTGTTGCTATTTTAAGGTTGTGTTTATGATCCTCCTTGCTTCACAAATGAGTTGTTGGCGGGGTTGAGCTGTCTAATAAAGCGCGAAGGCTCCTTCTAGTACTCCCGCTGTCAATTCTCTATTGAATGAAGCAGACAACCTTCAGAATTAATTCTTGCGTACTAAGAATACCTTCAATCAGAGTTGCTAGAGAAAAAATTGTTAAAGGAGGCGGTCTCGATTATTCCAGTGCTTGAGAACGAACACCGGGTTACCCTCTTTGTCCTCCTTTGCGTTTCTAAAGATAGGTAATATTTATCTGAGGAAGAATTGTTTTCTATAATTTAATTTGAATTGAGATATCAAACTTAGATAATTTAGCGTAATATTTCTTTGAAACACTTTGTCATAATTTTTCTATAATTTTATTTTCTTAACGTTCAGGTGACTAATGTGCCAGTCTCCGGGTTAGGTTACTCGTTACCCATGTTATCTGCCAAAAGAACATAGTTTTTAAAAAAAAATTGTATTAATAGTTGGAGATAGTGTCAATATATTTAATTCGTATGTTAACTTGTACCTACCATTAGTATTAGTTACATTCAACTAATTTATCGTATTCTTTGGTATTGCATAAGTTGATATTTTAGAATTAATCTCTTATAAATAATATCTTTTAGTTTCGAATCATCGAAAGTATATGCTATTTTAGGTATTTATAATTCATGCAAAAAGATACATTATAGATTAATTAAAGACCATTTAGCTTGTGCAAAAATTTGACGAAAATGACCTACTTTAGAGTAATTTGTTAAGAAGTTTACTTCTTGTAATCAATGTTATCCATACTATATAATAAAAAAATACTAATTTTATAGTAATCTACTTATATCCTATCAATCCATAATTATATCGATAATAAAATATTTATTTTTTAATAAATTTACGGGCAAGAAAGGTCTAGTTTGTTTGTTTGATAAATGGAAAAGTGTCCGGTGATAATAGTTGCTACAATAATAAATGAGAATGATTATGGGCCGTTTGATTTCGCCAGATCGGACGGATGTGGATAATTCACTTTTGGGCGCGTGTACAAACGCGTTCAACAGATCTCGTAAATTTCCTTCTTCTTCTTCTCGCCTTCGTTTTCTTTTCCCCCAAGTTTTTTCAACAAAAATTCTTCGGACTTTGCCTTCTCTTCTCTGCTGCGTAATTCCTTCTTCTTCTTCTCGCATTCGTATTTAATTTTGTTTTCCACATCTTGTTTACGTTTCTATATCCTTTGTTTTTGCGTGAGCTGATTTTGTTGATTTTTTGTATTCAGGTGTTCTTGTTCTCTTGATTGCTCTGTTCGCTAATCCAACACATCGATTATCATTCGTTAGCTTGTTTCTCCTTCATTCTACCTATGGATCTAGGTTTTGCTTCTATTTTCTTTGTTTCACCAGTTCATCCCCCTGTTTCTCTCCAATTTGAGCTTATTTGTTGAAGTATTACGATGATTCGTGTATAATGAAGCAGTTTTTATCTCAAATTTGATCAACATCATCGATGAACTATTGTTGATTATGTTTAAGCTTTGAAAAAGCTTAATATCATACTTCCGAGGTAATTAATGAACATGTACAAGACATATGATGAACGTTAATAAGACTGTTAGTGAACATATATTGGACATTTAAAAAACTGAAGATGAATCTTTAGTGATGTGATGAACATTTAGAAGAATTGTGATGAACATTTATAACGGATTTGATGAACATTTATAACGGATTTGATGAACAACAGTAATAGAAGTGATGAACATTCTATTGGACATATAATGAACATAGACAGTATTTGTGATGAACTTTTATAAAACATGTGATGAACGTTGAATGCAGTCTTAATGAACTTTTAATACTGATTTGATGAACTTTGTTCTAGATGTGATGATCATTCACAGCATTTTAATGTGTAATGAACATTTACAGGATTTGTGATGAACATTGATAAGTAGTTTGATGAACATTGATAAGTAGTTTGATGAACATTGATAAGTAGTTTGATGAACATATGTTTAATATCTGATGAACATTTTTCTAGGTGTTGATCAATCCAATGCCAATGGTGTAGTTTCTATTTCTCCTGGAAATACGAAATACTTTTTACCATTATGTGAAGATTCTTACAAGCCATATGTTGGTCAAGTGTTTGCTTCAATTGAAGATGGTATCGAATTCTATAAAAAATATGCCATCAGGGCAGGCTTTAGTGTACGTATCATGTCAGGGACTAGCACTAAAGATGTGAACAAAGTTCCAATTTGGAAGTATCTTTGTTGCAGTAGGCAGGGATATATGAAAGTAGATGGAAATACTGCAGATGACTCCACTTCATCAAAAAGGAAGAGGAATTCAGATAGATGTGGTTGTGTTGCTAAATTAGCACTTCGCTATCTTAGTCATGATGGCTATTCTGTTAAGATTTTTGAGGAGCGTCATACACATTATATGGTTGATGAATCGCAACGACATCTTGCCAGGAGTAACCGGAAATTGACTGCATTCCATGAAGACTTTATTATTAATTGTATCAAGTCCAATATTGGGACTAGCAAAGCATTTAAGATGTTCAAGAATTTTGTTGGATCTTACGCAAATGTTGGTGCCTCGCTGGTTGACTTCAAGAATTTTAACCGAGATCTCAATGCGTATATGGTTGGTTGTGATGCTCAAATGGTAATTGATAGCCTTTTTCGCAAGAAAGAGAGATGTGAGGCTCTCTATTTTGAATACTATGTCAATGAGCATAATCAACTAACTCGTTTATTCTGGGCTGATCCGATTGCACGCAAGAGTTTTTCATTCTTTGGTGATGTAGTGACTGCTGATGCAACATACAAATCAAATAGGTATGTTGATGAACATTCTTACCTGTTTAGGAGAATTTTTCTAAGTAGTTATGTTGAACAATGTTAAATTTATTAATGAACATTCCTATTTGTTTTGGTGAACAATCATTGTAGTTGTGATGAACTATGTTTTATTTATAGATGAACATATAAAAATTTATTGATGAACATTGCTAGTTTATTGATGAACATTCATACAAGTTTTGATGAACACTGTTAGATTTATTGATGAACATTCATACTAGTTGAGGAACATTCTTATCCCAGTTTTGATGAACATTGTTATCAGTAATGATGAACATTGTTCAATCATTTGATGAACAAATAATACAGTTTTGATGAACATTATGAGTTTTTGCTTTTTGTTTTAAGGTATGATATGGTGTTTGTTCCTTTCACTGGAGTTGACAACTACAAGTGCTCAATCACCTTTGCATTTGGCTTATTGTTGAACGAAGATATTCCATCTTATGTGTGGTTGTTTGATCATTTCAAAAAGGCAATGGGACATGAACCTTTTGTTATTTTGAGTGATCAAGATGTTGCTGTCAAGGCTGCTGTTGAGGAGGTTTTTAGCTCAAGTGTTCATCGTTTTTGCATGTGGCACATAATGTTCAAAGTGCCCGGTAAGATTAAGGTTGAACCAGAGCAAAATAAAGATTTCAGGGATAGATTCAATGCTATTGTTTGGAGTGATGAGATTACTCCTGTGGATTTTGATGAGCTTTGGCATGGTATTATAGATGATTTCAATCTTCAAGACAATGTTTGGCTCAAGACAATGTTTGATCTACGACACTTATGGATTCCCGCTTTCTTTCCAAATGTCCATATGGGTGGCCTGCTTAGAACAACTTCGAGGTCTGAATCTCAGAACTTCTTCTTCTCACATTTCATTGGCTCATCATCATCCCTTATAGTGTTCATGTTGCAATTTGAAAATGCAATTGATTCTCAAAGACATACTCATCGTAAGCATGACTTTGAATCTTCCACTCGCCGTCCTATTCTCAAGACACCGACCCAAATGGAAGTTCATCTTTGTGATGTCTATACACTGCCTATTTTTGATGATTTGCAAACTCAGCTTCTCTCATCTGCCTATGATTGTGCCTTGGTTAATTCTCTCACAGAGGGTGATGTCCATTACTACCGTGTTCGTGGACATTTTGAGAAATCATTTGTAGTTCAGCACTTACCATCCACAAATGAATATAAGTGCTCTTGTAATAGGTTCTTGCAGATAGGTCTTCCATGCTGTCACATGATATTGGTAATCAGATGTGTTGGTCCACCTTTGGATGTGAAAATGCCTGACCAATATATATTACCACGATGGAGTAAGAGCACAACATTGAAGCCAACTTTTGAGATTGATGGTTTAGTATTTAAAGAATCTGTTGAGATGGATGAGAAGAAGCTTTTAGTGTATGATGTTATGTCTGAGATACATAGTATTATCAATGAAATTGAGCATGATTCTGATCAATTGAAAGACTTGTTGATTGTTCTAAAGGAGAAGCGTGAGTTGTACAGTTCATCCATTCAGGCCGAGTCGTCTTCTATGAGTAACAACAAGACTCCTACAAAAAGCAGAGAGGCAAGATTTGAGAAGTTTGTTGGTCCTTTACCAAATACAATATCCGTCCTTCCACCTCCACAATCAAAGAACAAAGGAAGGCCAAAAACATCACGTTTGAAAAGTACAATTGAGAAAGTTAGATTGAATTCTAACAATGTGAAAAAGTGTTGTTCAATATGTTTGAAATCCGGACACAATCGCTCTACATGTCCTGAGAATACTTCAACAAATGTTTGAAGTTAGATAATTCTAAAACTATCATTTAAGTCTTTATGTGTAAATCTAGTTCTGGTGAACATTTGTAATCTACTTGGTGAACAATTATATATAATCTGGTGAACAACATGGGAAAAATTGATGAACATCGATATCAAATTAGATGAACTCTCACTGTTAATGTGGTGAACTTGTTGTGTTAATTTGATGAACTTTGTATCTAAGCTCGATGAACATTCATTATTAATATGATGAATATTTGTGAAAAAGACAAGTAAAATTACTTATCATATTGATGAACTTTTGAGATTAACGTCAATGAACATTCAGTGTTAATATGATGAACTTTGGCTAAATATTCAATGAACATTCACAGTTAAGCTGATGAACATTGTTCAGTGATTTGATGAACATTCTGTAATATATAGATGAACAAAAGAATTCTTGTACTCATTGTCAAACTTCTACATTGTGCATTTTCCATTTACCCACTCTATAAGTTGTGGGTAAGCATTGTTGAATCTGTTGGTTAACAACTCTGAAATGTACTTGACCCTTATCATGTCCATTTGCTTATTGTCACCTTTCTTCAAAGAAGTTGTAAAATTTGTCAGCCCCTCCCCAAAGTACGTTTCCATGTGTCGCATGGTATATATACCACAATCCTGCTTGTTCTTGTCATCTCTCTAGTACATTGAAAGACGTTCAGCTTTGACCTTTTTCTCGTCTTCGAATAGAGCTGTTTTGGCTTCCATGCCATGCTTCCTTAGAAATTCCACAAACATTGCTCTCTGTAAAATAAAAACACAATAATATCAAACATATTGAAAAACAATGATGAACATATTTAAAACATACAGTTATATGATGATGAACATACAGTTATATGATAATGAAAATACAGTTATATGATGATGAACATACAGTTATATGATGATGAACGTACTGAAATATAATGATGAACATTACCAAATAAACTGAAGAACAATATCCAGCATTAAAACTTACCATCACTTTAGGAACGTTGTTATATTTCACAAGCTTCTTGCCTTGAACACTGGAGTTATCAATGAAATCTATTCTTGGGTTCTTGAGA
Organism: Oxyria digyna; assembly: GCA_029168935.1. Classification (NCBI taxonomy): domain Eukaryota; kingdom Viridiplantae; phylum Streptophyta; class Magnoliopsida; order Caryophyllales; family Polygonaceae; genus Oxyria; species Oxyria digyna. Next base: position 56,808,715 of record JAPVLV010000001.1, on the reverse strand, counting down.
TTGAAAACAATGCAGTAATAGTGTTCACTCTGGTATATTGGGAAGACAAACTGCACAGTGAACTTCCTTTGTTAGTTTGATGAACAAGTTTAAAAAATATAGTGAACATGTATAGATAGTCTTATGAACAAGTTTAAACAACACAGTGAACATTTGTCTATAGAGTGGTGAACCTTTATAGATAAGTTTAATAGAATACTTACCAACTGAATATCATTCAATTTGTGAAGTGGCAGTCTTGCTAACTGAGTTTCCATTTCACCATTGAAGAATGTGATTGAATCTTTTAGTTCAAAACCCACCATAGTCGGGACAAACTTTTATAAAATATCAAAAGATTCCGTTAGTTATGTTTCCACATGTTAATGACAAAATTGTTCATATAAAAAATTCCTACCGTTGTATCAATTGAAGCAAAGAATCTAAGAGGTTTTGCTTCATCTCTTTCTTCCTCTTTGAGATTCAGCAAGTGTGCCCATGCGTCAATCACATTACTTTCAACATATAGATTGTTTTGCATGCTCAGAAAGTCATTCTTCTTGAAATTTAAATGCCCCACGCTGAAAACAATGTCCCTGAAACAAAAAATGATAATATGAAAGCACTGATGAACAAATATAAAAACAATGAAGATCATCTAGAACAGAATTGATGAACAAAATGTGACAAGGTGATGAACATTTATAAAACCAGTGATGAACTTTAGAAGAAAACTAATTAAACTTTTCTTACTCTAGGTGTGTTAAATCTTCCAACATCCAGCTGCTGAGTTTCATTTCTAGAGCAGTTGGTTTCTCTTTGATGTCCACAATCCTTTGCTTGTATGGAGATTTGTTTGCCCAAGAAATTAGTCTCTTTCTTTTGATTACTTCTGGGTCATTCTCACTCCCCATCTTCCAAACAAACATTGTTTTCTCAGTTAGTGCCTGAATATGATTGATGAACATATGTGAGAAGTTTGATGAACATAAGTGAGAAGTTTGATGAACATGTATAAGAAAGTTGATGAACAAATGATGATAAAGATCACCTTCTCAACCTGCTCCTCTGTCTGTTTTCCTTCACTCTCCACCTTGTCCTTTCCCTTTTCTTTCCTCTTCTCCTCATCATTTTGCCTCACATCTTGGGCTTCTATTTCTTCCTCTTGAACAGGAACCACCTCTTGAACTTGTACACTTTCCTTTTCTTTTAGTTGTGGTTCAGGAACCACCTCTTCGGATTGTATTTCCATCCCTTGTACTTGTTCCTCAACTCCTTCTTTCCCGCCCCTGTCCTCAGATTGTGTTTCCATTTCCTTCCCTTGTTCCATCCTTTCCACCTCCACTCTTTCTGGTTCCTTTCCTTGTTCTTTCTCTATCTGTAATTAGAAATAATGATGAACATAACTCAATTATTTGATGAACATTGATAGAACAATTGATGAACATTTATAAGCAAAATATGTACCTCATTCTCTTTCTCAATTCTTTGTTCTTCCATCCTCACCTCATCACCTATAGGATCAATTTCCTCGACTGTCTCGTCAACATTGCTGTTAACAACAGGAGTACTTTCAACGATATCTTCAGAGTGCGTGGTAGCTGCATCCAACCTCTTTTGTCTTTCAGCCACAGATTTAGGAATCTACAATTGAAATAAAGCACAACAAGTTATTACACATAAAAGCATAGATAGTAATAAGAGTTAAGAAGCCTTGTATATTACCTTGAATGAAATTTTCCTCTTGTACTGTCTTGTGGTTTCTGTTGTCACATCAACTACCACTGGAGGCATCTCAGGTGATATTGTAGTTTCTTCTAGCGGATCAACTACCACTATAGGCCTCTCAGGTGATTGGGAGAATATTCCCAAAGAGAAGGATGGAATATCTGAAATGTAATCTCTAGCAATGCTTCGACAAGTCTCACCAATGACTTCATCTGGTGTCTTCTCTGGAACTTCATCTTCAGCTTTCACAACATAACTCTTCTTGGCCTTCATAGTTCTCTCCACTTCTTCCAAACATTTAGATGCCTCGCGCCAAAACTGTTGTTGGGTCAATGTCTCTTCGTCTTCCTCTGTTTGATGTGGTTGCTCTGCATTTTCTTCATCATCCCTCACATTTAGCATTCTTTCAATAGCTTCATTCACCTTCTTGAACAAGCTATTACTTGCTATACGCGAGGGAGCCTGCTCAATTCTTCCCAAGAAGTTTCTAATCTTGGTAGCAAGTTCTTGTCCCTCTTTTATATGGTCCTCTAAGAAACCCTGTTTCAATATTAAACAATGAAACATTAATGAACAAGAAAATAAATTATAGTGAACCAATAAAGCAAAATTGATGAACATTGTTCAGAAATTTGATGAACATTGTTTAGAAACTTGATGAACATTGTTCAGAAATTTGATGAACGTTGTTCAGAAATTTGATGAACATTTTTCAGAAGTTTGATGAACATTGTTCACAGATGTGATGAACATTATTACAAAATTTGATGAACAAATAGAGACAATCTGATGAACATATAAAACAATGTTGATGAACTTTCATAAGGAATTTGATGAACACATATTGGAAAACTTACCAGTAAACTTGCATCTTCAGTTGCTTCTTCTTGTGAATGATATAAGGCGGATGGACCGTCTCTTATGTTTGCAGAATTGTTCACATCATCATCTGTAAAAATTGGAGGATCTCTGACATAACCCTTTCCAAATCCACCAATCTTGATCTCTTCTGCCTCTCTAGCCCTCAGCATGGCTGCATCCCAATTAACAATTATTGGAAACTCTCTCTCATGTTCAACATTCTTGAGAATAACACGATCAAAATATATCAACTGCAAGCAAATAAAGTAAATGAGTAAATATTAGTTTGATGAACATATAATGATATGATAATGAACAAAATGATTAAAATTGGTGAACACTAACTTGTAGTAGAAGGATTGGTCCTCTGAAAAAACTAGCATTTGTTGTCCTATCAAAAGACTCCTTTGTCTTTATCAGAAGGTCAACTAGCAATTTTGACCAGTCGTAGTGATTAATCATCTCGGTGCACTCAAGGTAATGAAGAATATTATAATTCAATCCACCATTTGGCTGACTGTCCATAATGGTTGCAACAAGCAACATCATGAAATTTCTCTTGAACCACTCTCCAGGTACTACAGTTTTTATTAAAAGCTCTGCGACATGTGATGCATGAATCTTTGAGGCGTCACGCAACTTGACTTCATCCAATTCAGTGTCGATTTCCAGTGGAAATTGATTCCTGAACCTTCGGTGAAGATCTTGATATTGTAAATCCTCGTGTTCAGTAAATGTTCTCTTCAATTCTATTTGCATCCCACCAACAGGAATTCCAAGGTAGTCATGAACATCCTGCGTTGTAATTTTGTGCCTCACTGACTTGGCAAGCTTCATTGTGCAGGATACAACATTAAAGTTCTTCAACAACCACTGACTGATTTTAGCTGGAAGTTTGTCCACTTTCCATTTAAGCAAGCATCCAAATCCCATCTCTACTATGCAGCTTTTTTGAATTGGACTCATTCTAGCCAAAGTTGAAACCAGAAGCGCTGGAGAACTTCTACATTTTTGAGCAGGGAACTGCTTCTTGATGCTTTCAGTCACTTTTTCTTTCCCTTTCCTTGACTGCACAATTTCAGACTTGTTTGTCCTGGATGCTTGTTCTGGTTGGTCTTCAACATCTCTTATCACAATTCCCCCCTAAGCCTTTTCAAGCTCTTCATTATTTGTGTTACAGGAATTTCTGGGCTGTACAACTGAATCTCTTTTCCCTTGGTCTGAGAACAGTGTATCCTTTGGCTACTTCTTTTTCTCTTGCTTGTTGTAGCAACTACTTTCCTGGATTTTGCCATCTTATGTTTAGGGGATGCTATAACATTAAAAGTAACTTATTAGTATAAAGACATGTAAAAAGTTGATGAACAAAATTAAGGATCATGGTGAACAATATCAAACAAGATGGTGAACATATTGAAATACAATGATGAACATTATTAAACATACATATGAACTATATATGAGAGGAATGATGAACATTATTAAACATTCTGATGAACATTATGAAGAATTGTGATGAACAAAGAAAAAAGAGTTGATGAACATTAGTTACCATGAACTGTTTCTTCCTCCTGTTGTTGTTGTTCTTGGGATGACAAATTTCTTTGTGATCTGTCATTTGTTTTTTTGCTTCTTATCTCTGTAATATTGAACATACAAGTTATATATTGTGCAAAAATACAAAGTTTATAAAGAGGATAATATTCATACCTCTTGGACATTCAATAACAAGATTTATGATGAACAGATAAGAGAAATCTGATGAACAATCTTAAGACATATGATGAACTTTTATAGGCAATGAGATGAACAATCACAAAAATTTTGGTGAACATTGAAAAGAAATCTGGTGAACGTATATACAAGATACGATGAACATTTAGATGTACTGTGATGAACATGTATTTTGATGAACTTTGTTAGGAACTTTGATGAACATATATACAAGATCTGGTGAACATAGAGTAAAAACACAGTCATGATCAAATAATGACCACTCAGTACATAGAAATGAACATTTCACACCGAATATAGTAGATCTACTCATACAAATATACTTTTCACACTCAGTACATTCAAATCAAACATGCATGTAGCGAAATCTAACATGTCGAAGCAAAAACCTAACTCCAAATACCAGATTATACTCCATACCTTTTGGTACTTGGCTTCTCTGAGATCCTGCCATTTTTAGTAGCGAGTTGATGGATTTTGGTGAACGACGGAGTGAAATGAAGAGAAATCAGTGAGAAATCACAAGAAAAAGCATCGTATACGCTAAAATTAGGGATTAAACACCATACCTCTTCCTTCGTTGTTCTTCTGTGAGCCAGACATCGCGAAATTTGTAGAAGTATGTTGTTTTTGATGATCGGCGAGAGAAAACGAAGTGATTTCGTTGAGAAATCAAAGAAAAAGCAAGCGAGTAGGAGGTTAGGGTTTGATCGCCTTTGCGAGAGAGGTTTTCTGTGGAAGTTTTGAGAAGAATGGGAAGAGACGGTTTTCGCTCCAATTTTGAATCACGTTGGAACGATGTAGCGCGTGTGTTTCACACAAAAAGCTAGCGAGTAGGAAGTTGCCAGTGTGGGAAGTGAGAGAGATCTGGGCCGTTAGATCAATTCGAATGAACGGTCCCCGTTCATTCTCATTTATCACTTAAGGGCTGTTTATGACCAGATTTTGACCCTTGATAAATATATGTGAAAATTTCTTTTTAAAATATCTTGTGTGAATATACTTCAACCACCCCCAAAATATTTTTTCAATTATATAATCCTTATAAAATATAATTTCGTTTTTAACTTAGTAAAAGATAAAATCTTTATTAGGAAATAGATTGATGTAGTTTCTTAAAAGATAATCTTTAATTTAATAGTAATAGATTTGTTTGAAAAATATATGTGGAAATTTCTTTTTAAAATATCTTGTTTGAATATTTTTCAACCACCCCCAAAAATATTTTTTCAATTAAATAATCCTTATAAAATATAATTTCTTTTTTAACTTAGTAAAAGATAAAATCTTTATTCGGAAATAGATTGATGTAGTTTCATAAAACATAATATTTAATTAAATAGTAATAGATTTGTTTGAAAAATATATGTTGAAATTTCTTTTTAAAATATCTTGTTCTGAATAATTTTTAACAACGCTTAAAAATATTTTTTCAATTATATAATCCTTATAAAATATAATTTCGTTTTTAACTTAGTAAAAAAATAAAATCTTTATTCGGAAATAGATTAATGTAGTTTCTTAAAATATAATCTTTAATTTGATAGTAATAAATTCGTTTAAAAAATATATGTAGAAATTTCTTTTTAAAAAATGTAAACTTTAATATTAGACTTTTATTTCGGCGGCCAAGCAAACTCTCAACCCAAGATGAATATATTCATGAATATTTTTGTGATTATCTTGTGTGAATATTTTTCAACCACCAACAAAAATTATATTATTAGGAAATAAATTGATTTAGTTTCTTAAAATATAATCTTTAATTTAATAGTAATATATTTGTTTGATAAATATATGTAGAAATTTCTTTTTAAAATATCTTGAGTGAATATTTTTCAACCACTCCCAAAAATATTTTTTCAATTATATAATCCTTATAAAATATAATTTTGTGTTTAACCTAGTAAAAGATAAAATCTTCATTAGGAAATACATTGATGTAGTTTCTTAAAAGATAATCTTTAATTTAATAGTAATATATTTGTTTGAAAAATATATGTGGAAATTTTTTTTAAATATCTTGTGTGATTTTCCAACCCAAAAATATTTTTTCAATTATATAATCCCTATAAAATATAATTTCGTTTTTAACTTAGTAAAAGATAAAATCTTTATTAGGAAATAGATTGATGTAGTTTCCTAAAAGATAATCTTTAATTTAATAGTAATAGATTTGTTTGAAAAATATATGTTGAAATTTATTTTTAAAATATCTTGTTCTGAATATTTTTTAACCACCCCAAAAATGCTTTTTCAATTATATAATCCTTATAGATTATAATTTCGTTTTTAACTTGGTAAAAAATAAAATCTTTATTAGTAAATAGATTGATGTAGTTTCTTAAAAGATAATTTTTAATTTCATAGTAATAGATTCGTTTGAAAAATATATGCAGAAATTTTATTTAAAAAAATATAAACTTTAATATTAGACTTTTATTCCGGTGGCCCAAGCAAAAGCTCAACGCAAGATGAATATATTCATGAATATCTTTGTGATTATCTTGTGTGAATATTTTTCAACCACTCCTAAAAATTATATATATTATAATTATAATTATAATATGATATGATTATGATTATGATTATGATTATTATTATGATGATTATGATAATGAGTAAAAACTTGTATTCATCTGTAGCAATTAGCAGCAATTAACAACACTTCCAACATGAAAAAATAAAAATCCTTAACCAATAGAAATTCCTTGAAACTTCGGTCAATAAGATTACAAACACATAACGATATCAATGTGTATAAATGTGTATAAATTACAATATTAATATCCATAATAGTACTTTGAAATATAAAATAATGACAAAGAAAACGATCATGCCATAGATGAACGTCCTTGATTTTTGTAGATGATAAAACGAATTAATGCGTCCTTCAAAGTAAGAGATATCACGTGCCTTCAAAGTAAGAGATATCTTATTTTCCTACAAAATAAAGAAAGAGGTAGATGTTATCTAAAAGCCCTACTAAATATGAATATGTTGAATATCTTGTTAAATATTTTGGGTGAATATTTTTCAACAATCCAAAAAATTGTATATAGGATATTAGTATTATGATATGATGATTATAATATGATGATTATCTTTGTGGTAAAGAATTTATTATCTTTTTACCATCTAAATATTCTATCAAGTTATAATATAAGATTTATATTTTATCCTATATCTTGGAGCGTAACTTTTATCATTTTTATTATTTTTTAATAATGTTTTTTTTCGCTGGCCCAAGAAAAAAATATTGGGTATTTTTTACGGTGGTCCAAGCAAAAGTTCAACCCAAGATGAATATATTGATGAATATCTTGTTGAATATTTTGGGTGAATATTTTTCAACAACCCCAAAAATTATATATATATTATATATGATTATGATTATGATACGATTATGATATAAACAATACTATACAAAGAACAACATTTCACCAAAACCATGAACATTGCTCATACTCTCCTCCGATATTCGTTACCTTCAAAACGTCACAAACCCGCCACATTATCATTACCGGAGATCTCGGGATCCTGAAACCCGATCCCTTCAACTGCTCCAACCGTCTTAAACGAGCGTCTCCCATGAACCGCCTGCTTCAAAGCCTTATGCAGAAGCTGACTCCTTATATCCATAAAGGACCGAAGCTTACTCATCTTCTTCTCCAAATTTACTTTTCCCTTATATATCTTCCTCTCTGTTTTCTCATCTGGACAAAATCTAGTTGACCCAACGCTTTTAGGTGTAGATGAGCTCTTCCCTATTTCCTCATTTTCATAAGAGTAGCTTATATTGGAGTAGTTGAAGGAACTGTTAGATGTTTGAGAGGTGACCTCATCATTGTTGTTTTGTTCTTCTTCATAGGTGAAAATGTGCTGTGGAATGATGCGAGAAGAACGGCGGTGATCCTTCCATGTGGGAACTAAAGACGAGATTTCTTGTTCAATCATTGCAGCTATCTCAAATGGCTCCCAATCTGTAATGTCACATTCATTCACCATTTCCATTGCCACGTCCATCGTCGTATCATGCACTATATCGAACGTAAAGTGAACATTACGAGCTTGACCTGTATGAAACCGGGGAGAAAAAAAACTTTTCTCAGATTATGGTATCAAGAAATGAAAAATCAGTTTGTAAAGTCTCATACCATCAGAATCAATAATCTGAACTTGGAGGAAAATGCTGTTGTCATCTGGGTTCACTTTTCCAGTGATGGTCATGTCTGTGTTCCTAACTGGATCATCAAGCAAAAGAGGGTTTTCGGTTGAAATTTCTTTTGGAGAGTATATTTGAAGTGGAGATGAAGAGGGCAAGGGAGATTCGATTTTAAATAGAAAAGGATCCAATAATAGTTTTTCTGCAGGTAGCCTCTTTGTGACAACCTCTAAGCATTTTCCCACAAATTGCTGGGCTTTGATGTCTTGTATACGGTAAAATGCGTTGGGCTTCTGTCCCTAATACATGATGCCCAGAAAAGAAATTTATGATACGGTAAAGAAGAAGGTAATGATGTTTTTTTATCGAAAAACTATTTACCGATATAACTTTCTTGTAGATTTGAGCTGTTTTTGAGCACTCGCTGTAAGGATACTCAGATGAAAGCATCTCCAGTACACACATACCGAAGGAGTACACATCAACGAGCTCATTGTATTCCTCTTCGTATAGCTCAGGTGCCATAAATTCTGGTGTGCCTGAAAAATCCGAAGTACATAATGAATCTTTTTGCAGATGATGATCACTGGAGGAGTTTAAATAGTAAAGCTAGAGACCTATGAGGCTATGTGCATGAAGAGAGCCGTGAAGCATAGCAGCCAATCCAAGATCACCGATCTTGACTTGTCCAAGATGGCCATTGACAAAAATATTATCACATTTGAGATCCCTGTGGATCACTGGAGGGTCATGGTTATGGAGATAAACAAGACCTTGTAAAATCTGCCTGGCCCAGTTCTTGATAGCTTGCATGTCGACTCGCTTGTACTTCTGCCTGTAGCTGAAATATGGTACCATATAAATTGCAAGGTTGGAGAACAACTTTTCTGAAGTTCGACAGAAATTGGTAAAACGAGGGAGAGATTACTTTCTGAGAGTGCCGGAGCTGAACATCTCAGTGATGAAGTTGAATGTTCTTTTCTCATTGTCGATCCAGGATGTGTAAAATTGTATAATAGAGCTGTGTTTGAGGTTTCTAAGGAGGTGAACCTCGGTATAGAGTCTCTGAATGTCGTCCGGAGACAAAAATGCCTCATTAAGCATAACCTGATTCCAGGCCACCTCCATTCCAAGAACCTCATCAAATGCTCGATAGACAGTCTTCATAGCTCCTTTGCCGAGAATTTCCCCAAACTGCTCACAAGTGATTTTTCAAAATAAAAATTCAGTAACTATAATGTCATATGGAAACGACGTCACATTGAAATCAACACGAATTATCCCAAATGAAATCACATTCATGAACTGTACTATCGAAAGAAATGAAAAGAAATTGATAAATATTATGTCAGCACTCATCAGTGTTCTCGTTCCATATATTTTAGTATTACCAATTTAAGTACACATTATAATTACAAATGTCCGAATGCTACCCACCAATAGCATCAGGAAAACACAACTTCCAAAAGATATACTTATCTACACAATTTTAATACACCTTCATTACGTTAGCTTATCTAACCACTGGTATTTGTTAATCACAACATTGTAGTCAAACACTAAAGGAAATGCAAAGCACCCTATGCCAAAGAATCTGCAAGATACAGAGAGCTAGAAGAGAGTAGAGTAATCAATTTTTTATTTGTTAGCCTCAAAAGATATTAGAAGGGGGAAATGTCACTTTCATAGATGGTTGCTGCAGAAAACTCAAAACAGAATTTTCATTCACAGGAACAATTCAAAACAATCACCACCATGACTTTTCACAAACACCACCACAACAACAAATTCAACAACAAAAATTCCATTTCAAAGAGCCGAGAATCAAAATCTCAATAGAAAAGGGGAATAAAAAGAGAGAGAAAGCAGAGACTTACACGAGCATAGCGACCGGAGGGATCGGTTTCGATATAGTCCGGCATGGTCGGAGTCTCCATCCTCGAAACCACACCGCAAAACCCTCACTCCAAAAATAAAACTAAATCCCTAGACTAAAATTTCTGGTTCAAAATTAAGGGGCCAGGCGAATCAGTATACGATCGACGAATTTCCGTCACGATTTTGGAGGGTGAGAGCACCGAAGAGAGACCGGAAGAGAGTAGAGCAATCAATTTTCAGCAGAATCCAAGACGCAATTACCATGCTTGCTTATATAGTGCCAAACTGAGATTGCATGTATCAGAAAACGGAGCTAAACTCCGAAATCGGAAGGCATAAATCAATGGAAGGGTGTAGAAACTAATAATTTGGGAATCGGAATTCGAAAAATATGTGGCTGATGCTGGGAATGATAATTTAAGTTTTTTGAGAAAGCTAAAGGAGAAATTGAATGATCGAGATTCGTATAATGATAAAGGAGAGATTGATAGAAAGGGGATTAGGATCGGAGATGAGAAAGTGGGATTGAAACAGAAAGGGGATGGAGACTGGAGGAGACGACGCTAGACAGAGAAGGCAACAACGGTTATTATACCTGTTGGGCATTTCCTTGGGGTATTGCGTGGGTCCCATCCGATTCAAGCATCAAGTCCCATTTATACAATAACATGTTAGCTAATTCCGGAACCAAGTGACGTGTGGGCTGTGTTTGGTGTTTGGCCTCCCAAACACAGCCCACACCGCATTTGGTTTCGGAAACACAGAGGATGTTATTATGGTCACAGAGGTAATGGATACTGGTCAACCACCTGGTAACCCGCCAAAGCCTGAGAAAGTTGTGGAAGTTGCGGATGCCCTGAAAACGCAGGTGAGGGATGAGGATGACATGGTTACGGAGGTGGCCGATCCTGGCCAGCCAAGCCGAAGCCAGGTCGCTTTGGAGAAAGTTGCTGAAAGCAGAGACAAGGGGGCAGACGCAGCCCAAGGGAATGAGGAGACTGTGCAAACGAAGTCTTGGAAAGAGGTCGCCTCCGCGGAGAAAGAAGTGGAGATTGACGCTAGACCCTTGCTCCCGGATAACTTCCTGGACGGAAAGATCTCGGTATCTTTTCCGGAGGGCGAGGAAAGTGATCCGTTCATCACCATTGAATTTGATGTACTGGAAGCTTTGGCGGTTCCTTGGAAATCATCTCTAGTGCTGAAAACCAGCACCTTACGAGATAATGGCAAGGAAACTTCAAAAAATCTTGAAGCCGAATGGGAAATTTAGACCTATTGATCTGCCTAATGGTTACTACGTTATCAAGTTTGGTCTTGAGGAGGATTATATGCACGCCTTTGAAATGCCCCGTATGTTACTCGGGTCCTATTATCGACAATATTATCAAACTTGTTATTAGTTATACGCATAGGAATGTTGGACTTCATTTGTTTTGGAAGCTTACGAATTACTTTGTATCATTTATGTATTCCAGTTGGGAATTTCAGATTCCTTGTCCAGTTCGACTAATTGGGTGATCATTGAATTCTCGGGACTCATCGCGTTTTATCGGGATTTTTAGAAACCGACATCTAAGATTGATTCAAGTATTTTATCTAAATTGTTTTCTATTTTTCTCCCATGGACCCCACCTCCTCCTTCTAGATTTCTCTTCCCCAATTAATTTATGAGCTTCTGTACGATATCTCCTCCTTCACTCTCGAACCTTCCCGCAGCCTCCTTGGTTTCCAACTTCATTCTCCTTCACGCTGCACCTTCTTCCATCTTGCTCCACTCTTTGTTCCAGCCACCTAAGCTCAGCCCGTACAACAACCAAGCCCAGCCGTGCAGCTCAGCCTTGGTCTCGCCCTCCTCTGCGCAGCAGTTCGCGTCGAATGTCTCTCTGCGCAGCAGCTGATCGTGCAGCTCGTCTCAGATGTCGTAACAGTGGCCACCACCTCCACCGTTGGCTGCCCGTCCTCGCACCATCGCAGTTCCTCATTCCAGCCCGAGGCCTCTGCGCAGCAACACAACAACTCTCTGCGCACAGCTTGGTTGTGCAACGCAGCGGTGCTTCCTCTGAGCCACCTCAGCCAGCTTTCACCCTCCTTACCAATTAATGCAATTGTAAGATTTATCCCCCAAATCTCTAGAACCCTAATTTATTTGAATTGGGGGTTTATGTTAAACTGATCTTGAGTTGAATACGGATGGAATTGATGGTTTCTTATGACCTAATTGATGTGGTGGAAGGTTTAATTGCATTGGATTTGGAAGTTGGAAGCGAAAGTTTGAAGCTTAGACATCCTGTTTCAGTTCTGGAATTTCTGGGCATATTCTTTAGTAGATAAAAATATTAGTCTGTCTTCATAAGGTGAGAAATCTCCTTGCGAATATGTGGAACTTTACAGATCATGATTTGGACTTCTAAATAAAAAGTTATGCCTAAATTTGCGTTGTAGTGGCGGTTTGAACTAGAGTTCACGCCGACTTCGCAGAGTCGGAGGAAAAGGCTGAATAGGAGATTGCAATACGAGGATTTCTTGTGTTGAACTTCTCTAAGGCAAGTTATCATGAATTTTATGAACTTAGTATAAATTTTGGATTCCCGATTTTACATGAATATCCCAATTATGATTGTTTGATGATCGTGCTTAGGACTTGTTAGTATATGCTAATTATAATTTCTATCATCACATTTCCTTGCTTAAATTTACTTGGATGTTAGATATATTTAATTTAGAGTTTAAGTGTTAAATATTGGATTGACCATTATGTTTGTGTTGGGCGATTATGATTGATGAACTATGACAATGCTTATAAGGATATGAATGATGTTTGAATGTTGGTAAGAGTTGGTTTGTGTCATGGTTTATGGCTCTAGCAAGATGTGAGAATCCATCTTTTGGATGTGTGTTGATGAATCTATTTGTATGTGTGTTGATGAATCTATTTGTACAAACGTTGGGTATATGACGTATGGTGTTGCTTGTGCCGTGTATGCATACTTGTTGAAAGTGATTCGGGCATAGATGTCCAAGTCTTATGCCGTTGAAATGGGTTGTTTTCATAATATGACTTTTATAAATTGGGATTAATGCGGGTAAGGATTGTTCCAACTCCCGCTTAATGGCAAACTGGTTTTCCTTGTTGACGGATATGAGAGCCTCCTCGACTTGACTCGGTTAAGTGGGTCGAGAGGTACTTTGCCAATGTTCAGGAAGGAAGGGTCACTTGGCCTGTGATGCCTCCTCTTCCCGTTGGTAAAGGATTCGTTTTCTCAGGTTTGAGAATTAGAAGGTACCTTCGTGTCCGAGACAGGCTCGGGCATGTTTTCGTCGATTTCAACCTTTCTTATTTAAACAAAGTCGGTTTTCCGTTTTTGTGAAGTTTTCATAAAACCGCGTACCCGGGTATGAATTTGGAAATGTTGATTTATGCTTTGAATTTAAGTTGAGCTCATGTATGACATATGTGAATTCCTTGTCATGGTCATGTGTTGATCATTTTGTTCGCCGAGTATTAGGTACTTGACATCTTCTGTATTTAATTGGTAGATTTTGTGTTCGTATGTGACATACCGATTTATGATTAATGCTTCCATTCTAAGGATAACATGTGTGGATCACGATTGATATTGAAATATGATATGTTTTGTATTTGGACATGGTTCATGGATGACGGGTGTGGTTTCCCTTCCAATGATTATATATTGATTGAGTGTGGATGTATATTAAATTCTACCATATTGGTGATGTACAGTTGGTATGATACACGTTCATAAAAAAGGATAGTGGCCCATGATCGATGAATCCATTCCATGCACCAACATAATGTGGTCGATATTCGTGGATTGTGAATCTTTTATTTATGCTATGTTCATATACATTTATTGATGACTTGCTAGTTCGGTTGTGGACTAACCCCCATTTGTATGGGGACTTTTGGTTGTGTTTTTCATAACCAGGTAACATGTTGGAATAGATCGTGGAGGTGACCAGGCGACACGTGGCTGAAGTTAGGATGGGATATGGTTTATGTTTTGTGTATATTTGAAGGTTTAAATAAATAATAACTTTGACTTAATTACTTTAGGCGTATTTGATGGATGTGAAGTATCGAACAAGTTGATATTTTGATCGCTTTGGTAGCCTTGTATGATATATGTTTAGATTATGTTTATCAGCATGGTTGATATCTTTAGCCTGAGGGAAGTTCCGTAAGGAAATTCGTGGCGCTGTAACTTCCCAAGTATTATTTATTTGGGGTGTTACAGCCTTGACGGGAGGGCCGTGGACGATCTTCGAGCATTATCTCGTCATCAAACAATGGTCTCCGAGTTTCGATCCCTTGACGGACAAGATCAAGACGACCCCTGTTTGGATTCGAAAATCACACCTGCCAGTAATCCTTTATGAGGAGAATGTGATGCTTCATGTTGCGGCTGGATTAGGGAGACCCATTAGAGTTGATAGAAGAACGCTCCATGTTGATCGTGGAAGATTCACACATATTTGTGTCGAGTTGGATTTGATTAAGTCTCTCAAGGGATCTATCTATATCAATGGTTTTCGATATGTGCTCGAATTTGAAAACCTTCAAGCAATATGTTTTCAATGCGGGCGTTATAACCACTTCATGCACAAGTGTATTAACAACCATGTGAATATCGAAAAAGCCAAGGAAGCGAGAAAGAAGGATGATGAGGGCCAGGCTCGGCCGCAAATGGCCAATCACTCAGAAAAAACAGGGCCTAAAGTGGGAGAACATCACGGTGGTTGGATGATTCCTAACCAGCAACAACGGAAACAAAAACCTAACCCTAAACCGAGCAACGATCATCTTAAAGAGGTTGATCCCAAGCCGTTCAAAGGCCCCTCGAGATCGGGGAACTTCTCTGTGCTCGAGAAGGTTGATGAACAAGGCAACCGACAACATTCAACAGGACATCAGACGGAAAGGGTAGGACAAAAGTTCAGGCAAAAGGTTGATGTGTCTGGAGGCAAGCAAAGAATGGAATAAGGATTTCATGAGATTGCTAGAAACGGCAAAGGCAAGGGAGTAGCTTCTGATGAAGCAGGCGAAGATGTGACCAGGAGTTTAGCCCCAAAAAGGCTAGACCTAAACCATGGAGAAAGTACGGGAAATTCAAGCAGCATTGTGGCCCATCTTCCGTTTCTCTTGGGCCTCAAAGTGATGAGGACACTGGCCCAATCAAGACACCACGGGTTATCTATGAATCAGGCCAGATTTGTACTCAGCCCAATCCCAAAATCTCTAGTCTCGGAAAGCCAACCACTTACCCCCTGCTATTCAGATTTCTAAGACTTCTTAACAAGTTAAGCTCGTCCACCATGACCCCCCTAATACTACCGATTTATCCAATCTTCAGGTCAAGGGGGCCTCCACAAGTCAGGCTACGACTGAGACTTGTAACAGGGTTGTGGCTTCTAGTCAAGAAACTGATTGTGTTATGAAGAAGAATTCGAAGGAGCCTGCCAAGGGCTCAACTTCGACTGATTAATGGGCTTCGCAGGTTCGTTTACTCCCAATCAATTCAAATGAATTGTATAATTTGGAACTGCATGGGTCCAGGAAAAGGAAGCTTCGTTCGATCAACCCGTTATCTTATGAGGAAGCATTGAGTTGATGTAATCGTGTCATCAAAGACACATATTTCAGGAGAGTGAGCTCAAAAAGCTTGGGTCTTGGGAGGATATGAAACTTGGTGAGGATGTCCGAATTGAGGCTATTGGTTTTGCAGGCGGGTTGTGGCTCCTCTGAAATTCGAAATCTGTTAAGCTCCAGGTGGTTACTAAAAATCCTCATTTCATCCATGCTACTATTTGTGAGGAGTTCAGTCGAATCAATTTCATTTTTGTGACGGCCCTCCTACAGTCCATAGAAGGAAGAGGTTCTGGGAACAGTTGAGTATGGAGATCAGTAAAGTGAGTGGTCCTCTGTTTGTTGGAGGAGACTTCAATTGCATCCTGGATATCGAGGAGAAACAAGGCGGAACCGGCGGACTCCATCCGTATACCAGAGAATTCCAAAGAATGGTGGACAAATAAGGCCTCATCGATAAGAGATTCTCGGGTCAAAGTTTTACTTGGTCCCGTGGTAAAGAGATCAACAACCAGGTCTCGAAGCGACTCGGTCAGATATTTTTGAATATTGATAGTTGTTGTGAGTGGCCAGATGCGACTGTCCTCCATCTTTCTGCTTTTGGCTCTGACCATACTCTGTTGCTTTTCCAATTGGAGCCGAAGAGGATTGTTGGTCGTAGTAGGCGCCCCTTCCGTTTCGAAGCTGCGTGGATAAGGAACTATCCTACAAACGTTGCTCTCAGCAGCCTCAGAGATAAGTTGTTACTTTGGAACAAGAAATCCTTTGGGAACATTCACGTTAAAAAGGATAATGTGTTGAAGATGATTGATAAAACGCAGATTGATCTGGGCCGTAGTCCGTCAGAGGTGCTTATTACTCTGGAGGCTTATTTGCAACAACAGCTTCTTGAGATTCTTGAGCAAGAACAAATCCTATGGTTACAAAAATCCAAAGAAGAATGGCTCATTTCCGGGGATATGAATACTACCTTCTTCCACACCTCGGTCGTGGTTCGACGCAGTCATAATCGCGTAGAGGCCCTTTTGGATGACAACAATCACTAGATTAAGGACAAGGAAGGTTTGGAGACTCTTGTGGTTGATTATTACAGGGACCTTTTCCACGTGTCTAGCCAAGAACGCTTCCCGGTCTGCTTGCCCCATGGGCTCTTCCCTCTCGTGGATAATGATAGATGGGTTGCTCTTTGTGATCCATTTACTGGAGCTGAGATCTTTAAAGCAGTGCAGGGTATGGGCAAGCTCAAAGCTCAGGGCCCCGACGGATTCCAACCAATTTTCTACCAACGTAGTTGGGCTATTGTGGGTGAGTATGTGATTCAGGAAGTGCAGAACTTCTTCAGCACTGGAATTCTGACCAAGGACGTGAATGAGACCTTGATCTCTCTAATTCTAAAGGTGGGGAATCCTTAGAGAGTCAGTATGTTCCGGCCTATTACCCTATGAAATGTGTAGTACAAGATCATAATTAAGGTCCTCGTGAATCGTCTTAGGCCTTTACTCCCAGATTTGATTGCCTCTATGCAAGGTAGTTTCCTCCCTGGTAGGCTTATCTCGGATAACATTGTACTAGCCCAAGAAGTGGTGCACTCCATGAAACGGAAACAAGGAGCTTCGGGTTGGATGCTTCTTAAGATCGACCTTGAGAAGGCTTATGACTGGCTTAGGTGGGATTTCATTGCTGACACTCTCCATGATGTCGGTTTTCCTAATAGTTGGGCTGGTTGGATCAATGAGTGCATTTCTTCCGCCTCCATGAATGTTCTTTGGAATGGGGATGTGACGGATACGATCACACCGACGAGGGGTATAAGGCAAGGGGATGCTGTCTCACCTTACTTATTTGTCCTTTGCATTGAGCGGCTTAGTCAACTTATTCTCAAGTCGGTGGATGAGGGTAGATGGCGTCTGATTCACATATCTCGCGGAGGTCCACATATCTCCCACATTCTTTTCGCCGATGACATCTTGCTTATGGCCGAAGCCTCTCCTAGGCAAATTAAAGTGATTAAGGAGTGCATTGATCTCTTTTGTCGATCATTGGGCCAAATGGTTAACTTCGGCAAGTCAAAATTGTTCATCTCGCCTAACATTGATGAAGATCTGGCTTTGATTATTCAGCGGGAATGCGGGTTTCAGATGACGATTGACCTCAAAATTTATCTAGGCATGCCTTTACTCCACAAAGCCATGACTAGCACCACCTTCGATCCGCTTCTACAACAAATCAATAATAAGTTGGCGGGATGGAAGGGTCGTAATCTAGCAAGGCGGGTTAGGTTATTTTAGCCAAGTTCGTTTTGTGCTCAATCCTAGTCTATTCCATGGCAACTGTTATTCTTCCGCCTCAGGTGTGCAAAAAAGTTGACAAGCTGGTGCGCGCTTTTGTCTAGGGAAGCTGGGGTGATTGTAAGAAAATGCATAAGATTCGCGGTGATGAGATTTGTAGACCTAAAGATTTGGGTGGTCTCGGCATTAAAATCATGTCTGCTCTTAACCTGGCTTGTCCCGGGAAATTGGCCTGGAGATTTTTTAGGCAACCAGACAGTCTGGAAGAGTATTTATCGCCGCATTTGGAAGTTGAGAGTGCAGAAAAGGGTGAGATATTTTGCTTGGCTTGCCCTTAGAGGGGGTGTTCTGACTAATGCTGAGAGGAAGCGTAAGCACATCTCGGATTATGGTGACTGTTGTCATTGCCTTGCAGTCTCGGAAACCTTACTCCACCTATTTCGGGTTTGCCCTCGGAAGAGGCAGATTTGGGTTGACCTCCGTCCACCTATGTCCCAGGATATTTCTGATGATCTCAACCCGACGCAGTGGATCCCTGCAAATCTCATGATGGCGACGTTGAAAGAGGCTGCGGATCACTGGCGGTGCTTCTTTGTTGTTGTTATCTGGAATATATGGAAGTGGAGGAATAATTGGATTTTTGAAGGGAGGGCCTTTGATGCTGATAAGGTGAGCTGGATTTAGAATCAAACTCAGGAATATTGGGTCGTTCGACGAATGAAGCTGGATCATGAACCGAGGCCCAAGGAACAAATCTTTGTGGGTTGGATTCCCCCTTTGGATGGGTGTGTTACTATTAATACGGGCGGTTCCTTAGCGCTTGGCAGAGCCTCTTCTGGAGGAGTTGCAAGAGATTCACATGGAGCCTGGTTTGGGGGCTTTTGTTCTCAAGCTTGGCTTATGCTCGGTTCCTAAAGCCGAGCTTTGGGACATTGTGGATGGACTCTGTCTCGCGTGGGACAAGGGATACAAGAGGGTTTGTTTGGAAATAGATTCTCAATTAGCGACGTTGTTGCTTAACAAACCCTATAGATCGTTGTCAACCTCTTTTCAGCCTGATTGCTATGGCAAAGGGCTTACTTTGTAGGAACTCGGATTGCCAGGTCCGTCATGTTTTTCGTGAAGCAAATGAGGTCGTAGACCGTCTTGCTAATTTTGCCTTTTCTTTTCCCCTAGGACTTCATGTGTTAGATATTCCACCTGTTGAGGTGTTGGATGTAATTTTGGATGGTGTAAGGGGTCGGAATACACCCCGTTTTATTTCTAAGTAGTCCCTTTTATAAAATTTCCCGAGAGTGTCGCCTCTCGTTCTACCAAAAATACTTCTCAAACTTTGTTTCTAATACGGTTTAAACCATTTTAAACATATACTCCGCTCTGTTCCATAATATACTTTCTGTTTTTTTCACATTTGTCGAGACGCAATTTATATCGTCAATATTTCTAACTGTATGTTAGTAAAAAATTGTAAAAATTTGGATAAGTTAAAGTACTCATCGAGACAAATTAAATAAGACCTCACATGACTATATTTGTTCTTATATCTTAAAAGTTATGCAGAAAAAAAATAATGAAGTGTGAATAATGTAAAAATATGAAACAAGAACTATAGGAGGAAGGATGAAGTAGAAATTAACAATCAACTAGTGTAATACCCGTGCCAAGTACGGGCTTCAATATAAAAATATGTTTTTTAAAATTAATTTTCTATTATAATATAAATAAAGTAATGTTTTATTATAGATTAAATTATTTTTGTATTTAAAATGAAGATATCAAGTAGTTTATTTATTGAAATCAATTTTTGAAATTGTATAAACTATGTACAATTTTCAAATACTAAAGTTCCAAATTGATATTAATAATCTGAATAAATTTCCAAGAATAATTATTCTTTAATTCCAATAATTAAAAGGATGATTTTAAAAGTTTAATTCCAATATTATTATCTATTAAAATTTTATTCCTTCAATGGCGTTTCTACATAATTACCTTGTGCGCAGGAAGGTCAAGATCCTTGTTCTCCTTGATAATTTTCCAAATTTGATGGGCACTATAAGAAAATCCAAATGCAGGAACAACACCTTGGCGGTCTCCAGCAAGTCACCCATGTGCTATAGAGTGTTGAAATCTCTGTCTTAGGTTAGCAACCTACAATCAAGTAATAAGTTTAACATTCACCATGAATAAAGATTTTAGAAACATATTTGGTCTTTAATACTTTCATAACCTTAGTCAAATTACCTGCCAAGGAATACTATCAAATTCGTCTACATAATAAAAACAGTAAATAACAAATTTTGCAAGATACTAGGTAGCGAGAGAAAACTAACGAAGAAGATCTACCTGTTCTTTAAATTGCTCCTTCTTCTCCTCATAACTTGATAAAGCCATAACTTCAGCCTAATAAAAAAGATAGGAGCATTAGGTCAATATCAACATAACAAAAACACGTCATCCACGACGTGTTTTGCATACTCTGGATCATCAGAAATCACCACATTGTCGAGAACTGAACCACCCTTCACCTGGAGATCAGATAATCAAGTGTTTAGTTTTCATCTATTCATGAAAAATGTCGTTTCAAGTGAATTGATGGGTGAAAGAGTTTAATGTAAGCTACATGCCACACTTCTATGCCTACATATATATATTTGATTGGCTTCATCACATAGAGACACCCCCTACCTAATTATTTCAACTTCTCCAATTCATAACAACTCAAATAAATTAGTTTTATATATTGGTACTAAAAATTATTAAAAACAGTTGGATGAAGATCATCACAGCTCACACATAAAATATTTTCCATGCAAAAGTTGTTGGTTTGTATTTAGAAATCGCTAAATATTCAAATCACCCACAAAAGATATGTATTGTAAAGTGAGTTGCAAAATTGCAAATGAATCAAAGAATTACGCAGTCCCTGCAGAGGTATTTGCCTCATTGCTTGGTGTAGGATCTGTCTGTTGGCCACTATTTTTCATCATTGGAGTCGGATGAGGTGCGGAAACTTCTTCAGAACCCGTTCTTTGTTACTCCACCATTCCCAGCTTGTTTCTCTGCAAACCTTTTTTTACTACAAAATCACAAAGACTGAATCAACATTTTGCTAAACCAATTCAAGATTTAATTTCATGAATGCCATAAAAAATTTATGAGTGTTGTGTTGCACCTGAATCCGACTCTCCTGAAGAACTTGACATCATTACAGAGTTGAATGACAGTAACATAAACACCAGGCTCAAACTGCTCTATAACCAATGTTGCTCTCATCATTTGATTGTTTTTAGACGGCCTTGATTCCATCCTTCGAGAAGACGTCGACTCATTACTGTAATTCTCATCTGCGGTAGTTTCGAAAGTTAAGTATGAAGAAGGCTCATAATTTTGTGTTATGTCATCCTCATCTGAAGCAGGCTAGGAAGTTTGTGGCTCTGAATTTTGCGGTATAGTTCTTTCTTCTGAATTTTCTGAATAACCGACATTGTTATCATCTTCATCTGCAGGAGTTTCGTTAGTTTCATATGAAGTAGGCTCAAAATCTTGTTGTATGTGTCTGATTACCGAACTATCTAAACTATCATCGGAATCATTGTAAGATAGGGTCTTACTTCTACAATAAAACAGGGTTGATGTTCATACAATGTACTGATTTGGTTGGTGTATTATAATATTCAACAACTTGCAGATAAGTAGCTAACTATCTCAGCCATTATGAAACCCTACCGACTACTGGATCAAAGTTAACACTGAATTCCATCATGCAGATATTTATATATAGTGAATACCATCAATTCAAGAGTTTAGAAAGGAAAGGATCTTATTCTTTTTAGAATATAAGAAGGAGATTTGACTTCTTAGAAGGAAGTAAGCTACCTAGATCTTAGTATGTACATGTCTCGAAATGGAAGAGAGAATAGAAGAAAGAGAAGAGGGGAGTCGGGTCAGCTGGATTCGGGATGGGTAGGATAAGAAAACCTTTTGCAAGTCAAAATATCCCATGTGTTCATACACCATTCAATCCCTTTTCTTTAGTTAGAGTTAATTTATATAAAAAATGCATTATCAGTAGATAATTCATTTACAAAGGATTTCATGAACTGATCCTCTAAATACCTAAATTACTTATAGGAAGGAGATCTGACTTCTTAGAAGGAAGAAAGCTACCTAGATCTTAGTAAGCTATCTAAGTCTCTTAGACTTTGTATATTTGATTTTAGTATAAAAACACAAAAGCCCTGCATTTTTATTACATTCATTGAATCTTATCCTTAATTTGGAAGAATATAACTACTGGAGTGGCTTCTTGCTGAAAAAGAAACTATCCAATAAAAGTCCTGATTCATATAATGTCTGCTCAAAGATGCTAAAAGTTGGAATCTCTCAAGAGTTAAAGAGAAGGAAAAAAAAGTAATTTGTTGCAGCCAGTACATTTGATGATGTCTCAACTTTCAACAAACGAGGTACTACTTGGTCGGAGGAACAAAATATATAAAAATAAAACAGATCAAGGATGAGGATATGGTAGAAGAGATTTTCTTAGCAAGTGGTAGAAGAGGTTTATCTGTTCTTGGTTCCTGTTTACCCTTCTCTAAAACGCCAGGAAAAACTCCTAACTCTTTAAACTGAAGCTCTCTCAACTGCATTTGATATCTAGCATATCATCTTTGTTTTTTTCACCACCATATCATGTGGGCTCACAATGGTATAACACTAACAAATTACTATGTTCCAGAAATGATAGCGAAATACCAAAGATAATAGAAGGACAATAATAATAAACCTTTCGTTAATGAGGTGGAACTTAAGCATATGAGATGTGTTCCTTGTTGGTTTGATCTTCCCAAGATTAATGCTTTCCGTTAGTTGCCATGTCTCAACACAAAGAGATGAGACAGGACAAAAGTATATTAGGGTATTCTTAATGTGAATTTGTTCCTGCTCTGACTTATTTATCTGTTTGTTTGTGTTCAGGTATCTCCTTTGCACAATAGGATCTGTATACATTAAATCAAAGGAAGGTCATGCCAAAGATATTCTCAAGGATCTTGTAGATCTGTGTTGTGGTATCCAACATCCTTTGCATGGACTGTTCTTAAGGAGTTACCTTTGTCAAGTCTGATTTGGATTAGGATTAGAATAGGATTAGAAAAGATACGATAAAATAGGATTAGGGTTATGATAGTTTACTATTTTCTTTTCCAAACTATATCTTCTAAAAAATAAATTTTATCTATCTAAATAGTATCATATTTAATTTTTTTAGTATCTGTCTAAATCAATTAACGTTAAAGATGTATGGCTCAAATGGAAGATTCAATAGCTCAAATGTACATCTAGACGATGCCCTATTTTTGGTGTGCCAGTTTTTGCGAGTTATTGCACCTTAATTTGGTGTGACATTCTTTTGGTGTGCCATAATAATTTTTTTAATAAAATTTGTAAATAATATGTTATATGTTAGATTTAGCTTATTTTATAATTTTGATTTTTTTCTATTATAAAATATTTATACTCAACAATGTATATCTATCTTTTTCATTATATCTTTTATCTTTGATTTTTTCCAATTATAAAAAATAATATTTGTTTCTACAATATTTGACTTTCTTTCGATGGGCCAAACAAAGGCCCAACTCAAGATGAATATATTCATGAATATCTTGTGTGAATATTTTTCAACCAACCCCAAAAATTATATATACTAGTCCCTCCTGCCCGTGCTACGCACGGGCCCAACGAATTTTAATAAATAAAAATTTAGTACTCTATAAATATGACTTAGAATGTGTAATATTGTCGCGTATGTTTCACTTATATTTTACTTTGAATTCGGATAATAATTTTTGTTATATCTTTAAAAAAATTAAATAATAAAGTACATAAACATACTAAATGTAGATCAAACGACTTTTACCAGAAGACCAAAATGTAGATCAAACAACTTTTTTTCATTAAAAATTTAAAAAAAATCAATAACAACATGGCACATAATAATAGTTTTATGTACGTTGCAAAACATTCATCTTCGAATTTAAAAAAAATTTAATTAAAATTGTAATTTGGTTGTTTTTGGTTTATAAATTTTAAGTTGGGGTTCTTAACTTTTTATTGATTTAAAAGTTGAGATTAATTTTATCTAAAGTAAAAATTGAGATTTGTTTATTTTCGTATTGTATTATGTAAATTTAGGTTACTACTAAAGAATCTCTTTGTAGGATATTTTGTTATTTATTGTCTAATGATATAATAATCATATAATTTTATTTTACCAAAGGAGAAATATTGAAATTTATAAAAATTAATCTTTTTTAGCGTCAAATATTTACTCATGAAGTTCTTTGTCATTATAGATATTTATAGCACGGGGAAACAGATCAAATAGTTATATTAAAAAATTGATTTTATATGTTATTATATCCTAAGTAGACTTGTCAAAAGCTTACCAAACAATGAAGCCGTTTGGGTCAAACCTGAACCGATCCGTACTTCTCGAAAGTCTTCGAGGAACCCACTTTTCACATATTTTATTTCTGAATAAATAAAAATATTGTTTAAATTTTATTTTCTATATTACAATAAAATTATTGAACATTTGAAACTCATTGGGTTGACCCGACCCGAACTCGACCAATGGTCTACCCGCTTAACTTAAACCCGTTTTCCATCCTAATCCAAACCCGACCCGTTTGCCAGATCTAATTTCCCTTTATCAAGTAAGAGGTGAAAAAATGTAACCGGAAAATGAATAGGTTAAGATTTAATTTTTTTTGCTAAATATATCTTCTTCCTTTTTATTTATTCAGAAAACTTGTTACTTATATATTTGTAAAATCATTTCTTCTATCTTTACCCGTAATTTTAATAAGTTAAAATGATTTATGTTGGATTATTTTGTTTATAATACATTTTATCTAAAGGAATTTTTTTTTATGCATATATATGATATTATTTCCAACTATATGACCCTTAAAAAATTAAAATTCTTTTATTTAGTAAAATAATTTGTGAAAAATAATTTATTTCAATTATATGAGCTTTAAACAAATTATTTATATTAAAAAATGATTTATCATGTTCATAAAATATCATTTTTCTTAATTTGATTTATCGTTATTTTTTTATTATATCCTTTAGTTTTAATATTTTCCATTATAAAAGTCAATATTTTTTTTTTGATTAAACCTTTTTTTTATGGATCAACCAAAACCCGAATCCAAGATGAATATATTCATGAATATCTTTGTGATTAGCTTGTGTGAATATTTTTAACCACCCCCAAAAATATTTTTTAATTATATAATCCTTATAAAATATAATTTCGTTTTTAACTTAGTAAAAGATAAAATATGTATAAGAAAATAGATTGATGTAGTTTCTTAAAAGATAATCTTTAATTTAGTAGTAATAGATTTGTTTGAAAAATATATGTGGAAATTTCTTTTTAAAATATCTTGTGTGAATATTTTTCAACCACCCCCAAAAATATTTTTTCAATTATATAATCCTTATAAAATATAATTTTGCTTTTCACTTAGTAAAAGATAAAATCTTTATTAAGAAATAGATTGATGTAGTTTCTTAAAAGAGAATATTTAATTTAATAGTAATAGATTTGTTTGAAAAATATATGTGGAAATTTCTTTTTATAATATCTTGTGTGAATATTTTTCAACCACCCCAAAATATTTTTTCAATTATATAATCCTTATAAAATATAATTTTGTTTTTAATTTAGTAGAAGATAAAAATTTATTAGGAAAAAGATTTATGTAGTTTCTTAAAATATAATCTTTAATTTAATAGTAATAGATTTTCTTGAAAAATATATGTGGAAATTTCTTTTAAAAATATCTTGTGTGAATATTTTTTAAACCACCCCAAAAATATTTTTTCACTTATATAATCCTTATAAAATATAATTTCGTTTTTAACTTAGTAAAAGATAAAATATTTATTAGGAAATAGATTGATGGAGTTTCTTAAAAGATAATCTTTATTTAATAGTAATAGATTTGTTTGAAAAGTATATGTGGAAATTTCTTTTTAAAATATCTTTTTTGAATATTTTTCAAACACACCAAAAATATTTTTTCAATTATATAATCCTTATAAAATATAATTTCGTTTTTAACATAGTAAAAAATAAAATCTTTATTAGTAAATAGAAAATAGATTCATGTAGTTTCTTAAAAGATAATCTTAAATTTAATAGTAATAGATTTGTTTGAAAAATATATGTAGAATTTTCTTTTTAAAAAATGTAAACTTTAATATTAGACTTTTATTCAGTTGGCCCAACCCAAGATGAATATAATGAGGAATATCTTTGTGATTATCTTGTGTGAATATTTTTCAACCACCCCCAAAAATTATTAATATACTAGTCCTTATCTGCCCGTGCTACGCACGGGCCAAAGTCAAAACGAAAGAACAATTATACATTATTAAATAATAATTTCATATTACTGTATAGTGGATTATTATTAATATAAAATAAAAGAAACACAAAATAAATACTCCCTCCGTTTCACAATAATTGTCGTTTTAGCTTCTAAATTTTGTTTCAATATGTTTGTCATTATAAGATTTCAAGACAATTAATTACATGTATATCATACAATTTTATATTGGAATTTGAAATTGTTGATTTTTTCTCCACTCCTATTGGTTGTAAAAGGAGGTGGGTAATTAATTTGAGAAAAAGTTGGATTTTTAAGACACAAACAATCATTTTCTTAATATGTGTGAATAATGCTAGAATGACAATTATTTTGAAACCGATGGAGTATAAGTTAATGGGGTTCTTAATATCGTTGATCTCAATATATTAGTTAATGGAGTTCTTGGGCTGAACAACTTTTCTTAATTAGTACGTACTGCATATTGAGTCACTCACTGACTTAAAAAATTACTAAGAATGAATACGTACAACAAAGTACTAAAGCTTTGGTTACACTAAATTCAATCATTTTTTCTCCTCCTGTACTTTCCTCTTTGCTTCACGATCTCCTCTTCACTGTTGCTTTTCTCAGACCGTGTTTTTGTTCTAGCCCGCCCGTGTTGATCTTCGTCTAACCCACCGCCACTCTTCACTTCACTGTTGCTATTTTAAGGTTGTGTTTATGATCCTCCTTGCTTCACAAATGAGTTGTTGGCGGGGTTGAGCTGTCTAATAAAGCGCGAAGGCTCCTTCTAGTACTCCCGCTGTCAATTCTCTATTGAATGAAGCAGACAACCTTCAGAATTAATTCTTGCGTACTAAGAATACCTTCAATCAGAGTTGCTAGAGAAAAAATTGTTAAAGGAGGCGGTCTCGATTATTCCAGTGCTTGAGAACGAACACCGGGTTACCCTCTTTGTCCTCCTTTGCGTTTCTAAAGATAGGTAATATTTATCTGAGGAAGAATTGTTTTCTATAATTTAATTTGAATTGAGATATCAAACTTAGATGATTTAGCGTAATATTTCTTTGAAACAC
Source organism: Oxyria digyna (assembly GCA_029168935.1). Lineage (NCBI taxonomy): Eukaryota > Viridiplantae > Streptophyta > Magnoliopsida > Caryophyllales > Polygonaceae > Oxyria > Oxyria digyna. The sequence continues at coordinate 56,780,993 of JAPVLV010000001.1, read as the reverse complement.
TTTGTCATAATTTTTCTATAATTTTATTTTCTTAACGTTCAGGTGACTAATGTGCCAGTCTCCGGGTTAGGTTACTCGTTACCCATGTTATCTGCCAAAAGAACATAGTTTTTTTTAAAAAATTGTATTAATAGTTGGAGATAGTGTCAATATATTTAATTCGTATGTTAACTTGTACCTACCATTAGTATTAGTTACATTCAACTAATTTATCGTATTCTTTGGTATTGCATAAGTTGATATTTTAGAATTAATCTCTTATAAATAATATCTTTTAGTTTCGAATCATCGAAAGTATATGCTATTTTAGGTATTTATAATTCATGCAAAAAGATACATTATAGATTAATTAAAGACCATTTAGCTTGTGCAAAAATTTGACGAAAATGACCTACTTTAGAGTAATTTGTTAAGAAGTTTACTTCTTGTAATCAATGTTATCCATACTATATAATAAAAAAATATTAATTTTATAGTAATCTACTTATATCCTATCAATCCATAATTATATCGATAATAAAATATTTATTTTTTAATAAATTTACGGGCGAGAAAGGTCTAGTTTGTTTGTTTGATAAATGGAAAAGTGTCCGGTGATAATAGTTGCTACAGTAATAAATGAGAATGATTATGGGCCGTTTGATTTCTCCAGATCGGACGGATGTGGATAATTCACTTTTGGGCGCGTGTACAAGTGCGTTCAACAGATCTCGTAAATTTCCTTCTTCTTCTTCTCGCCTTCGTTTTCTTTTCCCCCAAGTTTTTTCAACAAAACTTCTTCGGATCTTGCCTTCTCTTCTCTGCTGCGTAATTCCTTCTTCTTCTTCTCGCATTCGTATTTAATTTTGTTTTCCACATCTTGTTTACGTTTCTATATCCTTTGTTTTTGCGTGAGCTGATTTTGTTGATTTTTTGTATTCAGGTGTTCTTGTTCTCTTGATTGCTCTGTTCGCTAATCCAACACATCGATTATCATTCGTTAGCTTGTTTCTCCTTCATTCTACCTATGGATCTAGGTTTTGCTTCTATTTTCTTTGTTTCACCAGTTCACCCCCCTGTTTCTCTCCAATTTGAGCTTATTTGTTGAAGTATTACGATGATTCGTGTATAATGAAGCAGTTTTTATCTCAAATTTGATCAACATCATCGATGAACTATTGTTGATTATGTTTAAGCTTTGAAAAAGCTTAATATCATACTTCCGAGGTAATTAATGAACATGTACAAGACATATGATGAACGTTAATAAGACTGTTAGTGAACATATATTGGACATTTAAAAAACTGAAGATGAATCTTTAGTGATGTGATGAACATTTAGAAGAATTGTGATGAACATTTATAACGGATTTGATGAACATTTATAACGGATTTGATGAACAACAGTAATATAAGTGATGAACATTCTATTGGACATATAATGAACATAGACAGTATTTGTGATGAACTTTTATAAAACATGTGATGAACATTGAATGCAGTCTTAATGAACTTTTAATACTGATTTGATGAACTTTGTTCTAGATGTGATGATCATTCACAACATTTTAATGTGTAATGAACATTTACAGGATTTGTGATGAACATTGATAAGTAGTTTGATGAACATATGTTTAATATCTGATGAACATTTTTCTAGGTGTTGATCAATCCAATGCCAATGGTGTAGTTTCTATTTCTCCTGGAAATACGAAATACTTTTTACCATTATGTGAAGATTCTTACAAGCCATATGTTGGTCAAGTGTTTGCTTCAATTGAAGATGGTATCGAATTCTATAAAAAATATGCCATCAGGGCAGGCTTTAGTGTACGTATCATGTCAGGGACTAGCACTAAAGATGTGAACAAAGTTCCAATTTGGAAGTATCTTTGTTGCAGTAGGCAGGGATATATGAAAGTAGATGGAAATACTGCAGATGACTCCACTTCATCAAAAAGGAAGAGGAATTCAGATAGATGTGGTTGTGTTGCTAAATTAGCACTTCGCTATCTTAGTCATGATGGCTATTCTGTTAAGATTTTTGAGGAGCGTCATACACATTATATGGTTGATGAATCACAACGACATCTTGCCAGGAGTAACCGGAAATTGATTGCATTCCATGAAGACTTTATTATTAATTGTATCAAGTCCAATATTGGGACTAGCAAAGCATTTAAGATGTTCAAGAATTCTGTTGGATCTTACGCAAATGTTGGTGCCTCGCTGGTTGACTTCAAGAATTTTAACCGAGATCTCAATGCGTATATGGTTGGTTGTGATGCTCAAATGGTAATTGATAGCCTTTTTCGCAAGAAAGAGAGATGTGAGGCTCTCTATTTTGAATACTATGTCAATGAGCATAATCAACTAACTCGTTTATTCTGGGCTGATCCGATTGCACGCAAGAGTTTTTCATTCTTTGGTGATGTAGTGACTGCTGATGCAACATACAAATCAAATAGGTATGTTGATGAACATTCTTACCTGTTTAGGAGAATTTTTCTAAGTAGTTATGTTGAACAATGTTAAATTTATTAATGAACATTCCTATTTGTTTTGGTGAACAATCATTGTAGTTGTGATGAACTATGTTTTATTTATAGATGAACATATAAAAATTTATTGATGAACATTGCTAGTTTATTGATGAACATTCATACAAGTTTTGATGAACACTGTTAGATTTATTGATGAACATTCATACCAGTTGAGGAACATTCTTATCCCAGTTTTGATGAACATTGTTATCAGTAATGATGAACATTGTTCAATCATTTGATGAACAAATAATACAGGTTTGATGAACATTATGAGTTTTTGCTTTTTGTTTTCAGGTATGATATGGTGTGTGTTCCTTTCACTGGAGTTGACAACTACAAGTGCTCAATCACCTTTGCATTTGGCTTATTGTTGAACGAAGATATTCCATCTTATGTGTGGTTGTTTGATCATTTCAAAAAGGCAATGGGACATGAACCTTTTGTTATTTTGACTGATCAAGATGTTGCTGTCAAGGCTGCTGTTGAGGAGGTTTTTAGCTCAAGTGTTCATCGTTTTTGCATGTGGCACATAATGTTCAAAGTGCCCGGTAAGATTAACGTTGAACCAGAGCAAAATAAAGATTTCAGGGATAGATTCAATGCTATTGTTTGGAGTGATGAGATTACTCCTGTGGATTTTGATGAGCTTTGGCATGGTATTATAGATGATTTCAATCTTCAAGACAATGTTTGGCTCAAGACAATGTTTGATCTACGACACTTATGGATTCCCGCTTTCTTTCAAAATGTCCATATGGGTGGCCTGCTTAGAACAACTTCGAGGTCTGAATCTCAGAACTTCTTCTTCTCACATTTCATTGGCTCATCATCATCCCTTATAGTGTTCATGTTGCAATTTGAAAATGCAATTGATTCTCAAAGACATACTCATCGTAAGCATGACTTTGAATCTTCCACTCGCCGTCCTATTCTCAAGACACCGACCCAAATGGAAGTTCATCTTTGTGATGTCTATACACTGCCTATTTTTGATGATTTGCAAACTCAGCTTCTCTCATCTGCCTATGATTGTGCCTTGGTTAATTCTCTCATAGAGGGTGATGTCCATTACTACCGTGTTCGTGGACATTTTGAGAAATCATTTGTAGTTCAGCACTTACCATCCACAAATGAATATAAGTGCTCTTGTAATAGGTTCTTGCAGATAGGTCTTCCATGCTGTCACATGATATTGGTAATCAGATGTGTTGGTCCACCTTTGGATGTGAAAATGCCTGACCAATATATATTACCACGATGGAGTAAGAGCACAACATTGAAGCCAACTTTTGAGATTGATGGTTTAGTATTTAAAGAATCTGTTGAGATGGATGAGAAGAAGCTTTTAGTGTATGATGTTATGTCTGAGATACATAGTATTATCAATGAAATTGAGCATGATTCTGATCAATTGAAAGACTTGATGATTGTTCTAAAGGAGAAGCGTGAGTTGTACAGTTCATCCATTCAGGCTGAGTCGTCTTCTATGAGTAACAACAAGACTCCTACAAAAGCAGAGAGGCAAGATTTGAGAAGTTTGTTGGTCCTTTACCAAATACAATATCCGTCCTTCCACCTCCACAATCAAAGAACAAAGGAAGGCCAAAAACATCACGTTTGAAAAGTACAATTGAGAAAGTTAGATTGAATTCTAACAAGGTGAAGAAGTGTTGTTCAATATGTTTGAAATCCGGACACAATCGCTCTACATGTCCTGAGAATACTTCAACAAGTGTTTGAAGTTAGATAATTCTAAAACTATCATTTAAGTCTTTATGTGTAAATCTAGTTCTGGTGAACATTTGTAATCTACTTGGTGAACAATTATATATAATCTGGTGAACAACATGGGAAAAATTGATGAACATCGATATCAAATTAGATGAACTCTCACTGTTAATGTGGTGAACTTGTTGTGTTAATTTGATGAACTTTGTATCTAAGCTCGATGAACATTCATTATTAATATGATGAATATTTGTGAAAAAGACAAGTAAAATTACTTATCATATTGATGAACTTTTGAGATTAACGTCAATGAACATTCAGTGTTAATATGATGAACTTTGGCTAAATATTCAATGAACATTCACAGTTAAGCTGATGAACATTGTTCAGTGATTTGATGAACATTCTGTAATATATAGATGAACAAAAGAATTCTTGTACTCATTGTCAAACTTCTACATTGTGCATTTTCCATTTACCCACTCTATAAGTTGTGGGTAAGCATTGTTGAATCTGTTGGTTAACAACTCTGAAATGTACTTGACCCTTATCATGTCCATTTGCTTATTGTCACCTTTCTTCAAAGAAGTTGTAAAATTTGTCAGCCCCTCCCCAAAGTACGTTTCCATGTGTCGCATGGTATATATACCACAATCCTGCTTGTTCTTGTCATCTCTCTAGTACATTGAAAGACGTTCAGCTTTGACCTTTTTCTCGTCTTCGAATAGAGCTGTTTTGGCTTCCATGCCATGCTTCCTTAGAAATTCCACAAACATTGCTCTCTGTAAAATAAAAACACAATAATATCAAACATATTGAAAAACAATGATGAACATATTTAAAACATACAGTTATATGATGATGAACATACAGTTATATGATAATGAAAATACAGTTATATGATGATGAACATACAGTTATATGATGATGAACATACTGAAATATAATGATGAACATTACCAAATAAACTGAAGAACAATATCCAGCATTAAAACTTACCATCACTTTAGGAACGTTGTTATATTTCACAAGCTTCTTGCCTTGAACACTGGAGTTATCAATGAAATGTATTCTTGGGTTCTTGAGATTGAAAACAATGCAGTAATAGTGTTCACTCTGGTATATTGGGAAGACAAACTGCACAGTGAACTTCCTTTGTTAGTTTGATGAACAAGTTTAAAAAATATAGTGAACATGTATAGATAGTCTTATGAACAAGTTTAAACAACACAGTGAACATTTGTCTATAGAGTGGTGAACCTTTATAGATAAGTTTAATAGAATACTTACCCACTGAATATCATTCAATTTGTGAAGTGGCAGTCTTGCTAACTAAGTTTCCATTTCACCATTGAAGAATGTGATTGAATCTTTTAGTTCAAAACCCACCATAGTCGGGACAGACTTTTATAAAATATCAAAAGATTCCGTTAGTTATGTTTTCACATGTTAATGACAAAATTGTTCATATAAAAAATTCCTACCGTTGTATCAATTTAAGCAAAGAATCTAAGAGGTTTTGCTTCATCTCTTTCTTCCTCTTTGAGATTCAGCAAGTGTGCCCATGCGTCAATCACATTACTTTCAACATATAGATTGTTTTGCATGCTCAGAAAGTCATTCTTCTTGAAATTTAAATGCCCCACGCTGAAAACAATGTCCCTGAAACAAAAAATGATAATATGAAAGCACTAATGAACAAATATAAAAACAATGAAGATCATCTAGAACAGAATTGATGAACAAAATGTGACAAGGTGATGAACATTTATAAAACCAGTGATGAACTTTAGAAGAAAACTAATTAAACTTTTCTTACTCTAGGTGTGTTAAATCTTCCAACATCCAGCTGCTGAGTTTCATTTCTAGAGCAGTTGGTTTCTCATTGATGTCCACAATCCTTTGCTTGTATGGAGATTTGTTTGCCCAAGAAATTAGTCTCTTTCTTTTGATTACTTCTGGGTCATTCTCACTCCCCGTCTTCCAAACAAACATTGTTTTCTCAGTTAGTGCCTAAATATGATTGATGAACATATGTGAGAAGTTTGATGAACATAAGTGAGAAGTTTGATGAACATGTATAAGAAAGTTGATGAACATGTATAAGAAAGTTGATGAACAAATGATGATAAAGATCACCTTCTCAACCTGCTCCTCTGTCTGTTTTCCTTCACTCTCCACCTTGTCCTTTCCCTTTTCTTTCCTCTTCTCCTCATCATTTTGCCTCACATCTTGGGCTTCTATTTCTTCCTCTTGAACAGGAACCACCTCTTGAACTTGTACACTTTCCTTTTCTTTTAGTTGTGGTTCAGGAACCACCTCTTCGGATTGTATTTCCATCCCTTGTACTTGTTCCTCAACTCCTTCTTTCCCACCCCTGTCCTCAGATTGTGTTTCCATTTCCTTCCCTTATTCCATCCTTTCCACCTCCACTCTTTCTGGTTCCTTTCCTTGTTCTTTCTCTATCTGTAATTAGAAATAATGATGAACATAACTCAATTATTTGATGAACATTGATAGAACAATTGATGAACATTTATAAGCAAAATATGTACCTCATTCTCTTTCTCAATTCTTTGTTCTTCCATCCTCACCTCATCACCTATAGGATCAATTTCCTCGACTGTCTCGTCAACATTGCTGTTAACAACAGGAGTACTTTCAACGATATCTTCAGAGTGCGTGGTAGCTGCATCCAACCTCTTTTGTCTTTCAACCACAGATTTAGGAATCTACAATTGAAATAAAGCACAACAAGTTATTACACATAAAAGCATAGATAGTAATAAGAGTTAAGAAGCCTTGTATATTACCTTGAATGAAATTTTCCTCTTGTACTGTCTTGTGGTTTCTGTTGTCACATCAACTACCACTGGAGGCATCTCAGGTGATATTGTAGTTTCTTCTGGCGGATCAACTACCACTGTAGGCCTCTCAGGTGATTGGGAGAATATTCCCAAAGAGAAGGATGAAATATCTGAAATGTAATCTCTAGCAATGCTTCGACAAGTCTCACCAATGACTTCATCTGGTGTCTTCTCTGGAACTTCATCTTCAGCTTTCACAACATAACTCTTCTTGGCCTTCATAGTTCTCTCCACTTCTTCCAAACATTTAGATGCCTCGCGCCAAAACTGTTGCTGGGTCAATGTCTCTTCGTCTTCCTCTGTTTGATGTGGTTGCTCTGGATTTTCTTCATCATCCCTCACATTTAGCATTCTTTCAATAGCTTCATTCACCTTCTTGAACAAGCTATTACTTGCTATACGTGAGGGAGCCTGCTCAATTCTTCCCAAGAAGTTTCTAATCTTGGTAGCAAGTTCTTGTCCCTCTTTTATATGGTCCTCTAAGAAACCCTGTTTCAATATTAAACAATGAAACATTAATGAACAAGAAAATAAATTATAGTGAACCAATAAAGCAAAATTGATGAACATTGTTCAGAAATTTGATGAACATTGTTTAGAAACTTGATGAACATTGTTCAGAAATTTGATGAACGTTGTTCAGAAATTTGATGAACATTTTTCAGAAGTTTGATGAACATTGTTCACAGATGTGATGAACATTATTACAAAATTTGATGAACAGATAGAGACAATCTGATGAACATATAAAACAATGTTGATGAACTTTCATAAGGAATTTGATGAACACATATTGGAAAACTTACCAGTAAACTTGCATCTTCAGTTGCTTCTTCTTGTGAATGATATAAGGCGGATGGACTGTCTCTTATGTTTGCAGAATTGTTCACATCATCATCTGTAAAAATTGGAGGATCTCTGACATAACCCTTTCCAAATCCACCAATCTTGATCTCTTCTGCCTCTCTAGCCCTCCGCATGGCTGTATCCCAATTAACAATTATTGGAAACTCTCTCTCATGTTCAACATTCTTGAGAATAACACGATCAAAATATATCAACTGCAAGCAAATAAAGTAAATGAGTAAATATTAGTTTGATGAACATATAATGATATGATAATGAACAAAATGATTAAAATTGGTGAACACTAACTTGTAGTAGAAGGATTGGTCCTCTGAAAAAACTAGCATTTGTTGTCCTATCAAAAGACTCCTTTGTCTTTATCAGAAGGTCAACTAGCAATTTTGACCAGTCGTAGTGATTAATCATCTCGGTGCACTCAAGGTAATGAAGAATATTATAATTCAATCCACCATTTGGCTGACTGTCCATAATGGTTGCAACAAGAAACATCATGAAATTTCTCTTGAACCACTCTCCAGGTACTACAGTTTTTATTAAAAGCTCTGCGACATGTGATGCATGAATCTTTGAGGCATCACGCAACTTGACTTCATCCAATTCAGTGTCGATTTCCAGTGGAAATTGATTCCTGAACCTTCGGTGAAGATCTTGATATTGTAAATCCTCATGTTCAGTAAATGTTCTCTTCAATTCTATTTGCATCCCACCAACAGGAATTCCAAGGTAGTCATGAACATCTTGCGTTGTAATTTTGTGCCTCACTGACTTGGCAAGTTTCATTGTGCAGGATACAACATTAAAGTTCTTCAACAACCACTGACTGATTTTAGCTGGAAGTTTGTCCACTTTCCATTTAAGCAAGCATCCAAATCCCATCTCTACTATGCAGCTTTTTTTGAATTGGACTCATTCTAGCCAAAGTTGAAACCAGAAGCGCTGGAGAACTTCTACATTTTTGAGCAGGGAACTGCTTCTTGATGCTTTCAGTCACTTTTTCTTTCCCTTTCCTTGACTGCACAATTTCAGACTTGTTTGTCTTGGATGCTTGTTCTGGTTGGTCTTCAACATCTCTTATCACAATTCCCCCCCTAAGCCTTTTCACGTTCTTCATTATTTGTGTTACAAGAATTTTTGGGCTGTACAACTGAATCTCTTTTCCCTTGGTATGAGAACAGTGTATCCTTTGGCTACTTCTTTTTCTCTTGCTTGTTGTAGCAACTACTTTCCTGGATTTTGCCATCTTATGTTTAGGGGATGCTATAACATTAAAAGTAACTTATTAGTATAAAGACATGTAAAAAGTTGATGAACAAAATTAAGGATCATGGTGAACAATATCAAACAAGATGGTGAACATATTGAAATACAATGATGAACATTATTAAACATACATATGAACTATATATGAGAGGAATGATGAACATTATTAAACATTCTGATGAACATTATGAAGAATTGTGATGAACAAAGAAAAAAGAGTTGATGAACATTAGTTACCATGAACTGTTTCTTCCTCCTGTTGTTGTTGTTCTTGGGATGACAAATTTCTTTGTGATCTGTCATTTGTTTTTTTGCTTCTTATCTCTGTAATATTGAACATACAAGTTATATATTGTGCAAAAATACAAAGTTTATAAAGAGGATAATATTCATACCTCTTGGACATTCAATAACAAGATTTATGATGAACAGATAAGAGAAATCTGATGAACAATCTTAAGACATATGATGAACTTTTATAGGCAATGAGATGAACAATCACAAAATTTTTGGTGAACATTGAAAAGAAATCTGGTGAACGTATATACAAGATACGATGAACATTTAGATGTACTGTGATGAACATGTATTTTGATGAACTTTGTTAGGAACTTTGATGAACATATATACAAGATCTGGTGAACATAGAGTAAAAACACAGTCATGATCAAATAATGACCACTCAGTACATAGAAATGAACATTTCACACCGAATATAGTAGATCTACTCATACAAATATACTTTTCACACTCAGTACATTCAAATCAAACATGCATGTAGCGAAATCTAACATGTCGAAGCAAAAACCTAACTCCAAATACCAGATTATACTCCATACCTTTTGGTACTTGGCTTCTCTGAGATCCTGCCATTTTTAGTAGCGAGTTGATGGATTTTGGTGAACGACGGAGTGAAATGAAGAGAAATCAGTGAGAAATCACAGGAAAAAGCATCGTATACGCTAAAATTAGGGATTAAACACCATACCTCTTCCTTCGTTGTTCTTCTGTGAGCCAGACATCGCGAAATTTGTAGAAGTATGTTGTTTTTGATGATCGGCGAGAGAAAACGAAGTGATTTCGTTGAGAAATCGAAGAAAAAGCAAGCGAGTAGGAGGTTAGGGTTTGATCGCCTTTGCGAGAGAGGTTTTCTGTGGAAGTTTTGAGAAGAATGGGAAGAGACGGTTTTCGCTCCAATTTTGCCAGTGTGGGAAGTGAGAGAGATCTGGGCCGTTAGATCAATTCGAATGAACGGTCCCCGTTCATTCTCATTTATCACTTAAGAGCTGTTTATGACCAGATTTTAACCCTTGATAAATATATGTGAAAATTTCTTTTTAAAATATCTTGTGTGAATATTTTTCAACCACCCCCAAAATATTTTTTCAATTATATAATCCTTATAAAATATAATTTCGTTTTTAACTTAGTAAAAGATAAAATCTTTATTAGGAAATAGATTGATGTAGTTTCTTAAAAGATAATCTTTAATTTAATAGTAATAGATTTGTTTGAAAAATATATGTGGAAATTTCTTTTTAAAATATCTTGTGTGAATATTTTTCAACCACCCCCAAAAATATTTTTTCAATTAAATAATCCTTATAAAATATAATTTCTTTTTTAACTTAGTAAAAGATAAAATCTTTATTCGGAAATAAATTGATGTAGTTTCATAAAACATAATATTTAATTAAATAGTAATAGATTTGTTTGAAAAATATATGTTGAAATTTCTTTTTAAAATATCTTGTTCTGAATAATTTTTAACAACCCTTAAAAATATTTTTTCAATTATATAATCCTTATAAAATATAATTTCGTTTTTAACTTAGTAAAAATATAAAATCTTTATTCGGAAATAGATTAATGTAGTTTCTTAAAATATAATCTTTAATTTGATAGTAATAAATTCGTTTAAAAAATATATGTAGAAATTTCTTTTTAAAAAATGTAAACTTTAATATTAGACTTTTATTTCGGCGGCCAAGCAAACTCTCAACCCAAGATGAATATATTCATGAATATTTTTGTGATTATCTTGTGTGAATATTTTTCAACCACCAACAAAAATTATATTATTAGGAAATAAATTGATTTAGTTTCTTAAAATATAATCTTTAATTTAATAGTAATATATTTGTTTGATAAATATATGTAGAAATTTCTTTTTAAAATATCTTGAGTGAATATTTTTCAACCACTCCCAAAAATATTTTTTCAATTATATAATCCTTATAAAATATAATTTTGTGTTTAACCTAGTAAAAGATAAAATCTTCATTAGGAAATAGATTGATGTAGTTTCTTAAAAGATAATCTTTAATTTAATAGTAATATATTTGTTTGAAAAATATATGTGGAAATTTTTTTTAAATATCTTGTGTGATTTTCCAACCCAAAAATATTTTTTCAATTATATAATCCCTATAAAATATAATTTCGTTTTTAACTTAGTAAAAGATAAAATCTTTATTAGGAAATAGATTGATGTAGTTTCCTAAAAGATAATCTTTAATTTAATAGTAATAGATTTGTTTGAAAAATATATGTTGAAATTTATTTTTAAAATATCTTGTTCTGAATATTTTTTAACCACCCCAAAAATGCTTTTTCAATTATATAATCCTTATAGATTATAATTTCGTTTTTAACTTGGTAAAAAATAAAATCTTTATTAGTAAATAGATTGATGTAGTTTCTTAAAAGATACTTTTTAATTTCATAGTAATAGATTCGTTTGAAAAATATATGCAGAGATTTTATTTTAAAAAATATAAACTTTAATATTAGACTTTTATTCCGGTGGCCCAAGCAAAAGCTCAACGCAAGATGAATATATTCATGAATATCTTTGTGATTATCTTGTGTGAATATTTTTCAACCACTCCTAAAAATTATATATATTATAATTATAATTATAATATGATATGATTATGATTATGATTATGATTATTATTATGATGATTATGATAATGAGTAAAAACTTGTATTCATCTGTAGCAATTAGCAGCAATTAACAACACTTCCAACATGAAAAAATAAAAATCCTTAACCAATAGAAATTCCTTGAAACTTCGGTCAATAAGATTACAAACACACAACGATATCAATGTGTATAAATTACAATATTAATATCCATAATAGTACTTTGAAATATAAAATAATGACAAAGAAAACGATCATGCCATAGATGAACGTCCTTGATTTTTGTAGATGATAAAACGAATTAATGTGTCCTTCAAAGTAAGAGATATCACGTGCCTTCAAAGTAAGAGATATCTTATTTTCCTACAAAATAAAGAAAGAGGTAGATTTTATCTAAAATTCGTAAATTTAAATTCTAAGTTTTCGTAAATTTCAAGCTTTCTTAAAAGTCTAAAGCCCAACCCAAGATGAATATAATGGGTGAATATCTTGATGAATATAATGGGTGAATATTTTTCAACCACCCCCAAAAATTATATATATTATGATTATGATATGATATGATGATTATGATATGAATATTATAATACGATGATTATCTGTATGCCAAAGAATTTATTATCTTTTTACCATCTAAATATTCTATCAAGTTATCTTTCATAAAATCACACCTATATCTGTTATATAAATTTTATCCTCAAGCTCATTAAAAAAGGTCTAATATTAAATCCAAATAGATATACTATGATAAGATAAACAAATTTATATATGAAATCAAAATTCATCATCCACTCCAATGTGTTCTACAATACGGAGTACTATATACCTAATCATGATATTAAGAAAGTAAACATATCTTCTCCCTTTAATACGAACATTAGGCTCTTTTTTTGCTCAAATAAAAGCCCTACTAAATATGAATATGTTGAATATCTTGTTAAATATTTTGGGTGAATATTTTTCAACAATCCAAAAAATTGTATATAGGATATTAGTATTATGATATGATGATTATAATATGATGATTATCTTTGTGGTAAAGAATCTTTTTACCATCTAAATATTCTATCAAGTTATAATATAAGATTTATATTTTATCCTATATCTTGGAGCGTAACTTTTATCATTTTTATTATTTTTTAATAATGTTTTTTTTCGCTGGCCCAAGAAAAAAATATTGGGTATTTTTTACGGTGGTCCAAGCAAAAGTTCAACCCAAGATGAATATATTGATGAATATCTTGTTGAATATTTTGGGTGAATATTTTTCAACAACCCCAAAAATTATATATATATTATATATGATTATGATTATGATACGATTATGATATAAACAATACTATACAAAGAACAACATTTCACCAAAACCATGAACATTGCTCATACTCTCCTCCGATATTCGTTACCTTCAAAACGTCACAAACCCGCCACATTATCATTACCGGAGATCTCGGGATCCTGAAACCCGATCCCTTCAACTGCTCCAACCGTCTTAAACGAGCGTCTCCCATGAACCGCCTGCTTCAAAGCCTTATGCAGAAGCTGACTCCTTATATCCATAAAGGACCGAAGCTTACTCATCTTCTTCTCCAAATTTACTTTTCCCTTATATATCTTCCTCTCTGTTTTCTCATCTGGACAAAATCTAGTTGACCCAACGCTTTTAGGTGTAGATGAGCTCTTCCCTATTTCCTCATTTTCATAAGAGTAGCTTATATTGGAGTAGTTGAAGGAACTGTTAGATGTTTGAGAGGTGACCTCATCATTGTTGTTTTGTTCTTCTTCATAGGTGAAAATGTGCTGTGGAATGATGCGAGAAGAACGGCGGTGATCCTTCCATGTGGGAACTAAAGACGAGATTTCTTGTTCAATCATTGCAGCTATCTCAAATGGCTCCCAATCTGTAATGTCACATTCATTCACCATTTCCATTGCCACGTCCATCGTCGTATCATGCACTATATCGAACGTAAAGTGAACATTACGAGCTTGACCTGCATGAAACCGGGGAGAAAAAAAACTTTTCTCAGATTATGGTATCAAGAAATGAAAAATCAGTTTGTAAAGTCTCATACCATCAGAATCAATAATCTGAACTTGGAGGAAAATGCTGTTGTCATCTGGGTTCACTTTTCCAGTGATGGTCATGTCTGTGTTCCTAACTGGATCATCAAGCAAAAGAGGGTTTTCGGTTGAAATTTCTTTTGGAGAGTATATTTGAAGTGGAGATGAAGAGGGCAAGGGAGATTCGATTTTAAATAGAAAAGGATCCAATAATAGTTTTTCTGCAGGTAGCCTCTTTGTGACAACCTCTAAGCATTTTCCCACAAATTGCTGGGCTTTGATGTCTTGTATACGGTAAAATGCGTTGGGCTTCTGTCCCTAATACATGATGCCCAGAAAAGAAATTTATGATACGGTAAAGAAGAAGGTAATGATGTTTTTTTATCGAAAAACTATTTACCGATATAACTTTCTTGTAGATTTGAGCTGTTTTTGAGCACTCGCTGTAAGGATACTCAGATGAAAGCATCTCCAGTACACACATACCGAAGGAGTACACATCAACGAGCTCATTGTATTCCTCTTCGTATAGCTCAGGTGCCATAAATTCTGGTGTGCCTGAAAAATCCGAAGTACATAATGAATCTTTTTGCAGATGATGATCACTGGAGGAGTTTAAATAGTAAAGCTAGAGACCTATGAGGCTATGTGCATGAAGAGAGCCGTGAAGCATAGCAGCCAATCCAAGATCACCGATCTTGACTTGTCCAAGATGGCCATTGACAAAAATATTATCACATTTGAGATCCCTGTGGATCACTGGAGGGTCATGGTTATGGAGATAAACAAGACCTTGTAAAATCTGCCTGGCCCAGTTCTTGATAGCTTGCATGTCGACTCGCTTGTACTTCTGCCTGTAGCTGAAATATGGTACCATATAAATTGCAAGGTTGGAGAACAACTTTTCTGAAGTTCGACAGAAATTGGTAAAACGAGGGAGAGATTACTTTCTGAGAGTGCCGGAGCTGAACATCTCAGTGATGAAGTTGAATGTTCTTTTCTCATTGTCGATCCAGGATGTGTAAAATTGTATAATAGAGCTGTGTTTGAGGTTTCTAAGGAGGTGAACCTCGGTATAGAGTCTCTGAATGTCGTCCGGAGACAAAAATGCCTCATTAAGCATAACCTGATTCCAGGCCACCTCCATTCCAAGAACCTCATCAAATGCTCGATAGACAGTCTTCATAGCTCCTTTGCCGAGAATTTCCCCAAACTGCTCACAAGTGATTTTTCAAAATAAAAATTCAGTAACTATAATGTCATATGGAAACGACGTCACATTGAAATCAACACGAATTATCCCAAATGAAATCACATTCATGAACTGTACTATCGAAAGAAATGAAAAGAAATTGATAAATATTATGTCAGCACTCATCAGTGTTCTCGTTCCATATATTTTAGTATTACCAATTTAAGTACACATTATAATTACAAATGTCCGAATGCTACCCACCAATAGCATCAGGAAAACACAACTTCCAAAAGATATACTTATCTACACAATTTTAATACACCTTCATTACGTTAGCTTATCTAACCACTGGTATTTGTTAATCACAACATTGTAGTCAAACACTAAAGGAAATGCAAAGCACCCTATGCCAAAGAATCTGCAAGATACAGAGAGCTAGAAGAGAGTAGAGTAATCAATTTTTTATTTGTTAGCCTCAAAAGATATTAGAAGGGGGAAATGTCACTTTCATAGATGGTTGCTGCAGAAAACTCAAAACAGAATTTTCATTCACAGGAACAATTCAAAACAATCACCACCATGACTTTTCACAAACACCACCACAACAACAAATTCAACAACAAAAATTCCATTTCAAAGAGCCGAGAATCAAAATCTCAATAGAAAAGGGGAATAAAAAGAGAGAGAAAGCAGAGACTTACACGAGCATAGCGACCGGAGGGATCGGTTTCGATATAGTCCGGCATGGTCGGAGTCTCCATCCTCGAAACCACACCGCAAAACCCTCACTCCAAAAATAAAACTAAATCCCTAGACTAAAATTTCTGGTTCAAAATTAAGGGGCCAGGCGAATCAGTATACGATCGACGAATTTCCGTCACGATTTTGGAGGGTGAGAGCACCGAAGAGAGACCGGAAGAGAGTAGAGCAATCAATTTTCAGCAGAATCCAAGACGCAATTACCATGCTTGCTTATATAGTGCCAAACTGAGATTGCATGTATCAGAAAACGGAGCTAAACTCCGAAATCGGAAGGCATAAATCAATGGAAGGGTGTAGAAACTAATAATTTGGGAATCGGAATTCGAAAAATATGTGGCTGATGCTGGGAATGATAATTTAAGTTTTTTGAGAAAGCTAAAGGAGAAATTGAATGATCGAGATTCGTATAATGATAAAGGAGAGATTGATAGAAAGGGGATTAGGATCGGAGATGAGAAAGTGGGATTGAAACAGAAAGGGGATGGAGACTGGAGGAGACGACGCTAGACAGAGAAGGCAACAACGGTTATTATACCTGTTGGGCATTTCCTTGGGGTATTGCGTGGGTCCCATCCGATTCAAGCATCAAGTCCCATTTATACAATAACATGTTAGCTAATTCCGGAACCAAGTGACGTGTGGGCTGTGTTTGGTGTTTGGCCTCCCAAACACAGCCCACACCGCATTTGGTTTCGGAAACACAGAGGATGTTATTATGGTCACAGAGGTAATGGATACTGGTCAACCACCTGGTAACCCGCCAAAGCCTGAGAAAGTTGTGGAAGTTGCGGATGCCCTGAAAACGCAGGTGAGGGATGAGGATGACATGGTTACGGAGGTGGCCGATCCTGGCCAGCCAAGCCGAAGCCAGGTCGCTTTGGAGAAAGTTGCTGAAAGCAGAGACAAGGGGGCAGACGCAGCCCAAGGGAATGAGGAGACTGTGCAAACGAAGTCTTGGAAAGAGGTCGCCTCCGCGGAGAAAGAAGTGGAGATTGACGCTAGACCCTTGCTCCCGGATAACTTCCTGGACGGAAAGATCTCGGTATCTTTTCCGGAGGGCGAGGAAAGTGATCCGTTCATCACCATTGAATTTGATGTACTGGAAGCTTTGGCGGTTCCTTGGAAATCATCTCTAGTGCTGAAAACCAGCACCTTACGAGATAATGGCAAGGAAACTTCAAAAAATCTTGAAGCCGAATGGGAAATTTAGACCTATTGATCTGCCTAATGGTTACTACGTTATCAAGTTTGGTCTTGAGGAGGATTATATGCACGCCTTTGAAATGCCCCGTATGTTACTCGGGTCCTATTATCGACAATATTATCAAACTTGTTATTAGTTATACGCATAGGAATGTTGGACTTCATTTGTTTTGGAAGCTTACGAATTACTTTGTATCATTTATGTATTCCAGTTGGGAATTTCAGATTCCTTGTCCAGTTCGACTAATTGGGTGATCATTGAATTCTCGGGACTCATCGCGTTTTATCGGGATTTTTAGAAACCGACATCTAAGATTGATTCAAGTATTTTATCTAAATTGTTTTCTATTTTTCTCCCATGGACCCCACCTCCTCCTTCTAGATTTCTCTTCCCCAATTAATTTATGAGCTTCTGTACGATATCTCCTCCTTCACTCTCGAACCTTCCCGCAACCTCCTTGGTTTCCAACTTCATTCTCCTTCACGCTGCACCTTCTTCCATCTTGCTCCACTCTTTGTTCCAGCCACCTAAGCTCAGCCCGTACAGCAACCAAGCCCAGCCGTGCAGCTCAGCCTTGGTCTCGCCCTCCTCTGCGCAGCAGTTCGCGTCGAGTGTCTCTCTGCGCAGCAGCTGATCGTGCAGCTCGTCTCAGATGTCGTAACAGTGGCCACCACCTCCACCGTTGGCTGCCCGTCCTCGCACCATCGCAGTTCCTCATTCCAGCCCGAGGCCTCTGCGCAGCAACACATCAACTCTCTGCGCACAGCTTGGTTGTGCAACGCAGCGACGCTTCCTCTGAGCCACGTCAGCCAGCTTTCACCCTCCTTACCAATTAATGCAATTGTAAGATTCATCCCCCAAATCTCGAGAACCCTAATTTATTTGAATTGGGGGTTTATGTTAAACTGATCTTGAGTTGAATACGGATGGAATTGATGGTTTCTTATGACCTAATTGATGTGGTGGAAGGTTTAATTGCATTGGATTTGGAAGTTGGAAGCGAAAGTTCGAAGCTTAGACATCCTGTTTCAGTTCTGGAATTTCTGGGCATATTCTTTAGTAGATAAAAATATTAGGCTGTCTTCATAAGGTGAGAAATCTTCTTGCGAATATGTGGAACTTTATAGATCATGATTTGGACTTCTAAATAAAAAGTTATGCCTAAATTTGCGTTGTAGTGGCGGTTTGAACTAGAGTTCACGCCGACTTCGCAGAGTCGGAGGAAAAGGCTGAATAGGAGATTGCAATACGAGGATTTCTTGTGTTGAACTTCTCTAAGGCAAGTTATCATGAATTTTATGAACTTAGTATAAATTTTGGATTCCCGATTTTACATGAATATCCCAATTATGATTGTTTGATGATCGTGCTTAGGACTTGTTAGTATATGCTAATTATAATTTCTATCATCACATTGCCTTGCTTAAATTTACTTGGATGTTAGATATATTTAATTTAGAGTTTAAGTGTTAAATATTGGATTGACCATTATGTTTGTGTTGGGCGATTATGATTAATGAACTATGACAATGCTTATAAGGATATGAATGATGTTTGAATGTTGGTAAGAGTTGGTTTGTGTCATGGTTTATGGCTCTAGCAAGATGTGAGAATCCATCTTTTGGATGTGTGTTGATGAATCTATTTGTATGTGTGTTGATGAATCTATTTGTACAAACGTTGGGTATATGACGTATGGTGTTGGTTGTGCCGTGTATGCATACTTGTTGAAAGTGATTCGGGCATAGATGTCCAAGTCTTATGCCGTTGAAATGGGTTGTTTTCATAATATGACTTTTATAAATTGGGATTAATGCGGGTAAGGATTTTTCCAATTCCCGCTTAATGGCAAACTGGTTTTCCTTGTTGACGGATATGAGAGCCTCCTCGACTTGACTCGGTTAAGTGGGTCGAGAGGTACTTTGCCAATTTTCAGGAAGGAAGGGTCACTTGGCCTGTGATGCCACCTCTTCCCGTTGGTAAAGGATTCGTTTTCTCAGGTTTGAGAATTAGAAGGTACCTTCGTGTCCGAGACAGGCTCGGGCATGTTTTCGTCGATTTCAATCTTTCTTATTTAAACAAAGTCGGTTTTCCGTTTTTGTGAAGTTTTCATGGCGTACCCGGGTATGAATTTGGAAATGTTGATTTATGCTTTGAATTTAAGTTGAGCTCATGTATGACATATGTGAATTCCTTGTCATGGTCATGTGTTGATCATTTTGTTCGCCGAGTATTAGGTACTTGACATCTTTTGTATTTAATTGGTAGATTTTGTGTTCGTATGTGACATACCGATTTATGATTAATGCTTCCATTCTAAGGATAACATGTGTGGATCATGATTGATATTGAAATATGATATGTTTTGTATTTGGACATGGTTCATGGATGACGGGTGTGGTTTCCCTTCCAATGATTATATATTGATTGAGTGTGGATGTATATTAAATTCTACCATATTGGTGATGTACAGTTGGTATGATACACGTTCATAAAAAAGGATAGTGGCCCATGACCGATGAATCCATTCCATGCACCAACATAATGTGGTCGATATTCGTGGATTGTGAATCTTTTATTTATGCTATGTTCATATACATTTATTGATGATTTGCTAGTCCGGTTGTGGACTAACCCCCATTTGTATGGGGACTTTTGGTTGTGTTTTTCATAACCAGGTAACATGTTGGAATGGATCGTGGAGGTGACCAGGCGACACGTGGCTGAAGTTAGGATGGGATATGGTTTATGTTTTGTGTATATTTGAAGGTTTAAATAAATAATAACTTTGACTTAATTACTTTAGGCGTATTTGATGGATGTGAAGTATCGAACAAGTTGATATTTTGATCGCTTTGGTAGCCTTGTATGATATATGTTTAGATTATGTTTATCAGCATGGTTGATATCTTTAGCCTGAGGGAAGTTCCGTAAGGAAATTCCTGGCGCTGTAACTTCCCAAGTATTATTTATTTGGGGTGTTACAGCCTTGACGGGAGGGCCGTGGACGATCTTCGAGCATTATCTCGTCATCAAACAATGGTCTCCGAGTTTCGATCCCTTGACGGACAAGATCAAGACGACCCCTGTTTGGATTCGAATATCACACCTGCCAGTAATCCTTTATGAGGAGAATGTGATGCTTCATGTTGCGGCTGGATTAGGGAGACCCATTAGAGTTGACAGAAGAACGCTCCATGTTGATCGTGGAAGATTCACACATATTTGTGTCGAGTTGGATTTGATTAAGTCTCTCAAGGGATCTATCTATATCAATGGTTGCCGATATGTGCTCGAATTTGAAAACCTTCAAGCAATATGTTTTCAATGCGGGCGTTATAACCACTTCATGCACCAGTGTATTAACAACCATGTGAATATCGAAAAAGCCAAGGAAACGGGAAAGAAGGATGATGAGGGCTAGGCTCGGCCGCAAATGGCCAATCACTCAGAAAAAACAGGGCCTAAAGTGGGAGAACATCACGGTGGTTGGATGATTCCTGACCAGCAACAACGGAAACAAAAACCTAACCCTAAACCGAGCAACGATCATCTTAAAGAGGCTGATCCCAAGCCGTTCAAAGGCCCCTCAAGATCGGGGAACTTCTCTAAGCTCGAGAAGGTTGATGAACAGGGCAACCAACAACATTCAACAGGACATCAGACGGAATGGGTAGGACAAAAGTTCGGGCAAAAGGTTGATGTGTCTGGAGGCAAGCAAAGAATGGAAAAAGGGTTTCATGAGATTGCTAGAAACGACAAAGGCAAGGGAGTAGCTTCTGATGAAGCAGGCGAAGATGTGACCAGGAGTTTAGCCCCAAAAAGGCTAGACCTAAACAATGGAGAAAGTACGGGAAATTCAAGCAGCACTGTGGCCCATCTTCCGTTTCTCTTGGGCCTCAAAGTGATGAGGACACTGGCCCAATCAAGACACCACGGGTTATATATGAATCAGGCCAGATTTGTACTCAGCCCAATCCCAAAATCTCTAGTCTCGGAAACCCAACCACTTACCCCCTGCTATTCAGATTTCTAAGACTTCTTAACCAGTTAAGCTCGTCCACCATGACCCCCCTAATACTACCGATTTATCCAATCTTCAGGTCAAGGGGGCCTCCACAAGTCAGGCTACGGCTGACACTTGTAACAGGGGTGTGGCTTCTAGTCAAGAAACTGATTGTGTTATGAAGAAGAATTCGAAGGAGCCTGCCAAGGGCTCGACTTCGACTGATTAATGGGCTCCGTAGGTTCGTTTACTCCCAATCAATTCAAATGAATTGTATAATTTGGAACTGCATGGGTCCAGGAAAAGGCAGCTTCGTTCGATCAACCCGTTATCTTATAAGGAAGCATTGAGTTGATGTAATCGTGTCATCAAAGACACATATTTCAGGAGAGTGAGCTCAAAAAGCTTGGGTCTTGGGAGGATATGAAACTTGGTGAGGATGTCCGAATTGAGGCTATTGGTTTTGCAGGCGGGTTGTGGCTCCTCTGGAATCCGAAATCTATTAAGCTCCAGGTGGTTACTAAAAATCCTCATTTCATCCATGCTATTATTTGTGAGGAGTTCAGTCGAATCAATTTCATTTTTGTGACAGCCCTCCTACAGTCCATAGAAGGAAGAGGTTCTGGGAACAGTTGAGTATGGAGATCAGTAAAGTGAGTGGTCCTCTGTTTGTTGGAGGAGACTTCAATTGCATCCGGGATATCGTGGAGAAACAAGGCGGAACCGGCGGACTCCATCCGTATACCAGAGAATTCCAAAGAATGGTGGACAAATCAGGCCTCATCGATAAGAGATTCTCGGGTCAAAGTTTTACTTGGTCCCGTGGTAAAGAGATCAACAACCAGGTCTCGAAGCGACTCGATCAGATATTTTTGAATATTGATAGTTGTTGTGAGTGGCCAGATGCGACTGTCCTCCATCTTCCTGCTTTTGGCTCTGACCATACTCCGTTGCTTTTCCAATTGGAGCCGAAGAGGATTGTTGGTCGTAGTAGGCGCCCCTTCCGTTTCGAAGCTGCGTGGAGAAGGAACTGTCCTACAAACGTTGCTCTCAGCAGCCTCAGAGATAAGTTGTTACTTTGGAACAAGAAATCCTTTGGGAACATTCACGTTAAAAAGGATAATGTGTTGAAGATGATTGATAAAACGCAGATTGATCTGGGCCGTAGTCCGTCAGAGGCGCTTATTACTCTGGAGGCTTATTTGCAACAACAGCTTCTTGAGATTCTTGAGCAAGAAGAAATCCTATGGTTACAAAAATCCAAAGAAGAATGGCTCATTTCCGGGGATATGAATACTACCTTCTTCCACACCTCGGTCGTGGTTCGACGCAGTCATAATCGCGTAGAGGCCCTTTTGGATGACAACAATCACTAGATTAAGGACAAGGAAGGTTTGGAGACTCTTGTGGTTGATTATTACAGGGACCTTTTCCACGTGTCTAGCCAAGAACGCTTCCCGGACTGCTTGCCCCATGGGCTCTTCCCTCTCGTGGATAATGATAGATGGGCTGCTCTTTGTGATCCGTTTACTGGAGCTGAGATCTTTAAAGCAGTGCAGGGTATGGGCAAGCTCAAAGCTCAGGGCCCCGACGGATTCCAACCAATTTTCTACCAACGCAGTTGGGCTATTGTGGGTGAGTATGTGATTCAGAGAGTCAGTATGTTCCGGCCTATTACCCTATGAAATGTGTAGTACAAGATCATCACTAAGGTCCTCGTGAATCGTCTTAGGCCTTTACTCCCGGATTTGATTGCCTCTATGCAAGGTAGTTTCCTCTCTGGTAGGCTTATCTCGGATAACATTGTACTAGCCCAAGAAGTGGTGCACTCCATGAAACGGAAACAAGGAGCTTCGGGTTGGATGCTTCTTAAGATCGACCTTGAGAAGGCTTATGACTGGCTTAGGTGGGATTTCATTGTTGACACTCTCCATGATGTCGGTTTTCCTAATAGTTGGGCTGGTTGGATCAATGAGTGCATTTCTTCCGCCTCCATGAATGTTCTTTGGAATGGGGATGCGACGGATACGATCACACCAACGAGGGGTATAAGGCAAGGGGATGCTGTCTCACCTTACTTATTTGTCCTTTGCATTGAGCGGCTTAGTCAACTTATTCTCAAGTCGGTGGATGAGGGTAGATGGCGTCTGATTCACATATCTCGCGGAGGTCCACATATCTCCCACATTCTTTTCGCCGATGACATCTTGCTTATGGCCGAAGCCTCTCCTAGGCAAATTAAAGTGATTAAGGAGTGCATTGATCTCTTTTGTCGATCATTGGGCCAAAAGGTTAACTTCGGCAAGTCAAAATTGTTCATCTCGCCTAACATTGATGAAGATCTGGCTTTGAGCATTCAGCGGGAATGCGGGTTTCAGATGACGATTGACCTCAAAATTTATCTAGGCATGCCTTTACTCCACAAAGCCATGACTAGCACCACCTTCGATCCGCTTCTACAACAAATCAATAATAAGTTGGCGGGATGGAAGGGTCGTAATCTAGCAAGGCGGGTTAGGTTATTTTAGCCAAGTTCGTTTTGTGCTCAATCCTAGTCTATTCCATGGCAACCGTTATTCTTCCGCCTCAGGTGTGCAAAAAAGTTGACAAGCTGGTGCGCGCTTTTGTCTAGGGAAGTTGGGGTGATTGTAAGAAAATGCATAAGATTCGCGGTGATGAGATTTGTTGACCTAAAGATTTGGGTGGTCTCGGCATTAAAATCATGTCTGCTCTTAACCTGGCTTGTCCCGGGAAATTGGCCTGGAGATTTTTTAGGCAACCAGACAGTCTGGAAGAGTATTTTTCAAGGTGTCAATGATGTGATTGTCCGTGGCTCTAAATGGAAGATTGGAGATGGCCAGTCAATCATGTTTTGGAGAGATCATTGGCTTACAAAGGATAAGTTACAGGACTGCGCTCTTGGTCAAATCCGTGAGGATGATAAGGATCGGTCTGTGGCTTTGATGCGGGGATAAGCCGCAGTTGCCGACCTAGACACCAAACTCGAATAGGAACTCGAACAGAGAAGAAAGGCGGAATTAGAATGAGATGAAAGAAGGATAAATCGAATGATAGGCCAATTGGGTTCATAAGGATGAGAAGAAAGGCAGCCTTATATAGGGTTCATAAGGATGCCAACTAAAGAAATAAACAATAAAAGTATATCCTAAAATAATAATCCCGAAAAACAATTAAACATCCGAAAATAATGTTTCAAAAGCACTTCGCCGAGTTTCCTGGCCGCGGTCGCGGTTATGGAGCCGCGGGCGCGGTTTTTGTCTCCTGGCCGCGGGCGCGGTTATGGAGCCGCGGGTGCGGTTTGCGGGTGAGCCGCGGGCGCGGTTTCCAGCCGCGGTCGCGGTTCTTCGCTGTCGTCCTCTGCTCGTTCTCGAACCTCGATCATTAGAACAGTCTTCAATGGTGGTTCTTCGTCTGTATTCAACTCCTTGGAACTGAAGAACGCTACTAACTTGTCTAGCTCTTGTTGGACTTCCTTAGCTCTCGAGCGCGTCAATGCACCTTCAAACTCGGGGACCGGAGGTGTCGGTTGCTGTCCAGATGATCCTTCATCATCCTCCCCTTCTTGAAAAGGATTCGACCTCAAATCATCCAGCTCCTCTTCTTCTTCACCCTCGAATAAAGTCAAATCTTGCACATTGAAGGTAGCACTCACTTGATAGTCGCCGGGAAGCTCCAAGACATAAGCATTATCTCCAATCCTCTTAAGCACCTTGAATGGTCCATCGCCTCTTGGGGACAGCTTTGAGTGGCGTTTGCTGGGGAAACGCTCTCTCCTAAAGTGGACCCACACGAGGTCTCCCTCCTTGAAGATGACCTTCTTCCTCTTCCTATTTGCCTTGCTAGCATTTGTAGCAGCTACTTCTAGCAATTTAGCTCTTGTCCTCTTATGAATTTCCTTGATGTGATCAACCTGTTTTCCTGCATTGAAATCCACTCGCTCCTTCGTAGGTAACGACATAAGATCAAAAGGGGTTAGTGGATTCAAACCATACACACATTCAAAGGGGCTCAGCGAGGTTGAGGAATGGATGGCCCTATTGTAGGCAAACTCAACATGGGGTAAGGCTTCTTCCCAAGCTTTCAAATTCTTCTTAAGAATGGCTCTCAAAAGGGTTCCTAAGGTCCTATTGGTTACTTCAGTTTGACCATCAGTTTGAGGATGACTAGATGTAGAGAATAGTAGTTTAGTCCCTAGTTTTCCCCAAAGAGTTTTCCAAAAGTAACTTAGAAACTTCACATCCCTATCACTCACAATAGTCTTTGGTACTCCATGTAACCTAACAACTCCGGTAAAGAACAAGTCAGCCACATGATGAGCATCATCAGTCTTGTTGCAAGCAATAAAATGAGCCATTTTAGAAAACCTATCAACAACCACAAAAATAGAATCTCTCCCCTTCTTAGTCCTAGGCAACCCTACAATAAAATCCATACTAATGTCTACCCAGGGGGTCGTAGGAATAGGCAAAGGAGTATACAATCCATGTGGTTTAACTCTAGACTTAGCCTTAAGACACTCCAAACATCTTTTCAAACAATGCTCAACATCCCTAAGCATATGGGGCCAATAAAAATGAGTATAAAACATATGATATGTCTTATCTCTACCAAAGTGTCCCATTAATCCACCCTTATGGGCTTCTTCAACAAGCAATAATCTCAAAGAACACTTAGGTATGCACACTTTACTAGCCCTAAACAAGAAACCATCAAACAAGTAAAACTTATCCACAGTTCCTCTATCTAAACATTGCTTATAGATAGCACCAAAATCAGCATCATTACGATATAATTCCTTGATGTAAACAAAGCCTAACACCTTAGAGTCAAGTTGAACAATTAAAGCATGCCTCCTAGATAGTGCATCAGCAACAACATTGTCCTTTCCCTTCTTGTATTTGATGATATAAGGGAAAGTCTCAATAAATTCCATCCACCTACCATGCCTCCTATCAAGTTTGTCTTGGCTCCTAAAATGTTTCAAAGATTCATGATCGGTATGCAAAACAAACTCTCTAGGCCATAGGTAGTGTTGCCAAGTCTTAAGTACTCTATATAACGCATACAATTCCTTATCATAAGTAGAGTAATTTAGACTTGCACCTTTCAACTTTTCAGAAAAGAAGGCAATAGGCTTACCTTCTTGCATGAGGACTCCTCCAATGCCAACTCCGGAAGCATCACATCCCACTTCGAACGGCCTAGTGAAGTCGGGAAGCACAAGCAAAGGTGCCTCGGTCAATCTGCGTTTTAGCTCCTCAAACGCCCTTTCTTGAGCCTCCTTCCAAACAAATGCTGAGTGCTTCTTAGTTACCTCAGTCAGCGGTGCAGCAATGGTGCTGAAATCCTTCACAAAACGCCGATAGAAGCTTGCTAACCCGTGGAAACTGCGTACCTGGCTGCCGGTCGTGGGTGTCGGCCATTCCTGAATGGCTTTAATCTTCTCCTCGTCCACCTGTAATCCCTGGGAGCTCACTACAAAACCAAGAAATATAACTCTATCAGTGCAAAAATCACACTTCTTCAAATTAGCATATAGTCGCTGTATACTAAGAGTAACGAGTACTTCCCTGAGATGTTGCTCATGCTCCTCTAGGGACCTGCTGTAAACCAGAATGTCATCGAAATAAACTACAACAAACTTCCCTATAAACTTCCTCAAGACATGGTTCATAAGCCTCATAAAAGTAGAGGGGGCATTAGTAAGTCCAAATGGCATAACAAGCCACTCATATAGACCAAATTTGGTCTTGAAGGCGGTCTTCCACTCATCGCCTTCCCTCATTCGGATTTGATGGTAGCCACTCCTCAGATCAATCTTGGTGAAGTTTGTGGCACCGTGAAGCTCATCCAACATGTCATCCAGCCTTGGTATAGGATGACGATACTTGACAGTTATGTTGTTGATAGCTCGGCAATCAACACACATCCGCCAAGAATTGTCTTTCTTAGGCACAAGTAAGACCGGAACTGCACAAGGACTAAGACTTTCTCGAACATACCCTTTATCTACAAGCTCCTGCACCTGCTTCTGAATCTCTTGACACTCCTGAGGGTTCATTCTGTAAGCTGGCCGGTTAGGTAGAGAAGCTCCTGGAATAAGATCAATTTGATGCTCAATGCCCCTAAAGGGCGGTAAGCCCGGTGGAATCTCATCCGGAAACACCTCAGCAAACTCATCAAGAATAGCTTGAATGCTAAGGGGTAGATCAAGTCGAGAATCGGTACCTGTCAACACAAATCTCTTGCAAAGCATCATTAAGGTAGTATCGAAGGGTAAATACTCACCTTCCAGCTCGGCTTTGGACGACAATAGGGCTCGATTCGTTGCTGCAGGAACTAGCGTTGCGCCAGAAGGATGACCCGCGGGCGCGGCTGAATTACCGCGGGCGCGGTTTGGCGAGTGAGCCGCGGGTGCGTCTTCGGGGCCGCGGGCGCGGTTCTCGCGTTGTTCCTTTTGTTGCGATCTATCGTGAGCCGCGGGTGCGGCATCTGAACCGCGGGTGCGGTTTTTGGTCGCTGCTGTTGTTGCTTCGGTTCTGTCAGAAGCCTTTTCCTTGCCTTTGCTCTTTTCGTAAGCTTCTGCTATCTGCGCTGGAGTCATAGGTTTAAGAGTAATAGGCTTACCATTAAAGATGAATGTATGACGGTTAGTATGACCATCATGAGTAACCCTTCGATCGTATTGCCATGGTCTTCCTAACAATATATGACAAGCTTGCATAGGAACTACATCACATAAAACCGTATCCGTATATTTTCCTAAGGTGAATGTTATCTCAGCTTGTTTTAGAACTTTTAATTCACCACATTCATTCATCCAATGCAATTTATAAGGTCTAGGATGGAAAATAGTAGTAAACTGCAATTTAGTGATCAATTCAGTGCTAACAATATTGCAACAACTTCCACCATTGATAATCATATTACAGACCTTTCCTTGAACTAAACACCTAGTGTGAAATAAATTTTCTCTTTGATTATCTTCACAAGGGGCGGGTTGTACATGTAAATTTCTTTTACAAATCAAAGAATCACCATGTTCATAACCAATTTCATCACTAAGATCATCCTCATCATGCATATCACCTAGGTTCTCTTCTTTTTCACTTTCAAGTTCTCCTAGTTGATTAACAATTAATACTCTAGAATTAGGACAATCTTTCATCATATGACCCTTTCCTCTACATTTAAAACATTCAATATCCCTAGCTCTAGAAGTAGGGTTAGAAGTACTCCCTCGGGGTGGATTAGAAGGGCCAAGTGTTGTCTTGGAGGGCACTTGACTAGTGGGTGGCGGATTCCTTCGAGAACCGCTGTCTTCCTTGTTAGGGACCTCTCGGGTTGAAGGATAGGAGTTCCTTCCTTGCTGATTTTTCCAGCCACCTGCGTTTTTGCTCCCTTGGCTCCTAATTTTGGTCTTTCTTTCCACCTTGATAGTCAAATGTAGCAACTCAGTCATTGAGTTGTAAGGGAACATCTCAATCTCACTAGACACATATGGGTGAAGGATACGAAGATATCTAGCCATGGTTGTCTCCTCATCCTCCACCAAATTAGCTCGAACCATCGCTATTTGCATAGCATTGTAAGTCTCTTCGACTCCCATTGATCCTTGCTTCAAATTCTCGAGCCGCTGAATAAGTTCCCTAGTGTAATGTGGGGGAATAAATCGAGCTCTCATCATCCTCTTCATAAGTTCCCAAGTAGTGACAGGATATTCTCCATTGGCAACTCTTCCTCTGATCAAGCTATCCCACCAAACTAACGCGTAGCCACTAAACTCCAAAGATGCCAGCTGCACCTTTTTGGCTTCAGGAAAGTTGTGACAATTCCAGATTTGTTCAATCTTGGTCTCCCACTCCATATATATGTCTGGATCACACTTCCCCTCAAAACTCGGGATCTTAACCTTTATCTTTCCCACTCCATCTTGCTCAGGCTCTCTTCGCCTTCCTTGGTAACCTCCTTGGGGACGATGTGGTCGCCATCCCGCCTCATCTTCTTCTTCAGGCTCCTCTTCGTCATCATTATCACCTAGGTCCTGAAATGCATCATCAAAACGGTTAGCAGCATTGTATCTATTAAAGTGAGGTATAGGAGAGTTACGAAAGCGTCCTCTCCGGCCTTGTGGAAAATCGTCCCGGGGTGTAGGCCTGCGTCTGGGTTCCCGACCCATGCGGGCAGCCTCATAGGCTTCTTGCTGAGGAGGCAGGGGCCTCCGATTGTCGACTGGAGCATCATAGGAGGTCCCGATGTGCTCTAGGACCCTTGGGGACGGGGTGGATCGCTGCTGCCACTCTATGGCGGTGGTAATGGCCGACGTCATTTCCCGAAACATGTTGGTCATAAATTCCGGGGTGATGGCGCGGGTCTCCGGGGCTTCTTGCCTCCCATGGGGAGAAACTGACCTGCTCATCACTAAAGAAAAGACTAACACAGAACAATATTAAGGTAAGTGTAAATGAAAACAACTCGCTAGTGTTTACCCTCGTATGTTTTCCTCTGCACTCTCTCTCAATTGTCGTTGCAATCAGCTTTTCTTTGATGAATTGACTTGTATGGATCAATAACCCACTAAGTTGAAACTACCGAGCTCCTAGCAATATATGAATGATGGTAGAGATGGAGATGGCTAGCGTAGTGCGGGGTTTCGACTGTAAGGTTCTGACTCAAACAAGAGACTGACTCAATGAAAGAAAGAAAATAAGACTCGAAGGTGTTTTGCAAGAATGAGAATGCAAAACAGAGATATGATTAAGCCTCGAATTTCAAGAAAAGCCAAAAGGAAGCGTACCTTAACTTGTTCCGACTGATGTCGATTGAAGGATCGAAGATGGAGTCGGGAGGGTTAGGTAACAATTGAGGCTCGTATCTAAAAGGAATGGAAAGGCAAACAGTGACGGTTCCGCGGGCGCGGTCTGAAGTCCGCGGGCGCGGATTTTCGAACAATGGCTTCTGAGGCGGAGCCGCGGGCGCGGGCGCGGCCTGAATTCCGCGGGCGCGGCTTGAACCGCGGGTGCGGCTGCTAGGCCGCGGGCGCGGTTTCTGTCGCGGCCTGGTGGTTTCTCGCTTCCGTTCGGGCTCGTTCAACCCGATTTCCTTTGAGTTCTTGAGATCCGACTTAAACAATATCAAACTAGACTTTGACTCAACAAAACGTAAAATAAACTACTGAATTTGAGACTTTTCGATTTCTTTTTTTTTTGAATTTCTTTTCTCTTTTCTTTTTTTTTTTTTTTGAATATTTTTTTTTTCTCACCAAAAGGAATTACAGACTCGATACGAGATATTAATCTCAACAAAATTGAAAATAAATAAAAATAACAACTAACTTGATTTCCCTTGTAGAAAGATAAGATTCCCTTGTAGAAAGATAAGATTTCCTTTTTTGAAGATCTTGTTTGGGCTTCAAGGAAAGAAATTCCAGCAGTTCTTTAGGGTTTCTGATGGCTGCGTTTTGGTAGGGATGGATAGATTTTGTGATGGATGAAGGGCTGAATGGATTTTGGGAACAAGGGTGCTCCAAACTCCAATCTTTCGATCTCCACCAACACTAATCGATCTAAGCTTCTTGCACACAACCTGTAATGACTCAACAAGAAATATCAAAGCAATGGAAGACTCAAAATCAATTTCTGAAAGAAACTGACAAACAAGAAAATAAAAGCTGACTCTTTTTGTTATTTTCTTGATAGGGGGTCTCTTGATGTTCTTGTGAAGACGAATGGTGTCAACACAGCTCTGATACCAATTTGATGCGGGGATAAGCCGCAGTTGCCGACCTAGACACCAAACTCGAATAGAGAAGAAAGGCGGAATTAGAATGAGATGAAAGAAGGATAAATCGAATGATAGGCCAATTGGAACCAAATCAAACAACGATAAAACCCTTGAACTTAAGAACAAGAACCTTACCGAATGATGAAGAAACCCCAACGGATGATTACAACCAAACACAATGACTTTGGTGGGTCAAGGCACCTGGAGGTTGCTCTATGGAGTCCCGATAGCACCAACCTTATAGAGGAGATTGACACACACAAGCACAACTAGGGCCAACTCAACGACAATGCACACAGGGCACTCTTCTCACAAAAGCTCTCTCTTTTGGGAGGAAAAACGATAAACGCTGTATTCAATATCAAAGTCTGGGGGGGGGGGCTAAAACAACAACTAAGGCAGCCTTATATAGGGTTCATAAGGATGCCAACTAAAGAAATAAACAATAAAAGTATATCCTAAAATAATAATCCCGAAAAACAATTAAACATCCGAAAATAATGTTTCAAAAGTACTTCGCCGAGTTTCCTGGCCGCGGTCGCGGTTATGGAGCCGCGGGCGCGGTTTTTGTCTCCTGGCCGCGGGCGCGGTTATGGAGCCGCGGGCGCGGTTTGCGGGTGAGCCGCGGGCGCGGTTTCCAGCCGCGGTCGCGGTTCTTCGCTGTCGTCCTCTGCTCGTTCTCGAACCTCGATCATTAGAACAGTCTTCAATGGTGGTTCTTCGTCTGTATTCAACTCCTTGGAACTGAAGAACGCTACTAACTTGTCTAGCTCTTGTTGGACTTCCTTAGCTCTCGAGCGCGTCAATGCACCTTCAAACTCGGGGACCGGAGGTGTCGGTTGCTGTCCAGATGATCCTTCATCAGGCTTGCTTTTGGATTGAGGGTGCTGGTTGGATATGGGACTCATTGTCGCCCCTTCTTCCTAATTCGACCCTCTTTCAACTGGAGGATATCGCTCCTAACAATGAAGAGGAATCTAACGTGATCTCTTGGGGTCCTTCCCAGGACGGGAATTACAGTGTTGTTTCTTGTTACAATTTAATTACGAACTTCAATTTAGTTGCCGATATCGACGGTGATATTTATCGCCGCATTTGGAAGTTGAGAGTGCAGAAAAGGGTGAGATATTTTGCTTGGCTTGCCCTTAGAGGGGGTGTTCTGACTAATGCTGAGAGGAAGCGTAAGCACATCTCGGATTATGGTGACTATTGTCATTGCCTTGCAGTCTCGGAAACCTTACTCCACCTATTTCGGGTTTGCCCTCGGAAGAGGCAGATTTGGGTTGACCTTCGTCCACCTATGTGCCAGGATATTTCTGATGATCTCAACCCGACGCAGTGGATCCCTGCAAATCTCATGCTGGCGACGTTGAAAGAGGTTGCGGATCACTGGCGGTGCTTCTTTGTTGTTGTTATCTGGAATATATGGAAGTGGAGGAATAATTGGATTTTTGAAGGGAGGGCCTTTGATGCTGATAAGGTGAGCTGGATTAAGAATCAAACTCAGGAATATTGGGTCATTCGACGAATGAAGCTGGATCATGAACCGAGGCCCAAGGAACAAATCTTTGTGGGCTGGATTCCCC
Source organism: Oxyria digyna (assembly GCA_029168935.1). Classification (NCBI taxonomy): domain Eukaryota; kingdom Viridiplantae; phylum Streptophyta; class Magnoliopsida; order Caryophyllales; family Polygonaceae; genus Oxyria; species Oxyria digyna. The sequence continues at coordinate 56,748,197 of JAPVLV010000001.1, read as the reverse complement.
CTTTGGATGGGTGTGTTACTATTAATACGGGCGATTCCTTAGCGCTTGGCAGAGCCTCTTCTGGAGGAGTTACCAGAGATTCACATGGAGCCTGGTTTGGGGGCTTTTGTTCTCAAGCTTGGCTTATGCTCGGTTCCTAAAGCCGAGCTTTGGGACATTGTGGATGGACTCTGTCTCGCGTGGGACAAGGGATACAAGAGGGTTTGTTTGGAAATAGATTCGCAATTAGCGATTTTGTTGCTTAACAAACCCTATAGATCGTTGTCAACCTCTTTTCAGCCTGATTGCTATGGCAAAGGGCTTACTTTGTAGGAACTCGGATTGCCAGGTCCGTCATGTTTTTCGTGAAGCAAATGAGGTCGTAGACCGTCTTGCTAATTTTGCCTTTTCTTTTCCCCTAGGACTTCATGTGTTAGATATTCCACCTGTTGAGGTGTTGGATGTAATTTTGGATGGTGTAAGGGGTGGGAATATTCCCCGTTTTATTTCTAAGTAGTCCCTTTTATAAAATTTCCCGAGAGTGCCGCCTCTCGTTCTACCAAAAATACTTCTCAAACTTTGTTTCTAATACGGTTTAAACCATTTTAAACATATACTCCGCTCTGTTCCATAATATACTTTCTGTTTTTTTCACATTTGTCGAGACGCAATTTATATCGTCAATATTTCTAACTGTATGTTAGTAAAAAATTGTAAAAATTTGGATAAGTTAAAGTACTCATCGAGACAAATTAAATAAGACCTCACATGACTGTATTTGTTCTTATATCTTAAAAGTTATGCAGAAAAAAAATAATGAAGTGTGAATAATGTAAAAATATGAAACAAGAACTATAGGAGGAAGGATGAAGTAGAAATTAACAATCAACTAGTGTAATACCCGTGCCAAGCACGGGCTTCAATATAAAAATATGTTTTTTAAAATTAATTTTCTATTATAATATAAATAAAGTAATGTTTTATTATAGATTAAATTATTTTTGTATTTAAAATGAAGATATCTAGTAGTTTATTTATTGAAATCAATTTTTGAAATTGTATAAACTATGTACAATTTTCAAATACTAAAGTTCCAAATTGATATTAATAATCTAAATAAATTTCCAAGAATAATTATTCTTTAATTCCAATAATTAAAAGGATGATTTTAAAAGTTTATTAGATGAAAATTATACCATATATCTAACTTTTATTAACAATATTTTTTGAAATTTACAATTGATTTTGTTTGATAAATTATAAGTATAACAACTTACTCTTAAAAACACTCTTAGATCTCGAAAAAGCTTAGCTTTAATATATAAGATATATCAAAAATAAAATAGATGAATAATAATTAGATAGATTACTTTTACCTAAACCTAGAAAATAATTTTCTCCAAATTAACGTTTTCATTTTTCTTAATGTAATTTGTTAATATGTTAATAATGTTTTAAAAAAATAAATAAATAGCCTAACAACTTTCCTAAACTCACTCTAAGACCTCAAAAAGGTTCAGCTTTAATATATAAGATAGATATAGAATAAAACTAGTGTAGTTTCTGCGTCATACGCGGGTTTATATAACTTATGAATTAGTAATTTAGTTGTCTCATATAAAAATTTATCCGGAAATGCAATTAACATTTTTGAAATGATTTTGTTTGTTGAAGAATTTTGAAATGACATTATTAGGTAATTAAGTTTAACATTTTAAATTACAATTAATAAATAATGAATAGAGCAATAAAAAAAGACAAAACTAGCATCCACATAAAACACATGTCTTTTATATTTATATATATTTTTGACAAACATGAAAAATGCATGAAAATAAGTTATAAGGAAAATTGCAACAGTATCAATCAGACTGTCATAAATTGAATCGATCTACAATAGTGATTTGACTTGAAAAAACTCAAACAAAAATTCATGAAATCAGAAGGACCGGAATTTTAAGATTCCGATCAGAACTTGAATTTGAGCTTGAGAGGCTTCTATGGTGAGGTTTACTGCTTGTTCGGTAAAAAGAAAATTAAGTTAGCTTATTTTTACAATAAGCTTGAAATTTTAGCTTATTGAAAAAAAAAAATCTTCTGAAATAAGAATTTTTTTTTAAAATTATTTCTCGACATAGGCCTTATCAAACTTTATCTCATCATAGGCACGAAAATTTGGTTTGGAAAAGGAAGGTGTTAGACAGACGGTATTACAAACAACGTCTTCCATCTGAACCTAATTTTCCTTGAAAAACTAATAATGAAACGTCTCTCATGCTAGACACATAAATTTTTTTATGTAGAAGAGAAATTGTTTTAAACAACTTCTCTTCTACATATTTTTTATGTAGTATGCGACACGTTGTTATAAACAACGTCTCTCATACACAATTTTATAAAAAAAAATTTAAAAAAAAAAACAGTATAAGAGACGATGTTTGTAACTACGTCTCTTATACATTTAATATATATTAAAAAAATTGAATATGAGATGTTGTTTTAAACAACGTCTCATATTTTTTTCCTTTTTAAAAAGAAGTGTTACGTTTTAACAATGTTTCTTATACGAATATGTTAAAAAAATAAGTACGTAGGTTCGATTGGGAGACGTTGGGAATTAAGTTTGGTAAAAGCGTATGTCGAGAACTGATTTTTAAAAAATGCTTATTTCAGGAAAAAAAAATTCAAAAAAGAAGGTAGCTATTTTGAGAAAAATGAAAGCAAAATAACTTTTTACGAACAAAGCCTTATTAATAATAAAAAAATGTCTAGCTGAGAAAACAAAATTTCAATTATAATGATAAAAAGTTAATAATATAAAAAACATTAGCTTCTTTTAATGCGATTCAGCTCGCTAACATGCACAAATTAAATACATCATTTTTGAAGGTGATAATTTAACAGTCATAAACTCAGTTATTCGTCAGTGGAAAATTCCTTGGGAAATTTCGCCTATTATTACAGATTGCTGGAATATGCTCCACAACATACCAAATTATGAGTTCAAACATTGTTTCTGAGAGACAAATCAAGCTGCTGATTACTTAGCAAAATCCTTGTTATTAAACTGGCATTATTTGGCCCCAATTCCACCCTACCTGATGCTAATATCAGGAATTTACGGAGTAATTTTAAGTTACATGGTTGTACTCCTTCTCTTCGGTCCTTTTTTCAGATCGTCCGGCGTCATGATCAGGGACTAGGGGCCCCGGTTCTTGCCCAATCTCAAACAAAAATAAGGAGTCAATAATAACACGATTTGTCTATAATATTATATTTTATATTCCCCCTGTCCCACAATATAAAGCCTGTTTATGACGGGCACATTTGTCGATGCGCGTTTTGTATCGTCGATATCTTTTATCCCATATTAGTAAAATAGCTAAAAATTTTATATTCTTAAAGTATTCATCGAGACGAATCAAACAAGATCCCGAGTGACTATATTTTTCTTTATATATTGGTCAAAATTTAAAAAAATTCTTAAATATTGAATAGCGTAAAAAACGAAAACAGGAATTGTATAAGGGTGTGAATCCCATAATAAACCCTTCTATAGAGATAAATAAGAATGAATATAAGCCATTGGGCATCCAATGACTTAGATTAAACTAGTTACCCCCACTTGTAGTGGGGGTAGTGGTGGTGGTCCGGCGGCCTCCCGGTGGTTGTCCCGTAGAGGCCCGACGGAGGTCCGGCGACCGTCCGACGACGGTCCGGCGGTGGTCCAATAATAAATGAAAAAGTTCAAGTATAAAAATAAATGAAAATCTAAGTCCAATTTAAATTGGTGAACATTTCAATATAATGTGATGAACATTCTGTTGATGAACATTTAATTATAACGTGACGAACATTCTGTTGGTGAACATGTAAGTAAAATGTGATGAACATTCAGTGGAGTATATCAAAATGAACATTTATCAACATTTTGATGAACATTTCTGAACAATGTGATGGATATTTAAGCCGATTGTAATGAACTTTTGAGTAATGAACATTTTATTAAATGATTGTGAACATTTAAGGATGTTTGATGAATATTTAAGTATGAGATGATGAACATTTAGATAATTTTTGATGAAGATCAAGTATTTTTTTACTCGAAATTATATTAAAGTGGTGTTTTACATAAATGGTGGTCCGGTGGTCCGACGATGGCTTGATGGTGGGTTAGTGGTGGTGCGGTCGTGGTGGTCCGGCGGTGGTTCGCCGTTTGTTCAAATAACATAACCATTTAAGTGTAATAAACTTGGTGAACATTTAAAAATAATTTGATGAACATTCAGTTGATGAACATTTAAGTATAATGTGATGAACATTCAGTTGGTGAACATTTAAGTATAATGCATGTGATGAACATTCAGTAGAGTATATCAAAATGCACATTTATCAAGATTTTGATGAACATTTATCAACATTTTGATGAACATTTATGAACAACGTGATGAACATTTAAGCCGATTGTAATGAACATTTTATTAAATCCTTGTGAACATAGAAGTATGAGATGATGAACATTTAGGTGATTTTTGTTGAAAATTATGTGTGTTTTTATTAGAAATTATATTAAAGTGGTGCTCGACATAAGTGGTGGTCCTATGGTCCGACGGTGGCTTGATGGTGGGTCAGTGGTGGTGCGGTGGTGGTTCGCTATTTGTCCAAATAACATAAATATTTAAGTGTAATAAACTTGTTGAGCATTTAAATATAATTTGATGAACATTTAAGTATAATGTGATGAACATTCAGTTGGTGAACATTTAAATATAATATGATGAACATTCAATTGGTGAACATTTAACTAGAATGTGTGAACATTCAGTTGGTGAACATTTAAGTATAATGTGATGAACATTCAGTAGAGTATATACAAATGGACATTTATAAACATTGTGATGAACATTTATGAACAACGTGATGAACATTTATGAACAACGTGATGAACATTTAGTAATAACTAATTTTGTAATATTTGTTAACAATTTTATACATCTTTATGACAATTTTATTCCCGCGAGGCCCAAAGGTGGTTCGGCTTGATCGACGGTGGTCAAAGGTGGTCCGACGGTGGTCGGAGGTGGTCCGGCGGTTGTCAGACCATGTGTCATCATATAGGTTCTTGGATCTTTCTTGATCCAAGGCTTCACAATCATTCTCATTTATCATTTTAACAATATTTATTATATGATACTTTTCCATTATATAATGGGATGAACGGAGTATTTATAGGGGCTTACTATTTGGCATACCCTAAAAGTTTATTTAACACACCCATACATTCGTCACGAAGGTATTTGGCCAGACATTCGTCACGAAGGTATATGGCCAGACATTGGTCACGAAGGTTCGAAGGACATCCGTCACGAAGGTATTGGGGAGATCCGTCACGAAGGTATTGGAGAGATCCGTGACGAATCTTTTTTTTAAAAAAAATATAAAATTCAGAATCTTGTATAGAATTTCAATACGAGTCCGTGCATATAAAATACGTCCAAAATGGACATCGTTTGCTCTTCCAAAAGCCTCCAAAACAAAATAGTCACATGCGTTAAGTTCGTAAAAACAAAAACTTATATAAATTTAGTATTTGTATAATATAATTATTAATTATAGTTAAAAATCATGCAATTAAATTTATATACTATAATTGTATATTGCCATTTAATATCACTAGTTTATTACTTATAAAGTATAATTATGTATTATGTTTAAATATTACGAACTTAACAAAAACGACTGTTTTGTTTTGAGGGCTTTTGGAAGGGCAAACGATGTCCATTTTGGACGTATTTTATATGCACGGACTCGTATTGAAATTCTCTACAAGATTCTGAATTTTTTATTATTTTTTTTTAAAAAAAAATTCGTCAGGGATCTCCTCAATATCTTCGTGACGGATCTCCTCAATACCTTCGTGACGGATCTCCCCAATACCTTCGTGACGGATGTCCTTCAAACCTTCGTGACGGATGTCTGGCCATATACCTTCGTGACGAATGTCTGACCAAATACCTTCGTGACGAAAGTATGGGTGTGTTAAATAAACTTTTAGGGTGTGCCAAATAAAGACTTTGTATTTATATTGAATCCTAATATTTTTGAGGTCCTTGCTGTAGCCCACTTTACACCTTGGGACCGTCTTGCATACTACACATATCTTACACATTTCGACAAGTGAATGAACGAGTGTATGACCATATAGCGTAGCATAAAATAAATAAATTATCAAAATCAATCAAGTCACGAAATAGAATGTCAAACAAACAAATATGAGAATAAGTCAGATTGCAATAATTGCAAAACAAATGATTGAAATCAATAGCATATCGTTCTATTTTCATAATAATAACATAGCATACTGAGAGTAATATATATAAATTATTTCGATGGTGAAATGAAGGATATCCATCAGAAGTTAAGCACATGTCGGACGAGCTATTATTTCAATCTTTACCTAAGGGAGGTTTATGCACGTATGTATCAATATATAATTAAGATTATGGCATAATTTGTTTTGTAACCAAGAAATTATTGTTTTGAAAATTAGAACCGGACACTCGCGATGCGCGTGAGGAAATTACATAATTTTAAAAATAATTTAACGTTGTTAAATAGACGTTTGAAAATTAAATTGACATAAATTATATTCAAACCTTCCAATACAATAATATAAACTTAAAAATTAAATTGAGATAAATTATATTCACAACCTTCCAATACAATAATATAAAGTCAACAAAGTTAAATTTATAAACAAATTCAATTAAGAAAATGATAAATGATTTTTTTCGACGAAAAAAGAGAGTCACTATAGCTCCTCTAAATAGGGAATATAAATACATCAATGTCCATGCATAATTTGTTTCCTTAATATAAATGGTTGAACAACGCGTCTTAAACGAAGACGATAAACTTGTTGATTTCAAGCTTTGGTTATTCTTTTCATTGATTTCTTATGATTTATGTCAAATCCTTTTTCAAATACATTAACTCAATGCATTAACTCGATATCGATTACCATTACTTTCTCATGGCCATCAAATATATAGATAGACTAGGGAGAAGGAGCCCGCGCACCGCGCGCGCGAGCTTTATTGCGTCGGCGAAACATAATTAATAAAGAATGGATAATCAATTATAATCGTTTCTTTCAACAGGCGGTATAATCGCAGACATTAAAGAGTTGAACCGTCGTAGACGACTTTCAAGTCTTCTACTATGTGGAAATATGTTATAGATTATGATCGACAATTTGATTTGTGCTGTGATTTTATGTATTAGTTTCATATTGCGCTTATATGTTCATGAGTTACAAATTGGGCTATAGATTAAATCTCACATCCTCACAAACACTAAGAAGAAATAATAAATGAGATGAATATTAACCAATCAAAACAATGATAATAAATGCATTAAGTGGATTTTGAAGGAACCTATAATTTTGTATTGTGTCTTACTATTTGGAACACCCTAAAAGTTTACTTGGCACACCCTTATCTTCTTCACGAATGTATTAGAGACGATCTTTGTCACGAAGAAAAACCACCAAAGAATCATCACGAAGAAACTGAGGAGTTTCGTCATGAAGAAACCAAGGAGTTTCGTCACGACTGTTTTGTCTTCGGGACGAAACTCCTCAGTTTCTTCGTGTCGAATCTCTTGTGATTTTTCTTCGTGACGAAGACCGTTTCTAATACATTTGTGACGAATATAAGGTTATACCAAATAAACTTTTAGAATATGTCAAATAAAGACTTTGTTTATATTAGATTAGACCTCTTTTGTGATTCATCCTCATAGGTATTTTCCTAATCCAACCTAGCAACAAAAAGAGTCAAATTCTTAATAATAATACATGGACCCAACTAAAAAGATTCCTCGCCTTTTTGGGTTGGACTAGTGGGAGCCCGCACGCGGGTTTACATGCTTGTTAATTGTTGTTAAAATTTTCCAATATTTCTCATATTTCGCTATCTCATGCGTGTTACCATATCACCCACGTAACAATGATCATGTTCAGTAGTTTTTCTTTTCATGTGAGAGTATAAGATCGGCTCAGGTATTGCATTTACAGTCAAATAGTACATTCAAGAATAGTCAACCTTGTCACATGAGAATATAAGATACCCATATCTACAAGAGGTGAGTCATAAAACGAAAAATGCCAACTACATCTATCCTAATAATTTCTACAGCAAATGAAGACACTTTTGTCTCAATCTATTGAAATAGAGAAATTAAGAACATATAAGAAAAAACACATCTGAATAGACAATACATTTGCTCTGTGCACCATGTTCCTCCTGATCAAGTAGATTGATATCTTGCAGCTGCTTAGATCACAAGCTTTAGGCCCCATATTGTGAGCAATATTCGTAGAGTCGTGAGCTCGGATGGTAAAGTACCTAGAAAATGTAGGAAATTTCAAACCATGACAAATAACCCGACATAAACGTCTTTGTAAAACAAATAGCAAGCACAAACCTTGTTGTAGCGCAACAATTGAGCCCAACATGCAACAGTCATATGAACCGAGGTTTCGAGTAGTTTATATATTTGATACTTTAAAGATTCACAAATGCTTAGGTAATAACAAAGTAAATGAACAGCTATGTCAAAATACTTGTACCTGCGCTTGGTAGGCCGATTTGGGAAAAATGCATTGATTGTTCTTAAATCGAATAAGACATACTAAAATTTAAACTTGATTGTATAAAACTAATCGTTTAAAATTTGATTGTATAAAACTAACCGTTTAATGCATAAAGCCTCAGGGTTATCTATACATAAGACTAACATGTTACATATAATTATTTTACTCTTGCACAATTGGTGTTAAATATTTAAACTTACCTCCTTTTTAGAAGCTTCAAGCTTGCAGCAACGCAATCGAGCAAATCCGAATAACCAATTTAAGTAGGTGCGTAGTAGAGTTTAGCTTGACAAACGCAAGTAAGCCATTGGTTAATTATAGATAGGAACATATGGATTAACTAAAACAAGAGCTATACCTTTTAGCGGGTAGGCAATGAAGTGTAGAGTGGGGAAAATGAGAAGAATAAGTAATTCATATAAATTTAAAATTAGGGAAGACAATAAAATGCTCCAATAAGTTTGCTTGGTTACATACTAAGTACAAATCATACTATAGATAAAAAAAATCAAATATTGTAGGTTGTCATACCTGAGCATGAAGATTACTTGTCTTTTTTTATGCTAACTCATCCTCAATTGAACACTTCTCTCTTTGTAATATTGTTAAATATAAAACAAGTGTTCAGGAAATTAGATAAACCAACAAAAAAATGAAAATTAAGATTCTATCATATGAAATGGGTATAATAAGCAAGTATAGGAAAAATTGTTGCCATGCCCTTACCTGCCCATATGTTCAAATAGTCTTTTCCATATCTTGATTTAATTTACATCAGTTTTTCTCTAAGAATTCTGTTTCACCCTTTTTTTCTAATTATTTGTCAATTAATGAAAATAGGACAATAGAAAAATATCTATTCATAAATAGATAAAAAATAAAACAGTGCAAAAGCGCTTATGTTGTTATGCTTGTCCCAATGTCATCGGTGCAAGTTGCATCAGTGCTCAATGGCAAGAATCAGATGGTCATATATCACGGCTACTATAAATAAATGTAACTTAGATGTATTAAAAAAATTGCATCTTCCCATAAGCACTCTCTATTCGATTAGGTAAAAAGGACTGTAAGACAATAGAATATGACTAATGCTGCTCAGAAGCCAATATCACACAATCCAACTTACTGTGTGTGCAAGTTAATATCTTGATTATGTCTTAACATAATCCTGTTGGCCAAAACTTCAGTGTTGAATTCAACGAACTAAACATTATTGATATAAATGAATATTCTACAACAGAAACCATGTTAACCCACCAAATGACATTACCTTATAACCTTCCAGCCACATAAATGGCCCCCAAAACTAATCTCCGATTAATTTATATAGAAAACAACATAAATTGTCAACATTTCATAAAGGAGATAAAGGGAAACCTTGAAATTAGAGAGAGAAAAAGATTTGGAAGATATCTTGAGTTGTACTTCATATCAGTAGCAAATAAAAAGATTATATTCATAAGCAGCAACATTATAGACGATGAGTTAGCTTTCAGACCTAGATTCAAAGCTGAAAACTCACCTTGGAGGTAGAGCTATGAAGACCTGGCGTTAGAAAGATGGATCTCGTTTGTAACCTATCTGTCGCCGACGTTGTTAAATCATCGCGGCTACAACTCGATCAGCCAGACTGGAGAATGTAAGAGCTTGGAATGAGAGATTTTAATGGAAACAAAGGAGATGAAACAGAGAAAAGTGAAGCATATGTAGAGTAAGGATAGATACTAATAAAGCACAATATATATATAACAAAATCTTGGCTTATTGTGTTTTTAATTAAAATGGAGAAATATCTAGTCATGCACTGAAATTAGATATCATGATCAGGAACTAATGCATCATAATTTTGTAGTGAGTAAGGTTGTCATCATATGTTAACCCCCACTTTCTCATATAGCATACATTAAATTTACCTAAGCTTGACCTTTTTCTTACTCGACTTTAACCTGCTCTTGTTTACACTCTCAATCTTTCCAGCATTTTGAAGGTAGATCAAGGTTCAGTCTTTCCACTTGGATATATGTATTAGACATTGTTATTAGTATCATCTTGATAATGTGCATTGGTGATCATTTATATCAATCACATGAGATTCAAATTATTTGAACGAATATACTTGCTCAATACAATAAAATTCATGAGTGGAATAAGCTAAGATTAGTATTTGTGTAAGTTACCAGTTGATATAAAACACGACTAAGCATTGTTAGATGATTAGTATGTGTCTAAGTCACCCATTTAATCAAAACATGTCTAAGCGTTGTTGAACGGATAGTATGTTACTAAGTTTATATAGTCCAGGACAACATCGAAAGAGACATGATTCAAGCAAATAGTATTAAGAGTAGTGACATAGTGAGTAAAAAAAGATACTATTTACAAGGGAAGGATTGCAGCTGTGACAAGGACTGAACTGTAGTAACATAGAAACAAAATGAAAACAAAATCAGAAGTTAGTAAGCTCTTAAGCAATTATGAACTGAAGAAAAACATAATCAAAGGAAGAACTGGGAAAAAAAGTTTATACAATTTTTTTTATCAAAGACAACTATGGATAGATGGAGATGAAGTATGCAAAGAAGCATTTTGTAAATGCTAATTTATATAGGATATAAGCAAGTGCTGGTGGGTAAACAGAGGACATATATGATGAAGTGACACCTGTATGAGCTAAAATGGACAGATTGTAATGCTATACATTAAGAAAACAATATTTACTCATTGCATAGATAAGGGTTTAAAAAATGACTCCTTAATAAATACAGAGTATTAAGTGTTTGATGCGGATAAAGATAAGATGTCAAGCAGCTGGGAGTGAAACAACGCTAGGATACCGACAAAATTGCCATACAACACTCAAATAACAGATAGAATATCTGCCACAAAAGAAAAAACAGATTGAAATCAAAAGAAATTAAGACTGCAACATTACCTACAAAGCGGTGTACAATATGCCGGAAAGAAGACGCGAATTGATTTCAACGAAACCTATATGTTCGAAGAAATTCACGACTGAATCCAGGCGCTGCTTGGGCTTAAATGAACTAACCATGGAAGCTATAGAGTCGACCTCTTATCTAGAGAATCCGAGTCGGTTGACGAGGAATTCGGCGACGCATACATATTTTTTTTTGCGGATGCGAGGGGAGGGGAGGGGAGGGGAGGGGAGGTGACGCCATGGATGGAGAATAAGCGATAGTGAAGCTTGGATGTTTGATCGGAAGAGAGTGTGCATATTAGGTTTGCCATGAAATTAGATTTGGGCTTAAAAGTTGAGTTGAACTTAAATATGAGTTTAGAAGCCCAATTAATGGCTCTCGTGGCCCACTCAAAGTAAGGGAAAGGACAAAAGCTAAGCTGCACAAAATTCACTATTCATAAGGATCCTTCTATTTTTATAGATAGATAGATTGAAAACTAATTCTCCTTTACTCAACAACTAATGAAAAGTATTGGCATACTAATGTGTATTATGAATGTTCAATTTTTGTTGATAATACTAGGTTGTTAATGTCAGTGCTATTCGCGAGTCTTCAATCTTCTATAAAATTTCTGTAATGAGTAGTATCATGTCTTATTTTAACAATATAACCCTAATATCTTTATATTGTTAATAGAGGCTTAAATTCATTTACTGACAGAGGTTGTGTGACTCAAAAGTATTAACGACGGTTGGAACCGTTTAATAGGTCATCCATAATGAGTAGAGATAATGCGAGTTTGGGTTAGGGTGTTGAACTGTTTATGTATGAACCGGTAAAATTTATTTTTGAGTCGGTTAGTAAAACTCTAATAAATAGCTAATATGAGGAGAAAAAAAGGTTAGACTATTAGAGAAGATCTGAATTTTTATTTTAAATATAAAATAAAATACATAAAACCAACTAATCAAATTAAAAATGTATTTATCTATTTAATTATAGTTTTTATCTCCTTCTTATAATCTGTATCTGTATAATTTCAATGAAAGGATGATTTAATAGTGTCAAATAAATAAAACGATGATTTAAAAAATATTAAAGGGAAGGGTATTAATGGTGTTGAGTGGAATTTACTATCACAAACATCTAATCTTTAGGATATTAGTTAGGATATACTAGACTTCGATCATCGCGCTTCGCGAGAGTCTATGACATATTAAAAACATATATAAAAATTTGTGAGATATGTTTTGTTTTTCAAGTCTTGGAATATTATAGCATCTATAAACAATATATGTGTTTGACTTTATTTTATAGAGAGAAATGACAGGCTAACCGCATGTATTTATTTATGTAAAATAATGTCATAATCATATTTGGCAAATAGTATATAGTCATTAAGGGTGTTTAGTAGTTAAATTGTTACGTGTAATTTGTTCTTTTGGTTTTGATATGGTTGTTGGGTAATTTTGTTATATTGTAGTAATGTTGGTAATCGGTCCCGTTAGGTTGGTTTTGGGTTAAGAACCAAGTCTAATTTGAATCATTGGTCAAAAGTCAAAACTGATTGAGTCTATACAGGTTAGCGAACAATTGAATGGATTTATATTAAATACTTATTTTTTGTTAACTGGATTGGGTTCGGCTTGGTTGAGTTTGAATAAAGTTTAATTTTTGATTCAGTCTTGTATTTTTTTTAGTTTGATCGGTTATGTTTTGACTACGAACATCACCGTCATAGGGAAATTAAAATTTGCAAAATGTATTAAAAGTTGCATCAACTTTTTGACATCACACTAAAATCAACTATTAAACTCAAATCTAATTTAATTTGTCATTAAAGTTTTGGCTTGAGAATCAATTTTTAATTATACTAGACCCGGGACCCCGCGCTTCGCACGGGGCAATTACGGATTTCGTATACAGCTTAATGTTTTTAAATATATGTCCTAAAATAAGATTGAGGATAATCATATTAGCAATCTTCTAATATTACATGTATTATCAACAAAGTTAATTAAGGATTTCTTATACGGTTCAACGTTGTTAGATATATGTCCCAAAATTATATTGAGACTAATCATATCTGCAATCTTCTAATATTACATGTAATATCAACAAAGTTAGATTTATAAACGTAATCAATCAAGAAAATGACAAAACACATAATGATTTTAGGGGTAAGAAATAAAAAAAATGGGACCTACATCATTAATTAGTACTAATTACCATTACTTTCTGCTAAAACCAACAACTTTTATATATATATATATATTAGGATCAAGATAAGCATAAGTATACGTACATCTGAGTATGTACATCTGAGTTTGGTCCGATACTTTTAGACAGGGCCGTCCCATCATAATATGGGGCCCGATGCAAAATTACTTATGGTTTTTATAATTTATAAATCTAAATAAAATTTTATGTCAATTTTTATAAAATATATGCATTAAGAAATTTCATGAATTTTTTGAAATTTTATAAATACGCAGTAGAATTTTAACTTAAAAAATCTAAAATTGTACAATTTATTTATAGAAGCTTCGCCAATTCACATAGTAAAACACCTAGAAATCCCTTTTATTCCTTAATAATATGCGAAGAAAATAAATATTAGAGAATTATTTAGAGAACACGAAAAAATAGAGCTAACAATAAAAGAAGTCTTAACAAATATTAACACTCTCAAATAAAATAATCTAATCATAATGTAAAATATTTTTAATGAATTACAAAATTGTCGAGCGACAATAATATGTTATTTGATATTTAATAATGTATTATTTATAACTTTTAATATACATTAAAATGGAAAACAAAATTTAAATTTAGACTCTAATTTTATGTAATTATTCTATAATAATAGTTTATATTTAATATACTATAATGGAGAATAAAACCTAAAAGAAGAAAAGAAAAAAAATTGGGCCTCTAATATGCCAAGGATCGAACTCCTGATCAATCCAACGATTGCAGCCGCCACTTACCAATTGAGCAAAAGAGACATATTGACATAACTTACAATGGTAATTATGAGTACTGAATTTTAAAATATATGAGGCCCCAAATTTTGAAGGCCCTGTTCCGTTGGGCAGTTTGCACATGCCCATGGACGGGCCTGCTTTTAGATTTCCTAATAAACTCTATAGAAGGATTTCACAAAATCGCAACCATTCATTGGAGAGAGAGGTTAATTGTCATATCCCGTTAATATAAAATATTTTATAATTCTAATATGTGGTAAATATAGATTTTGGATCGTAATTTTTCTTTGATTGACCGAATGTTGAAAATTCAGGTAGAAGTTTCGGGAATATTAGTTTGGTTCATGTCGACATTATATAATTTTCGTTAGTATTCCGAGAGATGATTTCTACCTAGATAAGTAATTGATTACCACAATATATAAATATATATTATATTTTTTGGGTATTGCATTCTAGAAACCTACACTCTCTTTTCTTCATCTCTCTCGTTTTTTTTTTGTGAGCTTAGCATCTGAAACGATACCGGACATGACATTGACAGAGGCTGAAGAAGAAGAACTCATGAGCATACGCTCACTAGGCCCAGTGACCCGAGCAAGAGCAAGAGCGATAGAAAAGGCTACTCAATCAATGGTCACCAAAGGCTTAGCCAGAAACAGCGGCATTGGTACAACCGAGAGAACTTGGAGCTTGACAACACTCGAGGAGGTGGAAGGCAACCAGACTCTTGGCGAAGCAACGCTGGCCTTCAAGCCAGCCTTAATAGTCAAGGGTCGAAACACGGGTCAATCCGCCATCTCGGACGAGTCGAGCCAACCGAAAGAAGCCAACAAAAGCTTTTCCGCGATCACGGAAATGGCACCCGCGATCGCGGACGATGTCGTAGCCTGAGGGGCTGCCTCGATTTCCGCGAGTGATCCGCGATCGGCCCAGAATTCCGCGATCGCGGACACTGCGCTGAAGATGTGCCGAGTTTCCTTTTTTAGCGTTTTTAATTATTTGATTAAGAATTTTTAATTCCGAATTAGGGCTGCACTTTTAGGTCATTGTTAGTAGCAGCCTCTTTATATGTTGAACCTTGACCATTGTTGTTTTTCACGTTGAATTTGAGTTTAAGCATTGAAGTTGAGTTATCTCCTCCCTTAAACCTTCTTCGTCAAACCCCACTGATTGGATCCGGAGTTGTTCTCGATAGCGAACTGTCATCAAGCCTACCTATTGAATTCGATCACCCCTTGAGTGGACTCTCAAGTCATCGAGTTCTTATTGAATCGAAAGATTCAATACTTATCAAACCCTAGAAGAGTTCTAGAAGCGCCATCGACTTGCCTTTCTGCCACGATCCTTCCCGAGGGCATACGAGTCATCCCAGATTCGTATCAGCATCTCCATTCAGACACTGCATCATCTACAAATCAGCAGCCCCTCCACCCAAATTAAACCCCTTAGCCACCGAACTCAGCCCAGCCATCCTCGGAACGAGCCGTCCTCGCCAAATAGCCATCGTACGGACTGGTTTGGTGTGGTGTGTTGCACAACTGCGTGTTGGGTTGTGAAGTCCGATCATCACCACCTCGGAACGACGCCGTCGAGCCTCCCTAGCAGCTTATTACTCCATTTGTGAGCTTTGATTCAATCCTTTAAGCTTTCTTTGATTTCTTCTAAAATCTTGAAACCCTAGGTTTCAATTTGGGGTTTTTTATTTTTTTGTGAAGCTTAATTAGTAATTGGTTGATTAAATAATTATTTAGGAAACCTTGATTGGATCTAGAAAGGGCTTATTGGAAATAAGTCACTTGGAATCGACTCATTGAAAGGCTCGGACTCGATCGTCGACTCTAAGGCAAGTGTTTGTGGATGCTTATGTGTTTTGATGAAAGGTTAAGGATTTTAGGAATATTCCATGAAGTATATGTGTTTATTAATTTAAGTTATCTATCTTATAAATCATATACCTATCTAGATGTGAAGAGGTTTAAGCATATATATGTACTTTGAAGTTTAGGCTTGTTTACTAGTTGATAGCTAAGGCTATGATTAGTTATGAGCTAAAGATATAGAATCATGTTTGGTTGTGCTATGGCTAGCCATATGTGTTTGGGTGTCCATTTTATTGTGGGCCCTGACTTCCACACATGGTGGATAGTCCGTTGGGCGTCCATAGCTATTGTGGGCCTTGACTTCCATTTGAGGTGGATAGTCCGTATGTTACTCTTATGGCCATGTTTGGGATGATTTCCATATTATCATGTTTGCCCATGTTATGGGAGACTCCCATATAGGTGGGTAGTCCGCTCGATACCGGGACGCCGGGAATTCTTACTTATGATGTGTGTTATTATTAATGATTTTCGTGTAAAGGTTGTATTTACATGAGAAGATTGAGATGCTTGTTTATTCGTTTACTCGTATGTGTATCTGAATATTATATATATATGTTGAGGAATGCATCACTTTTTGCATGTTTCTACTTTTCTTATCTTGATTCTTGCACATATTACATTATCTATACACTTGCTAGTCTGGTTGGAGACTAACCCCCATTTCGGTGGGGGCTGATTGTGTTTCTTCATGATCAGGTTCTGGCGCAGTAGTGGAGCATGGAAGTGGTCAAGCAACGTGACGGTTACTATGATGGGTTTCCTTGAGTTCGGTCTCTTAGGAATCATTTTGTAAACTCTTAGCCTTCTTATATTAGAGGCCTTACATGTATTATATCTAGCTACTCCAAATTGGGTTTAGAACCTTCTAAATGTTGGCTTGTCGCCAAACTTGTATGATGGTTAGTTTTCTCCGCTTGGTATGGTGTTGTAAGTTATGTTCTGCTTATATATCCCTTATGTATATTTAAGTTATGTTAGTTCATTCCTTCTTTTTCCTGTGGAGATTCTTGGAGAATCTCTGGCACTGTAACACCTTGTGTTTCGGGCTGTTACAGTAATATTGCCCACTTGAAAGTTTTTAATTAGAAAGACTAATCCTAACTAGTTTTCATTAGAAATCAAGTAACAAACAAAAACTAAGCACCAAAACGGCTGTAATTAGTCCCTCTAGGTAGGGTTCTTTAGTCCTTCTACGTAGGGAGTGTTTTGGTAGTTATTTGTCAGTTATTAACGGTTTCTTGACGGTTATCCATTGGTTTTTCACGGTTCTATTGGTGTTCGTGGTGCATTTACTTGTGGTTTCCGAACTTTTGTTTCCTCTTGCTACAGTAGAGGAATTACAAACTGCTTACGGACAACTACGACTGTCATTAGAAGAAAGTTCTAGTGTGGTAGGTGATACGTTGCACTTTGTATAGCGTAACTAGGGATTATTACATTGTATTATGAGTGTTTTCATACGAGTTTAGGGATATTGTTATGTTATGGGACACTTGTGAAGAAGTGAAGAAATGAAGACCAGAAGTGAAGAATTGGTGAAGTGGAGATTGAAGAGTTTGAAGACTTTCGAAGTGAGGCTTCTGGACCATTACCGCGATCGCCATCCTACATGAGAAGCAACATCTGGAGCTCGATTGAAGACCGCGATCGCCATGTCCTGGTGGTGATCGCGGGGAGTGCTGAAGACTTTTCCTCCGGATTTTCCTTGTTTTCCTTATTTGTTTTATTATTTTATTTTCGTTTGGAATACTTTTTCCTTGTTTAATTTCGGTATTATTCTAGGATTAGACTCTATTTAAGAACCCTAGTTGCTTTCAATTGTTTATCATCTTTTCCATCAACAACTCTTAGTCTTGCAACCATGAGCAGGAACTCATTCCATTGTTTTACTTAGCAGTTGAAGCCTTCAGTTAGTAAGTTGTGAGATTTATAAACTCTTGTTCTTTTCCTTTGGGTTTGTACTAATTCTTTTGTTCTTCATCTATATGATTTCTATTGGTTTTGCTAGATTGATCACCTAGTTTGATTAATAGTCTTCTATTGCTAGACTAGGAATAGACGGTGGAATTCCTTGTCATTGTAGCATCCATATTTGCATGATCTGGTAGTTGATTGCTTTTATGAAAGAGAATTGATTGCATGTTAATACTTGACGGTTGTAAGTTATTGCATGCATCCTTATGATTTTTGTGCTCTTTGCTGCTATTTGATTTAACATTGAGAGGTTTCCCTAGTTGTTAAATAGTAAGTATTATCAGGACCGGTTGACCTGCTGATATATTAAAGATTGGAATAGGAACATTCCCTGGGATTGATAAGAACTTGAGATAATGTATGATCAACTTGATTGACTGTTGTGTGGATACTTGCTAGGTGAAACCCCTTCGCATCATATTCTCAACCCAGCGTTTCTCTGCTTGATACTTGTTACTTTTGTGCTCCATATAATCAAATCCCCCCCCCCTTGGTTACTTGTTACGTGTTCGTTAGTTGATATCTCACTTGACTGCATTGATTTGGTGTTTTGATTCCCTTGGGTTCAACCTCTACTTATTATACTCTAGTTAGTTTTTAGGGTTTCTTTGATTTAGCAACCACAACATTTGCTCTATCAAATTTGGCGCCGTTGTCGGGGAATTGAATTATTCTATTTACGTGCTAATTGTGAAATTATCATCTGTTTGGTGTGAACCTTTATGGTTCAAACCCGTGCTACTGATTCATCTCTTGTTGCCTTTGATCCAGAGATTGAAAGGACATTCCGCCGGAACCGAAGAGCAGCTCTGAACCAAGACGACGAGATGGGTGAACATGGACCACCATTGCCTACTTTGAGGCAACTCACTGCACCGAACTTAGACCAACAACCTTTGGTAGTGCGGTTTCCTGAGATTGCTGAAGGTGTGAATTTTGAGTTGAAAGTTGGTTTAATTCATGTGCTACCACACTTCCATTGCTTAGCAGGAGAAGATCCCAACAAACACTTGGCTCAATTCCATGCCATATGTTCTAGTATGAAGCCAAGAGGTGTTACGGAGGAGCAAGTCATGTTGAGAGCTTTTGGATTTACTCTGAAAGATGCTGCAAATGATTGGCTCTATTATCAAGCCCCAGGGAGTATTGATACATGGGCTAAGATGAAGAAGGTTTTCTTGGATAAGTACTTCCCAGCCACCAAACTGAGCAGTTTGAAGAAGGACATCACTACCATTCAACAACATTCAACTGAGAGTCTATATGAGTACTATGAGAGATCCAAGAAGTTGTGCTCAAGCTGTCCATTCCATAGTTACACTGACCAGGATCTGCTTATGTACTTGTTTAGTGGCCTGATTGATGAGGATCGTAGAATGGTGAACGCATCATGTGGAGGTAATTTCTTGAAAATGACTATACCTCAGGCTACTGAAATGTTTGAAGAGTTAGCTGAGAGTTCAAGGCAGTTCGGTAATAGACATGGCTCCCACTTAGTGAAATCAATTGATTCAGATAAAATGCAGACTGATATGAATGAGTTGAAAGAGATGGTAAAGCTTTTGATGCTGAAAAGTGATGCCCAACATGAAGTGAAAGCCATTCATGATCCAAATGTTGAGGTAAACGCTGGTGGTGGATGTCAACCAAGGCCAAAGAATGATTCTTATGCGAACAATTACCATCAACCTAGACCTCAGAATTTTATGACTGATGAAGATATGATTAAGTCCTTAGCTCAGACTGTGATGCAACAAAGCTCTGAGACGAAATCAAGCATCCAAAATCTTGAGAATCAGATAGGACAAATTGCTCAAGTTGTGAGTAAATTAGAGGCCAGGGACTCGGGAAAACTACCATCTCAGACACTAATAAACCCGAGAGAGAATGTCAGTGCAGTATTCCTGAGGAGCGGTAAAGCGCTGAATGAGAATTTTGTGCCAATGACGCGATCGCCATTTGTATATGGTGATCGCCATATTGTTTCTGAGGACTCTGGAGGTTCTGCATCGCGACCGCGATCGCCGTGTATTGACAGATTTAGCAAGTACTTCTTCTGAGAGCCGACCGCGATCGCCATCTACAGATGGCAATCGCCATGTCACTGCAAAGAGCAATTTTTCTCCCGAAGCAAGGACGCGATCGCCACCCTCCTCTGGCGAGCGTGGGAAGGCTGCAAAGCTCAAAGACGAATATGTTCGTCCAAATTTCCCTCCTTTGTTCTCACAGAAGCCTGTATCCCCTTTCCCTGAAGCATTGAAGGATAATCGAAGACCAGAGAATGACAAACAAAGAGATCTTCGAAACCTTTAGTAGGTGTGAGGTAAACATTCCTTTGCTCAAACTTGTTAAGAGTATTCCTAGATTTGTTAAGTTTTTGAAAGAAGTTTGCACTATTAAAAGAAATCAAAAACTGAAGGGAAAGCAAAAAGTGAAAGTGAGTGAACATGTTTTTGCTGTGTTTCAAAGGCGTATGCGTAAAAAGTGTGGTGATCCTGACATGTTTTGTATTCCATGTGTGATTGGTGATACAAAAATTTGAGAAAGTCATGCTTGATTTAGGTGCTTCGATTAATGTTTTGCCTTATTCCTTGTATAAATCACTAGGATTAGGACCTTTGCATGAAACAGGAACTGTTATTCAACTTGTTGATCGATCTACTGTGTACCCGAAAGGGGTTGTTGAGGATGTGCTTGTTATGGTTGATGATTTGATATTCCCTGTTGATTTCCTTGTGTTGGATATGGAGCATAATAATAAGGTCACACCTATACTGTTAGGTAGACCTTTCATGAAAACTGCACAAACGAAAATTGATGTGAATAGTGGGACTCTTTCTATGGAATTTGATGGGGATAAGGTGGAATATAATATATATGACATGGATCCCATTGATAAGAATTCTCTATGAGCTATTGATGTGATTACTCATACTTGTGTGGTTGAATTGCAACCTGTTGTAGAGAATGTCTTAGGAGACCCACAAGTAGATATTATTTTGTCTACTAACATGCACAAGTTCCAGGCTAAGCTAGAGCCTAAAGGTAAGCTTTCTCCACATCCTTTGGGCAGTCACCCCACATTACTGACCTCGCCAGGCGAGATACCATTCATGTCTAGTGTGCAGGCACTTGACATTGAGCTGAAACAGCCGCTTGATACGATCAAGGATGAGAAAGTGAATAAAACCACTTTCATTGCGAAAGACAAGGTGGTCAAGGTCAAAGGGACGAGGTTCAAGGCATTCCATGAGTGGTTCAGGAGAGAATTCAGACAAGATATGGTTTTCACAAAGCCGAATGGTGTAAGTTAAATCTCTTGAGTTTCATGTCGAGCCACGACATAAAATAAGGCGCAGCTCGGGAGGCAACCCGAGGTTTGAGAGTGTTTTTATTTGTTTTTGTGTGTTTTTGTGTGTTTTTGTTCCGTTTAATTTTCTTTCTAGTATTTTTATGGACAGGAGGAAAGAACCGAAGCACAGGTTCAGCTACATTCTGTAGCCAAACCGTGATCGCCATCCTTGGGAAGCGATCGCGGTTTCCTCGCTATAAGTCCTCTCCTTCCCCACAAAAAAAATTTCAATCCGAATTTCATTCCGAGAAAAAAATATTAGATCGGATTAAAAAAATAGAGTGCAGAAAAAAATAATGAGAGAAAAGAAAGGAAGGAAGTTGTTTATCAAGTGTTATTTTCATCGTTTCATCATTCCTATCATCTATGGATCTACATTTGTTGGAGTTCGGCTTGTTGGTGACCATGTTCTCTGCAAGGAGTTGATTTTGGGTCACCATCTATAATTGGAGGTATTCTCTCTTTTGTCTTGGATGAGCTGTGCATTGTTGGATTACATCTGGTGCTCGTCTAGTCTCTCGTTCTACCACACCCTGTGTTTCATTGAAGGAAGGTCATCTGACCTTGTATGTGAGTCTTTTGTCTCCTTCCCTGGGTTCGTTATTATGTTTTCCATTTCATTATGGACAATGCAATGTTTAAGTATGGGGGAGGAGAATGTATTCACATGTCTTTATTTGGGTGTTGGTTGTATCTGCATGAATTTATTGAGTAAATTGTTTGAAAAAGCCAAAAATATTGAAAAAAGGCATACAAAATCCTTGGATAGCAAGTTCTATGCAATAAGAAGGTGGCTTGGCCGGCACAAGGCTGAGGCAGCAATAAGTCTGGAGTGATGTGACTTTGTGAGCCTGGAACAATTATTGAGTAGTTGGGATGAAAACCCGAAAGGGCGCCTAAGGAAGATGAGTGTTTTGAAAAAAAAATTGAGTGTTTTAGGATTTATCTCATCTTGGCGTATGGAGACATAAGAAGGAGGTGTATAGGAGGATTCGGGTAGGCCACTTGGAGGAATAAGGTGTAGTTTTGGGTTTGTTCTTATTTGATCACATTGTTCTTGATTGTTGTTGTGTTTTGTATGACTTGGGCTTATTGAGTATGTAATCATTAGGAGATATTCTTGTACTTCCTGAGGCCTTGAGCATTATTTTGTAAGGGTACCTTTTCTTTAAGTTACTCGGGACGAGTAAAGGTCTAAGTATGGGGGTATTTGATACGTTGCACTTTGTATAGCGTAACTAGGGATTTCTACATTGTATTATGAGTGTTTTCATACGAGTTTAGGGATATTGTTATGTTATGGGACACTTGTGAAGAAGTAAAGAAATGAAGACCAGAAGTGAAGAATTGGTGAAGTGAAGATTGAAAAGTTTGAAGACTTTCGAAGTGAGGCTTCTAGACCATTACCGCGATCGCCATAATTAGGTGGTGATCGCCATCCTACAGCAGAAGCAACATCTAGGTCTTGATTGAAGACCGCGATCGCCATGTCCTGGTGGGGATCGCGGGGCGTGCTGAAGACTTTTCTTCCGGATTTTCCTTATTTGTTTTATTATTTTATTTTCGTTTGGAATACTTTTTCCTTGTTTAATTTCGGTATTATTCTAGGGTTAGACTCTATTTAAGAACCCTGGTTGCTTTCTATTGTTTATCATCTTTTCCATCAACAACTCTTAGTCTTGCAACCATAAGCAGGAACTAATTCTATTGTTTTACTTAACAGTTGAAGCCTTCAGTTAGTAAGTTGTGAGATTTATAAACTCTTGTTCTTTTCCTTTGGGTTTGTATTAATTCTCTTGTTCTTCATCTATATGATTTCTATTGGTTTTGCTAGATTGATCACCTAGTTTGATTAATAGTCTTCTATTGCTAGACTAGGAATAGACGATGGAATTCCATGTCATTGTAGCATCCATATCTGCATGATCTGGTAGTTGATTTCTTTTATGAAAGAAAATTGATTGCATGTTAATACTTGACAGTTGTAAGTTATTGCATGCATCCTTATGATTCATGTGCTCTTTTATGATTCATGTGCTCTTTGCTGCTATTTGATTTAACCTTGAGAGGTTTCCCTGGTTGTTGAATAGTAAGTATTATCAGGACCGGTTGGCCTGTTGATATATTAAAGATTGGAATAGGAACATTCCCTAGGATTGATAAGAACTTGAGATAATCTATGATCAACTTGATTGACTGTTGTGTGGATACTTGCTAGGTGAAACCCCTTCGCATCATATTCTCAACCCAACGTTTCTCTGCTTGATACTTGTTACTTTTGTGCTCCATATAATCAAATCCCCCCCCCCCCTTGGTTACTTGTTACGTGTTCGTTAGTTGATATCTCACTTTGACCATGGTTGTCAGGATCGGGATCCTACTTTGGATCGGAGAGGGGGGGTAGGATCGGATCGGTAGGATCGGATCGTAGGATCGTAAGATCCTACGATTTCAGAAAATGGGCAATGAAAATGATAAAATATGACTATGACATGACTTTCTAGTAAATGTACTACAAAAAAACACTTTTGCTCACATACGATCGGTATTAGTGCCATACATAATTAAAAAGGTTGTACGAGGGTTAATTAAAGTTTACAATTTTTCAAAATCAAGAAATATATTGTTTCTATGTATTACAACTTCCGGTCATCAATCTAAATAATGAATAAACTAAAAAAATTAATCTTCGTCAAATTTTACGTCATCAACAACACATCATCATATTCGTGACCTGAATGATCACTGTCAAGTCAATCCATTGCCATTACCTTCTACAAGCTATGTTTCTATGTTTCGAGAATCATTAAGCTCACTAGAAGCAAAACACATTGTAATACCATTCTTGTCGTCTCCATTGATTACAAATTGCTCGACATTCTCGACAAACTGAGAGAGAATGTCATTGAAAAATTAATTTGTTCTTTTTGCTTCAGTTTAAGGTTGTACATTACGAATACTATTGAAAACTAGCATTAGTGGGTGTAAACGATTTCTCTTTTTTTTTTTTGCTTCAGTTTAAGGTTTACATTGCAAATCATAAATCTTTTGCGCGTTTAAAATATTTCTCTTCTTTGTATGCACCTAAATAGGATTGAAATAAATTTAGTTACAGAAGCATTTCAGTCAAAAAATCTGTAACAAGGAGGTAAATCTTGCATTTGCGATCATGATCATAGGATCTTACGATCCTGTAGGATCCTATACGATCCTACGATCCTACTTCCTGTCCTACGATCCTACGTTCGATCCTGACATGGGTCCGATCCTACATAGGATCGGGATCGTTTTGTAAATTTAGGATCGTAGGATCTTACGATCCTACGATCCGGATCGCGATCCTAACATGCATTGATTTGGTGTTTTGATTCTCTTGGGTCAACCACTACTTACTTGCTATACTCTAGTTAGTTTTTAGGGTTTCTTTGATTTAGCAACCACGACATTTTCTCTATCAGTAGGGGCCGTAACCGACTCTGCACATTTGGCAAGGAAAATCCTTACAAAATTTCCAGTCAGCATCGCTGCTTTCAAAACTACGTTAAAACTCATCTGGAAAGTGTGTCGAGGCTTTCCAATCAGGGATGTGGGTGATAAACTATTCGTGTTTCAATTCTTTGCTAAGGAAGATCGAGACCGAGTCTGGAATGGAAGGTCGTGGACTTTTGATGACTCTTTGGTGCTTCTGCAGCAGTTGACTGCAATGGAATTTCCTTCTTATCTGGCCTTTCCAGATGCTCCTCTTTGGATTCATTTACTTAATGTTCCGCTGGGCTTATGCAATGAAATAATGGCGAAACAGATAGGTGACAGGGTTGGGAGTTTCATGGAGTTTGACGACTCCGACCCGCTAGGAATCCATAAGATCCTAAGGATGAAGGTTGCGCTGCCTGTTGATAAGCCACTGATGCGGGGTATAACGAACTCTGTTGAATAATCTGGCCGGTGGGTAGACTTCAAATATGAGCGTTTGCCAATTCTATGTTAGAGATGTGGGCGGTTGGGACACATGATGAAAGCTTGTTCCTTTGAATCTGCTGAGGAGGATGTGTTAAGACCCAATCAGTTTGGCCCGTGGCTGAGGGATGTTGAACGAACCAGGCTGCGTCTTAACAAGGAGGACAGAGATGCTAAAAACTCTCGTCTCAAAGAACTTTTGTCTACAGTGATCGATGATACTGTGAGATCGACGCCAATTCCGATGGAGTCGATAACTTCCATAACAACGCTTCGGGATGAACAAGTCACTCAGCGCATTGTTGCAAAAACCAGTAACAAAAATCAAGTTAGGCTGAAGTCAGTAGCTGATACACAAATGCTTCTAAATGCCGAGTCTGAGTTAGGGAAAAGAAAGCATGAATCGTCGTCCAAAGATGAGTCAGATACTCTACAAGATCTTCTCACTGCAGCGAAGAAAGGAAAGAAAAATCTCAAGGGTTCCACGACTGAAGGAACTCAAGTAGCGGGTGTCGGAGATAATCCGACTCGCGAAGAACAATGAAAATCTTTAGTTGGAATTGTCGGAGACTGGGCAATGCCCCGACAATTCTCACTCTCCTGGATTGGTCCTGGAGATCTTGCCCAAATGTGGTCTTTGTCATGGAGACCATGATTGGAAAGAGTAATCTGGAAAATGCTATGCTTAGATGTGGTTTTACTGAGGGTATATGTATTACCTGTCAGGGTTTGTCAAGTGGTATTGGATTTTGGTGGAAAGATGTGCAACTAACTGTTATATCCTTTTCTGATCGACATGTTTTGGCTGAGGTTGTTGATGAGAGAACTGGGGAAAGATGGGCCATGGCTTGGGTATATGGTTGGCCAGAGCGTGAACAAAAATTCAGAACATGGGCTCTTCTCTGTCAGATAAAAGCTTATTGTAATCTACCACTGCTCCTTTTTGGTGATTTCAATGAAATTCTTTTGTAAGAAGAGAAGGAGGGAGGAGCCCTTCGATCAGAGACTGAAATGGACGGTTTCAGCGATGCTCTGTCAGACTGTGAACTGTCAGATCTTGGTTGTAGGGGGTCTATTTTCACTTGGCAACGGGGGAATATTAGGGAATGACTTGATCGATACATTGCATCTAGTGAATGGATGAATTTGTTCCCTAATTATGATGTATCCCACTTTGCAAGAATACATTCTGACCGCGCCCTCATTTACTTGGTGACTGATCAAGAAAACAGACGAAGTCCTTACAAAAACTCCTTCAAATTTGAGACTTTGTGGTTTGAACACCAAGAATGTAGGGAGATTGTGATTGATCAGTGGCAAGTTCAAACAGATCCTCCTCATGTCCGGGTGGCTCGATGCGCTGCAGGCTTAGCAGGTTAGGCTAGACTAAATTTTAAGCAGAGGCACAAGCGGATTAAAGAGCTTGAAACAGAACTGAAAGTTCTCCAAAGAGGTGTTCCTAATGGATATACTCTAACACGTTCCAGGGCAGTAACTGATGAACTTGAAAGTTTACGTGAAGAGGAATCGTTTTGGCATCTACGGTCCAGAGCTAATGAAGTAAAGGACGGTGACCGAAACACGCCAAGGGGATCCAATCTCCCCTTATTTGTTTATCTTGTGTTCTAAAGTGTTCTCTTCTCTGATTGATTCTGCGGTATTTGAAAGACGAATTCACGGGATTCAGATCTACAGACGAGCACCTATTGTGTCACATTTATATTTTTCTGATGACAGTCTTATATTCACTAGGTAAAACCTCCCAGAGTGCGCTTAATTGACTGAAATACCCAGCCTCTATGAACGAGCGTCTGGTCTGAAAATTAATTATGATAAGACAGAGATATCATTTAGTAAAAAGTGTCACAACACGATCGCAATATTGTTGTTGGATTGTTGGGAGTGTCGGAAGTGTATCGTCATGCCAAGTACTTGGGGTTGCCTACTGCTATTGGGCGATCCAAAAAAGCGATCTTTTCTGCAATCAAGGATAAGATCTGGAGTAGGCTGAATGGTAGGAGATGCAGTATGTTATCAAAAGTTGGTAAGGAGGTTCTCATTAAATCTGTCCTTCAAAGTATTCCTACTTATCTGATGGGGGAGTATCGCATTCTGAATGGCCTGCTGAAGGAAATTCCGAGACCTTAGGGTGTTCAACACTACTCTCTTAGCAAGCAGGCTTGGAGACTGGAAGTTTATTCATTTAGCTCCCGGGTTTTGAAAGCACGGTATTATAAGAAAAGCTCTTTCCTGACCTCAATTGTTGGATACCAAGGCAGTTGTTAAGGATTTGTTACTGCAGGGTATTGGATGGAGAGTCGGTACTGGATCTCATTTAAACGTTGTGGACTGTAAATGGATCCCAAGTGGGCTTGAGTTTAGGAAACCAATGGCCCAATCTAATATTGCTCCTGGTATGGTTGTCTCCGATTTATAATTCTTGTCGGCTATGTATGGAATTCTGACCTAGTTGGGAGACTGTTCTGTGTTGTTGATGCTGAAGCTATTCCAAGCATTCCTCTATCAAGACGCTATCAGGAAGATTCAATTTTATGGTGGCCAAATCGCGATGGTCTGTTCACTGTCAGATCGGCATATTGGCTAGGCACATGTCGGACTATTGATGCTTGGCAGAATCGGCTGGCAGGTACAGACCTTGACAACTGGTCACTAATTTGGGGAATGAAGGCTCTTCCAAAAGTAAAGGACTTCTTATGGAGGTTGTGCTCTGACTCGATTTCGGTTAAGGAGCTACTTAATCGGTGTCACATATCATTAACTCGGCAACTTGTGAGCGTTGTGATAATGGACCGGAGTCGGTATGACATACGCTTGTTATGTGCCCAGAAACTGATATTGCATGGTCATGATCATCTCTGCTGGGATGGGCTAGGAATTGGCCATTTACCTCTTTCTCTAACTGCCTCCTATCTTTACAGAATAGCCTGGGGAATGTTGTTGTAAGATAAATTTTTTTTGTTGTTAAATAGCATGGTGCTTGCGTAATACTTGCTTATTTGATGATGGGTTTATAAATGGTGAGGTCTTCTGCAATGGCTTGCTGAAGGTTGTTCCTGACTTTGACAGAATTGCTCATCAGTCATGTGTAGTTAGCCAACACGTGCCATTGCCTATTTCTTGGTCGAGACCACCGGTGGGATTTTTGAAACTAAACTTTAATGTTGTTGTTGGTAACAATATTGGCTTGGGTGTTGTTTGTCGCGACACAGATGGTGAAATAATATTCACTGATGGAACGTGTGTGGATGGATGCAAGGATCCTCTTATGGAAGAGGCATTAGCTTGTCGTTGGAGTATGGAAGTGGCACTTCGTCTTGGTCACAGAGATCTGGTAATTGAGTCAGATTTGCAAGGATTAATCAACCGGTTAAAGGCTGGAAAGCAGGGCCCATCTTATGTCGATTTACTTATTTCTGATGTTCTATCCTTATGTAGTAGTTGCTCTTCGTTTTCTTTTTCATTTGTACGACGCTCTGGTAATACTGTTGCACATCTTGCTGCTAGACTTTCTACTTCCCATAATAGTGAAATAGTGTATCTATGTAATTATCCTCAAGGCATTAAAGACCTTGCGACAATTGATTTAATATAATACACACTATTTCCTTTCAATAAAAAAACTAGTTTTCATTAGATAAAACTATCCCTTGAGTGTCTACTATTTCATTGGGGTAAGAGGTTAGGTTTTAAAAAACTTACTTTTCTAATGAAAACTTATACATCAGTCATTTATCCAAAGCACCGTTTGTTAGATTGAATAATTAGGACTAAATATATTGTTAGTATTAAAATAAGTCTTTATTATTAGTGTAGTTAAGGAAATTGCGATAATAAGAAGTAATCAACGATTTATACAAGTTTCTTCGTTTTTCTTCCTCTATCATAGGCAAAATTCATGTTCATCTTTATCAATGGACGAAATCACATTTGAGCATAACTTATACCTCATTTTGCCTTTTTTTTTCCCGAGTTTCATCTAAATTAAATGACTAAATCAACTAATTTTTCCATAGCAGGCTAACAAAGAACATAGACATTGAAGCAATTGCAAGCCTCACAAGGACAGTCAATATGAAGATAAGAATGGCTTTGACGCTTATATCCAAGCTAAGGTCCGTTCGGCATTGCTCTTTTGTACATTATCAAATTTTTATTTTATCTAGTTGTTATTGTTACACCTCCTAGATTAATGAAGTTTATCATATTTAATATAATTTTTAATACATTATTATCTCTTAATTTATCAATAAAAGATTTAAATAATTCCCGCCAAATGATAAATTTTGTATTAAGATAGGATCAACAACCTAAACTTACAAGGAGTATCAAAAAAGTAATACAAACTAACAAGACTTAAGAAGCAACTATACATGTAATCTCCTTCTCATAGCATTACCTCTCCTACCAGAAATGTTAAGCTTATGTAAAATTCTAAGCTTACAAGCACCAATAATCTCAGAAATGTTAAGATATTATTAGTCTTCTTAGGGCACTCAGAAAACCAACTCCACCAATCAGCCAAGGAGATTTTTCTATCACCAATTCCTTGCCAATTCAGAACAATGTCACTAACATTCTTAATGATGTTACACTCAAACCAGATGTGTTCTTCAGTTTCCTGTGCAAGGCCACAAAGAGAGCATAAGGGGCTAGGAATAATACCCCAGGAGAAAAGCTTGGCTGCAGTAGGGAGCTTGTTTAGAGTTGCAAGCCAGCAGACAAAACTCCATTTCTTAGAATGCACACCTTTCCAAATGACAGTACACCAGGAGATCTTAGGGAACTGAGGTCTAATCAAGTGATATAATGCAGTGCAATTGAGCTTTCCATTAGTTCTACTCAAGCTTTGATCGGAGAGTTGGTTAGTCTGAGACTGGAAGAGAATCTCATCTCTAACCTTGAGTAAACTTTTCCACATCCAAGAGCTAGTACTGATAGAAGCAATATGCCAAATCCCCTGCCTTCTCATCAGATTCTGCTTAGCCCAGGTAGTCCACAGATTGACTTTGTCAATATGGATATCAAAAATAAGTCTGCACATCAAAGACTTATTCCAAGAAAGAAGCTCCTTAAAGTTCAGTCCACCCTCTTCCATATCTCTACAAGTATACTTCCAAGCAACCAAGGCTTTCCTACTATCAATGTTTCCATACCACAAGTATGCTCTACAAATGGCTTCAATTTTCTTAATCACCTTCTTGGGAATAAGCAAAGATTGCATCCAGAAAGTGAGTACACCTTCTAGCACAGCTCTCACAACTTGAGCTATCCCATCATAAGAAGTATGTCTAGCATTTCTTCCATTGAGGACAAATCTCAATCTATTGAAAAGAGGCTCATAGTCACTGCCCTTAAGTCTCCTGGAATGAAGAGGAGTTCCAAGATACTTAATAGGAAAAAATCCTTTCCTGAACCCAAGGATATCAAGACATTCTTGCTTCCTCTCCACACTAAGGCCACCAAAGAACACCATAGTCTTATCAGGGTTAGCCACCAAACCAGACTCCATGCCAAAATCAGTTAAGCAGTCCTTAATCATTCTAAGAGAAGAGTTATTAGGCTTGCAAAAAATGAGCAAGTCATCAGCAAAGGCTATATTAGTCAAACCCAACTGCTTACACTTAGGATGGAACCTGAAACCTCTATTCTTACTCATCAGTCTCATTTTCCTTGTCAACATCTCCATGACAATCACAAAAAGGAAAGGTGAAAGAGGATCACCTTGTCGAAGCCCTCTCTTCCCTTCAAAGAACCCCCTAGGCTCTCCATTAATGATAATGGAATAGTAAGGAGTAGTAACACATTCCATGATCCATCCTATCATTTGCTCAGGGAACTTCATATACTTAAGGGCATAAGCTAAGCACTCCCAAGAAACACAATCATAGGCTTTCTGAAGATCAATCTGGATGAGACATCTTGGAGAGATTCTATTGCTATCATATCCCTTGACAAGATCCTGAGCAACAACAATATTGTGAATAATGGACCTCCCTGGGACAAATGCACCTTGATTATCAGAAATAATTTCACCAAGGAAGGAGCTAATCTTAGTAACCAGAATTTTGGAAATGATTTTGAGCATGGTATTACAACAAGAGATAGGTCTGAATTCTCTAATGTTGAAAGGGTTATCCACTTTGGGAATAATGCACACAAAAGTGGCATTGGTTTGTCTGAGCAATCTCCATCTGGTGAAGAAGTCAATAACTGCATTCTCAACATCAATGTTAAGCCAACACCAACCCTGCTTGAAGAACCAACTGCCAAAATCATCTGGTCCAGGAGATTTAAGGTTACCAATATCAAAGACTTCTTTTCTGATACTATCTCTGCTAGGCAATGCACATAGGAGCTCCAAATATTCAGACTGAACAAGATTACCCTCAAATCCATCAAAATCAGTATTCACAGTGTGTTGATGAAATCCAAAGAGTTTCTGGTAGAATTCGATTATTTCAGCCTCTATATCAGTTTGGGAATCAAGATTCCTTCCAAGATCATCCTTCAAAGCAAAAATAGTGCAACCAGCTTTTCTAGCTTTGATTCCATTATAGAAAATAGAGGAATTCTCTTCCCCAAGCTTAAGCCAATCAATCTTAGCTCTCTGAGCAGTAAAGCTATGAAGTTGACTCATCCTTAACTCAAGTTCATCCTTGGAATTATCAACCACTCTTTGCTTACTACAATTCAGGAAGTCAACTTGTAATTCCTCATTTGCCTTTTTGAGCTTATCAACACAATCTTCAACCATAAGCCCCAATTTTCTAAATCTTCCCTTTTGCCAATTTTTAAGATCAATCTTGACTTTCTTAAGCTTCTCAACAACAATGAACTGAGCATTTCCCTTAATATTCTCTTGCCAAATCCCCCTAACCAGATTAGAATAATCACCCTCCTCAGTCCAAAAATTTCTGAACTTAAAAGGAATTCTCTTCCTCCCCTGAATAGGATTTAAATGAAGAATCCCAGGGGAATGATCTAAGATGCTAGGATCACTGAAAAATACTTAGAAGAAGGAAAATCCCTTTCCCAATCCTTGTTGATCATCACCCTATCCAACTTGCAAGCAATTCTGTTATTCCCATCTTGTTGATTGCTCCAAGTGTATTTAGCACCAGAAAAAGCATGATCAACCACATCCAATCTTCTAATGAGATTAGGAAGCTCATCACTCACTCTAATTGCCCTCCTTCTAAAAGAAACCTTCTCAGAAGGGTTAAGGAGACAATTAAAGTCACCTAATATCACCCAAGGACCCATTGATCCACCAGTAATAGTCTCCATATCATGCCAAAGTTCCTCCCTCCCAGCCAAAGCATTGGAGGCATAGACAAAGCTAGCAAGTTGGATCATGCTACCATCTGGCCCTTTGAGAACAACCACACTCCTCTGAGCCTTAATAACAGATACACTAATAAGCAATCTAGCATAAGACATCTTTTTCCTGCTAGCAGTCATGTTATCCATACAGATAGGAGTTTCAATTATACTACCAATGACACTTAGCATATGATGAGAATAGAAAATAGGATCAAGATCTTGCAATTGAACCCATACATGTACAGATTCAAAGCTAGACCATGCCATGGCAACCATTCTTTCAGAGCCAGAGGCTTAGAACCACCAATAAGCCATGGTCCTTGCTCCATGACCCATTCCAAGATCCTCGGTTCTTGAAACTTAAAGATTCAAATACCATTGTTCCTCATCTGTATCTCAGGCATTTCAGATTCCCAATTTTCTTGCACAAACTTACTCATCTCAATCATGGAGAGATTCTTCCCAAGAACTCCAGCAATTAGGACAGATTTTGAATTATTAACCTCATATCGAACTTCTTCCTCCGTGAAGCTATATATTTCCTTATTAATTTCAGTAAGGTGATCTAGGTTAACAACATTCTTGTTCTTATTATAAATTTTCCCCTTTCCTTTCGAAAGATCCATCACAGATTCAATCTCCACACATACAACCTTAGCTCCAATGGATTCTTGCTCACCACTAACCTTAGTCGGCCAATAATTCACCATAGAAGTACCAGATTGAGATCCTGATCCCTTAGAATTTGTGGATTTTCCCTTCGAAGAGCTAGGGTTCGCAGTAGCCAACTCCGGGAACTCCTCGTCCTCCAATTCTTCATCAACATCTCCCAGACTCTCCTTCTGAGTTTGCGCACAAGATCGAGCTTGCTTTCTGGTAAAGATCCTAACCGAAGCAGCTCGTTTTACCACCGGCGACACCATTACCGATCACAAGTTTGTTACAACTCTCAACAGACACGCTTCTTTCCCCCAATCAGGAAGAGAGAGAGAAAAAACGGAATCCTCAACTAGTAAGATTTAAATAATTCATTATATCATTTTTGTAATTTTATCATTATTATTACAAATTTAGCTAGAGGTAGTAGCTTTGTAAACAACGTTTTTATCTTCAGCTTCAGCTAATCATTCAGCTCCCTCTAATCATTCAACTTCAGCTCTAGTTTCAGCTACTTGTTCGGCTCTAGCTATTATTTCACATCGATAGGTCTGTCGAATGGAGTATCTTAATCAAAACTAGGATTCTATACCGACTAACTCTAAATTATTTGGGTTTTGGTTGAAAACTCGTTAAATTTGATCAAACAATTTAACCAATTCTTTGAGATCCAGCATATGACAATATTAGAATTTGCCCTTCCATATTCATCGTTATTAAGAGCACACCGAAATGATGAAATTCGCCAATTCAACCTTTAATCCAAGCTTCGATTCTTCCACTGATTTTGAGAGAGAGAGAGAGAGAGAGAGAGAGAGAGAGAGAGAGAGAGAGAGAGAGAGAGAGAGAGAGAGAGAGAAGTAGAAGAGAGAGAGAAGTAGAAGAGAGGTAGAAGAGACAAGCATTTATATTAGTATAATTCATTTCCTTTTTAAGTCTTTTAGTAAACATTCATTTAACCCTGACCCTTAAATCTAATGAATGGTTGAGATTTTCTAAACTCCGCTCAATCACCCGTAGAGTATATTGAAAATTCTATGGGAGCTGAACCGATCTGAGTTATATGTGCATGTATTTATGCGTTTGTATGCTCAATTCAGTATTATTAATTCGCGTGATATAGACCATTCTTACAAGATCAGATTCTATAAATGATTTACTCGCAATGCATATGTAAATCTATTTCAAGCACGTTTAGATTACTGGATTAGAGTATTTGTGACTTGTGAACCTTTTAATTTTGTTAAAACATAAGAAGAGGGGCATTCTTTTAATATAATTCGCACCATTCAAGTTGTCAAATTACAATTCGTGCCTAAATCAGCTTGAAACAAATAAGCCTAACTCGATTCGACAAGACTCCACCTATCTTGGAAAGTTGGACAAGTTGTAAGAAAAAATTTGGTTCAATTTATATACAAAGTGATACTAAAGAGGTTCAAGATGAGTCCATGACGCCGGTGTTGATGGAGCGAACTAGACGAAGTAGATGGTGTGCGAGCAAGAACAAGTGGTTGATCTTGCAAGGGTGACTGCAGAATCACAAACAAGTAACAAGTATTTGTGATGCCAAATCAAGAAGATTGTCTCAACTTTGAGAAATCAAACCAGAAAACTAAGCATGCTAATTATGAGTTACAATAGGGCTTACATGGCCGAGTAGAAACCCTAAGAAACTTGAAAAACACTAATGGAACGTGCTCTTTGAGTACAACTGTACAAGCATAAGAGTTCACACGTTATAACTTATTTAAAAGAGGGAATGACTAAAATTAAAAAGTACTGAAATAAACAATAGTAAAAGTGGAAAAAAATATGTTAGCAAAGTCTATGACATGAATATCAAAATAGGAAATATAGCAAGTCTCAACAAGTCGTATTCCAGGCGGCTCCTTTAGCCTAGTGGAATAGGCATTAGTGTCTTTTGTCCACAGGTTAGGGGTTTGAACTCTGGGAGCGACACGACCCCCTCAATTTATTTGAGTAGGATAGGGTCTCGCCTGTTATAAGAAGGACCTGTTGTAAGCCTAATTAAAAATAATTTTACTATTTAGTGCACCTAAAGGTAATACCATTTTTATCAGCTCATTCATACTCATACCCTCTTCTACACATTTTGTCGAACACCTCATGGGCATCTAAACTCACACACTAACCAAAACCAAACACATCGATCCACAACCTAGAAATCAATAACAACAACAAAATAAAGATGTTAACTCAATTGAACACGGTGGATAGCAACCAACAACAACCAAAATACAAATTGGTTGAAATTCTTAAAAGGCAATGCAACATGGTGATGAAGAAACGAGATGAAGAAAGGAAGAATTGATTGAGGAGGTAGAAGAGACGAGGTGATTGTTGATGATAAGCGGGCTCCAATTGCAAATGAAGCTTCAATAAGGAACAAAGGGAACAATGGTGCAGAGGAAATCTTCCCGTGAACAGCAATTTACTGAGAAAGAAGACCCTTATTCTTAAGGGGAATTGACTGAAATGCCTCTGCTTCATTAAAATTATAAAAGAAGCAGCACGTCTCATTACAGTCGTAGATCACTTCCATCCGTTAGTCCACAACTCACTTCACATTTCATATTTTAAGCTGAGTCGTACCCGAGCCGGACTCTATTAATGTTTGGAGTAATTTTGGAACACAATATATTCATATATATAATTTCATTGAAATGTCTCAAAAGTCTAACCTCAACGATTTGTCGTGCAAACAGTAAAATTTTATAACATTGAGCCTTTAATACGGAATGAGATAAACAGTTTAAAATTACATTGAAAGAATAGAGAAAAAACAAGATATTAGATACATTAAATTAGAATTAGATTAAGCTAATTAATTAAAAATAAAAAAGACTAAAATAGATTTAGAATTAATTAAACATCAGAGAATTAATTAATAAAATTAAAAAGACTTAAATAGATTAAAAATTAATGATAATTAATTAATCAAATTAAATAGATTTAGAATTAATTAGATACTATTTATATTCTTCATTTACTCCCTCTGTCCCATTTTGATAGTCCCATTAGATTCCGACACATATGCCGAGACATATTTTGTATCGTTAATATCTCTAATTATATGTTAGTAAAAAATATAATTTTTTAATATTGTTAAAGTACTCATTAAGACGAATCAAATAAGACCCCACACGACTATGTTCATTTTTATATATTGGAAGAAATCTACAAGATTCTCTCGGTTCATGAATAGTGTCACAAAATCAAATGGGACTATCAAATTGGGACGGAGGGAGTAGTTCAACGGACACCTATCTACCTATCCCACTATCCTTTATATAAGATAAGATTGGGTTGAGGCTAACCTATACCAATTACCGATTGGATAATGATCTAGACCGTAACAGATCTCTTGGATAACAAAACTCAACCCATCAGAAAAGAGTCTAAAATTCTCAAGTAAGACTCTTTCTAACAGGTCGGGTTTCGACAGTTGTTTTTTACCATACAACCACCAGCATGTAAAATCTTAACATTGAAGACTTATAAGCTGCAAAATTACAGGACTATTATAAAATATCAGACATCTACACTCCTGTGTGAATTTCATTAAAAAAAAAAGTACAAAAACCACGACAAATGGCCACAAAAAACCCTGGGTCAGATCAGATGAGATTCTATACATTAAAACAAGCACCCCTCAAATTTCATGGGCATAAATATTGAAAAGAGAAGCAAAAAAGGGCTAAAATTTTTGATCAAGAGAACAATGTACAAAAATTCTGTTAAAAACCACACTGACAAAAACCAAAAGCTAAAGGGTTGGATTTCTTTATCACCAAGCACCCTTCATGAGGGCTGAGACGGGCCGGTTTCCAGCATTCATCCATCCCTAACTTT
This sequence comes from Oxyria digyna, assembly GCA_029168935.1. Lineage (NCBI taxonomy): Eukaryota > Viridiplantae > Streptophyta > Magnoliopsida > Caryophyllales > Polygonaceae > Oxyria > Oxyria digyna. The sequence continues at coordinate 56,710,608 of JAPVLV010000001.1, read as the reverse complement.
CCTGGTTTCGTGTATCAGGAGACCGTTTGTTTCAAGGGTCTCCCTTGCCTGTTCCTACATGAAATTAGATGGATAGAGGTGGAAAATCCTCTTCATCTTTTAGTTGGTACAATTGCACTGCAAGCCTACACGCCGAAAATAAATTAAGAGAACAGCACAATTAGATTTAAGGATTATTCCCAAGGATGATGGCGAAAAAAGAGTAAATATTCTCTATTTTAAAATATACAAAAAACATTTGAGACATTTTACCTGTTATCATTCATCACTGGAGAGCCTTCAGTTGCAAGGGCTGTGGTAGAGGTCGGTTCCAACCTACCTTCTTCTAATGAGGGTGCGACAGGTGGAAGTTGACGTATGGAGGTACATTCCTCCCCTCGTTCAGCCGGCTCTATGAAACCGTTCATGTCTTTCCTAGATTTGCCTCTAGGTGAAGGTGAGGGAGATTGTGAAACGGGCTGAACTGATGGATCACGGTTGCTGTTTTTCACGTGCTGGCTTTTTTCAGAAAACGTTGCAACTCGACCGTTTCCACGGGGAGACTTCAACGGAGGCTGAACCCTCCCCTTTCCCATAAAAGGCTTTTCTCTGTAGGAGTAATAGCTCTGCAATTTTTTGAAGAGAATAGAATTCAATAAATTTATTGACTTTACAACACGAAATCTGAATTAAAAGGTAAGCAAAAATAAAAAGGTTTACCGTGTTCGGGAAATACGTCCCTGTTCCACGTGTCCTAGGTGGCTCTTCAACACCAAAGGCACCAGGCACCATTGGAGGGCCCGGAAAAAAGTTTGGTGGAGGCCTTGGCATTACACCATTAACATTAACTTGAGGAAACATATTGGGTGGCATATGTGGAGGGAACTGCATAGGATCCCATGGAATATTTCCCGGGACCCATTGGTGCATGGCCGGGAATGAAGCACCCATGGCATTATCACAAAACTTTCTAGCGTCTCCTAAATTTTCAAGGTGGTTATCAAAATCCCCAGAAAGATCGCGTAAAAGAACTGTAGTTTCCCCGCATCCAACGGCCTCAGGCGAGTTTCGATCTGAACAACTACTGCTACTGCTACTACATTGTGAGTCTTCAGTGCAGAAAGATTCTTGACCTAGATTCTTCTCCCTCATCTCTATCGGTTTATTTTCTCGATGGCTGCGTTTTATCTTTCCGTTTGACAATGAATGAGAATGTTGATATCCATTAGGAATATGCAAACCATTAGACATTTGTTGCCAGTCACTTGTACTGTCATCTAAATCCATTCTTGTTCTATCATATCTGCCTGTGGAATTTATGAGTTCTGATTCATGTGATAACCTGTCTTCTTGAGCGAGTTCAGCAGCTGGAAGTAACAGATCAGGGGGGGAATTTGAAACTTGAACTGGGAGAGGATCTTGAACATCAGGTCTCATTCCTTTTCCATGTCTATCAAGTGTATTTGTGAAAAACTTGCAAACTTCTCCAGAAATGTCTTCATGGGGCTTCAGAAGAATTTGCTTGAGTTTTCTCGCTCCATAAGAGAAGGCACTTCTTATCCGGAAAAAATTTCCTGTAAAAAGAGATCTCTCAAACATGTCAACTAGTTTAGATGGCAGAATCTGGAAGCAAGCACTGGTGACTTCACGACGACTTTATGGCCATAAACAAAATAACTCAAAAAGAAATTAACCAGTAGCCACTGGCCCACTACAAAGCTTGTTGTTCCCAGGATGAAGATACAAGTTAGAAAACTTCTTTTTACAGCATCATGAGATCGAACCCTCATGAGATCGAACTCTCTACACTTAAAATTATATATATGCAAGTACAGTCACTTTCCTCTTCATTTGGTCAACATATAGTTTCAGAATTATCCACAAACATTAGCTTTCACAAGAACAAGGTTCTATTTGGTACAGGAACTTCTAGCACTGTACTAGAACCTAAGCATTTAAACATTAAATAGATTCCGATCTTTCTTTCATCATTTTAACCTAGCTCTACGCCTCTACATCATTTTATCCTACTAGACTCCATTCTTTGCCTAAAACACAACTGAATAAGCTTTCTTATTTCAACTATCTCAAGCTAACACACTGGCATCATCATTTTCAATTAACTAATCCTCAAGCTAACACACTGATATCATCATCATTTTTTATATTTCTAATTTCTTATTTTTTGTAAAGCCTATATGTGTCTAAATTTTTGCAATGTGGTCTACAATTCTTCTTCAACTAGTGCCCCGAGAAAAAATCAAGCCCGAATCACATCACTGCAGCCATTCACATCATCATTTTTACCATCTTATCTTCAGCAAATTTTCTACTGCTGCTCTAACATACCCCTCTTGATCTAATTCTTCTCAGTTCTAGCTAACAATATCATAGTCCATGCAAAACACGCAGTTTAAAAGTCCATATGTTAAACAATAATATAAGTTCAGTGATGATTTCGTCAAATTAAGTCAACGGTTCAGTCTAACATGGAATCGGAGCATAATCCATTTCATTTTCCACCAGAAACTAAGCATGCAGTTTCTGAGTCCAGCTACTAAGAAAAGTTAACATTACACATTAAACTGAAAAAAAAAAGCTTGACAATGCCATGAAAGCTCAAGGGAAAGAGAATAAAACAAAATATATATGTGCTTCACCTTTGCTAACGCTCCTTCCAAGGTTATTGTTTTCTCTAAGTGGATCAACAATGTTCAGATGTTTTTGGCTGAATGTCCTAAAACTTGTCTCTACTCCTCTTGCAGTAACTGAGAACTTCTCCACACATTCCTTTAGGAAATCATCACTTAGCAACAAATCTCCCCCACTATTTTCAGGTTTCTCAGCTACAGAAGAACATTCGAAACATAAGCAGTTACCCGCAGTTCACACATATTTTACCAAGCAGTGGGAATACAAACCTCCTTTCACAATTCCAGGCATTGATGATATAGGAATTGGATCATTTAAACTAACACACAGATTTTCCCAGTCAAATTTGCTGAAGTAGTCCAAGAACTTGTACAGAACCTGGTAAATGTTACTCAAACATCAGATGAGAGCTGGTGAATGTTGCAAAATAATTAAGCCAATCAAACTGACACACAAATTCTCACCGCTAGGGGGCCGTCCAACGATGAATGAAAGAGGTGGAAAATGTAAAGAACCAGAGTCTCGAGTGCATATGTAGATATCAAACCATGATGTGCTCCTAGAATGCGACTCTCGTAATAGCACCAAGCTTTAATCAAAATGATACTTCGTTTGAAGAGATGATTCTTGCCAATCAAACGATCAACCTACAAGAAGCATGTGTAAATAAAATAAATTCGACCTGATCAGCATAACATACTAAACTCAGAACATGAAGTCATTCAACAAGGATTCTTATTTGTCGTTAGATAAGTTGTGCATCATTAAAGCAAGCATACCTGCTCAAGGAAGCAAAGCGTGCAAAGGCCTCCCAATTGGTTAAATGATATGTCTACAACAATATTCTGAACCAGGCATTTTACAAGTTTCACCTGCCGCCATCAAACAAGAGCCTTAAGGGGACACAAAATATTATCAACGGAAGTACCCAGGAAAAATTCAAAACAAATACAAGCAGCATTACTACACAGTATTAACATAGAGGGGGATCTTAACTTTGGGCTCGTCATTCTCAGTTAAAACCAAGCAAAGAGTAACAGACATGCACAACATGACTAATTATTATTTAATTTATTTTTATTATTAATATTAATCCATCTAGTATAGGAGATTTGACAGGAACATTGGAATAAGACTTATTAAGTTATAATTATAGGTTTCATGCAGTGGCGTAGCAGGATTCGAACCCAGGAGGGGCTAAATTATATATTAATTAAAATTAATAAAAACACTACATTTCAGGAGGGGCTATATACAACTATACAAGCATATATATTAGAGATTTGACAGGAACATTGGAATAAGACTTATAAGTTATAACTATAGGATTCATGCAACCAAGTAACCAACCCCCACCATATGCAAATCATGAGTGCTATGTACAAGCATATATATTAGTTCAATAGATCATTTAAAAAACTGAAATACAAGAACATCCAAAGGGACAATATTCTGAAGGGTAACTATTAAATTCAACGATACTCGGAAAAAATGGAATAAGACATTCGCACTCTTTCAAAGCTGTAACGAATATATAGAAGACAATGCAAAGAAACTAGAATTTGATATTAAATAAGGCTTCCCTTGGTGAGCATCACTTAAAAATTATAACTTATAAGTCATAATTAACTTATAAGTCATCATATCAATCAATCAAATAGTACTTTTTATTAAGTTGAGTTATAGCCAAAAGCATCTTCCCCTAACAGATCTTATAAATCCAGAAACCTTAGCAGTGTTGAACAAAGCAGACTGTTCTAACATTCACAGGATAGGAAAGAGGGTAGCATCTTCCCCAAACAGACCTTATATATCCAGAAACCTTAGCAGTGTAGTGTAGAACAAAGCAGACTGTTCTAACATACACACGATAGGAATGAGGGAAAGAATGAAACTTGAAGAATCCAAGTAATACAAACAACTTGAAGCAGTGCTGCAGTAGAGTTGCCCTAATGATATTAATTACCTAATATCAGACTCAAAAAAGCATTGTGACGCGATCAACAAATTAACATTCAAACATATCTAAGAGAAAGACAAACCTCTGCAGGAATGTACTGCACATCTTTTACTATACACTCAGCAGAAGGGTTCTGATCTTCTGCATCTAGTATTGAAGTGACGACATTTGCAAGAGGTTCTTCCAAACCGGAAGCACCAAAAACAGTCAAATCTATGTCTCCGTCAGGAAGATATGTCTTTAGAGGTACTGATCCAAATGGAAAGACCTGTAAGCAAAAGGAGGTGTTACATTACCCTCATTGATTTCTTTGTTGTTTCCACGAAACTAGGCTCTGTAGATTTAACAGTATAGCATCCTAAGCCCTACCTAGTATCATTTCTCACTGGAAAACCTTGGTTCCTAGGTTCCACAACACTGACAACAACACTGAAATAAATATTGTTTATGGGTATCAAAAAGACAAGCAAATGCAGTGAAGTTTTATAGCATTTGTACATACAGATCTATTTATGGCACCTGAATAGAATTTTCTTATGGTTAAATACAATAGTCTTACAAACAATCCTCTCAAAAAGCATATTATAGCCATATGGAGTTACAAGATGCAAAATTCAATTACAGCGGCATACAAATATTAGAACGTGAATGGGGGTACAAGATGTAAAACTAATCACGAGAAATTTCCAACAGCCAATTACAACTGTTATAGCTTTTCCTGGAGCTCGTGAGACCACGAATGAGGGGGGGGGGGGGGGGGGGGGGTGGCAGGCCAAGAGTAAGAGAAAAGGAAAGGAAAAGAGCATTATCTGGGAAGAGAATAAAGGATTCTAGCAAACTAGTCAGACTTGAAAAAGTTCCTGAAACTTTTTGTTGTACTTTACACTTACCAAAGTGATAATAACCAAACACGAAAATAGCTCTCAACTTCATTTCTGCAGTGCCTAAAAATTCACTGCTTTGAAGAAACTTTCATATATATGAAAATAGTATGAGTTTTCTTCCCAAATTTATTTTATCATTTCACACCTTTACAATATACTACAAGTACCAAAGTTTATATCTTTGATCTGGTTGCCATATGCATAGTGAAACCATTAACAAGAAACAAATATCACCTTATGCACTTCCACAGTTCTACTATAATGCAAACTCCACATGGCTAAAAAAACCCAATATGGACAACAACTATGTAACTCACCTTTTCATTATATTTATAAGAACAACAAGAAAGAAGAATGTTTGAGTTCAAACTTCTAAAACACGAAGCATGCTGCCTTTACACATGAAGGACAACCTAAGGTGACAAGTGGTTGGAAAAGGGATACAGAAGATCACATCCCCATGACAAACATAGGTCCTACATAGTAAAAAAAGTTTAAGGTAGTAGCAGTTCACATACTATTGGCGTCATGCTCATAAGCTTTATCAAATGATGATGCAAATAATCAAATCCTCGTTTTAAAACCACAACAAATACCAAATCAGTATATCCAACCCCTTTACTTAACCCAAGCTTGGCCCAAACACAACAAAATATCCAATATGTTCAATTAACCTAAACTGCAAAGTTCAAGCAAAAGATTTGATAAGAAAACAGAATCGGAAAATAATTCATCCCACCTCACATATTATATGACTCTTGAGAAGCCTCTGCACATAATCAATAACCTTCTTCCTCCTCTCCTCAGAAGCAACCGTGGGCTGAATCTGACCTATAATCCCATCCGTGGCTCTCTCAGCTACAACCCAAGGCTCCGAGCCGATTGAAAACGGGTCCGGACCCAGCGAAGACGAGGAAGGAGGAATTGAGAGCAAGAGGGAATCGTCCAAAACGACATCGTTGAGCTCCCTAAGATCGTCCATCACCACCCACATGTGAAACAATCCATCAAACGATTCTCAACAAGTCATTCCCCATCGCAGGCTCTGGTAATTTTATCAGCATGGGCTGATTGAAATAATCAACCTTTATACAGAATCTCTTCGATCCACGATTAAAACAAAAAGAAAGTATGGAATTTGGGACCTGGGTTACAAAGCTCGAATAGCTCCCCGCAAGCTCTGGATTTTTTAAAGGGGTTTAGGGGAAAGGGATCGAATCTAGGGGTGGATACTTGTAAATTTTAGTGGATTGACTATTCTCTCAATCAATCAGGGGGAAGGAATCCTACAAATCTGTGCTCTTATCACCTTTGTATTTCCTTTATTGGGTGTTTTTTGTTGAAATATTTTGATCTGGGCTGATTGAATGTGTTATTCTGTTTTCCCCCAATCTTTCGTTTGATTGTTTTGTGCCCCACCTTTAAACACGAAATAGGGTTTTTGGTTGCTTCGCCTTTGCTGCCTGCCTCATGGATTTGCATCAGGGCACATGCCCATCTTACCTAACCTAAATTTCTTAGCCCATCTCTGCAAATATTTTTATGCTTATCTATGCACAGTAAATGTAATCGTTGAACATTAATTTCCCTATGATATTTGATATGTCGTCATGGGCTTTGCTAATTTGCCAATGACAATAATATCTAGTATTTGTGTCAAATACACCTTTTGATACTAAATTTTAAACTAGTAAACCTCTGTATTAAACATTAACTAAATACCCCAATTCCTATCCAACACTGACGCGCTCCACTCCCCACCGCTTTCCCTTCTTCAATTTCTTCAATTCTCAAAGTAAACCTCCAGCTCCAGTCCTCCCTCAGATCCTTGCCCCTGCGATGATCTCAGATCCGTCGTCGGAAGAGAAATGGCTAGACGGCGACTGCTCCCTCTTCGTCTTCTCAGAGATCTGAGGAGTTCTGCGGTTCACAAACTCCGCAGGCTGAATCGGCATGCTTCCAGGCGAGTCGAGCGAGAAGCAGCGACGAAGAGGCGGAGAGATTTTCTTCTCACCTGCAACGTTCTCGTTTCCGGGGATCGGAAGGTGAAGGAAGTGATATCCTGCAGAGATGAGGCGATTGCATCCTTCTTCGTCCGATTTCTGTGAAGGAGAGAGCGGAAGAGGATAATCTTCGCTTCAGAGGAGTGTTGTTTCCGTAGCGCGGAGGAGAAGGATCGGTGAACTCGATTTCGGCCATGGATTCTTCGTCGAGGTGAAGATGGGACAACCGGTGGTTGATGTATTCTTCTTCTTGAATTGAAACTTGTTGATCTGATTCTTGATGCAGTTCTTGTTCGCTCATATCCAGGAAGGAGTAACAATGGCGATTCTGTTTGGAGTTTTATAGAGATGAACTGCAATGCGCGGGGTACAATCTGGACTGTCCGATTTAACAATGTTGACAAGTTTTGTAAAGTGTTGACAATGTCGTCGTCTTCGCTCTTTTCAGATCTGGCTTCCACGCACCGGCGAGCTCGTTGGTGGAGATCTCTCTATCGCGAATCCACCATGAGAGCTCCAAAACTAAGAAGATCGATCCATTCCAGAGTATTCTTTCCCTCCCTTTCTTGCTCACTACCTGAAATGCTTATGGTTTCTCTGTCTTATGGTTTCTATCTTATGGTTGATACCAAAGTCTAAACTGCAATAATTGTTTTCTAGTGAGAGATGATTGTTCATTTCTTCATAGCAGCTAGGCCGAAATCTGTGCAATGAAGCCGGAATTGAAATCCAAGGATTCAATCGAGTAAAACTTGTGTAGCTTTTTGCTTGAGATCTGGATCTGGAAACTTGTGTAGCTTTTTGCTTTGTACAGTATTACGTTTTGTATCTTCTTTTTTGTATCTTCTGTTTTCTATAAAGATGCTGAAGAAAACTAGATAGTGCTGATGGAGATGATGAAAAGAAGACGGCTTCAAGTTCGTTAGTGCACTTCATCTTCCATTTTAATCTCACTTTCTATGGCTGTTATTTACTTTGATTCTATAGCTTCTTCTTTAAACACTAAACTGTTAAAAGATGAGACTGACCAGAAATTAATTTTGACATTGTTGTGTTCAGATAGAGTGATTATGCTGCAGATGGAACTGTTTGATTTAGTTGATATTTTTGGTAATTCATAGTTTGTATGATATTTCACATTGTGGCATTGATCATAGACAAAGCGATTTCATCTGTTTTTGGATGTGAATTCTTGCTGGTACTTGGTAGGCTAGTGATCGCCTTGAGTTCTTATATTGGGGCAGCAAAAGATGATGGGTTCAAATTCGTTAGTGCACTTCTCTTCCATTTTAATCTCACTTTCTATGGCTGTTATTTGCTTTGATGTGTACGATTTTTTACGTGCAGGCTATTCACATATATATGTGTTGTCCTGAAAATACTTGACAAATATGATCTCAAGTTTTTTCCCTTGTAAATGCAATGCAGGTCAGCAAACATTGTGAACGCCACTAGATCCTCAAGTGGGAGTGCAGTGGACACAAATGGGGAAATTGCAGATACGAGCAGCTCCACTCTTCACCGTGGTAATGCAGGATTTAAGACACCATTCATTGCTCTCTTCTTGCTGCTTGTGGTTGTTCCTGCAGCCATTCATGCTCGGTAACACGAAAGGCATCATCCTAGAATGTTGCAGAGTTCTTCAGGATGAGTCAAGTGATTACTTTTTGCTTTGTACAGTATTACGTTTTGTATCTTCTTTTTTGGATCTTCTGTTTTCTATAATAATGCAGGTTAAGAAATTGTAAAGGCACAACATTATTAGATGGCACAACATGTAGAAAGCTTTGTGGAATGTTATTTGATTATCAAATACCATTCCTGATTTTGCTCATCTAGTATCTCGATTCCTTCACAAGAAATGGCATTATCCACTCAATTAATTTGATTACCTCTTTTATTTTTTGTTTCTAATTTTTTATTATGTTTGACAATTTTATTTAGTATGTTGACAAGTTATTAATGGTTTTTGACAGATTATTAGTGTGTTGACAATTTATACGGTGTGTTGACAATTTTGTAATATTACTCGTGTTGTGTGATGTTGACCGTTTGTTAGTCGTGTAAACAATTTCTTTAGTTGGGTTGACAACTTATTTAGTCGTGTTGACAACTTATTTAGTCGCGTTGACAACTTATTTAGTCGCGTTGACAACTTATATAGTCGCGTTGACAACTTATTTAGTCGTGTTGACAACTTATTTAGTCGCGTTGACAACTTATTTAGTCGCGTTGACAACTTATTTAGTCGTGTTGACAACTTATTTAGTCGTGTTGACAACTTATTATTCTTGTTGACAACTTATTATTCTTGTTGACAGCTCTATTAATAATTTTGTTGGCAACTCTGTTATAAATTTTGTTGACAACTCTGTTAAAATTTTGTTGACAACTCTGTTAAAAAAATTGTTGACAACTTTGTTAAAAATTTTGTTGACAGCTCTGTAAAAAAAATTGTTGACAACTCTGTTAAAAAATTTGTTGACAGCAAATGGGGTACTTTCTTATAACTTAAAAAAGTGATGCAAAAACTTAAAAAACATAACAGTTTTAGGGTATTTACCCAAAAACCGGCAATAATATTGGATTCGGATAAAAGGACGAAACGCCTATATGCACGCGACTTTTTCTCTATATGCACGCGATTTGGTGCGCAGATGTTATGCGCATAGGTTGGTGCGCAGTTTTCTTGCGCACAAGGGTATTTTCGGGATAATTGTGAAAATTCTGACGATGTCTGTCAAATGTGTGCGCATTAAAACAGCGCACATAATATATAATGCGCAAACGTTCAGCGCACGACGTTTCGGATTCCCGAATGTGTGCGCTGAACTTTTGCGCACAGAATGAGTGCGCAGTGCTTCTGCGCACACATTCTATTAAACCCTCGCCGCAACTTCTTCTTCTTCCTCCTTCTTTTTCTTTCTTTTCTGCTGTAGCTCGACGGCGCCGATCATATTCTCTCCATTTCCGACCGTTTCCCTCGTCTAAACACAATTCCGTCAATGGATTCTGAACCCCCTCATTCTTCCGGTCCCGACCACACCACTATCGTCCCAATCCCAACACCTCCGGCGACTTCCGTCCGAACGGAGCCACCTCCGGCGACCTTGTCCGACGATGAAGCGTTGGTGGATGGAGGTGGCCGGCGGTATGCGACTCGAGCCGCGTTGGCAGCGGCAAATGCTCCTCCGGCGACTATTCCGGCGACTATTCCGACGACTATTCCGGCGACTCGGGTTCCGGAGACACCGCACGATCTGTATTCGGTATAAAATTTCTAAACCCGCTTTTTTCAAATATTTATCGTATTTAATTGTGGAAATTTATTCGTAATTGTTTTTTGTAATAATTACGAATAAATTTCAGTTTTTTATGAATTAAATATTAGAATTCGTATTAATTGTAATTTAATCGTAATTTTTAATAAAAAAATTACGATTAAATTTCAGTTTTGTATGAATTAAATATTAGAATTCTTATTAATCGTATTTTTTTATAATTACGATTAAGTTTCAGATTATTATGCATTAATCGAATGCCTAATCGAATTATTATGAATTCGTATTAATTGTAATTTTTTAGTAATAGTATTGATTATTATTTCGTATTAGTTGAGATGTTTATTTTTTAGTAATTATGAATTAAATATTAGAAACTTAACAGTCATAAATAGTTATGACTTAATTGTTAAATTTCTAACAATTTCTATTAAAAAATGTAAAGACTCGAATTTGATTACGAAGTTGCAAATTATTTCCGAATATTTTAGTATGAATTAGTCATACTAAAAATGTAAAAACATGTAGACTATACAAGCCGTCATGGATCAGACGGGCAACACGATGCCCGCACCAGTAGCGGAACGGCTTCCACGTCGACATGATGTGGCAGCCGGTGTACGATTATCGTTCGAGGCCCTCGAACGATTTTTCGGCACCGGATCACCTGAGCGCCGTGAGCCAGGGAATGAGTACGAGGAGGCACAGCTGCAGCAGCAGGAGATAGATGGTTCGCACATGGAGATGGATGGACAGAGAGCAGATTTCCATGACGACTTAGATTATCCTGGTCGATATGTTACTGCGTTCGACCCTATCGAGCCCACACCAGTACAGGCGCAGGTGACCACGGATGACTATGATATCCAGGACGCACCTCTGTTTCAGGATGATTTACCTCGCAGTTCAGAGCATACAGAGCAGGATTTACCTGCAGTGACAGATGCAGAAACGTCGACATCTTCTCCTCCTACGGTCGCATCTGCAGAGCCAGTCGCATCTTCAGAGCCAGTGTCGGGAGATTTAGACGACGATGACCATGCCCCACAAACATATTTTCCTTGGCTCGGGGAGTCGATGCAGGACATTTGTCGTCCACGTGCGCCTCACCTATTGTGTTCTTATGAGACGCATATAGCGAGATGGATATGGTCGCGTGGTCCTCTTCCAGGGCCCGCTCCCGATGTACCATTGGTGCCCCCGGTGCAGGTTAGGAAGCGTGCCCGTGCGGGGGAAGCTGTAGGCCGAGGCAGAGGCCGAGGTGGTGGGAGAGGGAGAGGGAGAGGTAGAGGGAGAGGGAGAGGGAGAGGTCAGGAGGGTGCTGAGGGAGTTGGTGGTGAGGGTGTTGCTGTTGAGGGAGTCGCTGAGGGGGCTGCAGTTGAGGAGGTTGTTGGTGAGGAGGTTGCGGCTCCAGTTAGAGGTGGTCGTCGTCCCAGGCAGAGACGACGAGTAGGAGATATTCAGGCAGAGGATGAGCCAGAGGATGGGGACGGGGATGAGGCCGAGGCTGAGGCGGCTCCGTTAGATTCGGTATGTTCAATAACATTGATCTGAATGCTTATAATAAGTTATACGTTTCTTATTTACTAACCGGACGCAATTTTTTTTCTGTACTTATTTAGGCTAGGAAGCTCCTGAGGGTGATGTACAGATCTGCACAGGTTCATGATTATGAGCATCATATTTCAGCTGAGGAGGGTACATGGTTCAGGCTTGCTGAGCGTTCTGGGCTGACAGAGCTGCGCCGAGTGGGCATAGCGTCTCAGATCGATGCTGCATTGATTTCTGCTTTTGTGGAGAGGTGGCATCCAGAGACCAACACTTTCCACATGCCATTTGCTGAGATGACCATCTGCCTACATGACGTGATGCAGATCCTCAGAGTCCGTATACATGGTCGTAGCTGCAATTCACCTATGACAGATGACCAGATCTATGCGGCGCTTGCGGACGCTATGGGTCAGGAGGCTGATGACATGAAGGCATGTTATAGCTCAGGTGGCATTCATTTCGGTGCCCTCAATGCTCGGTTGGAAGTTTTGTTTGATGCGCCAGTCAGGAATGAGAGTCACATTGCCACTCTGTATCTCCTTTTGCTTCTGGGCTCGACTATCTTGGTGGACAGGTCGACAAAGGGTGTCAAGGTCCAGTACGCGGCGCTTGTTCTCAACCATGATCGTACAGGGGACATTGCATGGGGAGCCGGCATACTTGCGTTAGTGTATCGCAATTCTCGGTTCTGAAGCAGCTCCGTTACCAGCTCACGCCGAATGTTTCCGTACTCTTGTTCTTTTCTTCCCAGAAGTAAGGCCATCGACCTATAACCACAATGTCCGTCAGAACGTACCTGTCTAACATCTGTGATGTATGGAAGCCAAAAATCATCCAAATTGTCAATGCCGAAGTCAACCCCCCTATGAATGAGAGGAACACCAAGTTCTTCAGGGCACTGATCGAAGTCAGTGTAGTTTGATCCTTCAGGCTGTGATAGGTCGGGCATGGGTTGAGAATGCAACTCCTCGGCCTCAATGACCACGGGAAGTGATGTCGTTGTTTGCTCTCTAGGACGACCTGGTCGTTTTGCTCCTGTATTGTTTGCCTTCTTCTTTCCTTTTGATTTCTGCTTTGCCTCCTCCTTCTCATACTTCTTCAGCTCTTCTTGTTTGTGCTCAAAATAACTCTTCTCTCTCGATTCCTCCTTGTCATTTTCACTGTCATCCTCCTCCTTTTTAGGACGACCTGGCCGTCTTGCTCCTGTACTCTTCTTTCCTTTTGATTTCTGCTTTGCCTCCTCCATCTCATATTGCTCCATATCTTCTTGTTTTATGTCATCCTCCTTGTCATTTTCACTGTCAACCTCCTCCTTATCCTTGTTCTTTGCACCCTTTGGCCTGCCTTTTCTTCTCACATTTGTCGGTTCTTTCAAGGTAGTTAGTTCAGGATGCTCCAAGTCCTGATACAACTCACCTAGCTGGTATGCCGTGCTTTTCTTCAAGGTTCCAAGTTCCAACTTGGTGAACATTTCATGGAGTCGCAACTCTATAATGTTCATTCGGACCTTCAGATTTGGGTCGTCTTCTGTTTCAGGAGTGTCATCCCAATGCAAATCCCTCCAGAATGGGTGAATGTCATCCTCAATCAGGGGTGTGTTTGAAATGATAGCGTGTGCAATTTGATGGACGCACGGCAACCCAAGACAGTTCCTCACCCAATGGTCGGTGCATTGTTCAGGAAATTTCCCCGTCAACATGATCTCATAAGTAGCCAACAAATGATCAAAACACCTGTCTGACACTTTGTAGAATAGTCGGGAAAAAATAGCCCTTCCAAGCGGATGCATGTTTGGATCATCAAAATCAGTTGGTCGTTTGGAGAGAGACATGTTCATGCTCGCCCTAATTGAATCAATCTGAAGGAGTACTGAATGATGGATCCGTACGATCACTCTGTTAAAGCCCCCTCTGCTGGAACCAATAATATCTTTCAAAACCTTGTGCATCCCTTCAACTCTAAAAAACAGTTAAGTTGGTAAGTTAAGAAAGTACGCCGTTATGATATAATCGTCTTTAACTAAAAAATATCAATATTTACCTGTTTGAAGTCCTCGTAAGGAAATGAAGCTTATGATCTGTCCAAGCCCTCACTATACTTGTCTTGTGAGGATTAAGCCATGTTCTCTCGACGTATCCCACAAGGCCGCTCTTCCAAGATCTCTTCAACTGTTCGAGCCGCAGTTCATAGGTCTCTTCAGTAGCTGAGCAAAATAGTCCCCAACATTGTCCTGCAAAGGCTTCCACTTTAATTTGTCTCTTTAGGATGGTCGAAGCATGTGCCTCAATGTTGTGTTTGATATGCACCCAACACAACAGATGTTGAACTTCGCTCCCGAAAACAGTCTTTATCCCTTTTATCAGCGCGTCTTCGCAATCTGTCATTATAGCCGTTGGCATCACTCCCAAATCTATGAATAATGACTTCAATTGAATCATTATCCATGTGTAATGATAAATCCTTTCCGCTTTAGTGAATGCATACGCGATGTTGAACGTCTTGTGTGTACTGGTGAATCCAACGATCTCTACGAGCGGCATTTCATATCTATTGAAACATTAACATATATCACTACAGAACATATATCATTATCCGAACTAAATATCGACCAAGGTGGCGAGACTTACTTGTTTGTCTTGTACGTCGCATCGATAATTACCACGTACGGGTACTTCTTCAACAAACGCAACGACTCTTGGTTAGCAAAGAATAATATTGCAACCTCTCCGTTTGTCGTGTCTCTATGTGGGTGAACTACGTAGTCGTGGTCTCGCAAAAACTTAAGCGACCACTGTGTCACGTTTAGCTCTCCGCGATCTTCGTAATTCACCTTCTGCAAAAAGTTTGCAACTTGTCTCCTTGAAGTAACATTACCAGGGTACTTCTCCCTCAATTTAGAGATAATTTCTTTTGGCGTCTTGCGTCCAGTTCCATCTCCCCACCGCCTAGCACAAAGCTCTTGCTCCTCCGTCATTCGACCCATGAATGCATTCCCATGAAAACTAGCAAGTAGCACATGGTTATGCCGACCTTCTATCACACCTAAAATCCATTTTTCTCCTGCGACCCCGGGAATGTTTTTCTTTCGCACTGCTAGTAGCTGAAATCTACACTCACACTTCTTCGACTTCGACTTTCTAAGCCTAGGAACAGCCAACTCTGGATTCTCTTTGTTCACCTTTGGCCTCCCAGATCTTGGTTTTCCAAATCTATCGCACACAATACTTATTTGGTACGGACTTGAATTACGCGTTACCAAAGCTATCACTAACTCCTTTCCTCTATCTCTCGCCCACTCGTACAATTCTTGCGGAGTATCCCAATATTGTGCGGTTCTAAAATAATCCGAATAATCTTTCCCCTATACGTAATT
Source organism: Oxyria digyna (assembly GCA_029168935.1). Classification (NCBI taxonomy): domain Eukaryota; kingdom Viridiplantae; phylum Streptophyta; class Magnoliopsida; order Caryophyllales; family Polygonaceae; genus Oxyria; species Oxyria digyna. Next base: position 56,694,925 of record JAPVLV010000001.1, on the reverse strand, counting down.
GTAGAGCGACAATTACACTACTACCAAAATAACAAGGCAAAATACGAATCATTACTTTAAACTAATTAGGATATCATATGAAACTAATTAGGCTATCATATGAAACTAATTAGGCTAGCACATGAAACTAATTATTCTAGCATATGAAACTAATTATTCTAGCATATGAAACTAATTTGAAACTAATTACGCTACCATATGTTTCAAATTATAACATATTATACTAACCACAAATTCACCACTCGGATCCCAGTCGCCGAACTCTTCGTCTTCTAAGAAACCATCCAACCATTCGTCGTCGTTCGGGTCGTCTTCCTCTTCTTGTGATCCGCTATCCCAATCGTGTTCTTCATCACTATCTTCACAACTTTGATTAATCAACTCTAACATACGAGAGTTTTGATTACGACGATACATTTTGAATGAATTTGTTGGAAAACGAAGAGGTGTTGAATGAATTTGTTGGAAACGAAGAGATTGTGGCTTTATATAGGCACATTTATGACCGTTGTGGTCCAAATGAAACTGTAAAGACCCGTGCGCTAACCATCCGCGCACAAACCCAAACCCTAAAGCACCTGTGCGCAGAACCTCAGCGCACAGTTTTACATTTAACGGCTACTTTTTTCAAAAATTTCAACGGCTACTATGTCTGAAGAGTGCGCAGAAACACGGCGCACAGATTCTCAACCTGTGCGCAGTAGTTAGGCGCACAAGGTGTTACAGACTCTGAAAATTTACGAAAAGTACCCGTAATACCCCGTAAAACACGTATGCGCATAAGAACTGCGCACAGATGCGTGCGCATAAGTTGAGCGCACAGAATCGCGTGCATATATGCATTGATTCGCGTGCATATAGCCATTGCCTAAAAGGATACCCCTCTTTTTGCACCAAAAAAAATGAGAATAATATTGAATATCAAATTTAATTGAGAGGATGCCAAATTTAATTTGCTAATGACAATAATATCGGATTCAAATAAAAGGTTATCCGGTGCCACATGTCATAATTTTCTAGCATTTTTCATGTACAATTTTTCATAATTTATCATTTTTACTAAATTTATTTTATGCTTATGACAAATTTTTCTTTCCCTATTTACTTTATTAATTTCCTTTTTGTTCTTTTCTTGATTCGAAGGTATTAAATTTTTTAAATTTCCTACTATTTTTTGTTTATTTCTACCAATTCACAATTTTCAAATCAAAACTAATTTTTTTTAATGGAAGTTGAATTAATTTACTATTTTAAAATAAATTTATAAATTTTTAATAAGTTTAATCTAAATTCCGTGCGTTGCACTGGGATTGAACTGGTTGTAATAAAAATAGGAACCAATAGTATGTTAACGCGTGAGTGGCTTAAAATGAAGGATGACACGTGACATAACTAGAATGAGAGAAAATGAAATTGCTTTATTCATAAGGGTCCTCATCCGGTGGGAAGGGCCCTTAGAGTGAGAAATGAGAATAATATCCATCTTTTGGATGGGAACCATCCAAGGGATGGATATCAAATGTGCACATTTGATCGTTGATCATTGACCGTTGACCATGACCGTCGACAATGTGCACATTTTGTGTAGAAAATGTGCACATATTTTTTTGGCCCAAAAAAAAAAATTTGGCGGAAAAAAATTTGGCGGGACTGTTGACCGTTGACCGTCGACAATTTGCACATATTTTTTTGGCCCAAAAAAAATATTTGACGGAAAAAAAATTGGCGGGACTGTTGACCGTCGACAATGTGCACATATTTTTTTAGCCCAAGAAAAAAATTTGACCGTTGACTGTCGGTCAATTTATTTTTCTTCACCTGATTTGTGTGCATAAAGAAGAAATGTGCACATTTTTTTATCATGATGCGCACATTTTATTTGTAAAATGTGCACATTATAACTAATGTGTCTATTTTGTGCAGAAAATGTGCATATATAACTTTGTCTTAAAAACGAATGTCTGTCATGAAAAAAATTGGCGGAACGAATGTTTGTTTGAGAAAAATTTGCACATCTTATTATATTGTGCCTATTTTGTGCAGAAAATGTGCACATGTAATTTTGGCCCTAAAACGAAAGCTTTTCATGGAAAAAAAGCTCTGAAAAACAAGTTCAAAAATTGTGTTGGGAAAGATGTGCACATCTTATAAAACTAATGTGCCTATTTTGTGTAGAAAATATGCACATGTAATTTTGTCATGAAAACGAAATTTTTTCATTAAAAAAGAGCTCGTCAAAACAAGTTTAAAAGTTGTGTTTGGAGAAATTGTGCACACCTTATACAGCTAAATGTGCACATGTAATTTTGGCCCAGAAACGAAAGTTTCTCATTGAAAAAGGTTTGATAAACACAAGTTAATATTTTGTGTTTGAAAAAATGTGCACAACTTATACAACTATTGTGCAGAAAAATGTGCACATATAATTCTGGGACAGAAATAAAAATTTGCTGGAAAAAAAGAACTCGTAATAAAAATGTGCACATATTTTTTTGGCCCAGAAACAAATGTTTGCAGGCAAAAACAAAATTTGGCGTGAACAAAATTTTGGCGGAGAATTTTTTGGACCGGTCAAAGTTTGACCGTTGACCGGAGTTGACTGTTGACTTTTTGAGAGAGTTAATGTACACCCTTAGTTTGATTTTGATCTAAAGCCTAATATTAATTCTCACTTCCCATCTTAAATTTCATTCTCACTTGATCATTTTCCTATTCATAATTATATATATTTGATCGAATGCTTTAATAATTATATAGAGATTGATAAAGTAGATTTTCAAAGATGAGGAAGTTGGTTTTTAACTCTCATTTTTAGTGACCCTGGAAATTTGTATATTTTTAAAATAATACAAAAAATCTCAACTTTTAAATTGAAAACTTATCGACTAATTTCGATGGTTAAAGTTGAAGTCGTGTCTTCACAAATATTTGCGCCACTTGGCAAAATTTGAGTGGAGAAATTTGTTCTTTTTTTTCAAAAAAAAAAATTCATTAACCCACTATCCCACTAACTCTACATTTCTCTTTTATTTGCATTAATTTAAGCACATCTATCTAATAAATATGCATATGATGTAAATAATACAAATAAAGCAATATCAAACGTTTATTTCTGATTTTATGATTTAGATTGTTATTTATTGTATAATATATTTATAATTTATATTGTTATATAAAAATTATTTATTTATTCATACGTAGTACGGAACGATCACTAGTTGTCCAGAAAAAACAACAAAAAACAAGGGAATTTTTAACTCAATTGATGAACAAAATAAAATCGATTAATACATCAAATATTTCAAGTGGAAAATTCAAACATGAATTATTTAGTGAGATTTGCAACGACTTGTGCAACAGGTTTTGAAAAACATGCAAATCCTGGATATTTTACTAGACTTTTTGTTTATCATTTTCAATTGATTTGATGAGATCTCAATTCTCAATTATTCAAATACTTTGGTTTCTAATCTACATGACTATCTTTGTTGTGGGTTTATAAAATATTAAATTTATTTTTTAGAAAAGGTTATATTTAAAAAAAAATGTTATTATTACTTATTCGTAATTTTTTTCGAGGGGGCTGTAGCGGTGTAGCCCCTCCTGGACTCCAAGTGGATCCACCCCTCCCATATGATACTTCACTACTAGCAAATAGCAATAGCATCCATACGATTTACGTTCATTAAATTCTCATATGTTTACAATATTTATTGAATTTAACATACAACTATCATATCATATCATAATCATATCATAATCATATCATATCATAATCATCATAATCATAATCATATCATAACCATAATATATATAATTTTTGGGGGTGGTTGAAAAATATTCACACAAGATAATAACAAAGATATTCCCCATTATATTCATCTTGGGTTGGGTTTTTTCTTGGGTCACCGGAATAAAAGTCTAATATTAAAGTTTACATTTTTTAAAAAGAAATTTCCACATATATTTTTCAAACAAATCGATTACTATTAAATTAAAGATTATCTTTTAAGAAACTATATCAATCTATTTCTTAATAAAGCTTTTATCTTTTACTAAGTTAAAAACGAAATTATATTTTATAAGGATTATATAATTGAACACATATTTTTCGGGGGTTGAAAAATATTCACACAAGATATTTTAAAAATAAATTTCCACATATATTTTTCAAACAAATCTATTACTATTAAATTAAAGATTATGTTTTAAGAAACTATATCAATCTATTTCCTAATAAAGATTTTATCTTTTACTAAGTTAAAAACGAAATTATATTTTATAAGGATTATATAATTGAAAAAATATTTTTGGGGTGACTGAAAAATATCACACAAGATATTTTAAAAAAGAAATTTTCACTATATTTTTCAAACAAATCTATTACTATTAAATTACAGATTATCTTTTAAGAAACTAAATCAATCTATTTCCTAATAAAGATTTTATCTTTTACTAAGTTAAAAACGAAATTATATTTTACAAGGATTATATAATTGAAAAAAATATTTTTGGGGTAGTTGAAAAATATCCACACAAGATATTTTAAAAAGAAAATTCCACATATATTTTTCACCAAAATCTATTACTATTAAATTAAAGATTATCTTTTAAGAAACTACATCAATCTATTTCCTAATAAAGATTTTATCTTTTACTAAGTAAAAAACGAAATTATATTTTATAAAGACTATATAATTGAAAAAATATTTTTGGAGGTGGTTGAAAAATATTCACACAAGATATTTTAAAAAGAAATTTTCACATATATTTTTCAAACAAATCAATTACTATTAAATTAAAGATTATCCTTTAAGAAACTACATCAATCGATTTCCTAATAAAGATTTTATTTTTTACTAAGTTAAAAACGAAATTATATTTTATAAGGATTATATAATTGAACAAAATTTTTTAGGGGTGGTTAAAAAATATTCACACAAGATATTTTAAAAAGAAATTTCCACATATATTTTTCACACAAATCTATTACTATTCAATTAAAGATTATCTTTTAAGAAAATACATCAATCTATTTCCTAATAAAAAATTGTTCTTTTATTAAGTTAAAAACAAAATTATATTTTATAAGGATTATATAATTAAAAAATATATTTGGGGGTGGTTGAAAAATATTCACACAAGATAATCACAAAGATATTCATGAATATATTGATCTTGGATTGGATTTTTGTTTGACCCATAAACAAAAGGTTCAACCAAAAATAAAATATTGCCTTTTATAATGGAAAATATTAAAACTAAAGGATATAATAAAAAAATAACGATAAATCAAATTAAGAAAAATGATATTTTATGAATATGATAAATCATATTTTACAAGAAATTATTTTTTTTAAGGCTCATATAATTGAAATAAATTATTTTTCACAAATTATTTTACTAAATAATAGAATTTTAATTTTTTAAGGGTCATACAATTGGAAATAATATCAAATATATGCATAAATAAAATTTTCTTTAGATAAAATGTATTATAAATAAAATAAGTCAACATAAATCATATCAACTTATTAAAATTACGGGTTAAGATAGAAAAAAATGATTTATAAAATGTATAAGTAACATATTTTCCGAATAAATAAAAAAGAAGAAGAAATATTTAGCAAACATTTTTTTAATCTTAACCTATTCATTTTTCGGTCACATTTTTTAACCTCATATTTGATAAAGGGAAATCAGATCTGACAAACCGGTCAAACGGGTCGGGTTTGGGTTCAGATGGAAAACAGTTTTGGGTTAAGCGGGTCGACCATTGGTCGAGTTCGTGTCGGGTCAACCCAGTGAGTTTCAAATGTTCGATAGTTTTATTGTAATAAAGAAAATAAATTTAAACAATATTTTTATTTATTCAGAAATAAAATATGTGAAAAGTGGGTCCCTCGAAGAGTTTCGAGAAGTACGGATCGGTTCAGGTTTGACCCAAATGGCTTCATTGTTTGGTAAGCTTTTAACAAGTCTACTTAGGGTAAAATAACATATAAATTCAATATTTTAATATAATTATTTGATCTGTTTCCCCGTGCTAGAAATATCTATAATGACAAAGAACTTAATCAATAAATATTTGACGCTAAAAAAGATTAATTTTATAAATTTCAATATTTCTCCTTTGGTAAAATAAAATTATATGATTATTATATCATTAGACAATAAATAACAAAATATCCTACAAAAGTATTCTTTAGTAGTAACCTAAATTTACAAAATATAATACGAAAATAAAAAAATCTCAATTTCTATTTTAGATAAAATTAATCTTAACTTTTACATTAATAAAAAGTTAAGAACCCCAACTTAAAATTTATAAACCAAAAACAACCAAATTACAATTAAATATTTTCTAAATTCGAAGATGAATGTTTTGCAACGTACATAAAACTATTATTATGTGTCATGTTGTTATTGAATTTTCTTAATTTGTAATGAATAAAGTCGTTTGATCTACATTTTGGTCTTCTGGTAAAAGTTTAAAATATTTTAATTAGTTTTTCCTAAACAATTAAAGTTTAATCCTGTATTGTTCATATGCCGTGTATGCATTTAATATGTTTATGTACTTTATTATTTATTTTTTCAAATTATATTTAATTCTTATAAAGATATAACAAAATAGTTGAACACAATAATAGATTTAAAAATTATTATCCGGATTCAAAGTAAAATATAAGTGAAACATACGGGACAATATTACACATTGTAATTCATATTTATAGAGTATTGTACTAAATTTTTATTTATTAAAATTCATTTGGCTCGTGCGTAGCACGGGCAGGAGGGACTAGTATATATAATTTTTTGGGGTGGTTGAAAAATATTCACACAAGATATTCACAAAGATATTCATGAATATATTCATCTTCAGTTGGGCTTTTGCTTGGCCCACTGAAAAAAAAGTCCAACATTAAAGTTCACATCTTTTCAAAAGAAATTTTCACATATATTGGCCCGCCGAAAAAAAGTCCAATAGTAAAGTTCACATCTTTCTAAAAGAAATTTTCACATATATTTTTTTAGCAAATCTATTATAATAAATAATCATCATATCAATCTATTATAATAAATAATCATCATATCATATCATATCATAATATATATAATTTTTGGGGGTGGTTGAAAAATATTCACCCAAAATATTCAACAAGATATTCATCAATATATTCATCTTGGGTTGGACTTTTGCTTGGGCCACCGGAAAAAATACCCAATATGTTTTTCTTGGGACAGCGAAAAAATACATTATTAAAAAATAATAAAAATGATAAAAGTTACGCTCCAAGATATAGGATAAAATATAAATCTTATATTATAACTTGATAGAATATTTAGATGGTAAGAAGATAATAAATTCTTTACCACAAAGATAATCATTATATTATAATCATCATATCATAATACTAATATCCTATATACAATTTTTTGGATTGTTGAAAAATATTCACCAAAAATATTTAACAAGATATTCAACATATTCATATTTAGTAGGTGATGAAGGATCATCTGGACAACAACCGACACCTCCGGTCCCCGAGTTTGAAGGTGCATTGACTCGTTCGAGAGCTAAGGAAGTCCAACAAGAGCTAGACAAGTTAGTAGCGTTCTTCAGGTCCAAGGAGTTGAATACAGACGAAGAACCACCATTGAAGACTGTTCTAATGATCGAGGTTCGAGAACGAGCAGAAGACTGCAGAGAAGAACCGCGACCGCGGCTGGAAACCGCGCCCACGTCTCACTCGCCCAACCGCGCCCGCGGCTCCATAACCGCGCCCGCGGCCGGGAAACTCGGCGAGTTCATTAACTTCGCCGAGGCTTCCTTTTGAAACATTATTTTCGGATGTTTAATTGTTTTTCGGGATTATTATTTTAGGAGATACTTTTTATTGTTTATTTCTTTAGTTGGCACCCTTATGAACCCTATATAAGGCTGCCTTAGTTGTTGTTTTGCCCCCCAGACTTTGATATTGAATACAGCGTTTATCGTTTTTTCCTCCCAAAAGAGAGCTTTTGTGAGAAGAGTGCCCCGTGTGCATTGTTGTTGAACTCGCCCTAGTTGTACTTGTGTGTGTCAATCTCCTCCATAAGGTTGGTGCTATCGGGACTCCATAGAGCAACCTCCAGGTGCCTTGACCCACCAAAGTCATTGTGTTTGGTTGTAATCATCCGTTGGGGTTTCTTCATCATTCGGTAAGGTTCTTGTTCTTAAGTTCAGGGGTTTTATCGTTGTTTGATTTGGTTCCAATTGGCCTATCATTTGACTTATCCTTCTTTCATCTCATTCTAATTTCGCCTTTCTTCTCTGTTCGAGTTTCTGTTCGAGGTTTGGTGTCTAGATCGGACAACAGCGGCTTATCCCCGCATCAAATTGGTATCAGAGCTGTGTTGACACCATTCGTCTTCACAAGAACATCAAGAGACCCCTTATCCAAACAATCACAAAAAGAGTCCGCTTTTATTTTCTTGTTTGTTAGTTTCTTTCAGAAATTGATTTTGAGTCTTCCATTGCTTTGATATTTCTTGTTGAGTCATTACAGGTTGTGTGCAAGAAGCTTGGATCGATTAGTGTTGGTGGAGATCGAAAGATTGGAGTTTGGAGCACCCTTGTTCCCAAAATTCATTCAACCCTTCATCCATCACAAAATCTATCCATCCCTACCAAAACGCAGCCGTCAAAACCCTAGAAGAGTTGCTGAAAATTTCAGTCCTTGCACCCCAAGCCAAGATCTTCAAGGAAGGAAATCTTATCTTCTCTACAAGGAAATCAAGGTGGTTAGTAGTTTCTTTTATTTTAAAATTCGAATTTTCTGAGATAGTATCTCAGATCAAGTCTGTAATTTCGTTTTGTTTAGTTGAGACAAAAAAGAATTAAAAAAAAAAGAATTGAAAAGTCTCAAAGTCAGTAGTTTATTTTACGTTTTGTTGAGTCAAAGTCTAGTTTGATATTGTTTAAGTCGGATCTCAAGAACTCAAAGGAAATCGGGTTGAACGAGCCCGAACAGAAGCGAGAAACCACCAGCCCGCGACAGAAACCGCGCCCGCGGCCCAGTAGCCGCACCCGCGGTTCAAGCCGCGCCCGCGGCCCAGTAGCCGCACCCGCGGTTCAAGCCGCGCCCGCGGCCCAGTAGCCGCACCCGCGGTTCAAGCCGCGCCCGCGGCCCAGTAGCCGCACCCGCGGTTCAAGCCGCGCCCGCGGCCCAGTAGCCGCACCCGCGGTTCAAGCCGCGCCCGCGGCCCAGTAGCCGCACCCGCGGTTCAAGCCGCGCCCGCGGCCCAGTAGCCGCACCCGCGGTTCAAGCCGCGCCCGCGGCCCAGTAGCCGCACCCGCGGTTCAAGCCGCGCCCGCGGCCCAGTAGCCGCACCCGCGGTTCAAGCCGCGCCCGCGGCCCAGTAGCCGCACCCGCGGTTCAAGCCGCGCCCGCGGCCCAGTAGCCGCACCCGCGGTTCAAGCCGCGCCCGCGGCCCAGTAGCCGCACCCGCGGTTCAAGCCGCGCCCGCGGCCCAGTAGCCGCACCCGCGGTTCAAGCCGCGCCCGCGGCCCAGTAGCCGCACCCGCGGTTCAAGCCGCGCCCGCGGAATTCAGGCCGCACCCGCGGTTCAAGCCGCGCCCGCGGAATTCAGGCCGCACCCGCGGCTCCGCCTCAAAAGCCATTGTTCGAAATCCGCACCCGCGGACTTCAGACCGCGCCCGCGGAACCGTCACTGTTTGCCTTTCCATTCCGTTCAGATACGAGCCTCAATTACTACCTAACCCTCCCGACTCCGTCTTCGATCCTTCAATCGACATCAGTCGGAACAAGTTAAGGTACGCTTCCTTTTGGCTCTTCTTGAAATTCGAAGCTTAACTCATATCTCTGTTTTGCATTCTCATTCTTGCAAAACGCCTTCGAGTCTTATTTTCTTTCTTTCATTGAGTCAGTCTCTTGTTTGAGTCAGAACCTTACAGTCGAAACCCCGCACTACGCTAGCCATCTCCATCTCTACCATCATTCATATATTGCTAGGAGTTAGGTAGTTTCAACTTAGTGGGTTATTGATCCATACAAGTCAATTCATCAAAGAAAAGCTGGTTGCAACGACAATTGAGAGAGAGTGCAAAGGAAAACATACGAGAGTAAACACTAGCGAGTTGTTTTCATTTACACTTACCTTAATATTGTTCTGTGTTAGTCTTTTTTTTAGTGATGAGCAGGTCAGGTTCTCCCCACGGGAGGCATGAAGCCCCGGAGACCCACGCCATTACCCCGGAATTTATGACCAACATGTTTCGGGAGATGACCTCGGCCATTACCACCGCCATAGAGCGGCAGCAGCGATCCACCCCTTCCCCAAGGGTTCTAGAGCACATCGGGACCTCCTATGATGCTTCAGTCGACAATCGGAGGCCCCTGCCTCCTCAGCAAGAAGCCTATGAGGCTGCCCGCACGGGTTGGGAACCCAGACGCAGGCCTACACCCCGAGACGATCTCCCACAAGCTCAGAGAGGACGCTTTCGTAACTCTCCTATACCTCACTTTAATAGATACAATGCTGCTAACCGTTTTGATGATGCATTTCAGGACCTAGGTGATAATGATGACGAAGAAGAGCCTGAAGAAGAAGATGAGGCGGGATGGCGACCCTATCGTTCCCAAGGAGGTTACCAAGGAAGGCGAAGAGAGCCTGAGCAAGATGGAGTGAGAAAGATAAAGGTTAAGATCCCGAGTTTTGAGGGAAAGTGTGATCCATACATATATATGGAGTGGAAGACCAAGATTGAACAAATCTGGAATTGTCACAACTTTCCTGAAGCCAAAAAGGTGCAGCTGGCATCTTTGGAGTTTAGTGGCTACGCTTTAGTTTGGTGGGATAGCTTGATCAGAGGGAGAGATGCCAATGGAGATTATCCTGTCACTACTTGGGAGCTCATTTAACGTTTTTCCGCTCCTCAAGAACACTGCACTGACGTTCTCTCTCGGGTTTCTTACCGGTTCCCTGGCCTCTAATTTACTCACAGCTTGAGCAATCTGTCCTAACTGATTTTCAAGATTTTGGATGCTTGATTCAGTTTTAGCATTTTGTTGCATCACAGTTTGAGCTAAGGACTTGATCATATCTTCAACAGTCATAGAATTTTGAGGTCTAGGTTGCTGATAATTAATATTATGAGAATCATACCTTGGCCTTGGTTGCCATCCACCAACAGCGTTTACCTCAGCATTCGGCTCTTGGAGTTGTTGACCACCACTTTGCAACATAAAAGCCTTCATCATATCTTTCAGTTCATTCATATCACTTTGAATTTTAGCGGGATCAAGTGAACTTACTGACTGTGTTCTTTGCCTGCTACCAAACTGCCTTGAGCTCTCAGCTAATTCCTCAAACATTTCAGTAGCCTGAGGTATAGTCAATCTTAAAAAGTTACCTCCACAGGATGCATTCACCATTCGACGATCCTCATCAATCAGGCCACTGAATAAGTACATAAGAAGATCATGGTCAGTATAACTATGGAATGGGCAGCTTGAGCAAAGCTTCTTGAATCTCTCATAATACTCATAGAGACTCTCAGTTGAGTGTTGTTGAAGATTCATGATTTCCTTCTTTAAGTTGCTCAGTTTTGTAGCTGGAAAATATTTCTCCAAGAAGACTTTTTTCATCTTAGCCCATGTATCAATACTCCCTGGAGCTTGATAATAGAGCCAATCATTCGCAGCGTCTTTCAGAGTAAATCCGAAAGCTCTCAGCATGACCTGCTCCTCAGTAACACCTCTTGGCTTCATACTAGAACATATGGCATGAAATTGAGCCAAGTGTTTGTTGGGATCTTCTCCTGCTAAGCCATGGAAGTGTGGAAGCTCGTGAATTAAACCAGCTTTTAATTCAAAATTCACACCTTCTTCAATCTCAGGAAACCTCACTGCTAAAGGTTGTTGGTTTAAGTCTGGGGCAGTGAGTTGCCTCATAGTAGGCAATGGCGGTCCATGTCGATCACCCATCTCGTTATCTTGGTTTCGAGCTGCTCTTTGGTTCCGAAGGAACGTCCTTTCAATCTCTGGGTCAAAGGAAACAAGAGATGAATCAGTAGCACGGGTCTGAACCATAAAGGTTCACACCAAACAGTTGATAATTTCACAATTAGCACAAAATTGGAATAATTCAATTCCCCGGCAACGGCGCCAAATTTGATGAGGCTAAAGTCGTAGTGCCAAATCAAAGAAATAAACTCTAAACACTAACTAGAGTATAGCAAGTAAGTAGAGGTCGAACCCAAGGGAATCAAAACACCAAATCAATGCAGTCAAGTGAAATATCAACTAACGAACAAGTAACAAGTAACCAGGGGGGTTTTGATTGTATGGAACACAAAAGTAACAAGTATCAAGCAAAGAAGGTTTGGTTGTGAATATGATGAGAAGGGGTTTCACCTAGCAAGTATCCACACAACAGTCAATCAAGTTGATCATAGATTTATCTCAAGTTCTATTCAATCCTAGGGAATGTTCCTATTCCAATCTTTAATATATCAGCAGGCCAACCGGTCCTGATAATACTTACTATTCAACAATCAGGAAAACCTCTCAAGATTAGATGAAATAGCAGCAAAGGGCACAGGAATTATAAGGATGCATGCAATAACTTACAACCGTCAAGTATTAACATGCAATCAATTCTCTTTCATAAAAGCAATCAACTACCAGATCATGCAGATATGAATGCTACAATTGACAAGGAATTCCACCGTATATTCCTAGTCTAGCAATAGAAAACTATCAATCAAACTAGGTGATCAAGCTAGCAAAACTAATAGAAATCAATAGATGAAGAACAAGAGAATTAATACAAACCCAAAGGAAAAGAACAAGAGTTTAGAAATCTCACAACTTAATAACTGAAGGTTTCAACCGCTAGGTAAAACAATGGAGATTAGTTCCTGCTCATGGTTGCAGAACTAAATTGTCTGATGGAAAAGATGATGATAGCAAAGATGATAATAACTAGGGTATATATAGAGACTAACCCTAAAAATATATGGTAAAAGATATATCCTAAAACTAAATAAGGAAAAAGGAAAAAAGGAAATAAATAAAAGAAAAGGAAAGAAATCCTAAATCTACCGTAAAATTGCTTCCAAAGTGAGCAGCTGCTTGCTTCCAAATTTGTGCTGCTTGCTTCAAATACGGCAGCTTTCATATGTGGGCCCCATCTTCCATAAATTCAGCCCAATTCACGTCCAATATTCCAGCCCAGCTGCTTGCTTCTTTCACGGCCCGTTTCGCGCACGAAGGGGAATTCAGCATAATATCCGCGATCGCGGATATTAATCCGCGGTCGCGGATTTATTTAATATTCTCGGCTCCTCTCTGTTGCTTCACCGCGATCGCCGCTGATCCATGGCGATCGCCGTCGGTGATTTCTTCAACTCTTCAATATTCTTTGGTTCTGATCTTCAATTCTTCACTTCTTAATAAATATCTCAGAACATAACAATGACTCGAAACACATATAATAATACTCCTAAACTAATGTAATAATCCCTAGTTACGCTATACAAAGTGTAAGGTACCAATTCTCGAGTTGAAGATCAGAAGTTGGCGCAGGGACCCTTGTTGTTTCGACTACTCCGCCTCACGCTCTTTTGTCCTCCAAATCCGAATTGCAAGGTGAGTACTTGCCATTGGACACTACCTTAATGATGCTTTGCAAGAGATTTGTGTTGACAGGTACCAATTCTCGAGTTGATCTACCCCCTAGCATTCAAGCTATTCTTGATGAGTTTATTGAGGTGTTCCCGGATGAGATTCCTGCGGGCTTACCGCCCTTTAGGGGCATTGAGCATCAAATTGATCTTATTGCAGGAGCTTTTTTACCTAGCAGGCCAGCTTACAGAATGAACCCTCAGGAGTGTCAAGGGATTCAGACGCAGGTGCAAGAGCTTGTAGATAAGGGGTATTTTTGAGAAAGTCTTAGTCCTTGTGCAGTTCCGGTCTTACTTGTGCCTAAGAAAGACAATTCTTGGCGGATGTGTGTTGATTGCCGAGCTATCAACAACATAACTGTCAAGTATCGTCATCCTATACCAAGGCTGGATGACATGTTGGATGAGCTTCATGGTGCCACAAACTTCACCAAGATTGATCTTAGGAGTGGCTACCATCAAATTCGAATGAGGGAAGGCGATGAGTGGAAGACCGCCTTCAAGACCAAATTTGGTCTATATGAGTGGCTTGTTATGCGATTTGGACTTACTAATGCTCCCTCTACTTTTATGAGGCTTATGAATCATGTCTTGAGGAAGTTTATAGGGAAATTTGTTGTAGTTTATTTCGATGATATCTTGATTTACAGCAGGTCCCTAGGGGAGCATGAGCAACATCTCAGGGAAGTACTCGTTACTCTTAGTATACAACGACTATATGCTAATTTGAAGAAGTGTGATTTTTGCACTGATAGAGTTATATTTCTTGGTTTTGTAGTGAGATCCCAGGGATTATAGGTTGACGAAGAGAAGATTAAAGCCATTCAGGAATGGCCGACACCCACGACCAGCAGCCAGGTCAGAAGTTTCCATGGATTGGCTAGCTTCTATCGGCGCTTTGTGAAGGATTTCAGCACCATTGCTGCACCGCTGACTGAGGTAACTAAGAAGCATTCAGCATTTGTTTGGAAGGAGGCTCAAGAAAGGGCGTTTGAGGAGCTAAAACGCAGATTGACCGAGGCACCTTTGCTTGTGCTTCCCGACTTCACTAGGCCTTTCGAAGTGGAATGTGATGCTTCCGGAGTTGGCATTGGAGGAGTGCTTATGCAGGATGGTAAGCCTATTGCCTTTTTCTCTGAAAAATTGAAAGGTTCAAGTCTAAACTACTCTAATTATGATAAGGAATTATATGCATTGTATAGAGTGCTTAAGACTTGGCAACATTATCTATGGCCTAGGGAATTTGTTTTGCATACCGATCATGAATCTTTAAGGCATTTTAGGAGCCAAGATAAACTTGATAGGAGGCATGGTAGGTGGATGAAATTCATTGAAACTTTCCCTTATATTATCAAATACAAGAAGGCAAAAGATAATGTAGTTGATGATGCACTATCTAGGAGGCATGCTTTGATTGTTCAACTTGATTCTAAGGTGTTAGGCTTTGTTTACATCAAAGAATTATATCGTAATGATGCTGATTTTAGTGTTATTTATAAGCAATGCTTGGCTAAAGGAACTTTAGATAAGTTTTACTTATTTGATGGTTTCTTGTTTAGAGCTAATAAAATATGCATACCTAAGTGTTCCTTGAGATTATTGCTTGTTGAAGAAGCCCATAAGGGTGGATTGATGGGACACTTTGGTAGAGATAAAACTTATCATATGCTGCATGTTCATTTCTATTGGCCTCATATGCTTAGGGATGTTGAAAATTGCTTGAAGAAATGTTTGGAATGTCTCAAGGCTAAATCTAAAGTTAAACCACATGGCTTATATACTCCCTTACCTATTCCTACGACCCCATGGGTAGACATTAGTATGGATTTTATTCTGGGATTGCCTAGGACTAAGAAGGGGAGAGATTCTATTTTTGTGGTTGTTGATAGATTCTCTAAGATGACTCATTTTATTGCTTGCAACAAGACTGATGATGCTCATCATGTGGCTGATTTATTCTTTACCGGAATTGTTAGATTACATGGAGTACCTCAGACTATTGTGAGTGATAGGGATGTGAAATTTCTAAGTCACTTTTGGAAAACTCTTTGGGGAAAACTAGGGACTAAACTTCTATTCTCTACATCTAGTCATCCTCAAACCGATGGTCAAACTGAAGTAACCAATAGGACCTTAGGAACCCTTTTGAGAGTCATCCTTAAGAAGAATTTGAAGGCTTGGGAAGAAGCCTTACCCCATGTTGAGTTTGCCTACAATAGAGCCATCCATTCCTCAACCTCGCTGAGTCCCTTTGAATGTGTGTATGGTTTGAATCCACTAAGCCCTTTTGATCTTACGTCGTTGCCTACGAAGGAGTGAGTGGATTTCATTGCAGGAAAACAGGTTGAGCACATCAAGGAGATTCATGAGAGAACAAGAGCTAAGTTGTTAGAGGTGGCTGATACAAACGCTAACAAGGCGAACAAGAAGAGGAAGAAGGTTATTTTCAAAGAGGGAGATCTTGTGTGGGTCCACTTTAGAAGAGAACGCTTTCCAAGCAAGCGTCATTCAAAGCTGTCCCCAAGAGGCGATGGACCATTCAAGGTGCTCAAGAAGATTGGAGATAATGCTTATGTCTTGGAGCTTCCCGGTGACTATCAAGTGAGTGCTACATTCAATGTGCAAGATTTGACTTTATTTGAGGGTGAAGAAGAAGAGGAGCTGGATGATTCGAGGTCGAATCCTTTTCAAGAAGGGGAGGATGATGAAGGATCATCTGGACAGCAACCGACACCTCTGGTCCCCGAGTTTAAAGGTGCATTGACTCGTTCGAGAGCTAAGGAAGTCCAACAAGAGCTAGACAAGTTAGTAGCGTTCTTCAGGTCCAAGGAGTTGAATATAGATGAAGAACCACCATTGAAGACTGTTCTAATGATCGAGGTTCGAGAACGAGCAGAAGACTGCAGAGAAGAACCGCGACCGCGGCTGGAAACCGCGCCCGCATCTCACTCGCCCAACCGCGCCCGCGGCCGGGAAACTCGGCGAGTTCATTAACTTCGCCGAGGCTTCCTTTTGAAACATTATTTTCGGATGTTTAATTGTTTTTCGGGATTATTATTTTAGGAGATACTTTTTATTGTTTATTTCTTTAGTTGACACCCTTATGAACCCTATATAAGGTTGCCTTAGTTGTTGTTTTGCCCCCCAGACTTTGATATTGAATACAGCGTTTATCGTTTTTTCCTCCCAAAAGAGAGCTTTTGTGAGAAGAGTGCCCCGTGTGCTTTGTTGTTGAACTCGCCCTAGTTGTACTTGTGTGTGTCAATCTCCTCCATAAGGTTGGTGCTATCGGGACTCCATAGAGCAACCTCCAGGTGCCTTGACCCACCAAAGTCATTGTGTTTGGTTGTAATCATCCGTTGGGGTTTCTTCATCATTCGGTAAGGTTCTTGTTCTTAAGTTCAGGGGTTTTATCGTTGTTTGATTTGGTTCCAATTGGCCTATCATTTGACTTATCCTTCTTTCATCTCATTCTAATTCTGCCTTTCTTCTCTGTTCGAGTTTATGTTCGAGTTTCTGTTCGAGTTTCTGTTCGAGTTTCTGTTCGAGGTTTGGTGTCTAGATCGGACAACAGCGGCTTATCCCCGCATCAAATTGGTATCAGAGCTGTGTTGACACCATTCGTCTTCACAAGAACATCAAGAGACCCCCTATCCAAAAAATCACAAAAAGAGTCCGCTTTTATTTTCTTGTTTGTCAGTTTCTTTCAGAAATTGATTTTGAGTCTTCCATTGCTTTGATATTTCTTGTTGAGTCATTACAGGTTGTGTGCAAGAAGCTTGGATCGATTAGTGTTGGTGGAGATCGAAAGATTGGAGTTTGGAGCACCCTTGTTCCCAAAATCCATTCAACCCTTCATCCATCACAAAATCTATCCATCCCTACCAAAACGCAGCCGTCAAAACCCTAGAAGAGTTGCTGAAAATTTCAGTCCTTGCACCCCAAGCCAAGATCTTCAAGGAAGGAAATCTTATCTTCTCTACAAGGAAATCAAGGTGGTTAGTAGTTTCTTTTATTTTAAAATTCGAATTTTCTGAGATAGTATCTCAGATCAAGTCTGTAATTTTGTTTTGTTTAGTTGAGACAAAAAAAAATTAAAAAAAAAAAGAATCGAAAAGTCTCAAAGTCAGTAGTTTATTTTACGTTTTGTTGAGTCAAAGTCTAGTTTGATATTGTTTAAGTCGGATCTCAAGAACTCAAAGGAAATCGGGTTGAACGAGCCCGAACAGAAGCCAGAACTCAAAGTCTAGTTTCATCTCATTCTAATTCCGCCTTTCTTCTCTGTTCGAGTTTCTGTTCGAGGTTTGGTGTCTAGATCGGACAACAGCGGCTTATCCCCGCATCAGTAGGTCTTTTATTTGGGCAAAAAAAAGAGCCTAATGTTCGTATTAAAGGGAGAAGATATGTTTAATTTCTTAATATCATGATTAAGTATATAGTACTCCGTATTGTAGAACACATTGGAGTGGATGATGAATTTTGATTTCATATATAAGTTTGTTTATCTTATCATGAGCTAATAGAGGATAAAATTTGTATAAGAGATCTAGGTGTGATTTTATGAAAGATAACTTGATAGAATATTTAGATGGTAAAAAGATAATAAATTCTTTGCCACACAGATAATCATCGTATTATAATAATCATATCATATCATATATAATTTTTGGGGGTGGTTGAAAAATATTCACACAAGATCATCACAAAGATATTCATGAATATATTCATCTTGAGTTGAGTTTTTGCTTGGGCCACCACAATAAAAGTCTAATATTAAATTTTACATTTTTTAAAAAGAAATTTCCACATATATTTTTCAAACAAATCTATTACTATTAAATTAAAAATTATCTTTTAAGAAACTACATCATTCTATTTCATAATAAAGATTTTATCTTTTACTAAGTTAAAAACAAAATTATATTTTATAAGGATTATATAATTGAAAAATATTTTTGGGGGTGGTTGAAAAATATTCACACAAGATAATCACAAAGATATTCATGTATATATTCATCTTGGATTGAGCTTTTGTTTTGATCTATAAAAAAAGGTTCAATCAAAAACAAAATATTGTCTTTTATAATGGAAAATATTAAAACTAAAGGATATAATAAAAAAAAATAACGATAAATCAAATTAAGAAAAAATATATTTTCTGAACATGATAAATCATATTTTAATATACATATTTTTTTTAAGGCTCATATAATTGAAATAAACAATTTTTCACAAATTATTGTATTAAATAAAAGAATTTTAATTTTTTAAGGGTCTTATAATTGGGAAAAATATCAAATATATGCATAAATAAAATTTTCTTTTGATAAAATGTATTATAAATAAAATAAGCCAGCATAAATCATATCAACTTATTAAAATTACTGGTTAAGATAGAAAAAATGATTTATAAAATGTATAAGTAACATGTTTTATGAATAAATAAATAAAAGATATATTTAGAAAACACTTATGATATCTTAACCTCATCATTTTTCGGTCACATATTTTCACCTCTTATTTTATAAAGGGAAATTAGATCTGGCAAACGGGTCAAACGGGTCAGGTTTGGGTTCGGATGGAAAACGGGTTTGGGTTAAGCGGGTCGACCATTGGTCGAGTTCGGGTCGAGTCAACCTAGTGGGTTTTTAAATGTTCGATATTTTTATTGTAATAAAGAAAATAAAATTTAAACAATATTTTTATAATAAAATATTTTTATATTATTATTATTTAATAAAATTTATTATTATTTTTAATTTAAATGAAAGAAAATATGTGAAAAGTGGGCCACTGGACGAGTTTCGAGAAGTATGGATCAGTTCAGCTTTGATCCAAACGGCTCCATTGTTTGGTAAGCTTTTGACAAGTCTACTTGGGATATAATAACATATATATTCAATTTTAATATAACTATTTGATATGTTTCCCCGCGCTAGAAATATCAATAATGACAAAGAACTTCATCACTAAATATTTGACGCCAAAAAGATTAATTTTTATAAATTTCAATATTTCTCCTTTGATAAAATAAAAATTATATCATTAGACAATAAATAACAAAATATCCTATAAAGGTATTCTTTAGTAGTAACCTAAATTTACACAATACAATACGAAAAAAAACTCAATTCTTACTTTAGATAAAATTAATCTCAACTTTTAAATCAATAAAAAATTAAAAACCCCAACATAAAATTTATAAACCAAAAAAGACCAAATTACCATTTCAGTTAAATATTTTCTAAATTTGAAGATGAAGGTTTTGCAACGTACATAAAACTATTATTATGTGCAATGTTGTTATTGAATATTCTTATTTTTTTAATGAAAAAATTCGTTTGATGTACATTTTGATCTTCTGGTAAAAGTTGAAAATATTTTAATTAGTTTTTCCTAAACAATTAAAGTTTAAGCTTATATTTTTCCCATCTCGTGTATTCATTTAGTATGTTTATCTACTTTATTATTTAATTTTTCAAATTATATTTAATTCCTTTAAAGATACAACAAAATAGTTGAACACAGTAATAGATTTAAAAAATATTATTAGGATTCAAAGTAAAATATAAGTGAACATACGGGACAATATTACACATTCTAATTCATATTTATAGAGTATTAAATTTTTATTTATTAAAATTCATTTGGCCCGTGCGTAGCACGGGCAGGAGGGACTAGTATATTGGATTGAACTTTTGCTTGGGCCACTGGGGAAAAATTACAATATTGTTTTGCTTAGGCAACCGGGGAAAAATCCAATATTAAAAAAATGATAAAAATATATATTTTGGGGGGTTGAAAAAAAATCCAATATTTTTGATTCTTGGATTCGACATTATGAGGGAGTGTAACAAATCAACTAATAACAACAGAGAGTAAATCTCTTGCCAATATCTTTACTACGTATGATTTATTCAAAATTGTAGTTGTTTTGATATTTACTTGCTATGATTTTCATCCTAATCATCCTAATCATCCTAATCATAATATATATAATTTTAGGGGTGATTGAAAAATATTCACACAAGATATTCATGAAGATATTCATGAATATATTCGCTTTTGCTTGGCCCACCGGAAAAAAGTTCAATATTAAAGTTCATTTTTTAAAAGAAATTTCCACATATATTTTTCAAATAAATCTATTATTATTAAATAAAACATTATCTTTTAAGAAACTACGTCAATCTATTTTCTAATAATTTTTTTATATTTTATTAAGTTAAAAAAGAAATATAGCAAAATGAAACGAATTGCTCAGACTTAAGAAAAAATATATACTGATGAAGTTCTTTGTCATTATAGATAATTTTTGGGTTAAGCGGGTCGACCATTGGTCGAGTTCGGGTCGGGTCAACCAAGTGGGTTTCAAATGTTCGATATTTTTAAAGAAAATAAAATTTAAACAATATTTTTATTTATTCAGAAAGAAAATATGTGAAAGTGGGTCCCTCGACGAGTTTCGAGAAGTACGGACCGGTTCAGGTTTCATCCAAACGACTTCGTTGTTTGCTAAGCTTTTGACAAGTCTACTTAAGATATAATAACATATAAATTCAATATTTTAATATAACTATTTGATATTTTTCCACGTGCTAGAAATATCTATAATGACAAAGAACTTCATCAATAAATATTTGACGCTAAAAAAGATTAATTTTTATAAATAACAAAATATGATTATTATATCATTAGACAATAAATAACAAAATATCTTAAAAAAGTATTCTTTAGTAGAGACCTAAATTTACATAATACAATACGAAAATAAAAAAAATCTCAATTTTTACTTTAGATAAAATTAATCTCAACTTTTAAATCAATAAAAAATTAAGAACCGCAACTTAAAGTTTATAAACCAAAAACAACCAAATTACAATTTCAATTAAATATTTTCTAAATTCGAAGATGAATGTTTTGCAACTTACATAAAACTATTATTAATTATGTGTCATGTTGTTATTGAATTTTCTTAATTTTTAATGAAAAATGTCGTTTGATCTACATTTTGGTCTTCTGGTAAAAGTTGAAAAATATTTTAATTAGTTTTTCATAAACAATTAAAGTTTAAGCCTATATTTTTCCCGTGTCCTGTATGCATTTAGTATGTTTATGACCTTTATTATTTAATTTTTCAAATTATATTTAATTCTTTTAAAGATATAACAAAATAGTTGAACAGAATAATAGATTTAAAAATTATTATCCGGATTCAAAGTAAAATATATGTGAAACATACAGAACAATATTACACATTCTAATTCATATTTATAAAGTACTAAATTTTTATTTATTATTCATTTGGCCCGTGCGTAGCACGGGCAGGAGGGACTAGTATATATAATTTTTGGGGATGGTTGAAAAATATTCATCCATTATATTCACAAAGATATTCCTCGGTTGGTTGAAAAATATTCATCCATTATATTCACAAAGATATTCCTCATTATATTCATCTTGGGTTGGGCTTTGACTTTTGTTTGTCCCACTGAAAAAATCCAATATATTCACAAAGATATTAATCATAAT
The DNA here is from genome assembly GCA_029168935.1 of Oxyria digyna. Classification (NCBI taxonomy): domain Eukaryota; kingdom Viridiplantae; phylum Streptophyta; class Magnoliopsida; order Caryophyllales; family Polygonaceae; genus Oxyria; species Oxyria digyna. The sequence continues at coordinate 56,672,700 of JAPVLV010000001.1, read as the reverse complement.
AATATATCTTTAGTTCCAAATCTATCCTTAGTTAAAGATAGTGTATCTAACAAGATAATAAAAAAGATATTGACCAAAGATAAAGATTAGACAAAAATCATTATTATATATAACTAATATTAAAAATATATGATTGTAAGTTCAAATTAATATACTAAATAGATATATCGAAAATATTATAAATATTAATTAAATTTATCTTAAAAAATTAATTTGGCTCGTGCGTAGCACGGACGAGTAAAATCTAGTCCTCAGTATTCTTTAGCTAACTTTACACCTTTTTTTCCTTTTTTTTTTTTACCAATGAGCATGTAGCCTAATGATAGGTCCACATGTTACAAGGAGGCCCCACGTCTTGCCTTCATAACCAAAAAAAAACTTTACACCTTTTTTCCAACTTTTTTTCTCTAAATTTGATCATTTTATATATAGTGAAGTAATGATGTATCTCAACACAAAATAACTGAAAATTTCTTTGAGTTTCACGTATCTACCCGAATCAATTTGATGAACTATCAACAAATTTACGTAGGAACGTATATTTTTACAACATATAATTTGTAGAGGAAAGTTCGGGTGCAAATTACTCTTAACGTAGGAAAAACGAACAGATCGTGTTCACAAATTACCCGTCAATGTTCATATTATGGATGGTAGTGTTCATAATATAGGCCACAAAATTTTTCGAACGTTTTAAGTGAGGGACGCGGTGGCATACTTGTAATTACTGTGAACTTGGATTTTTTTAAATTATTTTCTCAAAATGACCTAAAAAAATTTATCGTCTAGATTATGAACGTTACTGCTCAAATTATGAACATTAACTTGTTATCTGTGAACGCGAAAACTTCGTTTTTCCTACGTTAAGCTTTGTTCTCACCGGAACTTTCCTCATAATTTGTATAATATATAATAAATAAAACAAAATTAAGGTAAGAAAAGTCGATCGAACCACTACCGAAATTCGTATGGTAGAATTTGAACGTAGTCGAGATATTATCTCTTTCCTTAATTCTGAAAATGTCCCGTAGTGTGACGGTTATCGGCGTTCCGAATCCCAGGATAAAACCGTCATCGCTTCTGATTTGCACAACCCAAAAGAAGAAGCCAACGAACGCTATTTTTGCGTGTACTCTTAGACACGAAGAAGAGGAGGTAAGAGGTTAAAAGAGACTGAAAACGAGTGGGAGAGAGCAGATGATAAGTTGTTGTTAAGTGTGTGAATTTGAGTGCAGCAGAGCCTCCTTTTATAGGTTGTTGAAGAGAATCTGTGGATTAAATGGTCCAATTCGCGTGGACTAAATGGCCCAATCCGTGTGTAATGAATAGGCTGATCTGGTACAAGTCAAAGACGTGTGGCATTAAATTTCTCAGATTACGGCCTATCCAACGAGACCGTCGAGCCGATCCAAACCGAACTGAACCGCGCGCGTGTGGTCTTCGAAGGCCCAAGTCCACCAGGATAACCTCTTCTGGCTCAATCACATCCATTACAATTCACTCCTAGTTTATATACTAGTGAGTTTTTCTCCTCCTAATCAATGTGGGATGCACATTAATTCTCAAAGTTCAACTAAGTTGCATTGAATGTAACTCTCTTATTTCTCATTCAAACGGAACTCGAATTAGACGTATGAGCATACTACGAAATAATGCTCGCAAAGACGAAACCAACGCTTTCATAATCTGATACCAACAATTCCTGGAAAATTCAGTTCCACCAATTCTATTTATTTACTTGTAAAACATAGTTTTTTATTAAACAATAGTAACGATATTAGTTTGACTTAGATGTGCAATCGGGTTCATAATTACATAAAATCTTATATATTAATATGAGTAAAGGGATAAGATTTGATAAATGTGGTCCTTTCAATCAGAATATCCTATTGAGAAACCCTCCAATATCTGAGAAGGATGCTAATGCTAATGACTCTAGTCGATCCTGGCTAATCTATCTAACTGCAATATAAGGAAAAAGTAACATTTTCACAAAAGATTGTTGACATCTCAACGCTACATTACTAATTTTTTAAAAATAAATCATGAATTAATCAAATGTTTTAATAAAAAACTTATTTTTTCATAACACTTCCTCCATGATCTCCTATAAATATGCAAATCAAGTCACTAATTTAAAAGCTTTTGTCATTTATAAATCATGTTTAAGAAGAGCATACAATAAGGAGCATACAATAAACTTTGGTCTTAATATAGAAATTTACGATTAAATGTTACCATTTTAGTGATTAGGTGTTGTCATTTTAGTGATTTGTTTTTGTAATGGGTTTATCCATTTACTTGTAGGGGTAGTTTCTTATTTAAGTATACTTATCCTACGTCCTAGGTTAGAAAAACGGATCATTGAACTCGAAAGTTCAATCTTTAGAGAGTATGATGTAGAATGATTATGTTAACATTATTATTTTGTTGGTAGCCTAATCATTATTTTATGCTTAGATAAGACTATCTAATTAAGGTTTGGTTGATTATTCGATATATTGGTGTATATTTTATATTAGAGGTTGATTATTCAATGTTTTCACGCTGTCTTAACATATATTTTACAACGAAAACATGTATTAACAACTTTTTATTATTTATCTTTCACAAATGTAACTATAACTTAATTATTATTTTAACAATATTTATATAAAAATTATAAGCATTTTATATATATTAATGTAGATTTATAATCATGAGTTCACGGGCCTACATTAGTTAACATTGAAACGTTTCGAAAATTTGCTAATAACGGCGATGAGTTGGGTAAATGACCTTTGTATAACGTTTTTATTAACAAATTAACCCCTTAGAAACTAACCCCCTATCACAAGTTTCTCTCCCAAGTTTCTGATTATTTTTATAATATTATATTTAGTGACACTTTCCGACTAATGACACTTAATTTTAATGACACTTTTATACTAATGACACATATTTTTAATGACATTTTTATACTAATGACAATTTTACACTAATGACACTTTAACGCTAATGACATTTTCAAATTAATGACACTTTTAAATTAACCCCACTTTCAAATTAATGGCACTCACAGACTTATGACACTTTCCTATTGTTTTCATATAAAACTTGTGGTCTAAATGACACTTTTATGTATCGAATAAAAAGTCTCATTACACTCACAAACTCACATGAAAAGTGTCATTATATTTATAAAATGTGTCATTATATTAATAGAAATTGTCATTATACTTCTATAACCAAATAAAAAGTGTCACTACATTTGTAAAACCACATTAAAAAGTGTCATTATACTCATAAATTCATATAAAAAATGTCATTCCACCAATAAATCAACATAAAAAGTGTCATTTCACCAATAAATCAACATAAAAAGTATCATTCCACCGAAAAAACAACATAGTTATCATACTATTCTTAAATTCTGAGTGAAGTATCAATTCTATCATCAAATGACTTGTTAACTCATGACTCCAACTCATTCGTGGCATTAGATTTTCCTGGTCGAAGCTTTGTTGACTCGTGCCTGTCTTGACACACCACCATCGACCCTTGCATTTGTTTCTGCATTCATAATAAGGCTTAAATACATGAGAAATATGTCATATGTTTCACTAGAGAATACATTAGGAGAAGATTGATTAAAATATCAACTCTAGCCGCAGAAAAAGCCAAATCTAATAACGTGACTATCGTTTGCAGTGTTGAGCCACAATTCATTTGTTGAATACAAAAGGCTCGGATTAGAAGATAAGCCAACCAGGTATGCATTGAGCGTTCAATAAAAACAAAGTTTTTGCAGTTCTAAAGAAAATTGGTGCACAAATTTGAGACGAATTAACAGAATCCAACAAAAAAGTCGAGACTTCCAAAATGAGAAGCAAAAATTGGTAAACAAACCAGGGAAGAGAACATGAGATCAGGACAGTAATTTTACTATGACCTACGGTTACAAGATATACTGACAAATGCTTATTAATCAGTGTAGTTACACATAGTTAGGCCACCTTGATTCAAAAGCCCCATAAATGAACAATCACATAGTAGGAGAAAATCTGAAGGGAAGTGACAAGGAACATTACTGATATCATACGAGCATCATACAAAAACCTAATGTTAAGTAAGAGGAATATTAGACCTGCTGATATTAGGGTAAGTGTATACACGTCGGGGGATGTGCGCAAACGATCCAGCAGGAACATTGATTGTTGTCGGCATGTGTTTTCTTTGAAGCATTTTATCGAACACATGGTGTGCGAATTTCAAAAAGCTTGCTGAAACACCTCATTGTTCAAATCATCAACTTCAAACGTCGTTTTACTGTGTGAATCCTCCAATTTTCGGAGACGATCTGTTTTCGATCTTTGGAGCTCGATCTTCTCTGATTTCACCTAAACATGCAGGTGCGATCTCGATCTCCTGCACATCTGGTTTTGTTTGATCTGATAGCTTTGATCGGTGAAAGGTTGATTTCCGCCCTCTTTGTCTTCAGGCTCACACTTGATGTTGAGGGAGATGAAATGAGGTGGGACGTGACGAGACGACGAGGAATTGGATTCCATGCCATGGGAGTCGGGACCAAGGGAGATTTGGAAGGGTTATTTACCTAACTCATCGACATAAGTTTTTAGGTATATGTTAGGGCTACAAATAACTAATGGAAACTAAAGAAAAAGAGTTATTCTGTTTTCTCTCTCTCCGGGATAGGGCGATTTTGACGTGAGAAGCAAGATTCCAACAACCTCGCTGATCTTCACGTTAATGGTGTTACTCGGATTATGACTCGGAAGCAAGCGCGACCCAGCTCATTGAGCAAATCTGGAAAATTGGGAGTTGTTCTTGAGGATCTCGAAGAGGAATTCCCAGAACTTGTCGCGAGCAAACCTAATGCTCAGCAGAGGAAATCCAGTGGAGCTGGTTCTAATGGTGTGAGTTCTAGTGGATCAAAGGATGACTCATGGTTGAAGAAAGGTGAATGTGGCCACAATCATGGTTGCGAGAAAGATCTGGATCCAATGGAGCAATCTGTAATGAACACATTCTCTGGTAAAGTCACTTCTGACCTTGGCCGAATTAAAGGGGTGAGTCTTGAACATTTACCTACTGCTGATAAAGGTTTGTATAAATTTTCTCTGGAAGAGGTGAGATCTGAATCAGATTGTTGGAAATCAACATTGATTGGAGGAGTTCTTGGCAAGAACTTGAACCTGACTGAGATGCAACTATTTGTCAAGAATAATTGGGGGTTTTAACTCCATGAGATCCAGTTGAAGGATAATGGTATCTGGATCCTTAGGTTTGAGAAGCAAGAACAGATAGACTGGGGGGCTAGATCAGGGGTCATGGCTGATTAATGGATCTAAGCCATTTGTTCTTAAGGAATGGCACTCAGGAATGACACTCAGGAATGACCATGTCTTGGTCAAGCTTTGTACAGGTACCTGTATGGGTGCAATTGAAGGATCTTGATCCCATCTTTTATTCACACCATATGTTGAGTGTCAGAGGAGTTCAGTAATACTGCAAGGTCCTGATGGTACAATATACAGTCAAAAGGTGTGGTATGAATGGATACCATGGCATTGCACTTTGTGTAATGTATTTGGCCATGGTAATGATAATTGTGGAAAGAATAGGAAGCAAAAGCCAAAGACTCAACATAAGGAGAGCAATGTTGAGAAGGCCTCAGATTCCCAGAATATCAGAGATGAAGTTGCTAATGCCAGTATAAGGACAACCTCTATCTCAGTTGGTGATATTCACCAGTCTCAATCTGCATGGATGAGTGATAGGAATGGCCAGAAAGCTAGTCATCCCCCCACCAACAATACATCAGATAATACCACCAATGGGAATGCCAATGTGAAGGCTATTAAACAAAATCTAACTCAACAACAAGGGCCTAAGAATGCAATTCCTCTCAGTAATAGATTTGCTGGTCTTGCTATAAGGATGGTAGCAGCTCTAATGGGACTCCTCATGTCTGAAATCATTGTAGGAGCATGGAACACTAGGGGATGTAGTACATTCCCTAGGGCTAGAGTGGTTAGAGATTTTGTAAAGAGGAATAAGTTGAGTATTGTGGGCTTGCTAGAGACAAAAATACCTATTGAAAGGGAGAATGATATTGCTCTCTGTTTGATGAACAATTGGAGGTTTGTTACTAATAGTACCATGACTAGTAAAGGGAGGATTTGGATTACTTGGGATCCATCAATTCTAAATGTGATTGTTATTGAGAATCACAGACAATGGATACACTGTGGGATTATGAGTAGAGACAGAAGTATGAAATTTCAGGCCACCTTTGTATATGCTTCCAATGCTCTAAGTGGAAGGCTTGTCCTTTGGCAAGAATTGGAAGCTTTTGCCCACAGTGTTACTGGTCCATGGGTAATTCTAGGTGACTTTAATTGCCTAATGGATCCTTCATAAAAGTTATCACTCAGAAGAAGGAGTAGTGGTGACTCTATGGAACTTCCTGATGTCATGAGTAGACTTGAATTGATTGATCATGCTTATTCTGGTGCCAAGTATACTTGGAGTAACCAGCAAGAGGGTGGAGATAGGGTGGCTTGCAAACTTGACAAAGTAATGATTTCTAAGGACTGGGATTCACACTTTCCCTCATCCACTGTCTTTTTTGGGGATCCCAGCCTTTCTGACCATTCTCTAGGGATCCTCCACCTCAATCCTACACTGGGGAGAAAGAAATTGCCATTTAAATTCAAGAATTTCTGGATTGAGGAAGATGACTACACTTCTCTTGTCACGGGGATATGGCAAACTGAAATACAAGGAACTACTCAGTGTGTAGTGGCAGAGAAATTGAGAAGAGTCAAAGTGGGACTCAAAAATTGGCAGATTCAGAAAGCTTGAAATCATGGTGGATGAGTGTGTGGAGAAACTGAAAAGGCCAATGATGTTCTCCAGCTAGATTTTCTGAATCTGAGAAAGCAACAAGATGTTTCTGAGGCTAAAAATGAGATGGAACTAAGGATGATTCAATTGCATAGTTTCATTGCTCAAAGAGCTAAGATTGACCGGATCAAACTGAGTGAGGAAAAGTCTGCTATGTTCTATAATGGAATCAAAACTAGAAAGGCAGGATGTACCATCTATGCTCTGAAGGATGACATGGGTAGAGATCTTAGTTCACAAGATGAGATCATTAACAAAATCATCCAGTTCTATATTAAGCTCTTTGGCTCCTTGCAAACTACTTCTATGATTGACACAAGTAAGTTTGATGGTAACAGTATAAGCTCTAATGAGTATATCAGTCTGTGTGCTCTGCCTAGTAAGGATATGATTAAGAAGGCAGTCTTTGGCATTGGGAATCTGAAGTCACCTGGGCAGATGGGTTTGGTAGTCTATTCTTCAAGAATGGTTGAACTTGGTTAAGTGTTGATGTTGAGAAAGCAGTGCTTGAATTTTTTTCCAAGGGGAAAATTCTTAGACAAACCAATGCCACTTTTGTGAGCATCATACCTAAGGTTGATCAACCTTTTAGCATTAGAGAATTCAGGCCTATCTCTTGCTGCAATACAATGCTAAAAATCATATCAAAAATCTTAGTCATGAGGATTAGCCCTTTTCTTGATGGTATTGTATCAGTCAACCATGGAGCTTTTATTCCAGAGAGGTCTATTGTTCATAATTTGGCAGTGGCACAAGAACTGGTAAGAGGATATGATAGCAACAAAATATCCCCTAGATGTCTTATTCAGATAGACCTACAAAAGGCATATGATTGTGTATCTAGGAGTTTTCTAGCTCAGTCACTGAGACATTTATTATTCCCATAGATAATGATTTAATGGATTATTGAGTGTGTCACCACTCCATATTACTCAATACTTATTAATGGTGAGCCTAAAGGGTTCTTTGAAAGGAAGAGGGGATTATGACAGGGAGATCCTCTTTCACCCTTTCTCTTTGTGATTGTAATGGAAATGTTGGCCAGGAAACTTAGTTTTATGAGTAAACAAAAGGGCTTTGGTTTCCATCCTAAGTGCAAGCAGATAAGACTCACTAACATTGCCTTTGTTGATGATCTACTCATCTTCTGCAAGCCTAATAATGCCTCACTGAGATTGATTAGGAAATGCCTGGAGGAGTTTGCCTTTGAATCAGGTTTGGTAGCTAATCCTTCTAAGACCAAAGTATATTTTGGTGGGCTCAGTGTTGAAAGGAAGCAGGAATGCTTGGAGATTCTGGGCTATTCTCAAGGTTTCTTTCCTTTTAAATACCTTGGCATTCCCCTTCATGATAGGAAATTGAAATTGTGTGATTATGAGCCACTGATTAATAGGTTGAAAGCTGCCTTAAACAGTAGGAATGCTAGACACATCTCCTATGTTGGAAGGGACCAACTGGTTAAAGCTGTTTTGGAAGGTGTGCTTACTTTTTGGATGCAATCTCTTATGATCCCTAAGAGAGTAATCAAGAAGATTGAAAGTTTGTGTAGGGCTTACCTATGGTCTGGTGCTATTGAAGGAAAGAAATCCTTAGTTGCTTAGAAGCTAGTATGTAGGCCTAAGGAAGAAGGGGGTCTTGATTTCAAGGAACTTCTTTCTTGGAACAAAAGTCTACTCAACAAGTTGTTGTATGAGCTGCATTGTGGGAATAACAACTTATGGATTTGTTGGGCTAAGCAGAATCTTATTAGGAGGAATGATCTCTGGACTGTGGAAGCTAATGCAACTAATTCATGGCTTTGGAGAAGTTTGCTCAGAGTTAGAGATGACATTATGTTGCAGCCTGGAATTCAGCAATTTAGCTCACTGGACATTATTTCAACTTCAGGAAAACTTAACAGCTTAAGCCTTTACCATAATATCAGAGAGCATCACCAAACTATGCCTTGGTGTTCAATTGTATAGCAAGGGGTTCAAGCTAAGAAATGGAGCTTTATGAGCTGGCTTGCCACTCTCCAAAGACTCCCTACTGCCTATAAACTTCATAAATGGGGTTTAATCTCTAGTCCAACCGCTCCTTGTGTGGTAAAGAGGATGAAACTGAAGCTCATCTCTGGTTTGAATGTGAAGTTACTGCCCAGATTTTTGATATAGTATTGCAGTGGCAGGTGATCACTGTGAAAAAAGCTTTTCTGGCTTGCTGGTCGGATTGGTTCATGATGTGTGGGAAGAGAGCCAATAATGTCTACCTAAGCAAACTTATGGCTATGGAATGCACAGTATAACTACACCTAGAGGAAGAGGAATGATGTGATTTTTCAGGGAGGTAGTGTTGATATTCAGCAATGTGCAACTGAGATCATTAATGCTTGCAAAATCATAATCCTTCACAAACTCAAGATTTCAGGGAGAAGGGGCAATGCTATGAGAAGAAGACTTAAACTTTGATGTTTTGTCTTTATGATTCTGATGTATAGTTTATAGAGCTTTACTTGTAAGACGCTTGAGATGAATTTCTGTAAAGTTTGGAACCATGGTTATTAAATTCGCGAGTTGACTCGTAGAACCGGACGAGTTTACGAGTCAAAGTATGGGTAACGAGTTAACTCGGGAGTAAAATTTGGTGGGCATCAGACTCGTATCAAACTCGGTCAGACTCGTAGATTCGTACGAATCTAACAAACTCGTACGAGTCTGTTGCAACAACGTTTCCAGTCACTTTTTGATGAATTGTGGCTAATTGGCCCAAATTAAAAAAGGCCCACTGCTTCTTGTCATGCACATCGTTTCCCATGGTCCAATCCTTCATTCCAATTTTCAAACTCACAAACTAAATCACTCAAACAAATGTTTCCATAGCCCACTATCCTCTAGTAACGTTGGATTTTATCTTAATATAAGTTAGGTTATCACTTACCAAAGCTATCTTAAGTGGTGGAAAATTCTACAAAGTTTTGTCTTAGATGTTTAGGATTAGCAATAATTTATAAATTTTATTATTGTTTATTAAAATTTATAGGTTATTAATTATGTTTATACTATTTATATTATTTTATTATTTTAATAGATTCTTACGAATCTACGAGTCGAGTCTAAGGACCCACGTCGAGTTACTAGTAGATTCTCGAGTTTAATAACCTTGTTTGGAACATTATTCCTATATCAATACTAGACTCGGGACCCCGCGCAGTCTAAGGACCCACGTCGAGTCACTAGTAGATTCTCGACTTTAATAACCTTGTTTGGAACATTATTCCTATATCAATACTAGACTCGGGACCCAGCGCGAAGCGTGGGGCAATTACGGATTTCGTATGCTGTATAATATTCTTAAATGTGTCCGAAAATTAGATTGAGGCTAATCATATTCACAATCTTCTAATATTTCAATGTAAGCTCAACAAAGTTAGATTTATAAACGTAATCAATTAAGAAAATGGCAGAACACGTAATGACTTCTTTTGGAGGAAGAAGAGAAGTCATTGGTAATCCACAATAGAAGGATTAGTCATTTTAGAAATCAACTACATCTACATAAAAAAAATTTCAACATAGTTTTACGAATATATGGGTCAAATTTTATACTAATAAGAAGGTAAGCAGGTAATCTGACTCCGAAAGACAGGAAACTTCTAGGGCAAAGTTGACGTCTAGGTGACAGGTCTACGACTTCTATATAACATACCTGAAAAAGAATTCTTAAATAAATAATATTACTGCCGCATTAATGACCAAGGTATTGACAACATGGATATGATATATTAAGTATAATTTTGATCTCGAATAACGAACAACATGTGGATAAGAATTCATTGACCATAATATAGTAATCCATAAATAAAGGCAATGGCTATATGCACGCGAATCGAGACGTATATGCACGAGATTCTGTGCGCGCAACTTATGCGCACGCATCTGTGCGCATTTCTTATGCGCATACGTGTTTTACGGGGTATTACGGGTACTTTTCGTAAATTTTCAGAGTCTGTAACAACTTGTGCGCCTAACTACTGCGCACAGGTTGAGAATCTGTGCGCCCTGTTTCTGTGCACTACTCTAACATAGTAGCCGTTGAAATCTTTGAAAAAAGTAGCCATTAAATGTAAAAGGGTGCACTTAGGTTCTGCGCACAGGTGCTTAAGGGTTTGGGTTTGTGCGCGGATGGTTAGCGTACGGGTCTTTACAGTTTAGGATCCATCCATTTGGACCACAACGGTCATAAATGTGCCTATATAAAGCCACAATCTCTTCGTTTCCAACAAATTCATTCAAAACCTCTTCGTTTTCCAACAAATTCATTCAAAATGTCTCGTCGTAATCAAAACTCTCGTATGTTAGAGTTGATTAATCAAAGTTGTGAAGATAGTGATGAAGAACACGATTGGGATAGCGGATCACAAGAAGAGGAAGATGACCCGAACGACGACGAATGGTTGGATGGTTTCTTAGAAGACGAAGAGTTCGGCGACTGGGATCCGAGTGGTGAATTTGTGGTTAGTATAATATGTTATAATTTGAAACATATGGTAGCGTAATTAGTTTCAAATTAGTTTCATATGCTAGCATAATTAGTTTCATATGCTAGCCTAATTAGTTTCATATGATAGCCTAATTAGTTTCATATGATATCCTAATTAGTTTAAAGTAATGATTCGTATTTTGCCTTGTTATTTTGGTAGTAGTGTAATTGTCGCTCTACAATTACGTATAGGGGAAAGATTATTCGGATTATTTTAGAACCGCACAATATTGGGATACTCCGCAAGAATTGTATGAGTGGGCGAGAGATAGAGGAAAGGAGTTAGTGATAGCTTTGGTAACGCGTAATTCAAGTCCGTACCAAATAAGTATTGTGTGCGATAGATTTGGAAAACCAAGATCTGGGAGGCCAAAGGTGAACAAAGAGAATCCAGAGTTGGATGTTCCTAGGCTTAGAAAGTCGAAGTCGAAGAAGTGTGAGTGTAGATTTCAGCTACTGGCAGTGCGAAAGAAAAACATTCCCGGGGTCGCAGGAGAAAAATGGATTTTAGGTGTGATAGAAGGTCGGCATAACCATGTGCTACTTGCTAGTTTTCATGGGAATGCATTCATGGGTCGAATGACGGAGGAGCAAGAGCTTTGTGCTAGGCGGTGGGGAGATGGAACTGGACGCAAGACGCCAAAAGAAATTATCTCTAAATTGAGGGAGAAGTACCCTGGTAATGTTACTTCAAGGAGACAAGTTGCAAACTTTTTGCAGAAGGTGAATTACGAAGATCGCGGAGAGCTAAACGTGACACAGTGGTCGCTTAAGTTTTTGCGAGACCACGACTACGTAGTTCACCCACATAGAGACACGACAAACGGAGAGGTTGCAATATTATTCTTTGCTAACCAAGAGTCGTTGCGTTTGTTGAAGAAGTACCCGTACGTGGTAATTATCGATGCGACGTACAAGACAAACAAGTAAGTCTCTACAATACCTTGGTCGATATTTAGTTCGGATAATGATATATGTTCTGTATTGATATATGTTAATGTTTCAATAGATATGAAATGCCACTCGTAGAGATCGTTGGATTCACCAGTACACACAAGACGTTCAACATCGCGTATGCATTCACTAAAGCGGAAAGGATTTATCATTACACATGGATAATGATTCAATTGAAGTCATTATTCATAGATTTGGGAGTGATGCCAACGACTATAATGACAGATTGCGAAGACGCGCTGATAAAAGGGATAAAGACTGTTTTCGGGAGCGAAGTTCAACATCTGTTGTGTTGGGTGCATATCAAACACAACATTGAGGCACATGCTTCGACCATCCTAAAGAGACAAATTAAAGTGGAAGCCTTTGCAGGACAATGTTGGGGACTATTTTGCTCAGCTACTGAAGAGACCTATGAACTGCGGCTCGAACAGTTGAAGAGATCTTGGAAGAGCGGCCTTGTGGGATACGTCGAGAGAACATGGCTTAATCCTCACAAGACAAGTATAGTGAGGGCTTGGACAGATCATAAGCTTCATGATGCGGGGATAAGCCGCAGTTGCCGACCTAGACACCAAACTCGAATAGGAACTCGAACAGAGAAGAAAGGCGGAATTAGAATGAGATGAAAGAAGGATAATTCGAATGATAGGCCAATTGGAACCAAATCAAACAACGATAAAACCCTTGAACTTAAGAACAAGAACCATACCGAATGATGAAGAAACCCCAACGGATGATTACAACCAAACACAATGACTTTGGTGGGTCAAGGCACCTGGAGGTTGCTCTATGGAGTCCCGATAGCACCAACCTTATGGAGGAGATTGACACACACAAGCACAACTAGGGCCAACTGAACGACAATGCACACGGGTCACTCTTCTCACAAAAGCTCTCTCTTTTGGGAGGAAAAACGATAAACGCTGTATTCAATATCAAAGTCTGGGGGGGGGCAAAACAATAACTAAGGCAGCCTTATATAGGGTTCATAAGGATGCCGACTAAAGAAATAAACAATAAAAGTAAATCCTAAAATAATAATCCGAAAACAAATAATATCCGAAAATAATGTTTCTGAGACACTTCGCCGAGGTCCTGGCCGCGGGTGCGGTTATAGAGCCGCGGGCGCGGTTCTTGCCTCCTGGCCGCGGGTGCGGTTATGGAGCCGCGGGCGCGGTTCTTGCCTCCTGGCCGCGGACGCTGTTATGGAGCCGCGGGCGCGGTTTCCAGTCGCGGTTCTTCGCTGTCGTCCTCTGCTCGTTCTCGAACCTCGATCATTAGAACAGTCTTCAATGGTGGTTCTTCGTCTGTATTCAACTCCTTGGAACTGAAGAACGCTACTAACTTGTCTAGCTCTTGTTGGACTTCCTTAGCTCTCGAGCGCGTCAATGCACCTTTAAATTCAGGGACCGGAGGTGTCGGTTGTTGTCCAGATGATCCTTCATCATCCTCCCCTTCTTGAAAAGGATTCGACCTCGAATCATCCAGCTCCTCTTCTTCTTCACCCTCGAATAAAGTCAGATCTTGCACATTGAAGGTAGCACTCACTTGATAGTCGCCGGGAAGTTCTAAGACATAAGCATTATCTCCAATCCTCCTAAGTACCTTGAATGGTCCATCGCCTCTTGGGGACAGCTTTGAGTGGCGTTTGCTGGGGAAACGCTCTCTCCTAAAGTGGACCCACACGAGGTCTCCCTCCTTGAAGATGACCTTCTTCCTATTCCTGTTTGCCTTGCTAGCATTTGTAGCAGCTACTTCTAGCAATTTAGCTCTTGCCCTCTCATGAATTTCCTTGATGTGATCAACCTGTTTTCCTGCATTGAAATCCACTCGCTCCTTCGTAGGTAACGGCATAAGATCAAAAGGGGTTAGTGGATTCAAACCATACACACATTCAAAGGGGCTCATCGAGGTTGAGGAATGGATGGCCCTATTGTAGGCAAACTCAACATGGGGTAAGGCTTCTTCCCAAGCTTTCAAATTCTTCTTAAGAATGGCTCTCAAAAGGGTTCCTAAGGTCCTATTGGTTACTTCAGTTTGACCATCAGTTTGAGGATGACTAGATGTAGAGAATAGAAGTTTAGTCCCTAGTTTTCCCCAAAGAGTTTTCCAAAAGTAACTTAGAAACTTCACATCCCTATCACTCACAATAGTCTTTGGTACTCCATGTAACCTAACAACTCCGGTAAAGAACAAGTCAGCCACATGATGAGCATCATCAGTCTTGTTGCAAGCAATAAAATGAGCCATTTTAGAAAATCTATCAACAACCACAAAAATAGAATCTCTCCCCTTCTTAGTCCTAGGCAACCCTACAATAAAATCCATACTAATGTCTACCCAGGGGGTCGTAGGAATAGGCAAAGGAGTATACAATCCATGTGGTTTAACTCTAGACTTAGCCTTAAGACACTCCAAACATCTTTTCAAACAATGCTCAACATCCCTAAGCATATGAGGCCAATAAAAATGAGTATGCAACATATGATATGTCTTGTCTCTACCAAAGTGTCCCATTAATCCACCCTTATGGGCTTCTTCAACAAGCAATAATCTCAAAGAACACTTAGGTATGCACACTTTACTAGCCTTAAACAAGAAACCATCAAACAAGTAAAACTTATCCAAAGTCCCTTTATCTAAACATTGCTTATAAATAGCACCAAAATCAGCATCATTACGATATAACTCCTTGATGTAAACAAAGCCTAACACCTTAGAGTCAAGTTGAACAATTAAAGCATGCCTCCTAGATAGTGCATCAGCAACAACATTGTCCTTTCCCTTCTTGTATTTGATAATATAAGGGAAAGTCTCAATAAATTCCATCCACCTACCATGCCTCCTATCAAGTTTGTCTTGGCTCCTAAAATGTTTCAAAGATTCATGATCGGTATGCAAAACAAACTCTCTAGGCCATAGGTAGTGTTGCCAAGTCTTAAGTACTCTATATAACGCATACAGTTCCTTATCATAAGTAGAGTAATTTAGACTTGCACCTTTCAACTTTTCAGAAAAGAATGCAATAGGCTTACCTTCTTGCATGAGGACTCCTCCAATGCCAACTCCGGAAGCATCGCATTCCACTTCGAACGGTCTAGTGAAGTCGGGAAGCACAAGCAAAGGTGCCTCGGTCAATCTGCGTTTTAGCTCCTCAAACGCCCTTTCTTGAGCCTCCTTCCAAACAAACGCTGAATGCTTCTTAGTTACCTCAGTCAGCGGTGCAGCAATGGTGCTGAAATCCTTCACAAAGCGCCGATAGAAGCTTGCTAACCCGTGGAAACTGCGTACCTGGCTGCTGGTCATGGGTGTCGGCCATTCCTGAATGGCTTTGATCTTCTCCTCGTCCACCTGTAATCCCTGGGAACTCACTACAAAACCGAGAAATATAACTCTATCAGTGCAAAAATCACACTTCTTCAAATTAGCATATAGTCGTTGTAGACTAAGAGTAACGAGTACTTCCCTGAGATGTTGCTCATGCTCCTCTAGGGACCTGCTGTAAACCAGAATGTCATCGAAATAAACTACAACAAACTTCCCTATAAACTTCCTCAAGACATGGTTCATAAGCCTCATAAAGGTAGAGGGGGCATTAGTAAGTCCAAATGGCATAACAAGCCACTCGTAGAGGCCAAATTTGGTCTTGAAGGCGGTCTTCCACTCATCGCCTTCTCTCATTCGGATTTGATGGTAGCCACTTCTCAGATCAATCTTGGTGAAGTTTGTGGCACCGTGAAGCTCATCCAACATGTCATCCAGCCTGGGTATAGGATGACGATACTTGACAGTTATGTTGTTGATAGCTCGGCAATCAACACACATCCGCCAAGAATTGTCTTTCTTAGGCACAAGTAAGACCGGAACTGCACAAGGACTAAGACTCTCTCGAACATACCCTTTATCTACAAGCTCCTGCACCTGCTTCTGAATCTCTTGACACTCCTGAGGGTTCATTCTGTAAGCTGGCCGGTTAGGTAATGACGCTCCTGGAATAAGATCAATTTGATGCTCAATGCCCCTAAAGGGCGGTAAGCCCGGTGGAATCTCATCCGGAAACACCTCAGCAAACTCATCAAGAATAGCTTGAATGCTAAGGGGTAGATCAAGTCGAGAATCGGTACCTGTCAGCACAAATTTCTTGCAAAGCATCATTAAGGTAGTATCGAAGGGTAAGTACTCACCTTCCAGCTCGGCTTTGGACGACAATAGGGCTCGATTCGTTACTGCAGGAACCAGTGCGCCAGAAGGGTGACCCGCGGGCGCGGCTGTATCACCGCGGGCGCGGTTTGGCGAATGAGCCGCGGGTGCGGCCTCTGGGCCGCGGGTGCGGTTCTTGTGCCGCTCCTTCTGTCGCGATCTATCGTGAGCCGCGGGTGCGGCATCTGAACCGCGGGTGCGGTTTTTGGTCGCTGCTGTTGTTCCTTCGTTTCTGTCAGAAACCTTTTCCTTGCCTTTGCTCCTTTCGTAAGCTTCTGCTATCTGCGCTGGAGTCATGGGTTTAAGAGTAATAGGCTTACCATTAAAGATGAATGTATGACGGTTAGTATGACCATCATGAGTAACCCTTCGATCGTATTGCCATGGTCTTCCTAACAATATATGACAAGCTTGCATAGGAACTACATCACATAAAACCGTATCCGTATATTTTCCTAAGGTGAATGTTACTTCAGCTTGTTTTAGAACTTTTAATTCTCCACATTCATTCATCCAATGCAATTTATAAGGTCTAGGGTGGAAAATAGTAGTAAACTGCAATTTAGTGATCAATTCAGTGCTAACAATATTGCAACAACTTCCACCATCGATAATCATATTACAGACCTTTCCTTGAACTAAACACCTAGTGTGAAATAAATTTTCTCTTTGATTATCTTCACAAGGGGCGGGTTGTACATGTAAATTTCTTTTACAAATCAAAGAATCACCATGCTCATAACCAATTTCATCACTAAGATCATCCTCATCATGCATATCACCTAGGTTCTCTTCTTTTTCACTTTCACTTTCAAGTTCTCCTAGTTGATTAACAATTAATACTCTAGAATTAGGACAATCTTTCATCATATGACCCTTTCCTCTACATTTAAAACATTCAATATCCCTAGCTCTAGAAGTAGGGTTAGAAGTACTCCCTCGGGGTGGATTAGAAGGGCCAAGTGTTGCCTTGGAGGGCACTTGAGTAGTGGCGGGCGGATTCCTTCGAGAGCCACTGTCTTCCTTGTTAGGGGCATCTCGGGCTGAAGGATAGGAGTTCCTTCCTTGCTGATTTTTCCAGCCACCTGCGTTTTTGCTCCCTTGGCTCCTAATTTTGGTCTTTCTTTCCACCTTGATAGCCAAATGTAGCAACCCAGTCATTGAGTTGTAAGGGAACATCTCAATTTCACTAGACACATATGGGTGAAGGATACGAAGATATCTAGCCATGGTTGTCTCCTCATCCTCCACCAAATTAGCTCGAACCATCGCTATTTGCATAGCATTGTAAGTCTCTTCGACTCCCATTGATCCTTGCTTCAAATTCTCGAGCCGCTGAATAAGTTCCCTAGTGTAATGTCGGGGAATAAATCGAGCTCTCATCATCCTCTTCATAAGTTCCCAAGTAGTGACAGGATAATCTCCATTGGCAACTCTTCCTCTGATCAAGCTATCCCACCAAACTAACGCGTAGCCACTAAACTCCAAAGATGCCAGCTGCACCTTTTTGGCTTCAGGAAAGTTGTGACAATTCCAGACTTGTTCAATCTTGGTCTCCCACTCCATATATACGTCTGGGTCACACTTTCCCTCAAAACTCGGGATCTTAACCTTTATCTTTCCCACTCCATCTTGCTCAGGCTCTCTTCGTCTTCCTTGGTAACCTCCTTGGGGACGGTGTGGTCGCCATCCCGCCTCATCTTCTTCTTCAGGCTCCTCTTCGTTATCATTATCACCTAGGTCCTGAAATGCATCATCAAAACGGTTAGCAGCATTGTATCTATTAAAGTGAGGTATAGGAGAGTTACGAAAGCGTCCTCTCCGGTCTTGTGGCAAATCGTCCCGGGGCGTAGGCCTGCGTCTGGGTTCCCGACCCATGCGGGCAGCCTCATAGGCTTCTTGCTGAGGAGGCAGGGGCCTCCGATTGTCGACTGGAGCATCATAGGAGGTCCCGATGTGCTCTCGAACCCTTGGGGACGGGGTGGATCGCTGCTGCCGCTCTATGGCGGTGGTAATGGCCGACGTCATCTCCCGAAACATGTTGGTCATAAATTCCGGGGTAAGGGCGCGGGTCTCCGGGGCTTCTTGCCTCCCTTGGGGAGAAACTGACCTGCTCATCACTAAAGAAAAGACTAACACAGAACAATATTAAGGTAAGTGTAAATGAAAAACAACTCGCTAGTGTTTACTCTCGTATGTTTTCCTCTGCACTCTCTCTCAATTGTCGTTGCAATCAGCTTTTCTTTGATGAATTGACTTGTATGGATCAACAACCCACTAAGTTAAAACTACCGAGCTCCTAGCAATATATGAATGATGGTAGAGATGGAGATGGCTAGCGTAGTGCGGGGTTTCGACTGTAAGGTTCTGACTCAAACAAGAGACTGACTCAATGAAAGAAAGAAAATAAGACTCGAAGGTGTTTTGCAAGAATCAGAATGCAAAAACAGAGATATGATTAAGCTTCGAATTTCAAGAAAAGCCAATAGGAAGCGTACCTTAACTTGTTCCGACTGATGTCGATTGAAGGATCGAAGACGGAGTCGGGAGGGTTAGGTAACAATTGAGGCTCGTATCTGAAGATTTTTCGAACTGTGGCTTTTGAGGCTAAGCCGCGGGTGCGGCTTGAATTCCGCGGGTGCGGTTTTTTTGAGGCTAAGCCGCGGGTGCGGCTAAGGTACCGCGGGCGCGGTTTCTGAGGCTAAGCCGCGGGTGCGGCTAAGGTACCGCGGGCGCGGTTTCTGGCGCGTCCTGTGGTTTCTCACTTCCGTTCGGGCTTGTTCAACCCGATTTCCTTTGAGTTCTTGAGATCCGATTTAAACAATATCGATGAAACTAGACTTGACTCAACAGAACGTAAAACAAACTACTAACTTTGAGACTTTTCGATTCTTCTTTTTTTTTGTATTTTTTTTGTATTCTTTTTTTTTTTGATTTTTTTTTTGTCTCAACTAAACAAAACGAAATTACAGACTTGATGTGAGATATTAATCTCAGCAAAATTGAAAATAAATAAAAATAACAACTAACTTGATTTCCCTTGTAGAAAGATAAGATTCCCTTGTAGAAAGATAAGATTTCCTTCTTTGAAGATCTTGTTTGGGCTTCAAGGAAAGAAATTCCAGCAATTCTTTTGGGTTTCCGGTGGCTGCGTTTTGGTAGGGATGGATAGATTTTGAGATGGATGAAGGGCTGAATGGATTTTGGGAACAAGGGTGCTCCAAACTCCAATCTTTCGATCTCCACCAACACTAATCGGTCCAAGCTTCTTGCACACAACCTGTAATGACTCAACAAGAAATATCAAAGCAATGGAAGACTCAAAATCAATTTCTGAAAGAAACTGACAAACAAGAAAATAAAAGCTGACTCTTTTTGTGATTTTCTGGATAAGGGGTCTCTTGATGTTCTTGTGAAGACGAATGGTGTCAACACAGCTCTGATACCAATTTGATGCGGGGATAAGCCGCAGTTGCCGACCTAGACACCAAACTCGAATAGGAACTCGAACAGAGAAGAAAGGCGGAATTAGAATGAGATGAAAGAAGGATAATTCGAATGATAGGCCAATTGGAACCAAATCAAACAACGATAAAACCCTTGAACTTAAGAACAAGAACCATACCGAATGATGAAGAAACCCCAACGGATGATTACAACCAAACACAATGACTTTGGTGGGTCAAGGCACCTGGAGGTTGCTCTATGGAGTCCCGATAGCACCAACCTTATGGAGGAGATTGACACACACAAGCACAACTAGGGCCAACTGAACGACAATGCACACGGGGCACTCTTCTCATAAAAGCTCTCTCTTTTGGGAGGAAAAACGATAAACGCTGTATTCAATATCAAAGTCTGGGGGGGGGGCAAAACAATAACTAAGGCAGCCTTATATAGGGTTCATAAGGATGCCGACTAAAGAAATAAACAATAAAAGTAAATCCTAAAATAATAATCCGAAAACAAATAATATCCGAAAATAATGTTTCTGAGACACTTCGCCGAGGTCCTGGCCGCGGGTGCGGTTATAGAGCCGCGGGCGCGGTTCTTGCCTCCTGGCCGCGGGTGCGGTTATGGAGCCGCGGGCGCGGTTCTTGCCTCCTGGCCGCGGACGCTGTTATGGAGCCGCGGGCGCGGTTTCCAGCCGCGGTCGCGGTTCTTCGCTGTCGTCCTCTGCTCGTTCTCGAACCTCGATCATTAGAACAGTCTTCAATGGTGGTTCTTCGTCTGTATTCAACTCCTTGGAACTGAAGAACGCTACTAACTTGTCTAGCTCTTGTTGGACTTCCTTAGCTCTCGAGCGCGTCAATGCACCTTTAAATTCAGGGACCAGAGGTGTCGGTTGTTGTCCAGATGATCCTTCATCACTTCATTTCCTTACGAGGACTTCAAACAGGTAAATATTGATATTTTTTAGTTAAAGACGATTATATCATAACGGCGTACTTTCTGAACTTACCAACTTAACTGTTTTTTAGAGTTGAAGGGATGCACAAGGTTTTGAAAGATATTATTGGTTCCATGAGAGGGGGCTTTAACAGAGTGATCGTACGGATCCATCATTCAGTACTCCTTCAGATTGATTCAATTAGGGCGAGCATGAACATGTCTCTCTCCAAACGACCAACTGATTTTGATGATCCAAACATGCATCCGCTTGGAAGGGCTATTTTTTCCCGACTATTCTACAAAGTGTCATACAAGTGTTTTGATCATTTGTTGGCTACTTAAGAGATCATGTTGACGGGGAAATTTCCTGAACAATGCACCGACCATTGGGTGAGGAACTGTCTTGGGTTGCCGTGCGTCCATCAAATTGCACACGCTATCATTTCAAACACACCCCTGATTGAGGATGACATTCACCCGTTCTGGAGGGATTTGCATTGGGATGACACTCCTGAAACAGAAGACGACCCAAATCTGAAGGTCCGAATGAACATTATAGAGTTGCGACTCCATGAAATGTTCACCAAGTTGGAACTTGGAACCTTGAAGAAAAGCACGGCATACCAGCTAGGTGAGTTGTATCAGGACTTGGAGCATCCTGAACTAACTACCTTGAAAGAACCGACAAATGTGAGAAGAAAAGGCAGGCCAAAGGGTGCAAAGAACAAGGATAAGGAGGAGGTTGACAGTGAAAATGACAAGGAGGATGACATAAAACAAGAAGATATGGAGCAGTATGAGATGGAGGAGGCAAAGCAGAAATCAAAAGGAAAGAAGAGTACAGGAGCAAGACGATCAGGTCGTCCTAAAAAGGAGGAGGATGACAGTGAAAATGACAAGGAGGAATCGAGAGAGAAGAGTTATTTTGAGCACAAACAAGAAGAGCTGGAGAAGTATGAGAAGGAGGAGGCAAAGCAGAAATCAAAAGGAAAGAAGAAGGCAAACAATACAGGAGCAAAACGACCAGGTTGTCCTAGAGAGCAAACAACGACATCACTTCCCGTGGTCATTGAGGCCGAGGAGTTGCATTCTCAACCCATGCCCGACCTATCACAGCCTGAAGGATCAAACTACACTGACTTCGATCAGTGCCCTGAAGAACTTGGTGTTCCTCTCATTCATAGGGGGGTTGACTTCGACATTGACAATTTGGATGATTTTTGGCTTCCATACATCACAGATGTTAGACAGGTACGTTCTGACGGACATTGTGGTTATAGGTCGATGGCCTTACTTCTGGGAAGAAAAGAACAAGAGTACGGAAACATTCGGCATGAGCTAGTAACGGAGCTGCTTCAGAACCGAGAATTGTACGAGCCTATTCGTCGTCGTCTTCGTCCGGGTACTTGGGAGGATGTTATTCTCCAAGTTAACCATTGCAGAAGCCCTTGTTCAGAACTGTACTGGTTGCACTTTCCACTGATGGGCTTAGTGTTTGCCACCCTATACCAAGTTGGCCTCGTGTTATTGTGTTGGGATGCTCCGACCTTTGGCTTACCGCTAAGGTGTAGAACAGAAAACGCTGATCCTCCACGACAGATTTTCGGCATGGCACACGTAGGCAACCATGACCACTTCATACCGGTTAAGTAGACAATTGTACTTGATACTTGTGTAATCATAGTTTTTTGTTTAATATCTTAAGTCGATTGTGTTTATATAGGTGGCGTTGATGGTTGGTTCACCACTACCGCATACTCCCGGTTCGTGGAAGAAACACGTAGATCCAAACATTCAATGGTGGGAAGAAACATTTGGGGACAATTTGAGGATGTATCGAGAGTACCGCATTTCAAATGGTCGGGCACCAGATCCATTCATGTATAAAGGAGGGACCGAACCCGTTCACATATCTGACTGAGTGAGATTGTCATGTAATAATTAGAAGACGCATTGGAATTTCTTAGTTTGTAATGCCTTGGTTTTTAATGTTTCGTATTTGTTATTTTGGTAGTAGTGTAATTGTGCTTTATATAACAATGAATGGATCAGATTGCATTGGAATTTCTTAACACGTTCGAGAGACAAAGAAGCGACAATGAAAATACATAATGAAAGTACGTAATGAAAGTACACAACGAAAGTACACAATGCTCATAACATTAGATGTCTACGATTTAGGCGTCGTCGGCAGAAGAGGAAGAGGAGTCGGAAGCATAGACGATACTACAAACCATCAACCGCAATTCTTTTTCTTTAATCTTAAACCTTTCCATCAGGACCTTCACTCTATTGTCACTCTTCTTTTTCTTGATGATTAATTTCGTGATAGCACGTAAAGCAGTAGGGGTATGCTCTGGATCAATAAACCTGATTCCGAAGAAACAATTGCATGCATAATGCCTTCGTCCATACTGGTCAGGCATGTCTTCGTCATTGCTAACGTAAACATTACACATTTGGCGACACCTTTTTGTACCAGTACACATTATCTGTGGAGGGTCAGGCTTCACACGTCTTGGTGATGATGATGATGCCATATTCGTAGTTATGTTCTTCCAAATAAGTAAATAATAAAAAACTTTAGTTATAAACATGAAAGCATATACAAAAAACAAAGCATATACAAAAATGAACAAAAGAAAGAAAAATTTACCGATTAAGTAGGGAAACTTCGATTTTTGCTCTAGTTGAGATGGATGAACTGGTTGAGATGGATGAAGAAATCACCACCTTCAAACCGTTGCCTGTTAAGGTCAAGAATAGGCGGTTCGATACCCAAACAATGTCGGAATGCAATGAAACTTGTTTTTAATGCATATTATAGCTATTTAACCTTGTCGGTAACTTCGAGTCAAAAACTCAAGCTCTTCGAGTAACACCTCCTTTGTAAACCTTCACTAGTCTTTCATTCTTCGAAATAGTTGAGATATAAAGGGTCTAGTACATCGATGTTGATTATGTTTCAAAAAATTATACAAACTAGTGTTATTAGGCATATAAAGTGTGTATACGGTCTCCCCGTCACAAAAAGTTGATCGAAATTACGCGAAAACACCTTGGAGGCCTTATATGCGCATTAGATCTGCGCACATGATTCTTTGCGCATTTTGACCGTGATTCTTTGCGCATTAGATCTGCGCACGGTTGAAGACCGTTAAAATATGACCGTTGCGTGCGCATAACATCTGCGCATGAAACGGTCATATTTCAACAACAACAAACGAAGCTATAAAAGGGGGGTTGCACTCACCTCAATTCACCAATCTCACCATTTCTCTGTTAACCTCACCAATCTCACCATTTGTCTCTTAACACTCGCTATGTCGCACAGTTCATCATCAAGCAACGCTGCCCTTTTTTATTGTAAATGTGATCGACCAGCGGTAATGAGGAGTTCAGAATCTCGAAGAAACCTCGCTCGAAGGTTCTGGACATGCGCTGGTACTGGTGGTTACATTTGTGAATTCTGCGAGTGGATCGATCCACCACACCCTTGTTACTCCTTAGCTGCAATAAGAGATCTATTCTCGAAGATACGTACGTTGGAGGAGGAAAACGCCGATCATAAGGCGACCCTGGCTTCCAATCGTTAGTTAAGTGGTTGTTTTAATCGATAGTTCGTTGTTGTAATTGTTAGTTAAGTGGTTGTTGTAATCGTTAGTTAAGTCATTGTTGTAACAATAGTAAACAAGCATAGCACTAGACAAAGAGAAGTTGAGGAGGGACAACCTATAAAGATCCCCAACCGATATTGGTTTCGATGTTCAGATTTAGCAAAATGTACGAACTAATAAGAGTTTGGAAACTGGTTATTAGTTGGTACATATTGCCGACTCCGAACATCGAAACCAATCATCGGTTTGGGGATCTTGATAGGTTGGTCTTCCTCACCATCTCTTTGTGTAGTGTTGTTGTTGAAATTTGTATTTCGTTTTCAAATCAATATAGTTTTTCACGTCTTGTTGTTCAGATTTGTATTTGCATTATTGTTCGGAGTCGCTTTGAATATTCAAACAAGCAAAACATAAAATTTAAAACCATCACACAAGAAAAAGGCATACATAAAACATCAATCGTACATAAAACATCCATCAAACAAAAACAGAAGTCGAGCGTCTAATCCTGAGTCTCCTGAGTATAAGGCGGAGCATCTTCCCGAGGCACATCACCCTGAGTCATATCATCTTGGTGCGCATCCTCCTGAGTCGTATCATCCTGAGTGCCGCATCCACTCCCCTGGCCCCTCTCATGAACAGAATCTCGGAAAACAGGAGGTGGTGGTGGTGGCATCCGCGATGCACGTGGGGGAGATGGTGCCAAAGGTGCCTGAGGTGCCTCTAAGATTGCAAGCCAACCACGAATCACATCTTCAGTGGCCCAAGGTCGATCCGAGATAGGGGTGTCTAGAAAAGAGTGCATCATGGCTTGAAGGATCTGGCAACGCTGCAAACAAAACGTAAATTTAATCGTTAGTTAAGGTCTAAAGCTAAGTTTTGTACAAACTTTATAAAATTTTACATACCGCTAATGCATCGATAGGCACCGGGGTATATCCATAGCGAGGCGGGCTATCATGTCTCAGAGGATGGATCGACGACGGGATGTGAGAACTCGTCCAACCAATCCATATAGTCATCAGACATCTTCCATGCTGGCTCTGCAACCGGCCCATCCAGATCGATCAGAGGCCTCGGCTCTGCGTCCCATGCAAGAAGAAGCTCAGATGCATAAACGACGTCATACCTCATGCAACCCATGGGCCGATTAAATGACAACGGCTGAATGGGTGGGTCGGGAACGGGCTGAGCCCGCCCAAACTGCCGCATGACTCTCCTAGGGTTGTAGGCCTCATGAAATTTCCAGATGCTCAATACGCCCTCAAATCTCGTAGGAGAAACCTCTGGTGAGTTGAAGTCCAAATCTCTCCATGGCTGCCAGTTAACCTGAAACAGATAACAAGTCAAATTAGACACGTATTGCGGTAATGAAATAAAAAATATAAGAAATTAAATCCAAACCTGCTCATATCTCATGTTGTCGAGCATGCGACGGATGGCAACCAAACGCCCAGTATCCGAGCTAAGTGGTGTATACAATCCTACAGCAGCATCTCCATGGGCGAATGCAGGGTTCGTGACAAAGTGATCACGAAAATGAGGAAAGTATGCCCAGATCCAGCACTACATATAAACAATTACAGATTATTAGTAAAACTACGTGAATAGTTAAGAGTTATTCACCAAGACGTTAAAGACAAGATCTTACCCTCAGAAGAATCCCACATGAACCAATGGTTGCCGTCTCGACTCTAGATGCAGACCCTAAATTGCGATACACTAACGCAAGTATGCCGGCTCCCCATGCAATGTCCCCTGTACGATCATGGTTGAGAACAAGCGCCGCGTACTGGACCTTGACACCCTTTGTCGACCTGTCCACCAAGACAGTCGAGCCCAGAAGCAAAAGGAGATACAGAGTGGCAATGTGACTCTCATTCCTGACTGGCGCATCAAACAAAACTTCCAACCGAGCATTGAGGGCACCGAAATGAATGCCACCTGAGCTATAACATGCCTTCATGTCATCGGCCTCCTGACCCATAGCGTCCGCAAGCGCCGCATAGATCTGGTCATCTGTCATAGGTGAATTGCAGCTACGACCATGTATACGGACTCTGAGGATCTGCATCACGTCATGTAGGCAGATGGTCATCTCAGCAAATGACATGTGGAAAGTGTTGGTCCCTGGATGCCACCTCTCCACAAAAGAAGAAATCAATGCAGCATCGATCTGAGACTCTATGCCCACTCGGCGCAGCTCTGTCAGCCCAGAACGCTCAGCAAGCCTGAACCATGTACCCTCCTCAGCTGAAATATGATGCTCATAATCATGAACCTGTGCAGATTTGTACATCACCCTCAGGAGCTTCCTAGCCTAAATAAGTACAGAAAATAAATTGCGTCCGGTTAGTAAATATGAAACGTATAACTTATTATAAGCATTCAGATCAATGTTATTGAACATACCGGATCTAACGGAGCCGCATCAGCCTCGGCCTCATCCCCGTCCCCATCCTCTGGCTGAATATCTCCTACTCGTCGTCTCTGCCTGGGACGACGACCACCTGTAACTGGAGCCGCAACCTCCTCAACAACAACCTCCTCAACTGCAGCCCCCTCAGCGACTCCCTCAGCAGCAACACCCTCACCACCAACTCCCTCAGCACCCTCCTGGCCTCTCCCTCTCCCTCTCCCTCTCCCACCACCTCGGCCTCTGCCTACAGCACCCTCACCACCACCTCGGCCTCTGCCTCGGCCTACAGCTTCCCCCGCACGGGCACGCTTCCTAACCTGCATCGGGGGCACCAATGGTACATCGGGAGCAGGCCCTGGAAGAGGACCACACGACCATATCCATCTCGCTATATGCGTATCATAAGAACAAAGTAGGTGAGGCGCACGTGGACGACAAATGTCCTGCATCGAGTCCCCGAGCCAAGGAAAATAGGTCGCTACGTCATGGTCATCGTTGTCTAAATCTCCCGACACTGGCTCTGAAGATGCGACTGGCTCTGCAGATGCGACCGTAGGAGGAGAAGATGTCGACGTTTCTGCATCTGTCACTGCAGGTAAATCCTGCTCTGTATGCTCTGAACTGCGAGGTACAACATCCTGAAACAAAGGTGCGTCGTGGATATCATAGTCATCTGTGGTCACCTGCGCCTGTACTGGTGTGGGTTCGATAGGGTCGAACGCAGTAAGATATCGACCAGGATAATCTACGTCGTCATGGAAATCTCATGTCTGTCCATCTATCTCCATATGCGAACCATCTATCTCCTGCTGATGCAGCTGTGCCTCGTCGTACTCATTCTCTGGCTCACAACGCTCAGGTGATCCGGTGCCGAAAAATCGTTCGAGGGCCTCAAACTCTAATCGCACACCGGCTGCCACATCATGTCGACATGGAAGCCGTTCCGCTACTGGTGCGGGCATCGTGTTGCCCGTCTGATCCATGACGGCTTGTATAGTCTACATGTTTTTACATTTTTAGTATGACTAATTCATACTAAAATATTCGGAAATAATTTGCAACTTCGTAATCAAATTTGAGTCTTTATATCTACGAAAACTAAATTATTTAATAGGAATTGTTAGAAATTTAACAATTAAGTCATAACTAGTTATGACTGTTAAGTTTCTAATATTTAATTCATAATTACTAAAAAATAAACATCTCAACTAATACGAAATAATAATCACTACTATTACTAAAAAATTACAATTAATACGAATTCATAATAATTCGATTAATGCATAATAATCTGAAACTTAATCGTAATTAAAAAAATTTACGATTAATAAGAATTCTAATATTTAATTCATAAAAAAACTGAAATTTAATCGTAATTATGATAAATTACGATTAAATTACAATTAATACGAATTCTAATATTTAATTCATAAAAAACTGAAATTTAAACGTAATTATGAAAAATTACGATTAAATTACAATTAAGATACGAATTCTAATATTTAATTCATAAAAAACTTAAATTGCCTAAATTTAATCGTAATTATTACAAAAAAAAATTACGAATAAATTTCCAAAATTAAATACGATAAATATTTGAAAAAAGCGGTTTTTGAAATTTTATACCGAATAAAGCTCGTGTGGTGTCTCCGGATCCGTAGTCGTCGTCGCTGGAACCCGAGTCGCCAGAATGTTCGCCGGAATTGTCGCCGGAATAGTCGACGGAGGAGCATTTGCCGCTGTCAACGCCGCTCGAGTCGCATACCGCCGGCCGCCTCCATCCACCAACGCTTCATCGTCGGACAAGGTCGCCGGAGGTGGCTCCGTTGGGACGGAAGTCGCCGGAGGTGTTGGGATTGGGACGGAAGTGGTGTGGTCGGGACCGGAAGAATGAGGGGGTTCAGAATCCATTGACGGAATTGTGTTTAGACGAGGGAAACGCTCGAAAATGAAAAAAAGGTGGTCGGCGCCGTCGAAATAAAAAACGCAGAAAAGAAGAGAAAGAAGGAAGAAGAAGAAGTTGCGCAAGGGTTTAAAAGACCGTGTGCGCAGTTCTTCTGCGCACTAATTCTGTGCGCAAACGTTCAGCGCACACATTCGGGAATCCGAAACGTCGTGCGCTGAACTTTTGCGCATTATTTCTTCTGTGCGCTTTTGTCCTGCGCACACATTTGTCAGACATCGTCAGGATTTTCACATTTATCCCGAAAATACCCTTGTGCGCAAGAAAACTGCGCACCAACCTATGCGCATAACATCTGCGCACCAAATGGCGTGCATATAGAGAAAAAGTCGCGTGCATATAGGCGTTTCGTAAATAAATTGCCTATTAAAGTTGTAAGGATTCTCTTACCAAGGACATGAGTATTGATTCAACAGTCAAATAATATTCTGATTTTGCAAAATTAAACTCTGATTAATGTGTATTAGTAAAATAAAAACAGTACAATTTGCTATATGTGGCCTGCTTCGTGTATTTACTGTATATATGTACATATGTTATTCCATAATCTATTGAACTTTTTTTAACTCAATTTACTGTCAGATTCTGAAGTTAAAATGCAAATTAGTATTGAAATATTTAAATACTATCATAATGTTGTGTTTTGGTTTGATGGAATAGCATGCATATCTAATTCAAGAGAATTTTAAAAGTCATCTATATCTATATATTTAAAAGGCTAAAAAGGTTGTAGATGATCATTTAAAGTGCCTAATGGTACAATTATAGATCTCCTGTAAATATTGTTACTCTAACACACAATCTTGCTTAGCCAGCGGGCAAACATATAAAACCTTGTTTGCTAAACCACAAAATCGTAGACACAAAAGGAATCATAATATATTGGCAAACTGAACGAAAAGGATGAAAAGTACTGTTTTTCCGTATGCCAAAGATTGTTCTAACAACTTGCTTCAAAGTAAGAAACAATCAACATCATGTGTTCGACAAAAAAAGGTCCAATGGATTAATTCCATTTAAGCCAGCGAAAATATATCTCTACTTTATAAATTGGTGGAAGATTATAGAGGAGACACATATCACTACTTTTCTTATAAAAGGGAAACCACATTTTGTAAATCCACAAAATGTACATCCAATAAATAAGTAAAGGAAATCAACTGTATTCTATGAAGATACTTCAGACCCCCTGGTCAAATCACTGAGCCAGCGAGAATATATCCTACAATTACCTGCCATTATTGGTAGAGATGTCAGTTTACCAGTATTAGAATTCATATTCATGAAGATATTCAAGGATTAAGTTTTGGAGATGTGGTAAAACTTATTCATCATGACATGATTTAAAGCAAAAATGGTGCAAATCATATAGCATGCAAAACATGCTGACGCTTGATAGATAAATAGAAAAATACAAACCGGTTGCCCCAAACAGGAAAACAATATTCCTCCAACAGCAGCAGAAACAGTTAGTACAACCAAGTCTGAGATTAGCCTGCCCAACAAGCAAACACGGGAAAAATTAGCAAGATGATATCACTCAGCCAAAATCATAAACACAGGAATACACTACAGATTTTTCCAATACTCAAAAGTGACATAAATAAATTAGCATAAGGAAGACAAACCTGAAATCTACTTGAAGTATGGGATATTTTGATTTTTTGTTAGACATCACAAAAACATTATCCTACCATCACCAAAAGGAAAACAATGAACATGTAAAGGATGTCATCTAACTTGAATAAATTAATAGCTCTGCACGACAAAAATCTGAAACAATTAACCTTTTTGTCTATCAAGGTAGTCATGTCATCGGATTTGTCATTTTCAAGTGTAACAACATCTTGAAGCATTATAATGAGATTAAGCATATTCAACAAACATTTATAAGCTTCCTAGTAAGAGTACAATTAGCAACTTCAAAGAAATTTTGGTCTACTTACTTTGATTTCTCACCCATTTCAAGGAATCAGCAGATCAAAACATAGCACCAGGAACAGAAAAAACAGAAAAACAAAAAACAAAGGCCAAACATGTACATCTCTTTCAAACCAGTGACAAACAGGAAAATCATAAGAAAAACATCTCCATTTTCAAGTGATTTCTAGCAGATACTCCATATAATCCCACAAAATTCGCCTTGATTACCATTTTACAGTGTTACAACATAAAGGAAGTCAATATCACTATGACATTCAGAAATTGGGCATGGTGTACAAATGACAGACATAACAGTGTTTGTGGAATAAAAAAAGTGATTGAATAAATTAATTACTGAACTTATGGGTTATTAGCTGCACAAAACTTATATTTTGTAGCTACACTTATTAGAATTGAAAGAAGAAGAAGAAACAAAGAGACATACAAAGATCCTTTGTTGTAGATATTGATCACAATGGAGATGTTCTCCTGTTCATCAATTGAAACAAACAAAAAACGATTTGAGAGGCTAAGGGTGAAGAGAATAAGAACATTGAAGATATAAAAATCCACAAAAATTTCAGTTCACTCCCATATTTATGGATTCTGACAGAGTTTAAACTTTTAATTGTAGGAGAAAAACTACTTGTTCGGCCTGTGTAGTATGCATTTTGCTGCCAATGCAAATTAGGGGAATCAAAAGATGAGAAATAGTAATATAAACTCATCAGAAATGCATATTCAGAGAATGAAATGTTGGCTTACTATGTTAGAAAGTCGATGCGTTCAGCAAGAGGATTCAGTGCAATCAAACTCGAAGAAAAAACCCATGGTTGCCAATATAAGCAATCTTCGGTAAAATATTGATTAGAAGAGCATTGCAGTGAAACTGAAATTCATACACATATAAGCAATATAATTGGATTCAGAGGCGACGACAACACACCTTCTTTCTCAGAGACGACGACATGTTGTGCTCCGTTCTCCGCAGCTCCATGCTCGACCGCTTCAGCCGATACATCAATAGAAAAATAGACAGTGGCTTACTGAATCAAAACCTCAAATTCCTTTTTAGAAAGCTAGATAAACCTGTCTCATTATGGGGGCTATCTATGTGGCAAAAGATCAAACACAGATCAATCCTATACTCCCTCCTAAACCACTGTTGTTCACGTCAGATATTACAGATGGAGCTCGTGATCATCTGAATGGCCAAATGGTGGGTTGATAACTTCATCTTGCATAAATATGCTTAAGACAAATCTTCTTTGATGTTAATGATAGGAATGTAAGTAGAAAAAACATAAATGATGGTTTCAAACCCTTTTCGTGTGTCTGTACGTGCTTCTAGTATCTTGAGCATAATCTGGGAGCTGCTGCACTTTCAGCCTGATTCATAAACAACACATCAAGGAAATATGAGACCCATCAAATGAGTCAAACAATCTAATTATTGATGAAAATGTACTTTCAAGTTTCAAATGATACAACAACAACAACACATAGAGAAGATTGTGATCAAATATGATGTATAATATAAAAAAGGGTTAAACTTTACAGAAATCAAAAGCAATTTTCCACAACACTAATGAATTTGATAACAGAAATCTAAAAGAGAACAACTAAAAAAAAGATGTGATGACCAAGTCTTTAAAATTAGTTTATCTCGTTTCCAAGAGCGGGTCGCAGATCTAAGAAGCAGTATTGCACCATTCCAGAATTTTAAAAGCTTGGTATACCTTTTCAGATATGGAAATTTTAACAACTAATCAATGTAGATATACGTAAGGGCAAACAAATATATCTTGTGTGTAATTCTATGTGCAAATCATTTATGTATTTAAATACAGTAAGAAAAAAGAGAAGCAAAAGAAGGTATGAAAACTGAAAAGCCCATTTAAAAAATAGAAAATGAGGCTATATAGGGTCATCTGGATAATAAAAATAAATAACTCACTTTGCATGTGTATCATTGTAGAAGGATAAATGTAAGTGAATTATTTGATGACACTAAACTGTAGGTTAGGCATTTACTACTAACCAGAATATTGGGAGCAAAGCCACCTTCTTCATGAACATTTGTAGCATCTTGACCATGCTTCTTGACCTTCTTCTTAATAGCCTCTTTGAAGGATGAGGCTCCAATTGGAAGGATCGTGAATTCTTGTATGCATATCTCAAAACATGAAGATTCACTCTATACCTTAGAGGAGGCAGAATTGCGGAACTCAGAGAGCTTGTCGATAACGCCTCATTGAAGACACATAAAATAACATTCGGGAAAACTGGAAGACTACAAATGAGAAGCCCGGGACTTTAGAGTTGATGATATGTGTTCTATTGTTGGTTGTAGTTGTTGTCTTTTCTTTTGGATCTAACACCACAAACAACTCTTTTACGGGATTTAAAATAAATTTATGCATAAGAATAGGGGAAACAGGAACCCATAAAAACTAAATTACTCATACTAAGCACCAAATGAGTCGATTAATAATAGAAAACACCCAAACATATGCATATCAGATAATCTTCTGGAAAAAAAATCACCCTCTTCCAGAATTCCACTAATAGAGTTATAGCACTATGATGGATCATGTAATGGAAAATGACGAACATGATGGTTTATAACCAGATAATAATCACATACTTACATATAAGAGGGGCTATGAAGCAAAAAGATGAACCAGTACTGTTTGGGTCGGGGAATGCTTTTCAGACTCAAAAAACCTATTAGAATTATCAGCCTATTGAAGCTTATTAGGTAATGCACATGACATGCATATACAATTAAAGACAGGAGTGGGCTATATACAACTTCTTAGTTCAATACAACATTTTACGCACAAATCAAATGAACATCAAAACCTGATCAAATGTCAACCTATCCTCAAATATTAATAAATATTGCATAGAAAAATAGAAACTCAGTAAACATGGTTTAAACATTCGTACAACCAACCAGATGAAAGATTGAATTAATTCTCCTGCAAAACAGCACTGTCTATCACCATCCACGTAGAGCAACAAAGATCAAGGACAGAGAGATAAGCAACAAACAAAACCAAATTTAAATCCATCCATCCATGTGTTGTTGGTTCTGATATACTCCACAAATTAGATGAGAAATGTCATAATAGTTGGTTCTAAAGTCGGTATAACAATTCAAATATACGCCATTGTCTGTCGTACCATAGATGTGCTTCTTATATCTTACTATTTCTATACATTTTTAGAAATCTCAACAAATAATCAATGATGATATACATACTATGGATGAAAGAAAAACCGATACCTTATGTGTAATTCCATGTGCCATTCAACTATAGAGGCTAAATACAATAAAAAGAGAGAAGCAAAAGAAGGTAAGAAGATACCGAAGAAGAAGGCGCCTGATTGAGGTGAGAAGAAATGCCAGCACACCTCCATAACCCATATATCCACCGCCGCTGCCTCCAGCACCATAGGGATCGCCATAGTAGGAATTAGGGTTCTGATTAGGCATGTAATGAGGGAAATTCGGCGGATTCGAAATCCCCATCTGAATACTCTCGGTTCCCATGGGCTTCAGGTGGTACGAAATGAAAGGAGTTGGATGCTTTCTCATGAAATTCATATGCGTAGTCGAATTGTATCTACCGACAATTTGATATCCAACATGATAGAAATTATAACCCATGCCCAAACCCTTGTGATTCTCATACTGATACATACCTTGCTGGTCGTGAGGAGGAGGTGAAGAAGAAGTAGACGACAAGTGATGAAACTGCTCCGACTCGCTGATTACATTTGACCTTACATGAAAAGGGAAGAGGGAAGGTAGATTCATGAAACGACAAACGCAAGAAGAACACCAAGCGTCCTCGGCAGCTCAATGAAAAGACAATGAATGAGAAGCTGCAAATGTAAAATGAAAAGACTCGAAATCTAATCCAAATTAAAATCAATAAGCCCGACTGACCCAGTTGTGACTGTAACACCCCAACTCCTGGGCGTTACCGCCGTGGATTTCCACTCGAAATCCACCAGGCTAAAGACAACAACATAACGATCACTACAGCGGAAGCGACTATAATACAAAGATATTCTAAAACCCAATACGAAAATTATAATAGAAAATACACAACTCTAGACACTAAACTAGCACCACCGTCGAGCACCTCCAACTCCTCCATGCAGCTATCACATCGTACAAGCTAAAGTCCTGTAACCATCAGAATCAAAAGAAAACTCCAAAGTAACATGGGATAGAAGTTGGGATCTCATGGGATGAACCCGCAATCAAACTACATCTCAAGAAACTAAACTGCAATTTACATACAACACATAAGCCAAAGCATAAACGCAGTCAACATATCAAACTCACAACGATACTTAACAAGCACAACGGAATCAACACTTAGTCAAACACACAAGATATCAAATCACAATGCACCTCACGCGCTCACCCACATACAATCAATCATACAATGCAACACATCATTAGATAACACCACTTTAACACAAGCACACACAACATCGACTTATCAACCACAAAACATCAATAATAGAAGCAAATTTTAATCTACCATACAAAGCCAAACAACAACTCGACACATTAGGCATCACAGCTAGTCGCATATAAAGGTAATTACATAAAACATTTATGCACTTAATCCAAATTACAAACAATGAAACACACAACATTACAGTCAGAGTCCATCAACGCAATCGTCAAGCGGGCCAGTCTTAGGCAAGCAACTAAGTAAGTCGGGGGATGATCACCTCGAATCCAAGCATATATTATCCAATGAAGATCCATCATCAATCATAACCCGTCCTAAACAAGCCATAGATATACAAAAGTACATGTCAACACGAAACCTTATACAAACACACTTATATATAAAAGACTCCAAATTCCAGAATCTGCAAGTCAACTTGTAAAATATAAAACAAATATTAACCAACGTCCTAAAATCATCAAACTTTACAGATCAATAGCCTTAAAGACTACGAACCTAATTATTTAATAATTATCTAAATCCGATATCAAACAAAAACTATATAATTAATATACTCAAGGACTGTCTAAAACGATCAAGATTCGTACCCTATTCGGTTTTCCTTAGAACCGCAGAAGCTAACTTTTATCAAAAATTATGAAATTTCGTATACAGAAACTAGACTTCAAGACGATTCCAACCATATATCATACTCTCCAATCAGATCTAAATCAAAATAGTTACGAATTTATAAAGCAGATCATTCCAACCAGTTTTTCAGAAATTCAAACGACCAGTTTTCGATTTATATCTGACAGTATTCTTATCCAAACATCTCGAAATTTTACATACATACTCCCGATAATGTATATGATTTGCTACTAAAATATCACAATTTTTCGAGTTTAGTAACTTACCCAAATCGATCTTTCATTCTGCAATACGAATTGGAGAAAATGGAGGCTGAAGAGAGGAGGGAGAGAAGGAGGAGGCTAGGGTTTGTTTAAGTCTAAAATAACTTTATATACTAGGCTAAAGTGAAGTATGGTATATATATACTAGACTTAGAAAAACTAATTAGAATTAACTTAAGGACTTAATCACTAATTGAGAATAATAATAAATTATAATTATAATTCTTAATATATAATATAATTCAACTTAAGTTGTTAAAATCT
The DNA here is from genome assembly GCA_029168935.1 of Oxyria digyna. Lineage (NCBI taxonomy): Eukaryota > Viridiplantae > Streptophyta > Magnoliopsida > Caryophyllales > Polygonaceae > Oxyria > Oxyria digyna. The sequence continues at coordinate 56,636,143 of JAPVLV010000001.1, read as the reverse complement.
CAAAATATATACATGAGTCGATAGAAGTATTTAAAAATACACAACTCAAGATAAAATATACGTATTATTTTTATTGAAACAATCAATAACCTTTTAAAAATTATACCTGTTTCTTTAAAACCAATTTTCAAAATCACTCAAACAAATACAATTTCTATCGAAATTAGGGATATTACATATACTCTCCCTTAAAAATAATTTTCACCCTTGAAACTAGAAGTAAGCAACCACAATCACTAGGAAAAAAAAAAGACCGCTAGCTACAAGATAATCAATCATTCATACACACAAACAAGACAATGTGGTGAGAATATCATCACCACAACTAACACAAGTAAATATAATCATGTGAGAAATTCATCACCTCATGTCAATTATCAAACGAAACGACGTCCTCGTAATAGACGAAACAATCAATCACCACTAGCTAGTCTCAACTGACATCAACTATATACAACAATAACACATTACAAATAATATCCGTATAGAATAGAAATACTTACAATCAATAGATATATAATTATGTAAAAGAATGAGCAAGAATCAACTTACACAGTTCTCACCATTTTCACAACAACTATCAACTAACATAATTAATTCAAAAAAAAAAAAACATCTCATCACAACATTCGACAGACATACTCATATCAATTAATTAACAAACAACGTTGAAGTTAACTCAGATTTTCCAAACCAATCTCAACAACTTATAAAATAACATGACTCTCAAGTCACAAACTAATTCTGTATCAACAAACCTTATAGATTAGTATAACTCATCAATCTCAAATCAATTTCATAATAACCATCTTTCAAAACAACTCAAAAAGTTCAAAAATCTTTTCATGGCATCCTCCGGCCTCAACTCATGGCACACAACGATCAACATTCAACTCTACACGTTGCCCATTATCGAATAATCAACTTCTTTCCCCGGCTGAGTCTCTACTTGAGCACTCGCCAAAACATTTTTCGTTTTTTAGAAGGGGTCCCTCCTAGCCGCATGGTTATACCCGGGGGTCACTTCCTCATCGACTTACCCCGCACCCATAACCATTCCGATGGAAATCAATAAAAATAATATTTCAAATAATATAAAATATAGTAGTCGTGGAAGAACGAAGTCCCAAAATATGATCCCACACACTCGTATACAACCATATATAAAAACATGTTATAATTTAACACTAGTAACAAAAACAACGTACTCACCACAAATACCATGGAAGACGTTGGCGGCTCAGCGGTGTTATTTCTAGACTCACTTAACATTAAAGTAAGACAACTACACCTAACCCCCAAAACACAGATCTCCTAACCTCGCTCTGATACCAATTTGTAACACCCCTAACTCCTGGGCGTTACCGCCATGGATTTCCACTCGAAATCCACCAGGCTAAAGACAACAACATAACGATCACTACAGCAGAAGCGACTATAATACAAAGATATTCTAAAACCCAATACGAAAATTATAATATAAAATACACAACTCTAGACCCTAAACTAGCACTACCGTCGAGCACCTCCAACTCCTCCATGCAGCTAACACATCGTACAAGCTAAAGTTTTGTAACCATCAGAATCAAAAGAAAACCCCAGAGTAACCTGGGTTAGAAGTTGAGATCTCAGGGGATGAACCCGCAATCAAACTACATCTCAAGAAACTAAACTGCAATTTACATACAACACATAAGCCAAAGCATAAACGCAGTCAACATATCAAACTCACAACGATACTTAACAAGCACAACGGAATCAACACTTAGTCAAACACACAAGATATCAAATCACAATGCACCTCACGCGCTCACCCACATACAATCAATCATACAATGCAACACATCATTAGATAACACCACTTTAACACAAGCACACACAACATCGACTTATCAACCACAAAACATCAATAATAGAAGCAAATTTTAATCTACCATACAAAGCCAAACAACAACTCGACACATTAGGCATCACAGCTAGTCGCATATAAAGGTAATTACATAAAACATTTATGCACTTAATCCAAATTACAAACAATGAAACACACAACATTACAGTCAGAGTCCATCAACGCAATCGTCAAGCGGGCCAGTCTGAGGCAAGCAACTAAGTAAGTCGGGGGATGACTCACCTCGAATCCAAGCATATATTATCCAATGAAGATCCATCATCAATCATAATCCGTACTAAACAAGCCATAGATATACAAAAGTACATGTCAACACGAAACCTTATACAAACACACTTATATATAAAAGACTCCAAATTCCAGAATCTGCAAGTCAACTTGTAAAATATAAAACAAATATTAAACAACGTCCTAAAATCATCAAACTTTACAGATCAATAGCCTTAAAGATTACGAACCTAATTATTTAAGAATTATCTAAATCCGATATCAAACGAAAACTATATAATTAATATACTCAAGGACTGTCTAAAACGATCAAGATTCGTACCCTATTCGGTTTTCCTTAGAACCGCAGAAGCTAACTTTTATCAAAAATTATGAAATTTCGTATACAGAAACTAGACTTCAAGACGATTCCAACCATATATCATACTCTCCAATCAGATCTAAATCAAAATAGTTACGAATTTATAAATCAGATCATTCCAACCAGTTTTTCAGAAATTCAAACGACCAGTTTTCGATTTATATCTCACAGTATTCTTATCCAAACATCTCGAAATTTTACATACATACTCCTGATAATGTATATGATTTGCTACTAAAATATCACAATTTTTCGAGTTTAGTAACTTACCCAAATCGATCTTTCATTCTGCAATACGAATTGGAGAAAATGGAGGCTGAAGAGAGGAGGGAGAGAAGGAAGAGGCTAGAGTTTGTTTAGGTCTAAAATAACTTTATATACTAGGTTAAAGTGAAGTAGGGTATATATATACTAGACTTAGAAAAACTAATTAGAATTAACTTAAGGACTTAATTACTAATTGAGAATAATAATAAATTATAATTATAATTCTTAATATATAATATAATTCAAATTAAGTTGTTAAAATCTCAAAATATATACATGAGTCGATAGAAGTATTTAAAAAATACAACCACTCAAGATAAAATATACGTATTATTTTTATTGAAACAATCAATAACCTTTTAAAAATTATACCTCTTTCTTTAAAACCAATTTTCAAAATCACTCAAACAAATACAATTTCTATCGAAATTAGGGATATTACAGTGACTCGGTCAAAACCTAAGTTTAAAGGATAAGAAGCCCGAAAGCCCGATTTTTTAATGACTTGGGCCGAGCCGGGCCCGGTACTGTTTACCATTACTTCAACAAACCCATGAATTATTATATAGATATAGATAGATAAAGAGAAAGTATCGGGTGAGAATAATTTTTAAAATACGAACGTGAGAATGATGCACATTAGTAGTAAATTGGTGCACATTTAGTACTAATTTGGTGCACATACGTTGACAAATTTAAAAACATTCAAAATTTGAAGAAAATTCATTTTTTAAAGAACCTTTACTGAGAAATTGAAGATTCAGGTACAAATTGTATATGTGCATTACTTTTTCAAAAGATGATTTTTGATGCACATTTAAATATATATTGATGCACATTTAAGTATATTTTGATGCATATTAGTCATTCGCACGTTCTCATTTTAAAAACTATTCTCACCGGAACCGCACCCATAGATAAATTACTATTTGGCCGAATAACTAATAGAAACTATTAGGACTAACTTTCTTAATTAAAAACTAGGCAACAAGTCACAGCCCAAATGTAACTGCGAAGGACCGTAGGCCCATCGTATAACAAAATTCGCGTGGCTTGGTAAAGAGAGCGAAGTTGGAGAAGTCTGAATCGGTTGAAAATACTAAAATCAGAGAGAAATTGCGATATTGGAGCATGGAAATCCATGGCGGAGCACTTCCCTGCATAATCATAGTGCTCCTTCTGGCTTCGATTAGCAGCGCTTATAGGCCTGGCGATGTCGTTCCTATGAGCAAGATGGGTCAATACCACTCTGTGAGCTCCGCTCTCTTTCCTCTTGCTGAATTGATCGTTAGGCAATTGATTTTATAACTTTGTCTGCGTGTAATTTAACATTGTTTCGTTACTTTTTGGCTTGGATTTTGCAGTCCAGGACTGTTTGGCATGATATGATCGGCCGTCACTGCCCAATTTTTGCTGTAAATCGGGAGGTTGTAACTACTTACCTTGTTTTTGGAATGTAGATCTTGACTTTGCTTTTCTAATTGTTTGGAAATGCTGATGATGTATTTTTGAACATCTGGTACAGGCATTGATTCCGATTCCGAAACCGGTTGGATATACTGGTGCTGATCCTTATAAGATGTGAGTTTTCGTAGCTCAGTGATAAATCTTTCATAGTTTGGACTCTCTTTTTACCGCTTGAACTTTAAGCAAAATCTGAAAAATTTAAAGTTCATAGCACTTTAAATAGAAACCGACTCAAGTAAGCTCTAATCCAACCCCAAAATCAAGACAATGCAACTCTTGGTTAATGATTAGAATGTTGCTGATTGCTTTCAGGCAATGTGATTAGTTTAGGTTTTTGGTTTCGTTGAAGAAAACAATTGTATAAATGTGTGTATTCAGATGATTTATCAGTGGAGCTATCAACAAGAGCTGCCAGTGAAAGCTTTTTTTTTTATGTTAACAGTAAGTGGTAATAACAAAAACATACGCATTTACAACCAAAACATCACACCTGCTGTCACAACCGAAAGCTTATAAAACTGCCCCAAACCAACACTAAAAAATCTTTCCAAAGTTCTAGCACCGGAAATTCCTCCTATTGACCCCCTTTCCTAGTGTTCAAATCACACTTCAAACTAAGTCTCAACTGCCAGTGAAAGCTGATGTACTGATTTGTTAACATCATTGGAGCTAAGTAAGTGACAAGAAAATAAATATTGGGGGTGGTTTAAAATTTTCTTTCTTTTCAAAAGTTGTGTGTCTGCCTGCAATTGTTCTTTAGAGAAGGACTTGTGTTTTTTGGAAGTGGAACCGAAATGATACAGATAGTGTTTTGGATGAGAAAAACTACTCATGAATTACTTTTGCCTAATGAGAGTTGATGTTTTCTGTTGTAAGTGAAAGATTGCAAATTCATATAACTTGCTTATCCTCTATGTGGATTTTCTTAGTTACTTACTTGATCTAACCTTTTAGTGTAGACCATATGCTTTCCTTCTCTAGAGTTGATTTGTTTTTCGTTGTTTTTAGTTTCCTCAGAAAATCAATGTCATAATTTTTCTTCTTGCAGATCCTTCCAAGTAGGACGGGAGAAGTTTGTGATTCCATGGCTGTATGTCATTAATAGGAACAGTCGTGAGGTTCCAATGCTTGATGTGCACTTGGTAATGGTGGAATAGTTTGCATTTGCAGTTTTTTATGCTTAAGATTGATTTGCTGGCAATATTATTTTCAAGATCTAGTTTTGAACTTCTCAAATAGTATAGCATGGAAGTCATAAACTGATAAATAGAAAAACAATCTAAGTTTACAACCTTCGTAATTTCTGTTGATTTATTTGTCATGCAGAGGTATTCAGGGAGTGATTTGCTGGGTGTAACTGCTAAAGTTGTGGACATGCCTCACCACTGTATGTAGCATTTTCTTGTTTGCCCCTCCATCCGATCTTCTCTCGAATTACATGTGGTTTTGGCATGCTGTTAAAGGAAGGCATATGCTGTTACATTTTCTATCTGGTTTCCTGACTCTTACCTGCATGCCTTCAGCTTCAGTGAAATCATAACCCTAGACATAATTTATAATACTTGCGAGTCTATCAGATGCTGTAACTTGTGAGAGTCTCTAGACTTCTTTCTCAAAAAGCTTGATTGGATTTTCCGTGTCATTAAAGTGCATATACCAGCCTCCCTTTTTCCCTTTTAGCTTAGCAATGCTGAATGGAATGTTTGTATTTGAAGTCACTGAAGATTGATTCCGCCTAAGCATGAGAATTCCTCCTAACCTATTATTGAAGTTCATGGTTTCCCATATCATGTGCAGGTTATCGGTTGGATTGCGCTATCTGGTTCTTAGATTTAATTCTTAATGTGTAATTTTGATTGGATGTATTTTTGCTTTCCTGTAAATACTAAATGCATTGAGTGAAACTGACATGTACTTTTTGGCTTTTGCAGATGTTGAAATTCATCCGGACATCCATAAACAATTTTGGGCTCCTGAGCACTGGCCTAAGCATGTTCTTGTTAGATATACATGGTCAGTATTTCTGCTGAATGAATGTAACTTCTTGTCACCTCTTCTAACTTTCTAAGTGAATATTGATTTCAGCTATGTGGGTGACACGTCAATAATCATATTGTCAAAATCCAAATCATGACATGGGTAGTTCTTGGGATATCTCATTCATGCAGTGCACTTCAGCTTATTCATAGATACTCAGTTCATGTAAACAATTTAACTAAATTAGCATGTATATATAATATACATCCTTAAGTGTTTATCATCTCTTCTTAGCGAATAGTTGTTGCACTTCAGCTATATCAGGCTTGGCCCTATTTCTGCTATGTTTCATTGCAGGGAGGAGCAATCAGAGATAGATGTCGCATCTGGATTCTATGTCTTGTTTGGATCAGGTAAAACTCATGCTCATGTTTATAGTTAAGTCACCCTTGTTTCATCCACCACTGGTGATCATATCCTGTTAGCATTAGGTTAGAAATTTATAATTTTTTCGGTGTTAAGGTCAGGTCAAAACCCTTCTTTAGGAATTTTTGTAATGGATTTCATGAGTTAATTCAGTCTCCAATTCCATTAAAAGAATTCTAACGTGGAGGTTTTCTTTTTTGGATAGGGGTCTCTTCTGCATTTCTTATTTTCTAGTCAATAAATATATAATTTGTTCATTGCATAAGGTCTTAAATAGATACAATTTTTGGTGATATAATAAATTACATTCCTAGCTCCAGAATGCTAAAATGGTTTTCTTGATGTGTTTATGCATTACTTGTGCTTGTGAACAGGGCTTATGTTGTCATTCATCTTATCAATCTATGTCTTGCAATCATCTAAAGACAAAATAGCAAGGTACTGACTTGTGTTTAGATTTTCACAGTATATATCTGATAGTCTTTTTACGAAATTTAGCATGTTTCTGTTAATGATGTGATGCAATTCATGGCTTCAGATTTGTGCAAGAGACTGTAGCAGAAACCAACATGGCTGGTGAGATACAAAAGGTTGAATAGTTGAACTCCCTTCCTCATGGGATAATCTCATATGCACGTATACGTAAGTTGCTCTAAAAAGAAAGTTCCTCAAGAAAATGAGAGGTCGTTTGTCCATTTAAGAAATGTTGACAGATTTGAAAAATGAGAGGTTCTTCTGATCTGAAACAATTGTGCAATTCCTGTTAAACTGGCTTTGTTAGTTGTATAATTTTTAGTTTAAGCAGGTACCATATAGAAATTTCCTCCTGTATCACATCCTTGATGAATTGTAGCTGAAATTTATGAACCAACATTAACAATGCAAAAAACAGATAACCATCAAAGACAGCTAGTTTAGAACAACAGCGATGTAAATATTTTGGATCATTCTGTATCTTTGTCCTCTTGTTTCTTGCCCTCTCCATCAGCATCAGCCTTTTTTGCCCTCCAAATTAGCCAAAGAAGAACAACTAGGATTGTAGGCCCCACTGCTAGAAGCACAAACATAAGGTCAACACCATTCCTTATTGCATTTCCGAATTCAGGGCTAAGTAATAAATAAGGTAACACAAACGGTGCAAGCATTGCTTGCAGTATGGCATCAGCCACACCAGGCTGCATCAACGCCCTTGCAATTGTCGCTTCCGCCACCCATAACCACAAACAGTTGGGGTTGTTGCCACTGGTGGTGGGTGTGGCATGATTGTAAATTGGTCTCGTGTTGATCAGGACTGATCTTCCCTGTGTAGTGAACTTTTGGGCTCGTCTCCAAACAGGCCCCATCAATGGTGGTTTGTTGTTACCACCGCCTTTGCCTCCACCTGCCGAACCGCTTTCGTTTCCACCACCACCACCTTCACCTCCGTTGCCATTCTCACCATTGTCGGGCCCATTTGAATATGTTTTACCTGCAGTGTGGCATCTATGTGTACGGTATGATGGGTTTAGTTCATATTGATAGATACAAGTTTGTCGAGTCGAATGAGGATATATATGCACTCGTAACTGATGGATGCAAAGAACCCCCTAATTAAGGGCGTTTAACCCCGCACCCGAAAAATTATTACCGGCACCCGCTTTTGGGTGCATCTTGAGTGCGTCTAAAAAATCGGGTCAATCTGAATTCGTCCAACTTGAACCGGGTTTTTGAAAAAATTATTTTAGACGCACCCGGGATGCGCCCAATGGAATCCCTGCTGCAACTTCCGTCGTGTTTTATGCTCATCAATGGAATCAAAATCACATGGTAGAAGAAGGGTGATTTTTGTGGTGAATGATGATGAAGTAGCCATTTGAAAAGTACTCGGATTTTGTGAGCTCAATCGATTCTTTTCAGTGGAATCAATGGCGTTTCAATCCATTTTTGGTGGGTGTTGTTTGTTGGGTCTTAGGTTCTGTTCGGTTCGGTTCCTAAGGATCTGTTCGGTTCGCCGGTGCTGATACTTAGCTGTTGCTTTATTTGATGTATTGATGGTACTTTTATAAAGGAAAAGATTCAGGTGAGAATAATTATTATTGTGCGAATTGCGAATGGATGCACATTTGGGCGATTGACATGCACTTTCTTCAGTAATGACATGCACATTTAGGTCATTGACATGCACTCGGTCAGATTTGCATGTCATTGATAATATGTGAAAAATACATGCACACACCCCGAAAATGCATGTCAATGACAAATTATCAATGACATGCAAATCTGACCGAGTGCATGTCAATGGCCTAAATGTGCATGTCATTACTGAAGAAAGTGCATGTCAATCGCCTAAATGTGCATCCATTCGCAATTCGCACAATAATAATCATTCTCACCTGATCCGGATTCTTTTATAAATACTTATTATGTTGATTATGTTCGGTAAAAAACTACTTAATAATACTGAAAAACTATTAATTTGATTAAAAATACCAAAATATCCTCCTTCTTTCTTTAAACACAAAATTACTTAAACTAATTTAAAAAAATCCAAATGCATCTGTTCCCTCTCCTTACCCGTGCACGAGTTCTTCTGTCCAAAACTTCACCATGGATTCCCCACTACCAAAATTCAAATGGCTTAGAACACCACTTTTTCCCATTGATTTCAATTCCCAAACCAGATCAAACTCTAGATCTGATTTTTTAGCCGGAGATTCTCCCCATTTACCCCTTTTCTTCAACCCAACCAGTCGTTCTCCCACTCGCCTGGAAATCCCTCCCATGGATCTGAAGGATTGAAGACGAAAAGGCCTCAAATCGCATCCTCTCATATGGATCTGAAGAATCGAAGTCGAAGAACGCTCCTTCAGTCTCCCTTTCACCTGGATTCGAAGGAATGAAGATGAAGAACCCTCATCTCTCGCCGGGATCTGAAGAACTGAAGATGTAGCAAAAAATTGAGTTTTTTGTCATCTTGTCGGGGGCAACAATTGGAAAGAAGAAAATAAGCAAATGGAAGCAGGAAGAAGCATCACCATGGATCTTTTTTTATGGTACTTTTTTTACACGGTGCTTGCCCGGTGCTTTATTCAAACATCGCCGGGTCACTCGCGTTCTGCGAGGACACGTACACCTATTAACCCTACCCTAACACCTCTTTTTATCATCTTTCACCTCTTTCACCCTCCATTAAAACCCATTTTCAAAACCTTAAAACTTCAAAACACTCTAAAAACACCTAAAATAATGGAAGATGAAGAGGAATTCAACAAAGGAGGGAATAGAGATGGTGGTTCATCAAGTTACCATGCAAATGAGGTAATGTTCTTACTATATTTTTGAATTTTAATTTGTTTTGCACCATTAAGAGCTAAAATGAACTTATTATGTTGTATTTCATGTTAAATCTAGTAGTAGTAAGTGTTGAAGAGATGACTTTTGCATATAATGTCAAAAACTTAGATGTGTTCATGTTTTTAGGGTTTATAGGGTTTTTAATGTAGAAACTCATGTTATGTTAAATTATCCAAACCCGTTGAATGACTAGTTTCAGGAAATAGCAACTTCTCGCGTTCTGCGAGAGGAAGTACCTCGCGTCACGCGAGAAGTGCCTCCCTCGCAGAACGCGAGAAGTTGCACATTACAGAGTATTAACAGAAGCATTGTGTATAAGTGAATTTTTCTTTGTTCACTGGATTGAATGCAATCCAGTTGAATGACTACAACTACCCCTCCCGGAATACAAGGCCATGTTCGCCACCGTCATTTGATTTAGGGATTGACCACTTTGGATATTATCATCAACCATCTTTATATGAACAACATGTGTCATCTACATATGAATTGCATGTGCCATCTACTTATGAGTTGTCCGTGCCATCTACTTATGAGTTGTCCGTGCCATCTACTTATGAGTTGCCCGTGCCATCTACTTATGAATTGCCATGTACATATGAGGTGCCATCAAGCTATGATGCGTTTGATTCACAATTTGTTAACCCACCAACAAACGTAGGAGAGGAGATGTATTTTCTTCCCTCTTTACGCACTGCACCAAAGTTTGATAGTCCCGTATGTGAGGAAGAGGTTGTTTGTAGGGATTATTCGGAATATTTCACTACGGAGCAAGTGTTTGCCTCTAAGGAGATTGGTCATTTGTGGGATTTGAATGTTGCAAAGCAACACAAGTTTATGATCTCTATTGAAAGGAGTGTACCATCTAAACCGGGGCAAAGTGGTAAGATTCAAATCATTTGTGAGAAAGGGGGAAGCCATAGGCCTAAAGGTGTCGGTGTTAGATCAAAAACAAAGAGCAAGAAAACGGGGTGTAAATTTCAGTTGAAGCTCATAGAGAACCGGGTTGAAGAGAATTGGAGATTAGTGGTTGTTTGTTGTTTGCACAACCATCCTATTGGAGATAGTTTGGTCGGGAATGCATTTTCCGGGAGGCCAACCCCAGATCAAAAGAAAAAGGTTCGTGAGATGGTACTTTCACATTGTTCTCCAAATCAGATTTACACTGAGATAAACAAGGATCTCGGAAGTTGTACAAAGAAGAACCAAGTATACAATTTGGTAAGACATATAAGGGAAGAGGAAATGGAAGGTAGAACCGTGGTTCAAGAATTCTTTCACCAATGCAAAGAGAGCAACTACTTCATGGAGTATAGGCCAAGTGCAACGAATCCTTCGATAATAGGCGACTTGTTCTTTGCTAGCCCCGAATCAATGAAACTCTTAAAGGCGTTTCCATATGTCCTTTTGATGGACTCGAGTTATAGCACGAACAGGTAAGTATTTATCATTCTGTTTTTATGTTGTATTTATCTTACTGTATTTTGGTTTAAGGTACAATGTTCCCTTCCTGGAGATAGTCGGTTTGACTTCTACATGGAAGAATTTTGTTGTGTGCGGGGTATGGTTAGAGGCTGAGAGCGAGGATAGTTATTTATGGGTGTTGCAGCAGCTGCAGACGATGTATTTGAGAATAGGAGCATCGCCTACTTGCTTCGTCAGTGACCGTGAGATGGCTCTTATGAATGCAACAGACAAGTTATGGCCAAATGCAAAGTTTCTCTTATGTAGGCGACATGTAAGGAAGAACATAGAGGCGAGAGCGAAGATAGCTATGGGCACACAAGCATTGGGGGTTCATATTTGAAATGATTATTATAACGTGTTCGAACAAACCACTGAAGAAGATTACAAGAGTACTTTGAAGAAACTTGAGGACGAATGGCGAGCTTATCCAACCGTATTGAAGTACGTGAGAACGAATTGGCTAAACCGTTACAAAGAAAGACTTGTTTCAGCATGGACGGATAATGTCTTCACTCTCGGGAATAACACGACAAACAGGTATGTTCTGTAATTTATGTCTACCTTCTACATATGATAAAAAGAGCTTCTGTAATGCACTCCTCGCAGAACGCGAGGTGTACACTCCTCGCAGAACGCGAGGTGTACACTCCTCGCAGAACGCGAGTAATGTCCTTGATTCAGTGTTGATGCATTTTCGAATGCAAAGATCTTGGAACAATGTATGAACTCGCAGAACGCGAGGTGTACACACTTCGCAGAACGCGAGAAGTTGCACATTACAGAAGGATCCACAGGTTCTGATTTGTATTTGCATATTATTGTTTTTCGAACATTTTAGAGTTGAAGGAGCACATTCATGTCTTAAGTCATACTTGTCAAGTGGAAATGCTAGGCTAGACACAATGTTCAAAGAATACAAAACAATGGCGGAGAACCAACTTAAGGAGATTACTGTGTCTTTCACCGAGAGTTTGAATAAGAGCTTCACAGTTGTTGAAGGGGCCGACTTGTTTAAAGTCTTGAAGTTCAAAGTCTCTTACAAATGCATAGAATTTTTGCTTAAGGAATACACGAAGGGGGAGAGATTAGGTGCGCACTTTAATATGTTTTGTAGCTGCGGGATCAAGATTAGAGATGGGTTGATGTGTGTTCATCAGATTGTAAGACATTGGAAGGAGCAAAGACCACTAAGAGTATCAGAGTTGCACCATTTCTGGAGTACTTTGAGTTTGGAAGAAGTTGATGTTCCCGGCATACTGGAAGTTAAGAGTAAGGTGGCAAGGCGTTTTTTTCAGACTTTCTATGAGGAAACGTTTCCGAAATTGTGCCCCCATGATCAAGAAAAGTGTGCACAAACTGTTTTAGACATTGGGAAAGTAAATACTCCTCTAAAAGAGCCGGCTATTTCAAAGCACACCGGAGGTCGTCCAGTCGGAGCTCCTAACAAACAACCTAGGTCAACGCAAAGAAGACCGTCTGCATGGGAGCACACTAATGTTGAGATGGATGCTAGAGATTTGGAAGAAACACCCCCAAAGAAGCAAAGAAATGCTTCTAATTCTGAAACATTCAAGAAACCAAAGATTAAGGTGATTGGCAAGTACAAGTCTCACATACTCGCGTCAATGCGCACCCATGTGAATGGTTGGTTTGAGGTAAATGGAGATGGAAATTGTGGATTTAGAGCAATAGCTCATGAATTGCATGACAACCAACACTTATGGAGGGAAGTAAGAGATTTGATGATAGCTAAGGTCAAAGAGATTTGGCACCTAGTTCAAGGAACTTGGATTGGACCTCCACAACAAGCAACTTTGGAGAGCGCTTTACACCAACTTACATGGGAAGGAATAGAAAGGGCTCCAGAAGATCACTGGCTAGCTACCCCGGAAATGGGATGCCTTGTGGCATCCACATTCAACATAGTGTTCGTAACGGTGAGAAAAAATGCTAACTACACTTACCTTCCTCTACAACGTTCTACTTGGTTAGAAGATGGTGACACACTTCCGACGTTCTGCTTATTCTATATTCAGTGAGAGACATTTTGTTCCGGTAAGTTTTTGGATCTACTTATGAATTACTATCTAATATGCAACTTCCTAACGTTGTTGTTTTCTTGTAGTTGCGTCTTGAAGAAAACTGCCCATTACTTCATGTGTTTACTCCTTGGTGGCGAAACGCTGAAAGAGATGCTTTTTCTTTGCACGATCTTGTGTCACATCGATGTGCCGCCTTTGAAATGTAATGTTGAAGTTATGTTTTATTCGCTGAATTTGTAATGTAATGTTGAACTGGAGATGGTTTTTTAAATTCTTAAACATGAACTCATGTCATTGACATTTTCCAGAAAATGTCAATCCTCGCGTTCTGCGAGGTTGGTGTCACTCGCGGAACGCGAGTGACACCAACCGTGCCACACACCGTGCATCTCAACTGGGAGCACCTTGTTTCCTATAGGTCACACCTCGCGTTCTGCGAGTGGTGTACACATCGCGTTCTGCGAGTGGTGTACACATCGCGTTCTGCGAGTGGTGTACACCTCACGTTCTGCGAGGTTATGCAAAAACCGAACAGAATTGAAGCAGAACCAACATATCCCTAAACATAATCCAACAAAATTATCCAAGCAACAAAATTATCCAAAACACAAAATTATCCAAAATTATCCAAGGCTACTCGTCTTCTCGTGGTCGGAAGGGAGCGAGATTTGACATACATAGTGGCATTTGGGCGTGATATGAAGAAAATTCCTCTGGAGTGGCAAACCGATACCGGTCCATGTCATTGTACACCCGGCCAATCACCTATACGCAAGTACACATTCATTCTATGTTAATATTAGAGACAAACAAAGACTAGAAACGCAAGATAAACCAAAACAATTAATATTACCTGTCTCTCAGTAATCATCCCAGGGATTGCAGAACGGATATACCTATGGGTCCTCTTTGATGTACCAATCCATGTAATCATGGGAGCATTCATGTGGTGCAAAGGCAATTGGCCCCATATCATCGAGAGACAAAGAGTGAACATCTCTTGACTCCCAAAGCCATTGGTTGGCGTCATAAAAAACGCTATAACACCTAATGTTTTTCAACCTATGAGCTTTGAGCGGTTCGATGACTGGCCTAGGAATACGCTGCACTCTCCCAAATTGTCTCGGACACCTATCAGGCATGTGCGGTTCAGTGATGTCACAGCAGGATAGCACCTCGTGAAATAGAGTGGGAGCAAGCTCAGGATCGGTGAAGTCTTGTGATCCATACGGGTTCCAACATACCTAAAAAAATGACAGCAGAAACTTACAGTAGGAGAAAATCCAGAAGTAGAAAAATGACTGCTGCGTACTCAAAAATGCAGAAAGGCCAGAAAATGCAGAAACTGTTGACAATGCAGAAACTTACCATCTTCGGCATAAGAATATCGAGCGCTCCCCTATAGTCCCTTCCGACTTGCCCCTTCTTCAGCTTTACATTCTTAGGCATCCACCGGTATGCCCATGGTTGCTCCGCTCTCCACCGAGGACGTTCAGTAGGTCGAAAGTGTGGGAAGTAGTTGTAGATCCATGCCTAAGAAATACAAAGTACGTTAAATATGAAAATATATATAAGTATGTAAATTAAACGCTTAGAAAGTATAATACCTGCAACAAGGTGTAACAGAAAGACATCTGGGCACAACCCTGTCGTGTGCATATCCCCAGCTGCCTATACAGATGGGCCAAAGCAGCTGAACCCCATGATATGCCCGTAGCATGGGCATAGGTTTCCAAAAAAGTCCCATATCTAAGCCGAATCAAGTTCTGTGACTTGTCCGGAAATAAGAGCGAGGAAGCAGTATACAACACCCAACCTAAACCCTTTCGCTCTGGACCTAGGTTTTCACAATGCCTTTTAAACCATTCAGCTTTCACCCTCCCAGAATCTAAAGTATGAGGATCTATTCCAAAAATTTCCGCCCCCTTCCTACCATAGTATTTTAGAATCTCATCATGACTAAACTTGACACCCAGTTTCTTACATGTCGTCATTTCTTTCCCTTCTATAGGTAGGCCTAAAATCATATGTACATCAAGAAGGCCAATAGTGATCTCACCACAAGGGAGGTGGAATGAATTTGTCTCTGGTTGCCATCGTTCGATGAACGCTTCAATCAAAGGAAAGTCGATTTCTTCGTACATCATGTCAGGTAGATCTGACAGTCCAACTGCACCGGGAATCTCTGACCAGTCATTGTTGTCCAATGGCCAATCACTGCTCTGCTTTGTCCGTTGTTGTGGCTTCATCGGACCTTTGAACTGCAGAAAAATACAAAAATTAGACTCTGCATACCAAATTTTCAAGAAATTTGGTTTCTGCAGTGCATTTTCTCGCGTTCTGCGAGTTGTCACTCCTCGCGTTCTGGGAGAAAATGCACATATTATGCATTTTCTGATAATTCTGCAGAATTTGTGCAATGGATTGAAAATGCAGAAAATAAATAAATAATTAAATTACCTCCCCTTTCTGGATGTGGAACGCAACATGGGATTCAAATCCCTTAAGCAATTCGGGATCTTCTGGACCTCCAGGTGTGTCATGAGTGAGCTCAGGATCATACTTTTGCTCTTCCTTCTTGGACTTCCTCTTTCTTTTTTGTTTCTGGACCACTTCTTCTTCTTCTTCTTCATCATCATCATCACCTTCTTCTTCGTGTTCTTCCCCAACAACTTCATCCTGGTTCTCTTGTTCCATCGGTTCTGGTTCAGGATTGTAAGAAGAAGAACAAGCTTGTCTACTTCCTTGACCCATGTCTTCAGGAACACTTCCCTCACCAAATCCACCTCCCCAACATTGTCCACCGTCCCAACTTTGTCCACCTCACCCTTGTCCAAATTCCACTACAGCATACTGAGGAATGAAATTGTCCCAGCCACCAATAGTGCTACCCGATTGTTCATATGGAGTTGATTGTGGTGCACATTGAGTTGACGGTTGTGCACATGAAACTGACTCTTGAGAATAAAGGTCCCAATCATCATTTCGATACCCTTGATATGTATCTGCTCGTTCTATCCCACTAGGCACAGAACAGTCTTCCCCGGCATAACTATGGACACCACTGTACCGCTCTATGGGGCGATAATCAACGTCGGGGAGCCCCTCGGGGAAGAGCTCTACCGGTGTTGTATTCTTTGCTTTCCTTTTCCCTTTTGCATTTTCAACCGGTGGATTTTCTCTCACAGCGTTCCAATTTCTTCGACGGGTTGAACGTCCAGGACGATCCATTACCTAAAAAAATATAAAGTAAAATCAGTATATAAATATAACAGTATATAAAGTAAAAAAAATGTAAAGTAAAATCAGTATATAAATATGTATTTGCAGATGAGGAAAGAATTGCCAGTTATGGCAACTCCTCGCGTTCTGCGAGAGCATAACACTCACGTTCTGCGAGTAGCATGTCTCTCGCGTTCTGCGAGTGTGATGACTCTCGCGTTCTGCGAGGGGTGTAGCGTTCTGCGTGAATTTGCACTACCATGAGTTTCCGACGAAAATTTCCGGCGAAAATTCAATATTTTAGCTAAAATATCTATCAATTTAAGTAAATTACCAAATAAACATCAACAACCCTAATCAAAAACCATTTCTAAAATCAACAACATTCAATATACAACCATTCATGAACCATAATTCAAAATCAACATCCACTCATCAACCATAATTCAAAATCATCATCTTTCATCCATTATACAACCATTTCTAAAACAACATTCAATATCAAAACATCATATAATATGCAATTTCCTATACTAACAACATATATTCATCTAGAAACAACATTAGAAAACATAAGAGTATAAGAAACATACCTTATATGGAGATTTGTAGTGAAAAGAGGAAGAAGAAGAAGTTTGAACCGAGAGAAATGGTGAGAGCGGCGGTAGAAAATTGTGTGTGATGTAAAAAATGGGCCGAGTAGGGTTTTTCCCCTTTTATAGGGGAAAAACACCCTCGCGTTCTGCGAGGTGACGCACCCTCGCGTTCTGCGAGGAGACGCTCCCTCGCGTAACGAGAGGGCCCGGGCGTTATTTAGAAAACGTCCGGGCTGTATTTAGCAAGGGCCTTTTTTTACACGGATGTTATATACAGCCGGGTCAAAATACCAAACACTGCCCCGTTTCTCGTGTTACGCGAGAGACGTGCTCGCGTAACGCGAGATTAACAAAAAGTAGCATAAATTTAATATGTTAATCTCGCGTTACGCGAGAGACGTGCTTCTCGCGTAACGCGAGAGATGTACATCTCTCATAAGAGCCTTTTTTTAATTCTCGCGTTACGCGAGAAATCGGACGGTATTTGGTAAAAAAGGCCGAATGTATTTAGTAAGAGCCTTTTTTTAGCATTAAAAAGCATGTCAAAGTAGATGAAAGTAAATAGAAGTGTTAAAAAGCAAAAACAGCCGAACGAATCAATTCTACTCCCTCCGTCCAACAATGATGTTCTTGTTTTTAATTTTTACACTATTCACAATTTTATACAATTTACAAGATTATATCAAATATATAAGAAAAAACATAGTCATATGAGATCTTATTTGATTCGTATCGATGATTACTTTAATAATATCAAAATTTCATAATTTTTCGACAACGTCTAATTAGAGATATAAACGACGCAAGAAGTACATCTGCGAATCCGCTAAAAGCAAACACGAACATAATGACAGCCGTGCGGATCATCTGGTCCGGACATATAGTCCTTATTGTAGTCCACTCAATTCTATTGGTACACATCATTTCACTTTTAAAAAATTAGTCCATTTAAATTTTGATTTATTAAGTAAAAGAATTGGTTATTAATTAATAACCAAAACAAAAAATTGAAACTCCCAGTAGAATGAGATTCCGATGACCTTCATCTTCTTGTTGTCCTCTCTTCGCCTCCCTCTCAGTATGCCGTCCTCTTTCGTCTCTCCCGCAACAACAAAAATGGCTGATTCCGGTGAGCTTCTCGAGTCTTTTCTCCCTCTCAATTTCCATTGATTTTCCCTCTTTCTTTGTTTGTTTCGCCCATTGCTGATTTGTTCTAATTTGTCCCGATTCACAATCCCGATTGCTGATTTTCCCTTCTCACTCAATTCTTTTGTTTTTTGTTGATTGAGTTTCTGTTGTACTGAATTGATGGTTTAGTTTGATTTAGGGTTTATGCTCCCCCAAAAAAGAGGGTTTTTGCTTCCTATGTAAAATCAAGGTTTGTTGAATTGCTGAATTATATTGATTTAGGGTTTAATATGCTGAATTTTAGTCTGTTAACTAGTAGAAATCAGGTTTGTTGAATTGCTGAATTATATTGATGGACTCTCTCATATGCAACATAGGTTTCTTGAGTTGTCAGCTGGAGTGCAAAATCAAGGTTTGCTAAGCCTTAGTATATATGCTGAATTTTTTGTTTAGTATGCTGAATTTTAGTTTGTTAATAGTAGCTGAATTTTTGTTTAGTATGCTGAATTTTTTGTTTGATGTAGAAATCAGTAAAACAGAAACGGAGGAGCTGAATTGTGTTATAAACTGAACCTTTTAGTGTTGAAATATACTTTGTTGAGTGCTATAGTCATCTAGCCTATTAGCTCAAATGGTAGAGCATTGTTTAATACAAAGATGTGGGTTCGAATCCCGCATAGGCTAATATGAACGAAGAGTCGAAGACTAAATAAAAGAACTAATTCATCATCTCAAGAAATTGTCTGACAAAATATCATTTGAGAATTCACTAGTAGCCTTGGACTGATCAAAATATTGATAAGGAAGAAATTGTTTGACTAACTTATCTATATAATGGTAAAACACCAGAAAAATTAGCAAATGAGCCAGCTTAATTCATCATCTCAGGAAATATCAGCATGATAGCAAAGCGTGCTCCACCAAAGACAATATGATCAACATCTCTGGCCTAGATAATTCAGAAGTCACCACTTTGAAGGATTTTAGCATAGGCATCCAAATCTGTACACTATAATAAAAAAAACTAAATGAAAGAAATATAATTATGAGAAGACCAACATTTAAATTGTATAATAGAAAATATCAAACTTGTTGCAACAACGGAAGCAAAGAACTTTGTTGATTAGAAGTGTTCAAATTGTTAACCTAAAAACACATAAACATCTTCATCTTCCTC
This sequence comes from Oxyria digyna, assembly GCA_029168935.1. NCBI lineage: Eukaryota > Viridiplantae > Streptophyta > Magnoliopsida > Caryophyllales > Polygonaceae > Oxyria > Oxyria digyna. The sequence continues at coordinate 56,616,543 of JAPVLV010000001.1, read as the reverse complement.
AAAATCCAATCGGCGTTTTGGTGTACTACCATCCATAACCTATAAAAATATAAACTTTTTGTGTTAGAATCATCCATCAAACATTAATAATATTGTTTCTGTGAACCACAACCATGCTAAACGGGAAAACTGAATTTTGACCCAAGAGTTGTTGTGCAAGGCTGAAACAGAGACATATCTCTGTTTATGTGAAACTGAAGATGATTATCAGTTTGATGTTGTTGCGAGACTTTTGATCGTCCGACTTTGAAAATTTCTTAACAGTTTCGATCGTCCGACCTTGGTGCCGATGCCGCTGCCGGTGCGATATGAGAACGACGTTTCTTCTACTTCTAATGGGAGGGTTTCAATTTTTTGTTTTGGTTATTAATTAATAACCAATTCTTTTACTTAATAAATAAAAATTTAAATGGACTAATTTTTTAAAAGTGAAATGTCATGTGTACCAATAGAATTGAGTGGTTTGATAGTGATACACTCCCGTGTTGTAGAATATGGCTTGATATTCTTTTATGCAGGAAATAGTTCATTCGATGCGGTGGAAGATGGGGCGTAGTAGTTGGATCGTGTTGAAAGGACCTAGCTAGAAAAAGGTTATAAAAAGCTTTGATGAGACTTTGTCCATGACACCTGTGTGGATGTTGGGCTATCTGAGAAGTGGGTTTGTAGGATTGATGAGTGTGTTAGTTCTCCGTCTATACAACTTTTTTGGAATGGTGAGCTAAGTCCTCAATGCTGGTTCGTGTAAAAGGTAGAGGCATTTGCCGGGGAGATTTTATTTCCCCCTATATTTTCATCCTCTGCATGGAGCTAAGTCCTCAGTTCGGGTGTGGTTGTGGGTAACGTATCAAGGCGGGGATAGAGCACCTCAGTGATGGGCGCTCTACCTGTTTTTGGAAGGATGTTTGGTTAAGTGATTTGTGGCCCTATTGCTGACGAGTAGGTGGAGGTAGAGATGGCTCCCGGTCCGGTCCGGTCCGGTTCAATCCGGTTCTGGACCGGTTCCGGTTTCGAACCGGAACCGGCCGGTTCAGTCCGGTTCGGGCTGAACCGGACCGGTTTTTTATTAAAAAAACACCGGACCGAGAACCGGTTAACCGGCGGTTTTGTTTTTAAAAAATAATTTTATAAATTTATAAAACTGAAAAAAAACTTAAAAAAATGACAAAATATTCTTTTTAATAGCGTTTTTTTATAATCATTTTTTTTAAGTTTAAAAATTATGTTTAACATAATTTTTAAACTTAAAAAAAATGATTATAAAAAAACGCTATTAAAAAGAATGTTTTGTCATTTTTTTTAAGTTTAAAAATTATGTTTAAAAAACATAACAAAAAACTTTTAAAAAAAACTTTAAAAAAAATGATTAAATATGAAGGAACAAAAAAATTAAAAAAATTGGGTTTGCACTTAACAGTGACTTACTTGTTAAGTTGCCTACGTATCCTCTCGGGTTAGAGGAATCAAAGCCCACGTAGTTCTTTACCTTTTTTCAAAACCCGTTACCTAAGTCGAATCTTCGGCGGATGAATCGGTGCGTATCGTAGTAGAATCTTCAATCCACTCGTCTTCCGATGACTCGATAATGTTACGTTGTTGCCTAATTGCGGCTCTCTTCCAATCGCAAACACAACATTGCGCCTCCAATGACTCTGGTGCCAAATTTGATCTCTTCCTCGTTAAAGTGTTGCCTCCTGCACTAAAAGTTTGTTCCACCGCCACGGTTGAAGCGGGGACGGCAAGAACTTGAGCCGCAATCTTCGCAAGCGTTGGAAACATGCTCCTATGATCCTCCCACCACTTCAAAACATCTAAAGTTTCAGAACTAACAAACTCAAAGTTGGTGTTAAGATAGCTATCAATTTCCGCATTCGTGTATGTAACTCTTGGTCTTTTACTAAAATACTTAGCTCCAAAGGCCCCCAAGCTAGTAGAGCTCGAAGAAGTCGGAGGTAATTGTGAAGTAGTCGGAGAATCACAAAAATGAGTAAATAAAGTTTCAATGTTTGTTCTAGTTCTAGAAACCATACATAAAATATCCTCTAGTTCACCTTCGGCTAAAATATATGCATAATAGTCATTTAAAAGAGCGTGTAAACCGGATAATTTAAGTATAGGATCTAAAACACAAGCAACAAGAAAACAATCGGGAATATATCTATAGTAGAGCAACCACTTACTACTCATGCTTGCAACGGATTCCTCAATGCCGGGAATTTTAGCTCCCTCACTTAAACCAAACATAACATTACAAGCTTCCAAGACAAAAACATTACTACTTGGTGTATAAACATGACTAAATCTTTTTGTTGCATCATTAAAACATTTTAAAAACGTTGCAATACTTTGACATATATCCCAACCCGATTCGCTAAAATAGAAAGGAGAGCCAGAAAGGTTTTGAGAAACAAAAGACGTTAAAACTTGTTTATATTGTATACATTCACATAGTAATATGTAAGTAGAGTTCCATCGGGTACCCACATCTTTTGAAAAACGTTTTGGGTGCATCCCGTTAGTTTTACAAAAGGTCATCCAATCTCTTGTAACTTTAGGATGCCCCCAAATATACTTAATAACGTTCTTAATTGGCTCAAAATGAAAACTCATAGCACGTAAACCATCTTGAACACATAAGTTTAAAATATGACAAGCACATCGAATATGAAAAAATTTCCCACCAAACATAGGTTGACACATTTCTTGTAAATCTCTAATAGATGCGGTGTTAGCAGATGCATTGTCGAATCCAATTGAAAAAACTCTATTAAGTAGTCTATATTCTTCTAAAATTGCACGAATCATCATAGCAATATTTTGTGTGGTATGTGAATCATCAAAGACTCTAAATGCCAATAAACGTTTTTGCATTGTAAAATGATGATCTACAAAATGACATGTAACACCCATGTAAGAATGGGTTTGAGTATTATCACTCCATATATCACTACAAATAGAAACATGCATATCATTTTGCGAAAAATAAGAAACTAATTCGGCCTTGCGTCTTTTATAAGCCTTTATTACGTTTTTCTTAATCACTTTCCTAGATACGGATTTAAAAGCGGGTTGTGTATGATATTTAATGTACTCATTAAATCCTACATTTTCACTAAATCGAAATGCTAAATGATCAACACAAATAGCTTCGGCTAATGCTACACTATTAGCTTCATGATCAAAACGAAATAAAGGGTTACCGCTAGTAGAAGATGCAAATCCGCCGGAAATTTGTGTTTGTCCCCCTAGCATTCCCATCTCGGCGACGTGTTTGTGATCCATGTGTCGTTGAAGGGTTCCATATCCTCCACTTTTCTTCCATTGGAATGTCGCCTCGCAAAAGTTACAAGAAACAATAATTAGATCGGGATCATAATCCTCGGCCTCGAGTTCCTCGAGACCGGGTTCTAATTTAGTAAACCACTTTACAAAAATAGGAGATGTTAGTTTCCGGGATTGGTTCCCGGAGGACCCGGACCTCCCCCCCGGGCCCCCCTACCCCTAGCCGGCCTCGAACCGCTAGGTCTCGAACCGCTAGCTTGCCCTTGAGGCCTAGCAGTCCTACCCCTACTGGACCTAACTTGGGAGGTGGGAGTGGGAACCGAGGGATAAGAAGTGACATTATCACTCTCTTCTTGGGTGTCAAAATGTTCCGCCATAATATGATTAAGAACAATTAAATAATATGATTAAAAGAAATTAAAACAATTAAAACAATAAAACAATAAAACTTAGAACAATATAATAATGTGATTAAAAATGTAAAAGCAATAAAATATTGAAAGACAAAAGCTAATTAAAAGGGAAGAGATTAAGAGAGATTGTTGATGAAATTTGAGAGATTATAAGATTGAGATTTGAGAAAGAGAAGAGAGATTGTTGTTGTTGGATGTGTGATTTGAAGATTGTATGGTATGGTATTTATAGGGGTTTGATATGAGTTATTTTAATATTAAAAAATTAATTTTTTTTTTTTTTTAATTTCCTAACAAATAGCCGTTAGGACCGCCGGTTAACCGGCAAACGGCTACTTTTCTAGCCGTTGGAACCGGCGGTTAACCGGTTTTCCCGGTTAACCGGCGGTTCTTAATTTTAATTTTTTTTTCGGCGGTTCGAACCGCCGGTTTTTTATTTTACATTTCGTGAACCGGAACCGGACCGTGACCAAACCGGTTCCGGTCCGGTCCCAGTTTTGACCCGGTTCGAACCGGCGGTCCCGGTCCGGTCCGGCCATCCCTAGGTGGAGGCTCGTGTGCGGGACCTCTGGGTGGACAATGCTGGTTGGAACTAGGAGTTCCTCTCGGCAAGACTCCCAGATAGTCTTCTTCTCAAGCTTGTTCCGTTGGTGTCTGACCCCTAATGGGAATTATTCTTTTGCCCCGGGCTTCGCGTTAACTAAGGCAACCGCTAATATGCCTTCTTCAAGAGTATTTGGCACTTCGAGTCCTTGAGTTGAGAGGGTCCGGACCTTCATGTGGTTAGCTTTCAGGGGTGCGTCCTCACCAACGTCGAGAGGCACTGACGTCATCTGATAGAACTTCTCTTTGTACTGGTTGTAGGCAGAAACATAAGACTGCAAGCGCCTCCGCCATTGCAGCAACAGAAACAACAACAACAACGACCATTAATGTAGCTGGAGAAGCCAACGCCACCTCCCCCACCAATATTTTACCAAATTCGCAGATTTGTCTATTTATTAGGAGGGAGGTGTTCTTTCCCACCTTTCTTCCTCCATATATTCCCTCCCATTCGACAGCCAAAACGTCCTCCTCCGCCTCCACCTTCATTGCCGCCACCATCATCTCCACCTCCACCTCCATCTTCACCTCCACCTCCATTTTGTATGAACCTATATTTCTACAACATATAATATGTATAAAATACAATAAGTAAAACAGAGTTAAGGTAAGAAACAATTGATCGAACCACTACCGAGACAAGAATGGTCGAACTTGAACGGAGTCGAGATTATTATCTCTTTCCTTACTTATTAAAATGCCTCGTAGTGTGACGGTTACCGGCGTTTCGAATCCCATGATAAAACCGCTAACGGTTCTGGTTTGCAAAATTCAAAACTAGAACCCAACAAACGCTAGATAATGTGTGTACTCTTAGACACGATGAAGAGAAGAGAAAGAGGTGAATAAAGAAGAAAACGAGTGGGAGAAAGCTGATGAGAAGCTTGTTCTAATGTGTGTGTTTTGAGTTCTGTAGGGCCTCCTTATATAGGCTGTAGGGGAGAATCCATGTAATGAATGGCCCAATCTGTGTGGATTAATGGACGAATATGGTGGCTTAAATGGGTTGTTCCAAGTCAACACCGCGTGGCATTAAATTGCTCGGATTTTTTGCGTGGCATTAATGCCCGCAATCTGCACCTTGAATGCTCGGGTTGACTCTGAATGGGGCCCATTTGAACGAAGCCCAAAAGTCATATCACACTTTGATCTAGGCCCAAAAAGACAACCTCCTCCTCGGGCCTACGGCGAGCCCAAGAAGCCCACGAGCCCACGAGCCACGAGCCGATCCGAACCCGAACCGAACTGAACCACGCACGTGTGGTCTTCAAAGGCCCAAGCCCATTAGGATAGCCTCCTCTGGCCCAATCACATCCATTACAATCCACTCCTAGTTTATATACTAGTGAGTTTTTCTCCTCCTAATCAATATGGGATACACATTAATCCTCAAATTTCAACTTAGTTTCATTAAAAGTAACTCCCTTATTTCTCATTTAAACGGAACCCGAATTATACAAATGAGCATGCTACGAAATAGTACTCGCAGAGACGAAGCCAACGCTCCATTATCCGACACGAAAAGTGCCTGGAAAATTCGGTTCCAACAATCCCCACATGAATAGAAATGACTCTAAAACACGTGAAAAACGACTCGACAAAAAGACTTTTAAGAGTACGGTCGATGAATCACTGCATTTGGGCTGGTAGCATTTTTTCAGCCTTGAACCACCTATAGTGAATAGCCATCAGATTTACTCGACCAGGTCGTGAACGTGATGTCTTGAACCACCCGGACTTTGATGTAAACCTAGAAAACGACTATCACACAATTTTATCTTCTCACAGAACTAGGTTCTCTGATTGTGTTCATTTTGACCTTGAACATCCTTGGTTATTCAGGGGTGAGCTTAGAGAGTCTAGCCTCTGTAAATTCTCCTAGAAACGGCCCCATTTCACACTCATAAGGTGATTTTACCATAAGTAGTATACTATTATACTTCACTTTGATTTTGAAAGCTTATGGAATCATTAAAAGCCAACACTTTATGGCATAACCTATACTTTACCAACACACTTTTTACATCCTAGGAACTAGGAGAAGATGTAAATCTCCAAGTGCTCTTTAGATTTAGCTTAATTTCGTTGTCCCTTTGAACTTACATCTTGGGATCTCCAATCACGTAAGAGGGTTACCATCAAACGTCATCTTATGTCAAAGGCTTTAAACCCATTCCTCTTGATGATTTTACAACTTGCTCTCGAGACAAACCTTTAGTAAATGGATCCGCTAGGTTGTCCGCCGATCGGATATAATCAACCGTGATTACTCTGTTTTAGAGCAATTGTCTTATGGTTTTATGTCGTCTTCTAATATGACGGGATTTACCATTATAAATTGAACTTAGTGCCCGAGCTATTGCCGATTGACTATCACAATGGACACTCATAGTCGACATCGGTTTTTCCCACATTGATATATCCTCCAGAAAGTTTCGAAGCCTTTCTGCTTCTTCTGCTGCTTTGTCCAGGGCCATTGTGGATCTAGCCAGTAGAATTTGTTTGGAGGATTTCCAGGATATAGCCGCACCACCTAGAGTAAAAACATACCCACTTGTGGATTTTGAGTTCTTGGAGTCTGATATCCAATTAGCATCACTATAGCCTTCCATCACTGTTGGATATCGTCCATAGTGCAACCCATAATTTCTAGTATATCACAAGTAGTTCAATACCCTTGTTATGTCTTTCCAGTGACTATAGCCCAGATTGCGAGTGTAACGACTTAATACGTTCTCCGCATGTGCTAAATCTAGTCATGTACAATTTGTTAAGTACATTAGACTTCCAATCACTCGTGCGTACTCTACTTGAGATATGTCATCACACGAGTTTTTCTTTAGGTCAAGATGAGGGTCCACGGGACTCTTAGCATTACTGCTTGAGTATTTCTTGAACCGTTCAATTACCTTCTCGGCGTAATGATCTTGAGTTAGGATGATTCCTTCGGAATGTCTAATGACCTTTATTTCTAAAATCACATTCGCTATGTAATAACCCTCATTTCAACAAGGGTATTTTCGTAATTTTTCCAATAAATAAATTTTCTTATAATTATGTTAATTAATTATGAGACTAAATTAAAACTTGTTACATAGAGTTGTACAAGTATGTAATGTTACACATGATTTAAACTTATCAATATGTAACATAGAATATTTAAATTAGATTAACAAGTTAATGTTAAGATTTAAATACGGTTAATATTCTTATATCGTCATTTTACCCTAAGCTCTGCATTTCAGTAATCCTTGTAAGTCATCTCTAAAGTTTGAGTAATTTCCGTAATTACTTAGAATTGGATAAGGGCACATTTGCCAAAGATCCAAAGTATGAGGTTTATTTCTGTAATTACTGATAAAGTAATTAAAAATAAAAACATATAAAGCCGGAATCGTCGATTCGGAAATTCATCCGCCATTAAAGCCGTTTGCAAGCTTTGTTCGTAGGTAAGGGATGACGTTCATTTTGATATTTAATTTCTTTAAAACCAGCCATTCAATTAAGTAAATGAAGAAGGCCTTATGTGGATGAGCCGGTTGATATTTCTGTTGGGCCAAGCTTAATCTTTCTAGCCTATATGGTTATACGGCTAAGGGAGGATTTGTGCCCACTATACTTGTTACAGACTCCCAAAGCAAGTCTTTAGTTTCTACCTCTACCCTACCCCACTCAAACCCAGCGCCAAACTAAGTCTTTAGTTCTCAAATCCACGCGCTGCTTCCAGATTATTTTTCAAAATACGCGCTATTCATTTCTTCTCCTTCCTCTCCCCTCATTCACTCCCAAAATCAAAAAAACAAACCGTTCATCTTCTTCTCTCGCTCTCCATTTCGCCGCGATTCCTTCCTCCCTGCATCCGTCCTCGTCCCTTCTCTTCGCTTCAGTTTCTTTGCTTGAGTTCTCTCCTGATTTCTCTATGATTTCGCCTTCTCGCAGTCTCAGCAGTTTCATCTCGTTTTTTTGGCTTTTCAGGCGGTTTTTCAGATCAAATCAGGTATTCAGCTCCCTCGTTCTTCTATTTGTTGTTATATTTGTTTAGTTTGGATGATTTCTGGGATTCTGTTTTCGTTCCCCTGTTTGAAGTCAAAATCGAGTTCGTTTTGGTTCGAAACCTAGATTTTTGAGGCGGTGTTTAGTTGCATGCGTCTTTATCTGTAGGTTTTTTAGGTTTTTCATTTTTGTTACTGTCTATGTTTTTTGTTGTTGTTGTTGTTATAAACTGTTTTTATGTTTGCTGACAGATTCAGAGCATTTGCACTGTGCAAATGTGTGTTGAATATGTCATGTTGTGTTTTATTTTGAATATTTCACTTTATTTGTTGATTCTTTACTGTTTTTTAGTTTTTGTTGTTGAATTTGTCATGGGGGACAACTTGTTGTGTCTGTAGATGTAATTGTTGACTGCTTGTTCATGTTTATGTTCTTTAATATGGGATGCTGAAAGCTTTTTGTGTCTAGAGATTTTATTGTTGGCATTTTTGTCATGTTTATGTTGTGAATATGGCATGCTGACAGCTTGTTTGTGTCTTGAGATCTTATTTGTTGTCAGCTTGTTCATGTTGACATCTTGAATATGGCGTGCTAACAACTTGTTGTGTCTCGAGAGCTTATTGTTGACAACTTGTTCATATTTACATCTTTGAATATGGCATGCTGACAGCTTTTGGGGTCTGGAGATTTTATTGTTGACAACTTGTTCATGTTGACAACTTGTTCAGATTTCCAACATTTTTTTTATGGTTGACACCTTGCTCTTCTCTTATCTCTTTTTGTGATATATTTTTTGACACTCTATATTTGTTTTTTTTGTTGTTGACAGGGTGTCATGGATGTGTCTAAGTTACAGTTTTTGGCTTCCAATGATTTGTTTGTGGCTCCCAAGGTTACAGCATACCACAGATTTTCTGTAATTGATCAGATTGAGGGGGCAGTTTGATGATGTTAGTAACTTGTTGTTTTCTACTGGTGTCTTCAAAACCATCTTAAGCATGACATCTCAGCTCAACTATTCGCACGTCATAGTTCATTACGCTTTAATGCGTGCAGTTAAGACAGAGAAGAAGTACGAAATGTGGTTTAATATGCAAGGCAATGTGCTGTCTTTTTCCCTTCAAGACTTTGTTGCAATCACGGGTTTGAAGTGCACTGATTTTGAAGGCCACGTCATCCCAGATGATGTCTTTCAGTGTTCTCTTGGAATCAAAAGCAAGGTCACTCTTGACGACATTATTGCAGAGTTTGCCATTTCGACTGGTGAGCGCAAGATGGTTCTAGCACACCTTATTATTCTTGAAGGTGTGCTGATGCCTCAGAGGAATGGCTCTGCTGTCAGATTGAATTTTCTAAAGCTTGCTAGCAACTTTGAAGCTTTTGTGAACTACCCTTGTGGTAGGGAAGTATATCTAGAGACTATCCGGGCTTCTAACGATAGAGTTTGGTATACTTTGCATGGTTATCCTCTTGCCTTTTAGGTATTTATTTTATCATTTCTCTATCTCAATTAGTTTTTTGAAGACATTCTTATCCCTTTTTCCTTTTTCATCCTTAATTTTTTTTGTAGGTTTGGGTGCTTGAACATTTCCATCAGTTTCGCGATTTTGTTGGAGTTGCTACTGCGTCTCTTAAGACTATTCCATATGGCGATCGTTGGTTCTCAAGAGATAATTCCAAGCTTGCTTGGTATCATTACGTCTCAGATCATTTTGATCATCATCCTTTTGTATTATTCTATATCTTATTATACATTTTTTTGTCTTGCCTGTTTTATTTTTGTATTTAACTATTTTTGTTGACAACATATTTATATAACTCTTTTGTTTTGTTTTCATTCTTTTAGTTGTGCAGACCGTCTCCATACTCTGAACATTCTACATTTCGGCACCTCAACTTTGTCGACGAGGTCGAAGATCCTTTGTTTGATGCATATGCTGAAAAAGTTCTTGCCAGTGCTCGTGAGAATTCAGAGCAAGCTATTTCTGACACGGTAATATCTGAGCGACCAGATAAGACTGCCAAGAAGGTTGCGTCTAAGCCAGTGAAAATTGCCCCCAAAAGGAATGTGAAGAAGCCAGTTCAGAAGGCGGCGAAGGTTGTCCAAGCTGTCAACAAAGAGAAGGAAGTTGTCAGCAATTCAGTTCATAATGCTACAGAGGTTGACAAAGCTTATGGAAAAGAGAAGCAAGCTGTCAGCAATCCAGTTTCTAATGTGTCAAAGGCTGGCAAAGCTGTTGTTAAGAGGAAGCAAGCTGTCAGCACTTCAGGTATGTTATGTTTGGCATTTTTTTTACACTGTTGACATGTTGTTGGTTTTTTCTATTGCACATGTTTTGTTTGGTTGACATTTTTTTTTCTGTTTATTGACAGTTCTTTATACTTTGTTGACAGATTCCCCTCTAGTTGTCAGAACTTATACACGTAGGCTCACCAAACAAAATAAAAAAATCCTTGTTTTTGAACACTCTCCAAGAAAATCTCCAAGATTATGTAAAGATGAGAGCAATCAGCCCGACAAGCACAATGTTGTTGTTTCTAAGGTGCCTGCTGGTGTTTCTTCAGTCCCTGCAAATTCTTCTCCTTAAAGAGCATCAATGTCTCCTGAGAAGGTTGGAGATGGAAAGCATTCTGCTGGTGTTTCTGCTGTCCCTTCACATTTGTCTCCCAGAAGAGCAACAAGATCTGCTGGTAAGGTTGAAGATGAACAACATTCTGCTAATCTCAAAGTTGTAATGAAGAAGAGGAAGTCTCCGCCTGCTGCTTGCCCCAAGGTCATTTTCAAAGTTAGTGGTTCTGAGCCAGAATTGAAGAAGGCAAAGCAGGAATCTGTGAAGACCCCATGTTCTCTTGCTTTCCATGCCTTCCAGTAGCTAACATCCATGTAATGTTCCTTCCTCATATCATTGCCAATGCTCTTTGGTATTGGTCCATTTTTAACACCTTCAAACCTGGATGTTTATCATATTAATATTAGTTCTCTGTTTTGGTTCAAGCAATTAATATATTGATATTATGATACATAAACTTTTATACACATTACCTGGTCTTTATTTGCTCCCCAATCATTTTGTATGTTGGTTTGCACTCATGTTGACATCTAAAGTCAAAGGAACATGTATGTTCTCTTTGAAATTTTCTCACCTCAAAGAATGGAGTGGCTTGTAATGCAATTGCCCTCAATCTCCATTTGCAGCTTGTATATGTGCACATCACTGTTAGAAGCTTTAGATCTGATTTTTTAACTTTGTAAGCAAAGTTCTCAGTCATTGCCAACTTTTTCAAAGCTTCAATCAACTTCTTTTTTGTGTCAAATAGCTTTCCCACATGGACAAAGTCTGCATCTGTTCCACTGTGACTCATTTCATCCTCCCCTGTTTTTTTTACTGTCATTATCTTGCTTGCAGATTCATAATCCATAATTTCGCTATTCCCTTGTGTTGGCGCTTCATATTCCATAGGTAGAAACATGTCTTCATCCATGTTAACTGCCACTATACTACTGCATCCATTCTCTCTTGCTATCTTTTGTTCATAAATCCTGTATTCCCTTGATACATATAGTGGACATGTCCTTTCCACTTGTGTTGTGTCATTAATTTCCATGAATGACGCAAGATCATCATCTGTCTCAACACTATATTTGACTTTGATCTTCTGGAACGGATTAAGATGGCAGAGTTGGAGATTCATTTGACTTCCAATCTACTAATTATTCTTTTTCTGAGAATTAAATTTGAATTATTATCTAATTTTGTCATTCATGTGATCATCCTCAACCATATCAGGAAACTGATTCACTTGCTCCTTAGCCATATTCTTCTCTGCATCATCCAAGGAAGAAATGCAAATAACCAAAAAAAACAGTAGTTTATACTTATTGAAATAACTTTGCATATATATACAAAGTTATGAATTGAAAATTACTTGAAAATCAAATGATGATTGAAATAAACTTATTTAATAAGTGACTGACTAAACTTAATTAAATAAAACAAATTGTTCAAATCTTCCATCGACAACTTGGGCAAGAAAATCCTTCTTGAAACCATTGTCTGATATAATGGGGATGAAAATCGTGGCAGCATAGCTGGCATGATTTGACCTTGCCTTCTTGAAACTCTTCTTGACAAATGCAGCATAGACCTTCACCATGATATCGAATGTCGTCCAACAGATCATTCACATTAATCACGGGGGATGTTGAATGTCATCCAACATCACGCGGTGCATTGTAGTCACTTCTTCATCATCCGACAATTCGATAACTGTGGGTCTTGTTTTTACTGTCACTGTGATTATTGTTGATAGACCATTATTGATCAAAATTTGATCTAAGTACATTTCTAGAAGTTGATTAGCAAGATAAATTTGAACAAACACTGGAACGTTTTCTTCGTCGAACATTCTGCTTATATTCCCTTCTGTCAATTTTGTTCCAAGCTGCCATGGTGTGGTTGACATGAAAGAAGATACCATTCCGCGAACATCTTGTTCATGTACGACCTTAATGTGACTTCCATCAGGCGTAGAAGGCAAACTTCCTAAAACCTCAACAAAATATGGTCCAATACTTACATGAAAGCCACGGTCGAAGATTGGAGGAGGTAACATATCAGCCCTACAAATATAGATTGAAATGATTAGCCCAAGGCTGAATGTGCATTAACAAAGTACATAATATATTTTTACATACATATTCAGCAAAACAATTGGTCGATCGAAAGCTTGATTGCTCAATTATGTGGTAGAAAACACTGAATATATTATGGTATTTATAGCACAGTTCAAATATAGGTTAGTAAATCATCAAAAAATTGAAAAGTTGTTTTAAAATTAAAAATCAAATTTCTGTTAGGAGTTGTACGGGAGAAATTTCAGGAGATCTCAAATTTGTAAATTTCAGAAGATCTTAGATTTGTAAAATAAAAATCAAAGTTTAGTTAATTAGTTTGCCTGAATAGACTAAGAATTATACGGGTTAAATTCTTGAGTGTATTATTGATGGAGTAGGATCCCTCTTCAAACTTAATTCTCAGAAAAGAAAAGTTGTAATCAAATTTCTGTTATGAGTTCGAAAAACCCACGTAATATATATATATTGAAGTAGTAGCCCATGTACTATTTCTTATTAATTAATTAAGTTAATTAATTAAACTTACATAATCTTATTTAATTGGTATAATTAATAGAATTATTATACCAATTAGATTATGGGTGTGAATCCCATAATAAACTCTCTTATAGAGATAAATAAGAATGAATCTAAGCCATTGTATGTCTTGACATCCAGTGGGGGTAGTTGTGGTGGTCTGGCAGTCTTCCGGCGACCACCCGACGACTTCCCGGCGACCACCCGGTGGTTGTCCGGTAGAGGTCCGGCGGCGGTCCGGCTGTGGTCCGGTGGAGGTCCGATGGTGGTCCAATAATAAATGAAAAAGTTAAAGAATAAAAATAAATGAAAATTTAAGTCTAATTCAAATTGGTGAACATTTAAATATAATGTGATGAACATTCTCATGATGAACATTTAATTATAATGTGATGAACATTTTGTTGGTGAACATGTAATTAAAATGTGATGAACATTCAATAGAGTTTATCAAAATGAACGTTTATGTTCAGAACAACGTGATGAACATTTAACCTAATTGTAATGAACTTTTGAGTAATGAAGATTTTATTAAATGCTTGTGAACATTTAAGGATGTTTGATGAACATTTAAGTATGAGATGATGAACATTTAGGTAATTTTTGATGAAGATCAAGTGTTTTTCTATTCAAAATTATATTAAAGTGGTGTTCCACATAAGTGGTGGTCCGGTGGTCCGACGGTGGCTTGATGGTGGGTTAGTGGTGGTGCGGTCGTGTTGGTATGATGGTGGTCCGACGGTGGTCCTCCGTTTGTCCAAATAACATAACCATTTAAGTGTAATAAACTTGGTGAACATTTAAAAATAATTTGATGAACATTCAGTTGATGAACATTCAGTTGGTGGACATTTAAGTATAATGTGATGAACATTCAGTAGAGTATATCAAATGAACATTTATTAACATGTTGATGAACATTTATCAACATTTTGATGAACATTTATGAACAACGTGATGAACATTTCAATCGATTGTAATGAACTTTGGCTAATGAACATTTTATTAAATTCTTGTGAACATTGAAGTATGAGATGATGAACATTTAAGTATGAGATGATGAACATTTAGGTGATTTTTGTTGAAACTTAAGTGTGTTTTTAAAAGAAATTATATTAAAGTGGTGTTCCACATAAGTGGTGGTCCGGTGGTTGGTTGTTGGTGGGTCAATGGTGGTGCGGTGGTGGTCAGGTAGTGGTTCTCCGTTTGTCCAAATAACATAAACATTTAAGTGTAATAAACTTGGTGAACATTTAAATATAATTTGATGAACATTCAGTTGATGAACATTTAAGTATAATGTGATGAACATTCAGTTGGTGAACATTTAAGTATAATATGATGAACATTCAATTGGTGAACATTTAAGTAGAATGTGATGAACATTCAGTTGGTGAACATTTAAGTAGAATGTGATGAACATTCAGTTGGTGAACTTTTAAGTATAATGTGATGAACATTCAGTAGAGTATGTACAAATGAACAATGTGATTAACATTTAGTATTAAATAATTTTGTAATATTTGTGAACAATTTTATACATCTTTGTGACAATTTTTTTCCGGCGAGGCCCAAAGATGGTCCGACGGTGGTGACAAGGAGTGACAAGGGGGTGCCACATGTCATCATATTGGCTCTTGGATCTCTTTTGATTCAAGGCTCCACAATCATTCTCATTTATCATTTTAACAACTATTATTACATGACACTTTTCCTTAGATTATTGACTTTAGTTTATATTTGTGAATTGGGTATCGCGTTTGGATCGGGTTCTTGAAGATCGAGTTCGTTGACAAGAATCCAAACTCCGTCTTTCTATTCGTTCGTCGATCTTTCCATTTCAGCCAAGTGACGGTTCGCTCTTACTTATTTATTCCATGCTTTTCTTATTTAACAATTAATTCGAATTGTTAATAAGTTGAGATAAATATAATCATTTTCTTGCATGGGAACTTCGTAGATAAGTGGAGACAACACCTTGCTAGTGCTAGGATTATTATTCTAGTTCTCTTCCATTAGGTATCCTTCGAGGAAGATATGGTTCAAGAGTTGCAAATTGGAATCTTTCACTAAGTATCCCGAGAGGAAGACGTGAATTAAAAACTTACAGCGTGAATGTATACATTTTGAAATCGAATAAGATAAGTGTCGGTTGATCACATAATTAATATACCTCGGGCGAGGAGTACAACGTGGAAACCGCCCGGCCACTTGTGTAGTGACTCTCTTTTGAATCTGGATTCACATGTGTGGTGATTCACACATTATATGTGGTGAGGTTGATCGTTAGTTCATTATGATAAGTTGGTTGTTTTTAACGTATTATGTGAAAATTAACTATAATGTTCTCAAATCATACTCTTCCCATAAGACTCAATCTTTTGGAGTCTTCTCTTGTTGCATATTCGAAACACATAAAACTATTCAGTAGGAGTATCGAAAGCTCTTTCATTTCTCGGTTATCACTCGAGAATGATAGAGACAATTAGATACGAATACAATAACCTCACATAAATTCCACTTGCATAGTCTTTCATTAGATTAACCAACCGTTTTCTTTCCTTTAATGGTTGGTTGGTGTCATCCATCCCTATACGGCACATCAGATGATAGTTTCTCATAAGTGAAGAATCAAGTTCCCGACGTTGAAGGCAACTGATAATGTTTTAGAGTTTCTATTTATAAGATTAAGATTTTGAGGTTAGTAATAAGGTTTAAGACCTATTCTGTAATTCCGATATTTGAATTAAGTCTTCCGTTGTAATCTCTGTATAACGTTAAGAATTATGTATTCATTATAAAGCTTCCGCAATTGTAATACCGTTAAGTAATATAATATGACTTTTAATGTTATCGCTTCCGCATTTGTAAACTCGATTAAGTATTTTTAATAATATAATTGCATTTCAAACGACGGTTAAGGTCGAGAATAGGCGGTTCGATGCCCAAACGACGTCGGAATGCAATGAAACTTGTTTTCAATGCATATTATAGCTATTTAACCTTGTCGGTAACTTCGAGTCGAAAACTCGAACTCTTCGAGTCTCACCTCCTTTGTAAACCTTCACAAGTCTTTCATTCTTCGAAATAGTCGAAGTGGTTGAGATATGAAGGGTCTAGTACATCGATGTTGATTATGTTTCAAAAACTTATACAATTATGTGTTATTAGGCATATAAAGAGTGTTTAAGGTCTCCCCTTCACAAAAAGTTGATCGAAAATACTCAAAAATGCAAAAACGCCTTATCGGTCCTAATGGCCTATTAAGGTCGACAATAGGCGGTTCGATGCCCAAATGACGTCGGAATGCAATGAAACTTGTTTTCAATGCATATTATAGCTATTTAACCTTGTCGGTAACTTCGAGTCGAAAACTCGAACTCTTCGAGTATCACCTCCTTTGTAAACCTTCACTAGTCTTTTATTCTTCGAAATAGTCGAAGTGGTTGAGATATCAAGGGTCTAGTACATCGATGTTGATTATGTTTCAAAAACTTATACAATTATGTGTTATTAGGCATATAAAGAGTGTATAAGGTCTCCCCTTCACAAAAAGTTGATCGAAAATACTCAAAAACGCAAAAACGCCTTATCGGTCCTGATGGCCTTTTACGGTCGAGAATAGCGGTTCGATGCCCAAACGACGTCGGAATGCAATGAAACTTGTTTTCAATGCATATTATAGCTATTTAACCTTGTCGGTAACTTCGAGTCGAAAACTCGAACTCTTCGAGTATCACCTCCTTTGTAAACCTTCACTAGTCTTTCATTCTTCGAAATAGTCGAAGTGGTTGAGATATGAAGGGTCTAGTACATCGATGTTGATTATGTTTCAAAAACTTATACATTTATGTGTTATTAGGCATATAAAGAGTGTATAAGGTCTCCCCTTCACAATAAGTTGATCGAAAATACTCAAAAACGCAAAAACGCCTTATCGGTCCTCATGGCCTATTAAGGCCGAGAATAGGCGGTTCGATGCCCAAACGACGTCGGAATGCAATGAAACTTGTTTTCAATGCATATTATAGCTATTTAACCTTGTCGGTAACTTCGAGTCGAAAACTCGAACTCTTCGAGTATCACCTCCTTTGTAAACCTTCACTAGTCTTTCATTCTTCGAAATAGTCGAAGTGGTTGAGATATGAAGGGTCTAGTACATCGATGTTGATTATGTTTCAAAAACTTATACATTTATGTGTTATTAGGCATATAAAGAGTGTATAAGGTCTCCCCTTCACAATAAGTTGATCGAAAATACTCAAAAACGCAAAAACGCCTTATCGGTCCTCATGGCCTTTTAAGGTCGAGAATAGGCGGTTCGATGCCCAAACGACGTCGGAATGCAATGAAACCTCTTTTCAATGCATATTATAGCTATTTAACCTTGTCGGTAACTTTGAGTCGAAAACTCGAACTCTTCGAGTATCACCTCCTTTGTAAACCTTCACTAGTCTTTCATTCTTCGAAATAGTCGAAGTGGTTGAGATATGAAGGTTCTAGTACATCGATGTTGATTATGTTTCAAAAACTTATACAATTATGTGTTATTAGGCATATAAAGAGTGTTTAAGGTCTCCCCTTCACAAAAAGTTGATCGAAAATACTCAAAAACGCAAAAACGCCTTATCGGTCCTAATGTCCTCTTAAAGTCGACAATAGGCGGTTCGATGCCCAAATGACGTCGGGATGCAATGAAACTTGTTTTCAATGCATATTATAGCTATTTAACCTTTTCGGTAACTTCGAGTCAAAAACTCGAACTCTTCGAGTATCACCTCCTTTGTAAACCTTCACTAGTCTTTCATTCTTCGAAATAGTCGAAGTGGTTGAGATATGAAGGGTCTAGTACATCGATGTTGATTATGTTTCAAAAACTTATACAATTATGTGTTATTAGGCATATAAAGAGTGTATAAGGTCTCCCCTTCACAAAAAGTTGATCGAAAATACTCAAAAACGCAAAAACGCCTTATAGGTCATAATGGCTTGTTAAGGTCCAGAATAGGCGGTTCGATTACCAAACGACGTCGGAATGCAATGAAACTTGTTTTCAATGCATATTATGGCTATTTAACCTTGTCGGTAACTTCGAGTCGAAAACTCGAACTCTTCGAGTATCACCTCCTTTGTAAACCTTCACTAGTCTTTCATTCTTCGAAATAGTCGAAGTGGTTGAGATATGAAGGGTTTAGTACATCGATGTTGATTATGTTTCAAAAAATAATACAATTATGTGTTATTAGGCATATAAAGAGTGTTTAAGGTCTCCCCTTCACAAAAATTTGACCGAAAATACTCAAAAACGCAAAAACGCCTTATCGGTCCTAATGGCCTGTTAAAGTCGACAATAGGCGGTTCGATGCCCAAATGACGTCGGAATGCAATGAAACTTGTTTTCAATGCATATTATAGCTATTTAACTTTTTCGGTAACTTCGAGTCGAAAACTCGAACTCTTCGAGTATCACCTCCTTTGTAAACCTTCACTAGTCTTTCATTCTTCGAAATAGTCGAAGTGGTTGAGATATGAAGGGTCTAGTACATCGATGTTGATTATGTTTCAAAAACTTATACAATTATGTGTTATTAGGCATATAAAGAGTGTATAAGGTCTCCCTTCACAAAAATTTGACCGAAAATACGCAGAAACGCAAAAACGCCTTATCGGTCCTCATGGCCTGTTAAGGCCGAGAATAGGCGGTTCGATGCCCAAACGACGTCGGAATGCAATGAATTTTGTTTTCAATGCATATTATAGCTATTTAACCTTGTCGGTAACTTTGAGTCGAAAACTCGAACTCTTCGAGTATCACCTCCTTTGTAAACCTTCACTAGTCTTTCATTCTTTTAAATAGTCGAAGCGGTTGAGATATGAAGGGTCTAGTACATCGATGTTGATTATGTTTCAAAAACTTATACAATTATGTGTTATTAGGCTTATAAAGAGTGTATAAGGTCTCCCCTTCACAAAAATTTGACCGAAAATACTCAAAAACGCAAAAACGCCTTATCGGTCCTCATGGCCTATTAAGGCCGAGAATAGGCGGTTCGATGCCCAAACGACGTCGGAATGCAATGAAACTTGTTTTCAATGCATATTATAGCTATTTAACCTTGTCGGTAACTTCGAGTCGAAAACTCGAACTCTTCGAGTATCACCTCCTTTGTAAACCTTCACTAGTCTTTCATTCTTCGAAATAGTCGAAGTGGTTGAGATATGAAGGGTCTAGTACATCGATGTTGATTATGTTTCAAAAACTTATACAATTATGTGTTATTAGGCATATAAAGAGTGTATAAGGTCTCCCCTTCACAAAAATTTGACCGAAAATACTCAAAAACGCAAAAACGCCTTATCGGTCCTCATGGCTTGTTAAGGCCGAGAATAGGCGGTTCGATGCCCAAACGACGTCGGAATGCAATGAATTTTGTTTTCAATGCATATTATAGCTATTTAACCTTGTCGGTAACTTCGAGTCGAAAACTCAAACTCTTCGAGTATCACCTCCTTTGTAAACCTTCACTAGTCTTTCATTCTTTTAAATAGTCGAAGTGGTTGAGATATGAAGGGTCTAGTACATCGATGTTGATTATGTTTCAAAAACTTATACAATTATGTGTTATTAGGCATATAAAGAGTGTATAAGGTCTCCCCTTCACAAAAAGTTGATCGAAAATACTCAAAAACGCAAAAACGCCTTATCGGTCCTTATGGCCTGTTAAGGTCGAGAATAGGCGGTTCGATGCCCAAACGACGTCGGAATGCAATGAAACTTGTTTTCAATGCATATTATCGCTATTTAACCTTGTCGGTAACTTTGAGTCGAAAACTCGAATTCTTCGAGTATCACCTCCTTTGTAAACCTTCACTAGTCTTTCATTCTTCGAAATAGTCGAAGTGGTTGAGATATGAAGGGTCTAGTACATCGATGTTGATTATGTTTCAAAAACTTATACAATTATGTGTTATTAGGCATATAAAGAGTGTATAAGGTCTCCCCTTCACAAAAAGTTGATCGAAGAGATTATGGCTTTATATAGGCACATTTATGACCGTTGTGGTCCAAATGGATGGATCCTAAACTGTAAAGACTCGTGCGCAAACCATCTGCGCACAAACCCAAACCCTAAAACACCTGTGCGCAGAACCTAAGCGCACAGATTTACATTTAACGGCTAGTTTTTTCAAAAATTTCATCGGCTACTATGTTTGAACAGTGCGCAGAAACACGGCGCCCAAATTTTCAACCTGTGCGCAGTAGTTAGGCGCACAAGTTGTTACAGACTCTGAAGATTTACGAAAAGTACATGTAATACCCCGTAAAACACGTATGCGCATAAGACCTGCGCACAGATGCGTGCGCATAAGTTGAGCGCACAGAATCGCGTGCATATATGCCTCGATTCGCGTGCATATAGCCATTGCCTAAACTTATCAATTTGTAATGTATAATATTTAAATCAGATTAACAACTTAATGTTAAGATTTAAATACGGTTAATAATCTTATATCGTCATTTTACCCTAAGTTCTGCATTTCAGTAATCCTTGTAAGTCATCTCTAAAGTTTGAGAAATTTCCGTAATTACTTAGAATTGGATAAGGGCACATTTGCCAAAGATCCAAAGTATGAGGTTTATTTCTGTAATTACTGATAAAGTAATTAAAAATAAAAACATATAAATAAACCCAGATTCTAACTATTCTGTTGTTGAAACTGAAACACATTGACTCCGTTCAATCCTCCTACCCGTAAATCCCCTCCTTTTCAAAGCAAATCTTTAACAAACCGATCAACTCAATCTATATTTGTTCGGATTTTCAGTTGGGTTATACCTGAGTATATAAGCAATTAACCCCTCGTTCTATTCATCCGAACTAGTCCTCTTCCAATCTCTGTTTTCTTCAAAAGAAACTGAGAAACACAAAATTCTTTGTCTCCCTCGTTCGGTTCTTTCTTCGTCTCATTCCCCTGCACAAGAAAGCAGAATCTGCTCGTCACTGCCGCGGTCGGGTGAAGCATCGCCGGTAAAAGACTTCATTCTTGCTCCTCTGTTTTCTTTGCATTTCTTCTCGCGTTTACAATGGCTTAAGGTCTGTATTTTTCTTCCAGAATTGAGGTCATCCATTCGGCCCCAGTTTCTGTTTGTTACTCGCTTCAGATCCAAGTCGATTCGGTAACCGTTCGGTAAGTTTCGATTCCATTTTCGGTTCCGTTTCGATATTTATTCCAGGGCGTTAAGCCATTTTCTTTCAATTCTTTTTGTACCAGGCTCATCCTTAAATCGGTAGCTTTAACTGCGTCTAAATCTCGAGCCTAACCGTAAAGCTTTCGGTAAGGTTTCGTTCCGCTTTTCGATATCGTTTTGATATTTTCGGGGTCGTTAAATCTCCGTTTTTACTTCCTTTTCTGCATTAGTTAGTCTCGCCGGACTCATACCGTTGTCCATCCGAGTTGACTCCATCGATCGTTGCCGGAATCGTCGATTCGGAAATTCATCCGCCATTAAGCCGTTTGCAAGCTTTGTTCGTAAATGAAGAAGGCCTTATGTGGATGAGCCGGTTGATATTTCTGTTGGGCCAAGCTTAATCTTTCTAGCCCATATGGTATATATATATTGAAGTAGTAGCCCATGTACTATTTCTTATTAATTAATTAAGTTAATTAATTAAACTTACATAATCTTATTTAATTGGTATAATTAATAGAATTATTTCTTCAAGAATAACAAGGGTATTTTCGTAATTTTTCCAATAAATAAATTTTCTTATAATTATGTTAATTAATTATGAGACTAAATTAAAACTTGTTACATAGAGTTGTACAAGTATGTAATGTTACACATGATTTAAACTTATCAATATGTAACGTAGAATATTTAAATTAGATTAACAAGTTAATGTTAAGATTTAAATACGGTTAATATTCTTATATCGTCATTTTACCCTAAGCTCTGCATTTCAGTAATCCTTGTAAGTCATCTCTAAAGTTTGAGTAATTTCCGTAATTACTTAGAATTGGATAAGGGCACATTTGCCAAAGATCCAAAGTATGAGGTTTATTTCTGTAATTACTGATAAAGTAATTAAAAATAAAAACATATAAAGCCGGAATCGTCGATTCGGAAATTCATCCGCCATTAAAGCCGTTTGCAAGCTTTGTTCGTAGGTAAGGGATGACGTTCATTTTGATATTTAATTTCTTTAAAACCAGCCATTCAATTAAGTAAATGAAGAAGGCCTTATGTGGATGAGCCGGTTGATATTTCTGTTGGGCCAAGCTTAATCTTTCTAGCCTATATGGTTATACGGCTAAGGGAGGATTTGTGCCCACTATACTTGTTACAGACTCCCAAAGCAAGTCTTTAGTTTCTACCTCTACCCTACCCCCACTCAAACCCAGCGCCAAACTAAGTCTTTAGTTCTCAAATCCACGCGCTGCTTCCAGATTATTTTTCAAAATACGCGCTATTCATTTCTTCTCCTTCCTCTCCCCTCATTCACTCCCAAAATCAAAAAAACAAACCGTTCATCTTCTTCTCTCGCTCTCCATTTCGCCGCGATTCCTTCCTCCCTGCATCCGTCCTCGTCCCTTCTCTTCGCTTCAGTTTCTTTGCTTGAGTTCTCTCCTGATTTCTCTATGATTTCGCCTTCTCGCAGTCTCAGCAGTTTCATCTCGTTTTTTTGGCTTTTCAGGCGGTTTTTCAGATCAAATCAGGTATTCAGCTCCCTCGTTCTTCTATTTGTTGTTATATTTGTTTAGTTTGGATGATTTCTGGGATTCTGTTTTCGTTCCCCTGTTTGAAGTCAAAATCGAGTTCGTTTTGGTTCGAAACCTAGATTTTTGAGGCGGTGTTTAGTTGCATGCGTCTTTATCTGTAGGTTTTTTAGGTTTTTCATTTTTGTTACTGTCTATGTTTTTTGTTGTTGTTGTTGTTATAAACTGTTTTTATGTTTGCTGACAGATTCAGAGCATTTGCACTGTGCAAATGTGTGTTGAATATGTCATGTTGTGTTTTATTTTGAATATTTCACTTTATTTGTTGATTCTTTACTGTTTTTTAGTTTTTGTTGTTGAATTTGTCATGGGGGACAACTTGTTGTGTCTGTAGATGTAATTGTTGACTGCTTGTTCATGTTTATGTTCTTTAATATGGGATGCTGAAAGCTTTTTGTGTCTAGAGATTTTATTGTTGGCATTTTTGTCATGTTTATGTTGTGAATATGGCATGCTGACAGCTTGTTTGTGTCTTGAGATCTTATTTGTTGTCAGCTTGTTCATGTTGACATCTTGAATATGGCGTGCTAACAACTTGTTGTGTCTCGAGAGCTTATTGTTGACAACTTGTTCATATTTACATCTTTGAATATGGCATGCTGACAGCTTTTGGGGTCTGGAGATTTTATTGTTGACAACTTGTTCATGTTGACAACTTGTTCAGATTTCCAACATTTTTTTTATGGTTGACACCTTGCTCTTCTCTTATCTCTTTTTGTGATATATTTTTTGACACTCTATATTTGTTTTTTTTGTTGTTGACAGGGTGTCATGGATGTGTCTAAGTTACAGTTTTTGGCTTCCAATGATTTGTTTGTGGCTCCCAAGGTTACAGCATACCACAGATTTTCTGTAATTGATCAGATTGAGGGGGCAGTTTGATGATGTTAGTAACTTGTTGTTTTCTACTGGTGTCTTCAAAACCATCTTAAGCATGACATCTCAGCTCAACTATTCGCACGTCATAGTTCATTACGCTTTAATGCGTGCAGTTAAGACAGAGAAGAAGTACGAAATGTGGTTTAATATGCAAGGCAATGTGCTGTCTTTTTCCCTTCAAGACTTTGTTGCAATCACGGGTTTGAAGTGCACTGATTTTGAAGGCCACGTCATCCCAGATGATGTCTTTCAGTGTTCTCTTGGAATCAAAAGCAAGGTCACTCTTGACGACATTATTGCAGAGTTTGCCATTTCGACTGGTGAGCGCAAGATGGTTCTAGCACACCTTATTATTCTTGAAGGTGTGCTGATGCCTCAGAGGAATGGCTCTGCTGTCAGATTGAATTTTCTAAAGCTTGCTAGCAACTTTGAAGCTTTTGTGAACTACCCTTGTGGTAGGGAAGTATATCTAGAGACTATCCGGGCTTCTAACGATAGAGTTTGGTATACTTTGCATGGTTATCCTCTTGCCTTTTAGGTATTTATTTTATCATTTCTCTATCTCAATTAGTTTTTTGAAGACATTCTTATCCCTTTTTCCTTTTTCATCCTTAATTTTTTTTGTAGGTTTGGGTGCTTGAACATTTCCATCAGTTTCGCGATTTTGTTGGAGTTGCTACTGCGTCTCTTAAGACTATTCCATATGGCGATCGTTGGTTCTCAAGAGATAATTCCAAGCTTGCTTGGTATCATTACGTCTCAGATCATTTTGATCATCATCCTTTTGTATTATTCTATATCTTATTATACATTTTTTTGTCTTGCCTGTTTTATTTTTGTATTTAACTATTTTTGTTGACAACATATTTATATAACTCTTTTGTTTTGTTTTCATTCTTTTAGTTGTGCAGACCGTCTCCATACTCTGAACATTCTACATTTCGGCACCTCAACTTTGTCGACGAGGTCGAAGATCCTTTGTTTGATGCATATGCTGAAAAAGTTCTTGCCAGTGCTCGTGAGAATTCAGAGCAAGCTATTTCTGACACGGTAATATCTGAGCGACCAGATAAGACTGCCAAGAAGGTTGCGTCTAAGCCAGTGAAAATTGCCCCCAAAAGGAATGTGAAGAAGCCAGTTCAGAAGGCGGCGAAGGTTGTCCAAGCTGTCAACAAAGAGAAGGAAGTTGTCAGCAATTCAGTTCATAATGCTACAGAGGTTGACAAAGCTTATGGAAAAGAGAAGCAAGCTGTCAGCAATCCAGTTTCTAATGTGTCAAAGGCTGGCAAAGCTGTTGTTAAGAGGAAGCAAGCTGTCAGCACTTCAGGTATGTTATGTTTGGCATTTTTTTTACACTGTTGACATGTTGTTGGTTTTTTCTATTGCACATGTTTTGTTTGGTTGACATTTTTTTTTCTGTTTATTGACAGTTCTTTATACTTTGTTGACAGATTCCCCTCTAGTTGTCAGAACTTATACACGTAGGCTCACCAAACAAAATAAAAAAATCCTTGTTTTTGAACACTCTCCAAGAAAATCTCCAAGATTATGTAAAGATGAGAGCAATCAGCCCGACAAGCACAATGTTGTTGTTTCTAAGGTGCCTGCTGGTGTTTCTTCAGTCCCTGCAAATTCTTCTCCTTAAAGAGCATCAATGTCTCCTGAGAAGGTTGGAGATGGAAAGCATTCTGCTGGTGTTTCTGCTGTCCCTTCACATTTGTCTCCCAGAAGAGCAACAAGATCTGCTGGTAAGGTTGAAGATGAACAACATTCTGCTAATCTCAAAGTTGTAATGAAGAAGAGGAAGTCTCCGCATGCTGCTTGCCCCAAGGTCATTTTCAAAGTTAGTGGTTCTGAGCCAGAATTGAAGAAGGCAAAGCAGGAATCTGTGAAGACCCCATGTTCTCTTGCTTTCCATGCCTTCCAGTAGCTAACATCCATGTAATGTTCCTTCCTCATATCATTGCCAATGCTCTTTGGTATTGGTCCATTTTTAACACCTTCAAACCTGGATGTTTATCATATTAATATTAGTTCTCTGTTTTGGTTCAAGCAATTAATATATTGATATTATGATACATAAACTTTTATACACATTACCTGGTCTTTATTTGCTCCCCAATCATTTTGTATGTTGGTTTGCACTCATGTTGACATCTAAAGTCAAAGGAACATGTATGTTCTCTTTGAAATTTTCTCACCTCAAAGAATGGAGTGGCTTGTAATGCAATTGCCCTCAATCTCCATTTGCAGCTTGTATATGTGCACATCACTGTTAGAAGCTTTAGATCTGATTTTTTAACTTTGTAAGCAAAGTTCTCAGTCATTGCCAACTTTTTCAAAGCTTCAATCAACTTCTTTTTTGTGTCAAATAGCTTTCCCACATGGACAAAGTCTGCATCTGTTCCACTGTGACTCATTTCATCCTCCCCTGTTTTTTTTACTGTCATTATCTTGCTTGCAGATTCATAATCCATAATTTCGCTATTCCCTTGTGTTGGCGCTTCATATTCCATAGGTAGAAACATGTCTTCATCCATGTTAACTGCCACTATACTACTGCATCCATTCTCTCTTGCTATCTTTTGTTCATAAATCCTGTATTCCCTTGATACATATAGTGGACATGTCCTTTCCACTTGTGTTGTGTCATTAATTTCCATGAATGACGCAAGATCATCATCTGTCTCAACACTATATTTGACTTTGATCTTCTGGAACGGATTAAGATGGCAGAGTTGGAGATTCATTTGACTTCCAATCTACTAATTATTCTTTTTCTGAGAATTAAATTTGAATTATTATCTAATTTTGTCATTCATGTGATCATCCTCAACCATATCAGGAAACTGATTCACTTGCTCCTTAGCCATATTCTTCTCTGCATCATCCAAGGAAGAAATGCAAATAACCAAAAAAAACAGTAGTTTATACTTATTGAAATAACTTTGCATATATATACAAAGTTATGAATTGAAAATTACTTGAAAATCAAATGATGATTGAAATAAACTTATTTAATAAGTGACTGACTAAACTTAATTAAATAAAACAAATTGTTCAAATCTTCCATCGACAACTTGGGCAAGAAAATCCTTCTTGAAACCATTGTCTGATATAATGGGGATGAAAATCGTGGCAGCATAGCTGGCATGATTTGACCTTGCCTTCTTGAAACTCTTCTTGACAAATGCAGCATAGACCTTCACCATGATATCGAATGTCGTCCAACAGATCATTCACATTAATCACGGGGGATGTTGAATGTCATCCAACATCACGCGGTGCATTGTAGTCACTTCTTCATCATCCGACAATTCGATAACTGTGGGTCTTGTTTTTACTGTCACTGTGATTATTGTTGATAGACCATTATTGATCAAAATTTGATCTAAGTACATTTCTAGAAGTTGATTAGCAAGATAAATTTGAACAAACACTGGAACGTTTTCTTCGTCGAACATTCTGCTTATATTCCCTTCTGTCAATTTTGTTCCAAGCTGCCATGGTGTGGTTGACATGAAAGAAGATACCATTCCGCGAACATCTTGTTCATGTACGACCTTAATGTGACTTCCATCAGGCGTAGAAGGCAAACTTCCTAAAACCTCAACAAAATATGGTCCAATACTTACATGAAAGCCACGGTCGAAGATTGGAGGAGGTAACATATCAGCCCTACAAATATAGATTGAAATGATTAGCCCAAGGCTGAATGTGCATTAACAAAGTAAATAATATATTTTTACATACATATTCAGCAAAACAATTGGTCGATCGAAAGCTTGATTGCTCAATTATGTGGTAGAAAACACTGAATATATTATGGTATTTATAGCACAGTTCAAATATAGGTTAGTAAATCATCAAAAAATTGAAAAGTTGTTTTAAAATTAAAAATCAAATTTCTGTTAGGAGTTGTACGGGAGAAATTTCAGGAGATCTCAAATTTGTAAATTTCAGAAGATCTTAGATTTGTAAAATAAAAATCAAAGTTTAGTTAATTAGTTTGCCTGAATAGACTAAGAATTATACGGGTTAAATTCTTGAGTGTATTATTGATGGAGTAGGATCCCTCTTCAAACTTAATTCTCAGAAAAGAAAAGTTGTAATCAAATTTCTGTTATGAGTTCGAAAAACAACTGAATTATTATCTAGTTTGCCTCAATCAAATATAGGTTAGTAATTCTTTTTCTGAGAATTAAATGGGTTCAAATAGTTCCACGCAGGTGTAACAAAAGAAAAGTTGGAAATAATTTCCTGATAAAATTATTCAGCTTTGCATATTCAGCTTTAAGAAATGTTGTCTGATGTTGTTTTTTCCTTTTCTCACATTGAATTTCGGACTGTTGATGGCATGATATACTTGGGAAGCTATTAAGGATCAAAATTTAATTTATATTGTGTCTCTCAGATTAGGTGGAGGTATCTAAGTGTTTCAAAGGAGTGTGGTTGGAGAAAGTCAGAGAAAGCATATAAACACTCATATTCCCAAAAGACGACTAAAATTAAGAATACATTTTTTCTCCAATTAATGGATATTGAAGCCTTATTGAAAATAAAGTATCTTCTAATCCCTAAGAAATGAAAGAGATTGATTGAAAAAGTAAGAAACATTTAAATATAAAACTGAAAAAGATTGATGAAAACACTAAGAACTCTATGAAAATGAAACAGCTTGATGGAAACGGACTTATAACACCAGCTTTCTTCTTGTGAAAGTCTTCTTTCTGGTTGTAGAAATCTTTAAATCTGAATCATCTTTGTCACTGTTGTCTTCAATTTCATCACGGTTTTGCTTTGAAGGTGTTGCATTAGCAGAAGATGAGACATTTGATGTTGGTGTATTATTGATGGAGTAGGATCCCTCTTCAAACTCATCATTTTGTTTTTCAGACTCAGCTTGGTCAACATCAATACTCAATTTGGCATCAGATGACACATCTGAATGTGGTTGTACTGAGTGATTTTCCTCCTTAACCTGATAAGTACTTAGTTAGTTTTGATTGATATTGATTCTTAACGGAAAATGTAAGATTTCTTACCTTTTCTATAGTACTCAACTCTTCATATTCAGGTATCATTTCAGCATCAGAAATGATCTTTCTAACTGTGTATGATGATCCGGGGTTATCCCTATTGTAATCGGATACCTCCACTACAAATAGAAATTTCTTTTCTAGCAAAACATTGAAATCATTTGGATATCCATTGTTGTTTTCATCCTGGAAAGTACAGGAAATTACATTTAGTATAAAAATAAGGATAGTGTAAATATTATTTTATTTTCTCTAAAATTAAAATATCTGATTTGCAGATGAGTAGTATAGATAAAATACTTTTGAGACTTCACTCTGAAGCGTGGCTATTGATTTTGTTATAAATTGAGACAATTCCCTCGATCTCAAACATGACAAAAGGAGCCACACCAGAAGAATCTGACACATTGATATCAATCTTTAACCTGGATCAATATAAGATGATGAATCAGTAACTTCAGGAAAACTATGTAACTGAGAACTATCATACAAATGCATACCTTGTAGCGACGATATCAGAATCAGTAACAGCTCGCACAAGGGTATTTATCTCCATCAAAGTCAAGTCTCTTTCTGCAATGTTTGCAGCAACTATAGAACCAACTTCTTTTTTTATTTATCTCTACAATAGTTGCCACCACCTTGCAAAAACATTTCTACAAAACAACATATCGTAAATAATCCTCTTCTTATTATTGTAAGTAGCGGAAAAAAAGTATTAGCAATACTTGATACCTCAGTAGTCTCTAAAATATCATTCAAAGTTTTTTGTATACTGAGTTTTACAAAATCAGTTCCTACGGTAAATGTTGGTAGATTGAGTGTATTCCCATCTACTTTCCACCTACAAAACATATTTTTTAGTTCCCCTTATAAAAAATATTAGATGATATGTAATTCTAATATTAACTAATATACCTCACCTTAAAGTCAACAAATTGAGGAAAAACTTGATTACACAGAACTCTAGTTCCACCCACAACATTGTTTTACCTGTGTCAATAATAAGTAGAATTGATGTTAATATTAAGCAAAAAAATAATTTAAACATAATATGTTGTTGTTATCAGTTTTGAAATATACCTTTTACAATTTTAATCTTGACAAATTGCATGTCAATGTCATGATTTCCAATTTTTGTAATGATCCTTTCAAGTTTATGATAACAATAAATGATGGCTTTGAAACAATGTGTCAAATCACATCTAGGTCAAAAGGGTTAGAGTATTCAATAACAAAAGAACATATTTAATGATTGAAATAAATAAATTGAAAGTAAAGAAAGTTACTTACCAACTAAATAGTTAGTATCAAGTTCATTTTTGTTGATGGAATTGAACAAAGCATACTTGAATCCATATTGATGAATTTCATGATCATCAATTGGTGTGACAGTAGTAAGAAAAGTAAACTTGATTATATAGTTATGCTCAGAATAGCGAATAGCAATAAGAACCACTATTTTTGTGTACAGTAAGTTTTGCACACAACAAATTAATCCTTCAGAGATCAAATCAGAGATGTTTGATAGAACATTTTTTGGTACTTTAGCCTCGATTTTATCACCCTGTAAAAAAAAAAAAAAATTAACTTAACACATCAATGAATGTGCACCAGGACTTTAAAAATTTTGTATATCAACAAATGAAGGAGATAAAATAACTTAGCCATTGTACATTATGATCCATCAGAACTAATTGAATTTCATCTACTTTGACAGTTCTATATGTCTTGTTCCACTGGCGAATGATACATCAACGAATTTTCCAGGTTTGCTTGCTTGTGTTGATGCTTCTTTTATCATCATAAGTTGAACCCATCTTAATCCTACAAATTTTACAATAAAACAGTACAATTCATTAGATTTTATGTACATAAGAAGTAAATAGAAAATTACAGGAAGAATACATACAGTTTTGTATAAGGAATCCTGATGACTTCTTAAGATTAGAAATAAATGCCTTGGATGAGTTTATATATGGTTGTAGGTGGGATTGTTAACAGTAAAATGTAGAGAATAAAGAGGAATTTAGTTGTAGTTCTATTTTGAATTTTGAAATCAGGTGAACGATACTAATTTTTAGGAGTTGAAATGTTAATGACAAAATCACAAAATCATGAAAGACCTCAACTTTCTATTTGAACGTTAGCATATTTCTGTAGGCAATTAGTTGAGTAGAAATAGGTTATTAGATGGAATTATAATAGCTAACTAATCCTTCTAATATAGAACTATCTTTATGCAGAATCTTTAACTGAATTCCTGAATTTTCTGTTTTCTGTTTTCTGTTTTCTAATTTTCTGTTTTCTAATTGTTTTCTCATTCAAGAGTGCTCTCTAATTAATATTAAATATGCCCATAATAAAATCGAGTTTTTTTTGTGGAATCTTAGTACAAAACCTGAGAAGAAATTAAGCTGTTAACACTTCTACTGTATAAACATTTTAATAGATTGATTGCAGGTGTCACTTTAAAATCTTGTGAAAATTTAATAGGAAATCAATTGGAGAAGTTACGTGTTCATAGCCATCTGTGGAGATACATACATCACCATAAATAAATCAAGATACCAATTGACACTAGTAAGTAGATAAATATTCAGCTGAATATCAAATTAAGATACCAATTGAGTTTATTTATAAACTACTATAGATAAATAAATTTCGAATGTGACTACAATTTTTTGCTGGAAACATTCAGCATATACATATTATTGGATAGAAAAAGAAACAAATAACCTAATAAAAATCTTAAAAAGTGAAAAACTATGATCTTCAATATGCTCTGCAGCCTGAGACACCTCATTTATCAACATATAGTACGACAAAGAGGGCATGAATTGCTGTTACTAAGCCATTTGCTGATACAATTAGTGTGGAAAACATGAGAGCAAGACATTCTTGTAAACTTTAGAGTAGGGATAAACTTCTGAACACAAATAGCACATGAATCCAGAATTTGATCCTCATTGAAGCTCTCCCAATCGAATAAGTCTTGATTATAATTGGAAGTGATGTCAATGATTATAGTAGGGACAAAAGCTTGGTTGATACCTTGTCTCACTTGAAGCACACAATGGTCTATATAGTTTTGGATACAATTTATTGCACAAGTTTGTTGAATACGGGATTGCACATTGGCATCATCAAGAATAGCTGCAACTTGTTCATAACTGAGATGTTCTATAGTTGATGAGAGGATGTCGACAACTTCTATTTCTCTGATGTCGTAATAAGTAACATCAATGGAGCTTTTTATTAGACCGTAATATGCACCTGAAATACTAATAGAATAATTCCCACAAGAAATATGATAGCCGGAGTGAAATGTAGGAGGAGGAACCGTGAAGACGAACTGCAAGATATTTAAGGAAATTTATTAACACATAAATTTTGCTAGCAAAACAATCTGTTAACAGTCTAACTGATTTCATCGGCTTGTAATTGTTATGAATGAATTATACATTCTTGAATGAGAAAACAATTAGAAAACAGAAAATTAGAACACAGAAAACAGAAAATTAGAAAACACAAAATTCAGGAATTCAGGTAAAGATTCTGCATAAAGATAAAGTTTCAACCAATTAGAAAACAGAAGTTTGCTGGAAATTTTATTGATTAAAGAAGAAAAACTTACTTAATCTTTGAAGGATGACTCTGGTTGCACAAGATTAAATATTGAGTGGATGAGTATATGCATAAATTGAAGAGAAGATGAATTAGTAAATGAGATGTAAGAGGGAGAGAAGGTAAGAGTTTATATAGTTCCAACATAACCATATTGGCTAAAAAAAATGGCTACATGGACATTGTGGGTAGTAACCAATTGAGCTTACATATTGACAACTGCATGGCAAAAAATATGGTGAGAAATAAAAACTCAGTTAACATGCAATAATAAGGTGAACACAACAATGAAAGTGAAAAGGAAAAGGAAAAAACATACCCACTGGTAAGCACCTTCCTGAGTTCCATCCAGCTGAATTTAGTTCTTTCACTTTTAGGTTTTATTCTATCATAAGATCTTTGTTCAGTTTGTTGCACTGTTGAAATTATAAAAACATTGCATTAATCTATTTTATATATTAAAGCTAAGCCTTTTAGAGCTCCTAGAGTGATTTTAGGCTTAGTTTGTTGCACAATTATTATTATTTTTAATTTCAATTATTCATAAATTGGATATTTATATTAACAAGTAAATCTTAAAAAATTATAGATCCTTTCAACAACAAATATACAAGCTACTTAATTGAGAATAAATATTACGATGAATGTTAATATATATTCTTACGATAAAATTAGGATTATTTTTTATAATAAAAATTAAGTCAAGTTACGTACATAACCTTCATGACATAATATATATTTTTATAAATAGTCTTTACAAAAAAAAAGTTAATCTTAATTTTTTGACGAACTCGATTAAAAAAATATACATTTTTCATACGAATAATATGGAATTTCCCGGGCATGGCACGGGTCATTACATAGTATGAATCAGTATGCATATGCAAACTGAATCAATGGCATGTGCTATGGTTTTGGTTGCACTCCTTCTCTTTGACAAAATTAAGTTATTCAAACAAACTAATTCACCAACGTCTTTACCTTAACAATGTCCCCAACTTTATGACAATCTCTATCCGGTGAGTGACCAACTACATCATAGTTCAAATAAATTCTAATTGGTTGCTTTGCCTCATCGAAACCTCAGCAGAATAGAAGAAAGACATTGAAGCACCTTTGCTTCAATTTTTGGCAGTTCAGCGCCATCTTCATCTTCATAACCGTCCTCGTCTTCATCCCCTTCCTTGTCATCGGAGTGAATTTTGTTACTTTTTCCTAGATGGCCCCAAACTTCATCTTTGTTGAATGTTTCGTTCATGAGTTGAAGTCGTGGAAATCAGCCAAATGCGATTTTGAATGACGGCAAAATTAAACCTTATAACCTATTTCGATGAGTGGGCTATAATTTTTATGGGCTTAGTGGAGTAAGTGGTTTTAGTGGAGGGAGTGTGTTGTTTTAATTTTCTGCAATGAAAAATAATGGAAAAACTTGAAGCATGTCTCCACTCAAATTGTGTCAAGTGGCGCAATTTTTTTTGAAGACATGGCTTCAAGTCAGTGGCGGAGCCAGAAATGTTTTGAAGGGGGTGCTAAATTTTATTTATAATTGGCTCGACTAAAAATATAATAGTATAATATATAAAAACTATTATATAAAGTTATCTATGTTAATTTTAATAGTATAAATTCCAAAGTTTAATAGTTAATATTTATTATTATTATTTGTTTGTTTAATTAAAATGAAATTTATTAACTACGTTGTACGTTTTTATATATTAAACTTAAATTGATTATTGGGCTAATTTTTATATACTAAAAATAATCAAATTAGTGAGCTAATTGTATAAATTTAAAAATCTAAAAGTCAATATTTTTCAATATTGTATTTGCTTAATTAAATCAAACTTATTAATACGTTTTTATATATTAAGCTAATTTGATTACAACACAAGTTTCATACATAAAACATAATCAAATTATTGGGTTAGACTAGACCTGTCAAAAGCTGACCCGACCCGTTGGGTCGACCCAACCTGACCCGAAAATACTCGATTCAAATCTGACCCGAAAAGTGTTTGAACCCGTTTGGGTCAGACCCGTTTTTTACCCGAACTCGTTGGGTCGAACCCGGGCCGACCCGAACTTCTCGAAACTCGTGGAAGGTCCCACTTTTCACATATTTTATTTAATTTAAATTAAAAAATAACAATATATTTTGTTAAATAATATATTATTATTTTAATATAAAAATATTTTAAAATATTTATTTTCTTTATTACAATAAAGAAAAGCAAACATTTAAAACCCGCTGGGTCGACCCGAACCGGAACCCGTTCAACCCGAAAATTTTGTCAACCCGATTGACCCGAACCCGATTGATCCGAACCCGACTCGTTCGATCCGTTTGCCAGGTCTAGGCTAGACCCATGACTAAAAGCAATTGGGGCCATTGGGCTCCTTATACATGAGATATATAACCAGAAAAAACGTAAAGAAGCTAATTAGCATGTAAGTAGGAAAATTCGAACCCTGGTGGTGGAGCAGGTACCAGGGTTGCATGATTCGCTGCTAAGCAGGGCGAATCACGAACCGGAACGCACATACCTGAACGTGGTTCGTTCTCGTTCTGGTTCGCATGGGTTCGCTGTCCGGTTCTTCAAAAAGAGCAAACCGAGCGAACCCCAAAATATTTGCAAAACGGCGATCCGATCGTTCGGATTCGCTGTATTTCGCGTTTTGGATCTCTCAAAATTGAGATTCAGATCACAAGTCCATTATGGGCCTTTTAATTTAGAAGCCCAATTTATGAACTAGCCCAATAATATTATTAAGGCTGATTTCTAATGCTCACATAATTATCCCATTATATACTACTCAACACCTCTTCTTTTCTCTGCATTTATCGATGTGGGAGAGTTTTCTGAAGTCCTCTAAACAAACCAGGGCAATCAGCGGCAATCGGTTTTGTTCTCTCTCGCGGCTTCGGCGTTGGAATTGAAGGCGAATCGCCCCTCATCCACTCAGGTTGGATTATTCGAGCTCTTCGCCTCTTCCTTCTATTCTCTTTTTGTCTGTTGAATTTTGGAAACTGAGCTTCTTGCTTGCTTCCCTAGATCTGGCACTGCATCACTCTTGCACAATTTCTCTAATATGCCGCTTCAATTTTCTGTTGTGAAAAGAAAAATCTTGAATAAGTATGATTGAAACTGAGTTCATACTATTAGAACAACTTGGATATGAGAGGAAATCCAGTGATCATAAATCATAATGCTTTTGTGGTTCTGCAATTCCGTGGCTGTGATATGTGTAATCGTGGTGAATTCTATTTTTTTTCAATTTGGTGATATGCTGTTTGTTATTGGTTATTGGATAGTCCTTGTAGAAGATTGAATGGCTAGCAGATTGTGGAATGATTGGTCTTTAGGCTGTTTGATATGGTGTTTGGAAGGTTGAGCTATTCTTTTTCTCATGGAATAGCTTTGCTCATAGTTAATTGGTAAATCTGATACTACATAACCCACAGTAGGCATTCTAAAATAAAATTGAAAGTTGTCTTTGAATTAGTCTCGACTCTTGTATTTTTTTTGGACATGAGGCTTGTGTTGCTTCCTATTTGCAATATATTTGTGTTTAGTGCGTACAGCTGAAATAGGGTTGGTATAAACTAGATATTGTGTGATTGTGTCACATTCATTTTCTGTTCTTGTTATTCCTTCTGAATACTTTGATCACTCTCTCACTCTCAGAAGAACTCATTTACAGAAAGAATGGATTCAAACAGAGGACAGAATGGGATCCAACTCTTGTTGGCCGCGGAACAAGAGGCTCAACACATTGTTAATACTGCAAGAAATGGTAAACATACTCTTAAGTCCTACACCATTTTAAGACGATGCTGCAGCATTGCATGCATATATCATGTGGTTGTGTTTAGAATAATCTTGCTAAGAAAGTCTAGATAGAATTAAATGCTTTGTTCTATTCGAATGATTCACATATTGAAAAAGACATAGTTCACTTGAAGCATTATTCTTTATAACAGCTTCCAGTAGAGGAAATACTAAATGGTCAAATTCTGAATTCCTGCTTCTCATGAAAGAAGTCATCATTTCTCATTGGTAAATAAGGAATTTGCTAGGTATATTTTTATGAACTGACTATCTTTCTATCTACCCTCTATAGCCAAGATGGCCAGACTAAAGCAGGCAAAAGAAGAGGCTGAGAGAGAGATTGCTGAATTTCGTGCCCAAATGGAGGCTGATTTCCAGAGAAAACTTGCAGAGGTAAATTTGCCACATCTTCAGCAGTATTTGAAAAGTCATATTGAGGCGCCTTTATGCAAATGATTTCAAATCATATATGTTCATTTAGCAAGTTGGTATGTAATGTGCATATGCCATAAATTATGCTAATAATTAATGAAGTAAAAAGGTTCAATAGGAAAACTCTGTTCATGTTTTAGCTCCTGCATAATATTTCTGATATCCTTCTATTCCATTTGTGATGCATAGTGTGTTAATGTAATTTTAGGCAGTATTTTGAGGCTCGGTTATTATCTGTCTCTAGTAAGAAGTCCAATCTTCTCCTTTTAATGAACACTGGATTGACAGTAAGAAGTTCTAATTCCGATATATATTTTGCTTGGTTAGTGTTGTTGTGCTGCAGGTCAGCAAATGTGTAAGGATTGACAGTCAATTATTGGCTTGATTTGTTGTTGTGTTGCAAGTATGGTTTATTTAGGTGGTGATGTTAAGTAATTAAGTAATAGTTACGTATGTACGTACTTCTCAATTGAACTAATGCATGAAAATAATAAGTTTTGGTGAATCATGTTTCAAAAATAAAAGAACCACGTTCCAAAAAGTAACGAATCAAATTACAAGTGTTGACGAATCACGTTCCCAAAATCCACGTTCCACGTTCTTAGTTTCAACGATCCAATACTTTGTGATTCCCCGACGAATCGATTCTCTAGAATTGGCGAATCGCGAACCGCGAACCGCGTTCACGCTCCGATTCTTCTGCGAACCATGCAACCCTGGCAGGTACTACTTAAACGACGCCGTATTAGACTTATTTAAAACAAAAAATCAGAACGGGTTCACTTGAGAGGGTGCTTCAATGGAGATTCAATGTAAAAATAAAAGTAACCTCCATAGCTCCTGGCGACGACGAAGGAGGTGCTTAAGCACCCTCAAGCACCCCCAGCTCCGCCACTGCTTCAAGTTTAACATTGTATATAGTAGATTAGGGCATACTACAAAATAGTGCTCGCGGAAACGAAGCCACGTTTCCATTATCTGACACCAACGGTGTCCGGAAAATTCGGCTCCAACACATTTGAATCTGTATTCTTCAATCTAGGCCTGTATTATCTATATAATCTATTAAAGCTAAATCTTTTCAAGGCTTCCTTTGAT
Organism: Oxyria digyna; assembly: GCA_029168935.1. Lineage (NCBI taxonomy): Eukaryota > Viridiplantae > Streptophyta > Magnoliopsida > Caryophyllales > Polygonaceae > Oxyria > Oxyria digyna. Next base: position 56,578,415 of record JAPVLV010000001.1, on the reverse strand, counting down.
TCTGGCTCTACCACATCGTGATAATTTTTTATTGGTTCTCTTTTAATTGTTTTTATATTTCTGTTTAACTTAAAATAAAACATTATTATATAATCATTTTTGTAGATAAATATATATATACAAATAACTTGTAACAAATATGACTACAAACTATACTATTAAAATAAAATATTACTTTAACATTTGTTACATTAAAGTGTCATATATCTTATAATATACACAGATTTTCACCGTTTTAATAAAGCCCTCAGTAATTCTAACCTTCTTTATAAAGACCATATACAATTTTCAATTTTAGCCTTTTTGTTAAGTTGTTGTTTGATAGATAACTTTGATAAATTATAATAAAAATATCAATTCCTATGTTAGTAATTTACTAAAGTACTTATAAAATAATTATCATAAGTATATCCGTGCATGACACGGGTCTATACGCTAGTATATGCATATATTCATAATGCGACAACCATGAATCTAGATAAAGACCACAAGAGCCTAGTGAACTCATAACATCACACCTTGAAATTACATGATAACACATTAAAATGCATTCTACCCTATAACTATTATTGTGTTGCAATACGCAAACTTATCACATATTAAACCAAACTTAAATCGGTGAACATACCTTACATCTGTGGAAAAAGTGTTTTTTTCTTGCAGAAGAATATGAGAAGCTCTTAAGCATGGCTTTAAATTTTCCAGTTGAAAACCCAACTGCCCTAGAAACGTAACTTCCTATAACAGTTTCGAAAGTTCCCCCTTTCTTCTCCCAAAGCTCCTCCGCACTATGCCGTGTTTGGATTGCACGGCAATGGAGCCACAATTCGAATTAGGAAGGGAGTTGATGCTCCTACAAATCCATCATGCAACCTCCCTTCTGTTTTCTGTTCATTATTCCCAACTGAATTAAAAATCAATGGTAGAAGACGAGGATTTCTTAGGGTTGTCATTTGGAAAACTTAAACCCTAAGAATGACAATCCTTCATCGAGTAAATAAGACTACACTTGATTTTGCTTAATTATCCTTTATTTTTGTATATGAGATATTATCGGGATTCTGTAAATCTTTTTCCAAATGCATTGCTCAACTTCGTGCATCACTTTGAAACTCAAATGCTAACTCTCGTTGGTTAAACCAACAAGCATGTGGTCGGGTGATAAGGGATTCCAACCACTCAACATGAGATATCGAGTTCCAGACTTGGTGCAGGTTAAAAATTGTTTGTTGGGAGAGCCACCCACGCAGCTCGAACTCTAGATGTAAGGGTAGTAGGAGAGTCCTCTAATCGCTGAAATAGAGTGGGAAACCAAAAAAAAAAAAAAAAACTGTCATTGCTTAATTATCTTTTGTTTGTGTATATTCATTTTAGATTTTTAGTCACTAGGCCCATTGGCGCTGAGATTTCAGATTTCAATACTAACCATCATATCATCATAATCATAATATATATAATTTTTGGGGTGGTTGAAAAATATTAAACAAGATATTCATGATTAAATTCATTTTGGATTGAGCTTTTGTTTGGATCATCGAAAAAATAATCCATTAATTTTTTGCCCAGGCCATAGAAAAAAAAAGCCCAATTTTTTATTTTTTATAATTGAAACCTGATCAAAGAATTGAATATCTTAATTATTTGTTTGAAAAGATATTGATCGATAGAATAGATGGAATAGATAAAAGAGATAGAATAGATAGGCACTTATTATTAGTGAATAGATAAGCAATCATGCCCAATTTTTAACTCAAAGATACATTCTAAAACGTAGTAAGGAGATACTAACGAAATAGATTTTTTTGAAAAGATATTCACAAAATATTATAACCATCTTTTACTTTATAATTGATAGAATGGATAGATAAAACTACTGCTATATATTATTCCTAATCTAGCTGTTGTACACTCAAACATATCTTACGTACAGTTTCTTTTGGCTCTTCCTTCTCCTCAAACAAGCATACGTTTCTTTTTGGCTCTTCCCTTCTCCTCAAACAAGCATAATGTCTTCAGTTTCTAAAGCTGGAATTCGTTCACGTAAGGGCAAACTTCAACAGAAATCAACTTTGGAATCAGATGAGGTTTGCGTCTCATTCGCTAATTTGTCTCCTAAGTTGAAATCCCCCATTAAGGTAATGGTGTGCAGAAAGTGGCGTGCCACCAACTTAGAAGGCAGTTTTCTTAGCACAGACTTCATCCTGTCTGATAACATGGTAAATGATTTTTTCTATAAAAACAAAATTTGTTTGTGTTCCTATTTTGCAAATTTGTAAATGTTTACCTATTTTTTGTGATAGGGGGTGCTATTTACTGCACTGCAAGATCGTCTATTTCCCATTGCTTTGTTACAAAGCTGGAAGAAGGCAACATCTGCACGATAAACAACTTCGTTGTTGTGCCAAATAAACCTGCTTTTCGTCTTAGAAAAGATGATCCTTATTACCAGCAATTGGAGGGCAACACTGCTGTTAGGAAGGTTGAGTGTACAACAACGGGATTTAATCGCTTCCCATTTCAACTAACTGCAATAGAAGATATTGAACTAAACCAATCCAAATTTTTAATTGGTATATTCACTATTGTTGTAAAATATATTGAAAAGTTATGATTTTTCCAAGTCTAATATCTTTTTTCCTCAATTTTCAGATGTCACAGGTTGTGCAATCAATGTCGGGACAATCAGACCAACAAAAAATGGCTCACAATATGTAGACACCCACCTTATAAACGAGAAGTATGTACATAATTTATCGTTTAATCATATAGTATGCAATTAGATTTTAAATAACTCAAAGCAATTGAATCATATAGTATATAATTGACTCTTTTCTCTTACCTGAACAGAGGAAAAATGATAAAAGTTACACTTTGGGGCAGTTTGTGTGATGACTTTATCGAAATCTATGTATATCGTAATCTTTCCAGCTATGCATATCCGGTCGTTCCGAGGTATGTTGTTTCTTCTCTTGACATCCATCATGTACAATATCCATTGGCTAAGAAAAAATGTGAATGTTAATTGGATTTTTCAGGTGACATCTGCTTATCTAGCACTTCGACAACGACTATATACGATAATGACGACGTACCTAAGATTAAGAATATGAGGAAACTAATGATGTAAGCAATAAACCTCCCATATATGTATCTGCAATTCTTATGACAAGACATGCATAGTTAGTAATATAAATTAATATGAACATTAGATGTATTGGGTAGTAGTGTCAACAAATAACTTTGATGATGTTTGAAATATGATTATATGGTGAGCTTTGATGAGGTTTCATTCTGCATTATTTTTTAGTGTTCCTTACCAAACACAATTTCAAGTTCCAACTGGGTTGAAATTTATATCTCTACATTATTATGTTCGATGTAAACCTGACCATATATATGAATGTTTCTACAGTGATGGTGGGGTGCCCAAAATATGTTTATCCAATCAAGTGACAACAACAAAATATGTTTATGCTCATCTCCCTGTTCCGCCATCAATAAAACAATTTCGTTATATAGAGCATATATCAAGAATAGTGTCAACTGGTATTGAGCCGTACAGTCTACCTTATATTCGTCTACATCTAATTTGCCAGTTTCAACCATTTGCTCTTGCTCCTGAGAGATCTCCACATTAGACTCGCATTCATCTTAAATAATTATATGAAGGCATCACCAGCCACAAGTGTTTTTGAGCTTACGAACACTCTCCAGCCACTTTGGAGCAAGTGCCTTCTTGGTTGACCTATCATAACAACAATGGAACCAAATTATCTCATTATTCAAAACAAACTTCACTTGCCCGACAGCAAGTAACAAACAATTTTGTTAATCATGTGTGAAATCCAGCTGCATATTTGGATTACATATAGTTTGGCAACTGAAAGTACAACAGAGAAGTGAAGATATTCGCATATGCTTGAATGGAAAATAATCTGAACTGAACAGAACTTGTGTGAATGTGTTTGTGGTAAATTCTATCATTCTCGCTACTCAAAGACTGGAGGTTAGATATGTTCTCTTACTGTTTTGTATGTTTGTATGAAATGCTTTCTCATATAAAAAATGAAATGACAATATCTAAAATGCGAAATCTCAAACAAACACAAGTTGGAATATTCAAGAAATAGGTATTGCTGTTTCAATGTTCCTTTGGCGATGAACGCAAAGATCAAACAATTACGGTGACTATATCGTGAAATGAGAGACCAAAAACAGGAAATCAACTAGCAAAACCCTAGCATTCTTGCTGTTCTTACAACTTAATACAGAAAAATGGAAAAGCGGCAATAATTGAACTCTTACCAGTTGGGTCGGGAGATTTCAAGTTCGTATTTGCAACTCTCGGAGCTAGAGCGTGAATGGTGGAAGATTGCAAGAGGATAAAATCCAGACTAGGGATTGATAGAAAAACTTATATTTAGTAAGGGAAGAATGTTGAGAGCTAGGGTTTCACTGGAGCATCAATCGACATGGCACTCCATAGCATCAGATCAAGGTGTTGCCGGTTGTGAGTTACGATTTGTGCAGAGTTGCAGACTTCCAGCCGAGAAGGGTAAGTTTATGAAGAAAGGTTCCAATCCGTTTTTTCTTTTTCTATTATTTTCTCATTACTCATCAAAGAAGTCCACTTTCTTATAATATTGATTTTATTTTTAGAATATTAGATAGAACAAATAACAGCAGAGAGAGCATGTGAAATGAATAAATGAGATAAGAGATGAAGTAGAGAATAAAGTTGGGTTACTTTTGTTCCTGGGGTTATAGTATGCTTTTACTGTTTTGAATCTAAGTCTTTGTTTAATCCTGTAATAGACTTTAGGCTCTTTAAGTAAATGATTTAGAATTGGGGAAGAACAAGGCACGAAGTCAATACACTCTTTTCTCAATCGTATAGATAATCAAATTGGTGTTCGATTCAATCAACTCCATTTTATCGATTCCAATCTCTATGATGATTCATCCGAAATTATCTCGATACTCTCCGATTTGAATCCCTAACGCCGATGTCTCGATTCGAATCAAAGCCACAAAATTCGATTTCTCCGGAGCCGAGACTCTTTTCTCTTGAGTAGAATTGATTGAACAAATTAAAGAAATCAAATCAAAACAAACTCACCAGACAATTTCATAATTCGCACACCTATACGGAGATGGGAATCTTCAATGTATTTCGACGACGCCTTGAATTGTGCCCAACGACGTGATACAGGAGTGGAGCTTAAAGAGTGTCGAAGAACAAAAAAAGCTTGGCTACCGGTCAAAATCAAACCTAACCTTAGATGGTCAAAGTTTCCAATATTTTTAGTAGAGTTTGAGATTGTCTGAAAGTATTATTGGCATACAACACCATTTATATTGTATATAAAATTATAGTAGTATTTTATAGGAAGTATGATAATTTAATTTTTTACTTCATTGATAATTTGTACGAAAAATAACAACACTACACAATAAAAATGCGATGGGCTCTTCATATAATCTTTCTTTTATTATATATTAATAGTTTATTTTATATTAATGTAGAATTATAATTAAACTAAAAATTATGTTAGTTTTCTTCGGATTTACGCACGGGCTGGAAATGACTAGTATATATAATTTTTGGGTGGTTGAAAAATATTCATCCATTATATCCACAAGGATATTCCTCATTATATTTATCTTGAGTTGAACTTTGAACATTTGCTTGACCCAATATATTCACAAAGATATTAATCATAATAATATACTAGTTTTGGGGTATTTGGATAAATACCCCAAAACTACAATGTTTTTTAAGTTTTTGCATCACTTTTTTAAGTTATATGAAAATACCCCTTTATTGACGTGACAATTATAACAGAGTTGTCAACAAAAATTTTAACAGAATTGTCAACAAAAAATTTAACAGAGTTGTCAACAAAAAATTTAACAGATTTGTCAACAAAAATAATAAGTTGTCAACACCAATAATAACCCTTTGCTGACGTGGAAATTATAACAGAGCTGTCAACAAAATATGTCAACAATTTTTTTAACAGAGATGTCAACAAAATTTTTAACAGAGCCGTCAACAAGAATAATAAGTTGTCAACAAGAATAATAAGTTGTCAACACGACTAAATAAGTTGTCAACCCAACTAAATAAATTGTTTACACGACTAATAAATGGTCAACAACATACAACACGAGTAATATTACAAAATTGTCAACACTTTACAAAACTTGTCAACACCACTAAATTACATTGTCAAAAAAATAATCATCAACACATTAATATTTTTACACACTAAAACAAACTGCATTGTCCCTGCATAATCCTTGTCAACACTGTCAAATTTTACACACATTAACTTGTCAACACTGCCAATTTTTTTGTCAACAGTCCCTGCATAATAACAAATCCTTGTTTTTAACCCAAAGACACGGAAATCAAAACTCTACTAGAGCCTAATTCATTGAATTAGTATTGCACGAACACAAACACAAGATAGTAAATGAAACAACACAATCATAAAATTTCCAGTTCACGTTTTGAGTTAGTCAGTTTATATCATATTATGCTCCTTTCAAACTTTCATTTTCTGGCTACTAAAAGATCTCCAAGAAAGAGCATTACATCATATAGACTACCTTACTCTGATCTTACAAATGGTCTTTCACTATTCTTACCTATTGTATAGAATATATATAAACATACAGGGATCACCAAACCAACTTTGCTATCCTCTTACAAGATGTTACTCTTCTTCTTCTTTTTATAAATGTATCATTTATAAAGAGTAATCTTTTAGAAACATTTTCCTGGAAGATCCATCTTTTATAGCATCCAGTCAATCATATAGAATAAGATATACACATCCTTTAATGTACACATCAGCAAACTATCAACACATCAGCAAACTATCTAAATTTGCACAAATGTTAACCATCACATTATCAATTCTACAAGTCTAATTGATATATATAAGGTTACTTAGACTACGTTGTTGACAGATCCAAAAGAATGTTTGGACTCCAAAATCCTAGCATCAGCAAACGACATATTACCAAAAGAATCAACTATCAACAACTCTTGTAGACAAATCATAACAATTTGTTGGCAAAATTTCAATCAACTATCAACAACTAAGTGGAACAAAAACAGGGAACAAAAACTAAGTGGAGCTTTCATCAAAATTTCACTTCGGAAATATTAAACATAGAAATAAGATGGCAGAACCACAAAAAACCCTAACAGATCTATCAAAATTTAAAATTGAATCAGAAGGAAAAAAATCCCCCAAATTCTCGAAATTAAATCAGAAAGATGAAAGAACCTGAGAATCCAAGCCGAGATGTTGATAAAGTGGACTAGATAGTTCAGTAGCAGCAACAATTCAGACACCAATTTGTGGTCATCGTCTTCTCCCCTGCCACACAATCGAACGCGGAGGAGAACGCTATGGTGAAGAATGGTTGGATCGATGACGGCGAACGGGGGCGGATTCGGCGACGGAGGAGGAAGAGAGAGAGGACGGAATCGTCGGCGGGGCGGAGTATGCCGCAAGACGAGGGGAAATAACGCGATTGAGTGTGTGGGGGTGGGGAGGATCAATGAGAATCTTGTGTATCCAAATTACGTATCTAAATTGGCCCTTCCTAAATACAGCCCGCGTTTTCTAAATAACGTCCGGGCCCTCGCGTTACGCGAGGGAGCGTCGCCTCGCAGAACGCGAGGGAGCGCATCCTCGCAGAACGCGAGGGGGTTTTTCCCCTATAAAAGGTGAAAAACCCTACTCGGCCCATTTTTACAGCCACCATTACAAAATTCCGCCGCTCTCAATTTACCATCTCTCTCAATTTCAACCTACTTCTTCTTCCTCTTTTTCAATTCAAATCTCCATATAAGGTATGTTTCTAATACTCTTATCCTTTCTAATGTTGTTTTTAGATGAATATATGTTGTTAGTATAGAAAATTGCATATTATATGATGTTTTGATATTGAATGTTGATTTACAAATGGTTGTATAATGGATGAAAGATGATTATTTTGAATTATGGTTGATGAGTGGATGTTGTTTTATGTTGAATAGGTTGAAATTCATTAGGTTTAGGGTTTTTTATTAGGGTTGTTGATTTTATTGAGGGTTTTGATTTTTATTTGATAATTTACTTAAATTGATAGGTATTTTAGCTAAAATATTGAATTTTCGCCGGAAATTGTCGTCGGAAACTGAAGAAAGTGCAAATTCACGCAGAACGCTACATCCCTCGCGTTCTGCGAGGGTCATGTCTCTCGCGTTCTGCGAGAGTTATGTCCCTCGCAGAACGCGAGGAGTTGCCATAACTGGCAATTATGCAGAACATATGTTTGTGTTTTTTTGGTTGTTTGTTCTGTTTTCTGTTTTCTGATTTTATTTTCTGCGTTCGTTTATTTATTGATTTTACTTTGTATTGTTTTAGGTAATGTATCGTCTCGGTCGTTCGACTCGTCGGAGAAACAGAGATGCTGTTAGGGAAGAACCCCCGGTTGAAAAACAAATGGGGAAGGGGAAAGCAAAGAAGACTCACCCCGTAGAGCTCTTCCCAGAGGGACTTCCCGACGTTGAAGAACGTCCCAATCCCAATTGGTCCCAAGGTAGTTATTCAATTGGACAACCGCGTAGTAGTTGGGAGTCATACCCAGTTGGCTGGGACCTTGTTTCCCAAGATAGTTATTCTACTGGACAACCGAGTTGCTGGGACCAGTTTTTTGAACATAATGCACTTATGGAAGCCGGACATGGGTGGGCGGGAGGCAGTTGGGGCGGTGGAGAAGGGATGGTTGGACAAAGTTGGGGCGGTGGATATGCCGAGGGAAGTGGACAAGCTGGTTCTTCTTCTCACAATCAAGCCCCAGAACCGATGGAAGCAGAAAACGAGGATGAAGTTTTTGGGGATGAAGAAGAGGAAGACCAAGAGACTTTGAACTTCGAGATTTTAAACAAGTCGGCCCCTTCAACAACTGTGAAGCTCTTATTCAAACTCTCGGTGAAAGACACGGTAATCTCCTTAAGTTGGTTCTCCGCCATTGTTTTGTATTCTTTGAACATTGTGTCTAGCCTAGCATTTCCACTTGACAAGTATGACTTAAGACATGAATGTGCTCCTTCAACTCTAAAATGTTCGAAAAACAATAATATGCAAATACAAATCAGAACCTGTGGATCCTTTTGTAATGTGCAAATTCTCGCGTTCTGCGAGGTGTGCATTACAGAAGCTCTTTTTATCATATGTAGAAGGTAGACATAAATTACAGAACATACCTGTTTGTCGTGTTATTCCCGAGAGTGAAGACATTATCCGTCCATGCTGAAACAAGTCTTTCTTTGTAACGGTTTAGCCAATTCGTTCTCACGTACTTCAATACGGTTGGATAAGCTCGCCATTCGTCCTCAAGTTTCTTCAAAGTACTCTTGTAATCTTCTTCAGTGGTTTGTTCGAACACGTTATAATAATCATTTGAAATATGAACCCCCAATGCTTGTGTGCCCATAGCTATCTTGGCTCTCACCTCTATGTTCTTCCTTACATGTCGTCTACATAAGAGAAACTTTGCATTCGGCCATAACTTGTATGTTGCATTCATAAGAGCCATCTCACGGTCAGTGACGAAGCAAGTAGGCGATGCTCCTATTCTCAAATACATTGTCTGCAGCTGCTGCAACGCCCAGAAATAACTATCCTCGCTCTCAGCCTCTAACCATACCCCGCACACAACAAAATTCTTCCACGTACAAGTCAAACCGACTATCTCCAAGAAGGGAACATTGTACCTTAAACCAAAATACAGTAAGATAAGTTCCTAATTCAATCTCACGAAATAGAGCGTTCTGCGAGGTGTGTTTTCTACCACAGATCTTCAATTGTTCAAGAATTTTAAAATACAACATTTGCCACAGAATGATAAATACTTACTTGTTCGTGCTATAAGTCGAGTCCATCAAAGGGACATATGGAAACTCCTTTAAGAGTTTCATTGATTCAGGGCTAGCAAAGAACAAGTCGCCTATTATCGAAGGATTCTTTGCACTTGGCCTATACTCCATGAAGTAGTTGCTCTCTTTGAATTGGTGAAAGAATTCTTGAACCACGGTTCTACCTTCCATTTCCTCTTCCCTTATATGTCTTACCAAATTGTACACTTGGTTCTTCTTTGTGCAACTTCTGGGATCCTTGTTTATCTCAGTGTAAATCTGATTTGGAGAACAATGTGAAAGTACCATCTCACGAACCTTTTTCTTTTGATCCGGGGTTGGCCTCCCGGCAAATGCATTCCCGACCAAACTATCTCCAATAGGATGGTTGTGCAAACCACAAACAACCACTAATCTCCAATTCTCTTCAACCCGGTTCTCCATGAGCTTCAACTGAAATTTACACCTCGTTTTCTTGCTCTTTGTGTTTGATCTAACACCGACACCTTTAGGCCTATGGCTTCCCTCTTTCTCACAAATGATTTGAACCTTACCACTTTGCCCCGGTTTAGATGGTACACTCCTTCCAATAGAGATCATAAACTTGTGTTGCTTTGCAACATTCAAAGCCCACAAATGACCAATCTCCTTAGAGGCAAACACTTGCTCCGTAGTGAAATATTCCGAATAATCCCTACAAACAACTTCTTCCTCACATACGGGACTATCAAACTTTGGTGCAGTGCGTAAAGAGGAAAGAAAACACATCTCCTCTCCTACGTTTGTAGGTGGGTTAGCAAATTGTGAATCAAACGCATCATAGCTTGTTGGCACCTCATATGTACATGGCAATTCATAAGTAGATGGCACGGGCAACTCATAAGTAGATGGCACAGACAATTCATATGTAGATGGCACATGTTGTTCATATGAAGATGGTTGATGATAATATCCAAAGTGGTCAATCCCTAAATCAAATGACGGTGGCGAACATGGCCTTGTATTCCGGGAGGGGTAGTTGTAGTCATTCAACTGGATTGCATTCAATCCAGTGAACAAAGAAAAATTCACCTATACACAATGCTTCTGTTAATACTCTGTAATGTGCAACTTCTCGCGTTCTGCGAGGGGGGCACATCTCGCGTGACGCGAGTGGCTTCCTCTCGCAGAACGCGAAAAATTGCTATTTCCTGAAACTAGTCATTCAACGGGATAATTTAACATAACATGAGTTTCTACACTAAAAACCCTAAAAACATGATCACATCTAAGTTTTTGACATTATATGCAAAAGTCATCTCTTCAACACTTACTACTACTAGATTTAACATGAAATACAACATAATAAGTTCATTTTAGCTCTTAATGGTGCAAAACAAATTAAAATTCAAAAATTAAGTAAGAACATTACCTCATTTGAATGGTAACTTGATGAACCATCATCTCCATTCCCTCCTTTGTTGAATTCCTCTTCATCTTCCATTATTTTAGGTGTTTTTAGAGTGTTTTGAAGTTTTAAGGTTTTGAAAATGGGTTTTAATGGAGGGTGAAAGAGGTGAAAGATGATAAAAAATGTGTTAGGGTAGGGTTCATAGGTGTTACGGATTACTTAAAATAAAAGGGTAGTTATTACAGTTAGGTGGGGACAAGACATGTAGTAATGGCGCACAACAATGTCCATCTGACATGCTAATCTCGCGTTCTGCGAGGACACGTACCCTCGCGGAACGCGAGATTAGCATGCATGAAATTAACTTAATTTTCTGCTAATCTCGCGTAACGCGAGTGCCACGTATCTCGCAGAACGCGAGTGACCCGGCGATGTTTGAATAAAGCACCGAGTTGTATATAAGAACCGTGTCTAAATTGTGTTCCTTTGTTAAGTTGGAAGATGTAGTAGTTTTACCTTTTCTTTTAAATACTGAAAAATGATTATAAAACCATTCTAACCCACAAATAACAAGGATACATAATTTGGGTACACAAATTAGTTACAGAAGATTTGGATTCGGGGAGGATTGGGGTATAAACTTATAATTTAATAGGACGATTGTATAAACTTAGATTTTAGTGGACAAAGTGTATTGTATACAAATAGTTTAATAATATATCTTTAGTTGAGACTTTGTTTGATCCCTCGGAAAAATAAAATCCTTTCAACGTAATAAAACATACTTTGAGTAAGTGGTAAAAAGATATGTTAATCCATCTACGTGATCCCGCATCAACATATAAATATTAATATATTATTGTAAAATATTATCTCAATTATAGAATAAACTAAATACTATACACGTACTCAATACCGTATGTAGATGGAATGGTCATCCATCTATGTACGCCATTGTTTTGAAATAAAAGATTTTAAGTAGTGCCCCATAAATATAAATATTTAATGTATTAGGGATATGAAACTACACTAATTTCATTGAATTTGATAAAGACATTTCTGCCACAAATCAAAAAGATAAGGGTCTATTTCGTAATTCTTTGAGAAGTAATCAAAACACCATAAAATCATATCTCTCACCCGATTTTCCATTCAGCAAGATAGATTTTTAACAAATCTATCTTTAGTTAAAAGATATTTAACAAGATAATAAAAAAGATATTGACAAAAGATAAAGATTAGACAAAAATCATTATTATATATAACTAATATTAAAAAGATATGATTGTATGTTCAAATTAATGTACTAATTAGATATATCGAAAATATTATAAAAATTAATTAAATTTATCTTAAAAAATTCATTTGGCTCGTGGGTAGCATGGGCGAGTAAAATCTTGTGTATTTTAAAGTTGTGTATTAAATTCTAAACAGAATAAAAGTTTATGCATTATCAATATATTCGACTATATTCTTCAAGAGTGAATTTTTATTTGAACTTTTATGAGAAATTGCCAAGCTACACAAACGGAAAACAATACGCTAATAAGCAATATTTTCTCGTCTCCCAACCAACTCTTTGTAAGTTTAAAATTGATGTTTTCTATTTATTTTTTTAAAAACAAAAAAAAATTGAAAATAAAAAATCTAACAGATGTTTGATTTACAAATTAAATACTATTAAAATAATGAACATGCATATTTCCAAGAGGAGTCTAATTTGATAATTTTAGTTTTCTCTCCTCTCCTCCTCTCCTCCTCCCTCCTCCCTCCTCCCTCCTACGTTGACCGTCATCTTGCTTCCGGTGAGGGCCGCTGTCGCCAAAAATTGATTGCAAGACATTCCGGCGAGGTTTTGGACACAGTACTGGCGAAGGCGGTGGATTAGGGTTCCGACGAGGTTTCCGGCGGACATGGGTTCAAGTCGGGCAAAAATTTACGAACCACCAGCGGAATCCGGCAACGCCCAACCCGAAATTTCTTTCCTTCCTCCTCGTCCTGGTGTTCATTCTTCGGAACTTGTTCCTTCTCACCCTTTTTAACCGCAGGAAGCGACCGAGTGTTCCTTCTCACCCTTTTTAACCGCAGGAAGCGACCACTCGGTTCCATCTTCTCTGAAGCTAAATGTAGATGAATGTTTGAAGACGCTACTGAGAAAATTGCAGTCAACGGAGGTGGTAGACGGACGAGATGCAGACCGGTGGTAGTAAGGAAGAGTCAAAATTGAAGGATTTTTTTCAGACCTGGAACCAGGAGAACCAAAAGTTAGAAGATGACTGTATTATTTCTAATTTGTTAATTATATAGTTAAATTTAGTAAAATATTCTTATGTATAAGATTCTTGTATATGTATGTAATCTTTTCCTTGCAGGGAACCCAAATGTGGAATAAATAATAGCAACCATGGAAATAAAAATAAAGCACTGTTGCTCGTAAGAAAATAATGAAGACAAGGACAATGTATAGAAAGAAAAAAAAGACTCAAAATTTGATTGGCATCTATCAAAAACATTTTTATCTAGTTCAATTGCTAGCTTTTGATCATCAAGCCAAGAAAAGCGATTGAAGAAACTATTGTTTAGAACAAAACAGGAACTCCAAACTTAGGAGTCTAGGAGGAAGTAACAAATCAAGCTGCTGCAGGCCTTGGAGCACCTGGGGCACCACCAGGTCCACCACCAACACGGGGAGCTTGTCCAGGCTTTGGTGCGTCATCCTGCAACAACAAAAACATGTAACATTAGAGATAAAATAAAATTTAGACAACAAGACCTGATTATTAGGGAATAGACTGGAATAACATGATCAAAGCCTAATTAGCACGTTCATGCATTCTTTGGCTCACAAAAACACAGAACACTGATAATCCAGCAAGCTCGGCTATACCACATAACACAGAACACTGATCATACAGCAATTTTGACTATACCACATAGGCATATACACACAATTGCATCATAATAGACAAGACGTAATCTTGATATGCCAAAATTTGGGAAGGAATGATCCAAATACATGATTTCAAATATTTTGCAATATGATTTCCATTTTATTATGAATCAAAGACCCTGAAAAGATGAAAATTTAATATGCAATAAGTGAAATGATACACATACCCTGCGTCTGAAACGCTGTGGGGCTTCACGGTTCCTCCTGTCAGTAACAGAGCGAACCCTAACCACATGAGAATGGATAGCACATGAAACACAGTGCTGAATCTTGGTGTAGAGCTTAGGAAGAGTGTATCCTGTAAACAAATAATAATTAAGATATAATTGGGAGCAAATGATCAATATCTGCAAGTTAACATCAAAAAAATTATGCAAAAGTTACCATCATAGACACATGCTTCCTGCACATCTCTAACAGCTGCTTGCTCAACAATGTTCCTCACAAGGAATCTCTTGATGGCCTTGTCCTTCAAAATCAATCCAATTCAGAGCACGAATCAGAGCCCGCAATGTACAGATCACAGTAGAAATCCGTTAACAACTCAATAGGAATAAACAGGCCATTAGATTCTAAACCGTAATAGGTAAGCAAAAAGTAAAGGAATTTCGGAGGAGAGTGGAGTGAAAAACTGAGTCTTTAATTTCAATATAAGGGAGATAAAAAAGGTGTTTACCTTAGGGCAGCATTTGCCGCAGTTGGAGCAGCGAATGAATTTAACATGGCCACGGCCATGCTTGTTGCGACCTCCATTTCTCCTCTTGAACGTCTACAAACAATCAATGCGGGAGAAGTAGAAAGTTAGAGAGAGCATTAGCAGAAACCGGAATTGTTAATCGTTTGAAGATCAGGCATAGGAAATTGAGAAACAGAGGAGATGACGATGTTCACCATGTCGAATTCACAGAGAAACCTTGTCGCTCGAACGGCGGGGATCAGAGTAAGTTTAGGGTTCTTCTCAACAAAGTGGAAGAAAACGAAAAGGGTTCAGGTGATAAATAGTAGGGCATGGGCTCCTTTACTGTAAATTCCCGGAAAGTGTGTGCTTCTATGGGTCACGCTTATGCTTTAGTGGGCTTTTAATTGGGCCTATCTAATTAGAAATAACTAGGTCCAACAACCTTAATTTGACATTGAGAATAGTTTATAACCCTCTTTTATTTGGACTAAATAAACTAACTCAATCTATATCACAATTCGTCATCAAACTAAAATTGTCATCAACATAATACGTCATGTCATCAATACAATCAGTCATCAACTGAAACTGTCATCAACATAAACTGTCATCATGTATAAAAGGGTTAGTTAACACACTATAAAAAATTTAAGGTTAGAAAATACAAGTAAATGTGCAAAAAGGGTTACTTACCCTAAGAAAGGGATATATTCTTTGGAACTATTTCTGCCAAATGTCCATTGCGCAAATGTCTATTGTACACTATCATATATGTTAGTGTTACTATCTTCTCCCATTAAGTTGTTATACTCTAACAAATTACACCCTCCTCTAGTTTATACACACGCGCCTTCATTTTTAGGACATCATCCCTCCTCTGGCTTCCAATCTCTGTTTGTCCTTCGTCGGTCTTCCTCGCCCGCCTCCGCCTCCTTTTCCGGTCGTCCTCGTCGCCTCTTCGTCACGCCTTCATCCGACTCTGGACACGAGCTTCTATCTCTGATGTCTCGTCTCCTTCGTATTCACGGCGTCACGTCTCCTCAATGGCGTCTTCTCCGACATTCTGTCTCTTCAATGGCGTCTTCTCCGGTCACGAGCTTCCAACTCCGACAATGTTCACAAGCTCTGCATTTCGTCGTCTTCTCCTTCCTCTATCTCATCCCTCGTCATCTCCGGGATCCTGTATCTCCCCCCTCCGTCTTCCGCCGGAGTCGAAGTCAACGTATCTGTCTCCCGTCAATGCCCAATCGTAGTGAATGTAAGTTGTTGATTTTCAGTGCAAATTATTGAAGAGTAAGAGAACGCTTTTAACATGTTGCCTCCAAATTGTTTCATATAATGTCCCAATGAAACTTTGTATTTAAGTGCAATCACGATGAAAGTATTTATGTGTCTGTGTAACATACCTGCACTTCGCCGACACTAAATAGACAGTTGATGGGCGACGATTATGGGATGTCAGCGGCAGTGGCAGATCTAGAACAAAAGCTCTGTGGAGGCTCAATATTTATATAAAAAAAACTAGACATAATCAAGTCAAGGTTTATAAAAATAGCAACACAAAACGCATTATAAAAAAGTTGTTACTTTCGACTCTTCAAACTACAAACGAGGTAAATTCATCCTACGACTTTCATATTTTGAAAATGTTAAAGGATAACTTCATTATCAATGCTTCTGAAAATATATTTCTCCACATAGCACACTAGAGAATCTGTGAGAAACTCGTCTCCTATCTTATTACGTAAATCTGACTTGACGATCTTCATTGCTGAGAAGGCTCTTTCTACAGTCGTCGTCGCAACAGATAACACTTAAACCAACTCAATAAGACGATATACCAAGTGAAAAACTCCATGAATTCCTACCTTGACCATTTCCTTTGCAGCATCTGCAGTATTTGACAAGCTTGAAAATTTGTCATTTCGTCTCATTTCATGAATCCACAAGTTCAGTTGTCCTTTAAGCTCCCTTAAATCGGATCCTGAGAAGTCTTGTGGATATAATTCTGCAAGTCTGAGTAGCTTTGTCTCACTAAATTGGGAGAATAAATCCTTTGGATTAAGACATGCTACACATTTGAGTACTTCCGTGCTCGAATCACTGAAACGGATATGAATTTTCGAAAGAATCTTATTAATAACCTACAAACATAGAATAATATTAATTTTTTAAATAGAAGAAATTATTTACACACTAAAATAATAATAAAAAAAGGTACTTGAAGGAATATATTATTATGAAATCGATGGAAACATGTAGTGGTAGCACGCTTACGAAACACACACGGGGCTTCATCTGTCATCTCAAGAACGTCAATCTCATTCTTATCACAGAAGTCTTTGACGGTTTTTAATAACTAATCCCATTCTTTATCCCTCAAATCATGCAACTTTTCTTTGCCACTTTGAATCAAACTCAAGGTCTGGATAATATCTAGATCTTTTCTTTGCAACACTTGTGACATAGAATTTGTGATACCCATCAAATGACCAATAAAACAAACTCATAATTCTCCATTTTTTGTGCCAAGCTACCAGCCGCTCCTTGAGTTTTCGGATCTAGTCCATCATCATATATACCTTCAAGCACTTCAGTGGTCGGCGACCACATTGATAGGAGGCGAAGCTTCGTGGTATAGTGAGAACCCCAACGTGTAGCTCCAGGCTGAGTTAAGCTAATTTCTTGATTCTTTCTTCTTCCGCTAGAAATTTCACCACTTTCCAACCTTTCCACAATGTTTTCATGTTGTTTTTCCGAAAGTCATCTTTTCTTTTGCAAGAAGCTCCAACCAAGTTAGTAATCAAGCGCAAGTAATTAAAAAAAACACTTATTAATCGATTAGTTTATGCAACCGCAATGACAACTAGTTGAAGTTGGTGAGCAAAGCAATGAATATATATTCCACTTGTATTTTCATTCAATATAAGAGCCTTCAATCCATTAAGTTTACCTCTCATATTAGAAGCCCCATCATATCCTTGACCTCTAAGTTTAGAGATTGATAATCCATGTCTTTTAAAAAATTTATCAATACCTCTTTTCAAACATGGAGCAGTGGTGTCACTAACATGAACAACTCCAAGAAACCTTTCCATCACACACCCACTGTTGTTCACATATCTCAAGACAATAGCCATTTGCTCTTTCACCGAACAATCACGAGACTCATCAACCAATAAGGAAAAGAACTTGTCTCCAATATCACTGATTATGACGTTTATTGTCTCAGATGCACACCCTTTAATAATATCATGTTGAATACTATGACTACTAAGTTTGTGATTTTGGGGTGCATTCTCCTCCACCACCTTTCCAACCTCAGATTAGCGTGAGGCATACCAATCAAGACTTTCAAGATCCCTTTATTTGTTGAGTCTGATGTCTCATCATGCCCACGGAAAGGAAGCCCTTGATTAATTAGCAATCTAGCAACATCCACCATTGCATTCAAATGAACGATATGCCTCATCCAATACTTGTTTGCCCGAAATCAACTTTCTTGAAACACTCTGTCTTTGATCTTTGTAATCAAAGAATTTGTCTCGAGCGACATTGTGTACACTAGTGTCAACTCCCACATGCTCATCAAATCTTTCACTTGCCTTCTTCCAGTTATGATACCCCTTTATAACAAATGCATCATGTCCCTCTTTTTTTTCTAAGATCCCCTCTAAAGAGATAACACCAAAAGCAAAAGGCAGCATCCTTCGAAATATGAATTCCAACCATTCCCATTTCTCAAACCACTTAGCTTGAAAACTCCTCATAGTCTTGCTAAATAGCCTTCGTATAAAATCATATGAAACTGGTTGACATGTACCTTTAAGCACATACGCCCTCTTAACACCATCTCTAATATGAGGAGGATATTCATTGATTGGCTTTCACAATGCTGGATCACTGACAATTTCATAATCATCAATAGTCTCCATTCTGGCTCTTTTTGGACTAGATCCATCCACAATGTTATCAGTATTTTGGGATCCACTCGGTCCAGCAACATTTGTATCAATTTGAGGCTCGCTCATTTCAGCAACATTCATATCAACTTGAACCGCATTCAATTCGCTCACATTGACCACATTTATATCAACTGGAGACTCATTCAGTCCACCCACATTCGTATCACATCACTTGAATTCGAAATACTCGTCCGCTTAGTCCGAGTAACAAATTTATCCATTATGATTCTCCTAAATGTAAATATATCAATTTAATCAATATCAACTGAAATTCTTAACAAGTTCAACACTTAAAACAAATTAATAAATTTCAATCAAAATAGATATAATATTCAAACAGTATACAAATCGGTATTAATAATACCGTATTATATGAACAACTTACAAATTCAACAAATCAGTATTATATGAACAACTTAAAAATTCAACAAGTCGGTATTATTCAAACAACTTACATATTTAACAAATCTCTACTATTTTCTTGAACACCAGTAACAAGTTCAAGAAATCGGTATCATTCAAACAACTTACAAATTTATTAATACCGTATTATATATGCTAATAGAGTTCTTAAATCCTAAAATTATATAAAATTATCAATTATCAATCATAGTTAAAACTTGAAAACCTAGAATTAATTAATTAAATAACAAAAACTTACAATTGACCGGAGATTTGGAGATCGGAGCAGACAACTTGGATTTAATGGGTTATTGATATCTCGTTGGAAACTAATGGACTAATCTCGTTGGAAACTAATTGGTAAGTCTAAATCTAGTGGAGGGTTATGTAGGCTGTAGCATCAGTAGTGCAATATCTTTTCATTAACTTAAACGCATCATTTTGTTTGATATAAAAAACAAATAGAAAATTGAAATAAAATTATTGTCTTCTTCAACCTCTATCCACTGTATATCTCCAAATATTTTCAGATCTACAAGCTTCAATAGTGAAAATTCTATCAGTCACCGGGGGGCTCGTTCGTACCGCTACACTGCTCGTCGGAGCTTGTGGGGTCGGCCAACCCCACTGTGGATCTGCCTCTGGTCAGCGAGAAAGCGGAGGTGACCGACTTGATACAGATTTAACAACAAATTTAAATCAATCGGAAAAACAATAATCCAAAACAATAGTGCAACTGGCACAAAACTTTTGTGTATGGAAGGCTCAGTTAGTGTTGAGAGTAGGGTTGCATGGTTCGCAGAAGAACCGGAACACGAACGCGGTTTGCGATTCTCCATTCGTGGAGAATCGATTCGTTGGTGAATCACAGAGTATTGGGTCGCTGATTTTAGGAACGTAATTCGTAGATTTTAGGAACGTGATTCGTAGATTTTAGTAACGTGATTCTTAAAATCTAAAATATTATATATATTTGATTGGTTGAAATATTAAACGACCCAATATTGTTAACTACTCCCTCCTCCGTCCCTTAATATAAGGCCCATTTACTTTTTTGACACTATTCACAAACCGAGAGAATCTTCTCGTTTTCTTCCAACATATAGAAATAAATATAGGTATGCGAGATCTCATTTGATTCGCCTCAATGAGTACTTTGACAATATAAAACAAGTATATTTTTTATCATCGTATATTTAGAGATATTAGCGAAACAAAACGTGCATCGACAAATGTGCCCATTTGAAATGGGAAGATCAAAAGGAAACGGAGGGAGTAGTGCGTATGGATGCCTACATCTTGGGCATTGTCTAATGGGCTTTCATTTCGTGGGCTTTAAATTTTAAACATTGCCCAAGCCCATTTAAACAACAGAACATAAAAAACCCTACTTCACTTCTTCTTCTCCATCATCCTCTCCTTCTAGGCTTCCCCTCCTCCTTTCAGGCTTCGCCTCCTTCTCCCCAAGCTTCGCCTCCACCTTCCCAAGCTTCGCCTCCACCTTCCCAAGCTTCGCCTCAATGGATACGCAGCTCCAGCGGCGCGAACCCAAACGATCTAGAGCGTGAGCGAACCACGTTCTCCCTTGGGTTCGCTTGCTTCGCTATTTTTGATGAATCAGAATGCGAACGAACCACGTTCAGGAACGTACGTTCCGGTTCATGATTCGCCCTAGGTGAGAGCGAATCATGAAACCCTGGTTGAGAGCTGATCAAATGCAAGTGATGTTTCTTTACTCTTGCTATAGTAGATCAAATTGAAAGTATTAATGTGCCCTTTGTGTTTTAACCTTGCCATAAATTGAAGGTTTTACTAGTATTGTTAATTTTATTAGTGTCATTGGCAATTTTTATTAGTGTTGTTGACAGTTTAATTGGTATCGTTGATAGTTTTATTGATATTGACAGTTTTATTAGTGTTGTTCAACAATTATGTGTAGTTGACAATATATAATTTGCGTTAAAACTTTATTTCGTGTTGTTGACATCTTTATTTGTTGTGTTGTTGACATTGTAATTACTTGTTTTAACACTAAAATACTTATGTTGACAGTTTATTTAATGCGTTGACAATTTATTTAGTGTTTTGTTGATATTTTACTTAGTATGTTGACAAATTTATTGTGTGTCTTGTTGACACTTTTATTTATTCTCTTGTTGACAGTTTATTTAGTGTCTTGCTAACAGTTTACTTAGTGTGTTGACAATTGTATTTGAGTGTGCTCAGTTTTTCTAGTGTGTTAGACAGATTTTAGTGTGTTGACAGTTATTTAGTATGTTGACAATTTTTTGAAGTGTGTTGACACTTTATTTTATGTGTTGACAATTTGAATTAGTTTGTTGACAATTTTGTTAAGTGAGTTGACAATTTATTTAATGTGTTGACAATTTCATATAGTGTGTTGTTAATTTATTTATATTAGTGAACACTTTTGTTAGTGTTGTTGACCGTTTATTTATTGTGTTGTTGACAAGTTATTATTGGTAATGAGAGTCATTCCTTGTGTTGTTGACAAGTTAGTAGTGGTGTTGACAGAATAATTTGACAGTATAATTTTTCATGTTGACAATTTATTTAGTAATATTGGAAATTTAATTATTCATTTACAATTTAACTACACGTGGTAATGGATTAATTAGTGATTGAGAATACGTACATCTTGTTAACAACTCAAATTTACCAAAATCAAAACATATTTTTCTTGTTGATAGTTCAACATTTAACAAATAAAAAATAAAGCTTCTATCACTTCACCTTTTTCCTTACAAATAAAAAATCATTAAAAAAATTCTACTACACTAATTTTTTTTAGTTGGAAACAGAACAATTTGATTAGCTAAAAGAAGAGTCACCGTTTAATACTGGAAATAAGTGGCAAAATAACGTGGAACACTGGAACCTAGGGGGTTGGCTACGTCAATTTAGAAGTGGGGGAGGGGGGGACCACATCAATAGAGGGGGATTCGCTACGTGAATTTGGAAGTGGGGAGGGGGGACCACTCGAATATGAGGACAACAATTGATGCGCGCACGTTAGAGTTTGTACGAAGGGGAGGGACCGCCACATTAGCAAAGGTGATATATTTGACATAAGGTGACGTATTAACTTATAACTTATAATTATGTGATGTAAAAATAAACAAAATCGTCTAGTTTTAAGGTATTTATCTAAAAACTGAGGATTATTTGGATTGTTGCCGGGAATTAAGAAATTTATAATGCTAATTATTAAGAAAAAATGTAATGATTAGAGGAGAGATAGAGAGAAAAATAAAATTATTTTGAGTTTTAGGAGAGAGAAAAAGAATAAAATGTGCTCGGTGAAGACAATTGATGGATAAAAAATTTCCAAATATCAAAATTGGGAAGAGTTTTTAAGACGGTTGAAAAAAGAAATGAGTTACATTATGGGCGGAAAGAGTATTGTTTAAGAAAATACAACCTCTATTGTCTTTCTGGAGCAAATTTTATGATTTTTTTTGGTATAAGCAAACAAAATGCCATCTATTACACATAGACTACACCTAAATCATCCGCACGAACAATTTTAAAGAAATCCCTAACGAGAAACAATCTCGAAGTTGGGGATAAGAGGTCGTTCCTCAAGCTTTTAATCAGGTGAGGTTGAGCAGCCTCGTTCCATCTAAAGATGCTGGCACGAAGTTCTTCAATGTTAAATCCTTCTTATCAAGGAAGTCAGCAACATGGTTGCATTCCCTAACAACATGAAACACCTACAAACATCAAAGGAATTAAGCAATTCTTTAATATCATAAACAAAAGAACGAATTAATTTCCCACGGGATTTTCCTGGGATCCCGAAGGCTCTTGATGTGAGCCAAATTGTCACCTTCAATAACAATCTTCTTAATATTAAGCCTTATGGCAGCCTTCAAGCCCTCTAAGAGGGCGGCAACTTCTGAAACAAGGATAGAGGAGTCAGGAATTATAAGTTGGTCTATAAAACTAACACGACCAAGGGAATCCCGAATAATGAAGGCTATAAAAGAGGCCGATCTAGGCTTTTTGGAAGCGTCAAAATTCAATTTGTAAAATCCATCCACTGGTTTTTTCCAAACAACTTTGGTCTTGTTTTTCTTATTCGCCCCCTTAGACTTACCAGTCGAGGAGGCAGAGATAACAGCCTCCCCGTCAATAAATTGAGAGTATGCAGAAGCTGCAATTTGTTCAGGGGTAAGATGTAAGTTCTTATGGTCTTTTTCTAAAAATGCGATTATTACGGGAATTCCAAGTAAGCCACAAGCAGAAGAAGGCCAGGTTACTCTTAGAAGAGGAAACCACAAATTGTTTGATCGATTGTCTAAAATCAACCGAGAGGGGCATGTTACAGTTCATATTAAATTTAGTGTTGACATTTTGAAAGACGACTCTAGTGAAGGGGCAATTAAAGAAAAAATGATTTGAGTCCTCATCAGTAGAATCACAAAGGGTACAAGTAGAATAAACTCTATGGTAGTAACGGTTTAGCTTTTCCGTCGTAGGAAGACAATCCGCAAAGGCTTTCCACACAAAGTTGTGAATTTTGGGAGGTAGTTTTTTGTTCCAGAAGATGTTAGTATCAAGTGTGGGGTTATTGGCCGGACGAAGTAAATAATAGGCTGTTTTAACCGAGAAAGAGCCATCCTGGGAAGGAGTCCAGAGAACCTGATCACTGAACTGGGTGATAGGAATTCGGATGGTGATGATCTTGTCGATAATTGTAGAAGGCAATATGGTAGTGAGCTTACTAATATTCCACTGAAGGTCAGACGTAATAAATTCACTAACTTTGGTGAGAAATATTGGTGTGAGGAATCCAATGGTCAGTCCAGAAACAAATCGATTTACCATATCCAAGTTGCCATTGAAGTCCTTGTTTGAATGTATCCATAAGAAGGAGAAGTCTACTGAATTGCCAAGATTGACTAGGGCGACGCTCCAGAGTAAGTAGATCACGGTTTTGAAAGTATTTTTCTTTAACAATAATAACCCAAATATTATCAGGTTGGGTTAAAATTTTCCAGAGGAGCTTAAGCTGAAGGGCAACATTGTTGTCCCAAGTTTTGCGGAGACCAAGCCCCCTAAGAGATTTAGGGGTACAGATCAAGTCCCAGTGGAGAAGACTCCGGCTAGACGAAGAGGCTTTATTCCAAAAGAATTCTTTATTAATATCATCAATTTCTTCACATACACCTTTGGTGAGAAGAAAACTCTGCATACGATAATTAGCTTTGGAAGAAAGATAAGTCTGAATAAGAAGGGCACGACCTGCTTGGGAAAGAGAATCTGCTTTCCATTTTGATCTTTGTTTTTTAAGTTCCGAGATTGCATCCTCAAACATGTCTTTGGTAACCCTACCTTGGAGCATCGGGATTCCAAGATATTTTTCCATTTTTGAGGTAATGGGGATATTCATAGAGGAGGCAAAGGAGAGAGAAAGATGTTTAGAAACATTCTTAGACACCTGAAGGGAGCTTTTATGGTAGTTAATTGACAGTCCACTTTGTTTAGAAAACCTATCAAACAGGATTTTTTAGAAGTTCATGTTATCGTGACTGGCATTTTCCAAAATGATTGTATCATCGGCAAAAGTGAGAAAAGGGATGCGATGACCATTGTTATTGAGAGAAATTCCTACTCCTGGGTTAGGGTTACTGGATTCTATGTAGATTTGTCGTGCCATGAATTCCATTGCAATAACCAAAAGGGCTGGAGCTAGAGGGTCCCCTTGACGAATTCCACAATATGGTTTAAATTCCTCTCCTGGTTGGTTATTAACTAAAACAGAGAAAGAGGCGGTCTTAAGACAAGAGGCAATCTTAGAAATCCACTTGGTACAGAAACCAAATTTTTCGAGAACATTACAGAGAAAGTCCCAATCAAGTCTATCATAGGATTTTTCCATATCTAATTTAAGGGCCATCCAACCAGTTTTGCCTTTAGAGTTTTTATGAAAAGAACGGAATATTTCATGTGCAGCAAGGACGTTATCCTGGATCAAATGTCCTTCAACAAAAGCTCCTTGGTGAGGAGAGATGATTTTTTGAAGTAAAGGTTTAATACGGTTGGCCATAACTTTGGTGATAATTTTATATGATGAGTTGCAAAGACTAATGGGTCGAAAATGGTTAATAGAAAGAGGATAATCATTTTTAGGGATACTAGCCTTACGTAACCCGTGTGATGCACAAGTCCTGTTTATAATTACTAAACTTGATGCTAAATTGTCGAAGATAATAATGTTCACGCACAAATTATTACATGCATATTATGTTGAACTGAATTCACGTATTGCAAGAGAGATCTGTTATGACACCATAATGTGCTCATTGTTGAATTATTAAACGACACTCATTGTTGAATGAGAATCAATACCTAAGAAACAACAAAAAATAGAAATTATAAGCCATAAGTTGAGACGAAATTTCCCATAGTGTTTATGATGATAAAAGACCTTCAGATTGACAAATCGATCCAAAAACCATGAGAACACCTAAATTTAACCGAAACTCAATAAATCTGCAACAGAAAAATAATGAAATTGTATTAAAAGCAGAGTAAATAATCGAGACATGACTCTCTGTTCTTTGGTTCCATCTCCTCTTGTTGGCCTTCGCTAGAGACACCACAAAAAAATGAAACCCATTACAAATAATGAAACCGGGAGAGAGGACATTATATATACCTCAATCCCGTTGATTCAAATACCGACAACGAAATTACATTAAAATCCAGACAGACCAATCGCACCTAAAACACCTAATTGTTGGCACGAAAGAGGAAACAGAGAGACGACAACACCAGACAAATGGGAATGGAGGTTAAATATTTCTAGGCAATAAAGATATCCAAAGAAAGTAGCATTAAAATCTACTCTAAAATCACTAAATGCTTAATTCAAAGGTCAATTTTATATGTTTAGGCAATGAAGGAGTGATTTATAGCGGAGAGTAACCGGCCAGAGTGGAAGAAGGCTTTAATAGCCGAGAGGAGAGAAATTTTAATAGTGTTCTAGTATTTTTGGTAGAAGTCAATTGGGAATCCATCAGGACCAGGAGTTTTATCTGGTTGTTGATCAAAGACTGCTACTCTGAGTTCAGCCTCTGAGGGAGGTTTAACAAGATTAAGATTGTATTCATTGGTAATGAGACAGGGGATAATATTAAGAGATTATGGCGAAACACTGTAAAGAGGAGACTTAGTGAATCTATTAGAAAGCTCTTGAGATAAAGCTTTAGAGATTTCATCTTGGTTATGAAAGGTGAAACCATCTTTTGTACGGAAAGAAAGGATAGCTTGTTTCGATGTTCTAATCTTGGTAATAGAATGGAAATATTTGGTGTTACGATCATGATTCAAAATGTGTTTAGTTTTAGCTCTTCTTCTCCAGTATTCAGTTTGGAAGTCAAGGAGTTTAGTATATTTATTAGAATGGTTTGCAATGCTAATAATGGTAACTGTATTCCCTGGGTCATTCATGAACTCAAGATGGAGAGATTGAAGATTGTTTTCAACATTTCTAAGTTGGATAAAATTATGTTGGCTGTAATCTCTGGCCCATGCTCTGGAGAATCTCTTAAGAAGTTAAAGTTTAGAGTTAAACTTGAATAAGTAGGATCCATGGAATTTGTATTTCCAAACCTTATGGACCAGTTTAGAATAAGAATCTTTGAGAGACCAAGCACTCTCATAACGAAAGGGAAGTTTGGCAGTGGGATTTGCAGTGTTAAGAGAAAATGTTATCAGGGCATGATCAGAAGTTGTAAAAGGATGGTGATTAACTATAAGGTTGGGAGCAATGTGAAGAATTAAGCTATGAATGAGCACCCTGTCGAGGCGTTCTAGGATATTATTCTGCATATTTTGAGATTTCCTCCAGGTAAATGGAAATCCACAAAATTTCGAGTCAGATAAGTCAAATTCAGAAGTAAACTTTTGAAGCCTAGTAAATCTTGCCGAGGAAGCAGGAATGCCACCAATTTTATCTCTAGGAGAAAGGAGCTCATTAAGGTCACCAATTATCATTACTGGTAGATTTTGGTTAACGATAATGCTACTTAAGAGGTCCCAGAAAGCTGGTTTATCCGAGTCACGTGAAGGAGCATACACGAAGATGATGAGAAAGTTGATGCTTTGTAGTGTATAATTTAGGACAATGATGTTACTATGGATTTGATTTACCGAAAGTTGTTTCATTTTGGCTATAGTTTTGGACAGGAGCCAGATTCCGCCTTTAGTACCATTTGAAGGAACGAAGGTGATATTGTTGAAACCCATTTTCCTAATATTGCTCATGGTAGGAGGAGAGTTAGTTTTAGTTTCCGAAAGGCAGAGGAGATCAAGCTGATTTTGCTTTTGGACATAAGCTATTTTTGTAATAAAAGTCTTTCGACGAGAACCCCTAACATTCCAATAACCGATATTCATTAAAACTTCGTAGATTGGTTGGAACCCATATAGTTAGTAGTGATACAAGTACTGATGAGGGAAGTAGAGCCATTATAGTAATTAAGAATGTAGGGATATATGAAGTGAGGAAACTCATCGCAGAGTAGGTTCAAATGCTGCCAGTATAATCGAGCTTTCTCCATACAGAGAAGGATTCCGATCTTAGCATCAATCCAAAGAGAGAAGAGCGCATATGTACTACTGTAATCATATATGGTCAAAGAGATAAGAATATAATTGTCGAAAACTATAGTTGCAATCATATTATGAGGCTGTAAAATTTGGATATCCATTTCATCGTTATAGATTATGTCAAATTCATGGTTGTTTCCTAATGTTATTACCAAAATGATCAAGAACTGATACCATGGCAGTAATAAGGGAAATACATAAATATAGAGTTGAACAATTTTTATACAAACCACAAGAGTCATATCCCAAATAACATACACAAGAGGCAGCCTAACATTTTCATGCCACAAATAGATAGGCAATTTAATAAGCAAGAGTTGGGAACTAACATAGTCAAATTTCAGGAGTCTAGAGCCCACACAGGGGCAAATCGACTTGTATTGGCAAGGATGAAGGGTCAGACAAAATACATTCTAAGTCAAAATAAGAGGTAAATTATCAAATTTCAAACAAAAGATAAGGGCTAATCCAGAATGCACCTCTGCATCATCTTCTTTTCTCTTTAGATAAAATACAATGTTCTTTGCCAAAATCATAACGCCAAACTCTAGATCAAGATTATTGGTCAATATTTGGGTCATAAGGCCAAAGGCCGGTTCGAGAATCAACCAGTTGGGCGAGACCGCCACGATGGAGCTATTGGCAAGCCACATCAGCCCTCCCGTGGATCTAGACTCACATCTAGGTTCACCAGAAGGCACATGTAACAAAGGCCAGGTCACCTGCCACGCATGGGCGGCCAAGACTGGAGATTTGATCAAATAAAAAGGAGAGAAAGTCATAATGCACATAACTAGGGTCCAACGATACCAGTTCCATCTCAGCCTTGAGTAGCACCGGTGGAAACGAGGGTCGTTGAGGAGAAAGGGGGAGAGAGACGCCATGGCACCACCGGAAGCGCAACACCACAACTCATCAAACTCCCGGGGAAAAGCAAGCTGCAATAGATCTTCGGAGCACCACATATCAACGAAAGCGAGGGCGATCGAGGTCTGACTAGCAAAAGAAGACAAACGGAATCGAAAATAACATGTCAAATTCCCGAAAGGGAAGATAGATTCAAGGGTTGGTTCAGATTGAGGGTAAAGATGAAGGAGGAGAGGGAAGCAGAGGCTAAGGGTGTGTTTGGATAGACACTCATAATGCATTATAATGTATTAAACTAAAAACTATGTTTGGTTGTATAAAAGTTTAAAATGTATTATTGTTGAATATTAACACCGGGAAGAGTTGAGGAATGATAGAGATTCCAGAAATAGACAAGAGAAAAACTTAGTTCACTTATGTTGTCAAACACACTCAAACATTTAATACATTTTAATAACGTTTTAAATTTTCATTTAACGCACATTAAAATTTAATGCAAAATAATGCATTATTGATTTAATGCGATGGAATCCAAACGCACCCTAAGAGGCAAAGCCCCAAAGCTTGTAGGAAACCCTAGAGACAATGCGGCGAGGGAGAGCGAAAGAGAGAGAAAAGAAAGAGAGAGGGGAGAGCGGCCGGGTAAATGAGCATCCTTATGTTGAAACTTGTAAGTTGTAACCGGTATAAACAATGAAATCAAATTTTATGATTTTTGACTAAACTAAAATAAATTTGTTTTTTTTTACTTATCAATATTTGATAATGATAGTTTTTTGCTATCATTTGATTACAACTTTCTACCATTACAAGATGATAGTGTTTTGTCATTATTTAAGGACAATTGATGTCATCAACTAAACGATCGTCAAGTAATCATAAAACATATAAAATGATCCTATAGAGTTAGCAATTAAGTGAGTTTAGATGCAGAATTAAAGCCTCAAGAATTAAAGGCCAGTGTTTTGATTTTTCATCTTCCTCTTCAGATTAATGAGTGTAGTGTTTATATCCTTTCCTCTTCCTCTTAAGGTTCCATCCACTCCTTCTTCATCCTCTTCATCGGTTACAGATTTAATGGCGTTTGTCTCCTTATGCATTCCTGCGACGGTTTATAAGCAAGAACCCCCTCTCTTTCTTCCTCTCAAGGTCGCGCCTTCGGAACGATGACTCAAAACTCAAAACCAAGAACCCGCAGGAGTGATCAGCCAGTACTTTGCTCTGAAATCGGGTTGACATACAAGAATGAAGCTATCGAGCGCGCTAGGGTTTGCGATTTTCATTTTTCACGTTTCTTTTACGTTAAACCCAAATTTGATTCTGAAATTGCTTCTTTCCTTTGATTAGGCGGAATCGACGATGAACGCTCCTGCTGTGAAATGATTTGTGGAGGAGAACCAGATCTCTAAGACTTTAACCCGCCAGTTCTGGGGCGTAGCCTCCTTCCCCGCCCCTCCTGCTGCTCCGCGGAACTCCGATCCTGATTCCCAAACTTCGCATCCAAATTTGATTATGAAATTGCTTCTTTCCTTTGATTAGGCAGAATCGACGATGAACGCTCAGGCTGTGAAATCGATCAGGATATTCTGGATTCGGATTCGGATGTTATTTATGGTCTTCGCAATGATTTGTCGGAGGGAGATTTCGCACCGGAATTTCAAAGATCTCGGGCAATAAGGTTGTGTCTGGGTTCACGAAGATCGCTTCCAATTTTCTCCAGTTTGGATCAGACAAAAAGGAATCGCTTGAGGACTTTGCTCACCAAGGTGTAGTCGGTGTCACTGAAGAGGTTGTGGCTTTCTCAAGGAATATTGCGATGCATCATGAAACTTGGCTTGATTTTCCATTACCAGATGAAGAGGAGGAAGAAGGTAGTATGCTTTACCAAAGTTTCAGTAAATTGACTACTGTTAGATAGTATTTTTGATAAATTTGAAACTTTAATTCTTGGTATGAACTGAATTTGGTAGTTAAGCCGGTTATTTGTCTCTAAGACTTTAACCCGCCAGTTCTGGGGCGTAGCCTCCTTCCCCGCCCCTCCTGCTGCTCCGCGGAACTCCGATCCTGATTCCCAAACTTCGCATCCAAATTTGATTATGAAATTGCTTCTTTCCTTTGATTAGGCGGAATCGACGATGAACGGTCAGGCTGTGAAATCGATCAGGATATTCTGGATTCGGATTCGGATGTTATTTATGGTCTTCGCAATGATTTGTCGGAGGGAGATTTCGCACCGGAATTTCAAAGATCTCGGGCAATAAGGTTGTGTCTGGGTTCACGAAGATCGCTTCCAATTTTCTCCAGTTTGGATCAGACAAAAAGGAATCGCTTGAGGACTTTGCTCACCAAGGTGTAGTCGGTGTCACTGAAGAGGTTGTGGCTTTCTCAAGGAATATTGCGATGCATCATGAAACTTGGCTTGATTTTCCATTACCAGATGAAGAGGAGGAAGAAGGTAGTATGCTTTACCAAAGTTTCAGTAAATTGACTACTGTTAGATAGTATTTTTGATAAATTTGAAACTTTAATTCTTGGTATGAACTGAATTTGGTAGTTAAGCCGGTTATTTGTCTCTAAGACTTTAACCCGCCAGTTCTGGGGCGTAGCCTCCTTCCCCGCCCCTCCTGCTGCTCCGCGGAACTCCGATCCTGATTCCCAAACTTCGCATCCAAATTTGATTATGAAATTGCTTCTTTCCTTTGATTAGGCGGAATCGACGATGAACGGTCAGGCTGTGAAATCGATCAGGATATTCTGGATTCGGATTCGGATGTTATTTATGGTCTTCGCAATGATTTGTCGGAGGGAGATTTCGCACCGGAATTTCAAAGATCTCGGGCAATAAGGTTGTGTCTGGGTTCACGAAGATCGCTTCCAATTTTCTCCAGTTTGGATCAGACAAAAAGGAATCGCTTGAGGACTTTGCTCACCAAGGTGTAGTCGGTGTCACTGAAGAGGTTGTGGCTTTCTCAAGGAATATTGCGATGCATCATGAAACTTGGCTTGATTTTCCATTACCAGATGAAGAGGAGGAAGAAGGTAGTATGCTTTACCAAAGTTTCAGTAAATTGACTACTGTTAGATAGTATTTTTGATAAATTTGAAACTTTAATTCTTGGTATGAACTGAATTTGGTAGTTAAGCCGGTTATTTGTCTATAATTATTATCTTTAGCTCATTCCATCCGCCTTAAGTATGAAACTGCATATATAGTTGAATTAGAAGAATAGATCTATTTGCTTGATTGCTTGATCATTATAACTATAAGGTTGTTAACTGTGCTGTCCCAAATGAAATACAGAATTTTCAGTAAGTATTCTGACACAAGTACCAGTTTATCACTTTATCTGATCTGACTTGAGTGTTTCACCTCATTTGCATTGTTATTTAGAGTATTTTCTTTAGACAATTTACAAGGTAGTTGCTTTCATCTTCTACACACTTTGAAATGTCTGATGCCCAGTATGAACATTCTTTAGCTGTTGAACGCCTTGCTCCTACATTATCTGCTCTGAGGACTGAATTTTGCCCTGGTATATGAGTGAGGGTAGCTTTTGGAAGATATATTTCGTGCTGGTTCTTCCTAGACTCACTAAACACGATGCTGAACTTCTCTCTTCTCCTCAGGTGAGTTGGTTTATTGTGTTTTTCAGCTTCACTCCTTGAACACTGTTTTTTTTATCTTTGCATTAGTATAATTAGTGACCACTGGCTTACATTGATGTGACCGTGAGAAAACTAAAGCATCCTTTATTTGAAAGACTGATAATATGGTATGTGAAGAAAAATACCTTAAGTGAACTATTTGGTTAGTGAGCTCCTTGGTGATTAATCGAGTGCGCGAATCTAGTTTCCAAGTATAAGTGATTTCGCCGTCGATTATGGTGATTAGTCTCTCCTCCCTATTCCCCCTCTTTCTTGTGAAATTTATGGTGTTGAAGCAATTAGGTCGCGGAACCTAAGCAGGAATAGAATAGGGAATTTGGTTCTAATTGCCTGTTTGATTGGGGCTTGAGTTCCTGGGGGCCTGAATTCCCTTGCTTGATGATATTTCTATTTTTGTATATGTCATTGTAGGTCTACCAATTTAGGGCTCCAAATTTATGTGCAGCAATAAAGCAATACTTGAATTCCATTCTCAAGGCTGGCAAGTTGAGGCTCCTACTCAACAACTTCTTGCTGCAGGTTTGTTTTTGGGATTGCTGAGTCTTCTTCATCAATCATAGGCTGGTGAGAATTATTGGGGAATATCAATTAATATTATTAATACTAATGTTTATGTTCTCATAAGCTTTTTTGCTGTTGTGCATCAAGGAAGGGAGATGAATCTCAATGTTGGATGAGATTGGAATATGTTCTCATAAGTGTGAAGTATGCAGATTTGGAACTAAAAGGATGATTATTTCTTGGTATGAAAACGTTGCAGGCTTCTGTCAGAATATCAAAGACATGTTGGATATGGACATCCAGAAACAATTCATTGTACTATTGGTATAAAAATGATGAATATATCGTTTTGCTAGAGTCCATCTTTGTCTGATATGATTTTAATGACATCTTCGTGACTGTTATCTCATTCATATCATATTTGCAATCTATAGGTTTTTTTTCCTTCTATGAAGATCGATGCTACAAGGTTTTCCAATTCATGACTGTATATCTTTACTCTCAGGCATGCAATAGGTCACAAGGTGAGAAAGCTGGTGAATGGGCACAAGGTTCATGTTACAAATGTGGGTAAGAGGGGCACTTCTCACGTGAATGCAAAAGTACTACTAAGGTATAGTTAGTTCTTTTTTATTCAAGTTTTTCATTGTTATACAAGCATCACATCGAATAAAGAGTGTGGTAGAAAGAACAATGACTTCAGAAAGTGCTCATAATATAACGTATCCGTTTTTCTTCTATTATCTTTATATCAGCTAATGAATTTCGAATATTACAACCTTTGGATGTTGCTGCATCTAATTTTATCACGAGGGACAATTTATTACTGTATTATCGAAGCTAGAGGTGTGTGGCAACTGGACCCTAGCGAATTAAACACCAGGATTATTTTTCAGGGTAGTTAATTACCTACGAATTCTATAGGGGATGTGTTAAGCCAAACAGTGTGGGGAATGGTATAATTTGCAATCTAAATATATAATTCTCAGTTGCTGGCCATAAATGTTACCAATGACATCAGAATTCACTGTTTTACCCATCTACTTCTGATGATATGCCTACATGTCTCATACTTACTGTCATTGTTGTTGGATCCTAAATTCTTTCGTAACTATGTGGTAACTGGATCCTAAATTCTCATACTTACTGTCACTGTTATGAAGAAAGGTGATTACTCTTAGAAGTTCACCAACTTCAAACCCTTTCCCAAAGTTTCGTTAGTGTGCAAGGGCTCATGTGATTTTGCATTGCTGTAGTGATCGATTGCTCTGAATTCTGAACAGTTTAAGGGACCACCCTCAAGAGGTAACTAACCCATTTCTTTTCTTCCGCCATAACAGTTGTTGAACAGCTTAAGAATTTCAATCATACAAGTCTTCTGAGCAAGTTTTAGGTATATATTCTCTAAGCATAGGCATTTTAACCATTATTCAAATTTTGCGCTTCAGTTTCATGATCCCATAAATATACAAAAGTAAAATTGTTCCATAAGTCCAATATATAGCAGGTTAACTGAATATATTCACCTTCCTCGCTGTCGATTGGCGATGTGAAGCGCGCAACGCAGATGCTCCGGAAGCGAGATCCGATCCGATCTGGTCCAGTTTTGGATGAGCTTGAGGATGTTAGATCTGGTTCGAGAATACCGGTTGTGAAGCCTGTGCAAAAATCTGTCAAGTTGCCGGAGAAGTAAGTTTAATCTTTGCTTTTGCTCAGTTTCTTTTGATTCATTGAAATCAGTGGTGTAAAATTGTTTTGCTAATGAGTGTATATGTTTTGACTGTTGTTAGGTATACGATGCTGTGCGAATTCTTCAATGCTTTCACGAGTGTGATTTCGTTGTTAAGGATGCGAAGAAGGTCAACGACGCTCACAAACATTTTCCCTAGAATTCAATCTCTTACGGATAGGTAGCCATTCAGATTTTGAATATTGTGCATTCGCATTTTACTTTTGGCTATTGATTATGAAATCTGCAATTGATTATACATTGTTGCTTACTCTTAATTTTGGGGATGTTGATGGATTTTTAGGACGTTCACTATTAACTATTAAGAACTTGGCCCAGCTGAAGTATATCCTACCAGAGGTCATTCTGGTCAAGAGAATACATGTTCGAGATGAACAAACTGATTGTATGAAGGAGGAACTTCTTGTGAACTTAGATATGGAAGCTGTGAATGCTAGCAAGGATATGAAGGATATCAGAGGAATTTTCCGAGCGCGGATGGAGAATTACTATGAGGCACATAGTGAGGTACGATATTATAGAAATCTTTCTTTATCTTGGTAGTTTCTGTTCTTAACACATGGGTGTTCTAATTAAATTTTGTGTCCTGTCTGTATTCAGGAAAGTGATATTCCAGTGGGAGAATTGCCAGCAAAAACATAGGTGTGATTTTCTTCCATACGAAAATTAAATGAAAAAGAAAGAAGCTACCTGAATGCCTTGGGGGGTGAGCAAATGTATCTCAATTCTAGTGCATTTACTGAAATATAGAAAAACATCTAATTACTATGAGATTAAAAACTTGGTCTAGGCAGATCTATACGGTTGGAAAAATGAAATGTACGATATATTTGTCATTTACAAATTGGAGATACCTACCTATTAATAGACATGTAGGTTAGTGTAAATTTAGAACATTCTATACTATCCATGGGCAATATCCGTCTAAAGGCAATACCCACAAAATTTCTGTGTTTTTTTTTATCAATTAAGCAGCAATTTTATCATACTTCGTATGTTATAAAACTGAAGGATGCAAACAGAGCAACAGATACACAATCTGCTGAAGCTATGCTACAAAATTATTGGTTTTGAAAACTTTCACTGAGGCAGTCTAAGGCATTACATCATGTAATGAGGTTTTCAACAATGTCTCAATGGGAATTAGGGAATTACTGTCTGAGTGCGGTATGTGCCTGCAACCTCTCCTTAGTTGACTTTGTTTGGCTTCCAACCGTCGTCTGTCGGCCGACGACACTTGGGAGCTCATCTACGCGGCTGTTGAGCGTGTAGCCAAGATGAGGCTGATGAACCATCAACAGTAACTTAGGCGTGAGCTTCTCAACGCTTCTCACACACCACCTGCTCGATATAATGCCTCACAGAACAACAACAGCTAGGTAACATTTCACGCCACTTTCAAGCTTTTTGTTAGTTTTTCCCTTCAGTATTTTGAACTGGGTTTTCCTGTTACAAATTCACCAGATGAAAACTCAGGTGAAACAAACTTATCAAGGATGTATTCAGGGTTTGGTTGTGCAGTAAAGTAAGGTAATCTATTCTTAATTCATCACGTAATATAATGATTTTGGAGTACAGAAATTAAAAAGAAACAAAGGGAGAAAGGTAATCCGACTTATCAAGGATGTATATAGGATTTTACTTACAATCTGACTTATCAATTATGTATATACTGTAGGATTTTGTTGTGCAATAAAACGAGGTAATTTGTCTTAAAAGTTGTCAACCAATCTTTAAGCAGATACACTTCGGTGACAGGTAATGTAGATAGATCACATCAAATTTTTGTGTTTAGTAGAGGACATGAGAGCTTACTAAGCTTCTACATATTAAAAGATGATTACAATACATGTAAGTAAATTGTGTCTTCGAAGGATCATAGCAGAATTTTTTGATATTGATTATATCATAATCATATTAGTGACAAGGGTTGAGTTAATGAAAGCATCTTTGTTAGCGAACTAGCTTGACATACTCACTCATTTTTGTTAATTTGTATCCGTAATTATTCCATAACAATCTATTACAGGAAATCCATTTAAGCAAGTCTCAAATATCAAAAAACAGTAAACAGATTTCGTGGAAGGGAATTCGTGGTCGTCTATAGAATGGAAATGGTGGACAAACCTAAACAATGTTGTTAAGAAACTCCAACATGGTATAACCGGCTTATTTTGTAACTTGGTTGTTCATGATATGTACATTGGTTCATGAACTTCCATGGATTTAATTATTTGAGGAGCCATAAAATCCGGAAATATTAGTTATAGTGTACTGCAACATTTTCAAATTGCACCAAGGGGCAAACCAGGTGTTATTGCCCTTACTGAATCGCGGAATCGCGGGCTGCAACAACTGGATAACGAGATTTATCTTGCTCATGAGAAGAGCTTGAATGATGCCAACGCCAACAGGTTAGTGCTTCTATGTTATGTCCATTGACTCCATTCTCATGAAAAAAGATCCTAAGCTATTTTGAGTGACGATGTCCATAATCTTATTTTGGCATTTGATTTTGAGTTTCTTTGGTGTTTTAATATATCAAGTTTCTTCAAAATTTTAAAACAATATGTAGCATTTCGCTGTGCGTTTTCTGAACCATCTCTGTAATCGAATCAGATGAGAAAGCTTTCCTTTGAAGCCATTCTGGAAAAATCATTCATGACAGACCTGCATAGATCTGTTAAGCCTGGATTTATCATCTTGCTATATAATTCAAACTTTCCTGCTAAGCTATCAAACTTCTAGGTCCTAAATACATTATTGTTCTTAGTATCATCACCTCATTTTTTTGCTGTAAAAGCAAGGTATCAACACAACCGTGATCCATAGTAAATACAGTCATTTTAACTTCTGAAATCTGTTACCTTGCCGTTCTAATTTATTGATAGATGATTCTTGATTTTACATTTACAGATGAGAAAGTTTGCATTATTGCTCATGGCATATATGACATGTGTTTCAGTGAACCTTATGCCTACTATATCCCAGTACATACATTGTACCTTAGTTCTGTATATGATTGTTTTCACATGCTCATTGAGGAACAAACTATATAAACATTACACAGAGTTTTGGTTCATGTTTAAATTAATTGAATTTCCGCTGGCAAATGTGACCACTTATCTTTGCAAAATTGTTCACATTTAAGAGAGTCTCACCTTATAAGGAACCATTTAGTAAAATTGGATGAGTTGTTGAATCCAATGTCATCTTCATTATTACGGAGTATATTGATTTGGGTTTTCAAGGATTTTGACAGATTTAATCTCATGTGATATCAATTCCGCAATGTTGTAATCATGTCACTTTTTTTGGCTGATCAATCATAGAATATGAACAAAAATTCTGGTAAAGTGGTAAATGCCACCTTACAAAGTTACAAAAACAAACTGTATTTTTCTCATTAAAACTAATTTACATACATAGAGCCACACCACAAACAAACAAAAACCAAAGAATATTACAGATTGGAGAAATCTATCTATTTATAAACATATAAAATGGAACTCTGAAATAAGGAATTAATGAGTTTAGATGCAGAATTGAAGTCACACGAATTGAAATTGAAGTAAGGAAGAGATATTACTCACCACTTTTGTTGAATTTGGCTTGAGGTCTTCCCATATATGTGAAGAAACCAAAATATCTTCCCATATAAGTTTAACAAAAACGACTACTTTCAAAAAAATGTGTAACTCCATTATAACAAATTCATAATGCCACTAATAAAACCTACCCCTTCACCAAAAATATAAACATACACACAACAAATAATTTATATAGTCAAATCACGTCAAAAAGGGGCCGTGGGTTTGAGAACGTTAATAAGGAATATGATAAGGTTGATTGTTTATATTGTTAAGGTTGATTGAAATGAGATCAAGAAGCTTTCCTAAATTATTCCATCAGGAAGGAATGGCTGAAGAGGTATAATACAAGTTCAAAACCTGATTGCATCCAGCAAATGAGTGGTACAAAAGTTGCAAAAGGGGAAAAAAGGTTAATAATATTAAGTCTGCGGTACTCTGTGAAGTTATTGAGGTTCTTGCTTTACTTGTAGATTGCAGGTAGAATTATGGTTTTGCGTCCTGCATCAGTATGTTACGTCAAAGCTAAGGAGCTTACTGTTAGATCATCCGTTTAGTTTGTCATTCAGCGTGCTTGGTAATTATTCTAAATTTCAGGAATTAACTTTGTTTTTAATCTGGACTATTTCTCTTTCTTCTTTTATGAAGAAAGGTGATTATAATTAGATCATCTCAAAATGGCCGTGCATCGCATGGGCGCAGCCTGCTAGTTAATAAAATTATCATCATATATAAATAGATCATTTAACACATTATTTTTTTGATTAAAAACACAAATCAACCTATAAACTGAGTTATCTTAATCTTTTTAATTAATTAATTAATAATAAATAAATTAAAATTAAAATATATACTATAAAAATTATGGATTTTCCAAAGTAGAGTCACCGCATTAAATTTTCCCGTTTATTGATTGGTGAATATTTAATACCACATTAATTCATTCGTTTTCTAATTGGTGTATCTCTTATACCAAATTTTGTAGTTTGTGTTCCGCTGCAACTCAACTTCAAACTGATATTCTTAGGAACTTTCAAGTTTGAATTTTAGTAAATCTCATTTTTTAATTATCAATTCACTTTTATAACTGCTAAAATTAGAGAGTAAACCTTCTAAACAATGTTATGATCATATTTACCTCTTTAATTCTAAAATTTTCACCGAAAAGTAAAGACGCGCTAGTTTCATCACAATTACAAAAGTCAACCAAAAACAACAAAGCAACATCTTTTAACATTATTTAACATGTAAATCACGAGAAGCTAAGTAAATCAAACCAATCAAAATAACACTTCAAAAGTTAACATTTTAGAAAGTATATTACCTCATTAATATTATAACTGGAAAAAGCTTCTTCTCCCCCTCTTCCATGTGGCATGAGTTTTTTTGTTAGAGAATGGTGTATTTGGAACTCAAGGTTGTTCAACATTTGGGTTTAATAGTGTTTTGATTTTGAATATAGAATAAAAAGTTAGATAATAGAGTTTGTTAATAGGTAATAGTAGGTGTTACGAAAATGGTTAAAAAAATTGAGGGATTTAATTCAGTTTGGTAAGACAAGACGTTCATGCAAGGCATATTATCTGACACATGTCACGCATGTCCATTATCCATACGTTGCATATGAATTGTCACCATGCGTTGCGTATGGATTGACTCCATACGTGACATATTGATGACATACAAATGTTAATTTTTAAAAAAGGAGTTATAAACTTTAGATTAAAACAAATGAGATATTGGGGCAAAAACAATGAAATTTGATGAGTGAAGTGAGTTATTTGGGCTCAATTCATTTAAACTCCAACAGACAATAAAAACGTAGTTATAAATTCGTAAAATCACACCAAATAAGGCCTGTGGTCATTAATATTGGTTAAAAACGAAAAAAAGAAGAAGCAACGTACGAGTCAATGGGCCTAATGAGGCCCAAACGTCTTAAAACGACCTTAAAACGCAAAAAATGAAATGTAAAGTGGTACTTGATCATTAGCAATTTAATTCTTTCAATTTTACATGTAACGAACAAACTTAACAATTCGAAATAACTAAACGAACACTAAACTCACAAGTATATAAGTAATATTGTTATACTCATGTATATGTACTAACACTTCGTTAAGCGAATAAAGTATATATAAAACTTTCATTATATCTAATGAATAGTCGAATCATACTAAATCATGCATCATTACAAGTTCGTTATGTGAATATCGTTTGATTAAGCACATAAGTATATAATTACTACTACATTACTAATGCATTTGTAATAATATGTGATAATAGGCCGATATCTGCATAACAAAGATGTAAATAACTGTAATTTAGTATGATTTGAGTATTTTATTAGATGTGATGAAAGTTTTATATACACTTTATGTGATTAATGAAGTGTTATTACATATATATGAGTATAACGATACTACTCATATACTTGCGAATTTCTAGTTATTACGTGAAAGTGTTCGTTTAGATATTTTAAATTGTCAAGTTTGTTCATCTATCTTATATATTAAAGCTCTTCCCTTTTGAGATCTTAGAGTGAGTTTAAGAACATTGTTAAGCTATCTATTTCTTTTTAAAAAATATATTAATATATTAAAATATTACTCTAAGAATTCTTTAAAACAAAAAACAAGAAATTTAATTTGGAGCAAAATAAACTTAATCTATCTAACTAATATACGGAAAAAAGTCCCATGAGGATGACATCCCATATGAGGAATAAGGATCCATCCCCACTCTCCATTCCTTAATAGCCCAACTCATCCTCACCCTCCACGTGTCATTTTTTATCCCCAAATCCATTTTTTTCTCTCTCCTCCAGAAATCCGCTTACGCTTAATTCCCCCCTTCTCTGGCTCGCTCGTTTTTTCCGCGTACGCTCAGAAATCCGTCTCGCTCGCTTACGCTCAGAAATCCGCTCAGAAATCCACTCGATTCCGTCCTCTCGATTCTGTCCAGAGAAGTTGCGCTTCAATTCCGTCCGCTCGATTCCGCCCAGAGAAGTTGCGCTTCGATTCCGTCTGCTCCGTCCAAACCGCCGACCACTAATGGAGGTTTCCATGAATTTTGTCGCCGGCGACTTCTTTCCCTCCGTCCAAACCGCCTCTGTTTCGTTCGATTCAGGTTACGAACTGATAAACAAATATTCTTTGTTGGATTTTTTGCAATTCGTTCAAGAATCTTTTGTATGTTGTGGTTTGATCTTTGCATATCCTTGTTCTATTACGTTTTATTGTGTGCTTAGGTTTCTTTTTATAATACAACAAATTGTATTGGTCTTGACATATGGGTAGTTAGCTCTTCTTATTGTGTGCTAGCTAAATGGTTGCTTTTCATATGGTGCTATTCATTAGATATATCAGTTACATACTTCTATCTTTTCTTAGATTGGATTTTCGTGAAGTTTGGTTAATTACACTGTCTGCTGTTTCTTCTTCTCTTTTTTTTGCTAATCACAACCTTGATGATTACGCTAGGTGTCTTTCTCATATTGTATTTTTCAGCCATGATTGCATTTTAGTGCACACAAACAATTTGTGGATT
The DNA here is from genome assembly GCA_029168935.1 of Oxyria digyna. Taxonomy (NCBI): domain Eukaryota; kingdom Viridiplantae; phylum Streptophyta; class Magnoliopsida; order Caryophyllales; family Polygonaceae; genus Oxyria; species Oxyria digyna. The sequence continues at coordinate 56,536,544 of JAPVLV010000001.1, read as the reverse complement.
CATTGATGGTAAGGTATTCGAAGAATGGAAGAAAACTATAGGAAGCACACCACCTGTTTGATTAAATTCCCCAACCACATGTTTTTTTGACTTAGAGAGAAATGTCTTGTATAGCCATCCAATACGAAGTTTTCATGTATATAAGAATTTTGCACGAACAAAGTTGTTTTTGCATTGGTTTTGTATCTCTAATGCACTCCTAAGAAGTTTCTGTTGCACACACAAACTAGAACTTGTGTATAGTTTAAAATAATGTATTCATGAAAAAAGTGATGCACACATGAGGCATAATTACTGCACACACAAGAGAAAGATGATGCACACAGAAGTTTAAATGTGTTCTGTTGTTTCATTCCTTTTTCAGGAGATGAAACTCATATTGAAGAAAGCATCTCATCTATTTCTCCTCGTAGTTTAGTTCAGTTTTACACCACTGAGTGCGATGTTGCCTTGACGCCATATGTTGGTCATTTCTTTCCAACTCTTCTTCATGGCATGCAATTTTATGCATCTTATGCAAAGGCGTGTGTTTTTTCTACTCGTGTGTGTTCAATAAAGAAATTCAACGATTCAGAGAAAACAATAAAGTGGAGGGTGTCTAATCGTTGTGGATGTGATGCGAAGATGTGGCTTAGACATGTAGGCAACGACGGATATCGAGTGACCAATTTTATGTGTGTTTTAGACTCATGGTTTTGTAATATATTCAGTTTTTAGACATAAATATTATTGCAAAACATCTTTTTGTTCAAAGTGATGCACACAGTAGTTGTTTTGTGTTGCACGCACACATTAAAACCTCTGCACACAAACCAAACTAATGTACACGCACATTAAAACCTTTGCACACAGGTACCCAAACTGATGCACACACAAATTAAAACTTTTGCATACACATCCATTTTATAGTATTAATATTATTCTCCTCTAACTTTCATGCACAAAGTTAAGTATTGCACACATTAGACATTTCCAACGGACACAAGTGAAATATGTGATGCACACAGATGTAGTTTTGTGTTGCACACTACTTTTGTACTAGTCAAACACATATAATTAAGTCATGCACACGTTAGATATAAACCATTGCCAATATATATACAGGTTGATGTGGATTTACATTGTTTTGCCAACATAAGAGTAATATCCATCAACAAAAGAGTTACCGTCATTGATAAGACCAAAACATTCATCCAAAAACTAACTAGAATCTATTTAAAACCTAACATTCAAGTGCCAATTACACATAATATTTCTTGTTTCTCCCTACTACATTGTTTAACCAACTTTCTTAGAAGGTTTTACAGTCTTCGGTTTTTGCTCCCTTTGAATAATCTGCGTCACCTTATCTCGATGTGAATTGAATTCGCTGGTCAGTAGCTTGTGAAGGTACTTAATCCTTAGAGTGTCCAACAACTTCTTAGTTCATTTTTTTAGGCCACTGTTCCAATCGGATAGTCCTGTCCCCATGTACACACACATTAAAACCATTGCACACAGACACAAAATCTATTGCACACACACCTTAAAACCATTGCACACAAAACAACAACTTGTTTTGCGTTAAAGGAACTCTACAATTTTCAAGATATTAATACAATTCTGCCGGACCAGAGTTCAGATTACCAAAAAGATACCAGTCTGAACCATGTACTGCTTCCATTTTACGTGAAGAAAATGAAGTGTTGAATGGATTTTCCAGAAAAGAACAAGTAAATGCAGTTAGGTTATGGACTTATGACTCAAGCTAAACTGAACAAGCTAAATGAGAATGTCATTAAAGTAGGTGCCTAAACCTAAACTTAGCCGAGGATACATAACTATTGGTGCTAGAGATCTTTCTAAATACCTAACTCCCACCTACTGGCTACTTTCTTTAAGCCAGTTTGTCCAGCAACTTGTATTTGTTGATACCACTGTTACTTTGGCACATACACTTATTAAATATTCTGTTGCAAGTTATACTCATCATCACAGGCATAAAATACATGGTAATTACAAAAGAATTATACTAGTAATGGGGATATATAGAGTAGCCGAGAAGACTAGCACCTCCATATGTAGTGCATTAACTCTGTTATAAGATAATAGACATCATATTCACACACATTGCACACAAGATCTGATTGCACACAGACACAAAATCGTTTATGCACCATTACACACAAAATCTGATGCACACACACATTAAAACCATTACACACAGACACAAAATCTATTGCACACACCTTAAAACCATTGCACACACCTTAAAACCATTGCACACAAATCAATTCTATTTGTATTAATTCTATTCAACTCTAAATGTCATGCACACAACATATGTGTGTTTATTTGATGCACACACACCTTAAAACCATTCCACACAGACACAAAATCTGATGCACACACACCTTAAAACCATTGCACACAAATCAATTCTGTTTGTATTAATTCTATTCAACTCTAAAAGTCATGCACACAACATATGTGTGTTTATATGATGCACACACACATTAAAACCAGTGCACATAGACACAAAATATGATGCACACACACCTTAAAACCATTGCACACACATCAATTCTGTTTGTATTAATTCTATTCAACTCTAAAAGTCATGCACACAACATATGTGTGTTTATTTGATGCACACACACACACACACTAAAACCATTGCACACAGACACAAAATCTATTGCACACACACATTAAAACCATTGCACACACATCAATTCTATTTGTATTAATTCTATTCAACTCTAAATGTCATCCATACACATCAGTATTGATGCACACAAACATAAAAAACTTTGCACACAAAATTAAGAACTAATGAACACACGGAAAATCAGATAGCAATCAATCCAAACATAACCATGCAGGCAGGCAATTCTGCTGAGTCTCTGTGTCGGCATTCAACTCTTACCTTCGCACCTGCATACAGAAATTGTGTTATGTGATTGATGAACACTACCGAGAATTGAAGAACAGATAGCAAGGATATCAGACTACAGGAGTGAATAGTGAATGTAAAGCAGCGATTAACACATGAGAATATAATTTTGCAGGCGGAAAGAAGCCTGATAGATCTGACGAAACAAAAATATAGTAGAATCAGGTCTGAAGCAGTGGTTAGGGTTTTGAATGAGAGAATTGGCATAGATGCATGGAGAGCAGATCTAGTCATGTAGAGATGAAATTAACGCAATTACAAGAGCGTGTTTGAGCTTAGATCCACCAGATCCAACAACAGAAGCTTCAAAAAACTGAAAAGATGAAAAAAGAGGAAGGAATAAAGTACCAGTGATGTAATTGGTGAGTTGAGTTTCGAAGCCGGCACGACAAGTATCGCAGTAGACGCGACCAATGACTGAGTAAGGACTAGGAAGATGACGAGCGCTAGCAGTGAACGCCGCCATGGAAAGCACAAGGAGAGCAGCAACGATGAGCTTCATCTCTTCGGAGCAAGGGAACTCGCTGCTCCGACCTCACCTCCGATCTTCCAGTCCTTTGCTGTCTCTTTCCCAATGTCGCTCGGAATGTCGCTCGCCAGTCGCTCACTCGCCGTCGTTCGCTCTCCAGTCGCTCACAAGTTGCTCGGAATGTCGCTCGCCAGTCGCTCGCTCGCCGTCGCTCGGAATGTCGCTCGCTCGATCGGAAATGTGGACGAGAGGGAGGAATCGTGGGAGAAGGAGGAATCGTGGAAGGTAGGTCAAGATTTTGGGTGATTTTGGGGGAAATCGTGGGAGAAGGAGGGAGAGAAAGAGTGTGGGAATATGTTGTGGGACCCCTATATTTTGGGCCTTTGGATCAACTCCATCCGATGGAGTTGATCCTTAGTCCTTATCTAGAGGGCCGTCCTCACCGGAATCAGACCCCTAATATACATCTATGTTAATTTTCATATATAATCAAATTTAAAATACATATAAAAATATAAATATTTAACCATGCTAAAAAATAACAAGAACTTAATAAACCTCAATATTAATTATGTTTTTAATCATCCATTAAAAAGTCAATAGTTAACCAATGAATAAGCACATAAATTTTGCAAAATACTATAAATTATATGACCATATATTTTACCAATGAATAAGCACATAAACTTTACCAATGATATGACCATATATTTTATTTATTAAGCTTGTAACAATACAAAATACTATAAATTATTAAAAAAAATAAAAATCGATAATAAAATTACTAATAACTAATTGTGTAAGCATATCTCCGTGCATGGAACAGGTCACTACGCTAGTTACATGTAAAAATGAAAGATTTATATTCCGAATGATCAAGTACTACTTTTACATTTCATTTTTTTGCGTTTTAAGGTCGTTTTAAGGTTGTTTTAAGCCGTTTGAGCCTCATTAGGCCCATTGACCCGTACATTGCTTATTTTTTCTTCCGTTTCTGATCAATGTTAATGACCATGGGCTTTATTTAGTGTGATTTTACAAATTTGAAATCACGTTTTTCTCGTTTGTTCGAATTGAGCCCAAATGATCCACTTATCACATCAAATTTCATTGTTTTTGCCTAAATGTCCTCATTTGTTTCAATCTATAGTATTATAACCCCTTATCTAGAAAAAAACTCATTTTCACATCCTTACTCTATTTTATCATTTATCACTCAATTTAAGCCGTATTTTCTCGATTTTCGCTCTAATATTTGTTTCAAGTCGTTTTTTCTCACGCTAATAGTCGTTTTAATCCGTCTGTTCTCGTTTTTAAGCTGTTTTTTCTCCATTTTCGCACTATTATTCGTTTTACACAGTTGTTTCTCTCTTTTTGTGCTATTGAGTTTTTGTTCGTCAAAACACAACAAAAACCCGATTGGTACTTTAGAATTGAAGAAATTACACAAATCAATACGTCACGAATGGATCACATCGCGTGTGGTCGGTGTGGATGTAATTCATGCGTGACGTATGGATTTGCAAGTAAAACTCTTCAACAGATCTGTGTGTCGTCTATAAATAGACAAGAAGAGAAAAACCCTAATATCTCATTCGAGCTGCGCAACATCAACAATTCAAAAGAGTTTTTTTCATGTTTCTAACTGGTTGCTTCTTACTGATTTCATCTTTAACCATCTTTCTAACTTGTTTTCTTACATGTATTTAAATATCAACAACCAACATGGCATCATCATCAACAACCAACATGTGTCCGACCAGGAGGTGTAGCTATCAAGTCAAGGTTTTCACTACTAAGGACAAGAAGAGACCTTCCGAGTATGGACATAGGTATGTTACATGCAGGTGTAACCTGCAAATCATGTGGATTGAGCCAGAATATGACGAACATCATTTTCGTATCATGGAAAATGTGTTTGCTTCTACCGAGAAGCTGCAACACGAAGTGGACATCCCGATGAGTGACGAAAACGACCACGAAATGGCCAAATATCTCGTTCGTCTATATATCATGGCGATGATTCTGCTCCTGCTTCTGATTCCGATGAGTATTCGTAGGTTTCCTCTCTTAAGGTGGAATGTTATGTGACTTGTAAGGTGTTTAGTTTCTGTTTCGTCTGTTTTACTTTCTGTTGACTCTGACTTAGTTTATGCTGAGTCTATTTTAGTTTATGTTGTAATGTTTATTCTCTTATATTGTATTGTTTATTCTCTTGTATTGTAATGTTTATTCTCTTATGTTGTAAGATCATTATGTTTATGTTGAAAGAATATTTATGTTGCAAGATCTTTATCTTCAAATTTAGACAAGTCACTGTTGACATGACAAGTCACTGCAATTGAGTACTCTTCAATCTTCTTAAATTAACAACAAATATTTTTGTAGTTCATTTAACATATGTAATTTTATACGTCGTGTATGACTGTATTTCATATGCGACATTTAGATAGCTTTTATTTAAATAATTACATACATACGCGACGTATGAAATACATTCATATAATACACGACGTATGGATGAGTGGACTACATACGCGACATATGAAATACATTCATACAATACACGACGTACGGATGAGTGGACGATAGATAGAAAAAGGGGTGGTAAAATACACGTCAATTTACACTCCGTAATAAACAAGTAAGGGCGTGCACTAGCCATTGACATAAAAAGTCTGCCGACGAGTCGACCACCCAGCCGCCCCCACTACAAATGGAGATATTTCTGCTATTTCTTGGAGATTTGGCATCATGAGATCATCATGAAACCATATGTTTCTAGTAAGACCATCAATGGCTTCTCTTTTCTAGGTTCAAAGATACCCCCAAAAAAAAAATCACCTTTCGGCCAAGTTTTGCTATACGATATTGTTTTTATCACAACTTCAGATATGTCACACAATTAAAATAGGGTTTATTTGTTTAGATTAAACTCAAGTAAAACAACTCTTTGAAACTTAGTATCGATCTTAATTGTATCCCACTTATCATCGGCCCTCAACTAGAATGCTGAATGCATGATTACATTGGCAAGCCATCATGCTGACACGTACGCATTAACGGTAAACAAGTCAATAGTTTCTCGATCAAAAAATAAAGGCAGCGTCTATATGCACACGTTTTTTTTTGCTAAATGCACACTATTCTGTGCGGTAACAGTTGCAGTACACATCTGTGCGTTAAGGCTTACCTCACCAAAGGAGTCCGGGGCATTGTTGGAATTTTTTCTGAAACCTATACGACGCTCGTGCGGTAATTCTTACCGCACAGATATGTGCGTTAACAATTAACGCACCACGTTAATACGAGATTAACAAAAAAAAAAAAATTGATTAACTTAAACACCTGTGCGGTAACTCTTACCGCACAGGATTTGTTATTTTTTTAATTAATAAATTTTTTAAAAAAAGTATTTAAATAATAATATCTTGTGCGTTAACTCTGTGCGGTAAGAGTTAACGCACGGGATTAAAAAAAATTTTAAAAAAAATTAAAATTTTGATTAAAAAAATTCCTGTGCGGTAACCTTTACCGCACAGCTTTTTTTAAAAAAAAATTAATTTTTTTTAAATTTTTTTTTAATTAATCGCGCAGATTTTATTTTAAATAAAATATATCTGTGCGGTAAATATAACCGCACAGATCTAATAATTATCGCTTCAGTCTCATTGCTCTAGTGGTAAGGCATTGTGCATCATTTGTAAGGTCTCAGGTTTGAGTCTCAACTCCAACACTAATTCTTTTATTTTATTTGTGAAAACACAATAAAAGAAGAGGGTGAGAAGGATTGAACTTGAGACCTTATGCACAAATATTTGGTGTGAAACCACCACACTAATGAGTTCTCATGATATATTTGTAATTTTATTATTACATGTTACAATAGAACTTGGTTCCATCTTATTTTATTATTAATTTTTTTTTATCTTGGTCCCATATAATTATTGAATTAATTATAATAATAAATTCAAAAAAAAATATTATTCAAATAATCAGATGTTTAATATTTTATTATTATTATTTTAGGCCTTGTTTTAATATATTTATTATTATTTGAATATTTTTACTATTTTTCATGTTCTGATAAATCTTTTTATATAAAAATACTATAATTATAAAACAATAAAACCTATATTACTTTTTAAGATAAAAATATTATGATAATCAATATTGTTCTCAATTTAACCTTTCTATAAATTATAGACTTGACAAACGACCCAAACGATGTCATAATGGTTTGAAACTTGGTTTCTATGACTGTTAGAGGTATTTGACCATGTGGGTTACTCTCAACCACCACTTCGTATTTTTCAAGTAACACGTCCTTTGTAATACCAAACATCTCTTACCTCTCTAACTTGTCGATATACATATTGCGACAAGTTAGAGAGTTATCACTAGTTTAGTTTTTACAAAGGAGGTGCTCTTCGAAAAGTTAGAAGTTGTGATTGGAAGTTACCTACATGATCAAATATCTCTAATAGGCATTGAAATCAAGTTTCATTCCATTCCGACATCGTTTGGGCGTCGTTTTGTCAAATTGGGCCTTAAGCCCATTTAAGGCCTTTTAAGGTCTTTTAGCGTTTACGTATAGTTTCGAGCCTCGTTTTGTTTGAGCGAGACCTTATTGGTACTTTATATGCCTAATAAGATTAAGTTTTATAATTTTGTCAACAATAATCATCATGAATGTTGTAGACCATACATATTGCGACAAGTTAGAGAGTTATCACTAGTTTGATATTTATAAAGGAGGTGCTATTTGAAAAGTTAGAAGTTGTGATTGGAAGTTATCCACATGGTCAAATATCTCTAATAGGCATTGAAATCAAATTTCATTCCATTCCGACATCGTTTGGGCGTCGTTTTGTCAAATTGGGTCTTAAGCCCATTTAAGGCCTTTTAAGGCCTTTTAGCGTTTACGTATAGTTTCGAGCCTCGTTTTGTTTGAGCGAGACCTTATTGGTACTTTATATGCCTAATAAGACTAAGTTTTATAATTTTGTCAACAATAATCATCATCGATGTTGTAGACCATACATATTGCGACAAGTTAGAGAGTTATCACTAGTTTGGTTTTTACAAAGGAGGTGCTATTTGAAAAGTTAGAAGTTGTGATTGGAAGTTACCCACATGGTCAAATATCTCTAATAGGCATTGAAATCAAGTTTCATTCCATTCCGACTTCGTTTGGGCGTCGTTTTGTCAAATTGGGCCTTAAGCCCATTTAAGGCCTTTTAAGGCCTTTTAGCGTTTACGTATAGTTTTGAGCCTCGTTTTGTTTGAGCGAGACCTTATTGGTACTTTATATGCCTAATAAGACTAAGTTTTATAATTTTGTCAACAATAATCATCATGAATGTTGTAGACCATACATATTGCGACAAGTTAGAGAGTTATCACTAGTTTGATATTTATAAAGGAGGTGCTATTTGAAAAGTTAGAAGTTGTGATTGGAAGTTATCCACATGGTCAAATATCTCTAATAGGCATTGAAATCAAATTTCATTCCATTCCGACATCGTTTGGGCGTCGTTTTGTCAAATTGGGCCTTAAGCCCATTTAATGCCTTTTAAGGCCTTTTAGCGTTTACGTATAGTTTCGAGCCTCGTTTTGTTTGAGCGAGACCTTATTGGTACTTTATATTCCTAATAAGACTAAGTTTTATAATTTTGTCAACAATAATCATCATCGATGTTGTAGACCATACATATTGCGACAAGTTAGAGAGTTATCACTAGTTTGGTTTTTACAAAGGAGGTGCTATTTGAAAAGTTAGAAGTTGTGATTGGAAGTTACCCACATGGTCAAATATCTCTAATAGGCATTGAAATCAAGTTTCATTCCATTCCGACATCGTTTGGGCGTCGTTTTGTGAAATTGGGCCTTAAGCCCATATAAGGCCTTTTAAGGCCTTTTAGCGTTTACGTATAGTTTCGAGCCTCGTTTTGTTTGAGCGAGACCTTATTGGTACTTTATATGCCTAATAAGACTAAGTTTTGTAATTTTGTCAACAATAATCATCATCGATGTTGTAGACCATACATATTGCGACAAGTTAGAGAGTTATCACTAGTTTGGTTTTTACAAAGGAGGTGCTATTTGAAAAGTTAGAAGTTGTGATTGGAAGTTACCCACATGGTCAAATATCTCTAATAGGCATTGAAATCACGTTTCATTCCATTCCGACATCGTTTGGGCGTCGTTTTGTCAAATTGGGCCTTAAGCCCATTTAAGGCCTTTTAAGGCCTTTTAGCGTTTACGTATAGTTTCGAGCCTCGTTTTGTTTGAGCGAGACCTTATTGGTACTTTATATGCCTAATAAGATTAAGTTTTATAATTTTGTCAACAATAATCATCATCGATGTTGTAGACCATACATATTGCGACAAGTTAGAGAGTTATCACTAGTTTGATATTTATAAAGGAGGTGCTATTTGAAAAGTTAGAAGTTGTGATTGGAAGTTATCCACATGGTCAAATATCTCTAATAGGCATTGAAATCAAGTTTCATTCCATTCTGACATCGTTTTGTCAAATTGGGCCTTAAGCCCATTTAAGGCCTTTTAGCGTTTGGGTCGTTTCCCATGTCTAGAATTTATTGAAAGATTAAATTGAGATTAATATTGATTATCATACTTTTTTTTATCTTAAAAAGTAATATAAGTTTTATTGTTTTATAATTGTAGTATTTTTATATAAAAAGATTTATCAAAACATGAAAAATAGTAAAAATATTCAAATAATAATATATATTAAAAAGGCTAAATAATAATAATACAAAACATCTGATTATTTGAATAATATTTTTTTTTGAATTTATTATTATAATTAATTCAATAATTATATGAGACCAAGATAAAAAAAATTAATAATAAAATAAGATGGAACCAAGTTCTATTGTAACATGTAATAATAAAATTACAAACATATCATGAGAACTCATTAGTGTGGTGGTTTCACACCAAATATTTGTGCATAAGGTCTCAAGTTCAATCCTTCTCACCCTCTTCTTTTATTTATTTTTCACAAATAAATTAAAAGAATTAGTGTTGGAGTTGAGACTCGAACCTGAGACCTTACAAAGGATGCACAATGCCTTACCACTAGAGCAATGAGACTGAAGCGATACATATTAGATCTGTGCGGTTATATTTACCGCACAGATATATTTTATTTAAAATAAAATCTGCGCGATTAATTCAAAAAAAATTAAAAAAAAAATTAATTTTTTTTTAAAAAAAGCTGTGCGGTAAAGGTTACCGCACAAGAATTTTTTTAATCAAAATTTTAAAAAAAAATTTAATTTTTTTTAATCCCGTGCGTTAACTCTTACCGCACAGATCTGTGCGGTAAGAGTTAACGCACAAGATATTATTTTTTAAATACTTTTTTTAAAAAATTTATTAATTAAAAAAATAACAAATCCTGTGCGGTAAGAGTTACCGCACAGGTGTTTAAGTTAATCAAATTTTTTTTTTTTTGTTAATCTCGTATTAACGTGGTGCGTTAATTGTTAACGCACATATCTGTGCGGTAAGAATTACCGCACCAACGTCGTATAGGTTTCAGAAAAAATTCCAACAATGCCCCAGACTCCTTTGGTGCGGTAAGCCTTAACGCACAGATGTGTACTGCAACTGTTACCGCACATAATAGTGTGCATTTAGCAAAAAATACGTGTGCATATAGACGCAGCCAAAATAAAGTGTAGACTATATATGATCATTGAAGCATGCATATATATATATATAGGCTTGGTCTATATGCACACGTTTTTTTTGCTAAATGCACACTAATCTGTGCGGTAAGAGTTGCAGTACACTTCTGTGCGTTAAGGATTACCGCACAAAAGGGCTCCGGGGCATTGTTGGAATGTTTTCTGAAACGTATATGAATCTGGTGCGGTAATTCTTACCGCACAGATATGTGCGTTAACAATTAACGCACCACGTTAATACGAGATTAACAGGAAAAAAAACAGATTTTGATTAACTTAAACACATGTGCGGTAACTCTTACCGCACATGATTTGTTATTTTTTTAATTAATAATTTTTTTAAAAAAAGTATTTAAATAATAATATCCTGTGCGGTAACAATTACCGCACAGGTTTAATATATAAAAAAAATATAAAATATGGTGCGGTAATCGTTACCGCACCAGTTTTATCCATTTAAAAAATAATAAATCTGTGCGGTAACAATTACCGCACCAATTTAGATTATTTGTAAACCAAAATTTTCCCTCCCCGACCTTTCGTCCTCCGTCCTTCTTCTCTTTTCCCTCCGCCGCCGCCGTCCTTCTTCCTCCGTCCATTTTCCCGTCGATTAAGCCACCAAATCCACAAATTGATGATGGATTCGAGTTCCCCCGAGCAAGCCGCATCTTCTGGGCCCAAAAATCCGGCCGGAGACGAGGGTCCAAGCTTCCCGCCGACGGCAGCTCTTCCTGCGGCGACTCCATGGCTGGCTGTGGAGGATGAAGACGAGGAGGAAGTCGAGGTGCCACTGATTTACAGTGGTGGTGCCCGGAACCGGCCAAAATCCCGAGCCCGACCCGACCCGATACCCGTTGCCCGACCCGACCCGATACCAGCAGCCCAACCCGCCCCGATACCCGCACCCGAACCCGCTCCGAGGCCAAGAAACCGAAAGCGACCCGTCCAAAACGTCGGTCCCGGGTACGCTACTCGAGCAAATAGAAGGTTGAATCCACAAACCGAGGCTCAAACCGAGGCGCAACCGGAAGTTTTTTCGACTCCCGTAGACCTACATCATGTATGTATTTTTATTAAATATTCTATAACTTTTGTAATGTTTTTAAATAGTTTAATTATTTTATTTCGTAACGTTATGAAATTAGTTATTCAATTTCATAACGTTATGAATTTAATAATATTTGATAACGTTATGAAATTTTTAAATAAATTTCGTAACGTTATCAATTAATTTAATTTAATTAATTAATTAAATTTATAACGTTGTGAAATTAGTTATTTAATTTCATAACGTTATGAATTTAATAATATTTGATAACGTTATGAAATTTTTAAATAAATTTCGTAACGTTATCAATTTATTTAATTTAATTAATTTATTAAATTTATAACGTTATGAAATTTTTAAATAAATTTCATAACGTTATCAATTTATTTAATTTGATTAATTTATTAAATTTATAACGTTATGAAATTAGTTATTTAATTTCATAACGTTATGAATTTAATAATATTTGATAACGTTATGAAATATTTAAATAAATTTCGTAACGTTATCAATTTATTTTATTTAATTAATTGATTAAATTTATAACGTTATGAAATTAGTTATTTAATTTCGTAACGTTATCAATTTATTTAATTTATTTTATAACATTATGAAATTAATTTATATGGTAATGTTATGAAATTAAGTAATTTATTGCGTAACGTTATGAAATTAAGTAATTTATTGCGTAACGTTATAAAATTATATTATTTGGTAACATTATGAAATTAATTAATTTATTCGTAACGTTATGAAATTAATGAAATTTTATAACGTTATGAAATATAATAATTTCATAATGTTATGAAATATGACATTCTATATTGTAAAATTAATGAATTAATTATTTTATGAAATATGACATTGTTCTTCTCTTATTTTGTAACGTTATGAATTATTAGTATATAAAGTATTGAAATTAGGCGAATTATAACGTTAATTTCGTAACGTTATGAACAAAATGTTTAGAAATTAGAGATGATTTTGATTAGGATTGACATTACAACAACTATTTGTAACGTTACGACGTCATGGAAAAGACGTTTTTGAATTTGACGTTATTTTTGTAACGCTATGAAAATAACGTTACGCTATAACAATAACATTAGGGGGTGCGAGATACGATGGCTTCTAGTGGTTTTGTTCCGGGGGCTCCTGTTGCTGCAGAGCGTGTTAGGAGGACGAAGATTACAGCGTCCATACGTCAGAGTTTTGCTACTGCTCGAGACCAGCTGAATGCTTCTAGTTCGACACCCACTGATGTTACTGGGGCTCTTACAGATACTGGGGCAGTTAGGGATTGTTGTCTAGATGTTGATTCGTCTGCTGATGATGAGGGTTACAGTGAGAGTGAGGAGGAGGATATGGACGTCGATGATACATCTGTTGATTTGGATGATGATATGCTGGGAGACAGTGAGGGTTTAGGTACAGATTATATTGTATCTCATCCCGAGATACCGACAGATCAGCTTAGGAGAGACAACCCTCCTATTATTTCAGAGGATCATGCTGGTATGGGGCCTTCATCGCCAGCTCCTACGGATTTATGTCCTTCGTCTCCTACGCCAGATGTACCACCTCCCCCGACTGTACCACCTCTCGATGCAGATCCTGTACCACCTCCTGCTGTACCTTGGATGCCCGGAGGTCCTTTTACAAATGAGTTGCTGAAGAGTTATGAGACGCACATCGCCAGGGCTATTTATGAGCTTACAGTTGTTGATCCTCCCGCACCTGTGATTCCAGCTGGCCCCCGTCCTCTTCCTCCATTTATACAGAGACAGCGAGGAGGACGAGGAGCTCAGGCTGATGATGATGTTGCTGATGCAGACGCTGCTGATCCTCCAGCACGAGGTGGACGCGCTCCACGCGGAGGACGAGGACGTGGACGTGGACGTGGACGTGGACGTGGACGTGCTGCAGATCATGCTGATCTTCCACAGCCTGTTGATCTTCCAGAAGGCGAGGCTCCTCTTGATTTGGTATGTATTTGAACTATAATGTTCATATGTGAAATATTTTGGCATTCTGTAGAAGTAACTGTGTTATTTTTTTACTTTTTTTTCAGACACGGAAGGTCGTCAAGGTTCACTTCCACACCGCCTACTGCACTCCACTAGAGGCGTTTAGGAGACCTAGTCCAGATTCGTGGTTTCAGCTTGCAGAGCGATCTGGATTGACTGATCTATATATCGGGTCCGGTCCTGTCGATCATGTGTTGGTTTCTGCTTTCGTTGAGAGATGGCACCCAGAAACCAACACATTTCATTTGCCATTTGGAGAGATTGGTCCTACACTTCACGATGTGGTTGAGATCCTGTCGCTGCCTATACATGGCAGGAGTTGTAGCTCAGTTTTGATTAAGGAGGAGATCTTCACTTTTGTTGCTGAGATGCTTCACGTAGAGGAGGCACTGGTGAAGACTTGGTATAGGTATGGAGGCATTCCTTTGGGTTATCTTCAGCAGAGATTGAAGGATATGATGCGGATGGAGGATGGACAGAGAGATGAGAGCCTCATTGCGTCTATGTACTTACTGTTGCTTCTCGGCACTACAGCTCTAGTGGACAAGTCGACTACATCAGTCAAGCACTGGTGGTTAGTTCTTTTGGCCGACCACGACAGCACTGGCCGATATGCTTGGGGAGCTGGAGTGTTAGCTCATCTGTATCGCAACCTTGGACAGGCGTCGAGGCGATTGGCTATGGGGATGGGGAGTTCTGGCATTCTTTTGCGGGTTAGTACGCAAACAACTATACGATTGGCTATGTTTAGGAAGTCGAGTTCTAATTTTCCTTTTTTTGCAGTCGTGGATCTGGGCATATTTTCCACATTTTCGTGGACATTTTGTGACAGATCCACTTTCTATGGACCACGCCGCAACTGCTATGAGGGAGGGCAGAGAGGTGCCACAGGGGAAGAGCACGGATCGTTTGGTTGCCATTCGTGGCATGCTTGACCGTGTTCGTTATGAGGAGGTCAGATTTTAAGAATGTATGCTTTCGTTATATTGTGTGAATGTGAACTATACTAACTGTTTTGTAATGTTTTGTTGCAGGTTAACTGGTTTCCCTTTTCAAATGTGGATTTCAGACTTCCGCAGTACGCCCCGTCTTTGTTTGAGGGCATTCTCCGTTGTCTGGACATCGAGGAGCTCTATCAGCCAGGTCGCCTGCTGCGACAGTTTGGACATGTGCAGGGTATCCCAGATCCTCCCCCAGAGCTCATCCAGGTGACACATAACAACAGGCTGACGCATTATTCAGTTCACTTTGAGAAGGATCTGCTTGGTGTATGGGATCAGGACCCCAGGCCTTTGATACAGATTCGGGAGCCACGAGCGACGTACTATTGGGCAGTCACAGATGATTATCTCGATTGGTATGATCGAGTTTCTCATCCTCTAGTGGATCCCAGATCACGTAGACTCGATCGTCCAGTTGGTCCGCTGTGTATTCCACCTTCGGTTGACAGTTTTGCGGTACGATTATAAATTTTATTAGTCATATTCATTCAATTAGTATATTTGATTGTAATGTTTTGATATGTTGTTAATATAGCGGACCCAGCTAGTGACTTGTGAGATTCGAGCTTTCTTGGAGACACCACCAGAGAGGAGGCCTGCAGATATCGATGAGTTCATGAGGCGTCTCCTTGGAGTTTTGACTGACGGGGCTCCACCGATGGCTCCAGCTCCGGTTCATCAATCTCAACTTTTTCGGCATTCAATCCACGAGGAAGGCCAAGGTAGTGGGCAAGGTAGAGGGAATGAGGGTCGTGACTTGGAGTGATATCAAATATTGATAGCAGAACTTGTGTTTTTTGAAAAAGGCGAAAAACGACCAAGTACATCAAATATTGATAAAAATGGTTCAAAACGTCTCGAAACGACTAAGAAACGAAAAAAATCGACTCAAAACGATATAAAACAAGCCAAATCGAAATTTCAAGGAATTCCGAACAAGTTGTAAAAAAGTGTAAAAATGTGGCCAAAATGATGGCATAATATGGCCAAATTGAGCAAATCTTAGCAAAACTTGAGTTTTTTGAAAAAGGCGAAAAACGACCAAGTACGTCAAATATTGATAAAAATGGTTCAAAACGTCTCGAAACGACTAAGAAACGAAAAAAATCGACTCAAAACGATATAAAACAAGCCAAATCGAAATATGGATAGTGGATAGTGGATAGTGGATAATGGATAATGGATAGTGGGTAATGGATAATGGATGTCATGTGTATAGTTTGGGCCCATATCGTTTTAACGCCTTGAAACGATGAAAATCGAAATTTTGAAATTGTAACATGACAGCAAATAGGGCGAATAGTTATTTTCATTTTCGGAATCGAAAAATTATTATCGAAAACGTCAACGGGCCTAATAAGGCCTAATGAATTTTGAATGAGGCCCAAACACAAAAAACGACAAAAAATGACATAAAACGGCTTAATAAGCACTTAAAACGTAAAAGTCAAGAAATGTAACATTAATATTTGAGCATTACCAATCAAACGCTATCGTTTTTTATAAGAAATTAACAACTTTAACACTTAGAAGTATGTAAACGAAGACTTTCACCTGTATGCTACTACTCTCAAGTATATAAGTTGTATAGTTATACTCATATGTATGTGATACCACTTCGTTACTAAAATGAACTTCATATAATGTGTTTATTTCATCATATAACATTAGTTTAACACTTAATTGTTATCGTTTGACTCAACTGACCTCGTATTTCATTAGTATAATATGATTTTTTATCATATAACTCTTCGTAATCTCATATTACATTAGTAAAACTTGATAAAATTATTCACAAAACTCTCAATAACGACATATTTCAGTAGTATAACATTACTTTGGGTCATAAAACTTTTTATAATATCAAATAGTATAAGAAAACAACATAAAAAATGAATTTTTATGTAATTAGGGTTGGTACTACAACAGTTACCGCACCAACCCTAATACCCTAAACCCTACAAACACCAGAAACATTTGATTCTGGGTAAAAGGGTTGGTGCGTTAACAATTAACGCACAGAATCTGTGCGTTAACAATTACGCACAGATTCTGTGCGTTAATTGTTAACGCACCAGAATCTGGGCTGGGCTTGAATGTTGGGCTGGTCGTCTTTGTTGGGCTGTGATTTTTCTGTTGGATCTTGATGGAGTTGTGTTATCAGTTGTGCGTTTATTGCTAACGCACCACCATATTTTGCTTGAGTGTGTTACAGCTACCACACAGCTGTAAGTCACTTTTGGATGACCGAATTACGTTATTGGGCCTTTGTTGTTGTGGACCTTTTGTCTACATCGGCCCAAATCTAAGTTACCCTAGTAAAACCTCGGCTATAAATTCACTGCCTCAGTGAACCCTATTATCTCATTCTCACTGCGCCGTAAAATAATTAGGTTTCAAGTTCTTACTCTGTATTTCAATTAAAAGTCTCATTTTTTACTGATTTCGTTAGATATCTTCATTGTTTCTAACATGTTTTCTTACTTTGTATTACAGATTCAAACAACCATGGCATCATCTTCATCCTCCCCAGTTCCAGCAGAAGGCAGTGAGATCCAGTGCCCGAGTAGAAGGTGCTCAAGAACAATCAAGGTGTTCACTGATAATGACAAGAACAATCCCCATACGTATGGATGAAGGTATACCACATGTCAGTGTAACTACATGATCGTGTATCTTGAGCCAGAATACGACAGTCATCATCTCCGAGTCATTGCAAAACTGTTGAAGGAAATAGCTGACCAGCAGTTGAAGCTGGTATATTTTCACCAGGCTAAGAGTATTGAAGTAGCCAAACACTGGATACAACAGAGGTTTCCCAATGACCCTGTTCCTAGTTTTTATGACAGTGACTCCGATTAGGGATCTTGGTATCAAATCAGTGAATCTCTGTTAAGTCTGTGTTTAGTTTAAATTTCAAGAATGAGTCTGTTGTCTTTCCTTAATGAGTCTGTTGTCTTTTTAATTTATGCTGAGTGTGTTGTAGTTTATGGATTCACTGATTTCACTTCACTGTTTCACCTACCTCATCTAACTCTACTGAAAACACTATTTAAAGCAAACAAGACAAGTCATTACATATTTCAAAGCAGACAAGACAAGTCATTACATATTATAAATCAATTCCAATCGAAGTATAAAGATCAAGGCTACTAAACTATTAAAAATCAAGTCATGTAGTCCATACGCTTTCCAGTAGTAAAGCGGTATTGTCGAAACAAGTCCACTTGGCCAGCATATATCCCTTCCCACCACTTGATGTTGTCATCTGCAAATCTTCTCCACGAACCGGAACAACGTGGCAATGGTGCCCCATCACGGAGCCAAACCTAGATATACAAAGAAAATTAATCAATAAGTATAAATGATTTCGACTGTTTAGATTACCACAGATTCTTACCGGTATCCAGTGATTACTGCATCCGACAAGAGCTATCCCAAAAATCTTCTGTGGAGGACCAGGGCTCACTGTAGACTGCCTTATTGGCAAGCATAAACACGGCGCATCCCAGGATAGTTGCACTAAACCAACATTATACACTGTGGCAAACACCAAACCCATAAATGGCATGTCCATCCAAAATGGTCTCTCACAAGGACTTCTCATGTAGTTAACTTGAGCAATAAGATCATCCCATGTTCCTACCCGTAGTCCACGTCGTATGGGCTCCCATGTCTCTTTGTTTCCAAGAAGCTCCGCTGCCAACGCAGCACGGATCATACGATATTGACTCTGTTGCATACCCGTAAGTAGAGCCATTGACCGATACCCACAATGTCCGTCTGAACGCACATCTTTCACAGAAGTCATGTTGGAAAGCCAAAAGTAGTCAATATTTTTCACCCCCAAGTTCACCCCCATATAACTTATGGCTTCTTCAATCTCTTCTTCATCTTCTCCTTCCTCTGTTTCGTTTCGATCTGGATAGCAAGCTCTTAGGGGCACGACATTCATGTCTTCGTCTTCTAAATCGATGGTCTCTGAAAACAATGGTTCAGGTTGGGACTGTGATCCGAAGTCGAACGACACTTGACTTGCTTGCTTTTTAGGACAAGTTGGTCGTTCACTTTGCCTATTTGCCTTCTCCTTTGCGACTTTTTGCGCATTCTCAGTATTTGTTAAGTCTTCTCTAACGTACTTGTGGTAACTCTTTTCCCTCTTTTCTCTCGGAGGAGAATTCCCATTTCGCTGCTTCTCCTTGTTCTTTGATCCCGGCGGCCTTCCTTTTCCTTTCCTAAACAAGTTTGTTGGCTCTACCAAAGAACTTTGTTCCGGATGCTCCAAGTCAATGTACAACTCACTTAATCTGAATAGAGTTCCATCCCTCAAATCTCCACTTTCCCATTTCGCCCACATTTCACGCATTCTGATCTCCGGAATAGACATTGAACGATTGTCGTCGGGTAAGGACAAATTTATTGCATCATCTTCCCATCTCAGTTCCTTCTAGAAGTCATGAAAATCATCCGGAACAAGAGGTGTCTTTGAAATGATTGCCCTAGCAAGATCGTGTACGCATGGCATCCCAAGGCAATCTCGAACCCAATGATCATCACAAACATTTGAATACTCCTCCTTCAATATTTGCTGGTACATTTCCAACAACAACAGAAAACACCTATCTGACGCTCGGTAAAATAGCCTTGAAAACAACATTCGAATGCCAGGAGGAAAGGTTGGGTCATCAAAGACCATTTGCCGAGTGGTAAGTGCTTGGTTCATCGTCGCCCTAATCAGGTCCATCTGAACTATGACCGCATGGTGGATCCTCACGATCACTCTGTTGAAGCCTCCTCTACTAGAACCCACAATTTCTTTCAACACCTTATGCATCCCCTCCACCCTAAATAAACACAATTTCTAATCATTAGCATAAATAATATGGTGGTCCAAATTAACAACTAAACAAACAAAGATACCTGTTTGTAGTCCTTGTGTGAAAGTGAAGAGTGTAGTCCGTCCACGCTCTAACTATGAACTTCTTGTACGGAGTAAACCAATACTTTTCAACGTAACCAACAATGCCCTTCTTCCATGAATCTCTCATCTTTCTCAACCTCTCTTCGTAGATTTCTTCGGTGCTCGAGCAAAATATCCCCCAACATTGCGTAACAAAGTTCTCCGCCCTTTTAGTATTTTTAATCACTTTTTCTGCGTGTGACTGGATGTTGTGCTTAATGTGCACCCAACACAATAGTTGTTTCACATCAGTGTCTTTGAACACAAGTTTGATTGCTCTCAACAAAGCCTTTTCACAGTCGGTCATTATAGCATTCGGCATCACTCCCAAATTTCTACACAACTCATGAACGCACATCATCACAAACTTGTAATGCATTACTGTCTCCTGAGCCATGAATGCATATGTGATGTTGAACGTCTTGTGCGTGCAAGTGAAATCAACCATCTCCACTAAAGTGATATCATACCTATTTGTCTTGTATGTGGCGTCCATGATAATCACGTGAGGAAACTTCCTGAACAAACGAATCGACTCCGGGTGAGCGAAAAAAAGGACTTCAACCTCATTCGTCCTCGTGTTCCTCAAAGGTTGACAAAAATACTTGTTCTCTTTCTGAAAATTTAGAGACCACTGAGTAACTGACAATTCACCACGATCTTCAAAATTGATCTTCTGCAAAAAATTGGCAATCTGCTTCATGGATGTCACATTTTGCGGGTCTCTTTTCCTAAGCTGAATAAGTATTTTTTTTGGCGTCTTGCGATCATCCCCCGCTTCCCTTGCTATTTTCTCCTCCTCTTTGCTCATTCTACCCACGAATGAATTCCCATGAAAACTAGTAGGAAGGGTGTGGTTGTGACGACCTTCTACAACATTCACGATCCATTTATAACTATAAAACCCTTCTTTTATACGAACCCCATATAACTCAAATGTACAACCACATTTCTTCGATTTTCGGTCACGAAGCCTCGGAACCGGCAATTCTGGATTTTTTAAATTCACTTTCAGCCTACCCGATCTAGGTTTTCCAAACCTATCGCATACAAAATCAACGCAATATTTGCTAGATGTACGATGTACCAAAACTATCATTAAATCTCTTGCTCTCTGTTTTGTCCATTCCATCATCTCTTTTTTACTATCCCACATTTGCGCAGTACTAAAATGTGGTCTAAAGTCTTCTTCCTATATTGATTAAACTACATTACTTAGATACGCAATTTTAACTAATTAACCTAAATCTCATGCAATTAAATACAAAATTTAAATTCATAATATACTAACCAAAATCGGTAAAGGAGTCCAATCGTCTAATGCAATTGATACATTTGCGGTAACAAATACCGCACCAGGTTTAAAAAACATGTGCGGTAACAGTTACCGCACATATTATGTTTTTTTTTTAATTTTATATATCCTGTGCGGTAAGAGTTACCGCACAGGTGTTTAAGTTAATCAAAATCTGTTTTTTTTTTTGTTAATCTCGTATTAACGTGGTGCGTTAATTGTTAACGCACATATCTGTGCGGTACGAATTACCGCACCAGATTCATATACGTTTCAGAAAACATTCCAACAATGCCCCGGAGCCCTTTTGTGCGGTAATCCTTAACGCACAGAAGTGTACTGCAACTCTTACCGCACAGATTAGTGTGCATTTAGCAAAAAAAACGTGTGCATATAGACGGAGCCTATATATATACTCTCGATAAAAAAAATTGTATCACAATTATGTGTCAAACGAGTAATTAGCCTTTATTTTCACCAAAAAAAAAAAGTAATTAGCCAATTACATGCTCAATGACAAATTTTCTTGATTATTCTCACTTAATCAATCCCTAAGTGGGGTAATGCGTTGCATTCTCTTAACCTCAATAAAAAACATGTTCGAATCTTCCGAGCTGAACATATAAAAATAGCGAATTCAGTGAAGTACCCATTAAAGGAATGTGGATACATGACGGTTATGACCAATATATCTGACCCGACGAAAGATAAGAAAACATGTATGGTTCTAAACTTGTAATAAACCACTACAAAAAGTACGTAAAACTAGTATATAAAGAATTGTTATAATAGTATGTTAAATGGAGCTGAGCGTGTTATATCGTTTGTTGAGTTTGGGAGGGAGGGATATACAAACATCGCAATCGAGCTTGCACCGACTTGGAGAATTTTAATGGAAGGACAAAGAAGATTTGGAAGGATGCAGATCGACGACTAGCTAAACAGTGGATTAATAAGTCAATAATATACGCCGGCCCAACACATCATGCAACATAGTGGACATATATAGCTAACTACGTACATCAACTACACATACACATTTCAACCAAAAAAAGAGAGTACACATACACATATGTACATGGTCCTCTCAACCTAATCCTATTAACTACTTGGACTACATAAAATAGACTATTGATATATATATATATATATATATATATATATATATATATATATATATATATATATATATATAATATGAGAAAGTGTCCGGTGAGAATAACTTTTAAAATACAAACGTAAGAATGATGCACATTAGTAGTAAATTGGTGCACATTTAGTACTAATTTGGTGCACATTCGTTGACAAACTTAAAAACATCCAAAATTTAAAGAACATTCATTTTTTAAAGAACATTTAGACAAAAATTGTATATGTGCATCACTTTTTCAAAAGATGTGCATTAAAATTTTGATGCACATTTAAGTATATTTTGGTGCACATTAGTCATTCTCATCTCATTTTGAAAATTATTCTCACCGGAACCGCACCCATATAATATACGAAACGCCTATATGCACGCGAATATGTGCGCAGACGTTATGCGCATGAGTTTGTGCGCAGTTGTTTTGCGCACAGGGGTATTTTGGGGATAAATATGAAAATGCTGGCGTGGGTTGACAAATGTTGTGCGCTGAACGTTTGCGCACAACATTTGTTCGCAAATTACCTGCGCACAGGGTCTTTAACCCTAAGCGCCGCATCGGCTTCTTCTTCCTTCTTTCTTTTCTTCTTCTCCGTTTCACTCCCGACGGCGCCTTCACAATTTTCCATTTTTTGATCGTTTCCCTCCTCTAAACGCAATTCCGTTAATGGATTCTCAACCACCTCATTCTTCCGCTCCCGACGATATCCTTTCCGTCCCAATCCCTACACCTCCGTCACAACGGAGCCACCTCCGGCGACCTTGCCCGACGCTAAAACAAGTGGATGGAGGCGGGAGGCGGTATGCGACTCGAGCGGCGTTGGCAGCGGCAAATGAGGCTCCGGAGACTATTTCGGCGACTGGTAGGGTTCCGACGCGGGCACCGGCGACTGGTCGGGCTCCGGCGACGACGACTGTTCCGGCGACTCGGGTTCCGGCGTCGACGACTACGGATCCGGTTTTATCGACACCGCACAAGCTTCATTCGGTATGTAATTTCTAAACCCGCTTTTTTCAAATTTTAATCGTATTTAATTTTGGAAATTGAGTAGTTAGGCATCGTTTATTTTTTAGTAATAATTATGATTCGTTAATGTTAGTTAGTAATTGTTGTGTTTATTATATAATTTCGTAAATAATGTAATAGATATTCGGGGCCTTTAGGATTCATAATTAATTGTAATTATTCAGACGACGGAAACTTAGTAGTGATTATTATTTTAGTTAGTGAATTGTTAATAATTTGTAAGAATTTGTATTAGTAGTGATTATTATTTTTTAGTAATTATGAATTAAATATTAGAAACTTAACAGTCATAATTTGTTATGACTTAATTGTTAAGTTTTTAAGCATTCCTATTAAAAAATTTAGTTAGATATAAAGAATTGAATTTGATTATGAAGTTTTCAAATATTTCCGAATATTTTAGTATGAATTAGTCATACTAAAAATGTAAAAATATGTAGACTATACAAGCCGTCATGGATCAGACCGGCAATACGATGCCCGCACCAGTACCGGAACGGCTCCCACGTCGACATGATGTGGCAGTCGGTGTGCGACTAGAGTTTGACAGTCGGCCTCGAACGATATTTCAGCGCCGGTATGATTCGTGACCGTCGTGAGCCAGATGATGAGTACGATGAGGCGCAGCAGCAGGAGATAGATGGTGAGCATATGGAGATAGATGGACAAACAAGAGATTTTCATGACGACGTAGATTATCCTGGTCGATATCTTACTAGTGTCGACCCTATTGATCCCACTCCAGTAGAGACGCAGGTGACCACAGATGACTAAGAGAGAAATGGTGAGATTGGTGAGGTTAAGAGAGAAATGGTGGGATTGGTGAATTGAGGTAGAGTGCAACCCTCCTTTTATAGCTTCGATTTTGGCTATTGAAATATGACCATTGCGTGCGCAGACGTACAATTTAAACGGTCTAAAGATGTGCGCATTGGATCTGCGCACCTATATCTGTACGCCGTTGTACTCCCTAGATCGGCCCAAGATTTGTTTGGTTTGGGTTAGAGATTCGTATTTCTATTATTTTCCCTCATTCCTTTACAATTATTTCCCTAGAATATTTGTGTGTGTTTCTATCTTTTTTTTCTCTTATCAATAACAGTGTCGACCTTTGAATTATTTTGAGGATATATATCTGCCTGACTTACTGCAATCTTTAACTTGGAGGTTTTATGTTGAACACCAGAAGTTGGAGGATAAACTAGCTTAATTTGGTGCTTTCACTAGTACAAAAGATGGATTCGGCAACGGTAATTTTACCACGGTTCCCATATAACCGAGGTAAATCATCCCCATAAGTAATATTACCTCTGATTGGAGAAGAATCGTGGTAATGTTCATGAATATTTACCCCGGTTTTTATTACAGTCACATAAATACCTCGATTCTTATGATTATTACCTCGACTTTTTCATAACCGTGGTAATATGTAATTGTGCTCGTTTAATTTTACCTCGGCTACCTAAAATTACCCCGGTTGATTTGTAAACCGTGGTAAATGTACTTAGTAAATTTAATACGGTTAATGATTTACCTCTGTGTTTGCTGAACCGGGGTAATATTATTTACCGAATTTAGTTGGGACGAGATTGTATATTCGGTAATATTTTTTTTTTTTTTTTCAAAAGTAAATCTCACCAGCCTCTCTCTAGTCTCTCTATACTCGCTTGTCAAAAATTCCTCGAAGCCATTGCTTGAAGAGGTACCCACGTCTCTCTTTCTCAAACCCTAGTTTCCTTTTCTTTCTTCATTCATCTTCAATACCCTAATCGTAATTCTGCTCCTCTTAATTCTGATGTGTAGATCGCTAAACGGAAATGGAGCTTTCCACGGAGCAAAATCCGCAGCCTGACACCACCAATCCCTCCATTTCCAATTCTCCCTAATTCTACGCCTTTAACTTGTATAATTTCACTTTCCGATTCTCAGTTTTGTTTATTGATGATTTGTTCGATGTATTTAGTTTCTGAGCAAGATCGCACAGAATCGTCTCCAGGAGGAGCTTTCGGAGTGGCAAGTCAGTCCGCCTCATGGTTTCAAGCACAGAGTCACTAATAATCTTCAGAGGTTCGAATATTCATTTTCTCCCGTCAATTCATGATAATATGTTGTTGTTGATTGTGTTGTGTTTTGTGAAATTAGATGGATAATTTATGTGAGTGGTGCGCCTGGTACTCTTTACTCGATTGAAACTTATCAGCTTCAAGTTGATTTTCCTGAACATTATCCCATGGAAGCACCTCAGGTTTGTTGAATCTTCCTCGTTAAGTGATCACAAAGCATTTTGTTCATATAAATTCATTGATGTTGTGAACCTTCTTTTTTTCTTCTAGATTTTTAGTATATGCGTGCTAGTTTAATATCCTTGTTGTCTCTCAATGTTACTTGTTGGATGATGTGAGGTATTGCATTTTGGAAGCATTATCCATATGCCTCCTTTTTTCTGCCACATGTTACATGCTCTCTTTTCAGTGTTTAGTAAGTATCAGTGTTTAGCCATTCCTTTTACTGCTGTATGTTTTCCTTGAACAGACTTTGGTTCCTGACGAGGCAGATCGTATCCTTGATGCTGGTTTTAAAAAAGATGTGAATGAAATAGTGGACCAACTTCCAAAGTGTAGGCAAACTTTCTTATTTTCAGCAACACAAACAAAGTCAGTGAAGGATCTGGCAAGGCTTAGTTTGAAGGATCCTGAGTACCTTTGTGTTCATGAGGAAGCAACAAATGCTACTCCAGAGGGATTGGTATAGAACGCAATGGTTGTCCCGCTTGACCAAAAGCTAGATATGTTGTGGAGTTTCATCAAGTCACATATAAATTGAAATTCCATAATTCTTGTATTCCTTACCACTCGTAAACAGGCGAGTCAAGTCTTTGAAGATTTCCTTGGAACTATGAAATAGTTCAATTTCACTAAATTCAAAGACTATTGTTAACAATTTGCATTATTTTATTAAACAGGTGAAGTTTGTTTTTGAAGCATTCAAAAAACTTGCTCCAGGCATCCCCTTAATGCTTCTTCATGGAAAGATGAATCAAGAAAAAAGGCTTGGAACATATTCTTATTTTTCTGATGAGCAACCAGTTCTATTCACAACTGATGTGAGTGCAAGAGGTCTTGATTTTGATCAGGCAGTTGATTGGGTTGTTCAGGTTAGTTGGTGTATGTTGTATTAAAAGAATTATCTCATAGATTTTATTACCGATTTGCTTATTTTACATCCTTAGGTGGATTGCCCTACTAATGTTAAGACTTACATACATAGAGTTGGTCCGACTGCTCGATACAAAAAATGTTGGTTTTGTACGTTTTGTTGGTGATATTTCTCCCTCCTGCACCATTGCATCCTCACATCTACCACAATGGACATATGTACTTAGGTAACATGTTTTACATTTATTTTTTAATTGCTATCTGAAATGGTTTGTTTTATGCTCCAATTATATGTGGATTATGTATATGTATTCTAGCTATGTATATGTTAAGACTAGGGGATTAGATGATGTTTTATGTATTCTAGCTATCTTTAAATTTAATAGAATATATTTGTTTATTTGACATGGTGTGGTTTTACTGTATGTGGATATATCTAAATAGAATTAGAATAGGATTTGGAATGTCAATTAGGCATTCAAAACATAATTTTTAAAATATATTTTTTTACCCCGGTTCTAAGACAAACCGAAGTAATCAGCTGTGTCAAACTAAAAAGGAATTAATATTTTACCCCGGTTGAAATATGACCACGGTCATAAACCGTGGTAACATGTCAAACTTAAATTAGAAGTTAAAAGATTACCCCGGTTAAACATTTACCCCGGCTGATGAACCGTGGTAACTAAGTAACCGAGGTAAATAAGAAAACTGGGGTAAACAACTTTACCCCACGGTTGAAGAACCGCGGTCTTATTTGCAAATAAATTGTGGTTAAAAGTGTTTTTTCTACTAGTGTTTTGAGCTAACTTATATTTCTTTGATTTTGAGAATGTTGTTAATGAGCATTAATTACGCAAGAATTAACCTAGCTTATGGATTTCATCATCTTTACCCACAACTTAACCCTTTCAAATTCAATCAGTTTACCACATCAATATTACACAAAATTTTATTACTCCTTTTGTTTCTCTATGTTGGTTGTTTAAGGGCGATATTGGGTTTTCAATTTATCATATGAGTCGTTTCAGTAAATTTCTCATTTTCTGATCAACTTTCAAGATTTTATGGGGCTTTATTAAAATAATTAAATAGGGTGTTATTCTCAATCACAAAGCTCTTTTTCCAATTACACGCTTGTTCATAATTACTCCTATGTGTAGGCAAAATCTATACGCACTACATTTTTCGCCCATCCACACTACATTTCCATACGCCCATAATGGACGTACACTCGTTTCGGGCGGACAGACAAAAAAATTTGGTATACGTATAAGTTTTCTTATACGTATACAAATTTGGTATTCGTATAAGTTTTCTTATACGTATACAAATTTGGTATTCGAGTGTACGCCCGTAATGGGCGTACGCTCGTTTCGCCCGTTTCGAACGTATCGTAATGATAATTTTTTCCCCAAATAAATGAAAAATTAAAAAAATTCCGTATGCTGTCCAACGTATAACATTTTTTTTCGAATTTTATTTTATTATTGTTTTTAAAAAAAAATAATTAATTACGTTAGTATATAATAACAATAATAAGTCATATGTCACATCTGCCTCTTTGCTCTAGTGGTAAAGAGCTACATAGATTACCTGAGGTTTTGAGTTCGAATCTCAACACTAGTATCTCACCTTTTTTATTTTTGGGTAAAAAATAATGGAAAGAGAGGAGGGGGAGAGTCAAACTTGAGACCTCATGGGCATGTAATGAAGTGAAACCACTAGGCTAATGAATCATATTGATATATTTGTAATTTAATACTACAAGTTACAATCGAATTTGGGCTCACCTCACTATTTTATTAGAATAACAGTTTTTTTAATCTTGGTCTCAAATATCTATATCTATAGACTACAAGTGATATTAATTATTTTAATAATTTCTAAAAAAATATTTATTGAAGTAATAAGGTGTATCGTATTGACATATTTGTAATATTAATACTACAAGTGATGATCGAACTTGAATCTACCTCATTATTTATTAGAAAAACAGTTTTCTTTTATTTTTGTCCCGAATATTTATTGAATTAATTACTTAAATAATTTTGAATAAAATAATAATTATTTAAATAATCACATGTGTAAGCTTTTTTAATATTTATAAAATATTTTGAAAAACCTTTTTATATACGACGTTCAAGGTTGTACTTTGTGGTCTACCTCTTTTGTCACATATTAGAACCTTCAAATCATCATTACTCGTAACTCTGGATAAGCCAACATATGGCCATGAGAAAAAACTGGTCTTGGTAGAAACAAACCTACCTGAAATTGTCGTTGAAATTGTGAGAGAAAGCAATGCTTTAATTATTGTATTTATAGGTTGATTTCATATCAGTTTAAAAGGCTAGTTGCTAAAAGATTATGTATAAGGAAAAAACTATTTGATCATCTTTATTTGGAGTAGTGTACGTATAACAAGGAGTTGGTTGGGTGATTTTTTGTTGATGAGAATCCAAACAAACTCCATAAAGATATTGATAAATAAAATAGTTTGATAAATCTAATTATAAAAATGAATTTGTGTGAAATAAAAATTCAAAAAAAATCAACCAATCATTGTTTTAATATGGGTCAGGTGGAACAATCGAGGAAAACAGACTAAAAACGAGTAACGGCGCGAAAATCGAGTAAAACAGACTTAAAACGAGCAACGACGCAAAAATCGAGTAAAACGAACTTAAAACTTGTATTGACGCAAAAATCGAGGACAACAGACTTAAAACGAGGAATGACGCGAAAATCGAGTATAACCGACTAATGGCGCGGAAATCGAGTAAAACGAACTTAAAATGAGTTGGCAGAAAAATTGAGTAAAACGGGAAATGGCGCGAAAATCGAGTAAAACGGGATTAAAACGAGAAATGACGCGAAAATCGAGTAAAACCGACTTAGAACGACTAATGGCGCAAAAATCGAGAAAAATGTGGATAGGGTATAGGGTTTGGATAGTGGATAGTGAATGTGGATAGTGGATGTGATAAGTGGATAGTTTGAGCCCAATTCGTTTAAACGCCTTAAAACGATAAAAATCAAAATTTCAAAATTGTAACATGATAGAAAATAAACCCCATAGTCGTTTTCATTTTTCGGAATCGAAAAAAAATCATCGAAAACGTCAACGGGCCTAATAAGGCCGTATGAAAAATTAATGAGGCCCATTATCAAAAAATGACATAAAACAGCTTAATAAGACCTTAAATCGCAAAAAACTTGAAATGTAAAAGTAGTATTTGAGCATTACCAATATGACGCTTTCGTTTTTAAAAGAAAATAACAAAATGAACACTTCGAAATATCCAAACGAGCACTTTCACCTAGTAACGAGTTAATCTCAAGAATATAAGTTGTATAGCTCATTTATGTGTGATATCACTTCGTTACTCAAATTTTTTTTAAATAAAACTTTCATTAAATGTTATGAAATACTCAAATAATCCTGAATAACGACATTTCCCATCTTCGCACTGTGTATGTCGTTTGATTAATCACATATGTATGAGTATTTCATTAAAATTTTCATTAAATATTGAGTAATCAAACAATAACGACAGTACGAAGATGTGAAATGTCGTTATTTAGGATTATTTGAGTATTTCATAACATTTAATGAAAGTTTTATTTAAACTTTTTTTGAGTAACGAAGTGATATCACACATATATGAGTAAAACTATACGACTTATATACTTGAGATTAACTCGTTACTAGGTGAAAGTGCTCGTTTGGATATTTCGAAGTGTTCATTTTGTTATTTTCTTATAAAAACGAAAGCGTCATATTGGTAATGCTCAAATACTACTTTTACATTTCAAGTTTTTTGCGATTTAAGGTCTTATTAAGCCGTTTTATGTCGTTTTTTGATAATGGGCCTCATTAATTTTCCATTCGGCCTTATTAGGCCCGTTGACGTTTTCGATGATTTTTTTTCGATTCCGACAAATGAAAACGACTATGGGCTTTATTTTCTATCATGTTACAATTTTGAAATTTTGATTTTTATCGTTTTAAGGCGTTTAAACGAATTGGACCCAAACTATCCACTTATCACATCCACTATCCACATTCACTATCCACTATCCAAACCCTATACCCTAAACCCTATCCACATTTTTCTCGATTTTCGCGCCATTAGTCGTTCTATGTCGGTTTTACTCGATTTTCGCGCCATTAGTCGTTCTAAGTCGGTTTTACTCGATTTTCGCGTCATTTCCCATTTTAATCCCGTTTTACTCGATTTTCGCGCCATTTCCCGTTTTAAGTCCGTTTTATTCGATTTTTCGTGCCATTACTCGTTTTAAGTCCGTTTTACTCGATTTTCGCGCCAACTCGTTTTAAGTCCGTTTTACTCGATTTTCGCATCGTTATTCGTTTTAAATCCGTTTTATTCGATTTTCACGTCGTTACCCGTTTTAAGTCCATTTTTCTCGATTTTCGCGCCATTAGTCGTTCTAAGTCGGGTTTTCTCGATTTTCACGACATTACTCGTTTTAAGTCGGTTTTTCTCGATTTACACACCGTTTCGAGCCCGATTTCTGGTGAGAGAAACTTTATTTGGACTTTATCTTAATAAGACTAAGTTTTATATTTTTTCAAACATAATTAACCATCGATGGTGTTGGTATCTTTAATCCAAGTTTGTGTTGGAATTTTTCAAACATATTTTTTCCAACATAAGTTATCAATTGTCATATATTTTATAAATTTTGTAGTTTTTGTTGAAATATATTTTGTTTTATATTGAATAAGAATTTATTTTATCAATATATATTATTTAAATAACAATATTAGAAGTACAAAGAAAATATTTTGGGAATGATATGGATTATCATAGTTTTTTATCTTAAAATATATTATAAATATTAAAAAAGCTTATACACCTGATTATTTGAATAATTTTTTTTTCTCAAAATTATTAAAGTAATTAAATAAATAAATATGTGGGACAAAAATAAACAAAACTATTTTTCTAATAAAAATGAGGTAGATTCAAGTTCGATCATCACTTGTAGTATTAATATTATAAATAATATCAATAAGATACACATTATTATTTAAATAATTAAATTTTCTCTAAATTATTACAATAATTAATTCTATAGATATATGAGACCAAGATAAAAAAAAAACTGTTATTCTAATAAAATAGTGAGGTGAACCCAAATTCGATTGTAACTTGTACTATTAATATTACAAATATATCAATATGATTCATTAGTCTAGTGGTTTCACTTCATTACATGCCCATGAGGTCTCAAGTTCGACTCTCTCCCACCTCAGAGCAATCTATATCTTTACCACTAGAGCAAAGAGGCAGATGTGTTATATGACCTATTATTGTTATTATATACTAACGTAATTAATTAATTTTTTCAAAAAATCGTAATAAAAAAAAATTCAAAAAAAATGTTGTACGTTCCAGCGTACAGAATGTTTTTAATTTTTCATTAATTTGGGGAAAAAATTATCATTACGGTACGTTCGAAATGGGCGTACGCCCGTTTCTAGCGTACAAGATGTATTTTGTATTTTATACAAAATTGTATACGTATAAGAAAACTTATACGTATACCAATTTTTTTTGCCTGTCCGTCCGAAACGAGCGTACGCCCATTATGGGCGTATGGAAATGTAGTGTGGATGGGCGGAAAATGTAGTGCGTATAGTCGTCTCGTATATGTATCGTCCTTCTACTTCCTTTTTATCTTCATCTTTTTCCTATTTCCTCTCAACACATCAATACAATACTTCTTTCTACTTCATCCCATTCCCAGTTACAAATTGTTGGAAATAATGGATGATGATGAAAATGATCTCTTACAAATGGTAGTTTAAGATAGTGAAGATGAGCTCAATACTAGATACGATCTAGGCAAACTCTGCTTCAAAGCTGTAATATCCTAATTTTGATAGAAATTGTATTTGTTTGAGTGATTTTGAAAATTGATTTTAAAGAAAGGGGTATAATTTTTAAAAGGTTATTGATTGTTTCAATAAAAATAATACGTATATTTTATCTTGAGTTGTGTTAAATACTTCTATCGACTCATATATATATTTTGAGATTTAAACAGCTTAAGTTGAATTATATTATATATTAAGAATTATAATTATAATTTATTATTATTCTCAATTAGTGATTAAGTTAATTCTAATTAATTTTTCTAACCCTAGTATATATATACCCTACTTCATCTAAACCTAGACCTAGATTACCGATGTCAAACACCCACGCCCATTATCTTGCTCGTATTGTTTATGAGGTAAGACAACCAAGTTAGTTTTCTTGAGTCTTAGCTATGTTTTGATTTTAATTTTAGAGATTATGTATTTAATGGTTAAGGTGATAAGAAATGGTTATTATCTTTGATTCCTACTCCCTGCTATAGATCGAATTGGGAGCAGTCCTCGAGAATGATAGTGCTCGTATTAGAGTTCTATGTAGATCAAAATTGGAGAAATTATACATGTATGTGCCGTTATTTTAAATCTGTTCAAAAAATTTATGCAACATTGTTGAAGGATAGGTTATATATCTTAGACGAAGTCTGTTAAGTTTTGCAGTGTCTGGATCTACTATATTCAAGACGATAGAAATATATAACTGATTCTCGAAATTATAGGAAAAACAGGTTGAACGACTGACTTTGGAAATTCGTTTTTAATTGAGGTTATGTCGGAATTGAGTTTATGATATATGGTTGGAATCGTTTAGAAGTCTAGTTTATATGTATTTAATTTCATGATTTTTGATAAATGGTAGATCATGTATTTATATGTAAAACCGAGTATTGTACGGATCTGGAATGTATAGGACAGTCCTGGAGTATATTAATTATATATCTTTCGTTTAATATCGGATTAAGGTGATTCTTGAGGCATTAAGTTTGTAACGTTTGAGGCTATCGATCTGGAAAGTTTTATGATTTTACTACATTGTTTTATATACGTTTTATATTTTACAAGTTGACTCTTAGATCCTGGAATATATGATCTTTCGTTTGTAAGAGTGTTGTGTGCTGATTTATGATTTATATATATATGGCTTGTTTAGGCCGAGTTTTTGATGAAGATGGATCTTAGTTCGATATGATTTTCTTGGATTCGATGTGAGTCACCCCCCGACTTACTTAGTTGCTTGCCTCAGACTGGCCCGCTTGACGATTGCGTTGATGGACTCTGAGTGTAATGTTGTGTGTTTCCTTGTTTTTAATTTGGATTAAGTGCATAAATGTTTTATGTAGTTACCTTTATATGCGACTTGTTGTGATACCTAATGTGTCAAGTTGTTGTTTGGCTTTGTATGGTAGATTATAATTTGTGTTAAATAATTAATGTTGTTGTGGTTGATAAGTCGATGTTGCGTGTGCTTGTAGTTGATGAACTTATTCCCCGGCGTGTGGTTTGTGGTTGTGCGTTGGAGGTGTATTTGTTGTGTTATCTTGTTTTGTTGTGGATAAAGAATTGATGTTGTTTGTGCTTGTGTTAAAGTTGTGTTATCTAATGATGTTTTGCATTGTATGATTGATTGTATGTGGGTGAGCGCGTTAGGTGCATTGTGATTAGCTATCTTGTGTGTTTGACTAAGTGTTGATTCCGCTGTGCTTGTTAAGTATCGTTGTGAGTTTGATATGTTAATGGGTTTATGCTTTGGCTGATGTGTTGTTTGTAAATTACAGCTTAGTTTCTTGAGATGTAGTTTGATTGCGGGTTCATCCCCTGAGATCCTAACTTCTAACCCAGGTTACTCTGGGGTTTTCTTTTGGTTCTGTTGGTTACAAGATATTAGCTTGTACGACATGATAGCTGCATGGAGGAGTTGGAGGTGCTCGACGGTGGTGCTAGTTTAGTGTCTAGTTTCATATTTTATATTATAATTTTTGTATTGGGTTTTAGAATTAATTATGTATTATAGTCGCTTCCGCTGTAGTTACAGTTTTATTGTCGTATTTAGCCTGATGGGTTTCGAGAGGAAATCCACGGCGGTAACGCCCAAGATTTGGGGTGTTACAAAAGCTTCCAAATTCTCTTGACAACATGAAGTCTGAAGAGGAAGAAGAGATCAACAAGGTCATCCTAAATCAAGAAGGGAATAAAGAAATCAACAACAACGATGTCAATCAAGAGGGAAAGAAGACGAATCTGACCGTTCGCTGGATCTGAACAGAGCATACAACAAGAAGTCAAAGGCTAAGTTTTCAGTTGACCTAGCATACAACGAAGAAGAAACAAAGTGTGTTAAAGATGATTTACGTACATGCTTATCTTGTTGGTGTGATGTTGCAGTTGCCATTGTCGTGTGTGTTGGAGCCGGTTCTCGATGGGCTCGCGAAACCCAAAGAGAATCAAATCAGGCCCAAAAGACGCGACCAAGGGTGGCCCATGAGGTCAGCCCAGAAGAACGAAAGCGGCCCATAAGCATACGGAGCCCAAAAAGGGAATCCGACGAAATCAGGTATCGGAGGGACAAAATGGTAATTGACTCGCGTGGGCCCCTGGTGAGAGTATAAGAGCGTAACCGAATAGAGAGAGAGGGACAGAGCATCATTTTACGGGAAAGATTCTCCTTTCTTCTTCCTCTCGAGAGCTAAAAACACAGAAGCGATCTTGAGCTTCAATCTTCCTAAACGACCTTCTCCTTGAGGCGTTTGGACGAGCATCACTTGGATTATGACTCTCGGTGTTGCAATCGAGCTTTTGATGTTGGAATGAGTGATTTCTGAGATTATTTGGGTTCTTGTAGCAAAGAGCTTGATAAGCTTCAAGTAGTGTTTTGAGTTCTCCTTTTCATTGGCTTACTTCTCCCTATTCTCCCTTGCTTGTGTCAAATTGCATTGTCTTTGATTGCTAATTTGCACATTTGCTAACTTGAGTGTTGGAGAGCCAAATCCGGAGCCACCCCCTCCTGGTTTGGTTGCGCAGGTACCTCAGGGCTCAAGAACAAGGTTGGTTCTTAGGGAGAAGTTGACGAAGAGCCAAGTTTGATCGAGTGAAGTACAACATACAAGTTGTTTGTCCAGAATTGCGGAAGAGGTCCTCAGAATTCCTTCGAAGATTTGACTCCCTGTGTCTCGCGAGGTGTTGTGTCGCGAGACTACAATTTCTCGGCTCCAACAGTGTGTATTATTGTTGTGTCCTCCCCGATAATTGTCCCATATGTTGTAACCTGAGTTAGCTCCCAATTACATGTATGTGTATTTTTCTATAGTTGTAGGCATTATTGTTGAAATACATAGTACTTGATGATACGATCTATAGACCACATGGGGAAGTCATCTTTCCTTCTTCATCTGTCTTGTTATGTGTAGTGAACTGTATTTGGAATTCAGTTTTTCCTAGTGTGAGGCATGTACCTGTTAAGTTTGTGTATTATATGGTCATTTGACGTATTGTTTGAGTAATGAAATTGGGTTTAGAGGGGATGAACCCACCCTTTACCTTTTTTTGCTGGCGTTTTCTTCTCCTCCATTGCTTTTTTTATCAAGAATTCTGAATAGTCTCAACTTTGATTTTGCAAGCATCTATTTCCTGTTTTATTGGGTTAAACTTCTTGGAGTCTGAAAGGTTGTGTTTTAATTGTTACGGTTTTCTTGGTATTTGTGGAGGCAATAATATCAGCATGTATATTATTTAATATATCTTCTTGAAATATATTACTTGGGGAATGAGTCAACTATCCTTCTTATATATGACAACCCTAACCCTAATGAAATGAGATTCATTCTGTTTGTACTCTATCATTCAATACCTCTCATAAAGAAAAAACCTAGGCTTGGTAGCCTCCAGATGTAGGCATTATATAATTAATGGCGAACTAGGTCAACAAATCTCGTGTCTTTACTATCGTTTTTATCGCTATTATTAGATATCAATCATCGTCCTAAATTATTATTGTGGTGCGGATTTTTTCTACCACAATTGGCACCGTCTGTGGGAACCGAAGATGATGATGATTGAATTGATTTCGTTGGAATAAAGAAGGAAACTGTCAAGAAAAGGAGAAGCCGGAGGAGGCTACCGCTGTCGCGGCGGATTAGTCCTGGCCAAACTCGGAATGGCCCACCCAGTCCTCTAGCTTCGCGGGCTTGGACACTAGGTAAAGCTCCGTCGGGCCGCTAAGCCCGGACCGTAAGGGTACGAGGGCCGGGTAAGGTATAGACCTCAGGCCTTGGAGGGTCAATAGGCCCGACCCGTATTATATATTAATTAAAAAATATATATATATACTATCTAAAAATAATCTAACCTAAACTAGGTTTTGTTTCCTCATACAAGAAGCGCCCCCTTTTCAGTTTCACTCGTTCTCACTCTCAAACTCTCTTCTTTCTCTAACCTAGGTCACAAACTCACAGACTTCTCAAATTCTCGTCTCACAGGCTCACACTCACACACCTTAGCGCCGCCTCGCCTCTCACCGTCGACTGGTGCCCGCCTCTCCTTCTCGCCGTCGACCGGTGTCTCCTCTCCTTCTCGATGTCGCTCACAACCATTATATTCTTATTTTCGATGTGAGTTCTCCCCTCCTTCTCGACCGATGATTCATTCTTCACTTTCCGTCGCCCACAGTCTTCACTTGAGTCGCTTGCATATGTTGATGTCGATTCATCTGTCATTTAATTATTTCCTGATGTGTATGTATACTGAGACTGATGTGTATGTCGTTGTATCTCTAGTCTTCCTTTTATTTCTCTTGTCCAGTGAGCAGTAGAGTATATCATCCACAATTTGTATCTGAATATTACTTGTGACCAGATTCATAACTTGCACGTGATAGGAGGGATTTTGTTAAGTTGATTTTTATGCTTTTTTTTTGCTTTAAAATTGAGATTGATTACTATGTGTATATATGTTCTTATTTACTCATCTTTCATTTAATTATTTCCTGATGTGTATGTATACTGAGACTTTTTTCCTCTTAGACTTCACAGTTAGTTGTTGATGTGGATGCCTAATGTTTGATTTTTTTTCCAGATTATGGAACCAGAATCTGTGGATGCAAGTGTTGCCTCTCCACTTGAAAACAACACTGAAAATTCTCAATGTACCGCTCGGGGTAAAAAGCTGACATCTGAAGTATGGGATAATATGACCAAAGAAGAGAGATATATTGGAACAATTGCCATCTCCAATCACTGTAAGAGTGTCTTGGTTGCTAATTCCAATGTTGGTACATCTCATTTGAAAAGACATATAGAAAAATGTCCTAAGCGTCGTTATCATGATATGAAGAATATGATAATGTCTAGTGGTGGTTCTAGTGGTGTTGGAACTAATATCATGTCTATGAGAAGTCCTTCTGCTAGTTTTGATCAACTTCGTGAAGCTATTTGTGTTTTTGTAATATCACTTGGTCTTACATTTAATATTATTGAATCTGTGAGCTATAGGAATCTGATGAGTTTGGTTGTGCCTGATTTCACTGTTAGTGGTAGGCACACTATTAAAAGAGATGCAATCTCTAACTTTAACAAAGACAAAAAACTGATTGGCCTTGAGTTTCTTAATGCACCTGGGAGGATTTCTTTTACAACAGATAAAGCATGGATTGATAAAGCATGGATTTTACAGAAGAGAATTATCAAGTTTGGCACCTTGTCTCCTCCTTTTGATGGTGCTTCTCTTGCTGATGAGGTTTTATTGTCTTTCGGTGAATGGAAGGTAGCTCACAAGGGTTTTAGTTTTACACTTGATAATACATCTTACAATGATACCATGATTGCATCTATTAAGAGTCATCTGCTAAGGAAACATTCTTTTCTATTAAATGGAGAGTTTTTTCAGATGTGTTGTTGTTGTCACATAATAAATTTTGTTGTGCAAGCTGGTTTGAAGCTTATTGATGGGGTGGTTCTGAAAATCAAGAATGTTATAATTCATTTAAGGCATTCAATCCCGAAGAACAATTTTTTTTATGAAATTGCTACCACAAATTTTGGGTTGAAATCAGTTAGGAGGTTGCGGTTAGACACACCTACAAGGTGGAACTCTACTTTTACAATGCTTGATAGTTGTATTTACTTTCAAGATGCTTTTGATGCCTTTGTTAGTAAAGATACAGAAATGAAGGTGTATTGTCTTTCAGAAGAGCAATGGGGGAACGTGAGTGAACTTCATTCATTCTTGAAAAGTTTTTATGATATCACCACTGATTTTTCTGCCTCTAAGACACCTACCACAAATATCTATTTTCATGGGGGTGTGGAGGCTTCATCATACTTTGAATTCTGTTGTTGGGGCTGATAATTCTTTTCTTTCTGAAATGGCTGCTCAAATGTTGCTGAAGTTTCAAAAATACTGGTCATATTACAATCTATTATTATCATGTGCTGCTGTTTCCAAACCCTCGGTTTAAATTGGTTGCAATCGATTTTTGTTATGCGAAGCTGTTTGGTACAACCTATGCCAAGGAAATGGCTGAGAAAATCAAGGATGCATTGGTTGAATTGGTAGGTGAGTATAAGGAATTAGGAACATCAGAAGCTGCTAGAAATAGTGTTGCTAATAATGGCAGTTTTGCATCGTCGACTCCAAGACTTAAGAAGTCTTGTCTTAATGTGCTAGGAGATGACAATGCTAATGAACTCTTGAACTTCCTGACCCAAAATGTTAGGAATACTGAGAAGTCAAAATTAGAGTCTTACTTGGAAGATGATAATGAAGAGGCTAGACAAGAGCTTGATATTTTGAAGTTCTGGAAGAAAAAGAATCAACGATGGTCTGCACTCTCAGCTTTGGCTCGTGATATTATGAGTACTCCCATCTCTAGCGTGCCCTCAGAATATGCATCTAGTTTGGGAAAGAAAATGATAACCTCATGTAGAAGTTCTCTCAAGTCTTGCACTATTGAAGCAATTGTATCTTGTGAGGATTGGCTACGAGCAAAAGGATTTGAAGGTAATTTGTAAATTCATTGTTGTTATATATATATTTCCTTATGAAATGATTTATTCATTAACATTATTTGTATTTTTATCATGAAGGTACATCAATGAAAAAAATAGGTCTTGGTTCTGCTATGGATGATGATTCAGATGAAGAAGATGTGATTGAGGTTTAGATAGGTAGAGTGTTTGTTGTTTTTATGCTGAATAATTATTGTTTTGTTTTGCAAACTGATTTGGACTGTTTTTATGCAAAAGTTTGGACTGTTTTTATGCAGAAGTTGTTGTTTTTATGCAGAAGTTGCTATTTTGTGCTGGAGAAGTTGTTGTTTTTGTGCAGAAGTTGTTGTTATGTGTTGGAAGAAGTTGTTGTTTTTGTGCAGAAGTTGTTGTTATGTGTTGGAAGAAGTTGTTGTTTGGAGCAATTGTTGTTTTGTGTTGGAGAAAGTTGTTGTTTGGAGAAGTTGATGTTTGTGTTGTTTTTACGTTGATTTTAGACATGTTTTAATCTTAGGATGTATGAACGTTATTAGGTGGCTAATTTTGCTATATATGAACTTAGGGAGTCCTTTTATCCGATGTTTTGGACAGAAATCAATGCAGTATTTTATTCATCTTTTTTCTTTTAAAAATCATTAAAAAACAGGTTTAACATAACCGGGCTGCCCGGAGGGCTACCCGGCTCAGAGGGCTACCCAGCCCGGATAGAGAGTTGGGTATGGACATTGTCACAGGCCATCAAACCGGGCCTCGGGCTAGCCCGGCCCGGAAAATTGGGCTGGAAATTTGAGTCTAGCCCGACATGGGCCCGCGGTACCGCTGAAGAGACAAATCTGCAAGACGAATCCGTCATTGGAGGCTGCTCGTTCGTCTTTATTCGTCTCTTTCACGGAGTGATATAGGGGCAAAGGGATGGTACAATCCAAAGGGGAAAGAGAGAAGAAATGGTGGGTGATTCGGAGAAGCGTTGGTTGCTGTGAAAAACGGATCTCCGAGACGGCGACTTCGTTGCTGTGCAAATTGTTTTTGCGAAGAGATGTGGTACGCCCCATGTGACCTAAGAGGAGTAATTAAAACAAAATATTGATATTGGCTGGATTTTTCTGATGACCCTACCGAATTTCATGATTCTGAACGAAATAAGAGATCATCACGAGGAGCGAGACACGAGTTCTCCTATCTTATTTATATCAGCCCAAGTTACGTGGGCAAAGTCTACCATCTTATTCCTATCTATGTACAAGAATAGGGGCATGAGCCGTCATCTTCTATTAATGCACAAGCGCATATACACGAGTGTTCGTCTCATTCTATTAGCTCATTGACACATGAGCGTGAGTATCGATGTTATTCTATTATTCTATGGATTGAAAGAACCTACTTTATGCTTGCAGGGTATCCGAGTCAATCTGTCATTACGCCTTCAACATATCTAAAGTCGGCGTCTTCTTTTCGCACTCTAAAGCCGACATCTACTTGTCGCACTCTAAAACCAACATCTACTTGTCGCACTCTGAAGTCAGCATCTACTTGTCGCACTTTGAAACCGACACCACGTTGTCGTCGACTCTGCTAAGTCGCTAATTAAGTCAATAGGTTGAAGAATGAAGAGAAGGTCATCCGCTTCACGAAAGAAAATCTGGATACTTAAGCAAGAGTTTCAAACATCCAGATCGGATCACGCAAACCGTACCAAACTTGCGAGATCCGAGGGGAAATTGTGGAGGCAAAAATATCAACATGTATATTATTTAATATATCTTTTAGAAATATATTACTTGGGGAAGGGGTCAATTATCCTTCTTAAATATGACAACCCTAACCCTAATGAAATGGAATTCATTCTATTTGTACTCTATCATTCAATACCTCTCATAAAAAAAGAAACCCTGGCTTGGTAGCCTCCAGATGTAATCATTAAATCATTAATTGCAAACTTGGTCAACAAATCTTGTGTCTTTACTATCGTTTTTATCGTTATTATTAGAGATCAATCACCGTCCTAAATTATTATTGTGGTGCGGATTTTTCCTACCACAATATTTATTGTAAAGATTCAAAGGGGTGTTTACAATAAGAGGTAATATTAGGTTTACCTGCAGGCGGTCATGTGAATATTTATTTAGGTGGAAGTTTCATTGTTTCATAGGATTCTTTGTGGTTGCGAAGTTCCTTAGTAATGTTTTGTTAACTACAATACAAAAGTTAAATACGAAGGTTATGTAATTGTTGTAAGTTATTTATCTCTTTTATGTAGTTATATTTTATATATCTTTACTGTCTTATTATGTTCAATATATATCAAACATTATATAATGATTATTCAGTAGTCTATCTTATGCAAACATAGCAACATTGTCGTTATAGTTTTTTTTGTATTATTAATATCATTGTATAATATGTAGTACAAAATTTGTAGTATGTTGTAAAAGCATGCCTCGTTATTGTACAACTATTACACTGCGTTTAAGTGTTTCTTTGATGTTTATGGGTTAGATTTGGACCTTTGCGCAGGGAAGAAACATTTCATTGCTGGAATATAATCTATTCAAGGTGAATAGAAAGGAAATTCATGTTAATAATTTCGAGTGAATAGCTCAATCCTTTGTTTCTCTAATCTTTTAAGATATTAGTGACTTACAAGGGACACAACATTGAGATTGTTGAGCACTTATTTGAAATCTATATTTCTTGTGCGGTTCTCCGACTGGTTCCTGTATTTAGTAACATAAGTTTGAGTCCTTTGGGGTCTATTATTCTTGAAATGGAGACATACAACTGGCCATGGAAGAAGACGGGTTTGGGTAAATACAAACCCACATTCTTCAGTGATTGCCCCGGGCACATTGATTGTCATAGCAAAGTACGATTTTGGGGGAGCTGACGACACTTCATTATGAATGGCCATTTTGTTTGTGTTGAGGATATTGTAATTCTTGGTATGAACACCTTCTTTCTCACACATGTATCTGCTATGATTTTAGCCTCTACAACCCAAGAGCCCAGATTTGTTATGAGTAGGCGGGTTCCATTACACAACCCTTGGCTTGGATTAATGTTTATGAGAAGCATTACTGGAAGGCCGACCTTCAAGTTCAGGGCGTGTGGAGGGATTCATGTAATACATTATCTTGGGGTTACTGTTTTTTTTAGAATTACGATATCGGCAGATTGCCCATCACCGTATTATCAATGTATGCACACAGATATACAGGATGGTATGTGAAAATATGAAATTTAGAAGTTGTTTTAATAGTTACATGGGAAATCCAGAGTGTTTAAGAACTCATGTAGGAAAAGGTGTTCATGTTCAACCACATCGGTGGATGCCATGCATATGTGGTCCACACTTTTATACGTCTTCATCAGGCCTATAATGTTTTTGAACTTGTAGGCGTTGATTTGATCTGCGTCTTCATTCAATGGCGTCAGTATACACACGGTCTCGTAAATATGTTGGATTTGTTCCTTATTGATGAAAATCAGGGGAAACCATGTCTATTAGTTGCTGAATAGGATTTATGTCCGGTGCCGAAAGGAATTTTTTGGATATTTGAATCCATATTTCCTCTCTCTCATCTCTTAATACTATTGTTGGGGCAGTTCCACCTCCAACATTTTGGATCCATTCAGTGAACTGTTGTCTTGCAACGTCAACAGTACCATCTTCGTTGAGGTTGTTGACACGCATGTTTTTGGTTAACATGAAAAGTTGGTATTGGTCCCACAAGGCCGAGTTGTTAATGGAAGCCTCAACGATGTCTTGGCGTTTACCCTTCAGGATCACCAGAAGTATTTGTCAGAAATCTCCGCCAAGAACTACAACTACACTTCCAAATAGTCTTGCTCTGTTGCGTTCATCCTTCAACCCCAAAATATCCTGCAAAGTTCTGTTTAAGGCTTCGAACGCATATCTACGCGTCATTGGGGACTCATCCCATCTAATCAGTCTCATCTCATGTAGCAACTGTGCTAGGTGTGTATTTTGTTTGATGTCACATGTATTATTCTCCAATAGCTCAATTGGAATGGGGAACCTACTGTGAGCCATTCTCCCTCCTTCTAAAAGCGGTGAAGCAATTCCTACACAACAATGTCGCTTGGTGAATAAGAAACATGAATTGTTTTTTTTGATGTAGTTATTATGTCATGTGTTTACCTGAGGATGCAATTGCAAGGACAATCTCTCCTTCTGACCGTATTTGTTCCATTATGGTTTTGTATAGAAAGGTTTTTCTTATTCCTCCTACGCCGTTGATGAAGAAAAACTCGCCGGTTTTTTGGGTTACCGCGTTGATCACCTTAACGTATATGTCACGTTGGTCATTGTTCAGTTGGTTGCACAACATATCATGCAACTCATTCATTTGATTGCAATTGTAAAATAACTCTTCACACAACAACCGATTCTCCAATGGTTGAAGCAAGATTTTGTCTGGTTTTGGGATATATGGATAGTCATCTAAACTTCTCCCATTATTAGCAAGAATGTCTTTTATGCTAACTAGACAGTAGTTTCAGAGTTGATTCTCGTTCAGTTCCAGTTCATGATATTGGAACCCTTTTCTTTCCTGATAATGTATGTCCT
The DNA here is from genome assembly GCA_029168935.1 of Oxyria digyna. Classification (NCBI taxonomy): domain Eukaryota; kingdom Viridiplantae; phylum Streptophyta; class Magnoliopsida; order Caryophyllales; family Polygonaceae; genus Oxyria; species Oxyria digyna. The sequence continues at coordinate 56,492,288 of JAPVLV010000001.1, read as the reverse complement.
CTATGAGTGTTTCTCAGTTTGTATTTCACAATTTTCCTAGGCTGGCCACGTCACGGAAAATTAGGATTGTGACAAATAATTCTCTCAGTTGTGCTCCTGTTTCCAATAACCGTGCCTCCTGAAGTGGATCAGTCCACTCGTTGTCGTCTTTCAACATCCCAGACACATAACATGCTTCCCTAAAGGTTTTGTTATCCTTCCCATTTACCTTTCTAATATCTTCATACGATAACGACCCCTTCACCACATTTAGTAGCATTCGCATGTAGTATCGCTTTCCAGTTGTTGGGTGGGTGTACACCATTCTGCCTATTGGTCTTAGGTTACTTCGTTTGGTCCACACCTTGGTACTGGCATCCCACACATATTTTTTGGGAACCTCCGGATACGTGTATTTTCTGGCATCCAGGTCTACAGTGTTTAGAGTGAACCACTATGTAAACATTGTTTTTTATACCTTCCTTTCTAACCAAATTTCCCAGCTTCTACGAGTATGCGATTGTCTATGGAATTCTGATCAAGCAAATGGTAGTTGAGTCGGATCACATGTGGTTGACTGTAGTGGATGTCAAAGTTGAAAATACGCCAGATAGCTTCACACGCGGACATGTATTTGCATTCCAGATATTGTTTTATTTCATTAATGACAACCGGGTTATTTGAACCTTCTTCATCTTTCCGCTTATCATTCTCTACAAAAATAGTGGTTGCTCTATCTAGTCCCTTTATTATATATTTGAATAAGTACTTAATAACTCTTGCATTATTGCACCATTTAACAATTATGTGGGAGCCATACTTAATCAGGAGGTACCAATTATACGGAACAACATCACGGTTCACAAACTTGAATTTCCTCTTGATGACACTCACCCCATTGTTTCTCCGCCGGTAAACCATGAACCCGTCACCATCTAGAGTTGTTTCTGCGTAAAATGACTTTGGGAAGTGTTTGGTGCATTCCCCGCCATTCGTGCAAGGTGAATCTGGATGTGTCGGGCCACATGGGCCATGCAACATATGTCCTACCACAAGCCTATGGCATTCACGATCTGTTTTCTCGCATGGTAGCTCAACACATATAATATCATTAATATTTTCCCTATCTTTGTTTCGCTGCTTTCTGTGAGCCATAACAAGATATGTGCGTAGAGTAGGCCTCCTTTTTGAAACTCAATTGTGTATATCGTTGTCCATGCAGTATATAAGTTAGGTTATTAGTATTTAATGGAAGTAGATGCACAGGTTTATCCGTAGATTAGGTGAGATGTTGAGTACTTGCATTAGTCTGCCTAAAAATTGCATTTTTACGTAAATCATCAATGAGTTGACTTAGTTTGCGCTTGAACAAACGGGTTATCACATCAGGCATGTCATTTGGATGAAGATCTTCCGGTCCTTGTAGTTTCCTCACCGCTTCTGGCCATATAGGATTGGTTGTAAATGTGATAAACATCGATGGATTCTCGAATGTCCTATAGAGAGCCATAGCATCTTAGTAGTTTTGTATCTGTATCTTGGGCCTCATGTGTACCTTGAAGGAAGAACAATTCGTTGCCCAACAAATTTTGCGTCTGTAAAACACATAGGTTGTTGTACAGGTCTGATATGAGTTATCTCTGATTACTATTAATCCACCGCAACCGTGATTCTTCTACGGAGGTGTACGCATCTACAATGTACTGGTGGTACAGATATCCGTCCCTTAGTAATGTGTCTGCATCACATTTCTGATGTTGCATTCTGCATGAATAGAACTCTTTCATAGTCATTGTTCCTCGTGTTGTTTGTCTTGTTCCAGAATTTGCAAAGTATATGATGTTTAGATGGAACCCATCCCACCACGAGGAAACAGTAACGGGTACTGCAATAAAATGTACAATTGGTGTATTTTTGATATCCGGCTAGGCCTTCCCTTTTTACTCTGGATGTAGACATCTCTTGGTTTTGTTTCCTTCCCAAAGTCCGCAACAACCAGGCCAGAAATCTCTCCTGTTGTTGGGAGTTTGTATTGTGGTTTATCCTTTTTTTTTCTTTTCTCCTATCAAATAAAGGGTGAATTATGTTGTTTCGTGAATGTGAGGTGATGAGGCTAAAGTCGTCGTGCCAAATCAAAATAAACTCTAAACACTAACTAGAGTATAGCAAGTAAGTAGAGGTCGAACCCAAGAGAATCAAAACACCAATCGCTATGCAGTCAAGCGAAATACCAACTAACAAACAAGTAACAAGTAACAAAGGGGGGAGGGGGTTTGATTGTATGGAACACAAAAGTAACAAGTATCAAGCAAATAAGGTTTGGTTGTGAATATGATGAGAAGGGGTTTCACCTAGCAAGTATCCACACAACAGTCAATCAAGTTGATCATAGATTTATCTCAAGTTCTTATCAATCCTAGGGAATGTTCCTATTCCAATCTTTAATATATCAGCAGGCCAACCGGTCCTGATAATACTTATTATTCAGCAATCAGGGAAACCTCTCAAGATTAGATGAAATAGCAGCAAAGGGCACAGGAATTATAAGGATGCATGCAATAACTTACAACCGTCAAGTATTATCATGCAATCAATTCTCTTTCATAAAAGCAATCAACTACCAGATCATGCAGATATGAATGCTACAATGACAAGGAATTCCACCGTATATTCCTAGTCTAGCAATAGAAAACTATCAATCAAACTAGGTGATCAAGCTAGCAAAACTAATAGAAATCAATAGATGAAGAACAAGAGAATTAATACAAACCCATAGGAAAAGAACAAGAGTTTAGAAATCTCACAACTTAATAACTGAAGGTTTCAACCGCTAAGTAAAACAATGGAGATTAGTTCCTGCTCATGGTTGCAGAACTAAATTGTCTGATGGAAAAGATGATGAAAAAGATGAAAGAACTAGGATCCTTAAATAGAGACTAACCCTAAAAATATATGGTAAAAAATATATCCTAAACGAAATAATAAAATAAGGAAAAATAAATAAAACAAACAAAGGAAAATAAGGAAAGTCTGGAATGTCTTCGGCCTTGTTGTGGCGATCGCCATAGATTCCTGGCAATCGCGGTCTTCATGTAAAACTTTGCCTCGTCTTTGTCGCCCCATGGCGATCGCCATAGAGTCATGGCGATCGCCATGCTCTCTCGAACTTATGAAATGCTTCTGTTGTAGAATGGCGATCGCCATAGTGATGGTGGCGATCGCCGCTGCTCCGCAGAATGTCTTCGTCTTCATGTCTTCAATCTTTGATCCTCTTCTTCTTCGGTTCTGGTCTTCATTTCTTCACTTCTTCATAAACAACTCAGAATATAACAATAGCTTCAAATACTTGTGATAACACTCCTAAACTACTGTAATAACCCCTAGTTACGCCATACAAAGTGTAGCGTATCATGAGGCCAATGTCTGGCCATCCTGAAGACTTTTGCAACTAATTTCATCGAGCATACTTATCAAGATCTGGACAATATGAGGGTTGATGTCTGAACTAGTGAGATTTGAAATTGGGGTTGAGGGTGGCGTAAGGGAGTTGAAGTTTGGAGGTGGTTGAAGCAAATTTCGTACAATTACTGAAGCGAATCTTCAAAAAAAAATTGGTCGAAAAAGAGAGAGACAAACTTTCCAACTTGTAATCAAAGACAATGAACTACAACCCAAACAATCGGGTCAAAACAACACTTCGAGCATCATCCGAAAGAAAAGAAAAAGCCTTATCGGGAGAAACATGCAAAATCACCACACCAAGCGAGAAAGAAAAAGAGTAAGAGGCAAGAAAATTCACGACTCTATTCGCTTTCCTGAACACATGTCGGAATTGGACAATCCAATCCCTAATGATGAAGTCCTTTGCCAAAGCGAGAAGACTAGCAAGCGGATGACTACGCTCTACAGGTTTGCCCAGCAATACACCACTAACTAACTGCGAATATGTCTCAATGCAAACTCTCTTATACCCGTTCTCCGATCTTCAAACCGGAAACAATCCCCTAAAGTTTCACCATCGAGACCAAGCAAAAGTCAATGTTGTGCACGAAAACCTCCACTTAGACCCTGGTCCCGAAAGACGCCTCTAGCAGCAATGAAACCATTTCTCACTGATCCATTTGTATATTCATGTTAATCCAATTTGCTTCATGCATGTTGAATAGACCCTAAATCAACTACAGACTTCAACTACCACTTCACAAGTTATGGAATAGAGTCGAATATATTCAATTAATATGCAAATACCACTACAAAAAAATTATCAAATAGCCATATATTTAGCCACTGTATAGCCACTGATATAGCCACGAGTTAGCCTAACTGATATAGTCACAAATAGCCATATATTTAGACACTACTTAGTCACGGAATCGGCCACGGAATCGTACTTCATGGGTTAATCTGATGTGTCTGATTTTGGCTACGATGCATCTGTGTCTAATAGCCACACAATCTGCCATAGTTCTTCCGTATGTAATTCAGCTATGGTTGATCTGTGGATAACAACTATTGCGAAGCATACTCAATCGAGACACGTCTCAACCGTTGCCGATACTCCACGACCTGGCGGCTACTAATCATCCGTGGCTACATAATTATCGGTAAAAACGAAAAATAAATTATATAAAAGTCAATAGTCACATTATAGACTCAATTCCCGTTTATTAATTAGGTTATATTTTTTTTAATTATTATTGAGATTTTATAGATATGAGGTATTGTTATACATTATAATTGAAATACAGAAAATGAGTGGAAAAGTAATATAAATATTATTGCTAAATATTGTATACAATTGATCGACATTTACAAATATTAAACCGCAATACATAAAAATAAAAAATGCATTACAAAACTAGACGATTCGACACTCTTAGAAATACATAAATCTCTAACGAAATTGTAAGGGTAATTTCCATTAGTTTGGTTATTAGCCATTTATCAGATCATGTGTACTTAGGCTTACTTAGGAAACTCGATTATGTTGTAATGGGGTTATGTTGGTCGAGTAGAAGAATAGGCCCATATCTGTACCAGATGCCCAAGACGTAACCCGACCCGCTTGGAGGAAACCAGGGCTCCGCATGTCTTCACAGAAGCTTGGGTATATAAGCTTCTAACCCTATTCTCTATCCTCACTTCTTACTTGCTTCATCACTGTTCATCTGAGAGGCGAGAGAGAGATCTGAGAGAGTACTTGGAGGAGTTCAACATTGGCTTGATTCTTCTTCTTCGCCGAAGCAAATCTCTTGCTGTTGGTGTTCCAAGCTAGAAGACGGTGGTCATGGCTAGTGGAGAAGCTCTGAGATCGCAGCCTCGGGTGCTCAGCGGGGGCTAGGGTTTGGAGTCTTGACGGTGACTGTTCAGGGGGTTCTTCTATCTCTTGCTTGCTTCTTGTTTCTGTAGTTGTAAGCCTTTGTGTAAAGATTTGTTGTATGCTCTCACCTTCATCTCTGTAAGACCTTCACCTTCTAACTCTTCTAGCTCTAATATTTTCAAGTCTTCTGATATGCATAATATGAATGACAATGTGGTGTCTGAACCTTTAATTGAAATGCATGACTTAGAAAATTATCAATTAGCTAGGGATAGAGTTCCTAGGGTTAGGATTCCTAATAGGAAGTTTGCTTCCAATAATGTTGAGCATGTTATCTTAGCTGTGGTTGGCCTAGTTGATTATGCCTTCATTACAGCAAATGTGATTGATAACTCCTACACCCCTGACACTTATGAGCAAGCCATGAAATGCAAAAATGCTAATCTATGGATAAAAGCTATGCATGAAGAAATTGAATCCATGAAAATTAATAAGACTTGGACCCTTGTCCCTAAACAAGACAAAGCCAAACTTATTGATTGTAAGTGGATTTACAAGATTAAAGATGGTAACAGTAAGATGGATCCACCTAGGTTTAAAGTTAGGTTAGTAGCTAAAGGTTTAAAGCTAGGTTAGTAGCTAAGGGTTTCACCCAAAGAGAAGGGGTGGACTACAATGACATTTTTGCACCTGTTGTCAAGTATAAAACTATGAGATTATTACTTGCTATGTGTGCTATGTTTGATTGGGAGTTAGAACAAATGGATGTTAAAACTGCTTTTTTACATGGGGACTTAGATGAGACTATTTACATGAAACAGCCTAAAGGCTTTACTGATGTGAAAAATCCTGATCATGCTTGCTTATTGAATAAATCTATCTATGGGTTGAAACAATCACCTAGACAATGGAACTTAAAATTTGATGCTTGCATGAGAAAACTGGGTTTTCATAGGAGCAGTTATGACACTTGCTTATATTTCAAAAATGTAAAGTCTATTTCTCCTGTGTATGTTCTGCTTTACGTGGATGACATTCTTATGATGAGTAATTCTAAAGTGTGACTATTTATGGTGTTAAAAGAGATCTTAAAATGCATTTTGATATGAAAGATCTTGGTCCTGCTCAAATGATTCTTGGAGTTAGGATACTTAGGGATAGGAAGAAGAAAATGATGTGGTTATCTCAGAAAGACTACTTGAAAAAGGTCTTGGATAGATTTAACATGGAAAATTCTAAACCTACTTATATTCCCTTAGGAAGTCACTTAGAACTCAGTAAGGATAGTTGTCCCACCAGTCAAGAAGAAATTGATAAAATGTCTAGTGTACCCTATGATGTTGTTGTTGGTTCTATTATGTATGCTATGCTGTGTACCAGACCTGATCTGGCTTTTGCTGTGAGTGTATTAAGTAGATTCATGTCAAACCCTGGTGCTGATCACTGGACTGCTATGAAGTATACTCTGAAATATATATGTGGTACCAAGTACTTAGGATTAGTGTTTTCTGAGCATACTAGTAGAGATGAGTTACATGGATTTGTAGATTCTGATTTTGCTAGTAATAGAGACACTAGGAAGTCTACTACTTCTTATTTCTACACTTGGGCTGGTAACTGTATATCTTGGAAATCTCAACAACAGTCTGTGGTTGCTTTATCCTCTACTGAAGCTGAGTATATTGCAGCTACTGAAGCAGCTAAAGAAGCCACTTGGTTGACAGGAATTTTGAATGAGATTCGGTCTGTTAATTATGTTCCTACTTTACACATTGATAGTCAAAGTGCTTTGTATTTGTGTAAGGATCCTGTGTATCATGAGAGATCCAAACATATAGATGTGAGACACCATTTCATTCGTGATAAAGTAGAGAAGAAGGAAATTGTAGTTAGTAAGATTAAGGGTGATCTTAATCCTGCTAATTATGGTACAAAAATTGTGACAGCTGATAAGTTTTCATTTTGCAGGGATTATCTCCACATCTGGGATGTTCCATGATGAGTGTTGAAGTGTGCATTGGTCGACGATGGTTGGTAGTTGCAAATCTGCTCCTTTCTCAACAAATGGCTGTGTTCTACAGTTAGAGTTAGGCTTTGTAAAGGTGTTGGAAATTAAGAGGGCATATTGTAAGGGTAATTTCCATTAGTTTGGTTATTAGCCATTTATCAGATCATCTGTACTTAGGCTTACATAGGAAACTCGATTATGTTGTAATGGGCTTATGTTGGTCCAGTAGAAGAATAGGCCCATATCTATACCAGATGCCCAAGACGTAACCCGACCCGCTTGGAGGAAACCGGGGCTCCGCGTGTCTTCACATAAGCTTGGGTATATAAGCTTCCAACCCTATTCTCTATCCTCACTTCTTACTTGCTTCGTCACTGTTCATCTGAGAGGCGAGAGAGAGATCTGAGAGAGTTCTTGGAGGAGTTCAACGTTGGCTTGATTCTTCTTCTTCGCCGAAACAAATCTCTTGCTGTTGGTGTTCCAAGCTAGAAGACGGTGGTCTTGGCTAGTGGAGAAGCTCTGAGATCGCAGCCTCGGGTGCTCAGCGGGGGCTAGGGGTTGGAGTCTTGACGGTGACTGTTCAGGGGGTTCTTCTATCTCTTGTTTGCTTCTTGTTTCTGTAGTTGTAAGCCTTTGTGTAAAGATCTGTTGTATGCTCTCTGTAAGACCTTCATCTTTTACATAGTGGATTTGACTTCCTATCTTGAGGCCACGGGGATGTAGGCTGAGTCCGAACCTCGTTAACAATTCCCTTTGTTTATTACGATTACTTGTGTGTGTTCTTGATTTGATCTGTCACCAATCGATCTCACAGAAATATTAATCCATGCCATCAGATGTTGTACGAGAGGACTGTTGTATAGGCTTGTTAGTAGGGTAGGTTGTCCTTGAATTGTATCATGAGTCGGTCGAGTACTGGGGCAACTCGTCCTCTGGTTGTATCACGAATCGATCGGTGGCTAGTTCGTCTTTGAAATGTATCATCAATCAATAACACCACGGAGAAACACACAAGTGTTGATTCATGAGTTCATTTAGGATTGAACGAAGGTGTGTGACGGTTGGTAGAAGATGTTAGGAATGTAGAATGAGAAAGAAGAAGATCCAAATGAAGATGGAATAAAAATTTGACTTAAATATGATAAGGTGAGTTAATTAGGTGGTAGAGGCCTCGGATCAAGGTGTCAGCTGTTGATTACTAGATTAGCATTTGTGATCGGATGATGGAGACTAAATTATGAGTTTTGGTAAGTACGTTCTCACATATAAGGAAAAATGAATAAATGTATTAACTTCTTTCCCTTTGAGGGGTTTAACATTAGTACTATACTTTTATTTATCGGGGAACGGGGGATTCTTACTAAGTGTACGCCTATATGTACATAATGTATAAAGGCATATTTTTAGTAATTATAGATTTATGTATATCAGATTATATAAATAAATTGTATTTCCATTTTGATTTTTTAATATCTATACTATATTTATATGTCTTTGCCTACAAAATAATAATTTTATGTAATATTTAAATATTTTAATTTAAAATGTAAAATATCTCAAAATCTTTATGTAAGTGTTGTAATCCTAAGTTCGTATATGACCTAAGTAGTTTGCACATTAGTATAACAAAGTTTAAGAGTAGGAATTGGTAGATAGTTTAGGACTTAGTTCTAGCTTTAAGATTAAGTCTGAAACCGGATAATTATGCAACCCCGGGTAACCGGTTGGAAGGCAGAATCTGGAATCGGATTATATCGGTAAGCTGGGCTGTTGTTCTTGGGCTGCGTTTATTTGGGCCGTATCTGTTGACAGATTGAATGTGCTTTGTTGGGCCGTGTCTGTTGAACAAATGGACGAAGCCCACTTTTCTATCTGGTAAGCTGTGATATATAAAGCTTCCTTCACAGAAGCTTAACCTAAGTTCCTTCATTGCTGCGCGGCGCCTCATTACAGAAGAGAGAAAAGAGAGTTCAGAGAAAAGAGAGAGAGAGATCGAAGAGCTTCTGCAGAGATCCTAGGGTGGTGATTTCTGAAGATCGAAGACTTGGTTTCTCATTGTAGCTTCTGCCTTGAAGCTACAACAGCCTATTGAGAGCCGAATCCCAAACTCCTTCTCTTACCTTTCTCTCTGTTAGATCTGAGTCAGATCTTGCATGCATTCTGTTATTTGCCATTCTTGCCTTGCTTTGTAACTTCTGTGCGAACTCCCTGAGATTCGTAGTGCATTGATTGGGCGAGTCTCCCCACTGAGACTCCGCGGATTAGGGATTACCGAACCGCGTAAACATATCCTGTGTCATCTTGCATTCAAATTCTTACCTTGTTCGTTCATTGAATCTATTGTGGTTTGAGAACTGTCGGTTCTGTTGTTGAGCGAATAGATCAAATCAATATCACAAATTGGTATCAGAGTCAGGTTTGGCTTCTGATATTGATTTTGTCCTTGGTTGCTTCCGCTGCTCCAATCTGATTTGATTCCTAGTTCTTGTTTCTCGTTTCTTGTAGTATTCGAGCTAGATCTAGGGTTTCTTGTTTTGAATCCTGTTTCTTGAGTTCTTTATTTTTCTCAAGCTTGATTCTGAGTCTAACCTTAGTGCTTTGTCTGACAGGAAGAGATGTCTGACAACGCAAGACTCAAGCCCTTTGATGGCAACAGTGATTTTGCCATGTGGAAAGTAAAGATGAAGGCAATCCTGATTAGGGAGAAGTGCTTCAAAGCTGTATCTGAGGAGTGGCCAATTGGGATCACCAGTGCAGAAATGAAGGACATGCAAGAGCTTGCACACTCAGAGATAATGATAAGGTTAGCTGACGACGTGGCTCGTCAGGTGGTATGTTTTACTCAACCTAAATCTCTCTGGGATGGACTGGAGTCCATATTTCTCTCTAAATCTTTGCCTAGCAGAATATCTTTACTGTGTAAGCTGTTTACCTTTAAGATGGATGTGTCTGCCACTGTGCAAGAAAACTTTGATGCTTTTCTAAAAATGACACAAGACCTTAAGAGATGTGATGATGAGATAAAAGAAACTCACCAAGCTGTTTTGTTGCTTAACTCTCTGCCTAGTCAATTTGATACCTTAAAAGATGTAATTCAGTATGGTAGGGATGAACTTACCTTGTCTAAGATAACTGAGTCCATAATTCAGAAGAATGAGACCCTTAAGGTCTTCAAACTTAAAATTGGCACCAAATCTGAGACTAGAACTGAATCCAAGAATGAGGTTATGATGACTAAAGGCAAGTTTAAGCATAGAGGTAAAGGTGGTAGACCTAAACCAGAAAAACAACATGACAGAGACACAACTAATGTTAAGTGTTTCTACTGTAATAAGATGGGTCATTATGCTTCTGACTGTCATAAAAAGAAAAGGGATGAGAAGAATAAAGATAAGCCTAATCACACTAATGTGTTGGAAGATAACCCTCAGTATGATTCTGAACTTCTTGTTGTGAGCTCTTTGTCTGAAAGTGACTCCTGGATCCTTGATTCAGGGTGCACTATGCATGCTACCCCTCATAGGAAATATTTTTGCTCCCTTAATCTGTTTGATGGAGGTGAGGTCATGTTAGGTGATCACACTTCTTTACCTATAAAAGGAGTAGGAAAAGGTTCCTCTTAGGATGCATGATGGTGTCATTAGAGTCCTACAAAATGTTAGGTGGGTGCCTAACTTAAGAAGAAATCTTCTATCTGAGTCTGCCTTTGATGACTTAAACTGTCACATTAATACTTATAATGGAGTTAGGGAAGTGATTAGAAACAACACTGTTCTTATCAAAAGCATTAAGAAAGGTGGGCTTTACTATGTTATTGCCTCACCTGAACTTAATGTTTCCATTAATACTATTAAGGGTGATAATTCTGAAGTCACTAAACTATGGCACTCTAGGCTTGGTCACATAGGAAATAGAGGCCTTATTCATTTGTTTAAACATGGCATGATTGATAAAAAAACCCTCTGAACTAGAATTCTGTGAGAATTGTGTTTTTGGAAAGAAAATTGCTCATAGTTTCAGTAAATCCTCTTATGTGGCAGCTAGGCCCCTAGAATATGTTCATTCTGATCTATGGGGTCCAACTCAAGTAGCAACTGTGGGAGGTAGGAATTACTTCCTATCTCTCATAGATCACTACTCAAGGAAAGTCTGGATTTACTTGCTCAAAGCTAAAAGTGATGCTTTTGAAAATTTTAAAGAATGGAAAGTCATGGTTGAGAGTCAATCTGGTCATAAACTCAAATGCTTAAAAACTGATAATGGTCTTGAATTCTGTAATGCCTCTTTAAATGAGTACTGTAAGCTAAATGGTGTCAAAAGACACCTAACTGTACCTGGTACCCCTCAGCAGAATGGAACTGCTGAGAGGATGAACAGGACACTCCTTGAGAAAGCCAAATGTATGCTTATTAGCTCTGGCATGAAAAGTGTTATGTGGGGAGAAGCAGTAGTTACAGCTGCCTACCTCATTAACAGGTCTCCATCTTCTGTGATAGGGTTCAAAACCCCTCAGGAGATGTGGACCAATAGGAAACCTGACCTGGCACATCTTAGGCCTTTTGGTTGTACTGCCTATGCTCTTGTTTCACAAGGCAAGTTACAACCTAGAGCTCAAAAATGTGTCATGTTGGGATATCCTGAAGGAGTTAAGGGGTATAAATTGCTTTTAATCCAACCTGGGGGCTACAAAGTAATTACCTCCAGGTCTGTTACCTTCAATGAGAAGGATTTTCATTTTAAAGCAATACTAACACCCTCTGCTGAGTCTACAGGTACTCAAGAGATCTCTCCCTGGATTGCACAAGCTCAGTTTTATGCCAACAATGATCCACCACAAGCTGAAGAGGAGGAGTTTGACATTGGTCACTCTCACAGCATCCAGTCTTCTGAGACTGGAACTTCTCAAGAAGGAATGGAGCATTCCTTAAATGATGAACTTCAAGAAAATACTCAGGACAACCATGCTGCTCTGCACCCTCACCAATTAGGTGGGGCAGTAAGTAACTCTCAAAATTCATCCATTAACATTGATACTATAGCTGAATCCTCTAACACTAGTACTACTGTTGTGAATGATTTAGCTGACTATCAACTTGTTAGGGATAGAGAACCTAGAACTAGGATTCCTAACAGAAAGTATAATGTTAACTTAGTTGAAAGTTACAATAAAATTGTTGAGTTTGCTTTCATGGTTGCTGATGTTGTGAAGTCTTATACACCTGACACTTTTGAACAAGCTACACATTGTAAACAGTCTAATGAGTGGCTTAAAGCCATGAATGATGAAATACATTCTATGCATGCTAATGATACCTGGACTTTAGTTAAAAAACCAGATAAAGCTAGGGTTATAGACTGTAAATGGATTTTCAAACTTAAAGAGGGCAGTTCTTTACTTGATCCACCTAGATTTAAGGCTAGGCTAGTAGCAAAGGCTTTACTCAAAAAGAAGGAGTGGATTATAATGATATTTTTGCCCCAGTTGTGAAATATAAAACCATGAGACTGTTGCTTGCTATGACTACTGTGTTTGACTGGGAACTTGAACAGATGGATGTAAAAACTGCATTCTTACATGGTGATTTGATTGAGACTATACATATGAGTCAACCTAAGGGTTTCATAGATACAAATAAACCTGACCATGTATGTTTATTAAATAAATCTATATATGGTCTTAAGCAGTCACCTAGACAGTGGAATAAAAAGTTTGATGCTTGTATGATTTCTTTGGGTTTTCATAGAAGTCAGTATGATACTTGCTTGTACTATAAACACACTAAGTCTGGACATCCCCTGTATGTTCTACTCTATGTAGATGATATTTTACTTATCAGTAGCTCCAAAGTTGTCATTGTTGGTGTGAAGTATGACCTAAAGAGACATTTTGATATGAAGGATCTTGGTCCTGCACAGAAAATTTTAGGTGTCAAGATTGTTAGAGATAGGGAAAATAAAACCATGTTTCTTTCACAATCTGATTATCTGAAAAAGGTGCTCGATAAATTCTCTATGTCTCAGTCTAAGTCAGCTCCAATTCCCTTAGGAGGGCATATGGAGTTATCTAGGAAAGAATATGTGGTCACTGAAGATGATCATAAATCTATGGAAAATGTTCCTTATGATGTAGCTGTAGGTTCTTTGATGTATGCTATGTTGTGCACTAGACCTGACTTGGCTTTCTCTGTGAGTGTACTTAGCAGATACATGTCTGGACCTGGTTCTAGACATTGGGCTGCCATGAAATATATGCTTAGATATATTAATGGGACTAACAATCTTGGTCTTGTTTATTCCGAGTTTGATTCCATAAATGAGTTGAAGGGATATGTAGACTCTGATCATGGGAGTAATAAGGACACCAGGAAATCCACTACTGCTTTCTATTACACCTGGGCAGGTAATTGTATCTCCTGGAAAAGCCAACAACAATCCATTGTGGCTTTGTCTTCCACAGAAGCTGAGTATATAGCTGCCACTGAAGCTTCAAAAGAAGCTATATGGTTGAAAGGTATTCTGAAAGAGATTGAAGGTAAAGAGTATCTACCTATACTTTATACTGACAGCCAGAGTGCTTTATTTCTCTGTAAGGATCCTGTATACCATGAGAGAACCAAACACATTGATGTAAGGTTACACTTTATTCGAGATTTGGTTGAAAATAAGGTTATAGATGTGAAGAAGATCAAAGGTGATGTGAATCCTGCTGATTTTGGAACCAAAATTGTACCTACTAACAAGTTTGTTTTCTGCAGGGATGCACTTCACATCAATGATGTAACCTGAGGTGTGAGATTGGGTCAATGATGACATGGGGAGAAGAGTTCAACAATGCATTAGGATTTCTTGGGTGAGGTTAATGGACTTTGGATTAGGAGGGCATTTGTAAGTGTTGTAATCCTAAGTTCGTATATGACCTAAGTAGTTTGCACATTAGTATAACAAAGTTTAAGAGTAGGAATTGGTAGATAGTTTAGGACTTAGTTTTAGCTTTAAGATTAAGTCTGAAACCGGATAATTATGCAACCCCGGGTAACCGGTTGGAAGGCAGAATCAGGAATCGGATTATATCGGTAAGCTGGGCTGTTGTTCTTGGGCTGTGTTTATTTGGGCCGTATCTGTTGACAGATTGAATGTGCTTTGTTGGGCCGTGTCTGTTGAACAAATGGACGAAGCCCACTTTTCTATCTGGTAAGCTGTGATATATAAAGCTTCCTTCACAGAAGCTTAACCTAAGTTCCTTCATTGCTGCGCGGCGCCTCATTACAGAAGAGAGAAAAGAGAGTTCAGAGAAAAGAGAGAGAGAGATCGAAGAGCTTCTGCAGAGATCCTAGGGTGGTGATTTCTGAAGATCGAAGACTTGGTTTCTCATTGTAGCTTCTGCCTTGAAGCTACAACAGCCTATTGGGGGCCGAATCCCAAACTCCTTCTCTTACCTTTCTCTCTGTTAGATCTGAGTCAGATCTTGCATGCATTCTGTTATTTGCCATTCTTGCCTTGCTTTGTAACTTCTGTGCGAACTCCCTGAGATTCGTAGTGCATTGATTGGGCGAGTCTCCCCACTGAGACTCCGCGGATTAGGGATTACCGAACCGCGTAAACATATCCTGTGTCATCTTGCATTCAGATTCTTACCTTGTTCGTTCATTGAATCGATTGTGGTTTGAGAACTGTCGGTTCTGTTGTTGAGCGAATAGATCAAATCAATATCACACTTTAATATAGTTATTGATGAAGCATGGCCAAATACAATGACTACATAGCCATATTATTAGTCATAGATAGACTGATCCCGAACACCGTGACTATATATATAGCTACGTATTCTAACTACAGCTCATCCGTGGCTGAATGGTGCGACTGATTTAGCCACAAATCTGCAATGGCTAAGATCCGTCTCTGACACAGGCCATAGTTCAACCGTGGCCAATTTTAAAGCTAAATATTTTAGCCATGGCTTCATATTTTCATGGCCATTTCTGTGACCACTTAGCTGCTGCTTTACATGCCGTGGCTGAATTTTCATGGCTTTTTGAGCTTTTTTTTGTAGTGTATATACTCCGTCTACTTGTAAGAGACTGAACAGTAGAGGAATTCATCTTCCTAACATATTCCGTTGTGTAATAATTACTACAACATGACCAAGTGGTCCGACCTCTTAATAAAGCAAAGGCCAAAAGATTGCGTTTGTGGCCCCTCAAATAACACTATATAAACTATCCTCATTTCACCTACAAACCTTCACCTATAAACTCTATTAATCCTCCACACAAAAAACCCATCTACAAATCATATAAATTCTTGATCACCATGGGCAATTGCTTAAGAGTACAACAACAGAACAATATCACAGTCAAGAAAATCAACGTCGACCAAGAAGCAGTGTTCAATCACCATCATGCACAACCGAATGCAGAGGCAAAAGAAGTCGAAAGCCAAAGATTAAGGGTTAGGCTTGTAATTAGCAAGAAAAAGCTTAAGGAGATGATAGAAAATGGAGGATTGTCGATTGAAGGAATGGTTTCTGAGATTGTGCAAAAACAAGAAAATGAAGTTAGTTTTGAGGATTGTAGGTATAGTGATAAAGCATGGAAGCCTGCTTTGAGAAGCATACCTGAAGCCGAGTGCTATAGTTAGTTGCTCTACTTTCTGCTCAGTTTATACAATATACTAACACACTTGATACTTCCATATTATGAATATAATACAAGCTTATCCGGACTAATCTCTTCTTCTCTTTAAACCAAACAAACTTGAACAATAAACTCATTCATACTGCAAGATTAATTAGATCTCGAATTAGAAACTTCGATTGCGATAAGTGGTTGGTTGCGCGCCTTGTTCAATAAGTTGCAGTTTTCCTTTCTATCCAAATCAATTAAGGGGTTAATCGTCAATGCTTGTGCATGTCATTACTGAAGAACGTGCATGCGAATGGGATATTCGTACAATATCCATTCGCACCTGATCCGGATTCTTAAACAAAACGAAGAACACATGAAGTTTTATACTATTATGAATACCAAATTACAATAATCAAACATACACTTACAAGACTTGAGTATGTTTTGCCAAAAAAATTTATCTCCACGACCCACGATACAATCTTAAAAATCAGACTCCACAACCCACGTATACTACAATAGCAACTTCTAGCTCCATGAATGTATGTGTCTAATTTAGTAAAACGCATAGTTTTATCACTCAAGTGGTACATGTAAATTAGATCATATGAATAGTGACTTGCATTGGGGAGTTAATCTCTATTCTCATGATATTGCTAATGGTTACGATTTGGATTAAATTAGCGCGTTTAAAAGAATGTGTCAAACAAAAACTTTACGGTTATTGTAATAAATTCACTATTTATCAACCGCCCACGATAAGTTGCAAGAAGCACAATCATAGCATAAGCATAAACAGCCGTCACCATCAACATGAATTGTCCAATGTGGACACAAAAGGGCAAATAGAATCAACATTCCTAGAATTCTTTCATATGCATTCAGCCTAATTCTACATTATATGGATCAGTAATTATCACAACATCCACCTTCTGTATGTGTAATTGGCGTGATAGTAGTGAGTTTAATCACTATAATCCAAAAAAATTGCACCATCAAAAATCACTTCAATCCAATCAAAAACTTGTTAGTTGATGCACCAGAAAAAGGAATAAAAAGAAAGGTATAGCCGAGTAAAAAGAAAGGTAGTGTAAGCTGAATAGTATTCCGTATTATTAGTTGAAGATGAGTAACAAGTGAACGCAACTCAATTCAACCATATTGCACAATTGCACCTCCCACTAATCCTCACAACCTCATGAAATCAAAATTTTGAAAACCTCCTGATAACAGGTATACACTTTGATATGGATTAGGTTCATCTCGATCTCAGTGCAACGTCGGGCCACGGTTGGTTTTGAGCAAGGTTGATTTTCTGCAACAGAGTAACAAACAGCATTTCAACCCTATTCCGTTCGAATTTGCTCCCGACTGGACTCTGAGAGCATCCACGTTGGTGTTATTCAAAATGAGTAACACTTTGCACTGGACTCACTCTAAATAGGATGATTAAAAAAGCCACGAGATAGATTTTGACTGTGCTGGGGCAATTCCAGGACAATCTTAGCTTTTCGTAAAGAGAGAACTACTCATGATCCTCCCGTTGAACATTTGTAGCTCGCTTAAAATCCAAAATACTGAGAATGTGTCAAAGGGTCAGAAATGGTTTCGACATCTTGAAACATCTCAACAATTTCTTGATTTCTTTAACTTTTGCTCTTCCAGTCTTCCACCAATATCACAAATTCACACTTTCATATTTTTGATAAATGAAAATTTAACTAATTTGTGAAATCAAAACTCTAAAAATAATTGCACTATAAGAAAAGAAGTTCAGCATGTAACCTTTAGCCCCAAAGTATAATTTAGAGTACAGCCTACTTGCAAAAAGAAAACCAATTACATGGTCCCAGTATTCACTAATTTGGGAGTTTCTGCAATAATTTTACCTCCATAGCTAACAAAATTTATACTTAAGATGAAGATGGAAGATTACCTACAGTAAGTCATTACAGCAATGCAAAATCCTCTGTTTTAAAGTTCCTCAATCGGCTCTCCCCATCCGCTGCTGCTTCTAACAAACTTATCAGTGATACCAAACTCTCTGTTTTGTGCAAGACGCCTCTCGTAATTCTCAGTTGAAATAGAGCCTTTCTTCAACCTCCTGTAGTAAATTATCTCCCAAGGCCAAAACCGAGCACAGCCAAGATACTCCTCTATAGATGAATGACCTTCATTCTCTTCTGTGTGTTTCAAATTGTAGTGCTTCATAACCCGATCCAATTCATCCAATGATATGCTCGCATAACTAGCACGAGTAGTATATCTGTTTTTTGAATCTGATTTTGCGGGTACATATGACTCCAAATTTTCCTTTACAGAAGCTGTGTGTTGATCATTATCATCTTCCTGATCAACACAAACAATTTCCAGTTGCTGATTTTCTTGCACATCAACCTCAGTATTTCCAAATCCAATCATATTATCCTCCTCTGCAGCATTTTCGAAATGCTGATTTTCCTGCATAACATCTGGCTTTGTTTGCTGAGTTGTCAAAATATCAAGATACCCGTTTGATTTTACCTTATCATCAAGAGAAACAGATAATGACAATGGTGTATAGGACCTTGACCTGGATTTTACACTTCTAGACTTTATTAGATTCAACTTTGAATCAGACTTTAACCTAGATGAGGAATAAGATGCGCTAGATGATGAGTAGCTTCGGGAACTTGAACGTGAAAGTGATCTCTTTGACCTTTTCCCATTTTTATCCCCACTTTGCTTTCTTCGTGCATATGGCTTTCTACGCTCGTTATATTCTGTTGATACAGACGAACTCCTACGTCTCTTGACCCTCTGATTTTTTCCTGACCCAAAATCTTTCCTTCCCCTCACTTTTTCCTTTACTGATGTTGAAGATAGCCTTCTCCTTGAACTGGGTTCTTCTCCATTTGAATCTATTTTGTCTCGTCTATCATTAAAGCGAGCTAATCTCCTCACACGAGAGGCAGCTTGCAGTGGACAATCACGCATTTTGTGACCTAATTTGCCACATTTGAAACAAGCCTGATTTTTTCTTGAAATGTTTACAGCCTCCTCCTCCTTAAGTTTGTCTTCAGAAATTTCCTTCCCCTCTTGACCAGTTTTTTCATATTCACGATCAGGTTGGTATCGATCAAATGTCGATCCAACTTCAATATGACTATCATGTGACAAGCGGCCAAATTCTCCCCATCTACCAGAATCCAACATTCCGGTGTCAGCATTATCACCTCTATTCTGATCCTCTTCTTTTTTACTTTTATTACCGTCTCGCTCCTCGGAAACATGGTCAAGGCTTTCTTTTTCAACAGGCAACTCGCCGGACTTCAGCCTATTAGCTTCACCATCTGGTTGCCTAAATTTGTAGCTTTGAGGAGCATTAGATCTTAGAGCACCATTTATATGATCATCCCTTCGCCCAAAACCTCTTCCAGGCTGCCTCTCATAAGATCTACCCCCTCTGTTGAATGATTTTGGTGCATTAGGTTGTTTATTTGACCAAGAAAGAGATATAGGCAACCCGCACATATCTCTACCCCTTAACGCTCTTAAGGCCACCTCTGCTTGTGCACGAATCCCATAGATTGCAAACCCGTATCCATCTTTCAGTCTAATGTCACACCTTCCAAACCTTCCGAATGCACGTTCAAGCTCCTCTTTTCCAACTCGAGGAGATAGATTTCCAATATACAAAGACATCTGCACAAAATATGGTAAACTAAAAATATATATTATTGGACAGCCACAGAGAGAAGGAAGTATTACACTTTGGAATAAATCAATTTCTATTATCTTTTAACTTTTCTCTTCTCTGCCTAATGTATCTTGGACAATGCATAAGATCAAGTTGATTTCATTTTACTCTGCAATTCTATGGCTCTTAGAATTCCTTAGTGACTTCTATCTAAGTAGTGGTCCAACACTACAATCAAGTTGAACACAAACCATAATGAGCTACAAAGATCAGGAGTCAACAATGCATATATAGTTAAAAATGAATACAATTTGTAAATATCAGCACCAACTATTCAAGAACACTATCCTTACTTGTTTCAGCTAATATACAGTATAATAGCAACAAAACAAGTTTTTATTACTTCAATGCGTTGATCTATTACCCCAGGGAAGCATGAATTTGATATTTCAGATCAAATGAGTTGGTTATACTTCACTCTTTGCATTTTGTATTCAATCTAACTCAAGTCGTTTAAGATCAAAATTGGGTACCAAATTATATCACAGAACACAATCCCTAGTCATATGAGGCGGTTAACATTCCTGGATATTTTTACGGGAAGCACAAATGACAAAACGCACTCAAGAAGCGGACAAATCAAAGAGGTAGGTCACGGATTACAGCACAAAAACAGAGCAAAACGTTGCTAGAAGAAGTAACATCCGAGCAAATTAACTTGAGTAATTCAATCGCGAGCTAAGCAGCATCTCTCAAATTGGGTCAACAACGACAAGCATAAAGAACAGATCTATTACAAAAATAAAAACGAGACTAAGACGAGATTCAGCACAAAATACCTTGCTTGTGTACAGTTCTGAGTGGATAGTAGTTTGCTCTACTGAGTCCAATGCGACTAAGCTCAACGCTAAGAGGCCAAAGGCCACACGTCGGAGGAGGTGAGCGACGGGCGGTGATTGTTGATCGGGAATCGAGAGAGGAGAAAGAGGAGGGAGTGAGGTCGGCGAAACCTGACACTGGTTGTGTGCAATAAAAACAGATGAAATGAGGGAATTTAAATACCCAAAACCTAATTTTACACACTAAAATATTATTATTAGGATTAGGATTTTTTATATGCACGATTCTAAGGCTGGATTCATATTTTTGGACCAAAAAATAACTATTCTTGATTTGTTAGGACTAATTTTCTAATATCAAACTTAGAAAACAGGCCAAGATGATAATGGAGCGCGCCGGATAAATTTCTAAAATAACTATTTATACTAGAAAAACGGTTATTATCATTTTAACGACATTTTTAGCGAAGCGCGTCGTTTTCTGATCGCGGTAAATGAAGTCGTTAATCGACATCACCAAATACATTCCTAAATAGCTCAGTAGATTATAAGAATTATGTCCCGACGCAAGTTCACTTATCCAAATCAATAAGAATCCGACAACAAACGCCTATATCAACGAATCACAAGCAGACCCATCGCGAAGAAACACCCCCATTCCCCGCTATTAAGAATTATGTCCCGACGCAAGTTCACTTATCCAAATCAATAAGAATCCGACAACAAACGCCTATATCAACGAATCACAAGCAGACCCATCGCGAAGAAACACCCCCATTCCCCGCTATTTTAGTGACCTTTTCTTGCTTTAGAGATTTATTGTGAAGTTCATGTAAGTCTAAATACAATAGAAGTTTTTGGTATCGAATTGCATCCTATCAACGCGTTATGTCTTCGAATTTTGTCTTCGTTGCGCTTCAAATAACGGGAACCATCACTAGGCCTAAAATTAACAAAGACTACCATTTTCACTTGATCGAAATCATGCTTAATATTACTTATCTAATCTAATATAACTTAATGCATTTATTACCTTTGTTTTGATTGGTTAATATTTATCTCATTTATTGTCTCTTCTTAGTGTTTGTGAGGGATGTGAGACCTAATCTATAAGCCAATTGTAACCCATTAACATATAAGCCTAATACGAAACTAATATACACAGTCACAACACAAATCAAATTGTCATTGCCATCGTAATATAACATATTTCCACATAGTAGAAGACTTGAAGGTCGTCAACGACAGTTCAACTCTTTAATGTATTCGAATATACCGCCTGTTGAAAGAAACAATTATAATCGATTACTCATTCTTTATTAATTATGTTTCAACGATGCAATAAAGCCCGCGCGAGCGGGCGCCTTCTCCCTAGTACTACCATACAATTGAGGAGGGTTAATCACCCATTTCATTCATAGTGGAACTAAGCACATCTTTCTTTGTTTCCCCTGGCGGCCTGGCCTGGCCTAGTCAATAAACAGCAGTTCAGAAAATAGATGGTCAAATTTACTAGATAAAAACTTTATGTTTGGTCACTGCCACTATATAACAACTTACTATTACATATACATATGTATACACGGATACACACAAATTAACTAGCATCTCCAAAGATATTGGACACGAAAGTGCAAACCAAGAACTTGAACGAATGTAGCTAATGTTTCCTTTCAACTTCCAATGCAATCTCATTCCGGCGCGTAAATGGTAGGGAAAATGGTGGATTATACTGCAAATTTATTCAGAGCAAGCTCATGATCATAATTCATATTTGTTCTCATAAAAGCTTAAGAATGTGAAAAACTATACCTGTGCAACTTCTACTTCAGCTCCCTCTTTGACTTTAAACTCTCTATCATTCTTCAGTGCCTTTCTCAGACTCGCCTCCCTTCTTGTTACTTCTTCATCTGTAACAAAACCTGGATTTACATGAAAACAAATGCATATAGTAAGTGCAAATGGAATATCATATCAATCAAAAAAGGAAAAAAAAAATTATCGGTACCTGAGAAGGCAACAACTGCAACTATCTTCTTTGGCACCTCAGTGATTTTCACAGATGAATTGTTTGGCAATGGTAATTCAGCACCATATTTGGAAGGCATGACAAATGACATCTGCCATTTCTCTTGATTTGTTGTCTGCTAAGTTTGCACAGAGTATGAATGATTCTTCACTATAATACATGAGAATGCAAGCTATAGTTACCTTTCTGGTAATCACAGGCGTTGTCATTTCCATCCTCTCGCCAACGGATGAGGTTTTACGTGTTATAACAGGCATAGTCATCTCCATCTTCTCTTTAGGAACATTCTGAGAAATTCAGGGACACATAATCAGAAGAAAGTCTAGCTAAAATCAGATCAGAAAATGAATGTTGAACTTCAAATGGTTGTGTTTCTACCTTACCAAACAAATACTCTGCTAATACATTGAAGGATTGAGAAGATCCATTGAAATCAAAGCCTGTCTTTCCAGGCATGGTTGTCTCTGCTATGAAATACGGCTTGTTCATTGTAAATTGAAGACATAGACACATCACAGAATCAAGCTTCGGATACTTCTTCAAGGATTCAAGTAGACAAAACATATTCCAATACAGACTAGGATACCTCAACTTCTCGGATTTCATAGCGATCGTTCCGACTCAGCACCGTAAAGTTGATTGTTTCGAGATCAGGAACTAACAAATTACACAAACCGCAATCAAGATTATGTAATCGTTCACAAGAATCAACCATCGATTCAACGAAATGAAGAACCATCGATTCAAGGAAATGAAGAATACCAGACATCAAAGCTTCTTCGAGAGTACGATTCTCGAACCTTCGAGGAAAAGCGTACTTAGCAGTTTCCGTCACCAAATCAGAGAGAACTGCAAGCAAAATCCAAATAATACAACCAGAATCCTGAAATTAAGACAGAAATGGAGAGTGATAGTAGATTAACATTTACGTCGTTGAGAAACGGAAGCGGATTGAGAAGCTAGGGCTAGGACGAGAGACACTCGCGCTTCAAAAGCCGACATGCTTTGCCTTTGTCTCCGAGAAGGAGACATAGTTCGATCAGACGCCATTGATCTGGGGACAGTTAAGGAGTAGAATCCAGGAGCTGCCATTGAAGCGTTGCTAAGCATAGTAGTTGAAGTTGGGAGAGAGAACAAAGTAAAGTTTGTTTTGGCGCGACTTATGTGGCCTAGGTTTAACAATGAGAGAATTTTCTGAAACCAGTATCACCGCTAATAAATGAGTGTTATTTATAGGCCCTTGCTAAATACCGCCCGGCCGTTTTCTAAATAACGTCCGGGCTCTCGCGTTCTGCGAGGGAGCGTCTCCTCGCAGAACGCGAGGGTGCGTCACCTCGCAGAACGCGAGGGTGTTTTTCCCCTATAAAAGGGGAAAAATCCTACTCGGCCCATTTTTTACCTCACACACAATTTTCTACCGCCGCCTCTCACCATCTCTCTCGGTTCAAACTAGTTTTTCTTCCTCTTTTCACTACAAATCTCCATATAAGGTATGTTTCTTATACTCTTATGCTTTCTAATGTTGTTTCTAGATGAATATATGTTGTTAGTATAGGAAATTGCATATTATATGATGTTTTGATATTGAATGTTGTTTTAGAAATGGTTGTATAATGGATGAAAGATGATGATTTTGAATTATGGTGGATGAGTGGATGTTGTTTTATGTTGAAATTCATTAGGGTTAGGGTTTTTGATTAGGGTTGTTGATTTTATTTAGGGTTTTGATGTTTATTTGGTAATTTACTTAAATTGATAGGTATTTTAGCTAAAATATTGAATTTTCGTCGGAAAATCTCGCCGGAAACTGTTGCCGGAAACTCATGATAGTGCAAATTGACGCAGAACGCGAGGGGTGTAGTATACTCGCAGAACGCGAGGGTCATGGTACTCGCAGAACGCGAGTGTCATGATACTCGCAGAACGCGAGGAATTGACATAAGAGGAAATTCTTTCCTCTTCTGCAGATACATATTTATATACTGATTTTACTTTATATACTGTTATATTTATATACTGATTCTACTTTACATTTTTTTAGGTAATGGATCGTCCTGGACGTTCAACCCGTCGAAGAAATAGGAACGCTGTGAGAGAAAATCCACCGGTTGAAAATGCAAAAGGGAAAAGGAAAGCAAAGAATACAACACCGGTAGAGCTCTTCCCCGAGGGGCTCCCCGACGTTGATTATCGCGCCATAGAGCGGTACAGTGGTGTCCATAGTTATGCCGGGGAAGACTGTTCTGTGCCTAGTGGGATAGAACGAGCAGATACATATCAAGGGTATCGAAATGATGATTGGGACCTTTATTCTCAAGAGTCAGTTTCATGTGCACAACCGTCAACTCAATGGGCACCACAATCAACTCCATATGAACAATCGGGTAGCTGGGACAATTTCATTCCTCAGTATGCTGTAGTGGAAGTTGGACAAGGGTGGGGTGGACAAAGTTGGGTCGGTGGACAATGTTGGGGAGGTGGATTTGGTGAGGGAAGTGTTCCTGAAGACATGGGTCAAGGAAGTGGACAAGCTTGTTCTTCTTCTTACAATCCTCAACCAGAACCGATGGAACAAGAGTACCAGGATGAAGGTGTTGGGGAAGAACACGAAGAAGAAGGTGATGATGATGATGATGATGATGATGAAGAAGAAGAAGAAGAAGAATTGGTCCAGAAACCAAAAAGAAAGAGGAAGTCCAAGAAGAATGAGCCAAAGTATGATCCTGAGCTCACTCATGCCACACCTGGCGGTCCAGAAGATCCCGAGTTGCTTAAGGGATTTGAAGCACATGTGGCGTTCCACATCCAGAAAGGGGAGGTAATTTACTAATTTATTGATTTTCTGCATTTTTAATACATTAACAGAAATTCTGCAGAATTATCAGAAAATGCAATTTCTGTGCATTTTCTCGCAGAACGCGAGGAGTGGCATACTCGCAGAACGCGAGGGTGTTACTCTTCGCAGAACGCGAGAAAATGCTTGGTTTCTGCAGAAGCTGATAATTCTGCAGAAACTGTATTTTTTGTAAATTTGGCCTGCACTGTGTAATTTTGTATTTTTCTGCAGTTGAAAGGTCCGATGAAGCCACAACAACGGACAAAGCAAAGCAGTGATTGACCATTGGACAACGATGACTGGTCAGAGATTCCCGGTGCTGTTGGAATGTCAGATCTACCTGACATGATGTACGAAGCAATCGACTATCCGTTGATTGAAGCGTTCATCGAACGATGGCAACCGGAGACTAACTCATTCCACCTCCCTTGTGGTGAGATCACTATTGGCCTTCTGGATGTACATATGATTTTAGGCCTACCTATAGAAGGGAAAGCAATGACTACTTGTAAGAAACTGGGTGCCAAGTTTAGTCATGATGAGATTATAAAATACTATGGTAGGAAGGGGGCGGAAATTTTTGGAGTAGATCCGCACACTTTAGATTCTGGGAGGGTGAAAGCTGATTGGTTTAGAAGGCATTGTGAAAACCTAGGTCCAGAGCGAAAGGGTTTAGGATGGGTGTTGTATACTGCTTCCTCGCTCTTATTTCCGGACAAGTCACAGAACTTGATTCGGCTTAGATATGGGCCTTATTTGGAAACCTATGCCCATGCTACGGGCATATCGTGGGGTTCAGCTGCTTTGGCCCATCTGTATAGGCAGCTGGGGGTATGCACACGACAGGGTTGTGCCCAGATGTCTTTCTGTTACACCTTGTTGCAGGTATTATACTTTCTAAGCGTTTAATTTACATACTTATATATATTTGCATATTTAACGTACTTTGTATTTCTTAGGCATGGATCTACAACTACTTCCCACACTTCCGACCTACTGAACGTCCTCGGTGGAGAGCGGAGCAACCATGGGCATACCGTTGGATGCCTAAGAATGTAAAGCTGAAGAAGGGGCAAGTCGGAAGGGACTATAGGGGAGCGCTCGATATTCTTATGCCGGAGATGGTAAGTTTCTGCATTTTCTGGGATTTCTGCATTTTTTTAGTACGCAGCAGTAATTTGTTTGATTATGCAACATTTTCTCGCGTTCTGCGAGTTTGTGGCTCCTCGCAGAACGCGAGGATGCACACACTCGCAGAACGCGAGAAAATGCAAGTTTCTGCATTTTGTCCTAGTTTCTGCAGTTTCTGGTGTTTTACAGACTTCACCATGCGTTTTTCTGTCATTTTGTTAGGTATGTTGGAACCCGTATGGAGCACAAGACTTCACCGATCCTGAGCTTGCTCCCGCTCTATTTCACGGGGTGCTATCTTGCTGTGACATCACCGAACCACACATGCCTGATAGGTGTCCCAGACAATTTGGGAGAGTGCAGCGTATTCCTAGGCCAGTCATCGAACCGCTCAAAGCTCATAGGTTGAAAAACATTAGGTGTTATAGTGTTTTTTACTCGCGTTCTGCGAGGTGGTATGCCCTCGCGTTCTGCGAGGTGTGCATTACAGAAGCTCTTTTTATCATATGTAGAAGGTAGACATAAATAACAGAACATACCTGTTTGTTGTGTTATTCCCGAGAGTGAAGACATTATCCGTCCATGCTGAAACAAGTCTTTCTTTGTAACGGTTTAGCCAATTCGTTCTCACGTACTTCAATACGGTTGGATAAGCTCGCCATTCGTCCTCAAGTTTCTTCAAAGTACTCTTGTAATCTTCTTCAGTGGTTTGTTCGAACACGTTATAATAATCATTTGAAATATTAACCCCCAATGCTTGTGTGCCCATAGCTATCTTCGCTCTCGCCTCTATGTTCTTCCTTACATGTCGCCTACATAAGAGAAACTTTGCATTTGGCCATAACTTGTCTGTTGCATTCATAAGAGCCATCTCACGGTCAGTGACGAAGCAAGTAGGCGATGCTCCTATTCTCAAATACATCGTCTGCAGCTGCTGCAACGCCCATAAATAACTATCCTCGCTCTCAGCCTCTAACCATACCCCGCACACAACAAAATTCTTCCATGTAGAAGTCAAACCGACTATCTCCAGGAAGGGAACATTGTACCTGGAACCAAAATACAGTAAGATAAATACAACATAAAAACAGAATGATAAATACTTACCTGTTCGTGCTATAAGTCGAGTCCATCAAAAGGACATATGGAAACGCCTTTAAGAGTTTCATTGATTCGGGGCTAGCAAAGAACAAGTCGCCTATTATCGAAGGGTTCGTTGCACTTGGCCTATACTCCATGAAGTAGTTGCTCTCTTTGCATTGGTGAAAGAATTCTTGAACCACGGTTCTACCTTCCTTTTCCTCTTCCCTTATATGTCTTACCAAATTGTACACTTGGTTCTTCTTTGTGCAACTTCCGGGATCCTTGTTTATCTCAGTGTAAATCTGATTTGGAGAACAATGTGAAAGTACCATCTCACGAACCTTTTTCTTTTGATCCGGGGTTGGCCTCCCGGCAAATGCATTCCCGACCAAACTATCTCCAATAGGATGGTTGTGAAAACCACAAACAACCACTAATCTCCAATTCTCTTCAACCCGGTTCTCCATGAGCTTCAACTGAAATTTACACCCCGTTTTCTTGCTCTTTGTGTTTGATCTAACACCGACACCTTTAGGCCTATGGCTTCCCCCTTTCTCACAAATGATTTGAATCTTACCACTTTGCCCCAGTTTAGATGGTACAGTCCTTCCAATAGAGATCATAAACTTGTGTTGCTTTGCAACATTCAAAGCCCACAAATGACCAATCTCCTTAGAGGCAAACACTTGCTCCGTAGTGAAATATTCCGAATAATCCCTAGAAACAACCTCTTCCTCACATACGGGACTATCAAACTTTGGTGCAGTGCGTAAAGAGGGAAGAAAACACATCTCCTCTCCTACGTTTGTTGGTGGGTTAGCAAATTGTGAATCAAACGCATCATAGCTTGATGGCACCTCATATGTACATGGCAATTCATAAGTAGATGGCACGGGCAACTCATAAGTAGATGGCACAGGCAATTCATATGTAGATGGCACATGTTGTTCATATAAAGATGGTTGATGATAATATCCAAAGTCGTCAATCCCTAAATCAAATGACGGTGGCGAAACGGGCACCGTATTCCGCGAGGGGTAGGTGTAGTCATTCAACTGGATTGCATTCAATCCAGTGAACAAAGAAAAATTCACCTATACACAGTGCTTCTGTTAATACTCTGTAATGTGCAACTTCTCGCGTTCTGCGAGGAAGGCCCTTCTCGCGTTCTGCGAGTGGCTTCCTCTCGCAGAACGCGAGAAGTTGCTATTTCCTGAAACTAGTCATTGAACGGGATAATTTAACATAACATGAGTTCCTACATTCAAAACCATAAAAACCCTAAAAACATGAACACATCTAAGTTTTTGACATTATATGCAAAAGTCATCTCTTCAACACTTACCACTACTACTAGATTTAACATGAAATACAACATAATAAGTTCATTTTAGCTCTTAATGGTGCAAAACAAATTAAAATTCAAAAATTAAGTAAGAACATTACCTCATTTGAATGGTAACTTGATGAACCACCATCTTCATTCCCTCCTTTGTTGAATTCCTCTTCATCTTCCATTATTTTAGGTGTTTTTAGAGTGTTTTGAAGTTTTAAGGTTTTGAAAATGGGTTTTAATGGAGGGTGAAAGAGGTGAAAGATGATAAAAAGAGGTGTTAGGGTAGGGTTAATAGGTGTTACGGAATACTTAAAATAAGGGGGTAGTTATTATAGTTAGGTGGGGACAAGACATGTAGTAATGGCGCACAACAACGTCCATCTGACATGCTAATCTCGCGTTCTGCGAGGGACGTGACACTCGCGTTCTGCGAGGACACGTGCACTCGCAGAACGCGAGATTAGCATGCATGTAATTAACCTAATTTTTTGCTAATCTCGCAGAACGCGAGTGTACGTGTCCTCGCAGAACGCGAGTGACCCGGCGTTGTTTGAATAAAGCACCGGGCTGTATATAAGAACCGTGTATTTATATAGGGCCTTACTACCATTTTTTTACATAATTTCTATTTAACGCCCACCCTTTTTGCTATTTATCGCCCAGGTCATCCGTGCGTCACGCATGGATTTAATCCGTGCGTCACGCACGGATTGCACATTCTAGAAAACGCACGGATTGTATCCATGCGTCACGCACGGATTGTATCCATGCGTCACGCACGGATTGTATCCATGCGTCACGCACGGATTGTATCCATGCGTCACGCACGGATATCATCCATGCATGACGTATGGATTGTATCCGTACGTCATGCATGGATTTGCATATATGAATCTAGGGTTATTCAATGTATTTCTAGTTAAGTGTGCAAAGAAACACATTTTTAGTGTCTTTTTTAAGGCGATAAAGCCCAATTCGACAAAAACGTCATCAAAACTTTATCGAAATGGAATGAAACTTTGTTTCAATCCTTATAATGTATATTTGATCTTGTGTGTAACTTGAAATTCTAATTAATACCTTTGTAAGTGAAACATAGTTTGAAAACCGAACGAGGTCGCAATTTGTATGGCGCACCATATACAATTTGAAATATAATAAGGTTGAACATTCGTCAACATAACAACAATATAAGCATTCTAAATTTAACAATAAGATTTTGCAACATAAAACCATGCGTCACGTGTGGAATGCATCCACACACCACGTATGGTTTTACACCATACGTGACGCATGGATTTAAATGTATTTTTTTTGTTGCTTATGGGTCCATGTCAATGTATTCAATGTATTTGTACTTATGTCACACAAAATAATTCATGTTCCGTGTTGTTTTTAAAGGCTTTAATACCACAATTCGCCATAACGTCGTCGAAACATCATCGGAATGGAATGAAACTTGTTTACAATGCCTATTAGATATATTTAACCATGTCCGTAACTTTACATCAAAACCTTTTGCTTTTAGAGTAACACGCTCTTTGTAAAACATCAAACTACTCACCACAAGCTTAACTTGTTGTAATATATATGGTCGCAACATTGATGTTCACGTATGTTTGAAAAATTTATACAAAAATGTGTTATAAGGCATATAAAGTCCAAATAATGTCTCACACATACAAAACGGGATTCGAAACTATGCCAAAACGCTAAAACCACTAAAAACGGCTTAAATGGACTTAAGGCGGTTTTTGGCGAAACGACACACGAACGATGTCCGAATGTAATGAAACTTGTTTTCAGTGGCTATTATGGATATTTAACCATGTGGGTAACTCCCAATCACAACTTTTAACTTTTAAAGTACCGCCTCCTTTGTAAAAAAACATACTAGTCGTAACTCTCTAACTTGTCGCAATATGTATATTCTACAACATTGACGGTGATTATTGTTGAAAATACTATACAACTTAGTCTTATTAGGGATATTCAGTAGAAACAAGGTCTCGCTCACACGAAATGAGGCACGGAAACGCTAAAACCACTAAAAACGCCTTAAATGGACTTAAGGCGGTTTTTGGCGAAACGACACTCAAACGATGTCCGAATGTAATGAAACTTGTTTTCAATGCCTATTAGGTATATTTAACCATGTGGGTAACTCCCAATAACACCTATTAACTTGTAAAGTAGCATATCATTTGTTTGGACTTCTTACGTGGCCTAAATGTCCAACCTTTGACAATATGTAATTTTATTTTGATTGGAAATCATGCACACATCAGTGTTACTAAGAATCAAAGGGATCATGTGTCATTTTGTGCGTCACGCATGGAAGAGAACCGTGCGTCACGTGTGGATTATATCCATGCGTGACGCACGGATTTTATTTTCAGAACTCATGCCAGCAGGTACGTCAGTCTCACCTACTGTAATAACTCCATTAATATTTTTACTATTTCCATAACACCTACATTAATCCATATTATCTTCCTTTCTTTCCATATTTCAAATGTCAAAACCCTTTTAACACCATTGTTGAACATTTTTGAGAGCAAAACACCATTTTTAACTATCTTCCTTTCTTTCTATATGGAGAATGAAGAGGAATGCACCAATGAAAGAGGTGGAGAAGCTCCATTTTCAAGTTACAACCTTAATAAGGTAACATTTCTTGTTCATAATAATATTTTTTAAGTTGTTGACTTGTTTTAGGGTTTGTATTAGTTAGGTTTAATGGATTTTACATGTTCAAGGTATTAGTTGTATGACTAAACATGTTGATTTGTGAATTTATGTTGATTTATGATATTTGAAATGTATTATAATATTACTTTTTAAGGTTTTGACTTGTTTTAGGGGTTTGTATTAGTTAGGTTTAATGGATTTTACATGTTCAAGGTATTAGTTGTATGACTAAACATGTTGATTTGTGAATTTATGTTGATTTATGATATTTGAAATGTATTATAATATTACTTTTTAAGGTTTTGACTTGTTTTAGGGGTTTGACTTGGTTAGGTTTTATGGATTTTATTGACTTTAGTGATTCTGATGTTTGAAATGTATTATAATGTATGCATTGTTGGTTAAGGGGTTTGAAATGTATGACTTATGGCAATTCCACACGTCACGCATGGTTCAAGACCGTGCGTCACGCATGGAATGGATCCACACGTGACGTGTGGATGTTCCATACAGAAGCTTAACTGGTTTGTTATCTGTGTGTTTGTGCATAGATGAACTTTTCTGTTTTTACTGGATTAGACAAGATTACTCTTAATGACTGCCCACCTCCGTCATACCTCGACTACATACCTTCGTTTGATTTG
Organism: Oxyria digyna; assembly: GCA_029168935.1. Classification (NCBI taxonomy): domain Eukaryota; kingdom Viridiplantae; phylum Streptophyta; class Magnoliopsida; order Caryophyllales; family Polygonaceae; genus Oxyria; species Oxyria digyna. The sequence goes on along the minus strand of JAPVLV010000001.1, from coordinate 56,460,089 downwards.
GGCATTGATTTTACAACATGGGAGCAACCGCAATCACAGTTTGGTGATATCAACACTGGATCTTTTGGAACCGGTTACGGTTTGTCGCAATGGCCTTCGCATTTGATGAGGCCACTTTCATAAACAAGTAGCTTAAATGTGTTTCGTCCTTTGTGTACTGCACCACAATTTGATATTGAAGTTCAAGAAGAACAATATGTCTCTGTTGATTACTCAGAGTTGTTTGCAAATGACTTGGTATTCGCCTCTAGACAACAGGGAGTGAGTTGGGCCGTTAACATTGCACAAGCCAACAACTTTTGCATAGTCAATGGAAGGAGTAGAGCACCTATCGAAACAAAATCTGGAAAACTTCAGCTTATCTGTGATAGAGGACGAGTGAATTACTCAAAAGCTAAGGGAGTGAGGAAAAACATAAAGACGAAAAAATGTAGATGTTGGTTCGAATTAAAGCTTCGAGAGGAGCATAGAGGGGCTTGGAAACTTACTGTAATGTTAGGTACCCACAACCATCCTATTGGTAGTAGCTTGTTTGGGAATGCGTTTGCAGGCAGATTGACGCCTGGTGAAGTGTGTACAGTAGTTGAAATGACTAGGGCTCATTGTAAACCAAATGAGATTTACACTATGCTCAACAAGTCTCCCAAGAACCTTACAAAAAAAAAAACAAGTTTACAATTTGATGGCCAAGACGAGGATCGAAAACAAGGAAGGAAGAACTGTTATCCAAGAGTTTTTCTACAAATGCAAACAAAGCGACTATTTCATGGAGTATAGGACAAGCAAAGATGATGCATCTATGATTGGTGATATGTTCTTTGCGTCCCCTGAATCAATGAAGCTCTTGAAATCATTTCCCTATGTACTTATAATGGACTCCACATATGCCACAATCAAGTAAGTTTTGTGTGATTATTGACCATTACATATGATTTTCCATAACATTGCAATAATATTATTTCAAATTATTTCTTTACAGGTACAAAATGCCATTTTTCGAGATTGTTGGAATCACGTCTACATGGAGGAACTTTGTAGTTTGTGGGGCATTTCTTGAGGGCAAGACTAAAGAGCATTATTTGTGGGCAATGCAACAACTTCAAGAGATGTATAGAAGAATTGGAGCAACGCCGACTTGCATTGTCACCGACCGTGAACAAGCTTTAATGAGTGCAACGGATCTTCTTTTTCCAAATGCAAAGTTTCTTCTATGTAAACGACATATAAGGAAAAACATAGAGGCCAAAGCTTCCCTCGAAATGAGATCGAAACTAAAGGGAAAAAACTTATCCAACGACTACTACAACTTGTTCGAGGAAACCACCGTAGAAGGATATGAAAAAAAGTTGGATACTATAGAGAGAGATTGGAACGCGCATATTCCCGTACTGCAATATGTTAGAGACAGTTGGCTTGGTCCTTTCAAAGAAAGATGTGTGTCGACATGGACGGATGACGTGTTTACTCTTGGAAGCAACACGACAAACAGGTAATTTATCTGTAATTGCACTTACACAACTATATTCAGTTTTCTTTGAATTTAAACAGTTTCTGTAAACTGCATATTTATACATCACGCGTGGATTACATCCGTGCGTGATGCACTGATTTATTCCCTGCGTGACGCACGGATTTGTTCCATGCGTCACGCATGGATGTGCAGTTTACAGAAACTGCAGAAGCACATTCCTGTTTGAACACCTTAATAAAAATGCAGAGTGGAAGGAGCGCATTCCTGTTTGAAGTCATATTTGAGTGGTGGACAAGGTAGGCTCGACACAGTGTTTGACGAATACAGTGACATGGCACGAAACCAGCTGAAAGAGATATTGGGTTCATTTAACGAGAGTCTAACAAAGATGTATAGACTTGTTCACCAAACATCTTTGTTTGTACATTTGAAGTGCAAAGTTTCGTACAAGGCAATGGAGCTCTTGATTAAAAAATACGACAAAGGTGTACAAGGCATGTACAATCCACAATATTGCGATTGTGCAACAAAGGTCAGAGACGGGATGCTGTGTGTCCATGACCTTGCGACTTGTGTGAAGAAACAAATGCCAATTCAGCCCGTGTCTTTGCATCCTTTTTGGAGTACGTTGTCTTTGGAAGAAGTGGATACACAGTGTCATCTTGAAACTAAGAAAAACGTGGCAAGACGTTTATTTGATGAATTTTATGAAGAAACATGGAACACCTTGTCACCACATGATCAAGAGAAGTGTATTGAATCTGTCAGAAAGATAGCTAAAGTGGATACACCTCTCAAAGAGCCGCCTATTTCGAAACACACCGGTGGTCGTCCCCAAGGAGCTCCTAACAAAGTGCCTAGATCTACACAAAGAAAGAAGTCAGCATGGGAATACACCGACCAAGAGATGAGGTCTAGAGCTTTGGAAGAAACACCTCCCAAGAAGCAAAGGGTTCCTAAACCCTTTGGTGCACCTCCCGCTCCACAAAAAATGTATGCGCCTTCTAAGTACATTAGAAAGATACCAATGTGCATGCGACCATATGTGGAGGGTTGGTTTGACATCAGAGCCGATGGAAACTGCGGGTTTAGATCTATTTCTATGGAAACAGGTGACCGATATTATCTTCACTCTAATGTACACTTTATCCAAAATATTCCGTCACTCAATCTGTTTTTGAGAGTCATGTAACAGGTGGGACCCAAGAGCATTGGAAGTTCATACGAGAAGAGATGATAAGAAAGGCTAAAGAGATTTGGCATTTACTTAAAGGCACGTGGATTGGTGGAGAAGTAAATCCAACATTGGAGTCCGCTATACATCAACTTACATGGGAAAGCGATTACTACCTAGCTCCAAGGGATAAGTGGCTTACCGTACCAGAAATGGCATGTTTGGTGGCTTCGGCATGTAATTGTGTCTTTGTGTGTCTAGGCGAGCAAATTAAACAGACATTCCTACCTCTTAGACTTCCGACTTGGTATGGTCAACCTGGAGCCAAGATGCAAGTTGTTTGCCTATTACTACTTACACAGCAAGAACATTTCATCCCGATATGTTTTTTTCAATTGCTATTTACCTAGTGCATTACATGTAAATTTAATTATGCAATTCCATAAAATCTATCTCAGATTCGCCTAAAGGATGGATGTCCACTACCACCTGTTTATAATCTTTGGGAGCGTAATTGTGAAGAATCTGTTGCGGCCTTGTATGACGAAGTGTGGCAAAGATGTGGGGCTTACACACCCCCGAAAAGAGGAGGACATCAATCGTCCAAACAAAGCATCACAATTCCAGACGATGATGAAAACGATTACTAGTTCAAGAGTTATTGTCAGTCCAGACAATGTTGTAATGTGTATTTTATTTCGAGTTTCGAATGACCTTCTAATGTTGTAAGGTTGTATCTTTTGATGCACATTTCAGTCTTTATGTGGTATTTCTAGGTTACATTTCACGTGAAACAGGTGCTTTGCACGGATTTGTTCCACACGTGACGCATGGAATTGCATTTTTCCTACAGAATGCAGAAATTCCATTTCAGCTTTACTTGTCAAAATCAACACTTCCGAATTGTTTTGTCAAAAGGAGACATATGAGTTGTCTTGTCAAAAGGAGACATATGAGTTGTCTTGTCAAAAGGAGACATATGAGTTTTCTTGTCAAAAGGAGACATATGAGTTGTCTTGTCAAAAGGAGACATCGGAATTACAACATAAAACAGATATATTACAACATAAAACAGATACGTTACAACAAAAAACCGATACATTACAAAATAAAACAGATTCATTACAGCATAAAAAAGACTCATTCTTTCTCTTCGTTAAAGATTTCCAGTTTTGCTGCCATAGTCCGGTTTTCCTCCAACAATTTCGTCATGACACGGAGATGATGAGGGTCATATTCAGGATCAAGAAACACCCACCTGATAGGATTATTACATTCGCATGTAATAAACCTCCGGCCATACTGGTCTGGTCTCAACTTGTCATTAGCGCTGAAAACCGTGATAGACTTCCTACACCTCTTATTTGGACACTGAATGGTGCTGCCTTCTCGTGGTATTGAAGATGATGATGAGGATGATGCCATATTGGTTTCCAATCTGTAATACAATGTAAGAAAACAAGTGAGAAAGTAAGGAATAAGATGTGGAATATGGAGCTTCAATGAAGAACTTCAAAAATCAACTTACAGGCTGATGGAGTGAAAAGGAGAGATTAATGAGTGAAAATGGTATGTTGAGGGAGTGAATTTATAGGCGATTTCAAACTAGGTTTACAATTCCATGCGTCACGCATGGAAGCAAACCGTGCGTGACGCATGGAACGCCTCCGTGCGTGACGCATGGTTTTGCATTTGACCAACAGAATGCAGATTTATGTCTTGTGCACCCTAAACAAATAATCCAACAAATTCAACAACGCTAACCAGAAATGAAAAGTTCAACAACGTCATAACAAACAATCCTTACGAAAAACGGACAATCCTGAAAATCTGAAAACAAACAGTTCATAAAAAACAATCGAACCCAATCCAACAAGATCACCACCGATGTTGTTGATACATAGTTGTCCACGGCTCAATATCTTGAAGGACCTCGGTTATGGCTCCATGCATTGCAGAAACATCATACGGATCAGGCAAGGTTGCATATGGTGACAAGTGATCATAGACCCTGTCAAAAATCTACAAATAAAATTAAATATTGAAATCAGTTATTTGCATAATGTTTACCTTAAATCAAACTTAAAGAAAAATCAAGATCTCAAGTTACATGAGATAAATGTAATACCTGTTGTGCTTCCAAGCTAGCGTGTCTGTCGGGTATCAAAAATCGATGAGTGCGGGGGATGTACCACAGAAGATACTCCGGAGCTTCTTCAAAACCCGTCTCCGCAGGTGGTCCCATCTGCTCAAGGGTCGCCCTGTGGATATCCATCCCCTCCCAACTCCACGCCATTCTATCATAATTCACCACATATGACCTAGGGCTGATGAGCCTATGGGCTCTAAGGGGTGAAATTGGAGGCCTGGGAATCATCTGCACCCTACCAAACTGCCTAGGCGACCTATCGGGATGGTGGGGCTCGGTTATGTCCATGCAGCTCAGCACCCCGAAAAAAAGAGCAGGAGCATAGGCAGGATCATTGAAGTCGATTTCACCATACGGGTTCCAATTAACCTAAAAACGATATCAACGTCTTGCATTACTCAAACAATAATTTTACACCTTAAGGTCCAAAACAGAGGTAAAAAAAACTGAGGCTTTAAAATGTAAACAAAATGCAACACAAATACCTGATCCGCCCTCATTGCATCTAGTTCAGCTCTGTAGTTTCGTGCTTCAGGGTCGTAGTTCGGCAACGCTTCCTCTGGTAGAAACCGAAACGCATAAGGATGATCAACTGACCAACCAGGATTACGCCGAACACCAGCTGCTAAGGATGAGAAGTATGTGTATATCCAACCCTACCATTTAAAAAATATAGTTAGCATTAAAACCATAGAAATAAGTTATGATTGCTAAAAAATGTAGTTCCTAAATAATTAAAAACTTACTTGAAGGAGAGTGAAACAAAATGAGATCAAACCACAATTTTGGCGTGTAGCGATGCCCATTTGGCGATAGAAATATGCTAGCGCCGCAGATCCCCAAGACATACTTCTTGCCTCTTCAACACTCCCTAGAAATGCACCAAATCTCATCGGGAGCTTATGTTGTGACTTGTCAGTGAAGATTGTGGAAGCCAACAAGTGGAATATATATCCCATTCCATGAACTACGGGATCATTAAGGCCCTCAATGTGCGCCTTAAACTCTTTCGCTCTAATCCAATAACTATCGAGCTGTTCATTTTGAAGATGAAAATTTTGTCGTCCTTTTTCACCAAAATAGTTCTTGTTGGTAGTTCTCCCGACTGAAGCGGTGGGGTCGGTCACCATAGGTTTCCCCTGAATAGGAATCAACATCAGCTTCTTGATGTCGAGCAACGTCACTGTCATCTCACCAAATGGCATGTGGAAGCTGTTTGTTTCAGGATGCCGCCTTTCTATAAAGGCACAGATGAGCGGATAATCAATCACATCGTACACCAATACCCTGAGATGAGTTAGCTCCGTTGCAACTGCGTGATTACCCCATGGCAAGTCAGAATTAAGTTCCCAATCTTTCAGCTGTGATTGTCTAGTCTGGTAAGGGAGTACGCCTTTATCCTGTAAATTGATTACGTAACACAAATAATTTCAATAACGCATAAATTTTTTCCACAAACTGCAGAAACTGGTTTCTTTGCATTCTTTACAACACACCTTAACCAAATTTTCAACAAAACTACAAATAGTTCAACAAATAATCCATCAATTTAATGAAATCAATTCATACATTAACAAATTTAATATCACAACACATTTACAATTCATAAATAAAAATAAACATACTTTATCTTTCATATAATCAAATAATGAACTGAACGTAATTTTTTCATTTTTTTCAACCATTTTCCTAACATTAAATTAGTTATGATAAGTATTGAATCTATAAACGAAATTCTAATTACATACCTTTCCTTTTTGCACAAAAAAGGCTGTATGAGCTTCAAAGCTTATGAGTAGCTCCGGAATTTGTGGACCTCCAGGAGTACCCCCCTGTAACTGAGGGACGTATATGTTTCTGACCGGAGGTTGTCGTCGTCGTCGTCTTCTGGGTTGTTCCTCTCGCTCCTCTTGCTCTTCCGCTTCTTCATGTTCTTCATGAACATTCTCATATGTCCGATCCTCTTCTTGACCCTGTTCCTCATGCTCATGCTCTTGCTCATAATCAGAATCAGAATCAGCATTTGCACCCCCAGCTGATGGCCCTGCACTGCTACAAGCAACCAGTGCGTACTGGTCATCACCCGTCTGAGGGTTCTGAAAGTTATGAGAACCAATAGCTTGTCTCATCATCTCCACAAATGATGGCTCTTGTTGTGGATAACCCGGATAGCCTGGAAACTGTGTTTGTTGTGGAAACAGTGTTTGATGTGTGATCAGAATGGGGGTGCCAGGAAAGTAATGAGGGGAACCCTGGGGATCGAAACTTGCAGCAGACAAAGCTAGCTGCTGATGTTGCTGTTGTTGTTGATGCTGTTGTTGTTTCTCTTGTATATGTTGTTGTTGCATCTCACCAGAAAACTCTAAACGACGAGGAGGCGATTCTTGTCTATTGTTCTTCTTCCTTGGTTTTGGAACTATGGGATCTTTTTTCTTCAGTTCTCTGTTTCTTTGACGAGTATCGCGTCCAGGTCGACGACCACCATCCATATCTGCATCATAAAATGTGCAATTCCCCAAAATTAATCAGTTTACTGAATTTAATCAGCATATCATCAAAAACTCAATCAGTATATCATCAAATGCAATCTGTAACTGCAGAACACAATTTCTGGAATGTGCAATTCCATGCGTCACGCATGGCTTCCTCCATGCGTGACGCATGGAATTGCACATTCCAGAAATTGCTCGTCAACAGATTTTCCATGTTTCAAACCCTAATCTCAACAGTTTTTCCAAAATTCTAACAGTTTTTCAATAATTTCATTAAAACCATACCAAATTTCAACAACCTAATTCACAAAACCCTAATTCAATATCAAAACCCTAATAAACTATATACACATCAAAATATGAAATTGGTCAATAAATTATCAACAAAGTACACAATCCATTCATATATTACAAGTTTAATCATTTCTAAACAACTAATTAACATACACATTGGATTTTGAAGTAAATATCATCAAAACAACATGAAAACCTCATATATACATCAATACCATACCATAACAATGAAATCTTAATGTTTACATACCTTATATGCAAAAAAGATGATGAGAATGATGGATTTTAGGTAAAATGGTGCGTTATGGACTGCAGCCGCCGAAGTGAAGTTGGAGATGGTGACAAAATGGTAGGGTTTGATGTTTTTGGGCTTTTATAGGTAAAAAATCCATGCGTGACGCATGGATGGTGTCCATGCGTCACGCATGGTTTTGTTCTGTGCGTGGCGTGTGGATTAAAACCATGCGTCACGCACGGATTTAATCCATGCGTGACGCACGGCGCCTGGGCGGTAAATAGCAAAAAGGGTGGACGTTAAATAGTAAGGGCCTTTTTTTATTTAGCACATCCGGAGATTCGTCACGAAGGTAAACAAAAAATTCATGACGAAGGTAAACAAGAGATTCGTCACGAAGGTAAATAAGAGATTCGTCACGAAGGTAAATAAGAGATTCATCACGAAGGTAAATTTTTTTTTTTTTCAGATTCTTGTAGAGAATTTCAATACGAGTCCGTGCATATAAAATACGTCCAAAACGAACATCGTTTGCCCTTCCAAAAGCCTCCAAAACAAAATAGTCGCATGCGTTAAGTTCGTAAAACAAAAACTTATATAAATTTATTAATTGTATAATATAATTATTTATTATAGTTAAAAATCATGTAATTAAAATTATATACTATAATTATATATTATAATTTAATATCACTAATTTATTACATACAAAGTATAATTATGCATTATGTTTAAATATTACGAACTTAACGGAAACGACAGTTTTGTTTTTAGGGCTTTTGGAAGGGTAAACGATGTCCGTTTTGAACGTATTTTATATGTACGGACTCGTATTGAAATTCTCTACAAGAATCTGAAAAAAAAAAATTTACCTTCGTGACGAATCTCTTGTTTACCTTCGTCACGGAACTCCCGTTTACCTTCGTGACGAATCTATTATGTAATACCTTCGTGACGAAGATCAGCTGTAATACCTTCGTGACGAATCTCCGGGTGTGCTAAATAAAGAAAATGAGTGTGCCAAATAAAGGCTTTTTTTATATATCCACCAGGATTTTGAAAAACAAACATCTTATTTTATACTCTGATAACTCCAGATCGGTTGTACTTTATAGATACTACTAGCACTTGCAGAATACCAAAAAATTGAAGCTAATAATAGAAAAAAAGAAATCTGCAGCAGCCAGCATCATCTTCAAACCAGCTTGGTAATTCCGGTAACCAAAAATCAGCCTGAGCTAGAAGCCTAAAGAGTCCTGAGTCCCATATGCCAGCTCGCACGTTGGCCCAACATCATAGGAGAACATATTACACCAACATCTCATCCAAGAAATACTTGCACTGTTGTATCTATACAAGAATTGCAAAATGTAATGCAAATATGTCAATTATTATCACATAAGGTGAAGCAATTAGATCAATGAATAGTCATCAGATAATATGAATATATGGCTACTAAACATCTAAACAGAAAGAACGCTTTCTTACCATTTGATGATGCCATGAACTGCAGGTTAAATCTTTCTGATACCATCTCTTCAATTACAATAGCAAGATGAGTGCCTTATATTCAACCTTGTTTTTCGTCAAGTTAAGAAGAAAATTTTATGAGCATTCTTCTGTGAAACCCGGTACATACAACTCACTGACATGGCACTGTCACCTATTTCCAGCCACTTTCAGTGGAACTGGAAAAGTACTCTTATTGTTAGATAGCCCATTCATTAATCGATTGTAGGTTGAAATATCAGGTATAAATCCAGCTTCCAACATCTCATCAACCAAGCGCTCTCCATCATTCCTCCTTCCTTCTCTTTTGTAGCCATCAACTAAAATGTTGAGTGTCATGTCATCCTTATCTAAGCCTTTGGTTGAAGCCAAAAATCTTAGTCTATCAGCTTCAGCTGTTCTTCCCACACTACAAGCATCTTCAACAAGACAGTTAAAAGTCACAATATCAGGCACAATATCATCTTTTAGCATCTTGGTAACAAATGCAAGTGCATCCTCTGTATTGCCTATTTTGATTAACCCGTCAATCAAAGTAATACAAGTGATTGAGCTTGGAGCGTTTCTGTTCTGCCACATCTCGTTGACAAACTCTAGCGCTCTAGTCACTTTTCCTTTGCCACAAAGGCGCTCGATTAAGGGAAAACAATCACAACCACAATGCAAAGCGCCTTTCCTTGCAAAATCAACTAACAAATCACATGCCATCAACAGTTTACCATCTTCTCTACAAAATCCATCAACAAGAATCTCACAAGTCACATTAGTAATTTTTTTACCCATCTCAACCATGTCGTATGCCATCCTTACCGCTTCATCAAACCTCCTGTCTCTAAAAAAGCCTCTGATCAAAGTATTAAAAGTAACTTCATTTGGTTCACAGCCCATAACCCTCATCTCTCGAAAATATTCCAGAGCAGAACTGAAATCTGAATTTCTACATAAACCATTGATCATTATATTATATGTAAACGTGTCTGGCTTTACTCGATCCCTCTTCATCTTATTAAATACCTCCAAAGCCTTGTCAATTCCACCATTCTTCAAAAACCCATGAATCAGAATATTATACAAAGCAACACTAGCTTTGCCATCAATCAATTTCTTCATGGTATCAAATGCAAGCATAGCATCGTTTGACCTCCCGACCTTGAAATATGAATTGATCACAAAACGAAAAATGGATTCAGTTCTCGGGCAACCAAAGATTCCATCAGAGCAAGGACAAGGGTTAGAGGGCAGGACTTCAAGGAGGGAAGCAAGGGCATCAAAGCGATCAGAGACAGCAAGAGTGCGAGCCATCCACTCATATGTTTTGTGATTATGGCGGAAGCCATCAATCGTGCAGGCCCACTGGAATATATAGAAGTCATAGTGCGTGAATTTGGGGTGATAATGGAGCTTGCTCTTGAGAAAATGTAAGAGGGTTTCAGGACTGATTGGTAGAGAGAGATGAGATTTAATGAAGGAAAGGAGTTGGGATTCGGTAGCGGGAGAAGAGAGTGAGATAGTTGGGAGGGTCTGTGAGTGGGTTGGAATTGTCATGACAGACAGTGGTGGCTGTGATGGTGGTGCGACAGTGAACGATGGTATCGGTGGGCGGAGGGATCTGAGGTAGCCCATTTTCCTAGTAAAAACTAGTGCACTCCTATGGCCTCTCATCCCCAAAAGAAAAGGACATCCACCAAGTGATTTGTATCGCCTTGCCCTGAATTTAAAGTCACATTTTTTATTGAAATCTTTGCAAACTATAACCATAGTCTGTGTCAAAGCAAGAATGTGAAATAAGGAGGAAAAAGAATGTGAATTACAGCACATAATCCGGTTATTAAGTTAGAGCTCGGTTGGATTGGATTCTAATCCTCCTCACTTAAAGTAAGACGGCAGAGTATATGTGTATATAGTGAGAGATTTGACACTTATTGACAGCACACTGAAATCAAACAACAAGCCCAAAAATAATGCAGGTGAACAAATATCCTCCTGTTGAAGTCTTGACTTTAGATTACCAAATGTCTGAGTCAGCAAAATGAAGCTCAAGTAGTGAACAAATATTTTTTGTTTAGTATTTTTTTTGTCAAGAATCATCAAATTATGAACGAAATGACATAATTCTGCACATAGAAATAAGCTTATTGAATCATGCAGAATGACTAATGAGAGTAAGTTACCTGACACCAAGAACCTTAAAGGTGTCTCGCCTGAATGCTTGCCAAGCTCGGATGCCATATCTACCTGCAAATATAGTAACGGCTCGTGAGAAAGTGAAAGCTAGAAGCGCCTCCAAAATCTAAGAGGAAACAAACTAAGCCCGGATGAAAGCATCAAGCGAATCCAATTTTAAATCACTAATTATATAATCAGATTACCTGAACATGACGGTAGAAGGTGAGGGGATTAAGGGTTTCGATGCATAAGAAAAGGCTGGCCAAGGAGAGAGAAATTTGTATTAGATTGGTTATAGGGAGATATCAATCAGAGAGTAATCAGCCGTTTTAGCCCCAACTATTATCAACACATTATCTCAAGTTTTAACCTCAGGCTTAGAAAGCATAATCAAGCACCGCAGTAGAGGCTAGTTTGAAGGCAAGAATTTCAAACACAGACATTTAAATTTCCATTACAAAGCCTACATATATAGAAAGATTAAATTTGTACAGCATGTAATCGATCACTGGATTCACTGCTCACTATCTAACTAATTAATCATATGCATTAGCAACGGCTGCTACTGCTAGTGGTTACCACTCGACAATTCGGAGATGAAAGAAAGGAATAAGCAAAGAGCCGAAGATAGAGGTGCGACTCACCTGAGAAACGGCACCGGGCTGAGGAGCGCCGAGCTGGTCTGATTTTTGTTGAAGAGAGAAAATATTGGGAGAAGAGGATATCGATTGTACTGTATTAGGTTAAAATTTGGGTTTAAAAAAAATACCCATATTGAATTTTCTTTTTTAGGGTTGATAAAAGACAATGAACTAGTGAACAAGTCTTCGGCGGACTAAACAAGTCAACGAAATGGGTCCTTGCCAAAGACATTTATTCAATACAATATCTAGCCCTTCGAGAACCATTCTTCACTCCTCATCCCACGCCCTAACTTCTTCCATAGATTTTTCTCAGATCTAATCTTACTCAACTCGCTAATCAAGCAACCGCGTCTCCCCTAATTCACTGTTTTACTATCACCTGGGAGGGGAGACCAGGAAGGACGACGATTTCGAGAAGTTTCTGCGTGCATGTGAAATTGGTGATTTCTTGATTTCGAAATTCATGTTATATGCAGAAGCATTACTTTGCAAATTAATGGCGGATTTGAGTTCAATCTCCGGTTTTCATGCTGCTATTTAGTGTTTGATTGACGAGGCTTTGCAAAGTGAGTCGCACTTCTGGTCCTCGTGCTAGGGTTTATCGGGAACTGGATTATGACTTGGCCTGGTTGAGCTCACATTTAGGTGGTTTCATTTACTGCTAGGGTTTTGGAGTATGGATAATCTGGTTTGGGCTCTTATAATTTGATTTATCCGTTTTCATCCCCAACTCTCCGGATCCTAATCATCTAATTATCCCTTAGTGGTGCTCTATGAGATGGAAGAAAATGCAGCTGCTTTACATACTGCTTATAATTCACTGCAAGCTCTTGGGAGGGGATTTGATGTCAACTTCGATAACAGACTGTTGTACTGCAAAGGAGCTTTGGGTTCCCAGATAGTTCAAGTTGATGAAGAAAACACCAGGGATGTCTGGTTATATGATAGTTTGGTGGTTCCAAATGTTTCTAGAGATATCAGGCACTCTCAGAACAATGCTTTCCGTGAAAGTTCCGGTGTTTGCAGTTTCGACGAGGTACTGATTCTTCTACCTTTGTCGGACTTGTAATCTGGTGGCTTTTGGTTAACAAGTCTTTTTCCTTATTTATAACTTGTAAATTTTGTAGGGATCTTTGTTGTGATAAATATAAATGAGCTCAATCCTGACATTGCGGTTAAAGTAGTGTACCATAGCATTTATACTTTGTGTACTAGTCTATTTCCTTCCCTGCTCAATTTCATCATAGAGAGAAATTGGATGCAGGGTAGTCTCTATATGTTGAATGAACGAGCTTTGATCATCCAAGAAACTTCATATTTTGAAATGAGCTGTCTGGACACTGTACTGCTGATTTACTGTCATTCTATGGGTAAAAAAAAAGTAGAGTTTTGAGAGAGTATTCAGGATACAGCTTCACCTTTACCAACAATATGGTTTATGCTACCAGGATAAGTCATTGCTGTCTCAGTTAATAATGTCAAATATTATCCTTCGTATTCTAGGTCCTTTTGACAGATTAAGTTTAGCTAGATTTCAATGACTATGCACGGTGCGAGTTTGACATGTGAAATTGTAATTGGACAGGAATTGAAGCTTCCCTGCTTATAAACAAAAATTATATACATGCATGAAATGATTGAGAAAATTATTGGTTCTGGTCTGTTAAATGAATAATGGGCTAGCTTGATGGTTTTTCCCCTTGTTGTAAGTTTTTCTCTTCTTCCAATAATTGGCTGCAGATGGTGGAGTATTACAATAGAAAGGCAAATCTATCAGGAATTGTACCACTCGGCAGTTTCAACTCTGCATTTAATTTTACTGGATCAAAGCACATTGATGCTGCTGCTACAAAATCCTTAGCCATGGATGGGTTTGTCATTCCGCTTTCCAGAGTTGTGCTTGCAACTCCCCTGTTGTTGAAAGAGAATGTCAAACGAGCTATCCCTAGTTCATGGGATCCACCAGCTTTAGCAGGGTATGTAGATATAAGACATCCTTTCACTTTTGTAAGAAAAGAAGGATAAAGCAAAAAAAATATGACCATCTTAAGGTGTCTTTGGTAACCTATATCATACATTGTGATCACATGATCACATTATAAATTAGCTGCTTCAGCCCTTTGCATTATGAGCATGTGGACCAATTACCAACCACACCCTTGTACTTTACAATCCAATTTACCTCTAACAGTTGGCTCCTGTTGCAGTTTCATCGAAAATTATGGGACACACATTATAACATCTGTTACCATTGGCGGTAAAGATGTAATTTATGTTAAACAGCACCTTTCATCACCTCTATCAGCAATGGATGTGAAAAGGTATGTTGAGGAGATCGGCAATCAAAGATTCTCAGATTCAGGAAGCCATACCAGCTCTGGTCCAATTAAGGTAATGGACAAAGCTAGCCTCATGAGCACTACATGTGTATCTTTAATATATTTCCTACATATCACTAGGCTTATGTATTTGTTTCATGGTTTACAGGGTGTTGATCCTGGATTGTTCAACAGTCAAGGAGTATATCCACATCCAACTAGTTCCCCATACCTCAATGGAAAGGAGGCAAGTGTAGTGTATCCAGCCTGTAATTCTATCTTCTCAAGTTTGCAAACCAGCAAATAATTTCTTTAGTTATTCCTTAAAAAAGAACTTTTTATTCTTCTGATGCAGGACGTAACTGTCATTTTTAGACGGAGGGGTGGGGATGATCTGGAGCAAAGTCACACCCAATGGGAGAAAACCGTGAAATCTTCTCCCGACGTTATTGAGATGACCTTTGTCCCCATCACCGCTCTCATTGATGATCTTCCAGGAAAAGATTATCTCCTCCGTGCAATCAACCTTTATCTTGAATGTGAGATGCTGCATTTTATGTTTTCCTCTGAATAATTGATTGTGGGTATCGAAAATTTAAAACATCTTTGTCACTCATACAGACAAACCTCACATGGAGGAGCTTAGATATTTTCTCGAGTTTCAAACACCTCGTGTGTGGGCCCCCATACAGGATAGGCTAATCGGTCAACAAAGAAAGGAGCCTGTTTGCCCGTCTCTGCAGTTCAGCATTATGGGACAAAAGCTCTATATAAGCCCAGAACAGGTACATCATGCCTTATATTTTCACTAACTCAATAAATCAACTGCTTTTAAAATTGCCAATATCGATGTAATTAACTGAATGCTAACTGCTAAGCAGGTTTCAGTTGGGCGTAAGCCAGTAACAGGCCTAAGGCTATGTTTAGAAGGAGCCAAGCAGAATCGACTGAGCATTCACGTTCAACACTTCTCAATCTTGCCAAAAATATTCCGTCCTTATTGGGATTCACATTTACCAATCGGTGCTCCAAAATGGATGGGACCTGAAGAGCAAGATAGCAGATGGTTTGAGCCTGTAAAATGGAGAAATTTCTCTCATGTAAGCACAGCTCCCATTGAAAGCCTTGATGGCTTCACTGCAGATCTTTCTGGTGTTTTCATTGTTACTGGAGCTCAACTTGGAGTTTGGTATTTTGGGTCAAGAAGTGTCTTGTACATGAAGCTTTTGTTTTCTAAGCTACCTGGGTGTACAGTCAGAAGGTCGTTGTGGGATCATACACCGTGTGAAAAATCAAAAATTGATGAAGCTGGAAGCTCGAGTTCAGTTGCTAAAGATTCTGGTACGAGCAATAAGCTTGTGAAGTTTGTCGACATGACTGAAATGAAGAAAGGGCCTGAAAATCCGCCGGGTCATTGGCTGGTTACTGGTGGTAAGCTTGGTGTGGAGAAGGGTAAAATCGTCTTGAGAGTAAAATACTCTTTGCTTAACTACTGAGGTGTTGGTGGATGTAGCTTTTGCAGTTTTGCTAGTAGGTTGTAAGCTTATTTTACTGTAAAACTTGTAGATAATATCACATTTGAATTTGTACAAGAAGACATTGTAGTTTCATTGTGGATGCCATTCGTAAAAAAATGCTATTTGGTTTGAGTTGTCTCAATACAACTTTGATTAAAGCTTTAACTAAATCTCGAATAAAGATTTTAATTTGTTTTCTTAGGGTACCTCATCAAATAACCATAACTTGGGTTTTTTTTTTGTCTTTCATTTGTCCCTCGAGATTCCGGGCTCGGAGTGCCAAATTACAGACGTCCAACTCTCAAATCATTCGTTGTGCAAGAGTCGAAGCAAGGCGAAACTAGGGTTGGTTATTCGGTTAAGACCGAACCGACCCGACCCGAAAACCGATTTCGGAAATTTTGTGAACCGAATAGCTTTTTCAATATGTACAAAAAATTGTATACCCTATAAGAATTCCAACTAGGTCCGCTTTTAGGATTGTAAGATTACGACAATTTCTTCGCTAAGAATAAGCTCTCATCACAGAGTCCCATAAAAATTCCGACTTCATCTGGACAGAGTAAGAGCCGGAATATGACCCCGACGATAACAAGGAGGAAGAATCCGTTGAACATCGAAATACAAATGAGACTTAATGAAACGACATCAACGAAGGTAAGAAGAGTTCCCTAATTCAATCACTTAGGAGAAGAAAATCGGGGCGAGCAGAGGATGATATTGAGATTATTACTAAAAAAAACTCGATTGAATCAAACTACATCAAGTGAACGAATGGGAAATAGTTCATAGAAGTGTTGGGTCGGGTACGTTTGCGGGTTAGCCCTAACCCGAAACCGCAAAACCAGAATTGAACCCAAACCCGCAATTCAGAAAATAATCAACCTGAAGACCGAACCGAATGATTTAGTTTGTGTTTGGGTCGGGTTTGTGGGTCGATTGGGGTCGGGTTTGCGGGTTATCCCACCTTATGCTCATGCCTAACCCTTGTACTTATGCCAATCACATCAGGATAAAGAAAGGTGCAAACCGAAGGTACCGCACTAACGTTCACTTTTTTGCACAACCGCGTGGTTTTAGTTTCGAATTAAAATGTCAAAAAGTCGAGAGCACCTTTTATGAACAGTTTATAGTAAAGCTATAGGTCAAAGCGCACGAGCAATACACTTTTTCGCACGACTCTGCATTTTTAATTACCCTATTATAATCATTTTCTTAGAGCACTACACGAGCTGTGCGTTTTATTGCACGACCGTGCAGTTTCATGATTCTCAGGAGAACACTTTTTCGCGGTCGTAGTTCTCTTCCAAGAGGCTTTTTCGTGCCCGCGATTTCTCTCTGCATACTTGGGTCATTTTTCCGCTCACTTAGAGGTAGATTTTCAAGGTGGTGAGTAGAATTCACCCAGTCGACTAACTGCAACCCTATGCTTAGGCTAATTGCTTGTTCATGCCCCTTTAGCATGAGAATCTCACGTGGGTGAGTAGAGCGACCACTCAGTCGACTAGTTGTAGCTGAACACTTAGGCTAGTTGAGTAGCAACTCCGCTAGCTCACTTTCCATTTCAACCATGCCCCGTGTACTAAAAAAGGTCCTTGTGTAAGACATTATAGGAGAGCAATAACTCATTGTCTAACTAAATCCTGTTTTGGAAAAATTCATATTCATGCGTATAACAATTCACACATATCATGGCAAGAAAACTGAATAATGCATTGAAATTGATAGTCAAAATGTTTCAACTAATCCAATCAAAACAAGAATGAAAATTGTTCCTAAAAGAAAAGATAATTGGGCAGGATGAGAACCCCAAGAGCCTCGTTAAAATCACTATGCAGGAAAACCTCATGAGAAAAAACTACACAAAGAGGAAAAAGAGTGCCCCCACGATCCACTAACCAATCAAGTGGCGAGCTTCCTCGGGTTGAGTCATCTTGAAATCTCGGGTCTTGCTTGCTTCAATATGGTCTGACTCAATTCCAAGAAAACGTCGAGCTATTTCTTAATCCTCCTTGACTCGCACCAACCCTCCTCATGTGGGAACACCACCATATGATGCAAAGTGGATTGTACATCACCCATATTGTGCAACCAAGGACATCCCAAAAAAGCATTGTAAGTTGATGGAACATTGACGACCAACAACTCCACGTTGGCTTGCACAACATCTCAAGAGGTTAAATGGAGAATGATCCCAAGCCGAACAATTGTGTTGAGATGGGATGAGATCCTTCATCTTCTCGCCCAATTTCTTGAACATTTCGAAGAACATGAGATCAACCGAGCTTCCAAAGTCGACAAGCATGCGTCGAACTTCAAATGATATCATTTCAACCGTCAAGACCAAGGGATTGTTATGGGGTTGTTGCACCTCCTTCAAATCATCATTGGTAAAGGTAAGTTGTTGCATGCACTCCAATTTTTCTTTGTAGCAGGCACCACTTCAGCTTTATTAACTTGAAGGGCGTGAAAACGTCTCCTATTATTGTTCTTGGAAGTGAGGGTGTGCTTTGTTGAGGACTCAATGATATGAATCATTGCCTTATGAACGTTGCCATTCCCATTTCGAGCTTTAGGATCCGCTATTTCAGTCTGGACAACTCTCATCGTTGTTGTCGAGTCCACGAATTCCTTGAGAAATCCTTGTGATGCCCACCTTTCAAGTACTGCTTTGAAGACTGTTGGAACTCGGATTTGTTGGAACCCCATTCCAACGGAAGAGTAACCGGCAACACTCCAGATTCTCGAGTCTTTATCTTTCTTTTTTCTCTCGAGTTCTTTAGACTCTCTTGCTATCAGTCTCGCAAGCCTCCAAGGCACTCTTGTTTCCAAAGGAAATGCTTCCAAGTTCCTGCGAAAAGCCAAACCCGGAGTTGGGACTCCCCGGGAAGGGCACTCCGACGCTCAAGTCAGTAATCATATAAACGATATATTAGGTGAATGAGCAAGTATAAAGAGTCGTGAGTCATAAAAATCATACTCTAAATACCTTGTTCCATATTACCCTCGCGAGCAACAATATACTCGTAACATGAATATACTCCATATTATACTTGTATCTCGCGAGCAACTATATACTCAATGATATGCTTTACCATCACTAGACCTTACGTGGCATAGTAGAATCAATAACTTAGCTTTTAATATACCAAGAACAACCCAATGAACATGCAACTTACACCCTCGCGAGCAAGACCATACTTCAAGCGGATAGTCGGGACTTCGAGAGCAAGGCCATGGCTCATGAGCTGAGCTTCGCGAGTTGGACCATGACTGATATTATTCATGAGTGAGGCTTTAGACGGCCGGAAGTCGTCAATGGACACGAAGCATGAGCTAAGATCGGGAGCCCGCTAGGAAGACCGAGATGAGCTCACGATCTGGGATCTAGGCTCGATTACGTGAAGGACGAGCTTGGAGATGGTGCGACGGGCATGCCTCGTGAGTGACTACTTACGTCGGGTCAAGATTCATAGAAAGTGAGAGATCGGTAGGCTCGTTTCAGCCCGAGGTTGAGGACGACCGAGATCGGGTTTGGAAATGGTGCTTGAGGGACGATGTGCACCCACCGGATGTCCACCGAACGCCGTCGGAGGCGGGAGAGGGATGGTCGAGCTCGGGCGAGTGACTGAAAACTCCGTCGGAAGTCGACAATGGTGAACTCAAGGATCGGACCAAGCTCGTGAGCTGGAGTGTTGCTCGATCGAAGCTCGAATTGTGCTTCAATCAGTGGTGAACTCAAGGATCATGCTCAACGACTGACCAGTGGTAAGAGGTGACTCTAGGTTGAAGATGAAGTGGCCAACTCTCCCCATGCCTCTTCTTCCCGATCTCTGCCCCCTTTTGCCTCTTTTTCTATGTGCCCCTTTCTTCGAACACTGCTCACTCATATATATACTACTTCTCTTGTAGACCTATGGTCCAAGAGAAGGCTATTTGGGCTTTTTCTTAATGGGCTTTAGGCCTCTTTTTACCCGGGTCCAACACAGCTCCCCAAGCTCTTCGTTGAGAAAACGAAGGCTTGGTTTATTGGACCTTTAGTAAATCTTACACTCGTTTAGTGACCTTGGGAATATGTGTTATTAGTCCCTTACGAGACCTTTTCATACATGCTCCCAGCTTGGGTAAAGTCGTAAAATAACTTCTGTTCACGCGTCCGAGACATGGAGCCTCGGGAACAAACTTAGAGTTTTTGGATGAACTTAAATAATGTGTGCATAAATCTAGAGAATTAATCCTCTAGAAACGGTGATTTTGAGGATAAATCGCGTCCAACCTCCCCATGATTCTCCTCTTTCACACGTAGTAGCCTTTTTAATCTAAGACGAGACTTGAGAAGAAAACACTCTAGGCTCGCTAGTTGTCAACCTCGCGAGCATTCTTGCGAATGAGCAAAACCAAGGGAAGCTCCTGGCCTAATGTGAATGAACAAAGGCTAAAGGGAGCTCCCGAGCTTAAGGGAAAAGACACCCTAGGCTTGCTAGGTTTTAGCCTTGCGAGCGATCTTGCGAATGAGCATGTTGTTGTTTACGTAATGTAAGTAAAATATAGAGTGTGTTGGGCCCCCGAGTATTATGAAGTTTTTTGGGCTCGCGTAGGCCATATATATTATGGAGTTAGGGTTTGCCGTATTTTTGATTATATTATTGTTATGAGCACGCGAGTATGTGTAATATAGAGTATGTTGATGCTCACGTGAAGTGTATGTGTAATATGGGGCATGCTGATGCATACGTAGAGTATGTGTGCATTATGGAAATGTTGGGCTCGCGAGGCATTATGCATATAATAAAGTATATATTGGTGCTCGCGTGGGTTATGTATATTACTGAGTGGAATTTGCTCGTGGGATTAGCTATGTAATAGTCTTGAGTGGATGGTCAACATCCTTGTCATCTCACATTTTATCCATTAGTGCACTATATGTTGCCAAATCTTGTTTACTATCTTCTTTCTTGGGGATCGGCACTAGAGAAGAATTACTCGAGAACGCGAGTGCATCAAAATTACGGGTACGTTGTAACTCGCGAGAGATATACGGACTAGGGTGTTAGGCATAGTTTTAATGGATCGTGAGAATATTACTATATATATAATAAGCGACTTTATGTACTAGGCTTGCTAGGTGTTTATGAACGTTTTTTATGAACGTTGTTTTAACTTAATTAAAACGTCTTTATTTTGTATAGGTGTCGAACTCTTTACTAGCCTCATTCTATCATTCGTGCAAGGTGCAAGGTTTGCAAGGTGCAGAGTGCTAGGCACGCAAGGTGTAAGGCATGCAAGATGCAAGGCATGCAAGGTGTAAGGCACGCAAGGTGAAGTCACTCAAAGTGCAAGGAACGTGAGGTAAAAGTATGATGTGTGAATCTTAAGGACCTCACGACCCGAGCGAGAATACTTGCCTCTCGAGCTCCAGCGTCACGGCTTCACGACCCAGGAGGGCTTAGAGCCCAGCCTAGTGAGGCGGAATCATGGCGGGTGATCTCGTTGGCGTAAACCCGTCCATGCTTTCGCGACCATGAAGAGTTTTTGAGCTCTACCTTGGAAGCTGAAACGCGGCATAGGAGGGTTTTTTAGCCCAACCTAGTGAGGCGGAATCATGGCGGGTGAGCTCGTTGGCGTAAACCCGTCCATGCTTTCGCGACCAAAGAGAGTTTTTGAGCTCAACCTTGGAAGCTGAAACGCGGCCTAGGAATGTTTTTCAGCCCAACCTAGTGAGGCGGAATCATGGTGGGTGAGCTCGTTGGCATAAACCCGTCCATGCTTTCGCGACCAAGGAGAGTTTTTGAGCTCAACCTTGGAAGCTGAAACGCGGCCTAGGAGGGTTTTTTAGCCCAACCTAGTGAGGCGGAATCATGGTGGGTGAGCTCGTTGGCGTAAACCCGTCCATGCTTTCGCGACCATGAAGAGTTTTTGAGCTCAACCTTGGAAGCTGAAACGCGGCCTAGGAGGGTTTTTTAGCCCAACCTAGTGAGGCAGAATCATGGCGGGTGAGCTCGTTGGCGTAAACCCATCCATGCTTTCGCGACCAAGGAGAGTTTTTTAGCTCAACCTTGGAAGCTGATACGCGACCTAGGAGGGTTTTTTAGCCCAACCTAGTGAGGTGGAATCATGGCGGGTGAGCTCGTTGGCGTTAACCCGTCCATGCTTTCGCGACCAAGGAGAGTTTTTGAGCTCAACCTTGGAAGCTGAAACGCGGCGTAGGAGGGTTTTTTAGCCCAACCTAGTGAGGTGGAATCATGGTGGGTGAGCTCGTTGGCGTAAACCCGTCCATGCTTTCGCGACGAAGGAGAGTTTTTGAGCTCAACCTTGAAAGCTGATACGCGAACTAGGAGGGTTTTTTAGCCCAACGTAGTGAGGCGGAATCATGGCGGGTGAGCTCGTTGGCGTAAACCCGTCCATGCTTTCGCGACCAAGGAGAGTTTTTTAGCTCAACCTTGGAAGCTTATACGCGACCTAGGAGGGTTTTTTAGCCCAACCTAGTGAGGCGGAATCATGGCGGGTGAGCTCGTTGGCGTAAACCCGTCCATGCTTTCGCGGCCAAGGAGAGTTTTTGAGCTCAACCTTGTAAGCTGAAACGCGGCCTAGGAGGGTTTTTTAGCCCAACCTAGTGAGGCGGAATCATGGTGGGTGAGCTCGTTGGCGTAAACCCGTCCATGATTTCGCGACGAAGGAGAGTTTTTGAGCTCAACCTTGGAAGCTGAAACGCGGCCTAGGAGGGTTTTTTAGCCCAACCCAGTGAGGCGGAATCATGGCGGGTGAGCTCGTTGGCGTAAACCGATCCATGCTTTCGCGACCAAGGAGAGTTTTTTAGCTCAACCTTGGAAGCTGATACGCGACCTAGGAGGGTTTTTTAGCCCAACCTAGTGAGGTGGAATCATGGCGGGTGAGCTCGTTGGCGTAAACCCGTCCATGCTTTCGCGACCAAGGAGAGTTTTTGAGCTTAACCTTGGAAGCTGAAACGCGGCGTAGGAGGGTTTTTTAGCCCAACCTAGTGAGGCGGAATCATGGTGGGTGAGCTCGTTGGCGTAAACTTGTCCATGCTTTCGCGGCTAAGGAGAGTTTTTTAGCTCAACCTTGAAAGCTGATACGCGGCCTAGGAGGTTT
The DNA here is from genome assembly GCA_029168935.1 of Oxyria digyna. NCBI lineage: Eukaryota > Viridiplantae > Streptophyta > Magnoliopsida > Caryophyllales > Polygonaceae > Oxyria > Oxyria digyna. Next base: position 56,437,010 of record JAPVLV010000001.1, on the reverse strand, counting down.
TTTTAGCCCAACCTAGTGAGGCGGAATCATGGCGGGTGAGCTCGTTGGCGTAAACCCGTCCATGCTTTTGCGACCAAGGAGAGTTTTTTAGCTCAACCTTGGAAGCTGCTTCGCGACCTGAGCGAGAATACTTGTCTCTCGAGCTCCAGTGTCACGACATCATGGCCTAGGTGAGTGTACATCTCACCTAGGTCATGGCATATTTCGCGTGCTCGGTGACTAGGACGATGCCGCTTATCGCGCGCTCGGTTCTATCCCGATGTCGCTTATCGCGCGCTCGGTGCTATCCCGATGCCGCTAATTGTAAGCAAATTAAATCAATAGAAGAAAGTATGAGCAAGGCAAAAAGTCACGCTAGGTGCAATGTAGGACTATCCGCAAGGCAAAGCAAAGCGTGCCCCACAAGTCAAGCAATAACATTCATGTAACACTAAAATGAATGGACTCTCCGTAAAACAAAGTACGAGTCAAGCGGGACTCACCTGGCCTTTTGCCTTTCATTTTTTGTTACTCTTGTGATTGGTCTTCCATAGAGCGAGAATAGTAAATTTCTCATCACGACGGATGTCAAGCTAGTTGTGTGAGTAATTTCCCACAGACGGCGCCAGTGTTGGAACTCGGATTTGTTGGAACCTCATTCCAACGGAAGAGTAACCGGCAACACTCCGGATTCTCGAGTTTTTATCTTTCTTTCTTCTCTCGAGTTCTTTAGACTCTCTTGCTATCAGTCTCGCAAGCCTCCAAGGCACTCTTGTTTCCAAGTTCCTGCAAAAAGCCAAACCCGGAGTTGGGACTCCCCGGAAAGGGCACTTCGACGCTCAAGTCAGTAATCATATAAACGATATATTAGGTGAATGAGCAAGTATAAAGAGTCGTGAGTCATAAAAATTATACTCTAAATACCTTGTTCCATATTACCCTCGCGAGCAACAATATACTCGTAACATCAATGTACTCCATATTATACTTGTATCTCGCGAGCAACTATATACTCAATGATATGCTTTACCATCACTAGACCTTACGTGGCATAGTAGAATCAATAACTTAGCTTTTAATATACCAAGAATAACTCAATGAACATGCAAATCTACACAATACATGCGTAAGAGCGAGAGAGTCTGACTTCTCTCTACCCCTCTGTCTCCCTTTCTTCAAGATTCACAAAATACACCGACAATCTCCTTCCCTCCCCCTTGTACATAATCCATCTTCTTCTTGTTAATTTCTCTTTTCTACTTGCTTCTACAATCAGATCTTGGATTATCTCAGCGCCATCAACAATGAAACATCACTACAATCAGATCTTGGATCATCTCAGCGCCATCTTCTTCTTGTACATAATCCCTTTCTTCAAGATTCACAAAATACACCGACAATCTCCATTCATGTACATAACCACTTCCGATGCCTGATCGTTCACGCCGGCAGGCCATCTGGTCTTGACCATGGCCCAGGTAAGATTTCCTTTCCTTTTCTCCCTAAAATTGACAACCAAGATCACAACCCTATATACTCTATTATAAACCTATTACAAACCTATTATCATATTTATCTTCCCAACTGTATGTTAGTCAAAATTGTATCAACCCAAGACCCGCATCAGGATACCCATCTCCATCCAGGTATGTCTCCTTCCTTTTCTTTTTTGTCTTGTTTTAATTACTTTATTTTGCATAACCCAGATCAGATCTTTCATCAGAGCCCTTATCAAAACCCCATTCAAAACTTTTCTAAATCCTTTTACCAAAATCTCCATTATAATGGTGCCATAAAGTTATATTGCCTTCCTGAATCCTTTTATGACAATCTGTATTATATAGATGGTTCAGATTTGTATTTGGATATCAGTTTAGAATTTATTATCAAGTATGGTATTTCTCTGTGTGTATCAGTCTTCTATAATAGTAGAATCTATGAATTCAACCATGACTTCCAACCCAATTGGTTGTTTATGCACTGCCACAAGTTTATTAATTTGTTGTACAAGTTTCTTTCTTCAAAATCCTGCAATTTTAAGTTTGATTGCTTAATTCAGTCTCATGTTTTTAAGAATCTACAATTAATTTCCAATCATGTTCACATCGCTAATTACAGTATTATTTTATTTAGTAAGTGTTGTATTAATGACTTAAATCCTTCTAGGTGCTACTTGTATAACCGACTGCATTCTCCCATACACAAGTGCACACCACGTGTCACTACATGCCAGTACACGATTAGTCTTACTTCTAGACTGATCACTTTTGCTCATATATACACTCCACCGCCTAGGATTACTACTAGTGCTCATTTTTTAAAGTTTTTTCTATTACCCACTTTCTTCAATGATTTAATATTTAGTACTCCACTATTATACAAAGTTTCATCATTACCATGTAAATCTTAAATCTGCCTGTATCATCACTAAGAATTACAGCAATGATCGTTCACCTGCTAATACTCATATATATCTAAGGTAATTACCCTACTCAATTCATCCTTTATTTTATTGCCACTACTTACTCTATCAAGAATTTTACCCTCTATGCAAACTATTATACACTCTATTATACAAATTATTATACCCCTATTTACAACAACAATATGAACTACCTCTGTTTGAATATTTATATACTGTCAATCTTTCTTAATCTTGAGTTTTTGACCCATCAGTTCATGTGTAAGGGGATGTGTACTAACACTTGCAAGACCAAAGATTTCGCAGAGGTGACCTGGATTCTGGAAAGCTCTCTTAAAAACTCTCACATCTCTCTAAACACCCTGTATCATTCCAGACGGTTCTACCATATTCGACATGATCATACGTCTCCATCCTCCTTGAAGCATCCAGCCTCCAATCCTTATGATTGGCACAACCAAATTCAAATTGTTTGGGCTCGGCATTGGGTTACAGAGGAGATGTTTCAAAAAAACAGTGACAATCTGTGGTTTAATCAAAAACAGAGAAACTCTCATCAGAGGATTACAAGGGTAGTTTATAAGATGACAGTGGTTTAGACAATCAAGGTTGTAATAGGTTCTATAATATAGTTTATAGATAGGTTTATATAAATGATTGCAGATATGTTTAAAACAGGAGCAAATAACGAAGAAACTAGAAATGATGGGAGGAGGATTTGTAACCTGAACAATAAGAATACCTGAAGGAGAAGCATAAAAACGATTGTGATCACCAAGAAGCTGCAGATTACTTAAACTGGTTTGGAATAAAATTTGATAATTTTCAACATTTAGGGGAAACTGATACAAAACCTTGCTGGGAGCCGTGTTAATATATACTTTGGTAATAAAAGAAGAAGAAACGCAAAACTTACCTGATCCATACCGGTTGTATGGATTGCCGCTTTGAAAAATCAAGGTGGATCGAAGTGAATGAACTTGAATTTCAACATGGATGGAAGCGGAAGAATACAGAATTGAGGAGAGAGAGAAACAAGAGAGAGGTGTTATTTCTATGTTTTCTATGCATGTTTACTTCTTTTTTTAAGACAAATCCTTATGTATTTACAGCGTAACAAAAATACTGTGTAAGATTGTTGCGGCCGGGTATATTTGACTTATTCAGGTAGGCTGATTAAGCGTAGGTTTACATTGCTTTTACGTCGGTGTCATTCCCCTACCCATATTAATTAATGCGAGTTTCTGTATATTCTTGAAAGGAAATATTGAGAGAAAGGGTGCAATGTGAACTTATCTTAAGATAAGAACTAAGAATCACTAAGGACCGTTGATCATTCTTATTCAACAGTCAAGATCACATATGGTGTTTTAATGAATTTTGGATACGGAGGGGTATTATGGTCATTTCCGTACTTTTCTCTTCTCTCAGCCCTTCTTCCTCGCGAGGCGATTCCCAAGAGAATCGCGCCGTCGTTCGATCTTCAATCTCGTGATCTTTTGTAGTGTTTGAGCCGGATTTGATTCATCTTTTTGGTTTCTATCAATCTAGTTCTCTATTATCATGGATTCAGGTTTTAATTTCGACTCTATTAGTCTTCCGAACCTTAGATTTCGCAAATTCGACTCCATTGTTGACTCTACTGGTATTCCGAATCCTAGATTTCGCAAATTCGACTCCATTGTTGTAGCTTAGTAATTTTTTGCTTGTTGTGTCTGTTTTCTGCCGTCGACTATTGAATCACTCATATTTCAGTTCACCGATTCTTCTCATCTTGTTTGCAGTTTTGAAATTCCTGATGTTATGTTTTTTCCCCCTCTGTGTGTTGGACAGTGTTAACGTTTTTGTTGCATTATAAGTATGATGAACCTCCATCAGTTATATCATGAACTTGCCTCGATCATTGAAAGTATGAACCTATACTCACATCTAATGAACTTGCCTCTGTCATTAAAAGAGGATGAACCTGGCTTCGTGATTTGTAGGATGAACCTGTGCATTATTCCATGAACTTGACTCCCTTAAGATAAAAACCTAAGAACTATTGGCATTGGATTCAACCTGCAGTTACCCCATTTTGAACTTGTGTCCATCATTAGATCGATGAACTTCCATCAATAGTATCATGAACTTGGCTGCTTTGTAACATGAAATTGCCTTCACAGCTCCTTGATCTTGGTCTAAACTTAGATGAACTTGTTTGTGTAATATTATGAACTTATTAGCATTGTTCCTCAAACCTGGCCCATTTCTGTCCTGCACCTTCATGATATTTTTGGATGAACTTATTGAATTTTTATGATGAACCTTCCTTCATTAATACCTTTTGTTCTAACTTGTTTTTCAACTATTTCTTGATCAACAATTTTCCAGATCCTATAAGCGTTTCTGGTGGTGGTGGTAGTAGTAGTGTTTCAGGTAACCAGAGAAGTCGTGGAACTTATTCTTCTAATTCAGACTCTACAAATTTGTCCCAAGGTGGCACTGTGTACTATATTCCTTCGTGTGATGAAGCTTTGAAACTTGTTATTGGGATGCAATTTAGGACTCTGGATGAAGCTGCTACATTTTATGAAACGTATGCTCTTGCATGTGGTTTTGGTTCCCGTAAAGGCGGTGGGAAAAAAAGGATGGCGTTCCTACATATAAGTACTTTTATTGCAGCAAGCAAGGTTATAAAACGGGCCAAAATAACACTAGATTCATGTGTAGGCGGCCTTCTTCTAGAGTGAGTTGTAAGGCCAAAATCTCCCTTTCTTTCATTGGCAGTTTGGGTTACAAACTTGTAGCTTTTGAACCTCAGCATATTCCTGAACTTGTTACTGGTAATGTCAAGCAATTTCTTAGGGCCAAACGAAAGTTGGATTTTGGGCATAAGAAGTCTTGTTATTTATTTACTTTGAACATGCTCGTTTTGTTAGATGAACTTTTATTTTATTTTCTTTGAACCTGCTCGTTTTGTTGGATGAACTTGTTTTTTATTTTCTTTGAACCTGCTCGTTTTGTGTGGATGAACTTGTTTTTAATTTCTTTGAACCTGCTTTCTATGAACCTAACTCAAAACCTTTAAATTTATAGGTACAATCTTTGTTTCATCCCTTTCACCGGCTTGGATCATCATAAATTTAGTGTCACTTTGGCTGCTGGATTGATCTTCCAAGAGGATGCTGGATCTTATGTTTGGTTGTTGGAACAATTTAAAGAAGCTATGGTGTTTGAGCCTAAAGTAATTGTCACTGACCAAGATCAATCAATGAAAATTGTTGTTGCTCAAGTGTTCCCTAATTCTCGCCATAGACTTTGTATGTGGCATATTATGAAGAAAGTTCCGGCAAAGACGAAATATGACACAACTACGGGTGCAGAATTTCGATCTCGGCTTGATAATATTGTTTGGTCACACACCAGCTTGAACCTGCTGAATTTGAGGCTAAGTGGATTGCTTTGTTGGATGCATTTCCTTTGGTTAAGCGGTGATGGTTTGATGAAATGTATGCAATTCGCGAATTCTGGATTCCAGCGTACTTCAGAGATGTTATGTTTGGTGGCTTGGTCAAGACAACTTCTATCTCAAAATCAACAAATAGTTTTTTTTGGTTATTTCACTAATAGGTACTACCGTTTAGTTAAGCTTGTCATGTAATTTGACATTGCTATGGATAGTCAGAGACATAACCAGTCCAAGCTTAATTATGACTCAGCTACACTATATCCATAGTTGAAGACACAGTTCCCGTTTGAAAAACATGCATCTGAGGTGTACACGTTGTCGACTTTTAAAGTTGTTAAAGATCAGATGTTTGAGGCCTTTTATCTTGCTCCATGGCTAGTATGCCTGGTGATAATACACAAGACCCTGTTCACACATATTCGGTGATGGATTGTTATTCTAACCTTTTCTCAGTTCAACATCGTGTAGATGAAGGTGACTTCTTATGCAGTTGCCGTATATTTCAACGTGTGGGTCTCCCTTGCTGCCACTTCTTCTATGTTTTCATAAAGCTTCGATTTGATAGGATTCCAGAAAAATATATTCTCACTCGTTGGACAAAGGATGCCACCATCTCCCCTGTGTTTACACTTGACAATACGCTTGTAAATCAGTGCAACGCTCTAGAAGAGCGTGAGTCAATCCTGAATGAGTTGATATCTGACTTCTACAGCTGCGTCGGATTGCTCGATGACAAGCCGAATCAAATGAAAGAGTTTTCTGCGCACCTGAAAGAGAAACGCACATCATTGTTGGCTGCTTCAGGTTTGTCATCTTCTGCTGGCCCATCCACTCTTTCCCAGTTGGAGTCTTATGCAGGAGTTGAGGTGCCTTCTTCCATTGAGATCCATCCACCACCCCAAGCTAAGAACAAAGGAAGTGGGCAACGTATTCAGAGTTCAATGGAAATTTCTCAAGGTCGTGGTCCTTCAGGACAACGTCGTTGTAAGCAGTTTGCCACCCACAATGCCCGCACTTTTACTGAAGACCTTCATTCTTAGTAGCCTCTATGTCATTTGATTTGTTTCAATGTAAATGAACCTATTATATACGGAGTATTTGTTGAACCTATTTTGACCTCATTTCAATATTAATGAACCTATTCTATATTTTGATGAACCTATACTGTTGTTTGAACCTACATTCTTCATAGAGGTGAACTTCTTTTTTAATGGTAGTGAACCTGCTTGAAACTCGTATGGTTGATGTTCAACGTTGTACACTACTATCACAACATTTATTGATTCTATTTCTTATTCATGTTCCCAGGTTCATGATATTTTTTTCAGTAATTGTTTAATTTAAATTTTGGTGAACCTTGTCAAATTTTTTGAAGATACCAAAACATTACAAAAGTGTTAAAACGAAGCGCGCTATGCGCGCCTCATAAGAATAATAAACATACGAAGCGCGCACGTATGCAGATGAACCTGGTGAACCTTGAATACTTTATTTGTGAACCTATAACTTTATTTGTTGCAGTACTGTTGAACTTGGTCTTACAAACAGAAACCTAATGAACCCAATGAACCTGGTAATATATCTAAGAACCCGAAACCTAATGAACCTGGTTCTAGTAATCTTGGGAGTTCAGCTGAGTTCAGATTCTTCAACCAAATCTTTTGATTTGTTTGCATCTGAGGTTACAATGGCATGCACATATTTCACCCTCATTTTCTTGATGCATTCCCTCTTGTTCTCTTTTTTCATTTGAGTTTCCCATTTATTTGTTGGCTCGTCCATGCCCATGAACATCTCCATATGTCTCATTCAAAACACGCCAGAATTGTATGCGTCCTCTTCTGTTTTCAAGGTAGGTCTATTAGGATTGTGCTTGAAATAGTAGTCATCACGGAGTTTCTCTTAAAGCCCATTTTTATGTTGTTGAACCTGTAGTATCAAAAATAGTTAATCAATGAACCTACATTCAGATATAATGAACTTGTATTTTTTTTTGTAAATCTTAACTTTTTATGACTGTTTTACTTCAACACATAATGTTCATCCCATTTTTCCTAATTCTCGTTCTTTTCTATTTCTTCATCAACCCTAAAAAAATGATTTTTTTCCATGTTCTAAACAAACCAGTTTTTTGTTTTTGAATTCATGCAGTATTCCAATTTAATGCAACCGTTTCACACATTTGATGAAACCCTAGAAAAATTAGTTGAAGATTTGGTATTTACCTTTGTCTCTCCTCGTTTTCTTGGATTGTCTAGTTTCCTCGGCACATTTCTTCATTTCTCCAGAAAGTGTTTTGGAATCCACTAATGTGCTTCTTTTATTTTATCTTCTTGTCGTTAACAGTTGCTTCGTTTTTGTTGTGATTCGGTTATGGAGAAAGTGGAAGAAGTTGGGGGCGGTTGAAATTTCTGGAGTGGAAGATGTGGAGAGCTCGAGTGGAGATGGTGGAGTGGGAAATGGGAGAAGTGGAACCGTCTCGTTTTTATATAAGGAAATTAATTTATTTATTTTAAAAAATATAATAATAAATAAATTGTTCAACATATTTATTTTGTCCGTGAACCTGCTACCCAAATTGTTTGAATCTGCTATTTTATTTTATGAACCTAGATGTTAAATATCGGTGATGAACCTACAAACATGTTCATTTATTTCAAATTGTGGGTTTTGGATTTTAGGGAGCAGGTTCATATATTTGATCAAGTAAGTTTATCTGTACAAACTAGTTTATTCATTTGTTGCGACAAGTCGGTTCAAAGTTTTTTTCATGTGTACTTAGTAGTGTGGTCTTGGGTTTATAGTACAAGTTCATGGGTTTATGAGGTTTCAAATCTTGTTGTAATATTTACTACCCTTTCTTGTGTATACTACGCCATTCATTTATGGCAAGGCTAGGTTCATGGTTCTAAACAAGTAGGTTCATGGTTTGAACAAGTAGGTTCATGCCTTTGATCAAGTAGGTTCATCAACATTTTTTCAATAATGGTTTAATTTAAATTTTGGTGAACCTTGTCAAAACTTTTGAAGTAAATGTCTATTTTTGTTTGAACCTTACTTTATATTCTGGTGAACCTCAATTTGTATCTTGATGAACCTTGTTCAAAGTTTTGATGAACCTCAATGTGAATTTTGATTATCTTGTGTTGAAGGCGATTGAAAAACTAACCCTCGAAGATCTGACTCAGACGATATCACTCGTTGTCTTGTCCACCAATCCTTCCAACTTTTCCACCTAATGAGCCCGAGTCCAGATAGCTTAATCCAAATTTCTCCTTTCCTGCACACAAGACAAGTCCCGAGGGTGGCCCCAAGATCGTCACTCCGACGCTCAAGTCAGTATACGGTTTGAAGACGGAATTAAGATTCACAAGATAAAAATGATTCTTCTCTTATTATCTTAATATGTGTTTGATTTAGTGTTATCCTTCGTTATATCTGAGATCTCTTGTTTTCTTTCAAGTCTTGCAGTGTTCAGTGTGATACTTGTCTTTTTCTCCTCAAATTTCCGTCTGTTCTTCATCAGTTTATTCTTCCTTTTATAGTAGTTCCATTACTTGGTCTTCATTACTTAGTCGAGTATACTTACCTTTGAGTAAATCTCCTTTTTACCCTTCCCCTTGGGCCGCAAGTTTTTATTCACTTCGAGTACGATCTTTACTTAAGGAGTTTACTTAACGGTGTTGTTCTCTTTACATGTCAACTATATCGTTTCCCACCCGTTCTACATAGAAGCCTCTTTCCTTTCTATTAATGGAGTTTTACGATGTAGATGGGTGGGACGAAGTGTAGATAGGCGATTAGGATGGGTGAAGAAGTAGAGCATGCCCTAACGGGTAGAAAGGATTTCCAATAGAAAGGTAGAAAGATAGTATAGCCATCTAGATAGATTGGAATTAATCACTTATTGTGTGTAGGGTTGTGCCTTTCTAGAGTTGGGTCGGCTAGAATGGATGATTTTGTACGAAGTAATCCTTTCTAGCTTGAGCTCTCCAGAATGAATGATATTTCATAATAGCACTTCTGGGTTGTGTTTGCTAGTATGGATGACCATTAGACGGGTATGTTTTTAAGCGTTTTAATAGTAAATGGGCCTCGGGCCATTATGCATAGTTTGTGAATATGGGTCGTTCATCGTCTCTTTGGGCCTTTAAAATAACAGTCCAGTACTATAATAACTTAAACATTCATGGGGGTTATTTTGGGCTCCCACATAGCCCCTCAAGCACTCAACTTCAGCTTATACTCCTTCTAGTTAGACGTTCTTCCTAATTAGGCATTCCTTTTAGGCTAAAATATAAGTGAGACCTTTCGTGTTTCCTAATGTGAAGAGTGAAGTTGAGAGCTTGATTGTCCCTGGGAGCCTTCATCTTACTTATAAAGGAGTACGGACAAAATCTTGACTTTTCCGTATAAATTGCTCATGTTTTACCTCATTTTTTGACATGCCTGGATCATTTGTTCTTCTCTCTCTTTCCTTGTTAAACTCTTCTCTTTTACTATGACACTCTTCTCATACAAGCTTTTATTTGGAGTGGTGTTTCCTTTCAATCCTGGAGAGTGCACTACTTCTTTCTATTGTTGCGATTGTCGATGTTAGGTTAATGAACATTCCGGCCATGGGGTTTGGGGGTGCGGTTTTTACTTTCTCTGTTCCAGATTCTGGTTCTTGTTTCATCTGGGTTATCTGGTTAAGCACTCTTATTGCACTTCTTAACTAGATACTTGTGATGTCGAAGTAAAGAATTCTCGGATGACCTTCCTAAAGACTTTCTTTTTCTCGTCGACTCTCTCACTTGAGTTGCTTGTTCAGGAGAGTTTTCTTTGGTAAAGAGATTGGGGTTGAATCTGTGCTACCCAACTCTGCCTTCCCTCAGGCAGAACGAGCAGGTAGGTTTGATGGGATGGAAGACGACAGGTTGATCATAATCTTCTCGGGGTTTCAATCTTCTTCTTCTACAGGCGGTTATGGTGGACGTGGGGGTCTTCTTCTCTTGTTGCCTCTTCCACTAGCACTTCTTGTTGATGAGACTGAGGGGTAACTTCCTTGGTGTATTTCTGGATTACTGGGGAATATCAGACCAATCTGATAGCTCATCAGCCGGGGCCAACTGAGTTGGATGATGATGCTCTCGTCTTTTTGGATGCCCATTGATCTATTAAAAGTTTGCATTCTGATACGGTTTGAAGGGAGCTCTACTAGTGTTGACAGCTCGTTTGTAATTTTGGTTCTGGTTCTTGTTTCATGTAATTTTGTAAAGGATAATTTCCTTCATTACGTAATGTAATCTTTATCGGTATACTTGCTTTGTAAGACTTCTATTTGTGAGAAATCTTGCTAACGGGAGTATTCTATTTTATGTCGCATAATACTGTTTTGTATCGAAGACCTTGACTTGTCATAGTCTGGACGATGGGTATTTCATATGCCTCATAGAAATCTTTTTAATCGGGTGTTTGTTCTGGATGTTCGCCCTTCTAGTTAGGCGTTACTCCTGAGTAAACGGTTTTGGTCGATTGGCCTTATGTATTACGCGGGCATGTGTCGTCTAACTTGACATCGCTCCCCCTTTTTTACTTTTCTGGCGAGAGACTTTCCTAAATGGTTACGACACGCCGATCGGGCGTTTGTCTTGCTTGAACACTTTTGCTCTGGATATCCGCCATTCTAGCTAGGCATATATATTTGTCTTGCTTGGATGGATTGGTTCTGGACCTCCGTCATTCTAGCTAAGCATGTTTGTCCTTCTTGGATAGATTGATTCTGGACCTCCGCCATTCTAGCTAGGCATCACTCCTGGGGTCCATGGTTTTGGACGATTGACCTTCTAGCGGGACATGTTCTCATACATGCGTTAAATTGACAGGGTACTGCCTAGTTTGGACGCCCTTTATTTTAATTCAAGTCGTTTTGGTAAGAAGCTTTTCTAACCGGATGTCGTCTTAGGCGTGCGTTACTTCTGATTTTAATTTTTCTCTTATTTGGGTATTTTTTGGGTGCACGAGGATTTCTTTTGCTTCTAGGAATCTCATACTTTCTTAGTGCTTTCTAGTATGGACAAGCTTCTAGTTCATTAAGACATCCGTGTGTTTGCTGGCGGGTCCCAACTCTCTTGCTATAAATGTATATTCTTTCTGTTATGTAATTTCTCGTTCTCAAGTTTTCTGTTGTAATCCCTTTGTACCCTGTAGTCATGCACGTCTGCGAATTCTCTTTTCAGGTTCTCTTCTCGTTCATTTTTCATCCCGGCGATCCCCTCAGCTCAATGGTGTTATGCGATTGTCGATTGTAGGTTAAGTTTCTTGGGGTCGTTTGGTGGTGGTCAGGGAAGTTTCTCTTCGAATCTCGCGGACCTCCATCTTTAGAGGATTATGTCGTTGGTTCGCTCCTCCATTGTCGGAGGAAGAGGTGGAAGTGGTGCAAGAGATTGTTGTAAATGTATATCCTTTCAGGATATGATCCCTTCTTCTTCGGTTTTGAAGTTAATTGGTCAAGCCGTTGGCGGTTTCAATCTTCTTGTATCTAAAATTTCTTGTCTGTTATGACTAGGTGTTTAGTTTTCTTTTAGTAATTTTAATTATGGTTCTTGTTTCAGCTCTTTGGAGTTCTATGTATCTTGTAATCTCGTATACTTGTTTAAATGAGTAATGAAGAGTATGACTTGTATTCCATGGTGAATTGTATATTCATTTATTTATTTCGAATTGTATATTATGAGCGAGATGTTGTAACTTTTCCGGGTAAAAATCTTCCTTTGTTAACTAGTAGGGGGGGTTTGAATTATTTACGGTGGGGTCCATCGATAAAAACCCTCATATCCTTTCCTCTTCCTCCCTTTCCTTCCCCATTTCTACCTCTTTTCATCCCCTTGCCGCCGCCACCCTCGTTTTTCTCCCTTTCTCAATTTCTCCAGTTCTATCCCGGAGCCGTTCTACCTCGGTGACGATTGGGACCACCGGGACCACTTTGCACTATGGATTTCTTGGGTGAAGAATCTGAATTCGACCTCTCTTCCATAGGTCGCGGATTTTTCGACGACATTGGTAACTTCCTCTTCCAATTCGTACTTCGAGCTTGTTGTTCATTTTTTAAAATCTTGTCTAGCTTTGTTCTTGGTTCTAGATAGGTGAGTGTAGGGGAGATATTTATTTCTTGCTTTTAATTAGTGATGGAACCGGGTTATGCTGGAGGGAATGAGTTGGCGGTCGTTAAGGAAAAAGGGGCTGTCCGATTGAACTCGGGTAGTGATGCCTCGGATTCAGAGACAACGCCGGAGGCGATCGGGAGGGTTGGAGGCGGTGATAGGAGTGCGTCGATTGTCCCTCTGGCTGAAGGGAGTATATCTAGGAAAGAGGACCTTACTCATGTTTGTCTTTATTCGGGGCTTATTGATTTTGACAAAGCCAATCAAGGTCGGGAATTTAGGAATAAGGTGAGGAAATGTGCTGAGAAGACCACCTTATCTTTCGAGAAATTGGAAAGAATCTCGAAAGAGTATTATTTCCCTCCTGGGGTATGTCTTGCACTACCGTCGTCTTCCGGGCGTTCTTTGTATTCCTACCCAGGAGCTATGGCTATTAGTGTTGATTGTCTTTCATCAGGGGTTAGATTGCCTTTTCATCCTTTCTTTCGCACTTTCTTTCGTCGAATGGGTATGGCTCCTATTCAGCTTCATCCTAATGGGTGGAAATGGTTATCTAGCTTCTTGGACAGGTGTAATGAGATCGGGGTTAATCCTGACATGAGGCACCTTGTGTCTCTCTTTTCAATCAGGAGTATCGGTTTTGGTTTTTACACTTTAAGATTAGAGTCTTTGAAGTGGTTAAAGAATCTTCCTAAACAGAAGGGATGGGCTTCTAAGTGGTTCTTGGTAGTGGGTTTGAGTGACTTTCATTTTGGGATTCCTACCATTCCTTCTGTCAAGGAGGGGTCTCCTATTCTGGAGAGATTGTCAGTAGGTGAAGCTTAGTCCTTCCTAGAGAGATTTAAGGATGGTTTAGTGATGGAACCCAAGCCAACCCGGGCAAGAAAGTCGAGGCCATCTGGATCGGTGGTAGCTGGATTGAGAAAAGGTGGGTTTTTATGTGATTTTTGCCTTATATATATTTTCTACTTTTGCATCTAAAAGAGTCATTCTATTTGTTTCCTCCTAGTATGGTCCTAATTTTGACGCATTTCTTATGATAGTGACGATAGAGACGTCTTTCCCAAACGATAGAGAAGACTTCCATGATGTTGTAACCGGGGGTCCTTGCAGCCTTAGAAGCAAACTTCCTATCAAAGTCCGATCAGGTGGGGTTAGTGGGTCTGCTCAAAATGAAACTGAGGAAGACGTTGTCGAGAGGAGTTATGCTAGCTTGGGCGATTCTAGCCAGTCTCATGACGGTGAGGGGAGGAGGCCGAGCAAAATTGTTGCGGATAAGGGCGAATTCGGCTCGTCCGAACAACTAGGGGGATATGATGTGAATCAGGGTGCTAACTTGTTTCCCCCCGGGTCTTCTAATGTGGCCATGGCTCAGATGGGAGAAGGTGTGCCTTCATCTCAAGATTGTGGCTTTACTACGGGGGGTGCCGGTCTGGCGTGGGATCCTCCAGGAGTTTCCCAAGATCCACCAGTAACTCTTCATGGCTCAGTTTCTGACTCTACTGCTTCAGTTGCGTCCTTTTTGAACATGGTGAGGAATTTTCCGCAGAAAGATAGTCTCGTCGGGACCTTCCCACCACTTAATTCCCCATCGAGCATGAATGAGTTTATGTCGGATGTTAGCTTTTCCTTGGTGTCGGTGAGTAATCGAATCCTTTATTTATCAGATTATTATTTTTATATCGTAGTATCTAACTTGGTATTTTATTGGCGCTTTGTTTATCGTGTAGCACGTTCTTCGGTTGGAGCATTTTTTTCATTGTTGTTCTCGAGCTTACATAACTTATTAGAGTGAGATTAACAGGATGCGAAGTATAGAGGTTTCTGTTGAGGAGATATCTGATCTTAAGGCTCAGCTTTCATCTGAGAAGGCTCGGTCCCAAGCTCTTCTAGCCGATTTGGAAATTGAGAGATCCAAATGTTCAAGCCTTGATTCTCAATTGGCGGCGGCTCGGGAGGAGATCGTGTTCTCAAGCCGAGAGAAGGAGAGGGTTACTAAGCTAGAGTCTGAATTGGAAGGTGCCCACAAGAGGCATTCGACCAAGAATGATGTCTTAGCGGTCGCGAAGATTACATCTGAAGCGTTGGAAGTGCATTCTGCTGCTTTGGCTGGCGAAGTCAATTCTCTTCGGGTCCAGTCTTCAAAATATGAAGAACTAGTTCTTGGATTTCAGCAGGATCTAAGCAAGGCTCGGTGTGAGGTGAAATCCTTGGAGGAGCAGGTGTCTAACTTTGCTAATGAAAAAGAGGCTACTCGTAGGGAGGCGATTAATGAGTATTGTGCAGGTCCTCGCTTTCTTCATCGGATCAAGCACTTTTTTCGGAAGTCCCATTTTTATGCCAGTCAGAATGGTATTTTTCAGCTTGCTGAGGAGGTTTATGCTAACCTGTCTTGTGAAGAAAGGAAAAAGGTTGTTCTGCCTACTTTTGACCCTTGTAAGGTTTATTTTCGTGGTCCTGGCAAGGCACCGGCCTACGTTCCTCCTAAGCCCGGGACATTCAAGGATGAAGGTGAGTATCCTCTTGAGGCTTAGGACGTTGCATCAATATGGGAGGACGTTCCCCTACCATCTTTGGAGGATGAGAGTCAGAGGGGTCAGAAAAGAAGACGCTAGGAAGATGCGAAGTCTCTGTCTCCTGTGATCGAGTCGGCTGAAGATGTTGTTGTTGCACACGAGGATTCCAGTCTTCCTCAGGTTGGCGAGGATAGCGTTTCTGCTATTTAGTTCGCGTTTAGATCATGGTTCTTTTCTTTCGGATGTTTGTTCTAAGTGTGTTTGTTCTGACAATCTTCATGGGTTTTGACCGTTCTCTTGTGTTTGGACAAAAAAAAATTCATTGTATTTCGAATGTTATTTTCGTACCTCGGGTTTGTTATTCCTTGTGTGTCTTAGTCTTGTTTTTCTCTGATATTATTGTTGATCCTATCTTGTCATGAATAGAGTTCGTTCTGAGTGTAATGTTTAGGTAGGATTCTTGTAATGCAGCTCTCATGAGTGGAGTATTTAGATGATGCCTTTTTAGAGGGAGTTCTCCTTAATGGAGTACTGGATAGGAATTTTCTAAAAAGGAGCTTGTTTGGGTGGGATGCTTAAATGGAGTCTTTTTAAAGAGGGCTATTTTGAGTGGAGTGTTTAGATAACACCTTTTTAAAGGGAGTTCTCCTGAATGGAGTACTAGAGTCGGGACTTTCTATAAAGGAGCTTTTCTGGGTAGTACTCTAAATAGAGTCTTTCTAAAGAGAGTTCTTCTGAGTGGAGTGTTTAGACAACACCTTTCTAACGGGAGCTTGTGCAGGGTTTTCTTCGTTTAGAAAGGTTGGTTCGTTGCTTTCCTCTAGGTTCGGTTTTTGCTTAGCCTTCTTTTCTAGTCTTCTCTATATAATATGGTGTCATGTTGTTTTGTTCTAACATGTTCTCAAGTTTTCTTTTCTTTGGTTTTTGCACAAGCATTTTCTTTCTTCTCCGAATTCTTTGAGGTGTGGGGATGTCGTTGAGAAAAAGGGGTCGTTCTTCCATGGTCTTCGAGATTTCTTACCTTCAAGTTGGTAGTGGAATAATTGGAGATAAGTATGACAAGAATCGTCTTTCTTTTAACGAGTTAATAAAATCTCGTGCCTATGTTGATGCTTTCTTTATCCTGGGCGAAATTCATCTCTTGGTTGTCGTGGAGTTGCTACAACTGGTTGATCTTGCGTTTTAGTGCGAATGAAGATGGTAGGTTATGCTCTTAGTGCGATTGACGATGGTAGGTTACCTGTTCGTGATTTTCCACCAGGAGAATCAAGAGGAGGTTTTCTATTTCGGCTTTCTTACTATGGGTTTTTCGTTTGTGAGGCCGTTAGCTGCAGTTGATTTTTCAACTTTCTTCGGGCTCTTTGTTCATCAGTTATGCACGACGATTGTCGTTGCACATGTATTTTCAGTTTTGTTTGTTGTTTCAATTTTTGAGTTTTCGTACTCAAGTTCATTATTGCTTTTTCATTTCTAGCTTTCATATGTCGTAGTCGGGATATACTTTCTCATGTTTGCTTATGGTAGCATAGGCGTTTCCGAATTTTTGTATACCTTGTAACCTTGTAATGGATATGTAACGATTACTGTTGTAATAGTGAACTCTAATATAAGTAATCAAGGTTTAATTTGTTGTGTGGCATATCTTTTCCGAGTCAATTTATCTTGCTAAGCCCCCAAGTGTTTTTGCAAAAGATATAATATTTTGAGAAAACACTTGTATTGATTAATTGGCGAGTGGGGGATTCAAATATTGAAATCCTTTGTTGGTATGATCCTCTAGAGTATTAGGCGTTGGTTTTAAGAATAATGTTCTTCTGGCTAGGTCCAACCTAGAATGGTACCACTCTAGAAGGGTCCCATTTTAGTCTTACTCCCACTCAACGGAGCATCCTACGTTTGCTCTAGATTGGTGTTATTCCGACCTTGTGTTTGACTTAGATAGGAAATTTTTGTTCTTGCTAGATTTAATTGTGTCATGGTGTGTGAGTTTTTGTGAGAAGACTTAATATTACGAGGTAAGCGTGGGGGTACATGCTAAGTGTATCAAGAGGTTTTTTACTTGGTTTATCTTAGAAAGGTATATGCTTGTTGTATTAAAAAGACCCCTGATGGGTATGAGTTTTTCTAGAAAGGTAGTTTTTTACTTGGTTTACTTGGTCCATCTAGAAAGGTAGTTTTTCTTAGGTCCATCTAGAAAGGTAGTTTCTTAAGTCCATCTAGAAAGGTAGTTTTTCTTAGGTCCATCTAGAAAGGTAGTTTCTCTAGAATGGTCATATATTTAGAAAAGTTATTTGTTAGGAATGTCGTTTGTTTTCATGTTTTGTTTTATTCGTTGTTAACACTTTATTTCTAATAAGTGATGTCGAGAGGTCAAACAGTGGTGACTCTATTGTTTTTGGAACCTCTCGCGGAGTACAGTAGGCCAAGCAAGACTTTCTAGTTCTTGGTCCTTGCTTTTGAAGCCTAAAAAGGGGTAGGAGACCAAGCGGTGCAGCGTTAGCTCTACCGACCGCTTTTGAAGTCCCTCGTTTGTTGTAAGGAGCCAAGTAAGACGAACAAGTTGTACTTACTTCTGAAGCCCCTGGTATGGTAGGAGACCAGGCAGTTCAGTCGTGCACAACTGAATGCTACCTTTGAAGTCCCACTATTAGATTAAGGAGCCAAGCCATGTGATTCGTGTAATCCATGCTTTTGAAGCCCCTAGTATTGTAGGAGACCTGACAGCTTGGTTAGAGCACAATCGAAATCTGTCTTTGAAGTCCCGCATTTATGGTAAGGAGCCAAGTAAGGCTAAAGAACCCATCCCTTACTTTTGAAGCCCCCAGTGTTGTAGGAGACCAAGTAGTATGGTTAGAGCCAACCAATTACTACTTTTGAAGTCCCACGAAATTTCAAAAAGGTACTTTTCCATACATCATTAGGCTTCTAGTCTTTTCTGTTTGCCTTACAAGTTAGGAAGGGCCCTAAACAGGCTACTCCCCTATTTAACATAAAAGAAGAATTGCGGAAATTTTAAACATAGTCTTAGTTGCTGATACCTTGATAGCGTACTCCCATCTAGGGATAGTACTTCTTGAGGCGCAATATGTTCCATGTATTTTTGATGAGATCTCCATCCATCCTCTTCAGCTTGTAAGCCCCATCAGTAATTTCTTCATGGATGATGTACGGTCCTTCCCAGCGAGGGTCCAATTTTCCTCCATCGACCCTTTTCATCACAAGGTCTCCTCTTTGCAGTCTTCTTGGCCAGACTCTCTTGTTGTAGCTCACCGCCATTCTACGTTTATATTCCCTTTCTCTAATTTCTGCCTTTTCTCGAATTTCTTCCCTGAGTTGAATCTCTATTGACATGGCCTCCTTGATTCCATCTTCATCGTAGTTGTGCAACCTTTCATTAGGGAAGAGGTGTTTGACAGGAATGACTGCTTCTACTCCGTATGCCAAGGCGAATGGAGTCTCCTTTGTTGCTTTCTTAGGTGAAGTCCGGTTAGCCCATAGTACCAAAGGTAGGACTTCTGCCCATCTTCCTTGAGCATGATCTAATCGTTTCTTCAACCCATTAAGGATCTGCCCGTTAGCATTTTCTACCTGGCCATTGGTTTGGGGATGGGCTACTGAGGCGAATCGAAGCTCAACCCCAAGGTCGTCGCAAAAAATCCTTAGCTTGTCTGTGTTGAACTGGGGTGCTCGATCCGTTACTATGCATTGGGGCAATCCAAATCGGCATATTATGTTCTGCCAAATGAATTTTTTGACTCTCTCCACGGTTGTAGTGGCTACTGCTTCGGCTTCTATCCACTTGGTGTAGTAATCAATTGCTACTAGCATGTTGGTGACCTTTCCAAGGGCAGGTACTAAAGGACCTAGAATGTCCATTCCCCACATTGCAAATGGACAAGGGGCACTCATGATTCTCATCTCCTGTCCAGGTCTATGCTGGGCGGGACCGTGTAGTTGACAAGCATGACAAGTTTTAGCTGTTCTGATCGCATCGGCCTTCATAGTTGGCCAAAAATACTCGGCCCTTTGGGTCCGATACACCAATGTCCTCCATCCTACATGGTTGTCGCATAGCCCCCCGTGTATCTCTACCATTATGTCTTTGCCTTCGCTAATTGGAATACACTTTAGACCTGCTATTTCATAGCCTTTCTTGTAGAGGAGCCCCCTGATAGATAGAATCGTGTTGCACGGACTTGAAGCCTTCTTCTTTCTGCTTTGTCAGATGGTGATGCTCCTCTTCTTAAGTACTCCAGGAGGGGCGTTCTCCAGTCTTCCCCATCCTCGATGGTCATGACGCTTACGTGAATAGAAGGGTGACTTCATCTTTCCAGGATGACTCTTTTTTGGATTGCCTCATTTTCTTTCGAACCTATCTTAGCCAGAGCATCTTCCGTTGAGTTCTCTGCTCGTGGAACTGAATGTATTTCGAAATGGGTAAAAGCTTTAGCTAGAGCTTGTACCCTTGAGCAATACTCGGGTAGATTCCCAGTTCTTGTCTCGTACTCCCCCAACACTTGTTTGACCACCACTTATGAGTCACAAAAACAAGCTATGTTTGGAGCCTCATTCACCAAGGCAAATTCTAACCCTGCTATGAGCCCCTCATATTCTGCGTCATTGTTGGTTGTGTTGAAGTTTAAGGCTAAAGCATACTCGAAACATTCGCCTCCGGGGGTTCGTAGGGTAAATCCCGCTCCATTGCCGTCCCCGTTTACAGCTCCGTCGGAATAGAGAGTCCAACAAACTAGGATCCCCTGGTCTATCGTAGCTGATTCCCTAAAACTTGCTTCTATCATGAAATCGGCTAAAGATTGGGCTCTGATGGCGGGACAACTTTTGTATGTTACGTCGAACTCTGATAGTTCGATCACCCACTTGGTCGTCCTTCCTGAAAGAGTGTGCCTGTGTAGTAGTTGGTGAAGAGGGAAATTTGTCAATACATAAAGCGGGTGTGCTTGAAAGTAAGGCCTAACCTTCCTTGCTTCCATGATGACTGCCAGGGCTATCTTCTCTACTGGGGGGTAACGAGTTTCCGCTGAAAGCAAGGTTCTACTTAGACTGGGTGTTGGTCGCTCCTTACCAGTACGGCACTTAATGCTGCATCCCCTGCTGAGACATACAACTGTAACGCCTCTCCTGGGATTGGGGCTGACAAGGTTGGAAGTCTAGTGAGGTGGTGCTTCAAGTCCTGGAATGCTTGTTCACACTCTGCCGTCCATACAAAGTTATGGATCTTCCTCAATACTGCGAAGAAAGGAAGACTCCTTTCTGAAAGTCGGGAACAAAAACGTCCCAGATAGTTCACCGACCCGACGAATCTTTGAACCTCTTTAGCACTTCTGGGCGGCGTCATTACTAGGATGGCTTGAACCTGGGCTGGATTCACATCTATTCCTCTTGAGCTGACGATAAACCCTAGAAACTTCCCCGACTTCACCCCGAAGACACACTTCTCGGGGTTTAAGCTCATGCCTTTCTCTCTCAATATACGAAATACTTCTCGTAGATCGGCTACGTGCTCGGATGCATGGCGACTTTTTACCACAATATCGTCCACGTAACCCTCTACAGCCATTCCCGCCAATGGCTTGAATATTGAGTCTACTAATCTTTGGAATGACGCTCCTGCATTCCTTAGTCCAAACGGCATGACTGTGTAGCAGTATGTACCATCTTCTGTGATGAATGAGGTGTGTTCTTCGTCATCGGGGTTCATCTTGATTTGATTGTATCCTGAGTAGGCATCTAGGAAACTTAAAGCCTCATGCCCTGCGGTGGAGTCCACGAGGCGGTCTATGGATGGGAGTGGATAGCGGTCCTTAGGACATGCCAAGTTTAGATCCGTAATGTCGATGGACATTCGCCACTTACCATTTGACTTTCTCACCATTACCACATTGGCCAGCCATTCTCGGGATCTTACTTCCCGGATGAATCCTGCAGCCAAGAGTTTCTTGATTTCCTCTCTAGCTCCGACTGACTTTTCTCCTGCCATTTTCCTCTTCTTCTGGCGCACCGGTTTGGCGTCCTTGTTGATCTTCAAGGAGTGGGTCGCAAGGGAAGTGGGAATCCCATGTAGGTCGGTTGGCGCCCACGCAAAGACATCCCTTGATTTAGCCAATAATTTCTCTATTTGTTCCTGGTCTCTAACGTTGAGCTCCGTTCCTAGCTAGAGTTTCTCTATATGGCTTAAAAATGGTACAATAGCTCTTTTCCCCTAATCTTCCACTATTTCAGTAATTCTATCTCTTACTTCCAAGTCATCTTGTTCTGAATTTCCTTCTTTCCCTTCTTGTGAAGTTCCTTCGCAGTTTGGCACTTCATTGACTCTTATCGTGTAGACTGGTAAGGCTATTCCCTTTTCCTTCAGTGCGACTAGGTAGCATGCTCGACTTTCATCCTGCCTTCCCCTTGCTTCTCCCACCATATCCTTCTCAGCAGGGAACTTGAGCTTAAGGTGATATACTGAGACGATGGGTTGGAAATGGGTAAGTGAGACTCTCCCGAGAATTACGTTATAGGCCGACCGCATTTTTAGCACCATGAATGTAATTCGTTCAGACCTCCTTGGACCCCCTTCATCCCCTAGAATAAGGTCTAGTTCGATGCTTCCGGCTACATTGACCTTTTCTCCCGAGAATCCTACCAGGGTGATGCCCGTTTGTCGTAGCTCAGAGGGCGGGATTTCTAGTTGTAGGAACGCTTCCCAATACAAGGTGTTGGCTGAACTTCTAGTGTCTATCAGGACTCTTTTTACCATTTTGTTTCCTAGTTGGGCATGGATGACTAGCGGGTCAAAATGGGGGACATCTAGGTCGTCCGCATCTTTGTCGTAAGTAGGAGGTTCCTTCATGGTCATTTTCACCTTAAAGTCGCCCGTCGCCAGCCCCTGTATCAAAGCGCTATCTTGGCTACATTTGAGTCAAAGCCTCCCACCTAGATAGTCTCTGAAGTGACCCTCTTTACGTAGGATTCTAGAGTTTCCCCCGTCCTTTGCTTAATGTTGAAGACTTCCTGCATGGACCTTTGCCTTCTTCTTGAGCTACCAAAGTGTGCTAGGAAGGAACCCGCCAGGTCTTCAAAACTTCTAATGCTTCCCGGTTGGAGATTTATCATCCAAGTGAGGGTTGCCCCCACCAGAGTGTTTGGAAACACTTTGCACATGGTCGCACCATCAGCTCTACAGTTTAGCATTGCGTACTTGTACTTTGATATGTGGTCTTATGGGTCGCCCTCTCCAGTATAGTCCCCAATGGATGGTGCCTTAAAGCTCCTTCGTGGCATTGACTCGAGAATCTCGCGACTGAAGGCTGTTGAGCCGTAAAGGCCCACCGGGAAGTGTTCCTCATGAGAATGGTAATGACCATCCTCCATTCCTCCCTGGCGAGAGGAGAAGAAACAGGGTCCTCTTACGTTTTGGTTGTAGGCAAATCGGGTTTGGCCATAGTTATCTTCACATCGACTTTCTGGACGGTACTCTCTTGAATGGCGGCATTCCCTTCTATAGGGGCTTTCCTGAGAGGGTGATTGGGGTTGCTTCTTTCTTTGTTGGTTCTGGCCTTCTTGCCAGGCTTAGTACCTTTTGAACTCCTCAACTTCTTCTATGCTCATGAATTGTTGTACATTCCTGTTGTTCTGTTCAGTAGGATACTCTGGCACGTACTCTTCATCTGGCTCTTGAGGACGGTACGAATGTTCTCGAGATGTAGTTAGTGTCTCTGAATGGGTAGTTGAATGTGCGTCGTTCTCGGACCCCGTAGGTGAATCCGTTTCAGTAGTGGTGGACATCGTCTTAGCCGGGTGAGTAGGTTCCCACAGACGGCGCCAATGAAGGCGATTGAAAAACTAACCCTCGAAGATCTGACTCAGACGATATCGCTCGTTGTCTTGTCCACCAATTCTTCCAAATTTTCCACCTAATGAGCCCGAGTCCAGATAGCTTAATCCTAATTTCTCCTTTCCTGCACACAAGACAAGTCCCGAGGGTGGCCCCGGGATCGTCACTCCGACGCTCAAGTCAGTATACGGTTTGAAGACGGAATTAAGATTCACAAGATAAAAATGATTCTTCTCTTATTATCTTAATATGTGTTTGATTTAGTGTTATCCTTCGTTATATCTGAGATCTCTTGTTTTCTTTCAGGTCTTGCAGTGTTCAGTGTGATACTTGTCTTTTTCTCCCCAAATTTATGTTCGTTCTTCATCGGTTTATTCTTCCTTTTATAGTAGTTCCATTACTTGGGGCTTAATCTTCATTACTTAGTCGAGTATACTTACCTTTGAGTAAATCTCCTTTTTACCCTTCCCCTTGGGCCGCAAGTTTTTATTCACTTCGAGTACGATCTTTACTTAAGGAGTTTACTTAACGGTGTGGTTCTCTTTACACTTGTCAACTATATCGTTTCCCACCCGTTCTACATAGAAGCCTCTTTCCTTTCTCTTAATGGAGTTTTACGATGTAGATGGGTGGGACGAAGTGTAGATAGGCGATTAGGATGGGTGAAGAAGTAAAGCATGCCCTAACGGGTAGAAAGGATTTCCAATAGAAAGATAGAAAGATAGTATAGCCATCTAGATAGATTGGAATTAATCACTTAGTGTGTGTAGGGTTGTGCCTTTCTAGAGTTGGGTCGGCTAGAATGGATGATTTTGTACGAAGTAATCCTTTCTAGCTTGAGCTCTCAAGAATGGATGATATTTCATAATAGCACTTATGGGTTGTGTTCGCCAGTATGGATGACCATTAGACGGGTATGTTTTTAAGCGTTTCAATAGTAAATGGGCCTCGGGCCATTATGCATAGTTTGTGAATATGGGTCGTTCATCG
The DNA here is from genome assembly GCA_029168935.1 of Oxyria digyna. Lineage (NCBI taxonomy): Eukaryota > Viridiplantae > Streptophyta > Magnoliopsida > Caryophyllales > Polygonaceae > Oxyria > Oxyria digyna. The sequence continues at coordinate 56,412,667 of JAPVLV010000001.1, read as the reverse complement.
TCTCTTTGGGCCTTTAAAATAATAGTCCAGTACTATAATAACTTAAACATTCATGGGGGTTATTTTGGGCTCCCACATGTGTAATATTATTTTGTACGTGTGGGTATATAGTAATCTTTGTTTAACCTTGTCAATACTATGAACTTAATGTGTATTGGTTTGAGGGGATCTCTATTGAACCATACTGTGTATTGTGGTGAACCTGTCTTTGTATTTTGTTGAACCTTTGTGTGTTTTTTTGTTGAACCTTGTTGTTTATTTTGATGAATCTCACAGTTAATTTTGAGTGAAGCTTTTAATATAGAACAACAAAACAACACCTTTAAATCATAGTCATTCTACAAACTTTTTCAAATCTAAAAAGTCTAAAACCAACATCTAAAACACAAGACACATGTTTAAAATAGTTTTAATTTTTCTAGTGCAGTCAATCCAGTCACTGTTTTGAACCTCCTTTTGAACCTTCTTTTGAACCTTGTTCCTCATCTATTCAGCTGCACTTTTGCTCCTCATCATCTCCCTTTTGAACCTTCTTTTCCTCGTCCATTCCCCCTTGTGATTTATTTCTTTTCTCCTCCTTTGGTGCTTTCCCTTCAGCTTCTTCTTCCTCCAACTTTAGTTCATCAGATTCTCCGTTTCTATCAACATCAGAATCCATTCCTTCTTCCTTTTGGAGTTCTTGTTCATCTTCATCATTCTCTTCTGATGATATATCAATCACTTCTTTATCCTTTTTCTTTTCTGCATTTGATCAAACAAATATAAGCATTTATGTCTAACAGGTTCATAATAAAATAATTATTGGTTGTGTGAATCTTATCAAAAATCATTGAACTTGAACTCATAATCCCAATGCATATTTTCTATATTTCAAGGAATATAGCTTTGATTTTGAAACAATAATTTTGAAAGTAGCCATGGAAAATTGATCAGTGACATATCTTATAATCATGAAGACATGAACCTGTAAAATATTATTATGAACCTTATATTTCAAGGTACAGAAGTCTCATATGCCATATCATTTACCTGCATTTTGGTTATTTTTTCATTATTTTCTGCATTTTGGTTGTAGGACGCTGCCCTGAGGGACCTCTTAGAGGAATGCTCTTTTTAGGACAAAGTGCAAATGTAGATAAGGTGATTGGTGGATCTTGGTCATCAGAACCTGCATTATCAATAAGAGTTAATCCATGAACCTACATTCATATATATATATGATCCTGGTATTGTGTTCAAAGTACAAGTTCATAAAAATATATTGTCATATTCTCGTTATAATTCAAAGTAAAGAAGCCTCATATGCCACATCATTTACCTGCTTCTTCCATCTTGTTTATTTTTTCCATTATTTTTTGCATATGGAGTGAAGGACGCTGCCCTGAAGGACCTCTCAGAGTAATGTTCTTTTTAGGGCAAAGTGCAAATCCAGATAACGTGATCGGTGCATCTTCATCTTCTGAGTCATAGACGTAGTCTTTTTCGAAATCATCATTTGCTTTATGTCTTTTTTCTGAAGAACCTGCATTGTCAATAAGAAATAATCATTGAACCTGCATTCATATATAATGAACTTGTATTTTTTTTGTAAATGTTAACTTTTTATTACTATTTTTCAACACATAATGTTCATCCCAGTTTTCCTATATCTCGTTCTTTTCTATATCTTCATCAACCCTAAAAAATTGATTTTTTTTTCATGTTATAAACAAGCCAGATTTTTGTTTTTGTATTGATGCAGATTTCGAATTTTAAGTAACCGTTTCTAACTTTTGATGAAACCCTAGAAAAATTGGTAGAAGATTTTGTATTTACCTTTGTCTTCCCTCGTTTTCTCAGATTGACTGGTTTCCTGAGAACATTTCTTCATTTCTCCGGATAGTTTTCTGGAATCCATTGATGTCCTTCTTTTCTTGTTTCTTCTTGCCGTTAAGAGGGGTTGAGCGTTAGGGGAAGAAGTTGGGAGAAAGAGGAAGAACGTGAGAGCGTGTGAAATTTCTGGAGAGAAGGTTGAGCGCTAGGGGAGATGGTGGAGTGGAAAATGAGAGAAGTGGAACCGTTTTTTCTTTATATAAGGAAGGAAATTAATTAAGTTGTTTTATTCAAAATGAGAGAAGGTTCATGGTTCTAACAAGAAGGTTCATGGTTTTGAACAAGTAGGTTCGTGCCTTTGATCAAGTAGGTTCATGTGTATTTGGTTGAACCTTACTGTGTATTTGGGTGAACCTCTCTTTGTATTTTGCTGAACCGGCCCTCTTTTTTTTTGTTAAACCTTGCTGTTTTATTTTGATGAACCTCACAGTGTATTTTGAGTGAAGCTTTTAACATAGAACGGCAAAACAACACCTTTAAAACTTAGTCATTCTACAAACTTTTTTCGAATCTTAAAAGTCTAATACCAACATCTTAGACACCAAATGAACTTGTATCTGAAATTACTTCAGTTAGTATAGCATATTCAAAATAGTTTTAATTTTACCACTGCAGTAAATCCAATCAATGTTTTACTTCTATTCAGCTGCAATTGTGCTCCTCATCTTCTCCATAACTTGATCCTTTATTTTGTTTGCATCTGAGGTTACAATGGCATGCATATACTTCCTTCTAAGTACTTTCATGCACTTGTCTTTGTTCTTCAAATTGATTTCTTTCTCCCACTGTTCATTATGGTTGTCCATGTAGAGCTCCATATTCCTCATGCAAAACAAGCCCGAGTTGATCATGTCTCCTGGTTCAATCCATGGCATTTGAACAATTATTGGCTTTTTCTTTGTTTCCTCAATCTTTGTACGTCTTTCATGCAGGGAAGCAGTCTTCAATGTTTGAGATAACCAATATGTCTGCAATCCAAATTCCCTTACATCAAAGCGATATAATGAAATTTACTTTGTAACTATAGATATGGAAATGGTTGGTTAAACTTACAGCTTTTTCAATAGATACAGTGTATCTATCTGTCTTTCCATCTTTGTTTAGGGAATCGAGTACTTGAACTTATGAGTTCTTGATGTCAAAGCATATGATGTAGAACTGCAAGGTAGTGTTCTGAACTGGCACTAAAACCTGCAAGTTTATAGTTATCAGCATTCTTATTATCTATGTTGAAACTATTTAGATAAATAGTGTCCTTTCAATAAATCTCTTTCAATCCTTACCATGTTAATGTCTCTCATTTCACGCCATCCACCATTATCCTTGCATTCAACATGTTGATGTTGAAATTGTACAGACCATCCTGCTTATTTTGCTGTTAAAACAAGGGTTATCAATGAACTAACATTTATATTCTAAACAACATAGTTTTTTATCATTGAAGATTACACTCCCTGTACCTTCTACTATAGGTTCATTCATTGGAGAACCTACTGTCATGGGTTCATGAACCTTCTACTGTAGATTCATGAACCTTCTACTATAGGTTCAGCAACATGCAGTCGTAGGTTCATGATCCTTCTACTGTACGTTCATGATTCTTCTACTCTAGGTTCATGAACCTTCTACTGAAGGTTCGGCAACATACAGTCGTAGGTTCATGAACCATCTACTGTAGGTTCATGATCCTTCTATTGTTGGTTCATGAACCTTCTACTGTATGTCGAAGATAAATGACATGAACCTACAATTACAATTATGATACTTTTGCATGAACCTACCAGAAGAACTTACTATCTTTTCAGTGAGCCTGTTTTTTACTTTTATCCATCGAGATAATCAGCATGAACCTCCAATAACATCTAATCTATGAAACTCCAAAATTATTCAAAACTGTGGTTTTTTGTATTAGAATGCCTTACCATAGTTATTGTGTACATAAAGACTCTATTAGGGTTGTTGTTGCTGCGAATGTTCTCTCTCTAGTTTAACATAGAAGTCCAATCATCCATAACCCCGGCGTCTATCTTGTTATCGTCTGACCTCATCTGAACTCTTGTTATTTCTTTAAGGGGATCTTTGAACAACACCTCCCTTTGACAAATTAATAAATAAGATTGTTTCTCAGATACTATAAGTATAAAGAATGAATAAAAGCCTCAAGGCAGTATTTTTACTTACGTGTCATTGGATCCAATGTCTTGCACGTAATTTGAAATTTCTTTTTGCTCCTGAGTCTCTTTCGATAAAATTTTGATCTCCCTTGTTCTGAATGGACTTATCAATGTTGGTCCTGCTCGCCTCGTCCTAGGTCCAACATCCTTTTTTGGTTCATCTTTTATCTTCTTCCCCTTAGTGTGTTTCCCCTTTCTTTCATAAACGGCTTTGGTGCGATGCTCCCTAATTAAATCCTCTTCCTCTATGTCTTGTAATTCCTCCTCTGGTACAGGTTCATTGTTTCTCTCTGCTTGTGATTCCTGTGGCTTTTGATCTTGTGATTCTTCTTCATCCCTTGAACCTTCAATCTTTGATCCTTCCATCTCAGTTAGTAGGTTATCTGAATCAGCATCTTTCAGATTTGTTTCTTCTTCTATTTTTTCCCCAGCATTGTTCTTAACTGGTTCAGTGTTTTCTGCTGGTTCATTTCTTCCTTCTCTTGTTTTATCTCCTTCCTTACTCTCCCTGATTTCATTTCTTGTGAAGTTCACTGAATATTGTCTTCTTCTATTCCACGGTCTGAGCTTCTATTTTTTATCCTTCAAACAACGACTCGTCATTCTCTTTCAGATGATTCTATTTATTTCTATGTGTTCACCTCTTCTTCTTCATTCTCTTTCATAGGAGTGTCTTCAACTATTTCACCCTCTCCGGTGCTTTGTGACAATTTTATGTTTTGTTCAGGATCTCTGATTTTTCTGTTGTTGTCAACTTCTTTTTCTTCCACATTCACTTCTGGTTCATTAACAACTTGATTGGCTTCCACTGTTTGATGATCTTCATATAGATCTTGGTCTTTGGACTTCCCTTCAGGTTTGGTAATTTGTTGTTGTGGACTGTCTTCGTTATCCTCTGCAGCAAATTCTTTATTTATGTCCTCAGCCTTTGGTTCTTCTTCCTCCCCCAAGTTCTTTAACCTTCTCTTGAGATGTTTTTTCAACATCATCTTCTGAACCTTCTTCACTTTCACTGTCATTCCATTGCTTTACTCTGGCCTTCTAATTCATCAAAATATTCTTCATCTTGTACCAGTTGCTTTGACTCTTTTCCTTCTCTCCTATTTGATCAATTTGTTTTTCAAAGGTATATGATCATCATCAGATCCCTTAAACATGTCATTTGATTCAGTATCATCTTCATCAGTTGTCGTCTACAATACAACTTTCTGCTTCCCATTTTATCCACTGTTCTCACTCGCCACATCTTGAACCTTCTCAGTTGTCTCCATCATTCTGTTCTTGTTTTTCTCATTCACAATACTATCTTCACTAAGATTTTCAATTTCAGGAAGAATTTTACTCAGAGCTTCCCAAGTATCACCATCTTTGGGATCTGATGACCTTGACATCATTTTCCTTGCATCCTCTGTCTTTGGTAGAAGTTTCATGCACTCAATAAATCTTGGATCAGACCAGAAAGGATGATTTGAATCTTTGTAGTCTTTCTCATAATCAATCGGTTGGTCTTCTTCTCCCCCCTTTTTCTGCATCAGGGTCTTAGTTGTTTCAATCATGCACCTCACTCTTTTGTCTTCCCTTAATGCATGTGGTAAATCTTTATACATGACCCAAATTTCAAACATTGAGTTTTCAAGCACTATGTTCTTGCTTGTGAACCTTGTCAACCATCCCTGTTAATATAAATTTAATATTAGATATTGTAATCAATCAAATGAACTTGTTAGTACATATGATTGTACCTGCTAGCACATACTAATGAACCTGCTAGCACAATTAAGATTATTTTAATGAATCATCAGATAAATAACTTAAAATTATTGTTTTCATATTGATGAACCTTGATCACAATGTTCATGAACCTACTAGTCTTAGCTCATGAACCTAAAACCACATGCACCTAATTTGTTTATTTTATGAGTTTGTTCTACAAGTTATTTTTATTTACCTACAAGTACTCTTCTCCAAATGCTTTAAGTGTCTGCGCATTTGTTTCCTTCCTTTCCTTTTTCGTCACCTTCTGTTTCCCCAATGTTTCTGTTAAGTTCTCATTTGTTAAACCCAAGAAGGCAGGGCTTGATTTTGAAGTTTTCATTCCAAGTTCCCGAAGATTCTCCACATACAGTAGCTGTTTTTTTAAATGCAAGTAAATTAAGACACATTGTTAGTATAAATAATATGTATGATCAACAATAAGTGTCGCAATTTGAACACACTTACCAAAAGTACAAGTATTGGTGCGTTACAAAATCCAGTCCTTCCTTTCTTCTTCCATTCTCCAATTCTCAGTTTTAATGTGTCCACAATAAACTGACACCAGTTTATGCTCTCAACATCTTCAATTTGATCAATCATTAGTGACTGAAGTACAGTGCCTTTCTGCGATAAGTCCAAGAAAGTACTTAGGAACAAAACAAGGAAGGATCGAATGAACCAGGACTCATCCTTTGAAGACAGCATTGAATTTGCAACATGAGTTGGACGTACTTTTGCTGATCTCAAGAAAGTTTTCCATTCCTTTACCCTCTTTTTGTCTTTTTCTTCTTCACCTCCTTTAACAAAGGGCACAACTCCATTTAGGATACTCAAGATTTTTTGAACTTCCTTTGCATCTACATTGATGAATGTTTCGTCATCCAGAAATATAACACTTTTCTCTACATCAAATCGATATGTAAGCCAGCTTCCAAGTTCTTTTGGTATGGTCATCAACTTCAATTCCAAAATGCTCCCAAATCCTATTTTCTTTATCACTTCTTGTTTCAGACTCTTTATAGTGGTAACAAGTAAATGAGGCATCGTCCTTGTTTTGAAATCTGTTGGTTCATTTACAACTTTCTTCAAGGTCTTGATGTCTGCTTTTGTGTTTGTAGCTTTTGTCACTCTATATCTTGGTTCAACAACTTGAATTACTGTCTTTCTTTTCCTTGTTGAAATTCTTCTAGTCTCTGCAATACATGTTTTTTGTTCCTTAAGTTGACTTTGATATGCTTTTCCTTTTCTTAGTTGTCGAACCTACTTCTTCCTGTTTGCTCTCATCTTCTGTGTTGTGTTCTATGTCTTCTGATATTTGCTTATCATATATTGTTTTCTCAAATGATTCTTGTACCTCATCATCCATTTCTTCAGGGTCCTTTCTCTTGTGTGGGCTTGTTCGAGTTATTACAGTTTTTGTTTTTTGCTCTGTAAGTTTGAATCTTAGCATAGGAGTTTTTTTCACATTCCCTTCATCTTTCCCTGTATTTTCATAATACAACAAGTTATATTAGTTTTTTTTAAGACATGCACTTTTCAAAATATATGTATGTACTTCTGGTTATAATCTAATGAACCTAATTTCATCCAAGCATGAACTTAAGTACATTCAATTTTATGAAAACCTTTTGAGCTTTAATGCAAAAGTTCAGACTCTTAAAAAAAACTACTCTTCCTAAAATAGTCATAAACTTCTCTAACAGTGAAAGATCTTGAACTTTATGTATAAGATCTTGAACTTCTGAAAATAGTGAAAAATCTCTATTTAAAATGAATGAACCTCGTATATTTAGTCTAATACACTAGAAATGGTCATATGAAGAGCTCTAACTATCATGAACCTACTATTGAAATATTATGAACCTAATACTAATGAACCTGAATTTTATGTAGGCTAAAAATACTCTATGCCTTCAATGTTTTGACATCTATCATATGAACCTTACGGTCTAAGCCTATGAACCTAACAGTTCGACCATATGAACCTTCATAAAATTCATATTCTTCGTCTCAAGTTTGAAGATTCTATCTAATTCAAGTGTTGAACCTTCATAAAACTAGGTGTTTCATAGTCGACATGTATGAACCTTACAATCTAAGCCTGTGAACCTAACAGTTCGACCATATGAACCTTCATAAAATTCATATTCTTCGTATCAAGTTTGAAGATTCTATCTAATTCAAGTGTTGAACCTTCATAAAACTAGGTGTTTCATAGTCGACATGTATGAACCCTAAATTTTTGTTCAATGAACCCTAAGTTCAATGTAGAAACCGGTTTTTTTTCTTGCTTTGGTGCTTCAAAACATCTGTAAAGTTCAAAATCTTGCAAACAACTACTGAGACTTCCTAATTCGTAGCGATTATAGTGAACAATATTTTACAATCTGAAGCTTTTAGGATTTTCCAAAACTCGAACCCTAGAAGTTTCAAAAACTGACTTGAATCCATCGTGTGAACTTAAATCAAAGAAAACACCAACTAGAAGCAAGATATCGATCGAAATCTCGAGCTTCCAACCGTAGATTCAGTGGAAATTTGTTGGATTATCAGGAAATTGTTGTTGAAACGAGCGAGATACTGGAAAATCGGTCGAGCGAGAGAGAAGGGGGAGAAAGGGGAAGGGTGTTTTCGTCTACCCCTGAAAAGTTTGCGTTATTTACAAAATTGTCACTGCGTACATTTTCTCCCTTTTATTTTCAAAGGCTACGTGGCTTCATCTGATGCGTTGATTAAAAAATTTCAAGAGCTCAGATAGATTCTTAATTCTTATCTTAAGAACAATTCTCCGTAGAACTCACCTGTTATATATAAATGCAGCCACATATATATGCATGTAGAGTTTACGTTATTTCATGTACGCATGAGTTTTATATCTAGCTATAAATACATGAATCTTTGTCTAAAAGATCGAGCGACATATCCCAAGTATATATATTATACATAAAGTAGTACCTAACAAGATTTTGCTCATAATATTTCACCAAAGATTCGCGCATCAGTTAATTTTATTGGCGCACCCGAGCGTTTATACTCGTTAAGGTTGAGTACAAAAATATCTGAAAAATATTTAACTTTTGTCATCCATATGGTAGCGGACAATAAATTATTCTAAAATTCTAAATCGAATATCTGGTTGAACCAAAGTAAACTTTACATTTGTCTTTCACTGAGTTGAGGACAAATCCAATACCCGGTATTTTCTACTATATTAAGGATAAAAAATTTAAATTTAAAAAAATATATTTATCTTTAACATAGTTGCGGATAAATACGCTATCGATTTTACGTGCCTATAAACAATCTAATATTTGTATGTATTTGGCTCTTAAATTCCGCTTACTCAATGAAGCAAGCAAGTTAGGAAGCATATAATCTAAAGCAATCACATATGTAAATTCCTATTGAATACTAGGTTTTAGTATGTGGCAATTACTCAGCAAATTAGTGAACAAGTTTTGTGGGTAGATAGTTAGATTAGGTTAAATATATAGTGTAATTAATACTGGTATGACATATAACAAGGCAATTTAAAAGACGTTTCTTGCAAAGTCATTTAATGATCACCCCATCTAACTCCCAACTAATTAATTAGGTTTGCTTCCCAACCATCATTGTGTAATTCCAGCAATTTAACTCACAGTGACAAGTGTCCTCTGCCATATACATACGAATCCTACTCCCTCCGTCCCCAAATGTTCTTCCCATCTCTTTTAAGCACGTATGCCGATGTGCGTTTTGTATCGTTAATATCTCTAAATATATGTTAATAAAAATTATAAAATTTTGAAATTCTTAAAGTTCTCAATGAGACGAATCAAACAAGACCACATATCACTATGATTGTTCTTATATATTGTAAGATATCTAACAAATTCGATTAATACGTGAATAGTGTTAATTTTTGGAATGGGAAGAACTTTCAGGGACGGAGGGAGTACTTAATTATGGAAGACGACACCAGTGCCATACCTATTGGCGGGCCTAAGGCTCAGAATTTTCATTCAATTTCCTGCATTTTCACTTTATGTAATCGACACCGACTACTACATGTACATGCACTTTCACTAAAGCTTAATTACCATTAGATTCTCATCACTCAAGTCATAAGAGTGTTTCAAATTTAATTTGTATATAAACAGGTAATTTGTATAGTATAAAATACTTAATAATCTTTTAACTCAATTTATTAACTTACTGGTTTAAATTTCAAAATAGTTTTTTGTAAAGGTAATTTCAAAATACTTAATAATCTTTTAACTTAATTACCATTTAGTCAACATTATGCGCACCTTGTGGTACATTCCCAACATGTCACGTAATTTTCTGGCTCACGGCCGAAAGAGACTTTTTTATTAGTAAAAAGCTCTAAAATTATTGAATTTACCCAAACGTAGTTTTCAAAAACACGTTGAAGAATAATTTCTTAAAATGAAAATGCATAATGGAAATTTTAAGATGTCGATTTGGCAATACTCCTACTTTGAGAATAGGATTTTTTTTTTTTTTTTTTTTTCTGAAATGGGCTTTTTTTCAAAAAAAATTCTCGACGTAGGCTCTTTTCAAAAGAAATTCCCAATATAGGCACTTATGCCAGCTTCGGATTTTTTTTTATAGCGTCTCTCGTCCGAAGCTGGTAAATTTTTTTTTGAATTTTTTATGTATAAGAGACGTTGGCCCGACCAGCGTCTCTTATACGTTAAAACATAAAAAAAAAAAATTATATGAGACGCTAATGGTCTTTTTTTTTTATTTGAACATGTATAAGAGATGTTGGTCGAACCAGCGTCTCTTATACATATTTGTATTTTTTAATTCCCCGTGTAAGAGACGCTAAATTTTTTTTTGTGGGATTGAAAAGACTATCTTCTTCTCCCATGCCTCTTCTACCACGTGCATCTTCCACCAAGGGCATTTCTGTCTTTAGCCCTTGCTGTGCAAGCAGGAGCACCCACATTGGAGATGTAGTTGCTGGTTTAGTAGAGAGATATGATAAGAGGAAAATGTAATACCTTGTATAAGTCGCTGGTTCTCCTTATACAAATAAATTTTTTTTATAAAACATTTTACGTGCTTACACGGGAAATTAAAAAATACAAATCTGTATAAGAGACGTTGGTTCGACCCGCGTCTCTTATACATGTTCAAATAAAAAAAAAAAAAAACTATTTATATGAGACGCTGGTTCGACCATCGTCTCATATAAAAAAAAAATTATGTTTTAACGTATAAGAGACGCTGGTCGGGTCAGCGTCTCTTATACATAAAAAATTCAAAAAAAAAATTATCAGCTTCGTACGAGAGACTTTGGTTTACCAGCGTCTCTCACACATAAAAAAAATCCGAAGCTGGCATAAATGCCTATGTTGGGAATTTCTTTTGAATAGAGCCTACGTAGAGAATTTTTTTTGAAAAAAAGCCTATTTCAGAAAAAAAATTCCCTACTTTGATCTTATTGCCTTATTTTATGCTGATACGATATTTATATCTACATCTAGATTTATGATGAGAAACTCTATAATTAATTAAGTTGGATAAATGAATATGCAGACATCTGAAAATAGAAGTTAAGGTAACCCATGCGAGAAGAAAGCAAAGGAAAACATATTACATATACTGTGATATTATATTATATAGTATATGTTGTGAATTTGGCATCGTTCACACCTAGATCCGAGTGTATAAATAGGCACCTGGAGACCCTCTTCATCTCCATCGACAACACACACACACACACACACAGTAGAATATCTGTCTCTTGGAATTAAGATGTCTTTGAAGGTGGCGTGCATCCTTGTGTTGGCCATGGCCATGGCCATAGCAGGTCCAGCAGCAGAGGCGGCGTTCCAATGCGGGGCGGTGAACAAGAACCTAGTCCCATGCATCAGCTTCCTGAAGGGTGGTCCAGGTCCCAATCCAGCCTGCTGCAAAGGAGTCTCGGCTCTGGCCTCCATGGCTAAGACCCCTGCTGACCGTCAAGCCGCATGTGGATGCCTCAAGTCCTCCGCCGGAGCCATTAAGGGTATCAGCTTCGCCAATGCTGCCGCCCTCCCTGGGGACTGCAAAGTCACTGTCCCTTACCCCATCAGCCCCAACACCGACTGCTCCAAGTAATACCCTCTCTCTCTCATTTCTTTCTACTTTTAAAACGCCCTCCTTTTCATTATCTTCTTCTTTGCAGGGTTCACTAACTGTTGCTTCTCACCAGAGACCATATCATCCATGATTTCCCGCTTTTAAGTATTCTTCTTATTACACAACAAAACAACAAGAAAAAAAGTACCTAGTAAGTCGCAGAAATAAGGAGACAGATCGATGTGACTCCATCTTAGCGAGTCCAATATGTTGTGCTTTTGTAACCCTATGCTTGCATTTTGTATTCCCATATTTCACCATCTTTTCTAATATAAAATCACTGTTTTTATTATTATCTTCTTCCGATTTACTCTTCTGATTGTCAATTTAACTCGTGAATCCAGAGACGTACGTAAAAAAGAGCAAAGGTCGTAACTACAATTTAATGTGGTCCAATTGTATAAGCCTTAGTTTATATAGCGCTTGGCTTGGGTTACTCGGTTGCTCTTAGATTTCGACATAAATATTCATTGTCAAAGAGTCATAAACGTACCCAACTACCTACTCATTTAATAACATTGACGTGTCATGCTCATGCAAATCGATAATACTACAAAACTCTAACACCTTCTTTTCTTCATTTCTTCTGCTCGGCATCTCCAATGCTTTGGATAACAAATTTATAGCAAAAATCAAACACCAATAACAAGCTAAAATGACAAATAATAAAAATATTCTTTTAGAGATGTTTTATTTCTCCATCTTGATTGCTAAATTTGGCAATCCAAATAGCAAGTCAAGTGTGTGTGGTCCACTAAATAAATTGAAAATTGAAATAGTGAGAAATTGGTGTTACACATGTCATCTCTCCATTTAAATTGTCACATGTCATCCAAATTGACTTTCTTGCCACATGTCATCTAATTAGGAATTTTCAAAATTATTTATAAAGATTTGATTACACAATTATGTAGAAAGATTTGATGATACAATGTCTAAAATGTTCCTAATTTAGATATACCTAAAATTTAAACAATTAATAATTAAAAAAAATGCCTAAAGATTATAATAACTTATAAATTAATTTCACATGGGAATTGAGATTTATAGATTCACAAAAAAATATTTTTCATATAAATAATTTTTCATAATAATATATAATATGTACTTTTATAAAAAAAATTATATAAAATTAATTATTTTATTACATTTATTTTTGAAAATTAAAATAAGATGTTTAAATTCTTTTTAACTTTGGGAGATATACTTTATGAAAAACAATATAATCTCAATTGTTATATATACAAGCTTATTTTTTATCGCAGTTGTGTACTAAAGTCATTTTCATCAAAATCTATTATATATATATATATATATATTAAATTAAAAATAGCTTTTGCCACATGACATTTTTGCATTGAATTTTTCATGTGACGTTTTCTTACTCTATTTTTTATCTCTCATTTCTTTATTTTCTAAAATAAATTATATATAGAAGACTATCCTTATTCTATATTTTTTATTTATTTATTTGAAAAAAATCAATTAACAAGACTGAAAACCAATCATAAATTCTATAATTGCTTTTTTATTAATTTAAACATTAATCAAATAAATTTGATTATATACTACATAATTTAATCTAAATTATAGAACTTTTTATTAATTTAAATATTAATCAAATAAATTTGATTATATATTATATAATAATTTAATTATAATATTATTATGCAATCCCGTACAAGGCACGGGAGTTAAGCTAGTAGTTGATGAAAGGCATACAAATACGGCAAAGAAACAACCAAAAACGAGAGTGATACTCCCTCTGTCCCTATTTGTTTGTCCATTTTTCTTTTCGGGTGTCCCCTTTTGTTTGTCCACTATTCTATTTATGTCACTTTATTCTACCCATTTTATTCCTACTATCAACCTATAATTACCACATTTTCACTTTTTCTCTCTCTCAAATTCCAATCTTATCTACTATTTCTCTCTATCTCTCTCCTTCAATCATTCACTTTATACTTTTTTCTCTCCTATAATCATTATATTTCTACAATTTCTTAATTCCCGCTAAAATCGTACTTGTGGACAAACAAAAAGGAGGACGAGGGAGTATATGCCACAAAATTTTAGCCGGAGGATGTGGCTCGGTAATTTGGTTCAGATTTCAGAGGTGCTAGGCAGGTGGGGCCTACCACAATTTTTCACATTTATTATTACCAATTTACCATGGGTAGTGTAGGTGGGTGATCCATCGCAATCACCCGCCCTGGCCCGTGGGCCCTGACTTCTGGCCTCTCAATAAATTATCAGTATCCATATTTCACATCTTCGGCCCATAACTCAGATTCGCTTGTCTGCACTGCATATTTTACCCTCCTAAAAGTTACCCATTTCATGCATCTTTTCACATCTGCCTCAAGTAAAAAATATCACTTTTTGACATCTGCCTCAAATAAAAAATAGAATACTAAACCTTTAGTAAAATCACATGTTAAAAAAAATCTAATATATATATATATCTATACATATATTAAAACAGAACGTTGTTTTGTCACATGTTGCCCTTATATTCAATTCGCATATGTGTCGACCTCTAAGCTATGCTACATCATCCACCATGTCATCCTCCACATCATCCGACTTTATATTTTGATATATATCTTTGAATTAAATAAGTAAAAAAATCTAAAAGATATCTAATAGGTTATATAGCAAAAAGAAATATCAATTTTTATCTTTTATCATATCATATATTTATCTTATATATATCTTTATCTATTACTCCCTCTGTCCCACTATATAAGCCTCATTTGACCTCGGTGCAGATGCCGATGCACGTTTTGTTTCGTTAATATCTCTAATTGTTTATTAGTAAAAAAATATAAAAATTTGATATTGTTAAAGTAATCACTGAGACGAATCAAACAAGACCCTATATGACCATATTTTTCGTTATATATTGGAAGAAATCGAAAAGATTCTCTTGAATTGAGAATAGTGCTGAAAAGGCAAATGAGGCTTATAAAAGGGGACAGAGGGAGTATTATGTTATCAATCTAATTAAGTTGAGTTATTAATGAACTTAAACTATAAAACATAAATAGTAAACTATAAACTATAAATTATAAATCATAAAGTATAAACTACAATCTATAAACTAATTAATAGTATAAAATGTAAATATGTTATTAAAATATACTACATGAAGTTGTATCATTCTTCTCACAATTGTCATTTCCATCAAATACTGAAGAGTTAACCAAGCTATCAACATTCTCATGTGTGCTGACATCTACAAAATCTTCAGATTCATATTAGGTGCTCTTATCTTGAAATGAGGCCTTGATGTTGCTCTGCATCAGACTAGATAGGTCGTGTAGCTTCTTGGCCACTTGAACCAACGTCAATCCATGTTCTTTAGTGGACGATTGAACTTCGGACATGGCACCACAAAGAAGTTCAATTTTCTGGCTCAAAACTTCAAACCTTCCAACCCAAGCAGCATCATTGCCTTCTGTGTCAACTGAGGGACGAAAGGACGCTGTCCTTTCACAGTCAACAGAATCCGATGCACGACCAGCTACAGTTGTTTCTATGTCAACATGAAAAGAAGAAGATGACGGATGAACAGTTGATGGCTTCCCACTCTCAGATGAGGTCGGGAATTCAACAATAGGTGGGGCATCTTGGGCAGCTAGATCTGGGATGTCTATCCTCAGCTTTTTGATTATGTTATCAACATCAACTTTAACAGGGTCGTACACCACAAGGGCCTTCCCAGATTCCTGGTTTGTCTTGTTCAATTCTGGCTCTGAACCACTAACTTTGAAAATGACCTTGGGGCAAGCAGCGGACGGAGACTTCCTCTTCTTTGATACAACATTGAGATTAGCAACATGTTGTTCATCTCCAACCTTACCAGCAGACCTAGTTGCTCTTCTGGGAGAAAAATTTGAAGGGACCGCAGAAACACCAGCAACATGCTGTCCATCTCCAACCTTCGCAGCAAACCTTGATGCTCTTTTAGGAGAAAAATTTGAAGGGACCAAAGAAACACCAGCAGCCAAAATTTGAAGGGACCGAAGAAACACCAGCAACCTCCTTCGAAACAACCACAATGTGGTTGCCGGGTTGATTGCTCTCACCTTTCAATAACCTTGGAGACTTTCTTGGAGACTGCTCAGAAACAAGGATTTTCCGATCTTTTTTGGTGAGCCTTAGTGTATAAGTTCTGACAAATAAAGGGGGATCTGTCAACAAAGTATAAAGAACTGTCAAAAACAGAAAAAACAACTGTCAACCAAATAAAAATATGTACAACGGAAAGAAAAAAACACATGTAAACAGTGTAAAAAATTGTCAAATATAACATACCTGAAGTGCTGACATGTTGCTTCCTCTTACCAACAGCTTTGTCAGCCTTTGAAACATTAGGACCTACACTGCTGACAGGTTGCTTCTCTTGGCCAACAACTTTGTCATCCTCTGCGGCCTTCTCAACTGAACTGCTGACAGGTTCCTTCTCTTTGCCAACAGCTTGGCCATCCTTCGTCGCCTTCTGAACTGGCTTCTTCACATTCCTCTTGGGGGCAGTTTTCACTGGCTTAGTCACAATCTTCTTGGCAGTCTTATCTGGTCGCTCAGATATTACCGTATCATAAATAGCTTGCTCTGAATTCTCCCGAGTAGTGACAAGAATTTTTTCATCATATGCATCGAACAAAGGATCTTCAACCTCGTCGACAAAGTTCAGATGTCGAAATGTAGAATGTTCAGAGTATGAAGACGGTCTTCACAACTAAAATAATGAAAACAAAACACAAGAGTCATATATGTTGTCAACAAAAAAACTTAAAATACAAAATAACACAGACAAAACGAAAAAATGTATAATAAGTTATAGAATAATACCATAGCATGACGATCAAAATGATTTGAGACAGAATGATACCAAGCAAGCTTGGAATTACTTGTGAACCAACGATCGCTATATGGAATAGTCTTAAAGTGTCGCAGTAGCAGCTCTAACAAAATTGTGAAACTGATGGAATTGTTTAAGCACCCAAACCTACGGAAAAAAATTAAGGATTAGAAAGGAAAAGGAATAAGAATGTCTTCAAACAACTAATTGAGATAGAGGGATGATAAAATAAATACCTGAAAAGCAAGAGGATAACCATATAAATTATACCAAGCTTTATCGTTTGAAGAACCACCTCCTGTACGTTTTGCATTGACTGGAGCATCTTGTAAAGCCCAGATCGTCTCAATATATACTTCCCTACCCCAAGGGTAGTTCACAAATGCTTCAAAGTTGCTTGCAAGCTTTAGAAACTTCAATCTGACAATAGAGCCCTTCCTCTGAGGCATCAGGACACCTTCAACAATAATAAGGTGTGCAAGAATCATTTTGCGCTCACCAGTCAAAATGGCAAACTCTGCAATAATGTCATCGAGAGTGAGCTTGCTTCGGGTTCCAAGAGAACATTGAAAGACAGCATCTGGGATGACGTGGCCTTCAAAATCAGTGCACTTCAGCCCCGTGATTGCAGCAAAGTCTTGAAGGGGAAAAGAAAGAAGATTGTCTTTCATATTAAACCACATTTCGTACTTCTTCTTTGTCTTAACCGCACGTATTAAAGCGTAATGAACTAAGACGTGCGAATAGCTGAGCTGGGATGTCAGGTTTAAGATGGTTTTGAAGACACCAGCAGAAAACAACAGATTACTGACATCATCAAACTACCCCTCAATCTAATCAATAACAACAAATATGTGGTATGTTGTAACCTTGGGCGCCACAAACAAATCATCAGACGCCAGGAACTGTAACTTAGACACATCCATGACCAATTGTCAACAAAAAAAACCATACAGAGTGTCAAAATTATATCACAAAAAGAGATAAGCACAAAGCAAGGTGTTAACCACAAAAAAATAACAATAAGATGTTGGTAACCAGTCAAACAATAAATCATTCAGACATACAAAGCTGTCGGCATGTCATATTCAAAACAAAACATGAACAAGCAGTCAACAATAATATATACATACACAACAAGCTTTCAGCATGCCATATTCAACAACATAAACATAAACAAAGTTGACAACAATGAGATATCCAGACAAAACAAGCTGTCAGCATGCAATATTCAAGATGTCAACATGAACAAGTTGTCAACAATAAGATATCGAGACACAACAAGCTGTCAGCATACCATATTCAACAACATAAACATAACAAGTTGTCAACAATAAAATCTCGAGACACAACAAGCTATCAGCATGCCATATTCAAGATGTCAACATGAAAAAGCTGTCAACAAAAAGATCTCGAGACACAACAAGCTGTCAGCACGCCATATTCAAGATGTCACCATGAACAAGTTGTCAACAATAAGATCTTGAGACACAACAAGTTGTCAGCATGCCATATTCACAACATAAACATGACCAATTTGTCAACAATAAGATCTCCAGACACAACAAGTTGTCAGCCTGCCATATTCAACAACATAAACATGAACAAGCAGTCAACAATAAGATCTACAGAGACAACAAGCTGTCACCATGACATATTCAACAACGGAAAACTAAAAAACAGTAAAGAATCGACAAATAAAGCAGAATGTTCAAAATCAAACACAACATGACATATTCAACACACATATGCACAGTGCAATGCTCTGAATCTGTCAGCAAACTTAAGAACAGTTCCTAACAACAAAAAATACAGAGATAGACACCAATAAAAATGAAAAACATAAAAATCATACAGATTAAGACGCATGCAACAAAACAAAGACCTAAAATTCTAGGTTTCGAACCAAAACAAACCCGATTTTGACTTCAAACAGAGAAACGAACACAAAATCCCATAAATCATCCAAACTAAGCAAATGTAACATCAAATAGAAGAACAAGGGAGCTGGATTCCTGTTTTGATCTGAAAAACCGCCTGAAAAATTCAAAAATCGGGATGAAATAGTTGAGAACGCGAGCAGGCGAAATCGAAGAGAAATCGGAGAGAGAACTTGATAGAATAAAGTGAAGCGGAGAGAAGGAACGAGGAAGGAGGTTGGAAGGAAGAATCGCCGACGAAATCGAGAGCAGAGGGAGAAGATGACCAGTTGCCTTTTTTGGTTTTGGGAGTGAATGAGGGGAGAGGAAGGAGAAGAAATGAATTGCGGATGTTTTGAAAAATTGGTCTGAAAACCAACGTGTGTGTTTGGGTGGGAGTGAGGTAGGGGTAGAAACTAACTACTTAGTTTGGGAGTGCAGTTGTTACAAGTATAGTGCCCAGTAGGGCATTGGGCACAAAACCGAATTAGGCGCGAAAGGGCCGTCAATAATGAGCCCGAGGCATATTGGGCCTTTTTCATATTGGGCCTACATTTTTAAAAGGCCCATTAAAGTGCTACATCAAATATTGGACGATGCCCTCGTCGTCGTCGTCCACTCTTCACTTGCAGACTTGCAGTGGTGAGGTGAGTGGTGCCGTAGCAGCATAATGAAAGCATTGCAAGCGAAATCAGAGAAGCTTCCATGGAATCTTCATATCAGATCTCGAGCGAACCACTTGGGCTTCAATTTCAAGCTTAGGTTAAATGCGACTCCGCAATCGATCTACCGCCTCTCTCTTCTTCTCAAGCTCCGACGGTGGCGGCTCCGAATCGAATCTGAATCCGGATCGCCGGCGATAATGACGGAGCTTCTGAAGCGAAATGGATCTATCAAGTCTAAGTTCGTCCGGATCTTCAAGAAGCTTCGATCTCGTCTTCGGGTCAAAGGACGTCCTCCTCCACATTCGGGGAAATTCACCGTGGCTAGGAGTCAGTTAATGAAATGCGGAGCTTTTGTGGCTATAGCGGTTTTGGCTTCTGCATTCGGATTTGATGTAAGTAAGCTTCTTGACTTTGCTATGGAATCTTTGAGGATTTGAGTCCGAAGGCTTGCATTTGTAACTTAACTGTTGATTTATAATAGAGTAACCTAAATAGAGTTGTGAAATTATGAGATGAGCTGTGTAATTGTTAATCGATAACCATTTCCCACTTTGCAAGTGAGGAACTTCAGTTTTCTTGCATATTTTCACCATCGTGATACAGTGTCTATTCTGGAAGAGTGAATGAACGCCAGATAGAGTTTGATAATATGTAGATTATACAATGTAACATTCTTCTGAATTGTGTTTGATCAGATCCTTATGAGAATTTGTATGTCTTTGGGTACATAAGGTTGGATGAAACTTGTTTATACTCAATGGTAATTGAAAGGGTAGTTTTTCAAGCCATTCTCATTAACAATCTAAGTTAAGCTAATTTGCCGCTACCATTACATCACTTTAAATCGATATAGCTTTTTCCATTGCTACTGCTATTTCAATCAAGGCCTGAATCACAACACCAATGGCTTGGCACAAAGGATAAAATGACTTGTATCTTCAATCAAGTTTCCAAAAAAGCATTTTATGTTGAGTAATCAACAATGAGTCCAACAAACTTGCAAATCTTGATCATCCACCTCTTGACCCAGAATATATAACCAAGACGACAAAAACTACAATCCCTATATAATTACTAAAATAATTATGCTTTCTCCCACCGTAACTATGTCATGAGGGCACACTTAACATCTAGGGTACACTTAATTATGTTGTATCACTAAAAGATTTCTTTTCCATATTTTTACTAGGAATATCACAAAAAATTGTTTTAAGATAACCTTATGACTTTTTGAAATTTTGACGTGTTTTTTTCAAATTATATCAAACGTGAAATCTGTACCTATCTTTTTAATACTGTCAGATAAAAAAAAGTGAATACTTGATAAATAAGAAAAAAAATATTACAATTATATGTTGTAAAAGATATCAATTGATGTTATATATGATCACAATTCACACTGTATTACCTTTTGATGTTCAATCTTTGAAGAAATATGTAGAAAAAATCCATACAATAAAGTTGTATAATGTCATAATGTGCAACCAATATTCATCTAGTTGAGTGGCTTAAAGGAAGTATTTCCATTGAGATATCTCAAAATCAATTTTTATTTGACATGTATATAAATATTAATTTATTTTAATTGGAGAGTGTCACTATATATAAAATAATATTTGTAGATAGACAAATAGCATATAGAAAGTTTTTCGTGGAGTTCTCTTTTTTTTTGAAAAAGAAAACAACAAACTAGCTGCTAAAAACAAACTAAGCCTAAATCATCTTCACGGATGATCTTGAGAAAATCCTTCACAGGAAGGATCCTTTTGTCTCCAGCCAGGAGGCGGTTTTGAAGCGTCACTTTATCTTGACGTGTGATTGACCGTAGAAGATCCACATCGAAGTCCCTAGAAGCAAGGAAGTCGGCGGCTCTATTGCAGGACCTGCAGATATGCACAAACCTGGAATGATCAAACGAAGACACAAGCAAGTTAATGTCTGTGATGATCGTCTTGATTTCCAAGGGAGGGGAAGCATTTTTAGATAAACATTTAATGACAGTTTTATTATCACTTTTAATAATTATACTCTTGATACCCATGCGAGTGGTTGCTCTAATCCCTTCAAAGACCACTTGAGAAACTTCTCGCCACTTTTTGCACTTTTCTCTTCAGTTTTCTTTTTCTTTCTGAGCTAGAAATCCATCTAGATACTACTAGACCTGTCAAACGGGTCATTTGGGTCAGGTTCGGGTTCGGGTTTGGTTTCCCTTGGTCGGGTCAGGTTTGGGTCGGGTTATGCCCGGGTCAACTATTTATGGGTTGAATTTGAGTTGGATTGTTACAGGTCAGGTACGGGTTCGGGTCGACCCAACGGGTCGAGAGCGTACGTTCAGATTTTCTCGAGATAATTATTAAATAGTATTTTCATTAAAATAAATAAATAAATATAATTTTAATCATAAAATAAAATATTTTAAAAATAAAATATATTATTTTAATCATAAAATATATTATAAAACACAAAAATCAAAATAGTTAAGTCGAAATAACGGATTTACGGGTCATGACGGGTCGGGTCGGGTTTTGACCCGCAAACGACCCGCAATTTCGGGTCGAAAGAGTCGGGACAATTCGGGTCAAATTCAAATATTTTCCGGGTCATTGACCCAAAAAACTTTACCTATCTTTTTAAAATAATTCAAATAAAAAAAAGTGAATACTTGATAAATAAGAAAAAAAGTATTACAATTATATGTTGCAAAAGACAACAATTGATGCAATATATATATGATCACAATGTATTACCTTTTGATGTTCAATCTTTGAAGAAATATGTAGAAAAAATTCATACAATAAAGTTGTTTAATGTCATAATGTGCAACCAATATTCATCTAGCCGAGTGGTTTAAAGGAAGTATTTCCATTGAGATATCTCGAAATCAATTTTATAAGAGAATCTCAATTGGTGAGAGACTCACAAAGTTTCTCATTAATAAAATATCAATTTATTTTAATATATTTTAATTGGAGAGTGCCATTATATCTAAATTTAATATAAAGTTAGCTTTATACAAAAAAAGTTAAATGTCTTTCATTGATCACATTTATGGAAGACTTTAATTTTTTCGTCTCTCTTAATTTATTTTTCTCCTCTCCTAATTTAAATGCAACTCTTTCTTTTTAATGTTGATTGACCTATTAAAAATAATATAATTGAAAATTTTGTAGGGTAATAGAAATTAGAGTACCTCTTATGTCAAAATATCTTTGATTCAATTCAAAGATATTATACAAACAATAATACACCATTCATATATGGAAAAGTGTCATGTAATAATACTTGTTAAAATGATAAATGAGAATGATTGTGGAGCCTTGGATCAAGAGAGATCCAAGAGCCTATATGATGACACGTGACACTCCTTATCATCCCTTGTCACCTCCGTCGGACCATCACCGGACCACCGACGGACCACCGCCAGACCACCTCCAGACCACCTCCAACCACCGCCGGACCACCTTTAGGCCTCGCCGGAATAAAATTATCACAAAGATGTATAAAATTGTTCACATATATTACAAAATTATTTATTACTAAATGTTCATCACAATGTTCATAAATGTTCATTTGTATATACTCTACTGAATGTTCATCACATTGTACTTAAAAGTTCATCAACTGAATGTTCATCACATTCTACTTAAATGTTCACCAATTGAATGTTCATCATATTATACTTAAATGTTCACCAACTGAATGTCCATCACATTATACTTATATGTTCATCAAGTGAATGTTCATCAAATTATATTTAAATGTTCACCAAGTTTATTACACTTAAATGTTTATGTTATTTGAAAAAACGGCGAACCACCACCGACCACCACCGGACCACCACCGCACCACCACTGACCCACCATCAAGCCACCACCGGACCACCACTTATGTGGAACACCACTTTAATATAATTTCTTTTAAAACCACACTTAATTTTCAACAAAAATCACTTAAATGTTTATCATCTCATACTTAAATGTTCATCATCTCATACTTCAATGTTCACAAGAAATTAATAAAATGTTCATTACTCAAAGTTCATTACAATCGACTTAAATGTTCATCAAAATGTTGATAAATGTTCATTTGTACATACTCTACTGAATGTTCATCACATTATACTTAAATGTTCACCATCTGAATGTTCATCACATTATACTTAAATGTTCATCAACTGAATGTTCATCAAATTATTTTTAAATGTTCACCAAGCAGTGTTCTAAAAGACGCTAGGCGGGAGCTAGGCGGTGGGTGGGGGACTAGCGCCTAGGCGGGGATTAGTCGGGGATTAATCGGATCAAAATTAATTCTCGGTCCATGATATTAGATGACCAATTTGTCACCATAATCATCCATTTCTATTCAATTATGTAAGAACGAGGTTTAAGATCCTAGTATAAGTATTAATATGATAAAATAAACTCAAAACTTGCTATAGTTCACTAGATATTGCTACTTTCGCAAAAATGATCCAAACCGTTTTTTTCTAGGCGCCCTAGGCGGTGCTAGACGGTGAGGGAGCGCCTAGAGATTAATCGGGGATTAATCGGCCCCTAGTCGGGATTTTTAGAACATTGTCACCAAGTTTATAACACTTAAATGGTTATGTTATTTGGAAAAATGGCGGACCACCGTCAGACCACCACCAGACCACCACGACCGCACCACCACTAACCCACCATCAAGCCACCGTCGGACCACCGGGCCACCACTTATGTGGAACACCACTTTAATATAATTTCGAGTAAAAAAACACTTGATCTTCATAAAAAATTACCTAAATGTTCATCATCTCATACTTAAATGTTCATCAAACATCCTTAAATGTTCACAAGCATTTAATAAAATGTTGATTACTCAAAAGTTTAGTACAATTAGCTTAAATGTTCATCACGTTGTTCATAAATGTTCATCAAAATATTGATAAACGTTCATTTTGATATACTCTACTGAATGTTCATCACATGTTACTTACATGTTCACCAACAGAATGTTCATCACATTATAATTAAATGTTCATCAACAGAATGTTCATCACATTATATTTAAATGTTCATCAACAGAATGTTCATCACATTATATTTAAATGTTCACCAATTTGAATTAGACTTAAATTTTCATTTTTTTATACTTTAACTTTTTCATTTATTATTGGACCACCGCCGGACAACCACCGGGTGGTCGCCGGGAAGTCGTCGGGTGGTCGCTGGGAATTATAGTATAAAATAATACTTATAGATAACATAGAGAGAGAGAGAGAGTTTGTGATGGGCTCTTAATTTTTTTGTTTTGAGCTAGAAACACATTACTACCCGTGAGATGCTCTAAACACATTAGAATAGAGATATGAAGCCCTGGTGGTGAAGACAAAAAGAAATGCGTAATCTTTCTTTTATCTCAAGACAAAGGAAAGTATAATGGGCTGAACTGGTATTGACTTGGGCCAATAGTTTTGAAGTAGTGTGAGCAAATTTGAGGTGGCGAAAAAGATAAGGGTGGTGTATGTGGGGCCAGTATAGGAGTCAAACACAATCAACAGAAGCGAAGTGGGCCCGGCCCAACGCATGGTCCTCTCGGGAGGGCCCACTCGCGCGCGTGAAGTCACCCTATCTTAAAGAGTAGTGGGTCCCGCTCCGTTGATCATAAACAAGAGCTGTGATCGGACGGCTTAAATTAAAAGTCAGGAACCTCCCAATCCCATGATGGGGCCTCTTTGACCGTGCTTTATTCCCTCCCTCCAATTCTCAACCAAACTACCGAGGGACTAATAAAAATGTATTCAAAAATTTGTAATTCTCACTTTAGTCCAGGTGCTTTTCTTTCAAACTTGGTCTATCCATCCTCATTTACATTAATACTCATCATAATATCTTATATTTACGTATATGCCACTTACACAAACACAAACCAACGATACATGTTTTTTTAACAACTAAACAAAAGCCTTATAATTACTAGTTAATCGCTAAATCATCTTCGCGTAATATCTTGAAGAAATCTTTCATGGTAATAGATCTTTGGTTGTTCGACAGCATATGGTTTTGAAGAGAGATCACTTCTTCTCTGGTCGATAAGTTATTCCATCTAGAAATGGAGAATCGGAGTTCTTCTATGATGAAGTTCCGGGAAGCAAGAAAACCAGTTGCTCTATTACAATATCTACTCATATGAAAAAATCTATGACTATCCAATAAAGAAACAAGAGATTTAAAGTCCATGATGATGCACCAAATCTCCCAAGGCGGGGTTACATTCTTACAAAGGCAATTAATAACAGTAGCATTATCAGTTTCGATAATAAGATGCTTAAAGCGAATAGCTGCTATTATGCCTTCAAGAACAACAACAACTTCGACAATGAGGAAAAATGAACTGGGGATCTCTAGTTGCTCCACAAAAGAGGGCAAACATGCATGATTACGAATAATAAAACCTAAAAAGTATTGTAAATTGGCTCACTTGGAGTCATCACAATTTAAGTTAAAATAATTACTCGGGGGGTTTAATCCAGTGAGATTTGGTACGTTTCTTTGCCCTGGTTGCAATAGGACAAGATTTATTTAGGCCAGGAAACTCATTTTTCCATTCTAGGAAACAAAAGATAACTGTTTTTGCAATATCAACCGTTATGATCTCATTTACTTCTGATTATTGCACAAATTCCAAAGTGTCCACCAAGCGAAGAATCCCAGTTCAGGGTTATCATTAACGTTACAGTAGTTAGAGAAAGAATTTTCGAATCCATTTATATCCTGAAGAACTAAACCATAGGGTCCTAAAGAATTTATGTGATCAAATACAGAAATAATGGTCGTGCAGTTAAAGAAAAAATGACATTTGTCCTCATTGGCAGCATTACAGAGCCTACAGATAGGATAAACTTTATGGAAATGATGGTTCAGACGTTCAGTAGTAGGGATGCAATTAGAAAAGGCTTTCCAAAAAAAGTTTTGAATTTTTGGAGGAAGATTTGTTTTCCATAATGTTTTCAAATCGAGGCTTGAGCATGTGAGTGGTCTGATTAAGTAGAATGCTGATTTAGCCGAGAATTTGCCATCAATCGCAGAGGTCCAAATTAAGTGATCTTCTAGAGGTGTCACTGGGATACGAATATGATTTATAATATCAACAAAGTGGCTTGGAAGAGTGTTGAAGAGTTTCTCATTATCCCAGTGTCTATTAGGAGTAATAAAATCACACACTTTAAGTGAGATTGGGCTATCATGCTGAAGATGAGAAATAGAAGTATCAGATATCCAATTATCAGTCCAAAAACTAATGGATTTACCATCCCCAATTTGCCAAAATAATCTTTTAAATATCCACTAAAAATTTGATAGTTAACAATGAAAATACACATAAATATATTTTTTTTGTTATAGATTTTTTTTGAGGTTGTAGCAATATAAAATAATATAAATTATATAAAACGTATGTCAAAATCGATTATAAAATTATTATTAAGTAATTATATAAACATGTCGCATGCACGAGGTCTTGCACTAGTATATTTAAAACGGAATGAGATTCCTTATGAATTTTGACTGTGGGATAAACTAACTCCGTAAAGAATGTAAGACATCCTATACTATAATATAAATTTGGATGTTTTAGCTAATAAATTCCAATCCCCAACTCCATAAATGCTCTTTTTTTAAAACCTTCAATCAACCAATCCATTGAAAAATTGTGCCAAATATAATATAAATTTGGATGTTTTAGCTAATAAATTCCAATCCCCAACTCCATAAATGCTCTTTTTTAAAAAACTTCAATCAACCATTCCATTGAAAAATTGTGCCAAATTCATAATACGTAATGTATACATGGGTAGTCTTTGCAGTGGGCCGGCCGATCCACATGTTTCATTTTACCTTTACTTTTGAGATTTTTACCGTATATAGATAATAAAATGTTCCGTAATTTTTCCTGTCTACAAATAAGAATAGTTTATTGTTAAGGGTTCACAGAATTTCATAAGGGGGATCCATGGAAGAAAGAGAAATTTGATTTTGTTAAAGGAAAAAACAAACAGTAGTATGTATACTTGCTCCAACAAAGTTGTGAATAGAAAGTAAGATCAGTTTGAGTGTGCAATTTTACACTTCCCTCCAAAGTCTCAATTAACAACTTAGTGTAAATAAAAAAATATACTTTCAAAAATAACCGACGTACAAACATGTTTTTTTAGCACCACGTACAAACATGTTTGTAATCAAAAGAAGGATAGTTCTCATCTTTTGATGACGCATTTGGTAATTTACCGCTTGCATTTTTTTTAAAGTCTTCTACTAGAATACAAAAATATTGACAATTGCACATTCACCTTTAAATGAAGTACAACACCTTTATGTAATACAATATTCAAATAAAATTATGGAGTATCAAATGTTAAGATTGAAAAAACAAATATATATGTTTGCTCTTTTCATTTAAAAAGATGGTATTAGCGAAATGTTAGAGCCGTTTTAAAACCCGCGCGTAGCGCGGGTCGAGAAATCCTAATATAGGATATATATCTTGAAGTTTGAAGTTAATGTAAGATATATAGGAATACGTGGAGGTATTTGCGCAAAATGTACTCCCTCTTTCCCCTTTTGATCTTCCCATTTCAAATGGAAACATTTGTCGATGTACGTTTTGTTTCGTCAATATCTCTCGTTACAAGTTAGTTAAAATTATAAAATTTTGATATTGTTAAAGTACTCATTGATATGAATCAAACAAGATCATTTATGAGTATATTTTACCTTATACAATAGCCAGAAATCGAAAGATTCTCTTCGACCGTAAATAGTGTTTAAAAAGCAAATGAACCTTATATTTAGGGACGGAGGAAGCATTTGAATTTTGACTGTGGGATAAACAACTCCGTAAAGAATAGTCGACGCAATTAGGATCGAACAACATAAATAATGCATACCATGATATATGATTGGTTGAATCTTCCACATATTAACACACTTGATAATGATAAATAATATACTTTAATGTTGCTCATCTTTGACTGGATTTGTTCACGAGGAATTGCGTGATAAGTTAGCTAGGATATTGTTGTAACATCGATAATCCTCTTTCTTTGATGTAAACTAATAATAATAAATTGGTTATATTTCTTTTTTTTTTGGTCGATATAAATTGTTTTTTTTTTGAGAAAGATATAAATTGGTTTTATTCTAAAGTCAATTGGATACTTTTAGTTTTTGTTGTTGTAGTTTAACGAGAAAGAAAAACTTTTCATTAGCTTTATACTCCGTATCAGATTTTGGTGATGCACTTTATTAGGATATTTTTTAATAAAAGCTAGGCTCTTATAATATGAAATGACATTTTAATCTATAATGTAGATATTTTAAGTTTATGAATATAAAACATTTGTAAGTATGTTTTAGTTAAATTACTTACTTAATTTCGATATTTTTTCTTAAGTAAGAATTTTTTATAAAATAATTTCCGACATACGCGTTTATCAAACTTAATTTCCAATATAAGCACAATTTTTTGGTTTGGAAAATGAAAGACATTGGAGAGACGTCTTCCATCCGAACCTAAATTTTAAGACAAAAAAGTGATAAATCTGAATTTAACATATTTGTAAACTTCTCAGACTCAACATACAACTAATACATGGAAATGATTATAACTCTCTAGTCCTAATCATCTTCTTCGTACTCTTCCTCACAATTGTCTTCGTTCCCGCTCTGTGCATCATTATCGTCTTCCTCCCCGCTTGGCTCCGACACAGATGATAATGTAGGAGCAAACTCAAACCCAAAGCGGTTTTTTACATCCCTAGAAATCGGCCTAGTGAGAGAAATAAACACACTTGGAGTATTAGTTGACGTAAATGAACTTGATGTATACACTGATGATGTCGTGTATGGATATGCAAACGAGGAAGTCCATGAATAATCACCTAGTACCGAAAACGACGGAGTAACACCCAACCTTGAAGAACTAGTAAACCCTTCAAATGGCAGAAAATAGGACGAATGTGTCTTTGAAAGGACTAAAGAAACCCATGATATGATGAAGTATGAACATAAGGTGTTGGAGAGGCCATGGGAAACGACGTCAGATAAGATATTGGCCGAGCCATCGTAGTGGACATTGGCGGAGGAGGAATATACATGAGGTGGTGGCATAACATTGGAGGATTTGTGTAGGTATTTGGAAGTTCTGAGATGCTAGATCCTTTACCCATATCTTGTTGGCTCCAGAAAAACGATTGATCAACATACATTTGGTTTAACACATCATTCCCATGCGTAGACACATGTTGTCTCTGAAAAGAAAAAGAAACTATGTAAGTCTTAAATATTCAATGTAAATATTTGAAAACGATGTGTTATATTACATACTCACCATAATATACAAATCTTGAGACAATGAATCGTATTGTCCTACTGGGGGACGAATATGTGACTAATGAATCTACGAGTAATTGTCATGTACCAGTCCTTATAACGTTCTAAAACTCTTGAAGGATATGAGTAATTGACAGGCATATCAATCCAATCTGCACGTTGTTCCACAAATCTATGAATTGCTTGTGAAACTGGCTCCAGTTTGTCTCATGCTTCCCCCCTTGTATTCACATAATGCAAATTTGGATAGTTTTGACACGCACCCGACACATGTTGTGGAAATTCGAATTGGCACATCACACGGTCTGGTTGATGTCACTCAACCGTGTCAAATAAAATCAGAGGGTCTTGGGTCCTCCACACATGAGATTCTGAACAACAAATACTAGCAAGTCTCTCCAATTCAGTTGTTGTGTAGGGTTCTCATGTAAGCTGGAGATAAAATAAAACGAGCTTAAGTCTAATGAATCTATTTATTGTGCAATTTCATAGACATAAAGAATTCCAAACCTGATCGCTCCTTAGCCTATCCAATGCATCACGATAATACAAAAGGTCGTGACTTTTACCATCATACATGTAATAACAGTTCAACCACCTAAATGAAAAATGAGACAGATAAGAAAATCGCATGAGATATATCTATAATAATGATGAATGTTACCTCAATCCAAGTGAATCTTGACCAATATGAAATTGGTCAACAAATGGTGGAGGTTGTGATCATTGCCTCACCCACATGCAAGTGAAAAGTGTGTCTCTGGTCTTCATCTCTCAAATAATGTTGTAATCAACTCCTTGTCTAATTTGAATATGGATCCAAGGCGAGATACACAATAAAATCCAGCTCGGTGAATGTACTCTAGAACTCTATGATCGGGATCAATCCATTTTCATAGGTGTGCTCTAGTTTCTAACGGTCTCACGGTCTACAAAAAAATTAGTGAATTTATAATCAAGGTACAATTAGCTAATGAGAATCGATAATTGAGATGATTTACACTTACGTATTCAACATTGTTTCACATAAGAAGATTTGTGCTCTTCTTGTCGACAAAGAACCTCAGAAGATAACGGACCTGAGTTACTCTCCTTGTAATAGCCATTGAAAAAAACGTCATAAAATGAAATAGATATATAAACTTCAATACAAACAGCAACCATTAATACAAAGTTCAATACATAATACAAACCCAAGATAATCATGTTTTCCCAGAACCTCTAGCTTGTGATGCACATGACCTTTTGTTGTGTCCCTCTTGCCCACATAAACCGCAACTGTTTTTTCCTGGAGTACTTATAATGTCCATCTCATTTTTCGTATCAAGATGATTTCCGTCTACCAGGTCTACCAAGAGCCAAGATGATGACACGTGACACCACTTGCCACTTGCCGGGTCTCGCCGGACCACCGCCGAAATAAAATTGTTCACAAAGATGTACAAAATTGTTCATTACTCAAAAGTTCATTAAAATTGGATTTAATGTTTATCAAGATGTTCATAAGCTTTCATCAAGATGTTCATAAATTTTCAGTTGGATTTACTCAACTAAATATTCCTCACACAATGCTTAAATGTTCATCAAGTTTTATTACACTTAAATAAATGTTCATGCCATTTGGACAAACTGCGGACCTCCACCAGACCTCCACCGAACCACCGCTGACTCACCATTAAACCACCAACGGACCATCGCCGACCCACTATCAAGCTACCAACGGACATCACTTATGTGGAACAACACTTCAATATAATTTCGAGTAAAAAACACTTGGTTTTCATCCAAACGTACCTAAATGTTCATTATGTTGTACTTAAATGTTTATCAAGACATCATTACATGCTCACAATAATGTACTAAAATGTTCATTACTAAAAAGTTCATTACCATTTGCTTAAATTTTCATCAAGTTGTTCATAAATATTTATCAAAATGTCATAAATGTTTATTTGGACGTATTCAACCGAATGCTCATCAAACAATAATTAAATGTTCATCAATTTGTATTAGACTTAAATTTTCATTTATTTTTTGGACCAACGCCGGACCACCGACGGACCTTCGCCGGAAGGCCGCTGGACAACCACCGGGAGGTCGCCCCCCCACTTGTAGTGGGAGTAACTAGTTTAATCTTAGCCATTTGATGCCTTATTTATTATCTTATGGGGTTTATTACTAGATTTAAACCCTATATAACATTATTAATTTTGAAAAAATCTACATGTAAATAATTCTTTCATCTATAAAATTATAAGTATTTTAATTATAGATTCGATACTTATTATACTTTTTTGACGAAGAAATCATTTAGGAAGGTTCACCTATCTAGAATGAAACCTCCCTAGAGCATCCTAAATGATGATGTCATAAAGATCTGAAACAGTTGTTATAAAATCGGGCAATGGTTTCACGGAGTGAGTTTTAACAGTAATATCTGTCGCACCTTTACAAAAGCGAAATAAAAAACTAACAAATCGATTACATAAGCTCTGCACCCTGTAATGAAGAGGGAATGGCACGAAAACGAGTTGCACTAAGGCTAATACAAGCGTTGTGAAAACGAGAAGCATAAAACTATCATTCATCTAGAAGTGCAATATAAATCTCACACATTAAACGTGTGCATAAAATTGATCTTTTTTCCTTGGCTGAAACTTTAGAATAATGATATACCGAGTAATCAATTTATTAATAAATTGGGTTTCAAGAATATCTTTTCTTCACTAACTGATAGTACGAAAGGAGGTCTTTGGCTCTTATGCACAAATTTTCAAAAGGCATAATTTTGGCACATTATTTTTACATGACATAAAACAATTATTTTTAAATATTAGGAAAATCACGTTAAATATATTATTCTTTTCATTTATGCTCCTAGTATAGAACATTTGAAATCAGATTTTTGGCATTTCATTTCACAATTGATAATAACTCAGGATGCGCCGCCTATCATCTTTGGGGATTTTAATGATACTCTACAACTAGAAGACAAACTTGGTGGGCTGCAACCTACTAACAATAGGTTTACTAGACTGAGTACGCTGAGTAATAATCATGGTTTAATCAATCAAAATTTTCAAGGATCTCGGTATACGTGAAAAAGGACTAATAGTATCACTAATTCTACTATTTTAGAGCACTTAGATAGAGCCCTTATCCATCCCAATATTACAAATTTTTATAATAATATCACACTGACTCATATCCCTTTTACAACCTCTGACCACTGTTGTATTGTACTTCAACTAGGCGGTGATATTACATATAAAAACTACCCGTTCAGATTCGAAAACACATGGATGAAATATGAAAATTATAAAAAACTTGTTAGTAAAATCTGGAATTACCAATATATTATGGTTCGGCATTATTTAACCTTTTCATGAAACAAAAAAAGCTTAAAAATGGTACTCCCTCCGCCCCAAAAAGATTGTCTCATTTGAGTTTTTAACACTATTAACAGACCGAGAGAAGCTTGTAAAATTCTTTTAATATATAAGAAAAAACATAGTCATACGGGGTCTTGTTTTATTCGTCTCAACGAGCACTTTGACAATATTAAAAAATTATAATTTTTATTAACATATAACGAGAGATATTAACGATAGAAAACGTATCTCGACATATGTGTCAAGTTGAAATGAGACTATCTTTTTGGGACAAAGGGAGTACTAAGGATTGGTCAAAGAAATATTATAATAATATACATGAACAAATTAAAGTAACTGAAACTAAATTACCGAAATTAAAAGACGACTGCTTTCAAAAGAATCTTACTCATAAAATTCCATTATATAATAGGTTTGTTATCAAATATAATAAACTACTTGAATTCCAACATACTTACTGGAAACAACGAGCTAAAGTAAAAAATACTAAGGAGATGGATAAAAATACGAAATACTTCAAACTACCGTTAAAATAAGAGCTTATAAGCAAAAACTTAACTGCTATGAATCTTTAAACAAACTTCATTTTTGTAAAACTGAGGACATCAAAACTGCAATCACTCATGATTTAAAATCCAAATTCCAACCATCACAAACACTCACTCTCATTGATAATGACTTTGAAATAATTACACGAATCATTTCTGAGGATGACAATAACTCCCTATTATTACAACCTACTCCTTCGGAAATCAAGAGTGTGATCTTTCAACTTCCTCACAATAAAACCCCTGGCCCATATGGTTTTAATGTTGAATTTTATAAACACTACTGGCCTATTGTAGGAAACTCAGTTATCCAGGCAATACAAGCCTTTTTTCATTCAGGTATAATGTTGAAGGAATGTGCACAATCCCTTATTGCCCTTATTCCGAAAATTGATAATCCAATTTCGATTAACCACTACCGACCAATTAGTCTGTGCTCAACTATTTATAAGGCGATTATCAAACTTATGGCGAATAGACTTCAAAACTTGTAACCAAAACTTATACACCCTGGTCAAGCAACCTTTGTTCAAGACAGATCTATATTTGACAACATTCTAATTTCTCATGAAGTTTTTCACTCTTTCCATCAAAAGAAAAAAGGAAAATGGGGTTGGATGGCTTTAAAACTTGATATGGAGAAAGCATACGACAAAGTTAAGTGGCCTTTTATTGAGAAAATATTGGAATCTTTTGGCTTCCATAAACAATGGATTGATCGAGTAATGATGTGTATTAAATCGGCATCGTTTTCAGTTTAGTTAATAATGAACCTGGTCCAGTTTTTAAACCAATGTGTGGTCTACGACAAGGAGACCCAATAGCACCATTCATATTCATTATAGTTATGGAATTCTTATTCAGAAATCTCCAAAAAGAGACTGAAAAATCGAATCACAGAGTCTGAATCCAATTAACAAGAAATGGTATGCGTATTCCTTTTCTTTGTTTTGAAGATGACACAATTATATTTGCGAATGCAAATCTGAATAACATGAAATACATTAAGAGACTTTTACAAAAGTTTACTGACCTTTCTGGACTTGCAATTAATTATCATAAAAGCTCCTTCCAAACAACTCCTAATATATCTTCCTCTCAGAGACAATCTCTAGCTTCAATTCTCAACTTACAACAAACAAACTCAATGGAAAAATATTTGGGCATACCTACTGTTAAAGGGAGGATTAAAAACGATTGTTTTCAATATGCAGTCCAAAGTATGCAAAAACAATTGTCTAAATGGAAGGTTAATACTATATCTCAGGCAGGCAGGGTTATCCTTATCCAATCAAATATAATGTCAAAAGCAAATCACTTAATGCGATGTTTCTCACTTTCAAAAGGAATTTGTGATCAGTTTGATAAAATTAATAAAGATTTCTTTTGGAACAAAAGTAATCCAAATTACCGACGTATAACCTCTTGAGATTCAATATGTAGACCTAAAGATTGCGGTGGTTTAGGGTTGCATAAAGCAACAGATCTGAGCAATGCACTTCGACATAAATTGTTGTGGAAAATAGTAACTAATCGAAACAATATTTGGGTCAGAATAATTCAACAAATATATCTACAATCTTCAAATATTTTCAATTTCAAAAAGAAGAAGAAACAATCATGGTAATTTTCCCGTCTTCTTCATCTTAGATAACAATTCCAAAAAGACATAGGATGAGATTTAGGAAATGGTAATAATATAAACTGTTGGACATATAATTGGATTAAAAATCTCAACCTTAGTATGTACCATGATCCAAGTATATCGGATATCAATACTAAAGTGAGCCATTTTATTACAAATTACAAGGAATGGGATCTACATAAACTTAATCCTATTTTGCCTAATCATGCAGTAGAACAAATCCAAAGCATTTATATTCCTACTGATAACAGAGAAGACATAATACTTTGGCTCCCTAATAACACGAGTGTTTTTACTACAACATCGGCTAGACAATTTAATAGTCAGAATAATCAACAACATAATGATGACATCTATTCTTGGATTTGGAATCTGAAAGTACCTCCAAAATATCAAAATTTCTTATGGAAAGCCGTTTTTAATGTAATCACACAATTACACAACTGCAAAAATTTGAAAATCTTATAAATTTTAAATTTAATATACCTATTAATATGCCTTTTAAAGAAAGATTGCAAAACATAATTAACACTTTACATACTCACAAAAATAAAATAGAAGCTTTAATATTTCTATGGTATTCTTTATGGATTCACAAAAACTCGGTTATCTTTGGTAGAACTCAACAACACCTTAAATATCCAACCAGAATTGCATGGGAACAATTTAAATATTGGAAATCTATTAATGAAAACATCAAAGGACCGAAGAATAAAAATCGTAGAAATAGACAGAAACACATAAACCAAAAGTGGGTTAAACCTCCTGAAAATTGGATTAAAATAAATTTTGATGGTCCAATTCAATCATTCAGTAATTCGTATATAGCGTGCTTAGCAAGAGATAGTAATGGCAATATCATAGACATATACAATAAAAAAGTATGTTGTTCTTCCCCACTGATGTTTGAAGCATTGGGCGCACTTTATGTAGTAAAATTTGCAATCAAATTACATTGTACAAATATTATAATTGAAGGTGACAATTTAACGATCATTAACTCGATTAAGAATATTTGGAAAATTCCCAAGGAATTTAGAATTATTATCATTGGTATTAAGAGTATTATTAAATATTTTGATAATGTCAAACTATTCCATTGCTTTAGAGAAGCAAACCGGGTTGCCGATCTCTTGAGTAAACAAGATATTAGCACTCACTTTATTAAGACGATCCTCAAATGCAATCAGCATGATGAAAGTATCTCAAATGACGGAATTATAATTTTCATGTTGTTATGAATATTTCATTTTTATGGACAAGCCATATCATTTGTATTATGTGTCGTGATGGTAAGTTGCATTCACATGTAAATAATTCATTCATATATTATTAGTATGTTAATGTTATGAATAGTTTAATTAGGGGAATAATTCACCTTCTCATTTACTATCCTATACATAGATTAGGCTATAGCCTTTGACAAATTTGTAAGACCTCTACTATAAATAGAGGCTCTTGGTGCTCATATTATACATAACAAATCCTTTCTAATCTCCACATATCATAAGAAAAGTTATTTGCAAGTTTCTAACTCCATTAGTTAATCAATCTATAACACGTTATCAGCACGAGCCCTAAATCTAGCTGAGTTCTTAAACATACTTAAGGTATGATCTTCTTATTATCTAGATAATTATAATATCATATCATTAACAAGTTAATCAATTTTTATTTTTGATAAGTATGCTCCGTAGTTGCCCAAAATCTATGGGATCTTCTACATCAGAAACTCTAAAATTATTTCGTTCTTGTTTCGACTTAAGATCATATATATAGATTTTAGAGATTTGATAATTTTGCATACAAACAAGATATATGAACCAAAACATGAAACTTTCATAATGATAATGTTCATACACACCACACACTATGTAGATTAAGAAATCTACTTATTTTACAAACTGATTTAAGAAAGAAAACGACATAACGTCTTACTACTTCGGACTTGTACTCGGACCATCTTGCTTCATCCCTTAATCACAATGACAATTCTTTGAGACCCACATGATATAAGCTATTATAATAGCCATGATCATGGACATGCTAAAGGCCATCTTTAGCAAAACCAAATCGGTTTCTGACATGACTCTGATAATCTGGAAACGGATGGTGAACCGGTGTCTGAGGAGGAGCCGGAGGAGTGACCGGAAAATTGGGTGTTGGGACGAGAGGATGAGGGAGATGTGGATAAGGATGAGGAAAATGTGGATGAATGGTAAAGGTAAGTGGATAAGGGGTATAAAAAGGGAAAAATTTAACCGGGTATACGAGAAACCCCGGAGGCATATCCATATTTCTTATTGCTTTCTTACTTACGTTCATACTTTTGCATGCCTTATATAGATATCATCTTAGTGATATTACTATAGCATACTAGTTATAATTTAAGGGTTGTTGAAATTTTGCATGCTAATCATGACTCACTAGACTACCTATTTGTAGACTAGATGTAAAAATATCAGATTATTGTCTACCCACACAGAATTTATCCCCGTTGCATATTTCCATATTTGCATGCATAATACTACAATCCTACACATCATAATGCATACAAACACTATTTTGCACTATACACCCTATTCATAAGTCAATATTACTATTATGTACTATTATACATATTATTCATACATTTAAGCAAAATGCATGTACGTAACATTATTTGTATTGATTTTGTCAAAAGTTAAATTTGATAATATGACATTTAATGATTGTCATATATCGGTTAATATTGTTACACTTTATTTTATCACGTTTATCAAAGGAAACATAATCATGATATATTATCTTAATAATACTAATCCTCAATCTTACTTGTAGAGATTTCATGGCCAATATCACCAAAAGAGAATTTGACATCCCGGACCTATCAGGAGATAGGTTCCTGGAGTGGAGGGTGGATGCCTTGACCCATCTAAGGGCCAATGGTCTTGCAGAGACCATTGATGAACAAAATACCACCACTCCGATGGAAAAGGCTAAGGCCATCGCCTTTTTCCACCACCATATTCACGAGAGCCTCAAATCTGAATATTTATTAGTGGAGGATCCAAAGGATCTATGGAGAAATCTTAATGAAAGATTTGGAAATTTAAAGAACTTATTACTCCCTCAGCTTCAACATGAATGGAGCTCTTTAAGAGTTCAAGATTTTAAAACTATAAGGGAGTATACTTCGGCCGTATTTCGCATAACTGCTAGATTGAGGTTATGTGACCACGTAATAACACAGGAGGAAATGTTGGAGAAAACATTCTCCACGATGCATGCCTCAAACGTGGTGTTACAACAACAATACAGGCAGTGTGGTTTTGATAAGTATTCCGAACTTATAAGTGTGGTGCTCGTTCCAGAAAAGAACAATGAGATTTTAATGAGAAACCATAACATGAGACCTGTTGGTGCATCACCATACCCAGAAGCAAATGCTGCAGTTGTTCCTCCAGCGGGGAACGAATATAAAAACCCGCATTGGAACAAGAAGGGTAAATGGCGTGGCAAAGGCCGAAAACAAGGACATGGGAGAGATCAAAACTTCGGTCAGAAAAATGACAATAATGGAGGATCATACTCCAAGGGAGAGAACCCACATGTTCCAAGGGGTCCGACGAGACCTAATTATAAGAGAAAGACGCAGTGTTTTAGGTGTGGAAGGTTTGGCCATTGGGCTAAAATACGTCGTTCACCTAAACACGTAGTAGAAGCCTATCAAGCGTCTCTTAAAGATAAAGGCAAGGCCATTGAGGCGAACTTTGTTGTTGAAAATAATCAACAAGATCAAAATCTGGACGTGTCGGCCTTCTACATGGACAATGTAGAAAATGGTGATGAATTTGGCTTGAGTGGAAATCTCAGTTTCTAAATTTCTAATCATGAAGTTAATATTTTTATGTTTGTTTCACTGATGTTTAATTATTTATGATATGTGTGTAATGCATGACTCTATTGTAATATAAGGCTCCTATGTAATATAAAGATATGTTTGTATTAACATTGATTCTCTTAATCTTGAAGCTATGCATCAATATGGAGTTCACTCAAACTGCGAAAGGCAATGTTTAGTGGACAATGCCACTACCCATACCATTTTGAAAGGAAAAGAATATTTTACTCAATTGACTATTTTCGAAGGAAATGTCAATACA
Source organism: Oxyria digyna (assembly GCA_029168935.1). NCBI lineage: Eukaryota > Viridiplantae > Streptophyta > Magnoliopsida > Caryophyllales > Polygonaceae > Oxyria > Oxyria digyna. The sequence continues at coordinate 56,373,183 of JAPVLV010000001.1, read as the reverse complement.
ATATCAAGTGTGGAAAGACTCATAGAAGGGTCTGAAGAAGCATATATTGTGCTTCCAAGAGGAACAAAGTTGAGAATAAAAGACGCATTATACTCAAGCAAATCCCAAAGAAATCTATTGAGTTTTAAAGATGTGCGTCAAAATGGATTTCATATGGAAACCATGAATGAAAATGAAAAGGAATGCATGTGCTTGATTGCACATGTGTCTGGCAAAAGACAAATGCTTGAGAAAATGCCAAGCTTTTCCTCTGGACTATATTATACTTACATTAGTCCATTTGAAACCAACATGGTGTCTAGATTCAATTTAGACAACCAAAGGTTATTTACCTTATGGCATGACCGATTGGGTCACCCGGGAAAAACAATGATGCAAAGAATTGTTGAAAATTCATTGGGCCATTCATTAAAGAACAAGAATGTGCTTTCAACAAGTGATTTTAGTTGTGCCGCTTGCTCATTAGGCAAGCTTATCATCAGGCCTTCAAAAAATAAGATAGCAAGTGAAGCTCCTGCATTCCTTGAAAGAATTCAAGGAGACATATGTGGACCAATTGCTCCACCATGTGGACCATTTCGATATTTTATGGTGCTCATTGATGCATCTACACGTTGGTCACATGTAAGCCTATTGTCAACAAGAAATGTTGCATTTGCTAAGCTTCTTGCTCAAATCATTCGATTGAGAGCTCAATTTCCAGATTATACAATAAAGAAAATCCGGCTTGATAATGTAGGAGAATTTACATCCCAAATATTTAATGACTATTGTATGTCAATTGAGATAGAGGTTCAACACCCAGTCGCCCATGTGCATACACAAAATGGTCTTTCAGAATCGTTAATTAAACGATTACAACTAATAGCTAGACCTCTATTAATGAAATCAAAGTTACCGACTTCGGTATGGGGACATGCAATATTGCATGCAACGACTTTGATTCGCTTAAGACCAACTGCATATCATAAATATTCTCCTTTGCAGTTAGTGTCTGAAAAGGAACCAAATATCTCACATCTAAAGGTGTTTGGGTGTGCAGTATATGCTCCAATTGCTCCACCACAACGCACAAAAATGGGTCCTCAAAGGAGATTGGGAATATATGTTGATGCGGGGATAAGCCGCAGTTGCCGACCTAGACACCAAACTCGAATAGGAACTCGAACAGAGAAGATAGGCGGAATTAGAATGAGATGAAAGAAGGATAAGTCGAATGATAGGCCAATTGGAACCAAATCAAACAACGATAAAACCCTTGAACTTAAGAACAAGAACCTTACCGAATGATGAAGAAACCCCAACGGATGATTACAACCAAACAAAATGACTATGGTGGGTCAAGGCACCTGGAGGATGCTCTATGGAGTCCCGATAGCACCAACCTTATGGAGGAGATTGACACACACAAGTACAACTAGGGCCAGTTCAACAACAATGCACACGGGGCACTCTTCTCACAAAAGCTCTCTTTTGGGAGGAAAAATGATAAACGCTGTATTCAATATCAAAAGTCTGGGGGGGAGGGGTAAAACAACAACTAAGGCAGCCTTATATAGGGTTCATAAGGGTGTCAACTAAAGAAATAAACAATAAAAAGTATATCCTAAAATAATAATCCCGAAAAACAATTAAACATCCGAAAATAATGTTTCAAAAGGAAGCCTCGGCGAAGTTAATGAACTCGCCGAGTTTCCCGGCCGCGGGCGCGGTTGGCGAGTGAGCCGCGGGCGCAGTTTCCAGCCGCGGTCGCGGTTCTTCTCTGCAGTCCTCTGCTCGTTCTCGAACCTCGATCATTAGAACAGTCTTCAATGGTGGTTGTTCGTCTGTATTCAACTCCTTGGACCTGAAGAACGCTACTAACTTGTCTAGCTCTTGTTGGACTTCCATAGCTCTCGAGCGAGTCAATGCACCTTCAAACTCGGGGACCGGAGGTGTCGGTTGCTATCCAGATGATCCTTCATCATCCTCCCCTTCTTGAAAAGGATTCGACCTCGAATCATCCAGCTCCTCTTCTTCTTCACCCTCAAATAAAGTCAAGTCTTGCACATTGAAGGTAGCACTCACTTGATAGTCACCGGGAAGCTCCAAGACATAAGCATTATCTCCAATCTTCTTGAGCACCTTGAATGGTCCAGCGCCTCTTGGGGACAGCTTTGAGTGGCGTTTGCTGGGGAAACACTCTCTCCTAAAGTGGACCCACACGAGGTCTCCCTCCTTGAAGATGACCTTCTTCCTCTTCCTATTTGCCTTGCTAGCATTTGTAGCAGCTACTTTTAGCAATTTAGCTCTTGTCCTCTCATGAATTTCCTTGATGTGATCAACCTGTTTTCCTGCATTGAAATCCACTCGCTCCTTCGTAGGTAACGACATAAGATCAAAAGGGGTTAGTCGATTCAAACCATACACACATTCAAAGGGACTCAGCGAGGTTGAGGAATGGATGGCTCTATTGTAGGCAAACTCAACATGGGGTAAGGCTTCTTCCCAAGCCTTCAAATTCTTCTTAAGGATGGCTCTCAAAAGGGTTCCTAAGGTCCTATTGGTTACTTCAGTTTGACCATCGGTTTGAGGATGACTAGATGTAGAAAATAGAAGTTTAGTCCCTAGTTTTCCCCAAAGAGTTTTCCAAAAGTAACTTAAAAATTTTACATCCCTATTACTCACAATAGTCTTTGGTACTCCATGTAACCTAACGACTCCGGTAAAGAACAAGTCAGCCACATGATGAGCATCATCAGTCTTGTTGCAAGCAATAAAATGAACCATTTTAGAAAATCTATCAACAACCACAAAAATAGAATCTCTCCCCTTCTTAGTCCTAGGCAACCCTACAATAAAATCCATACTAATGTCTACCCATGGGCTCGTAGGAATAGGCAAAGGAGTATACAATCCATGTGGTTTAACTCTAGACTTAGCCTTAAGACACTCCAAGCATCTTTTCAAACAATGCTCAACATCCCTAAGCATATGGGGCCAATAAAAATGAGTATGCAACATATGATATGTCTTATCTCTACCAAAGTGTCCCATTAATCCACCCTTATGGGCTTCTTCAACAAGCAATAATCTCAAAGAACACTTAGGTATGCACACTTTACTAGCCCTAAACAAGAAACCATCAAACAAGTAAAACTTATCCAAAGTTCCTTTATCTAAACATTGCTTATAAATAGCACCAAAATCAGCATCATTACGATATAACTCCTTGATGTAAACAAAGCCTAACACCTTAGAGTCAAGTTGAACAATTCAAGCATGCCTCCTAGATAGTGCATCAGCAACAACATTGTCCTTTCCCTTCTTGTATTTGATAATATAAGGGAAAGTCTCAATAAATTCCATCCATCTACCATGCCTCCTATCAAGTTTGTCTTGGCTCCTAAATTGTTTCAAAGATTCATGATCGGTATGCAAAACAAACTCTCTAGGCCATAGGTAGTGTTGCCAAGTTTTAAGTACTCTATATAATGCATACAATTCCTTATCATAAGTAGAGTAATTTAGACTTGCACCTTTCAAATTTTCAGAAAAGAAAGCAATAGGCTTACCTTCTTGCATGAGTACTCCTCCAATGCCAACTCCGGAAGCATCACATTCCACTTCGAAAGGCCTAGTGAAGTCGGGAAGCACAAGCAAATGTGCCTCGGTCAATCTGCGTTTTAGCTCATCGAACGCCCTTTCTTGAGCCTCCTTCCAAACAAATGCTGAATGCTTCTTAGTTACCTCAGTCAGCGGTGCAACAATGGTGCTGAAATCCTTCACAAAGCGCCGATAAAAGCTTGCTAACCCGTGGAAACTGCGTACCTGGCTGCTGGTCGTGGGTGTCGGCCATTCCTGAATGGCTTTAATATTCTCTTTGTCAACCTGTAATCCCTGGGAGCTCACTACAAAACCAAGAAATATAACTCTATCAGTGCAAAAATCACACTTCTTCAAATTAGCATATAGTCGCTGTATACTAAGAGTAACGAGTACTTCCCTGAGATGTTGCTCATGCTCCCCTAGGGACCTGTTGTAAATCAAGATATCATCGAAATAAACTACAACAAACTTCCCTATAAACTTCCTCAAGACATGGTTCATAAGCCTCATAAAGGTAGAGGGAGCATTAGTAAGTCCAAATGGCATAACAAGCCACTCATATAGACCAAATTTGGTCTTGAAGGCGGTCTTCCACTCATCGCCTTCCCTCATTCGGATTTGATGGTAACCACTCCTAAGATCAATCTTGGTGAAGTTTGTGGCACCATGAAGCTCATCCAACATGTCATCCAGCCTTGGTATAGGATGACGATACTTGACAGTTATGTTGTTGATAGCTCGGCAATCAACACACATCCGCCAAGAATTGTCTTTCTTAGGCACAAGTAAGACCGGAACTGCACAAGGACTAAGACTTTCTCGAACATACCCCTTATCTACAAGCTCCTGCACCTGCTTCTGAATCTCTTGACACTCCTGAGGGTTCATTCTGTAAGCTGGCCTGTTAGGTAAAGAAGCTCCTGGAATAAGATCAATTTGATGCTCAATGCCCCTAAAGGGCGGTAAGCCCGGTGGAATTTCATCCGGAAACACCTCAGCAAACTCATCAAGAATAGCTTGAATGCTAGGGGGTAGATTAACTCGAGAATCGGTACCTGTCAACACAAATCTCTTGCAAAGCATCATTAAGGTAGTGTCTAATGGCAAGTACTCACCTTGCAATTCGGATTTGGAGGACAAAAGAGCGCGAGGCGGGGTAGTCGAAACAACAAGGGCTCCTGCGCCAACTTCCGCGGGCGCGGGTTTCTCGATCCGCGGTCGCGGGTTTCGAGCCGCGGTCGCGGTTTTGGCTCTGTCGAGACCCGCCAACTTCCGCGGTCGCGGATTTGGAGCCGCGGTCGCGGTTTTGGCTCTGTTGCACCAGCACCTCAGTTTCGTCTGTGGCTCTCTCTTTGCCTTTGCTCTTCTCATATGCATCTGCTATCTGTGCTGGAGTCATAGGTTTAAGAGTAATAGGCTTATTATTGAAAATAAATGAGTGACGGTTAGTGTGACCATCATGAACAACTTTTCTATCATATTGCCATGGTCTACCTAACAATATATGACAAGCCTGCATAGGAACGACATCACACAAGACTGTATCCTCATACCCCCCTAAGGAGAAAGTTATCCTAGCTTGCTTTTGAACTCTTAATTCACCACATTCATTCATCCAATGCAATTTATAGGGCCTAGGGTGGAAAATAGTAGCAATATGCAATTTAGAGATTAATTCAGTGCTAGCAATATTGCAACAACTTCCTCCATCAATAATCATATTACAAACCTTCCCTTGAACCAAACATCTAGTATGAAACAAATTTTCTCTTTGGTTATCCTCATAAGGGGCGGGTTGTACATGCAAATTTCTCTTACAAATCAAAGAATCACCATGCTCATAACCAATTTCATCACTAAGATCATCCCCATCATGCATTTCATCTAGGTGCTCCTCCTTTTCACTTTCACTTTCATATTCACCTAGTTGATTAACAATTAATACTCTAGAATTAGGACAATCCCTCATCATATGACCCTTTCCTCTACATTTAAAACATTCAATATCCCTAGCTCTAGAAGTAGGGTTAGAGGTACTCCCTCGGGGTGGATTAGAAGGGCCAAGTGTTGTTTTGGAGAGCACTTGAGTAGTAGGTGGCGGATTCCTTCGAGAACCACTGTCTTCCTTGTTAGGGACCTCTCGGGTTGAAGGATAGGAGTTCCTTCCTTGCTGATTTTTCCAGCCACCTGCGTTTTTGCTCCCTTGGCTCCTAATTTTGGTCTTTCTTTCCACCTTGATAGCCAAATGTAGCAACTCAGTCATTGAGTTGTAAGGGAACATCTCAATCTCACTAGACACATATGGGTGAAGGATACGGAGATATCTAGCCATGGTTGTCTCCTCATCCTCCACCAAATTAGCTCGAACCATCGCTATTTGCATAGCATTGTAAGTTTCTTCGACTCCCATTGATCCTTGCTTCAAATTCTCGAGCCGCTGAATAAGTTCCCTAGTGTAATGTGGGGGAACAAATCGAGCTCTCATCATCCTCTTCATGAGTTCCCAAGTAGTGACAGGATAATCTCCATTGGCAGCTCTCCCTATGATCAAGCTATCCCACCAAACTAAAGCGTAGCCACTAAACTCCAAAGATGCCAGCTGCACCTTTTTGGCTTCAGGAAAGTTGTGACAATTCAAGATTTGTTCAATCTTGGTCTCCCACTCCATATATATGTCTGGATCACACTTTCCCTCAAAACTCGGGATCTTAACCTTTATCTTTCCCACTCCATCTTGCTCAGGCTCTCTTCGCCTTCCTTGGTAACCTCCTTGGGGACGATAGGGTCGCCATCCCGCCTCATCTTCTTCTTCAGGCTCTTCTTCGTCATCATTATCACCTAGGTCCTGAAATGCATCATCAAAACGGTTAGCAACATTGTATCTATTAAAGTGAGGTATAGGAGAGTTACGAAAGCGTCCTCTCCGAGCTTGTGGGAGATCGTCTCGGGGTGTAGGCCTGCGTCTGGGTTCCCGACCCGTGCGGGCAGCCTCATAGGCTTCTTGCTGAGGAGGCAGGGACCTCCGATTGTCGACTGGAGCATCATAGGAGGTCCCGATGTGCTCTAGAACCCTTGGGGAAGGGGTGGATCGCTGATGCCGCTCTATGGCGTTGGTAATGGCCGACGTCATCTCCCGAAACATGTTGGTCATAAATTCCGGGGTAATGGCGCGGGTCTCCGGGGCTTCATGCCTCCCGTGGGGAGAAACTGACCTGCTCATCACTAAAGAAAAGACTAACACAGAACAATATTAAGGTAAGTGTAAATGAAAACAACTCGCTAGTGTTTACTCTCGTATGTTTTCCTTTGCACTCTCTCTCAATTGTCGTTGCAACCAGCTTTTCTTTGATGAATTGACTTGTATGGATCAATAACCCACTAAGTTGAAACTACCTAACTCCTAGAAATATATGAATGATGGTAGAGATGGAGATGGCTAGCGTAGTGCGGGGTTTCGACTGTAAGGTTCTGACTCAAACAAGAGACTGACTCAATGAAAGAAAGAAAATAAGACTCGAAGGCGTTTTGCAAGAATGAAAATGCAAAACAGAGATATAAGTTAAGCTTCGAATTTCAAGAAGAGCCAAAAGGAAGGGTACCTTAACTTGTTCCGACTGATGTTGATTGAAGGATCGAAGACGGAGTCGGGAGGGTTAGGTAATAATTGAGGCTCGTATCTGAAAGGAATGGAAAGGCAAACAATGACGGTTCCACGGGCGCGGTCTGAAGTCCGCGGGCGCGGATTTCGAACAGTGGCTTCTGAGGCGGAGCCGCGGGCGCGGCTTGAACCGCGGGTGCGGCTACTGGGCCGCGGGCGCGGTTTCTGTCGCGGCCTGGTGGTTTCTCGCTTCCGTTCGGGCTCGTTCAACCCGATTTCCTTTGAGTTCTTGAGATCCGACTTAAACAATATCAAACTAGACTTGACTCAACAAAACGTAAAATAAACTACCGACTTTGAGACCTTTCGATTTTATTTTATTTTTGAATTTTTTTTTTGAATTTTTTTTTTCTCAACTAAACAAAACGAAATTACAGACTTGATCTGAGATACTATCTCAGAAAATTCGAATTTTAAAATAAAAGAAACTACTAACCACCTTGATTTCCTTGTAGAGAAGATAAGATTTCTTTCCTTGAAGATCTTGGCTTGGGGTGCAAGGACTAAAATTTTCAGCAACTCTTCTAGGGTTTTGATGGCTGCGTTTTGGTAGGGATGGATAGATTTTGTGATGGATGAAGGGCTTAATGGTTTTGGGGAACAAGGGTGCTCCAAACTCCAATCTTTCGATCTCCACCAACACTAATCGATCCAAGCTTCTTGCACACAACCTGTAATGACTCAACAAGAAATATCAAAGCAATGGAAGACTCAAAATCAATTTCTGAAAGAAACTGACAAACAAGAAAATAAAAGCTGACTCTTTTTGTGATTTTCGGGATAGAGGGTCTCTTGATGTTCTTTTGAAGACGAATGATGTCAACACAACTCTGATACCAATTTAATGCGGGGATAAGCCGCAGTTGCCGACCTAGACACCAAACTCGAATAGGAACTCGAACAGAGAAGAAAAGCGGAATTAGATATGAGATGAAAGAAAGGGAAGTTGAAGGATAGGCCAATTGGAACCAAATCAATCAACGATAAAACCCTTGAACTTTAGAACAAGAACCTTACCGAATGTTGAAGAAACCCCAACGGATGATTACAACCAAACACAATGACTATGGTGGGTCAAAGCACCTGGAGGATGCTCTATGGAGTCCCGATAGCACCAACCTTATGGAGGAGATTGACACACACAAGTACAACTAGGGCCAGCTCAACGACAATGCACACGGGGCACTCTTCTCACAAAAGCTCTCTTCATAATACTTACTATTCAACAATCAGGGAAACCTCTCAAGATTAGATGAAATAGCAGCAAAGGGCACATGAATTATAAGGATGCATGCAATAACTTACAACCGTCAAGTATTAACATGCAATCAATTCTCTTTCATAAAAGCAATCAACTACCAGATCATGCAGATATGAGCGCTACAATGACAAGGAATTCCACCGTATATTCCTAGTCTAGCAATAGAAAACTATCAATTAAACTAGGTGATCAAGCTAGAAAAACTAATAGAAATCAATAGATGAAGAACAAGAGAATTAATACAAACCCATAGGAAAAGATGATCAAGCTCACAACTTAATAACTGAAGGTTTCAACCGCTAGATAAAACAATGGAGATTAGTTCCTGCTCATGGTTGCAGAACTAAATTGTCTGATGGAAAGATGATAGAAAAGATGATGATAAAAAGTTAATAAAAGAAAGAAAGAACTAGGGTTCTTAAATAGAGATCTAACCCTAAAAATATATGGTAAAAGATAAATCCTAAAACTAAAATAAGGAAAATAAAAGAAAGGAAACTAAACAAAACACAAAAGGAAAACAAATAAATTAAACTAAAGAAAACAAGCACGAAGGCTCGGCTAATATATTCATATGTGCTGCTTGCTTCCTCTAATTCAATATGTGGGCCGGCCTGCTTACTTCACCCCACAGCCCGTCTCGCGCACGAAGGGGAATTCAGCATATTATCCGCGGTCGCGGATTTATTAAATATTCTCGGCTCCTCTCTGTTGCTCCACCGCGATCGCCGTCGGTGATTTCTTCAAATCTTCAATATTCTTTGGTTCTGATCTTCAATTCTTCACTTCTTAATAAATATCTCAGAACATAACAATGGCTCCAAATACTTGTGATAACACTCCTAAACTAATGTAATAACCCCTAGTTACGCTATACAAAGTGCAACGTATCACAAGATATAAGGCAAGGCTTGTAGCTCAAGGTTTTTCCCAAATGCCAGGGATAGACTATGAAGAGACATATTCACCGATAGTTGATGCAACTACCTTAAGATTCTTAATTAGTCTCTCTGTTGCGGAAAAGCTACAAATGCGCCTAATGGATGTCGTGACTGCATATCTCTATGGGTCACTAGACACTGACATCTACATGAAAGTCCCTGAAGGACTAAAAATGCCTGAATCTTGCACATCAAAACCCCGAGAAATGTTCTCTATAAAATTGAGAAGATCCTTGTATGGACTAAAACAATCTGGGCGAATGTGGTACAATCATCTTAGTGAGTATCTTTCAAAAGAAGGATATAAAAATGATGCAAGATGTCCATGCATTTTTATCAAGAGAACTGAATCAGGTTTTGCTATCATTGCAGTCTATGTTGACGATTTGAATATCGTAGGAATACCAAATGAGATTGCAAATACCGCAAAATACTTGACGAAAGAGTTCGAGATGAAGGATCTAGGCAAGACAAAGTTTTGTCTTGTCTTGCAAATTGAACATTTCAAAGATGGAGTTTTTGTCCATCAGTCCATCTATACAGAGAAAATCTTGAAAAGATTTTACATGGACAAAGCCCATCCTCTAAACTCACCAATGGTTGGTCGTTCTCTCAATATACATGATGACCCATTTCGTCCTCGAGAGGATGACGAGGAAATCCTTGGGCCTGAGATACCATACTTGAGTGTTATTGGTGCTTTGATGTACATGGCCAATAATACAAGGCCATATATTGCTTTCTCTGTAAATCTTTTATCAAGATATAGTTCAGCACCAACAAGGAGACATTGGAACGAAATCAAACATTTATTCCGTTATCTTCGAGGAGAATGTGTATGGTTAAGAAAAGTGATAAAGTACATATAGAAAGAATGTGGACTCAGATCAATCAAAGGCAAGCCAACGATGATATATGAAGACAACTCTGCTTGTGTCACTCAAGTGAAAGAGGTTTATATCAAAGGAGATCGGACGAAGCACATATCACCAAAGTTCTTCTCCACTCATGAACTCGAGAAGAAAGGGAAAATTGAAGTTCGACAAATTCGATCAGAAGAAAATCTTGCAGATCTCTTCACAAAATCACTGAGCCCCAAGAAGTTTGAACAACTTGTGCGGAAGATTGGAATGTGCCGACTTCGAGAAATCCACTAAATGAATAAAGCTCAGGGGGAACATTATATGCGCTGCACTCTTTTTCCCTTCGTTCAGGTTTTTATCCCAAAGGGTTTTTCCTGACAAAGTTTTTAATGAGGCATCGTCATCAAAGCATATAACAATGAGTTGGTTGTACTCTTTTTCCTACGTTCGGGTTTTGTCCCAAATGGGTTTTCCCTGACGAGGTTTTAATGAGGCAACATATACTCTAGATGAAATGAGTATAATGAAAGGTGATTATTCAAAGGGGAGTGTTATGAATAGTTTAATTAGGTGAATAATTCACCTTCTCATTTACTATCCTATACATAGATTAGGCTATAGCCTTTGAAAAATTTGTAAGACCTCTACTATAAATAGAGACCCTTGGTGCTCATATTATACACAACAAATCCTTTCTAATCTCCACATATCATAAGAAAAGTTATTTGCAAGTTTCTAACTCCATTAGTTAATCAATCTATAACAGTTAACAATTATTTTTATATAAATATTAGTAATATTCTCGTATGGAGGTAATTAAGCTAGCTTTTTTCTCTAAGGAAACTATTTTTATACATGAGAAATCTATAAACCTATTATAAGAGTAAAATGTAAAAATTAATATAATTAGACATTATTTTTACTCTAAAGTTTCTTAGGTTAGAAATATCCAAAATAAAAACTTATATGGGAAAAGCTCTCCAAAGAGAATCAAATACCCGAAAAAGGCGCCAAGGCTCTTGTAGCCAAGTGGTAAGGGGCTTGTCCTCCTTATCCACACATCGGGAGTTTGACTCCCCTTAATTTTGCTGTATTTTCTTTTTTGTTTAGGTAAGGTCTGAGGCTCTTTTTCAAGTGGGAGACAATCCCAAAACATCCAAATAGAGAGCTTTCTTGAAGAAAGTTAAATGGACTAGCAAACCAGCATGTTTTAAGTTCACGAATTTCTGCTATTATCATCAGATATGTTTAGTTGATAAATATTCATCGAAGCCTTTTGAACACAAAATTATTAGGAATTGGGATACTCATGGTACCAAGCTTAGCATATTTTATACCAGTATTATAAAATAAATATTTTAAATTAACCTCCAAAATCCAAACAAAAAATAAAAAATAAAAAATAAACTACAGAGCTTTTTTTTTGTTTTTTTTGGTTGAAATAAAATACAGAGCTTAATTATGGTAGGTTTGACCATTGCTCTATCTCGGCCCCAATGAACTCGATTACTATCTTACGGAGTACTTTGAAACTTAGGTTGTGTTTGTTAAACTAGTTACTAAACTAGTTTAAGTTACTGAACTAGTTATTAAACTAGTTTAAGTTGTTAAAAAATTATAAACTGCGTTTGGAAGCCTTTAACTAGTTACAAGTTACTTGGATTAAAATTTTAGTCCATTTTCATTTGTTATTCTAGTGGCCCTTTCCGAATGACCCATTACCTAGGCTCTGCTCGTGGTGAAATCGTGTTGAATACCAACGTAAACCCTATTAATTTGAACAAATTATTATACCAACGTTTGTTTATGTATAAGTGTGTTAAACCTATTCGTTTTATTAGCTTACAAAATTGTGAGGCATCGTATACACCAACTTGGTTCTTTACTGCATTTGTTTTCAGACTCTTTCGTAAAATCAGTAGCAACGTGGTTCCAACTGAAGTGTGAACCCTTCGTTAAGCTGTGCGAACTTTGTGAATCCATTTCGTATTGATAAACTTCTCTTCAATTAAAATAGCAATGTATAAATAACTCTCTAACTTCTATTTTTTTGGCTCAATTACGAACGGAAATGGACATAAATTCATAATTTAATTTTAATCATGTTCTTAATTTCAATTCTAATTTTATATACTATGTCATTTGTAAATTGTTAAAGAAAGTAGAGTTATTTTTTTCAATAAAAAGTGAATACCTAGGAGAAACTAGTTTGACCTCTTGTTTTTTTTAATTTATGCTTTAAACTAGTTTAGTAACTAGTTAAAATTGATCCACCAAACCATGTTTAGTTATCTAAATAGTTTACGTGGCTTTCCAAAAACAGCCTTATTCCATTCTTTAAACAAATTCCTCTGTTAATCCCCATTTACCATTCCTTTTCATCTCTCAATCTTCCCCTTTTCTGTTCATGAAGAAATCTTCGTTACATATCCTCATTTCCCCATTCCCCTTATTTTGACTTGCTTTTTAGGGTTGTGTTTTTCTTTCACCCCTCTTTCAATCCTCCATTTCTTCTATGCTGGAGATTCTTCCTAGCTTCGCCATTTCTATAGGTGGTAACGGCAAAGATCAGAAAGGGGTTCATGGTGCTTGAATTCAGGTATGATTATCAGCACTTTGTTTTGATTGTTGGACTTGTATTCCAAATTCAAGTAAATTATCGGCTTCGTATTATCTTTTGTGGTCAAAGTGAATCAGCTGGAGTTTTTTTTTTTTTTTTTTTTTTTGTAATAATTGGATCTGGGATTTTTGTTTTTGCTTGGACTACTGCATTTATTAAGATTTTGGGTTTCTTTTGTTTACCATTTTGAGGTTTTCTTCTGAGCTTAAGTTTCATTATAGATGAATGAAACCTATAAATTCTCTCACCGAACTCTGTACATTCTTCCTTTAGATTGTGCTTGTTTGTAAATTTTCAAATACTCCGTATCTAATCTATGTGTGGCTCAGTGGCTCATTCAAGGAAATTGAGATTTGTGTTGTATTAGTGATATGAAATATGATCTGTTCTGTTGATTGTGAAATTTCTTGGTTCTGATGAAACATTAGACAATTAAGCATAATTGCGTGCACAAGGAAATGATGAAAGGGAAAGTATCAAAGTAAAAGAGGAAAAGCTAAAAAAGGGTCTTGCAATCAGACTACTGTACATTTTTGTGAGAAGCTCGTATTGGGAATTCGACTAGCTGTGCTTAGCAGGGTGGGGGATGACCTAAAATCAGAAGGTGGTCCAAAAAAGAGTGCTGAAGGATGATAGTGCGGGGCATGCGATTATTGGAGTCAACTTGAAAAGTTTAATGTGATGCTTCAAAGGAAAAATTTGAACTCCTTTTATCTACTTTTGTTTGAAACTGCATTGGTTTGTGTGAAAAGCTTTAAGTTGATGTTCATGTGTGCACTTGTGGTCGTCTTTTCGGCTTTCAAGCTTTAATGAAGATGTTTCATAGCGTGAACACTTACCACTTATATTCTCCTTCAATCTTCATACATCACAGTTCTCTTCTTCTTGTTTCTTTTACTGACAGGAATCTGTATCAAGACTTGTATCCTTGATCCTGCATGCCTAAGATGGGCTGCTTCACAGTCCTTAAGAGTAAGAAGAATAAAGCTGAGCAAAGTATTCATACGAAACGCGTCTCACCTCAAGATCAGGCACTGCAGTCTGCTCCTCCAAGCTTCTGCATAAGAACTAAGGCTGTTAAACACTCAATTGATTTGGCTAATAATAGTAGGATGCGTACCTTATCTGCACCTTCAAGCCTACATGGTACAAACCGTGAGGGCGTTTCATCTGCTGAGTATGATGAACCAAGATCCCCTGTACCACAGCCTCTTCCTCTTCCTGCACCACAGAATGTTCCTGGGCTTAAATATATGAAGAGTTTCAAGTCGCCAAGTGGCAGTGGGCCCCTTTGTTCTTCTGGGCCTCTACCTTTGCCTCCATCTCGATCGCCTCGGAGTTTTACTTATGAAGAGATTTCTTCTGCCTGCCATAATTTCTCTCCTGATCACTGCACATCTGAGGGTCTTTCTTCATCCGTGTACAAGGCTTCTATTTTGGATGTCTCTTTTAGCTCGAGAAAATTGGAGGCTACAGTTACTCGTTTTTACCCTTCTTCCCAGGTAATGTTTTGAGCATTGTTTTTAGCATTTATAGTTTTTCAGCAAAGGGAATTTTGTAGACATTTGACATTTTTTAAGACATGCAAAGGCAACAAATTATAGAATTTGGAAAGCTTCTCAAATGAAGCTATAGTATCACTTTAAGTTGGAATTTGTTGTGACGGGTTGAACAATAATTGAACAGGGACTGAAGGAGTTTTTGAGTGAGGTGAACATTCTCTCAACTCTCCAGCATCCAAATCTCTGCAAATTACATGGCTACCATGCACGTGACGACTCAGAGCAGAGGATCTTGATTTATGAAAGGCTTCACCATGGCAGTTTAGATCATCTTCTCTTTTGGAAATCTGACGGCCCTGCAATCGACTGGAGTGCAAGAATGAAGGTTGCTTATTGTGCTGCACAAGGTCTTACTTTTCTACATGAAGAAGGTCCTTTCCAGGTACATGATAATACAAACTAGTACTTGGATAGCGATACACTTAATTGTGTAATTTTCTTCAGTTTGCTAGTGAAAAATCTCGAAATTGTTTCTTTTTAGTTATTAATAACTTCCTCTTTATTTCTCCAGGCAATGTACAATCAATTCTCAACGGCGAATATTCAGATTGATAAGGATTTCAGCGCCAAGCTTTCAGGATATGGATGCGTCGCTCTTTTACCAGAAACCGACCTCTCCAATTCCTTAGCTGTAAGTGATCATCAGATCATCTCAAAGCTTCTATTTTTACTTTTTACAGGGGAAAAAAATTCTAACTTATGGTGTTTAAATTTCAATATTTTCAGGCATCTGGAAATCTATCGGTTGAGACAATGGAAAGGGGACTCCTCACACCCAAAAGCAACGTATACAGCTTCGGCATCGTCTTACTCGAGCTTCTTACAGGAAGAAAGAATATGGATACACGTCGTCCTAAAGAAGAGAAAAATCTTGTCAAATGGAGCTGGGCATTTTTAGCAGATGAATGCCGTTTATCCCTGATAATGGATCCTCAACTGAAAGGAAGATTCCCAATGAAAGCAGCAAGAACAATTGCTGACATAGCCCAAAAATGTCTCCAAAAAGACCCATCTGAGAGACCCACCATGAGAAAAATAGCCGAGCAACTAAAAAACGTCCAAGAGATTAAATACTCGTGCAGGTTTCCTTTGCAAGAACCGAAATCTGTCACAGGGAAACAGATGATGAAATCTTGCAGTCTTAATGGTATTATTGTGAACCCTCAACCTTATAGGAATAGTCTCTCTCATTCTATGCCTTTAAGAGCGCAATCTCCTGCAGTTTCCCCAACACAACATTTAGTCACTTTGCCAATGTCGGCTCCTTTGAGAGGCTGTTTCGCCTTGGATGAGTTTGACAGGGAAAGGAGGAAATCAGCGTCGTCTTCAACAACAATGAGATGGGCTAGTGTGGAAGGATTTTGATTGCTGGTATGGTATATATATAGCTTGAATTTTTTCATTTTTGTTTGTGATGTGTTGGTTACTTCATGTGATCTCTCTACTACCCCTTTGTGAATGCCACATGATTTGGTTATAGTCATGATATAAATATGTGCTTGGGTTTATCAGCTTTCATCGTCCCTTGTGAGGCTTGAAAACAAAGGAGATAGGCTGCTATTTGAAACTCTCTTCTTCTTTCTATTGTATATAAACCCAGTTGATAAGTTGTTTTTGAGTAGTTGCATCAGATTAGTAGAATATGAATCTCTCTTTATACTTTGCTTTGCATCTCTGATAATAATAATGTACACCACTCTACTCTTTGATCTTTGTAGTTGATACTTGTTAAAGCTCTGTTTTGAGAATCTGAATATGATTCATGAAAAAGGTCTTGTTTTTTGGGAGAAATGACCCAAGTATCCTACATCAAAAAGTATATCTAACAGGTTAAACATTTTTAATCAAAGAAGTACTCCGTATATTATCTTAAAGTAAATGATTAAGCCCATTATACAAAAAACAGACCCTTAAATTGGGAATAGCTTACCACATTTTCCAAATCTTGAATGTAAACTTCCTTCCAATTTCCAAGATATACATCCAACTTCATGAAATCAAACATTTGGATGCAGCTAATCTGGTTTTTTTTATCAGCCGTTGTATTTGAACTTTGAGCTATAACTTGGACTATGAAGTTTGGTTGAAAAGAGCCGAAATGGTTGATTAGGGTGAAAAGAGATGCAGTTTGACGGGACAATGTAGACAATAAGATCTTTGTAACAGTCACTAGGAGAGGAGGAAGTTTCCAAGCTAACCACTATTTTGCTCATTGGTGTAGACTTCACATAATATAAGTTTAACTAGCATTTGGGGGCCGCGGGTATATTATTTTATATAAGTGTTATTAATTTGTAGACTAAAGTCATTTTGTGTGATGTAAAAGGTTATAAGCCCTCGATTGATTGTCCTTTTTATTGCTTGGTTTTTTGCAATGTTAGTGTTTCTCTAGAAATATAATTTGGATATCGGATTAATGTTGATATTACTTAGGCTAATATTATATAAACAGAATTTGTAATTTTTACCAACTTTTGGATTAATCTCCAAGGCAATAATTTTTTAGGTGGAGATAATAATTCATTTTGATTATAAAATCTTTCACTTTATAATCAAACTACAAACAAAAAAAACATTCACCTACTCATTGAAGAAACAATGCTTAATTCATTAGTATATTTATACGCAATAAAACTATTAACATAAATCACTCACTCACATAACTCAAGAGCAAGATAGGAAAAAGGCGAATTTGAGATTTATCATCAAATTAATCCATTTTTGAATTTCAAAACTAAAATAGAATAAGGAATTTGAGAAAAATATGGTTTTGTGTCTTTTGTCTTAGTCCAAAGTAATGCACTGTCTTTTTGTTGGGCAACTCCAAAAAAAGGCATAAGATTCGTAAAAATGGATTGCATCAGACATACGTGTAAAAGCACTTCAGTATTGAATGTAAAACATTATTTTTGCTATGCGTGAGAAAAGATATGCTTTTATATTTTTAAAGTAATATTAAGACTATGTATCAAAGTACATAATTACTTTTTAAATGTTGCATTTATAGGTAATAGAGGTGAATATTTATTTCAAAAGTGTGAACTATGACTATGTTGTTTATATATTGCACTAGGGAGCGCGGGTCTTATTTTTTTGATGTGTATTCGTGTTTTCATTAGCTTTTTATATTTTATTTAGGTAGAAATATTTTTGCTACGCGTGAGAAAATATATTTTTATTTTAAAAATAATATTAAGACTATGTATCAAAGTGTATAATTGTTTTTTGATTTTTGCATTTATAGGTAATAGAGGTGAATATTTATTTCAAATGTCTGAAGCTATAAATATGTTGTTTATATATTGCATTATTTATATTTTTCAACTATATATGATTTTGAATTAATTCTTCTTAGTAGAATTTACAAAAGAGTTGCTTTTATTTATTTATAAATAATTACATCTTATTTGAAAAGTGACATATATAAATGTTAAAGATATGATTTTAAACACCGTTTATATAATTAAATTGAAGTTCGAATCGGTTAGGATAAAAGTTCTCCTTTATTTTTAGGAGGTGATTTTTACAGCAACTTTTTTTAAGTTTTGAGCCGGTAAATTAAAAACGCTATTAGACAGCGTTTTAAATAGTGTGTGGAGAATGTTTTAATGCCACCATGTTGCGTTCTTATGGTCTCGTTGTTTTTATGAAAAATAAAATAATCATCTTGCAAAAAGTATGTTTTAGTTAAATCTTCATATATTATAGTTTTTTTTATGGATCTCGATCCATCTATTTATAATGTATAAAAACCACCAATAAAAAGATGGAAAAGTATCACATGAGAATATATTATATGGTGAGAATTGGGAATGAATCTCCACCCTCCATTTTAAAGCAATCGGACGGCTCACATCGCGCGCGTGTGCTAGCGCGTGTCTCTCTTTCACTGTATTAAATTCTTTCTGTTATTGTCGTTCTCCTCTTCTCCTCCTCCTCGCGCTTTTCTTTTCTGCGGTCGATCTCCTCTCCTCCTACTCTTCTCCTCCTCTTCTTCTCCTCATCCTCTTCTCCTTCCTCGTTCGTTTTAATCTCCATTCTCCATTCTCCTTATCGTTCTCTATTTCTCTTGATTTCATCTGTTATTGTTTTGAAATTGATTTTTGGTTTTTGTTCATGTGTTGCAGGTGTGCTTAGCTCGTTGAACATCAATTCGCGTCATGGAACCAGGTTAATTTGTTTAAATAGGCTTCATTCTCGTTTTTCAAATTGTTTGTTTATCTGTTGTTGAATTTTTCTGAATTATTGGGTACGAGATATCCCTTTGATTGATTTCAGTGATTTCAGTGTTGATTTCATCTTATTAGTATTCCTATGTATGATTGTTGCTTCAATTTCGACTTTCTGTAGTTGCTTGCAATTGATTCCAGGTTTTAGGTCTTTTAGCTATTAATCAGTATTTTTCCATTGTTCTGTATTTGATATTTTGTGTTGTTGCTTTGTTGATATTCAGGAAATTGCATTCCTGTTTGCAATGATGTTGCTAAGCCTTTTATTGGTCAAATATTTTCTTCACTTGATCAAGGGGTTCGGTTTTATATAAACTATGCAAATGAATGTGGATTTAATGTTCGTATGGGTACACGTACAAAAGCGAATGATTCCAGTAAAGTAGTTCTCTGGAACTATTTGGTTTGTAGCAAGGAAGGATTCACAAAAACACGTGTTTTAACCCCAAGTTCCCAGATGTCAAAGAAAAGAAAAAGGACTTCAGACAGATGCGATTGCAAAGCAAAGATAGCTCTTCGATATGGTGGACGTGATGGCTATTGTGTAAAGAGATTTGTGGAATCTCACACTCATGATATGGTTCCTAAATCTCATCAACATTTCTTGAAGAACAATCGAAAACTGACTCCATTCCACCAGGACTTCATTATTAACTGTTTAAAGTCAAATCTTGGTACAAGTCAAGCATACAAGCTGCTCAAGAATTCTGTTGGTACATACTCCGATATTGGTGCTACAATGGTTGACTTCAAAAACTTCAAGAGGGATTTGAACTCGTATATGATTGGTTGTGATGGTCAAATGATAATTGACAATATGGTTCGTAAGAAGGAAATGTGTGAGGCGTTCTATTTCAATTATGCTGTCAATGAAAAGAATGAGTTGAGCCGTTTGTTTTACTCTGATCCCATCAGTCGCAAAAGTTATTCATTCTTCGGTGATGTTGTCTCAGCCGATGCAACATACCAGTTTAATAGGTATGTACAATAAAATCACATTCACATGCAGACTTGAGTAATTCACATGCACATATGTACAAATTACATGCACCTTAAGTTTGTATGTGATTAATACCTATATCCAATTATTCTGTTTTGTTTATTCACATGCATACCTGAGTAATTGACATGCATATATGTTCAAATTACATGCACCTTAAGTTTGTTAGTGATGCATACCTATGCCCAGTTATTCTGGTTTGTTTATTCACATGCATAATTGAGTAATTCACATGCACATATGTTCAAATTACATGCACCTTAAGTTTGTATGTGATGACTAGCTATACTCACCTTCTGTTTTTTGTTTATTAACATATTTTTAGGTATGATATGGTTTTCATCCCATTCACCGGAGTTGATAATAACAAGAAATCAGTCACTTTTGGTTTTGGTTTACTCTTGAATGAAGATATCCCATCATATGTGTGGTTATTCGAGAACTTCAAGAAAGCAATGGGTCATGAGCCACATGTCATTTTAACTGATCAAGACGCTGCTGTTAAAAGTGCTGTGGAACAAGTTTTCAGTCATGCTGTTCATCGATTTTGTATGTGGCACATAATGTTCAAGGTTCCTGTGAAGGTTCATCTTAATTCACCATCAGAAACTGAGGAGTTCAAGAAAAGGTTCAATGAGATTGTGTGGAGTGATGAGTTGAAGAAAGATGAGTTTGAAGAGGCTTGGATGCACATAATCGATGACTACAACCTTGAGTCAAACAAATGGTTGGCAAATTTGTTTGATTTACGTCAGTTTTGGATCCCTGCCTTCTTTCAAGATGTTTGCATGGGAAGTATGCTTAGGACAACTTCTAGGTCTGAAAGTCAGAATGCCTTCTTTTCTGGTTTCATTGGAAGAAGTTCATCACTAGTCGTCTTCATGTTACAGTATGAGAATGCTGTTGATTCTCAGAGACATACTCAACGAAGACTTGACCTTGAATCATCTACAAGTGTTCCAACATTTAAGACTCCGTTGCTTTTGGAGAAAAAACTTGCAAAGATTTATACTATCAATGTCTTTTATGATATCCAGGATGTACTATGGGCTGCTATATATAATTGCATTCCTGTCTGTCAATCATTGGATGGAGATGTTAGAACTTGCAGCATTCTATGTGGTGGGCAAGTTTATGATGTGCATTATGCTTTATCCATCAAAGAAGTGAGTTGTGGTTGCAACAAGCTAATAACCACTGGAATGCCTTGTTCTCATATGTTTTCAGCTTTAAGAAGTATGAATATTGAAGACTTCCCTAGCAATTTGATCAAGTCTAGGTGGACGAAGAAGTCAATGATTCAGCCATCATTTGAGATAGATGGTGCCATCTACAATCAAGGTTTAAATATGGATGAAAACAAGGTGCTTGTCTCTCAACTACTTTCTGAGATGCATGGTTGTGTCAATCTTATTGAGGATAATCCGATTGCCATGAATCATCTATTGAGTGTGGTAAGACGTGAGAAGGAATTGTTCCAAAAGTCAATGCTTCCTGATTCTACACTTGCATGTAGATCAACACAAAGTAGATTTGAGAAGTTTGTTGGTCCGGTTCCCGAGGTTATTAATATTCTTCCTCCTCCACATACCAAGAAAAAGGGCAGACCAAAATCTACTCGCTTAGTTGGTGTTGCAGAGGCAATCCGAGACAATGCATCCAAGGAGATTAGGCGTTGCACAATATGTCATGAGATTGGGCACAACAGTAGAACATGCAAGAAGGATACTCCAGTTGTTTGAAATTTATTTCTGTTATTCAAAACAACAATTATTTTCATGATATTTTTGTTGAATTTGGTATACGTGTGACAGTTGTTTTACTTTTCTGTTAATGATATACACTTTCATTTACATGCACATTTATGCAATTGACATGCAAATATTGGAAATTCACATGCACATACTGTAAAATTGCAACTTTCTGTACAAGTGCCCATATATGCATATTTACATGCACATTTATGAAATTCACATGCAAATTTTGGAAATTCTTATGCACATCCTTAAAAATTGCAACTTTTCTGTCCAAGTGTTCATATATGGGAATTCACGTGCACATTATGTGAATTCACGTGCACATTATGTGAATTCACATGCACATCCTGTTGAAATAACATGCACGCACATCATAATTTTCATAACTCTAAAAACATTTCATTTGCAAATACCCCACTGTAAAAACACACCACTCAATTACAGTGTTCTAAAAACATATCATCCAAAATAACATCCAACAAGTAATATTTCCTCCAAAATAACACAATACATGATCATATTAGTCTTGATACTCCAACATGTATTCAATCAGATGTTGTCTTCTTTTTTGCCTTCGAGACCATTGCTACAACCTTATTCTTCTCTGAATTCCAATGATTATCAATGATTGAAGTGCAATACTTAATCCTCATAGTCTCTATTTGCTTTGCATCTTCTTTCTTTAGTTGACTGTCCCAATCATCCACACCATTTCCAAAGTAAGTTTCCATATGTCTCAATGCAAATAACCCGCAGTCAATCTTGTTTGCATTGCTTCTCCATGGCATTTCCAGTCTTACAGTAGGCACTTGGGTTTCATCTCTTAAGACTGCAGCCACGTTATCCATTTTGTGTGACATTAAGTAGTTCACAAACAACTCTCTCTGCATTCCAAAGAAATAATAAACAATTAATGATCCATTCTTAGTAGAATAGAAAGTACATGTGATTATTTATTAAAAAACTCACCAATTTGGATGGTACTTTTCCATACTTCTCTTGTACACCAACATCAACAGCTGAATTGTCTAGGATATCAAATCTCGGGTTCTTGACATTTATGGCAATCACATAGTAGTGTTCAGAGTGACATATTGGAAATAAAAACTGTAGAAAATACAAGAATCAGAAAGTTAGAAACCATGAATGACATGCACAAAACCAAGAATAACATGCACAAAACAAGAAATGACATGCACAAGACAAGGAATGACATGCACAAGAGAAGGAATGACATGCACAAAACAAGGAATGACATGCACAATTTTATTTAATAACATGCACATACAAAAGTAACATCATGCACACTAAATATATATTGTACTTACCAAATCAATTGCTTCCTTTGTTGAAAATGAATACTCTTTCATAACCTTTTCCATTTCGCTGTTGAACAAACTAGACCTATCCTCCAATGGTTCATCTACTAAAATTGACCAGTTCTGCAAATCATTTAACATAACATTAACATGTGAACAATTAGTTTATGATCTCTTAAACTATACAATATAGTTAATGCATACCGAAACTTCTATTCTGACGAAGAACCTTCGAGGTTTTTTATCACTTTTGAATTGTTCATTCATATTCAACTCATCTGTCCACAAGTCAATTATGTTTGAATCTATATATTGCCCATGCTTCATTGATTTAAAGTCTTCTTTTGTTGCAGTTACATTCCCAAGCTTTACCACCAATTCCCTGAAAATTGACATGCATGTGAATACTGAGAATATGCATGTGAATATTGAGAATGTGCATGTGTATACTGAGAACATGCATGTGGATACTGAAAATATGCATGTGAATAACTTACTTGGCATTGGATGAGTCTTCAGTTAACCAATTATACAATTTGTTCTCTGCAGCCGTTGTTTTGACATTCAAATTTATCGCTCTTGGCTTGCAAGGTGACTTGTGGTGCTCAGATGGTTTCCATTGCCTCTTCTCTCTTGTTCCATATTTCGGCTGCACAATTTGAACGTTTTTTTCAATTTTCTTTCCTTGATTAATGTCTTCTGCATTACTAGATTGATTCAATGCTCCATCCTTCAAAAATATTTCAAAACAAAATGTTAGAAATACATGCACAATCATCCATATTGACCTGCACAACCAATTATTAAGACATGATCAGAAATAAACCTTATCCTGAATCATGGTTTCTTCATCCACACTTGATCCCTTATCAACATTATAAAGACATGAACAAAATAAAGAACATATTAAAATTCATCATGACAGCTGAAAATATATGAACAATGATTCAACCTATACCTGAGCTATATTGATGTTTTCCTCCATTCTAGTTCTCTTCTCACTGTTTTCTTCAGCTGTAAATCTAGCTTCATCAAATCTTTTTTTTCTTTTGTTGTTTTTAGCTCTGGTATATGTCTGTCGTATGTCCGGCACACCTTCTCTAGCTGTTTGTGCATCCCAAAATGTTTCAGTGTATGGTGTTGGATCCGGGAAACCGCTTGGACATACACCAGGAATACCCAAGGTAAACAATGGTCCAGCATAAGACTCTTTAAGCTTTATTGTCCTTTCAATTTCCTCAATGCACTTTTCAGCCTCCTCCCAGAATTCTTGCTCCGTTGATGTCTCTACAACCTCCTCTGGTTGCTTTTGAGTGCCAAGTGGACTCAATTTCAAATTTAACATCTTCTCTAGAGCTTCATAAACCTTAACAAACAAAGTGTTGTTGGCTAATTGTGCAGGGGCTGCCTTAATTCTCTCTAGGTACCTGCTTATGAACTTTGCAAGCTCCTCGCCTTCTTCTATTACGCTACGAAGAAATCCCTGTCCACATTAAAATTGACAAGCACATTCATGAAATTGAAATGCACATTAATGTAATTGACATGCACATTTGATGTATATACATGCACATTAATGTAATATATGAATATGTGCATGTGAATAGTGATCATATGCATGTGAATAGCAAATATGTGCATGTGAATATCTTACCAGTAAATCTTCCTTTGATTCAGTTCTTGGTTGTTCTGTAGGCTTATCCTTGCCTTTTTGTTCTTCAGGATTTTCTTGTTTTTTATCTTCTTTTTGCGGGCTTTCTCGAACATATCCCAAGCCAAATCCTCCAATCATAATCTCATCCGTTTCTCTTTTTCTCAAAGATTTTGTGTCCCAGTTTTTAATTATAGGCAACTCCCTCTTTGGTTTCTGATTCTTAATCAACATTCTGTCAACATACATCATCTGTATAAAATAAGAAGAAGAAAATTAGATGCATATTTTTAAGGAAAACAACAAGTACAATCACATGCACACTGTGATCAAAGACATGCAATTATTGTACAATAACATGCAAAACTGAGGCAAACACATACATAATTATAATTTTAGTCACTTACCAGTGGTAATAGAACTGGACCTCGGAAACCTCCCTCCATAGTTTTCACCCATACCTCAGTGTGATTAATTAAGTTTCTCATCACAAGCTCACACCAATTGTACTCACCTATCTTGCTAGTGTCCTTCAGGGCATCTAGGATTCTTGTGTTCAGTTTTCCGGATAGGTTACACTCTACAACCAGTGTGTACATAAGGGTGATGATGTTCCTTCTAAACCAAACATCCGCCGTTTTGTTTTTAAGCAGAACACAGCTGAGATCGGTTGGTGTAAGACTCTTTACATCCCTTAATTTCTTCTCTCCACTCTTGGGATCTTCAATAGGGTCAAACTGCTCTATAAAACCATTAAGCAACTCTGTATCAGTTACAGCAGAAGGAATGTTAATTTTAGTATCACCGTGAGGAAAGCCTAAGTACGTCTGAACATCATCCTCTTCTATCCGAATAATACTTCCTTCATCTCCAATCTTTATTGAAGAAGCAACATGGTTGAATTGGCTTAATATCCAATATGACATTCTCCAAGGAATTTTCCCAATATTCCATTCCAACATGCACCCGAAACCCATATCCTTAATGGCTTGCTTTTGTACTGGTTCAAGATTATTAATTGTTTCAACCAACAATAGTGGTGAACTTCTTGTCTTGATGGTTTCGTATCCAGATTTCAGCTCTCTAATTCCAACTCTTGTTTTTTTGGGATTCCCCACATCCTGTCTTGATGAACCTTCTTGCCTTTGAAACTTTTTCATAATTTTTTCCACAGGATCCTTGTCCTTATGAACCATTGGTTCCTTACCTTTTCCTGTTGAAGTAATCGAAGCTTTTGCTAATCTAGGACTCGTCCTAGTTCTTTCTCTTATAACCAATGGTCTTGATGTTGGTTTTTTGTTCTTCATTGCTGTTTGCTTTACTTTCTTTACCTTTACAACTGTAAAATTCAGAAATAAATCAACAATTAGTCAGCTGTTACAACTTCCCAAACACATAGAAATACATGCACAAATCAGAGAATTACATGCACATATATGAAATTCACATGCACAGTTTGTAAATACACATGTACATCCTGTAAAATTGCAATTTTCTGTGCATGTCTTAATATGGGAATTCACGTGCACCATATGTGAATACACATGCACAATATGCATATTTACATGCACACACATTATCATTACCAGAGAAAATACATGGACTAGTAATTAACCTTTTCCTTTATCAATCATATTCACACACAAGCAAAATTTGATGCTCTCCCAACATAAATTTCATGCACAACAATATAGAGTACATTTATATGAAATCTACTTTACCTTGCGCTTCATTTGTTGTGATTGGATTTGGATCTTTTGGTTGTTCACTTGTGTTTGGAACTTCACTTATTTCTTTTTCCAAGTCTGATACAACACCCATGACAGTATCAGTGACATTGGTGTCTTGTACATTCTTTGTCCTGCCTTCTCGATTTGCTACTTGAACAAAAACAATATAAGATTAGTAATGAACGTAGTACAATATTTCATAGGAAGACATAGATTAAGTACTAAATTATCAAAGTTGGACCTCTATGCAAAGTTGTTTCCCCAATAGTCATGGTAGCGTCCCAGAAATGTATTACTCTAGGTGTGCTATCCTTTTCTTGATCTTTTTTCTGTTTTTTTGAAGCTGCTACTTTATTATTTTTTGCTTTACATTTAGCTATCAATATAGGAAAGTTTTTAAGTAAGTATGCTTAACATATACACCATCAACTACATGCACTTTCAGTCACATTAACATGCACATTTAACATATCCACATGCACATAATCACTCAAATTCAAGCACACATCCTAATTGGCACCTCTTCTTCCAAAATCAAGTAAATACACCTTCAACTACATGCACTTTCAGTCATATTAACATGCACATTTAACATATCCACATGCACATAATCACTCAGATTCAAGCACACATCCTAGTTGGCACCTCTTCTTCCAAAATCAAGTAAATACACCTTCAACTACATGCACTTTCAGTCATATTAACATGCACATTTAACATATTCACATGCACATAATCACTCAGATTCAAGCACACATCCTAGTTGGCACCTCTTCTTCCAAAATCAAGTAAATACACCTTCAACTACATGCACTTTCAGTCATATTAACATCACATTTAACATATCCACATGCACATAATCACTCAGATTCAAGCACATATCCTAGATGACCATCCTCTCTCATAATCAAGCACGTATATGTGTAGACGCAGTGTGTCAATTTTTGTCAATTTTAGATCTAGTAGATATGCATGCTCAAGAGTTAAAATCAACAAGAACACATTCATATGTCTAGACGCAGTTTGTGTCAATTTTTTATCAAATTCATTGTGAAAACCAAAAGACACACTCTAATCAATCAAATTGATCACAAAATTAGCCTCATCACCTTAACTGATACACATTAAACTGAGAACGACGAGCATATTTATGAGGAATATTCTCAGAAATTTGGAGAGTTACCTTGTGATTCCAGTGGATTTCCTGTTGGATTCTCCATCTTTTCTCTGGAAACTTGTTTGATTTTGGAGTGTTACCTTGATAACTTGATGGATTTTGGCTGTAATCTAGGTTTTGTGTTCGTGTAAAACCTAGGGTTCGTGTTCGTGTTTGTTGGAATTCTACCAGAGGATTCTCTGAATTTTGAAAGAAGATTTGGGAAGAGACTGATATTACGGTTTCTGCAACGGAATAGTTTTGGAAGTATGAAGCTTCATTATTGAGCGCGTGTATGCAACGCAGTAAAATAGTAAAATCAAGCGCGTGTTTCCAAACCTCTCTTGCTGGGCTTCTACCTTGATGGACCGTGTAGTCCAGCTGAATTGATTTTTTGAACGGCCCATGTGTATTCTCAATTCTCACCATATAATATATTCTCACCAGATCCGTTTTCTAAAAAGATAGCAACATTGAATTGAGGAGTGTGAATTAACCAATCAAAATGAGGAGAATTTAATGCTAGACCTTTAATTTTCTCTCTCCGCGATTTTTATATTATATTAGATAGATAGATGTATGTTTGACTTGTTTCTATACGATAAATTTTCATGAAAAACAAGAATCGGACCCACGGTTACGTTTTTTCGTCTCAAAATTGGATTGACTAATTATATATTTACAACCTCTACCGGACATAATTTTATCCCATTTAGGTCAAAGTAAATCTAACCTGAAAATCAAGATATCAACACAAAAATAAACGAACAATGGAAGTGATAAAAATAGCAAATTGATTGATTGAATTACAAATTGAAAATAACCATGAGTAACGACGAAATTCAATAAGAAATCTCAGTCCGAGAAGTCGGAAGATCAAAAGTTGAAATCAGAAGAGGAATTCAATAGGTCACAAAGTAATGACAACTTAATGACCACCCTAATCAAAGGGAGCCCATTAAGACTCGAAAATTAATATGTGGCCCCATAGTCGGGCCGGTACCGGTTGACATAACTTTCTTAAAGACGAACACCTTTATATGAGATACCAGACTCGGACATCCGCGCGAAGCGCGGGTATAACGCGCTTAACTTTTGTTGAAATTTATATTTATTATTTTCATGATAATTATGTAATAAAGGAATAGATGTTTTTAACTAAATATATTAATATTAACACACTGTATTTTAAATATTAGTAATATTAAATGTTAAATTACTAATTATTGTTATAATAAAGTCATTATCTGTATAATAGTCAATTTATATTGTTGTCGTTGAAAAAACTTGGTTAGTTGATTTGACGAATTGGGTGAAGAAGAGATTGAATGGAGTAGAAAAGATTAATTTATTGTCAATTTATTAGTAATTGGTAAGGAAATAGTCAACCATTTATATAGTAGGTCATTACCCGCGCTTCGCGCGTTCCAAACACGTTTTATTTTTGTCGATATTCATATGCTTAAGATATTTTTTCATATATGTATTTTTTTAGTAATTTTTATTAAAAAAATTGAATATCTCTCATATATAAACCAAAATCACATAGTCCGTGACGGTGCTCGGATTGGAGGTGTAGAGCGAAGAAAAAAAAGATGAAAAAGACGGAAATACTAATCAATTAAGCACATAGTTATGGTTTTTTTTAGACATTTAATAATTCTCAACTATGATTGGGTAATGGGAGATATAAAGAGAGAAGAAAATTTAAGTTTAACATTAATTAGTCTTGATGCGGAGATAAGCCGCAGTTGCCGACCTAGACACCAAACTCGAATAGGAACTCGAACAGAGAAGAAAAGCGGAATTAGATATGAGATGAAAGAAAGGGAAGTTGAAGGATAGGCCAATTGGAACCAAATCAATCAACGATAAAACCCTTGAACTTTAGAACAAGAACCTTACCGAATGTTGAAGAAACCCCAACGGATGATTACAACCAAACACAATGACTATGGTGGGTCAAAGCACCTGGAGGATGCTCTATGGAGTCCCGATAGCACCAACCTTATGGAGGAGATTGACACACACAAGTACAACTAGGGCCAGCTCAACGACAATGCACACGGGGCACTCTTCTCACAAAAGCTCTCTTTTGGGAGGAAAAACGATAAACGCTGTATTTAATATCAAATTCTGGGGGGGGGGGGGGGGCAAAACAACAACTAAGGCAGCCTTATATAGGGTTCATAAGGGTGCCAACTAAAGAAATAAACAATAAAAAGTATCTCCTAAAATAATAATCCCGAAAAACAATTAAACATCCGAAAATAATGTTTCAAAAGGAAGCCTCGGCGAAGTTAATGAACTCGCCGAGTTTCCCAGCCGCGGGCGCGGTTATGGAGCCGCGGGCACGGATTTGTAGACATGTCGCCGACAGCTCTTTTTGAAACGGCTCGTTCTCTCTCGTACGAGATCGGAATTGAGCGATTCCAAAGCCTAGAGTTTCGTCTTGAAGTCTAGTTTGTTTCATCTTCAGTACTTGACTTCTCATCTTGACTCGAACCGGATCTCTACGAGCTTGAATGGCTACAATACGAGCTCAGGCTACTATCAATGACTTGAATGATGGCTCATAGCGATCTTTAGCCCTAGCTCCAGTGATTAGCACATCTTTAGATTTAGGACGAGGCGTCCTTGATGATAGCTCAGATGCTCCCGCATCATTCTTCCCTTCTTGAAAAGGATTCGACCTCGAATCATATTTGATATGAATGATTGGACGATCTTCATAGGCGTCATCCTCTTTGATGCACAACCTCCTCTTGAATGCCTTGAGTGCATAGCTCCACCTTGAGGAAACGATGGATTGCTGCTGGAGTGCATTGCTTTCCTTCATTCCTTTAGCTCCTTTGTCCTTGTCCTTCCTCTTATCATACTTATTAGTGACCTGCAAGAGAACCATAGGTGGAAGAACAACATCTTTTCTAGGGAAGGTAAACGAATAACAACTAGCAAAGCCATCATGAGCAACTCTTTTATCATACTGCCATGGATAATATAATAAAACTTGACAAACTTGCATAGGCACAACATCACATGAAATAGTATCATCATAATGTTCTAATGTCATGGCTTCCTTAGCATGCTTGTTCAAATTCCAATCAACACAATCATTAATCAAATGCAGTTTTAAGGGACTAGGGTAGCATAATGAAGCAATTTGCAATTTAGTATTCAATCCCATGCTAGCAATATTACCACAACTACCTTCATCAATAATCATGTTGCAATCTTCAACTTTATCTAGACAATGAGTTTCTCCTAGAATTTCAACACAATGAGCAGTTTGTACATGCAAATCCTTCATATCAACCAATGAATCAACATGCTCGTAATCAATTTCAACGTCATTATCTAAATCAGTTTTAAGATCATCAACACAAACAACATCATCAATCCTATCACCTTTTTCATATTCAATCTCAATTTGTTCTAGGTGTTTAAGCATATCAGGGCAGTCATTAATCATATGATTTTTACTTTGACAACTTAAGCACAAAACATCTTCAATTTTAGTAGAAAGATTAGAAGTGCTCCATGGGTTAACTTCTTGTGATGGAGAGGCAAGCCTTAGATTCCTTTCTGGCTTCTTATCCTTTTCCTTCTTCTTGGCAGCCTCTTTGACTTGACAACTCCAACGCTCAAGCTCGGCTTCTAACTTAGCAAAGCTGTTTTTCACTACCGCTTGCACTCGCGCTTGCCATTCTTCTGTAGCCTTCTCTATTTCTTTTTGCTTCTTGGCCTTTGTTCTCCTCTCAATCTTGATGGCCAAGTGCAACAATTCTTCCATGGAGGAGTAGCTATACAAATATACTTTGTTAGCTAAATAAGAGTTTAGTATATGAAGATACCTATTCATAGTAGTCTCCTCATTTTCATGCACATTAGCTCGAACCATTGCAGCCTTCATTGCATTGTATGTCTCCTCTGCTGACATGGTTCCTTGCCTTAAATTTTCCAACCTTTGCCTGAGCTTACGCGCGAAATATGGAGGCACAAAGCGAGCTCTCATTAAGGTCTTCATTTTCCTCCAAGTGTTCACAGCTGGATCAAGTGCTCTTCTCCTTTCTTCCTCAAGATTATTCCACCATTTCAGTGCATTGCCGGTAAATTCACGAACAACAAATCTTACCTTTTGGAATTCCATGAAGTTATGACAACTCCAAATCTGCTCAACCTTGGCTTCCCATTCCATATACTCATCCATGTCCCAACCTTCAAATCTTGGAATGTTCAGCTTGACCTTGGCAAGAACAATTTGCTCTAGCTCACGTCCTCTTCTTCTTTGGACATCTTTGTATGGTTGCCAATCTTCACTCTCCATGTACTCCTGCTGATATCCTCTTGGAGGTCTCCTTCTGGGAGAAACTAACCTGTTGTGTAATATATATAAAAGGTTATAAGCCCTTGATTGATCGTCTTATTTGTTGCTCTTTGTTGAGTTTCTCGTCATTTTAGTGTTTCTTTAGAAAGATAATTTGGATATGTGATTCATGTTGATATTACATAGGTTGATATTATATAGATAGAATTTGTAATTTTTACCAACTTCTGGAGTAATCTCCAAGACAATAATATTTTTAGATTTAGATGACAGTCCATTTTGATTATAAAAATCTTTCACTTTATCCTTTTTGTGGATTCTAAGACTCCATAATTCAATGAGAAGATAAATCATAGTATAAGCTTACGTTTTCAGTATTGTTCAATATCAAACATCCAATATATAATTCAAACTATAACAAAGAATATTAAACATCCAACTTATAATCAAACTACAACAAAAAAAACATCCATCAACTCATTGAATAAACAATCCTTAATCCATTAGTATATTTATACCCAATAAAACTATTAACATAAATCACTCACTTACATAACTCAAGAGCAAGATAGGAAAAAAGCGAATTTGAGATTTATCATCTAATCCAATATGAAATTCAAAACTAAAATAGAGTTGGGAATTTGAGAACAATAGGGTTTTGTGTCTTTTGTTTTAGTCCAAAGTAATGGGCCGTCTTTTTGTTGGACAACTCCATAAAAAAAATAAGACTCGTAAAAATGTTCTGCATCAGACAAACGTGTTTAGAAACCATTCAAATAATTAGAGAGAATAAAAGCTCATTTATACAGTTTGATCCATTTGTCAAAATCGTAATTTATATATATATATTAGATTATATAGATTAGATTATATTAGATTGAAAATAAAAATAATCATCCTTTATAAATGTAAGTTTTAATTGTATAAAAATAATCATCCATTTATAATGTATAAAGCTCACCAATTAGAAAGCAATACTACTAATTTGAGGAGTGTCATTAACCAATAAGAAAGCAAAGACATTTAATGCGACCTTTAATTTTCTCTCTCCGTGATTTTTATATTATCTTAGATACTAGTTCATTCTCCGCGCTTCGCGCGGTCCTAACACGTTTACTTTTATCGTATTTATATATTTTGTATTATTTTCACATATGTATTTATGCTATAAGTTTTAATAATAAAAATAGATGTTTTTAATTAATTAAATATATAAATTTTAACATATTTATTAGTAACAGAATCTGAAAGGTATAATTACTAATTAGTGATATTTTAAAATCATTATTTACATAATAACAACATGTTGAAAGAGAATCTTAAAAGACAATCAACATGTCCAAGAAGAATCTCAAAAGACATAGCTTCAAAGCATTAATTATAGTCTTCAGAGCAACATGAGTATCATAGAAACTCTGAATTTCCTTCATCAAATCAGATTCCATCAATGTTAAGGCCATCACTAATACCTCATATCCTTCCACCCGCGACAAGGCATCCACTACCAAGTTCTCCTTGCCCTATTTGTAGTGAATTTTGTAGTCGAATTTCAAAAGCTTCGGAAGCCACTGCTGTTGTATGGGAGTATTTAATCGTTGTTCAAGTAAGTACTTGATACTTTGCTTATCAGTTTTGATAATAAAATGCCCCACAAACAAATAGTGTCTCCATTTTTGCAAGGCAAATACCACAACCAAGAGATCCTTTTCATAAATCGATAAGCTCAATTGTCTTCCCTTCAAATGGAGACTGTAAGCGAGTAAGTGACCATCTTGTATCAAAACAACTCATATTTCGTGCCACAAGTGTCTTTCTCCACAACAAACTATTTCTCAAAATCAGGAAGTGCAAGCACAAGAGCACTGCAGAGGGTTGATTTGAGTGCCTTGAATGTCAAATTGGCCTCCTCATTCCATAAGAAATTTTCTTTTTCCAGTAGCAAGCTGAGCGGTCTGGCAATGATTTCGTACCCCTGAACAAATCGCCTGTAATAACCGGCTGAAACCAAAAAACCCTTCACTTTCCGCGGAGCAGTTGATATGCCTTTTGTTGCTATGAAGCGCCACAGATACTCAATTTTATCAATTGCGAATAAACACTTTCTACTTTTGGAAACAACATATTTTTCCTCATCACATCAAACACAATTGACAAATGCTCAAGGTGCTTAGACAATGAGGAGCTATATATGAGTATATCATAAAAAAAAAGAACAATCTTCCTTAATAATTCTCTAAAACAGAATTCATTAAGTATTGGAAGGTTGCTGGTGCATTTGTCAAATCAAAGGGCATTACCACAGACTCATAATGCCCATTATGCGTCTTAAAAACAATTTTGTGGACGTCATCTTTGCTCATTCTCACCTGATGATACCCTGCTCTCAAGTCAATTTTAGAGTATATCATAGAACCACTTAGCTCATCCATAAGGTCCTCGATTAAAGGTATATGAAACATGTATTTCACTGTTTGATTGTTCAAGGCCCTATAATCAACACATAACCTCCATGTCCCATCTTTCTTTTTAACCAATACAATTGGGGATGCATAAGCGCACGAGCTTTCTTGTACCATTTTCTGATTTAGGCATATCTTGCACAATTTTATCGATTTCATTTTTTTGATGAACAACATACTTATAAGGTCGTTGGCTAGTGGGGTAAGAGCCTTGCATCAATGAAATATTACGGTCATGCCCTTCCCTGAATGGTGGCAGTTCAGTGGGTTCCTAAAAAATGTCACCAAATGGCTCCAGTAATGCATCATTTCCAGACAAATCTCCCGTAACTCACTTATCCTGAACAACACAAAGCTCCTTTTGTCCTCTAGTGAGTTCTTGAACCACAACCATTGCAAAATGATTACCAACAATCTTGTTGGTCTGCTTAGCCTTCATTTCCCGCACAGAACCTAGATTAATCCCTTGCAAAACCAATTTTCTACTATCCATTGAGAATTCCATGACCAATTGTTTGAAGTCCCATTTCACTAGACCCAATGTTTATAGCCATTGCACACCCAAAACCATGTCGCAACAACCCAATGGAATCACCATGACATATGTCTTGAATGATACATTCTGAAATGGCCATGTGAATCCTTCAATTCGTGCAGACACCTCTAGTGTGCTATCATCAACTACGACCACCTTAGTCAATCTAGTAGAAGACACGGTGCACCCCAATCTAGCCGCAACTTTTTCATCTACAAAATTATGAGTACTACCCGAATCTATGAGAATAAATAGTGCCTTCTTCCCCAGACCTTTTACCCGCATGGTTATGTAGCTTGACACACCTGAAACTACGTTGATAGAAATCTAGGCAGTTTCTTCCTCTTCTGCCACTTCAAGCTCACATACCCGCAATCCTTGTCCTTATCATCAAAGTCCATCATATACAACTTCCATCTCTTATGTTGTTTGTAATGGTCCGATGTATATTTCTCCTCACAATAATAACACAGTCCTTTAGCACGACGCTCACTCATCAGTAAAAAACTTTTGTCCTGTGTTACCCTTGCCATTATCACCATTCTTGGTTTGGAAAACTGGCTTATTGTCTGATCCAAACTCTTTTCTTGTACTAATTGGTTTGGTACTGAACCTTTAATTAATATTCCTGGAGAAGGATGAGTTACCTCCTTGTGAAGTTTTTGGATGTGCGAACTCATACAACTTAGCAAGCGAAAGGCAATCTCAGATTGTTCCAGGCTGGAACATTCAAACGTGCATCTGCGTATCGTTTCGTAGCTCGGATAGATATGCGCTGACAAGGTAATCCTTAGGAAAGTGTACTCGGACTCGTATGGCATCGAACTTGAGAAAATCTAACCGTGATAATCAAGTGAGACCGCAATAGCCATTATTACCTCCGATTGGTTGATTTCCCCCAAAATTTCCTTGACTGGAACGGACCTCTGGTGGTTGATTTTGAAGATTCATCGTTGCCGGTGATAGTCCCAAACCAACTTGAGATTGAATTGGTGATGAACGATGTGGATCTTGAGGCCGCCCCTGGCTTGTCAATCCCATAATCCTCATAAGCATCCTGATAGCTTTGAACATTTCATATATTTGATTGTCAAGTTTATTATCGATCTTTGCTAGACGATTATCGATCTCATCCACTTTCGTCCATTTGCCATCGATTTTCGCATCCAATTATGCAATTCTTACCTCTAACATCTCCTCGAACTCACAAATTGACAATTTCCGCAACACCTGCTTCGCTTTCATCTCTGCCATGGTGGAAGAATGCCGAATACGACAGCTCTGATACCACTGTGATATAGATTATCTGTATCAACACATACACACACAAAATAACTAGCTCTAATGTTAACTGTAAAACGTAGAGTTTGTTCTTTACCGGCTACACCATCTGATTTGAAGTGCCAGTCTCGATAAAATTTACACATGTCGGCTAAGACTTTAGCGTGCCTTCCTTTTGATCTTCTTAGCTCATCAAGATCATCATCTGAAACGAGATTGGATTGGAAATTTGGGACTACTAAATAAAGATATGATTAAAGTTTGATGTCTGCGATATTTGTTGATGTTTGCTTCTTCTGATGTCAAATCTATTTACTATGTTTTGTTAAAGCTTGCTATATGATAAAGCTCAACAATATATCAAGAAGGAAGAACGGTTTCCCTTTTTTGAGCAATGTTGTAATTTATATATATGCTAATCTTGTAGGTTCTATTGGGTATCTTTTGAGATACAGAAACCTTAGGATTTCATTCACCTCAAATGTACAAAACCCTAGATCTTCTTGAGTAACTGAGAAGAAGTTCATGGATTATTACATCAAACTCACACCAGCTAGCTAAGTAACTTGCTACTTATATCTAACCGACTCTAACAAACTGTAATTGAGCCTATCTGTTAACGACCTTAAGAAGCCCAACTAGCTAATAAACCCATATCCTCTATACCCTCCCTCAAGCTGGAATGTGTTTAGGAAACAACAAGCCAAGCTTCACGGACAAAAAAATGATGTTGTGAAGCACCAAGAGGCTTGGTAAAAATGTCAGCCAATTGTAAACCACTGCGAACATGAACTGTATGAATGAAGCCTTCATGCACTTGCTCATGTACATAGTGACAATCAATACGAAGGTGCTTGTTGCGTTCATGAAATACAAGATTCACTGCAAGGTTTTGAGCTACCTTGTTATCACAATGCATAGAGATAGGCAATGGAGAAGCAATGTGCAAATAATGTAACAACCCATGAAGCCACACAAGTTCACTCGCAATCATGGACATTGATATGTATTCTCCCTCAGTCGAATATTTAGAAACTTCTTTGATTTCCAAGACACAAGAGATTTGCCCAAGAAGACACAATATCATGTAATTGATCGAGAACTATACTCATAATTTCCTAAGTCAACATCACAATATGCAATGAGTGTGAGATCATTTTGAACAAGATAGAATAAGGAAACATTAAATGTTCCTTTGAGATATCTCAGAAGATGAATGGTTGCTTGAAAATGAGGAACTCGTGGATATTGAATGAAGTGGCTCAGCTGTTGCACAATAAATGCAATATCTGGCCGAGTCAAAGTGAGATAAAGAAGACGACCTACCAATCCTCTGTAAGTAGCAAGGTGAGGAAATATGTCACCAACATTAATGGATAGTTTTGATCCTCTCTGCATAGGAAAAGAGGCACTCTTGCATTCAAGAATTTTGGCAATAGTCAAGATGTCTAAAACATACTTCCTTTGGTTGAAGTTCCCACTATTTTGCTGCAACAAGAGCAAGAATCACTATAACAGTAGTGAATATAGCCACAAGGGAGAATGTATCTTTATAATCCTTGTCCTTGATTTGGCTAAAACCTTGAGCAACTAAGCGAGCCTTATATCTTTCTACTTCTCCATTAGCTCTATATTTAACTTTGAATGTCCATTTAGATCCAAGAGCCTTCTTACCTTGTGGTAGCTCAGTTAGTTCCCATGTGTTGTTTAGTTCAAGAGCAGTGATCTCTTTGGTCACAGCATCAAGCCAAACCTGATGCTTCTTGGCTTGTTCATATGTATATGGCTCAAGAGTGGTGAGAACATTGAATAGTGAAGCCATATAAGTTGGAGGCAAATGATGAAAATATTGATAAGCCAAGAAGGATTGTGAAAAAGATAAGAAAGGGGACAGGGCAATCAAAATCAAGTAAATGGGCAGGAGGCACATGAGGTCTAGAAGACCTTGTGGGAAGTGAGATAACATGAGAAGAAGAGGGAGAAGGTTGTCATTTGATGAATGCACATTATGACCAGGGAGGTAGAAGGAGAATTTATAGAAGAAAACATAGAAGAAAAGATAGAAGAAAATGGATTTTCAAGTGGTGGAGGTAAAGATGATGGAGAATGTTGGTGTGATAAAATAGATTCATCAACACCAAGTGCAGGTGAGACAAGAGGTAGATGTGATGTAGTAGATGATATAGGTGTCGATGTCTGGCTAGATTTGAATGGAAGAATGTGCTCATGGAACATGACATGTCTGGAAACAAACACATAATGAGTCTCTAGGTCATATAATCTATATGTTTTTTGACCAGGTGGATACCCTAACACTATGCATCTTTTGGCTTTAGCAGAAAATTAATCTCTTGGTTGTTTAATACATAAAGCGAAACATAGGGATCTAATGACTCTCATATCATCATAGGAAGGTAGTTTGTTGAATAATACCTGATAAAGAGTCTTCCATTGCAACACAAATGAAGGTAACTTGTTGATTATAGTGGTAACAACTAGTACACAATAGCCCCAAAACTTGATAGGCAATGCAACATGTAGTCTAATGGCTCTGGAAGTTTCTATGAGGTGCCTGTGTTTTCTTTCAACCCTGACATTTTGTTCTGGAACCCCAGGTGAAGACCTTTGATGCACAATTTCTTTCACTCTAAACAACTCCTTGCAAGATTTCTGAGTGAATTCAATTCCATTATCAGACCTTATCTTCTTCACAGAGCAACCAAACTGATTTTCTACGTATGCAATGAATCCTTCAATAGGTGAGAAAACCTGCATTTTATTCTGTAATAAGAAAGTCCATGTTCCTCGAGATTGATCATATACAATGGTAAAAAGATATTTTAACCCATCCAAGCAGGAATCCTATAGGGAACCCAAAGATGCATATGAATCAATTCAAAAACAATACTAGCAATATAATCACTAATAGCAAATGTATAATTTGTGATTCTTGGCAAGAACAACACTATCACAAGAAAAATCCACAAGATCAACCTTAGCAAACCCAGGTATGTGTTTCATCTTTGACAAAGATGAATCCCTAATCGAGCATGATGTAAAGATATATGTTCAATAATGTTACATTGCAACATAACATGATTATTCTCATTAGCGAAAAACTTCAACTTGCCAGCATTCACTGGATCAATTTTCAGCTTATAAAGTCCTCCTTGAATAGGAACATAAGCCAAACTGTTGCCATCATTTCGGCCCTACAAAATGCATTTAACTTCATCAATCATTACTGTGGCAACCTTATCGAATGCCAACTTAGAAATAGACATAAAATTGTGTCTAAACTCTAGAACATAAAGAACCCTGCTTAGTACCAATTGAGGTGTCACATAAACATCTCCAGTAAACTGAACTGTCTTAACTGCACCATCTGTATGAATGAGTGAAGTATTTAGATTACATGCAAAGTTCACAACTGCTTGTCCAGAGTCCGAGTCAGAAGAACCTTTGCCTTTCATCATCTTAAGGATCTATTGAAATACTACATGTACCATGACTGGATCTGCTTGAGCTGCACTGCTAGGAGTATTGGAATTCTCTCCAAACTCAAAAGGATGCTCATCCATGTATGCATCTTGGACATTTCAAGCAAATTTCTTGTGAGAAGAATCTTTTGATCCTTTATACTAGTCAGGGTAACCAATAAGATTGAAACATGTTTCCTTAACATGTCCTCGAGCACCACAATGAATACATTTGAGGTCTTTCTTTTCTACTCTGTCATAATTGAAATCTCTTCTATTGCCTTCATGCTGCTTTGTAGTTTCATAAGGACTTTTTCCATCACCATTTCAGTTTCTCTGATTATACTTATTAACAACAAAGGCCATAAAATCTTGTGCTCTAGTATTTCAAGTGGTTATCTCCTTTTGTCTCTCCACACACATCACCATCTGAAAAGCCTTAATAACCCCTGGTAAAGGTTCCAGTGACAGAATACTACTTCTCACATGCTCATAGAAATCATTGATCCCCATTAAAAATTGTAACACTCTTGTTTTCTGATCTCTATCAAGTAATTGTTTCAGCAATAAGCATCGACATCCATCAATCACTTCACATTCACATATAGGAATAGGTTCAAGAACCTGTAGCTCATCCCAGATTTTCTTAGCTTTACTATAGTAGCAGCAACACTTAGGTTTTCTTGCTTAATATTGCTTAATTCCTTTTGTAATTGATATACTAGAGGTTCATTTGATTAAGAAAATTTCTGAAGAATCTCACTCCACAATTCTTTAGCACACTGAACATGTATAAATCCCTCAACAATCTCACTAGTCATTGAATTTATTATCCAACATCGAATCATGTAATCAACTCTAATCCACATACCATTCTTTTCTTCGTTGTCTATAGGGAGTA
Organism: Oxyria digyna; assembly: GCA_029168935.1. Classification (NCBI taxonomy): domain Eukaryota; kingdom Viridiplantae; phylum Streptophyta; class Magnoliopsida; order Caryophyllales; family Polygonaceae; genus Oxyria; species Oxyria digyna. The sequence goes on along the minus strand of JAPVLV010000001.1, from coordinate 56,332,866 downwards.
GGTAAGTGTCTTCAATGAATCCAAACTTCATCTTGGATTCTAAAGACATTCATACTCCTCAACTCCGGGATGTGAAATCAGCACCATTGAAATGTGTCGCCAAGCTGCGATCCCTGATGATCGGAGTTTGACAAGAAAAGTGGATCACCGTAACCACTTCTGTCAAAATCCATGTGATCCAATCCCTTACGACCTCTTGTTTCACCAAACACTTCTTCCATGGAAATCAGAATCCAAAGATACGCGCAACCTTGCACAACAACGTAACGAAGCTCCAAGCGATGTACAAGTCGCCAATTCGATCACATATTGAACAAGTAATACGATCAAAGAACAAAGTTCAGATTCCGTAGATTTGATACCATTTCAAGATAATGAAATCTCAAGATTTCATTCACCTCAAATGTACAAAACCCTAGATCTTCTAGAACAACTGAGAAGAAGTTCATGGCTTATTACATCAAACTCATGCTAGCTAGCTAACTAACTTGCTACTTATATCTAACCGACTCTAACAAATTGTAATATGGCCTATCATTTAATAACTGTAAGAAGCCCAACTAGCTAATTAGCCCATATCTTCTATAGTATTAATTTTCCACTCTTGTAATTTGTTATTTTCATCTTGACAGACTTTCTCTATTATGTGCAGATTGTAATAGCATTACACATTTACACTATATGGTACTTGGATGTATGAATATTTCTGGTACTTTGTGAAATGTGTGTGATTTCTTGTCTAGTTCAAAATCGGTCATTCTTTATTTCTCTTTAATAGTCAATTATTTTGGTAGTTACTTCTGCAACAGTTATTGGGTGTTGACAACATAAATAATGAAAATGTCAACACTAATTATACGATCAACACGGGTAATTAAATTTTCAACCCAAGTAATAACATTGTCAACACGAATAATTACACTATCAACACAACTAATTAAACTGTCAACACGAGTAATTTAATTGTCAACACGAGTAACTAAATTGTCAACATGAATAAATAAATTGTCAACACGAGTAACTAAATTGTGAACATGAATAAATATAGGCGCTTACTATTTGGCACACCCTAAAATTCTATTTAGCACACCCAAACATTCGTCACGTAACTATTGTATACATTCGTCACGAAGGTTCTATAAACATTCGTCACGAAGGTATGTAAAACATTCGTGACGAAGGTTTTCAAAACATTCGTGACGAAGGTTTTCAAAACCTTCGTGACGAAGGTTGCTCAGACATTCGTGACGAATGTATCAATTTTGCAGATATAAAAGAGATTTTTTACCCAACCCTAATGTAACTTCTTCTTCTCCATTATACTCTTTTTCGGCACAGCTCAAACAAGTCACAACACCATTCTCTACAATTCTTCATCTCTTTCACTACAATAATCAACAAATCAAGCAATAAGGTAATTTCTAACTCTCTTTTGCATTAATTTTCCATGTTTGATGAATATATGTCAAAACCATTGAAATGGGGTGATTAAACTAGATTGATATGTGTATTAAGCATGTTTTTTTAGTTCAATTGGTGTTTGTTTATGTCTAATTGAGAGTTGTTTCAAATTTTAGATATAATCCCCAAAATTGATATTTGTTCATGAATTAGGGTAAATTTGATTTGATTAAGAAACTTATGGAATGAAATGATTTAGGGGCTAATGTGTTTGGATACCTTCATAAACTGTTTTTCTGCTTCAAATTGTGCAAATTTTGTGCAAATTCATTCGTCAGCGGATATGTTGGCACTTCTGCGTTTTTGCAATTTTGCAAAAACCTTCGTCACGAAGGTTTGGTCAAGATACGTCACGAAGGTCCCATAAACATTCGTGACGAATGTTTACTGGTTATTCGTGACGGATGTTATACTCAGATCCGTCACGAAGGTTTAGTAAACATCCGTGACGAATGTATACTGAACCTTCGTGACGGATGTTTTTGCATATTTGTGTTGTTTTTTTGTTTTGTTTTGTTGGTTTGGTATGCGTAAATTTTGAAATATTATGTTACTGTAGATGCATCCGTCTTCTAGAAGTGCCCGGAAGAATGCCCGTAATCAAACTCGTGAAGAAATCGTGGCTGGAGGAAGGCCCGCTTATCAGCCCAAGCCGAGGAAGAGGCGTGGAAGAGCTGACGAGGGTACAAGTGCAAGTGAAGAGGTCCCAGAACCTTCTTGGCATGAACAACAATTGCTAGCTGACCCTAGTGCATATTCGAACCTTTACGAGAACATGGTTAGTTAATCTGAAATTCACATTATATTACTGTTTTTTGTTTTTATTAAATTAATAATTTATGAAATTTATTTTATTACAACAGCAAATCCCGATGACTCCAACCTATGAGGCACATTATCCAACTTGGAGTCCGCAGAGTGCTGTAAGTATTAGTTTAAAATTTAATATATAGTCGATTATGAGTGAAAGTTGTACATTTTACTAATAACCAATTTTTTTTGTAATAGATCCCTACATGGGTTCCCCCCTCTTCTCCACAAGTCGCATGGGATGAAGCAGTAGGACGTCAACAGGCCTTTCAGCCAGAAACACCAGAATGGCAATCTGGTCCAACTGCTTCCTGGGCTGAAGGACAGTTTGAGGGCCATTACGGGGGGGTCGATCTTAATGAACATGGCGATAAGAAAGACGAAATTTACCCGAAGTTACAGTGGGCTGTGCCTGGAGGTCCTAAGGAGATAGACTTGCTGCATAGCTTCAGCGGGCACACTGCTTATATGGTTTGGCAAGGACATGTAAGTAAATCTATCACCTTTGGTTGAATTGTTAATTGCGTAATTTCCATGCTTCGTTAATTTAGACATGATTTGTTAATTGATTTAAATGTACTTAAAAAAAAATTGAAATATGATAAATAGGAGAGACCGCAATTGAGAAATACGGTCAGAAAAGAAGGTTTGAAAAAATGGAAGTTACAGGGCGACTATCCTTGGGTTTCGTTGGCTAGGGCTTCTGGTTTGTCACATTTGCAGACCCTCATGTATCCCAACCACGACCAAGGGTTGATCAATGCATTTGTTGAGCGGTGGCAGCCAGAAACAAATTCTTTTCACTTGCCATTTGGTGAAATGACAATCACCCTATTAGATGTGCACAAGATTTTGGGTATCCCTATAAACGGAAAGGGCATGGGATTTCGCACATCTGCTGATGGAGTTGGCAAAGCTGACACGAAGGCTGTAATGGTCAACAGAGCAAAGAAGGCTTTTGGTATAGATTTACTTGACAGAAGAGTCAAAGCTGGTAATGAAGTTTCACCGGAGCTTTTGAGGGAACAATGCATGGCAGTGGATAATGAGGGGAACTTTGAAATGGATCAAGTCTCAATCGCTAAGGGTTGGTTGACATACTTGTTGGGAATGACATTGTTTCCTGACAAGACGTCGTACATGATCAAGTTGATTCACCATGAATGGCTTAATGATATGGCAAATATCCATGGTGTGTCTTGGGGTTCGGGTGCGTTGTGTGCTTTGTATGGACAACTGGGTAAATACTCCCGCAGAGATTGTGCAACGATGTCTTTCTGTTACACCTTGTTGATGGTATGTTTGTCTTTAATTATATGCACTGATTTGAATACTGTTTCTTTTGTTTTCATTAGTTTTGTTTGATGATGTAGGGTTGGATCTATTTGTACTTTCCTGCTTTTGCCCCTCCACAAAACTATGAGTGGGATGAGACAATGCCATATGCAGCCAAATTTGATTTGTCTGAAAGACCGGACAATCGTCGCAACTACAGAGAGGAGCTAGACAATATGAGCATAGAAGGGGTATGATTATTGCAAACTGGCTGTTAATTTGTTATTGTACTTTTGAACTTGTTTTAATGATTTATGTACAACAGGTTGAGTGGCAACCATATGGACGCCTAGATTTTCGTAGAGAAGAACTTCGGCCGGCTTTCTTTCATGGGATCCTGCATGTTTTGGAGAAGACCGAGCCTCACATGCCACTTCGAGTTTGCAGACAATTTGGTCGAGTTCAAGGTGTGCCAATCCCTCCCATTCAACCAATTAAAGCTAGAAGGTGTGGAAACAATCGTAAGTACGTAGTGGAGTATGATCCCACCAACTGGAGTTGGGAGCAAAGGGAGAACAACTCTGTAAGCTTATGGGAAATGGGTGTAGAAGCAGATCCTCCATCTCTCTGCACTGATGATTACTTGGAGTGGTACTTGGCTCATACTCATCCAATAATCTCTCCTTATACTAAGGAGCAACTCATGCAGGTTTGTAATTAATCTTCAAATTCTATAAATCTATAACATAATCAATGTCTGACTTAATTTGTTTTGCACTTCACTGTAGGCAATTCGGACTTCTGTGTACAATCTGGAGCCGTATCGAGATGCAGATAATGAGGAGGAGTATTCCCGTATGAAAGACGCTGTTTGTCACACTTTGGATGGGTTCTATCCTTTCCTTGACTAGGTTGGATTGATGTTGGTGTTGGATTTAGTTTGTGCTTGAGTTTTAAGAACATGCTTTGTAGTGTTTGAACGAATTACTTGTTATTTGGTTTGTTTGCAATTGTCTGATCCAAATCGATGTCCGGCCTAAAACGCCATTTCACACTTATCCAAATCAATATCCAGCCCATCAAATGTAGATAAGAAGATGGTGCGTTACAGCTGTTGCTAGCTGTAACTCACTTACTTGTTGTAAGTGAGTTACAGCTGTTGCTAGCTGTAACTCACTTAAATTGAGTAAGTGAGTTACAACTGTTGCAAGCTGTAACCCATTTACCTTCAACTCTATATAAAGGACATTTCAGCATGGAATAAGCAACACATTTCAACTTAATACAGAAAAAAAATTATGGATCCAGGAGGGAAGCTCTGTTGGTGCAACAAAGTGCCAACTGAACAGACTTGTACTGAGCAATTCAATCATGATAAGGTGAACTACGGGAGAAGATATTGGGGATGCCCTGATAGGACGTGGAACTCGATTGATGAAGATGGTGGGTGCAAATACAAGCATTGGATCGACCGTCCATACTCAGGTCGAGCAAGGGTGGTTATAGAACAGCTGAATGAGGATAATTTGTTTCACTCTACAGAGGCCGCTGGACTGCAAGAGCTAACTGAAATGTTGAGGGCAATGTCAAAAAGCCTAAACGACGACGTAACTGAACTTCAGGAGAAAAATGCTGAGCTCATGGATGAAAATGCTGCACTTGCCGCGGAGAAGCAGGCCTTAGTTGATGAGAAGTTTGGAGCAAGTTGCAGTGGGACTAAGTAGTTTAATGTTTGTTTAAGTTTCTGTTTGTTTACGTTCTTGTTCGCTTCAGTTGTTGTCTGTTTAAGTTGTTGTTTGTGTAAGTTCGATCACTTTCCAGTTTCTTGTATCCAACTACTTCTCTAAGTGAGTCCAAATACATGCAAACATTAAAAATCTTAGTCATTACAACTCCTAAACAATCCATTTCGACTGAATCTTAACCGCTAAGATTAATTACGTTGTTGCCTTTCTTGTTTCTTGTTGGGGCTCTAGGCCTTCTGTACGCCGCTAGTTGCTCAGTAAAAGGGTCTATCAAGGAGCGAGCTGCCGGTGAACAGTGACGATGCCACATATGATAAACTTCAGGTAATGGAGAGTCATCGGCAATTGGCATCTACAATAAGGCAAATGAATGATTTACAAGACAAATGTACGAGGTATTGATTTAAAAATATAAACACCAAATTGATAGAGTGAGGTAGAAATTACCGAAATGAAGTGTCTTTCATCTTCAACAAGGGCAATGCAACATATGGGCAATTTCTCTCCTGGAGCGATGTTGTCGTCCAATACTATAGGCAAATATGTTTGCCAAATTGATTTCGCAAGCACAACCAATGCACAATTGAAAGTCGTAGCTACTACACACCCCATCGCCGGGACTTGCAACCCATTATTCCAATGTGCAAATGTCGTTTGAGCCATTTCAGATCTAACTCTCCTCCAATTATCTTGGTCCCACCCTAATTGTTGTGCTATAGCTCTGTATCCACAATTTCCATCAGCGACAATGGGATACCAACCTTGCACGTAGGGACGCATGCATGGAGGTACGAGAGCATTAGACTTTGTAAGCTTCTGCAAAGCCCACTGACCACTCTTACCCTTCCCGTATGAAGTCGGTTTTTGCTTCTTTGGAGGCGTTTCTTCAAGTGTTGCATCAGTGTGCTCCCAATGTGAAGGTTGTCTTTTCATTGGATTGTACTCTTTGTTTGGAGCTCCTGGAGGTCGTCCCTTCCCCCTTTTCACACGAGCTGGCTCCTGTAGGTTGGTCATTTGGGGGTTACCTATTGCCAAACACTTCATTGCACACTCGTGTTGGTCATAAGGTGACATTCCCTCCCATTGCTCAGCCATAAACTCATCCATCAAGTTTCTGGCTACTACCCTCCGCACTTGTAATTCGTCTTCAGTCTCTACTTCTTTCAAAGTCAATGTCCTCCAAAAGGCATGAACCGCTTCAACTGGAATTGGTTCTTGACGCCTCACATATTCATAAATGTCATGCACACATAGCAATCCATCTCTCTTCCTTATTACGCATTCACAATGATCAAGATGCATGCCGTATTCCCCTTTCTTGTATTCAGTTAGCAAGCGACTCAAACAAGTATAAGACACTCTGTATTTAAGAAGCTTGAAGAGATCAACGTCTGTAATGTTACTTACAGTCTTTTGCTGACTTTCATTGAAAGTACCCAAGATCTCCTTGAACTGATTGCGCATCTTCGCATTGTATCTTTGAAACACAGTGTCTATCTTCTGGCTTGGCAGTGACAAATAATTTTTGAAGCTAGAATGTTCACTTTCAACCCTGCATAATAAAAACAATTTTTTATAACAACAAATATAAAGCTAACATAATTTGCAAAACAATCTCAAACGTAATCACATTACTAACCTGTTTGTGGTGTTGGAGCCTAATGTAAAGATTTTATCCACATAGATCGAAAGAAATCTATTGCCGTAGGGGTTTAGCCAATTCTTCTTCAGGTACCTAATCTCAGATGGATATGCAGCCCAATCTTGTTCAATACGGCCCAACTGAATGTTGTATGCCAAATCTGTCGACTGTTTGAATAAGTTAAGACAGTCACTTGCAAAATGGGTCCCCCTTGCTTGTGACCGCATTGCTAGCTTAGCATGGTCCTCAATGTTCTTTTGGATGTGCCGCCTACAGAGGAGGAAAGTAGAATCTGGAAAGATCCTATCCAAAGCGTTCATCAAAGCTTTCTCTCGATCAGTGACTAAGCAAGTTGGCGTCATCTTAACAACCCTAAACAACTCAGCCAATTGATACATGCACCACGCGTAGTTTTCTTCTTTCTCTTCTGACACGAAAGCCCCAGCAACGACATAGTTCTTCCACGTTGATGTTATTCCAACAATCTCTATGAAGGGCATGTTGTACCTTTGCAAGATAATACATTACTATAAGAATTTATAGAGTAAAAACAAACATAAGACTTTTTAACTTAATTATACTTACTGAATTGTGCTGTATGTTGCGTCAATCAACATTACGTATGGAAACGCCTTAAGCAGTTTCATCGACTCTGGGCTTGCGAAGAACACATCTGTGATCTTATTTGTCACTTCATCGCTCTTGTGTCTTACGAAGTAGTTCAACTCCTTCGAACGATAGAAGAATTCTTGGATCACAGTTCTTCCCTCCATCCTCTTTGTTCTGAACTTGTTACAAAAGTTGTACACTTGTGACTTCTTAGTCATGTTGTCAGGAGATTCATTGAGCCTTGTGTACATCTGTATTGGTCTAGCATTTCCCTTCCTCATGTCTAGTAACACCTTTTCCTCCTCAGGTGTAAGTCTTCCAGCAAATGCGTTACCGTGTAAGGATTCACCAATAATATGGTTGTGAGTTCCATGATCAGCCCTTATGATCCATTCCCCATTTTCAGTCTCTCTACATGCAATCTGAAATTTGCAACCACATTTCTTTGTGTGGGTGAATTTCCTAGTTCTCCCAACTGAATCAGGAATGTAATGTCCACTGCGCTCGCATTTAAGCCAAGACCTTACTAACTTCCCTTTGAAGTCAGTTCTACCAACCTTCAACATGAAGTTATGAGTTTTACCAATATCTCTTGCCCACTGTTCTGCTTCTGCTCTTGAGCTGAAGATCTTATCAGTGACGAAAACTTCTGAATAATCTAATGATATATGTGGGTCCTCATAAGGCACAACACTGTCAAACTGTGGTACTGTCTTCAATTTCGGGAAATACTCAATGTCTTGATATGGTTGCGATAAAGATTGGTATTCAGGAACATTAGACCAATCAGTTTGATGAGAATGATATGGAGGAGGTTCAAGCTGAGAGACTATTGGCGGAATATCAAAATCCAAACCAAGATCAAACGAAGGCACTCCATGAGGTCCCAAAGGAATATCGGCATTGATCGATAAGTTTCTTAAACGATTGAACGCTGGACTATTATTCTGTAAAAACAACAAAATTCGAATCAAACCCTAAATTCCAACACAAACACAACAAAATTCAGAAACCAGATTTTTCCACCTTCGTCACGAATAAATCATTAACCTTCGTCACGGATAAAAGCACTAGTTACGTGACGAAGAAATTTGCACATTTCTTGTGCAAATACCTTCGTCACGAAGGTTTGCCATACTTACGTGACGAAGGTTTCCTTTAGTTCCGTGACGAATGTCCATTTTACCCCATTTCAAAATGTTTTTTACACTTTTTTACCCCTAAATTCGAATCAAACCCTAAATTCCAACACAAACACAAATTTTCACACAAACCCTAACTTCAACATCATATTCAAATTTCCACACAAACACAAATCATGCTCCTAGTATGTAACAACTAAAATAAACATATTACAACATGATTTTCACACATTCAACACAAACAACTAACTTCAAACTATTCAATTTCATAAAAAAACATATATTTTACCTACAAACCCTAACATTAACATTATTAAAAACAAGTATAACATACCTCATTGTAGTTCCCCCACGATGGACCATCTTCATCAACATTTTGGTGTATGTAATCATCCCAATTTGACATTTTCAATTGAACAATGTGTTTGAATGAAAGTGTTTAGGGTGAAATGAAGTGAAATAGTTGAAATGAAGAGGTAGAAGAAGAAGGTGGTTCGGATATATGAAGTGTTTATGGTAATTAAATGCAGTTGGTGTGGATTAGACATAATAGCTTTACTTTTGCAGATATAGCTACCTTCGTCACGTATCTTTTATGGTTCTTCGTCACGAATGTTTATAAGACCTTCGTCACGAAGGTTCACAGTACATTCGTGACGAAGGTATGGTCAAATACATTCGTGACGAAGGTATGGTCAAATACATTCGTGACGAAGGTCTTATAAACATTCGTGACGAAGGTATGGTGAAATACATTCGTGACGAAGGTATGGGTGTGCTAAATAAAATTTGAAGGTGTGCTAAATAAAGGCTTTGTAAATATATTGTCAACACGACTAATTTAATTGTCAAATAAATTTTTCAACACACTAAAATTAAACTGTCAACACACTAGAATAAAACTGTCAACGCAATTAACAAAATTGTCAACACACTAATAAACCTGTCAACACACTACAATAGTATTGTCAACACACTACAATAGAACTGTCAACAAATTTAATAAAATTGTCAACCCACTAAATACAGTTATCAACGAAACACTAAATAAAATTGCAAAACGCACTAAATAAACTGTCAACGAGACACAAAATAAATGTGTCAACCCACCAAATAAAGTTGTCAACACACTAAAAACAATGTCAACACACTAAATAAAGTTGTTAACACAGTAAATAAGATTGTCAGCACATAAAAAATAATTTTACACACGAAATAGAACTATCAACACACTAAATAAACTAGCAAACACCATAATAACTTGTGAAAGATAATATAAAATAAAGATTAGATCAAACCGAGAGATTTATATTGAAAATTCATCTATAAAGTTCAATATTATTATTTAAATCCAAACCAATACGCATCTAAAGGCTAAAACGAGGGAAATGATTAAGGAAACATATCTATTCACAACACAAAAAATGATAAAAACATGTCTCCTGAACCGCATCTATATATATAAAAACTGGACGGTCATGGTCGAAAGTAAATGAAATCGGTACCGAGCTCGTTTCATTTATCTCTTTGTTTCCCATTTTCGCATAGTCATAGTTTTGGGCTTTGAACGGTCAGGCCCAATTGTGTTATCTCACTTGAATATTGAATAATGAAAATCCCCAAAGAGTTTCAGACGAAGGAAGGAATAGATATCAGATATCCATGGCCGACCTCAGGGAAGAAGACTAGTAAACTGGAAAAGTATTAATTGCGGTTTGGACGACGTTTTATGTAAGTTGCTTTCCTCCACCTTTTCATCTTCGTATTTCTTCGTGTCGCTATATTCCTTTCAATCTTCCGCCTTAGTTATTTTCCGCCATCGACATAAGCTTGAAGTATGTTTTCTTTATAAACCTACAACTGCATTATCAACTTATTGGATGTGAATTTGGGAGTTTCCAACTTCAATTTCACTGCAGCAAAGCTAATTCGTGGATTTCGCTACAAAATTTCAAATTTGCAGGGTTTTAGTTTGTTGATTGATGGTTTTCTGAAGTGTTTGTTGTTAACAATTAAACAGATAGTTTGATTGCTACTATGAATCCAGCAAGAAGTATAGGGATGCCATCACCACTTGAAAATCCTTTACAAACTCCCCAAAACCAAACCCTAGGGGGTTCACAATCCCAAATCCTCCATTTCTAAGACCAACGAGGCAATGCATTTGGGCCCTCAGTTGCACAAGTTCAGAGTCAAGCTGCTGCTTATGCTTAGTTTCAAGCCAACCTTAAAGCACAGAGTCAGCAGAACCAAATCAAGAACCAAGGAGGTAGTAATGTGGGTCTCAGGGTGTCTCCGTCCTAACGCAGGTATTGAATTCTTTGTGTAGAGGTTACACCAATTTTCAATTGAATAGGCATTTATTTCATTAATGCAAGTATCAATTTCTAATGAAATTCCTTTTTGGTCATTTGCAATCAATATTCCCGTCCTGTGACGGTTCCATCTTCAAGATCAGAAGCTTCTGTTTGGCCTGCTTTTCTCTTTGAAATCACTCACTGTTAAGATTAATCCAACTAGGTCACCTTTGATTATTGCATTTTATTTGTGAAAAATTGAATGGCGAGATCTGATTGTGAATTGTGAATGCAGTGCTAAGAAAGTGAACCTTGGGGGGCCTCTGGTACCGGGCGAGGGTTGTTCGTTCCATAGTTTCCGTACGAATACTTACAAGCTCAGTTTCATGGAAACTCCATCAGGAATAAAGGTAGTTTAAGCTACATTGTATTATTTCATGTGTGTTGAATGAATTTCATGACTATATACATGTTTTTGCTCATTTCCTGGTTTTGCATATTTCCTTTCATTCAAGCTCAGTATATATGGTCAATGCTGTTAGTAATTGCAAGTTTTTCTCTTTAATTTTTCATTGAAACCATCTCATTTATTAGCCTTTCAATTCCTCCATAACGCTGGCATTGATTTTTTATTTCCTCTTTCGTGTATTCTACTATAATTTTGGGCCTATAAAGCCAGTCTCATTCTTGCATTTTCCAGTATTCTTCACACGTATTGTTTGTGGTTTTCTAATTCATCACACGATTGGGTTGCCGAATTTTATGCAGGAGCTCCGGTAACTGTTACTTGCCATCAGGTTATCGGCGATTAATTAATTCGACAAGTTTCTGGATTTTTCGTAAATTGACCTTCTGTTCAGGTAACTAATTTTTTGAATTGATTTGTGGTGATGCGAATTGCAGGAAGTGGTGGAAATTTTGGATGATGCACATGAGCAGACGGACAACAAAAAGAAGTGGTAGAATTACAATCTGGTAAAGATTTTGATTTATCTATATACACTCGCTTGTCTGGTAAGTTTGACGCTCACATTTATATTAAAAAAAATCTGCAGCAATACGGGGCAGAGCATTATCCCACAAGCAACTGAATAACATGCATAGTGTAGAATCTTCAAATCATGCCATTTAAGTTAAACAATCCCAATTCAAGGCTCCTGCTATCCCTTAAACTGACCTTGCGATAGCTAATTACTAGGTCCGTCTGATCTTCTAATTGGATAATTTTTTGATTACTTGCTTATTGAATCTGCAGATGACTACTTGCATATTGAATATCAGCCAACGGATTACTCTAAACTCTATATATTCTCTAAACAAGGTTCCCTTCAAGCATCCGAGCACATTCGAGATGCTAATGGAGATGTGTTACGGGGTATTAGTTCAGGAGAGGAGAGTCGCTCAAAGGGAGCTATACTATAAGCTGATGTCCAGCTCCTCAGAGTATTTCAGTTCCCAAACCCAGGCCAATAAGACGATTCAAGGTCATCAGTTTGATATACTTGAAACTTTTTTTGGAATATTGAAATGCTCTCATTTGAATTGATCTTTTATGGGGATAAATTGTGCAGGTTTCTCTGCATTGATCGAGTGCATTGTTTTACTCTGACTGAAACTCGAGAATGAAAGGGAAGACGGTAAAAATAACATGAATCAAGCAAGCCAGCAACACATGTAATCAAACTTGCACTTTTTCCTATTATTCAGGAATGAATTGTTTTTTTTTCCCAGTGTGATGCTCTTTTAGACTTGATCGGGATTTTGTTATATGACTTAATCACAGGAGGAATATTTGAACATGGACACTCTTGAGAGTCATTTGCATGTTATTATCGGACGACCTCAAAGTGGTCAAAGCGGCGTTCAGGGTGGATCTAATGACGAAGCTTAATTAGGTATCCTTTGGTTTTGTTCTGAAAGATCAAGAGGCGTTGGTTTAATGTTGAAATGACTTTAGCTTGGTTCTCATTCATGTTTTTTTTGTTGAAATGACTTTTGTTTGAAGATCTGCTTGGCACGGTTGGAAGGATTGAATTTCATTGCCAATTCCAAAACCTACCAGTAGAACTATGCTTCAATGGTTATTCTATGAAACCTCTGCTAATTTTCTCTTCATTGCCACATTCAGTCTGTCTGTCAAGAGAGTACCTACAAGCTTCGCATTCCCTTCTCTAGACGAGCAATGGACAAAGAATATGTTTTTCTGATTATGTTTTTAACCAACTGTTGAATACACATTGTGTTTTCTGTGCTTATATCAATAGGTCACCAACCCACTCTCTGCTTGGTAAATCAGTGATAAAAAAAGTAATATATATATATATATATATAGATTCATTCATCAGTAACAGAGAATGACATAGAAGCAATGTTCACCGAAGCAAAACAGAAACAGTTGAAAGTTGATCAAGCTTTCCTGGAGATGGAAGCTGCATCTGAATCTGATCCTCCCAAAACGAAACCCGAAGCACGATCAAAGAAAGCTTCAACGCCTTCAATTCCAAAGAAAGGAAAGCTGAAACTTCCAACCACTGGTACAACTGTAAAAGTCGTCTCTGGGCATTTGCTGATTTCCCGAGAGTTCTTAAGAAGCTAAATCGCAAAAATGGGAAGGGGCATTTCTTCGATTATGCCTATATATGTGTTCACAATGTTGTCTGAAATCTTATGCATATCTTAATTCTGTGAGGAAAATGAATGCATGCAACTATTGGATTCACTCTACTGGGTAAAGAAACCTTCTCTTCTCCTATAATTGATTTCACTTCATTTTTTGGTATACTCTATGTGAACACATGCGGTTTATGGTTTCCTTGATTCATGTTTTCTGGTTTGCCATTGTATAGGGGAGTTGGAAGGAATATGACTCTCATGAAGATAAACAAGCAGCTTTATGTGCTCTTGGTAATTTGTTTAAACTTATTTTTTGCAACTAATTTTGGCATGCTTTGATTCTTTAACTTCTTTAACCAGTTGTATCTGTGAGATTTTTATAGAGGCAGGTGTAAAAAGCTCAGAAATTTTAAAGTCTGACTCTCCCATTCAGTTCTCCTTGGTCCTCCCCTTCTTACACTAATTACACCGCCGACAAAACCCACAAAATTTACTGCAATTTCCACTCTGATCTCCAATTTTCCCATCAAATCTTTCTAGGCTCTTTTCCCCAACCTCTTTGTGACGCTCAAATGCACAAAAAATGCATGATTTTATCTCAGTTATTGTTCTTCTGCTGTGGGTGTCTCTCTACTACCTAAATGATGGTATCTGAATGTTATATATTGTGTGTATCTAACGGTTGTCTGATGAGTGAATGGATCTATGGGGGGATTTTGTGAAGGGATCCTCCCTCTTCTTATGGACTGGCCTTTCTTTTTTCTGCCATACGTTTATGATTTCTCTTGGATTCTAGGTTTACGCCCTTGGTTCCAGTATAAGTGACGCGAAGATCTGGCGCCAGGGATTTGAAAGGAGGGTTGTTGCACAAGATCTTCAACTATGGCTTTCAAATGTGAGTATCTACTTTATTATTCTCTTCTGCCACTACAAACCTAAATGTTCTGCAACAGATAACAAATTTGACAATTCTGAAATATTCTCGACAGGCCCCAGCAGTAAACAATCAGTTTGTTGTACTTGCGCGAAATATATAAGTTAGAAATTTGACAGGCCCCGTTATCATTTCTCTTATGTTCGGCACAATCTGTTGGAAATTTGGTTCTAAAAGGTTCATTTTCACATTTCTCTTCCTAATTTATTATTCTTTTTTTTATATTTACCGTTTCTTCATATGTTCAATAGGGATACACAACACGAGACCCGAAGAAGCGGATTACTGCTGCTGAAGCGCTTGGTGATTTATTGACACTAGATTAATTAAGGAATTGGACGAATTTACACAAGCCTTCCTATATCAATTGCATTTCATCTCATGGCTAACCATATGGAAAATTTTACACTGTTTCTTTCTTCTGCAATTTCAGAGTATCTTGATGAAACCATGTCGAAGCCAACGATTCCTCGTTTCAGCACATCGTCTTCCTCCTTGCCCCAGGTCGCAAGCCCAACTTGAAATTCTCCATCTCCTTCCTCCATTCAACCTCCAAAGATGTAAGTTTACCATTTGATTTTATTTTTTTCTCTGCATTTCTACAAAAACCCTAATTAGAAGTCGACAATTGAAAAACCCTAATTTTAGAGAATTAGATTGGTGAGTTTTGACTCTTTACTTTGTGATTTTTACGGTCTTTACTTTGTGATTTTTACGGGCTGTCATGATACAGTTGACCTTTGTGGCTTTGCAGTTCTTGCGCTAGTACTTTCCTGTCTGATTGTTTTTTTAAGGTCTTTGAATTTAACATTATCAATCAACTGAATCAATATCCTATCTTTGGATACATTCCCTTGTTATCAAACACCTATAGCTTATTAATTATATGATGTGTATTGTTTGATTGTGCTAAAAGAGAATTACCTGTTTGATCACGTTTAGAATGAGTTAGCAGATCAAAAAGCATACCCTATGCGTTTTTTTTACTCATTATAGTCACAACCATTAACAATTACTCCAACTTTAGATCAATTGTTGTGTATTTATTTATTTAAGTCGTCTGAGATCATTCCCTTCAACGTCTGATGTTTAAATCATCTTCTATCATTTAAAATATCTCTTCAATCATAGAAAGCTTCATTAGTTGATAACATGAATCTCCTGATGTTTTTTTTTGACATCCAAACTATTAAAAAACCACTTATTTCTTCAATTTATTGGGTTCCAGGACGTTTTTGCATGCTGATTGTTACTCATCCTGAAGAGTACTACCTCCAACCTTACAACTTAAATTGCAGGGTTTCCTAACTTTCTACCATTCCTCTTTGATTCAGACATATTATCATTTCTCAATTTTTATCTTGCTTATTGAATTGAGAAGAGAAATGCAATCAAGTTTCCTAGCTTGGCCACGTTTGCTGCATTCTGAATTTCTGATCTTCAAAAAAACTAAAGGTGTGTTTTGACTTTATAGTTCCATTTTTTTGGTCATTCAATAGTTTTTTTGATTACCTGTTAAGCAACCTGGTGAGATTCTGCAAAGTTATGGAGTTGTTTGATGGTATCTAGGAGCGCACAAAGTGCCATGTGTGAGAAGTTAAAAGAACAGATTTTTCTGCTTGATAAACGTTAATAAGCTCATTTTCCCCCAAGGTATCATATCATAAACTGATCTAAGGTATCCTGAATTTTTTCATGCTTTGATTGATGAATGTCTATTTTATAAACTAAGCACAGGTACATAGAAGAATGAGACATTCAAGTGTGTGAATGGTAAGATTCGATCCACCGTGGGAGTTATACAGAAATATAAAATGATATACGGTCCTGCAACAAGTTGAATTAAACCCAAATTTTTATATGAGGTGTGTTGATCTAACCTATGGGATAAGATACGAGTTGATGTATGTGATACAACTTTTAGTTCAGGTGAAATGCCACCCCTTATTCACTTTCATATCTTTTCTATATTTTTTTTTGTATGAGACGACTTGCTACATAATTTGTATACATTTCTGCAGCCTATATATTTAACTTTTCAGGTATGTGAGTATGGGTATCTAATTCTTTCTGATTTTGCACCATGGTTCATCAACATAACAAATAAATAAATCAAAAGTTTCATGTTGTTAACTTTACCCTTCTGGTAATTTTCTCTCCAAGATGCTTTTAGTTAGATGTTTTAGTATTTTGGGTTAGCTTATGTTTTGTTTGGAGATGGTTATCTGTTTTTTGATCTGGCGTCAATGGAAATGTTGGTGGATCTTCCACTATGGTTTCAAACATGCAGTCCAAGTGCTGTCTCACTTCATTGTGCAGATGATGTAGGCCCTTTGTACGCAAAGGCAACTAAGAGTAGCTCCCAAAATGTGAGATAGGCAGATAGCAATAATGGTTTTGTAGTGACTTCAGATGACTATGAAAGTGGGGAAGAGGGGTTAGCTATATGCATAGTAGCAGAGGTGTTGTTATCTTGCTGCGGTCGTTGTTTCACTACATTTCTTTAGAGTAAGATTAAATTAAGTAAGAATGACAAAATTTATATGGTTTTTAAAACTTCTACCAACATGGTTTTTAAAACTTCTATCAACTTTAAATCTATTTTCTCTGCATAATGTCGCTTTCCTTGGTGTTTTAACAATTTCATTGCCGAGGTTTATAATTTAGTCCACGCTTTGTTTTTCATGGTTCTAATCCTTTAGAGTCCATATTTTGTTGTCGTTATTCGTCGAGAGCGGAGACGTTGATGATCAATCTGGGGTAATTTGGCGCTTAATTGTTTTACAACTATCTCAACAACTGGCATGGACCAACTGACTCTTGCTATTTCTCAAGCAAATGTTTTGATCAACCAAATTGAACTTCTATGTGATTTAAAATGCTTGCTGAATGGTTCTTGGAGCATGTCAGTTACATGCTATATATCAGGATAAGTATTGTTGAGTTAAAGTTTTTTTTATGCATTATAGCTTTCAATTAGTGTCCATAACATGAATCAATTCCTTTTTCTTCTTGATATGACATATAAATTAGCAGATGTTTTATTTTTAAATCACTATCAAATTTTTATTTATCTCTCTAAATATACTCTTATATAGGGATACTAACGGTAAATATTCATGTATAATTTTGGAACAAAAATTTCTATTAGTCATGTATGTTATGCACTATTAAATAGCTCTATTTAAGCCCAAGTTAATTTTAATTACAGAATACTAACAAAAACCTAAGAAAGTCTTATCTCTTTAGATTTGAGCTTTTTGTTTGATTGTTCTCCCAGCTCTGAGTTCATAAAAGTGCTTCATTTTTTTATAGCTTAAGGGTGTGAGTTCGAGATTTCAATTGTAGCATCTTGAATGCTCAATCTACAGGAAATGCAGTCTATCAAGCTGTGGTTGTCATTCTTTTATTTGATCCCTTATTTTGGACATTGTTTACTTCACATTATTTTATATAAGTGTATTTTATAGAATCGAATACAAAATATCACAAAGTGGAGGAAATGGTTGATGATATGAGGTAAGCTTATATATATTATTTGTCATTGACATAATCACTAGGCTAAAAGTTGTGTGCTAGATAGTGTTGCACCAAATGAGTATATGGCATGTTGTAGTTTTTCTACATGTAATTTAACAACTACTCGGTTTATACTCTTCACTTTTTAGCACACTATTAATATCAAGCATTCTGCAGGTTGTTGTCTTTATGCACTGCAATTATGAAATGCCTTATGTATCTTTGATTTTGTTGAAGGCTCTACGCTAGAATTTGACAATTTCATAGATTATCCTTAGACTTTTGGTAAGTGGTCGGTTTGTGGAGACCCGTACTGTAACAGGTGCAACAACTATCGAGTTGTCTACTTGAGCATTAGCAACATTTCTTCCAAATTTATCTGCTATCAGGTTTTCCTCACTCTTACCAACTCTTTCATTCCTCCAACAACTAGATTATCATTTTTTCTATAAATCCCCGACTGATTTTCAAATATTGCAGACACATGTAGGCTCTCACCAATTGTTTGACATCAGGTGTAGAAAGATTGACATCATCGAGCGACGTTGACACTCTATTGAAGGATCTGAGTGAAAAAAAAAATTAGGACCGTTTTGCGTTGCAAGTTCCCTTTCCTTTGGCTGTGAACACAACTTTTGTAGATGCTTTGGTTTTGAGTTTTTTCGGTTTATTGACAAATCAATATAAGCAATATAAATCAGGCATATAATTTTGTTAGTATCATGTATAAAAGTTGCTTGATATGTTGTGGAATTGTGTACTGTTTTTTATTTAATTATAAAAGTTGGTACGCAGTTTATCACTATTATGTTGTTTCTTTGGATTTATACTCTCTTATGCGAAGAATTCCACTTAACTTTATGTCGCTGTCTCCTTAGATCTTCAGTGTCGAATTGGTTTTCTGGTGCGTGATGATTCTGGTGCTACTCTTCTTTAAGGTAGTCAACGAACTGAGTTATCTCATTATCGATGTGAAAAAAGTTGAGGCGATGAATGGACACTGTAATGAAGATTTCTTGCACTCACTTCAAAGAATGCTCGGTAGCCCGCCCTACGCGCAAGTGAAATAATGTTAGTTAGTAATAAATTTTGAAAGGTATTACTCTCTTCTGATTTGGAGTGACGACATTTCCCACGTTCTCCAGGGAAAACTGGCAACAAGGAAAACTGGCAATAGGGTATGACTTCTTAATTCTTATTGCTTGAATTTGTAGTTATAAAACAAATAAATGAGTTATTTAAAGGATTTCTTGAGAGGATCTCATGAAAAAACAACGACTAATGAATTATATTTCCAATTCAAATGTAAATAAAACGCATTAGATTATATTGTATCCTGCTAATGACCTTAAATGACCCTGCTATTTAAATTTAATATTTCTAAAAATCTTACGGAATAAATTGATCAACGACATTACAATATTAATCGTAACAGATATCAACCAAACACTGACAAAGAATAATATTTAAGAGAATTAGATTATATTGTATCCTACTATTGGAATTCAATGCTTCCTAATATGTCTCAAAATGAGAAACTAAATACCGACAAAAATAGCCACAGGAGACCAAAAATATAATATGTTAAAACATTAGATAATACTATATGGTTAATATGTCTTATAAATACAAATAATATACCTCTTCAAATAAAATGTATTAGACCCGCGCTTCGCGCGGGTTTCCGGATCTAGTTTCACAATAAAAACAAGTCTCTTAATTGAGAAATTTCAGTAAAATTTAATTTGTTCGTTGCTTGCAGAATCACGTTTTATTATCTTGTCAATCCCTCTGATCTCCACCTGAGCTCGAAAGAAAGGATTCTTTTTAAATGCTTACAAGAAAAAATACTATTCTACTTTCTCTAATTTTTATTATAATTTTATAATCTTATGTGTTAAATTTGAAAAAAGGAAACAATATCACAAGAAGATCCCAAGATTAAAGGCATAATCTTAATAAAAAGATTACTATTCAAAATTATAACAAATAATATACTAAAATATTCTATAATTAAATACAAATTTTCTTAATTACAAATAAAAGATAATTAAAATACTACTCTAATTTCTCTAATTTTTTCAAAAGCACTTTACTATATGTTTTTCTTTGAAAATTTTGATATATTATATACATAAAATTGTTTATTTTTTGTTTGTTTGTACTAATTTCGTGATTAATAACTTATGATATGATTATCTGTTTGTTCGGTATTTGATCAAATAAGCTTGCTTATTTGTTTCATAAGCTCGAAATACTAACTTATTTGTTCCATAAGCTAGCTTATCATTAGGCAAAATAAGGCAAAAATGTAGAGGGCCGAACATAGCCTATATGAAGCATACCAACTATAATATAACTTCCGTAATTTCATATGTAGCTTTATTAGGAATTACGGAGTAATGAGAAATTAATGTCATTACTATATTAAAAGATTGAATCATAATTAAGGTATTCAAATCATATATACACTTTATATTATAATAATTTAATTATACTTACGTAAAATGTAATTTTTATACAAATTCCGTACTTGATAGAAGCATGAAATTAGAAGGATTAAAGACGCAAACCATGCATCGACGATAGACGGAGCGAGTATATTAAAACAGCTTTACGAATCATGCGGTTCGTTGCCGGCGTCAACGGGTATTATTTCAGACCGACTTATATAACAAATCATAATTTTTCAGGGCGAAGTATATAAGAAATCAGAATTTCACCTCAATAAAATGTTGACTCTGAATTTTCTACATCCCCTTCATCGTCAAATTCCACCCTACCTCACGAAATACACCCAGATTCACAACACAGACATTTCTCTCTGATTCCTTCACGTTTAAGCGATATCAAATCTTTAACCTCCTCCAAAGCTATTCATCCGTGGATCTACTCATCGCGCTACTCTCCCTCTCTGCGCAGTTTATTCTTATTGTGTGCGAGAAAGTTGTGACTTTTGCGTTCAGCTGAATCTGGATTGTAAGGATTTTATTTGAGTTTTTTTTTCCTTGTGCGAGGGCTGATTTGATTCTGAGTACTTACGGATTTATGCCCTTGAGATTTGGGAATCTGATGGGTGGATTGGGATTTTATGCTTGCAATTTGGCGCGTTAGATTTGAAATCCGAAAGGATTTGGCTGTCTAATTGGGGCTTCTCGGTTGCATCTGCCTCTAATGAGGAAAAGAGCGGCTTTCGCAACGATTCTGTTGTTTCTATTTGTGGCTGATGTCGCCAACGCCACTCCGTTCATCTGGAAATTCAGGAAATTGATATCTTCAGCGCCAAAAGAGAAACCCTATGGAACAGTAAAGCTCGATTCAATGTCATAGATTAGAGGTTTTGATGCGGAACTTTTTTTTAATACTTGGCTTTAATTTTCAGATTTCTCCAAATCCAAGCCCAGCTCCTGTTTCTGGTAATGAAAGTTCCAAGGATAAGGTGTTGAATCAAACACCTCCACCTGCTCCTGCAAATAATGACAAGGAAGGAGAGAAGAAGACAGATGAAACAAAGGCAAATGAGCCCTCATGGGGCAATGGTATATGTGATTTGAATAAACAGCATTGCAAGGACACCTGGGCAATGGTGGCTTGTGTTCAAGCTGTTGATAAGGGTAATATCCTGCTGCTAGTCTTGACATTTTTTAATCACTATGTTTAATGTGAAAGTTTGAAATGAGGATGTGGTTTGATGGACTGAATGTCTTTATATTCCAAAGTTTGAAATGAGCGTGTGAAAATCTGAAAATTGAAGTATTTAGATGTGTTCCTTGTTCCTTCAATCATATGAAGCTAAAATAGTTTTTCAGGAGTAGACAGACTTTCCTTCAAGTTATAAAGGGACAATAGCTTTTGTACATAAACTACATCGGGTGTTCATTCTTATGGACAACGAGGAACATTGGGGAAGTTGTGGAGAAGTATACTATCATTAGCTAGTATAGGATGTGTGTGTTGTAGGATCATAATGTGCATGACTGCAGAGATAAAATCATTTGTTAGACAAAAAATATCAAGCAAAAGCATGTTGACAAATTATTTTTTTGAAGTAGAAAAAATATCAGTGCCTCCAGATATAGACCTTCTGAAACTTATGTTGTTTTCTTACCCATTGATCTAGTGACGAAAGATACATCGACATTCTAGTGGGATATACCAAATGGAAACTGCTAATAAGGTGCTTAGGGGGTGCTTTCTTGAAAATCTACTGAGAGTTGGACTAATGAAGGACTGAAAATATACTAACATAATTGTTTCTTATCTATAGCATCAATATTGGTATTCTCTTCTTATTGTTTGATTGGCCTGAATTCCCATATCTGTGGAACTTAAAAGTGTCAAAATAATTTCCAATACGAGAGTTCAGTATGAGGTGATTTATTAGATTTCGAGTGGAAAGGCTAGGATATATTTCCTATGTCCTTCGTTTGTAGATCCTCGATGTAAACAAACAACATGCCCCATTATGTCCCGAAGAAACGGGGGTGTCGGGATAGGTAAATCCTTACCCCCAAACAATTGGGAGGATGTGACCGAAATGACCCAAAGCAAAAACATAAAAGCATAGAACAATACATAAAAATGCCACGTTACAAGCCTAAAACAGAAAAAAGATGTTTTAATCCAATTGAGACATGACTCTCTACCTTTCATCCTGAAACATGAATCAACTTGTTATTATCACTCCCTAATATTCTGATCTTTCTCTGTAAGTGAACCCCACTAACTCTTTGATCCCAGTATACACAAGTGACATAACAAAATTTTATCTTGATGAGATCCGGCATGGGTTGGTCATTATATTTTGCTTATTGTTTATGAATAATCTACTCAGCATATGATGTTAATGATTCTTTCATTTGTATTAAATTTTCTATAATAGTCAATGAAGACATTTCAATTTTGTTGTTGTTATGGAGCAGTAAAGAAAGTTATGGTAATTCTCATCCAAAATGATGGAGATGACAAAATGAAAGTGAATATCCGAACTTCGTCTTTAGTGGAGCTGGAGGATGACATAGAAGTACCTAGTCACCATTCGCAAAAGGTACGATTAGATCATTGCTTTGAGTTTCCCTTCTTAGGTCACGAAGGTGCAAACAGGTGTTTAGTATCATCTATCTCTATGAAAAGTTCTAAATTCAAGTAAAAGTGTAGGTCAATCATGTTAACCTGGTTTGCATATTCGTAAGATTAATGATAAAATGTCAATATATATTTCTAGCACGTGAGACACGTTTTTCTGTGCAGACCAATATTACATTTAGTGATGCTGGCAGCCAAATTCTTCTGAATGCTGGAAGGGGGGATTGCACCCTACAACTAGGCGCTTCTTCATCCAAAACAAACTTTTCTGAGTGGATTCCTTCTTACTCCGAGTTGATGACTCCAATCTATGGTGCTTATTTCCTCGTATTTATTACTGTTATAGCACTTAGTGTGTTTGCTTGCTGCAAGTTCAGAAAGAAAAGGCAAGATGAGATCCCGTACCAGGAGCTTGAAATGGGTGAAACACAGGATCCAACGTCTGTTGTTGTGGAGCCAGCAGAAGGGTGGGACCAGGGATGGGACGATGACTGGGATGATGAAAAGGCGGTGAAATCACCTGGGGCCCTCCATTCTGGAAGTAATGTATCTGCAAACGGACGTAAGAAGTCTGACTGGGAAGACTGGGATGATTAGAATTTTGGTGAAAGTAAAATTCATTGCAAGCAAGGATAATTACTGATGGCAAGAGCAAGGTAGATAATGGAAGGTGAAGGTAAAGTTACGTTGTATTAGTATACAAAACACACTTGCTGTTAACTGTTCTTTTTGGAAGATTTACCTTTGTGGGAATAATCCAAATGGAGTGTTTTGAGTAGATAACCCACAGGAATCTGCAGAGCTCAGGGAGAACCACCATGTTGTTGTTGATGTTGGATTATACAAATTGTTTGATAAATTGGGAACTTTGATTTTTAGTTTTTACAGGTTTGATGGTCTTGAGAATTCTTATCATACATGTGTGTTGTTTGGTTCAGGCTTAAATTTTGGAAAAATCAATGAAGCTACAGAAGAAGTTGTGTTTGGTGCTACTTGGGACTTGAGACATGATTATTGTTGTTGTGCCAAATATAAATAAAAAACAATTGCACCAGCCGGGAATCGAACCCGGGTCTGTACCGTGGCAGGGTACTATTCTACCACTAGACCACTGGTGCTTTGATGAAACATGCCCACAATTTAATTATTGTATTATATCAATTTGATACAAAATGAATTCATATCTCCAGTTCAGCCCCGCTGTTGTACACCACAAGCCATGGCGATAATGGCAGCATCAATCTCTCTGCCTTCAACGCTCACTCTCTCCTACAATCGCCTCTCCTCCTCCTCCTCTTCCATGGCCGACAACCTATCTCTTTCCCTCTCATCGCTTTCTCTTCACCACCAAACAACCAAACGCTTCATTGTTCGCATGGGCGGCGGCCCTAGAACCTTCCCCGGCGGCGTGAGCAAGTGGCAGTGGAAGAGGATGCAGAAGAAGAAGGCCTCGCAGCTTCTCAAGGCCCGCCTCATGCGCGAGCGCCAGATCTACGAGATGCGCAAGCGTGCTGAGCTCAAAGCAGCCGTATCGGAGCTCGAGCGTCCATGGGAGGTCGTCCAACAAGCCGCCCCTAACCTGTTCTCAGTTTCCGCAGACGAACAGCTTAAGGTCCTCGCTGATCGGTTTCAGAAGCCCGGCGGATTTGACCTCTGGACTGAAAAAGACGGGCCGCAGCTCTTCGATACCCCTGATGGATTGCCTACTTCTAGGTTTTTCCCTAAGGGGGTTGTCCATGGCATTAAGCCGTACGGTAGGGTTAATTCGGATGACGATTTGGGGGAAATGGAAGATGAGATTGACGGTATGGAGACACATTTTAGGGGAAGATTGACAGGAGGCTCGAATTCGGATCAACAAATGTGTGCATATTCCTCGAGCCCTAGGGTTTCCAGTGGCGTCAATCGTCGTCAAATTGGTCAAAGGAACTTTGATAGGGAAGGGAGTGGTAATCAACGTGATCGGAATCTTAGTGTAAAGTCTAGTGTCACTGAGAATAGCCATAGCCATGTGAAGAGTTCATATTCCTCGGACTCTAGGGTTTCCAGTGGTGGCAGTCAGCATCAAAGTGGTCAAAGGAACTTAGACAGAGAAGGGAGTGACAGTCAACGTGATCAAAGGAACTTAGATAAAAAAGGGATTCGTAGACGAAACAATGTTGGTTACAGAAAGAATGTGGGATCAGGGAGAGCGAATGGAGTGATCAAAGTTCCGGAATTAAGACGATCTTCTTCTTCTTCAAGTGGTAGAGAACAGAGGAACAGCTCCAGAGATAAATTGGATGGTAATAATTGTGCTAGGAGTGATCTTAGGGTGGAGAGAGGAAGAAGTTCTTATGCAGATGATGTTTATGAGTTGAGCTTACAAACAGACGGGAAATATAGCTTGGGTTCCAGCTGAGAAGATGACACACTGTGCTTACTTAAACGAGTCCAAAGCAAGTTGATTGGTTCTCCATTGATCACTGTTTAGTTGAGGATACCTCCGTTTCGAGCCGATCCATTTGTAAGTATTCGATTGTATACTTGCTTTGTACATGTTGTTATGCTATCATTTGTCTTTTGCACGAGACATTATGTGATTAAAGCTATTAATCTTAGTTAGTTATGTCTACTACTGCCTAATAATACTTAATTCAATGTATTAAAAGGGTCTTATTACTGGAGGAGAAAATCATTCTTCTTCTAAATCGTTGATTAGGTGATGAGGAATGACTCTCTCTTTGAATAAGTAGTAGATCATGTCTACTAGATTATGATGAAGAATATGTGACATCGTACGTAAATGATTCGTCAATCTGCAATTTTTATCGACATTTGTGACAAGGAATGTTTTGCTGATCCTAAGATGGTTTGCCTTTGGAATTACAAGAAAGTATAGTTAGTTGAGGAGCATTCCCTTGAGGCTGAGCTATTTCGTATGATGAGTATCCAATTTCTTATGGTGTTTTTGTAATAACTAAAGTATGCTCTTTCCTATCCTCTCACTTATAATTGCGCAGGGCCTTAATCTTATAGTTTGTCTAATTGATGTTTTATCCTCACACTTAGATGAATATGTCATCTGATTTGTTTTCAAGCTTCCTGTATCATTATCTAGTAATATTAGGATGTAATTGCTGTAGGGTATTAGACATGTGCATGACTTTTTGAAAGCCACACAAAACAATACGGAATTGCTAACTTCTTGTTAATGTTTGATGAGTTTACTGTGAACTCCGTTTTTTTCAGTTTTTACAGGGTTTGGTGTACTCGAGGATTCTTATCTTATGTTGTTTGGTTAAGGTTTTAATTTTTTGTGGCCTTAAAAGAGTGTGGACATTAACCATCATTAGGTATGTTGGCTGATTTGCAAAAATACCCGGGGTAATTATAATTAACAAAAGTAGATTTTATTTTAGCTTTTCTTTTTGAATTGGTAAATGAATAAAGATTTTTGAAAAAAGGTAAAAGAAAATCCAAAAACATTATAATAATGAGCTGAGAAAAAGGAAAAAAGAAAAAGAAATTCTGACGGAAAAGAAGGGAAGAAAGAAAGAAGAATAGAAGGAAAATCCGTACATGTGTCAGGTTTTTTGAAATGATGATATGGCTATAAAAGGACATGTGTCATGATTTTTCAAGTACCTTTCCCCTTGGTACCATTGTATTGCATCTGTCATTTCTCTTACAGCAGGATTATTGGTTATCTTCTTCTAGAAAACTTTCGAATAGACTTCCTTGTTGTCCTTCTTGGTGTTTTTCTTCTTCGTGGTTTTGGATGTGTAAGGAGAGTTCAGAGAAGTAGAAGGCTTTATATTACACTTGGGAAGGACCCTGCAAAACCACAATTACCCCAGAAAATTTCAATATCCTGCCATTCTACACAAACTATCCTGTCATGTTCCAAAAACTATCATTCAGGATTTCCGAAGTTACCTTATTTTCTGTGGAGACACCTTGTTTGGAGAACGACCACTAACATGCTTCACCCTTTTTCCAAACACAAGTTTGAGTTTGGAAAAATCACCTGCCTTTTCCTCCTCACCTTTCTCCTCAGTCTTGTCCTCCTCATTCTTGTCCTCCTCTGCCTTGGCCACCTCAGCCTTGGTCTCCTTAGTCTTTTTCTCCTCTGTCTTGGCCACCTCAACCTTTCCCTCCTCAGCCTATTTCTCCTCAGTCTTTGCTTCCTCAACCTTTTTCTCCTCAGTTGTAGCCTGCTGAGTGAGCTCTTTCCTTGGTGCATCTTCAAGTTCATTCTCTTTCAACTCATCTTGCATCCTAGGGTCGCTCTCATCCTTATCGGATGCCTTCTCAGCTAGCTCAGCAACAACATCCATTACAATATCTCCTGCTCTTCTCCCAACACCAATTAACTCAAAAGCTTGAACTCCTGCAAAACATCATGTCATGCTTCAATACATATCATGTCATGCAACAATAACTCCATAGACACCAATAAACCAAATCATACCTCATTGTCACTCGAGTCTTTGGAGCTTACAATCTCCTAATTCAAGTTTACACAAGGAGTAGCAACATTATTCACTTGCTCCACAACTTCCTCACCATCCTCAACATTTTTATCAACCCCACCCTCAACCACAACTTCAGCAACACCATGTACATCATCCCCAACATCATTATTATGTGTAAAAAGATGGTCCTCCAACTCTTCATTATTACCAAAATCAAATACTGGTTCTGGTTCATGGTAAATAACAAGTCCTCTTTCCTGCAATAAAAGTTTCTTAAATCCTATATTTCAAACTTCATAAACTATCCTGTCATACTTGACACAAAATCCTGACATGCACCAGAAACTATGTTGTCATGCTTCACATTCTATCCTAGCATGATTTAATACTATCCTGTCATGCAGCCCAAATTATCCTGTCATACTCAAATTATATCATGTCATGCTTTAATAAAAAAACTAAATGAACAAAACAATGTATACATACCTCATTCTCAACTTCACTGCCTTGTCCTCTGCTCTCTCACCTCCATCTCCACCATCATCGTTTCCTCCATTGTCATCTTCTTCACTGTCACTGCTTTCCACCTCAGATTCTCCACTGGCTTCATCATCCTTTTGTGTTGTCTCCACCTTATCTTCCCCGCTGTCACTGCCTTCCCCGGAAGCATCAGAACCTTCAGACTCCTCTTCATACTCTTCACTAGAAGCTGAAACTAGTTGCTTACCCTTCCCGGCTGGTCTCTTGACACTCTTCCTTGCCATCCTTTTCCTAGAGACCTCCTCCTCCTCATCAATTACATCATTCTTCACTCTCTTCTTTCCCATCCTTTTCTTGGGTACCTCCTCCTCCTCACAAACAAATTCTTTCTCTCCAGCCTTTCAATCCTCTGACAAAAACCAGCCTCCAACTTATCAATCTTCATGAACAAAGCCTTCATGACCTCCATTAGCTAAACTTGTTCCCCACTAGATTTTCCTTGGGATTGGTCTTCTTCTTTGCTAGGCTCACTGTCCTTTGTCATTGACACAAACTCAGATGTAATTTGGTCAAAGAAGAGGTCCTCTACTTCATTTGAGAATTTGCAACCACTAAGCAAGTTCTTCTTAGATTCATCTGCAACCAGTAGAGGCAAGACTTCTAGACCTTCTTCTTCAAAAGACAGCCTCAGTGATCAATGTTCAGGGCATTGGGTTGCACCAACGCAATCCTCTGGGGATTTGGGTCTCACTAATCCTTGAAGCATACTGGACTCCAACATTCTGTACACACTCCCATATCCACACCTACACATAAACAAACAAAACCATTAGTAATCATGTCACCCTTCAATATATATCCAGTCAGGGATGTACTCTATACCTGAAACGCCACTGGCATCCCTTGAAGGTTGTATGGTATCCTTCCATCATCTGAGAGTTTCACAGACTTCTCCAAGGATATCATTCTTCTTGCCATTGATTTGGTCAGTGCCTTGTGCAACTCCATATAGGCAACTCTTCCCCATGGATAACTCCAAAACTTGTCAATGGTTTCCACTAACCTCACATGTTCAACTTTGACAAACTTCTTCTTATCTCCTCCAAGAAGAATCCTTTTCACAATCAGCAACAATGCTAACTTGAACTTGTGGTTGTCTAAAACTTTGTGCTTCATGAACCTTTTATAAAGGTCTTGCACTGAAGTCTTAGAACCATCAGGACCACCAAAAAAACTGTCCATCACTTTGTTGTCTTGCTTCCTAGATGATTTAATCTCTTTGGGGAGAGAGCCACAGTTCAAGCCAGTTATCAAAGCAAACTCTTCCAACGAAAATCTCAATGACTTACCAACAATCTCATACCATGTCTCCCACTTCTTATTACTCTTCAACTGCTTGAAGAGAACGGAGTGCACGGTTTGAGAAGAAAATGTCACTTGATTGACCATTTTCACAACATCCCCAAAAGGACTGCCACATATTCTTCTCCAATCTTGGCAGGTTAGCTTGGACTCTATGTCTTTGAGATACTGCCTCCTATAGTTAATATTCACACGACCATGCAATGTATCTCCCTTGAAGAAGGCATACATCACCTACAGAAACATAACATGTCAGGAAAATATTAGTAAGATGTCAGGATGCACACTTCATATGACAGGAAACATTATTCAGAGGTGGAAAGATATGCAAACTACACATAATCTCATTAACCCATGCAAAAATGAAATTCCTTACAAACTACAAATTTTCACAAAACTTCAATCCAAATACTTCCACTACATAAACTCTTAAATGCACATAAGCTACACAAAACCAAAGTTCAAGTGTCGGGACACAAAGAAGATGATGTCAGGACACAATGATGAGGCCGTCGGGATAACCTTAAACAATCTAGACACAGTGAGGAGAAGAGGTTGTACATACATTTCCTGGAACTGGTTCACCCTCAGTTCACCAATTTAAACTACTAACCTAGACAAAATCTTCACAATGCACATGACAGGAAGTATTTTTAGATGTGTCAGGATTCATAATACACATGAAGAAATGAAATTCCTTAAAAACTAACAATATTCAGAAACTCAAATCCAAATACTTCCACTACATAAACTCCTAAATGCACATAAGCTACACGAAAACAAAATTCAAGTGTCGGGACACAGACAAGAGGATGTCAGGACACAGAGAAGAGGATGTCCGGACACAGAAAGGAGGATGTCACGATAACCCTAAACAATAATTAAATTATTCACAACTTTGTTCTCAACTCCAATTACAGGTGCAAATGTACCTATTATCTCAAATGTACATGCATTGGCTTCAGTCATGAACCCTAAATTCACCAATTTAACTCATATACTCGAATTGAATAACATAATTTCAGAAATTTCACTTACATTGTCTTTAAAAGCCAGAGGCTCGATGCTTCTCCATTTTTCCAAAAGATTCAAGACCTCCTTCTTCCTTTGGGAGACTGTGGCTTCCTCTTTGGCCTCCGACTTCGCCGACGAACCCTTAGCAGATTTGGGGGTTTTCTCGGTTTGTCTCCTCTTTCGTCCTTTGGAGTCTCCATGTGCGTCTCTCTTTCTCTTCTGGGGTGCGGAAGCTCTGGTGACGGCCATAACTGGAGCGGAAGATGATTGGGAGATTGGGAGAGAGAGAGTTGCCGGAGGTTCCGAGCGGTTGCTGGCGGTTGAGAGCTGGGGTCGGGAAGGAAGAAAAATGGTGAAAATGGTGAAAGGAGAGAGAAAATGGGTGAATGGGTTGAGGCTGCTTAATGAAGGAGTTAATTAAGTATGCTTAATTAATTAGGAAGCAGTTACTGTTTGTAAACCGTCATTTTAAAATGTCCCAATTTTCTTTTTTTTCTTTTAATTTTCTTTTAATTTTTATTTATTATTTTGATTTTCCTTTTTCTTAATTTCTGAAAATATTAAAATAATCATTTGAGTTAAAAAATAAAGATAAATTAAATTATAATAAAACTTCTCTTTTTAATAGCAAAAATGTTTTTTTGGACTATTATAACCCTCAAACAGATATGACAGTCATATCCATTTGAAATTGAGCAGTTGTATCATTAAGGTACTAAAATGAGGTATTTGGGACAATATTTTCCAGGTATGTAACTAATATATGCGTCTAAACTGAACTTATGAATACGATTTTAATGGAAGTATACAGTCCGTTATTACTTCGATCATCATTGCATAATTCCTATGTTATTACTTGAGAATTCTTTTAATGTTGGTGACGTTTCTAAAATCTATATCTGCATAGTTTTGAAGCCTTGAACCAACACCATTATGGTGGATCCAACTCAAAGTGTCAAAGGGAAGATGGTGATCGAGTGATCAACCTTTCGTTTGATGAATCCTCAAACAATGATGCTTGGCCAAGAAACTGTCAGCCAACTCTATTCTTGGGCATCTTATTGATAACACACGGTTATAGTTTCTTGTAAGTACTTGTGTGGCGTAATTTGTAAAAGTTAATTAATACTGAGAATAATACAATAATTTCATGTACTAATTTTAGTAAAAAGGCATAAAATATGTAGTTTCATACGGAGTACAGGACTAAGAAATTAAACAAAGTAATAACATAATTTAGTATTCTAATTCTCCTGTGGGATTTCTACTTCAACATAATTATTAGAGGTTTTTCCCTCAAACCACCCTTTATTTGGTCGATTTTGCGTCAAATCACGTTTTATTACACTTTCTTTTTATAAGGAATCCCTTTTTTTTTTGCTATTCCGTTAACATGGAACCACCCTTCCTCTAATCTGTTAAATTTTCTGTTTGTTCATGTGAAATGTCTAATATACCCTCACTTATTTCAACTTTTGAGGGCAAAAACGTGATCTACCAAACTGATGAGATATTGACGAGATTATGAGATACATATTTTTGATTATTCTAATTGATAAACAAAAGAAAATAAGTAAAATTAAGTAAGCAAATATTTATGTCTCATAATCTCTCCAATATGTCATCAATATCTCGTCAATATCTCATGAAATTAAGTAAAATCTCATCAGTTTGGTAAATCACGTTTTTTCCCTAAACAGTTTGAAATAAGTGGGGGTGTATTAGACATTTTACATGAACAAACGGAAAACTTAACAGATTAGAGAGAAGGGTGGTTCCATGCAAGGGTGGACCTACGTAGAGATCAGTGGGGACATGTGCCCCCACTGACATGAAAAATGAAAGAAATTGTAGATCTTTTAAAACGAGTCCATGTATATAAAATTTATCAAAACCGGATATCGTTTGACCCCTGAAAATCCCAAAATACGAAACCCTCGTAGGTTGCAAATCACACCGCCGCAATACAAGACTTAGTCGATCAAGAGGGCGTGTTCCGAACTATTTGAAGTCAGGGACGCAACACGAGGTCTTCTGTTTAGTTCCTTACACGATTTTTCATGTTTTCATTCTGAAGCGTCACAAACTATTCTTTTTCATTAATTAATTTTGAAGAGTCACAAGATAGAAGAATACTTTTATTGAATTGATCTTTGTAAAAGATTTTACTAGAAAAAAATTATGTTGAACTGTTGTGTACAGTGCTGAACTGATGTATATACTTTGTTTGTGTATGTTTGATCCTTGATGCATATATTGAGATGATTATTAGTTTTAATTGTGTATACGTTTAATTAGAATTATGTTAAATTCTTATACAATCAATTTTTTTAGTACAACAGGCCCCCACTGTCACGAATTGTTGGGTCCGCCACTGGTTCCATGTTAACGGAATAGCAAAAAAAAGGGTGGTGATAACACCTAATTTATATATATTTTAGGTGTCTAGTTGCATATTAGATTAGGTCATTCTCATACATATTTGATATATTTTATAGGTAATTTTGCATTATTTTGTATTCGGAGCCTACACTCGTATTTATATGTGTTTCAGGTATTTCTAATGCGGGTAAATACGGGTCTTTGAGTTGCTGGATTTTGGATCATACACGAAGGTTATTGATCAATGGTGTACAAGCTTATCTACGTAATAGTGATGGGAGTAGCACTTAAGCTAGCTGATTGGACCTTGAGATTAGCTAATGGGCCGGCTGGACAAGAAATTAAATGGGCCACACAATCAAGGTGGACTTAATGCAAGGAAGGAGGAGAAGACTTCAAGGGGCCCACGTGGACTTTGAAAACGGGAGGAGTTACGTGAACTTGAAGAGGTTTTGGGGTTAGATTTTGGGGAGTTATATTTTGAGAGGTGTGACACGTTTTTGGGGGAGGTTTTTATCTTAGTTTTTGTTCTTGTCTGATTGTGAGAGTGGCACCGCAGACCAAGATCTTCGAGAGGGAATTCTTTGCCTTTGTTTGATTCGAAAACGGTGTTTATTGTTCTAGCTTTCGTTTGGATTATTTCGTCATTGAGACTAAGTTTTCTTATCTCTTGTTTTTATTGAATAATTCATATATGTCGTTGGCTAGTATAATCTGTTTTGTATCTTCGATCATGCTTGGCTAAATTCCTAGTTCTAAGGTTATGGTGATCCAAACAACGCGTATGTAAATAGAATTATATGTTTGCCTGAATTGAAATAGTATTTGATTCATTCCTAGATACTTTATGCCCGTTCTAGCTTAGACTGATTGGATCTTATTAGGGTTTGAGACTGAAAGGTGAAAACACTAATAGGTAATAAGGTAGAGTTTGAGACTGAAAGGTGATAACTTTTATCGGAATCCTAGGAATTGAACACGAGTGTTATTTGTGCGAAAGCGACTTAATTACTCTTGAGGATACTAAGTCATCATAGATGTTCTAGGTTTAGATTGATTTAGCGAAGCGCGACAGCGAATGTTATTTCAGTTTATTCCTAGACTCTAAGAGCGTTAATGGGTTTGAATGAGATTATGTCAGTAGTTAGTTACAATGGAATTCTTATAATTAGTCTTAGTAGTTAGTAAATAGATTGACTTGTACTTCTGTTTTGGTTCACAATTCATTCAGTAATGTACAAACCAAAGTTGTCTTTCTCCTCTTGTGATGATCTTTCGTCATCGAGGGCACGCCTTTGGACGGATCTAGATCAAGGTGGCAAGTCCCTGTTGAGTTTGAGATGAACGAGACCTCAAATGAGGTTTTGGCAAGGTCTTGTATGGACAAGGCGTGGAATTAGAGGATGTGGAAAGGCCTCTTGTGTTGGCGAGAATGGATGTTGTTGAAGCTTAACGAAGGCTTCAAAATAGGGTTGTAGAAGACTTTGGATAAGAGAGTTTTTGAAGTGCATCAAGGACTCGCGAAGGCTAGGTGGTTGTGTTTGACTCGAAAAACGAGAGGTGTTCTGATGTTAATTAAGTGCAAAAGGGATTCTCAACTGGGACATTTTGAGGTTATATCCAGGGCGTGATCAATGATTGACAGAGAACGCGAGCCCTTGGTTGAGGCGTGTAGCGCGCATTGGTGAGTGATGCGCTGGGGCGCTGAGTGATGTGTGCTCCTGGTTTTGAGGCGCTGAGTGATGTGTGTTCCTGGTTTTGAGACGATAGATGAATGGGCGTAAAAAATGATTAAGTATCGTGTATGAGGCGACGAGTTGAGGTTTGATGGGAGTGAGCCTATGGGTGAGATCACATCATCCTTTTTTTATGATTTTGATGAATACAAACATCATTGACTCTCTTGAGTGTTGATTGAAAGGATTCACTAGAACAAGTTCTAATGGAGGTTTGTTTTTTAATCATTGACGAGATTGAATTCAGATACAATTAATGGTTTGGCGTTAAAAGTAAAAAGAGGATATTTGTCTTAATTTCTATGCTTTACTGTAATTTTCAACATCATTGACTCTCTTGAGTGTTGATTGAAAGGATTCACTAGAACAAGTTCTAATGGAGGTTTGTTTTTTAATCATTGACGAGATTGAATTCAGATACAATTAATGGTTTGGCGTTAAAATTACATAAGCACTAAGAGCTTGTTTGACAATTAATTTATAAACTACTCCCTCCGTCCCTGTTTGTTCGTCCTGTTTCAAATTTTGACACTATTCACTAATCGAGAGAATCTTCTAAATATCTTTCAATATATAAGATAAAACATAGTCATGAGTGGTCTTGTTTGATTCGTTTCGATTAGTACTTTAAGAATATTAAAAAATTATAATTTTTAATAACATATAATTTGATATATTGACGATATAAAACGTGCATCGGCAAGTGTGCCAAAGTCAAACAGGACAAACAAACAGGGACGGAGGGAGTAGTTTTTAGTTTATAAACTACTTTTTTTTCAAAAACCCATTTTTATAATTTCGATTACCGTGCAAACTTTTTTATTTTACATTTTTCTATCACTCACACTTTTCAAATAAAATACACAAATCCCAATAAAAACCTACTTTTTACCAAACATATTTATCAACAATAAACCATTTATAAACAACAAATACTTTATAAACCAATCCACCAAACAAACCCTAAAACAAAAATGTTTATCGCTTAAATACAATATTTCATCACCTAAAGTCAACTGTGATGGACAGATTTTCGTCACGACTTCGTCACCTTAACCGTGTTGCCGAAAGTATAAGTCACGAAATGTTACTTTGTCGCCCAAACTTTAATATTTATGACGCAAATTGAATTTGTCACCCAAAATATTTTGTGAGGAGGCCTATTTCTTGTCGCCTTTTCTTTTTGTGACGAAGCCAATTATATCACGTAGTGCTATCAATCGGTTTTGATGAAATCTATTTTTGTCGCCCTATACCTTAAGAGTTTTTTATGTTTTAATTCATTTGTATCAAAACAGTGTTGAATTGCATTAGATGGGAAAATCCAAATAGCTATATATATTATTTCTGAAACACCATTACATATAATTTTTTGAAATTAAAGTAAAACATCTCTAAATATTCTTAATGTAGCAAAGCAGACAATCTATTGAAGTGATAATTCAGGTATAGTGGAATCTTATAATTTTCTACTATAACAACCTTTCGTTTTGGAGTTCCAGACGCAGTCGGAATCACAAAAAATTAGCAAACTCGGATGGCCTAAAACCCATATGTCACATCAAAGACATGTGTGTTGGGCTCGTTCAATCGATTCCCTGAAGGTAGATTAATAGTCATTCTGACATCGAACGCAAATTTGCGCAAAAATTCTGCCGAACTTTAACGACGCATACGATTTCAACGATTCACATTAGGAGGAGCGATCCCCGATGTAAAATCTTATTTACGGTAGAATCTTGATTTATTGAAATAAAATCAGTAGAATCTTGTATACAATTTTGATTTTACCCACGATTTTACGATTTTACGATTTCACACAAATGATGATTATATCCTCGTGTTTAAGCATATAGTGTTAATAGCTAATTATCATATGATTTATGTTGATAATATTAGTACTTACCTTTTATAAAATATCTATAATATTCTAAAACGTAATTTATAACGAAACTACTACTGAGTTGTAAAAATATACATTTTTGTGTATAACATATAGGGACCCTGATCCAATTCTAAAATCTCGATTTTAATGATATTGAATATTATATGTAACCAGGGGCGGACCCACCCCAGGCCCATGGCCCTCAAAAACAAAATTGTAAAAAATAGTGTTTTTCCTGATATAACCATTTCAGTATTTTTGTTAATTTTATTTAATAGATAATTTAGCCTCTCTTGAATTCGAATCCTGCGTACGCCACCGTACATAACTAATGTACGCGTCCAAGCGGAACTTATGAATACAATTTTAATGGAAGTATATAGTCTGTTATTACTTCCTCGCATAATTCCTCTTGTCATATCATACCCCCAATGAATCGAAAATTCCTCTGCTTGGTAATTTCAAATGCCGGCATGTTGCTAAAAGTTATATGATATATCTGCAGAGTTTTGAAGCTTTGAATCAGCACCATTCTGTAGAATAGTGTTAAGTAGCTAGAGTCGATCGAGTGTTTGTAAAAGTTAATGGTAATAGTGTTAAGCAGACAATGTAGCAGTGTGGCGTAATTTGTAGAAGTCAATGATGCTTGACCAAGAAACTTCCATGTCAGCCAACCTCTAATCTTGGGCATCTTATTGATAAAACACTGTTATAGTTTGTGTTAGGCAAATTGGCAAAAATGCCCTATCTAGGTTTTGTAATTGATAAATATAGTTTTAGCAATATATCCACATTGGGTTTTATTTTAGCTTTTCTTTTTAAGGTGGTAAATGAAAAAAGGTTTTTGAATAAAGGTAAAAGAAAATCGGAATATATTAAAATAATGAACCGGTGAAGAGAAAAAAAAAAACAAAATTCTAACGGAAAGAAGGAAAGAAGGAAAGAAAGAAGCCGTACATGTGTCAGAATTTCTTATGTTAAGGGGATGAATAATACGGTCGAGATCCTCTGTTTATCATTGTTTTAATTGGACCATCTATCCACTCTCCCACTCCATCTTTAACATTTTAATAATCTCTTCTTCTACCTCTGACGAAACCGCAACTTCTTTTCTACTCCCTCCGTCTCTTAATATAAGGCCCATTTATTTTTTCGACACTATTCACAAATCGAGAGAATCTTCTCGTTTTCTTCCAACATATAGAAATAAATATAGGCATGCGAGATCTCATTTGATTCGCCTCAATGAGTACTTTGACAATATAAAAAAATTATATTTTTTATCATCGTATATTTAGAGATATTAGCGAAACAAAACGTGCATCGGCAAATGTGCCCATTTGAAATGGGAAGATCAAAAGGGGACGGAGGGAATATTTTAACAAGACCCACTTGCTTTCTCTTTATATTGAACTTGAAAATCACTTACTCCCTCCGTCCCCTAATGTTCTTCCCATCTCCAATTTTTACACTATTCACAATTTAATACAATTCGCTAGATTATTCTCAATCTATAAGAACAAATATAGTCATGCGGGATCTTGTTTTGTTCGTCTCATTGAGTACTTTAACAATATCAAAATTTTATAATTTTTAGAAAGATATAATAAGAGATATTAACGACGCAAAACGTGTCTCAACAAATGTGTCAAAATGAAATGGGAAGAACATTAAGGGACAGAGGGAGAGGGAGTATGTTCTAATTTTTCTAATGAATCACAACACAAAAATATACAAAAATCTACTTAATTCAAGAAATCCAAAATTTCCAACCAAACGCGTCCCAAATCGAGCGATGAAAATATTTCACTCAAAACATTGAAATTTTGGACCATTGAACTTGCAGTGTGTGGAGTCGAAGCGGGAATTGAAAACTCTTGGTTTTCAGTCCATACTTCACACTTTCACAGTGAAAAAAGTTCCTAGCATGGTATTTGATTCAAATATTTGGACCGACAAATATTTGGACAGAGTATAAAACTAGTCATTTCTATATCTAGGGTTAGATCGTTTAGCAAATTGAATGGAAATTGCACCGGCAATACTAAATTAGAGGCACAAATGTAAAATTAACAAGTTCTTACCAAAATATGAGATTCTTGTTGTTTGAGAAATAGACATGGAAGTAGAAATTAAGAGCCAAGATGCAGTTTTGGTGGAGCTAGAACAAGAAGATTAGAAGTCAAATACAAAGTACTGTAAAAAATTAAAAGGTTAAAGATGGAGCGGGAGAGTAGACAGATGGTCTAATTAAAACAATGATACAATAGTTGATAAAAATACAATAGTTGATAAAAACTTCTGAAACAGAGGATCTCGACCGTGAATAATAGGGTAAAGGCGTCGGGACAAAACCATAACCGGCCACAAAAAATCTGACACATCCGTACAAAGCAGTGTAAAAAATTTGGGTTTATGAAGACACTGAAAAGGCAAAGGGTTTGATGGTTAGTGAGGAGATGGATTATAAAGGGCTGAAGACTATGGTTGCAGACAAACTTGACATTGATCTTACTAGGTTTGATTTGAAGCTTAGATATATGCCTCCACAAAATCCTCATTTTTCTCCTTTTGAAATTTCCGATAAGGATGATCTAGAAACATTAATCTTCTTGAACATGTCAAACTGTAAAGATAGAATTTGGTCAATTGATCTGCATTCTGTCGTGGTAGCTAAATCTTTTGTTTCAAATGAAAACCCTAAGTTAATTCCAAAAGAAGAAGAAGAGATGATGGATGTTCAAGGTAGTACACCTCAACCTTTATCTCAGCCTGAAAATGTTGGTGGATCTTCTTATCATGTAAGAGTCCTAAAGAGAATGTTGGATCATATGTTTAGTGACATAGTAGATGTTGATCTATTAGAAGAAGATGTGTCAGGATTGGATGCCATGTGTGTCCGGATGTCTATGAAGGGTGGAGAGAAACAAAATGTGGAGAATGTTAGTGAGTGTATTTTTAAGAAAGCTAAGAAAGTCAGTGAACCTGATGTTTTGTCACTAATCAGTGACGATGAAGAGGAAGATGTTGTTATTTCTACAACCAAGCGACAAGGTTTGGACCTTGTCAACATTTCTGACGAAGAATATGATGACCATGTCAAGGTTGAGGACTATGAATTTCTGGGAGATTTTGAGGAACATGAACAGAGATCTTACCTTTATGATGTTCCTGCTGATATTGAAAATCTGGAGGAAGAAGAAGAATTGTGCTTAAACCCTCAGCCATTGGCAACGAAGGTTGGAGATGTCTTTCAAACCAAGGAGGAGGTTCAACGGTCTTTAGCCTCATATGCTGTGGAAAATTGTATAGAAATGTGTGTGAAGAAGTCTGATAAGAACACTTATGTGGTGGAGTGCCAAAATGGTCGAGCATGTTCATTTGTGTTTCGTGCTTCAACGAAGGGTGGTAAAGCTACTGGTCTGTGGTGGGTCCGAAG
This sequence comes from Oxyria digyna, assembly GCA_029168935.1. NCBI lineage: Eukaryota > Viridiplantae > Streptophyta > Magnoliopsida > Caryophyllales > Polygonaceae > Oxyria > Oxyria digyna. The sequence goes on along the minus strand of JAPVLV010000001.1, from coordinate 56,292,979 downwards.
GCTTGCTACAAACCATACATGTGGGATGCTCTTCAAGAACAATCACAACAAGCATGCCAGTTCATCCTTCATTTCCAAGAGTATTCTTGATAGGTATGTATTGTTTCTGTTCTTGTTGAAATATTTAACCTGTCGGGATACAGTATGAAGGGTGACAGATTTGCTGAACACATGTAACAGGTTCAGAGGTCGCAAGGACGCACCAAAGGCAAAAGAGATACAAGTTATCAGGAAAGACCTAGGAGTCGATACCAGTTATTCCAAAGCAAACAGAGCAAGAAAAAAAGCAGAGACCATTATTCGAGGGTCTCTCGAGGAATGTTATAGTCAACTTCACTCATGGCTACATATTTTGAAAGAACTCAATCCTGGATCACATACAACCTTAATAATGGATTCTCAAAACCGATTTAAGTACTGTTTCTGGGCCTTGGATGCTTGTATCAGGGTTGTTCCTCATTTGAGAAAGGTAATTTTTTAAACTATATCTTTTTTATGTCAAGATAATAGGTAGTGGGCTGAGAGATTATTAGTGATGGGCGGGGGGATATGTTTTCACAAGAATAGATAGTATTATCTGGCAGGATATATTATAGAGGGTGACAAGTTATATGATTCAATGGCCATCTTCTTCTAGCTACTGCCCAAGATGGAAACAAACAGATCTATCCCTTGGCTTTTGTTGTAGTAGACAGTGAGAATAAGGATTCTTGGTCCTTCTTCTTTGAAGAGTTGAAGACGGCTGTTGTAGGCTTGTAGCAGATAGTGTGGATGTGGTTTTTGTGTCTGACTGTCATTTGGCTATTAAAGCCGCTCTGAGACAAGTTTACATTCTTGCACAACATGGATATTGCATTTATCATATGCTGCAAAACTTCAAGCTAAAGTGCAGTTGGGGAGGTTTGCAAGACCAGAGGTTTAAGGTTGCAAAGGCGTACAAGGTAGAAGAGTATAGGACTCAACTTGGGATCCTACAAAACAGAACTTCAGTTGTGGAAAATCTGGCTCTCAAAGTGCCTCTTGAAAAGTGGTATAGGGCATATTTCTCAGCTGAGAGGTACAACATACCTTTGCCACTTGGTTCTGTGAAAGGAGAGAGTCGGCTGCTACATGGTGTGAGGTGACTACTAGGGCAGTGACTAAGACAATTGATAATAGGTATGCGACATCTGTGAGCATGAGCATCAATAGGCTTAGTGATATTAAAGCACAGGGGACAGATGGAATGAACAAGTATGAGGTGAATCTTCGCAAACTAACTTGCCAATGCAACGTGTTTCAGAGAGATCGGATTCCATGCAAACATGCTTTGGCATTAGCAAAGGACAAGGGAGTTGATATTTCTACTCTGGTTAGTCACTTTTATACCAACAACATCTTGAAAGTATTCCACAATCAGACTCCTTTGTGCCGTGTTTGCCACCACCATGGAAAAGAGGACCTAGAAGACCAATGTTGAATAAATACAAGGCTAGGTGGGAGAGGCCCTACAAACGAGTGTCCACGAAATGTGCAAGATGTGGTCTGACTGGCCATACTCACAACAAGTGCTTCTGGTCTGCAAGGGGAGGACAATCAAGGCTAAGACCATAGGCTACAAGGGGAGGTCGATCAAGGGTAAGACAACAAGGTGCTATCTTTTTGGTATATGAACAATGCTAACTTTTTTGGTATGGCTTTGGTAAGATTAATATGACCCATAAGAAATCTCAAACTCTATAAACTCTACAACAGGTCTCTTATATATCCGTCTCATTCTGGATTCCGGTCTCTGCAATTATTAGAAAATTTGTGTTTTGACTTAATGCTATTCCGTTAGCAAATGGTATGTTACGGAGCAAGACATGAACTGGATGATCTCTTGGGTTGTATCTCATTACTCAACCGGTTCTGACTCTTATTTCGAATTTTGTTGAACTCCCTCCATAGATAATAAAATCACTAATTTTGTCTCTCATTTCGAATTTTGTTGAACTCCCTGCATAGATAATAAAATCACTAATTAATGAAAAATATCTCAATAATAATATGCATAGTTTCATGCTTTATCTCATTATAATTCACTAATCAATTTTCTAATGGAAAAAAAAAGTATACGACATTGCTTCGAACAAAAAATAGCATAGTTGAAACATAATTACCTGATAGTCTTAGAAACGTAATTAACTAAAACATTAATAGCTTCATTAAAAAAAGAAGCATAAACTGAAACATAAAGCATACCACATTAGTCTATCTATATATAAAAATGGATGTGTTTGAGAAAATAATGTCAATTGGGACTCATTAATGTTTAAATCTAATTTTTCATTTTTCTTTCTATCTCTATTATCCAATGATAATTGAGGCTTCTTAAATGTCTAAAAAAACCATAATTATGTGCTTAATTGATTAGTATTTCCACCATTTTCATCTTTTTTTTCTTCGCTCTTCACCTCCAATCCGTATGACGATGAAGAACAATCCGAACAACGTAAACGACTATGTGATTTTAGTACATATATAAGAGATATTCAATTCATTTTATTATAATTTACTAAAAAATACATATATGAAAAAAAATATTAAGTATATGAATATAGACAAAAATAAAATGTGTTTGGCTCGCGCAAAGCGCGGATAATGACCTAGAAATTAAAGTTGACATTAAGTCGTCATTACTATGTGGCCTCTTGAATTCCTCTTCTAATTTCAACTTTTGATCTTCCTACTTCTCCGGCTGGGATTTCGTATTGAATTTTCTTATCAAGTTGTCGTTACTATTTTGCATATTGTATTTCGCCGTTACTCATGGTTATTGTCATTTTGTAATTGAACCAATCAATATGCTATTTTATCACTTCTATTGTTCGTTTATTTTTGTGTTAATATCTTGATCTGCATGTTAGATTTGCTTTGGTCTGAATTTGATAAAATTATTCCCTGAAAAAGGTTGTAAATATATAATTAGCCCAATCCAATTTTGAGACGAAAAATCGTAATTACCCCGTACGTAGCGCGGGAGTCCGATTCTAGTATACAATAAATTATGTATTTCGTAAGCAGAGAGTGCTTACCATCGTTGAAATCGCGTACTTGAGTCGGTAAAATATACTAGTCCGATAGCTTGGTCAATATCAAGAGAATTAGTAAATCCAAACGAAACTTCTTTGGCAGCATTTGCAACCGATATACTGTGTTCGTCTTGTGGGTCCACTACAGCTAACCATTTATATGCATCGACAACATATAAATTGCCCGTAGTTAAATCGAACTTAAAACCTAAAAACCTTCCGCAAACGCTTTGACGAAGACCTAGAAGAAACAAAAAAAAACATCGTTAACAAATAATTTGTTGCTCCCGAGCCACACTAACTGGCCAACATTCGTCCCCATAGATCATCGCTGGTCTAACTACCACCCTATAGAATTTACCTTTCAGTCTAAGGCGGACTTTCTTGTCACACAAAACTCCAGAAGCCTGTCTCCAATGATGCCAACCTATCTGAATCCTGGACTTGATGTCCTCATCCACTCCTCCATCTCTCTGCAAGATAGAGCCTGAGTACTTAAAGGAGTCTATCACGCACACAGAAGACTCTACAAGCAACAGCCCCACATCCCTGTCTGACGAAACTCCAAAATCAAATTCCACATACTCGGTTTTGGCTCGACTCAGTCTGAGGCCCTTTGGTTCTAAAGCTGCTCTCCACTCTTCCAATATGTTACTAACACCCTCCTTGGAATCGTCAACCAACACAATATCATCTGCGAACAATATGCACAAATGGACCTCCCCTGCAAGTTAGCTTATAAATTTATTTCTAAATCTGAATACTATCTCTTCGGCTTCTGATCTTATTTCCAATTCTGTTGGTTCCAAATAATATTTCGAATCATATGACAAAAACAAGTAGGAAGTACAAATCATGGAGAAAGATTATTCAAAGGAAATTGCTATCAATATTTTGATATATTTACTCACTTTCAGATTAATTCATAGTAAACTAAAACATTTTTCTTCCTAAGACTGCAATCAAATCTCCAAAAACTGAAGGTTAATCTAGATCAACACGAACCTCACCGGAATGACCACTTATGACCTCCAAGATGTTAACAACCTCAGCCATATCAGGTCGATTCGATGGAACCTGAGAGGCGCAAATCAAACCGAGCTTGATCACAGGAATAGCCTCGTCTGCAGAAAACTCACCTCCTAAAAGACGCTTCTCGACACAACGATCGACTTTCCCGTCTTCCAAAGCCTCCCTTACCATATCACACAACACAACCACATCATCCTCCATGTACTCAACAGGCTTCTTCCCTGTTACAATCTCAAGGACCAAAATCCCGAACCCGTAAACGTCGCATTTCTCGGTTATTTTCACCGTTCGACACGCAAACTCAGGGGCCATGTAACCGAGCGCGCTCTGTATCTTGCTGCTCAAGATATAACGGTCCAACATTGGGATTAGCCTGGCCAACCCGAAGTCTCCCACCTTGGCTTCGTTGCAGGAGTCGAGCAACACGTTTGTTGATTTGATATTGTAGTGTATGATGTTCATTTGATGTAAATGAGCTAACCCTTTTGCTACTCCAGTGATGATGTTGATCCTCTGGTTCCAAGAAACTGAACATGGTCCCTCTTCGTGAAGACGATCGAATAAGCTTCCACCCGAGATGTGCTCGGTTATCAAAAGCTGTAAAGAAGAGGTCCAGTAATAACCTTGTAGCTGAACAAGGTTTTGATGCCTTGCTTTTCCGAGTCCTTTCACCTCGTTTTCAAAGTCGTCTCGGGATTTAATCAAGCTTGAAATGCTCAGTTTCTTGATCGCAATTGATCTTCCATTTCCTAGGAGCGTATGGTATACGGTACCGAACCCTCCACGTCCAATCTCTCGATCTTTGCTTAAGAGCGCATGGGCCCCTTCTCCGAAGTCGACTTCTCCACTAAACATGACTAGCTTTCCATATTCGGAGTCACTGACCGGTGACTGACTGAAGTCGTCCCGAGCTGAAAAGTCGATAGGACCGGCTAATCGGTTTAAATTGGCAGTTCTGACACGAAGGTTGAGGATTGTTATGGAAACGACACCGAGGAAAATAAACGCAGCAGCGCCGATAGCGACAAGAGATGAGACACTGAGCATGAGCTTTTTTTTATTTGGGTTTTGAGGGGCAGTTTTATCTGCTGAATCTGCAGACGGGTTCGGGTTTAGGACGATCGGTTTCGGGTGGACTGCAGGGCAAGTTTGGTTGACAATGGACCCGCATAAAGACGGGTTGCCATTGACTGAAGATAGAGGAATGGTGTTGAAGAAACTACTGTCTGGTAATTCGCCTACTAGATGATTGTACGAGACATTGAAAGATTTGAGCTGTGACAGATTTGTAAGCTCTTTTGGTAAGTTTCCTGTGAGATTATTCTGAGAGAAGTCGGCTATTTGAAGGTATTTGAGGTTTGCTATGGTTGCTGGTATTTCACCCTCAATATTGTTCTGCTTAAGGTTCCTGCAAAATCCATTTGATCATAAGACAACTATCTTTACATTATAATTATATAACTTAATTCAGAAATAAAGTTATGCAAACTTTTTATTCTGACAATAATTTAAATGCCAGAGTAAATAATGAACTCACAATGTGGTCAAGGATGAGAGATTTCCAATCTGATTAGGGATAAATCCAGTCAAATGATTGCTCTGCAACTTCATCTCTTTCATGGAAATCGCCCCACCAATTTCAATAGGAATGCTACCATTCAGTCTATTGTTACTAAGATCTAAAATCTGGATCAGATCCAATCTTCCAATCGTCTTTGGTATATCCCCAAACAGCAAGTTGTTAGACAAGTTCAAGAACACCAGACTATGAAAAGCTTCAATCTCGGAAGGAATAACACCAGAAATGACATTGGAGGACAAATCAAGAACCTCCAGCATCAGAAAAGAATTCGCCATTGATTCAGTTGCAGGATACTGAAAATCAATACTTCCACTAAATCTGTTGCCAGAAAGTGATATACAATGCAAACCCATGTCAAAAAGCCAGTTGGGAAGATCACCCGCCAACAAATTCTTACTGACATCGATCGAGACGAGACCGGAGCAGGTCTTAATAGATACTGGCAACTCACCACTGAATCCATTGGAGGATAGATTCAATGCTGTTAGAGTTGCAGAAACATTCCCTAGTGAATCTGGAATCTTTCCATTGAATTTGTTTCCAGATAGATCAAGATTCTCAAGGCTTTTCAATTCACCAATCCAACTGGGAATTTCCCCATCCAGCAAATTTCCATTCAAGCTCAAAAAGGTGCAATTTTTCAGTTGCTTCATTGATTTTGGTAGAGACCCAGATAGCGAATTCTCCCCAAAATTGATTGACTTTAACTGAGGACAATCCCCAATATCTTCTGGCAAAAAACCAGAAAAAGAATTCCTAGCCATGTCCACAGCAAGCAGACTGTACATTTTCCCAAATCCTTGAGGAATCCCGCCTTCAAACAGATTATTCGAAAGATCAAGCGATTGCAATCCGCTCAAAGACCATAAAGTAGAGCTGAGTTGACCACTAAGCTGATTAGAGGACAAATCTACTGACACAAGACTCATACAAGAGCTCAAAGAATCCGGCAACTCACCAGATATGAAATTATGAGCAAAAGAAACAGACTTTAAAGAGCCACATTGTTGGAAAAGCTCACCAGGGATTGAACCTGATAAGCTGTTGTGACTGAAATCGATGAGTTGTAGACTCCATAGGTTGGAAAAATCAGGGCTAATCTGGCCGGAGAAGTTGTTGTTAGAGAGGGAGAGTTTTTGAAGAAACTGAAGCCGCAAAATTCCACGGCTAATCTCGCCGGAAAGGGAGAACCCGTTTAGATTCAGTTCAATTACCCGGTTCGAATACGGATCGCATTTGACACCTTTCCATTTGCAAGGGTTGTCGTCGGAGTCAGTCCAGGAAGATAGTTTGGATTGTGGGTCTTTGAGAGCCGCCTTGAAAACTATCAGCCCCAAAACGTCGTCGTTAAATGTGTCGAGGGAGAGAGCTGAATAGGGTAAAAGTAGGACCAGAATCAGAAGCCATTGCAGAGGTTTTTGAAACATTTTTGTGAATGTTAAGGTATTACCCACTATTCAGGGTTAAAGATCAGAATTTTGTCTTCACCATAAAAATTCCAGAAAATGAAACAGTTGCTTGTTTGAGGAGATGATTGAGGGTAGAAATGGAGGAAATACTGGAAAGTTTGGGGGCAAAATGGGTTTAAGAGAATATAAAAATGGTAAGAGTAAAGTTAAGATGTGTCTTGTGGTGCTTTGGAATTCATCTGTGAAGAATGAGAATGCAGGGGAAGATTCGAGCAAAGAAATAGAGAATTTTTAGGGGAAGAGTTGGAGGCTTTTGATGGTGAGCAAATGTCGGAAAGTGTGCTGGAGTGTTTACGAAGGTTGTGCCAGAAAAGAAACTGATAGTGCAGAGTGGTGCTTTTTAAAATAAATAAAAATTCATTAAAATTAATATAATTTAATTTGGGTCAATTACCGGAAACCACCCGCTCAATAGGCCATATTGCCAGAAACCACCCGTATAATCACTATTTACCGTAAATCACCCGTATATCCATCTCCGTTCCCCATTAACCACCTTCCGTTTAAAAAACCGTCAACGTGCCCCCACGCGCCCATTGATATTTTTTTTCATTTTAAAAAATTAAACCATACTTCATTTTAAGACACACTTTCACGTATCAAGACTCTTTCTATTAGTCACTCTAACAATGCTAGAAATGATACATTTATCTATCACATATTGAGTTTATGTATTCAGAAAGGTGTGGGAGCGCAACTTGTTTCTCGGCTTTCATCCAACTTTATGTAACCACGTCTCAATTAAAATTTGATTTTAAGTGAAATAGAAGGAAAATCATAATAAAAAGATAAAATAAAAGAAAAACTAAAAAGAACATCTCTGTTTAGTCTTCTTCTCCGATGAACTATAGAAACTGTTTCGACTTGTTTCTCTGTTTCGTTACGGATTTGGCGAGAGTTATTCTACCGGCCATAGAAAGAAGTTTCGACTTGCCTCCACCCTATTGAGAACATGTTGTAGAGTAGCTCTTGTGACGTGTTTTTTGGTCATGGGCATCCCTAGATATTTACCTAGGTCTTCTGTAATGGCCATGTTTCCAGAGTTGCTGATTTGACCTGCAAGATCTAACGGAGTCGAGTTGGAGAAACAAACCATCGACTTCTGATAGTTGATTTTGGCACCTGATGCTTCACAAAATTTCTCAAGGCAGAATTTAGTTGTTTCCATTTGTTCCACCGAAGCTTCACCGAAAAGTATCAAGTCGTCAGCGAAGAAGAGGTGGGATAGTTCTGGTCCCGATTCAGCCAGTCTAATCGGTTTCCAAGCCCCCTCAAGAACAACCTCATCAATAATGCGACCCAACCGCTCCATACAAAGGAAAAAGACGTATGGGGACAGCGGGTCGCCCTGTCGAACACCTCGGCTTGGTTTGAATGTCTCTCCCATTGCAGCCTTTATTGGTGTACCCAATTCAGTACAGAGAAGGTTTGCTCATACAAATAAGTGAGTCAGCATTTAGTTTGTTACAGGCAACAAGGCCGGAGCCTAACAGAAAGGGCGTGGGGCGTTGGTGCCAGTTGTGACAGCTAATGGATGGCTTACAGTATAAATAAGCTCTTCATTCTGTTATCACTGTACTTCCTTTCTCTGTAATTTCATATCTCTTCTTTACAGAGAGGTTCTTCCACCTTATACCTATGGATTCATTGTTTGTATTGTGAACTCGATTCCTTTTATGCATTCTGACTTGATCGATTGATCAAGTGTTTTACTACTTCTCTGAGATTCTATATGGTATCAGAGCCATCAGAATCTTAGTTCTGTCCTCACCAAATTCCGCACTTTTCTTCTCGCCGTATTCACTGCTACGATGACTCCAGGAGTTGAGGCGACTCAATCGATGACGAATCAGAGTGATCCACTGGCGCTATCCAATTCGGATTTTCCAGGTATGTTGCTTACGAAGTTAATCTTCGATGGAAGCAATTTTATGCAGTGGAGTCGTCATATTGAGATGGCTTTAGGAGCTAAATTGAAGCTAGGCTTCATCGATGGATCTGGTGCTCGGCCTGTTGACGCAAATCCTAATTTCGCTAGGTGGAAGCGATGCGATCGTATGGTTGCGTGTTGGATTCTCAACACTATGACTCCTGATCTCTCAGGTGCGTTTATATACAGTGATTCTGCTCGTTCTCTCTGGCTTGATATTTGCGATCGTTACTATCAAAGCAACGGACCTCTTGTTTATCAATTGGAACAAGAACTTGCCAGTGTTACACAGGGAAATTTATCTGTCACTGCTTATTTTGTTAAAATCAAGAAACTCTGGGATGAGCTTCAGAGTCTGGATTCCTTGCCTATCTGTATGTGTGGTGTGATGACTAACTGCACTTGTGGAATTATAGCTAAGGTCCTTGAGAAGGATAATAGGACTAAACTGATGCAATTCTTACTCAAACTTAATTCTGATTATGAGCATGCTAAGAGCCAAATATTGTCTATGGATCCTTTGCCTCATGTGAATAAGGCTTATCACACTATATTGCAAATTGAGAAACAGAAGCAGATCACTAGATATGTTGCACCTGAACCAGCTGCTTTTCTTGCTAATCAAAGAGGCTTTAATAGAAATCAGTCTAACTATGGTGGATCACATGGAACCAGTGCTGAGCGCAGAGATGGCAAACGGAATAGAACTGATAGGAGATATTGTGTTCATTGCAAGGAAGAAGGTCATCTTCAGGATAATTGTTTTGAATTGATTGGATATCCTGACTGGTTCAAGGGAAAGAGAGGCAAGAGAGGCACTAAAGTTGCTGCCAATGCTGAATATGATCATTCTGGATTTTCAGATTCTCCTCTGGATAATGGAGGTAATGCAGATAAGAAAACTGCTCTTGATGAGCAGATGATGCAGGCTGTGAGTTGTCTTTCTACTGCTTGCCATGAGATGATGAAGGCTTTTAAACCTGAGAAGACAGCCATGACAGTGAGTACTAGTCACAAAGGAGGAAGTAGCTCTACCAACAATCAGTATTCAGGTAAAATTATTCATTGTTTATCTGTTTCTAGTGGTCTTTGTGATGAATGGATCATCGACAGTGGCGCTACTGATCACATGACCTCTCATCACAAGCTGCTCATTGATTGTAAGAAACTCTTGCATCCTGTGCATATCCTTCTTCCAGATGGTACGTCACAGGAAGTTAACACAACAGGTTGTGTTCGCTTGAGTGATTCTATCATCCTGGATGATGTCTTATTTGTGCCTAAGTTCAGGTTCAACTTGCTGTCTGTCAGCAAGCTCATCAGAACCAGGAAAATTGGTTGTTGGTTCACTGAATCACATTGTGTTTTACAGGACCTTTTGAGTAAAGAATTGAAAGGTGTAGCTTGTGAGCAAGGAGGTCTATACAAACTCAAAGATGCTGCTCAACTTGCTGATGAAGATTTGAAGAACTTTGCTCTTTTCAATAAAACTTGTTCAGACAATAATCCTTTGTCTGTTGATGAACTTTTGCACAGACGTATGGGGCACATGTCTGTCTCCAAATTGTTGCACTTGCCTGGTTTCGGTAATCAGGTTAAAGATGCAGAGTCTTTGAATTGTGATGTTTGCTCAGTGGCTAAGACACATCGTCTGCCTTTTGCTGAGAGTTGCAGTCATGCTTCTAATTGTTTTGAGCTTTTGCACATCGACCTTTGGGGGCCATACAGGCTTCCCTCTTTGTCTGGTGCTCGTTACTTTCTCACCATTGTTGACGACTGCAGTCGGGCAACATGGACGTACATGGTTATTACCAAGGATAATGTTTGTCAAATTCTCAGTGACTTCTTTACATATATTGCAAATCATTTCACTGCTAAAGCAAAATTTGTGCGTTCTGATAATGGAACTGAATTCGTTAATCAAGATTGTCAGAGATTGTTTGCTTCTCTTGGCATTCAACATCAACGTTCAGTCACTTATACTCCTCAACAAAACGGTAGGGTTGAACGTAAACATCGACATCTGCTTGACACTGCTCGATCTTTGCGCATTCAGGCAAATTTGCCCATTGAGTTTTGGGGAGAATGCATCATGACTGCTACCTACCTTATCAACAAAATGCCAATGGCCAAGCTAAGTTGGAAATCTCCTTTTGAAATCCTTTTTAAAAAGGCTCCTGTTTATGATAATCTGCGTGTTTTGGGCTGTTTGTGTTTCATTGCCATACCAAAGAAGGGCAATGATAAATTTGCACCACGAGGGAAACGCTGTGTGTTTTTGGGTTATCCTCATCTACAAAAGGGATTCAAAGTTTATGATTTGGAAACCAAGCAATTGATCATTAGCAGGGATGTTATTTTTAAGGAAGATCAGTTTCCCTTCCTTGACCATTCTTGCACTAGTCCTGGCCCTTTTAGACTTGATCCCCTTGACACCAGTTTGCCTATTGATCCGTTGGACTCTGGCTTACCTTATGATGACAGTGATGATTGCCCTGCAATTCCAACATCAGTTGAGCCAACCAATTCGGTTGTTTCTCCTTCTGTTGCTGAGATTGCTCTTGATTCATCTCCTGACATTGATCCTCCTCGGCAATCGTCTCGTGTCAGGCATCAACCCACTTGGTTGTCGGACTATGTCGTTAACTGTGTGGTTAAGGACTATTCTTCCTCTATTGCTCATGTTCTCGCTGTCGCAGAACCTTATAATTACCAAGAGGCCAAGACACATCCTGAATGGGTTCATGCCATGGATCAAGAATTGGCGGCCCTTGAGGAAAATGGAACCTGGGAATTAGCTGCTTTACCAAAAGGGAAACAAGCTATCAAGTCTAAATGGGTGTTCAAGGTCAAATTCTTGAGTGATGGCTCTATTGATCGTTATAAAGCGAGACTTGTTGTGAAAGGATTCAGTCAAAAACTTGGTAAAGATTATCGCCACACCTTTTCCCCGGTTGCCAAATTACCTACTGTTCGGATGGTTATCGCCATGGCTACTGCTCGTGAATGGCCACTTCATCAATTAGATGTTAATAATGCATTCTTACATGGCCATCTCGAGGAAGAAATCTATATGACACCACCTGAGGGATATGACAAGGCTGGCCCTTTGCAAGTTTGTCGCCTTCGCCGGTCTCTCTATGGCTTGAAACAAGCCTCTCGGCAATGGAATTTGGAGCTTACTCAGTTCCTCAAAGCACAAGGTTATACTCAATCTTGGAATGATTACTCCTTATTTACCAAAGGCACAGATGCTTCTTTTGTTGTCTTACTGGTTTATGTGGACGATGTTCTTATCACTGGTCCTAACACTGTGGAGATTCAAGCCATTAAAGACGCTCTTCATCTCAAATTTACTATCAAGGATATTGGTTTGGCTCGATATTTCTTGGGTATGGAATTATACAGAGATTCCACAGGCACTCTCCTTAGTCAAAAGAAGTACATCTGTGACATTCTTAAGGATACTGGTTTTCTGAATGCTCGTCCTACTCCATTTCCTTTGCCGACTGGTCTCAAGTTGGACAACAAAAATGGCACTTTGCTATATGATTCTGAGCGTTACCGGCGGCTGGTTGGTAGACTTCTCTACTTGAGTTTGACACGCCCAGATTTGTCTTACGCCGTGCAACATCTTAGTCAGTTTGTGTCTAAACCTCGCTTGCCACATATGTTGGCTGCTCATCATGTTCTGCGTTACTTAGCAGGTACTACTTCAGCAGGGATCTTTTATCCTGTTCAAAGCTCCCTCAAGGTCACTGGATTCACTGATGCAGATTGGGGATCTTGTCTTACTACTAGACGGTCTCTTACTGGTTATTGTGTTTATTTGGGACATTCTCTTGTTTCTTGGAAAACCAAGAAGCAAGTCACTGTGTCCAGGTCATCTGCTGAAGCAGAGTATAGAAGTATGGCAGCCACTACTGCTGAACTGTTGTGGGTTAGCTATGTTCTCAAGGATTTGCAGATCAATTTAAGCTTACCTATTACACTGTTTTGTGATAACAGGGCTGCTCAACAAATGGCGGCTAATCCTTGCTTTCATGAACGAACCAAGCATTTGGAAATTGACTGTCATTTCACTAGACATCACATTCAGTCTGGCTTTCTTCGCACAGCTTACATTCCTATACAGCTACAAATAGCTGACATTATGACCAAGGCTTTGGGAGAGGCTCAACATGGATTTCTTTGTTCTAAATTGGGTTTGCAAGAGCTTTCCTCTTGAGGGGGGAATATTGGTGTACCCAATTCAGTACAGAGAAGGTTTGCTCATACAAATAAGTGAGTCAGCATTTAGTTTGTTACAGGCAACAAGGCCGGAGCCTAACAGAAAGGGCGTGGGGCGTTGGTGCCAGTTGTGACAGCTAATGGATGGCTTACAGTATAAATAAGCTCTTCATTCTGTTATCACTGTACTTCCTTTCTCTGTAATTTCATATCTCTTCTTTACAGAGAGGTTCTTCCACCTTATACCTATGGATTCATTGTTTGTATTGTGAACTCGATTCCTTTTATGCATTCTGACTTGATCGATTGATCAAGTGTTTTACTACTTCTCTGAGATTCTATAGCCTTCCATAAAACTCTCATACTGCACGAAGTGATACATTCCTTAATCACTCGGACTCTGGTAGAAAGGAGTCGAGCCTCATGAAGCGTATCTCTGATAAAGTGCCAACGAACTCTATCATACGCTTTCTCCAAATCATTTTAATTGCCATGAATCTCTGCCCTGTCTTGGATCTCATTGAGTGCATAATCTCTTGGGTTATAACTATATTATACAAAATCTGTCTCCCAAGAACAAAACTGGATTGGGTGGGTGCCACGATGAACTTCATGATCGGTTTGAGCCTCAGAACAAGAGCCTTTGTAGCGATTTTGAAAGCAACGTTACAAACGCTTATCAGGCGAAGATGGTTTACTGTTTCAAGCTAAACCACCTTAGGAATTAAGACCAGCAAATTTCATTGAGGCCCTCCAGCACAGCTCCTCCAGTCAAGATCGTCTTCACCACAATTTCCACTTCTTCTCGTAGCATGAAAGCCATCCGGTCCGGGGGCCTTGAGCGCCCTCATACAATCTACAGCCTCCTTGATCTCAGTCGAGTTAAAATCATGCGATAGATTATCATACTATACCTCAGAGATCACCAGAAATTTTCCTCTAGGAAGATCAAAGGGGCCGTCGGTGTTATTCTCCTCAGTATACAAATTATCAAGGTGATTTGTCACCATAATTTCCATATTACGTTGATCCCAACACCAGTCACCATTGTTATCTTTGAGGCCTTCAAATCTGTTTTGCTGTCTCCTGATAACTGCACTGTTGTGAAAGAACCGGGTGTTCCTGTCACCGTCGACGAGTGCTTCAGTTCTTTCTTTTTGCAGCCAAAATAGGTGAATTTGCTCAAGCACAATATCTAACTGTCGTCGTAGCTTACTTTTCAGATGAAGCATCCCAGGGGAGGAGTGAACAACGAGTCTCTGTTGGATTCCGTTAATCCGTTTCCAGAGATTATCTCTTCTTCTAAAAAGATTTCCAAAGACATTCTTATTCCACGAGTCTAACTGTAGTGCCAAGCTTGAGAGTGTTTCCCTGAGAGGAAGATTCTTGTCCCAATGATTTGCTAAGAAATGCTGAAATTCATTGCGGAGCATCCAAGCAACTTGAATCGAAAAGGCCGAGAGTTATGTGATTGATCAAAACCTTGGATGCTGGGGAGTAAGGGGGTATGATCAGACTGATGCTTAGGAAGGTGTCGGATAGAGGCATCCTCGAACTGAGTACGCCAATTTGCGTTGCTCAATCCTCTATTAATATAGAGTTGATATTTAACTAAATAAACATGAACAAGTAGTCGTAAAAGATTGAATAGAGACACAAGCATATAAAAATGCGATTACTGCATATATAACCTAAATCTATATAAAGTTGAATATCAACCTTAACAAACCCGAATACCATTGAGGGTAAATACTCGTTACACCACAATACTCGTTACACCGGAACTCATCTCGTTACACCACTATTTTAAGACATTATTAGAATAAGATAATCAATTAATAAAACAAAAAGACATAAATTAATAAGATACCGAATAATTACTTAATAAGAATAAAAAGACTTAAATTAATTTAGAATTTAATAAATTTAAAAATAATTAGTTATCGAATATTCCCTTCATTCCCTTTTGATCTTCCCATTTCAAATGGGCACATTTGTCGATGCACGTTTTGTTTCGTGAATATCTCTCGTTACAAGTTAGCTAAAATTGTAAAATTTTGATATTGTTAAAGTACCCATTGATATGAATCAAACAAGATCACTCATGACTATATTTTACCTTATACACTAGTCAGAAATCGAAAGATTCTCTTCGATCGTGAATAGTGTTAAAAAAGCAAATGGACCTTATATTTAGGGACGAAGGGAGTATATTTATTTCGTTCAGCCTACAACTACCCTTCTAATTAATTAACTAGAATCGGGACCCCGCGCTTCGCACGGGACAATAACGAATTTTATATGCGGCTTGGTTAAATTAGAATAAGATATTAAGAGTTAGAATCAATATAGATTAGAATAAAATAATTAATAAAAAAAAAATACAATTCAACAATCGCGTAAGGGAGACGAAAGGATAAACGGATGAGGAAGATGATAATCAAAAATATCAACAAAAGAACTAAAACTTAAGAGGATATGTAAATATAGCCGAATAACCCATATAGGCTCGGTGAATTAATGACTGCGGCCCGGTACGAATTGCCATTATTTCATCAAACCCAACAACTTTTATATAGATATAGATTAAATACCAATATACCATGATTTCCGCGGATGCAAAAAAGTGAATATAATTGTTGTCACCAACCACATAATCATGTAAGAATATGAAAATGGGGGCATCATCATTCAAGTTATAAAGCGAGTGACTGAGTGTGGTCATATCTATTGTGAAATATGGGGTTATAGGCAGTGGATCATGATGATCCTGATGATGTTGATTCCCACACTTTAACTTGTGTAAAAAAAATACATGCATTTGCATATATACCCCATTAAGATAAATGATTTACATAAATACCCAAAAAAATTTAGAGTTGCAAAAATACACCAAATATAATATATTTGCAAATGAACAAGTATAGAAGAAAAATGTCGGGTTTATTAATACAAATGTCGGTCTTATTAAATAAAATGTGAGAGTATATTTGCAAAAACATAAGCACCGAAAAAAAATATCACCCTTACAAAATTTAATGTCACTAGGATGAATTTTCAAACATTAAAAAAATTAGGTATTTTTGCAAATGAGATATTGAAAAGGGGTATGGGGTGCAATTTCTCAAAAAAAAAATACTTGAGTACTTTTTTAGAAGAAACTACCCTTAAAAGGAATTTGCAATAATATTTTCATGTGTAATAAATTATAGAATTTTGTCATTTGTCATATCCAATGTGACCAGTTAAAATCAATGATTCTTTCCAGTTAAAATCAAGGCTCAAATACCGAAAAGCATCCCTTAAATGGGTCAATTTGCAAAAAACCACCTCTTAAACCATTTTTTAGCGGAAACCACCCCTTAGTTACCTCCGTTATCCAAGAACCACCTCTTTCCCATTTCCCGTTACTGGTCCGTTTAAATGATTATTTTAATATATTTTTTTCATTTTTTTTTTCTTTTTCAATTAATTCAAATGGAATAAGCCAAACCTGACCCGATTAACCCGACCCGAGTCCATTAATTCAGCCATTTTGGAATTGGGGATCTACCAAAATCTAGGGTTTCGAATTGGGGATTTGCGATCGAGGGAGCGATTTCTGGGTGCTCGAGCGATTGATTGGGGGAATAGGGCTCTTCAGAATGGAGATCAATATTAGGGTGTAATGAATATGGTTCGAGCTGCGTTTTAGGGTTTGAGCAATCGAAAGGGAGGCGATTTCTGGGGTCGCGAGCACTCGAAGAAGGTTTCTGGGTTCGAAGAGAAAGATTTCTGGGTTCGAAGAAGGTTTGAAGAAGAAGGATTCGACTGCGATTGAAGAAGGTGAAGAGGGCTATTGAAGAGGGCGATTCTGCGGGCGATTGAAGAGGACGATTTCGGAGGCGATTGAAGAGGGCGATTCTGAGGCGATTCCGAGCGAGACTAAGGTGAGTTCTTGCTTTTAATTTGAGTATTTTACACTGTTTTCTGGATTGTGGGTGTTGTGAGATTTCTGAGAGAAAGAAGCACGTGGTGACTGATACGCTGCACTTTGTATAGCGTAACTAGGGATTATTACATTAGTTTAGGAGTATTATTATATGTGTTTCGATTCATTGTTATGTTCTGAGATATTTATTAAGAAGTGAAGAAATGAAGATCAGAACCGAAGAAGATTGAAGACTTGAAGAATGAAGATGCTTCTGCGACGCCAACCGCGATCGCCACTACCATCCAGGCGATCGCCATCATTCAACAGAAGCCATTCGAGAAGAAATCAGCGACCGCGATCGCGGGTGATATGGTGGCGATCGCGGGTATTGCACTGATGCAACTGGTGGGCCGTACGTGGATCAAGAATCCAGTTGGGCCCAAGTTGAGAAGCTGCACAATTGGAAGCAAATATGTTATTTGGTTTCACCGAATTTGCTTCCTTTTATTACTTTTGTTTTATTTCTTTTCTTTTCCTTTTTCCTTAATTAGTTCTAGGATATTTATCTTTTACCATATATTTTTAGGGTTAGTCTCTATTTAAGAACCCTAGTTTGCATCATCTTTTAGGATCATCTTTTCCATCAGACAATTTAGTTCTGCAACCATGAGCAGGAACTAATCTCCATTGTTTTACTTAGCGGTTGAAACCTTCAGTTATTAAGTTATGAGATTTCTAAACTCTTGTTCTTTTCCTATGGGTTTGTATTAATTCTCTTGTTCTTCATCTATTGATTTCTATTAGTTTTGCTAGCTTGATCACCTAGTTTGATTGATAGTTTTCTATTGCTAGACTAGGAATATACGGTGGAATTCCTTGTCATTGTAGCATTCATATCTGCATGATCTGGTAGTTGATTGCTTTTATGAAAGAGAATTGATTGCATGTTAATACTTGACGGTTGTAAGTTATTGCATGCATCCTTATTATTCCTGTGCCCTTTGCTGCTATTTCATCTAATCTTGAGAGGTTTCCCTGATTGTTGAATAGTAAGTATTATCAGGACCGGTTGGCCTGCTGATATATTAAAGATTGGAATAGGAACATTCCCTAGGATTGAATAGAACTTGAGATAAATCTATGATAAACTTGATTGACTGTTGTGTGGATACTTGCTAGGTGAAACCCCTTCTCATCATATTCACAACCAAACCTTCTTTGCTTGATACTTGTTACTTTTGTGTTCCATGCAATAAAAACCCCCCTGGTTACTTGTTACTTGTTCACTAGTTGATATTTCATTTGACTGCATTGATTTGGTGTTTTGATTCCCTTGGGTTCGACCTCTACTTACTTGCTATACTCTAGTTAGTGTTTAGAGTTTATTTCTTTGATTTGGCACTAGGACTTTAGCCTCATCAAATTTGGCGCCGTTGCCGGGGAATTGAATTATTCCAATTCTGTGCTGATTGTGACTTATCAACTGTTTGGTGTGAACCTTTATGGTTCAGACCCGTGCTACTAACTCATCTCTTGTTGCTTTTGATTCAGAGATTGAGAGGACGTTCCACAGGAACCGAAGAGCAGCTTTGAACCAAAGTAGCGAAATGGGTGATCGAAATGGACCGCCACTGCCTACTATGAGGCAACTCACTGCCCCAGACTTAAACCAACAACCTTTGGCAGTGAGGTTTCCTGAGATTGAAGAAGGTGTGAATTTTGAATTAAAAGCTGGTTTAATTCATGAGCTTCCACACTTCCATGGCTTAGCGGGAGAAGATCCCAACAAACACTTGGCTCAATTCCATGCCATATGTTCTAGTATGAAGGCAAGAGGTGTTACTGAGGAGCAGGTCATGCTGAGAGCTTTTGGATTTACTCTGAAAGACGCTGCGAATGATTGAATCTATTATCAAGCTCCAGGGAGTATTGATACATGGGCTAAAATGAAAAAGGTCTTTTTAGAGAAATATTTTCCAGCTACAAAACTGAGCAGTTTAAAGAAGGAAATCACGAATCTTCAACAACACTCAACTGAGAGTCTCTATGAATATTATGAGAGATTCAAGAAGCTTTGCTCAAGCCGCCCATTCCATAGTTATACTGACCAAGATCTCCTTATGTACTTATTTAGTGGCCTGATTGATGAGGATCGTCGAATGGTGAATGCATCCCGTGGAGGCAACTTTTTAAGATTGACTATACCTCAGGCTACTGAAATGTTTGAGGAATTAGCTGAGAGCTCAAGGCAGTTTGGTAGCAGGCAAAGAACACAGTCAGTAAGTTCACTTGATCCCGCTAAAATTCAAAGTGATATGAATGAACTGAAAGATATGATGAAGGTTTTTATGCTGCAAAGTGGTGGTCAACAACTCCAAGAGCCGAATGCTGAGGTAAACGCTGTTGGTGGATGGCAACCAAGGCCAAGGTATGATTCTCATAATTTTAATTATCAGCAACCTAGACCTCAGAATTCCATGACTGTTGAAGATATGATCAAGTCCTTAGCTCAAACTGTGATGCAACAAAATGCTAAAACGGAATCGAGTATCCAAAATCTTGAAAATCAGTTAGGACAGATTGCTCAAGCTGTGAGTAAATTAGAGGCCAGGGAACCGGTAAGAAACCCGAGAGAAAACGTCAGTGCAGTGTTCCTGAGGAGCGGAAAAACTTTAAATGACTGTTCTGTGCCAAAACCGCGATCGCCTGATCTGAGTGGCGATCGCCATGAGATTACAGAGAGCAAAACAGGATCTGCATCGCGACCGCGATCGCCATATGGCAATGGCGATCGCCATTCCATTCCAGAAGCTGAGGTGCAAAATCATCCGCGACCGGGATCGCCAGTTGTTGATGGCGATCGCCGTGAGCCCCCAGAGTACATTGACGATTATGTTCGCCCGAATTTCCCCCCTCTGTTCTCTCAGAAGCCTGTAGCCCCCTTTCCTGAGGCATTGAAGGATACTCGAAGGCTGGAGAACGACAACGAAATCTTTGAAACCTTTAGTAGGTGTGAGGTAAACATTCCTTTGCTCAAACTTGTTAAGAGTATTCCTAGATTTGCTAAGTTTTTGAAAGAAGTTTGCACTATTAAAAGAAATCAAAAACTGAAAGGAAAGAAGAAAGTTGAAATAAGTGAACAAGTTTCTGCAGTGTTTCAAAAACGCATGCCTAAGAAATGTGGTGATCCAGGCATATTTAGCATTTCATGTGTGATTGGTGAAACTAAATTTGACAAAGCCATGCTAGATTTAGGTGCATCAATCAATGTTTTGCCTTACTCCTTGTATGAATCACTAGGCTTAGGACCGTTGCATAAAACAGGAACTGTTATTCAACTTGCTGATAGGTCTACTGTATACCCGAAAGGGGTTGTTGAGGATGTTCTTGTTATGGTTGGTGATCTGATTTTTCCTGCTGATTTCTTTGTGTTGGATATGGAGCATGCTAATAATGTCACACCTATACTGTTAGGTAGACCTTTTATGAAAACTGCACAAACGAAAATTGATGTTAATAGTGGGACTCTCTCTATGGAGTTTGATGGGGATAAGGTAGAATATAATATATATGATATGGATCCCATTGATAAGAATTCTCTATGTGCTATTGATGTGATTAATCCTACTTGTAAGGATGAATTGCAACCTGTCTTAGAGAATATCTTAGAGCCCCCAAAAGTAGATGCTGTTTTATCTACTAACACGCAGGAGTGTCAGGCTAAGCCAGAGCCTAAAGGTAAGCTCTCTTCACATCCTTTGGGCAATCGCCCTCCATTACTGACCTCGCCAGGCGAGATACCATTGATGTCTAGTGTGCAGGCACTTGACATTGAGCTTAAACAGCCGCCTGATACGGTCAAGGAGGAGAAAGTGAATGAAACCACCTTCATTGCTAGAGACAAGGTGGTTAAGGTAAGAGGGACGAGATTCAAGGCGTTCCATGAGTGGTTCAAGAGAGAATTCAGACAAGAGACTGTTTTTACAAAGCCAAATGGCGTTAGTTAAATCTCTTAAGTTTCATGTCGAGCCACGACATAAAATAAGGCGCTACTCGGGAGGCAACCCGAGGTTTGAATTTGTTTTTGTTCGGTTTAACTTTCTTTTTAGTTTTTCTATGGACAGGAGGAAATCACCGAAGCTTAGGGTCAGCTACAGTCAGTAGCCAATCTCGCTGTAAGTCTTCTCTCCCGTCCGTAAAAAAAAAAAAAAAAAATTGAAAAAAGGCATACAAAATCCTTGGATAGCAAGTTCTATGCAATAAGAAGGTGGCTTGACCGGCATTAGGCTGGGGCAAAAATAAGTCTTGAGTGATGTGAGTATTGTGAGACTGGAACAATTATTGAGTGGTTGGGATGAAAACCCGAAAGGCGCTCAAGCAAGATGAGTGTTATTAAAAAATTGAATGTTTTAGGATTTTTTATCATCTTGGCGTATGGAGACATAAGAAGGAGGCGTATAGGAGGATTCGGGTAGGCCACTTGGAGGAATAAGGTGTAGTTCTAGGTATGTGCTTATTGTATCACATTTGTTCTTGATTGTTGTTGTTATGTTTGGAGGAGCTTATTGGTTATGTAATCACTAAGAGATATTCTTGTACTTCCTGAGGCTTTGAGTATTTATTGTATGAGTAGCTTTTCTGTAAGTTACTCGAGACGAGTAAAAGTCTAAGTATGGGGGTATTTGATACGCTGCACTTTGTATAGCGTAACTAGGGATTATTACATTAGTTTAGGAGTATTATTATATGTGTTTCGATTCATTGTTATGTTCTGAGATATTTATTAAGAAGTGAAGAAATGAAGATCAGAACCGAAGAAGATTGAAGACTTGAAGAATGAAGATGCTTCTGCGACGCCAACCGCGATCGCCACTACCATCCAGGCGATCGCCATCATTCAACAGAAGCCATTCGAGAAGAAATCAGCGACCGTGATCGCGGGTGATATGGTGGCGATCGCGGGTATTGCACTGATGCAACTGGTGGGCCGTACGTGGATCAAGAATCCAGTTGGGCCCAAGTTGAGAAGCTGCACAATTGGAAGCAAATATGTTATTTGGTTTCACCGAATTTGCTTCCTTTTATTACTTTTGTTTTATTTCTTTTCTTTTCCTTTTTCCTTAATTAGTTCTAGGATATTTATCTTTTACCATATATTTTTAGGGTTAGTCTCTATTTAAGAACCCTAGTTCGCATCATCTTTTAGGATCATCTTTTCCATCAGACAATTTAGTTCTGCAACCATGAGCAGGAACTAATCTCCATTGTTTTACTTAGCGGTTGAAACCTTCAGTTATTAAGTTGTGAGATTTCTAAACTCTTGTTCTTTTCCTATGGGTTTGTATTAATTCTCTTGTTCTTCATCTATTGATTTCTATTAGTTTTGCTAGCTTGATCACCTAGTTTGATTGATAGTTTTCTATTGCTAGACTAGGAATATACGGTGAAATTCCTTGTCATTGTAGCATTCATATCTGCATGATCTGGTAGTTGATTGCTTTTATGAAAGAGAATTGATTGCATGTTAATACTTGACGGTTGTAAGTTATTGCATGCATCCTTATGATTCCTGTGCCCTTTGCTGCTATTTCATCTAATCTTGAGAGGTTTCCCTGATTGTTGAATAGTAAGTATTATCAGGACCGGTTGGCCTGCTGATATATTAAAGATTGGAATAGGAACATTCCTTAGGATTGAATAGAACTTGAGATTAATCTATGATCAACTTGATTGACTGTTGTGTGGATACTTGCTAGGTGAAACCCCTTCTCATCATATTCACAACCAAACCTTCTTTGCTTGATACTTGTTACTTTTGTGTTCCATGCAATCAAAACCCCCCCTGGTTACTTGTTACTTGTTCACTAGTTGATATTTCACTTGACTGCATTGATTTGGTGTTTTGATTCCCTTGGGTTCGACCTCTACTTACTTGCTATACTCTAGTTAGTGTTTAGAGTTTATTTCTTTGATTTGGCACTACGACTTTAGCCTCATCAGTGACACTATTGAAATTGTGTTGTTTGGTTGAATAGCATTGCCAACTTGCCATATTAGTGCATAGAATAATGGGTTTGGCCTTTAGCGTAGTTGAAAGTTGCTAGCTTTTTCTACTTTATGCAAAGTATAGTAATCAATGTCTTGCTTTCACAGATGAATATTTCATTTAGATTTCAATATGGGGGTGAATTTTACTTGACAAATCAAGAGGAACTTTGCTATAGAAAAGGTCAAGTCAACTTATACAAAGATGTGGATCCAGATTATGTATCAATAGGTGACATGGAAGATAATGTGAAAAGGGAAATTGGGTTTGATGTAGTTGAAATGTGGTATTTAGAACCAGGGAGAAGCATACATAATGGTTTAAAGCTGCTAAGTGTGGACAAAGATGTGTTAGACATGCTTGGAATGTGTGGCAGATCTAGAATGGCCCATGTGTATCTTCTACAATCAAATGAGCCTAGTCCAAAGCAATTAATGTTAGGAGGCCCATCTTTCTCTACACAAGCCATGTCTGGATGTACTAACATCAACAATCAAGGCCCATCTTCATCATTTGACCCTCAGCCTTGTAGCGATTCAATACCTAGGGCTTCTTCAACTTTTGATCCTAACCGAGCCTCTACATCCACAAACATAGAAGAGGAAGAAGCTATTTGTGAAGATGGGGATGATTCTGATGGTTCTGTAGAAGTTCTTGGATCTGAAAGCTCTGAAGGTGGGAGTGAGAAGGATCTTGCAGAAACTGATAATGAAGATGATGAAGACTTGTTTGGGGAACAAGTCGAGCCAGGTGTAGGTGCTATAATTACAACAGATTTTGGGGTAAGAGATTTTGAGGGAAGAGATTATGTATTTGATGCACCTGATACAGAGGCATTTGTAGATGATGAGAAGTCTGAGGAGTCTGAAGTGTTTCTTAGTGGAAGTGAATCTGATGGTAAGACTCATGTCAGGTATCCTGAGTTTAACCCTACTGTTGACTTTAAGAAAAAAATCAATCTTAAAGTTGAAATGTTATTTGGTAGTAATGACATTTTTAGGAGAGCATTGAGGCAGTTTTCAATAGAGAATGGAGGGGACTATTATTACTTGCACAATGATAAGAAAAGGATTTCTGCCTACTGTAAGAAGAAGTGCAATTGTGATATGAGACATGCTAGGAAGAAATGTATATGTAAGAAGGTAGATTGTAAGTTTAAGGCTATTGCTAGAATTATGGGAAAAGATGGACCATTTCAGTTGAAGTCATTTGTTCCTAACCATGACTGTGGGTGGCAACATGAGAATTCAAAGCTCACATCAGTGTGGCTTGCAGATAGATATTTAGAGTATTACAGAGATGACCCCAGCTGGAAATTGGTTGGGTTTATTAATGTTGTGAGAAGGGAGTGCCATATTAACATCTCATACAATCAGGCTTGGAAGGCTAGGTACAGAGCATGCTTGAAGAGTCAAGGAGATGCTAATGCTCAGTATAAAAAGGTATGGGACTATGCTGCTACCCTTATAAGATGGAATCCAGGAACAAGCTCTTATGTGGTGGTTGGTCCAGAGAACCCAGAGAAACCCTTATTTCTGAGATTGTATGTCTGTTTTGAAGCTTGTAAGAGGGGATTTTTGCAAGGTTGTAGGCCAGTAGTTGGGCTGGATGGCTGTCATTTGAAAGGTGCTTTCAGTGGTCAAGTTTTGGTGGCAGTTGGAAAAGATGGGAATGAGAATATCTTTCCAATTGCAATTGCTGTGGTTGAAGCAGAAAGAAAAGAAACTTGGGGTTGGTTCATAGAGATACTGATGAGAGACATAGGAGAATGCAAGCCAACTTTTATGTCAGATAGGCAAAAGGTATAAGATTAACTTGATTGCTTTATAGAATATTGTTCATTATGTCATTACTTCTGCTCTTGTGATATTTTGTTGTAGGGTTTGATTGAGTCACTGCATGATATATGTCCACAAAATGATACTAGGGTGTGTGTCAGGCATCTCATCAATAATGTCAAAGCTTTGTGGCCTGGACAAGCTTACAAGAATCTGATTTGGGCAGCAGCTAGGGCTTGTACTCGTGTGGATTTTGAGCCTCCAATGGAGGAGATCAGAAACTTGAAACAAGAAGTGTATGATTATTTGATGAGAGTCAACCCTGCATCTTGGTCCAAACATGCATTTAGGTATGATTGCAAGTCTGACATGCTTCTCAATAGCATTTGTGAGTCTTTCAATTCAATGATCTTGCCTGCTAAAGAGTTGCCCATTCTATCAATGTTTGAGTGGATTAGAAGGCATTTAATGAAGAGATTTATAGCCAAGAGAGAAGGAATGAGTAGGTATGATGCACCATATACACCAAAGACAATCAAGAAGATAGAGGCTGCCAAACATGAAGCTTTGAGTGCATGTACTGCTCACTGGGGTGGTGAAAATACTTATGAGGTGGACCACATGGGAAATACTTATGTTGTGGACATTGTGCACAATAGTTGTGGATGCAATAGGTGGGATTTGACTGGCATCCCATGTTGTCATGCAATGGCTTGCATTTTGAAGGATAGAAAGCAGTTGGATTCCTATGTGCATCCAAATTACACTAAGGATGCTTACCTTAGGGCTTACAATATCTGCATCAACCCTATGCCTGGAGAAAATCAATGGGAGCATACTGATCAACCACAACCTGAGCCTCCAAAACATGTTGTACAACCAGGCAGACCAAGAAAGGCCAGAAGGAGAGAACAAGGAGAGGATAAAGCACCCAAGCAAAAAAGATACAGAGTTGCAGGAACAAGCAAATGCTCTAGATGTGGTCAAGTTGGACACTATAAGAACAGGTGTTCAAATCCACGTAAAGGCCCTCAACAACCAAACCAACCTCGCAATCTTGGAGGAAGACCAAGAAGTGATAACACTGTTCCTGTAGGATCTCAGAAAAGGAAGTACACCAAAAAGGTACCACCTGTTCTTCTTAACTTCATATTCTGTCCAAATATTTAACTTCAATTTTTTATGACAGACCAAGGTTGGTGGATCTTCAACACAACCAGCTAGCCAGCCTTCACATCAAATGAGCAATGCCTCCTACACTCAACCCTCTGCAGCACCACCAGTGGTTAGTCTCACAACATCTCTTCATCATTTTGGCTTGTTTTTTTGGCTTAATTTTTGGCTTATTTTGCCCTTTAATTTTGTAGCAGAACATGAATTCTGGAAATACTCCATACACTGGAACACAAGGTTCAGTGAACCAAACTCAATCTTCTCAGGTGTCACAAGGTTCAAAGAGATTTTTCCCAGAACAACTTCATAGAAAGAAGATGATATCAAGCAAGAGTACTCTACAAGCTTCTATTAGGAGATCACCTAGGAAGCATGGTAAAGACAAAGGACCTTCACACGTTGATCATTAGGAGATCACATGTATTTTGTCACAAAACAATGATGTTGCATACTCTTTTATTTTGTAGCAGTGACTATGTTGAACATGTTGATCGTGTAGCAGTGAACCATTTCAGTTGTATTTTGTGCAACTTCTTAATGTGATGTATTGACTATAATTTGTTGTTATGTGATGAGATTGAAACAAGTTGTGTAATTGTTGTTATGTAATCTTGCAGCATTCACCTTCCTAACATTAAATAAGTTATGTACAACCTTATTCAAAACTATCTGCAACATTCACCTTTCTCTACCAAACCCATTCAAACACCCATTAAATCACTCATTCAAACACCCATTAAATCACCCCATTAAACTACCCTTTTTTCTGCAGCATTCTTCACCAATAAATATTGGTCAAACATCACCCAATTCGGCCATCATATCACCCATTCAATTGCAATTCTCTCAACAATAAAATGCCTCACCTATTCAACTCTCCATACACTTTCCTCCTCTGAATTTTCCTCCTCCATACAATACACTCGGCCATCTCATAACTCCTCCATACAACACCATCACCATGGCTAACCAAGTGATCGACATAACCTCAGACTCAAACTCAGAGGCAAAATCAAAGGCAATCATATCACCCATTCAGAGGCAATCCCTGAGGCAAAATCAAAGGCAAAATCAAAGGCAATCTCAGACTCAAACTCAGAGGGCAACCACTGTCAACTTTTTTCCATTTATCACTTCCATTTTCCAGCTTGTTTTTTTCGCCCAAAACCCATGTCAATTCATGTCGACTAAGCCTAATCAAAACCCTAAAATGGTCAATTGTAACTTCTCCTCTGAAATTCACATTTTCCAGTCACGATTTTCAATCTTCATAAACCCTAGAATTTTCGAATCTTCAATTGAAGTCTAATTCCATCTAAATCTCTTCCCTATATGCAACAATTAAGCATACGACCCATTTAATATAAGATTCGAAGAGAAACCAGTTCGAATTGACTTCGAATTCATCTTCAAAATCACAAACCCTAACTTTTGCCCTCTTTCAGATCCCCAATTCCAAAATGGGTGAATTAATGGACTCGGGTCAGGTTAATCGGGTCGGGTTTGGCTTATTCCATTTGAATTAATTGAAAAAGAAAAAAAAATGAAAAAAATATATTAAAATAATCATTTAAACGGACCAGTAACGGGAAATGGGAAAGAGGTGGTTCTTGGATAACGGAGGTAACTAAGGGGTGGTTTCCGCTAAAAAATGGTTTAAAAGGTGGTTTTTTGCAAATTGACCCATTTAAAGGGTGGTTTTCGATATTTGAGCCTTTTTATGATTCTTTCAGTTAAAATCAAGCATTTTAAAAACTAAACTATTGTATTGGAATTACAAACTTTTTAACAAAATTTATGCACGATAATAAAAGTAAAAATAAAACTAAAACCTTAGTTTAAATATATAAATCCATCTTAAAAAGACACCAAGCGATTTAGGGGCTGTTCGATATAGTTGAATTTGTAGGTTGAAGTTAATGGATATGGGTTAAAGTTGAATTAGTTAAAGTGAATTTGCTTAATATGGGAGGTAGTTGGAAGAAACAAAATAAAAATTCCACAAATCTTGACCATCAAGGCCTTAGTCCCAAAATAAACTTAGTCAGCAAAGTTATTAAAATCGAGATTCTAGGATCGAATCGCAGGGGCCTTTTTTAATCGGATCGTAGATTTAAATTGTAGAAGCGTAAGATTCTACTAAAACAAATAAATAAAATAAGAATAAATAAAAATCTATTTTTCTAAAATTATATGTAATAACAAATTCTAAAAATTCTAAAAAAATGTCAAATCTGAAAAATATGTTAATCTAATGTTGTAAATTAGCTATTTGTTTCATTGAGTTTTGACAATCAGCCCATTAATCTCTTTTTTATTAAACAAAATGCAAAGATTGTGAAATTCAGTAGAATCTTACGATTTCAATTGAATCTTACGATTTTACGATTTTGATACGATTCTACCCGATTTTATCACGGTTCTGATTGATTCTGATTCTATACCCCGATTCGGATCGCCACCCCTAGCTTGAATCGTAGAATCATACGATTTTAAGACAAATCTAGATTTTGATAACCATGCTACTGAGTATTGAGCGTTGACTAGATTTGAAAAGGCTTTTTGAAAAGAAAGAAAGAAAGATAAGAACAAAAACTCGGAGATTCATTCTCTAAAAATAAATCATGACTAAATGGCATGCATTACATACAAAAAGGTAATGATTCTGCACATATATATGCTTTCATGTAAACTCAATGCCTTTACAGATGCTTGAATAATAGTACTGTTCAATATTTTAAATGTATTATTATAAGTCGCTATTTGAATCTGCATGCACTAATACTATACGGTTTATACTATACAGTTTATACACACATGTTACCTATCAAAGTATCAACATCATCATTTACAGATGCAACATTTTTGTCCCCCATAACCAACACGCCATATGCTGATATGCCACAGATCTTGAGTTTAATCTACGTTAAAGTTAATTGTACGTATTTGCATTTTATTAATTAGTGCAATTAATTTCAAACCTATTTAACGTAACGTTACCATGTATAAATGCACAAAGTTTCATTAATATCTGATGGATCCAAAGACAGCACATGTTATTCTATATCCTAATCTTTTTAGTTGATTTACGAGTAATTATTGTATTTTATGTAAATGTTAGATCTAAGTATAGTTTTTATGCGCTCAAAAAACTAATATATTTTATGAAGCATTACAAGATCTAAAATTCCATATTGTATTGGTCATTTAATTAGTGATTAAACAAATATTGAGTACCTTCTCTTGCTTCTTCTCTCTGAATAGTCAAACTAGTGTTAGTCCCGTGAAATTCACGGACATTATGTAAATGTATTTTTTTATGTATACTTTATATGTTTATTGAATTATATTATAAATTATTCTATTAATAATAATTAAGAATAGAATTAAAATATATCAACATATTTTTAAAGCCATTATTCTAAACTCAATAAATAAATAAATATATTGAAAATCATTTTCGAAAAAAAGGTTCTTTTATGTTTTGGGCTCGAGTACGTCCTTTTATATATATCTGAAATCTCACAAAACTGGAGTGAGTAAATTATTGCATGTTGAATTCTAGTGCACTTAGAAAACTACACCTTCCTAGATCAATATTCATTTAGCAATTAGGGTGCGAAATAGATATGTACAATCATCAAGTTTATTTAACATATTCTAAAAGACATAAATTATATAAAACATCGAACATCAAAGAAAAAGAGACGGCGACTTGTTGAACACATGAGGATATCAAATGTTGTCACAATCACAATCACCGTGGAAAATTTGGAAAGAATCATGGAAAATGAAAAGTATGGAGGAGTGGGTATTTAGTTTTCATTAGTTTTTTTTTCAAAATGAGATAATTGTGGAGAAGGTGAGCATAGTTTAAGTTTTTTTTTTTTAAAAAATTGTTTAAAATATTAATATATGACCAATAAATGAGCAATAAATAGTGTTAGAAAATGAAATGAGGCTTATATAATGGGACGGAGGGAGTAGTTAGGTAGATAAGAGTAACAAATATCAGAATTTCCCGCGAGTTGCGCGCGCTCTGTTCTGCGTCAAGATTTTAATTTATTTTCCTCTTACTACTTCAGTTTTACGAGCCTCGCTCCAGATTCAAAAAATGCAAAATTAAAATAACTTTTTACTCAACCGTATTACGGGGTAGTTTTTTAGTTAAAAACTAGATTAATTCCTGTATCGTGAGATTTGTATAATTTCTTAAAATTTTAAGATATTATATAATAAGTTTTATCATAATAATTGATATAATTAGTATTTAGTAGACCTGTCAAAAGCTTAACCAATCCGTTGGGTCAACCCGACCCGAAAAAAACTCGACCAGTTTGACCCAAACCCGACCCGTTCGACCCGTTTCCAGGTCTAGTATTTAGGCAAAATTGGATTAAATCACCGGTTATATAGACGATATAACCCTAAACCACTAACTTTATTGAAAATTAATTTTAACCACTCATAAAAACAAGGCCAATTTGCATGGGTACTCCACTTTGTTAAAAAAGTTGTACAAATACTCCATTAGTTACCAAATTGCAAGGGATGCCTTTTAGGGTATTTTTACCATTAATAAGTTATTATTTTTTTTTTCTTTAAATATAAAATAATATTATTTTAATAAAACGAAAATATAAAATATTAATTTATTTGATTTATAAAAAAGATTTTGTGAAATGGTTGAAAAAATTAATTAAAAGATAAAAAAAATTACACAATTTTTTTTATAAGTAACTAAAAGATAGAAAGTAACATTTTTTGATGATATGTATATAAATATCTTTTACCGTTCTTATTAAATTTATTGCTACTCTCATTTAACTTAAAACTCATTTATGATTCCGACTTAACATATTATTTCCCGTCAAGCCACATATTTTGTCCTGTCAAAGCCAAATGATCAGTGACACCAACCCATAAACTTGGTCAAGAATCAAGATCAAGAATTACATGCGAGACAAATTGAAAATCTAGCACAAGCCAAATTGACTAGGAGGAAGCACAACTTCTTTCCCTATGAAATTCATTGATGATCCGCTCTTAAGGAAATAATTAGTTGTTCTTCCAATCATCCTTGTATTGTTTACCTATCACCACAATATTGTTTTAGTGATGAGTTAATCTTCTTCACACTTCCATCTTTTATCTCTAAGATAAGATAAGATTATAAAAAGATAATATGAACTGAATAAAAAAAATAATTTTTTACATAAAGATAATTAAAAAATAGAAAGTAAATATCTTGTGCAGATATGTATATAATTTTTTTTTATCATTCTTTGTTAATTTCATTATTACTCTCGTTTAATCTAATTTAAAAATCGTTCATAATTTATATTGTGTTCTCGTCTGACCTCCATTAAAGGATACATGAATGACAATTTGGGTTCGTTTCACTACTCATGTTGTGTCGTGTCACAATTTTTTTTAGTTTTCGTGTAATCAGACAGTTTACTGCACACTCCGTCAATTACTTGGCTTTGTCTTCTCCAGTCTCCAAATCGCTGCCTTGTCCAATTCGAGCCGTCCGGAGGAGAATGAAAGTAGAAGCTCTTTGCTCAACACTATCGGGCCAGAGAAGGAAGAACGATTTGGGAAGAGTGAGAAATTTTAGAGTTCATGAGAGGAAGAGCAAAAACGAGATCCAGAGGACTGAGAATCTGAGATGAAGTCCTTTTGTTTTGTTTTCAGGTTTTAATTATATTAGTTTTTAGTTTTTAATTTTATTATTATCTGTTCTTTTTTAAATGAATAAAAAATTATTTTTGGAAAAAGGGTAATTTTTGAAATTGGGGCATAGTTTGCAATTATTGTAGGCATTTTTCAAATATTTTTAGGCATATGTGCAACATTAAAAAGTTGGAGGTATTTTTGCAAAGTATATTGTAAAATGGGGTATTTACTACTATTTTCTCTAAAAACAATCCAATAAACAACTAACCATCCATCTTCGCCATTAACATTTTTCGTAAACCCCCCCCCCCCGTTATATGTGGGAAAATAACTTTCAATAGAGCAGGTGGTTTGAGGTAATAGCGCCTATATGCCCCGATGGTTTAATCTAATTACATTTATATGACAATCAATTATTTAGTGTATTTAAGAGTATAGAAAAGATATATGACAATCAATTATTTAATAATTTGTGATATTTATATTTATTTTTGCCTTATATTTATTATATTAATGGATTATAACTCAAATTTGGCACATAATAATATCTTAAAATATGGCATGTAATATCATTGTGATATTTGTTTTCCCTTATTTTTCTAAGTCTCCATATCTGAGAGATTTTATTGTGATATTTTTTTTTCTTCTAATTTTATATATGCTTTAGTAGTTATATAGAGATTAATTATTTAAATTAATAAAAATTGGGGGATTTTGTTCATTTCATTCTTATATATATGAAAAATTGTATTATCCTTAAAGAAGAAAGTGAACTAGATTTGCAATGGATGTAATACCATCTTAGTTTTTATATCAGAAATTTTCTTTTGATAAACATAATTTGTATTTATAGTTTATTTTAAAAAAAAGATTCAAGTATGTTTTATTTTCGCAAGTCTTGAAATCTTATCGTTAGATGACGCGTACTCGGTTTATGTACAACGTCGGAGTTATTGTCGAGCTGGATCAGATTTTTTTTAAACAATGTTACATACATAGTTAGATATATTCCCTATAATATATTTAGGCAATGTCTATATGCACGCGAATCGAGGCGTATATGCACGCGATTCTGTGTGCGCAACTTATGCGCACGCATCTGTGCGCAGTTCTTATGCGCATACGTGTTTTAAGGGGTATTACGGGTACTTTTCGTAAATTTTCAGAGTCTGTAAAACTTGTGCGCCTAACTACTGCGCACAGGTTGAGAATCTGTGCGCCCTGTTTCTGCGCACTACTCTAACATAGTAGCCGTTGAAATCTTTGAAAAAAGTAGCCGTTAAATGTAAAAGGGTGCGCTTAGGTTCTGCGCACAGGTGCTTAAGGGTTTGGGTTTGTGCGCGAATGGTTAGCGCACGGGTCTTTACAGTTTAGGATCCATCCATTTGGACCACAACGGTCATAAATGTGCCTATATAAAGCCACAATCTCTTCGTTTCCAACAAATTCATTCAAAACCTCTTCGTTTTCCAACAAATTCATTCAAAATGTCTCGTCGTAATCAAAACTCTCGTATGTTAGAGTTGATTAATCAAAGTTGTGAAGATAGTGATGAAGAACACGATTGGGATAGCGGATCACAAGAAGAGGAAGACGACCCGAACGACGACGAATGGTTGGATGGTTTCTTAGAAGACGAAGAGTTCGGCGACTGGGATCCGAGTGGTGAATTTGTGGTTAGTATAATATGTTATAATTTGAAAGATATGGTAGCGTAATTAGTTTCATATGCTAGCATAATTAGTTTCATATGCTAGCCTAATTAGTTTCATATGATAGCCTAATTAGTTTCATATGATATCCTAATTAGTTTAAAGTAATGATTCGTATTTTGCCTTGTTATTTTGGTAGTAGTGTAATTGTCGCTCTACAATTACGCATAGGGGAAAGATTATTCGGATTATTTTAGAACCGCACAATATTGGGATACTCCGCAAGAATTGTATGAGTGGGCGAGAGATAGAGGAAAGGAGTTAGTGATAGCTTTGGTAACGCGTAATTCAAGTCCGTACCAAATAAGTATTGTGTGCGATAGATTTGGAAAACCAAGATCTGGGAGGCCAAAGGTGAACAAAGAGAATCCAGAGTTGGCTGTTCCTAGGCTTAGAAAGTCGAAGTCGAAGAAGTGTGAGTGTAGATTTCAGCTACTGGCAGTGCGAAAGAAAAACATTCCCGGGGTCGCAGGAGAAAAATGGATTTTAGGTGTGATAGAAGGTCGGCATAACCATGTGCTACTTGCTAGTTTTCATGGGAATGCATTCATGGGTCGAATGACGGAGGAGCAAGAGCTTTGTGCTAGGCGGTGGGGAGATGGAACTGGACGCAAGACGCCAAAAGAAATTATCTCTAAATTGAGGGAGAAGTACCCTGGTAATGTTACTTCAAGGAGACAAGTTGCAAACTTTTTGCAGAAGGTGAATTACGAAGATCGCGGAGAGCTAAACGTGACACAGTGGTCGCTTAAGTTTTTGCGAGACCACGACTACGTAGTTCACCCACATAGAGACACGACAAATAGAGAGGTTGCAATATTATTCTTTGCTAACCAAGAGTCGTTGCGTTTGTTGAAGAAGTACCCGTACGTGGTAATTATCGATGCGACGTACAAGACAAACAAGTAAGTCTCTACAATACCTTGGTCGATATTTAGTTCGGATAATGATATATGTTCTGTAGTGATATATGTTAATGTTTCAATAGATATGAAATGCCGCTCGTAGAGATCGTTGGATTCACCAGTACACACAAGACGTTCAACATCGCGTATGCATTCACTAAAGCGGAAAGGATTTATCATTACACATGGATAATGATTCAATTGAAGTCATTATTCATATATTTGGGAGTGATGCCAACGGCTATAATGACAGATTGCGAAGACGCGCTGATAAAAGGGATAAAGACTGTTTTCGGGAGCGAAGTTCAACATCTGTTGTGTTGGGTGCATATCAAACACAACATTGAGGCATATGCTTCGACCATCCTAAAGAGACAAATTAAAGTGGAAGCCTTTTCAGGACAATGTTGGGGACTATTTTGCTCAGCTACTGAAGAGACCTATGAACTGCGGCTCGAACAGTTGAAGAGATCTTGGAAGAGCGGCCTTGTGGGATACGTCGAGAGAACATGGCTTAATCCTCACAAGACAAGTATAGTGAGGGCTTGGACAGATCATAAGCTTCATTTCCTTACGAGGACTTCAAACAGGTAAATATTGATATTTTTTAGTTAAAGACGATTATATCATAACGGCGTACTTTCTGAACTTACCAACTTAACTGTTTTTTAGAGTTGAAGGGATGCACAAGGTTTTGAAAGATATTATTGGTTCCAGCAGAGGGGGCTTTAACAAAGTGATCGTACGGATCCATCATTCAGTACTCCTTCAGATTGATTCAATTAGGGCGAGCATGAACATGTCTCTCTCCAAACGACCAATTGATTTTGATGATCCAAACATGCATCCGCTTGGAAGGGCTATTTTTTCCCGACTATTCTACAAAGTGTCATACAGGTGTTTTGATCATTTGTTGGCTACTTATGAGATCATGTTGACGGGGAAATTTCCTGAATAATGCACCGACCATTGGGTGAGGAATTGTCTTGGGTTGCCGTGCGTCCATCAAATTGCACACGCTATCATTTCAAACACACCCCTGATTGAGGTGACATTCACCCATTCTGGAGGGATTTGCATTGCGATGACACTCCTGAAATAGAAGACGACCCAAATTTGAAGGTTCGAATGAACATTATAGAGTTGCGACTCCATGAAATGTTCACCAAGTTGGAACTTGGAACCTTGAAGAAAAGCACGGCATACCAGCTAGGTGAGTTGTATCAGGACTTGGAGCATCCTGAACTAACTACCTTGAAAGAACCGACAAATGTGAGAAGAAAAGGCATGCCAAAGGGTGCAAAGAACAAGGATAAGGAGGAGGTTGACAGTGAAAATGACAAGGAGGATGACATAAAACAAGAAGATATGGAGCAGTATGAGATG
Organism: Oxyria digyna; assembly: GCA_029168935.1. Lineage (NCBI taxonomy): Eukaryota > Viridiplantae > Streptophyta > Magnoliopsida > Caryophyllales > Polygonaceae > Oxyria > Oxyria digyna. The sequence goes on along the minus strand of JAPVLV010000001.1, from coordinate 56,257,091 downwards.
GAGGAGGCAAAGCAGAAATCAAAAGGAAAGAAGAGTACAGGAGCAAGACGGCCAGGTCGTCCTAAAAAGGAGGAGGATGACAGTGAAAATGACAAGGAGGAATCGAGAGAGAAGAGTTATTTTGAGCACAAACAAGAAGAGCTGGAGAAGTATGAGAAGGAGGAGGCAACACAGAAATCAAAAGGAAAGAAGAAGGCAAACAATACAGGAGCAAAACGACCAGGTCGTCCTAGAGAGCAAACAACGACATCACTTCCCGTGGTCATTGAGGCCGAGGAGTTTCATTCTCAACCCATGCCCGACCTATCACAGCCTAAAGGATCAAACTACAATGACTTCGATCAGTGCCCTGAAGAACTTGGTGTTCCTCTCATTCATAGGGGGGTTGACTTCGGCATTGACAATTTGGATGATTTTTGGCTTCCATACATCACAGATGTTAGACAGGTACGTTCTGACGGACATTGTGGTTATAGGTCGATGGCCTTATGATAAGCGGTGTTTTACATACCACAACTATGGATTATTAGCTAGTTTTGTATAGGATTATGTTATTTGTTTCTATGTAATCTGTATCATGGAGCTGTTCGAGAGAAGATTTGCATACGAGATTCCAAGAGATGATACAAGCATTGGAAGCATTGAAGCATAAGGAAGAAGCTGCTGAAGACGAAGACGAAGACTTGAAGAAATCAGCAGGTTCTGCCTCAGACAACATAGCCGCAACCGCGGGTCTCAAGCCGCACCCGCGGGTTTCATCCTCAGACAAGGATTCGAGAAAGCTCAATCCGCACCCGCGGGTCTCAAGCCGCACCCGCGGGTTTCACCTTCATCCAAGGTTTTCGAGAAAGCTCAAGCCGCGCCCGCGGGTCCCAAACCGCGCCCGCGACCCTCTGCCATCCTGAGAATCTGAAGAATCCCAAACCGCGCCCGCGACTCTCAACCCGCGGGTGCGGTTCCTCGACAGAAGAATCAAATTGATGTCTTTGCCATTTGAAGTAATTTGTGTTTAATTCTGTAACTTTCTATACGTTTTTAGTACCTTAATTCGGCTGTTACATTAGTTGATACTATATAGGTAGTGGATGATCATCTTTGATCATCTAACCTTTGTTTTGCATAAGTTTTTGGAGAGTTTTTCACATACTTATGAGTTGCTAAAGTTCCTTTGTTTCACTTGGCGTTTGAAGCTTTTGGATTCAACAAGTTGATCTTAGAATCCTTTTTATCCCTATGTCAAGTTCTCAAGTGATCGTTCTAATTCCTGTTCTTGAATAGTTATTAGTCCAACTAGTCCTAATAACCCTTACTCGATTATAACCTTGAAACTATCAAAGTTCAATAACAAAGTAGCAATGCATTCAGGAATAGATAGATACATGCAATATCATGGACAACTAGTCGGATACTCGACATGTACTCAACTCTCTTCTCTAATAACAATCACAACTAGTTCATGCAAATAGATTGTGCTACACAACAAGTATGATAATTCAACTAGAAGTATCAAACTCTAGCAATATGAACAAGACACAACTAACTTAGGTGATCAATCTAAAGTAGTAAATCTAGTTCATCGACAATACAAACAAGAGAGTTGAGACAATCAAAGAGTTAGACAAAGGGAAGAAAAGAACAAGAGTACGGAAACATTCGGCGTGAGCTGGTAACGGAGCTGCTTCAGAACCGAGAATTGTACGAGCCTATTCGTCGTCGTCTTCGTCCGGGTACTTGGGAGGATCTTATTCTCCAAGTTAACCATTGCAGAAGCCCTTGTTCAGAACTGTACTGGTTGCACTTTCCACTGATGGGCTTAGTGTTTGCCACCCTATACCAAGTTGGCCTCGTGTTATTGTGTTGGGATGCTCCGACCTTTTGCTTACCACTAAGGTGTAGAACAGAAAACGCTGATCCTCCACGACAGATTTTCGGCATGGCACACGTAGGCAACCGTGACCACTTCATACCGGTAAAGTAGACAATTGTACTTGATACTTGTGTAATCATAGTTTTTTGTTTAATATCTTAAGTCGATTGTGTTTATATAGGTGGCGTTGATGGTTGGTTCGCCACTACCGCATACTCCCGGTTCGTGGAAGAAACACGTAGATCCAAACATTCAATGGTGGGAAGAAACATTTGGGGACAATTTGAGGATGTATCGAGAGTACCGCATTTCAAATGGTCGGGCACCAGATCCATTCATGTATAAAGGAGGGACCGAACCCGTTCACATATCTGACTGAGTGAGATTGTCATGTAATAATTAGAAGACGCATTGGAATTTCTTAGTTTGTAATGCCTTGGTTTTTAATGTTTCGTATTTGTTATTTTGGTAGTAGTGTAATTGTGCTTTATATAACAATGAATGGATCAGATTGCATTGGAATTTCTTAACACGTTCGAGAGACAAAGAAGCGACAATGAAAATACATAATGAAAGTACATAATGAAAGTACGTAATGAAAGTACACAACGAAAGTACACAATGCTCATAACATTAGATGTCTACGATTTAGGCGTCGTCGGCAGAAGAGGAAGAGGAGTCGGAAGCATAGACGATACTACAAACCATCAACCGCAATTCTTTTTCTTTAATCTTAAACCTTTCCATCACGACCTTCACTCTATTGTCACTCTTCTTTTTCTTGATGATTAATTTCGTGATAGCACGTAAAGCAGTAGGGGTATGCTCTGGATCAATAAACCTGATTCCGAAGAAACAATTGCATGCATAATGCCTTCGTCCATACTGGTCAGGCATGTCTTCGTCATTGCTAACGTAAACATTACACATTTGGCGACACCTTTTTGTACCAGTACACATTATCTGTGGAGGGTCAGGCTTCACACGTCTTGGTGATGATGATGATGATGCCATATTCGTAGTTATGTTCTTCCAAATAAGTATATAATAAAAAACTTCAGTTATAAACATGAAAGCATATACAAAAAACAAAGCATATACAAAAATGAACAAAAGAAAAATTTACCGATTAAGTAGGGAAACTTCGATTTTTGCTCTAGTTGAGATGGATGAAGAAATCACCACCTTCAAACCGTTGGTTTTATAGGAATTTATGTATATGGTGCGCGTTGCTTCTGCGCACAAGGAGTTACCGATTCAAAATAACGGTAACTAAAAGTGCGCTATGTAGCTGCGCACAAATTTTTAACGGTAATTTTCTGTGCGCGTTACACATGCGCACCAAAAGTTACAGATTCAAAAAGTTACAGAATAGGTGTGCTTTACCTTAGCGCATGGCTGAAATTTCTGTGCGTTCTACCACTGCGCACTATACTCTTCAATCTTCGAAATAGTTGCGATATGAAGGGTCTAGCACATCGATGTGGATTATGTTTGAAAAACTTATACAAACTAGTGTTATTAGGCATATAAAGTGTGTATACGGTCTCCCCGTCACAAAAAGTTGATCGAAAATACGCAAAAATGCAAAAAAACCCTTATCGGTCCTGATGGCCTGTTAAGGTCGAGAATAGGCGGTTCGATGCCCAAACGACGTCGGAATGCAATGAAACTTGTTTTCAATGCATATTATAGCTATTTAACCTTGTCGGTAACTTCGAGTCAAAACTCGAGCTCTTCGAGTAACACCTCCTTTGTAAACCTTCACTAGTCTTTCATTCTTCGAAATAGTTGAGATATAAAGGGTCTAGTACATCGATGTTGATTATGTTTCAAAAACTTATACAAACTAGTGTTATTAGGCATATAAAGTGTGTATACGGTCTCCCCGTCACAAAAAGTTGATCGAAAATACGCAAAAATGCAAAAAAACCCTTATCGGTCCTGATGGCCTGTTAAGGTCGAGAATAGGCGGTTCAATGCCCAAACGACGTCAGAATGCAATGAAACTTGTTTTCAATGCATATTATAGCTATTTAACCTTGTCAGTAACTTCGAGTCAAAACTCGAGCTCTTCGAGTAACACCTCCTTTGTAAACCTTCACTAGTCTTTCAATCTTCGAAATAGTTGCGATATGAAGGGTCTAGCACATCGATGTGGATTATGTTTGAAAAACTTATACAAACTAGTGTTATTAGGCATATAAAGTGTGTATACGGTCTCCCCGTCACAAAAAGTTGATCGAAAATACGCGAAAACGCCTTGGAGGCCTTATATGCGCATTAGATCTGCGCACATGATTCTTTGCGCATTTCGAGTGCGCACAGTTTCTTGTGCGCATGCCAAATGCGCACGTATATTATTTGCGCAAGTGTTAAGCGCATGGTTGAAGACCGTTAAAATATGACCGTTGCGTGCGCATAACATCTGCGCACGAAACGGTCATATTTCAACAGCAAAAAACGAAGCTATAAAAGGGGGGTTGCACTCACCTCAATTCACCAATCTCACCATTTCTCTCTTAACCTCACCAATCTCACCATTTGTCTCTTAACACTCGCTATGTCGCACAGTTCATCATTAAGCAACGCTGCCCTTTTTTATTGTAAATGTGATCGACCAACGGTAATGAGGAGTTCAGAATCTCGAAGAAACCTCGCTCAAAGGTTCTGGACATGCGCTGGTACTGGTGGTTACATTTGTGAATTCCGCGAGTGGATCGATCCACCACACCCTTGTTACTCCTTAGCTGCAATAAGAGATCTATTCTCGAAGATACGTACGTTGGAGGAGGAAAACGCCGATCTTAAGGCGACCCTGGCTTCCAATCGTTAGTTAAGTGGTTGTTTTAATCGTTAGTTCGTTGTTGTAATTGTTAGTTAAGTGGTTGTTGTAATCGTTAGTTAAGTCATTGTTGTAATCGTTAGTAAACAAGCATAGCACTAGACAAAGAGAAGTTGAGGAGGGACAACCTATAAAGATCCCCAACCGATATTGGTTTCGATGTTCGGATTTAGCAAAATGTACGAACTAATAAGAGTTTGGAAACTGGTTATTAGTTGGTACATATTGCCGACTCTGAACATCGAAACCAATCATCGGTTTGGGGATCTTGATAGGTTGGTCTTCCTCACCATCTCTTTGTGTAGTGTTGTAAGTGAAATTTGTATTTCGTTTTCAAATCAATATAGTTTTTCACGTCTTGTTGTTCAGATTTGTATTTGCATTATTGTTCGGAGTCGTTTTGAATATTCAAACAAGCAAAACATAAAATTTAAAACCATCACACAAGAAAAAGGCATACATAAAACATCAATCGTACATAAAACATCCATCAAACAAAAACAGAAGTCGAGCGTCTAATCCTGAGTCTCCTGAGTATAAGGCGGAGCATCTTCCCGAGGCACATCACCCTGAGTCATATCATCTTGGTGCGCATCCTCCTGAGTCGTATCATCCTGAGTGCCGCATCCACTCCCCTGGCCCCTCTCATGAACAGAATCTCGGAAAACAGGAGGTGGTGGTGGTGGCATCCGCGATGCACGTGGGGGAGATGGTGCCAAAGGTGCCTGAGGTGCCTCTAAGATTGCAAGCCAACCACGAATCACATCTTCAGTGGCCCAAGGTCGATCCGAGATAGGGGTGTCTAGAAAAGAGTGCATCATGGCTTGAAGGATCTGACAACGCTGCAAACAAAACGTAAATTTAATCGTTAGTTAAGGTCTAAAGCTAAGTTTTGTACAAACTTTATAAAATTTTACATACCGCTAATGCATCGATAGGCACCGGGGTATATCCATAGCGAGGCGGGCGATCATGTCTCTCAGAGGATGGATCGACGACGGGATGTGAGAACTCGTCCAGCCAATCCATATAGTCATCAGACATCTTCCATGTTGGCTCTGCAACCGGCCCATCCAGATCGATCAGAGGCCTCGGCTCTGCGTCCCATGCAAGAAGAAGCTCAGGTGCATAAACGACGTCATACCTCGTGCAACCCATGGGCTGATTAAATGACAACGGCTGAATGGGTGGGTCGGGAACGGGCTGAGCCCGCCCAAACTGCCGCAGGACTCTCCTAGGGTTGTAGGCCTCATGAAATTTCCAGATGCTCAATACGCCCTCAAATCTCGTAGGAGAAACCTCTGGTGAGTTGAAGTCCAAATCTCTCCATGGCTGCCAGTTAACCTGAAACAAATAACAAGCCAAATTAGAAACGTATTGCGGTAATGAAATAAAAAATATAAGAAATTAAATCCAAACCTGCTCATATCTCATGTTGTCGAGCATGCGACGGATGGCAACCAAACGCCCAGTATCCGAGCTAAGTGGTGTATACAATCCTACAGCAGCATCTCCATGGGAGAATGCAGGGTTCGTGACAAAGTGATCACGAAAATGAGGAAAGTATGCCCAGATCCAGCACTACATATAAACAATTACAGATTATTAGTAAAACTACGTGAATAGTTAAGAGTTATTCACCAAGATTGCGATACACTAGATGCAGACCCTAAATTACGATACACTAACGCAAGTATGCCGGCTCCCCATGCAATGTCCCCTGTACGATCATGGTTGAGAACAAGCGCCGCGTACTGGACCTTGACACCCTTTGTCGACCTGTCCACCAAGACAGTCGAGCCCAGAAGCAAAAGGAGATACAGAGTGGCAATGTGACTCTCATTCGTGACTGGCGCATCAAACAAAACTTCCAACCGAGCATTGAGGGCACCGAAATGAATGCCACCTGAGCTATAACATGCCTTCATGTCATCAGCCTCCTGACCCATAGCGTCCGCAAGCGCCGCATAGATCTGGTCATCTGTCATAGGTGAATTGCATCTACGACCATGTATACGGACTCTGAGGATCTGCATCACGTCATGTAGGCAGATGGTCATCTCAGCAAATGGCATGTGGAAAGTGTTGGTCTCTGGATGCCACCTCTCCACAAAAGCAGAAATCAATGCAGCATCGATCTGAGACGCTATGCCCACTCGGCGCAGCTCTGTCAGCCCAGAATGCTCAGCAAGCCTGAACCATGTACCCTCCTCAGCTGAAATATGATGCTCATAATCATGAACCTGTGCAGATCTGTACATCACCCTCAGGAGCTTCCTAGCCTAAATAAGTACAGAAAAAAAATTGCGTCTGGTTAGTAAATATGAAACGTATAACTTATTATAAGCATTCAGATCAATGTTATTGAACATACTGGATCTAACGGAGCCGCATCAGCCTCGGCCTCATCCCCGTCCCCATCCTCTGGCTCATCCTCTGGCTGAATATCTCCTACTCGTCGTCTCTGCCTGGGACGACGACCACCTCTAACTGGAGCCACAACCTCCTCAACAACAACCTCCTCAACTGCAGCCCCCTCAGCGACTCCCTCAGCAGCAACACCCTCACCACCAACTCCCTCAGCACCCTCCTGGCCTCTCCCTCTCCCTCTCCCTCTCCCTCTCCCACCACCGCGGTCTCTGCCTACAGCACCCTCACCACCACCTCGGCCTCTGCCTCGGCCTACAGCTTCCCCCGCACGGGCACGCTTCCTAACCCGCACCGGGGGCACCAATGGTACATCGGGAGCGGGCCCTGGAAGAGGACAACGCGACCATATCCATCTCGCTATATGCGTCTCATAAGAACACAGTAGGTGAGGTGCACGTGGACGACAAATGTCCTGCATCGAGTCCCCGAGCCAAGGAAAATAGGTCGCTACGGCATGGTCATCGTCGTCTAAATCTCCCGACACTGGCTCTGAAGATGCGACTGGCTCTGCAGATGCGACCGTAGGAGGAGAAGATGTCGACGTTTCTACATCTGTCACTGCAGGTAAATCCTGCTCTGTATGCTCTGAACTGCGAGGTACAGCATCCTGAAACAGAGGTGCGTCGTGGATATCATAGTCATCTGTGGTCACCTGCGCCTGTACTGGTGTGGGTTCGATAGGGTCGAACGCAGTAAGATATCGACCAGGATAATCTACGTCGTCATGGAAATCTCCTGTCTGTCCATCTATCTCCATATGCGAACCATCTATCTCCTGCTGCTGCAGCTGTGCCTCGTCGTACTCATTCTCTGGCTCACGACGCTCAGGTGATCCGGTGCCGAAAAATCGTTCGAGGGCCTCAAACTCTAATCGCACACCGGCTGCCACATCATGTCGACGTGGAAGCCGTTCCGCTACTGGTGCGGGCATCGTGTTGCCCGTCTGATCCATGACGGCTTATATAGTCTACATGTTTTTACATTTTTTGTATGACTAATTCATACTAAAATATTCGGAAATAATTTGCAACTTCGTAATCAAATTCGAGTCTTTATATCTACGAAAACTAAATTATTTAATAGGAATTGTTAGAAATTTAACAATTAAGTCATAACTAGTTATGACTGTTAAGTTTCTAATATTTAATTCATAATTACTAAAAAATAAACATCTCAACTAATAAGAAATAATAATCACTACTATTACTAAAAAATTACAATTAATACGAATTCATAATAATTCGATTAATGCATAATAATCTGAAACTTAATCGTGATTATAAAAAAATACGATTAATAAGAATTCTAATATTTAATTCATAAAAAACTGAAATTTAAACGTAATTATGAAAAATTACGATTAAATTACAATTAAGATACGAATTCTAATATTTAATTCATAAAAAACTTAAATTTAATCGTAATTATTACCAAAAAAAATTACGAAAAAATTTCCAAAATTAAATACGATAAATATTTGAAAAAAGCGGGTTTAGAAATTTTATACCGAATACAGCTCGTGCGGTGTCTCCGGATCCGTAGTCGTCGTCGCTGGAAGCCTAGCCCTCGCCGGAATGTTCGCCGGAATTGTCGCCGGAGGAGCATTTGCCGCTGCCAACGCCGCTCGAGTCGCATACCGCCGGCCGCCTCCATCCACCAACGCTTCATCGTCGGACAAGGTCGCCGGAGGTGGCTCCGTTGGGACGGAAGTCGCCGGAGGTGTTGGGATTGGGACGGAAGTGGTGTGGTCGGGACCGGAAGAATGAGGGGGTTCAGAATCCATTGACGGAATTGTGTTTAGACGAGGGAAACGCTCGGAAATGGAGAATTTGTGTCGGCGCCGTCGAAATAAAAAACGCAGAAAAGAATAGAAAGAAGGAAGAAGAAGAAGCTGCGCAAGGGTTAAAAAGACCCTGTGCGCAGTTCTTCTGCGCACTAATCCTGTGCGCAAACGTTCAGTGCACACATTCGGGAATCCGAAACATCGTGCGCTGAACTTTTGCGCATTATTTCTTCTGTGCGCTTTTGTCCTGCGCACACATTTGTCAGACATCGTCAGGATTTTCCCATTTATCCCGAAAATACCCTTGTGCGCAAGAAAACTGCGCACCAACCTATGCCCATAACATCTGCGCACCAAATCGCGTGCATATAGAGAAAAAGTCGCGTGCATAGAGGCGTTTCGTATATTTATTAATAATACTTAATCATGAAGAAACCTAAATATATCTATAGAACAAACAAGCATAAGAAATAGTTTTTACAATATGATAGAGTTGAAATAGGATTTATAACGATAACGAACTAGGCTGAATAAGAATACCGGATTGTGGTTGTTCCTTGTTCCTTTTGTTATTGTTCAATAAGGGGAAGGAGAATAAAACAACTACATAGGGATTGATTATACCGTTTCTTAGTTCTGAGGGAGCGAAGGAGCAAAAGAATGAGCGCGCTAGCGCGAAAGCTTATTTAGTTATTAGAGGCATTAGTACCGCGCATCCGTTTTCTTGCTTGATAGGATCTCACACGATAACACATAAGCTAGTAATGAACTACTAATACTTGAATGTTGTTCTTCCCATACAAATGACCTGTATCTTCCGGCCGGATATGCATTAACAGGAGGTAGTGCTCCCTTGCTAGGATCACGAACGATATTAATACCTTACCTCTCTCCCTAGTTCTCTAGAACTCTCTCCCTCGTCTTTTTCCATTTCCATGCTCAGCTCCCTCTGTTGGAAAGCAATCCATCTAGACTATAATATGCCAAGATCAATCAGGTTAAGATTATCAAGAAAACATAAGAAGACATACCTGGATCAATGACGGTAATCGAACCTTTATGCGGAACTACGAATGAGAACCGTAGGTACATCGTCTTCCTCAATCAAATCACTTTAGTGCTTTAGGGTTTTGCCCTCTCTTTGATGAGAAGAGATAATGGAGGTTGTTGAACGATTTGATGTCTTGGGGACCATAACCTAATTATCTTTATATATCTGACCTAATAGAATCCCATTAAGCCTATTGGGCCAAATCCGGTATCCACCCATTGGGTCCATACTGCTTATAAGAAGTCTAAGGCTTTTCTTAATTGAATCACTTAATTAAGTCATCTAATAATTAGCCATATAATATGATTGTCTTATAATATGTAATCTCACATAATATCATTAGATGAAATTAAATAATCTAACAATCTCCCACTTGGGATACATATGAAAAAAACATTATATTATCCAAAGTCTTTATGTGTACACGTCTTGGATAACTTTATAGACTTCCTCTTTATTTCAATTTGGTCCATCTAATATATCAATATGAGATCACGACGGTATTAGAAACAATATATAGTAACTACACCTCCCGTGTTCACCACACCAGTGTATTAAATGACATAGATCAAGTATGGATGAGTGACATGGAAATTACATGCAATGTGATCCTAAAACATGTCTATTTCCAACTGGTCCTACTTTATTTGGAGATCAAACCAAAATATTAAGCTCAGTGATCTTAATTATGACACAAGTCATTAACCTTTATTATGCATAAGTAAACATAGAACATACAACAAACTCCCACTAAAACAATGTATCATAAAAATGCCAACACACGAATATAAGCACAACGCTCATAAATAACATTAGAAGGCAATACCATAGCTGATACATTGATATCATTTAGCATGTCCTTATTTGTTCTATATATAAAAACTTGACTATCTTGAACCTTTCTTTCAAACAAAATCTTGATATTAATTTATATCTTCATAACCAAGATCTTATAGCTATCAGAGAACAACACTAATAATTTATTGTCACAAGATAACTTTAGCGGGATCTTCATGCAATATATGCAACCCAATGACAAAATTAGTACAAACCATAGTAGAAGTAGCTATAAGTGTTTGAATGACTCTTTTCCATAATATAGTTGTTCAAGCCAACATGAAACTATATTCTTAAATGGATTATCTATGATAATGCTTACCAATAAAATCAACATTTAATTAATGATCTCCAAAATGTCTGATTTCCTATAGGTTCGAATGAAATATTTCATTTCCTACAAAAGTTGCATGACCCTTTGATTACTTTCCAAAGAGGTCCCTTAAGTACCTGCATAAACTTGTAGTGAAGTACACTATAACTGAATGTGCACATAATAGAAGAAACATTAGACTCTTCCAAGACAATATGGAAGAAGTCTTCTATTTCATGAATTGATTGATTTTCTTTAGGACACTAAGTCAAAGAGAACTGAAATTACCAACATTCTTTATTGTCGAATATGCTTTATTGATATGACCATTTCATGAAAACTTGATGATACCATGAGATAAACTCATCAAATCTTTATGCATAAAACAAAGGACACATTACCAAGTTTTTCATCTCAAATTTCTAATGAGAGATATCTCGGTTTTATATTATAAGCCAATATCATTACAAGAAAATGACATATCATCAGCATATAATACTGAAAATAACCATGCTCCCACTGAATTGTGACACACACACAATCTTCAACCTTATTTACCTCAAACCAAAAGAGATAGCACTTCGATGAATTTTGTGAGTCCAATATCTTGAAGTCAGCTTGAACCCATATATGAATTTCTATAGTTTATGAACATCATAAATCTATAAACCATATAAACAAATACTTCCAATAAGGAGCATTGTCTTTAGACCCATATCATGTAGCTCTAAATCAACATGAGTTACAAGTGTTATTCATATTCTTAAAGTTTCTCTATGAAAGTACAGTAACTGACCTCCTTAAACCCAATGCCTCTTTCCGAATAAATCATGTGGACAACCTTAAGATCGATCGATGTTGTCTTAAATCTTTAATTACTTAACTTGATGACAACTCGAATAGATTCCAAATGTTATCGACTTCTTTGGATTTCGTCTTATCTTAATGGCATTGATCCAATTCTTCAAAACTAGAATTTTGAACAACCTCATGAAAATTTATTCTTTGTTATTCCCCATGATCTTGTTCTTTCGTATGGTATTTGAATATATAATCTAGAATCCCACACACAAGATCTTCTAGTTTTAGAAGATATAAACAATGATAATCTGGATATGTTTATCTTCTTTTCTTTATTGGATCTCTATGGTTAGACTTCTCGAGGTTGTTGAGTTTGCTATATGGGAGGAACTTTAATGTTGTCGCTTTCAATAGCAATAATAAAGACGACTTAGACAAAATTGTCAAGTAAGAAATAACTCAGTGAGTTCAAGCATGACGTTCCTCAATCCTTCCCCGCCAAACTCTACATCCTCAAGAAAGTCAGCAATTTCCGATCTAAACAAATGATCAGAATACTAGAATCACAAAACTTTAGTTTTACAAAGACACACCAATATATGTGGGAACACTTGAACCACACTAAGTGTTTCTAGGTAATGATTTCCTTGAGAGCATATTAAAATAAGGAAGTAAGCATTTCTCTATGTATCATAAAAGATATTTAGCACAATCCTTTCCTCATGTCCAAAACCTTCTACAAATGAAGCAACCCTTTTAACCTTATTTTGCTTCCTTTGTTTTGAACCTTCAATAGACTTTATTTTGGTAGCCTTAGATTTCTTTAATTTACCCTTTTCTTTAGAGGTAACTTTAGGAGGCTTTATATATCTTTGCCTTCATCTTATGGAAAAACATTCTTTACTCTCGATCAAAGCCTTTATGAGACTCAAATCTCTTCTTCACCTCTAAAAAGTATCTTAATGATGTTAAGTTTGATCATATAACCTACACAATTAGAACGTTTCCACATCTCATTATCCTTCTTTCTTTCGAAATATCAAAATCTCAAGGAGAAGAGTTAACTCTATCTTTAATGCAATGTCAAGATCTACACACCAAAAAAACAACGGACCTTATCTTTCAATCTCTTATAGTTAGCATACTTAATGATTGAAAGTCAATTTAAATTTGCAGATACACCCACAAGAATTACTAAACTGATAGTAATATAGTCAATAACTTGAATAGTAAATCAAACCAATGAAGTGAAACTTTAAAGCAATTGTACAAAATCTCATCTCAAGATATCAAGTGCAACATTAATATCACGTCTTTGGACAGTAACATCAATTGCTAGTGATACTTTTGATGTAATGATCAAACATTGACAATAATTCATATTAAATAACAAATCGATCTTTGGACTAATTTACTATTCATATGCATATCCTTATAATTGTCACATGTTCACCTTTACACTTACATGTGAAACCCGACCAAGTACTAAACTACCTTTGGGTTGATTAATACTTGCATGGATATACATACATGTTACATTTAACATACCTTATGGACAACTGCAACAAGAGAGGTCACTTTGGCAACGTCAAGTGCTAGTTATTTCACTTAAATGTTAAACTTGTACAATGCAATATTTATGTGTTTCATAAAACCAAAGTAATTATATATTTTAATACAAAACGTATATCAAAAGCCTAATGTACAAGGATATATAATACGAAACTTTTGCAGTGCAAAACCTTAGAAAATTCAACTTTCAATATCCTTAATACAATTCAAATACCAAATATGAGCATGTCGCCCATCAAATGAAAAGTATAAAAGAAAATTGAACTAACCTTTGCGAAACACATCATTGTCATACTTCTATAAGTCAAAACTCAAGTGATCTTATTACCCGAATTGACAAATAGAAAATAAATGGGAAATTACGGTTCACAATGACATTACACCTTATTACGTTTCCCAGATATTACATAATGGAAACATTAGAGTATTATTTGAGCATGTATTCACCAATCACCGATTAATAGGAATCGCAATGCATGGATTCAACTTAAAACAAAAGTTTTAAACTTTTCAAACATGAATCAGATGACGTAATTGAACGAACAATATTGATGCTTATATGAACGAAGTAGCATATACCACCCATCATGATACATCTATCATACATATTCCAAATCTTATATACTCCGTATACAGAAAACATATATATATGTATAACCATAATAAAATTTACCATCATACATCAATAAATCAATGGACATATATATACGAGTGGATAATCACCAAGATCATCACCAAGTATATATAATCAAACGATGAGTAGAATAGTATGATCAAAAGAAGATTTGACTTTTCAAACGTAGCACACGACACCCAAAGTATATGACATCAGGCGAACACAACTCATTAAAATCGACCGACTATAAATTCGACTATATGCTCATTAATCGGCCGATTAAGATTCATCAAATACCGAAAACAAATGAAACAAATGTGATAATCATGATTATGGCTCTAATACCACTTGTTGAAAAGCAATCCATCTAGACAATAATATGCCAAGATCAATCAGGTTAAGATTATCAAGAAAACATACGAAGACATACCTGGATCAATGACGGTAATTAAACCTTTATACGGAACTACGAACGAGAACCGTAGGTACATCGTCTTCCTCAATCAAATCACTTTAGTGCTTTAGGGTTTTGCCTTCTCTCTGATGAGAAGAGATAATGGAGGCTGTTGAACGATTTGATGTCTTGGGGAGCATAACGACCTAATACAATCTCATTAAGCCTATTGGGCCAAATTCGGTATCCACCCATTGGGCCCATACCGCTTATAAGAAGTCTAAGACTTTTCTTAATTGAATCACTTAATTAATCCATCTAATAATTAGCCATATAATATGGTTGTCTAGGGAGGATCCGGTGAGGACATATGAGTGGGTGAGGACATGCGGGCTCCTACCGTTAGATTAAACAATCAACGCTCCGGATGAAACAAGAGAAATAATTCGGTGTATCTCACATGCGCGCACTCTCTTACTGTTGCGGTGGCAAATTTTGAGATTTTGATAAAGTTATAGGGGCAAAAGCGTCTATTGTCCTAAAAATATAACAGACCGTGAAAGGCTTAGGTTTTTCTGCGTCGACTCTCCTTCAGCTTCTCCGCTTCTTCCGCCCTCGATCTCGCTTGGTGCGGCGATGAAATTCGATTATGCGTTTGCTTTCTTCGTCTTCCTCCTTCTTTCTGAACTAGGAGACGTCAAACCACCTCAGCTTCTCCCTCTCTAATTTTGTATGCAATATGAAAATTAGGGTTTCGTTCGCTCGTTCGGTTCGGTGTTGGTGGCAACGGATGGTTCATCAATCTGGTTTTGAAAATGAGATTTCCTCGTGACCTACTTCATTTTAACCTTGAGTTCTGAATTTGTTTGTGGCGGTTCCCAGTGGAGGTTCAAGGGATGAAGGAGGCAAAGACATATCTCAATCGTAGCGGATCTGTCGGCTCACGACTTAAAAACGGACCATTTTGAAGAAGCAAGGACTCTGTCGGGTTTTCGCTTACCTCTGCGACTCTCAAAGCTCATGTAATGGAATTTCTTCCCTCCTTGTGTCTACTGTTTTTTTTTACAATTTTATTTATAAATGACATTTGAGCTTTAAGAAGAGATGAGATGAGATGACATGTTACTGATTTCGGGAAAATTGTTTGATGAATTTGAACTTTTCATTGTGGAGATCATCGCTTGTTAGTGATACAAAAAAGTTGTCACCATAGATTCTTTCTCATACGTTGAAGTTCTTGCATATATGATTCTTAACCATGTGGGTTGAAGCTCATGGATGGTTTGTTAAGCTTGCTTTTATGTGCTCTCAATGTCATTCTTGGGTCTCTAAAATGTTGGTTCAGAGCTTTGTGTTTGGTTGCTGGGTATTTGCAAAATTACTGCAAATCAGGACCTTCAGCTCCAGTGTGCAAAAATTTTGTTTTTTGGAGATGCAAGAAGGGTGTTATAATATTTGTTGGTTTGCTCACAATACTAGTCTAATCATGACAACATAAGGCAAATTTGGAAGTAGAACTTTGGATGGTTGGGGAAGTAGATGGTGCTTGACACGCAAGCAAATATTATAACGCCTTTCATCTGGTTCTGCATCTGATGGCGCTTAACACCCAAGCAAACAGTAGATGGTTAGATTCTGACACATTCTCCGAATAGAGGTTCTGCATCTGCTGGCTCTCATCTGGTTCTGCTTCAAACTTGTCTACTGATAAAATTACTACCAAAGATTGAGATAGAGTCTGTTGTTTGTCATGGAATTTGTGTATGTTCTATAATCCATAAATGGATCCATTCTTTTGTTGTAGCTAGTGAACTGGAGATGATATGAAGGATTTCATGCCTTTTGGTTAGTTGTTGAATAATGAATAGTTCTAGCTAGTTTAAGTGGTGTATCTATTTTATAATCCAGCAAGCAAATATTTTCTCTAGTTTCTACACTGTTTGGTGCCTTCATAATGTGTCCAATCATGGAACACTTAACAGTTAACACAACTTCAAGATTCATCGTATGAGCAGTAACCTAGTTGATTGTTGATTGTTGATTGTGTTGCCTTCTCAATTTTGTCTTTCCTGTAATTGAAATCTGGCATGATTCTTGAGAAACAAAAAGCATTCAAATTTTGTTAATGAACAAACTAAAAGTAATGCTCTTACAATCTTGTTCTTCCGATCACTGATGTTTGTATAAAAGAATTCAAGAGAAATGAAGATAAATCCTTTGCCTAAGGCTGTCATAAGTTTTGCATATAATTAAGGCAACACCAGCAATACGCCTCTATTTGTCTATTTTTTTCTGTAAAAAAACATGATCTAATGTAGACTTGTAAGAGGTGAACATTATGTGCAATATGAAATTGATATCAATTTTTTCTGCATATAATTTAGGCATCACCAACTTTTTTTTTAAAGAACAAAAACAATGAACTAAAGAAGCCTTAGGTTCACGTCGATAGCCTTGCAGGTTCATGTCAATAGTCTTGTAGGTTCATATATTTTTTCCCGATTTTTTTATTATGAACACATTGAACTAAAAGGTCTGGGGTCCATGTCGATAGTCGTAGGTTTATGTCGATATCCTTGCACGTTCATAGATTTTTACCCTATTTTTTTATTTTAAACACAATGAACTAAAATGCATTACGTTCATATCCATGGGCGTGTAGGTACATATGTGAATAGTCTTGCGAGTTCTCATTAATAGTACTGCAGGTTCATGGGGTTTTTAAACCTATTTTTTCTTATTATTCTTTTAAGCACAATGCGCTACAAGACCAAATTCATGAAAAAAAATGTATCCTAAGTTCATACAAAATAGTATGTATTTACTCATGGATTTACATAACTATTCTCGTTGATGCCCATGAACTTGGCTCAGTAATGTTCAAAAACATTATACAAGAGGTTCATAAACCTATAATGTAGGTTTCTAAACACTACAACATAGGTTCATACCAAAATGTCTCAGGTTCATATTGAAGGTGTGTAGATTTATGACGATAGCTTTGTAGGTTCATTACGATAGTCTTGCAGGTAGGTTCATGAGTGTTTTTAGCCAAATTTTTTGGTTATAAACACAATGCACTAACATCCTCGAGCTTCATGTCAATAGTCGTATAGGTTCATGAAAATATGCCTTGAGGTTCATGAATATATGCCTAGAGGTTCATGACAATATTCACTTAGGTTCATGAAAATATGCCTAAGGGTTCATGAATATATGCCTAGAGGTTCATGAAAATATGTCTAGAGGTTCATGAAAACATACACTTAGGTTCATAGCAATACATCTAGGTCAATGAAAATATGCCTAGAGGTTCATGAAAATATGTCTAGAGGTTCATGAAAATATGCCTAGAGGTTCATGAAAGTATGCCTAGAGGTTCATGAAAGTATGCCTAGAGGTTCATACTGATAGTCATGCAGGTTCGTGAATATTTTTAACCCGGTTTTCTTTATTAGTAAAACATTGAACTTAAATGCCTTAGGTTCATGGCGATAGTCATGTAGGTTCATGGCGATAGTCATGTAGGTTCATGTCGATAGCCTTACAGGTTCATACTAATAGTCTTGCAGGTTCATGTTGATAGCCTTACAAGCTCGTACTAATGCTTAGAGGTTCATGAAAATATGCCTAGAGGTTCATGGAAATATGCCTAGAGGTTCATTAAAATATGCCTAAAGGTTCATTAAAATATGCCTAAAGGTTCATGAAAATATACCTAGAGGTTCATGAAAATATGCCTAGAGGTTCATGAAAATTTCCCTAGAGGTTCATGTTGATAGTCTTGCAGGTTCATGAGTGTTTATAGCCAATATTTTTTGTTACGAACACAATGTACTAACATTCCTGAGGTTCATGCTGATAGTTATGTAGGTTCATGAATTTTCTTAGCCGAATTTATTTGTAATGAGCACATTGCACAAAAAGGCCTTCGGTTCATATCGATAGTCGTGTATGTTCATATTGATAGCCTAGCAGGTTCATGCCGATAACTTTGCAGGTTCATGATTTTTTTTGCATTCATTATTTTTATGAATACATTTAGGTTCATGCCGATAGTCATGTAGACTCATGTCGACAACCTTGCAGGTTCATGCCCATAGTCTTGTAGTTTCATGAGTGTTTTTAGCCTAATAGTTTTTGTTACGAACATCAGGCACTAAGATCCCCGTGGTTCATATCGATAGTCGTATAGCTTCATGAATTTTTTAATCGGATTTATTTATGATGAACACATTGCACCAAAAGATCTTAGGTTCATATCGATAGTCTTGTAGGTTCATGTCGATAGCATTGTAAGTTCATGGCAATAGCCTTGCAGGTTCACACTGATGGTCTTGAACGTTCATGAATATTTTTAGGTCATTTTTTGTATTATGAACACATTGCACTAAAAGGCTTAAGTTCATGTTGATAGTCGTGTAGGTTCACGTCGATGACCTTATAGGTTCATGTCAACTAGTCTTGTAGGTTGGTGAATTTTTTTAGCTTGATTTTTTTTGTTATGAGCAAAATGCACTAACATGCTCTAGGTTTATGGAGATAGCCACGTAGGTTCTTAAAAGTATGCCTAGAGGTTCATGAAAATATGCCTAGAGGTTCATGAAAATATTCCTAGAGGTTCTTAAAAGTATACACTTAGGTTCATGTAAAATATACACTTAGGTTCATAACAATAAACTCAGGTTCATGAAAATATGTCTAGAGGTTCATGAAAATATGCCTAGAGGTTCATGAATATATACACTTAGTTCATACCCATAGCGTTGCAGGTTCATGCCGATAGTTTTGCAAGTTCATGAATATTTTTAACCTGATTTTCTTTCATGAAAATATGCCTAGAGGTTCATGAATATATTCCTAGAGGTTCTTGAAAATATACCTAGAGGTTCATGAAAATATGTCTAGAGGTTTTCATGAAAATACACACTTCAAGTTCATGAAAATATGCTTAAGGTTCATGAAAATATACCTAGAGGTTCATGAAGGTATACATTAGGTTCATAGCAATAAACTTAGGTTAATGAAATCATGAGATACATGAAAAGTATGCCTAGAGGTTCCAGAAAGTATGTCTAGATGTTCATGAAATTATACATTTAGGTTCATGAAAGTATACACTTAGGTTCATAGCAATAAACTTAGGTTAATGAAAATATGAGGTTCATGAAAATATGCGTAGAGGTTCATGAAAGTATGCCTAGAGGTTCATGAAAATATACTCTTAGGTTCATGAAAATAAACTTATGTTCATGAAAATAAACTTAAGTTCATGGAAATATGCTTAGAGGTTCATGAAAATATGCCTATAGGTTCATGAAAATATGCCTGGAGGTTCATGAACCAACGTGTAGATTCACGTTGATAGTCGTGTAGGTTCATATCAATAGCCTTACAGGTTTATGCTGGTAGTTTTGCAGGTTCATTTAGCGTAATTTATTTTTAATAAGCACATTAAACTAAAAGACGTACAAGGAATATCAATAGCCTTACTAGTTTTATGTCGGTAGACGTACAAGGAATATCTCTTATGAGGCTGAATCACCAAAAGAGTCCGCCTTTGTCATTGCAGCTAGAGAATTCGGTTTTGAATTTCATAAGAGGACTCAAACCTCTATCTCATTGCACGAGTTTGATCCTCGATTAGGCAAGCAAGTCGACATGTAATAATATATTTGCTCAAGAGAAGTAATTATATGATAAAATTCTCATATCATTTATAACTTCACTCGCATAGGACATACAAAATTTTGAATATGTTAGTTTAACAACACGAGAAAACGAATGTCTGTCATAGTAGAAACTAGAAACCGAGGAAGGAAAATTACTGCTACTCTCTAAGGGTGCTGACAGGTTTGGACCTTCTGGATCATGCATTTCCTTCCATTTACACAAGTTTTATACTAAAACCATTAGCATAGCAAAGTATGCATATGCAATGTGATGTTTACATTGCTAGCCAAGGTAGGCGCACAGTTTGAAGAGAATACCAGGGAACACATCCATGAATATGCTGATGCTGGCCTGAGGACGTTTGTTCTTGCTTACCATGAGATCAATAAGGAAAAATACAAGCAGTTCCATTTCAAGTTTTCTGTTGCAAGGAACCTGTGTTATTGCTTATACCCGGGTCGACACGTACAGGCATGCCCATATGTGAATTGTGGGCTGACTAGACCCACAAAACAGCTAGAGATTTCACCTCTTTTTATATAGAAGGATGACCTAAGGAGGTCATGAAATTGTCGATGTGGGAACCAAGGTTTTTATTTTCAACAGCTGAACATCCCAACTCCCATAGTCTAAACACTGATTTGGCCCTCTGAATTCTTGTGAGATACCAAATATTTTATTTTAATTATATTTATTTATTTATTACCGCCTTTCCGTGTCTCGATACCGGTGTCCAAATTCCGGACGGTGTCCCGATGTCTAAATTTTTTGAGAATTACATACCGGACCCTCGGATTCGTACCCGTGTCGGATACTCGTACCCGTGTCCATGTAACATAGCAAGGAACACACTTAATGCAGATGCAATGATTAATCAAGTGACGAAGACAATTGAGAAGGATCTGATTCTCCTGGGTGCTACTGCTGTTGAGACAATTGAGAAGCATAAGAGCCAGGACCATAGAAAAGGGACCCTTAGAAGCTCATTCTAAGGGCTTGTACCCAGTCATGATCTGCCAAGAGAGTACCGATCTCCTGCACCAGACAAATGTATAAGTGTACGCCATGTAAACACAATGAATGGATAGATGATAGAAGGAATTCAAAAGAGTAGCCTAAAAAGAGAAGCTATCAGTGTCTGTTGAGTGCTAACAGCTTGAGCTCACTATCAAAATTTCCACTGCAAATTAAAATCACTAAGAATCATACCTGCAATCTCAAGTCGTGAGCCACTCTCGCATCTAATTCGAAGTCGTGAGGCCTTGCAAACATCTGTCTCTCTCCATCCACGAGCCTCAAACGCTGCAAAACTTTGCTCTTGTACCTTATAGATAACCTTGGTTGACATTTCCACTAGCCATCCTTAAATCTCTTAATCTACTATCATTAATGAATGTATGATTCTTCAGTTCAAGAGAGGATATATTATATTGCATCCCTTTCAATCAGATTTATACTAGTCTCCTATTGGCTTCTACTTCTATAATCAAGAGAGCTAAATCAGATTTATACTTTAGTTTCCTACTGGCTGCTACTACTTTATTTAAGAGAATGAGCTCATATTACATATCCTTGTTCTATGCGCAACTTCAACATAGTCATCATCTTATTCATCCTCGCCGTCAGATGATAACAGAGAAGATCACATCGATGTATTGACACCTTCGGTCATAGGCCTCACCACCATTTGAAGGTCAAAAACCTTTCAATTTTGCAGCATCTCATAATTCCCCAGTTATCAAAAGAAGGATAGTTAATACCATTTATTGATGGTTAATGCCATTAAAACAGAAAGAGAGATATGGATACTTACATCCAATTGCTTCTGTTCATATTTAGGTCTCTTCATGAGTTTTCTGGCCTGGCGTCTTCTAATCAGTTCCACGAAATCCTCTTCAATCTCCTGCCTTGAGAGAGAAACGGAAAATTTCTCCCTCTCTCGCTTCTCTCCTCTCGCCAGTTTCACAGGCGTCAGATCCACACATACAGCTGAATCACCTATGAAATTCATTATTTCCAAAGCCCATTCAGGAATTTCATCAAACACTTGGCGGGTCTCAAAATTTTGCCCACTAAACACAACCTAGAACAAATTTCAGCTCTAGAAATTCACAGATTGTCGAGATGGAATTTGTCAGACAAGCAAAACATCTATCCTTAATTCCTTCTATGGAATTTGTCAATAAATTTCAGCTCTAGAAATTCAACTGAAATCTGAAGTTCAAGCACTGATACAAATATACTCTAGGGGAAAGGAACCTGGGACCTCCAACTCATAATCAAACACCACGGGAAATCTAATTTTGTAGTTCAAGCATTTATCTAACAATAAAACACTAGAAGATAGAAATATATAACCTGGGACCTCCAACGAATTGTTCAATTGCAGAGAAGCACATGAATGGAGATCGCCGACGGCGGTCTTCGAAGGAGGTGGCGGAAGGAGGAAGAATGATTTAGAACGAAGGCGAGGTATTCCGAAATCGCGAATCGCAAGGAGCTAGGAGGGAGGGAGACGAAGCTGTAGAATGAGAATGGCGAGATGACTAAAATGACCCTCCGTGTTTTATTGTATAGTAAAGATCTGAAATACGAGAGCCGTCCGATTAAACGAGATGAACGGTCAGATCTTTGTCCTCATGTCCTCACGGGATGGACTGTCCTCGTATGATCCCATCTCTATGGTTGTCTTATAATATGTAATCCCACATAATATCATTAGATTAAATTAAATAATCTAACACCCTCACCTCACAACACCCCATCCGAACCACTCCTTCTCTCTTTACCTCACCATATCTTAACTTCCATCATCTATCTTGGTTCCACCTTCTCCCCCTCCATTTTATTGCTACCTTCTCCAAGAAGAACACCATTGAGGCACTCCTTGGGCCAGCCGTGAACACATGAGTGGTGTAAACTTCCATGGCTGATTGGATGGCATGAAAACAAGCTTAGTTTTGTGGCTATCAACTCTTCCTATCAAGTTTGCAACTCCTTTCTTAAATAAAGAGAGAGAAGCTAAGGTAAGCTTTTATGGAGGTTTAAACTAAATCTTCATAATTTTTGGGTGTTTATGTTCAAGAAGGTAGTTATGGTATGAAGTTGGCTGGTAAGGTGTTGAATGGTGCGGTGAAAGCTGTAGGTGAAGTGAATGCAAGGGTTTGAAAGCGCAAGTTTGAAGAGAAGGGCAAACCAGATCATTTCTGGAGTTTTCGGGAAAATTGTGTAAAATATGAAAATTAAGGGAGGATTCCGTAAGGTAAGGAATTTCCATACGAGGGTATAGAACTTTGCGGTTCTTGATTTGGATATGTATATTAAAAGTTATGCCCAAAAATGTATTGTATCATAGATTCTGAATCAAGCTGCAACTTGAGAATCGGAGGTCGTCGAAAGATTAAACGTGATAAGCGAGCTTCTGACATAAAACTCATCCAGGCAAGTTATTTGCGATTATTTACGTGATTGGTATAAATTTAGTCTATTGGACTATGCATGAAACTGTAAATGCATTACATATGAATGATGTTTGCTTCTTGACTTGGTGTCTGTATATGCATTTGTACGTGAAGTGATATTGGTAATTTATACTTCCATGATATAATTAGAATTATTTGTGTGTAGACATCGTGGCTATCTTTGTCTATGAAATACTTGTTTTATTGATTTCTATGAGAAGTGACAGCGCATGTGGATATGATTTGTGCGGGAAAGGATTGTTCCGACCCCCGCTTAGCATGTAAATGGTTTTAAATCATTCCTTGATCACTTTCCGGTGTCTGGGTGGATCATGGAAGGTGCTTTACTTGTGTCGTGGTAGGGGGAGTTCGTCTAGCTAACGATATCGTGTCCCTCCGGCAGGTAAAGGTTTGTACCCATAGTTTTTGGGTTAGAAGGTACCTTAATGGCCAATACAGGCTTGGTAATGTTTTCAAAAGCGTTTTCGTAAAAGTTCCTTCTTTCGGTTTACTATGTGATGTTGTATGTATAGTCGCTTACATGTTTGTTTGCTTTGTAATGTACTTTGTGGTATCTGCTTATTCTAATCCCTTTATTTATGCTATTCTACGTAATTAATTCGCTTATATACTTGCTAGTCTTGTTGGAGACTAACCCCCATTTCGGTGGGGGAACATGTTGTGTTTTTACATGACCAGGTACACAGGTAGTACCGGAGCGTGGAGGTGAACGTGCGACGTGATGCGAAAGTTAGGATGGGTTTAATTTCTGCATGTTTGTTTTTATGTGTGTATTACTGTTTTGGTTTTTGAGATGTCTTCTGGTGAGACTTTTGTTGAATGGTGGTGCTTGGTTGTACCAAGCTGGTTTTGACGGGTCGTTGTAGCGTATGTGAACGCCGACCCTTGTATATGTGTCCTTCTCTTTGGAAATGGTTGTTGGAACCATGTTTTATATTGTGGTTGAATGTTGCTAGTTTATGTGTTACACGTTGAATTTTATTTTTTAGAAAGCCTAAGGGAATATCTGGTGGAAATTCCTGGCGCTGTGACCCCATTAAGAGTAATTTTTGGGGCGTTACAGAAGTTGGTATCAGAGCCTAGGTTTTTAATTTTTCTGGGAATGGGTAGAGTCAGCATCACACGTCGCATTTTCATCTCCATGTGTAGTTTTAGATACTTAAGTTCTTTAATGTTGCATATATGTAAATGTTTATATGGATATGCATGTGTGCCTGTTTTAATTTACATATGGCTGTTAGAGGTATTTAAAGCAGAGGTTAACCTCACAAGATTTGCGGGGTACAACCAAGGGTTTCTAGGGATAACCACACAGATATACCCCCGGTGGAGGACATAGAAAGTCAGATGGGTCCCAACCTAAGAGTGTCTAATAGGAATGTCCCTCAACAAGTGCAACCCTAGGGTCCACGAGTAGTTCCTCCTATTTCTCCAGGTGCACCAGTACCGGCTAGTATGCCAACTGAAATTAATACCGAAGTGTACACCACTCTTCAGCAGATGATTGGGCAGGCGATGCAAGCAGCATATGCCGAAACAATGCCCCACAAGTACAAAATCAGCCACCTGTAACTCCAGGAATACCTCCAGTCGCAGGAAGGAGGGATGTTGGTAGCATTGTAATGGCATTAGAGAAACTGAAGCCACCAACTTATGATGGAACTGGTGAGCTAGTAGAGTTGAACATTGGTGATGAGGCTAAAGTCGTAGTGCCAAATCAAAGAAATAAACTCTAAACACTAACTAGAGTATAGCAAGTAAGTAGAGGTCGAACCCAAGGGAATCAAAACACCAAATCAATGCAGTCAAGTGAAATATCAACTAGTGAACAAGTAATAAGTAACCAGGGGGGGTTTTGATTGTATGAAACACAAAAGTAACAAGTATCAAGCAAAGAAGGTTTGGTTGTGAATATGATGAGAAGGGGTTTCACCTAGCAAGTATCCACACAACAGTCAATCAAGTTGACCATAGATTTATCTCAAGTTCTATTCAATCCTAGGGAATGTTCCTATTCCAATCTTTAATATATCAGCAGGCCAATCGGTCCTGATAATACTTACTATTCAACAATCAGGGAAACCTCTCAAGATTAGATGAAATAGCAGCAAAGGGCACAGGAATTATAAGGATGCATGCAATAACTTACAACCGTCAAGTATTAACATGCAATCAATTCTCTTTCATAAAAGCAATCAACTACCAGATCATGCAGAAATGAATGCTACAATGACAAGGAATTCCACCGTATATTCCTAGTCTAGCAATAGAAAACTATCAATCAAACTAGGTGATCAAGCTAGCAAAACTAATAGAAATCAATAGATGAAGAACAAGAGAATTAATACAAACCCATAGGAAAAGAACAAGAGTTTAGAAATCTCACAACTTAATAACTGAAGGTTTCAACCGCTAAGTAAAACAATGAAGATTAGCTCCTGCTCATGGTTGCAGAACTAAATTGTCTGATGGAAAAGATGATAGAAAAGATGATGATAACTAGGGTATATATAGAGTCTAACCCTAAAGAAATATGGTAAAAGAAATATCCTAAACGAAATAATAAAATAAGAAAAAGGAAATAAAATAAAGGAAAATAAGGAAAGCCCGAAATATCTTCGGCCTTGTTGTGGCGATCGCCATCTTCATGTAAAGCTTTGCCGTAGCCTCTGTCGCCCCATGGCGATCGCCGTAGATTCATGGCGATCGCCATGATCTCTCGAACTCACATAACTCTTCTGTTGTAGAATGGCGATCGCCTGGATGGTAGTGGCGATCGTCGCTGCTCCGCAGAATATCTTCAAATCTTCATGTCTTCAATCTTTGATCTCTTCTTCTTCGGTTCTGATCTTCATTTCTTCACTTCTTAATAAATATCTCAGAACATAATAATGACTCGAAACACATATGATAATACTCCTAAATCAATGTAATAATCCCTAGTTACGCTATACAAAGTGCAGCGTATCAAATACCCCCATACTTAGACTTTTACTCATCCCGAGTAACTTACAGAAAAGCTACCCATACAATAAAATGCTCAAAGCCTCAGGAAGTACAAAAATATCTCCTAGTGATTACATAACCAATAAGCTCCTCCAAAACACAACAATAAAAATCAAGAACAATGTGATAAAATAAGCACATACCCAGAACTACACCTTATTCCTCCAAGTGGCCTACCCGAATCCTCCTATACGCCTCCTTCTTATGTCACCATAACGCCAAGATGATAATGATCCTAAAACACTCATTTTTTTTTAATAACACTCATCTTGCTTGTGCGCCCTTTCGGGTTTTCATCCCAACCACTCAATAATTGTTCCAGGCTCACAAAACTCACATCACTCAAGACTTATTTTTGCCCCAGCCTAATGCCGGTCAAGCCACCTTCTTATTGCATAGATTTTTCTATCCAAGGATTTTGTATGCCTTTTTTCAATTTTTGTGGCTTTTTCATACAATATATATTCAATAAGCTCATGCAGATACAACCAACACCTAAATAAATACATGTGAATACATTCTCCTCCCCCATACTTAAACATTGCATTGTCCTCAATGAAATGGAAGACATAAAAACGAACCCAGGGAAGGAGACAGAAGACTCACATACAAGGTCGGATGACCTTCCTCCAATAAAACTCAAAGTGTGGTAGAATGAGAAACTAGATGAGCACTAAATGTAATCCAATAATGCATAGCTCATCTAAAGCAAAAGAAAGAATACCTCCAATGTAGAAGGTGACCCAAACAAATCAACTCCTTGCAAAGAACATGGTCACCAACAAGCTAAGCTCCAACGAATGTAGATCTAGAATGATAGTACTAATCGAAACCAAACTTGATGAAATACAACTCCTTACTTTCTTTTCTCTCATATTTTTTCTGCACTCTAGTAAAGTTGGGCTAATTATTA
The DNA here is from genome assembly GCA_029168935.1 of Oxyria digyna. Taxonomy (NCBI): domain Eukaryota; kingdom Viridiplantae; phylum Streptophyta; class Magnoliopsida; order Caryophyllales; family Polygonaceae; genus Oxyria; species Oxyria digyna. The sequence goes on along the minus strand of JAPVLV010000001.1, from coordinate 56,229,508 downwards.
GTGCTATGGAAGCCTAGAAGCTGTTAAGAAAGGGATGTCAAGGATACATGTGTTATGCCTTGGAAAAGGAAAAAGAAAAGCCTAAATTATCAGAAATTCCCATTGCTTGCGAATTCCCAAACGTATCCCCAGAAGACTTGTCGGGCCTACCTCCTCATAGAGATGTGGATTTTGCAATCGAGATTGAACATGGACCCGCTCCAGTGTCTAGGGCGCCTTATAGAATGGCACCACAGGAAATGCTAGAATTAAAGAAGAAACTTGAAGACCTGATGGAGAGATGATTCATTAGACCGAGTGCATCTCCCCGAGGTGCATCGATGTTTGTAAAGAAGAAGGATGGTTCCATACATATCTGCATTGAATATAAAGAATTGAATAAGGTGACAATCAAGAATAAATATCCATCGTCTTGGATAGATGACCTATTAGATAAACTACAAGGTGCAACTGTTTTCTCAAAGATTGATCTAAGGTCAGGTTATTATCAGTTAGGGATTCAAGAAGAATATATCGCTAAGACGACATTATGTTCAAGGTATGGTCGTAATGAGTTTGTAGTGATGTCGTTTGGGCTGACCATCACTTTGGATGGACTAATGCTCCAGCTGAATTCATGGAATTAATGAACCGTGTTTTCATCCAATATTTGGACCGATTTGTCGTGGTCTTCATAGATGATATTCTGATTTATTCCCGAAGTAGGGAGGAGCATGCAGAGCATCTCAAGATTGTTCTTAGTATATTGAGGCAACAACGGTTATTTGCTAAATTATCAAAGTGTGATTTTTGGATGACTGTAGTGGCATTCTTGGGTCACATAGTTTTTGATGAAGGAGTTAAGGTTGACCCACACAAAAAATTCCAAGCACTAGCTAAATGAATCCCACCAAAGAATGTAAAGTAAGTAAGGATCGAGTTTCTTAGGCCTAGGAGGATATTATCGTAGATTTGTGGAAGGGTTTTCCAAGATTGCCCAACCACTCACTAATCTGTTACGTAAGTCAAAGAAGTTTGAATGGGCAAAAAGTGTCAAGAGAGATTTGAAGAGCTTAAGAAAAGACTTACCAGTGCACCAGTGTTAGCATTACCCCATGGAACACAAGGCTTTGTTATATATAGCGACGCCTCGAAACAGAGCTTCAGTTGTGTTTTAATGCAACAAGGTAGGTAGTCCTGGCCAAACTCGGCCTTACCCGTATTATATATTAATTAAAAATATATATATATATGCATATATACTATCTAAAAATAATCTAACCTAGATTTTGTTTCCTCATACTTGCGCCTCCGTCTCCTTTTCTTTCACTCGGTCTCCCTCTTTCTCTAATCTAGGTCACAATTCACAAACTAACAGAGACTTCTCAAAATTTTTGTCTCACATACTCACCCTTACACACCTCACCGCACCTCGCCTCTCGTTGTCGACCAGTGCCCGCCTCGTTATCATGATATGAAGAATATGATTATGTAGTATTTTATTTTTTTCTTTAAAATCATTAAAAAAATTTAACATAATCGGGCTACCCGGTCCGCTATCCGGGCCGGGTCTGGGCACTGTCACAGGCCCTCAGACCGGGCCTCGGGCTAGCCCGGCCCAGATATATGGGCCGAAAATTTGAGTCCTGTCCGGCCCGAGCCCGGGTATGGCCAGGTCTAAAGGTAGGGTAATTGCATACGCTTCCCGTCAATTGAAGACACATGAAGTAAACTACCCTACTCATTTAGAACTTGCAGCTGTGATTTTTCCTTTGAAGATACGGAGACATTATATTTATGGGGTGAGTTGCCAGATTTATACTGACCATAAGAGTTTGAAGTATATCTTCACTCAAAAGGAATTGAACATGAGGCAGAGAAGATGGTTAGAGATGTTGAAAGATTATGATATTGAGATCTTGTATCATCCAGGCAAAGCCAACGTGGTGGCCGACGCACTAAGTAGGAAGTCGTCTCAAGAGACAATGATTGCATTCCTAACACTGCAACCATAATTGCAGAGAGAATTGACTCGATATAAGATCGAGGTCAGGTTTCAGAAGCACCAAGGGCAACTTTATTTCTTGGAGATCGAATCATCTTATTAGAGGCACCTAAGCAGAAGGAGCTTGATGACCTTAGATTGAACAAGATTAAGGATGAAATCCTTCAAGGTAAGTCCCCAGGCTTTATTGTTCATGATGACAAGATCCTTAGGTTCAAGAACCGAATATGTGTGCATGCGGACGATGAAATAAAGACCATGATTTTGAAAGAGGCCCATGCTTCGCCATATTCGATTCACCCTAGAGCTAACAAGATGTATAAGGACCTCAAAAAGAATTTCTGGTGGAGTAATATGAAAAGAGAGGTCGCTGAATTTGTAGCTAAATGTCTTACATGTCAGCAAGTGAAGATTGAACATCAAAGACCGGTTGGAGAATTACAACCATTACCAATTCCATAGTGGAAATGGGACGATATAGCCATGGACTTTGTGCCAGGATTGCCCCCAACGTCCAGAGGCATGGACACCATCTAGGTCATAGTAGACCGACTGACCAAACCTGCTCATTTTCTTCCTATTAAGAAAACGTGGGGACCAAATAGACTTGTTGAAGTATATATTCAAGAAATTGTACGTCTGCATGGCATTCCCAAAACTATAGTGTCTGATCGTGATGGACGCTTTGTGTCACATTTCTGGAAGTCACTACATGCAGCCACGGGAACTGAATTGAGGTTCAGTACTGCTTTCCATCCACAAACGGACGGTCAAACAGAGAGAACTATACAAACTCTTGAGGACATTTTACGAGCGTGTGTATTAGAATGGCCAGGTAAGTGGGAAGCTAAGTTACCATTGGTAGAATTTACTTATTATAACAGTTGGCACACATCAATTGAAATGGCCCCGTATGAAGCCTTGTATGGTCGTAGATGTCGATCACCACTATGCTGGGATGACTTATCAGAAACAAGCTTGACGAGCCCAGATATTTGAAGGAAGACTCAAGAAGAAGTAGCCCTGATAAGGCAAAGGATGTTAACAGCACAAAGCCTCCAGATATATTATGAGGATATTCGTCGTGGACCGCTGAAATTCCAAGTAGGTGACCATGCGTTTGTTCGTGTTTCACCCACTAAGGGCGTAATCAGATTTGGCAAGAACGGCAAGCTAAGTCCTTGATATGTAGGTCCTTTTGAGATCTTGGATAAGGTTGGAGCATCAGCATATTGGCTTGCCCTACCGCCAGTTATGAGTCGGGTGCATAGTGTATTCCATGTTTCCCAGCTAAGGAAATATGTTCCCGACCGTTCCCATGTAATCAAGTATGAGGATATCGTGTTCGAGGAAGATGGCACGTATGAAGAGGAACCAATTAAAATACTTGCTAATGAAAAGAGGCAGTTGAGGAATAAAGTAATTTCGTCGGTGAAAGTGTTATGGTCTAAACATGGTACTGATGCAACCACATGGGAAACGGAAGCCAGAATGCGAGAGAAATATCCAAACCTTTTTTACTCCTAGTTTTGAGGACGAAACTTTTTATAAGGGGGGTGGAATGTAATACCATCTTAGTTTTTATATCAGAAATTTTCTTTTGATAAACATAATGTGGATTTTTTTTAAAGTAGGGTTTTTTTTAGAAAAAAATCCCGATATGGATTCGTTTTGAAACTAATTCCTAACATAGACACTCTTATGAGGCTCGAAAATTTTTCACGTATGAGAGACGCTGGTAAAATCAGCGTCTCTCATCCGAAGCAGAATTTAAAAAAAAAAAACTTATGTATAAGAGACGCTGGGAAAACCAACGTCTCTTATACATGTAATTTTTTTTTAACCCACGTATAAGAGACGTTGGTTTTCCCAGCGTCTCATACACGTGGGTTAAAAAAAATAGTATTTCAGTGTAAGAGACGTTGTCCCCCTTAAAAAAAATTGGCCTATTATTGGGATTTGGGAGAGAATCCACCGATCGAGAGTAATGATGACATGTGGTTACGGAATCTATCTTATCTATTAAAGCTGAGCCTTTTAGAGCTCTCTCCTTGCTTCTGGCCCTACCACCTCCCATGTGGCAATTTTTTATTGGCTCTTATCATTATTAATTTTTTTTCCCGTAACCTCACTTCGTTTCTCTCTCCCCGCTTTTCTTCTAGATCTCTCCTCTTTTCTTCGAGCTCTCTCCATCCAGCATTCCGCTGCCGTCAATTCCATTGCGCAGATCCCGCCTTCAATTCCAGATCCCACCAAATCGACTCCATACTCATTCCTTCTTGCTTCTGGAATCGACTCCAGATCCAATCCCTAATCCCGCCTTCAATTCCATTGCACAGATCGATGTTGGGTTTAAGGAGGATTTCTCAATTCCTAAGACCTGGATCCAATCACCCCCATTTGCTACAATCTTCCCAACTTTATCATCAATTCATCGATTCTTCTCTTATTTCACCCAATTACTCCGCTTCTAAGGTAATGCTTTTCTGTTTATTTGTACTCCAGATTCAACGTTTAATTGCATAATTTGACTTCATGATACTGTTTCTGTTCCTTGATGATCTGAGATTTTTGTTTCATTCTCCATAACTGTGTATGAAGCCAAGAGTTTTGGGTGGATTCTTTTCAATATGATTATATGGTACATGACTTGTTCTTCAACTCAGCACTGCGTTTCTTTGTATTTTATCATAGTACAAGTGATGTCATTTGCTGTTTTATGACACAACACATGGATTTATGTATGATGCATATGCCTGGATTGTTGCGCTGAATTTAGCATTAGTTTCCCACCAAGGTATGGCTCTTATCAGCACTTCGATTTTTATACCCAACAGGTTCCAAACATTTGTTTTATGGTCACCAAATTGTACACTTCTTTTACGGGTATGGTGGGTAGGTTAGGATCATCATTTGTGGGCAGTGGTATTGCATTACTTTCTTAAAGGCTTTTCCTGCTGAATAAATTGATGACTCTTTTTAAATTCTCAGTCACATTGAGTAAAATATTGTTTGTACATACCTCTGTGGAAATGTGCTGATTGTAGAAAGGTCTATTTCATATAAATAATTGTTGTACTGATACAGTATGTTCTAAATAGAGTTGTAGTTTAAGTTCTTAGCTTAAGATGGTTTTGGCCTAATTTTTAATCATGTGATAGATTACCCAATTGCCTATCTCTGTTCATTTTGGTTTCCGAAAATTATGTGTGTTGATTTATGATTGCTGTCTGCATTAGAATTGTTATAGAATTAGTAAGATAGATTCATCATGGTGGAATTTTTTTTTATAGCATATATAGACTATGCATGATAATCAGCACATTTATATTAGTGATATATTGTAGTTTGACAGCATCGTAGTAGCTGTAACATATTGTCTATTTAATAAATATTATCCATTATAAGATTGCTTTCTTTCAGATTCTGATTTGGTTTGTTACTCTAATTTCATATTCTGATTTGGTTTGTTACTCTAATAAAGATTCTGATTTTGTTTGTTATTGTTTAATTGATTTATTTATTTTAACAATAGATTCTTTACGAAAAAATCTTCCAGGATTATATATCTCCTGCATACCTATTTCCTAGCAAAATCGTACCTTTCTTTTTTGCTGCATCTTTTGAAGCGCCTTCATTTTGGTATTCATGACGACTTTCATTGATGACCTTACTTTAGGGAAACAATCTACACGTGCACTCGCAGTTCGTGTACTAAGCATGTGGAAGGCAAGGAACCAAAAAACTCAAAGAGATGAGCTCCATTTGGTTCTATTAGATGAGAAGGTTAGTTCATCCATCTGCATTTTTTTTATCAATCTATTTTGTATCTGTATGACACTTATTTACTGAGCCTTATTTCTTTTACGTATGCAGAACTCTCAAATTGAAGCTAGCATACAAACTTGGTTCATCAACAAGTTCTCCAAGGTCCTTGATGAGTATTCAGTTTACATGCTCTCAAACTTTGTTGTTAACGAAAATACCAATAACTGGAGAGTTACCTCACACCCCTACAAGATTGAGTTTCTTTTCGGTACAAATGTGAAACCATGCGATAGTGCATCTATCTATGAAATAGGAGCAAGATTCGTCAATTTTGAATCCATTTTAGCTGGGGAGCTTAACAATTCTGTTGTTGGTATGAAAATTGATAATTTTTTTCATCTATTAAAGCTGACCTTAAATGCTAATTTTTTCTTCTTTTTCTCGGTGTAGATGTTTGATACACTACACTTTGTATAGCGTAAATAGGGATTATTACATTAGTTTAGGAGTGTTATCACAAGTATTTGGGGGCTATTGTTATGTTCTGAGTTGTTTACGAAGAAGTGAAGAAATGAAGACCAGAACCGAAGAAGAAGAGGATTAAAGATTGAAGACATGAAGACTTGAAGACATTTTGCGGAGCAGCGGCGATCGCCACCATCACTATGGCGATCACCATCATTCAACAGAAGCCCTTCATAAGTTCGAGAGATCATGGCGATTGCCATGACTCTACGGCGATCGCCATGGGGCGACAGAGACCACGGAAGACGCTACATGAAGACCGCGATCGCCAGACATCTATGGCGATCGCCACAGCAAGGCCGAAGACATTCCAGACTTTCCTTATTTTCCTTCGTTTGTTTTATTTCCTTTTCCTTATATTATTATTTCGTTTAGGATTTATCTTTTACCATATATTTTTAGGGTTAGTCTCTATTTAAGAACCCTAGTTCTTTCTTTATCATCATCTTTTTTCCATCAGACAATTTAGTTCTGCAACCATGAGCAGGAACTAATCTCCATTGTTTTACGTAGCGGTTGAAACCTTCAGTTATTAAGTTGTGAGATTTCTAAACTTTTGTTCTTTTCCTATGGGTTTGTATTAATTCTCTTGTTCTTCATCTATTGATTTCTATTAGTTTTGCTAGCTTGATCACCTAGTTTGATTGATAGTTTTCTATTGCTAGACTAGGAATATACGGTGGAATTCCTTGTCATTGTAGCATTCATATCTGCATGATCTGGTAGTTGATTGCTTTTATGAAAGAGAATTGATTGCATGTTAATACTTGACGGTTGTAAGTTATTGCATGCATCCTTATGATTCCTGTGCCCTTTGCTGCTATTTCATCTAATCTTGAGAGGTTTCCCTGATTGCTGAATAGTAAGTATTATCAGGACCGGTTGGCCTGCTGATATATTAAAGATTGGAATAGGAACATTCCCTAGGATTGATAAGAACCTGATATAATCTATGATCAACTTGATTGACTGTTGCGTGGATACTTGCTAGGTGAAACCATTTCTCAATATATTCACAACCAAACCTTCTTTGCTTGTTACTTGTTACTTTTGTGTTCCATACAATCAACCCCCCCCCCCCCCCCTTGGTTACTTGTTACTTGTTCGTTAGTTGGTATTTCGCTTGACTGCATAGCGATTGGTGTTTTGATTCCCTTGGGTTCGACCTCTACTTGCTTGCTATACTTTAGTTAGTGTTTAGAGTTTATTTTGATTTGGCACGACGACTTTAGCCTCATCAATGTTATAGGTGAGGTCATAGAATTCAGTGATTTAGAATCCAAAAAGAGCCGATCAACTGGTCGGGATATGAAGAGATTTGAATTCAAAGTTGAAGATCAAAATATGAATTGAATATTAGTTAGTCAATAGAGTCATCTCATCATTCAATATTTATCCCTAAGCATAATATTTTTTTTGCAGGAGAATACAAGTTTTAAAATAAAAATTCATGAAGAAATAGTAGGATTGGAGCACAATCACTACCAACATCAATATTTGTTATTGCTAATCTCTGGCCTCTTCCTCTATCATATTTATGCATCGACATTTCTGTTATTGGATTCCAGATTTTTGTCCTTAATAGACTTAGTTTATAATAATGTTGCAGCTATTGAATAACTAATTTATTACATTCATATTTGATGTATGAATTTTTTTTATGTCTCTTAAATAATAATGTTGCATTTATTCAAAATCGACAAATTCCCGCGCATGGCGTGGGTCTTACACTAGTTGGAGATTATACTGATTGTGGGGAAAAGATATGCAAGAGGGATGTGAATATTTGTAAATTTAATTTTTTTTAAGGGTGAAATACTTTTTTTTTTAACCCCATGTATAAGAGACGTTGGTTTTCCAGCGTCTCTTATACGTGAGTTACAAAAAAAAATTACATGTATAAGAGACGCTGGTTTTCCCAGCGTCTCTTATACATAAGTTTTTTTTAAAAAAAAAACATCTGCGTTTCTCATACTTGAAAAATTTCCGAGCCTCATAAGAGTGCCTATGCTGGGAATTAGTTTCAAAACGAGCCCATATCGAGAATTTTTTCTAAAAAAATGCATACTTTAGAAAAAAATTCATTCCATAATGTGTATTTATAGAGTATTAAAAAAAAAGATTCAAGTATGTTTTATTTTCGCAAGTCTTGAAATCCTATCGTTAGACGACGCGCACTCGGTTTATGTACAACGTTAGAGTTATTGTCGAGCTGGATCAAATTATTTTTAAACTATGTTACATACATAGTTAGATATATTCCCTATAATATGTTTATTAGTAATACTTGATCATGAACCTAAATATATCTACTTATATCTATATGTATAAACTAATATATCAATACCTTACCTCTCTCCCTAATTCGCTAGAACTCTCTCCCTCGTCTTTTTCCATTTCCATGCTCAGCTCCCTCACCTCACACCCCATCCGAACCACTTCTTCTCTCTTTACCTCACCATATCTTAACTTCCATCATCTATCTTGGTTCCACCTTATCCCCCTCCATTTTATTGCTACCTCCTCCAAGAAGAACACCATTGAGGCACTCCTTGGGCCAGCCGTGAACACATGAGTGGTGTAAACTTCCATGGCTGATTGGATGGCATGAAAGCAAGCTTAGTTTTGTGGCTATCAACTCTTCCTATCAAGTTTGCAACTCCTTTCTTAAATAAAGAGAGAGAAGCTAAGTAAGCTTTTATGGAGGTTTAAACTAAAACTTCATAATTTTTGGGTGTTTATGTTCAAGAAGGTAGTTATGGTATGTGTTGGAGCCCAGGTGTTCGCGATCTCGCAATCAACACCTCGCGAGATCTGGCCAGTCAATAATCTTCAAGCACTGGACACCTCCTTCACGCCAACTGATACAACAACTTGGATTCCATCTTCTTTTGGATCAAAATCTGGTTTTCTCCACTGTTCTTTGTGTTCTTGAGCTCCCGAAACACCTGCACAACCAAACCGGAAGGATGAACCCCCAGATTTGGCTCTCCGACGCCCAAGTCAATAACGATTACAAGCAAATAGGAGCGACGAACCCAAATAACACCAAACTATAACCAAAGAGAAGAAGGAGATGATCAAAATCCACTTCTAAACCATAGAAGCCTTATGAATCAAACCAATAAAACAGTGAAATGGAGAATCTCAACCAAACGTCACGATTCTTACACCAAAAGCAAGAATACGGTACCGAGAATCACAATCCAAGTACCGATCATCGGATTCTCCATGAACAGAGATGAATCGGGAGGAAGAAGACGATTCCGAGTGAAGTTTCTCCCTCTGTGTATTTCTCTCTTGCTCAAGAGGAAAAGCTTTGGATGCCGAAAAGATGCATTTCTCTCTCCTTTCTGTTACGATTTATATACAGATCGCGGGCCCCACTTATCCGATCTTGCCTATTTCGCTTATTGGGCCGCTTACTGGACTTTCCTACTTGATGTTCTCATTGGCACAATGGGCTTTCGCGATTCACCGAGCCGTCGCGAACCGGGTTCGCTCTTGTCCTGAGAACCGGATCCAACATCCAGCCCCCAAGTCCTTGTTCTTCGCGAGAGCAAGGCTTGGGTAATCTTACTTGAAGCCGGGATCTCAGGAGGTGTTTTGGGGATTATTTTTTATTTTTGTTCACGACGCTTTCTTTCCATCGCGCTCATTTCGAATTTTGAATTTTAAATGTGTGACGTCTCGTCTCCCGCGCACTGACATCTTTCAACACGTGTCACCTATTCAGGCTTTCCCTCTTTCCTATATAAAGCCATCAAATCGTATTTCTCCCTTCTTCTTCCTCTCGCTCGTTTCATATTTCTCTGTAAAAACTCACTCAGAATAACCTTTTTTGAGACCTTCTCTACTCTATCGGACCAATAATCTACAAATGGCTGGTAAGTTCCACTTCTAATTCGTCTTTTGCTTTGTTTTTAGGTCACTGTTTATTCATAACCTTGATTTCTTCTCGTTTCCCTGCCATTGTTAAGTTTTTCGAAGCTTTTTTACTGGTTTTCATGGTAGTCCGTCGACTTTCTCTGCTTTCTCACGGGCTTTTAGTGGGCGGCGCCGTCCTCTTTTTCCCCTTGAACCGTAATTTCCTAGGCGCCTTCCTCCTTCGATGGCGTTCAAGCTTTGAGCTTTTTATTTATTTCGAGTTCTTCATACTCAAACACTCATCTAAGCGTTCATCCGAATGCCTTCTCAACATCCTCTCAGATCTTGTTTTTCTCGTTTTCCAGGGATTTCTTTGTTTTTCTCTTTATGGCTCGCGAGGTTCTTCATTCACCCTTGCGTTTCGTATTCGTACCCTGGAAAAATAACTTTCCTACCTTTTTCCTATTCGTTACTTCACAGGAAATTCTACAAGAAATAAAGATGTTGAAGGTCCTTCCACGTTGCGACCCGATGCTGGAAGCAGTAATAATTCTCCTCCTATCCAAAATCCCGAAGATGTGGATGTCGGCTTTGGAGATGATCGGGAATATTACTCTTGGCAGGGTGAACTTCCTCGCATTGAGATTGATGATTGGCTTACTAAACCCGCGAGTCGTGTACAGATTTTGACTCGCCGTGTTCGTTTTACCCAAGCCAGGAATCTCGGGAATAGGTTCGCTGCTCTTCCTACCAATCTTCAATTGTGTGACCTTTATGCTATAGCCGATGCCTATCCATTCCCGGAGGGCACGATACTCGTGTTGCCTTCCTCTGGAGGCACTTCTCTTGATGAATACGACTCTTTCTTCGCGATCAGTTTGTCTTCTCTTAAGGCGGGCTTTAGAATTCCCCTGACTCTCTTCGCTCGGAAGCTCATGAAGAAGTTAAGTTATAGCCCTGCCCAGATGCACCCCAACTTCTGGCGCATAGTTGTTATTTATACGATCAGATGTCAAGACATAGGGATGAAACCCAACCCTTGTCATTTTCTCCTCATGTTCAAGACGCACAAGGCTCCTGAAGAGGAGGGAATGTTTACGGCTTGTAAGCTTGGGGAGTCGGAGTGGGATGCACCCCCTCGAGTCACCAAGTGGAAAACCGACTGGTTCCTCATCCGGCCACCCTCGAACTCGGGAATTTCTATCAAGATTTCGGAGCGCGCCGTCCATCCCAAGCCTGGGGATTGGACTCAAGCCAAGAAGGATGGTCTCATCGCGAAGTACCATGATTTTTCGAATCTTGTTTCTAACCGTATTTTCGCGAAATGCATCACTCCTGAAGTGTTAGCCCAGCGAGGACTAAGTCTCGAACATCATTATGGTATTTTTTGGTGCTTCGCGATTACGTTTGCCTTTTATGTTTTTCTTAACCTTTATGTACTGACGAGTTGATTTTCGTTTCTTTCAGCCAAAGATTACTTCTCAAAGCTTCCCAACCTCGACAGCTCTGACGATTCCTTCGATGATGATCCCATAGATGAAACCCCTGTCCCCGTCGTGAAAGGAAAAGGGCGCACCAAGAGAGCCGCGACCAAGCCCAAGCCTCAACGTAAGAAGAAAGGCTCTGCCCCTGGGATCCGTATTCAGGAGCCATCGGCTGCGGGGGAGGAGTCTTTGGTAGATGAGACTCCTGTTGGCCAGGCCACACCCCTTGCAAACACTCCTACTCCAGCGAGAACCACTCTTCCCCGGAGGTCTGGTGGGACACCTGCCTCAAACCGTGGGACCCCGACTGAGAGGCGTCGGCCGTCGCGAAGGGTAAGCAACCTATGGTCCACGGAGACCAAGGGGATGTCCCGCCTCAGGGTTTGTCCATGGAGGGTTCGCTCTTCTTTGACGAAAAGACGGTGAAGAGGTTTTTTAATAAGGATCGTCCCTGTCTTCCAGAGATGCCTGCGTGTCTTGAAGGTGTCATTCGCGGTGGTGCGGGTCTCTCTACGGTTGCTCTCGCGGTGAGTTTTGTTGTGCTTTCTTTTTCGTTTTTTACTTCGCATATTCGCCTTTGATTTCTTATATTCTTTTCATTGTAGTCAGTGCTCTTTAATGAGGCCATGGGGCAATATGCTCTCGCTGTCGAGGATGACAAGGAGAGACTAGAGAAAGAGTATGAGGAAATCCTGGAGCAGAGTCGCGACCATAAATCCGCGCGGGACAAAGCGAGGCAAGCCCTGGAGGAGGAGAAGAAGAAGAATGCCGATTTGATGAAGAAGGTAAGTGAGATGGAGGTTGCGGCAAGGGTGGAAAAGCGCAATCATGAGACGGCGATGGGTTCACTGAGACAGGAGAATGCTGATGCTATAATTCAAGCTCGTCGCGAAGGGGCAAGACAGTATGCTTCAAGATATCGCGAGCAAGATCGTATTGACTTCATTAGTACTGCTCGTAGTGTCTTGCTGATCGCCTCACTCAAGCTTCAACTTAAAAAGCATAAGGTGCCTAAATTCCCTTACGATCCTACCGACTTCTGTGGCCTTCCAGGGGATCTTCCTGTATATATTCCTCCTCCGATTGGGACCTATGTCGACGACGACACGAGCCTTCTCGAGGGTTGGACGGTTGAACCTCTGAAGAAGGACTCGGGAATTGCTGAGGGGATGGAGTCCTACGTCCCGGTTGTTCCTGCTCCCCGGAAACCTAAAAGGCCAAGGGAAGTGATTTACTCAGAGGAAAGGGAGAAGGAGACCGGTTTCCCACTCAAGCATCCTCATAAGGAAGCCACTGAGGAGGGTGATCGCGATGAGCCTGTGCACATTGATAGCGAAGAGACTTCCGAGGACGAGAACATCGCATCTACTGAGGATGTCGGCGATAAGGAGGACGCTCATGCTGAAGCAGTCGATGATGTTGACGAATATCTCAACATCCCCAACGAACATGCCAATGACAAGATTTGATCTCCTTGTTTTATGAACTTTCTTTATAAATATTTGAGTCTATGTTACGTACAATGGTTACTTTATATTTTGGCGGGTCGCGAACCGTATGTGGTCGTGGACCTTGGATTATTCGTAGCCTTCCGGGAAGGCCGCGCTGCTACTTTTATGTATATTGCTTCTTATCTTCGCATTTACTTCTGCATTTGTTACTTTTCTTACTTTCTCAACCACTTTTCTTTTCAACTACCTTTCTCATTTATTACGGGTCAGACGGTCCATCCTCTTATATAAGGGTCTTTTCTCCTTCTCTTTTGCTTCTGTTTTCGACAAAGGCGTTTATCATGGCAAGGTTGCGGCGAACTCGAGAAGGGACTCTTGGGGAGGCCTTCACTATTCCGATGGACTCGTCCTCCCTTTCGGAGGGTGGTAGTTTGGTGGGTGCTCTTCGAACTTTCTATTCCTTATCACTGTTTTCGTGTATTAGCTTTTCCACAACTGTTTGTGTGTAGCGTTTTCCCAAGGATCATTGTGACCGGCACGTTAGCCATTTCGGTGGTCGTGGCTAGAGATGGCTGGACCGGGACCGGACCGGCGGTTCGAACCGGAACCGGACCGGGTCAAAACCGGTCAAAACCGGGACCGGACCGGAACCGGTTTTGACCCGGTCCGGTTCCGGTTCGGGAAATTACAATTTCCGAACCGGCGGTTCGAACCGCCGGTTATTTATTTATTTTTTTAATTTTTTTTAACCGCCGGTTAAAAAAATTTTAAAAAAAAAATAAAAAACCGGCGGTTAACCGGGAAAACCGGTTAACCGCCGGTTATAACGGCTAGTAAACTAGCCGTTGCCGGTTAACCGGCGGTCCTAACGGCTAGGAGCCGTTAGGAAATTAAAAAAAAATAAAAAAATACATTTTTAAATATTAAAAAATCCATATCCAACCCCTATAAATACCATACCATACAATCTTCAAATCACACATCCAACAACAACAATCTCTCTTCTCTTTCTCAAATCTCAATCTCATAATCTCTCAAATTCCATCAACAATCTCTCTTAATCTCTTCCTTTCTTAATCTTCCTTTTAATTAGCATTTGTCTTTCAATATTTTATTGCTTTTACATTTTTAATCACATTATTATATTGTTCTAAGTTTTATTGTTTTAATTGTTTTTAATTGCTTTTAATCATATTATTTAATTGTTCTTAATCATATTATGGCGGATCATTTTGACACCCAAGAGAGTGATAATGTCACTTCTCCCACTCCCACTCCCACCTCCCAAGTTAGGTCCTCCGCTAGGGGTAGGACCGCTAGGCCTCAAGGGCAAGCTAGCGGTTCGAGGCCGGCTAGGGGTAGGGGGGGGAGGACCGTTCCCGGGTCCTCCGGGAACCAATCCCGGAAACTAACATCTCCTGTTTTTACAAAGTGGTTTACTAAATTAGAACCCGGTATCGAGGAACTCGAGGCCGAGGATTATGATCCCGGACTAATTATTGTTTCTTGTAACTTTTGCGAGGCGACATTCCAATGGAAGAAAAGTGGAGGATATGGAACCCTTCAACGACACATGGAGCACAGACACGTCGCCGAGATGGGAATGCTAGGGGGACAAACGCAAATTTCCGGCGGATTTGCATCTTCTACTAGCGGTAACCCTTTATTTCATTTTGATCATGAAGCTAATAGTGTAGCATTAGCCGAAGCTATTTGTGTTGATCATTTAGCATTTCGATTTAGTGAAAATGTAGGATTTAATGAGTATATTAAAGAGCATACACAACCCGCTTTTAAATCCGTATCTAGGAAAGTGATTAAGAAAAACGTAATTAAGGCTTATAAAAGACACAAGCACGAATTAGTTTCTTATTTTTCGCAAAATGATATGAATGTTTCTATTTGTAGTGATATATGGAGTGATAATACTCAAACCCATTCTTACATGGGTGTTACATGTCATTTTGTAGATCATCATTTTACAATGCAAAAACGTTTATTGGCATTTAGAGTCTTTGATGATTCACATACCGCACAAAATATTGCTATGATGATTCGTACAATTTTAGAAGAATATAGACTACTTAATAGAGTTTTTTCAATTGGATTCGACAATGCATCTGCTAACACCGCATCTATTAGAGATTTACAAGAAATGTGTCAACCTTTATTTGGTGGGAGATTTTTTCATATTCGATGTGCTTGTCATATTTTAAACTTATGTGTTCAAGATGGTTTACGTGCTATGAGTTTTCATTTTGAGCCAATTAAGAACGTTATTAAGTATATTTGGGGGCATCCTAAAGTTACAAGAGATTGGATGACCTTTTGTAAAACTAACGGGGTGCACCCAAAACGTTTTTCAAAAGATGTGGGTACCCGATGGAACTCTACTTACATATTACTATGTGAATGTATAGAATATAGACAAGTTTTAACGTCTTTTGTTTCTCAAAACCTTTCTGGCTCTACTTTCTATTTTAGCGAATCAGGTTGGGAAATATGTCAAAGTATTGCAACGTTTTTAAAATGTTTTAGTGATGCAACAAAGAGATTTAGTCATGTTTATATACCAAGTAGTAATGTTTTTGTCTTGGAAGCTTGTAATGTTATGGCTGGTTTAAGTGAGGGAGCTAAAATTCCCGGCATTGAGGAATCTGTTGCAAGCATGAGGAGTAAGTGGTTGCAATACTATAGATATATTCCCGATTGTTTTCTTGTTGCTTGTGTTTTAGATCCTAGACTTAAATTAGGAGTTTTACACGCTCTTTTAGATGACTATTATGGATATATTTTAGCCGACGGTGAACTAGAGGATATTTTAGGTATGGTTTCTAGAACTAGAACATACATTGAAACTTTATTTACTCATTTTTCGGATTCTCCGACTCCTTCACAATTACCTCCGGCTTCTTCGAGCTCTAGTAGCTTGGGGGCCTTTGGAGCTAAGTATTTTAGTAAAAGACCAAGAGTTACAAACACGAATGCGGAAATTGATAACTATCTTAACACCAACTTTGAGTTTGTTAGTTGTGAAGCTTTAGATGTTTTGAAGTGGTGGGAGGATCATAGGAGCATGTTTCCAACGCTTGCGAAGATTGCGGCTCAAGTTCTTGCCGTCCCCGCTTCAACCGTGGCGGTGGAACAAACTTTTAGTGCAGGAGGCAACACTTTAACGAGGAAGAGATCAAATTTGGCACCGGAGTCATTGGAGGCGCAATGTTGTGTTTGCGATTGGAAGAGAGCCGCAATGAGGCAACAACGTAACATTAACGAGTCATCGGAAGACGAGTGGATTGGAGATTCTACTACGATACGCACCGATTCATCCGCCGAAGATTCGACTTAGGTAACGGGTTTTGAAAAAAGGTAAAGAACTACGTGGGCTTTGATTCCTCTAACCCGAGAGGATACGTAGGCAACTTAACAAGTAAGTCACTGTTAAGTGCAAGCCCAATTTTTTTTAATTTTTTTGTTCCTTCATATTTAATTTAAAAAACTTAAAAAAAATGATTATAAAAAAACGCTATTAAAAAGAATGTTTTACAAAACATTCTTTTTAATAGCGTTTTTTTATAATCATTTTTTTTAAGTTTTTTAAACATAATTTTTAAACTTAAAAACAATGACAAAACATTCTTTTTTAATAGCGTTTTTTTATAATCAATTTTTTTAAGTTTTTTAAACATAATTTTTAAACTTAAAAACAATGACAAAACATTCTTTTTTAATAGCGTTTTTTTATAATTATTTTTTTTAAGTTTAAAAATTATTTTTAAATTTTTTTTTTTTTTTAAAAAACCGGTCCGAACCGGACCGAACCGGGTGAACCGGTATGAACCGGAACCGGACCGGAACCGGACCGGAACCGGTCCGGAACCGGATTGAACCGGAACCGGTGGAACCGGAACCGGACCGGACCGGACCGGGAGCCATCCCTAGTCGTGGCCTCATTCTTTGTGTTAACTTCGAGCCCTGGGATGTGACGCTGGACAAGGTTGGGAGCTCTTATTTCTTGGGTGAAGGCTGGTCCGATTTCGTGGAGGACCATAACGTTCAGGAGGGGGACGAAGTTACTTTCACCATGTGGCGTGCCAATCCTCCAGAGGTTCCAATTCGGACCGCGGTGTATGAAGTGAAGATTGTAGTACCTCTTTAGTGTTAGTGTCCCGTAATCTTATGTTGTTTGATGACTCTCTCCTTTCTCCCCCCCCGGTAGCATTCGCGAGGGTGCTTGCATCCTTGAGGATGTTATGCAATAAAAGAGAGAGGAAGTGTAGTAGCGATTGTCGGGTTTCTAAATTGTTTTGTCTTATTTGATTCGCGATTGATACTTGAATGTGGTAGGTGGTGCATGATGAAAACTAAAATAGCTTAAAATATATATATAATGGCATTGTGCTCGAGTTTAGACGAGTCAGAACAATCATCAAGATATTCAGTGAAAAGGAACGTCTTCCAAGTTGTAGGCGCTCCTTAGAAAAGCCCCGCGAATGAAAATATAAGCAAGCATTTGTTAGTCATGCGTATTGCTTGCTGCGTAGGAGCGTTTTGATGATTCACGTTCGTACCTGATTACTGCGTACTTGTGAGCCAGTAACAAGGCTTATGATGTTTGCGATCATTATTTGGTATAAGCGAGTTAGAATTTCCTGCATGTGCGATTATATATCGGGGTTATACTTACGTCATCGCGAAAGTATGAGATAACTTGCACATGCTTTGCCTGATACCTGAGCGAAGGCGTAGTAAGTGCCTCAGAAGTTCTAAACTCGCGAATAGGAGCTTGCGAATTGGTTCTGATACTGTGATGAGTTTACTGAGCTGTAGACTGCACACGATGTCAATCTGGGCACTGGTGGCATTGATGCCCCAGCTTAACCTCGCGAGCATTTTCAAGATCATTTGCTACTTTTTGACAAAAATTTCTGCAATAAGCAAAGAGATGGGGTTGCCATTAGATCTCTGCGTGACTTTGTGAGTCATGAAAAAAGTAGCGATTTTATTGGTCATGCGACTGATTTGAAGCTTTCAAGTGTATGGGCCACTCAGTCGTCGTGCCTCACGCCTTGACGGATTATTAAAGAGTCAAAGGTCGTGACTTCGTGATCAAAGCGAGGAGGACTTGCGTCGTTACACGTCATTGATTTTCACGGTTTCGCGAACTATGGGGGTCTATTGGAGCCCCGACATAGTAACACGGCTTCACGACCTGGGTGGGTGCTCTTGGCCCCAGCCCAACGTCATGACTTCACGACCTGGGTGGGTGCTCTTGGCCCCAGCCCAGCGTCATGGCTTCACGACCTGGGTGGGTGCTCTTGGCCCCAGCCCAGCGTCATGGCTTCACGACCTGGGTGGGTGCTCTTGGCCCCCAGCCCAGTATGATGGCTTCACAATGCAGTGAGTGCGCACTCATCTGTCATCATGGCTTCGCGACCTGGGTGGGAGCTTCTTGGCCCCAACCCAGCGTCACGGCTTCGCGACCTGAGTGGGTACTCTTGGCCCCAGCCCAACGTCACGGCTTCGCGACCTGAGTGGGTGCTCTTGGCCCCATCCCAGCGTCACGGGACAATATTCACACTTGTCGATCTGAAGAGTGTGGTTGTACCTTTTATTCGAGGCTGTTGTTCCCTCTCTTTCGGCGAAAGTATTTATTCTCTTTGTAACCCGGCTATAGATTTGGTTGTTTTAACCTCATTCGGTTCTTTCGCCTGCATAGAGTTTGTTAGATAGAATGTTCGCATGCATTGTATGCACGGCAAATAGTTTATGTGTAAGGCAAAGTATATTTCTGAGTGAAAGGTTCGTACCTGTGGGGGGAACGGGCTAGGCGTAGTAGCGGCGTAGTCGCATCACGTTCCAAGAGTGTGCAACGTGATTCCCGGAGCTATCCTTCAGTCGATAGGCCCCCGGCGCGACTTCGCGATCCACTATGTATGGCCCTTCCCATCCGGGGTCAAGTTTCCTCCCTTTGTCTTTCTCAGAACGAGATCTCCTTTCACGAAGCCTCTCACCTTGACATTTTTGTTATAGTACTTCGCGACGCTAGCCTTGTGTGCGGCTGCTCTGATCACGGCCATCTCTTGCGACTCTTCGCGAAGCTGTAACTCCATATTCATATTCTCATCATTGGTGTCTTGGTCATAATGGAGGATTCTTTCATTTGGGAATAAGAATTCCACCGGGACTATAGCTTCGACACCATAAGAGAGGGCAAACGGGCTTTCCCCCGTCGCTTTTTTGACAGTCGTGCGATTGGCCCAAAGGGTGAGAGGGAGGACTTTAGCCCACCTCCCCTTCGCGTCCTCCAGCCTTTTCTTGAGGTCCATGACGATGCTCTTGTTGACAGCCTCTACCTAGCCGTTGCAACAGAGGCAATTTTCATCTTGACACCAAGGTCGTTGCACCATTTTAGCAGTTGGGGAGAATTGAATTGAGGGCCTCTATCTGTGACAATCTCCTGAGGGAGGCCGTAGCGACACATGATATTCTTCCATAGGAACTTCTTTACAATCGGGACAGTTGTGGACGCGAGCACTTCAGCCTCAACCCATTTGGTGAAGTAATCCACAACCACAATAATGTATTCGAGTTGTCCGGGAGCCTTTGGCTTAAATGGACCAAGAAGATCCAGGCCCCACATCATGAACGGGATGAGGCTGCTCATGATCTGAAGTTCCACGCCAGGTTGGTGAGATGCGGGGGAAAAGTATTGGCAAGCTTGACAAGCTCGCAATATCTCCTGCGCATCCTGCTTCATTGTAGGCCAGAAATGCCCTTGGCGAAGTGCCTTGTAAGCCAAAGATCTCCACCCTGCATGAGTCCCACAAAGCCCCGCGTGCAATTCTTCCAGAAATGACTTTAAGTCATAATGCGCCATGCATTTCAATTCGTTGGGATTTCCCCCCCTTTTGTACAGCTCGCCCCTATTGATGTAAAAGCGGGCGGCTTTTCTTTTCAGCTGCAAAAGTTCTTTGGGATCGGATGGTCCGCGACCATTTTTTCAGATAGTCAATGATTGGTTGGCGCCAATCGTCACATGAGTAACTGATCCTCATCATTTCAATCTCATGGATGATGGCACTCTCCTCTTTTACAAGGAAGAAGTACTTCGGAGGAGCCTCTTTTGACACAATAAAGCCATACCTTTTCTCACGCTCCTCTTTAGGACCTACCCAACTCGCACCTTGCTTCGCGAGTGCGTCAGCTTTTCGGTTCTCATCCCTCGGGATTGCTTGGATCTCGAAGTGTTTGAACAAAGAGATCAGTGTCGCGACCCTAGCATGATATTTAGGCAGGTTCCCTATTCTAGCTTCATAGATTCCTTGCACTTGTTTCACAATGATCTCTGAGTCGCATCGACAAGATAATACTGCAATAGAGATGCCAATGGCTAGCTCCAGGCCGGCGATTAGAGCCTCATACTCAGCTTCATTGTTAGTTGGTTTGAATTTGAGAGCGATGGCATGGCTTATTTCCTCACCTGTAGGTGAAGTGAGAACCATGCCCGCTCCGCACCCCTCATCGTTCACTGCTCCGTCGGTGTGCATAACCTACATCATTTCTTCTCCATACAGATTCGGGGCTTCACCCTCCATGAAACTTGTCTCGACTATGAAATTTGCAAGCACCTGAGCCCTGATCGCGGGCCTCGGGCGATACACAACATCAAACTCTGACATTTCTATGACCCACTTCGCTAGCCTCCCTTCTACTGTTGGCTTTGTCATGAAACCATGGAGTGGTAAATCTGTTAATGTCTCAATTGGGTGTGCGTGAAAGTAAGGCCGGAGCTTCCGAGTAGCTGTTATCAACGCGAGCACAGACTTTTCTACAGGAGAATAACTGGTTTCAGCTGGCAGTAATGCGCGACTGACAAAATATACTGGCTTTTCGAGTTCGCGAACAAGAACTGCACTCACTGCCCTCGAGCTTGCCGCGAGATACAATTGAAGAGTCTTGCCCGGAACCGGAGATGATAGAATCAGAAGTCTTGACAAATGTTCCTTGAGGCTCGCGAAGGCTTGATCACATTCTGCAGTCCACTCGAAGTTTTTGGGCTTCCTCAAGATCTCAAAGAATGGAAGATTACGCTCGGCTAGCTTGGCGCAAAACCTTCCCAGATAATTTACTCTGCCTACAAACCGCTGGACTTCATGCGTAGACCTGGGTGGTTGGAGATCAAGTACTGCTTTGACTTTGTTCGGGTTAACCTCTACGCCTCGGGCACTGATCATAAAACCAAGGAACTTTCCTTCAGTCACGCCAAAGACGCATTTATCCGGGTTTAGGCTCATCCCATATTTTCTCAGAGTCGCGAATACTTCCGCAAGATCGCGAGCATGGTCACTCTGTTTCTTACTCTTCACCACAATGTCATCGACATACGCTTCAACTGTGTCTCCCATCTGATCACTAAATATCCGATCGACGAGCCTTTGGAATGTAGCTCCTGCATTCTTAAGAGCGAAGTGCATAACATTGTAGCAAAAGGTCCCCTTATCTGTTATGAATGATGTGTTCTCTGAGTCTAGAGGGTTCATCATCACTTGATTGTAACCTGAATATGCATCGAGGAAGCTTAACGCCTCGTGTCCTGCGGTGGAATCCACAAGCTGGTCAATAGAGGGCAGTGGATAACTGTCTTTCGGGCAAGCCTTATTGAGATCGGTAAAGTCTACACACATCCTCCATTTTCCTGTTCCTTTCTTCGCGACCATAACAACGTTGGCTAGACAAGTTGGGTATTGTACTGGTCTCACGAATCCAGCTTTTAAGAGCTTCGCGAGCTCTACAGCTACGGCTGCGTTCTTTGGCCCTGCTTGCTTTCTTTTCCTCTGTCTCTTGGGGATTATCGCGTTGCTTATGTTCAGTGAGTGAGTGATGACAGAGGGTGGGATTCCTTTCAGATCCTTAGGCGACCACGTGAACACGTCTCGCGACTCGGAAAATAGCTTTTCAACCTTTCCCATCACCATGGGGTCTAGATTTCCTCCCACAAACAACTTCTCCTCCTTACTGCAAAAAGGGGTAATTTCTTGGGTTTCAAAACCAGTGAACTTTGCTTTGTTTACTTCTTCATCGGGTCTTGGGGGCCTCGGGGGCTTGCGAACATCTAACTTTGCTTCTTCCTCGACGTTAGGCATCCCTGGGACAAATAACTGGTTCGCGAGCAAAGGTGCATCGTCCCCCTTCTCAGATCTGATGTAGCATGAAATTCTCTCATTCTCTACACCTATCGCGACCCCTGTACCTGAATGTGTGGGAAACTTTAAACAGAAGTGACTCATTGATACTACCGCGTCAAACTTGCACAATGTTCCTCTGCCGATAATAGCGTTGTATGATGAGGTCGTTGGGATGATGACAAAATCAATCTTTTCCGACCTTCGCGGCCCTATTTCATCACCCAGCACAACATCAAGAGTCACGACGCCCAAAGTTGTTACCCTTTCCCCTGCGAATCCCACTAAAGTGGTTCGGGTGGGCCTTTTCAGACTAGGATCAACTCCCAATTTCTCAAAAGCGTCCAAGTATAGGATGTCAGTTGAGCTTCCTGTGTCAACCAGTATACGGCTCACTAGCTTTGTCCCTATTTGGAGATGTATGACGAGCGGATCACCCGAAGAGACGGCCCAGTAATTAACCTCTTCATTCGAGAACACAAGTTGGTAAGGTTTCCTGGGAGGTGGAGTCGCGATGCTCATGATGGGAAGACTGTGGGGCAAAGGAGCGTTGTTCATCTTTCTCTGTTCGCGGCTATTTGGGGGGATAGGGACATGCTTCTCTGCTATTGTTCCAACATGGCCGCCGGGCCTTGGAAAATTTTGTTGTTGATTGCCATGGGGGAGGTTGGGTTCAGCCGCGACCTGCTGGTTGCGTCCTCTTCCTCTGCCGCCATTATTGTACCCACCCCTATACTGACCGCGTCCAGGGTTCCTTCCTCCTCTTCCCTGTTGATTACTTCCGCCTCTTTGGTTCATGAGAACGGCTCTTTGGTCGGGTTCATTGTTTACTCTGGGGCCATTCCGGCACTCATCTGTATTGTGGGTAGTGGAATTGTGATTAGCGCACCACATCCCATCGCGACCATGGCCTCGTCCTCCATTACTACCGCCGCGACCCCTATTGTTGCTATCATCATCTTTTTGATTCATTAAGTTCTGAGCTTGAAATTGATTCTGATTTGTATTCTGTCCATAATCCTGATATTGTCCCTGATTCTGATGCTGAGTCGTTAGACCTAGGGCTCGCGAGCTGTTCTGACAGTGATCATATTGTTGCCTCTTATTCCCCCAGCCTTGGTTGTTCTTTTTAGAGCTCTGATTCTGATTATGATTCTGCTTGCTCTAGCCCCCTCCCACAGAGGGAGTGCTCGAGTGAGTCTCAACCTGAATCTCGACGTACGCTCTCTCAAGCATGGCTTGGTAGGATTGCTCTTGCTTTCTGTATAAGTGCTTTTTGAACTCACTTCCGTCTAGCAAACCATTAAGGAACGCGACTCTAGCCGTCTTATCATCAAAATCATCAGCCTCCAGCACCATCAATGAGAACCTTTTCACGTACTCCTCCAGAGTTTCCCCAGTTTTCTATTTGACTCCTACCACCTCTTGCATTGTTATCTTTCTCTTCTTCGACAAACCGAAGTGCAAGAGGAATCCTCTCTCAATGTCCGCGAAGTATGAAATACTCCCGACAGGTTGATTTAACATCCAGGTCATTGCCGTGTCGGCCAACGTTCCTGGGAAACCCTTACACATAGTGGCTTCATCCGGACCCCTCGCGATCATTGCATACTTCTATCGTGTGAGGTGCTCTTTAGGGTCTCCCTTACCTGTGTACTCTTTAATGGTCGGGAACCTAAAATCCGGTAGTGGAGGTGCTCGAATGATATGCTCCGCGAAAGCTGTGGGACCAAACATAAACGAGAAATTGAGAGGAGGGTTGACATGGTACATCTGATTCTGGTACTCATCGCGAGGGTAATAGGGAGCTCCGTGATGATTACGTGGAGTACGCTGCTCATTGAGGGGATAATATGCCTGATCCCTCTCGTCATAGCGACCACCATGCTGAGAGTGATAGTGCTCTTGATGGCTCGCGGGAGCTTGATTAAGATCAAAGCCTCCTTGCCCAGTCTCACGACGTTTCTGCCCCTTGGCATTCTGGAGACAGAAGCCCTGTCATTCGGAGCAACTTCAACGGCTTGCTCTTCTAGGTGAGCCTCTTGATTATCGCGATTTTCTCGCGTCTCGCGAGGCTCCACTCTTTGGTTGGCGGCGTTCTGGTTCACTGGTACTTCTCGGAGTCCCACCCAAGTGTGGAAAAGCGCTGCTTGCTCTCGCGGGATCATAATAAGGTCGCGAGTGTCCTCCTCGTCTACGCGAGGGAGAGGTGGATTAGGAGCATTCTGAGTCAGAGGACCTGTCTTCAATAGAGTGTTGTTCACTGTGCCGCTTTTGTCGGTATCCTCCATTGCACTGAATTTCACAATCTGGTTCTCAAGGTTTCGAATGAACTAGCTGCGCGAGGAGGTCCCCACGGTTGGCGCCAGTGTTGGAGCCCAGGTGTTCGCGATCTCGCAATCAACACCTCGCGAGATCTGGCGAGTCAATAATCTTCGAGCACTGGAGACCTCCTTCACGCCAACTGATACAACAACTTGGATTCCATCTTCTTTTGGATCAAAATCTGGTTTTCTCCACGGTTCTTCGTGTTTTTGAGCTCCCGAAACACCTGCACAACCAAACCGGAAGGATGAACCCCCAGAGTTGGCTCTCCGACGCCCAAGTCAGTAACGATTACAAGCAAATAGGAGCGACGAACCCAAATAACACCAAACTATAACCAAAGAGAAGAAGGAGATGATCAAAATCCACTTCTAAACCATAGAAGCCTTATGAATCAAACCAATAAAACAGTGAAATGGCGAATCTCAACCAAACGTCACGATTCTTACACCAAAAGCAAGAATACGGTACCGAGAATCACAATCCAAGTACCGATCATCGGATTCTCCATGAACAGAGATGAATCGGGAGGAAGAAGACGATTCCGAGTGAAGTTTCGCCCTCTGTGTATTTCTCTCTTGCTCAAGAGGAAAAGCTTTGGATGCCGAAAAAGATGCCTTTCTCTCTCCTTTCTGTTACGATTTATATCCAGATCGCGGGCCCCACTTATCCGATCTTGCCTATTTCGCTTATTGGGCCGCTTACTGGACTTTCCTACTTGATCTTCTCTTTGGCACAATGGGCTTTCGCGATTCACCGAGCCGTCGCGAACCGGGTTCGCTCTTGTCCTGAGAACCGGGTCCAACAGTATGAACTTGGCTGGTAAGGTGTTGAATGGTGCGGTGAAAGGTGTAGGTGAAGTGAATGCAATGTTTTGAAGGCGCAAGTTTGAAGAGAAGGGCAAACCAGATCATTTCTGGAATTTCCGGGAAAATTCTAAAAATTAAGGGAGGATTCCGTAAGGTAAGGAATTTCCATACGAGGGTCGTCGAAAGATTAAACGTGATAAGCGAGCTTTTGACATAAAACTCATCTAGGCAAGTTATTTGCGATTATTTACGTGATTAGTATAAATTTAGTCTATTGGACTATGTATGAAACCGTAAATGCATTACATATTAATGATGTTGGTGTCTTGATATGCAAATTGTACGTGAAGTGATATTGGTAATTTGGTATACATCCATGATAGAATTAGAATTATTTGTGTGTAGACATCGTGGCTATCTTTGTCTATGAAATACTTGTTTTATTGATTTCTATGAGAAGTGACAGCGCATGTGGATATGATTTGTGCGGGTAAGGATTGTTCCGACCCCCGCTTAGCATGTAAATGGTTTTAAATCATTCCTTGATCACTTCCCAATGTCTGGGTGAATCATGGAAGGTGCTTTACTTGTGTCGTGGTAGGGGGGTTCGTCTAGCTAACGATACCGTGTCCCTCCGGCAGGTAAAGGTTTGTACCCATAGTTTTTGGGTTAGAAGGTACCTTCGTGGCCAAGACAGGCTTGATCATGTTTTCAAAAGCGTTTTCGTAAAAGTTCCTTCTTTCGGTGTACTATGTGATGTTGTATGTATAGTCGCTTACATGCTTGTTTGCTTTGTAATGTACTTTATGGTATATGCTTATTCTAATCCCTTTATTTATGCTATTCTACGGAATTAATTCGCTTATATACTTGCTAGTCTTGTTGGAGACTAACCCCCATTTCGGTGGGGGAACTGGTTGTGTTTTTATATGAAGTACACAGGTAGTGTCCTTCTCTTTGGAAATGGTTTTTGGAACCATGTTTTATGTTGTGGTTGAATGTTGCTAGTTTATGTGCTAAAGGTTGAATTTTATTTTTTTAGAAAGCCTAAGGGAATTTCTGCTAGAAATTCCTGGCGCTGTGACCCCCGATTAAGAGTAATTTTTGGGGCGTTACAAAGGATTTTGTTGTAATCTTAACGATATGGAAATTTTCAGATCTTTAATCATTTAAATGTAGTAATAATTATTTTCCTTATTTGAATATAAATGTATGTACAAGTATGAAAATTTGAGAAAAATCCAAATGGCACATGAAAAAAATTAACACGTGGCAAATTTAAGGAGTGATTGATATATGGCTTAAAGTTAATTTTGTTATAATATATATTGTAGATTTTTTTTCTCGCTCCATAATCTTTTCTTTCTTTTATTTATATACCAACAAACAATAGGTGCATCCATCAACACTCATTTGTTAACTCATCCTAGTCCGAAATGGTCAAAAGGTTTGATTTCATCAGATGAGAAGAAGAGTCTTGTGTCTACAAAAATAGTTCTATATGTGGATGCCATATTACTCATTAGAAATCGACTGAAATCGAGTGTAGAAAATTTCACTTTGCCCTAGAAATCGAACGCAACGATTAAATTTCAAGAGCAAATTTTCAGATCTGAAATTTTTGGATTGGGGGAAGAAAGCGTGTGGTTAGAGGAACGAAAATTTAGGATTTTCTTTTTATAGGGCGTTAGCATCACACGCGGGCCCCTATTTCCTGGTATTGGTCCTTATCTAAGGGAGGATCCTCATGGGATTCTCACCCAACACATACTACTAATCTAAATCTAAATTAGCTTAACTAAAATGAACGCTATTTAGCCTCTTTGTTCCTTATGTTCCTATCTTAGTGAAACCAGTTTAGTTCCCGTATCATGTACGAGATAAAGCTACATATGAAATTAAGATAATTAAATCATTATAGTATGAAGTATATATATGATTTGAATATCTTTTATGTAATTAAGATTTAATCTTTAGTATAGTGTGAATTAAATTTCTTATAAATTTCTAATAAAGCTACATATGGTATTACGGAAGTTATATCATACTTCGTAGTCCATATGCTTCATATAATTACATCATAAGTTATTAATCACGAAATTAGTAAAAACAAAAAACAAATAATTATCCATTTTATTTATACATATTATATCAATGTTTTAAAAGAAGAACATATAGTAAAGTGCTTTTAAAAAATAGTGCTTTTAAAAAATAAGAGAAAGTAGAATAGTACATCACGTATCTTTTATTTATTAATAAGGAAATTAGGATTTGAAGTACACGATGAGTAACAAATCACTTGCTTTTGATGATTACACATTTGTAGTTTTTGAATCTATATATATATAAAAATTGTTGAGTTTGATAAAGTAATGACAATTTGTACCTATTTAATCCATTGAATTAATTTATTTTTGAAAGGTTAATGCGTTGAGTTAATACATTAAAAAATACCCCACTTAATTAGGCTCCTACAGTTATCGTCTCACGTCTGTTCGTTTCTACCAGTTGTTTTTCCTTTCATTTAATCTCCTAATTTCGGTCTTTTAGTTATGTTTTGAGTATATGTTCGTTTTTGTATCGTATTTTCCTCATCGATTTTTATATGTTCAATGCTTATGTCTTTTGAGATTCTCCTTGGACCATTAATAGTTATACCTTTTAGATTCCGTTACTAATCAATATTTTAATATTTATATATTTAATTAATTTAAAATATCTATTTTATTAAAAGTTACAACATAAATATATATATATATATATATATATATATATATATATATAAATAATACGAAATACGACATAAGTAAACGTGTTAGGCACGCGCTATATATAAATAATACGAAATACGACATAAGTAAACGTGTTAGGCACGCGCGAAGCGCGGGTAATGAACTAGTAACTAGTAATAAATGTATGAGATCATAAGAATGAATCATTAACACTAAATTCCAAACACAATTTGAATTGCTCGTTACCATCAAGGGTTTGGTAATTCTTATCTCTTGGTATCCTTAATCTCAATGTTTTAGCTAGTTGGAGAGGAATTCTTTCTAGATCGAAGTGTATTTAAAAATGTTTGATATCTCCATGGTTGTGTCAGGTATGTGAAATTTGTAGAGCTAAACACTTGTAACGATTTGTTGATTAAAAGATTAATTGGCTTGGTTGTCTGGTTGTGGTTTTGATTCTCGCATGTAAATCTTTGTATTGTTTCTTGTGTTGCATGTGTTGTCTGATTGCCTATGGTATTGTGATTTCTTGTTTTTGCTTTGTATTTATGCTCCAGAACCCAATACCATTATTATTGGATACTTCATTTAAATAAAATGGTTTTTTTTATCTGGTTGGAAGTTTAAGTCAATGTTTTACATTGAAGCCATGGACAGGAAAAGATTATTGTTCGAAGTTTAATTAGTGTCACCCTTCTAGTACATTTACACACTCATACATGAAAAATTCCGCTTCTCTCTAAAATTTCCTATAAATACACGTATTTGATTAAATTTTCAATTAAATTTGGCTTGAGTAATTTTCATCAAAAATTTAAACGCGTTGCTTGGAGAAACTGTTATGGAGAGAAGAATACTCTATAATACACACGTTGAAGTAGTTATTAAGGGTAATTTGGCCTACAAAATTGCTTAATATATGTGCAAGATGGTAGAAAGACATCTAATTAGAAACGAAGGTAGTATAATAGTATGTAGTATATTCCTAGCATGTATTCTTTAATAATATTGTACAATGACTGATAATGCACTTTTAAAATTTAATTCACAATCCTGCTTCCTAACTAGCTTTGTGCGTCCAAGTTCTTCTCATTAGGTAGGCTTTGCATTGTGATTTAATTTGCATTAAAATGCTAGAGCAAAATATTGATATTAATGTAAATCAAGATGGTTCATATCATGAACCATGTTGGTAATAGGCCTTATTATTATTTTAAAAAGAAATTCATAGTCACTCATACATGTTATGATGATATATCAAACATGGCAATCTTAAATTTAAAATAGCGTAATCTTTCGAATGATCGAAACCTAATCTAATTTAGAATACAACAACATTGTAATGGACCTTGTCCGCCAACAACAAGTGTACGACATTCAGATTTGGTGTTAGTCCCAAAACACAAACAATGTGTGTTACAAGCTGCTAGGCTTGTTGTTGAACCATCACATGTTCCCGCTCCTTGGCACACAATTGTTTCCTCTTTGCTCTCAAATGCTTCTCCTGTTGAAAAATAATGAAGCTCCAAATTTTAAATATATAAGTAAATCAAGAGCTTAGTTTTGACATTATGTCAATTTGTTTGAGTGTGTTGGAGCCGGTTCTCGATGGGCTCGCGAAACCCAGAAGACGCGACCAAGGACGGCCCATAAAGTCAGCCCAGAAGAACGAAAGCGGCCCATAAGCATACGAAGCCCAAAAAGGGGATCCGACGAGATCAGGTATCGGAGGGGCAAAATGGTAATTGACTCGCGTGGGCCCCTGGCGAGAGTATAAGAGCGTAACCGAATGGAGAGAGAAGGAGAGGGCGTCATTTACCGGAAATATTCTCCTTTCTTCTTCCTCTCGAGAGCTAAAAACACAAAGGCTATCCGGAGCTTCAATCTTCCTAAACGACCTTCTCCTTGAGGCGTTTGGACGATCAACACTTGGATTATGACTCTCGGTGTTGCAATCGAGCTTTTGATGTTGAAATGAGTGATTTCTGAAGTTATTTGGGTGTTTGTAGCAAAGAGCTTACTAAGCTTCTAATGGTGTTTTGAGTTCTTCATTTCATTGGCTTACTTCTTCCTATTCTCTCTTGCTTTAAGCGTCGGAGAGCCAAATCCGGAGACACCCCCTCCTGGTTTGGTTGCGCAGGTACCTCAGGGCTCAAGAACAAGGTTGGTTCTTAGGGAGAAGATGACGAAGGGCTAAGGTTGATCGAGTGAAGTACAGAATACAAGTTGTTTGTCCAGAATTGCGAAAGAGGTCCTCGGTATTCCTTCAAAGATTTGACTCCCTGTGTCTCGCGAGGTGTTGTGTCACGAGATTACAATTTCTGGGCTCCAACACTGGTGCCGTCCGTGGGGACCTCCTCGTGCAAGTAAGGCTTACTACAAAGTTCCGCGTGTTTTTGATATTTAGCCGACAGACTGAGGATGAATACTGGTGGTGAGGGAAGTGGTGCCGTTAACAACACCCCTCTCCAGACGAGAACGCAGCAAGAGGTAAACAACTTGCGGGCACCCCTTCCACGCGTAGACGAGGAAGAGATTGTTCTGGTAGGACCCGCGCTGGTTCAGTATCGCGCATTCCTTCAGGCATTGGGACAAAACACGGGCGGGGGTCAAAACCAGGAGCAACCAAGGGATGAGGCCCGCGAGCAAGAGCAGAATCAGGGTAATCGGGAGCAGCCTGTCGCAAAGCAGAGTGCTGAGCACATACCCGACGACAGGATCTCAATATCGCGTAGACCCGGGGTCGAAGGACGCGAGAGGGCTAGTCACCCTAGTAGGTTTGATCTGAATCAAGCTCCCGCGAGCTACATAGAGAACCAATCTTACAGGGGAAGAACCGAGACGAGGGGATATGGGATTCGAGCCGAGCGAGGACCTTCTCGCTACCAGTATGAGGGGGAACCCTATTACAACCAGGCAACCTATCCACGACAGGCTTACGAGGCCTATCCATCCGTTAATCCGCAAGCCTTGTTCGGCCCGACTGCTTTCGCAGACCACATAGTCAGGTCAGTTCCTCTACCTGATTTCAGATTCCCTGTTATCAAATAATACAACGGCAAAGAAGATCCCAGCGAGCACCTGGCACGCTACAAATATGCTATGCTCACGAGGTGCCCTGATGAAGCCACGATGTGTAAAGGCTTCCCAGGCACCCTCGTGGGTCCCGCCATGACCTGGATGCTTAACCAACCGTCAGGGAGTATCCATTCTTTCGCTGATCTAGAAAGGAGTTTCTTGTTGCACTTTGGGTCCTCAAAGAAAAGAAAAGTAACTATGCAAGAAGTAGTGGGTGTCAAACAAGGACGAAACGAGTCTCTAGAGGGTTATGTCAAGAGGTTCTCATAAAAGATCTTGGAGGCCGAAGATTTTCATGACAAAACTGCTCGGGTCGCATTCCTGGACGGTCTCACAGATGGAAGCTCCTTCAAGCAATACTTATACCGCAAGAAAGATTTAGATTATCAGGGCATGCTCGAGAGAGCGTATACAGAAATTAATGTGGAAGCACACTCAGGTTTCGCGTCGAAAGGAAACAATTAGAATAAGTCTTGCTCAGGGTCAAAAGAAAGACAACCAGAACTGGGGTAACAAGCGCCATCAGGGTAATCAGGGAAAGGAGCAGAGCGACCCGCGAGCACCCGGTTTGTAGATTCAAGATCAGGGACAAGGTCAGAAACAGTTCAGGGGCCAGAATCATGATCAGAATCAGTTTCACTCGCAGAATTTCGTAGCCGAGCAGGATAACCGTCGCGAGGGTCAAAGGGGGGGGGGGATCGCAGCAGTGGTCGCAACGCGCCAGCAATGTGGTGTGAGTACCACGGGGTGGATACTCACCCTATAGAAGAATGCAGGTCGCGACCTCACCATCCGAGAGAACAGGAAGTCTTGACTGCTCAGAGAGGAAATGGTGACAGGGGTCGTGGCAATCCAAGAGGGAGGGTAAGAGGTAGAGGTGGAGGTAGAAATCAGAATGAAATAAGGCAACAAACCCCCGTAAGGAATGACCAGAATCAGGGTCCCAATCGCCACCCAAACCAGAACTTCTCTCGCCTGGATGGCCATGTAGGAACAATCGCAGGCCGCCATGAACCAGTTCCCCTTGGCAAACGAGAGAAAAGGCTCATAAACAACACACCCAAGCCTCAGGGAAAGCCAATTTATAGCATCGCGAGACCGCAATCTGAGCCTTACACACTTGTCTTCAGCGACAAAGAGGTAGATTCTTGGGCCGTCGAAGCCGCTGACCCACTAGTCATTCATGCTCAAATTGGAACCAAACTTGTGAAAAGAATTCTTGTTGACACGGGGAGCTCGGCCGATATACTATACTGGGACGCGTTCGAGAAAATGGGCATTGATCAGTCTACACTCAGGCCTACTAAAACCACGCTAGTAGGCTTCGCGGGTGACAGAGTGAAGGCCGTGGGCGTTGTCACCCTAGATCTCATCCTGGGTGAAGAAACTGGGTCAAGAAGATCAGAAAAAATAGACTTTGTGGTAATCCCGATTACATCCTCCTACAACGCTATACTGGGACGCGAGACTCTGTGCAAGTTCGAAGCAGTCGTGTCAATCTGTCACTTTTTCCTTAAGTTCCCAACGTCGTCCGGAGTAGGAGTCGCGGGGGGAAACAAAGAGGAGAGCCGCATCTGCTACGCATCATCCAAAAAGGGCAGCACCAAGGCCTTGTTCGCCAACCAGTTATTTATTCCAGGGTTGCCTCACGTGATTGGGGAAGCCGAGTTGGAGGTACGTGCTCTGAGGTCGCGAGATACTGGCGAAGAAGAAGAGGGACACAAACCACATTTTGATGAGTTTGAAAAGCAGACGATCACTCCATTCCTCAACAAAGAGGAGAAGCTCTATGTAGGAGGAAGACTGGACCAGAAAGTTGTGCAAGATATCGAGACTTTGCTCACCCGCTCCCGTGATGTATTCGCGTGGACGCCAAAAGATTTGAAGGGGATTCCTGCGAGCGTAATGACTCACTTCCTGAACATCAGTCCAGAGATTAAGCCGCGTAGGCAGAAAAAGCGAAAGAAGGCAGGACCAAAGAAAGCGGCCGCTGCTGTTGAACTCGCGAAGTTGTTAAAAGCAGGGTTCGTTAAGCCAGTACAATACCCAACGTGGTTGTCAAATGTAGTAATGGTGGAGAAAAATCCTAAAGGGACAGGAAAATGGCGCATGTGCGTAAATTTCACTAGTCTCAATAAGGTATGCCCCAAAGACAGCTACCTATTACCTTCTATCGACCAGTTAGTGGACTCCACCGCAGGTCATGAAGCTTTGAGTTTTTTGGACGCATACTCGGGGTACAACCAGGTCATGATGAATCCAGCCGACTCGGGGCACACAGCTTTTATAACAGAAAAGGGAACCTTCTGCTATAAGGTAATGCCGTTTGGCTTGAAGAACGCGGGAGACACATTCCAGAGGCTAGTAGACATGATCTTTAGCGAGCAACGGGGTGACACCGTGGAAGCCTATGTTGATGATATAGTAGTTAAGAGCAAGAAGAAGGTAGATCACGCTCGCGACCTGACAGAAGTTTTTGAGACTCTAAGAAAGTACGGTATGAGCCTTAATCCCGAGAAATGTGTCTTCGGGGTCACCGAAGGCAAATTCCTGGGATTTCAGATCAGCGCACGCGGCGTCGAGGTCAATCCGGACAAGGTCCAAGCTGTAATAGATCTGCAACCGCCAAGATCCACTCACGACGTCCAAAGGTTTGTAGGGAAGGTTAACTACCTCGGGAGGTTTTGCGCCAAGCTCGCGGAACGTAACCTCCCTTTCTTTGACATATTAAGGAAGCCGAAAAGCTTCGAATGGACTGAGGAGTGCGAAAGGGCGTTTATAAGCCTCAAAGAGCACCTGGCTAAAATCCCAACACTTGTGTCACCAATGCCTGGTGAAGGCTTACAGCTATACCTCGCGGCAGGTACGCGTGCTGTTAGCGCAGTATTGGTAAGGGAACAACAGGTCCCTGTCTAATTCGTCAGTAAAGCACTTCTGTCGGCCGAGACCAGATATTCACCCGTTGAGAAAGCAATACTCACGCTGATAACAGCCGCTCGCAAGCTCCGACCTTATTTCCACGCTCACCCCATCAAGGTGTTGACAGATTTACCACTCCCATCTTTCATGAGTAAAGCAACAACCTCCGGAAGGCTCGCAAAGTGGGTGATTGAGATGACCGAATTTGACGTAGTCTATAGACCGCGACCCACCATCAAAGCGCAAGCTTTGGCTGATTTCATTGTTGAGACAAGTTTCAGAGAGTTAAAAAGAAATGATATAGCTCCAGAGGACCCCGCGTGGGTTATGCACATTGATGAGGCGGTAAATGTAAATGGTTGCGGGACGGGGGTCGTCTTGAAATCCCCAGTCGGGGATAAGGTCGACCACGCGATCGCATTAAAATTCAAAGCCACTAATAACGAAGCAGAATATGAAGCGCTCATCGCAGGATTGGAAATTGCGATTCACGCGAGCATTCACGTGGTAAAGTGTCTTTGTGACTCTCAAATTGTTGTGAATCAGATCAAGGGGACCTACGAAGCTCGGACAGGCAATCTCCCCAGATATCACGCAAGGGCTACTACCTTGATTTCATTATTCAGGCATTTCGAGATTGAAGCAATCTCGAGGGAGGAGAACACGCGAGCCGATGAACTCTTGAAGCGAGGTTCCCAATCTCAGTACGCGAATATGGAACATCTCGATGGGAATTCTACTGTCATTTTCAAGGATGGAAAGAGCCAATACTTCTGGTTGGTAAAGTCTGAGAGCGCCGTTAGTAATCAGGTGGAGCTGATGGAAATAGATGAGCCAGTCAGTGACTGGCGCACCCCTATAATTCAATATCTTGCAAACGGAGCCGGACCCTCGGATCCAAAAGAAATGAGAAAACTTGTCTCTATGGCTGCGCGTTTCTACATGTGTCGCGGGAGACTCTACAAAAGAGGGTATGGGCCACGCGAGATATTATAACAAGCACGTTAAGATAAGGGGGTTCGCCAGAGGAGACCTCGTGCTCTGCAAGACAGAAGGAGGAAAGCTCGACCCCAACTGGGAAGGACCCTACATTATAGATCGCGAAGTCCCACCCGGGGCATATCGTCTCAAGGATCACTCCGGGAATCACATTGCCAACTCTTGGAACGTGATGCGACTTCGTCGCTTCTATGCCTAGTCCTCCCAGAAAACCCAGGTACGGTTAGCAAATTTTAGCAGAATTTCTTCTTATCCCTGATCACAATTCTTATCACCTCAAGACACTAAAACAGTCGATCACTATGGCATGATAAGTACAGGTTGTGGAACCAGCAATTCGTTAGCACGCGAGTCTGGGTTACCAAAGAATAAGTATCACTGCCTGGTCGACCAATGCTCGTCTACCTAAAAAGGTAGCGCTTCAACTCAAAAGACAAAAATTCGCCAAGTCCGCTTCACTGGGC
Source organism: Oxyria digyna (assembly GCA_029168935.1). Lineage (NCBI taxonomy): Eukaryota > Viridiplantae > Streptophyta > Magnoliopsida > Caryophyllales > Polygonaceae > Oxyria > Oxyria digyna. The sequence continues at coordinate 56,193,918 of JAPVLV010000001.1, read as the reverse complement.
TGGGCTGGGCCAAAAAAAACCCCAGGTCGCGTGTCCAGCTTCCAAGGTTGAGCTAAAATACTCTCCTTGGTCGCGAAAGCATGGACGGGTTTACGCCAACAAGCTCACCCGTCATGAGTCCACTTCACTGGGCTGGGCTAAAACACCCCCCCAGGTCACGTGTCCAGCATCCAAGGTTGAGCTACAAACCTCTCCTTGGTCGCGAAAGCATGGACGGGTTTACGCCAACGAGCTCACCCGCCATGAGTCTGCTTCACTGGGCTGGGCTAAAAAAAACCTTCAGGTCGCGTGTCCAGCTTCCAAGGTTGAGCTAAAAAACTCTCCATGGTCGCGAAAACATGGACGGGTTTACGCCAACGAGTTCACCCGCCATGAGTCCGCTTCACTGGGATGGGCTAAAAAAAACCCCCAGGTCGCGTGTCCAGCTTCCAAGGTTGAGCTAAAAAATTCTCCTTGGTCGCGAAAGCATGGACGGGTTTACGCCAACGAGCTCACCCGCCATGAGTCCGCTTCACTGGGCTGGGCTAAACCCACCCCCCCCAGGTCGCGTGTCCAGCTTCCAAAGTTGAGCTAAAAAACTCTCCTTGGTCGCGAAAGATTGGACGGGTTTACGCCAACGAGCTCACCCGCCATGAGTCCGCTTCACTGGGTTGGGCTAAAAAAAACCCCCAGGTCGCGTGTCAAGCTTCCAAGGTTAAGCTAAAAAACTCTCCTTGGTCGCGAAAGCATGGACGGGTTTACGCCAACGAGCTCACCCGCCATGAGTCCGCTTCACTGGGCTGGGCTAAAAAAAACCCCCAGGTCGCGTGTCCAGCTTCCAAGGTTGAGCTAAAAAACTCTCCTTGGTCGCGAAAGCATCGACGGGTTTACGCCAATGATCTCACCCGCCATGAGTCCGCTTCACTGGGCTGGGCTAAAAAAAAAAACCCAGGTCGCGTGTCCAGCTTCCAAAGTTGAGCTAAAAAACTCTGTTTGGTCGCGACAGCATGGACGGGTTTACGCCAACGAGCTCACACGCCATGAGTCCGCTTCACTGGGCTGAGCTAAAAAAAAACCCCAGGTCGCGTGTTCAGCTTCCAAGGTTGAGCTACAAAACTGTCCTTGGTCGCGAAAGCATGGACGGGTTTACGCCAACGAGCTCACCCGCCATGAGTCCGCTTCACTGGGCTGGGCTAAAAAAAAAACCCAGGTCGCGTGTCCAGCTTCCAAGGTTGAGCTAAAAAACTCTCCTTGGTCGCGAAAACATGGACGGGTTTACGCCAACGAGCTCACCCGCCATGTGTCCGCTTCACTGGGATGGGCTAAAAAAACCCCCCAGGTCGCGTGTCCAGCTTCCAAGGTTGAGCTGAAAAACTCTCCTTGGTCGCGAAAGCATGGACGGGTTTACGCCAATGAGCTCACCCGCCATGAGTCCGCTTCACTAGGCTGGGCTAAAAAAAAAAAAAACCAGGTCGCGTGTCCAGATTCCAAGGTTGAGCTTAAAAACTCTCCTTGGTCCCGAAAGCATGGACGGGTTTACGCCAACGAGCTCACCCGCCATGAGTCCGCTTCACTGGGCTGGGCTAAAAAAAACCCCATGTCGCGTGTCCAGCTTCCAAGGTTGAGCTAAAAAACTCTCCTTGGTCGCGAAAGCATGGACGGGTTTACGCCAACGAGCTCACCCGCCATGAGTCCGCTTCACTGGGCTGGGCTAAAAAAAAAACCTAGGTCGCGTGTCCAGCTACCAAGGTTGAGCTAAAAAACTCTCCTTCGTCGCGAAAGCATGGACGGGTTTACGCCAACGAGCTCACCCGCCATGAGTCCGCTTCACTTGGCTGGGCTAAAAAAAAACCCCAGGTTGCGTGTCCAACTTCCAAGGTTGAGCTAAAAAACTCTCCTTGGTCGCGAAAGCATGGACGGGTTTACGCCAACGAGCTCACCCGCCATGAGTCCGCTTCACTGGGCTGGGCTAAAAAAAAAAACCTTGTCGCGTGTCCAACTTCCAAGGTTGAGCTAAAAAACTCTCCTTGGCCAGGAAAGCATGGACGGGTTTACGCCAACGAGCTCACCCGCCATGAGTCCGCTTCACTAGGCTGGGCTAAACAAAAACCCCAGATCGCGTGTCCAGCTTCCAAGGTTGAGCTAAAAAACTCTCCTTGTTTGCGAAAGCATGAACGGGTTTACGCCAACGAGCTCACCCGCCATGAGTCCGCTTCACTGGGCTGGGCTAAAAAAAAACCCCTTCTCGCGTGTCCAACTTCCAAGGTTGAGCTAAAAAACTCTCCTTGGCCGCGAAAGCATGGACGGGTTTACGCCAACGAGCTCACCCGCCATGAGTCCGCTTCACTAGGCTGGGCTAAAAAAAACCCCCAGGTCGCGTGTCCAGCTTCCAAGGTTGAGCTAAAAAACTCTCCTTGGTCGCGAAAGCATGGACGGGTTTACGCCAACGAGCTCACCCGCCATGAGTCCGCTTCACTGGGCTGGGCTAAAAAAAAACCCCATGTCGCGTGTCCAGCTTCCAAGGTTGAGCTAAAAAACTCTCCTTGGTCGCGAAAGCATGGACGGGTTTATGCCAACGAGCTCACCCGCCATGAGTCCGCTTCACTGGGCTGGGCTAAAAAAAAACCCCAGGTCGCGTGTCCAGCTTCCAAGGTTGAGCTAAAAAACTCTCCTTGGTCGCGAAAGCATGGACGGGTTTACGCCAACGAGCTCACCCGCCATGTGTCCGCTTCACTTGGCTGGGCTAAAAAAAACCCCCAGGTTGCGTGTCCAACTTCCAAGGTTGAGCTAAAAAACTCTCCTTGGTCGCGAAAGCATGGACGGGTTTACGCCAACGAGCTCACCCGCCATGAGTCCGCTTCACTGGGTTGGGCTAAAAAAAACCCCAGGTCGCGTGTCCATCTTCCAAGGTTGAGGTAAAAAACTCTCCTTGGTCGCGAAAGCATGGACGGGTTTACGCTAACGAGCTCACCCGCCATGAGTCCGCTTCAGTGGGCTGTGCTAAAAAAAAAACCCCCCAGGTCGCGTGTCCAGCTTCCAAGGTTGAGCTAAAAAACTCTCCTTGGTCGCGAAAGCATGGACGGGTTTACGCCAACGAGCTCATTCGCCATAAGTCCGCTTCACTGAGCTGGGCTAAAAAAAAACCCCAGTTCGCGAAAAGACGTGAACGCTGGGCTGGTGCACACACACCAACCCACGTAGTGAGATAAAAGCGATAGGGGGGAGGCGAAAAGTCCCGCTTTCTTCGCAAAGGCAGTTTGCTGGGCTGAGAGGTAAGGACCTTCACCCAGCAAACTCCATTCGCATCATGACTCACGCATCCTTTAAAAGTTTTTAACCATCTAAAGAATAAAGACCAGGTACTAAAAGCCTATCTACATGTGCAGTGCTTAATGTCCTCCGCAATGAACATAAAGAGGCTCACATAGCGGAATAAATTCAAAAATGGCGACCACTTCATACCCAGATCATCTCTACGAAATCAAGAAGTTTTCTACAGCAACCATGTAGAAGAAAAACTCAGGGATGTCCTGAGGCTTCGCGACTATAAGAGCTCAGGTAAAAAGCTTCGCTTTGTCAGATATCTAGAAGTGTTATCTCTCGTTGCCTTACAGGACTCGCGTGGAAAGTTTGTGTGATAGCTAACAGGAGGATGGTTTGCAATGCTTTATGATTGTTTCGCAAAAACCTATGTAACACCGTCAGTTTCATCTTTTACTATATAAGAGGGATCGTAGTTATGAAACACTTATCTCTTACGTTTTATTTTTCGCAAAATTACTGCACTTTTCCGAAACACAAAAAGAGGGGAATGAGGCGAGATAAGTATGAACAAAACAAGCAGACGAATAAATAAAACCCAAAATAGAGAGCACAAGAGCATATAGCTCGCGACCACCATGGCCGCATTAAAAAGTATAATTACATAAGAGCCCAATCTCGCAACAGTTGCACCAAAAACATATTGTTCGAAAGACCACAAGGCCATGTGTCAGAAGGTTCGAAACACAAGACAAGAGCAGAAATAATAAACATCACTTTTCGACAGTCTCAGGAGCAGTCTCGGTATCCCCTACGCTATCTGCCTTCAAATCCACAACGACGTCCTGAGCGTCAACCACCCGCGATCCTGACCCCCCCGCCTGATCTAAGCATGAACGCTTCAGGAAGGGTTGAATGGTGTCGAGAAGAGCATCGGGCGCGAATACCTTTCTCTTACAAGGAGAGAGGGCCGGAGATGGAGGACTCAGCAACGCGTGAGTAGCAGATTCCAAGCTTTCGGGCGGAGGCGGAGTGACCATCTTCGGAAGAGGAGGCTTGGGCACTTGGTTCTCCTTACCTTTAACGATACCTTTCTTAGGCGCAAGATGAGTTACACCCCAAGCCTCGAGTGGAGCATCCCCGTCATCAATAAAGGTTCCCGGCACCGGGGGCTCATACTTAGGAAGGTCGGTGGAAAAACCACATAGATCTTGGGCACTGAAGGGAACATCTTTGACTTTGTACTTCCGCATCTGAACCTTCACCATGCAAAGGAGAAGCGTATTGACAGCATTCTTGTAAAAATCCACGCGAGCGCGTTGACGTTAACCGCCGCGTGAAGTTTCTCATTCTCTTGTCTGAGGTCGTTCACTTGCGTGTTATATTCAGTGACGATGTTGACGTGGGTGGACCTCTCATACGCAAGTTGTGCCTCCAACTCTTTTATCTTCGCGTCCTTAGATTCCAATAGCGCATTAGCCTTCGAAAGCTCCACCTCCAAAGCTTTCTTTTCTCCCATAAGATGAGACTTAGCCGCTCTATTAGCATCGCGGATCGATTAGTCCTCCTCCATCAACTCTTTAAGTTTATCCTCAGCCGCGAGCACCCTCCGACTTGCGCTCGCAATAATACTCATCCCCTGCAAAACGACCAACTCCAGGGTTAAAAAGACACCAAAGAAACAAGAAGTAAATAAAAACGCGAAACTTACTGCAAAGAGTAACTTAGACAAGCCACCAGGTCTATCCGAGACAGTGTGAGGTCTCTTGGACCGAGGGACCTCCTCAGGAACGGTGATCGCGACCTCAACCGGCGACTCCAATACAGCAGGAGGAGGAGAAGCGATAGTCACGCCAGGAGCAGAAGGAATGTTGTGAGAAGGAGTCGCGAGAGTGAGGGTTTTCTTTGATTTGGCACTACGACTTTAGCCTCATCATGCACAGTGCACAAATGTTAACTTTGGAGATCGTTTAACCAAGCATATGTCTAGTGTAACACCCCCAAATTACATTGGGAATATTACCGCCAGTGACCTCAGACTTAACTGTCCAAATTCACCCAAGGCTTTACAGTATGCATCGCAAATACAAAATAGTAATAGAAATGCAATTATATTATTAAAATACTTTACCGAGTTTCCAAATGCGGAAGCGATTACATTAAAAATCATATTATATTACTTAACAGTATTACAAATGCGGAAGCGTTATAATGAAGACATAATTCTTAATGTTATTACAGAGATTACAACGGAAGACTTAATTAAAATATTGAAATTACAGAATAGGTCTTAAACCCTATTACTAACCTCGAAATCTTAATCTTATAAATAGAAACTCTAAAACATTATCAGCTGCCTTCAACGTCGGGAACTTGATTCTTCACTTAAGAGAAACAACCATCTGATGTGCCGTATATGGACGGATGACACCAGTCAACCATGCAAAGAAAGAAAACGGTTGGTTAGTCTAATGAAAGACTATGCAAGTGGAATTTATGTGAGGTTTTATGTGGTTGTACTAAGCTACTATCGTAGTCTCTCGAGTTAAAGCCGAAAGACGATATATAACTAAATACTTCCACTGAAGAGGGAGGATAGACCAAAAGTTATGCAACAAGAGAATACTCGAAACGAAGGTGGATATTATGGGAAGAAAATATGATTCATTTGGGAACGTTTTAAAAACATCACACACATTATAGTCCTTCGAATAACCGGGTCCAATCAACCTTACCGCATACGTATTGTGGGAATTCAGATTGAAAAGACTACACTCTTAATCTAGAGGACAGGCGGTTTCCAAGTTGTACTCCTCGCTCGAGGTTTATTAATTATGTGCTCGTAACACTTATCTTATTTACTTTTCACACCACAAATTATCATCTTAAAGCTTTTAACACATTCTCGACTCAACGAGATTAACACAGGGCGACATTACCGTCCAACCCAATTGCACTAGCAAGGTTCTTAAACACCTCTTATCCTTCACGGGTGGATAAGAAGCAATGATCATGATCTTAAAACATTATCAAGAGATTATTATACCTCGCAAGGCTATAATATCCCTGCACACACGTGCTTATTAAATTAACATTAACGACTATACTTAAGTCCACACATAGCACACAAAGGCCACACACACCGTCTTTAAGACGTTAATCAACCTAATATTTATAACTAAATATAGGTATTGAAAATATCTAACAACCTAGATATGAAAAACATTTAGCACGCAAGTGTTCCCAAACAATTAATTAGGTTTTAGAAATTACCCAATTATTCAATAATTAATTTCAATATTAATTGTCGGTTAAATATGCAAAGAGAAGAGAAAGTAAGAGCGAATCGCCACTTGCCTGAAATGGAAGGCGACGAACGGAGTGAAGACGGAGTTTGGAGCCTTGTCAGCGAACTCGAACTTCAAGAATCCCGATCCAATTGCGATACCCAAATCACAAGAATAAAATATAATTAATAATTTATCCCGGTAATATACCATTAAAATATGGCTCGCCTTACTATCATAATACTTGTAAGGAATATTATATACGTATACGTACACTACAATACATACATAAATATACATGTGACATGTACGTATATATAGTATTATATTATTAGTGTATAACTTGGTTGATTACTATTTGGGCCAAGACAATGGTCTAATAATTAATTCCAAAAACGGGTTACTCTTACTTGTATTTTCTAACCCTAAAAATTTATAGTGTGTTAACAAATCTTTTTGTGTTGATGACAGTAATTTTTTTTTGATGACAGTAATTTTGTTGATGACAGTTTGGTTTGATGACAGTAATTTTGTTGATGACAATAATTTTTTTTATGACAGTTTGCGTTTTGATAGTTTTATATCATATTTGATTAGAATTTTTGTCATCATTTTTATTAATATTGCCATCGCAAGATGAATAAAAAAACAACGACGACATGAACTGTCATCCATACATCATGAACTGTCATCCGACGACACGAACTGTCATCCGAGTGACACGAGCGACACGAGCTGTCATCGGACGACATAAATTGTAATATTCTTCAGTCTTTATCATCGAATTAACAAATCTTATATTTTCTATGACTGAAACGTTTAAAAAATAAATACAAAGACATTTACATGCCAATTGCTCCGGGAAGAAATCATATACTCCACTTGAAAATATCAAAGTATGATAACAATAATATTTCTAATCCTGTTCACGGAAGTCACGCCTCTGCTACAATTTTGAAAGCCATATATGCTTTGATTCATTCAAACATATAGATAGAATATGCCAAAATCCACATGCCAACTTCTTCAAGAGTAAATCAATAATCAACAAAGTGCTACCTAAACAAAGTACTAATTATCTCCTTCACCTGTTACGCACAATGCAGAACCTCACGAGCATAAGCATGTCCACTAGTGCAGATCTACATCATCAAGAACAATCACGTTCATGTTCCATGGCAGCGAGAGAGAGGTCACCTCGTCGATCGAGCAAGAATACGGTGAGAGGTGAGACATTTAGCATTTTAGGCCATGAATGATGATATGTCTGTTGTTGAAGAGCTCCGTACGAGTGACCTCCGATCCGCCGATGAAAATCTTGGATCGTTGACGGCGGATGTCTGTTGTTGAAGGTAATCGTGACGATAACGACAAAAGTCGTGACTGCGAAGGAGATAGAGTGCGCGGCCATGGCGAGGTCGTGGAAGCCGAGATCTGCAAGGATCGGGATGATGGAGGCGAAATGAGAGACCGGTGGCCGTCGATGAGGAGGAAGCGGTGGAGATATGGTGGTAGGAGACAAATGCGAGAATGAAGCCGCCGATGTGGAGGAAGCGGTAGTAGATGAGGAAAGAGACGCCATTAAGCATGCTTGTTTCTCCAGAAAGAGAAAATGGAAGGAAAAGTGTGAGACGGAAGGAGCGGCGGATCTAAAACTAGGGTGAAGGAAGAAGGTTACTTTTTTCAACTAAAATAGAAGAGGGTTAGTAAACACTCTCATAGTCTAGTTAGGGGCAAAGGGCCCCGTACTGTCTAATTATATAGAGAAGTCTGGTCCATCAACATTAACCAACAAGTCCAATATAATATGAAGAGTACTATTCATCTCTTTCTACCTTCAAACGAAACGAGGAGGAGGGACGGTGTTCACGGGGGGCGACTAAACTGACAACTCTGAACGATTACAGACGGTACTGGGAAACTCCGGCAGGACTTCCTAGACAAGAACGGAGTTAAATCTTGGTTTAACGAACCCGAAATAATATCGAAAACGATATTGAAACGGTAAAGAGTTGAGAGTTGACACTACAAGATTTTGAAATACAATTTATATGGAAAAATGAGGTTTATTACATCTAGACCCAATTGTGACTTTCACACTCGAGTCAAGGGGCTCAAACACGTTAAAGAGCTATTTTGAGACATTGTTTGTTTTATGATAAATCTTGTTTATCGTTATCACGTACATTTATGCTTGATTTATATATGAGTATCATATTATTATTTAACCACTACTTGGGATTAGATAAAGTATCCGAATAATTTAATAATTATCAAATGGGTTCATCAAAACTGTTTTGGTAAATGAAACCTCATTAAGTGAACTGATATTATTCAATTATTAGGTGTTCATGGTCTGAGTCATTGACTATGATACAAATGTCTTAATTCAATACCATATTGTGAAATTGATTGATAAGACAGAGCTTCATGTGTTATAGGGACATGGAGATATCTAGTCAATTACATAGGTATGTATGGTGATACATATCAGGCAAACCTATCATAGAACACTTGTAGAGTTCTAAAATTATTCATGATTAGTGAGTTCCTTATAAATGAGTACAATATGGTTATCATTTGGCTGATGGTATGGCTTTGACGTTGTTAAACGTTGACCGTAACAGGAAGTTATAAAGGCAGTGATTGAGATTGCCAAAAGTTGAGTGGGAGCTATTGAATATGTCCTCCTCTTTCGTATATACCATGATACTTTTGGAAATGATTGGTGTCTCGGCCACTTGAAGAGTGAGAGTTGTGAAAACGCATGGCCATGGTCAGATGGATTATAAGTAATCATCTGTACTGACAATTTGATCTCAAGTGTTCAAGAAATGTATTTTACGGTAAAGATGATTTTCATCACACAGTCAAATAAGACACTAAGTAACAAACGAACTTTAACATTGCAGACTTGTTTTAAGGACAATTGAAAGATTAAAGGAATTGTGTCCTTTAACCAAAGGTGAAATTACTAATTATGGAATATGACTATTAATAGGGATTCATAATCCAGATATTTTAGGAGTCACATGCTATTGCTAGGGGCCAATACGACTTATGGGGTTAATCAGGTTAAACTCATGGCTAGAATAACTAGGTCCTATAAGGTCACACACTTAGAGTTTACGGACTGAATCAAACGAATTCGAAAGCAAGATAAACCTATAGGATTTAGGCTTTATGGAACAATTAACGAGGTGGATTGATAGCACAATACAAAATAATAGTTATTTACTACTTGAAGATAAATAATAAAATAATATATAAAAGTTATATATTTGCCTACTATTATTATTATTATAAGATAATAATAATATAGGTAGTTAAAGAGTTGTAAATATTTTATGCATTCATTGCTTTCAATGCACTATTGGATATGCAAGAGTTGCAAATTTGACCAAAGGAACTTGATGTCAAATGGCTTTTGCTATTTACTATTTTGTGTAAAAAAGATTACAAAAGACATCTTATTCTTGGTTTTGACAAGAGGGAAATAGTGATTTCCCTTATTGCTTTGTAATTGTTCTTTGGGGAAAAAATCGCTCATTTGTCTTCCTCGGTCTAGCAGAAGAGACTCAAAGGTAATTCAGTTTATTACTCATGTGGCTAATTAGAGGAGTCACGTTTGTGGCACGTTTGTGGCTCTAATATCTCCATTCCAGAAACATTCAATCACGCATCAAGAGGTATATAGTCCTTCCTATTATAATCTATTTGATTTATGAATGAGATCCTTGGTTAGATATAAGGAAAAAGTTTCCTGAAATTCCGCTTAAAGCATCTAAAATTCCTACACCTCAAATTTAGTATCATGGTTAGAAAATAAAATAACATTAATTCATTAAAAAAAAAAGACCATAGTATGGTAAAAAAGGGAAGGGAAGAGTGAGGGAAGTGAACCATCCATTTTCCCCTCAACTATAGGGTGAAGTTTCAAAAACCATGAAACATATCTCTCCCTCTTGTATCTGAACACTCTCTATCAAAACAACCATCACCATTCTTACAAAATACATATTTTAAGAAAGCTTCTATTTAGCATATAGCAAAATTTCTATATAACGCAGAGTACGGTTTGTCACGAACTAGAACGAGTGTCGATTCAGCACGAAGGATTTCACCATCCCTTGTACAATCATGGAACTAAAAACCACATCGCTCAAGGCGTTTCCTTATGTAATGTTGATCGATACAACCTACAACACAAAGAATTAAGTATAAATCACGACTTAAAATGTTCATTGTCATACTTACAATTATAATAATAGTGAATCTTCACCACATTTCATTATTATCGTATTTGTATTATTTTTATAAGGTACGTGATGTCGTTCATAGAAATTGTTGGAATAACGCCATTGTGGAATAACTATGATGTTGATGGGGCATTTGTGACAGAAGAGAAAGAAGAAAACTACGCGTGGTGCATTCATCAATTGGGTGAGTTGTTCATGATGGTTAAGAAGATGCCAACGTGCTTAGTGACTGATCATGAATGCTTTGGATATGATTTTTCCAAATTCAACTTTTCTCCTCTATAGACGACACATCCAAAAGTTGGGGCGCATTGAAAGAGAATGGGCCAAATATCCTAACCGATTAACTATCTGAAGAAGAATTAGCTTGACAAGTACGAGGACAAATTTCTTTCGATAAATGTCGATAAGATCTTCACATTAGGATCTAACACCACAAACAGGTTAGTGATCTTACTATGTTACTTCTTCGGTTTTATACAATTGTATACTAGGATCCTTTCTCTTCAAACATATCTTATTTACTTTATAGGGTTGAAAGTGAGCATTATAGGTTCAAAAACTATTTCTCACTACCATTGCAGAAGCTAGACATTGTGTTTGATAGGTACAATTCCAAGATGCGCAATTAGGTCAAAGAAATATTTGGTTCTTTCAATAAAAGTCAACATAAGTGCGTAAGTCACATTACAGAAGTTCAACTTTGTCTTCAACAATCTAGTGATAACACTGAGTGTTTGTTTATCGTACTCTGCATCAAGCATCATGATACAGAAGTTACCTTTGTTCATATTACGAAAGACATCTTTCATCACTACGGTACGGTGAGTTTGTTGTCACACCTAATCGCAAAAAAAAAATTTTTGTTTCTTGTGATGATGATGAGACCATCTTATTTTTTGTTATGTAAAATAATGGTTAGCAAAAACAGTTAAAAACATGAAAAATAACATTTGAATGAAGAAACAAAATTAGGGTTTTTACTCTGGAGAAGATTGCGACGCGGCTTGAGAATGTGATTTAGGGTTGTAGTGTGGCTGGTTATTTATAGACGAGGGTAACATTTTATTTGGGCCGAATTAAAGTTTGTAAGCCCAACTAGTGATGAAGCCCAACTCATAGATATCTTTGCAGAAGTACAAATGTATCAAGATGTAAACAATCTAAAGGAATAAACTGAAATAAAATGTAACAAAATCGTAGTGGTCCAAACAAGACAATCCCAACTAAGGAAAATTAGTCTGAACACCACAAACACAACCAAAACCAATTGGTCCTAACAAGACAATCCTAACTACAGAAAATTAGTCCAAATACGACAAACCGAAGTAAAACAAAGTTAGCCGAACACACAAATTGAAACTACTGTAGGAATGGAAATAAATCATCCTCATTTTGGCAGACAACGTACGTCTCTCATTCTTTCGAATAGGTCCAATTCTACATCCCGATAGGGGGTCCAAACAGTATGTTGCGATTCAAATTTAATATACCGTCAAATACGACAACTCAAAGTCAAATAATGCTCTAATTTAATAATTACACAAATCTAAAGAACATTTTATATTTCTTAGATATAAATAACACTGCTTTACCAAAATGTGATTAACATGACTTGACGTGGAGATGAATGGATGAGTAAGAGGCAGGTACCACTCTAGGTAATCATCAATGCACTAACTTGGAGGGTCAGCTTCTACACCCATGTCTCATAACCTAACACAATTGATATTCTTTTGTTCCCAACTCCAGTTGGTGGGATTGTACTCCACAACATATCAAAAAATGCATTCTAACCTTCTAGCTTTCAAAGGGTGAATGGGAGGGACATACACACCTTGTACACGACCAGATTGTCTTGCAACTCTAAGTGGCATTTGAGGTCCATTCCTATCCAAAACATGCAACACCTTATGAAACAAAGTCAGACGAAGTTCTGACAAAATCATATAAAGTTGACCATATGGTAGTGATGTGCAATCACATGCTAGCTCAAGCCCATCATGTCACACTCAAGGGCGCCCAATTCAAAATAGAGGTTCAAGAGCAACCCAAGGCACCATTCACTGTTTCATTGCAGGGAATGAACCTCGGGTTGTCCCGAGCACCCAAGCCTTTCCTTCTCCATTGGTGGTTCAAGAACACTTTAGCCAACCGCTATTATGTCCAAAGGGTCCATATATGTCTAAGAACAAGCATAATCCAGAAAACCCTCACAAGAGTTCGATAAAAACGTAAGTGGTTGGTCCCTTGAATTTCACTCGAGCGCGCCAGAAATAGGCTCTAGGCGCTCAAGGCCATAGCTCATTCTTGGCCGAGAGTTTTCAGTTCCTATGGCCCTAAATGGGTCCCAAGCAAGCCACCATGGGTCAAACGCTCAGACAATTGCAACTTGACCCAAGGAGACACAATCCCACCTTTTCCTCCCTTGGCGCCTTGATCTTCGCCCCTTGCATTACGCCTCCTTGATGCCATTTACACATGCAGCCTTATCATCCGCCTAGGCGCCATCAAGATGCTGATTCATGGAGCTTATCACGTCCTCAATAAGTGCCTAACACATCCCTCAGATTTCTCCTTTTGATATTTTCATACTATTGCATTTAAGTTTGATTTGTCGTTTATGTTTGATTTGCTTGAAGAGTGCCCTTGTTCTTGCAGCCCAAAGCGTCTTCCCTCTATAAAAGCCAAGCTTAGGCTTCATTTGTAAGCACGTTGAATTTTTAGAGCAAAACTTTAGTTGAGAATACTCCTTCCTTTGTTATTCGGCGTCAAAACCCACTATCTCTTCTTCTTCTTTGTGTGATAAAGATCTACATAAAAACAAGCCTCAAAAGCTTCTCAAGTCTTTGAACCACATTCAAAGTGTTGCTTATCCAAAGTCTTCCTCTTGCACATTCATCCACCAAATTCCGTCAACACTTTGTCTCATCTGAGGCATCACTTCATCGACAACAAGACAACTTAGCTATCTTAAGTCTAGATCCGAGCACAACTTAGGGTCCATAGGAGGTTGAGCTAACATTTGGTATCTAGAGTATCAAAGATTCAAGTAAGTCATCTTGTTTTTCATTCAAGTACTTGTTTTATCCATCATTGTCTTGGCTGCAAACTCCATTGTTTGAAGCCATTACAATCGATCTTAATCCATCGTCACCATCATCAAATCAGCCAAATCCAGCCCATAATCCACTCTTGACCGATCCATAAATCCCTTAAATTTCTTCATCTTATCCTTGATTAAATTTCTGAAAATTGTTCTTTGTAAAATTAATTGAAAGTGCATTCAATCTTGAATTTCTTAGGGAGATTATATATAGTGGATTGAAATCTTGCATGAGATTGATTAGGATTAATTAGTAAGACGAGATCCCTTTGTCTACTAATTCTTCTCGCATCAATCATATGCATGCATGCCTATCATTTGCTCACGTTAAATTGAAGTGTGGATATAGCATTTGGTATTGCTCTCGACTTCAAGCACATTTTTTTAAAAAAAAAAAACTGAAATATTGCAGGCATCCTCTAGTTCTCACTTGCAAAGTTGTCCATTCATTTAATTGCATGAGAATTTGACCTTTTCAATCATAGAAGTTTAATATTACAGGCAACTTTGAGTTTAATTTTTCTTAAGAAATCTTTGACGACAACTGAACTTGGATTTGATTATACACTTGACCAAAAATCACTAAAAGCATCCATATACCCTAAGTGTGTCTTATATTGTTTTTTGTCATACTCTTGAAGTAATTTTTGTGCGATTTGATCGTCGTTCATGTCCTGTATTATGATAGGTATCATGTCACATTCGGAAGAAGAAATAGAGGAGCAAAGAAACAGTGATGCACCACCGAAGACAACCGAGCCTCCCTTCGAGGATGTCTTGGATAGACTTGAACGTCTTGAGGACGAGAATAAGAGAATTTCTGTAGAAAATCATAGGCTCACTAGTACAAAATGTCAATTTTAGGACGTACAGTTTTACTACGGTTCCGTGTTTGTGTGTAGTAATTTTATCTGCGTGTTTAAATTACAACAGTTGTTTTTAAAACCGTAGTAAATTAGGAGATAATCTACAATGTTTAAGAACCGTAGTAAAATATTTACACTAACACTACGGTTTCAAAATATTTCAGTTAAATAGTTCATTTTACTACGGTTATATCTGAACCGTCGTAAAACTCATACCAAATTAATACGGTTTATTACATTTTTTTATTTATTAAGCTGTTTTATTACGGGTGAAGTACAACTGTAGTAAAAACGCCTCGCGAGAACCGTAGTTAAAATGCCTCGTGAGAACCGTAGTAAAAATAATCATTCATAACCGTAGTAAAAATATATTAGACCCGTAGTAATACGTTCGCGGGAAATTTCCACACGCTACTCCCTCCGTCCGTTATTGATCTTCTCATTTGATTTTGACACATTTGTCGAGACACGTTTTATAACGTTAATATATTTAAATATATGATGATGAAAATTTTAATTTTTTTATATTGTCAAAGTACTCGCTGAGACGAATCAAACGAGATCTCGTAGGCCTATATTTATTTCTATATATTGGAAGAAAACGAGAAGATTCTCTCGATTTGTGAATAGTGTCGGAAAAACAAATGGACGGGACGGAGGGAGTATTAACTTATTCATACTTTAATTTCAAAAAACACGCTTGATAATATATCTCTCTTTCGCGAACCTTGCCCTATTCTTCCAGCAACTACTTGCCCAAGCTTTCTCTCCCGGCTGCTTCGTTCGAAGGCTTGCCCTATTCTTCCAGACGAAAGGTTAGTTTGTTTAATTCTTCCAGCACTTCTAGCTCTATCTCTCCGACCGCGATGCATTGGTCGGTCTTTCTCACTTCAAAGATTGTTTCAATCTTCCAGATTCCTTCTCTGAGGCATACTCAAATCTCTCAAAGACTCCAGCTTTCTTCGTCTTGATCTTCCAGGTTTGCTTCACTTTACTTCAAATTAGGTTTTGTGGTTAACACTAATTCGAATTTTTGAGTTTAATTTTGGGGTTTGTTTGATAGAATTTGGGGGGTTTTGATAAAAAAAAAATTGAGTTTAATTTGGGGGTTCTATGCTTCTGCATTGGCTTCTCTTAAAACTCATTGATAAAACCCATGGTCATACTGAGATTTAAGAGATTGTTTGAGATAACTTAGTTGATAGCAGATGCAGATGGGACTGTTTGATTTAGTTGATATTTTTTGCTCAGTCATACTCCCTCCGTCCCTTAATGTTCTTCCCATCTCCATTCGACACATTTGCCGAAACACGTTTTGTAACGTTAATATCTTTAAATACATGTTAATAAAAATTATAAAATTTTGATATTGTTAAAGTTCTCAATGAGACGAATCAAACAAGATCTCATATTACTATATCTTTTCTTATATATTGAAAGATATGTCGAAGATTCTCTTAAAACGTGAATAGTGTCAAAATTCATGATGGGAAGAACATTTAAGGGATGGAGGGAGTAGTTTGTATGATATTTCACATTATGGCATTGATCATAGACAAAGGGATTTTATATGTTTTTGGATGTGAATTCTTGTTGGTACTTGGTAGGCTAGGGACCCTTAAAAATGAGGAACACCCCTCCACACTTATTAAACAACTTGAAGCTCCAACAAGCCTGCTACTGAAACTTACAACAATATATAGAATTAGTATCTAATTTAACATTGTTTATTTCTTTTTGTAATAACTCTCATTTTAGTAAGGGTATTTTCGTATTTTTTCCATAAAAATAATTTTTCTTATAATTATGAGACTAAATTGAAACTTGTTGCGTTGTACAAGTATGTAATGTCACACATAATTTAAACTTATAAAAAATAACCAAGAATATTTAAATGAGATTAACTAATTTAAATATGGTTAAATCAATATTAAATATTGATTAAATTATTTTAGGCTTAAAATAATTATTATAAGTCATCTATAAAGTTTGGGTAAATTCCCGTGATTACATAGAATTGGATAAGGGCATCTCTGCCACAAATCTAAAGTATGAGGATCGTTTCTATAATTACTCATAAAGTGATTAAAAAGAAAAACGAAAATAATTAAAACCCAAATAATTATCTCCTCCAACCGATCGATCCTTCCAATCCGCAAATTCAGCATTTGATTCTTTTGAAAACAAAATGCCTAACAAACAAATATTTTTGTTCAGTCTGAGATTCGGATTTGACTTGTACATAACAAAGTCGTTCTTTCTCCTTGATTTACTCGAACAAACAACCAAAACCGAGAGCAAACTCCTCAAAGGAACTTGATTGTCAGTTCATACTTACTCTCATTCCTTCCTCCCTCGGTCTCTTTTATCTCCTCCAAAACCGAGATCCCTTCCTTTGTGTTCTTTCTCAAAACCGAGAGCAACTTTCTTGCTCTTTCTCCTCAAGACGAGAGATGTTCCTTCTAGATTTGAAGTCGTCCAATATTCCCTCCATTCAGCGTTTACTCGCGCCTCAGAATTGGTCGATACGAGTAACCGTGGTAAGGTTTAATTCGGGTTTTCGATATCGTTTTCGATATTATTCAAGGTCATTCAATACGAGTTTATTCGATCCTTTGATTCCAGGAGTGTCATCGGCTTGTTCTCGTTAACAGCGTCACAACCCCGAGTCGACCCGTCAAGCTTTCGGTAAGTTTAGGTTTCGTTTCGATATTATTTCGGGATCGTTAAACCACGTTTTAACCCGTTACTTGTCTAGGAAGACTCGCCGGAGTCGTCTAAGTTTCCGCCGGAAATCCCCTTTTTCGTTCGCCGCAGAAACCGTCGGAAAAGTCAGTGTTGTCCGCCATTGAAGAACCCTGCAGAAAGCTTCGAAGCTCTTAGGTATGCAATGTAGGAGACGACATAATAAAATGGGCTTTGGGATAGTATTCTATGGGATTTCAATAAGGTTTTGAACCGTACTAAAATCGTCATTTTGTACTAGTGGCTTCTCACACCACTACCAACAAACTCAAATTGCCAAGGGCCCAAAGCCAATGCCTCACAAGATCAACTCAACGCCCAAGCTCAACAGGCAAATAAGAAAGGCAAGGGAGTCATGCCTTCTACCTATCAACAAGCAAAACTTTAGAAGCTCTCATCCATAAGAGAGAGCTTCCTTGACAATAGGGAGTTCCCAAAAGCAAGGCTCCACGTTTCGCACCGAGAATGCTCACCTCCGAGCACCGACGGGTACTCCACCGGGTGCCACATCTCTTTCGACGATGGCTATCGATTAAGACACCATCTTGAGGTGTCTAAGGCAGAAATGAAGAGGCAGAGGACGAAGAAGTTTCTCCAAGAAGTTCGAGAAATCGAACGTCGGGCGCGCCATAATTCTTGGCCCAAAAGGCGCCCGAGCGCTCGCCACCATTCTCGCCACTCGTCCAGACGCCATTCACGCCCAAGAAAGCTCAGCTCGAACCTTTTCCATGATGAGGATCACTTGCAACACCAAATCCCTTTAAGCCCTCTTTTGGATGATTCTTTCGGGGCCACGCCAAAGAACCTTTTTGTCGCCCGAGAGGAATTTGATGAGTTCGACGAAGAAGGAATGGAGCATGTGGGGTTGCCCAATCCTCACAACAATATGCCATTACAAGATCCAATTGAGCTCCAAAACCGACTAAGTGATTGGATCCCGGAGCCATGGCCACCAATGCACCAAGGCGCCAATGCTCAAGGTGCGACACACTTTGGCCAAGTGCAGCAACACCACAATACACCACCACATGGAGCCAATGAAAATGCTGGAAGGCATCAAAGAAATCCAGCCTCGGTTATGCCACACGAGCAACCACAACGCCACACCTCGCGTCGCGACATTCAGGTAAAGATCGACCCTTTTGAAGGTTTGTACAATCCCACTTTATTTATTGAATGGATGCAAGGTACCGAGCATGTTCTTTGTCATTGCCACTGTGAAGAGAATGATAAAGTGGAAGTGGTCTCGGTCCATTTTTTTGGAGCCGCAAGATGTTGATGGCATAGGCTCGTTGGTGATAGAAGACACCGCAATCTACCACCTATTGTCTCATGGAACCAAATTGTGCATGTCATGACAACCAAGTACGTTCCACAAAATTACAAGGACATGATGCGCTATGAGATAGTTACGTCTAGGCAAGGTACATCTTCTCCACAAGAATTATTTGCGAAACTAGAAGATATGTACTACAAGGCTTAGAACAAAAAATTTAAGTCATTTAAACACTAGAATTAGAGATCAATCAGAGATCCTTCCAATCATTTATCAACAATCTTGTGCACACGACAATGAAATTGCACAATCAAGTGTTGAGGAAGTGTAACGTACCATGGTCTTCATCATCCAAATCAAGGTACAATTCTAACCCTTCTACTAATCATTTGTCTACTAGTACTTCTACTCCAAATGCGCAAGGAAAAGTAGGCAATTCTTCACGTTCAAGAGCCCCAACTAATCCAAAAGAAGCTTTTAGTGACACTTCAAGACAAAGAACAAGTGAATTGGAATGCTATAAATGTGGCGGCCATGGTCACATTCAAAGGAATTGCACGTGTCACTAATGGAAGACGACGCAATCTACCACCTATTGTCTCATGAAACCAAATTGTGCATGTCATGACAACCAAGTACGTTCCACAAAATTACAAGGACATGATGCGTTATGAGATAGTTACGTCTAGACAGGTCTTCTCCACAAGAATTATTTGCCAAATTAGAAGATATCTGCGACAAGGCTTAGAACAAAATTTTTAAGTCGTTTAAACACTAGAATTAATGATCAACAATCTTGTGCACACGACAATGAAATTGCACAATCAAGTGTTGAGGAAGTGTAACGTACCATGGTCTTCATCATCCAAATCAAGGTACAATTCTAACCCTTCTACTAATCATTTGTCTACTAGTACTTCTACTCCAAATGCGCAAGGAAAAGTAGGCAATTCTTCACGTTCAAGAGCCCCAACTAATCCAAAAGAAGCTTTTAGTGACACTTCAAGACAAAGAACAAGTGAATTGGAATGCTATAAATGTGGCGGCCATGGTCACATTCAAAGGAATTGCACGTGTCACTAATGGAAAACAAACCGTGTTGAGGCAGTCAAAAAGGTACCAGTTGAGGCGGACATCGTTCGCTTCCAGAGAGGGTGTTGCAACAGGTCAATACTTGTTGAGGCGGACAATATTCCGCCCGCCTCAACAAGTAGGCAAAAAATATCTAAAATCATGAATTGCAACAACACTCACCTTTTGAGGCGAAATAATCATGTGACCGCCTCAATAGAGAGCAGTACTGGAAAAAAAATTAAAAGCCTATCGCCTCAACAAATCTAGAACGAAGCAAACAGAGAACAAATCTTTACAGTTAATAAAGAACGAAGCTTTGCACAAATTAAAAGCCTACTCATTAACATCAACAAACAGATTGAGCTCCATAGAAACTGATATGAACAATTGTAGTGAATGAATAAATAAACCGAAATATGATAAATATATATTGTCATGAACAATTACACTGAACGAAAAAATTTGAGAACAGGATTGAACAAATCGATTTAAATGAGCAAATCTGAGAACAAGTCAGAACAATATATTGTTTTTTTGTTTGAATATGTTTAACCGAAGAGAAGTTGATGAACAATTGTGTACAAGATTGTGACTACTCATGCAAGTCAAAATGAAGCAACGAATTACAGTGGAGTTACACATGTTATCTTTATTTAATTTAAAATGTTACTCCGACAACTATGGAGTAGCATTTCCCCAATAATATATTACATATTTGTGAAGTTGATTCTGAGTAAATTGAATATCATCTTATTATACATAAGTATCAAAATTTAGAAATAATTTTTTTAATTCTGTAGATGCACGTATACATGCATGACTACAATTAATGAAACATACACGATATTCTATCACACTTGCAATCAGAAAAATGACAATCATGCAAATATCATGGAAATATTGGAATTTATATCAATTATTCAAAATGATATATTTAAATATTTTAATTTATATATTTTTTAATTTTTATATATTTTAATTTATATATATTTTATTTATGTATATTTTATCCATTAAAAAGTAAAAAATAGTATTTGAATAAAACACTTAGTCTCAAACCTTTGACTCACCTAATCTTATTTAAATATAAACTATTAAGTAGGAAAACAAAATATATTGAACACTAAGATAGTTTATTAAAAATATGTTCATGGTATTTACTCGGATCGTCGAATGTATTGCATATAAAAGCATCCGGAAAATTGGGGAAAGATCACGTAGATCTTTAACAAAACGCATTGAAGCATTAACAAAATCCCCCAAGTATTTTAGAAAAGTGATATTATGATTAAATTTTACTTATAAAAAAATGTATGATA
Organism: Oxyria digyna; assembly: GCA_029168935.1. Classification (NCBI taxonomy): domain Eukaryota; kingdom Viridiplantae; phylum Streptophyta; class Magnoliopsida; order Caryophyllales; family Polygonaceae; genus Oxyria; species Oxyria digyna. Next base: position 56,172,746 of record JAPVLV010000001.1, on the reverse strand, counting down.
TTTTAGGAAATAATATCTTATATCATGAAAAATATTATCTTTATGACCACCTCCACTTTATCTATGAACATTACAAGAACAAACTCCATCATGTTCCGACTACGAAATTCTTTCAACAAAAAACATAAAATGTACTACATGATTTTAATGTAAGATGTACATGATCATAAACTATTTTTTCTTTCTACCACAACAAGCTTCTTTACATTTTCTTCCACCATATTCTTCAAATCATTTTGTTGACTTGTGAGGAGGGTGTGACAATTATAGGGAAAACTCACTCAAACATAAAGTGCAACTCGTGAGCACAACTACATTTAGATTAAAAATTATAGAACATGCTATAAAACTCATATATATGCACTAAATTTATGAAATACATCCTTACTCGTGCACACGCATGTGTTATACGCATGGTATAACACATGCACACAAATGGTATAATTCGTGCTCATAAAATGAAACGTGCAGAAGGAGAAACCTCATGCACACAAAAGGTAAAACTCATGCACATAGAAGGTGAAACTCATGCAAACATAAGGTTCACCTCAGGCACACAACTACATTTAGTTTTAAAGTTTACAGAACATGCTATAAGACTCATATATGCATGGAATTTATTAAATCTAGACTTTTTTATGCACACATAAGGTTTAACACATGCACATAATACAATGGACTTACCATTTTGTTTTGATGTTGTCGTATTTGGAGCTAGAGTTGCACTAATCGTTCGATTTGGAGGTGGGTCAACTTGTTGTTCCATGTGCTTATTCCACTAATATTGGTGTTTCATCACCTACAATTTGCAGACATAAATGTATTGTCAAACTTCACATAGATTTTATGCATTGAACTTATTAAAAACATATTTGACCATGCTCACAGAAGGTATACTTCATGCACACAAAATGATGCAGACAAAAAGAAAAAAACTTATACATACAGAAGGTTATACTCATGCACACAGAAGGTAAAACTCATGCACACAATTAAATCAAGATTAGAATCTTACAGAAGATGCATACATAGACTCGTTCATGAACACAAAAGGTTTAACACATGCACACAAAGCAAACTAATAGTTACAAACATTATGTAAAACTCATTTATGAAAAATAGTTTCTTATACCTTGAAACCTAGCAATTTTTTATCATATTTTTGAATTTGCTTCGCGATGTGCTTCAAATTAAGTCAATAGGCTGCGATTTGACAGAATGTGTGAAGAATCTCTTGCTCGTTCCTCTTCTCTTGCGGAATAGAGTGTAATCGCCTATAAATAGCCTTCGAATCGGTGTGAAATCGCTTTGACTTCCTCTACAAGTTGCTACTAGTTTAATTTGTGACAATCGACCTCTTTCTTCTTCTTCACCGATTTTGTGTATAAACCGACAAAAATCGAGTGTAGAAACTTTCACTTTTCCCTAGAAATCGAGCACAACAATTAGATTTCAAGAGCAAATTTTCAGATCTGAAATTTTGGATTGGGGGAAGACGGCGTGTTTACAAGAACAAAAATTTGGGATTTTCTTTTTATAGCGCGTTAGCATCACATGTGGGCCCCTAATTTCCTGGTACTGGCCCTTATCTAAGGGAGGATTCTCATGAGTTTCTTACCCAACACATACTACTAATCTAAATCGAAATTAACTTAACTAAAATCGACGCTATTTAGCCTCTTTGTTCCTTATGTTCCTATCTTAGTGAAACCAGTTTAGTTCCCGTACCATGTATGAGATTTGTATAAAAATTAATTGTTTATATATATAATTAAATCATTATAGTATGAAGTATATATATGATTTGAAAACCATTTATGTAATTAAGATTCTATCTTTAGTGTAGTGTGAATTTAATTTCTTATAAATTTCTAATAAAGCTACATATGAAATTATGGAAGTTATATCATACTTCGTAGTCCGTATGCTTCATATAATCATATCATAAGTTATTAATCACGAAATTAGTAAAAACAAAAAAAAAACAAATAATCCATTTTATTTATACATATTATATCAAAATTTTCAAAGGAAAACATATAGTAAAGTGCTTTTAAAAAATAAAAGAAAGTAGAGTAGTACATCACGTATCTTTTATTTGTTAATAAGGAAATCAAACAATATCTCATTCTAGCTATGATGATTACACAAACATAAACAAGCACAATACTTCATAAAACAAATGTTTTGTAGTTTTTGAATCACTAATAATAAATGTATGATATCATAAGATGAATCACTAACACTAAACTCCAAACACAATATTATCCTGATACTGATTTTCGATGTTATCGTTGACAACTTCGCTACTTATTTTCATATTTATAGATTCTTCTTCATCAAAATTGACGTTTAGTTCAAGTTCCGCGACATCTTCAGAAGACATCTGAATGGATATCGGGTTGTTTGCTTCAACGTCTTGATGAGTTTGAGGAATGTAACTACCAACTGTTGGGCCAAGTGGCCCCATCCCAAGTTGTGCTTGGGAGGCAAGACAAATAATTGGAAGGCAAAACAAGAAAAAGTGCTTGCAAGACAAGGCTACAATCAGTATAAAAAGTGTAGTGGATGTGCAACTCATTACACACACACAAACACCACATGCAGAAGAGAGAAAGAAGAACCAAGTTTGTTTCTTAGTGAGGGCACAAGCCAAGGAGAAGAAAAAGAAAGGGAGTTTGGAGGAGATATATTATGGTTACAGAAGTAGTCGGGTTTGAACTTCCTTATCTTTAATCTCAATGTTTTAGCTAGTTGGAGAGGAATTCTTTCTAGATCGAAGTGTATTTAAATAGATGTTTGATATCTCCATGGTTGTCTCCGGTATGTGAGATTTGTAGAGCTAAACACTTGTAACGATTTGTTGATTAAAAGATTGATTGGCTTGGTTGTCGGGTTGTTGTTTTGATTTTCCCATGTAAATCTTTGTATTGTTTAGTGTGTTGCATGTGTTGTCTGATTACCTCCGGACCTCCGGACCTCCGGTATGTTCATTTCTTTCTTTTTTGCTTTGTATTTATGCTCCAGAACCCAACACCAATATCATTGGATACTTCATTTAAATAAAATGATTTTTTTATCTGGATGGAAGTTTAAGTCAATATTTTACATTGAAGCCATGGACAAGAAACGATTAGTGTTTGAAGTTTAATGAGTGTCACCCTTCTAATACATTTACACACTCATACATGAACAATTCCGCTTTTCTCCAAAATTTCCTATAAATACACGTATTTGATTAAATTTCAATTAAATTTGACCTGAGTAATTTTCATCAAAAATTTAAACGTGTTGCTTGGAGAAAATGCTATGAAGAGAAGCAATACTCTATAATACACATGTTGAAGTAGTTATTAAGGGTAATTTGGCCTAAAAAATTGCTTAATATATGTCCAAGATGGTAGAAAGACATCTAATTAGAAATGAAGGTAGAATAATAGTATGTAGTATATTCCTACCGTGTGTTCTTTAATAATATTGTACAATGACTATTTTTTAGAACTTTTTACCAGATAATGCACTTTTAAAATTTAATTTACAATCCTGCTTCCTAACTAGTTTGTGCGTCCAAGTTCTACTCATTAGTTAGGCTTTGTATTGTGATTTGAATTAAAATGCTAGAGCAAAATATTGATATTAATGTAAATCAAGATGGTTCATATCATGAACCATGTTGGTAATATGCCTTATTATTATTTTTAAAATAAATTCATAGTCACTCGTACATGTTATGATGATCAAACATGGCAATCTTAAATTTAAAATAGCGTACTATTTTGAATGATCGAAATCTAATCTAATTTAGAATACAACAACATTGTAATGGACCTTGTCCGCCAACAACAAGTGTACGACATTCAGATTTGGTGTTAGTCCCAAAACACAAACAATGTGTGTTACAAGCTGCTAGGCTTGTTGTTGAACCATCACATGTTCCCGCTCCTTGGCACACAATTGTTTCCTCTTTGCTCTCAAATGCTTCTCCTGTTGAAAAATAATGAAGCTCCAAATTTTAAATATATAAGTAAATCAAGAGCTAAATTTTGACATTATGTCAATTGGTTTGTATGCACATTATACGGAGTATGAAATATTAATGTGTATGTACCTGAGCTAAGAATGAGAGAAATACATAAGAGTGCCATGAGTGAAGTTGCTCCGATGGATTTAACACATTTCATTGTCATTTTCGAAGATGGATTTTTGGAAATATATGTTTCTAAATGGGAAGGATCGGTATTACATAATTATTCATGAAACCTGATTTTAAATATTTATTGAAAGATATTGACAATCGGATCAAATAAGCAAGTCATGATTCCTTTGGCCATCAAATAAGCAAGTTATGATTCCTTTTGCAATCATAATTGTTGGTTACAAATTCATGATTTTCCACAATCAAATTCATTACATACATGTTTATCAAGATTATTAAGCACCGACTTACTCACCGTGTCTACAAAAATACACAAAGAGTTTTATAATTGAAAATACAAGTTAAAATATAAATTTTTTAAAATTAAAAAACTAAAAAACATTGAAATATCTAATTATTATTATTATTAAATTACGTATATTAAAATATATTAATTATACGTTGAAAAATTATTAAAATTAACATTTGTAACAAAAATGATGTATCAATAAGATAATAGCTAACATTATCAAACTTAATTCTCGAATTCGATGTCAATTTCAGTTTTGATTCTTGAGGGTTATAATTTTGTCATTATGGATTGGTTTTCTAGTTTTAAGAATGACATTTTAGAGAACTATACATATTGAATCTCAATCTGAAGTCTATAACGTTGATACAAAACAGAAAAAGTCGATTGACATAAGTGAAGTCAATATATGGCATTGTCGCCTAAGCCACATTAGCATTAAACGTGTAAGGCCCCAAGCCATAGAAGCGCTATCTCATGTCAACGTGGGAACTTCCCAAGAGGTCTCCCATCCCAGGACTACTCCCACCCTAGCACGCTTAACTTCCTAGTTCTCTTTCCTCACTCGAACCAGGAAAAGGAAGAGCTCTTGTTGACATGGGTAGCAATCTAATCGTTATAATGGATTACGAAAACGGGGTGTTACAATCACCCCCACTTAAACCCTTGACGACCTCGTCAAGGCCCGCCAAGCCCAAAGACCACCCTCCTGGTCGAGTGACTGCACTACGGGTAAGCCCACTCGGAACCAAGAGTCGGCTCTGATACCATTTGTAAGGCCCACATCCTTAGAAACGCTATCCTCATATCAACGTGAGAACTTCCCAGGAGGTCACCCATCCCAGGACTACTCCCACCCTAGCACGCTTAACTTCCTAGTTCTTTGTCCTAACTCGAACCAGTAAAAGGAAGAGCTCTTGTTAACATGGGTAGAAATCTAATCCTTATAATGAATTACAAACACGGGGTGTTACAATCACCCCCACTTAAACCCTTAACGACCTCGTCAAGGTCCGCCAAACCCAAAGACCACCCTCCTGGTCGAGTGACTGCACTACGGCTAAGCCCACTCTTAACCAAGAGTCGGCTCTGATACCATTTGTAAGGCCTCAAGCCATAAAAGCGCTATTCCATGTCAACGTGAGAACTTTTCAGGAGGTCACCCATCCCAGGACTACTCCCACCCTAGCACGCTTAACTTCCTAGTTCTTTGTCCTCACTCGAACCAGGAAAATGAAGAGTTCTTGTTGACATGGGTAACAATCTAATCCTTATAATGGATTACAAACACAGGGTGTTACAAACGTATGAAGAAACTCCAAATAGTTAATAGCCCAAAGTCATTTTATTTAGAATCATTGAAACATGTGAGTCATGTCCAATGGGTAAGATGACAAGGTCACCTTTACAAGATACAAGTGAAAGGACTTCTAAGCTCATAGCTCTCATACATACCAATGTGTGTGGACCTATGAGCACAAAAGCTATGTGAGGCCATCGACACAAGGACTTCTGAGCTCTTATAATTGAAAATACAAGTTAAAATATAAATTATTTTAAATTAATAAATTAATAATATATTAAAATATCCAAATATTATTATTATTAAATTACTTATGTTAATTATACGTTGAAAATTTATTCAAATTAACATTTGTAACAAAAATGATGTATCGGTAAGATAATAGCTAACAATCTTAATATTATCAACAAAAAGACATTTTTTGATATAATAATAAACCTATGGACATTTTTGGGGATCATGCACTTCATTGCTCCAAGGATATTGGATATAAGTTCCGCCATGATGTCGTCCGTGATGTTGTCTTTGATATTTGTTATAAATCAAATGTTCCTGCGCGCAAAGAGGTCGCTCTTGGTCTTCGGGCGGATGACGGTAGTGATCTTAAGCCTGCGGATATCCTTATTCTTAACTGGGAGAATGGGCAAGATGTTTGTATGGATGTCACAGGTGTTTCCCCTTTCGCTGGAGATGGTGTGCGTTCCTTTGCCCCTGGGAAGGCTATTTCTGGTGTTGTTTCTCGTAAACAGTCCAAGTACTTGGACAAGTGTGTTGCACATGGATATGGTCTGGGCGTTTTGGCCTTCTCTACTCTAGGGGAGCTTGGCGAGGATACTCTTGTATTTTTCAAACGCCTTCAGAATTGCTTGAGGAGCAACGATGCTAGTAGCGGCTTAGGAAGCTTTATTTTTTATCGTTTAGGCATTGCTATTCAACGAGGTGTTGGGGCCCAGCTTGTTGCTAGGTTACCAACCAAAAGCTTTGTGTAAATCTATAAAATTAAAATTATTAATTATATTTAAATAATAAACAATATATATTTTATGATTTATTTCTATTTTCTTTAGTACTATAATCTAATATTACTTATTAATTCGGGTGAGGACATGGGATTGGGGCAGGACATGTAGACACTTCTCAACCCTTAAATCAAGAAATTAACGCTCTAGATTAAACGAGAGAGATATTCGGGTGATGTGGTGGCATAATATGTAATAACTCCTACATTTTCCAGAAATAGCGTTCGTACCCTTGTCATTTCTTTCAACATTCTCATGCGAAAGTCATCCATGGAGATTCCTTAATCCCCGATTTGAACCAACCCTAAATCATTCTTCTCCACGAATTTGAACCCATAGTGCTCTCTGAACTTCAACCCTAATATGTCCCCTCCTTCTAAAATGTCGATGGTGATTCCTACGGTAGCGGAGAAGAATATAATAATTCAAAGACCAAGATGGATTCATAGAAGGGTTGAGTCGCTATTGGATCGGAGGAGAAGAAACAAGTTCTTCTTGCAGAGGTAGACATCTCATCCTTCTACTCAACTAATTGAAGTGAATTCGATTTTTAATGTTTCAATATCATGGCTTTAAGCAGTCAAAGACTGAGATGGATTCATAGAAGGACTTTGTTAGTCACGCTTCCAGTGAAATGAGAACCTAGTTAGTGTATTTTGAACCTATTGCACTTGTAATTTTAAGTTAATGAACTTGTAGATATGGTAAAAAAAACTTGGGAATTGTGATTTCACCATTGTGTTAAATTGGATTGTCTCAGTTATTGTGAGATCAACTTGTCACGCAACCTCAGTCCCACGGCTTCATGACCCAGGTGGGTGCATATCCCACCCTAGCGACACGACTTCACGACCTGGGTGAGAATATTTTCCACTCAGCCTAACATCATGGTTTCACAACCTGGATGGGTGTACACTCATCGTTCCTAGGTGAGTGTACACTCATCCTGGGGTCACGGCTTCGCGACCTAGGTGGGTACTTCTTGACCCCCAGCCCAGCGTCATGGCTTCACGACCTAGGTGGATGATTCTTGGCCCCCAGCCTAGCATCATGGATTCGCGCCTAGTGAGTGTACCTGAGGCGCTTTGAACACCGATTTCGTCAAATATGAGATTGAATCTGAGGAAGCTTTAAACAAATCTGAAAACGACCTTTGAACATTGTTTCTAAGGAACCTTTGATCAAATATGAGAACAAATCTGATCGTGGAAGCTTCATCTCTATTTGAACGAATATGAGGAAGACGTTGCCGCTTTAGATTACTCCGAGGATGAAGACCTTCCGATCATCAAGGAAGACGCCACTGCTTTGGATTCTGCTCTGGATCTGCACTTCTAGAGGCCATGGTGAAGCTTAGCGACGACGAGCTCAGCTTCATCTTCAGTTGCCTTAAGGTCGACGTCCATGGTGGAGCTCATCTTCAGCTTCCTTAGGCTTCATCCAGTCTGAGCACGCCTTCACCCATTTAGATTTGCAACCTAGAGAGGAATTGCAGACAGAGTCGTGCATCTCCAATGGTCAGAATTGCAACAAGCCTAGAACGGCGGTGGCGAGGTCAACGGAGTATCGAGGATGATGACGAAATGTGGAGGAAGAAGTTTGGATCGATGTTTTTTAGGATGAAGATGAAGTTTAGATCGAGGATGAGGAAGGGTGTAAGTCTGGGATAAGCCAAAAGTTCCCTCTAAAACGATGAAGAGTTTTTTAAGTTTTTTTTATTTGGCGGTGGATCTGAAATGGGTAATGGATCCAACGATTATAAATGTTGATCCATGTGTATTGGTAGGCTTTTTAGTGACCCTTGATTAAATTGATCCAATGGTTGAAAAATGGAATGATTTTTTTTGTTATTATTAAGATGACTTTGTTGAGGCGTACATTATTTGTCCTCCTCAACAACTCATAATTTTTTGAGGGGGACAAAATATGTAGGCCTCACCAGACCCTGTTGATGCGATCAATATAATGTATGCCTCAATAGGGTTCAACTACTCAGGGTATGTTGAGGCGTACAATATAATGTACGCCTCAACAGGGACTATAGAGGCGTACAATTATTATGTACGCCTCAACAAACCCTGTTGCAGCTCCCTTGTTGAGGCGTATACAATAATGTACTCCTAAACAGACATTTGTTAAGGCGAACAATAAAATGTACACATCAACAACGGAGCTGCAACAAGGATTATTTCCACTAGTGAGTGAGAGGTGAGTACTCTTCTCCCAAACTAAGGGATATGAGTCATTTGATGATATGCTACAAAAAGAGGAGTCGACTCAGCAAGTAGATGAAGAAGCTGAGGAAGGTCCCTATGTAGTCGATGTCCACAACAAGGGTTCATCTACTTTGAAACTCATGCAAAGGCATGCCTTGGTTAGCAAAGAGGATCCACATGTGGAGCAAAGAGGTTTTCCAAACTAAGTGTCAAGTAAGAATGGCCACACTAAGACTCATCATCGTTGGAGGAAGTTGCTCCAACATAGTCAAAGTGGTGACACATTTCTCACTTCCTACAACTCCTCATCCATCTCCCTATGGACTACTTGGCATCTCTTTCCATGACAGTTACCAAGTTACTCATCAATGCATTGTGTAATTTTCTATAGGAGAGTATAAGAATGATATTTTGTGTGATGTTGTCACAGTGGACTCCACCCATCTCTTACTTCGGCGTCCTTGGCTTTTTGATCAACGAGTTCTCCATGATGGGTATTCAAATACCTATCTATTTACCCACCATGGAAAACGAGTAGAGCTTTTACCCATGTCTCCAAGTGAAATTGTGCAGTATGATCGAGACATGGAGGCTAGAAAAAGCAATGGAGGAGGCCTAGAAAACTCAATAACTTGGCGAGGGACAAATAGTCCAAAAGCCAGCTTCATGGCCAACAAAATGAAAATTCTTCACACCGCCACTCCACATGCTCAAGAAGTTGCTCACACCATTTTCGGATCGCCTTGGTACTTGTCATCTCCTAAGACACCCAGGGTGGTACCCCTTTGGGTCCCCCAAATCCAAAATGACAAAGGCGCAATGGCTCAAGGCGCTTCCTTTTTGTTCTTCAAGTCCTAGCTCCAAGGCACCAAATTAGACTCTCGGTTCCCACATTATCAAGTCATTATTTCTCGGCGGTTTGCATAAATATCAACCTCTTCAAGATAATCAAAGTGTCACACAAGATGGCATACGAACAAATCCAAGCCAAGCAACTCACTTCACCTTTGGCTCAAACAAGACCGTCGCCTTACTTCGAGCAGATTGCCAAGCTAACCATGGTGAGACGAGGACGTCTCAATCCAAGAAGGGGGCAATGATGTGCTCTCACATGCTAACTCAAGCCCATCATGTCACATTTAATGGCGCCCGAAGGTTCAAGCCTTGCCTTCGTCATTGGTGGTTCAAGACCACTTTAGCCAGGCGCTCTTATATCCAAAAGGTCCATATATGTCCAAGAACAAGCATGGTCTAGAAAAGGCTCACATGAGTTTGACCAAAAATCAAAGTGAACGGTCCCTTAAATTTCACCTGAGCGCTCCAAAACTAGGCCCCAAACATTAGCACATCCTTGGCCGAGCGTTTTTTGTTCCTATGTCCCTAAATGGGTCCCAATCCAGCTACCATGGGTCAGACGCTCGGACAATTGCAACTTGACCCCAGGAGACACAATCCCACGTTTTCCTACCTTGGCGCCTTGATCTTGTCCGTCTTGTCATCCACTTATGCGCCTTCAAGAGGCTAATTCATACCTCTTCAATAAGGGTCTAGCACATCCTTTAGATTTCTCCTTTTGATATTTTCACACTATCTTTTGCATATAAGTTCAATTTGTCATTTTTGTTTGATTTTCTTGAAGTGTGCCCTTGTGCTTGCATCCCAAGGCGTCTCCTTTCTATAAAAACCAAGCTTAGGTTTCATTTGTAAGCACGTTGAATTTTAAGAGCAAAGGTTTAGTTGAGAATACTCCTTCCTTTGCTATTTCGCGTCAAATCCCACTATCTCTTCTTCTTCTTTGTGTGATATAGATCTACGAAGAAACAAACCTCAAAACCTTCTCAAGTCTTTGAATCACATTCAAAGTCTTGCTTATCCAAAGTCTTCCACTTGCACATTCATCCACCAAATTTCGCCAACACTTAGTGTCATCCTAGGCATCACTTCATCGACAACAAGATGACTTAGCCATCTTGAGTCTAGATCCGTGCACACCTTGGCGTCCATAGGAGGCCGAGCTAACAGTTTGTCTCAACCTAAAGTGGAGGAATCAATTTAAGTGTATTAAATTACTGTAAAAGTGTCAAATAAATAATTAAATAACGATATGATCATACCGCTTCTTCTGTCATATTATCTAGCTTCTCTCTGTAGTTGTGTCGCCCATCTAGTCTTACAGACAGGTCAACTTAGTTGCATATGACATTGTGTTGTTCCACTCGTAGTTTTTGAGAGCAGCTAAGGACGGAAAATACAGATATATTCAACCCTGTATGATCAAACTCAATTAATTAAGGAAAAAACAACCAAATTTTTATATCACAAATATGAATACAGAAACATACCATCAACAACATGTAACAGGAAGACATCGTTGCGTATTCTCTACGTGAGTATAAACACAGCTGTTTGTACATGAAAGCCAAAACGCTTGAACCTCAAGACACGTCTCGGACCCTCGCCATATCCTTCACCTAGTCATGATGTGCCAACTTAACCATGTGTTCTGACTAGTTAGGAAACAATGTCGTTCCCAACAAGTAAGTCAAGAAACCCATATTGATTTCCCTCTATAGGGATGCCCAAAATCTTGTACAAATCTAGGAGAGTGATTGTCATTTCAGCAAATAGAAGATGCAATGAGTTTGTTTGAATTACCTCTCAATAAAAGCATTGATCAAAGGTTGATCATGGTTCAGATGCATGAGAGTCTGGAGATATGTCAGACCCGAAGCTCATACCAATTTAACCCACGGATAATCTTTTTCGAATCTCCATGTTCCTAAAGCTACAACCCTTAGCGTATTTCTTAATTGAGGTCTCTCTTATGTATCATATTTCAATTTAAGAAGTCCTACTTTCTGCTATTAACATTAACAAAATTTAATAGTTAAAATTCATTGCAAGGTGAGGTGAGAGGATTACTTACATGGCCTTGCCAATCTAAATAGGAAGTGTGTCCTATGAAACTATACAAGAGGTCAATCTTCGATGGACCTCCAGGTAAAACATACTCTAATCTTGGCCAAATTTCTTCCCTTTCATCATCATGTTCAAGGTTCACCCTCAAATGTCCTTGAGTCCATTGTGCGCTAGCTTCACCTAATCATTCCATTTCTTGTTGTTGAGCAAAGTTTTATTGATTGCCTTGTGCTTCGTCCCATGATAGTTGCGGTTAAGGAGGGGGGGGGGGGGACTAAGTAGCCTCTTGTAAAAACGATTAAGTATATTAGTGAATTAGAAAATTTTAGAAATTAATCCTTAATAAATAAACTTAACTACTTACATTACAAAGCCCAAGTAAGATCCATGGAAGGGTATCCCATGGGATTCACTAAATCATAATAGACAGACTTACGTAAGAAGATGAAAAATTACTAACCATAGTCGGAACAGTGTCCGGGTACACAGTAGGGTCTGAAGACCCATAGCCTTGTTTCCCATGCCAAGATGGTGTCACCTCTTGGCCTTGACTTGTACCCTCGCCTGCCTTTCTGCTCCGATTCTGTTTCGTTCTTGACTGGTAAGGGGGCATCAGTCTAGCAGCTTATTCATGTCATGTTTGAGCCCATGTATTCTTCCGAGCAGTTCTATTAGACGGATTCATCTAAAATAACACAGTCACAATCAAACTTCATCTCCAATAACCACATCTAAACAAAACACAAATTTGCAAAAAACAAATGTGCATTTTAGTCCGTCACGGACCAAAAACCAAATCGGTCTGTCAAGGACCACAACCCCTTGACCATGACAGACCAAATTACCTATACACAACTGCAGAAATGTAGTTTCATCCTAGGCAAACCAAACTGCACAAAAAACTATAATTTCTAACTTAAAAATAGATTTTCTCACATAATCCTACATTAAAATCTTTAAATTAATCACATTATATACCAGGACAGTGTGTACAATATGAACTCAAATCAAACCCTAAATTAATTTTAACATAGTGAATTCAAATCCATGATAAAATTGTACAAAACACTAAATCTATAAAAATCAAACATAATACAAACTAGGAGAAGAATAATAGAACTATATCAATCATGTGTTCATGTTGAAAACCTAATTTCAGTCTACCATCCTCAAACACTAATTTCAAACTAATGAAGATTAAGAAAATTATCTTTCAAATGGAGTTGAATTTGATTGATGGTGAAGAAGATTATAAGGATTGATTGGATAGCGCCTCCTCCCTCACGACGCAGTTGAGATGAATGGGATTATAGATGAATTAGGCTTGGGGTACGTAAAAAGCTTATTTTATAGCAAGATTGACTCGGTTCGTCACCGACGGGATGCAGGGTCGTCAAATACAGAAAACTGGGGTTCGTCAAATATTGAAAAGTGGGTTCGTCACGGATGACATGCATTACTCTGTGACGAACTGTCTCTTATTTAAAAACATACATTGAAGGACCACATACATTCATAAGTGACGAATGGGAGCATAATATCATCTGTGACGAACCAGGATTCCCTTTGGTTTGTGACGAATCATTATATGTGCTAAATAGCAAAAATTCTATGTGCTACATAGGGGAGACCTATTTTAATCCATGAACCCCAATACTAAATATTATCCACATTCGTTTGGTTTCCCTTATCGAAATGGTATAACAAATGCCACCTTAGTCTCGATTTCTACATATGTTATAGCATGGAATTTGGGCCCAATTGCTCGCAGTTGATTTACATCGAACGAATTATTCTTCCCCATCCAAAAACCCTACAATTCCCCCCCCCCCCCCCCTCCTTTTAATTACCCGATTTCATGTTAAATGGATCGGGTCGGGTCAAAGTAAATAGTACCTTTGATTTAAATAATTAATAAAAAGAATAGATAATCTCATTTTAATGTAAAAAACGGAAACTAAACGAAAATATGGGTGGGGGTGGTATTCGAGTAAAGAGCTATGTTAATGGATGATTTCGGTAAAACAAAATTTAAGGGATTGCTTTAAGCAAATCGACTTTTTAACGGGTTGATTCACAGCCAAATGACACAATGGATCAGCATAATGATGTCCATATCCCACGGGATGAAATTATGGTAGATGAACCAGTCATAATTCATGAAGAGAGCAATGAACCAGGTGAACCTTTAAGGCGATTGTTTGTAGCGAAATTATCAACGAGATAATAACTAAGCAATTGTAGGGAAAAGATCAAAGAGTACGGTATAATCTCAACACTCAAGAACAAAATAAGACGAGAGAAGAGTTTATGGTTGAAGCTTGAACTCGGTATTACTCGTATGGTGGCTCAATGATTACAAAGCAGGCGTTAACCCTATTTTATTGGCTAACCCTAATGATATCTTTAAGGAAAATCGGATCTTATCTTTTCCTTCTATCTAATAACGATATAATTAATAAGGTAAAAGATATTCTTTCTCGTATCTTTTACCAATTATAATAATATTCAAGGGAATAAGATAAAATATGCTCGGACGACCTATTCCTTAAAGAGAACGAGATCTTTGTCACGTCTCGTCACGTCGACGACATCTTCCTTTCGCCTCGTCACGTCGACGACATCCTTCTACGCGTAGCTTACCACGCGTTCCTTACTCGTCGTAGTTTTAGGCACAAACAATATCCCTAAGGCGTCTTACAAGGCTTAACGTCTAGTAGAGTTGGGAGACGCCTTCTTTCTTCAAGGAATACGTCTTCATTACACTAGGAACGCGCTGATGATTACGTCACTTAAATTTTTAATATCGTTGCGGAGCTTCGATCGTCATTCTTCTTCAATCATTTCCATGTGACAGGCGAGGAGCTTCGTTATCCGTGCCGGTAACGTTCGTTTCCAACGGCTAGTTTCTCTAATGGAGGATGTTGCCGTTGGGAGAGTATCTTTCCCGAGATCCTCGCGATTTCCTTCCTATAAATAAGCGAGGATCTTCCCTTTCTTCATACACTTCTTCTAATCTTCATTTCTCCCGAACATTCCTTTGCTCCCCTCGTCTCTTTCTTTCTTGACCATTCTATTGCTCTACTTCTGTATCTACTTATTTTCTAATGACAACTCCAGTACTCTATGAACCAAGGGAGGTGCTCCGTGAGTCGGACTGTTACTATTCCGGGGCGTACGACACCAGTCATCTGAGGACCATAGCTGAACTGGGTCCGGACGTGAAGATTGAAATTCCTCCAAGGGGGGTTTGTGCGGATGCTCATCGGCCGGGATAAATAGCGGTCTACGAGTATCCCTTTCTGGCGGGGCATCGATTCCCGTTCTCGCCTTTGGTCAAGGCCTTTATGCTCACTCTAGGCTTAGCGATGGGTCAACTTCTTCCCGAGGCTTGGCGCATCTTGGGCGCCCTTGACGATGCCATTGAAAAACATGGCCTGGATTTCATCGCGGCGGACCTTGCCAGTTCTCTGACTATCTCGCTCACTTCGTCGGGCAGGGTTTACTTCAAGATCAAGCAGAAAAAGGCTAGGATAGCCTGAGAAGAGTACGGCCGATCGGGGTTGGACCGAGGTCTTTTACTTCGTGGAGAAATCTTCCCTCGGAGATGCGTGTTCTTGGCTCATCGAGGAATGGAACCCTGAGAGTGAGCTTCTTTACTTTGTCCAACCGATCTTTTCTTTTCGTAAGGACGTACGTTTTACTTGTTGATGCTTTACTTACGTGTAAATTTATATGCCTTTCAGTCAACGCGGAGGCGCTCTTCAGACAAGGGCGAAGTCTAAAAAGGCGGTAGCCGTGCTCTTGGCGATTCCCGAAGTTGATCGGACCTTCTATGGTCATGACGGAGAGGGTCATCGTAGTGGTCCGGCGACGCCATCTGGTAAGTCGGCTTCTTCTCGTTAGCTTTCGTCGACTTATTCCTTCATACTTGTGTTCTAACTGTTTGTTCTTTGTTGGTGCAGCTTCGATTTCTCACGTTCGTGCTCGTGACGAATCTGCCACTGATCTCGTGACGTCGAGGAAGAGGCAGCTTTCCATAAAAGGATGTTCGTCTGCTGCTCCCTCGGACGTTGATCTTATGGCTACCTTGGAATCTACGTTGTCTCCTTCTCCGGCTAAGGCGACGCGTTCACAGAAGGGAAAGGAGAAAGTGGTCGAGGTTCCCGAGGAGAAATACTCGTCCATGGATGACTTCCCTGGCGTGATTTCAAATGCTTTTGCTCCGGGAAGGGAACTTCTGAAGGCTTTGATGGGGCTTCATTCTTCGTCGTCCCTTGACCATTACGCGTCGATGGATCCTGCCGATGTTATGGGAGAGGCTTTCGCTGCTCAGTGGCAGGTAAGATTGTGACTTCTACTTTCTCTGATGATTTTCTCGTGAGCTTTCTTTCTTATTTCTCTCGTTCCTTCTTTCAGGGGATTCAGGCGTCGCTATGCGCTTGGATGCTCTTGTCTACGTATCCAGAACAGATGGAGGCGTTGGAGAAAAAAGCGTCTGATGCTTCATTGGAGGTTACGCGTTTGAATGGTTTGTTGGAGAAGTCTCGTGTCGCGGAGAAGGCGGCGAAGGACAAGGTTACTGAAGTTCTTACTCTTAATGAGACGATCACCAGGCGTTTCGAGGATTTGGAGGAGAATCTCAGTACTTTGAAGGCGGAGCTGGAGAAGAACAAAGCGCAGCCTGACAAGGATTTGTACGAGGCGAAGATCTATTGGTCTTGGTTGTCCAGAGTGGAGGTTTATGAGGAGTATGCTGCTGGCAAGTACAAGGATTGGGATCCGGTGGGCGAGCGTGCTGAGTTTAGGGAGGCTTTTCCGGAACCTCCTGAAGGTGTTGATGATGGTCCTTCTTCCTCGCGTCTTGACGCTCATCCCGATGTTGCAGACGTTGAAGGCGGGGAACACGTCGACGAGGAGGAGGTTGCGACTGATGAAGAGGAAGGCGATGGTCGCGCATCCGGCTCTGGGTCGTCTGAGGGCAAGTCCAAATCCTTGTAATTTTTGGCTTTTTCTTTGCGTAGGGCATTTGTACGCGTTGCCTGTAGTTGGGGCGCTTCTTTCCTTTTCAAACGTTGTTATCCTTGTTCTTTGCCGTTGGGCTTTCTCTTCAATATACTTGTTCTCCTGTTTTCTTGAATCCTTTGCGTTGCTTTGGTGATAGCGTTTTATTGCTGCCAACTTTCTTGTTCTTACGTCATTGCTATCTTTTAAGCAGTTTTCATTCTTTTTGGCGTAATCCTACCCCTTTTGGTAGGTTTGACTTAGACTCCTCGTAGACTAGGTTAGAGCTACCAAAGAGTCTGGTGCTTGCTTTACTCGTTATATCTTGTACCTTGTTTCTTGCGTCGTGCGCGTTATTCTTCACGTCGGAGGCGTCTTGGGAGCTTGCTCTTTCCTTGGTTCTGATGTTTTATGCGTTATGCTTTGGTACGCGTATCTTGCTTTGCGTACGTATAGAACCCATTTTTTTTCTTTTTGATTTTAACTTCCGTGACCCCTTACGCGTAGCTCGTATATGAGTACGTAAGTTTGGTCCTTGGCTTTCGCTTTTGCTGCTTTATCTTTTAGGGTGTGGTTTTCTACCTCTAGTGCGACACTTTGTTTGTAGTGAACGCGTTAGAGAGTTTCACTTACTTAATAAGGTGATATGGTCATTGCGTCTGCTTTCGTTACGTTGCCGGCTTATATGAAGGTTGGGTCCAGCATTTCCTCCGAACCCTGAAGCGAGTGGCGGACATAGGTCAGCGTGTGATTTTTATCAGCTTGTGACGTTACCCCTTACTTGTAAGGTGGGTCCGTTGCCTCACGCTAGCGTTAGGTCGACGTCAAACTCTTTTAATCGATGGGCCTATTCATCGTGTAGCGTCCGATTTCTCGATTGTTAGGACTTACGATGCCGGTGGACGCATCCCTTCCGGTTTGGCGTTTTGCCCGTAGATTCATGACTCTCAGAGGGGCTGGAAGGCGTGAAGACGCGTTCCTGGAGAATGATCGTGTCAAATAGGTTCGACCTTGTTTTCTCAGAGGATCCGGCCGACTTCGTGAGGTACCGGGCTTCATTCCCCATGACCATTGCCACACGTCGCTAACAATCATAGGAAGCGTCGACTCGGAGTCGGCGGTTCGGCTAATGTCGCCTACGCGTAGATGGAGCCTCGAAAGCGTAGGCTTACGAAATTCGCCCCCGGCGCGGATTTTCACCACGGCCTTCTTTCTTCTTATTTGGTACACCGTACTCAAGAGGCACGTTCTCTTAATAGACATAGAGCAAGTCATGAAAATGAAACAACTCGGCATGCTTAACACGTTGGAGAGAAAAGGTCTACTTGTATATTAATAAAAGATGTATCATGCAATAACAAACGCTGACTTTGACGCCTACCCCTAGTTGTCGCGACCCCTTGTCGCTTTGACCTAAAGATAACGACATGTTCTTATTAAAAACTTAATCCTACTCATGCAAAGGGAAACAAAAGGGAATCAAAGGACGCATAGAAATTTCTCAAATTCTTTCCTGATGGTGTCTTTATGGTGGATGATGTTTCAAGAACATGTAACTTAGGTTAGGGTTCTCCGTCATGAATTTCCTCCATTTTTGAACTCGGAGATTTTGCTTTTGTTTCCGTAGAGACGCGTCGTGCTTATTGACGCTCTTATCTCGCTTCTTAGATGATTCTTTCTTCGACGCGTCGGGGGTTACTCTTTTACCCCTAGCTTTTTCTTTCGCTTTCCATCACTCTTCTGCATTTTTGGACGTTTCGATCCCTTGTTACTCGGTGATTCAGACCATGAAGATGCTTTTCTCTTCTCAACTTTTCGGACGGCGTAGCACTTGATTTCTAGGATATATGTCTCGTCTCCTACTCGGCCAATTTCTTCTTTTACCTCGTAGAGCCTTCGTTGAGCATATCTTGCTTGTTCTCCATGGTCTTTTAATTGCTACGCCTTGTTCTTTTTCTCGAGGGACGCGTTGGTTGTACTCTTCATTCCTATGTTGTAGCACTCCCTTGCTATCTGCGGTTCACCTTTGATCTCTTGGATTCCCCATGGAGATGGAAACTTCAGGGATTGATGGTATGTTGAGGGTATAGCTCTCATATCGTGTAACCATGGCCTCCCCAAGATTATGTTGTAGGGTGATTCTGCCTCCATCACCACGAATTTAGTCTGCATGTTGACCCCTTATGCCAGAGTGGTTAGGGTGATCTCTCCCATCATATCGGCGACTTCGCCGCTGAAACCTACTAGGGGGATGTACTTTTTCACCACGTTGTCGCTAGATAGTCCGAGTTCTTTGATTGCAGACAGGGTGATGATGTTGGCCGAGCTTCCATTATCGATAAGGATCCTTTTAACCTTGCAATTACTAATGGTTAAGGAGATAACTAACCCATCATGATTATCTACGCTCCCATTGGGCTCTTCGAACGTGATTGGATAATCTTTCCTAACAGCCCTAACGTGGTAGATAGGCGGGGTACTTCCTTCGCCGCATAATGCTTTGACGCTCCTTTGGTTGCGGAGGCGGTATAGCCACTTATGGGAGAGCCTCCAAAGATCGTGTTGACTGTCCTTGAACGACTCGACGAGGGGGATTGTGGCGTTGGAGATCTTTTACCTTTCCTTGCTCCTTCGAACACGTCCCTTCCTTCTTTGGAGAGCAGATCTAATAGGTCGCCTCTTTTCAGGAGACGTAGCACTTCTTTCCTCAGAGTGTAGCAATCATCTGTTGGATGTCCCGAGTCGTTGTGGAACTCGCAATATCCTCTTCCCGATCCTGATTTCTTTTCCGGATTTGACTTTTTAGGCCACTTCACGTCGTGGAGTTTTTACATCGCGTTCATGATTCGTAACGCATCGGTCTTCATGTATACCCCTCTTTCGACCGCGTAGACGTTATTGATCTCGCTTACGTTATGCACCATGGGGGGTTCTCTATGGAACGACTTATTTCTTCTATCGTAGCGTTCGTCACCTTTCCGTTGGGGAGAATCCCTGCGCGGAGGGGTGCGTCTACGTGGAGATCTAGACTTTTCTTCAGCGTGACTTAGGAGGTCTTCTTCGAGGCGTACGGCTTCCATAGCTCTTTCTCTCGTCGAAACGAATGAAGTAGGACGAGTCTTTGTTAACTCCTTGTACAGATCGCTGTCTCGGGGGAGTGCACGTCTGAACGCGTCAGCAGCGGTAGCCTCGCTACAATCTGGAATTATAATCTTCTCGTCGTTGAAACGCTTCATGAAGGCCCTGATGGTTTTGCCTTTGTTCATACGCATGTTATGGACATCCGAAGGTTTCTTTGCAAACAACTTACTGCTGGCGAATTGTAGTCGGAACAGGTTGGAGAGTTCGGCGTAGGAGGAGATACTTCCCTTGGGTAAGTGGATGAACCACATCAAGGCTGGACCTTTCAGCGTCGAGCTAAAGAACTTGCACATCATTGCTTCCTTTAATTCTGGCTCAATTGGACTTGTGGAGAGCTTGGCCTTGTAGAGTAAGACATGTTCTTCCGGGTCGTCGGATCCATCGTATACGGGGAGATCGACGACGGTGAACTTCTTAGCTATCTTTTGGGCGGCGATAGAGGCAACAAAAGGACTCTCTTGAAATCTGAATACGTGCTCGGGGATTATGGATTTTGGGGCTCCGGGCATCAACATCATCTCTTTTCTTAGGGCTCCGACCTGTTGTGCTACGAGCGCAGCAACGGCGTCTGAAGTCATCTTCACCTCGGATTTCTTTTTTTGAATCGTTTCTCTCGACGGGATGGTGTTTCGATGCTCCTGGGATCCGTAATCCTCTCCTTCTTCAGCTACGGCATCCATATCTAGGCGGCGAACGACGCTTTGACTACGAACATAGGTGAGTGGCTTCGCTGACTCTGCCCTAAGCTCTTTTATGATGGAGCGTAGTCGTTCGTTCTCTTTGGTGAGTCCCGACGTGTTCTCTTCACTGGCGTTTTTAGCTTCTGTCCATGCCTTCGGGAGGGTTTCGAAGTGGACTCTGACAGTGGCCACGTTGGTAACATCGCCGCTCGTCCCCTGCTCTTTTGTGGGAGCGTTGTTCTTTGGAGCGCCAGGAGTGTTCTCGAGATCTTTTCCCGCGTTTTCTTCCACTGGAACGAGAGGAACCGTTACGTGATCTTCTTCTTCGGATCTTTTTTCACCATCACGCGTACTGTTGGTCGGACTTGTCATGGTTTCCTGCAAAAAAGAAGTTCTTTTCGTATAGAAAGGCGATACCTTTTTTATCTTGCCCCATGGTGGGCGCCAATTGTTTGTAGCGAAATTACCTACGATAAGATAACTAAGCAATTGTAGGGCAAAGATCAAAGAGAACGGTATAATCTCAACACTCAAGAACAAAGTAGGAAATTAGGGTTGAAGCTTTAACTTGATATTACTCGAATGGAGGTTGGATCTTTACAAAGCGGACGACCTATTCCTTAAAGAGAACGAGATCTTTGCCACTTCGACGACATCTTCCTTTCGCCTCGTCACGTCGATGACATCCTTCTACGTGTAGCTTACCACGTGTTCCTTACTCATTGTATTTTTAGGCACAAACAACGATCTGTAAGGGAAAGAAGATCTGCCATTCCAGATGAATATGTGGTTTATGTTGTTGGAAGTGAAAATGACTTAAGCCTTGATGAAGATCCAGTCTCATTCAAGAAAGCCATGGAATGTGACAATTCTGAAAAGTGGTTGATTGCCATGAAAGAAGAAATTAAGTCTATGGGTGATAACAAAGTCTGGGACTTAGTGGAGTTGCCTAAGGGTTCTAAGACTGTTGGGTCGAAATGGGTCTTTAAGACCAAACGTGACTCAAAGGGCAACATTGAAAGATATAAAGCTAGACTTGTTGCTAAAGGTTTCACCCAGAAAGATGGCATTGACTATAAAGAGACCTTCACTCCGGTATCTAAGAAGGATTCTCTAAGAATTGTTTTGGCTTTGGTGGCTCGTTATGATCTCGAGCTTCACCAAATGGATGTGAAAACGGCATTTCTGAATGGTGAGCTTGAGGAAGAAGTACATATGGACCAACCTGAAGGTTTCTTGGCCACAGGGTATGAAAACAAGGTGTGTAAGCTGAGGAAGTCAATATATGGACTGAAACAAGCTTCCAGACAATGGTACTTAAAGTTCAATGATACCATCACGTCATATGTTTTTGTAGAAATGATCGTTGATTGATGTATCTACATTAAGGTTAGTGGGAGCAAGTTTGTGATATTAGTCTTATATGTTGATGATATTTTGCTTGTTGTAAATGACATGGGCATGCTACATGATATAAAGAAGTATCTCTCTAAGAACTTTGAAATGAAAGACATGGGTGAGGCATCCTATGTGATTGGAATAGAAATAATACGAGATAGATCACAAGGATGGTTAAGATTGTCTCAGAAAGTTTATATCAAGAAGGTCTTAGAGAGATACATAATAGATAAATGCTCCGCAGGAATAGTTCCTATACAGAAAGGGGACAAGTTTGATAAAAAGCAATGTCCCAGAAATGATTTGGAACGAAAAGAAATGCAAGGAATCCCATATGCATCAGTGGTAGGGAGTTTGAACTATATTCAGACATGTACTCGACTAGATATCAGCTTTGATGTAGGAATTTGGTCGATATCAAAGTAACCCTGGAATGTACCACTAGAAAGCTGCAAAAAAAGTTCTCAGATACTTGCAAGGCACCAAGGAGTTCATGCTTACATATAGGAGATCAGATAATCTAGAGGTCATTGGATATTCAGATTCAGATCATGTTGGATGTAAGGATAGCAGAAAGTCTACATTTGGCTATCTTTTCTTCTTAGCTGAAGGGGTAGTGTCATGGAAGAGTGGAAAGCAGTCCATCATTGCTAGTTCCACCATGGAAGCCGAATTTGTGGCATGCTTTGAGGCCATTATTCATGTATTGTGGATGCGGAACTTTATCTCGGGACATGGGATTGTCGATAGTATAGCCAAGCCGCTGAGAATTTATTATGATAATTCTGCATCCATTTTCTTCTCGAAGAATGACAAGTACTCTAAGGGTGCTAAACACATGGAGTTGAAGTACTTGTTAGTCAAAGAGGAGGTGAAGAAACGTAGAGTGTTCTTTCAGCATATAAGGACGGATATGATGGTAGCGGATCCGTTGACTAAGGGATTACCACCCAAGGCGTGCATTGGCCATGTAGAGCGTATGGGTATTATAGATAAAGCCTTGATATTATAATTATGGTTTGCTCATTATGTTTGTGACACTTTGAATTCGCTTATGGTTACGTTTCTGCTTTATTGACATGTTATCATTATAGTATGTGTATACACTTATGGTTGTTAGATGACATGTGGTGGTTTGAAAATTATAGTGTTTCTCAAATGAAAAGTAATATTGGGTTCGGATTGATTTGTGATACATGGAATGAATCATTTCGCTCTTATAATGATGTGTGACCGCCATGATCCAATCAGTTCTGATTCGATTAAGATTATTTGAACTTGATATTGAAGTGCACATTAAATGTTATTAAGCCATCAAAGTGACACATACGCCAAGTGGGAGAATGTAAGAATATTTTATTTACATTCTTGTGGCCTATGTGTCTTTCGGTATAATTATAAAGATAAAGTTCTTATTACATATCGGAATTTTAACATTATAGCCGATATCGTGATGGATCGGTCTTGGTTAAAGTCATTAGAATTCGGGGTATTTATTATCCCTCGTCCCTTGCCTAATTATATTTAGTCTCCTTTATATATAACGGCAGTTACCAAGTAACTACCATGTACGTGGGTATATATA
Source organism: Oxyria digyna (assembly GCA_029168935.1). Lineage (NCBI taxonomy): Eukaryota > Viridiplantae > Streptophyta > Magnoliopsida > Caryophyllales > Polygonaceae > Oxyria > Oxyria digyna. Next base: position 56,149,036 of record JAPVLV010000001.1, on the reverse strand, counting down.
TACACGGAGGTGGTTCTACGGTGTATGTGTTGAAAGAAAAATCTTGTGTGTAATTCACAAGTAGAGAAAAGCCGTAGCCATCAGAAGATCAAGATTGATTTTGCCTTTTCCATCAAAGAGCAAATTAAAGGGAGGATTAAGGGAGGAGAACAAGTCACATTACGGTTTGATTATTGTGAAGACTAATAAAGCATGGATCAAGGTTAGTAATTACTATCTTCCACTTGATAATTTTAGAATTGAATCATATCAAGTCTAGATCTTTTTGGGACTTGATTTCATGATCGAAATCGTTAAATAACTTACAATTGGTATCAGAGTGGTTTAGACTTATATGATTCACCATTAGATTAACAGATGTTCAAACGAAATCATATTGTCAGTTAATGAGACATTCTTGGTTCAGTTCATCATTAACTCTCTATCTTTTGAGTTTGGCCAGTTCCACGTGAACTACAACTTTCAGGAATTAAAGGCCATGTTGGTTCAAGAGGAGGGGAGATTAAAGAAGATGAATGATCAAGCTTTTCATCTCATAGGTCATGATGGTGCCAGCAGCAGTAAAGGAAAACCAAGTAAGAAGGATAAGAAGAAGGATAAGGCCTTTAGTAAAGGACCCGAGGGCCAAATCCGAAAGGAGAAGAAGTGTTTCTTTTGCAAGAAATCGGGACACTTCAAGAAAGATTGTCCGAAAAGGAAGGCTTGGTTCGATAAGAAAGGTACACATCAGTGGTAGGGAGTTTGAACTATGTTCAGACATGTACTCGACCAGATATCAGCTTTGCTGTAGGAATTGGGTCGATATCAAAGTAACCCTGGAATGTACCACTGGAAAGCTGCAAAAAAGGTTCTCAGATACTTGCAAGGCACCAAGGAGTTCATGCTTACATATAGGAGATCCGATAATCTAGAGGTCATTGGATATTCAGATTCAGATCATGCTGGATGTAAGGATAGCAGAAAGTCTACATTTGGCTATCTTTTCTTCTTCGCTGAAGGGGTAGTGTCATGGAAGAGTGGAAAGCAGTCCATCATTTCTAGTTCCACCATGGAAGCCGAATTTGTGGCATGCTTTGAGGCCACTATTCATGTATTGTGGATTCGGAAATTTATCTCGGGACTTGGGATTGTCGATAGTATAGCCAAGCCGCTGAGAATTTATTGTGATAATTCCGCATCCGTTTTCTTCTCGAAGAATGACAAGTACTCTAAGGGTGCTAAACACATGGAGTTGAAGTACTTGTGATTCAAAGAGGAGGTGAAGAAACGTAGAGTGTTCTTTCAGCATATAAGAACGAATATGATGGTAGAAGTTCCTTTGACTAAGGGATTACCACCCAAGGCGTTCATTGGCCATGTAGAGCGTATATGGGTATTATAGATAAAGCCTTGCTATTATAATTATGGTTAGCTCATTATGTTTGTGACACTCTGAATTCGCTTATGGTTACGTTTCTGCTTTATTGACATATTATCATTATAGTATGTGTATACACTTATGGTTGTTAGATGACATGTGGTGGTTTCAGAATTATAGTGTTTCTACAGTAGAGAAAAGTCGTAGCCATCAGGAGATCAAGATTGATTTTGCCTTTTCCATCAAAGAGCAAATTAAAGGGAGGATTAAGGGAGGAGAACAAGTCACATTACGGTTTGATTATCGTGAAGACTAATTGTAATGGATGATTGTCATTTTGTTGATGATCAATCCTTAAGTGTTTTGTTCAGATCATTTATGCGTAGTTCAGTTTTGGGCTTTAATCTGTAATTGGGCTTGGCCCACTATTAGAGGCCCAGAAGCCAGCTTTGGCCCAGGTGCTCGACCCGACCCGTTTTGAGGTTGCTGGAGCTCCGCGTTTCACTTGTTGGGCTGAGGTATATAAGGCCTTAACCCTGGTTCTTCTCTCTTATCGAATCATTCTTCCTCTCCGCCTCCATCTGTGAAAGAGAGCTTGTGCTAGGGTTTGGGTTTCCTGAGTGTTCTTGACTGTGGATCGAGAGCTTGATCTCGACAGAAGCAAGGCTTTTGCTTCTACAGATAACTTCGAGTGGATTGTGTTCTTGCTTGGAGTTGGAGGCCTTTGACGAGTGGTGAAGCTTGCAGATGCTCGACGGAGTTGAGGTTTGGAGGAGATCTGGTCACACGCGTGGTTTAGGGAGTTTCTCTTCTCTTGTTTTACAGATTCTTGTTGTCTCTGTTCTGTGTATTTGATCTGAACTTAGAGCTTTGCTCTCTTGTAAGATTGTGACCTACTTAGTGGATTTGGCCATCAATCTTGAGGCCACGGGGAATAGGCTGATTCCGAACCTCGTTAACAATTCCTTGAGTCATTTACATTCTGCATTAAAGTTCTTTATGTATGTTTGTGATAATCTGATTCAAATCTAGTTAATCTCACAGATTGGTATCAGAGCCAGGTTTCTTGATTACTGTTATATCTGAAATCTTGTGTGATTTGTGTAGATATTTGCATAATTAGGATATATCATTGCTCTGTGAATGATCTTGGCTCAGTGCTTCCGCATCTATTGATTCAGATTTTCTCTGTGACTGTGTTAGTCTTGATCTGTGTGATTTGGACTTAGGATCTGCAAATCTTGCCATTATCTCTGTGATTTGTTCAAGATTTGCTACTCCATCATCCTTGTTGTTCTGTTTTATTCTTATTCTTGAAACTTACTTGTGTGTTTGGTCTCAGGGGAAATAAAACTATGGGAGATAACAACATTAGGATGAAAGCTTTTGATGGAACTACAGATTTTGCAATGTGGCAAGTGAAGATGAAAGCTATATTGGTGAAGGAAAAGTGTAGCAAAGCCATCAAGCAAGACTACCTTGCAGAAACCTCCCCTGCTAGAAGGATGGAGATGGATGAACAAGCCCACTCAGAGATCCTCATAAGGTTATCTGATGATGTGACTCGACAAGTGGTAAATCATACTACAACTAAATCTCTCTGGGATGCTTTAGAAGCTCTTTATCTTACTAAGTCTTTGCCCTCTAGGATTTCTTTGCTCTGCAGATTATTCACTTTTAAAATGGATACCAATCTGACTTTGAGTGATAACCTAGATAACTATCTTAGGATGACTCAAGACTTAGAAAGATGTAATGACAAAATAGAAGAAACTCACCAAGCTGTCTTGCTTCTTAATTCTTTACCCTCTCAGTTTGTTAACATTAAGGATGTGATTCAGTATAGTAATGAAACTTTGACTACACAAAAGATCATAGATTCTGTTACTGAGAAAAATGAAACCTTAAAAGTGTTTAGAACTAAAAATTATGACAAAAAGACTGAGGTGAAAGATGAGGCTCTAATGATGAATGGTAAGAATAAGAAGAAGCTTAAGACCAAGAAAGAAAAGAGATATGAGCCTTCTAATTCTTCTGATAGTGATAAGAAGAGAAAGTGCTTCTACTGTAACAAAACTGGCCACTTTATTAAAGACTGTCATAAAAAGAAAAAAGATGAGTCTAATAAGGAAGGTCATGATAACTCTGCTTCTTTACTTGAGTCTCAGGATTATGAAAATTGTGAAGTGCTTATGTGTTGTGATTCCCTTGTTGATTATGACTGGATACTTGATTCTGGCTGCACTATGCATGCCACTCCTTACAGAAACTTTTTTAGCTCCTTAACTGAGTGTGATGGAGGGAAAGTTATGTTAGGAGACCATAGTGCCCTAGCCATTAAAGGATTAGGTAAAGTCCCTCTAACTATGTTTGATGGAAAGATTAGGATTCTTCAAAATGTTAGGTGGGTTCCAGAATTAAGAAGAAATTTGTTATCTGAGTCAGTTTTTGATGACCTTAAGTGTCAAATTATTACTCATAATGGTATAAGGGAAGTCATCAGGAATGGGACAACTCTTATTAAGGGAATTAAAAGGGGTGGGTTGTATCATGTTATAACTACACCTGAGTTAAATCTCTCCAAAATGGATAATAGTCTGACCTTAGAACAGACAAAAGCTTGGCACAACAGAATGGGACACATAGGTAATAAAGGCTTGAATTATATGTATAAACATGGTTTAATTGATAAAAAACCAGTGGACTTAATTTTCTGTGAAGATTGTATTTTTCGAAAGAAAACTAATAATTCTTTTTCTAGATCTTCTTATGTAGCCAGCAAACCCCTGGAGTATGTGCACTCCGATCTGTGGGGTCCAGCTCAGGTAAGTACAGTAGGTGGTAAGAGGTATTTTATATCTTTTATTGATCACTACTCTAGGAAAGTGTGGATTTACTTATTAAAAACTAAGGATGAAGCATTCTCTGCCTTTAAGAACTGGAAACTTGTTGTAGAAAAACAATCTGACTTGAAACTTAAGTGTCTTAGAACAGATAATGGCCTTGAATTTTGTAATCACTTGTTTAATGACTTCTGTACTCAAGAAGGGGTCAAAAGACACTTAACAGTGCCTGGAACACCTCAACAAAATGGCACTGCAGAAAGAATGAATAGAACTTTATTAGAAAAGGCTAGATGCATGCTAATAAGTTCAGGATTAAAACATTCCTTGTGGGGAGAAGTTGTTACCACAGGTTCCTACCTCATAAATAGATCACCCTCTTCTGTTATTGATTTTAAGACTCCTCAAGAAATGTGGACTGGCAGAAAACCAAGTATATCTCATTTGAGACCATTTGGTTGTACTGCCTACTCACAAATTTCTCAAGGAAAATTAAAACCAAGAGCTCAGAAGTGTATAATGTTAGGTTACCCTGAGGGAGTAAAAGGATATAAGTTGCTTAAAATTCAACCTCATGGCTATAAAGTGATCTTGTCTAGGAGTGTAACATTTAATGAAAAAGACTTTCATTATAAAAATATTCTAACAACTGCAACCAAGAGTACAGGTACCAAAGAAGCAGAGAGTGTAGAAGTGGTGACTAGAAACCAATTCTACATACCAGAAGGACCAGTGAAGTCCCAGGAGAGGAGGAGTTCGACCTAGGACATCCTTCCATGAGTCAGAATGAATCTGAAGAAGATTCAAGAGCAGCTGAACCAGACTCAAATAAAACCAGCTGGAAGCTGAGAGTGACACAAACAACAACCATCAACATTTAGGGGAAGGAAACAGGGAAGTATCCCCCTCTATCACTGATATTCCTTTATATTCTGATGTGCACAATGATAACACTGTGGTGTCTGAGAATAATAATAACTCTAATAATGTGCATGACTTAAATCAATATCAATTAACTAGAGATAGAGCCCCTAGACTTAGAATTCCAAATAAAAGGTTCTCTGTGAATAATGTGGAGGTTGTGGCTATGTGTACTGGTCTTGTTGACTATGCTTTCATGACTGCTAATGTGATCAATAATAACTATACCCCTGATACTTATGAGCAAGCTGCTAGGTGTTCTGAGTCTAAGAAATGGCTTAGTGCTATGAATGATGAAATAGACTCTATGATGACTAATAAAACTTGGACTTTAGTGCCCAAACCTGAAAATGCTAGGCTCATTGATTGTAAATGGATTTACAAAATAAAAGAGGGTAATAGTTCTAAGGATCCTCCCAGATACAAAGCTAGGTTAGTAGCCAAAGGTTTTACCCAAAGAGAAGGCATAGATTACAATGACATATTTGCACCTGTGGTTAAATATAAGACCATGAGACTTTTGCTTGCTATGTGTACTGTGTTTGACTGGGAACTAGAACAAATGGATGTTAAGACTGCTTTCTTACATGGTGAATTGGATGAGACAACCTAAGGGTTTTATTGACACTAAAAATCCTGATCATCCTTGTTTATTAAAAAGGTCTATCTATGGGTTGATACAATCACCTAGACAATGGAACTTAAAATTTGATTCTTGCATGAAACAATTAGGTTTCCACAGAAGCAGTTATGACACTTATCTTTATTTTAAGGGTATTAAGACTAGTTCTCCTTTGTATGTGCTTCTTTATGTGGATGACATTCTTCTTATCAGTAACTCTAAAGTTTTAATTTCTGGTGTTAAGAGAGACTTAAAGTTACACTTTGATATGAAGGATTTAGGTCCTGCCCAAATGATTCTAGGTGTTAGAATAGTTAGAGATAGGAAGAGTAAACTCATGAGGTTATCTCAAACTGAGTATGTTCAGAAAGTTCTGAATAAATTCAGTATGGATAACTCAAAGCCTACTTCTATACCCTTAGGAGGGCATTTGGAGCTAAGTAAGGATAGTTGTCCTACTGATCCTAAAGAAATAGAGCAAATGTCCAGTGTGCCTTATGATGTGGCAGTGGGATCTGTAATGTATGCAATGTTGTGTACACGACCAGATCTTGCTTTTTTAATCAGCGTATTGAGCAGGTTCATGTCCAATCCAGGTAATGACCACTGGTTGGCTATGAAATATGCTCTAAGGTATATTAGTGGGACCAAAGACTTGTGTCTAGTGTATGGTGAGCATGCATCTAGGGATGAGTTATTTGGTTATGTGGATTCAGACTATGCTAGTAACAAAGATACTAGAAAGCCTACTACTTCCTACTTTTATACTTGGGCTGGGAATTGTATTTCCTAGAAGACACAACAACAGTCAGTTGTGGCGCTCTCCTCTACAGAGGCTGAGTACATAGTTGCTATTGAAGCTGCTAAAGAAGCCATATGGCTAACTGGGATATTGAATGAAATCCAGTGTGCTACTTATGTACCTGTTTTACATATGGATAGTCAGAGTGCCTTATACTTATGTAAAGACCCTGTTTATCATGAAAGGTCTAAACACATTGATGTGAGACATCATTTTATTAGAGATCTGATTGAAAAGAAGCAGATAGTTGTTACTAAGATTAAGGGTGACTTAAATCCTGCAGATTTTGGTACTAAGATTGTTACAGCTGACAAGTTTACATTTTATAGGGACTTCCTGCATATTTGCAGCTGCCCATGATGGAGTGTGAGCCTTGGCCGACGATGGTAGATGTGCCAGAATTCACTCCTAGTTTAGTACGGCTGTGTGTTACAGTTAGAACTAGGCTGAGTAGGTTTCATGACAATCAAGAGGGCAAATTGTAATGGATGATTGTCATTTTGTTGATGATCAATCCTTAAGTGTTTTGTTCAGATCATTTATGCGTAGTTCAGTTTTGGGCTTTAATCTGTAATTGGGCTTGGCCCACTATTAGAGGCCCAGAAGCCAGCTGTGGCCCAGGTGCTCGACCCGACCCGTTTTGAGGTTGCTGGAGCTCCGCGTTTCACTTGTTAGGCTGAGGTATATAAGGCCTTAACCCTGGTTCTTCTCTCTTATCGAATCATTCTTCCTCTCCGCCTCCATCTGTGAAAGAGAGCTTGTGCTAGGGTTTGGGTTTCCTGAGTGTTCTTGACTGTGGATCGAGAGCTTGATCTCGACAGAAGCAAGGCTTTTGCTTCTAGAGATAACTTCGAGTGGATTGTGTTCTTGCTTGGAGTTGGAGGCCTTTGACGAGTGGTGAAGCTTGCAGATGCTCGACGGAGTTGAGGTTTGGAGGAGATCTGGTCACACGCGTGGTTTAGGGAGTTTCTCTTCTCTTGTTTTACAGATTCTTGTTGTCTTTGTTCTGTGTATTTGATCTGAACTTAGAGCTTTGCTCTCTTGTAAGATTGTGACCTACTTAGTGGATTTGGCCATCAATCTTGAGGCCACGGGGAATAGGCTGAGTCCGAACCTCGTTAACAATTCCTTGAGTCATTTACATTCTGCATTAAAGTTCTTTGTGTATGTTTGTGATAATCTGATTCAAATCTAGTTAATCTCACACTAATAAAGCTTTATGGATCAAGGTTAGTAATTGCTATCTTCCACTTGATAATTTTAGGGTTGAATCGTATCAAGTCTAGATATTTTGAGACTTGATTTCATGATCGAAATTGTTAAATAACTTACATTGATCCCACCCCGTCCGGATCTTGTGTGAGGCATCAAAGAGTGACTCAAAGTTGACACAATACAGCAAATTTATGTTTCTTTCTTCTAGAATTTAAATTGATGATGATGACTCCACAACGCATAAGTCTTCTTTGATTTGGATGAGATCACGAGTCATCCGTGATCTTTAAGGCTTACGCTGTCATGCTCACGGTGTTGAGCAGCGCCCTCAACAACAATCGTTTGTGACTGAACAAAGCGACTAACCCACTCGGGTGTTATTTGTAGGCGTACGAATATGGTGAAGGAGACGTTCTCATCGCCCTCCATGCTGTTAATTTCCACCGTCACGGGCGTATGTTCGAGCAAAAGAATGTCCTGGATGAGCAACTTCAATCTCGATTGATAACCATAACCATCTCGCTTTCGTGACACGGTGCTTACAATTGAAAGGAATAGACTTCACTTGGGATAGCTTCAATTCTTCTTGCTTGTTGTCCTTGGATCGACTCTAGCCGTTTGCCTAGAGAGGGGAGTACTACTCGGAGATGATGCCAAAAACATATTTTTTCCTTTCTGTAATCTTTTTGAGATTTTGCTCATGCATTCACATAAAATTCAAAGAATTAAGTCAATTGAAACCCAAATAGCCATTAATATGCATGAACGAATAAGTTATCTAAAATGAAATCATGATGATTTGAATTATCCATAGATTAGACAACTATATAATTTTGTACAACTGATGTTCATATCAACTCAAGATATTGTATTGTAACTTAACAGAAAATAAACTAATTGTTGATAACTTCTACTTGTATACTAATAGTCCGGTGTGAAACATGTAATATAGAATTATTTTCATCTAACCAACTACAATATAAGGGAGAAGTCATGTCTATCTAAAAATTTAGACCACATCGTCGCCACCTCAGCGCCATATATTTTTATTTGCAAAAAAAAGAAAAATAATTTTCCTACTTCCATCATGAAAAACTACTAAAAAAAACTAAAAACCCTACATTTTCTTCCATCAATACCCTCTTTCCTGTAAATTCTCACAACAACTCCTCTAATTCCTCCAATTCACCTCCACTCTCTCCTCTTCTATGTAAATTCTCTAAACAATCCTCTAAAGACTGAAAGATTTAAGTGTTGGGAAAAGGGAGTTTGAGCAACAAATGGAGGTGATTGGAAACGTTAGGCATGAGAATGTGGTCGCTCTTAGGGCTTATTACTACTCGAAAGATGAGAAGTTGATGGTTAGTGATCACTGTATCCACAACAACGCTTCTACTTTGTTGCACGATATGCTTCTTCTTTTTTCTATGGTGAGATCTTAAATCTATCTTCCATTATGTTATGGTGATGATCTTTCCACTTCCAGTACTCCCCCTTATAATTTCAACTGTCTGTACATATTCTTATTGTTGTTGTACAGGAAAAAAGAGGAGAGGACAGAACGGCTCTAGACTGGAAAAGCCGACTAAGAATATATAGCCATCGGTGCAGTGAGGTGCAGTGAGGGGCTTGAGATCTTAAATCTATCTTCCATCGGCTCGTACACGGCAATATTCGTTCCTCAAACAAACATATTCCTCAACTCTCAACAAAACGGGTGCGTCTCTGATTTCGGATTGGCCACAATCATTTCCCCACCGATCTCACGGGCTACGGGATACCGAGCACCAGAGGTGTCAGACACAAGAAAAGCGACTCAAGCCTCTGACGTATACAGCTTTGGCGTCTTCCTATTCCCCTATACGCCATGTTAGTACATGTTTTGACTTGTGTCCATTGATATACAACAGGTTATGGGAAAATGCCAGAGTATGAGCATATATTCACAGACTTTCTTCTTAGCCTAGAAGTAGAAAACAACAGGTTGAATTGGAGGATCCTGTTGAGAACATTGGTGCTAAATTGGTGAGACAGGCAGCAGCCAAGACCAATGACTTGGCTGGAGATGGCACCACTGCATTTGTCGTACTAGCACAAGGTCTTATTGTTGAGGGTGTTAAGGTCTGTTTACTTCTTCACTTGCTAAGCTATCTATAAGCTATAATATAAGAATATTATTTGAAACAGAATTACTTTAGGTTGTTGCAGCTGGTGCCAACCCAGTCCTCATTACCAGGGGTATTGAGAAGACTGCAAAGGCTTTGGTGGCAGAGCTTAAGTTGATGTCCAAAGAGGTTGAAGATAGTGAATTAGCTGATGTAGGGGTTGTTGGTGCTGGAAACAACTATGATATTGGTAATATGATATATGCTGTGAAATTGACTTGTAATGTTACTCTTGCAGTTGCTTCTACCCTCTTCAAGAGGTGTAACAAAATTATATTCGAAATGTTGCTGTGTGCAAAAGTGCACCCTCAAGCATTATGTATGTAGTTTTGTGTTAATCATGGTGTTATAAATTTCTAATATTATCATGTGCGCAGATAAACATGAATTCCTCTCAATTCCTTGCTCCCGACATTGTTAAAGACATTGAGGTAATCTAACTGTGTTATACTATCATTGTGTTATACTATTTAATAGGTTCCTCTTCATGTTAATGATCAAAACCTTTTGGAGCATTACCAAATCATCAAAGGCGTGGAAGACGTCAATTTACAACAGGTTTATGCATCTAACATCATTAATTCCTCATTTTGTTTATAGATTGTGTAAATCTGCATCTATTTATCATTTTCTGTTTTTCTGTTCTAATATTTTAAATTGATAGGGTCCTCCTGATGAGAATGACCAAGACATAAGAAATGATGATTTCTTTAGCTATGCCCATCTTCCTAATTAAATTTGAGATGCATTTTTCTGAATAAGCTTTCCTCTGATTTTTCCTGAATTTAAATCAATTTTGTTCTGATTTTGTTCATCAAAATTTGTTGCAGGGAAACTATGTTACCTCCTCCTTTTTTCAACTGTGGCTATCACAATTGTTGTGGAGATAGATCAAAATGGCTTCATCTGCAGTGGCTGCTGCCATCATGTCCCGTGGCATTGATAAATTCAAGAGTTATAAACTCTTTGGGAGAAGATCACTTACGTGTCCCAGTTCAAGGGCAGGCAGCCAGACACAACAAAATAAAAGGCAACAAAAACAACTTTGTAGTTTAAGCCCAATGTCTCACTCAAAGTTACAGGCTAATCAAGTTGTTGTCCCTTTTCTAATGAAATATGATGGCTCGGGTCAGGTGTAGAAGAGACCTAGATTAGACCCCACAAAGGATCATGTTATTCCGTATATGATACGGAGTATAACAAATTATGTTGAGTGAAAGCTTTAAGGAACTACAAACTCATCATGACTTGAAGCCTATATTTTATATTTCTCAAAATAAACCTATATTTTATATTTCTCATAATATAGAATGTTGAGGTGCTCTCAATATAAGTTTTAGTTGTTGTATATACAGGCTGTTCAGAAATTGTTTGCTCTGTTATAAATAAATTTGAGAATGAAGTTTACCAAAAAAAGAAAATGAGTTCATATTGTTGCATGAGATAACCTAATTTGAATATAATACTACGACTTGGATTGAGGAGTCCAGTTATTTGTTTTGATTGTGTTAATTGTTTATTCAATATAAGTTTCCACTGGAATTGGATAAATAGTAGTTTGGTTAAAATCTTGCTATTGCTAATGTTAACATTTTTATGAAGTTTCTTCTCTTTTTTCACAAATAAAAGTTTATTTTGTCAAAGTCACTGACACGTTTTTGGGAGATGTGATTGGAGAATTATTATTCCAAACTTAGCAAAAAAATTATACAGAAGATTAACACATTTTTGTGAGATCTAGATGTTTGTTGTTTATGAATCAAAGATGAACTGCAAACTTCATACTCCTGTCAGCTTCATATAGAATGTTTGATGTTTGTGACAGTTGTCAAAGGTGAAAATATGAGTGAACTCTACTACTCCCTCCGTCCCCATTTGTTTGTCCTATGACGGAATTTGACACTATTCACCTATTAACGTAATTTGCTCGATTATTCTCAATCTTTGTGTATTAATATAGTCATATAGGGTCTTGTTTGATTCGTCTCATTTAATACTTTAACAATATCAAGATTTTATAATTTTTAATAATATGTAGTTAGAGATATTAACGACGCAAAACATGCATCGGCAAGTGTGTAAACGCGTAAGAGGACAAACAAATGGGGACGGAGGGAGTATATCTATTGTCTACTCCCTCCGTCCCATTATATAAGCCTCGTTTCATTTTCTGACACTATTTACAATCCGAGAGAATCTTCTCGATTTCTTCCAATTTACAAGCAAAAACATAGTCATATGGGGTCTTGTTTGATTCGTCTTGACAAGTACTATAACAATTTCCAAATTTTATATTTTTTACTAATACGTAACTAGAGATATTGAGAAAACAAAACGCGCATCAGTATTCGTGCGGGGATAAAATGGGGCTTATATAGTGGGACAGAGGGAGTATAAGATAAGTCCAATGTTTTAAACCAAATAGCATATTTTATGAAGAACAAGATGGCAAAAATTAATTATTATTGAAAACATCAGTTTGTTGAAAAAATCAGCAAAGATGAATTTCATCTATAGGATCTAAATTCTTCTAAACTTAACAAAAAATCTGATTGGAAATGGTGATCCTATTTACATGAAATTAAATATGAAATTTAGATTTGCTTTATTGTACTTTTTGTCAGATTTACATGAGTAATGAACTCTTTGATTTGAAATGGTGATCCTATAGTTCCACCAAGAGAGTGAACTCTTTGATTGGAAATGGTGATCATGTACGTGAAATCAATATGTATATTGTTTACATGAGTGAACTCTTTGTCTGATTTTGCTTTATTATGCTTTTAGTAATAATGATGTCTTTGATTACACGATTTTAGAAGGCAAATAGAAATAAGTTTAAAAAATTGAAAAAACAAACTAAGCAAGTATCTTGGTGCAGTTACACAATTTTAGGAATAGAAACATAATTTTAGAAGAAAACATCATATATCACATTTTATCAAGAATAGAAGCATAATTTTAGAAGAAAACATCACATATCACATTTTATCAAAATTTGATAAAGAAATATATGATATATCAAGTATTTCTTGACAATGATATACTCCTAACTCAAATTCTCACAAACATGCAGGAAATGAAGACCCAATATATATAAGTTATAACTCATGTTTGCTACTGTGAGCTAGGCTGATCCAAGATACCCGTGTTATACAAAATATCAGGTTTTACCTATCTAAATGGTTACCATTAAAAAATTAGGAACGATTAAGTTACAAATTTGTTATACATTTTATATTTTTCATTTCAATAAATATTATTCACGTGCTTTAAATATTTTTTATAATAATAAATTCATTTGTATACTTTTGATTTATATAATCAAATCATAACCCCGTACAATGTACGGGTCTAACACTAGTTATATCTTAATCTTAATCTTAATCTTAATCTTAATATACTATAAACTTAAGGGTTTTCCAAATTAAACACACTATATTTAATGCTTTGCTTTTAATTTATCATTTTTTGATTTTATTTTTATTTTCCCGTTTCTTTCCTTCGTTTATAAATATGTCGCCCAAATGAAGATTTTGACCCATCAACACATGTGTATAATGGATTCGTATGGAACATATGAGCATCTTCTACTATTCGATTCCGCAACGTCTTATTATGAACTTTTATAGGACGTAAAACCCGCGCGTAGCGCGGGCCCAAAAAGTCTATATAGTATAAAATTAGGGGTTCCTCCAATTAATCACACTGCATTTAATGCTTTGTTTCTAATTTATGTATTTTCTTGATTTTTTTTATTTTTCCATTTCTTTCCTACGTTTACGAATATGTCAATCAAATGAAGATTTGGACCCACCAACATATGTCTATAGTGGATTTGCATGAAACCTATCATCATCTTTTACTCTTCGGTTACGCAAGGTGTGAAGTTTTATAGACCGTACGCGCGGGTCCAAAAGGTCTAGTTTAAAATAAAAAGAAGGATTAAGCAAACTTAGCTTTTGAATTTGTTTTAGACGATTTTGAAGACAGGCTGAGCAAAAACAGCTTCATGGGCTAAATATTGATGGACAAATCTATAAATCCTATCAAGGCCCATTTACAATCTAATGTTCAGTTTGAGCTCGTACCTCTGCAGCTTGTGGGGCCCACCCTCGTCATCTTTCTCAACTAAACATTCATGTTTGACAACTGCCCTTTGATGAACATTCATGTTGGTAGGTTTGCTTTTCATCTGAATGCGCTTGCTGATCTAACCTTCTCCCTAGTTATTTATAAAATAAAGCCTAACTAAGATCAAAGTTCTTAAATCTATTAGCAACTCATATCATGAGTCCGATTTATATTTATATTTGTATAATTTGTATTAATCTTTTTAATCAAGTAATCATTTTAATAATATTCTAGTAGAATCCATTGAAATAATTTCTGAAAGCAATATCTACCTAATCTACCTTCCTTTGCAAAAATTTGCGCCACTCTAACGCCATCTCACCTTATTTGTCAAAAAATAATCTCCCTAAATCATAAAAAAAAATGGAACTACCTCCTTTAAATTCTCCAATTCAGAAGGTTTGTTTTTACCTCCTCCACTTATGTAATTTTAAGATAAATCTCTCTAATTAAACTAAATCCATTTATGAATTTTTTTTTGTTAACTTAATAATAAAATCATAAAGTAGAAAATAAAATTTATACATAACTAAATTGTACATATTAGAAACATAAACTATCAATACGTATCTATACATATACTAAAACAGAACGTTGTTTTGCCACATGTCGCCCTTATATTCAATTCGCCTATGTGTCGACCTCTAAGCTATGCTACATCATCCGCCATGTCATCCTCCACATCATCCGACTTTATATTTTGATATATCTCTTTGAATTAAATAAGTAAAAAAAATCAAAAAGATATCTAATAGGTTATATTAAAAAAGAAATATCAATTATATCTTTTATCATATTATATCTTTATCTTATATATATATATATATATATATATCAATTTTTATCTTTTATCATATTATATCTTTATGTTATCAATCTAATTAAATTGAGTTATTAATGAAGTTAAACTATGAAACAGAAATCGTAAACTATAATCTATAAATTATAAACCATAAAGTATAAACTACAATCTATAAACTAATTAATAGTATAAAATATAAATATATTATTAAAATATTTATTACATGCGACCCCGTACATGGTACGGGAACACACGCTAGTTATAATACTAATTTCTACCACAAAACTAAAAAGGTTACAATATCGATATATTATATTTCTTTTTGTTTGCTATGTTTCTAATATTGTATATAGAGTATGTATTGTTACAATATCATCTACTATATACTCCGTATATTATTTTGCAACTTTACACAAGATAATACCAATTTACTATGCTTCTAATATTGTATATAGAAAAAATTAAGATTCAGTTTATGTATAATAGTTATGTTTAACATTTATTATCGAACTTAAGATATGACATTCATAATGTTAATTAATCATTGACTTTTCTTACTTGTCTATATTTTATTACACAGAAATCATAAAATTTATCCAATCTATGTATATATATATTAAAACAAAGTTATTTAGAGCTCTCTCCTTCATTCTAGGTTCATGAATTCTATGTGTCATTTTGTGAATTTTTCTTAATTTTCTTAAGCATTTTAATATTTTTAATAAATTGTATATCAAAATTTAGTAGTTGGTTGCTATTTTTTAGCTTTCTACTATTCACTAAGTAAATTAATTTACAAATATTCATATATTTATACACTATTCATTGCTTCACTAAACCGAAAATATTGAATAATCAATACAATAATTAAAATGTACATATATTTAAAACATATTCACTACTTACACTTATACGCTATTTAATTTTATTGAAACTCAATTTTTACACTTATACATTATTTTGAATTACTCCGTATATAGTTTTATATGAATAATAAAAGAGTTCAAATCAATATATAAATTTGTTAAAAATTGACTTATGATAATTTGTTCAAATAAAACTATAAAAGGCATAAAAGTTTATTTATATTTTTTGTTTATTGATTATATATAAAATTTTAAATTTAATTATACAACCTTAGCGTTTCAAAACTATCAACTTATTTTTCGTATAAAATTATATATAAAATTACTTACTAACTAATTTATAAACTAACTAAACTCGCGCATGGTGCGGGGAATAAACTAGTTAGATATGAAACATGGATTTCACATATGATACTTACACCATCAGATTCTTATCGAATTTTAAAGGGGGTAATTTATGGTGGTTGTTTGTTTTGCCACTGCTATAAAAAAAATCATTAAATTACATATGATACTTACACCATCAGATTCTTATCGGATTTTAAAGGGGGTAATTTATGGTGGTTGTTTGTTTTGCCACTGCTATAAAAAAAATCATTAAATTTCACTCTCTCGAGTGGTTTGTTTCTTCCAAAACATTGATATCTATATATTGTATTTTCTAGAATAACAAGCAGAAGTAGATTAAAAGTCTTAATTGGTGATAATCAAGTTTGTCAAAATACAATCACAAATGAGATAATCAATTTTGTGTTTCCCACCTCACGATTATATACATATAGAACATATTAAAAATCAAATTTGCTTTCATTTGTTCATATAATATTTTTCAAGAAAATTTCAAAATTAATAAAGTGAAGTAATTCGTTCAAATATAAAGATAGGTGATTATTTTGTTATTTCTTATAGTATTGCATATCAAACGAACACTAATATAAAATGACAAAATATTTTAAATATTGCAATTTATAATATTTTATTAAAAATATAAAATAAACCCAATCCCGTGCAGGGCGCGGACACATCAACTAGTAATTACTAAAGAAAATCATCTTTCTCCCACCCTAACTATGCCACGTGACATACTCTTCATTCAGACCATCCACTTGTCGCAATTCTATTGGTCACGATTTTTTTCTATTTATTGTAATTTTTTTAAAAAAATTGATTAAATTTGGAAAATCATGTACAAAGATATCACAAAAAGATTGCTTAAGAGTTTTCAGATTACAAATAGATTTTTATGTGTTAATCTAATTAGATTTTAACATTCTAATATCCTATCATGTTATTTTAAAACTTTAAAATTTTATTCTTATGATATGACATATCACAAAAAGATTGCTTTCTTAATAAATAAGGGAGAATATTATATTTTTGTGTTATGATAGTGCTTTAAATTATATAGTTTTATATATGTTGAAATCAATTTATTTTAATTTTAAAAAAATTAACATATGATAATTTGACGGGAGACTTGTATACGTGGGCCCATTTATTAGTTGAGCCGAAATTCTAAGCGCCGTGTTATGGTGTTTAAGTTTTTTTATGTAAATTTGTCTAAAACGCTAACACATAGCGCTTTGGATTCCGGTGTAAAAATAAAAATAACCGGCTCAAAAATCACTCCCTTAATTTGATTAAATAAGATTGCTTTGTATAAAAACTCGTTTATATTCGTTATTTATTATATTTAAAATTTTAAAACTTAATCATGTATCAATATCATTTTAAGCTATCAACTAATTTTCATATAAAATTATATACAATATATAATATCATTTATTAGCCATATTAAGTTATATAAAGCCGCGGATGACGCGGAAAATAGGCTAAATCAAGTTAAAGTTGGTTGATGGAGTTATTATTAAGGGTGAGAATCCCATAATAAACTCTCTCTTAGAGATAAATAAGAATGAATCTAAGTCATTGGATGGCTTAGATTAAACTAGTTACCCCCACTACAAGTGGGGGTAGTTGTGGTGGTCCGGCGGGGGTCCGGCGGGGGTCCGGCGGAGGTCCGGCGGAGGTCCGACGGGGTCCGGTGGAGGTCCGGCGGGGGTCCGGCGGAGGTCCGACGGGGTCCGGTGGAGGTCCGGCGGTGGTTCAATAATAAATGAAAAGGTTAAAGTATAAAATGAAAATTTTAAGTCTAATTCAAATTGGTGAACATTTAAATATAATGTGATGAACATTTAGATATAATGTGATGAACATTTAATTATAATGTGATGAACATTCTCTTGGTGAACATGAAATTAAAATGTGATGAACATATACTAGAGTATATCAAAATGAACGTTTATAAACATTTTGATGAACATTTATGAACAACGTGATGAACATTTAATTATAATGTGATGAACATTGTGTTGGTGAAAATTAAAATGTGATGAACATTCAGTAGAGTATATCAAAATGAACGTTTATAAGCATTTTGATGAACATTTATGAACAGCGTGATGAACATTTAAGCTAATTGTAATGAACTTTTGAGTAATGAACATTTTATTAAATTCTTGTGAACATTTAAGGATGTTTGATGAACATTTAAGTATGAGATGATGAACATTTAGGTAATTTTTTATAAAGATCAAGTGTTTTTCTACTCGAAATTATATTAAAGCGATGTTTGATGAACATTTAAGTAAGAGAAGATGAACATTTATCAACATTTTGATGAACATTTAACTCGATTGTAATGAACTTTGGCTAATGAACATTTTATTAAATTCTTGTGAACATTTAAGTATGAGATGATGAACATTTAGATGAACATTCAATTGGTGAACTTTTATGTATAATGTGATGAACATTCAATTGGTGAACTTTTATGTATAATGTGATGAACATTCATTAGAGTATGTACAAATGAACATTGCGATGAACATTTATGAACACTTGATGTTCATCAAAAATTGGTGAACATTTAAGTAGAATGTGATGAACATTCAGTTGGAAAACTTTTAAGTATAATGTGATGAACATTTATGAACACTTGATGTTCATCAAAAATTGATGAACATTTAAGTAGAATGTGATGAACATTTATGAACACTTGATGTTCATCAAAGATGGTCCGGCGGCGGTCCGGCGGTTCTCCGGCGGCGGTCCGGCGGTTCTCCGGCGGTGGGACAAGGGGGGACAAGGGGTGCCACGTGTCATCATATGGGCTCTTGGATCTCTCTTGATCCAAGGCTCCACATTCATTCTCATTTATCATTTTAACAAGTATTATTACATGACTCTTTTCCTATTATTAAAGATATGAGAATTTGCATATTACTTGTTGCACAAACCTCCAATCTCATATTGAGTCAGATTCTGTTGAGTTGCGTGGGCCAGCCATGTATCACCATCAACAAGGAAAAACGAAAACAAACTGCAGCTGGATCGAGTGGGTCCGCTTAAGCTAAGAATACGTGTCAAGCAATTAAAGCATAATTCCCTTTCCCTATGAAATGAAATACTGTTTGCGTTTTATTCTCACTCTTCTGTCGTTTTGAACCTCCCTCCAGATTCTTCTTCTTCTTCTTCTTCAGTTCTTCCTCCTCCTTCACCTACCTCACTCACTCACCCTCGCTCTCTGTAATTTCCCTTCTTTCTTCTCTTTCGCTTACTCGATAGCTGCTCGCTCTTGAACGCTGTGTGATTTCACATTTCGGGGTTATGGCTCTGAAATGCTTCGATCTCGGTAACCCTAATTCTAGTACCATGCCGAAATTCCGCTGCACAACACCTCCGATTCCTTGCTTTTCGTCTAACTTTTCTCTCCGCCATAATTCACTCCGCTGGATTCCCCCGCAGACGACTTTGTTCAGCTATACTCCTCATTGGCTTTGCGGCTCCGCCTTGCTTCCCCTCAGAACCCGTCGTTCCTTTTCTCAGTCACCTGCTTTTCACCAAGATTCGGTTAGCTTAACAATCTCTCTCTCTCAATTTCGCATTTTCTAATTCCTCTTCTTCTGCGTTTCTGTGTTTTTTATATCTTCAAATTTGACATTTGCAAGCCATCATTCTAGCTTTCTCAATTAGAGTAGCTATTATTATTATTCCAAAATGAATATCAATTCATTTATGGCAAACAAAATTTATTTCAC
The DNA here is from genome assembly GCA_029168935.1 of Oxyria digyna. Taxonomy (NCBI): domain Eukaryota; kingdom Viridiplantae; phylum Streptophyta; class Magnoliopsida; order Caryophyllales; family Polygonaceae; genus Oxyria; species Oxyria digyna. The sequence continues at coordinate 56,129,209 of JAPVLV010000001.1, read as the reverse complement.
TAAGACAGAAATGTTGGTGTTTATGGTATTGAATTTGACAAGGGACAGAGTGAATTTGAGCAAGGGAAACAATCTGATGAAGCTTGGAGAGAGGTATTAGCTGCTTTTAAGGAGAAGACATTGAAGTTGCAGAGAATTTCACAAGAAGCATATGAGAATTACCTGAAAACAACAATGGTTGTATTGAAGAAAGCTGCAAAGGCTTTGAATATTGAGGCTGCTAAGGCAAGTTATGATATAAGTATCATTGTTCAAGAACTTGGGGAGGAGGGTAAAGAGTATATCACCCTAGCAGCTGCCAACTCGCCCGAACCTCTCAAGGATGTTGTTGAAACTTTTACATCCTCAACAACATTTAAACATGTCTCTGAAATCCATCACTTCTACGTTGGAGTACCTTATGGTAAGAATCTGATACCGCTACAATATGATCAGGATGTTTAAGGATGGATCTAACAAATATTAAGAATGATGCCTGATATCATTTCAGAATCAGCTTACTTAATGGATTGAAATCTTCTGTCCATTTGTTTGACTTGTCAATTTGTGTTGCATTTGCAGGGGCAATTCTTTCTCTTGGTGGTTTTCTGGACTTCATGATAACTGGAAGAACAGCTGCCATTAGGTTTGGCATGATCCTTGGAGGCATTCTGTTGGCTCTAAGTGTATCAACTCTAAGATCATGGAAGAAAGAAAAATCAACCCATGGTGTGATTTTGAAATGCGAGACAGGTTAGTAATTGGATATTCGAGTTTCATGTGACCGAAAAAACAGGTACACATATGACATCAATTCATGTCTCAAACTTGTGAGTTCAATCTTTAATCCTGTGTTTTTTACTGTGCAGCAATTGTCGGAATTTTATTTGTAAGGCAGTTTCGTCTGTTCTTCCAGGTAAACTCTGTCACAGTTCATGCTTTATTAAATATGATTATTAAGTTTGCTAGTGCAATTCATCATCTGTTCTATTCTTCATGTATGCAGAAACTATCATTTCCTGGTCTGATTAGCACAGCTATCAGGTAATTTGACTACTTTCCTTGAAATTTAGAACACACGCGTGTTTCCGTTGTGTTCTTTTATTCTTAAAGTGTCATGTCTTTCATTGCAGTGGTGCTGTAGCTGCATTCTTCATCTACAGGTTGATAAATGCAAGAGAATCAAACCTGGATGGAGAATTTCAAACTTGATAGACTCCAACTTGGTTGTTTTGAGGATGTCAGTATGTGGAGAAAATGGTAATTTCATGCTTTTAAGCTTTGTACAGTAAGTTATGGTGAGCATAGTCTCCAATGGAATCTCATTTTCAACATGCTATAATGCATTTATTTGGAGACTGAAATTATAAATTGGCCATGTGTTGATTAACATCTTATTCAGCTGTTCTACTCTACACTCCTGTGTAGTTTGTTTTGCATTCATGAAAACGATAACAAAAAGAAAATGAATCTAAACCAAATGATAATAACAAAAAGAAAATGACTACATTGATCAAAATGATAATTTTTGTGTAAACATGACATTCGTAGGAAGCTTTTGGAGGTAGGAATTGGTACCATTTTGATCAATAAATAACTATTAAAGTGGTCTAAACTAGTTTCCTTCCGTTCCCGTTTCCACAAAGAATCCGGATCAGGTAAGAATGATTATTATTGTGCGAATTGCGAATGGATGCACATTTAGGCGATTGACATGCACTTTCTTCAGTAATGACATGCACATTTAGGCCATTGACATGCACTCGGTCAGATTTGCATGTCATTGATAATTTGCCATTGACATGCATTTTCGGGGTGTGTGCATGTACTTTTCACATATTATCAATGACATGCAAATCTGACCGAGTGCATGTCAATGGCCTAAATGTGCATGTCATTACTGAAGAAAGTGCATGTCAATCGCCCAAATGTGCATCCATTCGCAATTCGCACAGTAATAATTATTCTCACCTGAATCTTTTCCTTCCACAAAATGCAAAAGAAACACCACTTAATGCTTCTTTCTTCCTTTTCATCCTACTTCCATCTTTTAATCTCCATAAACTATAGTTTATTACATTAAAACCAATTCTGCTTTACAATCCCTAGTAACACATAAAAGAACACAAAACTAATAAAACACAAAACTGATCATATCTCTCTTCTTCATCCAAAATCTTCAGACATCTGCTGGGACAATTTGGTTCGAGATCTCGACTTGACTATCCAATGGCATATACTGAGCCATAATTGCCCTAATCTCTGAGTCCATATACCTTCTTATTCTGTACTTGTACACAGCATATGCCCCAAACCCAGCAGCACATAGAGCCAATAAAATAAGCCAAATGTAGCCCCATCCAACTCCCGAACCGCCTCCTAGGTTACCTAGTATATGTCCCGGTTAACGTTGTTAAATACTATAAAAAACACTATAACACAACATTAACAGTATTAAAAAAATGAAATTTTGATACTCACTTATGCAAATATCATGTTCTTGCATGTACCATAAATTCTCACTGCAGCTGCACTCATATCCGCCCCAAGTGTTCTTACACTTGCACTGTGGGCATTGACACTTCAGCTTCTCCTTGCACTCGTCGACATCTGAAATGTGCTCGGTTCGGTGAGGGAAATACCGTAAAAAGTTAAATCAGAAGACCGAAGTGTGAAATTTACCGCCACAATTGTGTTTTCCGTCACCCTTGAATCCATGTGGACATTTGCATCCTTTTGTACGGTCATCCTGAAAAATTAAGCACAAGTTAACGGAATATGATTTCCTCATTTAAAACCAACTCTTATCAACGTAACTATACAATATCTTTTGACAGTGAAATTGTGAAAGAGTTCCATACCCTCCAAATCAAAAAAGAAAAAAAAAGTGAGAATTTTCTATTGTCTGAATAAAGAGAGTATTAACACAAACAAATAGTCTGGCATAATTGTAAATTGTTATAATATCTTTTTTAAAAAGCCTATGAAACTATAAGCTTCATTGTTAAATATGGTCTTCCACTTACTACACAAGCAGAAAACGTCCTGCCACCTCGAGTTTCTGACCAACAACCTCCATTGTTGATTTTACAACGCATAGCTCCAGAAGCTGCAAGATAAGCAAACATATAACAGAAATGTTCTTGTTTTACTGATAATTGTCTCAAAACACAAATATATACCTTCACAATGTGTATAGCCATCTCCAGTGAACCTTACACCCTCTATCACAGGACATTCACAAACTTTACCTCGGAAAGTATCCTACACAAATTTTATAATAAATCACACGAAGTTAAGCGTGTCTTGAATAGAAAAGAAAATTAAGCTTCTGAATTTTACCCTGCATGCAGTAATATTTGATTTCTTATCTTCCCAGCAACCTCCATTGTTCTCTAAGCATTCATTTGTTTCTACATCTGTACACATTACCAGTATGCAGAATAATCAGTGATAATCAACCTATATTTACATTAATATGGCGATTAAGGACTATTCACCCGTAGTTAGGCACAATGACGGTTCAGTGGTTTCTTCAAAACCCGAGCAAATCGCCTTGACAACAGCTCCTTTGTCCAGTTTACCTGAAAAATTACCCAGTTCCAGTCATCAAAGAAAGTTCGATTCAGGTTAGTCCTTAAAATGAATGGTATGTTCTTCGTACCTCTGTATTGTCTATCGTTAATTACAAGTGTAGGTAATATAGTCACATCTCCACGTGTTCCCTTCCCGATCTGAAACGTACAGGAGAGGGCAGTTTAGTATCACAACTCGTAAGCATTCATCTAGGGCTTCAGCTACATTTACCTGTGCCTCTTGCTCATCTTTAAGAACTGGATTCTCCTTGTCAGCCTCGATATCTCCAATACAATCATTGATCTTATTGAGATCAACGCCTTACAAAAAAAATGAGTTGACATCAATAAAATGAATATAAGTCCCCAAACTCATTCAATATTTGGTAACAAATGATCCCTATGATATAAATAAACAACTTTATATTTTGTTTATTAGCGAAAACCGGCTTATTCAACCTTACCGAGGGACCGAATAACTTGATCAGCACATTCTTTGTTATACTTGTTCTCTCTCATTGGGCAACGGATAGAAAAATCAGCTACATAATCCCACCAAAGCCACGGTTTTCCGGTTTCATTGGCGACTCTGAAAAAACATACTTGACGTAGGTTCTGAAGGACGACGTCTTTCCCATCATACCCTTTACTAAAATCCTGGTCGGGATCCGGAGAACAATACCGTCCATGATTGATGCATTGAGACTGACATTGCTTGCTCTGCAAAAATGCCTCGGGACAATACCATGTAATGTAATGTGGAGTAAACTGAGTATAGCCTTTGCGCTCCATTAATTGAGCTACACCTTTAAATTTCTTGACAAACTCAATCTGACTGTCACATTTTGGGCCACATTCGTCGTTACTATTGGTCCAAAACTCGTACTCGACTCGGTCATCGGGATGAGGAAGAGACTCTCTCCAGTCAAGATTCACGCTCACCATCTCAGCTTTTGATAAGGCTTTCTTGATGTTTTCACCCAAATCTTTACTAACCAAAGCGGATGGAATTGTTAGGTTTTGGAGATAATCAGCCATTGCATCGTCTCCTTCTGGTACGTCCATTGTTATTAAGGGCTCGTCTCTATTGTCTGCTACAAGAATGGCAGCTGCTCCAACATTTTGTCCATGCCATGCCTTTAAGGTAAAGAAACAATCTTGCATAGCAACCCAACAATCATAGTTAACACAACATTTTACACTCCACACCCACAATGAATGAAATTAGATAGCATTGCAAAATTCATGATTGAACTAACCGCCACGATCAAGAAGAAGAAAGATGGGCATTCCACCAGCCTTAGATTTGAAGGAAACATCCGAAGGTGAGAAATCCTTGCAAGCCTTCTGATTAGCAGTTGGATAAACTACAGTTCCAGCCATGGTTCCTCCATATTGTGGGACTCCAAAATTCCCAATGGCACACTCATATACATCCCTCATCCACACAGGTGACGTCACTCTGACGTTGTTCTTCTCCACTACAAACCTCCCTAGACATACCCCTGTAAATCCCCATAGCCAAATCGCCCGCAAAATTATACCCATTTTCTGATTCATCTCTTACAATTTACTTAGGGCTTCTTCTATGATCCGGAGATGCCCAGATCCATCTAAGATCTTGGGATTGCGCACGAGGATTTTAGGAGAGTAATGTCTGGAAATCAAGTGCAGCTGAGTGTAGGATTTTGAGTTGGGAAGAGAGATTGATGGGGAAAGAGATGATCAGAAGTTAGTTAGTGAAAGATAATCTCAATCAACCGCCATTTGTGGAGAACTCGATCAAACTTGTAGACGGAGTTCACTCGCCACGTTTGCTCTGCTTTGAAAACTTCTTTAACTATTTGTTGTGTAGATTTTCATTTGTTTATTTATCAGGAATATAAAATAGTGGATATATATGCGCATGCATAGCACGTGTCGAATTTGATGATAGAATTGTTGTTTAGAGGCACGTGTGGTGTTTGTAGCACGTGTCTATGCAATTTTGTATAGAGTTTTAGACGGACCTTGCTACAACACAAACGGAAAATAATGAGGTAACAACCATTATTAACTTGACAAGTGGAAAATATTTTGAAATTAAATAATGTTAAAGTAACAAAATTGAATAGCTTTAACAGATGTCTAATTTAGTAATTTTGTTTATTCCTCTCTCCTCTCTCCTTCTTCCTCGATCCTCCGAGTGTCTCTCTCCCTCTCCCATTTTCCTATTTCCTCTCCTCTCTCCTTCTTCCTTCTCCATTTTCCAGAAATCAAAGCACAAGCTGGTGGCGGGGCGGCGAGACGAAAACAAACGGTGAATATGGGTTCCGGTGAGGGGTCCAAGTAGTGCCCGGCGACGGATTCAAGCGGTGGACCTAGGCTCGAACATCGTTCCGACAAGGACTCCGTGTAGTGGATCTGAGCTCAAACTAGGGCGGTGTGGTTCCGACAAACCTGGGTTTGAACGGCTCCGACGAGCACAGCTCCGGCAAGTGACAGCAATGACTTCCACTCGATCAAACTTTGAAATTCAGAACTGAGAAGAAGCAACTTCTAAATCAAAGAAATTTGTTTGCTGAAGTAACGCTCTCGGCCGCATAGGACAGTAATGGGTTTAGGTTATGGATCACACATTAATTTCATATAAGTCCTTTTTTCTATGAAAATTACAAATCAGGTTTGAAGTTAAATAAAATTAACTATTTTCAATTAAAATTTTATTATTTCTAAAAAGTAATAAAGCTGAAATTACGCATGTATCCTTGTGTAAAATTAATTGATTTATACACAACGTGTAAATGTAGTCTTTTCCGTTTTGGACTAATAGGCCGTACGCTAAAATAGAGATGGCCCCTTAAAGCCCGTAATTGGGCCTTAATTGGGCGTTAGTTGTAGCTGTAGATATCAGATTTGACAATACAGAATCCAGAACAACAAAGATTAACAAAAATGATAATTAACAGTGTCTTGGGGGAACCAAATTACACCAAAATATGATCATAACCTTTTTTTCCCTTAACTTTATCTCTTAGGAAAGCGACCCTAACGCGAGGTGGACCGCCCTATACTATATTCGCCAGTTTTTGGGTAAGTACCCCAAAACACACATGATTTTTTAGTTTCTGCATCACATTATTAAGTCTTTACTAAATACCCTACTATATAAGCAATTAAGAAAAAAATAAATAAATACAATCTCATACCTCACCTCTCCCGAAACTTTTCTCCTCTGCCGACATTCTTCCTCCTCCTTCCTTCTTCCTCCGCCGACCGACTTCTTTCTTCCTCCGCCGGCGCCGCCTAGAGTACTCGCCGACTGCCTCCAATCTGCTCACCGGCGTTGATCGCTGCTGGATCGCAAGAATTTTGGGGATAACGCTCTCGCATGCAACATTCAGAATCTTCTTCTACATCGAATTGTCAAACAAACCGGAGAACAATGAAATTGTACAACAAAAACGAGCGAGGAGAAGATTGAAGATAGATTAAAAACAGAATAAGAGATTGAACATAGATCAAAAAAAGAGGAAGCGCAAAACAAAACCAGCGAATCAACTGCAAATACAATGATAAGCACAGAATCTGAAACAGACACCAGCAAATCCATCGAACAAGAGGTAAATCATGATAAATTATGATATTGAACTTATTTGATTGATAGATTATGAAAAACATCTTTGGTTGACAAGTTTAGACAATGTAGAATGTTGACAGGATATTACTGTGAATCTGTGAACGACACCACCTGGTTTTTATTGGTTGTTGACAAGATATTATTTATGTTGTTGAAATATTCAGTTTGTTGACATATATAAGTTGTTGACAGGAATATGTTTATTGATTAGACTTTGACAAGTTTTGACAATGTAGAATGTTGACAAGATATTACTGTGAATCTGTAAACGATACAAGCATTTTATTGGTTGTTGACAAGATATTTTTTATATTGTTGAAATATTCAGGATGTTGACATTATATAAGTTGTTGACAGGAATATGTTTATAGATTAGATTTTATTAACACGTAAGTGAACGAAGCGCGCTACGCGCGCCTCGTAAGAATAATAAACTTACGAAACACGTTGAGAGCGCTTCGTTAAAAAATACAAATATTAAATTTGTACCTAATAGAATATTGTTGACAGGTAAAACATAAATGTTTATGTTCATTAGGGAAAATGTTGACAGATAGATTAGAAATACTTATCTAACAAAATTTATTGAATATATATGCAGATAAAAAAGTTCATTCTGACAGTCTCCTATGGCGAAGAAATAAAAATAAGAGATGGTGTTATGGTGTCTGATGGGGAAATCATATCAAAAGCATTTTTAGTTGATATGAACATAACTCTGCAAGCAATGAAATCGTTGATTACACAACGGTTCAAACTCGAAACGGAGGGAATGCATCTCCACCTATGCCATCTTAATCCATTCCAGAAGATCAAAGTCAAGTATTCTGTGGAGACAAATGATGATCTTGCATCATTCATGGAAATCAATGGCACAGCAGAGGTGGAATGGACTTGTCCACTATATGTATCAAGGGAATACATGAATTATGAACCGAAGATAGCAAGAGAGAATAGATGTAGTAGTATAGTTGCTGTCAACATGAATGAAGACATGTTTCTACCTATGGAATATGAAGTGCCAACACAAGGGAATAGTGAAATTATGGATTGTGAATCTGCAAGCAAGATAATGACAGAAAAAAAAACAGGGGAGGATGAAATGAGTCACAGTGGAACAGATGCAGACTTTGTCCATGTGGGGAAGCTATTTGACACAAAAAAGAAGCTGATCGAAGCTTTGAAAAAATTGGCAATGACTGAGAACTTTGCTTACAAAGTTAAGAAATCAGATCCAAAGCTTCTAACAGTAATGTGCACAGACACAAGCTGCAAATGGAGATTGAGGGCTATTGCATTACAAAACACTACATTCTTTGAGGTGAGAAAGTTTCAAAGAGAACATACATGTTCCTTTGACTTTAGATGTCAACATGAGTGCAAACCAACATACAGAATGATTGGGGAGCAAATAAAAACTAGGTATTGTGTTTACAGGTTTCTGAAATCATAAATATCATAAAAAATATTAATTGCTTGAAGATAACCAGAGAACTAATAGTAATGTGATATACATGCAGGTTTGAAGATGTTAAAAATGGACCAATACCAAAGAGCATTTGCAATGATATGAGAAAGGAACACTACATGGATGTTAGCTATTGGAAGGCATGGAAAGCAAGGGAACATGCACAAGATTTAATACGAGGCACACCAGAAGAAAACTATGCACTCTTGCCCATGTACTGCCATATGCTAAAAGAAGTAAATGAAGGATCTTACACATGCCTAGAAGTTGGTGAGCATGACAACTTCAGATTCGTGTTTATATCTATTGGAGCATGCACAAGAGGATTCCAAGTAATGAGAAAGGTATGGCAGTGAGTAAAATAGGAATTAAATGATATATTGTTTAATAGAATGATTTATTGTTGACAAAATAAATTTAAACATATGATAACAGTATAGAAAATGTAAAAACATAATGTCTGATTTTGACATTTTGATTGTTGTTAACAACTTACATTATACAGTGTTGACATGAGTAATAATACATTCGTTTTGTGTTGACAGGTGATAATGGTAGATGGGACTCACTTGCATATAAAGCACAAAGGGCATATGCTCATTACTACAGCTCAGGATGCAAACCAGCAGATCTATCCACTTGCATATGCAGTAGTGGATAGTGAAAACGACATATCGTGGACATTCTTTTTTACACAGCTTCTGAAAGTCATACCATGTACAGACGATTTGGTAATAGTGTCAGATAGACATCTCAGCATTGCCAACGCCATTCAAAGAGTGTACACAACAGCAAACCATGTTGTGTGTAGGAGACATTTGAAGCAAAATCTGAAGACAAGATACAAAGATAAAGGGGTGCACAAACTATTCTCTTTGGCTGCTGATGCATACACGCTAAAGGAATTCCAAGAGAATTATGGGAAAATTTGTGAGATAAATAAGGAGATGGGAGAATACTTGGAAGCAGTAGGATTTAAAAAATGGGCAAGAGCACATTCCAAAGGCAATAGATACAACATAATGACAACAAACAACTCAGAGACAATAAATTCAGTAATACTGGAAGCAAGGTATGATAAATATTATAGATTTGGCATTGTTGAAAAATGATGTTGACACTGTTGAAAAATCAGTTATGCTGGAACCAATTCTACTGTCTATGAATTGTCAAAGATATATTAAAGTTGTTGACACAGTTGAAAATTTTGATGTTGACAGGTCTTTCCAAGTTGTCGCTCTACTAGAGTTTCTGAGAGATGTGCTGTCAAGGTGGTTTAATGATAGGCGCTTAGAGGCTGAAAAAAATAATAGTAAGGTGACACCAAATATAGGGAAAATATTGGAGTCTAGGTACCAAATGTCAAAGGCGTATGAGGTGAGAAAGCTAAATCAAGCACAATATCATATTCTTGGTGGAGATTTCTATGGGGTGGTCAATTTGTTAGAAAGGAAATGCACTTGCAAAGTATTTGATGTGGACCACATCCCGTGTGTGCATGCTATAGCTGCAATACAGAAAGCAAAAGCAACTGTGACAGATTTTGTGAGCGACTACTACAAAACTGAAGCTTGGACAGCTGCATATAGAGAAACGATCTACCCGGTGCCAAGAGAAACGGAGAAGAGTGTACCGAAAAATGTAACAGATACAATCTGCATGCCACCAATTGTGCAGACAGATAAAGGGAGGAGAAAGAAGAAAAGATACCCATCTGAAGGTGAGTTCCCAAACAGAAGCAAGAAGAGAAAAGGAACAAGAAAGCCAGGAAGATGCAGCCTCTGTGGTAATATGGGACACAACAAGACTTCTTGCCAAAAAAACTTTGCTGACAAGATTGGGACAGAGTTATCAGTGTGGACAACATTTTAGGATTTTAATTTTCAATTTTTATCTTTAATTGAAAAAGGGATAATAGTTTTATATCCTGTCAACATTGATGACAACTTGCCATATTGTGTTTGCAGATTTGATGACAGCTTGCCATATTGTGTTTATAGATATTCGTCTACTGTGATAAATAAATGATGACAACATTGAGATATTCTGATAAATAGTGTTGACAACATTGTGTTTCGAGATTTGATGACAGCTTGCCATATTGTAAAGATATGAAATGTGTTGACATGCACACAAAAAATAGGAACAGGTGAAAAATATTAACAGATTCGATTGTGAAAATGAAAAGTTTATTACAAAAAGGTGAAAAATGTTGACATAATGTGACGACAAAAAAAGTTGACAGGTTATATATCAAAGATTTAGAATGCTGACAGGTTATTTAGCAGTAAGGTGTGTTAACGAAGCGCGCTACGCGCGCCTCGTAAGAATAATAAACTTACACGCGCTACGCGCTGAGTGCTTTGTTGCACCTGAGTAAAACTGTTGACATATAAAAAAAATAAAATAACCATAAGCAATAACTGACTTAAGCAAAAACTGTTGGGGTAAACAAAACCTGCCTTACTAAAAAGTGGAATATAAACTGTTTTACAAAGCTGAAAATCGAAAAGCTACAAAGGTTGACAACAAAAGCCATTAAAGTCTGAACTAAAAACACTGTCAAGCAGACATAGCAACAATCCAAACCACACACATTACATCCGAACATTAACATTGAAATTCAAGCTTTAGGTCTGTCCTTCTCAAGTGGCAATGCCTTGAACTCCCATTTCTCGTTAAACAGGTCAATAATCATCTTCTCCCGATGAGCCCTCATGTGTTCGTCATCCAGATCATCCCAGCTGGTGCCAATGGCCAAATGCTCAATGAACTTAATGCAGTATAAACCACAATTTCCACTGTAAATCACCCCAGAACAAAAAGAGAGAAATCAGGAAAACAAAGGAATATAAAGAAAGAAAAAATCTAATGTTGACAAGATACTTACATCATCCCATCCTGAGGAACATCTTTGCGCCTTGACCATGAGAAATCCTTGTCCAAAGAATTAATATGGCCAAACAAGTGGGACTTCTTCATAACAACAGGAAGCATACAGCATAAAGTACTAATTTTACTCCAACAATAAGCATCGCTGCTGATTTGAATGCTGGAATCATACACAGTGACATGCCAGTTTGCTAAGTCAATTTCCAGGGCAACCCAATGCTCATTTTGAAAGTTGAAAGGAGTATACACCCTAGTCACAGATTCGGACCAGCACCTGCCCTCATGTTTTGGGTACATTCCTATAAAGTACTTCTGGAAAAACAGAAGCTCTGCTTCATCATCTTTCGCAATAAGAGCTCTCTTATCCGCATTGAAATGACAGTACCAGATCCAATCCATGATTGCAACTTCCTTGAATTTCTCACTGTTTTCATTGATATGCTTCCGGAAGTAAAATAAAGCCTCAGAGATATGCTACAAAACAAGAGAAAAAAGAGTAAGGTTAAAAGAGAAATAAAAAATAAAATAAAACTGAACAATAACAACACAATATAAATAAAAAAAATCAAACTGACAGTAGAAGAAAATAATAAAAGCCTCACTGACAACACAAATATGAAGCATGCGTTGACAAAGACAGCAAAATATCAAAAACTTTTAAAAATGTTGTCAGGACATGTAAAAAGTAATTAACTTACACAATCATTTAACCACTTGGCTTGCCCAATAGATTTTGTGCTTTTCAACAATAATTTGTCAAAAAAGTCCTTGGTGAAATTAAAATCATGTTCCTTGCGCTTAATAACCTCTTTCTTACCACTGCAACAAAAACACAAAATTAATAAACACATATATTCAGAAATAAAAGAAAATAATTTAAATTATAAATATAAAACATACGTCAAATAAAACCATTCGAAGAACTTTCTGCGATCATCATCTCCATAGAATGAGTATGGTGGACAACTAGGCATTGAAATCTTCTTCTTCTTCTCCTCAGTGAAAGGGCTTTGAACAAGAGCACTTGGAGTTGGGAGCTTGGAAGACTTCCTCACTTGTGTTCCAACATCAAGAGCTTTCTTAGGATACTTATTCACTTGCTCCTCTGAGTCAATGAGGTTCTGTGAAGCAGGAAGAGTATCCAAGCTATCTTGAGTGAGACTGATTCCAGAAGATATGAGAACACAGTCCTTCTCTAAAAAATCTGGGTTGCTGCAGAGATATTGATCAATACACCCGCTGTCATCGAGAAATTGACTGGAACCACCAACATCAGCATTGTCAATACCTTGTGGATCTTGGAAGCTGTCAACTTCTGGCACAGGTGTAATTTTGTCAGCATCTTGAACAACTTTCAGGCTGTCATAATCTTTACCCACTGTCAAGCTGTCAACATCTGGACCCAAGACTTCGCCGTCAACACCTGGAGCAAATGCTTTGCTGTCAACATGTTGACCAAATGCTCTGCTGTCAACATCCTTGCCTTTTGGAGGAATGTCAACAATGTCTTCTTGGATGTTGTCAACTTTGATGTTGTCAACTTGAATGTTGTCAACATCCTTGGCATTTGGAGGAGTGTCAGCAATGTCTTCTCTGCCCTCTACACCACTTCCACCAGCTTCAGCTATTGATGGAATTTCATCAACTTCAGCTTCACCCAGGTCCCCTTCCCTTTCTGGAGTTTTTTCTACCTTCTCAGAACATTTAGTTCCATCAATTTCTGAAGAAGTCACAAAGCTGTCAACATTTTCATGTGTGCTGACATCTACAAAATCTTCAGATTCATATTGTGTGCTCTTATCTTGGAACGAGGCCTTGACGTTTCTCTGAATCAAACTAGATAGATCGTGCAGCTTCTTTGCGACATCAACTAACGACAGGCCATGTTCTTTGGTGGAAGATTGAACTTCAGACATGGCATTGCACAAAAATTCAATTTTTCAGCTCAACACATCAAACTGTCCACCCCCAGCTGCAGCAACATTTCCTACTATGTCAACTGAGGGACGAACAGACGCTGTCCTCTCACTGTCAGCAGAATCAAATGCAGGACCAGCTGCATTTGTTTCCATGGGGACATGAATGGAAGAAGATTGTTGCTTAACTGAAGATTGTTTACCACTCTCAGATGAGGAAGGGAACTGAACAATAGGTGCAGCATCTTGGGCGGCTAGCTCTGGGATGTCAGACCATAGCTTTCTGAGAATGTTGTCAACATGAACTTGGACAGATTCGTACACAACAACATCCCGCACAGAGTCCTGCTTTGCCTTCTTAAGTTCTGGATCAGAACCACTAAGTTTAAATATCACTTTGGGGCAGGGGGAAGGAGGAGACTTCCTCTTCTTATTTACAACGTCGAGATTAGCAGCATGTTGATCATCTTCAACCTTATAAGCTGATCTTGTTGCTCTACTGGGATATTTTTTTGAAGCGACAACAGAAACACCAGCAGAATCTTTTACATCTCCAACCTTCTCTGGAGACTTTGATGGTCTTTTACGAGAATTATATGCAGGGGCAGAACAAGCACCAACAGAAACCTCGGGCTTGCCGTGCTGATTGCTCTCTGATTTGTTTAGTCTTGGTGATTTCCTTGGAGATTGTTCAAAAACGACTTTCCGATCTTGTAAGGAGAGCCTACGTTTATAAGTTCTGACATCTAGAGGGGAATCTGAAAACAAAGTATAGAGAACTGTCAAAAACACAAAAAACAAATGTCAACAAAAAAACCCATGGCGAAATAGGAAAAAAGAAGAAGTTGTCAACAGTGTATAAAAATGCAAAACATATCATACCTGGAGTGCTGACAGGTTGATTTCTCTTAGAAACAGCTTTTGCAACCTTTGACACATTAGAAATTAGATTGCTGACAGCTTGCTTGTCTTTGCAATCACCTTTGCCCATCTCTGCAGCATTTTGAACTGAAGTGCTTACAACTTCCTTCTCTTCGTTAACAGGTTCCTTATCCTTGTTGACATCTTCCTTTTCTTTGTTGAAAACCTTGACAACCTTAGCAACTTTCTGAACTGGTTTCTTTTCTTTGGTGACAACCTTCGCCACTTTCTGAACAGGTTCCTTTACTTTCTTGACAGCAATTGAAACTTTCTGAACTGGCTTTCTGGCATTCCTTTTGGGAGCAGGTTTCACTGGCTTCGTGGCAACCTTCTTGGTAGTCTTAGCCGGTCGCTCAGATATAACAGTGTTAGAAACAGCTTGCTCTGAATTCTGACGAGCAGTGACAAGAACTTGTTCAGCGAATGCATCAAACAAAGGATCTTCAACCTCGTCGAGAAAATTAAGGTGACAAAATGTAGAGTGTTCCTCATATGGAGATGGTCTGCACAACTAAAATAATGAAAAAACAGTAAAAGAGTTATAACAATGTGCTGTCAACAAAAAGAGTTAAATACAAAAATAAAACAGACAAGAAAAATATAAATGTATAATAAGATAAAGAATAATACCAAAGGATGAGCATCGAAATGATCTGACACAGAATGATACCAAGCGAGTTTGTTATTATTCAATGAGAACCAGCGTTCGCCATATGGAATGGTCTTAAGAGAGGCAGTAGCAGCTCCAACAAACTCGCGAAACTGATGAAAATGTTCAAGCACCCAAACCTACAAAAAAAAATTAACGATTAAAAAGGAGAATATGAAAATGTATTTGAGCAACTAACTGAAAAAGAGAAATGAAAAACTAAATACCTGAAAAGCAAGAGGATAGCCATGGAGAGTATACCAAACTCTATCATTAGAAGAACCACCTCCTGTGCGTTTTGCATGGGCTGGAGCATCTTGAAAAGCCCAGAGAGTCTCTAAGTATACTTCCCTACCCCAAGGATAGTTCAAAAAAGCTTGATAATTGCTAGCAAGCTTTAGAAATTTTAATCTAACAGCAGAACCTTTCCTCTGAGGCATCAGCACACCTTCAACAATAATAAGGTGTGCTAGAACCATCTTCCGCTCCCCTGACGAGATAGCAAACTCTGCAATTATGTCATCAAGAGTGATCTTGTTTTTGGTTCCCAGAGTACACTCAAAGACTTGATCTGGGATGACATGACCTCCAAAATCAGTGCACTTCAAACCCGTGATCGCAGCAAAGTCTTGAAGTGAAAAGGACAGCACATTGCCTTGCATGTTAAACCACATTTCATACTTCTTCTGTGTCTTAACTGCACGCATTAAAGCGTAGTGAACGATGACGTGCGAGTAGTTGAGCTGCGATGTCATGCTTAAAATAGTTTTGAATATACCAGTAGCAAACAAAAAATTACTGACTTCATCTAACTGACCCTCGATCTGATCCATCACAGCAAATCTGTGGTATGTTGTAACCTTAGGAGCTACAAATAAATCTTGGGAAGCCAAAAACTGAAGCTTAGAAACATCCATGACACCTGTCAACAAAAAATAAGATGTCAACATGAATAAGATGTCAACAAAAAATAAGATGTCAACATGAATAAGATGTCAACATGAATAAGATGTCAACAAAGAATAAGATGTCAACATGAATAAGATGTCAACATGAATAAGATGTCAACAAAGAATAAGATGTCAAACACAAAAAGCTGTCAGCATCCATATTCAAAAATGTAATATATGAAAAAGTTGTAAACATGAACAAGTTGACAACAAGAATAAGATGTCAAAGACCAAAAGCTGTCAGCATCCATATTCAAAAGATGTAAATATGAACAAGTTGTCAACAATAAGCTCTAGAGACACATAAAGTTGTCAGCACGCCATATTGAAGATGTCAACATTAACAAGCTGACAACAAATATGATCTCAAGACAAAATCAGCTGTCAGCATGACATATTAACAACATAAACATGGAAAATGCCAAAAAAATAGAATCTCCAGCCACAAAAACCTGTCAGCATCCCATATTCAAAAACATAGACATAAACAAGCACTCAACCAATTACATATACAGACACAACAAGTTGTCAACCATGAAAAAATCAACAACAGAAGCTAAAATACAGTGAAGAATCAACAAATAAAGTGAAAAAATCATAATAAAACACAACATGACATGTTCAACACACATTTGAACAGTCCAGATGCTCTGAATCTGTCAGAAAACTTAAAAACCTAAAAATCAAACAGATAAAGACGCATGCAAATAAAAACAACCTTCAAAATCTAGGTTTCGAACAAACACGAACTCGATTTTGACTTGAAACAAAGGAACAAAGACGCAATTATAGAAATCTTCCAAAATAAACAACCGAAACAACAAATAGGAAACACAAGAGCGCTAAATACCTGATTTTATATGACGAAGAGACGCAAAATCTGGAAAATGAAGAAGGAATCGAGTGAGGAACTTGAGCAGCGCGAATCTTGAGCGATGACGAAAACGAAGAAGGAATCGAGTGAGGAATCGAAGGCAGCAGAAGAGGAGGGAGGAGAAAGCTGAACGGTTTCAGTTTTTGATTTTGGGAGTGAAAAATGAGGGGGAGAGGAAGGAGAGAATGAAAGTGCGCGTGATTTGAAAAAATGATCTGGGAAAGGTGGAGCGCGTGAAATTGGGGTGGTGAGGGTA
The DNA here is from genome assembly GCA_029168935.1 of Oxyria digyna. Lineage (NCBI taxonomy): Eukaryota > Viridiplantae > Streptophyta > Magnoliopsida > Caryophyllales > Polygonaceae > Oxyria > Oxyria digyna. The sequence goes on along the minus strand of JAPVLV010000001.1, from coordinate 56,112,110 downwards.
GGGGTAGAAATTAAAGACTTAGTTTAGGGGTGTATTTGTTGAGAATATAGTGCCCAATAGGGCATTGGGCACAAATCTTTCCTATATTCGTGGAGATGTTGGAGATCATAAAATGGATGTACAATCAGGAAAAGAAAGAATAAGATGAAATTTAACAATAAATTAAAGTAGGTGATGAGGCTAAAGTCGTAGTGCCAAATCAAAGAAAACCCTAAACACTAACTAGAATATAGCAAGTAAGTAGAGGTCGAACCCAAAGGAATCAAAACACCAAATCAATGCAGTCAAGTGAAATATCAACTAGTAATAAGTAACCAAAGGGGGGGGGGGGGGTTGATTGCAAGAACACACAAGTAACCAGTAACAAGCAGAGGAAGTTTGGGTGAGAATATTATGCGAAGGGGTTTCACCTAGCAAATATTCACACAACAGTCAATCAAGTTGATCATAGATTTATCTCAAGTTCTATTCAATCCTAGGGAATGTTCCTATTCCAATCTTTAATATATCAGCAGGCCAACCGGTCCTGATAATACTTACTATTCAATAATCAGGGAAACCTCTCAACATTAGATGAAATAGCAGCAAAGGGCACATGAATTATAAGGATGCATGCAATAACTTACAACCGTCAAGTATTAACATGCAATCAATTCTCTTTCATAAAAGCAATCAACTACCAGATCATGCAGATATGAGTGCTACAATGACAAGGAATTTCACCGTATATTCCTAGTCTAGCAATAGAAAACTATCAACCAAACTAGGTGATCAAGCTAGCAAAACTAATAGAAATCAATAGATGAAGAACAAGAGAATTAATACAAACCCATAGGAAAAGAACAAGAGTTTAGAAATCTCACAACTTAATAACTGAAGGTTTCAACCGCTAAGCAAAACAATGGAGATTATTTCCTGCTCATGGTTGCAAAACTAAATTGTCTGATGGAAAAGATGATAAAAAGATCCCAAAGAAAGAAAGCTGCTAGGGTATAAAAGGTCCAACCCTAGAAGGAGAAACGAAAATAAAAGAAAATAATAAAAGAAATAAAAACAAAGCAAAATAAGGAAAGTCTGGAATGTCTTCGGTCTTGTTGTGGCGATCGCCATAGATGCCTGGCGATCGCGGTCTTCATGTAAAGCTCTGCCGTGGTCTGTCGCCCCATGGCGATCGCCGTACAGTCATGGCGATCGCCATGATCTCTCGAACTCATGTAATGCTTCTGTTGTAGAATGGAAATCGCCATAGTGATGGTGGCGATCGCCGCTGCTCCGCAGAATGTCTTCAAATCTTCATGTCTTCAATCTTTGATCCTCCTCTTCTTCGGTTCTGGTTTTCATTTCTTCACTTCTTCATAAACAACTCAGAACATAACAATAGCTCCAAATACTTGTGATAACACTCCTAAACTAATGTAATAACCCCTAGTTACGCCATACAAAGTGTAGCGTATCAAATACCCCCATACTTAGACTTTTACTCGTCCCGAGTAACTTACAGAAAAGATACCCTTACAATGAAATGCTCAAAGTCTCAGGAAGTACAAGAATATCTCCTAGTGATTACATACTCAATAAGCCCAAAGCATACAAAACGCAACAACAACAATCAAGAACAAATGTGATACAATAAGCACAAACTCAGAACTACACTTTATTCCTCCAAGTGGCCTACCTGAATCCTCCTATACGCCTCCTTCTTATGTCACCATAACGCCAAGATGATAATGATCCTAAAACACTCAATCTTTTTTTTTAATTTTTGTTTTTTACACTCATCTTGCTTGGGCGCCCTGACGGGTTTTCATCCCAACTACTCAATAATTGTTCCAGGCTCACAAAACTCACATCACTCAAGACTTATTTTTGCCCTAGCCTAATGCCGGTCAAGCCACGTTCTTATTGCATAGAACTTGCTATCCAAGGATTTTGTATGCCTTTTTTCAATTTTTGTGGCTTTTTCATACAATATATATTCAATAAGCTCATGCAGATACAACCAACACCCAATTAATTACATGTGAATACATTCTCCTCCCCCATACTTAAACATTGCATTGTCCTCAATGAAATGGAAGACATAAAAACGAACCCAGGGAAGGAGATAGAAGACTCACATACAAGGTCGGATGACATTCCTCCAATAAAACTCAAAGTGTGGTAGAATGAGAATCTAGATGAGCACTAAATGTAATCCAATAATGCATAGTTCATCTAAACCAAAAGAAAGAATACCTCCAATGGAGAAGGTGACCCAAACAAATCAACTCCTTGCAAAGAACATGGTCACCAACAAGCTAAGCTCCAACGAATGTAGATCTAGAATGATAGTACTAATGACACCAAACTTGATGTAATACAACTCCTTACTTTCTTTTCTCTCATATTTTTTTTCTGCACTCTATTTTTTTTAATCCGATATATTATTTTTTTCCTCGGAATGATTTTCAGATTTTCGGATTTTTTTTTTTTTTTTTTTTAGAAATCTCACAACTTAATAACTGAAGGTTTCAACCGCTAAGCAAAACAATGGAGATTAGTTTCTGCTCATGGTTGCAAAACTAAATTGTCTGATGGAAAAGATGATAAAAAGATCTCAAAGAAATAAAGCTGTTAGGGTATAAAAGGTCCAACCCTAGAAGGAGAAACGAAAATAAAAGAAATAAAAACAAAGCAAAATAAGGAAAGCCCGGAATGTCTTCTGGCGATCACGGTCTTCATGTAAAGCTCTGCCGTGGTCTGTCGCCCCATGGCGATCGCCGTAGAGTCATGGCGATCGCCATGATCTCTCGAACTCATGTAACGCTTCTGTTGTACAATGGAAATCGCCATAGTGATGGTGGCGATTGCCGCTGCTCCGCAGAATGTCTTCAAATCTTCATGTCTTCAATCTTTGATCCTCCTCTTCTTCGATTCTGGTCTTCATTTCTTCACTTCTTCATAAACAACTCAGAACATAACAATAGCTCCAAATACTTGTGATAACACTCCTAAACTAATGTAATAACCCCTAGTTACGCCATACAAAGTGTAGCGTTTCAAATACCCCCATACTTAGACTTTTACTCGTCCCGAGTAACTTACAGAAAAGATACCCTTACAATGAAATGCTCAAAGTCTCAGGAAGTACAAGAATATCTCCTAGTGATTACATACTCAATAAGCCCAAAGCATACAAAACGCAACAACAACAATCAAGAACAAATGTGATACAATAAGCACAAACTCAGAACTACACTTTATTCCTCCAAGTGGCCTACCTGAATCCTCCTATACGCCTCCTTCTTATGTCACCATAACGCCAAGATGATAATGATCCTAAAACACTCAATCTTTTTTTTTAATTTTTGTTTTTTACACTCATCTTGCTTGGGCGCCCTGACGGGTTTTCATCCCAACTACTCAATAATTGTTCCAGGCTCACAAAACTCACATCACTCAAGACTTATTTTTGCCCCAGCCTAATGCCGGTCAAGCCACGTTCTTATTGCATAGAACTTGCTATCCAAGGATTTTGTATGCCTTTTTTCAATTTTTGTGGCTTTTTCATACAATATATATTCAATAAGCTCATGCAGATACAACCAACACCCAATTAATTACATGTGAATACATTCTCCTCCCCCATACTTAAACATTGCATTGTCCTCAATGAAATGGAAGACATAAAAACGAACCCAGGGAAGGAGACAGAAGACTCACATACAAGGTCGGATGACATTCCTCCAATGAAACTCAAAGTGTGGTAGAATGAGAATCTAGATGAGCACTAAATGTAATCCAATAATGCATAGTTCATCTAAAGCAAAAGAAAGAATACCTCCAATGTAGAAGGTGACCCAAACAAATCAACTCCTTGCAAAGAACATGGTCACCAACAAGCTAAGCTCCAGCGAATGTAGATCTAGAATGATAGTACTAATGAAACCAAACTTGATGTAATACAACTCCTTACTTTCTTTTCTCTCATATTTTTTTTCTGCACTCTATTTTTTTTAATCCGATATATTATTTTTTTCCTCGGAATGATTTTCAGATTTTCGGTTTTTTTTTTTTTTTTTTTAGAAATCTCACAACTTAATAACTGAAGGTTTCAACCGCTAAGCAAAACAATGGAGATTATTTCCTGCTCATGGTTGCAAAACTAAATTGTCTGATGGAAAAGATGATAAAAAGATCCCAAAGAAAGAAAGCTGCTAGGGTATAAAAGGTCCAACCCTAGAAGGAGAAACGAAAATAAAAGAAAATAATAAAAGAAATAAAAACAAAGCAAAATAAGGAAAGTCTGGAATGTCTTCGGTCTTGTTGTGGCGATCGCCATAGATGCCTGGCGATCGCGGTCTTCATGTAAAGCTCTGCCGTGGTCTGTCGCCCCATGGCGATCGCCGTACAGTCATGGCGATCGCCATGATCTCTCAAATTCATGTAACGCTTCTGTTGTAGAATGAGAATCGCCATAGTGATGGTGGCGATCGCCGCTGCTCCGCAGAATGTCTTCAAATCTTCATGTCTTCAATCTTTGATCCTCCTCTTCTTCGGTTCTGGTCTTCATTTCTTCACTTCTTCATAAACAACTCAGAACATAACAATAGCTCCAAATACTTGTGATAACACTCCTAAACTAATGCAATAACCCCTAGTTACGCCATACAAAGGGTAGCGTATCAATAGGCCATATAAATAATCTTCCTAATATTTTTTCACAAGCAGTCTCATTTATGTTCGTGGTCTTGTTTGAACATTTTTCTTTCACACCCAAATAAAAACGCTATCATGTGGCGATTAACTTTTAATTTTTTGAAAAGTGACTTTATACCACGGTTCTGAAATTTCCGGGATATAAAGTATTAAAATGCTACGTCGTGGCGTTTTAAAATCAACTTTATACCCCGGATTTCAAATACTTCAGCGACTTTATAACCCGGAGTTTTCTAAACCCAAGGTGAAAAGTGTACCTTATAACCTGGATTGTACAGAATCATGATATAAAGTGAATTTTTAAACTACACACCGTGACGTTTTAAACCGGTGCAAAACTGAATTTTTCCGATTCAAAAGTTTATCCCCTTTATCTTTCAACACATTCATAAGCTAGGACAGGTTATCGCCTTTGATTTTAATATTAGAGAAATCTTTCAAACACTAGTTACATCCTGGGCAGATCTATGTAGGGCCGAGGAGGAGCTATAGCCCCCCCGGAAAAAAATAATAACAAAATTTAGTGTAAAAAATAGCGTTTTTTCTGATATAGTCCAATATGATGTTTTTATTAATTTTAATTAATATATAATTTTACCCCTCTTAAGTTCGAATCCTGCGTACGCCACTGATTACATCGCGAGGTAAAATTTCCCAAAAATAATTAATAAGAAATGTTGGTAGTCAGAATGATCGCGAATTAGATGTTTTGAATGTAGCAATTAGATGTTTTGATCATATTCTTTCTTCTTATCTACAAGCTGCACATTTTTGTGATATATGCTCCTATGACATAAATTAAGAAACTTTTTATACAAAAATCTGTTGGACTTTATTAATTTTACAGATTTTTCAAGTTTTGTTTTATGCATGGGATATCATATATGAGCATTGTTGTTAGTAACAGTGTCCAAAACGATGATTGAATTTAATGATTTTAGGATAGCCAAAACCTATATATATATACACACACGTATCTTATTGAACTATTTGTGTCAAATGCCCTATTGGGCACAATAGTTCCAATAACTACACTCTCTAAATTAAGTTGTTATTTTATACCCTACCCCATTCAAACACACATACCGTAGCCAGCCTATGTTGCGCTGCCGACGTCGGCGCCGGCGACAGCCACCCGCCTCCTGCCTCCCACCGTGCTCCTCTGACGACGTTGGCCTCTTGTCTCTTCGGCGGCGGCCTGTTGCAGCTTCTCTTTGTCGTCATCGGCCTCAGCCGTCGTCGGCCTCAGTTGCAGCTTCTCTTCGGCGGCGGCGGCCTTAGTCGGATTCGAAGCTCTTCTTCATCGTCGCTCCTCTTTCCCCTGTCCCTTTCTCCAGGCCGTTGCCGCTACCGCTACCTGCTGTTTCTTCCTTCCCTTTCGTCGTCGCCGTCTTTCTTGCCGGAAACACGCGGTTCTTACATTGTAAGTGTCGACGGAAAGAAATGGTGTACCTCTACTATTTTTCTAGCACTATCATGGAGTTGTTGTAATGTTTTTTCGAGCTCTGTTCTTAAATTTATCATGGAGTTTTTGTTAGTGAGTGTACTGAGTTAATATGGTTGCAGTACTAGTTGATTAATGGCCACATCAGTCTTTTATTTAATTTTAAAATTTAGTGGTTGATAAACGTAGAATAAAATGTTGTTGACAAATGTAGTTGACATGTAGTGTTAGCATTTCATTTGTTTTATTATTATTGACAAATTACTAGTTTTGTTGGCAAATTATTAATATTGTTGATGATAAAAAATTAGTTGGGTTGACACTTCATTCGTGTATTGTTGACACATTATTAATTTTGTTGACACTTCAGTTGTATGTTAGTGGACATGTTATTGGTGTTGTTGACAGGTTTATTTTATGTATTGAAAATTTTATTTGTGTTGTTGACACTCTTATTGGGTTGTTGACAAATTTATTAATACTGTTGACAATTTTATTAAGTATTGTTGACAAATTTATTAATATTGTTGACAAATTTATTAAGTATTGTTGACACACTTATTAAGTATTGTTGACAATTTATTAAGTATTGTTGACAATTTATTAAGTATTGTTGACACACTTATTAAGTATTGTTGACACACTTATTAATATTGTTGACACACTTATTAAGTATTGTTGACAATTTATTAATATTGTTGACACATTTATTAATGTTGTTGGCAAAGTTATTAATATTGTTGACACATTTATTAATGTTGTTGGCAAAGTTATTAGTGTTGCTGACAACTTAAATAGTTTTGTTGTCATAGTTATTAGTGTTGTTGACAACTTAAATAGTGTTGTTGACAGTTTTGTATAGGATATTGACAATTCGATATAGCAAGTTAACAATGATCATATTAATAATTTAATTTATGCTTTTTTGTCAAGTAGTATGGAACTTCTTGCAACTTTCTTACGAGTATTTTCTATCAATTTTACTTTTTGTTTTTTAGGCCTTTATAGCTTTTCATACAATTTTATTATTTATTTATAGTTTGTCCTAGTCGATGCTATTAGCTATGAATTTCACTTTTTTTAGGCCTTCGTAGCCTTCCTACCTGCAGTCTTCTTTTTTAGCCTTTCTCTTTGCCATCTCATGCTTCTCCATCACAAAATTGAAAACACAAAGAACTTTATACTAATAAAATTAAAAACTAACGAAAGAATAGCAGGAGAAGCTTTACAAATCTCTGCATTCAAGAAAACAGGAAAAGATGCGCAGATGAAATTTAATAGTAGCTTTGTGTACAACTACTGCTTTATGTTTTTGCAAATACACGAATTTCTTCACTGGCAACGCCGGAGGAGGAGCAATGCCGGGGGAGGAGCAACGCCGTGGTGGAGCAACGCCGTGGTGGAGCAACGCCGGTGAAAGCCCTTTTTATGCGGCCGATAGCGAGGAGAGAGGTCAGAGGAGGATCAACGCCGGGGTGGAGAAACGCCAGGGTGGAGGACGATCGAAGCCGGAGATGTAGGAGGCGCGGCGGCAAGGCTCCGGAGAAGGACGGAGGAGGACCCTGACTTTTAATTAAATTAATTATATTTTAATCAAATAGGATACTTTATTAAAGTTTAGTTTTTACAAGGCAGAAACCTAAAAAACTAGAGTGTTTTGAGGCACTTACCCAAAAACTGGTATCTTATTGTGGTAAAAGAGAAAGTATGAGTAGTCATAATCAATCTAATAATACATATCTTAACTATGGGTGTGTTTGGATAGATATTTATAATGCATTTTAATGCATTATGAAAGAAATAATGCATTAAAACAAAAAACTGTGTTTGGTTGTATAAAAGTTTAAATTGTATTATTGTTGAATATTAACACCGAGAAGAGTTGAGGGATGAAGTAGGTTCGAAAAATAGACATGAAAAAACTTAGTACACTTATATTGTCAAACACACTCAAACATTTAATACATTTTAATAACGTATTAAATTTTCATTTAATACATATTAAAATTTAATGTAAAATAATGCATTATTGATTTAATGGTTTGGAATCCAAACGCAGCCTGTGGTGCGTGAGTAGTTGCAACTTGCGACAAGCTATCGTACCATCACGATGATAGTATTTTTACAAGTTTGAACGTGGCCTACACTTTCTCACCTGAATTATCAAGCTTAATCGGAAATAGCATCAAGATAACTGTCATGACTAGAAATTTTGAAGATAAAACGGAGGAATGTGCATAATTAAGACACCGAAGAAATCTGGTATTCTACAAGGGTTACCATTTACATAAATATCTAAAAACCTGCATCCTTAAGGTGAAGAACTCAATAAATTATGGTTTATTTTCGATCTTTCATATAGTTAATTGGTTAGACCAAAAAAAATTATAAGTAATGGTTACCCTTCCCTAGCTTCATCCTAATACTTAATATTTTCTATTAAATAAAATCATAGATGCAAGTGCATGATTAATTATTATCTAATTACATATTGCTAGTTATACAAGTAGTAGGGTTTTTGATTTATTAATGTGTACGCATATCGAACATGTATTCTAATGATACAATGACCGATTGATCAGAGCGATGACATTTTTAAAATAAATAAAAAATTATTGAGCAATTAAGTACAATTAATGCAAATACAAAATTGAAAGCTTTTTTTTTTTTTGGTCAGAACAAAATTGAAAGCTTGTATAGCTGGTTTACTCATTAATATATACCCCCGAAGTAGTTTAATACGTATGCATTTATTAATTGGGATAGCTAAACTAATGCAGGGTTAAGCCATTAATCTGTGCACCTGGCCTTACAACACGCCAACTCACCGCCTTAAGTATATTTTAAATTAATTAATTATATTCATTAGGTCCGTAAATGGAGGACCGATCAGCATGTCCAGCAATGGCAGTAAAGAGTTTTAAGGATATGAGACAATGTCTAAAATTTCCATTCTCATAGATTTTTGTATAAGATGATTACAATATATATCTGATGAAGATAATGGTAACAACAAAGAAAAAATAAAACGGTATATTGACAAGAGTCTCTAATTGGACTTTATCTAGATGAGCTTTATCAGTAGAATTCGATTGGGCTGTAGTAGTCTCCTTACACCCCCTTGATCCAAAGTGGTCGATGAAGAGTTTGGAGCGCAATGATTCGAAGCGGGCAGAAGCAAGTGGCTTAGTTAAGACATCAGCTAGTTGATCTTTGGTGGTTAGATAGGCAAGGTGAAGAGTGTCGACTTTGACTCGTTCACACACAAAATGGTAGTCGGTGGCGATATGTTTCATGCGGTGATGCAGGATGGGATTTGCTGCAAGATAAGTAGCGGCAATGTTATCACACGAGAGGAGTGGAGCAGCGGGCAGGTGAATACCCAGTTCACCCATCAATTGCTGAATCCAAATTAATTCACAGGCAACGAGAGCAACAACCCTGTATTCGGCTTCCGTTGTCGACCTCAAAACAGTTGGTTGTTTCTTCGAGGAAAAGGAGATCAGAGTGTTGCCAAGGAAGGCGCAATAATCTCCAGTAGACCGACTGTTGACCTTCGTACCAGCCCAATTGGTGTCGTTGAAAGCACAAAGCTCAAGGTTATTGGCGGAGCTCAGATGGAGAGCGAAATTCTTTGTGCAGTTGAGGATACGCTTCACAACCTGCCAATGGAGAGTGCCTGGTTGATGCATAAAGCGTCAGGCACAATTTACTGCATACGAGATGTCTGGGCGAGTCAGGGATAAGTACTCTAAGTTGCCAATTACACTTCTGTATAGAGATTCATCAGGAAAGAGGAGATGCATATTGAAGCTCAGATCAATGTTGGCGGCCATGGGCGACTTCACGGGCTTGCAATCTGTCATACCAGTGTTACACAAAAGGTCAGTAAATACTTGGATTGACTGAGGTACATACCTGACTCGTCTCGTTGAACATGGACTTCAAGAAAGTAACTCAGGGCGCCGAGGTCTTTGACCGGGAAGGATTGAGAGAGAGCTTGAATGAATTTTGTGGAGTGGTGAGGATTGGAGGAGATGACGAGAATATCATCGACATAGACAAGGACATAAGTGGTGTATTTGGCTTGTTGGAAGGTGAAGAGGGAGGAATTGGTCTTTGGCTTGGAGAACCAAGCTCTCGGTTCCTGTTTGAGATCGTACAATGATTTCTTGAGGGAACAAATATGAGAAGGGAAAGAAGGATTTACGAAACCTGGAGGCTGGGTGGTGAAGACTTCTTCATCCAAGTCACCGTGGAGGAAGGCGTTCTGCACATCTAACTGTCGCACATCCCACTAGTTCATCATGGCTATGGCTAAGATGAGACACATTGTGTTCGGTTTGATAATTGGGATGAAGGTCTCGGAATAATCAAGTCCTTGAATTTGGTGATATCCCTTGGCTACAAGACGGGCCTTCTGTCTCTCAATTGTTCCATCGGAGTTTCGTTTGGTCTTAAACACCCACTTTAACCCCAAGACATTTTATGATGTGGAAGGTGGAACAAGGGTCCAGGTATGTGTTTGGACAAGAACATCAAACTCGCAGGCCATAGTCGTGCGCCACTCAGGAAAGCGATTTGCCTCAGAGAAGCATCGAGGTTCGTCAGGGACAATGGTAGTGTTGTGAGAGGCCGGAGGCCAGGGTATGGTGTCGTCCTGACGGATGAGAGGCTTGGAGATATTGTGGTGAGATCGTGTGGCCATGGGGTAAGCAGAGGAAGATGGAGGTGGAACAATTTGTGTTAGGGTCAAGAACAAAGGATGAGGAAGATGGGATTGGCTTGTCTGATGATGAGGTGGAGAGTGGACTTGGTGAGGATTGTGGAGTTGGGCTTGGTGAGGATGGTGTTTGTGGAAGTGGAGATGGGCCGTGTGAGAGAAATTCAGGAAAGAGTGGAAGAGAGGAGATTGGGCTGGAGGAATGTGTTTGGGCTTGGGTCTGATTCTGATGAGGGAATACTTGCTCGTGAAATATAACATCTCGTGAGATGTATATGCGCATTGTAGGCTCATGAAGGCATATATATCCCTTGTACTGAAGATGGAACCCAAGAAAGAGGCAAGGTAGGGAGCGGTATGAGAATTTATGTGAGTTATATGGTCGAAGGTTTGGATTGGCTAGACACCCAAAGGTGTGAAGGTTTGTGTAGTCGGGGGATTTTTTGTAGAGAATTTGGTAGGGAGAAGAATGGTTAAGGAGAGGTGTGGGAAGACGGTTTATGAGGTAAACGGCATGGTCAAAAGCATGGTTCCAAAAGTGAAGAGGTAAAAGAGATTGGACGAGAATAGGTAGGCCGGTGTCGACAATGTGTTGGTGACGGATCTCAATGCTACCATTTTGAGAGTGGGAGTAGGGACAAGTGCGACGATGAAAAATCCCGAATTGAGCGAAGATGGGAATGAGGGGTTTGAATTCCCCCCACCCCCCCGTCTGTTTGGATGGATTTGATGGTGGTGTTAAAGGTGTTATGAATGAGGCGTATGAAGGTGTGCACATTGTTAGCCACTTGGGATTTCGTTGATAAAGGAAAAAGCCAAAGGAATTTGGAGTAATCATCAACTATTGATAAGTAAAAACGATGGCCTTGTTTTGAAGTAGTGTGGGTTGGGCCCCATACATCCATAAAAAGTAATTGAAAAGGCAAATTTGATTTAGAAGGAGATGTGGGATGTGGTAGTGCACGTGCCTTAGCTACGGAAAAAACTTGACATTTGAAACTACTAATGATGTCTCTAGAAACAGGGAGGGAGAGAGCAGACAAAATTTTGCAGGTTGTGCGTGCAGACGGGTGGCCAAAACGTGAGTGCCAAAGTTGGAAAGCAGAAGTAGACAGGTTGAGCTGGGGACGTGATGACAGTGGGGATGTGGCACCAAATGTGTAGAGACCTCCTTCAGTAGTGCCTCGGTGAAGAGCTTTCCCTGTCAGAAAATCCTTCACAAGAAAATAGGAAGGGAAAAATTCAAAAGAAACGTTATTATCGGTTAAAAACTGTTTAACCGAAAGAAGGTTTCTAGAGAGAGGGAACCTGTAAGATATTTTGGAGAGAAAAGGAACGAGAAGGAGATGAGAAGGGAAGAGAAGAAAAACCGTAGTTGTGAATGGGAAGAGAGGAGCCATCCCCTAGAGAGACACTCTTGGAGCCATGATAAGGAAACGAGCGAAGCGTCAAAGAGGAGAGATCAGGCATGTAGTGGTTTGTTGCTCCAGTGTCAGGAACCCAGGGACCACCAGATGAGGGTTGAGCTGTTGCTAGATGAGCTTGAAGGGAAACCGGTGAAGGATCTTGATACGAGTGGTTGAACCGGTTGTGACACACAAGAGCGCTGTGACCCTTCCCGCAGACTTGACAGGTGATGCGGTGATCGGGCTCACCAGTGAAGTTGGTCGACTGTCGACCACCATATGAGCCACGACCACCATAGCCACGACCTCGTGGATAGCGAATACGGCCTCCAGAGCTTCAACCACAGTAACCAAAGGACTGATGGTGCTGCTGAGTTTGGTTCGAGGTGAAATGAGACTCTATGTAAGGGGTGAGAAGCAGGGGAGGCAAAACAGGGACTCATGGTTAAGGAGGTAAGAGAGTATTTGGTGAGGGGAACGTAATATGGCTTGAGTGGTGACGGAGGTAACGATCGACTCGTACTCGGTACCTAAGTCGACGAGGAGGTACAATAAACTCCGAGTCCGACACGGGCTGACCTGCTGCAACGAGGGTGAAGGTGAGTTGCCTTGCTTTGTTGAAGTAGTTTGTCATCGACTCACCCCCTTTCATCAAGGAAGCCAGTTGTAACCGTGTCTACACAATGTGGGCGCTGGAGCGCGCCGTGAAGAGCTCAAGATGAAGAGACCACACTTGTGTTGCGGTGGTGCAGTCGGTGACTTGAGCAAGGACGGATTCCGACAAGCTAGAGGTAATCACGGCCATGACTAGTTGATCCCTGGAGAACCAGTCATCAAGGTTTGGATTAAGTGTCCCATCGGCGAGAAACTGAGGTGGGAGAGGATGGGAGCCATCAATGAAGCCATGAAGTTTGTGAGATCTCAAGTAAGGAAGAATATGAGTTTTCCAGAGAGGAACATTCTCAATAGTAAGTTTTACAGTAATGAATGAAGAAAAAAAGGTGAGGGGAGGGGATTGAAGAGAGGTTGCAGTGTTTTGGGGAGCCATGGACGTTCTCTCTGATACCATAAAGAGTTTTAAGGATAGAAGACGATGTGTATGTTTTTCATTCTCATAGATTTTTGTACAAAATGTTTACAATATATATTTGATGAAGATAATGGTAACAATAAAGACAATATAGAATGGCTACTAGGGTTCCTGTATATTGGCAAGGGCCTCTGATTGGACTTTATCTAGATGGGCCTCATTAGTAAAATTCGATTGGGCTATAGTAGTCTCTTTAGGCAACAATCTTTTAATCAATAGAAAAACACTCCACGAATCGGCATGTGTGTTTCTTTAAATATGGAAATACCTGTATAGTCCACTTTAATTCAGATCGAGAAAGCTTAATGATATGGATCATTTAACTTAGAGATCATTTTATAATGATTTCTCTAAAATTGATACATATATTATATATATAACATTTCTTTGGTTTCGACGATAAAAAAAGTCATGGTTTAAGAATCATACAAAAGTGAAATCTGTGAAAACATATTAAAAGAGCAAAAAAAACTCTTCACAATACAAATGCGTAAATGATGCACAATTTATATGTGAAAGGAAAGTTCATATATAAAGGTAAGTTAATCATATAAAGTGAAGTCGATGTCAAGTGCTTGTTGCAAGGAAGGCGGTGTATCCAGTTGACAGAGTTTCCCAAGGAAGAAATGCAATTGATCTTACAACGTTCCTTATCAACAACGAAACAAATAAGAGTCTGATTCAAATACTAATAGATTTTATAATAGGAAAATACGAATGTCTAAATGTTCATAAAATTTTTTGATGCACATTGCTAGAGAAAGTGATAAACATGATGAATGTTCTCAAAATTATTAGTTAATGTTCACCATTAGTATATACGTATTATAAGTTATATATTTATACCAGACACTTCCTTTTTCCTTTTACTTTTTTGAAAAAGAGAGGCAACACTCTCAAGAATTTTATAAAAAAAACTCTACTTTGCCAACAGGCGCAGTGTAGAAAAACCTCTCACATCGTCCAAAAGACAAAAAGGACACCCAATCGGTGGAACAAGAAGAAGATGAAAATCAAGCGAAAAACCAAAAGCAAGAGAGGTGAGCCGGTCAGCGACCGAGTTAGCCTCTCTATAGATGTGACAAAACTGGATATCTCAGTCCCTACGAAGGAAGCCTTGCGCTTTAGAGATGAGACTAAAAAGGGGGTGGCAACGATCCATAGGTATGCTGAGTAACAAAACCGCCAACTGCGAATCTGTTTTCAGGCAAACCCTCATGTATCCCCTGTCCCAAGCCAGCTCGAGACCCGACACAATACCCTAGAGCTCAACCATATGAACCGAGCAACTCCCAATATTATGCACAAAGCCTCCCAACCAAAGACCATTGTAGTCCCTGAGCAACTCCCAACTCCTTTCACTCCCGAAACCCATGCCCTCCCTGAAAGAGAAAACCCTAAAGCCTTCCCCAAGCCACCTCGCAAAATCCCCAAATCTCAACCCTAAATCCCTAAATCTCCCTTATTTCTGCAAAATCCCAACTCAGACAAAGCCATTTTGGGCTTTAGGTGGTGTGAATCGAGGTGGTAGGCTTCGAATCGGGCGCTCTCGTAGCGGTGTCACTGTCCATAAAGGGCTATCGGCGAGCAAAACTCCTCGACTGAAGCGCACCAGCGAAAGCAAACTAGAGAGAAGGGCTATTCCTAGGAAGGTTCCAAAGGGGGAGCTGATTGAAACCAGAGATGGAGAAGCTGTGAAATGGAGTACTTGGCATCCATGGAGAAGAAAACAAATTCCAGAGGCAAGGACCCGGAGACAGACAGAGCAAAGCAGATCCAGGAAGATTTGGAGCTTCGAGCTTTTCACCGTTCTGGAATATCAAAGAAGGCCAGCGAAGACTTCAATGCAAAGGGCTTACCGAAGATATCAAGCAATCTGGAGCAAACAATGCCTACTCATGTATGAAACCCGTTACCACTTCTCAATGTTTTCTTTCAACAGCCATTGTCAAGCCTGCTCACCTCACTGCTTATACTATATATATGTGCACACTTCAACTGGAAAAAATCACAGAAACCTACACTATTGCCTTGATAAAAACTCCCAAGTCTATAGCTACACTAGGATCCCACTGGGAATGGCTAACTTGAAAAAAACCTTTGCTGAAATCTTATGCTCCCCTCCTAGATCGAGTGATCAGTTAGAATCTAACAACAATAACACCAAAGAGACCAGCCCAATAACCTCTAGCCAACATACCAACTCAGGAAAAGCCAAACACACTAGCATTGTTGCTAAAGCTAGGCACAATGCTTCCCAAGCTAACTCCACAAGAGTTTCACTTAGAAACTCTAACACACACATCAGTGAACCTGATTCAACCACCAAGGTGAGAAAGGAGGAGACCAAGAAGAACAACAAGGAGCCTAGAAGCTCAGGGAATGAAGCCACCAACAAATCCAAGGCTAAATCCCAAAAGAAAGGATCCTCTACTGAGGAGAGCAACAAGCTTGGTAGCAACATCACCAACTCAGATAACACCAAAGAGGGATCATCTAGGAATAAAGAAGAAGACACAATGCCTACTAACAAACAAGAATCCCAGCCAACAAAAAAATCCTCTACCAAAGAGAAAGGTAAGGGAAAAATCTAGTTTGACCAAAGTGACTATCTAGCCAAGTTAGCCAAAATCACAAAAAAACCAGAAAATCAGAAAAATACCAACTCTCTCCTAGGGTTTGTGCTTGGAAACAGAATTGAATTCTCCAAGCTTAGAGCCAAACCCAAAAATGAGTGGAGTGAGATCAAGGGAGAGTTTGTTATCATTGATAAAAAAAATCAATGGTTCGAAATTCGTTTCTCCAACCCCTTGGATAAAAATATGATATGGAACAATAGACCATATCATATTTTTGGCCAGCTTGTCACTATCAAACAATGGAAGCCAGATTTCAATTCCATCCTTGATCCCCTATCCACAATAGATATATGGATTAGGATTCCAAGACTCCCAGTGGAATATATCAATCCTAAGGCAGTTAAAATAATCCTAGACTCTCATAGACTTGGCACCTTCATTAGGATGGATTCTATTGAAAAGAGACCTAGCTGGGCTGTTTTTAATAGAATTTGTATCAATATTCCTATCACAAACACCCTAACAACCACTGTTTTGATCCCGGATGAAGATCTTGGCCTCAAAGAGTATGTTGTGTGGTATGAGAATTTTCCCGAGGGATGTGGCAACTGTGGAGACAAGGACCATGTCTTCATTAGATGCCCTCTCAAAACAGCAACCCCTAGGAAGATACAAATCCAATTCACCAAACCAAAAACACAAAAAGGTGAAGAGGAAAGCTGGAGGATACCAAAACAACACCAAAACAAGTCCAGAGATGGGGAAGGAAGCTTCCAAATGGGAGTCAAACCCTACCTGAATAACAATGGAGGTATTAACCTCATATATAACTCAGACCAATCTAGTTCAATGAGCTCCAACTCAGGTAGTGGAAAGCTAAATAGCTCAGACAAGTCAGTCAATGAGGAAACCAATGAAGACATGGAAGAAAAGGGAAGTGAACACCAACAAGTTAAAAGTGTTGAGGAAGAGGGTGAGATCCTTGCAGATCCAGCTCACCACACCCATCCCAACAACAATCCCATAACACTGGATTGTGAAATGACAGCTGCTACTGAGGCAGGAGAAGAAGAACAAGCCCCTGATGTGTACAAACCAACTGGTCTTCTAGAGGATATCCTTCGTGCACCAAGACAACTAGCACCAAAAGAAGATGAAGAAGAAGATGAGGGCTTGGACTATGGAAATGATGAGTACTCTGGGGATGAATTCACAGAGGAGGAAATAGAGAAACTTCTACAGGAGGAACTAGAACCAGTGACAACCAACATAACCACCTCCAACAACTCTTTTCATTCAGTCCACACGACTGGATCAATGGCCAACAAGATGGAAGGACTCGAAGTAAACCATGATATGTCAACTTCAGGATCAAGTAAGAGGAAGAATCTTGGAGGAGAAGATGACACTGCAACTTCACACCAAATGGGATACAAAAAAACCAAGTATTAATGGATTGGTCCAAAATCCAGGAGTTCCCACCAATTTCTATACCAATAGGAGACCAAACCCAAACCAATGCTACTAGGAATTTCTTTCCCTTATCTTCAATAAAAAACACTAGTAGAAAATGTTTAGAGGGGTCTCACTCCTAGAGTTCTAGCTTTAGGTCCTCTTTTAAATTTTATGTCATTAGTAGAGGGTGGATGATAGCATCCAACCCTTCCTTTGTTGTTTGGCTTCAACTCTACCCCTATCTTCATGCTCATGATGTAACCGGTTGTAAAGCCTTATTGGCTGTTGTTAGTAATGAGAATGTTTGCTTCAAATATACTCATCTTGCACTAATTCAACACTGTCTTAGAAAGGAATACTTAATTCTCACATTTTACTTATATGATCTCTACCTTATTAATCTATATTACTGTCCACTGCTAACAAATTGTATAACTACTGCAGGAAGCAAGAGTACCAAACAACATGGCACAACAACTTATAGTAGAAGATGGAACACACTGAAGAACCAAACAATGCACAACAAATACACCAAGTCGACTGACCAACAATGGCACTGGAGTGCTTTTCACTTGTACTTTTTGCTTATAAACTGTAAATGGACTGTTATGGTGACTGAACCAACCTTTTGGTTTGGGTGTTATGTAAATAACTGTACAGGTACAAACTGCACTGAGATGACGAACCAAAAACAAACACATCATGGCAAAAATTTTCAAAACAGGAAAATGACACTAAATCAAAACCAAAAATCACCTATGACAAAACGGAGAAAAATCAGGACTAGAATTTGGGCCTATACCCAAATAAGTAACAAAAGTCAGGTCTCATCTGCACTGAAAAAGAAACAGAGCCCAAATAATTTATATTTACGTTGAGAAGGATAAGTAGCCCACTAAACAAGAACAAATGGATACTCAAGGAGATTACTAAGCTGATAGCTATACATCTATCTAAGTATAGAACAGAAACTACAACTACAATAAACTACCTAGGCTACCCCATAATGGATTACAAATGAAGATTGCTCTCTGGAATGTGAGGGGAATTAGCCGTAAAAACGCCTGGCTAGACGTCGAGATCTTCTGCAAGGTGAACCATATTCAGATTATGGCCCTTGTAGAAACCAAATTACAATCCATACCGGATGAAAAATTATGGAAAAATGCAGGATTTGACCAAATGGTCTGCTCCCCATCAAATGGATTTTCGGGTGGGATCATAATAGTTTGGAAACAATTCCAACTAAGGAATGAAACAATCAAACTACACACCATTGACAATCGATTTATCACTTTTATCTATTGCGACCATGAAAATAACAAAGAATTTTTTATAATAATGGCATATGCCCCACCACAAGAGAAAGAGAAGGATAAATTTTGGAACGATATTAACAAATTCATATCTACCATCACATTACCATTTATGATTATTGGAGATCTCAATGAAATACTTGTTAGCGAGGACAAGGAAGGAGGGGTTGTACCAAACCAAGGCAAACTCAAAAGACTCAATGAATTTGCAAATACACATGATTTAATCGATATCCCGACAACAGGAAATTAATTCACATGGCGGAAATCTAGAATATTGACAAATTCTATCAAAGAAAAATTAGATAGAACCATGGTTCAACAACACATTCTAAATTGGTACCCACTACTCAATACAAAAAACCACGCCTTCTCATCCTCGGATCACTGCCCTATATCCACGGATATTTCTAACAATACAAGCGTCCAAGCCCAACCATTCAAGTTCGAAATGATGTGGACCAAAAGGAAAGATTTCACCAATTTAGTTCAACAAGTATGGAGAAGCGAAATACATGGAACCCCAATGTTCAAACTTATAAAGAAAACACAATTACTAAAATCAAAAACAAAAGAAGGGAATAAAAAACGATTTGGGAACATTTTTGAACAACTCAAACAAGTTGAGGAAGAGCTTGTGCGTATCCAAACAACACCAAAAGATGCGATAATAGAAATACTGATAACAAAACAAAATAACCTTATTAACAAAAAACAAAGCTTATTAACATTCCAGAAGCAATACTGGAGCCAAAGAGCAAAAACTACCAAACTAAAACTTGGAGACACAAACACTAAATTCTTCCACAGAGTAGCCTCGGGGAGAAGAGCAAGGAAAAATATAAAGGAAATAACTTCTGCAGAAGGTACATTTATACTTGGCCAAGAAAGCATAAGAGAGGAAATTAAAAATGACTTCAAAAAGAGATTCACCAAACAACATATAGATCAAAGCAAAATAAACACAATCCTTAACAATATTAGGGCTGAAATTACCAATGCCGATAACTATGAACTTACTAGGAATGTAACAAATAAAGAAATCCTCCAGGCAATCAAAGATATCAGAGAGGATAAAACACCAGGCCCTGATGGTATGCCATCAGGTTTCTATAAAAAATATTGGGACACTGTGGAGCCCGATCTTATTAAAGCAGTTAAAGGATTCTTCCACTCAGGCAAAATGCTAAAACAAATCAATCACACTTTCATCACACTAATACCTAAAAACGACAACCCACAGACTACAAACCACTACAGGCCAATTAGTCTGTGTAATACGGTCTACAAAGTTATATCCAAAATAATAACAGAAAGAATTAAACGGGTTATAGGAAAAATAGTACACCCGCTACAAGGCGCCTTTGTAAAGAACAGATCCATCCAAGATAATGTACTGATAGCACATGAAATATTCCACTCCTTCAAAACAAAAGCAGGAAAGGAGGGATGGATGGGGTTAAAACTCGATATGGAAAAAGCATATGACAGAGTTGACTGGTCCTTCCTGTTCCAAACTCTAAAAAAGTTCGGGTTCTGCGCAAAATTTATTGACTGGATAAAAGAATGCGTCCAATCAGTATCTTTCTCAGTACTAGTTAATCAAGGACCAACTGATCAATTCTTTCCTAGTAGGGGTCTTAGACAAGGGGACCCACTGTCACAATTCCTCTTTATAATCAGCGCCGAGGTCTTAACATGAAACCTCCAACTAGTGGCAGACCAGAAAAAAAAACCCAATAGGGATCAAAATTACTAGAGGAGGAACTAGAATTCCATTCCTTGCCTTTGCAGACGACATAATAATCTTCTCAGATACGAAGCAAACCACATGTCAAACAATCAAAAACATAATAGATGACTATTGTGCAGTTTCGGGACAACTCGTTAACTTCCACAAATCGGCATTCCAGGTAACAACGAACACAAGTAACACAGCAAAAACAAATATACAACAAATTTTTCAGGTTAGTCAATCAACAACCCTAGAAAAATATTTTGGATGTCCAATCATAAATGAACAAGTCACACAACAAACGTTCTTCCCGGTAGTTGAAAAAACAACTCAACAACTTACTAAATGGAAAGCAGATTCACTATCAATGGAAGGACGAAAGGTGCTCATTAAATCTAATCTATCAGCCCAACCCAACTTTATCATGCAAAATTTCATGCTTCCTGACCAAACTCACAAACAACATGATAGAATAAATAGGAAGTTTTATTGGAATAAAGGTGACAACCATAGACCAATGATAAAATGGAATGATATATGCAAACCAAAAGATAAAGGGGGTCTTGGAATACGAAATAGTCGAGACATGAATATAGCCCTACAAATGAAACTACTATGGAAAATACTAGCAGAACCACATAATTTCTGGGTAACCATCATAAAAGAAAAATATCTCAAAGACACAAACATACTCAAATATAAAAAACCAAAGGATAAAAAAGCTTCATGGCAATGGTCACAGATGACCAAACTAATTCCTGACTTCAAGAAGGGCCTTATCTGGAAAGTGGGTGATGGGCAGACAATTAAATTTTGGGAAGACAGCTGGTTTCCAGGCAACTTGATCGATCTAATTCAAACAGAAGAACCTATCAATGACCAAGAAAAAATAGCCAACTTCCTCAATGAGGATAGGAGCTGGAATATTACCAAATTGAGAAAATACTTTAATGAACATACCCTAAAGGAGATAATATCATACCCTATTCCAATAAATCACATACGTGACAGACTCTACTAGAAAGCAAGCAAAAATGGATGGTTCTCAACATATAGTGCTATCAATATGATATATACAAATAGAGACCTCCAACCCTCCAACAATGAATGGATCTGGAAACTAGACATCGCACCAAAAATCAAATCATTTCTTTGGAAAATCACCAAGGATATCCTTCCAACAAGAGTGAAATTGGTTGAACGACACACCCCCATCCCCACAGACTGTCCTAATTGTAATAATTGTTATGAAGAAACTCATCACTTCCTCTTCAAATGTTTCATTACCCGACAAGCGATACACAGATTCAACAATTCCTTCATTCACTCCCTCGATAATATTTATGAGGAAGACTACTCAACCAATATGCTACTCATTAAACTACGAGAACAATTAACTAAAAATGAACTAGAACAGTTAGTGACCATCTGGTGGTCACTATGGTTTTATAGAAACAAAAAGACCTTCAATGAGGCGGAATTTAATAAACTACCAAATATAATCCAATTTGTCAACCAACATAGAGTAGAATGGGATAAAACAAAAAAAGAAATAGGAGAAGAGGATAATAAATCACAATAAACAAAAATACCCACTTACAGGAAGAGAATAAAAATTAAATGGACAAAACCATTACACAGTTATGTCAAATTGAATGTGGATGCCTCGGTTCCAACCACTAGAGCTGCTTCCTTTGGCATAATCATACGGGACCATTTGGGAAAGCCACTCCATATGGAGAATGGAAACCTTGGCTTTGTCTCACCACTAACAGCGGAAGCCCTTGCTATGCATTTGGTCATCAGAGCAGCTATCCAACTTGGATTCTCTCACATTGAGATTGAGGGTGATAATCTTCACCTCATTAATGCCTTGAACGGCGTATGGGCTTGCCCTTGGGAAATTGACTTAATTGTGACAGATATTAATTTAGACTTGCGAAACTTTCTATCTTATCGCATTTCCCATGTGTTTAGGGGGATTAATAAAGTGGCTGACTACCTGACAAATATGAACCACTTTAACCAATCACCCGATTTGGCATCCTATCCAGATCTTCATGATCTCGTCCTCCGGGACGCTATAGGGCAGCGTGTTTCCCGTTAAACATGTTCCCCTAAATGCTTTCCTAATCAAAAAAAAAAAAAAAAAAAAATTGTAGTCCCTCAGCACTCCACCCGCTACAACATCCCCATTCACCACGAAGCCATCTGTGTTGAGCTTAATGAAAGAGGGCTGAGGCGGGATCCACTTGACCCAATCCTCCAATTTCTCGATGGACAGTCCACACAAAGAGCGGGCCTTGGCCGCCCTAAACTCTTAGTAGTCTTCAAAATAAAGGCAGCTTTATCCCCACAAAACTGCTTCTTGTTAAAAACCCAACCGTTCCTCCATTTCTAGATGCCCAAATCGCATTAGCGAAAGTATCATCCCAATCAGCTTCATCGTTGTGGGCCTTAGAAGCCACGATATTACCTCTGATCCATTGGGCCCAATTTAGGCTAATGAAATCATTCAAATCCAAACGAGGGTTTAAGCACACCCTAGATGTTCCTAACCTGGAGCAATCTCTAAATAAATGCGTCAAAGATTCCGGATCAGAATGACAGAACGGACAACCGTCACTGACACTGAGGTGACGCCTCTTCCTTTCTGCGTTAGTCATGACACCGCCTCTCACAACAAGCCAAAAAAAGAATTTGACCCTTTCCTGCGCATTCACGTTCCAAATTTTCTTGAAAACAGGAGAATCAAAGTCAAAGCACTGGTTATTCTTATGGATTAAATCATAAGCAGAGGCAACCGACAAAATTCCCATCCCTCGAGTTTCTCCACGCAATGGTGTCCGGGTGATTATCCCCACAGACCAGAGTAGTCGCAACCAACTTAAGGTGCACCATGGCCGACAGATGAGGGCCATTCATATCCCAGTTCCACCCCGTGTCAGGACACCAGAAGCAATTCACAAAGTCTAAAGCCTAGGTTTAAGGAATAGGCCCCGCGGACAAGCTCTCAAAGGACTCATTCAGCAGCTAATGATCCTGATAAAAGCGCACCAAAATTCCATTGCCAACAGACCACTTAGTCCCCGGGCCAATAACCTGCTTGTCTGCCTTAAGGATGTTCTTCTAGATGTGAGAGGGATGACCCTACGTCAAACGGGACGGTCTAACGTACTTAGCCTGCAGAACCTTCCCACCAAAAACACTCGTCATCCTTCAAGAACCTCCAAGCAAGCTTATCGGTGAGCGCCAAATTCAGATCACCAACGTTCTCAAACCCAGACCCCACTGCTCTTCGGCTTACATATCTCATCCTTATGCAGCATATGCATTTTCCTTCTGTCGCCCCAGCTACCCCAGACAAAAGACTGATTCAACCGGCCAATCTTCTTGCAAGTGGAGCCCGGAAGGTTAACTGACGACATGGTATACACTGGAAGAGAATGAAGCACGGACTTGGCTAAAGTAACTCTCCCTGCAATGCTCAGGACCCGACTTCTCCAACCCTCGAGGCGGGCACTAATTTTTTCCAACAAGGGATCAAAGGTGTGTTTATCAATGGTTTTATGGAGGAGTTTCATACCCAGATAAACGCCCAAGTCGGTAGTGACATTGGAACACACAAGCCTGCTGGATGTCAAGCACCACATCCTCTCTAACATTCGGAGAAACAAAGACTTTCGATTTCATGGGGTTCACCCTTTGGTCGGATGATCTGCAAAAGATGTCCAAACAGCCCTGGATAACATGGAATTGTTCCAACGAAGCCTTCGCGACTAAGAGAATATCATCCGCAAACATGATGTGGGAAATCCGCGGACCTCCCAGAGAGAGTTGGATGGGCTTCCACTTCCTCTTCTCCACGGTTCTCAAAATCATGTAGGGGGAGATCGAGTCACCTTGACGAATACCTCTCGAGGGAATGATCTCCTTGGTACGCTCTCCATTCCACAAGACATTTAACGAGGTTGTCGTCATACATTCCAAAATCCAAGAAGCTTAGGAATCTGGAAAACCAGCATCATGGAGAGTGTCCACAATAAAGTCCCAACGCAAACGATCGTACGCCTTTTGTAAGTCGATCTTGAGTATCATCCAACCTTTCTTGCCCTCCTTAAATCTCATAGAATGAACGATCTCTTGTTCCAACAAAATGTTATCCGTAATGAGCCGGCCCGAGAGGAAGCTACCCTGGAAAGGACCAATCAAGCTAGGAAGCAAGTGTTGAATTCTGTCCACAAGCATTTTGGTAATAATGTTATAAATGACATTGCAAAGACTAATAGGACAAAAATGATTAACCTTGTCCGGATTATTAACCTTAGGAATGAGGGAGATGAGGGTCTTGTTCATACCTTCAGGAAGCTTGCCCGAGCAGAGGAACTCCCTAACCGTATGAATAACGGACTCGCCAACCGTGGGCCAACATTTCTGAAAAAACACGGGTTGAAAACCATCTAGCCCAGGGGCTTTAAGGCTGCCCATACCCTTGACCGCCATCTAGATCTCTTTATCGGAAAAATCTTTACGAATGGGCTCCCAATCCGCGGCCTCTAAAACAGGGAAACACCCATGCGGAGTCGAGATGGGAAACATCTCCTGAGGGGGAATAGTGTAGAGATTGTGGAAGAAATCAACCACCAACGATTCAAGCTCCTGATTATTCTCCACCGAGTTACCCGCCTCATTCAGTAAAGATTTAACCCTATTTCTCTTCCTACGGATCATGGTGGAATTATGGAAAAAAACCCGTATTATGATTTCCATCAACAAGCCACGCGTCTCTCGATTTCTGGAACCACATAAGTTCCTCATGATCAAGAACAAAATTCAGCTGGGCCTGTATATCGGTCTCCTTGGCAATCAGAAGAGGCGATGGGGATTGAGCCCGGGCAATTTGGGCCTCATCTAACAACTTAAACAAATTGGTCTTTTTGGTTTAAATATCCCCGCAGCAAGACTTGTTCAAGGCCTGTAATTGAATCTAAAGGTTATGGAGAGCAACATTCGCACCACAATCCTTGTCCCAGGTTCTCTGAATGAACGGAAGATAATCCAAATGGGAGAGTCAAGCCGCCTCAAAGCAAAAAGGGCGACGACTCCGATCAAAGGAGGTCCTAGGAGAGAGGTTGAGCAAAAGCGAGGTATGGTCGGAGCCGAAAATCGGTAAGTGGTGAACCGAAGCATTAGGCCATAAAAGACACCCCTCCATGTTCATCAAAAAAACGTCTACAAAATAATATTTACGAAAATAGGATATTTCCATGTTTATGAATGAGATAGAGTTAGGTTTAGACATTCTTAGTTACTATAAACCATTGTTGGTCACGAAGTGATCGATCATGTACAACACAGCTGAAGAACTGAGGGAACTAGCTAGGTTGTTCCCGAGCATATATAGTCTAAGGTGTTTAGGATTGATTGTATTGAAGATTTAGATTTAAGTTAATTGAATAAACTTGCTTAGATTGTAATCATCACTAACATAAGTAGACTTTAGCGATTTTCATTCTAGCTACTAAATTTTGTATTTTAAATTATGTGACAATCTATCAATGTTAATCTGTGATGTTTTTTTATTCGAAACTACAGTCCAACGTGCATATGATCCAGTAGATATTTATTACATTATTTAAGTACAAATACGGTTTAGTAGGTAATCCATACATTTGTATTGAACTTTAAAGCTTGAGCTTAGCGTTTCTCTATGACTTTGAATACTTTTTACAAGAAGACTTTGAATACTTTTTACACGAAGACTTTGAATACTTTTTACACGAAGACTTTGAATACTTTTTGTCACATTCTGTTTTTCTACTTAAAAAGTTAAACAATCTATCTTATATATTAAAGTTGAGTCTTTTAGAGTTCTTAGAGTGATTTTAGGTTTAGTTTGTTACACAATTATTATTTTTTTAATTTCAATAATTAATAAATTGGATAATTATATTAACAAATAAATCTTAAAAAATTCTCATTTCTTTCAACAACAAATATACAAGCTATTTTATTGAGAATAAATATTATGTTGAAGGTTAATATATATTCTTACGATAAAATTAGAATTATTTTCGATAATAAAAATTACGTCAAGCTACGTACATAACCTTCATGAAATAAAATATATTTTTATAAATAGTCTTTACAATAAAAAAATAAATCTTAATTTTTTGATCAACTCGGTTAAACAATATACAATTTTCATACGAATAATATGGAATTTCCCGTGCATTGCACGGGTCACTACACTAGTGAGTCTTATAAGAAAATCTAACAATCTTTTGAGTAACGATGAAAGGTTCATTCGATTAATGATTACATAGGTTTGCTTAGTAACTTTAGTAATTAAAAAAAAAACAAATTGAAGTGTGAACACACGGTCATAAATCCAGAATCTAACAACATGAATATTTGTCCCATGCAAAGAGACTAGTTTCGTAGTTGCATAAATTAGACTAAAATTGAAAGGGACTGAATCAATTCTCTAATACTGTCGATATGTGTATTGGAGGATCCGGTAGAAAATATAAACAAAAACCGAGTGAGATTAAGTAATTACTACTCAGTAAATGTAACGGAAAAAAACTAATAATTGTTTCATTAACTGCTTGAACAATATTTTTTTAAAACTTAATTAATAGAATTATCTAATTTCTTTTGATTTATGATGGAAATAACTAGTATTCCACGATATAAAAATCATTAATCACCATATATATGTACTCCGTATTTGACTAATCTAATGATATGTAGCTCTGTATATACTCTTAAAACAACCACGGTAATCTAGCTCTTAGCTCCCTCTTAAAACAACCACTGTAATCTAGCTCTTAGCTTCTCTTCTCTTGTCCCTCTTAAAATAACCATTGCAATCTACTCCGTAACTCTTAGCTTTGATTTTTAAATTCGCCTCTAATTTTACATACCGAAAATATTTAAAAAAAAAAAACTTTACTCTTTAATGTAATTTTTTTTAAAAAAACTCTACTATTTAACACTACTCCGGTATAAATTAAAATTCACGTATATAGAAAATACATAAATTTCCATTGCCCGTTGTGTTTGGACTTCAAATTCCATACACACTTTAGGGTCTCTCTGTTTATATTCGGCGAAAAACCTCGCACCCACTTTTTTATAATTGGCACCCGCCTTGGGCGCAACCCGGATGCGTCCAAAAAAAATCCGGTTCAGTTTTGGGCGCATCCAGGATGCGTCCAACTTAAACCAGATTTTTTAACTTGGGCGCATCCAGGATGCGCCCAAGAATGACCCGGTTCAAAAAAAAAAAATTGAACGCACCCGAAATGCGCCCAAGACGGGTGCCAGTTATAAAAAAAATGGGTCCTTGAGTGGGGGCCTTGACATGATAACATGTCACATCATCATTAATTTACTTAAAGGTTATATACACTCATAAAATTTGCTATATATACTCATAAACCCACGCAGACAACATGCGTGAGCGTGGGTATTGATCTCGCAAGCGGTTTGTGTTCGCGTGACCCGTTAAGTGGGTATCTGATTTTTGTTTTATTTTAAAAGTCACGTCTACGCGTGATGTGAGCGTGGGTGTTGATTTTATTAAAAAAGCTCAAGTATGGTAAATTCAAATATGTGTAGTGGACAGGTGGGGCATGGTGCCGATTTTAATTAATAACATTTGCAATATGGGTGTGAATCTCATAATAAAACCTCTTATAAAGATAAATAAGAATGAATGGCATCCAATGACTTAAATTAAACTAGCTACCTCCACTTGTAGTGGGGGTAGTTGTGGTGGTCCGGCGGCCTTCCGGCGAACACCCGACGACTTCCCGGCGACCACCCGGTGGTTGTACGGCGACGGTCCGGAGGGGGTCCGACGTGGTCCGGTGGAGGTCCGGCGGTGGTCCAATAATAAATAAAAAAGTTAAAGTATAAAAATAAATGAAAATTTAAGTCTAATTCAAATTGGTGAACATTTAAATATAATGTGATGAACATTTAATTATAATGTGATGAACATTCTGTTGGTGAACATGTAATTAAAATGTGATGAACATTCAGTAGAGTATATCAAAATGAACGTTTATAAACATTTTGATGAACAACGTGATGAACATTTAAGCTAATTGTAATGAACTTTTGAGTAATGAACATTTTATTAAATGCTTGTGAACATTTAAGGATGTTTGATGAACATTTAAATATGAGATGATGAACATTTAGGTAATTTTTGATAAAGATCAAGTGTTTTTCTACTCGAAATTATATTAAAGTGATGTTTGATGAACATTTAAGTAAGAGATGATGAACATTTATCAACATTTTGATGAACATTTATGAACAACGTGATGGACATTTAAGTCGATTGTAATGAACTTTGGCTAATGAACATTTTATTAAATTCTTGTGAACATTTAAGTATGAGATGATGAACATTTAAGTATGAGATGATGAACATTTAGGTGAACATTCAGTTGGTGAACTTTTAAGTATAATGTGATGAACATTCAGTAGAGTATGTACAAATGAACATTTATGAATATTGTGATGAACATTTATGAACACTTGATCTTCATCAAAAATTGGTGAACATTTAAGTAGAATGTGATGAACATTCAGTTGGTGAACTTTTAAGTATAATGTGATGAACATTCAGTAGAGTATGTACAAATGAACATTTATGAACATTGTGATGAACATTTATGAACAACGTGATGAACATTTAGTAATAAATAATTTTGTAATATTTGTGAACAATTTTATACATCTTTGTGACAATTTTATTCCGGCGAGGCCCAAAGATGGTCCGGCGGAGGTGGTCGGAGGTGGTCCGGCGGAGGTCCGACGGTGCTCCGGTGGAGGTCCGGCGGTGCTCCGACGGTGGTGACAAGGAGTGCCACGTGTCATCATATGGGCTCTTGGATCTCTCTTGATCCAAGGCTCCACATTTATTCTTATTTATCATTTTAACAAGTATTATTACATGACATTTTTCCTATTCATAATTCATTCAAGGAAAATTTTCCAAAAAAATTCATCCAAGGAGGAGAAATTTGCAATATATATATAGAATAACATAACACTTTACAAAAAAGGTGATAATAATACATAACAAAACTAACTTCTATTCGTAGGGAGTGTTAAATGTGTTACATTGATGCTTCACTCTCCTGGGTGATCAACTTTCTTATGTATCACAAAACGCCTTCCAATTCGACTTACCCTTAATATCAAAATTACGTTAAAGTACTATATACTAGAACTCGTGCATGAAATTAACATTGTCATGGTCTAGTAACAACTCTTGTATCATCATACTAAAATCACAACTCTCAAAGCTGCTATTAGGGCTTGGAACTGAAGGGAAATAGCTACTCTCATAATTTCCATATGTGTCAATCTCAAGTCCTTGATCATGATCGGCGAAGAACATCATGAAATCAACATCTGTTGATGAAGGAATCAACACTGGTTCGGTCTTCATTTGCTCATCGGCGTTGATATTGGAACTGTGGTTTGATGTAGGCGAGTCGAAGCAAAGAAGTACATTTTGATAATTGAAAGAGGTTATGTTATTATCGGTTGAGAATGATGAAGAGGATGAGGAATAATCTGGATAAAAGATTTGAGGGATTTTGAGAGGGTTTTTGCAAGTGTGATGGCCTAAATAGGTTGTTTTGTAAATCGGAGGGTTTTCAGATTCTTGTTGGACCCATTTTTTAGCCTCGCATTTCTCCTCCTTATGGTGTGTGCATCGGTAGTAACTCCTGTATTCAAACTCAATATATTAGATATTGCTAGCAAATGATCATTACGAATGTTATGATTTAAAGCATGCATTAGTTTGAATAGTATGGAAAATGTACTAACTTTGGATGTTCTTGATTGTGGATAGTCTTTTGACCGTATTTCCTCCAACCAAATCCATCATCCGTCAGATTTGTGGTCTTCACCGTTTGGGTTTGGCTGTTGTTCGTCCTCTTCCTGCACCTTCAATTGCATAAATAATGACTCTGGTTAAGGTTTGTTTAGATGCACATAACTAATGTATTACTTTGGCATTATTTGACATTCAAAGATCCTAGATAACTTTTTTTGTGCAGCTTAAGAAGATCCTAGATAACTTAGATGAACATTAGTTCAATTTGACGGCTTCTCTTTACTCATTTCAAAAGTTAGTAAATGTAAATCTTTCATATTCATCAAATCACACAGATTTACAATACAAACAAACCCTAATTAATGTCAAACAAGTGGTTGTAATTATTGGACCCTAGATCTAACGGATTAGATTGATGGTTTAAAATTCCTAAATAATTTCGAATTAATGATCAAACGAAAGTTGGCGAGTACAACGCCACCCTATAGGTCAAACTAATAAAAATTAGTTAATCTATGTGCAATTAAAGATATGATACATACCTTGTCTTATTAGAAGCTCCTGGATTCTTGGTTTTGACATTGTTGATCATCGCCTGTGAATTAATCTCTGATCCGGTGGGAGAAAACTGCTGCTCGGTTGACGACGACGACGACTTGGTTATGGAAGATTCAATGATATTCCCAACTGAGATTGAGAAACCATAACTATTAATCAACATTTGCTCTTCTTTAATTAATTCACCTTCCATGTTTTCAATCGGATTTATGATAAGATTAGGGCAAGCAAAGGAAAGACTGAGCTCGATCTGTAAAAACAATGTCAAAGAGATGGAAGGGAGAGAGGACTAGGGAGCTAGAGTGAATCTACAAATGTCCAGCAACTCCTTATATACAGCATATGAAAGCAACTTCTATACGTTAATAATATTTTTTTATTCGGTAACTTATTTTCTACCTATATGTAAACATAAATTTTTATTTTATTTTAAAAGGTTTTATCTTAACAAAAGTAGAAACTCTAGAGGAAAATTTAGAATATAACATATATTTTTGAATTCTCGTGAGGATGATGTTTTCGATTTAAATTCCTGACGATGTATACATATGTTATAACTTATGTAAATAAAAATTATAGTACGTTAATGAATATGTACATCACCAAAATTAAATGCATGAGTTATAACCATTCTGTTGGTTTCAAAAAAGAAGAAGTTATAACCAGTCTGTAAAGTAAAGCTAATTAATTAAACTAGCTTATTTTGCTAGCTTCCTGTCTTTACCGAACAGATCTGACGTATGTCTGGGAGTTCACAGTGTTCATCTAAGTTTTCATCCTCGGGGATATACGTAAACTGACTATTTTAAGAAAGGGTCTCTTCTAATGTCTTTATAACCAGTCTGTAAAGTAAAGCTAATTAAACTAGCTTATTTTGCTAGCTTCAT
This sequence comes from Oxyria digyna, assembly GCA_029168935.1. Lineage (NCBI taxonomy): Eukaryota > Viridiplantae > Streptophyta > Magnoliopsida > Caryophyllales > Polygonaceae > Oxyria > Oxyria digyna. The sequence continues at coordinate 56,080,348 of JAPVLV010000001.1, read as the reverse complement.
GACTTTACCGAACAAATATGACGTATGTTTGGGAGTTCACAGTGTTCATCTAAGTTTTCATCCTCGGGCATATACGTAAACTGACTATTTTAAGAAAGGGTTTCTTCTAATGTCTTTATAACCAATCACTAAAGTAAAGCTAATTAAATTAAACTAGCTTATTTTGCTAGCTTCATCCCTTTACCGAACATATCTGACGTATGTCTGGGAGTTCACAGTGTTCATCTAAGTTTTCATCTTCGGGATCTACGTAAACTGACTATTTTAAGAAAGGGTATATTCTAATGTCTTTATAATTTGTCCTATTGACATACAATAAATCAACTAAAATAGAAAGTATTTAAAACTATTTTCTACTAGGAAAACGAGATAAATACATCACAACAAAAATTTATCACATTCCAATGCAAATCCTTCCTTTCTTAATTACTTTACGGATGATTTATATGAACCAATTTTTTTAATTTTTGAGCCGGAAAATTTGAAACGCCACGATGCATGTAATGTTTTAATTTTTTTATGGTTTTTGTTAAAACACCATGACGTAGCATTTTAAATTTTTGACTCAAAAATAAATAAAAGCAGGCTCAAAATCAAAACCCTTAGTTTATTGTGTGCCTTTGAAAAAATCTTTAAGAGATATTTAGAAATGCTATATCTAGAGATTTTTGTATGTAATCAACATAAAATCGATAGATTTAATATCAACTAAGGCTAAAGGGCTCACACACAAAACAATCTACTATATATATATATATATATTAAAGTAAAATTCCATTTTTATAATACGTTATTCGATAAATTTAATACCAACGTTGACTAAAGGGCTCACACACAAAACAATAAAACAATTTACTATATATATTAAAGAAAAACTCCATTTTTATAACACGTTATCTCGGATAAATTTAATACCAACGTAGGCTAAAGGGCTCACACATTAGTCAACCTACAAACCATATTTATGTGCTTTATATACAAAGTTGTAATTACATAGAAAGATTTAATCTCATAATTTATAAATTTCATGGATTTTATATATTTTTAACTAATATATATTCTAGGGTCCAAATCAGGTAGGAAAAGGGCCTTAAGATGGGAAATAAGGACGCTTCCCAGCCTTCCAATCAAGCCTCCAACGCGCGGCCCAATTAATTCCCAACGCGGTTGTTTTAAGGGTTTGAACACGCGTGCTTGCTCCTTTTGGCTTACAGATGAAAAAAACGAAGCGCCATAACAACACCAAAGCAAGCAAGCTCACTCGACTTCGGAAATCGCAGAATCAACAATCGAGAAGAAGAACAAGTTCGATTCGGAAAATCGCAGCTTGTTCGTGCGCTGAAGAGAGAAGAAATCAAACAACACCATTTGTCGAGAAGAAAAAAGTTCGGAGATTAAACAACACCATTCACCGAGAAGAAACAAGCTCGATTCGGATTTCAACAGTACTACAAACTCGGTCGCACCTTCTAGTAGCAAACTCAGTCGCATCCATGACGAATCTTTCTGCACAAAACCTAAAACACGCATCACACGGTAAAAGTTCGAATTTTGCTGAATTTTATGTTGAACAACTTAGATTCTAGGTTTTTCATGCTACATTTAGACACTAGATCTCTAAAAATTGATGATCGAAACTATAAAAAGTGACGATCGAACTAGAATCTAGGTTTCACTCTACTTCACTAATTTTTTTCAAGAATTATGCTTCAATTTTCTAGCATTGTGCTTTTCTATCTTCTAGATTTGCTAGGTTTGGAATTGATTGACTCATTTCTCTTCAGATTGTAGCGTATTTGGTGATTTTGCTTCAGATTACTGGTTCGTTTAGGTGTTTGTGGTGGAATACTGAGTCACAAATGTGTGTTTTATGCTAGACTATTTTCTGCATTGTAAATCTATACAGATTACTGGTTCAATTGATCAAATGAGCTATAAATTGAGTGTTTGTGCTAAATCTATACATAATCTGCGACTCAATGGTTTGCATGTGCTTTGATTTTTTTTTTGCTATAATATAATGTTCTTGTGCTGTACTTTACACTACAGTGTGCTAGGGTAACCAATAAATATTTGTTATGTTGTAGTTTACCTTGTTATGGTAGTGCTTCCATTTTTCATGATTGTGCTTCATTTTGTTATGATTGTTCTTTGCTTTAACAATATTGTGCTTTGATTTATGTAGAACGTGATACACAATATTTTCTTGAGAAGAATGGTATGTCAGCCAAAGCAGATGCATTGGCAGATGAAAAAAAGTTAAAAAACTGAGAAAGTGCAAATGCCTTTGAGGGGGGAAGAAAACAAAACCGACTGTGGAATTTTTACAATGCATCACACGGAAATGAACTTAGGACAAGACGTAAATGGTTGAGAGAGCGAGCTTGTTGCTGGAGATGCAAGACAAGTCTTAAACAAGAGTATGAAGTATTGTTCTTCCATAATTGATAGCCCATTCAATGAGATAAAAAATGTGGCGTATATGATATTGAAGAAGCAACACAAAAAGTGAATACTGAACTTATTTTAGGGTTGTAATTTTGGTACTGCTTAGTTTTAAAACAATGTCGAATATGGTTTACTAATGAAGGTGCTACTCTATTATTAAAATGTGCTTTTATGCTATGATTTACCAATGAAAGTGCTTCAATTTAGCAATGAAAGTATTACACTATTATTGGAATGTATTACTGTATTATTGATATGTTCTAACATTGTGTTAATTCGGCGGAAAATTATTTTGTGCTATAACATTGCAGATTTGTGCTTTGATTTATGCATGATGTGTTGCAATACCAACTTAATAAAAATAAAAGCAAAAGATATATGATGTGATTTGATTCAATAAGGTTGAGCTAAACAATTTGAACATAAAGTTGTTAGAAAAAGTGCTAGTATATGCTCCTTTGTGCTTTGATTTACATATAAAAATGCTATTCAATAATCGGAATGTGCTTTAATTTGAGTAATGAAAATGGAACTCTAATATTGAAATGTGCTCTCAGTTATATATAAAAGTGCTATCCTATTATTGGAATATGCTCTGATTTAGTAATGTAAGTCCTTTGATTTAGGATATTTGTGCTTCGATTTAAGAAGGATGTGCTAAACAATATAAACTTAAACCTGTCAGGAAAACTTCATTGTGGAAAGTAAATGCTTGAAAGACATAAAAAATGTACTTCAATGTAATACTCTAAATTGATAAGTAGTATCAACTGTAATTAGTGTGAGGAGTTCAACTTGTTTGCAAGTTGTGTCCCGTCTTGTTACAGATGTTGCAACACCTCTTCTTCTTTGATGCATTAACCTTTATAGTCTCTGCAATGCTTTTGCTATGCCCTTTATCTGTGTGTGAGGAGGTGGATGAATCATAACTTCACTTGATTTCGGGCCAAGAAGGGACTCAAACCTACTAGCATTCGGAAAAACAATTGTAACACTGGCCTTAACAACTCCATCTTAATTAGTCATATAATCACATGTGGCGCACAACCCATGCCTTCGTAAAGTTCTCAAAAAGCCAAACATAATAGTGTGTGTCTTCATTCAATAATAAGCTGCATCCAAATGTGATTGAATACTTATGATAATCGATACCGGTAAAAGGTACAAACACCATATCATACCTATAATGATAAAAAAATTCAATAAAAAAAATTACGAGCCTTTGAATGTGCTATGGTTTATGCTGAATGTGGTATGATACAACTAAAATATGTTTAAGTATTAGTAAGATGTTTTATGGTTTGTTATGAATGTGCTAGACAAAAATGTGCTATGATAGTACTAAAAAATGCTATAATATATGTTGTATGTGCTATGATACAACTTAAATGTGTTGTAGTAGTAAAATGTGCTACAATTTATGTTGAATGTGTTATGGCCCACATAAGGTCTGATGTCGACAAGACAAATAGGAGTGTAGTAAGTCGAGTCCACAAAAAGTCCAAACCTTAACTTTATCGTTCCTTTCTAGTGTCCTTGTACAACAAATACAAACAAAGAGTTAAAAAATTATTACTATTGATAGCAATACAAACAGAAAGTGTAGCACAATTATTTGTTTGTCCTAAAATAAATCTCATACGTGTTGTCATATTGTTTCTTTGTGCTATAATAAATCTCATATGTACTGTCATATTGTTTGTATGTGCTAGAGTGATTTCTGAAAAGTGTCATGATTCATGCAAATCACAAGTAGGACACACCACATGATTTCCATTTTCAGATATCATTGCATTTTCATATTTCTTGCACCAAGCAACACTTTATTAGTCTAAGTAGATATTTCTTCTTCACTTTTAGCTAATTTTTCTTGAAGGACACTATTTTTTTTGCTCAAAGACTTAATGATCTTTATCAATTGTTTCTTGTCATATTTGATGAGGGTTTCAGAAAAATCAGAGAAAGAGGATACCTTTGGATCAAATGATTCATTTTCCGGCTGAGCCATGAGGAAAACTTTATCAAGTTCCTCATCTGAGTCGCTATCTCCCCATGTAGCTTTAGTATGAGAGAGTGACATGAGACAAAGTTGAGAGGGATTCAGATCTAGTTTTTTTCCAGAATCGTTATCTCCCAAGTAGTGGCTGGTGGCGACAAGGGCTTTGTTTTTTATGGGGGCTTCTTCTTTCTTAGCCTTTTCCTCATTCTTAGGGCAATCCTTAGCGCGATTTCCCATTTGATAACATCTGAAGTCCCTGCGATCCCTTCTATTGTCATTTCTGGGGAACTTACCCCGATGAAATTTTCGGACAATGCTTGTCTATATTGCAGTCATCTCATCGTCATCTTCATCTGAATCGGCTCCAGTGGTTAGTCTTTCAGAGACCTTAGTCAACGTATGGGATATTCCGGCTTCAGTAGAGTTCCTCTCATTTCCCTTCATTTTGTCTTCATGACGTTGAGCTTGACCAACTAGTTGGTCCAGAGGAAGTTCCCTTATAGACGAAGTTTGAAGCATGATATTCTGTGTGACAACAAACTTAGAGTTTAATCCATTGATGAATACCATGGATTCTGACCATTCTTCTAACTTCACACCACATGCTCGGAGTTTGTTGCACAAAATTTCAAGTCGACCATGATATTTGGACACATTCTTAGTCTCAAGCATTTTGAATCTATGGTATTCTCCCCGGAGATCAAATTTTCTACTATTCTGAAGATCTTCACTTCCCAAGTTAAAGTTTTCCAATGCCTTCCTCATGTCTTTGGCATTGTCAATTCTCATAACCTTGTCTTGGTCAGATTTAGACAAAGCTTTCAGAATATATTGTCGAGCCTTAACATTCTTTTCCTGTTGAGAGAATTGTTTAGTTGACCATTGTTAAAAGTTGAGTTCCTTTTTTGAGTCTGTTGGATCTTTAGGAATTGCGTAGTTTCCGTGCTCAACAATTTTCCAACATATAATATCATTAGTTTGAAAGAAACCAATCATTTGTTCCTTCCACCATTGGAATGGACCAGGTTTTAACAAGTAAGGTTTGTTGGTGGAGATACCTTGTTAAGGTTCACTTGGACGAGACATATTGATAACCTACGCTGCAAGTAACACACAATCAAGATCTCTAGCTCTGATGCCAATTGTAGGATCTATATGTTAGTATCAAGGGCACTAAGATACAAAGTTGTCAAATTCCTTGGCACAACGGAAGCAATAAACAAGTTATCAACACGATTACTTAAGGTGGAAACCCTGGATAACCAACTAGTTATCTTTGGATAAACACCACCCATCTTTCGAGGATTAAAAGTCTACTTGAATATTCAATATGTGAGTTTAGAGATGAACGAAATTACAAACTTATTGCTAAGTACGAACCTAGTTTCTATAAGAAACTCTAGAATGAAACACAATTACACTTAGGTAATATTCTTTGACAAGAACAACTCTTTCAACTTTTCTTCTCCTTAGCAAGATGCACTTCAAAGTTAAAGTTCTCCAAAATACATGAGTGTTGGTCGTCCGAATGAGTATTTATATGAGAAGAAGGATCTTGTGCAAAGATATTTGCGAAGATATATTATACGAGATAATTCATTTCATATTAATTAATATCCACTCTTACGTTTTTGAGTTTACCAAATAAACTCGAGATCTTTACTTGTTCATGTAACAACTGATTACAACTCAAAAGATATTCTAATAAAGGATAAAATCTTTCACAAGATCTTCATCTTCTTACCGCCCACGTTAGCTAGGTTTAGAGTTGTTGTGGTTAATGAGACGCGGTTCCCCGTCTACTTTCCTTGGACTTCGAATACTTAATTTCTTCTATCTTTTCATCGAAAATATCATAATAATACTTACCACAATATATAGTGAGATTATCATCTTCAAAACTAAACAAACAACTTTATATAAGTTGATGCTCCTGAAGTCCCTATCCCAACATAAACAAATCCTAAATCAACCTGACCTTAAAAATTAAGACTGTAAACATGCGTTCTATTTCATCCAATGCATTGCAGTGCTCTTAGAGAGCAAATGAGGCAAATAACAGTTTAATTCCTAGCCAAAATATGGTCGTTGGCTTTAAGAGGTTGGAACTTGGAACACATGATGGATTATCATTTATCAACAATATAAAGTTCTTTTTTTAGTTTATTTGATTTTTTTCAAGTAAAACAACTCTATATTATTTTCATCTCCAATCATATATGCTTTTTTTTTTTTTGAGCGGAATATATATACTTCTTATTACTTGACAAACAAGGCTTAAAATCTGTCAATCTTCGAGTGCTATACATAAAGTAATTTAATTGAGATAGATCTACCCATTGAGAGTTTGAGACTCCTATCACAAATATAAATATTAGAATTTTTAAAAGCAAATCTATAGGCAAGCTTGTCCATATATTTCCTTTAAAATTTGTACTTTCTTCTCAGGGTTTTTGAATTCAACGAAGATAAGTTAACCACTCAAACAATATATGAAACAATTATGTATAACATTTTTAACTAAAACCCAAAAACTTTAATAAAGTCTAATACACCCTAGCTGCTGTGAAGGTCAGTTTATGATAGTTGTATATGTTTATGCAAATCGTGTGAACATTGATGTAATTCTTTAAGAATTAAAGCAAATGAAAGCGTGTTAACGTTAAGAGCTACGGAGTAATTTCAATCTCATGTGGAGTTGACTTGGGACTGCAAATATTCAAATTTTCATATTAGTTGGCAAGCCTGGCATTTATTAATGTATACTCCAATCTTGGAATCTTTTCATTTAATAATCTTTAATCCAGGAATTATTTTCATATTTTAGTGGGTTGATCTCATCAGCTTCATATTATAAGAGATATTTAATGCTATAATATAAGAGTACATCATACACTATATTTTATGCAAATACGATCTGCAAACTTGATTTAGTTTCTTAATCTATTATAATTGTGGAACAGCTGCATGTGCTTAATTACTGAAAGATTCTTATTTTATACAAGGATGAACTGTCGATAATTAATTAAGTAATGAATAATTTAAATATTCATACTGGGTTTTTCTATGTCCAATTGGAGTAATTAAGAACACAAATCCATAACATAAAATATACTTGATCGAATAGTAGGTGATGGCTCAAATATCTGGAGTTTCCATGAACTTTCATCCGTTACATAATACTCCCTCCGTCCCATAATATAAGCAACATTTGAAATTTTGACACTATTCACACTTCAATACTAATTTCTAAATTTATTCCAATATATAAAAAGAAATATAGTGATATAGGGTTTTATTTGATTCGTCTTGACGAGTACTTTAATAATATCAAAAATTTATAATTTTTATCACCATATAACTAGAGATATTAACGACGCAAAACGTGCATCGGCATATGTGCCTAAAGCAAATGTTGCTTATATTGTGGGACGGAGGGAGTATATAGGGGGCGGGGGGAAGAATTTTATGCATTATTTCCGTCACTCTTAACAATAAAGATCGATAAACATTTTGGATGGGTCACTCAAGGCAAATTTAAGAATACTATTAAGCAGAAAAACAAATTAAAATAACGGAGAATCCAAAAAAAAATTGTTAAATATTTTGATGAAAGGAAAAATAATGGGTCAATTACATAAATCAGGAGACGGGAAAAAAACATATATAGCTCGTTGCACTTTCAAAGGAGTCATGTTGCCATGCAATCTGAAATATTTTCTTCTTTGACTTTTTGTTGGTTCTTTTTGTACTCCGTATTTTTTATGTGGGTTGAATATGTTTTGATACATCAAATCACTTACGCGAGAAGTGTTAAACATTACAAGCCTAAACTAATTACTCCCTCCGTCCCATAATATAAGACTCATTTGCTTTTTCGATACTATTCACAAATCGAGAGAATCTTCTCGTTTTCTTCCAATATATAGAAATAAATATAGGCATGTGAGATCTCGTTTGATTCGTCTCAATGAGTACTTTGAGAATATTAAAAAATTATAATTATTATCATGATATATTTAGAGATATTGACGTTAAAAAAGCAAATAGGAAGATCATTAAGGGACGGAGGGAGTAGAACTTATCTTATTTTATTTTATGGTGGAAACAACCCAACGCATCTCATTAGAAAAATATTTGAGATTCCAATTAATTAATAATAAAGTCAATCATTGTATATTTAAAGATGCAATTATAAGTTTATAAATTTAATTAACCAGCTAATCACACAGACAAGAAATTCATTGAAAAACTTAAACTACATGCAATCTTACAAATAAATCCAACCGTTATACTTGAATGTTTGGTACTTCTAACAAAGTTTGTAATAATAATAGTTAAATTACAAAAATGAATAAACTAAATCATTTATTTATAAGGATAATAGTGGTTTAAAAATTACATTAAACTTGTCAACCTCCATTAACCTAAGGGGTATCACATTAAAAAGTTAAGTTACATTAAGCTTATTAAACTAGATGATTTTTTTTTTTACCAAACACTTGACAACGAAATGAGAATAAAAATTACGCTCTCTTAATGTGTAAAAAAACATGGCCGAACCGAGCCTTAGTATATGTAATACGGAGTATGTATTTGAGATATTCAATTCATACAAAATGTAGGAAATAAAAAATTATGGAATATTAAATTTTAAAAAAAGTTATCTTTTTGCAATTTTTAATTTATGCAAAATGTAGGAATTAAACTTATATAACCGTAGTAAGTTCGATTTTAACCTTTTTTTGGTTACTTACAAGAAAAAAGTCTTTTTTTTTTGTTACGGTGTCGTCGCTTTAGGCGCATAGCCTTTCTTTTGGCAAAAAAGGGCTTTTGTCGCCAAAGTTGTTTCCATCAAAACATTATGTTTTGTCGCCCAAAATCTATTACGAAATAAGACGCTTGTCGCTCAAAGTTATTAGATAATGCTACGAATACAAACTTTTGGGGGTGACAAAAATATTCATATTGTCGCCCAAATTATATATTTATGTGTCAATAAAACAAAATAGATGAGTGAGTACATTAGTGTGCATGACGCAATACAACAAAAATGCATACAATAATTTCTTTTGCACGTGCATGACTCATTGAAACAAAGTGCACAAGTGAGTGTGTGGATATGCATAAGTCACTGAAGCAAAGTGCATGAGACAGTTCAATAAAAGTTCATATGACAATTTAGAGACAAAAACAGAAAAAACCGGGAAGAAAAGGAGAGATAAGAGAACGCGCCTCACGTCCAAAAACTTCCATAGTGTGATCCCAGCTAGGGTTCGGCGCTGACTTGTGCTTGCCTCCCAATGGGGAGAAAGAAGAGAGAGAAGAGCAAAAGGAAGAAATCTTTGAAGAGAATGTCCAACATCATCTCCCCCACCCCTGTCGTGGACGACAACAATGATGAAGAGGAAAGCTCGTTCTGTGACCTGCCGGAAAATCTCAGCAGGAACAACAATGCCCGTCTGAACAATGCGACTCCCTTTCCCCTCCCCCTTCTCTGGAATCTGAGATTGCTAGCTCTCTCTTCTCGACCCTACTTGTGGTGCCAAAGTGACCAGGATTCCCCCCTTTGCCATACAACCCGCCCTCCTCAACCAAGATGTTTCCCTGGATTTGGACTTTCCTCCCTTGGCTCATGGCCTGAATCAGTCTGTCAGCCAGCCCACGCTGATTCTGAAATCGCCCAAGCCGACCCTTTCCCTCTTCTTCTAAAGGGTCCTCCTAGCCCCATCGACTGTGACTCCGGGCAGGAGCAAACTTCTCCCAAGACTGATTCCCCTTTGTCGCCCCCTGGTCCCAGGAGTCGAAATCTAAACTCTCTTCCATCCAATCTGAGCTTCAGGGTTCGCCTCTCGACCCACTACTTCTCTCTGCTGAAGACGAGACTATTGTCATGTTGGGGAGTCAGATGAAAGCTCTTCGGATCACCACCAACCAACTCTTCAAAATGGACTGGATCAAGTACTCAGAAACATGTAGTTGATTCTTCTTTCGTCACATCCAGGGACGAAGCAGATCCTCTACTATTCTCTCGATCACTAACATCCATGGGTCTCTGATCACGAACCCTTAAGAAATTGTTGTTGAGTTTGTCAATCACTATGTAAATCTGCTTGGAACTTCCAACACGACCCTGCCTCTTATCACCAGATATGTTGAACTTGGTCCTAAGATCACTGAAGACTTGCACTCTTGCTTGCTGATTTTGATGGTCAAAGTATCAAAGAAGTTCTTTTCTCGATAGGAAACAACAAGACTTTCGGTCCCGATGGTTACAATTCAGTCTTCTTTAAGAATGCTTGGGCTGTTGTTGGATGTAATTTTATCTCTGCTGTTCAGGATTTTTTTTCCACTGGGAAGCTTCTCCGAGCCCAACACTCCTGTCTCTACTCAGTGTTACAGACCTATCACTTGTTGTTCAACCATTTATAAGACTATTGCTAAGCTTCTTTTTGGACGACTCAAACTTGTTCTCCCTAGTATTGTTGTGGAACAACAGGGGGCCTTCATTCTCGGGTGCTCTATCCGACACAACACCTTTCTATGTCAAGAGCTTCTCAAACATTATAGTCGTGTCAATATATCGCCTCGCTGCACTATCAAAGTGGACATCCGCAGAGCCTTCGACTCCATCAATCACTCCTTCATCATCTAAGCTCTCTTCGCCTTTGGTTTCCCTCGTAAGCTGATGCACTGGATCCGGGTATGTATTACCTCCTCCTCCTATGCCATTAAGGTCAACGGTCACCTTGAAGGCTACATCAAGGGTAGTCGTGGTCTTAGAAAAGGGTGCCCTCTCTTACCTTACCTATTTTCTCTCGCCATTGAAACCTCTCAAGGATCCTCTCCTGCAAAACCAGCTGTCCTAACTTCAACTTTCATCCAAAATGTGATCGCCTTGGTATATCGCATCTTAGCTTTGTAGATGATCTTATTCTTTTCTCTAGGGGGATCTTGGATCCGTCAAGATCATCAAATCTGCCCTTGACCTCTTTAGTGATATCTCTGGGCTCCATATTAACTGTGCAAAATCTGCGGTCTTCATGGGAGGGATGGACCCCATCACCAAGTCTCAGATTGTAAGCCTACTTGCGTTCTTTGAGGGATCTCTTCCTTTCACTTATCTTGGGATTCTGATTGGTTCAAAGAAGCTCAAAAAATAGGCCTTCAACCCCCTCATTGACAAAATCATCTCTTGAATCCAATCCTATACTGCAAAGAATCTCTCGTACGTTGGGCGTCTTCAGCTTATCCACTATGTGCTTCTCAGTATGCAGACTTACTGGTGCAACGTTCTGATTACTCCCAAATCTATCTTGTCTAAAATTGAAGGCTTTATTAGAAGTTTCCTTTGAAATGGTAAGGAAACCGGCCATCGCAACCTCAATGCTTGGAGCTCTGTGTGTAAGCATAAAGATGAGGGTGGACTCGGCTTTAAAGAGCTCCTTGCTTGGAACTAAGCTTGTATGAAAACACCCATAGCATATGGCTTTCTTGCTGGGAGAATACACGCTCAGATCTGTTAATTTCTGGAATGCTCCCTCTCATGAAAATGATAGCTGGTGTTGGAAGACCATTATTTTTGTCAGGGACGACCTCCTTAGACTGCACACTATCTGCGAAGCTATGCTCTCACACTCGGGTACATACTCTAGTAACTCAGTCTACAACCTCTTTATTCCTCGGCTTCTCCTACCTGCAGCTGGTCACTTCCAGGGGATTTCGGGTGGTCTTCATGTCCCCCGCTGCAATGTTATCACATGGATCGCTTGTGAAAGGGAAATAGACGAATGAAGTGTTTCATATTGAGTTGTAGAAGGAGAGTTCTCTTAATGACGATGAGATGCTAAATACGCTTAAGTTGCTTTCCATTTGGTGGATCCGTTGGCGGAAGTTAGGTCATTTAGAGGTGGTGCAACAACTTGAAGAGATCAATATGAAATTGGCTACTTGAATTGTATTGTTTAACGTTTATTAGAGGAATGATTATTGTTTATACTTTTGTTGTATGTATGTGCAAATGATTGAATAAAGAGCTAGTTAGTACAAATGTATCGATAAAATTCATTGAAATGTAAATACAACTTTGTATTCTTGTCTTGTATAACAACGATATTTTCAACTAATAATAGTTATACATCCTTGTTTTTCTGTGCAAAACATCAAAATCCCCTGCTTTTTCCTAAGCGGTATAAAACCGAATGGCATCTTCAATATTTTAATAAATAAGATTTCAAATGTGTGAATCAAATATTTTGTTATGCACCAATCAATGATACAAAGTGCATGAGTGAGTGTACAAATGAGCATGTGCAAGTGAAATAAAATGCATGAGTGAGTACATCAGTGTGCATGAGGCAATAAAACAAAAATGCATATAATAATTTCTTTTGCACGTGCATGACTTCTTGAAACAAAGTGTACGAGTGAGTGCATGGATATGCATGAGTCACAGAAGCAAAGTGCATGAGACATTTCAATAAAAATTCATATGACAACTTCTTTGTTTGTGTATGACTCAATGAAAGAAAGTGCATGAGTGAGTGCATTGATATGCATCAGTCAACATAACAAAAGGCATGAGACATTCGAATAAAAATGCATAGACCAACTTCTTTGTGTCTGCATTTTTAATAAATAAGATTTCAAATACTTTAATAAACATTTAAAATCACTTGCTTTTTCCTAAGCGGTGCAAAACTGAATGACATCTTCAATATTTTAATAAATATGTTTGCAAATATGTGAATCAAATAATTGGTTATGCACCAGTCAATGATACAGAGTGCATGAGTGAATGAACGAATGTGCATGTGCCAGTGAAACAAAATGCATGAGTGAGTACATCAGTGTGCATGAGGCAATACAACAAATTTTAAATGACAATTTCTTTAGCGTGTCCATGACTCATTGAAACAAAGTGCACGAGTGAGTGCATGGATATGCATGAGTCAGTGAAGCAAAGTGCACGAGACAATTCAATAAAAAATGCATATGACAACTTCTTTGTATGTGCACGACTCATTCAAAGAAAGTGCATGGGTGAGTGCATGAATATGCATCAGTCAACATAACAAAATGCATGAGATAGTCGAATAAAAAAGTATATGACAACTTCTTTGCGTGTGCATGACTCATTGAAACAAAGTGCATGAGTCAAGTGAAACAAAGTGCATGAGTGAGTGCATCAATGTACATGAGGTAGTCGAGTAAAAATACATATGACAACTTTTTTGCATGTGCACGATTCATTGAAATGAGTGAGTGCATCCATGAGCATGAGACAGTGCATTAATGTGCATTGATATAAAATTGCGAGATTCTGTTTGCAAGTATCGTTCAATCACAAAAAATTACTTCATGATCATAAAACTATAGTTTTATGCTATCAAAAAGAAGAGAAACTTTACCTTGAACCATAATAATTTCAATATATTCAAATCTCATTAGATTCAATAGAAAATTGCAATTGCAAATTCGATTCACAAACAACCTCGAATATGACTACCGAAATATGAAGGACTGGAGAGATTGAAGCTTCAATTTCAATTTCCTGCTTAACAAGAAAATTCAGAAAAAATCCAGATCTATAAAAATTCGATGAGTCAAAATACAATATCTAGATCTGAATCGAAAGAGGAACCATATCAACAACAAAAAAAGAAGACGAAGAATGGAACGCAGTTGTGATGGAGAGATCGGCGGAGGAACCATGTCGATGGAGAGACCGCTGAAATTTTCATCGTTGGAAGAGAAAGAAGTAAGAGGAAAGGAAGGGATAAAGGGAAAAATGAACGGACGAGATTAAAACATCACTTATGACATTAAGAGGGGAGATTGATCCTCAATCCTTCTTTGGAGAACGATCCTCGTCAGATTTTTTTCCAATATATTGTGATATTGATATCTTTTGCATTATGTAATATTTTTTTGCCTTATTTATCAAGCATTCAACTTTTTAATTCGGAAAAGTTTAAAAAGATAGGTACAAATTTCACATTTGATATTTTCACAATTTTGGAATAAACTATTCACGTCGAAGATCATAAGATATTTGAAAGCCATCTTTTGTGATATTCATAGTAAAAAAACAGAAAAACAATCATTTTCTGATATAACATTTTTATTTAATATGAGAAAAATTATAAAAATAATAAAATATTAGTGACCAATAAAATAATGACACGTAAATAATCTAATGTCTAGTGTACTACGTGGCATAATTGGGTGGGAGAAAGTATAATTGCGTGCTTTAATAAATATATAGAGATTAATGAAAAATTTCCCACATACACGTAAATCTATATATGCTTTCATTCGTCACAATAAGTTACTAACTCAATTTGTATCCGAAGGAATATGATTCAGCTAAAAATAGACAAAAAATACTTAGCACCGACCGGTGGCCTGAATAAAATATTAATATACCCGCTGCTATTAAAGAAATGCTCCGGTAGAAGAAAGTTTAACAATGGAAAAACGAAGCGTTCATGTTCGCGTTCAGAGTTTACATATTAATGTTCATAGTTTGGATGTTAATGTCATAATCTACGCGGTGACAATTTGAAACTTCTTAAGTGAGTCACGCGGTAACAATTTGGTAATTTATGTGAATAATGTTTTTTATATTGAAAATGATCATACCGAACATGATCGTTAGATTATGAACATCACCCTTTAGAGGATGAAAATTAACTTGTTATTTGTAATTTCTGCTACTATTCTAATGGGTAGCATTCTAATGGGTTGACACAATAATGTTATTTCGCACTGTCTTTATATAACTCAGAAATGATCTATTTAACAAAAACTATATTCAAATCTAGCTAGAGCTCGTGCATGAAATTAACATTATGATCATGGTCTACTAACATCGCTTGTATCATCATACTAAAATCATAGCTGTCAAAGTCAAAGCTACTATTAGGGCTCGGAGATGAAAGGAAATCACTCTCAAGGCCATGATCAGCTAAGAATATGGTGGAATCAAAGGTCTGAATCAACGGTGGCGGTGATGCAACATTGAATCCCATCTGATCAGTTATCTGCTCGTCTTTGACATGGAAGATGTGGTTCGAATCTGGCGAGTCGAACCGCAGAAGAAAGGGCTCGGACATAGAGAAACAAGTACTAGGATCAAAAGATTCGAGGAATTCATCGGATGATGATGATGACAACGAATATGAATTATTGGGAAAAAAGATTTGGGGGATTTTTAGAGGTTTTTTGCAAGTGTGATGGCCTAAATAGGTTGTTTTGTAAATCGGAGGGTTTTCAGATTCTTGTTGGACCCATTTTTTCGCCTCACATTTCTCCTCATGGTTTGTGCATCTGTAGTAGTTCCTGCATTCATATCATCCATGTTAAGTATAATCTAGTATATAGCTTAAAGTCCTTGACTAATTAATCATAATGCTAATAATGTATTATCTTCATACATATCCTAACCTAGCTGAAAAAAGTTAATTAGTTGAACATTCCATTGTATGTTTTGTTTTATGAATACAACTAACTCTCTCCTTCAAAAACATAGATAGTTAACGTGTAATCGGATTTCTCAAGATTAGTAAATTCAAGAATAAAATTAAGTAGTATTTAATCTATATTTATAAGTAAACTATATAAAATCAATAAAATTTATTCAATCTCTATATATAAAAGTACAGTCTCTTGCTTCGGATTCACTAGATTTCATACTTAATATGGTATTGAAACCATTAGAAAATGTTATCTATTAGTCTGTACTCCGTATTTTATATAACCACGAGTACAAGAAGCATTCATAACTTTAATTCTCAAACCGATGTGAGATTCCTAATATTATATTCTAATTAACGACAATTGATTATCTTAAATTTTCCAAGATGATTGTTAATTGAGGAACAGTAGGATCGAGATTAATCTGACATCTTCACTTATATATTTAATTTAAGGTCTCGATACATCTTGTATAGCAATACCTAGGAATGTTATTTGGCTTCTTGAAATTGATATTGCATGAAATTTAAGTAATTAAAATTGAGTTATAAATAAAAGGTAAAGAAGAGTAGAAACTTTGGATATTGTTGATTGTGGATAATCTTTTGGCCATATTTTCTCCAACCGTATCCATCATCAGTGAGGTTTGTGGTCTTCAACGTACTACATTGGCTGCTCATCTTCTTCCTGCAATACCATAAATTACAAGCTTAATTAATTAATTGATTAACAAAAACCAACTTCATAAACATAATTAATTATTTGTCCTAGTGGACCCGCGATCTAATGTTAGATTTAGTGTGTCTCCCCTAATAAAAAAAGGGTGTGGTCCATTGAGAATAGTCTTTAAAATGAGAACGTGCAAATGAATAATGTGCATCAAATATACTTAAATTTTTTTATATACATCTTTTAAAAAGTGATGCACATATACAATTTTTATCCGAATGTTTTTCAATTTCTCAGTAAATGTTATTAAAAAAATAAATGTTCTTCAAATTTTGGATGTTTTAAGTTTGTCAACGAATGTGCATTAAATTAGTACTAAATGTGTACCAATTTTACTACTAATGTGCATCATTCTCACGTTCGTATTTTCAAAAATATTCTAACCCAACACTTTAAAGTGATCGTACTGAATCATCAACTAGAATTTAAAAATTAAAGCTAGCACATTGCCGACTAATAGTAATAAAAATATCATTAAACTAACTAATTAACAGATCGATATACAATATACCTTATCTTATTAGAAGATTGGCCGTGAATTTTCCTTTTTCCATTGTTGATGGTTACCACCTGTGAAGTCTCCGATGATCTATATGAAGAGAGCTGCTGCTTCGTTGATGACAACCACGAATTAGTGATGGAGGATTCAATTATATTACCAACTGAAACCGAGAAATCACAATCAGTATTCATCATCTGTTTCTCGTTAATTGCCATGTTTAATTGAGTTTCTGATCAAAGGAGAGTTTATGAGTACGGATGAGACTAATTAAGAGTGGATTAGGTTGGGTAATTAGTGAGAGATTGAAAAACAACGAATACATTCTACTATTATATAGACTGCACTTCGAGGGAACACATTACCGAGCTAGTTGTATTACAGTATTTTTTAATGCATCTATTCTTTGGAAAATAAAAAAAAAGCTTTTTTTGTGCAGTTACAACATCGCTTAATTGTACGTGTTTTACTTTAATATATTTTTTTTACCCTAAAGCAATTCCATATATGTTAACTTGTTAGAAAATAAAAGTCTTACATATAAATATTTAATTTAATTTTAGCAAAACAAATAAAATACGTCGGATTACAATATAGAGATGAAAGCTAATACGTTAGAGATGTTCAAAGTTACCAAACTGCCGGTTACGGTTTGACAAAATCATAAACCGTAATCGAAATCGAACTTAGGCGGTTCCATCCGGTTTGCCGGTTTCAATTACGGTTTTGATTACGGTTACGGTTTTGGTTCTGGTTAACGGTTTTGATACGGTTACGGTTTCAAACAAGGAAAAAAACTTTTATGTAAGAAAATACAAAATAGAAATAATATTAATCGTCCGATCTTTTCAATAGTTTAATATACACTAAATTATTTAACTGTAAAATATAATTATTATTTGTCGTAATAGAAAACTATAAGGAAATTTCTATTACGACATTCAACTTGTCTAATTAAATATTCAGATTTAAGAAGTCAAAGACATGTAATTCTATACTTTTATAAGGAAATTTCACTACCTAACCTATTTATAAGTGGCGGTTTTGAACCGGTTTAGAACCGCCGGTCAAACCGCTGGTTTCACGGTTCTATGAAATCATTAACCGAAACCGGAACCTAACTTAAACGATTTGTCCCAGTTTCGGTTCCGATTTGAGACGTTTTATAGGGTTTCAAAACCGTTGATTCCACGGTTTGGGACCTGATTAAGTATTATGTAGACTAATAATAATATAGATAGAAGCGTTATATTGTTCTAGAAACCGATACTCTAAAATATTACTTGTAATATTATTAGAACGCGCTCCGCCACGCGCTAATATATCTAGCCTAACATCTCTGGCCGGTTCTTCTACGGTTCCGTCGGGTGATAGATGCATCACCAGGCAATCGATCGCCGTTGAAAGTCATGGATGTGGACATTGCATCCTCCCCCAACAACTCAGTCTTGAACCCTCTGTTTCAAGAACAAAATATTGAATTCCCTGACATTCCCCAAGCGAATGTTATTGATGCAAATGCAAAGGCCAACAATATTAAGAAGGCTCTTTATTTTAAGGATGCAGTGATAAAGAACTCCAACCAGAATGCACCAGTCATAGCAGGAACGAATGCTCTTGAAGATAGGCTAGACCTATACGATAGGGACGATGACTCAGATTTGGAGGAAGCCGACCCTATGTGTCCAGTGGTGGTTCTAACTACAGAAGAGAAGAGGGTTCTTCGACTACCATGGGCGCGGTCTCCGATCATTCATATGTTCGACAAAGGGCATGGCTACACTCAATTTAAGCGAAAACTGGAACAGAATTGGTCGACATAGGCAATGATCATTACATTGCAAAATTCACAAATGATGATGACATTCAGTTCATCTTAACCCTAGGGCCTTGGATGTTTGGTGACAACTACCTAACCATTCGCCTATGGACACCAAACTATAATCCTTATCAACCTAATGTCAAGATTCTTACTGCTTGGATTCGAATACCGGAAATCAGTATGGAACGTTTTCATGACAGTTTTCTAGTCGAGTTGGTTTCCTTGTTGGGCACGTTATCAGCATTGACAAGACAACTTTGAGACTCTTTTCACCCTCAACATATTACCGTTGAAGTGACCAAGCGTTCCGAAGAGCCATGGGTCTTATCAACAATTTACATGGCTCCGAATCCTGCTTCTCGTTACGAGATTTGGCGAGCTTGGAGGATTTTGCAGTTATGAATAATAGGCTATAGTTACTTGCCGGGGATTTCAACGCTACATTATCTCCCCAAGAGTGATTTGTTTCATTCGTTGGGTCTACGAGACAATCGACAATCTTTTGGGAATGGGAAGATGTCCTTAACCTGGTAGATCTTGGATTCGTCGGTCCCGCCTTCACTTGGACCACATGTAATACAATTGACAACTTCCATGGGGCTCGTCTCGATCGAGAGCCCTGTTCATCTAATTGGAGACTGAGATGTCTGGAGGCTTGTGTTCGTCATCTGTTTTCTGCACATTCTGATCACCTCCCCATGCTTGTCCATCTTAATCCGCCCATCCTCTCCATCCCGACAACCCGTCCGTTCATGTTTCAGGCCGCATGGCTCACCCATGACGATTTTGACCCGTTTATTCGAGAAAAGTGGAACTCTGAGTGGCCTCTGACTGACTCCCTACAAAAAATCGCTACTGATTTGCAAAGTTGGAACAAAGAGGTATTTGGAGATATTTTCAAACGTAAACGTCGGCTCCTAAGACAGTTGGAATGGGCATAAAAAAGACTATCTGCTAGGCCTTCTTCTGCAACTATTAGAAGGGAATTGCGTACAAAAACAAAGTTAGAGCTTTTCATGAATCAGGAGCAGCTTGTTTGGTTTCAGAAGTCGAGATCTGCGCTCATGAATGAAGCTGACAGGAATACCCGATTTTACCATCTTAGATGTAAGCGAAACACATTTTTTTTATGTTGCAGAATGATGGCGGGGACTGGGTCACTGATGTTTTACCTCTTCAACATTTAGTCGTCGATTTCTTTGCTAAGCTTTATATTGCCGACACGCCTTCACCGAACCAGGCGGAGTGTGTTGCGGCTTTTCCCGCTTTGGTCGAATATGATTTTGCAAATTTAAATGCTACATATACACCTACGGAGGTGTGGAGTGGAATAAAGGATATGTCCCCTCTTAAGTCTCCGGGTCCAGACGGATTCCATGCTATTTTCTACCAGAAAAATTGGGGTCTCGTGGGATCTTATGTTGTATGTGAGCTCCTCCAATTACTCAACGAGGGCGTGTACTCAAAAGGGCTTGGGGATTCTTTCATGGTGTTGTAGAGGAAGATTGATAACCCTACCAATTCTTCTCACATCCATCCTATCTCGCTCTTGAATGTAGTCTTTAAAGTGGAAACAAAAGTGCTCACCAATAGACTCAAACAAGTTTTAGCCTCGCTTGTCTCTCCTGCAGAAGCTGCCTTTATCCCGGGATGCTCGTTAACTGAAAATCTAGTTGTTGATCAGGAAGCCTTACATAGCCTGAATGCCTCCACTACACAGAAATGGAGGATATTGAAGATCGACCTGGCAAAAGCTTACTACCGCGTTCGATGGGACTTTCTGAATGGTGTCATAGTTGATGCAGGGTTGCCTCACCATTTTATTGAAATAATCATGCTATGCCAGACTAAAGGTTCGACTAATGTGCTCTGAAACGGTTCGTTGGCTGGGTCTTTCAAGGCTACGAGAGGTATTCGACAGGGTGACCCTCTATCCCCTTACTTGTTTGTGCTTTGTATGCAGATATTATCTAATATTATTCAATCTGTCGTTGAGACGGGTTCCCAGACTCCTATCACTAGTGGGGATGTGCAACTCTCCCATATCTTTTTTGCTAATGATCTGGTTCTATTTGCTCAAGGTGATGCGAGGAATGTATTGGTGATAAAAGAATGCTTGAAATCGTTTTGTGATCTTTTCGGGGAGTAGGTTAATTATTATAAGAGCGGTGTTTTATTTTCAAAACATGTCCACCCTCAGATGAAGTAGGTTGTGAGCGAGCTTATTGTGATCCCGCTTTCTGAGGACTTCATAAACTACTTAGGAGTTTCTACGACCATCGGTAAGATGACTACTGACTGGTATCACTTCCATTTTGAAAACGTTACTGCTCGTCTGACGGGCTGGAAAGTGAAGACTCTCTCGCTTGCTGGAAGAGTAACCCTCGCAAATTCAGTCCTCACAAGTCTCCCTCTATACACAATGAAATCGAACTTTGTCCCAAGAGGGATATGTGACAACATCGATCAAATGGTATGTGGTTTTTATCGGGGCTCCACGGCTTAGAAACGCTGAATTCATCCTCTCATTTGGAATGTTATCTCGAAGACCAAGGTTGTTGGTGGGCTCGACTTGTGTCCTATGCGTGAGATGAACTCTGTGTTGCTGTCAAAACTGAGTTGGATCACGTTGCATGAGCCTACTTCTTTATGGTCTAGAAAAAGGTGATTCTCAACAGTGGGGTGGTATTTTCCATGGGGCTGATTTGATGTGCAAGGGCCTTCGCACTTCTATTGGAAATGGTAGAACTACACTCTTTTGGTTACACCCTTGGTTGAATGACAAGCCCTTAGCCGATTATGTTCTGCACCTGCTTCCTGAATCGCTCGAGTATGCCACGGTGAATGAACTTTGGAATGTCAATGGATGGAACAGGACTGTCCTAAATCAGCACCTTAGCCCTGCTGATTGTCATAAACTTGCTAGTATCCACGTCAATCTGTCACAGAATGCACATGATAAGTTCTTTTAGAACCAAACAAGCTGAGGGATCATCACTGGACAATATGCGATGTATTTTCTCTGTGGGATGCATGAGCCTGACATTATCCCAACGGATGGCTTTTATAAACCAACATTTTTTATTAGTGAGCCATAAAATTCAAAACCTACACGATAGCGTTTTTAATTTTTGAATAAAAAAGTTCAAACACATTTTGACTAGGGTTGTAATAAACAACTCAAAAATAAATTTTACAGTTCATATATCAAGCCTGAAGACCCGCGCATAGCGCGGACATCCGCAACCTAGTTGGGATATTGATGTGTAGCATTTCATATGTATTATCTAGTGGTTTTTAGAATAGTTTAGGAATCATTTGGAGTTATTTTAGATGTAATTACATGATATGGAGTTGAAGATAAGAAGTGAAGAATCTCAAAGAATTATGAAGATGAATACGTCTTTTTAAAGACTTGAAGATTTCAAGACTTGAAGACCTAAAGACCTTGCAGAGAAGATTTTCGTTGGTAAGTCGCGGGTAACCCCATATATCCGCGCCCGCGAATTAGTGTATTTTAAAACCTCCGCGCCGACAGATCGCCAACGGATGAGGAATATGGCTAAGTTTTGAAGAGCCGCTGGTAGACCCGGAAATCCGCGCCCGCGGATTTATCGCTGAAGGCCGTATCCGAGTCCATGTTTTTCTGTTATTTTCTTAATTTCTTTTATTTTCAGTTTTATGTTAGACTTCAAATTTAATATTTCCTAGTAGGGATTTAAGCCTAAAAACACTTTAATTTTAGGTCAAGTTTGTTTTGAATATTACTTCCTGAAGAACCCTAGTTTTCGCCTCCATGTCTTTGAAGAACTAATTTTCTTTGTTTTGCCTGGTGATTGAAGCCTTTGGTTGTTTCGTTATGAGATTTTAAACTCTAAGTCGTTTTCTTTTGATTGTAGATTCTCATGTTCTTATTGGTATTGTTCATAGTGCTAGGATTTGGTAATTCCGGGTTGTAATTCGTTATCTAGTAGAAAACACGGGTTTAGATGAGCGGGTTGCAGCGATTATTTGTGAATGAGAATTTATTGCATGCTTATCTGACGAGTTGTTTGAGTTGCATGTATCATGCTATATTCCTTGCTTAATGCTTCTATTGAATTGAATCTTGAAGGTCTTCGGGTTTGTTTAATAGGAAGTTTTATTAGGAAGGGTTGTGCTCATATCAATATCTGACCAGGAATTGGAACAACAATAGGATTGTCTGAATTAGAGATATCTATGATCAACCTTGCATGTCATTGTGTGATATTTGTTAGGTGAATCTTGAGCGAGAAATCTAGAAAAAAAGCAACCCCTCTATTCAAATAAAAATAAGAAATTTGTACCTGGAGGAGGAGAAGCAATTAATTTCTTCGCATTTATTTGTTGGATCGTGGTTGGGGGAACCTTCACTGAGTTTGGTCTTATCCGAAGGTATTGGAAAAACAACGTGAAAGCTCCTAAGAGGGCAGTTTGGAAGCTCTATTTTGTTTTGAAGATTATGACAACTTCTACTCTGTTGCATGGATTGCATTGTCGTCCAAATCCTAAGAATGTCAAGGAATCGATTGGGCAACAAAGCCTCTACTAAAAATCATGGGGAAAAAATTGACTACCTTAGGCTCTTTTTTTTTTTAAATAGAACATTAAGGATTGAATCTTGAGCGAGAAATCTGGAAGAAAAGCAACCCCTTTATTAAAATAAATAAAAGAAATTTGTACCTGGAGGAGGAGAATACATGACTTTCTTCGCGTTTAGTTGTCGAATTCTGGTTGGTGGAACCTCCACTGGGTTTTGTCTTATCCGAAGCTATTGAAAAAAAACGTGAAAGAGGGAGAGAAGAGGAGGGAGCCATTATTTATAGTACATATTCGACCGATGGACTATGCAATAGAGGAGTTACAAATACAATCTAAAGACCCATAACATTTCACCATAAATTTATCTGCAGAAAGAAGAGGAAAAGATACGTGGGAGCGGAAGAAATGATGGACTTTTCATGTTTTTATTTAGGCAATGGCTATATGCACGCGAATCGATGCATATATGCACGCGATTCTGTGCGCGCAACTTATGCGCACGCATCTGTGCGCAGTTCTTATGCGCATACGTGTTTTACGGGGTATTACGGGTACTTTTCGTAAATTTTCAGAGTCTGTAACACCTTGTGCGCCTAACTACTGCGCACAGGTTGAGAATCTGTGCGCCATGTTTCTGCGCACTGTTCAAACATAGTAGCCGTTGAAATTTTAGAAAAAAGTAGCCGTTAAATGTAAAACTGTGCGCTTAGGTTCTGCGCACAGGTGAAAAAAGTAGCCGTTAAATGTAAAACTGTGCGCTTAGGTTCTGCGCACAGGTGCTTTAGGGTTTGGGTTTGTGCGCGGATGGTTAGAGCACGGGTCTTTACAGTTTCATTTGGACCACAACGGTCATAAATGTGCCTATATAAAGCCACAATCTCTTCGTTTCCAACAAATTCATTCAACACCTCTTCGTTTTCCAACAAATTCATTCAAAATGTATCGTCGTAATCAAAACTCTCGTATGTTAGAGTTGATTAATCAAAGTTGTGAAGATAGTGATGAAGAACACGATTGGGATAGCGGATCACAAGAAGAGGAAGACGACCCGAACGACGACGAATGGTTGGATGGTTTCTTAGAAGACGAAGAGTTCGGCGACTGGGATCCGAGTGGTGAATTTGTGGTTAGTATAATATGTTATAATTTGAAACATATGGTAGCGTAATTAGTTTCAAATTAGTTTCATATTCTAGAATAATTAGTTTCATATGCTAGCCTAATTAGTTTCATATGATAGCCTAGTTAGTTTCATATGATATCCTAATTAGTTTAAAGTAATGATTCGTATTTTGCCTTGTTATTTTGGTAGTAGTGTAATTGTCGCTCTACAATTACGTATAGGGGAAAGATTATTCGGATTATTTTAGAACCGCACAATATTGGGATACTCCGCAAGAATTGTACGAGTGGGCGAGAGATAGAGGAAAGGAGTTAGTGATAGCTTTGGTAACGCGTAATTCAAGTCCGTACCAAATAAGTATTGTGTGCGATAGATTTGGAAAACCAAGATCTGGGAGGCCAAAGGTGAACAAAGAGAATCCAGAGTTGGCTGTTCCTAGGCTTAGAAAGTCGAAGTCGAAGAAGTGTGAGTGTAGATTTCAGCTACTGGCAGTGCGAAAGAAAAACATTCCCGGGGTCGCAGGAGAAAAATGGATTTTAGGTGTGATAGAAGGTCGGCATAACCATGTGCTACTTGCTAGTTTTCATGGGAATGCATTCATGGGTCGAATGACGGAGGAGCAAGAGCTTTGTGCTAGGCGGTGGGGAGATGGAACTGGACGCAAGACGCCAAAAGAAATTATCTCTAAATTGAGGGAGAAGTACCCTGGTAATGTTACTTCAAGGAGACAAGTTGCAAACTTTTTGCAGAAGGTGAATTACGAAGATCGCGGAGAGCTAAACGTGACACAGTGGTCGCTTAAGTTTTTGCGAGACCACGACTACGTAGTTCACCCACATAGAGACACGACAAACGGAGAGGTTGCAATATTATTCTTTGCTAACCAAGAGTCGTTGCGTTTGTTGAAGAAGTACCCGTACGTGGTAATTATCGATGCGACGTACAAGACAAACAAGTAAGTCTCTACAATACCTTGGTCGATATTTAGTTCGGATAATGATATATGTTCTGTAGTGATATATGTTAATGTTTCAATAGATATGAAATGCCGCTCGTAGAGATCGTTGGATTCACCAGTACACACAAGACGTTCAACATCGCGTATGCATTCACTAAAGCGGAAAGGATTTATCATTACACATGGGTAATGATTCAATTGAAGTCATTATTCATAGATTTGGGAGTGATGCCAACGGCTATAATGACAGATTGCGAAGACGCGCTGATAAAAGGGATAAAGACTGTTTTCGGGAGCAAAGTTCAACATCTGTTGTGTTGGGTGCATATCAAACACAACATTGAGGCACATGCTTCGACCATCCTAAAGAGACAAATTAAAGTGGAAGCCTTTGCAGGACAATGTTGGGGACTATTTTGCTCAGCTACTGAAGAGACCTATGAACTGCGGCTCGAACAGTTGAAGAGATCTTGGAAGAGCGGCCTTGTGGGATACGTCGAGAGAACATGGCTTAATCCTCACAAGACAAGTATAGTGAGGGCTTGGACAGATCATAAGCTTCATTTCCTTACGAGGACTTCAAACAGGTAAATATTGATATTTTTTAGTTAAAGACGATTATATCATAACGGCGTACTTTCTTAACTTACCAACTTAACTGTTTTTTAGAGTTGAAGGGATGCACAAGGTTTTGAAAGATATTATTGGTTCCAGCAGAGGGGGCTTTAACAGAGTGATCGTACGGATCCATCATTTAGTACTCCTGCAGATTGATTCAATTAGGGCGAGCATGAACATGTCTCTCTCCAAACGACCAACTGATTTTGATGATCCAAACATGCATCCGCTTGGAAGGGCTATTTTTTCCCGACTATTCTACAAAGTGTCAGACAGGTGTTTTGATCATTTGTTGGCTACTTATGAGATCATGTTGACGGGGAAATTTCCTGAACAATGCACCGACCATTGGGTGAGGAACTGTCTTGGGTTGCCGTGCGTCCATCAAATTGCACACGCTATCATTTCAAACACACCCCTGATTGAGGATGACATTCACCCGTTCTGGAGGGATTTGCATTGGGATGACACTCCTGAAACAGAAGACGACCCAAATCTGAAGGTCCGAATGAACATTATAGAGTTGCGACTCCATGAAATGTTCACCAAGTTGGAACTTGGAACCTTGAAGAAAAGCACGACATACCAGCTAGGTGAGTTGTATCAGGACTTGGAGCATCCTGAACTAACTACCTTGAAAGAACCGACAAATGTGAGAAGAAAAGGCAGGCCAAAGGGTGCAAAGAACAAGGATAAGGAGGAGGTTGACAGTGAAAATGACAAGGAGGATGACATAAAACAAGAAGATATGGAGCAGTATGAGATGGAGGAGGCAAAGCAGAAATCAAAAGGAAAGAAGAGTACAGGAGCAAGACGGCCAGGTCGTCCTAAAAAGGAGGAGGATGACAGTGAAAATGACAAGGAGGAATCGAGAGAGAAGAGTTATTTTGAGCACAAACAAGAAGAGCTGAAGAAGTATGAGAAGGAGGAGGCAAAGCAGAAATCAAAAGGAAAGAAGAAGGCAAACAATACAGGAGCAAAACGACCAGGTCGTCCTAGAGAGCAAACAACGACATCACTTCCCGTGGTCATTGAGGCCGAGGAGTTGCATTCTCAACCCATGCCCGACCTATCACAGCCTGAAGGATCAAACTACACTGACTTCGATCAGTGCCCTGAAGAACTTGGTGTTCCTCTCATTCATAGGGGGGTTGACTTCGGCATTGACAATTTGGATGATTTTTGGCTTCCATACATCACAGATGTTAGACAGGTACGTTCTGACGGACATTGTGGTTATAGGTCGATGGCCTTACTTCTGGGAAGAAAAGAACAAGAGTACGGAAACATTCGGCGTGAGCTGGTAACGGAGCTGCTTCAGAATCGAGAATTGTACGAGCCTATTCGTCGTCGTCTTCGTCCGGGTACTTGGGAGGATCTTATTCTCCAAGTTAACCATTGCAGAAGCCCTTGTTCAGAACTGTACTGGTTGCACTTTCCACTGATGGGCTTAGTGTTTGCCACCCTATAACAAGTTGGTCTCGTGTTATTGTGTTGGGATGCTCCGACCTTTTGCTTACCGCTAAGGTGTAGAACAGAAAACGCTGATCCTCCACGACAGATTTTCGGCATGGCACACGTAGGCAACCGTGACCACTTCATACCGGTAAAGTAGACAATTGTACTTGATACTTGTGTAATCATAGTTTTTTGTTTAATGTCTTAAGTCGATTGTGTTTATATAGGTGGCGTTGATGGTTGGTTCGCCACTACCGCATACTCCCGGTTCGTGGAAGAAACACGTAGATCCAAACATTCAATGGTGGGAAGAAACATTTGGGGACAATTTGAGGATGTATCGAGAGTACCGCATTTCAAATGGCTGGGCACCAGATCCATTCATGTATAAAGGAGGGACCGAACCCGTTCACATATCTGACTGAGTGAGATTGTCATGTAATAATTAGAAGACGCATTGGAATTTCTTAGTTTGTAATGCCTTGGTTTTTAATGTTTCGTATTTGTTATTTTGGTAGTAGCGTAATTGTGCTTTATATAACAATGAATGGATCAGATTGCATTGGAATTTCTTAACACGTTCGAGAGACAAAGAAGCAACAATGAAAATACATAATGAAAGTACATAATGAAAGTACGTAATGAAAGTACACAATGCTCATAACATTAGATGTCTACGATTTAGGCGTCGTCGGCAGAAGAGGAAGAGCAATCGGAAGCATAGACGATACTACAAACCATCAACCGCAATTCTTTTTCTTTAATCTTAAACCTTTCCATCAGGACCTTCACTCTATTGTCACTCTTCTTTTTCTTGATGATTAATTTCGTGATAGCACGTAAAGCAGTAGGGGTATGCTCTGGATCAATAAACCTGATTCCGAAGAAACAATTGCATGCATAATGCCTTCGTCCATACTGGTCAGGCATGTCTTCGTCATTGTTAACGTAAACATTACACATTTGGCGACACCTTTTTGTACCAGTACACATTATCTGTGGAGG
Source organism: Oxyria digyna (assembly GCA_029168935.1). Classification (NCBI taxonomy): domain Eukaryota; kingdom Viridiplantae; phylum Streptophyta; class Magnoliopsida; order Caryophyllales; family Polygonaceae; genus Oxyria; species Oxyria digyna. Next base: position 56,051,648 of record JAPVLV010000001.1, on the reverse strand, counting down.
GTCAGGCTTCACACGTCTTGGGGATGATGATGATGCCATATTCGTAGTTATGATCTACGAAATAAGTAAATAATAAAACTTTAGTTATAAACATGAAAGCATATACAAATAACAAAGCATGTACAAAAATGAACAAAAGAAAAATTTACCGATTAAGTAGGGAAACTTCGATTTTTGCTGTAGTTGAGATGCATGAACTAGTTGAGATGGATGAAGAAATCACCACCTTCAAACCGTTGGTTTTATAGGAATTTATGTATATGGTGCGCGTTGATTCTGCGCACAAGGAGTTACCGATTCAAAATAACGGTAACTAAAAGTGCGCTATGTAGCTGCGCACAAATTTTTAACGATAATTTTCTGTGCGCGTTACACCTGCGCACCAAAAGTTACAGATTCAAAAATTTACAGAATAGGTGCGCTTTACCTTAGCGCATGGCTGAAATTTTTGTGCGTTCAACCACTGCGCACTATACTCTTCATTCTTCGAAATAGTTGCGATATGAAGGGTCTAGCACATCGATGTGGATTATGTTTGAAAAGCTTATACAAAATAGTGTTATTAGGCATATAAAGAGTGTATAAGGTCTCCCCTTCACAAAAAGTCGATCGAAAATACGCGAAAATGCAAAAACGCCTTATCGGTCCTGATGGCCTGTTAAGGTCGAGAATAGGCGGTTCGATGCCCAAACGACGTCGGAATGCAATGAAACTTGTTTTCAATGCATATTATAGCTATTTAACCTTGTCGGTAACTTCGAGTCGAAAACTCGAACTCTTCGAGTAACACCTCCTTTGTAAACCTTCACTAGTCTTTCATTCTTCGAAATAGTCGAAGTAGTTGAGATATGAAGGGTCTAGTACATGGGTGTTGATTATGTTTTTAAAACTTATACAATTATGTGTTATTAGGCATATAAAGAGTGTATAAGGTCTCCCCTTCACAAAAAGTCGATCGAAAATACGCGAAAACGCAAAAACGCCTTATCGGTCCTGATGGCCTGTTAAGGTCGAGAATAGGTGGTTCGATGCCCAAACGACGTCGGAATGCAATGAAACTTGTTTTCAATGCATGTTATAGCTATTTAACCTTGTCGGTAACTTCGAGTCGAAAACTCGAACTCTTCGAGTAACACCTCCTTTGTAAACCTTCACTAGTCTTTCATTCTTCGAAATAGTCGAAGTAGTTGAGATATGAAGGGTCTAGTACATGGGTGTTGATTATGTTTTTAAAACTTATACAATTATGTGTTATTAGGCATATAAAGAGTGTATAAGGTCTCCCCTTCACAAAAAGTCGATCGAAAATACGCGAAAACGCAAAAACGCCTTATCGGTCCTGATGGCCTGTTAAGGTTGAGAATAGGCGGTTCGATGCCCAAACGACGTCGGAATGCAATGAAACTTGTTTTCAATGCATATTATAGCTATTTAACCTTGTCGGTAACTTCGAGTCGAAAACTCGAGTTCTTCGAGTAACACCTCCTTTGTAAACCTTCACTAGTCTTTCATTCTTCGAAATAGTCGAAGTAGTTGAGATATGAAGGGTCTAGTACATGGGTGTTGATTATGTTTTTAAAACTTATACAATTATGTGTTATTAGGCATATAAAGAGTGTATAAGGTCTCCCCTTCACAAAAAGTTGATCGAAAATACGCGAAAACGCAAAAAAACCCTTATCGGTCCTGATGGCCTTATATGCGCATTAGATCTGCGCACATGATTCTGTGCGCATTAGATCTGCGCACGGTTGAAGACCGTTAAAATATGACCGTTGGGTGCGCACGATTGAATTGCTGCTACTCGTGCCATTATTTAATCCTCATCAGCACTCTCTAAACAGAAAATGAAGGAGTAGTTCTAATTATGAACTCTGATCTGCAGTTAACCCAAAACAAAATCATTGTTTCAACAACTGCATTGCTTTTGAGATGGTGATATTAGCAGAGGACGAAGCACTCAAAAGCTACGCAGTTGTTCAAAACAATGATCAATTTAGGTTTAGATGTGGCTGAGTGAAGAGGGAAAGAAGAATTAGGGTTTGCTGTTATAAATACAAGGATGCGGAAATGACGGGCTCGGCCAGCTTGAGTTGGGCTCAACGGGCTGGAAGGTATTTGGCGGCCCATTATATGCGCATTAGATCTGCGCACATGATTTTGTGCGCATTAGATATGCGCACGGTTGAAGACCGTTAAAATATGACCGTTGCGTGCGCATAACATCTGCGCACGCAACGGTCATATTTCAACAGAAAAACCGAAGCTATAAAAGGGGGGTTGCACTCACCTCAATTCACCAATCTCACCATCTCTCTCTTAACCTCACCAATCTCACCATTTGTCTCTTAACACTCGCTATGTCGCACAGTTCATCATCAAGCAACGCTGCCCTTTTTTATTGTAAATGTGATCGACCAGCGGTAATGAGGAGTTCAGAATCTCGAAGAAACCTCGCTCGAAGGTTCTGGACATGCGCTGGTACTGGTGGTTACATTTGTGAATTCCGCGAGTGGATCGATCCACCACACCCTTGTTACTCCTTAGCTGCAATAAGAGATCTATTCTCGAAGATACGTACGTTGGAGGAGGAAAACGCCGATCTTAAGGCGACCCTGGCTTCCAATCGTTAGTTAAGTGGTTGTTTTAATCGTTAGTTCGTTGTTGTAATTGTTAGTTAAGTGGTTGTTGTAATCGTTAGTAAACAAACATAGCACTGGACAAAGAGAAGTTGAGGAGGGACAACCTATAAAGATCCCCAACCGATATTGGTTTCGATGTTCGGATTTAGCAAAATGTACGAACTAATAAGAGTTTGGAAACTGGTTATTAGTTGGTACATATTGCCGACTCCGAACATCGAAACCAATCATCGGTTTGGGGATCTTCATAGGTTGGTCTTCCTCACCATCTCTTTGTGTAGTGTTGTTGTTGAAATTTGTATTTCGTTTTCAAATCAATATAGTTTTTCACGTCTTGTTGTTCAGATTTGTATTTGCATTATTGTTCGGAGTCGTTTTGAATATTCAAACAAGCAAAACATAAAATTTAAAACCATCACACAAGAAAAATGCATACATAAAACATCAATCGTACATAAAACATCCATCAAACAAAAACAGACGTCAAGCGTCTAATCCTGAGTATAAGGCGGAGCATCTTCCCGAGGCACATCACCCTGAGTCATATCATCTTGGTGCTCATCCTCCTGAGTGCCGCATCCACTCCCCTGGCCACTCTCATGAACAGAATCTCGGAAAACAGGAGGTGGTGGTGGTGGTGGCATCCGCGATGCACGTGGGGGAGATGGTGCCAAAGGTGCCTGAGGTGCCTCTAAGATTGCAAGCCAACCACGAATCACATCTTCAGTGGCCCAAGGTCGATCCGAGATAGGGGTGTCTAGAAAAGAGTGCATCATAGCTTGAAGGATCTGACAACGCTGCAAACAAAACGTAAATTTAATCGTTAGTTAAGGTCTAAAGCTAAGTTTTGTACAAACTTTATAAAATTTTACATACCGCTAATGCATCGATAGGCACCGGGGTATATCCATAGCGAGGCGGGCGATCATGTCTCTCAGAGGATGGATCGACGACGGGATGTGAGAACTCGTCCAGCCAATCCATATAGTCATCAGACATCTTCCATGCTGGCTCTGCAACCGGCCCATCCAGATCGATCAGAGGCCTCGGCTCTGCGTCCCATGCAAGAAGAAGCTCAGGTGCATAAACGACGTCATACCTCGTGCAACCCATGGGCCGATGAAATGACAACGGCTGAATGGGTGGGTCGGGAACGGGCTGAGCCCGCCCAAACTGCCGCAGGACTCTCCTAGGGTTGTAGGCCTCATGAAATTTCCAGATGCTCAATACGCCCTCAAATCTCGTAGGAGAAACCTCTGGTGAGTTGAAGTCCAAATCTCTCCATGGCTGCCAGTTAACCTGAAACAAATAACAAGCCAAATTAGACACGTATTGCGGTAATGAAATAAAAAATATAAGAAATTAAATCCAAACCTGCTCATATCTCATGCTGTCGAGCATGCGACGGATGGCAACCAAACGCCCAGTATCCGAGCTAAGTGGTGTATACAATCCTACAGCAGCATCTCCATGGGCGAATGCAGGGTTCGTGACAAAGTGATCACGAAAATGAGGAAAGTATGCCCAGATCCAGCACTACATATAAACAATTACAGATTATTAGTAAAACTACGTGAATAGTTAAGAGTTATTCACCAAGACGTTAACGACAAGATCTTACCCTCAGAAGAATCCCACATGAACCAATGGTTGCCGTCTCGACTCTAGATGCAGACCCTAAATTGCGATACACTAACGCAAGTATGCCGGCTCCCCATGCAATGTCCCCTGTACGATCATGGTTGAGAACAAGCGCCGCGTACTGGACCTTGACACCCTTTGTCGACCTGTCCACCAAGACAGTCGAGCCCAGAAGCAAAAGGAGATACAGAGTGGCAATGTGACTCTCATTCCTGACTGGCGCATCAAACAAAACTTCCAACCGAGCATTGAGGGCACCGAAATGAATGCCACCTGAGCTATAACATGCCTTCATGTCATCAGCCTCCTGACCCATAGCGTCCGCAAGCGCCGCATAGATCTGGTCATCTGTCATAGGTGAATTGCAGCTACGACCATGTATACGGACTCTGAGGATCTGCATCACGTCATGTAGGCAGATGGTCATCTCAGCAAATGGCATGTGGAAAGTGTTGGTCTCTGGATGCCACCTCTCCACAAAAGCAGAAATCAATGCAGCATCGATCTGAGACGCTATGCCCACTCGGCGCAGCTCTGTCAGCCCAGAACGCTCAGCAAGCCTGAACCATGTACCCTCCTCAGCTGAAATATGATGCTCATAATCATGAACCTGTGCAGATCTGTACATCACCCTCAGGAGCTTCCTAGCCTAAATAAGTACAGAAAAAAAATTGCGTCCGGTTAGTAAATAAGAAACGTATAACTTATTATAAGCATTCAGATCAATGTTATTGAACATACCGGATCTAACGGAGCCGCCTCAGCCTCGGCCTCATCCCCGTCCCCGTCCTCTGGCTCATCCTCTGCCTGAATATCTCCTACTCGTCGTCTCTGCCTGGGACGACGACCACCTCTAACTGGAGCCGCAACCTCCTCACCAACAACCTCCTCAACTGCAGCCCCCTCAGCGACTCCCTCAGCAGCAACACCCTCACCACCAACTCCCTCACCACCAACTCCCTCAGCACCCTCCTGACCTCTCCCTCTCCCTCTCCCTCTACCTCTCCCTCTCCCTCTCCCACCACCTCGGCCTCTGCCTCGGCCTACAGCTTCCCCCGCACGGGCACGCTTCCTAACCTGCACCGGGGGCACCAATGGTACATCGGGAGCGGGCCCTGGAAGAGGACCACGCGACCATATCCATCTCGCTATATGCGTCTCATAAGAACACAATAGGTGAGGCGCACGTGGACGACAAATGTCCTGCATCGACTCCCCGAGCCAAGGAAAATATGTCTGTGGGGCATGGTCATCGTCGTCTAAATCTCCCGACACTGGCTCTGAAGATGCGACTGGCTCTGCAGATGCGACCGTAGGAGGAGAAGATGTCGACGTTTCTGCATCTGTCACTGCAGGTAAATCCTGCTCTGTATGCTCTGAACTGCGAGGTAAAGCATCCTGAAACAGAGGTGCGTCCTGGATATTATAGTCATCCGTGGTCACCTGCGCCTGTACTGGTGTGGGCTCGATAGGGTCGAACGCAGTAACATATCGACCAGGATAATCTACGTCGTCATGGAAATCTGCTCTCTGTCCATCCATCTCCATGTGCGAACCATCTATCTCCTGCTGCTGCAGCTGTGCCTCCTCGTACTCATTCCCTGGCTCACGGCGCTCAGGTGATCCGGTGCCGAAAAATCGTTCGAGGGCCTCGAACGATAATCGCACACCGGCTGCCACATCATGTCGACGTGGAAGCCGTTCCGCTACTGGTGCGGGCATCGTGTTGCCCGTCTGATCCATGACGGCTTGTATAGTCTACATGTTTTTACATTTTTAGTATGACTAATTCATACTAAAATATTCGGAAATAATTTGCAACTTCGTAATCAAATTCGAGTCTTTATATCTACGAAAACTAAATTTTTTTAATAGAAATTGTTAGAAATTTAACAATTAAGTCATAACTAGTTATGACTGTTAAGTTTCTAATATTTAATTCATAATTACTAAAAAATAAACATCTCAACTAATACGAAATAATAATCACTACTATTACTAAAAAATTACAATTAATACGAATTCATAATAATTCGATTAGGCATTCGATTAATGCATAATAATCTGAAACTTAATCGTAATTATAAAAAAATACGATTAATAAGAATTCTAATATTTAATTCATACAAAACTGAAATTTAATCGTAATTATGAAAAATTACGATTAAATTACAATTAATACGAATTCTAATATTTAATTCATAAAAAACTGAAATTTATTCGTAATTATTACAAAAAACAATTACGAATAAATTTCCACAATTAAATACGATAAATATTTGAAAAAAGCGGGTTTAGAAATTTTATACCGAATAAAGATCGTGCGGTGTCTCCGGAACCCGAGTCGCCGGAATAGTCGCCGGAATAGTTGCCGGAATAGTCGCCGGAGGAGCATTTGCCGCTGCCAACGCGGCTCGAGTCGCATACCGCCGGCCACCTCCATCCACCAACGCTTCATCGTCGGACAAGGTCGCCGGAGGTGGCTCCGTTCGGACGGAAGTCGCCGGAGGTGTTGGGATTGGGACGAAAGTGGTGTGGTCGGGACCGGAAGAATGAGGGGGTTCAGAATCCATTGACGGAATTGTGTTTAGACGAGGGAAACGCTCGGAAATGGAAAATTTTTGATCGGCGCCGTCGAGCTACAGCAGAAAAGAAAGAAAGAAGGAGGAAGAAGAAGAAGCTGTGGCGCAGGGTTTAATAAACCCTGTGCGCAGTTCTTCTGCGCACTAATATGTGCGTACAAGTTCAGCGCACACATTCGGGAATCCGAAACGTCGTGCGCTGAACTTTTGCGCATTATATATTATGTGCGCTGTTTTAATGCGCACACATTTGACAGACATCGTCAGAATTTTCACAATTATCCCGAAAATACCCTTGTGCGCAAGAAAACTGCGCACCAACCTATGCGCATAACATCTGCGCACCAAATCGCGTGCATATAGAGAAAAAGTCGCGTGCATATAGGCGTTTCGTTTATTTATTGTGCGGTAAAAAAAAAGAAAATCAAACAACTCACCTAATTACAATACTAAAAAAACTAAGGGTGTGCAGGGTGGGTTAAACAGAGCTTCAGAAATATTAGAACCCCATATAAAATATAAAATATTGTATTATCAATAAACTGTCTCTATCATTCATATGTTAAAGATAGCTTAGATGATAGAGCTTGATATTGAAGACCATGGATATTTAGTGTTGGACTCTTCCAGCATGCACGTTTTTTTTGTACAAGCAAACAAAGGGCTATCTATTACACATAGACTAAGCATAAATCATCCACACGAATGGTCTTGAAGAAATCCCTAACGAGAAAGAGTCTCGAATGCGGGGAGAGAAGATTGTTCCTCAAGCTTTCAATAAGATGAGGGAGAGAGGCATCGTTCCATCTAATGATACAGTACGTAGATCTTCGATATCAAATTCCTTCTTGGCAAGTAAGTAAGCAGCTTTGTTGCATTCCCTAACAACATGAAACACCCGACAATCATCAAAGGATTTAATCTTTTCCTTTCTGTCAAGGATAAAAGAACGAATTTTCCACGGGATTTTCCATGAATCCCAGAGACACCTAATAAGTGTCAAATTTTCTCCTTTGAGAAGGGCAGCGGCCTTACATACGATAGTAGATGAGTCTGAGATCCTCTTTTGATCAACAAAACTAATACCACCATGCGAGTACCGAATGATGAAACCAATAAAAGAGGCTGAGCTTGGCATCTTAGAGGCATCAAAGTTAAGTTTGTAGAAATTATCCGGGGTTTTTTCCAAGAAACATTCTTCCTATTTTTCTTCTTAAAAGTATTATTTCCTAAAGTTGGAGTATTATTAGCGTTTTCCCAATCGATAAATTGTGCATAGGTTGAATAAGCAATCTGATCGGGGGAAAGACTAAGATTTTTCTTGTCACTTCTGAAGATGCGGTTATTACGGGTGTTCCAAGTGTACTGCCAGCTGAAAAACGCCAGTTTACTCTTAGGGGAAGAATCCACAAAATATTTTTTGAGGTTTTAAAGTCCAAATAATAGGGCAGATCCCAATCCAGGTTGAGTGTTTAAGATACAGTCTTAAAGCCTGTTATGGTAAATGGACAATTAAAGAAAAAATTAGTCACGTCCTCGTCATCAATGCCACACAAACTCCAAGTCGAATAGAGTCTATGGTAATAACGATTAAGTTTTTCCGTTGTGGGAAGGCAGTCCGAGAAGGCCTTTCAGAAGAAATTTTGGATCTTAGGAGGAAGTTTTTTGATCTAGAAAATGATGGTATCAACTATTGGATTACTATAAGGTCTGAGAAGTTGATAGGAAGTTTTAACCGAGAAAGAGCCATCCGAAGATGGAGTCCATATAAGGTGATCATCAAATTGAGTGATTGGAATATGAATCACAACTATTTTATCAATAATATTATGAGAGAGGATGGTAGAAAGCTTCATGATATCCCAATGAAGATCAGTGGCGAAGAATTCACATACTTTTTGGTCCATCGAGGTCTGACCTCGAAGATGACTAATGTTGGTACTTGGGATCTAGTGATCAGTCAAAAAACAAGTAGATTTTCCATTTCCAAGTTTCCATTGAAGTCCACTTTGGAAGGAGTCCAAAAGAAGAAGTAATCTGTTGAATTGCCAGGATTGACTAGGATGACGATCTAGAGATAACATGTCACGATTCTGAATATATTTCTCTTTAATAATCTTGACCCAAATGTTATCAGATTGAGTGATTATTTTCCGTAGGAGTTTAAGGGCTAAATTGCTATCCCAGGCTTTGCGAATGTCGAGACCACCAAGGGCCTTAGGCTTACAAATAGAATCCCAATGAAGAAGACTACGACTAGAAGACCGCTTTTTGTTCCAAAAAAAGGCTTTACTAATGTCATAAATTTCTTCACAAACTCCCTTAGGAAGAAGAAAACTTTTCATAAGGTAATTGACTTTAGAAGAGAGGTTAGTTTGGATAAGTAAAGCACGGCTTGTTTGGGAAAGAGAATTTTCTTTCCACTTAGATCTTTGTTTTGTTAATTCAGAGATAGCATCGTCAAAGAGATCATTAGTGACTCTACCTTGGAGAATGGGAATACCAAGATATTTTTCCATTTTCGAAGTGATAGGAATATTCATAGAAGAAGCAAGAGAAAGTGCAAAGGGTTTGGAGACATTTTTGGATACCTGGAGCGAGCTTTTATGGTAGTTAATAGTCAAGTCACTTTGTCTGAAAATTTTGTCAAGAAGGTCCTTTGAAAAGTTCATATCAGAATAACTGGCATTAGCAAGAATAATAGTATCATCAACAAAAGTTAAAAAAGGAATAGGATGACCATTGTGTGTAATAGAAATACCTACTTTAGGATACAGAAGAGATGATTCGATATAAAGTTGACGGGCGAAAAATTCCATGGCGATGACAAAGAGAGCAGGGGCCAAAGGATCTCCTTGTCGGATTCCACACGAGGGTTTAAATTCCTTTCCGGGTTGATTATTGACAAGGATTGAGTAAGAAGAAGTTGTAAGGCAAGTAGTGATCAAGGAAATCTACTTTGAACAAAATCCAAATTTCTCAACAACCTTACAAAGAAACTCTCAATCAAGTCTGTCATAGGCTTTTTCCATGTCCAGTTTAAGAGCCATCCACCCCGTTTGCCTTTGGTTTTTTGTGGAAAGAGTGGAAAATTTCATGTGCAACAAGGATATTATCTTGGATCAACCGTCCTTCAACGAAAGCACCTTGGTGAGGGGAGATGATTTCTTGTAGCAAAGGTTTAATACGATTAGCCATAATTTTAGTAATAGTTTTATATGAAGAATTGCACAGACTAATAGGTCTAGAATGATTAATGGAAATAGGGGATTCATTTTTGGGAATGAGTGTTATGAAAGAGTGGTTAATTTCTGAAAGAAGTTGTCCCGGGTAGAAAAAATCTTTAACCGCAGAAAGTAAAGAATTCTTAATAGTATTCCAGTATTTTTGATAGAAATCAATAGGAAATCCATCAGGCCCTGAAGTCTTGTCCGGTGGCTGGTCAAAGATGGCAATTATGAGCTCAGATTTTGAGGGTGGTTTAGTAAGACTGAGATTATCTTCCTCTGTAATATGACAAGGAATGATGTTGAGGGAATCTGATGATATAGTAGTAAATGGAGACTTAGAGAACCTATTAGCCAAATCCTGCGAGATAGTATCTTGAAATACTGTCATGATTATGAACAGTGAAACCATCTTTGGTACGGAAAGAAAGGATCGCTTGTTTGATTTCCTAATCTTAGAAATGGAGTGGAAGTATTTAGTGTTTCGAACCCCATTTACCATGTGTTTAATTTTAGCTCTACGCCTCCAATATTTCAGTCTGGAAGTTAAGAAGCTTTTTGTATTTGTTGGAATGGATAGCAATGTTGTTAATAGTGCTAATATTTCCTGGGTTATTCATAAAGTCTAGATGAAGAGATGAAAGTTTGCTTTCAGTATTTCTAAGCTGAATAAAGTTGTGATTGTTATTCTCTCTAGCCTAAGCTCTGGAATGGTTTTTTAACAACTTAAGTTTAGAGTTGAACTTAAACATGTACGAGCCATGGACCTTATACCTCCAAACGTTTTGGACAAGTTTGGAATTCGAGGCTTTGAGGGACCAAGCACTATCACAACGAAAGGGGAGTTTGATTATGGAATTATTTGTATCAAGGGAGAAGGTAATAAGGGCATGGTCAGAAGTAGTGAAAGGGCGGTGATTAATAATGAAGTTTGGAATTATAGGAATGATCAAAGAGTGAATGAGGACTCTATCAAGGCATTCCATAATATTGTTATGCATGTTTTGAGATTTTCTTCAGGAAAACGGGAAGCCCAAAAATTTAGTATCGACTATCTCAAATTTAGTAATAAAATTTTGAAGTCTAGTAAAACGAGAGGATGAGAGTTGAACTCCTCCAGTTTTATCATTCGGAGTAAGGAGCTCATTTAGATCACCAATAAGAATAATAGGGGGGTTAACGTTGACATTAATGCTACTAAAGAGATCCCAAAAAGCAGGTTTATCATCTTCGTGAGACGGAGCATACACAAAAATGTTGATAATGTCAAGATTATGAAGAATATAATTTAGGACAGTGAGATTACTATGGGTTTGATTAACAAAATTATTTTTCATCTTGAGGTTACGGTTGCTAAGAAGCCAAAGACCACCTTCCACACCATTGGACGGGACGAAAGTAATGTTATCAAAACACATTCTCTTAATAGAACTAGGAGTGGGGGAGAGTCGGTTTTGGTCTCAGATAAGCAAAGATGATAAACATTGTTGTGTTTTTGGATAAACGCAATTTCAGTAAGGAAGTCTTTTCTAAGAGAACCTCTAAAGTTCCAATACCCAATATTCATGATAAACTATGTAGAGATGGAAAATCCATTCATTTGTAATTGTTCCAATTTTGAAAGGTTACAAAGTTAGTAGTATAAATGTGGGATAAGTGAATACGATACTTACAAGGGTAATTCAAGAGCAAGGTTTGTTGTTGATTACAAGTTTTAATAGGGTAAAGAGACAGTGTGATTGAATAAAGTAAGGCCTAATTAGACTCAGTTTGCAATTTTAACTTGTGGAAGAGGATATAAGATAAAGTAGAGCTAGAATTCATTACGACAGATAAATTTATCAAGAAAAAAGATCATTGAAGAGATGGTGATTATCAAAACTCCCATTGGTGTTACTATAGTTATTAAACATAGAACGGAGAACATGAACATAGGAAACAGAATACTAGTAAACCAACACAATCAAATAGTAACAAGCCAAATACTGGGAATAGTTCAAATTGAAATCCAAAGAGCATCTTACAGTAGGCAAAAGTAGCAGATCATGGTTAAGTTTGGAGAGGTTCCAACCCACGCAGGGGTGAAGAAAAATAAGATGATCAAAGTTCAAATGAGACATAAAACAAACTAACATTACATGAGGACTAATCATAGGAATTAATTGATGATAATTGCCTTGTTCTTACCACCTTTTCCTTTCTTCTGTTTCTTGTTGACGGGGGTCGGGATAACTTCTTCAGTGTCTTCTTTCCTTTTTTGGTCAGGTCCTGGGCCAAAAGTTTCAGCGTGGGCAATCTCCATGCCATCCATCTTTCTTAAGATTGTGCTACTAGATTTCTCTGAGGAAGTAGGAGAAGAAACTGTTTCCCCATGAGCAAGCACAATCCTTGGGTGGTAGGCAGTCATAGACACATTCTGGAGGGTGGGTCTGATCATACGTGGAGCAATAGCAAGTGGGAGACTCATGGAATTTGGTGGAACATAAGAGAACAAATGCATATGTGCAAGAAATTGCGAGTTGTACATCTCTGGAGGGAGAGCTGCATGAAGTGGATAGGCTTTAACAAATTCTTGAGTTACATACCCACTTCTTGAACTATATAGCATAGACTGGATATGCATAATAGCAGATGTAGGAGCTTGCCTAATGATATTAGGCCCCTTCTTGACAGTTGAAACTGCACATGCTTTGGACATCAGGCTTCCAATGATTATCTGTTTAATGACTCTTGCAGCTTCTTCGTCATCCAAGGATCCAATGAGGTTGAACTAAAAGATGTGAGGAGGAAGATTGTTAAGAAAGTCGTTTTCTAAGAGGTGATCGGGCTCACCACAACACCCACACCCTGGAGAAAAGTCTTCGGACCAGAGTTTGAATGTAAGTATCGACTTATCTGAGTGTTCAATCTTGACAAAACCAGGCACATCAGGCACAATGACATTGATGCAGAATCTCAAAAACCTTCTCTTATTCTTGATGCTAGTACGCTCATCCATATAAATGAAGGTGCCAATGTGTTTTCCCAAATAATAATGTTAAGCGCATGAGCATTATGGAAGAAAAAGGTAAGTAGTGGGATCCTTACCCAGATATCAGTAGTGTCGACCGTGGAAGCAAGCGGGTCAAAGTCCTCAGAGAACTATTTGAGAAGGACCAATTTGTTTTGGACTCGATATGGCCTATTCTCCCACACGAGATCTTTGGCTTCCCGGTTGGCAAAGGTGAGGAGGATCCACGTGCCGATTCTCCAACATCAATGTCTCCTTCAATGCCTTCCCAAGTTTCCCTCATTTGCCCAAGATAGTTGAGGAGGTGATGTTTGTGGTGGTGTCAGCCATTCGGATGAGAAGGGACAGATTTGTGAGACGAGCTAGGTGATCTTGAACAGCAGGTAAAGCAAGAGGGTTAGGGATACAGTTTGGAGTGTTGTGATGTGGATAGTCAGGGAAGCCAAAGCCACACTATTGGTTGAAAATTTCCTCGGGGTTTAACTGATGTTGCTCAAAGTTTTGGGGCTCAGAGGCAAAACCAAAACCAAGGGCATGCTCCATCAAAGAGGGGGAACCATTTCCTTGAGATACAAAGACAATGGTTGTAGAGACAGTGGACATGTTTTGAGGATTTTTAATGAGGCTGAAGTCTGAGGTGGGAATGTTGGAGAAATTTATAACCGCATCACCGTAGGACATATTTTTCTCCATGGAATGGTAGCATGTAGACTTAAATGTGAAAATGAAAGTGATATGGGTTAACTGAGATGAGATGGTGAGGTTTTGCAATAAATGCAAAGGTTGTATATATAGGGGTTTTAAGAGGAATGTGAATCGGTCTCAAAAGATCAAAGAGTGATGATGTGAATATGTGTTGAGTATAATGGATATCAGAGAAGGTAGTAATTGGGAGAGCTTTCATCCAAACCAACCAGATGATTGCGTGAGTGAGTAGAGAATGAAGATGAAATCGGGAATGTGAAGAGTTATTGAAGTAATTAATACACATCATTGTACCAAAATTCACAAGGTCTGTAAAAATGTTGTGCCAGAGTGTCAAAGTAGGGGTCTTAAGGCATAAAGTTGGTTCGAGGATCAACACTCCAAGCATAGCTACCATAGCAATGGGGCCATTGGAGTGACTTAATAGCCATCTGGCACAATGAATAAAACAAACACCAATACTAGTCGAGGGGGATCCAGTCATCCAACGAGTCAGCCACTCATGGGGTGCAATAGAGAGAGATCCGAAGAGACAAAAGAGAGAGATTATACCCCGGGAGCAGACGAGGTTGCTGAGGTAAGCCCATCGAGTCACGCGAGAAGATGCAGAATGGCCGACTTGCAAATCTGGAGAGGGATTTCTGCAGAAAATGGAAACAAATGAGTAGCAGAGTAATGATTGAAGAAATTTAATAGGGAATAGGCTAGAGTACACCTGGATCGAGCATATCTCTAACAATCTTCTAGGGAAATCTTCGATTGGAGTCCATCGAGGCAGATCAGCATCGTAATCAAAGGCCAAAGCAAAAATTGTTGTGTCTAAGGTAGGGTTAGGGTTAAAATAAAGGAGATTGATGCAAATCAAAGGGAGAGAGAGGGATGAAGAAGGGGAAGGGGGCAAAGCCCCAAGCCCACACGACAAGAACACCCAGATCGGACTGCCCAATAATAGTTCAAACCCTATACGGAGTAATACTTTACATATTCAAGCGGATTTATTTGATGGATTTCGGTAAAGTGGCCTGTTAAGCGGCCCAATAAACTGCCCAATAATAGTTTACTGAGTTGGATTTGAGTATATTGCCTATTTCAACAGACTCGTACGATTTTAATCAAATTGTACGACTCTACGATTTCGTTACGACTCTACACGATTTTGACTAGTTTTTTTTATGATTCTGCTGGTTTTCGATTTTACCCTTCGATTCGGATCGTGGCCCTTAATTCGAATCTTAAAATCGTAAGCTTCTAAGACTTGAATCTAAATTTTAATAACCATGGATGGAGCCATGCTTCCTCTCTCTATGTATACTTTTGAGCAAAAAGCTATTAAAGTTATTATTTAACTCATAAAAAAACAATAGCCATTTAACTAATCAATTGTTAAAATAAAAATATTTTTATTCTTTTACCACACTTATATTTATTAACTTATGTGTTCATATTAAAGTGTTAAATTTTATATAACTACTATTTTTTTTTATTTTTTTTTTCAATTTATACTCTTATGAAGTTTTTTTTATCTCTTTTAAATTTAGATATTAGAAATACTGCTACTGAAATTTTTATTTTTTATTTCTAAAATAAAATACTTAATCTTACTTTTTTTAGTAGTACCCAATCTTACTAGTCTGTAATTGATTAGAATACGACAGGGAAACAAAATTAATACACATTATATTTCTAAATCTTACTAGTCCTACATTCAAGCAAAAGAGAGTATATATTTCTAGAGAAAAGTTCGGGTAAGAACAAAGCTTAACGTTGGAAAAATGAAGTTTTCGCATTCACATATAACAAGTTAATGTTCATAATTTGAGTAGTACTGTTCATAATTTTGAGAAAAAAAAACATAAAAAAAACAAACTTCACAATAATTACAAGTATGTCACCGCGTCCCTCACTGAAAACGTTCACAAAAATTTATGACCAAGATTATGAACATTACTATCCATATATGAATCATTGGTGTGTAATATGTGAACGTGATCGGTTCGTTTTCCTACGTTAAGAGTGCAACTTATTTGCATTGAAACTTTCCTGTACATTTCTAAACATAATTGTGTTAGATTTTATGTGATAAAAATGAACATAATATATATCAATTTATATATATCCTTAAAATATTAAAATAATAATAATTATAAATTATAAAATAAAGTTTTGAACGGGACCTTTATACCAATCCCTAACTATATACTCCAGCATATATCTGATAGTATAACGTACAAAAGAGATTAACACAAGTTCGTTTAAATATAGAGCAATCCTTGGTCAGTTTTTGTAGTAAGAGAAATGCGTGATCAAGTTTGATTTATATAAGGAATAAAATTATCAATTGATCATAGACCTCGCGATCGAGTCGGGCGGGTCGGGTTTAGCCGAGAGTGTTTCGAGCCCAGGTATATTTCGAGTCGAGTCATTTTGGGTCTAATATTACCGGGTTAAAATAGGTCGGATTATAAAAAGTTTATTGCCGAACTGAGTCGGGTTCAGGTCTAATATTACCGGGTCAAACAAATCGGGTTGTTACAGGTTTATCGTCGGGTCGGGTCGCTTTGGGTCAAATCCTATCAAAAGACCGGGTTATTATGAGTTCATTTTTCCGTTTTTTTTTCCTTTTAACCCAATTTTTTAGGTAAAAAACGGGTTGGAGCGGGTCAACCTGTTTTTCACCCAGAAATTTCAAATCATTCGAATTAAATAAAAAATGGATGATCCAAAAATTTCGGATCGGATTTGCAAATCGGGTCATTTTTTATGGGGTCTAATTGATCGTCACATAAAGTGATTTGATTGAAATCAACATATCGAGACTCATTTAGACTAAATTGGGGATTGTACTAGGTAGAAATAATACTATCATACTAGGATTTCTCGGCCCGCGCTGCGCGGGTTTTAAAACGGTTGTAATATTTCGCTAATTTCATCTTTTAAAATGAAAAGAGCAAACATATATATTTGTTTTTTCAATCTTAACATTTGATACTCCATAATTTTATTTGACTATTGTATTATATAAAAGTGTTGTATTTCATTTAAAGGAGAAGATGCAATTGTCAATATTTCTTTATTCTAGTCGACGATTTTTTTAAAAATGCAGGCGGTCTTTAACAAGTGCGCCATCAAAAGATGAGAATTATCCTTCTTTTGATTACATGCATGTTTTTACGTGGTGCTAAAAAAACATGTTTGTACGTCGATTATTTTTAGAAGTATATTTTTTACTTACACTAAGTTGTTAATTGAGACTTTGGAGGCAAGTGTAAAATTGCACATTCAAATTGATCTTACTTTCTATTCACAATTTTGTTGGAGCAAGTATACACACTATTGTTTTTTTTCTTTAACAAAATCAAATTGCTCTTTCTTCCATGGATTCCCCTTATGTAATTCTGTGAACCCTTAACAATAAACTATTCTTATTTATAGACAGGAAAAATGACGGAACATTTTATTTTCTATACACGGTAAAAATCTCAAAGGTAAAGGTAAAATGAAGCATGTGGATCGGTCGGCCCACTGTAAAGACTACTCACGTATACATTACGCATTATGAATTTGGCACCATTTTTTCAATGGAATAGTTGATTTGAGTTTTTAAAAAAAAGCATTTATGGAGTTGAGGATTAAAATTTATTAGCTAAAACATCCAAATTTATATTATACTAGGATAGGATGATTCCGGGGCTTTTGAGACTTTCTAACGTTATTATTGCTGATTATGCTGGTTTGTCCTCCTTTTTTTCTTTCGAACTTGTACCTTTTCCTCAACCTTTTTGAATTCAAATACAATAATTTAACCACCCTAACATTTTATGGAATATTTTAGGCTAAGAACCAAAGCTTTGACTAAAGTGTAGTATACTGTGTTGATTTAGTCAATTTTGTGATCGATAAGTGGAGTTATAAACGTATAATAATAATTTCTTAATAAGACAAAAGCGTATGAAAGCGTGTTTACGTTTAGGATTTCGACTTCATCTGGAGTTAATTAGTTGACTTTTGACTGCAAGATTCATATTTTCACATATATCAGTCTTATAGGAATTATATAGACGATATGTATAATATGATTATTAAAGTATTCCCAATTTTAATATATGAAATACAAATATCAGAATCAGGTTTATACTATCATTTGAAGTATATCTAAAGATCAAATTTAAACTCATCAATATGAAGGAAAATAGAATATCAATTATGTTCGTATGAATGTGTGTTGTTATTGAAAGAGATATCACTCTTCGGAGTTTTGTGGTGTTATTAAGATATGTATAAGTGTATATTTGTTTAAAAAGTTGAATAAGGTAGGTTTTCGGTGTATTTTTCTAGGATTTTCGCAATATTGTATTTTTTGTTTATAAATTTGTAATACTAAGTATAATCATTCTTAATCAAAAGAAGAGTCTATGATATTATTTCTACGCATAGGCTATTTAACATTTATGTTGTTCGGTAAACATTCAATCTTGTAATGAAATTGATTTTATTGACAAAAAAACATCTCTAGACAACCTTATAAGAAATTACATTTTGATTTTATAAATTATAGAATTAAAGAATAAATTTACAAACTTTATTAATATTTAGTGTCATTAAACACAACATTCAACTTTTAATTAAATTAGAATAGGATATGATAGGATCATAGGATAGGATATTCTACTGACATATGTTGTATGTACGTATTAATCTACTGACATTTACTGTATGTACGCATTATCTACATGTTTAATTGAAATTCCTACGTTAAGTTTTATTGTGAAGATATTTCTACATTAAGGTCATTTTCAATGGAAAAGATTCAGGTGAGAATAATTATTATTGTGCGAATTGCGAATGGATGCACATTTGGGCGATTGACATGCACTTTCTTCAGTAATGACATGCACATTTAGGCCATTTACATGCACTCGGTCAGATTTGCATGTCATTGATAATATGTGAAAAGTACATGCACACACCCCGAAAATGCATGTCAATGGCAAATTATCAATGACATGCAAATCTGACCGAGTGCATGTCAATGGCCTAAATGTGCATGTCATTACTGAAGAAAGTGCATATCAATCGCCTAAATGTGCATCCATTCGCAATTCGCACAATAATAATCATTCTCACCTGATCCAGATTCTTTTCAATGGTATGTTAAAAATGACTAGCAAATTTTTAGCAAAATCACACTCCAATGGCAAGCTGAAAATGACAAGACGGAGAATATTTTATTAGAGATTCTTCATTTTTCCAAGTCAAAAGTTAAATACTCCCTCTGTCCCGGAATGATAGTCCCATTTGGGACTTTGCACAATATTTAAGGCAATGCCAAAGTACAGCAGAGGAAAGAGAAAAGGAGAGAGAAAAAATTATTTTTTTATTTCCAACCAATCAGATGTTAGTATACAATTTTTATTAACCAATCAGAATCAAGGATTACACTCACACGGATCACCATATTTGCATACCCAAAATACCCCTATCAGCTATACCCACTTTTCCTTTACTTCCCTATTCAATTCATGTACATTCTTCTTCTTCTTATTCCTTTGACAGCAACAAATACACATTTAAAAACAGAGCATTTACTCCTTCTTCACTTTCACTTCTCTTCCACTTCACTTCATTCTCTTATTTTCACCAAACTTTGTGGAGCATCATTGCCGGGGTGGATGTCTTCAGCATTTGATTTAAATTATGCCCCACTTCTGGATGATGACGACAGCTATGAAGAGGACATGGATGAAGAATGGTCCCAAGAAGAAGGGCCAGTTGGGGACATGGATAACTATGACTTTGATCTTAACTTCTTACCTGAAGCCAATCATCCAGAAGCAGAAGCAGGGCATGAAGAGGCAGCAGAGCATCATCAGACACCCATTACCCGGCTCAACAGTTTGGATAAGATGCAGATCCTAACCTTTCTTCTCCAACGAACTACAGGGGACAAGCTACCACATGGTGCCATAAATGAAGATGTAACACATTTTAACAGAGCACGTAAGACTATAAGCAGAATATGGCATATAGCAAAGCAGCAGGCAGAGCAAATGGAAAATTACAGATTCACTACAAATTTTCACCTCAGTGGAAGGAAGAGAGTTCAGATAGACCAAGCAGCAATATCAGCAATCAACATGGGGGACAGAACATGTGTTAGGGACTTGGCAGCTTCACTGAACATATCAAAATCAGCATGTCATAGGCTAATCAAAAAAGGAGAAATCAAGCCACATAGCAATGCCATTCATCCAGGTTTGTCAAATGTACATAAATTGAATAGGCTGAAATGGTGTTTGAGGCTGCTAAAAGGGGACACAGCAGAATCAAAAACAGAGTACTACCCTATGTATGATTTTGTACACATAGATGAGAAATGGTTCTTTCAAACAAGGAAATCACAGAAAGTGTATCTAGGTAGGAATGAAAAAGGCCAATACAGATCCTGCAGTTCAACCAAATTTATTCCAAAGGTTATGTTTACAGCTGCTGTTGCCAGACCAAGATACAACTCAGAGGGGATATGCACTTTTGATGGGAAAATAGGTATATTTCCATTCTCATTTGAAGAACCAGCAAAAAGGAATTCTAAAAACAGAGATAAGGGGACAATGGTCACCAAGTTGGTGGAAAGGGTCAACAAAGATGCAACAAGAAACATGTTGATTAATCAAATTGTTCCAGCAATCAAAGAGAAGTGGCCAACTGAGGGAAGACATGCAACAATATTCATTCAACAAGACAATGCAAGGCCACACATAACTCAGCAAGATCCACAGTGGCAAGAAGTGTATCAACAAGAAGGATTCACATTCATATTGATACAACAACCAGCAAATAGTCCAGATCTTAATATTCTAGACCTTGGATTTTTCAGGAGCATCCAATCATTAATGCACAAAAAAATGCCAAAGACCATTACAGAAATGCTAGCTGCAGTACATCAGGCTTATTATGAGTTGGCACCACTAACACTGTCAGATGTGTGGCATACATTACAATTTGTAATGAATGAAATTCTAAAATTAGAGGGTGGTAATGGGTATGACATGCCACATTTTAGTAAGCAAAAGATGAGAGCACTAGGCTTGCTACCAAGAGAAATAACTGCCCCAGACTGGGCTGTCAAACAAGCATGGGAGATAGTTCATGGTACAAGACCTCAGCAAGCAACAGAGGGGACATCAAACACTCAAGCAAGAACAACAGATGAAGAAGCAACACAACCAACAACAGAGGGGACATCAAACACTCAGTAATATTAATGCTTTCTATCAGTTTCTACATGTCACATTACTAGAGAGTAATGTGACATTAAGAAACTCTTTTGTATGCTAATCTTTTTTGGAAAATGGAAGAAAATATGAATGCTATGAATGAAGTTATGATTTCAAGGTCTCAGTTGTCCCCAAACATCATAGAATCAAACCCAATTTTAACAACTCATAATACCAGATAAGCCTAGAAATTCAGTTACAAGTAACTGGTGGCTTATAGCACATTTAAGTTGCAAAAATACAAGGATCATCATCTCAGAAATAAGGATTCATCATAAACCAGTTACCACAAAAAACTAATCTACACATACCAGATAGGCATCTACTTCATTGCAAATGAGAGTTCTTATGGCAAGTTAAGCTAGTGATCTTAGCCGAGCATATAAAAGCATCACAAAAATTCATCACTGATATTACTGCAATATCTCAGATAATACACACGGCTACACACTAACTTAAAATATCACACAAGTCACAATCAAATGCAAAAGAGTTCCTATGGCACATATAGACATTTTTGATGAGGCGATTGTCGTGATGCCTATCAAAGAATACCTAACTCAAATCCACTAGTATAGTGGGAAGCAAGGGTCGAATCCCAAGAGAGTCGAAATACAGTTTAAATCACAATTTTGTTCCTAACAAGTAACCAAATTGGGGGGGGGGGTTTGTAGTAATTGAGATCAAGGAAGTAAACAAACACGCAATTGTCGAGATTAAGTAGTTTGATGGAAAAAAGTTCACTTCTCGGTTATTAGCACATCAATCATGCAAGGAGAATTGATCATAGAAACCTAACATCATATATTCATAAACATTCAATTGGTTTATCCTACTCTTTGTTCATATAAAGTGACTAGTCCAACAAGTCCTAGAAACCCTTATTTGATTATAACCCTAGAACAACTAAGATTCAATAATCAAATAGCATTGAGCTCAAAGATAAGTAGGCTTGTGCAATACCATTGGCGACAAGCCGATACTTGACACAAGTTTATAATCACTACCCTATAAACAATCACAACAAGTTCATGTAGATAAGGATTGCTACCAAAGGACAAGACTCTTCAACAAGAATTATCAAGTCTAGCAATATAAAAGATAGAAATCAAACCTAGTTTGCAACCTAGATTAAACCAATATCTCTCAATAGCAAATTGAGGCACAAGAGATTATAAAATAAAACAACAATTGAAATAAAATATAAGATGTAGGAAACTCACAATCCTCCAATGAAAGAAGGCTTCAAACCTCAAAGTGAACAATGGAGATTTAGTTGCACAAAGTCATGGAAGCTCTCAACAATGGAGTTTTCTTACTAAAAACCAAGATAAAAACTCTAGGGAGAAGGAGAAGAGTTTATATAATTTCTCCCTAGAAAAACCAAGAAAAATAATTAAAAACCAAGTCTTAATGCAGCAAATTAAAGATAAACATAACTTGTTTCGGAGTTACAAATCAAATGGAAAGAGGAAGGTCTAGCATCCAATGCCATCAATTCAATGTTCTCCGGATAGAAAATCTCGACCGAGATGTTAGAAATCTCGACCGCGATTTACACCTGCTGACGTGGAATGACGTGGAATCAACAGAATCCCGATGCTGGAAAATGGCAAAATCTCGACCGAGATAATGGAAATCTCGACCGCGATTTGTTGTCTGCAGCTTCTTCTCTCCGTCTTCTTCTGGTCTCGAGGCAGCTCGGCTTCGCCTCTCGACCACTCCTCTGGTGCAAGTGTGGTGTGTACTCCTCCTAAGCTCCATCCCGCAAGTACCAATGAAGGATACAAGCGGAATCTCCTAACTCCACCACCAAAATCGCTTTCGAGCTTCCCGCTAATCCATAATAACCACTCCAACCGGATTCCGGAAATAACACTCGACAAGCACCTAAACTCCTCTAATCCTATGCTAATAGTCGCTAGTTATCACCATATAACATGCTCCTATCAAACGCCCCCATACTTAAACCTTGCTCGTCCCCGAGAAAGCAAAGTGATGCTAACTCCTCCAATGAGCACAAAGGTCACAAAAGCATGGGAAAGCTTGCTAGCGACTATACTCCAAACTCCGTGTGTAAGCAAGTAACTCTAATCCTAGCTCCTGACTAGCTTCTTATCACTCCGAGGTGACCTACCCAATTCCCTCCTTATATCACCACTTCATATGACGCCACTCCAAAAATAGTAACCAATATCGAACCAAGTGACGTGCAATAAGCACAAGTGGACTCCTAATCTCCTCTAAGGCTAAGGGAAAAGTAATGGGCAATAATATAAAAATAAAACCGAGTCACCCACTCGCTTAACACACTTCTTATTCCTCCTCTTCTTTTGATGTCCTAAACCACTATATATTATCCAATCAACACATCAACCACCAATCCTAAAACAAGAAATCTGCATAGTACAACCACAACAATATGCATCAAACTCCAAGAATAGAACCTAATCCTAGAGCTATCACAACCGCCAAAGATGTACCAAAACAAATCTCAAATCAAAGAAAGAGACAGTAAAATGATCATGGGTATGCAATAAAGATCAATGAGAGAAAAAAAAAAAAACAAGATATCTAACTCCTTATCCCTCCATGGTGAATCCTAAAACCCGAAACAATCCTTCTACTCCCTTCTTATGTCTCCAACGCCATAAAAATGCAAATCTTTCAACAATGAAGTCAAACAAATCACAACACATTAAGTTCGGCGCCCTTTCGGGTTTTCACCTCCCTTCTCAAGACGTCAAATTTTTTTCTTTTTTTCTTCTTTTTCGGGAAAAGTAACCATGAAACGGAATGGTGAATCGAATGTGTGACACTCGGGATTGCAATGAGCAACGATCCGAGTGACATGGAGGTAGAGGATGAGGTGACGTCGTCGGCGCTAGATCGATGTTACTCGGGGAGGCGACGACGTTTAGGTATGGATGAAAGAAGCGGAATGGTGGAGTGAAGGTGAAATGGAGGTGATAGAATATCAAAAGCACAATTTCTTTTTTTTTCTTTTTTTTTTTCTTTTTTTTGTTTTGTTTTTCTTTTTTTTCTTCATACTCAATCACAAACTCAAAGCAGACTCAATCAAAAACAAACTAATCTAGAAAGCAATAAACAAGTAAGAGCATGCCTCGACTACCTCCCCCATACTTAAACAGCGCAGTGTCCCCAATGCAGCAAAAGAGAACAATTCATAGTAGGAGAGGAAGAGAAGACATACAATCACTGGTCCATCCCGGGAGGAGGTGGAGATGGGTTGCCCCACCGCGCAGCCTGCTGAGCCCAATATGCCGCCTGGGCCTGATGATCGTCCGCCTGCTGAGTCCAGTGCGCCTGCGCAGCTTGCTGCCACTGAACCTGTTGTGCCCAATGCGCCTCTTGGCGCTGATCAAACTCCCCCGACCAGGACACCAACGACTGCACACTAACCTCAACTCGACCCAACCGGGCCGCAAGCTCATGAATATCCTCCCTCCGAGGCTCATCCTGCTCAAGTTGCATATCAACCAACGGCACACCCCCCGTCGGCACATCGTCCATCGGGACATCATCCTCTCGAGGCCGCCTCCTCGACCCACTAGCCTCATACCCGTCTGCTTCAGCATACTTCGGAAGCACATCCGGCTCAATCCGCATGTCTCCGGAGGGCAGCAAACGTATTTCCTCGGAACGTGGGTACCACACCCCAAACTTGAACTTGAGACCATACCGGTACAACCAACGTCTCTTGACCGGCTCCCGCCTTTTCAACCAACCATGACCATACCACCAATCCTCATCATAGGCAATCTTACCAACAAGAGGAGGGTCACGATCGAGAACCGTTTGCGGAACCCCCGCAGCCAAAGCAACAAGGGTGATCATCCCACCTTGCGAAATATCACCCCCTTTTAGTGTCCGGCAGTCAACACAAGATTTTACAAATTCCGACACCCAACACGGATAGTAGTTGCATTCCAGAGCAAATGGATACATAAGGAAAAGCTGCACCTTCGAGACCTTATTTGTCTCCCCCTTTCCGGCAAAACACATGGCAATGATCTTATGAATAATCCGGAGAGGAGGGAAATTCACCTTAGTGTCCGTCTCATTCTTGTGATCAAACGGAATACCTGTCATATCTTCCCACCAATCAGTCACTACATCATTCGTCACCGAATCATCCCAATTTTCCTGCTTGGTGACCCCGAAGGCATCACGCATTTGCTCAAGAGTGGCGGTGTAGGTTCTCTTTTGATACGTGAAACTGAGACTCCGAACATACTTTCCCTCAGAATACACTGGCTTCATGGTGGTGATAAAGGCCCTAGTCAGATTAGGGTGAGTTTCGGCAAATTGGTCAAGAAATCCTCCCAAACCAGCTTTATCAAACATCTCCCTCGTAACTCTTCCCAAACCCAACTTGTCAAGAATCGGGAGATCAACAAACTTAGTAACCTCAATGTTCTTATCAGCCACAATAGTCTTTGGATCAGTAGGATCATGACTAGCTCTAGAGCGCTTGGATGAAGAAGCCATTATCCAACACTAGCAAAACACAAATTCAAGGCGGGCACCGCCAAAGGAAAAGAATGACCCGAGGAGGATACCTGAGCAACGAGGAGCAAAAGCTGGCCAGAACAGAAAAATCTCGACCGAGATAGTGAGACTCTCGACCGCGATTTTCGTTCTGGAAACAACAGTAGCTGCAGACAAGAAATCTCGACCGCGATTTGAAAATCTCGACCGCGATTTTTCTCGCTGGAAAACAGGTGTGTCAGCCCTTCAACCCGTCAAATCTCGACCCCGAAAAACTCCAGATCTGCCGCGAAATTCACCTCTCGACCGCGGAAATCAAAAACCAAAGCCGAACAAATACAAATCTGGCCCAAAACCGTCTTCTTGGTGACAATGGAGATGAAAGGTGAAAATTTGGGGGTTAGGGTTTGTGAAGATGGTGGATGGTTTAATGAAGGAATGGGAGTGAGTGGGAAAGTAAGGAAGATGAAGTGGAGAAGATGGGTGAATGTGGTGAGATTTGAGAGTGAAAGCTTGAGATTTGTGTGAAAATGGAGGTGAGGGTTTGAGGAAGATGAAGTGGGAATGGAAAGAGAATGAGGGAGGGAGGGTTATGTATTGTTTTCTTCAGCTGCGCAGGTCGAGATTTTTTTTTTAAGAGGGCCCGAAAAATCTCGACCGAGATTTTGCGTCTGCAAACTGCCTTTTGTCAACATCTTCCCCATACTTAGAAAAATACGCGGGAGCGAATTTCCGAGATCGGACCTGAAAAGTTAGTCCCTCAACACAAAAGAAAGAAAAGGAAAAAAAAAATAGAAAAGAAAGATAGGGTAAGGAATACCCCTCGGGTTGCCTCCCGATAAGCGTCGCTTTTAACGTCTTGACTCGACGTGAGTTTGCAACTCAAGTAGCGGACTCGGGTTCCTCAAGAGCCAACTCCTCAACAACCTTGGTAGAAAAACCATCATGGTAAGGTTTCAACCTTTGACCATTCACTTTAAACGTGGTGTGGCTTCCCTTATCAAAGAGCTCAACCGCTCCATGAGGAAAGACACGTGCTACCACGTAGGGCCCACTCCACCTCGATCGTAGCTTGCCCGGAAAAAGTTGAAGACGGGATTGATATAGGAGGACTTTGTCTCCTACTTTGAATTCCTTCCGCAAGACTTTCTTGTCATGCCAAGCCTTCGTCTTCTCCTTATAGATAGCCGCATTCTCATACGCCTCTCGACGTATCTCTTCAAGCTCATGCAATTCCAGCTTCCGGGACTCACCGGCTTCATCCATCCGCATATTACATTGTTTCACAGCCCACCACGCCTTGTGCTCAAGTTCCACCGGAAGGTGGCATCCTTTCCCAAACACAAGACGATAGGGAGACATTCCAATGGGCGTCTTGTAAGCGGTCCGGTAGGCCCAAAGTACATCGTCAAGGCGGAGACTCCAATCCTTTCGGTTTGGTGCCACCGTCTTTTCCAAGACACTCTTAATCTGCCGGTTAGACACCTCGGCCAGCCCATTACTCTGCGGATGATAAGCGGTAGAAACTCGATGGGTAACGCCATACTTCTTTAGAAGAGCACTCATCGTTCTATTCAAGAAATGAGTTCCCCTATCACTCACAAGAGCTTTAGGAATCCCAAACCGAGAAAAGATGTTCTCTTTCAAAAAGGTAGACACTACTTTCGAGTCGTTAGTTCTAGTGGCCTTTGCTTCCACCCACTTGGAAACATAGTCCACCGCAAGCAATATGTAAAGATTCCCATAAGAGCTAGGAAAGGGACCCATGAAATCAATCCCCCAAACATCGAAAACCTCACAAAAGATCATCGATGTTTGTGGCATCTCATCTTTCCGGGAGATCTTACCAACCCTTTGACACCGATCACAAGCTTTGCAAAAAGCGTGCGCATCCCGAAAGATGTGAGGCCAAAAGAAGCCGGTATCTAAAACCTTCCTAGCAGTCTTATTAGGCCCAAAATGACCCCCACAAGCATAAGAATGACAAAAGGAAAGAACCGATTGTACCTCACTATCCGGGAGACATCTTCGGATAACCTTATCAACACAATGCTTCCACAAGTATGGGTCATCCCACACATAGAACCGGGCCTCACTCTTGATCCGTTCCCGTTGAGCCTTGGTGTAATTGGGCGGAAATTCACCCCGCACAAGATAGTTCACAATATGAGCATACCAAGGCTTAAGGGACCGAAGAGCTAAGAGTTGAGCAGCCGAAAGAGAAGGAGGACCCATGTCAACCCGGAAAAGAGATTCATCCGGGAAGGAGCCTAGCCTTGGTCTCGCTTCTTCTCCTCCATCATGAACAATCCGGCTAAGGTGATCCGCTACGGGGTTCTCGGATCCTTTCTTATCACGAATCTCAACATCAAACTCACTTAGCAAGAGAACCCACCGAATGAGTCGAGGTTTTGATTCCTTCTTCGTCATTAGATAACGAAGGGCTGCATGGTCCGTGTGGATGATCACCTTCACCCCTAGCAAGTATTGCCGGAACTTGTCCAAGGCGTAGACCACTGCTAACAACTCTTTCTCCGTGGTGGAGTAGTTCTTTTGAGCCCCATTCAAGGTCATAGAGGCATAGTAAATGACATGTGAAGCTCGCCCCACTCTTTGACCTAGAACGGCTCCAACCGCATAATCGCTAGCATCACACATGATCTCGAATGGGAGAGACCAATCCGGAGCCTTGATAATGGGTGCGGCTGTGAGGTGTGACTTCAAAGTGTCGAATGCAAGCTTGCACTCGTCGGTGAGATCAAAAGTCACATCCTTCTTCAAGAGATCACAAAGGGGTGTCGCGATTTTTGAGAAATCCTTAATGAACCTGCGATAAAACCCTGCATGGCCAAGAAAAGAACGCACTTCGCGCACATTAGTAGGATAAGGTAAAGATTGAATCACGTCAATCTTTGCCTTATCAACCTCTATCCCTTTGGATGACACAATGTGGCCCAAAACAATGCCATGGTTTACCATAAAATGACACTTCTCCGAGTTCAAGACAAGATTAGTCTCAACACATCTTTGAAGTACTCGTGTCAAATTAAGTAAACAAGCATCAAATGAGTCCCCATGCACAGTGAAATCATCCATAAAGACCTCAATAAAATTCTCAACAAAATCGGAGAAGATACTCACCATACATCGTTGGAAAGTACCGGGTGCGTTGCACAAGCCGAATGGCATTCTACGATAAGCAAAAGTGCCAAAGGGACAAGTGAAGGTGGTCTTCTCCTGATCTTCCGGAGCTATGGCTACTTGGAAGTACCCCGAATAGCCATCAAGGAAGCAATAATAAGGGCGACCTGCAAGGCGTTCTAGCATTTGATCAATGAAAGGAAGAGGGAAGTGATCCTTACGAGTTACCGCGTTCAGCTTGCGGTAATCAATGCAGACACGCCAGCCCTTTTGAGTTCTTTGGGGCACCATCTCTCCTGCGTCATTCTCCACGATTGTGATCCCTCCCTTCTTCTTGACAACTTGAGTAGGACTAACCCACCGGCTATCGGAGATTGGATAGATCATGTCCGCGGACAGCAGCTTAAGCACTTCTTTCTTCACCACCTCCATCATAGGTGGGTTCAATCGTCGCTGCGGTTGACGGCTCGGCTTTGCCCCTTCTTCTAGGAGGATTCGGTGCATGCAAGTCGAAGGGCTTATGCCCTTGATATCGGCAATGGTCCATCCCAATGCCGTGACGTTTTCCTTCAACACTTGCACCAACCGATCCTCTTGATCCTTAGTGAGGATGCGCGAGATGATAACCGGCAACGTGTCACCTGTCCCTAAGAAAGCATACTTCAAATGCGAAGGCAGCTCTTGGAGCTCAATAGTGGGTGCCTGCACAATAGAAGGGAGCAATTTCTCGCTCTCAAGAGTTAGTGACAAGGGCCCACCGGCCAATCGCATATCTGGAGCATCTAACTGAGCCAAGTCCTCATACATATCCGAAGTGACAACCAAATCATGCTCACTAGAAGTAGTCAAACTATTCTCTAAAACAGAACGCAATGAATCAATAGCACACAAGTCAAAAGTCTCTTGCACTATAGGCTCAATAACATCAATAGAGAAAACCGAATTATCACGTGAGGGGTGTTTCATAGCTTCATAGATGTTAAAGCTCACCACTTCCCCATCAAACTCAAGTGTAAGCGCCCCACTAGCTAGATCAATTTTAGTGTTCGCTGCTCTCATAAAAGGTCTACCCAAAAGGATAGGTGCAGCTTGATTATCATGTTCCATGTCTAGCACGTAGAAATCAGCAGGAAAGATGAGACTATCAACCATGACCAATACATCTTCAACCACCCCTTTCGGGACGACCGTAGACCTATCGGCTAATTGAATAACAATCCCTGTTTCATTCAGGGGTCCTAGTCCTAACAACTTGTATAATGAGTAAGGAAGAACATTGATGGAAGCACCCAAATCAAGCATAGCTTTATCAATTTTAGTCTCACCTATCACACAAGGGTTAGTAACCATACCTGGGTCGCTACACTTCTTTGCGACCTTGTGTTGGAACACAGCGGACACTCTCTCGCTCACCTGGACCTTTTGCTTGCCCTTCAACTTTTGATTCCTCTTGATGGTGCACAACTCCTTCAAGAACTTGGCATACCTAGGAATACTTTTAACAAGTTTTAGTAAAGGGATATTTACCTCACACTTGCTAAACGTCTCAAAGATCTCTTGGTCGTTGGCGGGCCTTCTTGTGTCCTTGAGAGCTTCTGGAAAGGGAGCGGGAGGCTTCTCGGAGTATAAGGGAGGGAAACTGGGGCGCACATAGTCCTCTTGCCTCAAAGCAAAGTCTCCTCTATCCTCGTACTCCTCTTCGGGTCTTGGATGTGTGGTTTTAGGCTTAGGACCCCCCTTTTCCAGATCTCGGTCGAGAATGTCACCAACAGGTCGAGATCCACTTCCAGAGAGCAAATCTCGACCGCGAATGCCCCTATCTCGACCGAGATTTCCCTCTGTCGATTTTTCGGAAATGCAATCACCGTCTCCAGAAGCAAAATCTCGACCGCGATTTTGGGATCTCGACCGCGATTTTTCCCCTGTATCTTTTCTGTCCGAATCAGCTTGGAGCTCGGGAATCGATTGGCCTTCCACCAACTTTTCTTCTTCCAAACTTCCCTCAAGAACCTTACCACTGCGTAAATGGATAGCACTTATGTTCTCTCTCGGATTCACCACCGTTTGAGAGGGCAAGGATGACGAGATACGCTGTTCAAGCCTAGTTACCGATTCCGCCAATTGCCCAACTTGTTTCCTGAGATCCCTCATGCCGGATTCAGAGGTTTGGACATGAGTGGTGAAATGTTGAGCCAAGGACTTCAGCATATCCTCGGTGGAAGGGCCTTGAGGCTTGGGTGCATAAGGAGCTCGGTTTTGATTGAAATTCTGAGCACCTGCCGGATCACTCCATCGGAAGCCCGGATGATCATTCCCTCGTTGATTGTAGTTGGCATTGTTCTGATCAAAACGAGGTCTAGGAGGTCCGTAACCTCCTAAAGCATGAACTTCAGCAATAGCGGGATCTTCTAGCTGGGGGCATTGATCAGTATGATGCCCTTCTTGAGTACATATCCCACAAACGACCCCCGGCTTTTGATTGCCAAGAGTGAAACCTTTGATCATGCTCTTCAACTCAGCAATTTCCTCTTTCAGCTCGGTATTGTCGGAGCTCACTGCACTTGCTCCTTTCTTTGTATAAGTTCGCCCGAAACTTCTTGTTCCCTCCGCAATCTCATGGATCCAGTTTCGGGCAGCAGCAGGAGTCAAATTCAAGACGCTTCCATTGCAAGCGGCGTCTATGAGCCTCCTCTCATGATCTAGTAACCCATTATAGAGGTGGGTCACCAAATCCTTCTCCTCAAACCCGTGGAACGGGCAGCTAGCACACAACCGGGCGAAACGCTCACAATAGTCATAGAGCGTTTCATCATCAGCCTGCTCAACATTTGCCATCGCTCTTTTCAAAGCAACCGCCTTCTTCGATGGGAAGTACTTCTCAAGAAAGGCCTTATGCAGCTTGGCCCAAGTGTCAATAGTCCCCACCGGAAGCAAGTAGTACCACCTTCGAGCCCCATCTTTCAAAGTCAATCCGAAGGCTCTCATCTTCAACTGCTCCTCCGTAACATTACTTGGCTTGCTACAGTTGCAAATGTCGTGGAACTCGCTCAAATGCATGATTGGGTCCTCACCACTCAAGCCATGGAACTTCGGGAGCAAGTTGATGAATCCTGTTTTGAGCTCGAAGTGAACTCCTTCATTGAGGGCAGGATAAGTGATCCCAAGATGTTGGGCATTCAAATCCGGATCGGTCAGCTGCCGCAAGGTTTGTTCCGCCATGTTTTCCACTACGATCTCGTGAATACCTTCTCGGAGATTCCGTAAGAAAGTTCTCTCGATTTCTGGATCAAAAGGAAACAAGGCTTGATTAGTAGAACGAGTGTGGACCATACGAATGATCCACACCAAGGTTAGAAACAAAAATGAGACAAAAACTGTAAGTTTGACTCCCCGGCAACGGCGCCAAATTTGATGAGGCGATTGTCGTGATGCCTATCAAAGAATACCTAACTCAAATCCACTAGTATAGTGGGAAGCAAGGGTCGAATCCCAAGAGAGTCGAAATACAGTTTAAATCACAATTTTGTTCCTAACAAGTAACCAAATTGGGGGGGGTTTGTAGTAATTGAGATCAAGGAAGTAAACAAACACGCAATTGTCGAGATTAAGTAGTTTGATGGAAAAAAGTTCACTTCTCGGTTATTAGCACATCAATCATGCAAGGAGAATTGATCATAGAAACCTAACATCATATATTCATAAACATTCAATTGGTTTATCCTACTCTTTGTTCATATAAAGTGACTAGTCCAACAAGTCCTAGAAACCCTTATTTGATTATAACCCTAGAACAACTAAGATTCAATAATCAAATAGCATTGAGCTCAAAGATAAGTAGGCTTGTGCAATACCATTGGCGACAAGCCGATACTTGACACAAGTTTATAATCACTACCCTATAAACAATCACAACAAGTTCATGTAGATAAGGATTGCTACCAAAGGACAAGACTCTTCAACAAGAATTATCAAGTCTAGCAATATAAAAGATAGAAATCAAACCTAGTTTGCAACCTAGATTAAACCAATATCTCTCAATAGCAAATTGAGGCACAAGAGATTATAAAATAAAACAACAATTGAAATAAAATATAAGATGTAGGAAACTCACAATCCTCCAATGAAAGAAGGCTTCAAACCTCAAAGTGAACAATGGAGATTTAGTTGCACAAAGTCATGGAAGCTCTCAACAATGGAGTTTTCTTACTAAAAACCAAGATAAAAACTCTAGGGAGAAGGAGAAGAGTTTATATAATTTCTCCCTAGAAAAACCAAGAAAAATAATTAAAAACCAAGTCTTAATGCAGCAAATTAAAGATAAACATAACTTGTTTCGGAGTTACAAATCAAATGGAAAGAGGAAGGTCTAGCATCCAATGCCATCAATTCAATGTTCTCCGGATAGAAAATCTCGACCGAGATGTTAGAAATCTCGACCGCGATTTACACCTGCTGACGTGGAATGACGTGGAATCAACAGAATCCCGATGCTGGAAAATGGCAAAATCTCGACCGAGATAATGGAAATCTCGACCGCGATTTGTTGTCTGCAGCTTCTTCTCTCCGTCTTCTTCTGGTCTCGAGGCAGCTCGGCTTTGCCTCTCGACCACTCCTCTGGTGCAAGTGTGGTGTGTACTCCTCCTAAGCTCCATCCCGCAAGTACCAATGAAGGATACAAGCGGAATCTCCTAACTCCACCACCAAAATCGCTTTCGAGCTTCCCGCTAATCCATAATAACCACTCCAACCGGATTCCAGAAATAACACTCGACAAGCACCTAAACTCCTCTAATCCTATGCTAATAGTCGCTAGTTATCACCATATAACATGCTCCTATCAATTTTTTTGTGATATGTTCAAACAGAGCACCCAAAAATCCATCATCCACATTCAGACAGCAGAGGATGAGATAAAAAAACATCATCCACAGTCAGACACCATAGAATCAAACCCAATTATGCACAACCATGCTCAGTAGATCATCAAATGTTACTCTGTATTTTGTGGATTACCAACCATGCTAATGCTCAATGGATCACAGATAATACACAAACTGAATAGATTAACTATTCAATTCAGAGTACCTGTCAACAAGCCAACCAAAATCCAGAAGACAATGCAACAGAATAATCCTCAAAATACAGTAAACATAAGTCAACCACAAAACATCCACAAAACAACAAAACATTGTCCAGTACTGTCCATCAGAGGTCCAAAACCACAAAGGCAAAAACAAAATATGTGCAAGACTGCATAAGATAACAGGAGCGACTTAGCTAGAGTGTATCCGATCGGGAAGGGTTGTCAGGGATGACAATAATCTCAGGGGACACCGGCTGAGGGGACACCTCATCAAAGCCCTCAACAGTATCACCAGGAAGCATCTCAACAGCATCTCCATCGGGAATCACCTTCTCCGACGTAGGGGCATCTGGGAGCTGCAGCTTCGGCGTCGGCGTATCCGGGATGACTATCACCTCGCGAGGACGAGAAATCGCCTCGTTGTCTGAAAGCTCCGGCAGCAGTGAATCTCGACTGAGTGTTTGGGCTCCGGTTCTGTCCACTCAGGAGTGGTGGGGATGCTCTGTCGCCGTTCGGGAGTGTAGAGGTGGTTCCCGTCGCATAAAGCCCCCTTTTCGCAAGGGAACGACAGAGAACACCCACCACTCGAGGTGTTTGGGCTCTCCGACGTCGGATCTTCCTCCCTCATCCAGGTTGGGGAGCTCTCTGGTTCCATGTCCGAGAAGAAGTGGTGATTCCACTCGAAAGAGGGAGGGGTTTCACTTTTGGTGAAGCTTTGGGAGGGACGAGTGTGAGTGGAGTCGATGGACATGGCGATTTTGAGGGAGGAAGATCCAACAGAGAGAGCAGAGGCGGTGAGGAAGAGAAGAGAGTGTTTTAGGGTTTGTGAGTGGAGGCGGTGAACGAGAGAGATAAGAGATGGGTTTTAACAGAGGGAGGTTTAGGGTTTGGTTTTGGGCTGGGTAGTTTTTGGGCTGGATTAGATTAGGCTAAGTGGATTGGGTTAGCTTAGGTTAATGGGTTTAAGTGATTTTTTTGGCCGGCAATTTAAGAATAAAATTTTGATTAGATTAAGTTAAGTGTTTAATTAATGAAATCTGATGTTTAGTTAAGAAATGAGTTAAAAAATGGAAGAAATTTAATGGAGTTGAAGGTAGTTGGGTGATAAATGAAGAAGATTAATTTGGAGAAGATGATGTAGATGGTTGATTTGATTGATAAACTGTTATTGGGGTTATAAATTGATATGATTAAATTGGAGTAAAATATTAAAAGTAAGAGTATTTTGGTAAGAAATTTATGGATATAAATGGAAACGGGACTATCAAAGGGGGACGCTCAAAATGGAAACGGGACTATCAATATGGGACAAAGGGAGTATAACATTTCAAATAGCAACTCATAATTCTTGGTGATGTGTTAAAATGGTATTTGGATTATTTAACAAATAAAATTTATATAGAATGACAAGTTTAGGAATTAGGCTAGGAAATAACAAATTTTAGCATTTGTTATTGGGGTTATCTTCATTGATAAAAATATCATTTGTTAAAAAGTACAGTTTCAATTTGATATATCCTATATGACATGTCATTTTTAGCTCTCTATTGGAGATGACCTAATATACCTCCCCAGCTAAAAGTTAATTACTTCTTAGATTTAAAACTAGTTTAACTCTTGTGCCTTGTCGGGATTTGTTACATTATTTTTTTTCTACATATTTCTTTAAAAGATGCTCATCAAAAGGCAATATATATGTGATCATATATATATATAAAAACTCCCTATCCAATGCCCTCCCTGGAACGCGCCTCAAGCGCCCTCGACTTTACCCCCTCACCCAGATCCCCAAATCAAAGTCCAAAAACCCTAATTCGAGTTCTTCAAAAGGATCTCATCCAAATCTCTGCAAGAAATTGCTCTCCACAGTCACAAACCGGGCTCGGAGGTGGTGCTATCGAGGCGCGACTCTCTGGACGACGCTTCTCTACTGCCAAGTCGCTTTCAACGAGCGCTTGCACCAAAGAACAAATGGTGGCTTTGTTAAACATAGCTCGACCGTTTACCTAAGAAGACCGTCTAATTTGGGGGTGAAAACAAGATCTGATTTTCGCAAAATCAGATCTGGAGCTGAGCTTGGTGGGCGAAAACCCTCTCTCTGGAGCAAGCGACAATGACACCCCTTTGAATCAAATTTTAAACAATATACTAGTTTTGATAAACCCTAATCTTCACTATAAAAACAACAGCTATCTGCTCAATAAATCATACTCTCTTCCCCATCTCGTTTCCTGCCTCTATAGCAATAAGCAATATCCAGTTAGGGTTCTTGTCTCTTCCAATCAAGAAAACACTAAGGAAAATCAAATGGAAAATCAGAAAAAAACTTTTGCCCAGGCTCTCTGCTCACCACCAAAGAACAACAACAGTCAAGTTAACCTTGTAGCACCCCCAACAACCAACACCAAAACAAACCAACCAGGGGAAGCCTCCTCTTCCAAACCATCACCAACCTCTGTTGTGGCCAAGGCTAGGCCAAATGCTAACCAAACCAACACAGTCCGGGTTTCAATCCGTGACAACAACAAAAATAACAACAAACCTAGGAAGGATTCCGGCTCTCCTAGCAAAAAGGATGATAACTCAGCCAAGCAAGCCAACAGCAGGATAGCTAAAGGAACAAGGCCTTCGGGGAGCAAAGTGGACTCATCTTTTCCAGAGGGATCAAACAGCAGCAAAAATCAACAAAAACAAGCAACTGATGCCAAGACCAATCCCTGTGATGGCTCCAGGAAATCATCCTCCAAAGATAAAGGCAAGAACAAAATCATCTCTGATCAAGTAGATTATCTTAACAAACTTGCTAAGGATACCAAGAAGCCTGACTACTCTAAGTCCAACTCTTTACTAGGATATATCCTAGGAAACAGAGTGGACTTCACCAAAATCAGATCCAAACTCAAGAATGAGTTTAGGGATATGAAAGGAGAATGTGAAATCTTTGATAGAAAAATCCAGTGGTTTGAGATCAGATTCTCAAACCCACTTGACAAAAATATGGTATGGAATAACAGACCATACCATATTTTTGGTCAACTAGTGGTCATCAAGCCTTGGAAACCAGACTATAACCCATTCATCGAACCTTTATCAACCATTGATATTTGGATCAAAATTCCCAACCTTCCTATTGAATACATTAACCCAGAAGCAATTAAGATCATTTTAGATTCCCATGGCCTTGGTGAGTTCATTAGAGTGGACTCTATAGAAGGGAGGCCAACATGGGCTAAATTCAACAGAATTTGCCTCAACATGCCACTAGCAAACTGCATTGCTACTTCAGTCAAAATTCTGGATGATGAGCTTGGGCTGAGGGAATATCCCTTGTGGTTTGAGGATTTCCCTGAAGGCTGCGGTAACTATGGTGAGCTGAGCCACATCTTCACCAGGTGCCCTTTGAAGAACCTCATCCAAAAGAAAGTTCACATTCAATTCAAGAAAACAAAGAAGACCCAAACTCAGGAAGAAGAATGGGATACCCCCAAGTACCACCAAGGCAAGAATGAAGCAACCAAGACTTCTCTTAATCTTGGGATCAAGCCATATATCAATGGGAATGGAGGTATTAATCTGAGCTATAAATCTGATTCCTCAACTACTATTAGTGGTGATTCTCACCACACAACAGACTCACCAAACTCTTGTCATATGGACCAAATGCAACAAGATGAGGAGATGAATAACAAGCAACAAACTGATGAGATCCAAGAAGAGACAATCAACAACTCAGGAAGAGATGGAAGTCCTCAGCCCATCTCCATGATCCCTCCAACCTTCATGCAAATGGTACCCCCTATTCAAGCTGATGAGGAGGAAGAGCAAGCCATCCAATCCACTGGCTCGCTTGGAGATATCATTTTAGCTTCAAGAACCATTCCAGAACCAGTTAGCTCCCCTTTGGAAGATGAGGAAGAAGGATCCTACTATGAGGGTGATGATGATCTCCTGGAAGAAGAATTTACTGAAGAAGAAATGAAAAAACTAATGGAAACAAAGGAGGATTTGGCCTTATGTCTACCAGCAAACTCAAATAACTCTTTCCACTCAACTCACACCACGGATTCCATGGCAAACAAGATGAAGGAACTTGAGGTGAATCAAGACATGTCTACTTCCGGTTCTAGTAAGAGGAGAGCTCAAGAAGGAGATGAAGATACTGCTACGTCCAACCAAGGGACCAATAAGAGAGCCAAAACTTAATGATGTGTCCACAAGCTAAGAGAGAATCACCAACATCTCTACCAGAGTTCAGTCTACAAAATACCAATGCTATTGGGAGTGTCTTCCCTTTCACTAAAATAATCCACCCTAATAGAAAATGTACTAGTAGGCCTCTCTCTCTTGCTAGTTATCTTTGTCTTCTTTCAAGCATTGTTTACCTTCCTGCATGTAGTTTAT
Source organism: Oxyria digyna (assembly GCA_029168935.1). Lineage (NCBI taxonomy): Eukaryota > Viridiplantae > Streptophyta > Magnoliopsida > Caryophyllales > Polygonaceae > Oxyria > Oxyria digyna. The sequence continues at coordinate 56,013,430 of JAPVLV010000001.1, read as the reverse complement.
TAGATGAGAATGTAATAGGACTAGGTTGTTATCTCGCCCTTGTGGATGTTTCCTATGTCTCTATGTAATGGTTTTTGGTTCTCTATATGCATGATCTACTGCCCTACAGTTCAGTTTATTGCTTTAATTCTACCATTAACTATTACTTACTGAACCTGATCTCTTTTTGTATGATCACACCTCTGGAATACAACCACTGGCAGGACAAGTCTCTGCCTTATCAAATTACCAACAATACTAAAATCATTAAACCAACTGACACTATGCACAACAAAACTCTTGAGGTTTGTATATCTAAGAGGAAAATGATGAACATATATAAAGATTCCCATCTAAAACTTCAATTCCATAACAATAACTCGCAGGAATTGAATTTGGTTTACAAAACCAATAATTTTTTAGTAATTGGTTCTCCCAGGACTATCTTAAATGTCTACAAAATCTTATTTACTAATACAATGTTTCTTTGTACAGGAACGTTCTATAATCACATGACCAAGGAAAGGGTTGAAGACACAATGGTAAAACAGATTCGAATCAACAATAAGAAGAACACCAGGACTAAGTACAAGCTTTCGACCAAACACATGCCCGGAAAAATGAACAAACTTTACTTCTTTGGTTCTTTGTTAAAGCTAAATTTTGTTTGTACAAGGACTGTTTGTGATGACTTATCTGGGTATGTGATTCGATCTCCTTATAGTGCTAACAGGGACTGGATGATTGAAATGCAGAGAGGTCATGCCAAATTTAAAAAAAGTGTAATCCAAAGATATAATAAAAAGCAGCAGATTACCAACAAACAAAAGCAACGATACAACAAAAAACAACAGTTTACCAGTAAAAAACAGCAACATACCAAATCAAGGAGGATAAACACACTAATCAAATCACACAAGATGAACATGAAACCAGTATTCAAAGGGTTGGCTCTCCCTATCCATGCCAAAATTACAAATATCAAGCTTACAAATAAGAAAGACCACCACTTCGATCATAGAAAACGGTATCGATGAAAGTAACCCTATGGAATGTTAGAGGAATAGGGAGGAAAAACTTCTGGACCGACATCGACACCTTTTGCAAAATCAACCGAATATAAATGATGGCCCTTGTAGAAACTAAATCACAAAATAACCCGGATGAAAAATTATGGTGAAAGGCAGGATTTGATAATATAGCGTCTTCCCCGGCTAAACGATATGCGGGAGGAATTATTGTGTTATGGAAAGAATACCAACTCATTAACGAGACTATAAAACTCCACACAATCGACAACCGATTCATAGCTTTCATCTATAAAGATCTAGAAAACCAAGCAGAATTCTGCATTATTGTTACATATGCACCCCCACAAGAACGAGACAAGGATGCATTCTGGAATAACATGAAGTTATTCACAGGATCTATCAATATCCCGTACATTATTATAGGTGACTTAAATGATATTCTTGTGAGTGAAGACAAAGAGGGAGGTATCCCACCATCTGATGCTAAACTAAAAAGACTAAATGATATTACTAACCAACATGATCTGGTTGATCTCCCAACAGTAGGGAATAGGTTCACGTGGCGCAAATCCAAAATCCTAAATAACACAATAAAAGAAAAGCTCGACCGAGCGCTTGTTCAAAACCAAGTACTTAACTGGTACCCTAACCTATATACTGTCAACCATGCCTTCACATCTTCGGACCATTTCCCAATATCGCTAGAAATCACTAATAATACCACCTCTAAAGCATCCCCCTTCAAATTTGAGATGATGTGGACTCGGAGAAATGATTTTAAAAATTTAGTCCACCAATCATGGCGAGAAACGATTAGTGGTACCCCTATGTATATACTAACCAAGAAAACTCATAGATTAAAAACAAATATCAAAGAATGGAATAAGACAAGATTTGGAAACATATTTGAACAACTCAAAAAAGTAGAAGAAGACCTTCTGAATATACAAAACACTCTCCAAAATCTGATCATCGACCTACACATCACAAAACAACAAAATCTATTATGTAAAAAACAAAATCTCCTTGCCTTCCAAAGATCTTTTTGGGGACAAAGAGCCAAGGTTAAACACATCAAATTAGGAGACATGAACACCAAATATTTTCATAGACTTGCAACGGGCAAAAGCTCACGGAAAAACATTAAAGAAATCACCACTTCAATTGGAACTCTGATCTCGGGGGGTGAGAATGTGCAACAAGAGATTAAAAGGGACTTCATGAAAAGGTTCACCAAACAGCATATAAATCAAGCGAAAATTAGACAAATCCAGAATGATATTTCCCCGGAAATTTCAGACCAAGACAATGAAAATCTACCCAAAACAGTAACGAATACAGAAATTATTACGGCTCTAAAAGAAATTAGGGAAGACAAAACCCCAGGCCCGGATGGGATGCCGTCGGGTTTCTATAAAAAAATATTGGGATTTTTTTGGTCCGGATGTGATCAAAGTTGTGAAAGCTTTCTTCCATTCTGGAAAACTACTTAAACAAATTAACCATACCTTTATCACTCTCATCCCAAATAATGACAACCCACAAAGTACTAACCACTATAGACCCATTAGTCTGTGCAACACACTATACAAAATAATATCCAAAATACTAACAGAGAGATTAAAAAAAGTCATCCAAAAAATAGTACACCCACTTCAAGGGGCCTTTGTCAAGAATAGGAGCATCCAAGATAACATCCTAATAGCACATGAAATCTTCCACTCTTTCAAAACAAAATCTGGTAAAGATGGATGGTTAGGCCTCAAACTGGATATGGAAAAACCATATGACAGAGTGGATTGGTCCTTCCTCCTACAAACACTAAAACAATTTGGATTTTGCGATACAGTCATCCATTGGATTAAGGAATGCACACAAACTGTGTCGTTCTCTGTCCTGGTCAACCAGGGACCAACATAAGTCTTCTTCCCGACAAGGGGACTTAGACAGGGTGATCCCCTATCACCATTTCTCTTCATTATCAGTGTTGAGGTATTAACTAGAAATCTACAAAAAGCCGCTAGAATTCTACAAAAAGCCGCTAGAATTCAGAAGAATCCTATTGGTATTAAAATTACCAGAGGTGGGACTAGAATTCCATTCCTTGCTTTTGCAGACGACATCATAATATTCTCAGATACAAAACCTACCACATGTCAATAAATCAGCATTCCAGGTCACAAAAAATACCACTCCATCAGCCAAACAACATATTCGGGAGATATTACAAGTAACCCAATCAATATCCCTGGAAAACTACCTGGGATGTCCAATAATAAATGAGAAAGTTAATTATCAAACTTTCTTCCCCTTGGTGGAAAAAACAAACCAGCTTGAGATTGCTCTCTCAATGCATATTGGAATTAGAGCAGCTATCCAGCTTGGCATCTCATGCATTGAGATTGATGGTGATAACCTTCGCCTTGTTAACGCCATAAAAGGCATCTGGGCTTGCCCTTGAGAGATTGATCTTACTGTATCAGATATAGTGATGACCTTAAACTCTTTCACTCTTGTCGCATTTCCCACATTTTTCGGGAGATCAATGGTGTGACGGACTCGCTAGCTAAACTACACCACTTCAACCACCCGATTTGGTAACCTATCCAGATCTTCAAGATCTCATCCTTCGGGATGCTCTAGAGCGATCAACTACTAGGTAATTGATCCCCTAAGCGCTTTCCTTATCAAATATATATATATATATATATATATATATATATATATATATATATATATTGCATCAATGGAACTGTGTTTTAAACACATTACATGTAACAATAGTTTAAAACCATCCGTTGATTCTGGAGAAGCACTCAAAGAGCACCTAAGTTTAGTTGATCATGTATGTAATACAAATATCTTGTAGAATTTTATACATGTTATAATGTTATATGTGGACTATCCTTATTTTATCGGTTTTATAGAATTCCTTGCTTGTAGGTTTCTAAACTCCATTATGATAATTTGATTTTCATACCATTGTAATATTTATTTATTTATTTATTTTAACAGATTTTAACAAAACATTCACGTTAAATGAAAAAGATCATTCAATTTTCTTAAAATGGAGAAGCATTTAATGATTTTAAAAAGATTATTTGTAAAAAATTCAAATGATAATTTAAAAGAAATCTTCTATGATAATCTAACTAAAAAAATGGAAAATCAATCTTCTTGAGAGATACAAATTCATTCAATTTAAGTAAAGTTATAAGGGAGAAAAATGGTGACTAATAAGATAGTGATTAGTGGATAGCTTCGTCGAAGAGGATGTCACTGGGGTGGGAGGAAAGAGTTTTGCCTTAATAATTATATAGAGATTTAGTTGAAGATTGATTTATTTACAGTTATAGAAATTGTATTTAAGGCTTGGCAATATTATTCTTTTTTTGGCAATATTATTCTTTAAATTCATTTATTTTGATATAGTCCAATCTACTATATATATATAGAGAGAGAGAGAGAGGCGAGTTCCAGTGTAACGAGTTTTATGGTGTAACGAGTGGACAAATGTGGAGCGTCAGATTGGATAAATTGGATGGTTTGATTTAAATAGAGAAAAAAGGGAGAAAAAAAATTAAAATCCTACATAATAGGAAGCAGGTGGTTTCGTGGTGTTTTATAATTAATCAATTTAAGCAAATTTGGAAAGTATTAAAAGATTGGAGAGAGAGTCCTTAAATTACTCCTTTTAATTTAAATTCGTTTTTACTATTTTATCTACTTCTGCAAAACAAAAACTGGAGTTCTAGGAAATCGTATTCGAGTTTATCGTTTTAATATTCAATATCATGTAAGCAATATTCATGTTTTTGCGCTTTGTGTGTATTCGTATTCTAATGTGAGATATTCATCTTCCGTAGTTTTGTTCTACTCGTGACATATTAGGTTCTAGGGTTTCCATTACGAAAGACTTTTTGTTCCTATATATAGAAGACGATATTCTGATGTTCATCTTTGTTATTCGTGTTCTACTGTGGAATATTCAGTTATAGGGGTTTTATTATGAAAGTAATTAACGAATATCATAAAGAAGACGATATTCTGATGTTCATCTTGGTTATTCGTGTTCTAGTGGTAATATATTATGTTCTAGGGTTTCCATTACGAAAGACTTTTATTCCTACGTAAAGAAGACGATATTCTGATGTTCTTCTTTGTTATTCATGTTCTACTGTTGAATATTCAGTTATAGGGATTCCATTACGAAAGACTTTTGTGCCTACATAAAGAAGACGATATTCTGATGTTCATCTTTGTTATTCGTGTTCTACTCTTGAATATTCAGTTATAAGGGTTCCATTATGAAAGTAATTAATAAAAAAAATAAAGAAGACGATATTCTGATGTTCTTCTTTGTTATTCGTGTTCTACTGTTGAATATTCAGTTATAGGGATTCCATTACGAAAGACTTTTGTGCCTACATAAAGAAGACAATATTCTGATGTGCATCTTTGTTATTCGTGTTCTACTGTTGATATATTCTGTTATAGGGGATTCCATTGTGAAAGGCGAACAGTATTTACAGAAACGTGAATATCACCTAATAGAAACGTGAATATCACCTAATAAAACGATAATATCACCTAATAATATTACACTTAAACAAGAATATCACCTAATAGAAACGTGAATATCACCTAATAAAAACGCAAAAACTATTTACAGCAATCTGTCTTCCACCCATCTTTATATTCTCGATTGTATTTGTTTCCCTTACACATCAATAGTACTATTCACTCTCCTAAAAAAGAAGCACCACTATTCACTCATAGAAAGGTCAATTATTGACGCAGATAAATCCACACATACCATTATATATTCACAATCACTATTAAACAAAAATCTTGGGGAAGATTATTATACTAAAATAAACCAAAATGGCTCCACTAAATCAAACGAATAGTCCTGCTAATATTTCACCTTCCACATTTAGGATTTCCGCCTCTCTTTCGGATGTCTTTAGCCATGAATCCTCGAGCAAACACTTTGCGCACCGATTTGCTTCTCGTTGCAGACCGCGCAGGTCCACTTGTTACTGCTCTTCTTCTGCTGCTTCACCTGGAACTCCAACATCAGAAAATCAAAAATCATTCCCCGTTAAAAAGAGAAAGAGAGAGGAGGAAGAAGAGTTTTGCCTGCATTGTAGAACACTGGAGGATTAGGGTTGCAGTTGGTGCAGATCTCAGCTTCAATGGCAGATCTGATCTCAGCTTCAAAGGATTATCAGTACCCACTGAACCTAAGATGCAGACAAGTTGGCAAGTGTAGACAAATTTATCCTCAATTGTTGTTCTCCTACCTTCAGCAAAAAAAAGTTTACTCTCAACTTCAGCTTTCCTTATCGGCCTGACAATGAAGTTGCAATGGTGGAGACCTGAGGTCTGTAACTGATTGCAGCCCAGTGCTTTAACAAGCTTGTATTTAGGAGTTTGCTTAAATTACAAAGGGAAAGGATGGGTCAGTACTCGGTAGTACAGAGGAGATAAATTCTAATTTCTAAACATACAAAGAATGAGCTATAAGATTTCTTATTAAGCCAAGCTCATTCTTCTCTTCTTCTCCTCAACCATAATCACATCCAGAGAATGCAACATTTTATTAAATTCTTGTGAACATTTAAGGATGTTTGATGAACTTAAACTATAAGAAATCTTATAGCTCATTAATAAGTCAATTAAAGCCAAAAAGCTAGGCAAGCTTGCCTAGTTTAGGGAAATCTTAAACTAGGCAAAAAGCTTGAACATTTAGGGAAATCTTATATAATCATTGCTTGATATATTTACCCCAATATAATTATCTCTTCAGGTTTAATATATAATCACAGCCAAAAAGCTTGCCTAGTTTAAGCCTATCTTGGGGTGTTTGGTTCGGAGGATTGAGGCATGAGGAATGAAGTTGGGATGAGCTAAGCTAATAGCTTGTGTTTGGTCAGTTTTTTTTTCTATTCCCACATCCTTTCCTGCCAAGAAATTCCCTAAATGTATCCCAATCTAAACCAATTCCGAAAATGTATTCAAACATACATGGTTTAACCTAATACATCCAAACCCATACCTTTAGCTTAAATCAAACTCCACCTTCAAGTGAAAATTATTAAAAACTCCAACAGCTTTGAGCAACTCTTGATTCATATACATTTGTGACCTGCCACTGGTGATCTATTGTGATAATACATGTCCAGATTATGAAATACAGATGCTGGATTTTTTGTACAAACAGGCCACAAAATATGTGTGGGCGTGTGATGAGACATATCCAACAAGTGAGAAACAACATTAGAATGTTTTGAAGAAAACAACAAAATAGGGCCTACTACAAACATGCAACATCTAGCAGGATCAACGCATCCTCATAAACAGGATAAGGGTACCACCAGAATGGTAGAGAGTACCAACTTCACACTCATAAAAAAAACTAGTATCCAAACAATTCCCAAGCCAACTCAGGATACCAGATTCCAATTCATGATAAGAATCATCTATGTGATATGTGTTCAAAGATTAAAAAAAAAATGAAGTACCTGGCCAGCTGGCACATAGGGATCCCCTGTTATCTTTACAGCTTCCACGTATTCATAGAATTCAAGACCAGCCTCATTACTTGAGCCTTCATCATTCCATTGACCAAACTTATGCCTCAACTGGATTACTTCAGATGAAAAAGGTCCATGTGAACCGATATAAAGACCTACAAACAAGAAGAAAGACACCATACTCAGAATTTTTACAACTTCCACGTATGTAATGAAAAATTCCAAGAAGGAATTTTTTTTAAACTCCAAACAAGATGTTCTCAAGTTAATTCACCATTCAGAGGATCTGGATATTCTGGCAATTCAATGCGATTAAAAGTCGTAGTCCCCGACAAAGGTTGCTTAGTTTGAGCTTGTCTTAAAGTGAAACTAATAAGATCTCCCACATCCTTGAGGACCTGCACATTTTAGAATACACTAACAGATTTAAATACTAAACAATATCTAGCTTTATTCTTGAACAAAAAAAATAAAAGTAAGACGCGAATATTTTAAAGTACAACCTTCATCGGGATCCTCTCTCCCTTGTTGACAAACTTCTCGAGATCAAATAATATGCGATGAGGACTTCGCCGACCTTTAAACTTAGCTTTTCTTTTTGATGGAGACTGATCCTTGCCATCAGAAGTCCCCTGGTCATCATCATTCTCCACCGTCAATGAGAATGTTTTCCTTCCCTTTTTCTCAAGCTTTGCAGGGACTCTAAGCATGTCTTTTGTAGATACCCTACTAGAAAGTTTCTGCATAAGACCACTAACAATAACTTTGGCAGCAATGTCATTGTGGTTCTCCCTGTCAGAAAGTCCAAAGCCGCTTCCAAAGTCCATGCCACCATTTTCATCACCCCCTTCATCACCGGTTCCATCTTCTGCATTCCCTCTATCTAACTCAGCCTCATTTTCTTCATCTTTATCTTCATCTTGGATCAACTGTCCAGACATGAAAGATGTAGAGTCCTGGTCAATCTTGTCTGGAATGGTTACCTTCAATACTTTCACCTGCACATCAGGAACTGGATTTTGCAAAATATGTGGAAACCCAGACAGTCCATCAGCTACATCAGAATCATCCTCGTCTTCACTAACATCAGATTCTCCAATAGGAGGCCCAATAGGGGGGTCAAAAAGGTCAGTTTTCCCCCCACTCGGTTTTATAGTATTTATGCTGCTTGAAGATATAGACATTTTAGGGAATGCTGACGGAGAAATTTTAAGTTTTCGGTATACTTGTGTCCACTGTGTTGGATTCTCTTTGACAGAAGATATCTCGTAAATAGACTTGTAGCAACGAAAAAGACTACAATCAAACATGCAATGGGTGAATCGATGAGGAAGACGGAGAAAACGTACCACTTCGAAATTTAGGGTTTAAACAAATTGGGGAAAACAAAAATTCATACAAACTTACATTCTCTGGGGTGAATCGAGGAGGAAGACGAAGATAACGCCGACACTAGGGCAATATCAACGACGCAACACCTTCTGTCTCTTCGCCTGCGAGTTCGGGGTTGAGTTCGAGGGGGTGAGAGAGTTCGAGGCTGGAATCGTCTGCGACAGAGAGGATGAGAGAGCGATTGCGAATCAGGAGAGAGGATGAGAATCGATTTGGAAAGCTTGACCGAGAAGATGAAGGGAGGGGGGGGGGGGAGATTTTGAGCGAGAAGGGTGAGAGAAGGAGAAGATTTTGAGGGTTTTTAGATTTTGTTGATTAATTTGGGAATGAATTTTATTTTCAAATCCCAGCAATTTCGGGAGGGAGTGGGATCTGGTGTATGCAAGCCTATAATGCTCTAAGTACCATCCGAGGTTAATTCTAGGCCATAGATTTAGAGAAGATCCAACGCTCCTAATGAATCCCTTTGTTACACCATAAAAGCCTATTACACTTGAACCTAAATCTATATATATATATATATATATATATATATATATTAAATCAAACCTTCATTTTCGCCACATGTCATCTCCTCACTAAAACTGCCACATGTCATTTCATTATTCATTTTGTCACATGTCATTTTTTAATCATTTTTCTTTTTCATAAACAAAATCGTATAATAAGAAAATTATAAATATGTGTATTTGTTTATTTTAGGATAATTAAGATTTAAAAGATACTATGCTTATTTATTTATACTTTTAACCTTGTATAAACCACATTTTATCTATTTTAATAAACAAAGAGTTATGTAATGATTATATAGAAAAATATTAAGTTAATGAAATTTGCAGGGAAATAACGCATAGTATCTGGAGGAGGAAGGTCAGGAGGAGGTCGAGTCCCCATTTTATCTATTTTATTTATACTTTTAACCGTCGGTGTGGTCTCCATGGTTGGGTCGAGGGGGCGCGGGACGTCGACAAGGAATCCTTTGCGAGGAGGAAGGTCTGGAGGTGGAAGGTCAAGAGGAGGTCGAGTCGCCATTGTCTCGTGCAGGAAGTGGTTCGGTAAAGAGGATAGATATGGTAGGGTTTGAGGAGAACGATGGGCTTGCCGGATCTGAGCCAGATCGGTTGTTATATGGTAAGGAGATGTTGAAGGAAGGGGTTGGTGGTAATGTGCAGGAAGAGGGTGCTGTTGCAGGGGGGTGTATCAACTCTGCACGGGTGCTGAAGGGAGTGAGGTCTCAATCATCGTTACAGGCAGGCTTTGCTTCTACATGTTCTCAGTCCGATGTTCAGGGGAGTGCTCAGGGAGATGGCTTAGAAGCAGGGGGGTTCTTCGACTCAGGAACTGTGCTGAAGGGAAAAGGTCTTCAGCCAGAAGTTTCTGCTTATTCATATTTGGAGATGGGAACGGGTTCGAAGGTTGGAAATGTTGCTGCTCATTCAGATTTGGAGATGGGAATTGGTTCGAAGGTTGGAAGTGTTGTTGCGGATGCTAAGGAAAAGGTTGTTGGTCAGGGGAAGGGGTTGTCGTGTAGGCTGCAGGCTGTTAGTGGTGCAGCTAAGGGGTTTGGACTAATGTCAGGGGGTGGCGCAGAGTGTGCTGAGAGCCAAAGTAATGGAGCTGTTGCTGAGGGTATCAAAGGTCAGTACAATGTTCTAGGTGTCGAGGGGTTTGAGAATGCTAAGGATGGGAAGTTAGGAGAGGACATTTGGGAAGGAATGGAGGCGTTGGAGCTTATTCCGGGGATTAACAAGGTTGTGTATAAATTCTAAAAATAAGAAGTGTGTATGCAAGAAGAAGAATGAAGTGCTGCAATGATTTGTGTTGTGGTTGGCGTAAGACTTTCTATGGCGGCGATGCTTCAGTTCATCAAGGCTAAATGGATGGTAGAGGAGCCTAAGATTCATCTGAAAGATAATGGTGTGTGGATTATGAAATTCAGGAAGAGGGAGGAGATGGAGAAAGTTTGTGAAAAAGGGTTATGGATAATGGGAGGGGCAAGACCATTGGTGCTTAGGGAATGAAAACCAATTATTAAGAATAATGATGGAAATGTGAAGAACCAAATGGAGGAAAAAGGGAATGTGGAGAAGAGAGATGATGATCTTTCTAAGGATCAAGGAGCATCTGAGTTGACGATTAAATTCTCACAGATGCAAGGAAAAGGTGAAGCTAGGAAAGGAGAGGTGGGGAGTTAGAAGGAAGTGGTAAAGAAAGGAGGAAATGGAAGAAAGGGTTACAAGATAGGAAGGATTAATGAGAGCGGAGCTGAGAAAGGTGTGTTTACTCCTAATAAGTTTAACGTGTTCGGTGCCGGTTTTGAGGGTTGTAGCATTCCTGGAGGTGAAGTTAATGGATAAGTTGAAAGTGTGTGCGTGGAACTTCAGAGGCTGCAATGGAGTGAGAGCTATCAGTAGGCTCAATAAGTATGCAGCTAGAATGAAGTTGGTTATTTTTTCTATTTTGGAGAATAAGATTGAGAAGAATAAAGAGGGGGAGATCTCTAAGAAGTTTTTGAATGGCTGGCCCTTTGTTACCAATGCTACCAATACCCGTAAAGGTAGAATTTGGATTAGTTGAAACTTTGCTGAAGTGAATTTGAATGTGGTTGAGATTGATGCTCAGTTTATTCATTGCAAGGTTAAGTGTCTCGGATTGAGGGAAAGTTTTGAGGTTTCTTTTGTGTATGCTGAGAACAGTAGACTGGGTAGGGAGGACCTGTGAAATAGTATGATAAGCTATGCTCTGAGTATTACTGATCATTGGGCCGTTATGGGTGATTTCAATTGTGTGTTAGAGGCTTCAGAGAGATTGTCTGATTCCGTTATTTCTATGTCTAGTTACGAGGAACTTAATGACATGATGGGAGATTGTGATTTATCTGATTTGGAATATGCTGGTGTGGTTTTGACTAGGGATAATCCGAGAGATGGGAGACATAGGGTTGCTTGCAAGTTGGACAGAGTTTTGGTGATTTGGAATTGGAGGGATAAGATGGTGAGTACTGTCAATTTTGATGAACCTGATGAGTCTAATCATTCCCTTGGGGTTATGTTTATTGAAACAACAAGGGAAATGAGAAAGATCCCTTTCAGATTCAGAAATTATTGGCATGTGGATCACAGTTTTAAAAGTAGGGTGCTTTTGGTGTGGAATAGGAGGGCTCATGGTACTAAGTAGTTTCAGTTGGTGGAGAAACTTAAAGACCTCAAGAAAAGTCTTAAAGAGTGGAGCAAAACTAGGTTTCAGAACATGGATGGTATGGTTGAGCAAAGTGAAAGAGAGTTGAAAGGAAGTTTAATGAGCTTCAAATGGATTACTTTAATGAGAATAAGGAGAAGGAGGCTAAGGAGGCTAGAGATATCATGATTCTTAGGAGACAACGGACTAGAGATAAGATTGTGCAAAAAGCCAAAGTTGATTGGATTGTTGTTGGGGAAGAGACTTCTTCTATCTTTTATAAGAGTATTAAAACCAGGATGGGGATCAATGGGATCCATATCCTCCATAATGATGATGGCGATATTCTTGAATCTCAAGAGGATATTGGTTATGAGATTATCAAGTTTTACACTGGTTTGTTTGGGCTAGGAAGGACACTTGCATTTCCAACTTTGTTGATATTGAGGGTAAGAAGGTGGATGATGATGATCACAGTAATCTTTGCCGTATTCCTACCCCTGGTGAGATTAAATCTGCCTTACATAGTATTAATAGTAATAAGTCTCCTGGGCCGGATGAGTTTAATAGTTTCTTCTTGAAAGAGTGTTGGGACATTGTGTCTACTGATGTGGTTGAAGCGGTTAGGGATTTCTTTTGTTCTGGGAAGCTGCTGAGACAGTTGAACACTACTTTTGTCACTATTATCCCTAAAATCTCTAAACCTCTTTTGGTGAAGGATTTTACACCCATTTCGTGTTGAATGTGTAGTCTTTAAGATGATTGCAAAGGTGCTTGCTTTGACAGTCAGAGATCAGTTAGAGAAAGTGGTGTCTGTGGGGCAGGGTGCTTTTGTGCCTGGTAGAAGTTTGGTGCATAATTTTGTGATTGCTCAAGATTTTGTCAGTAGTTATCTTCAACAGTGTAAGTCTCCTAGATGTATGGTCAAAGTTGATATTATGAAGACCTATGATTGTGTTAGTTGGGAGTTCTCGGAATATGCTCTCATTTGATTTGGGGTAAGAAACAGACTAGGAGATGGTCCTTCCATCTGTGGTTGACTATGAAAGAGAGATTACGTACGAGAGCTAAGCTTCACGGTTGGGGGATTAATGTTTCGGGTATGTGTGTCTTGTGCATATGTGAACCTGAGACATAAGTTCATTTGTGGTGGAAGTGCAGCTACACTAAGGAGGTGTTGATTAGATTGTTGAAGTGGTTCAGAGTTAGTACTTGGAAGGAGACACTTGAGGACTGGATTACTTGGGTTGATATAAGCAGAGATAAGAAGTGTTGGAGAGTGCAAGGCCTGGTTATGGTGATTAGCGTTGCGACCTATTATACTTGGAGAGTCAGAAACAATACTATTTTCAGGGGTAAGCAAGATAGCGTGATGGATTGTTATAATATGGTTATGAATGATTGTAGGGCTCGGATTGTTGTGAAGTGTAAGGAAGGTAACAGGAAGAATGATTCTTATACAAGAATGCTTAGATTTTAATTGTTCGCTTTGATTTGGGTTTGGTGGTTTGGTTGTGGGGAGAGTTGGTTCTTGTTCCCCCCCCCCCCCCCCCCCCCTATAGTCTCTGACGTGTAGGGTCCTAGAGGGGGTGAGCGTTATTGTTTCTCCCCTTGAGGCCTCGTATTTGTGAAGTTCCTTGGAGGAGAGGGGCTTGTTGTGCTTCTCATGAGACCTTGGCTTGTGAGATTCCGTGAGAAAGTGGAGGTGAGGTTAGGGTTAGTCTTGTAAAAAGATTTGTCCATTTTTTGGTAATATACTTACTTTTATAAAAAAATATAGAAAAATATTTAATCTCATAATTTTAAAAAATAAATACTTTAAATTAAAATTATTAAAATATTTAAACAATGCTTGACTAACCCTCTCTTTATTAAAAATGTATATCATACTAATTCAAAAAATAATATTAAAGAATTGATTATCTTTTTACTTTAATTATTTAAATTATTTTTAGAATTATACTAAATTCGTATGAGGTAAATGAACTAAATGTATTTGATAAGATATTTTAACGTAAGTTATTTTATTTTTTAAATTAAATATATTACTTTATAGAATGCGTGTGCGCACGAAAAACTAAACTAGTTTATAATAAACAATATTTATAATAAGTATATTAAATCACAAGTATGTGAACAATATTTATAAGTGTATTAGATCACAAGGGAGGGAGTACACTTTTTTATATATTGTTTTCTTAGTTTAATTGGTTAATCTTGATCATCATATACAAAGATAATCATAATAAACATCTTATTGTACGTTACGTCATTAGGAGCGTGTAGCGTTACATGTTACACCATATACGCAAACTTAGATATTCTTTATCATATACCGTATATATACTTATATAGTAATGGTCGTCAATCTGCATGTGCTTATTTACTGAAAGATTCATATTATATGGAAGAATCGATCTGTCCGTAATTATTTAATGAAATATTTTATACGGCAATAATATAAGATGAAGTCATGTCCAGATGAAGTGATTTAAAACTAGAGTAAAAATTGATAAACTAAGAAATAAAAATAATAAGAACGACAACATAAAGTTTGTGTGAAAACGTACAGTGACACACGGCATGGTTCAAATTGATCTGTGTTAGTATTCCTTACTACGGAGTAATTTCTACCACATCAATTTCAGTACCGTAGATTTGTATAATTTTTTTAAATTTTTAAATATTTTATATTAAGTATTTGTTTTTATAATTAATAAAATTATTATATAGGAAAAATTTAATTAAACCACCCGATATAACCCTAAACCACCAACTTTATTAAAAACTAATCTTAACCGTCCATATAAACATTTCACTAAGCGATTAACCACCCGTCGTCACCATCAACCTTTTGCGTATAAAAAACTTGTTACATGTGGAGAAAATAACTTTCAATAGAACGGGTGACTTGAGGTAATATCGCATATATATCCGATGGTTTAATCCAATTAGATTTAGAGCAGTCAATCAGATCGGACAAATAGGGCATCATTCAAGGTTCAAGTTGAGAACATATAAGATCAACTCTGGTAGTGGTCAAGCTAGCTAGGTCTGTCAATATATGTTAGCGGACGGTTCAGATTAACAAGGCTATTTTTATTAAAACAATAAAAAATAATAAAAATAAACAAATTACTAAATAATAATATTATTATACTCTTACTTTTGTTAATTAAGTTGGATTTGGGACGCATATTCTCGTGTTAGTTCAATAGTTTTAGGTTTTGAGCATTTTCAATCAAAAAAAAAATGTCATTTATGTATGCAATCTAAATAAATTAGGAAGGTAAAATTATAATATAAAATTTATAAGTTGTTAAAATATTATCATTAGAGATATATAAATAACAAATAATAATGTAAAAGCATACTCTTAAAATTGTAAAAACTAAATACAATAAAAACTAAAAAAACGTACTCTTAAAATTGTTAAGGAAAAAAAAGATAATGATATATAAAAAACTATAGACCCTTCATTTTTCAGCCGGTCAATTTAAGTTTTTGAGCCCAAATTTTTAACGCCATACTATAGCGTTTAAAATAATTGCCTGAAAAATTAAAAGCGCTATTGTAGAGCGTTTAATAACTTCGGCTCATTAATCAAAATTTCTGGTGTGAACAAGACACCCGATAAAAGAACACTAAAACGAATTAGTTCAAAGAAGTTAAAAATCACAATACAAATATCAAACATAATTAAAGAGCGCCACATAGTAAAAGCCACAAAGTTCTGTTGACTAAAAAAGCCACAACAATCTATATTATGTAAATAGACCTGATGAAGCCTCGTTTAACACGCTTACTTCTTGACCTACACCACGCCTTCAAGAAGAGACTTTAAAGGCTAATAACGCGATATACCAAAGCTTCAACAAACGTGAGGTGAGCACTTTAGCATGAATCACACTCCATCTTTTTCTGCTGAAAAGACAAACAATCAAAACAGTGTGATCCATATGGATGTCAACTAGCTCTCCACCTCGTCCATAGCAGAGGGCGTCCCCTTGACTTACACCAAGTTCTGAACATCAAACCAAAGACAAAACATCCAAGTACAAGATCATGACAACCTCAATAAACCAAGACTTTAACAAACGCGACATAGCGCGTGATGAAATGCGTTAACTCTTACGAAATGGAACGCGTCGTCTTCAATGTGTCTATAACGAAAGCATAAACTTTGATAAAAATGCTGGTTATGCAAGCTGTTGATACATGAAATTGATACAGGTAGCTGATACAAGCAGCATACTCGTGCAACCAGGTAGCTAATATAAGATAACATACTCATGCGATCAAGTAGGTGACAAGCAAGTGGACGTAACTTAGCCTAGTAGGTTTGCTTCCTCTAAAAATAGGTGTTTAGCATTCATTTCAAATATCTTCGATCTGACTCCAAACATGGGTCTAGGATCGATGGTTTGTATTGATTCTCGAGTCATAAAGTTGTCTGTTTTTAATATTTAGGATCCCTCGGTATTTAATAAGATTAGCGCGCCTTTTTTTGATAGACAATGTCAATTTAGATTTACGTTTTATTGAATCTCTAAATTCGGGTATCAACAAGACCGATTTTGAAGATAAAAAAAAAATAGTGTTTTTTTTTAACAAGCAAACAAAAGGCCTAATATTACAAGGAATAAAGGCCTAAATCCTCTTCACGGATGATCTTTACAAATTCTTTCAACGAAAAGAACGAAGAGGTCCTAGTGACTAGGAGGCTCTGAAGAAGACGAGTTTCGGTTGTAGAACAACAATTGTTCCATCTAACGAGGTAACTTCGTAGAACTTCTATGTCAATATTCTGGGAGGCCAAGAAGTTCGCCGCTCTATTGCAGTGTCTTCGAATATGTCGGAACCTGCAGGAATCAAACTGCCCAGAAATGGAACGGATGTCCAAAATGATCGTTCGAATTTCCCAAGGAGGGGAATTAGAACTATTAATAGCATTAATAATAGATAAACTATCACTCTCAACAATAATGTCTTTAATATGAAGGCGACTAGCCGCCTTCGTTTCCTCAAGGACTGCCACTGCTTCCGACGTAAAAGAGTCTAAATTGGAGAAGCCTCGGAATTGCGAATAATAAAACCAATAAAAGAGTCTAAATTGGCTCTCACAATTTAGTTTAAAAATTGATTATGGGGGTCTATGCCAAGTTTTCCTAGAGTTAGAATTACTCTTCAGCCTTGTCTTAATATTAGGAGGAGAAAAGCTTGAAGAGTATTCTATGAAGTGGTAAAGTATATTTTTTGCACGATCTTTAAGATTGAAATTGGGGGGTATAGTTTCAGGTCGGAAGACGCATTTGTTTCAGTGGTTCCAGAGGCTCCACCATGTAAACAGACCAAGTTCAAAAGATTTATTTTCTTTACAAAATTTATTAATATTATTTTCAAAAGTGTCTGGGCTTGGAAATGTAATGTTATGGGTACTAATGTTATTAATTCTTCGAAAATGGCTAAAGTAAAGGGGCACTCAAAAAAGAAATGATCTCTATCCTCATTATCTGAATTACAAAGGCTACAGGTTGGGTAGACCCTATGAAAATGACGATTAAGACGCTCAGTGGTTGGGAGACAATCAATCATAGTTTTCCACATGAAGTTTTGGACCTTAGGAGGAATATTTGTCTTCCAAAACGGGTGATGAAGTTCAGTAGGGTTGGGTTGTGGGCAAATATGATGATAAGAAGATTTGACAGAAAAGACCCCATTTTTAGCAGTAGTCCAGATAATAGCGTCTTCCAACTGGGAGAAAGGAATGCGGATCCGTAATATTTTATTCAAGATATGTTGAGGTAACATAGCAGACAGAGTACTAATATTCCATTGCTTTCCAGGTGTGATGAAATCCGATACTTTGGCGTTGATAGGATTGTTATTTCGGTAATGAGATAGGGGTGTATCAGGAATCCAGTTGTCAGTCCAAAAATGAATAAAATTTTCGTCACCCAGTTGCCAGGAAATTCCTTTTTTGAACTCTTCCAAGAGCAGGAGTCTACTAAATTGCCAGGATTGAGAAGGCTTTCGTTCAATCGATAGGAAATCGTTGTTTAAAAAATATTTTTCTCGGAGGATCGAAACCCATTATGTTATTGGGTTGGCTTAAAATTTTCCATAAAAGCTTCATTTGTAACGCTCGATTATTGTCCCAGGCTTTGCGAATACCAAGTCCACCTTGAGACTTAGGTTTACAAACCTGGTTCCAATGGAGAAGGGAATGACTAGACTGTGATTTTTTGTTCCAGAAAAAATTCTTATTGATATCATCGATCTCTTCACAAACTCCTTTTGGGAGAAGGAAACTCTGCATTAAGAAATTGACTTGAGAAACTAGATTGGTTTGAATTAGCACAGTTCTAGCTGTCTGAGAAAGGGAGTCAGCTTTCCATTTAGATCGTTGTTGTTTCAATTTTGAAATGGCTTCATCAAAGACCTCATTACACACTCGTCCTTGAAGAATAGGGATGCCTAGGTATTTCTCCATTTTAGAGGTAAGTGGGATGTTCATATGTGCTGCTAAGCTATGGGCTAAATGCGATGAGACATTGGAGGAGACTTGAATCGAGCTTTTGTGAAAGTTAATGGATAATCCGCTTTGTTTGGAAAAAGAATTGAGAAAATTATGGATGAACTCAATGTTTGTCATATTTGCATTGGCTAATATAATTGTATCATCAGCAAAAGTGAGAAAAGGGATGGGGATACTGTGACGAGTAAGTTGAATTCCCACACGCAGAAGCTCGTGTGTAGATTCAAGTGGTAGTTTTCTGGCCAGAAATTCCATAGCAATAACAAACAGAGCAGGAGCCAACGGGTCACCTTGGCGAATGCCACACTTTGGCTTGAATTCTGGACCTGGTTGGTTGTTAATAAGCACTGAATAGGAGGTTGTAGTAAGGCAGACTTGAATAAGATTAATCCATTTCTGGCAGAAACCAAATTTTAATAGGACCTTGAACAGGAAATCTCAGTTAAGTTTATCATATGCTTTCTCCATGTCTAGTTTAAGGGCCATCCAACCAATTTTTCCTTTCTTATTCTTATAAAAAGAGTGAAAAATTTCATGGACTGCAAGAATGTTGTCTTGGATCAATCGTCCTTCCACAAAAGCACCTTGGTAGGGAGCAATAATTCTAGCAAGCAAGGGTTTCAGTCTATTGGCCATAATTTTAGTAATAATTTTGTAAGAGGAGTTACAAAGGCTAATATGCCGGTAATGATTAATAGTAGTCGGGACATCCTGTTTGGGAATCAAAGCTATGAATGAATGATTAATGGAAGAGAGCATTTATTCAGAATGAAAAAGGCTTTTATAGCTGACAAGAGTGAGTCTTTAATGATCGTCGAATGTTTTTTGTAAAATTCGATAGAAAAACCATCGGGTCCCGGGGTCTTATCCGGTGGTTGGTCAAAAATAGCTTTTTTTAGTTCACTTTTCGTTGGTGGTTTATTGTCGTCTCTGTTTAGAATTGTAGGAATAATGTTTAATTCTTCCCGTGAGATTCCGATTGCGCAATTAGACTGGAACCGAGCAACCAATTCAGTGGTAATTTCCTTAGAAATGGAATGGTGGTCGTGAAGAACCGATCCATCCTTGTTATAGAATTGCAAGATGGATTGCTTAAAAGTTTTCATTTTTGCAATAGAGTGGAAATATTTGGAATTTTTGTCGCCATATTTGATGTGGGTTACCTTTGCCCTACGTCTCCAATAGTCAGTTTGAAAGTTAAGTAGTCCATTATATTTCTTGGAATGAGTATTGATTTGTTTAATAGTTCTTTCATTAAAAGGGTCTTGAAGAAATTCTGACTGAAGTTGAAACAATTTATTTTCAGTGATAGAGAGTTGATTGAAATTGTTGCCAGCATTGGCTCTAACCCAAGATCTGGCATATTGTTTTAAAAGTTTGAGTTTAGATTGGAATTTAAACATAAAGGATCCACGTACTTTATATTTCCAGACTTTAACCACAAGTTTGGCAAACGAGGGATTGTTAGCCCAGTTTGGTTCATACCGAAAGGGAAGGCGAGCTGGGGAGGAGAGAGCCCCAAGCGAGAAGGAGATAAGCGCATGATCTGACGAGGTAAATGGGTGATGATGAGTTTTCAAGTTTGGAAAAAGAGGTATTAAGGAGCAATGAACTAGTACGCAGTCGAGACGTTCCAGGATATTGTGATGCATGTCCTGTGATTTTCGCCAGGTAAAAGGAAAGCCAGTAAATTGTGAATCAACCAAATCTAGTGTATTCACTAGGGTCTGTAAACAAAGGAAGCGATTCGTGGTTGGGATGACACCACCCATTTTATCTTCCGAGGTTAAAAGTTCATTAAGATCACCAATAAGAATTACCGGCAATCCCAATCTCTCAATAGTCTGTTGAAGACGAAGCCAAAAGGGGTCCTTATCCGGATCTCGGGATGGGGCATAGATAAAAAATAAAAGGAGTGGAGTGTGTTTAATCCAGTAGTTCATTCAGATGTAATTTGTATCAATTTGATTTAGAGTAAGAGTTTTAGTGTTGAAAGATTGTTTGGGGAGAAGCCAAAGTCCACCTCGGGTACCAACCGAGGAAACAAAGACAATATTATCAAATCTCATTCTAGCTATGGATCGTGTTTTTGGTGGCGTATCAACTTTGGTTTCAGCAAGACATAGGATATCTAACTTGTTTTTATTTTAATATAAGAGATTTCTGTTTGAGCATTTTTACGCCTCGTACGCCGAATAGTCCAATATGCAATATTCATAAAAACCTGTGTTTGAAATGGTAACCATGTTCTAAGGAATATTAAAGTGTGCAAACTTGATATTAGTAAAGAGGGAATAAGATGTAGTGTGATTAACACGAAGGACCAAGGCTCGCAAGATTTCATTCTGTATTCATAAGTAGTCCAATGGCTTAAGATTAATATATAACATGTAATCAAAAATATGAATGACGGAATAAAGAGAGATGCATCTGGTTTTAAGTCCGACAAGAGGGCCTGTAAGCTTAATCAAATTTTTAAGATAAGCACCAGCAGTTGCAGTATAGATCATAATATAGGTTAAGTTGCCAAATTTATATATTGCATGATCATCAAAACAGTGACAAACCACAAAATTGTCCAAAAAAGATGAAGAAGTAGAAATTACAAATTCCATTGAAGGAATAACAACACCCACGCAGGGGCAAACTGTCAAATTGTCAAGTGGTACTGGTCGATCAAGCATAAAGAGATAACACATAATCAAACCTTACTCCATAGGAGGCTACTTCTTGGCTTTGGCCTTGCGCTGCTTCTCTTGAGCCATTATATGGGGTGGGGATTCAGTTGTGTCTTCCTTCCTCTTCGGGTCCGGATGTGAAGTGGTGGCACCATCAACAGTTTCTATCCCCATGCCATCGAGTTGTCTAATGATTGTACTGCTGGACTTCTCAGAGTTGCAAGGAGTAGGAGCATATCCTTCAATGCTAGGGGGAGCTACATGGGCAAAGTGGAGTTGTTGATGCTGGAGAGCTTGGAGAGCTGGCCTCATTATTCGGGGGCCATGGGATGAGACATGTTCACATGAGGAGGCATGGTGAAGGCATAGTGCTGCATCTGTGCTAGGAGCTGTGAGTTGTAAACTTCTGGGGAGAAAGCAGGGTGCATCTGAAAGTTCTGGGGCATTTCTTGATTGACAGGAGCTGGTTTGACTTGGTACTGCATACTGTTGAGCGGAGTAGCTACATGTGGGTTGAGGGGACTTTTACCTTTCGGGGAGAGCACAGATTCATCATTCTTCACTGGAGGGTTGGAGTTTTTCCTAACAAAGTTAGGACCTTTCCTTGAGTGGGGCAAGTTTGTGAGATGCTTGGTCAGGTGGCCAATCAGTCTCTGCTTGGTTACCTTAGCTGCTTCCTCATCATCTGAGGAACCAACTAAGAAACCTTCAAAGACTGAAGCAGGTAAATTGTTAAGGAAGCACTCATCAAACAAATAATCAGGTTCTCCACAACACCCACATCAGGGTGAGAAATCCTCAGACCAGAGTTTGAAAGTAAGAATAGACTTGTCAGTGTGTTGGATCTTGAAAAATGCAGGGACTTCTGGTATGCTGACATTGATGCTAAATCTGACAAACTTTCCTCTGTTTTTGACACTAGAGTTTTCATCCATACGAATGAAGTGACCAACCTTATTTCCAGCAATAATCATGTTCAAAGCATACTCATTAAGATAGAAAATAGGAAGCAGTGGGATCCTAACTCAGTTGTCAGCATGACTGACAATCCGAGCAAGGGGGTCAAACTCTTGAGTGGAAGGTTGAAGTAAAACAAGTTTGTTTTGAACTCTATAAGGTCTATTAGCCCAAACAATATCCCTGGCTTCTTTATTAGCAAAAGTAAGCATAGTCCAAGTTCCATACGTACCTACTTCAATATCACCTTGTAGTCCTCTCCAGTGCTCTTTCACCTTGGCCAGTATCACAGATGGTTGAATGTTGAGGGTGGTATTTGCCATACGAATGAAGAGTGTCAAGTTAGAGAGTTTGGACACCATCTTCTGGACTTCTGGAAGATCAATGGGGCTAGGGATTTGAAGTTGATGAGGTGTCTGGGCTACAAAATGAAATCCATAGGAGCTTTGGTGGTCAAAGATTTGATCTGGGCTTATATCTTGAGGTTCAAAGTTTTGGTTTGGCATTTCTTGATGTTCTGGGTTAGGCTGATTTTCAGTAACTGGGGCTGGGCTGTTGGGATGGAGAATGAGAGCTGTGGATTCTGAGTTGTTTTGAAGGTGATTCTCATGATCTTCCATAGCCTGGAAATCAAGATGAGAGATGGGGGAGAAGTTTATGACAGCTTCAGCATAAGAGCTCTTGCTATCCATGATCAAGAGGATGAAAAGAGCAAGAGCTTTGGCAGTGCAAAGAGAGTAAGGGAAATTTGTGAGTAAGCTGATGAGAGAAGCTAACGAGGAGGCATCCATTTTTATAGAGGAAAATCTGAAGAGAGTCCACTGGTGTCGTGGAGGGAATAACTGAGTTATAGACTGTAATAGAGAGTGCTTAGGGAATAGATATAGGCGTGTGATAGTGGTTTTAATGTGATGCAGAGGATGAATGTTTTCAAGATAATATTCTGGGGGAGTGGAAGAGGTTTCGCTCAATTTAATATAAGTGATAATTGCAGTAACACATCCATGCTGGAAATAATTAATGGAATAGTTATAATAAATAGCAATGTGCAGGAATAAAGATTTATTGGTCTTGGGAAAGGTGTTATTCAGTAAGAACTGAGGAGGTGCACGTATGGGAAATTTAAGGATTTGGAAACGAGATAGATAAGTGATAAGAATATCTATAATTTTATGTATACATAAATACCAAAGATCGTCATGTATGTAGTTTCTTTTGAAGAAAATAGGGTAGTGATAAATAAAGGTAATCTCAAGTCTGAGATTAGGGATTATATATCTAAAGGATATTTGAATGAGAATGAAATAAATTTTAATAGTCTGAGGAGAGATAGGATAATAAAAGATGACAGGTTCAATTTTAATGATAAGATTAAGGTCACTATAAATCAGACTCTTAGGAAAAGCAGAGAACTTAAAGAAATAAGTCCAAGGTGTCCAATTATAATGATAAATATTATGAACAACAGTGTGGTTATTGAGAAGGAGACTGAGTAGGACAATGAACAGAGATTTCTTGGTCCCATGACTGAAAGCAGTGGAGTTATGTAAATAGCAAGTGTTATAGAATCTATAGCTTTTTGAGAGATTGATAAGGGCAAGTTTTGATATTGATATGATTTATATAAAGAAAAATATT
This sequence comes from Oxyria digyna, assembly GCA_029168935.1. Lineage (NCBI taxonomy): Eukaryota > Viridiplantae > Streptophyta > Magnoliopsida > Caryophyllales > Polygonaceae > Oxyria > Oxyria digyna. Next base: position 55,989,501 of record JAPVLV010000001.1, on the reverse strand, counting down.
ATACTGGAATTGATAATCTAAAGAATTAAAAAAAATTGTTCTAGTAATAAAGTGGATATAATTATGCTGGGAGTAGGCCAGATCAACCAATCTGTCAAGTCTGCAAGCAATATTGTGAGAAGTGTTATTCGACACCAGGGTCCCTATTTTAAAAAAACCATGAGTCCAGAAGTAGTTTATACATGAAGAGGTATTATAAATCAGGGTGCCAGTTTTAATGAGTTGGCAAAGGGGTATATTAGTGGTATTAAGGTTCTTGTGGTTCACAGGTTGGTGAACAAGTTCTAGGACTTTGCTGATATCAAACCAGAAAGATCTTATATTGTCAAGTCTGTAGAAATTATTGAAAGAGATTGGGTGGTGGTGAGGGATAAGATACTGAAGTATGATGTTATGGATTATGAAAGGAAAGAGTATATTAGTAGTGAGCAAGTAACTATTAATATTCTGAAAAGGATTTTGATAACTAAGGAGGATATGAGGTTAGTGTATATTGGCAATGGGTGACTTAAAGTTATTATTATGAAAACTCCAAAGATAAATGGAGAATATGAGGTTACTCATCAGAGATTGCCATACTCGATGGGACAATTCATGAGGAAAAATGTGGTTATTACTAAGGAGACTAAGAAGAGTTTTATACAGATAGCTTTTGGTCCCATGTCTGACAACAAGGAGCGCATGAAGAGAGCAAGTTTTCCAGTATCAATAGGTCTGGAAAAAATAATAAGGGCAAAGATTATTAAAGCTGTGATTTCTATAATAAAACATAGTATATTGAACATGATATAATATGGGGTTCAAATTGTTGGATCCTGAAAAGATAAGAAAACCTTTTCAATGGGAAAAGATCCTATCAAAATTTCTGTCAGTGTTGCTAGTAATAATGTGTATAGTGTGGATTAAACCTAAGTCACCCATTTGGAAAAAAACCATAGGTCCAAGGATCATATGTACATAAAGAAGGTTTAGTAATCTGAGTATAAACATCTAGGACTTGGGATAGGGATACAGGAGTGAAATTGATCATTTTATGGTTCACAGATTGATGGTCAAGTTGTTGGTTACAATAAAGTTGATATATAGTAGTTCTGAAGATCAAGAAAGGAAAACCACAAAGTTTTTCTGAGGATTTAGTCATACATCGAATGTTAACACAGTCATGCATAAATTCTATGGGTTCATATTGCTTAAAAACAAGCCATATTGTCCAGAGAAATTGAAGTCCTTTGAAAGCAGCATAGGTCAGAGCTTGATAATGAAATATCTCAGATCTAGAAGAGTTTAACAAGATGGATAGATTATTCATAAAGAATAAGAGATTTGTACCTGGCGAGTCAAGTAAAATCCATGTTCAGAGGCATATTATATCAACATGCAAACAACAGAAATTTTCGATTTGGATCCCAGGACAGATTATTACATGCAAAGAGGGAAAAAGGGTCTCAGCAAGCATAAAATTGTATATCCATAGTTTATTCAGAGGATTAAACCAAAAATTGGAATCAAGAATCCAAATATAATAGTTCATCAGATCCATATGTAAAAACTGAAGTATAGACAGATAAGAAGATTTGTTCAAGGTGTGGGTCAGGAGGCTTTTAGCCGGTTCAAAGTTCAACCAAAACTGAAGATCAACCAAGGCATGGGGAATACCAGATCTACTCGGGGAGACCCGGATCTGCTAGCAGTCCACCACGACAAGGGTTCGACAGTTCGGATGAAGAAAAAGGAAGAAGAGTAGAGAGAAAGCGTACCTTGGAAGGTGAGAAACGCAGATCTGGAGCTGCATGCATCTTCACACGCAATCTGGAGAGTTCGCCATTTCAAACAATCACCTAGAATCGAGCAAACCAAAGATTTCCAGATCTGGGAACCGAAATCCCGTAGTAATGATAGAGAAAGGGGGCAAATCTTCATGGGACCATTGCCAAAGAAACATCCAGGAAAATCATCATAAGGAGGGCAGAGGGAGATGTAGCTGTAGAGGAGGCTCATAGGGAGAGCTAGGGGAGGCAAAAGCCCCAATCCGGGGAGAGGGGTCAGGCGGAGTGCAGGAGAAGAGAGGTGGGAGCGTTTTTTTACACGGTTCTTATATACAGCCCCCGTGCTTTATTCAAACAACGCCGGGTCACTCGCGTTCTGCGAGGACACGTACACTCGCGTTCTGCGAGGACACGTACACTCGCGTTCTGCGAGATTAGCAAAAAATTAGGTTAATTACATGCATGTTAATCTCGCGTTCTGCGAGTGCACGTGTCCTCGCAGAACGCGAGTGTCACGTACCTCGCAGAACGCGAGATTAGCATGTCAGATGGACGTTGTTGTGCGTCATTACTACATGTCTTGTCCCCACCTAACTATAATAACTACCTCCTTATTTTAAGTATTCCGTAACACCTATTAACCCTACCCTAACACCTCTTTTTATCATCTTTCACCTCTTTCACCCTCCATTAAAACCCATTTTCAAAACCTTAAAACTTCAAAACACTCTAAAAACACCTAAAATAATGGAAGATGAAGAGGAATTCAACAAAGGAGGGAATGAAGATGGTGGTTCATCAAGTTACCATTCAAATGAGGTAATGTTCTTACTTAATTTTTGAATTTTAATTTGTTTTGCACCATTAAGAGCTAAAATGAACTTATTATGTTGTATTTCATGTTAAATCTAGTAGTAGTAGTAAGTGTTGAAGAGATGACTTTTGCATATAATGTCAAAAACTTAGATGTGTTCATGTTTTTAGGGTTTTTATGGTTTTTAATGTAGAAACTCATGTTATGTTAAAATATCCCGTTGAATGACTAGTTTCAGGAAATAGCAACTTCTCGCGTTCTGCGAGAGGAAGCCCCTCGCGTTACGCGAGAAGTGCCTCCCTCGCAGAACGCGAGAAGTTGCACATTACAGAGTATTAACAAAAGCATTGTTATAGGTGAATTTTTCTTTGTTCACTGGATTGAATGCAATCCAGTTGAATGACTACACCTACCCCTCGCGGAATACGGTGCCCGTTTCGCCACCGTCATTTGATTTAGGGATTGACGACTTTGGATATTATCATCAACCATCTTTATATGAACAACATGTGCCATCTACATATGAATTGCATGTGCCATCTACTTATGAGTTGCCCGTGCCATCTACTTATTCCATGCCATGTACATATGAGGTGTCATCAAGCTATGATGCGTTTGATTCACAATTTGCTAACCCACCAACAAACGTAGGAGAGGAGATGTGTTTTCTTCCCTCTTTACGCACTGCACCAAAGTTTGATAGTCCCGTATGTGAGGAAGAGGTTGTTTCTAGGGATTATTCGGAATATTTCACTACGGAGCAAGTGTTTGCCTCTAAGGAGATCGCTCATTTGTGGGCTTTGAATGTTGCAAAGCAACACAAGTTTATGATCTCTATTGGAAGGAGTGTACCATCTAAACCGGGGCAAAGTGGTAAGATTCAAATCATTTGTGAGAAAGGGGGAAGCCATAGGCCTAAAGGTGTCGGTGTTAGATCAAACACAAAGAGCAAGAAAACGGGGTGTAAATTTCAGTTGAAGCTCATGGAGAACCGGGTTGAAGAGAATTGGAGATTAGTGGTTGTTTGTGGTTTGCACAACCATCCTATTGGAGATAGTTTGGTCGGGAATGCATTTGCCGGGAGGCCAACCCCGGATCAAAAGAAAAAGGTTCGTGAGATGGTACTTTCACATTGTTCTCCAAATCAGATTTACACTGAGATAAACAAGGATCCCGGAAGTTGCACAAAGAAGAACCAAGTGTACAATTTGGTAAGATATATAAGGGAAGAGGAAATGGAAGGTAGAACCGTGGTTCAATAATTCTTTCACCAATGCAAAGAGAGCAACTACTTCATGGAGTATAGGCCAAGTGCAACGAACCCTTCGATAATAGGCGACTTGTTCTTTGCTAGCCCCGAATCAATGAAACTCTTAAAGGCGTTTCCATATGTCCTTTTGATGGACTCGACTTATAGCACGAACAGGTAAGTATTTATCATTCTGTTTTTATGTTGTATTTATCTTACTGTATTTTGGTTCCAGGTACAATGTTCCCTTCCTGGAGATAGTCGGTTTGACTTCTACATGGAAGAATTTTGTTGTGTGCGGGGTATGGTTAGAGGCTGAGAGCGAGGATAGTTATTTATGGGCGTTGCAGCAGCTGCAGACGATGTATTTGAGAATAGGAGCATCGCCTACTTGCTTCGTCACTGACCGTGAGATGGCTCTTATGAATGCAACAGACAAGTTATGGCCAAATGCAAAGTTTCTCTTATGTAGGCGACATGTAAGGAAGAACATAGAGGCGAGAGCGAAGATAGCTATGGGCACACAAGCATTGGGGGTTAATATTTCAAATGATTATTATAACGTGTTCGAACAAACCACTGAAGAAGATTAGAAAGCATCATCTTTCATCCACTCATCCACCATAATTCAAAATCATCATCTTTCATCCATTATACAACCATTTCTAAAACAACATTCTATATCAAAACATCATATAATATGCAATTTCCTATACTAACAACATATATTCATCTAGAAACAACATTAGAAAGCATAAGAGTATAAGAAACATACCTTATATGGAGATTTGTAGTGAAAAGAGGAAGAAAAACTAGTTTGAACCGAGAGAGATGGTGAGAGGCGGCGGTAGAAAATTGTGTGTGAGGTAAAAAATGGGCCGAGTAGGGTTTTTCCCCTTTTATAGGGAAAAAACACCCTCGCGTTCTGCGAGGTGACGCAGCCTCGCGTTCTGCGAGGATGCGCTCCCTCGCAGAACGCGAGGGCCCGGGCGTTATTCAGAAAACGCCCGGGCTGTATTTAGCAAGGGCCTTTTTTTAAGTCAAAATCTATACGCACTACATTTTGCAACTTTTCACAATGGGCGTACGCTCGTTTTAAGCGTACAGTGTAAAATTCCAACATCGATTGTGAGGCAAAATACAAAATACGGTATTATGTATACGCCCAAAACCGGCGTACAGTATAAATTTTAATAATATAGCCGTTTGAAAATAGCCGTTGGGAAATACAATTTTTTACTCGTACGCCCATTATGGGCGTACGCCCATAATGGGCGTACGAGTTAAAAATTTGGTGTAACGGCTATTTGTCCAAATTCAGAAGTGACCGTTGGGGTATATTTCGTCTGTACGCCCATAATGGGCGTACGATTGTTTTTATCCCAACGGCTATTTTTTCAGAATATGACCGTTTGGGATGTAGTATGTGTATAAATGTAGGAACTTCGGATGGATGTTGAAGTCAAAAATGTCAAATAGGAGAGTTACAAATTTGAGTGATGGTGAGGAGTTTGAATATGTGACGGAGATTGAGTATGGGAGCGGTGAAGAGAACGAGTATGTTGAAGAGAACGAGCATGGGAGTGACGAAGACGATGCGATCGTGGATGAGAAAGAGTATTTTAGTGAACCCGACGACGGGATGTGGGACGACGATACCGACGAAGAAGGAGGAGACTTCGACGCCGGAGATTTTTCGGTTAGTAATTAATTAGAATCGTTTCGTATTTATTTACGTTATTTAGTTGCAAATAATTTGTAGAAATGATAGTTTAGATTGATGTGGACTCGTAGTTTTAAGTTTTAGTTGTGATAAATATGGTAGTTTTTATTAATTATAGGGTATGGATTACTATGATTCGTTTGATACCGAAGAAACGTTTCCTACTAAGGAACACTTGAGGCGTTGGGTTCAGAGTATTGGTAGACAACTTATGATGGTATTAGTGACTCGCCATAGCAATGAGCGTCAAATGAATATAATGTGCTCGCATGCTGGAGTGTATAGATCAGGGAAAAAGAAAAGAGAGGATGGCGAAACAGAAGAGGTTGTTAATACAGAGCGGGATAGTAGGGATAAGAAGTCGGATTGCAAGTTTGAGATCCGAGGATATAGGTTCAGGGCGAGGGATGCGAGAGATGGATGGTATGTGAAGGTAAAATACGGACAACACAATCATAAGCTTTCCACTAGCTTCATTGGCCATCCGTGCATGGGTCGAATGACGCCGAATGAGGTGAAATTTGTGACGGTATGTGCGAACAGCTTGACTACGCCGTCTGTTATTGCTACTCAGTTGAGTGCGGCCTTTCCAGGGAATACAACATCCACAAAACAAATCGCCAACTTTATTCAGAAGATGCATTTTGAGGATCGTGGAGATTTGACTGTTACACAATGGACCTTGAAGTTTTTGAAGGAGCGCAGCTATGTAGTGCATCCCCTCTGCAAGAAGAAATCAAACGAGGTGGAAATCTTGTTTTTTGTCCATCAAGACTCGTTGCACTTGTTGAAGATGTTTCCGTACGTCGTGGTTATTGACGCCACATACAAGACGAATAGGTACATAATAGTTGTATATCAAATTTTTTTTGTTTAAATATATTGCATATGCCTCTTCCTTCATTATTTAAATATATTATGCAGGTATAAAATGCCTCTTGTGGAGATTGTCGGTTTCACTTGCACGCATAAGACATTCAACATTGCATATGCATTCACGGGTAAGGAGAAAACAATGCACTACTTGTGGATAATTCAGAGGCTTAGAAAGTTGTTTGAGGATGCCGGAGTAATGCCGACTGCAATAATGATCGATCGAGAACTAGCTCTCATCACTGCAATCAAATATGTGTTCAAAGATCTTCGAGTTCAACACCTCTTGTGTTGGGTTCATATCAAGCACAACATCGAGGTAAACGCTACCAGAATTTTGAAAAATAAGGAATCGGTGAAAAGGTTGTGCTCGCAAGTATGGAGACTTTTTCTATCAAGAACGGAGGAACAATACGAGGAAAGACTGCTAGGATTGAGAACATCTTGGAGAAGCGGCGTCGTCGGATACATTGAAAAGGTGTGGCTTATCCCTTACAAGACAAACATTGTTTGCGCATGGACGAAACACAATCTTCACTTCTTCACGAGGACCTCAAACAGGTAATTTTTTTTAACTTACTTAAACGTTTCCGATTTATTTATTAGTTTATTATGTAATAGTTGTTTTACTTAAACGCGACATTGAATGAATAAAACATAGGGTTGAGGGAATGCATAAGGTGTTGAAGAAAATAGTCGGTTCAAGTATAGGCGGTTTTAATCGAATGGTTGTGAGGATCCATGCAGCCATCGAGGGCCAGATTGTGAAGGTGAGGGCCACCATGGAAGAGGATCGGATCAAGACACCCGGGGTTTTCAGACGAATGAATCCACAAGTGAAATTGATATTTCGGCATCTATTCCATAATGTGTCTGATAGAGCGTTGCATAAGTTGTGGGATATATGGGAGGATATAAAGGCGAAGAATTATGAGGAACATTGCGAAGATTACTGGATGCAAGAATGTCAAGGCCTACCGTGCATCCACGAGATGGTGCAACATATTATTCAGAAGAAGCCATTCAAGCTCAATCAGATTCACAGATTCTGGAGGCAGCTAGAATGTGATAGGATTGAACTTGATAACGGGGAGGTAGAGATTGGTGTACCTCAGACCATGCGGGAGTTGAGATTCATTGAGCTCAACGATAGATGGCAAAAGGGGGAACTTCCTGAAAGTCAGTGGTCTCAGATAGCGGACTTGTACACAATGTTGGAGTATCCACATCAAAGTCTTGCGTTGGAGCCGAAGGGAATCAAGGATCCTGGCAGACCAAGAGGAGCGGTAGGAAAGAAGTGGGGAACCGAGAGAGAGATGAGCGCGTTTGAGTACGCAAGGGAAGAATTAGAGAAAAATGATGTTGCGAAGGTGAAGAATAAGACGGTTAGAGGAAAGGGAAAGGGAAAAGCAACGGCGACACAACCTACTTTCAACGAGCCTACTATAATGAGGGAGTTTGAAGTTGTTGGGTGCACTGCGGCAGAGGCGTTTGGTCATTCAAGTGGCACTGGTGGAGAGGGGTTCGGATTATCAGGTTGCACTCTTACATATGAGTTCCCTCAGCCAGCAATGACGAAATGTGGGGTAGACTTCGGGGTTGACAATGTTGATCTCTTCATGTTTCCATACATTGTAGATGCACAAGACGTAAGGGCGGATGGACACTGTGGATATTGGTCACTAGCCATGTTGTTGGGGCATCACCAACAAGAATATCCTCGCATTCGCATGGAACTGACTACGGAGCTGTTAGAGAACAGTGATATCTACAGACGAGTCATGACCAGACTACGCCCGGATTTGGCAAACAACTTCGACGCTCTTGTTCAAGAGGTCAACTATAGCAGATCACCATGTCCTGAAAGATACTGGATGAGAATGCCCATGATTGGATTAACATTTGCCACTAAGTTTCAGGTTGGTTTGATATACTTATCCAAAGTCCGATCATATTTGTGCTTACCGATGAAGGTGTATCAACAAAGCTCCAGTCATGGTTTGAAAATTTATGCAATGGCTCGTGTGGGCTTAGCAAACCACTACATACCGGTATGATTTTCACTAAAGTATTTGTGATTTTCACTCAATTTTCTTAATGCTTAACATGGTATTTATGTTTTGTAATTTAGGTGTGCCTTAGAGAAGACTGTCTCGTACCATCTGTACCTGGAGTTTGGCGCATGTTCAAGGATCCTAGTGCGAATGGATTGGATCGCGGGTTTGCGCTGAGGATGCAGCAATGGAAGGACTATCGCATTAATTATGGTAGTATAGATGTTGATCTATAGTGAATTCGGATGTGTTTAATGTTTTAGATGGGTTAAATGAAACAAGGTCTGAATTCACTACAAGGGTTTAAAACGAAAAACGGCGCGAAAATCGAGTAAAACGGGTTTAAAACGAAAAACGGCGCGAAAATCGAGTGAAACGGGTTTAAAACGAAAAACGGCGCGAAAATCGAGTGAAACGGGTGTAAAACGAAAAACGGCGCGAAAATCGAGTAAAACGGGTTTAAAACGAAAAACGGCGCGAAAATCGAGTAAAACGGGTTTAAAACGAAAAACGGTGCGAAAATCGAGTAAAACGGGATTGAAACGAAAAACGGCGCGGAAATCAAGTTTATGGAGGGACGTACAACGAAAAAAGACAAGAAAAGGGTATTTAGCAAAAAGAAATAGTTCTCATGATGCAAGGGGTATTTAGCCAAAAAATAATTGAAAAAATTGAAAAGGAAGGGGTATATAGTAAAAACTTGAGATATGATGTTTGAAATGGATAGTTTGGGCCCAGTTCGTTTAAACGCCTTATAACGCTGAAACTCAAAATTTCAAAATTGTAACATGATAGAAAATGAAGTCTTTATTCGTTATCAATTCTCGGAATCGAAAAAAAATCAACGAAAACGTCAACGGGCCTAATAAGGCCAAATTGAGATTTGGTGAGGCCCATTACCTAAAAACGACATAAAACGGGTTAATAAGACCTTAAACATTGAAAAACTTGAAATGTAAAAGTTGTATTTGAGCATTACCAATATGACGGTTTCGTTTTTATAATAAAATAACAAAATGAACACTTCGAAATATCTAAACAGTCACTTTCACCTAGTTACGAGTTAATCTCAAGTATATAAGTCGTATAGTTTTACTAACATTATCGATGACTCGATAATGTTACGTTGTTGCCTAATTGCGGCTCTCTTCCAATCGCAAACACAACATTGCGTCTCCAATGACTCCGGTGCCAAATTTGATCTCTTCTTCGTTAAAGTGTTGCCTCCTGCACTAAAAGTTTGTTCCACCGCCACGGTTGAAGCGGGGACGGCAAGAACTTGAGCCGTAATCTTCGCAAGCGTTGGAAACATGCTCCTATGATCCTCCCACCACTTCAAAACATCTAAAGTTTCACAACTAACAAACTCAAAGTTGGTGTTAAGATAGTTATCAATTTCCGCATTCGTGTTTGTAACTCTTGGTCTTTTACTAAAATACTTAGCTCCAAAGACCCCCAAGCTAGTAGAGCTCGAAGAAGCCGGAGGTAATTGTGAAGTAGTCGGAGAATCACAAAAATGAGTAAATAAAGTTTCAATGTTTGTTCTAGTTCTAGAAACCATACCTAAAATATCCTCTAGTTCACCTTCGGCTAAAATATATGCATAATAGTCATTTAAAAGAGCGTGTAAACCGGATAATTTAAGTCTAGGATCTAAAACACAAGCAACAAGAAAACAATCGGGAATATATCTATAGTAGAGCAACCACTTACTCCTCATGCTTGCAACGGATTCCTCAATGCCGGGAATTTTAGCTCCCTCACTTAAACCACACATAACATTACAAGCTTCCAAGACAAAAACATTACTACTTGGTGTATAAACATGACTAAATCTTTTTGTTGCATCATTAAAACATTTTAAAAACGTTGCAATACTTTGACATATATCCCAACCCGATTCGCTAAAATAGAAAGGAGAGCCAGAAAGGTTTTGAGAAACAAAAGACGTTAAAACTTGTTTATATTGTATACATTCACATAGTAATATGTAAGTAGAGTTCCATCGGGTACCCACATCTTTTGAAAAACGTTTTGGGTGCACCCCGTTAGTTTTACAAAAGGTCATCCAATCTCTTGTAACTTTAGGATGCCCCCAAATATACTTAATAACGTTCTTAATTGGCTCAAAATGAAAACTCATAGCACGTAAACCATCTTGAACACATAAGTTTAAAATATGACAAGCACATCGAATATGAAAAAATTCCCCACCAAATATAGGTTGACACATTTCTTGTAAATCTCTAATAGATGCGGTGTTAGCAGATGCATTGTCGAATCCAATTGAAAAAACTCTATTAAGTAGTCTATATTCTTCTAAAATTGCACGAATCATCATAGCAATATTTTGTGCGGTATGTGAATCATCAAAGACTCTAAATGCCAATAAACGTTTTTGCATTGTAAAATGATGATCTACAAAATGACATGTAACACCCATGTAAGAATGGGTTTGAGTATTATCACTCCATATATCACTACAAATAGAAACATGAATATCATTTTGCGAAAAATAAGAAACTAATTCGGCCTTGCGTCTTTTATAAGCCTTAATTACGTTTTTCTTAATCACTTTCCTAGATACGGATTTAAAAGCGGGTTGTGTATGATCTTTAATATACTCATTAAATCCTACATTTTCACTAAATCGAAATTCTAAATGATCAACACAAATAGCTTCGGCTAATGCTACACTATTAGCTTCATGATCAAAACGAAATAAAGGGTTACCGCTAGTAGAAGATGCAAATCCGCCGGAAATTTGTGTTTGTCCCCCTAGCATTCTCATCTCGGCGACGTGTTTGTGCTCCATGTGTCGTTGAAGGGTTCCATATCCTCCACTTTTCTTCCATTGGAATGTCGCCTCGCAAAAGTTACAAGAAACAATAATTAGATCGGGATCATAATCCTCGGCCTCGAGTTCCTCGAGATCGGGTTCTAATTTAGTAAACCACTTTACAAAAATAGGAGATGTTAGTTTCCGGGATTGGTTCCCGGAGGACCCGGACCTCCCCCCCCCCTACCCCTAGCCGGCCTCGAACCGCTAGGTCTCGAACCGCTAGCTTGCCCTTGAGGCCTAGCGGTCCTACCCCTACTGGACCTAACTTGGGAGGTGGGAGTGAGAACCGAGGGATAAGAAGTGACATTATCACTCTCTTGGGTGTCAAAATGTTCCGCTATAATATGATTAAGAACAATTAAATAATATGATTAAAAGCAATTAAAACAATAAAACTTAGAACAATATAATAATGTGATTAAAAATGTAAAAGCAATAAAATATTGAAAGACAAAAGCTAATTAAAAGGAAGATTAAGAAAGGAAGAGATTAAGAGAGATTGTTGATGAAATTTGAGAGACTATAAGATTGAGATTTGAGAAAGAGAAGAGAGATTGTTGTTGTTGGATGTGTGATTTGAAGATTGTATGGTATGGTATTTATAGGGGTTTGATATGGGTTATTTTAATATTAAAAAATTAATTTTTTTTTTTAATTTCCTAACGGCTATTTGGCTAATAGTCGTTAGGACCGCCGGTTAACCGGCGGTTCTTTTTTTTATTTTTATTTTTACAAAACCGGAACCTGAACCGGACCGTGACCAAACCGGTTCCTCCGGTTCCGGTCCGGTTCCGGTTCGAACCGGCGGTCCCGGTCCGGTTCCGGTTCGAACCGGCGGTCCCGGTCCGGTCTGGCCATGCCTAGATATATATACGATTAAATCCCCATTTGTAAGGATACGCTCTAACAAGTCACGAATCTCTCTGTAACTCTAAAATCAGTATAACCGTTCAAGCAATATCAAGAATCCAGATTGGCACTCAACCGGCAGCTGTGTTCATCTTGTGAACTGCCATTCGTGATCCCTGTTTACCTAGCTAAGCTTGTCTCGTTTATATCTCATTCAAATTATCTAGTTTAATTGCATAGAACGTCGTAGTATTCAGATTTGTTTCGATTGATTAACCTCATCCTAAGACAATTTAGTCCTTTGAGATTATTTGCCCAAAACACTCTCTCCACTCTCACCCTTCGGCCTTCGCTCTCCTTCCGCTGTAGGAGCGCAGAAGAAGATCGAGAAGCTCGGATCCGAGCTCTTCAGTCTGACTCTAGAGGAGGCCAGGATCCTTGTGGACTTGCTCCAGCCTCCAGGAGCTCCGCTGTTGAAGCTGTTGTAGTGGAGGAGTTGACGGAGTTCGATATTTGAGCCTTTATATAACACATAGAGTTGCAATGGAATCCAGGGATGACCAACTGATTAACCAAAATGAAGGAATGTTTCATTGAGGCATTTACATAGCCAGCATTTCAAACATTCACAAATCACAACAGTAACAACTAATTCATCTTGAATTGGACATAGATGAGGTGGAACTCGGGTCCATTGTCGCACTCCGATCAACCCATTCCACCTCAGACTGTGATGTTGAATCCCGTGTCCTCTTCTGCAACTCCATCTCTCTCAAGGAACGAATAGGAGACATCCTCTGCTTAACCAATGACTAATTCATCTTAAAAACACTCATAATTCAAAAACACCAGCAAAAACAAAAATCAGAAGGCGATGTTTACCATGGAGTGAATTCGGAGCTGCTTCAATCGGTAAAGACGATCGACCCCACCCTCGAGCTGTTTCTGAAACTCGCCTCTGAGCCTCAACTCCTGCAATCGAACCTCGAAAACACGATCTCTGAGGATGAGCATCCGCTCAGTGGTGTCTCTGTCCCTTCTCAGCCGCTCCAGCCTCTTTCTGACGGTGTTAAGCTCCTCGGCGAGCGAGGCGTCCATGGGTGAGACCTTGACCTCGACCTCCTTATCTGGGATATTCTCCTTGTTGTTAGAGTAGTAGATGGAGGAGATTGGAGTGGATTTCTTCGGATTTGGTTGAGCATGTTCGGAGAGATTGTGGTTTGAGGGTGTGTTCTTGGGTTGGACAGGAAGCCGCCGGGAAGTAGTTGTCTTGGGCCAGAGAGAGCCGTTGAGAGGTGTAAATGGAGACTCTGCATCCAACATTTTTGAAACACACTCACAGTTGTGAGGAGACAGAGAACGATGAAGAAGGGAAACAATAATGGCAGTAGGTGAGATGCAATTTAAATTTGAATTTAGGACAGCGCTAACGGCAAGAAATCATGAAATTAAATGTTTTGATACTAGTGTTAACAAAACGGCCTATTAGCTCAGCTGGTTAGAGCGTCGTGCTAATAACGCGAAGGTCACAGGTTCGAGACCTGTATGGGCCAATATTTTATTATTTTCGTGTTCTTATTCTTTTTTTTATTTAAAAACAAGAAATTACATTTAGAATTGAACAAGTGATCCGATCTTGTTAGTTTGGATGTTATGACTCACACTGAATTTGATTATTGTAAATGAGGGATTGATTATGTTTAATTATAAATCTAGTGTATTATATATATAGAAAGAGGTTTACGTGAGAACGAATCAAACTCTCGTTCCCGTGAGAACAACTGTCAGCCATTAGATTAAAACAATCGTACGATCCATGTAATAATGTAATATGTTGCACATCTACACGCGTGCTTCTTCCTCTGCCATATCCGCCGTCTTCTTCTACTCTCCATAACTTCTCCACCGACTCCTCACCTCCATCCCCATCTCCGATTGCAAGCTCACCCTCGCTACCCCTCCCTCTCTTGCCTCCGCTTCACATTCACCGCCCTCCTCTACTCCGACGAGATGTTCGTCCACTTTGCTAACGAGTCCAGCGCCGTCAAACGCCTATATAACCTCCTCATGATGTGTAAGCAGGTCCCTCCCCTATCAGTCCCTCCACTCTCTCAAGTTCGATCTAATTCTTCTTGCGATTTTGACAAAACCCTAATTCATTGCCATCCCGATCAATTTCTGAATGTCCGAGGCTCAAATAGATTACTTTTCTTTGGATCAACGATTGGAATAAGGAGTTTCCTATATCCAGTTTCAGAGAAAAGGTAGCTCTTTCAATAGATATATCTGCTTGTTAATCCTTGAATCATAACATTCCCCAATGTTTACTGTTAATTGAATTTGGAAGGTTTGAATTGGGTGATCAAAGAAGCAGATTGGGATGTGTTTACTGATGTTTCAACTGATTTTGTTCATGCTCCTGCAGTTGTAGGTTATGATGTTGTTCAAGAAAGAGTTGGTATCACTTAAGTTGATGGGAAGAATGTTGATGCAGGTTAGGCTTACATTGTTTTGGATAATTAGCATAATTATAAGTCATATAACAAGCTACTGTTTTGGATATGGATCATGATGTGGTGTGAAAATGGCGGTTTTAAGGTAAAATTTGGCAACAAAATTGAGAAGGCTCGCCTCTTTTATTGCTACAAAACAGGCGTTGATCGAGTTTTCGTGGATCATCCTTGCTTTCTTGAGAAGGTAATTTCTTGAATGTTTTTAATTCATTTGATGATGAAAACTACTGAAAATGATGCTTGTTGTACAATTTTTTCAGGTGTGGGGTAAAACTGGATCGAAGGTTTATGGACCGAATGCAGGGACTGATTATAAGGATAACCAACTTCGGTTTAGCATGTTATTATCACTTATGCTCAAGTTTTTTCATGTTAATAGAACAATATATTGTTCTCAATGCAGGTACTCTATGATGGAGATGGGCTTGGACTCTCCTGGCCTCCCAATGTGGGGATGCTTACCGATCTTCACATGAAGAGATGTAATCTTACTGTCCCGTTTTTGGTATTACTGTTATAGATTTTGTACTGCATGCTGAGTAATATCTTCTGGTAGGTGAGGAGACCCTTCTCCAGTTTGTATATGCTTTGAAGACAAAGCAGGAGTCTGGAGAAGAAGCAGAGGCGCTCTGGTTTGATTTCAGCCGGAGATGGTTCACTCTCATGCACTCAACTAGGCCCTTCATCATCAAAGACTTCCAAGAACTAGCAGATCATGTAGAATACTTTAAAAAACTAAGATTCAATTCACACATCATAGCTTTCTATTTTAAAATTGTATGCTCATGTTGACTCCAACGTGTTGGTATTTTGAATAGAAGTTCTATATCATTGTTACTGCTTGTTTAGCAAATTGGTTCTTACTTGTTTTCTTAAGGTTATGAAGTTTCCAAATATGCTTTGTGCTAGGTTGGTAAATTAAGTAGATTTGCATCTTTCTTGTACATAATTTATGTTCTTATTAAGCCTTGTGACTACAAGTGTAAACTTAAAGTTTGCGTATAAGATCCCAATCTAGGAGATCAACACGTAATCTAGGAAAAGTAACTAGAGATTTAGATTTTGCATATTATTCAGCGTGTTTGCAAATTCAGATTGTTAAAACAATGCATCGATTAAAATCCCACACTAGTTGGCCTATCATGTTGGCCTTTTGTTCATGCTCTGGGCAATATGTGCACCGTTGGCAAACAAGGCATCTCACTTCAATGTTGGCTCATTATGTTGGCCATTTGCACGAAAAAAAAAACACTAAACAAGTGAATTGCATACTAAGTGAATTGTAAATTGCATATTAACTGATTTCTGAATTGCATATCAAGTGTTTTCTGAATTGCATTTTAAGTGATTTCTGAATTGCATACCAAATGTTTTCTTAATTGAATACTAATTGAATTATGAATGACATACTAATTGATTTGCAAATATCATATTAAGTATTTCCTCAATTGCATACCAAATGAATTTTGAATTGCATACTATGTTATTTTTGAATTACATACCAAGTGTTTTCTTAATTGCATACTAAGTGATTTTTGAATTGTATACCAAGTGCTTTCTGAATTGCATACTAATTTAATTATGAAATGCATACTATTTGATTTGCAAATTGCATATCAAGTGTTTCTTGAATTGCATAAGAAATGAATTTTAAATTGAATATTAAGTTATTTTGAATTGCATACCAAGTATTTTCTGGATTGCATACCAAGTGATTTATGGATTGCATACTAAGTGATTTCTGAATTTCATATCAAGTGTTTTTTGAACTGCATACTAAGTGATTTTTATATTGCATACCAAGTGTTTTCATGGATTGCATACTAAGTGATTTCTGAATTGCATATCAAGTGTTTTCTGAATTGCATACTAAGTGATTCCAAATTGCATATCAAGTATTTTTTAAATTGTTTACTAATTGAATTACAAAATGATTTGCAAATTGCATATCAAGTGTTTCTTGAATTGCATATTAAGTGAAATGTGAATTGCATACTAAGTTTTTTTTGAATTACATACCACGTGTTTTTTGGATTGCATACTAAGTGAAATGTGAATTGCATACCAAGTGTTTTTGAATTGCAAACTAAGTGATTTCTGAATTGCATACCAAATGTTTCTTCGAGCCGTTCCACATGACTTTCTAGTGCACGCCACGTGCTTTTAGGAGCAATGCCACATGACTTTCTTTGATCCACCTCACGTTCTTCTTCGATCCACCACACGTGATTTTCTTTAAGCTCCATACGCGCTTTTCCTAAACATGTCATGTTCTTTTCCTAAACACGCTATGTTCATCTCACGAGGCACCCACTAGCTTTTTTGGGACACAACACGTTCTTTTTCTAACCACGACTTATGCTTCTCTTAGCCACACCACGTACTTATTTGATCCACATCACGTGCTTCGCGTGAAGCACCTTAAGTGCTTTTCTTTTAGCTCCATACATGTTATTCTAGTGCACCATACATGGATTGCATTCTTAGTTATTTGTGAATTGCATACTCAGTTTTTATGAATTGCATACTTAGTTATTAGAAATTGCATAATCAGTTATTAGGAATTGCATACTCTTAAAAAATAATTTGAGATTACCCTTAAAACAAAACCATTTCTTTGGCATCAATTTAACGCTATTTCTTTGCTTCACACTTTTTTTTATCGGAGGTTTACCCTAAAAAAAGGGAATTATTAAAGATTAGCTTAAATTATCACTTGATACACATGACTGAATTCTAAAACTTTGAGAGTCCAAAACTTTCAGAGTAACCGGTGAGGACCGTATCATGTCAAATACAATATCACTGTCAAATACACACACAAAACGAACATGTCCAATAACAACAACTATAACAAAAGAAAAAAGATGTACTCTGGACACAAATTGAGGCAAATGGGTCTTGCAATACAGATACAAATCTTGCAACCAGAATACTACAAGATTAAGATGATCTTAACGGCTCTGCAACCAAGTAGCACGAATGAACCTTTTCTGTTTTTCTCCATAGACATTCACTACTAGGATTCGTAAACATAGAGTCTGCATCTTCTTCATTCATCTTTCTTCTCCTCAAGCTCAGCAGCTTCCTTGAGCTCTTCTTCTTCTGCAGATTCTGGTGCAGGAATGTCAAGGTCGGGAGTGGGCCCACTAGGAGAGGGTTCATCGAGCTTCTTAACGGTCCCAACATTTGCACACCTGAGCTTCAACTTCTTGTCGCATTCTATCGTAGCGTTGAGCAAGATGTCGAGCATCTTCTAAAGGTGCTCCCATAACCATTGCTCTCAACGGCTCTGCAACCTGTGGAAAAAGTAAAGAAAAATGACAAATGATCAAAAGTGAGATTGTCAAATTGAAATAGTATGACTGTTGCAGCTAGTGTTTATACATTTTATGTAATCTAGTAGCATCAAGCTACAGATACTTCACAAAATATAACTCTTTTCTGATGTGATGTAGATGAAATAACACTCAAAATATCAAAGATGAAAACATCTAATTAGCATGATCATATACAACTAGAAACCCACATAACTCAGTTGGAACTCTTTCTAAGTATTTGATTTTAACTTTTGTTAAGTGCAATACATTCTACATTCACTAATAGATGAAGTCAACCTACTAATAATTCAGCTAGAAATTTCTCATGTTGGATATCTAATAGAATCTGGCATGTAACCACATAAACACACAAAGGAGTATGCAATTCGGATCAAAATACAGAACTCATCACCTACGAAAAATCCAGTTCATCAATTTGGGGAAAAATCAAACCTCAATTCTAACAGTTTAAGCCTCAAGGCGGGACGATGAGGAGTCGTCGGAGATATCAGTGGAGATTCAATCAACAACCATGAGGTCTTCACAAATTAGTATGTGTTGCCTGTCCCTGCTGATGTGGTCGGAGTAGGTCGCGAGATCTTAGAGGTGGTCGGAGTGGTAAAGCATGTGGTGAACTTCAGCGGCGAGAGGAGGGTGCAGGCGGTAGATGGGGCTGGCGATGAGGTGGGGTCTGACGTCGACAGACCGGATGGAGGAAGGAGGACAAAGAAGGAAGGAGAGAGACTCGAACAATATGAAGTACCTGAGATAGGAAATCTAGGGTTTAGGATTTGTGGGAGGCTTGGGGAATAGGTTGTGGTGGTGGTGGTCGGCAGCGGCGAAGACGACGTGGGGCTTTCGCGGAGGCCGGCGAAGAGAGGAAACGGGGCAACCCCAGTGCCATCTGAAATCGATCCCAGTGAGGAAGAAGGCGCGCGTCGTTCCGTTCGTCTTTTAATCTGAGCGCTTCTTACGATATAGCTATCAACGGTCCAGATCTATTCTCACCTGGAAATCCGTTCTCACCTGGGAGTCCGTTCTCATCAGATCCTGACCCTATATATATATATATATATATATTTTAAATGATTTTGAATAAATAGCTTGTTAAATTTGCAGGTTGTAATTTGATTTTCAAATTAACGACGAAAATCTTTTTATTTATGTAATTATATTAACGATAAAATATTTTGTCGTTATTGGGCAATAATTCAAATTTTGGTGCCAATTCAAATATCTTTTTACGTCGTCTTTGTTGGTCGTTATTTGTTCGACGTTATTAAATACATAATAACGACGATATACCAGTTTGTCGTTAATAAATAACAACGAACTATCATGTTGTCGTTAATAAGTAATTATATAAATACACGACGAACCCAGTTCGCCGTTAAAGGTATTAACGACGATTATTTGGGCTTATCATCGACAAAAAAGTTCGTCGTTATAAATATTTTTCTAGTAGTGTGCACATCCTTTGAAAAAGTGATGCACATATATGTTTTTTGTCTGAATGTTATTCAGTTTCTCAATAGATGTTCTTCAATTTTTAAATGTTTTAAGTTTGTCAAGGAATTAAAGTGAAGCAAAGTTGTAGTATGTTCACCAATTTACTACTAAATGTTCAATCATTCACACGTTCTTATTTTAAAGTTTATTCTCACTTGATACTTTACCTGCGACTAATAGTTACCATTTAACTAAACTTTGTTCTTTGACCAAATTGACATTGTACCTGTGTATATATCTCACGTTGTAGGACCCGGGTAGAAGGGCTTGAGCCCAATTGTAAAACAGAGGCCCATGACTCTCTTTGTGCTGATTTTGATGCTTTTGCTTGTTTGGTTGCTCAAGGAGCAAAGTTTACCTCGACTAGAGGACTTTCTGCGACCACGAAAGTGTCAAAGAGACTCGATAGAGTATTCACTAATCTGGATGGGCGCTTACTCTGAAATGATGCTCTTGTTACTAATCTATCGGCTATTGGCTCGGATCACAATCCACTTCTCCTCTCCTTTCTCCCGAGAAATTCGCCTAATAAGTCTCGTAGGCCGTTTCGTTTCGAAGCAGCGTGGCTGCTCCATTTGGATTTTCCAATACTTCATTCATTCCTCTTGGGATTCGAAAAAAGAATACGCAAGCCGCCTTGGAGAGACTCAAACAGAAACTCCCCGACTGGAACAAAATGGTCTTTGGTGATGCTAATAGGAAAAAATCAGAGCTTGTGGCTCAGATTAATGGCATTAAGCAAGCCCTCGAAAATCGCTTTCATGAGGGCCTCATTAAACTGGATTATCAATTGAAGAACGAGCTCCAACAGGTTTTGGCAAGGGAATAAGTTATTTAGTTTCAAAAGGCCTGGGAATATTGGATCAAGCTTGGTGATCACAATACCAAATATTTCCATACTCGTGCAATCTTTAGGAGACCAATGAACAAGGTCACGACTTTACGAATCAAGGAGGATGAATGGGTTACCGAGCCTCGGGACCTTGAGAAGGTGACTGTTGTTTTTTTCGTGAACCTTTATCCTTTCCTTCGATTGTAATCAAGTCTGCCTCCACGAGAGTAATACCAAAGCTAAAGTTTTCACGCTTTTTAACCTTGTGTTCTTGAGAGTTGAGGTGTAACTAGTGTTTTTGATCATAAACCCCATAGTTTTATATTATATTTAATATTAGCTTGTGTAGATGATTGGTAATGGATGGTTCAAAATCCATTCTAAGGTAGGTCGTTTGAATACGAATGCACAAACTCTTACAACTCCGTATGCTCGATTGTTTGTCGAATACGTTATTATCTGTATGATTACTGACTTGAGT
Organism: Oxyria digyna; assembly: GCA_029168935.1. Classification (NCBI taxonomy): domain Eukaryota; kingdom Viridiplantae; phylum Streptophyta; class Magnoliopsida; order Caryophyllales; family Polygonaceae; genus Oxyria; species Oxyria digyna. The sequence continues at coordinate 55,968,676 of JAPVLV010000001.1, read as the reverse complement.
GCCGGAGTACCCTTCCCGGAGAGCCCTACTCCGGGTTTGGGTTTTTGCAGGAAACATGGAGAACTACATTCCACTTAAAGCAAGAAGTCTGGAAACGTACGAGAAGGGACACCCGAAGGCTAGTCGCAAGGCCCGCCTTTGGCAAAGAAGAGAGCAAGATGTATGTAAACTCAAGGATCCAGAGTGTTGCCGGTTTCTATTCCTTTAGAACGAGGTTCCGACAAATTCGAGTTTCAAACACACGTGGTAACTAGTAGTTCATGTTTACTGAACCCAAAATAGAAAAGAATACGGAGTAATATAATTGAAACAAAGATAAACCAAGCTAGACCGGTAGTTTTGGCAATTTGAAGGCAAAAAATTTCCTTCTTTTTTGGCTCATCACGAGTGCACTCAGATCTACCCCGATTCGCCTGTGCGGACGTTTTAGTTGCACCCGGAACAGATACGAGATATAGTTTTTTGGGTGCGGGGTTAAACGTCAAAGTCTGCGTATAACACCACCAACCGAAAACACTGGATATCGCTATACAAAGTGCTGAAAGGTAACATAGCACGTCTGCGTAGAACACCACCAACCGAAAACACTGGATATCGCTATACAAAGTGCTGAAAGGTAACATAGCACTATCATATACTTGCATTAACATAACAGTGTCATGCTCACCCCAAAAAAAATAGCAACATGACAAACTAGATTATGCAGCGACTGCACCAGTTACATACACCCATCTGCATAATTGATAAACTATGATATTAACTTAAGCAAATCATTATTACTGGACTACATGTATTATGGTGACAAAGAACATAACTTCAAAGTGTTCAAGAAAGAAAGAGACCGAAATATAATCACTCCTTATCCTGTACCAAATTCCCAATCATATTCAACAACGGAAGAGTGCCTTTTGACATAATCTCAATCCTAGAATGGTTAGAGGCATTACCAAAAAGGGAGAACCCAAATAGGATAAGCTCAGGAAGGAGCAACCGAGACGACAAGAACCCATGCCAATACCGAGGCTCTAAGTTAAAGAACGCGTCAAAAAACCTCCTCGTACCTTCTAAATCAAGCTTCAACAAAATATCCATACCGAAACAGAAGAACTCTCTTTGCCTTCGTCTCTCTATTGGCCACAAATCCTTCCAAACTTGAGCTGACAAACTATTTCCTAAACCACTCCCTGAACCAAGATAATCAACTATGGATTTTGCCACAATTGGAGCTACTGCTAACGTTCTCGCCACCATGTAACCGGTTGACGGGTGCACCATGCCAGCTGTACCGCCAATTCCAACTACCCTTTGAGGAAGAACGGGAAGTGGGCCCCCCATTGGGATGACACAACGCTCGTCTTCCTCAATACTCTTTACTTTTATGCCTAGATGTTTTAACCGAGCCTCCATTCTTTCTTGAATATCCTCCATTTTTAAACCGGGGCGAGCCACAAGAGAAGTTTCTTCCAAGAATATTTTGGTATCAGAAAACGGCATTGCATATAGAAAAGTCGGGATCTTGCTATTACGGTCCTTGACTTCGTTCATACCGTCTAGATGTGAATCTCTCCAATCCATGAATAACATTTTGTCCGGGTCAAACGGGTGGCTCTCGACTTCGGCCAAGATTCCATAGGCAACTTGGTAACCCGGGTTGTACGGCTTGTCGTACTGCACAAGACACCTAGAAAAGCCAGTTGCATCAAGAACAACAGAAGCTTGAATGGTGATGCCATCACTGCATTTTATTAAAGACTTGAATTCCTCATGGATGACATTAATGACTTTAGCTTGGTGGAATCTGACACCATTGGATATGCATTTCTGCATCATTTTCGACTTTAATTGCTTCCTATTGACTCGTCCATATGGTCTATCAAGGAACTTCTTTTTTACCTCGTCAATGTATACAACTGCCCCAGACCACGTCTTGTCGAGACAGTCAAGCAAATCCATGGCTTCAAACTCATCCACCCAAACTCCATAGTTGTTGGGCCAGATCAATTTAGGAAACGGGTCGATCGAGCAAACAGAGAGGCCGGCTTCTGAGACTTGTTGGGCCACTGCAAGCCCAGCTGGCCCACCTCCAACAACTACAAGGTCAACCACCATGTTCTTTGATGGGTCAAACATGGGAAGATCAAACTCAAGATTCTCCTTTTTAATTTCAGGAACAAGCTCCAATAGAGCACTGCTTCTTGCCCTAACACAAACTTTCTTCTTATTCCACTTCACTGAGGTAGTTCTAGTAAGAATCTTAACTGGGGTATTATCAGCAAATCCATGAATTGGTTGCAAGAACTCAAGCTTGTTATGGACCCTAAGCAAAGTCCCCATCAGATCGAATTTAGGGTTTCAAATAACCAATTCTGTGGATTCTAATTGGGTATTCACCAAATCCTGAAATTCAATCAAGAGTAGTTCCTCAAAATCCAATTCACTAACAATCAAACAAATACACATCTGAATTTGAGCTACTTATCAAAATTTGGGAGTATTCATCAGAGTTTCGTGAAAAAGACAACAGCTCATCACACTTCATCACAACACATCTGAATTTAGAGATTCAAAGAGGGAAGAGAATATCAAACCTTATCAGGAGGAGGCCTGCCGCGACCGCGAGGGAGAGAAGAATAACTGCAACGGAGGAGAAGAATTAAACATAGATAGATCAGAGAGCTTCTGCAAATTGCAATGGAGAGTGAAGGAAGAATAGGCGAGAGGATTACCTGGAACTTCATCTGAGTGGCCCTTTTAGTGGTGAGAAGGAGTGGATCTGCACGGCCTAAAATAATAAAATCCAAAATTGGGTAAATTTGAGGTTTTAATGGGATGGAGACAGAGATATAAGAAGATCAATTAGTATGTCAAATTTTTAGAATGAAAATTTAATTTGATGAAATGATTAATTTCGTAACAAAAAAGAAGATCAGTCAAGCTATAATTGTATATTTAGTGGAGTGTCCACCCAACACCAGCATGAGTGGGATTTGCACATTAGAATCTATCTATATATATATATAGATTTAAGTCTAGTGTAATAGGTTTTTGTGGTGTAACAAGAGGATTGATTAGGAGCGTTGGATCTTCTCTAAATCAATGGCCTAGAATTAATCTTAGAAGGTACATAGAACTCTATAGGCTTGCACACACCGGATCCACCATCTTTACCGAAATTGCTGCAATTAAAAAAAAAATCCAAAATTATTCCCCAAATCAACAAATCACCCTAAAAAAATCTCCTCCCTCTCTGCTCAGATTCTCACTCACCCATCTATTCATCTTCTCCGTCTCCATTCTCCATAGCAGCCTCCATTTCCCCAAATCAAATCTGGCTGGCCTCTCCCGATTCTCACTCACCCTCTAGAACTCCCGATTCCCGGTCTCCATTTTTCTCACCCTCTCTCGAACTCCCCTCTTGACTCCATTTCTCCGTCCGTGAATCTCCCTCCTCGAACTCCCCTCTCACCCTCTCAAACTCCCGCTTCCCAATCTCCATTCCGCCATTCTTCATCTCGGAGCAAAGGGAATCAGAGCCGACAAAGACGAAGACCTGTCTCAACATATAAAGTCAGAGCCGACGATTCCGCCATTCTTCATCTCCTTCCTCCATTCAACCTTCAAAGATGTAAGTTAATGGGTTGATTTCAATTTTTTCTCTGCATTTCTATAAAGGGGACAGAGGGGAGTATCTTCTCATGTATTAGTTCTGCTTCTGGGAAAAGCATCAGTCTGTATCAAAGCTTGTGCTGTGATTATAGAAACGAGATACTTTCTGACCTGTGACAATCTCTGAATTTCCTTCACCTTAAACTTGTAAGATATGAGATGGCAACCTTTGCAGGGAGGAGGAAGAGTGTCCTTCTTAATTTGGAGAAGAGAATGAGTACATGTTGGGGTCTGCTCAGACGGCCTTGAGAACTGTTTAACGATAGGCTCTCTGCCTCTCAACAGTTTTCTTCCCTAGGTTTGCTTTCGGGTAAGAAACAACGGGTTTCTTTCCTCAGTTGTTCAAGCACGTATTCGTCCTCCGGAAATTCTGCCGAGGTTAATGAGATTTATAATATATTCCCCCAATTGTCTTACTTTCTGTCAACTAGCCTTGTGATGCAATCAATAATGTATTAATAGATTGCACTCATTGCAGTTCCCATCTACTCAAAAGAGATGCTACCACATAGTTTTGTTCTGATTTCTTGCCATTTTAGTAAAAGTTGATATAACAGCTTATGTAATCTTCTTTTTTCTGTATAAAATTGATGTTAGTTGGTCATCATTGCTAGTTCACAAGGTCAAAAACAATGTTTATACTCTTCAACATTTATGATAATACAATCTGTAATGAGAGAAGTATTATTTCAGCTATTTTATTCTCGGTGTGATATGAAGTTTTTTGCAGTCTGCTATTGTTTGTACTGACTGAACCTGAATAATTAAATACGGAGTAAGTTGTTCTTGTGCAGTTATTACTACGGAGTACGAAGTATATAATATCGGTGGCATGGATATTGAAATTATGTGGATGATAAGGACTAGTTTCGATATAATTATTAAATTTGTGCTATAATCATTCCTGTGCTTGTAGTTTTGATATGCTTCGCGCCTGCTTCTAGTTGACATTTGGTAATACGAGTTTATCCTTCGGTGCTGAATTTTCGGTCATCAAATCATCACTTATCATTCATCGACCACTTTTTTACCTGAGCAAAAAAAAACATTTTGTAATGGAATCCCTTTTGTACAATGAAGTACACTATATTCGTTTATAAGATGATGTTCAAAACCGGAAAAAGCCCTTTCACAATGGAACCCCTATAACTGAACATTTCAACAGTAGAACACGCATAACAAAGTTTAAAAACCGAATATCGTCTTTCTATATGTAGGAACAAAAGCCTTTCGTAATGGAACCACTATAACTAAATATATCAACAGTAGAACACGAATAACAAAGATTAACACAGAATATCGTCTTCTTTATGTAGAAACAAAAGTTTTTTGTAATGAAAACTCTGGAACATAATATATCACCAGTAGAACACGAATAACAAAGATGAACATCAGAATATCGTATACTTTATGTTTTTCATTAATTACTTTCATAATGGAACCCCTATAACTGAATATTCAACAGTAGAACACGAATAACAAAGTTGAACATCAAAATATCGTCATCTTTACGTATTTCATTCATTAATTTTATAATGGAACCCCTATAACTGAATATTCAACAGTAGAACACGAATAACAAAGATGAGCATCATAATATCGTCTTCTTTATCTAGGAACAAAAGTCTTTCGTAATGGAAACCCTAGAACTGAATATTCAATAGTAGAACACGAATAAAAAAGTTGAACATCAGAATATCGTCTTCTTTACGTAATTCATTCATTAATTTTATAATGGAACCCCTATTACTGAATATTCAACAGTAGAACACGAATAACAAAGATGAACATCAGAATATCGTCTTCTTTATGTAGGAACAAATGTCTTTCGTAATGGAAACCCCGGAACCTAATATATCACCATTAGAACACAACTACGGAGAAGATGAATATCTCACATTAGAATACGAATACACACACTATATTGTAAACATGAATATCGATTAAACAAAATCGAATATATATTGTGCCACATAAGAAGGATTTTTCCAGATTTCAGCCGAACAGCATAGTAACCAAAACTGAATATGAAGAAACCCTAATTATCAAGAACTAACCTTTACGATCAACTTCATCCGTAGACATTGTAAATTCATGCGCCAATGGAAAAATAATGAAGAACCGGAGAACAAAGTTGAATAACAGAATACCGTCTTCTATCGTAATGGAAACCCTAAAACCTAATATATCACTATTTGTACTGAATATTCTACAGTCGAACACGAATAACAAAGATGAATAACGGAATATCGTCTTCTTAATATTGGAATAAAAGTCTTTCGTAATGGAAAACCTAAAACCTAATACTTCAGGGGATAAACCGAATATCAAAGTTGAATATCAGAATACCGTCTTCTTTCGTAATGGAAATCCTAAAACCTAATATATATCACTATTTGTACTGAATATTCTACAGTCGAACACGAATAACAAAGATGAACAACAGAATATTGTCTTCTTAATATTGGAATACCGTCTTCTTTCGTAATGGAAAACCTAAAACCTAATACTTCAGGTGAAGAACACGAATAACAAAGATGAATATCAGAATACCGTCTATTTTCGTAATGGAAACCCTAAAACCTAATATATAACTATTAGAACACCCGGAGAAGATGAATATCTCACATTAGAACACGAATACACAAACTGTACTGTAAACATGAATATCGCTTAATCAAAATCGAATATCTCTTGCGCAACATAAGCCATTGATTTTTGAAGATTTCGTCGAACAACAAAGTAACCATAACTGAATACTAAGAAACCCTAATTCTCAAGAACTAACCTTTACGATCAACTTCTTCCGTAGACATTGTCACTTTTAGCGTCAATGGAAAAAGAATTTAAAACTTCAAGAAGAATGAAGATCTGGAAGAAGAGCAAGAACGTTAAAGTTGTGAACATGGATTGAGGCTGCAATGGAGCATATTAAATCGTCATTCTATCTCTCTGTTTAACCGTCATTCTATCTTTTTCTCTCTCATGTTTAACGTTTAAAATTTAAATGAAAAAATCACAAAATCCTACAATTACGTTAACTGCTAACAATTACATACTCTCTCTCCTATTAATTTTTTTTTTTTTTTTCCACCATTAATCCAAGCCATTGATTTAATCTCATCCAACGCTCCTAATCAATCCCCTTGTTACACCACAAAATCCGTTACACCGGAACCGGCCTCTATATATATATATATATATATATATATATAAAAGTTACTCGTTCTTTGCCAAAAGTAAATGAAAACGGTACCGGAATCCGTTTTATTTACTTTCATTTTTCATTTTTTATCCTTTTTTATTGTTATTGATGATTTTCATTATACATTTCTTTATCTACCTATCTATTATATTGGCAAAAAGTAATAACCTTCGGTACGACCAATAATATGGGCCCATTAAATAGTGGCACTTTCAACCCGATTCACCGCCTATGTGCCCTTTACGCCCAGTCATTCCGAAGAGCGGTTCACTTTCCTCCACCACCGCCTCGGCGCCTCCAGTACCTCAACCCCATTTCCGTAGGCGGCAACTCATGTGCATTTATTGGGCCATCAACATGGCCTTAATTGTTTCAGATCCTGCAAGACATTACATGAGAATGAGAAAACAAGTCGTTCTTAGATTTCTTCATTCCGAGAGTGCTATGAGATTGAGAGTGTGAGGTTAGTCTCTTAACTTTCAACACTCATGCTCATTCATTGTTCTTGCAGAATTTGCTAATGTATTGAAGAGGTAGCCAATTTCTTTCTTCCTTTGAAATTACATATGTTAACTTCTCTCCCTTCATGTTTTGGTTTTCAAAACCGTAAATTGCTCAAAAATTTCTTCGCCATACACTCTTATCAATCTCCATGTGCAACGTCTCAGCTCTCAACTCATTCTAGGATCTTCTCCATCAGCCAACGAACCCTTTACGGCTTTCCCCATCTCACAATCTTTGAATCAAAACCCTTCACCACTTCATCTCCACCTTCATCACCGGTTCCAAGTCACCAAACACATCCCATCTTATCCTAGACCAGAAGTCACCCTCACAAGTTCTCTAAACCTTCAGGTGGGCAACCAAGCTCCCCAATTTCACCTACAATCAGTCCACCTACCGTGCCCTAATCCACAAGCTTTGCTCTTTTCGCCGATTAGAAGATGCGCACAAGGTGCTCGACAAAATGCCCAACTCAATTCGGTCGCCTCTGGATGAAGATGTCTTTGTTAGAGTCGTGCGGGGGCTTGGACGTGCCCAGAGGATCAAAGAGGTAAGTCAGAACAAAACTCTGCTTAGTTTTTTCAGTGTTACGTCTGTCAAACTCGGTTTTACTCGATTTTCGCGACATTAGTCGTTTTAAGTCGGTTTTACTCGATTTTCGCATCATTAGTCGTTTTAAGTCGGTTTTACTCGATTTTCGCAAGATTAGTCGTTTTAAGTCGGTTTTACTCGATTTTCGCGTCATTTGTCGTTTTAAGCCCGATTTTACTCGATTTTCGCGCCATTAGTCGTTTTAAGCCCGATTTTACCATATTTTCGCGTCATTAGTCGTTATAAGTCGGTTTTACCCGATTTTCGCGCCATTAGTCGTTTTAAGTCGGTTTAACCGATTTTCGCGCCATTAGTCGTTTTAAGTCGGTTTTACTCGATTTCCGCGCCATTTGTCGTTTTAAGTCGGTTTTACTTGATTTTCGCCTCATTTGTCGTTTTAAGCCCGATTTTACTCGATTTTCACCCCATTAGTCGTTTTAAGCCCGATTTTCGCGCCATTAGTCGTTTTAAGTCGGTTTTACCCGATTTTCGCGCCACTAGTCGTTTTAAGTCGGTTTTACTCGATTTTCGCCTCATTTGTCGTTTTAAGCCCGATTTTACTCGATTTTCACCTCATTAGTCTTTTTAAGCCCGGTTTTACCTGATTTTCGCGCCATTAGTCGTTTTAAGTCAGTTTATCCGATTTTAGCGCCATTAGTCGTTTTAAGTCGGTTTTACTCGATTTTCGCGCCATTAGTCGTTTTAAGTCGGTTTTACTCGATTTTCGCCTAATTTGTCTTTTTAAGCCCGATTTTACTCGAATTTCACCCCATTAGTCGTTTTAACCTCGGTTTTACCCGATTTTCGCGCCATTAGTGGTTGTAAGTCGGTTTTATCCGATTTACGCGCCATTAGTCGTTTTAAGTCGGTTTTACTCGATTTTCGCGTCATTTGTCGTTTTAAGCCCGATTTTACTCGATTTTCGCGCCATTCGTCGTTTTAAGCCCGATTTTTCCCGATTTTCGCGCCATTAGTCGTTTTAAGTCGGTTTTACCCGATTTTCGCGCCATTAGTCGTTTTAAGTCGATTTTACTCGATTTTCGCACCATTAGTCGTTTTAAGTCGTTTTACTCGATTTTCGCCCATTAGTCATTTTAAGCCTGGTTTTACCTGATTTTCGCGCCATTAGTCGTTTTAAGTCAGTTTTACCCGATTTTCACGCCATTAGTCGTTTGAAGTCGGTTTTACGCGATTTTCGCGCCATTAGTCGGTTTTATTCGATTTTCGCCTCATTTGTCGTTTAAAGCCCGATTTTACTCGATTTTTGCCCCATTTGTCATTTTAAGCCCGATTTTACTCGATTTTCGCCCCATTAGTCGTTTTAAGCCCGATTTTACCCGATTTTCGCGCCATTAGTCGTTTTAAGTCGGTTTTACCCGATTTTCGCGCCATAGTCGTTTTAAGTCGGTTTTACTCGATTTTCGCGTCATTTGTCGTTTTAAGCCCGGTTTTACTCGATTTTCGCGCCATTAGTCGTTTTAAGCCCGATTTTACCCGATTTTCGCTCCATTAGTCGTTTTAAGCCCGGTTTTACTCGATTTTTGCTCCATTAGTCGTTTTAAGCCTGGTTTTACATGATTTTTGCGCCACTTTACTCGATTTTTGCATCATTAATCATTTAAACTCGATTTTACTTACCGTAGTTGTACTTATGTGTGTCAATATCCTCCATTGGGGCTTCTTCATCATTCGGTAAGTGGGTTTTAGTCGATTTATCGTTGTTGATCTGGTTTCAATTGGTCGTTTTAAGTGGGTTTTAGTCGATTTTCGCGTCATTAGTCGTTTGAAGTCGGTTTTGCACGATTTCCGCGTCATTAGTTTGTGGTCCTTGGTTGCTTGTTTCAGGGTTGTTCGTCATTTGAGAAAGGTAACTTTACTATATCTTTTTTTATGGCAAGATAGATGCAAGTGGGTGGAGAGATTATTAATGATGGGGGGAGAGATTATTAATGATGGGCGTAGAGAGATAAGTTTTGACAAGAATGGATAGTAATACCTGGTGGGATATATTATAGAGGGTGATAGGTTTTGTGATTGTATTAGGTGATTTGTGTTGATGGAGCACAGTTAGGACGGAGATTGAATGACCAACTTCTTCTAGATAATGCCGAAGATGGAAACAAACAAATCTACCCCTTGGCTTTTGTTGTAGTAGACAATGAGAATAATTTTCTCTTGGTCCTTCTTCTTTGAAGAGTTGAAGTGGGTGGAGGGATTATTAATGATGGGTGGAGAGATTATAAGTGATTGTTAGAGAGATAAGTTTTGACAAGAATAGATAGTAATACCTGGAGGGATATATTATAGAGGGTGACAGGTTTTGTGATTGTATTAGGTGATTTGTGTTGATGGAGCACAGTTAGGACGGAGATTGAATGACCAACTTCTTCTAGATAATGCCGAAGATGGAAATAAACAAATCTACCCCTTGGCTTTTGTTGTAGTAGACAATGAGAATAATTTTCTCTTGGTCCTTCTTCTTTGAAGAGTTGAAGTGGGTGGAGGGATTATTAATGATGGGTGGAGAGATTATAAGTGATTGTTAGAGAGATAATTTTTGACAAGAATAGATAGTAATACCTGGAGGGATATATTATAGAGGGTGACAGGTTTTGTGATTGTATTAGGTGATTTGTGCTGATGGAGCACACTTAGGACAGAGATTCAATTACCAACTTCTTCTAGATAATGCCCATGATGGAAACAAACAAATCTACCCCTTGGCTTTTGTTGTAGTAGACAATGAGAATAATTTTCTCTTGGTCCTTCTTCTTTGAAGAGTTGAAGTGGGTGGAGGGATTATTAATGATGTGTGGAGATATTATAAGTGATTGGTAGAGAGATAAGTTTTGACAAGAATAGATAGTAATATCTGGAGGGTTATATTATAGAGGGTGACAGGTTTTGTGATTGTATTAGGTGATTTGTGTTGATGGAGCACACTTAAGACAAAGATTCAATTACCAACTTCTTCTAGATAATGCCGAAGATGGAAACAAACAAATCTACCCCTTGGCTTTTGTTGTAGTAGACAATGAGAATAATTTTCTCTTGGTCCTTCTTCTTTGAAGAGTTGAAGTGGGTGGAGGGATTATTAATGATGTGTGGAGAGATTATAAGTGATTGGTAGAGAGATAAGTTTTGACAAGAATAGATAGTAATACCTGGAGGGATATATTATAGAGGGTGACAGGTTTTGTGATTGTATCAGGTGATTTGTGTTGATGGAGCACACTTTGGAGGGAGATTCAATTACCTACTTCTTCTAGCTATTTTCCAAGATGGAAACAAACAAATCTACCCCTTAGCTTTTGTTGTAGTAGACAGTGAGAATAAGGATTATTGGTCCTTCTTCTTTGAAGAGTTGAAGTGGGTGGAGAGATTATTAATGATGGGTGGATAGATTGTTAGTGATTGATAGAGAGATATGTTTTGATAAGAATAGATAGTGTTACCTGGCGGGATATATTATAGAGGGTGACAGGTTTTGTGATTGTATCAAGTGATTTGTGTTGATGACGGACACTTTGGAAGGAGATTCAATTACCAACTTCTTCTAGCTATTTTCCAAGATGGAAACAAACAAATCTACCCCTTGCCTTTTGTTGTATGAGACAGTGAGAATAAGGATTCTTGGTCCTTCTTCTTTGAAGAGTTGAAGAGGCTTGTTATATCTCGCCACCCTTGATTGTTCATCCTGTCACCCTTATTGTTATGAACCAAAGTTATTTTTGGTATGGTTTTGTATGCTTTCTCGTTAGTAAACTTCAATATTTATGAGGTAGTCTTCAATGAAGGAATATATGAAACATCTTATGCATATTTTGATGAGTACAATTGCGAATCTTTGTTAATTTGGTATATATCTCAACACCCTTTACTGTACATCTTATCGCCTATCAAGTTATGAACAATGCCGCTTGGGTATGGTATATCACACTAAATAGAGCTAATTTTTCATTGTCAGAGAAGCTTAAAGCATACAAACTAAAAAATCAACACCCTTGCACTTATATTTGATGCGGGGATAAGTTGTTGTTGCCTGATCTAGACATCAAACCTCGAACAAAAACTCGAACATACAAGATAGGCAGATTAGAATGAGACGAAAGAAGGATAAGTCGAATGATAGACCAATGATGAAGAACCAGGATTAAAACGACTAATGGTGTGAAAATCGGGTAAAACCGGGCTTAAAACGACTAATGGCGCGAAAATCGGGTAAAACCGGCTTAAAACGACTAATGGTGCAAAAATCGGGTAAAACCGGCTTAAAACGACTAATGGCGCGAAAATCGCGTAAAATCGGGCTTAAAACTACTAATGGGGCGAAAATCGAGTAAAATCGGTTTAAAAAGACTAATGGGGCGAAAAACAAGTAAAATCGGGCTTAAAACGACTAATGATGTGAATAACGAGTAAAACCGGACTTAAAACGACAAGTGGCGCGAAAATTGGGTAAAACCGGCTTAAAACGACTAATGGCGCAAAAATCGGGTAAAACCGGCTTAAAACGACTAATGGCGCAAAAATCGGGTAAAACCGTGCTTAAAACAACAAATGGCGCGAAAATCGGGTAAAACCGACTTAAAATGACTAATGGCGCGAAAATCGGGTAAAACCGGGCTTAAAACGACTAATGGGGCGGAAATCGAGTAAAACCGGCTTAAAAAGACTAATGGGGCGTAAATCGAGTAAAACCGGCTTAAAAGACTAATGGAGCGAAAATCGAGTAAAACCGGCTTAAAACGACTAATGGTGTGAAAATAGGGTAAAACGGCTTAAAACGACTAATGGTGCGAAAATCGAGTAAAACCGGCTTAAAACGACTAATGGCGCGAAAATCGAGTAAAACCGGCTTAAAATGACCAATGATGCGAAAATCGAGTAAAACCGGCTTAAAACGACTCATGATGCGAAAATCGACTAAAACCGACTTAAAACGATTAATGACGCAAAAATCGAGTAAAATCGGCGTAAAACGACTAATGACGCGAATATCGAGTAAAACCGACTAATGTTGCGAAAATGGAGTAAAATGGAATTAATTTTTTTCAATTGCCAGCTTTTTAATTTACTTTTTTCTCTTCTAATATTTTGGAACTAATGTCCAGACAATCAGAATCAGAATAGGAAAGAAATGAAACAATCGATAAACTACACGATAATGCACATAAGAGTGTAGATGAATTTTGGAACTAGAAACAAAGTTAGAGAAGTGTGTAGAGCACGTAGACTCTCAAGAGAAAAAAGTCAACCAAAAGGATAAGCAGCAGTTGATTGTGGAACATGAATAAGGAGAAAGTGTTTAGAGTAACCAAAGAAAAATGACAAACTTTGATTAAAGACTTGCTGGAGCCATTTTTATAACTTTGCAAGTTACAACTCTATTGTTTCTAAAGTTTTTCCATCTTATTTTGTAGATTCAAGCACTCTTAGTCACCTTAGAAAGAAAGTTCAGTGATGCTAAGAAGCATATTATTCAACGTTGGATAATAAGCAATTAGAGATGTATAAGCATTTGAAGAAGAAACAAAGATGAACTTGAAAGCTCCCTGAAGGTTGTGAAAATTTTACAGTAAAAAAATGATTTTGTGCTCAATACTGGTGAGCCTTAAATTTCATGTACTCTATGTAGATTAAGGACAAAAATTATATATGGATATTGATGTATTAATTATAGAGAAGCATTCTCTGATGAAGAACATACAATCATTTGCACTCTATTTGCAACCATTGGAAGCAGGTACTTGGTTACTTTTGTCAGGATCATGTTCTTTAAATTCTACTAAATGCTTAAATCCAAGATTAGGCAATACAAAATTGTCCCAATTCAGATCAGCACAGCTATTAAATCACCACTATTTATTTGTCCTCTTTCTGTGCTTGGTCCTCTCTCTCTTTATTTTTTTCTTTCTTTCTACTAAATAATTATCCCATGTGATCGAATATTATAGAAATACCAAATTAAAGATAAATATAGGACATTTTAGCAGGTCAAAACCCTTAAATGGATGATTACTTTTACCAGTTTAATGCAGCAATACTTAGTAATTGGATACTGATATTCACATATCAGAGGAAAATGGTTGAATATGGAATGACCAACAAAATTTGGAATAACCAACAAAATTTGGAATCAAGTCTTAAGTGTTCACAATTTTTGTGATAGGAGTAAGATGGTATACCCTATGTATGATTTTGCAATTTCCTCCTGAATCTATGTATGATTTTGTTGAGTATCTGTGTGGAAAATGAGTGTATTGTTCGAACTTCGTGTCTTGGTTGTACATTGCTTTTCTTAAATCAGTTTGGGGATTTTTGGGTCTTTATACTGATAGATTTAGTATAAAGGAAGATAGTAATCAAGATTGAATTGAATGAAAACCAAGAATTTGTTAAATTAACGCTCCATGAACGAATATGATATGACTATCTCTTTTAGTAGAATAAACTGGAAAGCGAGTTATCCGTCAACTTAAGATTTCCAGTCATGGACTTGATTTCAACTTCTTGACTTAGCTTTAACTCGAATTAGTTGGACCATTTATCTATATGGCATACTTTCCCTTTTATCCTTTGTGTTGAAGACGCAACCTCTCTCTGGTGTGAAGATCTCTATGCGTATTCGGTTGGGTTCCTCATCTCCTACTCACTGCAACGAATTGTCCAGCAAGTCTCGCTGTGAAGAATGGAGTCATTACCTGCATATTTTTGTACCATATAAATTTCTTACGTATATTTCTAACAATATAAGTTTTTTAGTAGCTTACAAGATATAGGTAGTAATTCTCATAAGTTGTTATTACTACAAGTCTAAAAGTATAACATCTAGGCAACTAGCTGATCAGATTGTCATGCCAAACACAAATTGATTCAGCAGAATTAGGCACAGACCACGGCTAAAACAGTGCTAGCTGCTGTCATTATGACTCAGAGTGCAACATTTCCCCTGAGATAAGTTCACTATCTGTTTCTAAAAGCATACAACATCAGGCGAAGATTTTTCCTGTAAATAAAGGAAAGGTTAATTCAGCTGAAGCTTCTGAAATTATCCCATCAGTTTCACCTCCTGCTTTTTTTTTTTGGTTTAAAGAGGGACGGTACCCTCGGTTAAATTTTATAAATATGACCCTACAAAAGAGGGTAACGAAACAGTACACAAATCAGTTCAAAGCAATAAACAAAACACACTTGGAGAGACACGTAGGCCTTCTAAACAGTGTGCAAGGTGCATATGGGTAGGCAAACAAGCCATCCAATCTACACAAACCAAGATAAAGTGCATATGGAGAGGCAAACAAGCCGTCCAAGCTACACAAAAACCAAACCAGGTGTATATGGAAGGGTACACAGACCCTCCAAACTACACAAAACAAAAGCACACAAAATATCAAAGTAAACAAAGTCCAAACAAACACAAACAAACAAACAAACAAAAACGAACAAACAACCAAATAAACAAACTACAAACCCATAACCATGCAAGGCGGGAAACGTTCATGCAAAAGTCTAAAAACACTAACAAAAATCAAGCGCACAATGTCCTCCCGAGGAATCTGGTTGCCCTGAAAAATAAGAGAATTCCGAGCATGCCATAAGTAATAAACAGTAGACGAAAGGGAACATACCTGAGCATGGGCGAGACAGTCACGAGTAGAAGCGCGCCTCCGAAGCCAGCGAAGAGAAGACTTGATCGACGAAGCAGTAGCCGGTATCCCAAATCTGACTCTGACCTCTCTCCAAATGGTAGCTGAGTAAGGGCAGTCGAAGAACAGGTGCTTATGGTCCTCCAGAGCAGCCCCACACATCCGACACCCCGGGTGAACGTCCAGGAACGACAGGCGATCATACGTAGACAGCTTCCCGAGGTTAGCCAACCAAAGAAGGAGCATATGCTTCCCGAGGTTTCACCTCCTGCTTTAAAGGAAGGAGAGGTCGTTATCATCATTGGTTGTTCGCATGCCCAAAGTATCAGCACAGAATTATAGGTTACCCCTAGATATTATTCTTCATATCTGTATTTTCTATGTTAAGGTATAATTCTTCATGTCTTATTAATTTGTCAAATTTTCTCATATAACTCAATCGCAAGCCTTATGTATAGAGAAGGAAAATTGAGTATGTTCTTTTAATCTTTTAATGGATATTCAATGGTGTTTCTTTCTAAGAAATGCTGAAGTAGTTAATTCTTCTCTGAAGGCCCTATGAAAATAGGATACATGGATAGGATTGTCAATTGGCTATCCTTCATGCATTAATGCATTAATTGGCTATCCTCTGAAGGCCCTATCTCAGCTTCTCCTGGAGGTCCTGCAGATATAGTTGTTGGTATATCATCTGGAGATGTAATTTTGGAGATTGATATTGTTAGTATAGACAACATGACCATATATGATGCAGCTGATCACTTGCAGTAAGTTGTCTTAAAAAATTCCTTTAAAAATTGTTTTTGTTTTTCTAACCGCCTAATCGGCCATGCCATAAGTTAAATATGTGAATGCTGTGAATTATGCCCTGGAGGGTGGAGTCTTAGGGTTTCTTTCACCACCGCTTGCATGTATGGCAACCTCCAAATGTCGCCTTCTACAACACTGTTTTCCTTTCCGATGATACTATGGAGCTCTTCTCTTGCCTTTTTCAACTTTTCCGGATTGCGGAGAAGCTCCACCATTGCCCATTCTATTGTGTTCCCCATTGTCTCTGTTCCTCCAAAGAATAAGTCATGCACCATATAGGTTATCCAAAGTCAATTTTGACCAACTTTCTTGCTGCAAGTTAATAGCCGGAATAATTGATTGTTTATAGTTTCTTAGCCGATGACTATGTGAATTGTGATGGATCAACTAAATTAAAAATTTAATTACCACATGTTTTAAAATTGCTAATTTAGAACAATATCGACAAATAAGGTTGTAAGACTTGGATTTGTCATTCTTGATTTATACTTTCTGACTGAGTCAAGCTAAAAACTTAAAAGAGTAATGTAGGGGCATAAAGGAAGCTATGTACAACTAACTTTTCACAGCGGGGATGACCAGAATAAGAAATGGTAATTGTGTATCTTCACCTTACTCTGAAGATACTCTTCTATTAGCATCAGGTAGTGCTGAGTTTTGGCCGAATAAAGCCAGTTTATGACAAGGATATTAATATCCTTATGTGCAAGGATATCAATTGCTTTATTTGCTTCTCTAAAACAATGTTTAAAATCATAAGATGGTATATTCTGGAGTAAATTCCAGCAATCTTTAACAATTGAGGAAATTTCCCATGGAATTTCCCATAAACCGCCTTTTTTTTCCTATTTACAAATTCTAAGAGTAAGTTCTCTTTTTCCACCAAAGGAAGTGATCATATGTACTTCTGTCGTTTTCTTGATCGATTATGTTTGTAAACTTACATGGGCTAGAATGACTTCTCTATTTACTGTACGAAAAGGTTGTTAATATTATTATCCATAAACCTACTAAAAAACGTCCATTTAAAAACGCTAAACCGCATACGGAAACCGTAATTTCCATGCGCGAAGCGCGGGGTCCCGTGTCTAGTATATATATAAAAACTGGACGGTGTTAGCCGAAAGTAAATGAAACGTATCGGGCCCGGTTCATTTACTCCTTCATTAATACACCTATTTTTGTGTTGAATCACTAAATCAAATTGAACATTGATAGCTTATTTAATGATAATAATCGCAAATAAAAAATCTTAATTTATAATCCTGATCAGATATTCAGATTGCAATAAAGTAGGTATGAGCATCGGTGTGAATCCGGACCGGATCAGATCGACCCGGATCCGAAATTTCGGAAATATGTAGTCCGAACTGGAATGGACCAGTCTGGTATCCGGATCCGAGTTTAGACCGGATTTTATATTTTTTGTAAAATCAATTATAAATTTTAAAAAAAAAATCAAATTCAAATTTATTTATAAATATATTGAAAAATATCAGTAAAAAATATATATTTTTAATAAAAATATTTATAATTTATATACAATATAGAATATATTATCTTTATATTAAAAAATTAAATTCCGGATCGGAACGGATTTTGAACCGGTCCAGACCCGGATTTCGAGAAATATGTGGCCCGGTGCCCGGACCAGAATGAACTGGTCCGGTCCGGTCCCAAAAATCGGGTCGACTCGATTTTTGCTCATCACTACAATACAGTACTCTGCATTTGAATAGAAGACTAACGTGTCAAACTAAGAGAAAGGTTTTGACTAGAACAAATCTTACTAAAGTTTGCAGTGTTTCGCGTTTCCAGATAACAAGCTAATGTTTATAATCCATCTTGCTAAGTGGAAAGGCATCAACCGTGTGGAGGTGGAGACGGATGCAATGGAGGTTATCAACCCAGTGTCCTCCGATGAACCATGTCCAGCTCTCCACCGAGAGTTCATCACCAATATAAAAAACCTTCTCGTTGATCGAAACTAGAAAACAAGCCTTAAATTCGTCCCCCGCCTTACTAACCAAGTTGGTGATTGGCTAGCCAATGCTAGTTTTGATTATGCTGGAGACTTTATTTCTGTAAGTTCGCCCCCTGTTGACCTAGTTCATTTTGTTGAGAGTGATATACTTATTAGTGAACTTTTGTAAGGTTATCACGATTGAATAATATAGGGCAATCCCCTTCTTTTGCACAAAAAAAAAAAATCAAAATTATTGTCGTCCAGACTATAAACATTTCTATTCAGAATATGAACATTAACGTGTAATATATAAACGCGGGCGCTTCGCATTTTGTACCCTAACTTATTTTCCATCGGATGCTTTCTCGTAAAAGTGGTTCTAAAAGGCTTTCTAAAGGGTGTTTTGTTTCCTAAATCCAATTTGAAATACATCATATCATTTCATGGCTCATTTGATATCCTTCTCTCCTTCTTTTTCATTACATGTTTGTACCGAATTTTAACTAATTTAGGCGCGGGTTTATATAACTCAATAAACAGTTAATCATATATATAATTTTATATGAAAAATAAGGTGATAGCTTGGATTGATATTTCTACATAATTATGTTTTAAAATATTAAATATAATTAATAAACGATAAATATCAATGAGCTTTTAACAAATTTATATATATTGATTTGAACTCTTTTCTCTTTTATACATAATAATCAATAATAATATTATAAATTTACAAATATAACATAATAGGCTATTGACGGGTAACAATCTAAAAAGATTAACACATATAATATTTTTTGTAATATGATGGATCTTAAGCAATTTTTTTCTGATAGTCTGTACATGATTTAATTTCATATTTAATCAATTTTTCATTAGAAAATTATAAAAAAAAATAGTAAAAGAAAGTGTGACCAATGAATTGCGATAAATGGATGGCTTAAATGAAGGGTGTCACGTGGCATAGCTAAGGTAGAAGTAAGCGATATTGTTTTAGTAATTACGTAAAAATTAATATACAATGATAATAAAATTTATTTAAATTCGTTTCATTTTCATTATCCACTATATATAAAATACTAAAGTTGAAGTCATCTCTTCACAACAAATTAAGTCAAACTTGTGTAAGACATGTGTCCCTCCTTTTGCTAATTTTTCTTTTTAACAATCTATCATAAATGCTTGGTTTAAGTTTATTTGTTGAAATGAAAACTTTACTTGATAATATATAAATAAATACATAAAAATGATTGTAAGTAAAAATGTTAATCTATACAATATATACTACATCAAATTGATAACATTATATGATATCAAATCACTCTATCTTATTATTCATATATGATCTTTACTATTGGAATGGTATCTTTTTAATGTATGTTGACTCTTTATCTTTAGTATCACAAGTTTAAGCACATCTATCTAATATATATATATATATATATATATGGATTTTTTTCTTCTGAAAATGGCATGTTTTAGAATAAATTCCCGTTATAGGCATAGTTTAAAATAAATTCTCAGTGTAGACACTTTTCTCAGGTTCGAAAATTTGCAACGAAGGTAATATGTTGTTTTGGACAATGCCTCTCCTCGAACCAGGTTTATTTTTTAAACAAATAAGCCTTTGAATGAGGCAATTTTATGGACAACGCCTCATACGAAGGCAAAATAAATTTGGCATTAAAGACGTTGTCATGGACAACGTCATTGTTTTGTGTTTTTTTGTTGTTGTTGTTTTGTTTTGTTTTTGTAACATTTTTGGGTGACTCGCCAGGGCTCCTTCGGATTCGGAATCGGAATCGAGTGAGAGACATATCTGGTGAAAGTTGGGATCGATACAGACCCAAAAAAACTGGTCTCGCTCGATTCCGAACGATCCCAAAAGAGCCACCCAAATCGGAAACGAAGCTGGGATCGGTACGCACGAGACTTACGCGGGTTCAGGTGGCTCGTTCGGAATCGAAATCGAGCGAGACTAGTTTGGTTGGGTTCGTATCGATCCCAACTTTCAACAGATATATCTCTCACTCGATTCCGATTCTAAACGAGCTTGGGAGAGTCATCCGAACCCGCATAAGTATGCCAAATGTTAAAAAAACAAAACAAACAAAAAAACAAAACCACAAAACAAATTTCTGAACCTAATAAAAGTGTCTATATTGGGAATTTGTTTCAAACTACTCCTATAACGGAAATTTATTAAAAAAAATGCTCATTTCAGAAAAAACATTCTACATATTAACATATATGCATATAATGTAGATAAAAAAACCAAGAGATTTTTGCATGGAACCACGCCTTATTTGAGTCAATTTTTACGGAACCACCCCTTATATTACTATTGATTTAAAACCACTCACTATTTTACTTTTTATTACAAAATCTCACCCTCGACTAACTTCCGTTAACATTTCCGTCCAAACGTTGAAATTTCGATTTTGCCCTTGTCTTTTTAAACTAATTACACAAAATACCAGATTAAATTCTCGGTATTTGGTGTAATTAGTTTAAAAAGGCAACGGCAAAATCGTAATTTCAACGTTTCGACGAAAATGTTAATAGAAGTTAGTCGAGGGTGAGATTTTGTAATAAAAAGTGAAATATTGGGTGGTTTTAAATCAATTGTAATATAAGGGGTGGTTCCATGCAAATTGGTCCAAATAAAGGGTGATTTTATGCAAAAACCTCTAAAAACAAAGCAATATCAAAAGTTTATTTTTGGTTTCTAATTTATATGATTAGTTATTGTAACATTTATTATATTATTATTGTTTATTTACATGTACGTGATACGGGACGATCACTAATTATTTTCATAAATACAAAAAAAAACGCCCCTAATTAGATATGGGTGGATGAGAGTCATGGGTCATGTAGTGTATGCAGGTAAGGAAACGACCGTGCGAATAATTTGTGCTAATTGCCTCTAGTGCCACTAAAGTGTAGCGTTCTACATTGTTGAGAATTGAAATTCAATTTGTTTGATGGAAGAATTAGTTGTATTCAACGTGTGGATCTTCTTTTCAAGGGATATGATTCATTTCTAGCTGTATGCATTGATCAAATTTCCATCTACTGCTTGTAAATTGGCGTGAAATAAGCTCAATTTTATGTTTTAGGGCAAAAATTTGTAGATACAGAACATATTCTATTGCAGGGAACTTAAGTTCAAGTTGATTAGATTTATGGTCAGCTTATCCTCAAGTTATGTACCCTGGAGAACTAGATCTTGAAGCTTAGATTATCCAGGGCGCATATATTAGATACTATCCAAGCTACCTAATTTCCGGATCAATGGTAGTGAGGAAACTAGTTCCTTGTGCTTCCATTTATAACTAAGGGCATATATTTAGTCATGTAAATCATTGCTTGATAGTAGGTTAGATGTACTTCTTGTGTTTATGCCCAAGCGGTTGTTAACTTGGGCTTCCTCGTGGTTTTTTCTTCCCTGACTATATGTTTAGTCTACATTTTTAATCTTTGCCTCCCCATGAAAGCATAAGTCAGATTGGTGTTAAATTATGAAAGCTTTGCTTTGCTGTTGGAAGTGAAAGCTTTTAGTTTGATTTCTCTGTTTATTGACATGTTAATAGAGGCATATGGTACCAAATAAAGACATAGGGCCATTAGGACATGCTAAGGAGTAAGGATAATGAAAATGGTCTCCCTCTGTTGATGTGCAAATATTCTGTCAATATAAGTTGTTTAAACCTCTGGGTGCGATGTGGTTTCTTAGTATTAGCGTCAAATGTTCGCCTAATACTTTTGCTAGTAAATTTCTTGAAGTGAAGAAACTAGGCAACCTTGATTATCTTTAACCATAAGAGTTTTAAATAGCGTGTTAACCGTTTACTTAGAGCGTTGACAGTTTTGTAAAGTATGTTGACAGTTTATTTAGTACGTTTGACAATTTTATATAGTATGTTGACAGTTTATTTAGTGCATTGACAACTTTATATAGTGTTTTGACAATTTTATTTAAAGCGTTGGCAATTTTATTAGTATTTCTAACAGATTACTTGTTTTGTTGACAATCATTTTATTGTTTTGTTGACAAGTTATTAATGATGTTGACAGATTATTAGTGGTGTTAACATTTCATTTTTGTGTGGCTGACAGGTTATTAGTCATGTTGACAATTTTATAAATGTTGACAGTTTTATTTAGTGCGTTGACAGGTTTAGTTAGGGTGTTGACAGTGTTATTCTGTGTGTTGAAAGTTTTATTCTGTGTGTTGAAAGTTTTATTTTGTGTGTTGATAGTTTTATTTTGTGTGTTTACAGTTTATTTAGTGTTGATAGTTTCTGTTTTTACACCATACACTCAGCCCGGGACTACACGTCGTGTAGTTGGCTTGAACCAGATTTTTTTTAGAAAAATAGGCCAACTACACGATGTCTAGTTGGCTTGAACCGCTTCATTACTAAACTGGTTTTGATAACCGGTTTAGTTAATTAATTGTAAACCGGTTCAATATATAAATTAAATAATTAATTATTTTTTTGAAAACCGGTTCGGTTAAAATTCGAGATGACGTCATCAGTGATGTCATATATATATATTTTTTATTTTTTTTCAGACATTAATAACGTCATCGATTTTCAAAATTCAATTTATTTTAGCCGTTGTAGCCAACTACACGACATGTAGTTGGCCTACACTTAACCATTTTAACAATATAAGCCCAACTACACGACCTGTAGTTGGCTTCGATCCAACTACATGACGTGTAGTTGGCTTCGATCTAACTACATGACGTGTAGTTGGCTTCGATCCAACTACATGACGTTTAGTTGGCTCCGATGACCCAAACCGGTTTACCTTTAACCCGAACCAGTCCGGACCAAACCGGTTTATTTATTAATTTTATTAAAAAATAAAAATTGAACCTGTTTCCAACTACACGACGTGTAGTTGGGGTGAACCCAAAAATTTTCCAAATACACATCGTGTAGTCCCCAAGTGAGTGTACGGTGTAAAAACGTTGAGTGCGCGGTTAAACGACCTTTATTTTATGTGTTGACAATTTTATTTTTCGTCGATAATTTTATTTAATATTGTTGGCAATTGTCTAATGTTGTAGACAATTATATTAATGTTGTTGACAATTTGATTAATCATGTTGACACTTTAATGATTTTGTTGATGGTTTAGTTAGTTATTTTGACAGTACTATTAGTTTTGTTAATAATTTAATTAGCTTTGTTGACAATAATAAATGATTAATAATTTAAAATTTATCGAAAAAACATTATTGACAGTGTAAAATATACTAATAACTGCTTTTTATAATTTCTTTTTGGAAAAGATTCAGGTGCACATATATATTAACGTACGAATATGTAAATGAATGCACATTTAAGCCATTGACATGCACTTTCTTCAGTAATGACATGCACATTGAAGCCAACGACATGCACTATTGACAGATTTGCATGTCATTGTTAATATGTGAAAAGTACATGCATACACTCCTCGTGTGCATGTCATTACTGAATAACATGTCGCTGGCATATTCGTACAATAAAGAGGTTTTTGCGCCAAACCACCCTTTATTTGGCCGAATTTGCGCCAAACCACCCCTTGTTTCACTTTTTGCAAGGAATCACCCTTTATTGCTATTCGGTTAACATGAAACCACCCCTCCACCTATTCCGTTAATTGTTCCGTTAGTTTGTGTGAAATTTCTAATATACCCCCACTTATTTCAAAATTTTAAGGGCAAAATTGTAATTTCGCACTCTCTTTCCCTTCTATCTTCTTCTTCCTCTTACAAATGACAGAATGAGGTGTAATAATGGTTGCACCTATTAGAGACTACAAGAAGGAAAAAAAACTTGGGTGTTCTTGATGTCTCTGTCTTGGGACCTTTGGATTGCAAGCTTATGTTTCTTTGTCTTCATTGCCTTTTTCGTCCACAGTTTAGAGGACCTCCGGCGAGTCCCGTTCTCCTCGCCGCCGGCCGATTCTCCGCCTCCTCTTTCTGGTCCGACATGAAGACCATCGCTGCCACCTGGTACACCGCCGGCCCGACTATCCACCAAACAATCCTCAATCGGCACTTGAACAAATCCGAGTCCGAGTACCCAAAGCTCCGCTTCATAAGAAGCTGCAGCGCCTCCTTAGCGTCGTCCATCATGGCTCAGTTGGAGGAGAAATTTAAGCCCCCTGGCCTGTCATTTGTGAGAGGAAGAAGAAAATAAAAGGGAAAGAGAAAGGTTGGAGAAGGAGAATAGGAAATTACAATTTTAGAATAAATGCACCAACCGAATCTCCAGACTCCAATGGTTTCACCCTTGGTACGTACAACGGTGCCATTCAAGTACACGGTGTTGTTACTAGCAACATATATCATCTTACGAAAACTCCCATTCAACATTTTCTTACGCATGTGCCCAAACATAACCAAAGGAATCGAATAATTGCCCTTCTCTTATAAATCTGATATCGCTTCATCCAGATCTGGATTTCACCATCACATAATTACTACTTACTGGATTAGTACCCGTGCCCTGCACGGGATGTTTTTATATTTTATATTTATTAAAAAACTTATAAAATTAAAAAATAATAAACAATATCCTAATCCTAAAAAACGCCAAAAAACAAAGAATCTTCAAGTAAAAAGGATTAATATTTTCAAATTAAAAAAATAAAAATTGATGTATGATATTCAATATAATTTACATAGGAGACAACAATTACAAAATATACAAATAAAAAGTTGTATCATTGGGTTTATTTTTTGACGCCACTAGGTAAAATTGAAGTATGAGAGATTGGATCTTGTACAGAAATTTGTAAACATATCGGTGTAACATGCCGATACACTACATTATTCAATAAACGTATTTGAAGTATAACATTTTACAATAAAAACATAAGGAAATACTGATTTTGTTTAAACAAAGATCAAACATAGGATAAGATAGGATAAGAGTCTATAATGTAGAAAGACTTGGTAGATTTATGCTAGATTTTATTAAATCCTTTATTGTGATGGGTTTATATTTTCCTTCTTGGGATTACAATTTCCTTTTCGAGTAAACTTAACCTATGCCCTTAGAAAGACCGTTATATCAATTTGGAATAAAAATGTTAAAATCCTTTAATTGATTACTTGATTGATTACATAATCGATTTTATTTCATTCGTTGTCCATTTTCTCACAATTTATCCTCATACTATACACTATATTCTAATCACTGAATAACATATAAAATTAAAATAAATTAAAAATCAATTTATTCATACAAAAATACACGTGAAGATAAAAATAAGCTATAAACATATATATACTAAGATTATTTAATAACAATTTATATTATAAAGTAGAGTGATCAAAATTCAATACGTTCAGAATTATTCTCATTTCAAGATTATTTATTAACAATTATTCTCATTTCAAGATTATTTTATATTTTTAATGTAAATATATATAGAGAAATCACAAAAAAAAATTGATACACTCCTCTTCTCCTTAGAGAAACCCTAGCAACATTTTAGATGTTCCTGCGCCTCCACTATCCACTCTCTCCTTTCTCCTACATTCCAGATCTGGACAACCATAGCTCCCTCCTCCTGAAATGTTGCTCAACAGCCATAGCTCCCAACCTCAACAGCCATAGCTCCCTCCTCATCCACCTCTGCATTCCCTCAGTCGAAGCCCTAATTCACAACCAACTAGAAGAACCAAAGTCGAAGAAAACCATTTTTCCCCATTGATTTCAATTCCCGAACCAGATCAAACTCTAGATCTGATTTTTGAGTCAGAGATTCTCCCCATCTACCTCTTTTCTTCAACCCAACCAGTCGTTCTTCCTCTCGCCTGGAAATCCCTCCCATGGATCTGAAGAGTTCAAGACGAAAAGGCCTATAATTGCCTCCTCTCATCTGGATCTGAAGCTGAAAAGCCTTTTAGAACGCTTCTTTAGCCCTGATTCGATTCGCCCTCCGTCCATCAGTATCAAGGAAGAAATGAAATAACTTTCACATTCTCAACCACAATGATGGAAGAACAAAATGTGCCTTGATCTCTATCTTCCCCGCATTTTTTACTGATCTACTTTCATTTCTTAAACGGTGTCTTTTATGCTTTGGCTTCAACAGGTTGATGCACACATACACTTGTGGAAATGGAATGCTTGTATTGTGATTTCAGATGTAGATGGGACTATTACTAAGTGAGTTTTCCGTTTCAGCATATTATTGTTGAGATTTAAGTTCATATTTTCTGTGATTTTCATTTACATAAGGTGTCTTGCACATATATGATGTTCTGGGACAACTCATGCCTCTGGACAGCTAACCAACCAACGATCAATCCATCCTCCAACAATGGCTTCCTCTTTCATTTTCGTCTTGCATTTTCTGATTCTCATGTCTCTATGACTTCTTAATATGCTTTTTGATCGAATTGATACTTTCTGACTAAGTTGCAAATGTATTCATTAGTTTTGTTGTTTCTTGTTTTGTAGTTGGAACACAAAATTTTACTCTTATTCAAGAATAATCCTAGACAAAGTATAACCCTAGACAATTTGTTTATTGAAAACCTCCTTCTTAATTTTCTCTTATCCTACTTGAAGGCATCATCAATTTGTTTCTATCTCTACTCATCCGTTTTTAGGATTTGTTTCTTTATGGGGTTTTTGTGATTGATTGATTTCAATTTCGGTAAGCTTCCAATCCAATGGATTTTGAATTTTTCTGACTATTTAGTGTATAATCCCTTCTGGGTAACTTAACCTACAAAAATCCTTCTTTGTTTACAATGGGGGTGAAGGATTATATTTAATAAGCATATTATTTTCTACTGTAAATGTGGACTGATGTAGAACTTTGTTTCTTATTATTCTCTATAATTTCCTTTGATGAGTATTGTTTATGTTCTCTTCATCTCTTGATTAAATTAAGTACTTGCGCTCTCGATTTTGACCAGTTTTTATTAGGTCGTAGCTGAAGGTAACTGAATAATCTGAATTGAACTCAGATTGAATGGCTTTTGACCTGAATTCTCATTTATTCTTTGAATTTGGTATGTTTAGTTGCATATACCGAGGACACTTGCGTGTAAAATAAGCACTTGATATTTGCTAAGATGAATTGTTTGTGAATTGAAAAATTAAGGATTGGGAAAGGGATGATCATGTATTCATGTCATATAGGAACTTGGAAGATGTATACTTCTTTTGGTTCAGAGATATTTTATGGAGTTACAAATTATGTTTAGAGTTCAAAGGCAAAACTAATCGTTCCAGCATGTTTTGAAATAATTCCAGATAAGAAGGGTGATTATGATGTTAAAGTTACCAGAGTTGAAATATCACCCAACCCAATTTCCAGGGGCCAAAGAGACTACCTTCAGTATCTCTGCTTCTACAGGTATCTTCTGTATATTAGGATATCTAAGTTCCAGCCTGCAATTCTTTCTAATTTTTTGTCAAGTCATTGAGCATCCTCTGTACGATCTAATGCTAATTTGGGAGTTCATGGCCAAGGCTTATTAAACCTTACAGGTCCTAGTGACATGATTGAAGCACAACGTCTAGTATCATCTCTGTTTTACGGTATACATGTAAGTTAATGTAGAGCAAAAGCTATGTGTGCGTGTTTTGATTTCCTTGTTTCTTATTTCTTTATTCTCCCTTTCTGTTTTCTTCCTTGTTTCTACTTTGCACTTTCTCAAAGCAGTCTTCTATTATTTTAGGAGTTCTTGATATAAATCCTCATGTATTAGAAATTTGTTCTTTTGTTATTTTACTTTTGCATATTAGTTCTTGATATTAGGGAAGTTTTAAACTATTGTTTAATTGTAAGGGAAGTTTTAAACTATTGTTTAATTGTAAGGGAAGTTTTAAACTAAGGGTTTTGCTCTGCTGTTTCACTGTTGGTGAAAGTTTTGATTATGCACCACACCTAAATTCCACCAACTTGATACTTGATTGCTAACTCTCTTCAAATATGGTGTTCTGTATGCTTATTTTTGTCTTCTTCTACCTAAAGAATGTTAAATCATCTGTTTTGTGTATTTTGAAGGGTAAGAGACGACCACGGAGGGCCTTTCTTCTGTATGGGCCACCTGGGACAGGAAAGTCATACTTAGAAAAATCCGTTGCAACTGGGCTAGGATTCAACATTCTTTAGGTACTGTATTCATCTTCATTGAGGTTCTCATGCTAAGATCTTAATGCATGTTCTTCTAATTGAAATACTTAAATTGTAAATTATCTCTGTTTGACGGTATCCATGTAAGTTCAAGTGTAGCAAAAGCTATGTGTGCGTGTTTTGATTTCCTTGTTTCTTCTTTCTTTATTCTCCCTTTCTGTTTTCTTTCTTGTTTCTACTTTGCACTTCCTCAAAGCAGTCTTCAATTATTTTAGGAGTTCTTGATATAAATCATCATGTATTAGAAATTTGTTCTTTTATTATTTTACTTTTCCATATTAGTTCTTGATATAAGGGAAGTTTTAAATTATTGTTTAATTATAAGGGAAGTTTTAAACTAAGGGTTTTGCAAATGTTGTTTCACTGAATTCAGAGAAAAGGAAGATGTGAAACAGCAGAGCAAAGAAGATCCAATCAAGCCTAAGGAGGGGGAGGAGAAGAAGGAAATGAGAAGTTATTGATGAGATGAAGTTCTTAAAAAATACCCAAGTAAGTTTACTTATTCTATTTATTTTATGTTTTGATATGCATTACAAAAACTTGCATGATAAGATAAATAATTTAACAAAATGAATATTTCAATACAACTATGGCTAAAAATCAACTAAAATAAGTTTTTAAGTCATCCACCATCTATTCCTTCACTTCCTTGGCCATACAAAAGTTTTTTGCATATTAGATCAATTACGTTTCTGCATTAAATGTATCTGCAGAATCACTTTATGGTCTAAATTGCATTAAGTTGTACTTTTTATGCAGAAAATGAACATAGTTGTCAGTGTTTTACAGATCTGAAATGAACTTAGAGAAAACTATTCTAGATCTATAATAAAAATTTAATAACAATTTATACTTTCTGAAAAAGAATTCATTTTATACTACTTATTGCTCATACCAGGTATATTTTACTGAAAAGTGGCTTATTCATAAACTGCTTCATGTTTCTGCAGAAAGGTGGCCGACAGGTGCAAAGAATACTACTTATTGCTCATATCAGGTATATTTTACTGAAAAGTGGCGTATTCATAAACTACTTCATGTTTCTGTGGTTAAAAATAAAAATGTTTCAGATCTGCAGTATTACAATAGTAAAACCATACCTGGAATCCATTAACTTCAAGAATAGCCTTTTTCCATCTGGTTTTTTTGCAGACCATTTGACAATATCTCCAATTCCAGCCAACAACCCAATAAGATCTGAAATAATAAATTAAAATAACAGCAGATCAGTTAGGTATGAGAATAACTCTTGCAAAAATGTGTTGATTTAGTTTATAATACTAACCATAATGGGTATTCTCATTTAGTGAATTATCATACACCTCCTCAAAATCTATGAATTTAAAGCCATGAGTAGGAATATCTTCACTCATGCAGGGCTTTACAACTCAAACTTTAAGTACTATTTATATATTTCATTTGATTGAAAAATATTACTAATAACCGAGTTATCTGAAATGAGATTTTTCCTAAAGGACTCCTTTAATAAAAAAAGAGAGCTTTTCATTTTATAAATTAAAAATAAAAATAAAAAACATTTATTTTAATTCTATACACAGTGAAACCCTATCTGCTATCTATCTGCGCTTCCACACTCACACAGCCACACTCCACAAACCCTAGCCCTCCCTCCTCTAGTTCTACATTCCAAATCTGAGAAAACCCTCGCCCCCACCTCCATTTTCAGATCTGAGCAATCGTTTCTCTAACCCCAGCCCTCACCTCCACTTCTCTTAATAATATTCTGAGAAATCTCTTGAAGAAACATAGACGAGAAGATCTAAGATTGAGCTTTTCCTACGATTCACATGTCAATTGAAGATCCCTTTCTTGAGGTGTGATTCTCTTCTTTTGATTTTTTTCAACTTGTTTATCTTTCAGATCTGTGAATGAGAAAAACTGAGGAAAGATCTCTTCCATTTGTTCCTCATTCTCTCTTCCATTTGTTCCTCATTCTCTCTCTCTCTCTCTCTCTCTCTCTCTCTCTCTCTCTGTCTTTACAATATTACACCATCAATGTTCGAATTTTTGCTATATTGGGAACAACTGATGGTTTGGTTGAACGATTTAATCTTCAATTTGGGATGAGCCGTGGAGTAGCTTGTGATTCAACAAACTCATCCCGCAAGATCCACAGTTGACACACATGTTCTCTTTCTCACTGATATAGACAAACAACTTAATTTAGAAACCATAATCTTCCAGTGTTCTATTTCTATTTGATTTGAGACTCTAACATGTTTCCGATTCATATTATTGTGTTTCCCTGTTTTATGACTTTCTTGATAACTATTTTCTAAAAAGATATGGGTTGGTGGTAAATTATTGTTTAGTTTGAAAACATATGTTAATGGTGGTGAATTTGGTTTATGCTTGTTTTGTTCATAGGAAATGGATTATGTAAAGGTATTGATACAAATATATAAGATATCGAATATCGATATTCGTATGAGTGTTCTATGTATCAATTATATTGATTTTTTTTTGCTAATGACTGTTTTTCATTAGCAGCGTGGAGAGGATCTGGAAAGATATGAGAGATACTCTTGCTCAGAGAAGCAGCTCATTCTGCCTACAGATATTTCATCATATGTAATGCATATCTTTTCATAACATGTCAATTTAAAAAAATAATCAATAGTATAAGTATAACCCAAGATTTTTAATGAATACATTTGTATCAAGGGAAGCTACACAATGGAGCACTCAAAGCTCCAAGCCAGGATGGAACTCATGCAGAAGAATCAGAAGTAAGATCTATCTTGATAACTTGAGTCTTAAGGAGCTTCAGAGTGTTGAGCATCAGCTTGACAATGCTCTTAAGCAGATTAGAAATAAAAAGGTAAAACATCAAACATTTATGCTAAAGGTAAAACATTATAGTTTTCATGCAAACCTTCATCGTCTATATCTGTATATCTGTATATCTGATCAGTGCAAAAACATTTTATCTTTTGATGTATTAATGAGATGTCACTGGACACAATGTGAATAATCTTTCCTTGTTTATTGCAGAACCAAGTGATGCATGAATCAATTGCTGAGCTTCAAAAAAAGGTAAACCACTAAAATTTATAATCATGGTGATCATCTTATGTCAGGCAGAATTATCAATACATGTCTAATAGCTGTCTTTGATGTGGCAGGCTAAATCACTTGAGGAGGAAAACAATCTTCTTACAAAAAATGTTGGTATCAAAGTTTCATGTCAAAATTAAAATTAACCCTAGAATACTTTGCTGACATCATTTTTTTATTTCCAATCATGAATCATAAGTGAAGGAGAAGGAAAAGGAAAATGCAGTAACCACGCCAGCTCAGTGGCATCAACAAGATTTTAATCTTAACTCATCCTTAAAAACCAGGTATACATATATTAATATGGTCTCTCCATACATACCAACCATGGTGATCATATATGGTTTTATTTTCAGATTCTGAATTTTTGTTGTTGTTCATATAAAGATTTGAATTTTTATTTCATGGAAGCTCTATCATGTTTCATGAAAGTTGTGGGGACTCTTTGATAATTGATCCATGGGGGGAAATAGTTGCTAAAATTTAAATTAGCATTTAACATTCTTCATTCTTAGTATTTGAATTTTAAAAAAACCTGGAATGCAAATTTATTATAGAATATTAAATTTTAAAATAAAAAAGATTAACTTAGAATTTACCTTATCATTCAACTCATTTCACTTGTGATCCTGTATATTGCTTAAACTGCTTGTGCAACAATCAAGGTGATTTCTACTATCCTTCATTCATATTTCTATGCTAACAGAATATTATTCTTTCTATTTATTACATCAGTTTGCATAAGAAAATGTATTCCACAATGGTGCAATGGTGCATGTATTGATCATTGGAGCTCTTTGATTAGTGCATGGATTCGATCTAGTAAATTCTGAAATCCTGGAAAAAATAAAAAGCAATAGTTGTTCTGCAATAATTTAACAGAGTTTTTTATTTTCCTATTAGTCTATTGTTTTATTATTTAGGAAATCCATCATAAGCATCCCATAGTGTAATGTCTACGGTATTGTTCCTATAAAATACATGTAAAGAAAATGATTTTAAAATATATATTATAAGAAGAATAATGGTTTATTAGGAACTGCAGATCTGCATAATGTTTATGCAGAAACAGTTAAAACTGTAGATCTGCATAATCTTTATGTAGAAACAGTTTAAACTGTATATTTGCAGTAACATTTTGCAGATGCAGTTAAAATTGTCGATCTGCAGAAACATTCTGCAGTTTATGTTAAAATTGTAGATTTGCACTATATTAATACAAAACCATACCTTGTATCCATTAACTTCAACAGTAGCCTTTTTCCATCAGGTTTTTTAGCAGACCAATTGACAATATCTCCAATTCCAGCCAACAGCCCAATAAGATCTGAATTATCAACAGAACAGTTAGGTTTTGAAGATGAATATTATCCATGGTGTATGATAGGAAGAATGGCTTTAGGTTTATGATAGGAAGATGAGAGTCGGGTGGTTTCTGGTAGGAAGATCGATGATAGAAACGAAACTTTATTTTTATAATGAAACATTAGGTTAATAATTATGTGCAGAATCGAATTTTTGTATTTCTGGAACTAAATAGTTATAATTTAGGTAAAAAATATCAGCCATGATTCGATTCATGTATGATATATTCTCCTTGGTTTAAACAGTTGCAGATTGCATATTGTTCTAGTAATTCCCTTTTTCTTGCCTTTACAGAAGTAAAACATGAAAACATCAGCTTAAACTTGTGAATAGTGAATGTGAAAACTGTATCATTTACCGCCACTCCTTATTTTGAGATGAAATAGCCATCTCCTTCCTTCAACAGTGGAAAATCATGATCTCATCTTCCTGAATAGATAAGAATAGTTATATAGTTAGATGAAAAAACATAAAAACTGAAAAATGTATTTAAAAAAAACTATCTTGCATGCCAACCATAAGAATACATTCTAATGATTTGAAGTTGAGCAGACCTTAGACGTGAGAAGAATGAATGAGCATGTGTTGTAGGGGAAGAATGAATGAATGTGTGCTTTTATACTGAAGAACAAAGTTTTAAAGTAGGCAAATAATAATTAATAGAATCAAATCTTTTGTATTGATGGAATAAAATCTTTATAACAATGTTTTAGGAAGAGATATCTAGGTATGTGATAATATTTTGTAAATCTCGTAAACCATCTTTTGCCCTATGATAATATCTTACACGACAATAATGATCCTGTGATTTTATTATTTTAGGAAAGTACATATTTTGGTTGGTCCAACAGCAAGGAGTTGATGAGTTTTGCAGCTTCTGCAGATTTTTTTCTCACAGGTAACGTTACTCAAAAGTTTTCTTACAGGCTGCTTCTAGCTTTTTTATGCAGAATGCACATGTATAGTAATGTTACTTCATGTACAGGTTTAATGGAAATTTCTTCTTTGCAGCAAGAGGTTGATGTGTTATAATTTCTCATCTTGTTTAATTATTAGTGCTTGTACGTTTATCATTTGCAGCAGCAAGTTAATTGTAATAATTATTTTTGTGCTAGTTTTCGATATGTTTTATTTGGAAGATCTTAGAAAGGTAGATTATTTTTGTCTTTCCTTTTCTTTCTTTGCAGATTGTGTACTGTTTTAAAGGTGTTCAAAATCTTTTAGGTAAATGCAGTCATACAGCTTGCAGATTGTGTACATTTTTTTGAGTTGTCTTTCCTTTTTCTTGCTTTACAGATTTTCTGGGCTGTTGGAATGCAGTAATTACAGATTTTATGTTATGTATTATTAATTTTCTTTTTCTTGCTTTACAGGTTTGTCCAAATTTCAGTCCAAAATTTTTGGCAATAGTATCCTTTTCATTATATTGCTGCATATTCATTTAGGGTTCAGTTTTTTATGCAGAAAGAGTTGTAATAATGTTATATTTTTTCTTTAGGGTTTCATATCAGTTTTTATGCAGGTTCATATTGACGAGGCGAATTTGTCGTGTGCCAAGTCAAGTAATCCTAACATGCAAACTAAGTAATATAGTGCGCAAGCAAGGGTCGAATCCCAAGAGAATCAGTTTATCAAATTCTTAAGTTATTATAATGACTAACCAATAATCGTAACCAAAGGGGGGGTTTTTGTGGTTTTGATACGAAGTATCGAAAGTCAACTTGGTTATAACAATATTAAGCGAAATGTTCCACTTAGCGATTATCCACAATTAGATTAACAAGTTGATCTTAGAATCCTTTTCATCCCTATGTCAAGTTCTCAAGTGATCGTTCTAATTCCTGTTCTTGAATAGTTATTAGTCCAACTAGTCCTAACAACCCTTACTCGATTATAACTTTGAAACTATCAAAGTTCAATAACAAAGTAGCAATGCATTCAGGAATAAATAGATACATGCAATATCATGGACAACTAGTCGGATACTCGACATGTACTCAACTCTCTTCTCTAATAACAATCACAACTAGTTCATGCAAAAAGATTGTGCTACACAACAAGTATGATAATTCAACTAGAAGTATCAAACTCTAGCAATATGAATAAGATAAAACTAACTTAGGTGATCAGTCTAAAGTAGTAAATCTAGTTCATCGACAATACAAACAAGAGAGTTGAGACAATCAAAGAGTAGACAAAGGGAAAGGATAAACTCACAACTTGTTGAATCCAAAAGCTTCAAACGCCAAGTGAAACAAAGAACTTTAGCAACTCATAAGTATGTGAAAAACTCTCCAAAAACTTATGCAAAACAAAGGTTAGATGATCAAGGATGATCATCCACAACTTAAATAGCATTCAGCTATAGTAACAGCCGAATTAAGGTTAACAAAACGTGTAGAAAGTTACAGAATTGAACACAAATTACTTCAAATGGCAAAGACATCAATTTGATTCTTCTGTCGAGGAACCGCACCCGCGGGTTGATAGCCGTGGGCGCGGTTTTGGATTCTCCATATTTTCAGGTTGGCAGAGGGCCGCGGGCGCGGTTTGGTACCCGCGGGCGCGGCTTCAGCTTTCTCGAATCCTTGGCTGAGGATGAAACCCGCGGGTGCGGCTTGAGACCCGCGGGTGCGGCTATGTTGTCTGAGGTAGCAACTACTGATTTCTTCAAGTCTTCGTCTTCGTCTTCAGCGGCTTCTTCCTTATGCTTCAATGCTTGTATCATCTCTCGGAATCTCGTATGTAAATCTTCTCTCGAACAACTCCATGATACAGATTACATAGAAACAAATAACATAATCCTATACAAAACTAGCTAATAATCCATAGTTGCGGTATGTAAAACACCGCTTATCACATATCAGTTTTGGTCTATGGTGAAATTTAATGATGGTTTTTCAGTTGTTTGCGTTTGGGTTTCATTTTTTTGGCATTACAGGTTTAATTTTCTTTGTTTCACAGGTTTATATCATTGAACTGAAAAGTGGCTTGTTTTACATGTTAGTTTTATATTGATTTTAGGTTAATAACATAAAGATTATGTTTAGGTAAATTAGGGAATTACTTTATATCATTAGTGAATTGGCAAAAAAAAAGAAATATATTTTTGATACTGAAATTACAAAAGATTTCATAAAATTCTTCTAAATAAATTCGGTCAAGATTAGACAGCAATGTCACACAAAAAATTGGCAAAAAAAAAGGACAAAAAAGCAACCAATTATATTGTGTCACGTGGCAGAGAGGTGGATAGGCTGAAAAGCCTTCTTGCCACGTGGCATAGCTAAGGTGAGAGTAAGACATTCTGCTTTAGTAGTTATATAGTAGATTACGTTTATTAGAAATATTTAATTCCGGTAAATATCATTTTACCGAAATCGCCATGGTCTCCACCTTATTCCCAATCCCTTCCACATATATCATCAACATTCGAACCAAGACATGTTGGCCCATTATTTCTTTTATTTTTTTATTTTGATGAGGAAAGCATTTAGGGGATCAGTTATCGGGAACTGGTCCGCCCTACGTCATCTCGAAGGATGAGATCTCAAAGATCTGGAAAGGCTACAATATCGGGTGGTTGTGAAAAGTGTTGTAGTTTTTATAGGTAATTAGACACACCATTAATCTCCTGAAAGACGTGGGAAATACGACAAGAGATAAAGAGTCTCAAGTCAGTAACAATATCGGTCATTATAAAAATTTCCCAGGGGCAAGCCCAAATGTCG
The DNA here is from genome assembly GCA_029168935.1 of Oxyria digyna. Classification (NCBI taxonomy): domain Eukaryota; kingdom Viridiplantae; phylum Streptophyta; class Magnoliopsida; order Caryophyllales; family Polygonaceae; genus Oxyria; species Oxyria digyna. Next base: position 55,931,941 of record JAPVLV010000001.1, on the reverse strand, counting down.
TTAATGACATTAATAAGGCGAAGATTATCACCTTCAATCTCAATATGAGAAAGGCCAAACCGCTCTTATGCCAAGATGCATAGAGAGGGCCTCAGCCATTAGAGGTGAGACGAAACCGAGGTTCCCATTTTCCAAGTGAATGGGTTGTCCGGTATTATCTCTGATAATGAATACGAATGATGCAGGGCCAGCGGTTGGGGCCTAGGCATCAACATTTAGTTTCACAAAGTTGTCTGGGGTTTTGTCCATTTGATATTCCTACATCGTCTTCTGGTTGCCGGTTTTATCGTTGTGGATTCTTCTGTTTCCTCTGCTTTATTTTTATTCGCTTTAGTCCTTTCAATATTTTGTTGTGTAATGAATTGTTGGATGTTGGCCATCTTATTTAATTACTCCATATCAAAAATTCTTTTTTAAGGTAGAATCAAACTGCCCACCAAGTGTTTGATAATTGTTCCATTGTGTATTATTTATATTAGTTCTAATGTCATTAATGATATCTATAATAGGTCTATCCTCATTATAAACATTATCATAAGTTATCGTATTTTGGGACATTTGAAAACAAAACGATGTTATCCTCATAGCAGTTATTACAGTTAACACAGTTTGTTGGTATTGGTGTGTGTCTGTCGCGTAACTTAACCCTTGTTGGTAATGCATCTCTAGTCACTTTCCACAGAAAGCTTTTATTTTCGGTGGTACATTGAGTTTCCAAATCCATTTATTATGAGAATGTTCCCAGTCTTTTCTTTGGTAAATGAAGTCGATAGCACTCTTGGTAGAGAACCATCCGTTTTTGCTTGTTTCTATTTATGCATATCCCTGATCTCGTCAATGGGGAACGGGTAAGATACTATATTCTTGATATTGTTTCTATCAAAATGTTTCCTTAGTTTGTCGATATTCCACGTTTTGTCTTGATTGAAGAAGTTTGCAACTGTATCATCACTATTAATTGGTTCGTTGGTAGAGTTCAGATTTAGTAAAGGCTCAGAGAACCAAGAGTCTTCCCAAAATTTGATTGGTTTACCGCCCTCCACCCTCCAGACGAGCCTTCTTTAAACAAAGGCAATATATTGGTCATCTATGACCATTGCCAAGACAAGTTCCGATTTGTTGGTCTTATGTAGTGTAGAATGGAGGTTTGTTTGAGGTATTTTTCCCTAATTATGGTGACCCATATATTGTTTGGTTCAGATAGTATCTTCCATAATAGTTTCATTTGTAGGGTAGTATTCATATCTTTACTTTTCCTCAGACCAAGATCACCCTTGTCTTTTGGTTTGTATATATCATCCCATTTGATAATGGGAGAGTGATTTTCTCCTTTATTCAAGAGAAAGATTATATTGATCTTGTCTAGATATTTATGTGTCGTTTTTGGGAGCATAAAGCTTTGCATCATAAAGCTTGGTTTGGCCGCAAGATTGGCTTTGATAAGAACTTTCCTACCTTCTAAGGAAAGCAGATTGGTTTTCCATTGAGATAATTGTTGATTTGATTTTTCAATTATAGGGAAGAAAGTGTGTTGGTTCACTTTCTCGTTAATAATAGGACATCTTAGGTAATTGTCAAGCACAATTGCTTGACTGATTTGGAATATTTGTTGAATATGTTGTTTAGCAGAAGTACTTCTGTTTTTTGTTACCTGAAATGCCGACTTGGGAAAATTCACGAGTTGACCAGAAATATTACAGTAATCGTCTATTATGTCTTTCACTTTTTGACATGTTGCTTGTCTAGTATCTGAAAAAATGAGAATGTCATCTGCAAATGCCATGAAAGGGATTTTGGTGCCTCCTTTAGTGATTTTGATGTCTAGTGGATTTTTCTTGATGGTTGATGCTTTTTTGGAGGTTTCTTGTTAGTACTTCAGCGCCAATGATGAAAAGGAATGGTGAAAGAGGGTTCCCTTCTCTCAGACCCCTCGATGAAAAAAATTGGTCAGTTGGTCCTTGGTTAACTAGTACCGAGAAACATACAGTTTGAGTGCATTCTTTGATCCAATTTCTAAATGTGTTGCAGAATCCAAATTGTTTCAATGTTTGGATGGGGAAAGTCCAGTCAACCCTATCGTACGCCTTTTCCATAAAGTTTTAGAGCTAACTATCCATCTTTCCCGGTTTTCCTTCTAACACTAGTGGAAAAAACACTTGTTGTAGCGCCCTTGTTGAGGCGGGCAAAACTCTGCCCGCCTCAACAAATACAAAAAATTGGACTTGTTGAGGCGGGCAAAATTTTGCCTGCCTCAACAGGTCTTGACTTTTTGAGGCGGGCAAAACTCCGCCTGCCTCAACAAGTCCAATTTTTTTTTTTTTAAAATCTAATCATATTTTGGCCATTGGATCTCATCTCTCGTTTTTAATCCACACCGTTCGTTTTCATCGAAAAAATAAAACCCTACAAAATCTCCTTAACTTTGACATATGGGGCGGCGCCTCCCTTCATTCTCAGTTTCTCCCATCACTCTCAAATCCTCCTCCTCAGATCCCACTTCTCTCCTCTACTCCTCCTCCGCCTCTTCCCCCGACGATCTCGATATCCTGGTCTCTATCTCTCATTCTCTCCAATCTCACCACTCGCGAATCCCATGCCTTACCTGATCCGATTGAATTTGTGCAGGAGGTCGCCGAGAGAGAGAAGCTCGTCAAGAAGCTCTGGAATGTCTACAACCATGGATACGGAGGCATCAGGAACAAGATCCACTTGCCCAGATGTCTCTTTCCTCAATGGATCTTCTTTCTTCTATTGCTCAATCTTCGGTTACTCACTTTCCCCTCTTTCTTCATTTCAGAACCCTAGAATTCAACAGTCACGAATTTGGGGAGAGTTTTGCAGGTTGCAGGACAAAATGGGGCCTCAATTCAAGGTTCAAGGAAGCTTAAAAGTTAGGTCAATTTCTTAATTTGCTCAATTTCTTAATTTGGGGTTACGGTGGCTGCTTGGGGAGGGGTTGAAGAAGAAGCTGCTTGCGGGAGGGGTTGAAGAAGAAGAAGAAGAAGAAGCTGCTTGCGGGAGGGGTTGAAGAAGAAGAAGAAGAAGAAGAAGAAGAAGAAGAAGAAGATTCTGGGTCCAGATAGCTCCATCGATCTCCTTCAAGCACCATCTTTGAAAAGCCTCCCATCTTTCCACCAGCCCATCTCCTTCAAGCATACGAACCACTTCCGACATCTTTGAGATTTTTCCATTAAAGCACCATCGATTATATTAGTGATTTTATTTTATCTTGTAAGTCATCATTTTCAGAATTGATTAATGTAAAGATTTTGCTAATACGAAATCAATGTGTGTTGTCATACGAAATCAAAAGTTGAAGATTTTTCTAATGGAATTATTGTTGAAGATTTTGCTGTCATACCTTGCCTTTTTTATTTTATTTTAGTGAGCTTTGTTGAGGCGGGCAAACAGTTGTCCGCCTCAAAAAGCAATGTTATTAGAGGCGGGCATATAACTTTTAGACGGCAAACAGTTGTCCGCCTCAAAAGACCACTTAAAGAAGCCCCCCTGTTGCAGCGACCCTTGCCTGCATCAACAGTGGAGTTTTTGCCCGCCTCAACAGGTGTTTTTTCCACTAGTGTAAAGGAGTGAAAAATTTCATGAACAATTAAAATGTTGTCTTGAATACTTCTATTTTGCACAAAAGCTCCCTGAAGCGGATGTACAATTTTTTGGATTACTACTTTGAGTATTTCAATAATAATTTTGGATATAACTTTGTATATAGTATTACAAAGACTTATTGGGCGATATTGGTTCGTATTATGTGGATTATCATATTTTGGGATTATGGTGATGAAGGTGTGGTTGATTTGTTGAAATTTCACGCTGCTACTTACAACACTATACGGACTTCAAGTTGGATCATGTGCCTCATGGGTTATTGGAGTCATGGGATGATCCTGTTAAAATAAAATAAAATAAATAAATTCAGAAATTCATAATAAAAAATACACTAATATAAGTAAATTATCAAGTTACTAAACATGGCCTCGTAATTGCTCAGATACACATTAGGGTCAGCAGACCCATACCCTTGTTGTGCATGCCAAGAAGGGACCTCTTGACTTCCGCTTGTACCCTTGTCAGCTCTTTCGCACCTCTTCCTTGGCTTCGGCAAGCGGGCCTCTCTCCAACCTCGATTTCTTGTCAAGTCTGGTTGCAGTTGTTCTTCCGAGTGCTTCTTGGACACGGATGCATCTATAAAACACATTGTTTTGTCAATTTGTAATCCCATAACAAAAAGAAAAAAAAACACAGAATTTGTGCAAATATGCACATTCGTCCGTCATAGACCTACAGAAAAGCTCTGTCACGGATCTTAAAGAAACCTTCATCACGAAGGTCCATTATCATAGATCTGTCACAGATCTTACAAAAACTTTCGTCACGAAGAACCAGAAACCATACCTCCGTCACGATATTTGCAAAACTCTTCGTGACGAACCGTTTTGCATATTCATCATCTCAAATTTAATAGTTAACGAACCGAAGTGCACATACTTTTCACAATTTCAAACAAAAAATCAGTTTTCCAAACTAACCTTTTACATTAGCCCTAAATGACATCATTTCATATGTTTTCTTAACCAAAATCTCAAACCGTAAATCACAACATATACAAAAAAATTGGGGATTATATGTTCAAAATTGAAACAACAGTCAATCAAACATAAACAAATCACAACTGAACTAAGAAAGATGCTTAATACATATTAATCCTATGTAATCACAACATATCAATCATTTTGACATATTTTCATCTAAACATTTAGAACATTAATCTCAAACTAATGCAAAAGATTATAGAAATTACTTTATAGAGTTGATTTGATGATTTTTGTGGTGAAGGAGATAAAAATATGTTGTGAATGTTGTTGTTGGAGTAGAAGAGAGAGTGCACGGCGCCGTATATGTGTAGGAGACGAAGTTAAATTAGGGTTGGGTAAAATTTGGCTTTTATAAGTGAAAAAACGACCTTCGTCACGGAACTAATGAAAACATTCGTCACGGAACTCCTGGATACATTCGTGACGAACCTCCGAAAAACATTCGTCACAGATCTATTTTCTACCTTCGTGATGGATGTTTTCATTAGTTCTGTGACGAATGTAAGCATGTGCTAAATAAACAAATGGGTGTTCAAAATAGTAAGGCCCTAAAATATTTACACTAGAAAATTGAATAGATCCATCACAATAAACGTATCTCTTGTCCGTCCGGTTTAATTGATGTGTCTTTTCTAATGTGTCTAAGGACACTTAATAAACAACTAAAAATAAAAGGATTGACACTATTAATAAAAGTATTTACACTACTATTCATATGTAGACCTGACAAACGGGTCGAACGGATCGGGTTCGGGTCAAACAGATCAATAAAATTTTCGGGTTGGTCGGGCGGGTTTCAAATGTTTGATTTTTTTATTGTAATAAAGAAAATAAAATATAAACAATTTTTTATAATAAATATTATTATTATTTAATAACATATATTGTTATTTTTTAATTTAAATGGAATAAAATATTTGAAAAATAGGTCCCTCGACGAGTTTAGAGAACGGGTTGGTCCGGGTTTGACCCAACGGATCTCGGACCGGCTCGTATTTGAACCCAACGGGTTTCATGAGTTTTCGGGTCGGATTGGATCGGCTTTTTTTTGGATTGGGTCAGTTTGGGTCAACTTTTGACAAGTCTATATATGTGATTCTAATGTGATTCTTTTTCTTTTAAAATTATTTATTGTGTCTCTTTAAACATACGTTAATAAACCCTTAATGAATGTACATTTTTGGAGTATAATTCCACAAGATCAAAATATTGAAATTTGGGTAAAATCACATTTCGCTTGCGTGGTAATATCTGGTCGAATTTGGTCTTATGTCACTACTGTTGTAAGATAATTTTGGATCAGTGAGTTTAGTATACATTGTTTAATATGTTTTGAGATTGACCAAGTAAAAGGTGTACGTTTTAGGTTGGTCAAGCCTGAAGAGGAATTATTTTCATCGATGATATATGAATCAATATTTTGATGTCAAGTTTGTCACAGCCTTCGTCTTACAATTCAAAACAATTTCCATAAGGAAAAACAACTTGTTAAGATATACTGTATAGTTTTTGGAGTATATTTTTATTTCACAAATTAAAAGAAGAATAAGAGCTTGTTTGTTTCATTCATTTATAATGGTATTGTAGTGTATAAATGTTTTATTCATTATAATGGTGTTTGGCACAAAGTAATTATAATGGCATTATAATGGACCATATCTCTTTTTTTATTCACGTTTTCCAAAGTTTAAAAAAACCTTATTTAAAATAAAGGCATTATAAATGTTGAAGGATAGCATCCAAACACACCCTAAGTTTGAAGATAAATAAATTTCATTTCCATAGAGTCTCTAGAATAAATGAGAGTATATAATACGTGCCTTTGTCTTTTCGTTAATTCGTCAATGCAAGTTTGGGTTCTAGACGTATATATTCCAAAATACTACCATATATTGAAAAGAAGATCTCTATTGCAGAGACGTAGAGTTGAGATAATATGAGAACACCCCCGCTCACTCAGAATTTGAGGACGCGATACGGATCGTTGATCTAAATTAAACCAACACTCACGATTAAATCATCTAAATATCTACTACATAAGGCGAAGGGGTATTATCGCCATTCATCCGTTTGATCTTCCCTCTCTCTTCCTCACTCTTTCTTTCTCTTTCCGTGCGACGCCGATTTCTTGCACATCTCTAAACCTTGATCCTTTGCATCAATCCCTCAATTTTGGTGTTGATCTTTGCTTGAATTTGTTCCTCTTTGTTCAGTATAAGTAATTCCTCACGCAAACGATGTTTTCTGGTGGCGATTTGAGTAACTCATGAGCATATGATTTTAGTATCAATTTCGCGATTTTTATTTTGATTGTTTCTTTGTTGTTTGTTGATTCTTCTCATTTATCAGTTTATAGATGTTGTTTGTTTATGTCGCGTTATAGTTGATATTCTACTACTTCAATCATATTGTTATTCAACTTTAGTGTAAATGGTTTGTTCCTTTGTTCTTCTGTGTTTATCGTTTTTTTGAATCTGTACTTGTTCATCCATCATTGTAATATAATTTTTGCCGTCTTTTTTACTTGTGATTCTTCCTTCAATCAGTATAGAACTCTTGATGCATTGATTGAAATTTGGTTGAACACACGATCTGAAATCATACAATACAATGTTTACATCTACCACACCTAATTAATGTTTTTCTTTTTACATCGAACTCTTGTTGCTTTAATGCTTATAGATTCCAAATCATTGCTTATGCTTGGAGATTCTTGCTTTACTTTGCACTGCTTCTAATGATGATGACGACGACGATGATAGCGTCTAATTTTTACTTTGTGCGGATCTGGATATTTGGATTCAAAGTAAAATCCACAAGAATCAGCACAGGCCTCGTAAAATGCTATATCTTCTTCAAATGATTGAAAAACCATTCCCAATGCAGGTTTAAGAGCATCATCACAAGAAGAGACATAAGAGAGGAAACCACCCTGAGACACTACAAGTTCATTCTGTTCTTCAGAATCAAGAAGCACAACCGACACATCTTCGTAACTTGATACTACGCAAATATCAGGTGCAACAAAAGTAGACGCTATTATTTATAAAAACAACATCAGAATTAAACTCAGATCAAATGCTTATCAAAATCACAACGGGGGTTTGTCGTGATTTTTTTCCTACTAGGTAACTTATGCCTGAAGATAGTCAATTTGGTCGTTGTGGTCGGACTCTATTATGGATTTCTGACCACATTCTCTAGAGGGCCCTCCTATCTCGTCCTTCTCTGAACTCTGGTTATGGAAGAAGGAGAAGACGGAATCGATAAGACGGTAGCAGCAACAACAAGTTTTATTATGGGACAACTCATGATGTTGGTGAAGGAAATCACAATCAACAATGATAATAGAATATGATGTTCTTAGAAACAACAAATTCGTACCTCAGCGCTAGTTCTCTATGAGAAAGAAAGTGATCCGGGCAACATGAAGTAGGAGTATTCCATTAGAGAAAGAACAAAGTTACAGAGGAGAGAAAAATGTATCTGAATGAATGACTTAGACTTGCCTCTAATTCCTATATAAGGACAAGCTCTAACAACCTTTCTCACTCGCGTCTCACGCGCTCAACTAACAATGTTTACAGTGATTAAATGTGCCACATGTCTAACAGAGTTAACTAACTGCTAATCACTGTAAAAAATGGGAATAGAAAGAAAGGTGGCATAGTTATTGCTTGCATATTGGTATATCCTTTGCACGTAGGCTTAGGATTGTCGTTCATTGGTATCCATGACTGTGCATCTTGCTTCCTTAGAGTCATAGCTAATCATTCATGTTCTATTTATGTGCTTATGACTCTAGAAGATAGGTTGCGCAATATGAAGGGACGTTTTCTTACTTTTGCAAGCACGACTTCTAGTACTACACTTCAAGCTTTGCTTGATTCAAGTAAACATTTATGTCTTGTTGTGTGTCCAAATACTTGTTACGTGTCGCTCCTTTTTGCAGGTCAAGAAGATTCGAGGTCGAATCTTTTCAAAGGAAGGGAGGATGATGTACGTAAGTCAGAGCTTCATCAAGAGCTGGAGCATTATTCATCTTTGGCACCCATGGCTGTATGGGTGAGCTCTCAAGGACCCCATTTTCAAGACAAGCTGAATTTAGAAGAGCAAGAGGATTTGAGGACGAATCTTTTTCAAGGGGAGGAGGATGATGTACGTACGCTGGAGCGTCTCCCATTACAACCGATGATGCGATCCCGTCGCCAAGCTGAAGGCCGAAGAGATGACAAGAGGCGGTGTTATCGAAGATGGGATGGAACTAGGGCAGAGTGGCCTGGACGGCTCGGGCGTCCAATGGAGAAGATATTTGGTCAGAGTATACTTCTTGGGCCGATCTTGGCCGTGTCCAAAGTTGAAGCCCAACAAAGGCCCAATGACCAAGATATGGCTGCTGCAAGATCCGAATTTGTTTCTGTTCGTTTGGGCAAACAAAAGATCGGATTAAGCTCTCCTTTGGATATGTTTCAGTACTTGGGCTTAGCTTCATTGTGTCCAAATTTGAGGCCCATTATATATTGGACGAGGCCGCCATGATCTGAACAAGATTCGAGATTTTAGGGTTTTTCTAGGGTTTCCTTTATTGGGAATTAAGCAATTCGGGAAGGCTATTTATTATGTGTTTTTTTAGGGTTTTAGGCAGATTTGACAAATTGAGAATTATTATCACTTTTTAGTTTTGACGTTGTTTTGATGTTGTTTTGACGTCGTTTTAGCTGTAGCTTTGGGTTGGATTGAATTGCAAGAAGATTTATTGGTTTGATTCAACTTGTGAGAACGATTTGTTGGTTTCCCATATTTCGATCTCCAAACCTCGAAAGAACCCTAGGTGGATTCCTTAGGTTAGTTTGAGTCAAGTGAGTCTTTCTAGATCGACGGCTGAGTCAAGAAAGACGTCACTTGCTTATCGAGTCCGAGTGAAGCGAGTCTTCCTAGATCGACGACTGAGTCAAGAAAGACAACACTTGTCAACGACCAAGATTCGTTCGATCGTCTTCCGCAACAATCTCACGAAACTGCCTTTGACATCGACTTCACCTTACCATCCAGTTGTCCGCCGTCGTTGACGTCTCCCGCCGTCGACTCCATTCCCTTCATTCATCAAAATCCTAGCAGATCTACGATCTTTATCCGACCTTGTGTCATCAATCAGTCTCCACCACAAATTTCTTTGTGAAATCAGGTAAAGCCAAAACTGGAGCTTCACAAAGAGCCTTCTTCAATGTATCAAATGCAATTGCAACTTCCTCTGACCATTGGAAACCATTTTTCTTCAGTAATTGGCTTAATGGTCTTGAAATTGTCCCACAGTCCCTTACAAACCTTCTATAGTACCCTGCTAACCCCAAGAATCTTCTCAATTGCTTGAGATTTTTGGGCTGTGGCCAGTTCTGCACAACCTCAATCTTGTGTGGATCAGTAGCTACCCCCAGAGAAGAAATAAAGTGGCCCAAGTACTCGACCTTGTTGACAGCAAAGGCACATTTACTAGCTTTGGCAAATAGTTGGTTGGTGCTCATGATTCCAAAAACCAGCCTTAAGTGAGTCACATGTTCTGTTAAGGAAGAATATTAAATGAGGATATCATCAAAGAATATCAACACAAACTTCCTTAGAAATTCCCTGAACACAGAATTCATCAAGTGTTGAAAAGTTGCTGGGGCATTTGCAAGGCCAAAAGGCATCACAACATATTCATAGTGTCCACTATGAGTTTTGAATGTTGTTTTATGCACATCATCCACATTCATTCTAACTTGATGATAACCTGCCCTCAAGTCTATTTTAGAATAAACTTGTGATCCCCCAACTTCATCCATTAAATCCTCTATTAATGGTATGGGAAACCTATCCTTCACTGTTGCAGCATTCAGTTTCCTGTAGTCCACACACAATCTCCAACTACCATCTTTTTTCTTGACCAATACAATTGGAGAGGCATAAGGACTAGAGTTGTTTTGTATCACACCAGAAGAAAGCATTTCCTTGACCATCTTATCAATCTCATCTTTCTGATAAACTGCATATCTGTAAGGCCTTTGATTAATAGGATTGGATCCTTCAATCAAGGGAATTTTATGATCATGTGAGGCTCTGAATGGAGGTAATTCAGTGGGTTCTTTGAAAATGTCACTCTACTCATTCATTAACTCCATAATCTCTAGAGGTTACTCTTGACTAGGCACTAACTCAGTTTGCAGCATACTCAATTTCAGCTCACTGTGATCCTCTTTTACCTCTTCCACACAAATCATAGTCAGTTCAACATCCTCCTCAATGCGCTTGTTAACTTCCTTGGCCTTGACTTCCCTGACTGAGCCACTGTGGATTCCATTCAACACCACCTTTCTTGAGCCCACTCTAAACTGCATTGCCAATTTCTTGAAGTCCCATAGAATTGGTCCCAAGGTTTCCAACCATTGGATACCAAGTACCATGTCACAGCACCCCAGTGGAATCACCATCACATCAGCTTGGAAGAGAATGTCTTGGAAAGTCCATTTAAACTTCTCAACCTTAGCCACTACATTAAGGGAACTCCCATCAGCCACTGTAACTTTTGTCAACCCCACAAGTAAGGTCCTACACCCTAAGCTCTTCTTGCCACAAAGCCCTCTGACCCTCATGGTTCTATAGCCTGATATTCCAGCCACTACATTCACTAAAATCTCTACTTTCTCAGACTCACTGTCACTGTCAACCTCACCTTCTTATGCTTCAAATAGTGGCCTGGAGTATACTTTTCATCACAGAAATAGCACAATCCTTTGGCTCTTCTTTCGCTCATTTCTTCATTTGAGAGAAATTTTCTAGGTGCAATACTGGTATCTTTGCCTTTCCAGCCTTCCACCACTTTGTTTGATTCACCAGTGGTTCCCTTTCTGAAATACAGGATCCTTTCCCTGAATTGTTAACACCAACAGGTTTAGCTCCACCACTGATACCACTAAAACTTTTCTTGGGGTGAGTTGTTTCATAAAGCTTCCCCAACATCAAACATTGCTCACAGTTCTTGGCTGGAACATTCTAATATGCATCCGTGTATCAATTTTCAAACTAGCAAGATAAGCACTTATAAGGTAATCTTCTGACAGATTAACTCTAGTCCTTATCTGTTCAAATCTACATGGTATTCATTAATACCATCCAATTCTTGCAAATTCTTTAACTCCGCAAATGGGTCATCTAAGATTTCCCCAAATCTTTCTAGCAGAATTTCTTTATAAGCCAACCAATTCCCATTAATCACTCCACCATTATCAGATTGCATCAAAGATCTATGCCAAGTAACTGCCTGATCATCAAAATGGATTGAAGCGAGGCTAACCTCCAAGTCTTCTGGTGTGTGATCGATTAAGAAGAATTGTTCAATCTTGAACATCCATTCTTTTACGCGATCTCCATTAAATCGAGGAAAGTCGATCTTCGCCAGCCTTGTGAGATTGTCATAACCTCCATGGAAACTCACCTGGCGATTGTGCAATGCTTCTTGCGTTGGTAATGGCGACGAATGGCTACAACCAGGGATGCCTTCAGGAATTACTCGCGGACTACCTCCTGAACCAGTTGCGCCACCATTTCTTGAAATCATCTAGACAACATCGAACAATTGTGCTGTAATGTTGGTCAATTTGTCATTCATCTCAGCTAGCCGCTCTGTGACTACTGAATTGACCTGAGCTGTCACGACCTCCTCCAATTCCCTAGAGGCGACTTCTTTCAGGATGGCTTGAGCTCTTGTTTCCGCCATTACAACAGGTGCCAAGATGATGGCTCTGATACCATTGGTGAAGGAAATCACAATAAAAAATGATAATAGAATCTGATGTTCTTAGAAACAACAAATTCGTACCTCAGCGCAGGATCTCTATGAGAAAGAAAATGATTCGGGCAACATGAAGTAGGAGTATTCCATTAGAAAAAGAACAGAGTTACAGAAGAGAGAAAAATGTATCTGAATGAATGACTTAGACTTGCCTCTAATTCCTATATAAGGACAAGCTCTAACAACCTTTCTCACTCGCGTCTCACGCGCTCAACTAACAATGTTTACAGTGATTAAATGTGCCACATGTCTAACAGAGTTAACTAACTCCTAATCATTGTAACAGATGTTCATATCGATGATTATATATGAATAATTAGATCTTCAGACCTACTTCCAACATAGATAACAATCCTTTAAATGTAGCTTTTCGATTTCGGAAGCTAGGAATCAGTAGTATTACCAAAATGATCAGTCCTCGTTATTAGGAAGCATAATAGAAAATTTGTCAAGAATCGTACTTGGATTAAACCACCTACTAGTTGGGTCCAAGTTAATTTTGACGGTTCTTCTACAATCCAAAATAATGCTTACATTGCATGTATCTGTAGAATAGTGATGGCAAAGATCTTTTTGTGGACAAAAAAGGGTTCCTGTTACGTCTGCTCTGCAGACTGAAGCACTGGCTACTTTACGTGCAGTTATATTGGTGGTTAAAAATCATATAACTAATTGTCCAAGACATCTAAGCACTATTATGTAATTTCTCCGAAATTCGTATTTTTCGTTGTTTAAGAAAAGCAAATAGGGCAGTTGATGTGCTAACGGTACCGTAATACCTGATGTTCGTATCAGGAAGGTTCATAATATTACGATAGCACAAATACCCTACGCGACTCTGCTAAGTAAGATAATCCGTTTTGGATGATCTGGATTTGTCTTTCTTTCAAATGGCTCCCATATCTTACCTAAATAAATAAAATTATATTAATTTGTACTTCAATTTTTCAATATATCACCCATCTAGAAACCCACGACTTTGGTGTTTCATCATTTGTAGGATATTATTTCCACATTCAAGCTTCTAGAAATCGTATGTATTTTACACCAATAACGTGAACACTCAAACAAGCCGGGTTCATATCATGAGTTTATGACACATACTAGATGAAGAAAACCAATAGTTTGAATTCCATGCACGCAAATAAAACAATATATTCTCATAATAATGCACCGATCTAAAATATCATAAGCTAACAAATTGGGCCACACGTTTACACATGAAGCTAGTAATCCTTGGCGGGCAATGGTCAAACAAAGCCAGCTTCTATATTCGTCTCCTATAAATAACTCCCCTGTTTTTTTGATCTATCCACTCAGAACAATTTCAGAGCTTAAACAAAAACGATGATGCAGGTAGAGCGATTCAATTACTTCATCAGTGCTCCGAGTAGCCCAAGCCGAGCATCGGATTTCTACCAAGACTTGGACGACTTCACTGCAAATCAAGAATTCGCGTTCCACGTCACCGGAAATCAAGCTTCAAACACGCCGGTGACGGCGTCGGAGCTTTTCCACCGCGGTACAATCCGATCGCCGCTAGCTCCCGGAGGCGGAGTCGAGGCAGCGGTATCAGCGAAACGTCCGCTGCTCTCCACCGTGGAATCGTCGAAATCGAAGGGCGGTAATAAGAAGAGCTTCTGGAGCAATTTCACGCCGAAGAGGAAGAAGCACAGTAACCCGTACGCGCGCGTAGTAGGGGATAACGACACGTCGGATGAGGAGAGAGGTAGAGAGCGGGGTTCATCCACGTCAGCAGGGCGCAGGATAGCGAGATCGCTTTCTCCCCTGCGCGCCCCGTGTTCGCCGCTATCGTTAACGCCGGCGTTGAAATCGAGTCGGAAGTGGAGACTGAGGAATTTTCTGCTGTTTCGCAGCGCATCGGAAGGGCATAAGTCTGATAAAGACCCGATGAGGAAACTCAATTCCTTCTACAGGAGATCAAATCAGGAACCTCCAATTTCAAACACTAATTCGACGACGAGAAGGGTTTCGGCGCATGAAAGGCATTATACAGTCAACAGAGCGGCGTCGGAAGATTTGAAGAAGAAGACTTTTTTGCCTTATAAGCAAGGCATTTTAGGGAGATTGGCTGTCAATCCAACCGTTCATTCACATGGACACGGATGCGGATCCAATTCAACTACCTAAACTGTTATATGGGTCGGATCTTTGAGGTGATCATGTATATATATAGTTGCATAAACAGACTTGCTCAATTGCTCTGTTCTTATAATAACAACAGAGTACACTGCAAGCAATCACAAAAGATTTACAACGATGTTACCATTCGATTGAATTCAATCTTATTTCTTTCGTTTTTTTACTTCTAATCTTGATTTAATTAAAACTCAATTGTCATGATTTGGATGTTTATGAAAAAGGATTATGAGCCCATTCATTCATGAAACAAATGTTTCGACAATGGATAGGATAATTGACAATTACAGATTGAGAATTCAAATTTCAGATAAAACAACATTTGGTGAGAATAGAACAACGAACATATATTCATTGAGAAATAAGAAGGATACGCAATTTCTAATTAAAAATATAATTTACATCTATTTTTATGTTACAAAAAGATATGCATATTGTATGTAATTTTCTCCCAGAAATGAAAAAAGCTTGAAAAAAACAAGTTTAAATTTGTGTTTGCAAAAATATACATATCTTATACAACTAACTTCTCGTCAGTCGTTATGATCAGGTACATTAGGATAATCCTAGCAATTGCCGCTTATTATGATTATGAGATATGACAAATGGATGTCAAGACGCTTTTTTAAATGGATATTTAAAAGAAAATGTATACATGATTTAACCAGAAGGTTTTAAGGATTCAGAGAATCCTAGGAAAGTATGGAAGCTTAAGAAGTCAATCTATGGACTTAAGCAAGCGTCCAGGAGTTGGAATCTTCATTTTGATGAAGTGGTCAAAAAGTTTGATTTTATCAGATGTGAAGAAGAGCCATGTGTTTACAAGAAGCATGAGCAAAGTGGCCTTCCTGATTCTATATGTGGATGACATATTACTCATTGCAAATGATATTCCTATGCTGGAGACAGTCAAGGAATGGCTTAAGAAGAATTTCTCAATGAAGGATTTAGGTGAGGCAAAGTACATATTAGGCATTAAGATCTATAGAGATAGGTCTAAGAGACTTATTGGTCTAAGTCAAGAAACTTATATAGATAAGGTCCTTGCTAGATCTAATATGGTGAATTCTAAGAAAGGATTCCTTCCTATGCAACATGGCTTCTGTCTCAGTAAAACCCACTGTCCTAAGACACCCGGTGAAAATGAGTAGGATTCCTTATGCATCAGCCATAGGATCTATCATGTATGATGTGACTTGTACTCGCCCAGATGTTGCGCACACATTGAGTGTGTGCAAAGATACCAATCAAACCCTAGAGAGGCACATTGGTGTGCAGCCAAGAACATTCTAAAGTACTTATGATGTACTAAGGATGATGTCTTGGTGTATGGAGGTGATGACGAGTTGGTCGTCAAGGGCTATACTGATGCGAGTTCCCAGACGGACAAAGATGATTTTGAGTCTCAGTCTGGATACGTCTTCATTCTAAATGGTGGAGTTGTCAGCTGGAAGATCTCGAAGCAAGGGACAATAGTAGATTCTACAACGGAAGCAAATGACATTGTTGTTGGAGAAGCAACAAAGGAGGCTATCTGGATTAGGCAATACATAGCTGAGCTCGGTGTCGTTCCTAGTGCATCTAGAGCCATTGACGTCTATTGTGACTACAATGGCGCCACTACTCAAGCTAAGGAACTGAGTTCTAGCTCCAAATCCAGACATGATCTGCGTAAGTACCACCTGATCAGACACTATGTTGATAGAGGTGACATGAGGATGGTAAAAGTGCATACAGACGACAAGATTGCAGATCCTTTGACCAAGCCTATGTCTAGTCCCAAGCATAATAGTCATACTCGGGCCAAGGGGCTCAAACACATTAGAGAGTTCTTTTGAGACTTTGTTTGTTTTATGATAAATCTTGTTTATTGTTATCACATACATTTATGCTTGACTTATATATGAGTTTCATATTATTATTTAATCATTTCTTGGGATTAGATAAAGTTTCCAAATAATTTAATAGTTAACAAATGAGTTATCAAAACTGTTTTGGTGAATGTAACCCTATTAAGTGATCTGAAATTATAAAGTTGTTAGAAGTCCATGGTCTGAGTCATTAACTTGGATACAAATGACTTTATTAAAGACCATATTGTGAGAATGATTTATAACACTTGGTTTCATGTGTTATAGGGACATAGTGATGTCTAATCAATTACGTAGGTGTGTATACTGATACATATCGGACATACCAATCTTAGGATTCTTCAGGGCATTACTGCAGAGTTCTAGGAATATTCATGATTAGTTAGTTCCTTACACATGAGTATCATATACTTATCATTTCGCTGCTTGTATGTTTTTGACACTGTTAAACGCTGACCGTAACAGATAGTTATAAAGGCAGTGATTGAGATTGTCAAAAGTTGAGTGGG
Organism: Oxyria digyna; assembly: GCA_029168935.1. Lineage (NCBI taxonomy): Eukaryota > Viridiplantae > Streptophyta > Magnoliopsida > Caryophyllales > Polygonaceae > Oxyria > Oxyria digyna. The sequence goes on along the minus strand of JAPVLV010000001.1, from coordinate 55,914,963 downwards.
AGCTATAGTTGTACAAGATTGGCTTTTGTCCTCCTATTCCGTGTATACCATAATACATTTGGAAATGATTGGTGTCTCAGCCACTTGAAGAGTGAGAACTGTGAAATCGCATGGCCATGCTCAGATGGATTATAACTGGAAAATGCCTTAAACCAGATAGAAACTCACCAGATTATGATCGTTGGGAACGATGTGACTTCATGGTCATGAGTTGGCTGATAAACTCAATGGTGAGTGAGTTAAGTGATAATTTCTTACATGTACGCTCTGCAAAGGAACTTTGGGATGAGCTCATTTAAAGGTTTGTAGAATCAAATGCTCAATTGATCTTTCAACTACAGAAAGAATTGGTTAATCTGAAGCAAGAAAATTTCTCTGTTGCAGTGTATTATAGCAAGATGAAGAAGATTTGGGATGAGCTGCAAGCTATAGATGGTTTGCCTCTGCGTGAATGTGGAACTATGTAAAGATGTTCATGTGTTTTGTTCAAGAGGCTAATGGATAGGGAATCTACTACTCGGCTATTACAATTCCTTATGGGATTGTCAGAGACTTATGAACATTTGAGAAGTCATATTTTGTCTATTGATCCCTTACCAAATGTTAACAAAGCGTTTCATATGGTCCTCCAAGTTGAAAGAAGCAAAGGGATAACTATGGCTTTACCAAGTCAACATGATGCCCTTGTTGTCAATAGATCACAGAACAGACAAGGATATTCTGGTTCTAACAGAGGCTATGGGAACAATGGAGGGCAAGGATCTCATGGTTATTCTCAAGGAAACAACTCTAGCTATTCACAAGGGAGTAGCTCCATGGACAAGAAGGATTACAAGAGACATAAATCTGTCAGGAAATGTGATTATTTTCAGGAACAAGGGCATGTCAAGGAAGCTTGTTTCAAGCTTGTTGGATATCCAGATTGGTGGAAACGTCCACGTTCTCAAGGTGGTCCAAATGGAAAGATGGCTGCAAATGTGCAAGAGATATCATCTTACCATGATCTTTTGGACATGAAAGAGCAGGATAACTTCAAACCAGATTCTGTATTAGTTAATGCAGTCTTACAAGAGGTTTTGAAGGCAATCAAAGGAAAAGGAGGCCAGGAGGATGGTAGTGGTTCAGGAAATCATAGCCAGATGAACTTTGCAGGTATGATACACTCTTTGTCTTCTGTCCACACTTGTCAGATTGATCATAGTTCCTGGATTGTAGATTCAGGAGCAACAGATCATGTGACATATAATAGGGATTTGTTTATTGATCTGGAGAAACTCACATCCCCTATTATAATTGGCTTGCCAGATGGTACAACACAGACTGTTAAGCATTGTGGAACAATTTAGTTATCTGATTATGTTGTTCTACATAATGTGTTATTGATGAGGCTAAAGTCGTAGTGCCAAATCAAAGAAATAAACTCTAAACACTAACTAGAGTATAGCAAGTAAGTAGAGGTCGAACCCAAGGGAATCAAAACACCAAATCAATGCAGTCAAGTGAAATATCAACTAGTGAACAAGTAACAAGTAACCAGGGGGGGTTTTGATTGTATGGAACACAAAAGTAACTAGTATCAAGCAAAGAAGGTTTGGTTGTGAATATGATGAGAAGGGGTTTCACCTAGCAAGTATCCACACAACAGTCAATCAAGTTGATCATAGATTTATCTCAAGTTCTATTCAATCCTAGGGAATGTTCCTATTTCAATCTTTAATATATCAGCAGGCCAACCGGTCCTGATAATACTTACTATTCAACAATCAGGGAAACCTCTCAAGATTAGATGAAATAGCAGCAAAGGGCACAGGAATTATAAGGATGCATGCAATAACTTACAACTGTCAAGCATTAACATGCAATCAATTCTCTTTCATAAAAGCAATCAACTACCAGATCATGCAGATATGAGCGCTACAATGACAAGGAATTCCACCGTATATTCCTAGTCTAGCAATAGAAAACTATCAATCAAACTAGGTGATCAAGCTAGCAAAACTAATAGAAATCAATAGATGAAGAACAAGAGAATTAATACAAACCCATAGGAAAAGAACAAGAGTTTAGAAATCTCACAACTTAATAACTGAAGGTTTCAACCGCTAGGTAAAACAATGGAGATTAGTTCCTACTCATGGTTGCAGAACTAAATTGTCTGATGGAAAAGATGATCGAAAAGATGATAAAACTAGGGTTCTTAAATAGAGACTAACCCTAAAAATATATGGTAAAAGATAAATATCCTAAACGAAAATAAGGAAAATAAGAAAAGGAAAGAGATAAAACAAAACAAGGAAAATAAATAAAAAGGACAAGGTAAAAGAACGGAGCAAAGTGTGCAGCTGCTTGCTTCCAATTTGTGCATTAGGGCTTGCTTCCAATTTGTGCATTACGGCTGTGCAAGCTTCATATGGGCCCCATCTGCTTCTTCATTAAATCCAGCAAATATCACGACCAAGCTTCTTGCTTTAAATCCACGGCCCGTCTCGCGCACGAAGGGGAATCCAACATAATACCCGCGATCGCGGATATTAATCCGCGGTCGCGGATTTATTAAATATTCTCGGCTCCTCTCTGTATTTCTTCAACTCTTCAATATTCTTTGGTTCTGATCTTCAATTCTTCACTTCTTAATAAATATCTCAGAACATAACAATAGCTCGAAACACATATAATAATACTCCTAAATCAATGTAATAATCCCTAGTTACGCTATACAAAGTGCAGCGTATCAGTTATACATGCCAGCCTTTAAGCACAATCTATTGTCAGTTACTAAGCTACTTACTGATGCAAATCGTCTCTTCATTTTTTCGGATGGTGGATGTCTCTTACAGGACCGTTCCACTAGTCAGACTATTGCTCATGGTGTAAGGACATGAGGTCTTTACAGATTGGAGCCAAGTGGACAGAATATGCACTGCTGGAAAACGCAGATATAGCCACGAATGTAACCAAAATAATAACCAGAATATTAGCCATAAACAAGACTGGCCACGAATCTCCCATCGAAAATAACCATAAAACATATTTCCTGGCTAAAATGACCCTGGCTAAGCTTAGCCACAAATTTTAGCCATAAAATATCCCTTTGTGGCTAATTAGCCATAAACCTTAGCAACAAATGTTTTTGTTGGAAAATTCGCATCTAAGTAGCAACAAACATTTTTTTTTATAGAGGCTAAAACCAGAGCCTCACCTAAAAAGGTGATTGCTCTTGACCATCCAAAAGAATGACCCTAAAGAAGTCAGCATGAGAAACCATCACGCTAGACTGGAGAAACAGTGGTCTCATAACTCTGATATAATCATCAGATATTATATTGTCCTTATTACAATTGAGGACAATTTTAAGGAAGTGTATATTGGCAGACGAAGTTGCCAATAGATCTGCAACTTTATTTGCTTCCCTGAAACAATGAAAGATTTTAACATTATCGAATGTTGTCAGAATATTTTGAATATCAATAATAATATTCCGTATTTCCCATGGAATTTTCCAAATATTCTTAATGGAGTTAATCACAGTGAGATTATCTCCTTCTAAAATAATGTTTTTACAATTTATTTTCTTTGCAAGTTTGACAGCTGAGAGAACACTTAACGCCTTTGTATGAAGAGGAGAGTTTGAAAGTACCTTTTTATTAAATAGATCAATTGTCTTCCCTTCCTTATTGCGAACTATACAACCCACCCAAGATTCTTGTATGGATTTAAAAGATCCATCAAAGTTGATTTTAATCCATTGATCTGGTGGCTTTGTCCAACATCTGTTTGCCGTTTTATTTCTATTACGTCTATTTTTCATTTTTGCTCCTTTTGCATTCAATGTGTTACTTTCCCAAAATTTAAATTGTTCAAATGCACTTCTATAAGGGTCCTTGGTTTTATTGTTAATTTTTCCAAAGACTAATGAATTTCTATATATCCATAAAGAGTACCATAAGTAGATTAAAGCTTCTACCATATATTATTTTTTAAACTATTAATAATATATTTTAAATTTTCATGAAAAGGTATATCTACTTGGATATTGAATTTAAAGCCAATTAATGATTCAAATTTTTGTAACTGATCAATTGTGTGAGGGCATTGAAAGAAAAAATGTTTTGCTGTCTCTGTTAAATTATTACACTGGGAGCAGTAAGACGAGACTCTTTTATAATATTTATTGAGCCTTTGAGTGGTTGGTAGATTATCTGAGATTGCTTTCCATAAAAAAATTTGATATCGTGGGGGGATTTTTAAATTCCATAACCATGTATACATATTTTTACTATGTATTTGATTGTAATTAATGTTGAATTTCCTAGCTGAAGCTGTATTAAATATACCTGATTTATCTGGAAGCCAAACAACCTTGTCTTCCTCATTATTATTAGATATATATGTACTTATTATTTGCATTACAATTTGATTTGGTAAAAGATCATTTAGTTTAGAGATATCCCATTCCTTATTATTGTCAATAAAGTAAGATACTTTTGTATTAATATCGCTTTTATTTGGGTCATGATACTGTCTAAGGTTTGTATTTTGTACCCAGTTATCTGTCCAGAAATTGAGCCATTGCCTAATTCTCACCCAATACCTTTTTGAAATTGTTCTCTTAAATGTAACAATCTAGAAAATTGCCAAGATTGTTTCTTTTTATTCTTAAAGCTAAAAATAGTAGAATTTTGTAAATACTTTTGGTAAATTAATCTTACCCAAATATTGTTCCTATCAGTAACTATCTTCCATAACAGTTTTTGCTGTAATGCTTTATTTAATTCTTCTGCTTTGTGTATTCCTAGACCACCCATGTCCTTGGGCTGACAAATTTTATCCCATGATGTGATAGCTCTATATCTCGGGTTGTTATTATTCCAAAAGAAATCCTTATTTATCTTATCAAATTGGTCACAAATGTCTTTTGTAAGAAGAAAGCATTGCATAAGATGGTTAGCTTTTGACATAATGTTTGATTGAATTAAAATAGTTCTACCAGCTTGAGATATAGTGTTTGTTTTCCATCTGAAAAGTTGTTTTTGCATACTTTGCATCGCATATTGGAAACAATTAGTCTTAACTCTATCTCTTACTATTGGTATCCCTAGATATTTTTCCATAGACGTTGTTATTTGAAGATTTAGTACTGATGCAAGGGCTTGTCTTTGTGCCGTTGAAATGTTAGGTGTCGTTTGAAAAGAGCTCTTGTGATAATTTATTGCCAAACCTGATAAATCGGTAAATTTTTGAAGCAAGTTTTTAATGTAATTCATATTATTTAGATTAGCATTCGCAAATATGATCGTGTCATCCGCAAAACAAAGAAAGGGAATACGCATACCATTTCTTGTGAGCTGGATTCCAACTTCATGATTTGATTTTTCTGCTTCTTTTTGTAAGTTTCTGGCTAGATATTCCATAACTATGATAAAAATAAATGGTGCAATCGGATCGCCTTGTCGCAAACCACATTTTGGTTGGAATGTAGGTCCCGATTCATTATTTACTAGAATAGAAAAGGATGTTGATGTTATGCATGTCATTACCCAATAGTAGCAACAAACATTTTCATGGCTAAATTTATGTCTTTTTGGCCACAAAGCATTTTGTGGCCAAATTTCTACTCATTCAGCCATAAACTATTTTGTAGCAAACTTCTAAGCTATATAAGTTCATGGCTATAATGACATTTAGCCATAAAATAAATTCATGGTTATATTTATTGCAAAATAGCTAATCATCAAAACAACATAAATTTATATTAATTATATCCAATATATAAATTAAGCTTGTTATAGAGAATCAAACATTTACTAATTACATTAATAAGACAAATATTACAAAAGTGTGATATCCCATGTGCACTACTGTTGGATAGATTAGCGTATATAAACTCAAGGAACAAAAGCTATTGTTCCTTGATAAGTAAATAATGCAGAAAGACAAACAATAATGTAAATCAAACCTGGACACGATGATATATAGTGGAAACACCCCAAGTACCAAAAAGTCCTCGAGGCGAAAAACCACTCCTCTCTAGCTTTCACTAGAGAGAGTTTGAACGAGTTTACTTGTTGTATTGATATCTTGATTACAATAGAACTTGGATCACTCACCTAGACGTCCTAGCTAGATCTCGGATCACTCTTCTCACTTGAATCTCAATCTCACACACGTAGAACAACTCTAAACCGAGTATTAGGTTTTCGCTCTTCAAAGTCTTACTAAGCTATGCAATTCCCATGCAATATATACCACACTAAATAGCTCAAACCTAACTACCAATCTAGCCGTTCTAATATTACCATAAATCTCACAATATCTTTCTAAAAGGAAATCGCTTCCTAATACTTCATTCACAAGGAAATCTCTTCCTAAGAAATATTTCCTTCTGTGTGACATTCCAACTTGTTCTCCAAGTAGTCACCTTGGGCCTTACACTTCGGCGTGCCGCCTAGATCAAATAAGGAAACAAAGCGCATAAAGAAATATTCCTTGCGCATAATATTTCCTTATTCCTTTGGCGCTTCTTCACACGCGCGTCCAATGCCCATCACTACAAAAAAGACTGTATATAGCAACATCATGTAGCAACAAATTAATTTTATAACTAGCGTTGTTGGGAATAGTTACCAATTTAGAGACAAATGTGATATTTGTTGCTAATTTAGCTACAAAAAATTAAATTGTTACGATATCAGTTGTTGAGCTGCAACACAAACATTTTTGTTGTTATTATTGTTGCCAAAATGGCAATACAAACAATTTGTTTCTACGTTTGTCGCGAAAAATGTTAGTGATTACAACAATCATCAATTTGTTACCAAATTTATTCCTATATTTGATTTTGATTCTAGACTTTTTATTTAACAACAAAAGATAATATGTCTCTATTTTCATTACAAATTTTATTGAAATATTTATTGCTAATATTCTTGCCGTTACGATCAGTTCTTGATATGAATCTAAAATTGTTGCCATCTGTAATTTTTATAAATTATAAAAAAATAATATAATTTTCTCTATAAATTATGTCTACAAAACCTAAGACTTTTTATTAAACAAATCTACTTTGAAAATGAATTGAGATATAAATAAGTGAAAATGATATTTTATGTCTACAAATTTCATTCAGATCACGTTTTTTTTAACGTGAGATGATTTAATCCTCCTTAATGAGGTGTGTGTAGTGGATCCATGCCCATGTTTATTCACGGAGAACAAAAAAAAACGTACACATATGCAGACCTGCTTTTTATAATCTAAAATTAACTTAACTATAACCTACAGTTTTTCTAAAATCTATAACCTAATTCTCTCTAATTTTGTAGTGTTCTTCATTCAGCCCCTGTTTCATACATGATTCATACCTAGAAGATTTGAAATCTCAAGGCCATTACTTCCACGATACAGCCCCAGCTGAATCTTAAGCCATACACATATGCATCATTCAGAAATTGTTGATTGATCGAGTCGTCCTTTAGTTCGTCATACAGAAATTGGATCAGCCGTACAGTTCTCTGGTCATTCACCGTATGTACTTAACTAGCTAATAACCAACTGATTTACAATATGGTAGTATATACCGTTTCATTTGCACAGTACGTAGTGTATATATGTATGGTTGATTTCAGTAATTAAGTCTATATGTCTGGATTAGTAATGATCATGTAGTATAATGAGTATTTTTGTGAATTTGAGTATTTGAGTCTGATTCTAATTGATGAGATATATGTGTTTGCATGTAGGATGGACAATCGAGCATGGATGTACGACAGATATTTTCGTAAGCAATTGAAAGCTGAATTTTTTGACGGGGTAGAAGAGTTTGTGAAATTTGCTACCTCGCAGGTTCGTCTCATGGATGGTGACAAGATTAAATGTCCATGTTTTAAGTGTCGTAATTGTCGATTCAATAAGCCAGATGATGTTAGAGAGCATTTGTATAAACATGGTTTTCTACCAAATTACCATCGGTGGACGGCACATGGTGAACCAGCGGATCAGCAAGTCATACCTCCATCTAGTAGTGATCATATTCCTGCAGAGGATTTATATGGTCAGCTTAACTCCGAACAGAGAATGATATTTGATGTTGCAGGTCCGAACTTTGTTCCTCCGGCTTGGTTTAATGTGGATAATGATTATTATGGTGCTTCAGAATCTGATTTTCAGGAAGAAGGTGAAACAGAATCGATGCAGCCACCAGATGAGTTAAATGAAGAATAGATTCACCTCCCTCTGCTGAGGATATTAGGACGTCATCTGCTCGATTTTTTGATGCTCTTAGAGCAGTTGAACAACCGTTGTGGTCCGGGTGTGATAAGCATTCACAATTGTCTTATGTGGCTAGGCTCATGAGTCTTAAATCTGAATATAATCTATCTGAAAAGTGTTTTAATGAAATTCTTATGCTGCTAGATGAGGGTTTGCCTTCAGACCATAAGCTTCCACCAAACTACTACCACACAAAGAAGTTGATGGCAAATTTAGGTCTACCTGTGCAGAAGATTGATATTTGTCCTAACAACTGTATGCTATACTGGAAAGATAATGTTAAGGCAGAGTGTTGTAAGTTTTGTGGCCATGACAGATACAAGAGTACAGGGGGTCGAAAACCCATTCCACATAAGGTGTTTCGGTACTTGTCTTTGATTCCCCGTCTCCAGAGATTGTTTGCATCTGAGGCTACTGCTCAACATATGACTTGGCACGCTGATCATACAATGAAAGATGGGATAATGTCTCATCCTTCAGATGGAGAAGCATGGAAGACTTTGAATTCTGCTTATCCTGATTTTGCTCTTGAGACCCGTAATGTTCGCTTGGGTTTATGTACTGATGGATTTGCTCCATTTGGTCAATCTGGCAAGACCTATTCATGTTGGCCTATCATTGTAACTCCGTACAACCTTCCACCTGACATGTGCATGAAAACTGAATATATGTTCTTGAGTGGTATTGCTCCGGGTCCAATGAATCCTAAGAAACTAATAGATGTGTGTTTGGAGCCTTTGGTTGATGAGTTACTGTTGTTGTGGGAGACTGGTGTACCCACTTATGATGTATCAAGGAAGGAAATGTTTCTCATGCGTGCTGCTCTTTTATGGACGGTCAATGACTTCCCTGCGTATGCTATGTTGTCGGGATGGAGTATAGCGGGGCTCTTAGCTTGTCCAAATTGTATGGAAAATACGAAATCTTTTCGATTGCATCATAGTAGAAAGCCTTGTTGGTTTGATTGTCATAGAGAACGTTTGAAAATTGACCATCCATTCAGAAGAAATAAGAAAGACTTCTATAAAGGTCGGAAAGTAGAGTCATTAGCGCCACCACTATTGAATGGCGATCAAATATGGGAACGTGTGCGTCAGTTTCCAACTGTAATTGAAGATCCCCAATCTGAACCGCCTGGGTATGGAAAAGATCATAAGTGGACTAAGCAAAGTATTTTCTGGAGACTTATGTACTGGAAAAAGCTTTTACTTCGTCACAATATTGATGTCATGCATACAGAGAAAAATGTGTTTGATAATGTTTTCAACATTGTAATGGATGTCCGTGAAAAGACAAAGGATCATTTGAATGCAAGGAAGGATATTAAGTTATACTGTAAGCGCCCTGGTCTTGAATTAGAAAATGATGATTATGTGGAAAAACCGAAAGCCTTTTACACCATTACAAAGGAAGAGAAGGTAAAAGTATGTGAATGAGTGAAGCGTTTAAAGTTTCCTGATGGCTATGCTTCAAACCTTACTCGATGTGTTCATATTGATGAGGGTAGGCTTAGTGGGATGAAGAGTCATGATTGTCATGTGTTTATGGAGAGAATTCTTCCAATTTCTTTTAAAGAGTTTTTGCCTTCAATAGCCTGGGGTCCTATAAATGAGTTGAGTAACTTCTTTCGATCGATTTGCTCCTCAAATTGTCTGTAGCTCATATGGAAGAGATGGAAACCCTTGCATCACTATTTCTCTGTAAGTTGGAGCGAGTTTTTTCACCCTCTTTCTTCGATTCTATGGAACATCTCATAGTGCATCTTCCGTATGAGGCTCGAATAGGAGGACCACCTCAATATCGATGGATGTAAAAATTTGAGAGGTTCTTGTATCACTTGAAGCAGATGATCGGAAACAAGGCTCATGTTGAAGCGTCAATCTGTGAAGCTTACTTGAAAGAAGAAATAGCTAATTTTGCCCAGCACTATTTTAAACCTCATGTTTCTTCAAAGAAAAAAAGACCTAGCAGAAATAATGATGTTCCTGAAGTCAATATGGATGAAGTCAATCCCAATGAGAGTTCTACTTTCAGTTATCCTGGTAAAAGTAGTGGAAAAGGTAAAAAAAAAAGATGCTTGTCGAACACTGCAGAGAAGCATGCAACCCATACTTACATTTTGCTCAACTATGATGAAGTGAAAACGTATATTGAGTAAGTTTAAATATTCCAGCATTTTATTTCTGTATATATTTTCATTCCCATGTAACAACAATTTATTATAAATCATTTGTAGGATATTTGCAAATGAAGTAGGTGAAGACTATGAAGAGAGAATCGATGCAGAGTTTGCAGGGTGGTTTAAGGCATATGTAAGTGTTCCTGTATTGTGCTAGTGAGAATGTATTTAATATCATTACATTTAACATAATCAATTTATTTTTTATATTTTTGTTGTTGTGTAGGCTTTAAATAACCCAACACTAAGAGAAGATAAGCTTTTGTATAGTTTAGTTTGGGGTCCAAAAGCTGAAGTTGTGAGCCGTTCTGCATACTTTGTCAATGGATATCTTTTTCGCACTTTGGAGCGTGGTGCTAAAAACACAACAGTGAACAGCGGTATTTGTGTTAAAGGTTCTAGAGGAAATAATTGAGGTGAGGTACATAGACGACCCATTTGAAAGGAAGGTTGTATTATTCCGAGTGTCGTTGGTTTGATCCAAGTAATAGAGGGACGAAAGTTGATCCACATTATGGTTCTGTTGAAGTACTAGCTCCAGCCTTTTGTTTAGGGTTTTCGTTCACCTACCACTCCCACCTGCACACCCTTTCTTCTCCCTTCTCTACTATTGAACTCAAAATTCTCCATCGTCAAGCATCAATACCAATTACTCCGGTTCGATTCAGCTCCGATCTCGCAGGATCCCCTTCCCGGCCAAAAGGTCGTCGGAGCTCGCTGTCAACCTGCATTCTTGCTTCGCTCGCGCTTGCTCCTTCACACACACAAGAAGGAGACAGCAATCCAGATGGAGATGGCGATTGGGATTCACAGTTCGCTCTCCATTTCTCTTTCGAGAACCCCTAATCCTACTTGTAAGTATGACCCTAATCCACTCCCAACTCATGCTCCTCGTCCGCTTCCAACTTCTGTTAGATTAGGACTTACTTAATTCCCTAATTTGTTGATTAATCTCAAGGGACAGTACATTGGTGTCGACCACTATGTTTCTGCTATTTAAATTGGTTTGACTTGAGGTGGTCTAGTATAGCTATATGGTCTCATATCATATACAGTAGTAGGTGAGTTTATTAGGGTATAGGAATGCCTTAACACATTGGAAAAATGAGTGGAGGGCTATAACTAGGCAAAAGCTATACGCACTACATTTTGCAACTTTTCACACTACATTGTCGTACGCCCAAAATGGGCGTACGCTGGTTTTGGGCGGACAGTGCAAAATCTCAACATCGAATGTGAGGCAAAATACAAAATACGGTATTATGTATACGCCCAAAATGGGCGTACAGTATAAATTTTAATAATATAGCCGTTTGAAAATAGCCGTTGGGGAAATACAATTTTTTACTCGTACGCCCATAATGGGCGTACGAGTAAAAAATTTGGTGTAACGGCTATTTGTCCAAATTCAGAAGTGACCGTTGGGGTATATTTTGTATGTACGCCCATTATGGGCGTACGATTGTTTTTATCCCAACGGCTATTTTTTCAGAATATGACCGTTTGGGATGTAGTATGTGTATAAATGTAGGAACTTCGGATGGATGTTGAAGTCAAAAATGTCAAATAGGAGAGTTACAAATTTGAGTGATGGTGAGGAGTTTGAATATGTGACGGAGATTGAGTATGGGAGCGGTGAAGAGAACGAGTATGTTGAAGAGAACGAGCATGGGAGTGACGAAGACGATGCGATCGTGGATGAGAAAGAGTATTTTAGTGAACCCGACGACGGGATGTGGGACGACGATACCGACGAAGAAGGAGGAGACTTCGACGCCGGAGATTTTTCGGTTAGTAATTAATTAGAATCGTTTCGTATTTATTTACGTTATTTAGTTGCAAATAATTTGTAGAAGTGATAGTTTAGATTGATGTGGACTCGTAGTTTTAAATTTTAGTTGTGATAAATATGGTAGTTTTTATTAATTATAGGGTATGGATTACTATGATTCGTTTGATACCGACGAAACGTTTCCTACTAAGGAACACTTGAGGCGTTGGGTTCAGAGTATTGGTAGACAACTTATGATGGTATTAGTGACTCGCCATAGCAATGAGCGTCAAATGAATATAATGTGCTCGCATGCTGGAGTGTATAGATCAGGGAAAACGAAAAGAGAGGATGGCGAAACAGAGGAGGTTGTTAATACAGAGCGGGATAGTAGGGATAAGAAGTCAGATTGCAAGTTTGAGATCCGAGGATATAGGTTCAGGGCGAGGGATGCGAGAGATGGATGGTATGTGAAGGTAAAATACGGACAACACAATCATAAGCTTTGCACTAGCTTCATTGGCCATCCGTACATGGGTCGAATGACGCCGAATGAGGTGAAATTTGTGACGGTATGTGCGAACAGCTTGACTACGCCGTCTGTTATTGCTACTCAGTTGAGTGCGGCCTTTCCAGGGAATACAACATCCACAAAACAAATCGCCAACTTTATTCAGAAGATGCATTTTGAGGATCGTGGAGATTTGACTGTTACACAATGGACCTTGAAGTTTTTGAAGGAGCGCAGCTATGTAGTGCATCCCCTCTGCAAGAAGAAATCAAACGAGGTGGAAATCTTGTTTTTTGCCCATCAAGACTCGTTGCACTTGTTGAAGATGTTTCCGTACGTCGTGGTTATTGACGCCACATACAAGACGAATAGGTACATAATAGTTGTATATCAAAAAAATTTTGTTTAAATATATTGCATATGCCTCTTCCTTCATTATTTAAATATATTATGCAGGTATAAAATGCCTCTTGTGGAGATTGTCGGTTTCACTTGCACGCATAAGACATTCAACATTGCATATGCATTCACGGGTAAGGAGGAAACAATGCACTACTTGTGGATAATTCAGAGGCTTAGAAAGTTGTTTGAGGATGCCGGAGTAATGCCGACTGCAATAATGACCGATCGAGAACTAGCTCTCATCACTGCAATAAAATATGTGTTCAAAGATCTTCCGGTTCAACACCTCTTGTGTTGGGTTCATATCAAGCACAACATCGAGGTAAACGCTACCAGAATTTTGAGAAATAAGGAATCGGTGAAAAGGTTGTGCTCGCAAGTATGGAGACTTTTTCTATCAAGAACGGAGGAACGATACGAGGAAAGACTGCTAGGATTGAGAACATCTTGGAGAAGCGGCGTCGTCGGATACATTGAAAAGGTGTGGCTTATCCCTTACAAGACAAACATTGTTTGCGCATGGACGGAACACAATCTTCACTTCTTCACGAGGACCTCAAACAGGTAATTTTTTTTTAACTTACTTAAACGTTTCCGATTTATTTATTAGTTTGATTATGTAACAGTTGTTTTACTTAAATGCGACATTGAATGAATAAAACATAGGGTTGAGGGAATGCATAAGGTGTTGAAGAAAATAATTGGTTCAAGTATAGGCGGTTTTAATCGAATGGTTGTGAGGATCCATGCAGCCATCGAGGGCCAGATTGTGAAGGTGAGGGCCACCATGGAAGAGGATCGGATCAAGACACCCGGGGTTTTCAGACGAATGAATCCACAAGTGAAATTGATATTTCGGCATCTATTCCATAATGTGTCTGATAGAGCGTTGCATAAGTTGTGGGATATATGGGAGGATATAAAGGCGAAGAATTATGAGGAACATTGCGAAGATTACTGGATGCGAGAATGTCAAGGCCTACCGTGCATCCACGAGATGGTGCAACATATTATTCAGAAGAAGCCATTCAAGCTCAATCAGATTCACAGATTCTGGAGGCAGCTACAATGGGATAGGATTGAACTTGATAACGGGGAGGTAGAGATTGGTGTACCTCAGACCATGCGGGAGTTGAGATTCATTGAGCTCAACGATAGATGGCAAAAGGGGGAACTTCCTGAAAGTCAGTGGTCTCAGATAGCGGACTTGTACACAATGTTGGAGTATCCACATCAAAGTCTTGCGTTGGAGCCGACGGGAATCAAGGATCCTGGCAGACCAAGAGGAGCGGTAGGAAAGAAGTGGGGAACCGAGAGAGAGATGAGCGCGTTTGAGTACGCAAGGGAAGAATTAGAGAAAAATGATGCTGCGAAGGTGAAGAATAAGACGGTTAGAGGAAAGGGAAAGGGAAAAGCAACGGCGGCACAACCTACTTTCAACGAGCCTACTATAATGAGGGAGTTTGAAGTTGTTGGGTGCATTGCGGCAGAGGCGTTTGGTCATTCAAGTGGCACTGGTGGAGAGGGGTTCGGATTATCAGGTTGCACTCTTACAGATGAGTTCCCTCAGCTAGCAATGACGAAATGTGGGGTAGACTTCGGGGTTGACAATGTTGATCTCTTCATGTTTCCATACATTGTAGATGCACAAGACATAAGGGCGGATGGACACTGTGGATATCGGTCACTAGCCATGTTGTTGGGGCATCACCAACAAGAATATCCTCGCATTCGCATGGAACTGACTACGGAGCTGTTAGAGAACAGTGATATCTACAGACGAGTCATGACCAGACTACGCCCGGATTTGGCAAACAACTTCGACGCTCTTGTTCAAGAGGTCAACTATAGCAGATCACCATGTCCTGAAAGATACTGGATGAGTATGCCCATGATTGGATTAGCATTTGCCACTAAGTTTCAGGTTGGTTTGATATACTTATCCAAAGTCCGATCATATTTGTGCTTACCGATGAAGGTGTATCAACAATGCTCCAGTCATGGTTTGAAAATTTATGCAATGGCTCGTGTGGGCTTAGCAAACCACTACATACCGGTATGATTTTCACTAAAGTATTTGTGATTTTCACTCAATTTTCTTAATGCTTAACATGGTATTTATGTTTTGTAATTTAGGTGTGCCTTAGAGAAGACTGTCCGGTACCATCTGTACCTGGAGTTTGGCGCATGTTCAAGGATCCTAGTGCGAATGAATTGGATCGCGGGTTCGCGCTGAGGATGCAGCAATGGAAGGACTATCGCATTAATTATGGTAGTATAGATGTTGATCTGTAGTGAATTCGGATGTGTTGAATGTTTCACCTTTTGAAATTCTAGTTGATGACTTCTGTTGTATGTTTGTTATGCTTTTAATATCTTGACTCCTTTTTTATAGTATTGTCTTGTCTGTTATTTTTTAATGTTTTAGATGGGTTAAATGAAACAAGTTTTGAATTCACTACAAGGGATTACTTGTTAAATTAAAACAGACACTCCAGAAACTACAACAGACTTAGCAAAGACGTAACAACTTTCAAGACACATAACAACATTACATCCTAATCGGAATCAGGGGAAGGAGGACCACGGCCATATTCATTGGGAAACAGAACTCCAAGGTGGAATAAGGCTGATTCTTTGTCCCACCTGTGAAAAATACGAAGTTTGAGCTCCATGTCAGCGTGTTCCTTCAACAGTTTGGCCATGACTCGGAGATTATGAGGGTCGTATTCTGGCTCCAGATACACGATCCTCCAGTTACAATCACATGTAACAAACCTTCGTCCATACGTATGGGGATTGTCCTTGTTATTAGCAGATAACACGGTGAGTGTCTTTGAGCACCTTCTACTAGGGCACTGGATCTGAGTGCCTTCAGCTGGAACTGGGGAGGATGAAGATGATGCCATGCTTGTTTGAATCTGTAATACAAAGTAAGAAAACATTTTAGAAACAATGAAGATATATATCCAAATCAGTAAAAAATGAAACTTACAGAGTAAGAACTTGAAACAATTAAGATTTTACGGCGGAGTGAGAATGTGATGAAAGGGTTCACTGAGGCAGTGAATTTATAGCCGAAGTTTTACTAGGGTTAGGGAAAAATTGGGTCGGTGTAGACAAAAGGCCCACAACAACAAAGGCCCAATAACTTAAAATTATGTCATTCAGCTGTGACTTCTGTGACTTACAGCTGTGTAGTAGCTGTAACACATTCATTTTCATATAAGTGACATCCAGCTGTATGCTAGATGTAGAATTCATCCCAACAATTCAAACCATCAGCCGAACAACTCAGCCCAGCCAAGCCCAATAATTCAACCCAGCCAAGCCCAATAATTCAGCTCAGTCAAGCCCAATAATTCAGCCCAGCCAAGCCCAATAATTCAGCCCAGCCAAGCCCAAATAATTCAGCCCAGCCAAGCCCAAATAATTCAGCCCAACCAAGCCCAAATAAAACGGGATTAAAACGAAAAACGGCGCGAAAATCGAATAAAACGGGATTAAAACGAAAAACGGCGCGAAAATCGAGTAAAACGGGATTAAAACGAAAAACGACGCGAAAATCGAGTAAAACGGGATTAAAACGAAAAACGGCGCGAAAATCGAGTTTATGAAGGGACGTACAACGAAAAATGACAAGAAAAGGGTATTTAGCAAAAAGAAATAGTTTTCATAATGCAAGGGGTATTTAGCCAAAAAAACTTGAAAAATTTGAAAAGGAAGGGGTATATAGTAAAAACTTTGGATAGTTGTGTTTGAAATGGATAGTTTGGGCCCGGTTCGTTTAAACGCCTTATAACGCTGAAACTCAAAATTTGAAAATTGTAACATGATAGAAAATGAAGTCTTTAGTCGTTATCAATTCTCGGAATCGAAAAAAAATTAACGAAAACGTCAACGGGCCTAATAAGGCCGAATTGAGATTTGGTGAGGCCCATTACCTAAAAACGACATAAAACGGGTTAATAAGACCTTAAACATTGAAAAACTTCAAATGTAAAAGTTGTATTTGAGCATTACCAATATGACGGTTTCGTTTTTATAATAAAATAACAAAATGAACACTTCGAAATATCTAAACAGTCACTTTCACCTTGTAACGAGTTAATCTCAAGTATATAAGTCGTATAGTTTTACTCATATGTGTGTGATATCAATTCGTTACTCAAATAAACTTTACATAACACTTTCATTAAATGTTATGAAACACTCAAATACTCCAAAATAACGACATTTCACATCTTCGTATTGTCCATATTGTTTGATTACTCGATATTTAATGAAAGTTTTAATGAAATACGCATAAAATTATGATTAATCAAGCAATATGGACAATACGAAGATGTGAAATGTCGTTATTTTGGAGTATTTGAGTGTTTCATAACATTTAATGAAAGTTTTATGTAAAGTTTATTTGAGTAACGAATTGATATCACACACATATGAGTAAAACTATACGACCTATATACTTGAGATTAACTCGTTACAAGGTGAAAGTGACTGTTTAGATATTTCGAAGTGTTCATTTTGTTATTTTATTATAAAAACGAAACCGTCATATTGGTAATGCTCAAATACAACTTTTACATTTCAAGTTTTTCAATGTTTAAGGTCTTATTAACCCGTTTTATGTCGTTTTTAGGTAATGGGCCTCACCAAATCTCAATTCGGCCTTATTAGGCCCGTTGACGTTTTCGTTGATTTTTTTTCGATTCCGAGAATTGATAACGACTAAAGACTTCATTTTCTATCATGTTACAATTTTCAAATTTTGAGTTTTAGCGTTCTAAGGCGTTTAAACGAACTAGGCCCAAACTATCCATTTCAAACACAACTATCCACATTCACTATCTACTATCCACTATCCACATTCAATATCCACTATCCACTCTCCAAACCCTATACCCTAAACCCTATACCCTAAACCCTATACCCTAGCTAGGTTTTCCTCGGTTTCCGTGTCATTTCTCGTCTTAGCCCGTTTTAAGTCGTTTTTTCTCGGTTTTCGCACAAATTCTCGTCTTAGCCCATTTTAAGTCGTTTTTCATCGTTTTTCGCACAAATTCTCGTCTTAGCCCGTTTTAAGTCGTTTTTCATCGGTTTTCGCACAAATTCTCGTCTTAGCCCGTTTTAAGTCGTTTTTTCTCGGTTTTCGCACAAATTCTCGTCTTAGCCCGTTTTAAGTCGTTTTTCATCGTTTTTTGCACAAATTCTCGTCTTAGCCCGTTTTAAGTTGGTTTTCATCGGTTTTCGCACAAATTCTCGTCTTAGCCCGTTTTAAGTCGTTTTTCCTCGATTTCCGTGTCATTTCTCGTCTTGGCCCGTTTTTAGTCATTTTTCCTCGATTTCCGTGTCATTTCTCGTCTTAGCCCGTTTTAAGTGCGAAAATCCTAATAATATACATCAAAATATACATCAAACAAACATCCAAAATATAATACTGAACACAATCAAATCATTGCACAGGCCCATCCTCCTCTGGTACTACATCACCAGTCCATATGCTGATCCACCCCCTCATCATCCTCGCTTGTCCTGAAGGCAGAGTGTCACCATATGCACGTAGGAAACTGGATATCTCAGAGGCGAGTATGTTGCCCCGCTACATTTTCAAACTGTAAATATAAGTAGAATAAAATAGATTATAATTATTACTTGAGCGATATTGACTGAAATACGTACCACAACTACAGAGGCTGTCGCAGGTATCTGTATGTGCTCGGCACGGTGGTCAAACGGTGCCCGTGGGTCCTGCCTGGGTGATCTGGAATCAACATAAGGATGTGACATGACATTAAACCATGTCCGGTATCCATCCTTGCAATCCCATGCATACTCTCGAAGTCCTCGTCGATCCTGCTCGTCTAAGGTGATCAATCGATCCGACAGGGTCTCTGGGGCCCAAGTGCAGTCCTCATCCCCGAATGTGACAGTGTACCCCGATGCAGAATCATTTCTGATCGCAGTAGGTGGTGTAATCGGGGGTTCGGGTATGCCTTGCACATACCCGAACTGTCGCAAACATCGGTCAGGATGGTGCGACTCCCTGACCTCAAAGGACTCTAGAGGCCCCCGAAATAGACCTAACCTATACTGGGGGTCGTTGAGATCCAACTTGCCCCAGGGGTTCCACTGAACCTATGTTTTTTTTAAATGACAAACGTATTTTTAAAAATAATAATTGCATAACATATGATGAAATTACTAATTAAATAGTACTTACCTCTGCATATGTGATCTGGTCAAGGACCAGTCTGAGGGAAACTAGTCGAGCAGGATCCTTATGGTATCTGACTTTGCTGTTTTCCCGGATAGCCGCCGCTGAGGCATTCATGGATGTCAAGTCCTGCGTAGCATGACCCCGAAGACCATGGAAATACGCCCATATCCAAGCCTACAAATACCAGAATTTCATAATGTTTTATACATAAGCAAAATATACACGAAAAAAAAAACAAACATTAAACGAAAACTACCTTCAGCAGGAGCGGACAACCAGCAAACCCCTTCGATTGAGCACGGGAGGCCTGACCCAACTGTCTGTACAGTTCAGCCAAGACGGCTGTCCCCCAAGCATAGGACCCTGTCTCATTGTGATCTACGAGGATGCTAAGGTATTTGTGCTTCACCTTCATCCGAGACTTGTCGACAAATGTCGTACTGCCTAACAGAGACAACAAGTAGAGCGAAGCAATATCACTCTCTTGCTGAGGAGTCCTGCAATTAATAACAACAAATGAATTAGTAACGTTAATCGAGAAATTATGAGAAATTCTTATAATATACGATAATTTACCTGTCCCGTATATCAAACATCTGTAATAGTCGGGTGTGGATCGTCGTGATGCCTATCTTGCCGTGGATGTTCAAACCCCCATCTGATAATTTATCACGGATTATAAATATTTAATTGAATCAACTAAAAAATGGAATCAAATATAAATAATAAAATAGACTCTACGTACGTAAGCATAGCGCAGCAGCCTCCTCGATCGTAGCAAACCCGAACATCCGTTGCACATGAGGATGCACAAACCCATCTATGTCTGCCTCAGCAGATCTGACAGCTCGTCCATGGATCGGAAGCTCCAGAATCTTCAGCACGTCTAACAAGGTAGGAGCAATCTCACCAAATGCAAAGTGAAACGTGTTGGTTTCTGGATACCAACGCTCCACAAATGCAGAAATCAGAATCGGATCGATGCTGTTGTACTCGAGTCGGGGATCTGCAAGGACATGTAAGTGGCTCCGCTGAACGAGCTGCCACCATGACCCAGGCACATTAGATTTATGCCTATCATACTCCCTGAAGAAGTCCTTGCGGGTGTATATATCCAACACCCTCTTCAGCTGATGTACGAAAGAGAAATTAATGAATTAGAAAAGCGTGTGGATCGTTTTACCTCACAAATTCATTTAGAAAACAACGCATACCTTCGATGAGGGCGGTATCACATAAGCCGGGTCATGCTCAATACGCTCTGCAAGAGACGACGTCTCAGTCCATATCACCGGAGCAATGTGGGTGTTGTAATCCACCAAAAGCCGTGAACTGAGAGGACCTCCAGGATGCCCCACATAATCTGCATCCCCTGGAACTGGTACAGCTAAGCCCGGATCAATGTGCTGAACAGGCTCCTGAACAGGATCCTGAATGGGCTCCTGGAGGTCTGGCTGATCCTGAATCTCCTGCTGATGATCCTCTGCAGAAGGAGACAATGATCCAACTGGAGATGGCTCACGCAGAGGTGATCCCTCATAGTAATCATCATGCATCTGCGCCTCCAAATCTCCTAGATCTGCAACCTCTGGCTGATCTGCAACCTCGGTTGCCTCCGCCACCTCCTCTGAAAACTCCTCCGCCTCACTAACATCCAAATCATCCATCAAAGCTTTCCCTGTATCTCCTATATGCACTCCTGGAATGTCTGCAGGAGATCCACGACGTCGGGAAGCTGTGATCCCGCGTGCGCTAGGGTGACGAGGGCCCTTCTTCTTCTTTCTAACAGAACCACCCGTCGGAGCAATAGCCCTCTCTAAAGCCTATTTTCATATTTACGAATTATTATTTTATATTATTTGACGTTTTTCTTTTAAATATTTAATAATGTATTAATTGCTAATTTTTTCTTAGGTACGACTTATTAATAATTTATTAAGACGCTATTTAATAATGTACTAATTACAAATTAATTCATTTCTTAGTAAATAACAACTAATTAATATTATATTAATAAATATTATTTAATATTATATCTTTTCTTTTACAAATTATTTATCGAATAACGTGAAACGATAAATAACGACTAATTATTCTTTAAATCGTTATTTATCGAATAACGTGAAACGTGAAACGATAAATAACGACCAATTAATAATATATTAATAAATATTATTTATTAATATAATATTATTTTCTTTTAGCTAAACGATAAATAACGACTAACTAATATTATATTAATAAATATTATTTACTAATTAATCTTATTCTTTAAATCGTTATTTATCGATTAACGTAAAACGTGAAACGATAAATAACGACCAAATAATATTATATTAATAAATATTATTTATTAATATAATATTATTTTCTTTTACCTAAACGATAAATAACGACTAACTAATATTATATTAATAAATATTATTTACTAATTAATCTTATTCTTTAAATCGTTATTTATCGATTAACGTAAAACGTGAAACGATAAATAACGACCAAATAATATTATATTAATAAATATTATTTATTAATATAATATTATTTTCTTTTACCTAAACGATAAATAACGACTAACTAATATTATATTAATAAATATTATTTACTAATTAATCTTATTCTTTAAATCGTTATTTATCGATTAACGTAAAACGTGAAACGATAAATAACGACCAATTAATAATATATTAATAAATATTATTTATTAATATAATATTATTTTCTTTTACCTAAACGATAAATAACGACTAACTAATATTATATTAATAAATATTATTTACTAATTAATCTTATTCTTTAAATCGTTAAGTATCGATTAACGTGAAACGTTAAACGATAAATAACGACCAAATAATATTATATTAATAAATATTATTTATTAATATAATATTATTTTCTTTTAGCTAAACGATAAATAACGACTAACTAATATTATATTAATAAATATTATTTACTAATTAATCTTATTCTTTAAATCGTTATTTATCGATTAACGTGAAACGTCAAACGATAAATAACGAACAATTAATATTATATTAATAATTCATTAATAAATCTTTTTTTAATCGTTATTTAAACGTTAAACGATAAATAACGACTAATTAATAATTTATTAATAAATAACAAATAATATTAACGTACCTCGTGGATCGAGAGCGTCTTCTCCGGCGATATCGAACGGGCCCGTTTTTCCGCACCGCCCCGATCACGACCACCCCGACCACCCCGAGCTCCACCCCGACCACCACCCCGACCACCAGCTCCACCAGCTTCACCTCCAGCCACCTCGACGGCGCCACCAACCTCCTCCCCTCCACCACCAGAGCCCT
Organism: Oxyria digyna; assembly: GCA_029168935.1. Taxonomy (NCBI): domain Eukaryota; kingdom Viridiplantae; phylum Streptophyta; class Magnoliopsida; order Caryophyllales; family Polygonaceae; genus Oxyria; species Oxyria digyna. The sequence goes on along the minus strand of JAPVLV010000001.1, from coordinate 55,892,283 downwards.
CGCCAGCGCCAGCGCCACCGACCACCGCAACTCCACCACCCCCCCTTTTCTTTTTCGCCGGATTCCTCTTCCGCCCTACTCCTCCACCTCGCACCCTTGCGCCACCAGCACAAATACGGACGGGAGGGAGAACAGACGAAGCCGCAGCCTCCACCGTCGCCGGATTCGAAGTTTTCCCCATTTCTTCGGATTGCATGATTTCGAGTGAAATTGAAGAAATTGATTGAGGGATTTGGATTGTATGAGAAAAACGAGTCGAATGGGATAGATTTGGGGAAGAAAACGAGTGAAATAGGAGAAGAATGAACGGCGGCGATTTTTTAGGTTAAACGTTGAACAGTGCACTTCAGACGAGAGGAGGAAGAAGAAGCTCGCTCGAGTTTTATATCCTGGGCGTACATACCATTTTTCAGTTTTCCACCGTATACGTATACGTATACGTATACGTATGTTCGACAAAATTACACGGTACGCCCGTACGCCCAAAATGGGCGTACGAGAATGTAGTTTAAAAAGTTTCAAAATGTAGTGCGTATAGTCTCTTCGTATAACTAGATAACCATACTTTGTGTATATCATTAATTCATTATCATCGTTTTTATACTGTAGTTTCTCTTGTTGGAGAATATCTGGTTTCCTGGTGTCATTACTTACTAGTCAGTAGTCACCAATTATTCTAACTAAAATAGTATCCAGGGGGACCCAATTATTCTAGCAAGCTCAATTCACTAACAAATGAATTTTACCCAGGACTTCTATAATTTGGTTGATGTATACTTGGATGTCGTGTTCTTCCCCAAATGTGTGGAAGATGTTCAGACTTTCCAGCAAGAGGGCTGGCATTATGAACTTAATGACCCTTCAGAAGACATATCTTTTAAAGGTGAGGACTTCTATTAGAGCTGTACATTTCATTTGTTTTATTGATATTTCCTTTTTTCCCCTTGTAATTTCTTGGAGATCACGGATTAGTTTGTGAGACTGATTCAATTTAACTGTTTTAAACTCTCATGGTTCAAGTTGCCCGACCTGTTCAGGTGTTGTTTTTAATGAGATGAAGGGTGTCTACTCACAGCCTGATAGTGTACTAGGTCGAGCTACACAACAGGTGCGTGTATGATATTACCTGGAAATTTCCAAATATATCCTCATTTCCCCTTTATTCGTCAAAGGCTAAGCTTCTACTATTTCATAAGCTGCTTATGCATAAGTTAGTTTTGTTGAAGTGGCAGTGTTTCTGTTTGTGGTTAATGGTTGAGGAGATATTGTTTTAATTAGAACTTATCCTGTCAGTTTCCAGTTCTTTTTTCATGAGTTGTCTTTCATGCATGTCCATTCACTACTGAAGGATTATATTATTTTGGGGCATAATATTTTGCTCCACTTCACTACTGAAGCTTATTGTCTTTAGCTTGTTCTATGTAATTTGAATTTTATTGTATTTAGCTTGCCCAGTCAGAAAGTTTACTTGTTGTTAGTAAGTGATCTAAAAATGCTTCTCTGATTCCTGTTCTATGTAGATGAATCCCACTATCTAAAAATGCTCAAGCAAAAAGAACAAGTGCATCCCTACCAGTCATACAGGTTGTTACTATCACTTCTTCATTTAACCTCCTTTCACTAAACCGTGCTTAAAGCATCTCCTTCATTTGTCAAATATGCATTTCAGAAAGCCCAATATGTGATGTTATTGAGTGGAACTCCTGCTTTGTCTCGGCCTATTGAACTATTCAAGCAGGTAAGTATCTGTGCTATTTACACTTTGCCTATTTCATATTTATCCAAGCTACAAGTTTAATTTTGTTCCTCCTGTACAGCTGGAGCCCTTGTGTCCTGATGTCTACAGGAATGTTCATGAGTATGGAACTTGGTGTGAAGTGTGAACTAGCGAGAGGATGGCAGATCCCTAATTTCTTCTCCAACCCTAATTTCTTCCTCCTCGCCTATAATGGGATGGTTTGAACTAGCGAGAGGATGCAAATCGAGAAGCCCTAATCTCCTCAAACCAAATCCCTAATCTAATTAAGGTATGTTTAATGTGACATTTTTTCTGAATCTTCTGTATTCTAGACATTGTTATTTTTCTAGGGTTTCGTTTATTTTAGCAATTTGGGTTTTTTTTATTTTTCATTTTATGAAGTTCGAATTTCCCTATTTTGATGTTTAAGATTCTCAAAGATTTGAGTTTAGCGGGAATTTTTGACAGAATGGACCCAAATTCTTGTTAGGGGGCAAACTGTGCAAATCTTTTTTATGAAACTGGCGTCATATTGTTTCCTTAATATGCAATCTGGCGCCAATATAATTTTCTTAAGCCAATGAAGTTTGCCACAATATCTTCTTCCTGATATCTCGCTGGAAAAAAATAATCTTATAATAATATTTCCCTAAAATCTCTACTAAAACGTAATTTCTTCATCTCTTAAACACACGTTACTTCTCCTATTCTTTTTCACAACTCTCTCATATTTACAGAGACATATTTACTTTTCCTGTTCGGCTCCTGGAATATTTGCTTAGGTTCTTTCTAATCCTTTATGTACCTGCTTCAGTTCTTTTGGATTCTGTTTATTAACATGTGATAAAACTAAATTTCGCAGTCTTTTTCATTCTATGCATGTCTTCCTGACTTGGGTTTACGCTTTTGAGGGTTTGTGTAACACCCTGAACCCTGGGCGTCACCGCCGTGGATTTCTTCTCGAAACGCACCAGGCTAAATACGACAATAAAACCGTAACTACAGCGGAAGCGACTATAATACATAATTATTCTAAAATCCAATACGAAAATTAAAATATAAAATATGCAAGTCTAGACACTAAACTAGCACCACCGTCGAGCACCTCCAAACCCTCCATGCAGCTACCAAATCGTACAAGCTAAAGTCCTGTAACCAACATAACCATAAGAAAACCCCAGAGTAACCTGGGTTAGAAGTTGGGATCTCAGGGGATGAACCTGCAATCAAACTACATCTCAAGAAACTAAACTGTAATTTACAAACAAAACATCAGCCAAAGCATAAACCCAGTAACATATCAAACTCACAACGATACTTAACAAGCACAACGGAATCAACACTTAGTCAAACACACAAGATAGCAAATCACAATGCACCTCACGCGCTCACCCACATACAATCAATGATACAATGCAACACATCATTAGATAACACCACTTTAACACAAGCACAAACAACATCAATTCTTTATCCAAAACAACACAAGATAACACAACAAATACACCTCCAACGGACAACCACAAACCACTCACCAGGGAATAAGATCATCAACTACAAGAACACGCGACATCGACTTATCAACCACAACAACAAAGATCATAGAGGCAAATTCTAATCTACCATACAAAGCCAAACAACAACTTGACACATTACGTATCACAACAAGTCGCATATAAAGGTAACCACATAAAACATTAATTCACTTAATCCAAATTACAAGCAAGGAAACACACAACATTACAGTCAGAGTCCATCAACGCAATCGTCAAGCGGGCCAGTCTGAGGCAAGCAACTAAGTTGGTCGGGGGATGACTCACCTCGAATCCAAGCATATATTATTCAATGAAGATCCATCATCAATCATAACCCGGCCTAAACAAGCCATAGATATACAAAAGTACATGTCAACACGAAACCTTATACAAACACACTTATATATAAAAGACTCCAAATTCCAGAATCTGCAAGTCAAGTTGTAAAATATAAAACAAATACTAAACAACGTCCTAAAATCATCAAACTTTACAGATCAAAAGCCTTAAAGGTTACGAACCTAATTCTTCAAGAATTATCTAAATCCGATATCAAACGAAAGCTATATAATTAATATACTTCAGGACTGTCCTATACATTCTGGATTCGTACAGTATTCGGTTTTACATATAAATACATGATCTAAAATTCATCAAAAATCATGAAATTATATACATATAAACTAGACTTCTAGACGATTCTAACCATATATCATAAACTCAATTCGGATCTATAATCAATATATGATGATTTTCCAAAACACTACCATCTATCCAGCCTTCCAGCAATAGAACGAATTGGTAACGAATTCTTGTATCATTCGAAAGTTATCCAAAAATCACGAAATTTTACATACATACTCCTGATAACTTATCTGATTTCCCACTGAAATATCATAATTTTTCGAGTTTAGTAACTTTCTCAAATCGATCCTTCATTCTGCAGTACGAATTGGAGAAAATAGAGGCTGAAGAGAGGAGGGAGAGAAGGAGGCTAGGGTTGATTTAGGTTTAGAATAACCTTATATACTAGGTTAAGTAAGAACATTAATTCTTTTTAAAATAACTAAAGGAGTACAAATTATTCACACTAGTATTAGGGTATTTTATGATATTTATTAGTTTCCTATAATAATTAACAAGAAGTTAAGCCTTCACAAGTTCACATACAAAATCGCGTATAGTACATCATATAATTTATAATTTTATTCTCGTATAACACATCATATATTAGATATATTATAGACCATATATAGATATTTTCAATCAAAATAAGGGGTATTACAGTTTGGGTTAGGGGAGGTAATGAATTGAGCAAACTACTCTAAAGAGAATGATTATCTGCTAATCTGAATGTGCTAAGCCTATATATGAATTAGTGTGAGGAATTGCTAGAAGTGACTAACCCTAGTCATATGCTTGTGGTATTTTGATAGAGTTGAACATCTTGTAAATATGTCTCTGCATTAAAATTTCAGAGAAGGCTATTAGGGTTTGTTGACTTTTTTATATGCTTTTTATGAATGACATACTTGTTCTGGATTTTTTTGCTATTTTTTTTTTCTATTAGGGCTTGTTCTGAATGACATGCTTTTCATGAATGACATGCTTGTAAATCATGTTTGTTCTGATTTTTTTTTTTGCCAATTAAGCATGGATGATTGTAAATATGCCCCTTATCCTTTTATTGCTGATATATTGTGTAGTTATGCGGGGAGGAAAGTCCTTAGGTCTTGGGCGGAAAACTACCCGCTCATCTGGAGCTCTTCATTCCTCACCACCAGCCCTAATTCATGATGAACCTTCACCAGTCCTTTCTCCCTTTCATAATGAATCACCCACTTCCGAACCACCACTCACCCCAAATGACTCGACCTTACATGAAGAGCTATCAACACCTTTATCTCCCATCAATAATCATTCTACTGAGATTCATCATGAGTGTGACCCAAATCAACCCATCTCTAGCACCACTACTAACACCCGACCTTACATTGAAGTGTATGGTAACACGTAAGTATTCCAATCAATTTATGTCTCTTTTATTTATTGCATGTTAATACTTCTAATAATCATCAATTTTTTTGATGTAGCTTCGATCCATTGAATTTGGCCTATGATATGCTGAATCACATTATACATTCTCACTATGATGAAGCATACACTTGTTTCTCTATGGTTTCTGATGACACGAAAGAATTGTGGTGGAAAGAGTTCCAGGTACACCTTATCCATTTAGATAATGTTAACAGATAGTGGATATAAATTCTGAATCAACTGTTTAAAGTCAACTGTTATACATTGTGCACATAAGTAAATAGATAGTGGATCATCCTAAACTGCATACTGTGACAAAAGTTGTAGAGTTGATGCTCCTTTTTTCAGCGTTGCTTATAAACTTTCCCTTAGTTTAATCTTGATTTTTAAAGTCAACTTTCCCTTTTTCATTTGAGTAGTATGTGCACTGGATTTTTGATACTGGATTTTTTCTTCTTAGTTTAATCTTGATTTTTGATACTGGCCGAGGCAAATGTAAATGTATGTACCATTTTCTTGCATATCATAATGTCATTGAGCAATATATTCTTCATTTGTTTTCCATTACAGCATTTATTTTTCTAATGTCAGAAATGAGCTGTCATTTAGTTCTATACTTATGGCTTATGCTGCATCTTGTGCTCTTCTCTGATTTTGCTTTTTGGATATAAATTATATGCTTTAACAATTGTGCACATAAGTAAATAGATAGTGGATCATCCTAAACTGCATATTGTGACAAAAGCTGTAGAGTTGATGCTCCATTTTTCAGTGTTGCACATTTCAAATTGCATGCTCTTTAGTCTTAATAGATTGCTAGTAACTATACTTTACATTATATTGTTATTTTATTTTACTATTTTTCATTTACTCTTTTTTTCATTTCTTACAGAAGAAGTTACAGTGGGACAAGAACCACTTTTATGATGATGTTGTATACAAAGCATTTAAGCACAAAGCCTCATATCACATCATAAGTATCATGTCCAAATCTCGAAGCAAAGGTGTAAGCCTACCTTGGATGGCTGAAAATGTTTGGAAACAGCTCCAGAAGACATGGAATGAGTGCCCTGTGTACCTAGGAAGTTCACAAACCAATAAGCGTAGTCGAGCAAAAGCAACCGAGATCGGTATGCCACCGTATCTGTTTCTGCTCACAAACGAAAACTGGTATGTTTTTTTTATATGTTTAATTGTTTTGCATTTTCGATGTTCTGCATTACTATCTATTTGAACTCTTTCATTTTCTTTGTAGAAAGATATATTGGAACGAGAGCCAACACCCAAAGAAACTTTTGAAAAATGCTACAAAAAGAAGGATGGTACCTGGAGTGGGAAGGCTCAAGAGGTTGTGGTATGCATTCTAATAGATTTTTCAGTTTGTTATTGTCAGTTTGTATGATTTTTTATTCTGATTTCCAGATCTGTATGCCTATGCTTGTTCTCTGTTTGTATTTGATTTCCAGATCTGTATACCTATTCTGATTTACAAATCTGTATGCCTATGCTTGTGTGTGTCTGTTTTAGTACTGGATTACTGTTTTTTTGTGATTCTGCTGGCTGAAAGTTTGCAATTTGTAGACTGATTTTTGGAATATTACAGTGATTTTCTGCAGTCTGTTTTTTGCCATTTTACAGTGATATTCTGCAGTCTGATTTTTGGCATTTTACAGTGATTTCTGCAATCTGTTTTTTTCCATTTTACAGTGATATTCTGCAGTCTGGCTTTTGGCATTTTACAGTGATATTCTGCACTCTATTTTTTGGCATTTTACAGTGATATTCTCCAAGTATGGTTTCTGGTAAATTACGTTTATTTTCCTCTTTGTTTTGGATTCTGTATTTTTTTTACTAAATCAATATAACATGTGACAGAAAACTTTTGATAAGTTGGTTGATGAAGCAATTAGATCAGCTGAAACCCAAGAAGGAGGACCATCAAATATCGACATCACTGATTTATGGATCAATGCAGTTGGTGGAGCAAAAAACGGGGGTATCTTTGGCTTGGGATCCGAGGCTCGTGGTATTCTGCAAATGGCCCGACAGAAAATGCACACTCAATCATCACAGTTTCAGCAGGACCATTCTGATTTGAAAGACGAGATGAGAACATCGCTCCAAGAAGTCAGAGAAAAAATTACAAAAAACAACCAACACTGGAAAAAGATGTTTGAGAAGCTCATAGAAGGCCAAAATGCATTAGTTGAAAAGATGAATCCTTCGGGGAAGAAGAGAGCTCCTCGTTGAATGAGTAGTCTAGTTTTAATTTTAGTATTGCATTGTTTGAGTGTTTTGTTGTTTTTAGAATATTTTCTAGAATTGTTTTTGGGTTTTAGACTATTTACCTAGCATTTTCGATTTGATAGTTTATGTTTTTATATTTGTTTTTTGAATAATTAATTCTTTGAGAATTTTGATCACATTTCTTTTCTAATAAATTACCATTTTATTTTATTATTACCAAATTTCTATATTTAGTTTACTTCCTAAAATAAAAGAATAAATATTATTTAATAGCCCAAATTAGCTACACTATAACAACATATTCTCTCATGATTATAGTGACACTTGTAGTTACAAAGATATCGATATTTATAGTAATATCGATAGTTACATAATTAGTGATATTATTAGCGTGACATTTACAAATTTTGAATAATATTTATAGATATAAACATAGGTACATAACCAGCAACCTTATTATACTTAGTTATAAATTATCATCAACATAATTCGCAATGTACTTAGTCACAAATTAAACTTCAAGATCAACAACAAAACTTGTCACATAATTAGAAGCAAATACACTTATAAACTTATTGCTCGTAGCTATAAATCGTACAGACTAAATGACAATGTTGGTAACAAGTGTAGCAACATCCATATCATGAGATTACCTTCATACTTAGCCACAAACAAACAAACATATTTAGTAACTTCGTTAGCTATGTATTTGCTCACAAACTAAGCTACCAATCCAGCGACAACCACACCCACGTAATCAAAGGCAATTACAGTAACAAAGTTAGTGACAAATTCAATTTATTGTTTGGTTCGTGTCTTTTTAGCAACAAATTGTCTCTGTGATGAGGTTCATTAAGTATACAAGTTTAGTAACAAATCTAGACATAAATTATATATTAATTGCTAATATTATTGCTAATATTATTGCTATTTTTTGTTGCTAATAGCTGCACCCCGTATGCCCACATCCTTTCCATTTGTGGCGAAACTTGTGGCTAACTAATTTAGCAACAATTGATTGTTGCTAATTTTGAAACAAATTGCATGGCTATATACAGTCTTTTTTGTAGTGCATCCTTGCCGAGTTGCCACTTTCCTTATTTGTCGAGATCTTCTTTTTCTTCTTTGACAAGATCTTCTATCCTTCTTTGAAATGCAACTCTTCTATAATTCTTCAAGTTCATTCTTCAAGATATCTTCGACCAATAATCTTCTTCGGATGAACTTATTCTTCACAACTGTCTTCCATTCGTCGTAACCTTACGTCTCATGGATTCCAGCAAGACTTCCTTCGTACCTGCTTGTACTTCCTTTGTTCGTGTCTACGCACAAGTAGACTTCCTTTGTTCCTGTCTACACACAAGTAGACTTCCTTCGTTCCTGCACACACTAGTAACAATACCTACGCACTCAAGTAGACCATTAGTGGATGTTTGTCATTCAATCAAAACCTCATCATATCTCAACAATTTCCCCTTTTTGATGATGACAAACATCCTTAACAATAAGAGTATAAACAAGAGACATATATACTAGATAAGGAACAAAGACTAACAAAGCACTAAAAATCCCCCCTCAGAAAAACAACGAACTACAACTAAGTCATGAATTCCCCCTCAAGTCCTGCTATCCTCTAATTTCCCCCTTTTGGCATCATCAAAAAGAATGAAATCAGAAGTCATAGATAGGAAATATACAAAGCAAAAGAAGGCAATCGAGGTAATGACTTATAAGAACTTCAATGCTCAAGAAATCACAATATCAAGAAAAAAAAATTGAGAATAAGCATGCTAGCAACCAAGAGTAATAAGTCATGAGAAAGTGTACAATAAGATAAAAGAGAAGAGGGATAATGTGGATGGGAAAGAAAAGTGGGGTTGGAGTAATTGGAAAGTAGTCAGAGATGTTTTGTTCCCTTTGAAGAATGAGGCCAGATTACTCTGAAGTGGCGAATTTTCAAATTTTCCGAACCAAGAGATCGAATCCTAGCTGTCTTGTTAACTTTTTCACCTTCTTCTTCATGTTGTTTCTTTAGAAACTTCTGTAACTGAAGCCATTGAACCGGCCCAGCCTTTCAATGTACACGTCCTTCTTGAGTGTCTCTGTTGCTTGTTTGAGGGTATCAAACCTACCCGATTTTTGTACTCTGAAGACTTCCTTCTTTAGTAACCATTCTTCCAATTTGAAATCTTCATCCTTAGTCATCACAATCTCGGAAACATCATTGAGCGATCCTTTAGCAACCTTACTTGTTGAGTTAGTGTCTGCAGCGGAATAGATTGATGGATGTTGTTGAAGAGAGGGTGATGAGGGCGGTTGTAGGGTTGAAGATGGAGGAGGGAGGTGATGAGTGAATGACACTTATGGAGTTGAGATGCGTGGGAGAGGGTCAATGATTTTGAGGAGGTGGTTTTGGTAGTTTGAGGGAGGGGTATGTATAATGGATGAAAATCGTTTCAATTTGGGACGAAAAAGATCATTTTCCAAATTGATAAGATCTTAGGGTTTTGGGTACCGCTTCGCCTTTTCCAAGACAACACCTCTTACTTGAGTAACTTACCGGAAACTTCTTTTCATGCCATACTGAGACCTCGCCTCCTTTCCTTCTTGAGGACCAGAACTTCATTCCACTTTCACAATTTTTCCAAAAAGAATAGAATAGTATAATGTGGGGGTGAGTTACCAAAGATGGTACAATAGAACATTATACAAAAAAAACATAGATTAAAATGTAAATTTATTAAGTCATGATGAGAGATTCCATATGTAGATAAATACAAGGGGCTCATAGGAATGTGCAATCATGACAAGGCTTCAGAGACGACTGTAGAGATCCTCTATCTTTTGGGCTTATAATGAGGGTTCAAATCATCAAGAGGACTTTTTTGGGCAACAAATAAGACCTTCTCATGTAAAGAATTTATGGTGCTAGCATTTCGAATTCAAATGGATTTCAAGACTAGAGAGATTAATCAAGACAAGAAGAAACAAATAACTCACACCAACGAAATACTATCACATGTTCATATAATCCTATAGACAACGACCAATTATCACTCAGACTTCAACCAGTCATGGGAGGTTCTTAGGAATAGACAGAATTAATCGAGAGAAATCATACCAAGTTCTAGACGAAGCCTTTCAAAAGGTTCTGTGTTTAGTGCCTTGGTGAAGATGTCTGTGATTTGTTCCTCAGTGCGAACGAATTCCATTGTTACTAGCCCCTTTTCAACACAGTCTCTTAGAAAGTGGTGTCTAATCTCAATATGTTTGGTTCTAGAATGATGCACAGGATTCTTAGCAATATTTATAGCACTAGTGTTATCACAAAGAATAGGTACTGAATTGATATTGATACCGAAATCACTTAGTTGTTGTTTGAGCCATAGGAGTTGTGAGCAACAGGTTGCGGCTACTATGTATTCAGCTTCAGTTGTGGAGAGGGCCACCGTGGTCTGCTTCTTTGATCCCCATGAGACAAGACATGGTCCTAAGAACTGAGCAATGCCAGATGTAGACTTGCGATTTACTCTGTTCCCTGCGAAGTCCGCATCTGTATATCCTATGAGGCTCATGCTTCCTCCCCCGGGATACCATAGGCACAAGTCATATGTTCCCCTTAGGTACCTCGGAATACTTTTGACTGCAACGGTGTGTGATTCCCTTGGATCAGCTTGAAATCTTGCACATAGACACACACTGTACATTATGTCAGGTCGGCTGGCAGTCAAGTAGAGTAAGGATCCAATCATTCCTCTGTAGAGAGATTGATCTTCTTTGTTGCCGCTCTCATCCTTGCCCAGAGAGTCATTCGGAGAAATTGGGGTTGCATATGGCTTGGAATTTGCTATTCCAAACTTCTTGACTACTTATCTGAGGTACTTCTGTTGATGGACTCTAGTTCCATCATCTCCTTGTATTACTTGTAGTCCGAGAAAGAATTTGAGTTCACCTACCATGCTCATCTCGAATTCACTTTCCATGAGTTTGACAAATCTCTCCACCAGCTTGTTGTTTGTGGATCCAAAGATGATGTCGTCCACATAGACTTGCACAACCAGGGTGTCCTTTCCTTCCCTCAAGAGAAACAAGGTTCTGTCTACCTCTCCACGAACATACCCATTGGACAATAGATGGCGAGATAGTCTTTCGTACCATGCTCGAGGGGCTTGTTTGAGACCGTAAAGAGCTTTGTACAGTACATAGACGTGGTATGGATGAGCTAAATCAACAAACCCAGGAGTTTGTTCCACAAAGACCTCTTCCTTGAGTTCCCCGTTGAGGAACGTAGTCTTTACGTCCATCTGTTGAAGCTTGAAACCATGATGTGCTGAGTAGGCGATTAGTAATCTTATAGCTTCCAATCTGGCCTCTGGAGCAAAGGTTTCATCGTAGTCTATCCCCTCATGTTGGTTGTATCCTTTTACCACCAGTCTTGCTTTGTTTCTTGTTACCTGTCCTTTGTCATCTAGCTTGTTTCTGAAGACCCATTCTGTTCCTATTATGGTTCTGTTCCCTGGATTAGGAACAAGTCACCATACCTTGTTTCTTTCAAACTAATGAAGCTCGTCTTGCATAGTCTTGACCCATTCTGGGTCCTTTAGGGCTCCATCTACTGTTTTTGGTTCTGCTAGAGAGAGAAAAGAGGTGAAAGCACAAAATTCGTTAGAGGGTAAGAGAGATGACATACCTTCGCTAGGATTGTTCGTGATTGTGTTTGAAGGTAATGGGTCTTGTATGACTGCATTACATATGTAGTCATCCAACCATCCTGGTGGTTCAGTGCTTTGAGGGGTGCGTCTGATTTTTGTGGCAGGTTCTTCGTTGACGCACTCTTCTGCTGTGTTCCCTGGGGAGGGACTTGCATCCGGACTGTCAGGATTGTTGTTGATTTCCTCATCACTTTCTTCCTCTGTTTCCTCAGAGTTGCTTTCTCCTAATTTGTCGGACTCTGAGGCTTGATTTGGGTCACCATTATTCGGGCTTTGTTCCCCGAGATTGGCAACTTTGACTAGATCGAAGTTATCTTCCTGAGTGTAGGGTGTGCTATCTCCTTCTTGTATGGCTTCGCCAGCCATAGAGGACTCATCAAAGATGACATGAATACTTTCTTCAATTTTTCCTGTTCGCCTATTGAAGACCTTATAAGCTTTGCTTTGGAGAGAGTATCCCACGAATGTACCTTCATCGCTTATTGGATCAAATTTTCCGGAGTTTTCCTTCCCATTGTTGTGAACAAAGCATCTACATCCAAATACTTTAAGATGAGATACACTTGGCTTTCTTCCATTTAGGAGCTCATAGGCGGTTTTGTTGATGATAGGTTTGAGAGTGGCTCTGTTTAGCACGTAGCATGAGGCGTTGAGTGCTTCAACCCAGAAGTTCTTTGGAAGATTGTTGGAGATTAGGAGAGTTCTTGTCATGTCTTCCAAAGTCTTATTCTTCCTTTCCACGACTCCGTTTTGCTGAGGAGTTCTTGGGGCTGAGAAGTTGTGGTTTATCCCTTTGTTCCTACACAGATCATAGAACTGAGAGTTTTTGAACTCAGTTCCATGGTCGGAGTGTATAGAGACTAAGGAGACTCCCAGTTTGTTCTCCACGGTTTTTAGCCATGCTTCAAACTTCTCAAAGACTCCATCTTTTGAATACAAGAATATGGTCCAGGTGTACCTAGAATAGTCATCCACAATAACAAAAACATATCTATTTCCTCCACGGCTCTGTGTACGCATAGGTCCACATAGATCCATGTGGATCATCTCTAAAGGACGAGAAGTGCTTACCTCCCTTTTGGATTTGAAGGAGGACCTTACTTGCTTGCCTCTTATGCATGACGAGCACACCATGTCTTGGATGGCTTCTACTTTGGGGAGACCGGTTACCAGGTCCTTTTGGTAGAGCTTTTTAAGGTGTGACAAACCTGCATGACAAAATCTTTTGTGCCAAAGGAGAGAGTCCTCTTTAACAGAGGTAAAGCACAGATCCTCCTCAGGAATAAAGGTTGAGTCTACTTTGTAGATGTTGTTGATACATATTCCTTTTAGGAGAATCTTCCCTGAACTTAAACTCTCAACTTGACAGTCATTAGTAGTAAAGACAACCCTATTCTTCCCTTTTTGACACATTTGAGCCACGCTTAACAAGTCAAAACCAAGATTGTCTACTAGATTCACATTATTGACAGAGAGTTTGTCGGAGATACTTACCTTGCATGTTCCTTGAACTTCTCCTTTGCTTTTGTTCCCGAAGGTGATGGAGCCTCCGCCTTGGAAATTTAGTGATTGAAACCATTCTTTGTTCCATGTCATGTGACATGAGCAAGCACTATCTATATACCAAGAATGAATAGGTACCTGGTTGGCGTCATCTTGATTACTCCCGGTTGCCATGAGACATAGGTTGTCTTTTGTTCCTTCCCAGGTTGCCATCATTGCGGATTTCTCTGGTGGTTCCTCTACTCTTTTCTTGAAGCAATTCCTGGCGAAGTGACCTGCTTTTTGGCAATTATAGCAAATAATTTCTTTTGGACTTTGGTTACCTTCGGTGTGACGTGTCTCTCCTCCTCTCCATGCTTTCCTGAAGGCTCTTGTGATGAGGGCAACTGTGTCACCCTCTTCAATTTTGATGGGTCCTTCCAATCGACTGATAACTCCTCTATTGGATGTATCGCGAGAAATGATAGAGGTACAGTTATTGATTTATATAATAAAAAGGTGGTCTCGCCCACACCTTTATTCACTGAAGCTTTAGGCGCTCTATACGCAGTTCAGCTAGCATTAAAAATGAAATGTAAAAATATAATTTTAGAACGCGACAATATTACGGTAATCAATTCTATAAAAGACATTTGGAAAGTACCCTTGGGAAATTCAAAACATAATTTTGGATATTAAACATATATTGAAGACGTTTGAAAATGTCCAAATATTTCATTGCTTCAGAGAAGCAAATAAAGCAGCTGATTTGTTGTCTAAAGCAGACATCAGCATACATTTCCTCAAAATTGTCCTTCCTTGCAATCAGGATGGATTATTATCTGATTCATATATCAGAACAATGACACCTATATTCCTTCAGTCGGATCTAATCTACTCGCATTCCGACTTTTTTAGGATCATCCGTGAGGATGGTCAGGAGTTGTTATTTGTTCTCAAGTAAGACTCCGGTTCTAGCCTTTATCAAAAAAAAAGAAGATAAACATGACTTCTGTTTGTAATAAGATAGATAATTTGAATACTTTACATGCTCGTTTAGGGAATGTTTCAGCTACTAAGATGAAACATTTGGAAATGTTCACTGGACATGATTGCTCTTTGACTGATTGTGATGTGTATGTGCTTGCTAAACATCATATATAAGTTGCCTTTTCAGATGAGTTTCTCACTGGCATCCATATGTTTTGAACTTGTTCATGCAAACTTATGGGGCCCTTGTAAATCTCCCACTCTTTGTGGAGCTATGTTCTTCCTTACCATAGTGGATGATCATTCAAGGGCTACCTGGACCTATTTGCTTAACTCGAAGGAACAAGTTCCTCTCTTATTGATTCAGTTTGTTGCTTATGTGGAGAATCAGTTTGACACTACTGTCAAGATCCCGCGCACAGATAATGGCACCGAGTTTGTTCAGCAACAAGCACCTACTTTCTTATCTAGAAAAGGAATACTTCATCAAAGGTATGTTCCTGGTGTTCCTGAAAAAAATGGTCGTTTGGAACACAACCACATACATCTTTGTTGAGATGGCTCGAGCTCTTAGACTTCAATCTTCCATTCCTATCAAATTCTGAGGAGAATGCATTCTCACTCCTGTGATTTCCACATCTCTATCTCCTTCCTTACCATTGGTGTCTCCGTATCCTGATCAAGAATTCACCCCCATTCATACTTCTCCTTTTCCTCCTCATCCAAAAACCACAAATTTTCCTTCTACCCTTCCACCTGTCTTACCTAGTTTACCTATGGTATTGACAGAAGAACCATCATACCAACCACTACTCCCACTGTTTCTCTTCCCTTTCCCACTAGACAATCTCAGAGAACTTTCAGACCACCCACAAGATTACATGACTATGTGTGCCCAACTATACCTTCCTCAACAATACCCAACTCTTCATCAAATAGCATATCCATTGTGTATATTCATTCTATGATCAATGCATTCCAAGTATATGAACCTACATCATATGAGAAAGAAAAGGATGATCCAGCTTGGTTGAAGCTATGACAAAAGAATTACAAGCCTTGGAACAAAATTCAACCTGGGAACTTACTCAACTTCCTAAGGGAAGAAAGTCATTGGCTCTAAGTGAGTTTATAAGCTAAAATTCAAGCCTAATGGTGAAGTTGGAAGATTTAAGGCTCGGTTAGTTGCTAAAGGATACAACCAAGTTAAAGGCAAGGACTACAAGCATACCTTCTCACCAGTGGTAAAATTCACTACAGTGAGAGTCATCATGGCACTTGTTGCAGCCAAGTCCTGGCCTCTTCGTCAACTGGACATCAACAATGCATTTTTGCATGGATTTCTTGATGAAGAAGTATATATGGCACCTCCCCCAGGATACTTAAAGGTTGCTCCTGGTCAAGTATGTCTCCTCAAGCGCTCCTTGTATGGGATTAAAGCAGGCTAGTCGCCAGTGGAACATTGAACTCACAAAATTGCTAGTCCAACAAGGCTATACCCAGTCAAAGCATGATTACTCCCTGTTTGTCAAGACTTTTGTTGGTCACATGACTGTTTCCCTTGTTTATGCAGATGACATGATCCTAACTGATGATTGTGCATCAGAAATTGCAGCAACAAAGGCAGCTCTTGATCAAGCCTTCGCAATAAAAGACTTGGGGTCTTGCAATGTATTTCTTAGGCATTGAAATCAGCAGAATGATTCAGGAATCCAGCTAAATCAGAGGAAGTATATATTAGATTTGCTCACAGAAACAGGAATGTTGGATTGCAAAGCTGCTAGCTTTCCAATGCAAAGGAATCTTCAAATGAAGCCAAACAAGGGTATACTTATCCCTGATACAGAAGCATATCTAAGGCTAGTTGGTCGGCTTTTATACCTCACTCTCTCAAGACCTGACATTTCTCATTCAGTTCAGCAACTGTGCTCTTGTTTATCCTGCCTCATGTGATTATCTGCTCACGGCTTTTTGTGACGCGGATTGGGGTACTTGTACCTACTCAAGTCGTTGTCTCACTGGTTATTGTGTTTTCCTTGGGCATTCACTAATCTCATGGAAAACTAAGAAGGAGAACAAAGTTTCAAAATCTTCTACTTAAGGGGAGTATAGAAGTATGTCCGCCACAACTAGCGAATTGGTCTGGTTGTAGGGTCTCCTCAATGATTTACGCATCACCATACGACTTCCCATCAACTTGCGTTGTGACAACAAATCTGCAAAATTTCTTGCACAAAATCCTGTTTTCCACGAGAAAACAAAGCACATCCGTATTGATGCACACTTCATTCGTGATATGGTGGAGGAAGGATTTATTCGCACACATCATGTACCCTCTAATCTACAATCTGCAGATATATTGACAAAACCTTTGGGAGCAGAACAACATCGGTTTCTTTCTTCCAAACTAGGCCTTATCTTTGATGATCATGCCTAGTTTGAGGGGGGTATATGAAGATATAAGATGGTTTAATTATTTGTCATTGACGTGGCACTAGTGTAGTTAGTTGTGTAGTATAAAGCTGAAGAGAAGTTGTTTTGACAGCTAAGCTTTTGTAACAAACTTCTATCATCAATAATATTCTCTCTCAAGCTTCAACTTAGTTTTCTCTTCTCAAGTGATCGAAGGTGTTCTTGATCATAATTCATGATGAATTTGATCTCTTACATAGATTTTACACAACGGTAGGATGAGGAAGAGAACGGCAGACAAAATGAAGGCGCCTCTTGGAAATGAAAATGAAAATGAAAATGAAGAGTGGTCTCTAGGGTTACAGATGAAATGCCTTATTTATAATTAAAGATGTGTTAATTGATACGTTCTGGATCGGCCGACACTCATACAGTTCGTTGAATATTTTTCTTCCATCTGTTTCATATCAACTTCGATTAAGTTTCATATCAGTACGAATGATTTTTTTTTTTGATACAGTACTAGATGGATTTACTATTGTATCAAAAATGCGCCAAAATTATAGGATGCTTCGAATAGTAGAGGTCGTAGTTAGACCTGGGCAAACAAGGGTTGGCTCGTCCGGCCCTCTAACTTTGCGGGTTTGGACACTAGATAAAGCCTTTTCGGATCGATAGGCCCGATCCGTAAGGCTACGAGGGTCGGGTATGGTATGAACTTCAAGCCTTGGAGTGCATGTAGGCCCGACCCGTATTATATATAATTAAATAAAAATTAATTAAAAAAATAGATATATCAAAAGTCTAACTAAAAAAATAAAAATTTAGTACTAAGTGTCATTTGGGTCTAGTTTACAAAAAATTAGTACTAAGTGTCATTTCCTTCCGCCTCCTTCCGTAACGTTTGCGTGGTATACAAATGTAGTGATCCATTCGTGACGTTTGCGTGGATAATTGACTATTCATCTTGCAAAATGGACTTTTTTCGAATAGCAACTGTCAGTCCAACAAGACCGCATTTCCACTACGATTATACAATGTGTCCATATTGGATGTTGAAGCTACGGCTGAAGTAAAGTTCCTTCTGGTTTTGATGGTAACAAACATTCTTACTAATGTATACTTGAGTGTTTCAGGATGTCTACTTGAGCAGGAACGTTACTCAACAGAGGCGAGCTAATTAAGGAAAGAAAGGGCTGAGTGAGCGCAACGAAGATATCATGTTTCCTTTATGGAAAATATGGTTTGAGCTGAGAAGATATCATGAAGAAGTTAAGGAAAGAGATATAATTAAAAGATGGAAATAATATCTTCTTATGCGAAAGATATATTTTCCATATTCTTGTTTGTTCCCTAGTTTAAACCTAGTTTTATCTTTGCTATATAAACTAGTCTTAGGCTTAGGAATAGATGAGACGATTGAGAGAGTTTATGCTTGTGTGAATCAAGTGTGATCGTCCAAAAGAAGAACGAGAAGAAAAGAGAGAAAGAGTGAGCAATACTTGGTCTTAGGCGTTGAGTTTGGGCTCGAGTGAAAGAAGAGATTCGTGATCGTAATCCTTGCTTTCTTTTGTAACAAACAAGAGATTAATAAGATAAGTATACTCATTCAAATCCTTCAAGTGAGAAGCTTGAAGGTAGTGGTTTTACTCAACTCTTAGTGGTTGAGGTTTCCACTCTAAATACTTGTGTTCTTCTATACTTCCTGCGTTAATATTCCGCTGCTACACCTCTGAAGGAACAATACACTTTGTTCCCCCAGAAGTAATTGAACTAACGATCCAACAATTGGTATCAGAGTCTGGTCTCTAGATTGTTACCCTTGCAGGAAGAATGTCAGGAACAGCCATCAACGACTCCTTTTGGAAGCCACCAATGCTCAAGTCAGGAGAGTTCTCATACTGGGTGGAACAGATCGAATCACATATCTGTTCCCTGCATGGACAGATGTGGAAGATAGTGGAATTTGGGGATGTGAAGATTCTCGATCCCTCAGATAAGACTGAAGGAACACTCAAGAAAAGAGAAGATTATCAAGATGCTGATTACAAAGTCTTGGAGCTCAACATGAGAGCAAAGAAGGTCATACTCGCTGCCCTTGGTCCATCCGATCAAAGGAAGGTTCTAAAGTACAAGACTGCTCACGACATATTCAAATCCCTCAAAAGGATGTATGAGGGAAATGAAGACATCAAGAAAAATAGGATCTTGACTCTTATCAAGGAGTATGATAGTGTTGTTCAAGGAAAGAATGAGTCTTTGGATGACTACCATTCACGTTTCCAGGGATACGTAGGCCAACTCGAGTTCTTAGGGGAAACGATCCCTGAGTGGAAACGGACGCATCAATTTCTTCAGGGATTGTCCT
This sequence comes from Oxyria digyna, assembly GCA_029168935.1. Taxonomy (NCBI): domain Eukaryota; kingdom Viridiplantae; phylum Streptophyta; class Magnoliopsida; order Caryophyllales; family Polygonaceae; genus Oxyria; species Oxyria digyna. The sequence continues at coordinate 55,872,762 of JAPVLV010000001.1, read as the reverse complement.
CTAAATGGGACGCGTTCTCTCTTGCACTCCAAGCTCAGAATGATATCAAAAACATCACCTTGGAGGAACTAGTTGCTCGTCTCCATAGCAACGCGGGGATTCAACAGAGCAAGATGCTACGAAGGGAAGGAGAGAAGGCAGAGAAGTCCCAGAACATTGCTCTAAAAATCGAAAAAGCCTTCGATCTTGCTCAGGAAGAGGATGAAATTGTTGATAAGGATGAAGAAGTTGCTCTCTTCACAAGAGCCTTTCGAAGAGTTTGGAAGGATAGCAGAGAAAAACAACGTCTCCCTGATGGGAACAAAGACATGAGTACTATCATCTGCTATCACTGCCAGAAGAAGGGACACTTCGCGAGAAATTGCTTTAAAAAGAAGGGAGGAGAAGCAAATGTCCCTCAAAGGGAAAGGAAGGAAGCGATGATTGCAACATGTGGGACATCTGACTCTGAAGACGAATTTCTCTACACTCCCAAGGAAACGTGTCTAATGGCTACAGGAGGGACATCTGACTCTAAAGACGAATTTCTCTACATGTGTCTAATGGCTATAGGAGAAAAATCCGAAGAAGAGGTAAACACTTCAGAATTTGACTCTTTCTTAGAAAACAAATCAAAAGCTCAGATTATTAGGTTCATTCATTCTCTGGGAAAGGAACAAAGTAATCTGAATTCTTTGATCGACGAGAAGGAAGAAACCATTTCATGTCTAATTGAGGAAAACCAGCTTTGGGCTTCTAAGGTTTCTAGACTTGAAAAGGCTTCGTTCCCTTCGTCGGACTCGTGCAAATCCTGTCCTAAGTATGTGTCTGATATAGGTTCCCTGGAAAAGAAAATTGCCATTCTTGAATCTGAAATTAAAACTTTGACTGAGGATAACTCAAAATTTGCTAAGAAAGTTGATGAATTTCTAATAGAGGAAGAAAACAAAAGGAAAATTTGGTTAGATGAATATATCACCTCTAAGATTGATAAGGAGAAGGCTGATTTCTCTAAACGCTTTGTACCACGTGCTGGATTAGGCTATGATAGCGCCTCTTGTTCACAAACTGCCATCTTGTCTCCTGGTATACAAAATTCCCTCTGTCATAAAGGACCCTGTGGAGGATCAATCACACATTGTTCCCACAATGGTTCTGGAGATAAAGGGAAGAAAATTGCTCAGGAAGAGAAGGTGTGGTTTGATGGACAAAAGGCGTATAAGATATGGCAAAAACATGTCAACAGCACTAAGCCAGTAGAGGTGGATTTTAGGTCTAGAATTGAAAACAAGACCATCTGGCCCGGACAAAGTAGGTATGTCAATCTGAAACACCACAGAGTTTGCTGGTACTGTGGTGAGTCAGGACATTACCAACAAGAGTGTCGGAAAAAATCAAGAGATGAGGAGATAGCCTACAATTATTGCAATAATTCCTCTGTTAGGAACACTCCCAAGATCAAGGTTGTTTTAAAAGATAATGAGGATAGAAGATTTTTCTTCATTCCAGGTAAGCCTAGGCTTGTCTGGGTGCGCAAAAACTAATCCCTTACTTGCAGGATAAAAAGAAGAAGAGTTCCTGGTATATAGATAGCGCTTGCTCAATACACATGACAGGGAACAAAGCATGGTTTATATCTCTCCATCCTGAAAACAAAGGTTCTATAACCTTTGGGAACAACAGTAAAGGGGAAGTAATTGGCATGGGAAAGGTAAGGATCTCTGACAATCTTGTTGTGAATAACGTTACTTTAGTGGATAACCTAACCTTCGATCTATTGAGCGTACGTCAAATGTGCCAGGATGGTCAAAATAGGGTTATCTTTACTACTAATGAGTGTTTGGTTGAGAATGTTGAGACAGGGAAAGTTCTCCTCAGGGGAATCATAGAGAACAACCTATACAGAGTAGATCCATCTTTTATCCCTGAAGAGGAACTGTGCCTTTCTGCACAATCTGAGGAATCCAATCTATGGCATCAAAGGTTCTCTCATGCAAGCCTCAGACTTCTACACAAACTTCACAACAAAGACCTAGTTATTGGTTTACTAAAGATAGAGAGTCAATCTGAAGAGGTGTGCATTGCTTGCACAAGAGGAAAACAAGTAAGATCATCCTTTAAGTCCAAAAATCAGGTAAGTACCTCTGAACCCTTAGAGCTTATTCACATGGACTTGTGTGGGCCTATGCGCACACTTAGCCGTGGAGGAAACAAGTACGTGTTTGTCATTGTAGATGACTTCTCTAGGTATACTTGGACTATTTTCATTGCTTCAAAGGAGGATGTGTTTGATGAGTTTGAATTTTGGTTATATACTATTGAAAATCAATCTGGATTTCATCTAAGGGCTATACGCACTGACCATGGAACAGAGTTCGAGAACTCCCGGTTTCTTTCCTTGTGCAGGAACAAAGGCATAAATCATAATTTTTCTGCGCCAAGAACGCCTCAACAGAATGGAGTAGTTGAAAGGAAGAATAGGACTCTGGAGGATATGACAAGGACAATGCTAATTGCGAGTGGATTGCCAAGAAACTTCTGGGCTGAAGCACTCAACTCTGCTTGCTATGTACTGAACCGTGCTATGTTGAGACCTATGATTGAGAAGACACCATATGAGCTGTTCAGAGGAAGGAAGCCGAACATTTCTCATCTAAGGGTCTTTGGGTGCAAGTGCTTCGTCCACAACAATGGAAAGGACAATCTGGGCAAGTTCGATCCAAGAAGTGATGAAGGAACGTTTGTTGGTTATTCCACTCATAGTAGGGCCTACAAAGTTTACAACAAGAGGACAAGGAAGGTGGAGGAAAGCATCCATGTGGTCTTTGATGAAAAGATCATGGCAGGTAACGTTGTCCATATTCCAAACGCTCCTCCACTGACTGAAGCCGACAGGGAACAATTCATTCTCACTGATGCTGAGGAATTCATCCCTACTACGGACATGAACGCAGAAGAAGAAGCAGCCCCAGATCAAGATGCAAGTGTACCAAATGGAGATTCCGGAACTCAGGGGGGACAATCCCCATCTCAGGAACAATCCCCATCTCAGGAACAATCTGAAGAAGATACTCACCATGAAGAGGAAGGAACGCGACGCAGCACTCGTATCCATGGGCCCCCATCAAGACTCATGGACTACGTATGCAACTGTGCTTCGCTTCCCTCCTCCGATGTATCTCTAGAACCCAGCGACAAGGATTGTTCCGTGCTCACATTAGATCCTACATTTCATGCCTTCTGTGCCTTTGTCTCCACAGCTGAACCAAGAACAGTGAAAGATGCCCTAGAAGACCCAGAATGGGTCAATGCTATGCAAGAGGAACTTCATCAATTTGAGAGGAACAAAGTATGGAGACTAGTTCCCAGACCTAAGGATCGCTCCGTCATAGGTACCAAATGGGTGTTCAGGAACAAGATGGATGATAGAGGACAAGTGATAAGGAACAAAGCAAGACTGGTGGTAAAAGGCTACAACCAACAAGAGGGAATTGACTATGATGAAGCCTTTGCGCCAGTTGCAAGATTAGAAGCAATACGCCTCTTGATCGCCTACTCTGCTCACTATGGATTCAAGTTGCAGCAAATGGACGTCAAGACAGCGTTCCTGAACGGGGTACTAAAGGAAGAAGTTTATGTGGAACAAACGCCTGGATTCGAAGATTCTTCCTATCCTGACCACGTTTACATACTTGATAAGGCACTCTATGGTCTGAAGCAAGCTCCTTGCGCCTGGTATGAAAGGCTTTTTCAATTCCTCTTATCTCATGGGTACGTAAGAGGGGAAGTAGACAGAACTTTATTTCTATTAAGAGAGGGAAAGCATACCTTGGTAGTACAAGTATATGTGGATGACATAATCTTTGGCTCCACCAACGAGCACTTAGTCACCAAGTTCATAAAGCTGATGGAGAGTGAATTTGAGATGAGTATGGTGGGCGAGCTTAAGTTCTTTCTAGGCCTACATGTTGTTCAAACAGAGGAAGGAACAAAGGTGCATCAACAAAAGTACCTACGAGAGTGCATCAAGAAGTTTGGTATGATGGATGCAAAGAACTATTTGACCCCCATGTCCCCAAATGATTCAATAGGAATGGATGTTGACAAGAAAGCAGCTGATCAAAAGGTCTATCGTGGGATGATAGGCTCATTGCTTTATCTAACCGCCAGTAGGCCTGATATCATGCAGAGTGTATGTTTTTGTGCTAGATTTCAAGCAAGTCCTAGAGAAACTCATGTCATTGCTGTGAAAAGGATCCCGCGTTACCTTAAGGGGACTGATGATCTATGTCTGTGGTACCCAAGAGGCGGAAGTCTTGAATTACTAGGGTACACAGATGCTGACTTTGATGGACACAAGCCAGATAGGAAATCAACATCTGGGATGGCTCAATTCCTTGGCCCTTGTCTTGTGTCTTGGGGATCAAAGAAACAAACCACTGTCGCCCTATCCACTGCCGAAGCTGAGTATGTCGTCGCCGCAACTTGTTGTTCTCAACTCATATGGCTCAAACAACAGCTAAGTGACTTTGGCATCATTTTAGGTAACGTTCCTATACTTTGTGATAACACTAGTGCTATTGATATTTCTAAGAATCCTGTGCAGCACTCTAGGACTAAGCATATTGACATAAGACATCACTTCCTTCGTGATTGTGTGGAGAAAGGGATTGTCTCTATGGAACATGTCCGCTCTGAGGAACAAATTGCGGATATCTTCACAAAGCCACTAAACAAGGCTCCCTTTGAGAAATTACGTATGGGTCTAGGTATGATTTCTCTCAACTAATCTTGATCTTCCTTGAAACCCCCAATGATTGGAGAAATTAGTGAGTTTATTCATCTTGAGTATTAGTCCTTTAAAGCATATTCATACCTGCTTTTCTATGAAATAAACTTGAGTCCTTTGAACTGCTTGCATGATCTATACGTGATTAGGAAAGATACCTTGCTAGTGATTGAAATTGACAAATGCATGATTCCTTAAGCAAAGGTCTTATTTTCTAACCCAAAAGATCCCTCTTGATGTACTGATCCCTCAATACAAGCCCAAAGGATAGAGGGAATCTACGGCCACCCTATAAACCTTCATGATCGATAGTCCTATGAGCCATGTTTTTCCATCCACAACTGGACTCCCTCATCATGATATAAAATGTTTTAAATTCATATTATGTGAATTTTTTTTTCTATGTGATGTTCTTTTGTACCATCTCTGGTAAACATACCCCAAGCATCACAATACCTTCGATATCAGATTGAGAAAGGAAAGGATAAGGGTTGAGATTTGAAAAATTGTTGAGGGGATTAATAGCTCTGAGGTGACAGTTACATGCATTCGGCAGAAGCCTAAAGGACTAGAGTAGGTTCTGGATCCTAGAAAGGTAATGATGGATTTTGAATATCTTTGATTGGAGGAAAAATCGGCACATTTATGGAAAGTTGTTCAGATATGGAAAAAGGAGTTTTGAATTTGAATTGACTGGTTTGATGGATGGAAATTACTTAAAGGATTTTTCCCAGCTCCTCATCGTCACAGCCTTCTATCTACCCTCTCCTAAACACAAGCCTCCTCAAAAACCTTCCCTGCAAAAATGGTGAACACCTCCTCCGTATCCCTCACAGGAAATGAAAGCCCTGATACACTACGAAGCATCCTTGCTTCCTTAGGCATCCCCACAGAATCTCCTCAGCCAAAATCCCCAGCCAAAACACCTTCATCCCCTCCAAAAGAAACTAATCCAGAACCCTCGCCGGCAAAAGAAACAACGCCGCCGGCCACCCCTGTCCCATCCATCTCAAGTTCCTCAACTGAGAAATTGGCATCCCCTACCTCTGAAAAGATCCCAAGCCCAATCTCTCAAGAACAAGCCCAAATAGAAACCATCCCTAGCCTTGCACACTCCTCTCCCCTAAAAACAAATATGTGCATCACCCAAATCCACGCCGAAATCGAGGAGGAGAACTCGCAATTATCCAAGAAAAGGTTCCCTGAGATTCTGGATCTCAGTGAGGAAGACGACGAGGCTCAGGAACCAGTGCTCAAAAGAGCCAAAGTGGAGTCTTCCCTCTCTCGTCCACGAACAAGGAGTGCTGCAGCAAAGCCACCCAAAGGAAGGAAAGTTCCCAAAGAAGTGGCTGAAGGAAAAGCCTTGGGGAAACGAACCATCATCAGAGATCTTCTGTTTGATGAGGAGTTTCTATTCGCCAACAGGATGGATATCTTGGTCGACATCATCCGCTACCAGGGTTGGGAAAACTTGTTCTGCACAGCACCGAAGGTCAATGAGGGAATGATAAGGCAGTTCTATAGTTCCTTCACTATCACTGAGAGGCCACACGCCATCCAAGCCTCCTTCGTCCTTGGTAAGGACACCCACGTGGTCTCAAGCACCGAACTGGGAGTCATACTCGGGGTACCTCACGAAGGATTTGAAGAGTACGTCAAAGGGCAGTGGCCAAAGGACATAGGGTTGGCTGCAATCCAAAGAGTATCACAGAACCACTCCACTGAAGTTGTTGGGGAAATGACCACCTCGTCCATGGGGGTAGCTAGCCGGATCCTGCATAGCTATCTAATTAGTAATGTTACTCCCAGAGAGCAGAAGCGCACTACCATCCTTATTCAGGACTGCCTTCTCATGGACAAGCTCCTCCTCAGGCAAGCCGTAAACTTACCAAAGATCATCATGCTACACATGGCCCATGCCCGGAGGAACGATAGGCACGGTCTTCCCTTCCCAGGCATAGTCAAGAAGATCCTAGAGTATCTGAGGGTGTATGAAGCTGGTCCTTCTAAGGTTGTCTTTGCTAGGGAGTTAGCTGAAGCGAATTTAAGGAAGATGAAATTTGAGAAGAATGAAGATGGAGATTGGGTCCGCTCTGCTGAGTTTTGTGAAACAGAGCATATATCTGAGGACCCTCCACAGGAACAGAGTGAAGAGCCAACTTTGGTCTACCAACAACAGAGGATGGAAGAGCTGTGCTCACTAGTTGCCACTTTGACTGAACAACAAAGGCTTCTGGTGAAGGAAGTTGCTGCCTTGAAGGCTGAGATACGTCGTTGGACGTCATCCAACTAGAGGTTCCCTTGGCAGTTTAAAAGTCTCTTCTCCACACCCTTCCTCCTCTCTCTGACCCCCACTCTCTGTTCCTAGCATATCTATCTATCTTCTCTTGTGCTTATTGTACCCTTTGTTTAGGGTTTTATGTGTCTTCTTTTAGTTTCTCTATGCTTGTGTGTTCTATTCCCCGTCCAGTATATGTATCAGCGTCTGTTCTTATGGCGCTTGTTTTTAATCTATGATTTGCTTGTTTTGATGTGTTCTAAAGTTCTTTTATTTCAAGTGCATGTTTCGACTTACTTTTTGATGATGCCAAAAGGGGGAAGAAAGGAATGGTCAAGGTTTGAGGGGGAACATCTGTACTTATACCTTATAAGTAACGTTCCCTTAAGAGAACTGTTTAGATGAGTTTTAGAAGTATTCAATGAGTATGTTTGTCACCATCAAAAAGGGGGGAATTTGTTGAAGCTACGGCTGAAGTAAAGTTCCTTCTGGTTTTGATGGTAACAAACATTCCTACTAATGTATACTTGAGTGTTTCAGGATGTCTACTTGAACAGGAACGTTACTCAACAGAGGCGAGCTAATTAAGGAAAGAAAGAGCTGAGTGAGCGCAACGAAGATATCATGTTTCCTTTATGGAAAATATGGTTTGAGCTGAGAAGATATCATGAAGAAGTTAAGGAAAGAGATATAATTAAAAGATGGAAATAATATCTTCTTATGCGAAAGATATATTTTCCATATTCTTGTTTGTTCCCTAGTTTAAACCTAGTTTTATCTTTGCTATATAAACTAGTCTTAGGCTTAGGAATAGATGAGACGATTGAGAGAGTTTATGCTTGTGTGAATCAAGTGTGATCGTCCAAAAGAAGAACGAGAAGAAAAGAGAGAAAGAGTGAGCAATACTTGGTCTTAGGCGTTGAGTTTGGGCTCGAGTGAAAGAAGAGATTCGTGATCGTAATCCTTGCTTTCTTTTGTAACAAACAAGAGATTAATAAGATAAGTATACTCATTCAAATCCTTCAAGTGAGAAGCTTGAAGGTAGTGGTTTTACTCAACTCTTAGTGATTGAGGTTTCCACTCTAAATACTTGTGTTCTTCTATACTTCCTGCGTTAATATTCCGCTGCTACACCTCTGAAGGAACAATACACTTTGTTCCCTCAGAAGTAATTGAACTAACGATCATTACACGCTATTTTCAACATCATCTTTTTCATATTGCAAAATAATACTGAGGCTCATCGTGATCCACCACTGAATCATTCTTATATACTGAAGCTTCTTATTTTGAAGTCTTCTGTCAATTGTAAGAGAAATTTGTGAAGCAATTAGTTTTTTTTGATATTTAAATTTACACGATTCTTATATACAGCTTATATACAGCCCGGTACTTTATTCAAACGCAGCCTGGTTTCTCGCGTTACGCGAGAAACACGTCCCTCGCGTTACGCGAGAAGCACGTCACTCGCGTTTCCGGATAACTTTATCCGGTACCGGATAACCCTCGCGTTACGCGAGATCCGGATAACTTTATCTGGTACCGGATAACCCTTGCGTTATGCGAGAAGCACGAAACACGTCCCTCGCGTTACGCGAGAAGCACGTCCCTCGCGTTACGCGAGAAGCACGTCCCTCGCGTTACGCGAGAAGCACGTCCCTCGCGTTACGCGAGAAGCACGTCCCTCGCGTAACGCGAGAAACCAGGCTGCGTTTGAATAAAGCACCGGGTTGTATTTAGTAATGGCCTAAATTTATTATAATAAGTAACTATCATGAATAAGGTTTTGGTGTGAACACGTCTTAACGTAGAAAAAATGAACAGTTTATGTTCACAGATTACACGTCAATATTCATATTCTGGATAGTAATATTCATAATCTGGGCCATTAAAAATTTTGAACGTTTTTAGTGTGGGACGCAGTGACATACTTGTAATTAGTGCAAACTTTGATATTTTTTCTCAAAATGACCTCAAAAAATTTCATCGCCCAAATTATGAACATTAGCGTCCAAATTATAAATATTAGTTTGTTATCCGTGAACGCAAAAATTTCGTTTTTTTTACGTTAAGCCTTGTTCTCACCCAAACTTTTCTCAACTATCAAAATTTAATTTTAACAAGTTTTGTGGCGGTCCACTAAACTAATACAACAAATGTGTTTGTACTTTAATCTGCATAATTTTTTATTTTAAAATTTTTAAGGCCCTAAAATAGCTCTTTTTGAAAATTAAGAAATAAAATGTTATTTCATTCATATATCTAAGCAAATTAACATCAATAATATACCTTTATCATATATTTTTATTTTATATTCTTAATAATATTTTACATTAATTTTTAGATAGATTATAATTTGTAAAAATAAATATTATAAATAAATCCCCATGCCTTTCCACTAGTTTCTTCTAAACTTTCTCACGAGACCACTAGTTTACTACTATGAAAAAAGGGAGATTGAGTTTGATATTCTTACGTAGTTATAGTTCTTAGGTGGGCCTGGTCCAACCAACTTTCAATCATGAAATAAAAATGGGAAAATTGCGGAAATTCACTATTTATATACGTGAATTTGCGCCAAACCATATGCGTATTTGTTTTAGCCATCTTTTATCTTCATTCCGTTAGCTTGGAGTTATCCCTCATCTTACTCCGTTAGTTTTTCTGTCAAACTGAGTAAATGACAATTATACCCTTCCATTTTAAAAAAATTATTTCCATGTTTATGTAATGTTCGAAAGTACTATTTTTGTAATTACTGGAAAAGTGATCAAAACATCAACTTTCATCTTCTTCCTCAAGATCCTTAAACTCTAAATTCACAACGCAGATATGGAATTCGAGTTTGATTCCGGATTTGATCCCGATTCGAATTGTCCACATAAATCCCTCTATCGTCTTCGCTGCTTCTGCTCCAAGTGGCTCTTTATCTCGATTTCATCTCCTTCTACCACCGCCACGACTACCTCAGCAACTCGAACATCCAGAAACTCGAACAATCAAGAAATAAAACACGCAACAAGGAAGAGTGGAAGCAAGACCTGGACTGGAGAAGAGCTAGATAACGATGGCGCAAAGGATGAGGACGAGCGCATTGAGGTGAACATCATTCTCGGCGGATCTGAGGCGATATCTGTCATGCTTAGAGGAAGGCATGTAGACCAGAAGGATTCCGGAGATGGAAGTTCCATTGAAGGAGAGACGGAGATTTCCAACGATTGAGACTTCCAGTGATGGAGTAGATGGCGAGGAGATCTTCGAGTGCTCATCTGAAACTCTCGTCATGCTTCTTGTTTGTAAGACCATGAAGTGGAATCTAACTCATAAAAATTATCAACTTCTAACAACTATTTCATATTCCTTCATTTGGTCCTTCATAACCTTGACTTGATGAGAATTTGATTTTAGATTTCAAATTTGCGTTTTGAATTTAGCTCAGCCCATATAAAGAGTAGTTTGTCGCGATTTTCACAATAAAAATTGGGATCAATCAACCAACATTCATTTGTTGAAGACACATGAAAATAGTAGTACTCTGGACTTGGTTCCATTTATCCAACTAAATAGAAATCTGAACTGAATGAGAGTTATGCTGGACAGGAAATTGAGGTTCGTTGGTTCAAGCCTCTAGAGGGTTGAACGAAGGTTGACACTGATGGTGTTGTTCGAGACGAGCTAGGAAGTTTTGTGGGCAACATTGGTGCATGCTCGGCTATATGGGTTGAACTCTGGGCCATTAATCAGGGACTCCAATCAGCATGGGACATTTGGTAAACAACGCACATGCCTCCTTTTTCAAGGCATATTTGCTCCACCACTAGCTTACTTCTAGAAATGATAACCTAACCCCCAAAATCTGAACACCACACACCCATTGTCTATGCCTTTTCTTTCTCCAAAGTAAACTACGTTCTTGTCAAATCATTATCCATACTCCTAATTTAACTCTATTTTCATTACCGACCATGATACCTAATTCACAAACTTGTTTGTATACCTAATTGATCGTCGAATGAAAGCCATACAACCGGTCATGATCAACCTACGTACACGCACTGATATTAGCCTCTACATCCATCAATCAGGTTAGGTGAATTTGATTACTAGCTACTAATTAGCTTGATTAGGTACATGTCAAATGATTTTGGATTACTAGTCTATTCGGAATGGACATTACGTGTTTCATTTGAATCTAATAATAATCATACTGTAGTTAGCTTTGATAATAATAATAATACTCAATCTTTAGTCTTCCGGATCGATTCAAACTATTCTATGTTAAAATTAGCGTCCAATCGTCCATTTTTGGCACATGTTATGGTAGGTCTTCCGCCTTTCAATATCAATATTATTATACACGTTTATAACAGAATAAAACTCGAAATCGTTCATTACATAAAAATCATACAGAAACCAAATGAATATTCATTAGTAGTAAAATATTTTAAATTAATACAAAGCTACTTACTAGTACATATACATATGTATAAATTTAACTCGTCTTGTTTGAGTTTGTGTGATATAAGTTTAAGTACTAGCTACCTTGGATATGGTTGGGCCATTTTAAAAACTCAACCTGATAATATGATAATCATTTTTTATAGAAAGAACGACGCTCATCATTCTCTTACATTTTACTGAAGTTACAGAACAAGACTTAACGGGGAAGTCGAGGAATTTTCCTTCGGAAATGAACGATTAAATGGTAAATCGAAAACAGAAAGTTTGATGATTCATCGTTAAATGATTAAATTTTCTATACGCACGTGCTTATCGGTTCGGTTTGAACCGAAAACCGTCGGTTTCGGAACCGTCAGAAATCGAAACCGGACCGGAACTGGAATCGTCTGTAACCGTAAGTGATCGGTTCTGGTTACGATTTATGATTTTGTAGAACCGTGAAACCGGCGGTTCCGAACCGTAGAACCGGAGATTCCAAACCGTCAAATCGGAACCTACGGTTCGAAACCGTTTAACCTTCGGTTTTGTGCTGTAAATCCTTTTATATATTTTTTTCTTGGGCTAACTTAATTATTTGGGTTTGGTAAATAATTAAGGCTTTGTTATTAAATAAATGGGCTATGTTTTTTACCCATATTAGTATGTTAAGTTTAAGTTCAAGCTCTTTTATGTTTTTGTTTTTTAATTTTTTATTTAGACAAATCATTTATGTAATATGTTTGTGTATGGATTTATTATATTAATCAAAGATGTCAGTATTTAGTATTTTCAATTTTCTTTAATTTTTAAAATTATATAGAACCGAAATCGGAATCGAAACTGGAGCCGTTTCAAAACCGTATTAGAACCCGGTTGGAACCGTCCAAAACCGTAACCGTAACCGAACCGGAAACGGAGGAACCGTCATTAAATGATTTCAGTTACGGTTCATGATTTTAAAAAACCGGAACCGACGGTTTTGGAACCGTGAGCATCTCTACAGTACGCAAATGGGGATTCCAATCCCTAAAATATTACTTGTGCTAAGCTGCTCGCTTAATTTAGAAACTAAATTCTAAACTCATATGTTCTAAATATTTTTATAATGATTTTTGTAACAAGATCATAGATTAAAAATCTTATAATGAAAATGAATAGTGACATACTAGCATGTATTTGCTAGTATTTCCGTACCATGTATGGGGTCGTTAGTATTAAAAATATTTTATTAAATTATTATAGTTTATTAGTTAAATAGTGTATTTAGTTTAAATTAAGTATGAGCATGTCGTTGTTTTACTAAAGGAAGAGTATATGGCTTTTATTAACCTAAAATTTATACATATCCAAATCAAAAAAGGTTAAACCTTAATTACTATATACATAAATATAATTTTATTGAAAGTTAACGCAAAAACTATTTGAGCATTTGAATCTATTTTGTGAGATCTAGGATTTTAGAATATATTGTGGGGATTTATGGCTTAGTGATATAGTAATTAAGCTTAGGATTTAGGAACTTATAATATGGTAAAAGATTTAAAAATTATAATATAATAATAATTTTTATTATTAAGTTTATAGTTTAAGTTCATTAATAACCGAAGTTAATTAGATTAATAAAATATAAATAAGGATATATAAGAAAAAAGATAAAATATTGTAAAAGATAACAAAAAAAAGTGGATACTTAGATGGTAGCATAATCTAATCTTTTTGATTTATCTTCCTTATTTAATTTATTTTTTCAAAGATAAATAATAAAGATAATGTAAGATGACGTGTCGGATGACGTGTCGGATGACGTGATTAATAAGGTTGCATAACTGAGAGGTCAACACATAGGTCAATTGAACGTAAGAGTGACATATGAAAAAACACCAGTCTGTTTTAGTATATGTATATGTATATGTATAGGTAGATAGATTATGAGATTATATTTTTATTGTGTGGGATCTTGTTACTTAGAAAAAACAATTTGGAAGAGGACGTAATTCAACTATATATAGTAACATAACATGCACGTACAACGAAGTATATGAATAATATACTACTATTCATATACAATATCGTGGATCACCTAAATTAATTGTAGACATTAGTCACTATCACGATCCACAACTTTAACGATAAAAGAGCCTAAACCACTACCATCCTGCCATTTATGTGTGTGAAGGTTGTAACTCAGAGAACCCACCATAAGTCGATCACTCAATTAATAAAAGAAGCTACCTGCACTTTTATAATTCTATAGACAGCTAAACAATAATAATATAACAATTAACAAACCACGTTCCTTGACAACTTAATTATATCATTAACTTAGTAAATACTTGTTTCAATTATTTGGTCCCAATCACGTACTATTATAGTCCACTCAAATTTGAAGGCTACTTTAATTTGATGATTGGTGCTATAACATATAGATCGATCGAGCACTACACCACAATACCACATGCATGGTATCACGAATATTGCATAAGTGTAAGAGTTGTTAAGATGGGTTCATCAATACAGCCGAAAAGCGCGTTGAGCTACAAGCAAATCGAGAACCCAGCAACACTCGTTTCTCTCCTCCGGCAAAGCAGCGCGGGCGAAAAGCGGCGACGAAGAATCTCCGGCGGACTCCTAAAAATATTGAAGGTGTTCCGATGTACTGGCCTGGTTTCAATTCGAGGGGGACATTGTAAGGGTGGGTTTGGAGTCGCAAACGAGAAGGAAGAAGAAGCTTTTGGAAGAGATGACATGGGCTGTGTACGTACTGTAATGGAAGGAAGATAAGATTGGGTACTCGATCTGTGAGGAGGAAGGAGATGATTGGGCTAGGTTTGAGAGGGTGGAGGGCTCCGCTGACTCGCAGGCCTTGTATATGATTAACCCGGATGCCTTAGATTTGCTTTTCCTAACTACCAATGTTTCGTTTGCAACATTCATTTCTCATTCTGTTTTCTTCTCCTTAATTGTAATTAAATTGTATAACTCCTATGGGTTATATATATTTACGTATACAAATACAGTACATGTTATATAATGTAATATTACGTATTTATTTATTTAATGTACATGCACATAGTCCTCGCCAAACCCCGCCCGGCCCGTAAGGGTACGAGGGCCGGGTACGGTATAGACATCAGACTCTTAAGGGCCGATAGGCCCGGCCAGTATTAAATATATATATACTATCTAAAAATAATCTAACCTAGATTTTATTTCTTCATACTTGCGCCTCCGTCTCCTTTTCTTTCACTCGGTCTCACTCTTTCTCTAACCTAGGTCACAATTCACAAACTAACAGAGACTTCTCAAAAATTTTGCCTCACATACTCACCCTTAAACAACTCAACGCACCTCGCCTCTCGTCGTCGACCGGTGCCCGCCTCGTTATCATGATATGAAGAATATGATTATGCACTATTTTATTTTATTTTTTTTCTTTAAAAATCATTAAAAAAACAGATTTAACATAACCGGCCTACTCGAAGGGCTACCCGGCCCGCTATTCGGACCGGGTATGGACACTGTCACAGGCCCTTAGACCGGGCCTCGGGCTAGCCCGACCCGGAAATATGGGCCGAAAATTTGAGTCTTGCCCAGCCCGAGCCCAGGTATGGCCAGGTCTACATGCAGACAAGAGCAAGTAAATATGAACATATAATACTTGTAATTGAGCTTTATTCTTTTCTTTGATGATTTAAGCATCTTCTTACAGATTATTTGTTTTCATAGCATTACGCCATGTGGATATGATTATGCAGAAGTACAACATTAGGCCTTATCTGAAACTATAAGTGGTAATTGACATAGTAATCGCGGAAGGATGTTAATTGAATTTTTTTACGTTTTCCCCTTGTCAATCATTTTCTAACGGACTTATTTGATAAGTACAGTAGTTTATAAAATATTTATTTTCGGAAAACGTTATTGTATCTAAAATATTATATATAATAAAAAGTAATCTATAAATAAAAAACTAGTCCGATATTTTATATACTAGCTTGCCCAAAAAGACTAGTATTGGAAATGAAAGTGTACAGCAACTAGTTTAATTGTTTGGGCCAAAATCTGGCATTATATGGGCCGAGCCCAATATATAGGTAAGCTTAAGTAGAAATTGATATTCCGTATACTGGAACGTCTGGAAGCATGCATATGATAAAGTGATTGGAAGACATGCATGATACATGTAATGACAACTTTTCTAGGGTATTTGTATACAAGGCTATGAATTTTGTTTTTTTAATAAAGGTTAAAATCTGAGTTTCATCCATCAAATAAAAACTCCTGACTATCTCTGGATGGCTCTGAAGAAAGTCAAATAGGTGTCATACACGCTCTACGTCAGAAAAACTGGTCTCATAGTTCTGATATAGTCATTAGATATTATTGCATGATCCGAATTACATTGAAGAATGATTTTGATCAAATGGATACCAATCCCCGGATAAGATAAAAAGTCTGCAGCCTTATCGGCTTCTCTGAAACAATGTAATATTTTGACATTATCGAAGTTTTTAATAATGTTATGAATATCACCAATAATCTTTCTAATTTTCCAAGGGATTTTCCGAATATTTTTGGTGAAATTGATCAAAGTTAAGTTATCTCTTTCAATAATAATATTCTTGTGATTTAGCTTTAGAGCTAACTAGGATATTGATTTTCGCGCTACGCGCGGATCTTTAGTCTTGTATGAAATTTATTTGAATTAGAAATAAAGTACTCTTTAATATGTTTCGTATGAATATTGGACTAAATAAAACATTCCTTAATGTCACTTCCAAGTTCCAATATATTCTTTTATTATAAACTAACAAAATTAATTAATTGTTCATGGCTTTGGGTTAAGTATTAACTATTGATGAATTTTTTATGTTTTAAATAAATGTAATTTTACTTTAATATAAGATTGAAAGCAAATAAAAAGTAAAAAACTTGAAATTGATTGTATTTGAAGGATACATGAATATTATTATTAATAAAGACTAATTATTAGGGAAAAATGACTATATACGAAAGTATTGGTACCTCTTATTAATACATGATTCAACTATATATTATAAATTTTAGAGTTCAAATTCAAGCCTATTATGAATCCATATACAAAATGTCAATATTTAGCCCATGTGAAAGATCTAGTTTTGTATTATTGATTTGAGATTAATGGTATGGCATTGAATGTTAATGTTTAGAATTTATTGCCTCAAACATTTAACTTTATAATATATTAGGATTTAACTGCGTATAAAGCAGCCATTGCTTCTGTTTTGATTGCGAAAATGGACGTGATTTTCTTATTGAATATGACGAGGACCTACCATTATTGTTCCTAGCAATGCAAGTGATGTATGAGTTATCATTGAATGATGTGAACCATCAAAATTTATTTTAATCTATGGTTTATCCCAAGTTTGGTTTATAATCTTATTCCTCGTTCTATTTTGTTAGTATCCATTTTAAAAAAATTAATTAGATTAGTAACAGTTTCCTCAAAAGATACACATTTTTGTATTATAAATTTGTGATTATATAGTTTTTCAAATTTGTGTAATTGATTTTGTGTAAATTGACAATTGAAAAAGAAGTGCTCTTTTGATTCTAATAGGAAGTTGCAAAGAGTGCAGTAGGGTGAAACCCTGTTATAATATTTATTTAAGCGTTATGTGGTTGACAAGTTGTCAGATTAGTGCTTACCAAAGGGAGTTTTGTAATCTAGGGGCCGGGCATTTTTAGATTTCATAACCATTTTGTAAACATTTTTACTATTATGAATATTTTCATTAATACTTAATTGTCTTGCGGAGGATGTAGTAAATTGTCCATTTGAATTTGGTAACCACGTTACTTTTGTCTTCGGTGTTGGTTTGTGGTATATTAACATTAAGTATGTGTGAGATAGCATGATCACGTTACTTTTGTCTTCGGTGTTGGTTTGTGGTATATTAACATTAAGTATGTGTGAGATAGCATGATCAAGTAAAATAGATTTTATCTTGAATATATCCCTTTTTTGTGTCAGTTTCGTATATTGATACTTTTTCATTGATGTTATCTTTGGATCAAAGTAAGGTTGTAGTGCAAAGTTCTTTGTCCAACTATCGGTCTAAAAATTTATATTGTTAACATTTCCAAGTTTCCATTCAATACGTTTCTGGAATTGTTGACGCAAGTGTAGAAGCCTTGAAAATTGTCAAGACTGTTTTTTTTTGTAGTTAAAAACAGATGATGATTGTAAATATTTTGGTGTATAAGTTGTACCCATATGTTGTTTCTTTCAGAACTTAGTTTCCACATTAATTTTCGTTGAAGCACATTGTTTAGATCTTGAGTTTCATCTTTGGTACCCATGGCTGTATGGGTGAGCTCTTAAGGGACCCATTTTCAAAACGAGCTGAATTTGGAAGAGCAAGAGGATTCGAGGATGAATCCTTTTCAAGGGGAGGAGGATGATGTATGTACGCTGGAGCATCCCTCGGAACAACCCGTGATGCGATCCCGTAGCCGAGCTGAAGGTCGAGAACATGACAAGAGGCGATGCTGTCAAAGATGGGCTGGAACTAGGGCAGAGTGGCGTTCACAATTGGCTAACCCAATTGGGCTCATTTCAGGATATGTTTGGGATTCAGGACCAAACGACTTGCTCTCGAAAGTAGAAGCCAAACGGACAAACGATGATCAAGTTATGGCTTCTACAAGGTAAGAAATTGCAACAGCTCGTTCGGACCAACCATTAATCTGTTTGGGCCCATTTTTGGATATGTGTCCCTTTTTGGGCTTATATTTTATGTGTCAAAAAATGAGGTTGGTCCATTGGATGTCGGGTGCTACAGGTACAATTAGATCAACTTCGAGAGAGATATGGGCCTTTTGGCCATGAAGAGGATTTCGGCCCAAGGGCATTTTTGTTGGACAATTCCGTTTTTAGTATTACTCTTAGGAGTATAAATAGTTAAGTTTCTAGGGTTTGAAATCACTTTTAAAATCAGCGAAACAATTATCACGTTACTTTTGAGATAGTTTTGTAGAACCCTAGTTGTAGTTTTCGATTGAATTGGATTCCGTGTGTCGTTTTTCAATTTAATCTTGAGAAGGAGTGTTTGGTATGTCCATAGCTCTGCCTCATCGATCGAACGAGTGGTTGGTGTGTGCATAGCTCTTATGATCAAACCTTGAAAGCGTTCTTCATGGATTCGAATAACTAATTCAGGTCAAACGAGATTGAGGGGTGGATTCCTCAACGTCATCGTTTGCCTACCGGTTTGAGTGTCTCGTCTTCGCAGCCCTAGCAGCCTCCGCTCCTCTCACGTCCACCATCCCCCTGCCACCGTAGCCGTCCCGGAGTCTCCACCGCCATCCGCTTCCGCCGACCGATTCGCCTCCGTCGCCGGCCTTCTCATCTCTTCGTGCAACAAACCCTAGAAAGCGTCGATCCTTCTTCGACCTTGTGTCATCACACTCCATCTTGAAATAGCACAAACATTCCTTTTTCTTGAAGTTGTCCAACACTCAGAAGATTGTTTTTCAGTTTGGAACAAAATATACATCTTCTATTGTATATTTAACTCCTCTCAAGATCACGTTGACAACTCGTTTTCCAGTGACTTCCAATTTGTTATCATTTCCAAGCTTGAGAAAATGGGAGAAATTTGTTAAGATATGATTCAAGCTTAATCATGTCTTGAAGTTAATCTCATTTTGGTCCTAATTAAGCTGGTCTTTTGGAGCAGTTGTAATAGTGGTCTTTTGGAGCAGTTGTAATAGTGTTTACAGCTGCTTAATAGTGGTCTTTTGGAGCAGTTATAATAGTGTTTACAGCTGCTTGTGATCTTTTTTTGTGAAGATCTTGTGTAGCAGCTTGCTAAGCTACGTCTGATCTTTTTGTAGTAGGTTTCTAGATATATATATTATCTTGTATTGTGTTTGTTTTTTTATGTAATGAAAGGAAACTGAAGTTGTTCGCTGCTGAACTTGTTTTTCTTTCATTCACTCCTTTTCCTTATCAAAGAAAAAAAAAATCTCTGCTCTATTTTGCTGTCTTTTTCATCTTCTTCTTGGTTGCTGCACTTTGTTGTTGATCATTGTTGATCAGTTGTGCCAACAAATTTGGTTGCTGCACTTTGTTGTTGATCATTGTTGATCAGTTGTGCCAACAGATTTGGTTGCTGCACTTTGTTGTTGATCATTGTTGATCAGTTGTGCCAACAGATTTGGTTGCTGCACTTTGTTGTTGATCATTGTTGATCAGTTGTGCCAACAGATTTGGTTGCTGCACTTTGTTGTTGATCATTGTTGATCATTTGTGCCAACAGTTTGGTATCAGAGCAGGCTGGGTTTCAATCCTAGGAAACACAGAGAAGAAGGATGCAGAATATAGCAGGAAACAACAACAACAACAACTCGTCTCAGTTGCCAATCTTCAAGGGCCTCAAATACCAGTTTTGGGGGTTGAAGATGAAGACATTATTCAGATCACAGGAGCTGTGGAATCTTGTCGATGAAGGGTTCGTGGATGACAATCCAGATGAGCCAGATCAGGCATTGAGAGAGAAGAGGAAGAAGGATGCAAGAGCCTTGTTTATGATCCAACAAGCTCTTGATGAAGAGATCTTCCCAAGGATTGCTTCTGCTGCAACTGCTAAGGAAGCTTGGGACACTCTCAAGCAAGAATACATGGGTGATAAGAAGGTTATCACAGTGAGACTTCAATCTCTGAGAATAGAGTTTGAAACTTCCCTTATGAAGGAGAAGGAGAAAGTACAGGATTATCTTTCAAGGATATCTGGAACTGTGCAACAGATGAAGTCATATGGAGAGGAGATCTCTGATCAACATGTGGTAGGCAAAGTGCTAAGAAGCCTCACAAGTAAGTATGATCACATAGTGACTGCCATTGAAGAGTCAAAAGACATGGAGACCTATTCATTTGATGAGTTAATGGGCTCACTGCAAGCTCATGAAGAGAGGCTGGATAGGTCCAGTGAACAAAAGGAGGAGAAGGCCTTCATGAGTTCAAATGAATTCAAGGAAAGAAACAATCAACACTCAAACAGAGGAAGAGGAAGAGGTGGCTTTCGAGGCAGAGGCAGAGGAAGATCAAGTCACCAAAGTGAGTGTTCTGACTCACAAAAGAAGGTGTTGAAGTGTTATTACTGCAAGAAAGCTGGCCACAAAGAGGCACAATGTTGGAAGAAACAAAAGGATGAAGGAGAGAAGAAATCTGAGCAAAAGTCCAACTATGCTGAGCAAGAAGAGAAGCTATTCATTGCTGAGATTGTTGAACAGGAAAGGAGGGTATTGTCTACACAAGATGATGCCAGAATCTCATGTGGTGTGTGGTTTGTTGACAGTGGTTGTTCAAACCACATGACAGGAGAGAAAGAATTGTTCAAGGACCTCGACATGTCAAGGAAGAATGAAGTCAGGTTGGGCAATGGAAAGAAGCTCTCAGTTGAAGGAAGAGGAACTGTTGCAATGATGACAGAAAAAGGTACAACTAAGCTCATAAATGATGTTCAGTATGTACCAGAATTGACTCAAAATTTGCTCAGTGTTGGTCAACTTTTGTGCACTGGTTTTTATCTTGTCTTTGATGATTTCTGTTGCTTCATAAGAGTCAAGAAAACAGATGAACTTGTTGTGAGTGTTGCTATGGGAAAGAATAGAGTCTTTCCACTTGAGCTGTCATTGAATGAAGGGAAGGCTATGACAGCAAAAGCAACAGATGACAGCAAGCTTTGGCATCTAAGATATGGGCACTTAAATGTGCAAAGTCTGAGGCTTCTTCAGTCCAAGGAGATGGTGTCTAGTCTTCCAAAGATTGGAGAGCTAGATGTATGTGAAGGATGCATGTATGGAAAGCAATCAAAGGATTCTTTTCCAAGTGGAAAAGCATGGAGAGCAAGCAAAGTCTTAGAGCTTCTTCATGCTGATCTCTGTGGGCCTATGCAGACTGATTCAATGGGAGGAAGTAAATACTTCTTCATGATTACGGATGACTATAGCAGAATGAGTTGGGTGTTCTTCATCAAAGCTAAGTCTGAGGCATTTGAGGAGTTTAGAAAGTTCAAACTGCTCATTGAGAATCAAAGCAACATGAGAATCAAGGCTCTGAGAACAGATCGAGGAGGTGAGTTTCTATCCAAGAAATTCACTGAGTTTTGTGATGAAAATGGCATCAAGAGAGAGTTGACTGCACCTTATACACCAGAGCAAAATGGGGTGGCAGAAAGAAAGAATAGGACAGTGGTGGAGATGGCTAGAAGTATGCTAAAGGCAAGAGAAATGCCTAATGAATTCTGGAGTGAGGCTGTTGCAACAGCAGTATATCTTCTGAACATTTGTCCAACTAAAGCTGTAGAGAATCAAACCCCTTATGAGGCATGGTGCAAGAGGAAACCATGTGTGAAACACTTAAGGGTGTTTGGGAGCATTGCCTATTCTTTGATCAACCTGAGAGCTAAACTTGATGACAAGAGTGTGAAGTGTATCTTCATTGGATATGCTACAAATTCAAAAGCATACAGGCTGTATGATCCACTAGAGAAGAAGGTTATCATCAGCAGAAGTGTAGAGTTTGATGAAAACTCTAAGTGGGATTGGAAGCTGAGAAAGTCAGTATCCATTCAGGAAGAAGTGATCTTGATAGATGGAAATGATGAGACTGAAGCAGGGCATGAAGGTGAGCCTCATCAAGAGCAAAATGTGTTCAGTCCTTCACCATCAACTCCTGCCACAGGATCTTTATCAAGCACAGAAAGTTCTAGTCCTAGCACAAGGGTGAGTAGCTCAACATCAGCTTCAGATGAGTCTACTCCAAGAAGATACAGAAGCTTGTCTGAAATCTATGACAGCTGTGATTTTGCCTTGAATGTCTGTGAGCCAAATGGCTATGAGGAAGCTGCAAAGAAAGGTGAATGGCTGCAGGCAATGGAAGAGGAAATGAATTCAATCCAGAAGAATGAAACATGGAAGCTCACTGATCTACCAGATGGAAAGAATGTCATAGGGCTGAAGTGGGTGTTTAAAACAAAGATGAACACAGATGGCAGTGTACTGAAGCATAAAGCAAGGCTTGTGGCAAAGGGTTATGCTCAAAAGGAAGGGCTGGACTATGAGGAAACCTTTTCACCTGTGGCAAGGTTTGAGACAGTGAGATTAGTATTGGCAATTGCAGCTCAGAAACAGATTCCAGTATACCAGTTTGATGTCAAATCTGCCTTTTTGAATGGAGAACTTCAAGAAGAAGTGTTTGTGGAGCAACCTGAGGGCTTCATCAAGAGTGGAGAAGAAAGGAAAGTGTTGAGGCTGCACAAGGCACTCTATGGGCTAAAGCAAGCCCCTAGAGCATGGTACAGCAAGATTGACAATTTCTTTGTTAGAAATGGATTTGACAGAAGTGAAAATGAGCCAACTCTTTATGTGAAAAGAGGAGAAGGTCATAGCTTTCTGGTGGTATGTCTATATGTTGATGACATCATCTATTTCAGCAACTCAGAAGTGCTCTTACTTGAGTTTCAGAAGGTGATGAAAAGTGAGTTTGAGATGACTGATCTTGGTCTTCTTCAGTACTTCCTGGGCTTAGAAGTGAAGCAAGGAAGGGAAGGAATATTTCTTTGTCAAAAGAAATATGCAAGAGACATGATGAAGAAGTTTCAGATGGAAAGCTGTGAGAAAGCAATCACACCTATGAACACAAATGACAAGCTACAAAGGCTTGATGGAACTGAGAAAGGAGATGAAAGACTCTTTAGAAGCTTGGTAGGTGGACTGAACTATCTCACTCACACTAGACCTGACATTGCCTACAGTGTGAGTGTGGTGTCAAGATTTATGCACTCACCAACAAAGCAACATTTGGGAGCTGCAAGAAGAATACTCAGGTATGTTTCTGGTACAGCTGAGTATGGGATCTTGTATGATGCAAGGCAAGATTTAAGGCTTGAAGGGCACACAGATAGTGATTGGGCAGGCAGCCTAGATGACAGGAAGAGTACCTCTGGTTCAGTATTCACATTGGGGTTAGGAGCAATTACTTGGAGCTCGAAGAAGCAAGAGACCATTGCTTTGTCATCAAGTGAAGCTGAATATGTGGCAGCTTGCTCTGCTGCAAGACAGGCAGTTTGGCTGAGAAAGATGCTTGCAGATCTGTGCTGTGATCAGAAGGAATCAACCTTGATTTGGTGTGATAATCAATCTGCAATAGCAATGGCAAAGAACCCTATCTTCCATGCTCGAACCAAGCATATTGAAATCAAATATCACTACATAAGGAAGCTTGTTATGGATGAAGTGATTGCACTCAGGTTCTGTGGAACTAATGATCAAAATGCTGATATTTTTACAAAGGCTTTAACTCAGGTTAAGCACATGTTCTTTATGAACAAAATTGGCATGAAGAAGTTTGAATCAAGAGGAGGTGTTAAGATATGATTCAAGCTTAATCATGTCTTGAAGTTAATCTCATTTTGGTCCTAATTAAGCTGGTCTTTTGGAGCAGTTGTAATAGTGGTCTTTTGGAGCAGTTGTAATAGTGTTTACAGCTGCTTAATAGTGGTCTTTTGGAGCAGTTGTAATAGTGTTTACAGCTGCTTGTGATCTTTTTTTGTGAAGATCTTGTGTAGCAGCTTGCTAAGCTACGTCTGATCTTTTTGTAGTAGGTTTCTAGATATATATATTATCTTGTATTGTGTTTGTTTTTTTATGTAATGAAAGGAAACTGAAGTTGTTCGCTGCTGAACTTGTTTTTCTTTCATTCACTCCTTTTCCTTATCAAAGAAAAAAAAAATCTCTGCTCTATTTTGCTGTCTTTTTCTTCTTCTTCTTGGTTGCTGCACTTTGTTGTTGATCATTGTTGATCAGTTGTGCCAACAGATTTGGTTGCTTCACTTTGTTGTTGATCATTGTTGATCAGTTGTGCCAACAGATTTGGTTGCTGCACTTTGTTGTTGATCATTGTTGATCAGTTGTGCCAACAGATTTGGTTGCTGCACTTTGTTGTTGATCATTGTTGATCATTTGTGCCAACGGTTTGGTATCAGAGCAGGCTGGGTTTCAATCCTAGGAAACACAGAGAAGAAGGATGCAGAATATAGCAGGAAACAACAACAACAACTCGTCTCAGTTGCCAATCTTCAAGGGCCTCAAATACCAGTTTTGGGGGTTGAAGATGAAGACATTATTCAGATCACAGGAGCTGTGGAATCTTGTCGATGAAGGGTTTGTGGATGACAATCCAGATGAGCCAGATCAGGCATTGAGAGAGAAAAGGAAGAAGGATGCAAGAGCCTTGTTTATGATCCAACAAGCTCTTGATGAAGAGATCTTCCCAAGGATTGCTTCTGCTGCAACTGCTAAGGAAGCTTGGGACACTCTCAAGCAAGAATACATGGGTGATAAGAAGGTTATCACAGTGAGACTTCAATCTCTGAGAAGAGAGTTTGAAACTTCCCTTATGAAGGAGAAGGAGAAAGTACAGGATTATCTTTCAAGGATATCTGGAACTGTGCAACAGATGAAGTCATATGGAGAGGAGATCTCTGATCAACATGTGGTAGGCAAAGTGCTAAGAAGCCTCACAAGTAAGTATGATCACATAGTGACTGCCATTGAAGAGTCAAAAGACATGGAGACCTATTCATTTGATGAGTTAATGGGCTCACTGCAAGCTCATGAAGAGAGGCTGGATAGGTCCAGTGAACAAAAGGAGGAGAAGGCCTTCATGAGTTCAAATGAATTCAAGGAAAGAAACAATCAACACTCAAACAGAGGAAGAGGAAGAGGTGGCTTTCGAGGCAGAGGCAGAGGAAGATCAAGTCACCAAAGTGAGTGTTCTGACTCACAAAAGAAGGTGTTGAAGTGTTATTACTGCAAGAAAGCTGGCCACAAAGAGGCACAATGTTGGAAGAAACAAAAGGATGAAGGAGAGAAGAAATCTGAGCAAAAGTCCAACTATGCTGAGCAAGAAGAGAAGCTATTCATTGCTGAGATTGTTGAACAGGAAAGGAGGGTATTGTCTACACAAGATGATGCCAGAATCTCATGTGGTGTGTGGTTTGTTGACAGTGGTTGTTCAAACCACATGACAGGAGAGAAAGAATTGTTCAAGGACCTCGACATGTCAAGGAAGAATGAAGTCAGGTTGGGCAATGGAAAGAAGCTCTCAGTTGAAGGAAGAGGAACTGTTGCAATGATGACAGAAAAAGGTACAACTAAGCTCATAAATGATGTTCAGTATGTACCAGAATTGACTCAAAATTTGCTCAGTGTTGGTCAACTTTTGTGCACTGGTTTTTATCTTGTCTTTGATGATTTCTGTTGCTTCATAAGAGTCAAGAAAACAGATGAACTTGTTGTGAGTGTTGCTATGGGAAAGAATAGAGTCTTTCCACTTGAGCTGTCATTGAATGAAGGGAAGGCTATGACAGCAAAAGCAACAGATGACAGCAAGCTTTGGCATCTAAGATATGGGCACTTAAATGTGCAAAGTCTGAGGCTTCTTCAGTCCAAGGAGATGGTGTCTGGTCTTCCAAAGATTGGAGAGCTAGATGTATGTGAAGGATGCATGTATGGAAAGCAATCAAAGGATTCTTTTCCAAGTGGAAAAGCATGGAGAGCAAGCAAAGTCTTAGAGCTTCTTCATGCTGATCTCTGTGGGCCTATGCAGACTGATTCAATGGGAGGAAGTAAATACTTCTTCATGATTACGGATGACTATAGCAGAATGAGTTGGGTGTTCTTCATCAAAGCTAAGTCTGAGGCATTTGAGGAGTTTAGAAAGTTCAAACTGCTCATTGAGAATCAAAGCAACATGAGAATCAAGGCTCTGAGAACAGATCGAGGAGGTGAGTTTCTATCCAAGAAATTCACTGAGTTTTGTGATGAAAATGGCATCAAGAGAGAGTTGACTGCACCTTATACACCAGAGCAAAATGGGGTGGCAGAAAGAAAGAATAGGACAGTGGTGGAGATGGCTAGAAGTATGCTAAAGGCAAGAGAAATGCCTAATGAATTCTGGAGTGAGGCTGTTGCAACAGCAGTATATCTTCTGAACATTTGTCCAACTAAAGCTGTAGAGAATCAAACCCCTTATGAGGCATGGTGCAAGAGGAAACCATGTGTGAAACACTTAAGGGTGTTTGGGAGCATTGCCTATTCTTTGATCAACCTGAGAGCTAAACTTGATGACAAGAGTGTGAAGTGTATCTTCATTGGATATGCTACAAATTCAAAAGCATACAGGCTGTATGATCCACTAGAGAAGAAGGTTATCATCAGCAGAAGTGTAGAGTTTGATGAAAACTCTAAGTGGGATTGGAAGCTGAGAAAGTCAGTATCCATTCAGGAAGAAGTGATCTTGATAGATGGAAATGATGAGACTGAAGCAGGGCATGAAGGTGAGCCTCATCAAGAGCAAAATGTGTTCAGTCCTTCACCATCAACTCCTGCCACAGGATCTTTATCAAGCACAGAAAGTTCTAGTCCTAGAACAAGGGTGAGTAGCTCAACATCAGCTTCAGATGAGTCTACTCCAAGAAGATACAGAAGCTTGTCTGAAATCTATGACAGCTGTGATTTTGCCTTGAATGTCTGTGAGCCAAATGGCTATGAGGAAGCTGCAAAGAAAGGTGAATGGCTGCAGGCAATGGAAGAGGAAATGAATTCAATCCAGAAGAATGAAACATGGAAGCTCACTGATCTACCAGATGGAAAGAATGTCATAGGGCTGAAGTGGGTGTTTAAAACAAAGATGAACACAGATGGCAGTGTACTGAAGCATAAAGCAAGGCTTGTGGCAAAGGGTTATGCTCAAAAGGAAGGGCTGGACTATGAGGAAACCTTTTCACCTGTGGCAAGGTTTGAGACAGTGAGATTAGTATTGGCAATTGCAGCTCAGAAACAGATTCCAGTATACCAGTTTGATGTCAAATCTGCCTTTTTGAATGGAGAACTTCAAGAAGAAGTGTTTGTGGAGCAACCTGAGGGCTTCATCAAGAGTGGAGAAGAAAGGAAAGTGTTGAGGCTGCACAAGGCACTCTATGGGCTAAAGCAAGCCCCTAGAGCATGGTACAGCAAGATTGACAATTTCTTTGTTAGAAATGGATTTGACAGAAGTGAAAATGAGCCAACTCTTTATGTGAAAAGAGGAGAAGGTCATAGCTTTCTGGTGGTATGTCTATATGTTGATGACATCATCTATTTCAGCAACTCAGAAGTGTTCTTACTTGAGTTTCAGAAGGTGATGAAAAGTGAGTTTGAGATGACTGATCTTGGTCTTCTTCAGTACTTCCTGGGCTTAGAAGTGAAGCAAGGAAGGGAAGGAATATTTCTTTGTCAAAAGAAATATGCAAGAGACATGATGAAGAAGTTTCAGATGGAAAGCTGTGAGAAAGCAATCACACCTATGAACACAAATGACAAGCTACAAAGGCTTGATGGAACTGAGAAAGGAGATGAAAGACTCTTTAGAAGCTTGGTAGGTGGACTGAACTATCTCACTCACACTAGACCTGACATTGCCTACAGTGTGAGTGTGGTGTCAAGATTTATGCACTCACCAACAAAGCAACATTTGGGAGCTGCAAGAAGAATACTCAGGTATGTTTCTGGTACAGCTGAGTATGGGATCTTGTATGATGCAAGGCAAGATTTAAGGCTTGAAGGGCACACAGATAGTGATTGGGCAGGCAGCCTAGATGACAGGAAGAGTACCTCTGGTTCAGTATTCACATTGGGGTCAGGAGCAATTACTTGGAGCTCGAAGAAGCAAGAGACCATTGCTTTGTCATCAAGTGAAGCTGAATATGTGGCAGCTTGCTCTGCTGCAAGACAGGCAGTTTGGCTGAGAAAGATGCTTGCAGATCTGTGCTGTGATCAGAAGGAATCAACCTTGATTTGGTGTGATAATCAATCTGCAATAGCAATGGCAAAGAACCCTATCTTCCATGCTCGAACCAAGCATATTGAAATCAAATATCACTACATAAGGAAGCTTGTTATGGATGAAGTGATTGCACTCAGGTTCTGTGGAACTAATGATCAAAATGCTGATATTTTTACAAAGGCTTTAACTCAGGTTAAGCACATGTTCTTTATGAACAAAATTGGCATGAAGAAGTTTGAATCAAGAGGAGGTGTTAAGATATGATTCAAGCTTAATCATGTCTTGAAGTTAATCTCATTTTGGTCCTAATTAAGCTGGTCTTTTGGAGCAGTTGTAATAGTGGTCTTTTGGAGCAGTTGTAATAGTGTTTACAGCTGCTTAATAGTGGTCTTTTGGAGCAGTTGTAATAGTGTTTACAGCTGCTTGTGATCTTTTTTTGTGAAGATCTTGTGTAGCAGCTTGCTAAGCTACGTCTGATCTTTTTGTAGTAGGTTTCTAGATATATATATTATCTTGTATTGTGTTTGTTTTTTTATGTAATGAAAGGAAACTGAAGTTGTTCGCTGCTGAACTTGTTTTTCTTTCATTCACTCCTTTTCCTTATCAAAGAAAAAAAAAATCTCTGCTCTATTTTGCTGTCTTTTTCTTCTTCTTCTTGGTTGCTGCACTTTGTTGTTGATCATTGTTGATCAGTTGTGCCAACAGATTTGGTTGC
The DNA here is from genome assembly GCA_029168935.1 of Oxyria digyna. Classification (NCBI taxonomy): domain Eukaryota; kingdom Viridiplantae; phylum Streptophyta; class Magnoliopsida; order Caryophyllales; family Polygonaceae; genus Oxyria; species Oxyria digyna. The sequence continues at coordinate 55,843,685 of JAPVLV010000001.1, read as the reverse complement.
TGCACTTTGTTGTTGATCATTGTTGATCAGTTGTGCCAACAGATTTGGTTGCTGCACTTTGTTGTTGATCATTGTTGATCAGTTGTGCCAACAGATTTGGTTGCTGCACTTTGTTGTTGATCATTGTTGATCATTTGTGCCAACGGTTTGGTATCAGAGCAGGCTGGGTTTCAATCCTAGGAAACACAGAGAAGAAGGATGCAGAATATAGCAGGAAACAACAACAACAACTCGTCTCAGTTGCCAATCTTCAAGGGCCTCAAATACCAGTTTTGGGGGTTGAAGATGAAGACATTATTCAGATCACAGGAGCTGTGGAATCTTGTCGATGAAGGGTTTGTGGATGACAATCCAGATGAGCCAGATCAGGCATTGAGAGAGAAAAGGAAGAAGGATGCAAGAGCCTTGTTTATGATCCAACAAGCTCTTGATGAAGAGATCTTCCCAAGGATTGCTTCTGCTGCAACTGCTAAGGAAGCTTGGGACACTCTCAAGCAAGAATACATGGGTGATAAGAAGGTTATCACAGTGAGACTTCAATCTCTGAGAAGAGAGTTTGAAACTTCCCTTATGAAGGAGAAGGAGAAAGTACAGGATTATCTTTCAAGGATATCTGGAACTGTGCAACAGATGAAGTCATATGGAGAGGAGATCTCTGATCAACATGTGGTAGGCAAAGTGCTAAGAAGCCTCACAAGTAAGTATGATCACATAGTGACTGCCATTGAAGAGTCAAAAGACATGGAGACCTATTCATTTGATGAGTTAATGGGCTCACTGCAAGCTCATGAAGAGAGGCTGGATAGGTCCAGTGAACAAAAGGAGGAGAAGGCCTTCATGAGTTCAAATGAATTCAAGGAAAGAAACAATCAACACTCAAACAGAGGAAGAGGAAGAGGTGGCTTTCGAGGCAGAGGCAGAGGAAGATCAAGTCACCAAAGTGAGTGTTCTGACTCACAAAAGAAGGTGTTGAAGTGTTATTACTGCAAGAAAGCTGGCCACAAAGAGGCACAATGTTGGAAGAAACAAAAGGATGAAGGAGAGAAGAAATCTGAGCAAAAGTCCAACTATGCTGAGCAAGAAGAGAAGCTATTCATTGCTGAGATTGTTGAACAGGAAAGGAGGGTATTGTCTACACAAGATGATGCCAGAATCTCATGTGGTGTGTGGTTTGTTGACAGTGGTTGTTCAAACCACATGACAGGAGAGAAAGAATTGTTCAAGGACCTCGACATGTCAAGGAAGAATGAAGTCAGGTTGGGCAATGGAAAGAAGCTCTCAGTTGAAGGAAGAGGAACTGTTGCAATGATGACAGAAAAAGGTACAACTAAGCTCATAAATGATGTTCAGTATGTACCAGAATTGACTCAAAATTTGCTCAGTGTTGGTCAACTTTTGTGCACTGGTTTTTATCTTGTCTTTGATGATTTCTGTTGCTTCATAAGAGTCAAGAAAACAGATGAACTTGTTGTGAGTGTTGCTATGGGAAAGAATAGAGTCTTTCCACTTGAGCTGTCATTGAATGAAGGGAAGGCTATGACAGCAAAAGCAACAGATGACAGCAAGCTTTGGCATCTAAGATATGGGCACTTAAATGTGCAAAGTCCGAGGCTTCTTCAGTCCAAGGAGATGGTGTCTGGTCTTCCAAAGATTGGAGAGCTAGATGTATGTGAAGGATGCATGTATGGAAAGCAATCAAAGGATTCTTTTCCAAGTGGAAAAGCATGGAGAGCAAGCAAAGTCTTAGAGCTTCTTCATGCTGATCTCTGTGGGCCTATGCAGACTGATTCAATGGGAGGAAGTAAATACTTCTTCATGATTACGGATGACTATAGCAGAATGAGTTGGGTGTTCTTCATCAAAGCTAAGTCTGAGGCATTTGAGGAGTTTAGAAAGTTCAAACTGCTCATTGAGAATCAAAGCAACATGAGAATCAAGGCTCTGAGAACAGATCGAGGAGGTGAGTTTCTATCCAAGAAATTCACTGAGTTTTGTGATGAAAATGGCATCAAGAGAGAGTTGACTGCACCTTATACACCAGAGCAAAATGGGGTGGCAGAAAGAAAGAATAGGACAGTGGTGGAGATGGCTAGAAGTATGCTAAAGGCAAGAGAAATGCCTAATGAATTCTGGAGTGAGGCTGTTGCAACAGCAGTATATCTTCTGAACATTTGTCCAACTAAAGCTGTAGAGAATCAAACCCCTTATGAGGCATGGTGCAAGAGGAAACCATGTGTGAAACACTTAAGGGTGTTTGGGAGCATTGCCTATTCTTTGATCAACCTGAGAGCTAAACTTGATGACAAGAGTGTGAAGTGTATCTTCATTGGATATGCTACAAATTCAAAAGCATACAGGCTGTATGATCCACTAGAGAAGAAGGTTATCATCAGCAGAAGTGTAGAGTTTGATGAAAACTCTAAGTGGGATTGGAAGCTGAGAAAGTCAGTATCCATTCAGGAAGAAGTGATCTTGATAGATGGAAATGATGAGACTGAAGCAGGGCATGAAGGTGAGCCTCATCAAGAGCAAAATGTGTTCAGTCCTTCACCATCAACTCCTGCCACAGGATCTTTATCAAGCACAGAAAGTTCTAGTCCTAGCACAAGGGTGAGTAGCTCAACATCAGCTTCAGATGAGTCTACTCCAAGAAGATACAGAAGCTTGTCTGAAATCTATGACAGCTGTGATTTTGCCTTGAATGTCTGTGAGCCAAATGGCTATGAGGAAGCTGCAAAGAAAGGTGAATGGCTGCAGGCAATGGAAGAGGAAATGAATTCAATCCAGAAGAATGAAACATGGAAGCTCACTGATCTACCAGATGGAAAGAATGTCATAGGGCTGAAGTGGGTGTTTAAAACAAAGATGAACACAGATGGCAGTGTACTGAAGCATAAAGCAAGGCTTGTGGCAAAGGGTTATGCTCAAAAGGAAGGGCTGGACTATGAGGAAACCTTTTCACCTGTGGCAAGGTTTGAGACAGTGAGATTAGTATTGGCAATTGCAGCTCAGAAACAGATTCCAGTATACCAGTTTGATGTCAAATCTGCCTTTTTGAATGGAGAACTTCAAGAAGAAGTGTTTGTGGAGCAACCTGAGGGCTTCATCAAGAGTGGAGAAGAAAGGAAAGTGTTGAGGCTGCACAAGGCACTCTATGGGCTAAAGCAAGCCCCTAGAGCATGGTACAGCAAGATTGACAATTTCTTTGTTAGAAATGGATTTGACAGAAGTGAAAATGAGCCAACTCTTTATGTGAAAAGAGGAGAAGGTCATAGCTTTCTGGTGGTATGTCTATATGTTGATGACATCATCTATTTCAGCAACTCAGAAGTGTTCTTACTTGAGTTTCAGAAGGTGATGAAAAGTGAGTTTGAGATGACTGATCTTGGTCTTCTTCAGTACTTCCTGGGCTTAGAAGTGAAGCAAGGAAGGGAAGGAATATTTCTTTGTCAAAAGAAATATGCAAGAGACATGATGAAGAAGTTTCAGATGGAAAGCTGTGAGAAAGCAATCACACCTATGAACACAAATGACAAGCTACAAAGGCTTGATGGAACTGAGAAAGGAGATGAAAGACTCTTTAGAAGCTTGGTAGGTGGACTGAACTATCTCACTCACACTAGACCTGACATTGCCTACAGTGTGAGTGTGGTGTCAAGATTTATGCACTCACCAACAAAGCAACATTTGGGAGCTGCAAGAAGAATACTCAGGTATGTTTCTGGTACAGCTGAGTATGGGATCTTGTATGATGCAAGGCAAGATTTAAGGCTTGAAGGGCACACAGATAGTGATTGGGCAGGCAGCCTAGATGACAGGAAGAGTACCTCTGGTTCAGTATTCACATTGGGGTCAGGAGCAATTACTTGGAGCTCGAAGAAGCAAGAGACCATTGCTTTGTCATCAAGTGAAGCTGAATATGTGGCAGCTTGCTCTGCTGCAAGACAGGCAGTTTGGCTGAGAAAGATGCTTGCAGATCTGTGCTGTGATCAGAAGGAATCAACCTTGATTTGGTGTGATAATCAATCTGCAATAGCAATGGCAAAGAACCCTATCTTCCATGCTCGAACCAAGCATATTGAAATCAAATATCACTACATAAGGAAGCTTGTTATGGATGAAGTGATTGCACTCAGGTTCTGTGGAACTAATGATCAAAATGCTGATATTTTTACAAAGGCTTTAACTCAGGTTAAGCACATGTTCTTTATGAACAAAATTGGCATGAAGAAGTTTGAATCAAGAGGAGGTGTTAAGATATGATTCAAGCTTAATCATGTCTTGAAGTTAATCTCATTTTGGTCCTAATTAAGCTGGTCTTTTGGAGCAGTTGTAATAGTGGTCTTTTGGAGCAGTTGTAATAGTGTTTACAGCGGCTTAATAGTGGTCTTTTGGAGCAGTTGTAATAGTGTTTACAGCTGCTTGTGATCTTTTTTTGTGAAGATCTTGTGTAGCAGCTTGCTAAGCTACGTCTGATCTTTTTGTAGTAGGTTTCTAGATATATATATTATCTTGTATTGTGTTTGTTTTTTTATGTAATGAAAGGAAACTGAAGTTGTTCGCTGCTGAACTTGTTTTTCTTTCATTCACTCCTTTTCCTTATCAAAGAAAAAAAAAATCTCTGCTCTATTTTGCTGTCTTTTTCTTCTTCTTCTTGGTTGCTGCACTTTGTTGTTGATCATTGTTGATCAGTTGTGCCAACAGATTTGGTTGTTGCACTTTGTTGTTGATCATTGTTGATCAGTTGTGCCAACAGATTTGGTTGCTGCACTTTGTTGTTGATCATTGTTGATCAGTTGTGCCAACAGATTTGGTTGCTGCACTTTGTTGTTGATCATTGTTGATCATTTGTGCCAACGGTTTGGTATCAGAGCAGGCTGGGTTTCAATCCTAGGAAACACAGAGAAGAAGGATGCAGAATATAGCAGGAAACAACAACAACAACTCGTCTCAGTTGCCAATCTTCAAGGGCCTCAAATACCAGTTTTGGGGGTTGAAGATGAAGACATTATTCAGATCACAGGAGCTGTGGAATCTTGTCGATGAAGGGTTTGTGGATGACAATCCAGATGAGCCAGATCAGGCATTGAGAGAGAAAAGGAAGAAGGATGCAAGAGCCTTGTTTATGATCCAACAAGCTCTTGATGAAGAGATCTTCCCAAGGATTGCTTCTGCTGCAACTGCTAAGGAAGCTTGGGACACTCTCAAGCAAGAATACATGGGTGATAAGAAGGTTATCACAGTGAGACTTCAATCTCTGAGAAGAGAGTTTGAAACTTCCCTTATGAAGGAGAAGGAGAAAGTACAGGATTATCTTTCAAGGATATCTGGAACTGTGCAACAGATGAAGTCATATGGAAAGGAGATCTCTGATCAACATGTGGTAGGCAAAGTGCTAAGAAGCCTCACAAGTAAGTATGATCACATAGTGACTGCCATTGAAGAGTCAAAAGACATGGAGACCTATTCATTTGATGAGTTAATGGGCTCACTGCAAGCTCATGAAGAGAGGCTGGATAGGTCCAGTGAACAAAAGGAGGAGAAGGCCTTCATGAGTTCAAATGAATTCAAGGAAAGAAACAATCAACACTCAAACAGAGGAAGAGGAAGAGGTGGCTTTCGAGGCAGAGGCAGAGGAAGATCAAGTCACCAAAGTGAGTGTTCTGACTCACAAAAGAAGGTGTTGAAGTGTTATTACTGCAAGAAAGCTGGCCACAAAGAGGCACAATGTTGGAAGAAACAAAAGGATGAAGGAGAGAAGAAATCTGAGCAAAAGTCCAACTATGCTGAGCAAGAAGAGAAGCTATTCATTGCTGAGATTGTTGAACAGGAAAGGAGGGTATTGTCTACACAAGATGATGCCAGAATCTCATGTGGTGTGTGGTTTGTTGACAGTGGTTGTTCAAACCACATGACAGGAGAGAAAGAATTGTTCAAGGACCTCGACATGTCAAGGAAGAATGAAGTCAGGTTGGGCAATGGAAAGAAGCTCTCAGTTGAAGGAAGAGGAACTGTTGCAATGATGACAGAAAAAGGTACAACTAAGCTCATAAATGATGTTCAGTATGTACCAGAATTGACTCAAAATTTGCTCAGTGTTGGTCAACTTTTGTGCACTGGTTTTTATCTTGTCTTTGATGATTTCTGTTGCTTCATAAGAGTCAAGAAAACAGATGAACTTGTTGTGAGTGTTGCTATGGGAAAGAATAGAGTCTTTCCACTTGAGCTGTCATTGAATGAAGGGAAGGCTATGACAGCAAAAGCAACAGATGACAGCAAGCTTTGGCATCTAAGATATGGGCACTTAAATGTGCAAAGTCCGAGGCTTCTTCAGTCCAAGGAGATGGTGTCTGGTCTTCCAAAGATTGGAGAGCTAGATGTATGTGAAGGATGCATGTATGGAAAGCAATCAAAGGATTCTTTTCCAAGTGGAAAAGCATGGAGAGCAAGCAAAGTCTTAGAGCTTCTTCATGCTGATCTCTGTGGGCCTATGCAGACTGATTCAATGGGAGGAAGTAAATACTTCTTCATGATTACGGATGACTATAGCAGAATGAGTTGGGTGTTCTTCATCAAAGCTAAGTCTGAGGCATTTGAGGAGTTTAGAAAGTTCAAACTGCTCATTGAGAATCAAAGCAACATGAGAATCAAGGCTCTGAGAACAGATCGAGGAGGTGAGTTTCTATCCAAGAAATTCACTGAGTTTTGTGATGAAAATGGCATCAAGAGAGAGTTGACTGCACCTTATACACCAGAGCAAAATGGGGTGGCAGAAAGAAAGAATAGGACAGTGGTGGAGATGGCTAGAAGTATGCTAAAGGCAAGAGAAATGCCTAATGAATTCTGGAGTGAGGCTGTTGCAACAGCAGTATATCTTCTGAACATTTGTCCAACTAAAGCTGTAGAGAATCAAACCCCTTATGAGGCATGGTGCAAGAGGAAACCATGTGTGAAACACTTAAGGGTGTTTGGGAGCATTGCCTATTCTTTGATCAACCTGAGAGCTAAACTTGATGACAAGAGTGTGAAGTGTATCTTCATTGGATATGCTACAAATTCAAAAGCATACAGGCTGTATGATCCACTAGAGAAGAAGGTTATCATCAGCAGAAGTGTAGAGTTTGATGAAAACTCTAAGTGGGATTGGAAGCTGAGAAAGTCAGTATCCATTCAGGAAGAAGTGATCTTGATAGATGGAAATGATGAGACTGAAGCAGGGCATGAAGGTGAGCCTCATCAAGAGCAAAATGTGTTCAGTCCTTCACCATCAACTCCTGCCACAGGATCTTTATCAAGCACAGAAAGTTCTAGTCCTAGCACAAGGGTGAGTAGCTCAACATCAGCTTCAGATGAGTCTACTCCAAGAAGATACAGAAGCTTGTCTGAAATCTATGACAGCTGTGATTTTGCCTTGAATGTCTGTGAGCCAAATGGCTATGAGGAAGCTGCAAAGAAAGGTGAATGGCTGCAGGCAATGGAAGAGGAAATGAATTCAATCCAGAAGAATGAAACATGGAAGCTCACTGATCTACCAGATGGAAAGAATGTCATAGGGCTGAAGTGGGTGTTTAAAACAAAGATGAACACAGATGGCAGTGTACTGAAGCATAAAGCAAGGCTTGTGGCAAAGGGTTATGCTCAAAAGGAAGGGCTGGACTATGAGGAAACCTTTTCACCTGTGGCAAGGTTTGAGACAGTGAGATTAGTATTGGCAATTGCAGCTCAGAAACAGATTCCAGTATACCAGTTTGATGTCAAATCTGCCTTTTTGAATGGAGAACTTCAAGAAGAAGTGTTTGTGGAGCAACCTGAGGGCTTCATCAAGAGTGGAGAAGAAAGGAAAGTGTTGAGGCTGCACAAGGCACTCTATGGGCTAAAGCAAGCCCCTAGAGCATGGTACAGCAAGATTGACAATTTCTTTGTTAGAAATGGATTTGACAGAAGTGAAAATGAGCCAACTCTTTATGTGAAAAGAGGAGAAGGTCATAGCTTTCTGGTGGTATGTCTATATGTTGATGACATCATCTATTTCAGCAACTCAGAAGTGTTCTTACTTGAGTTTCAGAAGGTGATGAAAAGTGAGTTTGAGATGACTGATCTTGGTCTTCTTCAGTACTTCCTGGGCTTAGAAGTGAAGCAAGGAAGGGAAGGAATATTTCTTTGTCAAAAGAAATATGCAAGAGACATGATGAAGAAGTTTCAGATGGAAAGCTGTGAGAAAGCAATCACACCTATGAACACAAATGACAAGCTACAAAGGCTTGATGGAACTGAGAAAGGAGATGAAAGACTCTTTAGAAGCTTGGTAGGTGGACTGAACTATCTCACTCACACTAGACCTGACATTGCCTACAGTGTGAGTGTGGTGTCAAGATTTATGCACTCACCAACAAAGCAACATTTGGGAGCTGCAAGAAGAATACTCAGGTATGTTTCTGGTACAGCTGAGTATGGGATCTTGTATGATGCAAGGCAAGATTTAAGGCTTGAAGGGCACACAGATAGTGATTGGGCAGGCAGCCTAGATGACAGGAAGAGTACCTCTGGTTCAGTATTCACATTGGGGTCAGGAGCAATTACTTGGAGCTCGAAGAAGCAAGAGACCATTGCTTTGTCATCAAGTGAAGCTGAATATGTGGCAGCTTGCTCTGCTGCAAGACAGGCAGTTTGGCTGAGAAAGATGCTTGCAGATCTGTGCTGTGATCAGAAGGAATCAACCTTGATTTGGTGTGATAATCAATCTGCAATAGCAATGGCAAAGAACCCTATCTTCCATGCTCGAACCAAGCATATTGAAATCAAATATCACTACATAAGGAAGCTTGTTATGGATGAAGTGATTGCACTCAGGTTCTGTGGAACTAATGATCAAAATGCTGATATTTTTACAAAGGCTTTAACTCAGGTTAAGCACATGTTCTTTATGAACAAAATTGGCATGAAGAAGTTTGAATCAAGAGGAGGTGTTAAGATATGATTCAAGCTTAATCATGTCTTGAAGTTAATCTCATTTTGGTCCTAATTAAGCTGGTCTTTTGGAGCAGTTGTAATAGTGGTCTTTTGGAGCAGTTGTAATAGTGTTTACAGCTGCTTAATAGTGGTCTTTTGGAGCAGTTGTAATAGTGTTTACAGCTGCTTGTGATCTTTTTTTGTGAAGATCTTGTGTAGCAGCTTGCTAAGCTACGTCTGATCTTTTTGTAGTAGGTTTCTAGATATATATATTATCTTGTATTGTGTTTGTTTTTTTATGTAATGAAAGGAAACTGAAGTTGTTCGCTGCTGAACTTGTTTTTCTTTCATTCACTCCTTTTCCTTATCAAAGAAAAAAAAAATCTCTGCTCTATTTTGCTGTCTTTTTCTTCTTCTTCTTGGTTGCTGCACTTTGTTGTTGATCATTGTTGATCAGTTGTGCCAACAGATTTGGTTGCTGCACTTTGTTGTTGATCATTGTTGATCAGTTGTGCCAACAGATTTGGTTGCTGCACTTTGTTGTTGATCATTGTTGATCAGTTGTGCCAACAGATTTGGTTGCTGCACTTTGTTGTTGATCATTGTTGATCATTTGTGCCAACAAAATTCGTGTCAGGACTTGAGAGTATATCTATGTTGTTGCACATGTGGTTTGAACATCATGAATTGACAAACTACGCCTCCCTTCTGTTGACCCTATGTATGTCCACATAGGTCATTAGCAGTAAGCCAGTAACTCATCATCTTCATCTATCTCTGCATAATTTGCCTCCTTGTTTGCCTTGGGACATTCATACTGATAATTCCCCCAAGAGTGACACTTGTAGCTCTCAATTGTTGCTTTGTTGAATGTGCCTCTCCCTCGACCTCGACCATGTCCATATCCTCTTCCTCTTCCTCTTGTTCCACTGAACATGCATGTCTTCGACTTTCAAGGCTTGAACTTCATCTTCCTTGTATGCACGACTGGATTTCTGTTCGTGCATCACCAGGGTACTTTTGTAATTTATATAATGAGAAGGTGTTGTATCTCTTGATTCTTCAATGGTCACCACAACATAAGTAAACCTTTTGGTCAAGGTTCTTCGTATTTTGTCCACAATCTTAGAGTACTATGTGGCTTCACCATTGCTCCTCAGTTTGTTTGTCACCACCAACACTCTTGCAAAGTATTATGTGATGCTCTCTTCAGTCTTCATCTCTAAAACTTCAAAATCTCTTCTTAGGGAGTTGCAAGAATATTTCTTTACCTTTTCATTGTGTCCATACTTCCTCTTCAAGGAATCCCACACGATCTTGGATGTGCTCAGGATCTGCTCAAACATTGTCCTATAAAGTGCTTGATATAGATAGTGTTTGACCTGGTAGTCTTTGGTCTTCACTTCATCCAATTGGCTTCGTTGGACATTTGTCAACAGAGTTTTGTCGATGGGCTCTGTGTATCCATCTTCCACAAGTTTCCAAAGCCCTTTGGCTCACAATAGGTTCTCCATGAATTCACTCCAATGGTCATAGTGATCATCAAAGTGATGAATCTTGGTAAGTGTTTTCTCATCTTCCATTGTGTTTGATCTATCTAAGGTTGCAACCTTCTTCTCTCTTTCTCACTTAGTAATTTGCTCTGATACCAAATGTTATAGTTTTAGGAGCTCATAAATCAGATGAAAGTGAACTGACTTATCGATGAACTACTAAGACATTATATAGCCTCAGTTGATTACAAAATATCCTAACAGACTAAGCATAGTCTCTGCTACATGGACGTTACTAACAAGGAAATAGGGAGACTAAGAGTTTTTTACTTTTTAGAACATAGTAGGACTGCTAACAAACTACTTATTAAAGAACAGCCGATTGACTGATTCAAACTAATACCAACGACTAACTCTTCATTCGGGCGGCCTATGACAATTTTTTAATAGAGAAACAACGTTTACCCGCTTCGCGCGGGTTCACCCTTCTAGTTTTAATAAAAATTTGAGTGTCAATTCAAGTGATTAGTGTGGAGGCTATTACCAAGTGAATAATGCAAAGTCCATATCTTGCAGCTCCAGGAAAGTAAACTTAAGTGCATTAATTATAAACAAATTATATAAATGAGTGATTTGATTCGATTTGATTCGATATGGGTTCATCTTCAAACGTAACTCGATCTTCACGTGCATGTACATATGCATGCATCAAGCATGCATATATGCTCCTACTCAAATTCAAACTATATACCTTGCTGGCTCTCTTAATTCATACTTATCCACCAAACGTACGATATAGTAGGAGTTTATCACAGCATGAACTGACTGACGTCACCGTTATTGATTTTTGTGGAAAGGCTCGGTTGGACCGTTAGTTCAATTACTTCTGAGGGAACAAAGTGTATTGTTCCTTCAGAGGTGTAGCAGCGGAATATTAACGCAGGAAGTATAGAAGAACACAAGTATTTAGAGTGAAAACCTCAACCACTAAGAGTTGAGTAAAACCACTACCTTCAAGCTTCTCACTTGAAGGATTTGAATGAGTATACTTATCTTATTAATCTCTTGTTTGTTACAAAAGAAAGCAAGGATTACGATCACGAATCTCTTCTTTCACTCGAGCCCAAACTCAACGCCTAAGACAAAGTATTGCTCACTCTTTCTCTCTTTTCTTCTTGTTCTTCTTTTGGACGATCACACTTGATTCGCACAAGCATAAACTCTCTCAATCGTCTCTCTTATTCCTAAGCCTAAGACTAGTTTATATAGCAAAGATAAAACTAGGTTTAAACTAGGGAACAAATAAGAATATGAAAAAAATATCTTTTGCATAAGAAGATATTATTTCCATCTTTTAAATATATCTCTTTCCTTAAGATCTTCATGATATCTTTTTAGCTCAACCGTATTTTCCATAAAGGAAACAAGATATCTTCATTGCGTTCTCTCAGCCATTTCTTTCCTTATTTAGCTCGCCAGCATATGTTCATACCATCCGCCGTATCATATTGTACTCGTTGTCTATCAGTTGGTCAAGTCGGGGTTAGATTATTTTAGATTTGGGTTGAGAATAGAGCTCTCAAAAAATGACCGAACTCGAAAAATCGACATGACCGACCTGCATTTAAACCCGATCTGACTGGACCGAAAACCTGAATTAACCGAACACGAAGCTATCCGGAAAATAGATTCACCGAACCCGACCGACCCGTAACCTGACCGAACACTACTAGAAAAATGAAGTTTGGCGACTCTTGTATTCGTCACAATTACCGACATTATTTTTGTTTTTGTCGGGAATACCGACAAAGTTCAAACCGTTGGAAAATGGTGTGTAGTTGATACCGACGAATACAATTATGAAGTATAACGACAATTATATTTGTCGGTAAAATGTTCTGACACATTTAATTGTCACATCTGTAATACCGACAATTACAGTTGTTGTATATGCAGACAACAATTTTCGTTGGAGAAAAAAACCTAACAAAAATATTTGTCAACTATATTGACACCCATTATTGCTGGCAAGTAATTTCCAACGGATAAATTTGTCGATTATATAGATACTTATGTTTATTGGTAAAAAAATTTGCGACAATTATATCTATCGGCTATATAGATGTTTGTGTTCGTCGGCAAGTAATACCGACAATTATAATTGTTAATTACATAAACGATGGTATTTATCGACTTCAAACTCACGACAATAACATTTATCGGATCGCTAGACAATTAAATTTGTTGGTAATATAACCGAAAAATATAATCATTACAAAACAATGTATAAACTAATCTATATGTACAACTAATATACAGTAACAATAATAATAATTTATAATAATCTGAAATTTAATATATAAACTAATATAAAATACAAAACAACTCATCTGTAAAGGAAATAAATTACTTAGAAATCACAAAGTTCCAAACCTAAACACAAGCAACATAGTTCCAAACCTAAACACAACCAAAAGATTACACACCAACAAATTGTACGTAGAAGGGAATTACAATAACAAAAACCAAATGTCATTGTGAAAGCTACTTCGCTACAGATCGCTGCTAATTGAAACGATCATTTCCATATGCATCATATGATGAAGAAGTACCCCCAGCAGCCTCGTCTCCGCCGTACACATTCGGTCCATGTCCATGTCCATGGGATGAATTACCTCCAGCAAAAAATCCAGCAGCCATGTCTCCTCCGTACACACTCGGTCCATGGGAGTTCAAGAGTGACTGAAAGTACATCTTGGAAGGAGGGATAGGAGACCTACTTGTATCCATTCTTGGCATTCTGTCTTGGTATTGTGGCATCAGCAACTGTTGAATAAATTCACGTTGTTGTTGTAATTCCCTTCTAAGTTCAGCCACTTCGGTTGGGGCTGCAGTTTCATGGCTCGATGGAGGAGTACCAAGAGTGCGTGCAGCTTGAGAAGAATGACGAGTCACCGGAGAAGGAGCACGAGGTACTGCAGAAGAACTTGGAGGAGAAGACGGGGTCACAACTGCTGGATTTAGCACATCATCTTTCTTGTGGTACAACGATCCTTGTCCATAAACTCCTTTCTCAGAACCTCCAGATGCATTAAGCCATAGTTTGTTGATCTCTTCTTGAGAAATTTCCTCTCCTGGATGAGATTCTTTCCATTCACTACATAGTTGATTGAAACAATCCTACAAATAAACAGTAGACATCAGATAAAAAAGCTAAGGCATAAAACACTAAGAGACTTTCATGCACATCAGAATAGAATTGCCAACCCTAAATCCTTCTTTAACAGAGGAAAATCAGTTTGTGGAGTACAATTGGAACTTCAATTATTCAACAAACAACAACCATTTCATCAAACACCCAAGGGACAAAAGAGAGTTCCACCAACAAGCACTCCAAATATGGAAATAAGGTACCAACATCAAACTAGCAAAGTCATTTCAAATATTATAATATTTCATCTTAAATCACCAACAAATACACTAAGAGACTTTTAACTTCATGCACATCATAATAGAATTGCCAATTCAGGCCCTGCAAACACTAAGGCATAAAACAGAATTCCACCAACTAGCACCCCAATTATTGAAACAAGGTAGCTACATCACAATCCATTAGCAAAGTCATTTCAAGTATTATAATAACTTATCTTTAATTACCTACAGAAACACTAAGAGACTTTAAACATCATGCACATAGAATGGACTTGCCAACTCAGGCCCTACAAAACCCTAAATCCTTCTTTAACAGAGGAAAATCAGTTTATGAAGTAAAACTGGAACTTCAAATGTTCATCATGAATCGACCAACCCAAAAATTAATACAATTATGGATTTGTGGTTGTACAAAGAGCATACTTACAATAGTCTTTTGAGGTCGCTCGCCTATGTATTTTCCTTTCTTTTTTCTATGAAACATTGTCATTATAAGCTCCTCTTGTGTCATTCTTCTACCACTCTCTTTCTCCTAAAGAGAATAGAACTTGAGTACTAAAAATAGCATTAACAGAATACATCATTAACATAAAGTAGATAATCTACTTACAATTTTTTTCACATGCTTAGCCACAGGTTTAGATCCTCCACAAAATAGAGAAGATCCGTCAGGTCCTTCTGAAGCTCGGCTACGCTTATTAGTTTCACTCAAGCGTTTGAAGTCGTCACTTCGCTCCCAACCTTGTGACAATTCAGCCCAAAGTTCAGCACTAAGCCATGCTGGCTTTTTGTTAGCTTTCCGAGCATCACAAAATGCAGTCCTAATAGACTGACTACACTTTGATTTCCATAAGGCCTTTATCCTTGTTGCATGACAATCTTTCCAAAAGAAGTGTTTCTACACACATAATCATGTCAGCAAATCAATGTAATAAAATTCTGAAAAATTACAAGCATTTATGCAAACCCGAGAAGTAGAAAATTATTTTAGTGCATATAAGGGAATCAAGGGTTTAAAGTTTAAACATAGAAAGGTGGCCACAACTAGTCTTAGAGGGGGATGGAGTTAGATGAGAATGTAAAAGATTCCTTAGTCAACATTTCTAAAGACCTGAAACTCGTATTGTATATATTTTTTTAGAAAGGTGGCCACAGCTAAGATGAGCTAACAATAATATTTTTTTTGTCCTCACACTAAAGATCCCTTAGTCAACATTTCTATAGTGAGAGGTTTGCAAATAAGATATGAAAGTATCTGTTCATATATCAGATGAGAATTTACTCTTGTGGTCAATTTTTTTCCACCTGTCACAGGTTAATATTACTTAATTTAATTGAATCTTATCGTTTGGAAGCATATAACCATTTGAGTTGTTTTATGTTAAAAATAAATTATTGATTTAAAGAAATGTAAAAGTTAGGAGGGTTAGATATATATAGTTACCTGAAACTCTCCCCACCATGTTTTTCTATGATCATCAGGAACTTTGCTCCAAGAAGTCCATGCTCCTTTAAAATGTTTGTGTATGTTGCTGGTGATAACTCTTACGGGGTTGGCATCATTGTCATCAAACCTTAATTAAGAAACAGAAATGAACAATTAACTATAGCAAAGAAATATGATAAAGACTAGCGATGGAAATTGGAAAGAGATACATTTTGCCGCTGGGACGAAGTCTCTGCCTGTTGAGTGCATCCTTTTCCAACTCATCCCCAGAGTTGTCTGAATCAAAACTGACCCGGGGAATTCTAAGTGGGATGTCCTCTTCTTGCTCATTTCTTGGGATTTCAGTAGGTTCAATCTCATCTTCATCTGCTGCGTTTTGGGTGTCAACAAAAACAGCAGCAGCAGTCGGGGAGGTGGTGACAAAGGGAGGCGAAGGGGCTTCCATTTCAATTTGTGGGGTGGTGCGAGGAGATCTAGGAGGCCGGAGGCGAGACACCAATCTGCTTGCTGCGCTCATGGTGAGAGGGGGAAGAACAGAAAAATAGAAACTGCTGAAAACACGTTCTTTGCAAATATATATATGACAGTTTTCGGAGGAGATTTTTGGCGCCCACTAAAAATTGACTCACCAGATGTTACCGCCCACTCGCCCACTCCAGTTGTAGACCAAAACCAGATGTTAACATCGATCTACATATATTTATATATATGTACCGATCGGCCACTAAAACCAACCAGCTATGGCTTTCCGGCTCCAAGCACAAAACCCCCAAATCTCCATCTTCTCCCTTTTTCCTATTTTCCGCCATTGGATAGTTTGATGAAAAGGAAGAGGCAGGGAGGCGATGAAGAAATTAGGGCTGCCGCTTCCTATCTCCTCCATTATATCATCTCAATCGATCTACTGTATGTATAAGTAAAAAAATAAAGGATTTTAATCATCAACTCTACACGTGCACCTCACGCATACATAATCTTATTAGTTTATTGTTATACTATCCAAGCTACACAAAAGAGTAGGTCTATAACTCTATATCAAATAGACCCATCTCTATCCAGCTAGTTTATTTTGTTTTTAGGTTGTTATACATTATAAATTCATACTTTTTATAACATACATATAGTATTATCCAAGCTACACAATCTTATTAGTTTATTTTTTTTTAACTTGATATACATGATAAATTCTTGCTTTGTATAGCATACATGTAGTATTATAAAACGTACAAATAACAAATTCGTTGTAGCCCGATATGTTTTGACTCGGTAAATTTTAAACTCGAAATGACCCGACCCGAAATATACTAAATTCGATGTACTCTGATCTCAAACCCATGAATTTTTATATATAGATAAATTAGTCTTTCAAGGCCCGTCAACTTGATTTTTTTATGATTTATACCAAAATCTTCTTAATATTCGTTATCAATTTATTAACTCAATGCATTAACTAAGTATCAATTACCATTATTTTGTCAAATCTATATATATATATAGATTTAAGTTCTGGTGTAACAACTTCTTACGGTGTAACGAGTATTCACCCTCAATGGTATTCAGGTTTGTTAAGGTTGATATTCAACTTAATTTACCTATATCAGTATAGGGTAGATATTCAACTAAATAAACATGAATAAATAGCGTAAAAGATTGAATAGAGGCACAAACATATGAGAATGCGATTAGTGCATATATAACCTAAATCTACATAAAGTTGAATATCAACCTTAACATAACCGAATACCATTGAAGGTAAATACTCGTTACACCGTTACACCACAATACTCGTTACACCAGAACTTACCCCTCTCTGTCTATATATATATATATATATAGATAGATAGATAGATATTCACACTAGCAATTCGATAGGTAGACACACAAAAACATAGATTCACACTAGCAATTCCATATAGCCAAAGCTTTGTTTGTTATCCAATCTTTTGAGAGAGGCCCTCTCAAATTCTCAATCACTCTCCTAATCGGGTATATATGTCATTGTTTAATTCGAGTGGTAGTTTCTTTGAGAATATATATACCTCCCTTTTTTTGGGTCAAGAGAATATACCTCTCTATATATTTGGGCGCGTAGAGTTATTCTCTCCCTATCACTTATTCTCTCCCTATATATTATAGTTCAGATAGCTTCGAAGCTACCTGAACTATAATATAATTTTTTTAATGTAATACTACCAATTGTATTAAAATAATGAAATATAATATTATTTTAATAAGTTATTTTAGTTTTTAATGTATTATTTAATTTACTTTTAATAATTTAATAATAAATATAATTTTTAAAAATGATGTTATAAACCCGTTGGTTAACCTGAACCGCCCGCTAACCTGTAATGACCCGACCCGACTTGACCTGTTATTTGAATTAACCGAACCCGAAATGAACGAACTCGAACCCCACTTGACCGACCTGATTGACACCTTTAGTTGAGAATGAGGTCGGTTAATTCGAATAACAGGTCAAGTTAGATCGGATCATTATAGGTTAGCGAATGGTTCGGGTTAACTAATGTGTTGATGGTGTCATGTTTTAAATATTTTATTTATTATTTATATATTATAAAAAATTACATTAAAAACTAAAATAACTAATTAAAATAATATCATAAAAAATTCATATTATATTAATATATAAATTTCTTATTTACAAAAACTACATAACGTACAACCATATTCGTTTTTTGAAGATAATGGTCATGTTAATTTTAGTTATATGTCATTTATCATGTAGATTTTATATTATACTTTACTAATGTTAAAAAAATCATTAATCGGTCGGTTTCGGTAATCTTTTCTCCGGTTAGCTTCCATTTCGGTTAATTCGGGTTTGGGTTTACGATCAGGTCGAATCAAGTTCAAAAACAGGTTGATCAAGTCGGTTTTCGGATTCCGTCATTTTTTGATAGCTCTAGCTCTTATGCTGCCCACAAGAAAACACGTAATCATGATCGGTGAGTAACTGGGTATTTCTCGTTTCAAAGCAATAAAAATGGAAATCAGACCGTTATGAAAAGAGAAAAGATTAAATTTAAATATAATTTTAATTTCACTTTCCGTAAGGTTTTATCTCTTCTAATTTTAATTTTAGTATATGTATAGATCTTATAAGTACGATTTGATTTTATGTAACAATTATTTCCTATATTTACTACAAAATTGTTATGATCTTTGTCGAATCTTTCCACAAAATTGTTATTTCCATTCATATCAATTAAAAAACATATCAGAAAATCATTCATATTGAAGATGAAGTTGGTAGTCGGAAAGATTAGACTGAGGAAAAAGATGTAGTTAATTTGAGATTGTGGTGAATACATATATGATTAGATTGAGAAGTTGTTAATGTCTAAAGATGTACTCCGTGGTTAATTTATGTATTGTATTTTAATAATGGGAGGTTGTAATCAAGTTGTTTTGGTACGTAGGTTGTCTCCATCTTGAACACATAGCGGGCAGGAAAGAATATACAAAATTGAATGCCAGAAACGTTGACCGGCGATCCCACGCGGTATTCAATTCGGGTAGCATTTATACGACCCACGTACGCCCTCCCTTCCCTTGTCGATCAATAACGACGAACCGTACCAGCTCGATGAAGCCGTTACATCTGCTGCCTCATCCATCAGAATAATCCCCCCCATGCAAATGCAATTATTGTGGGCCGGCCCACTCGTCAGTCGGTGGGCCGGCCTCGATCACTGCGCGCCAGCTGCCCAACTAATTATGACGTCACTCAACCTACAATTTCCCATATATACCTGCCACGTCTCACCTTTAATCATTCGGTTACTACTCTACTACCTTCACCTTCTGTATACGTACATTAAATAAACATAGTTTCTATTTGACGCCCACCCTTTTTGCTATTTACCGTCCAGGTCATCCGTGCGTCACGCATGGATTTAATCCGTGCGTGACGCACGGATTGCACATTTCAGAAAACGCATGGATTT
Source organism: Oxyria digyna (assembly GCA_029168935.1). NCBI lineage: Eukaryota > Viridiplantae > Streptophyta > Magnoliopsida > Caryophyllales > Polygonaceae > Oxyria > Oxyria digyna. The sequence goes on along the minus strand of JAPVLV010000001.1, from coordinate 55,824,393 downwards.
GCATATATGAATCTAGGGTTATTCAATGTATTTCTAGTTAAGTGTGCAAAGAAACACATTTTTAGTGTCTTTTTTAAGGCGATAAAGCCCAATTCGACAAAAACGTCATCGAAACTTTATCGAAATGGAATGAAACTTTGTTTCAATCCTTATAATGTCTATTTGATCATGTGTGTAACTTGAAAATCAAATTTAGACCTTTGTAAGTGAAACATAGTTTGAAAACCGAACGAGGTCGCAATATGTATGACGTACCATATACAATTTGAAATATAATAAGGTTGAACATTCGTCAACATAACAACAATATAAGCATTCTAAATATAAAAATAAGATTTTGCAACATAAAACCATGCGTCACGCATGAAATTAATCCACACACCACGCATGGTTTTACACCATACGTGACGCATGGATTTTCATATGTTTTTTTGTTGCTTATATGATTCATGTCAATGTATTCAATGTATTTTTAGTTATGGCACACAAAATAATTCATGTTCCGTGTTGTTTTTAAAGGCTTTAAAACCACAATTCGCCATAACGTCGTCGAAACATCATCGGAATGGAATGAAACTTGTTTAGAATGCTTATTAGAGATATTTAACCATGTCCGTAACTTTACATCAAAACCTTTTGCTTTTAGAGTAACACGCTCTTTGTAAAACATCAAACTACTCACCACAAGCTTAACTTGTTGCAATATATATGGTCGTAACATTGATGTTCACGTATGTTTGAAAAATTTATACAAAAATGTGTTATAAGGCATATAAAGTCCCAATAATGTCTCACACATACAAAACGGGATTCGAAACTATGCCAAAATGCTAAAACCACTAAAAACGCCTTAAATGGACTTAAGGCGGTTTTTGGCGAAACGACACACGAACGATGTCCGAATGTAATGAAACTTGTTTTCAGTGGCTATTATGGATATTTAACCATGTGGGTAACTCCCAATCACAACTTCTAACTTTTAAAGTACCGCCTCCTTTGTAAAAAACATACTAGTCGTAACTCTCTAACTTGTCGCAATATGTATATTCTACAACATTGACGGTGATTATTGTTGAAAATACTATACAACATACTCTTATTAGGGATATTCAGTAGAAAAGAGGTCTCGCTCACACGAAATGAGGCACGTAAACGCTAAAACCACTAAAAACGCCTTAAATGGACTTAAGGCGGTTTTTGGCGAAACGACACTCAAACGATGTCCGAATGTAATGAAACTTGTTTTCAATGCCTATTAGGGATATTTAACCATGTGGGTAACTCCCAATAACACCTATTAACTTGTAAAGTAGCATATCCTTTGTTTGGACTTCTTACGTGGCCTAAATGTCCAACCTTTGACAATATGTAATTTTATTTTGATTGGAAATCATCCACACATCAGTGTTACTAAGAATCAAAGGGATCATGTGTCCTTTTGTGCGTCACGCATGGAAGAGAACCGTGCGTCACGTGTGGATTATATCCATGTGTGACGCCTGGACATAAACCGTGCGTGACGCACTGTTTTTCTTTTCAGAACTCATGCCAGCACGTACTAGTTGTATGACTAAACAAACAATCCTCATATGTGCGTGACGCATGGTTCGACATTTGACTAACAGAATGCAGATTTATGTCTTGTGCACCCTAAACAAATAATCCAACAAATTCAACAACGCTAACCAGAAATGAAAAGTTCAACAACGTCATAACAAACAATCCTTACGAAAAACGGACAATCCTGAAAATCTGAAAACAAACAGTTCATAAAAAACAATCGAACCCAATCCAACAAGATCACCACCGATGTTGTTGATACATAGTTGTCCACGGCTCAATATCTTGAAGGACCTCGGTTATGGCTCCATGCATTGCAGAAACATCATACGGATCAGGCAAGGTTGCATATGGTGACAAGTGATCATAGACCCTGTCAAAAACCTACAAATAAAATTAAATATTGAAATCAGCTATTTACATAATGTTTACCTTAAATCAAACTTAAAGAAAAATCAAGATCTCAAGTTACATGAGATAAATGTAATACCTGTTGTGCTTCCAAGCTAGCGTGTCTGCCGGGTATCAGAAATCGATGAGTGCGGGGGATGTACCACATAAGATACTCCAGAGCTTCTTCAAAACCTGTCTGCGCAGGTGGTCCCATCTGCTCCAGGGTCGCCCTGTGGATATCCATCCCCTCCCAACTCCACGCCATTCTATCATAATTCACCACATATGACCTAGGGCTGATGAGCCTATGGGCTCTAAGGGGTGAAATTGGAGGCCTGGGAATCATCTGCACCCTACCAAACTGCCTAGGCGACCTATCGGGATGGTGGGGCTCGGTTATGTCCATGTAGCTCAGCACCCCGAAAAAAAAGAGCAGGAGCATAGGCAGGATCATTGAAGTCGATTTCACCATACGGGTTCCAATTAACCTAAAAACGATATCAACGTCTTCCATTACTCAAACAGTAATTTCATTAAAGGTCCAAGCAAAGATGATGAAAAAAAGTCCTCAGTTTTTTTTGCAATTCCATGCGTGACGCATGGATCTGATTCTTGCGTGACGCATGACACAGATCCATGCGTGACGCATGGAATTGCAAAAAAAAACTGAGGCTTAAAAATGTAAACAAAATGCAACACAAATACCTGATCCGCCCTCATTGCATCTAGTTCAGCTCTGTAGTTTCGTGCTTCAGGGTCGTAGTTCGGCAACGCTTCCTCTGGTAGAAACCGAAACGCATAAGGATGATCAACTGACCAACCAGGATTACGCCGAACACCAGCTGCTAAGGATGGGAAGTATGTGTATATCCAACCCTACCATTTAAAAAATATAGTTAGCATTAAAACCATAGAAATAAGTTATGATTGCTAAAAAATGTAGTTCCTAAATAATTAAAAACTTACTTGAAGGAGAGTGAAACAAAATGAGATCAAACCACAATTTTGGCGTGTAGCGATGCCCATTTGGCGATAGAAATATGCTAGCGCCGCAGATCCCCAAGAAATACTTCTTGCCTCTTCAACACTCCCTAGAAATGCACCAAATCTCATCGGGAGCTTATGTTGTGACTTGTCAGTGAAGATTGTGGAAGCCAGCAAGTGGAATATATATCCCATTCCATGAACTACGGGATCATTTAGGCCCTCAATGTGCGCCTTAAACTTTTTCGCGCTAATCCAATAACTATCGAGCTGTTCATTTTGAAGATGAAAATTTTGCCGTCCCTTTTCACCAAAAAAGTTCTTGTTCGTAGTTCTCCCGACTGAAGCGGTGGGGTCGGTCACCATAGCTTTCCCGTGAATAGGAAGCAACATCAGCTTCTTGATGTCGAGCAACGTCACTGTCATCTCACCAAATGGCATGTGGAAGCTATTTGTTTCAGGATGCCACCTTTCTATAAAGGCGCAGATGAGCGGATAATCAATCACATCGTACATCAATACCCTGAGATGAGTCAGCTCCGTTGCAATTGCGTGATTACCCCATGACAAGTCAGAATTAAGTTCCCAATCTTTCAGCTGGGATTGTCTTGTCTGGTAAGGGAGTACGCCTCTATCCTGTAAATTGATTACGTAACACAAATAATTTTAATAACGCATAAATTTTTTCCAGAAACTGCAGAATACAGAAACTGCATAAATTTGGTTAAGGTGCAATGTACAGAATGCAGAAATTTCTGCATTCTGTGTAATGCAAATCCATGCGTCACGCATGGATTTGCATTACACAGAATGCAGAAACTGCTTTCTGCATTCTGTACAGCACACCTTAACCAAATTTTCAACAAAACTACAAATATTTCAACAAATAATCCATTTGGTTAATCAAATCAATTCATACATTAACAAATTTATTATCACAAATTCTATAAACCAAATTAGTTATGATAAGTATTGAATCTATAAACCAAATTCTAATTACATACCTTTCCTTTTTGCACAAAAAAAGGCTGTATGAGCTTCAAAGCTTATGAGCAGCTCCAGAATTTGTGGACCTCCAGGAGTACCCCCCTCTAACTGAGGGACGTATATGTTTTTGACCGGAGGTTGTCGTCGTCGTCGTCTTCTGGGTTGTTCCTCCTGCTCCTCTTGCTCTTCCGCTTCTTCATGTTCTTCATGAACATTCTCATAGGTCCGATCCTCTTCCTGACCCTGTTCCTCATGCTCATGCTCCTGCTCATAATCAGAATCAGAATCACCATTGGCACCCCCAGCTGATGGCCCTGCACTGCTACAAGCAACCAGTGCGTACTGGTCATCACCCGTCTGAGGGTTCTGAAAGTGATGAGAACCAGTAGCTTGCCTCATCATCTCCACAAATGATTGGTCATGTTGTGGATAGCCCGGATAGCCTGAAAACTGTGTTTGTTGTGGAAACATAGTTTGATGTGGGATCAGAATGGGGGTGCCAGGAAAGTAATGAGGGGAACCCTGGGGATCGAAACCTGCAGCAGACAAAGCTAGTTGTTGCTGTTGCTGTTGTTGTTGTTGTTGTTGTTGTTGTTGTTGTTGTTGTTGTTGTTGCTGTTGTTGTATCTCATCAGAAAACTCTAAACGACGAGGAGGCGATTCTTGTCTATTCTTCTTCTTCCTTTGTTTTGGAACTATGGGATCTTTTTTTTTCAGATCTCTGTTTCTTTGACGAGTATCCCGTCCAGGTCGACGACCACCATCCATATCTACATCATAAAATGTGCAATTCCACAAAATTAATCAGTTTACTGAATTTAATCAGCATATCATCAAAAACTCAATCAGCATATCATCAAATACAATCTGAAACTGCAGAACACAATTTCTGGAATGTGCAATTTCATGCGTCACGCATGGAATTGCACATTCCAGAAATTGTGTTCTGCAGTTTTTCCATGGCTTTCAAACCCTAATCTCAACACTTTTTCCAAAATTATAACAGTTTTCAATAATTTCATTAAAACCATACCAAATTTCAACAACCTAATTCATAACCCTAATTCACAAAACCCTAATTCAATATCAAAACCCTAATAAACTATATACACATGAAAATATCAAATTTGTCAATAAATTATCAACAAAGTACACAATCCATTCATATATTACAAGTTTAATCATTTCTAATCAACTAATTAACATACACATTGGATTTTGAAGTAAATATCATCAAAACAACATGAAAACCTCATATATACATCAATACCATACCATAACAATGAAATATTAATGTTTACATACCTTATATGTAGAAAGATGATGAAAATTGTTGAAAATGGGGTAAATCCGTGCGTGAAAGAGCTTCAGCCGCCGTTGTTGTTGTTGAAGAATATGACAAAATGGTAGGGTTTGATGTTTTTGGGCTTTTATAGGGAAAAAATCCATGCGTCACGCATGGTTTGTGTCCATGCGTCACGCATGGTTTGTGTCCATGCGTCACGCATGGTTTTGTTCTGTGCGTGGCGTATGGATTAAAACCATGCGTCACGCACGGATATAATCCATGCGTGACGCACGGCGCCTGGACGGTAAATAGCAAAAAGGATGGGCGTTAAATAGTAAGGGCCTAAATAAACGTCTCACAAAAAACTTATAATAATAATGGATACAATAACTATGTACATACGTTATGTTATTCTAATGCGTAACACCAACAATAATTTCAATTAACTATACTACTATGTCTAATATGCGAGTTGGTCGACTAATCATTTTGTTTACGTTTGGAACTACGTAACTCATACAAATTTCAGGAAAATAACAAAGTGTATTTTTTCATTTTAATACTGTAGAAAGTTTACAAGGAGAAGAAAGTCAAAGAGGAGTTGAAACCGCATATCACGTGAGATTCTAACAGGCTGTATGTGGGGCCGGCTTACGTGGTAGCCTTGGATAAAATTACTGTAGTTGTTTGTTTCACTTTCACAGTTTCACTGGGGTGGGTGTACTTGAAGCGTAGACGGAATAACCATGAGATGAGAACGGTCTATATTTAGAAATAATATAAGCGGTGGATTTACAGACTTACAGCTGTGAATATCTGTTTTACAGTGAGGAAGCGTTTAGTCAAAAAGTTTTCCAGATAACAACGACTGCATTTAGGCCCACTTGCCGTTTCCATTCCAAACTACGGAGTAGGGAGGGAGTATTATTTTAATGAATTTTGTTAACAAACACTAACGGAAAGGAAAGTGATATACAGCTTTCTTCTTACTGGCATGTTTTAAACGCTCCTCCTCCTCCTCATAATAATCCAAATCCAAATCCAAAAACAAACCGAGTGGAGTAATTTAGAGTGTGAGGCGGTGGAGGGTAAAAGCGTCCATTTCAGCAAAAAGGCGACAAATCTGGTAGCAGAAATACCAAAATCAGGGGTTTTGAATGCATATATTATACAGACCCACCAACTTTACATTACATACACCCTCCTTCCTAGAACCATCTTCTTCTCCTTTGTCCCCTCCTCTCTCCTCCATATATACATATATATATATATATACCTGAAGGCTGAAACCTGGATCAATACTCGATCAGTCTTCATCCTCTTCCCTCGGTAGTCATGAATAATACCAGAAGCTCAACATCCGAAAACTCATCCTCCGAAAACTCATCATCCTCCGACAACACCAACAAGAACAACATATCGGAGAGAATAAAGGGTCCATGGAGCGCAGAGGAGGATCGGATCTTGACCCGACTCGTTGACAAATACGGACCCCGTAACTGGTCCCTCATCAGCCGTTACATCAAAGGTCGCTCCGGCAAATCATGTCGCCTTCGATGGTGCAACCAGCTCAGCCCTACCGTCGAGCACCGCCCTTTCTCACCGGCGGAAGACGACGCAATCTTAGCGGCCCACGCCAAATACGGTAACCGGTGGGCCACCATAGCAAGGCAGCTTCCCGGCCGGACTGATAACGCCGTCAAGAATCACTGGAACTCCACCTTGAAACGGAGGCAGAGGCCAACGCAACAGGAAACGCCGCCTGTCGTTCCCTCTGCTGACGTCGGCGAGGATCCGTTCACTGCTTTAACTCTCGCGCCGCCGGGGACGACGACGGGCTTTTGGGAGGTTAGGGAGTACGTTACGACGTCGTTTGATGCGGATGGGAATTGAAAATTTGTTCTTCAGGAATAATAGTTACTACAATTTAATTCCTTAAATGTTCGTATAGATACTTTTTTCAGTAGCGATTAGAAGAGAATAGGAGGAGTTGGTGTTTGTCATTTGGTTAAGCAAAATCAATTAAGCATTAACGATGTTTTTTTAATTGTTTTATTTCATGTCTATTTATATAACAGTGTCGTGCGGTATTGTTTTTTGCTTGTTCATTTGTCCATAACTCCTTTTTTAACAATTTTTTCTCTTAGGTTGACGTTACCTGCTCGAACAAATTAATATAATACTCCCTCCGTCCCCTTTTGATCTTTTCATTTCAAATTGGCGCATCGATGGACGTTTTGTTTCGCTAATATCTCGAAATATACGATGATAATTTTTTATATATTGTCAAAGTACTCATTGTTGCGAATCAAATGAGATCTCGCATGCCTATATTTATTTCTATATGTTGAAAGAAAACGAGAAGATTTTCGATTTGTAAATAGTGTCGAAAAAGTAAATGAGCGGGGCCAGAAGGAGTAGTGGATAAGCATAAAATATATGAATGCAAATATTCATACTCGATCTTATGTGACATGATATGCACCAGACACTAAAAATGACAACCAATTAAGCTAGCGTACAGATACTAATAATTGCTTCATTTAAACTGTACCATGAATCGGTTCACCAATCGTACGTATAAAGGTTATATTCAGGAATCTAGCTCATTATAATTTTTACAACCGACAATTTTTGTTGTAAGGTTTGTTGACGTTTCCTTTAATTTCCCCCTTTTTGGATTACTTTTATATGGAGTGTATAATTTTTCTACAGAAAAATCCTATCAAGATAACTTATTAGGTTAAGATTCATGATATTTTTGTGGTTATGTGTTATAATGTGTATTCATCAGTCATAACGTTTGTTTTAAAACACCATAATATTTGCATGTCATAATGACATGTGTATTCATATGCCACATTGTTTGTTCATTGACGAAAATGTGTTCATCATTATAACGTGTGTGTTCATGCGTAACAATGTTTGTGTTCATCGTCCTTATTCCTCACCTTAAAATTCATTATCACCGGAACTTAACCCGGCTTTTTTTTTATCTAATTTACATATATTTTAATTGAATTCGCGAAAGTGTATTGGAGGTTGTGAGAGATTTGAAACGTGGTTATAAGTGATAGAATAAAGATTTTAATCTGCTATATAAGTAAAATTAAGTTGTTGCCATTCATCGCTTTCCGTCGCCTACAGTGCGTGTCTTGCCATTCGCCGCCTACAATGTGATGGGCGTGGGCGTTAAATCAATGTTCGGTTAATCAAATATTTGGTTACTGACTCCTAATAAACAGTAACCTAATCGTAATTCTCGGTATTTCAATATCGATTAACTAAAGTTTCGATACAAATAAGTTGGTTAGTTCGAAAAAATATGCTTTAAAATTGTTCAGAAAAAGAACAACGATAATCATATATAAAAAAAAACTAAAAGAACACTAAAATGAATTAGTTCAAAAAAGTTAAAAAACCACACCCTCAAATCACAACATAAAAAAAAGCCTCAAAGTTTTATTGACAAGACAAAAGTCAAAAAGTTCTATTGGCGAAAAAATCAACAATAATCTTATATTATGTAAATAGACTGATTTTGAAGAAAAAATGAATATAAAAGCGTTGGAAGATAAAATTTTATTACACAAATCTATCATCGTCATATTATTTTATATTAAACAATATGTATGTTATATATTTGGTTATTTCGGTTATCCACAAATACAATTTAATTAACTGTTTCCTAACTACATAATCGCAAATAAAATAGTTCGGTTAATTGTAACCAAGATTTTTATTATTTCGATACGGTTAATAAAAATGCTCAATTTTACGATTTCATTTTTTTATGCCCACTCCTAGCTTACACCATTGTTTTTCCATGTGTCGGTTTTACAATAATTTACTATATAATTATTAAAACAAAACTAAGGTTTTTCCACTTGTCGTTTATACAATCATTTCGCCACGTGGCGGTTTTACAATAATTTTTCCATATGACTTTTTTTGATTTTTTTTAAATTTCAAAATATATTTCCTTAAACTAGTGTAGCCCCCGTGTCATGCACGGGATGTTTATAAAAATTGATATAAAAATAAAAATATGAATTATATACATGACCTAGTGTAACCATTACAACAGATCAGGTTATACAACGTTGCAGTAAGTGCCTTTGCCCTAGACCTATTGTAATGGTTTAATAATCTAGTGTAACAGTCACCTTTATTTAATAAAGCATTACAATAGACAGCGGTGTTACATTAGATTATGAACCATTACACTAGAAGACCTATTGTAACACCGAAAAAGACCATTACAATTTTTTGTATTACATTAGCTTAATTATTTTGTAGTGTTACTTACCACAATAAAGTTTTTATATACTCTTACTTGTAAGAAGTTTAATTTGAATAAACTATTCGTTAATATACTAAGTTTTGATGTGACAAATACCGGCGGGGTTGGAAATAATGATTTTCTTTCTCTAAAAGTTGTGAATATATTAAAGTGTGGCTTTTGCGCGATTAAAAATTTGGAAGAAGAAAAATATGTGTTCAATGCATATTGCGGAAATTTATTAAATGTGCTGAATGATGATAGTTGTTGGAGCCGATTGCCGGACCCTTGTGAGGTCCATAGAGAATCAAGGCCTAATCCCGATCTACGCAAAGTCAAGCCCATTTAGGATGAGGCGGCCCACAAATGAAAGCAAGCCCAATGGAAGGAGTCCAAAGGCTTGACAATGAATGTAAGGACTCGGGTAAGAAATGATGTGGGACCCACGTGAGAGTATAAAATCCCAACAGAATGGGAGAGAGGGGAGAGATCATTTTGGATGCAACAAATCTCTTTCTGCAATTGAGAGTGAAACACAGAAGCGAGAGAGAAGTTCATCTCGCTTCATCCACCCCAATCGATCCTCTTTTGTGTACGATTGAACGATCGGTACTTGGATATTTATTCTCGGTGCCAAGCTCGAGCTTTTGATGTAAGAATGAGTGATTTTTGAGGTATTTGGTATTGATTGAACGAACAAGCTTGAGAGGCTTGTTCATGGTGTTGTAATCTTCCTTCTACTCCTCTCTTTGGCTATGTTTTCTCACTTTTATGCCATTACGCTCCGCTCTATTCTCTTTTGTTGCTTGTTACTGACTTGAGCGTCGAAGAGCCAAATCCGGAGAATCAACCCTCCTGGTTTGGTTGCGTAGGTCAAGTGAAGTTCAAGAATAAGGTGAAGCAAATTGAAGAAGATGGTTGAAGATGGAGTTTGGTCGAATAAGGCTTCATTTCCAAGTTATTTGTCCAAAAACATTGAAGAGGTCCTCGACTTTTTACTGAAAATCTTTTCTCCCTAACCTCGCGAGATGCTGTGTCGCGAGGTCTGCATTTCTAGGCTCCAACAATAGTGGTGCACCAACACAAATTCTTTTGCTTTCGAGTCGGCTCTAGTCAGCTTATTTAGGGATTCTAAGCTAACTAGGATGAGTAGTTGAGGTTGGAAAAGTGATTTGATAAGCGCTTCTTAATATTAAAAAATTTCATTAAAATTTGAGATTTAAATTTTAATTACACTTGTTAATTTGGAAAATATTACTTCTATAAAACACTCATCTACCTAACTACAATATAAGAGAGAAACCAAGTCTTCACAAAAAATTGTGACACTTCAGCGCCACCTCACTATTTTAGCAAAAATTAAAATAATTATAAAAAATAGCAATTTCCCTCAACTAAATAAAAAATACCCCACTACTATCTCAACTTCTCTATATATTTGGCCATTTTTTTAAAAATAACAAATTTTCAATATAATTAAGAAGGGATTCTTCATCCTAAGTTTAGTTATTCCTATAAATTAAAAAACCATTAAAAGTTTTTTCTCGTATTGTATGTATTAGTAAAAGTTATTTCTACTTATTGTTAATTTTTTATAACCTTATCATCAAATTTATCATTGTTAAATAATTGTAGGTGGATCTTATGTGGTTGTCATATTTTATTATATTACATGTTTTTGTCTTCCTTATCCTTATATTTTACTATTGAATGGTGATCATATGTATACTAAATTTACATTCGATTTTTTTGAGCACTTCGCATGTGAATATATAAAACTTATATAGCTATGCGAAATGTCGAGGGAGAAAAAAAACTTAATGAAGTCCATCCATATATATTTACATGCTATATGTTAATATACTATTTGTTACAAGTAAAAAAATTTCCTTATTGATTCTATTTATGTTTCTGTAAAAATAGGAAAATTAGATGTAAAATGTGTAAAAAATATCTTATGCTTATCTAAGACTATCTAATGGTGTTTTTTTGAGCACTTCACATGTGAATATACAAAACCTTTTTTTTTGTTTATATATATTAATGTAAGCTTATAATCTCGTGATATTCATGGGACCTACAGTACTCTAATATATGAAAAAGAAGAAATAACATTTCACCGATGTGCCAAAGAAAAACATCCAAATAAGTCTTGAACACAATGGTAATTTATTTTCGTCCCCACTAATCAGAAGGTAAGCTTTGGATTTGAGAGAAGCATTTAAACACAATGATAAACAATTTCATTAATAAAATCAAAGAATATTGCAAATTATAATGTCATTTTGAATAAAAGTTAAAGTGGTTGCAAACTAACTTAATACCGAGTATATGATATAATCGAAAGGGATTTGAATGAACAAGAATTAAACAGAAAGGATCGGAGAGAGAGCAATAATAGACAAAATTGTGCGACAAGAAGAGTCTGTAGTTTGAAAAACATGGGCGGTGTACGTGCAAACTTTATAATCTTACGGCGATACTCATCACTTCCTTTTTCTCTAAATTAATCACTTTATTCATACAATCAATGATAACATGCATTAGGAAGCCATGTTTTAAACGTGGCGGAAGTTTGTTGTGCACCAGGAGAATTATGGGCCTGAAGTCCATGCCAAATTAAGAAGCCCAGCCCAACTTATCAGTCTTTTACTCTGAGTGCATATTTTTAAGGGTTTTTTACCGGAAACCACCCGAATGATGCCCTATATTGCTCAAAATCACCCGTATTTTTTAATATTATCGAAAACCACCCTTATGAACCACTCCGTCACTCAACAACCACCCGTCGTCTTAACTCCGTTAATTTTATTATTCTTTATTAAAAGAAAAATAAATAAAAATTAAAAGAAAGAAAAGGAATTGAAAAAAATAAAAAATAGGAGGGAGTAAACAAAAATAAAAAAGTAAAATTACCACTGTAACCTTGTCTTCATCATCTACAACTCCAAGCCTCCAACCCGTGAAGTTCCTCCTCTCTCTCTCGTTCAACAATCTGGGTTTTTTGTTATGTTTCCAAATTGATGAAATGAAAAAATGATTCTACGTTTATATGTCTATTAGATCAATCATTACTTTTTTCCAGCATTTTGGGTTAATATTCGAGAGTGATTTAGACATTAATTTATCTATCTTGACACCATGGGACTACATTCAGATCTGCAAGCAAGAGATGAGTTCTAAATCAATTTTGCAAACAACCATTATCATTATCGAATTTGGGGTGTAAATCAATTTTGCAGATCTGCAAGGATGCTTAGCGAGCTCCATTAATGGCGGTACTAATTTCTCGATGGGCAACAATGGAGGACGCAGATGGTTGAAGACGACCCATATGGGTCTCCAGTTTGGTTTGGTTGGATTACTTTACGGGCCCATTCGGAGTGTCGATTCTTCGATGGGTTTATGGATTTTGAAGAACTGTGAGTTGGAGAAATGGGAAAATCAAGTTTAGGGTTCTTGAATTGGGGCCTGAACATGAACAAGGGGAGAAAGAAGAACGGTAGAATAGGAATATATATATGGAACATGAAACCCATCGAAGACCCAATTTCATCTCCATTGTTGAACAAGAACCTAGATTCAAGAATCTTAAAACTCATTTTCATCTTCTAGTGTTGCACGAGGGAGAGGATGAAGAAGGCATCCTTTACCAATTTCATTTATTTTCTTACTTTCTTTTTTTTTTTTTCTTTTTTTTTCTTTACTTTGAATAAAAATGCCACGTGTAACAATTATTAACGGGTTAGACGACGGGTGATTGTTGAGTAACAGAGTAGTTTATAGGGGTGGTTTCCGGTAATATTGAAAGATACGAGTGATTTTGAGCAATATAGAGCATCATACGGGTGATTTTCGATAAAAAAAAACTCTATTTTTAAAGAGTCCCACGTCGGAATGGAAGTGAGAGGAAGAGAAAAGGTGAGGATGTAAAATGAGAAAGTGGAAGAAGGAATCAACGGCCGATCAAAAATCTTAGCAGCTGCTATTCCCACGCGTGTTAGACGCTATTTACACGTTAAATAGCTAGCTTAACTTAGGCGAACTACTTAGCTCGTTTAAGTTAGGCGAACAATCAAATTCAGGGGTAAAATAGGAAAATTTGTGAAATTCTAGAAAAATACAACTTTAGCCGCCTATTATAGGCGAGCAACACATTTTAACAAAACAAAAAAAAAAATTTCAATAAAAAATTACAAAATCTGGGATATGTAATTTTTTTTATAAACCTTGCTCGCCTAATGTAGGCGAGCAATATTAGGCGTGCAATGATTTAATTTTTTCCAAACAAAAATTTGGAAAAAACATTAAAAAAAATAAAAAACATTGCTCGCCTAAAAAAAATTATTTTTAAAAATTTGTTTTGATAATCATGTAGAGAATTTTGCTACGATTCTGTACATATAAAATTTACTCAAAGGCTCATTTGCAAAAATACTCTAGGGGGGGTAACTAACAAAAATGCCCAAAGCATTTTGGATATTACTGCAATATCCAAAATGTATTTTCTTTTCACTTTTCTTTTTGAGTTAGAAAATCAAAAAACAATTATGGGAAAAGGTAAATGAAAATGCAATAACAATATAATAATGAGGTGAAAAAAGAAGAAAAGAAGAATGAAATTCGGCAGGAAAAGAAGAAAAGAAGAAAAGAAGAAAAGAAGGAAAGAAGGAAAGAAGAAAAAGTGTCTAAATCCGTACATATGTCAGAAATATTTTAAACAAAAAACGGCTGAATTGGGAAAGCTGTCAGGAACTTCGACGATCAGCCACACAAAATTTTTGACATCCGTACGGAACACTGTTCACCCGTTCCAGAATGAATCTCAACCACATAAAAAGTCCAAGGCGCCAATTTTTCCCGCCAAATTGATGGAAGGTCACTTAGAGCAAAATTTTGCTCGTAAATGAATGTAATTTTGCTAATCTTAACTTCATCATCTTCATTAAGTGTGTTTCTTTCTTGCACTCCATCTTCCTCATTAAAGTTTCTTCATATCCTGTCGACCATTTGTTTTAATCTCTTGCTTCATTCAATTTTCTTCATATCCTGCCATATAGAAGAAGGAAGGAATGGGTAAGTTTCTGTATTAAATGCAAACGGTTTTTGTGTATTGGTAGTAATAAATGACCATGTTTTTTCTTGTTTTGGCTTGTTTAGGTGGAACATATATCCTCTCCTTAATTTGTGGAGGCAATTGGAAGGTAGAGAATGAGCAATGGGTGTATGAAAACCCTAAAAAAATAAAGTCTTTGATGGTCAATGATTAGATCAAATATGAAGGGCTTCTGAAAATGGTGGAAGAAAAGCTTGCCATAGATGTTAAGAGGTTTGCCTTAAAGCTGACCTACATACCTCCAAAAAACCAAAATCTTCATCCTTTCGATATTTGCGATAGTGATGATGTAGATGCTTTTTTCTTCTTGAACATGTTAACATGCAAAGATAGAATATGGTCAATTCCTTTGCATTCTGTGCCGGAGCCTATATGTATTGGTTTAGATGAAAACCCTAATGTAATTCCAAAGGAAGAAGAAGAGATGATGGATGTTGAAGGTAATGCACCTCAACCTTGCTCTCAGATTGAAAATGTTGGTGGACCTTCTTACCATGTAAGAGTGCTAAAGAGAATGTCAGATCACATGCTACACAACATAGTAGATGATGAGCTGAGAGAAGAAGAAGATGTGTCAGGATCTTCTGATAAGCTCGTCAGGATATCTGTGGAATGTGGAGGGCAATCAAAGAAAGCTAAGAAAGGCATTGAACCTGAGGTTGTATCACTAATCAGTGACGATGAAGAGGACCATTTTATTATGTCTGCAACCAAGCGACAAGGTTTGGACCTTGTCAACCTTTCTGATGTAGAATTTGATGATGATCGTGTGAAGGTTGAGGACTATGAATATCTAGGAGGAGATGATGAGGAACATCAACAAGGATCTTACCACTACGATGTTCCTGCTGATATTGAAAATTTGGAGGAAGAAGAATTGTGCTCTAACTCTCAGCCATTGGCAATGAAGGTTGGAGATGTCTTTCCAACGAAGGAGGAGGTTCAACGGGCTTTGGTCTCATTTGCTGTGGAGAAATGTGTAGAAATGCGTGTGAAGAAGTCAGATAAGACCACTTATGTTGTGGAGTGCAAAAATGGAGGAGCATGTTCGTTTGGCTTTCGTGCTTCAACGAGGGGTGGTAAAGCTACTGGTCCGTGGTGGGTCCGAAGGCTTGAACCAAACCATACATGTGCGATGCTGTTCAGGAACAATCACAACAGACATGCCAATTCATCCTTCATTTCCAAGAGCATTCTTGATAGGTATGTATTGCTTCTGTCTTGTTCAAATATTTAATATGGAGGGATAAAGTGTGAAATGTGTCAGGATGTTTTTGAACACATGTAATAGGTTCAAAGGTCGCAAGGACGCACCAAGGGCAAAAGAGATACAGGCTGTCATGAAAGAGCTAGGAGTCGATACCAGTTATTCCAAAGCAAACCGAGCAAGACAAAAGGCAGAGGAAATCATTCGAGGGTCTCTCGAGCAAGGTTATAGTCAACTTCACTCATGGCTTCATATGTTGAAAGACGTCAATCATGGATCATATAAAAGCTTAATATTGGATTCTCAAAACCGGTTTAAGTACTGTTTCTGGGCATTGGGTGCTTGTATCAAGGTTGTTCCTCACTTGAGAAAGGTAACTTTTTAAACTATATCTTTTATCTGTCCAGATAAATGGTAGTGTGTGGAGGGATAAAGGATAAGGAGTGGAGGGATATGATGTCAGAAGAATAGATATAATTACCTGTCGAGATATATTATAGATTATGACAGGTTATATGATGTATCAGGTGATTTGTGTTGATGGAGCACACTTGGGAGGGAGATTCAATGGCCGTCTTCTTCTTGCTACTGCCCAAGATGGAAACAAACAGATCTATCCCTTGGCTTTTGCTGTAGTAGACAATGAGAATAAGGATTCGTGGTCCTTCTTCTTTGAAGAGTTGAAGACGGCTGTTGTAGCAGATAGTGTGGATGTGGTTTTTGTGTCTGATCGTCACCTTGCTATTAAAGCCGCTCTGAGAAAAATTTACCTTCTTGCACAACATGGATATTGCATTTATCATATGCTGCAAAACTTCAAGCAAAAGTGCAGTTGGGAAGGTTTGCAGGACCAGTGGTTTAAGGTTGCAAAAGCGTACACCGTAGAAGAGTATAAGACTGAGCTTCAGATCCTTCAAAACAGAACTACAGTTGTGGCAAATCTGGCTCTCAAAGTGCCTCTTGAAAAGTGGTCTAGGGCATATTTCACAGCTGAGAGGTACAACATCATGACTACAAACAATGCAGAATGTATAAACAAGGTGTTTAAACAGGAGCGTACCTGGCCTATTGTAGCATTGTTTGATGTTATATTACTTACCTTTTCCACCTGGTTCTGTGAAAGGAGGGAGTCGGCTAATACATGGTGTGAGGTGACTACTAGGGCAGTGACCAAGACCATTGATAATAGGTATGCGGCATCTGTGAGCATGAGCATCAATAGGCTTAGTGATATTGAAGAAGAGGTGATTGATGGAAGGAACAAGTACAAGGTGAATCTTCGCCAACAACGGTGCCAATGCAATGTCTTTCAGAGAGATCGGATTCCTTGTAGGCATTCTTTGGCATTAGCAAAGGACAGGGGAGTTGACATTTCTACTCTTGTTAGTCACTTGTACACCAACAACACCTTGAAAGAAGTTTACAAGGAAACCATCCATTTGATCCCTCCACCCAACCAATGGGATGTTCCACAATCAGTCTCCTCTCTTCCTTGTTTGCCACCACCATGGAAAAGGGGACCTGGAAGACCAAGGTTGAATAGATATAAGTCTAGGTGGGAGAGGCCCTACAAACGAGTGTCCACGAGATGTGAAAGATGTGGACAATCCATTATGGTAGCTTTGTGATCATCAGATGGTTTTTTCCTTAGCTCAGCCCTCACGTGGCAAAGAACCTCATCGATGTGCTTCCAATACAAGTACACAATTACACTTAAGATTGAAAAAATAAGAAATCAAATTTATATCCTGTCACACTTACCAAATTATCCCACCAGTGTCTTGGTTCAAGAATTGCCTCATGGAAGGCCTTGTCAATAACCACTCCACTCATTCCCTCAAACTCCTCAGAGTTGAAACATTAAACACAATATAGGAGTTTAATATTTCATTGTAATCAACATAAAACACAATATTGCTACACGAATTTAACTCAAGTACCTTTCGTCAATGTACCATGCTATTCCTTCTGTCATGTCTTGCACAACTGTATTCTTGGTTATCTTCTTCCAAAAAGCTTTTGTGTAGACTTCCTTCTTCTTCTCCTGAATGTCCTTGGTGGTGTCCTTCTTGGTGTTTTGCTTGGTGGTGTTCTTGGTGGTGTTGGTTGTGTAAGGAGAGCTGAGAGAACTAGAAGGCCTTGTATTACGCTTGGGCATGATCCTGCAAAACCACAGTGAACTCAAAAAATATCATAACCTGTCTAGTTTAACAAACAATCCTGTCAAGTTCAAGAAACTATCATGTCATATACAAAAAACAATCCTGTCATATACAAAAAACAATTCTGTCATTCAACATAAACTATCATGTATTATTCAAAAACCAATCATGTCATGCAACAAAAAATATCCTGTCATTTTCCTAAAACTACCTCTGCTTTTGTGGAGACACCTTGTTTGGAGAACGACCACTAACATGCTTCACCCTGTTGCTAAGCACCAGTTTGGGTTTGGCAAAATCATCTGCCTTGTCCTCCTCACCTTTCTCCACCTCAACCACATCCTTTCCCTCCTGAGTGTTTTCCTCCTCGCCCTTGGCTTCCTCCTCACCTATCTTCATCTCAGACTTAGCTTCCTCCTCAGCCTTGCCCTTTTCCTCCTCAGCCTTTTTCTTTTCCTCTTCCTCAGCCTTGGCTTCCTCCTCAGCCCTTTTCTCCTCCTCAGCCTTTGATTCCTTCTCAGCCTTTTCATCCCCAGCTGTAGCCTGCTGGGTGAGCTCTTCCCTTGGCGCATCTACAAGATCATTATCTTTCAATTCATCTTGCACATTAGGGTCACTCTCATCCTTGTCAGTTGCCTTCTCAGCTAGCTCAGCAACAATATTCATGACCACATCACCTTCTCTTCTACCAACACCAACCAACTGAAAATCTTCGAGACCCTGTAAATAATCCTGTCATATATCCATATATATTTTGTCATATTCAACAAACAGATCCTAGACACCAATAACCTAATCATACCTCATTCTCACTGGAATCTTTGGAGCTTACCAACTCCTCATTCACATTCACACAAGGAGCAACAACATTATCCACTGCCTCCTCAGCCCTTTTCTCAGCATTCCCAACAACTTCCTCAGCCCTTTCCTCAACACTGTCAACAACATCCTCAACATTCCCAACAACTTCCTCAGCATTACCCTGTGAAAACATTTGGTCCTCCAACTCCTCATTATTACCAAAATCAAATACTGGTTCATGGTAAATAATAAGTCCTCTTTCCTGCAATAACATGTTCTTAAATCCTAGATTTCAATCTTTAGAAAATATCCTGACATGCAACATAACCTATCCTGTCATATTTCACATTCTATCCTAGTATGATTTAACATTATCCTGTCATTAACCTAAAATTATCATGAATTATTCAAAAATTATCCAAGCATAGTGTACATACCTCATTCTCAACTGTCACAACATTTGCCTCAACTTTCTCACACCCATCATCTCCATCTCCATCATCACCATCCCTTCCATTGTCATCCCCATCATTGTCACTCTCTTCTTCCTCCTCAGATTCTTCACTTTCTCCATCATTTTCCACTCCTATATCCACCTTTTCTTCCTTGCTCTCCTCCTCAGTACCACTCTCATCACTTTCAGACGACTCTTGATACTCTTCACTCACTTCTTCACTCTCTTCACTAGAACTTTCAACTTCAACCTTCTTCTTACCCTTCCCGGACGGTTTCTTGACACTCTTCCTTGCCACACTCTTCCTTGGCACACTCTTCCTTGCCACTCTCTTCCTAGGGACCTCCTCCTCCTCCTCAGACTCTTCCTCCTCCTCCTCCTCCTCAGAAACAACATCTTTCTTCACTCTCTTCCTTCTCATCCTTTTCTTGGTGATCTCCTCCTCCTCTGCAACAAAGTTCCTTCTCTCCAGCCTCTCAAACCTCTAACAAACAGCAGCCTCCAACTTGTCAAACTTCATGAACAAAGCCTTCAGGACATCTCTGCTAAGACCTTGATCCCCAGTGGATTGTCCTTGAGTTTGTCCTTGGTCTTTGAAGAGGTCCTCTACTTGTGTAGGCTCACTATCCTTGGTCTTTGACATAAACTCAGATGTGATCTGGTCAAAGAAGGGGTTCATCTGAGAATGTGCAACCATTAAGCAACTCCTTCTCAGATTCATCTGCAACAAGTAGAGGCAAGACTTCAAGACCTTCTTCTTCAAAAGCCAGCCTTAGGAATCCATGCTCAGGGCATTGGGTTGCAGACCAACGCACTACTCTAGGGATTTGGGTTTCACTAATCTTGGAGGCAAACTTGACTCCCACAGACTATACGCACTCCCAAATCCAGACCTACACAAACAAACAAACAAAACCATTAAATATATATCCTGTCACACTTAAATATATATCTTGTCACACTTAAATGTACAACTATACCTGAAACACCACTGGCATCCCTTGAAGGTTGTATGGTATCCTACCACAATCTGAGACTTTGATAGACTTCTCCATGGATATCATTCTTCTTGCCATTGATCTGGTCAGTGCCTTGTGCAACTCCATGTAGGCAACTCTTCCCCATGGATACCTCCAGAACTTGTCAATTGTTCCCACTAACCTCACATGTTCTGCTTTGACAAGTCTCTTCTTATCACCTCCAAGAATTATCCCTTCCACAATAAGCAAGACTGCTAACTTGAACTTGTGGTTGTCCAAGGGTTTGTGCTTCATGAACCTTTTATAAAGGTCTTGCACTGAAGTTTTTGAACCATCAGGACCACCAAAAAAGTTGTCCATCACTTGGTTGTCTTGCTTCCTAGATGATTTTATCTCCTTGGGAAGAGGGCCACAATTCAAGCCAGTTATCAAAGCAAATTCTTGCAGTGAAAATCTCAATGGCTGACCAACAATCTCATACCATGTCTCCCCCTTCTTTTCACTCTTCAACTGCTTGAAGAAAACTGAATGGACAGTTTGAGAAGAAAAGGTCACTTGATTGACCATCTTGACAACATCCCCAAAGGGGCTGCCACAGATCCTTCTCCAGTCTTGGCAAGTCAGTTTGGACTCAATATCTTTCAAATATTTCCTCCTGCAGTTGATATTTACACGTCCATGCAATGCATCTCCCTTGTAGTAGGAATACATCACCTACAAAAACATAACATGACAGATTAATAATAGTATTATGGCAGGACACAGTCAAGAGTCTGTCAGGATAACAAATAGCTACACAACCAAAGTTCAAGTGTGGGGAAACAGATATGTATATGTCAAGACACATTGAAGAGCCTGTCAGGATAAAACTAAACAATCTAGACCAAGTGAGGAGAAGAGGATGTACATGCATTTCCTTAAAAACTGTCAATATTCAGAAAACTGAAATCCACATACTTCCACTACATAAAATGGTTCACAATTGCACATGACAGGAATTATTTTAAGAGGTGTCAAGATTCATAATACAGATGTACATTCATTTCCTTATAAACTGTCAATATTCAGAAACTGAAATCCAGATACTTTCACTACATAAACTGGTTCACAATGCATATGACATGAATTATTTTAAGAGGTGTCAAGATTCATAATACACATGAAGAAATGAATCTACATAAACTGGTTCCACTCCTGAATGCACATAAGCTACACAAAAACTAACTGCAAGTGTCTGGACACAGACAACAGGATGTCAGGACAAAGATAACTGTATGCCCGGACACAGTAAGGAGTATGACAGGATAACCCTAAACAATAATCAAAGTATTCACAACTTTGTTCTCAACTCCAATTACAGATGAAAATTCCTCTGGAAGAATGTCAAATTTACATACAATTGCTTCAGTCAACCCTAAATTCACCAATTTCACTCATACACTCGAATTCGAAATGAAAATATCACAAAATTCACTTACATTCTCCTTGAAAGGCAAAGGCTCCATTGTTCTCCATTTGTCCAACAGAGTCAATACCTCCTTTTTCTTTTGGGAGACTGTCCACTTCCCCCGACGACCCCTTCTTGGATTTGGGGGTTTTCTCCGTTTGCCTCTTCTTTCTCCCTAGAGACTCTCCCTTGGAGTCTCTCTTTCTCTTCTGGGCTGCAGGGGGTGCTGAAGCTCTAGTCACGGGGGCCATAACTTGAGAGAGAGAGAGAGAGTGGCCGAACAGAGATTCGGAAAAGAAAGACGGTTGTGAGAAACGGGCGGTTGCCGGAGAGGTTGAGGGAGGTTGATAGCAGTTGAGGGCGGTTGAGAGTAAAAATGGTGAAACTGTGAAAATGGGAGAAGAGAGAAGACAATGGGAGTGAAATGGAGAAGAGACAAAGACGAGAGAGAGAAATGGGTAAGCTGGGATTGAAAATGGGTAATTGCAATTAATTTAGCCTAATGCTACTTAAGTGGGTTAAGAAGCAGTTAAGGAATTAATTGGTAAAAAAACCGTAACTTCAAACATTTGAATTTTTTATTTTATTTTTAATTTTTGAATATTTTATTATTTATTATTTTGATTTTCCTTTTTTATATTTTTTCTTAATATTAGAATTTTCTTTTATTTATTATTTATTATTTTGAATTTCCTTTTTCTTAATTTCAGTTAAAAAAATAAAGATAAATGAAATTATAATAAATCTTTTCTTTTTAATAGGAAAAATATTTTTTTGGACTATTATAACCCTCATATGGATATTACAGTAATATCCACATGAAATTGGGCATATGTGTAATAAGAGTTCAAAAACTTGGGCATTTGCGTCATTATTCTCTTACTCAAAACGGATATCGTTTGCCCCTCTAAAAGACTATAAAACGAAGTCCTCTAACGTAACACATTGTTATGTTTATACGTGACGTATGGGTGTAATGCATATGTGACGTACGAAATTACATATGTTAAATGACATATATGTAATTCACTTCAATGTATTCGTAGTTATGTGTGCAAAATAAAGTCAATTTCAGTGACGTGTTAAGGCTTTAAAGCCCAATTTGGCAAAACGTCGTCCGAGTGTGGTCGGAATAGATTCAAGCTTGGTTTCAATCCCTATTAAAGATATTTGACCATGTGGGTAACTTCAAATCAAGACTTCTTACTTTTGAAGTAACACCTATTTTGAAAATCCAATTTGTCGCAATATGTATAATCTACAACATCATTGTTGATTATGTTTGAAAAAGTTATACAACTTAGTGTTATTAAGCATATGAAGTTTCACTAAGGTCTCGCTCACACAAAACGAGGCTCGAAACTATATGCAAACGCTAAAAGGCCTAAGTTAAGAGGCTTTAAGGCCCAATTTGGCGAAACGATGCCCTAACGATATCGGAATGGAATGAAACTTGGTTTCAATGCTTATTAGGAATATTTAACCATGTGGGTAACTCCCAATCAAAACCCCTTCCTTTTGAAGTAACACATCCTTTGTAAAAACCTTACAAGTCATAACTCTCTAACTTGTAGCAATATGTATAGTCTACAACATCGTTGTTGATTAAGTTTGAAGAAATTATACAACATAGTGTTATTAGGCATATAAAGGTCCAATAAGGTTTCGCTCACACAAAACGAGACTCAAAACTATGCGTAAACGCTAAAAGGCCTAAAGTGGCCTTAAGGCCCAATTTGGCGAAACGACGTCCTATCGACGTCGGAATGGATGAAACTTGTTTTCAATGCCTATTAGGGATATTTAACCATGTGGGTAAGTCCGAATCAAAATCCCTAACTTTTGAAGTAACACATCCTTTGTAAAAACCTTACTAGTCATAACTCTCTAACTTGTCGCAATATGTATGGTCTACAACATCGTTGTTGATTATGTTTGAAACAATTATATAACTTAGTGTTATTAGGAATATAAATTTACAATAAGGTATTGCTCACACAAAACGAGGCTCGAAACTATGTGTAAACGCTAAAAGGCCTTAATGGGCCTTAAGGCCCAATTTGGAGAAACGACGCCCAAACGATGTCGGAATAGAATGAAACTTGTTTTTAATGACGATTATGGATATTTAACCATGTGGGTAACTCCGAATCAAAACCCCTTACTTTTGAAGTAACGCATCCTTTGTAAAAACCTTACTAGTCATAACTCTCTAACTTGTCGCAATATATATAATTTACAACATCATTGTTGATTATGTTTGAAAAAATTATAAAACTTAGTGTTATTAGGCATATAAAGTTTCAATAAAGTCTCGCTCACACAAAACGAGGCTCAAAACTATACGCAAACGCTAAAAGGCCATAGTTGAGAGGCTTTAAGGCCCAATTAGGCGAAACGATGCCCTAACGATATCAGAATGGAATAAAACTTGGTTTCAATGCTTATTAGGAATATTTAATCATGTGGGTAACTCCCAATCAAAAACCCTTACTTTTGATTATGTTTGAAAAATTTGTGCAACTTAGTCTTATTAGGCATATAAAGTCTCAATAAGGTCTAGCTCACACAAAACGGTTTTGTGCAATACGAATTTGTATAAATAAGTTACTAACAACTTTACATATTCATACAACTCCTAGAAACTCGTTATTTAACAATTTCGATATCGTTATGATATTTTGGACCTTGTTGAGTTTTTTGGTCTTTTGAAGGGGCAGACGATGTCTGTTTTGGATAAATTTTATATGTACAAAATTGTATCGAAATGCTTTACAGAATCATCAAAAGAAATTTTAAAAAATATTTTTTTTTCTCGCCTAACATAGGCGAACAATGTTTTTATTTTTGTTTTAATCTTTATTCCAGATTTTTGTTTGCAAAAAAACTAAAGTATTGCACGCCTAATACTACTCGCCTACATTAGGCGAGCAAGGCTTATGAAAAAAATTACGAATCCCAGATTTTGTAATTTTTCACTGAAAATTTGTTTTTTTTTAAAATGTGTTGCTCGCCTATTATAGGCGAGCTAAAGTTGTATATTTCTAGAATTACACAATTTTTTCTATTTTATCCCTCGATTTGTTTGCTCGCATAACTTAAGCGAGCTAAAGTTGTTCGCCTAAGTTAGGCGAGCTATTTGGCACGTAAATAGCGTCTGACACGCGTGGGAATAGTAGGACCCTAAAACTTGTGGCTTGGGTCGGTGCCCCCACATTGCACACAAAATATAAAACCAAAGAGGAAATTGATTGAAAGGTGCTTGCTAGACCTGTCAAAAGCTTACCTAACCTATTGGGTCGACCCGGCCCGACCCGAACCCGGCATGTTCAACCCGTTTGCCAGGTCTAGTGCTTGCACTTCTCATTTATTTGTTGGATGTTATTCCCCAAATGAGAGTGCCTTCTTCTTTTTTTTTTTTTTCTTTTTTTTTTTAAAGGGAAAAGGCGCCAACAGGCACCTTAACTGATATCATTAGATAACTCTGACATAGCCAAATCCAAAATTACAGAGGGGAGATTAAAATCCCAAGATCTAATACCGATAGACCACGGCTCAAGCCTAGCTAACTCATGAGCAATTCTATTACCATCTCTCTTAGTATGTAGCCATCTAATGTTTCTGAAATTAGAGGAGATGTCCATGATGTCTTTGATCACAACAACAAGTTCAAAAGGGCACTTGTTCTTCCGCTCGAGGATCCCCACAATGGTCAGATTATCAGTTTCAGCTTCAACGTTCCAGCAGCTATGTGCAAGTGCTAGTTGGAGACCCTTAAACAAGGCTTTTGCTTCAGCAATAATAGGGGAAGTGACCACCTCAGTTTGTTCAGTCATAGCAGCAAAAACAGACCCCTTGGAGTCTCTGATAACAGCCCCACAGCCCGAGCCATGCCCATCTCTGATAGTAGCATCCGTGTTGAGTTTAACAAAGTCAGAAGGTGGCGGCTTCCACCTGACCGGTGGCTTCGGATCCACACTCCTAACCCCGTCCTCTTTTCTAGCACCCCTTGTCTCATTCCACAGTGAAACACACCTCTCCATGAGTGTCATCTCTGTCTCAAACACATTTTCAAAGACAAAGCAGTTTCGTCTATTCCAGATACACCAGATTCCAATAAGGAACAGATCAAACTCATTAGAGGTAAGCTTCTCTGCCATTTCGTGGATCCATCCAATCCCATCTCTGACCTGTGGCAGAATATCAAACTCAAATAACTCCCAAAAAGCTCGGCTGTGCTTACAATCACGGACGACATGGATGTCAGATTCTCTAGTCTCATTACAGCAAGGGCAATTTTCAGAGATCTCAGGGGTAAAGGCAGCGAGCCTGGAGTTGGTGGGCAGGGAGCCGTCACAAAGAGCCCAGGCCTGCAGTTTGACTCGTGGTGTAGCATTTGCCGACCAGATCTTACTCCAAACCGTAATGTTTGCGTTGCTAGAATCTGACAGATCATTTTGGGGATCCCCTTTATGCACCTCGTGGTAAGCACTCTTAACAGTGTACTCCCCAAATTTGTCGAGATGCCAGTAAATCCGATCCGGGGTATGATTGACGCTGAGTGGTATGGCTTTGATTCTATCGGCCTCAAAGGGTATAAACACTTGGTCAATCAATATAGCATTCCAGGTTCTGTCTTCGTGGTTAATGAGATCAGAGACTCTCATATTTTCCATTCCCGCCGGGGCCTTTGTGATGGTTTTCTTCGTAGCATTCTCCCCAATCCAGGGATCTCTCCAAACCCGGATAGCAGTACCATCTCCCACAATCCAAAATAGACCTTTCTCAACACACGTTTTGGATTCCCAAATGGACCGCCAGGTATAGCTTGGTTTATTACCAAGCTGAGCATTGAGGAAATCCCCTCCTGGGAAATATCTAGCTTTTAGAATCTCGGCCACCAAGCTATCCGGATTCTGCATAATTCTCCACGCCTGTTTCCCAAGAAGAGCAGTCTTGAAATTCTCAAGATTTCGAAAGCCCAATCCACCGGTACACTTCGGCTTGCTCATCCGATCCCAACTTCGCCAGTGAATTTTCCTTCCTCGGGTCCCTTTGCCCCACCAGAAACCAGAGAACATAGATTGGAACTCAAGTGCCTGATTTTGTGGCATCTTGAAGATAGACATAACATACGTTGGAATTGCTTGTGCCACAGATTTGATCAGAACCTCTCTCCCTGCTCTTGCCAGATAGAACCCACTCCAACCCTTCAGCCTTTTTTCGAGTCTGCCCCTAACTGCCTCAAAAATCTGTCTCCTCGAACTGCCCACATAAGTCGGGAGTCCCAAATACTTGCCGCAACCCCCTGCCTGAGAGACCCTAAGAGTCTGAATAATAGCCTGTTTAACATCATTTCTGGTGCCCTTACTGAAAGAGATCTCGGCCTTCTCCAGATTCACTCTTTGGCCCGAAGCCATTTCGAAGTCGGTTAGAATGTGTTTTAGCGATTCTGCTTGTACCTGATCTGCTTTAGCGAATATGATACAGTCATCCGCATAGAGAAGGTGAGATATTTCAGGAGCTGTATAGGCAATCCTGATGCCCGAGATAATATTTCTGCTGGTTGCCCGGTGAATCATAGAGGAAAGGACTTGGCCACACAGCAGAAAGAGATACGGGGAGAGAGGATCTCCCTGTCGTAGCCCACGCCCAGGGGTGAAGGAATTTGTAGGTCTGCCATTAATCAACACCGAGAACGAGACTGACTCAAGGCACATTTCAATTCTGTTTATCCAAGTCTCTCCAAATCCCATTCGTCTCATGACCTTTGTCAAGAAAACCCACTCCACTCTATCATAGGCCTTTGACATATCAAGTTTGAGTGCCATATGGTTATGTCGACCCTCGCCCATCTTCATATGATGAAATAGCTCAAAGGCGATGAGAAAATTATCTGAAATCAGTCGGCCCGGGACAAAAGCGCTATGATTTGGGGATATCAGATTGTGCAGAACAACCTTGAGCCTATTTGCAATGGTCTTAGAAATCAGCTTGTAAACTACATTACATAAACTTATCGGACGAAAGTCCTTCATATCAACCGGGTTCTTCTTTTTGGGGATAAGGGTGATGAAAGTCCTGTTTATTTCATTATCAATGACCCCTGAATTCAACGCAGAGAGACACATCTCCAAAACTCTATCCTTTACAGATTCCCAATAGAGTTGGAAGAACATGGCACACATACCATCTGGGCCTGGGGCCTTTAGCGGATGCATTTGTTTTAGAGAGGTAAGGATCTCATCAGTAGTATAGGGGGCATCTAATCTGCTCTTGGTCTCTTCATCCACACTTGGATCCACATTAACGAGCACGAAATCGATGTTTAGAGGCTGACTTGTCTCGTAAATATTCTTGAAATACCCCACAGCCACCTCAGCAATCTTATCTTCCCCGGTTACCATCACACCCTGCTCATCAGTAATCTTGCGGATAGTGTTTTTATCTTTTCTGATTGAGGCTGATCTGTGGAAGAACCCTGTATTCTTATCCCCTGCCTTAAGCCAAAGCGCTCGGCTCCTTTGTCTCCAGTAAGTCTCTTCCTCTTTGAGAAGGGATGCAATCTCAGCAATGAGCCTCCTCCTATTAGCCAGCTGGGTTGGGGAGAGACCACCCCCATTAAGCTCAGTGAGCTATTTTCTTTTCTTACCTAGGAGCTTTCTAGCCTTCCTCTCATGCTTGGACCAAATGGTGAGCTCCCGAGCACTCTCATTTATCTTTTCCATCGCATCACCTTCCGCCCCACTCCACACTTTCTGGATGATCTCCTTACACTGAGCCTTCTCTGTCCAGTTTTCCTCGAATCTAAAAAGCCGGGGTTTGCTCCTTTGTAAAGTCTCCAGGAGTAGCTGGATTGGGGAATGATCAGATCTTTCTCTGTCTAGATTTATAGCACTCGCCTCGGGGAAGAGACTTATCCAACTGTCGTTTGCCAAAAACCTGTCAAGTCTACATTGCACATTATCAAGCCCACATCTGCCATTATCAAAAGTAAACTCATACCCTTTACAGCCCAAATCCATTAAATCGCAGTTCTCCGCACAATCAACGAAAGCATCCATCTGATTTCTGGCCCTAGGTGCACCCCCTTTCTTCTCATAATGGTGCATTATCTCATTGAAATCTCCGAAACATAACCAGGGCAGTTGATTATTTTCGCTCAACAACCTGAGTAATGCCCATGAAAGGTGCCTATTCTCTGTCTCCGGCCAGCCATAGAAACCAGTAGCCCGCCACGGGGTCTCGCTCAACCCTGCCTTAACCAGAACATCAATATGGTGGATTGACATGGATCTAAGATCAATATCAATATATTTACGCCACATAAGAGCCAGACCACCACCTCTACCTTGGCTATCAACAGCCAAACCATTAAACAACGGAAATTTGCGAAAGATTTTATTCATCTCGCTACCACTAAGTCTTGTTTCGCTCAAGAACAAAATGGTAGGGGCTTCCCTTTTTGTCAGCTCAACAAGGGACGAAACTGATCCGGGGTTGCCCAGCCCCCGGCAGTTGAGGCTCAGGCAACTCATAATGCCCGGCGGGGCTGATCCTCAGCCTCCGCCTCCAAAGAGTCTGTTTCTGTGTTCAAGCTCACCTTCCTGAATTTGGTTGCGCTAGCCTCCCTCTCAAGGTGATCAATGTCCATGTCCACTTCCTCCTCTAATTGTTTACGTTTCTCACCAGTGCTTCCAGTCTGGTTTTCACCCCTGTTCACTGCTCCAGAAGTCTCACTTTTCCCTCTGGCAAGCCTTTTCCAGTTTCTAGACTTAACATTCATCTCATTATCCCCATCACCATCAAATTTGCCATCAGTGAACTTTTTGACCAGCACGTCCTTAGCAGAAACATCTTTCGAGATAATTTGTGCCCTGCTTACCTGTTGCTCATTCGTATTCTGCACACTCACCCCAGACAGAATGCAAATCTCCGTAGGCTGCTTGTCATACGTCTGACTGTTCTCATCACTCTTATATTGCCTTTTCAAGGCTTCAAACTTCATCTTCTCCTTCGTTTTCTCCTCAATCAGTTCCCTGCTCTGTGGGCGTTGTCCAGACGCTCTCAGCCATGGACCATATTGGTCTCCCATACTCACTGCTTGCTCATCAGAAATAGTATCACAATCCTTATCCGTGTGTCCAAGGCAACCACATCTGTAGCAAAAATCTGGTAATCGTTCATATTTGAAGTTCAGCCATATCGCCTCATTGGCTCCGAATTTTGCCCTCATTCCCCTCATAAGAGGTTTGTTCAGATCAACCTGCACCCTAAGTCTCAACACCTCACTCCAGCCCAGGTCGTAGCCCTCATCATAGGCCATAAAAGAGCCAGCTTTGTCTCCAATAATCTTCGCCATAGCCTCGTTTCTTCTATTCAGGGGGACATTATAGGTCTGGATCCAGAAAGGAGAGCTATTGAAGCTGATTTCCGAGAGATTTTCTCCCCCCTCGATCTCACGGAGCACCAGCAGGTAACCATTAAAGTTCCATGGTTGATGTTCAAGCACCCAGGATTTGTCTTTTTCGCTGAAAAACTGGAAAGCAAGCACTCCTTTGCCTAGCTCCCTCATAACCAGTCCTTTTCCGGGCTTCCAAAGCATCTCCATGGTGCGTTTCAGTGCTTTGGTGTTAACAACGAGAGTGCCTTCTTCATCAAATGCTTCTATTGTTCTATTGCATGTTTTGTGTGAGAGCATCTTTTGTTTTCAATTGGGTCGTTGTGCCCTCCATCTCCATAATCATTTCACTCGAAACATTAGGTTAAAGTCATAACATGGACTGTAATGGGCCTATGTGTTCTAGGCCCATTTATCACAAAACAAAATCAATTGGCCCAACTAAAAAGTGCAACAACCAACATCCGCAACCCGCCGAAAGCTGCCCCTCTTTCCTCTTCTTGACTGTAAACAAGCCACGCCTCCACTTCCGCCCATGACTTCCACGGCGGCGTATCGTCTCCGATCGCTGCTCTCCGGCGTCGCTTCAAATCAACGGATGATACTTGTCCGCTTCGCCTCAACCTCTTCATCTCAAAAGCTTGAAACGGTCCAGGCGGCCGTTTGCCCTAGAAATCGAACGGCGAACGTCTTCGAAGATCAATCAGACGGAAGTGGGAGCGCCGCGTACATTCACGCTGTCAAGTACTCTCGTCCGGCTACAATCAAGCTATGTGCGCAGCGTTCGCACTTGCAGAATTCGGTGAGCCTGATTGGCACCGTCGAGCGCATTCCGACGGAGTTTAACAGGCGACAGATTGATGGGGACTTTGGCGTTTATACCATTCTCAACGTCAAAACGTCCCCTAACTCTAACAGCTCATTTAGGTATAACTCATGATCCGATTTTGTTTGTGAAACTGTTAACTCTCGTGGGATCAAGCTTTCAAATATGTATGCAGATTCTTGCTGAATTTGAAATGCTAAAATCCAAATTTTGATAGGTGCTTATCTGTATTGTTCGAGATGCTGAGCAATAAAGATAAACTAAAATCATGGTCAAATTTGTTAGCAGGATTCTAGTTGGGCTCTGGAATGAGATAGCAAAGGTAGCTTTGGAGCATGTCAAACCTGGAGACCATATCTATGTTTCAGGAAGTTTAGAATCTTACCTAAAGCCAGATTCTTCTGGAAATTATACATTAAATTATAAGGTACATTGTTTTTAATGTTTTTTACAAGAGTGTTTCTTATTGTTCTAGTGCTCATTGATGATTAATCAAATATATCCATATATATAAGCAATTCGTGGTTTCAAATGGTGAACTTAGGCTATTCCCATTTAGATCTTTATGAAGGTTGTTACTAGTTGCACACTGGATAACACTTGAGTATCTATTGTGTGTACATCCTTGTGGTTCTTTTGTGTTGTTGTTCTTAGCCTATCAGATGGAATTTATTAAATTTTAGTTAAACCTTGCCAGGTTTCTCCAATAAGTTGCTGCAGAGTTTTTCCATGCTTAGGTCCTTAGTTTCTGCTAATTGTCAGAAAAATGACAGGGAAACCACGACATAACTTGTGAATTTGTATGCTCTGGTGAAGCAATATCAGTAATTTGCGCTGTAAATAGGTTCGTTATTTGCAAATAGATGCAAGACTTTTCGCGTGTAACTCGAATGAAGTTTACATGGGTTACATTCATGATGAATGAAATAGCCTCTAAAGCTGAACATGGCTGTAATATCATATTGAGAACTCATGATTTACCACTTACCAGTGATGCCTCGTCTAACAAGATACCAGCTGTATTTTCTACTTGCTTTACAGTATTTGATACATCTCACAGGGTTGGAATGGTATTTTACAAACTTTAGATGGAAAAGAAAGAAAGTTGTTGCAAGAGCCTCCTTGTTGTGCAATAGGAGGGGGGCTGAAATTTATCCTTGAACCATTCTTTGTAGTTCTGTATATGTTTGACATTGGGGTTTTCTTATAATCTTTATGCCATACTTGATTTTAATCCTTTGTTATATTTTCATCTAATGTTGCGTGTTTCTAAGGTGATAGCAAAGGAACTAAATTTTGTCAAACAAGATGAAAAACAGAAATCTCATGAAGCTCAACCGTCAAAATCACAAGGTAGGCGGCTTGCTACATTTGCCATCCTAAATTAACCTTTCAAGATTTTTATCTGAAGAAGTCATGAGATGCAAACAACATCTAATATATTATTAGAAATATTATGATCAGTCCCTTTCTGAATTGTGGTCCACAATCCTGCAACATTTGCGCAGTTTATGTTGATCACTAACTTTCAACATGTTATGTCAAAATGATCTAATTGTATTTTTTCACCGGTTAACATATAGGTGGATCGAATCCAAAAAGCAAGGAAGACCGTTTACACTTGTGGCAAATCTTCTTCTCAAATGCAAACGAGTGGTATGATAGCCGAAAAAACAAGAAAAATCCAAAGTATCCAGATTTTAAACATAAAAGCACAGGTGAAGCACTCTGGATGAGTGCATATGATCCTCCATGGATAAAAAAACAGCTTGAACTCCATGATACTATGGTTGCTGCTGGATGCCTTGAAGATCCGAGCTCTCATCGTCGTCATGTATCAAGCTTCGTGTCTGATGATCTGGTGTGATAAATTCCGAATATGTACAAACGCTCGTTGTCAAGGAAAATATCGTTGTTGGAGATGAATATCATCTCATCTTAAGGGAATAATATTGTGAGAGAAAGATAATACCCACTTGGGTTGCCTCATGTATTATTAAGCCTTATATAGGATTACAAGATAGAGAAAATAGAGAAAATGTTAAATACAAGAAGAGGAGGATGAGGCTATGTTGGCAGTAGGGTTAACATTGGCAGATTGCTTGCCTTTGTCTTTGGGAGAAGAAGAGATGGTTCGCTCAGATTCGTTGTCGGAGGAATGGTCTGACATGATTTTGGGGCGGAAGAGTGGTGGTGGTGGTAGGTGGTTACTGGTGGAGAGAAAAGGAAGAGGATCGTTAAAATTTTGGAGAAAAGAGAGGAGAGCCTGATACCATGTGAGAGAAAGATAATACCCACTTGGGTTGCCTCATGTATTATTAAGCCTTATATAGGATTACAAGATAGAGAAAATAGAGAAAATGTTAAATACAAGATATACACGTAAAACCTATTCTAACTATTCTAACAAATATGTATAGATCTCACGAAACGTGTATTTTTTTTGTTATACAAACTACCTCAAAAAAGATTTTCAGATTGTTGCAAGTGTTATTTTTATTTTTGAAAATTAGATAGAGATTAATTTAGGATTTTAGTTTTGAGTAGTAACTAGTGTAGGTCTCGTGAATATCACGAGATTATAAATCTACATTAATATTTCTAAAATATTCATAATTTTTATTAAAATATTATTAAAATAATAAATAAGTTATAGTTATATTTGTGAAAGATAAAATAATGACCAAGGTACCAACAAAATAATACTGTAAACATAATCGTTTTACATCACTCTCTGAAATTTAAACTTTTGAGTTCAATGATCGGTTTTTCTAACCTAGTGCAACCCATTACAAAAAAACCACTAAAATGACAACACTCAATCACTAAAATGATAACACTTAATCATAAATTTCTAAAATTAACCTCTTAAAATATAACAGGATAATTTTAGAAATGACCAAAGCTTATTGTATACTCCCTCTGTCCCACTATTTCCTTCTTGATTATGTTTTTGACACTATTCCCATATTAAGAGAATCTTCGTAATTTCGACCAATATATAGATAAAAACATAGTCATGTGTGGTCTTGTTTGATTCGTCTTATCGAATACTTTAATAATATTTTTATTTTTTATTTTTTACTAATTTATAATTAGAGATATTGATAAAATAAAAAGACACATCGTCATACGTGCCCGAGTGAAACAAGAAGGAAATAAAGGGACGGGGGGAGTACTCCTTATTGTATACTTCTCTTAAACATGGTTTATAAATGACAAAGTTTTAGAATATGTGACTTGATTGATATATTTGTAGGAGATCATGGAGGAGGTGGAAGATTGTGGAAAAAAAAAAATTCTATTTAAAAGTTTGATTATTATTATTATTTTTTTTTTAAAATGGTGATATGGCGCTGAGGTGACGCAATATTTTGTAAAGACTTGGCTTTTCCCTTATATTGTAGTTAGGTAGATTTTTTTAAATGGTGATGTGGCGCTGAGGCACAATATTTTGTAAAGACTTGGCTTCTCCCTTATATTGTAGTTAGGTAGATATTCCGTTCGCCAATACTTGACTTTCTAGCTTTCATCATAGTTTAAAATTAAATGTCTTTTAGGCTTTTTAACACCATTTCTACCGAATTCACCCTCAAAATTTTTATTTATATATTTTTATATTTTATCTTTCCTCAAATTCTTCTCTAATATAACTCCTAAGAGCATTCGCATTGGTATAGTTTTTTAGCAGTTTTTTAGTATTTTTTATTCATTCATTTCATTTTAACAACTCAATCTACTTTTTCTCAACATTCAGAGTTTTTTAACTCGGTTTTTTAACCCGTTTTTTAACTACATCTTTATTTACCAATCAACTATTTAAATACACAATTATATTTTGAATAGTAAATCTACACTTAATAGTTTACAAGTTAGTTAAAAGATAATCATTTTACTTTGAATTAATATTTATTAATAAATTTTAAAACGTTTCTTATATTGTTTATTTTAAATAATTTTTTTTTATAATTAACATATACAAAGTGGGTGTCTATAAATAGATAAAAATAAAATAAAAATATTAAAAATATTATGTTTCATCAATTCATTTAATTTTGTGTTGAAAACGTTTTTAAAATGATAATAATATAACAACTCTAGATTTTTTTTACTATTGATCTTTTTGATCCAATGGCTAAAAACCACCTCCACTTTCTTTATGAAAGTGTGACACATGTGAAGTCCTTGTTTGGATGTTCAAAAGCAAACCCAATTTTGACATTGATTTTGTGTCAAACTTTTGTTTACAATCAAACGTGACTTTATCAATGTTGGCTTTTACCGGTTCCTTAGTTCTAAATCTGCAGCTCAGTTTTTTAGCAAAATTCCACTATTGCTAAAAAATCTATATTATTTTATGGTTAAAAAACCACTAATAT
Organism: Oxyria digyna; assembly: GCA_029168935.1. Lineage (NCBI taxonomy): Eukaryota > Viridiplantae > Streptophyta > Magnoliopsida > Caryophyllales > Polygonaceae > Oxyria > Oxyria digyna. The sequence continues at coordinate 55,789,126 of JAPVLV010000001.1, read as the reverse complement.
GGGTGCTCTAACCAAATCAATTGTACAATTTCTTTCTCTCTCCTTTGATCGAAATAGAAAAAAAAATACTTCCCCCGTCCCTTAATGTTTTTCCCATTTCATTTTGACACATTTTCCAAGATACACTTTGCGTCGTTAATATTTCCTATTATATCTTTCTAAAAGTTATAAAATTTTGATATTGTTAAAGTACTCAATGAGACGAACAAAACAAGATCCCGCATGACCATGTTTGTTCTTATATATTGAGAATAATCTAGCGAATTGTATGGAATTGTGAATAGTATAAAAATTGGAGATGAGAAGAACATTAGGGGGCGGAGGGAGTATATGTTATTACCTAAACCTATAAGGGTATAAAGGTCAAAAAATTTAGTTAAGAAATTTAATCTTTAAATTTTCTCAAAAATTCTAAAAGGACAAATCTACTATATAATTACTAAAGCAGAATCCCTTCCTCTCACCCTAGCTATGCAACGTGGCAAGAAGGCATTTCAGCCTATCCACGTGGCGCAATATGATTGGTTGCGTTTTTGTCCTTTTTTTTTTGCCAACTTTTTTGTTGACACTGCTGTCTAAAATCTTGACCGAATTTTTTTAGAAGAATTTTAGGAAATCTTTTGTATTTTCAGTGTCGAACATATTTTTCTTTTTTTTGCCAATTCAGTAATGATATTAACTAATTTCCTAATTTACCTAAAAGAGGGTATACATAGAAATATTATCATGCTCTAAGCCCTAATACGTAATCTTTATGTTATTAACCTAAAATCAATATAAAACTAACATGTAAAACAAGCCACTTTTCAGTTCAATGATATAAACCTGTAATGCCAAAAAAATGAAACCCAAACGCAAAAAACTGAAAAACCATTATTACATTTCACCCTAGACCAAAACTGATATGAACCTGCATTATTACAACTCTTTCTGCATAAGAAACTGAAACCCTAAATGAATCTGCAACAGTATAGTGAAAAGGATACTATTGCCAAAAATTCTGGACTGAAATTTGCACAAACCTGTAAAGCAAGAAAAAGAAAATTAATAATACATAACAGAAAATCTGTAATTACTGCATTCCAACAGCCCAGAAAATCTGTAAAGCAAAAAAAAGGAAAGACAACTCAAAAAAATGTACACAATCTGCAAGCTGTATTACTGCATTTACCTAAAAGGTTTTGAACACCTTTAAAATCGTACACAATCTGTAAAGCAAGAAAAGGAAAGACAACTCAAAAGGCAATAAACACAATATGCAAGTTGTATTACTGCATTTTGTACACAATCTGCTTGCTGTTTAAACAAGGATATATATGCCAATTTTGTTCCAGAAATAAGAGGCAGCAGTATTGATGCGGGGATAAGCCGCAGTTACCGACCTAGACACCAAACTCGAATAGGAACTCGAACAGAGAAGAAAGGCGGAATTAGAATGAGATGAAAGAAGGATAAGTCGAATGATAGGCCAATTGGAACCAAATCAAACAACGATAAAACCCTTGAACTTAAGAACAAGAACCTTACCGAATGATGAAGAAACCCCAACGGATGATTACAACCAAACACAATGACTTTGGTGGGTCAAGGCACCTGGAGGTTGCTCTATGGAGTCCCGATAGCACCAACCTTATGGAGGAGATTGACACACACAAGCACAACTAGGGCCAACTGAACGACAATGCACACGGGGCACTCTTCTCACAAAAGCTCTCTTTTGGGAGGAAAAAACGATAAACGCTGTATTCAATATCAAAGTCTGGGGGGGGGGGGCGTAAAACAACAACTAAGGCAGCCTTATATAGGGTTCATAAGGATGCCGACTAAAGAAATAAACAATAAAAGTAAATCCTAAAATAATAATCCGAAAACAAATAATATCCGAAAATAATGTTTCTGAAACACTTCGCCGAGTGTCCTGGCCGCGGTCGCGGTTATGGAGCCGCGGGCGCGGTTTTTGCCTCCTGGCCGCGGGCGCGGTTATGGAGCCGCGGGCGCGGTTATGGAGCCGCGGGCGCGGTTTCCAGCCGCGGTCGCGGTCGCGGTTCGTCGCTGTCGTCCTCTGCTCGTTCTCGAACCTCGATCATTAGAACAGTCTTCAAGGGTGGTTCTTCGTCTGTATTCAACTCCTTGGAACTGAAGAACGCTACTAACTTGTCTAGCTCTTGTTGGACTTCCTTAGCTCTCGAGCGCGTCAATGCACCTTCAAATTCAGGGATCGGAGGTGTCGGTTGCTGTCCAGATGATCCTTCATCATCCTCCCCTTCTTGAAAAGGATTCGACCTCGAATCATCCAACTCCTCTTCTTCTTCACCCTCGAATAAAGTCAGATCTTGCACATTGAAGGTAGCACTCACTTGATAGTCGCCGGGAAGCTCTAAGACATAAGCATTATCTCCAATCCTCCTAAGCACCTTGAATGGTCCATCGCCTCTTGGGGACAGCTTTGAGTGGCGTTTGCTGGGGAAACGCTCTCTCCTAAAGTGGACCCACACGAGGTCTCCCTCCTTGAAGATGACCTTCTTCCTCTTCCTATTTGCCTTGCTAGCATTTGTAGCAGCTACTTCTAGCAATTTAGCTCTTGTCCTCTCATGAATTTCCTTGATGTGATCAACCTGTTTTCCTGCATTGAAATCCACTCGCTCCTTCGTAGGTAACGGCATAAGATCAAAAGGGGTTAGTGGATTCAAACCATACACACATTCAAAGGGGCTCAGCGAGGTTGAGGAATGGATGACCCTATTGTAGGCAAACTCAACATGGGGTAAGACTTCTTCCCAAGCTTTCAAATTCTTCTTAAGAATGGCTCTCAAAAGGGTTCCTAAGGTCCTATTGGTTACTTCAGTTTGACCATCAGTTTGAGGATGACTAGATGTAGAGAATAGTAGTTTAGTCCCTAGTTTTCCCCAAAGAGTTATCCAAAAGTAACTTAGAAACTTCACATCCCTATCACTCACAATAGTCTTTGGTACTCCATGTAACCTAACAACTCCAGTAAAGAACAAGTCAGCCACATGATGAGCATCATCAGTCTTGTTGCAAGCAATAAAGTGAGCCATTTTAGAAAATCTATCAACAACCACAAAAATAGAATCTCTCCCCTTCTTAGTCCTAGGCAACCCTACAATAAAATCCATACTAATGTCTACCCAGGGGGTCGTAGGAATAGGCAAAGGAGTATACAATCCATGTGGTTTAACTCTAGACTTAGCCTTAAGACACTCCAAACATCTTTTCAAACAATGCTCAACATCCCTAAGCATATGGGGCCAATAAAAATGAGTATGCAACATATGATATGTCTTGTCTCTACCAAAGTGTCCCATTAATCCACCCTTATGGGCTTCTTCAACAAGCAATAATCTCAAAGAACACTTAGGTATGCACACTTTACTAGCCCAAAACAAGAAACCATCAAACAAGTAAAACTTATCCAAAGTTCCTTTATCTAAACATTGCTTATAAATAGCACCAAAATCAGCATCATTACGATATAACTCCTTGATGTAAACAAAGCCTAACACCTTAGAGTCAAGTTGAACAATTAAAGCATGCCTCCTAGATAGTGCATCAGCAACAACATTGTCCTTTCCCTTCTTGTATTTGATGATATAAGGGAAAGTCTCAATAAATTCCATCCATCTACCATGCCTCCTATCAAGTTTGTCTTGGCTCCTAAAATGTTTCAAAGATTCATGATCGGTATGCAAAACAAACTCTCTAGGCCATAGGTAGTGTTGCCAAGTCTTAAGTACTCTATATAACGCATACAATTCCTTATCATAAGTAGAGTAATTTAGACTTGCACCTTTCAACTTTTCAGAAAAGAAGGCAATAGGCTTACCTTCTTGCATGAGGACTCCTCCAATGCCAACTCCGGAAGCATCACATTCCACTTCGAACGGCCTAGTGAAGTCGGGAAGCACAAGCAAAGGTGCCTCGGTCAATCTGCGTTTTAGCTCCTCAAACGCCCTTTCTTGAGCCTCCTTCCAAACAAATGCTGAGTGCTTCTTAGTTACCTCAGTCAGCGGTGCAACAATGGTGCTGAAATCCTTCACAAAACGCCGATAGAAGCTTGCTAACCCGTGGAAACTGCGTACCTGGCTGCTGGTCGTGGGTGTCGGCCATTCCTGAATGGCTTTAATCTTCTCCTCGTCCACCTGTAATCCCTGGGAGCTCACTACAAAACCAAGATATATAACTCTATCAGTGCAAAAATCACACTTCTTCAAATTAGCATATAGTCGTTGTATACTAAGAGTAACGAGTACTTCCCTGAGATGTCGCTCATGCTCTCCTAGGGACCTGCTGTAAATCAGAATATCATCGAAATAAACTACAACAAACTTCCCTATAAACTTCCTCAAAACATGGTTCATAAGCCTCATAAAGGTAGAGGGGGCATTAGTAAGTCCAAATGGCATAACAAGCCACTCATATAGACCAAATTTGGTCTTGAAGGCGGTCTTCCACTCATCGCCTTCCCTCATTCGGATTTGATGGTAGCCACTCCTCAGATCAATCTTGGTGAAGTTTGTGGCACCGTGAAGCTCATCCAACATGTCATCCAGCCTTGGTATAGGATGACGATACTTGACAGTTATGTTGTTGATAGCTCGGCAATCAACACACATCCGCCAAGAATTGTCTTTCTTAGGCACAAGTAAGACCGGAACTGCACAAGGACTAAGACTTTCTCGAACATACCCTTTATCTACAAGCTCCTGCACCTGCTTCTGAATCTCTTGACACTCCTGAGGGTTCATTCTGTAAGCTGGCCGGTTACGTAAAGAAGCTCCTGGAATAAGATCAATTTGATGCTCAATGCCCCTAAAGGGCGGTAAGCCCGGTGGAATCTCATCCGGAAACACCTCAGCAAACTCATCAAGAATAGCTTGAATGTTAAGGGGTAGATCAAGTCGAGAATCGGTACCTGTCAACACAAATCTCTTGCAAAGCATCATTAAAGTAGTATCGAAGGGTAAATACTCACCTTCCAGCTCGGCTTTGGACGACAATAGGGCCAGATTCGTCACTGCAGGAACTAGTGCGCCAGAAGGATGACCCGCGGGCGCGGCTGAATCACCGCGGGCGCGGTTTGGCGAGTGAGCCGCGGGTGCGGCCTCGGGGCCGCGGGTGCGGTTCTCGTGCTGGCCCTTCTGTGGCGATCTATCGTGAGCCGCGGGTGCGGTTTTTGGTCGCTGCTGTGGTTGCTTCGGTTATGTCAGAAGCCTTTTCCTTGCCTTTGCTCTTTTCGTAAGCTTCTGCTATCTGCGCTGGAGTCATAGGTTTAAGAGTAATAGGCTTACCATTAAAGATGAATGTATGACGGTTAGTATGACCATCATGAGTAACCCTTCGATCGTATTGCCATGGTCTTCCTAACAATATATGACAAGCTTGCATAGGAACTACATCACATAAAACCGTATCCGTATATTTTCCTAAGGTGAATGTTATCTCAGCTTGTTTTAGAACTTTTAATTCTCCACATTCATTCATCCAATGCAATTTATAAGGTCTAGGGTGGAAAATAGTAGTAAACTGCAATTTAGTGATCAATTCAGTGCTAACAATATTGCAACAACTTCCACCATCAATAATCATATTGCAGACCTTTCCTTGAACTAAACACCTAGTGTGAAATAAATTTTCTCTTTGATTATCTTCACAAGGGGCGGGTTGTACATGTAAATTTCTTTTACAAATCAAAGAATCACCATGTTCATAACCAATTTCATCACTAAGATCATCCTCATCATGCATATCACCTAGGTTCTCTTCTTTTTCACTTTCACTTTCAAGTTCTCCTAGTTGATTAACAATTAATACTCTAGAATTAGGACAATCTTTTACGTTTTTATTTTTGCATTTATGTTGATTTCAGTTTTCAGACTTGATTATGGACGTTTTGTTTTAGTATTTAGGGTTAGAGAGAAGGTTGTTTCTTCTCTAACCTCACTTTCATTTTCATCTAGTTTTTACACCATTTCCATGGAGAACTAAGCCACCATTGCTTAGTCCGACCGTTGAAGCTTTCGTATTGAAACAAGATGTGATTTTTTCATTCCTTATCTATTGCATGGATTTTATCTATTCTCTTGCTTGAATTGCCTATGGTTAATATTGATAGTTTCTAGCTTGCGCAACTAGATATTGTCTCTATGAATCTATTGCAGATTTAGATTTTTATTGGTTAAGCATATCTATTTCAAAGTAGCAATTGCATCGAACTAGTATCTGGTTGTGCTAGTCATATGTAGAGAGAATCGATTTACATTCTAGGATAAAAACTGGTTGTTTTATGCTAGAATTGTATCCTATCATATTCCTATCCTTATTGCTACGGTTAAACTGAATCTTGATAGTTTCATGGTTGTTTAATTAGTTAGTTCTAATAGTGTCTGGTTGTGCTATTAGTTACTTTAGAAAAGGAATTGGAATTTCCATGGTATGAAGTCTTGAATGATTATCTAGGATCAACTTATCAAACGAATAGTGGATACTTGTTTGGCTAAGCTATTTCCCAAATCATATTTACAAACTTCACTTTGTTAGTTATTGCATGCTTAGGATCTAAAACAAACCAAACCCCCCTTTGTTACTTAAGATTGACATAAAGCTCATACTAAAAGGCATAAATTTGTCTCCCTGTGGATTCGACCCTTGCTTACTAAAGACTATAGTTTTGAGTAGGTTTGGATACTTGCATAGTAGTAATTCTTACGACAAATTGTTGTTATCATCTAGCAATGTGTTGGCAATTGATAAGCGTACTGCTGAGACATTGGCAATGGACTACCGCCGTGGTGCTGGTGTTGAGGTTGGTGGCCATCATTGAATTTTTTCAATTCTGTGTTATGGACTTTTTGCTTTGTGAATTTTTCATTAAGATTGTTATGGTGTTCTTAGGTGAGGATTGCTAGGATTCAGAACCTTACTGTGTCACAAACATGTAATATGATGATGAGTCACCTAAATTTACATGTACCTGAATGTTCTGACTGAAAGAGCTGCTCTTACAACTACGCTTTCTGGTGCTTTTCACTCAAACACGGTATTGTTCTTAGAGATTAATTTTGGCTCATAGTAGAAGTGAATTAAGCATACGTCTTTTTAATATTATTCTAAATCTTTACTATCACCTTTTTCACTTCCAAGACGTCCTTCATCCAAATCTGCAGAGTGTGTTAGTGATTTTCTACTAATTTTATGAAGCGCAACATCACAAGTCTTATATTCTAAACCACACATTAAGAATAGCTAAAGATTTTACTCTTTGCGTATACTTATGTCTTGAACTGGTGGGTTTTGCTTGATCGGTAAATGGTAGGTTCTGATGAACAAAGATTTCTAGAAGCATCAATGGCTTATGTAGCTGGAAACCTGATAATGAATGATGTGGAATATGGTGTCTTGAAGCTGAAACTTAAGGTTTATATGACTCCATTAATCTTATATGTTTGTTACTTGAAGATGTATTATTATTTACCTGTCTAATACTAAAACGACATCTAACTTTGTTTTGCTTCTAATTTTCCTTCCAGACTGAAGGCAGTCAAATTGTCGTTGAGGGTCCACGATGCAGTCTCCGTAGCAGGAAGGTATGCTCTAGCATCATGTGACTCTGAAGGTACTCAAGAAAGCACGTTCCTCAAGGTAATCAAATTCCGATTCTGTCAATTCCTTCTTGAGATTTCTAAAGCCTAATTACTGAATTTTTGTTTCGGTTAAATCCAGAGGCTGAAGAGAGTGGGCAGTGCTAGGAAGATCCGGCAACAGATGGAAGTAATTACAGTTTTGATACGTTGAATTCATCTTACATTGGATGATGTGCCTTTCTAGGATTTCTGTCATTGCATTCGCGTTTCTCATCTTTCTCGGCTTCTTTCCAGGTATATGGATCTTTTTCAAGCTTCTTATCTGAAATTTGTAATCGGTATTCCAAATTGTTTAAATTGATTTCATATTTATTATTGATGTCTGAAAAATTGCTATTGTAATGTGAACTAAAGAAAATAACTTCGGTTCAATATTATAAATTGATTCTTGGGTATATTCGTGCTTTTCATTTGGAGCAATGTTAGCTTACAATTTAGTTTCCCTCTTGAGTTCAATGGAATCATTATGGACCAAGAAATTACTTAGCCTAGAACGAATTTGCTTGCTTTATTCAATAACTCACCTAATGTCATTTAGCTTGAATTGGTGATAGTTTCATCCTTCTGGATGCGGGTCATTCTTTTGTTTATTTTTCAGCTGATAATATGATATTTTCGTTTCGTTTTTTATTTGATTAATCAATTCATTTAGTGTTTAGTATGAGCTGCTACAGAGTGATCACCTCAACCAAGTCAACTATGTAGTCCAGTCATTTTAAATGATTTCCTAATGGTTTTTTTTCTTTTTTCTTTTCAAACATCCATCTCATAGAGTAATCGACCGAACCAAGTCATTCTTCACCTAAGTTGTTTGAATATGCTTTGTTCTGTTCTTGGTTCGGACTTCAAGAAAATATTGAATGGGGGGCATCTCAGTTTATATGGAATTGAAGAAATCGATCGTAACATGTTATCAAACTCAAACCAAACAAACAAAATAACTTAAAATAGACAGAGCTTCGCGTTATAAATGTTTAATTGTCAACAAATCAAGGTATGAGCAACAAACTATATCCTTTAGCGATTAATTCGTTGTAGCGTCAAACGATAGTCTATGAAATTCGACAACCACTCAAATCTAAGAAGACACATTCAATACGACATGCGCACATAGCATAACCACCAAAATCCTAAGAAAACACATTGAAGACGATATGTACACATAGCATAAGAAACTGTCGAATCAAACCGAATTATACCTGCGCAAAGCGCGACTTTCCGTTTCTAGTATACTATAAAATTAGGGGTTCCTTCAATTAATCACATTGCATTTAATGCTTTGTTAAAAATTCATGTATTTTCTTGATTTTTTTTCTTTTCCCATTTCTTTCCTACGTTTACGAATATGTCACTCAAATTAAGATTTTGACCCACCAACATATGTCTATGGTGGATCTGTATGAAACTTATCATCATCGTCTACTCTTCGGTTTCACAAAGTGTGAATTTTTATAGGCTGTAAAACCCGCGCGTAGCGCGGGCCAAAAAAGTCTAGACATGTGTTGGTGGGTCAAAATCTTCTTTTCACCCACCAACACATGTCTATAATAGATCCGTATGAAATATATCATCATCTTCTACTCTTCGATTTCACAATGCCTTATTGTGAAATTTTATAGGTCGTAAAACACGCGCGTAGCGCGGGCCCAAAAAGTCTAGTATACTATAAAATTAGGGGTTCCTCCAATTAATCACACTGCCTTTAATGCTTTGTTTCTAATTTATGTATTTCCTTGATTTTTTTTTCCCATTTCTTTCCTACGTTTACGAATATGTCACTCAAATGAAGATTTTGACCCACGTATCAACATGTCTATAGTGGATCTGTATTAAGCTTATCATCATCTTTTACTCTTTGATTCCACAAGGTGTGAAGTTTTATAGACCGTAAAATTCACGCGTAGTGCGGGCCCAAAAAGTCTTAGTATAATATAAAATTAGGGGTTTCCCCAAATTAATAACACGCATTTAATGCTTTGTTTTTAATTTATCATTGATTTTATTCTTTTCTCATTTCTTTCTTACGTTACGAATATGTCGTCTAAATGATGATTTATTTTCTACTCTTCGATTCCGCAACGCGTTATTATGATGTTTTATAGGCTGTAAAACCCGAGCGTAGCGCGGGCCCAAAAAAGTCTTATCTATCTATCTATCTATCTTAATCTTAATATACTATAAAATTAGGGGTTCCCCAAATTAACCACACTGCATTTAATTTATCATTTTTTTTGATTTTTTTCTTTTCCCGTCCGTTTCATTCCTACATTTATGAATATGTCGCACAAATGAAGATTTTGACACATCAACACATGTCTATAATGGATTCGTATGGAACATATCATCATCTTCTACTCTTCGATTTCACAACGTCTTATTGTGAAGTTTTATAAGCCGTAAAGCAGGCGATGCTCCTTGCCGAAAGTAAATGAAATCGGTACCTATTTAATGCATGAACAAAATCCTTCTCCACTCATCATAAATTTTTAATCCAAAACTCTCATCTTCTCTTAGTTTCAAGCTATATAATTAATAATTACAAGTCTTTATATTCTTCAACACAAAGATATCAAATTTAGCTAATGAATGCACTAAATTAATAATTTTTAATACTAAAAATTGTTAATATTCAATAATAAGTAAATATAATTATTGGTTGGTATTGACCAAAGTAATGACAATTTAGATATATTAAATGTCTAATAAAACCATAATTATGTACTTAATTGGTTGATATTGCCATTTTCATCTTTTTTCGCTTTTCGCCTCCAATCCGTATGGCGATGGAGAGCAATCCAAGTACCGTCAATGACTGTGTGATTCTGATACATATAAGAGATATTCTATATTATATCAAAATTTACTCCAAAAATACATATATGAAAATAACACCTTAAGTATAAAAATTTCGACAAAAATAAAACGCGTTTGGCCTGCGCGAAGCGCGGGAAAATAACCTATATATTATAAAATTAGGGGTTCTTCAAATTAAACACACTGCATTTAATGTTTTGTTTTTAATTTATCATTTTAAGATTTCTTTCTTTTCTCATTTATTTCCTACGTTTACGAATATGTCGCCCAAATAAAGATTGACCCATCAACACATATCCATAATGGATTCGTATGAAACATATCATCATTTTCTACTTTTCGATTCCACAACGCCTTATTATGAAATTTTATAGGTCGTAAAACCCGCGTGTTGCGCGGGCCCAAAAATTCCAATATACTATAAAATTAGGGGTTCCTCCAATTAATCACAGTGCATTTAATGCTTTGTTTCTAATTTATGTATTTTCTTGATTTTTTTTCTTTTCTCATTTCTTTCCTACGTTTACGAATATTTCACTCAAATGAAGATTTTGACTCACCAACATATGTCTATAGTGGATCTGTATGAAACTTATCATCATCTTCTACTCTTCGGTTCCGCAAGGTGTGAAGCTTTATAGGCTGTAAAACCCGCGCGTAGCGCGGGCCCAAAAAAGTCTAATAAAACATATAAAAAGTGTATCTTAACTACTTAACTACTCAATCAATATAAGTAAACTTTAAGGCATGAAGAAAATTATACTACTTCCCAACAATTTATACTTCACGGAAATTAAACCCTTAACCAAACGAGAGCTGCAACCAAGGTTCAATTTTGAGAGAGTGGGAGACTAGCTTAAAGTAAACTCAAGTTGAACTTTACATAGTTACACGTGTTATATAGAATTGTTTTGGTGAAGTAGGCTTTTTTTTCAAACAAAAATCTCGATTTAGGTTTTTTTTTAAACTTATTCCAAACATAGGCGCTTAGATCCGACAGAAATTAACCTGACTCGCAAACCCGACCCGACCCAACCCGATTTTTCTGGGTCATAACCCGTCAAATTGAACACGTGATCCGTTTTCCGTCAAACCCGATTGACCTGATTTTTTTGGGTCAAAAATGGGTTAACCTGTCGCAACCTGTTTTGGACCCGGAAAATTTGGGCAAAAAGAAAAAAATAATAAAGAAGCGGAAAAATGTAAATTTTACCAAAAAAATTGGCTCTATTTTGATAATTTTCCAAAATTTAGGGTTTTGTGAGCAAGACATCTGACCTAACGAAATTGTATACTATCAATGGGCTTTAAATTAAAACGATGTCGGAATGGAATGAAACTTGGTTTTAATTCCTATTAGGGATAACTTTCAATCACAAATTCTTCTAACTTATCACCAGTGTTCTAAATAACTGTCCAAACGCTACGCGCCACTTCACCGTACCGTTTAAGGCATAAACAGGCAAAGAGACGGTTAAGCTTTAGTTTAAAACTTGAAACAGCCTGACAGACCAACCATATAGTTGGGAGTATAGGCTAAACATTCACTTGGGCCTACAAAAGCTGAACTAAACATTCACTAACTCCATCCTTTATACGGAGTATATAAAAATACAAGCGGGGTTACAGTGCTATTTACCGATGTGGGAAGCAAAACTCTGAGACCTTATATACACGCCCGGCCTATATACACGCGATTCCACGCGATTCCCCCCTAAGTGCACGCGAATTTGTGCGCAGAACATACGCGCACAAATCTTTACAGTGTAAAATCTTGTGCGCACAAGTTATGCGCACAGATTCGCGTGTAATTAGGGGAAAAATCGCGTGCATATAGACATTGTCTATATACACTATCATGAGTGCTCTTCATTTGATGAATTTCGATGTGGGACTACGTAATATCTTTTCAAATGAGTCAAATTATATATAGAATATGCTAAAGCTCTTTACAAGTTTTAAATTGGATTATTCTCTTTTACTCTTTTTTTCCCCAAATTATGCATGTATTTATATTTTTTCCAAATAATGAAATTTGTATTCTTATGAAAATGTTTAATACAAATTAAACATTACATATCCGTATAGCATTTTTTAGGATACTGCTTGTCGTAATATGTATGGTCTACAACATCGATGTTGATTTGTTGAAAACATTATACAACTTAGTCTTATTAGGCATATAATGTACCATTAAGGTCTTTCTCACACAAACGAGACTCGAAACTATGCGTAAACGCTAAAAGGACTTAAATGGGCGTAAGGCTCAATATGGAAAAACGACGCCCAAACGATGTCAGAATGGAATGAAACTTGGTTTCAATGCCTATTATAGATATTTGACCATGTGGGTAACTCCCAATCAAAACTTCTTCATTTTCAAGTAACACCCCCTTTCTAAACATCAAACTAGTCATCACTTTCTAACTTGTCGCAATATGTATGGTCTACAACATCGATGTTGATTATTGTTGAAAAAATTATACAACTTAGTCTTATTCTGCATATAAAGTACCAATAAGGTCTCGCTCACACAAAAAGAGACTCGAAACTATGTGTAAACGCTAAAAGGCCTTAAATGGGCTTAAGGTCCAATTTGGCAAAATGACGCCCAAACGATGTCGGAATGAAATGAAACTTGATTTCAATGCCTATTAGAGATATTTGACCATGTGGGTAACTATCAATCAAAACTTTTTCATTTTCAAGTAATACCTCTTTTCTAAACATCGAACTAGTCATCACTCTCTAACTTGTCGTAATATGTATGTTCAACAACATCGATGTATTGTTATGTTTGAAATAATTATACGACTTAGTCTTATTAGGCATATAAAGTCACAATATATATGTTCTCGCTCACACAAAACGAGACTCGAAACTATGCGTAAACGCTAAAAGGCCTTAAGACCCAATTTGGCAAAACGACACCCAAACGGTTTCGGAATGGAATGAAACTTGGTTTCAATTCCTATTAGAGATATTTGACCATGTTCGTAACTTTCAATCACAACTTCTAACTTTTCAAGTAGCACCTCCTTTGTAAATACCAAACTAGTCATAACTCTCTAACTTGTTGTTGTATGTTCTACATCATCGATGTTGATTATTGATGAAAAAATTATACAAATTAGTCTTATTAGGCATATAAAGTACCAATAAGGTATCGGTCACACAAAATGAGGCTCAAAACTATGCGTAAACACTAAAAGGCCTTAAATGGGCTTAAGGCCCAATTTGACAAAATATTCATTGCAAAAGTATAAAGAAGAGTTATAACTCTCTAACTTGTTTTGTCTCGGTAAGTTCTTACTCAAGGCAAATCGATCCGACAATAAATCCGTAACAAACCGACCTGTTTGACTCGGTAATATTAGATCCAAACCCGACTTGACCCGGCTATAAACCCGTAACAAACCGACCTGTTTGACCCGGTAATTTCAGACCTGAACCCGACCCGACCCGCCTATAAACCCGTTACAACCCGACCAGTTTGACCCGGTAATTTCAGACCCAAACCCGACCCGACCCGCCTATAAACCCGTAACAACCCGACCTGTTTTGACCCGATAATTTAGACCTGAAATGACCCGACCCGAAATATAACAGACCCGAAGCACTCTAACCCGAACTCGATCAACCCGACCCGATTGTCAGGTCTAGGCGCTCTCATGTGGTTCGGAAAAATTTCACGTTGGAGAGACGCTGACAACCAGCGTCTCTTACACATAAAATTTTCAAAACAAAATTTGGTTTGCATTACCAACGCCTTATACAAAGGCCTTTTTTAATTATTTTTTTCCAAATGTTATATATATATATATTATTGCATTAGACTTACGCGTGTTTGGATGGCTCGTATGGGCTCATTTGAAATCGGAATTGATCACGACCAATTTCATTGGGTCCGTATTGATCTCAGCTTTCACCAGATATGTCTCTCGTTCGATTCTGATTCCGAACGACCCCATACGAGCCACACCGAACACGCGTAAGTCTTGTGCGTACCTTCTACTATAAATGGAGATTTACAAATGTGTTTCTCCATATCAGACGATGAGAGACATATCTAGTGAAAGATGAGATCAATACGGACCCAACGAAACTGGTCTCTCTCAGTTCCGATTCCGAACTGGTGAAAGAAGGTATGCACGAGACTTACGCGTGTTCGGATGGCTCGTATGGGCTCGTTCGGAAACAGAATCGATCAAGACCAGTTTCGTTGGGTGCGTATTGATCTCATGTTTCACGAGATATGTCTGTGATCATTTGATATGGAGGAACGAATTTGTAAATCTCCATTTATAGTAGATGGTACGCACGAGACTTACGCGTGTTCGGGTGGCTCGTATGGGGTCATTCGGAATCAGAATCGAGCGAGAGACATATCTAGTGAAAGCAAGGATCAGTACGGACCCAACGAAATTGGCCGTGATCGATTCCGATTTCAAACGAGCTCATACGAGTCACCCAAACACGCGTAAGTCTAATGCAATAATATTTATATATATATAAAACATTTGGAAATTTTTTAAAAAAAGGGAGGGCCTTATGCAAACCAAAAAAAATTGAAAATTTTATGTGTAAGAGACGCTGGCAAAGGAATTAAAAAAAATATCTGCTTTAGTTGTGAGATGCTGCCAAAACCAGCGTCTCTCCAACGTGAAATTTTTTCCGAACCGCATAAGAGCGCCTATGTTGGAAATAAGTTCAAAACGAGCATAAATCGAGCACAAATCGAGAATGTTTTTTGAAAAAAACCTACTTTAGAAAAAAATTCTATTATATACAATGGTTTTTGAGGGGTTTTAATTATTTTTAGAAAATTGTGATAAACTATCATCGTATTAAGAGTTCTTCACCTTAAGATTCATCTTCACCGGAACTTAACCCATAATATATACCGTATGTTTTGACGATGAACATAAACATTATTACGCATGAACACACACGTTATAATGTATAAACACATTTTTTCAATGAACACACAATGTGACATATGAACCCACATTATAACATGCACATACTCGGACGTATGAACACAAACGTTATAACCAATGAACACAAAATGTCCTGAGTCTTAACCTAATAATTTATCCTCACCCGATATTTTTTCATATATTATATGCATCGTTCATAATATATATTATTCTCAGGTGTCATATAAGTCTCATCTTCACTAAAATTGGAGAATAATATATATAGTTTGTGTCCTTTTCAACAATTTCAACAATGGAAGTTTTGATAGATGCTAAATAGGCCCGTAGGACAGGTCACTTCAATAAATCGGCTTAATCTTTTGCCACCATAAATCTCTAATCTTTTTTTGCAAAGCCTAGGATTGCAACATGTTTTTTGTTCATGAAGTTTCAACAATGTTGTCAAGTTCAAAGTACTCTGCTTTACACCAGAATTCTATCTAATTCAAAAACTCATTTTATATTCAACAATAAGTTAGCTAGACACTTATATGCACGTTGTTTTATGACAATATGCACGCGAATTGGTTTTGTACGCATAACTTATGCGTATAGGGGTAAAATTGGTATTTAAAAAAAATGACGGGTCTGAAATAATTTGGGTACGCATAACTTATGTGTAAAGTGGTATGCATACCTTATGCGTACCATTTTTTTTTATATATTTATATAATTTTAAATTTTTTGTACTCCTTACTTATGCGTACTAAATAAAAATAAAAATGTAATTTTTTATCCATAATAATGTAGATAATTTTGATACGAGTCCGTACATATAATATTCATCCGAAACGGACATCGTTTGCCCCTTCAAAAATCCCAAAAACGAAGTGTTCCATCACAGTTTTTACTATTTGGACATTCCGACATGTGGTCCAGTCAGTGTTCCAAAAATCTCGACTAGGGGCCGATTAATCCCCGATTAATCTCTAGGCCCTCCCTCACCGTCTAGCACCGCCTAGGAAAAAAACGGTTTGGATCATTTTTGCGAAAGTAGCAATATCTAGTGAACTATAGCAAGTTTTGAGTTTATTTTATCATATTAATACTTATACTAGGATCTCAAACCTCGTTCTTACATAATTTAATAGAAATGGATGATTATGGTGACAAATTGGTCATCTAATATCATGGACCGAGAATTAATTTTGATCCGATTAATCCCCGACTAATCCCCCGCCTAGCCGCCTAGGCGCTAGTCCCCCACCCACCGCCTAGCTCCCGCCTAGCGTCTTTTAGAACACTGGGTCCAGTCTAGCACAAAATATTGTTCTTTTTTGCAATTTTCTACTAAAATATTGTAGAAAATTTCAATATAAGTGCGTATAAAATTTACGTTAATTTTTATAAATCATATGAACCCAATTTGGGATAATTTGCATTATTTCTTTTATATTATGCAATTATAGGTTATGTAGTCATATATTACATGATATATGGTAATTTTGCAATACGAGGTTGTAGAATAAAGTTACTAACATCATTAAAACCAAGTGTCAATCCATTCCAACATCGTTTGGTCGTCGTTTTGCCAATTTGAGCCTCAATGGGCCTTATCATTTAACGCCTTTTTGTGTTAACATACCGTTTCGAGCCTAATTTGGGTGACCGAGACCTCTTTGGGACTTCATATGCCTAATAAGACTAAGTTGTACTCCCTCCATCCCTTATTATAGTTCTCGTTTTCCATTTTGGGCGTTTCAAAATATAGTTCTTGTTTTCCTTTTATATCTTTTGTCTTATTATCAACATCAAATCAAACTGCACTCTATTTCCTCCTTTTTTACATCAAAACCCACATCAATTCATTTTTTATCTTCTTTCTCCTACATAAAAAATCACACTCACTGACAATCTCTCTCCTCTCCACTTTTCATTTCTCTTTCCTTAATTTACCTCGATAATGACAAACAAGAACTATAATAGGGGACAGAGGGAGTATAATTTTTTCAAACAGAATCAATCGTCGTTGATGTTGTCCATATACCGACAAGTTAAGAGAGTTTAGAGTTGTTTAGGAGGTGTTACTTGAAAAGTACGAATTGATGGTTGTGAGTAACACACATGGTCAAATACCTTTAATAGTAATGGAAACCAAGTTTCAATCCATTCCGACATCGTTTGGTCGTCGTTTTGCCAATTTGGGCCTTAAGGCCCATTTAACATTTTTTTTTGCGTTTACGCACCGTTTTGAGCTTAATTTTGGGTGAGCGAGACCTATTTGGAATTTTATATGCCTAATAAGACTAAGTTTTATAATTGTTTCAAACATAATCAACCTTCGTTGGTGTTGATCATACGTATACCGACAAGTTAAAGAGTTAAGAGTTGTTTGATATTACAAAGGAGGTGTTACTTGAAAAGTACGAAGTGGTGTTTTCAAGTAACTTACATGGTCAAATACCTGTAATGGTCATTGAAACCAAGTTTCAATCCATTCCGACATCGTTTGATTGTCGTTTTGCCAATTTGGGACTCAATGGGCCTTAAGCCCCATTTAGCGTCTTTTTGCGTTTACACATGCTTTGAGCCTAATTTTGGGTCCGAAAGACCTCTTTGGGACTTCATATGCCTAATAAGAATGAGATTTATATTTTTTTCAAACAAAATCAACCGTCGTTGGTGTTGGTCATACATATACCAACAAGTTAAAGAGTTAAGAGTTGTTTGGTATTACAAAGGAGGTGTTACTTGAAAAGTACGAAATGATGGTTGGGAGTAACCCACATGGTTAAATACCTCTAATAGTCAATTAAATCATGTTTCAATCCATTCCGACATCGTTTGGTCGTCGTTTTTCCAATTTGGGCCTAAATGGGTCTTAAGGCCCATTAATCGTCTTTTTGCGTTTACGCACCGTTTCGAGCTTAATTTTGGGTGAGAGAGACCTCTTTGGAATTTTATATGTCTAATAAGACTAAGTTGTATAATTGTCAACATTCCTTGGTGTTGGTCATACGTGTACAGACATGTTATAGAGTTAAGAGTTGTTTAATATTACAAAAGAGGTGTTACTTGAAAAGTACAAAGTGGTGGTTGAGAGTAAATCACATGTCAAATACCAATAATGGTCATTGAAATCAAGTTTCAATACATTCCGACATCGTTTGGTTGTCGTTTTGCCAATTTGGGCCCCAATGGGTCGTAAGGTCCAATTAGCGTCTTTTCGCTTTGAGCCTAATTTTGGGTGTGCAAGACCTCTTTGGGGACTTCATATGCCTAATAAGAATGAGTTTTATATATTTTTTCAAACAGAATTAACCGTCGTTGGTGTTGGTCATACATATACCGACAAGTTAGAGAGTTAAGAGTGGTTTGGTATTACAAAGGAGGTGTTACTTGAAAAGTACAAAGTGATGGTTGAGAGTAAACCACATGTTCAAATAACTTTAATCATCACTGAAACAAAGTTTCAATCCATTTCGTCGTCGTCTTGCCAATTTGAGCATTAATGGACCTTAAAGCCCATTTAACGTCTTTTTGTGTTTACGCACCGCTTCAAGCTCTAATTTAAGATGTGTAGAACAATATTAGAAATATGATGTCACAATATGGTTCCACGCTCTTCAAATAAGACAAAAAAAAAATCATAAACGTTAGTCGGGCCGAAAAGCCCAACAAATGCCCAAAATGTCTTAATGATGTCGAAATAAAAAAATAACGAGTTTATAGGCCTTTTATGAGTTAAAAATGCAAGTAACATCGTTATACATCCTTGTATTGCAAACCTACCATCTATCATGTAATACACGGTTACATAACCTATAATTTTCTAATATATATGGAATAGCGCAAATTATCCGAAATTTGGTCCAAATAATATATAGAAAATAACGTAAATTTGATATACGCATTTATATTGAAAATTTATATTGAAAATTTATACAGTATTTTAGTATAAAACTGCAAAAAAGAACAATATTTTTTACTGAAATGAATCACATGTCTGATGTCCAAATTAGTAAAAACTGTGGTGGAACATTCCGTTTTTTGGCTTTTTGAAAGGGTAAACGATGTCTGTTTTGGATGAATTTTATAGAATATAATGTCGCAAATACCCAAGTTTTTGTACCAATATTACACATATGCCCAATTTCATATGGATATTACTGTAATATCCATATGAGGGTTATAATAGTCCAAAAAAATATTTTTCCTATTAAAAAGAAAAGATTTATTATAATTTCATTTATCTTTATTTGTTTAACTGAAATGATTGTTTTAATATTATCTGAAATTAAGAAAAAGGATAATGAAATTAATAAATAAAAAATAAAAGGAAATTAAATTATATAATAAACACTTTAAAAAAAAGAAAAGGAAAAATAAATTAATAAAAAAGAAAAATTAAGAAAAGAAAAGGGAAAAGGTTAATGACGGTTTTGAAATTAAAAAACGTTAACTGCTTTCTTAAGCATAATTAACTTTCATTAATCATCTCAACCATTTCACCCATTTTCTTTTCAACTTCTCTCTCTCGTTTTCACTGAGTCTTCTTCCTCCTTTCACCAAAATTTCAAAATTTCACCATTTTCACTCTCTCTCTCTCTCTCTCTCTCTCGTTCAACCTTCAGCCTCACCATTTCTCAGACGAAATTGACGCTCGCAACCTCTCTCGCAACCTCGCTTCCGTCTATCTCTGTCTTTCTCCCTCTTTCTCCCTCGCAACCGCTGCAGTTATGGCCCCCGTTACCAGAGCTTCCGCACCCCCCGCATCCCAGAAAAGAAAGAGAGACTCACAAGGAGACTCTAAAGGGAGAAAGAAGAGGCAAACCGAGAAAACCCCCAAATCTAAGAAGGGGTCGTCGGCGAAGTCGGCGCTGGAAGTGGAAAGACCAGTCTCCCAGAAGAAGAAGGAGGTATTGAATCTCTTGGACAAATGGAGGACCATGGAGCCTCTGCCTTTTAAGGAGAATGTAAGTGAAATTTGTGATATTTTGATTTTCAATTCGAGTGTATGAGTGAAATTGGTGAATTTAGGGTTGACTGAAGCAAATGCATGTAAATTTGACATTTTCCCAGAGGAATTTTCACCTGTAATTGGAGTTGAGAACAAAGTTGTGAATACTTTGATTATTGTTTAGGGTGATCCTGTCATACTCCTTATTGTGTCCGGGCATACAGTTATCTTTGTCCTGACATCCTGTTGTCTGTGTCCCGACACTTGCAATTTGTTTTTGTGTAGCTTATGTGCATTCAGGAGTGGAACCAGTTTATGTAGATTCATTTCTTCATGTGTATTATGAATTTGACACCTCTTAAAATAATTCCTATCATTTGCATTGTGAACCAGTTTATGTAGTGGAAGTATTTGAATTTCAGTTTCTGAATATTGACAGTTTTTAAGGAAATGCATGTACATCCTCTTCTCCTCACTTTTTCTAGATTGTATAGTTTTATCCTGACAGACTCTTCACTGTGTCCTGACATATTCTTATCTGTTTCCCCACACTTGAACTTTGGTTGTGTAGCTTTTGTGTTATCCTCACAGACTCTTGACTGTGTCCTGACAGTTCTTTCTTGGGCTCCTGACATATTACTAATATTTTCCTGTCATGTTATGTTTCTGTAGGTGATGTATTCCTATTACAAGGGAGATGCATTGCATGGACGTGTAAATATCAACTGCAGGAGGAAATATTTGAAAGATATAGAGTCTAAGCTGACTTGCCAAGACTGGAGAAGGATCTGTGGCAGCCCCTTTGGGGATGTTGTCAAGATGGTCAATCAAGTGACCTTCTCTTCTCAAACCGTCCATTCAGTTTTCTTCAAGCAGTTGAAGAGTGAAAAGAAGTGGGAGACATGGTATGAGATTGCTGGTCAGCCATTGAGATTTTCACTGCAAGAATTTGCTTTGATAACTGGCTTGAATTGTGGCCCTCTTCCCAAGGAGATAAAATCATCTAGGAAGCAAGACAACCAAGTGATGGACAGTTTTTTTGGTGGTCCTGATGGTTCAAAAACTTCAGTGCAAGACCTTTATAAAAGGTTCATGAAGTACAAAGCCTTGGACAACCACAAGTTCAAGTTAGCAGTCTTGCTGATTGTGGAAGGGATAATTCTTGGAGGTGATAAGAAGAGACTTGTAAAAGCTGAACATGTG
Source organism: Oxyria digyna (assembly GCA_029168935.1). Taxonomy (NCBI): domain Eukaryota; kingdom Viridiplantae; phylum Streptophyta; class Magnoliopsida; order Caryophyllales; family Polygonaceae; genus Oxyria; species Oxyria digyna. The sequence continues at coordinate 55,767,569 of JAPVLV010000001.1, read as the reverse complement.
AGGTTAGTGGAAACAATTGACAAGTTCTGGAGGTATCCATGGGGAAGAGTTGCGTACATGGAGCTGCACAAGGCACTGACCAGATCAATGGCAAGAAGAATGATATCCATGGAGAAGTCTATCAAAGTCTCAGATTGTGGTAGGATACCATACAACCTTCAAGGGATACCAGTGGTGTTTCAGGTATAGTAGTACATTTATGACAGGATATATATTTAATGGTTTTGTTTGTTTGTGTAGGTGTGGATTTGGGAGTGTGTACAGTCTGTTGAAGTGAAGTTTGCCTCCAAGATTAGTGAGACCCAAATCCCTAGAGGAGTGCGTTGGTCTGCAACCCAATGCCCTGAGCATGGATCCCTAAGGTTGGCTCTTGAAGAAGAAGGTCTTGAAGTGTTGCCTCTACTTGTTGCAGATGAATCTGAGAAGGAGTTGCTTAATGGTTGCACATTCCCAGATGAAGTAGAGGACCTCTTCTTTGACCAGATTACATCTGAGTTTCTGTCAAAGACCAAGGACAGTGAGCCTACACAAGAAGAAGACCAATCCCTAGGACAACCTCAAGGACAATCCACTGGGGAACAAGGTCTTAACAGAGATGTCATGAAGGCTTTGTTCATGAAGATTGACAAGTTGGAGGCTGCTGTTTGTCAGAGGTTTGAAAGGCTGAAGAGAAGGAACTTTGTTGCAGAGGAGGAGGAGATCCCCAAGAAAAGGATGGGAAGGAAGAGAGTGAAGAAAGATGTAGTTTCTGATGAGGAGGAGGAGGAGGAGGTCCCTAGGAAGAGAATGGCAAGGAAGAGTGTCAAGAAACCAGCCAGGAAGGGTAAGAAAAAAGTTGAAGTTGAAAGTTCTAGTGAAGAGAGTGAAGAAGAGAGTGATGAGTATGAAGAGGAGTCTGAAAGTGAAGAGAGTGGTAGTGAACAAAGTGACAGTGGGGAAGAAAAGATGGCTACAACAGTGGGAAATGATGGAGAAAGTGAAGAATATGAGGAGGAAGAAGAGAGTGACAATGGTGAAGATGACAATGGAGGGAATGATGATGGTGGAGATGGAGATGATGGATGTGAGAAAGCTGAGGAAAATGCTGTGACAGCTGAGAATGAGGTATGTACACTATGCTTAGTTAATTTATATTAAAGCATGACAGGATAATGTTTGAGCATGAAAGGATAATTTGGGCTGCATGACATGGTGAAGATGACATTGCAGGAAGGACGACTTGTTATTTACCATGAACCAGTATTTGATTTTGGTAATAATGAGGAGTTGGAGGACCAAATGTTTTCACAGGATAATGCTGATGAAGTTGTTGGGGGTAGATGTTGTTGACAATGTTGAGGAAGTTGTTGTTGAGAATGCTGAGAAAAGGGCTGAGGAGCCAGTGGATAATGTTGCTGTGCCTTGTGTAAATGAGAATGAGGAGTTGGTAAGCTCCAAAGATTCCAGTGACAATGAGGTATGATTAGGTTATTGGTGTCTAGGAACTGTTTGTTTAGTGACATGATATATATTGATACATGACATGATTGTTTGCACGGTCTCGAAGATTTTCAGTTGGTTGGTGTTGGTAGAAGAGAAGGTGATGTGGTCATGAATATTGTTGTTGAGCTAGCTAAGAAGGCATCTGACAAGGATCAAAGCGACCCTAAGGTGCAAGATGAATTGAAAGATAATGATCTTGTAGATGCACCAAGGGAAGAGCTCACTCAGCAGGCTACAACTGAGGAGGAAAAGGCTGAGAAGGAATCGAAGGCTGAGGAGGAGAAAAAGGTTGAGGAGGAAGCCAAGGTTGAGGAGGAGGAAAAGAAAAAGGCTGAGGAGGAAGCCAAGGCTGAGGAGGAAAAGGCCAAGGCTGAGGAGGAAAAGGCCAAGGCTGAGGAGGAGAAAGGTGAGGAGGAAGCCAAGGGTGAGGAGGAAAACACTCAGGAGGGCAAGGATGTGGCTGAGGTGGAGAAAGGTGAGGAGGACAAGGCAAATGATTTTGCCAAACCCCTAGTGGTGTTTAGCACAAAGGTGAAGCATGTTAGTGGTCGTTCTCCAAACAAGGTGTCTCCACAGAAGCAGAGGTAGTTTTAGGAATATGACAGGATATTTTTTTGTTGAATGACAGGATTGTTTTTTGAGTATGACAGGATAGTTTATGTTGAATGGCAGGATTGTTTTTTGAGTTCACTATGTTTTTGCAGGATCATGCCCAAGCGTAATACAAAGCCTTCTATTTCTCTCAGCTCTCCTTACACAACATCCAAGAACACCACCAAGAAAAACACCAAGAAGGACACCACCAAGGACAATCAGGAGAAGAAGAAGGAAGTCTATACAAAAGCTTTTTGGAAGAAGATAACCAAGAATACAGTTGTGAAAGAAATGACAGATGGAATACAATGGTACATAGACGAAAGGTACTTGAGTTAAATTGGTGTAATAATGTTGTGTTTTATGTTGATTACAATGAAATTTTATACTCCTATATTGTGTTTTATGTTTCAGCTCTGAGGAGTTTGAGGGTATGAGTGGAGTGGCTATTGACAAGACTTTCTATGAGGCAATTATTGAACCAATGCATTGGTGGGATAATTTGGTAAGTGTGACATGATATAATTTTGATTTCTTATTTTTTCAATCTTAAGTGTAAATGTGTACTTGTATTGGCAGCACATCGATGAGGTTCTTTGCCATGTGAGGGCTGAGCTGAGGAAAAAACCATGTGATAATCACAAAGCTTCCATAATGGATTGTCTATGGTCTGAGGACTACAAGGACCAACATAGGAGTGAAGCTCGTGGAGCTGAAGTACCAATAATTCCAGATCGTGCTGTTAGGTATTTCAAGGGAAGTCTTCCATTCCATTTGGAAATAACTGGGAAGATGTGGACTTCATTTATGCACCACTCTTCGTTGGAGGCAACCATTGGGTGACAATTGAAATAGACCTCCAGAACTGGAAGCTAAATGTGTATGACTGCAACACCAATTTGAAGCCAGAGCGGGTAATGGAAAAAGAGGTGGCCCCAATCCTGAAGTATTTGCCAAAGTTTTTGAGCAATCACGAGGCTCTGTCCCCAAAGTACGCACATAGACTTCAGGAGGACCTGACTTATCAAGGAAGGACTCAAGGCTTACCACAGAATAAGAAAAGGTAATATATCCCTCCACCCTTCTGTTATTTACCATCCACACTTTATAAATATGTTACTAATGATTGTTTTGTTTACAGTGGTGATTGTGGTGCATACACTGTGAAGTACATTGAGTGGTTGTGTTTTTTCAATAATGATCTCTCCCTAATCTCGGACAAGACAATCGACATGCACAAATTAGACATTGCTACCAGCCTGTATGGTGAGAAATGGGTGAGTAGGTTGAATAATGTTGATGACGTTGTTACACAGTAAGAACAATTTGTATCTCTGATCCTTGTGTTTTATGTTTTTGAATAATGATTTGGTTAGTGTGAATATTGGTTTGGTTTTGTTGACCTATGTTGGTCTAGAACAATGGCTTTATTGTAATACAAATTTGTAGTTTGAATACAAGTTTCTAGTCTTACCCCTACCACCTATTACAACTCAAAATGGTAGGATGTGTCAACTCCCCTGTCCTTTCTTTGCTAATGCCAAAGCATGCTTACAAGGAATCCGATCTCTCTGAAAGACGTTGCATTGGCAACGTTTTTGGCGAAGATTCACCTCATACTTGTTCCTTCCATCAGTCACCTCTGCTTCACAGATGCCGCATACCTATTATCAATGGTCTTGGTCACTGCCCTTGTAGTCACCTCACACCATGTATTAGCCGACTCCCTCCTTTCACAAAACCAGGTGGAAAAGGTAAGTAATATAACATCAAACAATGCTACAATAGGCCATGTACGCTCCTGTTTAAACACCTTGTTTAGACATTCTGCATTGTTTGTCGTCATGATGTTGTACCTCTTAGCTGTGAAATATGCCCTAGACCACTTTTCAAGAGGCACTTTCAGAGCCAGATTTGCCACAACTGTAGTTCTGTTTTGAAGGATCTGAAGCTCAGTCCTATACTCTTCTACGGTGTACGCTTTTGCAACCTTAAACCACTGGTCCTGCAAACCTGCCCAAGTGCACTTTTGCTTGAAGTTTTGCAGCATATGATAAATGCAATATCCATGTTGTTCAAGAAGGTAAACTTTTCTTAGAGCGGCTTTAATAGCAAGGTGACGATCAGACACAAAAACCACATCCACACTATCTGGTACAACAACCGTCTTTGTAACACCCCAACTCCTGGGCGTTACCGTCGTGGATTTCCACCCGAAATCCACCAGGCTAAAGACATCAACATAACAATAACTATAGCAGAAGCGATTATAATACATGAACATTCTAAAACCCAATACGAAAATTAAAATATAAAATATGCAAGTCTAGACACTAAACTACCACCACCTTCGAGCACCTCCAAATCCTCCATGCAGCTACCAAATCGTACAAGCTAAAGTCCTGTAACCAACAGAACCAAAAGAAAACCCTAGAGTAACCTGGGTTAGAAGTTGGGATCTTAGGGGATGAACCCGCAATCAAACTACATCTCAAGAAACTAAACTGCAATTTACATACAACACATAAACCAAAGTATAAACACAATCAACATATCAAACACACAACGATACTTAACAAGCACAACGAAATCAACAGTTACTCAAACACACAAGATAACAAATCACAATGCACCTCACGCGCTCACCCACATACAATCAATCATACAATGCAACACATCATTAAATAACACAACTTTAACACAAGCACAAACAACATCAATTCTATATCCACAACAACACAAGATTACAGAACAAATACACCTCCAACGCGCAACTGCAAACCACACACCAGGGAATAAGTTCTTCAACTACAAGCACACACAACATCGACTTATCAACCGCAACAACATCAATAATAGAAGCAAATTCTAATCTACCATATAAAGCCAAACAACAACTCGACACATTAGGCATCACAACAACTCGCATATAAAGGTAATCACATAAAACATTTATGCACTTAATCCAAATTACAAACAAGGAAACACACAACATTACAGTCAGAGTCCATCAACGCAATCGTCAAACGGGCCAGTCTGAGGCAAGCAACTAAGTAAGTCGGGGGATGACTCACCTGGAATCCAAGCAACTCATATCCAACTAAGATCCATCTTCATCAAAACTCGGCCTAAACAAGCCATATATATATATATAAATCATAAATCAACACAAGACACTCTTACAAACTAAAGAACATAAATTTCAGGATCTAAGAGTCAACTTGTAAAATATAAAACGTGTATAAAAAAACGTCCTAAAATCATCAAACTTCCCAGATCAATAGCTTCAAAGGTTACGAACCTAACGCTTCAAGAATCATCTTAATACCATATCACACGAAAGCTATATAATCAATAAACTCCATGACTATCCACTGCGTTTCAGATTCGAGCACTACTTAGTTTTCCATATAAACACTTAATCCAACATTCCTTAAAAATCATGAAATTAAATATACAGAAAGTAGATTTCTATAGACTCCAACCATATATCATATACTCAATTCTAACCAATACTCAATCTATAATGAATTTCTGTAGTCAGTTGCTCATTCCAGTTTTTAAGTAGTATGTTGAACATGGAACAAATTTATATCACTTTCGTTACTATTCCAAAAATTACGAAAGTTTATATACATATACATGCTCTGTAATATATAACCAACAACACATACAAGTTTCATAATATTTCGATTCTGAAAACCTTCTCTAAATGACACCCTGAATTCGTAATAGACTCACTCATAATCTAATCCAAGAAATCAGCCAACCCACATGATCTATCTAAATCTTAAAATCTTAAAATGTTCAAAGACACTAAAATATCAAATCTAAAGAAAATAAACAACAACATGCACCATAATCAAGAATTGTAACGGATTAATAACAAGTACCTCAATCATAGACCAAACAATGAACACATTCACAAAGAATCTACTGCAGCAGCATAATAAACGAAGGAAAAGGGATCACTATGCCTCGTACGTGGATTAAAGAAGGAAGACAGGTTAATGGAGAAAGGGAGGCAGTCCCCTCATCAAACCCTCACTAAGATGCTATTTTTACTAGGGTTTAGTTGGAGACTAGAGTAATTAGATAAACATAATAGCTAATGAAAATAATTGATTTTTCTAACGGAATCCATGTACATATTCCTTCACACGTTAGTATAAATATTATAAGACCATTAACCTACCATCTAAACACCAAGTTCAAAATAATTGAATCACAAAAATTATAAATTATTTTTTAAATAACAAGTTATAACATTACTTCAATAGGTAAAATTTCTAACGTTAATAGAGATATTACAGTCTTCAACTCTTCAAAGAAGCCATGACTGAAGTTGACTATAACCTTGCTCGGGAGACCCTCGAATGATGTCCTTTGCCTTTTGTCTTGCTCGGTTTGCTTTGGAATAACTGGTATCGACTCCTAGCTCTTTCATGACAGCCTGTATCTCTTTTGCCCTTGGTGCGTCCTTGCGACCTTTGAACCTGTTACATGTGTTCAAAAACATCCTGACACAGTTCACACTCTATCCCTCCATATTAAATATTTGAACAAGACAGAAGCAATACATACCTATCAAGAATGCTCTTGGAAATGAAGGATGAAGTGGCATGTCTGCTGTGATTGTTCCTGAACAACATCGCACATGTATGGTTTGGTTCAAGCCTTCGGACCCACCACAGACCAATACCTTTACCACCCCTCGTTGAAGCACGAAAGCCAAATGAACACGCTCCTCCATTTTTGCACTCCACCACATAAGTGGTCTTATCAGACTTCTTCACACGCATTTCTACACATTTTTCCACAGCAAATGAGACCAAAGCCCGTTGAACCTCCTCCTTGGTTGGAAAGACATCTCCAACCTTGATTGCCAATGGCTGAGAGTTAGAGCACAATTCTTCTTCCTCCAAATTTTCAATATCAGCAGGAACATCATAGTGGTAAGATCCTTGTTCATGTTCCTCATCATCTCCTCCCAGATATTCATAGTCCTCAACCTTCACATGATCATCATCAAATTCTTCATCAGAAAGGTTGACAAGGTCCAAACCTTGTCGCTTGGTTGCAGACATAATAAAATCCTCCTCTTCATCGTCACTGATTAGTGACACAACCTCAGGTTCAATGCCTTTCTTAGCTTTCTTTGATTGCCCTCCACATTCCACAGATATCCGGACACACTTATCAACAGTTCCTGACATGTCTTCTTCTTCTCTCAGCTCATCATCTACTATGTTGTGTAGCATGTGATCTGACATTCTCTTTAGGACTCTTACATGGTAAGAAGGTCCACCAACATTTTCAGTCTGAGAGCAAGGTTGAGGTGCACTACCTTCAACATCCATCATCTCTTCTTCTTCCTTTGGAATTACATTAGGGTTTTCATCTAAACCAATACATTTAGGCTCCACCACAGAATGCAAAGGAATTGACCATATTCTATCTTTGCATGTTAACATGTTCAAGAAGAAAAAAGAATCTACATCATCACTATCGCAAATATCGAAAGGAGGAAGATTTTGGTTTTGTGGAGGCATGTAGGTCAGCTTTAAGTCAAACCTCTTAAGATCAATGGCAAGTTTTTCTTCCACCATTTTCAGAAGCCCTTCATATTTCATCTCATCATTGACCATCAAAGCCTTTGTTTTTTTAGGATTTTCATACACCCAATGCTCATTCTCTACCTTCCAATTGCCTCCACAAATTAAGGAGAGGATATATGTTTCACCTAAACAAGCCAAAACAAGAAAACATAGTCATTTACTGCTACCAATACACAAAAAAACGCTTGCATTTAATATGTCAACTTACCCATTCCTTCCTTCTTGTATATGGCAGAATATGAAGAAAATTTAATGAAGCAAGAGATTAAAACAAATGGCCGACAGGATATGAAGAAACTTTAATGAGGAAGATGGAGTTTAATACAGAGGAAAGAAAGAAACAGACTTAATGAGGAAGATGAAGTTAAGATTAGCCAAATTACAATAATTTCCGAGCAAAATTTTGCTCTAAGTGAGCTTCCATCAAATTTGGCGGGAAAAACTGGCGCCAAAGACTTTTTTTGTGGCTGAGATTGATTCTGGTACGAGTGAACAGTCTTTCGTACGGATGTTAGAAATTTTGTGTGGTTGATCTTCATTTTTCCTGATAGATTTTCCAATTCAGCCGTTTTTTGTTCAAAAAATTCCTGACACATGTACGGATTTTGCCACTTTTTCTTCTTTTCTTCTTTTCTTCTTTTCCGTCCGAATTCCTTTCTTCTTTTCTTCTTTTCTCATCTAATTATTATATTGTTTTTGCATTTTCATTTACCTTTTTACATAATTCTTTTTTCATTTTCCAACTCAAAAAGAAAAGGCAAAATAAATTCCATTTTGGATATTGTAGTAATATCCACAATGCTTTAGGCATTTTTGTTAGTTACCCCTAGGGTATTTTTGCAAATTTGCCAATTTTATATGTACGGACTGGTAACGAAATTATGTACATTATTATGGAGAAAAATTACAATTTTTTTTTATTTTCGTATGCATAAATAAGGAGTATAAAAAAACTTACAAGTAATTAAAATAAAATGGTACGATTTAATGAGTAAATACAACATTTTTTTTTGGTGAAAAGAGTAAATACAACATAAGTATAAGTTCTTCTATTCCATTTGACGCTTTTGTACGGTCTCTCACTCGGGGTTGGATTTTTCATTTTTCAAAGGCAGTCTTACTCCTATAAAAACCCCATTCTCCACTTCCTCACCTTTCCATTCCTTCCCCAAACGCCATTCTAAAAGAAAAAACAACCTCCGTCGACGTCGATGGGGGTCACCGACCTATTCGCCGGCGAGATTGCCACCGAGCTACTCAAACAACTCCTCGGAATCGTCCGAAAATCGGCCCTGTGCAGAGTCAGCGCCGAGAAGCTCATCAACCACTTGAACGACCTCTTCCCAATCATCCAAGAAATCAAGTACTCCGGTGTCGAGCTCCCTCAGTTCCGCCAGTCCCAGCTCGACCGTCTCTCCGAGCTCCTCCGCGACGGCCTCGATCTCTCCAAGAAGGTTCTCGGATCCGGCCGCTGGAATGTCTACAAAAACCTCCAATTGGCCAGGAAAATGGAGAAATTGGAGAGGAGAGTTGCCTATTTCGTGCAAGGTCCAATGCAGGCTCATCTATTGGCCGATGTGCATCATTTGAGATTCGATACGGCCGAACGGTTTGATCGACTCGAAGGCTCAGCGCACCGGATTGAGCAGCGGCTTAGCGCTTTGAAGATTGGGGTTGGAGTTGGGGTTCCAGGAGGAGGTGGATGGTTGGAGGAGGAGATGAGGAGGCTGGAGGAATTAGGGGAGAAATCTGAAGGTAATTTTAGGAATTCGAGTGCGGCTTTGGAGGTTGGTGTGAAGCAGATGAAGGAGCTTCTCATGGAGAGGGAAGATGCTGGAGTCATAGGCATCTGTGGAATTGGAGGAATTGGGAAGACCACTTTAGTAAGGGATATTTGCACGGATGATCATGTCAAAAGTAATCTCCTCATCTGCTCCTGATTGTATTTATTTGCTCACTAATTTAGCAAGAATAGTTAATTGTATTAGGTTTTTCTGTTATAGTCTTGCTTACTAATTGATTGTAATTGACTGGATTGTTATTTGGGCAAACTCTTTCAATCTGATTATGTTCTGATCTTTATTGGATGATTTCTTTTTGTTTTTTTTTGTGGGCAGGCTACTTTGGCAATAAGATATTGTTCTTAACAGTGTCACAATCTCCAAACGTGGAAGCTTTAAGATTGAGGATATGGGGATTTCTGTCAGGAACTGAATATGTAGGTCCTAATGCTATGGTACCTCAGTTTACATCTCTCCAATGTAAATGGAAGCAAGGAATGCACAAGCTGGTTGTGTTAGATGATGTATGGTCACTCTCAGTGTTGGAGCAATTGGTTTTCAAAGTTCCGAGCTGCAAAACGCTTGTTGTCTCGAGATTTAAGTTCCCGACTGTCTTTAATCTTACATACGAGGCGGAATTCTTGAAGGAAGATGAAGCTTTGGCTTTGTTCTGCATCTCTTCTTTTGGTCAGAAGATGATCCCCTTCTCTGCAAATGAGAAATTGGTTAACCAGGTAAGAACTTCAGCTACTCGTTGTTTGATTCGTTTGTGCCGTCATTTGATTAAAGTTTGCTGTTTTTTGTAGCTTGTAAGTGAATGTAAAGGGCTTCCATTAGCTCTGAAAGTTGTTGGTGCATCATTGCGTGATCAGCCTCCTATGTTTTGGATTAGTGCAAAGAACAGATTGGCACGTGGTGAACCGATTTGTGAAGCTCATCAGATTAATGTTCTTGAGCGTATGAAAGTGAGTATCGGTTACTTGCAAGGGAAGGTGAGAGAGTGTTTTGTGGACATGGCTGCGTTTCCAGAAGATAAGAAGATTCCTCTGGATATTCTAATTAATATGTGGATTGAGATTCATGATATTGATGAGGAAGAAGCATTTGCAATTCTCATTGAGCTTTCTGATAAAAATCTCCTGAGTTTGGTTAAAGATTCACGGTGCGTACATTTTCAAAGTTTTATTGACTTTATATGTATACCCCGTGTTCTTAATTTTCATTTTTTGTGTTGATTTTCGCAGGTCCGGCGACATATACAGCAGTTACTATGATATTTATGTGACCCAACATGATGTGCTGAGAGATCTTGCTATTCATTTAAGCAATCAAGTTAACATAAATCAACGTAGACGACTTCTGATGCCTCGAGTGGAAGAAAGACTCCCAAAAGATTGGGAGAGAAACGCAGATCAACCATTTCATGCTCAGCTCGTTTCACTTCATTTAGGTATACTTTAAATTTGGTGTCTCTTATAATTCAATCTTCTAAAATAGTCTTACGGAATTTGAATAGGATCTTTGATTAATTCAGGGAAAATGAAGGAAACAGATTGGTTCTCCATGCAATTTCCGAAAACAGAAGTGCTCATCCTCAATTTCTGCTCGGAAGAATTTTTCTTACCACCTTTTATAAGCAACATGCCGAGGTTAAGAGCACTAATTGTAGTCAACAACAGCACATCACACGCCACTCTCCAAAATCTACGAGTCTTCTCCCACATGAACAACCTAAGAAGTCTTTGGTTAGAAAGCATTAGTGTTCCTCAGCTCCCTTCATCAACCATGCCACTAGAAAACATGCATAAATTATCTCTAGTCCTCTGTAAAATGGAAAAAACCCAAAAACCATCAGTTGTGGATTTACCTTGGATTCTCCCAAACCTAACCGACCTCACAATTGATCACTGCATTGACTTGACTCATCTCCCACAAAGCATCTGTTGGTTGAGGTCATTAAAAACACTAAGTATCACAAACTGTCATAGCCTCCTTGAATTGCCATCTGATCTGGGTTTGTTAGATTCCCTCCAAATTCTGAGGCTTTATGCTTGCCCTAAGTTGAAGACGCTCCCGCCTGGGATTTCTCAGCTGGTTTGGTTGAAGTATCTTAATATATCACAATGTCTGAAATTGGGAAATCTGCCTGATGGAATTGGTAGGCTGATGAGCTTAGAAAAGGTTGACATGAGAGAATGTTCTAATGTAAATTGTCTGCCAGAATCTGTCGGTTTGTTGCAATCGTTGCGCCACGTCGTTTGTGATGAGGAGATTTCTTGGGCATGGAAAGAGTTTAAAACTGCTTTGCCTAAGGTTCATATTCAGGTTGCTGAAGAAAGTTTCAATCTTGATTGGTTGATTGAATGAAGGTCTTTGATATAATTGTATATATTATAGTTTATACTCCAGCTTCACTGGAATGAGTTATATGAAATATACGGCTGTATTACTCTAAGCTCTTACAAAATGGCTTAGAACATAGTTGCAAAATTCTCTGTATATAGTTCTTGTTCTTGGATATGGTTGCAATTTACAATTTGCAATTATGCATCAGTAGAATGAAAATTCATGAGCCACTATAGACAAACATGATTTTGGAAGATAGAAAAAAGAGGGTAATTATGGAGACAAGAAAAGGTCAAGTTTGGTGGGCTTTAAATTTTGGTAGGATACCAGGATATGGGCCCACTATTGTGGACCATGTAGGTGGATCCATTTTAAAATGAAACAGCTGATTAAAAACGTGGTCCATTGAATCCTTCCATATTTATATCAAAATAATGTGATAAGTGATAACCAATTCAATTCGGAGTAAATTATATAGTTGGGCATTTAATTAGTGGAAGTTGTGTGATGGATCTGCACTTCCCCTTGTCTTGTTAGTATTATAATATTATTTTAAAAGGAACATAAATCCAAAAGGTAATCTCATTGGATTATTAAAATCAAATACGAGTGATCAAATGCAAAATAACAATTGTGTCGATGAACTCCTTAACAATTTAAGAAGATGTGATAGAGTAGAGTATATCTTATTTAGGTCAAATGAATAGATTCTATCGACTGTAAACTCAGTGGCTTTGTACTAATAAGTAGGGGAGACTTGGCAACCACATATCTATAGAATGCTTATGTAACAAATGAATTGAATACAGATATTTGACTTTAATACACGTACAGTATTAATTAGCCTAGGCGCGGGTTTATATAACTCGATATACTTAATAAGTCGTACGTAATATTATGTAAAATATAATTTTATATGAAAATAAGTTGATATCTTAAATAATATTGATATATAATTAAATTTTAAAATTTTAAATATAATAAACAACGAATATTAATGAATTGTTATACCAAAAATCTTATTTGATCAAATTATCATAGGTCAATTTTTAATAAATTTAAATAAATTAATTTCAACATATATAAAACTATATATTTTAAAACACTACCATAGCACAAAAATATAATATTTTCTCTTATTTATTAAGAAATCAATCTTTTTGTGATATGTCATATCATAAAAATAAAATTATAAATTTGTAAAATAACATAATAGGATACGTCAAAGTCTAAAAAAATTACCAAATAAATTTTTTTTTGTAATCTGAAAGATCTTAAACAATCGTTTTGTGATATTTTTGTACATGATTTTTCAAATATAATAATTTTTTAAATAAAATTACAATAAATAGTAAAAATGGTGTAAAATGAAATGACGTCAAATGGATGGTGTGAATGAAATTGGAGGAAGTTGGTTTAGTAATTATATAAAGATTAATTATTAAGTCAATTAATTGTGTGGGGGAGACGATAAGCTCCACCAGAGTTTGATATACGTAAATTCGAAGGGTAGATGGCGGAGTAGGTGACGTGTGGGAGAGAAAGAGGTGACGTGGTGGGCCCATCAGCAATGAGCCATGCAACGCAGCCTATTGAGTCCACCACATCACACATTGACAAAACTGAACCATCTTAGAGAGTATACAAATTATTTGTGATTCTAATATACTATTCATAGTATTCGAGCTCTATACAAGCTGTAAATATCCTACACTAATATATACGATCTTGGCTAAAAATATTCATCAATATATTAATTTTAATTTTTGATTTTTACTTAGCATATCAAAAAAACGTTTAATATTAAAGTTCACATAGATTTTTTTATCATAAGTAAATAAATAAATTATATTTTTTAAGATTTATAATAGAAAAAAACTACTATAAAAGATATTCATATCTTTTTCTATACATATATACCTTTTTTATATTTTAAAAAAGAACTTTATATATTCTTTCCTTCTTTTATATATCAGAACTCTTCTATTATATTTTTAAGAGATACTGCTTGAGTTTAATTACTTAAGCAAATATATGTAATTTTATAGCAATAAGTTAATTAGCACACTTTGAATTGGAAACAAAACTATGTTAATTGCTAACGGTCCGTAAATAAGATAATTTTAATGAAATTCTTAATTATTTTAAAGATATAACAAAATAGTTGAACGCGACACTAGATTAAAAAATTATAGTCAGGATTTAAAGTAATATATAAGTTAAACATACGAGACAATATTACACCTACTAATTCATATTTATAAAGTACTGGTATTTTTATTTATTAATATGCACTTTTCTTTCTTTTATACTAAATATTTAGTGTTATGAATTGTATTGAGATTGTGCAACGATTTGTGTTGAGTTGGTTCACCGAAATTCCAATTATTAGTGCACTTGTTGTTTTCGAAGTAAATTTTTACTGCAACAAGTAGTATTGAGATTGTGCACCAAATTATACTGAGTTGATGCACGATTAGACCTGGCAAACAGGTCAAATGGGTCGGATTCGGGTCAATTAGGTTCAGTCGAAAACGGGTTCGGGTCAATCGGGTTGACAAAATTTCCGGGTTGAACGGGTTCGGGTCGGGTCGACCCAGCGGGTTTTAAATGTTCACGTTTTTTTTATTGTAATTAAGAAAATAAACCTTTTAAAAATATTTTTATAATAAAGTAATATTATTATATTGTCATATAATGAAATAAAATATGTGAAAAGTGAGTCCCCACGAGTTTCGAGAAGTTCGGGTCGGTTCGGGTTTGACCCAACGGGTTCGGGTCGAAAACAGGTTTGACCCAAACGGGTTCAAACACTTTTCGGGTCGAGTATTTTTCGGGTTGGGGCGGGTCAGCTTTTGACAGGTCTATCCACGATAATTAAAGAATGCATCTGTAATATGTAATGCACAATCTCTATATATTTATTAGAGCAAAACACTATATTAATCAATAAGCTATGTCACCTCATCTACTCATCAATAAGCTATGTCACATCATCATCATTTTTTCAAAATTAAATATATATATTTAAAGATAATCTATCTTATATATTAAAGCTAAGACTTTTAGAGCATCTAGAGTGATTCTAGGCTAGTTTGTTAAGCTTTTTTTATTTTTTATTTTTAACTTTAATTAAAAATATATTGAATAATTAACTCAATAAATAAATCTTATAAAACAATCACTTCATTCAACATAAAATCAATACAAATTATCCTATCATATTAAGAATAAATTTTAAATTTAATTATAATATATATATAACGACATATTTATATATAAAATAAAATTATATATTATTCATGAAATGAATATGTATTAATTAGTATTCACAAAAAAAAAGTTAAATTTATTTCTCTTATTTGGTGAGAGTAAAACTTAATTTTTAGATATACTTGACTTAAACCGTATAAATTTTTACGACGAACAATCTGGAATATGCATGACATGAGTCGCTATACTAGTTAGCCTAATTCTATGATATCATTTCCTTATTTACACACAAATCAATTAAAATATATAAATACAAAGATCACTACCCTAAATCTATTAATTTCATTTTATTTTTTAAATGCATATTAATATAAGAGATCATAAATCAATTGAAATTGATTTTATTTATATATATATATATTGATTAAAAAATCAATTAAAATAATTATAATTATATAATACATACTTTTATTTATATTAACGTTATTTCTATATGTTTATAAATTATATACATAGTTATAAAAATAATTTTTATATTTATTTTAATTTATTTTTTAAATCAATATATATAATAACATAAGGAAAAGTGTCATGTAATAATACTTGTTAAAATGATAAATGATAATGAATGTGGAGCCTTAACTTGGATAAAGAGAGATCCAAGAGCCCATATGATGACACGTGACACCCCTTGTCACCACCGCCGGACCACCTCCGACCACCGCCGGACCACCTCCGACCACCGCCGGACCACCTCCGACCACCGCCGGACCACCTCCGACCACCGCCGGACCACCTCCGACCACCGCCGGACCACCTCCGACCACCGCCGGACCATCTTTGGGCCTCGCCGGAATAAAATTGTCACAAAGATGTATAAAATTGTTCACAAATATTACAAAATTATTTATTACTAAATGTTCATCACGTTGTTCATAAATGTTCATCACAATGTTCATAAATGTTCATTTGTACATACTCTACTGAATGTTCATCACATTATACTTAAAAGTTCACCAACTGAATGTTCATCACATTCTACTTCAATGTTCACCAATTTTTGATGAAGATCAAGTGTTCATAAATGTTCATCACAATGTTCATAAATGTTCATTTGTACATACTCTACTGAATGTTCATCACATTATACTTAAAACTTCACCAACTGAATGTTCACCTAAATGTTCATCATCTCATACTTCAATGTTCACAAGAATTTAATAAAATGTTCATTAGCCAAAGTTCATTACAATCGACTTAAATGTTCATCACGTTGTTCATAAATGTTCATCAAAATGTTGATAAATGTTCATCATCTCTTACTTAAGTGTTCATCAAACATCACTTTAATATAATTTCGAGTAGAAAAACACTTGATCTTCATAAAAAATTACCTAAATGTTCATCATCTCATACTTAAATGTTCATCAAACATCCTAAAATGTTCACAAGCATTTAATAAAATGTTCATTACAATTAGCTTAAATGTTCATCACGTTGTTCATAAATGTTCATCAAAATGTTTATAAACGTTTATTTTGATATACTCTACTGAATGTTCATCACATTTTAATTAAATGTTCACCAATAGAATGTTCATCACATTATAATTAAATGTTCATCACATTATATTTTAAATGTTCACCAATTTGAATTAGACTTAAATTTTCATTTATTTTTATACTTTAACTTTTTAATTTATTATTGGACTACAGTCGGACCTCCACCGGACAACGTCGGACCGTCGCCGGACCTCCGCCGGACCGTCGCCGGACCTCCGCCGGACCGTCGCCGGACCTCCGCCGGACCGTCGCCGGACCTCCGCCGGACCGTCGCCGGACCTCCGCCGGACCGTCGCCGGACCTCCGCCGGACCGTCGCCGGACCTCCGCCGGACCTCCGCCGGACCGTCGCCGGACATCCGCCGGACCGTCGCCGGACCTCTACCGGACAACCACCGGGTGGTCGCCGGAAGGCCGCCGGACCACCACAACTACCCCCACTACAAGTGGAGGTAGCTAGTTTAATGATATCATTTCCTTATTTGAACACAAATCAATTAAAATATATATATACAAAGATCATTATCCTAAATCTATTGATTTCATTTCCTTATTTAAATGCATATCAATATAAAAGATAATAAATCAACGAAACGCCTATATGCACGCGACTTTTTCTCTATATGCACGCGACTTTTTCTCTATATGCACGCGATTTGGTGCGCAGATGTAATGCGCATAGGTTGGTGCGCAGTTTTCTTGCGCACAAGGGTATTTTTGGGATAAATGTGAAAATCCTGACGATGGCTGACAAACACGTGCGCAAAAGTTCAGCGCACAAATTCGGGAATCCGAAACGACGTGCGCTGAATTGTTGCGCACAGGGTCTTTTAAACCCTAGCGCAGCTTCTTCTTCTTCCTTCTTTCTCTTCTTTTCTGCAATTTTACTCCCGACGGCGCCGACGACTATTTCTCCATTTCCGAGCGTTTCCCTCGTCTAAATACAATTCCGTCAATGGATTCTCAACCCCCTCATTCTTCCGCTCCCGACCACACCACTTCCGTCCCGATCCTAACACCTCCGGCGACCTCCGTCACAACGGAGCCACCTCCGGCGACCTTGTCCGACGATGAAGCCTTGGTGGATGGAGGCGGCCGGCGGTATGCGACTCGAGCGACGTTGGCAGCGGCAAATGCTCCTCCAGCGACAATTCCGGCGAACATTTCGGCGTGGGCTAGGTTTCCGGCGAGGTGATGAGGCTAAAGTCGTAGTGCCAAATCAAAGAAAACCCTAAACACTAACTAGAGTATAGCAAGTAAGTAGAGGTCGAACCCAAGGGAATCAAAACACCAAATCAATGCAGTCAAGTGAAATATCAACTAGTAACAAGTAACCAAAGGGGGGGGGGGGTTGATTGCAAGAACACGCAAGTAACCAGTAACAAGCAGAAGAAGTTTGGGTGAGAATATGATGAGAAGGGGTTTCACCTAGCAAGTATCCACACAACAGTCAATCAAGTTGATCATAGATTTATCTCAAGTTCTATTCAATCCTAGGGAATGTTCCTATTCCAATCTTTAATATATCATCAGGCCAACCGGTCTTGATAATACTTACTATTCAACAATCAGGAAAACCTCTCAAGATTAGATGAAATAGCAGCAAAGGGCACATGAATCATAAGGATGCATGCAATAACTTACAACCGTCAAGTATTAACATGCAATCAATTCTCTTTCATAAAAGCAATCAACTACCAGATCATGCAGATATGAATGCTACAATGACAAGGAATTCCACCGTATATTCCTAGTCTAGCAATAGAAAACTATCAATCAAACTAGGTGATCAAGCTAGCAAAACTAATAGAAATCAATACATGAAGAACAAGAGAATTAATACAAACCCATAGGAAAAGAACAAGAGTTTAGAAATCTCACAACTTAATAACTGAAGGTTTCAACCGCTAAGTAAAACAATGGAGATTAGTTCTTGCTCATGGTTGCAGAACTAAATTGTCTGATGGAAAAGATGATGATGAAAGATAGAAAGAACTAGGGTATATAAAGAGTCTAACCCTAAAGATATATGGTAAAAGATAAATCCTAGAACTAAAATAAGGAAAATAAGAAAATAATAAAAGAAATAAAAACAAAGCAAAATAAGGAAAGCTCGGAATATCTTCGGCCTTGTTGTGGCGATCGCCATAGATGTCTGGCGATCGCCATCTTCATGTAAAGCTTTATTCGGTATAAAATTTCTAAACCCGCTTTTTTCAAATTTTAATCGTATTTAATTTTGGAAATTTAATCGTAATTTTTTTTAGTAATAATTACGATTAAATTTCAGTTTTTTATGAATTAAATATTAGAATTCGTATCCTAATTGTAATTTAATCGTAATTTTTCATAATTACGTTTAAATTTCAGTTTTTTATGAATTAAATATTAGAATTCGTATTAATTGTAATTTAATCGTAATTTTTCATAATTACGATTAAATTTCAGTTTTTTATGAATTAAATATTAGAATTCTTATTAATTGTAATTTTTTATAATTACGATTAAGTTTCAGATTATCATGCATTAATGGAATTATTATGAATTCGTATTAATCGTAATTTTTTAGTAATAGTAGTGATTATTATTTCGTATTAGTTGAGATGTTTATTTTTTAGTAATTATGAATTAAATATTAGAAACTTAACAGTCATAACTAGTTATGACTTAATTGTTAAGTTTCTAACAATTCCTATTAAAAAATTTAGTTTTCGTAGATATAAAGACTCGAATTTGATTACGAAGTTGCAAATTATTTCCGAATATTTTAGTATGAATTAGTCATACTAAACATGTAAAAACGTGTAGACTATACAAGCCGTCATGGATCAGACCGGCAACACGATGCCCGCACCAGTAGCGGAACGACTTCCACGTCGACATGATGTGGCAGCCGGTGTGCGACTAGAGTTTGAGGCCCTCGAACGAATTTTCGGCACCGGATCACCTGAGCGTCGTGAGCCAGAGAATGAGTACGACGAGGCACAGCTGCAGCAGCAGGAGATAGATGGTTCGCATATGGAGATAGATGGACAGACAAGAGATTTCCATGACGACGTAGATTATCCTGGTCGATATCTTACTGCGTTCGACCCTATTGAGCCCACACCAGTACAGGCGCAGGTGACCACAGATGACTATGATATCCACGGCGCACCTCTGTTTCAGGATGTTGTACCTCCCAGTTCAGAGCATACAGAGCAGGATTTACCTGCAGTGACAGATGCAGCAACGTCGACATCTTCTCCTCCTACGGTCGCATCTGCAGAGCCAGTCGCATCTTCAGAGCCAGTGTCGGGAGATTTAGACGACGATGACCATGCCGTAGCGACCTATTTTCCTTGGCTCGGGGACTCGATGCAGGACATTTGTCGTCCACGTGCGCCTCACCTACTGTGTTCTTATGAGACGCATATAGCGAGATGGATATGGTCGCGTGGTCCTCTTCCAGGGCCCGCTCCCGATGTACCATTGGTGCCCCCGGTGCAGGTTAGGAAGCGTGCCCGTGCGGGGGAAGCTGTAGGCCGAGGCAGAGGCCGAGGTGGTGGTGAGGGTGCTGTAGGCAGAGGCCGAGGTGGTGGGAGAGGGAGAGGCCAGGAGGGTGCTGAGGGAGTTGGTGGTGAGGGAGCTGGTGGTGAGGGTGTTGCTGCTGAGGGAGTCGCTGAGGGGGCTGCAGTTGAGGAGGTTGCGGCTCCAGTTAGAGGTGGTCGTCGTCCCAAGCAGAGACGACGAGTAGCAGATATTCAGCCAGAGGATGAGCCAGAGGATGAGCCAGAGGATGGGGACGGGGATGAGGCCGAGGCTGATGCGGCTCCGTTAGATCCGGTATGTTCAATAACATTGATTTGAATGCTTATAACAACTTATACGTTTCATATTTACTAACCGGAGGCAATTTTTTTTCTGTACTTATTTAGGCTAGGAAGCTCCTGAGGGTGATGTACAGATCTCCACAGGTTCATGATTATGAGCATCATATTTCAGCTGAGGAGGGTACATGGTTCAGGCTTGCTGAGCGTTCTGGGCTGACAGAGCTGCGCCGAGTGGGCATAGCGTCTCAGATCGATGCTGCATTGATTTCTTCTTTTGTGGAGAGGTGGCATCCAGAGACCAACACTTTCCACATGCCATTTGCTGAGATGACCATCTTCCTACATGACGTGATGCAGATCCTCAGAGTCCGTATACATGGTCGTAGCTGCAATTCACCTATGACAGATAACCAGATCTATGCGGCGCTTGCGGACGCTATGGGTCAGGAGGCTGATGACATGAAGGCATGTTATAGCTCAGGTGGCATTCATTTCGGTGCCCTCAATGCTTGGTTGGAAGTTTTGTTTGATGCGCCAGTCAAGAATGAGAGTCAAATTGCCACTCTGTATCTCCTTTTGCTTCTGGGCTCGACTGTCTTGGTGGACAGGTCGACAAAGGGTGTCAAGGTCCAGTACGCGGCGCTTGTTCTCAACCATGATCGTACAGGGGACATTGCATGGGGAGCCGGCATACTTGCGTTAGTGTATCGCAATTTAGGGTCTGCATCTAGAGTCGAGACAGTAACCATTGGTTCATGTGGGATTCTTCTGAGGGTAAGATCTTGTCTTTAACGTCTTGGTGAATAACTCTTAACTATTCACGTGGTTTTACTAATAATCTGTAATTGTTTATATGTAGTGCTGGATCTGGGCATACTTTCCTCATTTTCGTGATCACTTTGTCACGAACCCTGCATTCGCCCATGGAGATGCTGTTGTAGGATTGTATACACCACTTAGCTCGGATACTGGGCGTTTGGTTGCCATCCGTCGCATGCTCGACAACATGAGATATGAGCAGGTTTGGATTTAATTTCTTATATTTTTTATTTCATTACCGCAATACGTGTCTAATTTGGCTTGTTATTTGTTTCATGTTAACTGGCAGCCATGGAGAGATTTGGACTTCAACTCACCAGAGGTTTCTCCTACGAGATTTGAGGGCGTATTGAGCATCTGGAAATTTCATGAGGTCTACAACCCTAGGAGAGTCCTGCGGCAGTTTGGGCAGGCTCAGCTCGTTCCCGACCCTCCCATTCAGCCGTTGTCATTTAATCGGCCCATGGGTTGCTCGAGGTATGACGTCGTTTATGCACCTGAGCTTCTTCTTGCATGGGACGCAGAGCCGAGGCCTCTGATCGATATGGATGGGCCGGTTGCAGAGCTAGCATGGAAGATGTCTGATGACTATATGGATTGGCTGGACGAGTTCTCACATCCCGTCGTCGATCCATCCTCTGAGAGACATGATCGCCCGCCTCGCTATGGATATACCCCGGTGCCTATCGATGCATTAGCGGTATGTAAAATTTTATAAAGTTTGTACAAAACATAGCTTCAAACCTTAACTAACGATTAAATTTACGTTTTGTTTGCAGCGTTGTCAGATCCTTCAAGCCATGATGCACTCTTTTTTAGACACCCCTATCTCTGATCGACCTTGGAACACTAAGAGGTGATTCGATTATGGCTTGAAGTCTTAGAGGCACCTCAGGCACCTTTGGCACCATCTCCCCCACGTGCATCGCAGATGGCACCACCACCACCTCCTGTTTTCCGATATTCTGTTCATGAGAGGGGCCAAGGGAGTGGATGTGGCACTCAGGATGATACGACTCAGGAGGATGCGCACCAAGATGGATGTTTTATGTACGAATGATGTTTTATGTATGCCTTTTTTTGTGTGATGGTTTTAACTTTTATGTTTTGCTTGTTTGAATATTCAAAACAACTCTGAACAATAATGCAAATACAAATCTGAACAACAAGACGTGAAAAACAACTGTGAACAATAATGTGATGGTCTTCAACTGTGCGCTTAACACCTGCGCACAGGAAGCTGTGCGTACTCGAAATGCGCATAGAAATGTGTGCGCAGACCCAATGCGCATATTAGGCTTCCATGGCTTTTTTTGCGTTTTCGCGTATTTTCGATCAACTTTTTGTGAAGGGGAGACCTTATACACACTTTATATGCCTAATAACACATAATTGTATAAGTTTTTGAAACATAATCAACATCGATGTACTAGACCCTTTATATCTCAACTATTTCGAAAAATGAAAGACTAGTGAAGATTTACAAAGGAGGTGTTACTCGAAGAGTTCGAGTTTTTGACTTGAAGTTACCGACAAGGTTAAATAGCTATAATATGCATTGAAAACAAGTTTCATTGCATTCCGACGTCGTTTGGGCATCGAACCGCCTATTCTCGACCTTAATAGGCCATCAGGACCGATAAGGCTTTTTTGCGTTTTCGCGTATTTTCGATCAACTTTTTGTGAAGGGGAGACCTTATACACACTTTATATGCCTAATAACACATAATTGTATAAGTTTTTGAAACATAATCAACATCGATGTACTAGACCCTTTATATCTCAACTATTTCGAGGAATGAAAGACTAGTGAAGGTTTACAAAGGAGGTGTTACTCGAAGAGTTCGAGTTTTTGACTCGAAGTTACCGACAAGATTAAATAGCTATAATATGCATTGAAAACAAGTTTCATTGCATTCCGACGTCGTTTGGGCATCGAACCGCCTATTCTCGACCTTAACAGGCCATCAGGACCGATAAGGCTTTTTTGCGTTTTTGCGTTTTCGCGTATTTTCGATCAACTTTTTGTGAAGGGGAGACCTTATACACACTTTATATGCCTAATAACACATTTTTCGATCAACTTTTGGTGCGCAGTTGTAACGCGCACAGAAAGTTACCGTTACCCATCTGTGCGCAGATACACGGCGCACCAGAAGTTACCGTTATTTTGAATCGGTAACTCCTTGTGCGCAGAAGCAACGCGCACCGTATACAGAACTTCCTATAAAACCAAGTGTTTGAAGGTGGTGATTTCTTCATCCATCTCAACTAGTTCATCCATCTCAACTAGAGCAAAAATCGAAGTTTTCCTACTTAATCGGTAAATTTTTCTTTTGTTCATTTTTGTATATGCTTTCATGTTTATAACTGAATATTATTTACTTATTTGACAGAACATAACTACGAATATGGCATCATCATCATCATCACCAAGACGTGTGAAGCCTGACCCTCCACAGATAATGTGTACTGGTACAAGAAGGTGTCGCCAAATGTGTAATGTGTACGTTAGCAATGACGAAGACATGCCTGACCAGTATGGACGAAGGCATTATGCATGCAACTGTTTCTTCGGAATCAGGTTTATTGATCCAGAGCATACCCCTACTGCTTTACGTGCTATCAGGAAAATAATCATACAGAAAAAGAAGAGTGATAAAAGAGTGAAGGTCCTGATGGAAAGGTTTAAGATTAAAGAAAAAGAATTGCGGTTGATGGTTTGTAGTATCGTCTATGCTTCCGACTCCTCTTCCTCTTCTGCCGACGACGCCTAAATCGTAGACATCTAATGTTATGAGCATTGTGTACTTTCATTATGTACTTTCATTATGTATTTTCATTGTCGCTTGTTTGTCTCTCGAACGTGTTAAGAAATTCCAATGCAATCTGATCCATTCATTGTTATATAAAGCACAATTACACTACTACCAAAATAACAAATACGAAACATTAAAAACTAAGGCATTAAAAACTAAGAAATTCCAATGCGTCTTCTAATTATTACATGACAATCTCACTCAGTCAGATATGTGAACGGGTTCGGTCCCTCCTTTATACATGAATGGATCTGGTGCCCGACCATTTGAAATGCGGTACTCTCGATACATCCTCAAATTGTCCCCAAATGTTTCTTCCCACCATTGAATGTTTGGATCTAGGTGTTTCTTCCACGAACCGGGAGTATGCGGTAGTGGCGAACCAACCATCAACGCCACCTATATAAACACAATTGACTTAAGATATTAAACAAAAAACGATGATTACACAAGTATCAAGTACAATTGTCTACTTTACCGGTATGAAGTGGTCACGGTTGCCTACGTGTGCCATGCCGAAAATCTATCGTGGAGGATCAGCGTTTTCTGTTCTACACCTTAGCGGTAAGCAAAAGCTCAGAGCATCCCAACACAATAACACGAGGCCAACTTGGTATAGGGTGGCAAACGCTAAGCCCATCAGTGAAAAGTGCAACCAGTACAGTTCTGAACAAGGGCTTCTGCAATGGTTAACTTGGAGAATAAGATCCTCCCAAGTACCTGGACAAAGACGACGACGAATAGGCTCGTACAATTCTCGGTTCTCAAGCAGCTCTGTTACCAGCTCACGCCGAATGTTTTCGTACTCTTGTTCTTTTCTTCCCAGAAGTAAGGCCATCGACCTATAACCACAATGTCCGTCAGAACGTACCTGTCTAACAACTGTGATGTATGGAAGCCAAAAATCATCCAAATTGTCAATGTCGAAGTCAACCCCCCTATGAATGAGAGGAACACCAAGTTCTTCAGGGCACTGATCGAAGTTAGTGTAGTTTGATCCTTCAGGCTGTGATAGGTCGGGCATGGGTTGAGAATGCAACTCCTCGGCCTCAATGACCACGGGAAGTGATGTCGTTGTTTGCTCTCTAGGACGACCTGGTCGTTTTGCTCCTGTATTGTTTGCCTTCTTCTTTCCTTTTGATTTCTGCTTTGCCTCCTCCTTCTCATACTTCTCCAGCTCTTCTTGTTTGTGCTCAAAATAACTCTTCTCTCTCAATTCCTCCTTGTCATTTTCACTGTCATCCTCCTCCTTTTTAGGACGACCTGAGCGTCTTGCTCCTGTACTCTTCTTTCCTTTTGATTTCTGCTTTGCCTCCTCCATCTCATACTGCTCCATATCTTCTTGTTTTATGTCATCCTCCTTGTCATTTTCACTGTCAACCTCCTCCTTATCCTTGTTCTTTGCACCCTTTGGCCTGCCTTTTCTTCTCACATTTGTCGGTTCTTTCAAGGTAGTTAGTTCAGGATGCTCCAAGTCCTGATACAACTCACCTAGCTGGTATGCCGTGCTTTTCTTCAAGGTTCCAAGTTCCAACTTGGTGAACATTTCATGGAGTCGCAACTCTATAATGTTCATTCGGACCTTCAGATTTAGGTCGTCTTCTGTTTCGGGAGTGTCATCCCAATGCAAATCCCTCCAGAACGGGTGAATGTCATCCTCAATCAGGGGTGTGTTTGAAATGATAGCGTGTGCAATTTGATGGACACACGGCAACCCAAGACAGTTCCTCACCCAATGGTCGGTGCATTGTTCAGGATATTTCCCCGTCAACATGATCTCATAAGTAGCCAACAAATGATCAAAACACCTGTCTGACACTTTGTAGAATAGTCGGGAAAAAATAGCCCTTCCAAGCGGATGCATGTTTGGATCATCAAAATCAGTTGGTCGTTTGGAGAGAGACATGTTCATGCTCGCCCTAATTGAATCAATCTGAAGGAGTACTGAATGATGGATCCGTACGATCACTCTGTTAAAGCCCCCTCTGTTGGAACCAATAATATCTTTCAAAACCTTGTGCATCCCTTCAACTCTAAAAAACAGTTAAGTTGGTAAGTTAAGAAAGTACGCCGTTATGATATAATCGTCTTTAACTAAAAAATATCAATATTTACCTGTTTGAAGTCCTCGTAAGGAAATGAAGCTTATGATCTATCCAAGCCCTCACTATACTTGTCTTGTGAGGATTAAGCCATGTTCTCTCGACGTATCCCACAAGGCCGCTCTTCCAAGATCTCTTCAACTGTTCGAGCCGCAGTTCATAGGTCTCTTCAGTAGCTGAGCAAAATAGTCCCCAACATTGTCCTGCAAAGGCTTCCACTTTAATTTGTCTCTTTAGGATGGTCAAAGCATGTGCCTCAATGTTGTATTTGATATGCACCCAACACAACAGATGTTGAACTTCGCTCCCGAAAACAGTCTTTATCCCTTTTATCAGCGCGTCTTCGCAATCTGTCATTATAGCCGTTGGCATCACTCCCAAATCTATGAATAATGACTTCAATTGAATCATTATCCACGTGTAATGATAAATCCTTTCCGCTTTAGTGAATGCATACGCGATGTTGAACGTCTTGTGTGTACTGGTGAATCCAACGATCTCTACGAGCGGCATTTCATATCTATTGAAACATTAACATATATCATTATCCGAACTAAATATCGACCAAGGTATTGTAGAGACTTACTTGTTTGTCTTGTACGTCGCATCGATAATTACCACGTACGGGTACTTCTTCAACAAACGCAACGACTCTTGGTTAGCAAAGAATAATATTGCAACCTCGCCGTTTGTCGTGTCTCTATGTGGGTGAACTAAGTAATCGTGGTCTCGCAAAAACTTAAGCGACCACTGTGTCACGTTTAGCTCTCCGCGATCTTCGTAATTCACCTTCTGCAAAAAGTTTGCAACTTGTCTCCTTGAAGTAACATTACCAGGGTACTTCTCCCTCAATTTAGAGATAATATCTTTTGGCGTCTTGCGTCCAGTTCCATCTCCCCACCGCCTAGCACAAAGCTCTTGCTCCTCTGTCATTCGACCCATGAATGCATTCCCATGAAAACTAGCAAGTAGCACATGGTTATGCCGACCTTCTATCACACCTAAAATCCATTTTTCTCCTACGACCCCGGGAATGTTTTTCTTTCGCACTTCCAGTAGCTTAAATCTACACTCACACTTCTTCGACTTCGACTTTCTAAGCCTAGGAACAGCCAACTCTGGATTCTCTTTGTTCACCTTTGGCCTCCCAGATCTTGGTTTTCCAAATCTATCGCACACAATACTTATTTGGTACGGACTTGAATTACGCGTTACCAAAGCTATCACTAACTCCTTTCCTCTATCTCTCGCCCACTCGTACAATTCTTGCGGAGTATCCCAATATTTTGCGGTTCTAAAATAATCCGAATAATCTTTCCCCTATACGTAATTGTAGAGCGACAATTACACTACTACCAAAATAACAAGGCAAAATACGAATCATTACTTTAAACTAATTAGGCTATCATATGAAACTAATTAGGCTAGCATATGAAACTAATTAGGCCATCATATGAAACTAATTAGGCTAGCATAACAAACTAATTAGGCTAGCATAAGAAACTAATTAGGCTAGCATATGAAACTAATTACGCTAGCATATGAAACTAATTTGAAACTAATTACGCTACCATATGTTTCAAATTATAACATATTATACTAACCACAAATTGACCACTCGGATCCCATTCGCCGAACTCTTCGTCTTCTAAGAAACCATCCAACCATTCGTCGTCGTTCGGGTCGTCTTCCTCTTCTTGTGATCCGCTATCCCAATCGTGTTCTTCATCACTATCTTCACAACTTTGATTAATCAACTCTAACATACGAGAGTTTTGATTACGACGAGACATTTTGAATGAATTTGTTGGAAAACGAAGAGGTTTTGAATGAATTTGTTGGAAACGAAGAGATTATGGCTTTATATAGGCACATTTATGACCGTTGTGCTCCAAATGGATGGATCCTAAACTGTAAAGACCCGTGCGCTAACCATCCGCGCACAAACCCAAACCCTAAAGCACCTGTGCGCAGAACCTAAGCGCACAGTTTTACATTTAACGACTACTTTTTTCAAAGATTTCAACGGCTACTATCTTTGAGTAGTGCGCAGAAACACGGCGCACAGATTCTCAACCTGTGCGCAGTAGTTAGGCGCACAAGTTGTTACAGACTCTGAAAATTTACGAAAAGTACCCGTAATACCCCGTAAAACACGTATGCGCATAAGAACTGCGCACAGATGCGTGCGCATAAGAACTGCGCACAGATGCGTGCGCATAAGTTGCGCGCACAGAATCGCGTGCATATATGCCCCGATTCGCGTGCATATAGCCATTGCCTAAATCAATTGAAATTGATTTTATTTATATATATTGATTTAAAAATCAATTAAAATAAATATAATTATATAATACATATTTATATTTATATTAAAGTATTTCTATGTGTTTATAAGTTATATAACATAGTCACAAAATTTGTTGTGCAAATTCCGCGCATGACGCGAGATAAAGCTAGTTATAATAAAATATAGTGCTCATCTATAATTTTGTACCCCTTCAAATTAGTGGATATACTAGTCAATGTCGGTTAATACCGGTCAACGTCGGTGAACAGATGGTCAAGGGAAGACCCTTCTCGGTGCACCAATTAATGTAATTATGTTGTACACCAACTTTTTTGGCCCTTACTAAATACAGCCCGGTCAAATTACCAAATACTGCTCGGTCTCTCGCGTTACGCGAGGGAGAGACATCTCGCGTAACGCGAGAATTAAAAAATGCCCTTACGGGAGATACATCTCTCGCAACGCGAGAAGCACGTCCCTCGCGTAACGCGAGATTAAAATTTTAAATTTTAAATATTTTTTGATAATCTCGCGTTACGCGAGAGACGTGCTTCTCGCGTAACGCGAGAGACCGGACTGTATTTGGTAATTTGACCGGGCTGTATATAGCATCCGTGTTTTTTTACTGTATCAAAAGATCTAATTTATACGAAAAAAATGAGCAACTGAGATTAATCTTTACAGTCCTATTTACTTAGGTTCACATAAATTTTACAGAGATCATTAAATTTGTGAATTTTGCTCAACCTTTATATATTTGATTTCTAAGAATTTAGGAACTCGTATCGATATTAGCTAGACTTTTAAAGGGTTCCACTCAAAAAGTCTTGATCTAAAAATGCGTATGTTGGAAGAAATCTATTTTCCTACTAATTTACCCTGACATGATGATCTAAAAATGCGTACTCCCTCCGTCCCATAATGTTAGTCCAATTTCTTTTCGTGACACTATTCACAAACCGAGAGAATTTTGTAGATTTCTCCTAATATATAAGAAAAAATATAGTCATGTGGGGTCTTGTTTGATTCGTTTTAATGAGTACTTTAACAATATTAAAAAATTATAATTTTTATTAACATATAACTAGAGATATTAACGATGCAAAACATGTCTCGGCATATGATGCGGGGATAAGCCGCTGTTGTCCGATCTAGACACCAAACCTCGAACAGAGAAAAAAGGGGGAATTAGAATGAGATGAAAGAAGGATAAGTCGAATGATAGGCCAATTGGAACCAAATCAAACAACGATAAAACCCCTGAACTGAAAAACAAGAACCTTACCGAATGATGAAGAAACCCCAACGGATGATTACAACCAAACACAATGACTATGGTGGGTCAAGGCACCTGGAGGATGCTCTATGGAGTCCCGATAGCACCAACCTTATGGAGGAGATTGACACACACAAGTGCAACTAGGGCGAGTTCAACAACAATGCACACGGGGCACTCTTCTCACAAAAGCTCTCTTTTGGAAGGAAAAACGATAAACGTTGTATTCAATATCAAAGTCTGGGGGCAAAACAACAACTAAGGCAGCCTTATATAGGGTTCATAAGGGTGCCAACTAAAGAAATAAACAATAAAAAGTATCTCCTAAAATAATAATCCCGAAAAACAATTAAACATCCGAAAATAATGTTTCAAAAGGAAGCCTCGGCGAAGTTAATGAACTCGCCGAGTTTCCCGGCCGCGGGCCCGGTTATGGAAACGCGGGCGCGGTTGGGCGAGTGAGACGTGGGCGCGGTTTCCAGCCGCGGTCGCGGTTTTTCTCTGCAGTCTTCTGCTCGTTCTCGAACCTCGATCATTAGAACAGTCTTCAATGGTGGTTCTTCGTCTGTATTCAACTCCTTGGACCTGAAGAACTCTACTAACTTGTCTAGCTCTTGTTGGACTTCCTTAGCTCTCGAACGAGTCAATGCACCTTCAAACTCGGGGATTGGAGGTGTCGGTTGGTGTCCAGATGATCCTTCTTCATCCTCCCCTTCTTGAAAAGGATTTGACCTCGAATCATCCAGCTCCTCTTCTTCTTCACCCTCAAATAAAGTCAAATCTTGCACATTGAAGGTAGCACTCACTTGATAGTCACCGGGAAGCTCCAAGACATAAGCATTATCTCCAATCCTCTTGAGCACCTTGAATGGTCCATCGCCTCTTGGGGACAGCTTGGAATGACGCTTGCTTGGAAAGCGTTCTCTTCTAAAGTGGACCCACACAAGATCTCCCTCTTTGAAAATAACCTTCTTCCTCTTCTTGTTCGCCTTGCTAGCGTTTGTAGCAGCCACCTCTAACAACTTAGCTCTTGTTCTCTCATGAATCTCCTTGATGTGCTCAACCTATTTTCCTGCAATGAAATCCACTCGCTCCTTCGTAGGCAACGGCGTAAGATCAAAAGGGGTTAGTGGATTCAAACCATACACACATTCAAAGGGACTCAGCGAGGTTGAGGAATGGATGGCTCTATTGTAGGCAAACTCAACATGGGGTAAGGCTTCTTCCCAAGCCTTCAAATTCTTCTTAAGGATGGCTCTCAAAAGGGTTCCTAAGGTCCTATTGGTTACTTCAGTTTGACTATCGGTTTGAGGATGACTAGATGTAGAGAATAGAAGTTTAGTCCCTAGTTTTCCCCAAAGAGTTTTCCAGAAGTGACTTAGAAATTTCACATCCCTATCACTCACAATAGTCTTAGGTACTCCATGTAATCTAACAATTCCGGTAAAGAATAAATCAGCCACATGATGAGCATCATTAGTCTTGTTGCAAGCAATAAAATGAGCCATCTTAGAGAATCTATCAACAACCACAAAAATAGAATCTTTCCCCTTCTTAGTCCTAGGCAACCCTACAATAAAATTCATACTAATGTCTACCCATGGGGTCGTAGGAATAGGCAAAGGAGTATACAATCCATGTGGTTTAACTCTAGACTTAGCCTTAAGACACTCCAAACATCTTTTCAAACAATGCTCAACATTCCTAAGCATATGGGGCCAATAAAAGTGAGTATGCAACATATGATATGTCTTATCTCTACCAAAGTGTCCCATTAATCCACCCTTATGGGCTTCTTCAACAAGAAATAGTCTCAAAGAACACTTAGGTATGCATACTTTACTAGCCTTAAACAAGAAACCATCAAACAAGTAAAACTTATCCAAAGTTCCTTTATCTAAACATTGCTTATAAATAGCACCAAAATCAGCATCATTACGATATAACTCTTTGATGTAAACAAAGCCTAACACCTTAGAGTCAAGTTGAACAATTAAAGCATGCCTCCTAGATAGTGCATCAGCAACAACATTGTCCTTTCCCTTCTTGTATTTGATAATATAAGGGAAAGTCTCAATAAATTCCATCCATCTACCATGCCTCCTATCAAGTTTGTCTTGGCTCCTAAAATGTTTCAAAGATTCATGATCGGTATGCAAAACAAACTCTCTAGGCCATAGGTAGTGTTGCCAAGTCTTAAGTACTCTATATAATGCATACAATTCCTTATCATAAGTAGAGTAGTTTAGACTTGCACCTTTCAACTTTTCAGAAAAGAAGGCAATAGGCTTACCTTCTTGCATGAGTACTCCTCCTATGCCAACTCCTGAGGCATCACATTCCAATTCAAAGGGCCTAGTGAAGTCGGGAAGCACAAGCAATGGCGCTTCGGTCAATCTGCGTTTTAGCTCTTCAAACGCCCTTTCTTGAGCCTCCTTCCAAACAAAGGCCGAATGCTTCTTTGTTACCTCAGTTGGGGGTGCAACAATGGTGCTGAAATCCTTCACAAAACGCCGATAGAAGCTTCTGACTTGGCTGCTAGTCGTGGGGGTTGGCCAATCCTGAATGGCCTTAATCTTCTCCTCATCAACCTGTAATCCCTGGGAGCTCACTACAAAGCCAAGAAATATAACTTTATCAGTGCAAAAATCACACTTCTTCAAATTAGCATATAGTCGTTGTATACTAAGAGTAACGAGTACTTCCCTGAGATGTTGCTCATGCTCCCCTAGGGACCTGCTGTAAATCAAGATATCATCGAAATAAACTACAACAAACTTCCCTATAAACTTCCTCAAGACATGATTCATAAGCCTCATAAAAGTAGAGGGAGCATTAGTAAGTCCAAATGGCATAACAAGCCACTCATATAGACCAAATTTGGTCTTGAAGGCGGTCTTCCACTCATCGCCTTCCCTCATTCGGATTTGATGATAGCCACTCCTAAGATCAATCTTGGTGAAGTTTGTGGCACCATGAAGCTCATCCAACATGTCATCCAGCCTTGGTATAGGATGACGATACTTGACAGTTATGTTGTTGATAGCTCGGCAATCAACACACATCCGCCAAGAATTGTCTTTCTTAGGCACAAGTAAGACCGGAACTGCACAAGGACTAAGACTTTCTCGAACATACCCCTTATCTACAAGCTCTTGCACCTGCTTCTGAATCTCTTGACACTCCTGAGGGTTCATTCTGTAAGCTGGCCTGTTAGGTAAAGAAGCTCCTGGAATAAGATCAATTTGATGCTCAATGCCCCTAAAGGGCGATAAGCCCGGTGGAATCTCATCCGGAAACACCTCAGCAAACTCATCAAGAATAGCTTGAATGCTAGGGGGTAGATCAACTCGAGAATCGGTACCTGTCAACACAAATCTCTTGCAAAGCATCATTAAGGTAGTGTCCAATGGCAAGTACTCACCTTGCAATTCGGATTTGGAGGACAAAAGAGCGCGAGGCAGGGTAGTCGAAACAACAAGGGCTCCTGCACCAACTTCCGCGGTCGCGGGTTTCGAGCCGCGGTCGCGGTTTTGACTCTGTCGAGTCCCGTCGCGATCCGTGATCGCGGATTTCGAGCCGCGGTCGCGTTTTGGCTCTGTCGAGACCCGCCAACTTCCGCGGTCGCGGATTTGGAGCCGCGGTCGCGGTTTTGGCTCTGTTGCGCCAGCACCTCAGTTTCGTCGGTGGCTCTTTCTTTGCCTTTGCTCTTCTCATATGCATCTGCTATCTGTGCTGGAGTCATAGGTTTAAGAGTAATAGGCTTATTATTGAAAATAAATGAGTGACGGTTAGTGTGACCATCATGAACAACTTTTCTATCATATTGCCATGGTCTACCTAACAATATATGACAAGCCTGCATAGGAACGACATCACACAAGACTGTATCCTCATATTTCCCTAAGGAGAAAGTTATCCTAGCTTGTTTTTGAACTCTTAATTCACCACATTCATTCATCCAATGCAATTTATAGGGCTTAGGGTGGAAAATAGTAGCAATGTGCAATTTAGAGATTAATTCAGTGCTAGCAATATTGCAACAACTTCCTCCATCAATAATCATATTACAAACCTTCCCTTGAACCAAACATCTAGTATGAAACAAATTTTCTCTTTGGTTATCCTCACAAGGGGCGGGTTGTACATGCAAATTTCTCTTACAAATCAAAGAATCACCATGCTCATAACCAATTTCATCACTAAGATCATCCTCATCATGCATATCACCTAGGTTCTCTTCTTTTTCACTTTCACTTTCAAGTTCTCCTAGTTGATTAACAATTAATACTATAGAATTAGGACAATCTTTCATCATATGACCCTTTCCTCTACATTTAAAGCATTCAATATCCCTAGCTCTAGAAATAGGGTTAGAAGTACTCCCTCGGGGTGGATTAGAAGGGCCAAGTGTTGTCTTGGAGGGCACTTGAGTAGTAGGTGGCGGATTCCTTCGAGAACCACTGTCTTCCTTGTTAGGGACCTCTCGGGTTGAAGGATAGGAGTTCCTTCCTTGCTGATTTTTCCAGCCACCTGCGTTTTTGCTCCCTTGGCTCCTAATTTTGGTCTTTCTTTCCACCTTGATAGCCAAATGTAGCAACTCAGTCATTGAGTTGTAAGGGAGCATCTTAATCTCACTAGACACATATGGGTGAAGGATACGAAGATATCTAGCCATGGTTGTCTCCTCATCCTCCACCAAATTAGCTCGAACCATTGCTATTTGCATAGCATTGTAAGTCTCTTCGACTCCCATTGATCCTTGCTTCAAATTCTCGAGCCGCTGAATAAGTTCCCTAGTATAATGTGGGGGAACAAATCGAGCTCTCATCATCCTCTTCATGAGCTCCCAAGTAGTGACAGGATAATCTCCATTGGCAGCTCTCCCTCTGATCAAGCTATCCCACCAAACTAAAGCGTAGCCACTAAACTCCAAAGATGCCAGCTGCACCTTTTTGGCTTCAGGAAAGTTGTGACAATTCCAGATTTGTTCAATCTTGGTCTCCCACTCCATATATATGTCTGGATCACACTTTCCCTCAAAACTCGGGATCTTAACCTTTATCTTTCCCACTCCATCTTGCTCAGGCTCTCTTCGCCTTCCTTGGTAACCTCCTTGGGAACGATAGGGTCGCCATCCCGCCTCATCTTCTTCTTCAGGCTCTTCTTCGTCATCATTATCACCTAGGTCCTGAAATGCATCATCAAAACGGTTAGCAGCATTGTATCTATTAAAGTGAGGTATAGGAGAGTTACGAAAGCGTCCTCTCTGAGCTTGTGGGAGATCGTCTCGGGGTGTAGGCCTGCGTCTGGGTTCCCGACCCGTGCGGGCAGCCTCATAGGCTTCTTGCTGAGGAGGAAGGGGCCTCTGATTGTCGACTGGAGCATCATAGGAGGTCCCGATGTGCTCTAGAACCCTTGGGGAAGGGGTGGATCGCTGCTGCCGCTCTATGGCGGTTGTAATGGCCGACGTCATCTCCCGAAACATGTTGGTCATAAATTCCGGGGTAATGGCGCGGGTCTCCGGGGCTTCATGCCTCCCGTGGGGAGAACCTGACCTGCTCATCACTAAAGAAAAGACTAACACAGAACAATATTAAGGTAAGTGTAAATGAAAACAACTCGCTAGTGTTTACTCTCGTATCTGAAAGGAATGGAAAGGCAAACAGTGACGGTTCCGCGGGCGCGGTCTGAAGTCCGCGGGGGCGGATTTCGAACAGTGGCTTCTGAGGCGGAGCCGCGGGCGCGGCCTGAATTCCGCGGGCGCGGCTTGAACCGCGGGTGCGGCTACTGGGCCGCGGGCGCGGTTTCTGTCGCGGCCTGGTGATTTCTCGCTTCCGTTCGGGCTCGTTCAACCCGATTTCCTTTGATTTCTTGAGATCCGACTGAAACAATATCAAACTAGACTTTGACTCAACAAAACGTAAAATAAACTACTGACTTTGAGATTTTTCGATTCTTTTTTTTTTTGAATTTTTTTTTTGTCTCAACTAAACAAAACGAAATTACAGACTTGATCTGAGATACTATCTCAGAAAATTCGAATTTTAAAATAAAAGAAACTACTAACCACCTTGATTTCCTTGTAGAGAAGATAAGATTTTCTTCCTTGAAGATCTTGGCTTGGGGTGCAAGGACTGAAATTTTCAGCAACTCTTCTAGGGTTTTGACGGCTGCGTTTTGGTAGGGATGGATAGATTTTGTGATGGATGAAGGGCTGAATGGATTTTGGGAACAAGGGTGCTCCAAACTCCAATCTTTCGATCTCCACCAACACTAATTGATCCAAGCTTCTTGCACACAACCTGTAATGACTCAACAAGAAATATCAAAGCAATGGAAGACTCAAAATCAATTTCTGAAAGAAACTGACAAACAAGAAAATAAAAGCGGACTCTTTTTGTGATTTTCTGGATAGGGGGTCTCTTGATGTTCTTGTGAAGACGAATGGTGTCAACACGGCTCTGATACCAATTTGATGCGGGGATAAGTCGCTGTTGTCTGATCTAGACACCAAACCTCGAACAGAAACTCGAACAGAGAAGAAAGGTGGAATTAGAATGAGATGAAAGAAGGATAAGTCGAATGATAGGCCAATTGGAACCAAATCAAACAACGATAAAACCCCTGAACTGAAGAACAAGAACCTTACCGAATGATGAAGAAACCCCAACGGATGATTACAACCAAACACAATGACTATGGTGGGTCAAGGCACCTGGAGGATGCTCTATGGAGTCTCGATACCACCAACCTTATGGAGGAGATTGACACACACAAGTACAACTAGGGCGAGTTCAACAACAATGCACACGGGGTACTCTTCTCACAAAAGCTCTCTTTTGGGAGGAAAAACGATAAACGTTGTATTCAATATCAAAGTCTGGGGGCAAAACAACAACTAAGGCAGCCTTATATAGGGTCATA
This sequence comes from Oxyria digyna, assembly GCA_029168935.1. Taxonomy (NCBI): domain Eukaryota; kingdom Viridiplantae; phylum Streptophyta; class Magnoliopsida; order Caryophyllales; family Polygonaceae; genus Oxyria; species Oxyria digyna. The sequence goes on along the minus strand of JAPVLV010000001.1, from coordinate 55,730,929 downwards.
AGGGTGCCAACTAAAGAAATAAACAATAAAAAGTATCTCCTAAAATAATAATCCCGAAAAACAATTAAACATCCGAAAATAATGTTTCAAAAGGAAGCCTCGGCGAAGTTAATGAACTCGCCGAGTTTCCCGGCCGCGGGCGCGGTTATGGAGCCGCGGGCGCGGTTGGGCGAGTGAGACACGGGCGCAGTTTCCAGCCGCGATCGCGGTTCTTCTCTGCAGTCTTCTGCTCGTTCTCGAACCTCGATCATTAGAACAGTCTTCAATGGTGGTTCTTCGTCTGTATTCAACTCCTTGGACCTGAAGAACGCTACTAACTTGTCTAGCTCTTGTTGGACTTCCTTAGCTCTCGAACGAGTCAATGCACCTTCAAACTCGGGGACCGGAGGTGTCGGTTGCTGTCCAGATGATCCTTCATCAGCATATGTGCCTGATTGAAATGAGACTAACAAAATGGGACAGAGGGAGTATGTTGGAAGAAATTTGTCTTCCTACTAATTTACCCTGACATGATTTAGAGCGACTTTGACCAATTAGAGAACTTTTAGGAGTTTAAGAAATCCTTAAACAACTAGTGTAAGTCCCGTGAATATCACGGGATTATAAATCTACATTAATATTTATAGAATATTTATAATTTTTATTAAAATATTATTAAAATAATAAATAAGTTATAGTTATATTTGTGAAAGATAATATAATGACCAAGCTACCAACAAAATAATATTATAAACATAATCATTTTACATCTTTTGAGTTCAATGATCGTCTTTTCTAACCTAGGGCAACCCATTACAAAAAAATCACTAAAATGATAACACTTTATCATAAATTTCTAAAATTAACCTCTTAAAATATAAGAGAAGTTTTTTAGAAATGACCAAAGTTTATTGTATACTCCTTATTGCATGCTTTATTTTATAAATGACCAAAGTTTTAGAATATATGACTTGATTGTCATATTTGTAGGAGATTTTTGAAGGAGGTGAGGAGGTGGAGGATTGTGGGAAAAAAAGTTTTTCTATTTAAAAGTTTGATTAATTAATTTTGTTTTTTATTTTTTTTTAAATGGTGATGTGGCACTGAGGTGCCACAATATTTTGTGAAGACTTGGCTTCTCCCTTATATTGTAGTTATGTAGATGTATCATAGTTTTTATGTTTGATGTTAATACAAAATAGGGTAGAAAACACTATTAAAAATCTCTTTTCGAGCCCATCAATTACTTGAAAATGAGTGAAATATTTTCAATTATCAATGTTTAGTTGTTTACCAAAGTGAGAAACAAAAAAACATACAGAACTCTCATGAGCATACACTTTACATTGTTTTTTCTTTGGGTCGAGGTATGAATATATGAGTGGTAATGTAATGTAGTACTCGTAAAAGATTGAAACTTCATGACCCAATTAAGAAGCAATAACGACTAACAACCAACCCATACCTAAAATTAAAAAGTCTGAACCAAGGGGTGTGACCAAACAAGCAAATTCAAAACTTTTGACTTAGACTGACAATATCCCACTCATCATTCATCACCCAAGGCCCAAACCAGGGGTGCTGGTCAACCTCATTGTTTTATGGTCTTTGCTTCTCGAAACAGTGTCATGTTCCTAGTCAATGAGTCAACCCACCTCCAAATTCCATATCTACATTAACATTACCACCATCCATAACTCCTAAATCTCCACTTTTTTCTTTCTTCTGGTCAAACGAACTGCTCTACATCTAAGATTCTAAATTGGGATACAGTTAAAGTTAACCTTTGAAACAACATAACTCTTAAGAAAATCTAATGCAAAAGTTTGCGTCAAATAAATTTTGATGACATAACCCTAGAATCAAAATCCGGGTTTGGCCACATTTGCAATGCACTAAGCCCATCATTTCATGAGTTTGTTTGTGAATTTGTGATTACATAAATCTGGTGGGCATGTATTCATTAATATCAAGTGGCAAATTATAGAACTCTTCATTTCTTGGCTCTCCTTTCCTATTCTGAAAGGGTACCCACCACGGTATCCCTCGATCATTTGCTGCGTTTCTCGGTTCCAATGTATTATCCAGGAGTGCCCCAACAATCAGAGCCACCGTTGCAGGAGACGAGAAGATTGTATTAAGTATGTCATCAAACTGTAACCATTAAAAACAACACAATTAACACATAAATACGAGTATATGAATTGATATTCTCAGAAAGTCCTGCATACCCATTGACCATCGGTCTTGACTGGACCGTGATTGCTGGAGATGGTGTAGCTCCAAAAATAGTAAGGAATTGATATTCCAAGAAAGAGAGTCAGTCCTAAGACGTAGTTGTTTCTCATTGAGTTGTGGTTTGTGAATTGAATGTATGAAATGCCAACAGCAGCTGTAAAACAAGCAAGGAAAAGTTAGAAAACAAGAAAATGATATGGAATTTGTAGTCACATAGGATGTAAGCTCACCAACAATTCCCCATAGAACACAATACATAGCTGCGAATATAGGCAAAGGAATTGAGGCGAAAAACGCTCCAAATTTCCCTGTAAATAATGTAGAAATGGAATTAATAATCATTGTCATGATTCAAGTGAGACTGAGATGGAGAAGAAACTTAGCATACCGAATATAGAGAAGAAGATCATGAAGACGGTGGATACTTGAACTACTCGTCTACTCCCCACGCGAGTCAATCCAAGAAGCCCAACGTTTTCTCTGAAAAATCAAGAATCTAAGTTCAGCATTATGAAATAACCAAGTTTTTTTTTTCAAAAAAGTATTGTCTTTACACAGATGCAGTAGTGCCAACTGCAGCACCAAAGATTCCATCGAGTAGCAAACTAACACCCTGCAAATTTCAAGATTAATGTAAATTGTCAGAGAAAAATAATACTTGGCCAAAGAAAGAAGCTTCTTTTAGTGACCTGCAAGCCAATGCTTCTGCTGAGCACGTGAGCTGGAGGAGGCGTTGCACCAGCAAGGCGGGACGCTGCATAAAATGTTGCAGTAGACTGCACCAAGAATTTGCATAAACCATCAAATCAAGAAATGGAAATAAAATTTCTTTATAGAACACAGAAAATGAAGTTTAAAACCTCAGCTGATGTAACAAGAGCTGCCCCCATCATTCCAAACACATCACCGGCTCTAAAAATAGGAGCGCCCCACTGAAAAGGATACGGAATCTTGATCCTACATTCGCAACCGTTTATTTTAGACTTGATCAAACACTGGATTTTTTTCTAAATACATAACAAGAAAAAGAAAAGGAATGTATACCATGAAGCAGAGGATATAAGGTTTGAATGATCAGTTCGGCAACTTAGTTTTGTTACAGATCTGACATGATTATAGGCACCAGATACTGTCAAGACAGCAGCAAAAGCCCAGATAACAGCAATGCAGAAAAGCAAAGTGTATCTTTCTACTGCTGATTCGTATCCACGAACGAAGCGTTTAACATGCTGTTGGGCTATAACCAGCAGAATTAGCATAGGTAGCCCAATCTCAATACAGTTTGCCAGCTGATTAACAACAAGATTATCAACAATGATCTTTAATTATATAAAATACATTTGTATCAGAAGAACTTATAGTAGATACCTGTGGGAAGCCCCTTGTGAATAGACCAAAACCAACTAAGCTAACTACTGGTGTAACAACAACAGGACTGATGAACCTATTAAGGAATATGTTAAAATTAGTTTAACGACCGTATTAAAGATAAGAAATTGGCATCTAAAGTTGTCCTTTTTTTTGTTACCTCATTAAAGACGCCCATGCTTTGCCATACCCGAGAATAATGCTAATGAAGGAAGACACTATGAGAGATCCTTGTATTGTTCTGATGGTGTGAAGAAATCTCTACAAAAACCAAATGTCACAGTAAATTAATAGTTTGATTCGGTCAGTAGCACTCTAAGAAAAGTATGAACAATTGAACATACATTATATTCATACCTCATGCTCAGAATGAAAAACCTTCTGATTGTAGTCACTGATGATGGAAGCAACTGGTATGATGAAAGCGTATGAAGGACCCATTACTGTGGGAAGTCTAGATCCTATAAAAGTTTGAAGAAGTGTATTGACTCCTGCCATAAACAGCAGTGACTGAATCACGCGAGCCTTATCGCCCTGTTCAAATTTCAGCAGAGATTTTCAGAATTCATAAATCCACATTTAGTATCTAATAAGGATTTGGATGGAAAAAAACTCACATTATTCCCGCCCATGGAGGGCACGATGAAGCTTGCAATCAAGACGGTAGTTCCAAGCATCACTATGTAGTGTTGAAAAGCTAATACACATAATTGAGCTGCAGATGATCATGGATTACAATCATAAGTAAAATATACAAAATACATCAATTTCATTAATGTTGAGATCTCATGATGAGGAATGAAATTTAGATTCAAAACAAAAAGTTAATTTTTGTTTCAGATCCGGAAGGTTGAATCATTAGGAAAAAAGTTTGCAAGGTCCACATACAATTCCAAATTACAACCACTTTTTAAAACAATAACTGAAAGATCAGATTGTTTTTTACCAGGAAATGAGAGAATTAAAAGTTTGAGTGTGAAAAAGAGAGAAGGAGACAAACGCCAAGAAGGGTTGGAGTGGATGCAGTAAGTGAGATTAAAAAGCTGTTCTTGAGGTGGAAAAAGTGGGCCCCTTGCAGCTCCCATTGGCATCCCAGGAGGAGGTGGTGCAACTGGTGGCGGCCCCACCTCCGGTGGAGGGTGATGGTGGTCTCCCGTCTCTACCATCTCTCATTCAAATGGCTTTCTGACAAGGAAGAATTGCTTAAAAACTAGTATAAAGAAGTAATCTTGAATCTTAGATCTCAATTTGGTAAGTACAGTACACAGAAATGGGAAAAGGTTTGTTCAAGATAGCGTAGGAAGAGAATGAGCTCAAACTTCTAGGAACATATTACCCATCTTGCCATCTGTCATTCACTACTTTCCACTTTCATTGCTTACAAAGATTAAAGAATTAAGGTTTTTGTTTGATCGTATATTACAATAGAGTTTGGTTACTCATGCATTCACTACTAACATCAGAAAGGGTAAAATGGGGAATGAAACACAAAACCATCAGTTTTTCCACCGACCAACCGTTGCATACCAAATATTATAAAATTATAGTTACAGATTTCGCGCCATTGTCACGTGACAACTCATCCCCCACGGTAAACATGGCCCGCCCCTACCGCCTTCTCAACTGCTATTTGCATGTTTAGATAGTTTTATTCTATTTGAGAGATTAAAGGACACGTTTAGTACATCAGCTAAGAACTTTCATTACTTGTAAATTAAAGTATAATAAAAATCCATACCTATGGTGAAAATTCTATGGATTTGATATATGAAAAAGATCATACGAGATGGGCATGGGCTAGTTCATCCAACCTTAATCCATATGATGGAGCTCCATGTTCTGAGCTTGAATCCACAAAAACTGTCAGTGTCATGTGTAACCAGTCCCTGCATTAACTCTAGCATTCTATTAGATCGAATATCCAGATCTTCAGCATTCCTCCATTGCTCCTTCATCAAGCTGTCTTCTCAAATCAAGAGCAAGAACGGGTGGTCAGCCACAAAGTAACCTTATGTTCAATCTGGTTCGCCACGAGTGCAGAAGCAGAAGCAGCCTCTGTTCCTTCTTCATTCACCTCAATGAACGATTTCTGGAATATGCTTGATATGTCGAGCTTCTGACCCTCAGGGGGAATCGACCATTTCAGTAAGTCCTACGTCTTTGAAGGGCGGGGGCGGACCTACATAGAGACCAGTGTGCCCCCACTGACATTGAAAAATGAACGAAATTGTAGATCTTTTCAATACGAGTCCATGCATATAAAATTCATCAAAATCGAACATCGTTTGACCCTTGAAAACCCAAAATACAAAACCCTCTCATGCTGCAAACAACGCCGCCGCAATACAAGACTAGACGATCAAGATGACGTGTTCCGAAGTATTTGAGGTCAGGAACGTAGCACAAGGTCTTCTTTATAGTTCCTTGGATGTTTTTCATGTGCTGTTTCATTTTGAAGCGTTACAAACTACCTTTTTTATGTGTTGTTTAATTTTGAATAGTCACAAGATAGAAGAATATTTTTATTGAATTGATCTTTGTAAAAGATTTTATTAGAAAAAATTGTGTTGAACCGTGTTGTGTAGAGTTGATGTAAATATTTTGTTCGGCTAATTTTTTTCAGCTTATGGTAACTTTTTCAACTCTGAAAGAATTGGGAGTATCATTACCCTTCACCCGTGGATGACAGAATGACGGACGGGGACGCAAGGAGACCGTTCGGCGGTGAGGCTCTCGTTCGGTGGCGGAAGATCTGGCGGCGGCGACGGCTGCTGGTGGAGGTGGTCGTGATTGGTGGAGGCGGTCGGTGAGTTGAGTGAGGGAGTGAAGCGACGACATCACAAACCGGTAAGCGATAAAAAAAAAAATTCACTTCAGAGGTAACATCCACACTTTCATAGGCCTCTTATTTACTAATCTACTAAAAAACAATCTCATAAACCCTAGGACAAACCTTTGCATACATTTTGCACCAATTTATTCCCCTTTCCATCGGTAGGAAATTTCACATTTCACATCAAAGCCACACATAATTTATGAAGGCGATAGAAAACTAACCCTCGAAAATCCGACTTCGACAATCTCGCTTGTTGTCATGCCCACCAATATCCTTTACTTCTTCATCGAATGAGTCCGAGTCTAGATGGTTCAGTCCTGATTACTTCGTTCCTGCACACAAGACAAGTATCGAGGATGCCCTCGGGATCGTCTCTCCGACACTCAAAGTCAATATTTGTCCAAAGGAGGAGATCAAGATTATCAAGATTAATACAATTTATCTCTTCTTAATCTTAGTTTGTGTTTGATTTAATGTTGACTTTCTTTGATCTGTGATCTTTATTTCTTTGTTTCAGGTTCAAGAACGTTCAGTACAATCCTTTTCTTTTATCCAAAGTTCCGTCCCTTTCTCCATTAGTGAACTCTTAGTGTTATAGTCACTATTTAACTTGGGCGCTAATATTTGAAGATCTCCTTGATGGTCACTCTTCCTCCGTTGCTTCCGGGAAATTTCTCTTTCGTACTTGTCCTTGGGTAGCAAGTTTACTTAGTGATGTATTGTTCTCTTGTAGCAAGTTTACTTAATGGTGTTACTTTCCTTATCTGTGCTATTCTTCGTGTAATCGATACAACTTCCTTTCGAATCAACCAAGGGTAATTACCGAGAGTATGTTATCTTAATAGTCTCTTTGGAGGTGTAGAAGAGTAGAAAGGTAAAAAATTGGGAAGGTAGGAAGGTAAAGGGGGGTAGGAAGGGAATGTTTTACTCTTCTTACTTGTACAATACGACATTGCAGTGATTGGGTTATCCGCCCCAAATCGACTTGTTTGGGCTTACGACTTTGGACCCAAATTCCCAACTCTCTATGTATTATTTGACGGACATTAATTTGTATTGGACTTACTTTGGAGAGGATATTTTGGGCTCCCACAAAGCCCCTCAAGTCTCCAATTGCAGCCTACTCTTTCTTTGTCCGGGTTTGAGGGTTAGTGAAGTTGATTTAACCCTGTACATGCTGATCTCTTACCCTTTTGATTCTCCTCTATAAATTTCTCACAATTTCACCCATCTTAACCATTCGAGTTGATAGTTTTTTCTCCTTTTGCTGAGAGTTTCTTACCACGAGGGCTTCCTTTTACGATTTCCTATCCTTTGTAAATTTTCCTTTCAAACCGGGAGAGCGGATTACATCTGATGGTTACTGCGGTTAACGATGTTAGTTTAAGAAACTTTCCAGCTTTGAGTGTCAGGGGCGTTGGTTATCAATCCTCTGCTTCTGATTCTTGTTTCATCCGAGTGACCTAGCTAAGAGATCTTATTGCCCTTCTTAGCTAGTTACCTGTGGTGTTTAAACAGAGAGATTCTAAGATGCCCTTCTAGAAGAATTCTTTTTTCCATGTCTTCTCTCTTTCCGAGTGTTGTCTTTGTTCAGAAGGGTTCTTGGTAACGAGGTTAGGTTTGATACCTTGTGCGACCCAACTCCATTTCTCCGTTCGTAGTATCTTCTAGCTCCAGGATAAACTATGTTCGTAGCAAGGCAAAACGAGTTGGTTAGTTGAATGGAAACGAGAGTCGATCGGCTGAACATGCTCTTCTCGGGGTTTGAACCTTCTTTTTCTTTCGTACGATCAAGTGGATCAGGTAGCTGTGGTGAACGTGATAGTCTTCTTCTCTTGCTGCCTCTTCCACTACCACTGCTTGGTGAGACCAGGATGGTGATGTACGTACGTTGGAGCTTCATCAAGAGTTGGAGCATTATTCATCTTTAGCACCCATGGCTGTATGGGTGAGCTCTCAAGGGCCTCATTTCCAAGACGAGCTGAATTTGGAAGAGAAAGAGAATTTGAGGACGAATCCTTTTCAAGGGGAGGAGGAGGATGTACGTAAGCTGGAGCGTCTCCCAGAACAACCCATGATGCAATCACGTCGCCAAGCTAAAGGCAAAAAAGACGACAAGAGGCGTTGCTATCGAAGATGAGATGAAACAAGAGCAGAGTGGCGTTCACAATTGGCCAACCCAATTGGGCTCATTTCAGGATATGTTTGGGACCCAAGACCAAATGACTTGTTCTCCAAAGTATAAGCCCAACGGACAAACGATGATCAAGTTATGGCTTCTACAAGGTCAGAAATTGAAACATCTCGTTCGGACGAACCATTTATGCGTTTGGGCTCATTTTTGGATATGTGTCTGTTTTTGGGCTTATCTTTCATGTGTCCAAAAAATAAGGTTCATTGGATGTCGGGAGCTACTGGTACAATCAGATCAAATTCGTGAGATATATGGGCCTTTTGGCAATGAAGAGGATTTCGGCCCAAGGGGCATGTGTATTGGACAATTTCGTTTTTAGTATTACTCTTATGAGTATAAATAGTTACAAAAATTACTAGTCATAATAAAGGACTAGTAGTTTTCGTGCTTAATTGTTTATCAAAATATAGTTTTAATATGTAATGTTCATCCTATATTTATTGTAACTAAAATAAAATGAAATGAAATTCTTAGGTCATTGAAGAGATAGTCGGCCCCGACGATTTTAATCTCTTGCATGTCTTTGAATGTGGGTCCGATGTTGAATAGTCGAAGAATAGCATTGTGAAAACTCAAATTGTTGAAGAATAACATTCAATATTCAATAGGTGAGTTGATTAAATTATGAATATTGTAGACTTATGGTCAAATTCATTGAACTGCTACCAAAATAGTATGAGATCTTTGGTCATTAAAGAGATAGTCGGTCCCAACGTTATAATCTCTTGGATTCCGTTGAAAGTGGGTCCTATATTATTTTATATAAGCGTTACTGATTTGTAGAAAAATGTCATTTTGTGTGATATTATATAAACAAAATGTCCTGTATTATTCCGTTGAAGGTTATAAGCCCTTGATTGATCGTCTTTTTTATTGCTCTTTGTTGGGTTTTTTTGTCCTGTTAGTGTTTCTCTAGAAAGATAAATTGAATATCGAATTCATGTTGATATTACTTAGGCTGATATTATATAAACAAAATTTGTTATTTTTACAAACTTCTGGAGTAATCTCCTAGACAATAATTTGTTTAGCTGAGGATGATAATTCATTTTGATTATAAATATATTTTACTTTATCCTTTTGGTGGACTCTAAGACTCTATAATTTTAAATAAGAAGTTAAATCATAGTATAAGTTGACCTTTTCAGTATGGTTCAATACCAAACCTCTAATTTATAATTCAAACTATTATAAAGAATATCAAACATCAAACTTATAGTCAAACTATAAACAAAAAAACATCCACCTACTCTTTCATGAAACAATGTTTAATTCATTAGTATATTTATACCCAATAAAACTATTAATATAAATCACTCACAAACTCGAGAGCAAGATAGGGAAAATGCGAATTTGAGATAATTTATCATCAAATAATCCATTTTGAAATTCAAAACTAAAATAGAATAAAGAATTTGAGAAGAATATGGTTTTGTCTCTTTCGTTTTAGCCCAAAGTAATGAGCAGTCTTTTTGTTAGACAACTCCAAAAAAAGGCATAAGATTCGTAAAAATGTGTCGCATCAGATATACGTGTAAAAGTACTTCAACATTGAATGTAAAACATCTATACATATACTAAAACAGAGCGGTATTTTGCCACATGTCGCCCTTACGTTTATATGTCAGCCTCTGAGCTATGCCACGTCATATGTCACGTCGCCAGGACATTAAAAAAACTAATAAAAAATGTCACATATTTTGAAAAGAAATATCATAATATTTATAAATTGATTATCTCTTACCTAAAAATCTTCTCTTCTTTCTATATATATTAATTTAATTATTTTTTATTGGATTTTTGTTTATCTTATTTTCATCTATACTTATTAATCTAATTATGTTATTATCTTTTACCTAAATTTTTTATCTAATTTCTACACACTATCCAAATATAATTTAATTTCTAAAAGTTTTATCTTTTTCCATTCATATATTCTCTATATAAACTTATTATACATGAGCCAATACAATAACTTAACAAAAGAGACACCAAACCCACGTAAACAAAAGAACAACATCCAATAGGCTATATATATATTTCGAGGGAGGCTCTCGTGAGGACAAAGCTTATGGTGAGGACATGAGGACGGATCTGAACCCCTAGATCAATCAACCTACGGTTGAGATTAAAAGGGAGAAGTGATCTGGTGTGATGCACGCGCGTGAGATTGGACGAGGAAAGCGGTGACAATTTTGCAATACTCAAATTTATTTAAGGGTAAAGTTGTCTTTGTACAGTAAAATCATAACAGCAGCCAAAAACGACCTCGCTCCGTCTTCCTCCCTCGACCTCGCCCCTTCCTTCACGACCTCCTCTCTACGCACCCCACCATCCTCCGCTCGTCTTCTCCGACGTAATCGAAGCGGCCAACCACCTTCCTTCACTCGTCTAGTGGCCAAGCAGCAGCAATCAACGAACCTATTATCTTCTGCGCAGCAGTCAACAAGGCGTCGGCTAGTGAGTTTGTCCGTCATCTCTGCGCAGCTCGTCCGTGCAGGGACCAACCTCCGTCGTTGAGAAGCTCGTCGGAACCTCCTTCGAGCCACCAAGCTTGCCAATTACCCAATTGTGAGAATTTTCCCCTAAACCTCTAAACCCTAATCTGATAAATTTGGGGTTTTTATGTTAATTTCATACGGGTTGGTTCATTGCTATGAATCCAAATGCAACTCTTGCTGATAGGTCTCCTTCAAACCCTAGTAATTCTAAGCAGCAGGCAATTGAAGCGTCATCCACAAGGTAAATTGATCTATTAATGTGCAGCAGTTCCACGACGAGCTCTTTTTGCTCTGTTCTTGTAAATTAATGTAATGTGATGGAATTTTGTAGTCAAGTCGTTTCAAGAAACTGCAAATTTTAATTTTGATCTGAAACTTACATGGGCTAGGGTTATAGTTATTTTTACTGCTGACATTAGTTGAGTTTTTTTTTCCTGTAACTATTTTTAATTGAAGACTTCGGTTCTCTTTTAAGCTACATGCTTCCTGTTTAAGAGCTATTGTCCCTATGAAAGATGCACTATTTATTTTTCATAAGAATATCTTATAGTAATACGCATTTGCATCAGAGGGAGCCAAGAAGGTGAAGGATAAAGCATGGTTCATTCCTGAATTCATCAAGCTTCAGCTCATTATTCCATATTTTGTTTTGCACTCACATGTTCATATTACATATTTTTTGCTACCTACTGCTAGGCTGATGTCGAAGTTGTTGGCGCAGAGGTTGATGTCGAGTTTGCCTACACTTCCCATCTTAAGAACAAGTAGGTTATGTCCTCTCTTCTTGCCGACACTTCCCAGGTACTACTCGCCTCCATGATTTTAAGATGCTTGTCTAGAGTTAGACAAGGATGAGAAAAGTGTTGGGAAACTACGAATGACAATTTTCTGAGAGGTGAGTCAACTACATTATCATATATTGCTATCTTGGATGTAGATGAGAGAATGAACACTAACTAGCTGGTGTGACAGGGACAAAAAATGGAAGTTGTGGCGGGAACAAATGTGAGAGATGGTAATGGTACGGTGCGTGTGATTAACTGGTGTGGATGCATTATTCAAGAACCACAATCTGCAGTATGAGCCCTTAGCTTGATTCTTTTTTTTTTGGAAGCTTCAACTATTGATGGTTGATTTGTTGCTACATGAATTAAGGTTTTAGTATGGGCTATTTTGCAATGGCTATGAGGTTCTTGTGTATCGACTGTCATGTTCTTGTATAGTGACTATGAGATTCAACAAGTACAACAACATAATTACTCCAGCTCCCCAAGCGACTTGGCTTAGTTCTTGGGGTAGCTACCAACAAGCTCATCACATAAGGCAATATACAACTGTTGGGCAGTACCTCTTCATCCTCGAGAAATTCTTCAGAAATTTTCTCAGGAAGCTAAATGTGAATTAGTGGTTCATTAATTTGTAATAAGGTCCATACAAGTTTATTAGAGGTTCGGGAAACCTTGTTAGATTCTTACACTTCTTATCAAAAAGCATAATACAGATGATGTATGGATACCTTGCATACTTGGCGTGCATTTTCAGTAAGAGCTCGCAGCTTTCGTATGTGTTGTAACACTCAAATGCATTACACCACCAAATCACCCTTTTTTAATTCTTGTTTTATAACAATTATATTTTGTATAGTTGTGCACATTCTTTTTCATATTTGGAACTGAGTAAACAAAAAATGAAAGCATCTGAATATACATGAACCACGGTCTTAACATACATGAACCTCTATATTAACACACATGAACCTATATATAAGTTTGCATTTTTCTCTTTCATTGTCAATAAAAGATTTAAATTTTGGTTTCATTAAAAATGTACCGTAAGTTTATATATAAGTTTGCATTTTTCTCTTTCATTTCCAATAGAAGATTTAAATTTCGGGTTCATTAAAAATGTAGTGAAGTTGACAAAACAACATGAACCTATCTGTTTATATACATGAACATGTCCTTTAAAATACATGAACCTTGTAGTATCACTCTTATAGTACCACTCTTACTAAATATGTCTAGAGGTTCATGGAAATACACACTTGAGATTCATGAAAATATGCCAAGAGGTTCATGAAAATATGCCTAGAGGTTCAGGAAAAAACACACTTGGGGTTCATGAAAATATGTCTAGAGGTTCATGAAAATATGCCTAGAGGTTCATAGCAATACACTTAGGTTCATGATAATATCCCTAGAGGTTCATGCAATTATGCCTAAAGGTTCATTTAAAAATGCCTAGAGGTTTATGAAAATACACTCTTAGGTTCATAAAAATATACAATTAGGTTTCATAGCAATACACTTAGGTTCATGAAAACATGCCTAGAGGTTTATGAAAATATGCCTAGAGGTTCATAATACATGGCTTAAGGTTCATGTACATAGTCGAGTAGGTTCACGAGCTTTTTTATAAACTGCAAAAACTTGCAAGACTAAGTTGTCAACCTCCACATTCCCAAGGAGATTATAAACTGCAAAAACATGATCTATGGGTTTTGCAAAGAAAAAAAATATGCCTAGAGGTTCATGAAAATATGCCTAGAGGTTTATGAAAATATGCCTAGAGGTTCATGAAAATATGCCTAGAGGTTCATGAAAATATACCTAGAGGTTCACATAAATATGCACTTAGGTTCATGAAAACATGCCTAGAGGTTCATGAAAATATACCTAGAGGTTCACATAAATATGCACTTAGGTTCATAGCAATACACTTAGGTTAATGAAAATATGTCTAGAGGTTAATGAAAATATGCCTAAAGGTTCATGAAAATATGCCTAGAGGTTCACATAAATATGCACTTAGGTTCATAGCAATACACTTAGGTTAATGAAAATATGTCTAGAGGTTTATGAAAATATACCTAGAGGTTCATGAAAATATACATTTAAGTTCATGAAAGATGTAGGTTAATTTTTCACTAAAAGGCATTAGTTTCACGGGTTCATTCATTTTCCCATACGGTTGACTTAGCCTAATTTATTTTTTTAATGAACACATTGAACTAAAATCCTTTAGGTTCATGTCGATAGGTTTGTAGGTTCATGTCGATAGCCTTACAGGTTCATGCTGGTAGTCTTGCAGGTTCATTTAACCTAATTCATTTTTTTAATGAACATATTGAACTAAAATGTCTCAGGTTCATGTCGCTAGTTTTGTAGGTTCATGTCGATATGCCTAAAGGTTCATGAAAATATGCCTAGAGGTTCATGAAAATATGTCTAGAGGTTCATGAATATACACACTTAGGTTCATGTCGTTAGTCGTGTAGGTTCATGTCGATATGCCTAGAGGTTCATGAAAATATGCTTAGAGGTTCATGAATATACACACTTAGGTTCATGTCGTTAGTCGTGTAGGTTCATGTCGTTAGTCGTGTAGGTTCATGTCGATATGCCTAGAGGTTCATGAAAATATGCCTAGAGGTTCATTAAAATATGCCTAGAGGTTCATTAAAATATGCCTAGAGATTCATGAAAATATACACTTAGGTTCATGAAAATATGCCTAGAGATTCATGAAAATATGCCTAGAGGTTCATGAAAATATACACTTAGGTTCATGAAAATATGCCTAGAGGTTCATGAAAATATGCCTAGAGGTTTTTAATGAACACATTGAACTAAATGTCTTAGGTTCATATCAATAGTCGTGTAGGTTCATGTCAATAGCCTTATCGGTTCATGCTGATAGTCTTGTAAGTTCTAGGTTTATGTCGATAGTCGTATAGGTTCATGTCGATAGCCTTACACGTTCATTCTGATAGTCTTGTAGGTACATTTAACCAATTTTTTTTATAATGAACACATTGAACTAAAAGACACTAGATTCATGCCACACTAGGTTCTAATCTAACTTATCACTTCTTGTCACCTTCAAAAGTTGTATAAAATTGATCCAGGATGCAAGCTGGCCATGGTTGCCTTCCTTAGATTTGTTGTCCAAGCAACAATGACTGGACACGTCCCACTGGAAAAATGGGCTACCACTTGAGCATTCTATGTAAAGAACATGCTGTGTAATTGATGAAATAGAGTAGAAGACACAAGTCCATAGAGTTCACAAAATTTATATAAGAGAGTTTAAAACTGTCCCTAACTTTGTAATACAAATTTACAATATTAACGTTAAAATTCAAGGTTCATTCACATGTGGAAAATTTTACATATTGTGTTCAGATTGCTTCTTCCAACAGTATATAAGGAAAATAATCATTAGTATAATAGTATCAAATCAAACAAAGCAAACTTTCATCCAACGTGAGAACAAGCCAATTTGGATTACAAACCACATTTCTATCAATTTTATATCACAGTGACCGTAGCAAGTAGATAAAATTAAATAATACTCTATAACCTGTCATTCTTTTGAACAAAAAATCATAGAACTGTAACCCATAACTCTTCTAAACAAAAAACAATCCCACACAGGTAAATTTTATACTGTATATAACTATTGTATTTTCATCTATTACAAGTCACAAGAAATATCAATCCAGCTAGATAGTTTGCAGGTTCATGGCCTACAATATACAAGTAGCTACAAAAAACATTCTACTTAGGAGGCAAAAAATTAATCCGCAGCAGCCAGCCCATAACCATAAGGGCAATCAACTACTAGCAAGAGGAATACCAACCAGAATATCACAACAATGCACAAACAAAAATTATGCATGAGCTTAGTAGCAGAACATTGTACTCTGCAGACAACACGGAGAAGCATCATTAGTGCAGTCTGATCAAAAATTATGCATGGGATATCTTTTCTTTCCATGAAGCCGAAGCATGTTCCTGAAATAAGAAAGAAAAGAGCCCTGAATCTGAATTTGAGCTTCCCTACAAAAGGGTATCACAAACTCCTTCTATCTATATCCCCATACAATTTTATTCAAAAACATGTAATGTGACTTCAGCCAACCCAAAGATGATGAGTAGGGACTAACTAGTGATACGAGCTGACACTGGTTAATGTAATCTGAGTTCTTTGCCACGCTTGGCTGCTGCCACCACAATATTCATCAAAATTCCACGGAATCCACCTTTCTCCAGCTCATGGATCCTAGCTATGGTTGTCCCGCCTGGCGATGCCGATGCCACATCATCTTTGAGCTGACCTGGATGCTTTCCAGTTTCAACAACCATTGTCGCTGCTCCAAAACCTGTTCCACATAGATACATCATTAAATACGTAGCTGAAGCAGGATAATGCATTACAAAGCAGACGCCTAATTATGAAAAGCTCATAGTTTGGGAACAAATGCAATAACAATCTCCCTAATAACAGGATCAATAAGGCGGAAACCCTAGATTAAGATTGAATTACAGTAAAGATCGAGGGAGTGCATGTACAAGCTTGGAACCCTAAATTTCAACTTCCTTAAAGATAAACAAAATCATCAGAAAATCCATACTTGTATTCTCTCGCGTGAGCCTATGTTGCATCCAATTCAAACCTCAACTCACGCGAGTCGTTGTTGGTCCCATTTCGCGATCCTCGACCGCCACCAACCGCCGTCGCACAAAAAAACTATATCCAGAGGAAATCAGGGCGGTGAGAAGACGCCGGGAGGGGAACGACAGGGTGAGACAACAGAGGGAGGCGACGAGCGAGTGGGAGTTGAGTGAGAGAGATCGAAGAGGACAGAATCGCCATAGAAACTTCGTGGAGAAAGATAGAGGAAGAAAGTCTGAATGTATTTGGTCAATTTCCCAAAATACCCCGCTAGTGTTTGAATGGTAGAAAATAAACGTCTAATCTCAGCCTTCCAATTAAACTGATCTAACGGTCCTGATTGTGTCCTCATGTCCTCACCACAAGGACTGTCCTCATATGATCTTATCTCTATATATTTCAATCTGATCGTTGATTGAGCATATATTTGACGAGTACAATACTATGATTTATTTTTCTTCTTTTTTATCTTATGTAGAGAGTAGAGACTAATGATTTTACATTTCATTGAAGATTTAAAGTTAAAGAATATTGTCACTTGAAAGATTCAAGTTCGTGTGTTGCATATGTAAAATAAGTTTCGATAATAAAATGTTATTATTGGGAAACAATTGATATTAGTTGATGATTGGTATATTTTTTGAAAATTTTATTTTTGGGGATATTTGAAAATTTTATTTTATTTCATTCTTCTCTAATATCAAATTTTAGTTTGAGCAACTATACTGATACATAAATTGTTAAAAATATAAAATAAAACCAATCATGTGTAGAGCAGGGGCACATCAACTAGTTCATTTCTAAAAATCACAAGTTATACATTAGATTAGAAGATTAGAATATTAGATAGATTACATTAGATTGAAAATAAAATTAATCATTTTTTAAAAATCTAAGTTTTAATTCTATAAACCTTCACTCATTCAATTTCTTTATGGAGTTTGATCAATTTATAATGTATAAACCCACCAATTAGAAAATAATAGTACTAAATTGAGGAGTATCTGTATATATAAAAAATGGTTGGCCTTGGATTAAAGTAAATGTAATTGGTACCTAATCCGTGTTAAACCAATTAATGTGCTGCCAAAACATTAATTTAACTTTTAACTACTCTTGCTAATTTTAATCTCTCTAAATGATGATGCCCGTAGTCAAAACCTAACTGTCTGAGTAAAAAACACATGATCGCGTCAAACTGAAACCCGATTCGAACACAATAAATTTAAATCTGATATCATTAATAAAAAAAATTAAATTATTTAATACTTTTAATTAACAAACTGACTCAACTGCACACGTATATATCCAACCCGTCTTGACCAATAATTTAAATTGATCCAATCCGTTCTCAATCCAAACACAACTTAACTGACCTGATTAACATTCTTTAATTACAATACATAAAAATAACCCGACAACCATATCAAACCAAAAGAAAAAAATACATGTAAACAACCTCCATGACACTTTTTTATTACCTACTAACTTGTCAACTATGATCACTACATCATAAAAAATATGTAGTCGGATTGACATTCGCTTAATTAAAATAAAGTCAAACATTAATAGAGTATATATGTATTATAGTATAAGACTCGAAAAAAAGAGTAATACATATATGATATATCTATATATCAAAATATTATATTTTAATACGCTACAGTGTCCCGCGAAACGCGGTGATCAAAATCTAGTCATTACCAATAAGGCAATAAGAATGCAAAGGTATTTGATGCTGCATTTAATTTACTGTCTCCGTGATTTTTATATTATATTAGATTAGATTAGATATATTATGATGATGAATTGGTAATCCATTTGAATAGTCTATTTTCTATTGGTCCATAGCATTAAAATATTAAATATAAATACAAGAATTTTTTGTTAGATGTTAAATAAACCAATAGAAAATAGTGGACTATCAAAATGGACTAAAAAATCTCTATCGGTGTCCCAATGACCTCTTGAAATTTTTACTTAAGAAAATTAGCCCCAAGTAGTTTTTATTAGTTTTTGTTAAAGAAAACTAACCCCTTGGATTTCTCTTTATTTCTTGGGGTAGGGTTGGTTTTTAAAGGGCTTGGTCTATATGCACACGTTTTTTGTGCTAAATGCAAACTATTTGGTGCGGTAACATTAGTAGCACACTCTAGTGCGGTAACAATTAACGCACAAAGGGGTTCCAGGGCATTGATGGAAATTTTTCTGAAACCTATACGAAGCCGGTGCGGTAAGAATTAATGCACAGATCTGTGCGTTAACATTTACCGCACCAGCTTAATCCTAGATTAACAAAAAAAAAATTAAAATTTTGATTAACTTTAAACCTGTGCGGTAAGATTTATCGCACAAGAATTTTTTTTAAAACAAAAAATTAAATTTAAAAAATATATAACTCTGTGCAGTAATATTTAACGCAGAGGTTTTTTAATCTACCTTTTTTAAAGAAAAATAAATTTAAAAAAAATAATAGTAAATATTATTATATATGTGCGGTAATATTTACCGCACATGTTTTTTTTCAAACAATTACTTTTTTAAAGAAAAATAAATTTAAAAAAAAATATAATAACCGCACAGGTTTATTTTTAAACAATTAATTTTTTAAAGAAAAATAAATATTATTATATCTGTGCGTTAAATATTACCGCACAGGTTTATGATTTTGAAAAAATGTCCGTTGGAATTTTATGATCGTTGGTGCGTTAACTATTACCGCACCAACGGTCTAAAAATTCCAACGAGCATTTTTTTGGTTCTATATAAACAAGTCTCTCGTTCAAGTTTTGCAATGCACACCGTAATGTCTTATAATTATGAGAGTAGTGAGGATGATCATGGTAACGACAATTGGATATCGGGGGTCGTGGAAGAAGCATACGAAGTCGATGAAGAAGAGGAAGTGGACGAAGAAGATGAAGGGGAAGAAGAAGACGAAGAAGGCGAAGCAAATGTATCAATTGCATTAGACGATTGGATTTCGTTACCGATTTTGGTTAGTGTTTAAATTAATTTATTTTGAATTACAATTTTGTATTGTATTGCATGAGATTTAGGTTAATTAGTTAAAATTTTGTAGCTAAGTAATGTAGTTTAATCAATATAGGAAGAAGACTTTAGACCACATTTTAGTAATGCGCAAATATGGGATAGTAAGGAAGAGATGATGGAATGGACGAAACAGAGAGCAAGGGATTTGATGATAGTTTTGGTGCATCGTACATCTAGCAAATACTGCGTTGATTTAGTATGCGATAGGTTTGGAAAACCTAGATCGGGTAGGCCGAAAGTGAATTTAAAAAATCCAGAATTGCCGGTTCCGAGGATTCGTGACCGAAAATCGAAGAAATGTGGTTGTACATTCGAGTTATATGGGGTTCGTATCAAAGAAGGGCCATATAGTTATAAATGGATCGTGAATGTTGTAGAAGGTCGTCACAACCACACCCTTCCTACTAGTTTTCATGGGAATTCATTCGTGGGTAGAATGAGCAAAGAGGAGGAGAAAATAGCAAGGGAAGCGGGCGATGATCGCAAGACGCCAAAAAACATACTTATTCAGTTTAGGAAAAGAGACCCGCAAAATGTGACATCCATGAAGCAGATTGCCAATTTTTTGCAGAAGATCAATTTTGAAGATCGTGGTGAATTGTCAGTTATTTAATGCTCTCTAAATTTTCTAAAGAGAGAAAGCATTTTTGTCAACCTCTGAGGAACACGAAGACGAATGAGGTTGAAGTCCTTTTTTTTGCTCACCCGGAGTCGGTGCGGTTGTTTAGGAAGTTTCCTCACGTGATTATCATGAACGCCACATACAAGACAAATAGGTATGATATGGCTTTAGTGGATATGGTTGGTTTCACTTGCACGCACAAGACGTTCAACATTGCATATGCATTCATGGTTCAGGAAACAGTAATGCATTACAAGTTTGTGATGATGTGCGTTCATGAGTTGTGTCTAAATTTGGGAGTGATGCCGAAGGCTATAATGACCGACTGTGAGAAGGCTTTGTTGAGAGCAATCAAACTTGTGTTCAAAGACACTGAAGTCAAGCAACTATTGTGTTGGGTGCACATTGAGCACAACATCCAGTCACACGCAGAAAAATTGATAAAAAAAAAAACTAAAACGGCGGAGAACTTTGTTACGCAATGTTGGGGGATATTTTGCTCGGGCACTGAACAAATCTACGAAGAGAGGCTGAGTAAGGTGAGAGATTCATGGAAGAGGGGCATTGTTGGTTACGTAAAAAAGTACTGGTTTACTCCGTACAAGAAGTTCATAGTTAGAGCGTGGACGAACTACACTCTTCACTTTCACACATGGACTACAAATAGGTATCTTTGTCTGTTTAGTTATTAATTTAAACCATCATATTATTCCTGCTAACATGTAGAAATTGTGATTATTTAGGGTCGAAGGGATGCATAAGGTGTTGAAAGAAATTGTGGGTTCTAGTAGAGACGACTTCAACAGAGTGACCGTGAGGGTCCACCATGCGGTCATAGTTCAGAAGGACCTGATTAGGGCGACAATGAACCAAGCACTTACCACTCGGCAAAAAGAACTAACCACCAGTACTTGACTGCTGTAGTCGACTTGTCCACTAGAACTGTAGTGCCAAGAAGCAATAGTAAGTACATAGACGCAATGAGGCTCTCATCTCTCTGTCCATCCTGCATCTGCATCATAACCTTCAATCTGTTCTGAAGATACTCCAAAAGAATGCCTCCAGACCTATACCAAAACTTTACTAGTGTCTCCTCTACGTGAAGCATCTTAGCAACAAAAGTGATGATCTGGTCCCTAGACAAATCTGAACTACAACTCCTCCTTTGTATAGGCAACGACAAGATCTCAAGTACGTCGTGAAGTGTAGGTCCAATCTCTCCAAATGGCAAATGAAATGTGTTGGTCTTTGGATGCCATCGCTCGACGAAAGCAGAAACCAAGACATGGTCGACAGGACCAGACCCGAATTATCGTAGATCAGTCAATCCAAATCGCTCTGCAAGCTGAAACCACGAATTTGGACCAGGTCTCCTAAACTCCTCTAGTGGAGTGCAGTAGGCGGTGTGGAAGTGAACCTTGACGACTAGTTAAAATAAAAGTTAGTTACTTCTACAAAATGCCAAAAAATTTAACATATGAACATTATAGTTCAAATACATACCAAGTCAGCGGGCTCTGGAAGATCAACAGGCTTTGGAAGATCTGTGGGCTCGGGAAGATCAGCAGGCGCTGGAGCACGTCCACGTCCACCTAGTGGAGCACGTCCATGTCCACCTCGTGGAGCACGTCCACCATGATCTGTCTGAGCTCCTCGGCCTCTCCGCTTTCTCCGTCTAAATGGGGGAAGAGGACGGGGTCCACGTGGAATCTCTGCTACGGGAGGATCAACAACTGTAAGCTCATAAATAACCCTCGCGTTATGCGTCTCGTAACTCTTCAGCAACTCATTTGTCACATGACCTCCTCTCATCCAAGGTGCAGCGGGAGGTGGTACATGAGCTGCAGCGGGAGGTGGTACATGAGGTGCAACATCAGTGGTAGGAGCCGGATGTGGTACATCATCAGTCGTGGGAGCCTCTGCGTCTGGCGTAGGATTTGAAACTACCGGAGGAGCTAAACCAGTAACAACTGGCGATGAAGGGCCCACACCAGCATGGTCATCCAAAATAATAGGAGAGTCGTCTCTCCTAAGCTGATATGTCGGTATCATGGGAAATGATACAATATAATTTGTACCTAAACCCTCACCGTCGCCCAACATATCATGATCCAAATCAACAATTGTATCATCAATGTCCATATCCTCCTCCTCACTATCACTGTAACCCTCATCATCAGTCAACGGATCAATAGCTAGACCAGAATCCGTAACTGCCCCAGTACCAGTATCTGTAACTGCCCCAGTAATAGCAACGGGTGTCTGACTAGAAGCTATCAACTGATCTCCCACACTAACAAATCTCTCACATATACCAGCCGTAATTTGCGTCCTCTTAACACGCTCTGTAGCAACAGGAGCCCCCGGGACAAAACCACTAGAAGCCATCGTATCTCGCACACCCTAATGTTGTTGTTATAGCATAACGTTATTTTCATAGCGTAACGTTATTTTCATATCGTTACAAAAACAACGTCGAGTTCCAAAACGTCTTTTTTAATGACGTCGTAACGTTACAGAAAGTTGTCGTAACGTCAATCCTAATCAAAATCATCTCTAATTTCGAAACATCATTTTCGTAACATTTTTTACATAACGTTACGAAAATTACATACCACATCTCATTCAAATACTAATATCTACATTACGATATATTTTCGTAACGTCGAGTGTAATGACATTACGAAAATGTGTCTTATATCGCTTAATTTCATTACTTACATCTACTTTATATAATTATATTTCATAACGTTACGAAATTATTTAATTTCATAACATTATGAAATTACTTAATTTATAACGTTACGAAATTATATAATTTAAAACAATTAAATCATTTAATAACGTTACGCAATTAAATAAATTAATAACGTTACGCAATTAAATCATTTAATAACGTTACGCAATTAAATCATTTAATAACGTTACGCCATTAAATAATTTAATAACGTTACGGAATTAAATCATTACATAATTTAACACAATTAAATAATTTAACAACGTTATGAAATAGTTTTATAGCAATTTCATAACATTATTAATTTAATTAATTAAATAACGATATAACGTTATTAAATTAAGTAATTTCATAACGTTACGATATCGTTCTAATTTCAATAGTCAATTAATTAAGTTATTTTTGTAACGTTATAAAATAATTTCATAACGTTACGAAAATAACATAATACTATTACGTCTAATTAAAAACGTTAAAGCAACATACTTGTTGTAGATCCACGGGAGTCTCGGAACCTTCCGGTTGCGCCTCCATTTGAGGCTCGTTTTGTGTGTTCGCCCTTCTAGTTGCTCGAGTAGCGGGACGGTTACCGGGATTTGGGGCGGGACGCTTTCGGTATCGTCGTCTAGGAGCGGGAACGACCGGGTCAGATTGGGGTGGAAGCGGGACAGATACATGTGGAACCGGGTCGGGCTCGGCTGCAATCGGATCGGGTCGGGATGGGCTGGGTTGCAGTCGGGTCGGGCTGGGCAAAAACCAGGTCGGGTTGGGCGGGGTTTGCTGCAGTTCCCCGGCGTTCTCTCCGAGCACCACCAGCCAGCGACGTCGACGTCGCCTCCTCCTCCACCTCCGCGCACAGCACAACAGCAACCGGTGGAGCCTCCGCGCAAATCTCCTCCACCACCTTCTCGGGTCGGGCTGCTAAAACTCCGTCTCCGACCACAATTCCGGGCTCATTGGAAGCGCCATGATCGGGTGAAGTGGAATCCATGGTCAATTATGTGTTTGGGTTAAGAAATTTATGATTTTTGAAGGATTGAAGATTTAGGGTTTTCGGGAGAGAAAAGGGGGAAGAACAGGCGGAGGGGAGAAGAAGAGGTTGTATTTAAAATACAGCCTTGGTGCGGTAAAACTTACCGCACCACATTTAATTTATTTTTTTAAAATTCTTTTTTAAAATTTATTTTTCTTTAAAAAAAAAAAATTCATGTGCAGTAAATCTTACCGCACAGGTTTAAAGTTAATCAAAATTTTAATTTTTTTTTGTTAATCCCAGATTAAGCATGTGCGGTAAATGTTAACGCACAGATCTGTACTGTAATTCTTACTGCACTAGCTTCATATAGATTTCAGAAAAATTTCCAAAAATGCCCCGAAACCCCTTGGTGCATTAATTGTTACCGCACCAAAGTGTGCTACTAATGTTACCGCACCAAATAGTGTGCATTTAGCCTAAAAAACGTATGTATATAGACGGAGCCTTTTTAAAGAGGTCATTTTCCTAATAAAAACTTACGGACTCACCGTGATGATGTAAGGAAACAACCTAAAATAAGGATCTAGAATGCGATAATAGATGCAAACATTAGTACATTATTACAAACATAGAAGAGTCTCACATCCACATCCGGGAAAGACAAAGCTAGAAGCTACTCTCTTATATTACAGCAAGTCCAGCAAAACCAACAAAGAGACATGAAAGTACAAGTTTACCTCTCAATAAACTCTATACTTCTGTCATTACTTATTCTGTAAGCGGATTCAAAACATGCCCAACAAAGAGCACAGAACCAGTCATGTCTTCCCTGATCAAGAACACAAATGGATGATCAGCCACAAAGTTAACCTTATGTGCAAAACTGATGCTACGCAGATTCACCACAGCTGCTGAAGCCGAAGCCGCCTCGGTTCCTTCTTCATTCACCTCAATGAACGACTTTTGAAAAATACTTGACACAAATAGATTTTGACCGTCAGGTGAATCCACCATTTCAGTCAATCCTCCATCTGTAAACGGCAATGAAAGCCCCAATCCCTTCAGAGTTGAAGAAGCTTCAAACCCAAACGAGATTTTGAAACGGGGGATTTTAAATTCGTTCACTTCAACTTTCTGAGTAGGCACATGGCGGTCTAAGAAACCGCTCTGTGAGGATAGTTTCTCCACCAAAGTTGATAGCCCGTCTTTTGCATCCGGTAAGAGAATGTACATTGAGAACTGTCTTTTGTCCTCTCCTTGCTTGTAAGGAAGGCCCAAGACCTTGAAGCCATCAAAAGTGCTGACAAATTGCTTCTTCTTGCTTGACATGAAAGGAACTTTGACTGAAGTTCCTCCAAGAAGGTGGAAATCGTCGTCTTTTGTTTTTGATGCATCAAATTTCTCAGTCCATGCTCCCTTGAAGTAGAGGGCGTTGGAAAAGATGAGGCGGGTAGTATGATCGACTGCACCTGGAGGAAGGACGTCCTTGATTAGGCCACTGGTTTCCTTTACTGCCCACGAGTTCACTTCAGAGGTAACTTCTACTGCCTTTATTTGCCAGATCAAAAACACATAAGGTTAGAATGAGTATATTTTACATATTACTATGTCAAATTCTTAAATCTACAGCACATAGAGCGATTTAGTGAAGATTGTTTGACATAAAGCATTCAGGACACTTGGATACTGACATAAATCAGCAGTAATACTGAGCAAATGCAGTTTCTAGTGGACTGATAAGTTTGATTAGACC
Organism: Oxyria digyna; assembly: GCA_029168935.1. Classification (NCBI taxonomy): domain Eukaryota; kingdom Viridiplantae; phylum Streptophyta; class Magnoliopsida; order Caryophyllales; family Polygonaceae; genus Oxyria; species Oxyria digyna. Next base: position 55,705,214 of record JAPVLV010000001.1, on the reverse strand, counting down.
ATCTTCAATCATGAAACTCATAGGTGCACCGTGCATCTCATAAACCCTAGAGCAAAACCCGCACCAATTTTGGGAATTTCATATTTCACATCAAAGACACAAACAACTAGCATTCGAATCAATTTATACAATCAGTATTCTACTTAAAGTGCTCAAGTCTAAGCAATTCCAGAAATGCGAACTTCCATCATTGATCATTCCATCAACCAATTTCATCACCCCGCAAGCTAAATCAAAATGAATTCGGCGACTAAGTAAATTAAGGCCCTGCAGAACTTGGCAAAAAGTTGTAATTTGATTCAAGATCACGAACCCTAAATTGCAGCAGTGAGAATTTCAAAGAGTGAGGCGTACCTTATTCTGGAAGTCGACTTGGCGAGAAGAAGCCTTATAGAGATTGTCGACAACCTGTTTGAAAGAAGGCTTGAGAGGGAGGGCCTGATCAACCCATACACCATTAGCGAAGGAGAGCTTGGGGCCGCCGACGGGGCTAGCGTCGCTGAAGACAACAGACACAAGCTCCGACGAAAGCGCGTTGACGTCGTCGGTGGACTTCGACTTGAGGAAGGTGAGCAGCTGGTCCAGAGTTGGGCCCTTAGCGCCTGCGGCGATCAGGCTGACCACCACGTGAAGCGACAGCGGCGAGAACACCAGGTTTGACCCCTTCGCCTCGATAGAAGACACATGTCGAGCAATCGCCAGCGATACGTCCGTCTGGTTGCTGATCGATTCTCTGAGATCCATGGCTAAGCGAGAATAGTAAACAATCGTCTTTCTCTGTTTACGATCTTTTCGCTTTTGGATGTTCACGAAGACAAGAGGGGAGTGTCGAGCACAGAATCAAATGTTAGATTTCATCAAAAAAAAAGAATCAAATGTTAGAACGGCGCCGTTTAAAGCCCACAAAAGAATAATTTGCTTGCACTAAAGATCACAAGAATTCTATATAATATTAAAAGAATAATTTGCTTGCACTAAAGATCACAAGAAATCTATATAATATCAAAAGAATAATTTGCTTGCACCAAAGATCACAAGAAATCTATGTAATATATATAGAGGATCTGGTGAGAACCAATCTTAAAGTGAGAACCGTAAAAACGCATCTCAGTCGTTCAGCGGAGTAAATCAGATGGCTACGATTAAAACAATTACGATCACGCATGTCTCCATTGCTTTGACACGGGCCCGTTGACACACGTGCGACTCTAAAATAAGGAAAGACGATCCCGAAGGGAATCGCAGTTTCCTTCTTTCAACAAATCGCGATCGAAATTGGAAGAAGAATGCAAAAATCAGAGACCAAAACACAAATCGAAGAAAAGGGATTCCAGAAATTCAACAAGTATTACAGCAACATGGCGTCCACATCAACAGTAACAAATCAAAACTTATTGCAGAATTCAGCTTCAACAGAAGCTTTACTGGAACAAAACCTAGGAATCAATTCAGCATCGACATAAGGTTTAATCCATAATTCGACAAACCAGGAAGAAGAAACATGTAATAACTATGAATTATACCTTATTTTGGATTTTGAATTGCGATTATAGAATTATTAGATAGAGTAGAACATTAGATATTTCAAATTGCATCTAACTTGATTCTAGATGGAAATCTGAACACACAAACATGATAATCTAACCATTTGAAGTGATACAACAAATTTATGGGGTTTGCATCATACATTAATCTCGAAATGCATATTGGGGACTTTGATTTTGAAGAAGACATGTAAATTGAGATTCTGAATTGCATATAGGGAGCTTGGCATTTGAATACAATGACATTTGGAATTGAATATAAACAATTTTACTTTGAAGGAGACATGAAAATTGAAATTATGTATTTGCATATAGGGAACTTGGCTTTTGCATATAATGAGACTCGAATTGCATATAGGGAACTCTTCATTTGAAGGAATCATGTAAATCCATATTTCTGAGTTGCATAGAGGAGGCTTGACTATCGAATGTATTGAGATTCTAAATTGCATATAGTGGAACTTTGTTTTTCAAAGAAACATGTGCATTGTGATTTTGGAATTTACAATCTATCTAAATCTTGTTGCAGAAGCAAATGACATTCAACTTTCTCAAGGGGGCACAACATATTACATACCTGTTTGCATAAATGAAATCAAACCAGTAGTTGGGAATGTGTTTGAAAACATAGATACAGAATTATAGTTCTATGATAATTATGCCAATGAACGTGGCTCTGAAACCAGGAAAAGCACAGACAAAAAGAAATGAGGGTTAACTGTATGGAAATAGTTTTATGCAATAGGGAGGGCCACAAAAAGGTTTCACCCATCATAGCAAGAACACCAAAAAGAAGCAAAGTAAAATGACGTAGAGTAACAAATCGTACCAGATGCAAGGCAAGGATAACATTAAAAGGGAATGAGGAGGGACATTACAAGGTTCATGGATTTCTATAACGACACACACACCCGATGATGACAGACAGAGAAAAGCAGTTTGCAAAAACAAACAGAAGCATATTTGCTTTTGAAGCTAATTTCATTCTCAACTGTGGAAATGCGAATGTAGGAACAACGAAAGGGTACCGAATCTATAAAGAATTAGTTGGGCAGTATGGTGTTATAGGAGCTAGCGTAACAGATTTTAAAAATCTAAAAAGGGATCTGAATTCTTATATGGAAGGCTATGATAGACAAATGATCATAGACAAACTAAAGAAGAAAAAGAGATATGCGAAGCATTCTATTTTGATTATTTTGTTGACAAAGAAGATCAACTAGAGAAGTTGTTTTGGGCAGATCCTATCAGTAGAAAGAGTTTCTAATTCTCTGGAGATGTAGTTTAAGCATACACAACGTACAACAAAAACAGGTAAATTTCTGAAAGCAAAATTTATTCAGTTGTTAATAGAGAGAATATAATTGTTGTGGCTTATATAATACTTTGAATTGCATATAAGGAACTTCGCATTTGAATATAATGAGATTCTAGATTGCATATAGGGAACTGTTCATTTGAAGGAATTTGATTTCAAGGAATACATGTGAATTGAGATTCTGAATTGCATATAGGGACCTTGACATTTGAATACAATGAGATTTTGAATTGCATATAGGCAAATTTTCTTATTAATGAGACATGAGAATTGAGATTCTGAGTTGCATATAGAGAACTTGGCTTTTGAATATAATGAGATTCTGAAATGCATATAACGGCCTCTTCATAAGGAGACATGGAAATTGAGATTCTATTAGTGGATTATATATGCTTAAGATTCTAAATTGCATATAGGAAACTTGGCTTTCGAATATAATGAGATTGTGAATTGCATACAGGTATGACATGGTATTTATACCATACTGGAGTGGATAATCACAAGAAATTTGTGACATCCGTTGCGGCTTTGATGTTGTAAGAGAACACTGAATCCTACGTGTGGTTGTTTGACAACTTTAAAATCTGTTACGCTAGCATTTATTCAAGTTGATCAAGATCCAGCATTTATTCAAGTTGTAGAACAAGTTTTTGACAATGCAATACATCGGTTCTGTATGTGGCATATCATGTTCAAGTTGTCAGACAAGATAGAAAGCAGAATATTCATGTAGGATCTGTATGTTAGTATCAACACAATTACTTAAGGTGGAAACCCTAGATAACCAACTAATTATCTTTGGATGAAAACCACCCCTCTTTCGAGGATTGAAAAATCTACTTATATATTCAAACAGTGAGTTTAGAGATGAACGAGATTACAAACTTATTGCTAAGTACTAACCTAGTTCCTATCAGAAACTCTTAGATGAAACACAAGTGAACTTACTCGATGTTCTTTCTCAAGAACAACTCTTTCTCTTCTTAGTCTGATGCACTTCAAGCTTTGTCAAAATACATAAGCTCTAAGAACGTAAAGATCATCATATATATAGGGGGAAGTCTCCCGTATAAAGATATTCCAAGAATATATTATACGTAAAACTTCTTTCCAAATATATGACGATCTCTACGGTTGTCAAGTTGACATAATCAACTCGAGATCTTTATTGTGTTACATTGAACTATTACAACTGACAAAGCAATATCCTATCAAGGAAAAGATCTTCTTGAAGATCTTCTCATCTTCACGCTAGGGTTAGATGTAACGCTGAAGCAACACAGTTCCCCTTCTGCTTCCCTTAGTACTTCGTCAGCTTTAAGTCTTCAATCTTTTCATCTGAAATATCAAGACAAACTATGTCATAGTATATGCTAAGATTGTCATCTTCAAAATACCGAAGAATAGTGGAAAGGAACCAAGTAGGAACTTGAGTTCCTTAGGTCCCTATTCCAACAATTTCACCCTTTTATATGATGACAAACTCATATAAGTATAATCATAGTATAATCACACAAACAATAGGCATGTGTTTGTAGCGAAATTATCAACGAGATGATAACTAAGCAATTGTAGGGCAAAGATCAAAGAGAACGGTATAATCTTAACACTAAGAGAACGAGACGAGAGAATAAGGTTGAAACTTGAACTTTCTTGTGGTATTGATATTACGGCGTAGCGTCCGATGATTACAAAAGGTTGGTGTTAACCTTTATATAGGTTAACCCTATGATCCTACTAAGGAAATAAGATCTTTTTCTTTTCCTTCTATCTTCTAACGATATAATAAATATGGTAAAATATATTCTTGTATCTTACCTTTTACCATTTACATGAATATAATACAGAACAAGGTAACTAAGTGGCGGCTGACCTAATTCCCATAGCTGAACGGCGTGCTCTTCATTATAATGTCACGTCGACGCCATCCTTCGTTCTTCACGTCGCGTCGCTTCTATGATTCTACGCGTAGCTCCTTAGCGTTCCATAGTCGTCGTATTTTTAGGCACAAACAATACCCCTAAGGCGTCTTACAGGGCGTGATATTAAGAAGAGCTGGGAGACGCCTTCTTTCTTTGCAGAATACGTCTTCAAAATTACTGGAACGCGTTGATGATAACGTCACCAAAATTCTTGACATCGTCGTTAAGCTTCGATCAAGATTTTCTTCAATTATTTACACCTGCCGGGAGAAGATAATGTCGTTGGAGAGAGTATCTCTTCCCGAGATCCTCGCGATTTTCTCCTATAAATGAGTGGCGAACGTATCTTCTTTTACACGCCCTTATTCTGAACTCTTACCTTCTCTGGCAATCTTTGTTCTCGTCATTTCCTCCGTTTTCTCTCGGTCATTCTTCTCATTCACTCTTTTCTTCTATTTCCCTTCTCTCAATGGCAACTCCAGTGATCTATGAGCCTCGACAAATACTCCGCGACTCCGATCGCTACTCTTCGCTTGCTCGCGACCCCAATCGCTTGAGGGTTATTGCCGATCTAGGGCCGGAGGTCAAGATCGAGATTCCTCCAGAGGGAGTCGGTGCGGATGCCTATCGCCCGGGATGGATAGAAGATTATGAATATCCATTTCTGGTGGGACATCGATTCCCTTTCTCACCCCTTACTCAGGCTTTCATGCTTGCTTTGGGGGTAGCTGTGGGGCAGCTTTTGCCTAGCGTCTGGAGGATTTCTGGGGCTCTAGATGACGCTATCGAGAAACATGGCTTAAGCTTCGTCGCGGCGGATCTTGCCGAGTCTATGGCGGTGGCGCTCAATTTTGCGGGTCGCGTTTACTTCAAACTTAGGCAAAAGAAGGCCAGGATAGCTTTTGAGAAGAGTACGGCCGACCGTGGTTGGGCCGAGATCTTTTATTTTGTGGAGAAATCTTCTCTTGGAGAGGAATCTTCTTGGCTCATCGAGAAAAATGTCTTTCTTTCGTTTATGTAGTGTAGCCTTACGCCTTTGTGCTTTATAGTTGATGAGAAAGCTCTTAAGGCTCGTAAGGAGTCTAAGAAGGTTGTGGCTGCACTTTTGGTGATTCCTGAAGCCGACCGAACCTTCTTTGGTCATGACGGAGAGGGTCATCGATGTGGGCCTGCTACGCCGTCTGGTAACTTTGGCTTCTTCTTGTTCGTTCTTTTTTTTTTCTTTTTGTACTTCTTCTTGTTCTGTGCTTAAGGATTTTTCTCGTTTCTTTCTTTGCAGCGTCGATCTCTCGTATTCGTTCGCCTTCTGTCTCTGCTACTGAACTTGTGATGTCGAAGAAGAAGCGTTTGGCTTTGCAGGGGTGTTCGTCCGGTGCTCCTGTTAACGTGGAGCTTATGACGAGTTTGGAGTCTTCTGAGTCTCCACCACTCGTCAGGGCGACGCGTTCCACAAAGGGGAAGGAGAAGGTAGATGATGTTTCTGGGGAGCCGTTCGTCTCGGTTGACGACTTTCCTGCTGTAGTTTCAGCTGCTTTTGCTCCTGGACGAGACCTTTTGAAGGCTTTAATGGGTCTTCGTTCTTCTTCTTCTCTCGAACATTATACATCGAAGGATCCTGCTGACGTTATGGGGGAATCTTTCGCTGCTCAGTGGCAGGTAGGGTTATGACTATGCTTGTTTGCTTTACTTTTGACTTTGTAGTTTTAGTACTGTTTGTAGCGAAATTATCAACGAGATTATAACTAAGCAATTGTAGGGTAAATATCAAAGAGAACGGTATAATATTAACACTAAGAGAACAAGACGAGAGAATAAGGTTGAAACTTGAACTTTCTTGTGGTATTGATATTACGGCGTAGTACGATGTCTCTACAAAAGGCTGGCGTTAACCTTTATATAGGTTAACCCTAAGATCTTACTAAGGAAATAATATCTTTTCCTTTTCCTTCTAACGATATAATAAATATGGTAAAAGATATTTGTTTCATCTTATCCTTTACCATTTACACGAATATAATATAGAACAAGGTAACTAAGTGGCGGCTGGCCTAATTCCCATAGCTTAACGACACGTTCTTCTTTATAACGTCACCTCGACGCCATATTCCGTTTCATACGTCGCGTCGCCTCTATCCTTCTACGCGTAGCTTTCACGCATTCCATAGTCGTCGTATTTTTAGGCACAAACAATACCCCTAAGGCGTCTTACAGGGCTTAATGTCAAGTAGAACTGGGAGACGCCTTCTTTCTTTGTAGAATACGTCTTCAAAATAACTGGAACGCGTTTGTTTCAAAGGAAGAGACTCAAGCAATTACGTTAATGTCTTTCTTCGAGGATCTTCATTTATTGTGACTGCTTGATTGGTATTTTACCGTAATGGCTATATTCCCAACGTCCGGATTTTCTTCCAACGGTAACAAGGTGATTCTTGAAAATCCCGGATGCGGTCTTCCCTTATTTAAACACGCTCTGGTCTCGCCTTCTTGCCTTCACAGTTTTTCTTTGAAAGAAAAACCCTAGCTTTCATTCTTCCGCCATGACTTCAAATACTTATGACCCCAAGATGATCCTTAGCGACGCTAACCGGCGTTCTTCTCAAGCTCGCGATCCTGAATTCCTTCGATCCGTGGCGGGGCTTTCTTCCCTCGTTGAAATTGCTATTCCTCCTTCCGGCGTGTTCGTGGATGCTCTTCGTCCGGGGTGGATTTGTGTCTACGAGTACCCCTTCACGATCGGTCATCGTTTTCCTTTTTCTCCCTTGGTTCGTTCCCTCTTGTCTTCCCTGGGTATTGCGATTGGGCAGATTCTTCCTAGTACCTGGAGAAGTCTGGCCGTGCTGGATCACGTCCTGGCTAACTTTAATATCGCGTTCACTATCGCCGACTGATAGGAGCATGTTATATGGTGATAACTAGCGACTATTAGCATAGGATTAGAGGAGTTTAGGTGCTTGTCGAGTGTATTTCCGGAATCCGGTTGGAGTTGTTATTATGGATTTGCGGGAAGCTCGAAAGCGATTTTGGTGGTGGAGTTAGGAGATTCCGCTTGTATCCTTCATTGGTACTTGCGGGATGGAGCTTAGGAGGAGTACACACCACACTTGCACCAGAGGAGTGGTCGAGAGGCGAAGCCGAGCTGCCTCGAGACCAGAAGAAGACGGAGAGAAGAAGCTGCAGACAAGAAATCGCGGTCGAGATTTTGCCATTTTCCAGCATCGAGATTCTGTTGATTCCACGTCATTCCACGTCAGCATGTGCAAATCGCGGTCGAGATTTCCAACATCTCGGTCGAGATTTCTACCCGGAGTCAGCATTGAATTGATGGCATTGGATGCTAGACCTTCCTCTCTCCATTTGATTTGTAACTCCAAAATTAGTTATGTCTATCTTTAATTTGCTGCATTAAGACTTGGTTTTATTTATTTTTCTTGGTTTTTCTAGGGAGAAAATATATAAACTCTTCTCCTTCTCCCTAGAGTTGGGATCTTGGTTTTTAGTAAGAAAACTCCATTGTTGAGAGCTTCCATGACTTTGTGCAACTAAATCTCCATTGTTCACTTTGAGGTTTGAAGCCTTCTTTCATTGGAGGATTGTGAGTTTCTACATCTTATATTCTATTTCAATTGTTGTTTTATTTTATAATCTCTTGTGCCTCAATTTGCTATTGAGAGATATTGGTTTAATCTAGGTTGCAAACTAGGTTTGATTTCTATCTTTTATATTGCTAGACTTGATAATTCTTGTTGAAGAGTCTTGTCTTTGGTAGCAATCCTTATTTGCATGAACTTGTTGTGAATGTTCTTAGGGTAGAGATTATAAACTTGTGTCAAGTACCGGCTTGTCGCCAATGGTATTGCACAAGCCTACATATCTTTGTGCTTAATGCTATTTGATTGTTGAATCTTAGTTGTTCTAGGGTTATAATCAAATAAGGGTTTCTAGGACTTGTTGGACTAGTTACTTTATATGAACAAAGAGTAAGATAAAATCAATTGAATGTGATGAATATAGGGTGTTAGGTTGCTATGATCAATTCTCCTTGCATGATTGATGTGCTAAAAACCGAGAAGTGAACTTCTTTTCCATCATACTACTTAATCTCAACTCTTGCGTTTTTGTTTACTTCCTTGATCTCAACTACATACAAACCCCCCCAAAATTGGTTACTTGTTAGGAACAAGAGTTGTGATTTGAATTGTACTTTGACTCCCTTGGGTTCGACCCTTGCTTCCCACTATATTAGTGGATTCAAGCTAGGTATTACTTTAATAGGCATCGCGACAATCGCCTCATCACCGACGTCATGCATTCTTGCATTCTCTCTACCCCTTCACCGGGTAGGGTTAATATCAAGTCTCGTGTTGGAGCCTTGCCTTTGATGAATGAGGGAGCTTCGTCCGATCGAGGTTGGGCGGACAAGTTCTATTTCATCAGGAAATCTACTTTGGGGAAGGATTGTGCTTTCTTGCTTGAAGAATGGATTCCTTCGAGTACGTCTTCTTCTTCTGGTGCTTACTTCTTTCTTTGATTTCTTGAGATTTCGATGCTTACTTTAGACGTGTAATTTTCTTCAGTTAATATTCATGCGATCGAGGCGCGTGAAGAATCGGAGGCGATAGTTAAGAAGATTTTGGCGATTCCTTTGGTGGAGCGTACCTTTACTGGTCGAGACGGGAAGGGATATCGTCTGGCGACCCCTGTTTTCTCTAAGGGTAGGTTCTTTCATGGGATTCTGCGTACTGCTCTTTACTATGTTCTTTCTAAGTGTGATTTTTGCTTTTAGGCGTTGCGTCTCGTACTCGTCAAGAGTCTGCTCAGGACTTGATTTCTGCGAAGAAGAGACGCGTTGCCGAGGAGAAATTGAAAGCGGAGAGGGATGAGGCAGCCGTTGCTTCGTCTTTTATGGGGGAAGCGATACTTTTAGGAACGACGTTGCAAATGCCCTTAATTGTAGAGGAGTCGGACGCGCCTGTAGATCCGTCGGAGAATGTCAAGGAGGAGAGGGTAGCGGACCCTAACGTAGATTCCGTTACGTACGTCGAGGCGAGTGACTTTCCTGCAATCATTTCTCGTCCCGTAGCGCCTACGCGTAGGTTCATTCCAACTATGCAATATTTAAGTTCTACGTCGTCCTGGAATCATTATTCGTCTATGCAGGCCGTAGACGTTTTAGGAGAATCTCTCATATCGCAGTGGCAGGTATGTATCTTTCTTTCTCCGTGGTTTCTTTCTTTATTTCGCGTTCCTTCCGGTTTCTCTTGATTTTCTTTTCTTTAGGCTTTTCAAGCGTCGTTGTGTTCCTGGGAGCGTCTTCAGAAAGAATCTAGCTCGGATGCTTCTTTAAAGGATCAGATGGAGGTTCTTGAAGAAAAGGTTCAAGATCTTACTACGGAAGTTGCTAAACTGCGTTCGTCGGAGAAGGCTGCTCGTATGGAAACTTTGGAGACGGCGAAGCAGAGAGGCATATTGGCACGGCGTATAGTGGTGCTAGATGGGAAGGTTGTGTCTCTTACTACTGACGCCGAGGAGAAGGCGTAGTTATATGAGAAGAACTTACGGGAAGTCGGCACTTATTTCTCATGGTCATCTCGTATTGAGGTGATGGAAGAGTTCCGGGCAGGTCGTCACGTAGATTGGGATGTGGAACGTGAACGTGGCGAATTTCTTGTACTTTACCCTGTTCCGCCTGAGGGAGCTTCTTATTTGCATGCTTCTTCGAATTCTTCTGCTTTAGCATTTGCTTTAGATTGTGATGCTTCTGAGGGTGGTGTTTTGCCTCCTTCTCTTTAGATACTTCTTTTTTTGCAACTTTGGTTTTTTTAGTAGGACTATTATCCCCTTTTGACGAATCTAACTTTGGGAGAATTGGGTTCGTCAAACATGAATCTTTTTGTAGACTTGATGTCGTTGCTTACCTTTTGTGTGTTTCGGTCAATGCGACTTACTTTAGGTTATTTGCCGTCTTATATGAATGTTGGGTCCAGCATTTCCTCCGAACCCAGAAGCGAGTGGCGGACGTAGGTCAGCGTGTGATTTTTATCAGCTTGTGACGTTACCCCTTACTTTAAAGGTGGATCCGTTGCCTCACGCTAGAGTTTAGGTCGACGTCGAACTCTTTTAATCGACGGGCCTATTCATCGTGTATGTCGTCCGTTTTCTTGAGTATTAGGACTTACGGTGCCGGTGGACGCGTCCCTGCCGGTTTGGCGAATTACCCGTGGATTCATGACTCTCAGAGGGGCCGTGGAAGGCGTGAATACGCGTTCCTGGAGATGGGTGGTGGCGATAGGTTTCCCTTCTTCCCCAGAGCACCATGCCGGTTTCGTGAGGTGTCGGGCTTCAATCCCTATTACCATTGCCACTCGTCGCTAATGATCATAGGAAGCTTCGACTCGGGGTCGGCGGTTCGGCTAACGTCGCCTACGCGTAGATGTAGCCTTGAACGCGTAGACTGACGAAATTCATCCCCGGCGCGGATTTTCGCCGCGGCCTTATTAAGCTTGGGTGTTGTGCCAGAGACAGAGAGCAAGTATTTTAAAAAGAAACAACTCAACATGCTTGACACGTTTGGAGAGAAAATATGCTTATGCTTTTAAATAATCATGATGACTTGACACGAAGACGTTATAAAACTACCCCTAATCTACGCGCCCCCTGGTCGTTTCGATGCTAAGACGTACTTGATAAGAAAAAAGTAAAGAGGGGGAGAGAGAATCTTAAGAATTTATCATGCGAAATGGCAAAGAATCATCACATCGACTATCTTTTAATGATAGTACTTTTTAAGGTGAGTAGTGTTCCAAGAGCGCATCAATGGTGTTCCTTCCGGTGTTGTGAGTTCATAGGCTCCTCTCCCTACGACTTGTGCTATTTGATATGGACCTTCCCAGGACGCGGCGAGTTTCCCGACGCTCTTATCCTCTGTGTTTGGGAATACTTTTCTTAAGATCCAATCTCCTACTTGAAAAGTTCTGGCTTTTACTCGTCGATTGTAGCTTCGGGCGGCGATTTTCTTTTGTGATGCGATCCTTAGTGCCGCGTTTCTTCTTAGCTCATCGATCGTGTCTATAATGAACGTCATCATGGGGGAGTTTTTTTCTTCGGGGAGAGATCGATATCTTTCGGTTGGTACTGCCACTTCGATCGGTAGTACGGCTTCACATCCATATACGAGTGAGAAAGGTGTTCTTCCTGTTGCTCTTTTGGGCGTCGTTCTGTCGGCCCATACTATAACTTGGAGTTGGTCTGCCCAATTACCCCGGCATTCTTCTATTCTTTTCTTAAGGTTACTTACGATTACCTTGTTGCTTGATTCTTCTTGGCCGTTTGCTTGAGGGTATCTGGGCGTCGAGTATACTAGACGTATCCCCTTATTCTCGCAGAACGACACAATGTTCTTGCTGATGAATTGCGATCCGTTTTCGCACACGATAGTATGTGGGATTCCGAATCTTGTAAGGACGTTTCTCTCGAGGAAGGATATGACGTGAGAATCTTTGATACTTTTGAATGCTTCAGCTTCTACCCATTTAGAGAAATAGTCCGTGACGGCGAGCATCAACGTCTTCGGCCCTAACGTTAAGGGCATGGGGCCTACTATATCCATCCCCCATTGCATGAAGGGCCAGGGAGAGGTTATAGAGTGGAGCTTTTCTGCTGGTTGATGTGGGATTGGAGCGTGTCTTTGGCAAGCGTCGCACTTCTTGACGTAATTTGACGCGTCCTGCATCATTGTGGGCCAGTAATATCCGGCTGAGTGTGCTTTGGCTGCTAGACTTCTTCCTCCGGAGTGATTTCCATACTCTCCGTTGTGTAGTTCGTGTAGGATATCTTGGATCTTTTCTTCCGAAGGACACGTTAGGAATACGCCGTTCGACGACCATTTCAGCAATTACCCTTTATCTACAACGAAAGTAGTTGCTTTCCGCCGCAACAACCTTGCGTTGTACGCGTTGATTGGTAGTCGTCCATGTTGTAACCATTCATAGTAAGGCGTCACCCATGATTCTTGGCTTCTTACGGCGAGAGTTTGCTCCGAGACGGCTTCTTTGTTGATCGACGCGTTACTTAAATGGAGGAACGAGATCTTTTGATACTCGCGGGGATCTATCGAAGATCCGAGTTTAGCTAACGCGTCTGCCTGCGCGCTGGCGTCTCTGGGGATTTGCCTAATTTGACAATCTTCTATCTTTTCGAACAGCTCCTTCACTACCTTCACGTATAGTGTCATCTTTGAATCCCTGGTTGAATACTCGCCTCGAACTTGATTGACTACTAATAGCGAGTCACAGTAGATGTCTAGCTTTTGAATTTTTAGGTCGATGGCGATACGTAAGCCGGCGATCAGCGCTTCATATTCGGCTTCGTTGTTTGTTGCTTTGAAATCGCACCTTATTGCTTGCACTACTCTATCCCCTTGTGGCGACTTCAGAACGACGGCCAGACCTACTCCATTCTGGTTCATCGCTCCGTCTGTGTGTAGAGTCCATTTTGCGATTTCCACTTTGTTGACTTGAGAGGCGGCTTCTTGTTCTAGCGTCGGACTGAAGTCTGCTATAAAATCTGCAAGTGCTTGGGATTTTATCGCTCTTCTTCCTTCATAAATGATGTCATAGCCGCCTAGATGGATCGTCCACTTCGTCATTCTTCCAGAAAGCTCTGGCTTTTTCACTATGTTTTTCAATGGAGATGTCGTTCGTACTACGATGGTATGCGACTCAAAATAGGGTTTCAACTTTATCGACGCCATGACCAAAGCCAACGTTAGCTTTTCCATCGCCGAGTATCTCGTTTCCGCTGAGGACAGCGTTTTGCTCACGTAATAAACGGGTTGTTGCTCGTCACCTTCTTCTCTGACGAGGACGGCGCTAACAGCTATTTCGGACACTGCTAGGTATATGAATAATGGTTCTCCGTCTCTTGGCTTTGCTAGGAGTAATGGACTTGTCAGGTAACGCTTGAGTTCTATGAACGCTTCTTCAAGGCGTTCCGTCCAAGAGAAGGATTCGTTCTTCCTCAAGGTGTCGTAGAAGAGGCGATTCCTATCGGAGGCTTTGGAGATGAACCTATTCAAGGCGGGGACCCTTCCGGTTAACTTTTGTATGTCTTTTACGCATCGTGGAGACTCGAGATCGAGTATGGCTTTTATTTGCTCGGGACTGGCTTCTATCCCTCTTTGGGTCACGAAGTATCAGAGGAACTTCCCCGAGGAGACTCCGAAAGAACATTTGGTAGGGTTGAGCTTCATGTTGTACTCTTCCAGGATTGCGAACGCCTCTTTCAAGTGTGTTACGTGATCTTCGACTTTTCTGGACTTTACCAACATGTCGTCGATATAGACCTCCATGGTATCTCCTATTTTCTCCTTGAACATTTTATTTACCAAGCGTTGGTATGTTGCTCCAGCGTTCTTGAGGCCGAAAGGCATGACTTTGTAGCAGTAAATGCCTTGATTGGTGATGAACGCCGTCTTCTCTTGATCTTTGGAGTCCAATTGAATCTAATGATATCCGCTGAAGGCGTCCATGAACGTCAACATCTCATGACCTGATGTGGCGTCTACCATGGCGTCTATATGGGGGAGGGGGAAAGAATCTTTGGGGCATGCATTGTTGAGATCCGTGAAGTCGACGCATACCCTCCATTTCCCGTTTTTCTTCTGAACTACTACGACGTTGGCTAGCCAATCGGGGTACTTTTCTTCTCGTATTTTACCTGTTTCGAGGAGATTCTTAACTTCTTCATCCGCCACTTTGTTGTGTTCAGGGGCGAACTTTCTTCTTTTTTGCTTTACCGGAACGAACTTAGGGTCGACGTTTAACCTATGGAGCATTACGTCAGGGGATATTCTTGTCATGTCTTCATGGCTCCAGGCGAAACACCGACTCTTTGACTTTAGGAACGCCGTTAGTTCCCCTCTGATTTTCTCGGGAACGTTAGTACCTTTTTTTACGATCCTTTCTGGCTTTTTACCGTCTACGGCAACGTCTTCCAATTTTGGACACTTTGGTTTTACGTATTTGTTGGACGCTTTTACTTGGAACTCTTTTACTTCGTCTTTTTGGATCTTTGGCGTCGTGATTCCCTCCATACCGATTCTATAGCACTCTTTGGCCGTAAAGGGATCGCCTTTGACTTCGCGTATTCCCCAAGGCGTTGGAAACTTGAGGGATTGGTGATATGTGGACGGGACCACTTTCATTCCGTGAATCCATGGTCTTCCTAGGATGGCGTTGTATGGGGATCTTGCTTCCATTACTGCGAATTGGGATGGGAGGCTGACTCCTTGGACGGACGTTTCAAGGGTGATCTCTCCTAACATCTCTGAAATCTCTCCGCTAAATCCTTTCAGACGGATACGCTCTCCATAGATATCTTTAATGGAGAGTCCGAGTTCAAGGATAACGGAGAGGGCGATGATATTGGTCGAACTTCCGTTGTCTACCAGGATTCTCTTGACTTTACAATCTTTGATTATCACGGAGATCACCAGGCTGTCATGGTGCTTGACTTCTTCGTCTGGCTCTTCGAACGTGATGGGTGAGTTCTTGTTGGAGGCTCTGGAGAGATGGACTGGGACTGAGTTGCCTTGGTCTTCAATGGTCCTTGCGAGTCTCTTCGTACTGGAGCTTGCGTGAGACGGCGGTCCTCCTAAGGCGGTGAGAGATTCTCCTTGGGGTGGCATCGAAGACGTCATGGCTTCCTGCGAAAAAGAGGTTCCCTTTATGTGGAAATACGACACCTTTTTTGATCTAGCCCCACGATGGGCGCCAATTATTTGTAGCGAAATTATCAACGAGATGATAACTATGCAATTGTAGGGCAAAGATCAAAGAGAACGGTATAATCTTAACACTAAGAGAACAAGACGAGAGAATAAGGTTGAAACTTGAACTTTCTTGTGGTATTGATATTACGGCGTAGTATGATGTCTCTACAAAATGCTGGCGTTAACCTTTATATAGGTTAACCCTAGGATCTTACTAAGGAAATAATATATTTTCCTTTTCCTTCTAACGATATAATAAATATGGTAAAAGATATTTGTTTCATCTTATCCTTTACCATTTACACGAATATAATATAGAACAAGGTAACTAAGTGGCGGCTGACCTAATTCCCATAGCTTAACGACACGTTCTTCTTTATAACGTCACGTCGACGCCATCTTCCGTTTCATACGTCGCGTCGCCTCTATCCTTCTACGCGTAGCTTTCACGCGTTCCATAGTCGTCGTATTTTTAGGCACAAACAAGTACGTGTCCTTTATCTTTCTTTTGTTCTTCTCTCTAGGGGATTCAAGCGTCTCTGTGTGCTTGGACGTTGCTATCGAAGTATCCAGAGCAGTTGGAGGCGTTGGAGAAGAAGATGGCTAACGCTACTTCTAAGATTGCTCATAGGAGATAAACGAACACGGCCTCCATTGTGAAAACATGGTACTGATTGTGGCGTCCGTTATGCAGAACATACCTATCAAATTGCCACGGGCGTCCCAATATCACAGTGATATAATCAATAGGCAAGACGACACAACGAATCTTGTCAGCATATCCATCCAAACTGATATTGAACTCAGCTCCCTGACTTACCTTCACATTGAATTCGTGACAAATCCAACTCGCTGATATAGTCTCACTCAAAGCATAAGTAGGAAGAGATAACTTTGAGACAACAGTTGTGCTCACTATATTACACTCACATCCACCGTCAATAATAGCAAGAAAGGGCGTTGGATGCGTACCAATGAAAATCTCGTGGTAAAAAGCAAGGGTACGCTGCGCTAGATAAATTGGTGGGATGTCAACTCGCTGCTCAATTCTCTCCATCTCCCACTCCATGATCTCACCCATCAGCTCTAGATAATCCCCATTGTCTCCCATGCCCTCTTGCTTATCCCTACTGCCAGCAGTGTCCTCTAGGGGTCCCTCTTGAGTATCCATGGAGTCTTCAGTATAATCCAGGGATCCTTCAAACGGTACGGCCATGCAAAGGAAAGACTCATCTTTCACATCAGCAGCTGCAAAACGAACCTCATCGACCTGGTCACTCGGTTCTTCCTTGAGTTCCTCCTCGTCAGTTGACTCATATCTCTTGCCCTCATACCCTCCTTCGGCGGTTCATCGGTCTTGGTTGTCGACTTTGTTGTCGGATCTGCAGAAACTAACGGACGGTTATTGCTAGATGGCGGAGTCGAACAACTTCTGTTACCTCCCGGTTGTCGTCTCTTAGGTAGAGACTCGAAAACTTGCTTAGCATAGTGCATGACACTCTCAATAGCAGCCTCAGGCCCTAAATACTGATTTCGAACAACAGACCCGACATCATCTTTCAGCCCATTAATAAACTTTGAAACGACGTACCTCTCAGGAAAAGACACGTTTGATCGGGCGATAAGATGCTTCAACTGATTGAAGTATTATGCCGGTGCATGAGCTCCTTGCCGAAGTCGTTCAAGTTGACCTTGAACGATGTCAACGTAATTGCCCGGGATGAACCGTTTCAACTGGATGCTCGAAACGATGCGCTCTTTCAACCTGCTCCGCTCTCCACCAAGTCAGGGCAAAGTCTGTAAAGTGGATAGTGGTCATAGCCACCCTAGTGTGCTCCGAGTACTCACAGAACCTCTTCAAATTTTGGATGCTTGCTTTCTAAGAATAAAATCCCTACAAGATAAGAAAGAAAAGGAAATAAAATCTTGAATATCTAAAAAGGAATTAAAGGAAAATAAGAAAATAAAAGAAAATCCTAATATGGTTAGATAAGATCTTACCAACTTGGTAACAACTTATCTTCCAAGAAAAGAATATCTTCTATTTTCCTAAAAGAAAGGAAAATAAAACAAATAACAAGATATGGTAACAAGAAAGATCTTTCCCTTTTTTTTGTATTTTTGGAAAATTGATAGGGGGAAGGGGGAAGGGTCACTCGGCCGGCCCAAAGGCCAGCCCGCTGTGTGTGCTCCCGCTCGAGCGGTGGGCCCCGCCTTGCCAACCTGGCGATTCCTCTCGTAATCTTCTTCTGCAAGATTGTTAGCCCACTTGAAATAAAAGAGACAAAATTAGGTTAACGTTTAATCTCGCAACCCTAGGCTCGAAATTCCTCATGCTTTCCCTTTTTAGAAGGTTCTCTCTCGGTTTGGGCTCGGGATGACGTTCTGGCTAAAACAGGATATTCCAAAAGTTCAAAGAAGATTCGGTTGAGATTATTCTTAAAAGATTTTTCTAAAAAAAAAAATTCGTAAGAAAAACGAAAAAATGCAAGAATTAACTCGAAAATCTCTAGAGCCGCCCCCAGGCGGAAAAACGTCGGGGCGGAGTTCGAGGCTACTAGCCCGACTCACTTGACTTGACCCCTTGGACTTATCAAGGCTACTAGCTCGGGTCCTGCTCAACCTAAATGAAACAAGGCTACTAGCCTAAAACGTTTCCGCTCTAGCTGGATTTCTCTTCGGCTAGTCGGGTTAATAAAAACTTTTTTTTTAAATGGCCGAATGGCCTTAAGGGTAGGGAGCTGAAAACGCTTCCCGCTCATTTGCCCTTTTCAAAATTCGAATTAATAAAATATTTTCTTATTTCCTTCCAAAAATAGTTGCACAAAATCCTAACAGAAAATCTTCAATTGATTCTTCCCTTGATTTATGGGTTGGTTAGGGTAAGAAGGGATTAGGGTTTTGGTTTTCCCCTTGGCCATCCGCCGTCCCGAGGCTGAGACGCCGCTTGCTTCCCTCGGCCACACTCTCCTCTCCGGCGCTCGTTACATATTTTTGAGGAGGTTTTGGCCGGAAAAAAAATTTCTCATCCTCTCGGCTTAAGGTAGATCTGACAAAACACACCCGAGTGAGTAAACTTCAAGCAAAGGGAATACGAAACTAGAACGCTTTACCTCGTTTAGCTCTGATACCAAATGATGGAAGAAGAATCTGCAGGATCGGATATTTGAGGATGAAAACGTTCTCTTGGATGAAATGAGGATGAAGTCGATGTTGAAGGTGGATTCGTGAGGTCGTTGTGGAAGACGATCGAACGAATCTTGGTCGTTGACAAGTGTTGTCTTCCTTGACTCAGTCGTCGATCTAGGAGGACTCGCTTGACTCGGACTCGATAAGCAAGAGACGTCATTCTTGACTAAGTCGTCGATCTAGAAAGACTCACTTGACTCGAACTAACCTAAGGAATCCACCTAGGGCTCTTTCGAGGTTTGGAGATCGAAATATGGGCAACCAACAGATCGTTCTCACAAGTTGAATTAAACCAAGAAATATACTTGCAATTCGATCCAACCAAAGCTACAGCTAAACAACGTCAAAACAGCGTCAAAACTAAAAAGTGATAATAATTCTCAATTTGTCAAATCTGAGCAACATGCTCTAAAAACCAACTTAAATATGAAAATGTCTCAAGGGTAAAATAGTAATGTCTCCTTAGTTTTCATCTTCTTAGGCCTTCTTCCTGCTAGGCCCAAAATGGCTCATCTTCTCTCTATGGCCGATCGTCTCACCTGTCTGCCATTCTTGTGTTGTTCCTTCTTCTTCAGTGATATCTGTGATTCGAACCGACGTAGTCCTGCGTGCATCATTATGGAGCTTGTTCCACTGACACATCACACATATTAGATTCATTTAATTTATCGGAGCTAGGTGATAATGGAGCTTGCTCGACTGGAACTTCACAGATATCATTGCCAGCATCTTTTGGAGACTGTATAATAAACAATATTACTAGGACAACCTTCTGAATTGGAAACAAAAAGAATGATCGAAAATCAGGATTACATAAAAATGAAACAATATAATGAACAAAAACAAATGAGGAGGAAGATGTATTACCAGTACTCATTGATACAGACTCTGTAACTTTCTTCTCATCAGTAATAGCTTTGACAATCGGATCAGACCAAAAGCGTTCATCACGGTCTTCCAAGTTTCTTGAAGAATCACCGTCATCTTGGGCAACAGTTGTTGGAAGTTTAATCTTTAGAAGTCGGGTGCATTCCTCATTCACTTTCTTGAAGAAGTTGTTCTGAGCATGCTCAAGAATGAAATCATATACACAATAAGCAGAATACATAGATTATAAACAATGCAGAAAAGGGCGAACAACAAACGCAAAAATTCAACAACACATACATGAATTGTTCCATCACCAAGGCACTCTTTAGGCTGAGGAGATTGTGAATTTACACAAGTAGTCTCTGGTTGCAAAGGGGGCTCTTGATACTTGAATGATTCTTCAAAGGGAAACACAAGTAAAAAATTTCCCTTCCCAAACCCACTAACAAGCATCTCATCAGCCTCTCTGGATCTCAACATTGGAGTTGTCCACGCTTCCCTTGGAACAGATTTGTTGAGAACCATAACTCTATCAACATAACACATCTACAAAAGCAAATAAAATATAAAATAAATACAGTTTGTATACAAACAACAAATTACTTCATAAAGTAACTAAGAATGCTTTTAATAAAAAAACTTCATATGCAATTCAAAAATCATTAAGTATGCAATCCAAAAAACAATAAAGAGAAATTTGCAGAGAACCACCCGTTATATCTCGGAATTTGCAAGGAACCACCCGTGATATCAAAAATTATTTAAAACCACCCGAATTTTGAACTTTGTTAACAAAAAGCCACCCGTCTCATTTATCCGTTAATTTTGCCGTCAAAATGTGTGAAATTACCTTTTTAACCTTTGTCTTTTAGAAAAATTTACTCAAAATGCCATCTAGATATATCATCCTATGATATTTTCAATTTCTCCCGATAAGTTAAGGATATTTTCAATTTGAGATTATTGTTCTTATCAAATTGGGGATTCTCGATTAGGGTTCTTGGAGAAATTGATGGGTTTGTGAAGAACTTCATCACAAAGAGGAAGCAGATGCAGGTGGAGTTGAATTTCGCTACGAAGAGGGATTCTCCCGAGTCAAATTCCCCAGGTGATGAATTCTAAGCAACATCAATGAATCCATCAACATCTAGCGAGGAGAAACCAGGAAGCGACGGTCACGATCGAGAGAAGCCATGTGCACCTTGATTGCATCGATGATAGCGGTGGCCAGCTTGGTGTTAGGATGGATTGCAATCGATATCGCCTGCAAGCCGTGCCTCAAAACAGGCTGTCAAACCATCGATCTCTCTCTGAATCCCGATTATGATCCCGACGACGAGGACGACATCGGCGCCCCTCTCGCCGATTCAACCTCTATGACTCCCAAATCTGTCTGATTTAGGTTTTCTGTCCAAAATTAGTTTTGATTTTGTCCTTGTAAGAAGGGTTTGATTCCGGTGAGGATGAATCATTAGATAAGGACTGAGGATGATGCACAGCAACGTTATAACTCATGCACACACGAGTTATAACTAGTGAACACACTATGTGCATGTGTCACAGATGGTGTGCATCACCAAATACTGTGTGCATAAGTTATAACGTTTGTGTGCATTAACTATAACGTTTGTGTGCATCATCCTCAGTCTTTATCTAAAGATCCATCCTCAGAAGATCTTTTAGAATCCTTCATCCCTTTCCTCTTGCTTCGCTTCCTTGCCCAAGGATCCGATATGCCTCCCTTTTGCTTCGCTTCGCTTCATCCCTTTCCCTTCTTGAATTAACGCTTGTTCTACTGTTTGTCTTCTAAATTTGGATCTGAATCATCTGATATAGTAAAATACATAGACAAGTTTGCTTTTGCATCCAAACAAATGGCTTCTTAAACAAACACTAACAGTAACCCCAAATTAATTAATTTCGGCTAATTAGTTTTATTGTTTGTCTTGTAAATGTTGTTTCGGCTAATTAGTTAAATTTTTAGGTTATGTTTGATTCAGTAACAGTAAACAAATGTTGCCCCAAATTGAAAATATCATTAACGAGAAATTGAAAATATCATAGGTTGTTATATTTCAATGGCATTTAAGTAAATTTTGCTAAAAGACAAAGGGTAAAAATGTAATTTTACACATTTTAACGGTAAAACTAACGAATAAGTGAGACGGGTGGCTTTTTGTTTAAAGAGTTCAAAATTCGGGTGGTTTTAAATAATTTTTGATATCACGGGTGGTTCCATGTAAATTACGAGATATAACGGGTGATTTTCTACAAATTTCTCAACAATAAATATGCAATTCAGAAATCACTCTGCATGCAATTCAAAATACACTTCATATGCAAACTACAAATCACTTAATATGCATACGACAATCCAATAAGTATGCAATTCAAAAATCACTTTATGTGCAATTCATAAATGACTTAAGAGTGTGTTTGGATATCTCCTAATAATGTTTTATAATGCATTATGGTCAAAATAATATATTATATTATAAAGCCTGTTTGGATGGCAGAAGTTTAAAATTTGAAAGGTTTTTCTATTATTAAAATGCATTTTTTATACTTTCTTCCTTGTTTCTTATTTAATTATTATTATTATATATGCACTGTTCTTAGTAGTTGCCGACAATCGAACATCACCAGCCGGGCCACCATGGCACCAACCTCTATCACCATCGTCGATGATTAACTTCCCTGAACTCTCCGCTAGTCACCATAAAACAAACCAACGTTAAGTCACTAGGTCTTAGTTGTTGTCCTCGTCAACACCGCCCATCACAACCGTGATGCATTCATCTCCTCCATCGTTGTCTGCAATGTGTTCGACCCCTCACTCGTCGTCGCCCACCCTCCAAGACTATTAATTAGTCTATACAAGCACACCCTTAATGTGCAAATCACACTACACTAGAATACAATTCAAAAGCACTTTGTATTCAATTCACAATTAAAGTAGGCTGCAATCGAAAAACACACTAGGTATGCTATTAACAAGTAATGTCATATACCAAAAACAAATCAATTAGTATGAAATTGAAAAAACACTTATGTTGAATCCCCGAAACAAAAAGAGAATGCATTTCACAACAAAACCAAAAATCATAAACACAAAATGAAAAGTAAGGATAGAAACCATACCAATAAAAATAACACCGGACCTCTGAACTCGGACTTAGAAGAAAAAGACCATTGCAACTTCGACTTAATGGCCAAATCAAAGATCAATTGGCACCAATTATACTCTTTAATCTTCGAAACATCCTCCAACACATTCAAAACTCTCATACTCATAAGCCCACAACCCTGACTTTCAGTTACCAAGGTGTAGAAGAGCAAGACAAAATTTCTCTTAAACATAACATCCCCAACTTGAGATTCAACAATATGCTTACAAATTTCAGAAGGCTTCAAAGTTGTAGTGTTGTTAGGGTCACGAAATTGTTCCCTACACTCAGCTAATAGATTAAACTTATGCCCTCTACTTGGGAGATCTAACAGAAGACACCCATCTGGAAGACCAAACACTCTCTTAACATCAGAAACACTTAGAGGAATTTCTTTTCCTAATGACGGCAATTTGAGTGAACAGTCCCCTGCTTGAAAGCTTTCCACCACAAAGTGAGACATGTTTCTGGGAATAGTTTGGATCTTACAATGTAGAATGCTTCCAAACCCAATATCGAAAAAACTTTCTTTTGATCATCAAAAAACTTATTGATAGCATCAAACAGTGCCTTGGGTGAATTCCTGGAAGAAAGAGTCTCAAAGTGGGACTTCATGGCACACGTCACCTTTTTCCTCACACCCGTACGCCCATCATTTGAAATACTAGCTTGTTGTTGGTTATGTGGCAAATATCTACAAAGATCCAATGCTCTTTTCAACTTAGAATCCTCATCATCAGAATCAGAGTTGATGTTGGATAACTCTTGATGAGTTAATTTCGCTTTGCCTTTTTCCTTAGGTGCAATCTTAGCAACCTTTGGTTTTGAAATATTTAACCTAGGACTAGTTCTGATAACAATTGCAGTTTCCTTTCCCTTAGAATGTTTTTCTTTAACAATTTCTTCTTGGACATTGGAAGAATCTGGAACAACAACTTCAGGAGAAGAAGGCAAAACCATAAGTTTGTTGTCAACATCATTTACAAGTGGCCAATTTAGAGTTCATAATACTCGTTGGTGTGCGACAACTCTTCCTTTTACCTAAAACATATGTTTTTTCTGCAATGGAAAAAACATAACAATCTCAAACAGAATTTCACAAAAACAAGGGGTACAGGAAGATTGCAATTCTAATAACACAGAATATACAAATCACAAAACATTTAGTATGTAAATAACAAATTTCATAGTATGCAATCCACAAAACACACGGTATGCAATCCAAATATCATCAAGTATGCAATCCGAACAACACTTTGTATGCAAACCACACTAATGCCTATTTAGAGTGTAGATTACAAGAGAAAAAATAGGGTTACTAGAATGTAAAATTAATCAAAGAAAATGGATGATTCGACATAATAATTCCAAATGTAGATGTTTAAAAGAAAAAGAAACAAGTCAAATAGTGTTATTAAACTAGCCAGAAGAAGATTTTGGATCACCAGCGGTTTTGGGATCTGAGGACATATTCGATAAAGTTTTATGGAGATAAAACAAAAAAAAATCGTTTTGAAAAATAACGAACATCAAATGTAGGAAACAAAGGAGAGAAATGAAGAAGACAAGGATTTGAACTTGAATTGAGGGATAACAATGGCGAAGAGCGAGCGAAAACTTTCGAGAGACGAGGAAGAGCAGAAAGAAGAGAAGAGTGAAGTTGAAACAACGAAGAAATCAATCGAGCACGTGCGCACGTGTTAATGAAATCACAATATAACCTGGACCGCAAGATTAAAACGATCGGACGGCTGAGAATCGTTCTCACGGGAACGCGCGTTCTCGCCTGAGGATTGGTTCTCACCTGAATCAATTCTTATATATATACATTAAAGAAGAATGATTTAGAGCTCTCCCCTTATTTAGCTCTTTTTATGCTATGTGTCATTTTGTAATCAATCCTGTAAAATTAAAATATTCATAATTTTTAACTTTTTAAAAACAAATAATAGTTAGTTATCAATTTTTTAGTCTTCAACTTTTAATCCAAAAAAATATAATTTATTTTGTGTTTCGCAATCTGATTTATAGTAACTGATACTCTTTTTTCGTTTTGTTTATATTGCAAACTGTACTCGTATTAATCCCAAAAATTGTAATTTGTTTTGTGGTTTGTAATTTTTCTTTTTCTTTTTTTTAGAACATATCAACATATTATCCTAAATAATACAATAGATTATTATTTAACAAAAGATTGAGGCATATATTATTCGTACTACTCATTTACATGATTATCACTAAGTATTCATATGTTTACATGATTATCACTAAGTATTTATATATTTTATTTAATATATTAAAGCTCTTTCTTTTTTAGCTTTGAGAGTGTTTCTAGGCAAAGTATTTAAATTTATATTTTTAATATTTTAAGTCATTTATTTTTAACACTTTTAACAATATATTTTGGACAAAACAATAAATATTAACATTACATAAAATCACACCATAAGAAAAAGAGATATTTAATTGCTAGCTACTTCAAACTTTAGACAATTTTAGAAGAACAAATTGTATTGAGTATTGTTGTTTTAAAGGATTATTAATTAGTTATCTTGAAAAGATACTTGATGTTATAAGATTTTGTTTCAACAAAATAAAATTGTTAAGAAATTGAAGAATATCATCATTTGGTTACAAATATGTCGTATATATTCTAACATTCATAAAAATTCTTATTATTTACTAAACCTCGTAAACTTACATATTAAATTTAATTGACATTGAAAATGAACTTTGTTAAAATTGAGTTCACTAAAATCGGCTTTACTATTGGAAAAATATATGGTGAGGATGAGTTATTAGGTTAAGACTCAGGACAATTATGTGTTTATGTGTCTTAATGTGTGTATTCATCAGTCATTACGAGTGTGTTCATGCACCAGAGTATGTGCACGTTATTGTGTGTGTTTATGTGTGTTCATATGTAACAACGTTTGTGTTTAACGTCCTCAATCCTCACCTTAAGATTTATCCTCATCGAAACTTAGCTCTATACTATTATGTGTTGTTGTTCAAGATATATGAACTTTGTTAATATATCAAGTGTTTACAAGTCTGGATATTTTTAATATCCAGACTCGATACATTTATTATGAGTTCGTAATTCTATATACCATTTTCATATTATTATATATAGAAGATATTACTTCTACTCTTCTACAAATGCTTTGGTCATGCAAATGTGTGGTTCGTCAATCTGAATTCTACATGAAGTACCGTATTCTTTCTAATAAAGAAGTTTCTTTTCAATTTACAATGACATTGTTGCAATTTGCCTAATAATTTTTTCATACAATTTTTCATGTTTAGTGTGATATAGAGACTTGTGTTTGTTGAGGATGTTAATTTTGCTTTTTCATTAACGATTCAAATTTGTTATTTGATATTTTCGTTGTTTATTAGCTGTATTCGAAATGTTTTTTTTTAAACTCTTCATTAAAACTCTGTATCATTTAAACTGTAAATTAAATTTTCGATTAAAACAATATACGAGATACCTAACTTACTGATTCATATTTATATAAACTCGCAAACTACGCTAGCTGGAATAATTCTTTTTCTACCCACCTTCAACAACCTTCAACAATTCATTGTTATTTCAAATTCTATGGGAAAATATTCACAATGAATACTCTGTAACAAAAAGACAGTAGGTAACCCTAACAATCAGATTTTTCATGACCAAGTTATCTGTACACAAACTACCATTTACTACCATCTAACTTAGGAGGTATAAGGGATGATAGGAAATCAGTCAAAGAAACATTCAACAAGATATTACTCCATGAAGCTGTATCCACAGCAATGAATGGCTTATAACTTTTAACCTCCAAGGGATTCAATCTATCACCATCCAATCTGGCCATCACTTCGAACCACATAAGCTCAACATCAGGCTTTGTTCTCCACTCAGCAGCTTTGGCCCACACAGTATCGTCGTCTTTAACATCTCTTTCCAGTTTCATGCGAAATTTAACCATTGTTGACGCTTTCACATTTGCTTTTACAGAGCTTGTAAAATTTCTTCCAATGTCTTCACCTAATAGCTTCCCCAAAAGCTTCTCCATTGTAGAAATTGTTGAATTCAGGGAGTTGATAGGGCAATGGAGATCTCTGGGCACGGATTTAGGGTAACATTTCTCGAGATTCAGCTCAACTGTGTCTTCTGATAACAAGTAGGCTTCAGCTTTTCCCGTGTTGAATGCAATGAAGGAAGCTGGTCCTGATATGTGTACCGGAAGTGATGGCGTGCACAATAAATCTTCAAACGGGAGAAAGTTAATTCTTTGTTTGTAGCTACGCCTACATGATCCATGGAGCAATGAGATTTCCTGTGCTCCTGCTATTTGTACTGTGATGCCTTCTCCAACGAGTACACGTTTCAGACCAGCTAGTGTATTTTTTTGCTGCAGATCATAGCACAACCAAAAAAATAAGTTAAATGTCCAAGAAATTACTGTTTAATGCACTCAAAATAGTGCATATGATCATGTATAATACAAGAAAATGTTTTTGTTTCATGATCCGTAAGCATGTCCAGCTCCAACAATGTTGATTTTATACATAATCAAGAGATACAAAAATGAGGCCTTTGACTGATACTCAAAAGGCAGCTACTTCAATCTAAAAAAAAAGATTAAAGGTGTGCAAAGAGTGATTGAAGAATCGAGAAATACAGACCAAAAAATACTTAGCCAAATATAGAGCTTACAAGTTTATTTTTCTAACACTCCGTCACTAAGCTGACTATGGTAAATCACCAAGGATTAACTACAAAAAAAGAAAGATAAGCAGATGATAAGTGGATTGATGATGAATTGGGTTAGATTTGGGGGATGGTACCTATTCCAGAACTTGACCACTCATATTAGTCATATACCTGTTTCTTCCTTCAATTCTTTTTTATTTGTCCAAGTAAAGATGATCTATTTTTGCATATTAACTTACTACAGTTGGGTTTTCTATTGTTGTAAACTTGTCCATTTGACATATTAAAATTCAGTTTGGTAGGTGTTGCAATACACTTAGTTAGAATATTACAGATTAATTTAAAAAGCGGAGTATGTATATGTTAAGTAGATACATTGAGAAAAGAAGAACTATTTAACGTCTGATTCAATAGTTGATAAAGCATGGACCATGGATGGAAAGTCGGATGCTTAATGAATACTGATGGGTATGGGTAATGCTCACCTGGCCGTATCCAATCCAATAATCTATTCTTATACCTTGTATCTTAGTAAAAGATAAACAGCTAGTAAATTTAGTAAAAGAAAAACATCTTCGCATCCTCCCTAAATGTCATGGTTTGGCTTTCCCATACGCAAAAGAATAAAAACTCCACACACCCTATATTCGATCTCATATACTCTTGTCCTCAACCAAGACTACTGGAGTAGTAGTGGCGAATAACCAGTCTAGTTGAAGCTTACATGAAACTAAGTTTGGTTCTTGTGACACACCTAAAGACTAGTTTCAGATACTATTATGATATCTCAACATTAAGCTCTAAATCAATTCAAAGTCTAGTTGAAGCTTCTTTTTGTAGGTTCCAGCTCATGTTAAGCGTTATAATCGTACTTCCCATAAACCCTCCACAGAAGATAAAGCACTATTTCAAAACTTAACCAGCAAACTATTATCTATCTCAATATCTGAGGCTAAAATAAAGAACTTGACTTTTCTAAGTTTCTGCATCACTCACCTCTAGATTCAATCCCTAAGCTGGATTAGATTATTGTCTATGATCTTTATATGAATTGCTGAATAATGTCATTCCTAATATTGTCAACACAAAACGTTCACCAGTTACCAAATCCAAGCACAACCCAGTTATGAAGTTACTTCAAACAATCAAATTCAAGAAAAATCCTGAAATGTGATGCAGTTGACCTGAGATAAAATTAAAGAATCGAATCCTTAAGCCCTACCATACCATCAGACTATCACAAACTGAATCAAATACAACCATAAAGAGAACAGCAGCTATATATAGCAAATAATTTAAGAAAAGAAATTAGGTAGTAAGATCATTTTGAGCTTTACCGGTAACTGCAATGACGTGCGATCTTCTCCAAGGAAAATTAATTCAACTGGACCTTCCATTTCAAGCGAACCTAGATCAGCCATTGAACTAACTCGCTGAAGTAACTGAGAAAAGTTGCTGCTTTGTATCCGCTCTTCAAAATCTCTCCACGCACCGAACTTCTCGAAATGCCTAAACATCAAATCCCTTTTCCCAATCGGAAGCTGGAACTCGTACCTACGAAAATGAGCATATCTAGCGTTCTCGAGCTTCAAAACCCTAATTGCATCCAAATCCCACTTCTTCCGCTCTGCAATCGCCTTCAAGACATCCTAAATAACCATAAAGAAAGCAAGCAAGCAAGAAAGAAAGATGAGAAAAAAAATTGCAGTTGCGAGGATAAGCAAGGAAGGAATCTGGAACGGTACCTGCAAGAAATTGGGAGGATGAGAATCGGAATCGGAAACCGATTCAGCTGAGCTGATTTCGAAAGAAGAATTTACGATGAATGAGATGTTGATGGCGGAGACAAGAAATAGCGTTTGAAAAAGAACGAGAATGATTAGGGGGTGGAAGAAGAAGAAGAGAGGGCGAGGTTGAATCATGGTTCGGTTGATTGCAAGTTCAGTTCAACCACAGTTTGAGCATGATATCTTACAAGAATTCTGCTTAGTGCTTGCTTTCTCAACCGAATCAACCCATTTCTATTTGCTTTTTTCTTTTGAGGTTTTGAATTTTGATTGAAAAGTATGAATGAAAGTGTATTTAATGAAGTTGTGTCCAATATATAAAGGGAGTTAACAATGGAATTTTTTTGTGAAATGGGCGTTTTTTCGAAAACAATTCTTCTTTTAAAACAAATTCCCATTATAGGCACTTCTCAGAGGTTCGGAATTTTTTTATGTGTGAGAGACGCTGGGAAACCCAACGTCTCTCGTCCGAAGCTGAAACATTTTTTTTTGAAATTTTTATAGCGTCTCTTATACATGCAACGTTTTATTTTTTTTTGCAAAAATTTTGTAGTTTAATTTTTTTTTTTTTTCAAGGCTACGTATAAGAGACGCTGACGCTGGATCTCCCAGCGTCTCTTATACGTTAAAATATAAAATAAAAAATATTTATATGAGACACTGGTTCTCCCAGCGTCTCATATAAAGCGTTGTTTTTTTTATTTGAACATGTATAAGAGACGCTGGTTGAACCAGCGTCTCTTATACGTTAGAATATAAAAAAAAAATTATATGAGACGATGGTATTCCCAGCGTCTCATATAAGGCTTTGTTTTTTTTATTTGAACAAACCAGCGTCTCTTATACCCGTAATTTTTTTAACAATTTACAATCTGGAAAGTGGTATTTTTGTTTTAGGGTTTTGGTTTTGGTTTAGGGTTTTGGTTATAATAGTTTGAAATAATGTAAATACGAAATTGTTGGGTAATAAATCTGATAAAAATTCATAGAACTCAACATAAAATTTTAAATCAACTAATATGTCATAATCCTAATCCTAATCTTCGTCTTCACTCTCTGTCTGACCATCATCTTCTTCTCTACTTGGCTCCTGGACGGGTGCTAACGTAGGCTCGTATCCCCACCCACAAAGATTACGTTCATCCCTAGAAATAGGCCTAGTGGTAGAAATAAATACACTTGAAGCACTAGTGGACATAAATGAACTTGGTGCATGCATTGATGATGTCATGTATGAATACTGAGACGAGGAACTCCATCCACATTCACCGAGATCTGAGAACAACGGTTGTTGCTGGCTTGAAGAACTAGCAAAATCTTCAAAGGACGGAAAATAGGGCGGAGGTGTTGGAGAGGCCATGGGAAACGATGTTGGATAAGACATTGGTGGCGTAGACGCTGGCCCTGGCGGAATATAGGGTGATGACATAGTCATTGGAGGATCTTGTTGGCTATAGAAGAATGATTGATCTACAGACAATTGGTTAAGCACATCAATCCCTTGCGTCGTCACATGTTGTCCCTGGAAAAAAAAATCATAAGTATGTTCAGTGTAAATATTATATAAACTGATATGTTATATTTCATACTCACCACCATATACAAGTCTTGAGACAATGGTTGATATTGTCCTGCTGGCGGCCGAATATGTGGACTAATAAATCTACAAGTAATTGATATGTACCAGTTCATATACCGTTCTTCCACTGTTGAAGGACATGGGTCATCGAGAGGCATAGCAATCCAATTCGCACGTCTGTTCCACAACTCTATAAATTGCTTGTGAAATATGCTCCAGTTTGTCTCATGCTTCCCCCTTCTGTTAACTAAATGCAACTCAGCATAGTTTTCACATGCACCCGGCACATGTTGTGGAAATTCGGGTCGATGCAACTATGTCAAAACAAATCATAGGGGCTTGGTTCCTCCACACATTGCATCCTAAAAAACAAATTCTACCAAGCCTCCCTAGTTCATTTGGTGTGTAGGGCTCCCATGCAAACTAAATATAAAATAAAACGACCTTAAGTATTTTGAATATATGTATTATGCAATTAGACATAAAAAAATACAAACTTGATCGCTCCTTAGCCTATCCAATGCATCTCGATAATACAAACCTGATCGCTCCTTAACCTATTATCATATAAAATTCGTTTTTAATCTTATTATCATTAAAAAATTCTTAAACCTATTATCATATAAAATTCGTTTTTAATCCTATTATCATTAAAAAATTCTTAAACATATTATCATAGCAATTTCGTTTATCACCCTATTATAATTAAAAAATTCTTAAAAAATTCTTAAACCTATTAGTTCTTAAACATTCTTACACTAAACCCTATTTTCTTCTTACATTTTCTTAACCCTATTTTTTTAAACTTATTTTCTAAAACCTATTTTCTTAAACATATTCATAAATTCTAAAATAGAATGGGTGCAAAAAATTTCTTACGTTTTCTCTGTTGAAAAACGTTCACCCGCTCGTCCACGCCCGCTCGTCCGTTCACCCGAGTCCATTCTTGGCTGAAATTGGAACGAAATTTGTTGTTGCACTGACAATAAAATAACAGTGAACGAAATTAAATAAGAGAAGAAGAAATAAAATTAGACTGCTTGAATTAATACAAAAAGAAGAAGAGAAGAAGACTTACATTCGATTGCTGCTGCTGCGCCCCTTTATTATCTCTGTTGTTGTTGGAACGAACGAAAAGAAACGAAGAAGGGAGAAGCAATATGTTGTTGTTGGAACGAATGAAAAGAAACGAAGAAGATGAAGAGGGATTGCTCTTGAAAGTGAAAGAAGAAGAAGGGGAATTTAAAGAGGAAGAGTAAATGCGTATCTGAACGTTGAACTGCACCCCCCAACTACTCAAATTTAATTTCGTCCAACGTTCAAATAAACAGCGGCTGGTTTAAAAAACACGGTTTTGTTTTAGGGTTTAGTGTAAGAGACGCTGGTTCTCCCGGCGTCTCTTACACTACAGATTTTTTTTTAAATAAAAATTGTATAAGAGACGCTGGTTCTACCAACGTCTCATATAAATATTTTTTTATATATTTTAACGTATAAGAGACGCTGGGAGATCCAGCGTCTCTTATACGTAGCCTTGGAAAAAAAAAATTAAAACTACAAAAATTTTGCAAAAAAAAAATTAAAACATTGCATGTATAAGAGACGCTTATACATAAAAATTTCAAAAAAAAAAGTTTCAGCTTCGGACAAGACGCTGGTTTTCCCAACGTCTCTCACACATAAAAAAATTCCGAACCTCTGAGAAGTGCCTATAA
The DNA here is from genome assembly GCA_029168935.1 of Oxyria digyna. NCBI lineage: Eukaryota > Viridiplantae > Streptophyta > Magnoliopsida > Caryophyllales > Polygonaceae > Oxyria > Oxyria digyna. The sequence continues at coordinate 55,672,647 of JAPVLV010000001.1, read as the reverse complement.
TGGGAATTTGTTTTAAAAGAAGCGTACGTCGGGAATTGTTTTCGAAAAAACGCCCATTTCAGGAAAAAAAATTCGTTAACAATGGGGTAGAGGTGTTAAAAGATTAATCGGACTTGTCAAATCGGATCGGAATCGGCCCAGAATCGGAATCGGCCCGGAACCGGAACCGGATCGGTCAAACCGCCTTTGTAACGATTTAGGTTCAGGTTCATGAGATTGCGGAACCTTGAACCGGCGGTTTTAATGAAGGTTAACCGGACAAACCGACCCAGAACCTAAACCGTCAGTTCACACCAAAAAATATAAAAATATATACATAAAAATTTAAGTTTTTTAATATATAGATTTCAACCTCTCAAGTAGTTTTCATTTTGAGAAGTTTTTAAATGTTTTATGTTGGTAATAAAACAGTTTTCGACATTTGAACTTAGAAGAAAAAAAAAACACCCTGATGATTGTGTATATAAAAACAACAAATTACTTACAAGTTGTTGGCCTCTAATGACTCAATTTCTTGATTAGACTTAAATATTTGAGCTCATTAAAAAAATATAGTAAAATTTTAAAATAAAAATTTCATATATATTTTTTATCTTTTTAAAAATTATTTCAATTCAGGGTTGAACCGAAATCGAAACCGGCTAAAAAAAAGGCGGTTTTCCGATCAAACTCGGTCAAAATCGGAACTGGAACAGGCCCGGCTGAACCGTCCCCTTGCCAGTTTAGGTTCAGGTTCAAGTATGTTGAATCTTGAACCGGCGGTTTTCGAGCCGGCAACACCTCTGCAAATCTACAATGGGGTACTCATCATTCTAAGAAATTACGTTTGGTGTCCCCGAGTTAAAAGGTAAATATATTTGAGATTTTGAGGTTTTTTGTTCGTCACCTTCAAATTTGTTGTAGTCGAAATTGAGATCAAAGTGAACGATAATACATGCCAAAAGATCTGCTTATAAATTCAGCAGGTCAAGAAAGCTGATCAAATCAAAACTAGAAACAGAATTACACATACACTTGGAAGATAAAAACATATGATTAAAATGAATCGTTAACCCATGAACTAAAGGGATTAAAAGATGCAATTACAAAAAAGAATGAAGAAACACCGACCGATAGGTGGTCTTGGTTGCATAAGATGCAATTCTTCACAAAAAACAAAAACAGACCTCCTAAAATTGAAATGGGGCTCTTAAATCATATTCACAACTTCCAATACATCAATGGAGCCTCAAGAAAGTTAATGTATAAACAGAGTCAATCAAGAAACACAGGTACACATGATGACTTCTGGTGGGGTAAAAAGAGAAGTCACTCTAGCAGTAATTTTGCCTCTGTAAATAGAGGTTTAGATATGCTAAGAAAAAGCCATAGTAGCTTTCCTCAAGTGTGCATCGTATATGGTACTTGCCAAACGAGAAGGAGGCCAATATCGATATACTGATCTACCAACAATGTTTTTTATGGGAAGAGGACCCCTGCAAAATGCAATGGTAACATATTAATTATCGATTCAGTAAAACTTAAAAGTTACACTTCTATTTAAATCAAGGGTAATTGTTAATTAATAGAAGGTCATCTAAGCAGTAAGCTTTCAGTATACATTGACTTGGTGCAGGTAATTACCAGTTATGAGAATCAAAGCTGTTGTTCCGGTTGTCCCCCAACACAAATACATAGCCTTCAGGTACAATCTGCATTTTCCATTACAGAAACAAATAAAAAACTTAACATTTCAGAAATCGGAATTCAAGGATCAAATTGCATTCTAAAATCTAAGAGCAAACATAAGTATATCCATTTCTTTTGCTTACCATAGGGTCCATTTCATAGGTCAAGGGCTCTAGAATGAAATCTTCGTCTTGTGCAACACCGTTCACCCACAGCTTGCCATCACGGACCTATTCAATAATCATAACCAAATTAGCACTAAAACCTCTGCATATTGCTCATTAGCATACATACATACATACTGAAACAACAGCACTTGCCTCTACACAGTCACCGGATGTAGCTACAATCCTTTTAACAAATACATCTCCTGAATTGAAACCAATTGTCTACACAAAAGTAAACCAACTTATATGTCAATTTCAGATTGGAAAAATACTTGTGCCGTGAAATAAGGATAAATTTTTTTTGCTCTACCTGAAGAATAGGTGGTGCCTTAAAAACAACAATATCGAAAGCTTCAGGCTTCCTGAAGACATAAGAGACCTGAAACATAAAAACAAATAGATCAGATCATAATATTTAAAGCCAGCTTATATCAGATTTTCTAAACAAATCTTTGACCCAAAAGCTACTGAAAGTATACATATCCTGAGCTGATTAATTGTTACACTAGCTAATTCAAGTAACATTGGAGCTTGAAATGTAACATATGGGGCTTCAAAAGATTGAAATACCAGATCAATTCAAAAGAATTTAATAAGGTACTGAGATTTATACAGCTTACAGATGGATAACACCTATATTACACAATTTTAGAGCAGCAGAACAACAAAGAATAACACGTTAAGCCATCATGGTTCAATGTTGGACTTCTATAAAAGAAACATCTAGGCCACACATGAGATACATATATGATACAACCACCAAATCAAAATAATCATGAGATAAAAAAAAACAAATACCAAAAGAACTCAATTCACAAGTGCAGTACTAAGTTGAGATTGTAAAAAATAGCAAAGAGTAGAGTACCTTCTCAGTCAAAATGCGGTCACCCACGTCCAATGTAGGGCACATAGACGTAGAGGGAATTGATCTAGGCTCAGCCAAAGAGGACTTAAAAAGCAGATTCACAGCTGTGAAAGTAAAGACGGCCTTGGCATCATCAGATGAGAAGCTTGTAATCTTGGATAACCAACTAATCCGTTCAGTCTCTTTGGCATTAAAGACCTTAGAGATTTTGACAGCACTCTTGTTGTCCTGAGTTAAGGCACAAGCAGAAGCGATAGGCTCACTCTCCGCTTTTTCCACAACGCTTTTGGCTGGGTAGCTAATCACAGGCTGGTGACACGGAATCCACTTGGATCCTTGCAAGAACGGGATCATGGACGACGCCTTGACAGGCGAAATCCCTAACATCCCCGTTGAATTGGACTCGGAACATCCCGTCGTAGACTTGAGTAGCATAACCAAACCAGCTATTATGGGGGATTGATAGCTCTCGCACATGAGATCGCCGGCGATGCTACTAAAAGTAGAAACGCCGCATTTAGGCAAGCAACTAGGTTTACTCCGCCGTGTTTCCGACACCCGATTATCGGCGTTGGGGTTGTGGACGGGACGGGACTTGAATAGGATGTCGTTGATGTTCCGAACAGTAAGACAGCGGGATCCGCTGCCGCCAGCAGCCCCGGCGGCAGCCGATGAAGCGGCCAGATTCTGTGCGACATAGCCAGTGAAAGAGAAAGCGCATTTGATCGCCATTTTTAGGGCGAGGAGGGAGTGTAACACGAGGGGTTAGAGGAGGAGACTGGGGGAGGGGTAATCGAAACCCTAATCAACGGCGAAAGCCATGGGGGAGAGGGCGATGGATGAACCAGATGAGGGAAAAGGAATCGAAGCCTAGGAGAGGCTCCGGGAGAAGAGATCGTCAGCGAGATCGAGTAGATGGAAATTGGGGATTAGGGTTTGGTTCGAAGGTGGAAGAGAGCGAAAAGGTTGGAGAGGCAATATCGGGACTTCGTAGTTCCTACTTGGCGGTATTACCCAGTCGCGGCGACCTTTTTGTTGCCATGGCTGGACCACGAAATGTCAATTTTCACCTTGTATTTTTACACTATTTACAGATATACCATTACTGGCGTACTTTTTTTCCTTGCAGTTTATTCGGCTAGAATAATAAAGTTACAAGACTGGGAAAAAATATTTATTTTAAATAAACCTATTTTCTCAATCTATACATCTATATTAAAAAAACAGAGCTCTCACATTCGACCCCATAAAGATGATTTGTCATTTTTTCTGATTAATTCTCTTTTTGTTTAATTTCAATTTTTAGGCTTAATAATTTAAATTTCAAATTCATAACAAATCATCAAATCATTGATTCTGTAAAATGCTAACTAATTCATTCATAACTAATCTCCACCGAAATCATAGCTTCACAGCTCAAATTAAATTATGATTTGCTTAATCCTATAAATTGATTCAAAACTATACATTTTCCAGTTTAAACTCACACCATATACTTTGTATAATAAAGGTTTTTTTAGAGCTTCCCTCATTAATTTGGGTTCATATATAATTGTCAATTTGTGACTAAGTCTCACTAATTGTAATCTATCTATCTATCTATATATATAAAAATTGATGGGTTTTGACAAAGTAATGATAATCGGTACCGAGTTAATGCACCGAGTTAATGATGTTTGATGTATTCATATCCCCTATTTACATAGTGTCTTTTTCTTTTGTTGAAAAAATCATTTATCATTTTCTTAATTGATTCTATTTACAAGTTTAACTTTGTTGAGGTTAAATTGTTGCATTGAAAGTAAGTCTCAATTCAATTTTCGACGTCTATTTAACAACGTTAAGCCGCATATAAAATTATTAGTCCTTGAGAAAGTTATGGCAACCGATACCTATTCAATGCATGAACTAATTCCTTCTCATCAATTCCTTCTCATCTTATTCATGAATTTTAATAAAAAAAACATTTATCTCCTCTTAGTTGCAACCAATACAATTAATATCTACATTTCTTCATATTTTTCAACTTCATAATATCAAATTTAGTTAATGAATGCACTAAATTAATAAATTTTTAAATTTTTAACACTAAAAAATTGTTAGTAATTATTAATAAAAATTAGTGTAACAAAATATATCTATACCGAATTGGTGAGAATATCAGGTGAGAAGTTTTAATTTAGCCATATACATAATTGTTGTTTCGTATACGTGCCATATTTTTATTAAAATAAATGAAACGAAAAAAAAATAAAGAAAAAAGATAGCTCATCGTCACCCTCCTCCGTGTGAAGATCTTCATATTCTCTTCATATCCACTGCCATCCGCCGCCTATCTATACTTTAAATCGTCTATTTACAACATTATACCATATACAAAAATTCCTAATTGACCCGCGCTACGCGCGGGGGTCCGAATCTAGTTATTTATATGATAAGTTCCTATTCTTAAATTATTCATTAATACACTATTAATTGACTGACGTATTTCAGATTTTTTTTAACCTTTCAATTTGAACAACTCATCTTAAATCACAATTTTATAAAATTGTGTAAGAAATCATAATGTTAGCATAATTATAAATGTTCTTACAAGATTATATCAACACATTATATATACATATATTTGTGAGAATAGGCTTATACTGAATTAGGTAGTTTGTTACCTAATTTTTAGGCTACGACATACATTGAAATAATTATAAATTATTTTTTGTTGTTTTTTATTTGTTTATTTATACTTAGTTTGCTAACAGTTATATATCATATAAATTCTTATATAATATTAGTAAAATATGTTATGACGTACAAAGTTATATATTAAACTGACCAACAATAATAATAATATTGTTTAATATAGTTTTATCTGGTGATTATTTGGTGTCATTATAATACTCTATTGATATAATTATCTCACTAACCCTTTTTTTACATCTCACTAATTGTTTTTTAAGGTTTGATTATTTAGTATTGTGTAATTAATTTATATATATTACCAAATACGTACTCACTGAATCCATTTTTTACAAACTTATACATACAAACTTCTACATTTTGGTATATTAAAATGGAGGTGTAGCAAATTGTACGACTCTCAAACATTTGCAATGATTTTGTATGACAAATTTTTATAAATTAAGCTTTTATAAATAGACTATGATATTGTTGTAATTTAATTAGAAATATTTTCATGTATTTTACAGGATTATCAAGATATAGTAAATGTATACATATGTTTTGTTAGGATTTAAATTTTGCAAATTTGCTATTTGTTATGTTGTTGTATATATGTTGGGTCAAAGTTTAAAATGAAATTGTATAATAACACCAATTAAACCGAACAAATCATTATTCATGTAAAGTAATATACGAAATAATGTATACGCCCGCGCATGGCGCGGGAACTAAACTAGTAATGGTAATTTTTTCTCTAAACATTTGACACGGTATATTGTTTTGAAAAAACATCCGGTGAGGATAAGTTATTAGGTTAAGACTCAGGACACTTTTGTGTTCATGTGTTATAATGTGTGTGTTCATCAGTTAAAACATATATGTTCATACGCCATAGCATGTATGTGGCATAGTGTGTATTCATATGTCACATTGTGTGTTCATTGACGAAAATGTGTTCATACATTATAACATGTGTGTTCATGCGTAACAATATCTATTTTTATCGTCCTTATTCCTCACCTTAAGATTCATCCTCACCGGAACTTAACCTTATTGTTTTGTACAACAAGCTAAAGGGATAAAAATCCCTTATTAGGTAATAAATCAGTCACCCAATAAATACATTAAATTTACATTATACGAATAATATACAATCAGGCTGCCAGATTAAGTTACGAGAGCATCCACAATGGAGAAACCCAATTTGAGTTTCTTAATTTAATTTTTAATTTTCTCTTTTTTTACCTCTTTTTTATGAATTTTATTATTAAGAAATGAGTTTCTTACTAGAGAAACCAAGGTTAGTTTCTCTTGCCACTTTCTGACATTTTCTGTCATTTTCTTTTATTTTTCAAGTTTAAGAAACTTATGAGATCTTCATTGTGAATGCCCTGAATATTACATATGATAGCCCACAGTGTAATCTTGGACGAATACAACCTTGGTTTATAAGAGGCTATTGCTACTCTGAATTTGCTAAGTTATGTGAGAAAGTTTCAATGTAAGCAGATCTTAATGTTAGGAAACAGATTCTACATCAATGTTCATATTCTAGATAGTAATTTTCATAATTTGGGCTATGAAAACTTTTGTACGTTTTCAATGAGAAACGCGGTGATATACTTGTAATTATTGAGAACTTTAATTGATTTATTTTTCTTAAAATGACCTCAAAAAATTTCATCGCTGAGATTACTTCACCATCCAAATTATAAACATTAGCTTATTATTCGTTAGAGTCTAAATGCAGATTGTAGGATCTTATTCTACAATCCTAAATTTAAGAAACGATATTGATTTCATGTAACATTATATGTAAATATTTTACATAAGATTTGAGTAGGATCGTATAGGATCGCGTAATGTTTTTTGTATTTTTGTATTTGGGAAATGTAAATTTAAAATAATATTTGATGGCTTAATTATAATTGTTTTAACTATGTAAGGATGCTTAAAAAGAATCATTTTAACTAAATTAAGAATTTTAATAATTGGATTATGGTAAATATTTTGTAAAGTATGGTTATAAAAGTGAGATCTTGAGTTTATTTTATAAAGTATGTTTATCAATTTTGAGTTTATTTGATATTATTTAAATTAAAAAGACATGTAATAATCATTTTATTATTGTGATCTTTCAATTTCTCAAATTTATAGGATGATACAATTATACAATCTAATCACGTCGATCCAACCCTTACCGAAATTTCTCAAACTTAGTAATTAAGAAATCGATGACATATAAAAGTAGTTTGTGAAGAAGTGAAGGGTAATTTCGTATTACTCCGTAGTAGTGGCAAGCGCGACGGTGTATTGAATTTGAGTATTTGAGCATACATGCCGCAGGTGCTTGTTGCTTTATTCAACCATCTTCCTGCCAACTTCCTCAACCTACCCACCCTTCTTTCCATCAAATATCATCATCTCCTTCCAACTTCCAACCGCATGCTTACTAACACACTTTTACCCCTTCTCTCAACATTCACTACTGGCATACAAATGCATCAATTAAGTATACTTAGTTACGATTAAAACTTAACCCCCCGACTTCTACGCTCCAAACATATATAATAAAACTTTATAACAGGATTGCTTATGCAAAACAGATTTACATATATATATATATTTGGTCAAACCGACACACTTGGCTATTATTTTATTATTATCCACCAAGATTCAAGAATTATACAAACTTGATTAGTCATGTCATGAAACCAAGTGACGAAAGCGCTTTCGTCATTCAAACACCCTATCTAATACTTTATGGATAATAATATTGGTCATGCTACTCGTATCTTTTTTTGCTACTACAATGGCGACACGGTTTAAAGTTTGTAAATCAATACGTTGAATACGTGAATGTAAAACAACGTATACGTTAATATACAAGGTTGTGCACGTGAATTTTCTATTCGTATATTCATATCATATACTCTCACTGTGTCTTTAAGTTTTTCCGTTTTCTTTTTAGGCGTCTCTTATCCCCTGTTTGGATGGAGTTTAATTAAAGGAAGAGAAGAGATAATAAAATATGACAGAGAAAGAAAAAGAAAGGAATTTTTAAAAAGTAGAAATGAATTTTTTTTTGTACAAGCAAACAAAAGCTATCTATACCACATAGACTAAGTCTAAATCATCCTCTTGAAAAACACCTAATAAGAGTAAGATTGTCTCCTTCAATAATAAGATTTTTAATACCTAATCTAATAGCAGCACGAAGACCTTCAAGGAGAGCAACAACTTCAGATAAAAGCACAGTTGAATCAGGAATTCTTGCATGATCAACATAGCTAACTTTGCCTAGGTGATTGCGAATAATAAAACCAATGAAGGATGTCGAACTAGGTTTTATAGAAGCATCAAAGTTTAATTTATAGAAGTTTTCCGGGGGTTTGGTCCAAAACACCGAGTGCCTATTTTTTTTTCTTAAAAGAAGAAGATTTATGCGTCTTAGGCTTAGAGGCATTTTCCCAATCAATGAATTGGGCATAGGCAGAACGAGCAATTTGTTCACTAGAGAGACAAAGATTTTTTTGGTCTTTTCTAAAAATACGGTTGTTTCTAGTATTCCAGATATTCCACCAGCAGAAGAAGGCCAAATTGTTGGATGAAGAGGAGTCCACAAAAGTTTCAATAGAATATTTGAAATCTGAAAAAGTAAGAAGGTTCCAATTTAGAGCAAGAGTGGTAGAAATGGTGTTAAACACTTCTTTAGTAAAGGGGTAGTTGAAGAAAAATTGTTCCGAGTCTTCCTCAGAAGTTTCACAAAGGCTACATGTGGAGTAGACTCTGTGGTAATGGCGATTTAATTTCTCCGTAGTTGGGAGGCAGTCTGAGAAGGCTTTCCAAAGGAAATTATGAATTTTAGGAGGGAGTTTCTTATTCCAGAAGATACTAGTATCAATAGTAGGGTTAGTGATCGGTCGCGATAATTCATAGGCTGATTTAACCGAGAAGTCCCCATCAGGAGATGGGGTCCAGATGACATGATCAACGAACTGGGTAATCGGGATACGAATTTTAGCTATTTTCTCAACGATATTGTGAGGGAGAATAGTAGAGAGCTTGAAAAAATCCCATTGGAGATCTGTAGTGATAAATTCACAAACTTTTTGATCAATCGGAGCTGAGCCCCTAAGATGATTGATATTCATGCCCGGAACCCAATGGTCAGACCAGAACCGAATTGATTTCCCATCTCCGAGTTGCCATTGGAGCCCATTTTTGAAAGAATCTTTAAGGAGTAACAATCTACTGAATTGCCAGGATTGGTTAGGATGTCGATCGAGAGAGAGGAGATCACAATGGTGAAGATATTTCTCCGTAACTATTTTAACCCAAATATTATCAGGTTGTGTTCCGCCAAGTGGTAAATTTGTATTGAGAAGGGAACAAAAGTTCCAAACTTACAAGAAAATCTCAAGGATTAAATCCCAAAATATACAAGTAAAGCTCTCACAATCACATATACATCAAAACTATAATAGGCTATACAGAATAAACCAAGCCAAACTGTAAGAGGGCTAAACTCTAAGTCTTCTTCTCATAGCACCACCTCTTCTACCAGTGATCTTGATCTTATGAAGAATCCTCATTTTGCAAGCTTCAATGATTTCTGCAGCACAATTCTGTGTATTGACAGTTTTTCCTTGGAAAATTACTTCATTCCTCATTTTCCAAGTGAAATACACAATGCATTCCATAGTGATTAGCTTACTTTGATAGATGTTGTTTGATCTTCTTGCACAAGAGCCAAACCAATTCCACCAATCTAACAGTGATGCTTTTCTTTCACCAATGCCTTGCCAATTCAGCACTATATCAGTAATTTGCTTCACTACAGCACACTCAAACAGCACACTCAAACCACAGGTGTGATTCAGTTTCTTCATTATTTCCACAAAGAGAGCACATAGAGTCCTGGATAATGCCCCACTTGTGGAGTTTATAGGCAGTAGGAAGTCTCTATAATGTGGCCAGCCAGCATAAAAAACTCCACTTCTTAGCTTGCTTGCCATTCCAAATTACTGAGCACCAATGTTCTTCATTATGTTGTACTCTTATAGTATGATAAAGGCCAGAGCAATCAAGCTTACCTGATGTCTTGATTAAATCAAGTGAGGTGAATTGGAGGACCCCAGGGTGGTTAAGAATTTCCTCTCTAGTTCTGAGAAGACTCTTCCAAAGCCAGGAACTAGTTGAGTTTGCTTTCACCAGCCAAAGACCCTGTCTTCTAATCAAATTTTGTCTTGCCCATGTAGTCCATAGATTCCCATGGTCACAATGCAGATCATAAAGCAGTTTACTTAGCAAGCATTTATTCCAAGAAAGGAGCTCTTTGAAGTTCAGTCCCCCCCTCTTCCATTGGCCTACAAACATATTTCCAGGCAACAAGAGATTTCTTACTCTCTAGAACTCCAGCCCAAAGATAAGATCTACATAAGCTTTCCACTCTTTTGATCACCCTCTTAGGAAGAAGTAGTGTTTGCATCCAAAATGTTAGAACTCCCTCAAGCACAGCTTTAACCACTTGGGCTCTCCCTGCATAAGATATTAATCTTGCACTTCTTCCATTCAAAGCAGATCTCAGCCTATTAAGGAGAGGTTCATAATCACCAAATTTCAGCTTCTTGGAGTGAAGAGGAATTCCCAGATATTTGAAGGGAAAATACCCCTGACAGTAACCAAGGATCCCCAAGCACTCTATCTTCCTTTCAACACTTATACCTCCAAAATAAACTTTGGTCTTAGCAGTATTAGCAACTAGGCCGGATTCCAAGCCAAACTCCTCAAGATTATCCTTGATCAGCCTCAGTGATGCATTGTTTGGCTTACAGAAGATTAGCAAGTCATCTGCAAAGGCAATGTTTGTAAGTCCAATCTGTTTGCACTTTGGATGGAAGACAAACCCTCTCTTTTTACTCATAACACTTAGCTTCCTAGCAAGCATTTCCATGACTATCACAAAGAGGAATGGTGAGAGAGGATCACCCTGCCTTAATCCCCTTTTACCCTCAAAGAAACCTTTAGGCTCACCATTAATGATAACAGAATAGCAAGGAGTAGTGACACACTCCATGATCCATTGGATCGTTTTATCAGGAAATGACAGGTGCTTTAAAGAGTTGGCCAGGAATTCCCAAGAGACACAATCATAGGCCTTCTGAAGGTCTATTTGAATAAGGCATCTTGGGGATATTCTATTACTTTCATATCCTCTAACAAGCTCTTGAGCAACAACAAGATTATGGGTTATAGCTCTACCAGGAATGAAAGCACCTTGATTCACATTGACAAGACTATCCACGAAAGGGCTGATCTTCATGACAAGGATTTTGGAAATGATTTTCAACACAGTGTTGCAGCAAGAGATAAGCCTAAATTCCCTTATATTAAAAGGATGATCAACTTTGGGAATGATGGAAACAAATGTAGCATTATACTGCCTTAGTAGTCTGCCTTTCTCAAAGAATTCCTGCACAGCCTTGCACAGATCAGTCTCAAGCCAATTCCATCCATTCTTGAAAAAACAGCTTCCAAACCCATCAGGGCCAAGTGATTTAAGATTACCAATCCCAAAGACAGCCTTTCTAATATCCTCTGGACTAGGTAAAGCACAAAGAAGATTGTGATTCTGAAGATTAATACTGCCACCTTCAAATCCATCAAAACTCATCAACTTTGCAGGGACAGATGTGCCAAACAACTTGATATAAAATTGGAGAATCTCATTAGTAATCTCATCTTGGGAGCTCAAATCTCTTCCCAAGTCATCTTTCAAAGCAAAGATAGTGCATCTGGCTTTTCTAGATTTAATTCCATTATAGAACATAGCAGAATTCTCTTCTCCAAGCTTAATCCAGTCTATCTTTGCTCTTTGAGCAATAAAACTATGAAGCTGAGTCATCCTTAATTCCAACTCATCTTTAGCATTAGCCACTGATCTCTGCTCAGAAGGATCCATAAAATCCTCTTGGAGGGACTCATTAGGAAGTTTGAGCTTTTCAACACAGTCATCAACCATTATTTCAAGCTTCCTGAATCTCCCCCTCTACCAATTCCTTAAAGCAACTTTGGTTTTCTTTAATTTCTATGCTACAATAAACTGAGCAGTCTCATCAACATTAGCTTGCCAGATACCCCTTATAAGATCTGAATAATCTCCTTCCTCAGTCCAAAAGTTCTTGTTGATTGTTCCATGTATACTTAGCACCTGAGAAAACATGATCCTCCATATTCAACTTCCTTAGCACATCAACTAATTCACAAGGGTCTCTACTAACTCTCCTCCTCAAAGAGAGTGTTTTTGTGGGGTCTAAGAGGCAGTTGAAATCTCCATGAACAACCCAGGGGCCTGAAATACTAGTAGCAAAGTCCTCCAGCTCTTGCCAAAGGGACATTCTACCACTCAAGGCATTAGAAGCATAGACAAAAGTAGCTTGCAAGTCACAACTTCTATCTCTACTTCTAACTAGGCAATGCATCCATTGACTGTGAGTCTCAGTAACTTGCACATTTAGTAGAGCAGGATCCCAAGTAATCCATATCCTACCCTTACAAGTAGGGGTACTATTAGTGGCATATTTCCAATTCTACAGAAGACAAAATGCAATGTTGTTCTCTCTTTCCAAAGGTACCTTAGTCTCCAACAAAGCAACTAGACTGAACTTATTCCTCTTAATGAAATCCCTTATGATCCTAGCTCTAGGGAATGTGCTACATCCCCTAGTATTCCATGAACCAATGAAAACTTCAGACATTAGGAGGATCAAGAGAGTTGCTACTGCCCTTACTGAGTCCAGAAAATCTATTATTGAGTGGGATATGAGATGAGCTAGGACAATTATTCTGAGCATTGATAGCCTTTAAGGAGTTGCCCTTGGCAGTATCCCTAGTCAATGGCTTCATAGGAGGACTTTTCTGAGCTGGCATTCTTTGTGTATCATCCTTTCTTCCTTGGACATTGTGAGAAGAAGAAGCACCAGTTAGCATTATAGGCTGTAAAGGTTGCCTGACTTCCTTTGGAGCTTCCATCATAGCACTCTTGCTTATCAGTCCTCCTTGAATTGGTTCCTTCAGAGGATCCTTATGTGCAGAGTGTTTATGCTTTCTACATGCCTCATTGCCATGGCCAAAGACATTGCAAATAGTACAGTGCCAAGGAATCCACTCATACCACACTTTTTGTTTATAGACTACACCATCTGGCCCTTGCGAGATCACTTCACTCCTTTGTGCATCTTTAACAGTGACCATAATGAGTAGTCTAGCATAGGACAACTTCTTCTTACTAGCAGTGAACCTATCCATACACACTGGGACCCCAATCATGCTACCAATCACACTTAGCATATGCTTTGAATAGAAAATAGGATCTAAATCCTTAAGCTGAACCCAAACAGGAACACTATCAAAGCTAGACCATGCCATAGGCATGCCAGAATGCCACTCCTTCACAACAAATGGCTTAGCATCATTAATAAGCCATGGTCCCTGTTCAATCATCCACTGCAAATGCTTACTGTCCAAGAATCTAAAGATCCAGATGCCATTCTCTTTTAACTGTATCTCATATAGATCACACTTCCAATTTTGCTTGACAAAGTTCTTCATCTCAGTAATAGACAGATTCTTACCAAGAACGCCTCCAATCAAAGTAGCTTTCCATTCATCTACCTATGACTGCACTTCATTCAATGAGAACTTATACATTTCTCTATCAATCTTAGGGAAATGATCAAGACTAACTCCCAGTTGCAAAGAAGAGATAGGATTAGTCGAGTTCTTACCAGTGTTCATCAAACCTTCCACTTCAGTGGCCAAATCAACAATCTGAATATGTTCTTGGACTCCTTTGTCTTTCTCGATCCTAGAATCATCAACATCACCTCACGATCGTTCTGATTCCTCAACAGAAAGAGATTTCTTCCTTTGTTGAGAGTTTTGATTCGCCTTTCGAAGATCTGGAAATTCCTCCACCAGATCCTCCATAACTGACCCCATATTGATGCCTTTGTTCGCACCACCAGCCCGAGCTTGCTTTCTAGTCTGAATTCGCATCACGCCCCCCTCTGTATCACCGGAGAAACCATGCCGGAGAAGAATCCCAAGTTTGTTATCTTGAGAATCGCGCCAGGAATCGCCAATTGGGAGAGGAGAGAGAGAGAGGAAAAATTATCAGGTTGTGTTATCAGCTTCCAAAGTAGCTTAAGCTGAAGAGCAACGTTATTATCCCAAGCTTTCCGAAAGCCAAGGCCGCCCATAGCTTTCGGATTGCAGATGGAGTCCCATTGGAGCAGGCTACGGTTAGAGGAGCTTTTCTTGTTCCAAAAGAAGCCTTTGTTTATATCATCAATATCATCACAAACTCCTTTAGGGAGGAGAAAACTTTGCATTAGGTAATTGATCTTTGAGCAAAGGTTACTCTGGATAAGGATTGCATGTCCTGCTTGGGAAAGGGTATCTGCTTTCCATTTAGAGCGTTGTTTTTTCAAGTCCATAATGGTGTCATCAAACAGATCGTTAGTAACTCGTCCTTTCAGAATGGGGATATCGAGATATTTTTCCATTTTCAAAGTGATGGGGATATTCATAATAGATGCCATAGAAACAACATGGGATTTAGAAATATTTCTAGATACTTGGAGAGAGCTTTTATGGAAGTTAATCGTCAATCCACTTTGTTTTGAGAAACTATCAAGAAGATCTTGTAAATAGCACATATTTGAATGGTTGGCATTTGCCAGAATGATAGTGTCGTCAGCAAAGGTTAAAAACGGTATAGGTTGTCCATTGGAAGTAAGTGAAATGCCTACTCTTGGGTTTGGTTGGGCCGCTTCCATGTAGAGTTGTCGAGCTAGAAATTCCATTGCAAGGACAAACAGAGCTGGAGCCAGGGGGTCACCTTGTCTAATACCACACGAAGGTTTGAATTCTTGTCCGGGTTGGTTGTTCACAAGAACAGAGTAGAAAGCAGTAGTTAGACAAGAGGAGATCAGAGAAATCCACTTAGGGCAAAAACCAAATTTATCCAGGATTTTGCAAAGTAGAAATGAATGTTGTTTGGATAAGATGAAAGGAAAAGAAAGGATTTTTAAATTTTAGAAGGAATTTTTAGACAATGTTGTTTACTATAAGGGAAAAGAAAGGAAAGTATTCTAAAATATACTAGAATCCCTCCTAATTCTACCCAAATTGAGGGGTTGGCTGAACCCTCCAAATCCTCTCAAATTATCTCTTCATTTCCCCTCTTTAACCCTCAAATCCCTCCTAATTAATCACCCAAACACTAATCTCAATTCCCCTCCCATTTCCTTCCCTTCTCATTTGTCTTTCCAAACAAAGCATTAAAGTTCTTCTCATTTTCATTTATATCCATAAATTTCTTCTCATTTACATCATTTTCTCCATCTAATTTTTCACCATTAATTTCATTAACCATCTTCATCTCCATTACATTTCTTCAATTTTCACATAACCCATTTCTTCATAAATACATAGTTTTAAGTTTATATCATTACCTAAATCTATCACTCATTTTGATTTAATTAAATATAAAATCTTCGTAGTCCAACTAACTTAATCCATCTAAACAATACCCAACCCATTAATCAACCCAATCCAAAAACCCAAATCCTAATTATTTCTTTTCTCTTTGCCTCAGCAAACCTTCTTTCCCTTTTCTTCTTTGTTATTCACTCTCCTCTAACCAAATTTCTTAACCAAATCCTTTTCTCCTCTAACACGCCTCTTAACCAAATCTCATTTTTCCTCTTAACACTGAAGCAGTTGTAGGTGGTAGCGGCGGGCGTGGGCTTCTAAGAGGCCGAAGTGAGCAGCGATGACAACGGAATTGGAGAGGTGGTCGTCGACAAGCTCAATCTGAATCGATTCATCATCCTTCTTAGACAAGAATCACTATGTGTTGTATACAATCATTTTGCTCTTGATTTTGTGGAGTTTCTGATTTTGGTTTTTGGGGTTTATTTATAGGAGCGATGCAGAGGAAAGATTGGTGGAGGAGAGAGAGGAAGTCGGACAGACAAGTGTCGCCGGAGTGGAATGTGGTTGAGTGGTTCAGATCTAGATTCAAATCTAGGGATGACAATGGGGCAGGTCTGGGGCGGGGAATACTCCTACCATCCCCATCCCCGCCCAATCCCCGTCCCCGTTGGGAAATCCTCATCCCCGTTAATTTTCCCCAATGGGGATTTCTTATCCCCGTTAAAATTTCATTATTCATATACATGTATAAATAAGAATAACTAAAAAAATATTTTAAATAGAAAATATATCAAAATTTAAGCATATTTAATATGGGGATGAGATCCTCAATGGTGACGGAAATGGGGATCCCCAACATGGATAGGGACGGGAACGGAAATTGAGATCCTCAATGGTGACAAGAATGAGAATCCCCAACAGGGATAAGGACGAAGATCTCCAATGGGGACGGGAATGGGGATCCCCAATGAGGATGGGGCGGGGAACCCTATCCCCATCCATTATTTTTCCCCATCCCCGTCCTCGACCCCAAAAAAAATCTCCATCCCCATTCCCCATGTGGGGATTCCCCGTTGGTATTGGGGATTCCCCTCCCCATTGTCATCCCTATTCAAATCTGGTTGCTTTTAGAGGTTCAGATTCCGTCTCCTTCGCCGCCTCAAACCCTAATCCCTTCTCTGAGCTTACGGTTTTTATGGTCCTTTTTGTTGATCTTGGCTTGGTTGATTCAATTAGCTCAAATTTTGATTTGTTTCTCTCGGTAGAGCTCTGTATTTTTTGGAGATTGCTCCTGATATCTCATTGATTGTAAACCCTAAATGTTTAGGGGTAATACAGTAAAAAAGTTGTAATAAATTTCTTATTGGTTGAAGAAATGGGTTTATAACATACTTTTAGTACACTTTTAGCCTAATTTGACCTGCCTTAATCCAAGGGTGAAGGACACAATAGGAAGAACTTAAAGGGACAGAGGGAGTAAATCATTTTCAAATGAATCATTTTCATAACATTAATGCTAATCACCGTACATTAATGCTAATCACCATACCATTAATGATAAAATGGTACGGTGATTAGTAATCACCATTATTAATGTTATGGAAAAGATTCATGTGAGAATGATTTATATGGTACGAATATATGAATAAAAAAATCATGTGCACAACCTTTTATATTCATATGCACATTCTTTTACATTCACATGCACATTCGCACATGTGTGCATATCTTTTGACAAGAAATGAAAAATACATGCACATGTATGCGTGTGCATGTGAATGTGAGGTTGTGCATGTAATATAGAAGGTTGTTGTTGGAATGGAACTTCTGGAACTTCAGTTTCCATGGAGTTCCCTTCCTCGGTTTCTTCGGTTTTGACGATGACAAACACTTATACTTTAATGGTCATATTAGTATTTGAGTTTCAGATGAAAAGATAAGGAAACCAAGTACAAGTGAGCAAAGATCGAGATCAAGGGAACTGGAAGGGGAACCGCGTCTCTGACGCTGTCGAGATTAGGTCAAACGTGGGATGCAAGGAGAAGAAGATATCTTGAAGATTCTGTTCCTTATTTATAATATCTGATTGTTAGAAATTCGTGGTAATTGATTAAGGAAAGATTTTGTTGTTTATCTTTGGTAAATAACATAATCTTGCATTTATGGAATTTAGGATTATTCAAGTATATCTCAAGCGAGATCTTACTTGATAATTCGGTTCCATAAGAAGTGTGAAATTGTCGGTTGTAAATGAACATTAGTTGATCTTTTGTTTATTTATTCAACCAAACCACGTAAGGATAAATATTAATATGGAATGAAGATATTTTGTGTAATTATCTTAACCGATATCTTTACACAAGATCTTACTTGCATATAAATATCTATTCGGACGACCTTAATCACTATGCTTTTGGGAGAGTTCGAATTGCATCTTTGAGAAGAGAAAGAGGCATTCTTGCTCAGTTCGGATTGCATCTGGTTGAGAAGAGAAAGAGTTGTTCTTGTAAAAGAACATCAAGTAAGCTCACTGGTATTTTCATCTAAAGAGTTTCTGATAGGAACTAGGTTAATACTTAGCAATAAGTTTGTAATCCCGTTCATCTCTAAACTCACCGATTGAATATACAAGTAGACCTTTCAATCCTCGAAAGAGGGGTGATTTTCATCCAAAGATAACTAGTTGGTTATCTAGGGTTTCCACCTTAAGTAATTGTGTTGATAACTTGTTTTATTACTTCCGGTGTTCCTAGGAACTGGACAACTCTTTGTCACAGTTCCCTTCGTATTAACATACAGATCCTACAATTGGTATCAAAGCCAAGGCTCTAGATTGTGTGTTACTTGCAGGTTATCAAGATGTCTCATAGCACCGAACTCACCCAAGGTATCTTGTTGAAAACTCTATCTATTAAATATCTCTCTCTCCAAGAGCTCATTGGTCAATTTGAGCAACAAAAGAACAAAAGCAAGGGCATTGAGCAAGCCAAGACTGATCAAGATAGTTCTTTGATCCTCTCCAAACGGATGGAGAGATTTCACGTCGATGGGAACTCAGATGAAGAGAATGATGATGAAATCAATGCTCTTCTAACTTTGGTGAGAAGCTTTCATAAAGGAAAGTCTCCTACGAACGAAAACAGAAGAGATCGCAAGGAATTTCGTTGTTATCATTGTGATCAAGTAGGACATCGTGCTAAAGAATGTCCTACGAATGGAGAAAAGGAACAGGAAGGAGTTCCCCAGAAGAAAATGGATCTTGTTGCAACCTCCTTCTGTGGAGACAATGATGGAGAATCTGAAAAGAAATTGGATGATCTCACGGGAGGTCAATGCTCTATTACTCAAGAAGCGTTTGAACATGAACTAGACGACAGTTCCCATGAATCATGCCTCTTGGCAAAAGAAGAATCAAAATCTCCCAAAACAGAGGTAACTAATTTTGATAAGGAACTGGATCGAAGTTCCTCAAATCTTGATGTGGTCTCTGCCATTTGGGGAGATAGTGACTCTGAGGGGGAACTGGATGACTTATGTCTCATGGCTAAAACTGAGATTGAAACTTCTACTCCAAAGGTAACCTCTTCTTCTGATCTCATTGAAATTCTTATTAAATATGATAAGAAACAACTGATCAAAATCATCAAATCTCTGAGTAAAAAGAATAATAATCTTCAAGAAATACTTGCTGAAAATGAGGAAGAAATCTCTATCTTAAGTGAAGAAAGTGCTGCTTGGTGTAAGAAGTATGAAGATGCTTCTAAATCTGAAAATGTCTCTCATGTTGTTTGCCCTACTTGTGATTTGCATGATAAACTGAATCTAGCCAGTAGTTCCTCTGAGAAAATGCTTATGGCTATCATGGAAAAACTTGATGATTTGACTGATTGTATTCACGAAAAGACTGTGACTCAAACTGTTTTCGTGAAACATAATAAAGGATTAGGCTATCTTCCTAGGAACCTAGATGACTCTCTTTTCAATAGTCACAAAGACCTAGAGCAAGTGTCTAATGAACTTCATGCTAAAAATGAAAGACTTGAATCGGCTTTACAGACTTCAAATTCCAAAAATGAATGTTTGACTCAAAGAATCGAAGTGCTTGAAAATACCTCTAAAGTCAACCTTACTTGTGCTCCTTATGATCCCAAAATTCATGAAATGTATAAGAACATGGGACGCGGTGCTCCTCGCAAGACACCCAGACATAAGATTGACCTAGGTGAAGGTAAGAAAAGTAAGTCTCACTATAAAACCAAAGATAAGTACCAATGGATTCCCACAAATCGTGTATGTTGGCACTGTGGGAACCAAGGTCACTATATAAATGAATGTGAGAAGAAAGGGAGACAGGAAGAAGAAGCCTATAGCTGGAGACATGCTAATAGAAAGGGAAAAACTCATATTCGTGACTTGAATGATCCTCACTTTTATTCGTCTTCTCCACAGGGAACTGCTAGTTCATCTTCTCCTCATGGAACTAAGTATTTTGCCCAGAATAGGAACTCTCAAACTAACAAACCCAGAAAAGCTTTGCTGGACTGGGTTCCCAAGTTTTAATGTTTTTCTATGCAGGATGAAGTGAGTAAGGGGGCAAAATGATACGAAATAAGTACTCACTTCAGAAACTCGACGGAGGAAAGATTTCCGTCGGTGTTTAGAGAAAAGAAGAATTTTTTTGGATATTGATAAAATGAGTGTTTCCCAGCTTGCGTGATCAGGGAGACCACTATGTGTTTTGCACAACAAAGGAAGAATTCCCAACATATCTCTTCCTCATGTCGAAGGGTGCAAGTGCTTTGTGCACAACGATGAGAAAGATCCAACAAAAACCAGCCAATTCTCTATATGATGAGGATAAATCAGAACAAAGTGTTCTTCCTTCCTATAGCCTCACCGCTTGAGTTCCCCCATGAACTGAACTAGTGACTTTTATGAGAACTCGCCTGATGTCTCTACAACAAGTTCCCATGTTGTTGGGAACCAGGCTGCCTTCACAAGGAACTCTGCTGAGAATGATGTTGCAAACAATACAATACTCAACCATTTGGCTCGTCAAATTCTCTTATGCCCAACTTCAAGTACAACAGGTCCGTCTACTAGACCCTCTTTTCATAACCTTTGTACTTTTTGTGTTTTCCTGTCTTTTGCAGATCCCAAAGCACTATAAGAGGTGTTAAATGATCCCAACTGGGTTCATGCAATGCATGAGGAGCTACCTGGTTCGAATGAAACAAGGTTTGGTGCCTAGTTCCCCGTCCTCCAAATAGGACCATCATTGGCACTAAGTAGATCTTGTGCAACAAGCTTGGTGACTCTGGTGTGGTCACAAGAAACAAAGCTCGTCTCATGGATCAAGGATAAATCAACAAAGAGGAATTGATCATGACTAGACAGTTGCTCATGTTGCTAGATTGAAGGCAACTCGCTTGATGTTTGCCTTGGCTACTCACAAAGGATTCAAGCTCTTTTAAGATGGATGATAAAAATGTCTTTCTCAATGGCATTTTGTAAGAGGAGGTGTATGTCAAGCAACAAGGCCCTCTATGGCTTGAAGCAAGTTCCTCGTGCATGGTAAAATCGATTGGCTCGGTTCCTGATATCCCATAGATACAGAAGAGGTTTGATCGAGAAAATACTTTTTCTTCTTGAGGTTAAAGAAGACATTCTGGATGTTCAAGTTTATGTCGATGATATTGTTTTTGGATCCACTAATATGTCTCTTGTAGAGAAATTCAAAAATCTGATGAGTAGTGAATTCAAGATGAGCGTGATAAGGGAACTGACCTTCTTCTAGGTCTCCAGATCAACCAACTCCCCAAGGGAACTCAAAT
Source organism: Oxyria digyna (assembly GCA_029168935.1). Taxonomy (NCBI): domain Eukaryota; kingdom Viridiplantae; phylum Streptophyta; class Magnoliopsida; order Caryophyllales; family Polygonaceae; genus Oxyria; species Oxyria digyna. The sequence goes on along the minus strand of JAPVLV010000001.1, from coordinate 55,650,934 downwards.
CCATCAACAAAAGTATGTGAAGGAACTGCTCGAAAAACTCAAGATGGATTCATGCAAACTTTTGCAACCCCCACTTCCCTTGCCACAAAACTCACAATGGCGGCCTTTGATCCGAAAGTTGACCAATCTTTGTACATGCAAAGGATTGGTTCCCTTCTCTACTTTTCTACTAGTATACCATATATTATGTATGTTGTGTGTTTGTGTGCTCACTTTCAGGATGATCTAAGATTGAAGCACCTTGCTGCTGTCAAGAGTATTCTTCGCTATCTCAAGGGAACTGACAACTTGTTCCTATGGATTCCCAAGAGCGAAGACTTCGAGATCATTTCCTACACTAATGTTGATTATGTTGGATTCTTGGGAAATCAAAAGAGCATTTGTGGTATGACGAAGTTCCTTGGTTTGTGTCTTGAATCATGGGGATCCAAGAATTTGTCCTCTGGTTCCCTATCGTCCATTGAGGAGAATTCATGGTTGTTACTGCATGGTGTGCTCAACTCCTTTGGCTCATGCTACATCTTGTCGACCAAGGTAAGTACTTTGGTTCCCTTAACTTTATGTGAAAATACTTGTGCTATTAGCATCTCTAAGAAGCATGTTTTTCATTCTAAGTCTAAGCATATTGACATAAGGCACCACTTCTTAAGAGATAATGTGGAAAATGGTTGATTATAATGGAACATTGTCGTACTGTGGACCAAATAGCTGATATTTTCTCTAAAGCCCCTAATCGAGAACCATTTGAGTAATTAAGATTGCTTCTGGGTATGATTACCATTTATTAGAGGTTTTGAGTTCCTTTGCCTATTTCCCTGGTCATGACTAGTTATGTGATTGTTTGGTTTATCTCTGGAAATTAGCTTGGTTGTTTGCTACTTGAGTCTATTTTCATTCGTTTCAAACTATGAGTATGTGTCTTGTTTTCGCATAATATTCCAAGCATGACACTTAATCTGTTTAGTAGGCATGATCGTACTTCTTTCAACACAAAATAATCAATCTGATCTACTGAACCCTCATTATAAGCCGAAAGGATGATTGATTATAGGCCGACCCCAACCTGGCTTCTCTAGAGTTCCCTATGAGCATTTTATGATTAGTCCACAACTGGGAACTTCTAGCTTAGCGTCAAAATTGACCTACCTGATATTTATTGCTTTTGGATGTGTACTTTCTTGAATTTTATTCCTATCACATATATGCATCCAAAGTCTTCCATTGCCAGTTACTTCAAAGGAACTCGGGGGGAACTGTGTATTTTCTGCGTTTTGCTCTTGTCGGCCAATGATTATTTATCAATGTTCTGTGCTACTTGGTTGCGATTGGATCCATGATAAGGATTTCTATTCGTGATAGTCAGATAATCTGGATTAATTTTGGTCATTGAAAGATCTTCTCGTGAGTGAGTTATTAAGGGGATCTGGGCAAGATCTTGTGACAATTGTGAAATACATTCTCATTGGAAGGATCTCTGTTACATAGGGATTATATCTACCCTCATTCCGGAAAAAGACGCTCAAGTTCAAAAAAAAAAAAAAAAAAAAAAGATGAAGAAGGAAGTGGAGAAAGTATTGTTCCCCTAGCTGCTTTAAGGTCTCTCAAATTATCTCCAACACCGACCTTGAGTTCCCTGCTGAACGATAATGCCAAGACGTTGTTTCCTTGGCAGTTGCTGCAGAAAAGTTGGCTAATTCCCAAAACGTCGCCACCCTTGTCACGACCGACGTTTCGATTAGTGTTGCTCCTCTGGACTCCTCCTCTCCGACACCGATGGTTTCTGATTCAACTATATGATCCATCCATTACTAGGGTAATTGTTTCTCGTGTCTCGGTTCGCCCTAAGAAAGCTACGTCTATGGGCATTGAGTTTCTCAAAAGGTTTTGTGAACTCCCTAAGGAAGATGTTGTTGTTGAGGAAACAAAAGTGATCTCTACTGTTTTGAAGGATAAGTGTCTCTATCAACCACTTTGCTGAAGTTTGATTGAGCAGAAGAAGTCGAGTTCCTCTTGAGTTCCCTTTGGTAGTTCTGGCTTAGCTTTCCCTTAGGGTTCCCAGCACATCAAGCCTTCTGTTCTTTGTTGGTTACTGTTCTTCATGCTCATGTTCTTCTTTACTGATTTTTGTGTCTTGCTTGCGTTGTCTATGGTCTATCTTGACATAATATGAATATTTTGACATGCGATGCCTTGTGACTCTATGTTCTCTCTTCCATGCTTTATTACATTGATTCCCTTCCAATCTTTTCGATGATGTCAAAATGGGGAATATATTCTGGAATCTTGGAACCAATAGGACTGGTATCATTCTAAGGGGGAACTGATTACTGTGTTCATAAGTTAAGGGGGAACTTTGAAGCTATTTCCCTAAGTATCTCTGCTCCATTAAAATATCTCTTATCTTTGCCTATTGTTTCTGTGTTTGATTTAGTGCTTGTTTGTCATCATCAAAAAGGGGGAAATTGTTGGAATGGAACTTCTGGAACTTCAGTTTCCATGGAGTTCCCTTCCTCTGTTTCTTCGGTTTTGACGATGACAAACACGTATACTTTAATGGTCATATTAGTATTTGAGTTTCAGATGAAAAGATAAGGAAACCAAGTACAAGTGAGCAAAGATCGAGATCAAGGGAACTGGAAGGGGAACCACGTCTCTGACGCTGCCGAGATTAGGTCAAACGTGGGCAGCAAGGAGAAGAAGATATCTTGAAGATTATGTTCCTTATTTATAATATCTGATTGTTAGAAATTCGTGGTAATTGATTAAGGAAAGATTTTGTTGTTTATCTTTGGTAAATAACATAATCTTGCATTTATGGAATTTAGGATTATTCAAGTATATCTCAAGCGAGATCTTACTTGATAATTCGGTTCCATAAGAAGTGTGAAATTGTCGGTTGTAAATGAACATGAGTTGATCTTTTGTTTATTTATTCAACCAAACCACGTAAGGATAAATATTAATATGGAATGAAGATATTTTGTGTAATTATCTTAACCGATATCTTTACACAAGATCTTACTTGCATATAAATATCTATTCGGACGACCTTAATCACTATGCTTTTGGGAGAGTTCGAATTGCATCTTTGAGAAGAGAAAGAGGCATTCTTGCTCAGTTCGGATTGCATCTGGTTGAGAAGAGAAAGAGTTGTTCTTGTAAAAGAACATCAAGTAAGCTCACTGGTATTTTCATCTAAAGAGTTTCTGATAGGAACTAGGTTAGTACTTAGCAATAAGTTTGTAATCCCGTTCATCTCTAAACTCACCGATTGAATATACAAGTAGACCTTTCAATCCTCGAAAGAGGGGTGGTTTTCATCCAAAGATAACTAGTTGGTTATCTAGGGTTTCCACCTTAAGTAATTGTGTTGATAACTTGTTTTATTACTTCCGGTGTGCCTAGGAACTGGACAACTCTTTGTCACAGTTCCCTTCGTATTAACATACAGATCCTACAGTTGTGTATGTGAATTTTTTCATTCGTGTATTCGTACCATATAAATCATTCTCACAAGATCCGACCTCTAATTCTATTACATACGGAGTACAATATATTGTCTAGCTTTGATTTCGAAATTCCACGTGAGTATTTTAGATTGAAAAACATATAAAATGGAAAAGACGATTATGTGACAATCATGTTGAGAAAAGAAGGTTAAAGAACGTGTTATGTTACTAGTATATAAGTATCAAAGTCTGGTATCATTGATCAGTTCAGCTCTTTGAACTTTTCCTTTCAAACATTTTAATATCATTTCTATTATATTGTGTAATTGTGTTTGAGCTTTTGCTTCTCACATAATTCCAGCTCAATAAGAGGGAGCGTGTAGGAATATAAAGTATAGTCAAGTGTATTAGCTAGAGGGGCAGTTTTGTAATTGTCAATGTATGTAATAGGTATAAGTCACATCCGATTACTGATCTCGGTGATCCTTTTCATCTATACTCTTCTGACAATCCAGGCATTGTGCTTGTATCCAAACCTTTTGACGACAAAGGTCTTGTCATGGCGGCGATCTGTTTGGGTTGCTCTCATAGCCAAGAACAAGGTTGTGTTTGTTGACGGTAGCTTTCCATGTTCATCAGACACTAATGCTACTCGTCTTAGTTTATGGTCCGATGTAGCAATCTTGTGATTTCATGGCTCTTGACGTTTCTAGACAAGACGATCGCTGATTTTGTACTTTTCGCGACAACTGCAAGTGCTATCTGGTCCCAACTTAATTCAAGATTCGGTCGCGCCAATGGAGCACAAAAGTTCTCCATCCAGAAGGAAATAGCGTCAATTTCTCAAGACACATATGATATCACATCATATTTCACTAGCGTAACAAAGCTTTGGGACGAATTTGACTCTCCGCGAGTGATTCCTCCATGTTCATGCACTTCTGCCGTTGCTAACAAGTTTCTTGAGGAAGAACAACGGGTCAACGCCTCTACCAATTTTTAACGTGGCTTAATGAAACATGTTCTAGTGTCAGAGGTAGCATTCTTATGCTTGATCCAATTCCAGATGTTGACAAAGCACGTGAGATTGGATCTTCATATATTCAATCAATTCTGGTGCATTCGTTGCTAATTCTGGTGGGAAATCTAATGGACAGTGCAATGTCACAAAGTCAAACTATAAAGGAAAGAATCCAAGGTTTTGTACCAATTGTAAGAAGCCAGGGCTCACCACTGATAAGTGTTTCAAAATAATAGGATATCCTCCTAATAACACAAATGTTGATGATTAAGCAATTTCATCAGTAGCTAAAAAACAAGCAATTCAAAAGATGATTAATTAGGATTAAATAGTAATGACAAAAAACATATTGTTTCTAGTTTAGGACACGTCTGATCAAATATGCTTGGCTAACGCAATGCAAACCTAATAAAATGACATATATATATATATATATATATATATATATATATATATATATATATATATATATATATTATATGTGCTTCCCGATCTGATTATATTCACGAGTCCTAGTAATTGAGGATATGTTCTTTCTTATTTACATCCACCATAAGACTGTTTGTTGCATGTTTTTGTGCCCTAGTGTGGTTTATTACATTGAGAAACTAAAAGAGCTACGGTACGTCAGAGTGCTTGGATATTTTGGTAAAGTAAGCATGGCTGAAATCCTTGGATATTTTGGTACCAATATGTGTCGATACTATATATTGCAAGCAATACATCAACACATATACAATTTTTTTCATTGTTGTAGTCCCTTTCATTTTGATATCATTAATATATATTTTGCATTATTACTTATGCAGGAATATAATTCAACATCATGAGGAGTCTCAAGAGGGAACTTACTCTTAATAACGCAATCTGAAAATGATCGAGGAAAGTTGTAGAATATAAAAAATCAGTAAACGGGACATATACATGTTTGTTATACTAATGCGTTCTGACCAATAATTAATGTGAAGGGAAAAAAAGAGTACACGGTGTAACTCGTTGTATCAAGTGGAGCAATGCGAGGGAGCACAATCCTGGAGTCAAACCACCCTCATACTCCGTTTGAAATTCCGTTAAATATTTACAAATTTAATCCGAACTTTTTATTTTCCTTTATTTCCTCCACACCTTTAAAACTTGGATAAAAATTGCAATTAATCCAAAAATAAGGGTAACCTGTCATCTTCCTCAACCTTTCATTTACACTCTCAAAACCCTAACCTCCAATTCATCCTCAAATTCGATTAGATTCAGCTGAATTCTTGCGCTGACAACTATTTTAGCTTTAATTCACAACCAAATTTGATTAGATTCATTTGGAAAACTCAAATAGTCAAATATCTAAAGATCTAAACGCATGAAGAATATCACTAGCAAGCATAGATCAGAGGGGTTACCCAGATTTTTTACCGAATTACAATTTTTACCCAAATTTTGAAGATGTGGAGAAAACAAACGAAAATAAAAAGTTCAGATTAAATATGTAAATATTTAACAAAATTTCAAACGGAGTATGAGGACGGTGATTGTTTGGTGACAGAGTGTCTTATGAGGGTGGTTTTCAGTAATTAGTTGTTATAAGAGTGGTTTCTGATAAATGACTCTATTGAACGGGTGGTTTCCGGTAATTAATTTATGCTATTATGTAGGTGATGGAATGTTATGGATTCTAAACAAGGAGAGATTACTTCACAAAATCAAGGTAAATATAATTTGTATAAACATATAATTGCATTCTAAACTAATGGATACCTTTTAAGCTTTGTGTAGGCTCAATGGATTTTTCCAGAAGGCGATAATGTTGTCCAAGTTATGGAAAACCAATGCAAAGTAATTTATCGACAATGGTGATACAAGCTTAAAGAACAATATTTTGATGGGAATTCAATAGTTGATGCACTTAAAATTGTCCAGCGGATATTAATCACGATGACTGGAAGTGGCTCGTAGAGAAACATTGGGGGACGGAAAAGCAAAAGGTACATATTTGATGGAAACTACAGCTTAATATTCAATACATAATAGCGATATGATTTTCTTTAGGAATTCATGTATCGTGTTCATTAGCATCTTAAAGCTATCTCTTGCATTTTTAGTAACATGACTTTGTTGGTTATCTTAATTGGTGTTGTAATTACAAGAATCTAATGACTTGTGAGCCTCTTGTTTATGCTGTGCATCTTTGCTGCTTGAGCGAGTATAATCGTGCTCATCGAAGAATTGCCGGATTCGAGAGGGCGACGAATTTAAAAGCTGGTGTTGGAGGTCGTTATTGCACTCGGTGATTTATCCACCATACAGCGATGCTCGCGCCTCCAAATCAATGGAATATTCGTTTTACGTATGATTCAGATGCAACTGAAGGCGGTGGCAAGCTGGAGCAAGGAAGGACGGATCCCCTCTGTTTCCGTCGTCGCCCCGCTCATGAGAACGGAACCGCCGCCACCAACCTCGCTCTCTATTTGTAGATAAAAGCTCGCCTCCAATTCCACTCTCCACTTGCTGCTGAGAATCAAGATTGATGTTAATGGTAATCCTGTTCAAATATAAACTTGTTTTAGTGCATAGGTCCAAGTTGCATGTCCACGTCTAGCCCAAGCCTAAGAAAATCCTAAAAGAAAATAAAACCTAAAAGAATATCGTAAAATGTAGTAGAAGTTAGAAGAGTATAGAATATTGTAGAAGCATTTAATGTGTTAGTTGTAAGTTGTATGAAGTGGATTGCTCTCACTATAAAAGAGACCATCCATTGAGTTGTAAGCATCAACGTGAAAAATAAAAATCTGCTTTCTTCAGTGAGGCAACTGGGTGGTTCATCAAATTCAAAAAAATTCAAATCAAGAGCTAAAGCAAAATTTGCTAAGAGATCAGCGGGTTTGTTGGCTGAGCGTCGGATATGTGTGATGCGCACAGCTCCCTGATACGAGCCTAAGAGAGTCTTGCATTCCTTGATGAGGTAGAGGTCCGGGTGGACACACGGCGTGGCCTGCGTAAGGAGAGAAACAGCTTGGACTGAGTCAGTTTGGATGACGAGGCTCATGTACAGGAGGTGCAGGAGGTGCAGGAGGTGCAGCAAATTGTTTTGTTGCCCAAAAGGCCGCAGTCATGGAGCTTACAATTGAGCTCAGGCGCAGAATGTCATCAGTGTCGGTGAAGACCAAAAAGTTCCTTATCTTCCATGTATGCCAAAGAGTGTATGCAAAGGTGCAACTCCATTTATCCGCCTTTTTGATATTCGCCTTAATCCAGTCCCGAACAACAGAAACAGACCAAAATTCAGTTGGAAGATTATTACCTGTAATCGCAAGCCAAACATCTCGGACTACAGCACAATCTCGCAGCACATGGAGAGGAGTTTCGGGAAGGCTGCAGCGAGGGCAAGCATCTGACTGCGCAAGGTGACGACGAACCCGGATTGAGTTGCAAAGGAAGCTTTCATGCGCTTCCATAAAGAGAAAATGGCGAACTGTCTGTTGAGCAGGCACTTTCCATAAGTGCTTCCAAATAGAGTCTTGTTCATAGCTACTGTCTTCTTGTTGCACACGGTATGCTGAAGAAGTCATAAAGAGGCCATTAGCAGTGAATTTCCAGAAAAGCTTGTCCGGTGAGTCTGTGCCTGGAAAGATTGTAACAGAGCGAAGGCGGCTGAGAGCCACTGAAGGCAAAAAAGGCGTGAACAGGTTCCATGCCCAGCTTGCCCCATCCCACATCTCAGCTACTGTTGCACCTTGAATATCCTCCGGAATAGGCGATATTGCAATTTCAGACAAAGGCCGATCCATGATCCATGAATGATCCCAAAAAAGTGTCGACCTTCCATCTCCGATGACTGTTTTTAAGCCCTTACACAACACTTCAGAGCCTTCCATTATTCCCTTCCAAACAATGGATGAGCTGGTCTTGCTTTGGAACATATCGATGTCAAGCCGACCCGAGCAGTACTTACCCCTAAGTACTCGACTCCATAAAGTCGTTGGCTCCTGGATCATCCACCATCCAAGACGTGAGAGAGTGGCAACATTAGGTTGACGTACAGACCGTAAACCCAAGCCACCATAACAGCGGGGGCGAGCAACCTTATTCCAATGCAGAAGGTGGATTTTGCGATGTTCAGTGGTCGAGCCCCAGATAAAACCCCTGATCTGTCTTTCTATCGAATCAGAAACCGACTTATGAAGAGGGATAGATTGCATGACATATAAAGGCATGCTCGCCAAAACTGATGTTGCCAAGGCAGTACGTCCGGCCATAGATAAGGCTTTGGACTGCCACCCACGGAGCCTCGCAGATACCTTATCAAGCAGGAAATCAAAGCGGTCCTTTGTGAGTCTTCCTCAAGCGATCGGAACTCCCAAATATGATCCAAAATCAGAAACTGAAGGAATGGACAGACTTGCAGAGATCGCAGCAACATTAATCAAAGAAACCTTTTTCGAAAAAATCATGTTACTCTTCCCATAGTTTACAGCTTCGCCCGAGAAGAGACAGAACTTCTCCAGACACTCCATAATGACGATAGCTTGATCAATAAAAGCCTCTGCAAACAAGATTAGATCATCGGCAAACAAAAGATGAGATAGTTGGACTCCTCCCACCTCAACTGGTCGCCAACGACCCTCATTCACGGCCTCTTGAATCAGATGCGAAAGGAATTCCAACGACCCATCGGGACCGGGAGCTTTATGCGGTCCCATGAGTTTAAGCGCTGAGAAGACCACATCAGAACTGAAAGGCTGATTTAAAGACTCGAGAGCCGAGTTCCCAATCTCAGGGAAAGTGACAAAGAGCGACGGAATAATCTGAGCAGCCACTGGAACGGAATCTGCAGAATAAAGTCGTTCGAAAAAATCTCGGACCAAGTCCTTAATCTGTTCAGAATCAGTAATCCAAGTGTCGTGCAAATCCTGTAACATCGTAACCTTATTTGCACGCCGCCGTATAATTATCGAGAGATGATAATAGCGGGTGTTACGATCTTCGTCTAAAAAGAAATTAGCTCGTTATTTCTGGAACCAAAGAATCTGTTCCTGATGAAGAACCGTCTCAAGTTCGCAGCATAGAGAGCGTTCCAGATGGATTAACCATTGGTTAGGCTGAACAGCAAGTTTTCGGCGAGCCCCTGTTAACCGAGCCCAAAGCTTTCTCTTCTTGTAAAAAATATTACCAAAGATTTTCTGATTCCACGTCATCATATCTTTCGCAAGTGTCGTCAGTTTTGACGAAAGTGAGGGTTGGGGGAGAGCCCAGTGATGCGCAAGAGTATCCTGGTAAGAATCATGGGTAATGTATGCTCCCTGGAAGCGGAATGGACGATCTTTTGGATGAGCAGTAGGTTCATGTTCCAACTATAAGAGGAGCGGAGAGTGATCTGAATGAGTAGCCTGAATATGGTGAATCACAGTGTCAGGGAAACGTAGCCGCCAATACACGTTGCACAAGCCTCTGTCAAGCCTGCTGGCTTTGTACTTCTCCATAGAGGTCCCTCTAGACCAAGTAAAAGGGTCTCCTGAAAAACCCAAATCGACCAAGTGGGAGTCATCCGCCCACTGATTAAAGTCTGTAGTCGCTCGGTGAGTAGCATCAGAATGATAAGTACGTTCTGAGGCCGACAACGTTGCATTAAAATCACCGCCTAGTATCCATGGTCTGTTATTGGCCCGAGCAAAATTACCAAGATCATTCCATAACTGAAGTCGCCGATGAGAGTTCGACGATGCATAAATCGCAGATAAAAGCCATGGGTCTTCACCGCTGCGAAAAATCTCAACTGTAATATGTTGTGGGTCAAGAGTAATAGGTGAAACCATAACTTAAGCAGCACGCCAAAGAAGCCAAATCCCACCTACGAAACCCTCAGCATCCACCCGCAGCATACCATCAAAGCCAATCTGACGACAAACCTGATCAGCCCGGACACCACTGATTCTTGTCTCAACCAAAGTGAGTACACTCGGTTTGTGAAGTCTGATTAATTCCCTGAGAGCCTCAGCGAATCTGGTGCCACCTGCACCTCTAGTGTTCCAAAACATAATGCTGATGTTCTTCATAGGAAACAAAGATTGAAGAATGTCACCGAAGACTGGAGACTTCATAGAGTTACTTGACAAAGCAAAATAAAGAGCAGCTTCAGAAAAGCGACTCATAGCATTATATAGATCTTGCGACATCGTTGCCCGACAGAGTATCGGGTTCGACTCGGTAGAAGATCTACCGTCATTCTGTTGGCTAGGACTGGAAGCGTTTCCAAGAAAGGACCCATCCGGTGGTTTGAGAGAAGGAACCTTGCTCGTGGTAACACTATTTTTTGGATCACTGTTGGAGGGAAGGCTGCTAACTGGGACTCCATGAAGCCGAGGAAGCACTGGTTGCGCAGAAATCGGGTTATGAGAGTTGATAGCAGTCGCCGTTTGTTTAGGTTGAACTATGGTAGAATGTTTTTTATTATATACCATATCAGAAATTTAGATAGATTTCTTAATTTCAGCAGCCTTGGTAACCAAGTTGGGCCTAATAGCGGATTTTGATTGATTTTTCCTTACAGAAAAGAAAGATATATCTTTAGGATCTTTTTTTTCCTTTTTCTTCTGATTTCTTGCGCTAGAATCTCGGACGTTAGGCAATTGCTGATCCTCGGACCCAGAAACTGCAACTGACAACGTCTTTTCCTGATTTTGTGGGGCCTGCTTTCCCGTGATCGGCGTAGCGCTTGGTTCAACATGATTTTCCAGCGCAACCTCGTCTGACGCAGGTTCATTTTGTTTTTCCGGCTGACTGGTACTATCCTCTCCGCCCACATCATTCTTGTCAATGAAAACATTAAAGCGGGATCCCGCTGCAATTTGATTTGACTTGTTCGACCTTGGTCGAGGCATGATTGAGCGTTCCTGTGATTGAACATGTTGGTTTTCTTGGGATTGTCTTTGGTGATGACTGGAGTTGCTCTGAGGTTTCCTTTGGCTCTTAACAACCTGATTCCACTGCCCTATACCATCAGGAACTGAGGCAGGGTGTGCTGGAGTTGGCTCCATGTTCATTAGAGCTTTCAAAACTTTGTCACTCGGCCATTCCTCGGACTCAGTTGCAGCAATGATAGGGCAGTTTTCTTGGACATGTCCCACCTTCCCACAGTGATAGCATAGGTTTCTTATTTCCTCATACTGAATAAGCCAAGTCCTATGATGCGACCCTGCCATCGTTGACAGTTGTAGAGGAAGAGGAAGCCATGAGCCTTCGCTCACTTGGACCCGTGACTCGTGCCCAAGCCAAGCTAATCAGTCAAGCCACGCAATCTCTTGTCCTTCGCACCGTGGCCAACTTCAGTTCCTCTCCAGCAGAGCACTCTTTGAGGTTCCTAACCTCCAGCTCCTTAATGCCCTCTTTCACTAGCATAGATGCCTCTTATTCCAGCTCCAGTTCTCAGTACCAGGCTCCAACTTCAGTTCCTGAAGCCAGTTCCCTTGGTACCAGTTCCTCCGAGCTGTGAAGGCCGATTATCTTCTTAGTTATTATTATTATTTCCTATTTTAAGCATATGTTATTAGGTTTAGGGCATGTCTACTCTCATGCTTGAGAGGCCGGCCCTAGTTTCCCTTTTATTACCTTCTTTATTACTTTCTTTACTTATTTTGCAAGATACTCTTTTGTAAAGGCTCGCCTATATATATGGCTTGCCTTCTTCATTAATATCACGTTTAGCTTTTGGATTAATTGATAAAGTCGAGTGCATCTCCTTGTTAATCCCCTATGCGTCACCAAACAAAGTCTAACTTCTTTATCCCTTCGTCTTACTTCTAATCTCTTCCCCGGTGGATTTATCTACCAAACCCTACGTAAACCTACACTTTACATCCACTTCATCTCTACAATTCATCCGCTCCATCGTTGTTGCGTGTTGCCACAAGTAACAACATCACTATCATTCAGTTCCCCAGTTACTGTCAAGTCTTCTGCAGCCCTCCGAGTTCCCAAACTCGACCAGATCTTGAGAAGGCCGACTCCCTACGAGATCTAGATCGCTCCAGCAAGTCATTCTTGACCCTTTCGAGGCCAGGAACGCATCAACTGGTATCAGAGCGCCAGGGGTCTTGTAAGTCACGTTCTTCTCTTGTTTGTGATTGTCACTCTTCCACTACGTAATCCCATTCCCCCATCATTTGAGAGCCTTAGAAATACTCCATATTCGACCTTCATTCACCTAAGAACCCAGAAAGATCAGATCTTGTTCGAAACCCTAGGAGAAAATATTTTTTTCCCTTATCTTGCTAGCCGCTTCCCTTATCTTGCAATATCTTGTTAATTTCGATTGCTTGCAATTTAATTGATAATTATAGAGATTATTTTATTTGCATATCTAAGGAAAAAAGATAGTATCTAAAAGATTTGCTCTTTCCTTGTTTGTTGGCCGAAATGTTCTCTCTTGTGCTCAAAAGATCTTGTTTGCACCCTACTCTAATTTTTTTCCTTGTGTAAAAGCTTTGACTTTCCTTGCATAATTGTTTGCATATTAGTTATTTTCGGATCCTAACAGAAAAGGGAAATCATAAATCAGAAAAAAAAACAAAAAAAACAAAAACAAAACAAAAACGAGTTCGAAAACAATCTCATCCAAAGCCAAAATAAGGTAAGTTTGAGATATCACTAGTCAAAGTTTCCATCTTCTTGCCTCTCCATCGTCTAGGTTTGCATACTAGGAAGTTTGAATCTTTTTGCTTCTTCTCCTTGTGTTTGCTTATTCGAATTCTCTCTTGCTATTCATTGAATTGTTCGTCGTGATTGCTTGATATTGCTTGATTGCCTTCAGTTCCCCCTGACCACCCTCACGGCCTTGGTATTCATAGTAACCCGAGAGTACTGTCACTTGCTTGAGTTGTACGTGCTTTACTAGATTGTTGTGCCTTTGATATTGCTTGTGCTACTTGATACTCGCAATGGTGAATGATCTTGTTGTAGGTAACGTGACTCTAGAGGGTAAAGAGGGAGACCAAACAGGAACTAAGACTCAAGTTCCACCATTCCAGCAACCTCCATTGCTTGAAGATCCGCCCTTGAATCAAGTCGTGGAGCAACAAGGGCAGACAATACAACTTTTGCTCCAAGAATTGACGACACTAAGGGCTAAAGTTGACTCTACAAGCCAACATAGTCCATCGGGGCCGACCCCGAAAGTGCACGTTGATGATGGTGTCCAGTTCCCAAAGTCAGACACTGGTGCCAAGTTTCCTAGCCGTGACAAAGGCAAGCAAGTTGTGGCCTCAACTTCACAAGTTCAACCACCCCAACGACTTGCCTCTGTAATTGAATGTCATCAAGATGCAACAAAGCTAAAGGAACGCCGCACCCATGTCGAGCACAACGACACCGACTCCAGCGACCGTGATGACGACTACGACGTTGAGTTTCCGAGCCATTCTTCACATGGCAAGGGAACTCACTACCATCACAAGCGTCACAGTCGCCACAAGAAGCACGACACAAGTTTGCCCTCACCCAGTGACAACAAGAACCGAGATCACAGTTTCCATCCCACAGGTAGGTATCACTCGCGTCGTCACAACACTGCTTCGACAGGTCCCTTCAACATTGACGATCACCTTCATCACCAAAGTCCCAGATCACGACCACCTCATGGTTGTAGCTCAGCCCCTGAGTCTAATCGAGATGGTTTTGAAGAATTTGATGATGAGGACTTCGCCCATGCTGGAGTTCCCAATCCTGGTAACCTTCACGCTCCTCTGGGAGTTCCTATTGAAGACATGGAGGTCCCTCCAGATTATATTCCGCCGGCTGCTCTTCCAGTCGACCGTTATGAGGGACGTCGTGAAACAGGCCAGTATGCAGCCCGCTATGGACGTAGGGCATCAGTTCCCTGCACAACGCCGAGAGCGCCACCAGTTCCCTGCACCGCCCCATCCAAGGCGCCAAGGCTATGAGGATGATGACGATTATGACCATGACAACCGTGGTTTTCATCGTCATGCACCTAGATATGATGAGCCATTACCTGACCATCGCCGCTATGAAGCACGTCGTCCAGCCGTGCCCGGTCACACCGCTCACCGCGATATCAAGGTAAAGATTGAATTTTTCTATGGCTTATATGATCCCGCTGTTTTTCTTGATTGGATGCAGGCTACAGATCATGTCTTGAAGCATTGTCACTATGAGGAAGCCGAAAAAGTTGAGATATCCACTCTGCATTTCAAAGACGCTGCTCAAACTTGGTGGCACCGCTTCACTTCAGACCGCGTTCGTCGCAATCTTTAACCCATTTCTACTTGGGATCAGCTAGTCTTTGTTATGATGACTGTTTAATTATTCTCGTTGACAATTTAATTACTCTTGTATACAATTTAATTTTTGTCGTTGATGATTTAACCGTGTTGACGGTTATAATTATTTGTGTAAGTGTTTTTAGTGCGTTAATAAAAAAAATAGATTGCTGACATTTTTCTTGTAGTTTGTTGACAATTTTATTTTGTATTGACAACACAATATTATTTTGTGTTGACAATATATTTTTACAATTTTAATTGGGGGCACTACGTGAATTTGGAAGTGTAGGAGGGGGACCACCTGAATTTTTTGGTCAAGAAACGGGGTAGCCCCTGCGATTTTATTAAGATAAAGCTTAAAGAGACATACAAACTGCAGAATCAACACCTAGAGCATCAGTGAGGCAACTGGGTGGTTTATCAAATTCAAAAAAATTCAAATCAAGAGCTAAAGCAAAATTTGCTAAGAGATCAGCAGGTTTGTTGGCTGAGCGTCGGATATGTGTGATGCGCACAACTCCCTGATACGAGCCTAAGAGAGTCTTGCATTCCTTGATGAGGTAGAGGTCTGGGTGGACACACGGCATGGCCAGCGTAAGGAGAGAAACAACTTGGATTGAGTCAGTTTGGATGACGAGGCTCATGCACTGCATACGTCGAGCGAGTTGAATCCCATGTAAAATAGCCCATAACTCCACAGTGAGGGCACCACATGAACCAGAAACAAAAGTATAAGCCTTCTGAAAGGCACCAATGCTATTTCGGAAAATTCTCGCTCCACCCGAAGTGCTCGGGTTGCCTTTTGAAACCCCATCCGTAGCAATCCAAGAAGGAGGAGGAGGGCTCCAAGACGGTGCAGGTGACATATGCTGAATATTTGCTGAAGTTGATTGGTGTGCAGGAGGTGCAACAAATTGTTTTGTTGCCCAAAAGGCCGCAGTCATGGAGCTTACAATTGAGCTCAGGCGCAGAATGTCATCAGTGTCGGTGAAGACCAAAAAGTTCCTTATCTTCCAGGTATGCCAAAGAGTGTATGCAAAGGTGCAACTCCATCTATCCGCCTTTTTGATATTCGCCTTAATCCAGTCCCGAACAGCAGAAACAGACCAAAATTCAGTTGGAAGATTATTACCTGTAATCGCAAGCCAAACATCTCGGACTACAGCACAATCTCGCAGCACATGGAGAGGAGTTTCGGGAAGGCTGCAGCGAGGGCAAGCATCTGACTGCGCAAGGTGACGACGAACCCGGATTGAGTTGCAAAGGAAGCTTTCATGCGCTGCCATAAAGAGAAAATGGCGAACTCTCTGTTGAGCAGGCACTTTCCATAAGTGCTTCCAAATAGAGTCTTGTTCATAGCTACTGTCTTCTTGTTGCACACGGTATGCTGAAGAAGTCATAAAGAGGCCATTAGCAGTGAATTTCCAGAAAAGCTTGTCCGGTGAGTCTGTGCCTGGAAAGATTGTAACAGAGCGAAGGCGGCTGAGAGCCACTGAAGGCAAAAAAGGCGTGAACAGGTTCCATGCCCAGCTTGCCCCATCCCACATCTCAGCTACTGTTGCACCTTGAATATCCTCCGGAATAGGCGATATTGCAATTTCAGACAAAGGCCGATCCATGAGCCCTGAATGATCCCAAAAAAGTGTCGACCTTCCATCTCCGATGACTGTTTTTAAGCCCTTACACAACAATTCAGAGCCTTCCATTATTCCCTTCCAAACAATGGATGAGCTGGTCTTGCTTTGGAACATATCGATGTCAAGCCGACCCGAGCAGTACTTACCCCTAAGGACTCGACTCCATAAAGTCGTTGGCTCCTGGATCATCCGCCATCCAAGACGTGAGAGAGTGGCAACATTGGGTTGACGTACAGACCGTAAACCCAAGCCACCATAACAGCGGGGGCGAGCAACCTTATTCCAATGCAGAAGGTGGATTTTGCGATGTTCAGTGGTCGAGCCCCAGATAAAACCCCTGATCCGTCTTTCCATCGAATCAGAAACTGACTTATGAAGAGGGATAGATTGCATGACATATATAGGCATGCTCGCCAAAACTGATGTTGCCAGGGCAGTACGTCCGGCCATAGATAAGGCTTTGGACTGCCACCCACGGAGCCTCGCAGATACCTTATCAAGCAGGAAATCAAAGCGGTCCTTTGTGAGCCTTCCACAAGCGATCGGAACTCCCAAATATGATCCAAAATCAGAAACTGAAGGAATGGACAGACTTGCAGAGATTGCAACAACATTAATCAAAGAAACCTTTTTCGAAAAAATCATGTTACTCTTCCCATAGTTTACAGCTTCGCCCGAGAAGAGACAGAACTTCTCCAGACACTCCTTAATGACGATAGCTTGATCAATAGAAGCCTCTGCAAACAAGATTAGATCATCGGAAAAGAAAAGATGAGATAGTTGGACTCCTCCCACCTCAATTGGTCGCCAACGACCCTCATTCACGGCCTCTTGAATCACTGTTGGAGGGAAGGCTGCTAACTGGGACTCCATGAAGCCGAGGAAGCACTGGTTGCGCAGAAATCGGGTTATGAGAGTTGATAGCAGTCGCCGTTTGTTTAGGTTGAACTATGGTAGAATGTTTTTTATTATATACCATATCAGAAATTTAGATAGATTTCTTAATTTCAGCAGCCTTGGTAACCAAGTTGGGCCTAATAGCGGATTTTGATTGATTTTTCCTTACAGAAAAGAAAGATATATCTTTAGGATCTTTTTTTTCCTTTTTCTTCTGATTTCTTGCGCTAGAATCTCGGACGTTAGGCAATTGCTGATCCTCGGACCCAGAAACTGCAACTGATAGCGTCTTTTCCTGATTTTGTGGGGCCTGCTTTCCCGTGATCGGCGTAGCTTTTGGTTTAACATGATTTTCCGGCGCAACCTCGTCTGACGCAGGTTCATTTTTTTTTCCGGCTGACTGGTACTATCCTCTCCGCCCACATCATTCTTGTCAATGAAAACATTAAAGCGAGATCCCGCTGCAATTTGATTTGACTCGTTCGACCTTGGTCGAGGCATGATTGAGCGTTCCTGTGATTGAACATGTTGGTTTTCTTGGGATTGTCTTTGGTGATGACTGGAGTTGCTCTGAGGTTTCCTTTGGCACTTAACAACCTGATTCCACTGCCCTATACCATCAGGAACTGAGGTAGGGTGTGCTGGAGTGGGCTCCATGTTCATTAGAGCTTCCAAAACTTTGTCACTCGGCCATTCCTCGGACTCAGTTGCAGCAATGATAGGGCAGTTTTCTTGGACATGTCCCACCTTCCCACAGTGATAGCATAGGTTTCTTATTCCCTCATACTGAATAGGCCAAGTCCTACCTTGGAAGCGAAATTTGCACAATAAAGGCTTCAGTAGATCAATTTCAATTCCCGTTCTTACGAATTGTCCTCGATCCGCAGCTATAGTAGTCTTGTCGATCCGAATGACATTGCCTATCAACTTTCCTACCCGACGAAGGAAACCTTCATGGAAGTATTCAAGACTGAGCCCCGGAAGGCGAACCCACGCAGTCAAAATACGAACTCGATCATTGTAGGGATCAAAGTTCGGCGACCAACGTCGAATCGTGAGATAATTATCTCCTATCATCCAAGGTCCATGTGTCAAAACATGATGATAATCATCCTCATTGGAGAATTTGGTCACATAGTGTGCATTTCCGATATCAACTAAGGTCAGAGATCCCTTAAGCGCCCATTTATGCTCAAGTTTCTTTTTCATCTGGATGTATCCCGGACCCTTGTCAAAAGTGTTGACAATCAAGGAACGTGCCCAGGGTTGTCACAACTGTCGTTTCTCCGCAGCAGAGAGAACAATGATTGGATATTTAGCATTCGGATCCTCATCATCAACATCATCATGTTCTCCCAATACATTTTTCACTTTACTCTCTCCTCTAATCATTCAATTTTCTATTTTCTCTTTCTTTCTTCTCTCTATCTCTCTCCTCTAACTATTACATTTTTCACTTTTCACTCTTCTTTAATTATTAAACTCACAATTTTCTTAATTCCCGTAAAAAGTCTCAAATGTTGCTTATATTATGGGACGGAGAGAGTATAATTGAATGATAATTATTGATTTTCTTTTTGTCACGGGTTCACTCAACAAGATCAAGGCTTGAAGATTTAACTTTCTAGAGAATAGTTTGTTGTTTTTCCAGTCACAAGACGGAGTAGTTTTTAGCTATAGGTAATCATTTTTACAATAGTGATTGTGATTCGTTAAACTTAAGCACATAGGTGACTCTCTTTTGGATGTAATCTTTCAGTCAGCTTATATGTACATGGTACAAGTAGCTATGTAAACTTGAGGTTCTTTTATCTTGAACACACATCACATATATATATTACGAAAAGCGTTATTGTCACCTATACCTAGGGCGACGAGCCTACGGTGACGAACCAGTGACAATTTTTTTTTAACGAATGTCTTTGGGTTTTGGGTGACAAACAGTTTTGTCACGAGAAGTCGTTTTTCTTGTAGTAATCCGAGAAATGATCATCTAAAAAACTACTTCTTCCGTCCTATAATATAAGGGATATTTGTTTTTGACACATTTGTCGAGACGCGTTTTATAACGTTAATATCTCTAAATATACGATGATAAAAATTATAATTTTTATATATTGTCAAAGTACTCTTTGAGACGAATCAAACAAGATCTCACATGCCTATATTTGTTCCTACACATTGGAAGAAAACGAGAATATTATCTTAAATAGTGAATAGTGTTACAAAATCAAATTTCTTTTATATTTTGAGGCGGAAGGAGTATCTTATTCTCAAGCATCTCATACGGAGTAGTAAAAAAACAACCTAACGGCTTAGCCTGGTCTGAAGAAAGAAGAAATGCCTACCATATTTTTCCTAAAAAATACATGTAAAATACTAACTCGAAAAAACATGTGCCTGCCATATTTTTGTCCTTGCTTAATGCTTTGTGCATAAAATGTTTCTGAAGAAGGTTGTAGTTTATTGTACTCCCTCCGTCCCAATATTAAGTATCCGTTTGCAGTTTTTGAGGAAAATTAAGGAGGTGAGAAAGAAAAAGTGAAAGGGAGAGAGATTGTGAGAGGGTGTGGTTTTTTATGTACTCCCTCCGTCCCCAAATGTTCTTCCCATCTCTTTTAAGCACGTATGCCGATGTGCGTTTTGTATCGTTAATATCTCTAAATATATGTTAATAAAAATTATAAAATTTTGAAATTCTTAAAGTTCTCAATGAGACGAATCAAACAAGACCACATATCACTATGGTTGTTCTTATATATTGTAAGATATCTAACAAATTCGATTAATACGTGAATAGTGTTAATTTTTGGAATGGGAAGAACTTTCAGGGACGGAGGGAGTAGGAGAGAAGATAAAAGGTGATTAGGTGTGAAAATTGATGTAAAAAAGAAGGAGAGAGAAGATAGTTGGGTGTGGATTTTTAGAGAAGTGATAAAAGGAGAGAGAAGGAGAGAGAAGATAGTTGA
This sequence comes from Oxyria digyna, assembly GCA_029168935.1. Classification (NCBI taxonomy): domain Eukaryota; kingdom Viridiplantae; phylum Streptophyta; class Magnoliopsida; order Caryophyllales; family Polygonaceae; genus Oxyria; species Oxyria digyna. Next base: position 55,630,693 of record JAPVLV010000001.1, on the reverse strand, counting down.
TGTAAAAAGATAAAAGGTGATTATAGTATTGTATTAAGGGGAATTTTTTTTCTGAAATGGGCGTTTTTTTGAAAAATATTCCCGACGTAGGCTCATTTTCAAACAAATTCTCATTATAGGCACTTCTCAAAGGTTCGGAAATTTTTTATGTGTGACCAGCTTCTCTCGTCCGAGCTGAATTTTTTTTTTGAAATTTTTATGTATATGAGACGTTGGGAAAACCAGCGTCTCTTATACATATAATTGTTTTTTTAACCCCACGTATAAGAGACGCTGGTTTCTTATACGAGGGGTTAAAAAATAAGCATTTCAGTTTACCAGCGTCTCTTACAATTGCTTTAAAAAAAAAAAAACCAGCCTCTTTCTGCACCCTCTCCGACGCCGAGCAGACCGCCAACAACGCCCCGGCCGCATACTCCGACACCTTTAATATCGTTCTGACAAGCAAGGGCGGCGTAAGCGAGTGAGCTACAAACGCCGCACACCCCGCAGGCACTCTCGACATCCCCCTTCTCCAGATCCGGCGATGGTGGCTAACGCCCTCTCGGATTCGGATTCGGATTTAACGGTGGAGAAGAGGACGGGACAGAGTAGCTCGACGGTGGCTAACGCCCTCTCGGATTCGGATTTGACGGTGGAGAAGAGGACGGGACAGAGTAGCTCGACGTTTTCCCGATATAGCACAAACAGCCTGCTTTTTTTTTTTTTAAAGTAAGTGTAAGAGTCTCTTACACTGAAATGCTTATTTTTTAACCCCTCGTATAAGAGACGCTTTTATATATAAAAATTTCAAAAAAAAAAAATTCAGCTTTGGACGAGAGGAACCAGCGTCTCTCACACATAAAAAATTTCCGAAGCTGTGAAGTGCCTATAATGGGAATTTGTTTGAAAAGGAGCATACGTCGGGAATATTTTTCGAAAAAACGCCCATTTTAGAAAAAAAAAATTCGTATTAAGGGCCTTTAATAAATGTTTCGGGGCCTTCAACATGTTGGGACCGGCCCTGGGTGTCGGAGATCTGCCCGACGATATTTGTTGGTGTCGAAGCTACGAAGGAGAAGCCCTGAAATTTGAAACGTCTTTGGTTGGTTTAAGTGGTGTAGGATAGAATCGTATAACTTAGATATATGATACAAAAACCAACAAAACTATCTAATTTTAGGATATTTACCAAAAGCTATGTTGTAAATATTTAATTTGTATTGTCAAAATCAAGATGTGTAAGAAATCTGGCAACACATGCATATGCATGCAAAGAATCAAATCATCGATGAATCAAGCCTCTGGCTCAGTACTTACTGACTCATCCTCTCACGCTTCTTCCCTTTCCTTTCTTATACTCCGTCTGTCCCCTAATGTTTTTCCTATCTCTAATTTTTACACTATTTATAATTCAATACAATTCGCTAGATTATTCTCAATCTTAAAGAATAAACATGGTCATGCGGAATCTTGTTTTGTTCGTCTCATTGAGTACTTTCACAATATCAAAATTTTATAATTTTTAAAAAGATATAATAAGAGATACTAACGACGCAAAACGTGTCAAAATAAGATAAGAACATTAAGGGAGTACGTCAGTTTTCTACATTGATGTAACGTCTTCGATCAATAATCACGTTCTTCAACAGTACCATGCACGTACCATTAACACAATTTAGACACAACAAAGTTTAGGTTTACGAGCTCTTTTCTTTGTACTACGAACCTAATGCATATCCTCGTATGTCGTCACCTACTATAATCGTCCATGAACAATTAACTATGTTGTGAGTCTGCGTATACAGTTTAACCTATGTTATCCGGGAACGGGAACGGAAAACGAAAACGTTTCGAGAACGAGAAACGATAAAAAATTTATGAAAATAAGAAACAGCTAGGGAAACGGCAAAATATATTATATATTATTTTAAATAAAATAAAATTAGAGTAAATATATTATATAGAAGGGTTATTTACCGAAAACCACCCGTATGATGGCCTACTTTGCGATTAACAACCCCTATGTTGCAATATTACCGGACACCACCCTTATCATACCCTCCGTCACTCAACAACCACCCGTCCTCATACTCCGTTTAAATTTCCGTTAGATATTTACAGATTTAAGCCAAACTATTTATTTTTGTTCATTTCTACACACCTTCAAAACTTGGGACAAAAACTATAATTAATTAAAAAAAGTGGGCCACCTTCTTCAACCTTTGTACCCTTCAAAGTTCAAACCCTAATCCCCATTTCAGTTTCTTCATCCAATTCCAGAAACTCAATCAGATCTCATCAATGGCATTCTACGAAACGAAGACGACATCTGGAAGTGCCTCGAGCACCCTTCGAGACGGCACAACATCGACGTCTTCCCCGCCTGCCTCCGCGAGAGGATCTCGGCTCTCTGTCCCGGATGCGCTACTCTCCTCCCTTATCCAACCCCCACGCTCCTCAGCCTCTCCCTCGCTCCTCCTCCGTCCTCCATCGCCTCCGCTCTCTCAACCTCTACAGATCCGAGATCTCTCTGCCTCCCTCTGACTCTATACTCCCGGATCCGGCGCCGATTCGCGAATATGCAGTTCCAGAGGCGCGAATTGATGAGGAATTGGAGGAATTAGAAGGTCCTACGATGGAGGAAGTGTTCAGTCAGATTCAGAGAAGCGCGAGTGTTTATGGCCGCTTGAAATCCGACGAAGGACGGAATCTCGCGGAGAAGAAGGTGCGTAGGAGAAATATTCAGAAGGCGGCGAGCGATATCTCGTCGGTGATTGACGGATTTGAGCCACCGATGGAGGTTGATGAGGTTGATGACAGAGGAAGGAGGAGGCCATTGAATTAAGAATTTGATTATGGTTGGATTTGGAAAAAGGTTGAAGAAGGTGTCCCACTTTTTTTACTTAATTATAGTTTTTGTCCCAAGTTTTGAAGGTGTGTAGAAATGAACAAAAATAAAAAGTTTGGCTTAAATCTGTAAATATCTAACGGAAATTTAAACGGAGTATGAGGACGGGTGGTTGTTGAGTGACAGAGGGTATGATAAGGGTGGTTTCCAGTAATATTGCAAATAGGGGTGGTTAATCGCAAAGTAGGCCATCATACAGGTGGTTTTCGGTAAATAACCCTATATAGAATAGATAAAGTAAGATTTTTATCAACTAAAATGTTATAACCACATAAACACTTGATGTTCTTATTCATTTTCAATATATGGACTAATTAAAAGTGCAATAGAAAGAGAATTAGAGGTGGATTAAATAACTTCGAAGGGAAAAGAATACGAGAAATTGACCTATTGGAGTTTTGATTATTTCATAGTTAGAGAATTTTGTGCCTCTAATATTAGAAAACGCGTACAAAAAAACTAAGAAACGCATAAAAACAAGTAGGAAACGCTGAAGTTTCTGATTTTATGGTCAATGGGAACGTTGGCAATTGGAAACGCTTAGGAAACGTTTCCTAGAGGTTTCTGAGGAGTTTCCGAGTTCCCTAAGGTTTTCGACACGAAAAACGCCTACTCTATGGAGTTTTAGGGCCGGACTTAGGGGTGTTAAATGTGGGTGACCGAACAGGGCCCCCGAAATTCTGAGGGCCCATATTTTAATTTTAGGTCCATTATATTTTTATTTATTTAATAGGCCCAAATTCCTAACCAAAGTGTAAATAACGGTTTATTTTCTACCTCTCTTTGTCCAAATTCGAACCTTTTTCTATAAATACATCTCAATTCTTTCAATTATTGTTGATTCTCAATTCAACGATATACATTTAATATCTTACAAGCATAACTCGTTTAATGAATATAATCTCTCCAATGTTTTGTTATAAAAAATTGTATTATGTTATAAAAGTTTGGGTTTTTTTATGTTCCTCCGTCAACAATCAAAGACACATATTGGTTGTTGATTCTCAATTTGTTTTTGGTTATTTTGGCTTTTTTTGTATCTCTTTCAATCGTTTCAATTTTCAGGTGAGGTATTATTTTCCTTCATTGTCCTGACTAACATTAGTAATATTAAATTGGATTATTAAAGTAATAAGCAATAAAACACGCTTTAATAATATGTAATAAAATAATAGTTATTTTTTAGAATTTGTGTTTCTTCTATATATTAGATAAGAATTGTAACAGGGCCTCAAAAATGCCAGGAACGGCCTTGAGTTTGCGGGTATCCTAGTAGTTAATTCTGTAAGTTTACATGTACAGAGTATATGACATCAACAAAGTTTAGGTTAACTAGCTTTTTATTCTGTAAGTTTACATAATTTATTTTGTACTAGCTTTTTATTTTGTTCTCCTTTTGTTGTTTTCATCCAAAAAAAAGTAGTTCTCTTATTTAGTTATTATTTTTTAGCCTTGGATATTTTGATGTTTGACATGGTAGTTCATAAAACAAATTATGTACTAGTAAATTGTTTCTAGAGGTCTTTCTTCTAGTTTCTTACACATTTTTTCTTGTATTGTTTAATTTTAAAGAGTCACAAGCTAGAAACATATTTCTATTCAATTGATTTTTTTAAAAGATTATGCTTTAAAGTTTTTGTATGATTAGAGAAAATTGTGTTCAACTGTGTTGTGAATAGTGTTAAACTGATGTGAATATTTTGTTCGTGTATATGTTTGATCATTGATGTGAATAGTGTTGAACTATTTTTTTTTTTATATATGTTTGATATAAATTGTGTTGAATACGTTATTCATACGAGATATTTACAAGTGTTGTTGGCTCACGAAATTCCTGTGAGATTCTATTGAGAAAGTTTAATGTAATTTTTATTATTATTGTTTTTCCTATACAAATAATGCGCCCGAAAAACTTTTTTTAACCAAACAGACCCCCACTGACTCAAATTCCTGGTCCGCCACTACCTACTATCGGTCATCCATGAACGTAGAGAGAAAGGAAGGGACAAATGAGAAACTAATTCTGCTACTCGTTGTTGTAATCTGTTACAACTTGTACATTGACTATTTATAGTAAGTCAAATACTAATACTCTACATCCCCCTCAAGTTAGAAGAGGAAAATAATTTACGAGACATGAGTTGGCATACAAACTTATGTTGTAGTTCACCTAAATGTTTAGTCAAAATATCTGCAAGTTGTAAATAAGACTTAATGTGAAATTTGGAAATAAAACCCTCAACTAATTTTTCTCTAACGTAGTGATAATCCAACTTGATATGTTTTGTTATCTCGTGAAACACCGGATTAGAAGCGGTATACAAAGCTTCTTTGTTGTCACAAAACAAAGGAATTGAAAGAGGAATCTTGGTGTTAAATTTTGTAAGAATATTATCCAGCCATACCAACTCACTTGTAGTGACAGACATGGCCATGTACTAGTTCCAAGACACCAAGGTTGAGCCCAGGAAAACTTAATAGCATGTCAAAGACCTTCCACTAATACCACAAGTCCTCGCAATCTACATCACAAAAAGTAGTAAGAGCAAGTGTATTGGAAGCTCCAAATCCTTTATCAGAGGGAAGCTCCAAATCCTTTATCAGTGGGAAGCTCCAAATCCTTTAGCAAAGGAAACCTAGCAGGCAGCTCTCAAATATATTCACATCCTATAAAATGTCTAGAGCATACTTCCTCTGATTGATCATGAGACCAATGGAAGATCAAGATATTTCAAATCCTAAAAAATATCTAATGAGACCCAAATCTTTTATAGTAAATTTCAGATGAAGAGATTGCTTGACATGACTAATCAAATTAGGATCATCACTTGTGATGATTAAATCATCTACATATAATAGAGTTTACCTGAGAACTCACCAAAAGATAATTTGCTATTCCTTTTCCTTTGAGCATCTTAAGCATTTCCTGACACATGAGAGCAAAAGAAGGATCCATAGCTGGTGTACTTGGAATTTCTGTTTCACTGCCACATGTAGTCTGTGACATATGAGCATAGGCCTGAGTATTCTCTTTGCCTTCACTTCCTTTGAACCAATCCGGATAAGCGAGCCAACAATATTGAAACATTGTGTCCCTTTTGATTACAAAAGTTGCAATGCTTCTTCGCCTTTTCTTCTGCTTTGAGTTTCTTGAAATCTTTGCAATTCTTCTTGTCGGACTCACATGTAGAAGATTTAGAGTTTGCCTAACCACTAGATTCTTGAACATGATCAACAATAGTATGAATATATTTCTGGCTCCTAGCTTGGTGCACCAGAAAATAAGATCAACTGAGATTTAGAATTGGACCCATGTTTAAAATATTACTAACAACACTATCGAATCTAAAATTTAGTCCAAGAAGGAAGTGCAAAGTATGATTCTTGCTTTGTCTATCTGCTAGCTTCTTTTTTAAATGACAAGTGCAATTTCCACACAAACATACAGGAAGAGCATCCAAACTCTCAATCTTATCTCAAACTTTCTTGATTTTAGTATAGTTATTTGTAACTTTGAGATTACCTTGAGTGACCATTAGATCCACCATATCACTCCAAATTTTCATCCCACATCTGCTTGGCGGATCGAACAAGCGAAAACATTGGAGAAGCTTGGTGTCATCGAATTCGTTATCCGTCAACAAACCATGAAGTCGCACCAAATCCAGTGTTGATATTCTTCATATCATATTGCGAGTTGCACTCTGATTACAGGTTGCACAAGCGATTCATCAATGAATTCAAGCTTGTTCATGGAACCAAGCGCCATATGCACGCCATGACTCGAGCTATTGTCTCCATTGAACAATAGAGACTGTAATTGAGATCTCAAAGTGTCTGAATTGGACAAGAACAACGAATCTCCAACTCTAGGTTCATTTTTAGTAGTTTATGACCTAACGCCAAATTGAAAACCATCCATGACAGAAGAAGATGATGAACAAATAAACTAGACGAATTGAAGACAAAGAGTAGAGAAATGCGGAAGAACGAGAACAGATCAAATGTCTTGTAGCTCTGATACCATGAACAATTCAATAATGGAGTATTCCATTGCTGAACGTAGAGAGAAAAAGGGAGAGATAAGAAACTAATTATGCTAAGCAGTGTTGTAATATGTTACAACTTTTACGTTGGCTATTTATAGTAAGTCAAATACTAATACTTTACAGTCCACTCAAATGAAGACACCTCTTCTCATCCTCCGTCCAACTCGGCCAATCAAAAGAAGTCGTGCGGCTCAATTGTTGATGCATGACAAACTTGGCAGAAGGTTCTCTCCTCTTTGAAAGTAATCAGATAGTTGGGTACCGACCAGTTTTTAAAGGTAATACTCTTACATAATGCATAACTATATACCTTAGTTATAAGTAATAATAAATTTGTGATAGTAACATAATGCATAGCTATAGTGTATAAGTTATAAGTTCGTGATTTTTTAACTAAAATACATTATTATAGTATATAAACAATAAGTTTGTAATACTTAGTTATAGTTGTTAGAAATGGTGTTATGTTAGTTGTAGTCTTATCTTTACCCATGTGTTAGTTGCGTCATTTGATTATGCTATTCTATACACAAAATATTTGTTTTGAATAGGATCGAGTGCTAGAACCACTTTCTACACAATGTGTGAGATACTCGGTAAAAAAATGATAAAAATCACTTAGTAAAAAATGAATAGCAATGCCAACAAAGTGCATATCTATTAAACAAAGCATTTAGTTTGAATATGTCTTAACGATTTCTGCATATCGTCAATACTTTTGTGTATATTATTTAGCGATTTCTGCATATCGTTAATTCTTGAAAATCATTATAACAACTTGAATAGGCCTTAACGGATTTTTTTCATATTTTTTTATAGTATAATCACTAACATGCATATCAAGTCCATATTTTTCTCTCGGAATATCCTATTTCGGGGGTGGTTAATAATAAAAAAGTTGTTATATTTTTGCTCAACATGTGTATGATTTCTCTCTCTAGCTTCCAGTTATCTATTTGGTGCTAGTTAATTAACAAAATTACAAAAGTACTTTTATATTATTTCTTCTAACACCGTTTCACTGTAAAATTCGTTTAATCGGAGTGTTCCTGCTTAGTCATAATTGTAGAGATATACTTTGTTTTGGGGGATTTTGGAAAGACAAACGATGTTCGTTTTGGACAAAATTTATATGTACAGATCCGTATTGAAATTCTATACAAGATTATGCAAAAATCTAAATAAAAAAGGGTTTGTGACAGAGCAGGTGGTTTAGTTCGTGACGTACCTCATTCGACGTACCTCATTCGAATTTGGTTCGTGACAACCAACTCTTCTAGTCTGTGACAGATAAAGTTGAGAAAACAATTGTGACAAACGAACCTGGAAAACAGTTTATGATGTCAGTTTGTTTTGGTACGTGGCGAGTGAATTGCTAAAACAGTTTATAATAAACTTATGGTGTGTTTGCTAAACCACATAAACTAAATTTGTTAGATAACTAATTATTAGTTGATTTAATCACAGTTTAATGGACCAATTTTATCATTTTTTAACAACTTAAGGTTAATAACTTGTTATGTAACTTTAACTCAAAATTTAACTTTGTTATATTATATTATTATATGGATGTACATGACTTTTGATTTTCACATGTATTAGCCTATAAATAGGCTTGAGTTCACTTAGAAAACATGAGAATAAGAAACACTCTTTCTCTCTACTCTCTTACTCTCTACTCTCTCTTTTCTAGTTCAATTGTTTTTTATTTGTAACACGTTATCAGCACGAAGCGCTCAAGGTAATCGATCATTCACTCAATTTCTTATAGTATAAATTGATACAATTTTTGTTTGTTTTTTATCTTAACCCCTGAAGTAGATATATATAATCATCCCCCGAAAAGGATGAGCTTGCACAATTGATATTGATTTATCCCCTGAAGTGGATATATATATAATCATCCCTCGAAGAGCTTAAATTTACACAATTGATATCGATTTATCCCCTGAAGTGGATATATATATACAATCATCTTCTGGAAAAGATGAATTTACGTGATTAATCTTAAACTATCACCTCAAATGAATATATATAATCATCTCCCGAAGAAGATGAATTTACGTGATTGATCTTGAATTATCTCCTAAAGGTTGAAGTGAATATATATAACCATCTCTCGAAAACGATGAATTTGCATGATCGATCTTGTATTATCTCTCCTAAAAGGATGAATTTACATGAATTTTAATTATTATTCTTCAATAGAGAATTTTAATGACTAGCATTTTATCAAAAAAAAAACGTAGACTCACTGACGCCTTATATGCTATTGATCCGTTTTTCATATTCAACTAGCGTAATGCCCCTGTCATGCATGGGTGTGTATAAAAATTATAACTTTAATATAATAAAATAAAATAACTATTAATATAATAAGTATATACACAATTTGAATATTTTATGCAATTTCAGTTTGATCTTTTAATGTAATTTCCAGTACAATTTTAATAAAGTTACATATGAAATTCTGATCCTCCGTTATTATTTTCCATGGGAGAAAAAAGAATTAAAATAAAATAAACAACACATTTAAAATTTATTGCTAGGTATTCTTGATTTTGTTAAGATTTATCACTTTTAAATTTTATTAAATAAATTGTTGATAGAAAGACAGTTTCCGGTGATCAAGTCTCATTAGTGAAATCACTTTTATTAAGATTGGTTAATTTGACATCGATTTGGTTATCATTTTAGAAAATATTTAAAAGTATTTAGGTTAATATAATTAAGAGGATTAATGGCAAAATAATACATAACATAGATTAATGAAGGTAGAATAAAGGATTAATGAAGGTAGAATAAAGGAGAGAGCTTTATTTTCTAATACTTTAATATATTGTATAGATAGATGTTCAGTTAATAATGTGTATTAATTCGAATCGCTTATATGAGATGTTAGTGGGAGATTATAGGTCTTGTGAGATATCATTTTATGCATCAATATACAATATGATCTTATAGTTACTTCTATTAGAAGAGAAATAATACCTACTCAATTTCATCCTCTGGACTAATGATGTAACAAGTGGATGTATAAAATCATAACTAACAAAATTTTCAATCACAAGCAATAACACTAATAAAGTGAATCTTGAAAAAAACAATAAGAAATGTCATCAGCTAAGATGTTAAAAAACACTTCATTCCAAACTTTAAGTAACATTCAAGAGGAGGCAATATGAAACTCAATTTGTCCTAGTCCATACAAAATTACAAATAAAAGCTTGTTTAATCCAAACCCTCAATTGTCTTGCTTCCTTCTTCAAATGGATTTAACTGTTTAAGAATTGTTTCTTCTTTCAGTGGCTTTAACATTCTAGAAGACTACTGAAATATGATTTCTTGATTTTCTTCAGTAGTAACATATGTACTTTCAAAGAAGGCTTCCCTGGTGTGAAATAAATTTAGGAAACAATTTCATCTAGGTTGTGATCTAAGAGGATCTTTGACCCAAAAAGATTATCTGTTATATAGGCATTATATTTGAAGGTGAAAATTACATAAAACAAAAGATCATATTAATTGGCTTTTATTTTATTTTCTCCGTGCAGATGTTGAATATGAGGTGATTAAATTCAATGACATAGTGTCCATGAAGAAAGAAAGTATGGCCTAGCAAAACTTCAAATCGAAATTGCAGTTCAAGATCACGGCCTAACAAAACTTCATATTAAAGTTGAAGATCTAAAGTACATATGTATGTCCTCCTATATTTAACTACTTGGACAAGTTTAATGCATTATTTTTAAACATTTTTTATTAGTTTTATCTTTAAATTTCATTTAAAAAATCGGACCGGGCTACCCGGCCCGGATAGGGGGCTGGGTATGGACAAGGTGTTAGGCCTACATCCGGGCCTCGTGCTAGCCTGACCCATGAAAATGGGCTGAAAAAACGACCTCAGCCCGGCCAAGGCCCGGCCCGGGCCCGCATTTGGCCAGGTCTAGGTGCACTCACTAATAAACTTGTTTCAAAATCTACCATCCTTGTTCTGCTGCAGAGATAGAAATTGCATTGAGGTCTTGAGAAAAAATTGTTAAGAAAAATAGGAGGGATGGAAGATTCAATTCGAAAATTCTGCAAACATAGAAAAATATAAATGATTAGCAATCAATATATAAGAGTAAGTTTCTTAAAATGTCGAAGAACCTTTTTCATCAATCAGTATATATATATATATATTGAATGGAGAACCTTTCATTCTATATGCCCCGTTATTTTCAAGCTATGATATGGTAATGCACATTTGCACGTATTGACAATCATGAGTGTGCAATCCTTTGATTTTGCTAGTCCTTTCTAAGCAAATAAAACATACAATTTAGAATAATTTGGAGCATATGAATAATTTGGAGCAAAAAGCGATGATGATGGTGGTGAAAGTATCATAAATTTAGTTCGAATTCTCTAGGGTGTAATTCAATTGAAGAATTCAACCTTGATATAGAAGCTTGATGTTTGAACTTAGAGATAGTTGGGAAACTTTAGCTATTACAAAAAGATGAATTCAGATTATGGATATCCAAGTTTAGTTTCAGTTGAATGATTTCTTCAAAGATGGTTATGACAATATACATGAGTTAGATTCTAGAAAGTCATTATTTTGATAGAAGAAACAGATGAAGTATGGTTAGCTTACTACAACATATTTTGATAGAAGAAAGCTACAATCTGAATCGCCTTATATTCAATTCAATCTAGAAGTGTCTATTGGAGAGTCTCTTTCTCTTAATGGTATAGATTGGAGGAAGAAATATATCGTGGGGCTGAAGTTGGTGAGAGATGGTTTGATCGTTTTCGTCCGGGAAAGGAGGGTTTGATTTGAAATGATCGGATTGAGATTTCAAAGTGCATATCTTAAACATGATAACTGAATTTGGAAAATAAAAAAAAACTAAATAACAAAATTACTTTGATCTTCTTGAACGTATCTTCAAATGGGTTAATTTTTTATTTTACAATATAAAGAGAGGTATAGAGAGAAAATGAATTTTAACTTATTTTCGATATCAAATTCTGAATAGAATTTATGGAATTCCAGATTTCAACCCTATGAAAATTTGAATTGAAAATCCTAAGTTGCTTTGCTGTTGTTGAAAATCTGAATTGAAAATCCTAAGTTGCATTCAGATTGCTTTGCTGTTGATAGGATTACGATTAAATTATGCATATTAGGAAATTGGCTTCTGCATACTATGAGAATATGAATTGTATATAGAGAAATATTCATAAGAAGGAGTACTGATACTTGATATTACTGAGTTGGGTGCACTTTGTTTTGCTAATGAATGATTTGAGATTCTGAATTGCATATAGAGGAAGTTTCATTTTGAGAGAAACATGTGCTTTAGGATTTGGAGATTTACAATATATATAAATCTTGCTGCAGAAAACAATGAAATTCAGATTTCTCAAGGGGCACAACATATTACATCCCAGTATGCAGAACTGAAATGAAACCAGTTGTTGGACAAGTATTTGACAACACAGAGCAAGCAGACGAATTCTATGATAATTATGCAAAACAGTGTGGTTTTGAAGTGAGGAAAAGCACAAACAAAAATATAGATGGGAAAACAGTATGGAAGTACCTCTTATGTAATAGAGAAGGACAAAAAAGAGTTTCACCAGTCATGGCAGTAACACCTATTATAACCAAAGTAAAGAGACGAAGAGTGACAAATCAGGCTGGATGCAGGGCAAGGATAACTTTGAAAGGGACTGAGGAAGGGAAGTTCAAGATAAAAGGATTCGTAGAACGACACACGCACCCGATGATGACTGAAAGAGAACAACAGTTTACCAAATCCAACCGAAATATAGGAGCTTTTGAAGCTGATTTCATTTTAAATTGTGGAAATGCAAATATTGGGGCAACAAAGAGATACCGAATCTACAAAGAGCTAGTAGGATCATATGGCGCTATAGGAGCTAGTGTAACAGATTTTAAAAATCTGAAGAGAGATCTAAATTCATATTTGGAAGGCTTTGATGGGCAAATGATAATAGATAAACTGAAGAAGAAGAAAGAAGTATGCGAGGCATTCTACTTCGACTATTTTGTGGACAAGGAAGGACAGCTAGAGAGACTGTTTTGGGCAGATCCTATAACTAGAAAAGGTTTCTCATTCTTTGGAGATGTTGTTACAGCAGACACAACTTACAACAAAAACAGGTAATATTTTTCATGTCTAAATTCAGATCTTATTAATGAGAATATGTTTGATGTGACTTTGAAAATAATAATTTGAATTGCATACAGAGAAGTTGGCTTTTGAATATAATGAAATCAAATGTGAATATAGGAAACTAGGTATTTGATAAATTTGATTTAGATGAATACATTTCAAATGAAATTCTGGATTGCATACAGGGACATTTACATTTGAATAAAAAAAACTTTTGAATTGCAGCTGACCATATGAATGAGCATCTGATTTGCATATGAATAGCTTAGGATATGAATAGAATAAGAATTACATTTGCATACAGAGGATTTGAAAAATGAGATAACATTCTGAGTTACATGCAAGTATAATATGGTATTTATACCATTTACAAGAGTAGATAATCACAGGAAATCAGTGACATTTGCAGCTGCTTTGATGTTGAAAGAGAACACAGAATCCTACGTGTGGTTATTTGACAACTTCAAAAAGGCGATGGGCCACGAGCCATACATCATACTGACTGACCAAGATCCTGCAGTAATTCAAGCTGTTGAACAAGTATTTGAGAATGCAATGCATCGATTTTGTATGTGGCATATCATGTTCAAATTGTCAGACAAGATAGAAAGCAAAATTTACAACACCTTAGAATTCAAACAAGCAATCAACGCTCTGGTTTGGAATAAAGACATCACAAAATTAGAGTTTGAGCATGGCTGGAGGGATTTTATAGAAAAATATGAATTACAAGACAACGACTGGCTGAGGAGAATGTTTAACTTAAGGAGATACTGGATACCTGCATTCTTCAATGATATAAGGATGGGAGGCATGCTCAGAACAACATCAAGGTCAGAGAGCCAAAATAGCTTCTTTGGAAGATTCCTTGGGCAATCCTCTTCATTAATCCAGTTCAATAGCCAGTTTGTAAGTGCATTGGATCAACAGAGACATGAACAACACAAGCTTGCTGCATCATCATCAACAAGCAAAGCCAACATGAAAATAGATTGGGTTGTTGAAAAGGCATGTTCCAAAGTCTACACAATCTCGATATTTTATGAAGTACAACAGTCTATCTACAACTCAATCTACAAGTGCATGGTAACAAGCATGATTAAGGAAGGGACAGTAGCAAAATATGAGATTGAACAAGAGAACAACAAAAGGTACACAGTCACAAATTTAGATAATGTTGATTTATGTTGCACATGCAACAAATTTATGCGAGTTGGCTTGCCTTGCCAACACATGTTTGTGGTTATACGGAACAAGGGGCTTAAGGAAGTGCCAGAGAAGTATATTCATAAGCGTTGGACAAAAGAAGCTTCATTACAGCCAGTATTCAACATTGATGGTTTGTTGTATAAAGAAAGTGCTGAAACAGAGGAGAACAAAGCAACAATTATACAACTCTTGGGAGAAATGCACAGTTGCATAAATTTGATTGAAAGCAAGCCAGAATACATGAAGGAGCTAATGGACACAATAAAACAAAAGAAGGAATATTTTGCAGAACAGATGGGCGCAAGCTCAAGTGGATCATCCTTCACTGTGGATTTTGAAAAATATGTAGGACCAACTCCAGCTGAGGTTCAAGTGTTACCACCAAAACAAGCAAAAAACAAGGGGACAGGAAGAGGACGAATGATAAGCCAAAAAGAGTTGGGCATTCAAACAACTGCAAAGAAAAAGAGAGATTGTGGAATATGTGGTCAGTATGGACATAACAGGGCAACATGTGGAGATAGAGAAGGTAACAAATTAATTCAATAATTTTTAATACATTAACTCAGTTTCCATATACACATTTTAATGTAAGACTAAATAGTTTTACTTGATCTTTCTATGCAGATTAAATGAAATGATAGAAGAAACAACTGGATGAAGGCATACAAGATATATAGATTCCTATGGCATATTATAGATACTGGTTCTTATTACATGGAGTGTAATCATAATGTTTGGAAACTTATTGCTTAAAAAAAGAATTCAAACTAGCTAAAATGGTTGTTTTCAAATATTAATATGCCTACCATCCAGGAAAACATCATATGCAAAACGGAAAAAATAAATATGCATTACTAAACCTCGTATACAAACCATATATAGTTGGTATGCAAACTATATATGCTTTATATGTAACCCAAAATAAACATTATATGCAAACAAGAATTTTAAAGTTTTCAATCTAGATAGGCCTTATATGCAATCAAGATGAAACCACATATGCAATCTACATAAACTTCATATGCAAATCACAATTTAAAGTAGACTATGTAAGTATAGGCCTCATATAAAAACCACAAATCAGAAAGTTTAATCTAGAAATGCTTCATATGCAATCAAGATAAACTCCATATGCAAATCAAATAAAACTCATATGCAAACCACAAAATTAATGTTTTCATTAAAGATATGCCTTATATGCAATCAAGATGAAACCACATATGCAATCTACATAAACTTCATATGCAACTCAAAATGAAACTCATATGCAAATCACAATTTAAAGTAGACTATGTAAGTATAGGCCTCATATGTAAACCACAAATCATAAAGTTTAATCTAGATATGCTTCATATGCAATCAAGATAAACTACATATGCAACTCAAATATAACTCATATGGCAACCACCAAATTAATGATTTCATTAAAGATATGCCTCATATGCAATCAAGATGAAACCACATATGCAATCTACATAAACTTCATATGCAACTCAAAATGAAACTCATATGCAAATCACAATTTAAACTAGACTATGTAAGTATAGGCCTCATATGTAAACCACAAATCATAAAGTTTAATCTAGATATGCTTCATATGCAATCAAGATAAACTACATATGCAACTCAAATATAACTCATATGCAAACCACAAAATTAATGTTTTCATTAAAGATATGCCTCATATGCAATCAAGATGAAACCACATATGCAATCTACATAAACTTCATATGCAACTCAGAATGAAACTCATATGCAAATCACAATTTAAAGTAGACTATGTAAGTATAGGCCTCATATGTAAACCACAAATCATAAAGTTTAATCTAGATATGCCTTACATGCAATCAAGATGAAACCACATATGCAATCTACATAAACTTCATATGCAAATCACAATTTAATGTAGACTATGTAAGTATAGGCCTCATATGTAAACCACAAATCATAAAGTTTAATCTAGATATGCTTCATATGCAATCAAGATAAACTACATATGCAACTCAAATATAACTCATATGCAAACCACCAAATTAATGATTTCATTAAAGATATGCCTCATATGCAATCAAGATGAAACTACATATGCAATCTACATAAACTTCATATGCAAATCACAAAATCATATAAAGTAGACTATGTAAGTATAGGCCTCATATGTAAAACTACAAATCATAAAGTTTAATCTAGATATGCTTCATATGCAATCAAGATAAACTACATATGCAACTCACAATGTAACTCATATGCAAACCACAAATCATTTAAAGTAGACTATGTAAGTATAGGCCACCTATGTAAATCACAAATCATAAAGTTTAATCTACATATGCCTCATATGCAATCAAGATGAAACCACATATGCCATCTACATAAACTTCATATGCAAATCACAAATCATTTAAAGGAGACTATGTAAGTATAGGCCTCATATGTAAACCACAAATCATAAAGTTTAATCTAGATAAACCTTGTATACAACTTAATATATCTCATATCCCAAACACAAAACATAAGTTTTCAATCTAGATAGGCTTTATATGCAATCTAAATAAACCTCAAATGAAGACAAGGAATAAATAATATGCTCAAATACAATCTACAAAAAGTTTACAATACAAATATAAAGACAAAACACATATGCAAAACTAAATACACTTCAAATGCAAACTACAAATGCAAATTCTGTGAGGTCAACATCCTCTTCCAAGGTCATGTTGATGCAGGATTGTACAAGTTGTCTTCTGATGTGCCCATTGGTTCGTTTCCACTACCTCAAGCCCACCTGTCATCTTCCTCTGTCGCTGCTCTGTGGCAACCCAACATCTGCACGACCCAACTTGTCTTTTCTGCACTCTCCCTAAAAACTCCTGGTGGCTTTTTTGATTTTAAATGCTTAGCTTGTTCTTAGACCTATATAAGGTATTATTCAGACATATGACCAGAGATTAAGTAGGAATAGTGGAGCTTTATTTCCGATTTTCCTTATATGCAATGCAGATAAAGCGCCATATTTAAACCAAGTAATAATCAAATTGAAATTACAAACCAAAATAAACTTCAATCCAGATCTCTAAATTGCAAACCAAAATAAAACAAAATAAACAACACATACAAACCAAGTTTTGTTGCAAACCAAAATAAAACAAAATAAACAACACATACAAACCAAGTTTTGTTGCAAAACCTACTATTCAAAGGGAAACATAAAGGATCTATAAACATTAATAAAGATGAAAAAGAAGCCAGAAAAAGAAGCTGGATTCATATTCACAAGTGCAAGCATCACAAAAATCTATATCACCATCACTCTCCATGCAATAGTCATATCTCAACCATGGGTTCTTCCTTTGACATGGAACATGATCCTTCTCAAGGATAAGTTCTTTGAATAGAGGACGTTGATGAAACACCCAAAGATAACGAACAGATTCACGAAATTTTATTCGGCATTCAACAATCTTACTTCCGAGTGAAGCCTTGACAAATTTGATGTGATCCATTCCCTTCTCTACATTTCCAGAAACACTGGACAGTAAGATAACACCCAAGAGATATCTTGCTTGCATATGACCTAAATTAGCAGCCCTTTCAAGAATTTCCAATCCTTGGTCATAGTTGAAATCGCGGAAGAAATGATCCTGCATACAAAAGACAACACAAGTAACAAAAAAAAAATTGTGCCATTAAATTATCAGGGTTTCGAAAGATATTTACAAAAACTTATGTAATAATAAAAGACTTACAAATCCCTTTCGATATATGGTACCAGCATTATCGTTGTCAATGCATAGATGGAAGAAAACACCAGGAACAACCTTCCGGGCGTGTGAAAGATTATCAGTATCGAAATCTTCAACATTAACTTGGGAAAGAACATGTTTCTCCTGCCCAATTTTTTCAAGCGACTTGCAACTAAAAATTAATAACCACCACAAAAAAAAAGAATATGATCAGTGTGATAGCAACAAAACTAAGAAATGAAGGCTTAATTTCAAATCCAACCAAGAATTCAAAAAGGTATAAAATCGAAAAATCACTTCGCATGCAATCTAGAAAACACTTCGAATGCAAAACACAAAAACACTAAGTGTTTACCTCATTATGCAATTAAAGTAGTTGGGAAGAGAATCAGAACCAACTCTCGAAACAATTTTAGAAATCAGATTGTTTGGAAGAGATAAAAAAAGACTCTGACAAGAAAGATAGTTAGATGAAGAGCACTTCTGTCTTTTTGCCATTTTTCAAAGGATGAAGATGAAGAAAACCGAAACCCTATCGGTATAAGATGAAGAAGAAGAAGATGAGAAAACTGAAGAGTCAGACGGGGAAGTGAAATGAATTGACAAGAGACATCCGGTCATTTATAAGGGATTAAAATTGTCTGATTGGTAACTGCTATAATGACGGTTGGAAAACGTGCCTGTAACACAAAAAAAACAAAGAAAAAAACGAAAAGTAACACGTAAGTTAAGTAGCATACGGAGTACTTGTATCAAATATTATTTGAGAAGACTTGACAATTAATTATATTTTAATTAAATATAAGGGACAACTATCAACCACATAAAAACCATAAATCCCAAAAAGGAAGAAAGCAAATTTAACACATAAAAAGTAGAAATAAAACCCAACCTCAACATTGGATATAAATACAAAGAAAGTAGGGCAAACTAGCTTGGAGAACTGCATTCAAATACATCTCATAAAGAGAGTTCGAGAGAAACCAACAAAAATATTCAAGGATTCAGCTCTCAAGCAAAAAAAGGCAAAGCAACAAGAAACACTTTGAGTTGTTATTTTGTTATGAAAGATTTATATTGGTGTGACTATGTAGTAGTTGTGTTGCAACTAAGAAACACTTTGGTGACTAGGAGATCCACATTTTGGAATCAAAATTATGAAAACTCATTATGTGTTTAAGAATTGCATAACCAAATATTTGCATTTGTTATATTTTGTACATAAGAAATTAAAACAGGGATGACTCTGGAAGCAACTAGGTTGCTTCAAATAGATGCACACAAATGTTCCTGGGAAATGCATATCAGGTGCATCCAGATATACATGAAAATTTTACAAGACATTCACATATGCAAGTTTGTTAAAATTGCTTTCTTTTATGATGAACAAGTTGTTTGAATGATCAACAAATAGTAAACAAACAAGAAAATAGGAAAAACGAACAGAAAAGAAGCAGTACTAAAAACAGTATGTATGCAAGAAAGAAATGATTCATAAGCAATCATGAAAACACATATCTAGTTCAAAATATGACTTCATATGCAATCCTGAAACAGCATAAAATGAAATTCAAAAGTGAAGACAAGTGTCTGCAGATCTAATTAGACGGTTCAGACAGCAATAGCTAGAGAGTTGCAGAAAGTTGATGCATAGCTTCACAGTTACAGTTTTCATTCCAAATCTAACTTCACAGAGGTGATACACTTTCCTTGTACAATGTTCGCCATCTTCTGGTCATTTGGAGGACATGTGTTGACAATCTTGTTCAGGTACCTGATCTTCAAGGTGGTAATATGGCTTGCATTGTTGTTAATCAGCATGTACTTCCAATCCTTTAAGCCAGATCCCATGTATGTGTCCATGTTGTACATGGCAAAGAAGGCCAAATCTCTGTTTTCTATCCCTCCATAAATGGGAAGACGAGGCTTTGAAATTTCCATCTTCGAAATCATTTCAGATTCGGTAGGCAAACTTAAATGTTTGAAGTATAGTGCAAAAACAGTTTTCTGAAAAAGAATAACAAATAGAAGTTAGAAAAAACTCTTGAAAAAAAAAAAATACAATCAAAATATCTTACCAGTTGTTCAGCAAAGCAGGTGTGATTGAAATTTGGATTGGTACAGTGATCCAGCAATTCACACTTCTTGGTCTTCATGTTAAATGTAACAACAAAGATATGCTCCCCTGTGCTAATGGGAAATACAAACTGTGTTGGGAGGCAAAACAGAAACTTAACATTAAGAAGGTTAACATTGAAATAAGGCAAAATAAAAGGAAACAACAGAAATAACATACATACCAAGCCAAAGTCTAGAGGGTAAACACCAAGTTTCAAATTCATAAACTCAATGCGAATTTGCTTTTCAAAAAGGACAGTCATAGCATCAAGATCAGTGACTGTAACTTGCTGGATACTTGCATCCTAAAAAATTATGCAAATATAAAAATACATTATAAAACAAATGTTCAGACATGCAAACAACATATATAGAGGCACTTACACAAACTTTGGTGCTTGCAAAGAATCTATAGATACTGGTTTCACATCTCTTTAACTCTTCAAAGTTTAATACTCGGGCCCACACATCAACAATCTTAGTGTCAACACTGTAGAAGCGAGCTTGACAGAATGTATGAAAATCACTACAAGTAAGCTTTAATTCAGCATGGCTGAATATGACTTCCCTGCAAGAACAAAACATTGCATCACAATTCAACTAGTATGCAGTTCACAATTAAACTAGTATGCAGTCACAAGTAAACATCAAATCCAATCCAGATAATTCCCAAAAATAATACAAAGCCAACTAGTATGCATGACTAGATATGACTTCCCTGCAAGAACAAAACATTGCATCACAACTCAAACTAGTATGCACTTCACAAATCAAACTAGTATTGCATCACAACTCAAACTAGTATGCACTTCACAAATCAAACTAGTATGCACTTCACAATTCAAACTAGTATGTAGATCACAATTGAACTAGTATGTAGTTCACAATTAAACTAGTATGCAGTCCCAAGTAAACATCAAATCCAATCCAGATAACTCCCAAAAATGATACAAAACCAATATAACAAATATTTTTACTTACTTTTCATTCCTATCATGAGAAACCCATTGAAACAGACGACGTTGTTTGGCATTAGGTTTCACATCTGGATAAATATGTCTTTCCAACCATGGAGATTTTCTTGTCTCGCTAATTCTAGGAGCTCTCATTGCTGCCATGTTATCACGAAACCTATCATTTAAGCTTTGAGGAGGACGCATTGTGCGCTGAGAAGGAAAATTTCCTCCAGTTGACTGAAAAATAAAATAAAATGTTAGACAACATAAAAAAATGAATCAAAAATATGATAAGTGTAACTTGAATCAAATACCCTAGAAGCTCGATGATATGGTTTTGGGGCAACAAGATTTACAGAATTTGATGCAGGTTGAGACACTGTATGAAAAGGAACTTGAGGCATACACTATAAAAACATCAATAAATAGAATATATAAAACCAAACAGAAAACTACACAGGGTCTAATAATTAAAAGCAACTATTACCTGAACAGTAAAAGCTGGTGGGATTGTGCAAAACTGGAAAGCATAAGGGCTTAATCCCATATTTATTGGTGCAAGATCTGATTTTTCAGAATCATACACTGATTTTGCATAAACAAATGATGAAGAAACAGTGGAAGCCGGTGCACAAATTTCTAAAGGAGGGTTGTCCAGCAATACTGTAATAGGATCATTAATGGAATTACCTTCACCATTAAGAGTAAAACGGGGACTGCGGCGAGGAACCAAAGCACTGAACCTAGGCATTTTGTTCTTCTTCTCCTTATCTTTAGCATCTGCAAATACAACAAAGAAAAATCATTAAGGTAAGCAATTCATAAATAAAGTAGGCTAAAATTAATTAACTAAACTTTTCATACCAACAAGTAAGGAAACATTAGATGCTGCTTTTGTAGAAGGTAAAGATGTCATTGAACATTTATCAATTGTTAAATCAATAACATTTGTTTCAAGTCCACTGTTACTTGGATCAGATTGTTCACAGTCTGCCACTGTACCCACAGCTACTACAGATTGTTCAAGAGACGATGCTACTGCAGATTGTCCAAGAGTGGATGCTACTGCATATTGTTCCACTGGAACTTTTGAATCTCCACCTTCTGAAGGAATAACTGGTACATCTGAAACTTCAGATTCTCCAAGTTTCACAGAGGTTGGGGATGATAGAGCTTGATCCATTGAAACATCAAAAACATTAGTTGGTTGCTCAAGTGGAACTTCAAAAGAATCATTGACAACATCGTGAAAAACTGTGTCATTAAAAGAATTACTGGGACCAGCATCTGTAATGGAAAGAAACAGAATAAAAATCAGGAATAAATACATATGAAACAATATAATAGACGAAAAAGTAATGAAGAAGAAAGATGAAACACCAGTAGGCATGGGTACATGCTCTGTAACTTTCTTCTCAGCAGCAATAGCTTTCTCTACTTCTTCAATCATATCAAAGACAATCGGATCAGACCAAAAGCGCTCATCACTGTCATCTAAATTTCCAGAAGCATCAACATCATCTCCAACGACAATTGTTGGAAGTTTTATCTTCAAAAGCCGAGTGCATTCTTCATTGACTTTCTTGAAGAAAGTATTCTGAGCATGTCCTACTGGAGCAATTTCAATGTTGTTGTAGAATTCACGAATATTGTTAGCAATTTGACGAACAACATTATATTGCTGAAGAACAAAATCCTGAAAACAAGAACAAAGATACTTAGATTATAAAATCAAGGCAAAAAAGGGATAACAACTAAAAAAAATATAAAACAAAAACATACAGGAATGGTTCCATCACCAAGACACTCTTTAGGAATGGGGCAAGAGGTTTCTGGTTGCAATGAAGGCTGAGTAGTTTCTGGTTACAAAGCAGGCTCAGAAACAAGTAGAATTTTGCCCTTCCCAAACGCACCAACAAGCATCTCATCAGCCTCTCTGGATTTCAACATTGAAGTTGTCCACACTTTGATCAGAGGAAGATCCCTTGGAACAGGTTTGTTGAGAACCATTACTCTATCAACATAACACAACTACAAAAATGAAAATAAATTATGAAATTAATATAGGAATCATTTATAGGCAATAAGTAAGTATTTAAATCAGAAATCACTAAGTATGCAATTCGGGAAACCATACCAAAAGAAATAGCAATGGACCTCTAAACTCGGACTTAGAGCAAAGCGACCACTGCACCTTATGTTTAATGGCCAAATCAAAGATTAATTGGCACCAGTTATAGTCTTTGATCTTCGAAATATCATCCAACAAATCCAATGGTCTCATGCTCATGACTCCGCAACCTTGGCTTTCAATCACTAAAGTGTAAAACAACATAACGAAGTTCCTTTTGAACATATCATCACCAGCATCAGAATCCACAATTTTCTTGCATATTTCTGAGGGCTTCAAAGTTGTATTGTTGGAAGGCTCCCGATACTGTGCCCTAAACTCAGCTAATAAGTTAAAATTGTGAACTCTACTTGGAAGAACTATTGGAACACCACAGTCAGGAAGCCCAAAAACCCTTTTAACATCTGCAACTACTAGAGGTATTTCTTTACCTAAAGAACTCAATTTCAGAGAACAGTCCCCAGCTTCAAAACTCTGAACAACAAAGTGAGATAGATTTCTAGGCAAAGTTTGAATGTTCCAGTCAAGGATGCTACCAAATCCAATATCAATAACAGCCTTCTTCTGATCTTCAGACAACTTTTTAAGAACGATAAATAAAGCTTTGGGGGAGTTCCTAGAAGAGAGGGTATCAAAATGAAACTTCATGGCGCCCATAACTTTTTTCCTAACAACAGTGCGACCATCGTGAGATATGAGAGCTGGCTGCTGGTTATGAGCTAGATATCTGCTTATATCCAATGCTCTCTTCAACTCAGGATCTTCATCTGAATCAGAACTGTTATCAGGTGAATCTGCATATGTCACTTTAGCTTTTCCTTTACCCATAATTGCATCTTTAGCAACTGTTTTTCTGGGAACTTTAAACCTAGGAATATTCCTAATAACAATGCCAGCCTCCTTATCCTTACATGGCTTCTGCAACTTAGGAGAAGAAACAACAGGAACTTGAGGAGGAGAAGGTATTGACTCCTGAGAAACTGATGCTTTGAGAAGGTTAAGCCTAGGACTACTCCTAATAACTATGGCACTCTGCAAGTTGGGAGAAGAGAGACCAGTAACAGGAGGAGGAGGAGAAGGTACAACATTGATGTTGTTGTGTTCATCTTGAAATGCAGACTTGGCAAGTTTAGAATTCAATATACTTGCAGGAGTGCGGCTACTCTTCCGTTTCCCTAAAATGTAACTTCTTCCTGCAAAGATAAAGACATAACATTATGAAAAGAATATACATTCCAGATAAGAATCAAAAGGAATACAGATAAACAACAAATGATAGAAAGAAACACTGAAATGCAAACCACAAAGACTTCATATGGAAAAAACAACAAAAAACTTCAAACATCAGTTAGGATGTTAATAGCATCTAATAATTAACTACCAATTGAGGAAGCACTTCATATACAAAACACAAGTCACTTCATATGAAAACATAGGAATACAAATAAACCAAAAAATCAAAGAAACAAATGAAATGCAAACCCAAATGACTTCATATGAAAACACCAAAAAAAACTTCAAACATCACTTAGACTGAAATAAAAGCATCCTAGTCATTAACTACCAATAGAGGGAAAACAGAAAATGTTGTAATAGCATAAACAGAACAAAACTCACTTCATATGCACACAACAAGTCACATTATATGAGATCTCAAAATACTTACAAAAAAACCACACAGAAATAGTGAATAATGTAATGACATGCATACAACAAATGGAGTAAAAAACAAATTTAGGAAGCTGCAATAAACAGAACACAAAATTAGGGTTTATAAAAAGTACGTTCAAATTTAAAATACAAGTATTCGACAAAAATAATACCAATTACAGAAGTTTAAGAGCAAAACAAACAAATAAACTAAACTTAATAAACAAACCTGAAGGAGATTTTATCTCATCGGAAGCTTTGGAATCAGAAGACATGGTAAAGAGACTGGTATGGAGATAGAACAAAAAAAAACTATCGGAATGAAGAGAAAACGAAGAGAGAATGAGATATGAAGGAGGGGAGCTGGAAAAAAGGAAAAAATGAGCTTGAGAAGGATATCAACAATGGCGATTATGGAGCGAAATTTGGTCAGAAGAAGAGTGAAAGGGGAGAGCTGATGAAAAAAGGAAGGGAAGCGGGATTTATAAAAGGCGCGTGGGCGCGTGTTAATGAAATCCACGTTATAACGTGGACCGTTGGATGAGAAGGATCAGACGGCTGAGAATCGTTCTCACGATAAGGCCGGTTCTCTCCTAACAAACCGTTCTCACCTGAACCGGTTTCTATATATATATATATATATATATATATATATATATAGAGAGAGAGAGAGAGAGAGAGAGAGAGAGAGAGAGAGAGAGAGAGACGCTCCGGTAAGACCACTCTTATGGTAAAACGGTGTTAACGACTTCTATGCAGAACTCGCTAAGACATATGCACTATACTATAGACGATATGCAGAACTCGTGAAGGCATATGCACTATATTATCGACAATATGCAGAACTCGTTAAGGCATACTATAGATGATATGCAAAACTCGCTAAGGCTTATGCACTATAATATAGACGATACGCAGAACTCGATAAGTTATATGCACTATATTGTAGCCGATATGCAGAACTCGCTAAGGCATATGCACTATATTATACACGATATGCAGAACTCGCTAAGGCATATGCATTATATTTAGACAATATGCAGAACTAGCTAAGGCATATGCCCTATACCATAGATAATGCAGAACTCGCTAAGGCATATGCACTATACTATAGACGATATGTAGAACTCACTAAAGCGTATGCACTATACTATAGATGATGTGTAGAACTAACTAAGACACTAAGGAGTTATAAATCGAGGCCACAAATTTAGTGCATATCATCTATAGTATAGTGTATATGGAATAGGGAGTTCTGCATATCGTGTACTATATAGTGCATATGCCTTTCGAGTTTTGCATATCGTCTATAGTATAGTGCATATGCCTTAGCGAGTTCTACATATTGTGTATAGTGCAGTGCGTATGCCTTAGGGAGTTCTGCATATTGTCTATAATATAGTGCATATTCCTCAGCGAGTTTTGCATATCATCTATATTATAATGCATATGCCTTAGCGAATTCTGCATAGAAGTCGTTTTACCGCTTTATCATAAGGGGTGGTTTTATAGGAGCCAAATGCATATATATATATATATATATATATATATATATATATATATATATATATAGATAGATCACTAAATGTTGCATGCGTTTTTTTTGAATTTGACCATCTAATCTAAATCTAATATAAAGTTAGTTTTGTACAAAAAGAAGTTGAATGTCCTTTATTTATCACATTTATTGAAGACTTTAATTTTTTTCCTCTCTTAATTCATCTTTCTCCTCTTCTCATTTAAATTTTATTCTTTCTTTTTAATGTTGATTGAACTATTAAACAAATAATATAATTAATAATTTTAAGTCTAATATAAATTAGACCGACTCTTATATCCAAATATATTTGATACAATTCAAATGTTATTTATAAACATAAAAATTCATTCATATCTTAAACTAAACATAAAATTAACATTTTAAAATTGAATATACAACATCATATCTTATAGTGTCAAAAGTGTCGTGCGTAACGCTGCGTTTAAATTCTAGTGTTTAGTTTATAATGCGTTTTTTTCTTTGCTTTTAATAATACCCATTAATTGGTGGTTGTTTTTTGATATTTTTTAAGGAAAAACGTAGGTTAATTATTTCATTTTTTCCGTTTCCTTTTGCTTGGATTTTGATCTGATCCATGTTGGTCAAATGGCTTGCAAATCTGTTTTTTAACTTTTTTTAGACCAAATTCAAATTGCTAATTACCGCTCATTCAAATTGCTATTTACCGCCCAGTCTCGTGCGCCACGTATGAAATATATCCATACACGACGTATGGATTGCATCCACACGCGACGTATCGAATAAATCCATGGGCGACACACGAACACAATCCATACGCGACGTATGGATTGTTTTGCCTATAAAAGGCCCAACATCGAAACCCTACCATTTTGTTATCTTCCTCCTTCTCTCCCACGACGACAGCTGCACCCCAACACACCAAATTACCCCAAATTCAACCATTTTCAACAACTCTTTGCATATAATGTATGTAAACATTAAGTTTCATTGTTATGGTATGATATTGAGGTATATATGAGGTTTTGATGTTGTTTTGATGATATTTACTTCAAAATCCAATGTGTTTGTTAATTAGTTGATTAGAAAGGATTAAACTTGTAATATATGAATGAATTGTATTCTTTGTTGAGAGTTTCTTGTTGAATTTGATATTTTTATGTGTAGATAGTGTAATTAGGGTTTTGATATTGAATTAGGGTTTTATGAATTAGGGTGTTGAAATTTGATATGGTTTTAATGAAATTATTGAGAAACTTTTGAATTTCGGAAAACAAAATGTTGAGATTAGGGTTTTAGAATAGGCGGAATGCAGAAACTGCAGAAATTAGGGTTCTGGAATGCGCAATTCCACACGTGACGTGTGGATTGCAACCATACGTGACATATGGATGGTATCCACACGTGACGTGTGGAATTGCATACTCCAGAACTTGTTTTCTGCAGTTTCAGATTAAATTTGATGATATACAGATTGAGTTTTTGATGATATTCTGATTAATTTTGTGGAATTGCGCATTTGTTTATAATGATCATGTTCCTCAATGATTAATTTTCTGATGCAGATATGGATCGTCGACCTGGACGCAATTCTCAACAAAGAATTAGAGACGAGAAGAAAAAAGATCCCGTAGTTCCGAAACCAAGGGGGAAGAAGAAGAAGAGGCAAGAATCCCCTCCTCGCCGTTTAGAGTTTTCTGGTGAGAGGCAGCAGCAAGGTTCATATATGTCTGCTGGAAGCTTCAAGCCCCAGGGCTCCCCTCATTATTTTCCCGGCACCCCCATTGTGTTCCCACTGGTCCCGGGCTATCCTCTTCTGCACCCACAACAAACACAGTTCCCGGGCTATCCTCATGTGCATCCACAACCAGAGCAATCATTTGTAGAGATGATGAGGTTGGCTAGCCAAGCTCAGAACCCTCAGAACCCTCAGTTGGGCGTCACTACTACGCAATAACTGCTCCTTCTAGCAGTGCAGGGCCATCAGCTGGGGGTGCAAATGCTGATTCTGATTCTGAGCATGAGGAAGAGGATGAGAGTGAGGAAGAGGTTCAGACACAGGAGAATGTTCAGGAAGAACATCAAGAAGAGGAAGAGGAACAACCCAGACGACGACGACCACCTTCGGTCAAAGTTGTATATGACCCTTAAAGCATAGTGTTCCCGGAGGTCCACAAAATCTGGAGCTGCTCATACAGCCTTCTACGTGCAACAAGGAAAGATATGTAATTTGATTTTTAGATTCAATACTTATCATATCTAAATTAATATGAATTTAATGTTAGGATATATGGTTGAAATAAATGAAAATAATACATTTAGTTCATTACTTGATTATATGAAGCATGAGTTCTTATAAGTATGTTTTTTTTATTTATGTATGATCACTTTGTGTTGTGATATTGAATTTGTTAATGTATGAATTGATTTAGTTAAATTGTTGGATTGTTTGTTGAACTATTTGTAGTTTTGTTGAAAATTTGGTTATGGTGTTTCTGTCCAGAATGCAGAAACTGATTTCTGGACATTATGTGAAATGCAATTCCACACGTGACGTATGGATTGTATCCACATGTGACGCATGGATTAAGTCCACACGTGACGTGTGGGATTGCATTTCACAGAATGTCCAGTTTCTGCATTCTGAAGGACATAACGTGTGGATATGCAATTTCTGGAAAATATATATGCGTTATGGAAATGATTTGTAGCAAAAGTGAAATGATTTATGTTACGTAATCAATTTACAGGAGGGAGGCGTATTAGGTCACCAGACCAGACATGCACAACTGAGACAATGGGATCTTAATGTTGGGCAGGAATGGGGTCAACATGCAATTGCAACCGAGCTGACTCATCTCAAGGCTTTGATCTACAATGAGATTGATTATTCGCTCATGTGCGCCTTTATTGAAAGTTGGCATCCGGAAACCAACTCCTTCCACATGCCATTTTCTGAGATGACGGTGACGTTGCTGGACATCCAGAAGTTGACGAGGCTTCCTTTTCACGGGAATCCTATGGTGGCCGACCCCACCATACCTGGATTCGGGACCAATTCCAAAAAAAATTGGTTTGGTGAAAAGGGTAAAGCCAATTTTCAGGTTCCAGATGGAATGCTCGACAGCTATTGGATGATTGCGAAAAAATTTAAGGAGCACATTGAGAGCCTAGACAAACCCCAAGTACATGGGTTGGGGTATGTATTCCACTTGTTAACTTCCACTATCTTCATAGACAAGTCACAAAACTTGGTCCCTGTGAGATTTGGTGCATTTCTGGGGAGTGTTCAAGAGGCAAAAAGTATGTCATGGGGATCTGCGGCGCTAGCATATTTCTATCGTTGCATGGGCATCAGTTCACGCCAGCAATGTCCCTTGATGTCATTTTGTTTCACTCTCATGCAAGTAAGTATTTAGGTGGCGTTTGTTACACCACTTTGGAAAGGGAAAGAGAATCAAAATGTATCTAGACAATATTTAATATCATGATTCAAAAACAAAAAAATAATATTTTATTAAGAAAAATGACAATGACATGTTCAAGAGGGGGAAGAGAAGTGGTGAGGGGAGTAAATCACCCCCTTTTGACTCCTCAATTATGAGGTGGGTTTCAAAAACCATAAAACATCTCTCTCCTCTTGTATTTAGAGAGACTTTTTTATGACAATCATCCCCACTCTTGCAAACTTACATATTTTAATCCATGAACCACAATACTAAATGTTGTCTACATTCATTTTGACTCCCTTTCCGGAGTGGTGTAACAAACGCCACCTTAATTATTTAGGTTATATATTTTTTAGCAACCCTAACTTATTTCTATGGTTTTAATGCTAACTCTATTTTTTGAAATTAGGCTTGGATCTACACCTACTTCCCAACCTTTGCATCTGGTGTTCCGTTAAATCATGATTGGACTACTGATCATCCTTATGCATTTGGGTTTCGAACAGAGGGGGTGTTGCCAAACTACAACCCTGAAGCACGAAACTACATAGCTGAACTAGATGCAATGAGGGAGGATCAGGTATTTGTGTTGCATTTTATATGATTTTATTTACATAACATCTTCTTGACGTCAACAGTATGCCTCAGTTTTGTGCAATTCCATACTCAACGTATGGAATGCTTCCATACACGACGTATGGAATGCTTCCATACACGACGTATGGAATTTCACAAAACTGAGGCATATTGCAATGTCCCGTATGATTTGTTTATAATTTTTAGGATTTTGAGTATTATACGATGTTGTTATCTTTTTAGATTAATTGGACCCCGTATGGTGACATCGACTTCACTCACCCTGCCTATGCTCCGACTCTATTTTTCGGGGTGCTGAACTGTATGGACATAACGGAGCCCCACCATCCCGATAGGTCGCCTAGGCAGTTTGGTCGGATGCAGACGATTTCGAGGCCTCCAATTGCACCTCTGAAAGCCCATAGGAAGACCAAGCCTAAGTCATATGTGGTGCATTATGATAGAATGGCGTGGAGTTGGGAGGGGATGGATATCCACACTGTCAGCCTTGATGAGATGGGACCACCTACGTATCCACCTTGCACACTGTTGAGGAATATCTTCATTGGTACATCAACCAGACTCATCGGTTTATGATACCCGACAGACACGCTAGCTTGGAAGCAGTACAGGTAATACATTTATCTCATTTAACTTGAACTTGAGAATTTTCTTTAAGTTATGATTTAAGTTAAACATTATGAAAATAGTTGATTTCATTGTTTGATTTTATTTGTAGGTTTTTGACAGGGTCTGCTCCAACTTGCAGCCATATTCAGCTACAGATGTCGGATCTTTTCACGATATGCATGCAACAATAAACGAGTGCCTTTATGATACTAACACGTGGAGAAGTGTGCATCAATACCAGGGGTGATCTTGCTGGAGTGGATTGATTGTTTTTGTTGAACTGTTTGTTTTCGGATTTTCAGGATTGTCGGTTTTTCGTACGGATTTTCAGGATTTTTTTCTTATGTTGTTGTTGGATTGTTTGTTAAGATTGGTTTGTGTTTGAACTTTTCAATTCAGATTATCGTATGGTATGGATTATTTTAATTTTAGGGTGCAAAAGACATAAACTACATTTTGTATGGAATGTGCAATTCCACACGTCACGCATGGATGCGGTTCATACGTGACGCATGGATGGCTTCCATACATGACGCATAGATTACTTCCATACGTGGCGCATGGAATGCCAAACCTAGTAAAACATCGTCTATAAATTCACTGCTTGAGCATACCATTTCCACTCATTCAGCTCTCATTTTCACTGCCTCGGCATGTAAGTTGATGTTCGAAGTTTTTACTTGTTTTCACATTTTGTTTCTTACTTTCTCACTTGTTTTCTTACATTGTATTACATATTGGAAACCAACATGACATCATCATCATCCTCAGTACCACGAGAAGGCAGCACTATTCAGTGTCCGATGAAGAGGTGTAGCGAAAGTCTCACGGTTTTGTGGTTGTGAAAAGATGAGACTAGACCAGTATGGTTGGAGGTTTGTTACATGCAAATGTAACTTCAGGTGGATGTTTCTTGAACCAGAATATGACCCTCATCATCTTCGTGTCATGACGAAATTATTGGAGGAAAACCAGAATATGGCAGGGAAACTGAGAATCTTTAACAAAGAGAGAGATTTGGCAACGGCAAATTTTTTTAATTCGGTTCCTTTTAAGATGTAATGTTAAGTGTCTTGGTGTTTTGGCCGTGTTAAGTATGTTTTAGTTTACATTTCAAGAATGAGTCTGTTTTATTTTCTAATGAATCTGTTTTATGTTGTAATGAATCTATTTTATGTTGTAATGTATCTGTTTTATGTTGTAATTCAGATGTCTCATTTTGACAAGACAATTCATTTGTCTCCTTTTGACAAGACAATTCATATGTCCCCTTTTGACAAGACAATTCATATGTCTCCTTTTGACAAGACAATTCATATGTCTCCTTTGGACAAGACAATTCCTACTTCGCTGGTAAACTGCATTCTGAATGTAATTGGCTATTCCACACGTGACACATGGATTAGTTCCGTACGTGACACATGAATTAATTCCACACGCGACGTGTGGCTTCGTTCCACGCGTGACGTGTAGATTTACCCTTTTCTTACAGAATGCAGCACTTCCAATGGTTGATGCAAAGAAAAAGCTTCACATTAAATTAAACCAAGAAATACCACATAAAACTCCAGTGCATCAAAAGATACAACCTTACAACATTAGAAGTTCATTTGAAACTCGAACTAAAGTAACACATCACAACATTGTTAGAAATGACAATAACTCTTGAACTAGTAATCGTTTTCATCCTCGTCTTGAATTGTGACGGTATTTTTGGTTGATTGCCTTCCTCCTCTTTTCGGGGGTGTGTAAGCCGAACATCTTCGCCACACTTTGTCATACAAGTCCGCAGCAGATTCTTCATAATTACGCTCTCAAAGATCATAAACAGGTGGTAGTGGATATCCATCTTTCAGGCGAATCTGAGATAGATTTTATGGAATTGCATAATTAAATTTACATGTAATGCACTAGGTAAATAGAAAGTTGAAAAAATCATACTGGGATGAAATGTTTCTCCTTTGTAAGTAGTAATACGCAAACAGTTGCCATCTTGGCTCCAGGTTGACCATACCAAGTCGGAAGTCTAAGAGGCGGGAATGTCTGTTTAATTTGGTCGCCTAGACACACAAAGATACAATTACATGCCGAAAGCCACCAAAGATCCCATTTCCGGTAAGGTAAGCCAGTGATCCCTTGGGGCTGGGTAGTATTCGCTTTCCCATGTAAGTTGATGTATGGCGGACTCCAATGTCGGTTTTTCTTGGCCTCCAATCCACATGCCTTCAAGTAAATGCCAAATCTCTTTAGCTTTGCCTATCATCTCTTCCCGTATGAACTTCCATTGGTCTTGGGTCCCACCTGTTTCATGACAACCAAAAACAATTTGAGTGGAAAAATATTTTGGAAAAGTGAAGATAATCTCGGTCACCTGTTTCCATAGCAATAGATCTAAATCTGCAGTTTCCATCGGCTTTGATGTAAAAAAAAACCATCCATATATGGTCGCATGCACAGTGGTATCTTTTTATTGTACTTAGAAGCCGCCCTCATTTTTTGTGGAGCGGGAGGTGCACCAAACGGTTTAGCAACCCTTTGCTTCTTGGGAGGTGTTTCTTCCATAACTCTAGACTTCATCTCTTGGTCGGTGTATTCCCATGCAGACATGTTTCTTTGTGTAGATCTAGGCACTTTGTTAGGAGCTCCTTGGGGACGACCACCGGTGTGTTTCAAAATAGGTGGCTCTTTGAGAGGCGTATCCACTTTAGCTATCTTTCTGACAGATAGTCCACACTTCTCTTGATCATGTGGTGACAATGTGTGGAATGTTTCTTCATAAAATTCGTTAAATAAACATCTTGCCACATTTTTCTTAGTTTCAAGATGACACTGTGTATCCACTTCTTCCAAAGACAGTGTACTCCAAAAAGGATGCAAAGACACAGACTGAATTGGCATTTATTTCTTCAAACAACTCTCAAGGTCATGGACACACAGCATCCCGTCTCTGACCTTGATTGCACAATCGCAATATTGTGGATTGTACATCCCTTCTGCACCTTTCTCGTATTCTTTAATTAAGATCTCCATTGCCTTGTACGAAACTTTGCACTTCACATGTACAAACAAAGATGTTTGGCGGACAAGTGTAAACGTCTTTGTTAGACTCTAGTTAAATGAACCCAGTATCTCTTTTAGTTGGTTTCCTGCCATGTCATTGTATTCCCTGAACACTGTGTCGAGCCTACGTTGTCCTCCACTCAAATATGACTTTAAACAGGAATGTGCTCCTTCCACTCTGGAATTTTCTTAAAGTGTTCAAAATCTAGCACAGATGGGAACTCAGTAACTGCATGTTCTGTAGAATGCACATCCATACGTCGCGTGTGGATTATAACCATGTGTCACGTATGGATGTGCAGTCCACAGACCTACAACATAACATGTAAACAACAATTTCTGAGTACGACAATCCATACGTCACGTATGGTTACGATCCATGTGTGACGTATGAATTTGCATTTTACAGAAACTTTGTAAGAACGTGGTTTACTGAATAAAGCCGTGTAAGTGCAAGCATAGATAAATTACATGTTTGTCGTGTTGCTTCCAAGAGTAAACACGTCATCCGTCCATGCCGATACACATCTTTCTTTGAAAGGACCAAACAATTGTCTCTAACATATTGTAGTACGGGAATATGCGCGTTCCAATCTCTCTCTATAGTATGCAACTTTCTTTCATATCCTTCTACGGTGGTTTCCTCGAACAAGTTGTAATAGTCGTTGGATATGTTTTTTCCATTTACTTTCGATCTCATTTCGTTTGAAGCTTTGGCCTCTATGTTTTTCCTAATATGTCATCTACATAGAAGAAACTTTGCATTTCGAAATAGAAGATCCGTTGCATTCATCAAAGCTTGTTCACGGTCGGTAACAATGCAAGTCGGCCTTGCTCCAATTCTTCTATACATCTCTTGAAGTTGTTGCATAGCCCACAAATAATGCTCTTTAGTCCCGCCCTCAAGAAATGCCCCACAAACTACAAAGTTCCTCCATGTAGAAGTGATGCCAACAATCTCGAAAAATGGCATTTTATACCTATAAAGAGATAATTTCAAATGATATTTTTGCAATGTTATGGAAAATCATATGTGATGGTCAATAATCACACAAAACTTACTTGATTGTGGCATATGTGGAGTCCATTAGAAGTACATACAGAGATGCCTTTAGGAGCTTCATTGATTCTGGACTAGCAAAGAACATATCACCAATCTTAGACGCATCATCCTTGCTTGGCCTATACTCCATGAAATAGTCGTTTTGTTTTCATTTGTGGAAAAACTTTTGGACAACAGTTCTTCCTTCCCTGTCTTCGACCCTCGTCTTGGCCACCAAATTGTAAACTTGTTTTTTTTTTTGTACGGTTCTTGGGAGACTTGTTGAGCATAGTGAATATCTCATTTGGTTTACAATGAGTTGCTGTCATTTCAACTACATAACACACTTCATCAGGCGTCATTCTCCCAGCAAATGCATTCCCGAACAAGCTACTGCCAATAGGATGGTTGTGGGTACCACTCTTTACAGTAAATCTCCAAGCCACTCTAGGCTTATCTAGAAGCTTTAATGCGAACCAACATCTACATTTCTTCGTCTTGATGTTTTTCCTCTCTCCCTTAGCTTTTGAGTAACTCGCTCATCCTCTATCACAGATAAGATGAAGTTTTCCAGAATTTGTTGGAGTAGGTGCTCTACTCCTTCCATGTACTATGCAGAAGTTATTGGCTTCTGCAATCTTTACTGCCCAGCTCGCTCCCTCTTGTCTAGAGGCGAATACCAAGTCATTCGAAAACGCTTCTGAGTAGTCCACAAAGACATAATGTTCTTCTTCTACTGCAATATCGAATTGTGGTGCAGTACGTAAAGGACGAAACACATTTAAGCTACTTGTGTCTGAAGCTGGTCTCACCAAATGTGAAGGCCATTGCGTGTATTCGTAACCGGTTCCAAAAGATCCAGTGTTGATATCACCAAACTGTGATTGCGGTTAATCCCATGTCGTTGCATTTTCGGTCCCATATTGAGGTTGACATAACTCTTCAATACCCAGATCAAACGAAGGTATGTCGTTGTTGTATGACGGAGGTTGTGAGTAGTCATTAAGAGTTATGTTGTTTAATCCAGTAAACACAGAGAAGTTCATCTATGCACAAACATAACAAACCAGTTAAGCTTCTGTATGGATAATCCACACATCATGCATGGATGCAGTACATACGTGACGCACGGCCAAAGCTCATACGTGACGTATTGTTATCGTCCATACTTGACGCATAGATTTACAACTAAACTAGACGGAAAATACTGGATTCTGCGTATGTTTCTGATACTAAATCATGGTTTCATTAACATTTCAAACATCATGATTACTAAATCAACATCTTGTGTCATACAACTAATACATTTAACTTGTGAAATCCATAAAACCTAACTAAATCAAACCCTAAAACAAGTCAACACTTTAAAACTTAATATTCTAATACATTTCAAACATCATAATCACTAAAGTTAACAAAAATTCACAAATCAACATCTTTTGTCATACAACTAATACATTTAACATGTGAAATCCATAAAACTTCACTAAATCAAACCCTAAAACAAGTCAACACTTAAAAAATTTAATATTGTTAACAAGAATGTTACCTCATTAAGATTATAACTTGAAAATGGTGCTTCTCCACCTCTTTCATTGGTGCATTCTTCTTCATTCTCCATATGGAATGAGCTTCTTTGGTATAAAATAGTGTATTTTGACCTCAAGTTTGTTCAACAATGGAGTTAAGTGGGTTTTGGAATTTGAATATGGAAAGAAAGAAAGATAATAGGGGTTAATCTAGGTGTTACGGAAATGGTGAAAATACTAATGGAGTTATTATAGTTTGGTAGGACAAGACGTTCCTGCAGGCCTGAGTTTTGAAAAGAAAATCCACACGTGATGCATGGATGTGTTCCATACGCGACGTGTGGTTCTATTCCATATGTGACGTGTAGTGCTATTCCATGCGTGACGTGTCGAATGGCATATGGTCCCTTGGATGCTTAGTAACACTTATGTGTAAATTATTTTTCAAACAAAATCAAATTACATATAGTCACAGGTTAGACAGTTACACCACGTAAGAAGTCCAAACAAAGGATATGCTACTTTACAAGTTAGTAGTTGTTATTGGGAGTTACCCACATGGTTAAATATCCCTAATAGGCATTGAAAACTAGTTTTATTCTATTCGGACATCGTTTGAGTGTCGTTTCTTAAATTGGGCCTTAAGCCCATTTAAGGCCTTTTTAGGCCTTTTAGCGTTTACGTGCCTCATTTTGTGTGAGAGAGACCTAAGCTACTTAATATCCCTAATAAGAGTAAGTTGTATAAATTTTTCAACAATAATCAACGTCGATGTTGTAGACTATA
Organism: Oxyria digyna; assembly: GCA_029168935.1. NCBI lineage: Eukaryota > Viridiplantae > Streptophyta > Magnoliopsida > Caryophyllales > Polygonaceae > Oxyria > Oxyria digyna. The sequence continues at coordinate 55,593,162 of JAPVLV010000001.1, read as the reverse complement.
CATATTGCGACAAGTTAGAGAGTTACGACTAGTATGTTTTTTTCAAAGGAGGCGCTACTTTAAAAGTGAGAAGTTGTGATTGGAAGTTACCCACATGGTGAAATATCCCTAATAGTCATGGAAAACATGTTTCATTCCATTCGGACATCGTTTGGCTAAATTGGGCCTTATTTAAGGCCTTTTAAGGCCTTTTAGCATTTACGCATAGTTTCGAGTACCGTTTTGTGTGTGTGAGACCTTTTTGGGACTTTATATGCCTAATAACACTATTGTGTATAAATTTTTCAAACATAAGAAAACATCAATGTTGTTGATCATATATATTGCAACAAGTTAAGCTTGTGATGAGTAGTTTGATGTTTATAAAGAAGGTGTTACTTGAAAAGTAAAAGTTTTTGATGAAAAGTTACCGACATGGTTAAATATATCTAATAGGTATAGAAAACAAGTTTCATTCCATTCCGACAAAGTTTCGACAACGTTATGTTGAATTGTGGTTTTAAAGCCTTTAAAAACAACACGGAAAATGAATTATTTTGCGTGACATAAGTACAACTACATTGAATACATTGAAAATGGATTACATATGCAAAAACAATTGTTAAATCCACACATCACGTATGGATTCAAACCATGCGTGATGCACGAACACAATCCATACGCGACATATGGATTGTTTTGCCTATAAAAGGCCCAACATCGAAACCCTACCATTTTGTTCTCTTCCTCCTTCTCTCCCACAGAGCAGAAGAAGCACAAACGCACGGATTTACCCCAAAATCAACCATTTCAACAACTCTTTGCATATAAGGTATGTAAACATTAAGATCTCATTGTTATGGTATGATATTGATGTATATATGAGGTTTTTATGTTGTTTTGATGATATTCACATTGAAATCCAATGTGTATGTTAATTAGTTGATTAGAAAGGATTAAACTAGTAATGTATGAATGGATTGTATTCTTTGTTGAGAGTTTCTTGTTGAATTTGATATTTTTATGCGTAGATAGTGTAATTAGGGTTTTGATATTGAATTAAGGTTTTGTGAATTAGGGTTATGAATTAGGGTGTTGAAATTTGATATGGTTTTAATGAGAAATTGTTCAATGCAGGAAAAAAAATGTTGAGATTAGGGTTCTGGAATGCAAAATTAGGGTTCTGGAATGCAAAATTAGGGTTTTGGAATGTGCAATTCCACACGTCACGTGACGTGTGGAATTGCACATTCCAGAACTTGATTGAGTAATGTCTCGGATTTACTGGATAGATTATGAATTTGATTGAGTAATTTGGTTATGTTTGTGATTATAGAGATGTCCTATTCTGATCAAGAATCTGATAATAGTACGGCGTCTAGCATGACAGACAACTTTGATATGCTTGAGGTTCTAGCTATGAAGATGCAGCGCAAGGAGCATCGCAAACGAGAGCGGAAGTTTCAGGAGCGATGTGAACGGGAGCGACAAGAACGTAAAAGGGAGAGAGGGGAATCATCTACTAAACCAAGGTTGACCGCACAACAATACATGAACCTCTTCAGGCCGTTCAACCCTCGTCGTTAGATCTTTCTTTTGAGAATTTATCGACCTTCTTTGTTTGCTTGTTCCTTTGAATGTTGTTTGTTTAGAACTACTTGGAAAGTGTTGAACCTTATTATGTTGCAAGAACTACTTGTTTTTATTTAGAGTGTCTATTTTGTTGTTATGTATTCTTAATGTTGAACCTTATTATATTTCTTTGTTATATGGTGCACCATACATATTGCGACCTCGTTCGGTTTTCAAACTAGGTTTCACTTCAAAAGGAAGAAATCTTGATTTGAAGTTACACACATGATCAAATAGGCATTATAAGGATTGAAACCAAGTTTCATTCCATTCTGATAAAGTTTCGACGACGTTTTTGCCGAATTGAGCTTTATCGCCTTAAAAACGACACTGAAAATGAGTTATTTTGCACACATAACTACAAATTCATTGAATACATTGAATATGATTACATATAGATCAATTAACATTTGTAGATCCATACGTCGCGTATGGTTGATGTCCATGCGTCACGCATGGTTACATTCCATACGTGACGTGTGGATGTATTCCATACGTGTTGTGTTGACTTTTTTTGAAATTTTGCAATCGATACGCAACGCACGAAACTGGGCGGTAAATAGAAACCATGTTTATTTAACCATGTGGATGCTTCATGGATGAAAAAAAGAAAAAACAAGCTTGATAAATCTATATGTTAAGAATCTAATATATATATCCTCTCGTATACTGATTGTTTTTATAGTGTATGTTTATTTATTTATTTTTTCGTGTATATGTATTTATACATATAATCATATGCGAATATATATACTTTTAATTTTACTAGCGTATGTTTATAATGTAATTATATATGGTTGCGCATATATCTCATATGTTATTTATCTTACATGGGTCCTAAACACTGAACTTCATCTCTCAAGCAACAAGTTGGAAGAAACTGTAAAAGAAAATTCTAGCGCATCCCAACAAGATTGTGCCAAAGCAATGATTTTGCTTCGTCATCATCTCCATGAGGACCTGAAAGCTCAATATTTGACACTAAAAAATCATTTTGAACTCTGGAAGAGTTTGAAGGAACGTTTTGAGCATTACATGGTTGTCATTTTACCTTGTGCAAGGTTTGAATGGATGCACTTGAGGTTCCAAGATTTTCAAAAGGTATCTGAATATAACTCTGAATTATTTCGTATTGTTTCCGCATTAAGGATATGTGGAGAGAGTATAGAAGATGGTGATTTGCTTGAGAAAACATTATCTACTTTCCATGCTAATAACCTTGTGCTCCAGCAACAGTACATGGCACATGGCTCTAAACCTATTCAGAGTTATTGTCTAGCTTGATTTTAGCATAAGAAAACAACCAATTACTTCTCAATAATCATCAAACCCGACCTACTGGTTCAACACCACTACCTGACTCATTCAGAGTTGCCCCTAATGCAAATGCTACCTCCTCCCGTAGAGGACGTGGTAGAGCCTGAGGGCGTGGTAATAGTCGTGGTGGCGATCATGGTGGAGGTCATGGTGGAAGTCGTGATGGAGGTCGTGGTGGCGGTCGTGGTAGAAGACGTGATGGAGGTCGTAGTGGTTTTGGCCAAGGACGCTATAACGCATGGGTAAACCCTGATTTCCAGAAGACAGAGAACAAGCCTAAGAAGCAAAATCAGCAAGAAAAAACAAAATCTCAATCTAATGATCCTTGTCATAGGTGTGGAGAAGTGGGGCATTGGTCTCGCCTTTGTCGTGCACCACAACACCTTGTAGAATTATATCAAGCCTCTTTAAAGGGCAAAGGAAAAGGTGTTGAAACCAATCTTGTTGAAGGTAGAAATTTGCCAACATCCACCTTGAGGCAACAAATTTTCTCCAACAAGTTGATACCGACAATGGATTGTTCGGTCTGAAGTTTGGCGATTATGAGGATAACTTTGCGCTCAATTAGTTTTGGGGACTATTCTAATATTTTGCATGTTTCTCTTTCATGTCATAGTTGTTGTTTTTCCCTTATATCGCCATTTCTCATTTTCGGCTGTAATAACTTTGATTAAATCCTGTTATGTACATCCAAGGGGGGGTGTTATATTACATTATTATATGGATGTACATAACTTTTGGTTTTCTCATGTATTAGCCTATAAATAGGCTTGAGTTCCCTTAAAAAAATAAGAAACATTCTTTCTCTCGACTCTCTTACTCTACTCTTTTTTTTCTAGTTCAAAAGTTTTTTATTTTAACAAACTTAAATTAGTTATTAAACTAATTTAGCAAAACAACTTAACTCTTATTTTTTTCGTGATGAACCTGGATCTGCACGAAATGGCAATTAGGTGCGCGTCAACAACTAATTGTATTAGACTATAACTATCAAGCCAAACATACAAGTTGAGAAAGTTAATTTCTTATATTACCTAAAGGGAAAGTGTCGGGTGAGAATAAATTTTAAAATACGAACGTGAGAATGGTGCACATTAGTAGTAAAATGGTGAACATTTAGTACTAATATGGTGCACATTCGTTGACAAACTTAAAAACACCCAAAATTTGAAGAACATTCATTTTTTTAAAGAACATTTATTGAGAAACTGAAGAATAAGGTAAAAATTGTATATGTGCTTCATTTTTCAAAGGATATGTATAAAAAAAATTAATGCACATTTAAATATATTTTAATGCATATTTTGATTCACATTAGCCATGCACACGTTCTCATTTTAAAAAGTTGTTTTCACCGGTTTCGCACCCTTACCTAAACCAATCAAAAGGTCAAAGACTTGGAGTCAACCTAAAACGTGACATGGTAGGAAATGATTCATCTACCTAGTGGGTAAATACCCGCATGAGGTGTATTATACTTGATTGGTCATAAAATTTAAAGTGAAGGGTTTACCTTTTTTTAAAAGGATAGGGAATATATCAAAAGAAGCCTTCAACCAATAGAAACTAGTATACATCCCCGCGCCTTTTAAAGGCGCGATCTCTTTAATAATATAGTTTTATAACGTCAAAAACAAATTGAACTACTTATATTGACATGATATTAAATACTCTATAGTTTATATTGCTACGAAATCTTACAAACTTGCATAAATATCTTAAGCAAATGCACAATCGTGTATCTTGTTCTAATATGTGATGAGTTCAAGGTTAATACGCCATATGGAATGAAATTTATGCAGTAAATATTTTTTTAAATCGGTCTGTTTTTTTATATTAGCTTCTATTCGCCCAGCCGCCCATCTAGGGGTGTCAACACTCGGGGCAATTGCCTTGAAACCAACTCTCTCAACTCTCCTTACCAGTTGTGAAACAACATTCCTATCATTGTAAACCTATAAACTAAAGTAGAAAATATGTTATTTTTTAATCGTAATCCATTATGACATTATTTGGATCATTTGTTAGAATCTGGAAATAAGGACATAAAATAAAATAAAAAAAAGACTGAAAATCACTATAATTAGGCTAGTAGTAGTGGGGGTTAAATGATTGAGTTTACACAACTTATTTTATTGTCTTTACTTATTAGTTTGTATTAGATAAGTTTTTTTTTAAAAAGCTAGCTATCAAATAAAAAAAGTGGGATGTAACTCTCATTTTGATTAGTATGAGTTAAATAGCAAAAAATACTACTAATGTAACCAATTATTAAAATATTCTATATATCCCTCATTGTAGGTAGCGTGCCACGTGGTAGAATTTTATATGATATTACGTCTGTGAGGATGTATCGGGAACACAACTTTTTCTAATAATGAATTTGGTAAATTATTATAAAGAAATTTTGGTTAAGGAAAATTTTAATTATTATCTTATAAATATGTTCTCGTTTATACACATAAAAATAAAACGTGTGAAAGTTGTCAGAAAACTGTGAAAGAATATTAGAAGAAAAGGAAATGAAACTCAAAATGTATCATCAAATCGATAGAGTTGTTATTAGTTGAATAGTCAATTGTATCACCCTTTCATATATGCTCCTTTGTTAATTCATTCAATTTTCAAACTCATTTGTCAGTACGAATCCAAAGATACCCTAAGTCAAAGTTAAGGAAGATAGCTATGAGGCATTTATCCAATTTCATAAGTTAAAGAATTTTAGTTATCTAATGCATGTATCTCGAATATACCTTAAATCATGGTTATAGAAAGTTGTATTTACAAAATGGAAATTAATCATGTAAGTAAGAAAACAGATTCAAGATTGAAGTTTACCTAGGGCATGATACACAATTTAATAGTCATGGGGCCTGATCGAAGCAGCAGGTTGGTCTCGGAATTGGATTTGAAGTCATTTGTAAAGTGTTCGCAGAAAATATCGAACTCCATGATACACAATTTAACAGTCATGTGCTTGATCGATTATGGAGAGAGGAGGTGGTGGAGAAGATGGAAGTTGAATGGAGATCGAGTTTTACAAGGTTAGAAAAGAAAGAGATCGGTGTTTAGGGTTTAAGAGAATGGACTTAATTTGTACAACGTATTATATTATTAATCAAACGCAAAAAAACGTATAAAATAAAATAATAATAAGACACTGGAAAAGACTTAAAAAGAGGAATACGAATATGAATGTAAAATAATATACAGCCGTATACATAATTGTGTCGAATACGAACATGACCGTAAAATATTAAACGGTCGTATACATATCTGTATCGATTTGCAGAATACAAAGCAAGGTGTAAAAAACTTTACACATGTATTAAATGTGAAACCTGCAACAAAATTCAAGTTTGAACATATTTAATACATATACATTTGTGCTCTAATTGGGTTCAGATTATTGGATTAATAATCCTAACAAAACAAAATTCACTACACCCCAACCCAATTAAAGGCGCGGTAGCTTTTATCATTTTGTAATTACTTATCAAGGTGATTCGAGATATGATATTAGATACTATACATTTATATGTAATCGAAATATTCTATATTTATTTGTTAGCTTTTATACATTTTTAACCCATAAACATTATTGTTTACTGCAATTTTTCAAACGATACATGAGCACAAGACTTATCAATCAGTGGAAAACTTTGACCGCCAAAATTTGATTGATTCACTTTTGTCAACTGAATATATATATATATATATATATATATATATATATGTGTAGTATTGATTAGTTCTCCGTAGATAGTTGAATTCCATACCCCAATCTTTATTATAATGATTACAATTACAATAATAGAAGTAGAGCCTAAACTTGAAAGCCAACTTACACATCCTTCATCTTATTCCTCTGCTAATAATTACACTTGTGCAATGTGTAAGAAGCACAGAATCAGCAACAGAAGCAGAGGCTCTCCTGAAATGGAAGACCAACTTATCTTCTTTTCCCTCCACAGTCTTCTCCTCGTGGAGTGAATCTAATGCCAAAAATGTGTGCAATTGGACAGGAATCAGCTGCAGCAGCAACTCATCAATCACAAAAATAGATCTCTCAAGCAATAGCATCAACGACAGCCTTGCCCACTTCAACTTTTCTGCATTACTCAACCTACAAAGCTTGAACTTGAGCAACAATCTTTTGGTGGGTGAAATTCCTGGCGAGGTTAGTCAATTAAAAGAACTTGTGTCCTTGGATATGTACAACAACTACAACATCAATGGCAGCATACCCTTTGAGGTCATCCATCTCCAGAAGCTAAGGTTGTTGGATCTTGGAGGTAACTATCTAGAAAATCCAGCTGATGTTGATTGGTCAAGATTTTGTACCATGCCTTCACTCACCTATCTTAGTCTTGCTCTTAACAGTCTCTGTGGCTTAGATTTCCCGCCTTTCATTCTCACTTGCAATAAACTTAACCACCTTGATTTGTCTTTGAACTCTTTCACCGGATCAGTTCCTGATGCTCTGTACACTAATCTTTCAAGCGTTGAGAGACATAAACTACAAGAAAATACAAATCATTTTTGTAAAGTAAATACAAATAAATTTCAAGAAATTCTGTGATTTGATATACCTCAGCAATCATATATGCTAGATAAGCCATAAGCATCATGATTGCAATTTCACGTTCTGTCGAGTGTCTGCCAGAAAATAGTCAGAATACTACAATGAATTAGCATATGTATCTAAAATACCCAATTATATAAAAAAAACTGAACATATGATCATTTAAAATCTGCAATCTTACCTTCCAATGTAAAGTTTTTTTATGATGTACGCATTTAAGAGACCAACCTGAAAATAACATTGTACTATTAGAGAAAGAAAATTATGTTTATTACTAAATTTTGATTTAATTGATATGTGCTATGAAAAAATTAAGGATGTTTACCACAATACCAAGAATAGTGCTGGTGAAGAATAGGTAAAGAAAGGTCAAGATCAAGCTCAAAGTTGTCATGCCATTAACATTACTAAAATCAATCAATTGAACTACATTGAAGAGTACAATGGAGGTTGCGTCATTAACAACACCCTCTCTGAAAACCACTGTAAAGAAATGGCGTTTCATCTTGATTCAGAACCTAAAATATAAGCAGCAAAAGATTAGTAAAAATGTAAACAACATTTAATTTCAGCTGTGAAGGTTAATCGGAGAATGTAATTGTACCTGTAAAGTACAGACTGAATCAGTGGCTGATAATATATCACCAACAACTGTGGATATGCAATCCAGAATCTGCCATAATAGAGATCAGCAACAAATGACAGTAAATTTTAAACTATGATTGAGTTACCTAAATAGTTTTCCACGCCAAGAGATGTCACACCAATCCTTTTGAACAACAGAAAAGCACCTGAAATCCAAGAAAATACACTAGGATTAATAAATGCACTAATAATTTTCTATAAGTTGATTCGAAAAATGTTGTCTTACCGAATGATACGAGACAGAAGGATATTAACGTCCCAAATACTCCGAACAACAAAATTGTGGAGAAGTTTTTGAAGAATTGCTTCTTCTTAACCTGAAAGCTGCAAAGGATTTGATTCAACAGTATGCTGATTACTTGTCCACAAACATTATCAATGAATCCTCACTCTATGAAAAGAGAGATTTACCCGGCATTAAAAATGATAGGAGGAAGCAAGTATATAAAGAAGAGCTCCTCACTGAAAACCAATATCTCCGAGTTGCTTCCTTTACTCACCAACAACACAATTCCTCCGGTAATCAAATCCTTAATTCCATAATCAACAAACACAATCAAAATCACCATACTTTCAAAATTCTCAATATGTAGATTGACTAAAAATAAAGTCGTTCGATCACCAGAAGAAGGGCGATTATGGATTCGTTGGCCCATCGATTCTCTTCGAGCAAATGTCCAATGACGATGCACGCACAGAGGACGGTAAAGAACATTGTGTATAATACAAGCATAATGTGCATATCTGTTGTTTGAACAGAGAAAACTTACCAAGAAGAAAAAGAATCAACAACAAAGCAATCATAAGCTGGACGAGCTGGCTGACATGTAAGTGCAATGGGCTCTGCATTTTTCTTCCAATGATGTTAGACCACTGATCTATCTGCAAGAAGAATACCAGAAAACCACTTCAGGCTAAGTTGAGGCCACAAAATGTTGCTTTAATCATAACCGACATGCTATGCTAATTAAGGTGCATCAATTTACCAAATGCTATTTCTCCGTGAAATGAATATAGTATTTCATTTCAGGAAGGCAATGTAGAAAATTTAAGCTATTTTTGGAGGTATTCTGCTTTCTTTGAGTGAATTCTTTATTATCATCCAGTAATATAGGCTATGTCCATCCTGATCATGATAGCAAAATAACTATATTTTTTTATCCCGGGAAAATTTAAACAAATGCACAGTGAACACATTCTCTTGCAGAAGCAAGAGACGGTCAAATTATTAATCAACTTTGTAGGCATCTTTAAGTTTTATTTTAATTATATTAGGTGATTAGGTGATGAACGAAGAGCCATAATTCAGAGAGAAACCGAGAACTCGGGTTATTTCAATCAAAACAAGTAGTTGATTGATAATGCAGTGAAACCGAAAGATGTGAAATTAGAAGTCCAGTTGAAAAACACAATACGTGCAGGACCAAAATTAATGTAGAAGAGGAAGAATGGGAATGTGAAGCATATAATTGAGGTAAGAATAACAAACCTGATGGTTGCTGAAGGTGGATTCATAATTGTCAGTCTGAGATCACTGGCCTTCTTTTGTGCCTATTCAAAGTTACAAACTGAAAATTTATACCACGTAGTAAAAGCATAAATGAATTTAGTATATGAAACTTGAGATTTCATCAATACTTTTCCAATCAAAGCAAACCCTGATTAAAGATTGACTTGCTAGTCTCTACGCATAAATTTAAATAACACGAATTAGAAGATGTATTTTAAAATTAAATTGCAGACTACTAGACATCATATGAGAAGGTTTTTCTAATTCTTATTCATAAAGATACAAAAGAATTGGCCTCTGCCCAAATTTAGTCAAGCAAAATTTTCTTTTCCAAGCCTATGATATCCCATAAATCAAGCAAATTGCATTTACCAAATCTGAACAGATAGATGTAACAATAGTCTTTCACAACTTATGGGTTATTTTCTCAAGGCACTCCACTCGAATAAGAAAGAAAAAGAAAAGTTGTCTAACAGTTTGGGGGAAAGACAGAGTTCAAGTTGTCAAGAATGCCTAACCAAAAGGAAAACACAACATCCTCTCAAAAAGTTACAGGCACAACATTTTTTTGTTGCTCTTTCAGAACAAACCACCTAAAAAAACCAAAGCAGGTCAACTATAAAAACAGTCTATAGACGATATTTCTTCACTCCAAAATACACAGTACCGAGAAAACCAAATTCCCAACTGCATATAAGCAAGGATCAGTCAAATATATCACATGAAAGTTGCAACAATGGATTTCAAAAGCGCAAAAAAGAAAAAGAAGTCATTGCTTAGCTACTTTCAAATTGGATGCTCATTCCTTTCTGCACTGCAACTTAAACAGATTTCCTCCTAGCAAATAGGAAGAGACCCAAAATCTCTAGTTGACAACTACGCTACAAATCCATTGAGACATCTAGTTCACCCTCAGGAAACCATCATAGTAAAAGTCGATAACAATTACGGAAAGTAAAAGAAAGTAAGATTAGACTGTATAACCTTAAGAGAAATTGGAGATTGAGATTCGTAACTTCAATACGATCTATAACGATTACTTCTAGGTTTTTAAAACCTGACAAAGCCAAGTCCTTGAGCTATTCGCAACCCAATCCACCAGCACCCACCACCACGTAGTGTTTATTACAAATGGAAAGCATATTAATTCTACTCAGCACTCCCTAGCTCAATTTTGTTAATGCTTCACTTATTCATCAAGTTACAACGTCTCAGCAGAGCTCCGGAAAAAAGAGAGCAGATAATAACCAGAAACGAAAAGATGATGAATCAGTAACCTATTGAGAGTAGCTTCCGGAATTTCGTAGTGGCCTCAAGTTGAGGAATAGGATAATCCGAAAAGACACCTGCCACCAATGATGGTATGCTATCTATCTGCAAAACAGTAAATGAAGCAGATCACTCAGTTCATAACTATTTCAAGCACCAAAACCCTAAATTGAAGTAATCTAGAATCCCGACATCAATCAACTATGAATTGAGGATGTAATCGAATCGATGGAGCAATGAAGGTAGTGAAGAAAGCATGAGATCGTACTTTCTTGTCGACAGCGGGTGCGGCAGGAACAGAAGCGGCGAACTGTTGAGTAGCCTTTACACCCTCGCGACGCTTCTTCTGCAAGCTCTCCTCTCTCTTACTCTTGCGAATCTCGACCATGATGTCCTCTCTCCTTCTCCGACCCACCTCGGCATCGATGGCGACCTTGTAGCGGTTCCGGCGAACATCAGTCCTAGGGTTGGGCCTCAGCGACATGGTCAACGATCAAGACTTAGAGGCAAATCGGCCGATTGAACCCTAGGAGAGGTAGAGAGAGACCGGCTATCTTGACGGAGAAGGAGGCGATCAGAGCAGGCAGGAGGAGATTGAAGAAGGAGGTGGAGCGGTTTTTAGATCGTGGAGGCCGAAATAATTAGGGTTTAGAGGAGAAGAGAAAGGATCGAAAGAAGGTTGATTCATGAGAAATATAGTGAATCGATTGGGGAACGGTTAAAAAAGGAACGGGAAGAGAAGAAGCGGTTTTTCAGTTTGGAAAGAGAGAAGAAGACGGAGAGAAGGTGAGAGCGAAGAAGACGGCAACTGCTGAGACAAAACCACTGCACGTGTTAAATTTGGGCTAAAATAAATTGATTTTAATTTTTTTTTTGACGTGTAAAAAGCTGCCACATGACTACAAGATAGAACCCTTGAAGGGACTTGCTTTAATCTTCTAGTAGATGAAAAGGTGAATACCAGTGTGGTATCTAAATCACTTTCCGACATGGTATCCTCATCGAAGGGTATGCAAGTAGTTTAAACTAGACTATAGACTATAGACTTGTATTCATTTCATGTTACTGCCCCTATAGTTTTGTCCACACTAAATTGGCAACACTATCTTATTCCCTCCTCCATCATCTTCCTCCTCTCACTCACTGAGCTCTGTGTTTTCTGATACTCTGCCCCCACCATCACGCACCTCGCTTCCGACACTTTCCGACACCCAAGAATTCAAGAATCAATCTCCACAAAATAATCATAAAATAACAACAATTTTTAAATCTCAAAATTCACATTCGCCAATACCGGCTCCATTATTGTTGTTATCTTCAAGTCCTGTGTAACTCTGAAGTCTCAACACCTAAACCCTAATCAATGGAGGAGAAGGCTGAAACAGAGCTGATTTCTATTCCGGCAAGCCCAACGCCGGAAACATTGACTCCGTCCGGTCAGAGATCTCCGACGAAGGGGAAATCTTCGACAGGTTGGACACCGAGTTCGTTTTTGAGCCCAATAGGAACTCCGATGAAGCGCGTGCTGGTAAACATGAAAGGGTATTTAGAGGAGATGGGTCACCTGACAAAGCTTAACCCTCAAGATGCATGGCTTCCAATCACCGAATCTCGCAACGGAAACGCCCATTACGCTGCCTTTCATAACCTAAATGCCGGTATCGGCTTTCAAGCTCTTGTTCTTCCCGTCGCTTTCTCTTTCCTTGGATGGTACTCTACATTTCTTCTCCACTTACAGTACTTACTCAAAGTATGTTGTTATTTGACAATGAAACAACGACTGTGACTGAAACATTCTTGAAGTTGTGTCCCTTTCAGCTTTTGCTTTCTCCATTAAAGGAGCTTGAAAATTGCACCTATTCCGCCTCTTTTTAGAAAGTTAATTAAGTACAGCAGGATTTTGATTTTCAGATTCTACTGAAAATGACAAATCATAGGCTTGTACTTGTGTGCTTGTGCTTGTGCAGGATAACACCAGGTTGATTGTTCTTGTTTCTTACCTTAATTTTTCAATTTAATTGCAGGGGATGGGGAGTACTTTCTTTGACAATTGCATATATATGGCAACTCTACACCTTATGGATTCTAGTTCAGCTACACGAAGCAGTTCCGGGAAAGCGGTATAATCGATATGTCGAGCTCGCTCAAGCTGCGTTCGGTGAGCATTGTTCCTTACCATGAAACACAATGCTTGTTAAGATCAATAATGAACATGCATTTTGGATTGACAGGAGAAAAAATGGGGCTCTGGCTTGCGCTGTTTCCGACGATATATCTATCTGCAGGAACTGCTACTGCCTTAATACTGATCGGAGGAGAGACGATGAAGCTGTTTTTTCAGATAGTGTGTGGGCCTCAGTGTTCTTCAAATCCGCTTACAACGGTCGAGTGGTATCTCGTGTTCACTTCATTGTGCATTGTTCTATCTCAGCTTCCAAATCTGAATTCAATTGCAGGACTTTCTTTGATTGGAGCTATAACTGCAATAACTTACTGCACTATGGTTTGGGTGCTCTCCGTTAGTCAGCAAAGGCCAGAAACAATGTCGTATCATCCGATTGAGCTTCCTTGGTCTCCTGCATCGGTCTTTTCGGTCCTTAATGCACTTGGAATCGTCGCTTTCGCATTTCGGGGCCACAATTTGGTCTTGGAAATTCAGGTTAGAACTTGGAATCGTGCTTTCGCAGATATAAGGTTGTGTTATATAGTAATTGAAGTTTATGTTGAAGTTAGGTAGGTCTTGATGTTTACTATTATTTACAGGCTACAATGCCGTCGACATTCAAGAATCCAGCTCATGTGCCGATGTGGAGAGGAGCAAAGATTGCTTATTTCTTGATAGCAATGTGCTTGTTCCCTATTTCCATTGGAGGCTATTGGGCTTATGGGAACCTTGTAAGTTCAATCTTATTGCATTCTTTCTAGAAGATCCAAAATATGAAGTATTGAACTCCATTATTGTTGCAGATGCCATCGGGAGGGATGCTAAACGCGATATACGGGTTCCACAGCAGCGACATTCCTAGAGGCTTACTAGCAATGACATTTCTTCTAGTAGTATTCAATTGCCTTAGCAGCTTCCAAATCTACTCAATGCCGGTTTTCGATAGCTTTGAGGCGAGCTACACGAGTCGAACGAACCGACCCTGCTCGGTTTGGGTGAGATCCGGGTTCAGAGTGTTCTATGCATTCATCTCTCTGTTAATTAGTGTAGCACTCCCGTTTCTTTCGAGCCTTGCGGGTCTTCTTGGAGGGCTAACGCTTCCTGTCACATTCGCCTACCCTTGTTTCATGTGGGTGTTGCTTAAACAGCCTAGACGACGTAGTTTTGATTGGTATTTGCATTGGACTTTGGGTTGGCTTGGAGTTGCTTTTAGCTTGGCTTTGTCGATTGGAGGGATATGGAGTATGGTCACCACTGGACTGAAGCTCAAATTTTTCAAGCCTCCAAACTAATTAATCAAACCCCGCTCTGGCTTTAAGCTAGTGATGTCTATTCCTGTAACTGTAGTACTCTTTAAGCTTTCACCCATATTATGTTGCACTCTTTCCAAGGACAAAGACAAGACTTTGTGTATGCATATAAGAAAGTTTTGTTTGATAGCTTGAGCTTATTGATTTACTAAGGACGTCTAATTTGTCCAAGTCTTTCCAGTTAGGCGGGTAAGTATGACTTGGGTATTGACCCGTTGGTTGTTTGTATTCAATTAAGCAAGGGATCATTAGATGTTTTGAAGGAGTCATTCTGAGGCCATGATTATACACTTACTAACTCCATACCAATTGTTAACCAAATGATATGGGGCCAAGTATATATCGATTGGGACCGAAGTGAAGGAAGGAGTCAAACAAAATGATAAGTAGGGTACGGGTAGATGGGAAGCAAGTGGGCCCAAGGCCAGGCCCAATAGCAAGTGGAGATCCACTAATCAGTTGCTCAGCCAACGCACATTTTGCAGTTGGTGAACTACTCCTACTTATTACCATCATCACTAGTACCCAACTAGCCAATGTCATGCACCCAAAAACTCATGTGTGCAAATTTCATCTACTTAGCGTGCAGTGCACCGAATCAATCTTCTTATTCTCTGCATTTGCTTCTTAATATTATTCCCTTTCCAACATCATTTCTTGCAAAATCCACCTTACTACGCATATATATGATCAAAACCACCTCACAATTACCACTCTTTTGCTATTATATCCCGACTTTAAATCAGAACGATAATCGTGTTAAAACGTAACAAATACATTCAGGTGGCGAACCTGAACAGTGTCCCACAGTACTACTAACTACAGATAGGGCTGAAATCGGTCATTCTAGGAAAAACAATCATACTATATGCAAAAATGAGTTTTGATACCAAACGGGGCCTTACTAATCCTGTCCAAAACCACTACTGAAGTCGGTTGTTGTTTGAAGATGAAAGCAGTAACAAAAGTTAACCAAAGAAAACACGCAAATGAAGTAAAATCGGAGGCAGGATTGAAAAAGTGGGGGCCTATGTTCATCAGTTTCTTGTCTATGAACATGGTGATTGAATACAAAAAAAACCAACTGTGCAAGTGAGCCCCCACCATAATGCCACCAATCTCGGCCTTTTTGCCGCATGCTCTTTCTTCTTCATACTCCGTATATTATATTCTTTCATATACTAGTATCAATCTTCTAAAATGCTGATGATGAAAAACATTCTAATGAACATTTAAAGATTGAACAAGCATGCAGTGCAGAAAGAAGATATGCAACGATCCCAATCCCAAAAAACTTGAGTACAGCTTTTTTGGGTTTGATGAACAAGCAGCAACACTCGGGAGAAAACAGCATTAAAATTTCAGAACACATCTCCCCATAACATTGTCTACTTTCTGTCAACCTATCTACTGTCTATCTCAGAGAACTTAACCCTATACCCCCAAACTAAACCCCAAATCAAACCAAAACAACTCGACACTAGAAAACAAGAATTAAAAAGCGTGACAGAAAAGAAACCTCCAACAATTAAAAAGCGTGACATTAAATTTGTTCTTCTTGTTCACTCCAAACTTGCTGTTCCTGGTGTTGAAATGGCGAGCTCCGGCCAACCAAAGCAATCTCCAGCATCAGCTAACCCACCATCCATGTTCCACGTGTTGCATCCAGAGGAAGAGCCACCAGATGAACCTCCAACTCCATTCGCATTCTCCCCTCCTCCGATTTCAACCATGGGAGGTCCAAACCCAAACCCTAACATATCGAAACCAGAGGACGACCCGGATCCGAGTCCGAGACTGTATCCGCCCAAACCCAGAAACCCACCCGGTTGCTGCGACCCCAGAAGCGAGCTGAAGCTCCCCGGAAGCGCTTCGTTGAGGTTCATATCGAAGCTCCCCGGGGATGGGTTGGCGTGCTCTGTTTTGATCACGAATGAAACGGGGATGGGTGTCGTATAATTCGCAGCCGAATCATTCAAACCCACCGTTGGGGTTGGGGTTTGAGTTTGAGTTTGAGTGAGAGAGGTGGAAGAGGAGGAGCGGGAGCGCTTGGCGTTCTTCCGGGAGCCGCCTCCGACGGGGATGTTGCGGAGGGAGCCGCCACGAGTCCAGTAACGACGACATGCTTTGCAGAAGTAGCGAGGCTGAGATAAGTTGTAGTTGTTGTAGTAGCAGAATTTCGTGTTCGTTGAATCGCAACGTGGACAGTGCAGACTCTCCGGCTCCGCCGCCGCCGCCCCTTTCATCACCTTCTCCGACGATGACATCTCTCTGGGCTTTTTCTTCTCCTGGATGAGTTTGGAGGAAGACGACGATGGAAACAGAGTGAGAGAGAGAGAGAGAGAGATGAGTTGTTTGTTGTTGATGGGTTTGATGGAGAACTAACTGGTAAAAAGATTTTATAGGCGGTTTGCTTGCTCTATGGTTTTTTTATTTTATTTTAAGTTTAATGTTAGGAGGGAGAATTTATAAAATTAAACCTTATTTCGCCATACCATAACTCGGTTGTGTCTGCGGAAGGAATATTTGCAGGAGCGTGTCTGGCTAGTAATTAAATTAAACTTAGGATAGGAGAAATTAATGTGTAAAGTTTATCATTTTATAATGTTTTGGTAAGTACTACTCGTAGTATGCATACATTTAGACGGTAGATGGTTTATAGTGTTATTTTGATGATGAAGTATGATTTGGGAAGTGGGACCAGAGGAGGGCACGGAGGGTGATTACTTGGCATGCTTACATTATGGCATGTTGCTCATCTTCCAAACATACTCAATTACAACTGTTTTTACTCATTAATCTCTTTTTTACGATGTGCTTCTATCTATCATTCTCTTGAGTACAGTATATTTGTGGTAGTAAAGTATGTAGATGAGAAATCATTACACAGTATAGTACAGTCGTATATTAACATATCCATAGTTGGGGAGAAAATGATTGACACATTAGGATACGGATACTTAATTTTGGTTTTAAATTTAGTTTGATGGTCAAATAATGGTTCCCAATAGAGATTAATAATTAATTAAGTGGTTTAATCAGCAGCACAATCCCCAATGATCGAGGAGTATAACTCCAAACTGCTACCAAACAAATACTAGAAGCTGATGCATTGCTTGTCTTGTTAAACACCTTATTCTTCCTTCATCCATCCATCTATCAATCGCAGAGGGATGTTTTATTCGGTTTTCTTTTCTTTGTACATTTACAAACATGATATGATAAGGACTAACGACTAAAGAGTAAAGACTGTAACAAAGTCAATAACACTAGTTTTTGTCCCAGGGTTAATTTATAAATACGGAGTACGGAGTATTTGTTTACTTAGTACTTACCCTTTAGTGTTTTATACGACAACGTGTCGTATTGGATTAGTATTGCGTTATCTTGAATTCTGAGGCAGGCAGTGTTTCAACTACGACACACATTGACCGTATGTACCTCTATACATTAATTACTACACTCGCACCATTTCATACTAATCCATGGTATACTTGGATACTCCTTAACCTACATAAAAACTTAACAAAACCACCATATAAGGCACTATTCACCAAACACAATGGGCCATCATATATCGTTGTCACGCACCTAGCACACCAAGCATCGATAGTACGGAGTATTCCTTAGCGTGCTACTCCAAATAAGGAAAACAACAAGCATAGTTCTCTTCTTTAAGGACAATGCGCGCTACATAGTCGATCGTCGTCAAAACAACACATGTAGCACGAAAGAAGCAAGAAGCATTGTTACATGCTCCATCTTTTCCAATCACACATTTTTTAAACATCATTAACAATGTTATATGAATTGCTATTTGAATTATTATATTTGGTTTTTGACTTGAAAAAATAGAGAATCTCTAAGAGCATATTCTCCATTTGTCATTTCTAGCTTGTTATTGGATGGTATGATTTTGCTAAAAGTTTGTTATAGTCATTTATATCATTACATGTGAGATACCCTCCTCCCCTCCTCAAAATGTGGTTCAAACCTTTGGCTTCGGGATCCTGCAAGCTGCGAGCAGGATCATGTGTATGAAATATGAGATTCAACATCGAAAGTTCACACATCTGCCTCAACAAGTTATTCATCGCGATACACCTAAGAGCTAGGATAAAGAGGTCGCTTAAACGCTATAATGTAATCTCTCTTCTTTTGTTCAAATGTATCGGCGCGTTTAGTGGCAAATCATGTAACTTAGCATAAAGAGGAAAGAAAGATAATGTAGTGTGTAGACGCAAGAAGCAAGAACTTTTATGCAAGAAGCGAGCATTTTTGTCCAAGACACAGAAGAGGAAAATGATGAACCTGGACGGAGCAAGAGATCTACAAAGGAAAATCATTTGGTTTAGATTTTACAATGACATTTTTTACCTCGAACGTTTAAGGAAGCCATCTACGCCAGACACACTTACATGGAAGGAAGCGCTTAAAAGCGAAATAGACTCCATTATGCAAAATCATATGTGGGAGTTAGCTGACTTGCCATCATGTTCAAAGACGCTTGGTTGTAAATGAATTTTCAAAAGAAAATTGAAAATCGTTGGCTCAATAGAGAAGTACAAGTCAAGACTTGTAGTACAAGAATTTAGGCAAAAAGAAGGTCTAGATTTATGTGATACATACTCGCCAGTAATGAAGATTACTTCTATTCGAGTACTAATTGCAATTGCGGCTCTACACAATCTAGAAATACATCAAATGGATGTAAAAACAACTTTTATAAACAGAGATTTAGACGAGGAAATTTATATAAAAAACCTGAGGAGGATGTCGTGCATGGACAGGAACACAAAGTGTGCAGACTTGTGAAATCATTATATGACTTAAAACAAGCACCTAAACAATGGCATGGAAAATTTGACAACATCATCATGTTAAATGGTTTCAATATAAATGAATGTGATAGATGTAATTATGTCAAAACAACTCTAAATCCACAAGTGAGTATGTTTTTACTCTAGGTGGTGCGGTTGTATCCTGAAAATCCTCCAAAAAAACGCTACTGGCAAGATCCACAATGGAATCGGTTCATTGCCTTGGACAAAGCGGCAGAAGAAGTGGAATGGCTTCAAAACTTTTTTGAGGATATACCGGTGTGGGAAAAACCATTGCCGCCTATGGGCGTCCATTGTGATAGTCAAGCGGCAATATCTCGGGCACTGAGCTCCATGTATAATGGTAAGGCTCATCATATTAGAAGACGACATAAAACCATAAGACAATTTCTCACAAACGGAGTAATCACGGTTGATTTTGTCCGATCGGCTGACAACCTAGTGGATCCTTTTACTGAAGGTTTGTCCCGAGAGCAAGTTGTGAAATCATCAAGAGGAATGGGTTTTAAGCCTATGAAAAAAGACGACACTTGATGGTAAACCATACTTACGTGATTAGAGATCCCAAGATGTAGGTTCAAAGGGACAACGAAATCAAGCTGAATCTAAAGAGCACTTGAAGATTTATATCTTCTCCTAGTTCCTAGGATGATAAAAGTGACTTGGTAAAGTATATTTTAAGCGTTCATAAGCTTTGAAATACCAAGTCGGGCATAATAAAATACTATTTATAGTTAATCACCTTATGAGTGTTAAAATGACTTTGTTTCTAGGAAAATATGCAGATGCTGAATTCTCTAAGTTCACTCATGAATAACCATGGATGTTCAAGGCCAAATGAACACAATCATAACCTAGTTATGTGAGAAGATGAAACTATGTGATAACTGTTGCCTAGTTTTACAACAAAGTCTGGATGGTCCAAGACATCACGTTCACTACTTGGCCGAGTAAATCCGATGGCTATTCACTAGGGGTGGTTTAAGGCTGAAAAAACGCTATAGGCTCAAATGCGTGATTCTTTGACCGTACTCTCAAAAGTCTTTATGTCGAGTCTTTTTTATGTGTTATATAGTAATTTCTATTCATGTGGATGATTGTTGGAATCAAATTTTCCGGGCACTATTTCGGTGGGCCCCGGCCACCGTTGGTGCCGGATTATGAGAGTGTTGGCTTCGTCTTTGCGAGCACTATCTCGTAGTATGCTCATACGTCAAATTCGGATTTCATTTTAATGGGAAATGACGGTTCAAAGGTGCTTGCATATAATGTAACCAAAGGGATAAAATTGTATCCCATATTGGAAAACTGGAAATAAAACTACTAGGATATAAATTACGAGTTGATTGTAATGAATGTGATTGGGCCTAGAAGAGATTATCTTGGTGGGATTGGGTCTTCGAAGACCACACGCGCGCGGTTCGTTTCTGATAGGATTAAATCGACTCGGGCCCGAGCACTAGCTTGGGCTTGTGGGCCTTGTGGAATGGGTCGTAGGCCCAAGGAAGAGGAGTCTAACACTTATGGCTCTGGATTTTTCTTCTCCGCATTCAATACGACGCGCTTTGACCGCCATTAATCTGATCAAATTCTTGATTAATGTGCAACTTGATTCCGAGCTTTAATGCTCCAAATTTTGTGGAGTTTGAGCATTCAATGCTCCAGATTCTTCTTCCTCTAGAGGCTTCTCTTGATGCCTATTAAAGGGGCGCAAAGCTCTCATTTGAGACACACCGAAATCATTCTCTCCTCCACTATTTCATCTCTTCACTTCTTCTCTTCTGTATTGTCGAGTTTGAGAGTAGACACGGATACGAGTTCGTTGACTTTTGTTCTTGAGTTGTGCAAAGCAGAAGGCGTATCAGTTATATCATGAGATTCGGAACGTCGGTAACCGCCACACTGTAGGGCATTTTTAGAATTAAGGAAAGAGAGATTTTCATCTAGACTATGCTCCTGTTCGATCCGGTTTCGATATTGGTTTGAGCCATATTTATCTTCTTTTAATCATGTTTTATTTTATAATTTTGTTGTAGAAATTAATGTTCCTACACACACCACCTCTAGTAGGGGTGGGCATGAGTGGTTAACCGGTGTTTCGGTTAACCGACCTTCGGTTAACTCGTCTTTCGGTTAGTGATTTAGGCATACCATAAACCATACCGTTAACGTCGGTTAACCATATATCGGTTAACATTAACTATAATTAAAAACCAATAAAACATAACACTAGCATAACTTTACATTATCCTCCAAACAAAAGCTAATAAAAAACTTAATAACAATATAAATAGTCATGCAATGCCCTGCAAACAGAAACCCCAACAGTAAAACAACTTTGCATGCTTCTTCAAACAAGAAGCTAATCATCAGTCATAATCCGTGGTTGCTCCACCGTCAAATTATTCATTCCTATAATTAAATAAAATAGTGTAAAATAGACATGTCATTTCAACTGTGAGGCGACTGTGAACTTCGGCTTTAGAGGAATTAAAAGTGAAACACTTGACATTTTCTGTTTTTATTATTATACAATAAATTAAGCAACGTTATATTAAAGCTTTATTAATTAATATTAATATCATAGTAAAAGGGTAAATAGGAGAATGTGAGAGTGTGAGTTTGTCTAAGATCGTGAGTTTTTTTTGTACAAACAAACAGTAAGTCCTTGAACAGGATCAAGGGTAACCTAAATCATCAAAACAGACGATCTTATAGAACTCCTTATACAACAGGTGGCTAGGATTGTTGGAAGAGAGAAGAGATCTAGCTTCCTGGATACGACCATTGTCTTGGAGATTCTGAATAATCTTGAGGAAGTCTTGAAGTCCTTCCGGAGTCACTTCTTGAGAGGCGATGAAGTCGGTCGTTGTATTACATTCCCTGAAACAATGTGATATAGTAAAAGAATCAAACCACGGGATGTGGTTTTTAATGTCAAGGACAATGGTCCTAATTTCCCAAGGAACCTGCCAGATTCCTTAATAGCGTTAACTACAGTGAGATTGTCACTTTCAAGAGTGACTTTAGCAAGATTGAGGGATCATGCGGCCCAAATAGCTTCCAGAATAGCATACGCTTCAGCAACAAGGACGGAGGAGGTTGGAATATATTTTTTTGTCAATTAGGATTATATGGCTATTGGAATCGCGAATAATTGTACCAATAGAAGCCAAATTGTTAACTTTGCAAGAGGCATCAGTGTTAATTTTGAAAACAGAAGGAGGAGGTTTATGCCAAGAGTTCTTTTTAGGACGTTTTTTATGAGAGGATTTTTTTCCTTTTGATATTGGTTGAGTTATAAGAAGAGGAGCATTGTCCAAATTGGTACATAATACTATTGGCTAGTTCCCATGGGTCCTTAGGGTCAACAGAGTTAAAGACTTTGTGGTTCCTTACTCTCCAGATGTTCCACCAAGCTAAAAAAGCTATGTCAGGGGTAGAGCAAGAGGAGCAAAAGGAACCAAAGTTATCAAGGAAGGAGTTATGAGCCTCTATACCTGTTAGGCTGGAGAGGTTAAATGTTGAGAGCTTGAAAGACTCGGATGGTGTATGGTCAAAGCAAAAAGAGATGATTAGAGTCCTCATTACAGAGAGAGCAGGTATCATAAACTCGATGGAAGAACCTATTAAGACGCTCTATAGTGGACAAATAGTCAGAGGTGACTTTCCATAGAAATTTTTTAACTTTGGGGTAGATGGGTCGCGTCCAGAACCAGGAGGTAGGAATGGAGGTGTTTGAGGAGGGTGACTTAATGTGGTTAAAGGCTGAGCAAGTAGAGAAGGTGCCATTGCTAGAAGGAGTCCAAACAATGGAATCTTGGATGCTTGATTGAGGGATGCGGATATGGGAGATTTTAAGAACAATGTTATGGGGAAGATGTTGGTTTAGGAGATCTAAATTCCAGGTTTTATTATTGATAAAGTCCGAGACTTTATTGGAGGAGTTGTGAAAGTTGAGAGGTTGGAGATTATGGAGATTAGGAATCCAATTATCATTCGAGAAATCAATATTGTTGTCATTGCCTAATTGCGAGTGAAGACCAGACCTATATTTATCCTTGATGGACAGGAGCCGGTTGAAGTTCCAGGAGAAACTAGGAGAGGGTTCCATATTAAGGAGGTTATTATTTCTAATGTATTTTTCATTGACAATTTGTACCCAGATACTTTGAGAGTGGGACAGGATTCTCCAAAGTAACTTCATTTGGAGGGCAATATTGTTTTCTTGAGAGAGCCGAAGACCGAGACCCCCTTCAGCTTTAGGTTTACAAATATTTTCCCATCGTTGAAGGGGATGATGATTGGGTTTAACATTATTCCAGAAGAAATTTTTATAGATATCATCGATTTCATCACATACACCTTTGGAAAGGAGGAAGCTTTGCATAAGATAATTGATTTTGGAAGCTAGATTTGACTGGATTAGAAGAGTTCTCGCAGCTTGAGAGAGGGAGGAGGTTTTCCAAGTAGATAGTTGTTTTCTAAGTTCATCTAGAGCTTCTTTGAAAGCAGTTTTGGTAATGTGGCCTTTGAGGATAGGGATGCCTACATATTTTTCCATTTTTGTGGTTAAGAGAATATTCATAATGCTAGCTAGATTAATAGCTTTTTCCTTTGGGATATTTTTGGATACCTGAAGAGAGCTTTTGTGGAAGTTGATAGCGAGGCCACTTAGTTGAGAGAATTTGAAAAGAAAATTGTTAATGTAATGCATATTAGTGGCGGTGGCATCTGCAAGTAGAATAGTATCATCAACGAAAGAGAGGAAGGGAATAGGAGAACCTTGAGTAGTAAGCTTAATACCAATGCGATTATTGGATTGGTTGGATTCAATAGTAAGTTTACAGGCCAGATACTCCATAGCCAGGATAAAGAGGAAGGGTGCAATAGGGTCTCCTTGGCGAATACCGCATTGTGGTTTAAATTCAGGACCTGACTGATTATTGACAAATACAAAGATTTGGGAGGTAGGGAGGCATTCAAGTATGAGATTTACCCATTTAAGATCAAAGCCAAATTTGAGAAGAATATATTTAGTGAATTGCCAGTTGATTTTATCAAATGCTTTTTCCATATCAATTTTAAGCGCCATCCACCCATTATTGCCTTTGGTCTTATGTGAAATGATTGAAAGATTTCATGAGCTGCCAGTATATTATCCTGGATGAGACGCCCTTCAACAAAGGCACCTTGAAGAGAGGAGATGAGTTTTGGTAATAAGCTTTTAAGCCGATTAGACATGATTTTAGTAATGATTTTGTAAGAAGTATTGCAAAGACTAATAGGCCTAAAATGATTGGCATTGATGGGTGAATAATTTTTTGGGGACCAGTGCAATGAAAGAGTGGTTCCATGACTTGAGCATTTTTCCAAAGTGGAAAAAAGCTCGAATTGCAGGGCAAAGGGTAGGAGATATAATGTTCCAATAGGTTTGGTAGAAGTCTACTGGAAAGCCGCCAGGTCCTGGAGTTTTGTCTTGGGGGAGCTCAAATACTGTTGTTTTGATTTCATCAAAGGAGGGTTTTTGGAGGAGAGATGGTTATCTTCTAGAGTGATAATAGGTGTAATGATATCAAGGTCACTAAGGGAAATATTTGAGTTGATAGGAACATATCTATCAGAGAGCTCCTTCGTGATCGCTTCAGTGATTGAGTTCTGATCGGTAAGAATGAATCCATCCTTTGTGCAAAATTTGAGGATACTTTGTTTGTGAGTACGAATTTTGAATATACAATGGAACTATTTTGTATTTTTGTCATTAAGAGCTAGGTGTTTGGCTTTGGCTCTTTGTTTCCATTATTTGTCTTGAAATTGGATAATTTTGTTGAATTTTCTAGTCATGTTGGCGATTCTATGACGGGTTGCTGGATCGTTAGGAGAAGAAAGGAATTGAGCGTGAAGAGTTTCAAGTTTTGCTTCCGTATCTTTAAGTTGTTGGAAGGTAAATCCATTATTATTACGAGCCCAATATTTAGCGCATTGCTTTAGGAGTTTAAGCTAATGGGATAATCTAAACATATAGGAACCATTGATTTTGTATTTCCAAATTTTCGAAACAATTTTGTTAAACGAGGGCGAGGTGGCCCAAGCATTTTCATAACGGAAGGGGATCCGAATATTGCGGATTGAAGTTCCCAAGGAGAGGGAAATGAGGTAATGGTCCGAGGAAGTGAAGTGGCGGTGATGAGTACTTGGGTTAAAGACCATAGAAAGACTAGAGTGAAAAAGAGCATTGTCAAGCCTTTCCATAATGTTGTTGCTGGATTTTCTCCAAGTGAAGGGGAATCCTGTAAACTTAGAGTCAACTAGGTCAAGAGAGGAGATGCGATTACGGAGTCTTATAAATCTTGAAGAGCGAGGAATGAGACCACCTATTTTATCGCTAGAATCTAGGATGTCATTAAGGTCACCAATGATAATGATAGAGAGGTTTTTGCTTACAGATAAATCTTCAATTTGGTCCCAGAATTCATCTTTCAATTCTTCTCTGGAAGGGGCATAGACAAAAAATATTAGGAGATCAATGTTATTGTAGGTGTATTGCATAGAGATAAAGTTATTGGAATTGGCAATATGGGTTAACATATTAGTGGCTTCATTAATCTTGTAAAGGAACCAGAGTCCACCTTTAGTGCCATTAGCTGGGACGGAGATCGCAGCATCAAACCCCATTTTCCTAGTTGCATTTTGAGTAGGCGAATTTTGGGTTTTGGTTTCACTGAGACACAAGATATCAAGCCTATTTCTTTTGGTGATATAGGAGATTTCAGATATAAGTTCAATTCTTCTAGAGCCTCTAACATTCCAATAGCCGACATTCATATATAACCATGGTTGAAGTTGAGAACGTTGTAGTAATTAGTGTTGAATGTGGGGTTTTGTTTGCATCTAATGTGAAAGATCTTAGTGGAATTGGGAATTTTGTGCAAAGAAGCGAACAAGATCTTATGTAAGAGAATAAAACTGTAAATAATGTTCGAATAATGGGCATTGTCAATGAAAGAGACAATATGGATCAAGATGAGATTGTTGACAGTTTTAGCATTCATATATTGCAAGCACAGATATAAAGAAAGAGCAGTAATATCAACTGTAGACAACAAATAGTAGTAACTGCAACTTGTAATGAACTTTAATGTCTTAACAGTTCTATTACACTTCAAAAGATTAACACCAAAGATCAGAAAATTCAAATTGTCATACTTAATGTCTAAGCAGAATGTCACAAAATATGTCAAGGGATAGTAGCAGTTGTCATTTTCAAAAGTAGGAAAGGAGCAAACTACAAAGAAAGGCTTACTGATGATATTCATTCCTGGAGTACTTTGGCCTTGCCTCTAGATTTCTTCTGTTTCTTAGGCTGTGGTGGGACTGGAGCAACATCGTCTTCTTCTTCTTTCTTACTAGGCACAAGGGCAGTATTGGAGGACTCTGCTTGGGCTGATATGTCAATATTATCAATCTTCTTTTGAATGGAGCTAGTGGACTTCTCAGAGACTTTTGGAGAGGCAAGTTTGGATTCCATGTTGACAGGGGGAGTAGATCATTGCTGGAGGATTGCGCAAGAGTGGTCTCATCATTCTGGTGTTCATAGTCATCATATGAGGAGGCATATAGGCAAGTTGCTGCTGGAAGTGGGCAAACATGTGTGGTGGGTAGAGATCTGGACTCATGTTAGGAGGCAGTGGGTAAGCAGGGAGGACATTAGAGGTGGAGCTTTGGGACCTGGCATTTGAGTGGCTACTTTTGGTGACAATGGGGAGATATGGATCTTTTCTCTTGAGAGGCTTCCTATGAACATTAAACTGAGAGGACTGGGATGAACTGACACTTGTGCCTTGCTTGATTTGGAAGCTTGGGCCCGAGGCTGCCTTGGGTTGAGCACCAGATCTTCTGGAGAGTATATTGTTGAGCAGCCTAGCTCTAGTCATCTCTGCTTCATTAGTCACCTCAGTCGTCATGCAGATTTGAGCTTCAAAGATGTTAGGCAACATATTGTTCAAGAAGCAATCCTCAAAGACGTGACCTTCAGCACCACAACAACCACATCTGGGTGAGAAGTCCTCATACCAGAGTTTCATTGTGAGAATGTTGTTATCAATGTGCTTAATTCTAACAAAACCAGCAGTGACAGGAATTCTTGTGTTCATAAAAATCCTAGCAATTTTTTTCTTGTTTTTGTTGTTGGAATTCTCATCAGTTCTAATGTAGGAGCCAACTCCATTGCCTTCAATATTCAAACGAAGAGCTGCATCAGTATATAGGTGTCTAGGTGTTGGAATAGGAACCTATGGAACTGGGGTTCCCTAATAGGTTCCTTTCTTCTGGTCTCTTTGTTTTGACGATGACAACACTTGGATATACTATGGTACTGCTTACCTGGCTATTTCAGTTAAAAAGATAGAAGATTTAAAGACTGATAAAGCCACAAGGGAAGTCCGAAGGAACTGTGTGTTACATCCGAGTTACTCCTAACCCTAGCGTGGGCGGCGAGCCGAGAAGATTTGAAGAAGATTTTTTCCTTGTTAGGATATTGTTAGAGTTGTTGTAATTCGGTCATGTAATTTATGGTAACTAGTGAGTTAATTCAAGTTAACTTGCACAACATAGGATCGATCGTATATTAGGATATTAGTACGATATATAATATATTTCCCAGAATATCTTTATACGTCGAACTAATTCCCTATTTATATGATCGTCTCTATGTTCTTAGGGTTTATGCATTTTGACCGAGTTTGAAGTGTATCAGCCTAAAAAGAAGAAGAAGAGTGTTCTTGCATACAAGAACATCAAGTAAATTCACTAGTATTATCATCTGAGAGTTTCTGATAGGAACTAGGTTAGTACTTAGCAATAAGTTTGTAATCTCGTTCGTTTCTAAACTCACTGATTGAATATACAAGTAGACCTTTCAAATCCTCGAAAGAGGGGTGGTTTTCATCCTAAGATAACTAATTGGTTATCCAAGGTTTCCACCTAAAGTAATTGTGTTGATAATCTGTTGCTTTACTTCCGCTGTGCCTAGGAACTGGACAACTCTTTGTCACAGTTCCCTTGATACTAACATACAGATCCTACACTAGGTAAGAGAGGAATGCGTACCTAGATGTCAGCAGGCAAGATTTCTTCCTCCAGTGGCTCAAATGTTGGTGTGATGGGTCTGATCACTACAAGTTTGTTGAGCAGGTGATAAGGCCTATTGTCCCAGACAAAATCACGAGACTCCTTGTTAGCAAAGATGAGTAGAGTCCAGAAGTCCCTAAGCTCTTCTACCTCGATCATGCCTTTGACTCTCTTCCAGTGTTCCTTGATCTTGGTTAAAATGACTGAAGTTTGCACTAGATCACTTGCCATACACATGTACAGAGCAAGAGAGTTCATGTTGCAAAAATTTGCTTTGACACCAGGAAGATTGTTAGGATCAGGAATATCCTGAAACTGCACATCTTCAGGAGTGGCAACAAAGTCCTCAAAGGTGTAGTTTGCAGTGGTGAAGTTTTGATTGTTTAGAGGAGGAAGATTGTTGAAGTTCATGGGATCTTGAATATTTTGGAAGGAGGCATCCATAGGGACAGAGTTGATGGGTTCTGGGTTGGTAATGGCCAAGAGGGTTCTTGTGTTTGAGTTAGGCTCACTGCTAGCTGGGATAGGGTGGTCTGCAATATAGTGGATTAAGGCATTAGCATAGGAGACGTCTTCAGCCATTGGGACAAAAGCAGGAGAGTTGTGTATGAAGGTATAATCCGAGAGATTTTGGAAGTTGATAGTGTTTTGGATATGGCTCCAGAGATCAGAATATATAGGAGTGTTGAGGTGAGTTGAAGAGGTTGAAGGGTTGTGGGTAGCTTTTGGGTTGTAGTTGAAGTTAAGGGTAAGATCTGTTGGATGATCCATGTAGGCAGAGTATGGGGATGACTCAAATGGGAATGTCTTAGTATGCAGAGAAAAAATGGAAGCATTGCAGTTGGGTATATATGTGGATAACGAATAACGGGAAGACAAAGGGATGCAGTGGAGATTGAGCTTGGGCGTGCAAGAATAATAGTTAATGAAGTGTTTGTTGCAGTAGGAGTAAATGGCAATGATGACTCTCTCGGAACCAAGGATGCTCCACAGTACCTCGATCCTCAAAGGAGTCTCAACAAGATGAGACGCCAATAGGGATGAGAGCTTCTGAGAGCAATCCAGGTCAGCACAAGAGCTCCACATCATTTTATCATCAAGTGTCAACGTAGTTGTCAATAGTGGTGTCAAGATCGTGTTCAAGTGGCCAAAGGCCATGTCATTAGCCCAATATCCAGTAAGCAAAGGGTTAGTAGACCAGCATCCACATACAATCCGATGTGTCAAGGACACAATCAGAGACACGCAACCAGTGGTCCACAGACACCTCGAGCCCTGAATAATCAAGCAAAAGAGAGAAACGAAGAGGGAAGAAGCATGTAGCATACCATTTAATGGATAATCATCCAAGGGCGATTACTAGGTGGATGATTGCATCTGATGCATAGTCCGAGGCGTTTCTGATGTGGCTGCAAAAAACCAACCAATAATCAAGATCATAGCTGGAAATTAAATTCAAGAGAGGGTTAAGGAGAAGATTTACCAGATTTGTACTGTCAGGAGCCAATAGCAACATCTGAGAGAGGATCGAGTCGAAATTAGGGTCATAGATAGGTTTAATTGTTGATTTCTAGGCTTGCATGTTGAGATGAAGGAAGAGAAGAGAAGATAAGAGGAGAGGGAGGAGGAAGACGATGAAGGGGCCGAAGATCCAAAAAGAAATATCAGAGCTGGAGTTTGAGGAAAGAGAAAGAAGAGAGAGGTTGGAGAGAATTGCTTTGAATTGTCAAACTTTGAAAGTAGCTTGCAAATTCTTGAGTGAGTACTCTTTTACGCTTTTCGTCAATCTTTTTTCTTTCGTCTAAGATCGTGAGTTTACAAAACATTTTTTGTCTTTTCTTTTTTATTTCTTATTTTAAATTAAAACTAAAAATATATATTTAAATCTATTACACTTCACTTATTTAGTTATATAGTTCTAGTTTTAAAAATATATTTTATATATCCTCGGTTAATCGGTTAACCGAGGTTAGAAAAACTTTAAATCGTAACCGTATCTTATAAACTTAAAATGTTTTGGTTGGTTAACCGTAACCGTAAGTCGGTTTTTCTTCGGTACGGTTAACCAAGAATTTGATCGATTTTTCGGTTTTTCGGTTACGGTTTTTTATGCCCACCCCTAACCTCTAGACATCATCTTACCATGTTTATCGCATTTTCTATTTATCTCATGTATTATTATTTATATTCTAATAGGTTGATAATCTTAAACTCCACTTAGTTTTAATTAGTTTAGTGAAATTTACTGCATTTTGCATAGCAAAAAAAATCTATTTCCACAACTTGTAGAGGAGAAGTAAGATTTGCATAGCAAATTTAGTGAAATGAGAAGGATGGAGCGCGTGAAGGAAGTGGGCGGTCAAAGCTGATCTGCTTGGAACAACACGCGCATTCGTACTGTTTATTCTCAGTTTCTCACTCTGTACGATTCCATATCTCTCTGCTCTTTTTTCTTCTTCTCCTTCTGACATCTATATTCCATTCCATCTCCACCCTTCATCTCCATTCTCAACCAACGCTCACGATTCACATTTTACTGTTCATGTTTCTTCCCAGTCAAACCAAAGACGTATCACTGTCTTCTCTTCTTCAACTAGCTGTCACAATTCTAATAGACTCAATTATGTTCACCTCCATTATAATTTTGGTCTATAATTTGCATTTCATGCTCTACAATTTTACCTCACCTTACTCTAAGTTATGGTCCCACAGTCAATAACTGGTCGGTTCCAACTTCCAAACAAATTCAAACTTAAATCCATACTCCGTATAACAGTAAAAGAAAAACCTATAGTGCATTGGAGAAGAAACAGAATACTGAGACTGCAAATTCCAAAATAAGCAAACCTCAAACTACTTCACTGGAATCAACAGAGCTGCTGTTTCTTCTTCTGGACTTCTGGCGTTCATATTTTCAACACAAGCCATTAATGAAGATAGTACATTTTGTTGACTCATGGGTTATTATTTGGGCCTTTCCTTCTTTGGAGTTATTACTATAAACTTCCGTCCACTAAATTTCATTATACAGTCAAAACCTAACTTTGATAATGTGTCAAAAGGTTGTTGTACAAACGTATTATATTTAGTAAGACACCTCCCTCCCAGTCTCTTAACGTTCTTCCCATCTATTTCCGACACATTTATCGAGACACGTTTTGTAACGTTAATATCTTTAAAAACACATTAATAAAAATTATAAAATTTTGATATTGTTAAAGCTCTTGATGAGACGAATCAAACAAGACCCCATATTACTATATTTTTTCCTATATATTAGAAGATATGTCGAAGATTCTCTTAAAACGTAAATAGTGTCAAAATTAAGAATAAGAAGAACTTTTGACTAAGGATAGAGTACTTAATAAGTGGATTTGAAGTGTGCACTTGCGCTATTAAGCAAGTATGTATATGCTTTTTATTTAGGGAAATATTGACGTACGGATATATATTAACATATGAATGTATGAATGTCGATTCACTAGCATACACAAACATAAATACATCCATATATTTTAAATATAATGTTTAATTGTATAAGTGAGATTTGCTACATTTAATTTTATTTTATGTGTGTATGTATTTATATATGTTTGTTTGTACTTACAAACTGAATATTCGTAGTTCGAAAGTTAATGGAATATTAATTTGTACTAGGTGTGCCCTTTCACCTACGTTTTTTAACTCTAAAAATATAGATTAAATTTACTTCTAGTAGTAATTGTTTTCTAATATGAAAATGTATAAACTTATCAAAATAAAAAATATAATTTAATACTATAATGTCCTATCACTTTTATTGTGGCAAAGTGATAACGAGGTTTCAAAAGTCTAGGTGCACTTAATCTACTAATCTACTCCGTAGTACTTAGACCGTTAGTCGTACAAATTTGGCAGGTGGATCGAAGACTTTTTACCATCTATTGGGCCATCAAAAATCAGAGGGCCCATTATCTAAAGACTTATCGTTATCAAATAAGAAAATGAAACGGTCCAACTTTCGGTAGGTTTAAACTGGGCTGGACCAAACATTGTTTTCGTTAGGCTATTCTTAATTACCTGTTAATCTCGGTTCAGTGGTGGGAAAACTTACACGTATCTATCTATATATAAAAATCCATGAGTTTGAGAAAGTAAAGGTAACTTCTAATAGCTTCATAAGAACACATTCATCTACTTTTTGCCATTACTTGCGTCTCTTTCATTTCTTCCTCAAAATCCCAATCTATTAATCCCTTTCTTCCAATTCTATTCCTTTCTACAGTTCCTTCGCCTCCATCCAACTTCTACAGTTCCTTCTCCAACCAACTTCTAAAAGGATCAATTCGATCATAAATCGCCATTACTTCAAATCTGTAAAATCAAAAACCCTCATAACGAGGAGTCGGAGCTATAGACGGAGTCAGAGCTATAGGAACATGATTATGCCACTCATTAAGCATATAAACCGAGTAAATGACGATCGAAATCCCGACGAAGAAGGTATATATTCTTTGTTTGTTGTATGTAGTTGGTGGTTAAAGTATTATCTCAGTAGTGATTTCCAGAGTTTATGAAAATGAAAGGAATTCATATAAATATTGTACTGTGAGATTCTAAAATTTTGTTTGCCAATATATTACAAAAAACCATTGATATCAGGTAAAATTCTATGGCCATATAGTGCAGTCAATTGCCATTAAATCCAGTTGATGAAAATTATGAGAAATCACGTCAAGAGGACGTTAAGTAATTCGGTAGCATCGAGATTTATGGATGTGAAAATGGACAAGGCAAGCTTCATATGTAATTGTATCACTAACAAATCCAATTCATGTTGCTTCAGAGAAGATGTGTAAACGACGTAGTAATTGGGTAATTGGATGTCTATAAGCAAGATTATCGGCATACTGACGTATGGCTGGTCTTTACCATTCAACTTTAATCTGCATCTTTAATTTAGACTATTGATTCAACGATTTTGAACTCTTTCTTATACTTCCTCAATATGTAATTGCAGTTCTAGGGACATCCTCATGCGAGTTGTAACAACAAATATGTCGTCAGTTGACTCTGGTGGAAAAGGTTTTTTGTAAGCAGAGCAATTTTTATATTTAGCCCCTAGAAATATTATTTAAATGCTAATTATCCTTATATATTAAAATATTAAAACCGTTTAGCAATAATTAGTGCAATCTGTAATATCTGATCCCATTATTCTTAATCTTTACCCCCGTTTTTCTCTGACAGAAGGTTGTTACACAGCTTGCCTCCTGCGCCTCTCTGCTTGCTCAAATGCTCATATATTGAGTTGATGATCTAATTTCGTCGAGGGGTCTATGGAATTTTTCCACTGCGTTTGTTTCGTGAGTCAAAGGATGCAAATGGTGATTTGACCGATTGTGGTGCATTCAGTCGGATCTAGATGAGGTGAATCTCAACTCTAGGGAACTACTTTTATATTAAAAAGGTCGATTGATTTCTTCAGATTTGCAGATCCTTTTTTCCTGTTGATTTTTGTTTTTCTTATAATTTTGGGTTCTGAATTCATGAGTTTTGTTAGTAGAGATCAGAAATTGCCGAAGAAAGAACAATATGTTTCTTTTGTCCCCTGTTGTTATTTAATCTTTGTTGATGTATTCAGGTTTCAGTTGCTTTCAAGCATTCTTGAATGGCAAAAAGCACCGGTAGGATTGGAACTCTACATCTTTTAATTTACCTTTCGAGAACTTAACTAACTAATTACGGGGCTCAGAAGTATGAATTAAGTATTAGAGGATTGTTTCCAAACATGATAGCATCACAAACACATTTTCCATTATGCCATTATCAGTAGAAAATGGTTAAGGTTTCCCACTAAATCAAGCATCATCCTTTAAATAAATAGCTCTATTTTTGTATGTGTAGGCGAGTTCAACCTCCAGTGATAAAGAAGATCCTGCTATAACACTTTTCATTCTTGGGCTAACGAGGTATGTATCAGTTCTCAGTTCCTAATGATCTTTTATTTGAAGGATATTTTTGTTAGTTTAATCAACACTAAACTTCCAAACTAACTTATGTATAGGATATTTGGGAACTATCTCTATTTCTCTTTGGTCTTAGCTTCACAAATCCAACTTATGATGCTTCATTCATGTGTCCACATTTCTAATGGTTGCAATTACGGGGTCAATTTGATAAAGATTTATCAACTTAATAAAATGATCGTTTTTTAAAACTGTGATCTGAATTCTAAACTCTCTTCTCGCAGCCTCTGCCTCTCCCTACAAGATGGATGAATTGGTTGGCTGAGGACGAAGAATATGATTACACTGAGAGTGAGGATGGTGTTGAAGACAATGAGGGGGAAATCGAGTTGGAAGATTAGGGTTTTCTAATAAATTGGTAAGTTTCCCACTTTTGTTTCCTCCGAACCTGATCTTATATAAACCATGAGATGACTCTGATGATTCTCTTTGTAATATTGAAATCAGGAGCATCTATGTATGTTGAGATCATTTGGTATTCATGGCCAGAAGAATCACATATTGGTTAAAATATGCATTTTTTACAATCTAATATGTTCTCTATAATAGACATGGATATTTTCATTACTGATATGTGCTCAGATTGTAGGCTATATGATATATTATGAGTTGATTCTGTAATTAGTTATGAATGATTGTGCAGAAAATGTGAAATCATGAAGCTTTTCACTTTTATTTTACTCTGTGAATTGTTGGATGGTCAAATTAAAGACAAAGGAATTGGGTTACTGGGATTGAAGGACTTATTTAGCAATTTTATTATTTGATCAGATATAGATGTTTGATTCAAAACAGGGACATACTTACTTGCATTATGATGCTCATTATGGTTATTCAGATTGCCTTGAAACCATTCTCTCCACATCCAAATTTCCTCATACGACGAGTTTGTTGCAATGATGAAAACACGAACGGATTGGAGAAAGGCATCAAGACATTACACAAGAGTCAAGAGGCAGATTTAACAGCCTAAGCATGAAGCTAATGAAGGATAGTTCTCTTAATTTGGGATCAAGTGACACACTAATAAATGAGCATTCCGATTTTTCAGGCACAAATGACTTAGAAATGTACATAGATAACTCAGCACCATACATTGTCCGTGTAGATATGTCTTTGTCAAAAGTGAGTTTTCAATTTTGCTTCCAATTGAGAAAATTATTGATTGAATCATTCTATTAGATTATTTCTCAGTTTTATATAAGAAGTATTTAATTTAATGCTTCTTCTGATTAGTGAAATTTCAAATTTTGATTAGTCACCTTTGCTCTTCTTGAACAGAATACGTCTCTCATGTCACCTGAAATACTTATCACTGAAGGGGTTTCATGCTGCAGATATCCATATTTTAATTCAGAAACCAATTGTTTCCTCAATCTTTAACTTCTTACGTGTTGAATATGTGCTAATTAAATATTCTTCTAATCAGGTTGGTATAAATTGTCGGGGAGTTTGTTGTCACATTCCCGAGGGCCTAGGTTTTAGTCATGGTAAAGCTTCTTATGGATATCAACCATACAAAGGTATGCTCTTATATTTTTCTGAGGATTCAAAGTAAATAACTGCTACACATATCTAACGTTTCTTATGATACATTGGTTTTTACGTTCAATATTAACATTTTCTCATCATTCAGGGAGATGTTAAAGGGGCTTTTTGTCTAATTGGGTTTTTCTTTATTTGGAGGGTGAGAGGGGCAATGTCTGCAGAGTTGTGATGACAATGGAAGCCTCTGAGTATTGCTCTTAATGATTATTTCATTATTCTCTTTAGTTTGTAGACTCAAGTGTAAATATTTTTGGAAATCTATGAACCATAATCATGGTCCATTTTTGTGATAATTTCGTATTCAGAACACATGGTATTCATTGTTATGTAATTTCCTTACTTTTTTTTTGACGTTTTCACTTAATTTTTTCTTAACTATGAGAATCATTATCTGATCGTGGATGAATTTCACATACGATTTAGCCTACGCGTAACCGTCTGATTTGCATACCTTCGGCCATGGGTTTATTGCAACCGTAACCACAAACCAAATGGACAACTACAACACATAGATCGCAACAGCATCATCATTCGTTCACAAATGAACAAAAAAAGGAGGAAGAAATGATTTGAGGAATCTCAAAACATATTTATAACATACCATTCATCATATATTCAAAACAACTGCTATGCCTAAACCATTACAAGATACTGAATGAAGAAAACCCTTACACAAGAATTTCAAAAAACATCATTAACAGTCAGAGACAACAAAATCAAAACACCCATTAGCCTAAAACTGAAGATCAAAAGCTACGAAAACGATATCAAAAACACAAAACCAAATGAGGAAAGAGAGTAACTGCTTCAAATTAGGGATTCCAAAAGGAACGCCTACGGTGAAAATCAACATGTAAACAGCAACAGAGCAGCAAAATTAGAATAACACAATACAAAAAGCAACGCCTACGGTCAAAAGGAACGCCTACGGTCAAAATCATGTTAGTGTGTTACACATTTTATAATCTTGAACAATTGTACTTCATTTCAGTTAATCACATAATTGAAACCTCCGTGTTAGGTTTTTATCATATATTCGCCTAATATTTCAGTATTGCATTTCTCACATGGATTTTTACGTTTCACAAAAGTCAAATGTCTAATTAACTCTTCAATAAGATGTGGGTTTCCGGGTCTAGTTTTTGTCAAAAAGAAGCTTTCCTTCCTGTTAAATCTATCGGGGGAAAAACAAATCATACTTGGGGTTTGGGTCCATTTTAACTTTGCTGATAAAATATTTGAATCTGTCTGAATAATTTTTCCCCTGAAACATGGATTTACCTGACTGAGTAGGAGTTCAAGCAAGTCAGTTATATTATTGAAAATAACCATTAAAAATATTTTTCATGATTACAATCAACAATAAAATTAGCTATCGAAAGTTAGTTGTTTCCCCAAACTGTTAAGGATCATACTTTTAATTATAGCCAGGAAACATAGGCGGTGGTGGTGAGAAGTAATCCATCCCAAAATATGGAGGAAGAATGATTTCCTCAGCTGCTGGTGATGGTGATGGTGGTAGTGGTGATGATGGTAGTGTTGGTGGCGGAGGAGAGAAGACTGGTGGTGGATTTATCGGTGTTGGCGTCTTTTTTGGTGTTCTCTTAGATCCACTACCACCAGATTTAGCACCACACTTAGCCTTACTACAATCCACATGCTTTTTGATTTCCTCCTTACAAGTTTTATCATCCCTTTGATTTTCCATTTGAGGCAAGCAATTCTCATCATCTTCCAACACCAATCCCTTACTTTCAGCAACCACACAACTCTTCCCTAATCCATTGAACAGGTTTTCCTCAATTGTCAAGTTCTTGAGGTTGGACAACTCACATACCAAATCAGACACCAACCCACTAAGCTTGTTATTTGATACATCAATTGTCTCCACACTCTTCAACCCTTTGAATAAACTTGGTAATGGCCCTGAAAACTTGTTTCTGCTTATATCGAACACCGTCATGTTCTTAAGCCAACCTATATCAGAGGGAAGACATCCTTCCAAATCATTGTTTGCAAAGTTGATTTCGTTTAGGGTGTTGTTCATGTTTCCAATGCTACATGGAATGCACCCCTTGAACTCGTTGTTGGCAATGACGATAACCGACACCTTGGAATTGCCTATGTTTTCAGGGATTCTTGAATGGAACCTGTTGTGGTTCAGGAACAAGGCATCAAGCTCCATATCGAAAACTTCCCTGGGCAACTCTCCTTCAAAATCATTGAAACGAAGGTCAAGATACTTCAACGAGTCCAACTCAAAGACGACTTTAGGAAAATGACCCACAAGACGATTATTGCTCACATCCAACTCATGCAACAACTTCAACTTCTTAAGACTCTTTGGTAAAATACCACAAAATCTGTTGGAGTTAAGGTGAATAAGTGCCAAATCTGTTAGCAAACCCAGTTCAGAAGGCAAAAACCCAGCAATATCACCATGATTAAGATCAATTCCAGCCACTACATCAATTTTTGGATCATCAAGTGCAGGAGCACAAAAAACGCCTTGGTAAGAACAAACATCAGCACCAATCCAATTTGATGTCATCTTAAATGGGTCAGAGTAGATTGCCTTTTTTAATGCTTGTAACCCAACATAAGCCTTCTTAAGCCTGATGTTTTTGAACTCCAGGTCAGAGTTGACATCTGCCCTGAAGTCAAAGTCAATGTTGTCGCTCTTTTCGAAGGAGACGAGCTGGCGATGAGCAATCCATGAGGATTGAGTGTCGGATATGGCATAGATAGATCGGCAAAAGGGATCCAAGAAGAAGAGGAGGAGGCAGCAGCCTAGGACATTCATGGCTGTCCAGGCTATGGGTTGCTGCACAATTTTGGGGAGGCTAAGGATTCTTTATATATTGGTGATGATGTACTAAGTTTTGAATGGCCATGCAAGATTTTCTCATGGTACAACAAAAACACAGTTGTTTTGATTCTGTTGGATGTCTTGGTTTGCCAAAATTTGCCTTGTTGTTGCTGGTGTGGATTTGTCTAAGTTTAGATCATAAAGTGTGAGGCACATTTATGTTCTATGCTCACCTTCCATGAAATATCGTCGATAGAATAGTATATAAATCATTCATATGTCTCAAGGGAAAAAAGTTTCGTTTCTGTAATTTTATAGATAATATATAGCATATAATATATAATATCAAAATTCTACCGATTTTATTTTACACATCTAATTTTGTCTTTTCTAGATCTTAAGTAAGTGAGATTCAAATAAAAACAATTACAAATTTACCATGAAATGAGATCCAAACGCACCTTATTCATTTCAATATCATTTGGTGAAAGTATCTACTACAAGTCTACAAGTCTACAACGGATGATGAGGGTCATGAGGCGAACCCGTATGACAAAGCATATATGAAGAGGTATATTACTCCCTTCGTCTCATAATTATCTTTCTGTTTTTCTCTCCTAATACTATTCACTATTCAAAAGAATCTTCGTAATTTCGGCCAATATATAAATAAAAACATAGTCATGTGTGATTTTGTTTGATTTGTCTTATCGAGTACTTTAATAATATTAAAATTTTATAATTTTTACTAATTTATAATTAGAGATATTAACGATACAAAACGCGCATCGACAAATGTGTCCAAAAGAAACAAGAAGATCATAATGGGACGGAGGGAGTAAAATTTAAGATTTATTATTTAGGATTAGGGAGTCAAATTTAAGGTATAGGTGTAAAATTTACTAAAATTAGAAAGTGTATTTTGATACATATCACACCACATGTCCTATTACAAACGACCCAGACTTTCTGCATTTTGATGCCACTACACTATTTTCGGAGTCATGGGACTTAGCATTATAAAACTGTGTGATGTGTCTCCTCCTCCATTTCACAGAGTATCCTTCTTCCGCTGAAAATTTCTCCATTAGAAATGAAAGAGAGGTGTAACAATTGCAGAGAACTGGAAAAGGCTATCTACTGGAAACATTTCCAAACCATGCAGTTCTGTCAGTTCTTAACTGGAGATTTCCACTCTCAACTTGTAAGCTTATCATCTCCAAATCCCTTTTACTTTCTGTCTCCATTTCTTAATTCTTTTGCATGTAAGCTTCAAATCAATGCATGCATGTTTCTAATTTTAATTTTGGATTAATCAGATGATTCCTGAGAAATTCTCCAAAAAGTTAAGGGAGAGATTAAGCCAAAAATTGAGTTTAATAAGTCCAAGTGGAACTAACTGGGATGTTCAACTGCTGGAAAGTGGTGACGCATTGTATTTTGGAGATGGATGGGTGGAATTTGTGGATGCTCATGCTCTTGAAGAAAAGGACATTTTGATCTTCAAATACAGTGGAAACTCTCAGTTTAATGTGTTGATGTTTGAAGGAAGCAATTTGTGTGAAAAAGAAAGCTCCTATTTTGTCAGAGAATGTGGTCACACAAAGAAAATTGAAGATGAAATCAAATCTTCAAGAAAATTGAAGGAAAGCTCAGTTGAAAATGCAAGAAAGAGGATAGAGGTTGATGATGAACCAGAAACTGTTAGCTCAGAAGATGAATTGAGTCAAAACCCATCTCAAATTTGGGAGCCAGTCAAACTTCCTGGTTAATCCATTTCTTTATGATTATCATTTCAAATTATAGCATCAATTTTAATCTTATTTGTGACAAAAATTCAGGCTCCAAGCAGATGCCACGGAAAGAAAGTAAGAACACAACATACCATCTATGTTACGAATCAAACCGAAGGCGGGTGACTAAATCAGAGAAATTAGCAGCGTTGAGATCAGCATCCAAAGAATTATCAGAAGGCAGCTTCCTTGTAGCACTACGATCTACGCATGTTAACAAAAGATTCTACTTGGTATTTTTTTCTTCAAAACCTGATCATATTTCATGTCAGTTGTCACATAAGCAGTATTTTTTCAATGCAGACTATTCCTTCAGATTGGGCTATGATGCACTTAGTGCAGGAAAGACAAGACGTGATCTTACGCACCAACGAACGGTCATGGAAGACGACGTTGATCTTCAACGCAGCGGGTCGTGGTGGGCTTTCTAGGGGATGGCGGGATTTTGCTACTGACAATAGCCTTGAGGAGTGTGATGTGTGCGTGTTTAAGCTAACGGACAAGAAGGAAAAGCCGGTTGTGTTGGACGTCATCATTTTCAGGGTGGTACCTGAGGTGGCTCCTCCTACACGGTTGGCTGCTGAACCATCAAGTAGTCAGGGAGGTTCTTCCATCAACAAAAGAAAGTTTACAACATTGGAAGATGATGTTCATGTTCTGTAACTTTCTCTGTTGCAAGAAGAACTTGCTGTTGACTTGAGCCTGAACAACTTCTTATGTGCTGGTCTGTATCCTTTCACATACGAATTTTCCTCTTTCAGGCATTTCATCGAACAGGTGGAAGTGGTTTGTAAGTTTTTCTGTAGAATGTTTGCAGGAAGGTTGTTTGAACCTGAACATCCTTGTATGTTAGCTCTGGCTGATGCTTGTAATTACAGAAAACGCATCGTTTAGGATACTAGTATGTCGTGTGTGCACCACAAGTATCTTAATTGTACACCACAAATATCCCTTCACTTGTGATTTTTTCTTGTGTGAGGCATTTCATCAAACAGGTGGGTGGGGTCTATCCAATCTCTAAAACTCTTCAGCCAACCATTTTACATCTTTAACTTCTCCACTCACCCCCACAACAATCACTTCAATTCTTCATCGCATTTGCAGCAACAGGAAATCAACACCAGGTAAACCAAAATCTCAATTCCTAATCCCTTCAACAAAACACACAATTCTAATCAACACTTTGACTAATCACATACTTGATCTTTGTTTAGACATGGCAGCAGCAGCATCAACCGCCTTATCATCCGCAACCGTGGCATCGACGGCAATTGCAGTGAGGCCGCAGAGGAGCGTTAGCCCTAAAGTGAAGCTTTTGCCAGGACTGAATCCCTACCAAGGTCTCACAATCCACAACAGTGTGATTGCGATGGGCGTTCCCGTTTCGACTGAGCAATGTTTCGCGAAATTCGCCAACTCCATTACAGCGAATTCGAGCTCCAAGAATGGCGGCGCTCTCTCGTCCACCTGTAATGCGGCAATTGAGATTTTTAAGATCGCCTCCATCATGAACGGGCTTGTTCTTGTGGGGGTTGCCGTTGGATTTGCGCTCCTTCGAATTGAGGCGACAGTTGAGGAAGCTGATGAGTGATTCGGAGTATTGTTCTTGTTTGGGAGTAATATATTACTATGTACACTCTTGAATTGCGTTTTGTTTTATTAAAATAAATGAAACGAAAAAAAAGGGTTTGATTTTTTTAATCTTTTGCATTAGTTTGAGATTATTGTTTGAATTTGGTAGATGAAAATAGGGTTTTCTAGTATATGTTGTGATTTCATATGACTGATATAGTATTAAGCATCTTTCCTAGTTTAATTGTGATTGATTTTGTTTGATTTAGTGTTTGATTTCATTTTTAACATAGATTAGGGTTTTTTTTGTATACGTTGTGATATAGGGTTTGAGATTTTGGTTAAAAATTCATGTGAAATGAAGTGATTTAGGGTTATTGTAGTAGGATTATGTATGAAAAACTGTTTTTGTGTTCGAATTTGTGAAAATTTTGTGCTTTTTTGTTCATCCGCAGATGAATTTGCATTTCATTTCCTGCATATCTGTCCATGACAAAGGGGAACTGATGATCTGTGACGAAGCAGATCATCTGGATCTTCGTGACGGACGGATTGTAATGGTTCGTGACTGCTAAATCAAAGAAAACCCTAAAAACTAACTAGAGTATAGCAAGTATGTAGAGGTCGAACCCAAAGGAATCAAAACACCAAATCAATGCAATCAAGTGAAGTATCAACTAACGAACAAGTAACAAGTAACCAAAGGGGGGGGGGGGGTTTGATTGTATAGAGCACACAAGTAACAAGTATCAAGAAGAGAAACGTTGGATTGAGAATATGATGCGAAGAGGTTTCACCTAGCAAGTATCCACACAACAGTCAATCAAGTTGATAATAGATTATCTCAAGTTCTTATCAATCCTAGGGAATGTTCCTATTCCAATCTTTAGTATATCAGCAGGCCAACCAGTCCTGATAATATTTACTATTCAACAATCAAGGAAACCTCTCAGGGTTAAATCAAATAGCAGAAAAGAGCACATGAATCATAAGGATGCATGCAATAACTTACAACCGTCAAGTATTAACATGCAATCAATTCTCCTTCATATAAGCAATCAACTACCAGATCATGCAAATAAGAGTGTTACTATGACAAGGAATTCCACCGTCTATTCCTACTATAGCAATAGAAAACGATCAATCTAACTAGGTGGCCAGTCTAGCAAAACTGAATAGAAATCATATAGATAAAAGCAAGAGAATCAATACAAACCCAAAGGAAAAGAACACGAGTAGTAAATCTCACAACTTAATAATTGAAGGCTTCAACCGCTAGGCAAAACAATGGAATTAGTTCTGGCTCATGGTTACAAGACTAAAAGTTGTAGATGAAAAAGATGATAAAACAATAGAAAGAACTAGAGTTCTTAAATAGAGTCTAACCCTAGAAAATATGGTAAAAGATAATCCTAAACGAAAATAATAAAATAAGGAAAAAGTCTTCCAGTGAAAATAGTAAAATAAGAGAAATTAGGAAAATCCGGAAATCAGCATTCTGGCACATGGCGATCGCGGGATTTAGATGGCGATCGCCACCTTCAATGGAAATCCACCCGTAGCTTCTGCTGGTACATGATAACTTCAATGATCCATAACATAGAAATCCACCCATAGCTTCTCTTCTTGATACTTGTTACTTGTGTGCTCTATATCAGCAGGTCAACCAGTCCTGATAATATTTACTATTCAACAACCAAGAAAACCTCTCAGGGTTAAATCAAATAGCAGAAAAGAGCACATGAATCATAAGGATGCATGCAATAACTTACAACCGTCAAGTATTAACATGCAATCAATTCTCCTTCATATAAGCAATCAACTACCAGATCATGCAAATAAGAGTGTTACTATGACAAGGAATTTCACCGTCTATTCCTACTCTAGCAATAGAAAACGATCAATCTAACTAGGTGGCCAGTCTAGCAAAACTGAATAGAAATCATATAGATAAAAGCAAGAGAATCAATACAAACCCAAAGGAAAAGAACACGAGTAGTAAATCTCACAACTTAATAATTGAAGGCTTCAACCGCTAGGCAAAACAATGGAATTAGTTCCGGCTCATGGTTACAAGACTAAGAGTTGTAGATGAAAAAGATGATAAAACAATAGAAAGAACTAGAGTTCTTAAATAGAGTCTAACCCTAGAAAATATGGTAAAAGATAATCCTAAACGAAAATAATAAAATAAGGAAAAAGTCTTCCAATGAAAATAGTAAAATAAGGGAAATTAGGAAAATCCGGAAATCAGCATTCTGGCACATGGCGATCGCGGGATTTAGATGGCGATCGCCACCTTCAATGGAAATCCACCCGTAGCTTCTGCTGGTACATGATAACTTCAATGATCCATAACATAGAAATGTCTCTAAACTCATATGGAATCACTCCTAATACAAAGTAATAATCCCTAGTTACGCTATACAAAGTGCAGCGTATCAAATACCCCCATACTTAGACTTTTACTCGTCCCGAATAACTTTAAAGAAAAGCTACCCTTACAGTAAAATGCTCAAGGCCTCAGGAAGTACAAGAATATCTACTAGTTATTACATAACCAATAAGCTCCTCCAAACATACAAAACACAACATCAAGAACAATGTGATCAAATAAGAACAAACCCAAGACTACACCTTATTTCTCCAAGTGGCCTACCCGAATCCTCCTATGCACCTCCTTCTTATGTCTCCATACGCCAAGATGAGATTAAATCCTAAAACACTCAATTTTTTTTTATATCACTCATCTTGCTTAGGCGCCCTTTCGGGTTTTCATCCTAACCACTCATTAATTGTTCCAAGGCTCACAAACT
This sequence comes from Oxyria digyna, assembly GCA_029168935.1. Classification (NCBI taxonomy): domain Eukaryota; kingdom Viridiplantae; phylum Streptophyta; class Magnoliopsida; order Caryophyllales; family Polygonaceae; genus Oxyria; species Oxyria digyna. The sequence goes on along the minus strand of JAPVLV010000001.1, from coordinate 55,548,235 downwards.
CACATCACTCAAGACTTATTGTTGCCTCAGCCTAGTGCCGGCCAAGCCACCTTCTTTTTGCATAGAACTTGTTATCCATGGATTTTGTATGTCTTTTTTCAATATTTGTGGCTTTTTCAAACAATTTACTCAATAAATTCATGCAGATACAACCAACACCTAAATAAAGACATGCGAATACATTCTTCTCCCCCATACTTAGACATTGCATTGTTCTCAATGAAATGGAAGACATAATAACGAACCCAGGAAAGCAGACAGAAGACTCACATACAAGGTCAGATGACCTTCCTCCAATGAAACACAAGGTGTGGTAGAATGAGAAACTAGATGAACACCAAATGTAATCCAACAATGCACAGCTCATCCAAGACAAAAGAAAGAATACCTCCAATATTGATGGTGACCCAAAATCAACTCCTTGCAAAGAACATGGTCACCAACAAGCCGGACTCCAACAAATGTATATCCAGAGATGATAGGAATGATGAAACGATGAAAGCAACACTTGATGAAATACAACTTCCTTACTTTCTTTTCTCTCATTTTTTTCTGCACTATTTTTTTTATAAATCCGATTTATTATATTTTTCTCGGAATGAATTTCGGATTGATTTTTTATTTTTACGGGAGAGAAGACTTACATCGGGATTGGCTACGGACTGTAGCTGACCCTGAGCTTCGGTGCTTTCCTCCTGTCCATAAACACGCTAAAAAGAAAATCAAACGGAATAAACACACAAAACAAAAGAAAACAATCTCAAACCTCGGGTTGCCTCCCGAGCAATGCCTTATTTTATGTCGTGGCTCGACATGAAACTAAGATTTAACTGACACCATTCGGCTTTGTGAAAACCGTCTCTTGTTTGAATTTTCTCCTAAACCACTCATGGAACGCCTTGAACCTTGTCCCATTGATCTTAACCACCTTGTCTTTAGCAATGAAAGTGGTTTCCTTCAATTTTTCATCCTTGATTCTATAAGGCGGCTGTTTCAGCTCAATGTCAAATGCCTACACACTAGACATGAATGACATCTCGCCTGGCGAGGTCAGTAATGTGGGGCGACTGCCCAAAGGATGTGGAGAGAACTTACCTTTGGGCTCCAGCTTAGTCTGAAACTCCTGCAAGTTAGTAGACAAAACAATATCTACTTGTGGGTCTCCTAAGACATTCTCTACAACAGGTTGTAATTCATCCACACAAGGAGGAGTGATCACATCAATAGCACACAGAGAATTCTTATCAATGGGATCCATGTCATATATATTATATTCCAATTTATCCCCATCAAATTCCATAGAGAGAGTCCCACTATTCACATCAATCTTTGTTTGTGCTGTTTTCAAGAAAGGTCTACCTAACAGTATATGCGTAACGTTATTATCATGCTCCATATCCAACACAAAGAAATCAGCAGGGAATATCAAATCACCAACCATAACAAGCACATCCTCAACAACCCCTTTCGGGTACACAGTGGATATATCAACAAGTTGAATAACAGTTTCTGTTTCATGCAAGAGTCCTAATCCTAGTGATTTATACAAGGAATAAGGCTAAACATTAATCGAAACACCTAAATCAAGCATGACTTTCTCAAATTTTGTATCACCAATCACACATGGAATACTAAACATGCCAGGATCACCACACTTTTTAGGCACACACCTTTGAAACACAACAGAAACATGTTCACTCACTTTCACTTTATGCTTTCCCTTCACTTTTCGATTTCTTTTGATAGTGCAAACTTCTTTAAAAAACTTAGCAAATTTAGGAATACTCTTAACAAGTTTGAGAAAAGAAATGTTTACCTCACACCTACTAAAGGTTTCGAAGATCTCTTTGTCATTCTCTGGTCTTCGAGTATCCTTCAATGCCTCAGGGAAAGGGGCCACAGGCTTCTGTGAAAACAGAGGAGGGAAATTTGGGCGAACATAATCATCTTTGAACTCAATCGCCTTATCGCGATCGCTACCAGAATATGGCGATCGCGGTTTTAATGCAGAGGCCTCAGTTTCGTCTGGCAACATATGGCGATCGCCATCTAATGGTGGCGATCGTGGTCGCGAAGCAGAGCCTCCGGTATCTTTAGAAATAACATGGCGCACTAGTACAAAAATATTAATAGATACCGGTGTTTTTGTGAAGTGGATACCGGTTTTCGTTCCGGTATAAGATAGAGGGATATCCACCTCCGTATAGCGGTTTTTGGAAAACCGGTATGAAACAGGGACACGGATACCGGTTTGTCACAAAACCGGTATCTTTCTATATTTATTTAAAAAAAATAAAGGTTGCAAATCGGTTTATCTACAAACCGGTATGCAACTCTTTTATTTTTTCAAAAAAAAATAGCATTAATTAAAAATCTTTTACCGTACTTCAGATTCTTCAATGCATAAAGTACAGCTTACACATAACTAAAAGTTTTCTAGAATGAAGACAGTACACTTCATACACATAAATAAGATACCACAATCCCTATCTATCAACATTTTCTCTACATGAAAAGAAATATACAAAAATCCCAAATATCCTTGTTCTTGTAATAAAGTTTGTTCACCTTCTTTATCTTGTTTCTTCGAATTGCATCTTCTTTTATAGCTAAAGATGTACATGCGCGTGAATGAGCATTGCAAGCACTCTAGAAAAAAAATCGGCTTCTTAACATCGGCCCCATAATGGAGTTTATCAACACTTGCACATGAGAATCATGAATATTGTAGCATTCATTCAGTGAAAACATGCAGGCAAGATAAGCACACTCTAAAAGAGAAAGCATTGCAGTTATATGTGTACAAGTCAAGCAGCAGCAAAGCATACCTCGATCGTCATCAATCACATGTCCCTCCAAGCATGAATCTATAGGCATTTGGAAGTTCTAGGCTAATCGGATAAAAAATCTATGAGCATGAAAAAAAACTTTTTAGTTTCTTACAACTGAAAAATGGATGATTAATATACTGACCTAAAATACTATAATCAAGTAAACTTTGTAACTGAAATATATACATATTAGAAAGAATGACTTAGCTATGGGAGGGAAACCACACATGTAGTCATGTAGTGAATGCAAGCTAGAATGGGTGACTGAAGTAGATGAAACATGTCATCCTTCGTATTTTATAGTCAGGGGAAAGATAATGCAACTATAGAACAATAGTGACATATTTTATACTCAAGTTGGTAAGCCTATAAACTTTATATTCTATAATTCCATTACAATATAAGTTAATACATCAAAAATGTGGTAATGATCCTTATTCCCAAATATTTGGCAGTAAAAATTAGTATTAACTATTAAGTCACCTTATACAAGTCAGTCCTAATACTTTGATATATGAGCAACACTTTGCACATTGCTATCTTAATCTGTAGAGCGCTTGCGTAATTCATAAAATATCAGGTTGAAAAACTCAAAAAAATTGCATTACACAACCTGCAAGGAAGGACATATTTCCTATGATAAAAGAAACAAGGAACCTTAAATGACCAAGTTATTGATGTTTCTAACAAGAAATGCCCCCCTGGTTGGAAATCCAGGCCGAATATGCCAGAGTCAGATCGAGCATGCGAATACCATGAACTACAACATACACACACTTATCAACAACAAAAAAATAATTATCTACTCAATTCTAATCAATCAACCATAAATAATGAATAATGAATAATGACATCTACTACGCTTAAAATAGTTTTTAACTACTCAATTGCTTAGATTGTAAGATAGACAAATCATATATTTCGAAACTATTGACACTAACCATTTAACCAAATTTTACAGCTAGAAACATAATGCATTAGATCTGGACAAGTCGATAGATTTCGTCATCCCCACCCCGAAGTATAGATCTGGACAAGTCCATAAATTTCGGCAGCTAGAAACACTAGCAATTTCACCATTCAAAGCTCCAATTAAGTTCAAGATGAAAATATCACATTTCACACGATTAGACAAAAATGTAGCAATTTGGACAACAAATTATTCAATCCTAAGTATCTAATTGCAGAAAAAGTCTACAATAACACACAAACGCTAAACTAAATCTGGTTCAACACCAATCAATTCTCCAAATAATATAAATCAGATGGAAATATGAACCTGCTGAGAGAGAGGGCCGGAAGAAGAGAGCCTATTGCAGACGAAATCTCAGGTGGTGATATAAAGAATGTCGAGGAGAGAGGAGAGACGATTAGCATATAAGTCCGAATTCCGAAGAGAAACGCCCAGTGAATGTGTCCTTGCTACGTTCCAAAAAGGCAGAGGAGGCGAGGGGTTTCCATATCAAAACAGCAAACAGTTTGCATCTTCAAATCAAGAGGTAGAAACTAGCAATCGTGGGAGATATTAGGAGTCCATCGTGCCGATGAGGAGAAGAAATCGAGAGTTAGCAGTTCTATGTGAAGGGTTGTATAGAAACTGTTAGGGTTAGGAATTAGGAAATTTTAGTTTGAGAATGATGAGTCCGAACAAACGGATGGCAAGAGTTATTAGTTTATTAATTTATAGGCAAAAACAATCAAATTATATACCAGTTTTATGAACAAACGGTATGCAAGAATATTTTTTTAAACGGATACCACATTTTCTTAATAACCGGTGTCCGTGTCTGATAGCCATACTAGTTTTTCTGAAGCGCTATCATAGTTTGGGGCGATCGCCATCCCCATATGGCGATCGCGGTTTTGGCACAGAATTGTCATTCAACACTTCACTCACTAGTAGAAAAAACACTTGTTGAGGCGGACAAAAACCCCTCTGTTGAGGCGGGCAAAGGGCGCTGCAACAGAGGGGGCTGCAACAAGTCAATACTTGTTAAGGCGTACAAAAGTTTTGTTCGGTCAATACTTGTTGAGGCGTAAAAAAGTTTTGTTCGGTTGTGCCCGTCTCAACAATTGGGCAAATACTATGCCTCTCAAACTCACGCCCGCCTCAAAAAGCTTACCTAATGAAGCGAACAAGATACTCTGCACATGAAGCGCCTGCCCGCCTCAAATTTCCAACAAAAAAAACAAAATTAATGATTGAAAATAATTATAAGCTTTTTAGAATTAAATTTCTTCTAGGTTTCCAGATCTGAAATCAAAATATAAGAATTAATGCATCAAAATTTCTTCGATTTGAAACTTATTACAGTAATGGAGTAGAACAATATCATATTTACAATTAATAGTGAATCCTTATCAGATCTGAAAATAATTAACAGTGAAGTGAAGGTGGCAATAAAGGGATAAAATTCATCTTCATTCACTCTCGAATCTCGATCACGTCTGAAATTCATCTTCAACATCTTTCACCATTCTTCAGAAATCTTCACTCTTCAGTGCTCTTCCAGCCAGGGCTCTTAGATCCACGCTCCCCTAGGGCTTCAGATCTCTTCTAGAGCCCCAGATCCAGATCCGACGCCTCTTTTAGGGTTCTTACGAAACGCCATTTCTACGGCCTCCGCGTCTTCTAGGGTTCTTCGTATCTCCTCCGGCCTTGGCTTTTCTCCGGGGTTGTCGCAAGTGGCGGATCTGAGAGGAAGAAGAACCCAGAGAAGAAGAAGAATACGGATCTGCAGAGAAGATGAACACCGGATCTGTTCGACGACTTCTTAACTGAGTTTGGAGAAGAAGAGATTGAAGAACGAGATCTGTTTTTTGAGAAGAACGAGATCTGTTTTTGAGAAGAACGAGATCTGTTTTTAGAATGATTAGATGGAGGGGACGAATAATCGAGATGCCATAGAGAACGAGGGAAAGAGAACGACATCGGAAAGAGAACGAGAATGATAGGAAGAGATGATAATAAGAATTTTTTTAATGTGGATTGAATGACATGGGAAAGAGAACGAGGGAAAGAAGTTTAATGGGAGGAAGAGATGGGAATAATTAAGGGTTTTTTTTTTTATCTGAGGGAGAATAAAGAGTTTGATGGGTGAAGTATTTTTTTTCCACTAGTGGCTCCTCAAGAAAACTGCACTGACGTTTTATCTCGGGTTTATTACCGAGTCTGGCCTCTAATTTCCTCACAGCTTGAGCAATCTGTCCTGTCTTATTTTCAAGATTTTGGATGCTTGACTTCGTCTCTGCGCTTTGTTGCATCACAGTCTGAGGTAAGGACTTATCATCTCTTCAACAGTCATAGAATTCTGAGGTCTAGGATGATGATAATTGTTCGCATAAGAATCATACCTTGGCCTTGGTTGCCATCTTCCAACAACGTTTACCTCAGCATTTGGCTCATGAATGGATTTCACTTCATGTTGAGCATCACTTTTCAGCATCAAAAGCTTTACCATCTCTTTCAGCTCATTCATATCAGTCTGCATTCTATCTGAATCAATTGATTTCACTGAGTGGGAGCCATGTCTATTACTGAACTGCCTTGAACTCTCAGCCAACTCTTCAAACATTTCAGTAGCCTGAGGTATAGTCATTTTTAAGAAATTACCTCCACACGATGCGTTCACCATTCTACGATCCTCATCAATCAGGCCACTAAACAAGTACATAAGAAGATCCTGGTCAGTGTAACTATGGAATGGACAGCTTGAGCACAACTTCTTGAATCTCTCATAGTACTCATATAGACTCTTAGTTGAATGTTGTTGAATGGTAGTGATGTCCTTCTTCAAGCTACTCAGTTTGGTGGATGGGAAGTACTTATCCAAGAAAACCTTCTTCATCTTAGCCCATGTATCAATACTCCCTGGAGCTTGATAATAGAGCCAATCATTCGCATCATCTTTCAAAGTAAATCCAAAAGCTCTCAACATGACTTGCTCCTCAGTGACACCTCTTGGCTTCATACTAGAACATATGACATGGAATTGAGCCAAGTGTTTGTTGGGATCTTCTCCTGCTAAGCCATGGAATTGTGGTAGCTCATGAATCAAACCAACTTTTAACTCAAAATTCACACCTTCAGCCATCTCAGGAAACGTCACTGCCAAAGGTTGTTGGTCTAAGTTCGGGGAAGTGAGTTGCCTCATAGTAGGCAATGGTGGTCCATGTTCACCCATCTCGTCGTCTTGGTTCAGAGCTGCCCTCCGGTTTCGACGAAACGTCCTTTCAATCTCTGGATCCAAAGCAACAAGAGATGAATCAGTAGCACGGCTCTGAACCATAAAGGTTCACACCAAACAGTTGATAAGTCACAATTAGCACAGAAATAGAATAATTCAATTCCCCGACAACGACGCCAAATTTGATAGAGCAAATGTCGTGGTTGCTAAATCAAAGAAAACCCTAAAAACTAACTAGAGTATAGCAAGTAAGTAGAGGTCAAACCCAAGGGAATCAAAACACCAAATCAATGCAGTCAAGTGAAGTATCAACTAACGAACAAGTAACAAGTAACCAAGGGGGGGGGGGGGGTTGATTGTATAGAGAACACAAGTAACAAGTATCAAGCAGAGAAATGTTGGGTTGAGAATATGATGCGAAGGGGTTTCACCTAGCAAGTATCCACACAACAGTCAATCAAGTTGATCATAGATTATCTCAAGTTCTTATCAATACTAGGGAATGTTCCTATTCCAATCTTTAGTATATCAGCAGGCCAACCGGTCCTGATAATACTTAATATTCAACAACCAAGGAAACCTCTCAGGGTTAAATCAATTAGCAGCAAAGAGCATAGGAATCATAAGGATGCATGCAATAACTTACAACCTTCAAGTATTAACATGCAATCAATTCTCCTTCATATAAGCAATCAACTACCAGATCATGCAAATATGAGTGCTACTATGACAAGGAATTCCACCGTCTATTCCTAGTCTAGCAATAGAAAACTATCAATCTAACTAGGTGGCCAGTCTAGCAAAACTGGATAGAAATCATATAGATAAAAGCAAGAGAATCAATACAAACCCAAAGAAAAAGAACAAGAGTAGTAAATCTCCCAACTTAATAACTGAAGGCTTCAACCGCTAGGCAAAACAATGGAATTAGTTCCCGCTCATAGTTGCAAGACTAAGAGTTGTAGATGGAAAAGATGATAAAACAATAGAAAGAACTATGGTTCTTAAATAGAGTCTAACCCTAGAAAATATGGTAAAAGATAATCCTAAACGAAAATAATAAAATAAGGAAAAAGTCTTCCAACGAAAATAGTAAAATAAAAGAAATAAGGAAAATCCGGAACTCAACATTCTGGCACATGGCGATCGCGGGATTTAGATGGCGATCGCCACCTTCAATGGAAATCCATTCGTAGCTTCTGCTGGTACATGGCGATCGCCATCTGCTTCAATTCTCGATTCGAGCCTTTGTTGTGACATAGCGATCGCCAAGCTGGGATGGCGATCGCGGTTTCGCTCCAGTAGCTTCCTCAACTGCGTCTTCAACTCTTCTTGACTTCACTTCTTCACTTTATACCTTCTAAGTCTTCATGATAACTCCAATGATCCATAACATAGAAATGTCTCTAAACTCATATGGAATCACTCTCTTAATACAATGTAATAATCCCTAGTTACGCTATACAAAGTGCAACGTATCAATATGCATACCTTTGTTTTTTACTGATTTGCGTTTTTTATATGGTTTTTTTATTGAAGAAGAATTTGACTTAAAGTTTGTTGTTTTAGATGCATCCGTCTTCTAAAAGTCTCGAAAGAATAACCGGAATTAGACTCAGGAAGAAATTACGGCTAGAGAGAGGCCTAGAGGTGACACCATTTTGGCATGCTCAACAAGGCTCTGGGTCTCCAGACCCTAATGTGTACCCATACACTGATCAGGCTATGGTTAGTAATTTGATTATTTACTTACATAAGTGTGTATCTGTATTATGATTTAGTGATTTAATTGTTGTGATTTACTTTTAACAGGATCCTACCTGGATTCCAATAGGTTACCATTCCCAGGATCCAACTTGGACTCCGTATAGTGGTGTAAGTAGCAGCTTGGAATACTGTTTATGGATTTTGTATAAAATTTGTCTATTTCACTAATCTAGTTAAATTTTTTATATAGATGTCTACTTGGGTTCCTTCCCCTTCACCACAATTAGCGTGGGATCAAGCACTGGGCCATCAACAAAACGTTGGTAAAAAACAAGGAATGAAATGACAAACCAATTCTAATGCAAACTGGGATCAAGGATAGTTCAGGGTGAACCTTGAAAAACATGGTGATGAAAGAGAAGTTGTTTACCCAAAATTACAAAATTTTGTACATGAAAGTCCTTGGAAGATAGACTTTTGATGTATAGTTTCACCTCACATACTTAAAAAATGAAAAAAAAAATGATACTACTTGAAATTTTGAATCATGTTGCAGACAACTAATATAGAAGTTGATTTTTTTTTATTAGGCACAAGATGACAAAAATCGGTAATAAGGTGATAAACAAATCAAATCTTGAATCAAAGCCTGCCTTGTACATAAAAAAACAAAATAGAAAGGTGATAAACAATATTATAAATACAATATTAACTGAGTTAGGCAAAACAACCAAGAAGGATAATACAGTTGGGCTTTTTAATATTAAAAACAAACTGTTGGATCGATTAGCGTATAAAAACTCAAGGAACAAAAGCTATTGTTCCTTGATAAGTAGATTATGCAGAAAGACAAACAATAATGTAAATCAAACCTGGACACGATGATATATAGTGGAAACACCCCAAGTACCAAAAAGTCCTCGAGGCGAAAAACCAGAGAGTTTGAACGGGTCTACTTGTTGTATTGATATCTTGATTACAATAGAACTTGGATCACTCACCTAGACGTCCTACCTAGATCTTGGATCACTCTTCTCACTTGAATCTCAATCTCACACACGTAGAACAACTCTAAACCGAGTATTAGGTTTTCACTTTTTAAAGTCTTGCTAAGCTATGTAATTCTCATACAATATATAGCACACTAAATAGCTCAAACCTAACTACCAATCTATTCGTTCTCATATTACCATAAATCTCACAATATCTTTCCACAAGGAAATCTCTTCCTAAAATATCTTTCACAAGGAAATCTCTTCCTAAGAAATCTTTCACAAGGAAATCTCTTCCTAAGAAATCTTTCCTTCCGTGTGACCTTCCAACTTGTTCTCCAAGTAGTCACCATGAGCCTTACACTTCGGCGCACTGCCTAGATCAAATAAGGAAACAAAGCGCATAAGGAAATATTCCTTGCGCGTAATATTTCCTTATTCCTTTGGCAACACTCACACGCGCGTCCAATGCCCATCCTTCTTCCGAGTTGCCACTTTCCTTATTTGACGAGATCTTTTTTTCCTTCTTTGACAAGATCTTCTTTCCTTCTTTGAAATGCAACTCTTCCATAATTCTTCAAGGTCATCCTCCAAGATATCTTTGACCAATAATCTTCCTCGGATGAACTTATTCTTCACAGCTGTCTTCCATTCGACGTAACCTTACGTCTCATGGATTCCAGCAAGACTTCCTTCGTACCTGCTTGTACTTCCTTTGTTCCTGCCTACACACAAGTAGACTTCCTTCGTTCCTGCACACAAACTAGTAACAATACCTATGCACTCAAGTAAACCATTGGTGGATGTTTATCATTCAATCAAAACCTCATCACATCTCAACACAAACACAGGCTACTTCCATTTATATAAAAACAAGATGCATATACCATTATAAACAAAAGACTGCACTTATCCAACTACTTCCATTTATGTACTATATTGTACCACAAAGTGGCAGCCGCTGGCCAACACAATCAAAGCCAAAAACTTACACTGTTATAAACAATAGAATACAACATAATCAACTCTCAGATGCATATACAAAATTCAGCTGGAGTATACAAGTCCATGAACATATACGTATACATATCATACAATACAACTTCAACAAGCAATTCTATAAACTCAGCAGAGTAGCCTCTAAAAAGTCACAGATTGTGACAAGCTGCATAAACTATGTGATAAATGATAGTTTTAACATTTACTAACAATGTTTTTGACAAGATGCAGTCATCATAATTAACACATCACTTAAAAATGTACAACCCTATTGCAAACTGAACACTGAAAATCAGTGCATAAAAAATCCAAAGATAGACAGATGAAGAATGGAGATCAACTGAAAATTCCAAACCAAACTCAGTTACAAAATTCCAAACCATACTCTGAAAACATCAGCAGAAATGCACAATCAAACCAACGAGATAATTCTTGAAATTTGTATAAGTCCATTGGGCCCACGGTAGGTCCATGACAGTGACGGACTGGGATCATGCGGGCAAGCGCGTTTATGCGCAGTTGGGCCTAGCACACAAGCCCATGAGGTTCCATCCTAAAACCAATTGGTAATAGGAGGAGTAACTCATGTGCTTATATACTAGACCACCAAGCTCTTCACTTCCGATGTGGGATGTATATTCTCACACTCCCCCGCAAGTGCAACTGGTTCTGTAGCAGTTGACACTTGGATCTTGTGGAGCCCAGGACCAAACCTGCTCTAATACCATCTTGAAATTTGTATAAGTCCATTGGGCCCACGGTAGGTCCATGACAGTGACGGACTGGGATCGTGCGGGCAAGCGCGTGTATGCGCAGTTGGGCCTAGCACACATGCCCTTGAGGTTCCATCCTAAAACCAATTGCTATTACCAATTGGTTTTAGGATGGAACCTCAAGGGCATGTGTGCTAGGCCCAACTGCGTATACACACGCTTGCCCGCACGATCCCAGTCCGTCACTGTCATGGACTTACCGTGGGCCCAATGCACTTATACAAATTTCAAGATGGTATCAGAGCATGTTTGGCCTGATCCAAGTGTCAACTGCTACAGAACCAGTTGCACTTGCGGGGGAGTGTGAGAATATACATCCCACATCGGAAGTGGAGAGCTTGGTGGTCTAGTATATAAGCACATGAGCTACTCCTCCTATCACCAATTGGTTTTAGGATGAAACCTCATGGCCTTGTTTTCTAGGCCCAACTGCGCATACACACGCTTGCCCGCACGATCCCAGTCCGTCACTGTCATGGATCTACAGTGGACCCAATGGACTTATACAAATTTCAAGATGGTATCAGAGCAGGTTTCGTCCTGGGATCCACGAGATCCAAGTGTCAACTGCTACAAAACCAGTTCCACCTGCGGGGGAGTGTGAGAATATACATCCCACATCGGAAGTGGAGAGCTTGGTGGTCTAGTATATAAGCACATGAGCTACTCCTCCTATTATCCATTGGTTTTATGATGGAACCTTATGGGCTTCTGTGCTCGGCCCAACTGCGCATACACGCGCTTGCCCGCACGATCTGTCACGAACCTACCGTGGGCCCAATGGACTTATACAAAGTTCAAGATAATTTCAACAAAGCATGACTACATGTACTGGGAGTATTTTTGACAAGCAAAGGGATTACAAGAGACAAACACCTAAACATTTCCATTTCTATCTCTCCATTGATTACATAAAACTTTTGCTAAGGAATTTCTAAAATTTGTCCACTGATTTGAGGTTTCAGTATTTGTTGTAAATTCCCTTCTTCTTCTTCCTCCTCCTTCACCACCATCTCAATCGAAATCAAAACTAGAATCAAAATCAAAATCTGCATCACTTTCTTCATTTATGTAGTCATCATCTTTATTTACTTCCCCGAGTTTTCTAATAAGGTTATGCAACAAAAATCAAGTTAAAACAAGACGACCCTGGGTTTTGATTGCAAAAAATGAAGGACTTCTAAGGATAGCCCATCTCCCTTTCGATATCTCAAACAATCTCTCAATCACATGTCTAGCTCTAGTATACTTCATGTTATAGTATTCCTCCACACTAACAGGTTGTTCAATACCCCATTCTTTAAGATGATATTTGTGCCCTCTATATGGTGCAAGAAACCCTTTTGAATTTCCATATCCCCATCTACTAGTTAATTACAACATTCATAAATAGTAAAAAGAAAATATTATGGATTGAAACTTATCACTATCGTCAAATAAATTTTGATGGGATTTATAACTTGTAAATGACCTCTAAGAACTCTTAACCTATCAAGTCTAGTAAGAGAATTTCTTAGCACTCCTCCCTCCCACCCACTTAGAACATAAGTGAGGTCCATATCTGGTGTGCAAGCAACTAAGACATTCATAGAAACAATTCCTTTTCGCTTTCGGTACTTTGCCTTTTCTCCAAAGGTGGTGTCACACTAATATATATACCATCTAAAGCTCCTAAGCAATTCTACAAAAAATAATTGCAAAGCTGTTTTTAGTATATTGTAAAATAGGGACTTTAAAAATACCTTGAAACATTTACACTTATCATCTTCACATCGGTCTGAAATAGGTGTTGGCTTTTTCAATAAATGACCATGCAACTTAAGGACAAATCTTTTCTTTATATTTTTTTCTCCTCTCTTAACTGGATACTTCTAATCACTGTATTCATTATATACCAAACATAATACACCATCATAACTTCCTTAACTATAGCATAAACTACATGGAGTTGACGTGACCATGTCATTCTCCTTTAAAGTTGATTTGAAGGAGACATTTCTATTTAGAAAAATAGTAAAATCAGAATGAATGAGAAAATGTGTTTACATTCGGCTAGATCAGAATGGAAATAAACTAGACAAGAATGTCACATCCACTCCATTCTACACCAAAAGTTCATCCAAAGCATCACATAGGCCAACTAAGTTAAGAGCACCAAAATGCACCAACGAAACAACATCGAATTAACAAATATCACAACTAAAAAATATATGAGAAATGATTAATTAAGAAACAAGCAGAAAAAACATTAATTCCTAATAATCAAATATTAAACAAGGAAAATGGATCTTGAGCAATCTTTTCAGGGACATGTACAAATTTGATTGTGCAAATATCCATCTACTTGATCACTCTAATTGAATTCTTGCAAAAACAAAGGTATGATCACACTTTAAACAAGGATACATGAATGCTATTATACAAAGTACTGATTTAAACCAATGCACAACTAAGGGAACGAAGAACTTTATATACAATTGACATGAAGTCGTGCATTGTGCAACTTATGCAAAAAACTTATATGCAAAAGTATGTGTTTTACATCTAAGTAAACTAGAAATTTTAATCCAATTCACATCCTAGCAGGTCCATAAACACAAAATATGTGACAAGACATACTAGAGGTATTCAAAGAACTATTTAACAACATTTATGGGCCTTTCATTAGGTGCTAGATCTACAATTTCATCTCAAACTATTCTTTTACCAAAAGGCCTACAAACTACAAATAAATATGATATCTGCCTAATGAAGATTATATGAGACAATTCTAACTACACATACACTACACATGAATTCCTTTGACCACGAAGATATATAATAAACCCTAACTACACTTCTTTAGAAGAAGAAAGCATGGGTATTAGGCATCTCATAGACCAGTTAGATTCAACTCAAATAGATCATAGTAACTCAAGGATTTGAGATCCTAGAATAACTAGATCACTGTCATGCTTCACCTTAATGTTTGTATCTTTCATCAATATATGACTTCACATATCAAGCTCTCTGAACCAAATTTGCAGATAGCAAACCAAAAAACAGAAAAAATCATACAAAGAACACATTAGCACCCGCGGATTCGAGCTGAAATTTAAACAAAATCTAACTCCAGTTTGATGATCTAGAACATTAAACCCTGCAATTGAAGTTTAAACAACCACATGCACAACAATGAACCCATCATCTTCAAACATAAACTCAACAAAGAGCAAGGAGAGAACACATTGATTAGAACCTCATCGTCAATGGGAAGACCTTTGCTGGGAGATCGAGACTTTCTCTCGGAGATGGAAACCTTCGTGATTGTTGGAAGATGGGAGATGGAGGCCTTTGTGATTGTTGGAAGATGAGAGATGAAGGCCTTCGTGATTGTTGGAAGATGGGAGATGGAAGCCTTCATGATTATCTTAAAGAACTTTTAATGTAATTTGTTAATATGTTAATAATTTTTTAAAGAAAAAATAAATGACTTAACAGCTTTTCTAAAAATCACTCTAAGAGCTCAAAATGGGAGAACTCTAATGTATATGAGAGATTGAGAGACAATCGGAAGTAGTGTATCGTTTAATACTCCAATCAACCTATTCACCCCCAAAAACTTGAATTTTAGACAGATAACTAGGTCATTATCCGCGCTTCACGCAGACCCAACTCGTTTACTTTTGTCGATATTTATATATTTCGATATTATTTTCAAATATGTATTTAAGCAATAACTTTTAATAAAAAAATAGATGTTCTTAATTAATTAAACATATACATTTTAACATATTGATTAGTAACGAAATATGAAATGTTTAAGGAAAAGTATCTCGTAATAAACTTTGCTACAATAATAAATGAGAATGAATCTGGGACATTGGATCTCGCTTGATCGGACGGATGGGGAATATTGCTTTTCAGGCGCGTATACAAGCGCGCTCAATAGATTTGGCTTCTTTCCTTCTTCTCGCTTCTCTTTTTCCTTATCTTTTCTCTCAAGTACTTCAACAGATAGATCTTGCCTTTCTTCTTTTCATCTACGTAATTCGTCTGGTTATTAGCTTCTTTCTCTTTGTTTTTCATTGTTTTTCATTCGTCTTCCTCATTGTGTGTATGTACAAAATTGTGTGTTTGCTCCCTCTGATTTTTTGTTGATTTTTCGATGCAGGTGTAGTTGTTCTCTTGATTGTTCTGTTCGCGTAATCAAACACATCGATTATCAGCCATTATCTTCTTTCTTCTTCATTCTACCTATGGATTCAGGTTTTTCTTCTATTTTCTTTGTATCCCCAGTTTACTTCCATGTTTCTGTGAAATTTGAGCTTATTTGTTGAGGTTTTACGAAGATTCGTGTATATTAGAAGTGATGAGGCTAAAGTCGTAGTGCCAAATCAAAGAAATAAACTCTAAACACTAACTAGAGTATAGCAAGTAAGTAGAGGTCAAACCCAAGGGAATCAAAACACCAAATCAATGCAGTCAAGTGAAATATCAACTAGTGAACAAGTAACAAGTAACCAGGGTTTTTTTTGATTGTATGAAACACAAAAGTAACAAGTATCAAATAAAGGGAGTTTGGGTGAGAATATGATGAGAAGGGGTTTCACCTAGCAAGTATCCACACAACAGTCAATCAAGTTGATCATAGATTTATCTCAAGTTCTATTCAATCCTAGGGAATGTTCCTATTCCAATCTTTAATATATTAGCAGACCAACCGGTCCTGATAATACTTACTATTCAACAATAAGGGAAACCTCTCAAGATTAAATGAAATAGCAGCAAAGGGCACAAGAATTATAAGGATGCATGCAATAACTTACAACCGTCAAGTATTAACATGCAATCAATTCTCTTTCATAAAAGCAATCAACTACCAGATCATGCAGATATGAATGCTACAATGACAAGGAATTCCACCGTATATTCCTAGTCTAGCAATAGAAAACTATCAATCAAACTAGGTGATCAAGCTAGCAAAACTAATAGAAATCAATAGATGAAGAACAAGAGAATTAATACAAACCCATAGGAAAAGAACAAGAGTTTAGAAATCTCACAACTTAATAACTGAAGGTTTCAACCGCTAAGTAAAACAATGGAGATTAGTTCCTGCTCATGGTTGCAGAACTAAATTGTCTGATGGAAAGATGATAGAAAAAGATGATACCTAGAAAGAAAGAAACTAGGGTCCTTAAATAGAGAATTAACCCTAAAATATATGGTAAAAGATAAATATCCTAAAACTAATAAGGAAAATAAGGAAAAAGAAATAAAGAAATAAGAAAATAAAACAAACACAATTCGGTGAAACCAATTTAATGGATTTCACCTACTTGCTTCCGATTCACGTGTTGCTCCTCAACTTGGGCCCAACTGGCTTCTTGATCCACGTACGGCCCACCAGTTGCATCAGTGCAATACCCGCGATCGCCACCATATCACTCGCGATCGCGGTCGCTGATTTCTTCTCGAATGGCTTCTGTTGAATGATGGCGATCGCCTGGATGGTAGTGGCGATCGCGGTTGGCGTCGCAGAAGCTTCTTCATTCTTCAAGTCTTCAATCTTCTTCGGTTCTGATCTTCGTTTCTTCACTTCTTAATAAATATCTCAAAACATAATAATGACTCGAAACACATATGATAATACTCCTAAACTAATGTAATAATCCCTAGTTACGCTATACAAAGTGCAGCGTATCAAATACCCTCATACTTAGTCTTTTACTCGTCCCGAGTAACTTACAGGAAAGCTACCCATACAATAAAATACTCAAAGCCTCAGGAAGTATAAGAATATCTCCTAGTGATTGCATAACCAATAAGCTCCTCCAAAACACAACAACAAAAATCAAGAACAATGTGATATAATAAGCACATACCCAGAACTACACCTTATTCCTCTAAGTGGCCTACCCGAATCCTCCTATACGCCTCCTTCTTATGTCTCCATACGCCAAGATGATAATGGTCCTAAAACACTCAATTTTTTAATAACACTCATCTTGCTTGGGCGCCTTTTCAGGTTTTCATCCCAACCACTCAATAATTGTTCCAGGCTCACAAAACTCACATCACTCAAGACTTATTTTTGCCCCAGCCTAACGCCGGTCAAGCCACCTTCTTATTGCATAGAACGTGCTATCCAAGGATTTTATATGCCTTTTTTCACTTTTTGTGGCTTTTTCATACAATATATATAATAAGCTCATGCAAATACAACCAACACCCAAATAATTACATGTGAATACATTCTCCTCCCCCATACTTAAACATTGCATTGTCCTCAATGAAATGGAAGACATAAAAAACGAACCCAGGGAAAGAGACAGAAGACTCACATACAAGGTCGGATGACCTTCCTCCAATAAAACTCAAAGTGTGGTAGAATGAGAAACTAGATGAGAACTAAATGTAATCCAATAATGCATAGCTCATCTAAAGAAAAAGAAAGAATACCTCCAATGTAGAAGGTGACCCAAACAAATCAACTCCTTGCAAAGAACATGGTCACCAACAAGCTAAGCTCCAGCGAATGTAGATCTAGAATGATAGTACTAATGAAACCAAACTTGATGTAATACAACTCCTTACTTTCTTTTCTCTCATTTTTTTCTGCACTCTATTTTTTTTTTAATCCGATATATTATTTTTTTCTCGGAATGATTTTCGGATTTTTTATCTCAAATTCGACCAACATCATCGATGAACTATCAATGATTATTATTAAGCTTTGAACATTAATTATTATCCTCCTTCTAAGTTAATTAATGAACATTTATAAGACATGTGATGAACATTTAGTTTGTTTCTTACAAATTCAAGCATTAATAAAGTGGTAGTGTACATTTATAAGACTAATGATGAACCTTTAGTGATGTGATGAACATTTATAAGATTTGTGATGAACCTTTATAACATATGTGATGAACTTCTATTACAGATGTGATGAACATTTTATAGAACTTATGATGAACATTCACAGGATTTGTGATGAACTTTTATAACAGACGTGATGAACATTTATAGGAGATGTGATGAACTTTTATACATGTTATTCTGTTTTTAACATTTGTATGTTGTTTGATGAGCATGTGGTTAACAACTGATGAAAATTTGTGTAGGTTTTGATGAATCCAATTCTGATGGTGTAGAGTCAGTTTCTCCTGGAAATACGAAATACTTTTTACCGTTATGTCAAGATTCTTATAAGGCATATGTAGGTCAAGTTTTTGCATCAATTGATGACGGGATCCAATTTTATAGAAAATATGCACTTGACGCTGGCTTTAGTGTACGTATCATGTCAGGGACTAACACTAAAGATGGAAGCAACATTCCCCTTTGGAAGTATCTTTGTTGCACTAGGCAGGGATATATGAAATTAGATGGAAATACTGCAGATGACTCGACTTCATCCAAATGGAAGAGGAATTCAGATAGATGTGGTTGTGTTGCTAAGTTAGCCCTTCGTTATCTTGGACATGAGGGCTATTCTGTTAAGATTTTTGAGGAGCGTCATACACACTATGTGGTTGATGAATCACAATGACACTTTGCCAGGAGTAACCGGAAATTGACTCCTTTTCATGAGGACTTTATTATGAATTGTATCAAGTCCAATATTGGTACAAGCAAGGCATTTAGGATGTTCAAGAATTATATTGGATCATACGCCAATGTCAGTGCCTCTTTCATTGATTTCAAGAATTTTAATCGAGATCTCAATGCGTATATGGTTGGTTGAGATGCTCAAATGATAATTGATAGCCTTTTTTGCAAGAAAGAGAGATGTGATGCCTTCTATTTTGAGTACTATGTCAATGAGCGTAATCAATTAACTTGTTTATTTTGGGCTGATCCGATTGCACGCAAGAGTTTTTCATTCTTTCTTGATGTAGTGTATGCTAATGCAACATACAAATCAAATAGGTAAATTTTTATTCCAAATTTAGTACTATCCAATTTGTTGTCCTATATTTATTTTTTATAACCAGTTTAATGAAGATCAGTGTTGATGAACTTTATTAATAAGTTTGATAAACTTTCTTAATAGTTTTGGTGAACATTCTTAGTAGTTTTAGTGAACTTGCGTAGCAGTTTTGATTAACATTGTTAAATTTATTGATGAACTTTCTTACCAGTATTGATGAACATTGTTATATGTTTTGATGATCCAACACTTTAGTTTTGATGAGCTTTGTTAAAAGTATTGAGAACATTGTTAAATGTTGTGATGAACCAACACCACAGCTTTGATGAACATTGTTAATTGTTTTGATGAACTTTGTTAACAGTAATGATAAACATTGTTATATCTTGTGATCAACCAACACTACAGTTTTGATGAACATTATGATTTATTTCTTTTGTTATTTAGGTATGATATGGTGTTTGTTCCTTTCACTGGAGTTGACAACTACAAGTGGTCAATCACCTTTGCATTTGGTTTATTGTTAAATGAAGATATTCCATCTTATGTATGGTTGTTTGATCATTTCAAAAAGACAATGGGACATGAACCTATTTTTATATTGACTGATCAAGATGTTGTTGTCAAGTCTGCTATTGAATCGGTTTTCAGCTCAAGTGTTCATAGTTTTTGCATGTGGCATATAATGTTCAAAGTGCCGGGTAAGATTAAAGTTGAACCATCTCAAAATCAAGATATCAGGGATAGATTCAATGCTATTGTTTGAAGTGGTGAGCTTACTCATGTGGATTTTGAGGAGCTTTGGAATGGTTTTATAGATGATTTTCAATCTGCAAGATAATGTGTGGCTCAAGATAATGTTTGATCTTCGACAGTTATGGATTCCGACTTTCTTTCAAAATGTTCATATGGATGGCTACTTAGAACAACTTCCATGTCTGAATCTCAGAACTTCTTCTTCTCATATTTCATTGGCTCAACATCCTCTCTTGTTGTGTTTATGTTACAATTTGAAAATGTTATTGATATACAAAGACACAATCATCGTAAGCATGATTTTGAATCTTCCTCTCGACGTCCTACTCTCCAGACACAGACACAATTGGAAGTACAATTTATGAACTCTATACTTTGCCTCTTTTGATGATGTGCAAACACAACTTTTTTCATATGCCTATGATTGTGTTCTTCTTAGTTCTGACACAGAGAGTGATGTTCATTACTATCGTGTTCGTGGTCATTTTGAAAAATCATTTGTGGTTCAACACTTACCATCCACAAATGAATATAAGTGTTCTTGTAATAGATTCTTGCAGATAGGTCTTCCATGCTGTCACATGATATTGGTTATCAGATGTGTAGGCCCACCTTTGAAAGTGAAAATACCTGACCAGTATATCTTACCATGATGGACTAAAATAACATTGAAGCCAACATTTGAGATCGATGGTTTAGTTTATAAAGAATCTATTGAGATGGACGAGAAGAAGAATTTGATGTATGATGTTATGTTTGAGATACATAGTATTATCAATGATATTGAGCACGATTTTGATCAATTGAAAGACTTGTTGGTTGTTCTAAAGGAGAAGCGCGAGTTTTACAGTTCATCCATTCAGACTGAGGCATTTTCTGTGAGTAATAACAAGACTCCTACAAAAATTAGAGAGACAAGTTTTGAGAAGTTTCTTGGTTTTTTACCAAATTTAATTTTTGTCCTTCCACCTCCACAATCAAAGAATAAAGGCATGCTAAAAACTGTATGTTTGAAGAGTACAATAGAGAATGTTAGAGTTGATTCCAACAAGGTGAAGAGGTGTTGTTCTATAAGTTTGAAACCTGGACACAATCGCTCTACATGTCCCGAGAAGACGTCAACAACTGTTTGAGTTAGATCATTTTAAAAAACATCACTTAGTCTTTTTTCCTGTTTTGGTGAACATTTATAATCTACTCCATGAACATGTATAGCCTATTTGATGAACATTATGGGAGACATTGATGAAAGTCGTTATCATATTTGATGAACTTTCTTTGTTAATTTGATGAACTTTCCGTTTTATTTCGATGAACATTTAGTGTTAATTTGATGAACATTTGAGACAAAGATAACGAACATTACTTTGTAAATTGATGAACACTTGAGATATAGATAATGATAATTTTTATGGCATTATTGATGAACTTTCTCTTTAATCTAGATGAACATTATATAGAAAGTTGATAAACATTTGGTTGTAAATTGATGAACATTTGTGACTTCGGTGATGAACATTATATAATTTATTTGATGAACTGTCTGTATTCATTAGATGAACATTATAGAAAAAGGATGATGAAGATTTCAAATTAAGATGATGAACATTATATTGAAATTTAATGACCATATGCTCTTTAACCATAATACCATCTGTCTAAAACCATAATATAAAGACGGATTTGCATATATAATCCATTATACTAATTGATTTGCATGAATACCCAAATTATTTTAGAGTTGCAAAAATACACCAAATATGATATCTTTGCAAATAAATAAATATAGAAAAAAATGTCGGGTTTATTAATTCAAATGTCGGTATTATTAAATAAAATGTCGGAGTATACTTGCAAAATCATAAGTACTGAAGAAAAAATGTCACCCTTCTAAAAATTAATGTCACTAGGGTATATTTGCAAACATTAAAACAAATAGATATTTTTGCAAAGGAGGTATTTAAATGGGGTATGGGGTACAATTTCTCTAATATAAACACACAATCAAACCTACATCCATGTCTTGATTCCCACTAAGTTACATTGTCTTCAACACAAACTACCAAAACTAATTAGCATATTGTTAAAAGGTAACAACTATTACAAATTTGATTGTCCATTGATCATCTCCATAACTGGGTGGAAGCAAGGTTGAATCTGTGGCTTATCAATTCTGCAAGATACTTGATTCTCATCATCTCCATTTGTTTTTTGTCACTCTTCTTCAAATGACATTCCCAATTTGTTAGTCCTTCGCCAATGTATGTTTTCACGTGTTGCATCGTAAATATTCTAGAGTCTTCCTTGTTTTTATTATCACTCCAAGGCATTGCAAGTCTTTTAGCTAGGACCTTCCCCTCATCGGTGAACATGGCTGCCTTAGCTTCCAACTTGTGCTTCCTTAAAAAGTTCACAAATTGTATTCTCTGTAATAAATAATATTATATTAATATCAAATTGTTGGTTCTATCACAAATAAATATATAGAATTGTATCCAGTGTTAAAACTAAACACCAAAGAAGGAATGTGAAAATACTTGTCTATCATCTTGCCTTGAACACTAGAGTTATCAATGATATCCATTCTTGGGTTCTTGACATTGAATGCAATACAATAATAATGGTTACTCTGGTATATTTGGAAGAAAAACTGCACATTGAAAATTATTATGGATTACTTATACATAGTGAACATTATTAAAACAAGCACTAGTAGAAAAAACATCTGTTGAGGCGGACAAAAAAACCCCTGTTGAGGTGGGCAAAGGGGGCTGCAACAAGTCAATACTTGTTGAGGCGGTCAAAATAGTGCCCGCCTCAACAAGTAGGCAAAAATCACGCCTAAATAAACTGATTGCCCGCCTCAAAAGGTCTCAAAATTTTGAGGTGTATAGAATGTGCCCGCCTCAACAACACATGGGCAAACCAAAAAAAAGCTGCAACATCGATCTAATATTATATTAGGCAACATCGATCTAAAAAATGCAACCTCGATCAAAATATTCAGTACGATCAGAATAATTAAAAAAATACTGCAAAATAAAATTGAGCAAGAACAACAAGAACACTTATATCAAAATACAAGAACACTATACACCAGAATAACAGGAATTGAGCAACAATTGCACAATTTCTTACACATTTGTTCAACAACTTCGAACAAGACTTTGAGCTCAATCGACGAAACAAATCTATTCCACTATCAAAAAACTTTGAACTTAACTGAGAAAATGGACTAAACTTAAAAACCTAAACAGATCAGAACCATCAACGGCGGAAAAGCCAGATTAGTGTTGTGAGGCTACACCAGTTGCGAGCCGACACCAACTGCGGAGCGATTTCGAGACCAGGCGAGACTACACCAGTTGCAGGGCGATTTCGAGACCAGGCGAGGCGATTCCGGGAAAAAGACGAGCCGAAGAAGATGAGGCAAGGCAAGACCATCAGCAAATCCTCGAAGTCGTAAGTGCAGCCTTGGAGGAACACCAGCTTCTTCTTCTTTGCGTCTTGTATGCCATTAAAGTTGAGGCGAGACTTGTTGGGACGAGGGAGAAAGACGAAGAGGAGAGGTTGAAGAAGGTGACGGGGTGGGGGGGGGGGGGGGGGGAATTTGGATTTGGATCGAGGCTTCTTGCAGATTAGGGTTAATGGTCATGAAGAGGACGAGGCGAGAAGAGGACGACACTAGTAAAAAATGTCAATTTTAGGACATACGTTTTTACTACGGTTCCGTGTTTCTGTGTAGTTATTTTGTTAGAGTGATTAAATGACTACGAGTTTGTAATAATTTTGTACATAATTTACTACGGTTATGCAAGAACCGTAGTAAAATATTGACACATACACTACGGTTCCGAAATATTTCATTTAAATTGGTAATTTCACTACGGGTTTACCGAAACCGTCGTAAAATTCTTACCAATTTAATACGGTTCCGTAACTTTTTTTAATTATTTGGTTAGTTTATTACGGTTAAAGAAGAACCGTAGTACAAATGTCTCGGGAGAACCGTAGTAAAAATCTTCCGATTTATACGATGGCGTCGATCAATCTTCCGGTCTCTACTTGCGAAAAAATTGACCAAATCACTCGCTCTTTTGTTTGGGGGAGTTGGGGTGAGCAGAAGAAGATCCATCATCTTCATTGGGACGAAATATCTAAGCCTAAGGATTGTGGTGGTTTGGGCTTGAAGAGTATGGAGGATATGAATTTGGCTCTCACCGGGAAACTTGCTTGGCGCTTTCTCAAGGACGATTCTAGTCTTTGGGGAAGTGTGTTGAGGGCCAAGTATGTCCGTCCGTCTCGGGCTATCCATGGGCATCCCTCGCCTGCGTGGAGAAGTATTTTGAAAGCGAAGTCGTCTGTTATTGTGTCGGGTTCTAAGTGGCTTATTGGTAATGGTAAGAAAACCAAGTTTTGGAAAGACAGATGGTTACTTGAGGTCGAGCTTCTTCAGCTTGCTTTGCGGCCCATCTCGGGAGTGCTTGCGGAGGTGTCGGTGGAGTATTTTTGGAACCATGATGAGGGTTGGTGCTGGAGTCGGTTGGATAGGTTGTTACCGGCTGGGGTGCTTCATAAACTTGTTGTTGTCGTGGTCTTGAATGATATTGATCAGGAGGATGTTAGATATTGGGGTCTCTCGAGTGACGGGAACTACAACGTTTCTTCTGCTTATTCTCTTATTCATGCCAGATGTTCTTTGATCGATCTGGATGCTTCGATCTTCAAAGCCATTTGGAGTTTGAGGGTTCAGGAAAGAGTGCAGTATTTTGCTTGGTTGGCCTTCAGGGGTGGGATCATGACCAATTTGGAAAGGGTTAGGCGTCATATTAGCTCCTGTGATGTTTGCCCCCTGTGTCGTGCGGCTCCGGAATCCCTTCTGCACCTTTTTAGGGACGAGTTCTTTGGGTGGAACTGGGCACAATGGGTGCGTCATAATCTGGCTGATAGGACTGTGCTGTCTGGTGGTTTGAAGTGGGCGTGTATCTTTGCTAATGCACTTTGGAGTATTTGGAAGTGGCGTAATGACTGGGTGTTCAACAATAATATTTTTGTTGGTGATAGAGCGACCCATATTTTGAAGCTTTCCGAGGATTTCGAGCTTGCCAGCAGTCGTAATCAGGATATAGTCATCAGATCTTTGGAGACGGTCTGGGTTCACTGGTCCCCCCCGACTGCTTCTTGGGTGAAGCTTAACACTGATGGTTCGGTGGTGGATGGAATGGCTTCTGCGGCTGGTGTTATTCGTGACGATAAAGGTCTTTGGCTTGGAGGGTTTGTGCAGAATATTGGTTTGTGCTCTGTTCCTATGGCGGAGCTCTGGGGTATTGTTTCTGGGCTCAGGCTTGCCTGGGAGAGGGGTTACAGGAGGGTTGTTTTAAGAACTGATTCGCAGTTAGCGGTTCAGCTTCTCAATAAACCTATGGATCGTTGTCATCCCCTTTTCAGCCTCGTCTCTCTGGCGCTAGGCTTCATTCGTAGAGACTGGGATATCCAGTTTCGTCACATCTTTAGAGAAGCAAATATGGTGGCTGACCGTCTTGCTTCTTTTGCTTTTCATTTTCCGCATGGTTTTCATTTTGTTGCTGTTCCGCCCGATTGGGTGTCTCTTTGTCTTTCGGACGATGTTAGGGGTTTCTCTACACCCCGCCTGGTGGCCAAGTAGGATTTTTTTTATAAAATTCTCGAGAGTGCTGCCTCTCTTTTACCCAAAAAAAAAAAAATGTAAAAGATGGGTTAATGGTGACTGCGGCGCTTCATTGGAGTCTTCTCCTCGAGGGAGCTGTCTTCAATTGGAGGAGCTTCAATGGAGACTTCGGCGCCGCTCCTTTCGTGACGAAGTGTCGCCGCCCCTAGAAGAAGATCGGGCCGCAGCCCGGGTGAGCCGTCGCAGTCCCTCCGCTTGAGGCGTATCCGCGCTCAGTGGTGTCACCTTGGCTGCTTCAAGACGTTGGTCTCCGACCCCCTCTTCCGAGGGTCGATGCTGGTAACGCTTACTCTAGACACCCTTTACATCCTTCGTGAACTATATTTCCCCAATTGAGCTTTGGTTGAGTTTTCCCCCAAATCATCAAACCCTACTTTACATGTTATGTGTAATTGAGAGTCCAATTGAGGTCTAATTAGAGTGTAGTTTATATTTGAGAATGATTAGAGTGTAACTGAGCTTTGGTATGTTCACTTTTCTGTTTGTGCTGAACTCGTTGTATCCCAACTTCACCTCCGAGTGATTCGACTACGAGTTGCACTGAACTAAGATCTTCTGTTCAGATTGATGAAGAACGAGAGGGGGACAGATTGATATAGCTCTATTAAAGAATGTCCTTCTTATATTTGGTGAAATTATGAGAAGGACTTTTAAATAGCTATGCTGGATGATACCACTGCTTATTATTCCCGAAAAGCATCAATCTGGATTTTGGAGGATTCATGTCCTACTTACATGTTAAAGCCTTAAAGGTATTGTAATAAAGTTGTTCTTTCATCCTGTTAATTTGTGTTGTGATATAATCTAGAACTTATTATAGTTCATAGAATATTTTCACCTTATGTAGGCTGACAATTGATTGAAGAAGGAGAAGAAAAAGAGTTGCTAATTATTTTCACTCTAGTAGTGAGCAAAAGCTTCTCGAGATTTGTTTCCTTATCAGTTGTTTTATCTGGGCTGTAAAGTTTTCCCTATTTATGGTGGCATATCTCGATATATATTTTTGTTATTATGCTCTTGAAAATAGTTGGGAGTAAGATGTTCAAATTTCGCGTTTCTTTTTTTTGAATTCTCTTGTAGAAAGTACAACACGAGTTACTATTTGTCTATGAAAATGTGTTGCTCGAAAAGGGAATTCAGGGTGCCCATGCATTGCTCAAGGATGATAGGGTAAGGTATTTTACACCTAGTGTTTTCGTTCTTTGATAAGTAAGGTTATTTAGGTATAAGAAACTTTGCAAACTTATTGGCTGATATTACTTTTTAAGTTGAGGATTTGTCTCGAATGTATCGGCTCTTCCATAAAGTCTCCAAGGGTTTGGAGCTTAATTGAACCATATTCAAACAAGTTTGTCTTTCCTTCTTTTATATTTTTATAAGTCTCTTTTGTTTGTTTTTCTGCCTTATCTACTTCTCTATAGACTATGGCACATGATATGTGAAGGCACGCCCTTGTCCAGCAGGATGAGGATGTTGCAAATAGAAAGGTCTGAACTTTAACTGTCTAGTGTCTGTTTATTTTGACTCTATAGCAGTTAACCACTGTAATGTTGATTAGCTTGCTGCACTACAACTGTATTTGTGAGAAGTTCAAGCCTTTGTATTTGCCCATTATCATACGCGTAATTGATATCTATATTTTCTCTCTTGATATGTCGTTAGTGCTATCGTGGCTTTACACGAACAGCTTAATTCATAATATCTAAATTCATTTGTTGATTTGTACAAAGACTGTATTTGATTGTTATAAGTATTAAGTGTTTTTCACATGCGCCAGGTCTTTTTCAGGAAAGTCATTGAGCTGCATGATAAATTCATGGTCTATGTGAACGACTACTTTGAACAAGGGGGTTGCCGGTATAAAGTGCTGAAATACAGTGCTATCTAGAACCAAATGGGTCAAAACCGGTTACAACGAAGCAAATAGATCAAGTTGGAGACCAGTGGATTTCTTTTGTGCAAAGTTACATTTCATTGATTTAGGTGAATAAAAAAACTATTCAATACAGGAGTAGGTTGTAGTATATTGATGATTTCTTTTAGAGGTTTTTGCATAGAATCACCCCTTATTTGGGCCAATTTGCATGGAACCACCCCTTATATCACTATTGATTTAAAACCATCGATTATTTCACTTTTTCTTACAATGTCCCACCTCTGACTAACTTTTGTTAATAGTTCCGTTAAAAGTGTGAAATTACCATTTTACCCTTGCTTTTTGAAATTAATTACACCCAATTACCAGATTTCTTACTGATTAATGAAAAATTGATTGAATTTGGAAATTAATTATAGATTAGGGTTCCTCAAAATTAGGGTTCATCACACTTCTTCTACCTCTCAAATTCAATCAGAATCGCGCAACACTAGATCACATCAACCAAAAGAAACACTTGCTTCCAAGTAGCCCAATCCTGACCAAAAGGTCCAGTTTCATCAATGACAACCTGAGCTATATTGGCAACCAATTTCATCAATGGCGGCTGCCGTTCTTTCCTTTGAGGTCATACATGGTGGATCAAACCTTCATGGAGACGAAAACGCCAAGGAAGCAATTGGCGAAGACGAGAGTGTACTTATTGGCGTCTGGCTCGGAGAAGACAGTAGAGAAAGAGGAGGCTACGGTTTTGGAGAGGGAATTGAAGGAGAAGACGATCCGGATGAGGTTGGAATCGAGAGGGCATTTGATTTCGGAATCCTCAAGGTGTTGGACGACGTGGATCCATGTCTCGCGAGTGCAGAGGAAGAATCCGAGCTTGGAGAGGTCGGCATTAGGGTTTGAGAGGGAGATGGAGGAGATGTTGAGCTCGAGGCGCCCGGAGTGGGTGAACCCGAATTCGTCGAAGGAGATGATGAGGAGGGAGTCGGATCTGATGTCGGTGAATCGGATCTCGGCGGAGGAAGGAGATGGAGAGGAGGAGGAGGAGAAGGAGAGATCGAAAGGGTTCATCTTCATCCCCATCCAATTGAACCCTAGATCCCAATTTGAGAAGGAACCCTAATTTATAATTAATTCCAAAATTCAATCAATTTTTCAATAATTAGTAAGCAATCTGGTAATTGGGTGTAATTAATTTCAAAAAGCAAGGGTAAAATGGTAATTTCACACTTTTAATGGAACAATTAACGGAAGTTAGTCGGAGGTGGGACATTGTAAGAAAAAGTGAAATAATGGGTGGTTTTAAATCAATAGTGATATAAGGGGTGGTTCCATGCAAATTGGCCTAAATAAGGGGTGGTTCTATGCAAAAACCTCTTTCTTTTATTACTAAATTGTTTTGACGATCAAGCTATGACTTTATTATACTAGATTCGGGCCCCCGCGCGTAGCGCGGGGAAATTACGGATTTTCGTATATGGTATAATGTTATAAATAGGCGATTTAGGATGCAGATAGGCGGCAGACGATAGTGGAGATGAAGAGAAGATAGAGAACTTCAGACGGAGGAGGGTGACGATGAGTACATTTTTTTTCTTTTCTTTTCATGTATTAAATATTGCATTAAATGGAGACCGGTTGACATTACTTCATCAAGTACTAACAATTTTACGGAGAAAAACCCCGCACCCGGTTTTTTATGACTTGCACCCACTTTGGGCGCATCCAGGGTGCGTCCAATTTTTTTTTTTTTAAAACCTGATTCAGTTTTGGGCGCACCCAGGATGCGCCCAACTTAAACCAATTTTTTTAGTATTTTGACGGAAAAAAAGATTGACCCAGTTTTTTGGACGCACCAGGATGCGCCTAAAAGCGGGTGCCGGTTATAATTTTCCGGGTGCGGGGTTAAACGCCCCAATTTTAATACAGAAGCAAGATCAAACAAGCAAGAATTTCACACCATTTATTCATCACCTTGTTCGAAAATTCAGGGGATATATACAATATCTACACAACTATATGTTTCTTACTAATTTTGTATTGCAATTTTGTACTGAATTTTATTGGCTTTCGTGGTTGTATATCTACCGAGTATTAATACAACGGGATACTACACAAAGTGACATAATCTGCAAATTTGATTTCATTTGAGAACCCAGACAAAATATTTTTCAATTCGATATAGGCATACGTAGCTTTGATTAGTCTGAGTTGATTCAGATTATAGCCCAGAGAAATCAAAATGCTAAAGAGTAAGGAAACAAATTATCCAATGGCAATGCTAAAGAGTTTGATGGTTGCCTTGAACCCTCAGTTGGGTTCAATGTTTTTGGGTATTCGGACGAATAAAAACTCAGTTGGCTCATATTCAAACCTGAACTATCTCCAAGTCTTGCAAGCTTGTAATTCCAATTCAACACAATACAAAACTATATCCAAAAGCCAATTTGCCTTCTTGCAAAGCATCTTTTGCATCTTTTGTCATCTTCAGGTCTTGTTGCTCTCTTTCTAAAGTTCCTCGAGGCCTTTGATATCCTTTTTGCCATCAAGCTCCTTCGCGGTATTTACGACAGTACGACCTTGATAAAAGCATGCATTCTGCTAAACGATCCGCACTAATTAAACAATACGATCTTGATAAGAGCATGCATTCTATTAAACGATCCACACTAATTAGTTACCATCTTATATATTAAAATGTTATCAGCAATGAACAATCTTATATATTAAACATGAATTCTTTCTTTAAACTTGAAATTATGCATTCGAGAAGAGTGTAGAATTGAGAAGAGAGAGATAAGAAAATACCGCAACAACAGGAGCTCTACCTATTCCAGTTGTACAGTGTATATATGTGACACCACCATTGCGACTTACGGCCTTGTATAATTCACCAACAACAGCTGGAAGTCACAGCCGTAGATCATGTTTGTCAAAATCTTTGCTAATTATACAGCAACATGTCCACATAATGTTCACTTGTGCCACCTTTCAATCTAAATCATACATATGCATATATTTGCATGAAGCATAACTACAAGAGTATAAAATAAACACATGTCACATCACATCTGATATTGATTTTGGTACTTCCAAGTTATGGATTTACAAACACACTTTCATATATTAGAACTGGAATTTCGATCAGATTGATTAGGAAATAGAAAATTGAAAGCATAGTGATGCGGGGATAAGCCGCAGTTGCCGACCTAGACACCAAACTCGAATAGGAACTCGAACAGAGAAGAAAGGCGGAATTAGAATGAGATGAAAGAAGGATAAGTCGAATGATAGGCCAATTGGAACCAAATCAAACAACGATAAAACCCTTGAACTTAAGAACAAAGGGGGGGGGGGGGGGAAACAACAACTAAGGCAGCCTTATATAGGGTTCATAAGGGTGCCAACTAAAGAAATAAACAATAAAAAGTATATCCTAAAATAATAATCCCGAAAACAATTTAAACATCCGAAAATAATGTTTCAAAAGGAAGCCTCGGCGAAGTTTAAGAACTCGCCGAGTCTCCTGGCCGCGGGCGCGGTTTCCAGCCGCGGTCGCGGTTTGCGAGTGAGCCGCGTGTAACGCCCCAAAACCGAGGAGTGTTACAGTGCCAGGGATCCCGTGCTTGGAATCCCCACAGGCAGTTTAAAGGAAGAGAAAAAAAAAAATGTACAAAAGAACAATTAGAAATGTAAACAAATAGATAGTCTCGCAAGACGTCCATACAAGTACGTCGATAAGGACCTAACATGGTCGTACGATCAAAGTACCAAAACCTGCTTCAAGAGGGTCATCAAACATGTTTGTCCACAAAGACTATAAATGCATCAAAGTACCAAAAGATGCCTAGTTTAGCAAAACAACAGTTTTGAAAACCAAAGTGAAAGTGAACCCGAATAAACCCATCCTAGCTTGCATCAAGTCGCCTGATCTCCTCCACGCCCTGCAACAGACTGGGTACCTGACCATGTCAAACACAGCCAGTTCCCCCACCGAAATGGGGGTTAGTCTCCAACCAGACTAGCAAGTCATTCATAAGCATAATACGAGTAATAGGGCAAGTAAAGGAGTAACAGATTAACAGACATGCAAACCTAAGTTATGTTTTTAGAAATGATCACGCATGAGTAACGATTACTTACAGATTCACAAACAAACAAGCGATCAATCACAAGCAACATACAAACAAGTGTATCAAGTAAACAGAGATCCAATTGGAAAATAAATTACGAAAATGTTTTGAAAACAGGTCCAAGACTGTCTTGGATCCGAAGGTACCTTCTTGCCCGTACATTGGGCCAAATCATTCCTATACCAAAGGGTAGGGAACGGAATCACGGGCCAAGTGATCCGGTCTACCCAATTGGCAAGGCCCACCAACGACCCACTCTTCCGATAGAGCCATAATCGAGGGTGTTACGACATAAAACCGTTCGCAATCAAGTGAGGGATCGGAACAATCCTTACCCCACATATAAATCTCAAGCACAATGTGTACTCACCGATAACTTCACATAATCGCATCTAAAGCATATAAGCACAATCACCAGGATGCACATATCGTCAAGATTCTCACGAAAGAAGACATGTTCAACATAACACATAATCAAATAATCACAATAGAGCATATATTCATGTAATCACTAAAATAGCATTCGTATTCCATACTTCATTAAGATTAAAGCTTATTTACTATTTAGAAGTTTGATGACATGCATAATCCGATATCCTAAACTTAACCTACAACACGCAAACGCTTATAAACAACTTGCCTCAATCGACGATCAACACAAGTAATCCGTTTGTCGTATAAAGATGTCGCAAGGTTCACGAAACGGTCCTAAGTCGAACCTTCACGAAAAACGCCATAACTCATCACATATACATCCAAATCGAAAACCGTAAAATTCCTCATACTCGTAGGGAGATTTCTCACCTTAAAAAGTCAGCCCTAACTTCCCAGAAATTACGAATTCTGCCCAGATTTTCCAGCAAGTTTACCAAATGGCCCAAAACTCAAATCCTTCCTTATTCCTTCAAATCTCAACTTCAAACAACCTATATCATCCATTATTTCCACCAATTTCAGTCCAAACATCAATTTTAACATAAACCCCTAAATTAAAAAAAACTAGGGTTCTAAAGAATTAGGAATTTCTCAAGAGAGGTGAAATGGATGGAGGGGAGGGCGGCTCACCGACGAACTGCAAGGTGGTCTGCCACCAAGACGACGCCGGAGACGAGCCAACGAGCTGCTGCTGTGCAGAGGAGAAACAGGGCGAGCTGCTGCGCAGAGGAGACGGGAGGACGAGCTGCTGCGCAGAGGAAGAAGACGCGAGGCAGGTCGGGCTGAAGTGCTGGTCGAGCGCGCGGCTGAACGAGGCTGCTGGCTGAGCTTGCTGAACTGTTGGCTGAAGTAAAGAGAGAGGAGGAGGAAGGGAGGTGCTGCGTGAAGAGAGGAAGAGATGAAGAATTTGGAGTTGAAAAGTAACGTGAAAGATAATGAGGTGGGGCCCAAAAGGTAGTTTGTAGAAAATTCTAGATAGAGGATATTAAATTAATTTTGGGTATATATCCTTTATGTAGGGATAAAATAGAGTACGTCGGGTTTTTAATAAATCCCGGTGAAATGAGGCAAATTCGACAATCGCTAATTACCCAATTATTTGAAATAGGCAAGAACCTGAAATTCTCAACTGAAATACGTAGCTATTAATCCAAAAGCTTCCAGAAGAATCAAGTTCGGCATAATTATACTGGAATATGTTACTACTTGTAGGTGAGCTCGATATCGCCATATATTACAGAGCCAATAATTTACGGGGCATTTCATCCTCTCCCCCTTAAAAAGAGTTTCGTCCCCGAAACTAAACAACAAATAAGAATGGGTATCGTTCTCTCATGTCTGCCTCTGTCTCCCATGTGGCTGCATCAGTGCCATGTTTAGACCATAAAACTTTCACCAGAGGAATCACCTTGTTTCTCAACTTTCTTTCCTCGTAACCAAGGATCTTGATTGGTTGTTCTTCGTAAGTGCAATCCTCTCCAAATTCAATCTCCTCGTAACGAATTACATGTGAAGTGTCAGCGACATACTTTCTTAGTTGAGAAACGTGGAAGACATTATGTATCTGGCTCATTGATGGCGGTAACGCAAGACGATAAGCTGATGTCCCGATCTTCTCCAGAATCTCAAAGGGTCCAACATAGCGAGGACTCAATTTCCCTCTTTTGCCGAATCTGAATACACCTTTGGTAGGTGAAACCCGGACGAACACGTGATCCCCGACTTGGAATTCAAGGGGTCGGCGACGCACATCGGCATATGATTTCTGGCGACTCTGCGCCGTCAGCATTCGTTGCCTGATCAATGCAACTTCATTTTGTGTCCTTCTCATGATGTCTGGGCTCACTAATAATCTCTCAGATAAGTCATCCCAACACAGTGGAGACCTACATTTCCGCCCATATAAAGCTTCATAAGGAGCCATCTGAATGGAGGCATGCCAACTATTGTTATACGTGAACTCCACTAGTGGTAACTTCGCTTCCCACCTTCCCGGCCAATCTAGAGCACACGCTCTCAGAATATCCTCCAAGGTCTGAATGGTTCTTTCTGATTGACCATCTGTTTGTGGATGAAAGGCAGTGCTAAACCTCAGTTCTGTACCCATGGTTGCATGTACTGACTTCCAGAAATGTGATACAAACCTTCCGTCACGATCAGACACAATAGTTTTGGGGATGCCATGTAATCTTACTATCTCTTGAATATAAAGCTCTGCAAGTCTGTCCGGACCCCAAACTTTCTTAATGGGTAGAAAGTGAGCAAATTTAGTCAATCGATCGACAATGACCCAAATGGCATCCATCCCCTTCTGTGACGATGGTAGCCCCATAACAAAATCCATAGAGATGTCTTCCCACTTCCATTCTGGAATTGGAAGTGGTTGTAGTTCTCCAGCAGGTCTTTGATGCTCAATTTTAACTTGCTGACAAGTAAGACACTTAGCCACAAATTCAGCTACTTCCCTCTTCATGTTACTCCACCAGAAGTTTTTCTTGAGGTCCTTGTACATCTTGTTAGCCCCAGGGTGTATTGAGTAAGGTGAGGAGTGGGCTTCCTTCAGAATCAAAGTCTTTATCTCTTCATTTGCAGGCACACAGATTCGGTTTTTGAACCTCAAAATCCCATCATCGTGCACCACAAATCCCGGTGCCCTATTCTGGCTTATGTCGTTTAAGATCTTACTTAGCCTGGGGTCATCTTGTTGCCTTTGGCTTATCGTTTCTAGTAGTAACGACTTAATCTCTAGAAAGCAAAGCTCTCCTTGACTCCTTTGAAATCGAACTTCGATCCCCCTTCTCATCAGTTCCCTTTGCAATTCTGGCTGCGAGGTCAGACATGCAATCAGTTTCTCCTGTGATGACTTTCTGCTTAGGGCGTCCGCTACCACATTAGCCTTGCCTGGATGGTATAGAATCTCAATGTCATAATCCTTTATCATCTCTAACCACCTTCTTTGCCTCATATTCAGCTCCTTTTGTGTGAAGATGTATTTCAAGCTCTTATGGTCCGTATAGATTTGACAGGTTATCCCAAAAAGGTAGTGTCTCCATATCTTGAGAGCAAACACAACGGCTGCTAGTTCTAGGTCATGGGTGGGGTAATTCTTCTCATGTGACTTCAACTGGCGGGAAGCATATGCGATAACCCTTCCATGTTGCATCAGAACACAACCAAGGCCTTGCGCTGAAGCATCGCTGTAAACAACAAACCCATCAGTTCCGTGAGGTAACGCTAACACCGGAGCACTGGTTAGTCTTCGCTTAAGTTCTTCGAAGCTATCTTCACATTTCTGGTCCCAATCAAATTTCTTTGACTTACGCAACAGATTAGTCAATGGTTGGGCAATCTTAGAAAACCCTTCTACAAACCTCCTGTAATAGCCAGCCAAGCCCAAGAAGCTCCGTACTTCCTTGACGTTTTTCGGAGGCTTCCATTCAGATACTGCTTGGATCTTTTGCGGGTCCACCATCACTCCTTCTGCAGAAACTATATGCCCAAGGAAGGCTACTTTGGTCATCCAGAAGTCACATTTTGATAACTTTGCATACAACTTATGTTGCCTCAACAATTCGAGGACAATCCGGAGATGCTCAACATGCTCCTCTTTACTCTTAGAATAGACCAAAATATCATCTATGAACACGACCACAAACCGGTCTAGGTATTCTATGAATACCCGATTCATCAACTCCATGAATACAGCAGGGGCATTTGTTAGTCCAAAAGGCATCACTACAAATTCATAGTGACCGTACCTTGTACGAAATGCTGTTTTGGCAATATCTTCATCTCGAATCCTCAATTGATGGTAACCTGATCTCAAGTCAATCTTTGAGAACACAGTTGCCCCTTGCAGTTGATCCAACAAGTCATCGATCCGGGGTAATGGGTATTTGTTCTTTATCGTCACCTTATTCAACTCTCTGTAATCAATGCAGAGTCGAAGAGAGCCGTCCTTTTTCTTCACAAACAACACAGGTGCTCCCCAAGGTGACACACTTGGCCTAATATAGCCCTTCTCAATCAACTCTTCTATTTGTTTCTTTAATTCCTGCATCTCTAGTGGCGCCATTCTATACGGGGCCTTAGAGACGGGAGTTGTTCCTGGTTCAAGCTCAATTGCAAATTCAACCTCTCTGCGAGGAGGCAGTCCCGGTAAGTCCTCCGGGAACACATCTTCAAACTCACACGCAATTGGTATCCTGGACAGTTCAGGTTTTCCTTTATCGTCATCTCCTATAACATAACACAAATATCCCTGACATCCCTTCCTTATCAATCTCGCAGCTTTCATAACACTAATGACCGACCCTGACTTGGTGGGATCTCTACCCTCAAACACATGTATCGCTCCACTCACGGTGGTTACACTAATAGTCTTCTTACGTAGATCCATTACCGCTCCATGACGTACAAGCCAATCCATGCCCAAAATGACATCATAATGATTCAAATCAATCTCAATCAAGTCAGCTAGCCAATCCTGAATGCCGATACGAACAGGACAATTCCTAAACTCACGAGTACCAACTAATTTGCTACCATCTGGTAACTCAACCACAAATGACTCGCAATCATGCCCACAAGTAAGACCAAGTCTAGACACACATGCCTTGGAAATAAACGAATGGGTAGCACCAGTGTCGAACAATATATAGACAGGTTGAGACTGAATCCAAAGCGTACCTGTAGCAACTGGGGCATTGGGCTCCTCGGCCCTCATCTCGTATACACGTGGCTTCCCCTTCAACCCACTAGTTGATTGTTGTGAACGAGTTGGTGCGGAACGAGACTGTTGTTGCGGGTATGATTGTGCAGGGCGCGGTTGATTGATTGATCCTCGTGAAGCCGATGCAGAGGTTTGAGACTGAGAGGGGTTTGCTTTACCACCTCTACAATGGATTGAGATATGGCCCTTCCCTCCGCACTTGAAGCATGCCTTATCTGGATGCGGACAATCTGATCTGAAGTGCTTCTCACTGTTGCAGTTAAAACACTGGTATCCCGCAGGTGGTGTTCCTTGAGCTCTGTTAGATCCTGGAGACCCAAATGTCTGATTTGGTTTCTTGGGAGGAGGTTGTGGTTTAAAGCCACCATCTTTAGTACTAGTGAAGGAAGTCTGGGTCTTCTGTCTCTTGAAGTTCTGAGTCAAAGATCTTTCTTCTTCAAGTCGTCTCTCAACTGTCAAGGCTCTATTATAATACTCTTCCAAGGTAGCACAAGTATGCCCTGCCATCAAAGTCCTAATCTCTGGTCGTAGCCATGATTCGAAATAATCGATCTTGTCCTCTTCATTATGCACCGCCCCAGAAGCATAGCGAAGGAGCTGATGATACTTTGCACTAGCTTGTGCCACTGGCAACCCTTCAGGTGGTGGGTGCAAGAACTCCGAGCGCTTCTGCTTCTGCAGTGAAACCGGATAAAACCGATCTCGCATCTTTGTCTTGAAGCCTTCCCAACTCATAGTTCTCTCGGTGGGCTTTACAGAATCCCACCATTCATCAGCATCCTTAGTGAGGTAAAAAGAGACATGTGTTACTTTCTGATCCTCAGGGCACCTCACTCTTTCAAGAATCTTTTCCATCTGTTTGAGCCAATACTCTACTTCTGCTGGCTCCCCCGACCCATCATAAGTGGGCGGCTTCAATTTCTCAAAGGCAGCTGCAATGTTACTAGCATCTCTCCCGTCAACACTAGGTGTCAACTCTTGGGGAGGAGGTTGATTCTGTATAGGCGGAGTTACTTGTTGAGGATGCGACTGAGAGTATGCCTGAACAGCTTGACCAATCATCTGCTGAAGCATGGCAAGAAACCCAGCGTCCATGCCCGCAGGAATTGTTGTCGGAGAAGGTGCAACAGGAACTACCGGAGGAGCTTCATGGGGAATCTCATGCTGATTCACTTGGGGATCAACCCTTCCTCCTCTTTGTGACTCATGACCCATTTGACTCTCAACATCCTCAACCCGCGGAACTTCAGCAGGGTTGTCTACCCCAAACCTTGGGCGGCCCCTACTTGATCGACCTCTACCACGAACACATCTACCTCTACCTCTACCTACCATCTGCATATATTTACTAGTTTAGACACGGGAACACATAAATATACTTATATCAGCAACTTAAGTGAGCAAGGAGGTCATAATGCGACATGCGATGCAAGTTCTACCCCTTCCCCCAAAAGAAGTTCAAAACCTCGCTCTGATACCAACTTCTGTAACGCCCCAAAACCGAGGAGTGTTACAGTGCCAGGGATCCCGTGCTTGGAATCCCCACAGGCAGTTTAAAGGAAGAGAGAAAAAAAAAATGTACAAAAGAACAATTAGAAATGTAAACAAATAGATAGTCTCGCAAGACGTCCATACAAGTACGTCGATAAGGACCTAACATGGTCGTATGATCAAAGTACCAAAACCTGCTTCAAGAGGGTCATCAAACATGTTTGTCCACAAAGACTATAAATGCATCAAAGTACCAAAAGATGCCTAGTTTAGCAAAACAACAGTTTTGAAAACCAAAGTGAAAGTGAACCCGAATAAACCCATCCTAGCTTGCATCAAGTCGCCTGATCTCCTCCACGCCCTGCAACAGACTGGGTACCTGACCATGTCAAACACAGCCAGTTCCCCCACCGAAATGGGGGTTAGTCTCCAACCAGACTAGCAAGTCATTCATAAGCATAATACGAGTAATAGGGCAAGTAAAGGAGTAACAGATTAACAGACATGCAAACCTAAGTTATGTTTTTAGAAATGATCACGCATGAGTAACGATTACTTACAGATTCACAAACAAACAAGCGATCAATCACAAGCAACATACAAACAAGTGTATCAAGTAAACAGAGATCCAATTGGAAAATAAATTACGAAAATGTTTTGAAAACAGCTCCAAGACTGTCTTGGATCCGAAGGTACCTTCTTGCCCGTACATTGGGCCAAATCATTCCTATACCAAAGGGTAGGGAACG
This sequence comes from Oxyria digyna, assembly GCA_029168935.1. Taxonomy (NCBI): domain Eukaryota; kingdom Viridiplantae; phylum Streptophyta; class Magnoliopsida; order Caryophyllales; family Polygonaceae; genus Oxyria; species Oxyria digyna. The sequence continues at coordinate 55,508,946 of JAPVLV010000001.1, read as the reverse complement.
GAATCACGGGCCAAGTGATCCGGTCTACCCAATTGGCAAGGCCCACCAACGACCCACTCTTCCGATAGAGCCATAATCGAGGGTGTTACGACATAAAACCGTTCGCAATCAAGTGAGGGATCGGAACAATCCTTACCCCACATATAAATCTCAAGCACAATGTGTACTCACCGATAACTTCACATAATCGCATCTAAAGCATATAAGCACAATCACCAGGATGCACATATCGTCAAGATTCTCACGAAAGAAGACATGTTCAACATAACACATAATCAAATAATCACAATAGAGCATATATTCATGTAATCACTAAAATAGCATTCGTATTCCATACTTCATTAAGATTAAAGCTTATTTACTATTTAGAAGTTTGATGACATGCATAATCCGATATCCTAAACTTAACCTACAACACGCAAACGCTTATAAACAACTTGCCTCAATCGACGATCAACACAAGTAATCCGTTTGTCGTATAAAGATGTCGCAAGGTTCACGAAACGGTCCTAAGTCGAACCTTCACGAAAAACGCCATAACTCATCACATATACATCCAAATCGAAAACCGTAAAATTCCTCATACTCGTAGGGAGATTTCTCACCTTAAAAAGTCAGCCCTAACTTCCCAGAAATTACGAATTCTGCCCAGATTTTCCAGCAAGTTTACCAAATGGCCCAAAACTCAAATCCTTCCTTATTCCTTCAAATCTCAACTTCAAACAACCTATATCATCCATTATTTCCACCAATTTCAGTCCAAACATCAATTTTAACATAAACCCCTAAATTAAAAAAAACTAGGGTTCTAAAGAATTAGGAATTTCTCAAGAGAGGTGAAATGGATGGAGGGGAGGGCGGCTCACCGACGAACTGCAAGGTGGTCTGCCACCAAGACGACGCCGGAGACGAGCCAACGAGCTGCTGCTGTGCAGAGGAGAAACAGGGCGAGCTGCTGCGCAGAGGAGACGGGAGGACGAGCTGCTGAGCAGAGGAAGAAGACGCGAGGCAGGTCGGGCTGAAGTGCTGGTCGAGCACGCGGCTGAACGAGGCTGTTGGCTGAGCTTGCTGAACTGTTGGCTGAAGTAAAGAGAGAGGAGGAGGAAGGGAGGTGCTGCGTGAAGAGAGGAAGAGATGAAGAATTTGGAGTTGAAAAGTAACGTGAAAGATAATGAGGTGGGGCCCAAAAGGTAGTTTGTAGAAAATTCTAGATAGAGGATATTAAATTAATTTTGGGTATATATCCTTTATGTAGGGATAAAATAGAGTACGTCGGGTTTTTAATAAATCCCGGTGAAATGAGGCAAATTCGACAATCGCTAATTACCCAATTATTTGAAATAGGCAAGAACCTGAAATTCTCAACTGAAATACGTAGCTATTAATCCAAAAGCTTCCAGAAGAATCAAGTTCGGCATAATTATACTGGAATATGTTACTACTTGTAGGTGAGCTCGATATCGCCATATATTACAGAGCCAATAATTTACGGGGCATTTCACCGCGGGCGCGGTTTCCAGCCGCGGTCGCGGTTCTTCTCTGCCGTCCTATGCTCGTTCTCGAACCTCGATCATTAGAACAGTCTTCAATGGTGGTTCTTCGTCTGTATTCAACTCATTGGACCTGAAGAACGCTACTAACTTGTCTAGCTCTTGTTGGACTTCCTTAGCTCTCGAGCGCGTCAATGCACCTTCAAACTCGGGGACCGGAGGTGTCGGTTGTTGTCCAGATGATCCTTCATCATCCTCCCCTTCTTGAAAAGGATTCGACCTCGAATCATCCAGCTCCTCTTCTTCTTCACCCTCGAATAAAGTCAAATCTTGCACATTGAAGGTAGCACTGACTTGATAGTCACCGGGAAGCTCCAAGACATAAGCATTATCTCCAATCTTCTTAAGCACCTTGAATGGTCCATCGCCTCTTGGGGACAGCTTTGAGTGGCGTTTGCTGGGGAAACGCTCTCTCCTAAAGTGGACCCACACGAGGTCTCCCTCCTTGAAGATGACCTTCCTCCTCTTCCTATTTGCCTTGCTAGCATTTGTAGCAGCTACTTCTAGCAATTTAGCTCTTGTCCTCTTATGAATTTCCTTGATGTGATCAACCTGTTTTTCTGCATTGAAATCCACTCGCTCCTTCGTAGGTAACGGCATAAGATCAAAAGGGGTTAGTGGATTCAAACCATACACACATTCAAAGGGACTCAACGAGGTTTAGGAATGGATGGCTCTATTGTAGGCAAACTCAACATGGGGTAAGGCTTCTTCCCAAGCTTTCAAATTCTTCTTAAGAATAGCTCTCAAAAGGGTTCCTAAGGTCCTATTGGTTACTTCAGTTTGACCATCAGTTTGAGGATGACTAGATGTAGAGAATAGTAGTTTAGTCCCTAGTTTTCCCCAAAGAGTTTTCCAAAAGTAACTTAGAAATTTCACCTCTATCACTCACAATAGTCTTTGGTACTCCATGTAACCTAACAACTCCGGTAAAGAACAAGTCAGCCACATGATGAGCATCATCAGTCTTGTTGCAAGCAATAAAATGAGCCATTTTAGAAAATCTATCAACAACCACAAAAATAGAATCTCTCCCCTTCTTAGTCCTAGGCAACCCTACAATAAAATCCATACTAATGTCTACCCATGGGGTCGTAGGAATAGGCAAAGGAGTATACAATCCATGTGGTTTAACTCTAGACTTAGCCTTAAGACACTCCAAACATCTTTTCAAACAATTCTCAACATCCCTAAGCATATGGGGCCAATAAAAATGAGTATGCAACATATGATATGTCTTATCTCTACCAAAGTGTCCCATTAATCCACCCTTATGGGCTTCCTCAACAAGCAATAATCTCAAAGAACACTTAGGTATGCATACTTTACTAGGCCTAAACAAGAAACCATCAAATAAGTAAAACTTATCCAAAGTTCCTTTATCTAAGCATTGCTTATAAATAACACCAAAATCAGCATCATTACGATATAATTCCTTGATGTAAACAAAGCCTAACACCTTAGAGTCAAGTTGAACAATTAAAGCATGCCTCCTAGATAGTGCATCAGCAACAACATTGTCCTTTCCCTTCTTGTATTTGATAATATAAGGGAAAGTCTCAATAAATTCCATCCATCTACCATGCCTCCTATCAAGTTTGTCTTGGCTCCTAAAATGTTTCAAAGATTCATGATCGGTATGCAAAACAAACTCTTTAGGCCATAGGTAGTGTTGCCAAGTCTTAAGTACTCTATATAATGCATACAATTCCTTATCATAAGTAGAGTAATTTAGACTTGCACCTTTCAACTTTTCAGAAAAGAAAGCAATAGGCTTACCTTCTTGCATGAGTACTCCTCCAATGCCAACTCCGAAAGCATCACATTCCACTTCGAACGGCCTAGTGAAGTCGGGAAGCACAAGCAAAGGTGCCTCGGTCAATCTGCGTTTTAGCTCCTCAAACGCCCTTTCTTGAGCCTCCTTCCAAACAAATGCTGAATGCTTCTTAGTTACCTCAGTCAGCGGTGCAACAATGGTGCTGAAATCCTTCACAAAGCGCCGATAGAAGCTTGCTAACCCGTGGAAACTGCGTACCTGGCTGCTGGTCGTGGGTGTCGGCCATTCCTAAATGGTTTTAATCTTCTCTTCGTCAACCTGTAATCCCTGGGAGCTCACTACAAAACCAAGAAATATAACTCTATCAGTGCAAAAATCACACTTCTTCAAATTAGCATATAGTCGCTGTATACTAAGAGTAACGAGTACTTCCCTGATATGTTGCTCATGCTCCCCTAGGGACCTGCTGTAAATCAAGATATCATCGAAATAAACTACAACAAACTTCCCTATAAACTTCCTCAAGACATGGTTCATAAGCCTCATAAAAGTAGAGGGGGCATTAGTAAGTCCAAATGGCATAACAAGCCACTCATATAGACCAAATTTGGTCTTGAAGGCGGTCTTCCACTCATCGACTTCCCTCATTCGGATTTGATGGTAGCCACTCCTAAGATCAATCTTGGTGAAGTTTGTGGCACCATGAAGCTCATCCAACATGTCATCCAGCCTTGGTATAGGATGACGATACTTGACAGTTATGTTGTTGATAGCTCGACAATCAACACACATCCGCCAAGAATTGTCTTTCTTAGGCACAAGTAAGACCGGAACTGCACAGGGACTAAGACTTTCTCGAACATACCCCTTATCTACAAGCTCCTGCACCTGTTTCTGAATCTCTTGAGACTCCTGAGGGTTCATTCTGTAAGCTGGCCTGTTAGGCAAAGAAGCTCCTGGAATAAGATCAATTTGATGCTCAATGCCCCTAAAGGGCGGTAAGCCCGGTGGAATCTCATCCGGAAACACCTCAGCAAACTCATCAAGAATAGCTTGAATGCTAGGGGGTAGATCAACTCGAGAATCGGTACCTGTCAACACAAATCCCTTGCAAAGCATCATTAAGGTAGTATCGAAGGGTAAATACTCATCTTCCAGCTCGGCTTTGGACGGCAATAGGGCTCGATTCGTCAATGAAGGATCCAGCGTCGCGCCAGAAGGAGGATCCGCGGGCGCGGTTAGGCGAGTGCGACGCGGGAGCGACCTCGAGACCGAGGGCGCGGTTCTCGTGCTGGTCCTTCTGTTGCGATCTGTCGTGAGCCGCGGGTGCGGCATCTGAACCGCGGGTGCGGTTTTTGGTCGCTGCTTTTGTTGCTTCGGTTCTGTCAGAAGCCTTTTCCTTGCCTTTGCTCTTTTCGTAAGCTTCTGCTATCTGCGCTGGAGTCATAGGTTTAAGAGTAATAGGCTTATCATTAAAGATGAATGTATGACGGTTAGTATGACCATCATGAGTAACCCTTCGATCGTATTGCCATGGTCTTCCTAACAATATATGACAAGCTTGCATAGGAACTAGATCACATAAAACCGTATCCGTATATTTTCCTAAGGTGAATGTTATCTCAGCTTGTTTTAGAACTTTTAATTCACCACATTCATTCATCCAATGCAATTTATAAGGTCTAGGATGGAAAATAGTAGCAAAATGCAATTTAGTGATCAATTCAGTACTAACAATATTGCAACAACTTCCACCATTAATAATCATATTGCATACCTTTCCTTGAACTAAACACCTAGTGTGAAATAAATTTTCTCTTTGATTATCTTCACAAGGGGAGGGTTGTACATGTAAATTTCTTTTACAAATCAAAGAATCACCATGTTCATAACCAATTTCATCACTAAGATCATCCTCATCATGCATATCACCTAGGTTCTCTTCTTTTTCACTTTCACTTTCAAGTTCTCCTAGTTGATTAACAATTAATACTCTAGAATTAGGACAATCTTTCATCATATGACCCTTTCCTCTACATTTAAAACATTCAATATCCCTAGTTCTAGAAGTAGGGTTAGAAGTACTCCCTCGGGATGGATTAGAAGGGCCAAGTGTTGTCTTGGAGGGCACTTGAGTAGTAGGTGGCGTATTCCTTCGAGAACCACTGTCTTCCTTGTTAGGGACCTCTCGGGTTGAAGGATAGGAGTTCCTTCCTTGCTGATTTTTCCAGCCACCTGCGTTTCTGCTTCCTTGGCTCCTAATTTTGGTCTTTCTTTCCACCTTGATCGCCAAATGTAGCAACTCAGTCATTGAGTTGTAAGGGAACATCTCAATCTCACTAGACACATATGGGTGAAGGATATGAAGATATCTAGCCATGGTTGTCTCCTCATCCTCCACCAAATTAGCTCGAACCATTGTTATTTGCATAGCATTGTAAGTCTCTTCGACTCCCATTGATCCTTGCTTCAAATTCTCGAGCCGCTGAATAAGTTCCCTAGTGTAATGTGGGGGAACAAATCGAGCTCTCATCATCCTCTTCATGAGCTCCCAAGTAGTGACAGGATAATCTCCATTGGCAGCTCTCCCTCGGATCAAGCTATCCCACCACACTAAAGCGTAGCCACTAAACTCCAAAGATGCCAGCTGCACCTTTTTGGCTTCAGGAAAGTTGTGACAATTCCAGATTTGTTCAATTTTGGTCTCCCACTCCATATATATGTCTGGATCACACTTTCCCTCAAAACTCGGGATCTTAACCTTTATCTTTCCTACTCCATCTTGCTTAGGCTCTCTTCGCCTTCCTTGGTAACCTCCTTGGGGACGATGGGGTCGCCATCCCGCCTCATCTTCTTCTTCAAGCTCTTCTTCGTCATCGTTATCACCTAGGTCCTGAAATGCATCATCAAAACGGTTAGCAGCATTGTATCTATTAAAGTGAGGTATAGGAGAGTTACGAAAGCGTCCTCTCCGAGCTTGTGGGAGATCGTCTCGGGGTGTAGGCCTGCGTCTGGGTTCCCGACCCATGCGGGCAGCCTCATAGGCTTCTTGCTGAGGAGGCAGGGGCCTCTGATTGTCGACTGGAGCATCATAGGAGGTCCCGATGTGCTCTAGAACCCTTGGGAACGGGGTGGATCGCTGCTGCCGCTCTATGGCGGTGGTAATGGCCGACGTCATCTCCCGAAACATGTTGGTCATAAATTCCGGGGTAATGGCGCGAGTCTCCGGGTCTTCTGACCTCCCGTGGGGAGAAACTGACCTGCTCATCACTAAAGAAAAGACTAACACAGAACAATATTAAGGTAAGTGTAAATGAAAACAACTCGCTAGTGTTTACTCTCGTATGTTTTCCTCTGCACTCTCTCTCAATTGTCGTTGCAACCAACTTTTGTTTGATGAATTGACTTGTATGGATCAATAACCCACTAAGTTGAAACTACCTAACTCCTAGCAATATATGAATGATGGTAGAGATGGAGATGGCTAGCGTAGTGCGGGGTTTCGACTGTAAGGTTCTGACTCAAACAAAAGACTGACTCAATGAAAGAAAGAAAATAAGACTCGAAGGCGTTTTGCAAGAATGAGAATGCAAAACAGAGATATGAGTTAAGCTTCGAATTTCAAGAAGAGCCAAAAGGAAGTGTACCTTAACTTGTTCCGACTGATGTCGATTGAAGGATCGAAGACGGAGTCGGGAGGGTTAGGTAATAATTGAGGCTCGTATCTGAAAGGAATGGAAAGGCAAACAGTGACGGTTCCGCGGGCGCGGTCTGAAGTCCGCGGGCGCGGATTTCGAACAGTGGATTCTGAGGCTGAGCCGCGGGCGCGGCCTGAATTCCGCGGGCGCGGCTTGAACCGCGGGTGCGGCTATTGGGCCGCGGGCGCGGTTTCTGTCGCGGCCTGGTGGTTTCTCGCTTCCGTTCGGGCTCTTTCAACCCGATTTCCTTTGAGTTCTTGAGATCCGACTTAAACAATATCAAACTAGACTTTGACTCAACAAAACGTAAAATAAACTACTGATTTTGAGACTTTTCGATTCTTTTTTTTTTGAATTTTTTTTTTGTCTCAACTAAACAAAACGAAATTACAGACTTGATCTGAGATACTATCTCAGAAAATTCGAATTTTAAAATAAAAGAAACTACTAACCACCTTGATTTCCTTGTAGAGAAAATATGATTTCCTTCGTTGAAGATCTTGGCTTGGGGTGCAAGGACTGAAATTTTCAGCAACTCTTCTAGGGTTTTGACGGCTGCGTTTTGGTAGGGGTGGATAGATTTTGTGATGGATGAAGGGCTGAATGGATTTTGGGAACAAGGGTGCTCCAAACTCCAATCTTTCGATCTCCACCAACACTAATCGATCCAAGCTTCTTGCACACAACCTGTAATGACTCAACAAGAAATATCAAAGCAATGGAAGACTCAATATCAATTTCTGAAAGAAACTGACAAACAAGAAAATAAAAGCTGACTCTTTTTGTGATTTTCTGGATAGGGGCTCTCTTGATGTTCTTGTGAAGACGAATGGTGTCAACACAGCTCTGATACCAATTTGATGAGGGGATAAGCCGCAGTTGCCGACCTAGACACCAAACTCGAATAGGAACTCGAACAGAGAAGAAAGGCGGAATTAGAATGAGATGAAAGAAGGATAAGTCGAATGATAGGTCAATTGGAACCAAATCAAACAACGATAAAACCCTTGAACTTAAGAACAAGAACCTTACCGAATGATGAAGAAACCCCAACGAATGATTACAACCAAACACAATGACTTTGGTGGGTCAAGGCACCTGGAGGTTGCTCTATGAAGCCTCGATAGCACCAACCTTATGGAAGAGATTGACACACACAAGCACAACTAGGGCCGGCTCAACGACAATGCACACGGGGCACTCTTCTCACAAAAGCTCTCTTTTGGGAGGAGAAACGATAAACGCTGTATTCAATATCAAAGTCTGGGGGGGTAAAACAACAACTAAGGCAGCCTTATATAGGGTTCATAAGGGTGCCAACTAAAGAAATAAACAATAAAAAGTATATCCTAAAATAATAATCCCGAAAACAATTTAAACATCCGAAAATAATGTTTCAAAAGGAAGCCTCGGCGAAGTTTAAGAACTCGCCGAGTCTCCTGGCCGCGGGCGCGGTTATGGAGCCGCGGGCGTGGTTTGCGAGTGAGCCGCGGGTGTGGTTTCCAGCCGCGGTCGCGGTTCTTCTCTGCCGTCCTCTACTCGTTCTCGAACCTCGATCATTAGAACAGTCTTCAATGGTGGTTCTTCGTCTGTATTCAACTCCTTAGACCTGAAGAACGCTACTAACTTGTCTAGCTCTTGTTGGACTTCCTTAGCTCTCGAGCGCGTCAATGCACCTTCAAACTCGGGGACCGGAGGTGTCGGTTGCTGTCCAGATGATCCTTCATCACATAGTTAGCTCAATCCAACATGATTGAGCTAGCTATGCTTTTTTTCTTAATCACATATCCAGATGTAGTTACAAAAGTGAGCATGGAATAATCACAAGAAGAATTAAATGAGAAAATGGAAACACGTGTTTTAACTTGACCATATTAAAGTTTCACTATAAAAGTGATGAGTAAGTTACCCTTTGCACCAACTTTGATATCATGTCAAGCGTAAACAATACTTTACGGCCTTGGCTAAGTTGACTCCTACATTTGGGAAGTCATTGTGGATGCATTAGCTAAAGTCGTCATTTAGAATTGAATGAAATTCAGAAAAGAGAAAAAAGGAATTTTAATAAGTTAGCCATTAACCTCTTGAAGGTACCAGATCATCCCGAATTTTGTTGCCTTATTAATATGCTCAATCTAAAACCTAGTAGGAAATTGTTGCTACCTATCCAGATGATGTATAATAATCACATGCATATAACAAAGGCAACAAGTTTTAAATCACGTATGTCAAGCAACATAAATCAACCTAAAACCTAGTAGGAAAAGCAAGTGTGAAGATTAAAAAATCTGAAAATAAGCACAACAATTATGTCCATGCTGATGACGACAACACACAGATAAGAACAGCTAAATCTAATAATAGCAATACTGTAAAATTGTAGGCATTGTAATAGGCCTACTTATGGAGATAATGAGCACATCTAAAGACTTGAAAAGAAAAGAAAACACCAAGCCAACAACACACAAACCTACCATCTTAAACATAACCAACTAAGTTAAATGAGCCTTAAACGCAAGCGAAATCCCAAACAAAACCTCATCTAATTTTTAACATTGAGCAGAAAGTACAGTCAAGAAGCTAGCACATCATATACAGAAATAGAAACCTTAATTCTTCATGTATGTGTTCGATATCATCATGGGTATCAGCATACTCCCGTATCGCCTTAATCTCAACACCGAAATACCTGAAATCCAAGTGAAGAGATCCAAATCACTTGCTTATGTCAAACTAACATAAAATGAATTGTAACTCAGTAACGCTGAAGATAAGAAGCACAACAAAACAACAAAGAACGAACCCTTGCGTAGCTTCTTGACATCAAGGAATTTGCGTTGAATGGCTTGTCTCTGAACAACACCACACCTTATTTACTCACTTCCACCATTTCACATCCCAGGGGCTGAATTTATGCAGATTTATATAAATCAAATGTGTTTTAGTATGAGACAACACACAAACAGAAAACAACAACTCTGTAGGATTTAACACCATAGAGGTTTCATATTAGTAATAAATCAATGAGAATATCCTTAACAACAATGTAAGTGCTGGCAAGAATCATTATCAACAGAGACTCTGCACCACCATTAGTGGACAAATCAAACAAATTTGAGTTGATCATTATCCTAATAGAATCAAGTAACAACAGAATTAGAGTGGATACCTAAAACACCATATATCACCTTCATCTGAAAGACGGGGTCGGCCTTAAGTTATAGGGTCCAATTCAGTCTACAATCAACATAATAAAACCAAATCAAACTGATTTCTCTTGCACCATCTCAAATTGTGTCTATTAATGCATACCCGGGAGTCTGAAGAGTGAGCGAAGGAAGAAGAAACGGAGCAGACAAGGCGATTTCTTGTGAAGCGAATCAAAGGGGTGAGATTTCGGCGAGAAGAAGCAGATCTGTTCACCGCCCTAACAGAAAAGGAAATTTAAAAATACAATGTTCAGATCTTAAACAAGTCAGAAACAATCCAAATGTTTTGCAGGGAATGGAAAAGTGTCCAACTTAGATGTCCACTCAGCAACAGCTTTCCCAGCTAGACAGAGGTCAACAAGTTCATCAATACCCTCATCAATGCAAATTGTGCTATCCAGATCAAAGTACACGACATCAGCCATTCTCCACATTTCGAGAACCTCTGCAACATTTAAGATTATATTGAGAAGTCATGATGTGTCAACTGTCAAGATGTAGGTAGTTAAATTAGATCTAATGGTACTCTTATTACTTTTACTTTTTGAGCAAATATAAACTGCTGAAGTGCACGAATGCTAAATCAATTATGTTTACATGCTGTACAAAAGGATCTCATGAGACAAAACGTTCCTCATTTGACAATTGGGTCCGCTGCACTGCAGAGGCAATTGTTACTAAAACTCATTAGCACCTTGATGATCAATTCAGGATCAGTAACTTCGTTGATAAAGAAGCAATCCCAACTAAAACAATACAGTACTTTCAGATAAAATTACTCTCCAAGTGGTCGACCAAGCGATTCACAGGTATTCGATTCTCCCCCACCCTTCCTTTCCCTCGAAAATCTCTTTTTGGGCCCAAATCTTTCCGTTTTGTATGCATTCTTCAGATTATGAACTATATTAGTGATTAGACGACTTGTTCTTCTTCCTATCCGCTAAATGGAGGCTGAAACTAAATTGAAGGCGGAGTTTGAAAGAGTAGAGAAGATAGAGTCCATAGAGATAGAGGGGAGAAAATCACTACAAAGGAAATAGTAGCAATTAGCAAACAAAAACACAAATTTGGAAGAGATAAGCTTGAGGGAGAGTAAATCTGAGTGGCGGAACTTACAGAGGTTGAAGAGCGACGAATTCGTAAGAGAAGAAGGGGGCGTCAGAAGACAATGATGAACAGGGCGTCGGATCACCTTTCCGCATGAATGAATTCTCGATACCGAGGATTTAGGACACGAGGAGGAAGGAGAGAACATCGACAATGGCGATAGAGAATGGGTAAATTGGATTGAAGTAATAGGGTTAGAATTGAAGTCGTACCAATTTCATTTAAATCTGGCATTGGACAGCCAGTCTTTATATAGATAAGATGCGATGGATATTGTGCACATTGTTTGATTAATTACATATGAATGATTATTGGATGTTCATTGATATTGTTTTGTTATACATAAATGTTAGAAAATTCAAGATTATCGAGCATAGCGACCAACAATAGAACTACTTTTATAACAAATTAACGACAATGAAAGTTTATTGTTATAACAACAATACTACATACATATTAACTACGGTTGCCACATTTACTACGGTTGTAACAAAATTACTACATACATATTAACTACGGTTGCCACATTTACTATGGGTTTTAATAGCGGTAAAAAATCCTCATTTTCACTACGGTTACTAATTTACTACGGTTCTACAAAACCGTAGTGAATATGTGAACCGTAGTGAATATGTAACCGTAGTAAACAGAAACACTACAGCCACTTTAACTACGGTTCAGAACCGTAATAAAACATGCATTTCAACCGTAGTAAAACTGACATTTTGTACTAGTGTGGGGCGAGAAGATTTGGATATGAGGCTTCTTGCAATCCCAGATCTGAGGCGAGATTATTTTTTTAGGGTTTGTTATTGGGGATTTGAGGTTAGATCTAATCCAACGGTGATAAATATCAATCCGTGTGAATAGGTTAGGTGTTGTGGTGATCGTTGATTAAGTTGATCCAACGGTAGAAAATTAATTAGCATTTTTATTTATTTCTAAGGGGGCTTTATTGAGGCGTACATATTTTTGTGCGCCTCAACAGGATCTGTTGAGGCGCGCAAAGTTTTGCCCGCCTAAAAAAGTCAAGACCTGTTGAGGCGAACAAAGATGTGTTCGCCTCAACAAGTCCGATTTTTTGAGGTTGTTGAGGCGGGTAAAGTTTTGCCCGCCTCAACAAACATCTGTTGAGGCGAACAATATAATGTACTCCTCAACAAGGGCGCTGCAACAAGTGTTTTTTCCACTAGTGAAGTGATCTTTCATTATTAGTTTGTTGAACAAGCATAAACAATGTAGTGAACATTTATTCATAATCTGGTGAACAAGTATAAACAAAAAAGTGAACATTTGGCGATAGAGTGGTGAACATTTAGAGATAAGGGAAATAATATTTTTTACCAACTGAATGTCATTCAATTTGTGACAAGGCAACCTTGATAAATCAACTTCAATTTCATCATTAAATAATGTTTGAGCATCACATATTTGGAGACCCTCTGTAATCGGCAATGCCTATATATAATATCAAAAAGTTTCCAGAAGTTATATTTCACTTTTTAATGAAAATATTCTCCATGTAAAAAAACCTACTGTTGTGTCAATTGAAGCAAAAAACCTAGGTTTTGAATCACTCCTTTCTTCCTCTTTCAGATTCAGCAAGTGTGACCAAGAGTCAATCACATTGCTTTCAAGGTGTATTTTGCGCTTCATGCTCAGAAAGTCCATCTTCTTGTAGTTTAAGTGACCCTTACTGAAAACAATATCCCTAAAACAATGAATGAAGACATATATAATGTTTGAGAAAAGTAATGGAAATTATTAAACATACTAATGAACATTATCAGAAAGCATAGATGAACATTTTATATAACTTATGATGAACAAATAGAACAAAATTGATGAACATTATCAGAGAAAATGATGAACATTATCAGACAAGTTGATGAACGTATATAACATTGGTGATGAACTTTATTGGAAAACTAAATGAACATTTCTTACTGCATGTGTGTTGGATCTTCCATAATCCATTTTTTGATTTTGATTAAGAAGTAGATGATTTCTCTCTGATGTCGACAATCCTTTTCTTGTAAGGTGATTTATTTGTCCAAGAAATAAGTTTCCTTCTTTTCTCTTTCTGCTCATCATCACTTCCCCTCTTCCAAACAAACATTGTTTTTTGAGTTAGTTCTTCCTTTTGTTTGATGAACAAAATTTACAAAGTTGATGAACAAAAGGAAAGATAAATCACCTTCTCAACTTGCTCCAAAGTCTGTTGTCCTTCAATCTCTTCTTTTTCCTTCCCCTTCTCTTTGTTTTTCTCCTCTTCAACCTTCTTCCCCGTATTACTTGGAACTTCTTCTACGTCAACCACCTCTTCTCTTTCCTTTTCCTTCATTGGATCTTCTTCAACCACCTCTTCTCCTTCCTTTTCCTTCGGTTGTTGTTCAGGAACCATCTCTTCTCCTTCCTTTTCCTTCAGTTATTGTTCATGAACCACCTTTTCTTCTTCCCCATCCATCTCTTGTCTTTCCACTTGCTCAACTTGTTGTTTCTCAACTACCTCTTGTCCTCCCCTTTCCTGCAAAAGGACCCCTCACCAATTTCCACTTGCTCTTACTGTTAAGGTGAACATTAAGAGTAATGTTGATGAACTGTTTATAGAAAATATGATGAACATTAGTAAAGAAAGTAATGAACGTTAAGAGAAAAATTGATGAACTTTTATAAGAAATTTAAAATTTATGTACCTGCTTCTCCTTTTCTGTTTCATGTACTTCCACCCTTACCTCATTGTTATCACCAACATGATTATTTTCCTCAACTGCATCAACAATGTTGTCAACAACAGGAGTACTTTCATCCATATCATTAGTGTGCATGCTAGTTGCTCTCAACTTCTTTTCTCTTTCAACCACAGATTTAGGAATCTTCAAATGAAATTAAACACAACAAGTTATTATAAATAACAACATAGAGAATTATAATAATTAAGAACTTTTGTTGAATATAATTTTTCTTTTGTACTTGATAGTGGGATTTCTTGGAGGAGCAACTACACTTTCACTTCTGACTGGTGATTGAGAGTTTATTCCCAATGAGAAGGACATAATCTCTAAACTTTGAATAATGTCCTTTACTGTCTTCTCAACAACCTCATCTGCTGTCATTGCATGAACTTCATCTTGTGTCTTTTCAACATTACTCCACATGTTAGCATGCTCGTCATAACTCTTTTTCACTTTTTACAGTTTTCTCAACTTCTTCCAAATATTACCAATAAACTTGCATCATCATCTTCATCTTGTTCTGAATGAGAAGACTCGGCTTGACTATTTCTTGTTTTTCCAGCATTCACATCTTCAATATTAAAAGTTGGAGGATCTCTTACATACCCCCTTCCAAATCCACCAACTTTAATCTCTTATGTCTTCTTGCTCCAACATTGTTGTATCCCAATTAAAGAAAATAGGAAACCGTCTCTCTGATTCAACATCCTTGAGAATTACATGATAAAAATATATCAACGGCAAAACAATAAAGGAAATGTTTATATATTATTTTTGATGAACATATAGTGGAATGTTAATGAACATAATTAAAAAAACTGATGAACACTTACTTGTAGTAAAATATTTGTCCTCTGAAAAAACTAGCATTCTTTGTCCTATCAAAAGACTTATTTGTCTTTATCAGAAGGTCAACTAGAAATTTTGACCAGTCATATTCTGTGATCATCTCTGTGTCCTCAAGGTAATGTAGGATCTTGTAATTCAACTCACCATTTGGTTGACTGTCCATAATTGTTGCAACTAACAACATCATGAAATTTCTTTTGATCCACTATTCAGGGACTGTACAGTTTAGCAAAAGGTCACCTACATCTGATGCATGAATCTTTGAGGCGTCACGGAACTTTACTTCACCAACTTCACGATCAACTTCCATTCCAAATTGGTTCCTGAACCTTTGATGAATGTCTTGATATTCTAAATCTTCATGCTTTGTAAAATATTTCTTTAAATCAATTTGTTTTCCACCAACAAGAATGCCAAGGTAGTCATGCACATCCTTCTTTATAATTTTGTGCCTCGCCCCAGACTTGCTAAGATTCATTGTGCAGGAAACCACATCAAGGTTCTTCAACAACTAATAACTGATTTTTGCAGGAAGTTTCATTATTTTCCAGTCAAGCAAACATCGAAAGCCCAAATCCCTTACGCAATTTTTCTGAATATGAGTCATTCTACCCAGAGTCGCTAAAAGAAGTGATGGAGAATTTCTACACTTTTGTGCCTACAAAACCTTCTTCTTGCTTTCAATCATTTTTCCTTTCCCTTTCCCTGACTGCACTATTTCAGATTTGACTGTCTTGGATGCCTGTTCAACTTGGTCTTAAACATCTCTTATGACTATCCCCCTAGGCCTTTTCAAGTTTTTCATTATCTGCGTCACACGATTATCAGAGCTATACAATTGTAGTTCATTTCCCTTTGTTTGAGAACTATGTATCCTTTGCCTACACCTTTTTCCCTTGCTTGTTGCGGAATGAACTTTTCTCGGTTTTGTCTTCTTAGTTTGAGGGGTTTCTATAAAATTAAAAGTCATTCATTAGTAGAAAGAAATGAAAAAGTAAAAAAAAAGTGCATTGTTAAGTATTCATGAAGTTATAGTTAATGAACATTCAGAAACATCATGGTGAACATATAGAATAAAAGTGATGAACAAAATCAGAAATCATGGTGATCATATGGAATTAAAGTGCACTGGTGAGTATTCATGAAGATATTGATGAACATTTAGAAGAATATATGATGAAACAAAAGAAATAAGGTAGTGAACATTATCACACAAAAAGATGAACATATTGGGAAAAAAAAGATGAACATTATCAAACATATTTTTGAACATTATATGAAAAGATGATGAACATTATTTAGAAAAATGATGAACAAAGAGACAAGAGTTGATGAAGACTAGAAGAAATAGTGATGGACATTTATTATCATCTATTGTTTCTTCCTCCTGTTGTTGTTGGGATGACACATTCTTTTCCTTTCTGCCATTTCCTTTTTTGCTCCTTATCTCTGTATTTTGTACATACAAGTAATATATTGTGCAAAAATACAGAGTTTATAAGTAATTTTATGCTCATACCTCTCTGTTCTACATCTGTTGTAGGATTTTCTATGTTCATTGTTGCATCATTGTGAATCAATATGTGATTGTTTGAGAGTAAATTACATAATTTGTCTCTAAACTTTCAATTTTTTTACTTATTAGTCCTTTAACTTTGAATCATTCTAAATAAATCCCTTTATATATTTCATGTCTTCCATCCTTCCATCTAATCTGACCTTATAGAACCGTTAGTGATCTGGCACGTGACATTGCAAAACAAATACATTAGTTGGTAATTGATTTTATCGTTTTAAAGAAACAAGAAATACTCCATTTTGGGAGAATAATCTATAGTTTTACGGTGGCTTAACAAACCAAATTATGCCCACATGGCCCAAATGCAAGATTTAGAATAGGAAAGGCCTGGTGCCTTGCTGTGGAAATGAAAAAAGATTAGGGTTTATCCTCACGAGGGTTAAAGATGAGAAAATTAGAGATATTGCTTTAAAAATTTCCCAGTTTATGAGATGTAACAGTTATGAGGTCCGATTCTATTCTATTATAATCATATTCTCAATCAAACTGCTTTGTACTATCTTCTGCTATGATTCTTTTCTATTTCACCATGGTTGTCGCAACAAGAGCTTCCGCCGCCGCATCCCAATTGAACAAGGAGACGACCAATATTTCCAATGACCCAATATTTCCAGGGACCAATATTTCTCAACCTAAACTTGATTTCTATGTTTTGAGGGTCTGGGGTTGTACTGAAGATGATATAAAGCGAATCATCACTCCATCGTTGAGCAATGTTGATCTCCTTAATCTCGAATCCCAAATTGGATTACTGCGCAAATTAGAGATTAAGATGTATGTTGACATGTATGCTCAATTTGGAATTGAATTGGTAAGTCAAACCTAATTTTTTGCTTTTGTCTCACCCCATTCTTATCATTCGATCCAAATTGTATGAAGAGAAGATTGATTACATTAGCTAAAACGATCCAGAAGGAGCTGGCGATTTATCAGCAATCTGGATTTTTGAGGTCGAGATTCTTATAATAATTGGTCGTTCACCACTCCTGATAGCATTGTCGACTGATAAGGTTGATAAGTATATGAAATTTGCGACGAGAGAAGAGTTGAAGAGGAGGTCGGAGGGTTGTGAGATTTAGGTAGAAAATTGTTGAAGATGGATTAGGGAATAGCATTGTCTCTTTAATTGTTTAAAAGAATAAACTCAGTTGCCAACTCATTATTACATGTCACCTGCCACATAAGGTTACTGACAATAATTTAACGTTCTAATAAACAGATGACTTCAGAAGTACAAAGTATAATAGATTAGGGATTCTGTTGAAATGATTTGAAGTTTAGGGGCTGATAAGGAAAATGTGTGAAATTTTGAGGGCCAGTCGCGTAGTTTACCCGATTGTTTGAACATACACTTCTTTTTCCTCTTTGCTTTGTTCTTTTAGGTTTTCTCTATTCATTACTCCTTAATTTTCTTCCTTCAATTGAGAAAGCGATTTCTCTGTGAAATCATCGCCTTTCTAAATCACCAGTTATAATTCTTCTATTGTTCATCAGAGCCGGTTTGTTTTGTATAAATTGCCTCCATTTGCTCGCTTATCTTCGTCGACGCCTCTGTTTCCCTCAAATTCTTCCCTTACTTCCCTTACCCTAATTTTGTTGTCAATGGCTTCCCCCTCTGCCACGGTCAAGACATAGTCATGTGGTTTGGAATCCCCCAACTTCGTCGTGAGCAATACGTTATTGGGCAAAAGGTCTGCTATTGATGTCAGTTTTCTTTGTCCCATCGTTTACACCCCTTTTACTAAGTTGTGTCTTGGAGTTGATGCACAGTCTGAGCCATGGTATGTCGATAATGGGATGCCATGAACAAAGAGGGGCAATATATGAGCTCCGAGTTCCTCCTCTTCGATGATAAGGTATTGTTGTTTTTATATTTATTCAACTTTGTTGTATTTTTTGGTTTGTTGTCTATAGTTTCTCCTTGTGTTTGTTTTAAAAGGGTGGTGTGATCCACTGTGTTGCTAGAGGCCGTATTGCACACTGTTTTGTTGAGAAGTTGGTTGAGGTCCTCATTTTTACAATATCAGTCACTTTTCTATTGTGCCAAACAAGCCAGCGTAGCGTCTTCGACAAATAGGTATTTTATATATTTTCAGTCAATTTTTCAACGATCTTATGATGAAACACTGCTACAGTTGTTAAATTCACCATAGCCATCATAAAGTGAGTAAAGTCAAAGATAAGTATCAAATTCTGTAGATTTGGAACATGAAGGCATATATAGATGTTCAATTTAGATGAGCAAATCATAAAAATAAAACGTTACAGAATATTTTCAAGTGGTTTGTATTGTGTTTTAGTTTAATATATGATTATTGTGGTCTCATGTCCATCCCAATAGATCCATAGACGTGCAACCAATCCTGCTTTCTGTATGCTTACTATGTTGTACATATTTGTTCTTGGACTTTATTATTGTTAGTGGTGGAAGGATTCAACGGCAAGGGTGAAAACCGAGAATGAAGAGCGTAACCAATTAGAAAATCATATCGCCTCCAGGCGGTTTGCTATTGAGGATGATAATTTGACTGACCTTCTTGCTTTGGAGCTTAGCAGTACAATATAATGATATCAACCTCAAGGATGTTGAGAATCTCAAAGAACAATATGCAACATGTGATGATGATTACCTTGCGTGTATGAAATCTCAGAACACATGCCCGAATGAGCAACACACTCGTCGTGGTGGCCAGGTAAAGACATTTCTTTCAATGTAAGCTAAGCTATTATATTAAAATTACAAATTATGCTTTAGACTTACTATGTTGCTTTGTGATTATTGATAAGCGGTATTTTACATAGCGCTACTATAGGTTATTAGCTCATTTTGTATAGGATTATGCTAGATGTTATGATGTATTCTGTAATCATGGAGTTTTGGAGAGTTGAATTACACATGAGATTACAGAAGATAATGCGGAGCATTGAAGCATAAGAAGAGAAGTCGAAGTTGATGAAGACCACAGGATGAAGACAAAGACGAAGCATTGGAAGCAGTTGAAGATGAAGCCGCAGAAGAAATTCCGCGACCGCGGGTCCCAAACCGCGATCGCGGAAATCCGCTAGAGAAACATTCTTCATTTGCCCGATTTAGTATGTTGTGTTAAGTTTTGTAACGTTTTTATAACGTTTTTACCTTCAATTTGGCAGTTAGATTCTGCAGAGACTTATAGGTTTTTTGGTGTGGATGATCTTCTATCATCTTCTACATTCCATTTCCAAGTTTTGAGAGTTTTCCTCAAGAACTTCATGAGTTGCTAAATTTCCATTGTTTTGCTTGACATTTGAAGCTTTCGGATTGATTAAGTTGTGAGATTCCTTTCCTTTGTTCTATTCATATTGATTGTCTCTATTCTCTTGTGTGTATTGTTATTGAATTAGATTTGCTCATTTAGATTGGCCATCTAAATAGTTCCATCTCATTCGTATTGCTATTGTTTGGTTATTTCTAGTTGAAATATCATACTTGTTTGTAGCACACACAATTTGCATGAACTAGTTGTGAATGTCAATTGTGAAGAGAATTGAGTACATGACGAGTATCTGACTAGTTGTCTATGGTATTGCATGTATCTATCCATTCCTGAACTTAAAGCTGCTTTATTATTGAATCTTGATAGTTTCAAGGTTATAGTTGAGTAAGGGTTATTAGGACTAGTTGGACTAATAATTACATTAGAACAGGGATTAGAACGATCATATGACTAATTCGACATAGGATTAAAAGGAGTTTATGATCAACTTGTTAATCTATTAGTGGATAATTGTCGAGTGAAACACCTTCCATTGATATATTTACAATCCAAATCAACCTTCGTTACTTTGTTCTTAAAACATACAAAAAAAAAACCCTTTGGTTACCAACACTCGTTAATTATTATTATAACTTTAAGAATCGATAACCTGATTCCCTTGGGATTCGACCCTTGCTTGCCTACTATACTTGTTAGTGAGCTTGTTAGGATTACTTGACTTGGCATACGACAATTCGCCTCGTCAAATTTGGCGCCGTTGCCGGGGAATCAAATTTTCTTTTCTTTAAAGTTCTTATTTTGATTAACCTTAGTGTTGACTAGTGAATGGTCAACACCCGTTCTACTAATCGGTCTCTTTTTATTCTTGATCCAGAAATCGAGAGGACTTTCCATCGAAATCAGAGAGAGAACAGAGTTGAGACTGATACAGGTGCAATGGAAGACGACCAGTTGTTGACTCCCGAGCAAAGAGCTCTTGCTGACACCCAACGTCAATTGGCTGAAATTCAGTTAGTTGTTAATGCCCAACGGGAATTGCTTGAGGCAAGGCAAGATGCAAATGCTCTAAGAGACATCAGTGTCGTCCGCACATTGAGGGAGCGTACTACTCCCAATCTGACACAGCAACCTCAAGCTGTGGTTCTTCCACCCCTTGCTCATGGGGTGACTTTTGAGCTCAAGTCAGGGGTGATCAATCTGCTTTCCACATTCCATGGTTTGCCTGGTGAGGATCCGATCATTCATTTGAATCAATTCCATGACACTTGCATGACAACCAAACCACCAAATGTCACTGAGGAGCAGATCAAGATGAGAGCCTTCAGGTTCACTTTGAAAGATGGTGCTA
Organism: Oxyria digyna; assembly: GCA_029168935.1. NCBI lineage: Eukaryota > Viridiplantae > Streptophyta > Magnoliopsida > Caryophyllales > Polygonaceae > Oxyria > Oxyria digyna. The sequence goes on along the minus strand of JAPVLV010000001.1, from coordinate 55,487,840 downwards.
GGTCCTGGTACTATCATTTGCCTACCGGTTCGGTAGATAGCTGGGAGAAGTTGAACAAGGTGTTCTTGGGTAAATATTTTCCAGTTAAAAAGACAAATGCTCTGAAGAATGAAATTGCCCATGTAGAGCAAGGTGAAGATGAGACTCTCTATGATTACCTTGAGCGTTTCAAGGGGTTGTGTGCTAGTTACCCTTTTCATGGGTATGATACCGAGGACTTGGTCCTACATGTTTGCAATGGTCTCCTTAATCATGAAAGGAGAATGGTAGACGCTGCTTGTGGTGGGAGTATTCTCAACATGACACCAGAAGATGTCATGGAAAAGTTGCAAGACATGGCTGAGAGCACTAGGAAAGGAGTGAATGCCACAAGCTCAGGAGACCCCGCTCTTATGACCGAGCTCGTTGAGCTAAAGAAGATGATCTCTCAACTGCACAAAGGACAACAACAAGTAAAAGCATGTGGTATTTGTTCTGACCCTTCTCATTTTACAGACAAATGCCCTGAGCTTCAAGATGATGATGTTGCTGAAGTCAATGCTGCTGGTGGATATGGACCTCCACGACCTCGAAATGATCAGCAGAACAACAACAACCCGAGGTATATAGAGATCATCCAAATTTCAGATGGCGTGATCAGAATGAACCCCAACCTCAAGCTCAAGCCCCACGACCCAATTCTGAACCTTCAACTGCAGATATGTTGAGATCATAGACTCAACATTTCACAACCCATGTCCAAACTACTGAGTCTAGTATCAAGAACATGGAGAAATAGATAGGGCAGTTGGCTGAAGCTGTGACCACTCTTGCACAACAAAAATCCAATTCTCTACCATCTCAGATGGTAGTGAATCCGACCAGAAATGTTTGTGTTGTGACAACAAGGAGTGGAAAAGTGTTGGAAAATGCTGCTGCTGAAAAGGCGGAATCTAAAACAGGTGAGAATCCGCGACCGCGGGACGAGAACCACGATCGCGGAAGTTGTTTTGAAGAAACAGTGGGAATTCCGCGACCGCGGGATGAGATCCGCGATCGTGGAATATCTTCTGGGGAAACCGATGCAAATCCGCGACCGCGGACTGACAGCCGCGATCGTGGATATGCTCCTAGCGAATCAGTTTTGGGAGAGTGTTCAAAAGATGTTGGAGCTGAGGTCGATGACTGGGGCGACTTCCGGTTGAGACAAGACAACTATGTTCGCCCCGACTTCCCACCACTTAGCTCAACCAAACCTCCCGCTCCTTTTCCCGATGCTCTAAAGGATACGAGAAGGCCGGAGAATGACAAGGAGTTGTTCGAAACCTTCAGCAAATGCGAGGTAAATATCCCTTTACTCAAACTCATTAAAAATATTCCTAGATATGCTAAGTTCTTGAAGGAACTTTGCACCATCAACAGGAATAAAAAATTGAAGGGACAACAGAAGGTGACGGTAAGCGAGCGTGTCTCCGCTGTATTCCAAAGGCGAATGCCTAAGAAGTGCAGCGATTCGGGCATGGTAAGCATTCCTTGTCTTATAGGTGATACTCACTTTGAGAGAGCTATGCTTGATCTTGGTGCATCTATAAATGTTTTGCCTTACTCGTTGTATAAGATGCTTGGTTTAGGTCCTCTTCATGAAACCGGAATAATTATTCAACTAGCTGATAGGTCTACTGTTTATCCTAAAGGTGTAGTTGAGAATGTTTTGGTAATGGTTGATAATTTGTTCTTTCCCGCTGACTTCTTTGTGTTAGACATGGAACATGATGGTCAGGCTGCACCTATTTTGTTAGGAAGGCCTTTTATCAAAACCGCTAACACAAAGATTGATCTAGCTAGTGGGTCTCTTACTTTAGAGTTTGATGGGGAAGTTGTACAATTCAATATTTTTGATGCTATGAAGCACCCCCATTGAAGATGCTGCTTCTATTTGTTCAATTGATGTGATTGATCCTATAGTTCAAGATACTTTTAATATCTTTGGCTTAGATGAATTGCAATGTGTTATGGAAAACATCATCATTCACCCACCACAAGTTAATCTCTCTATTTCTCCTGATATTCATAGGGTTCTAGCTCAGCTAGACACTTCAGGTAGATCTTTGGCCGGTAGGCCCATGTTACTGACTTTGGAGAACGAAAAGCTCCTCCCTTCTGTTTTGCAGGCACCAGTGATTGAGCTTAAGCAATTGCCAGAGCACCTGAAGTATGCTTTTCTTGGAGAGAATGATACCCTTCCGGTAATCATCTCTAGTAAGTTGTCAGGTGAGCAAGAGAAGAGATTGGTGATGGTGTTGAAAGAGCACATTACAGCTCTTGGGTGGACTATTGCCGACATCAAGGGAATTAGCCCTTCCACCTGTATGCACAGGATCCTACTTGAGGAAGGATCTAAGCCCTCTAGGCAACCCTAAAGAAGATTAAACCCACCTATGATGGAGGTGGTCAAGAAGGAGGTGCTGAAACTTCTTCAAGCTGACATGATCTTTCTCATCTCGGATAGTCAATGGGTAAGTCCAACACAATGGTCCCTAAGAATGGGGGGCATTACAGTTGTTGAGAATCAACATGGTGAGTTGGTTCCCACTAGAGCTCAAACAGGTTGAAGGGTATGCATTGACTACCGTAAGCTGAATGCGGTGACTCGAAAGGATCACTTTCCTTTACCTTTCATTGATCAAATGCTTGAACGACTTGTCGGTCGTCACTATTATTGCTTTTTGGATGGATACTCAGGTTATTTTCAGGTGGCCATTGCGCCCGAAGATCAAGAGAAGACAACCTTTACATGTCCTTTTGGCACTTTTTCATATCGTAGAATGCCTTTTGGATTATGTAACGCACCTGGGGCTTTTCAACGATGTATGGTAAGTATCTTCTCGGAATATTTTGAGCATTTCATTGAGGTATTCATGGATGATTTTATGGTACATGGGGATAGCTTTGATGCATGTTTACACCATTTGTCACTTCTGCTTAAAAGATGTGTAGATACTAATTTAGTGTTGAATTCTGAAAAGTGTCATTTCATGGTTGAACAAGGTATTGTTTTGGGTCATATAATTTTAGCTAGGGGTATTGAGGTCGATAAGGCAAAGATTGACATCATTCAATCGTTGCCTTATCCCACTAATGTGCGTGAAGTGCGTTCTTTTCTAGGCCATGCAGGTTTCTATCGCAGGTTTATTAAAGACTTTTCAAAGATCTCAACACCTCTATGTGAGCTTTTGAAGAAGGAAGTGACTTTTGAGATGTCTACCGAGTGCAAGAAAGCATTCGATACTCTGAAATCCCACCTCACTGAGGCACCCATTATTCAGGTACCCGATTGGTCTCTACCTTTTGAGATCATGTGTGATGCTAGTGATTATGCGGTAGGAGCTGTTCTTGGTCAAAAGGTTGGAAGAGCAATGCATGTGATCTATTATGCTTCCACAACCTTGAACGGAGCTCAGAGGACTACTCCACCACAGAGAAGGAGTTGTTAGCTGTGGTGTTTGCCCTTGAGAAATTTTGACAGTACTTGTTGGGCACAAAGGTGATTATCCACACTGATCACGCTGCTCTTCGTTATCTCATGACGAAGAAGGAATCCAAGCCGAGACTCATACAATGGGTCTTACTTTTGAGCGAGTTCAATGTGGAAATCCGGGACAAGAAAGGAGTCGAGAACTCGGTAGCTGATCATCTGAGTCGGATTATGCAAGAAGACGGTGAGTTACGGGTTCAGATCCAAGGTACGTTCCCGGATGAAAATTTGCTTCGGATTTCTACAGCAGGAAATCAGCGACCGCGGGACCCAATCCGCGATCGCGGGCCTCAAGCCGCGACCGCGGAATTCTGGACGGTGAATTTGTTCACCGGGATCCCGAGTACGAACTTCTCGCCTTCCGGTCTTTCAAGCCTTGGTATGCCAACATAGTGAACTATCTGGTTCGCGAAGAATTCCCGCCGAACTACACCAAAGCTCAAAAAGACAAGATCAAGCGGGAATCGCACTACTATGTTTGGGATGACCCCTACCTATGGAGACATTGCGTTGACAAGGTAATCCGACGATGCCTCCCGGATAATGAGGTACAGTCTGTTTTAACTTTTTGTCATTCTCATGCATGTGGGGGACATTTTGGGGCAAACAAAACAGCTAGGAAGGTATTAGACGCAAGTTTTTATTGGCCACACATATTTCGGGATGCTTACGCCTTTTGCAAAGCCTGCGATCGATGCCAAAGGGTTGGAAAAATTTCTAAAAGAAATGAGATGCCACAAACATCATTAGTCTTTTGCGAGATTTTTGATGTTTGGGGTATCGATTTCATGGGACCGTTTCCTAGTTCGTTTGGGAATCTATATATCTTGCTTGCGGTGGACTACGTTTCCAAATGGGTGGAAGCGAAGGCCACCAGAACTGATGATTCCAAAGTGGTAGCAGGTTTCTTGAAAGAGAATATCTTTTCTCGTTTTGGGATACCCAAGGCTCTCATTAGTGACCAAGGAACTCACTTTTGTAACAAAACAGTGAGTGCACTTTTGAAGAAGTATCATGTTACTCAAAGGGTCTCTACCGCTTACCACCCTCAATCCAATGGACAAGCTGAAGTGTCCAATAGGCAAATCAAAGGGATCCTTGAAAAGACGGTTGCTTCGAATAGGAAGGATTGGAGCCTGAGATTGGATGATGCACTTTGGGCGTATAGAACCGCCTACAAGACGCCTATTGGTATGTCTCCTTTTCGACTTGTATTCGGCAAAGCCTGCCACCTTCCAGTGGAGCTGGAACACAAGGCATGGTGGGCGGTGCAGAAGTGCAACATGGAGATGAATGTTGTAGGTGAGTATAGAAAGTTGCAAATCGAAGAGTTGGAGGAGATACGCCGGGATGCGTATGAGAATGTTGTGATCTACAAGGAGAAGACGAAGGCTTGGCATGACAAGAATATTTTGAGAAAAGACTTTAAAGTGGGAGATAAAGTCTTGCTCTATCAGTCTCGCCTTCAACTTTTCCCTGGAAAGTTGAAGGCGATGCGGAGCATTGAAGCATAAGAAAGACGAAGCATTGGAAGCAGCTGAAGACGTAGCCGCAGAAGAAATTCCGCGACCGCGGGTCCCAAACCGCGATCGCGGAAAGGCCACCTGAAGAAGCCATATCACATAAGAAAATCCGCGATCGCGGGTCCCAAACCGCGATCGCGGAAATCCGCCAGAGAAACATTCTTCATTTGCCCGATTAGTATGTTGTGTTAAGTTTTGTAACATTTTTATAACGTTTTTACCTTCAATTTGGCAGTTAGATTCTGCAGAGACTTATAGGTTTTTAGGTGTGGATGATCTTCTATCATCTTCTACATTTCATTTCCAAGTTTTGAGAGTTTTCCTTAAGAACTTCATGAGTTGCTAAGTTTCCATTGTTTTGCTTGACATTTGAAGCTTTCGGATTGATTAAGTTGTGAGATTCCTTTCCTTTGTTCTATTCATATTGATTGTCTCTATTCTCTTGTGTGTATTGTTATTGAATTAGATTTGCTCATTTAGATTGGCCATCTAAATAGTTCCATCTCATTCGTATTGCTATTGTTTGGTTATTTCTAGTTGAAATATCATACTTGTTTGTAGCACACACAATTTGCATGAACTAGTTGTGAATGTCAATTGTGAAAAGAATTGAGTACATGTCTAGTATCTGACTAGTTGTCTATGGTATTCCATGTATCTATCCATTCCTGAACTTAAAGCTGCTTTATTATTGAATCTTGATAGTTTCAAAGTTATAGTTGAGTAAGGGTTAATAGGACTAGTTGGACTAATAACTACATTAGAACAGGGATTAGAACGATCATATGAGTAATTCGACATAGGATTAAAAGGAGTTTATGATCAACTTGTTAATCTATTAGTGGATAATTGTCGAGTGAAACACCTTCCATTGATATATTTACAATCCAAATCAATCTTCGTTACTTTGTTCTTAAAACATACAAAAAAAAACCTTTGGTTACCAACACTCGTTAATCATTATTATAACTTTAAGAATCGATAACCTGATTCCCTTGGGATTCGACCCTTGCTTGCCTACTATACTTGTTAGTGAGCTTGTTAGGATTACTTGACTTGGCATATGACAATTCGCCTCATCAATTATCAGTACGCAACAAATTGAAATTTGACCGTATCAAAGTTAGTGCATTTTGAATCTAATGAGGGATTTGTATTTTAACACCACTACACTTAGCACACATCAAAATCTATTCATTCCTCCAAAAGGAATTTAATGAATCTTTATTTTCTAATATATAATTTTTGATGCAAGTTTTTTGTTAAAAAAGTATTGAATTTTAATTAATTAAAATGCATATATTTTTATACTACATGCACCATTCTAGGAAAATTGTTCTCACGAGATGCCTATGTGCTCTTATTTTATCGAGTGAAGCTTTTTCTTAAGCCACGCTATTTATACTTTGGATTTTTAATGTGGTGTATCAATGACTTAGTTCCATTGGAAATTTAATTATTTGTAGGTAATGAATATACTTTCTTTTATTGTTGGTTGTGTTGTCCCATAATTGGTTGGAACTACATTTTTTTGACACATTGTTTATTCAATAAAACTATCTGTCTACCACTTGATCTGTATAATCCTTTCAAGACATGTTTTTTTTACTAAGTTGATTCCGATTTCGATTTCCTTTTCCTTTTATTTCAAATTTATCATATGTATATATTAAATATATCAATATACTCAGTGTTTTCCCTGATTTATATACAACTTGATTATGAAGAATTTAAATTTTGTAATTTCACAAATAGAAAATGCAAAATAGCTAATTAAGATTACAATATCACACAGTTGCATACATAAATCGTAGAGGACCCGCACGTAGCGCAGGTATACAGATATACGGTTCAAAATATATTTGTAGGGTATATTTGTAGATTATAAATTGGTATTATGAGCTCGGTTTTTTGACACCTTGTTATTTTCTATTCTCTATATAATTTAGTTTGGTTGAATTAGTGTCACTTAAGCTACAAGATGTTGTTGCTCTTAGTCCCCAGGAGAAATTTTCATGGTTCTAAAATTGAAATTTTATAATTTTCAGTTTAGGGAAAGTATGACACCTATTATTTAAGTTCTCAATCAAAGTTAATTCTTAAATCACTTTGAGGTCGTTTGTTTGTATACCTTGGGTATAGAGAATCTGTATGAGAATGAGCTAAACCTGTTTTTGTGTTTGGTAGAATAGGTATGAGTATATGGAATGGGTATGAGTCATTCTCATACTAACAAATTACACTACCAAACAGATCAAGTGGTAGAAATCGAAACACTAAAGACTAAGAATCACTGAAACTCATTCCTCATATCCAACCCGATTCTTCATTCCAACCTGATTCCTACCTCGATACCAAACGAGCCCTATATATAGATGTCGACTCGAAGAGTCAAGAATACTTAAATCATTATCTGTTGTGTATGGTTCGCCTAGATAATAGTTTGGTCCAGTCTTCTTAAGTATTATTTGATTTTCAATTTTCATTGAAAAGTAGATTATGAAATGTAGTTGAAATTGCTTAATTTGAGCAGGTTAGGATAAAGTATTTTAGATAAAAAAAAAACTGATTTTTTTATGGGACATAGGATTTTCGGAAATGGAATGTTGGATGATGCACACAGACAGCGAGTAATACATATAATAGAACCATGGATTATAAGAGACTTTCACACTATGTTGACTGAAATGATCCAGATTCTTCTATATTTGTTCATGTTATCACTTCATTGTTTGTCTCGGCATTTGAAAAGCCAAAAATTTCTTTAGATTTTCCTAATTCTCAGAATGATTTACTTGCCTCATTGCAAAGATTTTTGGATGGATGGACATATATGTTTTGGCACACACTTAAGTATTTTCATAATTTTTCAGCAACATCTTAGTATCATATATCATTGTTGTCTCTGTGTGATCTAACAATTTCTCATAGGTTCTTATTTGTGGATTGTTGTCTACAAAAATACCAAATGTTCTCTAGCATTCCTGCCATATATCAATTTGAATAAATAGAATATGTGTTTGATGTTTCTTTTTCATTGTTTGCTCATTTGTTAAGTAGTGCTTATTTGACTACGCATTGGTTGACAATGATATAGTTACATACCGTTTAATTCTTATGTGCCTATAAATATGCAGTAGATAGGAATATGATTGCAAATGCATATAATATCTTCATGAAAGATAAATTGTTTAAATTGTTGTATAAATGATTTTGACTAAGCTTTCATATGTTTTCGATTCCACGGTTTGTTCAGATATTTTTGCAAGAAGCGTCATAATAATGTAGTTGATTATAAACATTCATAATCGAATTTTGCTATATACTAATCTTCGTAACATGTAGCTTGGGTGCGATCTGCAAGCTTTAGGGTGTTTCAATGGACAAAAGGTGGATGTGAGTCAATATAGCATTAAATATGGACAGAATATGATTCACTTGCAACAGTGTAGACAATAATATTGCTATATATTCAATATTCAACGTGGTTTGTTCAACGTTTTAAACCTTATATGTGATTTATATTGTGGCTTTTGGACTTCCTAACATGCTAAACTAATAATTTGGGCATTTCCCTCAGATGGAGCTATATCTTTAATGCCCTTCCAAGCCCATCCTCGATTTCAAGAACTTCCCAGTTGTGTTCTTTACCTTATAGATGGCATTATGATATTTACTGGTAATTCTGAAGCTTATTGTGTTCAAGACAGAAATAGAAACTTTTGTTGTTAATTTGTGAGTTTTTCACCTTAAGGGCTAAGATATTGTGCAATATTATTTGTTCTTTGGTGGTTCAAAATGGTGTTACACATTTTTTTTATTGACATGAGTAACTCTTACTCTTTGATCTTTGTTTCTACAAGCCAACCTGATCAGCAGAGGGCTAAAGTGACTGAGTTGTCCAAGTTTGGAGGCCTAAGCTGAAGGTAATATTTCTTTAAAAAAAATTGGCATTCTTAAATAATAATAAAAATCATCAAAATCCTCTCAATAAAGGTCACAAACTCATTGACATACAATCTCGAACAACGTCATTATATTAAAATTCAAAATAAATTAATTTAGAGTAACAAAACTAACCTCAATCGCCATCTGTTGATTAGACTGCTTTTATGCTTTCACAAAAAAGATTGTGAGTAACAACTGTGACTAAGTCTTGAATCTCTAAATTCTCTATCTATTCCTGAGAGGAAGATTGCCTCCTGAGAGAGTTGCTTCGAATGCTGTAAATTAGGATGAGCACCTCATGGATTCCAAGGTTCTTCTATTTTTCTTGGATTCTTGAATTGATTTGTGATTTCATCTTTTTTTAAGTTTAATGCTTGATTTTTGTCCATGTGGTTCAGTTTAATGAGCTATATGCTCAGTTAAGAATTGAGATCAAAGTCGAGGAAAAATTTGAGAAGATAGGATTTCTCAAGAAAAAGCTTCAAATTTTTTAAATCCCAAACATTCCGGAGGAGTAAGAGGAATTAAGATCTTCTTCATTGGATAATAACTCAATCTTCTTGCATTTCATTTGTAGCCTCTACAAAGGAGCCACAACTAGAAGTCATTTCCCAATCTGATGAATTAGTTCTAAACAATTCGTTGGATCAAACCTCTGAAAATCTTTTGCCTGTATTTGACAAGGGATCTGCAGACTCAAAAACTCTCCCTAAGTTTTATTTTCAAAATTGAGTAAATTTTTTGTAATTTTTTAATGATAAACATATATTATACTATATAATGTAATATATGCTTTGCACGGGATGCATACACCTTTCCAGTAGTTGTTACATTTTATTTTCAAATGAATATTTACAATTATTTAAGTTTACATTTTATGCATGACTAAAGACTGGAAGGTAAAAGAGCAAATTCAAATATACAGATTATGTTAATGCTAATTCAAATGTATATACTATTAAGCTCTTTGAACTCTTCTGCTCCACATGTTAATACTAATGTGTAATATGGATCGTTTAGCAAGGTGAACTTGAAGCATATGATATTATGGTTTTGCTTCTATATTTGTCGTGTCTGCTCATTTCTATTTTAGCTAAATGATCCTTTTGATGAAAATAGCACTCTTGCACTTTGATGTCAAACATTACTCCATCTAAAAGGACTTATAGCCTAAACCGGTCATCGTGAGTACTTGATGGGATCAAACAAGGCAGATGTTAATCATAAAAGACCCGCGTGAAGCGTGATTCCCTACTCTAGAAGAAGAAATGTCTCAACCACAAAAAAGGTATGCTAATTGAGAAATACATTACCACCCATAAGTGGCTTACTTCAATTTGAGTGCGGCATAGATTTTTTCAACACATTACAACGCACTTCCCCATGCAGTTATGGACAAAACCAGTGACGCATTCAGATGACAAGATAGAGAGTTGTTGTGCGCCGATGATGGTCCAAAAACGCATAACATTAGATTACTCGCTAAATACGCATCTGAAAACCTAAAATAATAACATGAAGTTGTGTGTGTTTGAATGCGCGTCTGTTTACACCATTTTATCCTCTCAATGCACAGATCAAAAGCATACGCCTCAAAAATGCATTCAACGAACAAACAAAAATGAGATGCATAAAGTCATCAAGTAACATCACCGACATATTCTTCACAACTATAGGTTTATTCACTCACAAACCATGTATACATCCCTGATTTCAATACCACAAGTATCCTGCAAACACTAGGGGGTCAGAAATCAACAATCCAACTCCATCACAAAACAGTGACATGTACAGATGGAAAAACACAGGCCTTCTGGCGGCCTTCAGCTTTCGGGAGAACCCAGTTCATTAGGTACATAACGTACAAAATGCCGACATAAAACAAAAATGACGTTAATTTAACACCAACAAATGCACTCACCGTACTCTATGTCCAAACCAATGTGTACAAAACCACATGTATCATTGACACAATACCCGGACAGGAAAAAGCCTCCAGTTTCTCCACAGAAAGGTGACACGGCAAGATGGAAGGATTGAGAGCTTCTGCACGTTGGAGTTTGTGGGCAATAAACACGAACAAGATTCATGTACAAAATTAAATAAATAAAAAATTGTTTTAGATACCCATATGAAGAAAACATTTGCAATTTATAATATAAATATTTTCCCATGTTCGATTTCCACGGGCCAAATTGCAAAGGAATCAACTGATGACACTAATATGGTTTCGAGCAAGGCATATACGTAACAAAAAAAGTAAAGCCAAGCTCTACAACATAATGTTGGAGATGCATAATGTTTTTAATACTGGTTTTGGCCCATGACTAACGAAGTCGCGCAAGAGACCTCCCAAACCAAAGAAACTAGGAGTTGACCGTATTCTTCAGGTGTGTATGAATAGTCTTTGAGTAATAAACCTACGCATGTATAAATGCACAAAAATGTCTTTTGTAACCGGTTTAATGATGACACTTACAGGGAGAGTAATACAATATGCGAAACTCGGATATCCGAGCTATGTTTGTCTTTTTGTGAAGACAAACTGTGGTTGGAGGAGAAGTCAAGTAAAGCCACATAATCTCAATTTACAACATCAATATGTTGTCAAGAAGGGAAGGTTGGGTTACCAAGGATACAAGAGACCCCCGAGTCGTTGAAAGGACTACTGAGTGGAACAAACCCATCATCGACTACATTTAGGGACAATATACGGATTTACAACAAATTGTTTTCATTTACGTCGTTTGGGGCACGTTTTGAAGAAAAAATAACAGGTCTAGAGGATCTTACACCTTCAGGGTATCTGGACAAAATTACCACCTCATTAGTTCATTGATTCCTGAAGCCTGAGCATCTTATGTATATGCTCAATTGTATTTCATTGAATCTGAAGCAGAACTAGCAAACAAAATGGGGTGTATGAATCTCACTAAACTAGACATCGATCCTAATATTGTCCAGATTCTGATAAGTATGCTTGACGAAACAAGTGTTGTTGCATAAGTCTCCAGCATGACCAGGGAGTAATGAAACGACAGAATTCACCCTTCGGTTGATAGGTGAGAGAAAAAAGAATAAACCACAATACAACCTCCCAGCATCATGAAAGATTTGGCATGATTGTCGTGGACTTTGGAAAGGGGAAAGAGCTAAGAGATGTCTACATCAAGAGTAAAAATGGACGGCCTAGCCGGATATCATGGGGAGGATGGGTATCATCTAAACATCCCGTACTTTGCAAATGCTGGAACAAGACAAGCAACCCAGGGAACAATCACATGAAAGAGTTCTCTTCATACAGAATGCATCATCGGAAATGTGATGTAAACACATTAATTTGGGAAGGACGTTTGCACCACAGTACATTGTAGATCCGTACACCTACATAAAAGAATCACGGTTGCATTGGATTAACAGTAATAAAACACAAATCAGATCAGACATGTACAACAACTTAGGTGATGCTGTTACAAAGAGGGATACAGATGCAAAGTATGTTGGACAGTGGATTGTTCTTCCTTTAAGTTACACAGGAGGCCCAAGATACATGATACAAAACTACCAAGATGTTATGACCATCTGTAAGACATTCGGAAATCCATCAATGTTCATAACAGTTACAGTTAATCCGGTTGTGGGTAAGAGTATAGACCAATAGTATGGATAAATTATGACGGCCCAAGTTTAATAATGGGCTGGGCTGGGCTGGGCTTGCTCTGTGTCTTCTTCCTCATACACAATTAGCCAATTGGGTGAGGTTGCCTGATTCATTGTTTTTGCATTTAATGCCTTCTGATGAAAAGTAGTAAAGCTGACGTAGAGCTCGTCGTTAAAGTTTAAAGTAAAACCAGGCATTTCAAAAAGAAAAAGGGGCGCCATAAATCAGTTATGATCAACAGAGTTTTATGGCGGGAAAGCCGGCAGAGCTTTGACGTTTAAACAGTGGGGATTAACAAAAGACAAACAAGGACGATTTCTTACTCATATTTTACTGCACTTTTCTATCTTCTACAGCTTGGCTTTAGACTTTAACAGCCATCGACAATAGTTTTAAAACAAAAGTGTCCCACTTTAAAATCATTCCATGGAAGTTTGAGCTTCTCCGATTTTCCATCTTCAGTCTCCAATGATTCAAAATCAAAGTTGCCATGGAGTATATAACAATTGCAAAATTTTAATAGACAAGACTTTCTTTTAGTTTGTCATATCATGTGCCATAAATCTGATTATTAGAGTAGAGATTAAGCAATAGTATGTACTTCCCATCAATTGCATTTATTACAATGATCCTTCAAAATATATAATTTTCTAATGTTTTGAATGTGAGACACATAGATACAGAATCAATAAAATAGCTAGAATATATTATAATTATTTTATTTTTATATTTTATTGTAGTCTAAAAAATATTACTTCAGTGTTTTAATAAGTTTTTTTTCCGACTTATGTAACATATTGTATCCATGTTCTCTCATCTCATTTTGTTTCTATTTTTGTTTTGTCATTCTCTTCATCCGATCACAGCAATAAGATGCATTGATCGAGCTGTCAGTTTTGAATTTGGAGGTTGTATTTTTCAGTTAAATCACTTTCATAAGAAAAAGATAAACCAAAGTTGAAAGATGTGGTCCGGGTACGAGAAGAGGTGACATTAAATTAAAGAGAGGAGTTACAGTAGTTTACGATATTCGATAACATGGATTTATTTGATCGAGTGGGGTACGGTGTCCAAACATAAGCTTTTTTTCTTGGAAAATAGAGATATATTGGCGTTATATAACATTGGGGAATGATTTTAGTGGTCTTTATCAATTATTTATAGTGGATAGTGTTAGATTATTTAATTTAATCTAATGATATTATGTGGGATTTTATATTATAAGACAATCATATTATATGATTAATTATTAGATGGTTTAATTAAGTGATTCAATTAAGAAAAGTCTTAGACTTCTTATAAGCGGTATGGACCCAATGGGTGGATACCGGATTTGGCCCAATAGGCTTAATGTGATTCTATTAAGTCAGATATATAAAGATAATTAAGTTATGATCCCTAATACATCAAATCGTTCATCAGCCTCCACTATCTCTTCCCATCAGAGAGAAGGCAAAACCCAAAAGCACTAAAGTGATTTGATTGAGGAAGACGATGTAACTACGGTTCTCGTTCGTAGTTCCGCATAAAGGTTCGATTACCGCTATTGCTCCAGGTATGTCCTAAAGATGTTCTTAATAATTTTAGCATGATTGACCTTGGCATCTTAAGTTCTTAGAGAATTAATATATATTCTTACGATAAAATTAGGATTATTTTTATAATAAAAATTAAGTCAAGCTACGTACATAAATCTTCATGAATAAAATATATTTTTATAAATATTCTTTACAAGAAAAAATTTATTTTTTATTTTTTGATGAACTCAAATAAAATGATATACAATTTTCATACGAATAATATAGAATTTTCTGTGCATGGCACGAGTCACTACACTAGTATATATATTAAAACAAAGTTATTTTAGATCTCTCTCCTTCGCTCTAACCCCATCAAATTAACGCGTTACTTTTCAAAATCTCAACATTTATTTTAAAATTATTAAAATAATCTTAAACAAATCTAGCCATAAATTCTACTAGCTTTAAAAGTAACTAGTGATCGTCCCGTACCACATACGGGTAATGAAATAATTACTATATAATATAATAAATTAAAAATATATTATACAATAACTAACTATCTATATATCAGAATAAATTTTCAATATTGCTTTGTTTTTATTAAGTATATCATATGCATATATTTATATATTTATTATATTATACACTCCTCCCTCCATCCCCTAATGTTCTTCCTATCTCTAATTTTTACACTACAAATAGACAACTGAATGGCAAAAAATATGGTGAGAAATAAAACTCAATTGAAGGAGACAAATTGACACTGAAGAACTCATCTGAAGATGCACCAAAAACTTAATCTTCATAAAATAAGGTTCAGCAAGACCCTGCTCATTATATTAGAGGGTTGGGAAATACAAACACCTACCCAACATTTGAAGATAGGATGTGACATTGGAAGAAAATTGCCCAACATTTAAATATAAATTGCCCAACTCTTTCACGAGTGTGGAAGTTGAAAGATAGGGTATTACCCTTAGCTCAGTACTTCAGTGTTGAAGTTAAAGGCGTGACATTGGAGATAGGATGTGACATTGTAAAAAAACTGTCCAACTATGTTCTATCAACATCGGAGATAGGATGTGACATTGGAAGAAAATTGCCCAACATTTAAATATAAAAAATAGTTCAAGCTAGAAGCTCACATTCCACAAAGCAAAATCAAAAGAATTTCTCTTCCTCGAATCAACAACAACTCTTTCACCAGCTCGATTATCTTCCAATTTTCGGCCAGATAGGAGGAAGGTGGGGATGACGTCAAGTCCACATGGCTCCATACTCCGGGAATTTCTCAACTGAAAAGTAGACATCTCCATTTACACTGTATGCATATTCGTTATCAACTATCTGCAGGAAAGAAAAGGATGGATTAAGACATGTTGAAGTTGAAGGCGTGAAAATCAGCGCTAAAAGGAAACAGAGTTTGAACTACGGCTAAAAAGACCTTATAACCTATTGCTTTTTTTTTATGATAATGAATTTAGATGAGTGGGCTAAAGTGATAGAATTTTTATGGGCTTAGTGGAGCAGGTGGTTTAAGTGGGGGAGTGGGCTGATTTAATTTTTATGCAATGAAAAATAATGGAAAAACCTTGAAGCATGTCTCCACTCAAATTGTGTCACTTGACACAATTTGAGTGGAGACATGGCTTCAGGTTTAACATTGTATATAATAGATTTAACAAAATTAAATCTTTATTGGTTAATTTCATAACTTATAGGTGTTTTAATTAAAAATCGATAACAAAATTTTATTGTTACGTGTTATTTGTTATTTGACAAATCATATAATTAGTTGAGTTTACTTAGTCATATATAATGGAACCATGCCTAGGTATGCTATTGTTAACTCTTACAAATCATATAATAAGTACAATCAAAATTTTAGTACGTATATATGTTTTTTAAAATATTTACATTAACTTTAGTTTTTTTTTTGGTCATTACATTAACTTTAGTTAACACATACATTAGTCAGACACTATTCTTATTCAACAAAAACTTAGCCACCATTCAACAAAAATAATTGAAATTAATTTTAATGTAATAAATTTAAACAAGGAAACTAAAGCGTGAATATAGAAATTTAGATGAGGACGGTAAACGATAGACTTAATATTAGGTGACTTCAAAACTCTTAACTTTAAATCATCACATTTCATTAATATTTTGGAAAATATTACAATATAAAACATATAAATTTTAAAGTATTTACTATAAATATTTTATCATACTTTTCATCTTAAATTGTGAAAATCTTCTTATGAAAATATATTATTAGGTGAGAATCGTCGGATTGGAGGAAACTAAACGGATGGATAAATTTTTATTAAAGGACGAGTAATTGGGTGTGTCAAATGCCCGTTTTGTGTCAATAAAGTATATTATATGCGTTTCACTTGTAGAATTGATGTCCAATGTGAACACATTTTTCCAGATTCGTCATTTTGTTCATAAATGTTCATTCTTTCTTCAAATTTTAGAGTGTTTTGAGAACTATATTATAGAGGCATATCTTTTTTTTCTTTCTTATATTTTATACTATAGCTAGAATAATGAATAACTATTGCTTTTCTGTACATGCTTTCAACCTATTTTGTTTTTCACTGAAAGTTTAACTTGTTTCAAATTTTATGAGCTTAAACATATTATATTAACATATTACTTACAAAATAATTGAACAAAGGGATACAAATTATACAATGGTTGAGTTTAAATCAATGAGCGGCTCGGCTTTACATGTTTATTACTTTGTATTTTGCTAATATGTCAACTTAGTGTATTTATTATGAGTTTGTAGTTGAACATGTTATTTTTGTATTATTATACTTGAGAGATCACTTATACGTATGAATTTAATATTGTATTTGTTTTAGAGAAGCAAGTTATTTTCAAATGGTTGTAGTATTGTTGTAATTTTTGTTTTTTGAGATAAAGTAAATGTTTAAGACATGTGTTTTACCAAGACATAGCTTTCGTCTTTTGTTTTACATATTCAAATTTATTATTTGCTATCTTCGTATATTATTGATTGTATTCAAATTTAATTTTGTGTAATGTCATTTCATAGCTATCAACTTATTTTTCAAATAAAATTATATATGAGATTCCTTATTAACTGATTCATGAGTTATATAAACTCGTACAAGGCGCGAAAAATATACTAATTTGTCAGTCTCATTTGCAAAGTTAAAGTTCACTCTCAATTAATCTTAAATTCCTAATCTCTGTATAATTATTAAAAGAATACATATTACAGAAGTGTAACTGATAAGTACGATTGTGGAAAAATGGTGACCGACAATTTTAAAATTGCGAATAGTGTAGGCGAGTGTTGAGGTAGGTCCGAGGGAGGAGGTGTAGTGAAAGAAACATGTTGGTGTCCACACCTGATCATTTCCCTGGTGTTAAACTACAGTAGAAGTTGGTTCGATTCGATGGTAGCTTCTTCCTTCCTCATTGATTTGGTTGGCCTACAAAACACAGAAATCTATAATTGCAGCTTCGACCCCTCTCTCCATCTCTTTCCGTTTCTTCTTACAATAAATAAACAAACAATTCCCCTCCCTCTCTCTCCCCCATCAATTCAACACAGCATCGGAGATGCTTCCGTCGAACATAGGCTCAAGCGGGAGACTCACAGCTTACACCAGCTCTCCAGCCGAAAGAGTAGTTGCAGTCGTAGCCATTAAAGCCGAGAGAATGGTCAACAAAGAGGCCTTGTCTTGGGCTCTCACTCACGTCGTCCGTCCCGGCGACTGCATCGCTCTCCTTGCCGTCTTCTCCGGCAAACCCGCCGGTCTGTAACTCAACTCCAAACCCTAATTTCTTACTACTTCATTTCTCACCTTATGCAATTCACTGTTTTAGGTCGCCGATTGTGGACTTTCCCTTGGTGGTCGGGGAATTGCGCCGCCGATCTCGCCGGCGACAACTTACCCGAAAGGATTTGCGAGATCTCCGAGTCATGTGCTCAGATGGTTCTTCAACTTCATAACAAAACTCAGGTTTTTACTTTTTTTTATTTATTTCTTTTCACTTTTCAGTGTCTACTTTAATTCAAAACGAAGAAAAAAATGGCATGAAACGGCGTAGTTTTTAAAGTAAAGCTAGGTCAAAGAGAGACAGCTTGTATCATTTCCCCTTCATTGAGCAATTATGTTATCTAATCATTGCGGTGATAATGCATCAAGCAATCATCTGCAACTTGTTTATATTCATGTATGGAAAATGTGAGACTATATAATACCCACATCAAACTGGATTAGTGTGATGATGAACAGTAATGACATTGGCTTTCAGTGTGTTCTGAATTATCGAGTATTGTTTGTTTGTAGGTCAGAGTTAGAGTGAAGGTGTTATTGGGTATGCTACCTGGAGAAGTAGCCGCCGAAGCGAAAAGAAATGCAGCCAGCTGGGTCATATTGGACAAGTAATTGCAACATCAATGTATTATTTCTAGTTTCTATTCAAAATTTCATGCATTATCCTGAAAAACTATTAACCTTCTTGAACTTTTAATTTGAGTTTTAAAGTTATTGTCTTTCCAATTCTTAGGAGCTTAAAAAAACCGAAAAACTGAGGACAGTTTGCTGATGCATTTGGGATTTTATATTTTAAACACAAAGAACAGCAATGATAGACTGTCATTTTCTATATACAAAATAGATTTTTTTCTATATAATGTGATTCTTTGTTCTCAGCAATGATTGTATTTGTTTTTCCTTTTTGTGTTTTCTTATTATTATTATGCAGCAAACTGAAACAGGAGCAAAAACATTGCATTGAGGAATTAAACTGCAGCATTGTTGTGATGAAGGGATCTCAGCCAAAAGTCCTTAGACTCAACTTAGGATATTCAGCCACACCTCAAACCCCATTCTTTTCTGCCACCTCATCACCTGGTGTCGAGAGCGCAAGGTTCCCGAGCCACAGAATGAAATTCGCCACTCCAATAAGTAGTCCGGATTATGCAAGTACGACTTATTCAAGAACGACCGAGGACACCTCATTGTCAAACGCTGACATGTTAGCTTCTCCATTTCTCGTCTATGAACAAAATCCTCTGTATGAGGGACCAAATAAAGGAAAGCATACACCAATGCATGAGAGACAAAATGCTTATTGGGCTCCTGAAAATCATATATATGATCGAAAACCACCTCTCAGTGGACAATCAAGACATAATTCAGATCCGAAAAACGCAAACTCCAATTTTCTAAGTGACAGGCATGTTGACTATATATTCCCTCTGTTTGACAATAATTATCATTCTAGCCATTTTTTAGTGTTTCAAAACATTTGTCATTGAAGCATTTTTTGCATCTACTTTTACATATATGCCCTTACATTTTTTAGCACTTCTTGATAAATGAGGAGAAACTTCCTAGTAATAGTTTGAAATGGTAACAAAATAAAGTATAAAATGAAAATTATTTTGAAACAGAGGGAGTATTACTGCGGACCTATTTTTGGCTTTCGGTTCTTGGGTGCATTCCGCAATTCTTTTTTTTGGGAAGTCTCTCTGGGATTAAACTGAGTTGATTGTTGTTGTTGTTGTTTGACAGGAATGTACACCATGATCAGGACAGAGGAAGTATGTCTCTAAGATATGAACAGGCCCAATTTAAAGAATCTCCAGGCAACAACATAAGAGAAGCAGTCTCGGTATCAAGAACGTCTTCTGCACCTCCCCCTTTATGCACTATATGCCAAAGCAAAGCACCTGCATTTGGAAAACCGCCCAGGTGTTTTACATACGAAGAGCTGGAGGAAGCGACAGGTGGCTTTTCAGATACAAACCTTTTAGCCGAAGGAGGATTCGGGGTTGTTCATAAGGGAATTTTGAATGATGGGCTTGTGGTGGCAGTTAAGCAACTAAAATTTGTTGGGTGTCAAGAAGATGCTGATTTCTGCAGGGAAGTTAGGGTCTTAAGTTGTGCTCAGCACCGGAATGTTGTGATGCTTGTCGGCTTTTGTACGGAGGGAAAGAGGAGATTGTTGGTCTATGAATTTATATGCAATGGCTCTTTGGATTTCCATTTACATGATGGTAACTCTTACACTCTGGACTAATGCTGTTATTTTACACTAAAAAATTCATAATGGCTAATATCTTGAATGGGATCTTGACAGGAGACAAAAAATCAACTTTGGACCTAGAATCCCGTCTAAGAATAGCAATCGGTGCAGCACGTGGATTGAGATACCTTCACGAAGATTGCAGAGTTGGCAGTATCATCCACCGTGACATGAGACCTAATAACATCCTCCTCACTCATGATTTTGAGCCTATGGTAATTTCTTATATCTTTTTCGTTATATGAGTTTTTTTGCAAATGGCAACGACATTCATCAAATTTTATGCTGACCAGGTTGGTGATTTTGGGCTCGCTAGACTGCACTCTGAATGGAATATCGGCATGGAACAAAAAATAGTTGGAGCTTCAGGGTAGCTAAATTTATTTCCTTAAATCTATGATAAATCTGAAATACTCTAATGAATATAGAAATTTGATCTCTCTTTTTTTTTATCAGGTACCTTGCACCAGAGTACTTTGAAGGTGGAAGCATTACCGAGAAAGTCGACGTCTATGCTTTCGGGGTGGTATTAATGGAGCTGATTACCGGACAAAGGGCTAGAGAATTACAGAGTCAAAAGGGATGGTCATCTCTTTCCAAAGTGTTTGACCCCGTGGCTGTCATTTCAGATAAAGCTCAATCTCCAAACAATGCACACAAATTCCCGTATGAGATTCAAGCAATGGGTCACGCTGCATCCTTATGTCTTCACAGAGATCCTGATTGTAGACCATCTATGTCAAAGGTAGTTTGATTTCCTTTATACATTCATGCATTTGCTCTATTTTAATTGAATTAATTTCATTTTATCTCTGCATTTTTTTTTACGAAATTCAGGTGTTGAGAATATTGGAAGGTGGAAATGCTACGATGCCTTTAGGATTGGACTTGAATTCGGTTGGTAGCCAAAGCGCCCATATGCAGGTGCCTAGCAAGCGTACACAGCTGGAGTTCAGAAAGTCTCACTCCCGGAAACTTTCTCATTAGTAATGAGTTGTTTCTAAGCATGAACCAAACAGGTTCTTGTTTCTTTTGTTTCTTTTTTGCATATAGTCATCCATCATGTAATAGTCATCACTTGTTAGTGTTGTATGTCAGGTAGGATAGTGTTCACTGACAACTTGTTTCCTTTTGTTTATTTTTGGAACCATGAGAAAGAAAATCCAAGTCTACTTAGGAAAATGTAGACAAGGGTAGTCCATCATTTCGATGAACAAGCTACTCAAAATCATGTAAATTTGTCATTACCCTGAAAGTGTATTCAGTCATTAGAAGTACATGTCCAGTTTGAAATTAGGAATTAACTTCATGCTGTGATGTATTATATTACAACTTGCTTACAACCAATGTAAAGCATGTACATTAATGGGCTATACAAAGTAATAACAAGTTTCGTGACCCACCCAAAACATTATCACTTATAGATACATGTAAATTGCACTATCACAACCTCGATCCATGTCATGGCCGAACCCGAACTAAACTCGAAAGAAACGATCAGAAGTCACTAGGGTCAAACTGAAGCGAGTCCTCAGCGGACACGTTCGGCTGGTCGAAAACGCTCCACACTTTGACTGACTTGTCGAGACTCCCGCTATAGACCTTCAACCTCCCAGGCCCACCCTCCTTGTCCTCCTCTACAGCTAGGCACTTAACCGGACCCGTGTGGCCCTTCAGAACTGACAAACACACGTGGTCGGCTCCATCCCGTCTCCACACACATATGCTCTTGTCAGCGGACCCACTAAATACGAGCCTCCCCCTAGCCTCTAGGCACAGAACCGCCAACTTATGGCCTCGCATCGTCCCACCATGAGCAAGGCTCCTCTCCCTATCCCAAAAATTAACGAGTCCATCACTCGAGCCACAATATACAACGGACCCTGTGGGGTCCACTGCCAGAGCGGTGACCGCGCACTCTTGCTTCAACAACGTGTGAGTCAAGAAGTGCTTGGTTGCCTTCCCATGTAGCTCCCTGCGCCACACCTTCACCGTCCCATCAGCTGAGCCCGTGAACACGAGCCCATCTGTGTGGGTTGTAACGACCGCGTTCACTGCGTCTTCGTGTGATGCAACGGACTCTAAGCACTTGGAGTCTGAGATCCTCCACACCTTGAATGTGCGGTCCCATGAAGCTGAGTAGAGGAGTCCTTGGTCCTCTACCAAGCTAAGGCACGAGATGGCGTCAGTGTGCTTTATCCACACAGAACGACGTCGTTTCACCTCTATGTAGTTGCTTGGCCTCATGGAGGACTTGAATATGTCCTTCAACGTTGGCAACGACCCATAGCGTTTGTGGAAACTCTGGTTCTTCGGCGATACCTATATCCAATATATATATATATACCAAATACCAATATCAGATTATGAGGATGGCTTGTGATAATATATAGGATTATGGATGAACAATATATACCTTCCAAATGCGGATCTTACCATCCTGGTGTCCGGTGAATATCTTGTCTCCGGCTATAACAATGGCCTTAACAAGGCCGCTAGCCGACTTGAAGCCAGCATATTCCTTAAGGTTCTTCCATACGCGTATGTTCTTGCTATCTGAGCCAGTATAGAGAAGATCCCCATGCTTGGTAGCCAAGGAATAGATGTGACCCTCCTCTCTAACTAAATTTCCTATAAGAGAGCAATCTTCGTCGTCATTAGAGGCTCTCCTAGTTGGCTTCATAAAACTAGCGGTATTATTCCAAGGAGACATCCTCATGGGAGAGCCTTCACCACTAACCCTGACATCGTCGTAGGGCCCACATGCCGAGAAGCTACTCATTCGGTTGTCGTAGTAGTCAACGGCGTCATTGGGGAACGAGTAGCTTTGATCAGAGGTGGTAGAGGTGGTCGAGCTCATGTTCTTCGCCCGAGGCTTATTGCCTTGGCTTGAAGAGTTCATATGAAACATTGTTTGCGTGAGAGGGTGGGTGTTTTTTGGTATTGTTTTTACCCTCCCTCTCTAATCACAAAGTAATCTTCAAATTCTGAATCAAGGGACAAGAGTTTTGTTGGTATGGATTACTGGTTTCTGTCTGGTTATCCTAAACTAGGAAAATTTTGGCTCAAATGTTAAGGATGGTTGAGACTATGATAACCTAAAATTAGCCAACAATCTAGTTGTTAATTATGATTAGGCACGGGTTAGAAGGATCTTTATAGATATTTTAGTGAGGGATTATACAACGTGACAAATTGATTTGTGTTCTGAAATTGGCATCAAACATACTACGTATATATACTTAAAACTTGCACGAAAGTTACATGAAATGTGTGTATACGCAGTTATGCACTGATCACAACTTGGTTGTTTGTCAAAGTGTATATGAGTTATACTTTAAATACAAAGTACGACATGTACATTCAAACATTCATATCAAAGTTTCTATATATGCATACGTTCCTCGTTTCCTAGAATAATATTTATGGCAACTGTAGATCGAGAATCGCAAGATCTCGCACAAATCAAAGACAAACAAATTGAATGCAGTTTGACACAAGATATGTTGGCGTGGTTCGGTGTAAATCTACTCTGCGGAGTTTCAGGAGGGCAGACTCACCCCAAGACGTCGCACTAAGAATCAAAGAGTTCACAGTGAGGTTACAAGACAGACAATTGACAAACAAAGAATCTAGATCTAGGAATCACAAAGAACATAAGAGACATGGAAAGCAGAGAAGAATGAAAGAGTTTCGGCTCCCAATCAAGGTTGAAGTAACTCCGAGGATGAGCTACTCAAACGTCGTCTTCAACAGATCTCAACATGCTAATTCCGGCGAACAACCACCAAAGAACACCATTGCAGAAGGCGGTCTTCTTCTCTCTTTTTCTCTCTCTCTCTCACTTGTTAGGATTCTATGAACAGTGAGCAGCGCAAGAAAACAACTAATGACCAACAAGAGTATAAATTCTCTAGGTCAAGCTAACTTTCAGCTTACCAAAATGTTGTGTTGAAACTTCAACAACAAACCAAGTCGGTGGATGCTATCCGCATTTGGGCCAAGCCCAAACTCTCAAGTTCCAAGCCCAACTCTGCAACAACAACTGCCAACTGCCTAGTCCACTAATTCTAAGTCTACCAAGATTGTCACACTTATAACAACTACACCTAAATAATACAAACATAGGATTATAAAATTGCAAATGCCCCCTTAATCCTAGTTGTATTACAAAACTTCAATCTGACCTATGTGCGATTCCTCTCTTGTCCGTCATCAACTCAATTCATATCTCAGTGTACATCATAGATATGAAGTGCATTCCCACAAAAACAAATTTGTTAGACAACACAATTTTGGTTCCAAAATCACCGGGATTCAAGTCAGCGAAGATTTTCTTCAAGATAATTTCATGAGATTCAACTTTATCTCTAATAAATTGGAACTTGGGATCAATATCACAATATGTTTAGTTTGTTCATGATAAATGGATCCTTACACAAATACATAACACTTTGACTGTCCATATGTAACATAGTTGTATAGACCTTACCAGTGATCTCTTGTAAAATACTTTCAACCACACAACTTCTTAACAACCTCAGTAGCTGCGATGTATTCATCCTCAGTGGATGATGATGCAACGATGAGTTGGAGATAATATTTCCATCAAATACAGTTCCCAACCCATGTAAAGAAGAAAGAAGTGGTAGATTTTCTATTATCCTTATTACTAGCAAAATCAAAATCTACATAACCATGAATCTCAGTTTTAGAATCATGCTGAGAGTACACAAGACCAAGTTGTTCAGTACCAAAAATATATTTAAACAAATACTTCAGGCCTTGCCAGTGTAAGTCACCAGGATTAGACATATACCCATTCATGGCACTTACAACATAAGCAAGATCTGGCCGAGTGCATAGCACATCATACATGATGCAACCAACAACAACATCATATGGAACATTTTCCATTTTTTGTTTGTCAGATTCAGTTATAGGATAATTATTCTTAGACAAATCAAGGTGGCTCCTAATGGTATAGGAGAGGGTTTGGAATCCCTCTTGGAAAACCTATATAAGACCTTACTTATATAGTCGTCTTGAGACAAGTGAAGGGTTCTCGTAGGTTTGTCTCTAACAATCTTAACCCCTGATATCTTCTGTGCAGGACCTAAGTCCTTCGTGTCAAAATGAACTTTTAGATCATGTTTAAAGCACTAGATATAGCCACTTTAGAGCTGCTAATCAGAAAAATATCATCAACATAAGGGAGAACATACATAGGATTTTTTGGTTTTAATATGCTTAAAATAGGGACAAGTATTATACTGACTCCTTGTGAACCCAAGAGAAATCATGCAAGAGTCAAATTTCTTATTCCATTGCCTTGGGGATTGTATAAGGCCATAGATTGATTTTTGAAACAAGCAAACATGATCTGGACGATCCTTGTTTGTAGCGAAATTAACAACGTGATGATAACTAAGCAATTGTAGGGCAAATATCAAACTTTACGGTACCAACACTTCATCTAGAAAACAACATTGATAAAAGAGAGAGAACTCGAGATACTTGTGTATTACTTGGGGGAAAAAGGCTGGTTTACAAAGATAAGGGAGCCCTTTATTTATAGGCAAACCCTAGTTCTATCTTTAAGGAAATAATCTTATATTTTTCCTTATATCTTTAACCTAATATAAAACATGGTAAAAGATATTCTTTCTAATATCTTTTACTATTTACATAATGAATATTAAATAAAAGACATAAATATATTCAACCGACTTTATCTTGATCTTGACGACGCCTTCATACTCGTCGTCATCTACGCGTAGCTCTTCTCGTCGATGTACTTAATATTCACGTAGGTGACCTTGGGAACTCGTAGATAATCAAGGGAACTCGTAGTTGATCTTGTAGGTGATCTCGTAGACGATCTCGTAGATGACCTCGTAGAGGAGCCCATCTATCTCGTAGATGATGTCGGGGACCATGTTGATGGTGTCACGGTGATGAATGACCTTGGGAGCCTCGTTAAAACCTCTTCTTAGGAAAACCTCGTGGGAAAAACCATGAGAAGAGTAAAAAGAGTACTCCGTGCTGACCTGAGTGATGTCGACGATCATGTTACTTGCTTGGACGTCTTCTATTGGTCTCCCCATTTTCATGTACATTCCAACGCGTTTGACCTTACGAACACGTTGCAACCACCAAAGAACACCTTTGCCGCATGTTTGGATTCTCAACGTGGTACTTCGAGCGTCTTCTGCTCCTTTTTTTCTAAGGATATAGCTTTTGGAGGAAACTACTACTTCGTCACGGACGAGAGAAACATTCGACTCTTTCAACTTCTTTCTCTCTTTGCTACTACATACTCGGATATTTTTCTCTTACGCTTGTTCTCGACCAATCGATGCTTTTACTCAGGGAAGTTTCATGGGGACATTTCGTCGCTCGTTCTTAGACTTTGTGGAGACTCTACTCATCACCCCGAGTTTGGGTGACATGGAACTTTTCGGCTTTCTTGACTTCTCTCCTTACGCATTTGCTTAACGTCGAGGTACTCTTTGGAGGTCACGACGGGCGACGGCGACGCGTTCTATCTCTACGCGTTTACGTAATTTTTTTCTTCTTTGGTACATACTTGGAGTTCCGGCGTCTCTTCTTATGGTGCTACTTCTTAACTTCTGTGTCTACTTTGACATACTTTTTTCATGACATACTCTTTTTTCTCTTTGGCGATTCTACGCGTTCTCACTTTCAATGCGTATGTTATAGCACCTCGGCATGTTCTTACTATCAACCTGTCTCTTATAATTACGTCACTCCTTGCAGATGGGTGTTGGCCTCTATTACCTGGAGTCTTACTAGAAGTTGGAGAGTGGGATAGACTTGCTCGAGGTGAAGCTTGTATACGAGCAGTGAAGATACGTGAAGAAGAATAATTAAGTAGAAGAAGGTCTTGAGCAACGTACCCGGGATGAACAGTTGTGCTTGGCAGTTTAGGAAAGTGGAGTCATTCTTGCTCTAATGACTCAAGGATGTCGTGACTTTCTTGCTCTGATGGCGATTATGTCGTAGGTCCAACCCCTGGTGGCGTTTTCGTGGCGGCACAACTTGATCTTCATGCGATTCTCTTAGATTGCTTGGAGTCTTAAGGAGGTGTAACAAGAATGTTTTGGAGAACGCGTCGGGAGACATCTTTGGAGAACACGTTGCACATCTGGGAACACGTTGGCTATGACACCTTGGCTATGACACCTTGTGTCGACGACACTGACTTTTACTTAATAATTTCGGGAGCACTGCTTCTCTTGAATGTTTTTCTTAGACTTGTTCGGCGATAACCTCGACCTCGACGTGCTTGCAGTTGTACTAATGCTTCTCGTGACTAGATCATGCTTGCTTCTCTCATGAGGGTTCTTTGAGATGCTTTTATTTTCTTACGGAGATGAAATTTTATTATATTTGTCGCGATGCTTTTGATCGTGTTCTTCCTCTTCTGGGCGTTTTAGGCGTTCTCTACGCGTAGAATTTGGGTGATCTTGGCCAACTCGTGATTGCCGTTCTCGTTCATATTCTAGCTCTTGGATTTTTTATGAACTCTTTCTTTCGATCGAGATTCCTTTATCTCGTCTTTCTTTGTTGCAAACTCTTCCTTTTATCTTGTGTGACGTTTTCGACTTCACCTGATCTCCTTTGGCGATAGCGTATTCGTCTATGGATTGAGCGAGTAACTTTTCTCTTTGGATCGTCTTGACATTACTTCTATCTTTCTTGTTTCCTGATTTCATACGTTCTTTCTGGCTTCCTTATCCTTTTCTTACATGTAGGTGGTCTCGAACTTGCTTTGGCTTAACGCGTATTTTATGCATTCCTTGGCTTTGGATGCGTTTGCATGTTTCCTTGAGTGATCCTACCCCTTTTGGTAGGTTTGACTTAGGCTCCCCGTAGACTAGGTTAGTGCTACCAAAGACCCTTGGGCTTGCTTTACTTGTTATATCTTGCACTTTATTTCTTGCGTCGTGCGCGTTATTCTTTGCGTTAGAGACGTCTTGGGAGCTTGCTCTTTCTTTGATGTTTCATGTGCTTATGCTTTGGTACGCGTATCTTGCTCTGCGTACGTGTAGAACTTTTTTCTTTTTGACTTTAACTTCCGTGACCCCTGACGCGTAGCTCGTTTGTGAGTGCGTAGGTTTGGTCCTGGGGTTTCGCTTTTGCTACTTTATCTTTAGGGTGTGGTTTTCTACCCCTGGTATGACACTTTGTTCGTAGTGAACGTGTTAGAAAAATTTACTTACTTGATAGGGTGGTACGGTCAATGCGGCTGCTTTCGATACGTTGTCGGCTTATATGAAGGTTGGGTCCAGCATTTCCTCCGAACCCTGAAGCGAGTGGCGGACATAGGTTAGCGTGTGATTTTATCAGCTTGTGACGTTACCCCTTACTTTTAAGGTGGGTCCTTTGCCTCACGGTAGCGTTAGGTCGACGTCGAACTCTTTTAATCGACGGGCCCATTCATCGTGTAGCGTCCGATTTCTTGATTGTTTGGACTTACGATGCCGGTGGACGCCTCCCGACCGGTTTGGCATTTTGCCCGTGGATTCATGACTCTCAGAGGGGCCGTGGAAGGCGCGAGTACGCGTTCCTGGAGAGTGGTCGTGGCAATAGGTTTCCCTTCTTTGCTCAGCGGACCGTGCCAGTTTCCTGAGGTGTCGGGCTTCATTCCCCATGACCATTGCCACACGTCGCTAACAATCATGGGAAGCGTCGACTCGGGGTCGGAAGTTAGGCTAACGTTGCGTACGCGTAGATGGAGCCTTAAACGCATAGGCTTCTTGTGTTGCTCTTTTTGGAGAATTGCTTTTTCTTTGCGAACTTGAGGAGGATTACTTCGATCTTACGCTCTCTTTGGCGTGGTCTTTAGCTTGCATCTTGAGACACGATCTTTCTTTTTTCTTTCAACTTGATGAAGTATCTTTTTCTTTTCCTCGGATTAAAGTAAGATCTGAAAGGCTTAGGTTCCATAGAGAACTTACTTGGTTTTGCTGCACTTTGCACTTCTTTAGGCGACTCTTAGTGTCGTCTCCGAGTTTGAGACTTTCTTGATCCGTCGCATTCTTGTATTCCATTTAGTTTGTACTTTGAACGATAGCTTGGATATCATATAATGAGGGAGTTCTTCATGTCTAGAGACGTTGGAGAGGATGTCGTCCAGGACGTTGTGTCCATCGGACGCGTTCGGGAGAAGGCGTCGCGTTGAGGGACGACGTTGATAACTTGATGACCTAGCGACTGATTGGCTTCTATTGGCTTTTCATCTCTGGCGTGATGCTTTGTTTTTTATCTTGCAAGCTTGAGAGTTGTTGTCACTTTGTTTCTTAATGATAACTTGGGTATCCTATCCCCCCTTGTGATGATTTCAGGATGGTGTTCAAAGTGAGATTATCACATAGCAATCTGAGGTCGTCATCTGGCCTGACGTCGTCATTCTTTGGTGTACTCTTATTTAGCTTGAACAATAACAATTCTGAAAAGCTTATCCAATCAAGTGTGATTTAGATCATAAAGACTTTAAGGGGAGAGCTTAACGAAAGACTTAGGAGGTAATCTCATATTTGACATGCAATTCTTCTACTTCGTAGTCTATGAGTGTATATAAAGGTAGCATGCATCTTTATGCTAATTGAATCTTATTTATCATGCACGTTCAGGTGAGATATGATCATGGAAACTTGGTACTCGAATAAAGATATAGAGTAAAGGAGTAGAGAACTTAGCTTATGAGTTGTGATTAGATCGAGATGCATCATCTATCTTTAGCCTTTGTAATTGGCTTCTTGGACGTCGTGTTCCTTAGACACCGTCATGGTCGTACCAAACTTGTGGAGATACTACCCCTTGTCATGGAGACATGAATAAAGCAACGCGGTGTTTCTTGTCTTTGGAGAGGAGTTCGTCTGACGTTGTCTTTAACGTCTCAGAAACGTGTTGTTCATGACGTCTTAGCGCCTTGATCGTCTTCTTGGAGGGTCTTACATGATCTTTTTAATCCTTAGCTGATTTCCTTGATTTCTTGAAAACTTTCGATAGTCCACTCGACGTTTACGAGCGAGATACGACGTCGTTATCATCATATGCAAGCAAAAACAACACGACGTGCTTAAGTAGATGTATATCATGCTTAATCAAGGTACAAGCTTTATGAACTTCTACTTAACCATAAAATTCTGATCTTTTTAGATTCTCATGCTATAATCTTGAATCTCGAATAAGAATAAGAAAGATTTAATCTTTAGATCAAGTCTAACATGCTTTTCTATGATGAATATGCAAATCTAGATATGGAAATCTCATGATAATGAACTTAAGAATTTTCCTTTAGCATGATTTCTATGCAACTTATTCTGAATTGATATAGATATAATCAATTTGAACCTTTTAGAACTCAAAGGAATAAGATTATGGATAGATATTACCGTTTTGGTGAAAGAGAAATCTTCCTTGGAGAACAAGCAACTTTCTGGATTCTGCAGTCATCTTGTTCATGTCGGCCCGCTCTGTAGAAAATTAGGAATTGCATGATTCCAACGCAATTGGATCGATATTGAAGTCTACTTTAATCCCTCAAAATTTCATTGAATTTGGACATCGGACAGGAGAGATACGAGGTTTTCAAAATTGTGCCGCAGATAGCTACGTGAACCGGGAATGATTTCGGATTTTGATCTTCTTCTTTGATCTTTAAAGGCTCGTTAGGTTTTGGCTTTTTTTGTGAAGAATAGATGGTTTCTTTTGATGAAAAGAAGGAACTTTTTTTATCATGCCCCACGGTGGGCGCCATTGTTAGTAGCGAAATTAACAACGAGATGATAACTAAGCAATTGTAGGGCAAAGATCAAATTTTACGGTGCCAACACTTCATCTAGAAAACACCATTGATAAAAGAGAGAGAACTCGAGATACTTGTGTATTACTTGGGGAAAAAAGGCTGGTTTACAATGATAAGGGAGCCTTTTATTTATAGGCAAACCCTAGTTCTATCTTTAAGGAAATAATCTTATCTTTTTCCTTATATCTTTAACCTAATATAAAACATGGTAAAAAATATTCTTTCTAATATCTTTTACTATTTACATAATGAATATTAAATAAAAGACATAAATATATTCAACCGACTTTATCTTGATCTTGACGACGCCTTCATACTCGTTCTTTCTCGTACTCGTCGTCTACTCGTAGCTCTTCTCATTGATGTACTTAATCTTCACGTAGGGGACCTTGGGAACTCGTAGATAATCAAGGGTACTCGTAGTTGATCTCGTAGGTAGACCTGTTAAAAACTGACCCGTACCGCCCGAAAATTTCTGATTCATAACCCGTAAAATGAAACCCGAAACCCGTTTTCAATCAAACCCGATGACCCGAAAAATTTTGGGTCCAAAACAGGTCGGGTCGGGGTGACCCGTTGGGTCACAAATAAAAAGCGGGAAAAAATAAAAAAACGGCAAAAAGCCCGCTAATATCTATTTTAGGGTTTACTTCCCTCTTATTTCCTTATCTTTACAATTTTACAATTCCTTTCAGTAAGAAACTTTTTACCTCGCCGCCACTCTCTTCACAAACAGAGATCGTCACTTCCAAATTGTTGTGCTGCCTTGATTGTGCTTCTCATCACCCGCGCTTGCTATAGTACAGGTAATTAATTCTTGTCTTCATATATATACTTGTCTTCATATATATATAGTAATAGAATAGAGAATAATGTCGCAAATGCCCAAGTATTTGTACCAATATTACACATATGCCCAATTTCATATGGATATTACAGTAATATCCATATGAGGGTTATAATAGTCCAAAAAAATATATTTTCTATTAAAAAGAAAAGATTTATTATAATTTCATTTATCTTTATTTTTTTAACTGAAATGATTATTTTAATATTATCTGAAATTAAGAAAAAGGATAATGAAATTAATAAATAAAAAATAAAAGGAAATTAAATTATATAATAAACACTTTAAAAATAAGAAAAGGAAAAATAAATTAATAAAAAAAAGGAAAATTAAGAAAAGAAAAGGGAAAAGGATAATGACGGTTTTGAAATTAAAAAATGTTAATTGCTTTCTTAAGCATAATTAACTTCCATTAATCATCTCAACCATTTCCCCCATTTTCTTTTCAACTTCTCTTTCTCGTTTTCACAGTCTTCTTCCTCCTTTCACCAAATTTTCAAAATTTCACCATTTTCACTCTCTCCCTCTCGTTCAACCTTCAGCCTCACCATTTCTTAGACGAAATCGACGCTCGCAACCTCTCTCGCAGCCTCGCTAGCCTCGCTTTCGTCTATCTCCGTCTTTCTCCCTTTTTATCCCTCTTTCTCCCTCGCAACCGCTGCAGTTATGGCCCCCGTTACCAGAGCTTCCGCACCCCAGAAAAGAAAGAGAGACTCAAAGGGAGACTCTAAAGGGAGAAAGAAGAGGCAAACCGAGAATACCCCCAAATCTAAGAAGGGGTCGTCGGCGAAGTCGGCGCCAGAAGTGGAGAGACCAGTCTCCCAGAAGAAGAAGGAGGTATTGGATCTCTTGGACAAATGGAGAACCATGGAGCCTCTTCCTTTTAAGGAGAATGTAAGTGAAATTTGTGATATTTTGATTTTCAATTCGAGTGTATGAGTGAAATTGGTGAATTTAGGGTTGACTGAAGAAAATGCATGTAAATTTGACATTCTCCCAGAGGAATTTTCACTTGTAATTGGAGTTGAGAACAAAGTTGTGAATACTTTGATTATTGTTTAGGGTGATCCTGTCATACTCCTTACTGTGTCCGGGCATACTGTTATCTTTGTCCTGACATCCTGTTGTCTGTGTCCAGACATTTGCAATTTGTTTTTGTGTAGCTTATGTGCATTCAGGAGTGGAACCAGTTTATGTAGATTCATTTCTTCATGTGTATTATGAATCTTGACACCTCTTAAAATAATTCCTGTCCTATGCATTGTGAACCAGTTTATGTAGTGGAAGTATTTGGATTTCAGTTTCTGAATATTGACAGTTTTTAAGGAAATGCATGTACATTGGATGTATTTGGATAGTTTATAAGGAAGTTCATTTCTTCATGTGTATTATGAATCTTGACACATCTTAAAATAATTCTTGTCATATGCATTGTGAACCAGTTTCGGTAGTGGAAGTATTTGGATTTCAGTTTCTGAATATTGACAGTTTTTAAGGAAATGCATGTACATCCTCTTCTCCTCACTTGTTCTAGATTGTTTAGTTTTATCCTGATAGACTCTTCACTGTTTCCTGACATATTCTTATCTGTTTCACCACACTTGAACTTTGGTTGTGTAGCTTATGTGTTATCCTGAGAGACTCTTGACTGTGTCCTGGCAGTTTTTTCCTGGGATCCTGACTTATTACTAATATTTTCCTGTCATCTTATGTTTCAGTAGGTAATGTATTCCTACTACAAGGGAGATGCATTGCATGGACGTGTAAATATCAACTGCAGGAGGAAATATTTGAAAGATATTGAGTCTAGCTGACTTGCCAAGACTGGAGAAGGATCTGTGGCAGCCCCTTTGGGGATGTTGTCAAGATGGTCAATCAAGTGACCTTCTCTTCCCAAACCGTCCATTCAGTTTTCTTCAAGCAGTTGAAGAGTGAAAAGAAGTGGGAGACATGGTATGAGATTGTTGGTCAGCCATTGAGATTTTCACTGCAAGAATTTGCTTTGATAACTGGCTTGAATTGTGGCCCTCTTCCCAAGGAGATAAAATCATCTAGGAAGCAAGACACCCAAGTGATGGACAGTTTTTTTGGTGGTCCTGATGGTTCAAAAACTTCAGTGCAAGACCTTTATAAAAGGTTCATGAAGCACAAAGCCTTGGACAACCACAAGTTCAAGTTAGCAGTCTTGTTGATTGTGGAAGGGATAATTCTTGGAGGTGATAAGAAGAGACTTGTAAAAGCTGAACATGTGAGGTTAGTGGAAACAATTGACAAGTTCTGGAGGTATCCATGGGGAAGAGTTGCCTACATGGAGCTGCACAAGGCACTGACCAGATCAATGGCAAAAAGAATGATATCCATGGAGAAGTCTATCAAAGTCTCAGATTGTGGTAGGATACCATACAACCTTCAAGGGATGCCAGTGGTGTTTCAGGTATAGTAGTACATTTATGACATGATATATATTTAAGTGTGACATGATATATATTTAATGGTTTTGTTTGTTTGTTTGTGTAGGTGTGGATTTGGGAGTGTGTACAGTCTGTTGGAGTCAAGTTTGCCTCCAAGATTAGTGAGACCCAAATCCCTAGAGGAGTGCGTTGGTCTGCAACCCAATGCCCTGAGCATGGATTCCTAAGGCTGGCTTTTGAAGAAAAAGGTCTTGAAGTCTTGCCTCTACTTGTTGCAGATGAATCTGAGAAGGAGTTGCTTAATGGTTGCACATTCTCATATGAAGTAGAGGACCCCTTCTTTGACCAGATCACATCTGAGTTTATGTCAAAGACCAAGGACAGTGAGCCTACACAAGTAGAGGACCTCTTCAAAGACCAAGGACAAACTCAAGGACAATCCACTGGGGATCAAGGTCTTAGCAGAGATGTCCTGAATGCTTTGTTCATGAAGTTTGACAAATTGGAGGCTGCTGTTTGTCAGAGGTTTGAGAGGCTGGAGAGAACAAACTTTTTTGCAGAGGAGGAGGAGATCACCAAGAAAAGGATGGGAAGGAAGAGAGTGAAGAAAGATGTTGTTTCTGAGGAGGAGGAGGAGGAAGAGTCTGAGGAGGAGGAGGTCCCTAGGAAGAGATTGGCAAGGAAGAGTGTGCCAAGGAAGAGTGTGGCAAGGAAGAGTGTCAAGAAACCAGCCGGGAAGGGTAAGAAGAAGGTTGAAGTTGAAAGTTCTAGTGAAGAGAGTGAAGAAGTGAGTCACTAGTGGAAAAAACACCTGTTGAGGCAGTCAAAAACCCCCCTGTTGAGGCGGTCAGGGGTCGCTGCAAAACACAGGGGGGGCTGCAACAGGTCATGAGCTATTGAGGCGGACAGAGCCCGCCTCAACAGAGGGGTCTGTTGAGGCGGTCGGGAGGGTGACCGCCTCAACAGAGGGGGTCTGTTGAGGCGGTCACCCTTCTGCTCGCCTCAACAGACCCCCTCTGTTGAGGCGGTCACCCTTCTGCCCGCCTCAACAGATGGGACAAATGATGAATCTGTTGAGGCGGTCATTCTTCCGCCCGCCTCAACAAGTGTTTTTTTTTTAAAATATTCGGTTTGAATTTACAGTAACCAGCCTGTACGAAACAGAATAAGCTAGCAACCTGTTTCAATCATTCTGAACGTCTAGTTCCACTTGCAGATACATTTCACATACAATATGTGTTCAGTTTCAACAAAATATATGCAAGTACAAAACCTATTATTCAAATATCCAAAACATACGCTTAAACTAATAGATATTTGGTTGTAAAGAACTTAGCCCATTGCTCACGAACAACATCGAGTTCCTCACTTGTATAAGGCGCACTCCTCTGAACATAGACCTTCAAAAACATATAGTACATCGTCTTAGTGAAGTAATTAACATGAAAAAAATTAGATTTTACATATATGAAATGAAAGGACTAGGTAAAGTAACTACCTTATCTAGTCGCTCATTAGTCTCTTGATATGTCGTGACAATCTCCAACATGAACTTCATAACGTAATATCCACACTCGGTTCCGCCACTTTGTTGAGCGCACTAAAATAACAATATATATAATACATCGTCTTAGTTTTAAGATCAATAAGGTCGTGAAACTCGAATCAGTCCAGCCACTCTTCGATTTCAAGTTGTATAGCACTGACAAAGCTTCTAACTTGGTAAATTTTGTACACCCAGGATACAAAGGCGTCTCAGCAGCCTTTGTCAGTTGTTCTAACACCTTAGGTTGTTCATCCAAGCGATCTCTCACCCCATCCATCATCTCATTCATTTCATCCTCTTGTTCATCATCATCATCATCATCCATCTCATAATTCTCAGAAATGTTATCATCACTCTCATCACTGTCTACCTGAAGATCAAATTCGTTTACACTAGAACTTGGACGATCAAGTATTTTCTCTCCATGCCAAAACCAAACATGATAATCTTGCTTAAACCCACGACGAAATAAATGATCCTCAATCTCATCAATGTCTGCTAACCTCCTTACATTGTTACAATCACGGCAGGGACAATAGATTTTTTCGGCTTTTGTACTCTGTTGGTTGGCTAAAGCACATCTAATAAACTCCCCAACCCCACTCAAATATTCAGCTGTAGTATGATCACCGTACATCCAACGACGACTCATTTCTAATAACAGAAGAAAACTGTAGAAAGACCAATACATACATAACATTGAAAACACTCATTGAAATAAAATAAAATTATTTGGATATCTAGCTAACAAAACAATATCTCATGCAAAACTCATTAAAATCACTCATCGACATATTTCATTTGTTTTCCTACAATTTTTATCAAGTCATGCTAAAAAGTGACAAAATTAAGTTTAGTTATATGAATTGACTATATAGACAAGAGGTAGAGCATAATCCTAAACATACATGAAAGGTATTAACAAGAACTAGTAGAACTAGTAAAATTGACAAGATTAAGATTAAATTTTCTACTAGGCATTTTACCGAACACTTGGAGTGCATCAAAATTTCCTAAAGAACCAAAACAACATAATCAATCAAAATTCCACCAAATAAGGTACTAATCACCCACAACAACAAAAATCAACCATTCATACCACAAAAGGAATCAACTCCTGCACATCAAAATCCGAAAACAATTTGCGAAGGAGGAAGTTTCACCTACCTCGATGACTCGAAGGACGAAAGCTGGAGGAGGAGGAGGAGACGAGGAGGAGCAGTCGACGAGTTCGACAGTGAGGCATGGAGGAAGCGGTGAGTTGGCGGAGGCGGCGAGTTGGAGGTGGCAGCTGCCACAGGAGATCGGCTGGAGGTGGCTGCAGAACCAATTCAAAGTAGAATTGGAGGAGGCGGCGAGGCGAGGAGGAGGCGGTGAGTTGGAGGAGGCGGCGAGACGAGGAGGAGGCGGTGAGGCGTGGAGGAAGCGGCGAGGAGGAGGCTGCGAAGAGGAGGCGCAGTCGACTGAAAACGAGCGGGCGGGAAAACGAGCGAAGATGAAGCAGGCGCAGTCGACTTAATTAATTTGACGAAGCAGTTGAGGCGGGCGCATATTGCCCGCCTCTAATTTTTTTTAAGCATTTGTTGAGGCGGGCGCATGACTGCCCGCCTCTAATTTTTGTGTTATTTTGAGGCGGGCGCCTTACTGCCCGCCTCTAATCTCTTCGTCGCATCATTTGAGGCGGGCGCCTTACTGCCCGCCTCTAATTTTTGGGCTCTGTTGAGGCGGGCGCCTTACTGACCGCCTCAACAAGTCAAAAACACAAATATTATTTGAGGCGAACGGATATTTGCCCGCCTCTAAAGTACCTGTTGCAGCGAACTAAACGACTGACCGCCTCAACAGATAGTAGAATAAGACTTTTTGCGTCGGTTTTTAAGGTGACCGCCTCAACAGGGGGGCTGCAACAGGTGTTTTTTCTACTAGTGAGTGAAGAGTATCAAGAGCCGTCTGAAAGTGATGAGAGTGGTACTGAGGAGGAGAGCGAGGAAGAAAAGGTGGATACAAGAGTGGAAAATGATGGAGAAAGTGAAGAATCTGAGGAGAAAGAAGAGAGTGAAAATGATGGGGATGACAATGGAGGGAATGGTGATGATGGAGATGGAGATGATGGGTGTGAGAAAGCTGAGGCAAATGTTGTGACAGTTGAGAATGAGGTATGTACACTATGTTTGAATAATTTTTGAATAATTCAGGATAATTTTAGGTTATGACAGGATAATGTTAAATCATACTAGGATAGAATGTGAAATATGACAGGATAGGTTATGTTGTATGTCAGGATATTTTCTAAAGATTGAAATCTAGGATTTAAGAACTTGTTATTGCAGGAAAGAGGACTTATTATTTACCATGAACCAGTATTAGATTTTGGTAATGCTGAGGAGTTGGAGGACCAAATGTTTTCACATGGTAATGCTGAGGAAGTTGTTGGGAATGTTGAGGATGTTGTTGACAATGTTGAGGAAAGGGCTGAGCAAGTTGTTGGGAATGCTGAGAAAAGGGCTGAGGAGCCAGTGGATAATGTTGCTGCTCCTTGTGTGAATGTGAATGAGGAGTTGGTAAGCTCCAAAGATTCCAGTGACAATGAGGTATGATTAGGATATTGGTGTCTAGGATCTGTTTGTTGAATATGACAGGATATATATGGATATATGAGAGGATTATTTGCAGGGTCTCGAAGATTTTCAGTTGGTTGGTGTTGGTAAAGAGAAGGTGATGTGGTCATGAATATTGTTGCTGAGCTAGCTGAGAAGGCAACTGACAAGGATGAGAGCGACCCTAATGTGCAAGATGAATTGAAAGATAATGATCTTGTAGATGCACCAAGGGAAGAGCTCACCCAGCAGGCTACAGCTGAGGATGAAAAGGCTGAGAAGGAATCAAAGGCTGAGGAGGAGAAAAGGGCTGAGGAGGAAGCCAAGGCTGAGGAGGAGGAAAAGGGCAAGGCTGAGGAGGAAAAGGGCAAGGCTGAGGAGGAAATGGCCAAGGCTGAGGAGGAAGCCAAGTCTGAGATGGAGATAGGTGAAGAGGAAGCCAAGGGCGAGGAGGAAAACAGTCAGGAGGGAAAGGATGTGGCTGAGGTGGAGAAAGGTGAGGAGGACAAGGCAGATGATTTTGCCAAACCCAAACTGGTGTTTAACAACAGGGTGAAGCATGTTAGTGGCCGTTCTCCAAACAAGGTGTCTCCACAGAAGCAGAGGTAGTTTTAGGAAAATGACAGGATATTTTTTGTTGTATGACAGGATTGGTTTTTGAATAATACATGATAGTTTATGTTGAATGGCAGGATTGTTTTTTGTATATGACAGGATAGTTTCTTGAATTTGACAGGATTGTTTGTTGAAATAGACAGGTTATGATATTTTTTGAGTTCACTGTGGTTTTGCAGGATCATGCCCAAGCGTAATACAAGGCCTTCTAGTTCTCTCAGCTCTCCTTACACAACCAAAACCAACACCACCAAGAACACCACCAAGCAAAACACCAAGAAGGACATTCAGGAGAAGAAGAAGGAAGTCTACACAAAAGCTTTTTGGAAGAAGATAACCAAGAATACAGTTGTGAAAGAAATGACAGAAGGAATAGCATGGTACATTGACGAAAGGTACTTGACTTAAATTGGTGTAACAATATTGTGTTTTATGTTGATTACAATGAAATATTAAACTCCTATATTGTGTTTAATGTTTCAGCTCTGAGGAGTTTGAGGGCATGAGTGGAGTGGTTATTGACAAGGCCTTCCATGAGGCAATTCTTGAACCAAGACACTGGTGGGATAATTTGGTAAGTGTGATAGGATATAAATTTGATTTCTTATTTTTCCAATTTTTAGTGTAATTGTTTACTTGTATTGGCAGCACATCGATGAGGTCCTTTTCCACGTGAGGGCTGAGCTGAGGAAAAAACCATCTGATGATCACAAAGTTGCCATAATGGATTGTCCATGGTCTGAGGATTACAAGGACCAATAGAGGAGTGAAGGTCGTGGAGATGAAGTAGCATTAATTCCAGATCGTGTTGTCAGGTATTTGAAGGGAAGTCTTCCATTCCTATTTGGAAAAAACTGGGAAGATGTGGACTTCATTTATGCACCCTTCTTCGTTGGAGGCAACCATTGGGTGGCAATTGAAATAGACCTCCAGAAGTGGAAGCTAAATATGTATTACTGTAACACCAATCTGAACCCAGAGCGGGTAATAGAAAAAGAGGTGGCCCCAATCCTAAAGTATTTGCCGAAGTTTTTGAGCAATCACGAGGCTCTGTCCACAAAGTACGCAGATAGACTTCAGGAAGACCTGGCTTATGAAGGAAGGATTGAAGGCTTACCACAGAATAAGAGTAGGTAATATATCCCTCCACCCTTCTGTTATTTACCCTCCACACTTTATAAATATGTTACTAAAGCTTGTTTTTGTTTACAGTGGTGATTGTGGTGCATATACTGTGAAGTACATTGAGTGGTTGTGTTTTGGAAATAATGATCTCTCCCAAATCTCGGACAAGACAATCGACATGCACAGATTAGACATTGCTACCAGCCTGGTTGGTGACAAATGGGTGAGTAGGTTGAATAATGTTGATGACGTTGTTACACAGTAAGAATAATGGTTTGTGTTGTGTTTTATGTTTCTGAATATTCGGTTTTGGTTAGTGTGAATATTGGTTTGGTTTTGTTGACCTATGTTGGTCTGGAACAATGGCTTGCTTGTAATACAAATATGTGGTTTGAATGCAATTTTTTAGTCTTACCCCTACCACCTATGTCAACTCAAAATGTTAGGATGTGACAACTGCAAAAGTGTACCAGTGACAGGATGAAAAGGTAATATTGTCAGGAAACAGTTTTAAAAACCCCCGCCTTCATATTGTGTTACACTTCCTACAAATTTCTAGTTTGAATGCAAGTTTCTAGTCTTATCCGTACCAGCTATGACAACTCAAAGTGTACCAGTTGTAGAGTGTCAGGGTGAAATAAGAGTGTTGTCAGGATAAAGTTTTCAAACTTGATTTTAAAATTTCAAATTTTAAAATAAACCCGCCTTCATTTTGTGTTACACTTGAAGTCTATAAATAGCATAGTTTCCTACCGAATATTGTCATGCTCTCAGTCCATAAATTATCAAAAATATGGATCGCGTTATGGATTTCACAAGAGTCTATAGTGAAGTTTACCATGGTGGCTCCCTTGTCCCCAGCAGCGGAAGAATGGCCAGTGTAACGAGCCACATCTATGAAGGTGGTCTTTGCGAAGATTGGGCTCCAGCGGCAGATAGTGTGAGGGACATCAATTGGCTAAGAGGACAGCTTTGGAACCTCAACAACCCCCAGCATCATGAGCATTATTTCTTTGAGATGGTTCATACTCATGGAGGGAGGAACACTATAAGAGCCTTGCAGCACTCACGTGATGCCCATGCCCTTGCAGATCTAGCAAGGTCCGTTGCTCTAATCAAAATCTTCATTCTCACTGCTGAACACCCCTTGGAGCTCACCAAGAGGTGGAGGCGTGACTTCTTACCCCCGGGTCTCGACATACCACACCATGGAGATGAAGACTCTAATGTTATGTAATTTATGTAGCTCGTCAGGATGTCCGGGAAAGTGTGGCGGGATATGTTTTAGTTTGTGATCTAAGTACTATTATGTCTGCTTTTCAGTTTCTAAGCTTTAATATTCTGTTTTAATGAAAAATTATCTTTCTTCAGTGTGACTTCTGAGGATTAAAAGTTGTAGTTTGTGGTTGCATTCATCCTAGTCAGGATGAAAGTGAACATATAACAGGATAATACAGAAAGTGTGGACGGAAAGTAATACCAAATTCATTAAATTCTTTATGGAAACACAATACAAGATAGAAGGAAACAATAGAGAAAAGGAAACTGAAATGAACGAAATAACATGAAATGAGACAACATCAATAGTTGTACACTTCAATATCGTACAAGACACCATTGGAATCCGCAGTTTGTAGGTCGAAGAGGCACTCATCGTTGTACTTGAGCTTATTGTCTTGAACAAAAGCTCTCCAACCCTTGCCCAAGCGGTAGACATTGTTGTGGTGTTTGAGAAGAACTTTCCAAGTCTGAAGTCCAACTCTAAGTGTTATTTCACAGTTCTTGAAGTCTTTCAATAACTTTTCTCCATGACCAATGGGAATACATAGACGGCAGTCCCCATGAACGTATGACCGTTTCATTGTGACGAAAAAACTTGTTCTTTGGTAATTTTCGTCGAGAAATGGGTCTACGACGTGATAAGCAGCCATGAAGGAGTTGAGAGAAAGAGAGAAACAAAGGCTTGGTAGTAGAGAAAGAAAGGAATGAGTTATGTTCGATAATGAGAAAGAGTGGCCTTTATATATAAGAAAAATTTCACCAAAATTGAGTAAATGTGGTAAGTAAATGTTCTGGGTAGGTAAATGTGTTTGACTCCTTTTTGCTTGAAAACATGTACTGACGTTAGTGCAGAGTAAAGGCAAATTTGACTGCATTTATTATGTGGAGTTAGGTGGCGGGATGGTAAATTTGAGGTGTGAAAGGATAAAACAGAATAGACGGAGGGAAAACAAAATAAAACTTAACAAAGCAAACAAAAAAAGCATTTAAACATTCATACTAACAAAATTTCAACATCCAACCCAAAATAATATGACATATGAAATTAAGTGTGACAGGATAAAACCGTTGTACTGTCAGGATATAACATCATTATCGGAGGGATTGATGTTACAATTGTTCATTTACCAAAAAGTTAGCATTGTTGACATACCAAAAAGTTAGAACCTTGTTGTCTTACCCTTGTATCCTATGGTCTTCGACTTGCCTGTCCCCCCCTTGCAGCCCGGTAGCACGTGTTGTGAGTATGGCCAGGCAGACCACATCTTGCACATCTCGTGGACACTCGTTTGTAGGGTCTCTCCCACCTAGACTTATATCTATTCAACCTTGGTCTTCCAGGTCCCCTTTTCCATGGTGGTGGCAAACAAGGAAGAGAGGAGACTGATTGTGGAACATCCCATTGGTTGGGTGGAGGGATCAAATGGATGGTTTCCTTGTAAACTTCTTTCAAGGTGTTGTTGGTGTACAAGTGACTAACAAGAGTAGAAATGTCAACTCCCCTGTCCTTTGCTAATGCCAAAGCATGCCTACAAGGAATCCGATCCCTCTGAAAGACATTGCATTGGCACCGTTGTTGGCGAAGATTCACCTCGTACTTGTTCCTTCCATCGGTCACCTCTGCTTCAATATCACTAAGCCTATTGATGTTCATGCTCACAGATGCCGCATACCTATTATCAATGGTCTTGGTCACTGCCCTAGTAGTCACCTCACACCATGTATTAGCCGACTCCCTCCTTTCACAGAACCAGGTGGAAAAGGTAAGTAATATAACATCAAACAATGCTA
Source organism: Oxyria digyna (assembly GCA_029168935.1). NCBI lineage: Eukaryota > Viridiplantae > Streptophyta > Magnoliopsida > Caryophyllales > Polygonaceae > Oxyria > Oxyria digyna. Next base: position 55,444,540 of record JAPVLV010000001.1, on the reverse strand, counting down.
CAATAGGCCAGGTACGCTCCTGTTTAAACACCTTGTTTATACATTCTGCATTGTTTGTAGTCATGATGTTGTACCTCTCAGCTGTGAAATATGCCCTAGACCACTTTTCAAGAGGCACTTTGAGAGCCAGATTTGCCACAACTGTAGTTCTGTTTTGAAGGATCTGAAGCTCAGTCCTATACTCTTCTACGGTGTACGCTTTTGCAACCTTAAACCACTGGTCCTGCAAACCTGCCCAACTGCACTTTTGCTTGAAGTTTTGCAGCATATGATAAATGCAATATCCATGTTGTGCAAGAAGGTAAATTTTTCTCAGAGCGGCTTTAATAGCAAGGTGACGATCAGACACAAAAACCACATCCACACTATCTGCTACAATAGCCGTCTTCAACTCTTCAAAGAAGAAGGACCAAGAATCCTTATTCTCATTGTCTACTACAGCAAAAGTCAAGGGATAGATCTGTTTGTTTCCATCTTGGGCAGTAGCAAGAAGAAGATGGCCATTGAATCTCCCTCCCAAGTGTGCTCCATCAACACAAATCACCTGATACATCATATAACCTGTCATAATCTATAATATATCCCGACATGTAATTATATCTATTCTTCTGACACCATATCCCTCCACTACTTATCCTTTATCCCTCCACACACTACCATTTATCTGGACAGATAAAATATATAGTTTAAAAAGTTACCTTTCTCAAGTGAGGAACAGCCCTGATACAAGCACCCAATGCCCAGAAACAGTACTTAAACCGGTTTTGAGAATCCAATATTAAGCTTGTATATGATCCAGGATTGACTTCTTTCAACATATGAAGCCATGAGTGAAGTTGACTATAACCTTGCTCGGGAGACCCTCGAATGATGTCCTCTGCCTTTTGTCTTGCTCGGTTTGCTTTGAAATAACTGGTATCGACTCCTAGCTCTTTCATGACAGCCTGTATCTCTTTTTCCCTTGGTGCGTCCTTGCGACCTTTGAACCTTTTACATGTGTTCAAAAACATCCTGACACATTTCACACTCTATCCCTCCATGTTAAATATTTGAACAAGACAGAAGCAATACATACCTATCAAGAATGCTCTTGTAAATGAAGGATGAATTGGCATGTCTGCTGTGATTGTTCCTGAACAGCATCGCACATGTATGGTTTGGTTCAAGCCTTCGGACCCACCACGGACCAGTAGCTTTACCACCCCTCGTTGAAGCACGAAAGCCAAATGAACATGCGCCTCCATTTTTGCACTCCACAACATAAGTGGTCTTATCTAACTTCTTCACACGCATTTCTACACAGCAAATGAGACCAAAGCCCGTTGAACCTTCTCCTTCATTGGAAAGACATCTCCAACCTTCATTGCCAATGGCTGAGAGTTAGAGCACAATTCTTCTTCCTCCAAATTTTCAATATCAGCAGGAACATCGTAGTGGTAAGATCCTTGTTGTTGTTCCTCATCATCTCCTCCCAGATATTCATAGTCCTCAACCTTCACATGATCATCATCAAATTCTACATCAGAAAGGTTGACAAGGTCCAAACCTTGTCGCTTGGTTGCAGAAATAATAAAATCCTCCTCTTCATCGTCACTGATTAGTGAAACAACCTCAGGTTCAATGCCTTTCTTAGCTTTCTTTGATTGCCCTCCACATTCCAAATATATCCTGACGAGCTTATCAGAAGATCCTGACACTTCTTCTTCTTCTCTCAGCTCATCATCTACTATGTTGTGTAGCATGTGATCTGACATTCTCTTTAGGACTCTTACATGGTAAGAAGGTCCACCAACATTTTCAGTCTGAGAGCAAGGTTGAGGTGCACTACCTTCAACATCCATCATCTCTTCTTCTTCCTTTGGAATTACATTAGGGTTTTCATCTAAACCAATACATATAGGCTCCAACACAGAATGCAAAGGAATTGACCATATTCTATCTTTGCATGTTAACATGTTCAAGAAGAAAAAAGCATCTACATCATCACTATCGCAAATATCGAAAGGAGGAAGATTTTGGTTTTTTGGAGGCATGTAGGTCAGCTTTAAGGCAAACCTCTTAACATCTATGGCAAGCTTTTCTTCCACCATTTTCAGAAGCCCTTCATATTTGATCTCATCATTGACCATCAAAGCCTTTGTTTTTTTAGGGTTTTCATACACCCATTGCTCATTCTCTACCTTCCAATTGCCTCCACAAATTAAGGATATGCCTCTTTTTTTTTTGGTGCAAATGGGGGGGTATACCCTTTTATTTATATAGCAGAAAGATTACATAGTTTGGCTCATCCAGTCATCAACCTCAAGTATACTAATGAGGCCATCTGGGCATTGTTAAACAGAATATAGTCACCAACAACTAAATTTCCATAGTGCGACAGCCAGTTGGCTGCCTGATTGCTCGAACGAGGGATATGTCGTAACTTCACACACCAGCCATCAACTTCCATGATGTTCCTGCATTGTTCAATCACTTCTCTGTGGCGTGGGAGTATTGGTTCAGCACTATCCATAGCGAGGACCACCTCAGCAGCATCAATATCCACCACGAGCTTATGAATATCCAGAGTTCTTGCCATGCTCAGTCCCTGCAGCAGCCCGATCAATTCAGCGTGGAAAGCAGATGTGCCCGGAGATTTAACCACATATCCCCGGATAAATTCTCACATGTCTCCTCTGCGCACCCCGCCCGCACTGACAAAATTATTGCCTTCACCATAAGCTCCATCACAGTTCAGTTTCACCCATCCATTCTCCGGCCTGCGCCAATTTGGTGATTCCTGAGTTCCAGTAGTGTGCATCAGCTTCTTTGCTTTCAGAGCCTCCTTGTATGCTTTTGCTTGGGTGAGGATGAACTCGGTCTGGTTCATAGGGATATCTTCAGCTGCACCAAAGACTCTGAGATTCCTCCATTTCCACATCCACCATATCCCAGCTGCAAAAGTAGCAGCCCAAGAGCCTGTCTCTGTGAGATTGTTTTCCATCCATTCTTGTAGGCTTCCTTGTTTGAATTTCTCCCACCTATCTTCAAAGAAGAATTGATGCCATACGTTCCTCGCCTTAACACAATCCCGCAAAATATGCAGTGTGGATTCCTCTTCATGGCATACTCCACATTCAGCAGATGGAGCAATGTGACGCTTGAATCTGTTTTGGTTGCTCATTATGCAGTCATGAGCTGCAAGCCACATAAAATTCTTGTTTCTCTCTGTAGCCTCGGCTTTCCAAATGGCCTTCCAGAGTCTCGTAGGCGCCTCTGCAGGCTCAGTCTGAATCATCGTGAGGCAAGAAGAGATGGAGAATTTACCTGACGATGTGCCATTCCAATAGAAGTTATCAGCGACGTCCTCTACTGCTAGCTTGATAAGGTCTATCTTTTCCAGAATGTTTGGCGGGAGTAAAATGAGAGAAGTCATTCCAAATCCAGCCATCTTCTCCCCAGTATTCGCCAACCGTTCTACCAGTGTCATCTTCAGGGATAGGTCCAGTAGCCACTTGCTCCAAAGGCGAACTCACGACCCAGGGGTGGGTCCAAAAGAATGTTTGAGACCCGTTACCAACATTAGTTTGCAGCCCAACCAGGAGGTTTTTGCTTGATTTCACTATACCATTCCAGAGATTAGAGGCCCGTTTTTGTGCTCGGAACATGTCTCTATCCCGACGTCCATTACAGTACTTGCCTCGAAAAACTCTAGACCAAAGCGACTCTGGTTCCGATAGGGCCCTCCAGCCCATCTTAGCCATAAACGCAGAGTTCGTCTGACGCATACTCCTCATCCCGAGCCCTCCTGCTTCCTTAGGCTCTTTTAGTTTCTCCCATCTAATAAGGTCCATCTTCTTTATATCTACAGTCGATCCCCAAACAAACTCCCTGGATTTCCTCTCGACCTCTTCGCAGATGGACATGGGAAGAGCTGTAGTTTGCATTGCGAACATGGGCACACTTGCAATGACTGTCTTCGCAAGTGTTACTCTCCCTGCCATGGATAGAACACGAGCTTTCCAGCCTGCAAGTTTCACATTGATCCGATCAATGATGTACTGGAACGTGGCCTTAGAAGCTGCCTGTTTTGAGAGAGGAATTCCTAAGTATTTTCCCATATCTTCCATCACTGGGATGTCACAAATTCCACTAATCTGAGCAGTAAGATCAGGTGGTGTAGAATTCGACATACAGAGCATGGATTTTTGAAAATTAATCTTAGCTCCAGACGCCTCACAAAATTTGGCTAAGGAATATTGAATCACTTCCATTTGTCTGCACGATGCTTCCCCAAACAGTAAGAGGTCATCTGCAAAAAATAGATGAGAAAGCATAGGTCCACCAGGAGACAGTTGTATCGGAGTCCAGGCGCCGGCCGTAACCGCTTCCTCGATTATGTGCCTAAGCCGCTCCATACAAAGTACAAAGACGTAAGGAGATAGAGGGTCCCCTTGCCGCACTCCTCGGGTAGGCTTGAATTTCTTTCCTTTCACTCCATTCCCCAGAACTTGCATATTACAGGATGTGATGCAGTTCATGATTACCTGAGCCAGTTCTTGAGGTATACAAGCTTCGGTAAGGGTATCTTGAATAAACCTCCACCTTAAGCGGTCGTATGCTTTCTCGAGATCGATTTTGACTGCCATGAACCGAGAGCCTGTAGTAACTCTCATCGAGTGGAGAACTTCCTGCGCTATGACAATATTGTCAGTTATTTGACGCCCCGGCACAAAGCTGGATTGGGTTGGCGCCACAATGGTCCTCATAATCGGTTTGAGCCTCATGACAATAGTTTTTGTAGCTATTTTGAAAGCTACATTGCACAAACTAATTGGCCGGAGGTGGTTTATTGACTCAGACATCTCTTTTTTGGGGATGAGGACGATCAATGTTTCATTAAGCTGCTCAGGAACTTGCTCTCCCCTCAGAATGCTTAACACTGCATCTTCCACTTCCTTCCTGATTTCTGTCCAGTTCCTTTGAAAGAAGATAGCTTGGAATCCATCGGGACCTGGATCCTTAAGAGCTCCCATGGTGTCGAGTGCAGACTTAACATCCAAATTGTTGAATCCACGTTGAAGAGTACTCACACAGTTCTCGGGGATAGGCGGGAATTTCCCAGGAGATAGATCAAACGGTCGCTCCATCTCTTCTTCCTCCATGTATAGGTTTTGGAGATGGTTAGAGACCATATCTTGAACCTCAGACGGCTCCCAATACCATTCTCCTCTAGAATCAGACAGCCCTTCAATCTTGTTCTTGTTGCGGCGATTTATCGCACAAGTGTGAAAAAACTTTGTGTTCCTATCTCCATCAATCATTGCATCTGTTCTCTCTTTTTGAACCCAAAAGAGATGAATCTGATTCAGTACCGTATCAAGTTGGCCTCTCAGTTTGCCCTCCAATTTCAGTAGTCCCCCAGACGTACCTTCCTCGCTGAGTTTTTTCTGAATTCCCTCAATCCGATTCCAGAGTTTCCCCCGTTTCCGAAACAGATTTCCGAAGACATCTTTGTTCCATGAGTCTAATTGAATCGCTACGCTTGACAGTGAGTCACATAAGTGTGCATTTCGATCCCAGTTGAACGCCAAAAAGTGTTGGAATTCCTCATGAAGGAGCCACCCCGCCTGGAATTTGAAGGTGTTGCTCCTCTCTGTTTTACGATCAAATCCATGTGTGCTGAGCAGGAGTGGTGCGTGATCAGATTGATTTATCGCAAGGTGTCGGATCGCAGCATTATCGAACAAGGTTCTCCAATCCATGCTTGCCAACCCTCTGTCCAGTCTTGCGCTGGTTCTCGTGGAAGGATCCCGACCTCGGTTCCATGTGAATCTTTGTCCAGAGTATCCGAGATCTAAGAGCTCCAGGTCCGATATCCAATTGCTGAATTTCGAACATCGACGCCTCAGCGCATCAGACTCTCATGTGCGTTCCTCCAACGTTGCTATTTCGTTGAAATCTCCAAGAAACATCCAAGGAAGGTTGTTACTTTGGCTAAAGTTCCTTAATCTGCTCCATAGCTCCTCTCGGGTATTAGGATTGGGACTAGCGTAGATGGACGAGAACACCCACTCTGCTTCATTCACTCTTGTTATTTTGATCGTCACCACTTGTGCGTGTGCGTCGACCTCTGAGACTGAGACTCTATCACTCTTCCAAAGAACCCATATGCCTCCCCGAAATCCAACTTCCTCCGATCTAATCAGTGAGTCAAACCCTAGCTTTTCACAGACCTTATCCGCCTGCTTCCCACTGATTCGAGTCTCCAGCAGCACCAACACAGTAGGATCATTCCTACGAATCAAATCCTTCAAGGTGGTCAGAAAGAGCTTGCTTCCTGCCCCTTGTACATTCCAGGTGAGGATTTTTATATCCGGAACTAACATCGACCACAATTTGTGTAGAGGGGGTCCGCTTCTAGCCCAGAAAAACAGGCAATCAATAATCAGCTGTGACCATCTGGTGGTCACCAACTTGCTCATCATCACTGGATTCCTCCCAGTCCTCGTGGTGTTCTTGATTAGCATCTTCCATTCCAACGTCGCCCTGCCCAGGTTGGAGACGAGTGGACGGTCCCGAGGCCTGAACATCAACCATTGCTGAGTCATTCTCGTGAGGAGGGTCGCTGGAATGAGAGGAGGCTACTAGGTTAAGTTTTGGATGTGTTTCACCCTCGTACAGGATGAGTTCTCTTAAAGAGTTTGGTCCAGCAATTGGGGTACCAAATTTCCGGACAATGATCGTGTCTTGAGCCTTCTTACCAAAATTATTTTTACCATTCAAATTTCCTTTCCTTCCCGTTTGCGTTGCCCTGTCCAAGTTGATCTCAGTATTTTCTTTTGCCAAGTCTTCTTTTTCCAAATCATCTACTGTCCGTTTTTGCTTCATATCTTTCCTCCTTGATTCCTTGATGTATTTCCTTCTTTGTTCCCAAAATTCTTCCCTAAATACTCATATTGGTTCCTCTCCACTGTAATTTTGCTATTCACAATATCCTTACCTGTGTTATCCTTCTCGAAGTTTCCTCTATTGTCTTGATTGCATAAATCTCCGCCAACCTGTTCCTTTTGATTTGCCTCCTCATCCTCCATCGGATCCTCCTCCATCTCCGCTAGGACATTGAATCTGGACCCATTTCCTTTATTAGAATTTTCATTGCCTTTCCTCTGGTTTGTTTGATTTTTTGAAACCGAGTGGTTCCACCCTTTCCCGCCAACTGGTTTGGAGAATTCCACGCCAGCTTCTGGGTGAAGGATAATGGCCTTACTCATCCCTGCCTGATCCGACTTGGTGTTCTCCGATGTCGAGCTCCTGTTAGCAGCATTTCCGGTTCTGTTATCTCGTCCACCCTCATGTCGTGGTATGAATGTACTCTGCGCCAGCATCCATGGGCCAAACGCTTCATACATTTCTGGGAATTGCTCTCGATGTTTTTGTTCCTTGGTTATTGAATCAGTTTCCGGATCATGTCCTCCATCCTTGTCTCCGCCAGCGAAAGTGCACGCATCTTTGACATGGCCAATTCTTCCGCATTCGAAACAGACCATTCTTAGACCTTCGTACTGTATTTTCCATACTCGACCATTAAGGATGAATTTTGAAAGTAACGGCTTCGTGACGTCAACCTCTACGCTTAGCCTTGTGAACTTCCCCCTTTCTGTTGCAGATGTTTTCTTATCAATCTTTAATACTTTACCAATCTTTTGTCTGATTCGCCTTAGAATCTGGTCGTCAAAGTACTCCATAGACAGATTTGGTATGCGAACCCAAGCAGTAAGGCGTTGAATTGCCTCTTCCGTAGCGATGAAGTTCGGTTTCCATTGTTGGATGGTAAGATAACTTTCACCGATCATCCACGGGCCATCAATCATCACATGGTTAAAATCCTCAGTGTTCTGGAATCTAACCACGTAATAATCATTCTTGATATCAATCATTGCAATCTCCCCTTTTGGACTCCATTTCTTCAGCAAAGCTTGCCTTAGGTACATGTAACCAACATTTCTATCAAATACCTTGATGATTAGTGAGTTTTGCCAAGGTTTGCGGATTCTCCTCTTTTCCTCTGCTGATAGCAGTATAGAGGGGCACAATGGGTCTTCATCCATGTCTGGTATGTCATCTAGAAGGATTTCCTCATCTTCGCATTCCTCCTCCTAACAGGTATTCATGTATTGTGAGTTCTGCCCGCTACCATTGTTGCCAGATAGTATGGATGAGAATGATTTTGATCCAATTCCTCCTTTAGGCTTCCCCACCTCAGGGAATTCATTTTTCCATTCCTCTTCTTTCATGTTTCTATCCTCCTCTCCACGCTTTGCTTTTTTGTTCGATCTTCTCAGTAGATCCAATTCCTCCTCGGTTGATCCATTGGTGGCCAGAGCGTTCGTCGGTGAGGCACTGTTATCGTTCATTGGGAGCATTTTACCTATGTTTATAGAATATGCCTCTTTAATTAGCAATCTCTTGTCCATTAAATTCATACGAGATCTTTTGCTGAGTTGCTCATACTTTTTTTCTATTCATGCTTCTTTATTGTTTGATTGGTGTATTTAATTGATGTGTTTAATTGTTTGATTGGTATGTTTAATTGTTGTGTTTAATTGTTTAACTTCATGTTTTTGTTGGAACATTTACGGTTCTCTAATGAGATGATATCCTAATTAACTTACTAAACAAAAAGACATAAACGAGAGAATCACTAGGTGCCAGCTAATCTAAGGGAGAGCTCGTTAGCTTCTTACCTCTTGTGCTCAAGATTTGCTTGCTTGAACTTCTATATTCAGTGCAGAACCCTGTTTCATTTGTTAGTAAGTTAACACACTTAAAGTTATATATTTTTTGCAGTTCGATCTCATATCTTTGTAGTATTCTCTTATTCTTGTACAATTGAATATTATTTGCTAAAAATCAGTACTAAGGTTTCATTTAGTTTGATTTTCTACTCTTTGTTATTAACTTTTCATCTTATCAGAATTGAACATGCCACCACGAAAAGTTAATGATAGAAGTCGAAAGCGATCTCGGCCTCCACTTCCATTATCCCAAAATGTATCCACATATGAATCTATATCTGTGTCTGCACCAACCCCAACATCTGCATCATCATCACCCACTCCAAATTTAGGTACCTCTCTTTACATAACCTTATACTTTTTTTATTAATATATTTCAATATTCTTGTGTATAATGATGATGTGTATATTATGTTGTTTAGGAAGTTCATCCCCATCTCAACCAACAGTTAATGGTGTTGCTGCAAACATGAAACCTCGAAGAAGAAATTGGAATGCTCCAATATGGAATCATTATGAAACACACAATGGGGAGGAGTATGAGGATGGTCTGCATCGAGCATTTTGCAAGTACTGCGGTGGTGGACCTATTATGGCTGAATCTGAAAAAGGTACTTCTAATTTCAAGAGGCATTTTGAAAGCTGCTCAGCTCGTGATACTGAGGATGAACTTGTTTTAGGAAGTAATGGGCAGATGATGTATAAAGTTGACCAAACTTTCTACAAGGAAATGGTTTGTCTTGCTATTATTAGACATAGCTACCCTTTTACTCATTCTGAGCATGAAGGAACTAGGGTTGTGCATAAATTCTTAAATGAAACTTGCAAACCATTCAGTAGACACACGGCCAAGAATTATGTCATGAAAATTCATAAAAGAGAAAGGAAAAAGCTTAGAGAAGTCATGAGTAGAATTTCTGGAAGAATTTGTTTGACTTCTGATATGTGGACTTCTTGTGTGGATCAAGACTTCTTGTTTAGCTGTTTTTGGTTATTGACTTACTATGAGTTTGCTTAGTTTTTTTTGAATTATGTGTTAGTTACTAATATGCTACTTTAGTAAACTTACAAGTTACAATGGATGGCGGCCTGGTGGGTCAAAGTGGTTTTAGATGTTTATTGTTATGGATATTTGTTGATCTCTTTATCTCTAAGAGAAACAACGAACCAGGTTATTGGAATTAATTAAGCAGATGAATACTTGCTAGCTCTTTTTCTCCTTCTTTTCTTACAATTTGTAAATGAGAAGTCTAGCATCATGTTGATGAGAAGGCTAATTCAGGTATTGTGAATTTGTGATTGCTGAAGGGACACTTCACACTTCAGCAAACATAACTTGATCTCCAAATTAACATTTCATTATGTTACATACTTTTAGTCTTATAATTCAATTTGACGTTTCAATTTTTTTTTCTTATTTTAAGCAAGCCTTTTTAGTTAATTAGTCTTTATGTTTTTTTTGTTCACGTACTTAGGATTCAAACTATACTAATATTTCAAATATTATGCATTTATGCCACAATGAGAGTGATCATGTAAGAATTGTTTTCCTCAAGGATATTCACAGATTATTAGACAAATACATTCAGTTTTCTTCTTTACTTTAATTTTAAATGCAAATCGATACATAATTTATTAAGTATCACCTTTGGTATATATAAGACAATGATCATGTTAAAAATAGTAGAATACCCTAATGGTTATGTGAAAAAGATTAAATAACAACATAAAATAACTATTTTGTAAAAGAAAAACAATTAAATTGATAAAAAAAACTATTTCATAAAAAAATTAAATCCATAAAAGAGGTAGAAAAAGACATAACTCGACCTGTTGGGTTGATCCGAACCGGCTATAAACCCGACCTAATTTGACCTGGTAGAATTGATATCCGAAATGACCCGACCCGATCTAGACCCGAACCCGATATATTATAACCCGAACCCGATCCAGTCGACCTGATTAACAGGTCTACTCGTAGGTGATCTCGTAGGTGATCTCGTAGGTGATCTCGTAGATGATCTCGTAGATGACCTCGTAGAGGAGCCCATCTATCTCGTAGATGACCTCATCTATCTCGTAGATGATGTCGGGGACCATGTTGATGGTGTCACGGTGATGAATGACCTTGGGAGCCTCGTTAAAACATCTTCTTAGGAAAACCTCGTGGGAAAAACTATGAGAAGAGTAAAAAGAGTACTTCGTGCTGACCTTAGTGATGTCGACGATCATGTTACTTGCTTGGACGTCTTCTATTGGTCTCCCCGCTTTCATGTACATTCCAACGCGTTTGACCTTACGAACACATCGCAACCGTAGTGGTATTTATAGGCACAAACAATCCTTATTAACAAAACCTTTAGGTTGTCTCAAATACAGGGTTTCAAACAAGTCTCTATGAAGGAAAGCAGTTTTAACATCCATCTGTTTTAGATCCCAATCATAAACAATTGCCAAAGCAAGCAAGAGTCTCATGGTTTTATATTTGACTACATGGGCAAAATATCATTATAATCAACTCCTTCTTTCTGGGTAAAGCCTTTAGCAACTAGTATGGCCTTAAACCTAGCAAGATCTAAGTGATAGTTTCCCTCTTTTATTTTGAAGATCCATTTACAGTCTATATTTCTAGCTTTATCTGGTTTAGGGACAAGTTTTCAAGTATTATTAACTTTCATAGACTAAAGTTCTTCGTGCATAGCAGGCAACCAATCATTAGCATGCTCACACTTAACAACTTGTTCATAGGTTTCAGGAGTAGGAATATCAAACTTAACTACATTAGCAAGCATAAAAGCAACTCAACAACGTTAGAGTAACCCTCATGCAAGTTCACATCAAACCTTCTATTAGGAATTCTAAACCTAGGTTCTCTATCTTAATAACTGGTAATCAGAGAGATCATGTTGAATAGTCAAACCATGCATTGTCATATTAGGAGTTACATGATTACTAGTACTTGCATGAATATTAGAAGGAGTTTGGGATGATGTAGAAGGAGAGGTGTTACTTACTCCCTCACATGATTGGTGAAGTTGTGTGTATGTGGTTTCTTCAGAAAGTTCTTCATCATGGACTCCATCGGTGCTAGTGGTTGTTTTCATGCCATTGCCAGCTGGATGGAGCTGGCTTCCTTGTTGAGGACTTGAGCTAAACTCTTCCTCTTCATCATTGCATTGGTCATCATAAGTCTGGGAAAATTGCTCTTGTGGGGTTTCTTGGCTACCTGTCTGCTCAATAGAAGATGTCAACTTATTTTTTTAAATAAAAATCCTCTTCATTAAATGTCATAGACTTGGAGGTTATTACCTTGTAACCTCTAGGCTAGATTGCTAAGAGTTTATATCCTTTAGTTCCCTCAAGATAACCCAACATAACACACTTAAGTACCATAGGTTGTAACTTACCTTGAGAGATTTGAGCATATGTAGTACAACCAAAAGGCCTTACGTATGAAATGTCAGGTTTCTTACCTATCCACATCTCTTCTGGAGTTCTGAAATCAATAACAGGAGATGGAGATCTATTTATGAGATAAGAAACTGTAAGGATGGCTTCACCCCATATATTGTGTTTGATTCCATAACTATGCATCTAGCCTTCTCAAGAAGGGTCTTGTTCATCCTCTCAATAGTGCGATTCTACTGAGGGGTGTCAAGTACATTAAGATGTCTCTTAATACCATGCAATTTACAAAAGTCGTTGAACGGAGTTTTACAAAATTCTAGGCCATTGTCTGTTCTCAAACGCTTTAGCTTATGGTCGGATTGACTTTCAACCATAAATTTCCATGATTTAAATTGCTCAAAGGCTTCATCCTTAGTCTTCAATAAGTACATCCACAATTTTCTGGAATAGTGGTCTATTAGAGAAAGAAAATAATTTCTTTATCTAATAGTTTGCACTTGAGCTGGCCCCCAGAGATCTTAATGAACATACTCTAGAGGTTGCTCGACAATGTAGGTGGATTTTATTAAAGTTGTGAGAAGTGTTCTTTCCTAAGACACAATTCTCACAAAATTTGAAATCACAAGGTTTACTATCAATCATGCCACTAGTGAACAAGTAATGCAATCCTTTACTTCCAATATGACCTAGTCTAGCATGTCATTTCTTAGAATAATCTGAATTTTCATGCTTAATAACCTCACCTGAGACATTAAGTTTAGGAAAAGCCATAACATAGTAAATTCCTCCTTTCTTAATGCTCCTAATAAGAATAGTGCCATTTTTGGACAATTCCTTTATTCTATTATGAGTATTAATATTACAGTTCAGATCATCAAAGATAGATTCAAAAAAAAAATTCCTTCTCAGGCTAGGCACCCACCTAATCTTTTGAAGAACCCTAACAACCTCATCATGCATCCTAAGAGGAACAATACCCAACCCCATAATAGGCAAGGAGGTTAAGTCTCCTAATAAGACTTCATCCGCATTATGAAGATCAATATTTCTAAATAATCTTTTGTTTAGGGTAACATGCATGGTACATCTTGAATCTAAGATCCAAGAATTAGGGTCATGCTCAGGGGATAAATCAAGCAATTCTTCATTGTATTGAGGGCAAGACTCAAGCACATTAGACTGACCAGTTTGGTTATCTTTATAGCCTTTACTTTTCTCATCCTTTTTCTTCTTATGACAATCATTAGCATAATGATCATTCTTATTACACTAGAAACACTTAACAGTGCTAGAGTCATTACCATGTTGTTTAATAGGGTTGGTTTCCTTTCTAGGTTTCTTACCTTTAGACTTTTGTTTTCCTTTATCCTTACTGAACATAATTTTCTCTTCGGGTTCAGTTTTATGCTCATGCTTAGGATCATTCTTAACTTTGAAGACCTTAAGGGTCTCATTCTTTTGAATGACATACTCAATTATCTTAGTTACAGTGAGCTCATCTATACCATATTGGATAACATCTTTTAAGGTATCAAATTGAGAAGGCAAAGAATTCAGTAAAAGTACAACTTATGAGTTTCTTTAAATCTTTTCATCACACCTCTTAAAATCTTGCGTCATTTTCAAGAAATTATTAAAGTTATCGTGAAAAGTGATAGAAAATTTCCATTTTAAATGTGAATAGTTTGCGTAGGAGTGAGATACGACTAGGAAGATATTTTTTCAAGTAGATAGATTCCAAAGCATCACATAGAGGTTTAGGTTCAACATGACTTACCACCTGATGAACCACATCATTTGTTAGACGAATGATAATTTCAGAGAAGGTCATCTCCTTGAGTTCATTCCTCTGCACCTAAGGGACATCTATCGACCTATCTTGAGAAATAGCCTTGTAGCATTTTTCTTTTATCATAATAGCTTTCATCTTTAGTCTCCACATAGTAAAATCACCAATACCATCGTAGGGCTTTAGTCTCTAACTTAAGCCAAGCTCAAACTCCCAAGTTGCAACTTCCAAGCCCAACTCTGCAACAAAAACTCTCTAGCCACTAATTCTAAATTTACCAAAATTGTCACACTTATAACAACTACACCTAAATAATACAAACATATAGGGATGTCAATGGATCGGGTGAAAGATGGATGGAGCACATTCATCATCCAATCCATGGGTTGGATAACTCATCCAATCCATCTGCATCTGTAACGGGGCATCATCCGCTCCAATTCATCCAATCATCCACGGGTGATCGGGTGAACCGGGTGATTTCGGGTGGAAATTATTTAGAAAAATATTGAAGCAAAAATGGATATAATTATCTTAAAAGAAAATAAAAAGAAATATAATACAAATTTCAAGTCTAACAAAATAGTAAACATTGTTCAAATACATCAAAGGTCTAGTTTAGTTCATAAAGAAAATTTAAATACAAGGAAATTTAGTTCAAGAAGCAACCATGTAGGGTTTTAAACATAGCGGCCTAGCGGGTGAGCGGGTGGATGCGGATCGGATGGTGTGGTTCGGGTGATCGGATCGCGTCGGGTGGGTGAAGTGTTCATCCACATCCGATCCGTTCACCCATCCAGTCACCCGTCATCCAACTTTCATCCACATTTTTCGAGTTTTCATCCATTTTTTCGGGTCGGATGATGCGGATATCCACGATGTCGGTAACAAAGATTTGAATATGTAACATAGCTATATTAGATTGATAAATTTCAGAGGGAAATTGAATTTATTGAGATGAAAATGGTAATGCAACCAACTTCATGCATCGGCTCTATAGTAATACAACATTATTTACAATATCTACGTCTATATATGAGAAAGGTTCTGGTGTAAATAACTCTTAACGTATGAAAAAAGAGCAGACATATTTACGGATTACATGTCAATATTGTTCATATTCAAGATGATAATGTTCATAATCTGGACCATAAAATATTTGAAACGTTTTCAGTAAGGGACGCGGTGACATACTTTTAAATACTATAAACTTTGTTTTTTTTCTTAAAATGACCTTAAATTTTTTTATCGTCCAGATATGAATATTACCGCTCTAGTTATAAACATTAGGTTATTTATCTATAAGAGTTGGGATCATATGAGGACAACTCACCCGGTGAGGACATGAGGATACGTTTACAACCGTTAGATTGTCTTGATCTGAAGGCTGAGATTAAACGTATCATTAACACTCATTTATGTTACAAAGGGCATTTTGGTATTTTTACATAAGCGTTTACCGAAACTCTCCTCTCTCGTGGAGCTTCAATGGCGATTTTGTCGAATCTCTCATCGAGCTCCCTCCCGGCGTCTCCCTCATGTGGCCTCCCTCCCATGTCTCCAACCTTTCCTCCTGGTGTCTTCCTCTAGGTTTCTGCCTCCTGTCTTCTTCACCCCGGTGTCTTCTCACGACCCTTTGGTTAGGGTTTTTGTGTTGCTATTGTGACTTTCGCTTAATGTAAACAATGGAAGTTTGTGACTTTCTCAAATGAAGAAGAAGAAGAGGTGGAGAAGTTATTAGTATGAGGTGATGGAGATGGATCGCATCTACAGATTCACTTTCAGGGATTATTTTGCTCCAGATTTGTTGCTGCTCACAAGTCACTGGCGACGAGTCTTCAGCTCCGCACGTAATGTGGTTGCGGAAGCGTCCATTCCTCCGTCCAATCGTCGACATTTGTACTTCCTTCGTCCAATCATCGGCAGCTTCCTTCATCCAATCGCCGGCTACCGTCAACATTTCTTGCCTCCCTGGTATGTTTCTGTTGTTTTTCCATTTCCTATTTCAATCAGAGTTATCAGATTAGCTAGGGTTCACATAACCATTTTAGTTGTTACAATTAGTTTAGTTTCCATCATTTCAGACATGATTTTGTTTATTTTAGTCCCCATGAACACAACCTGTTTGACAAAATGATTGACTAAACTTAGTTCCCTATTTCGGTGCCATGAAATTGCAACATGTCGCTGGTCATAAAGAAATACAGGGGTGGAAATATTGGAAGCAACTTTCCTTCATGGTGATTTCACATGTGTAAAGCTATTTCAAGCTTGAATGTTGTACATTTACATGTACTAGTATACTGTTGTTATCTCTATGGCATCAAATGATCACTAGTGGAATATATAGTTTGTTGGTTATATGACCATTAGATAACAAGCAAACCAGAGCACTAATGTTGCGGGCCGTAGAGTGTTTCTATATTCGGAACTTTCACTCCGACTTCAATTTTGCGATTCGTTTCCATTTCGCTCGTCGCAGTTTTGTTTGGTTTGATTGGTTGGTGAATTGCCTGATTGACTTGTTCGTTCATTGATTGGGGATCGCATCGTGGTACTCCGATTCTTCTAGGTTTTGAGATTACTGAGGGGATGGTGGCGGCAAAGGTAGCTGTGGTGGTGAATAAGGTGGAGATGGTGCATCAGTTGTATTGAGAGAGCCAATACGAGGAGGCGTTGGAGTTGTACACTGAGGCTCTCTCCACAGCTAAGACTAGAGTTCATAAAATGGCTCTACACAGTAACCGGGTTGCTTGCTATTTGAAATTGCATGATTTCAAGAAGGTTTTCCCCTCTCTTCCTATACCTAACTTACTGTTTGATTGCTCAAATAAATTGCAATGGTATGTGTAGTCTTGTTGGATATTTAAGTGTTGAAGAATGAGGCAGAAAAGTAGTCTAGTCTGTATAGTTCTAGTATATTCATGGATTGAAAGAGGATTTCTTAGTAAATCTTTACTAAGAAATCCTCACTAGTAGAGGATTTTCTTAGTAAGAATGAGGCAGTATATTCATGGATTGAAAGAGGATTTCAACTAAGAATGAGGCAGAAAATTAGTAAATCTTTACTAAGAAATTATTAAGAAATCCTCTTTCAATCCAGTATATTCATGGATTGAAAGAGGATTTCTTAGTAATTTTCAAGGCTTAGCCTAAACATGTAAAGCTGACAAATTTCTTTTTTGCTTGATGATGATTTCACATGTGTAAAGGCATTTCAATCTTGAATGTTGTACATTTTGGTGTACTAGTATGTTGTTGTTATCTTTGTGGCATCAAATGATCACTAGTAGACTATCCAGTTTTTTTGTTATAACACAAAATGACCATTAGTTCTCGATATGTATTCGGAACTTTCACTTATCGTCAATACATACGTTATCTATTTTACAGGTTGCTGATGAATGTACTTCAGTTCTCGAGCTAGATAACAAGCATATTGGAGGACTAATGTTGCGGGCCCAGACTTTGGTTGCTCTCAAGGAGTATTAATTTGCCCTCTTTGATGTCAATCATCTCTGGGATATTAATCTTCTGACAAAGTATATATGGAGCTTCAATCTTGTCTCAAAAAAAAGTTGGTATGCCCATTATCCATGAATCAACAATTATTATATTTAACTAAGGGAATAGGATATAAAAGTTAGCTTTGTTCTTGATGCAGTCTTGATGCTCTATATGCATATTGGAGTCTTTTATCGGAATGAACCCATATCAGCATTGTATCTAAACCCATATTACCAAGGAGACAAACACACTTTTTGCTGGAGGCGAGAACTTGCTTGAGTTCGGTGCAGCAGTCCATGGTCGGCGTCTTGGCACTTCCTCCGATGTACGAGAGGCATGGAGCGAGGCCCGCTAGCTGAGGCGCGCACTCGGTTTTCGCCTTGCGAATTGCTCGTCGTCTGAGGTTGTTGCTGATGCTGATGCTGAGTTGGTGTGTGACAACACTAGAAGCAACACGATGGGTAGGGTAGTGTTGATGAGTTTGCCCATATTGATCGATGGATTGAAAGATGTGAGTTTGTGGAGGAAAGAGTGTGGGGTTTTATAGAAGGAATTAAAGATGTGGTGGTGATGATATTGCCTTGGTGTTTGGTAGCTGGGGAAGGTTGTGACTTGTGAGCGTGCCAAGTAAATAATTACTCACTTACTGCCACTGCCTACTCATTGGGAGTCCGAAAAAAAACTCCCTAACATTTTAGGGGTTATTTGCTTAAATATATTGGATCATGGTTGAGGTATGATTGAGAAAGTACGGGTTTGTAAAGTAAAAATGAATTTTGAGTGTTTGGTTGGTGATATGGGTTTATCTACAAGGCTATCGATTAAAGTGTTTGTCCAATAGGATATAAAAATCGGCCTAATAAAAAATTCATGAAAGTGCAAGAATATCACAATGAACCTAAAAACCTACATAACTATCGGCACGAATGTAATGTCTTGTATCGACATGAATGTAATGCCTTTTAATTCAATGTATTCATAATAAAAAATCGGACTAAAAAAATCAATGAACCTGCAAGACTATCGACATGAACTTGCACAACTATCAGCATGAACCTGCAAGACTATCGGCATGAACCTGCAAGACTACCGGCTTGAACCTACACGATTATCGACATGAACCTGCAAGACTATCGACATGAACCTAAGGCATTTACCGCATTTTGTTCATTTGGATTATAGGTAACACTTAACAATTCGTAAAGGTAGGTTTGTGACAAGTGACGAGACATATTTTCATGAACCTCTAGGCATATTTTCATGAACCTAAGTGTGTACTTTCATGAACCCAGGTGTATTGCTATGAACCTAAGTGTATATTTTCATGAACCTAAGTGTGTATTTTCATGAACCTCTAGGCATAATTTCATGAACCTCTAGGCCTATTTTCATGAACCTCTAGGCATATTTTCATGAACCTAAATGTGTATTTTCATGAACCTTTAGACATATTTTCCTGAGCCCAAGTGTATTGCTATGAACCTAAGTGTATATATTTTCATGAACCTAAGTGTTTATTTTCATGAACCTCTAGACATATTTTCATGAACCTCTAGGCATATTTTCGTGAACCTCTAGGTATATTTTTTGAACCTCTAGACATAAAATAATCTCTCATATTTTCATTAACCCAAGTGTATTGCTATGAACCTAAGTGTATATTTTCATGATCCTCTAAGCATATTTTCATGAACCTCTAGACATATTTTCATGAACCTAAGTGTGTATTTTCATGAACCTCTAGGCATATTTTCATGAACCTCTAGGCTTATTTTCATGAACCTAAGTGTGTATTTTCATGAACCTCTAGACATATATACGATCGATACGATTGATTGGTCTGTGCGCTTCTATATTGTCATGAACCTCTACGCATATTTTAATGAACCTCTACTCATATTTTCATGAACCTTTAGGCATATTTTCTTGAACCTCTAGGCATAGTTTCATTAACCTAAGTGTATTGCTATGAATCTAAGTGTATATTTTCATGAACCTCTAGGCATATTTTCATGAACCTCTAATCCTATCGTCGTAAACCTACAAGACTATCGACATGAACCAAAGACTTTTTAGTGCAATGTGTTAATAACACAAAAAAATTAGGTGCATATAGACATTCAATCTACAGGTATAGTCCAATATGTCAATAAAATTAAAGCATTACTCACTTAACTACATGCTTTAAATCCAAAATTTATAACAAGCATACTGCATACATACTCAATACCAAAATGGCAGTAAACCAAAATAGATATTACACCAAATTGAGAGTCAATGTCAACTATGATCTTTGTCAAGTACTAGATGCCAAGTAGTCTTTGCACGATGACAACTACTGTGAGAGGTCAATTATTCCTTGACAATAGCATATTTTGGAGTTACAAACTGCATATGCTTCAAGGATGGAAACCAGTAGACCATTACGTAGTATTAAGACACTTTTCGTAGTAGGTGGGGGTGGCTGCACAGCTTATTTAAAACAAAAACAGTAGACCAATAAAACTAACTTTTTTGAGCATTCAGCACTTTAACAGGAGTGAAAGGTTCTTGACCTCTTTCAGAAAAATTCTTCGAAAAAACCCACAGATCATGTTCTGACAAGGCAGACCTCTTCATCCTAGATAACGCCTTCACCTCAGCTGATGGATCAAGAGTAGTAAGACACCGACTGGACATCTTTTCAACTGCAAAATGAAAGTAGAACATCCATTACTTGTTCTGAAGCTGGGAAGTGTTGGCAACCTCGACATCAGCGTTCTGCGCCAACGACTTCGACATTGTCCCCCTGAAGATGTTGGTGAGCTCTTACCCTAGATGCAAGTCCATAGCATGGACCCAACTTGATCAATCTCCACAGCATGAATCTGCCGTCACAAACTAGTAGTCTCATGCCAAATTTACAAGTACCGAAATTGAAAATGTAAATTTGTTCACAAACATGAATCCTATAGCTTCAAAATAGATAGGAACTTGAGTTTAGTTTATTTAGACTTCTTTGCACTCACCAGAACCGCTAGAAATCCTCTTGGAAGGACAAAGGTACTTGAAAAACCGTCAGTAGATGTGTGACTACTTGCTCCGAATACCACTGCAAAACCATTAACATTCACTGCTCTATTACCCAACCAAGCAATACTAGTGCTCACTTCACACATTTAGTATAAAAATTCTAATACATCAGTAGTTTCAAGAGTTTTAAATGATCACAACATACATATATAGAATTTAACAAGCCAGAATTGAGAAAAATCACATATAACATGGAACTTTTAAGATCAAACCAAACTCTTCAAACCACGACTGCTGAGATACTTCCAAACACTAGAAGAGATAATTTTAAGATCCCTATATTGAACCAACAACACAAGAAGTACAAAAATTACAATAGACAACTACACACACAAAATAGAAATTCATAAATTTATGTTTCCTGATGTAGCCTGCATAGGTTGACCTGAAGCAATGTCTCCATCATTTCTGTTTTTTTTTGCTGCACGAGATGCCCTTGAGAAATGAAAGACATTATTAATTATATGAACCTAAATTGGGTTCTAAGAAATTCAAAACCAAGGTAATTAACATATCTAGATACTCTAACTCACTGGTCTATTTATGTATCTTAACTTGAACTAGAAACAACAAATTGACACACAAAAACCAACAAATTGTGTTACTGATTGTGTTTTTGTTCTTGCATAGATAAATTGGTACGATGAGAGGAGGCCTTCGATTAGTCAAATCGTCGAACACTTGGTGTACATATAGCAATGAGGTGTGATTTTAGGAAAAAGAGTCACCTCGGTTTTTAGAGTGGTCATAGTTGGTCAAAAGAGTCGTGAATGGAGGTCGACGGAGCTGGATTGTTGGTCGTCGTGGTCCGGTGATGATGAGGTAGTGAGAGCTTGGATTAGGCCATGTAGACGGGAGAGCTTCGCTGCTAGGGCACATGAAGAACGCGCTGATGGAAAAGAAAATGACAGGGACATTAGCGTCTTTTCAGGAAATTTTAGTGTTATTTACCGAATCTGCCACCGCATCACTTAAATCTTCCAACTTTAATGCTTGTTTTTTTTTCTTTAAACCTACACGTTGATTTGTAAATCCGACGGCTCTTAGATGTCCGCATGTCCGCGTCAGAGACAGTTTCCTCACCTGAACGGCCCTCTTATTTATAAACGCGAAATTAAGAATTTTTTTCTACGTTCAACTTTATTCTCAGCAAAACTTTTTTTTATATACAACTCATTATAGATTTACTCATATTATGAAGAGCCAATTTGTACGATACGTAAGAGTTAAAATCGGTACAAAGTCAGTTGTCACATGCATTACGAAATGATGCTCACGAGTCTAAGGCCCCGTTCGACAGAGATGAACTTGAGCAAAAAACGGGTTGAAGTTGAAGATGGAGGTGGGTTGAAACTTGTTTTACCTGTTCGGCAAAGATGAAGGCCAAAAGTGCTTTTGGTTGAAGTTGGTTGAAGAAATTGGCAAACTTCAACCCAACAGTGCCCATTTCAATAATCTAGCCCCCCCAGATGAAGCAAATCCTTCAACTTCAACCCGTATGAAGGTGCCAAAATTCCAACAAGTACCCTTGGCCATGTTATCATTGTCGATCGAATTCCTGGTATGCCTTGCTCTCTTTTTTACGAAGAAATCGTCTCTTCTCTACACTTCTCTGAACCCTAATTTCTCTTCACTAATTTTGCAGCGCGAAATCGAAAGGGAAGAGCATCCAACATTCGTTTCAGATTTATCAAGGTATGTGTACCCTTAATTTTGATTGTGCTTAACCCTAAGCCCTTACTTCCTTATTTTCGATTTCAGTTCTTGAACCCTGAAATTTCCAACATGTGAATTTTCTTCAATTTCTGCTGTAATTGCAAAGCTTTGGGTGTAATGATTGTCGATTAGGATGGTTAATATGAATTTTGTATTGTGATTTATAGACATTTGTAGTTGTGCACTCCATGTATTTGTTGAAATGTCAAACACATGGATGATGACTTGATGAGTGTTTTCTCGGTATGTCCTCACTGTGATAACTTCGATCAATGCTGAGGTAGTAATACTAATGCATATTTATCACAGTGATGACATATAGTGAATTACTACCATCTTAAGTTGTGACCAATGAAGCTTAACATGAAAGAAGTTAGTGAACATGTGAAAGAACTAGTTGTGAAAGAAGTTATAGATTCATTATCTATTACAATAATTGAATTACTATGACATTATTACTAAGATGGTAGTAATTCAGTATATGTCATCACTGTGATAAATATGCATTATTTGTGAAAGAAGTTAGTTTATAAGATGGTTGAGGATAGTCTCAACATGACAAACTTTGTTTGTGTATATACATATGGTTAGTCTCGACATGAAAGCTAATGCATATTTATGCTAAAGTGTTGTGAAAGAACTAGTTAGTGAGAGGAAATAATTGTGAAAGCAACATAATTTATGCTAAACTGTTGAAATGCCAAACTGTTGTGAAATATTTGTTGTGTTCTTGTCAACAAACACAAATACCAACCAATTTATAGATGCTTACCTGGTAGTATATGAACATGTGAATTTGTTTGTGTATATACATATGCTGAATTTGTTGATGAACATGTGAATTTGTTTGTGTATATGTTAGTATAGGAACTAGTTAATAAACAAGATTCTTTTAACAAAGCCTTTTGTAGATGTCGGATGAATACTATGCACATGATATGGAAGCTCATTTGCTTGCTGAAGAGGCTAAACGTGAATACTACGAACTCCCTAGAGAGAAGTGTTGGAAACCCTTACAGTGTGAAGACGATAAAATTGGGAGAATTTATGATCTTGATTAGCCTCTCAAAGGGCAATATATACGTACAAATAACGTATCTAAGGAAATTAAGATATCAAGCCTAAAGATACTATGCACTATGAACCTCCATGAACTTGGAGGTTTGTTCAATTAGATTTGTTCTAATGTGAATGCCCTAAAAATTCAACATTGAAGGCTGCATTAATGCTTCCTATTCTATGCTAATATCATCATGAAGATTCCTCTTATTGAATGCCTTATACTTCTTGGTTTTGTCAAAGTAAGTTATCTCAATTCTTGTTTGGACTTTGGATATGATTAGTTCGATTGAAGCTGAGGAAGCCTGATACCATATTGCTTACTGGGTTAAGTGGGAGGGGAAAAACTCTACTGTTCTACCAGGTAACAACTAAGAAGCTCCCTATGTTTTGCGGTGTTCAAGCGGAATGTGGTTCTCTTGGTTCTGTGTTGTGTTGCTTCAACAATTTGCAGGTTAAAATCAATTATGATCATTGCTCCGTCTATTCTATATTTAATCAAAGAGAATGCTTAGTGTTTAATATATATGAACAATACTGCAGGGTTATATATTAGTTGGTTGCAAATAAATTGCCTTCCTGTATGCTCTATCCAGAAATTTTGTTGTTGCACATTGTCGCTTCCAAATTATATAATATCACTTGAGTTCCTCGGGCGTGTATCGATCTGTTTGTTTGACCATAGAGGTATTCGAGGAGGTTTCTTCAGTATTGCAAACATGATCCATGTAAGTCCATTTTTATTTTTTATTTGGAAGACTGACTACTTTCTTGTGATTTTGAGAGCATATCTTCTATGTCGAACGCCCCTCACTCAATCACCAAACCACCATCATCTTCTTCCATGTCAAAAATTATCAAGCATTGTACAGCTCCTAGAATCAGTAAAATAAATCTACTCTAAAATTCCCCTTTTTTCCTTCTTATAATCAATAGTCACAGTAATCATTGTCATGTATACATGCACTCGAAGTTGCAGGTCAAGTTGTTGGAACGTCGGTCTCAACCTCACCTCTACCGTACAGTACCATGGCCAACCAATGTTAAGCTTTAGTAGTTCTTTTGAATTGCACATGTCAGATTCATGTAATTGTAAGTACTTAGGTTCATGTTGTCACGATCAAGCATTTTGCTCATTCGTATGTCCCTTGTTCGTGCTGTGGATTTATACGATTGTAGTTGTTGTGAACTGACGGAACTAATGCTTCTATTTGGTTGCAGATATACAGGTGAAAGAACCCACGTTAGAATCCTTGTGCAGGTAGAAAGTGGATTGATATTTTCAATTCAATGAACTCAATTTATGTTTGCTAACAAAGTATCTTATTTTGAATATGATCACAGGGGAAAGAAACAATATGAACCACCCAGGTTTATGACAGTAAATACTGCTATTGAGCAGCTTCTTGAGGTTGAGCAAATCCGACAAGAAAATGGTATGTTGATTCGTCTCAAGATAACCTAATTTTAATATTTTATGAACTAAATGTGAACTTATTTTGATGGCAGTTTACGGCGAAGACAACACGTGTGGGATTTGCTCATATTGGAAGCGAGGATCAGATGATAGTTTCCGGGTCAATGAAACAATTGTTGACAGTGATTTCGGTAAGCCTCTACACTGCATGGTTGTTGTGAACCTGTATGAATGACTTAGGTTCTTGTTCGTGTTTGCAGTCAGTATGTATGGGATTTTCTGATGTGAGGGGTCCTGGATGCATATGTTGTGTGGTGGCTTGATTGGGTTTGTGTGGATCCGGAGTGGATGGCTAGTCAATGATTCTGCCCACTATCATATGTGGGTGAATCACCTCAGAATTTGGAAGCTTAAATTGAAGCTTCTGACTTCAGATGTGGATGATCTTCCAGGGGAAATCTTAAGGGTTTTATCCAGAATCCTTGACTCGGATGTCGATCTCCTTCGACTCTGATCCGTCTGCTCCAATTGGCGAACTCGTCTCCCCATTTCTCGAAAGCCCTTCTGTTGAGGTCCCTTCAGGTTTTGAATGGTAACAAACATTCTGCTAATGAATTGTCTGAGTGTTTCAGGATCGTTGCTGAGAAAAGAACGTTACACAGCGGTGATCTATATAAGGAAAGCTCGATCGGAGAGAGAGCTTGATGGGTCCAATCGAAGATTATGTGTTGTTATCTATATAAGGGTCGAAGATATTCCAGAAAGATCGAAGATCTTGGCGGTTGAACAAGGCCGACTCAAATAAGGAAGAAAATAATATATTTTTCCTTAAAGATATTATTTTCCTTAAAGATAGATCTTGTTTGTTGGAGGGTTGGACGTGATATTGGTGGTTAGACAAGACCAACTCAAATAAGGAAGGAAATAATATCTTTTTCCTTAAAGATATTATTTTCCTTAAAGATATTATTCTTGTGTTTTTAACCTAGGTTATCTTAGTATTTAAGCAAGGCTTAGACTAGGAATAAGGTTGACGTTTTTGTAGAGAGATTCTTATGTTAAGAGAGATTTAGAGAAGAAGAAGAGTTATCAAGGCTTAGAGGTTGAGTTCGGGCTCGAGTGAGAGGAGTGATTCGTGATCGTAATCCGAGCTCTCTTTTGTAACGAACAAGAAATCAATAAGATAAGTATACCCTTCTAAATCCTTCAAGTGAGAAGCTTGAAGGTAGTGGTTTTACTCAACTCTTAGCGGTTGAGGTTTCCACTCTAAATCTCTTGTCAATTATATTCTTCTTGCATTATATTTCCGCTGCTACACTTCCTGAGGAACGATTCCTATTGTTCCCTGGGAAGTAACTGTGCTAACCGATCCAACACCTTCCCTCTCAAATTGCCTCTACTCGATCCCTCCAAATCTCCAACGTACATAGCAACTTATGGCCGTTTGACTCTCCGTCACGTACTATCGTCTCTCTCCACGGGTCTCTGTATTCTCATATGGTTGGCTATTACTGAAAATGTTCTCTCCCTCCCAGATCCACTCACGTTTGAGAGATGCTGCTACCCTGGACCAAAAAACCCAAAAAAGATCAACAGCATTTCCCAGGTTTGCAAATGCTACTCCCTTGATTTCATTCGTGTTCATGGTCCACCATTGATCCACAAGGCAATTGCTCTTTGGAATTATGTGTTGAATTGCTTGTTTGCTACTCTGGTTTTGCTTTTTGATGGAACTGGGTTCTATTGGAAACTCGGAGACGATTACTGGACTCCAGTCAGACGCTCGAGCAGAACCAGACATCAGCTCGTTTCTCCATGATTTGTCGGGATGTCGTGACAAGTCTTTTGTCTCTTTTAGGGAAGCTTTAAATCAGTGTGACTTAGGTTTCTTAGTTTAGTACTTGTTACCCATCATTCAATCATTGTTTTGATGGAGTGTTGATCTAACTAGCTTGGCCTGTTTTTTGGAAGAGCTAAACATTTGAAGTCAGAGATTGATTGTAACTTGTTGACACTTTGGTTTGTGATCTTTTCATCCATAAAAAAAAATCATTGAACTTGTATGCTTATAGAAATGAACTTGCACATGAAAATGGTTGAACGTGTATGTGAAAATGGTTAAACCTGTGTACAACAATGAACATGTATTTCTTTTTATTATTTTTAGACTGCTTTTTTTATTATTTTGGATTACACATATTGAACATGTATTTTAGACAATTTGTGAACACCTTGCAGGTTCATAGGATTTTTCATGCAAGTTCATTGTTTTATTTTTTTAGGTTCACCAGTTTTATTTTATGGATTTATGAGATTACCATGCAAGTTCGTCCATTTTAACTTACAGGTTCATTAAATTTGATGAACATGAATGGACGTTCATAAATTTTATAACATAAAGGTTCACAAACTTATAAATGGAGGTTCACAATGTAAGTTCATTACTTTTTTAATATTTATTTCATTGCTCTTGGCTTGTCAAATTACATGGACACAGATTCATGAACATGCAAGATAAGCTGATGAACTCATATCAAAAATCCCATGAACAATTAGACAAACTTTATAAGCATGCGACTTAAAATTAAAGAACCCACAAGTTAAAAAGTGATAAATCCGCAAAAAAAATTGCTTAAACGTGTAAGGAAAATTCGATGAACCCACAAAACGAAACTCATGAACCTGCTAGAAAATAATTCATAAATATGTAAGACAAAACTCATGAACCCACAAGTTAGACTCATAAACCCGTAAGTTAGAACTCGTGAACTAGCAAGACTTGTATATTTCTTATTTGAAGTATAAAGAAATCATGAACTTGTATGCTTATAACAATGAACTTGTATGTGTAAATCATTGAACCTATATGTGTAAATGGTTGAACCTGTATGTGTACAACAATGAACATGTATTTCTTTTATTATTTTGGGACTGCTCTTTTTATTATTTTGGATTGCACATATGAAACATGTATTTTCGACAATTTGTGAACACCTTGCAGGTTCATAGGATTTTTCATGCAAGTTCGTTGTTTTATTTTTTAGGTTCACCAGTTTTATCTTATGGATTCATGAGATTACCATGCAAGTTTGATGCATATTATGCTATGTAAATGATCGACAAAGTTTGTGAACACCTTGCAGGTTCATAGGATTTTTCATGCAAGTTCATTGTTCGTATTTTCCTCTTTAGTAACTTAAGGTTGGAACATTAGGTTCATGGACTATGTACCATAAGTACATTAATTAAAAAAATGAACTTGTTGGTTGATACAGATGAACCTACTTGTTAATTTAGATGAATTTATTAACGTGTAAGTGCATAGGTTCATTGGTTCATTAGTTAACAAATTCATAAGATCAGAGGTTCTAACTTACAGGTTCATGAGTTCTAACTTGTTGGTTCATGGATTTTGTGTTTAAGGTTAATGAATTTTCACATTGCAGGTTCATGAGTTTTCTCCGCGAGTTCATCAGATTTTCTTGGTCCATCAATTTTAATTTTCATGTTCATCACTTTCGTTTATGGGTTCGTGAGATTTTTCTTGCAGACATCACGCCTACAACTATCGCGATTGAGGTATATGTTCTTGCTCACTCATGTGGTTTTTCAAAGCATCGGTTTCTAGGCTATTATGACTATTAGGAGGTTCAATAACTTGATAAAAGATTCAGGTCTCTATATTACGTTCATGAAACAAAAAGTTACAAGTTCATTGGGTTCATGATAAATAGTATGCAGGTTCATGATTCTATAGTTACAGGTTCATGATTCTTAGTATGTAGGTTCATGGTAATATACATCCAAGTTCATGATAATTAGAATGAACAGGAGGTTTATGTGTATGAACGGGACATTCATGTGCATGGAAAATCTCATTGACAAATAAGACAATATTGATGAACCAACAAGTTAAAACTCATGAGCCCAAGTAAAAACTGATGAACCTGTAAGTTAGAACTCATGAACCTTGATTTAGAAATGACGTTTCATAAATTTTATAATATAAGTTCACATGATGTGATTTCGAATCTCACATAGACTATGAAATAGGAAAAGAAAAGTAATGAACATAAGAGCAAAAACTCATGAACCTATAAGATAAATTTAATGAACCTGTAACAAATCAAGGAATACGTACAAGAGTAAACTTATGAATCTATAAGTGTAAAATCATAAACTTAATAAACTTGATAAAGTCATCAACTTACAATATAAAATTCATCCCATTGTGCAAAACAATTAACGAACTTGCAAGAAAACAAACTTGAACCTGCAAGAGTAAACTAATGAGCCTGAACTCAGAAATCGTGGATCTTAGGACATTGCTTTCTCTTTGTGCTCAAGCAAATGCGGTTTTTCCTTTCAGGTTCATGGGGTTTTTCATGTGGGTTTATCAGTTTTAACTAGCGGGTTCATAAGTTTCAACTCGAAGTTCATTCCATTTGTGTTAGATGTGAATAATTATGTGAAGAAGAATGTGGGTTTTTTTAGTGAATGTGCTACATGTGGTGATAAACCTTCTTCTCATCTAATGAACCTAGTTCACGTATGCGATGAACCTAGTTCACGTATGCGATGAACCTAGTTCACGTATGCGATGAACCTAGTTCACGTATGCGATGAACCTAGTTCACGTATGCGATGAACCTAGTTCACGTATGCGATGAACCTAGTTCACGTATGCGATGAACCTAGTTCACTCACGTATGCGATGAACCTAGTTCACTCACGTATGCGATGAACCTAGTTCACGTATGCGATGAACCTAGTTCACGTATGGCTTTGAACAAATAGGTGCGTGCTTATCATCAAGAAAGTTCATGATCATTTTATCATTAATGGTTTAAAACAAAGCGCGCTATGCGCGCCTCGTAAGAATAATAAACATACGAAGTGCGCATAGCGCCCTTCGTTGGCTTGTATTCTGTAGGTTCATGAACCTTTGTGATGAACCTAGTTCACGTATGCGATGAACCTAGTTCACGTATGCGATGAACCTAGTTCGCTTATTTTTTCATACAGATTCCCCAACTTTATATTAGAGGTTCACTAATTTCGTATATGAAGTTCACTAATTTTGTAATACAAGCTCAATATTTTATCAAATACACATTCAACGATTCACACATAAAAGTTCAAACATTGTTACAAGTTCAACATTGTTCCCACACAGGTTCAATGATTTACTATTATAGGTTCAACAATGTACTCTTACAGGTGCACTAATTTATTGTTACAAATTCAACCATGTAAACTGGGATACCCAACAATGTACTCTTCGGTTCAACAATGTACTCTTACGAAAGTTTAGATTAAAGATTCATAAAGATTTTTTAATCTCAGGTTCATAGCGTTCACAATTCATGAAGCTACGTTTTAATATTTACGAATGTTTATATTAAAGGTTCAACTTATAATTAACGGTTCATGATTTTTAATTTATTTCACTTGCTTTTTAAACTTTTGTCATATCCACCATTTTTCCTTCTTAGTATCGTACATGAACCTCGATGTACAATTTCATGAACCTACTGCTACACTGCTATGAACCTAACCATTTTCATCGAATTTTTGTTCCACATTAACGGAATTTTTTTATGCGTATTCATCATTTTTAACTTACTGGTTCATTAGTTTTTTCTTATGGGTTCATGAGATTTTTTCATGCGGGTTCATCATTATTTACTTGTAGGTTCATCAGTTTGTTGTATGTGTTTATGGGATTTTTTATATCAGTTCATTAGTTGTTTTACTGATGCGACTTTATAATATATGTTCCCTGATGTTTTAAAGAGGTTCACCAATTTATAGTACAAATTCATTGATTTTTTATATTAAGATTTATTGCTACAAGTTCAACCATGTTCTCACACAGGTTCAGCAATGTTCCCGCACAGGTTAAATGATTTACTATTATAGGTTAAACAAAGTACTCATACGGGTTCACTGATTTATTTGGGATAATCTGAAATATAATTGAAAATTCATACAGCACTCAATACAGCTATGATATGAAAATACAAAAATATTCCCTAACAAATCGCTGCAAACAAATGAAGAAGAAAGAAGAATTTCAGTTTCTACATTCAATTTAGAGAGTGAAGAAGAAGTTGCAGCAAAATGATTCCTGCAAGCAAACAACTAATTTCCGGTTAATAGCATACTGGATCTCCTTAACATTGGACAAATAGGTGCAAAGGCTGTTGGTGAAAATCTTCTGCTGCTACTCTCATTAAAACTGCATAAACAAATCATAAGAAGAAATATGTACATTACAAGTCACTAGATAGTGAAAATAGAAAATCTTTACCTTCCAGTAAAGATACATGAACCATAACCAGCAAAACATAAACAAACTTCATATATGCAAATTACTATGATCAAATATAAAGAAATGTCCATACTACTTGCTGGGATCAGCTGTTGTTGAGATTGCAGTACCCATCAAAGTCACAAGTGCCACCAGCCTGTTAACAAAAATGATCAAAGTAATATTTGACAAGTCAGATCTTTTTTTATAGAAAAGAAAACTAAATTAGAAAAAACAATTCAAGGTGAACCTCTTTAAAACATGAAGTTAAATTCATCAGTAAGCATGATCATATCAGACATATGCTTGAAGAAGAATTACTAACCAGTAAACAATCTAATTTTTTTTGGCAAACTCTCCTTCAACAAGGTTCAGCAAAATCTGCAGCAAGGTTCAGCAAAATCTGCAGCAAGGTTCAGCAAAAGCTGTAGCAAGGTTCAACAAGGTTTCTGCTCAATTAATCGAGCTCAAGCTTAACAGTAGCAAATCAAAGAATGATGTGTACAAGTTCAAATGCACCAAGCTGTGTTTCTACAAACGTCAATGGTGGTCTTGTTTTGCAAAACAAGTGAGATATGCCAACCTAAAAGAATGCTAAGTGCTACGGTCAAAGCGATTAGTAGAAACACAGATGTCACCTGCAATTATGGTAAACAAACAAATCACCACTTATTCAGCACAAAGCATCTTAATTTTTTTTAGAAAAACTGATGGTACACTAACTTACATATATGGTTGAAGAAGATTCAGGTGTATGCTCATCATCCTTCATAGGATCATAAATTACACTACCTAGAAGCAATACCTAAATTTGAGAAGTAAGAAGTACTCAAATGTGGTCAAATTCAGTAAAAAATTTGCTGCATCATAGTAAATTCAGAAATTCAATTGGTATGAAACATACCAGGGAATAAATGCATGCAATAACAGCATATAAAACAAAGACGAAGATCCTTTCAAAAAAAAAAAAAAAAAAAAACAAAGACGAAGAAGACTTTATAGTTTGCATGCCCCACGCAGTTATTTATCCAGATGCAATGGTGGTCCTTCCATTCGAAGAAGCAGAAGCTTATCATATGCCCAACAGAGATCACAATAAGATATGAATAAGAGTATAGACTGCATACCATTCGCAAAATACATCTTCTGCATACACGACAGTGATGTGTACGAGGAGGTTTATACTGAGAGCACTTCTGGCAATATCTTAGGTCACCACCCTGAAAGAACACAACTACCTTCAGGCACGAGAATAACTGACAGATACAGACAAACACGAACTTTACAAACAGACCCAATTAATAGTAACTGTTGAGTTTGGTGCTAAATTTTCTTAAATCTGTCGATCCCAAGTATTAAAATAGACTGAAGTTCACATTTTTTCCTTCCTTTCAATCATTACAGAGATATGTCATGAAACATCTAGTATCGGTGTATCACTGCCACAAACCATTTAATTCTTCCATTTAGGAATTCCAGACAGCGATTTGTAAAAGAATTAGATGTACCTACACTTGTTAACATACCATGTGAAGTTGAAATGAAAGAAGTAGAGGCCACTAAGCTTTAAAAAATATAGCTAAAAGACTAAATTCAATTAGGTGAAGTGCAAGGGGTCAAACTGTGTAAGTGGTTGTCAACAAGTTAATCCTTGTTCAATCATTTGGATCATAAACTTGGAGGTTCATAAGCTACAAATGAAGAACTCACTCTGGAAATCTATTTGGTAATTTTACCTTGGGGGTTCATGATCTTGACTGAATGATGAGTTGAGTGCTGCATAAGTCTTCCATTATCATACTAAGGATTTCCTCTTGCAAATCTTTCTTGGTTATCTGAAATCTATTGCTATGGTATGACCATTAACGCATGCCTGCCTAACAAGGGATATGACGATTAAGTCATTAACTCCTTCCCAGTATACGTTAAGCTTCATTCCTGCATTTTCTCAAACACATTATTTACAGGTTCATTAATTTATATATACAGGTTCAAGTATGTGTACATTCAGGTTCAGAGATTTATTTGTTTATAAGGTTCATTGAAGAGATACTAACTCAAATGTAGCCTAGAAACCCTAGAAACGATGGCGCTCAGTGAACGAAACAAAATTTTAATTTAGCATAATCCCATCATAGAAAATATATAGCATGAAGAAGGATTGGTCACCCACTGTCGCCCAGAACCACGACTTTGAGCAAGGTTAGGTTACCCGCAGACATGAATCTTGTCCTGTACAGTTCAAGCAGCATCTCGTTGGGTTATTTCATCGAACACCTTACATGCATCCAATTTGCTCCCAAATCTGCAATACATACTCAAGGCCATTAAAGATCATAGGATAGAATACCCCAAGGCGGCCATTAAGATACATACTCAACACCATTAAGACCTAAAATCAGAAATACATACTCAATTTGCTCCCAAATCCTTTTCAACTGAAATCACAAATTTTCAACTGAAATCACAAATTGTGCAAATCGAGGGAGATAGTGCATTACCCGACGTTTCCCAGCCTCCTGTGTGACCTCGTCTAAATTCGCCATGGGAGTGCATCGAGAGAGTGTGACCTCATGTGTTGATTTACGGTAAAGCTGCCTTCCCGGAGCCATACTTGGTGAGCGTTTATCTGGCCGGCCTTCAAACAGAGGGATCTGTACGTGTCATGAGCTCCTGATGTATATGATCCTCCACCATCTTCATCTTGTGTATCACATCTAACAAAGAGAAACATCACACCATTTGATGGGAGCAACAAAAAATATGCGATGGGCAGAAAAGCAAGACCAACTCACAATGGAGCTGTAAGAGCATCAGCAATGGGAAGTTTTTTAACAAGTTTTTTAGACATTTTTTTATAATATTATAATTGTATTCAAGTTGAAAACAGCTACAAAGGAGAATAAAATATCTCATAAATGGATTGATGGACTAAATATATATATGAAGTGCCAGGTGTTTGGTGGGTAATTGTTTAATCTGTACTTTGAGTTTTTTAGCATTTTCTTAGTAAGAAACTATAGGCACAGGTTTTTATGATTTTGCTCCTGTAGCTAAAAAATCAATAATATTTTATGGTTAAAAAACCTCCACTGCGGATGGTCTAAGAAAGACAGGACAAGAAGCATCATCACCGAAAAGGAGGGGAAAAAGAGGAAACATCTCTTGGTCCTGCATTTGCTGCAAGGGACTGAAAAATTGATATCAAGGCCACCAAAAAAAAATGTGCAAAAAGAACCTAAATTTGTCACAAATCCAGCCACGGAGTAATATTTTCCACAACAATTAATCAAATGCCAAAAAAATCAACTTTCACCCCCAACTTTCTCAACGGCATTTGTCAAACATCTTACATGCATCAGAATCTCCAACTCATTGCAGATCAGTAGAAACGCAAAGGAGGACAAAGAGGGTAACCTGGTGTTCGTTCTCAAGCACTGGAATAATCGAGACCGCCTCCTTTAACAATTTTTTCTCTAGCAACTCCGATTGAAGGTATTCTTAGTACGCAAGAATTAATTATGAAGGTTGTCTGCTTCATTCAATAGAGAATTGACACTGGGAGTACTAGAAGGAGCTTTCACGCTTCTTTAGACAACTCAACCCCGCCAACAACTCATTTGTGAAGCAAGGAGGATCATAAACACGACCTTAAAATAGCAACAATGAAGTGAAGAGCGGCAGTGGGTCAGACGAAGATCAACGCGGGCGGGCTACAACAAAAACACGGTCTGAGAAAAGCAGCAATGAAGAGGAGATCGTGAAGAAAAGAGGAAAGTACAGGAGGAGAAAAAATAATTGAATTTAGTGTAACCAAGGCTTTATTATTTTGTTGTACATATTCATTATTTGATGTCACATGGAATTTGCACATATATACTATTTCTTAGTAATTTTTTAAATCAGTGAGTGACTCAATATGCAGTACGTACTAATTAAAAAAAGTTGTTTCGCCCAAGAACTTCATTAACTAATATACTGAGATCAACGATATTAAGAACCCCATTAACTTATATTTATTTTGTCTTTCTTTTATTATATATTAATAATAATCCACTTTACAGTAATATGAAGTTATTATTTAATAATATATAATTTTTCTTTCGTTTTCACTCTGGCTCGTGCATAGCACGGACATAAAAGAACTAGTAGTTATAAAAATCTTTTTACAAATTACACGCATGACGCGAGAATAAAACTAGTATCGTATAAAAAGAGATTAAGAAAACAACGAATAAAGATCACTAACATTTGAGAGAATATCAAATACAAAAAAAATTTGTATGATTATAGGAAGACATTGAGCTATATAAATTCCCGCAAGACGGTAGTGTTTTTCTTTATATACAAATCGATTTACATTATGGAACACCATTTCCACTTGTTGGTACACTGGGTTACCGTTGGAATTCATTTATTTCATTAAATTGAACTACTGTACTTGATACGGAGTTTTTTTTTTTTTTGGTCAAGGAGTAATGAGTATTTAACGCTATGCTTTCCTGGTCACAATATTACGCTGCATTCCAATGTATGTATTCATATACGCAAGTAAATTCCATCGTTGAACACTTGAACTTACTCCTTCCTCCTCCTTCCCTCCACACGCAATCCAAATCCCCAAATAGAATCGGTGCATTTAATCCATTCCGCCACTCCTCACTGTTTCCTCCGAATTTCCACCATAGAATGATCCTTCGAACTTGGCATGGCAACAATTCTTGCTGCTTACTCCTCTCCTTCGCCATCACCATCGCCGCCGCATCATCGCCGTCCCCTTGCAACTCCACATGTGGCTCCCACCGCCTTCCTTACCCGTTCGGCTTCTCCTCCGGCTGCCCTATCCGCCTCCAATGCACTCCCGACGCCGTCTTCCTCGCCGCCGCCCTACCTGTCCGCTCCCTCACCTCCGATAGCATCATGCTCTCTCTTAAGCCGGATTGTAGCCGTCCGACTCACTTCTTCAGGCATCTCTTCTCGCGTAATTTCGCCCCAACCTCTAGCAACGCCTTCCTGCTCAAGAACTGTACCCGTCCCATCTCCAATTGCACCATTCCCACCACTCTCGTACAGGCGAGATTCGAGCTTCACGATTGTGGCGGAAACGAATTGAGCTGTTACACCGACAGGAGCGGTGACGAATTGATTGATTTCGCTACACTCAACAGGAGTAGATGCGGATCGCTGTTTTCCTCGATTTGGACGGAGGTGGATAAATCGGCTGGTGCGGAGGTCAATAAGACGGCGTTGGAGGTTGGGGATTCGGTTGTGGCTTTGGAGATTGAAGTGGTGGAGCTGCGCTGGTGGTTGCAAGGTCAGTGTGATGGCGGCGATAGGTGTTCCACTGAAGCTGATTGTCACAAGGTGGTCTTGAAGGGAATCAGAGAGGGATTTCGTTGCCGTTGCCGGGAAGGTTATGAAGGCGATGGATACCTGGACGGCCTTGGCTGCCGCAAAGGTAATTCACCTCTTGCTTATCAAATTTTGACAGATTGATGATTCATTACAAGAGTCATAACTTCCTAGGGTTTAGGTTAAGATATCATGATTAGCAGTAGGGATTAGGAGGTTCAGATTGAAATTGTAGGTTAGGAGTGACAGATGAGTCTGGAACTTCCATGGATGTGACATTGTTTCTGTTACTTGTTAGATTTCTCTGTAATGAATTCCTTTGGCATGAGCACATCTGCCGTATTGAAAATGGAATTTAGAGTTGAATGAATGCAGGAATTGAGATGCCTTTCAGTACAGGCAACTACTCAGCTTGGAATCTTGTCACAATCATGAATATGAAAAGATTGAGTCCTTCAAAATGTGGCTGAATTTCCGGGCTTGATTTGAGTCTATTTTATCAACATCAACATCAACATCTTATTCTTAGAACGGTGAAAAGTTACCAAGTGTTGGAATCCTTAATCTTTAATTATCATTTGGTTACGTGTTTATAGACAAAGTCAATGAAGTAATTGATTGATCTCTACCCTCCTTTGTCCCACCCTGCATTCATTATCTCTTTTTATATTGTCTGTTCTTTCTATGTTAAAATTAAAAGGCAATGCAGACAATTCCATACAAAATTCAAGGTGGTTCACCTAACACTCTTTCTAGTCATGGAGCTGGTTTGATTTTTCACTCAAAAAGAAAAGCTGCCTGTATTCTTCTCTGTAGGATTCTCCTGTCCTTTCAGACTCGTGCTGTGATTATCAAAGTAAACTGGATGGAGCTGTCACAAATTTTATGACTGCGCCTGCTCAATCTGAATCATAAATATAACAAGATAAAAGAACTGAGTGCACAAAAAGGATTATTTGAATCTAGATTTTCAGTTCTTTACACTTGTATAACTGAAGTATCTTATCCATGAATCTATCCAAATTTCAGTATCTTCAACATGCAATACGTCAAAGTACTTTAATGGAAAATGCAGCGGATTAACTAAATTCAGCGTGCTCATTGCAGGTACGCTGTAGTCTCCTAAATATTTTACAATATAAACCAGGATTTGATATTGACTAATCTTTTGTAATGTTCAATGTTTCTTTCATTTCTAACTGATTGTCATAACTTTTCTTCTTCATACTATCAGGTTTAGCAGCTGGAGCATCTTTGGCATTGATAAGCTTGGCATCAATATGCTTGTGCATCCACCGAAAACGTCAAATAACAAAGTTCAGAAAAATTGCTAGACACCACCTGTCTGAGTCCGACACTATTACCATTCCAATCTATTCATACAAAGAAATCCTCAGAGCAACAAACTGTTTTTCTGAAGAACACAGATTAGGTACAGGCGCCTATGGTACTGTCTACCAAGCAAAACTCCATAATCATGACTGGGTTGCTATTAAGAGAATCAAGCACAGAGAGAACAGTGAATGCATTGATCAGGTAATTAATGAGATCAAGCTTCTGTCATCAGTCAACCATCCAAATTTAGTTCACCTTCTAGGCTGCTCTATCGAAAACATTGAAGAACAGATTCTTGTTTATGAGTACATGCCAAACGGAACCCTATTCCAGCATTTACAAAAAGAGAGAGGCGATGGCCTTTCCTGGCCAAATCGTCTTAGCATTGTCAAAGAAACTGCTCAAGCCATAGCTTACCTTCACTCTGCTATTAACCCGCCTATCTACCACCGGGATATAAAGTCCACCAACATTCTCTTGGATCACAATTTCAAATCTAAAGTGGCGGATTTCGGTCTTTCCAGATTGGGCCTACCTGAATCATCCTATATTTCAACAGTTCCACAAGGAACACCAGGCTATCTTGACCCTCAGTATCATCAAAGCTTCCATCTCTCTGACAAGAGCGACGTCTACAGCTTTGGAGTTGTGTTGGCTGAGATTTTAACTGGGCTTAAGGTGGTCGACTTTACTCGATCCTCAAATGAGGTGAATTTGGCTGCATTTGTTACAGAGAAGATAAGCAAGGGATGCGTAGATGAGATTATTGACCCATTTTTGAAACAAGAGCTTCTTGATCCTTGGACTTCAGCTTCAATACATAAAGTAGCGGAGCTGACATTTACTTGTCTTGCATATCACAGAGATATGAGGCCTAAAATGGTGGAAGTTGCAGCTGAGTTGGAGCAATTAGGATCAAGCAGACAAGATTTTGTTCATAGTACTGTTGATTCTTCTTCTTCCCCAAAGAAGACGAGGTTTGGTAGCCTTGGTTTCTATATGATCGAGAACGAGCCTAGTTTTGAGAGCTCGATGGAGTTAGAGAATGGCTCACGTTTGTCTGCACAGGAATTGTGGTCTAGTCAACATAGCTCTCCTTCATCAAATAGCTTGCTTGCTAACAATGGGCTTCATCACTGATGTTAGTGGGCTTTCATGGGTATGTTCTTTTCTTGGTAGTAAATGTAAATTTTGTTAAATTTATTCTGATGCAGATTTTGATTGGTATTATAAGGAATTGTTATTTTTTGGCTCATTATTACCATATTTGGAAGAGGTGAGCCACTAAAAATCATGGGTAATTCCCTTGTTTTAATCACAGCCCTTAAAATCAGGAGTTGTTACAACAAAACTAAATCGAAGTTCATAATTGGATCCAAAACCAAATTCTTAGGACAACAAACTTCAGATATTAGCTCAGTAAAAGTAAACCAAACAATTGTCTTCTGAAACATTACTAACAATGACTTCACAGTATGTTCTTCCTTTTTCTTTTTACAATCCCAACCGGCATTCCTCTCTTCATCAAACTGTAATTTCTATTACCACACTTCATATCTGTCATTGTTTTCGTTTACTGTCTCTAAATCTTCCTCTTTATTAAATTCAGTGCTCAATCACGGGAAACCATCAAAGATTTCCGTCAAAATGTCCCGGAAAATGTATGTTTTAATCTTATATCCACTTCAACTATTATAAATACAGTAATATCTGTTTAATTTGTATTGATCTTGTGACTTTTGTTCAGTGTTGAGGCTTAACAAAGGAGTTAGAGCCTATTCTTTGAACTCAGATTCAAGAAACAAGCCTGTTATTAAGAGTGCAAGACCCGGATCCGTTTCTTTCTACGGGTTGACCCACCAGATTATCCAAGGAGGCAAATCAGAGTCTTCCCATTTTAACCACAACTCAGGTTCCTTACTTTGGCTAGGAGGCTGTGTTGTGCTGATCCTGTCTTACATTCTGCCTCCTGTTTTATTCGGAGGTTTATTTAATCTCATCATTACAGATGTCACTATTGCAGGTAATACAAATCAAGACTCTCTCTTTTACAATAAAAAACGCAATTTCTTTTCCTGGATTAAATTATTAAGAAATGCAATCTGCGATGTAGAAATTGTGGTATCTCTGTCTTCAGAATCAGCATTCTACGCCGGTGTTGCAGCTTTTCTTATAATCACCGACCGTGTCCAAAGGCTGTATCTGGACCTTAGTCACAAAAAATGGAGTCTCATCACTGATCTGAGAGGATACTCGTTATCTGTTTTTATAGCAACATGCCTCAAAATCGTTGTTCCTGTGTTTTCTGTATACATATCATGGTCAGAGCTTGGTGTAGATGGGTTAATAACGGTTGCTCCGTTTTTACTCGGTTGTTTGGCACAACTTATGTTTGAGAATTCACTTAGGATTCGACGTTCGTCTTGTTGGCCTCTTGTCCCTATCATCTTTGAGGTACTGGCTCAACTTATTCTCAGATGATTTTTAGAATGAAATACTACTGGACTTATTTTATAATAGACTGTTCTGAATTGGTTCGTGTAGATGTACAGAATATACCAGATAAACAGAGCGGTTTATTTCATTGAGCGGTTGGTGTACGCGATGAGTGATCTTCCTAAATCGCCACATTTGATGGAGAGAGGTGATGCATTAGTTGGAATGGTGCTCATGCTTCAAACTCTTGGGCTGGTTTGCTTATGGTCTTTGATCACATTTCTTGTCACATTATTTCCTTGTACACCTGTAGATGACAAATGACGTTTTGTAAAGGTGCACATATGGCTAAAGGTCAAGCCTTTTTTATTTTTTGAAGAATCGGCTAATTAAGTTTTGTACTTGTAGACCAAATATGTGATGAAAACAAGTAACAAAATTCTTTTACGAACACACCACTTTTTTAAATGAGTAATCTGAGCTGTAGCAGACTTGTAGAATTTCATGAAAAACTTTTGTTATATGCCAAGTGGGAGTATCAAATTCCAGGTGTGAGATTGAGGAAATTGAGGAATCGTCTTAATTAGTTGATGGGTAGCTGAAACCTGAATGAACGGGAGGCAGTAATTACCAGGCTTCTTCTTCTTAAGGTTTTAAGCACGTGCACTGTGTAGTCTGTAGCCAGCAACGTTTGAATAATGTTTTGTTTTCACTTACCCAAACGTAAGCAGCAGAAGAAGAAAATATGCTAAAAAAGGTTCCTTACAAATTTAGATACTCCCTTTTGCCACGTGTGCGGCATAGGAAGCTTGTGGACCCACACGTCCCAACAAACTTGGAACACAAGGTGGAATGCATCAAACCCTTTTTCACAAGTCATTAAACACTTCTTAAGCTTCAAATAATATAAGTACCTTGGAATGTTCTTGGCACCGCTTTAAGAAATATTACAAGAAATCACCTGTTACATTATCTTTATACAAAATATCACCTTTATATCTTCAACCAAAAAACAATATCACCTTTATATCCTATCTGGTATAACCAATTGTTAAATAAGACAATACAATCTCTTCGGTTTTCGTATAAGTTGGCGACGTTTGGTTAAGAGTTACTAATTTAAGTATTAGGGGTAGTTTATTTGTAAATATTTGTACAAGGTTTTTTTTTTGTAAATATTTGTAGAGTTTCCCTCCTATATATTTGGCAATTCGCAATTGTTCATTACCAAATCTTACAAATTGAGCTTATTGATTGCAAATGGGTATCAGCAGGATGATGTTTAGTCCTTCTGTTAGCCATCCATTCCAAAGTTCTTGTTCTTCTTACGCTCGAAAGATCTCTCCAAACTCCTCAATGAAGGACACATCTCACACCTCGAGTTCAGAGTCAAACACGAAAGGCGAAAAGAGTTTCACAAGATCTAATGCAACAGGAAGCAGAAACACACACTTGGCAACCAAGGTAGCTATACAAGAAAGGGTGTCATCGCCCATAATCGAGCAAGGGATTGATGTGTCGGGTTCCGTATCTACGCTTTCCTTAAAAACTACGAGCTGGAAACTCGATGCTTTGCACACTCAAGAAATGATTGAAAGGGTAAGTTGATCCATGAATATAGGCATTTGCATTTGCCTACTAGATTTAAGTAAGTTAATGGAAGATGTTGTTCATGCTACAGGTTATTATAGATTGTCGGTTCTTCACCTTCCTCGCTGTTGCTGGATCCTTGATCGGTTCCATCTTGTGCTTTGTACAGGTATTTACAATTTCACCCTTTCCGTCGACTCTAAGACTTAGGGTTTCAAACACTGCGTAGATGTTAATGTCGTCT
Organism: Oxyria digyna; assembly: GCA_029168935.1. NCBI lineage: Eukaryota > Viridiplantae > Streptophyta > Magnoliopsida > Caryophyllales > Polygonaceae > Oxyria > Oxyria digyna. The sequence goes on along the minus strand of JAPVLV010000001.1, from coordinate 55,402,525 downwards.
TGTAATTTGTAAATGTTGTAGGGATTCGTCATGGTTATGCAGTCGTATTTTCGCTACTTTGAAGCAGCGGCATTGCATAAGCTACTCCATGGAAGTATAGTAGAGCTAATAATCGAGGCCATAGATATGTTCATACTAGGAACCGCCTTACTTATATTCGGTATGGGATTATACGTGATGTTCGTTCGACCCAAAGTTATGATCCCCGTTTCCAACCGGTTTGGGCTCTTCCATATTAAGGTTGGTGATTTCTAACAAAACTAACAACAAAGTAATTCTAGAGACTGTTATGTTGTCTAATTGTGAAGTTTTGTTTTATGTTATTAAGGGGCTTCCTTCATGGCTAAAAATGGAGTCGGTATCAGAGGCGAAGACGAGGGTTGGCCATGCTGTGATTATGATTCTTCAAGTAGGAATGTTGGAGAAATTTAAGAGTGTTCCTTTGGTTACTGGCTTGGATCTAGCTTATTTTGCCGGAGCTGTTCTAATCTCATCAGCATCCATCTTCTGTCTTTCCAAACTCTCCAGCTCAAAACTCCAAGATGTGTAGATTCATGAAATTGTTTTTTTGTATTTAAAACTCGATGTAAAATCCTTAGAGGTGAATTTATTATTTCTTTATTAATTTTCTTCTGTTAATCATGTAAAGAGTACTAAATTTCAAGTATTTGTAAAATTTGTTTATCTATAGGAATTATAGAAGCCACCAAATTGAAGTGTTGACCCGTAGTAGCCAAGAGTTTGTTTCAAACTAGATACGGGCCTCGCGCTCCGCGCGAGAAAATTACGGATTTTTGTATGTGATTTAATATAGTTATCCATTATTTGTTAATATGTTATTGTTGTTATCAAATTTATTTATATTTGTAAATATAAGTATTTTTTATTTCCTTATACTTATGTTTGAAGTAGTTTTAAAATATAATATTAGAATAAGTTTGCATTGTCATAAGAGAAGCTCACACATTAATTTAATTTGTGACTTAATCAAGTAGACTATAAATAAATATAACATAGGGATATAAGAAAGATATTTAAATACATGCCCAAAAGTCCAATAAGAGGTGATTAAGAAATGAATAATGCATGAAATTGGTATCAATTTCATTCAATTTTGGCAATGGACAGCCAACTTTTATATAGATAAGATTAACACCCTTATTTTTTCTAAAACATTAAATAACATATCTAAGGATACCTACAACTAAGGCCATGTTTGGTATAACAATAGTTATAGCAATGGTCGTACCAGTTGACATAATATTCATATAGCGATTGAAATTAGCGTTTATTGAAACACTAATGAAAATAGCTTTGAAAAAAATGTGTTTGAGAAGCTAATAAATGGTAAACTCTACTTCTGTCCCTACTTTTCAAACACTGGTATTTTTTTTGGTTAAATGTTAAATGTTGTTGTTATTCCTTCAGAGACCAGCTTGCAGAATTTAGGTTATTTTATTCAGACTCAGAATTCCACAAGTAACCAAGAGAATGTGGATTAGGTAGCTAACTCTAATGAGGATTTGGTGGCTAAATCCATTCAGTTTGAGGAGAAAACAACACTATACTTGAAAAGAGAGCCCTTAAAGATGAAAACCCATTCCCAATCTTCTTTCCAAATGACACTCTGGAATTTCAAATTATGCAAGCCAAAATTATATTCTGGAGTGCAGTTTCTCTAGCAATATTAGCAGTTATACTCTTATCTGCAATCTCACCATTCCCAGCCAGAAAACATGGCAACACCACAATCCCATGGGCAGCACTATCCCTATACATCCAACAACCCGAACCCGTATCCTCAAACAACCACAACGAAGCGGGCCCCACTTCGAAGGTGTTGGTTTTCCATCGCACGCTTACCGAGGGACCCGAAATCACTTCAAGAGTAGTGGGAAAAGCACAAGGCTTCATTATCCCAGTTGAGCACTTTGCTCACTCTGCATTCAACATCATTTACCTTACCTTTGACACACCTGAATTTTCGGGGAGTCTAAGTGTTCAAGCCAGGAAATTGACATACAAGAAGAGGGAAGAGCTTTCGGTTTTGGGTGGTACGGGCTCTTTCGCTTTTGCTAAAGGGCTTGCGTTGTTTGCAGAAACAGATAAAGAGTCTTCGAATATTGATGCAACTTATCATGTGAAACTGCAGCTTGAGTTTCCCAACAGATCTCAGATGATAGTAGGATAAAGGATGATTCCCATTCATATTTTCTCTATTAGATTTATATTTATATATATTTTTACTTGTTGAAGATTAAGACTGAGATACAAAATAATACTAAATTGCTTCTTTATCTCCAAAAATAGACAAAAGCTAGTTAGACTGCATATAAATGGATTTTTGTTTTCTAGCACTTATATAAACTAAGAATAAGATTAGCAAAATATATGGTTATACCTTAGATGCGAGCATTTATCAACTATCCTCTTTTACTAAGAGATCCTGCACTACAATACTTCATATAACATTGCTTTCTCCACACCCGATGAATCGTAAGGAGCTATGGACATAGTGGTGAGCTGGAGAGAACCCAAAAGGTCGTTTGCAATGACCTCATACCTGCATCAGAGCAAAGCAGCAAAAACTCATATAATTGAATTGATAATCAGTTTCCTGATGTAAACTGAAGTCACCTAAACAAAATAACACAAAATTCACGTGGAAAAGAGACGTTACTTACATTCTTTTGCAGCAGTCGTCAACTAACTTAGACATATCGATTATCCGGATCCTTGCTTTGACGAGTTTATTCTCATCATAAGTGTCAAATGGCTCCTCTAAGCACAAAGATAGCTTCTCAATATAAGCCTCAAACTGTTGTTGCTGGTCCTCAAAAAGATTTTGCTTCATTTTCCTCACCTCCTTGGTCATTTCATTTCTAAATAGGTCATCACCAAACATATAAAACGCAAACGGGTATGACATTGACAAAATCCATCTTGACCTAAACAGCCTGTTCACTCCACTGGTTACCCAAGTGTAGTCCTTAAGTTTTGTTACTTCTTTTTTCTCCAGTGCATCACATTTCAGATGAATTGTCTTCTTCAGTTTTGCCTCAAGCTCAAAAGAATCCTTGTGGGCTTTGTAACGGTTGTAGTAGTGCAAGTAACGCTGAAGATCATGCTTTGCATCCTTTGCCTTCTTTTCACTCTCCTCGTATCTACCACAGCTGTGACGTGCTATACTTTGCCATGTATGCTCTGTCCCAGTTGCCCCACCACAAAGCCAGCTGCAAAACAAAGAATAATTCAAGAAATAAACCAAGAGAAGAGTAAGACACCAATCATGTGCACAATGATAAATGCTTACCAAAAAGGTTGGCCACATACACACTGAACAAGATTGCAACCTCCGTTTTTTTCCACAAACTTGCGGCACTTAGGGCACATCTTTGTGTTGACAGTTAACCAATTAACATTTTCTGATTCATCCCGACACTTCTTCATCCAAAGCTCCCACATAGTACACGAACATGGTGAATGCGTCTGAGATGAGCAGCTAAAGCAGAACTGAACACCACATGAACATTCAATCTCACAAAGCTCGTCAGCCCGTATTGAATTCCCACAATGTGGAGCACTAGGACACCACTTTACCCTATCATTGTCCTCCACATAAGATTCCAGGAGAAACTGGTGAAATTTTTCAGCAAGTCCAGCATCCCTTGCATTGACCAAAAATTTGACTTTTGCAGCATCACATATAGAATTGCACTTGTAAGCCATGCATTTAATTCTTCTACCTTGTCCTTCATTTATCTTCACAGAAAAATGCTCTGTCCAACCTATCAACAATTTAAAAGCAAGAAACTCAATATTTTATGGCTGTAAAATCAAGAAAACTTACAGGCATGATAAGAACTTACAGTCATTGCAGAAGTAGTGGCCACAATCCATGGCTGTAAACTGATTGGCATGCTTATCATCTATGCATATGTCACATGTTAGAGAAGGTGCAGTAGCCCAAATTTGACGCTTCTCTGCAACTTTAACTCCTGCTGCTGCAAATAGTTTGTTTATTCCACTGTCCACATATAAATCAATTATCTTCTCAACATTCCAACGGAAGTGAATCAGAAGTGTTCTTGCATGGTGTTCTCCTACTGATAACATGTCCATTACTCTATTCAAATCTTCTTTCTGCATAAATTACAAAAAGCTTGATTATTCAGACAGCAGATTAAATAAAGGAAGAAATTTTATCATGCCTATGTAAATTTTCTTACTTGTGCAGCTAAAAGTAATTCCTTTGTTATCACCTGCAAGAGATCAATGAGCATGCGTCAAATCAAAACCCTAAACCTAAAATCGATCTCCGAAAAACAAAATCAAGAACGAGGACTGAAATTGAAGAAAAGCAGAAGACTGAAATACCTTGGCAGAGCATCGTTTGGATTTGTTACTAGACGAAGGATCGATAACATCGAGTTCCTCGAAGTTGTACTCAAAACCATCAGATTGTTCTTCTTCTCCATCTTCGAAGAAATAGCACTCATCATCACTAGTCGAATAATCCTCCATAGCATTGACCACGATCACAACTCGCGCGCAATCCCTAAACAATCTAAGAAATTAACATGCGCGATCACAAGGTGTTTGTTCTTAAACTTCGACTTAATCGGACAAAGATATTAACTTGACTGGGAAAGTAATCCCAAGAAGTAAACTTTTTTGGGGGCAAGGAAAGAATTGAGGCAGCGTTGCTTATGGAGTAAGAGTTTACCTCATTTGGCCTGAAATTTTTATGTCTGACGATATCTTTTGTAGCATAATTCGAAAATATTTATGGTAAGTGGTTTCTATTGGTTGATGTGAACGGCTTTTCGAAACACAAGGCAAATTTTCCCCAATGCTACAATTACATATAGAATTTTTTTTTTTTTTTTTTTTTTACAAACAAACAGTAGGGCTGTTGTTTATATCTCGTCTGACAGTGCAGCCATGGATCATCTCAGTTGGGGGGCACCGCAGATGAGAATTTCTCTGTGAAATCTGCATATGAGTTGGTGAGGGGTCTCCAAGGGATGCCCAGTGTCAACTCCCAGCTATATAAACTCATATGGAAATTACGTATCCCGGAGCGTGCTCGTATGTTCATTTGGCTTGCTGCGAAAGGGGGTGTGCTCAGTAATGTGGAGAGACATAGAAGACATATCTCGAATTCGAACCTGTGTGGTGTTTGTAAGAAGAGCCCAGAGTCTTATGAGCACCTATTTCGTGATTGCCCGTTGGTGTTCCCGTTGTGGGAACAATGGAGAAGCTTCAGCCCTGATCCTCTTCTCCCTTCAAATGCTTTCTCCTCTTGGCTTAGATCTAATATTTCTTCGAATCGTGTCATTGCAGGTATGATTCACTGGAGGGACTTATTTGCCATGGCGCTTTGGTGGACGTGAAGTGGAGAAATAAGGCGATCTTTGAAGGTGAGGTGTGGACTGCTGACCGTAAAAGTTATATGTGGGAACGCACTTGGGAATATAAAGAAGCTGCTGGGAAGATGTCTATGCAAAACATGGGGAAGCCCAAAGCTACTGTGGAGATCCACTGGAGTAAGCCTCCACTGTCTTGGATCAAAATCAACACGGACGGTGCGGTGGCAGGAGACGGTAGGGCTGCAGCCGGTGGTTTACTTAGAGACTCGAATGGGCAATGGATCACTGGATTCACTCATAATCTTGGCTTATGCACCGTCCCGATGTCCGAACTTTGGGGTATTCTTGATGGGCTTCGGATCGCTTGGGAGAAAGGGTTCCGTCAAGTCATCGTGGAATTGGACTCTAAGCTCGCCATCGACCTCCTTCAGAAGCCTATTCGCCCTACCCACCCTCTTGCTAGCCTTGTCTCTCGTTGTCGAGGCTTTATTAGTAGGTCATGGATTATCCATGTCCGACATGTGTACCGTGAGGCCAATTTTGTTGCGGATACGCTAGCCTCGCTAGCCTTGTCCTATCCGCTTGGCCACTGTTTACTTACGGATGCTCCGTCTTGTATTTCTAGTTTTTTGAACGATGATGTAAGGGGTCAGACTACACCCCGAGTTATCCCAAAGTAGTCCAGGGTGTTCGACCTACTCTCGGGTTCTCCCAAAATAGGCAAGGGTATCTATTCAAAGGGCTCCGACCCTTCTCTTCACCAAAAAAAAAAAAAACAGTAGGGCCTTGAACAGGATCAAGGGTAACCTAAATCATCAAAACTGATGATCTTATAGAACTCCTTATACAACAAGTGGCTAGAGTTAGGGGAGAAAATCAGAGATCTAACATCTTGGATACGACCATTGTCTTGGAGATTCTGAATAATCTTGAGGACATCTTGAAGACCTTCCAGAGAAACTTCTTTGGAGGCGATGAAGTCAGCCGCAGTATTACATTCCCTGAAACAATGTGAAATAGTAAAAGAATCAAACCACGGGATGTGGTTTTTAATGTCAAGGACAATAGTCCTAATTTCCCAGGGAATCTGCCAGATTCCTTTAATAGCGTTGACGACAGTAAGATTATCACTTTCTAGAGTGACTTTAGCAAGATTGAGGGATCCTGCAACCCAAATAGCTTCTAAAATAGCATATGCTTCAGCAACAAGGATAGAGTCGGTTGGGATATATTTTTTTATCAATATGGATGATTTTGCTATTGGAGTCCCGAATGATGGAGGCAATAGAAGCCCGACTGTTAGTTTTGCAGGAGGCATCGGTGTTAATTTTGAAGACAGAAGGTGGGGGTTTACGCCAGGAGTTCTTTTTGGGACGATTTTTACTAGTTTTAGGAGGCTTATTTCTATTGATATTGGTAGTTTCAAAAGAGGAAGAGCATTGTTCGAGCTGGTACTGTATACTATTGGCTAAGTCCCAAGGGTCCTTAGTGTCTATAGAGTTAAAGACTTTATCATTCCTAATCCTCCAGATGTTCCACCAAGCTAAGAAAGCAATACCAGGGGTAGAGGAAAAGGAGCAGAAGGAACTAAAGTTATCCAGGAAGGAGTTGTAAGTAGCAATACTTGGTATGCTGGGGAGGTCAATGTTGAGAGCTTGGAATACTCGAACAGTGTAAGGGCAGAAGAAAAAAAGATGATTGGAGTCCTCATTATGCTCATTACAAAGGGAGCATGTATCATAAACTCTATGAAAAAACCTATTAAGACGTTCCGTAGTGGAGAGACAGTCAGAGGTGGCTTTCCAAAGGAAATTTTTGACTTTGGGGTAAATGGGTCGGGTCCAGAACCAGGAGGTAGGAATAGAGGGACTAGAAGATGTAGACTTAATGTGTTTGAAAGCTGAGCAAGTAGAGAAGGTACCATTGCTAGAGGGCGTCCAAATAATAGAATCCTGGATGCTAGATTGGGGAATACGGATTTGGGAAATTTTGAGCACAATGTTCTGGGGAAGGTGGTGATTCAGGAGGTTTTATTGCTGATAAAGTCTGAGACTTTATTGGAGGAGTTGTGAAAGTTTAGGGGTTGGAGATTATGGAGATTAGGGATCCAATTGTCGTTCCAGAAATCAATGTTATTGCCATTGCCAATCTGCCAATGGAGACCAGTCCTGAATTTATCCTTAATAGATAGGAGTCAGTTGAAATGCCAAGAGAAACTTGGGGAGGGTTCCATATTAAGAATGTTGTTATTTTTAATGTACTTTTCGTTGACAATTTGTGCCCAGATACTTTGAGAGTTGGATAAAATTCTCCAAAGCAATTTCATTTGTAGAGTGATATTTTTTTCCTGGGAGAGGCGAAGACCAAGTCCTCCTTCAGCTTTAGGTTTACAGATATTTTCCCATCGTTAGAGGGGATGGTGGTTGGGTTTGGTGTTATTCCAAAAGAAATTTTTATAGATATCATCGATTTCATCACATACACCTTTGGGTAGAAGAAAACTTTGCATAAGATAATTGATTTTAGAAGCTAGGTTTGACTGAATCAAAAGTGTTCTAGCAGCTTGAGATAGCGTGGAGGTTTTTCATGTAGTGAGTTGCTTCCTAAGTTCGTCTAAGGCTTCATTGAACGCAGTTTTAGTGATGCGACCTTTGAGAATATGGATGCCTAGATATTTTTCCATTTTTTTAGTTAGAGGTATATTCACAATGCTAGCTAGGTTGATAGCTTTATCTCTTGGAATATTTGTGGAGACCCGGAGTGAGCTTTTGTGAAAGTTGATGGCAAGACCACTAAGTTGAGAGAATTTATAAAGAAAATTATTAATGTAGTGCATATTGGTGATAGTGGAATCTGCTAGAAGAATAGTGTCGTCAACAAAAGAGAGGAAGGGAATAATAGAACTTTGCAATTTGATTTTCTAGATGTGTTGTTTCCCTTTGCACCAAAAAAAATATTATGGTCGTCATGGAAAAAAAATTTACTACATTTTTTCGAATTTTTTTTCCTGAACTATGCTTTTTTTATTCAAAATAATTCTTGATGTATGATTGATTTAAAACTTACTAGTCCAGTTTTTCGTGTCTCGCATGAGTTTTATAGAATAATAATTTTAATTTAAATATAAAAATAACTTAGATTAAAATATTTTATCAAATATATTTAGTTCATTTAACTCATACAAATTTAATATAATTTTTAAAAATTATTATCACACACAAATAAATGAATATTTGTCATAAAAAGAAAGGAAAATTCATAAAGGATGATTGACTACAAAAACAAAACATTGTCACCAAAACACAAAGAGAAAGTGTGTCTCAATGACCTCTTCAAAGTTTTTAATTAGAAAAACTAGTCCCAAGTAGTTATTATTGGTTTTTGTAATAGAAAACTAACATCTTGGGTTTCTCCTTTCCCCTTTGGGTAGAGGGTTAGTTTTTAAATGGGTCATTTTCCTAATAAAAACGTATGAAATGGTTATTTACCCAACGCACCGACACAAAGCAAACACTATCATCAATAACAAAGGAAAGAAATAAGAACACTGATTATAAAAAACAACATTGTAATCAACAAAAATAATAATTGACTCTATACTGTCATCACATACATACACAAAATTTGTCTTCAATATAAGAAGGAAAAAGACAAAAAAAAAAAGATATCACGATCAGTTTTTAACACATTGTGTCAAAACAGTCGTAAAACATATTATCATCACGATTGTAACACTATCAAAATCACAAGATATCATTATAAACAAATTGTCATGAAAACAAAAGTTATACAGTGTCATCGTATCAAAAACAAATGATTAGAGCAATAAAATTTCATCAACACTACTAAACAAACTTTAATACACAAAAATGAGAGATATTTCGTCAAGAATATAATCATCAAGAAATGGTTGTCATCGTAAGCATACAACAAATATTGTCATCAAAAGCAAAATATAGAACAAACAAAAGATTACCATCAATAAGAAAACAATATTGTCATCTAATAATATGGTATTTAAAGAAAAAACATATTGATGACACTATTTAATTAGAATAACTATATACACTATTGTCAACAAATAAATAATTTTGAAAAAACATTGAAAATAATGAAAAGCAATGGATTATAGACATAATTTTAACACATTGTATCAAAGTCACAAGGGATCATAATAAATAAATTGTTATAAAACAACACAAACTCATACGCTGTCATCGAATAAAAAAACAAATGATTAGATCAATAAATTGTCATCAAAAGTACAAAACTAACTTTAATTATACAAAACACACAAAATCAAACAAGCAACACTAAGAAACACACAAAATCAAATAGATACTACAAATTTGATGACAATGCAAATAGAAAACAAACAAATGAACAAAAGATAAATGTAATCAACACATGCAAGAGAACAAACAAGTGAATTTCAAAGACATACTGTCATAATGAAGCACTTCGCAAGCAAAAAACAATAAATGATCATTATAATCAACATAAGAAAACCCTAAAACATACGAATACAAGCGTAAACACCAAAAACACAAAGTGAAGTCGGAAACTGAATAAACTACATACCTCAAACTGAAGACAATGAAGAACACAAAAACACATTCACAACCCTAAAATCGCTAAATCTCAACCCAAACACGCAAAAAAAAAAACTACCAGAAGTTCGGCGAGAGCGGGAGATCACAAAATCGACGAGAAGAGGCACGAAACTCGCAGGAAATCGATGTAAAATGTGTGAAGAAGAGAGAGAAAGTAACGAGAAGAGAAATTGAGAATGAAGCAAAAGAGCATTATAATTTTTCTAGCTATATATATCAATTATAAAAGTATTATTTTATTTTAAAAGGTTAGTTTGCACTCCTTTAATAAACCCAAAATGGGCTAAGTAACCCTTTTAACAATGTTTTGTGAAGAAACTAACCCTTTTTATACAAGGAAAGCAATCTAACCTTTTCCTTTTACAATCTGTTGCACGCGCTCCCCTTCCTCTCCATCCCTTCCCTTCCCTGCCGAAAATTTTTCCCTCCAGCTTCTCCTCCATTAACGATCATCTACGTTCTCCTTCTCCACACGGATTTCCTTCCTCTTCCTCTGCTGTCATCCTCGCACTTCCTCTGCTGTCATCCTCGCACTTCCTCTGCATTTGGAGCGAGAAAGCTCGATCCTTCCCGCTGCTGTCAACTCCTCCGAGCCGCAGCAAACGCCTCCACCAGGAAACTCGAAGCCAGGCTTAATCTCGGTTCGCATCGACTGAATTTGGTGGTTCGAATCAAATTTTCTGGTAAGTGAAATGAAGCACGCTTCGCGCGCTTCATAAGATCTCTCTCGCGGTAGATTCTGGAATGAAATTCAAGGTTTGACATCATCAAACTAGCAAAGCATCAATCTGCCGTCTCGATATAAGAAACTTCCTACTGCATATCCAATTCAAGGTAAAATTCAAACTGTCATCATATAATTACATGAATGTGAATGCTAAAACACACGAAATAATTAAATAAAACTGTGATTTTAAAGACTTTCTGTATTTTTGATGACAAAATGTTGTTAAAAAAAGGATTTTGGTGGACAAATAAGATGAAGAACAGTGATTGAATAAAATAATGAAAACTGGATGACAGAGTGTTGATGAATATAGATGAAACTGATGAATGTTGATCCTGATGACAATATGATGCTCATATAGAAAGTTGATGACATAAATATTGAACTTAGATTTAAAAAAGTAAATGTGATGACAGTTTGATAAATAGATGATGTGTGTTGGATGACAGTAATGCAGAATGTTGATGGATTATATGACATAATATAACAATTCAGGAATTTAAACAGTGATGACAGAATGTTGATGGATTACATGATGAGTGTTGGATGACAGAAATAAGATGACAGTATTGTTGTTTAAGAAAAGGAGTTGATGACAGGATTTAGAATTTAAAATTATAATATTAGGTATGATGTCAGATTGAAAGTTGGATTCAGTACAATTCAGGAATTGTAGAGTGATGATAGAATATAGATGAAACTACTGAATGTTGATCCTGATGACAATATGATGCTCATATAGAAAGTTGATGACATAATATTGAACTTAGATTTAAAAATGTAAATGTGATGACAGTTTGATAATTAGATGATGTGTGTTGGATGACAGTAATGCAGAATGTTGATGAATTAGATGACATAATATAACAATTCAGGAATTTAAATTTAAAATATTAGGTATGATGACAGATTGAAAATTGGATTCATTACAATTCAGGAATTGAAGAATGATTACAGAATGTTTATGAAAACAATAACATGTGCTATACAGGTACAAAATGAATATTCTAACTGTATGTTGGGGAGGAGACTGGAAGATGAAAGATGGTTCAAATGCTTATGTTGGGACATTGATTTCAAAAGCATTTGTAATCGACATCAACATAGGGTTGGATGGTGCAAAGGATACCATTATTCAAAGGTTTAATCTGAAGACACAAGCACATGAAATTGAGTTGTCGCACTTGAATCCTTTCCAGAAAATTCAGATACCATATATTGTAGAGACGGACGAGGACTTCAATTGTTTCATTGAAATCAACAAATTAGAGAAGGTGCAATGGAGTGTGCCTTTGTATGTGACAGAGAGAAAAAAGAAGAAGACAACTAAAACGACAGTAGTGAGGGAAAAAAACAGCCTTGTTCCATTTCAAAATGATTATGAGATGGAAGGTGGGAGTGAGGTAATTAGTTGTGAATCAAGGGACAAAATTACTGAATGGGGAGAAATTATGGAGGGTGATAGTCCTTCTTATCAAGACTACACAGGGTTCATCCATATTGGACAGATTTTTGACTCAAAGGAGATGCTCAAAGTTGCCATTAGGAAAGTCGCTATGAGGGAGAACTTTGTGTACAAAGTATACAAGTCAACCCCTGATTTGTTTACTGTTAAGTGTGCTGATGAGAACTGCAACTGGGGGCTGAGGGCAATGGTGTTGAAAGACACACATTTCTTTGAGATAAGAAAGTATAGAGAAGAACACACATGCTCTTTTGAATTTAGATGTGAAAACCAGTGCAAGCCAACATACAAGATGGTTGGAGAGCAGATTAAAACAAGGTAACAAAACATATTAGCAAAAATAGTTATGGTCTTATACAAACACATTAATATTGAAAGATGACAGTTTGGATGATTTATTGTGTGTGTAGGTATGAAGGGGTGAAAACTGGACCGAACCCTAAAAGTATCCGGAACGACATGAGGAAAGAACATTGTATGGATGTGAGCTATTGGAAGGCTTTGAAGGCAAAGGAATGGGCACAAAATTTGATTAGAGGAACACCACAAGAAAACTATGGAATGTTGCCTATATATTGCCACATGATCAAACAAGTCAACATAGGCACATACACAAAGCTAGAGGTTGATGACGAAAATTGCTTCAAGTATGTGTTCATAGCACTAGGAGCAACAATAAGAGGATTTGATCAAATGAGAAAGGTATGTAGACATACCTTGCTATACTTGATGACAGATAATGATGCTGATTAAATAGAAATATATTACAAAATATTATTACACCATAATCTGGAAAATTTGGCATATAAAAAAATGATGACAGTTTTGATACAATAACATTCTTCAAGATATTAATTTGCTTTATAACATACTTTTGATGTAAGTGAAATGAAGCGCGCTTCGCGCGCTTCATAAGAAATATAAAAAAGATGAAATCTTACATTAGATAGACTAAGGATGACAATATGTGTTGATGACAGAATTTTAAAATAAGGTAAAAGCATGACAGGATGAATGAGGACAGTGTTTGAAAATATATTAAAAACATTAATGATGACAGTATTTGATGAGTGTATAATTACAAAAAAATCTCAAAAATGTGTATTGCTCAGATTATGTGTTGAAGGATGCATGATGACAAATTTTGATGACATTTTTATTTGACAACAATGTTTGATGACATAATTCTTAAAGGATGCATGATAACAGTGTATGAAAAGAAAATATAAAAAATACAATAAATAGTACTATATTTCAAAGGGTTTGTAACAAAAATATATAAAAAATGACTGTTGATGACAGAATACTTCTGTTTTGAAGGTAATCATGGTGGATGGAACACATTTGCATACAAAGTACAAAGGACACCTATTGATTGCAACTGCGCAGGATGCGAACCAACAAATTTATCCATTGGCGTATGCAATTGTTGATTCAGAAAATGATGGATCTTGGACATTCTTCTTCCAACAGCTTATCACAGTGATCCCTAGTTCACAGGAATTGGTGATTGTGTCTGATAGGCATCTAAGTATTATAAAGGCAGTGGAGAGCATTTATACATCATCAAAGCATTGTGTGTGTAGAAGACATGTTCATCAAAACCTCAAGACAAGGTATAAGGACAGGGGTGTGCACAAGCTCTTCACTTTGGCTGCAAACAGCTATACAAAAAGGGAATTTGAGGAGAACTTCAAGAAGATATGTGCAATTAATCAGGAAATGGGGGATTACTTGGTTATTTCCAAATTTGAGAAGTGGGCAAGATCACACTGCAAAGGAGACCGATACAACATAATGACTACAAACAATTCAGAGACCATCAATAAGGTCCTACTAGAGGCTAGGTCATTTCAGGTTGTTGCCCTATTGGATTGTGTTTTAGAAATGCTGATTAGATGGTTCGTTGAAAGGCGCATCAAAACAGAAGAAGCGCTGAGCAAAGTGGTGCCACCAAACATAGAGGAAATTCTTCAAAAAAGGCATAAACTGTCCAAGAAATATGAAGTGAGGGCATTGAATGGGTTCCAATACCAGGTGATAGGAGGAGATTTCTATGGAGTTGTTGATTTGGAAAAAAGAAGCTGCACTTGCAGAGTGTTTGATCTAGATCATATTCCCTGTGTACATGGCATGGCAGCAATGCAGAAAGCAAAGGTCAAAGTGACAGGATTTGTGAGTGACTACTATAGATTTGAGAATTGGATGAAATCTTACAAGGAGACCATATATCCTGTGCCTAGGCAAACTGAAGAAATGATTCCAGAGGAGATAATGAACATACAATGCCTACCTCCCAAGCTAGAGAAAAGAACAGGGAAACTTAAGAAGAAGAGAATACCGTCTGAAGGTGAGTTCCCAAATCATAGCAAGAGGAGGTGTGGACCAAGAAGACCCGCAAGATGCAGTCTATGCGGATCCACTGGACACAACAGAACATCATGCATGAACAAAACCCCAGAAGCTAGAAGTTCACCTTTTGTTCTAGAATAGTTTGATTACATTGATAAAAAATACTATTACACATATATAGTTTGCATTACTGTCCTATTTTAATTGATTTGAACAAGTATTTTGGATGACATAGCACATGGTCATTGCAATAAATAAAAATTGTTGAACAATTGGATGAATATATTAAATACTTAGTTGTTTTGCATCAAAAAAGCTTACAGATGGAGGTAGATGACATATAAGAGATGATGACAGTTGAATAATCATCAACTCATAAAATTGTCATCAAGGTTTAACACAAACTTATGAGAAGTGAAAAAATTCAAATGATGACAGATGCCAAAAATATAAAGAGATATCTGATTAAAAAGTTGATGACAATTTAAATAATTGGCCTATAAGACAAAATGATAACTCTGTCATCCGTGATGACAAAAGTATATGATATCATAACATATTAATAAACACATGGATTTAAAAGATTGAGAAATTTAGAGCATTAGATTACAGACAAAAAAATAAATGACAACATCCATATCTGTCATCGGAAGCAAAACGGGAATTCATTCTTTAATTGCATGAGTTCAACACAATAAAGTGAAGTTACATTGATGAAAGATCATAAAGGAAAATACTAATCCCATAGAAAAGGAACACAACAACACTCAGATAAGCCATAAAAACCACAAAAAATCCATAAGTAGATGACAGAGAGACATAAAGAGCTAAGCTCTTTTGACAACCCTAACCAGGTACACAAGCATACTAGCACTTCTCCCCCTCACTTCAAATAGGAGACCTTGATCCTTCTTTATTTTATTGTCTGCAACAAACTTCCTCCAGCCTTTACCAAACCTATAGCAATTGTTTGGGTTCCCATGGTCACTGAATTTCACCATTACATCCCAAACTTGTTCTTTGTCTTCAAAAGCCAAGAAAATTTCCTTATCTTTGAACTCCTTGAGATATTCATTGGCATGGTCAAAAGGGATTGGCTGAAATATATAAAACTGAACCATATTAAAATTTGAAAGAAAACAGATAAAGAAATTAGGCAATAACATAAAGCATGAAGATTTTTACCAATCTACAATCATGTTCAACCATTGACCTCTGCATCTCAACAAGAAAGGTCTCATCCCAGTTGATTTCATCTGCCATTTTGAGGATGGAACTGCACAATATCGAATTTTGAGTGTTGGGAGTGTGTGGGAAATCTGGAATGAAGATGAGCATATATATAGAGGAAAGGAGTTAGGGTTGCAAAGAATACATTAAATTGGTCAAACACATTTAATGCTTTTGGTTGTTAGGTGACCAACACACAAACTCAAAACTTTGAATTAACCTCCCCAATGCATTAAATTGAGGATGTTGGTTTCGAAATTTTAAAATAACATGCATTAGGGTTCACCAGAAAAAATTCACAAAATAAGGCTGGAAGAATGATGATGACAGATGAAGGCTGATGACAGAAATATTTTTGAGTGTATATAACTGTCATCAAAGAATTATTGGATGAATATATTAAATACTAAGTTGTTTTGCATCAGAAAAGCACACAAATGAAGGTAGATGACAAATGACAGTTGATGACAGTTTAATATCATCAAACCATAAAATTGTAATCAAGCTTTAGCACAAAATTATGAGAAGTGAAATGAAGCACGCGTAGCGTGCTTCATAAAAGATAAATAAAAATATTAAAAATCAAATGATGATAGAAAACATAATACAATAAGAAAATCTGATTAAAAAGTTGATGACAACTTAGATAATTGGCCGATAAGACAAACTGATAACTCTGACATCAGTGATGACAAGTATATGAAATCATAACATATTATTTAAACATGGATTTAAAAAGATTCATAACTTTATAACATTAGATTACAGATGAAAAAATAAATGACAATATCAAAATCTGTCATCAAAGCAAAAATAGGAATTGATTCTTTTATTGCATAAGTTCAACACATAAAGTGAAGTTACATAGATGAAAAGACCATAAAAAGGAAAATACCAATCACATAGGAAAAGGACACAACAACACTCGGATAAGCCATAAAAAGCACAAAAGTCCATAGCTAGATGACAAAGAGACAAAAAAGAGGCTAAGCTGTTTTGACAACCCTAACCAGGTACACAAGACTTCTATCACTTCTCCCCATCACTTCAAATAGGAGAGTTTGATCTTTTTCTATTTTATTGTCTGCTACAAACTTCCTCCAGCCTTCACCAAACCTATAGCAATTGTTTGGATTCCCATGGTCACTGAATTTCACCATTACATCCCAAATATTTTGTTTGTCTAACATAGCCAAGGTGATTTTCTTATCTTTGAACTCCTTGAGATATTCATTGGCGTGGTCAAAAGGGATTGGCTGAAATATATAAAAACTGAAGCATATTAAAATTTGAAAGAAAACTGAAAAAGAGATTATGCAATTCCATTAAAGGATGGAGATTTTTACCAATCTACAATCATTTTCCACCATAGACATCTGCATCTCAACAAAAAAACACTCATCCCAGTCGAAATCATTTTCCCAGTCGATATCATCTTCCATTTTGAGGAAAGAACTGCACAAACTCGAATTTTAAATAAAAATGAGTGCCATTGAACTAACATCAAAAGAAAAAATTGAAAAATAAAATACTTGCCTTGTAAACGATTGGATATGTGGAGGTATACAAAAAAAAGATGAAAAGGGAGAATATGGGATATCTGGAATGGAAGATGAGGATATATATATAGGAAAGGACTTAGGGTTGCAAAAGAATACATTAAATTGGCCAAACACATTTAATGCTATTGGTTGTTAGGAGAACAACAACCAAACTCAAACTTTGAATTATCCTCACCAATGCATGTTGGTTTCGAAATTTTAAATTAACATGCATTGGGGTTCACCAGAAAAAATTAAAAAAAATCCCAAAATAATGCTGCATGAAGGATGATGACAGGAACACTTGATGACAATATATTAAGTGAAGATAGAACTGTCATCAACATTGACATAGAACTGTCATAAAATATTGACACAATGAGTGAGATAGAATGATGCTTTAGATCATTCTGATCCACAATCAGTGATGACAATGATCTAAAAGTAAAATAGGTACAAAAAGCATGACAGTGTAATAAAACTTTTTTGTCATCTGGATGACAGTATGATAGAATCACAATCATTAAAAACTATATATAGGGGACAACCATAATACACTTTATTTAATTTGTCATCACTAAAATAAGATTGCAAAACAAACTGTCATCATTACAAACACTGGAGTACAAAAAGGCACACATTATCCCAAATTGTCTTACACAAGTGAAACAAACACTGTCGTCCAGAATATCACTATTAACAAAGTTTTACTGAAAGTGAAAACACAAAGCTGAATCAATTCTACAGCTTTTTACGATTAAGAGGAAGAGGCTTCCAGACAATCTCTTGGTGAAATAGCTCAATTGCCATCTTCTCCCTAAGTGCCCTCACATGATCGTCATCCAGCTCATCCAAGGAACTCCCAAATGCAAATGCTTCAATGTACTTTAATGTAAAGAGACCGCAATTACCACTGAAAACCAAAAAGAAAACATAAAAATAAAAATGGTTATGCAGTGTAACATTGAAAAAAAAAAATACATCAGAAATAAGAATAAGTTAAGAATAATATGCTTCAAAAAAAAAAATGAATACATACCCTTTGTCTTGGGGGAGAGTACAATGCCTAGTGAGAGTAAAATCATTGTCTAGGTTCCCAAGGTGATTGAACATCCCACTTCTGTTTAACAAAACAGGGAGTAATTTGCAAAGAGGCTCAAGACATTCAATAATGAATTCATCCTTGTAGAAACTAGCTCTCGAATCAGTGGAATTTAAACAGTCCATAACAGTAACATGCTTCTTAACCAAGTCTATCTCTAGAGCAACCCAATGTTCGCCATTGATATTAAATGGTGAGTAAACCCTTGAGACGCCATTAGCCCACGATTTCCCATAGGCTGGTGGATGAGCACCAGAAAAGTAATCAAGATGGAAATTAAGGTTGTAATCTATACCAGACAACACCTTCTCAAGACATTGGGCGTTCATCCTACTAAACCAAACCCAGTCCAGAATAACTACATCCTTGAATATTTCTCCCTCATCAAATATTCTTTTCCTC
This sequence comes from Oxyria digyna, assembly GCA_029168935.1. Lineage (NCBI taxonomy): Eukaryota > Viridiplantae > Streptophyta > Magnoliopsida > Caryophyllales > Polygonaceae > Oxyria > Oxyria digyna. Next base: position 55,383,721 of record JAPVLV010000001.1, on the reverse strand, counting down.
ATGAAATATAGGGCTTCAGATAAATGCTGGAAAACAGAAAAGAATTCTAGCATTTATATACAAATACATAAATAATAAAAATTTAAAAAAACTGGTTTCAATGATAAAACACTTACAACGTCATCGAACCAAGCATTCTTCCTAATCAACTTCTGGAAAAAGGGCTTGGAGAGGCTAATATCATTCCCTTTTATAGTGGCTTCTTCCTTGCTGCAAAAAATGAAGAGGAGAAAAAAAATGTCATTAGACAATATATGTCATCATTCAAAAACTGAAAATAAACAATACCAAAATATCATGATAAAGTGCTTGATGACAAATGTATAATAGGTCAAACAAAAAATTATGATATCTAAACATAGAAAAGATGATGACAATGTCTTGATAGTTTAGATAATAAAGTGCTGGATGGCAAGATTGATGACACAAATGTCATCAAAACCTAAAAGTGTTTGATGCCAGGATTGATGCTAGGATTGATGACAGGATTGCATCAATCACACTTGGAAACACAAAATTGATGACAAGTTTAAGCTAAGAATTAAAATAATATAATAGATATGACAGAATAATGATTTGATGACAAAATAATGATTAGAAAATTAAAGCTAAAAACAAATACAACATACCCATCTTTTAGCCATGAATAGAAGACCAAGCGATCATCGTATTCATAGAAAGAGTACGCTGGTCTGGGAGGCATACCAATGGCTTTAGTTGGCACTGCGAAGGGGCTTAGAAGGACAGGGCTAGGATGACCTACCCTAGAAGACTTTCTTACCAACTTGTCATCGGGAGCCACATTGTCATCAGGAGCCACATTGTCTTCAGGTGCCTCATTGTCATCGGATTCAAAATTGTCTTGAGATTCCATGTTATCAACATCAAGACATTCCCCTTTATCAACAGGATTGACTGGAAGATCTACCACAGAATCTACAACTTCCAACACCTCCTCAGGAATGCCAATCTTGTCATCATCAACCATATCAACCTTGTCATCATCAACCATATCAACCTTGTCATCATCTGGGATGACAACCATGTCATCAGCAATCATATCTATCTTGTGTTCATCTGGTATGACAACCTTGTCATCATCAACCATAACTGCCTTGTCATCCTCTAAGTTGACCAATTTGTCATCCACAAACATTGCATCACCACTTTCTGGTTCAAATACAATAGGAGGTGTAAGGAATGCATTTTGGGACCCAGATGGAATCACTAGAAATCCAGAATCACCTTCACGAACAAACAAGTCAACATTGTTGCAATCTGATTTACTGTCATTATCTACAACAGCTACCTCTTGATCCTTTGATTTCTTGGGGATATCCAGAGACTGTCTCAAGGTTAAACCAAGGGATTGAGGAATATTAGACTCACCCACACTGTCTTCCTTGGAAATATTTTCAGACCTAGGCTTGCAATTGGATTTTGACTTCTCAGATGACGAAAACAAAAGTTTTTCAGTACCTTCAGCATGACTGTCTACAGATTTATTTGAGTGATTACGCTGAACAGGGAGAGAAGATGGGCCACCAATACTGCCCTCAAGATTAAGCTCAACAGTGCCAGAGGGAAGCACAGACTTTCCAACACTGTCAACCATATTTTTTACACCAATTATCCTCGCAGAAGCAGCAGAATCATCAAAAAGTCCACAAGCTTCCCCCAACACCTTAAAATTGTTGTGGATTGGATCAGTTGGAAGAGGAGTTGTTTCGGCTTTGTTGGCTCTTACTGACGAAATGAAAGTCTCAATGAGGCTCCCAATGTCCACTAGCTTTTTGAACACATCCTCTAGCTTCAAGGTGTGGCCAGTAACTGTCCCTTGAACATCAGCCATCACAGTGCACATGTGATCCACCTTCTTGCTCAGATCTGAAATCTTCTCAGAGGAGTCATTGTTCAAACCTTGAGGAATGGTTGAGTGGCCTTGAAATGGTGGGGAGTTTGGTTCTAAAGGAGCACTCTTGGGATCAAACCTTCTTGAATCTGTCTTTGTTTTGGCACTAGAAGATGACGAAGCTGATGCTTTTGCATTTGAGGGCAAACTCTTGGATGAACTGCCTCCAGACAACCTTGAATTCAAACTCCGAAGCACACTGTCAACCGCAGCTTTTACATTTGGCACCGGGTCCCTCATAGGGAGCACACTAGTGGGAATTGGCTTAGTTGTTAGAAGAACAGATCTCTTCCTAGGGGATCTTCTCAACACCAATGCTGATTTTGTATTGCAAACCTTCTTGCCCTTTGGAGGTTGTCCTAAGAGAAGGGTCTGCTTAAGAGAGGCTTTGTTTGTTGCGACAGTCTTCAATAACCGGGGAGATTGATTATTAGGCTCAGCAACCTTAAACTTTATCTTCAAAGTTTGGTTATGATCCACATTGCGAGCCCTAGTATTCCTTAGGGCTGGAGCCTGATTGACAGTGTCGATTTTCCTTTTGCGCGTATAGACTCTAGCCTTTGGAATATTAGCTGCAATCTCAGTGTTGAAGGATGCTTCTTTGTCAGCCTTCTCTTTTGCCACATTCAGAATATGCTCGGCAAATCCATCAAACAGTGCGTCGTCCCTTTCATCCAGAAAATTCAGATCCTTAAATCTTTCATGCTCAGAATATGGAGGATATCTACAATACTGAACATAAAAGAAGACAAAAATGAGTTATAAATAAATGAGATATATAAAACAAAACTGAAAAAGATGAAGGAAGAAATAAATACCGGATTAATTTCTCTAACTTGTCTCGAAATTGCGCTAAACCAAATATTACCAACATCCTTGTTGAACCAACGAAGACAGTAAGGGATCTCTCTTGAACCAGCTGAAGTACAGTTTACAATATCCCGAAACTGAGGGAATGTTTCAAGAATCCAAACCTAAACAGATAGACAGAAAAAAGGATAAGCATGATGAAGACAGATACCATAATTGATGACAGATACAATAGTTGATGACAGATACCATAGTTAAAAGAATAAAACTAATTAAAAGGAAAATTAGATGCAGATACAATAGATGATGACAGAATGCTATAGAAAAGATTTAAATAAATAATTTGACAGACAAGAAATGGAAGAATGTGAAATGAAGCGTGCGAAGCATTAATGATGAAAGAAATGTTGCGACATTGATTTCAAAAATTCATACAACCATAACATGAAGAACAAAAGGGGTAGCGAAGACAAAAAGTATGAAAAAGTATAAACAAACATGTCATGACAAACTTAAAAAGAATACTGGATAAAACAAGAAACATTAACTCAGTAATACAACATATAGTAAAGAAAACATGTCAGCAAAAAATATAAAAAGGGTATTGAAAGAAATGATGACAGAATTATCTAATGGATAAAATACCTTTAAAGCTATGGGATATCCATGCAAGTAAATTGTTACTCTTGTGTCATGAGGACGCTCACCTTTCTCTGGCTTCCCTACGGTAGCTGCCTTCATCAAATACTCAATAGTTGTAGAGTACACTAACCTCCCCCATGGATACTTCCTAAACTCATCCAAATTTGTTGACAACTTGTAGAATTCAGAACGAATAGGCTGATTCGGTCGTTGAGGAAGTAGAACGCCCTCAACAATAAGAAGATATGCCAAACTCAGCTTCCTAGCTGGATTGGCCTCTATAACAAACAGTGCTAACAAGTCTTTATATTTTAAACTTCTGACCCCAAATTCATCAATCATATTTGCATTTGGGATTTCAAAGTCGGTACAATCACGACAATCCAGCCCAGTAACAGCCGCAAACTCAGGGAGACCAAACCGGCAAACATGGCCTTTGACGTTGAACCACATTTCATGAAGTTTTTTTGTCTTCACTTGATGAAGGATAAAGTAGTAGAGCAGCTGAGATGACACCTTCAATTGGTCTGCCCAAGTAACAATAGGGGCAAAAATTCCGTTCCTTATTTCATATTGTCCATCAGCATCAAGATGTTCATCAATAATTTGAAAGACGTCCCAATTTGCGAACATATTAACTTGTGCTGACATATGCATGGATGGGGGGCAAACATATTCCACTTTCGAGATATCCATCTTAGATTAAGAAAGGAAAACAAATGAAAAAAAACTTTAATACAACATACAAGAAACTGTAATCATAATCTCAAAAACCATAAAAACTATTGTCATAAAATTCAACAATAAAACAAAATATAAAGCACTAAACTGTCATCAAAGATAACTAATATAAATTATTAGAACAAAAACAAAAAATACTGTCATAAACAAGAAGAAAATAGACAATCAAATCCTAATATAGAAGATTTTGAAATCAAATCTAAAAACTTTTAAATAATTATTGTCATCAAATAGAGCAAAATACTGTCATCAAGAGTACTAAAAACTGTATTTGATCAAAACAAATTGGCATCCCACATTGTCATCCGCATTTGAACAAAATGTGTTTGTCATCAAATATTGTAATGCACAAAAAATAAAATAGAGCAAATAACATTGTAATGAAGGGGAAATCTGGATATCGATGACAAACACATTGTCATCAATAAATAGTATAATGCTGAGATCTCATTAAACAAGTTGTCCTCAACATAAAACACAAACAAACACATTGTCATCAAAACAAAAACATTGTCATCGCAAATAGTATATTACTATGATTTCACTAAACAAACTGTCCTCAACATAAAAACACACACACAACACATTATCATCAAAACAAAAACCAGATTTATAACCAAACTAACTGTCATCGAAACTACAAAACTAACATAAATTACACGAAAACAACAATGAGAAAGAACAAATAAAACTAAATACCATACATATGATGACAAATACGAAAATTAAACAAACAAATCTGAAATCAACACATGCAAAGGGACAGACAAGTAAAAATCAAAGAGATACAGTAAAAAAAGTGCAATTAGCAAAGAGAACACACAAAAACAACACTGTAATCAAGTAGAAAAAAGCAAAATCGAACAACAAATCAAACTGTAAAACCTAAAAACACAAAACAGAAGCAAAAACTGAACTAGATACATACCTGTGAGTGATTATAGATGAAATTGGCCGAAATTCTCACAAAAACAAGATTCGAACAACTGCATTACACAAAAACAACAAATCAACGATGACAACCCTAATTTCTACAGAAATCAACAAAAAACGAAGAAAAAACCTTACCTGGAGATCGCCGAGAGTAGGAGAACTCGAAATCGAAGAGAAACACGCAGAAATCGAGCAGGAAATCGGCGGAATGGGATGAGAATGGTGGAGGAGTGAAGCGCGAGGGAGGAAAGTTGCGTGGAATGAGAATTTGGAATGGCAGGAGGAAATATTTTAATTGCAGAAGCTATATATATTTAATTTTAAAAAATTAATTATAAAAAAAGGGAGGGTTAGTTACCACTCTTGATTAATGTGGATGTTATTTGCCACTCCTAAAGGGTAAATAGGGGCAAAGGGCCCCGTTTTGCGTTTAATAAATCAATCAATGTTAGAAATCACTCTAATAGTCCATCTAGGAAAAATGGACCCTTATTTTCTAGAATTCACTCCCATAGCCCGTTTAGGGACAATGCTCCTTATTTCCAAATGTTCCGGGCCCTATCCAACGGAAGCCCAATTAGTCGGCCTTGAGCTGGCCCATAAGTAGATCTTGTTTTTTTTAAGGCCAGTCCACAATCTCCAGCCTTCTACTACACTTCATCCCTGCAGAAATATATAACCCGATCGATTTATCAAGTACTCCCTATTATTTGAAAACAGATTTTCTAGTGCTTGTTTATCGACACAAACTAAAAAAGCACGTTAAATATATGTAGAATATATGGTATTATTAATGTAGTTTTATTGTTCAAGATTTATCAATTCCTTTTAAGGGGATAGTTTTGATTAAATTTTCAAACTTAACTCCTTATCATAAAAAAATCTTTTTTAAAATTATACTTCCTTTGTCCCTTTTACAAGCCCCATTTGTTTTTTCAGCACTATTCACAATTCGAGAGAATCTTCTCGATTTCTTTCAATATATAACGAAAAATATGGTCATATGGGATCTTGTTTGATTCGTCTCAGTAATTACTTTAACAATATCAAATTTTTATATTTTTTACTAATAAACAATTAGAGATATTAACGAAACAAAACGTGCATCGGCCTCCGCACCGAGGTCTGGGGCTTATATAGTGGGACGAAGGTAGTAATAAATAAGGCACTCTGACAAAGCTATATGGTAGCCTGTTCAAAATAAGGATTTTGTAAGAATAAAGTCCATACACAGGTTAATGCTTCAGATGTGAGCAAGAATCCAACCCTAGCTCTTTATTAATACGAATAAACTATATTTTAATTAAAGAATAAAACTTGCATATGTAACTCCATATCGAGCTAGATCACATGCACTATTTATGATTATACTCCCTATCAAATACTTATCAACCAAATACTGATCACTATGTATTTATTGGCATTGGAAATAGTTGCGAGCTTAGCACATGGATGGTATTTGGATGGATACAAAGCATCTAGTTCCATCACCGCCCATCTGAATCTCACCCATTTGGTTGGATCTCTGGATGCTCTTTATGTACGTACTCTATGTAGCATGCAATACAAGGCAAAACTTAGGAATATATAAAGTGCAAATTTAATTATTCTTCTCTGATTGTGTTGTTTTCACACTAGCTAGCTACATTGTGTTGTTTTCACACTAATTACTAAAGCATACTTCTTCTTTCATCTTCGCAATTTATTGTTCAACCCTCCAAAAAAAGCTTCATAAGTCATCATATGCATGGAGCAATGGTGTAATGGAACGTATTTATTGTGTTCATCAGTTATAACGTTTGTGTTCAAACACCAAAATATATTCATGTCATAATATGTGTTTATATGCCACATTGTGAGTTCATTAGCTAAAAATGTGTGTACCTGGTTAACAACGTTTATGTATAGGATATATCGTGAGATGCTACGTAAAGGATATATGCACGTTCTAGCTAGTGTTATCTCAATGCACTTTCACGCGAGATTGCTAGGATATATGTACATTTTCTTATACTCCAATGCACATTACTACAATATACATATAATATCACAATATTCTCATAGAACGTACCAGTCATAGTCAGTCAATGGTGGGTAAAGTCGAAGACTGTAATTAGTTAGTTTTGGTGGAAATAATTTAAGACTGGATCCAAAACCAAGGAAGATTCAAATGCTCAAAAAGCATTTATAAATTATTTTTTACATAATTTATCAATATACATATGCACAGTCTCCATAAGATCGACATGTGTTAATTCATTATATGTAGATAAGTATTTTTTGAAAAAGATCTACGTACAAATACATATTTAGATGTGTGTATATCTAAATTGTTTCAAAACTTGTTGGGTAAGAATCATTCGCATGTACGTGAACAACCTGCTTAATATATTACTTGCATCTTTGGATTGTATAATTTAGCAAGTTTTACCCTATTGGATGTTGCATTAATTAACCTTGTGATGGAAACATTGCACGCATTTGGCAGTTTGTAGATGATGCAAGGATGGGAATAAGAATTCAGTCTCTCACACAATAGAATTGATGATAAAGAAAAGTGTGGCATGCCATCGAAGTTATCTTGAATGCAAGTCAACAGCAATTATTGAAAGAAAAAGTAGGGGAAAAGTAAAGAATGAGACGATGGGTAGCTTTCATTTCACATGAATTGAAATTTATCCACCACCACCACCACCACCACCATAAGAATTTGAGCACATGAGATAAAATAGAGGAGCACCATTTTGAATTAAGTGGGGCTTGAATTGTCTTGTGTTGGTGTGGATGACTGTTAAACAAATTGGACCTTAGCTTCTGTCAATTTCCAGCACGATCGAATATCACTTGTTTAATTAGTGTATATGTTTGCTATACTTTCAAGTAATGAATGTATATGTTCTCATGTGAGCAAAGATCGATGCTTACTGCAAAAATGATTAGTTATACTTATACATAATAATAAAGTGAGGTTTGTAATTTTTCAAAATATTTTTGAACAATAGTAGTATAATGCAGTGGCGTAGCCAGGATTGTGAGTCACAGGGGGCTAATTAATTATATTATATCGGGATGAGATTAATTTTAATATTAAATATAAATTATAAAAAATTGTATTTTATATCTTATAGCTCTTAATCAATACACAACTAATTAACATTAACTTTAACAGTTAAATTTGATACGACTATATGTATCTTGTGATCAAAGTTAAGTAAATTTATGTAAAATACTTTTCGATATGTAGGTTAATTTTTTGATAAAAAACAAATATATAATAATGATATGTAGTAAAAATTATTTAACTATGAAAAATAATATTAATTTCGTTTACAGTAATATAATTTATAGTCATCGAGTTTTTTATAATAATATTGGTAAAGAAAAAATTAGAAGGAAAAATTTGAGAGAGAAAAAAATAGAAGTAAAAATTTGAGCAAAATAATGTAAAAGAAAAGAGAAATAAGATTGGTACTCCACTCCGTAGGCCGACTTGTTCACTTTCCTAAACCTCCTTTCTTTTTTATTGAGATTCGAACCTTGCTCGTGGAGTTTATTTGACTATTCTCCACCGCTGGGCTACTATCTTCTTTGTGTTTACTACTTTATATTAATTTATTTATATTACTTCAGAGGGTGCACGAGAAGTCGAGCACCCTCTCGGCACAACGTGGCTCCGCCCATGGTTTAATGTAACGTCCCGTTTTTATGGATTCGAGATATAAGTGATACAACGAAATGACCCTAGCTTGGCGATTGGTGTGACACACTGACTTGTTTTTCAAATGTGCAAATACGTACCTGACGACTCTTAGCTTCTGAGTTGGTGGGATAAGTATCGGAGAGTGTTTCATATATCTGGTGGGTAATTACTCTTTCGTTTCTATTGGTTGAATGTATTTTTTTGTTAAAAATCCTAACCCTTTAAAAAAGGTAAATTCTTCACTATCAAGTATATGTTAGAATAAACGATTAGTACATCATTGTAACACTTAGTCTATAAATAGTCCATGTAAAAAGGGTGTACACAATTAATGAAATTTAATCAAGTTTCTTCTTGTTCTTTGTTCTATTGTTTCCCAACATGGTATCAGATTCTTTCAGGAAATTTCTCATCTGGTTTCTTCCGCTTCGTTTGATCATTGATCTCTAATTTCTTCCGCTTCATTTGATCTTTGATCTCTAATTTCTTCATCGATCCATGGCGACCACACCAAATTCTCATGATCGTCAACACCATACCAATTTCCTTCCACTAAACCCTAACAATCCATGGCAACCCCCAGATACAAACGATCCATTGTTTCTTCATCCATCTGATGGTCCAGGATTGACTCTCACCTCAAATATTTTCGACGGATCCGATTTGTTTGCTTGGAAACAGTCAATCATCATCGCTCTTTCAACCAAGAATAAACTATGCTTCATCGACAGTGAATTTGAGTCTCCAGCGCGATCTTCTCCGATCTCCAAGCGATGAGAAACGTGCAACAATATGCTGATTTCTTGGCTCCTCAATGCGATGACGAAATCACCGCCGACACATTCTGTATTTCCGGTTACGCAAGGCAGATCTGGCTTGATCTCAATACACGATATTCACAAGGGAATGTTGCGCAAAGGTATGTTGTCGAGAAGGAAATCAGTAACATCTCTCAATCTTCTGATAATTAATGTTTCAGATTATTTTGCTCGTATTAAGAGAGTATGGGATGAGCAAGACTCCATGAAGGATTTTCCGCCATGTTCCTGCGGTCTTGCAGAGGTGGTTCACACCTATGAATCCAGTGGTCGTCTTCTTTAATTTCTCATGGGGTTGAACGAGTCTTTTTCTACTATTCCCTGCAATCTATTGAGCTAGACATTCTTCTTCTGGAGACTCTTCTCAACATCGCAATTCTTCTAGAGGATCATCTGGTCATTCCAATGGAAGTTCTTCTCGTGGAAAACGTCCATTTTGTAACCACTGCAAGAAGACATGATATTATATGGAACGTTGTTAAAAAGTTGTTGGTTATCCAACACCAAGATCTTCTAATGCTCATTCCGCTAACACTTCTATTGAACCGAATGAACATTCTCCAGTTGTTGGCTTATCCTCTGATCAATATACACAACTTTTGTCACTGCTAAGCAAGTCTTCTTCTAATCAGTCCTTCTTCAATCTACCCCTTATTGGTATTTCCTACTTCTTTACTTCTCCTAATAGTGCAAGAACTTTATTTCCTCGCACTGTCTGGATTGTGGATACGGGTGCTAGTGATCATATGACTTATAATCTGGATTTCTTTACTGATTTAAGACCACTAGCTCAACCTATCTCTATATCATTGCCAAATGGACAAAGTGGGTTGTTAGATTTTCTGGTTCTGTGCAACTTACTTCTTAGTTGGTGCTACTTGATGTTTTGTTTGTCCCTGAGCTCAAATTTAGTCTTCTGTATGTGCTTAGGTTGATTAATCAACTCAGTTTTGCTGCTGTTTTTTACCGTGGATTATGTTGGTTGCATGGACCTTCTTTGAAACAACCACTGGCAATAGATTATATGTCTTCAATATGGATCTTCTAGCTTCTTCCCCTACTTCTGTTTCAGAATTAAATAAAGATGCTATTAGCTCTGCAGTTTCTAGTTCAGTTTCTAAGTCCAAAGATGTGTTACTTTGGCATTCTAGACTAGGACATATTTCTATGTACAAACTTACTTCTTTGTTGCAATGTGAGATAAATAAAGAAGTTCTTTCCAGCTGTGAAATTTGTGCTAAAGCAAGACAACAAAGAATGTCTTTTCCACAAAGTTCTATTTCCACTTCTTCTGCTTTTGAGCTTGTTCATGTGGACACATGGGGTCCATACAATACTCCTACACATAATGGATATAGGTATTTCATTACTATAGTGGATGACTACACACGTATTACCTGGACTCATCGTATGAAGACTAAGTCTAATGCTTTTTCTCTCCTCAAGGCTTACATTTAGTTGATGGCTACTCAGTTTCAGAAGTTTGTCAAGGTGGTTAGAACTGACAATACATTTGAGCTTGGATCTAATCATGAAGGAGTTCAGTATTTTGCTTCCAAGGGTATCATTCATCGGAAGAGTTGTGCTTATACCCCTCAACAAAATGGAATTGTTGAGAGAAAGCATAAACATATGTTAGAAATAGCAAGAGCATTAATGTTCCAGTCTTTTGTTCCTCTTCCTTTTTGGGGTCATTGTTTATTGACAACTACATACCTTATCAATATCTTTCCATCCCAGCTTCTAGGTAATATTTCTCCCTATGAAAGACTATTCACTAGACCTCCTCTCTATAATTCTCTAAGAAATTTTGGGTGGTTAGTCTATGCTTCATCCCTTAAGACAGACATAAATAAGTTGATGCCTAGAGCACTCAAATGCGTTTTTATGGGATACCCATATGGCATCAAAGGTTATACTTTGTTAAATCTTGAAACCAACAAAGTATTCATATTTAGGGATGTTCATTTTCATGAACACATTTGTCCTTTTCGTATGCAGCTGCCTAATCCTATCTCTGCTTTTCCCATACCTACTCCTCCTATTGATGATTTTCCTCACTTATAACCTGTTTCACCTATTCCTATTCCACCTACTTCCATACCTGCGACAATACCTACTACCATACATGTCACTGACACTCCTATTCCTTCTTTATCACCTCAAATTCAACCTATCAGAAAGTCCTCACGACTGACTAATGCTCATTCTTATCTAGCAGACTATTTTTGCCATAGTGATCTCATATCTCAATTCTTTTCCTATCACTGCTCAATTTTTTCATGCTCTATCTGTCACCAGTCAAACTCTACTAAATACTCTTGCTTCTCATAGTGAGCCATATTGTTATGAAGAGGTTGTGCAACATCCAGAATGGGTTATAAGGCTATGGACTTGGAGCTAGCAGCCTTGGAGTCTAATAAAACTTGGGATGTGGTGGACCTACCAAAGGGAAAGAAACCCATAACCTCTAAATGGGTATATAAACTCAAACTCAAGGCAGATGGTAGCTTGGAAAGGCATAAAGCTAGACTAGTTATTAGAGGTTGTACACAGAAAGCTGGAGAGCACTAGTGATCACACCAATTAAAAAGGGTTGGCCACTTTTTTAATTGAATATTAATAATTTATTTTTCCATGAAAATATTGATGCTGAAGTTTATATGAAGATGTCTTTTGGTCTATGTCATCTTTTTCCTCGGAAAGTGTGCTAGCTAAAGAAATCATTATATGGCAGTGGTACAACAAGTTGTCTGTTGCTCTTTTGTCTCAAGGTTTTTCACCATCTTTTAATGATTATTCTCTTTTTCACAAAAAGAATGGTGACTCTTTGGTTTTTCTGGTCATTTACGTGGATGATATTTTGATCACTGGGAATGACAATGCTCATATTACTGCTCTCAAGTCTTTCTTACATTCTACTCTTAGCATCAAGGATTTAGGATCTTTGAACTATTTCCTTGGGATTGAATTCTTGCATACTGCAGATGGCATTATAATGACTCAAAGAAAGTTTATCCAGGAGCTCATCAAAGGTTTTTCTCCTACTTCTCGCAATGTCTTAATCCCTCTGGATTCTCATACAAAATGTAAGCAAGATGAAGGTTCACCTTTGCAGGATCCTTCTATTTACAGAAGCCTAGTACATCACTATAACACTTAGTCTAATTAGTCTATGTAAAAAGGTTGTACACAATTAATGAAATTTAATCAAGTTTCTTCTTGTTTTGCGTTCTATTGTTTCCCAACAATATTGACCAATCAAGGATAATACACCTCATGAGGATATTTACCCACTACGTAGATGAATCATTTTCCATGCGGATCACGCTTAGCTGACCAATATATGCGCGCAATTTTTTGAATTATAACGCGCTTCTTTAAACATTCGTGTTAGTTATTATCTGCTTCTGCTCCTGCAATCAAATGAATTCATCTCTTCTCCTCTTCCGGCTTCCTAGTCAATCAAAAGATGATGCGTTTTGAAGATGGCAAAATCATGCATGCCTCCTTGCTTATTATAAATAAGCATTGGCTATATGAATGTGTTTTAGGGAATATATCCACGTGAATCATTGCGCACAAGATATGCGCGTAGGGTTGTACGACAATGTTATGCGCACAAGGGTAGTTTGGGTACTTATATTTGTTTAATTTTCAGAATATGTTACTTGCTTATGCGCCTAACTAATGCATACAGATTCAAAACTCATACGCATAACAACAACGTACAAATTAATAAAGTATCCGTTGATTTTTTGAAATTTGAAAGATTAGTGCGCTTATCTTATGCGTACAAAGTAGTATGATTCAAAAAAGTAGTCATTATATGTATAATTGTACGCATTTTTTAGGCATACAAGGTTTTAGGGTTTTAGTCTGTGCGCATTACTTATGCGTACAGATTTTCGTATCCATCCATTGGATTACCGTTGTGGAAGCACAACGGCAAAAATGTATGTATATAATGTCATAATCTCTTCGTTTCCAAAAAATTCATTAAAAACCTCTTTGTTTCAAAGAAATTCATTCATAATGTCTCGTCGTATTCAAAAATATCGTATGTTAGCGTTGTATCAAAGTTGTGAACATAGTGATGAAGAACACGATTGGGATAGTGGATCATAAGAAGAGGAAGACGACTTGAACAACGACGAATGGATGGTTGGTTTCTTAGAAGACAAAGAGTTCGACGACTGGGATCCGAGTAGTGAATTTGTGGTTATTGTTAAATATGTTATAAATAGTTTCATATGCTAGCCTAATTAGTTTCAAATGGTTATTTTGAGTTGTAGATATGCTATATTTATGCTAAAACATTAAGCGGTTAGTGCTAAATCTTGTGTTATAATTAGTTGCATATGATAGCCTAATTAGTTTTTAATGTTTCGTATCGGTTATTTTGGTAGTAGTGTAATTGTTGCAATTTCCGCTCTACAATTATAGGGGAAATACTATTCAAAGTATTTTAAAACAAAAAAAACGTGGGATACTACGGAAGAATTGTACGAATGGGTCAGAGATAGAGCAAAGGAGTTAGTGATAGCTTTGGTAACACGTAATTCAAGTCCGTACAAAATTCGTATTATGTGCGATAAGTTTGGAAAACCAAGATATGGGAGGTCAAAGGTGAACAAAGAGAATCCAAGGTTGTCTGTTCCTAAGATTAGAAAGTTGAAATCGAAGAAGTGTGTGTAGATTTGAGCTACTAGCAGTGCGAAAGAAAAACATTCCCTGGATTATAGGAGAAAAATGGATTTTAGGTGTGGTAGAAGGTCGGCATAATCATCAGCCATCTTCCATGCTGGTACAACAACGGGCCCATCTAGATCGATCAGAGGCTATAGATCTGCGTCCCATGCTCCTAGAAGCCCAGCTGGATACACCACGCCTGAGACCCATACTGCGTGTGTATGGCTCCGGCTGAGTGGGGCAGTCGGGAACGGGCTGAATCAATCCAAACTGACGCAAGACTCTCCTAGGGTTATACGCCTCATGGAATTTCCAAATACTCAATACTCCCTCAAATCTCGTAGGAGAAACCTCAGGTGAGTTGAAGTCCAAACCTCTCCATGGTGGCCAGTTAACCTGAAACAAATAACAAGCCAAATTAGACATGTACTAAAATACTGAAATGAAAATATAAGAAATTAAATCCAAACCTGCTCATATCTCATGTTGTCGAGGATGCGACGGATGGAAACCAAACGCTCAGGATCCGAGCTACGTGGAAAAAAAGATCCCCCTCTGCAACAACTTCTCCTCTAATGAATGCAGGGTTCGTGACAAAGTGATCACGGAAATGAGGAAAGTATGCCCAGATCAGCACTAAATATCCACAATTAAACATTATTAGTAAAAATACGAAAATAACTAAAAGTTATTCACCAAAACGTTAAAGACGAAATCTTACCCTCAGAAGAATCCCACGTGAAGCAATCCCCATCGCCTCGGCTCTAGACGCATGCCCTAAATTGCGATACACAGAGGCAAGTATGTCGGCTCCCCATGTGACGAGGCGAATTTGTCGTGTGCCAAGTCAAGTAATCCTAACATGCAAACTAAGTAATATAGTGCGCAAGTAAGGGTCGAATCCCAAGAGAATCAGTTTATCAAATTCTTAAGTTATCACAATGACTAACCAATAAACGTAACCAAAGGGGGGGTTTTGTGGTTTTGATACGAAGTATCGAATGTCAACTTGGTTATAACAAGATTAAGCGAAGTGTTCCACTTAGCGATTATCCACAATTAGATTAACAAGTTGATCTTAGAATCCTTTTTATCCCTATGTCAAGTTCTCAAGTGATCGTTCTAATTCCTGTTCTTGAATAGTTATTAGTCCAACTAGTCCTAATAACCCTTACTCGATTATAACTTTGAAACTATCAAAGTTCAATAACAAAGTAGCAATGCATTCAGGAATAGATAGATACGTGCAATATCATGGACAACTAGTCGGATACTCGACATGTACTCAACTCTCTTCTCTAATAACAATCACAACTAGTTCATGCAAATAGATTGTGCTACACAACAAGTATGATAATTCAACTAGAAGTATCAAACTCTAGCAATATGAACAAGACACAACTAACTTAGGTGATCAATCTAAAGTAGTAAATCTAGTTCATCGACAATACAAACAAGAGAGTTGAGACAATCAAAGAGTAGACAAAAGGAAAGGATAAACTCACAACTTGTTGAATCCAAAAGCTTCAAACGCCAAGTGAAACAAAGAACTTTAGCAACTCATAAGTCTGTGAAAAACTCTCCAAAAACTTATGCAAAAACAAAGGTTGGATGATCAAGGATGATCATCCACTACCTAAATAGTATCAACTAATGTAACAGCCGAATTAAGGTACTAAAAACGTATAGAAAGTTACAGAATTAAACACAAATTACTTCAAATGGCAAAGACATCAATTTGATTCTTCTGTCGAGGAACCGCACCCGCGGGTTGAGAGCCGCGGGCGCGGTTTGGGACCCGCGGGCGCGGCTTGAGCTTTCTCGAAAACCTTGGCTGAAGGTGAAACCCGCGGGTGCGGCTTGAGACCCGCGGGTGCGGCTTGAGCTTTCTCGAATCCTTGTCTGAGGATGAAACCCGCGGGTGCGGCTTGAGACCCGCGGGTGCGGCTATGTTGTCTGAGGCAGAACCTGCTGATTTCTTCAAGTCTTCGTCTTCGTCTTCGTCTTCAGCAACTTCTTCCTTATGCTTCCAATGCTTGTATCATCTCTTGGAATCTCGTATGTAAATCTTCTCTCGAACAGCTCCATGATACAGATTACATAGAAACAAATAACATAATCCTATACAAAACTAGCTAATAATCCATAGTTGCGGTATGTAAAACACCGCTTATCACCATGCATAGTCTCTTGTGGTCTCACGGTTGAGAAGAAGTGCAGCGTAGTGGACCTTCACTTTATTAGTCGACTTGTCCACCAAGACAATCGAGCCGAGAAGCAAGAGGAGATACAGAGTGGCAATGTGACACTCATTCCTAACTGGTGCGTCTAACAATGTCGTCAACCGACGCTTGAGGGGCGTGAAACGAAGGTCGCCGACTTTATAACAAGCCAAGATCTCATCAGATGTCATACCCATAGCCTCACCAAGCAGAGCGTGGATGTCTCCATCTGACATAGCAGTAGTGCAACTATGACCATGTATACGGACTCTGAGGATTTGCATCACGTCATGTAGGGAGATGGTCATCTCAGCAAATGGCAGTGGCGGAGCCAGAGATGTTTTGAAGCGGGGGCTCGATTTCATAGCAATATGTTAAAAGTAATTGATGTTAAATCTTATTCTATATATAAAACATAATTGTTAATATTATTATTATAGCTTATTAATAATTTACATTTGAAAAATATAATAGGATAAGTTTTATTTTATTTATGTAAAATTGTTATATGATAATGCTCGACTTAAAATCAAACAAATAAAAATATATGAAATGATATTTTTCTATACTTTTTTAAGGTTCTTACATTATTTTAAATGTCGTAAATGTTAAAAAGAATCAATTTCCTTTTTTTATTAAGTTTAATAAAAGTAAAATTTATTATCAAGTTTTTTATGTAATGAAAAATCAGAACAAAGGGGAAGGTCCTATTTTTTTAATGGAAAAATGGGTTAAGTTGGGTAGGCCCAATTCAAATTGGGATGTGATATTTGAAAGGTATTCTATGACTCAATGAGAAAACCGGATTCATTTTAATAATTCATTATTCCACTTATAAAAAAATTGAACCCTTCTCCTTCCTCTTCAACAACTATAACCAACAGCCGGCCCTAGCAGGTGCTTTCATGGCGGTTCTTACAAATCGAAGCTATTCTCCATAGCTACTGGTGGCGGAGCAAGTGCTTGAGCACCCTCAAACATCCCCTGGCTCTGCCACTGGCAAATGGCATATGAAAAGTGTTTGCTCTGGATGCCACCTTTCCACAAAAGCAGACATCAAAGCAACATCGATGTTAGAAGCTATGGCCATAGTACGAAGGTTTGTCAACCCTGAACGCTCAGCAAACCTGAACCATGTACCCTCCTTCGCTCAAATATGCCTCTCAAACCCAGAACACTATGCATCTCTATAGTGTATCTTCAGGTTCTTCTTAGCCTAAATAAGTACAGAAAAACAACAACTCCGATTAATAAATATGAAACATTAAGTTATTATAAACATAATGTTATTGAACATACCAAATCCAAAGGAGGCTTATTCTCTCCCTCAGCAACATCTGGAACTGGATCAATATCCTCTGGCTGCTCATCACCAACTGCAACATCAATAGTCTGAGGAGGCTCAACATCTCCTATTCGACGTCTCTGCCTCCTGTCAACAACACCCGTAATTGGAGTAACATCCTCCTCGCCAGCATCACCGCCCCCCTGAACAGCAACTCCCTCACCAACAACCTCCTGACCTCGACCTCGACTTATGCCTCGGCCTCAACCTGGACCTCTGCCCCGCTTTACAGCTTCATCGGGGACAACACGTCGCCTACTCTGAACTAGAGGCACCAATGGTACATCGGGAGCGGGACCTGGAAGAGGACCATGCGACCATAAAGCCTTCGCTATATACGTCTCATAACAATATAGTAGGTGAGACGCACGTGGACGACAAATGTCTTGCATTGCCTTCCCGATCCAAGGAAAATATGTCCTTGGGGAAAGGTCATCGTCATCTGAATCTCCCAACACTGGTTGTGAAGATGCGAACGGAGGTGGAGCCAGAGATACTGCTACATCTGGAAGTGGAGGTAAATCCTGGTATGTATGATCTGAAGTGGGAGGGACAGGATCCTGAAACAGAGGTGTGTCGCTAATATCATAGTCATCTGTGGTCACATACTCACATCCATGATTGTATGCGTCTGCGTCTCTAATGGAGCAACATGTAGGGGCGAGAATGTCTCTAAATATCGACCTGGAAAATCTTCGGCACCAAAATCTTGTGTATGTCTCTGCTGACTCTGCCCATCAATATCCATATGCTCCATAAATCTCTGATGTGCATGCTGCTGTGCCTCGTGATCATAATCCTCCTCTCGAGCCGGACTAGGAGGTAGAGGAGGGGGAGAACTATCGGTTGTTGTAACTCCTTCGACCAACTCATGCAACCGACGAACACCATCTGCCATATGTATACGATGTGGGGGTCGTTCGACTACTGGTGCGGGATGTGTATAGACAATCTCATCCACTATAGCCCGTAGAGTCTACATATTTTTACATTTTTAGTATGACTAATTCATACTAAAATATTCGTAAAAATATTCGATAATTATTTGCAACTTCATAATTAAATTCTTAATATCTAACTAAAGATTAATTCATATTGACAACATAAATTATAAATTTGTACAGACTAACAATCTTGTGTATGTCTCTGCTGACTCTGCCCATCAATATCCATATGCTCCATAAATCTCTGATGTGCATGCTGCTGTGCCTCGTGATCATAATCATCCTCTCGAGCCGGACTAGGAGGTAGAGGAGGGGGAGAACTATCGGTTGTTGTAACTCCTTCGACCAACTCATGCAACCGACGAACACCATCTGCCATATGTATACGATGTGGGGGTCGTTCGACTACTGGTGCGGGATGTGTATAGACAATCTCATCCACTATAGCCCGTAGAGTCTACATATTTTTACATTTTTAGTATGACTAATTCATACTAAAATATTCGTAAAAATATTCGATAATTATTTGCAACTTCATAATTAAATTCTTAATATCTAACTAAAGATTAATTCATATTGACAACATAAATTATAAATTTGTACAGACTAACAATAGAAATTATTAACAATTAAATCATAATTAGTTATGATTTATTTATTAATAGTTTCTATTAATTAATTCATAATTACTAACAATAGAAATTATAAATTCATAATCACTAACCATAGAAATGCATAAAAATTATTAACAATTAAATCATAATTAGTTATGATTTAATTATTAATAGTTTCTATTTTTTAATTCATAATTAGATACAATATAAATTATAATTCATAATCACTAACAATAGAAATTATAAACAATTAAATCATTATTATTTATGAAATTTAATTGTTAATAGTTTCCATTATTTAATTCATAATTACTAAAAATAAAAGTTATTAACAATTCATAAATATTAATAATTACGAATTTATATTATTAACTAATTATGAATCCTAAAGGCGACTAACAATTCATAATTGAATCTCTATTCCATTTTTAAAATTATATTATTTAATAAATGCAACAATAACTAACAATAACGAATCATAATGATTACTAATAATCGAACGATGCCTAATCGAATCTCTATTCAATTTCAAAATTAAATAAGATTAAAATTGAACAAATCGGGTTTCGAAAATTACATAACGCAAGAAGCCCAGACGGTAAGTGTCACATAATCCGGATCCGTCGCCGGAACCCTAATTGTCGTCGAGATCCTAGTTGTCGCTGAAACCCTAATCGTCGTCGGAATAGGTGGCAAAACCGTCGTCGGAGTTGTCGCCGGAGGATCTGTTGTCGTCGTCGTCGCCGATCGAGCCGCCCGAGTCTCATATCGGTGTCTTCCACTATCCATTGAGTTATCGCCGCCGAGAACAGTGACCGGGATGGGCACCACCCTTTTGCCGCTCGCCGTAGGTGTCGAGATCGGCTCAATTTGGGTATCATCTTGGGCGGAAGAACGATGTTGTTGCGAATCCATTGCCAGATTTGTGTTTTGTGGAAGGAAACGATCGAAAATATCAAATAAAGTTATCGGTGCCCTCAGGTTTTTAAAACTGAAAGCGGAAGAAGAAGGAAGAAGAAGACGCAGCGTAGGGTTTTAATGACCTTGTACCCATTATGCGTACAGGGTCTTAGAAGACGAAGAGTTGTGCGAATAACTTATGCGCACAACTTGTTTTGTACGCGTGTCATACGCGTAAAACTAATGTCAGACTACGTCAGATTTTTCAATTTAATGCCCAAAATACTCATGTACACCTATCTTAATTATGCGCGCGGATCTGTACGCCTATCTTATGCGCACAGATATGTACGCCTATATTATGCTCACAAAATCGCGTGCATCTTAATTATGCGCGCGGATCGGCTCGATCGTCGCCGATCGAGCCGCCCGAGTCTCATATCGGTGTCTTCCACTATCCATTGAGTTATCG
This sequence comes from Oxyria digyna, assembly GCA_029168935.1. Lineage (NCBI taxonomy): Eukaryota > Viridiplantae > Streptophyta > Magnoliopsida > Caryophyllales > Polygonaceae > Oxyria > Oxyria digyna. Next base: position 55,362,976 of record JAPVLV010000001.1, on the reverse strand, counting down.
CCGCCGAGAACAGTGACCGGGATGGGCACCACCCTTTTGCCGCTCGCCGGAGGTGTCGAGATCGGCTCAATTTGGGTATCATCTTGGGCGGAAGAACGATGTTGTTGCGAATCCATTGCCAGATTTGTGTTTTGTGGAAGGAAACGATCGAAAATATCAAATAAAGTTATCGGTGCCCTCAGGTTTTTAAAACTGAAAGCGGAAGAAGAAGGAAGAAGAAGACGCAGCGTAGGGTTTTAATGACCTTGTACCCATTATGCGTACAGGGTCTTAGAAGACGAAGAGTTGTGCGAATAACTTATGCGCACAACTTGTTTTGTACGTGTGTCATACGCGTAAAACTAATGTCAGACTACGTCAGATTTTTCAATTTAATGCCCAAAATACTCATGTACACCTATCTTAATTATGCGCGCGGATCTGTACGCCTATCTTATGCGCACAGATATGTACGCCTATATTATGCTCACAAAATCGCGTGCATCTTAATTATGCGCGCGGATCGGCTCGATCGTCGCCGATCGAGCCGCCCGAGTCTCATATCGGTGTCTTCCACTATCCATTGAGTTATCGCCGCCGAGAACAGTGACCGGGATGGGCACCACCCTTTTGCCGCTCGCCGGAGGTGTCGAGATCGGCTCAATTTGGGTATCATCTTGGGCGGAAGAACGATGTTGTTGCGAATCCATTGCCAGATTTGTGTTTTGTGGAAGGAAACGATCGAAAATATCAAATAAAGTTATCGGTGCCCTCAGGTTTTTAAAACTGAAAGCGGAAGAAGAAGGAAGAAGAAGACGCAGCGTAGGGTTTTAATGACCTTGTACCCATTATGCGTACAGGGTCTTAGAAGACGAAGAGTTGTGCGAATAACTTATGCGCACAACTTGTTTTGTACGCGTGTCATACGCGTAAAACTAATGTCAGACTACGTCAGATTTTTCAATTTAATGCCCAAAATACTCATGTACACCTATCTTAATTATGCGCGCGGATCTGTACGCCTATCTTATGCGCACAGATATGTACGCCTATATTATGCTCACAAAATCGCGTGTATCTAGGCAAAAAACACATATATGTAGGCGTTTCATATATATAGTCTTACCCCCCCTCCTTTAATTTAGAGACCTCAATCACGTGTGTACGTGTTGTGCGTTCTTCCTACGCCCATTCCGCGGGAACAAAAATATAGTATGTGTTTCATGAAAGGGAAATCAACATTCTAACATAACCTATCTAATAATCCTTCTAGCTTGTGCAAAATTGAATGTGTTTAAGTGTATCACATATCAGAAGTACAACCATCGTTAATATCTCTTATTATATCTTTCTAAAATTTATAAAATTTTGATATTGTTAAAGTACTCAATGAGACGAACAAAACAAGATTCTGCATGATCATGTTTGTTCTTATAGATTGAGAATAATCTAGCGAATTGTATTAAATTGTGAATAATGTAAAAATTGGAGATTAGAAGAACATTAAGGGACGAAGGGAGTAGTTTTAATCCATTACCACGGAGTACTTCGTAAACCATGAATCAAAGTAAAACCATCGAACCAATAGTCTGGATACTTACGTAGTTAAATTTTTCACAAGGAGAACATGGGTTTCATAAATGCAATACAACAGTTTATCGGTTGCCGATCCTTCTTTGAATTACATTACATGTGTAGTGTTTGTAGCACGTCCACTTAGCTTCATTTAATTAATGACGTTTGTGACTTCAAATGGATATCTTAGGTTCTCGTCATCAAAATATTTTTTAGGTTGATTGAAAAATGTAGGAATTTTGGTGTATATAATAAGGACGTAAGTTTGAACCTATTTTTGGAGGGAGGAAGTTTAGGCAGCCGCGTTTGTTAAGATTCAAATTCGCAGACGCGTTTTAATTTTGGCACCGACACTCTCTCTCCTCTTATATTCCTTTCCCTTCCCACTTTCCTTTCCTTTCCTTTCTTTTAATAAATTAATTAATTGATTACTGTATAAACTACGGAGTATAAAGCAAAAACTGTTTCCACACTACATGATTGACCCATTTTTTGAGTCAGCGACCTACGCCTAAAAGAAGAATATGAGATGGATCTTGAGTTGGCTTGACCTTAATTTTTAAATCATGTTCAATTATGTAGACTCGTGAGTTCTTTGAATCGTTGAATTTCATTATTCCAGCAGACAACCAAACCTAGATGGCACATGGCCTTTTCAATTTATTATGGGATTTTACTTTTGTTTATATATGTAATTATTTATACATTGTAAGCAAAAATCATAGAAAGAAATAAAAAATCGGAATTTATTGGTTACATAGAATCTTAACGCAACTAGCCATATGGATGCCAACTCACTCTGAAGACAGATGTTAAAAAGCTTACATGTAATGATTTTATCTTACCTTTATTTTTATCCACGTAATAATCATTGTAAGTCTGTAACACTACCTAACACATTAAGATAGTACACTTTTACAGCTCGATCGTGATTTCATGTCACCGGAACTCAAACAATTCAACACACACAGTTTTAAAATAAAATCAGTTAAATACATCAAAATATATACTACTCCGTACTACTACCGGTTTTACAAAGAAATAAAAAAAATCCCAGGTAACAAGTGTACGTATCAACCGCGGAAAATAAGAGCCGCGTGAAGTTTCCCATTTGGTGTATTAATTACAGTTTTACAGTCCTGTCTCTCAGTAAAATCTTGATTTCTCGACGCCGGAAACCGTTAGTCACCGGGCAAAAGCATTAAGCCAACGCTTTCTCGTCAATCCAGCGTCGGCGTTGCGATTGATATATCAAATCCTCTGTTTTCCGTTGCATTAGTGAATTGATCAGGAATCCAACGAAAAAGGCGTCTCCAAAAGATCGTAAGGGGCCCACAAAGCGTCGAGCGGACAGGGCCGGTTCGCATCGAGCCGGACCCACGGTTTACCTTTCCCACTCCAATGCAACAAACTCACTGGACCGGGATGTAAATCTCTGCACAAACCCCTGTAAATAAAATTGCAGATATCATCAGAATTGAGACAAACGTAATTTAACTATCTTAATTGTTGATGGAGAAGTGTTGTTACCTGTAATTGTCGCCGCCGAGGCCGTGCTGGTTCCAGCGATGGTCGACGGGAACAATGTTACCGGCGAAGACGAGGAGGAAGGGCGGGAGAGATCCGAGGTCGTAGATCCGCATCCTTTTGTGAAGCTCCATCCACTCCTCGATCCGTGTGGTGTAGTCCCCCGCGCGCCAGCGATTGAGGTCGATTAGCATGACGCCTGTGTTGAAGTAGCAGGGGCTCCGATTGACGAAGGTGAGGGAGAGCTCGGGATTGGACCAGAAGGAAGTAGTGAAGTAGGTGGTGAAATTGGCGTTACAGTACTCAGGAGCAGCTAGGACGGATTGGAGACCGAGATCGGTGGCGGCGAGTGCGGCGATGTCGTCTACAACAAGGACATCGGAATCGAGGTAGAGGACGCGGGAGATACAGAGAGGGAGGAGATTGGGGAGATAGGAGCGAGCGTAGTTGAGGGGACAGTCGAGGGCGGAGCGGATGGAGGTGGAGATGAGGCCTGAGACGGATGCGTCGTCGAAAGGGTAGAGGGTGAATCGGAGGTAAGGGAAGGAGTGAGAGAGTATGGAGCGTAGATCTGAGGCGGAGGAGGAGATTATGAAGTGGAAGAGGATGTTTTGTGGACACGACGAGTGCTGAAGGACGGAGAGGATTGCTGCCATGGAGCCGCGGATGTAGGTCAGGTCCAGTGTCATCGCTACGTGGACGGCTCCATCGGAGCAGATCAACTCTTCCGAATCCGAAACGCCGTCCTTTAGAGAAGGGCATTCGAGGGAGTTGTAGAATTCTGGGGCCTCCTTGAAGCTTTGCCTTGCGCTGCAGATGGACAGACCAGTAAAGAGGAGGAAGAAGAGGAGATTAGGCATGGCGGCATGGATTTCAGGACAAGACTTTTCAGAGCAAATCTAACACATATATATATATATATGGGGGTGCCTATTTTTCTGTTTCTATGTAAACTTTCCGTAGTAGGCCCTCGAGTTGCTTTGCTTTGTTGTGCTGCACACCACTGCCAAGCAAAGAAAAGTATTTGAGTCAACAAACATGAATTCTTTTTTTTGATTAAATCGAATCTTAATTTACAAGATTTTGTAGGTAAGTGAAAGAACACAAATTTTTTCCAAGGATTTTAATGGTTCACCTGGTTTAGAATGCGACGTTCAGCCTTGAAGCAGATGCCATGTAACACTCCATCTAGATAGGTGATGCTTACATTTACAAATCAAACTAAAAACAATAGATGATCCAACAACCATGCCCTTCTCATTCATCATTATTTATGGGATTAAATACATTATACTAAGTTTGGACCGAAAGGAATGTATACTGGGAAAATATATAATTTAAGAGAATGTATACTAGGAGATATAAAGGAAAATATATTTACAAATCATAATCATAATCATAATATATATAATTTTTGGGGTGGTTGAAAAATATTCACACAAGATAATCACAAAGATATTCCCCATTATATTCATCTTGGGTTGAGCTTTTTCTTGGGCCACCGGAATAAAAGTCTAATATTAAAGTTTACATTTTTTAAAAAGAAATTTCCACATATATTTTTCAAACAAATCGATTACTATTAAATTAAAGATTATCTTTTAAGAAACTACATCAATCTATCTCTTAATAAAGATTTAATCTTTTACTAAGCTAAAAACAAAATTATATTTTATAAGGATTATATAATTGAAAAAATAATTTTCATGGGTTGAAAAATATTCACACAAGATATTTTAAAAAGAAATTTCCACATATATTTTTCAAACAAATCTATTACTATTAAATTAAATATTATTTTTTAAGAAACTATATCAATCTATTTCCTAATAAAGATTTTATCTTTTACTAAGTTAAAAACGAAATTACATTTTATAAGGATTATATAATTGAAAAATATTTTTGGGATGGCTGAAAAATATCACACAAGATATTTTAAAAAGAAATTTTCACTATATTTTTCAAACAAATCTATTACTATTAAATTAAAGATTATCTTTTAAGAAACTACATCAATCTATTTCCTAATAAAGATTTTATCTTTTACTAAGTTAAAAACGAAATTATATTTTACAAGGATTATATAATTGAAAAAAATATTTTTGGGGGTCGTTGAAAAATATCCACACAAGATATTTTAAAAAGAAATTTCCACATATATTTTTCAAACAAATCTATTACTATTAAATTAAAGATTATCTTTTAAGAAAATACATCAATCTATTTCCTAATAAATATTTTATCTTTTACTAAGTTAAAAACGAAATTATATTTTATAAAGACTATATAATTGAAAAAATATTTTTGGGGGTGGTTGAAAAATATTCACACAAGATATTTTAAAAACAAATTTTTACATATATTTTTCAAACAAATCAATTACTATTAAATTAAAGATTATCTTTTAAGAGACTACATCAATCGATTTCCTAATAAAGATTTTATCTTTTACTAAGTTAAAAACGAAATTATATTTTATGAGGATTATATAATTGAACAAATTTTTTTAGGGGTGGTTAAAAAATATTCACAGAAGATATTTTAAAAATAAATTTCCACATATATGTTTCACACAAATCTATTACTATTCAATTAAAGATTATCTTTTAAGAAACTACATCAATCTATTTTCTAATAAAGATTTTATCTTTTACTAAGTTAAAAACGAAATTATATTTTATAAGGATTATATAATTAAAAAATATTTTTGGGGTTGGTTGAAAAATATTCACACAAGATTATCACAAAGATATTCATGAATATATTGATTTTGGATTGGGTTTTTGCTTGACCCATAAAAAAACGGGTTGCAACCGGGCAGCACCCATTTTGCGCCCGGCAGCACCCCCTCGTTCGGAACCCCATTCCGAACGAGGGGAAAAATTATTTTTTTTTAAAAATTTCGTTTCTCGTTCGGAATGGGGTTCCGAACGAGAAACGGTTCATTTAAATAAAAAAAAAAAATAATGCCAAACCGGTTCGCATATTGCGAACCGGTTTACACCTCGTTCGGAACCCCATTCCGAACGAGGATTTTTTTTTTTTTTTTATTATGACGTCACACCTCGTTCGGAATGGGGTTCCGAACGAGGTGTAATTTTTTTTTTTAATTATGACGTCAGCATCTCGTTCGGAACCCCATTCCGAACGAGGTGTGACGTCATTTTTTTTTTAATATGCCGTCATATCTCGTTCGGAATGGGGTTCCGAATGAGATGCTGACGTCATAATTAAATAAAAATTAATCCTTGTTCGGAACCCCATTCCGAACGAGATTCGGCAAAAATTTTTGAAAATGCGAACGGCTATATTTTGACGGAGTCTATAAATTCGGGAGTTGTATGACCAAATTATCAAACCCAATCGGAAGAAACACAAAAAATGACGTCTGAAAGCGATTCCACTAATTCTTCAAGGGCAGGTAGTTGGAAAGAAGGACGGGAGTGTTCTTCTAGTGAGACGTCGGTGGAGGAGGAGGTTGATTTGTCTGCGCCGGTAGATGATACATATTTCCAAGTAAGTACCTATAAACCTTTTTTTATAGCATTTCATTAGAATTTATTTTATTCATATGGTATGTATTGAAATTTGAGTAATTTTAAATAGGGATACTGTAGTGATGAAGAATATTTAAAAATCGACTATAGTGCCCATTTTACGACTAGTGAGAGATTTCCTACTATGGATCTTCTGAGAGAGTGGGTTAGAAAGGTCGGTTATGAGTTGTGTATGGTTATCACCACGAAATCATCAATGGCCAACAAGAGGATATTTCTGCACTGTGAGCAATCCGGTAGTTATAGAAAACATGGAAAGAACATTAATCTTGAAGGAGATGTAGCAGAACCATCGTCGCAGCGTAGCAACCTTAGTAGGTTAAGGAAGTACAATTGTCCTTTTATGTTAAGAGGATATTATCGACGAGCAACTCTTGTTGAGCCGCCTGGGTGGATACTAAAAGTTGAGAAGGCATGTCACAACCACTGTCTTTCCAGCAGCTTGATTGGCCATGCATTTGCTTCGAGGATGACGGGAGAGCAGAGACGAAAAATAATGATTGCATCAGCGGCCGGGGCAATGCCGAAGGTTATTTATACACAGCTGCTTCAGGAAAATCCGACTTCCACAATATCAAGAAGGCAAGTGTACACTGTGAGGGAAAAGGAGAGGAAGAAAGCATTGGCAAATCTAACCGTGACCCAGTGGTCATTAGATTTCCTCCATCATAGAGGTTATCGTAAAGACATTTACCACGAGACGAATCCGGAGACGGGGGAGAAAAAGTTGGCAGCGTTTTTCATATCTCATCCGGATTGTCAACATTTGTTGAGAATGTTCCCTCGGGTGGTGATCATGGACGCGACGTACAAGACTAATAGGTACACTAAAATTCATTATTATGAATTCAAATACCGTTATAGAATTATAATTATTAATATACCCTCGTTGATAGGTATGGTTGGCCGTTACTTCAGTTTGTTGGATTCAATTGCACCAACTATACATATTGTATTGCGCTAGCGTTCATCTGTTGTGAGACAGCCCCATACTATGCATGGGCATTGAAACGGGTCAAGTATTTGTTTCGTGCACTCGAAGGACCGGATTGCATCATGTCTGATCGAGAGCTGGCAACAATTAAGGCGGTTGACCATGTATTTCCTAGTGTGCGTCATATGCTTTGCCATGTCCACGTTGATCGGAATGTTAAGGCATTTGCTAAATTGAACAACTTGGACGAAAAAAGTGCATCTGCTAGCGTTCGACGGGTAATGCGGTCTCACACAGAGAAGCAGTATGAGGAGAGACTTGATCACTTCCGGAAAACATGGAGGAATGGTCATCTTGTACAATATGCTGAGAGCACATGGTTTACTCCCCATAAAGAAAAACTTATAGCTGCGTATTGCGATGATATACGCCATTTTAGCACAAGAACGTCTAACAGGTAAGATATTTGAATTTGTTTTTAACGAGAATGATCATGACATTCGGTTGGCTAAAATGTTTAACATGTACAATGTTGTTGTCAGGGTTGAAGGTCAACACTCGATGTTGAAGCATATGTTTGATTCAGCTGTTGGAGGGTTCGACACTTTAGTGCAACACATTGACAATATGTTTGTCGATCAGCACCGTCGAATACGGGCCGAGATGGAAATGTCCAACCATACTAGCCCGAAGGAGATACAAGACGGGCCTCGGTGGATCAAGACTATTTTCATGCGCATATTGAGGAAGTGCTCCGACAAGTGTTTGAGAATGCTACTGAAAGAAGTCCTTAAGGCAAAGGAGGGAAAGATATGTGGCCCATGTGAGGATCCTTGGTGGGAATCAACACTCGGATTGCCTTGCCCACACAGGATTAAGGTGTTTGTAGAAGAAGGAACGCCATTGTTGCCGAGCGACATTGATATCTTCTGGAAGCAGATCAAGTGGGAAGGAGTGGAATTGAAAGACTTCGACTCTGACGACGACGTGCAATTGACTGCAGATAAGGTTCTTATGGATGATTTCTTTGAAGGGGTGTTTACCGGTAACGTTGATGATTTCGATATGAAGAGGATGGCTGATAAGTGGCGTGAGTGCAAGGATCCTTCTTCAGTTGATGTCCAGGACCCCCCTCGGGGAGAGACGAAGAGAGGAAGGCCTAAGATTCATGCGAAGAAGACGGGTACAAAGCGAGATCCGGGTTGGGATGAGAGGGCTCAAGCTAAGAAGGATAAGGAGAAGGCAGAAGCAAGGAAAAAGGGAATGAAAGAGGAAGAGGGTGCAACTGTGCCACCGAAAGCCGATTCACAAAAGAAATCGTCGGTTGCATCCAACAGAGCTTCAAGCGGGGCCACGACCGTAAAAGGGAGTGCAACTAAACCACCGAGGGCAAGAGGAACTGCTAGATCGAAATGTAGCGGTGGCAATTCAATCATTTATCTCGACTTCGACTGGGGGATAGATAATATAGACCTTTTCATGCTCGCATACATAGCTGTTGTGGAGAAAGTAGGTGATGACGGTCATTGTGGTTATCGATCCCTCGCTCGCTTACTAGGTAAACCAGAGCAACAGTTCGTTGAAATCCGATTTGATCTTTCGAAGCACCTCCAACAAAACGGGCATATGTATCATGAGATGCTAGAGGGTTTCAAGACTATCCCGCAACTCATTCGAGAAGTGAATCACATTCGATCGCCATGCTCTCCTGAATTATGGATGTGCACACCTACAATGGGATTGGTATTTGCCACGAGGTATCAAGTTGCACTAGTGGTGTTATCATGGTTTGGTCCTTGTACATGTCTTCCGATGTTTGCTCCTCCCGGTTCAGAGCCTCCTACCACGGTGTTCGCCATTGCACATGTAGGCAGACGCAACCATTACGTACCGGTACGCATCGATATTTTCCGCTCTTGTACCTTATTTCACATATGTTATTTAGCATACAATAACAATTTTGTTTTGACAGATTTGGTTGGTTGATGACAATTGTCCAATTCCACCCCCTCCAAGGCAGTGGAGTATCTACAAACAGCCATCGGTGGACGGATGGGAACAGCGCTTTCAGAGTAGATTCGACAACTACGTATCCGAGAGAGAGTTTCATGGTGGCGGTCCCATAATGACCTAAATCTTGTATTTGTTTGATTAATGTTCGTAACTCAGCATGTTGTTTGTTGACTTGATTAATGTTTGTTGAATTATATATGTTTGTTTAATGTTTTGGTGGACAATTTATAAATGTTTGAGTAATTTTTTTTCCAGAATGATGTCAACATAATCATAGAAGCATTAATATTGAAACAACAACACAATTGAAAAAGAACAACACGAGTACAACGCAGACGGTGAACAACTACCGATACAGGAAATTAAAAATACTTAATTCTCTATTTGTTACGTGTTGCTGCCAATTCTGCAGCAAGTGCAGCGTTTTCCTCCATGAGCTCGGTGTTTTTGGCTTTCAGTTCATCTATTTCGTTGGCCCATTCTTTTGTTCCAATCCTCAGCAGCTCCATCCCTTCCTCAATTCCTTCAGCCTTTGACCAGTTGCATAAGTTGTCTGCATTTAGTTCTTCAATAACGACCCTTGCACGACCTGTGTATGGTGGATCGATCCAATGTTTGTATTTGCACCCTTTCTCTTCCTCTTCTTCAGTAAGAGCATCCCAACATGCATCCGGACATCCCCAAAATCTTCTCCCATAGTTGACCTTGTCCCACTCTATTTGTTCGGTACACATATGCACCGTGGGCTTTTTCTGACACCAACACAATTTCGGACCAGGATCCATTGTCGAGGAAGAGGCGGGAAATAGAGTTGGACGATTTGGATACATATCGAAATTTGAGAGAAAATAAATATAATGGAATGATAGTGAATGTGTGTTTGAAATGGTTTGTTTTGGAGGTATTTATAGACGAAAAGATAAGATGTGTAGAAGATTGACGGGTTCGGGTCTGGTTATATTTTCCAGTTTTTTGATACTAGTACTGTATTAAATTTGAGACTGACCATGCATGCAATCAATTCAAATGGCAGACAAACCAGTGCAAAATCATTTCCTATATCTGTATTTGGAGGAAATACTAAATTAAATTGATTGAAACGTAAGGAAACCAAATAATATTCATTATAACTTAAGGAAACCAAATAATATTCATTATAACTTAAACAACAAATACAACGATTCAAATCCCCCAATAAGGTTCCGACCCGTGACCCACATTATCTTCCCATTCATTACGCCCTGCTTCTTGTTCCGGATGGCCTTGTCCCGCACCCATCCTTGCCCGCTCCCATATAGAAGGTGTGGCTCTCTCTTCTGCACTCCTGGACGACTCTGCTTGTGACATCCGTTGAGTTTGAGTGACCTCCTCAGCTGTAGGCGGATCGTCGATACTGAGCATCCGAATGTAGGCAGCCAAATTCTCCAGATTTGCCATCCCCTGTTGGTGATGTGTCCGCATAATAGCGAGTGTCGTCGATACACGCTGCAATACCAACAAATAATTAGGAGATGGGTCATATAGAAAACACAATACCAACAAATAAAATAATATAAGAATTACCCGGTTGAAATCGAGGGTAAGGATCGGGTTCGGGTTACGTGGCGGTCGAGGTCTTGCCGGGGCGTTTGGGCTCACATATGGATGTGAGACCTGAGCAAACCAATCGAGGTAAGCATCCTCAGCATCCCAAGGGATAAGAGCTGGTGGGCTGGACATGATGTACTGACACAGGTTGTCATAACGCTGGTCCCATCTATCCCATTCCGGGCCATACCGTACAGTGTATTCCCGGCCACCTCGCATTGATTTTGGCGGACAATAATACTCCACTGGCTCGGGGACATCCAAAGGCCGGGACTGACGGCGACCGAACTGTCTGCAAAACCGATCAGGGTTGTACATCTCCATAATGTCAAAGCACCGGATCCCACCACGATAAGTGGCCACTCTATGACGCCCTTGCGGTCCCACGTCCAAATCCGGATACGGCATCCAACACACCTGCACAAGTAGCTTATAACAATTAATAACAATATTAATAACAACTTGGAATGACATTTAGACGATTCACTTACATCTTCCGGTGCATACTCATCCAAGATGCGTCTGTACTGTTGCAGTGTCCTTTTTTGCCTCAGCGGGGCTCGTCCAGTGGAATAACGGGACACACGAGCAGTAGCTTCTTGGGAGTTGACATCCAGGTTTGGGTTCCCAGGAAAATACGGGAAATGTAACCAAATCCAAATCTCAAGAAGCCTGACGCAACCAGAAAATTGCACGCATCTCGCCCTAGATGCTATACCCAGCTGCCTGTACAGCAATGCCAAACAACCTGTACCCCATGCGTATTCATGTATCCTGCTCGGATCCTCTAGTAGCGGCAGGAAGCATGTGTCTAACAGGTTGGAGGTCTTGTTCACGAACAAGGACTGCTGAATTAGGTGCCACAGAAAGCCGGTTGCAATGGAGCTCGGATCGGATCTTCTTCGAGAGTTGATCATCGAGACAACGTGGCAAAAGAATTCCCGCTCGCCGACTTTCCCCCTACCTATGAACTTGACCATAAATGCCTCCTCAGCGTCAAACGGGTTGTCCAGGTCAACGCCAAACAAATAGGAAAACAATTCGGCACAATGCGCTGAATCTGCATCTAGACCCAAATGTGTCCATGGCGTGGTGACAGCACCCCCGTCAATAGGCAGCTCCAGAATCTCCAAAACGTCATGGAGACCGATTCCAAGCTCCCCAAAGTTCAGATGAAATGTGTTCGTCTCAGGGTGCCACCTTTCCACGAATGCAGAAAGGAGGTTGTGGTCCACATTCCAAAATTGACCCTTCAGGATGTGAAGCAGCCCCGACTCCTGGGCAAGAGCAAACCATGATTCTGGCTCCGGGTCGGTAGGAATTCTAGGAAACCATAGCTCGAAACACTTTTGCCTTGTCTGCGCCTTTAGCTGACGGGGGACACTTTCATCGGGATTCGGATCTATCCAAATCTGATGAGCAATGTGTTGCTCATAACGAGTCAATATAGACCCCTCGTTGAGTCCTGGAAGAGGAGGAGCCGCAGCAGCTTCTGACTGCATCGGAGCAGGACCTGACTGCCGAGTATGTCGGGATCTACCCCGCGAAGAACCCGACCCACTCGGAACATCTGGGTTAGGTGGGTTCCTAACCCCCGCAGCACTTGACCCCCGGGAACCTGACTGTTGCGGTCTATCACCACGCGATCTTCTATCCCCCCTCCTCTCAGAAGCAGTGATTCGCCTATCACCCAAATTTCTGTCCTCTCCAACTCTGGATCGGATATTTCTAACTACCTCCTAGTTTTAGCGAAATACATACAAATTTACCATCGATTATTATAACTAAAGTCCATATATGCGATTTTAAGTAGTTTTCAACCTTTTTGGTATTTTCTACAAAGTGTTGATACGCTTTCCACATGAATTAAACTAATTTTTTTTACCATGCATTGCAGTTAATATTGAAATGAAGCGTTTTCCACTATAAACTAATTTTAGCATGCATTTGAAATACAATTGAGCATTTTCCACTATTTCTACAAAATTAAGCGTATTTCAGGTTTTTAGAAATACTAACCGACTCCGTGTTTCGTCTCCGACGTGCTGCTCGGACATCCTCCTCCGCTTGCTCCGGCTCTTCTTGAGGCGTTGCTCCGCCTGTAACAGTTGCATCCCAGAACATGTGTTGTTGATGCCTTTGAAGATCACTGAAACTGGGGGTGGGAAGGTTGTAACTACTACTAGCTGCTCCGTCCATGTCGAAAAAACCACTACCAGAAGGACCAGCGTAGCTTGCATTCGGAACACCATAACCCGACCACCACTCGTTTCCTACGTAAATTTCTTCATCTGCAGCCGTCGGATCAGAAAAAAAAGGATTAGGAGGAGTTCCGGCCATTATCGAGACGAGGGAAAGCGTTTTTTGAAAGATTTAGAAGGGAGCGTTTTTTTGTAAGATTGAGAAGAGAGCGAATTCGAGTGTGGTTCGGAATGGCATCCCGAACGAACTATATATAGGCAAAAGCTGGTGAGAATGATGACGTCAGCTAGCCGTTGTGTAACGGCTAGCTGACGTCATCATTCTCGTTCGGAACCCCATTCCGAACGGGAATGATGACGTCAGCTAGCCGTTATACATAGCTGACGTCATCATTTTTAAAAAAAAAATAATTCTCGTTCGGAATACCATTCCGAACGAGAATGATGACGTCATCATGACGTCATCAAAAAACTATTCTCGTTCGGAATGGGGTTCCGAACAAGAATAGTTTTTTTAACCGGATTATTTTATTTATTAAATAAAACCCGGTTCATGAACCGGGTTCACAAATATTCTCGTTCGGAATGGGGTTGCCTTTTATAATGGAAAATATTAAAACTAAAGGATATAATAAAAAAATAACGATAAATCAAATTAAGAAAAATGATATTTTATGAATATGATAAATCATATTTTACAAGAAATAATTTTTTTTAAGGCTCATATAATTGAAATAAGTTATTTTTCACAAATTATTTTACTAAATAATAGAATTTTAATTTTTTAAGGGTCATATAATTGGAAATAATATCAAATATATTCATAAATAAAACTTTCTTTAGATAAAATGTATTATAAACAAAATAAGTCAACATAAATCATATCAACTTATTAAAATTACGGGTTAAGATAGAAAAAAATGATTTATAAAATGTATAAGTAACATGTTTTCTGAATAAATAAAAAAAAAAAAGATATATTTAGCAAATATTTTTTTAATCTTAACATATTCATTTTTCGGTCACATTTTTTCACCTCATATTTGATAAAGGGAAATCAGATCTGACAAACGGGTCAAACGGGTCAAACGGGTCGGGTTTGGGTTCAGATGGAAAACGGTTTTGGGTTAAGCGGGTCGACCATTGGTCGAGTTCGTGTCGGTTCAACCCAGTGGGTTTCAAATGTTTGATAGTTTTATTGTAATAAAAAAAAAATTTAAACAATATTTTTATTTATTCAGAAATAAAATATGTGAAAAGTGGGTCCCTCGAAGAGTTTCGAAAAGTACGGATCGGTTCAGGTTTGACCCAAATGGCTTCATTGTTTGGTAAGTTTTTGACAAGTCTACTTAGGGTAAAATAACATATAAATTCAATATTTTAATATAATTATTTGATTTGTTTCCCCGTGCTAGAAATATCTATAATGACAAAGAACTTAATCAGTAAATATTGACGCTAAAAAAGATTAATTTTATAAATTTCAATATTTCTCCTTTGGTAAAATAAAATTATATGATTATTATATTATTAGACAATAAATAACAAAATATCCTACAAAGGTATTCTTTAGTAGTAACCTAAATTTACAAAATACAATACGAAAATAAAAAAAATCTCAATTTCTATTTTAGATAAAATTAATCTTAACTTTTAAATCAATAAAAAGTTAAGAACCCCAACTTAAAATTTATAAACCAAAAACAACCAAATTACAATTAAATATTTTCCAAATTCGAAGATGAATGTTTTGCAACGTACATAAAACTATTATTATGTGTCATGCTGTTATTGAATTTTCTTAATTTGTAATCAAAAAAGTCGTTTGATCTACATTTTGGTCTTCTGGTAAAAGTTTAAAATATTTTAATTAGTTTTTCCTAAACAATTAAAGTTTAAGCCTATATTTTTCCTATGTCGTGTATGCATTTAGTATGTTTATGTACTTTATATTATTTATTTTTTCAAATTATATTTAATTCTTTTAAAGATATAACAAAATAGTTGAACACAATAATAGATTTAAAAATTATTATCTGGATTCAAAGTAAAATATAAGTGAAACATACGGGACAATATTACACATTCTAATTCATATTTATAGAGTACTGTACTAAATTTTTATTTATTAAAATTCATTTGGCTCGTGCGTAGCACGGGCAGGAGGGACTAGTATATATAATTTTTGGGGTGGTTGAAAAAATATTCACACAAGATAATCACAAAGATATTCCCCATTATATTCATCTTGGATTGGGCTTTTGCTTGGGCCACCGAAATAAAAGTCTAATATTAAAGTTTACATTTTTCAAAAAGAAATTTTCACATATAATTTTCAAACAAATCTATTACTATTAATTTAAAGATTATATTTAGAGAAACTACATTAATCTATTTCTTAAAAAAGATTTTATATTTTACTAAGTTAAAAAACGAAATTATATTTTATAAGGATTATATAATTGAAAAAATATTTTTGGGGGTGGTTGAAAAATATTCACACCAGATATTTCAAAAAGAAATTTTCACATATAATTTTCAAACAAATCTATTACTATTAAGTTAAAGATTATATTTTAAGAAACTACATTAATCTATTTCT
This sequence comes from Oxyria digyna, assembly GCA_029168935.1. NCBI lineage: Eukaryota > Viridiplantae > Streptophyta > Magnoliopsida > Caryophyllales > Polygonaceae > Oxyria > Oxyria digyna. The sequence goes on along the minus strand of JAPVLV010000001.1, from coordinate 55,347,001 downwards.
TAATAAAGATTTTATCTTTTACTAAGTTAAAAACGAAATTATATTTTATAAGGAATATATAATTGTAAAAATATTTTTTGGGGTAGTTGTAAAATATTCACACAAGATATTGTAAAAGGAAATTTCAACATATATTTTTCAAACAAATCTATTACTACTAAATTAAAGATTATCTTTTAAGACACTACATCAATCTATTTCCTAATAAAGATTTTATCTTTTACTAAGTTAAAAACAAAATTATATTTTATAAGGATTATATAATTGAAAAAATATTTTTGGGGTGGTTGAAAAATATACACACAAGATATTTTAAAAACAAATTTCCACATATATTTTTCAAACAAATCTATTATTATTAAATTAAAGATTATATTTTAAGAAACTACATTAATCTATTTCCTAATAAAGATTTTATCTTTTACTAAGTTAAAAACGTAATTATATTTTATAAGGTTTATATAATTGAAAAAATATTTTTGGGGTGGTTGAAAAATATTCACACAAGATATTTTAAAAAGAAATTTTCACATATATTTTTCAAACAAATCTATTATTATTAAATTAAAGATTATATTTTAAGAAACTACATCAATCTATTTCCTAATAAGGATTTTATCTTTTACTAAGTTAAAAACGAAATTATATTTTATAAGGATTATATAATTGAAAAACTATTTTTGGGGGTGGTTGAAAAATACTTACACAAGATAATCACATAGATATTCATGAATATATTCGTCTTGGATTGGGGTTTTGCTTGACCCATAAAATAAAGGTTCAATAAAAAAAAATATTGCCTTTTATAATAAAAAATATTAAAACTAAAGGATATAATAAAAAAACGATAAATCAAATTAAGAAAAATGATATTTTGTGAACATTATAAATCATATTTTAATAGAAATAATTTTTTTAAAGGCTCATATAATTGAAATAAACAATTTTGCACAAATTATTTTACTAAATAAAAGAATTTTAATTTTTTAAGGGTCATATAATTGGAAATAATATCAAATATATGCATAAATAAAATTTTCTTTAGATAAAATGTATTATAAACAAAATATGCCAACATAAATCATATCAACTTATTAAAATTACGGGTTTAGATAGAAAAAATGATTTATAAAATGTATAAGTAACATGTTTTCTGAATAAATAAAAAAGAAGAAGATATATTTAGCAAACACTTTTTAAATCTTAACCTATTCATTTTTCGGTCACTTTTTTTCACCTCTTATTTGATAAAGTGAAATTAGATCTGGCAAACGGGTCAAACGGGTCGGGTTTGGGTTTGGATGGAAAACGAGTTTGGGTTAAGCGGGTCGAGTCAACCCAGTGAGTTTCAAATGTTCAATATTTTTATTGTAATAAAGAAAATAAAATTTAAACAATATTTTTATTTACTCAGAAAGAAAATATGTAAAAATTGGGCCGCTCGACGAGTTTTGAGAAGTACGGTTTGGTTCAGATTTGACCCAAATGACTTCATTGTTTGGTAAGCTTTTGACAAGTTTACTTATGATATAATAACATATAAAGTAAATATTTTAATATAACTATTTGATCTGTTTTCCCGTGCTAGAAATATCTATAATGACAAAGAATTTCATCAGTAAATATTTGATGTTAAAAAAGATTAATATTTATAAATTTCAATATTTCTCCTTTGGTAAAATAAAATTATATGGTTATTATATCATTAGACAATAAATAACAAAATATCCTAAAAAGTTATTCTTTAGTAGTAACCTAAATTTACAAAATACAATACGGAAATAAAAAAAATCTCAATTTTTACTTTAGATAAAATTAATCTCAACTTTTAAATAAATAAATAATTAAGAACCTCAACTTAAAATTTATAAACCAAAAACAACCAAATTACAATTTTAATTAAATATTTTCAAAATTTGAAGATGAATGTTTTGCAAAGTACATAAAACTATTATTATGTGCCATGATGTTATTGAATTTTTTTAATTTTTAATGAAAAAAGTCGTTTAATCTACATTTTAGTCTTCTGGTAAAAGTTGAAAATATTTTAATTAGTTTTTCCTAAACAATTAAAGTTTAAGCCTATATTTTTCCCGTTTATGTACTTTATTATTTAATTTTTAAAATTATATTTAATTCTTTTAATGATATAACAAAATAGTTGAACACAATAATAGATTTAAAAATTATTATCCGGATTCAAATTAAAATATAAGTGAAACATACGAGACAATATTACACATTCTAATTTATATTTATAGAGTACTAAATTTTTATTTATTAAAATTCATTTGGCCCGTGCGTAGCACGGGCAGGAGGGACTAGTATATATAATTTTTGGGGGTGGTTGAAAAATATTCAGCAAGATATTCATGAATATATTCATTTTGGGTTGGGATTTTTTGGTTGGGCCACCAGGAAAAAAAAAGTCCAATATTAAAGTTCACATATTTTTAAAAGAAATTTTCACATATAATTTTTGGGGGTGATTGAAAAATATTCACCCAAGATATTCATCAATATATTCATCTTGGATTGGGCTTTTGCTTGGGCCATCGGAAAAAATACCCAATATTGTTGTCTTGGGCCACCGAAAAAAAAAACATTATTAAAAAATGATAAAAGTTAGGCTCCAAGATATAGGATAAAATATAAATCTTATATTATAACTTAATAGAATATTTAGATGGTAAAAAGATAATAAATTCTTTACCACAAAGATAATCATCATATTATAATCTTCATATCATAATCCTAATACCATAATCATAATATATATAATTTTTGGGGATGGTTGAAAAATATTCACACAAGATAATCACAAAGATATTCATGAATATATTCATCTTGGGTTGGGTTTTTACTTGAACCGTCGAAATAAAAGTCTAATATTAAAGTTTACATCTTTTAAAAAGAAATTTCCAAATATATTTTTCAAACAAATCTATTATTATTAAATTAAAAATTATCTTTTAAGAAACTTCATCAATCTACTTCCTAATAAAGATTTTATCTTTTACTAAGTTAAAAACAAAATTATATTTTATAAGAATTATATAATTGAAAAAATATTTTTGGGGGTGGTTGAGAAATATTCACACAAGATATTTTAAAAATAAATTTCCACATATATTTTTCAAACAAATCTATTACTATTAAATTAAAGATTATCTTTTAAGAAACTACATCAATCTATTTCCTAATATAGATTTTATCTTTTATTAAGTTAAAGCGAAATTATATTTTATAAAGATTATATAATTGAAAAAATATTTTTGGGGGTGGTTGAAAAATATTCACACAAGATATTTTAAAAAGAAATTTCCACATATATTTTTCAAACAAATCTATTACTATTAAATTAAAGATTATCTTTTAACAAACTACATCAATCTATTTCCTTATAAAGATTTTATCTTCTACTAAGTTAAAAACGAAATTATATTTTATAAGAATTATATAATTGAAAAAATATTTTTGGGGGTGGTTGAGAAATATTCACACAAGATATTTTAAAAAGAAATTTCCACATATATTTTTCAAACAAATCTATTACTATTAAATTAAAGATTATCTTTTAAGAAACTACATCAATATATTTCCTAATATATATTTTATCTTTTACTAGGTTAAAACGAAATTATATTTTATAAAGATTATATAATTGAAAAAATATTTTTGGGGGTGGTTGAAAAATATTCACACAAGATATTTTAAAAAGAAATTTCCACATATATTTTTCAAACAAATCTATTACTATTAAATTAAATATTATCCTTTAACAAACTACATCAATCTATTTCCTAATAAAGATTTTATCTTTTACTAAGTTAAAAACGAAATTATATTTTATAAGGATTATATAATTGAAAAAATATTTTTGGGGGTGGTTGGAAAATATTCACACAAGATATTTTAAAAAGAAATTTCCACATATATTTTTCAAACAAATATATTACTATTAAATTAAAAATTATCTTTTAAGAAACTACATCAATCTATTTCCTAATAAAGATATTATCTTTTACTAAGTTAAAAATAAAATTATATTTTATAATGATTATATAATTGAAAAAATAGTTTTGGGGTGGTTGAAAAATATTCACACAAAATAATCACAAAGATATTCATGAATATATTCATCTTGGATTGAGTTTTTGCTTGACCCATAAAAAGTGGTTCAATCAAAAATAAAATATTGCCTTTATAATGGAAAATATTAAAACTAAAGGATATAATAAAAAGGGTGTGGTTACGGTGAGAACAATTTTTAAAATGAGAATGAGTGAATGACTAATGTGCACCAAATTATACTTAAATGTGCATCAAAATATACTAAAATGTGCATTAAAGTTTTTGATGCGCATCCTTTAAAAAGTGATGCACATATACAATCTTTACTTGAATGTTTTTCAGTTTGTCAACAAATGTTCTTTACAAATGAATGTTCTTTAAACTTTGGATGTTTTTAAGTTTGCCAACGAATGTGCACCAAATTATTACTAAATGTTCAGCAATTTACTACTAATGTGCACTATTCTCACATTCGTATTTTAAAAGTTATTCTCACCTAACACTTTCCCTAATAAAAAAAATAACGATAAATCAAATTAAGAAAATGATATTTTGTGAACATGATGAATCATATTTTAATAGAAATAATTTTTTTTAAGGCTCATATAATTGAAATAAACAATTTTTCACAAATTAGTTTACTAAATAAAAGAATTTTATTTTTTGAAGGATCATATAATTGGGAATAATATCAAATATATTCATAAATAAAATTTTCTTTAAATAAAATGTATTATAAATAAAATAAGCCAATATAAATCATATCAACTTATTAAAATTACGGGTTAAGATAGAAAAACTGGTTTATTAATTGCATAACTAACATTTTTCTGAATAAATAAAAAAGAAGAAGATATATTTAGCAAACACTTTTTAAATCTTAACCTCTTTATTTTTTGGTCACTTTTTTTCACCTCTTATTTGATAAAGGAAAATTAGATCTAACAAACGGGTCGGGCTTAGGTTCGGATGGAAAACGGGTTTGGGTTAAGCGGGTCGACCATTGGTCGAGTTCGAGTCCGGTCAACCGAGTGGGTTTCAAATGTTCTATATTTTTATTGTAATAAAGAAAATAAAATTTAAACAATATTTTTATAATAAAATATTATTATATTATTATTATTTAATAAAATTCATTATTATTTTTAATTTAAATGAAAGAAAATATGTGAAAAAGTGGGTAACTCGACGAGTTTCGAGAAGTACAGATCAATTCAGTTTTGACCCAAACGGCTTCATTGTTTGGTAAGCTTTTCACAAGTCTACTTAGGATATAATAACGTATAAATTCAATATTTTAATATAACTATTCATCAGTAAATATTTGACGCTAAAAAATATTAATTTTTATAAATTTCAATATTTCTCCTTTGGTAAAATAAAATTATATGATTATTATATCATTAGACAATAAATAGCAAAATATCCTACAAAGGTATTCTTTAGTAGTAACCTAAAATACATAATAAAATACGAAAAAAAAATTCTCAATTTTTACTTTAGATAAAATTAATCTCAACTTTTAAATCAATAAAAAAAAATTAAGAACCCCAACTTAAAATTTATAAACCAAATTACCATTTCAATTAAATATTTTCTGAATTCGAAGATAGATGTTTTGCAACGTACATAAAAATATTATTATGTGCAATATTGTTATTGAATTTTCTTATTTTTTAATGAAAAAATTCGTTTGATCTACATTTTGTTCTTCTGGTAAAATTTGAAAATATTTTAATTAGTTTTTCCTAAACAATTAAAGTTTAAGCTTATATTTTTCATCAGTCGTGTATGACTTTAGTATGTTTATGTGCTTTATTATTTAACTTTTCAAATTATAGTTAATTCTTTTAAAGATATAACAAAATAGTTGAACACAAAAATATATTTAAAAATTATTATCAGGATTCAAAGTAAAGTATAAGTGAAACATACGGGACAATATTACACATTCTAATTCATATCTATAGAGTACTAAATTTTTATTTATTAAAATTCATTTAGCCCGTGCGTAGCACGGGCAGAAGGGACTAGTATATATAATTTTTGGGGGTGTTTCAAAAATATTCACACAAGATAATCACAAAGATATTCATGAATATATTCATCTTGGGTTGGGCTTTTGTTTGGGTCACCGGAATAAAAGTCTAATATTAATGTTTACTTTTTTTAAAAAGAAATTTCAAAATATATTTTCAAGCAAATCTATTACTATTAAATTAAAGATTATCTTTTAAGAAACTAAATCAATATATTTCCTAATAAAGATTTTATCTTTTACTAAGTTAAAAACGAAATTATATTTTATAAGGATTATATAATTGAAAAAATATTTTTGGGGGTGGTTGAAAAATAATCACACAAGATATTTTAAAAAGAAATGTCCAGATATATTTTTCAAACAAATCTATCTATTACTATTAAATTAAAGATTATTTTTTAAGAAACTACATCAATCTATTTCCTAATAAAGATTTTATCTTTTACTAAGTAAAAACGAAATTATATTTTATAAGGATTATATAATTGAAAAAAAAAATTTAGGGTGGTTGAAAAATATTCACACAAGATATTTTAAAAACAAATTTCTACATATATTTTTCAAACAAATCTATTACTATTAAATTAAAGATTATCTTTTAAGAAACTACATCAATCTATTTCCTAATAAATATTTTATCTTTTACTAAGTAAAAAACGAAATTATATTTTTATAAGGATTATATAATTGAAAAAATATTTTTGGGTAGTTGAAAAATATTCACACAAGATAATCACAAGATATTTTATGAATATATTCATCTTAGATTGGGGTTTTGCTTGACCCATAAAAACAAGGTTCAATTAAAAATAAAATATTGTCTTTTACAATGGAAAATATTAAAACTAAAGGATAAGATAAAAAAAAATAACGATAAATCAAATTAAGAAAAATGATATTTGGAGTCATACAAATATTTTCATATTTGGGTTTCAAATGTTTGATATTTTTATTGTAATAAAGAAAATTAAATTAAAACAATATTTCTATAATAAAATATTATTATATTATTATTTAATAATATTCATTATTTTTTAATTTGAATGAAAGAAAATTTGTGAAAAGTGGGTCCCTTGACGAGTTTCGAGATGTACGGATCGGTTCAGGTTTGACCCAAACGGCTTCATTGTTTGGTAAGCATTTGACAAATCTACTTATGATATAATAACATATAAATTCAATATTTTAATATAACTATCTGATCTATTTCCCCGTGCTAGAAATATCTGTAATGACAAAGAACTTCTATCAGTAAATATTTGATGCTAAAAAACATTAACTTTTATAAATTTTAATATTTCTCCTTTGGTGAAATAAAATTATATGATTATTATATCATTAGACAATAAATAACAAAATATCCTACAAAGGTATTCTTTAATAGTAACCTAAATTTACATAATACAATAAGAAAATAAAAAAATCTCAATTTTTATTTTAGATAAAATTAATATCAATTTTTAAATCAATAAAAAATTAAGAGCCTCAACTTAAATTTATAAACCAAAAACAACCAAATTACCATTTCAATTAAATAATTTCTAAATTCAAAGATTAATGTTTTGCAACGTACATAAATCTATTATTATGTGTCATGTTAAGTTATTGATTTTTCTTAATTTTTAATGAAAAAAGTCGTTTGATCTACATTTTGGTCTTCTGGTAAAAGTTAAAAATATTTTAATTAGTTTTTCCTAAACAATTAAAGTTTAAGCTTATATTTTTCACGTGTTGTGTATGCATTAGTATGTTTATGTACTTTATTATTTAATTTTTCAAATTATATTTAATTATTTTAAAGATATAACAAAATAGATGAGCACAATAATATATTTAAAAATTATTATACGGATTCAAAGTAAAATATAAGTGAAACATACAGGACAATATTACATATTCTAATTCATATTTATAGAAATACTAAATGTTTGTTTATTAAAATTCATTTGGCCCGTGCGTAGCACGGGCAGGAGGGACTAGTATATATAATTTTTGGGGTGGTTGAAAAATACTCATCAATTATATTCACAAAGATATTCCCCATTATATTCATCTTGGGTTGGGCTTTGAGCTTTTTCTTGACCCACCGAAAAAATCCAATATATTCACAAAGATATTAATCATAATAATATATCTTTAGTTGGGACTTTGTTTGATCCCTCGGAAAAATAAAATCCTTTCAACGTAATAAAACATACTTTGAGTAAGTGGTAAAAAGATATGTTAACTCATCTACGTGATCCCGCACCAACATATAAATATTAATATATTATTATTATCTCAATTATAGAACGGGCTAAATACTATACACGTACTCAATACCGTATGTAGATGGAATGGTCATCCATCTATGTACGCCATTGTTTTGAAATAAAAGATTTTAAGTATTCAAATGTGCCCCATAAATATAATTTTTTGATGTATTAGGGATATGGAACTACAGTAATTTCATACAATTTGATAAAGACATTTTTGGCACAAATCAAAAAGATAAGGGTCTATTTCGTAATTCTTTGAAAAGGAATCAAAAAACCATAGAATCATATCTCACAGTCGATTTGCCCTTCAGCAAGATAGATTTTTAACAAATCTATCAAATCTCCAAATCTATCTTTAGTTAAAGATATTTAACAAGATAATAAAAAAGATATTGACAAAAGATAAAGATTAGACAAAAATCATTATTATATATAACTAATATTAAAAAGATATGATTGTAGGTTCAAATTAATATACGAATTAGATATATCAAAAATATTACAAATATTAATTAAATTTATCTTAAAAAATTCATTTGGCTCGCGCGTAGCACGGGCGAGTAAAATCTAGTACACATAATTTTTGGAGGCAGTTGAAAAATATTCACTCATTATATTCATCAAGATATTCATTATAATTTTGGGCTTTTACTCGGCCCACCGGAAAAAAACCCAATTTTGAATAGTCTACATATATATTTTTATTACATTAAATAAACAAAACTATATCTTTAAGATTTATAATTGGAAAAAATTATTATTAAAGATAATTATAAACACTATTATATAATTAAAAAACCAAACAAAAAAGAAGATATCGTAAAAGATATAGTAAAAAGATAATAGATAGTTATAAAGACTATTATTATTATAAAAACCAAACAAAAAAGTAGATATAGTAAAAAAGATATGGTAAAAAAATATTCGTGGCAACCCTAATATAATTTCATGTCAACGTAAACATGATTATAAAATGTCAATTGAACATTGAAAGATGCATATGAGGAGCAAAGATATATGGACAATTGAGTTGTATACGACTTTATCAAGGGTACAAAATTTGATAAATATTGATTTTATTACATAAACAATTAAGTTCAAAATCTTTTACTCTTGAACAAAATTATATTGAAATATAGTAATCATTGAAAAAATCATATTAATTACTGTATAAACATGACTAAATTTGTTTTTTGTTAATATAGTAAATAATCAAAATTATATTTTTTAATATTACTCATTGAAAATATTGTTATTACAGATATTCAAATACACTATTATAATTATAAAAAATTAATAGATCATTGGGGTAAAATATTTGTTCATGGAGATATTACATTTTCGGGTATAGTTTACGAAACCCGTTGGATCAACCAGACAAGAACCCGTTCAACCCAAAAAATTTATCAACCAGAAAATGTGCATGAGTGGTAAAGTATAGGTGCATCACTGGTAAATGATAGGTGCATCACTGATAAATGATAGATACATCAGTGGTAAAGTAAAGGTGCATGAGTGATAAAGTATAGGTGCATCATTGGTAAAGTATAAGTGCATCACTGATAGAGGATAGATGCATCACTGATAAAGTAAATGGTGCATGAGTGGTAAATGATAGGATATGTGCATCAGTGGTTAAGTAAAGATGCATCACTGGTAAAGTATAAGTGCATCACTGGTTGACTTTGATTTTAAAGCTTTAAATAATGATTGTATATAATAGATTGAGATTAGACAAATGATGCATATAGGCGTCCGAGAGAGATGAGCGAATCTAAAGAGAGTTATATGTCGTTGTTTAAAGCGAGAGGAGGCCATGGAGGATGATTCTCCTCTACCGAATTTTCGTCGCTTTCCTTCTTCTATGGAGAACGAATTCGTCAAATTCAAGCGATGTGATGGAGATATCGGCAGAGGAACAGGTCGGCGACGAGAAGACGGCGGGAGAGAGCGGATGAATTTTATAGATGAAAGAGAAAGGGAAGGGAAAGAGAAAGGGAAAAACGGACGGACGAGATTAAAACATCACTTATGGCACAGAGGGTGGAGATTGATCATCACTCATTCTTTGTAAAGGCATCATCACCTGATCTTTTTCCACTTTATTCTATGTAACCCATATTTTGCTATGTAACCCATGCTTGGGTTACATAGGAATGGAGGACCATTTTTTAGCCATTGATTAAAAATGATCTAATGGTTCTCCGGAATTTGTACTTAAGTATTATATATAGTCTTTCAATCAAATATTAGGTTTATATAGATTATAAAAATAAAAAATATTTAATATTTATAATTTATTTTTATCTACACATAGACACTCATATTCCATATATATATATATATATATTACTTTTTTCTATTAAAATAAATTGAGTCAATGCAAACAAAATAGTATAATTACATGTATAGATTTGGTTTAGACATAATTATGTGTGATTTCATGTTTAGTCGACGTTGTATTCTGTTATCATTTTATGTACTTGTTATATTTCCATCCTTTTCCGTTTGAGTGAAGATTAAGCATAGTGACGTTGATTTGTATTAATTTCATTTGAAATCTATAAATAAAAATATTACACTTATATTAATCTAGATTAATAAAATTATAATACAATATTTATTAAAAAATTAAATTTAAGATATATGTATTATTATATTGTGTAAATATATGATTGCTAAATAAATATGTAAACATGTAACACTTCTCATATAACCCGCATTGTAGAGAAAAAATGAGATGAATTACATTGGTGATGTGAAAGGGAGAGAAAAGTGAAGAATATGCTATGCGACTCATATGCGACCCCCATTACTGATAGTCTAAGACTATCAAAATGGGGTTTTTGCTATGCAACTCATGCTTGAGTTGCATGTTTGCAACCCAAATGAGAGCATCCCATTTTTTTTTTCGATATTTATTTTTATAATGTAAAGATATAATAAAAGCAAAAAAATAAGTTGTGCAACCCAAATCATGCAACCCCCATTTCTGATAGCCTAAATCAACAATTTACTCTATATCTATTAAAGTAATCCTCCTTTTTTTTTCCACATGACACATTTACATTTAATTTGCCACATAGCAACCTCTAATTCTATTTGCCACATGTCATTTTTCCTTATTTTATTTTAATTTTTTTTAGTTATATATTAAGATAACTATCTGTAATGTATTAATATTATTTTCTAATTTAAATATGAATCAATTAAAGATATCACTATTTCCTTAATTGAATTAAATATAATTATATATTACAAATGTTTATATGAATTTATTATTAATATATTTTAATTTACAAAATAGAAAAATAATGAAAATCTTATGTATCAATAAAAAATATGATAATTCAACTATAATAATTTTATTTTATTAATTTATTTATATTATATCAATTACGTGCACGACACGGGAATTTAAGCTAGTGGTTGTGTAATTGTATATCTCATTTAAGATAAAGTATACGACATATATATATAGGTGAGTTTCGGTGTAACGGGTATTGTGGTGTAACGGAGTAACCAATATTTATCCTCAATGGTATTCGGGTTTATTAAGGTTGATATTCAACTTTATATAGATTTATGTTATATATGCACTAATCGCATTCTTATATGCTTGTTCCTCTATTCAATCTTTTACGATTATTTGTTCATGCTTATTTAGTTGAATATCAACCCTATATTAATATAGGTAAATTACGTTGAACATCAACCTTAACAAACCCGAATACCATTGAGGGTGAATACTCGTTACACCGATACACCATAAGAGGCTGTTACACTAGAACTTAAATCTATCTGTATATATATTAAAGTAGAATGATTTAGAGCTCTCTACTTAATTTTAGCTTCATTTAGCTTATGTGTCATTTTGTTGTTAATACTCTAAAATTAAATTCTCAATAAATAGTAGTTTGTTAACTATTTTATAACATTCAAATTTAATTCAAAACATTGTAATTATAAGTAAGATTTTGTAATCTTTTATTTCATGGTTGTTATGGACTTATAGGTATGTTATTAATTAATAAGACATATTTACTTCATTATTCTCTATGCATGTTTATATTTTTTGGAATTTATGTTTAAATTTATCAATATAGAAAATCAATTGTAAACTTTAGTTTAAGAAAATTGATACAAGTAAGATTAAAAATTGATAATATCATAAATAATCGTATATTATATATATATATATATATATATATATATATATATATATATATATATATAAACGCTAATAAATGCCAATTTTATCACTAACTATTTAACTAAGAACACATCGTCCTCGTCTCCTTCCTCCCGTTCGTCTTCGTCTCCTTCTTTGGTTAAAAACTAATATGAGTTAATTAGATATTTTAATCTATCTATATATTATATATCTATAATGATGCAGCTAAGAGCAATTGCAACTGTTGAGGTGACATCAAGATAACTACGAGAAGGGTAACGACCACTTAATTTTTTATGGGGATATACTTTTCTAATAGGACAATTTTGAAATTCTAAAAGAATTGGTAAACTAAACTATTTTGTATTTTAACGCATTAGGTGAAAGAGGAACGAGCTTAACATCAAAAAGTTGTGTTTGCCTCACTTCAACATTTTTAATATCCTCTATTTACGGAGGCTAAAATTACTTATTTTTATCCGCTGAAAGAAGTCATCGTGTCCTTTGTCGTTATGTTGATTGAATTGATTCACGTTGTTTATAAATTTTACTTTGTTGGGGTTACATGTCTTTAATTGAAGAGATTGTGAATATGATTAGTCCGATCAAACTGCGAGACGTATTTAATTGAAGAGATTGTGAATATAACGAATCTTGGTTAAAACAAATCAATAAAACACAAGTTTAAAAATGAGCTAGAGAAACTGAAGTTGGTTTCATAACACCTACCGGAGTATACTCTAATATTCCAAGTTAGAGGAGGTAATCATGCATCATGATTCATGATAATGAACAATACGATTTGAATAATTTATTAAACTGCTCATATGATGAAGTTAGGCAAACTGCTTTCAACTATCATCTCATCTGCAAATAACTATGGTTGTCTTGTCTCAACAATGGTTAATTAGATCGAGATTAATCCAATAGTGATATGCACAAGTTCAATACATGCACTTTTATCAATTGGAAACATATATATAGCGACAAACAAAAAACTGCATTAAGAGGGACTGGAATATTAGGATGGAGACAATATTGCTTACAATTAATTAAGCATTATTGATTGGATTGGTAATCAACTACTCCGTACTACGTACTACACCATCAGTCCCACTATATAAGTCTCATTTGACCTCGGTGCGGATGTCGATGCACGTTTTGTTTCGTTAATATCTCTAATTGTTTATTAATAAAAAATATAAAAATTTGATATTGTTAAAGTAATCACTGAGACGAATCAAACAAGACCCCATATGACCATATTTTTTGTTATATATTGGAAGAAATCGAGAAGATTCTATCGAATTGTAAATAGTGCTGAAAAAGCAAATGAGACTTTATAAAATGGGACAGAGGGAGTAACTATAAATCATAACCCTCGTCCCAATTAATATTGAGTATCGATCTAGTTGTCAATCACCTGCTAAGTACTCCCTCCGTCCCATATTGTTCTTCTCATTTCGAATAGTGTACACTATTCACGGTTGAAGAGAATCTTCTCGTTTTGTCTTGATATATCAGAAAATATATAGTCATGTGGAGTCTTGTTTGATTCGTATTAATGCGTACTTTAATAATATCAAATTTTAAATATTTGTATTAACATAAAACTAAAGATATTAAGGATACATCATGGGACGGAGGGAGTATACCCTATTTTGTTTTCTTTCGTATTTTCTTAGTTTTATTTCCATTACGTACGTGTCAATGTTGAATGTTATAAGCAAATTGCATGAGACTTGAGAAATTGGCATAGACATGTGTAGAGAAAATAACTTGAAACACCCAAGAAGAGCGGAGATTAGATTGCAATGATGTAGAATTCGCATAAAAAAGAGTTTGTAACGTGATTAAGCAGGCTCGTTTTTTTTATAATAACAATTCGAAAACTACAACTAAATTCTGAACCGTCAAATTAAACACAACTAAAAATACACTCAAACAAACAAAAGCAAACAGTCTAACAAACCCTTACGAGTAATATCCCTCCCCCATATCTAAATAATGCATTGTCCCAATGATATAGCTAAGGACCTAAAAAATATAAGGGGAAGAAGAACATAACACACTCGGGTGGTGGAGGTGGATATGGCCAGCGTCCAAAGAACCCCAATTGCTGCCTCTGAATCTCCTCCATCATCCTCCTTACATCAGCCTGACTCTCATCAATGCGTCTCTGCCTGGCATAAAAATCATCTTCCCTAGCAGCCATATGAGCATGCTCCTCTGCTGAGCTGAGAACTCCTGACTATGCACTGACAATTTCTGCAACTCAGCTGACACAGAATCCTGCCATGAACCAGCAGCCTACTGGGGACCACTAGAGGACCCAGCCTCATATCTAGCTGGAGGCGGAGCCGCAGACATAGATATCAACGCAACTCGCCCTGATATAACTTCCTATTAAACAAATCTGAAGACCTTCAAGACTCAATTCAATAGAAGCATTAAGCAAACGAATATAGCAGGATACATGCAACTCAGACATTCCGTCAGATAAACATGCAATCAATTCTCATTCACAAGTAGACACTGCGACCCGCTCGTGTAAACATGCGTTTGCTACTTAGATAAAGAACTCCGACCCAAGATTACCAAATTCGAGCACTATGACAATACCAATAATCCTAGATGATGAGGCTAGATAAATCAATAAGATTCAATAAGATGAAGAGCATGAGAATCAATAGAATCTGATTAGCAAATTATGTAGGGTTCATAATAGGAATCATTGGAAGAAAAAGATACGGATAGAGGAGCGACCAAGAGGAAGATGGATATTTAGTTGTGAAAGATCGTATGTGTATAGTAGTATGTTCCTGGTTTTTTTCTAGCGTTATATCTGAGTCTCTAAAAATATATGTTTACGTCTTCTCGAACCCACCATGACCCCATTTCGGCTACCATAGCAATTCATCCCTTTATACTCGTGATTCATTCTAATGACTTCGCACGATTTGTAGAGGACCACAATTTATTAGAGTTTATTTTACACTGCTAATAGATACACACATCATACCCCCTCTATATAGGTCATTGATGAGTTAAAGTTGTCATGTCTATCACTGATGATTGTATAGTTTTGATAAGTAAGGTTACATGCAGTACCATAAGTATTTAACATGGAACTCAATTTACTTTGATCAAGCTAGATTCTTAACCAGTCTCCTCCGATCCTAGTAGTATGATTAATAATAATCTCTAACAAGTTGTATAGATAAAATGAACCATTAGCATAATAAATTTAGCAATCCATATGATGTCCTAATCAAAAATCAAGGAGAATCAATATACGATCAATGAGATTTAGCATACTAGAGAAGTAAATCAATCTTTGAAAGAGTTAATACAATAACCTCACAAATCTAATCAAAACGCAGGCTTCAATTGTCTCGCCCAAAATAAAACAAAACAAAACTCTAAAACAAACTAAAAGAAAATGAGATAGAGAAGAGACAAGTCTCAAAATCTTGAACTAAGGAATATATCACTAGTAGAAAAATAAGTTTTTACGGTTATTTGGAAAAGATTACCACGATTTTGAACCGTGGTTAACTTGCATGAGATAAGCATGTTTACCACGATTCTCGGGGTAAATTGGACAACCGTGGTAAAACGAACAAATTCTATTTTAAGAATAACCGTTGTAACATTGTAAAACCGTGGTAAAATTGATAATGGTATAATTGTAAAACCGAGGTAAAATTGACCACAATAAATTTGTATGAACCGTGGTAAACTTGGTTTTGCTATATATTTGACCGCCATGTAAGAAATCGTTAAAATCGCGTCAAATTAGACCTACCCCATATGTATCTCGTTATATCCCTATATGAATGTGTACATGCTCATGAGTTAGCAAAGATATATTGATATCCTAACTATAATCTTTTATAATGTACTAAAATACAATGATTTACAAAATGATGCATGCATGTGGCATATTGCCTCAGCATATCTACATCCAACTTAACTAACTACACAATATACTCGATCCGAAAGCTGATTGCCTTTTCCATCAGAGTAGAATACATGTCATAGCTCAATCCAGAAAGCAAACGTTTCAGGGTAAAAAGATCGTTCTTGTTAATGACAAGAGGTGACATTCTACTGGTAGAAGTATCTTCTATGTTAAACACATCTTGCAAAAGAACAACCTGTTCACAACAACAAGCACTGAGTTTAACGGAAATACATCTACTTTATATACGTGCTGAAAGACATATTGCCAGGAGCAACATCAGGAAGAGTTGGAAATCTGCTCTACATGAGTTCATAATAAAATAAAATAAATACACTACAGGAATGTCATCTTAGGGAGCATCTGGTAATAATTAAGTAACTAGACACGGAAATCCGCGCTTAGCGCGCGGGTATAATTCGATTTGATTGGATTGTTTCTTGTGGTACATGTCAGCTTTGATGTGTTTTTTAGGTTTTGTGTTTTTTCGAATTTCATAGATTATTGCTTGTTGTTACAACGAATGATTCATTGAAGCAAATGATTGGCTTCTTCTGTTAATTTATTGACCTTTACTTGTATATTATGCGCGGTTCTGTCAATTCATGTTTGTTTGGGTGACGTTTGATAACGATATTAAGACCGTTTACATAATAATGCACATGATTGACGGCTTATGTTATATGGCCATTTAGGTAGGGAGGCACAAAAATGACCCGGTCTGGGTCAATGACTTACTGAATAATAACAGTCAAGAATAACCTCCTGAAAAATTCAGCAGTGTTGTTTTCCTATGAACTCCACAACGCACCTTTGACACCAACCCTAACTCCGACTTCTTTCTTATAGACGTCGCCAATGATGTGCGTCGTTCGCCTCGGCCTCAGCCTGTTGCTCGACCACTTTAGGGAGACACCATCACTCCGCCATTCTTTATCGCTTCTTCTAAGCCAGTGATGTTGTTTGCGTTACTTTGCCATTCTCTGTGGAAAAAGATCAATCTATCTCATTAGGTTAGTATACAAAATCATATAGCTTCTTGTATATACATATCCTAGGTTAGGGTTAATAAAAATTCGATTGAGTTGTTAGATTCAGAACGAAATATAAAAACTCATCATCAGATATATTTTCCGAAGGTCTGATTTGCACAATCGATGCATTTATAGAAAAATAGACAATCCAAAGATGAGAAGAATGAGTGAATTATTGAATCAAAGCCTTAAACTCCTTTTTAGAAAGCCAGATCAATCTCTCTCATTATGTGATTTATCTCTGTGGTAGAAGATCAAACATTCTGTGTTCTCAAAATTAAACTAACTGTCAATTCAAGTTATGAAGAAGAATTTGCAATTGGAGAAGAGTATTGTGAAAATTTTCCAACAGGAAATGAAGAACCTAATATAGTGGCTATAACCCAGATGAAAAAAAAAACGTTTTGAGTTACCCACATAATTTCTCAAGGTGTTGATGAAGCTCGGCTACAACAATTTCATATGCATCTTCGACTCTTCTCGGTCTATGAAGACAATTGGCATTGCCGCCTCGTGCATGACGGTAAAAAGGATTTCAAAGACTCACGCAGAGGAACTGCAAAGGATGGTTGTGCTGAATGAAAGGTGTTTTCTTTTACAATATCACATATTTTCTCTTAGTTGGTGTAGAATTTCGATATTACTCAGCATTTTGTAAATCATGGTTGTCTGTTGATCATGAAATAGTATTTTTGTAATGTGTGAGAGAACTAAATAAGTAGAAATATCGACGTGAAAAGAAAATGTAACAACTTAATAGGTGTATGTAATTCATGCAAAGCATAAGTTGTATGATATATTATGTTTATCATTAAAGTTTAGTCAATGATATATTTTAATTTATCTTTTTATCTCGTTCACATCTATAAAAAGCATCATGTAATACTATTGGTTGAAATGCGTTATTGATGATATCTTATTTAGCATGTGATGTTTGATTATTTTTATTAAAAGTTTTGAAAGCAATATGAGAAATATAAAGAGGTTGTTTTGATGAAAAAGACTAAAAAATTGAAGTAGTAATTGAACTATTCTAAAATGAATAATTATGCTCAATGAGTTGAAGCTTAAACTGATAGAAAGCTTCTTCTTATGATGTTATACAGTGGTGCACTATTCTCTTTATATAATTAAATTATCACTAAATATTTCTAGCATAAATCACCCGAAGAGATTATAAAATGCATAAAAATGATTTTCCAATTTACAACTTCATGCACAGAAGCCAAAAAACAATGAGGTTACACATTCAATCGAGACAGGCCCAAGAAAAAGATGCATAAAGGAGGAAAAATATATACGTAAACAAAGATGCTATCTTGGATAAATCCAAAATCAGTAGTCCAGTCAACAAAAATTAATTCATCCAACAATAGTCAATTATCATAAATTTAAACATGTAAAATTACAGAAAAACTAAAAACAAAATTAGTTAACAACCATTATAAAAAATCGGACAAAAACCCCGCACCCAAAAAATTATAACTCCTATCCACTCTTGGGCGCATCCTGCGGGTTATAATTTTTCGGGTGCGAGGTTAAACGCCCTAAAAAATTGCATCACCTAAAGGAAAAAGTAATATTTAAGAAGAGGTTGTACAAAAAATCAACGATTGATATCACGAAAATTTCCATCTTCCTTCTTTGACCCCTTGTACAACTCCTCCAAGCTACACGCCAATTGCATGCATCTCCAACATCAGTTCGATGAAAATAGCTGGATTACTATGTCGAACTGATCTTTGATACGGCTCATCACATGACAAACTTCACAACAAATCTTCACAATAAAACTTCACAACCATAATGCAATTATTTGCTTACACTTGGAGAGTATGTCTAGTATTTCTTGATGTTGATATCTAAGAAATGAAAGAAGCACCACACTGAAAAAAATAATGCAAAATTGCAGCATTGCAAGCTATTTAGATTAAATGCAGAATTTGTAAAGTAGAACACAAACCTTAACAAATTTCACAACTTGTGCATAGAAACCGCGTGCAATGAAGAAATCAAGAGGAAGACAGTCCAACTCCAAAGCTAACTATGCAACCATATCACATATCACGTTTCAGATAGTCGACATAGATGATTTTTTCAACATTTCCAATTGCATTGCTGAGTTCATGTCCTCGGGTCCTATTCACAAATCATGACAATTTGTATTGGGTGTGAGTAAAAGCAATCACCAAATAAGCAACCACAAATATATTGATTGGTTCTTGTCAAGAGGTCTGGATAAAAGCCACGTAGTCACGGTTTAAACATGAACATAACAACAATTTTCAAGTACTTATGGTTCCAGAGGGAATTACAGATATCAGGAGATACAATGTTTTTTTTTGATAAAATCAGGAGATACAATTTAGGATATACATATGACTGTACTGCTCATTGGAGAATGGAAAAGGTTTAAATAACCTGTATTACTTTGATCTGTATGAAAATGTTCAACGATTATAAATCTTACCTCTTATTAAATGGCCAACAACATTCTCTCTTGTCAATCACAACACGATTATGAGGTCTAGTATTTTCTTCGGGCCGTTTTGCGAAGCTTCTGTTTCTTCGGTAATCGACTCCCTTGACGAATTGACTCCTTTGATCTTGTCTTTGAGTTCCATTAGGGTTTTCATTGCCTTATCAGATCGGGAATAACTTTATTCATAGAGTTTCAGCAACCTTCACCTGAGTTTTGAATTTTCAGAGTTCTTTCGGGTTTAAGTGAGAGTTGCTTGCTTATCGGGTACTTACTGTGAAAACAACAAACAATAAGCAAGTGAAATTTGTGAAGAAAGTTTTAACAATTAACCCCAACATGAGATTTAGATTCAAGTTTTGAGCCTGGAGAGTAAATGGTGTCAGTGAATAAGCTTGCAGCAGCTCGTACAGATTGAAACGGAGATCTGGTGTCAATTTCTCCTATATATTTTCCCGGTTATTCAGTCGAATCTTTTCAGATTCTCATGTGAGCCACTTTTAACACGCAAAGACGCTTAATTGATTATTAAAACCCACCTATAGGTTCGTCTTCCGAGTGGTCGATAATTTGATATACAAATGCAAGCAAGACAAAGAAGATCTTGTCATTATATAATTCGAAATATCATTAGCACACACCTGATTGCAGAGCAATTAAGCAATTAGAAACTAAATAGTTGATTTTGATTCTTGCAAGTGCGAAGTATTTCTGACGCAAAATTTGTTAGTACATGAATTAGGGGTTGAATCCTTCATTTGTATAGGAAGACCCTCAAAGTGTCTGCCTTAACCTTTCTGCTCACTGGAGCATTTATGTAAGACATGAACAATCAGTCTAGAAAGCTCTAAATCGCAATGACTAAATCAACCTCAAAGAAGAGATTTACCTCTTGTTGTAACATGCTCGTTAATATGGCATGCCAACGTCCTGGAAAACATTCCTCCGGAACTTCCTAAAAGCTTTTCACCCTGAGAATAGTACCAACATCCAACAGTAAATAAAGGCAAAAGCTATACGCACTACATTTTGCAACTTTCCACACTACATTGTCGTACGCCCAAAATGGGCGTACGCTGGTTTTGGGCGGACAGTGCAAAATCCCAACATCGAATGTGAGGCAAAATACAAAATACGGTATTATGTATACGCCCAAAATGGGCGTACAGTATAAATTTTAATAATATAGCCGTTTGAAAATAGCCGTTGGGGAAATACAATTTTTTACTCGTACGCCCATAATGGGCGTACGAGTAAAAAATTGTGTGTAACGGCTATTTGTCCAAATTCAGAAGTGACCGTTGGGGTATATTTTGCTTGTACGCCCATAATGGGCGTACGATTGTTTTTATCCCAACGGCTATTTTTTCAGAATATGACCGTTTGGGATGTAGTATGTGTATAAATGTAGGAACTTCGGATGGATGTTGAAGTCAAAAATGTCAAATAGGAGAGTTACAAATTTGAGTGATGGTGAGGAGTTTGAATATGTGACGGAGATTGAGTATGGGAGCGGTGAAGAGAACGAGTATGTTGAAGAGAACGAGCATGGGAGTGACGAAGACGATGCGATCGTGGATGAGAAAGAGTACTTTAGTGAACCCGACGACGGGATGTGGGACGACGATACCGACGAAGAAGGAGGAGACTTCGACGCCGGAGATTTTTCGGTTAGTAATTAATTAGAATCGTTTCGTATTTATTTACGTTATTTAGTTGCAAATAATTTGTAGAAGTGATAGTTTAGATTGATGTGGACTCGTAGTTTTAAGTTTTAGTTGTGATAAATATGGTAGTTTTTATTAATTATAGGGTATGGATTACTATGATTCGTTTGATACCGAAGAAACGTTTCCTACTAAGGAACACTTGAGGCGTTGGGTTCAGAGTATTGGTAGACAACTTATGATGGTATTAGTGACTCGCCATAGCAATGAGCGTCAAATGAATATAATGTGCTCGCATGCTGGAGTGTATAGATCAGGGAAAAAGAAAAGAGAGGATGGCGAAACAGAGGAGGTTGTTAATACAGAGCGGGATAGTAGGGATAAGAAGTCGGATTGCAAGTTTGAGATCCGAGGATCTAGGTTCAGGGCGAGGGATGCGAGAGATGGATGGTATGTGAAGGTAAAATACGGACAACACAATCATAAGCTTTCCACTAGCTTCATTGGCCATCCGTACATGGGTCGAATGACGCCGAACGAGGTGAAATTTGTGACGGTATGTGCGAACAGCTTGACTACGCCGTCTGTTATTGCTACTCAGTTGAGTGCGGCCTTTCCAGGGAATACAACATCCACAAAACAAATCGCCAACTTTATTCAGAAGATGCATTTTGAGGATCGTGGAGATTTGACTGTTACACAATGGACCTTGAAGTTTTTGAAGGAGCGCAGCTATGTAGTGCATCCCCTCTGCAAGAAGAAATCAAACGAGGTGGAAATCTTGTTTTTTGCCCATCAAGACTCGTTGCACTTGTTGAAGATGTTTCCGTACGTTGTGGTTATTGACGCCACATACAAGACGAATAGGTACATAATAGTTGTATATCAAAATTTTTTTGTTTAAATATATTGCATATGCCTCTTCCTTCATTATTTAAATATATTATGCAGGTATAAAATGCCTCTTGTGGAGATTGTCGGTTTCACTTGCACGCATAAGACATTCAACATTGCATATGCATTCACGGGTAAGGAGGAAACAATGCACTACTTGTGGATAATTCAGAGGCTTAGAAAGTTGTTTGAGGATGCCGGAGTAATGCCGACTGCAATAATGACCGATCGAGAACTAACTCTCATCACTGCAATCAAATATGTGTTCAAAGATCTTCCGGTTCAACACCTCTTGTGTTGGGTTCATATCAAGCACAACATCGAGGTAAACGCTACCAGAATTTTGAAAAATAAGGAATCGGTGAAAAGGTTGTGCTCGCAAGTATGGAGACTTTTTCTATCAAGAACGGAGGAACGATACGAGGAAAGACTGCTAGGATTGAGAACATCTTGGAGAAGCGGCGTCGTCGGATACATTGAAAAGGTGTGGCTTATCCCTTACAAGACAAACATTGTTTGCGCATGGACGGAACACAATCTTCACTTCTTCACGAGGACCTCAAACAGGTAATTTTTTTTTAACTTACTTAAACGTTTCCGATTTTTTTATTAGTTTATTATGTAATAGTTGTTTTACTTAAACGCGACATTGAATGAATAAAACATAGGGTTGAGGGAATGCATAAGGTGTTGAAGAAAATAATCGGTTCAAGTATAGGCGGTTTTAATCGAATGGTTGTGAGGATCCATGCAGCCATCGAGGGCCAGATTGTGAAGGTGAGGGCCACCATGGAAGAGGATCGGATCAAGACACCCGGGGTTTTCAGACGAATGAATCCACAAGTGAAATTGATATTTCGGCATCTATTCCATAATGTGTCTGATAGAGCGTTGCATAAGTTGTGGGATATATGGGAGGATATAAAGGCGAAGAATTATGAGGAACATTGCGAAGATTACTGGATGCGAGAATGTCAAGGCCTACCGTGCATCCACGAGATGGTGCAACATATTATTCAGAAGAAGCCATTCAAGCTCAATCAGATTCACAGATTCTGGAGGCAGCTACAATGGGATAGGATTGAACTTGATAACGGGGAGGTAGAGATTGGTGTACCTCAGACCATGCGGGAGTTGAGATTCATTGAGCTCAACGATAGATGGCAAAAGGGGGAACTTCCTGAAAGTCAGTGGTCTCAGATAGCGGACTTGTACACAATGTTGGAGTATCCACATCAAAGTCTTGCGTTGGAGCCGACGGGAATCAAGGATCCTGGCAGACCAAGAGGAGCGGTAGGAAAGAAGTGGGGAACCGAGAGAGAGATGAGCGCGTTTGAGTACGCAAGGGAAGAATTAGAGAAAAATGATGTTGCGAAGGCGAAGAATAAGACGGTTAGAGGAAAGGGAAAAGCAAGGGCGACACAACCTACTTTCAACGAGCCTACTATAATGAGGGAGTTTGAAGTTGCTGGGTGCACTGCGGCAGAGGCGTTTGGTCATTCAAGTGGCACTGGTGGAGAGGGGTTCGGATTATCAGGTTGCACTCTTACAGATGAGTTCCCTCAGCCAACAATGACGAAATGTGGGGTAGACTTCGGGGTTGACAATGTTGATCTCTTCATGTTTCCATACATTGTAGATGCACAAGACGTAAGGGCGGATGGACACTGTGGATATCGGTCACTAGCCATGTTGTTGGGGCATCACCAACAAGAATATCCTCGCATTCGCATGGAACTGACTACGGAGCTGTTAGAGAACAGTGATATCTACAGACGAGTCATGACCAGACTACGCCCGGATTTGGCAAACAACTTCGACGCTCTTGTTCAAGAGGTCAACTATAGCAGATCACCATGTCCTGAAAGATACTGGATGAGTATGCCCATGATTGGATTAGCATTTGCCACTAAGTTTCAGGTTGGTTTGATATACTTATCCAAAGTCCGATCATATTTGTGCTTACCGATGAAGGTGTATCAACAATGCTCCAGTCATGGTTTGAAAATTTATGCAATGGCTCGTGTGGGCTTAGCAAACCACTACATACCGGTATGATTTTCACTAAAGTATTTGTGATTTTCACTCAATTTTCTTAATGCTTAACATGGTATTTATGTTTTGTAATTTAGGTGTGCCTTAGAGAAGACTGTCCGGTACCATCTGTACCTGGAGTTTGGCGCATGTTCAAGGATCCTAGTGCGAATGAATTGGATCGCGGGTTCGCGCTGAGGATGCAGCAATGGAAGGACTATCGCATTAATTATGGTAGTATAGATGTTGATCTGTAGTGAATTCGGATGTGTTGAATGTTTCACCTTTTGAAATTCTAGTTGATGACTTCTGTTGTATGTCTGTTATGCTTTTAATATCTTGACTCCTTTTTTATAGTATTGTCTTGTCTGTTATTTTTTAATGTTTTAGATGGGTTAAATGAAACAAGTTCTGAATTCACTACAAGGGATTACTTGTTAAATTAAAACAGACACTCCAGAAACTACAACAGACTTAGCAAAGACGTAACAACTTTCAAGACACATAACAACATTACATCCTAATCGGAATCAGGGGAAGGAGGACCACGGCCATATTCATTGGGAAACAGAACTCCAAGGTGGAATAAGGCTGATTCTTTGTCCCACCTGTGAAAAATACGAAGTTTGAGCTCCATGTCAGCGTGTTCCTTCAACAGTTTGGCCATGACTCGGAGATGATGAGGGTCGTATTCTGGCTCCAGATACACGATCCTCCAGTTACAATCACATGTAACAAACCTTCGTCTATACGTATGGGGATTGTCCTTGTTATTAGCAGATAACACGGTGAGTGTCTTTGAGCACCTTCTACTAGGGCACTGGATCTGAGTGCCTTCAGCTGGAACTGGGGAGGATGAAGATGATGCCATGCTTGTTTGAATCTGTAATACAAAGTAAGAAAACATTTTAGAAACAATGAAGATATCTATCCAAATCAGTAAAAAATGAAACTTACAGAGTAAGAACTTGAAACAATTAAGATTTTACGGCGGAGTGAGAATGTGATGAAAGGGTTCACTGAGGCAGTGAATTTATAGCCGAAGTTTTACTAGGGTTAGGGAAAAATTGGGTCGGTGTAGACAAAAGGCCCACAACAACAAAGGCCCAATAACTTAAAATTATGTCATCCAGCTGTGACTTCTGTGACTTACAGCTGTGTAGTAGCTGTAACACATTCATTTTCATATAAGTGACATCCAGCTGTATGCTAGATGTAGAATTCATCCCAACAATTCAAACCATCAGCCGAACATTTCAGCCCAGCCAAGCCCAATAATTCAGCTCAGTCAAGCCCAATAATTCAGCTCAGTCAAGCCCAATAATTCAGCCCAGCCAAGCCCAAATAATTCAGCCCAACCAAGCCCAAATAATTCAGCCCAGCCAAGCCCAAATAATTCAGCCCAGCCAA
The DNA here is from genome assembly GCA_029168935.1 of Oxyria digyna. NCBI lineage: Eukaryota > Viridiplantae > Streptophyta > Magnoliopsida > Caryophyllales > Polygonaceae > Oxyria > Oxyria digyna. Next base: position 55,320,972 of record JAPVLV010000001.1, on the reverse strand, counting down.
GCCCAATGAATGGAGTAAAACGGGATTAAAACGAAAAACGGCGCGAAAATCGAGTAAAACGGGATTAAAACGAAAAACGGCGCGAAAATCGAGTAAAACGAGATTAAAACGAAAAACGGCACGAAAATCGAGTAAAACGGGATTAAAACGAAAAACGGCGCGAAAATCGAGTAAAACGGGATTAAAACGAAAAACGGCGCGAAAATCGAGTTTATGAAGGGACGTACAACGAAAAATGACAAGAAAAGGGTATTTAGCAAAAAGAAATAGTTTTCATAATGCAAGGGGTATTTAGCCAAAAAAACTTGAAAAATTTGAAAAGGAAGGGGTATATAGTAAAAACTTTGGATAGTTGTGTTTGAAATGGATAGTTTGGGCCCGGTTCGTTTAAACGCCTTATAACGCTGAAACTCAAAATTTGAAAATTGTAACATGATAGAAAATGAAGTCTTTAGTCGTTATCAATTCTCGGAATCGAAAAAAAATCAACGAAAACGTCAACGGGCCTAATAAGGCCGAATTGAGATTTGGTGAGGCCCATTACCTAAAAACGACATAAAACGGGTTAATAAGACCTTAAACATTGAAAAACTTGAAATGTAAAAGTTGTATTTGAGCATTACCAATATGACGGTTTCGTTTTTATAATAAAATAACAAAATGAACACTTCGAAATATCTAAACAGTCACTTTCACCTTGTAACGAGTTAATCTCAAGTATATAAGTCGTATAGTTTTACTCATATGTGTGTGATATCAATTCGTTACTCAAATAAACTTTACATAAAACTTTCATTAAATGTTATGAAACACTCAAATACTCCAAAATAACGACATTTCACATCTTCGTATTGTCCATATTGCTTGATTAATCATAATTTTATGCGTATTTCATTAAAACTTTCATTAAATATCGAGTAATCAAACAATATGGACAATACGAAGATGTGAAATGTCGTTATTTTGGAGTATTTGAGTGTTTCATAACATTTAATGAAAGTGTTATGTAAAGTTTATTTGAGTAACGAATTGATTTCACACACATATGAGTAAAACTATACGACTTATATACTTGAGATTAACTCGTTACAAGGTGAAAGTGACTGTTTAGATATTTCGAAGTGTTCATTTTGTTATTTTATTATAAAAACGAAACCGTCATATTGGTAATGCTCAAATACAACTTTTACATTTCAAGTTTTTCAATGTTTAAGGTCTTATTAACCCGTTTTATGTCGTTTTTAGGTAATGGGCCTCACCAAATCTCAATTCGGCCTTATTAGGCCCGTTGACGTTTTCGTTGATTTTTTTTCGATTCCGAGAATTGATAACGACTAAAGACTTCATTTTCTATCATGTTACAATTTTCAAATTTTGAGTTTTAGCGTTCTAAGGCGTTTAAACGAACTGGGCCCAAACTATCCATTTCAAACACAACTATCCACATTCACTATCTACTATCCACTATCCACATTCAATATCCACTATCCACTCTCCAAACCCTATACCCTAAACCCTAAACCCTATACCCTAGCTAGGTTTTCCTCGGTTTCCGCGTCATTTGTCGTCTTAGCCCGTTTTAAGTAGTTTTTTCTCGGTTTTCGCACAAATTCTCGTCTTAGCCCATTTTAAGTCGTTTTTCATCGTTTTTCGCACAAATTCTCGTCTTAGCCCGTTTTAAGTCGTTTTTCATCGTTTTCGCACAGATTCTCGTCTTAGCCCATTTTAAGTCGTTTTTCATCGTTTTTCGCACAAATTCTCGTCTTAGCCCGTTTTAAGTCGTTTTTCATCGTTTTTCGCACAAATTCTCGTCTTAGCCCGTTTTAAGTCGTTTTTCATCGGTTTTCGCACAGATTCTCGTCTTAGCCCATTTTAAGTCGTTTTTCATCGGTTTTCGCACAAATTCTCGTCTTAGCCCGTTTTAAGTCGTTTTTCATCGTTTTTTGCACAGATTCTCGTCTTAGCCCGTTTTAAGTCATTTTTCCTCGATTTCCGTGTCATTTCTCGTCTTAGCCCGTTTTAAGTGCGAAAATCCTAATAATATACATCAAAATATACATCAAACAAACATCCAAAATATAATACTGAACACAATCAAATCATTGCACAGGCCCATCCTCCTCTGGTACTACATCACCAGTCCATATGCTGATCCACCCCCTCATCATCCTCGCTTGTCCTGAAGGCAGAGTGTCACCATATGCACGTAGGAAACTGGATATCTCAGAGGCGAGTATGTTGCCCCGCTACATTTTCAAAATGTAAATATAAGTAGAATAAAATAGATTATAATTATTACTTGAGCGATATTGATTGAAATACGTACCACAACTACAGAGGCTGTCGCAGGTATCTGTATGTGCTCAGCACGGTGGTCAAACGGTGCCCGTGGGTCCTGCCTGGGTGATCTGGAATCAACATAAGGATGTGACATGGCATTAAACCATGTCCGGTATCCATCCTTGCAATCCCATGCATACTCTCGAAGTCCTCGTCGATCCTGCTCGTCTAAGGTGATCAATCGATCCGACAGGGTCTCTGGGGCCCAAGTGCAGTCCTCATCCCCGAATGTGACAGTGTACCCCGATGCAGAATCATTTCTGATCGCAGTAGGTGGTGTAATCGGGGGTTCGGGTATGCCTTGCACATACCCGAACTGTCGCAAACATCGGTCAGGATGGTGCGACTCCCTGACCTCAAAGGACTCTAGAGGCCCCCGAAATAGACCTAACCTATACTGGGGGTCGTTGAGATCCAACTTGCCCCAGGGGTTCCACTGAACCTATGTTTTTTTTAAATGACAAACGTATTTTTAAAAATAATAATTGCATAACATATGATGAAATTACTAATTAAATAGTACTTACCTCTGCATATGTGATCTGGTCAAGGACCAGTCTGAGGGAAACTAGTCGAGCAGGATCCTTATGGTATCTGACTTTGCTGTTTTCCCGGATAGCCGCCGCTGAGGCATTCATGGATGTCAAGTCCTGCGTAGCATGACCCCGAAGACCATGGAAATACGCCCATATCCAAGCCTACAAATACCAGAATTTCATAATGTTTTATACATAAGCAAAATATACACGAAAAAAAAAACAAACATTAAACGAAAACTACCTTCAGCAGGAGCGGACAACCAGCAAACCCCTTCGATTGAGCACGGGAGGCCTGACCCAACTGTCTGTACAGTTCAGCCAAGACGGCTGTCCCCCAAGCATAGGACCCTGTCTCATTGTGATCTACGAGGATGCTAAGGTATTTGTGCTTCACCTTCATCCGAGACTTGTCGACAAATGTCGTACTGCCTAACAGAGACAACAAGTAGAGCGAAGCAATATCACTCTCTTGCTGAGGAGTCCTGCAATTAATAACAACAAATGAATTAGTAACGTTAATCGAGAAATTATGAGAAATTCTTATAATATACGATAATTTACCTGTCCCGTATATCAAACATCTGTAATAGTCGGGTGTGGATCGTCGTGATGCCTATCTTGCCGTGGATGTTCAAACCCCCATCTGATAATTTATCACGGATTATAAATATTTAATTGAATCAACTAAAAAATGGAATCAAATATAAATAATAAAATAGACTCTACGTACGTAAGCATAGCGCAGCAGCCTCCTCGATCGTAGCAAACCCGAACATCCGTTGCACATGAGGATGCACAAACCCATCTATGTCTGCCTCAGCAGATCTGACAGCTCGTCCATGGATCGGAAGCTCCAGAATCTTCAGCACGTCTAACAAGGTAGGAGCAATCTCACCAAATGCAAAGTGAAACGTGTTGGTTTCTGGATACCAACGCTCCACAAATGCAGAAATCAGAATTGGATCGATGCTGTTGTACTCGAGCCGGGGATCTGCAAGGACATGTAAGTGGCTCCGCTGAACGAGCTGCCACCATGACCCAGGCACATTAGATTTATGCCTATCATACTCCCTGAAGAAGTCCTTGCGGGTGTATATATCCAACACCCTCTTCAGCTGATGTACGAAAGAGAAATTAATGAATTAGAAAAGCGTGTGGATCGTTTTACCTCACAAATTCATTTAGAAAACAACGCATACCTTCGATGAGGGCGGTATCACATAAGCCGGGTCATGCTCAATACGCTCTGCAAGAGACGACGTCTCAGTCCATATCACCGGAGCAATGTGGGTGCTGTAATCCACCAAAAGCCGTGAACTGAGAGGACCTCCAGGATGCCCCACATAATCTGCATCCCCTGGAACCGGTACAGCTAAGCCCGGATCAATGTGCTGAACAGGCTCCTGAACAGGATCCTGAATGGGCTCCTGGAGGTCTGGCTGATCCTGAATCTCCTGCTGATGATCCTCTGCAGAAGGAGACAATGATCCAACTGGAGATGGCTCACGCAGAGGTGATCCCTCATAGTAATCATCATGCATCTGCGCCTCCAAATCTCCTAGATCTGCAACCTCTGGCTGATCTGCAACCTCGGTTGCCTCCGCCACCTCCTCTGAAAACTCCTCCGCCTCACTAACATCCAAATCATCCATCAAATCTTTCCCTGTATCTCCTATATGCACTCCTGGAATGTCTGCAGGAGATCCACGACGTCGGGAAGCTGTGATCCCGCGTGCGCTAGGGTGACGAGGGCCCTTCTTCTTCTTTCTAACAGAACCACCCGTCGGAGCAATAGCCTTCTCTAAAGCCTATTTTCATATTTACGAATTATTATTTTATATTATTTGACGTTTTTCTTTTAAATATTTAATAATGTATTAATTACTAATTTTTTCTTAGGTACGACTTATTAATAATTTATTAAGACGCTATTTAATAATGTATTAATTACAAATTAATTCATTTCTTAGTAAATAACAACTAATTAATATTATATTAATAAATATTATATCTTTTTCTTTTACAAGTTATTTATCGAATAACGTGAAACGATAAATAACGACTAATTATTCTTTAAATCGTTATTTATCGAATAACGTGAAACGTGAAACGATAAATAACGACCAATTAATAATATATTAATAAATATTATTTATTAATATAATATTATTTTCTTTTAGCTAAACGATAAATAACGACTAACTAATATTATATTAATAAATATTATTTACTAATTAATCTTATTCTTTAAATCGTTATTTATCGATTAACGTAAAACGTGAAACGATAAATAACGACCAAATAATATTATATTAATAAATATTATTTATTAATATAATATTATTTTCTTTTAGCTAAACGATAAATAACGACTAACTAATATTATATTAATAAATATTATTTACTAATTAATCTTATTCTTTAAATCGTTATTTATCGATTAACGTAAAACGTGAAACGATAAATAACGACCAAATAATATTATATTAATAAATATTATTTATTAATATAATATTATTTTCTTTTAGCTAAACGATAAATAACGACTAACTAATATTATATTAATAAATATTATTTACTAATTAATCTTATTCTTTAAATCGTTATTTATCGATTAACGTAAAACGTGAAACGATAAATAACGACCAATTAATAATATATTAATAAATATTATTTATTAATATAATATTATTTTCTTTTACCTAAACGATAAATAACGACTAACTAATATTATATTAATAAATATTATTTACTAATTAATCTTATTCTTTAAATCGTTAATTATCGATTAACGTGAAACGTTAAACGATAAATAACGACCAAATAATATTATATTAATAAATATTATTTATTAATATAATATTATTTTCTTTTAGCTAAACGATAAATAACGACTAACTAATATTATATTAATAAATATTATTTACTAATTAATCTTATTCTTTAAATCGTTATTTATCGATTAACGTGAAACGTCAAACGATAAATAACGACCAATTAATATTATATTAATAATTCATTAATAAATCTTTTTTTAATCGTTATTTAAACGTTAAACGATAAATAACGACTAATTAATAATTTATTAATAAATAACAAATAATATTAACGTACCTCGTGGATCGAGAGCGTCTTCTCCGGCGATATCGAACGGGCCCGTTTTTCCGCACCGCCCCGATCACGACCACCCCGACCACCCCGAGCTCCACCCCGACCACCACCCCGACCACCAGCTCCACCAGCGACACCTCCAGCGACCTCGACGGCGCCATCAACCTCCTCCCGTCCACCACCAACCTCCTCCCCTCCACCACCAGAGCCCTCGCCAGCGCCAGCGCCACCGACCACCGCAGCTCCACCACCCCCCTTTTCGTTTTCGCCGGATTCCTCTTCCGCCCTACTCCTCCACCTCTCACCCTTGCGCCACCAGCACAAATACGGACGGGAGGGAGAACAGACGAAGCCGCAGCCTCCACCGTCGCCTCCACCACCGCCGCAGCCTCCACCGTCGCCGGATTCGAAGTTTTCCCCATTTCTTCGGATTGCATGATTCCGAGTGAAATTGAAGAAATTGATTGAGGGATTTGGATTGTATGAGAAAAACGAGTCGAATGGGATAGATTTGGGGAAGAAAACGAGTGAAATAGGAGAAGAATGGACGGCGGCGATTTTTTAGGTTACGACGTGAACAGTGCACTTCAGACGAGACGAGAGGAGGAAGAAGAAGCTCGCTGGAGTTTTATATCCTGGGCGTACGCCCAGGATTTAAAACTCCAGCCCCCTTCTTCCTCCTCTCGTCTGAAGTGCTACGCCCATTTTGGGCGTACATACCATTTTTCAGTTTTCCACCGTATACGTATACGTATACGTATGTTCGACAAAATTGCACGGTACGCCCAAAATGGGCGTACGAGAATGTAGTTTAAAAAGTTTCAAAATGTAGTGCGTATAGTCTCTTCGTAAATAAACCTATAGTATTCAAAGTAAGGTAGATCCAAAAGTGGGGAAGAATTAGAAAATGGTACAACCAATTTATCTTCTAAAAAATATTAGTTTATTCATTATCATCAAGACTGATATACAACACTTAGTGATTAGACATTTACATTCAGACTACTATCCTTAAAATTTGTCAATTGAATTCATGCAGAGGAGTGGGGTGAAACAGTTTGGAAGAATTAGTGCATGGTGTCTTTGATCGGGTACTGGTGGCATTGAAGTTCAAAAGCTCGGAAATTTTATATTTTTCAATATTTTAGTTGAACTACATGTACATGTTGATTTTTAGTTCTTTGAGGATTAGAAAGGTTGAAGACCTTACTTGCATCTGAAATTCTTCCTCGTAATATAATGTGGTGCTTGGTGGCCCAACTGGAAGAGCAAAAACATTCGAATCACTTGACAATCAAAAGAACATATACTTTTTCTTTATAGAAATTGCAAGGAAAAGAACTTGGGAGAAGGCAAAAAAGCGAACAGAGATCTCTTGAGAAGGAGTAGGAGATGAGAGATGGGAACTTCTTTATTTTAGTGCTTGTGAGATCTTTCCACCAACCTAGAGATGCAGAGAAAAACCTGAAAAACATTTTACCACTAAAATGTTAAAGTCCTTCGAATCATGTTGGAGTGCTCTGATAGATTCACCATTAATGGCTACATAACTGTAAACTCCTTGTATTTCTAAATATTTATGACTGCAAGAAAATAACAAATCAATCAGAAACGGGAAATTAAAGGAAATAAAATACATCCTAAAATTGGAAAGGAAAAAAAAGAAGAGAAGAATAAGAAATTCAGCTTCATTAGTGTAGCCTGAAATACAAAGATAATATAAGTATAGACATTAAAACAAATCTAAGCAACCTTAACAAAATGTAGGATCTTAAATACATAAAGCCAGATTTAGAATGAAGCATTTTTTTTGCTGGAATTAGAATTAAGTATTTGATTATGAGTTTGCTCTTTGCAAAAGGCTATATTTCTTACAACAGAAAGAAGGGTCCAAAGACGGTCATTTGTGTCATTAATAAATCATATACAGGAAGCTGAAACTATGACCGTAATTCCCTCCCGCAACAATCTTTAGGCAGTCTCATCTTGGAAAGACATTACAAAAATTATTCCCTCAACAGTTTTGATTCACACCAAAGAAAAAAGCAATGAAGAAATACCAAGTAAAGATAAAGGCAGATAGGTGCTCATAGAGAGGGGGGAAACAAATTCCAGAAATTTCTAAAATAATATGGACATAAGATATAAAAAAAAACTGAATTCACATTCATAAAAAAATTATCAACAAAAACATAAATCCCATGCAATGTCAAGAAATTTTGAACACACAATGTTTTTCAAATTGAGGGATGATGTTTACGTGAAAGAAAACAATTGCACACTTTATGCTCGCACAAATTCTGAATTTACTCTTTGCAAGAGGCCACTTCCTGAAGAACGATAGATGAAAACGGTTCTTAAAAATCCACACATGATCACGAAAAAATGCGGTCAAAGCAATAACTTTTTCTTCAAATACAGTTGAATAGAAATCATACTCAAAACCATCTGAAAATCAAACCAATACAAAGCATTCATATTTTTTTACAAAGAGAAGAAACTCACTGAAATAAAACCTAGATCCAATGAACTGTGTAATAATGGTATATGCCTTTCTAAACAATCATTCATTCAATTGTCTCAGTGAGAGTGATTTCTCCCTTTGTGAAGGTCCTATAATATAGCCTTGTAAACCATTTTAAAAATTGGGAACAAATGGGATGCACTATGAGATATAATATCATGCCCCAAAATCTGCAATTTATATATTTTAAGTGCATTACATACCCATTTTGTTAGACCTGGATTTTATTATTCTAATTTTAATTTTACACTACTTTGAGAGTGAGTAAGCTACTTCTTGTTCTTATTTTATTTTTACAGTGTTCACAATTTTACTTCTTGTTCACAAATTTAACTAAAAGAAGTGCAAACTGATGATCTATATATGTTTTTCAATCATCAACCTTCGAATTTATGGTAATAAAAACATATTTATTCTTACAACTATTATTGGTGGACCATTTTGTTCATTTGCCATATTAAACAATTTAAAAGTCAAGAACTGGAATCATGTGACAAATTAACAGTTTAACAATCACAATGTATTATTAATATTTTATTTTAAATTTCATACATTAAACATAAGGAGCCAGTAAAATCCAAATAACAATGCATTAGAAATATGACAATCTGATACCCAATTCATATAAGGAGCCAGTAAAATCAAATTCACTCAACAGATAGAATATGGGAGTCCGTGTGCAAAACAAAGTTCAGTTCACCTTTTCAGCTGGATCAAGAATTCAGTAGAAAACCCTGAAACATAAAATTCATGATTGGATAATGGATACGTATCAAAAAGCTCTAGTCATAGAAATGTGACACTGTCATATACTGTAGCAAGGCCTATATCTTTCTTGATCACGATGAAGGATTTAAAAAGACACTAACACTAATAGTGCATGCTCAATAGTACCAGTAAGAATTCTGACAGATCCAACCGTCCAAATCAGAGGAAGAACAAAGGAAAAAAATGATAGTAGAAAATAAGATGACAATCATATATTTTAGATACTAAAGACGGATTAATGATATATAGTTTACCCGCAGTGAGACACTTTTCAGTTTACAAACAGATCCTGAGAAGCATTTCATATTTTTAATTGTTGATTATTAACATCATGATTGAATCTTAATATTAAGGGTAAGAGACAATTTACCTCCACGATCGACACCAAGGGTGACAGGACACAATCCTGCACATATAACTGTTGCATATCCACTGGATTATCCACCAGAGATCCTGCTTGTTTTATATGGATTTCTAACAGTCTTGTTGTCAATATGAAATAAATTTACATTAATTAATATTTTTTATGCATTCTAAATAAGACTATAATGATGGCAAGACAACACCCATAGTGAGGAAAGACTGTTATGTGACCTTCAGTAAAATATATCCTAGATGAACAATGATTGATGGTGATGCGAGTAATTTTAGAACACTTACAATCCATCAGTGAGAATACCACAATATATTGCTTGACAACTTCCCATGGGCTGAAGTTCTACAGATGTATATCAATGAGATGTGTTTCTGAAATTAGAGAATGTGCTTTAATTATCAGAAATAAGGCAAAATAATATCTGGTCATTGATGATAAGAATAGCTTCACTCAAATCATTGAAAAAATATCAACCAACAACCTTGGGAGAGCTTGAGGAAAACAGAAAACAAAACACAAAGAAACCCAATTACACTTGAAAACATGCGGAAAAACTTTCCGACAACAGATTGGAAAACATGTGAACACTGATCGAGGAGAAAAATATAGGGAACAGAAAAAAACGTATTCATAAGCACACCATTAAGCTACACTAAGCATAATACAGCCCTTACAAACCTCTCATTCATAATATGACAGTCCATGAACTCCCGTTGGGGTAACATTAGGATTTGTAGTGTCGCTCAAAGATCCAATGACATCTTCACATATAAGCAACATCTAGGTCAAGCACAATCAAGGGAGGGAAAAAAGATTAAAATAAAATACCAATGAAAAACATGCCATTGCACACAACATCTCCAAACTCAACCAACTGGAAGGGATAACGAACAGTTGATGAATTTGACAGTTGTGCTCGCTTCAAGTGTGTTTATGTGAGAATCACTGTTTCGAACCCTAAACAAATACTTTTTGAGGGAGACGGTGAAGTTTTTGAGTGAATAAATATTGCCCGACAATAAACTCGGCACAAAACGATGAGCAGTCCCGGACCTAGCAGTGTATAACATGAAATTTCACTACAACATCAATGACAGAACCTTAGTCATGACTCACAAAGCAACAAACATCAAAATAGTACATTCAACAAAAACGAAGCCAAATAAAAACCCATAAAGAAATCTAAGCTTTGAATCAGAGACCATGAAAGCAGCCCCAATATACTTATCATGTAAAAATAAGAGGCAAAATCACAAAACAATAATTGTTAATGGTCCACCATCATCACTCATCTGCATCATTATCTTAATGTGGTACATTTCATAATCATGATATATTATAAAATTCTTGTGCCTGCAAAATCAAATTACTGAGAAGTTTTAGAGGATTGTCTTCTAGTATGGGAAAGATATATATTGGTCTTTCCAAACAACATATACCGGAGGTCCTAGTAGTTGGTTGACCCATTTCCTGAGACTGCTTTGACTTATTCTTTTCTCAGGGCATGAATCTTAAATTTTTAAACAGAACAGGATTAAGCATGTCATCATAAAAAGGAAATAAATTATAAAATTCTTATAGTTTATTTTTCAACTGAAAGAAACTAAATCATACTCACAACACAAAAAATGACGTATGAAAAGATATGCATTCAGCTAATTAGTGAATCTATTTATACCAACAACATTGTATCCTAAATAAGTTGGTCGGTCACAAATAAGTTAGATACAATCAAAGCAAATCATCCTACATTAAACTAAATTCTTACCACAAAGGAAGTTTGAGCAAAGCTAGTGAGCCCTAGATTATAAAACACATCAAATTTCACACTGGAGGATATGCCTAACGGCGAGGTAACTTAAAGCTCTAGTATAAGCTTGATAGGGAGAATACTAAGAGGATGCTAAGGGAGAGAGATCGCCTCTCCGAGATTCAGAAATATATCAAACAACCAAATAAGCAACATAACAACATATGAATACGATCGAGACAAAGGATTAGGAAAAAAGACAGATTTACCGTGTGATCATCAAGGAGTTAGTCGTTTCTCTCAAGTACCTCGAATCGGGTGTAATGACTTTCCATCTGTGACACAAAAAAGCATAGGTCAATGAATGGAATGTAGCAGTGGCCGTCTCCATTCTCTGTTGGTTTAGACCTTTAGGGGTTTGTTTTCGAAGCTTCATTTTCGGCTTAACGACTTCCGGTGTACCACGAACAAAATCCTTTCCGCTTGATACATCGAAATATTTGGGTCTGGTATTCTGGATGTCAACATCGATGGAGGCAGCACTACGGGTGACGACATGGGTAGCTTCATTCCGGTCATGTAGACCTATTAATCGCCCATGTTTATAGATAACCATGTTTATAAACAATCACAATGATGACCTTAGTTGCAGTTTCTCCACATACAGGGAAGAAACAACACAATTTCCCATTTTGGCGTTTGCTCAAACAACTCATGTGCATGGAAATTCTACAACAATTCCACTATCTTCATCCTAAAATCAGCACCCAAAATTAAATTTGAATCACTTATATGGTTCATCCATTCACTCACTTCAACGAATTCAAATTCAAAAATTCTTAGGTGTCAACGATTTGTCAATTACCTCTAGCTTTTCATTATCCATGGTGAACTTCAATCAAATAACCACTGACGAACTGTGTTTTCCATGGTCTTCTCCCAATGATTCCTAGTTTCATCAACGTTGTGCATGCATTCAGCTAAGATTGCAACCATGGCCACTCAAACTTGGCAAATTTCAGAAGCTTCGCATCTTCCCTGTTGGGAAATTTAGATGCTTAAAGCGGAATTTCAGGAAATACTTTCCTAACATCTAATAAGGACCTCATGCATATATTGATACCGATCATGTATATAAGATGAATCAAATACCTCTTGATGCGTGTTTGTAGATGCCGAAAGACAGAGATGAAAGCATCAAATGTGACTACTTGGTCCACACGAGCAATAAACTGGATCTCCTTATGGTTTCTTCTGCTAGACCGAAATTCACAAGGATGTGCGGGGTGTGGAATATATGGTGTGTCTAGTGTGTTGGGTGCCCTCTATTGGAATAAGAGAGGCCTATATATAGGCATTTAGTCCTTGGAGCCCAAGGTAAGAACTTGGAGGCCAAGGGAACTTGGGGCCCAAGCCAAGTCCTTGGTGTGCAAGGAAGAGGACAAGTGTCTAAGGTGTGGACACTTGCTCCCTGGGCATGTGTGACACATGTCTACCTTGTCCAAATCTCCAAATAACTGATAACTGTTATCAGACACCCGGTGAACAATTCACCTCGTTTATTGTTCCACCTACCCCAAATCCTATAGGCTAACCGGGCCTTCGGATTCGCATGATCCAGTCCGTAAACTCTAAGTGTGTGACCTCATAGGACCCATTTATTCTAGCCATGAGCTTAATCTTATTAATCTCATAAGTCGTATTGGCCACTAGCAATAGCGTGCGACTCCTAAAATATCTGGATTATAAATCTCCATTAATAGTCATATTCCATATTAATAATTGCACCGTTGATTAAAGGACACAATTCCTTCAATATTCCCTCCAAATAGAAATATAGCTAAATCGAAAAAAAAGAAAAAGAAAGAAGAGTGGTACCAATTCCCATGTAATTCCCGATTTGAGCTTCTTCCTATTCGTCCGCTAGAGGAGGCGACAATGCCGACTTTAGAAGTTGTGTTTGCGTCGTGCTTGCAGTATTTCTCTTCTTTTTATGTTGACTTCAATCGAGGAGAACAAAGAAAGGTATTTCTGACAACTGATTTTTTGAGGTTGGGCGATTCAGAGAGAAGATCAAAGAGAAGGGCAAAGGGCATCGGAGAGAGGGGGCATGCGATGGTAGATGGTGAAGAAGATATGAAACCAAACGAAGAATAGGTTTAGCATTAGCAATCGACTAGTGTAGTGCCCGTGCCATGCACGGGGATATGTTTATAAAATTAATAAATAATATTTTAATAATCAATTGTGACATATTTTATATATAATTTATATATTTTTTGTATTACTACGACCTACGACTTTAATAAGGTTTTATGTCAAGTAAAGCTTTTTTTAAAAATATGTGCTTGTAAATAGTTAATTATTAGCTTTTCAATAGATACATAAAATATTTAGACAATTCAAGATATTAAACTTAAAAAATAGTAACATGATATTTTACTAATAATTAAAACATTTTTATTGGCTGTTTAATTTATAAAATTAATAATTATTTTTAAAAATAGGTTGCTAACAACCTCTCCTAAAATCACTCTGAAGGCTCAAAAAGTTCGAACTTTAATATATAAGATAGATAGATACGGAAGGCGAAACGATAAACTCAGGATTTGGAAGAAGAACACCAAGCGTATTTAATAAAGCCCATTAAACCCGAAAAGTCTGTATCGGCCCGGTACGAACTACCATTACTTTTTCAGACCCATGAACTTTTATATAGATATAGATAGTAACCGAGTCCTATTTATCATGCCCTTTACCCATAAATGTACTAGCATGTGCTTCTAGCTCACCTTCTTACATCACAAGGAAATAATATGATCTAAATAACAAAGAAATATATACAAGAGAAGGAGGAAATTCCAAGAAGCACTTAAACAACAACTTCATTGATACCTAAGAATGAAGAATAGATGATTCTAATATCATGTTTGGTTTGTTCAAAAAAAATGTAATTTCTATAATACTTAAGAATGGCTCGTTCCAAGTCCAAAGAACAACTTCATTCCTCTAAAAAACCCAAGGTTTCATCCATTCTAAAAATTAGGACACGTAAAAAAAATAAAGTTGCGCCTCCTCTCCACTTCATCTTCACAGGCGACTTCTCCGACATCTCCCTCGATTTTCACAAGGTAATTTTTCCATCTCTCTTAGAATTATATAGTCTCATACTGGATAATTCGTTTTGCTGGGCAAATTTATAGGGAATTTTTTTTTTACGTTGGGGGCTTAGGTTCGTACAATGTTCTGTGCAAATTTCCCCAGCAAATTCGTTTTGTACAGTGCTGTGCAAATTCGTTTTGCTTTGCTTTGCTTCTTATTTGATGAGTTTTTTCATTATTTTTGTATTTAGTGATGAAAAAGTGCTTCTACCTATTTGTATTTTTACAAATTAAAATGTAGAGATGAATATTTTTCATCATGTTAAACGTTTGTGGTGGTAGCCTTTGTAAGTTTTTGGGTTGTACGAGGCTTGTTATGATGACATATTTAGTTATGAACATATGATATTATAAGTGACTTATAAGTTTTTTGATCATAGTTTTGCTAATGTTTGATTAGTTTATTTACTCAAATTTATTTTTTTCAGGAACGGTTCATTCCAACAGCGTATCAAACAACAAATTACAGAAATGGTTCATTCCGACAACATACCAAACAACAACCTACAAGAATAATTTATTTTAATTCCTAATTTCATTCCAATTCCCGGACTCGTACCAAACAGGGCCTTAGAGTGGTTCTATCATTGTTACTTGTCATGGACCAAGGCTTTTGTTGAGCGTATCTATGAACGTAAGATTGTTTATTATCTAATACAAAATTTCTACGAATATATAGTGGTAATAATGAAACAAAACTCAACCCTATAAACACAATCCTTAGGATTAATGCATAAATTCATATGATAAGATGACCATATCTAATGAGAAAACAATAAAAGTACGTGTGTGCTAAACCTTCGTTGATTCCTCCATCACCAATATTAATGCGTAAATGTAAAGATGACTAGAAAACACTAAGGTGACGTTTGTTACACCACTCCGAAAAGGGAAAGGGAGTCAAAATGAATGTAGACAACATTTAGTATTGTGTTTCATGAATTAAATTATATAAGTTTGTAAGAGTGAGGATGGTTGTCATAAAAAAGAGTCTCTAAATACAAGAGGAAGAAAAATGTTTTATGGTTTTTAAAACTCACCTCATAGTTGAGGAGTCAAAAAGGGGTGATTCACTCCTCTCACCCCTTCTCTTCCCCTCTTGAACATGTCATTATCATTTTTCTTAATAAGATATTATTATTTTATTTTTGAATCATGATAGTAAATATTGTCTAGATACATTTTGATTCTCTTTTCCTTTTCAAAGTGTGGTAACAAACGCCGCCTTAAGTACACTCCAGCAACATTACGTAGAGGCTCCACAGTCGCCTTATTTACTTTTTAATAATAATAATATTATCATTTTTTAAATATTATTATTATTAAAAAGTAAATAGTCAACAAAAATGTAACAGTTATTTGTAAAGTTTTATAGACTATTTTTCTGGGCTTAGTATCTTTAATTGTTTAAAGTTTTATTAAAAGTTAATAGTAAACCATTGAACAAGCACACAAATTTGACAGTAATAATATAAATTAGATATAAAATATGTCAAATTATTATAAAATTATTAGAGATAGGATATTACGCTAATTTAGCATTATAATAACACTATTTCCGATAGTGGCCCAGTCCAAGTAGAAGAATTGAATCTTGTCGGCCCAAAATGCACAAGGCAAAGCGTCATCGGCCCGTTCCATCAGCTCATCATGATGTCATGCGCGCGTAAGCATCAGCTCTCCACAGTCGCCTTCTCTGCTCTATTGGACCCTTCAAATTATAAATTTCAATCCACACGAGTCCACGTTCACCTCCTTTCTTCATCGCATTAAGGGGCCCATTACCCCTTAATGAACAATACGAGCAGTTACTAACGCTCTTCTACTCAGGTTAAGTAAACTAACCTTTTCATCCAAGCCCTAATTTATTATTGTTTCTCCTCCACTCTCTTCAACCCCACTCGCAGTCGTCCCCAGTTCCTACTTCGTCCCTGCATCGCCATTTCCGACTCCTTTCCTCCCGCCGACTCGCAAGAGCGCATCGCCGGAGCACTCCGATCGAGATACGCTCGAAGAAATCGCCGTAGAATCTCATGGATCTCGATCTGAACACGTTGATGCGGCTGTCGACACTCTCGTCCTCCTCCACTAGCCGCCTCAGTGGCTTCCTAGACGGAAAGTAGATCCACATCGAAGCTTAATCGAAGCGATAGCCTTCAGATCTACATAGAAGGAAGCGATATCCATCAGATTCTGTACGAAAGGGGAGCAAATCCACATCGACTTCTTCTCCGCCATCAGATCCACATCGAAGCTAAAGCGGAGTCGTTGCTCTGCTTCAAGACCTCTTCGTTTGTGATTCGATAGAGACTTCTCCGGCTATGTAGCAGTGCCGACGTCTTCGACCTTGGATCGATTTAAATGTCGTCCATAATTTATTCGAGGCAATAGTCAAAGCCGATGTTACCGTGATCGAAGACGAAATCATGTTCCTCCATGAGATTGCTGAGGATGTGGACTCTTCGCCTGAATCTAGCATGGTTGCTTTCTGGTTTGATTTCTATTCCAACTATCTCAAATTCGTTGTTGTGTGTCTTACATTTATGTTGATTACCTCAATGAATTATTTTACGCTCCCCTGTTAATCCTCTCCTTCATTTCATGCTCAATTCTGTAATATGTAGGTCCTTTACTTCATTTTGTAATTTTTGTTGATATATTTGGTTATGTCTTATCTTTTCCTTAGCTTATATAATGTTCAAGTGTTGATACAATCTGTCATCAGATGTGATATGTGCTACGATCAAGAACATGAAGAAGAAGAGGTGCTACGCTCAAGAACAGGAAGAGCGAGAGAGGAAAGTAGAAAAGTTTTGATTGGTATTGAATAATAAACTTGTCATCGATTGTAAAAAAATATTTTGACAATAACACTTAAATAGCTATGATGACACTTTTGTAAAGTTTGGATGACATTTTAATTTGGACGACATTTTATTATAGTGGTGCTTTTGTAGAGTTAGGTTTGAAATGGTTGTTTACATTTTATGTCATCGGATGACAGTTCATGTCGTCTGATGACAGTTCATGATGATATCGGATGACCGTTGATGATGTCTGGATGACAGTTCATCTCGTCGGATGACAATTCATGATAATACCGGATGACAGTTCATGTCGTCTCGATGACAGTTCATGTCGTCCCGATGACAGTTCATGTCGGCCCGATGACAGTTCATGTCATCCCGATGACAGATTCATATCGTTTGGATGAACATTAATAATTGTGACAACAAAAATTATAATCAAATATGATAAATAAAAATGGTATAATGTAATAAAAGATTAGTTAACACACTAGAAAAATTTAGGGTTAGAAAATGCAATTCAAGGTTCAAAAAGGGTTACTTACCCTAAATTTGGTTTCTTCATTTAACTGGCACCCGCTTTGGGCGCAGGGTTAAACGGCCCTATTATATAGCGTTCATAATATCGACTCAAAAACAAAGTGAATGTTGATGCTTTGCAGGCTCTGTTAAGAAAATGCGAGCTTATTGGTAGCTTTTGTAGTGACACTTGAGGCTAAAGCTGAATTGGTGTATGAAGTCGATTTTGTTGATGAGTTTATTAGTTGAAGCTGATTTATATAGCTGAATTTGATAAAATAGAAATACGTGCTCGAAAAAAGTATTTGAAATACTATAAAAGTGAATGTTGAATAACCGAAACGGTATGAAAATAAAAAAGTAAATGTATTAAAATGATAAATAATTAAGATAGTAACAATTTAGAGACAAATTCGCCCTAAATAAAACCATATTTACGGTAAATAACCTTTCTTATATGTGAATTTGTGTTTTTTTACCTAAAAAATGACCGTTTAACAAATGATGACAGTTTCATAAAGTATTTGACGGTGTTTCGTCGATGACAATTATTTATATTAAATGAGGGCAAAATATTGTCATCAAATAATGATAGAAAATTGTCATTGAGTGATGACAAAAAACAGTCATCACTATGTGTTAAAAAACACAAACTAATTGTTAAAAATTATAAAATTTGTCTTGAAATGAGCATTGGGCCTGGTATTTTCTAAATAAAATAAATACTTTTTACAGCCCAATGTAAAGCCCGAAACTTAGGTCATATATTCTTGAATTGAAGGTCCATTATCATGCCTCCAGAACTTAGGTCCATATTTTCTTGAACTGACGGTCCATTAGTATTACCTAGCCTCTTGTGATCGAGTTAAAGGTCCAACCCAACAATAATATATACACTCTTAGGTTAATTCTAAACCTTCTTTATATTAACCCTTAAGCACGTAGCTCAACCAATATGGGTTTGTGCTAGCTTAACCATAAGTCTCGAGTTCGAGCCATAGGACTCAGAGTGATTGCTCATTTTGCCACCATTTTTTCGACCAAACAAATATTCTATATATTAAAAAGTTGGTTCTCATCCTTTACAGTAGGTTTTGTTTGCTTATAGTTTTCATGATTTAATGTAATCGGTATCAGCCCGATACTGGTCCTTTTGATGGGTCCTTGTCCATTTGTAGCAAGGAAACCTCTTAAGGGGTCTGAGGCGGCTCTTAAGAGGTCTGAGGAGGGGTGACCGAAACCTTGAAACTCCTGAAAGCGTTTGTAAACGTTTAAGGAAACGCCGGAAAACGGTCAACAACTTGTAAATGTTAGGAAACGAGAAGAAACGTCAGAGAAAACAGGAGGAAACAAAACGTCTTTGATGAGTGAAAAAATAGGAAAACCGTGCTAAACCCTAACCATGTATTTGTTTCTCGTTCTCAAGCCTCACATTGAGTTTATGTAAAAGACTTAGTTTTTATGCTTATATCAAATTTGGTTTCATAAACTAAAAATATGTTAAAGACTTAAATTACGTAGGTTCTTTGTGACTCTTAGTAATATTAATCTATTATTCATTACAGTAACTTTAAAATGATATATAATATTAAAATATACATATCATCGTTTTCCGACGTTTTCTATATTTGTTTATTTTAGATTTGCTCAATGTCCTGACAAATCCCGTTTCCGACTTTCATTTCCGTTTCCGTGCTACATAGGTTAATACTGATGCAGTGATACCATGTCACATGAGTGGGTGATGTTGGTGTCGATAACTTGAGTTTCTTCTTATTTTTTAGTTTAAAACACCATGATAGATTGGTCAACTGATGGTTTCTCCAAGTAAGGAGTAGCAAATTCACTGCAGATTTGCAGCTAGCTGCTACTCCAAGTTTTATAGACCAACTTACGAAAGAGAGAAAAATTATGTAATCGAAGCAAAAAAATTAGTTTTTGTATTTTATTAGTTTTATGAAATTGTCAATAACTTGTTCAATTTTTTGGTTAAAGATGTTTCAATTGATGATTTATAGTGGTAATGCAAGAATTCAAACATGGTTGACACAGTTTACTCTTTAAACAGCTCATCCCCATCATATATTTTTTCCGAAACTGAAAATAAATCTTGGTTTCTTTTGGTATAAATCCAGGGAATTATTTATCACTGTAGCTTGTTTTCAATTTTTCAAGAATTATGTACTACTAGGGCTTGGCCGGGCCAGGGCCTAATTCTAAATTCTACACATTTACCAGGGCCGGGTCAAGCTCTCCCATTTAAAATGAGACAATTTTGCTACTCATATCCTCCCATTAGGGCCCTCAGGGCGGCCCTCAACTACTTACACAGAGAAATTAAATATAAAAAACCGTGCTAAATCGTGTTACTAAAACATTCAAAACCAATTTAGTGCTTACAATCAATTCACCAACAAAAAACGGATGCTAAAAACTAAAAAGATCCAAAATGCATGCTTACATAACAATCCTCATAACCGAATTCAACAAAAAAAATCCAAAAACACATAATAAAAAAAATTATGTCGTGGTAATAGTACTCGCATCTGATCCATCTTCATCATATATATATAATATGGGCCGGGTAGGGCCGCCCTAATCCGATACCATATACTCCCACTTTAAAAAAGGGTCGGACAGAACCGACCCTTATGGGTAAAATCCTCCCAAATTTTAAGGCGGGTCGGCCCTAGTTTGGCCTCTAGTACGAATGTTGTTGGAAGATGACGTTGAATCCATGTCTTAATTTATCTCGATATATCAACACACTCATTGATTGTGCCGATTAATGTTTGTTTGTATATAATCAACTTTTGGCAGCACAAAATACCAATCAGACGTAAAACCAAAAAAAGGAGTGCTATTCATATATATGTCACACTCATGCTTCTACATCTACTTGTACCTACTCACGTTCACGTATTCTTATTCCCCATCTTATTTGGTCTCAAATGCAACCACAATTAACGTGTTCCGCCGTCGGATTAAACGGCCGAGAAAGTCGCTCGTATTTCTGGACATCGAAATTCCTAAGCTTCATGATCTTAGCTTGCTTAGTCCTAAACCGCCTCTTATAGAACCCTTCAAAAGACGGCTCGGTTGAGGTTCGAAGGAAAAAAGTGTACGCCATCGCGAAATGCATTGACGTCACGAAGAAGCATATGGGCTCCATCACGTCCCAACTCAGCTCCCAAAACGTTAGCCTCATGAACCCCACTGTTTGGGCCAGCATCAGGCCCAGCCCATAATATAACTCTCTTCTAACTTCAGTTTGGGCCTGGTTGTCGATTTGGGCCTTTAATATCTCCATTTCCTCCAACTCTGTCTTTCGTGGATCGTTTGGGCCGGCCCATGACTGCGAGATTAGGCTCTCCACCGTTTTTGCTAACTGTAGGGTTGTGAAACAGAGCGTTAGAATATTGAAGTTGGCACGGAAAACGATGAAGTTAACGGAACTGTACCTGTTCTGGACGGAGGAAGACGGTTTTACCCCAAACGATAACGGTGGCCGTTTCATCTAACAGCTTGGCGAATTCGAACGCTTGATGTTGGTTTCCACACGCATCCGCGCAGATCTGGAGGAATTCAGAGTAGGGCACCGCGTTTTGAGGCATGGATCTGAGCTTCTGCTTCACCTTCTCCATCTGCGCAGCTCGCATGATCCTTCTGGCATCCTCCACGGTGAATTTGTGGTCCGGAGGGGGACGAGTAAGGGCAATGTTAATCTCGGAGAGCTTCTCCCGAAGCTTATCGCCTAGAGGCAAGGGGAGAAAGTGAGGCATCCTGGTGGGAGAAGATGAGTGGTTTATGGTTCTGCGTTGGAGGAATCTGCGGAAGAAGCCGCGGCTGGCGATGTCTGGAGAGGCTAAGTAGGTTCGGCGAGGAGAAGGGGAGGAGAGGTGGAAGAGACGCTTGGTGAGGTTCCTTCGGAGCGCCATTTTAGAAGGAGGAAGAAGAGAGAGAGAGAGAGAGAGGAGGCTTTGGGGCCCCAAAAGGGCTCTCTGACGTATGAATGGGTTTGTTGAAGAAGAAGAAGAAGATGTGGGATGGGATGGAGTTTATATAGCTCCTAACCCGGTGGAGGAAGACATCATTACCTCACATAACCGGATTCAAATTCGCTAATTTATTTAATTTTGCTAAACAAAATATTACCATCTTTTTCAACCAATATCGCAATTCATTCTTTAGCTCACTACATTTTTAACTATTTATATAAAGTTTCATTAATGTATGAAGTAGGTTCAAACCGTATAAATAAAATTATATACTCCTTTGGGATCGTTTGGAATCGGAATCGAGCGAGACCAGTTTCAATGGGCCCGTATCGATCCCGGCTTTCACAAAATATTTGTCTCGTCGTCTCATATTGAGACACGAATCTGTAAAACTCTATTTACAGTAGCAAGACTTACACGGGATCGGGTGGCTCGTCAGGGCTTGTTCGGAATCCGAATCGAGTGAGAGACATATCTAGTGAAAGTTGGGATATGTACGACCTAAAGAAACTGGTCTCGCTCAATTCTGATTCCGAAACATCCCAAACAAGCCACTTGAACCCTTCCACTACCTTAAAAAGCTTTATTAAGATGACAATGTCGGATTCCGAGAGCTCGTTAGGGCTCGTCCGGAATCGGAATCGAGTGAGAGACATATCTGGTGAAAGATGGGATCGATACGAACCCAACGAAACTGATTTGGCTCGATTTTGACTCCGATGATCCCAAACGAGTCACCCGAACTCGCGTAAGTCTTGTGCGTACCGATCTCAGTTTCGTTTCCGATTCGGGTGGCTCGTTTGGGATCGTTCAGAATCGGAATCGGGCGAGACCAGTTTCGATGGGTTAGTATCGATCACATCTTTCACTAGATTTGTCTCTCACTCGATTCTGATTCCGAACGCGCCCTGACGAGTCACCCGAACCCGCGTAAGTATGTAAAATGTTAAAAAACAAAAAAAAGTGAGCTCCTTCGTTACAAATTCTCGAACCTCATAAAAGGTTCTATATTGGGAATTTGTTTCAAACTACGCATACAACGAGAATTTGTTCCAAAAAATGCCCACTTCAAAAAAAAAATATGTATTAAAGGGAGGTTCAACATTGATAATTATTCTCACATTAATAATTTCTCTAAATTTATTACTTATTCAAGTACATTAATTAATTTGATACCTTATACAGTTTGAATCATTGTTTTATTCTCTAATTTAAAACTTTTTGTTGGTTTTTATTAAACACAATAATTTTTAAATTAAAATATATAAAAGTGTAACAAAATTAAACTTATTAATTATTCGTATTTTTTTTATTAATATATGGAAAAATTTAGCTACAAAGTATCGATATCGAGAAAACTGCATCCGCATACAAGTTATACAACTTATGTAGACATCAGACATGGGATTGTTAGTTTGGATAAAAATAATAATATACATGTCTTGTTTTCATGGAACAAAGAAACATGTGATATATGAGTAATAAAGTTTAAACAACCCACCTTATAGAAGTGACAAATTTTAGATGATCGAAACCCACATTAACTTTGTTATCGCACGACATTTCACATGTGTATCCATTATTTAAAACATACTCCGATATAGGATAACTTTAGGACTATATATAGTTTAATTCTTGGACTTTATTATAAGGTGGATTGTCATATATTCCCCAGAATGATTCATATAACTTTATTTAATCTTGATGGATTTGTATGATCGAGTCATTCCGGATAATCCCCGATCGTTTTTATATATAAATAAGAATATAGTACAATCATGCCAATTTGTTTATTTTCTAATTTTAAATCAATTATCATAGATAAGAAAGGGTTAGCTGGATTTATAAAAACTAAGAATGGGTTAGCTAGATGTTTCACAAGTATTAGTTTATTTTCTAATATATGTTCATAATCATAGGGCATATTAATTTTATGCCAAGCATACAAATGTGTCAAGTTATAGATTTTATTTTGATTATATATATATATATATGTATGTACCGTTCTATTATTTGAATTAGCATCACAAATTAATAGCTTTTTTATGCCAACCGACAAGGACAATATGAGATGACAAGGATTAGCCAGTTTCAAAACATGTTATAAGGAGCAAATTATAATAACCGTACTAGTTTAGTCCCCGCACATGACGCGGGTAATTTTTAGCGCTTATATATTATACGTCGTATAATTTATATGCGATGACTATGATATTGTAACTTAATTTTACTCGTATCAATTCTTTTAAATTAAAGTTTAAAATTAATTTTTCTATTGATAAATTTCCAAAGTCAGTAGCCTTGGTATCATTCTTGGAAACATAAAGCAGCATTAGGATTCAAAATGATTAATTAAATTTTTAAAATAAATTTTAATAAATTTAAATTCACAAGGAATATTGATGGACTTTGAAATTTTTTACATTAGACCATAAATGACTTGGAAATGATCCAATATAATTGTCAATATTAGTACCCACTACCCAATGACCTTTATTTATTCATTTAATTAACCATTTATATTTTATACTTGTTTTTTTTTTCGTTCTTAAGTTATATAATGTTCCGGAAAAATATTAGGTAAGGATAAGTCATTAGGTTAAGACTCGAGACATTTTTGTGTTCATGAGTTATAATATGTGTGTTAATCAGTCATAACGTTTATGTTCATAAGCCAGAGTATGTGCATGTCATAGTGTGTTCATATGTCACATTGTGTGATCATTGGCGAAAATGTGTTCATACATTATAACGTGTGTGTTCATGCGTAATAATGTTTGTGTTCATCGTCTTATTCCTCACCTTAATATTCATCCTCATCGAAACTTAAATATATGAATTAGAAAAGGTTCAATTAATTAAAAAAAATTGTTCAAGTGATTCAATTAATTATAATGATTTGTTCAAATTATCTAAATTACATTAAATGCAATAACAATTTTGATCTAGGAATGATTGTATTTGGTTTATGGAATTGGTTTACCCTCCTATCCTATATGAATTAAGAGGATATGATACTTATTCTGGATCAACCGTGTATTTCATATGCTTGTTAATTTATAAAGCTTGAAATGAATATGTTAAAATGATTTGTTTCATAAATAATAGCTATTTAAACTTTTTCTTTTTTTGTTAATTATTGGAGAGATTTATGGACTCAAGAATAGAAAAACGCATAAGATATAGTTTTATATACGATAAAGAAAAATTGAGATTTATAAAAGCAAATGATTTTAGTTAGCAAGATAAATACACCTTATTTAGTTTTATTTATTTATTTTAGATTTGTTAAGATTTTTTGATTAAATGAAAAAAAAAAAGCTAAACAAAAATAGAGAGATTTAAGGAGAAAATTACACCTAGGATTGGTGGGGCTAGAGTGAAGGAGAAGGCTTGTAATAACTTTGTTTTAATATATATACATACAGATTTGTTGTAAATTCAAAAACTGCGTTAGCATTATTAATAATAATTTTGGAATATATTTCTATGTGCGATAATAATCAAATCGAATTTTTATGTGGAACTACGAATTAGAATAGTAGATACTAGTTGATGTGTCCATGCCCTACACGGTATTGGATTAATTTTTATATTTTTAACAAAATACTAAAAATTGCAATATTTAAAATATTTTCTTATTTTATATTAGTGTTCGTTCTATATGTAATACTATAAGAAATATCCAAATAATCACCTATCTTTATATTTGAACGAATTATTTCACTTTATTAATTTTGAAATTTTCTTGGAAAATATTATATGATCAAATGAAAGCAAATTTGATTTTAAATATGTTCTATATGTATAGAATCGTGTGCTGAGAAGCATATTAAATTAATTATCTCATTTGTGATTGTATTTTGACAAACTTGAATATCACCAATTAAGACCTTTAATACATATATGCTCGTTACTTTAGAAAATACTATATATAGATGTCAATGTTTTGGAAGAAACAAACCACTCGAGAGAGTGAAATTTAATTATTTTTGTTGATAGCTACGGCAAAACAAACAACAACCATAAATTACCACCTTTAAAATCCGATAAGAATTGCGTATCCGATGGTGTAAGTATCATATGTGAAATCCATTTTTGATATCGAATATTGCTTTAAGAAATTATTTCAAAGGATTCAACTTGAAGATTATGAAAATGTTAATTATTTTTGTTGATAGCTATGGCAAAACAAACAACCACCATAAATTACCACCTTTAAAATCCGATAAGAATTACGTATCCGATGGTGTTAGTATCATATGTGAAATCCATTTTTGATATCGAATATTGCTTTAAGAGATTATTTCAAAGGATTCAACTTGAAGATTATGAAAATGATTACTTGATTAAAAAGATTAATACAAATTATAGAAATATAAATGGGACTCATAGTATGAGTTGCTAATAGATCTAAATTTAAGAACTTTGGTCTTAGTTAGGCTTTATTTTATAAAGAATTTTATAAGGAGATGAGGTGGAAACCGTGAAATACATAATATATGGAAAGTAGATAAAAAATATGTACAAATACTTTTTTCCTATTAAAATAGAATGAGTTAAAGATCAATTTATTCTCTAATTAAAAGAAATCTTTATAAAGGAGAGTAAATAAATTATTAGATAGAATAAGTTATTCATATACATCTTATCATAATATGTATAAATACTTTTTTCTTATTATAGATAGAATGAGTTAAAGATCAATTTGTTCTCTAATTAAAAGATAATTTTTTTTTCAAAAGGAGAGTGAATTAATTATTAAATGAAATAAGTTATCCACATACATATTATATGATGTATCATATATTATATGAAGTATGTATTGTTTAATATGAATATAGTGAAATTGATTCATATAATATATGTAGTACATATTATGTAATACAGATGTAATGAAATTGAGATTATTTATCATTAATTATAGTACGTATGATTGAGAAATTGAATAATATAGTATACGAAATATATATCATATAATATATATGTAACAATATAGATTGAAGATCAAATATTGCATGAAATAAGTTAACTAAATTAACTATATTTGGCTAGTATATGATAAGTAGATAAATGTTTTAGTAAAGATAATTAATAAATCTAAGATTTTTTTGGAACGACGTGTCAGATGACGTGACGAAGGAGGTGGCATAGGCCGAGAGACTGGCACATGGGCTAATTGAACGTGAGGGCGACATGTGTCAAAACACCGCCCTGTTTTAGTATATGTATAGGTATCGTTTTCTTTGATAAAGTCATCTTAAAATTTTAAAGTATTTTTTTATGGGATGACCAAAACTACACAATCCCTAAGAAGACCAAAATAATACAAAACACAACTCCTAGAAAAATACAGAGAGCCAAAAACAAAGACCATAACATGAAAATAAAGATGACCTGCTCCAAGGAAACAAGAGCTTAGGCTTCTATAACTCAAATTTTCTCTCTCCACATAGCTCTGTTATGGGTCAAATCTTACGAAAGCGCCAAAGCAGAGATGTCTTTCCGAATGACTTCCATCCAACTCTTTTTTGGGCGTCCTCTGTCACGACGATAGTCTCCCAATGTCAGAACCTCACAAATGCGAACTGGGGCATAAAGCAGTCTCCTCTGGACGTGCCCAAACCACCGAAGTCTAGATTTGCGCAACTTATATTGAATACTAGTCACTCCTACTTTCTCTCGGATAACTTCATTTCCGATCCTATCCAATTTTGTATGGTTGCATATCCAACGTAGCATCCACATCTCAGCTACCATAATCCTCTGCTCCTGATCCCTAGTAACGGGCCAACACTCTCCTTCACAGATCATCGCTTGTCTGACCACCACCCTATAAAATTTAGTCTTTAACTTTAGAAGGACCAAATGTCCTTCTCCGTCGATGTCAACCTATTTGTATCCTAGACCTGATGTCCTCGTCCACACTTCCATCTCTTTGCATGATAGGCACTATGTACTTAAAGGAGTCTCTCAAACGCACCAGAGTTTTCCCAAGCATCATCCCCACCTCCCTATATGATGAATCCCCAAAATCAAACTCCACATACTCAGTCTTGTCTCGACTCAGTCTGAGACCCTTCGACTCTAGTGCAACCATGATTGTTTAAATCCCGATCTGAATCTGATCTGAATCATACGATCTTAATTGATCGAAATAAAATTTGGTAGGATCTTGTGTTAAATTCATGGCCTATATATGATCTTAACGATCATATATACGATCCTAGCGATCATATATGCGATTCTCACGATCTTGCATAAAAGATCATAATGTTATATTATATGTAAGTTTAAATTTAATATAAGTCATGAAACTTGAGATTTTTTATTCGTCTATATATTAATCATGTATGTAGGCATAAAGTAAAAAGTATGACATATACTATCGTATAGAAACAATATCTTCCTTGTATTATTTGGATATTGGTAAACTATACAGTTTAAAATAACACTTGTGTTGACTATGTATGATACTAGAATCAATATTTATGTAAGCAAAAATGTGTTTTTGTGTATTATTTTACTAATTTTTACTATAAAGACATATATTAGTCACATTTTATCATTTTGAGATCCGATCCTACCACCTCTTTGATCCGAAGTAGAATCCGACCATGACAACCATGAGTGCAACTCTCCATGCTTCTAATATGTTACCGACTTCCTCTTTGGACTCACCAACCAACACAATACCATCCGCAAACAACATGCACCACATGACATCTCCTAACAAGCTACATGTCAACATATCCATCAATACCGTAAAAACAAAAGGACTTAGAGTCGATCCTTGGTGCAATCCTATTCGCACCCCCAAAAAAGTTTGTATCTTCGCTCGGTGTGTAGACGCTAGTCTGTGTCTCATCATACATATCCATCAAAATTCTTATGTATGTCCTCGACACACCCTTTGCTTTCCAAGCACCCCTAAAGCAATGCCCAAGGCACTCTGCCGTAGGCCTTATCAATATCAATAAAATCCATGTGCAAACTCTTCTCCCTCTCTCTGTAGATCTCTATAAGAAGCCTCATCACATGACTAGCCTCCATAAAAGACCTTCTAGGCATGAACCTAAATTGGTTAGCTGAAACCTAAACCAACTTTCTTTGCCTCAACTCAATAAGTTTTTCTCACATCTTCATTGTATGGCTAAGGAGTTTGATTCCTCTATAATTTCCATAGTTTTGTACAATGCCGTTATTCTTGTAAAATGGAACCAACTTACTACACCTCCACTCGTCAAGCATCTTAGTTGTTCTGAGGATAACGCTAAACAGAGCTGGAAGCCAGTCCAAACCTCTAATTCCTAGGCATTTCCAACACACTCATCGGTTCCAACAACGCGCCTATACTTCATTCCACGTACAAAATATTTCACCTCTTCTTTCGATATAGTTCTACAAAAAATGCAACCGATCCGTCTCCTGGAGCTCTGTAATCCCTCCTCTTACTCAAAACCCTCATTTTAGGAGGCTCGAGAAATAGTCCTGCCAGTCTGCCACCGATCCTTATTTTGAGGATTGTCTACTAGAACCTCACCATCTTCAACTCTAATACACCGAAAATTGCGTAAGAATGCCAACACAAGTTTAAGCACTACGTCCATATGTGTTCTATGTCTAAAAAGAAACTTGACTATCATGAACTTTTCCTTCATTAAGAAAAATCTGGATGTGTATATCTTTATAACCTACTCCCTCTGTCCCTTTTTTATAGTCCCTTTGTGTACTTTGCACATTAATTAAGGCAAAATCAGATTGAGAAAGAAGTGATGATTACATTTGTAAATGTGTCCAAACCCATTTTTAAACCAATGAAAAGCATTCTTACATTTTTAAGAGCCAATCAGATGGCTTTATTACTTATACACGGATTGCCAACAAAACTGCAAAATCTGGGGACTAAAATACCCCTTAAGCAAACCAGATACAATTTTCAGTCTATAAATACATCAACCCACAATTTATACAAGCATTTACTGCTAAACTGAAAACACATAAAGAAAAACAGGGAAGAGAGCATCACTGTCTGAGGAGAATGGCTTCAACATTCAATTTGAATGATCTTCCACCTCTTGATGATGATGGTTTAAATACTGAGGGGCTAGGGGACATAGGAGAGGAACCTGGATTTCTTTTTGATCTGAACCAGACGCCACCATCATCAGAAGCAGAAGATCATGGAGAGGAATCACAACATCATCAACCAACTCCCAGACTCAGCAGTTCGAAGAAGTTGCATATTCTCAGTCATCTTCTAACCAAACTGGACAAGGGGAGACTTCCATATGGAGCAGTGAAGGAAGCTGCAGAGCTGTTCAAGGTAACAAGAAAAACAATTAGTAGAATCTGGAGAGCAGCCAAGCAACAACTACAAGAAACTCAAACCTTCAATGTCAGCACAAGATATCATAATGCTGGTAGGAAGAGAACTGAAGTTGATCAAGCAGCAATAACAACACTTAGCATGGGGGACAGAACATGCCTCAGAGACTTAGCAAGCAAGCTCAACATTCCCAAGTCAGTATGTCATAGAATGATCAAGCAAAAGATAATAAAGCCACACTCAAATGCATTACATCCTGGATTGACTGAAGCACACAAGATCAAAAGGATGGACTGGATTCTCAATCTAATATCAGGGGACACAGTGCTGGAAAAGACAGGTTATCATCCAATGTATGATTTTGTGCATATTGATGAAAAATGGTTCTTCCTTACAAAGAAGACACAAAGAGTATATCTAGCACAAAATGAAAGAGGCATGTACAGAGCTGCTAGTTCAAGTAAGTTCATTCCTAAGGTCATGTTTATGGCAGTAGTTGCAAGGCCTAGATTCAATTCAGATGGAGAATGTACTTTTGATGGAAAGATTGGTATATTTCCATTCACATATCAAGAAGCAGCTAAAAGAAAATCAGTAAAGAGACCAAAGGGGACAATGGTAACAAAGCTTGTTGAGACAATTAACAAGCAAGTTACACGCAGAATGCTTATTGATCAACTAATACCAGCAATCAAATCTAAATGGCCAGAAGGAGCACAAAGAGTCATATACATCCAACAAGACAATGCAAGACCTCACATCAATCAACAAGATCCAGAATGGCAAGAGGTACACAAACAAGATGGTTTCACATTTATTCTAATTCAGCAACCAGCTAATAGTCCTGATTTAAACATCTTAGACCTAGGATTTTTTAGGAGAATACAGTCACTGATGCACAAAAAAATGCCAAAAAAATGTTGATGAAATGTTACAAGCAGTTTACAATGCTTTTTATGAGTTGGATGCCACTACCCTAAGAGATGTTTGGATTACTCTTCAATATGTTATGAACCAAGTTTTAGGAGTCAAAGGGGGTAATGATTATGATATGCCTCATGTTAACAAGAAGAAGTTAAGGGCACAAGGTCAGTTACCAGAAATTATTAAGACACCTACTTGGGCTGTTATGGAAGCATGGGACATTGTTCATGGGGATTCAGATGAGTCAGAGAGCCAAGCAAATGATGAAACAGAGACTCAAGCAAATGATGAAACAGAGACTCAAGCAAATCATGGGGATTTAGATAATTTCATAGTAATGTAAGGTAAGGTATCATAGCCTAACTGGTTTTTGGGTTTAGCCAAGACTATATGACAAATGTAAGCATGTATAGGCCTAGCTGTTTTTTGTAAGCATGCTTACACTAGTCATATTTTTGTAACCAAACAGATTATGTGATGATGAATATTGGTGGTTAAGGCAACATACATAAGATCCAACTATACATTTATTAAGGCAACATAATGGTCTCAGGTGTCCCCATGGTCGTCATTGATTCTGTTCTAAGTTAATCCTATACCTTAAACATTCCAGATAGGCATCAATCAGTTTTCACATCTAATGTTCCTATGGCACATCCAGGTAGTGATACTAAGGGCTTACATCTCAACATAGACATTTTCATCATTAATAACTTATAACAGATGTCCCCATTCCCTCATTGATGTGAAGCCCCTAAACACTAACCTAAACATTCCAGATAGGCATCAATCTAGACATTATATACTGTGTTCCTATGGCACATAAAAGACATAGAATTGAACTTAATCTCAGACCATGAGGGCACAAATTTCATCATTGACACTTTCAGAGATAAGGCAACTAGGATCAATATGCACAATGCTTAACTCAACAGAGAGCCAATATGCATCAACACATAAGACAGGGTCACAATTCATCATCAACAGAAGGTAGTCCCAATGTGCATCAATACATAATCAGTTCATCACCTAAGACAGTTTGTCAAAGTTCAACACCAACAGTTGAACCAATCTAGACCCAAGCAAATATACAGATACCATAATATACCAAAATATACATCCAGCAAAATATACAGATTCCATAATCTGTTAAAATCCATCAGCAAAAAACAGATTCTATAATCTGTCAATCCACCAGCAAAAACCAAGTACCAAGTTCAAGTCCATAACAATCCAAGTTCATCACAGTTGATAAGTTAAAAGAGAGAGAGAGAGAGAGAGAGAGAG
This sequence comes from Oxyria digyna, assembly GCA_029168935.1. NCBI lineage: Eukaryota > Viridiplantae > Streptophyta > Magnoliopsida > Caryophyllales > Polygonaceae > Oxyria > Oxyria digyna. The sequence goes on along the minus strand of JAPVLV010000001.1, from coordinate 55,288,539 downwards.
AGAGAGAGAGAGAGAGAGATAACAGAGCCGCCCAGGGGACTTAGCTAGATTTCGAGGGAATTGGAGTCACAGACAGAGGACTCGTCGGGGATGATGATCAACTCTGGGGAGAGAGGAGCAGCTATCTCCGGTGTCGGCATATCTACAGCGTCGGACGTCTCCGGGGACTGCATCTCCAGTTCTATCGTCGGGGTGTCCAGGATCACAATGATCTCTCTGGGACGGGACAAGGCTTCATTCTCCGAGAGCTCAGGGGCTTCACAGGCCATCTCCACCGATTCCTTCTTCTGCTCCGGTGACCACTTCAGGTGCTCCGGGGTCTCCTCCGGCAGGACAAAACTCCAAGTGTGCTCGCCGACACAGTCCAGCCCCCAGTTACAAGGCGGGGACAGCGAGCACCCCTCCCTAGGGGTTACAGTGGCCGACGGATCCGAATCTTTGAAGATTTCATCAAGATCGGCATCGGTATCTCCATGTTCAGAGAGAAGTGGGGAAGTGGGATCCAGGGAACTCGGATCGGAGACAGTAATGGACCTCCGACCACTAGCCATGGAAGGGGTGCCGCTTTTAGTGAAGCTTTGCGATGGGCGGGTGTTGGTGGAGCTATCCATCGGAGGAGATGAGAGGAAGCAGTGAGGTTAGGGTTAGGGTTTCGGGAGAGAGAGGTAGGAGGAGGCAGATAGGGTTCGGTGGAAATGAGAGAAAATGAGGGCAGATGAGATTATATACTGTGGATTTGGGCTTGATTTGGGCTCCGTTTTTGGGCTGTGTTTTTGGGCTAGATTAGTTCGGTTTTGGGTTTAATTAGGTAGCAGATGGGTTTAATTAGGTTTAATTAAACCGGATTATAGAGAAAAAATGGGTTTATTACAAATTTTAGAGGTTAATAAGAAAATGGGTTATGTGATAATGGAAGAAATTTAATGGAGTTTTGGGTGGTTGATGAAGTTAATGGTGAAATATTATATGGAGAAGATGATGTAGACGGTTGATTTGATTGATAAAGTGATATTAGAATATGAATAAAATAAATTGAATAAGGGTATAATGGGAAGGAATTTATAGATATAAATGGAAATGAGACTAACAAAAGGGGACGCCCAAAACTGAAACGGGACTATCATTTAGGGACGGAGGGAGTAGCTCTTATTGCTATTTAGAAAGACTATCAATTTATTCTCACAAAATAACTTTAGCGGGCTCTTGATGCCATATATGCAAACCCGATGAAAAAAAATTGTACAAGTCATAGTAGAAGTAGGTTTTAAGTGTTTGAATAACACTATTCACAATATATTTATTCAAGTCAACATATAAGTATATTTTTAAACAAATCATCTGTAATAGTGATAACGAATGAAATCAACAGTGAACTAATGGTCTCCAAAATGTCTGATTTCTTATAGGTTGGAATGAAATCTTTCATTCTCTCCAAAAGTTGCTAAATCCTTGATTCACTCAGTGTGCATGCCTTTTATCAAGGTCAATCGCTCCAGTTCGCATAGTGTATTCATCAATAATCAAGGCCCCACCTAGCGATGTTAGCACCATGATTCCATTGCAAGCATTGCCCTCGCCTCAGCAGGCGCCGTGTGCCAACACCTCAAGTAAGCCATGTCCTTGTCTCACTGAATGCCTGGCGCCAAACACTCATCACAACGACGCTAAACCTCAATATCTATTGTTCACAACGACGCTTACCCTCAAAGTGGCATGTCTCTACGCTGACACTTGCGATCTTGCAACACTGTGCCTATCTTCAGTTACTTAGTTTTCATTCAACATTTGAACACTTTCCTTAATGTTTTAGATAAGATCTCGAGTGTGTGTCATCATGTTTAATGGGTCGTCCAAATGAGTCTCTTTGTGAGCCAAGGAAGCTTCTCCTTTCCTATTTAAAGTCATGATTGACTTCATTGTAAAGCACGTCTAATTTGAATGCAAAGTGTCTAAGTTGGATTTCAATCTCCTTTTTCTTTGCTTTCGTGGATCTCGAAGGGATCAGTTATTTGTCCCGTTCTCTTGATTGGAACAAACACTTTAGGAAGGTTTCACCACGACTCAACAAACACAACACTAACTAATCTTGAAGCCTCAAAGCTTCGTTGACATCAACCTCACCGTTTCATCTTTTTTTTTTTTTTTTATGAATAAATACTTTCTTTCTCATGTATGTATGGAATTTATCACATGCTTACATGCATTTGATTCACATGAACACCTAAGTACGTTATATCATATGCACACATGTGTGTTTTACATTCATGCAGAACATAAAATATTTTGGAGCAATTTGCAGAAAACCAACCGCTAAATGGGTCACTTTACCTTAAACCATCCCTTATAAAGTTAATTACATACAACCACCTTTAAAATTGGTTCCGTTAGCATTTAGCCACCCCACCCCCTTTCCATCCAATCTCACCGTCAACTCTTGTAAAATTACCAAAGTACCCCCATTTAAAATAAATTCATAGTAATTAAAACGTATTTGTCAAATTGTTAAAATAGTGGATTTGTTTCGTAATTTTCTAGAAAATGATTAAGCCCATCTGCACTTCGTCTTCTCAAAAGTCATTAAATCCAATCTCATCGTCACCCATTTCCAACTTCCCAGTTCGTCTTCGATCTCCCCTCCGCAACAACCACATCGACTCCCTCCTCGACAGATCCGTCACTATCACGACGGCGGTCCCCCACCACAACTTCATCGATCTCTAGCTCTTCCATCCCCACCCTCCCCCTCCGCCGCCTTCGTCGACCGTTATCCGCTCGACAAGCGCGACCTCTTCAGCCACATTAAAGGCGAGAGCACTGTTAAGACTTGAAAGCAAAACCCTAGCTTGACGGCGGCGGATCTCCACTGGCTGTAGCATGTCTCTTTCTCCCAGAAATCAGAAATTCACCCCTTAGGCCCTTACTGATAACAATTAAATCCATAATCCATCTTCTTATGACCACCACTATATGATTCTACGCCACCATTGCAATTGGGACCATTAATTTGGCCAAGTAAAACAAACCTAAATCTCATGTAAGCGAAGAGCAACTCAACCCAGATAATGAGCAATTGAGCACTACATCTCTGGACCATTAATATACTCCTTACATCACTATGAATAATCATTTACATTTCGAGCGGACCATTATTAGATATGATATGATGATGAAGATTGATGATTGACGATCTGGGAAGATGCAAAGGATTGAATTAATTTTTAGAAATTTTCCATCATTTTAATAATTTGACAAAAATGTCCTAATTAATCTGAATCTGTATAAAATGGGGATACTTTGATAATTTCACAAGAGTTAACTGTGAGATTGGATGGAAAAGGAGAAGGGGTGGCTAAATGCTAACGGGATCGATTTTAAGGGTGGTTGTATATAATTAACTTTATAAGGGGTGGTTTAAGGTAAAGTGGTTCATTTAGCGGGTGGTTTTATGCAAATAGCTCAATATTTTGACATAACAATATGTTTTCGCAGATGTACCAGTGTATTGGCCGACATCCACAAAACGTTCATTGTATTGACATACACACAACAATATGTTTATATATATACGTAAATAACAATTTGTTTTGGACGTAATACCAGTAACTTGTTAGTTGGCACACAACGTGAGGATGCACCCAAAAGTGGAAGATTCATATTTGTTCATTTCGAACAAGTGTTGAAAATAGATCTTATCGATTTCGATATAAGATTAAGTCGAAATTAGTTCATTACAAATTGGATTGATTAGATTCGGATCTTACAAAATAATCGAGTTGGACCATATTCACAAAATTGAGGAAAATGTCTTAAGAAGGGGTAATCTTTAAAAAATAAGCCAGCAAGAGAGACTCTTGGCTCTTGAGTGAACCAATGGGTTTTATTGGGTAAATATAAAATCATCCATATATTGGAGATTCTAATATGGTCATTATACTCATTAGTATGGCTTTCATGAATCCCTCGTGAACAAAGTGTCTTCGTATTATAATGCGCCCTTTGGTTGCATGAAAATATTTAGCAGTCTTGGTAATAATAATTTAATAGCTTAAACAACTTTAATATATTCTCTTAATTAAATAATAGATTAATGTGAATTTCTCTTAAATGAGAAGATGTTGTATTGGTACTATTCCGGATTACTCCAGAAAAGTTCTTGTGAGAGCACCTCTTAAAAAACGAAACGTTGTTAACAAGTTAATGTTCATAATTTGAGTTTAATGTTCATAATCTGACCGACGTAATTTTTTGAGATTGTTAATAGCCTTTGTAATAAAGCTGTTATGCTACTGTTTTATGTATTCTGTTATGCTGTTAGTTAGTATTAGCCTGGCTGATGTCAGCATAACCGATTATGTTGCTTCTATATGTACTGAACTCAGCCTCCTTCCCTAATCATCTTTCAATGTTAATTTTCCAGTTTGTGAGTCTTTCTTCCTCTTCTATTGTCTGAGTGAAATTTCTTGTGTGCATTGATCTTTCTCGCTCAATCATCATGGTATCAGAGCTGCGGATTGAGTGGATTGATCTTTCTTCTATGCGATTTTGAATCGCACTGTCTTCTGTCTCAAGATCCATCAGATTTCTCTTATCTGATTTCTGGATTCTTGATTCGAATCTCTGATTGAAATTGTTCTACAATTTCGATCCTATCTTGCAGTGTTGATCTGGTGTTTGCACTCGAGTTGAAGTTGCGTGATTGATTGCTGTCGACTTTCAGAGCTGCTTCCATGGGTTCCACACCAGAAGAGCGCGCTGAGAGAAGAAGGGAGTACATCACCTCTGTTGATCTACAAAATCCCTTGTTCATTCATCCTTCTGACAATTCTGGTATGCTTCTTGCTACAATTCAACTGGATGGTGAGAATTATAGGAGATGGCGAAAAGCATTCTTGAAAGCCCTATCTGTTAAAAACAAGGTAGGATTAGTGGATGGTTCTATACCTAGAACTGATGAAAATGCTTCTCAATGGCTTAGGTGTGATAATATGGTTAGTGGCTGGATTCTTAATACTGTATCCAAGAACATCTATGCTACATTGGATGAATTTGATACAGCCAGGGAGATGTGGTGCGACCTGGAAGAAAGCTATGGCCAAAGAAATGGGCCTCTGATATTTCAACTCAAGAAGGAAATTCAAGATTGTCATCAAGGGAGTATGACTGTCACTGAATACTTTACTAAGTTGAAGGGATTCTGGCAACAATTATCTGGATTGACTAATCCTCCTAGATGTAGCTGTGGAAAGTGTGATTGTAACTTGAATGCTCAGCTTGAATCTGCAGATAATGAAGACAAGCTCATGAAGTTTCTGATGGGATTGGGGGAGCAATTTGATGCCCCAAGAAGGCAATTCTTGCTGTCAACTCCTATGCCTTCTGCCAGTCATGTTCATTCTTTATTGTTGCAAGATGAACTGAGTAAGAAAATCACTGATGTTGGCATAAAATCTGAGGCTACTGCTCTTGTTGCAAAGAAGCCTTATGATAGACCCAAGAGAGAGTGTGAACACTGTAAGGGAAATCATCCTGCTGAGAAGTGTTGGGAAATCATTGGCTATCCAAGCTGGCATTCCAAGAGCAAATATAAACCTCAGAATTCTGGTAAACCAAGGAGCAAAGATTATACAGGACACAAAGCAAATGCCAGTCAACAATTGTCTGAAGATAATCAACAACTCATGGGGGCCTTTCTGAAATTCATGGAGCAACAGAAAAGTAACCTATCTGAGGCACTACTGGCAGGTAAGTTGCTTTGTTGTAATGCTTCTCATTCTACACTATGGATTTTAGACAGTGGTGCTACAGATCATATGTCCTGTGACATAAACTTCTTTGCTAATCATAAGCCAATCACAAAACCTACATCTATTCATCTACCAAATGGTAATATCTGTCCTATTTCTCACACTGGTTCAATAAAACTTTCCACTACTCTTACTCTACAGAATGCTTTATATGTCCAAAATTTTAAGTTCAATCTTATTTCTCTAAGCCGTCTCATAAAGGATACAAACTGCTTCATATTTCTTACACCTACTCACCTTATTATCCAGGATCAAACCAGGAAGAAGGTGATTGCAGCTGGTAAGGAGCTTGGGGGACTATACTATCTCATATCTGAATCTGAGTTGGAATCCTTGGAAAACACAGGACTGTATGACACCTTTTGTGCTACATCTCCAACTCTACCTATGTTTCTTCCTAGTCAAACCTTGTGTAAGGACAAAAATGTACTCTGGCATCTGAGATTAGGACATGCACCTATTGAGAAATTGTCTCATGTTACCTCAATTTCTTGTGATATAAATAAATCAATGGACTTGCATTGTTCTGTTTGTCCTCTTGCTAAGCAATGCAGAAACTCATTTTCTCTTAGTACATCACATGCTAACAATCTATTTGAGCTTTTACATTGTGATCTTTGGGGACCATATGACACACCTACTCTTAATGGTCATAAATTCTTTCTCACTATAGTGGATGATCATAGCAGAAGTATGAGGGCTTACTTGATGAAATCCAAAACTGAAACTAGTGCTCATCTTAGGCACTTCATCAGTCAAGTAGAAACTCAATTCTCTACTAAAGTCAAAACTGTTAGAACAAATCAAGGTACTGAATTCTTCAATTCAGAAACTATCTCTTTCTTCTCTACAAAAGGAATTATTCATGAAAGCTCTTGTACTGCCACTCCACAACAAAATGGGAGGGTAGAGAGAAAACATAGGTATATACTGGATATGGCAAGAGCTCTGAGGTTTCATTCATCATTACCTATAAAGTTTTGGGGGGACTGTGTGTTGACTGCCACTTACCTCATTAACAGATTACCTTCAAAAATTCTTCACCAAAAATCTCCTTATGAACTAATGTTCAACAAAAAACCAGACTACTCATCTCTGAGAGTTTTTGGTTGCCTTTGCTATATCTCAACTTCTACTATAGCTAGAAAGAAATTTGACCCTAAGGCTGACCCTTGTATATTTCTTGGTTATCCCTCTGGGTTCAAAGGTTACAAAGTTTACAATATTAAAACTCACAAATCTCTTGTTACTCGTGATGTACATTTCATGGAATCTTGTTTTCCTTATGCAAATCCTCTATCTCAGACAACTGAACTTCAAACTCCTGTTGACACCACTGAATATATAGAGGATGGTCTTCTGACTACTTCATTACCTCTTTTTCAACCTATTGAGATTATTTCAGATCCTGAAGTTAGTCCATTAAATCCTCCTACAAATACTGAATCTCTAGCAGATTACTCTCCCACACCAGTACCTGCTATCTTTGATCATGTTCCTCAAGATCTATCCTCTATACCATCTCTTCCACCTATCAGACAATCTACCAGAGTATCTAGACCACCCTCCAGATTGCAAGACTATGTGTGTATAGCACACCAACTCCCTGCTGATGCATCATCTTCTTCTAAAGGTAAGACCTCTCCCTATCCTATGCATTGTTTCATGGCTTATGATAAATGTTCCGCTGCTTATAAAGCCTTTATTAACAATGTGGTAGCACTGTCTGAACCTAAATCTATTAAAGAAGCATTGCAACTTGCACCTTGGTGTCAAGCTATGTTAACTGAGTTGCAGGCACTTGAAAACAATCACACTTGGAGACTTGTTCCTAGGCCTCACAATCAAGCTGTGGTGTCCTGCAAGTGGTTGTTCAAAACAAAGCTCAAGGCTGATGGGAGCTTAGATAGACACAAGGCAAGACTGGTGGCTCGGGGTTTCTCTCAAATAGAGGGAATTGATTATGCTGAAACATTTGCTCCAGTGGCAAAAATGATCTCAGTAAGAACTCTCCTTGCTGTTGCTTCTATCAAAGGATGGACAGTGAGTCAAATGGATGTCACAAATGCCTTTCTACATGGAGAACTAGAGGAGGATGTCTATATGGAACTGCCACCTGCTTATGAGTTCCTAAAAGACTATGATGCTAGGACTCAGAGGGAATCAAATGTAGAAGACTCCAAGCATCAAGTGGACACTAAGACAGAAAAATCCACTACTGTGTGCAAATTGGTAAAATCTTTATATGGCTTGAAGCAGGCACCAAGACAATGGTTTGCAAAGTTTGCTCAAGTTGTAAAGAAAGCTGGATTCATTCAGTCAAAGGCAGACTACTCTTTGTTCTATAAAGAATCAGGAAAAACTTACACTGCTCTTTTAGTCTATGTTGATGATATGCTAATCACAGGAGATTGCAAAGAGGAAATACAGAAACTCAAGGAGCATCTGTGCAAGAACTTTCCCATGAAAGACTTGGGAGAACTCAGATATTTCCTTGGAATAGAGGTAGATAGAACCAAAGAAGGCTTCCACCTAAATCAGAGAAAATATGCTCTAGAACTTCTTGATGAGGCAGGAATGACTGAAGCTAAACCTGTTGTCACTCCTTTTGATGCTCGAGAAAAGATGACTTTGAAAGGAACCAGGAATGAAGTTGATCCAGTGGCATACAGGAAGCTAGTAGGAAAGTTGATCTATCTAACTATCACCAGACCTGACATTTGCTACTCTGTACAAGTTCTAAGTCAGTTTATGCATAATCCCAGTGATGATCACTGGAAAGCTGCTAAAAGAGTACTTAGATATATCAAAAATGCTCCAGGACAAGGATTGCTTCTGTCAAGTAACTCAGAGTTAAAACTCAAAGCCTTCTGTGATGCAGATTTCCAGAGTTGTGCCATGACAAGAAAATCTCTCACAGGTTTCTGCATTGTGTTAGGATCTTCACTTATCTCATGGAGAACTAATAAGCAAGGATATGTAGCATCATCTACAGCTGAATCTGAGTATAGAGCCATGGCTATGACCTCATGTGAAGTGACTTGGCTGAACAAGTTACTCAAAGATCTAGGAGTCACACTAGGTCCTGTAGAGATGTACAGTGACAATCAAGTTGCTATACATATTGCTAGGAACCCTGTTTTTCACGAAAGAACCAAGCACATAGAAGCTGATTGTCATCTGGTGAGGGACAAAGTCCTTAACAAAGAGATTGCTCTTAGTTACATATCTACATATGCTCAACCAGCTGATATCTTCACCAAAGCTGTCACAAATGAACAATACACCAGGAACTTGATCAAGCTTGGAGTTGTCAACCTGTTTACAACTATAGCTTGAGAGGGAATGTTAATAGCCTTTGTAATAAAGCTGTTATGCTACTGTTTTATGTATTCTGTTATGCTGTTAGTTAGTATTAGCCTTGCTGATGTCAGCATAACCGATTCTGTTGCTTCTATATGTACTGAACTCAGCCTCCTTCCCTAATCATCTTTCAATGTTAATTTTCCAGTTTGTGAGTCTTTCTTCCTCTTCTATTGTCTGAGTGAAATTTCTTGTGTGCATTGATCTTTCTCGCTCAATCATCAGAGATCATTTTGTAAAATAAATAAATAAAATCACAGTTTACAATAATTACAAGTATATCACAAATTCACAATGTCTCTTATTAAAAACGTTTAAAACATTTTATGTCCCAGATTATAAATATTACCACCTTCTAGATAATCATCACACTTCGTATTTTAAGACTTGAAACTTTCCTCTCTTTGTTAATCTATCATATGATTAGTAATTTTCGTGTCTTCTTCCAAAGAGGTGACTATTGGAAAGATAATCATAGTAAATGCTAAATACCTTTTTATTTAGTTTATCAAAAATGTCATTTTCGTTTTATTATTTTGTCCCAGGAAAATTACATTTTATATACTTTTAAAACTATTTTCAAATAATATATCATTGTTAATTATGTGTATTCTTCTATATATAATTTTTGAAACACAAATATTATATTTTTATTTTAGTAAAATTCAAATTAGGATATTCATGTCGAATAATAGAATTTCTCAATAAGTGCTCGTTTGGTTAAATGGAGGAATTGCAATTCATAGGAATTAAATTCCTATGAATTAAATTCATGTGTTTTGTAATTGACGAGATTTGAAGAAAATGTGTTTGATAAATTTTTAGCTAAGAGAAATCAAAATGGAGGAATTTAAGAATCTATAGCTAAAAATAGAAGAAATGCAACTTACCTAGGAGTGAGTAGATAAGTTCATTACGTACGTTTTGGGGGAATTGAAAATCTACAGGAAATGACTTTCTGGAGAAAAAAAACAACAAAACAGAGATATTTATTCCTACTTCCTACAACTTTATAAATCATGGAAATTGAACTATTAACTAAACAAGCACTAAGACCATCCCTAACGGGGACAATTGGACAAGGCTGTAAGAATATTTTGAATTTTAATATCTTAAAGCCTTGAAAAGTCCATGGACAGAGTCCGTAAACATGGTCCAAGTTAAAGACCCACCGATGCTGCTATAGTATTACTTTAGACAAGGCCCCGTTTGGCCTTTAAATTTTTTTCGTCGGGGGGAATCAAAACGATGTTATAAACCCGTTGGTTAACTCAAGCCGTTCGCTGACCTGTAATGACCCAACCCGAATTGACCTGTTATCCGAATCAACCGAACCTGTTCTCAACTCAAACCCGAAATGAACGAACCCGAACCCGACTTGACCGACCTGTACCCGATTCGCACCTCTATATGTGATGTATACAACCTTTTTATACGTACTAGAAAACTAGCTTTAAAGGGTCGGTTTAGTTAAACATTTATTTTTAAAAAAACTAGCGTAAACCCCGTGTCATGCACCGGTATGTATAAGAATTATAATTCCATATAATATAATACTAAATAACTATTAATATAAAAGTATATAATATGTTTTAAATATTTTTATGTAATTTCAATTTGATCTTTATAATATAAATTTAGTTTTCCGTACATTTCTAATAATATTACATATCAAATTATGATCATATACTTCATAAAAGAAATAGTAATCACGATATTAGTAACGAAATAAAAAAATAAATCATTTCATTTCGACATATTATAGAAAAATTCTCAGATAAAAATCTTATAAAATGCGTTTTTAATTTTTTTTATTATAAGCATCTTAATTTATGCATAGAAAAATCGTCAAAAGAAATAATTACGTTAAATTATGAAGTTAAAGGAGTAAAAAAATCACAATTTCATAAACATATTTTAAACACATCAAGAATTTTTTTATATTTAAAACACATTATGAAGCCTTTAATCGGTAACAAATCTTTCTCACCAAATTAACTTTACAGATGTTGTGAGATACGGTAGATTTGAAATTTATTATATTAACATTTAAAAATTTAATGATGAAACATAATGAACTTTAAGAGTTGATTATTATTTTATTTTGAAACTAAGCAATTAGAAAATATGTAACAATAATTTGAAATTCCACAAACAATGTGAGATATTAAAAATTATTTAAATATCTGTGTTTGTAGATATGTAGAATTAGTAATGTTAATTATAATCTACGGAGTAATATGTATATAACGTTTTAACATTATTTGTTTAATGAATTTTATTTAAAACTTCTTATTTTTTAAGATTTATAGTTTTAAAATAATGTTTTAAAAAACTAAAAGATTCAAATGCGAACGCATTATTGACGTGCGAATGTGCAAATGAAAAAATTCGCATGTACATTTAAGTCATTGACATGCACATTTAAGTCAACGACATGCACATTTGACACATTGTGCATGTCATTGATAATATGTGAAAAGTACATGCACACGCATGTGCATGTCATTACTGAAGAATGTGCATGCAAATGACTATATTCGTACATTCGTACGTTAAGCCATTCGCACCTGATCCGGGCTCTTTAAAAAATATGTATAATAATTGTAATGGAACCATGTTTAAAAATATTTGGAATTGGATAAAAAAATTAATAATAAATAAAGCAAATTAATAAATATTTTTTTGTAATAAAATCACAAATACTTTGCATGGGTCGAAAGAAATAGATATAACATCTTATCTAAAAAATCCACTAAATATTAATTTGTAAATAATTGTGATGGAACTATTTCGACTCCCCAAACATTTATCTCAAACGGGTCATATCTTATCTTATCTATATAAAGATTGGCTATCCAATGCCAAAATTGAATAAAATTGGTACCTCATAAATGTTGCTCTCTCCATTGATAAATTTAGGATTTCACTAAATAAATTTACATCAACCATTTTTTCTAATTTAAAAAGATGTCCAACAGATCAAAACGAAGCGTTTTGCTAAAAAATTAAACACCCTCCTTTTTTTCTTTCATTAGATCCGTGGTAAAACCGTACAAATTTTCCAAACTAGAGATTCAACTGTTTCAAATTTTAAGTAAAAATGTGATATACTGATTATACTCCTCTGGTTTAATATCATATAAGTAGTTAGCTTAATATTTTTTTTAAATTCAATTTACACAACGGTAATTAATTACTAAGTAATTAATAGAATTACATGAAGTTGGTTTGATTTTATTTTTCATCTAATATAACGTAAGTCATTTTAGCCTTTTAATTTTATACACAAACTAGACTAGGTCTCGCGCCATGCGCGAGTTTATATAACTCGATATAGTGAATTAGTAGTAAGGAGTATTATGTAATATAAAATTTTATATGAAAATAAGTTTATATCTTAAAATGATATTTATATATAATTAAGTTTTTACATTTTAAATATAATAAACAACGAATATACATGAATTTTTAATACCAAAAATCTTATTTGATCAAATTATCATGGGTCAATTTTTAACAAATTTAAATAAATTGATTTCAACATATATAAAAATATATAATTGAAAACACTACAATAACACAAAAATATAATTATTTCTCTTATTTATTAAGAAATCAATCTTTTTGTGATACGTCATATCATAAAAATAAAATATATATTTGTAAAATAAAAGAATTGGATATTGGGAGGTCAAAATCTAGAAAATTAACACATAAAAATCTTTTTTTAATCTGAAAGATCTTAAGCAATCTTTTTGTAATAGTTTTGCACACGATTTTCCAAATTTAATTAATTTTTTTTGAGAAAATTACAATAAATTATAAAAAGTCGTGACCAATGAAATGACGACAGATGGATGGCCTGAATGAAGAGTATGTCACGTGACATAGCTAGAATTGAAGAAATGTAATTTGCTTTAGTAGTTATATAGAGATTTTTTCTATTTTATTCTTGAATTTTGGTAAGAAAAGTAAGAGGTGTGTTAAACAGAGAAACATGATTATTAAAAATGTAAGGAAACTAAATGTAATTTTTACATACAGAGATTTATATTTTTAATATCTATCAAACCCACTAAATATCGATAATATTAGAGAAAAAGAATAACTTTTATATGATATTTCTATGTACAAGATATTTATTTGATACAAGAATAAAAAGTAGAAGAATATTTATTATTGATTTTACCACAAATAAATTAAATTAATTTAAAATTTAAATTTGGGTTAATATTATATTGAATATGTTTAAATCAAATTGATAATACTCAAGAAAAAGAGAACATAATTTATAATCTTAATTCTAATACGAGCCCCCACGGTAGAAATTTTCTAGATCCGCCACTGCCGATAACCCCCAATTCCTCGATCCCCACTCTCCCTTTCAAATTCACCGATCAACCTCAATTTTGACTGTGGTAATTTTCTTCTTACATAGATGACAATGAATGATGTCTACTTGTCTTTTCTCCCTCTCGCGCACATACTTGACTGTATGATTGTGGGGAAAAATCCCGCACTCGGAAAATTTTAACTGGCACCCCAAACCTTTTTTTTAAAACCCGGTTAAGTTTTGGGCGCAACTAAAATGCGCCCAAAACTATATCGAATTTTTGAGCATTTTGAAGGCAATAATAAAAAGAAATTCCATGCCAATCACTCTTGTACACATGAAATTCAATGCCTTAACATCACTCAATGTTGTATGTTTTCATTGACTCTTTTTTTCATGACCTCTTGTAATTAAGATTAGTCAAATTAATTTGAGTTTCTGATTTCAAAAACAGAATTCTATCAGTTTGTGTTTTCAGATCGAATATAAATATAAAATGCAAAGAAAGATGTTTGGACAAGAAGGTTGTGATCACATGAGATGGGCTGCTAACATTGTTGTTGGATTAGATATTGGTGTTCCATGGTTAATGTGCAAGGAAGATGACTCTCTTGATCCCGTTATAAGTTCCAGTGTTCTTGTTGACAATCTTAATTCTTTTCAAAATAATTTTTTTTAATAGTTAATGATCTTATTGTGACAGATTAATATACTTGCAACGACTTTTACTGTTATGTGTTTACTAAAACAGACCTTACAAACCTCTCATGCGGACAGAGGTTTGGAGTGGATAGTATGATTTTGCAGTAATTGACTTTATCATTAGATTAATAAAGTAAAAAGTAAAAAGTCAGATCAATAACTTTTTTCAAAGGTACACATGAAGGCTTTAGTAAATTATACTCCCTCCGTCCCAAAATATGAGTCCCATTTTCCTTTTTGGGCGTCCCGAAATATTAGTCTCATTTCTATTTTTGTCCATAAACTTCTTTCAATTATACCCTTACTCATATTATTTTAATATTTTACACTCATCATTTCTAATACACTTATGTACTTTTCATTTGTAAACTCTTCTCCCATTGGTTAATGAATTATTTTAATATTTTACATTCATCATTTCCAATGCACCTATGTACGTTAAAGCATTTGCCTTAATCCAAGATATTTTTGTACAATGAGACTCATATTTTGGGACGGATGGAGTATATATATATACAAATAATATGCAGGTTTACAGAGTTTAGAGGACCGACTTATCAAAGAATCTAAATTCCCTATATTCAATTCATGTATCATGTGTCTTTGTAAAAGGATTTAACTTTTGCAATTACTAAATTTATACAAAGAGGGAGATCTGTTGTGAACTATATGGTATGCATTTTTTCCTCTTTCAATTTCTTTGTGCTTGAAGTGTTTACTTTTTACTTATCCTAAACTACATTTTTCGTCATTAGTACCAAACTTTGAGCCCTTATCGGAGGCCGTTTGCATCTAATTTTAGTAATTGTAAACAATATTACATATTGCCATATGCTAGCATGTTGTTTTCAAACATTTACACTCAGTTTCCAACAAGCATGATAATTTAGTAAACACGTCAAAAATATATACAATGGGGAAATGACATTTAATAACCGGTCCTCAAGTTTATTCAATTGTAATGAGTTATAAGACAGAAAAATAGATCATATATTCACCAACTTGGCTATTAATAAATCAAAATAGATTACCTTATTTTATATACCAAAATCTGTGGAGTTGGTAATAATACTGCAAACAAGACTTGAACAAAAATTTAGCATATAGAGCATTGAAGAAATTGCATACGCAAATAACATATATTTAAAATCTTTTGTCGTGTACATTACAAGAATATTAAAAATCATATTTTTAAAAACTTATGTCTCGTATATTACAATAATATTACAAAATGATATAACAATTTGGCGAATTGAGAGAAGAGGTACAAATCATCAAACTCATTTGATTATATGATATAATATCATTTCAATATCTATTATGAAACATTTAAGAAATTATAATTACGCAAGACCCGTACGCGGGTTTCAGTCTGTTGATTTAAGCCCTAATAAAATAGGAACACCAATACACGAGCTAATTGTTTGGCAAAAAAAAAGCACCCGGGCTAATTAGGTAATGTGATGATTTTAAAGGGAGAGACGAATTCATAGGTAGTTGTGTGTCAATTGCTAAAATGATTAATAAAACATTCAGGAAAAACATAATCACTAATTAAACTTTATTTTTTTCTTTTTGATAGAACAAATATTAGAGACTGCTTTGTCGATGTTAGATTCTATATCATAAAGGGTTGTGAATATGATTAGCCCAATCTAATTTTAGGACGCCTATTAAACAACGTTAAATCATATTAAAAACTTTAATTTCCCCGCGCGTAGCGTGGAGGCCCGTTTCTAGTTACTCATATATGATTCGTGAGTTACAATCTTGAAACTCAAATTTTAAAGATAAATAGCTAAACGTTTATGAGTTTTATAAAGAATTAGATAGAACAAAAGAAATTTGATACTTGATTAACATATGGTAAAAAAAATCGTGAGCTTGAAAGAGTTTAAATTGGATTATATAATTTCAAGTTGATATCTATAATCTAGCTCAAATTTATTATAATGAAATAAAGTAATTTATAAAAATTAATTAATTAAAGGAGAATATATCATAATTTAACACATCAGCTTGGTGAAGATAGAGTGAATGAGAGAGCTTTGAATAATTCTGTTTTAATATATATATATATATAGATAAGGAAAAGAGTCATGTAATAATACTTGTTAAATGATAAATGAGAATGAATGCGAAGCCTTGGATCAAGAGAGATCCAAGAGCCCATATGATGACACGTGACACCCCTTGTCCCCCCTTGTCCCCACCGCTGGACCGCCGCCGGAGCACCGCCGGACCATCTTTGATGAACATCAAGTGTTCATAAATGTTCATTTGTATATACTCTATTGAATGTTCATCACATTATACTTAAAAGTTCACCAAATTTTGATGAACATTAAGTGTTCATAAATGTTCATCACATTATACTTAAAAGTTTTCCAACTGAATGTTCATCACATTCTACTTAAATGTTCACCAATTTTTGATGAACATCAAGTGTTCATCACAATGTTCATTTGTACATACTCTACTGAATGTTCATCACATTATACATAAAAGTTCACCAATTAAATGTTCATCTAAATGTTCATCATCTCATACTTCAATGCTCACAAGAATTTAATAAAATGTTCATTAGCCAAAGTTCATTACAATCGACTTAAATGTTTATCAAAATGTTGATAAATGTTCATCTTCTCTTACTTAAATGTTCATCAAACATCACATTATAATTAAATGTTCATCACATTATATTTAAATGTTCACCAACAGAATGTTCATCACATTATAATTAAATGTTCATCACATTATATTTAAATGTTCACCAATTTGAATTAGACTTAAAATTTTCATTTTATACTTTAACCTTTTCATTTATTATTGGACCACCGCCGGACCCCGTCGGACATCTACCGGACAACCACCGGGTGGTCGCCGGAAAGTCGCCGGGAGGTCGCCGGACCACCATAACTACCCCCACTTGTAGTGGGGGTAACTAGTTTAATCTAAGCCATTGGATGCCTTGACATCCAATGACTTAGATTCATTCTTATTTATCTCTAAGAGAGAGTTTATTATGGGATTCTCACCCTATAGATAAACCCTAGAAAGAATAAAAAAAGAGTATGTCCTAAAAAAATCAGTAAGACATTATACGCTATGACATTCAAATTATAGTCTCCTAAATCACGCATATTATTTTACATTCTTAATCAAATTAGTGTTTGTCTCGTACGACGTACGGGTAACGATACAATTTATAAAATAAATAATTATTAAATTTAACATAAGAAAGCATAGAGATTAAATCAAGAAATTTATCATGTTTAATATAATAAAAATATCATATCCATTTCTTCTAGGATATTCTCAACAACAAAAAAAGTTTTAGAAATTCAAAATGAAAAGAAGTAGATTGAGAGAAATTAGAAAATTCATACATGTGAAGAATTATGATAGATAGTGGGGTATTTTTTAGATTTTTCTAAATAAAGAAATTAGATGAAAATGATACATAAGGCATTCTTTATAAATAGATGACTTCAACTTTAATATCTTATCTATATAAAAGTTGGTTGTCCATTGTCAAAATTGAATGAAATTGGTACCAATTTAATACATTACTCATTTCTTAATCACCTCTTATTGGACTTTTGGGCATGTATTTAAATATCTTTCTTATATCTCTATGTTATATTTATTTATAGCCTACTTGATTAAGTCACAAATTAAATTAATGTGTGAGCTTCTCTTATGACAATGCAAACTTATTCTAATATTATGTTTTAAAACTACTTCAAACATAAATATAAGGAAATAAAAAATACTTATATTTACAAATATTAATAAATTTGATAACAACAACAACATATTAACAAATAATGTATAACTATATTAAATCACATACGAAAATCCGTAATTTTCTCGCGCGGAGCGCGAGGCCCGTATCTAGTTGTACATAATAGATGAGTGTTCTACGATGATCAACTCAAAAAGTAGCTGTGGACGTTTATTTAACGAGAAAGATTAACGTATAAAGATATATTAGTCGATAAATATGCTATTAGCCTATCATTAGCACACAAAAATATAAATCAAATAAGATATCGTTTTTTTTTGTCATGCAAATAAGATATCGTTAACACACACAAAAAGTACATACACTTGTTATTCTAACATATGTATAGACCCGACCGAAATGCCCGACCGGTCCGGCCGAAAAAAAGCCCGACCGAAACCCGAAAAAAATTAAAAGGTTTATGTTCGGGACGAGTCCGATCCGACCGAAAAATGTCCGAAATCCGAAAACTGTCCGACCCGAAAAATGTCCGAAATTCGATATTGTCCGATTCAAATCTCGTCCGATTCGAAATTGTCCGATCCGAACCTCGTCCGAAACCCGATATTGTCCGATCCGAACCTCGTCCGAAACCCGATTTTGTCCGATCCAAACCTCGTCCGAAACCCGAAATTGTCCGACCCAAAATTGTCCGAAACCCGAGATTGTCCAAAACCCGAGATCGTCCGAAACTCAAGATTTTCGGAAACCAAGATTATTCGATCAATTCCTACTTAATTATAGACAATTAGCAATTCATTCACATATTAATTAGTTTAAACTATCATTTTTAAAATTTAATCTTCTCTTTTTCAAAATTGACCCGATCCAAAACCGCCTAGACCCGAAATCGACCCGACCCGAAACACGTCCGGACCCGAAAATTGTCCGACCCGAAACACGTCCGGACCCGAAAAAGACCCGACCGGAAACACGTCCGGACCCGAAAACAACCCGACCGGAAACACGTCCGGACCCGAAAATTGTCCGACCCGAAAACCGTCCGACCTAAAAATTGTCCGACCAAAATTAGTCCGAAAACCCGATTTTGGCCGATAAATAATTGTCTGGTCCGAACCCGACCCGAGCCGACTCGTTTCGACTTGTTATAAATTCCGAATAATGTCCGACACAAATTTGTCCGAAACCCGAAATTGTCCGACCGAAACCCGACCCGACTGTCAAATCCGTCCGATTTGACACCCCTATGTATAGCGATCTAAAAATTATACTGCGTAATTGTAGGTTAGTATTTTGTCACAATTTAATTGTATTTTCTTAAGGGGAATGGTTATAATAATGATTTATACAATTGAATAAATTAAGCCGGACAGCAAAAGGATAGGTACATGCCTTGATGAGGGAATCCGTAAACATGAATACCCAAACAATTTGGAGAAGTATCTAGATATGAAAAGGTAGGCAGCTGTTTGAGAAGCAACTAACGTAGAATGAAATTCGATGGGGAGCTACGTGGATTGCAATTCAATTCTTTACAAGTGCATTGTCCAATATATACTTGTCCCACTTTCTTGGCCTCTAATCTTTATTGTCTAATCCAATTAATTAAAGGGTCAAAATCTGGTCATAACAGCCCCTTAAGTGATAAATGAGAATGAACGGGGACCGTTCATTCAAGTTGATCTAACGGCCCAGATCTCTCTCACCTCCCACACTGGCAACTTCCTACTCGCTAGCTTTTTGTGTGAAACACACGCGATACATCGTTCCAGCGTGATTCAAAATTGGAGCGAAAACCGTCTCTTTCCATTCTTCTCAAAACTTCCACAGAAAACCTCTCTCGCAAAGGCGATCAAACCCTATCCTCCTACTCGCTTGCTTTTTCTTCGATTTCTCAACGAAATCACTTCGTTTTCTCTTGCCTATCATCAAAAACTACATACTCCTACAGATTTCGCGATGTCTGGCTCACAGAAAAACAACGAAGGAAGAGGTATGGTGTTTAATCCCTAATTTTAGCTTATACGATGCTTTTTCCTGTGATTTCTCACTGATTTCTCTTCATTTCACTCCGTCGTTCACCAAAATCCATCAACTCGCTACTTAAAATGGCAGAATCTCAGAGAAGCCAAGTACCAAGAGGTATGGAGTATAATCTGGTATTTGGAGTTAGGTTTTTGCTTTGACATGTTAGATTTCGCTACATGCATGTTTTATTTTAAGGTACTGAGTGTGAAAAGTATATTTGTATGTACTGAGTGGTCATTATTTTGATCATGACTGTGTTTTTACTCTATGTTCACCAGATCTTGTATATATGTTCATCAAAGTTCCTAACAAAGTTCATCAAAATACATGTTTATCACAGTACATCTAAATGTTCATCAAATATCTTGTATTTGTTCATCGTATCTTGTATATACGTTCACCAGATTTCTTTTCAATGTTCACCAAAAATTTTGTGATTGTTCATCTCATTGCCTATAAAAGTTCATCATATGTCTTAAGATTGTTCATCAGATTTCTCGTATTTGTTATCATAAATCTTGTTATTGAATATTATCCTCTTTATAAACTTTGTATTTTTGCACAATATATAACTTGTATGTTCAATATTACAGAGATAAGAAGCAAAAAATCAAATGACAGATCACAACGAAATTTGTCATCCCAAGAACAACAACAGGAAGAAGAAACAGTTCATGGTAACTAATGTTCATCAACTCTTTTTTCTTTGTTCATCACAATTCTTCATAATGTTCATCAGAATGTTTAATAATGTTCATCATTCCTCTCATATATAGTTCATATGTATGTTTAATAATGTTCATCATTGTATTTCAATATGTTCACCATCTTGTTTGATATTGTTCACCATGATCCTTAATTTTGTTCATCGGCTTTGTACATGTCTTTATACTAATAAGTTACTTTTAATGTTATAGCATCCCCTAAACATAAGATGGCAAAATCCAAGAAAGTAGTTGCTACAACAAGCAAGAGAAAAAGAAGTAGCCAAAGGATACACTGTTCTCAGACCAAGGGAAAAGAGATTCAGTTGTACAGCCCAGAAATTCCTGTAACACAAATAATGAAGAACTTGAAAAGGCCTAGCGGGGGAATTGTAATAAGAGATGTTGAAGACCAACCAGAACAAGCTTCCAGGACAAACAAGTCTGAAATTGTGCAGTCAAGGAAAGGGAAAGAAAAAGTGACTGAAAGCATCAAGAAGCAGTTCCCAGCTCAAAAATGTAGAAGTTCTCCAGCGCTTCTGGTTTCAACTTTGGCTAGAATGAGTCCAATTCAAAAAAGCTGCATAGTAGAGTTGGGATTTGGAAGCTTGCTTAAATGGAAAGTGGACAAACTTCCAGCTAAAATCAGTCACTGGTTGTTGAAGAACTTTAATGTCGTATCCTGCACAATGAAGCTTGCCAAGTCAGTGAGGCACAAAATTACAACGCAAGATGTTCACGACTACCTTGGAATTCCTGTTGGTGGGATGCAAATAGATTTGAAGAGAACATTTACTGAACATGAGGATTTACAATATCAAGATCTTCACCGAAGGTTCAGGAATCAATTTCCACTGGAAATCGACAATGAATTGAATGATGTCAAGTTGCGTGACGCCTCAAAGATTCATGCATCACATGTCGCAGAGCTTTTGATAAAAACTGTAGTACCTGGAGAGTGGTTCAAGAGAAATTTCATGATGTTGCTTGTTGCAACCATTATGGACAGTCAGCCAAATGGTGGATTGAATTATAATATTCTTCATTACCTTGAGTGCACCGAGATGATTAATCACTACGAATGGTCAAAATTGCTAGTTGACCTTCTGATAAAGACAAAGGAGTCTTTTGATAGGACAACAAATGCTAGTTTTTTCAGAGGACCAATCCTTCTACTACAAGTTAGTGTTCACCAATTTTAGTCATTTTGTTCATTATCATATCATTATATGTTCATCAAACTAATATTTACTCATTTACTTTATTTGCTTGCAGTTGATATATTTTGATCGTGTTATTCTCAAGAATGTTGAACATGAGAGAGAGTTTCCAATAATTGTTAATTGGGATGCAGCCATGCTGAGGGCTAGGGAGGCAGAAGAGATCAAGATTGGTGGATTTGGAAAGGGTTATGTCAGAGATCCTCCAATTTTTGCAGAAGATGATGTGAACAATGCTGCAAACATAAGAGACAGTCCATCCGCCTTATATCATTCACAAGAAGAAGCAACTGAAGATGCAAGTTTACTGGTAAGATTTCAAATATGTGTTCATCAAATTCCTTATGAAAGTTCATCAACATTGTTTTATATGTTCATCAGATTGTCTCTATCTGTTCATCAAATTTTGTAATAATGTTCATCACATCTGTGAACAATGTTCATCAAACTTCTGAAAAATGTTCATCAAATTTCTGAACAACGTTCATCAAATTTCTGAACAATGTTCATCAAGTTTCTAAACAATGTTCATCAAATTTCTGAACAATGTTCATCAATTTTGCTTTATTGGTTCACTATTATTTATTTTCTTGTTCATTAATGTTTCATTGTTTAATATTGAAACAGGGTTTCTTAGAGGACCATATAAAAGAGGGACAAGAACTTGCTACCAAGATTAGAAACTTCTTGGGAAGAATTGAGCAGGCTCCCTCACGTATAGCAAGTAATAGCTTGTTCAAGAAGGTGAATGAAGCTATTGAAAGAATGCTAAATGTGAGGGATGATGAAGAAAATGCAGAGCAACCACATCAAACAGAGGAAGACGAAGAGACATTGACCCAACAACAGTTTTGGCGCGAGGCATCTAAATGTTTGGAAGAAGTGGAGAGAACTATGAAGGCCAAGAAGAGTTATGTTGTGAAAGCTGAAGATGAAGTTCCAGAGAAGACACCAGATGAAGTCATTGGTGAGACTTGTCGAAGCATTGCTAGAGATTACATTTCAGATATTCCATCTTTCTCTTTGGGAATATTCTCCCAATCACCTGAGAGGCCTACAGTGGTAGTTGATCCGCCAGAAGAAACTACAAGATCACCTGAGATGCCTCCAGTGGTAGTTGATGTGACAACAGAAACCACAACACAGTACAAGAGGAAAATTTCATTCAAGGTAATATACAAGGCTTCTTAACTCTCAGTTACTATCTATGCTTTTATGTGTAATAACTTGTTGTGCTTTATTTCAATTGTAGATTCCTAAATCTGTGGTTGAAAGACAAAAGAGGTTGGATGCAGCTACCACGCACTCTGAAGATATCGTTGAAAGTACTCCTGTTGTTAACAGCAATGTTGATGAGACAGTCGAGGAAATTGATCCTATAGGTGATGAGGTGAGGATGGAAGAACAAAGAATTGAGAAAGAGAATGAGGTACATATTTTTCTTATAAATGTTCATCAATTGTTCTATCAATGTTCATCAAATAATTGAATTATGTTCATCATTATTTCTAATTACAGATAGAGAAAGAACAAGGAAAGGAACCAGAAAGGGTGGAGGTGGAAAGGATGGAACAAGGGAAGGAAATGGAAACACAATCTGAGGGCAGGGGCGGGAAAGAAGGAGTTGAGGAACAAGTACAAGGGATGGAAATACAATCCAAAGAGGTGGTTCCTGAACCACAACTAAAAGAAAAGGAAAGTGTACAAGTTCAAGAGGTGGTTCCTGTTCAAGAGGAAGAAATAGAAGCCCAAGATGTGAGGCAAAATGATGAGGAGAAGAGGAAAGAAAAGGGAAAGGACAAGGTGGAGAGTGAAGGAAAACAGACAGAGGAGCAGGTTGAGAAGCTGATCTTTATCATCATTTGTTCATCAACTTTCTTATACATGTTCATCAAACTTCTCACTTATGTTCATCAAACTTCTCACATATGTTCATCAATCATATTCAAGCACTAACTGAGAAAACAATGTTTGTTTGGAAGACGGGGAGTGAGAATGACCCAGAAGTAATCAAAAGAAAGAGACTAATTTCTTGGGCAAACAAATCTCCATACAAGCAAAGGATTGTGGACATCAAAGAGAAACCAACTGCTCTAGAAATGAAACTCAACAGCTGGATGTTGGAAGATTTAACACACCTAGAGTAAGAAAAGTTTAATTAGTTTTCTTCTAAAGTTCATCACTGGTTTTATAAATGTTCATCACCTTGTCACATTTTGTTCATCAATTCTGTTCTAGATGATCTTCATTTTTTGTTTCAGGGACATTGTTTTCAGCGTGGGGCATTTAAATTTCAAGAAGAATGACTTTCTGAGCATGCAAAACAATCAATATGTTGAAAGCAATGTGATTGACGCATGGGCACACTTGCTTAATCTCAAAGAGGAAGAAAGAGATGAATCAAAACCTCTTAGATTCTTTGCTTCAATTGATACAACGGTAGGAGTTTTTTATATGAACAATTTTGTCATTAACATGTGGAAACATAACTAACGGAATCTTTTGATATTTTATAAAAGTCTGTCCCGACTATGGTGGGTTTTGAACTAAAAGATTCAATCACATTCTTCAATGGTGAAATGGAAACTCAGTTAGCAAGACTGCCACTTCACAAATTGAATGATATTCAGTTGGTAAGTATTCTATTAAACTTATCTATAAAGGTTCACCACTCTATAGACAAATGTTCACTGTGTTGTTTAAACTTGTTCATAAGACTATCTGTACATGTTCACTATATTTTTTAAACTTGTTCATCAAACTAACAAAGGAAGTTCACTGTGCAGTTTGTCTTCCCAATATACCAGAGTGAACACTATTACTGCATTGTTTTCAATCTCAAGAACCCAAGAATAGATATCATTGATAACTCCAGTGTTCAAGGCAAGAAGCTTGTGAAATATAACAACGTTCCTAAAGTGATGGTAAGTTTTAATACTGTATATTGTTCTTCTGTTTATTTGGTAATGTTCATCATTATATTTCAGTATGTTCATCATCATAAAACTGTATGTTTTAAGTATGTTCATCATTGTTTTTCAATATGTTTGATATTATTGTGTTTTTATTTTACAGAGAGCAGTGTTTGTGGAATTTCTAAGGAAGCATGGCATGGAAGCCAAAGCAGCTCTATTCGAAGACGAGAAAAAGGTCAAAGCTGAACGTCTTTCAATGTACTGGAGAGATGATAAGAACAAGCAGGATTGTGGTATATATACCATGCGACACATGGAAACGTACTTTGGGGAGGGGCTGACAAATTTTACAACTTCTTTGAAGAAAGGTGACAATAAGCAAATGGACATGATAAGGGTGAAGTACATTTCAGAGTTGTTAACCAACAGATTCAACAATGCTTACCCACAACTTATAGAATGGGTAAATGGAAAATGCACAATGTAGAAGTTTGACAATGAGTACAAGGATTCTTTTGTTCATCTATATATTACAGAATGTTCATCAAATCACTGAACAATGTTCATCAAATCACTGAACAATGTTCATCAGCTTAACTGTGAATGTTCATTGAATATTTAGCCAAAGTTCATCATATTAACACTGAATGTTCATTGACGTTAATCTCAAAAGTTCATCAATATGATAAGTAATTTTACTTGTCTTTTTCACAAATATTCATAATATTAATAATGAATGTTCATCGAGCTTAAATACAAAGTTCATCAAATTAACACAACAAGTTCACCACATTAACAGAGAGAGTTCATCTAATTTGATATCGATGTTCATCAATTTTTCCCATGTTGTTCACCAGATTATATATAATTGTTCACCAAGTAGATTACAAATGTTCACCAGAACTAGGTTTACACATAAAGACCTAAATGATAGTTTTAGAATTATATCTAACTTCAAACACTTGTTGAAGTATTCTCAGGACATGTAGAGCGATTGTGTCCGGATTTCAAACATATTGAACAACACTTCTTCACCTTGTTAGAATTCAATCTAACTTTCTCAATTGTACTTTTCAAACGTGATGTTTTTGGCCTTCCTTTGTTCTTTGATTGTGGAGGTGGAAGGACAGATATTGTATTTGGTAAAGGACCAACAAACTTCTCAAATCTTGCCTCTCTGCTTTTTGTAGGAGTCTTGTTGTTACTCATAGAAGACGACTCAGCCTGAATGGATGAACTGTACAACTCATGCTTCTCCTTTAGAACAATCAACAAGTCTTTCAATTGATCAGAATCATGCTCAATTTCATTGATAATACTATGTATCTCAGACATAACATCATACACTAAAAGCTTCTTCTCATCCATCTCAACAGATTCTTTAAATACTAAACCATCAATCTCAAAAGTTGGCTTCAATGTTGTGCTCTTACTCCATCGTGGTAATATATATTGGTCAGGCATTTTCACATCCAAAGGTGGACCAACACATCTGATTACCAATATCATGTGACAGCATGGAAGACTGATAGCATGCATTTAGACTAGTTTAGGCCACGTCTATTTCTGCCATTTTGATTTGTTTCGTTGATTTTTCCTTTAGTTTTATTTGGTTTTAGTAGTTTAGGAGTGTTCGGAGTCTACTCTTGCGCTTTTCTCATTTCAGGATCTTTTGGAGGCGTTTTTTTGGAGAATGGTGGCCTTGATATGAAGATGTTCGAGTAGAGGACACGTTGGAATGGCGCCAACGACAAGTGTGCGGATGATAAGAAGAAGGCAGGACCAAGGCCGAGTAAGGAGAGAGTCCGGGACTGGAGCTAAAGGAGGAAACCGTGCCAAACCCGGCCAAGACCCGGCCAAGTCTCACCCCGTGTCGTGGAAAGCAAGGCAGACTTCAACTGGGAGTAACCCGGCCATGACCCGACCGGGTTTGTGACCGGGTCAGCAAGCGAGTTGTCACCTGAGTGTAACCCGGCCATGACCTGACCGGGTTTGTGACCGGGTCAGCAAGCGAGTTGTCACCTGAGTGTAACCCGGCCATGACCCGGCCGAGTTCTGGCCGGGTCGGGCCGCTGTTTCATTTCCGACTCATTTAATCCCCGGGCGTTTTGTCTTCTATTCGTATGGGGGTATAAAAGCCTTATTAGAACTGCTATTCCATCATCTTGTAACTGCTTAGACGTTTCAAAACTCTCAAGAACCCTAGGGAAAACTTGGAGATTTTACGAGATTTGATTGTTGGAATTTCGTATCTCTTTGGAGAAGACAATTGGTATGTTGTTTCTTTCAATGAAATTGATTTCTCTTTCTCTCATGTCTAGCTAAATCCTCCTTTCTAAGGTTGGGTGAACCCAATGGTGATTTGATAGATTTGATTGGTATTGTTTGGTTGTATGTATATGTAAATGTGAATTGATTCTATCCTAGGTTGCTTAATAACCTGATTGCTTTGTAATTGGGATTTCTAATTAGAATTTGAGACCGACCGGAGATAATGATAATTGGAGGTTGATTTAAATGGATCCCTAGGATAGAACTTGTGGGTTAATTGCGTGACCATCGATTTAACCCCTTGTGGCACTTGACTATCGATTAGATCCTTGGATGAGCAGATTCCGCTGAGCACCACAAGTGGATGTTGTTTCCACTTGTCCATTGATCTATGTAGAGCTTAATGGATCTAAATTAGATTGGCTTGCGCGAAAGTGACTGCTAATCTCATTTAGGTACACACACTACTGTCTGACCATGAAGCAGTGTTGACATTAGATAGCGAGTCCTTCAATTTACATTTGCATTGAAATACAATCCAATATTGCTTAAAACCTATTGTATCACCATTGTGGGAAGCCTAACCTTGGAAGCCTTTTTCTTCCCTTGATTAATAACCTTGTTTGCTTGATATTTGTTACCATTGAAACCAAACCGAATTACAACCTTTTCTTGTTTACGACTTAATCTATTAGTTGAATTGACAATTGGTACTACATAGTCCCAGAGTTCGACACCTTGGTACTACACCCGAACCCGTACACTTGCGGGTAGGATTTGGACCTATCAAGTTTTTGGCGCCGTTGCCGGGGACTGTTGTTAGTATTGGTTGTTACACGCAACCGATAGATTAGGTCTCATTTTTGTTTTTGACTTTGCTTCCTTTGTCTTTGGTTTCAGATTTGTTCTCATTCATATGCGAAGAGCCTTGAGCGACGGTGAACTACAACACGATCCCGAACCCGAGCGTGCTTTTCACAGACGAAGAAGAGAGCAAAGAGAAGCAAGGACCCGAGCAATGGATGAGGCTGCACGATTGCAACAGCAACAACGAGAGTTGCTGCAACAACAACAACTACTGAATCAGCAGCAGGAGATGCAACAGTTGTTGAATGCGCCTCCGCCTATGACATTGGGTGACTATGTGCTGCCACGTCACCAAGGACCCACATCTGGTGTGGTCCGACCTCCAGTTGCTGCAAGGAACTTTGAGCTGAAGCCGTCTTTGATAAATATGGTTCAGCAGAATCAGTTTGGAGGTCTACCATCTGAGAATCCTCACCTACATCTTAACACCTTTCTGGAGCTTATGGACACGGTGAAGATTCATGATGTCTCTGATGACGCGCTTTATTTGCGCGCCTTCTCATTCTCTTTGAAAGACAGGGCTAAGGCTTGGTTCAAGGCTCTTCCTCAGGGCACTATCACGACATGGGATGAGTTGGCTAAGGCTTTCCTAACCAAGTACTTCCCCCCGAAGAAGACGGCTGAGATGAGGAATCAGATTAGTTCGTTCCAGATGAAGGATGGAGAGTCTCTCTATGAAGGTTGGGAGAGATTCATGGAGCTATTGTTGCTATGTCCTCACCATGGGCAAGATAAGTGGGTGTTGCTGCACACCTTCTACAACGCTATGGACAACACTAATAGGATGCTCATTGATGCCTCATCTGGAGGTACTATCATGGATATGCATGTTGATGCGGCTTGGGATAAGATTGAGAGCATTGCCCAACACAATCACTACTATGATGCTCGATCGACTCCAAGCACTAAGAGGACAGCTGGTCTTTATGAGGTTGATAATGAGGTCTCTCAACAAGCTAGGATGGAAGCTATGGCTCATGAGATAAAGCAACTAAAGTTGAGTATGAATAGAGCTAAGCTGAAGAAAGAGGAGAGTCCTGCTCAGGTTGCTTCACAGGTGGTTTGCCAATTCTGTGGGGATGGTGATCACACCATAACAACTTGTCAATTATTTGCTGCACAGGATGAGGCACAAGAAGGAGATGTGAACTATATGAACAACTTCAATCGGGGTCCTAGGAACGATCCATACTCCAACACCTATAACCCCGGTTGGAGGAATCACCCTAACTTCTCCTATGCCAACAACCAAGCTGCTCAGAGACCGCCTCCTGGTTTTCAACAAAGAGCTCCTCAACCCCAAGGCCAAGAGCGTGCCCAAACGTCTGAAGAGTCCAAGTTTGACTTGATCATGAAAGAGCTTCAGAACATCAACAAAGTATTGAAGAACCATGATAGCTTGCATGCTCAGTACGCTTTGAATGCTCCTAGGCCCCAAGGTCAACTTCCCGGTCAGACTGAGGCCAATCCAAAAGGGCAAATCAATGCTGTGTCCTTGAGGAGTGGTAAACAACTCGAAGACCCAAAGGTTGTGGATCTCAAGCAAAAGGGCAAAGCTGCTGAAGAGCCCGAAGAAGTTGTGGTCCAAGAGAAGGAGGCACCTTACGTCCCACCTCCACCATACAAGCCTCCTCTTCCCTTCCCCCAAAGGAAGGCTCAAGCTCAGTTGGATCAACAATATGGCAAGTTTGTAGAGGTGCTGAAAAAACTCTACATCAACATCCCCTTCACCGATGCTCTCAAGCAAATGCCATCTTATGTGAAGTTCTTGAAGGAGATCTTGTCCAACAAAAGGAAACTGGATGATTGCCAATCAGTTTCTTTGAGTCAGGAGTGCAGTGCTCTAATTCAAAACAAGTTGCCTCCCAAGCTTGGAGATCCTGGTAGCTTCAACGTCCCCATGGTGATTGGTGATTGCACCTATGATGCTTTGTGTGATTTGGGGGCTAGTGTGAGCATCATCCCGCTCTCCATTTGTAAGGACTTGGACTTGGGAGAGCCGAGACCAGTGAGGATGACTTTGTATATGGCTGACAGGTCCGCGACTCACCCCATAGGGATTTTGGAGGACATACCCATCCAGATAGGTAAGTTCTTCATTCCTGTGGACTTCATTGTTTTGGATATTGATGCTGACTCTCCTGTCCCTATTATCTTGGGAAGACCCTTCTTAGCTACTGCAGGTACACTAATTGATGTGAAACAGGGTATTCTTTCCTTTACTATTGGGGATGAGAAAATTGAGTTTAATTTGTCCAAGGCTATTAAGCGACCTTCTTTTGAGGATGATGTATCCAGGATTGATGTGTGTGCTCACGAAGGTCAAAAGTCCGTGATGTCTCTCATGATTGAGGACCCTTCGGAGCGTTACTTGATGGAGAGTGCGACCCAAGCTGAGAATCTGGGGCTACTGGCTGATGTGCTCTTTGATTTGGAGTCCACCGAGGAGATGCCCGAGGCCATTGTTGAAGCCCTTACAAGAGAAGATGTTCCTCCTAAGGAGGAGACCAAAGAGGCACCAAAGGTGGAGTTGAAATCACTTCCATCTAATTTGAGGTATGAGTTCCTTGGACCCGATTCTACTTATCCGGTGATTGTCAATGCTAGCTTGAGTGATTGTGAAATTGAAAAATTGTTGCATGAACTTAGGCTGCATAGAAAAGCCATTGGATATTCTATTGATGACTTGAAAGGAATTAGTCCCTCAATGTGCATGCATAGGATTTTGATGGAAGATGACCATAAACCATCCATTGAGCATCAAAGAAGGCTTAATCCTAACATGAAAGAAGTAGTGAAAAAAGAAGTGCTGAAATTGTTAGACGCAGGCATTATTTATCCTATTTCTGATAGTGCATGGGTTAGTCCTGTCCATGTTGTGCCTAAGAAGGGTGGAATGACTGTGGTGAAAAATGACAAGAATGAATTGATTCCTACTAGGACAGTCACTGGGTGGAGAATGTGCATTGACTATAGAAAATTGAACAAGGCCACTAGAAAAGACCATTTTCCACTACCCTTCATAGATCAAATGCTAGAGAGGTTGGCCAAGCATTCACATTTTTGTTATTTGGATGGTTATAGTGGATTCTTTCAAATCCCTATTCATCCGGATGACCAAGAAAAAACCACTTTCACATGCCCCTATGGCACATTTGCCTATAGGAGAATGCCATTTGGTTTGTGTAATGCTCCGGGCACCTTTCAAAGATGCATGATGGCTATTTTTTCTGATTTGATTGAGGATATTATGGAGGTTTTTATGGATGATTTCTCCGTATATGGTACTTCTTTTGATGCTTGCTTGTCTAACTTGTCTCGAGTTCTACAGCGGTGTGAGGAAGTAAACCTTGTATTGAATTGGGAAAAGTGTCATTTCATGGTAAGTGAAGGTATTGTGCTAGGGCATTTGGTTTCTAACCGTGGGATTGAGGTTGACAGGGCCAAGATTGAGATCATAGAGAAGATGCCGCCTCCAACCTCGGTCAAGGGCATTAGAAGTTTTCTAGGACATGCCGGGTTCTATAGGAGGTTCATTCAGGATTTTTCAAAAATCTCCAAACCTCTTACTAACTTGCTCTTGAAGGATGCCCCCTTTGAATTTTCGAAGGAGTGTCTGGATGCTTTTTGCAGGTTAAAGGAGGCCTTGATTTCAGCACCAATTATACAACCTCCTGATTGGGACCTCCCATTTGAGCTTATGTGTGATGCTAGCGACTACGCTGTAGGAGCTGTTCTGGGGCAAAGGAAGGACAAGAAGCTACATGCAATCTATTATGCTAGTAAAACTCTTGATGATGCCCAAGTGAATTATGCCACGACTGAGAAAGAGTTGCTTGCTATTGTCTTTGCCTTTGAGAAGTTCAGGTCTTATTTGGTGGGAGCCAAAGTCATTGTCTATACTGATCATGCTGCAATCAGGTATCTCTTGAGTAAGAAGGAGGCCAAGCCTAGACTGATCCGATGGATCCTTCTTCTTCAAGAGTTTGACATGGAGATTAGAGACAAAAAGGGCACCGAGAATTTGGTTGCTGATCATTTATCTAGGTTGACTCAAGAGCAGTTGGAGTGCACAAAAGATGAGCCACCTATTGATGATTCGTTCCCGGATGATCACCTTTTTAGGATTGCTAATGAAGTCTTGACTCTTGCAAATTCAAGAATGCCATGGTATGCCGATTTTGTCAACTACTTGGTTTGCAACGAGTTACCTCCCAATCTCTCATTCCAACAGAAGAAGAAATTCTTGTCTGATGTTCGGCATTATTTTTGGGATGAACCATTGCTTTTCAAGAGGTGTGCTGATGGGGTAATTAGAAGATGTGTTCCTGAGGAGGAGGTAGAGAGTGTCATCACTCATTGTCATTCTCTACCATGTGGAGGACATGCTGGGTCCTCAAAGACCACCACCAAGATATTGAGTTCCACCCTCTATTGGCCTTCTATGTTCAAGGATGTGCACCGTTTCATTGCTTCATGTGATGCATGTCAACGTACGGGGAACATCTCAAGGAGGAACGAAATGCCTCTTAACAACATTCAGGAGGTTGAGATCTTTGATGTATGGGGAATAGATTTCATGGGACCTTTTCCGCCGTCATGCTCTAACAAGTATATTCTTGTGGCGGTGGATTATGTGTCCAAGTGGGTGGAAGCCATTGCCTCACCGACTAATGATTCAAGAGTGGTGTCTAAGTTCTTTAACAAGGTGATCTTTCCAAGGTTTGGGACTCCAAGAGTTGTGATAAGTGATGGAGGATCCCATTTTATTGAGAAGAAGTTTGAGGCTTTGCTGAAGAAGTATGGGGTTACGCACCGGGTTGCAACTCCATATCATCCTCAAACTAGTGGTCAAGTTGAGGTCTCTAACCGGGAGATCAAGGCTATCTTAGAGAAGACCGTGTCCCGATCCCGGAAAGATTGGGCGATGAAGCTTGATGACGCTCTTTGGGCTTATAGGACAGCATTCAAGACTCCCATTGGCACAACTCCTTACCGACTGATTTATGGGAAGTCTTGTCATCTACCGGTGGAACTTGAACACAAGGCGTATTGGGCAATCAAATTGTTCAATTACGACATGAAGGAAGCCGGTGAGAAAAGGATGCTGCAATTACAAGAGCTTGAGGAGTTGAGGTTAGATGCTTATGAGAATGCCCGGATTTATAAGGAGAGAACTAAGAGGTGGCATGACAAGCACATTCTCCCTAGAGAATTTCATGAAGGCGATCTCGTCTTGCTATACAATTCTAGGTTGAGACTTTTTCCGGGAAAGCTGAAATCCCGATGGTATGGTCCGTTCCAAGTACGGAAGGTGTACCCTCACGGTGCAATTGAGATATGGAGTGAAGAAACGGGACAATTCAAGGTGAACGGGCAGCGGCTCAAGAAGTACATCGCGGGTGCCCCGATCAAGATGACCGTTTCCGTCCTCTATCTCGATCCGGTTCCTTGAAAGACGATGGAAGGTCAAGCTAATGACCGTAAACAAGCGCTGGGTGGGAGGCAACCCATCAGGTACGTTTTCTATCTTTCTCTCAAAAAAATAAAAAAAATAAAAAAAAAAAAAAAAAGAAAAAAAAAGGGGGGATCGACCATGCTTAACTGAGCGAAACTCGGTCATAACCCGACCGGGTTTCTGACCGAGTTTCTCTCAGTTGGTCGAAGGAGAAGTGCGCCATCTTAACTGAGCGAAACTCGGTCATCACCCGACCGGGTTTCTGACCGAGTTTCTCTCAGTTGGGCGAAGGAGAAGCGCGAAACTCGGTCATCACCCGACCGGGTTTCTGACCGAGTTTCTCTCAGTTGGGCGAAGGAGAAGCGCGAAACTCGGTCATCACCCGACCGGGTTTCGGGCCGGGTTTCGAGCAGCTATTTGTTTAACCCCTAACCCGACCGGGTCTTTCCAAATACCCTTCTCTCTCCTTCCTCTTTCTCTTCTCTCTCTCTCTCTCGCCGCACCAGCCCCCGTCTCCCCGCCGTCTCGCCTTCACCTCTCCCGACCGGACCGAGCGTCTCGACCACCGGAACCTCCGAGCACCACCACCATTGGCACCACCTTCCTTCGTTTTCCCCCTTTCTCCCATTCCTAAGAAATCAAGGTATAATTTCTAAACCCTAGATCTAGTTTGGATTATTGGATTTTGGGTGTTTGTAAGTTCGAATTCTTGATTTGGATGATTGATTGTTTGAATTGGGTGGATTTTTGGGAGGAAATTTTGGATCTTAATGATTACTTTGAAATATTAGGCTCATTTCCAGATTTCTTAATTTGGGGGTGGATTTGGGTAAAATTGATGATGCTTGGTGGTTTGCTTGAATTTTTGTGATGTGCTAGTGGTTTGTTCTTACTCGTGTAAATTTTGTTCGTTGATGACTCGTGTGAATCTTATGCTATAATTGTTGTTCGTTCTTGCTAGAACGACATATATGTTATTTGGGATTCAAATTGCTTGCCCCCTTGTGCTGATATTATTGGTCATTCTTGCCGGAATGACGATTATGTGGGTATGCATTACCTTGGTTTGGCTTGTTTTGTTGTGTGTCTAGGAATACCGGAAAACAGGAAAATGTCAGCATCCAAGCGACCAAGGCAGACCGGTAGCTCTTCTAGGCCCCGCGCTGACCCTCCGAGGGATGCGGATAATGCCAACGCGTTGGGGATTACCTTCTCTTCTAATGCTCATCGCCTGCGGTTCCGAAAAATTAAGGATCGCTCGATTATGCCAACGCGGCACTTGGACTTTGGGATGCTCGCCACCTTGGGGATTGATGCGGACATTGAGTGGCTGGCTGCACGTCTGGGATGGCAGACCTTCATTCACTTCGAGCAGCCCACCTACCGGCACCTCACGCTGGAGTTCCTGAGCACTTTGGAATGTCAGCTCATACAAGGCGAGCACCGCAGTGTGGGACTGTGCACCTTCCGTCTAGGGAACGCCAACCGCGAGGTCACCTTGGCTGACGTGAGCGCCATCTTCGGCTTCCCAATAGCTAGAGTGGATGCTCCTCGAGTGGATACCAGGGCTCATTTCTGTTCCTACCCAGACTTTTGGAGGGAGATTGCGGCAAATCATCATTATGACCCTGCGAAGACCAAGGCCTCCTGGATCACTAACCCGGCCATCCGCCTCTTTCACCGCTTCATGGCCCATACAATCTTTGGCCGCGGTGGTGGAGCTGAGAACAGCGCCTCCAAGAAAGAGGTCCTTGTCCTTTGCGCCGCACTGCACAACGAGGAGATCAACTCCGCTGCCTTCCTGATGGGTCATTTACAATTGGTGAGCCATAAGGTCAGCGGGACTATTACCATCGGCGGCTTGGTGACTGCTTTTGCGAAGCATTTTGGCATTCCTTTGGCGGGTCGCCGCGATTATCAGTCATCTTGCGCCATTGATTTTCCTACGCTCATCAAAATGGGGGTGGTGTTCCAGCGCGGTACTTCCTGGTGTTGGGTGCTTCCTACTGCTGAGGCTCCTAGAGGCTGCCGGCTCCTCCGTCTCCCCAATCCCGAGCGCACTTCGCTCCAGCAGCAGGCCAATTGGAATGTGCGTCCTCTACCTTCGGATCCCTACCCTTCCAGCGGCAAGCAAGCTAGAGGCGCTCCCATGGATGACGAAGAAGACGAGGATGATGATGATGATGCCAATGAGAGCGGTCCCGCAGCTGGTAGTTCACAGGGGCATGATTCGCGCCTCTATTCTATGCTAGAGAGTATGCAGCAAGACATGGCGGTTGGGTTTTCCGCAGTGCACGCACGGATGGACCATATGCACGCGGACATCAACACGCGCTTTGATCAATTGCGTGCTGATTTTCAGAATTGGCGTTTCCCAGGTTCTCCACCTCCACAAGAGTAGACTCCTCTTCACCCCTTGCATCATAGTAGAATAATTGTGAGTACTCCCTTTTCCTTACGCTTCCTTTTCTACATTGGGGACAATGTAGGGTTCCAGCTTGGGGGTGGGGTGTATTTTCAATTTTGCATTGCATATAGTTCGCTTGATTAGTTGCATTTGAATTTTTAGTTGCAATTTTTTTCCCTGCTCGGTCCTTTGTGAGTTCTCATAACAGTATACGCACCATGACTCCTCTTAATATGCTTTGGTTGTTAATATTGCAATTGCATTATGAGCATGATATGATTGATCAAACTTATGACAATGACTTGAGCATGTGGACTTTGATTAAGATGTGTTAGGACTGAAACTCTAGACAAAATGTCCCGGTGAGGTTGTTGGCCTTTCTAGGACTACATTCATAAGTCCTCTTATTTTCTTGTGTGATCTCTCTTTGCTTGCTATCTCTAGAACTTGCTTCTGTACCTATTTGAGACTGCATATAGGACTAAAAATGCATTACATCTTGATCGAGACATTGTTTTTGTTAGCCCTTTTTAATCCTTGGCCACCCTATTATTATTTCCCTCTTTTTGAAGCCACTATGAGCCTATAGCCTATTTTATTTGTAAGCTCCACAAAAGAAATCCTAGCCTATTATATATCCTACCTATCCAGGGGTTTGAACTTCTATTTGCTTTGTGTGGATGTGAGACAAGCTTGGGGGAGTTGTATAAATGTTGGGTGATCATTGGAAATCATTTGTAAGGGTCTATACCATTCAGTTTATAATAGTTTACTTCCTTCTTCTTCATTCAAAAAAAAAAAAAAAAAAAAAAAGAAAAAAGAGAAGAGAACCAGAAAAAAATCTGGATAAAAAAAAAAAAGAAAAGAAAAAGAGAGTGGAGAAGAAAAGAAGTGCATAAGAAAAAAGAATGGTAAATCATTTATTTGGGGTGTAATTTCTGAGCTTATTGTAATATCATATTATGGTTGGTGTTGGTTTGAGAAGTCTATTCCCCTGGATTTAGCACCACATGGCCAAATATATATCCATGCCTATTTAAAATCCCTTGGCCCCATTACAACCCTATTATATGTCTCGTGATTGTGTTTTGCATTGTCCTAGTAGTGGAGATTAGATATTGTTGCAAGCTTATGGTAGATAGCATTCAAAGTAGAGTGTTGAGCGACATATATAAACCTAAACACATGAGTGTGAGTGACATTAAAATTAACTTGTGAGGTCTAGAGTTGAGGAACTAATTTCATCTTGTCATTGATTGAGAAGCATGCTAGGACGGAAGTTGTCATTTGTTTGGCCTTTCATGGTCATTGTTCATATGTCTTTTGGATAGAAACAGCTATTGCATATTTTGTGTACTCATTGTCGTGCACTTGCTTGGGGACAATCAAGGTTCAAGCTTGGGGGAATTTGATAGCATGCATTTAGACTAGTTTAGGCCACGTCTATTTCTGCCATTTTGATTTGTTTCGTTGATTTTTCCTTTAGTTTTATTTGGTTTTAGTAGTTTAGGAGTGTTCGGAGTCTACTCTTGCGCTTTTCTCATTTCAGGATCTTTTGGAGGCGTTTTTTTGGAGAATGGTGGCCTTGATATGAAGATGTTCGAGTAGAGGACACGTTGGAATGGCGCCAACGACAAGTGTGCGGATGATAAGAAGAAGGCAGGACCAAGGCCGAGTAAGGAGAGAGTCCGGGACTGGAGCTAAAGGAGGAAACCGTGCCAAACCCGGCCAAGACCCGGCCAAGTCTCACCCCGTGTCGTGGAAAGCAAGGCAGACTTCAACTGGGAGTAACCCGGCCATGACCCGACCGGGTTTGTGACCGGGTCAGCAAGCGAGTTGTCACCTGAGTGTAACCCGGCCATGACCCGACCGGGTTTGTGACCGGGTCAGCAAGCGAGTTGTCACCTGAGTGTAACCCGGCCATGACCCGGCCGAGTTCTGGCCGGGTCGGGCCGCTGTTTCATTTCCGACTCATTTAATCCCCGGGCGTTTTGTCTTCTATTCGTATGGGGGTATAAAAGCCTTATTAGAACTGCTATTCCATCATCTTGTAACTGCTTAGACGTTTCAAAACTCTCAAGAACCCTAGGGAAAACTTGGAGATTTTACGAGATTTGATTGTTGGAATTTCGTATCTCTTTGGAGAAGACAATTGGTATGTTGTTTCTTTCAATGAAATTGATTTCTCTTTCTCTCATGTCTAGCTAAATCCTCCTTTCTAAGGTTGGGTGAACCCAATGGTGATTTGATAGATTTGATTGGTATTGTTTGGTTGTATGTATATGTAAATGTGAATTGATTCTATCCTAGGTTGCTTAATAACCTGATTGCTTTGTAATTGGGATTTCTAATTAGAATTTGAGACCGACCGGAGATAATGATAATTGGAGGTTGATTTAAATGGATCCCTAGGATAGAACTTGTGGGTTAATTGCGTGACCATCGATTTAACCCCTTGTGGCACTTGACTATCGATTAGATCCTTGGATGAGCAGATTCCGCTGAGCACCACAAGTGGATGTTGTTTCCACTTGTCCATTGATCTATGTAGAGCTTAATGGATCTAAATTAGATTGGCTTGCGCGAAAGTGACTGCTAATCTCATTTAGGTACACACACTACTGTCTGACCATGAAGCAGTGTTGACATTAGATAGCGAGTCCTTCAATTTACATTTGCATTGAAATACAATCCAATATTGCTTAAAACCTATTGTATCACCATTGTGGGAAGCCTAACCTTGGAAGCCTTTTTCTTCCCTTGATTAATAACCTTGTTTGCTTGATATTTGTTACCATTGAAACCAAACCGAATTACAACCTTTTCTTGTTTACGACTTAATCTATTAGTTGAATTGACAATTGGTACTACATAGTCCCAGAGTTCGACACCTTGGTACTACACCCGAACCCGTACACTTGCGGGTAGGATTTGGACCTATCAAAGACCTATCTGCAAGAACCTATTACAAGAGCACTTATATTCATTTGTGGATGGTAAGTGCTGAACCACAAATGATTTCTCAAAATGTCCACGAACACGATAGTAATGGACATCACCCTCTGTGAGAGAATTAACCAAGGCACAATCATAGGCAGATGAGAGAAGTTGAGTTTGCAAATCATCAAAAATAGGCAGTGTATAGACGTCACAAAGCTGAACTTCCATTTGGGTCGGTGTCTTGAGAGTAGGACGGCGAGTGGAAGATTCAAAGTCATGCTTATGATGAGTATGTCTTTGAGAATCAATTGCATTTTCAAATTGCAACATGAACACTATAAGGGATGATGATGAGCCAATGAAATGTGAGAAGAAGAAGTTCTGAGATTCAGACCTCGAAGTTGTTCTAAGCAGGCCACCCATATGGACATTTTGAAAGAAAGCGGGAATCCATAAGTGTCGTAGATCAAACATTGTCTTGAGCCAAACATTGTCTTGAAGATTGAAATCATCTATAATACCATGCCAAAGCTCCTCAAAATCCACAGGAGTAATCTCATCACTCCAAACAATAGCATTGAATCTATCCCTGAAATCTTTATTTTGCTCTGGTTCAACCTTAATCTTACCGGGCACTTTGAACATTATGTGCCACATGCAAAAACGATGAACACTTGAGCTAAAAACCTCCTCAACAGCAGCCTTGACAGCAGCATCTTGATCAGTCAAAATAAAAAAAGGTTCATGTCCCATTGCCTTTTTGAAATGATCAAACAACCACACATAAGATGGAATATCTTCGTTCAACAATAAGCCAAATGCAAAGGTGATTGAGCACTTGTAGTTGTCAACTCCAGTGAAAGGAACAAACACCATATCATACCTGAAAACAAAAAGCGAAAACTCATAATGTTCATCAAAACTGTATTATTTGTTCATCAAATGATTGAACAATGTTCATCATTACTGATAACAATGTTCATCAAAACTGGGATAAGAATGTCCTCAACTGGTATGAATGTTCATCAATAAATCTAACAGTGTTCATCAAAACTTGTATGAATGTTCATCAATAAACTAGCAATGTTCATCAATAAATTTTTATATGTTCATGAATAAATAAAACATAGTTCATCACAACTACAATGATTGTTCACCAAAACAAATAGGAATGTTCATTAATAAATTTAACATTGTTCAACATAACTACTTAGAAAAATTCTCCTAAACAGGTAAGAATGTTCATCAACATACCTATTTGATTTGTATGTTGCATCAGCAGTCACTACATCACCAAAGAATGAAAAACTCTTGCGTGCAATCGGATCAGCCCAGAATAAACGAGTTAGTTGATTATGCTCATTGACATAGTATTCAAAATAGAGAGCCTCACATCTCTCTTTCTTGCGAAAAAGGCTATCAATTACCATTTGAGCATCACAACCAACCATATACGCATTGAGATCTCGGTTAAAATTCTTGAAGTCAACCAGCGAGGCACCAACATTAGCGTAAGATCCAACAGAATTCTTGAACATCTTAAATGCTTTGCTAGTCCCAATATTGGACTTGATACAATTCATAATAAAGTCTTCATGGAATGCAGTCAATTTCCGGTTACTCCTGGCAAGATGTCGTTGTGATTCATCAACCATATAATGTGTATGACGCTCCTCAAAAATCTTAACAGAATAGCCATCATGACTAAGATAGCGAAGTGCTAATTTAGCAACACAACCACATCTATCTGAATTCCTCTTCCTTTTTGATGAAGTGGAGTCATCTGCAGTATTTCCATCTACTTTCATATATCCCTGCCTACTGCAACAAAGATACTTCCAAATTGGAACTTTGTTCACATCTTTAGTGTTAGTCCCTGACATGATGCGTACACTAAAGCCTGCCCTGATGGCATATTTTTTATAGAATTCAATACCATCTTCAATTGAAGCAAACACTTGACCAACATATGGCTTGTAAGAATCTTCACATAATGGTAAAAAGTATTTCGTATTTCCAGGAGAAATAGAAACTACACCATTGGCATTGGATTGATCAACACCTAGAAAAATGTTAATCAGATATTAAACATATGTTCATCAAACTACTTATCAATGTTCATCAAACTACTTATCAATGTTCATCAAACTACTTATTAATGTTCATCACAAATCCTGAAAATGTTCATTACACATTAAAATGCTATGAATGATCATCACATCTAGAACAAAGTTCATCAAATCAGTATTAAAAGTTCATTAAGACTGCATTCAACGTTCATCACATGTTTTATAAAAGTTCATCACAAATACTGTCTATGTTCATTATATGTCCAATAGAATGTTCATCACTTCTATTACTGTTGTTCATCAAATCCGTTATAAATGTTCATCAAATCCGATATAAATGTTCATCACAATTCTTCTAAATGTTCATCCCATCACTAAAGATTCATCTTCAGTTTTTAAAATGTCCAATATATGTTCACTAACAGTATTATTAACGTTCATCATATGTCTTGTACATGTTCATTAATTACCTCGGAAGTATGATATTAAGCTTTTTCAAAGCTTAAACATAATCAACAATAGTTCATCGATGATGTTCATCAAATTTGAGATAAAAACTGCTTCATTATACACGAATCATCGTAATACTTCAACAAATAAGCTCAAATTGGAGAGAAACAGGGGGATGAAGGAGAAACAAAGAAAATAGAAGCAAAACCTAGATCCATAGGTAGAATGAAGGAGAAACAAGCTGATAAATGAGAATCGATGTGTTGGATTAGCGAACAGAGCAATCAAGAGAACAAGAACACCTGAATACAAAAAATCAACAAAATCATCTCACGCAAAAACAAAGGATATAGAAACGTAAACAAGATGAGGAAAACAAAATAAAATACGAATGCGAGAAGAAGAAGAAGGAATTACGCAGCAGAGAAGAGAAAGCAAGATCCAAGAAGTTTTGTTGAAAAAACTTGGGGGAAAAGAAAACGAAGGCGAGAAGAAGAAGGAAATTTAGGAGATCTGTTGAACGCGCTTGTACACGCGCCCAAAAGTGAATTATCCACATCCGTCCGATCTGGCGAAATCAAACGGCCCATAATCATTCTCATTTATTACTGTAGCAACTATTATCACCGGACACTTTTCCTTAATTAAAATGCATTATTTTACATTGACCTAGATTTTACATGAGGTTATGCACTTAGGTGGAGATTATTCTTCTATATAAATTATAGTTTGTAATATTGGTAACGCCACAAGTTACACCTAGCTTGGAATCATTCAAATTTTGCATGTGTAGAATACTAGAATTATCGATAGATTGGAATCAAGAATGGCTCAATCCATGAAATATATAGATGGATGGTCCTGCACACATTAACAATAACGCAAACACGGAATTTAGAATGTTCTTTCGAGCACACTTTGATCAATT
The DNA here is from genome assembly GCA_029168935.1 of Oxyria digyna. NCBI lineage: Eukaryota > Viridiplantae > Streptophyta > Magnoliopsida > Caryophyllales > Polygonaceae > Oxyria > Oxyria digyna. The sequence continues at coordinate 55,246,329 of JAPVLV010000001.1, read as the reverse complement.
ATTTTATGTTTATGTTACTATACGAGATTTGATCTCATATCCATCTGATCTGGATCTAAATGAGTTGTTTTATGTATATAATCATCATCCATTTATATATATTCCCCGCCCCCAAAAAAGTATAGGCTCTGAAGTGGGATTCTACTTAATTCTTTATAACGCCTGCAGAATCACAAATCATATTCAACATTCGAGTTTTCTGTGATTAACTATTTTGATACTTAGTCATGTTCATAAAACATATTCAACATGTTTCTGTTCGGTGTAATAGAAATTAAGCTATCTTATTTTTATGTAATGTTAAAATTTTAATTTATTAACACAATAAACCAATTTATAAGCTAGTAAACTCGTGGCAAAAGCAAATAAGTCGAACAGAGCCTATACCGAATATGGTTGAGAGAGTTTGACATGAATACAATCGTATATAGTATATATGTTACGCAATATCCCACTATAAATTGATGCTGTCTGACTTAAGATGCATAATCCATGTCATTGTTTTCATGACACCATCAACTCTCTTTTTTTTTCGACAAATAAGAAACGAGACCCCTTCATCAGGTCAAGTCTCACACATCCAATAAAGGTTGAGAGATTACGCTGCCCTCAATAGTCTAACTCACCCAATATACCTACCACTAGACTACAAGAGACTTGGCACTATCAACTCTTCTTTTGGAATTTTTTTTTCTAAGTAGGCTTTTTTTTTTAAAAAAAAAATTCTGATATGGGCTCGTTTTAAAACTTATTCCCAACATAGGCACTCTTGTGAGGTTCGGAATTTTTTTTACGTTAACCAGCGTCTCTTATACATGTAAGATTTTAAATATTTTTTACAAAATTCTTTCAGTTTTTTTAAAACCCACATATAAGAGACGTTGGTTTTGCCACCGTCTCTTATACATGAAACATTATAAAAAAAAATTGCATTTGCATTAGTCCACTTGAGCACAAAATACTATTAATCCCCTTGAAAAGTCCAAAACCAGCGTCTCTTATACAAAAGTTTTCAAAAAATATATTTTGTGCTTCGGTTGAGAGACGCCCAATGTAAAAAATTTCCAAACCTCAAAAGAGTGCCTATGTTGGGAATAAGTTTCAAAACGAGCCCATATCGAAAATTTCTTTTTAAAAAAAAGCCTACTTCAGAAAAAAAAAAAATCCTTCTTTTGCATGGGATGATTAATTTCATTTGATATAGTAATATGAGTTTCTTCTAATTTCTATTGAAAAAACTAAGGTGTGATTTTTAAATTCATATGTACAATGTATTATATAATATTATTATGTACTGTGTTTAAGGTTTACTGTCATTGTTTCTTAATTTGTTTTTACATTTTAAGAGATTCTTTTCATTTTCTTCTAATACATAATAAATAATTGTTTTTAAAGTAACTAGTTCAGTTTTCCGTGCCTCGCACGAATTTCATAAAATAATAAATTTAATTTTAATACATAAATAACTTAGGTCGGATTATTTTATCAAATAGATTTAGTTCATTTACCACATATAAATTTAGTTTAATTTTTAAAAATAATTGTTTAATCTGAATTATTACCTTTTTTTTGAAAGGAAAATGGTGCATATTATTATATATCATATCAATTCCTGCAAGGTTTATAATACTCCGAGGAAAATTATAGAGATACACCATTTCACTACCCGGATTACTAACAAGCCTAGCCGCAAAATGCGTTGTAGTATTACCGACCTACGTACAAAGGAAAACGAGAAACTAGAAAACGAATATGAATTATTACCTAAATAGCTAAAGTAAAAAAATGATCAATTCTTTAATATAAAGTTTTTGAATTTGTATAATAAACATTTTGAATAAAGAGAGTGTTAATCAAGCATTATTCAAATATTTAAATATATTTAGTTTAAAGTATTTAAAATTTATGAATTATAAGATGAAATATTTCTATATAATTATTAAATAACTCTTTGTGTATTAAAGTACATAAAATATGGTTTGAAGAATTTTAAAAATATAAATAAAGAAGCATATATAGTGGAAAAAATCACATGAGGACAAAGCATTGAGATAAGAATAAGGACGACTCACAGCCGTTGATCTGGATATGCTAACATTTAATGTGAGCCGTCCGTGATCAAAAGCGTGATATGCATGCGCCTTCTCTTTTATTCTCGCTCTGTAATAGAATTTTTGTTTCTCGCTTCTTCTCTTCTCGTGCAAAGCTTCACAACCTTCTGCTCGCTTCTTCCGTCATCTCCTTCCTCACTTCTCACGTCTGTTCTTGTGCTCGTTTTTGGCTCACATCGTCGCTTCTTCTCTCACGTCTCCCTTTTCCTCTCATGTCCTCTTGAAAACAGGTATTTTCTGATTTTATATCTCTGATTTTGTGTTCTTCGATCTAATTGGGAATGCTTATACCTTCATTTGTGTTTTTTGTTCATTGTATGTGTATTTCGAGGTTCCATACTTCTGGGTTTGTGTTTTTCTGAATTGCCCCTTCTCCCTTTGTTATTGTTGGATTTGCTTAGCTTGATTTGCTTAGTTCTTTTGCGTGTTTATTGTATTTTGTTATTTGATGTTGTTGTTTGATTCACATTCGTTTTGTTTCCATGGCAAATTACAGGAAATTATACAATCTTCTACTATTTGTCGCCATGTGAACACCTATGTGGTTTTGAATGAACACATATGTCTTTTGCATATGAACATTATAGTTCTTGTTTAGTTATCTACCGTTTACAACTTCGGATGAACACATATGTCTATATGTATGAACACATATTACTTTTACAATGAACACGCAGTCACATCTTTTCCTTTTTGTATTTTTTAGGCAATTTTAAAATGGATACCAAGTTTCCTTCTATTTCCCCAAGCATGAGTGCTCAATATTACACTCCTGTTTGTGATGATCAATTGAAGCCGTATGTTGGTCAAATCTTCCCAAATCTGGAGTGTGCCACTAAGTTTTATGGGGTATATTCAAGCGCATGTGGATTTGACATTCGCGTGAATTCATCAAAGAAAGACAGAACTGGATCGGGTATTATTATTTGGAAGTATCTTGTTTGCACTAGAGAAGGATTTAAACATGTTTCTCCTTATGTTGAGTTTAACCCCACTCCTGAAGTTGTTGTTAGGAGGAGAAGGAGGGTGTCTAATAGATGTGGATGTGAGGCAAAATCGTGGCTTAAATTTGAAGCTGGTATTGGCTATGTGGTGAAATTTTTTGAATCTCGTCATACAGACCCTTTTATGGATTTGTCTGAGATGGTTTTCTCTAAAGGAAATAAGAAAGTGACTCCATTTCATCAAGATTTTATTATGAACTGCATCAAGTCCAATGTTGGTGTAACCAAAAGCTACAAAGTGTACAAGAATTTAGTTGGTTCATATGCTAATGTAGGCGCCACTGTTGTTGACTTCAAGAATTTCATGAGGGATCTGAATTCTTACATGGTTGGCTGTGATGAACAGATCGTGATTGATGACTTCTTTAAGAAGAAGGAACGTTGTGATGCATTCTATTTTGATTATGATGTTAACAAGGAAGATCAACTAACTCGATTTTTTTGGTGTGATCCTATTCTTCGTAAGAGTTTTTCATATTTTGGGGATGTTGTTTCAGCTGATGCTACTTACCAGTTGAATAGGTATGATTATTTTTCTTATATCTCATAGTTTTTTATATGAACACAATCAACCAATCGTATGAACACACGTGCAGTTATATATGAACACATACACTATTTCATATGAACACACGTATGTTTACATATGGACACAAGCACTATGAATTCTTATTTTCTATTTTATATTCATACTATATGTACAATATGATATTTTTTACATCTCATAGTTTTTTTATATGAACACAGTCAACCAATCGTATGAACACACGTGCAGTTACATATGAACACATACACTATTTCATATGAACACACGCATATTTACATATGGACACAAGCACTATGAATTCTTATTTTCTAATTTTTATTCATACTATAGGTACAATCTGGTGTTTATTCCCTTCACTGGTGTTTATTCCCTTCACTGGTGTTGACAATCATAAGAGGTCCATTACATTTGGTGTTGGTTTGCTTTTGCATGAAGACATAGAATCATATGTTTGGTTATTTGAGAATTTCAAGAAGGCAATGCACCATGAACCTCATGTTATTATAACTGATCAAGATGCTTCTGTTAAAGCTGTCGTGGAACGAGTTTTACCCGGGTCCGCTCACCGTTTGTGCATGTGGCATATAATGATGAAGGTTACTAACAAGGTAAAATTCCCGCCGAACACATGTGTTAAAATTGTAGATTCTTTTCATAAAAAGTTCAATGCCATTGTTTGGAGTGATGATCTTAGCCCCATAGAGTTTGAAGATGCGTGGTTTGCAATTCTTCAAGAATTTGGTTTGCAATCTCATGAGTGGTTAGGAGTAATGTTTGAGCTACGCCGTTATTGGATACCTTCTTTCTTTCATGATGTGACTATGGCAGGCTTGTTGAGGACAACTTCAAGATCTGAAAGCCAAAACAATTTCTTTGGGAATTTTCTAGGTTCCCAATCAAGTCTCGTTCTGTTTATGATGCAGTTTACTAGTGCAATGGAATCTCAACGACACAGTCAAAAGAAGCTGGATTTAGATTCAACTACTTCCACTCCTCGCATGATCAGTCCTTTGCAGTTGGAAAAAAGTTGTGTAGAGATATATACAATAAATGCATTTTATGATATTCAAGAGGAGTTATACAGTGCGATGTATAATTGTACACTTGCATCGTTGAAAAAGGAAACAAACAGACACTACTATGATGTTGAAGCTGAATTTGGCAAGATATGTACAGTTGAATTTGAGGTTTCCAGTGGAGATTATCATTGTTCTTGTAATAAGTTGGTGGAGAGAATAGAAGCATAAGTATAGGCAAAAGTGGGTCCTCCCTTGTAGTCACATCTTCATGGTACTAAAAAATTGTCATATAAACAGTTTGCCTCCTACCCTCATCAACAATCGTTGGACGAAGGAAACAATTTTGCAACCAATTTTTGAAATTAATGGTGCAGTTTATGACGGTAGTGCTCAGATTGATGAGAAGAAGCGTTTGTTGGCTGAAATTATGACAGAAATGTATCCTTGTGTTGATGTTTTGGGTGATGATATTGGTGGCCTGAAAAGCTTGTTGTGTTTGATTAAGGAACAAAAAGCATTATCTGCAAGTGCAAGCATTGTTGAGCCTTCTGTGTCTACTTCAACAAGTAAGTATACATTTCAAAAATTTGTTGGTCCTTTACCAGATCAAGTTAGTGTTCACCCCCCTGAACAAGCAAACAATAAGTTCAAGAAGAGACGCGTTAGGGGTGGTCAAGAAGTTGGAATTGAAAACTCAAGAAAGAAGCGCAGAACATGTTCCATATGCAATCAGTCTGGACACAACTGCACAACATGTCCTCAATATGTCCCTTAAGTTTCATGTCCTTATTTTTATATGCTATAGGTTTGATGAACACATTTGGCTTTACGTATGAACACATGGTGTCAATCAGATGAACACTTTTTTAGTTTTTATGTTTTTTATTTTCATATGTTTCTGGATTGGTGAACACATATGGCTATCCATATGAACACATGTTGTCAGACAGATGAACACAGTTGAATTTTATAGTGAAGCTTGTATTTTGTATTTTTTATTATCTTGTTATTTATCTTTTGTTAACATTTGGCAATGAACACTTATGTTTTGATACATGAACACACATTTGCATACTACATATTAGCTACTAAGTATTTGGTTTAAAATAATCAAATTTGAACACATATAATCACATGAACACATATGACTATACATATGAACACATGTGTGTTTTTCAATGAACACATGTGTGTTTTTCAATGAACACATGTGTGTTTTTCAATGAACACATCTGTATTTTCAAATGACCACAGTTGAACACATGTGTTATGTAGTTTTATCTTTTGTTAAGATTTTAGTTGAACACTTATGTTTGAATACATGAACACAAGTTTTTTATTTAAAAATGCAATCTGAAAACATATGGATTGAGATTTGTTATGAACACAATCAACCAATTATATGAACACAGTTGATATTAAGTGATAAATATTCAAGTTTTTGCACACCACAAACTTTTCAAAACACAAAAACATTAGTCATTGTTCTAACAATCCTACTACCACTTCCAAACACACACTATTCTACTTTTTACATCCAAATTCAGCATAACTTGCAACTACTCTTTGTTCTTTCTCTTTGTTCCTGCTCCCTTTCTCTTTAGCAATTGGTCCATTAAGGTTTGTACTGTCTTCTTTTCTTCATTGTACTCACTTGTGAGTTGAGCATAGCAGTACTTGATCCTCATGTCATTTTCTTGTCTCTTGTCTCCCATTATAATTCCAGGGTTCCAATCTGACAAGCCATTCCCCATGTATGTTTCCATATGCCTAATTGTGAAAACTCCACAATCTTCCTTGTTCTTGTCCTCTTTCCAACTCATTTCCAGTACTTCAACCTTTACTTTCTCTTCATTTCCCAATATTTCATCTTTTGCATTCATCTCGATGTCCTTGAGGAGTCTGACAAAATGATTTCTCTGAAAAAAATTCAAGAAAAAGAATAAAATTATAAAGCTTAAATATTATATCATTAAATAGTATAATTAAACTATAGTAAAAACTAACCAGAATCTTTGGAATGCTTCCATACTTCTCTGCATCGCCACTGTTTGAGTTGTCCAGTATGTGCACATGTGGATTTTTCACATTTATTATAATGACATAAAAGTGCCCACTTTTAATGATTGGGAACACAAACTGCATGGCATATTAAAAAAACATTTATGTTAGTAATCACATATGTGCGCGCTTCGTAAGTTTATTTCTTACGAGGCGCACGTAGCGCGCTTCGTTAACATACCACATGAATTATGAAATCATTCACATGAACACTTTCAAAATCAGTATATGAACACACGAGTTATTTCTTATTATTTGTGCAATAAACTTGTAAGAGTTCAGATATGATTACATGTATGAACACATAAGATTACATGTATGAACACATAAGATCCTTCACGTGAACACAAAAGATTACAGGTATGAACACATAAGAACATCCACATGAACACATAAGAATATAAAATTTTCTTACCAGATCAATATTGTGCATCTTGATGTTCTTGTTCTTAAAAGTTTTAACATAATTGAAGTTTGCAATCAGTGCATCTTTGAACAAGGGATATGTGGCATTTTGCGGTGCAATTGGTGATGTTACTGTAGGTATCTGGACATGAAAAAAATAAATGAACTCATAAGAACATTCACATGAACACAAAAGAAATCAGATATGAACACATAAGACAAAATACAAAAAAAATAATAAGTAATTATGTTTACCAGATGAACAGTTGGTATGAAGTATCTCCAAGGTGACAGTGAACCTTTGTATCTTTCATTCTCATTTAGAATTGATGTGTAGGCATCAATTATTTCACTATCGATATACTGCTTAATCTTCAATGACTCCAAGTCTTCTTTGTAAATTTTTACTCATTCATTTTAAAAACCAACATCCTGCAACAAATTTTATAACGATATTAATAAATTTATTCTGGTTTTATATTCAATTGGGCACCCAAAACTACTTACTCTAAGTCTTTTTTGTTCCCAACTATGCAATTATAAAGCTTCCTCTCGGCCTCTGATGGTTTTTCATTGACATTGATTTCTCTTATTTTGAATGGGGATTTCACAAGGTCTGAAGGATTTGGTATCCTTTTTGAAACCACTTCAGAAGCACTGCATACAAATGTGACCTGGCAAAATGAACACATAAAGTTAACACAACTTGAAAAATGAATGAACACATAAGTATTTCTATATGAACACACATATTATTTGTACCTTTTTTTGTTCTTTTTCACTTCCATCCTTCTTCTCAGTCTCCTTGTTTCCCTCATCATCCTTCTTCTCAGTCTCCTTGTTTCCCTCATCATCCTTCTTCTCAGTCTCCTTGTTTCCCTCATCATCCTTCTTCTTAGTCTCCTTGTAACCCTCATCATCTTCCCTATCATTACCACCACCACCACTCTCATTCCCCTTGACATTGTCGCTTGCATTCTGCATTTATATATATTTTTATTTGAACACTAAAGAATAAATCATATGAACACATTAATATAAATGAACAATTAAGATTTTTGATATGTGTACCTTCATAGCATGATCTCTTTCACTGTCTTTCAACAACACAATCTCTGCAGCATTGGTTGTGGTATCATCTTTCTCTCCCTCTTCTATCATTCCACCACTTTCATTCTACAATATTCAATGAACATTAAACATAGTATCCGATGAACACACGCTTAGACATTGATGAACACATTTTCAAAAATAGATGAACACAAATAATATGTGTATCTCTCTTGCATCCTTCATAACATAATCTTGCTCACTGTCTTCCAACATCACAATTTCTGTAGTAGTTGTTGTGGTATTATCCTTTTCTCCCTCATTAATTATTTCACCACTTTCACTGCCTTTGAATATTTCCTTCTGCATATATTTAATGAACACCAATTAAAGATCAGATGAACACACGATGAGAGATTTATGAACACACTTTGAAAGTTAGATGAAAGCTAATTATACGAACATATGAACAGATTAAATAATGAATGAACACAAAAGCATTTCTATATGAACACACATAATATTTGTACCTCTTTTTGTTCTTCATTATCCTTCTCATTGCCTTCACCTTTCTCTACAAAATCCACTATGCTTTCACCTTTCTCTAACTCAGAGTCTCCATTCAAATTCTCATCAACTTCCATTCTTGCATTTTGAATCTCAGTAGAAACATCCTGCACACTCTCAACTTCATGTATTTCAGTATCATTTTTTAACTCACCATCACCTTTTTCCACTTCAGGTACACCCAGATCTACATCCTCCTGTTGATTTTCTTGTGGTGCTTCTTCTTGTGTGATCACTGGTGAAACTCCCAAATCAAAATTTGGTGTGGAGTTAAAAAATACAGCTCTTTGATTCTGAATTTAAAAAAAAGATGGGGAGTTAGTAAATAACTGAAAAATATGAGCACATGAACACAATAGTGATTTGCTATGAACACAATAGTGATTTGCTATGAACACAGTAGAATATACGTACGAACACATGAAAAAGAATAGATGAACACAACAGTGATAGTATTACCTTTTGAATTGCTTCTTGTATACCCTTACTCTGCATTCTCATTGATGTGTATGTTCTGATAGGATTGGATGTTTCTGTTTCCTTCTCTAATGTAGTTATATCCTTCTCAGACGCAGTTGTTTCGCTCTGTTTATTAAATAATTTGTGTTAGGCAACAAATTAATATTTCAACACAAGTTTGGAAAGTATTTTACTTACTTGCTCATTCATCTTTGATAATTTGCCAATAACTTGTGATAGTCCTTGAGTTCCTAGATATTCTTCATGTGCTTGCTTCTCTTGTATTGTTTTTTCAATCTCATCCATGCATTTGACAGCCATATCCCAGAACTCATCTTGACTTTTTTGGCTTTCATTTTCAGTCCCCTCCTCTGTTTGAGATTCTGAACAAAGCTTGACTTTTATAATCTTCTCACACTCAAAGTTAACCTTGTTGAGTACACCATGTCCGCCTAGCTGTGTAGGGGTTTCCATATTCCTCTTTATGAACTTTCTTATCTTCACAACCATCTCCTCAGCATCTTGCAAGTAGCCTTCCATAAATGTCTTAACTTCATCATTTTGCACGTTGTCATCCTTTTCGTCATTTTGGATCTTGCTTGTCTGCCCTTCACCACTAAATATATGCTTTTCTTTAGTGTATCCTTTTCCAAACCCACCATACTTTAGTTCTTCATCCTCCCTTCCTTTTAGTATCTCAGTATTCCACTTAGAGATTATAGGAAATGCTCTTTCAACCCATTTTCCTTTCAACGTCACCCTATCAGCATATATAAGCTGCATTTAAAAAAGATGAACACAATAGTTAGATTAGATGAACACAACAATATAATCAGATGAACACCGAAGTGTAATCAGATGAACACCGAAGTGTAATCAGATGAACACACAACTATGAAATTCCCTTCTTCTCATGAACACATATTCAGCAATGGATGAACACATGTGTAAATTACTCATGAACACATATTCAGTTATGGATGAACACATGTGTTAATCACTCATGAACACATAAGTTATTTCTCATGAACACATACACATTTACTCATGAACACGTATGACTTGCCAGATGAACACATACACATTCACTCATGAACACAACAATATAATCAGATGGACACAAAATTGTAATCAGATGAACACACAGTTTTCAAGGATGAACACAATAGTAAGATTAGGTGAACACATAAACTAAATAGCATATATGATTTAAAATGATCCCTCAGATTTACATAAACTATATATAATAGATGAACACAACAATATTTTGAGGTGAACACATAAATCATAAGCATTTGAACACATATGTACAAGCACGTGAACACAAAGTAAATTAATATTGAAACTAAAGATTTACTTACCAAGAGAAGCAAAACAGGACCTTTGTATGTACCATCTTCTGTTTTAGCCCATGCAATTGTAGTTTCAATCAGTTTATCAAATAAAAATGCACTCCAATTGTAGTCCTTGATTGTTTCCACATTATCAAGCAAATCCATTATATCCCACTTGCATTTCCCATTGGGATAACTTTCCACCACTGTGTTGACAAAAAGCAAGATGAAATACCTCTTGAACCAATCACTGCCATCCTGAAGTGTCATCATCTTGTTCCTAATCTCAGTACAAGATATATTCCTCATTGTCCTTCCTGGGAAATCTTTGGCTAGTTTGGTTTTGAGATATTCACTTCTTTTGCCTTTGGTTTGTAGCTCTATTCTGTTTGTTCTCATTGGTACTCCAAGATACTCATGTGGATCAGTTTCAGTATTGACAATGTCCCTTGAATCCTTGTGTTTGATTACACATTTGAGCGGGTCAAACTTGCTTAGCACATAATATCCAAGTCGTCCTGGTAGATCAGTGACCTCCCACTCTAGCATATGTCCAAACCCCATGTCAATGACTGCTTGCCTCTGTGCATCATAGAAAGCATAATCTTTATCATTAAAGTAAGTCACAAGCATATTTGGCGATGTCCTACAAAGAAGCTTTGTGTTCAGCTTGCGCAACTCTGAAATTCCCTTATTTTCAGTTAGATCTAAAACTTTTCCTTTTACTTTTGTTGTCTTATTCTTCTATGACACTAAAGCTTTCCCTTTCTCCTTTTTCTCTACAGCCTTGGATACTTGTTTCTTCTTCTCTAATACTTCAGCTTTCTCTTTCTTCTTCTTGCCTCTTCTTCTGTACTACAATAACTTTCCCCTTTGCCACTGCCTGCTTTTTGCTCTTCTTTGTCTTCTCAACATTTAGAGGACTAGCTCCATCTCCTCTCTTTCTTTTTGCTTGCCTAGTTTCTGCAACAATATCCCTTTGTGTAGGTTGTCCATCTTCTGTTCTTGTCAGGACATACCGTGTTGGAATTTGAGATGAACTACCTGACACGACCATTGCAAGTGGATTACCTGTGTAAATGACCATATAAACACAATCAAATGATATTGTAAACACATATCAAAGAATGAACAAACATGAAGATTTATAATGTGAACACATAACAAGTAATCAATGAACACATATCAATTAATCAATGAACACAAACCTATAAGTCAAATGAACACATTTTTTTAAATTATATTTCTTACTAGCTATTTCAATTGGAGATTGAGATATTTTCTGCATTTCTTGTTCTCTGGCTATATATCTCATCTGCCTTGGTGATAAGGTTTGTTGATCTCCTATATTTTTCAAACATGAATTCAGATGTGGTTACACAGAAATACACAACTATATTTTTAATGAACACAGTCATTATAAAATATGAACACAAAATCATTTCAAGATGAACACAGAGTAAGAGTATTACCTATTGCAGAGGTGGGGGTTCCTAGTGGGTCATGTTTTGATTTAGTTTTTTTTTTGTCTTTGGTCTGAATCAGTTTGGCTTTGTGTGTCACTTCCACCTGAAGTGGATTTTGTGTGGGTGGGTGTGACATCCCTAGATGTTGTTTGGCTTGAGGAAGTTGGAGAGGGAGCTGTTTTCGTACTGCTTTCAGCTTTGTCTTGGCTTGCTTTGCTTCTGACCTCCCTCTTGGATGATTTTTCTGTTTTATCTCCAACAATTAATGTTCCATATGGTAGTTGCATCACTTTTGGGTCAACTAGTATTATCATATTATAGATGAACACGCATTAAGTTTTAGATGAACACATAGTTATGAGGTCATGAACACAAATAATATTTGGATGAACACAGAAGTTTTTACTCATGAACACATATTCACTAATGGTTGAACACATGTGTAATTCACTCATTAATAAAATTCAGTTATGGATGAAAACATTTTTGCATTTCTCTCATGAACACATAAGTTATTCCTCATGAACACATATTCAGTTATGGATGAACACATGTGTATATCAGTCGTGAACACAAATTAGATATAGATGAACAAAGTTTTGCATTTCACTCATGAACACAGAAGTTTTTCGTCATGAACACATATTCAGTTATGGATGAACACATGTGTTAATCACTCATGAACACATAAGTTATTTCTCATGAACACATACACATTTACTCATGAAAACGTATGACTTGCCATATGAACACATACACATTCACTCATGAACACATACACATTTTACTCATGAACACATTCACATTTTGTTATTTGCATATTATCGTCAGTTGATGAACACATATGCCTTTATTGATGAACACATGGACACAGTAACCGCCAAATCAGTTGAAATTAAAGATGTGTTCATCATGCAAGATATAAAACAATGATTAAACATTTTTGAAGTTCTCAAATGCCTGCATGTATGCATTAGCTTTCTTCGTTTACTAATTTTCAAGCATTAGGTCTTATTTGGAACCAAATGAACACCGGAGATAAAGTTGAACAACAATTGAACAGTTAGGGCTTGTAATTTGTGTAGTTTGAACTCGAAATCGAGTGTGTACCTGCAATGTCTGCCTTCTTGTTCATCTTCTTCGTCATTGTTGCTTCTAGGTTTTGTTTATGGCTTAGACCGTTCAACAAACTTCGAATACGCTAGAATCTTCAAGGATTTAGGTCGAAATATTCAAGGAGTTGAATCACCACTTCGATTACAGTCGATTACTCTCGAATTTGGGAGAAATCTGTGGAAACCGTCAAAAACGGTTTTTGAATTTGAGAGAGTGATTGCGCTTCAGCTTCCGGGAAAAGTGGGGTTATGAGGCTTCTTCATTGTTTATATAGGCGCGTGTTATGATATAAAAATTTGGAGCGTGAGAAGCATGCGCCCGTGTTGGCATTTGGGATGATGTGGGTTGTCGGATGGAATTGATCCTTATTCTTAACACTAAGGGATGTCCTCGCCGGAATCGTACCCATATATAGTATCTTGCATATCTTAATTATCCTAATATAAACATTTATACATATTTATAATTTTTCAATTATATGATTTTTATCATCAAAAAGGAAAATGATTGAAAAATGACATTTGGCAAAATAAATATTGAAATGACATGTGTCGATTTTAGTGAGGAGGTGACATGTTGAGAAAATTAAGGATCGCTTTAATAGTTTAATAATAGATTAAGTGGCTAACAAAAGTTACAAACCTACCCTTTAATTTCATATAATGATTAAGATTTATATGAGTATATGACACCTATTTTTAAGAGACTGAGAACATTTATATTAGTGTTATTTATTTTGAATAACATAATTAATTTTTTATTGTGTGGTGTCACTTGGTTGTTGATTTATAATAATTAATTTTTGAAAAAATGTAGATAGCTTGAGTTGTTGATTTGAGGTGGGCCAATTTGCTAAGCAATGTGGTGTCACTTGGTAAAATGTATAAGTGTTATTCGTTAAGGTTAGTAATATTATTATGTTACTTCTCTTCACTCATGACATTGGTTTTATCAAAAAAAGTTTATGATATTTTAATTTTCTTTTTAAAAGGAGTATGTATTTCTTAGAGCATATTCAATCAAGAGATTTGGAGTTTCATGTGATTTTTTTAAAAAGGAAATGAAAATAAAATGTCAGATTTTTTTAGTGAATCAAGGTATTTATTATATTTGGGTTTCATATGCTTTAAAACTTTGGTCGGGATCTCCTAAGCGGCATTATTGTCAATCACAATCTTCCCTTTCTACTTATTGGTGATCTAAATGAGCTTCTTACCCCTAGTGACAAAATTGGTGGCATTCCCGTGTCCTCATCAAGATTTACCACGCTCCAAAAGTTTACTGTTGAATTTGAGCTTTATGACTCTAAAATTTTAGGCTTCCCGTTCACCTGGAAGAAATCTCAAAATATGAATAATAACATTCTTGAACATCTCGACAGGGTCCTCATTCACAGTTTAATTATTCCCATTGTCTCGAACCTCGTAGTCAATCATCATCCCTTTACTACTTCTGACTATGCCCTTATAACTTTCTCCCTTAACACTATTAATCCCACTATCAAACTTCCTTTCTGCTATGAGAGTGTGTGGTCTCTTAAAAATTCTTACTCAAAACTGGTTCATAAAGTTTGGAAGTACAAATTCCATGGCTCCTTCCTATTTAAGTTTAACTCTAAACTTAAACTTCTTAAGCAATTCTCCAGAGTCTGGGCCAGAGATCACAATCAACATAACTTTAACCAACTTAGAAATGCTGAAAACAAGCTTCAATCTCTCCATTTAGAATTTATGAATGACCCAGGTAATTCTGCTATAATCAATAGTATTGCAAACCACTCTAATAAATATGCTAAACTCCTTCATTTCCAAACTGAATACTGGAGAAGGAGAGCCAAAACCAAGCACATTATGAATAGTGAACGTAACACCAAATACTTTCATTCTATTACTAAAATTAGAACCTCGAAACAAGCTATCGTTTCATTCAGAACTAAAGATGGTTTCACTATTCACGACCAAGACGATATTTCAAAAGCCATTTCCCAAGAATTGTCCAATAGATTCACTAATTCTCCTCTTTATACTGCGTCTTCGGAATCCCTTAATATTATTCCTTGTCTTATTACCGAGGAGGATAATCTTAACCTTGTTAAACCCCCTTCAGAAGCTGAACTTAGAATAACAGTCTTTGATCAACCTCCTGATAAAACACCTGGACCTGATGGATTTCCCATTGACTTCTACCAAAAGTATTGGAACACTATTAAATAATCTCTCCTTTCGGCTACAAAAGTTTTTATCCACTCGGGTCAGCTACTCACAGCTATTAACCATTCTTTCATTGCCCTTATCCCTAAATTCGAGTCACCTATTTCTATTAACCACTTTTGACCCATTAGTTTGTGTAAATCCTCATACAAAATTATCACCAAAGTAATGGCCAACCGCATTAAACCTCTTCTCCAAAAAATAATCTCACCGCACCAAGGAGCCTTTGTTGAAGGGCGACTAATTCAGGATAACATCCTTGCTGCCCACAGAATTTTTCATTCATTTCATAAAAACACTAAAGGCAAAACTGGATGGATGGCCCTTAAGCTAAACATGGAAAAAGCTTATGATGGACTTGATTGGGAGTTTCTTAGCAGCGTTCTTGAGAAATTCGGTTTTTGCAACAAGTGGATTTCTATGATTGACTCCTGTCTTAAAACAGCCTCCTTCTCTGTCCTAGTAAATAACCAACCTGGTCAAGAATTTAAACCTTCTTGTGGAATCCGCTAAGGGGATCCCCTTGATCCAGCTCTATTTGTCATTGCCATGGAATTTTTGGCACGACAACTATACATTGAATCCAACAACCCTAACCCCAAGAGTTGGAATATCACTCACCAATAATGGCCACCGTATTCCTTTTCTCACTTTTGCTGACGATACGATCATTTTGGCCAATGCTTGCCACGATAACATGAATTTCCTAAAAAATCTTCTAGAGAGATTTTCCAGACATATTGGACTCTCTATTAATTACCATAAAAGCTCCCTTCAGGTCTCTAACAATGTATCGAAGCATCTTGCCTTGTCCCTGGCATCCTCTATGAATATCCCTATCACCTCAAAAATGGAAAAATACTTTGGAATTCCGATCCTTCAAGGCAGGGTTACCAAAGACATGTTTGAAGGAGCTGTTTCGGAACTTAAAAAACAGCGATCGAAATGGAAAGTTGACTCCCTCTCTCAAGCAGGACGTACTATTCTAATTCAGACTAATCTTTCTTCCAAATTTAACTATCTTATGCAGAGTTTTCATCTCCCCAAAGGTGTTTGCGAGGAAATCGACGATATAAATAAAGATTTTTCTTTTGGAATAAAGCATCCTCCTCTAGCCGGAGTCTCCTCCACTGGGACTCGATCTGTACCCCGAAAGCTCTTGGGGGTCTTGGCCTCCGTAAAGCTTGGGACAATAATGTTGCCCTTCAGCTCAAACTTCTCTGGAAAATTTTAACCCAACCTGATAATATTTGGGTTATGATTGTTAAAGAGAAGTACCTCCAAAACCGAGACCTCCTTACTCTGGAGCGTCGCCCTAATCAATCTTGGTAATTCAGTAGGCTTCTCCTCCTTATGGATACTTTTAAACAAGGACTCCAATGGAAACTAGGAGATGGTAAATCCATTTGCTTCTGCTCTGACCATTGGATTCCTCACACCAACATTTCTCACCTTCGAGGCCCATCCCCGATTGACCAAAAAGTTTGTGAATTTATTACTCCGGACCTTCAATGGGATTTCAACAAGCTTACTACTGTTTTACCTACCAACATTATTGACAGAATTATTGCAATTCGGATTCCTATCACCCAACTCAACAACCAGGTCCTCTGGACGCCGTCCCAGGATGGTTCCTTCTCGGTTAAAACAGCCTACTATCTTCTTCGTCCTGCAAATAATCCAACCATAGACACTAGTATATTCTGGAATAAAAAGCTCCCTCCCAAAATTCTTAATTTTGTGTGGAAAGCCTTTGCGAACTGTCTTCCCACTACGGAAAAGTTGAATCGTTACTATCACAGAATTTACTCTACCTGCAGTCTTTTTGGAACTTCTGATGAAGATTCTAATCATTTCTTTTTCAACTGCCCCTTCACAAGAGATGTCTTTCAAAATATCAACACTATATTTAACTTGAATTGGGATTTGCCCCTCTCGACTGATTTCAGACAATCTATAAAACATTTCGTAGAATCTTCTTCTAAGAGTAATCTTGCCTTTTTCTGCTGGTTGCTTATCTGGAATTCCCGAAACAATCGTATATTCAGAAAGGACCATAAGAACTTACATCTTAACCCTGAACAAATTACAGCGTCTGCATTCTCTTTATTAAATAGAAAACTTATCTTATAATTTATAAATTTTAAATACTTTAAATTGAAATATATTAAAATATATAAAAACTACTTGATTAACACTCTCTTTATTAAAAATATTTATCATAGTAATTCAAAAAAAATATTAAATCATTGATATCTTTTTACTTTATCTATTTAGATAATAATTTAAATTAAACAATTATTTTTTAAAATTATACTAAATTTGTATAAGGTAAATGAACTTCGTAAAATATTCTAACCTAAGTTATTTTTATATTCAAATTAAATTTATATTTTTAAAACTAGTGTGACACACGGGAAACTGAACTAGTGTAATGTAATAAGATATGAAATTTAAAACGAGTTTCATTGTTAAATATGGTCTAAATGCGGGAGCCTATGCAAACACTCTTTGTAAGATATGGAATACTAGATATGGGAGCCTCTGCGAACCAAATACATATGGTTTATAATATTTTGGATAAATGTATAATTATATAAAAAATTTACAATAAATTTTACTCAAAATCTTATCTCATCTCTCAATCTCTCGTTCCTTTAAGAAAAAAACGTCACATGCCCATCCCGCGTCAAATTTAAATCTCCACCTCACCAGAATGTTTTTCCTGAAATAGGCACTTTTTAGAAATAAATCTACCTCATAATCCTTTTTTGTCGTTCTTTTCCATGACTTCCTCTTCTTGTCGGCGGTGAGTCCCGCTGACCAATGTTATTGAACAGAGATTCTAGGATCGGATCGCGCAACCCCTCTAGAATCCGATTGTAGAATCAGATTGTAGAATCGAATTGTAGAATCGTAAGATTCTACATTATACGAAAAAAGCATATATATTTACAACTTAGTATTATTTTTTGTTATAAATTACATTTTAGAATATTATAAACCTTGTATAGAATGTAACTAACGACTAATATTATCAAGATAAATCATGATGATAATTAACTATTAACACTAAATACTTAAACACGAGGATATAATAGTCATTTGTGTGAAATCGTAAAATTATAAAATATGTAAAATCAATATCATATACAAGATTCTACTTATTTTATTTCGATAAATTAAGAATTCTGTTGTAAATAAGATTCATCACTCCTAATGTGAATCGTAAAACCATTAAAATCGTAGATTTAAATCTAAATTTTGATAACCATGGCGGTGACGTTCTTTTCATCGAAGGAATCTATTCAACTGAAGTTGTGTTCTTATTATATTTTATTTTTTGAGTAGATGTATTGTATATGTACATATGCAAAATAAGGTATTTGTAGGAGGTTATAGGTCTTAGAACAGATCACCTTTGAAGTGCATAAATTACTATGCATTCAAGAACGTCCTTACAAATAATTTTATTTTTTTTATTTATCATCTCTTTTGCACATAAAGAAAGGGATTGTGAAAGAAAACAATAAAACTAAATGGATATAAAAAATAAATAAAAACATATTTATGTAGGGTCTGAAAAGATACATAAGTCAGACCCAAAAGAAGAAATTAATTGATAGACTCGGTACCGATTGTATTAATTCCTTCTCTTTATGATCTTCTAAGCTTGATGACTCTCTGTAAATCGACTTTTATTGGGTTTCTGGCGATGGAAATTGAGGTATGACAATCTCGATCTCTAACTATCAGTTTATGCTTCGACGTAGATTAATCAAATTTGTGCAAAATATGCTCCTCTTAGGATAGGATAGTGTCAGTATTAGCAAGTGAATCAGAAGCGGAGGTTGAAGCTCTGCAACTCCAGTTTTTATGCTTTATCTTCTTGAGGTTTGTTATCAAATTTGAGGGATTTTTTTTGTTTAATTGGTTATTGTGTTTATCTTATCTAGTATCTATATAAAAGCTAGCTGATGGTTGAACGAAATGAATGAAATTGGTATCTATTTAATTCTAAATCAATTTAATTTTTTATTAATTACTTATCATTATTTTTAAATCCATTTAAGTTCATTTGTGTTAATTAATGATCTCTGAAATCTAATTAATTCTAAATTCATTTAATCTCTTTTTATTTCTGTTAATTAATAATCTTTGAAATCTTATCTTATTTTAATTTAATATATCTTAGAATTATAGTAAAATAAATAAATTATAGATTAACTCTTTTTGAAAGCCTCTATGTTATGTTAGAAACTTGATTAAGTTACAAATTAAATTAATGCGTGTAATATTATAAAAACATGTTGTCAAATAAAATAAAGTATTTAGTAAGCTTCTCTCATGACATCTTTATTTCATTATTATGTTTTAAAACTACTTCAAACATAAATTTATGGAAATCGAAAATACTTATAATTATAAATATTAACAAATTTGATAACAACAACAAAAATATTAACAAATAATATGTAACTATATTAAATCACATACGACAATACGTAATTTTCTCGCGCGGAGCGCGAGTCCCGTATCTAGTTTAGTATATAGGATAGAATATTAGGATATGTTATGATGAGGTATAACTCACTTTAATATAGATTTGGTTTTAATATTTTCTGAAATATTTATTTCTCAAGTATGTGTTAATACAAAGTCAAAGATTTCGCAAGAGATCAACTATTTTGGTATCACATAATCAGTTTTAATACGTTTGAACCCTTAAACAGAAATTTTATTAGAATGAGTATTGAGTACATCTATTATTTTGGAGTTTGAGGCCCTGTTTGATATGATGTCTAGAATCGAAATCGGAATGAGAATAGAATTTGGAATCAGATTATATCATTCCTAAAGCTTGGTGTTTGGTATTTTGTCAAAATGACTATTCCTGCAATTATTAATAATAAATAATTATTATATTTTATTAATAAATCTAATAATTATTATTGTATTATTAATTTTTGCTTCAATAAATTAAAAATATTTATTATTATAACATAATAAGAATTACTAAAAAATAATAATACTTATTGATTATAAAAATAATAATCATAATAAAATAAATATTATTAATAATTGATTATTAAAATACTAATTATTAAACAATAAAATGATTTATTATTATTAAATAATAAAGTATTTATAATTATCATTACTATATATTATATACGTATTATTACATTTTAAAAATAAATAAAATAATATTTATTATTTATAATTTTCATTATAATCTATTATTATTACTATTTAAAATTATAAATATTATTCTAATAATTATAATTATAAAAGGTTGTAATAGATGATTCCTCAAGTTTTTGAGAGCAATCAAGTGCTTTATAAAATGTGGATCACTATTTTTGAAATGATTTCTTTTTCCAATCCGAGTCTTACCAAACACAATTATGAAATACACCATTCTCATTCTCATTCATGATTCCTTCTGAAATCGTACCAAATGTGCCCTTACAAAATTCTAAAACTCAAATATGAAAAGCTAGCGAAGTTTAAAAACTTGTTTTAAAAATGCAATCAAGTTTAAATACAATTGAAAGATGCTTTAAAAATGGCATTATTTTAGAGCGAGTATCATCACAATAAATGTATTCTGTAAACACTGTAGCTTTAAAGTAATATGGAATTTGATCTACCAAATCTGCATATATATATAGTTGCATTCTAGGTTTCTGATTCCTCTCGTTGTGGATGAAAAATGCATCAATCCTTCTTCTTTTTCTGGCCGATAAGTTAATTAATTACTAGTATTCTTGTTAAGATATGCACATGCCTTAATATTTTTTTTGACATTCTTCATTATTACAATAATATCTCATATCATATACTACGTATAAGGTCTGGAGATATACTACCACTAACACACCAATTTAGACAAATGATACTAATTTAACGCTTCCAGAGAATTTGTTCTTGAGTTATTCGAATTTTATCTGAATCATCACCATCCACTGAAAAATATTGTCATTATTAGAGAAATAACAAATTCTCCGTAACAAATAACAAATAACAATAGTATGTATTTAAGTCCATGACTTGGATGTAAGAAATGTAACGTTTAGCTGAACACCACGTCATAATACTCCATGGAAATTCGATAAAAATATGAACATAAAGTATAGGGCTTTCTTTGCTATATTTATTTTGTATTAAGGTACAATTTCAGTTGAAACTAAAACAGTAGTGAGACCTTGAACTCAATGAGTCGATAAACAGTTTGTTAATGTTCAACAATATGATTAGAATAGGACGTAGAGAGAAAAATTGAATGCACATAAACAACAAGAATATAACCTAGAAGAATTTGCTTGGATAACATCCCATGATCAGAAAATGAGCATCAGCTTCGATTTGAAAGGGAGAAGAAGGTACATGAGATTTTCTTGCGTACTACTGCCACAAACGTATTTTCAGTTAAAATGCTTTAAGGGAAAAAATATATCATCAGCTTTAAATTGATTTGATTTTGATTTTTGATACATTACGATTTTTTATTCTACGTACAAGTGCATAGCATATTATATCATCATTCACATCATAATCCTGCTGCCATGCATTTGATATGTTTGGATTATTCTTCTCCCATAATTCTATCAACTTCAGAAAATATCAATAATAAACTAACTTTTGCTAAATGATATTAAAAAAAGGTGAAAAAGCTCAAAATTAATTACATAAGAAATATAAATAGACGAAATTGTTTGATCCAAGCCATGAATACAATGATTGGATACGGATGCGGAATTGATTCGAATATATTATAACATTCGAGCATAAAAAAACACAAGTAACCATAAATACATATATATTGATTTTAGCATGTATTTGCATTCGTTTATGCTTGTATCAGTTGTATGTGTCAAGGAATAGAGCATTTGTAAATTGTAACTCATAAGATAACCATATATTCATACAATTTCCCCCATTCTATTTTAGGCGTTGGTTTCTAAGTGGAAACTGTAGCCCAAACCATAACAAAAAGAATGCCAGGCCAAAATAATGACAATAGAAAAAGACCTGGCCCAAATAATGACAATAGAAAAAGTCCTGGCCCAAATAATGACAATAGAAAAAGTCCTGGCCCAAATAATGACAATTAAAAAAGTCCTGGCCCAAATTCTACATTTTGATAGATCGGCCGAATATCCATTTCTAAGCAAGAGGAATAATAACAGTCTAACAGACAACCAAAAAGTAGGCATAATCAAAGTTAACTACACATACTAGTAACTGCTATCTACATTGTCTATTAACTACATTCAACCAAAAAGTAGTTGAATGTTGATTCTCTGTCACAACACCATGGTCACAAACAACGTAATACCAGACAGACAAAGTCGATATTATACGCACACACATATATATAGATTCTTAGTACAAAATACCTCTAATGTTAACAGTTGTGGCAAGAGGATTTCTTGTTACTTGGTATCAGTTAGCATCATCAACGATTTACTTGGTTTTCTTCAGCCTCTTCGCAGCTTGCACAAACCCAGCAATCACTTCTGTCTCATCCATTTGCTTCAACCAAAAAAAAATTGTAAATATTAGGTAAGTAAAAACTATAAGCAAAAGAAGCAAATGTGCATACCTGTGACATGAAATGTCGTTGTACACCTTCAATTAATTGCTCTTTGGACGGATTAGGAATGTCTTCAATCTAATACACATGAAATGGAAAAAACAAACGAAATAACAGCTGTGGGCATACATTAGAAAGGAAATAGAGTACATAAAGATGGAAGTAGGAAAACGGACCAGATTAAAATGACGCCAATATTTCCATAATGCAGCCATTTCTAGCTTGCTTAGATCAACCTTCTATACAAAAATAAACATCACCATGTGCAGCAGTTAATAATGATAAAAAAACTTCAATCACTTCTTTCCAAAAATAAAAGGAAAGTTCAAATTGTTTTTACCATGGATCCATGCGGTTTAAAAATAGAGTCCTTAGATTGTGAATCACTTGAGAGAGATCTTCTCATAGGTTTGTGAGATGATTCAGATGATTTAAGTATACGGTGCCTTGATCTGTTCGACTTTGGAGTGTCGTCTGATCCTGGAAACAGAATTGATCAAGAATAAATAATTCGGAGATTAGTCAACAAATTCAATCATAGCGCAATATGAGGTGATTAGAGAGCAAATTGATCACTGTCATACTTTTCTTTATATGGATAAGAAAATTTGCCCACCAATTATACAACAAGTAACAAGTATGGGGACCAGCTCATGAAGAGAAGAAGGGCAGATGTAGACAGAGACAAGGAAACCAAATTATTTCTATCAAACAGTAAAAATATCAATTAAAAGAACAAAATCTTGGAAAAGTTATCAGGATATGCAAGATCAATTAGAATAATCCAGAAAACACCAACCATGATCAGATATGTTCCAGTTTCCACTTTCAAACTCTAGATCACCATCCTCCTCATTGCCTGTCGGTGCTTCTATCACACTGAGTGCATTCCTCTGGAGCTTCACTTCAATGCCATTTGTAAGAATCTGCAAGTTTAGGATTTATCATCAACTTCCAGTTTAAGGAGCACAAATTGTATAAAACTTTGGTCATCTGGTTTTAATCCTCTCCAGAGTTTATAAGGTAATCCAACTATAATTAGATAGATAGATTAAGAGAAAATGAAGTAGAGAAACCCTTGATCCGTCAATTGAAACAGATGCATGCAATCAGAGACACAAATATATAAATGAAAAAAAATTAGGTTTCCCCCAAATTATGAAAACCAAAGTTAGGTCTGAAATCCAAAATTGGCGAATCAAAACATGCAAATGTAATAGTATGAATCCAACAATGTTGAGTAGAAAACCCTGCACAAAATTCGCAGCAATAAGCGAAATGCAGTACACTCACCCAAAACCCTACAATGATCATCACAGCAAAATCCAAATTCAAGCTTAAAAAAAATCAAATTTTTACCAGCCAATGCCAACCGCCGAGACCCACAGCTTTCTTCACAACTCCATGGAGTCCAACAAGCACAGATTTGGTACGGTTGTTTCCGGTAACAACCACTTTAGTGTGACGTGGCAGCACAGAGAGCTCCTCCTCACTACTTTCTCCGCAAGAAATCTGGGAAAATCCGTCATTGACTGAGCTGGCCATTGCTTCAATCATCTTCTCCGGCGAAAATGAACACTAAACCCTGACTTATTGTGAGAGCGCAATGATTAATTGGGGACCAAATTATGGTTAGCGTGGTATTGCAGAAATTGGTGCGTTTTCCAGTAGAGGTTTTGGTGGGAAAAGAAAAATACAGATTTTGTGAAGAGGATCGGGGAAATGGACGGAGCGCGCGAGAGAGAGGATGATGACGATGGGGGATGATAGGGACTTTTTGGTCTTTCTATATTTTTGGTATTTGTTTTCCTTTTTTCTTTATTCAGCTACTACTCTATATGAATCCCGGGGAAGTTGAGGTGGCGTATTAGGTGGTGCCACGTTGGTGAAATCTGAGCCGTTGATTGTGATCGTGGGGACCTTGTTAATCGCCATGATGCTAAATATTAAATAATGCAGGGAGGTAAATGCCACTAGCGGTTTCCACTTAAGAACGGTTTTTCTATATGTTTGACTCTTTGACCAAGTGTGACCACAAATTGTTTTTAAGGTTTTATTTTGCCGCAAAAATATAAGATCTATGTGTTGATAATAAGATGCTTTTTTAAAAGCTAAAGGTTAACATTGCACTTTTTTATGGAGTATGTTACTATATTTTATACGGAATAATAAAGAAAAAATAACATCAAGAGGGACATCAAATAAATATTTTATAGGAAAGATAGGGGTTATTTGCCACTTTCTTTGTTTTTTTTCACCACTATCTTTGTTGGGAGTTTGAATGGGAATTTTAAAATAATACCTTTGTGGACCTCTCGTGTTTGAATTCATGACAAGGAAGAAGGAGTTTCAAATTCATTTGTTTAATGAATATAATAATTGTAGTAATTATAGTAGTGCATAATAATATTACGAGTTACGTAGTTCTAGTTGAAGATATAAGTTGAACCTAGCCGAACTCATTAATTGAAATTTATGTGTATCATTAATAGTACACCAACCTTTCGGCTTGTGAAGATTACTGTAATTCAATTCAACACTAGCCAAACCACATATATTGAATTATCAATTCTATACGTACATACATAAAAAATCTCCATTATTTATTGGGTCATAATAATTGAATGAAGTAGATTAATTTATTTTCGTCCTGGATAAGATCTTGTAGGTTCCATGTTTCGATTTGAAGGCAATTAAGCAGCAGCATTAATAATTTGATATGAATTCAGTATGAAGTGAAAAAATAAATAAAATGGAATTTGTATAGGTTGAAGGTGGGGCATGAAAAATGAATGCATATGGGAAATGAAAGAGAGTGGATAATACGCGCGACGCGCGAGCTGAGTCGGAAATCAGGAACATGGGTGGGTCCCACTTTCAACTATCTCTGCCGGTGTTTCTCATTTTCCCCTTATTTCCCGCCATTATAAACATCCAATCTCAGCCGTCCAATTTTATACCAACTCTCTCCACGCGACCTCTCCCTTAATACTCACTTTAACCAGATACCAGATGTATGACATGTTTTAGATGTCTTCGGAGTTCTGCTACAGGTAGGGGCACCCATACATTCGTCACGGAACTATGTTAAACATCCGTCACGAAGGTGTATAATAGTTTCGTGACGAAAGTCTTCAATACTTCCGTGACGAAAGTCTTTCAAAGTTCCGTGACGAAGAAACCGCATAGTTCCGTGACGAAAGTCCTCTTTTTCAGTTATAAAAGAGATTTTTTTACTCAATCCTAATGTAACTTTTTCTTCTACATCTCTAACCCTTTCGGCGCAGCAACAACACACCACAACACCATTCTCTACCATTGTCTACATTTCTTCATCTCTTTCACTACAATAATCAACAAATCAAGTGATAAGGTAATTTCTAACTCTCTTTTGCATTAATTTTCTATGTTTGATGAAGATATTTCAAAACCATTGAAATGGTGTGATTAAATTAGATTGATATGTGTATTAAGCATGTTTTTTAGTTCAATTGTTGTTTGTTTATGTTTAATTGAGAATTGTTTCAAATTTTAGATATAATCCCCAAATTGATGAACTTATGAATTAGGGTTTGACATTTTGATTAAGAAAGATATGGTATGAAATGATTTAGGGGCTAATTCAATTGGATAGATTAAAAACTATTTTTTGTGCTTGAAATTCTGGAAATTTGAAGCAAATTCATTCGTCACCGGATGTTTTGGCATTGCTGAATTTCTGGTTGTGCAAAATCCTTCGTCACGAAGGTAATTAGTAGTTCCGCGACGAAGGTCAGAGAGACATTCGTGACGGAGGTTGTGGCGAGATCCGTGACGAAGGTTGAGGAGAGTTCCGTGAGGGAACTCTACTGGGCCTTCGTGACGGATGTTTATGCATATTTTTGCTGTTTTTTTTGTTT
The DNA here is from genome assembly GCA_029168935.1 of Oxyria digyna. NCBI lineage: Eukaryota > Viridiplantae > Streptophyta > Magnoliopsida > Caryophyllales > Polygonaceae > Oxyria > Oxyria digyna. The sequence goes on along the minus strand of JAPVLV010000001.1, from coordinate 55,219,481 downwards.
TGTTGGTTTGTTATGCGTAAATTGACAAAATATTATGTTTGTGTAGATGCATCCGTCTTCTAGAAGCGCCCGGAAGAATGCCCGTAATCAAACTCGAGAAGAAATCGAGGCTGGAGAGAGGCCCGCTTATCAGCCGAAGCCGAGGAAGAGGCGCGAAAGAGCTGACGAGGGTACAAGTGCAAGTCAAGAGGTCCCGCAACCTTCTTGGCATGAACAACAACAGCTAGCTGACCCTAGTGCATATTCGAACCTTTACGAGAACATGGTTAGTTAATTTGAAATTCACATTATATTAGTGTTTTTTGTTATTATTAAATTAATAATTTCTGAAATTTATTTGATTACAACAGCAAATCCCGATGACTCCAACCTATGAGGCACAATATCCAACTTGGAGTCCGCAGAGTGTTGTAAGTATTAGTTTAAAATATAATTTATAGACGATTATGAGTGAAAGTTGTACATTTTACTAATAACCACTTTTTTTGTAATAGATCCCTACATGGGTTCCCCCCTTTTCTCCACAAGTAGCATGGGATGAAGCAGTAGGCCGTCAACAGGCCTTTCAGCCAGAAGCACCAGAATGGCAATCTGGTCCAACTGCTTCCTGGGCTGAAGGACAGTTTGAGGGCCATTACGGGGGGATCGATCTTAATGAACATGGCGATGAAAAAAACGACATTTACCCGAAGTTACAGTGGCCTATGCCTGGAGGTCCTAAGGAGATAGACTTGTTGCATAGCTTCAGCGGGCACACTGCTTATATGGTTTGGCAAGGACATGTAAGTAAAGCTATCACCTTTGTTTGAATTGTTAATTGCGTAATTTCCATGCTTTATTAATTTAGACATGATTTGTTAATTGATTTAAATGTACTTAAAAAACTTGAAATGTGATAAATAGGAGAGACCGCAATTGAGAAATACGGTCAGAAAAGAAGGTTTAAAAAAATGGAAGTTAGAGGGTGACTATCCTTGGGTTTCGTTGGCTAGGGCTTCTGGTTTGTCACATTTTCAAACCCTCATGTATCCCAACCACGACCAAGCGTTGATCAATGCATTTGTTGAGCGCTGGCAGCCAGAAACAAATTCATTTCACTTTCCATTTGCTGAAATGACAATCACCCTATTAGATGTGCACAAAATTTTGGGTATCCCTATAAACGGAAGGGGCATGGGATTTTACACATCTGCTGATGGAGTTGGCAAAGCTGACACGAAGACTGTAATGGTCAACAGAGCAAAGACGGCTTTTGGTATAGATTTACTTGACGCAAGAGTCAAAGCTGGTAATGAAGTTTCACCAGAGCTTTTGAAGGAACAATGCATGAGAGTGGATAATGAGGGGAACTTTGAAATGGATCAAGTCTCAATCGCTAAGGGTTGGTTGACATACTTGTTGGGAATGACATTGTTTTCTGACAAGTCATCGTACATGATCAAGTTGATTCACCATGAATGGCTTAATGATATGGCAAATATCCATGGTGTGTCTTGGGGTTCGGGTGCGTTGTGTGCTTTGTATGGACAGCTGGGTAAATACTCCCGCAGAGATTGTGAAACGATGTCTTTCTGTTACACCTTGTTGATGGTATGTTTGTCTTTAATTAAATGTTTTGATTTTAATAATTTTCCTTTTATTTTCCTTAGTTTTGTTTGATGATGTAGGGTTGGATCTATTTGTACTTTCCTGCTTTTGCCCCTCCACAAAACTATGAGTGGGATGAGACAATGCCATATGCAGCCAAATTTGATTTGTCTGAAAGACCGGACAATCGTCGCAACTACAGAGAGGAGCTAGACAATATGAGCGTAGAAGGGGTATGATTATATTTTCATTATCTGTTAATTTTTTACTGTAATTTTAAACTTGTTTTATTGATTTGTGTACAACAGGTTGAGTGGCAATCGTATGGACGCCTAGATTTTCGTAGGGAAGATCTTCGACCGACTTTCTTTCATGGGATCCTGCATGTTTTGGACAAGACCGAGCCTCACATGCCACTTCGAGTTTGCAGACAATTTGGTCGAGTTCAAGGTGTGCCAATCCCTCTCATTCAACCAATTAAAGCTAGAAGGTGTGGAAACAATCGTAAGTACGTAGTGGAGTATGATCCCACCAACTGGAGTTGGGACCAAAGGGAGAACAACTCTGTAAGCTTATGGGACATGGGTGTAGAAGCAGATCCTCCATCTCTCTGCACTGATGATTACTTGGAGTGGTACTTGGCTCATACTCATCCAATAATCTCTCCTTATACTAAGGAGCAACTCGTGCAGGTATGTAATTAATCTTAAAATTTTGTAAATCTATAACATAATCAATGTTTGCCTTAATTTATTTTGTACTTCACTGTAGGCAATTCAGACTTCTGTGTACAATTTGGAGCCGTATCGGGATGCAGATAATGAGGAGAAGTACAGGAGAATGAAAGACGTTGTTTGTCACACTTTCTATCCTTTCCTTGAGTAGTTTGGATTGATGTTGGTTTGGATTTGGTTTGTGCTTGAGTTTTAAGAACATGCTTTGTAGTGTTTGAACAAATTACTTGTTATTTGGTTTGCTTGCAATTGTCTGATCCAAATCAATGTCCGGCCCAAAACGCCATTATCTAATCCAAATCAATATCTGGCCCATCAAATGTAGTTTAGAAGATGGTGGATTACAGTTGTAACACACTCAGGACAAGTAAGTGTGTTACAGTTGTTACTCGTTGTTGCACACTGAATGCAATAAGTGAGTTACAGTTGTTGCTAGCTGTAACTCACTGAAATTGAGTAAGTGAGTTACAGCTGTTGCAAGCTGTAACCCACTTACCTTGAACTCTATATAAAGGACGTTTCAGCATGGAATAAGCAACACATTTCAACTTCATACACAGAAAAAAATTATGGATCCAGGAGGGAAGCTCTGCTGGTGCAACAAAGGGCCAACTGAACAGACTTGTACTGAGCAATTCTATCATGATAAGGTGAACTACGGGAGAAGATATTGGGGATGCCCTGATAGGACGTGGAACTCGCTTGATGAAGATGGTGGGTGCAAATACAGGCATTGGATCGACCGTCCATACTCAGGTCGAGCAAGGGGTGGTTATAGAACAACTGAATGAGGATAATTTGTTTCACTCTACAGAGCTGGTGGACTGGAGGAGCTAACTGAAATGTTGAGGGCAATGTCAAAAAGCCTAAACGACGAGGTAACTGAACTTAAGGAGAAAAATGCTGAGCTCATGGATGAAAATGTTGCACTTGTTGCGGAGAAGCAGGCCTTAGTTGATGAGAAGTTTGGAGCAAGTGCATTACCGTGTAAGGATTGACCAATAATATGGTTGTGAGTTCCATGATCAACCCTTATGATCCATTCCCCTTTTTCAGTCTCTCTACATGCAATCTGAAATTTGCAACCACATTTCTTTGTGTGGGTGAATTTCCTAGTTCTCCCCCACTGAATCAGGAATATATTGTCCACTGCGCTCGCATTTAAGCCAAGACCTTCCTAACTTCCCTTTGAAGTCGGTTCTACCAACATTCAACATGAAGTTATGATTTTTTCCAATATCTCTTGCCCACTGTTCTGCTTATGCTCTTGAGCTGAAGATCTTATCAGGGATGAAAACTTCTGAATAATCTGATGATATATGTGGCTCCTCATAAGGCACAACACTGTCAAACTGTGGTACTGTCTTCAATTTCGGGAAATACTCAATGTCTTGATATGGTTGCGATAAAGATTGGTATTGAGGAACATTAGACCAATCGGTTTGATGGGAATGATATGGAGGAGGATCAAGCTAAGAGACTATTGGCGGAATATCAAAATCCAAACCAAGATCAAACGAAGGCACTCCATCAGGTCCCAAACGAATATCGACATTGATCGATAAGTTTCTTAAACGATTGAACATTGGACTATTATTCTGTAAAACAACAAAATACACAAAACTACACTCAGAAACCTGTTTTTCCTACCTTCATCACGAATAAAGGATGAACCTTCGTCACGGATAGAAGCAATAATTGCGTGACGAAAAAATTTGCACATTTTTTGTGCAAATACATTCGTCACGAATGTCCTGAGAACTTCCGTCGCGAAAGTCTCATATTGTTCCGTCACGAATGTCCTATTTACCCCATTTCAGATTGTTTTTTACACTTTTTTACCCCAAAATTCGAATCAAACCCTAAATTCCAACACAAACACAAATTTTCACACAAACCCTAACTTCAACATTATTTAAGCATCTTCTTATTATGCTCCTTCTATGTAACACCTAAAATACACATATTTTCTATCCAACTCAATATTACAACATGATTTTCACACAATCAACACAAAAAACTAACTTCAAACTATTCAATTTCATACAAAAACATAAATTTTACTACAAACCCTAACATGAACATTATTTAAAACAACTATAACATACCTTATTGATTTAATCATCCCAATTTGACATTTTCAATTGAAGATTGTGTTTGAATGAGAGTGTTTAGGGTGAAATGGGGGTAAAATGAAGTTGAAAATGTAGAAGATGAAGTTGGTTGCAGATATTTGATGGTAATTAAATGTAGTTGGTGTGGATTAGACATAATAGCTTCACTTTTGCAGATATAGCTACATTCGTCACGGATCTCTTGCTTTTCTTCGTCACGGATATCATCCAAACCTTCGTCACGAAGGTCCCAGATACATACGTGACGAAGGTATTTCCAAATACATTCGTGACGAAGGTCTTAGTGTATACATTCGTGACGAAGATCTTGTGTAATACATCCATGACGAAACTTTGAGTGTGCTAAATAAATTTTAAGGGTGTGCTAAATATAAGCTTTGTATATATAAAACACAGAGTATATACAGTAACATTTAGGGGTTTTTGCAGGAAACCACCCGCTATTTGTCGGAATTTGCAGGTAATCACCCGCTATTAACGTATTTATTCCAAACCACCCAAATTCTATACTTTTCTTACAATTCACCACCCGTAAACAGTTTCCGTTAGATATTCTGTTAAAACTTGTGAATTTCACTTTTACCCCTCCATTTTTACAGAAAATAACAAGTTTGAAAGTTATGGGGCAATTTTTGTAATTTCCTTAAAACGGATTGAAAACCTAGTTCATCTTCTTCTTCCCCAAATCTCAATCTCCACCTCCACCTCCATCTCTGAAACCTGTCCCTCCAGTTGTATGCACATACCCAAATCTCAATTTCCACCTCCACCTCCATCTTCAAACTTGAGATTTGGGGAAACAAATTGGAAGAGTGACCGCCTCAAATAATGTTCAACATCTCGTAAATTGAAGCGTATTGGGGTATGAACAATGTTCAGCATCTCGTAAACCCATCTTTTGTAAATGAATAAATTAAAATATAATCTGAGAAATATATTGGTATGAACAATGTTCAGTACATGAACTGATCAACAAATACGACCTAGATTTACAGTGAATGAAAAAATCCGAGAATAAGATTTACAATGAATGAACAAATAGATTTGAATGAACAATTTAGAAACCTATAGAGCTTATATGGCCTGTAAATCTGAGGACAAATATCTGAGGACGAAGGGAACCTTAACCTATTTGGATCTGCACTTTTGGAGCATCTCTTAGGAGCAACCCTACCATTCGAAATTTAAAGAATGAACAATTCGTCTCAGCCCGAGACCGGCTTCGTCCCAGTCTAAGCAACCCTAACGATTTTGGATCTACACTTCTCGAGGATGATCTGTATGGCGACGACGACGAACACGATCAGGCCGGATCTGGACGGCGATGACGAACACGACTCTTCTCTTCCTTCTCCGACCCTCACAGATCGATTGCGGGCCGCAATCAGGCCGGATCTAGACGACGACGATGAACGCGACTCCTCTACCTTTTACAGATCGACGAAGAGGAAAGATCGAGAGGGGAACGAAGTGGAGAAAGAACATTGGATCAACGAAGTGGAGAAAGAACATTGGATCAACGAAGTGGAGAAAGAGGCTGGTGAGGCTGAACGGCCTGGATGACGCCGTTGGATTGAGATAGAAGAATGAGGCTGGTGAAGTATTAGGTTTTTTTTTGTTTGGGGAAGAATGAAGTTGATGAAGCGTATTGGAGTAGCAGGTTTGAGATAGAAGAATGAGACGAACGGCCTAGATGGCTAGATGGAAGATGGGAGATGAGATCCAACGGTTATAAATACCGATCCGAGTATTTAAAGAATGAACAATTCGTCTCAGCCCGAGACCGGCTTCGTCCCAGTCTGAGATTACAAAAATTACAAAAATTGAGATTTGAGGAAGAAGAAGATGAACTAGGTTTTCAATCCGTTTTAAGGAAATTATAAAAATTGCCCCATAACTTTCAAACTTGTTATTTTCTGTAAAAATGGAGGGGTAAAAGTGTAATTTCACAAGTTTTAACAGAATATCTAACGGAAACTGTTTACGGGTGGTGAATTGTAAGAAAAGTATAGAATTTGGGTGGTTTGGAATAAATACGTTAATAGCGGATGGTTACCTGCAAATTCCGACAAATAGCGGGTGGTTTCCTGCAAAAACCCAGGGAAAATACGAATACTGAGAACAACCTTACGCGCCAGCTACCACATCACATTTTTTTCCCTAGAAAATTTGGCAGTGTGGAGTTGGATTGTGAGTTTAAATGCTTATGTTATGTTCCATCAATGTTTATTATGAAGGAAAAGAGTCATGTAATAATACTTGTTAAAATGATAAATGAGAATGAATGTGGAGCCTTGGATCAAGAGAGATCCAAGAGCCCATATGATGACACGTGGCACCCCTTGTCCCCCCTTGTCCCCACCGCCGGACCGCCGCCGGAGAACCGCCGGACCGCCGCCGGAGAACCGCCGGACCGCCGCCGGAGAACCGCCGGACCGCCGCCAGAGAACCGCCGGACCGCCGCCGGAGAACCGCCGGACCGCCGCCGGAGCACCTCCGACCACCGCCGGACCATCTTTGATGAACATCAAGTGTTCATAAATGTTCATCACATTATACTTAAAAGTTTTCCAACTGAATGTTCATCACATTCTACTTAAATGTTCACCAATTTTTGATGAACATCAAGTGTTCATAAATGTTCATCGCAATGTTCATTTGTACATACTCTAATGAATGTTCATCACATTATACATAAAAGTTCACCAATTGAATGTTCATCTAAATGTTCATCATCTCATACTTAAATGTTCATCATCTCATACTTCAATGTTCACAAGAATTTAATAAAATGTTCATTAGTCAAAGTTCATTACAATCGAGTTAAATGTTGATAAATGTTCATCTTCTCTTACTTAAATGTTCATCAAACATCACTTTAATATAATTTCGAGTAGAAAAACACTTGATCTTTATAAAAAATTACCTAAATGTTCATCATCTCATACTTAAATGTTCATCAAACATCCTTAAATGTTCACAAGAATTTAATAAAATGTTCATTACTCAAAAGTTCATTACAATTAGCTTAAATGTTCATCACGCTGTTCATAAATGTTCATCAAAATGTTTATAAACGTTCATTTTGATATACTCTACTGAATGTTCATCACATTTTAATTTTCACCAACACAATGTTCATCACATTATAATTAAATGTTCATCACGTTGTTCATAAATGTTCATCAAAATGTTTATAAACGTTCATTTTGATATACTCTAGTATATGTTCATCACATTTTAATTTCATGTTCACCAAGAGAATGTTCATCACATTATAATTAAATGTTCATCGCATTATATCTAAATGTTCATCACATTATATTTAAATGTTCACCAATTTGAATTAGACTTAAAATTTTCATTTTATACTTTAACCTTTTCATTTATTATTGGACCACCGCCGGACCTCCACCGGACCCCGTCGGACCCCCGTCGGACCGCCGCCGGACCCCCGCCGGACCCTCGCCGGACCCCCGCCGGACCCTCGCCGGACCCCCGCCGGACCTCCGCCGGACCCCCGCCGGACCTCCGCCGGACCCCCGCCGGACCTCCGCCGGACCCCCGCCGGACCTCTGCCGGACCGCCGCCGGACCACCACAACTACCCCCACTTGTAGTGGGGGTAACTAGTTTAATCTAAGCCATTGGATGCCTTAGCATCCAATGGCTTAGATTCATTCTTATTTATCTCTAAGAGAGAGTTTATTATGAGATTCTCACCCTATTATGAATAGACTTATTTTTCCCAACAACATCCAAAACAAGTCAAGTACATACTCCGTATGAATTGAGAATTGAGAATTGAGAATTGAGATTAGGTACATGTACATATGTTGTGGTTTGAAATTAAATGTAGGATATGGTAATAGCCGGTAGTGCTGATTACAAAGTGAGATTGGGGTAAAAGAACGAGCTGTGTATTTGCACTGCTTTTTGTTGCAGGCTAAGATTCGCGCGGAGCTAGGGTTTGCGCGGTGTTTGGCTTCGCGCGGAGTTACGGACTGGGCGGATTTATAACCCACCGGAATACTTAAAATTTTGTAAAAAAATCAGGCTGAAAAGGTGACAAATCTTAAATTCGCCCGCTTTTTCACTTTGAAAAATCTGGCGAATCCTAAATCCGCCCGCTTTTCAAACTTGAAAAGCTGGAAAATCCTAAATCCGCCCGCTTTTCAACTTTGAAAAGCTGGCAAATCCTAAATCCGCCCGCTTTTTAACTTTGAAAAACGAGCGGATAAAGCTGGCGGATCGTAAATCCGCCGGGTCGGTCGGAGCTCAGCTCCGTGCGAAGCCAAGAGTCGCCGGAAAATCAAAATGGTCATTCGACCTGATTTTCCGTTCCATCTTAGTGCAAATAGGATCCCCCACTAGTCCGACAAAATAGATGGTTTCCTTTCTCATGGGGGATCCTATTTGCACTCGGATTTGACAGAAAATCAGGTCGAATGACCATTTTGATTTTCCGGCGAACCCAAGATCCGCGCGGAGGCAGGCTTCGCGCGGAGTTCGATTTCCGGTGGAAAGTGGACGGATTGTCGATCCGTCCGTATGGAATGAAAAGCGGTTAAAGAAAGGTTTAACGGGTAATTTTTGAAAATTTTGAACCGGTTTAGAAAATATTGGACCGGTTTATATGAAAGTGAACCGGTTTAGAACTATTTTAATTTGTTCATGTGTTTTGGTTGAAAACGAAACCGGTTTAAAGAAGAAATTGGTTCGGTGACCAAGGATCAGTGGGCGGGTGTTCCATCCGACAGGTTGGCGGGTTATAATACCGCCAACGGGAATGGGAATTCAAACATCGGTCGGATCCTTAACCCGCCCGCCCCCTTTTAACCTAATTTTCCCGTCTTTTTACCTAGGCGCCGCCAGGATGTCGGATCTTTCACCCGTCAGACTTGCGTTAGACTTATTTTTACCACCCTTTGTCGGATCCTTAACCCGCTCGCCCCCTTTAAACCTAATTTTCCCGTCTTTTTACCTAGGCGCCGCCAAGCTGTCGGATCTTGCACCCGGCAGACTTGCGTTAGACCCGACACGACCGGTTCACTTTTTCACTTAATTATTTTTTCTAAGCTAAACCGGTTTACACTGAAACGGACCGGACCATTGTTTAACTTTATAATTACTCAAACCGGTCTACTAATTAATATTTCGTCCCGGTTATTATATATCCGTTCCTACATTGCCGGAACTATGACCCGCCCACCTTCCATAGTATTTTCTTTTTTTTACAGGCGGGTTGTAAATCCGCCAGATTTCTGACTCCGCGCGGAGCTTGGGTTCGCGCGATCTGACACCTGCAACAAAAAGCAGTGCAAATAGACTCTTCGTTTCCCATGTGACTCAGTCCACTAATTGACTTCTTCCTCCCACCATGCTACGTACTTCAAACTCCATCCCACATGCCATGCACAATTAATCAATTTTCCAATACTAATTAAATTATTAATTAGGGGCTGTTTTGTAAAAAAATAGGTATCGGGTTGAAATGAGGTCATCCACACTGTAAATACTCAATCTAAGTTTTTTATGTTATTTTTTATTTTCTCTATCTTCCACGTAAACAAAGGAGATCATAAAAAACTTTTATCCACGATGCAGAATTTGATCTATAATTTCTTTAATTGTCATTCTTACAACACTTAAAAGTTAAATAATAATAATTATAAGAATATCTCGAATTTAGAAGTAAAAAGGAAAAAAAGTAAATGTGCCCTTTGTTTTATGTGTAAGAGAAATGTGGTTCTTAAAGAAGAAATGACTCAATAAATCAAAGCAAATTTCTTCTTCCATTTTATGACAATTTAATTACTTTTTTTTTTTTTAAAGTTTAAAAACCCACAAACTTACCATTTTGGTTGGCCTTAGGTATGGGGTTGGAAATACATTCCCAATATATGATGTTTGATATAAACTAGTTTATACCCCGCGTCATGCGCGGGTTTATTTATTTTATAAATCAATTTATAAGTAATCTCGTATATAATTTTATACCAAAAAAAGTTATAGTTTATAAAGGCTATTGATGTATAATTAAATTTAAAATTTTATATATAATCAATAAAAACAAATATAAATAAACTTTTATGTCTTTTATAGTTTTATTTTATCAAATTATCATAAGTCAACTTTTAACTAATTTTATATATTGTTTTGAACTCTTTTCTTATTTATATAAAACTATTTACAGAGTAATTCAAAATAATGTATCAGTGTAAAATTGATTTTCAATATAATTAAATAGTGCATAAGTGTAAGTAGTGAATATGTTTCAAATATATGCACATTTTAAATTTTGTATTTGATTATTCAAATTTTTTGGTTTAGCAAAGTAGTGAATAGTGTATAAATATATTAATATTTATAAATTAAATTACTTAGTGAATAGTATGAAACTATTAATAAGTAGGAAGCTAAATAATAACAACCAACTACTACATTTTGATATTCAAATTATTAAAAATATTAAAATGCATAAGAAAAATTCAAAAAATTCACAAAACAATACATATGATTAATGAACCTAGAACGAAGGAGATAGCTCTAAATAGCTTTATATATATATATATATAGATTGGATAAATTTTATAATTTCACTGAAATAAAATATAGAAAAGTAAGAAAAGTCAATGACATTATAAATGTCATATCTTAAGTTCAAAATAAATATCAAACCTAACTATTATACATAAACCGAACCGTAATTTTTTCTATATACAATATTATAAGCATAGTAAATTGGTATTATCATGTGTAACGTTACTAAATAATATAAAGAGTATATAGTAGATGATATTGTAACGATACATACTCTATATACAATATTAGAAACATAACAAACAAAAAAATATAGTAGATCGATGTTGTAACCTTTTTAGTTTTGTGGTAGAAATTAATATTATTATAACGTATAGATAGTTTATGTTTCTAATATGTACAATTTAGTTACGTATAAATTTATTTTCTAGTTTATAACAAATTTTCTAGGTTTTTTAATTTAAAAAATATTGAAAATTACAAAAAGTTTCATATTTAAAAATAAAATAAATTTACAAATTGTTGGATATTTTATAGGTTAACAAAAAAACTCATAAATAGATTTAGTTTAATTAGGAAGATTTATTTATATAATTACATAAGTGGAGGAGGTAAAAACAAACAATGATCCGAATTGGAGAATTTAAAGGAGGTGGTTCAATTTTTTATGATTTAATTAGGGAGATTTATTTATGATGTGGCGCAGTTTTTTGCAAAGAGATGACTTCTCTCTTATATTGTAATTAGGTAGATTTGATAATTGAAATTATACGAGAAAAATCTCATATCCGAGATGAGGGGAAGATATAAGAACCTCATATCCATCCGGGTTGGAGAATGAATTTTCTATTACACAATTAACATAACAAACAATAGGTATCGAGATCTCGTTGCATAATCTCATATCTCATTCCCAACCCCATGTAAACAAACAGTCCCTTTACCAAAGTATTTGAGATGTAGACATCGGTGATCGGTGGTCCGGTCATTATTGACCCCATTGTGATCTTAAACTTAGCTTTAGCTATATTGGGCTTTTGATCAACGGACCGGGCCCGTAAGATAATGCCCATAAACCAGAAATTTCAACTAACCATATAAGTTGCGAGGCAATCACAATCACAATCACAAGGATTAGTGTTAATTGTTAAACACTGAGCCTAGATCTAAACTCATGCTCGCAAACACTGAACCTAGATCTAATCTTATGTTTGCAAGCGATCAACTCTAAAGATAATCTCCGAATTCACATAAGGGTTTGTTTGGTATCGATATCTAGATATCGGGTATGGGCATCAAGATATGGTAATGAGATATCAGATATGAATATGGGTATGAGTATGAGTCTTTGATATATATACCCTCAAAAACTCACTTTAAAATCATTTTCGATACTCATACCTGATGATATACTTGACTCATACAAAACAACAAATATCAGATTGATATCGATATACTGATTATACCAAACGTTGATATGGATATGAGTGATATCTCATACCCATACATGATATCTAGATATCAATATCAAATTAGCCCTAAAAGAATTCTCAGTGATTACGAATAATAATGAGATAAGAGCTACATCCAGAAAATAATTAAAAACTGAAATAAAACCTTAATACAAAACACAAATAAAAAAATGTCGGAAATACAAAATTTTGATTTCACGCCTGAAACGACCCCAGATGGCCAAAATGGCATATTCAGGTGCAAATTGTTAAATTCGACTCATTGGACTTGTTCACTTTTCGCAAATATAAAATAATGGTTGGTTTGGACCCGAATGGTTGGTTCGACCTGTTGGCTTTAGCAAACTTTCAAGGTTAAATGAAAAAGACTCTCTATATAATTACTAAAGCAATTATGTTTTCTCTCATTCTAGCTATGTTACGTGAGACATCCTTCATTTTAAGTCATCCACATGTCCAGAAGCGGATCTACAGTGGGGTAGGTGAGGTCGGCCGACCCCACAATCACTAGTGGAAAAAACACCTGTTGAGGCGGTCAAAAACCCCCCTGTTGAGGCGGTCAGGGGTCGCTGCAACAGGGGGGGCTGCAACAGGTCATGAGCTGTTGAGGCGGTCGGGAGGGTGACCGCCTCAACAGATCAGACGTTTTCTACCTCTGTTGAGGCGGGCAGAAGGGTGACCGCCTCAACAGAGGGGGTCTGTTGAGGCGGGCAGAAAGGTGACCGCCTCAACAGGTATCCAAAAAATATGCCTAAATTTCCCATTGCCCGCCTCAAAAACATATATCTGTTGAGGCGAACAACCTTTGCCCACCTCTAAAGTTTGTCAATCTGCTGAAGCTCAATATGCAAATGCTAGAATTGAACAGATACGGATCTGAGAGAGACAACATCAATGGCAAAGAAATTTTTACATGTATTATATTTGAACAATATGTAATGATAAGTTACAAAATTGAGCAGAACTTCACATCTGAGAATGAGAAACAACAGGTTCGAACAAAAAAATGGTAGAACCTCAAATAAAATGTACATGAATTTCATATATGAGAATGAGAAGAAATAAAACTTCAGATCTGCACCAATGGAGAACAGATCCGTGCGCAAAACGGAGTATGAACAAGAAAGAACAACAGTTCATTCGAGTCGATGCTGTGGCGACAATGCGCGCCAATCAGGAACAAAGAAGAAGTACGACACCGTTGTCCAGCGAGCTGCTCCATGGGAATGTCGTACCCTCCTTGCTTCCATTGAAGAAGTTCGATCCATCCAGTAGATCTGGATCTTCTTCGTCTTCCATTGTAGATCTGGTTTCAGAAGAGATGGAGGGCTTCCATTGTAGATCTGGATCTTCTTCGTCTTCGTCTTCGTCTCCGAGACTCCGACTCTTCTTCGTCTTCGGCTTCTTCGTCTCCAGCGTTTGTGTCTCCTCTTCCTTCGTCTCCAGGCCGCCTCTTCTGGGACATTTTCTACGGCAGAGGACAAGTTTCATCTAACAAAAAAATGGGTTTGGGAAAACACAGAAGTCGACAGAGGAGGGAGAAGAAGAAGAAAGGGAGATGGAACGTAAGGAAGAAATGGGTTTGGGAAATAACAAAAAAAATTGGGTCGTTGGATTAAGTTTCATCTAACGGTTAATTATAGCAATCCGTGTGACATGTAAAAAGGACAAGTTTTGAGGCGGGCAAAACTCTGTCCGCCTCTAATTTTTGTGTTATTTTGAGGCGGGCGCCTTACTGCCCGCCTCTAATATCTTCGTCGCATCATTTGAGGCGGGCGCCTTACTGCCCGCCTCTAATTTTTGGGCTCTGTTGAGGCGGGCACCTTACTGACCGCCTCAACAAGTCAAAAACACAAATATTATTTGAGGCGAACGGATATTTGCCCGCCTCTAAAGTACCTGTTGCAGCGAACTAAACGACTGACCGCCTCAACAGATAGTAGAATAAGACTTTTTGCGTCGGTTTTTAAGGTGACCGCCTCAACAGGGGGGGCTGCAACAGGTGTTTTTTCTACTAGTGAATCCACCGGAGAGCTTCCTAGTCTGAATGAACTAGATCTGAAATACCAGAGGAGGAGGGATCGGAAAAGACAATGCCCAAATTCCCTAAATATATAAAGGGACTTACTATTTGGCACACCCTAAAAGTTTATTTAACACACCCATACATTTGTCACGAAGGTATTTGGTCAGACATTCGTCACGAAGGTTCGAAGGACATTCGTCACGAAGGTATTGGGGAGATCCGTGACGAATCTTTTTTTTAAAAAAAATAAAAAAATTCAGAATCTTGTAGATAATTTCAATACGAGTCCGTGCATATAAAATACGTCCAAAACGGACATCATTTGCCCTTCCAAAAGCCTCCAAAACAAAATAGTCGCATCCGTTAAGTTCGTAAAAGCAAAAACTTATATAAATTTAGTATTTGTATAATATAATTATTAATTATAGTTAAAAATCATGCAATTAAATTTCTATACTATAATTGTATATTATCATTTAATATCACTAGTTTATTACTTATAAAGTATAATTATGCATTATGTTTAAATATTACGAACTTAACAAAAACGACTGTTTTGTTTTTAGGGCTTTTGGAAGGGCAAACGATGTCCGTTTTGGACGTATTTTATATGCACGGACTCGTATTGAAATTCTCTACATGATTCTGAATTTTTTATTTTTAAAAAAAAAAAGATTCGTCACGGATCTCCCCAATACCTTCGTGACGAATGTCCTCAATACCTTCGTGACGGATCTCCCCAATACCTTCGTGACGGATGTCCTTCAAACCTTCGTGACGAATGTCTGGCCATATACCTTCGTGACGAATGTCTGATCAAATACCTTCGTGACGAATGTATGGGTGTGTTAAATAAACTTTTAGGATATTTCAAATAAAGACTTTTTATATAAACTCAAAACGACAGCGTTCACTTAAAAATACACTGCACTAGGCAATGGGCCATAGGCCCATATTTAATTATAAACGAACATCCATTCTTCTTAACTTCTTTCTTCATCTCTCCAAAGTTTTACTTGTGAGGCTATAATATATCCCTTAAACTTATTAATTAGTATAAATATTTAGTGTATTATTTCGTAAAGATTTAAAGTGCAATATGTAAATTTTGACAGATTTTGTGTCTTTATCTCTTCAAATTATTTCTTAATTATCATCTAAATATATGATACAAAGATGAAATAATTTTGCTTTAGTAAGTCACCCATTCAAAGGTATACTTACTATGCTAATCAGTAGAACTCTTTATCTATATGCACAACATACAATTGATCACGTATAAGTTATCTTTTAATTTTTTCGATCAATCTTGATGAGCCCCCACGGTCGAATTTTTCTAGATCCGCCATTTTTTTTTATCATAATTTGTGTAATTTTCTAATAATATGTGTTAAATTTAGAAAAAATAAAACAAATCTCACGATTAAGGGCACAATCTTAATAAAAATGTTACTACTCAAAATTATAACAAAAACTATACTAAAAGATTCTAAGACAAAATACAAATTTCCTTAATAAAAATAAAGTGTTATTTTCCTTAATGAGGCCACGGGATCTAAAAAAATTCTACTTTCTTTAATTTTTTTAAAAACACTTTACTATACGTTTTCCTTTGAAAATTCTGATATAATATGTATAAATAAAATGGTTTATTTATTTTGTTTGTTTTTACTAATATCGTAATTGATAACATATATGATTATATGAAGCATATGGAGTATGATTTAAACTATATAAGAAATTAAATTCATACTATACTAAATGATTGAATCTTAATTGAATATTAAGCATTCAAATCATATCTATATTTCATATTATATAATGATTTAATTTTATGGAAAAGATTCATATACGAATGATTTTTATCGTACGAATGGAAAATTCACGTGCACAATTATTCACATTGACACGCACTGATGCACATACTGACAGACGTAAATGCATACACATTTGCAGATGTGTGCATGTCTTTAACAATATATGAAAATGCTTGCTTGTGCATATGAACATTGAAGAATGCGCCTCTATTCGTATACTCGTGCAATAAATCATTTGTACCTGATCTTTATCTTAATTATTTTATATAAAAAGTTAATTATTTTATATAAATTCAAATAAACTAAGCGGAATATTAAACGTAGATATCTTAGAGCAGAGTTATACCAAAACCTCTTCTCGAACTCTAAGCATACCTTACTTCATATGTTCTTCAAACTTCCGCCTTAAATACCCACAAAACACATATCAAACCTCTCATCACCATCCACAATCACAATGTCAACCGAATCCACCAACTCATCCTCCGACGTCGAAGCTCAAAGACAACTCAATCATGAACTCCGAGAAATGATTTCCCACCTCCGTCAGCAATCTCATGATCCCGATGAGGAAGACAACGGCGTCAGAATCATCACCCTCGCCGGAACCAACACCGGCGCCAATTTGAAGAGTGATATCGGTACCGAGAAAAGACGAGTTCCGCATCAGACTCGGGGAATCAAACTCGCGCATACAGAGGAAGATGATGATGATGATGATGAAGAAGATGAAACAGAGGATTTGGGGACGTTGGTCAACAGCAATTTCCAGGCGGTCAACAACTCGATCATGCTAAGTGGAAGCTTCAGTAGCAATGATCCCGGAGTTAGGGTTGAAATCACCGGAGGCATTGACCAAATTCGACATGGGAATAAGTCACCGGAAGATGCAGGGGAGATGAGAATTAACCAAAAAAGATACCAGCCAATTGCAGCAAGTTCCAAATGATGCAAACGATTTACTTGTTAATAGTTGTATTTCATTTCATGTTGAATAAAAATATCAAAGTCGTTGTAGTATAGTGGTAAGTATTCCCGCCTGTCACGCGGGTGACCCGGGTTCGATCCCCGGCAACGGCGTTTTTTTTTTTTTCATTTATTCCCATTTCCCTTTATATATATATCATTTCCATTTATTCCCATTTGTTCCTTCCGCTCCAAGTAGTCTCCGTTGCTTTCGCATACTCTGAAGTGATCAAACAGGTATGGCTCGCCGTTTGTCCTTTCAAACACCGCCTTTCTCGAATCAACTTTCTCTTACGATCTTCGAAATCTTCGCTTTTGTTACCCAACTTTCTCTGAACACTGTTTTTGGTGAAATTTCAACGAGAACTGCGAAATTCTTGAGTTGTCGACGGTAATCGAGTAAAATTAGGTTTACGTTTGTTAGTAGTGATTGTTTGTTTCCTCTTGTCACAGCTTGTTACGATCTGAACGATGAATAAACTGATTCAACCGAAGGAGGAAGATCTCATAGAGGAGATGAAACCTTCGGTTTCTGATCGAACGAATCAACCCTCTGTTGATGACGAAAACACCCAAATCTTGGTTGTTGATGAAAAGAAGCAAATCTCGGTTGTTGATGAACATAAACAAATCTCGTTTTGCAGTGGAATGACTCCTGCAAAGCTACGCGTTTTAGCAGGTGATTTTTCTTTTGCGTTAAAAGTCAAAGTTTGATTTTTAGCCTTAGAAGTTTCCCGGTCAATATTGGTCCTTGTATTTGATCTTTCATCTCGTCTTCAACTATGGCGGTTCCGGAACTGAAAATTTATCATGTACGATCTGTCTTGGTTTTATGTTTTCTTTTGAATTTCTGTAGATATCGAAGAGTTGCACCTCCCCATAAACTGTTGGATCAAGCGTCCTATCAGAGATGATGATCTACTCAAGCTTGAGGTCACAATTTGCCCTGATCAAGGCTTTTACAGGTTTGTAAACTGTAAACAATCGTCTTGAAAATCACTATGACAATCATCTTGAAAATTAATCTGACGAAGTCGTTTCTGTTTTTTCAGGAATGGGATATATGTTTTTACCATTAAAATTCCTCCTTGCTATCCATTTGAAGCACCAATAGTCAAATGTAAAACAGGGGTAATTAATCCTCTTACAATCTATTTAAAAACCATTGTATCTATTTTGATGTTTGCCAATGATTTTTTTGCAGGTTTTCCATCCTAACATAAGCTATCAAGGGAATGTTGGGCTTAGCATTCTTCGAGAAGGCTGGTTACCTGTTCTGGGTGTTAAAGCAATCATCTATGCACTCTATTATCTCTTCTTGGTACCATCAATTAAATTTCTGTACTCAATCTCTTGCACATTTTAAGTAACTATTGCACATATGCATGATGCAGGACATTCCAATCTGGGAAGGTTCTGAAAATATTGAGGCTGCTCTGGTTTTAGTGGAAGATCCGAAATTGTTTGAGACTCTTGTTCGAGGCACCATCGGCAATCACGAATGATATATTGTACTCTTCTTGGAGATGGATTCGGATATGAAGAAATGAAATCTAGAATGTCTGAGAATGATTTCCAGAGTTTGGTTAGTTGAATATCTTTGCTTGCACTTTACGGTTTTTTTTAGCTATTTTGGTTCTTGCAACTATGCAAAACTTTGATATTGTGTACGTTTAGAGTTTAGACCAGATGGGTTCTTGACTCTTGTGTGTGTTTAGGTCAGCTTACATGTCTTGACTATGTTTTGATCAATACTTTCCCACTATCTCATCAAGCTCTGTGCTTCATTATAGCTACATTCATCTTATTCATCTTATGTGTCATTTTCTGATTAATTCTTTTTTTACTCATTTATTAATTCAACTAGTGTAGTGCTAAAATAAAGCACAAAATAGTAACAACGTTAGACCTAAACGAAACGAAACGTACGCGCTTTGACACGCGCCCTACCTCATCAGAATATTTTCTCCGGCGAGGCTAATGGCCTCGTCTCCCGGGCAAACCACCTCAAGCCTCACCCTTGAATCAAGCTATGGAGATCGATGCCACAGTTCACAATGCAGTGAACCCTCTGTTCCAAATTGAACAGAATCAGAGAGCTACTGATGCTGAATTTCCACCACTTGCAAGTTCGAAGATGACTCTTCCAAGGAGTTCAGAACATCGCCTCAATCCTATAAGGATATGGTTGCAGGCAAGGACAATGCATCACACAACAAGGCACCTTAGGAAGATGGTAATTGGGTGGAGGGACCTGATCTTTATGAAACAAATGATGATGTTGCAGATGATGACTCAGAATCTAAATATCCGGTCATCGTTCTTACTGCAGAGGAGAAAAGAGAATTGAGACAGCCATGGGCGAGCACTTTGATCGTTAACACCTTCGACAAAGGGCCGGGGTATCTTCAAATGAAGAAGAAACTGGAGCAAAAATGGGACGAAAAGGATCGTTGACATTGGTTGATATAGGGAATGCACACTATGTAACAAAGTTCACCAATGCCGACGACTATCATCATGTCTTGACTCAGGGACCATGGATGCTTGGAGACAATTATTTGATGATTCGAAGATGGACTCCAAATTTTGATCCTTACAATGATCGAATCCGCATTTTAACTGCATGGGTTCGTATTCCAGGACTAAGTTTAGAATACTTCCATGAAAGATTTCTTCGTAGGGTTGGAAAACTCTTTGGAAACGTCATAAGAATCGACAGAACCACACTCACGGCTGATCGAGGGCAGTTTGTCAGATTTGGAGTAGAGATTGATCTTCTAAAACCCTTGCTCTGCAAATTTCGTTTTCAGGGAAGACTATGGAATGTGCAGTATGAAGGGATAAGGAATCTCTGTTACCACTGTGGGAAAGTTGGACATGTGCAAGACAATTGTCCTATTCTTGCTGCAAGTCTTTCTGAAGAGTGGCCAAGTGATGAAGTCCTAGAAGCTTTGATGAATATGGAACCGACTGCAGAGCACCCTGCCTCTGTCCCAGATGGAATTGGTCAGTGGAATCAAATTGTGAAGCAACGTCGAAGGCATAACACTAATGCCAATGGGAACAATAAGCACTTTCAGGGTCAAAAGCAAAGTCAATCGCAAGAAGGTCACACTGCCAAATGTCATACTCAAGTCATTATCAAGGAACATTCGAATGCTGGAACTCGGGAGGCATCTGGATCTCGGTTCAATGTTTTTAATAACGATGGAATAGAGGATACGGAGGATGGAGATGCGTTGAATGACACAGATGCTCTGAATGATGTTGAGGTACACGCAGAACAGGCCTCCGATCAGTCGTCGTCGACGACACATAATGACTTTGCTGCAAAGCCGATCATGGAGCAATCTGTTCCGGAATTACAGGTTGACCCGAAATCAACGGAAATCTTGGCTGTTAACACGTCAGTAGATTTGCCAGGGCCAAACAACCGGGATTTTACGTCTAAAAATCAGCGGAAAAAGGATAAGAAAGATCCTAAAGATATTTCTCTATCTTTAATAAGGAAAAATCAACGGAAATCTTCTTTTCGGTCCACAATAGTTTCCAAGCCAGCGGACATAAAGAAATCCTATTTGATACCGGACATGCTTAATAATAAAAAGCAGCCTTTTACTGTGCATTCCAAGCATACCCCGAATATTGATATACTCCAGAAAACTCTCCTTGCCTAGACTCACCCTCATCGGCCGAATGGAGACCCCGTTAGCACCTTTCCCCCCACTGGTGATCCATCAGACCGTCCTTCCTCGAGCAAGATTCCTGCTCTCAAACCACCGGATGGGTCCTTTCCTGGCAACACTCCCAGTTCTCGCAAACAGGATGACAATAGAACTTCTCCTAATGTTAACAGAGTCACAACCGATTCTCTGCAGGGCGACAAGGTCGCCAACTCTTTATGATGCAATGAGCCGCTTTTCTGAAGCTATTCTTTCTTTTGCTATGTCAAATAATTCCATGAACTCCCCAATCTT
Organism: Oxyria digyna; assembly: GCA_029168935.1. Classification (NCBI taxonomy): domain Eukaryota; kingdom Viridiplantae; phylum Streptophyta; class Magnoliopsida; order Caryophyllales; family Polygonaceae; genus Oxyria; species Oxyria digyna. The sequence continues at coordinate 55,198,222 of JAPVLV010000001.1, read as the reverse complement.
TGGTGACATCCTTCGATCTTTGGTGACATCCATGAACTCCCCTATCTCTCTTGCTCAGCAGCATATTACAGTTGAGATTTTCCGTCGTGGTGAGGATCCCTGGTTACTATCTGCTATTTATGCTTCGCCCAACTCTCATAAAAGGCTCCAAATTTGGGAAGATTTGGGTAATTTTGCTCGTGCAAACAATAGGCCGTGGATGTTGGGAGGTGACTTCAATGCTACTCTCAATATGTCTGAACGGACGTACAACTCTGATCGGCCTTTTCGCTTTCAGGGAGTCTGGACGACTCACGAATCATACAGAGCCACTTTATCACATCTCTGGACAGCTAGTAGCCCTCTATCTGAGTCTTTATCTAAACTTGCTAAAAATCTCTCGACTTGGAATAGGAGGATCTTTGGCAATATTTTCTACAGAAAAAGGAAGCTTTGGGCTCGTTTGAATGGAGCTCGGCGTAAGCTTGCGTCTAGCCCAAGTCAATGGCTTCTGAATTTGGAACGTGATCTCCGCTGTGAGCTCGAAGTTGTCCTGCATCAAGAACAACTTCTCTGGTTCCACAAGTCCCGCTCTAATTTCCTCATCGACGGAGATCGGAATACTCGTTATTACCATTTCTCTACAGTGATTCGCAGAAGAGCGAACAAAATTACGGCTCTGCAGAATAGTGATGGTATTTGGCTTACTGAGGCATCCCAGGTTAAAGATCTTGTCAAGACTTTTTTAGCAAAATTTGTATACGGCTGATGTCGCCCCTACTGCTGCAAGTAATATCCCGATTCTGTCTGTCTCCTTCCCAGAGATCCCTCAGAACTTGCTAGCTTCATTATCTCGCCCTTTTGGCCTTGATGAGGTTTGGAATGCTCTTCGTATAATGGGTCCTCACAAGGCCCCTGGCCCCGACGGATTCCCGGCTCTTTTTTTCCAAAATAGTTGGGACATCGTGGGCTCTGCTGTCACTGCGTCGGTACTTCGACTGCTCAACGAGGGTATTCTTGAGGATGGCATTGCTGATGCCCTCTTATTTCTCATTCCCAAGGTTGACACGCCGCAGACGCCTGCTCAACTAAGACCCATTTCCTTGCTTAACGTTGCCTTCAAGGTCGCGACTAAAGTCATTGTGCAGAGACTTAAGCCTCTCTTACCTGATCTTGTTTCACCAGCTCAAGTTGGTTTCATTCTCGGACGTCAAATCATGGACAATGTTGTTATTGTTCAGGAAGTTCTCCATACGATGTCTCGACCTACGGGCACGACGCGCTGGATGGTATTGAAAATTGATCTCGCAAAGGCGTATGATCGGGTGCGTTGGTCCTTTCTCCGGGAGATTCTCACTCGTGCACACTTTCCAGCACATCTTATTGATGTTATTATGAAGTGTCAATCTTCCGGGGCTATGCAGCTACTATGGAATGGCTCTAAATCTGACTCGTTTACACCGTCTCGAGGAGTTCGACAAGGAGATCCATTGTCACCGTACCTCTTTGTTCTTTGTATGGAATTCCTATCGCACCTCATACAGGTTGCGGTTAATCAGGGGCTTTGGCATCCTATTGAGATTGGAGGAGTTCAGCTCTCACACTTGTTCTTGGCTGATGATCTCGTTCTGTTTGCTGAAGCTTCGACTGAACAAGCAGATGTCATACGCAAGTGTCTTGACGACTTCTGCTTTTATTCTGGGGAGGCTGTTAATTATGACAAAAGCTCAATGATCTTCTCCACTAAAGTCAGTAGTGCCGTTTCTGAGAGCATCTCTGCTCGACTGCAAATTCCCTTGACTACGGACTTCGGGTCTTACCTCGGAGTCCCGTTGGCCTTTGGAAAACTCACCAAAGACAGGTATGATTTCCTTGTTGACAAAGTTTCCTCCCGACTTCGTGGTTGGCAGTCAAAATCACTCTCTATGGCAGGGCGTACAGTTCTTGCAAATTCGGTGTTGTCCAGTCTTCCTTTATATGTGATGCAGTCCATTCCATTAAACAAATCAGTTTGTGACTCCCTGGAGAGACAGTGTGAGATCGAATGATGACAGATCAAACCAAGAATACACACAAGTAATCTTAAGAACACAGGGAAATGTTAACGAGGTTCGGACTCAGCCTACATCCCCGTGGCCTCAAGATAGGAAGCCAAATCCACTATGTAAAGGTGAAGGTCTTATAGAGAGCATACAACGTATAACAGATCCAAACACAAAGGCTTACAACTACATAAACAAGATGCAAGCAAGAGATAGAAGAACCCCCTTTCGCAGTCACCGGCAAGACTTCGAACCGTAGCCCCCACTGAGCACCCGAGGTCGCGATCTCAGAGCTTCTCCACTAGCCAAGACCACCGTCTTCAATCTTGGACCACCAACAACAAGAGATTTGCTTCGGCGAAGAAGAAGAATCAAGCCAACGTTGATCTCCCTCAAGAACTCTCTTAGATCTCTCTCTCTCTCTTTCTCAGATGAACATTGACGAAGCAGGTAAGAAGTGAGGCAAGAGAATAGGGTTAGAAGCTTATATACCCAAGCTTCTAACAAGACACGCGGAGCCCCGGTTTCCTCCAAGTGGGTCGGGTCGAGTCTTGGGCATCTGTTACAGATATGGGCCTATCCTTCTACTGTACCAACACAAGCCCATTTCAACATAAACGAGTTCCTAAGTAAGCCTAAGTACAAGTGATCTGATAAATGGCTAATAACCAAACTAATGGAAATTACCCTTACAGACAGGTCAGAGGCTTTATTTGGGGTTCAACTTCAGAGCATCGTAAGATCCACCTCCTTCACTAGAACAAGATTTCAAGGCCGAAAAGATATGGGGGGTTAGGCCTTCGCTCTATGAGAAACTCCAATACTGCCACCCTTTCTCGTCTAGGTTGGCGTATGTACCAAGAACCCGGTTCTATGTGGAGTCGTGTTCTTCGGGGAAAATACTATGCAGGACGGCTAGACATTGACATGGTGCAACGTAGGGCTGATTCTTCACATATCTGGCGTGGTGTGAACCAAGGTTTTGAAGTCCTCCGCAAAGGCATTAAGACAGCAGTAGGAAATGGACATTCTACTCTCTTTTGGGATCATTTATGGGTCACAGATCAGCCTCTTTGTGATCAGGTTACTGCACCAATTCCTTAGAATTTACTTGGAGCAACGGTTGCTGAACTATGGGATGGAACCGACTGGAAATGGCCACTGATTGTGAATCTTCTTCCTCCGGATGTTTGCAGCTGTCTTCGGGCCATCAAGATCTTCCCCGAAGTGGATGCAGTGGACAGTTGGTATTGGAAACTCACACCGACTGGGGCTTTCTCGACATCCTCTGCATATCAATCATTACAGGATGAACATGCTTTTGATAGAGACCCTCTTTGGACACAAATCTGGAAAGTGCCTGCTCAACAACGAGTAAGACACATCTTGTTTATGGCATCCCACGAGGGTTTCCTTTGCAACGTCACAAGAGTCCATAGACATCTTGCTCAGGATCCAAGTTGTCCTCGCTGCAGTTTGCCCGAATCCCCGCTGCATGTTTTACGAGATTGTTCAGAGGTTAAAAACGTTTGGCTCGTCCTCAAAGGTAACAACCTTCCTGCAACCTTCTGGTCTTCAAGTAGCACTCGCAATTGGATCAGAGAGAACATCAAAGCAAGAGATCGGTGGAGCACTGATTTTGCTTACATGCTTTGGCATACATGGAAAACTCGCAACAATATAGTTTTCTCTAATGTGGATGAAATATCAAAGCCGTCGTCAATAGTGGTCTCGATGTCAAACACTTACTGGGATGTTAAAACCCAGCTCTCCATTCAGTCTCAACTCACAACAGCTCAGACACAGTCCTCTACTTCAGCTCGTTCTTGGCCTGCTCCACCACTCCACTGGATTGCTCTCAATACTGATGCAGTTTCCAAAGGAAACCCGGGACCCTCTAGGGGTGGAGGTTTATTCCGGGATGCATCTGGCACTTTCCTCAAGGCCTATACCTTTCTCTGTGGCTCCTGTAATGCACTGAGGGCTCAACTATGGGCAATTTTTCATGGTTTGCAGGCTGCGATTCGATTGGGGTATGCCCGACTGCTACTACAATCGGAGTCAGCGCAAGCTTGCGGATTCTCCTGCTGTCCACCCGGATCTTCACTTGATTAACCAATGCAAACCACTGCTGCACTCATTCCCTCAAGCTCCACGAATCGTCCATGTTCGTCGCACAACAAATGTCCCGGCGGATATTCTCGCCAATTCCGCTTTAGATTTGTCTTTTGTTTTTAATGAATTAGAAGTTCCCCCTAGTAGCCTTCTCGGCAAATAAGATCTTCTATAGCCAATGGTGAAAGAGATTTTTTAAATATTATTTTAAGGTTTATAATTTATTGATTAGGGTTTAGGGTTTATTATTTATTGTTTAAGGGTAGGGTTTTATGATGTTGAGATATGATTTATGGTGTTTTTATAATAAGATAAAATAATATTATGCTTGGGCACACTTGAATACATGAGCTCTTGTAGAAGATTTGATCCGCCTTCTCGGGGCCCTGGAAACTGATAATGTTGCCTCATTTTCGTCTTAATTCTTAATGAAATGATTACGCAAGGGCTTGCCCCGTTTTCTTGACCAAAAAAAAAATTCAACTACTATAGTGACTCGTGCATGGCACGAGAAATTCTATATTATTCGTATGAAAATTGTATATTTTTTTAATTGAGTTGGTCCAAAAATTAAGTTAAGCTTTTTTCTTCTAAAGACTATTTATAAAAATATATTTTATTTCATGAAGATTATGTACGTAGCTTGACTTAATTTTTATTATCGAAAATAATCATAATTTTATCGTAAAAATATATATTAACCTTCAACATGATATTTATTCTCAATAAAATAGCTTGCATATTTGTTGTTGAAAGAAATAAAAAAAATTAAGATTTATTTGTTAATATAGTTATCCAATCTATTTATAATTGAACTTAAAGATAAAAAAAATTATTGTGTAACAAACTAAGCCTAAAATCACTCTAAGAGCTCTAAAAGTCTCAACTTTAATATATAAAATCGATTATTTTAAAAAATACAACAAACAAATCTTTAACAAACTAAAATTGTTTTCAAAGATTTTTTAACATAAAAAATCAAATTAAACATTTTAAAACTATTCACTTATAATACTGTATATATATATATATATTCCATGTATAAGGTATAAGAATTATACTTAGAATATGATATGCTTAATAGTTAATATGTATAACAATTAACAAAATATAATTCTAAAAGAGCTGGCCAACAAAAATATTGTTCTAAAAGAAGTACACTATATATAATATGTAGACGATCTTTTAAACATATTAAGTTTTTTGGACTAATCGTTGTTAATGCGGAAAAAATTAATTTTATATAAAACTATACAGAATATAATTTTATTTATTTATAAATAGTATTATATAAAGCGCGGGGATTATACTAGTTTGTAATTAGTTACCGCTCTTAATCCATGTTAGTGTGTGATTCGTAAATACTTTTGTACCTGATTTTTTATCTCTAAAACGTGGCCCGATATGTAATGGCTACCGAAACCGACCAAAAAGTATGGAATTACTAATTACTTGGTCCACTTTATCCAACAAAGTGAATTACCATGATTTCAACCGAATTTGTTTTCAACCAAACACATAAATTCACTTCTTTTTCTTGGAATTTTTTAAATCACATGTTTTTAACCTTCAACCAAACAAGCATTATGATTTTGACTAATAGTAGTGTATTTGTTTTTTTTCCAAAGGCTATAGGACACTTGGTTGGAATTGGATAAATTGTTCCTACCTCCGTAAAAACTTATCCAAACAAGTTTTTTTTTACCGGAAACTGCTATATTGCCCAATACTACCCGCATTTTTCATTATTACCGGAAACCACCCATATAAGCCTCTTTGTCCCTCAACAACCACCCTTTCTCTAACTTCCGTCAAATATTTATGTCACGTGTCATATTATATTATTATTTTATTCGAAATTACTGAAAGCACCCCTTTAAAATCTTGTAATGACATTTTTTTCCATGTCTTCGCATTTTTGGGCTGTTTATGTAATTCTGAGAAAATAATCAAAACCCCAAAATTCATCTTCTTCCCTAAATCTGAATGAAGAACCCTAACTTCGAAAACTCAATCCAATCACCAAATCTTATCTTGATTGGACTTCGATTCTTGAGTTTGATAGTTTCATTCGTGGTATTGGCTTATTAGTTTGAGGAATCAACGGTTGATTTGGTACTTTTCAGTTTGTAATTTGTTTGAAGATGAAAAATCTAGATCTAAAAAATTTTCCGTTTTGATTTCAATCTTAGGATGATATTGATTGGGATTTAATCTACACTTCATAACTCATAAAACCCCCCATTTTATGGCTGGTTGTGTGCTCCTAATTTCTCTGTAAAAAATGGTGATTTCTTCTATGTTGAACAATGGACAGTTACGAGGAGGGAGGAGAAGCGAACAGAAGTGGCGAGGCATTGGACAGTGGATTTGAGGATGAAGCCGGAGATGGATTAAACGAAGGAAGTGAGTGGAAGAGTTGGAGTTTCACCACCATTGTTAAACTAGCAAGGTGACGGGTGGAGAAGATGAAGATGAAAATGATAAGTTTCTTTTGGGGAGATGGTGAATTTTGGGGGTTTTGATAACTTTTTCAAAAATTACATAAACGGCCTAAAGATTTGAAGACATAGAAAAAATATCATTACAAGATTTTAAAGGGTGATTTCAGTAATTTTGAATAAAATAATACTATATTATGACACATGGCATAAATATTTGACGGGAGTTAGAGAGGGGTGGTTGTTGAGTGACGGAGAGGCTTATAAGGGTGATTTCCAGTAATAATGAAAAATACGGGTGGTTTTGGACAATATAGCCCATCATACGGTTGGTTTCCGGTAATAAAACCCTCCAAACAATCCTCGTAACGGGATAGATATTCAACTTAAGAATTTAAGATTTTTATAATTTCTAAAAATATATAGTAATATTATAAGATACATAATTTACAGATGTTTTTATTTGCCATGTTAACTTAGCTATCAATGGACTAATATTTCATTGATTCCACTTTAGTTCTCATTATATTATTTTTATTATTGATTTTAGGAATGATATTATTACTTGCACTATGGGAAGGTTGATCAATTCACATCTTATTTGAATTCTACGTCAAAGGATATCGTTGTTGTTATCATTCAATTTGTAAAAAATAGGAAGATTAGAAGTAAGTCTTATCTTGACAAAAAATATGATCAATTTGCACATGATCACAAATTTCAGATTCAAAAGAATTTTCAGAATGGATCTTAAGAATTGGAATGGAACTGGTCCAAATAATGGCGAAGCAACCATAGAATTTCCAAGGATTTACTACTAACAGAAATCACTGAACCAATACTATCGATTGTTGTTGCGTTATATCCGATCACATTGAAAGACCAACATATTACTTTCAAGAAAGGGCTATTCTAGCTAGCCCCAATGGATGAGATAGTTGAGATTGTAAATGATTACATTTTTGTCCCAACTATCAGGAGTTGAGACAATTTATCTTAGCTCAAATAGTATATGCAACTCAATTGACAACAACAATATGAAAGGTGCAATGTATTCAACAATATTCGATGTTCTAGCATTCCAAATCACGTGTTGAAACTGAAGATAGGTGTACCAATCATGCTTCTCGGAAATATTGGCCGGTCTTTGAGTTTGTGCAATGGTACAAGGTTGATAATAACAAGACATGGAACTCACATAATCCAACCTGACGTGATCTCCAAAAGTAACATAGGAACAATTAGTTTACATTCCTTGCATGCTACTTACACCAAGGATTTACTACTAACGAAAATAATTGAACCAATACCATCGATTTTTGTTGCATTATATTCGTCTCTCGATCACATTGGAAGACCAACAAATTACTTTCAAGAAAGGGCTATTCTATCCCTACCGCATGAGATAGTTGAGATGGTAAATGATTACATTTTGTCCCAACTATCAGGAGTTGAGACAACCTATCTTAGTTCATACAGTATATGCAACTCAAATGACAACAACAATAGGAAAGGCGCAATGTATTCAACAATGTATCTCAAGAGTATTTGATGTTATGGCATTCCAAATCACGTGTTGAAACTAAAGATAGGTGTTCCAATCACGCTTCTTAGAAATATTGACCTATCTTTGAGTTTGTGCAATGGTACATGGTTGATAATAACAAGACTTGGAACTCACATAAACCAAGCTAACATAATCTCTGAAAGTAACATAAGACAACGAGTTTACATTCCTCGCATGCTACTTACACCATTGGCCACTCGATATCCGTTCAAGTTCTAGAGAAGACAGTTTTCGTTGATTGTTTGTTTCGCTATGCCAATCAACAAAAGCCAAGGTCAATCATTCTCTCATGTAGGTTTCTTTCTACCAATACCAATATTTGCTCATGACCAGTTATATGTTGGCTTATTCAAAGTTACGAGTAAGGATGGATTGAAGCTTCTAATCTGTGACTAAAGAGGCAGACCACAAAGTACAATCTTGAATGTCGTATATAAGAAGATTTTTCAAAACTTGATTAGACGAGGTACGCTAATATTTTCTACTATATTACCCATATAATATTTTGCACTTTCGATGTAATCAATTTCTTTTACATTTTGTTCTATTTAATGATTTCAATTTGTAAAATACCCATTTGCATTTCCAAAGTTTTTTATGTGTATTATCTACTTATAGTATGTTATGCTATAATGGATCCGAGAATACACGAGTCTCTAATTATGGGGTTTTCGAAAGAAATTACATTGGATTGTTTATCTTTGAAGAACCTGGAGTTTGAATGCAAAAAGTACGGTGAGATTTCTTTTAGATGACAAGAACATAAACGGGGAAAATGAAGAAAAGTGAATTGGTAAGCAATTATAGTTAGTTTTCTCATTCTGAATATTATTATAATATACAAGAAGGTATTGTATGAGAATTAGGTAATGGCAATAATATAAATTTCTGGACTGATAATTGGGTACAAAATACCAATCTTAGACAATATTATGATTCAAGTAGGAGTGATATTAATATTAAAGTATCATACTTTATTAATAATAATAAGGAATGGGATATACCAAAATTAAATAATATTCTACCAAACCAAATTGTAATGCAAATTATAAGCATATACATATCTAAAAGTAATGAAGAGGATAAGATAGTTTGGCTACTAGATAAACCAGGTGTATTTAATACAACTTCAGCTAGGAAATTCAATATTCATCATAACCAAAATCAGAATAATAATCTATATACGTGGCTATGGAATTTAAAGATTCTGCCGCATTATCAAAATTTTCTATGGAAAGCAGTTTCACATAACTTACCAACTACTCAAAGGCTTAATAAATACTATAACAAAGTTCCGTCGTATTGTTTCCGATGTAACAGCCTAACGGAGACAACAGAACATTTCTTTTTTCAGTGTCCCCATACAGTTCAACAAATACAAAAATTTGAATCAATGATTGGATTCGAGTTCAACATCAGAACGGATTTATCTTTTCATGAGAATTTGAATGAAATTATTAAAAATTTAAAGAATAGTAAATCTATGATGGAAGCCTTAATTCACTTATGGTATTCTTTATGGATTTATAGAAATTCATTGGTTTTTGGTAAAGTCAACAGTAAGACAAAAGATCCTTACAGATGTTCTTTCGAACAATTTAAGTTTTGGGAAAACAACACTCCAAACCCAAAAGGACAGAAAATGAAAAATAGACGAAATAGAAATAAACTGGTAAACAGAAGTTGGAGAAAGCCACCAGATCAATGGATTAAGATCAATTTCGATGGATCTTTTAAATCTATACAAGAAGCATGGGTGAGTTGTATAGCTCGTAGTAAGAAAGGGGACATTATTGATCTTTTAAAAAAAAAGATGCCTTCAAATTCTTCTTTGCATATAGAGGCATTGAGTCGCTATCGGCCGTCAAACTCGCAAAGAAAATAAACTGTAAAAACATTATTATAGAAGGAGATAATCTTACTGTGATTAATTCCATTAAAAATATTTGGAAAATTCCGTGGGAAATTCAAAATATCATTATTGATATTCAAAATATTCTTAAAACATTTGATAATGTCAAAGTTTTTCATTGCTTTAGGGAAGCAAATAAACCTGCAGATCTATTGGCAACCTCGGCTGCCAATGTCCACTTTCTAAAAATTGTCCTTAACTGTAAGCACGATAGCATATCTGATGATTACATCAGAATTATGAAACCAGTGTTTCTCCATTCCAGCGTGATGGATTCCCATGTTGATTTCTTTAGGGCCATTCGTTCAGATGGTCAAGGGTTGTCACCTTATTAGGTGAGGCCCTAGTTTTAGCCTTTAAAAAAATATATTATTATAATATATAGTTAACTCTTTTATTTTTTCATGTTTTTATCTAATGTAGGGGATGTGTGTCTATCCACAAAGACTTGAAGATACTTCTACTCCCTCTGTCCCCTTTTATAATTCTTGTTTCACATTTTACACTCTTCACGCTTCAACACATTTTGTGGCATGACTTCTAACATATAAGAACAAATATAGTCATATAGGGTCTTGTTTGATTCGTCTCGATGAATACTTTAACATATCAAAATTTTATAGTTTTTAATTAACATATAGTAAGAGATATTGATGATACAAAACGTATCTCGACAGATGTGAAAAAAGAAAAAAAGAATTATATTATGGGACAAAGAGAGTATAATATATGATGGAAAATATGAATGTTCTACTCTATGATATGAAAATGGCATAATTTGTTGTTTTTATTTTGTTTTTATTCAAGCTTTTATGCCAGAGATATCAAATGCTTATATTTTGGTTTTTCTTGTAATTCTTTTTGACAACGATATACTCGTATTAAAAAAGATATATTAATTTTTTGATATTTTTTCGGGGAATAACCCCGCACCCGGAAAATTATAACTTTCACCCACTCTTGGGCGCAATAAGGATGTGTCTAAACCTTTTTTTTTAAAACCTGGTTCAGTTTTGGACGCACCTAGGATGCGCCCAAAACTAAACCGGATTTTCAAGCATTTTGAAGGCAAAAACCGACCCGGTTTTTTTGGGCGCGTTAAGAATGCGCCCGAAACGGGTGCGGGGTTAAACGCGCTATTTTTTTTTGCGAGGGTGTTGATACGATGCACTTTGTATAGCGTAACTAGGGATTATTACATTATATTATGAGTGATTCTATATGAGTTTAGAGACCTTTCTATGTTATGGATCATTGGAGTTATTATGAAGACTTAGAAGATATGAAGTGAAGAAGTGAAGCTAAGAAGAGTTGAAGACACAGCTGAAGAAGCAGTTGGAGCTGACGACCGCGGTCGCCATGGACAAGGTTGCGATCACCATGGAGCAACATAGGCTACGACAAGTGATTTCATGAAGATGGCGATCGCCATACCTTGGTAGCGATTGCCATGGCGTGCTGAAGACAAATTTTCCGGATTTCCTTTTTTTTTTGTTATTTTCGTTTGGAAGACTTTTTCCTTGTTTTATTTTGGTATTATTCTAGGGTTAGACTCTATTTAAGAACCCTAGTTCTTTCTATTGTTTTATCATCTTTTCCATCTACAACTCTTATTCTTGCAAGCATGAGCAGGAACTAATTCAATTGTTTTGCCTAGCGGTTGAAGCCTTCAGCTATTAAGTTGTGAGATTTATTACTCTTGTTCTTTTCCTTTGGGTTTGTATTGATTCTCTTGCTTTTATCCATATGATTTCTATTCAGTTTTGCTAGACTGGCCACCTAGTTAGATTGATAGTTTTCTATTGCTAGACTAGGAATAGACGGTGGAATTCCTTTTCATAGTAGCACTCATATTGGCATGACCTGGTACTTGATTGCTTATATGAAGGAGAATTGATTGCATGTTAATACTTGACGGTTGTAAGTTATTGCATGAATCCTTATGATTCATGTGCTTTTTGCTGCTATTTGATTTAACCTTGAGAGGTTTCCTTGGTTGTTAAATAGTAAGTATTATAAGGACCGGTTGGCCTGCTAATATACTAAAGATTGGAATAGGAACATTCCCTAGGATTGATAAGAACTTGAGATAATCTATAATCAACTTGATTGACTGTTGTGTGGATACTTGCTAGGTGAAACCCCTTCGCATAATATTCTCAACCCATCGTTTCTCTGCTTGCTACTTGTTACTTGTGTGCTTTATACAATCAAACCCCCCCCCCCTTGGTTACTTGTTACGTGTTCGTTAGTTGATACTTCACTTGACTGCATTGATTTGGTGTTTTGATTCCCTTGGGTTCGACCTCTACTTACTTGCTATACTCTAGTTAGTTTTTAGGGTTTCTTTGATTTAGCAACCACGACATTTGCTCTATCAAATTTGGCGCCGTTGTCGGGGAATTGAATTATTCTATTTCAGTGCTAATTGTGAAATTATCAACTGTTTGGTGTGAACCTTTATGGTTCAGACCCGTTCTACTGATTCAGCTCTTGTTGCCTTTGATCCAGAGATTGAAAGGACGTTTAGACGGAACCGAAAACCAGCTCTGAACCAAGACGACGAGATGGGTGAACATGGACCACCAATACCTACTATGAGGCAACTCACTGCCCTAGACTTAGACCAACAACCTTTGGCAGTGAGGTTTCCTGAGATTGATGAAGGTGTGAACTTTGAGTTAAAAGTTGGTTTGATTCATGAGCTACCACACTTCCATGGCTTAGCAGGAGAAGACCCCAACAAACACTTGGCTCAATTCCATGCCATATGTTATAGTATGAAGACAAGGGGTGTACAGAGGAGCAAATCATGTTGAGAGCTTTTGGATTTACTTTGAAAGATGCTGCAAATGATTGACTCTACTATCAAGCCCCAGGGAGTATTGATACATGGGCTAAGATGAAGAAGGTTTTCTTGGATAAGTACTTCCCAACCAACAAACTGAGCAGCCTAAAGAAAGGCATTGCTACCGCTCAACAACATCCGACTGAGAGTCTATATGAGTACTATGAGAGATTCAAGAAGTTATGCTCAAGTTGTCCATTCCATAGTTACACTGACCAAGATCTTCTTATGTACTTGTTTAGTGGCCTGATTGACGAGGATCGTAGAATGGTGAATGCATTCTGTGGAGGTAACTTTTTGAAAATGACTATACCTCAGCCTACTGAAATGTTTGAAGAGTTGGCGGAGAGTTCAAGGAAATTCAGTAATAGACATGGCTCTCACTCAGTGAAATCAATTGATTCAGATAGAATGCAGACTGATATGAATGAGCTGAAAGAGATGGTAAAGTTTTTGATGCTGAAAAGTGATGCTCACCATGAAGCGAAAGCCATTCCTGAGCCAAATGCTGAGGTAAACGCTGCTGGAGGATGGCAACCAAGGCCAAGGTATGATCCTTATGCGAATAATTACCATCAACCTAGACCTCAGAATTCTATGACTGCTGAAGAAATGATAAAGTCCTTAGCTCAGACTGTGATGTAACAAAGCGCTGAGACGAAATCAAGCATCCAAAATCTTGAAAATCAGATAGGACAGATTGCTCAAGCCGTGAGTAAATTAGAGGTCAGAGACTCGGTAATAAACCCGAGAGAGAATGCCAGTGCAGTATTCTTGAGGAGCGGTAAAGTGCTGAAGGAAAACTCAAGTATGGAGAAGTATGTACCAAAACCGCGATCGCCACCACCAGATGGCGATCGTCATATTGTTTCTGAGGAATCCGGAGTCTCTGCATCGCGACTGCGATCACCACCATCAGATGGCGATCGCCATATATTGCCAGATAAACAGAGGGTTCTTTATTGAAACCGCGATCGCCATATTCTCGTGGCGATCGCGGGATGGCAACTGAGTTCAAAGATGATTATGTTCGCCCAAATTTCCCTCCTCTATTCTTACAGAAGCCTGTTGTCCCTTTCCCTGAAGCATTGAAGGAGACTCGAAGACCGGAGAACGACAAAGAGATCTTCGAAACCATTAGTAAGTGTGAGGTAAACATTCTTTTGCTCAAACTTGTTAAGACTATTCCTAGATTTGCTAAGTTTTTGAAAGACGTTTGCACTATTAAAAGAAATCAAAAACTGAAGGGAAAACAAAAGGTGAAAGTGAGTGAACAAGTTTCTGTTGTGTTTCAAAGGCGTATGCCTAAAAAGTGTTGTGACCCTGACATGTTTAGTATTCCATGTGTTATTGGTGATACCAAATTTGAGAAAGCCATGCTTGATTTAGGGGATTCGATTAATGTTCGGCCCCATACCTTGTATAAATCACTAGGATTAGGACATTTGCACGAAACATGAACCGTTATTCAACTTGCTGATAGATCTACTGTGTACCCGAAAGGGGTTGTTGAGGATGTGCTTGTTTTGGTTGGTGATTTGATATTCCATGCTGATTTCTTTGTGTTGGATATGGAGCATGATAATAATGTTACGCCTATACTGTTAGGTAGACCTTTCATGAAAACAACACAAACAAAAATTGATGTGAACAGTGGGACTCTCTATGGAATTTGATGGGGATAAAGTGGAATATAATATATATGACATGAACCCCATTGATAAGAATTCTCTATGTGATATTGATGTGATTACTCTTACTTGTGTGGATGAATTGCAACCTATTTTAGAGAATGTCTTGAGAGACCCACAAGTAGATATTGTTTTGTCTACTAACATGCAGGAGTTTCAAGCTAAGCTAGATCCCGAAGGTAAGTTCTCTCCACATCCTTTGGGCAGTCGCCCCACATTACTGACTTCGCCAGGCGAGATACCATTGGTTTATAGTGTGCAGGCACTTGACATTGAGCTGAAACAGCCACCTGATACGATCAAGGATGAGAAAGTGAATGAAACCACTTTCATTGCTAAAGACAAGGTGGTTAAGATAAATGGGACAAGGTTCAAGGCGTTCCATGAGTGGTTTAGGAGAGAATTCAAACAAGAGACGGTTTTCACAAAGCCAAATGGTGTTAGTTAAATCTCTTGAGTTTCATGTCGAGCCACGACATAAAATAAGGCGCTACTCGGGAGGCAACCCGAGGTTTGAGATTGTTTTTATTTGTTTTTGTGTGTTTTTGTTCCGTTTAATTTTCTTTTTAGTATTTTTATGGACATGAGGAAAGCATCGAAGCTTAGGGTCAACTACATTTCGTAGTCAATCCCGCTGTAAGTCTTCTCTCCTAAAAAAATGGTGACGTGGAAATTTCGGCTGACGTGGCGCTGACTGGACTGATGACGAGGCATTTGACTGGACAAGGGATGAGATGATGTGTGGGTGACGTCACCATCTGCAGATTTTTGTTGGGTAGCAAGTGAAGATGGGCCGGTTTCCATTTGTGCTGGAATGGGTTGCTGAGAAGAAATTTGGGCCGAAATTTATGGGAGTGGGCCGTTTGACCATTGCCTCAACAACAAATTTATTTACCCGACCCAAAAATCTACCAACCCTACCCCACTTTTATCTTCTTCCCCTTCCCTAAAAAAACCCAGCAGCTATTACCACTTACCAACCCTAGCAGCCACCCAAACCCTTACCTCTTCCAAACTCCATAGCCATCATCCCTCAAGCTTTCTGTTTTCACCCAATACACCATCATGCCTTTTGGAGGTTGATGATGACGCTTTTACATGGTTATCTAGGAAGGATAGTACACATAGGATGCGTCTGCCCCCACTTCATGACTTTTGGTCCCCTTGCAGTCGATTTTCGATTGCAACCCGATGGTGCTGCTGACCAGGAGTCTGAGGAGGAACAGGAGATGGAGGTTGACCAGGGCGGTGATCCTGGTGCTCAAGGTGCTGCTCAGAGTTTTGATTATGACAGGATGTATAGGCATATGGAGAGCCTATCTGTTCAGCAACAGTCTTTTAGGACGGAGCTAGCTGATATGAGCAGGATGGTTAGAGGCTATGATGGGCGTCTCACCAACATTGAGCAGACGATGATGCAGAGGCAAAAGGATTTCTTCAGGGGTGCAAACCCCTACTATCCCTACTTTCCACCTCCACCGCCATCACCACAGTGAGTTTCATTTTTTCTTCCCCATTTACATTTCTATGCCCTTTATTCCATTGAGGACAATGTCTATTTCAAGTATGGGGGAGGGGATGTGATAGAGCAAATGTCGTGGTTGCTAAATCAAAGAAACCCTAAAGACTAACTAGAGTATAGCAAGTAAGTAGAGGTCGAACCCAAGGGATTCAAAACACCAAATCAATGCAGTCAAGTGAGATATCAACTAGCGAACAAGTAACAAGTAACCAAGAGGGGGGAGGGGGGGTTGATTGTATAGAGAACACAAGTACCAAGCAGAGAAACGTTGGGTTGAGAATATTATGCGAAGTGGTTTCACCTAACAAGTATCCACACAACAGTCAATCAAGTTGATCACAGATTATCTCAAGTTCTTATCAATTGTTCCTATTCCAATCTTTAGTATATCAGTAGGCCAATCGGTCCTGATAATACTTACTATTCAACAACCAAGGAAACCTCTCAAGGTTAAATCAAATAGCAGCAAAGGGCACATGAATCATAAGGATGCATGCAATAACTTACAACCGTCAAGTATTAACATGCAATCAATTCTCTTTCATATACGCAATCAACTACCAGATCATGAAGATATGGATGCTACAATGACAAGGAATTCCACCGTCTATTCCTAGTCTAGGTGATCAATCTAGCAAAATTAATAGAAATCATATAGATGAAGAACAAGAGAATCAATACAAACCCAAAGGAAACGAACAAAATTTTATAAATCTCACAACTTAATAACTGAAGGCTTCAACCGCTAAGTAAAACAATGAAATTAGTTCCTGCTCATGATTGCAAGACTAAGAGTTGTAGATGAGAAAGATGATAAACAATAGAAAGAGATTAGAGTTCTTAAATAGAGTCTAACCCTAGAATAATACCGAAATAAAACAAGGAAAAAGTCTCCAAACGAAAATAATAAAATAAAACAAATAAGGAAAATCCGGAGAATTTGTCTTCAGCACGCCACGCGATCGCCACCTGGCCATGGCGATCGCGGTCTTCACTTGAACTCCAGATTCGGCTTCTGTTGTAGGATGACGATCGCCTGGATGAAGTGGGGATCGCGATATTTCTCCATAAGCCACACTTCGAATGTTTCAACTCTTCAAATCTTCACTTCTTCACATGTGTCTCATAACATAACAATATCTCTAAACTCGTATGAAAACACTCTTAATACAATGTAATAATCCCTAGTTACGCTATACAAAGTGCAGCGTATCAGGATGATATGAGTTGTTGTACATAGTTTATTTTCCTTGCATTTTCGTTCTTCATGCTATAAATCAAAAATTCAAAAAAATAAATAGAAAAAGGCAAAAATGTTGTGAAAAAGGCATACAAAATCCTTGGATAGAAAGTTCTATGCAATAAGAAGGTGGCTTGGTCGACACTAGGCTGAGGCAACAATAAGTCTTGAGCGGTGTGAGTTTGTGAGCCTGGAACAATTAATGAGTGGTTAGGATGAAAACCCGAAAGGGCGCCTAAGCAAGATGAGTGTTATAAAAAAATTGAGTGTTTAGGATTGAATCTCATTTTGGCGTATGGCGACATAAGAAGTTGGAGCATAGGAGGATTCGGGTAGGCCACATGGAGGAATAAGGTGTAGTTTTGGGTTTATGCTTATTGTATCACATTGTTCTTGATGTTGTTGTTGTGTTTTGTATGTTTTGGGCTTATTGAGTTATGTCATCACTAGGTAGATATCCTTGTATTTCTTGAGGCCTTGAGCATATTATTGTAAGGGTAACTTTTCTGTAAGTTATACTCAGGACGAGAAAAGGTCTAAGTATGAGGGTATTTGATACGCTCCACTTTGTATAGCGTAACTAGGGATTATTACATTGTATTAGGAGTGATTCCATACGAGTTTACAGACATTTCTATGTTATGGATTATTGGAGTTATTATGAAGACTTAGAAGATATGAAGTGAAGAAGTGAAGTTGAGAAGAGTTGAATACGCAACTGAAGAAGCAGCTGGAGCTGACGACCGCGATCGCCATGGACAAGGTGGCGATCGTCGTGGAGCAACAGAGGCTACGACAAGTGATTTCATGAAGATGGCGATCGCCATACCTTGGTAGCGATCGCCATGGCGTGCTAAAGACATATTTTCCGGATATCCTTATTTATTTTATTTTATTATTTTCGTTTGGAAGACTTTTTCCTTGTTTTATTTCGGTATTATTCTAGGGTTAGACTCTATTTAAGAACCCTAGTTCTTTCTATTGTTTTATCATTTTTTCCATCTACAACTCTTAGTCTTGCAACCATGAGCATGACTTAATTCTATTGTTTTGCCTAGCGGTTGAAGCCTTCAGTTATTAAATTGTGAGATTTATTACTCTTGTTCTTTTCCTTTGAGTTTGTATTGATTCTCTTGCTTTTATCCATATGATTTCTATTCAGTTTTGCTAGACTGACCACCTTGTTAGATTGATAGTTTTCTATTGCTATACTAGGAATAGATGGTGGAATTCCTTTTCATAGTAACACTCATATTTGCATGATCTGATAGTTGATTGCTTATATGAAAGAGAATTGATTGCATGTTAATACTTGGCGGTTGTAAGTTATTGCATGCATCCTTATGATTCATGTGCTCTTTTCTGCTATTTGATTTAACCTTGAGAGACTTCCTTGGTTGTTGAATAGTAAGTATTATCAGGATCGGTTGACATGTTGATATACTAAAGATTGGAATAAGAACTTTCCCTATGATCAACTTGATTGACTGTTGTGTGGATACTTGCTAGGTGAAACCCCTTCGCATAATATTCTCAACCCATTGTTTCTCTGCGTGCTACTTGTTACTTGTGTGCTTTATACAATCAAACCCCCTCTTGGTTACTTGTTACGTGTTCGTTAGTTGATACTTCACTTGAGTGCATTGATTTGGTGTTTTGATTATCTTGGGTTCGATCTCTACTTACTTACTATACTCTAATTAGTTTTTTAGGGTTTGTTTGATTTAGCCAGCACGACATTTGCTCTATCAAATTTGACTTCATCTCATATAATCTGAGATAATCCAAATAGTAAAAGTGACTTCAAAACCATACAAATTCACTCTCTCTTTAGAGTAATAATCCCTAATTACGCTATAAAAAGTCATCCAAGCTTTTTGTTACACCAAAAAATGGAACTTGTGTGTATATTTTTGCACACATGAGAATGCGTGAGGTGAACAGAGTACAAATGGAGTACTCCAGAGCTAGCCCTCACACACAATTTTTCCATTTTTTACCCGCTTTAATGACAAAAAGAAAAATAGGGATTCGACACGTGGCATGTTTATTGATCATGAAGCATCAGCTGCTCCGCGCCTCGCGTGTACTACCCACTCCCACTGTGTTCAGAACCTAACAGTGGAAATCACAATGGCTCACAACCCCACCAAAATTAAATCTCAGCCGTCCGATCAGTCTCATTGCCATAACTGTTATTTCTCAGTCAAACCGGTTCTCGACCACCACAACCTGCACCCGAGTACAGAGAATCATTTGTAAAGAGAAAAAAAAACTCAGGATAAAACGAGCTTGCTTGAGGGAAGTGAAGGGCGAAGATGGAGGGAGGAGGAGAAGATTTGGAAGCTGGAAGGAGGAAGCCGTCATGGAGGGAGAGAGAGAACAATCGGCGCAGAGAGAGGAGGAGGAGAGCGGTTGCTGCCAAGATATTCTATGGACTTAGGGTTCGAGGGAGTTACAATCTCCCTAAACACTGCGATAATAATGAGGTTTTGAAGGCTCTTTGTGCTGAAGCTGGTTGGATCGTCGAGCCAGATGGTACTACTTATCGGAAGGTGATCTTCTTCTCTTTCTCCTTTTTCCGAATTAGTTGGGGAAATTTCTTGTTTTCTGCTCTTCAGATCTGGATTACTAGTTTAGAGCCGAAGTTGCGATTCTAGCTCATTTATGGGGAGTTTGATGGTTTAATTTTCAGGGATTAGCCTTAATAAGTTGTTTGAGTCACTTTATATGCTTAATTTGTACAGTATTCAGCTTCTTTGGTGAATTTGGTTCGACTTTGATGACTGGGAGAAGAGTGGTGCTCAAATTTGCTTTTATTTGATGAATTGGTTTAACATAGTCTCTGCTTTCCTGATGAAGCTTGTAAAATGGTTGCAAAACAACTTAACTTGATGCTGTGATCTTTGTGTTCTTCAGGGTTCCAGACCACCTCAAACCGAAATGATGGCAACTTCCAACAATATTCACATCAGTCCTTTATCTTCTGCATTTCAAAGCCCAATTCCTTCCTACCAACCGAGCCCCTCTTCCTCCGCCCTTCAAAGCCCGACCCACAATGATCCAAAAGCTGCAACAAATCCGTTCTCATTCCTTCACAACTCGGTTCCTCCCACTCTTCCTCCTCTTAGAATATCAAACAGTGCGCCTGTCACCCCACTTCTTTCATCTCCAACCTCTAAAGCACCTAAACCAAGCTTCAACTTTGATTCAATGGCCAAAGAATCAATGACTGCTTTAAATTATCCTTTTTTTGCTGAATCCGCTCCTTCAAGCCCTACTCGCTGCAGAAACGTTACACCACCAACCATATTCGAATGTGATGAGTCTGACTGTTCTACAACTGATTCTGGAGGCCAGTGGATTAGCTTTAAAAGATTTGCAAGGCCGCCTATTCCATCTTCCCCTACTTTTTGCCTTGTGAAACCAATGTCTCAGCAAATGTCGCTTAATGATCCAATGGATATGCAAGTGACACCATGGGAAGGAGAAAAGATTCATGATGTGGGGATGGATGATCTTGAACTTACGCTAGGAAACGGCAAGGCTCGATCTTATAAGGGTAAAAATCTTTTTCTTAAGGATCAATCATAGGAAGTGTGCTGAATTCTTTCTCTACAGGAGAGGTCGTCATTTATTTGATGTAGTTTGAAATCTGGAAAGCTTGAATTTTACTCACAAGCTTTACCTGTAGATATCGATGGATTGGTAGATTAAATTGTCTAAAAATTCCATGGCTGTGTGGTGTTTAATTGAAGATTTTTATTGAATGGTTGTGTTCAGGTTCATGCACTAGACATTTGCTTTTAGCATATGACTAGAAGCTAATAATGTTTGGTTTGTTATATATAAAGTGGTACAGATAGATGATATGTTGTCTGTACCAGAAAAGTGTGGTGGTTCAACGTAGTTTTTTTTGTGTTTTTGGGTAAGGGGCATTTGGTCTTGATGAATACCGTGTTTGATTTGGGACATCACCATAGCCATCGTAAAGTGAATAAAGTACCATAGCCATCGTAAAGTGAATAAAGTACCATAGCCATCGTAAAGTGAATAAAGTCAAAGATATGTATCAAATTCTATAGATTTGGAACATCAAGGCATATATAGATATTCAATTTAGATGAGCAAATCATAAAAATAAAACGTTATAGAATATTTTCAAGTGATTTGTATTGTGTTTTAGTTTAATATATGATTATTGTGGACTCATGTCTAACCCAATAGATCCATAGACGTGCAACCAATCCTGCTGTCTGTATGCTTACTATGTTGTACATATTTGTTCTTGGTCTTTATTATTGTTAGTGGTGGAAGGAATTAACGGCTAGGGTGAAAACCGAGGATGAAGAGAGTAACCAATTAGAAAATCACATCGCCTCTAGGCAGTTTGCTATTGAGGATGGTAATTTGACTGACCTTCTTGCTCTGGAGCTTAGCAATACAATATAATGATATCAACCTCAAGGATGTTAAGAAGCTCACATAACAATATGTAAAATGTCATGATGATGACCTTGCGTGTATGAAATCTCAGAACACATGCCCGAATGAGCAACACACTCTTCGTGGTGGCCATGTAAAGACATTTGCTTCAATGTAGGTTAAGCTATTATATTAAAATTACAAATTTTACTTTAGACTTACTATGTTGCTTTGTGGCTATCAGTACGCAACAAATTGAAATTTGACTGTATCAAAGTTGGTGCATTGTGTATCTAATGAGAGTTTTGTACTTTAACACCACTAAACTTAGCACACGTCAAAATCTATGAATTCCTCCAAAAGGAATTTAATCAATCTTTATTTTCTAATATATAATTTTTTATGCAAGTTTTTTGTTAAAAAAGTATTGAATTTTAATTAATTAAAATGAATATATATTTATACTATATGCGCCATTCTAGGAGAACTGCTCTCACGAGATGCCTATGTGCTCTTATTTTATCGAGTGAAGCTTTTTCTTAAGCCACGCTATTTATACTTTGGATTGTTAATGTGGCTTACTTCAATTTGAGTGTGGCATATATTTTTTCAACACATTACACCAGACTTCCCCATGCAGTGGACGAAACCAGTGAGGCGGTCAGATGACAAGATATAGAGTTGTTGTGCGCCGATGATGGTCCAAAACACATAACATTAGGTTACTCGCTAAATACGCATCAGAAAATCTAAAATAATAACATGAAGTTGTGTGCGTTTGAATGCGCGTCTGTTTACACCGTTTTATCCCCTCAATGCACATATCAAAAGGATACGACTCGAAAATGCATTCAACGAACAAACAAAAATGAGATGCATAAAGTCATCAGGTAACATCACCGACATATTTTTCACAACTGTAGGTTTATTCACTCACAAACCATGTATACATCCATGATTTCAATACACACAAGTATCATGCAAACACTAGGGAATCAAACATCAACCATCCAACTCCATCATAGAACTGTGACACGTACAGATGGGAAAACACATGCCTTCTGGTGGCCTCCATCTTGCATAACGTACAAAATGTCGACATAAAACAAAAATGACGTTAATTTAACACCAACAAATGCCCTCACCGTACTCTATGTCCAAACCAATGTGTACAAAACCACATGTATCATTGACACAATACCCAGACATGAAAAAAGCCTCCAGTTTCTCCACAGAAAGGTGACACGGTAAGATGGAAGGATTGAGAGCTTCTGCACGTTGGAGTTTGTGGGCAATAAACACGAACAAGATTCATCTACAAAATTAAATAAATAAAAAATTGTTTTAGATACCCATATGAAGAAAACATTTGCAATTTATAATTTCAATACATATTTTCCCATGTTCGGTTTCCACAGGCCAAATTGCAAAGGAATAAACTGATGACACAAATATGGTTACGAGCAAGGCATATACGAAACAAAAAAAGTAAGGCCACGCTCTACCACATAATGTTGGAGATGCATAATGTTTTTAATACTGGTTTTGGCCCATGACTAACAGAGTCGCGCGGGAGACCTCCCAAACCAAAGAAACTAGGAGTTGCCCGTAATTCTTCAAGTGTGTATGAATAGTCTTTGAGTAATAAAGCTACACATGTATAGCCCACAACAATGTCTTTTGTACCGGTTTAATGATGACACTTACAGGGGGAGTAATACAATATGCGAATCTCGGATCACCGAGCTATGTTTGTCGTTTTGTGGGGACAAAATGTGGTTGGAGGAGAAGTCAAGTAAAGCCACATAATCTCAATTTACAACATCAATATGTTGACAAGAAGGGAAGGTTGGGTTACCAAGGATACAAGAGACCCCCCGAGTCGTTGAAAGGACTACTGAGTGGAACAAACCCATCATCGACTACATTTAGGGACAATATACGGATTTACAACAACCTATTTTCATTTACGTCGTTCAGGGCACGTTTTGAAGAAAAAATAACAGGTCTAGAGGACCGTACACCTTCAGGGTATCTGGACAAAATTACCACCTCATTATTTCATTGATTCCTGAGTCCTGAGCATCTTATGTATATGCTCAATTGTATTTCATTGAATCTAAAGCAGAACTAGCAAACCAAATGGGGTGTATGAATATCACTAAATTAGACATCGACCCTGATATTGTCAAGATTCTGATAAGTATGCTTGACGAAACAAGTGTTGTTGCATAAGTCTCCAAAATGGCCAGGGACTAATAAAACGAAAGAATTCACCCTTCGGTTGATAGGTGAGAGGAAAAAGGATAAACCACAATACAACCTCCCAGCATCAGGAAAAATTTGGCATGATTGTCGTGGACTTTGGAAAGGGAACAGAGCTAAGAGATGTCTACATCAAGAGTAAAAATGGACGGCCTGGCTGGATATCATGGGGAGGATGGGTACCATCTAAACATCCCGTACTTAGCAAATGTTGGAACAAGACAAACAACCCAGGAACAGTCACATGAAATAGTTCTCTTCATAGACAATCCAGCATCGGAAATGTGATGCAAACACATTAATTTGGGGAGGACATTTGTACCACAATACATTCTAGATCCGTACACCTACATAAAAGAATCACGGTTGCATTGGATTAATAGTAATAAGACAAAAATCAGATTAGACCTGTACAACAACTTAGGTGATGTTGTTACAAAGGGGGATACAGAGGCAAAGTATGTTGGACAGTGGATTGTTCTTCCTTTAAGTTACACAGGAGGTCCAAGATACATGATACAACAAGATGATATGGCCGTCTGTAGGACATTCGGGAATCCATCAATGTTCATAACATTTACAGTTAATCTGGTCGTGTGTAGCACGACCTATAGACCACTAGTTAATATTAATTCTCTTGTGGTTGTCAATGTCAGGTGATTGAGCCTTGATTAATTGGGCGATTATCATCTTAAACACAGGGTTCGGAGCCCCCCCCCCAAAAAAAAAGAGAGTGTCACTTATTTAAAAAAGATGATGTTATTTTTTATATACATAATACAAGTGAAAGAAGTTGAAATGAAACTATGTCATTTTCTAGTTCAAATCAACTAGATTTGTTGTGTAACTAATACTATCAGTGAAGAGAATGTAACCCTAAATGTTACATCTATATCTATAAACATATAAAATTGACCTCTAGATTAAGTAATTAATGAATTTAGGGGTGCATTTAGTTACGTCATTGAATTTGTAATATTTATGCCGCGTTAAATGCCGAAGTTGTTTTGGTGCAATTTGATTCAACCCATTGATGCATCTCCTTCAATGCTACAAAAACATTCAATTGAGGCCACCGACGCTACATCTTAATTTTCCGGCTATAGGTTCCTCACCTTCCTCTCCTTTGGACTGGCATATTAATGGTGGGCTTCAATTCGAGTTCCAAATGCTTGGTTTGCGTAGTTGAGGGGTCGTATATGTGCTATTTTACTCCCCTAATGCACACTTTCATTATTTCCCAAAACCCTAACACAATAAGAAGAAAAGAGATTTGGGCAATCGATTCCAGAATTCATAGCCTCCTCTGAAATGATTCAGAATTTCCTGGCTCTTTTCCGTGCGGATCCTTTTACCTATCCTTCATATAGTACACCCCCGCCTCACTCGATGTGAGAAAACAAAGAGACGAGGTGTGAGAGGAAGTTCTTCTCTTGAGTGTAGATCTGACTTGTAATGGCGAAACCGATTCTGTTTGTCCTTGCTGTTGTATTTGCAATTGTAGGTCACTGCTCGATTATTTAGTCATGTAGATCGGTTTTTGTTTTTCCATATCTGATTCAATCATTTCATTCTTTGGATCTGTTTGAGAGATTGGGTCTTTTTGTTTTCATGATTTTTAGGGATTTCCTTCTGTTCGTTGTGATATTTCCTGAACACAACATATATCATTTCCATTACCTATTTTTCTCCGTCTTGATTTTCATTTGGTGCTTGAAAAGAGCAGTGCAAGTGCACTTGAGTAAATATAGCACTACTGCATCTCTAGAGGAGCCTATAACTCCTCCAGTCAAACCGGAATTTACCAAGCTCTTCATCAATAGACAATTCCAAGACTCTGCATCAGGTATGATTGAATCTTCTACTTTTATTGTAATGTAACCCATCTGCTGAACCATTGAATTTAATTGCAGCCAAGACATTCCCCACATGTGACCCAAGAACAGGAGATGTGATCACTCATGTAGCGAACTTGATGTCGAGAAAATCAATCGAGTTGTGGTTGCTGCTCGAAAGGCGTTCGATCATGGACCTTGGACAAGAATGGTTGTTTATGTAATTATCCTCTTACACTTAAACATATAGCATGAACAATACAGAGGAAATAATTGTTCCGATTTTGGTTTGGTTTGATTTGTTCAAGAAAGGTCAAAGATCTTTTTCAAATTTGCAGATCTGATTGACCAACGCAATGACTACATAGCTGCACTCGAAACATGGGACAATGGAAATCCATTTGAACAGGCTACTAAGATTGAAGTGCATATGGTTTCAAGGTTGATCAGATACTATGTTGGTATGTTCTCTATAATATAAGATTAATGCTACTTCATCTCAATAACTACCCCCACATTGAAAAAAACTCTGACAAGAAGTTAGTTTTAGAATCAAACTGCACTCTGAGCTTGTGCTTGTTTTACATATCTCAGTTTTAGAATGAAACTCTGAATAATGAATGATCAAAAAGAAAATTCTACACAAATATATAAGTGTATCCAGGAGTCTATCTTTGGAGCTCAACATAGACTTGAAGTACTTGCATGAATGGATCAGCTGGGTGAGCTGTAAAACTAAAACTGCAGGTGCAATCGAATTGAAGAAAACCAACAACACGAAAGAGCTCTCAATTATGCTTTTCAAATTCTACACATGTTATTCTGTTGCTTCATGAAACTTGACCAATCAAATTGGTTTCATCTACGAAAATGAATGATTACAAGGCGAAGATGATTAATGATGTAATCCAATAGTTTAAATGGAGTTTCATGTCTCAAATGAAAGTGAGTTTGATATAATATTTACAGTTGTTTCCAAACTTACAATTTCAGTATCTTTTTCCCCTTTTTTTTATGCTTTTTTTTGTCTTACCTTGGAACACTAGAATAAGATGTTCAGGAACAAAAGCACAAAGATGAGCATGTCTGGATAAACATTCCAAAATGCTTCTATGTAAGTTAACATTTCGCTAAACTTTCAGTCATTTCATTATGGATTTTATGGGAAATGGATTGATTTTTGTAATACTGTAAACATCCACCATTGTTGGTTTTTGTTCATGATTTGAGATTGTTGCAAGGGTTCAACAATGAGTGATTCAATAGGACACAATCTACTGCACAATAGCTTGCTTGGACCGACGACGTTGTTGGAGCATCAAAGCAAGAGAAATTCGCATCTTCCTTATCCGAATTATTATGGAATTCCTACCCTCAGATCTCAAGCAATATCAATTCTTCTCAGGTAAAGCTTTGGTTTTTATAGTTTAATTTGTTTTGACATTGTGGGACTAAATTTTGATTGGTTGGGGATTCATCTAATGCTTTTGAGTTTTGACACTTCTCCTGATGCTTTTGACAATTCTGATTGGTTAGTGCAAATTATTATTTTTAAGCATTAGAAGAGATCACCATGAAGAAGCTAGGTGAGATGGAAAATTCTTTTTCTAACGCAAGTGGACAAGTAGAGCGGGCGAAAATTACTGTTGTGCATCTTGGGATGGAGAATACAAAATTAAGACATAAGATGGAAGATGCTAAGCTAAGGACTGCAGAGTCATCTGTCAACTGTGAAGAAGCCAAATTAAGCGAGAAGACGACTCTGCTGAATTTTCAATCATGGGAGAAGCAGAAAAAATGTTTGAGGAGGAGCTTGCAACTGAGAGATGCATGTTTTCTCAGCTGCAGAAGGAAGTCGAACTTGCCATGGATCATCACCTTCAACTTGAGGTAAGTGCATTTGAAAATTCTCCCTCCGTTAAATTTTAATTGTCCTCTTAGCCTCAAGTCTTTTGTTAAGTTTTCAATGTTATTTACATATTTTGGTCTAATTTTACCAAATTTGGCTTCATAATTAGCCATGCTTTTAATTACTAATGATCAAGGGTAATTTTGGTAAAATATTATTTCGACTGAAAATTTGTAAAAGGACAATTAAGACTTAACGATGAGAGTGCTAAAAGAATTTGCTAGAGGAATGCTAACTTATCTAATTTCTTAAATACTCTGGTTAAACAAAATTGTGGCAGATGAGAACTTGTGTGTTCCATTTCATACTTGGTCAGTTTTGTTTCTATATTTTGCTGTGGGGTTGCAGGGGAGAAGTTTGATTTATATTAATTTACAAGATTTGTACCATAATTATCCCACAAATGAAAACTTGTGTTTTTCATCTTCTATTAGTATGTTGACTATCCATAGAAGTTGGAGTTTCATGTCTTAGATTAGAAATCACATGATCTATTGATGGTTGAATGAACTCTGACTGACGTTTTTGCTCTATGCACTCCGTTCTGTGATATTAAGTTATAGTAGTATGGTCTTCCATTTGTTGATATCTTGGTCTTCATCTGTCTAACTTGAAATATCTTGGTCTTCATCAGTCTAAATTGGAATATTTTTTGCCATGTATATTTTCAGGCATTACCTTTTGGATTTGATGAGAGTGACACCACGTGATGCAAATTATGTTGGTCCTGGTTCCCGATTCTGTATCTTGAGACCCAAGCTAATAACAACGTTTTGTCAAGTGAGTGTGTTGAAATTTGGCTTATAAATGGGTTTTGTAAGCCATTTCTATGTACTAATGTTAATTTTATGGGTGAAGTGAAAAGGCCGAAGTTGCATAAATGTTATAGACATTATGATTGTCCATGTTCTATCGTTTTTCCGTACCACAAACAATGCAGACAATAATACAACTAATATTAGTTTGCATGACAATTATATTCAGTACAAAATCTAAAATACCAACATTAAAAATCACACATCCGCTGAAGCACTACCATACAAAAGTCACGCATCGCGTGACCTCCGCAGGGCTAGTCTAATATAGCTTTGTACACATTTATTAAGTGATTTTCTTTCTTTCTTATTCATTCGTTTATTTTTCTCCTCTCCTCATTTAAATGTAAATCTATCTTTTAATTTTGTTGACCAATGACCAATTTAACATTAATATAATTGACAATTTTGTAGGATAATACAAATTAGACCACCTCTTATGTCCAAATATCTTTGATACAACTCAAAGATATTATAAAAACAATACAACTCCATTCATATATTAAACTAAACATACATTTTAAAAATTGAATATATAATATTGTATCTTATTGTGGCAAACTGTCACGCGTAGCGCGACGTTTAAATTCTAGTTTATATATATATATAAATTGTTGAGTTTGACGAAGTAATGACAATTGGTACCTACTTAATCCATTGAATTAATGTATTGAATTTTTTTTTGAAAGGTTAATGTATTGAGTTATTACATTAAAAAATACCTCATTTAATTAGGCTCCTACAATTATCGTCTCACGTCTATTTGTTTCTGCCAATTGTTTTTCTTTTTAATTTAATCTCCTAATTTTGGGTCTTTTAGTTATGTTTTGAGTGTATGTTCGTTTCTGTATCGTATTTCTATCATCGATTTTTATATGTTCAATGCGTATGTCTTTTGAGATTTTCCTTGAACCATAGTTTTCTTTTGATATTATCTTTCAGCAGGTTGTTATTATGTAGATACTGATTTTAAAATATCACTAATTAATAAATATACTTTTCAGATTCCGTTATTAATCAATTTGTTAAGATTTATATATTTAATTAATTAAAAACATCTATTTTTTTTATTAAAAGTTACAGCATAAATACTGAAAATAATACGAAATATATAAATACGATAAAAATAAACGTGTTAGGCCAATGAATTAGTTGTATTATATCATTGTTCACTCATTTTAAATTTAGGGCCTATTTAATAACTAGCCGCAAAAGGAAAACCGTGATTTCCCCGCGCGAAGCGCGGTGTTCCGGATCTAGTATATATAAAAATTGATGGATTTGAGAAAATAATGACAATTGGAACTAATTAATGTTTAAACTTAATTTTTCCTTTTTCTTTTTATCTCCTATTATCCAATGGTAATTGAGATTTATTAAATGCCTAAAAAATACATAATTATGTGCTTAATTGGTTAATATTTCCATCATTTTCATCTTTTTTTTTCTTCGCTCTTCACCTCTAATCCGTATGATGATGAAGAGCATTCCGAGCAACGGAAACGACTATGTGATTTTGGTACATATATAAGAGATATTCATTTTATTATAATTTACCAAAAAATACATATATGAAAATATATACTAAGTATATGAATATAGACAAAAACAAAATGTATTTGGCTCGCGCAAAGCGCGGACAATGACCTAGAAAGTTGTCATTAAGTCGTCATTACTATGTGGCCTCTTGAATTCCTCTTCTAATTTCAACTTTTGATCTTCCACCTGAGATTTCTTATTGAATTCTCCCATCAAATCGTTGTTACTCTGCTCGATATTGTATTTCGCCGTTACTCATGGTTATTAAAAATTTGTAATTGAACAAATCAATTTGCTATTTTTATCACTTCTATTGTTCCTCTTTTTTTTTTTTTTTTGATGTCTTGATCTGCAATTTAAATTTACGTTGGCCTGAATTGCATAAAATTATGCCCTGGAAAAAGTTGTAAATATATAATTAGCTCAATCCAATTTTGAGACGAAAAAACGTAATTACCCGCGCGTAGAGCGGGTGTCGGATTCTAGTCTATCTAATAAAGCTCTTATTTATTCCCTTCAAATAGAAAAAATCCCGTAATAAATCTCTTTGAAAAAGTTTTACTCGTTTATTTTGGAGAATATATAATGAAAAAAATTAAATATAGATAGAGTATTTTGTAAGGATTTGTTTGGAGGTTTGAATGAGTTGGACGGAACATGTCTTCCCTTTTACTTTGAATCTTTCATGATCCAGTATGAAATGTGTTTGACGTGTGAATGAAATAGTATGGTCTCTTTGGTCAAATTACATGTATTTCAATCATGTTATTTTTGAGCCGAAACCTCGATTGATTTGTGCTCGTTTGAGTCGGTTCGGGGTTCGGGTTTGATCCAACGTTTCCAGATCCTTTGAATTTTGAGCTATCGAGCTTCACGAACTTTTCGATTCAGATTAACTCAACCTTTTCTCGCCTCGGGTCGGATCGACCATATTTTTCAACAAAATAAAGATACATTTTGCTCTTATATTTCTCAATAACAAAAATAGAGAAAATGGTAATAAACGATTTTTCAAAATCGATCAACAACGATTAGAAAAATCTAAATTTGGTCTTATGTAACCAAAATTAAAGATATGCTTTTATCCTATCGTCTTTGAATTAATACTGTAAATAAATAATTTTATCAATTATAAAGATTATTATTATCGTTTGAATTAGGATTCAGCAAATCATATCATTAACTAGCATTTTGAGGCTCGCGCGACGCGCGAGTCTAATACACACGTCTTTAAATTTAGATACAAACGTTATTGATGTATGTAAATACTTTACATTTTGATTTTTGTAGTAATATATTTTGTGGTTGGAGACTATTTTAATATGTGAATGTTGCAAGGTGGAATATTGAAAATGTGTATGTATAAATATAATAAATAAACATTTGTTTTGTCCACCCTCCCCTTTGCATTAAATATGTTTATGAAGAGAGTTTCCATTAGCTTCTGAATAATCTATTGTATACTAATAATCTCATAACAATGGTTACAATCTATCTAATTAATTTGTCTAAATTTATTTTTAACATAAAGACATGTTAGAACATTTTACTATGATGTGTTTGACGAACAACAACTATGAATTGAGTGTGCAATAATGAGTCACGACACATACATAGGACTTCATAAATTCGTAAATTTTATTGAAATGGGAAATTGAAGTCATTTATTAAGGAAACAACCAAAACACTTAAAAATTGAATGCGAAGCTTTTATTTTCTCTCTCCGCAAATTATATACGGAGTAGTAGATAAGATTTGCTTGCGTGAAGTAATGGATAGATAAAAAAAAAGTTATCGTTGTTATCTATATATATATATAAGCTAATCGTTCTTTGTCAAAAGTAAATGAAAACCGTACCGGATCCCGTTTTATTTACTTTTAATTATGGGCCTCTTCTCGGTGGACTGGACTTTCTTTTAACAACGAAAAAATACCACCCACTCTCTCCTCGGTTGCGTAGGTTTTTTCGAGCAAAGACATCATAGACGAGCTGCGCGATTCCCGACATTGGTGGAAGATTTACTTCAGCGGGCATTAGCTTTCGCCCAGTTCTAGAGGCTAGATCCGGTCCGGCTCATGATCTTTTCGGTCAAGAAAATGGTGGTGAAACTTCGAGGTAGACGTCGGGCGCTGCACTCGGCGGCGGCAACTTCGAGGCAGAGTAGTAATTTTTGCTATGGGAGTCAATCTGATGAAGAGCGGCGGCTGCCGCAAAAATACGGTGATCGCCTCCGGTTGAGGGTTTATCTGACGAGGGTGAATCCTTCGGGGGATATTGTAGAGCACGGTCCAGATCTTGGGGTGCAGATTCGAGTCATGGGGTAGATCGTCTTAGGGACGTTGAGCGTTGACTTTTGAGACTTTTTTTATTATCAGGTGGAAGCAAAGGTTAATGCGCAAGATCAGGGATAATTGAATTGGCTAGGGTGACAAAGAGTCCCCTTCGTAGGGGCATTCAGAAATCAACCACCTCCTACAAGGTTTTCTACTCCTATCTTTGAGCTTTATGATGGTAGATCCGTCCCGATTGGACATATATCTATGTATACTTGATGTGTAGCATTTTGTTTTGTGGGTTTTGCACTGCGTTCGGATGCAATGATGAAGACTTTTATCAGTTGCCTCACCTTCAAATTGTTGACTGTATGTTGTGTTTTTCTTCATTGTACTGTAGTTCGTAGTGGTTTTTTTATTGATATTGTACAGTTGCGATGAGTACTTTACAAATTGGATTTTAGTGCGGGTTGCCTCTACACACGTATACTTTTGAATGATGCAGATGATAGAAATGTGAGATGCAGGCTTCCTGATTTCATTGCTTGATGACTTTGTATGTTGAATTGTGCTTTCATTTCTGTATGCTGAGAATATGGTAGTCCAATAAGTTTATTTTATATCCTACTGTGACCGTAGTCCCCAAGTTTTGTTTTCTTACCCACTTTAATTTGGTCAATATAGATTGATGTTTTCCACCTATTAAATTCCCCATTCAAACCATCACATTGATGAGTCATTTAATTCCTTATTTATGCTGACATTGATTTCTGTATTTCCTATTTGGTGCATTCTTTTTAATTTTGGACTCTATAAATTCAGTTTAATTCTTTCATTCACCATTCCACCTCCTACGCTTTGTCTGTTGTTTTCTAATTCCCCTCTATTCCTCATCTCTGCCACACCTTTAAGCTTGGAGGATTGGTTTATTTCTCTTCAGGCTGTAACCAATATATAATAGGACTGAATAGAGTTTGCAATCCTCCGGTCAACGCACTTGCTCTTTCAAGAATGATTTTAATTGGGTCATTCAATTTTTATTCTTCGTAAATCTTTTCCCTAAGGTGAGATCTTTGTGGGTTTCAATTTTGTTGTAGTAAGATTTGATGCTAATTTGTTTTTGTATGTGGGTCTTCTGTGTGCAGTATATGATGGGTTGGAGGAGAAGTTTAGTGAGGCGATGAGGAGAAATGACGTGAAGGCTATTGTTGTAAGTTGTAACTGGTAAGATGACCTAAACTTTCATAATTTAACTTGACTTTATCTGGCTGATTTTTGTGAATAATTTCATTGGAGTCCTGTCTAAATATGTATGTTTGTTATTTTTAAGGTGAGGTATGGTTTCTTCCCAACCATCTTCATTTCCCCATCTCTCTCGCTCTCTCGATTCCTGGCCATGATGAGGGTTAGAACCACCGTGACGACAACAAGACTCCAATGAAATTTTGGAATTTTGGATGTAATGTGTTGTGATGAATTTTTCTTTTAGCATTCTATCCTGCAACCTGCAGGAGTCCTAATTGAATTAGTTTTCAATTCTGGATTTTTCATGATGCTAATTATTGTCTACTTTGTCTAGATTGGTTAGAGTTGATTGATCAAACAGTCGTTGTCGTCACAAACCAAATGGGTTGCCTCCTGCATCATCTTACATAAATTAGATGGAGCTCAGATTGACTTTGCTTGACTATCGATTCTTATTTGTCGGGCGTTTTCTCTTCTTCAGGTTACAACTCATTCCTTCAACTCAATTGTAGTTCTCATTAGCTGCCATATGAGATTTTGTGGATAGATATTGCCATTTTTTTCCCCAATGCTTGATTGAGAAAGTTTGATTATGCAGATGCTAACACTGGTATTGAAAGCTTTCTTGCTGAAATTTGTGTCTGTTTTAGAACTAGTGAAGCTTTGACAGTCGTGTAGAAATATCCTTGATGCTACCAAACATTTCACTTCCTTTGCCCTTTCTTTAGCTTGCAGGTTTAATTCGAATGCTACTTTGCATTGTAATGTACCTTTTTGGCAGAAATATAGGACTTGAATATGTATGTTCTGTGCTTGACTTTTTTTGGTGATTTTGGAGTAATAATATATTGTTATTGTTAGTGGGAAAAGAATTCATTAAAGTAGAGAAAATTTGCCCGTTTGTGTTAATTTTCATTGTTATTCATCTCACGTCTTTATGAGCATTCTTTTGCCCGTTTCTCACTGATTCCCAATAGGGATTCCTACCCTGTAATACTTTCGATGACAATTGGGAATGTGCAAGCTAGGGGAAAGATTGGTTGTACTCAGCCCTGTAGAGTTGCTGCAACGTCGGTTGCTAAGAGGGTTGTTGAAAAATTCGGATCTCTGTCTTGGTGAAGAAGTTGGATATGCTATTC
The DNA here is from genome assembly GCA_029168935.1 of Oxyria digyna. Classification (NCBI taxonomy): domain Eukaryota; kingdom Viridiplantae; phylum Streptophyta; class Magnoliopsida; order Caryophyllales; family Polygonaceae; genus Oxyria; species Oxyria digyna. The sequence continues at coordinate 55,163,418 of JAPVLV010000001.1, read as the reverse complement.
GTTTTGAAAATTGTACTGGACTCGAGACTTTGATTAAGTATATGACTGATGGTATGCTTCTCAGGGAGATTCTTATTGATGATAGTCTTTTTCAGTATTCAATTATAATGCTTGATGAGGCTCATGAAAGGAAAATACACACTGATGTTCTCTTTGGATTGCTGAAGCAACTTTTGAAACGCAGATCTGATCTTCGTTTGATTGTCACCTCAGCTTCATTGGACGCTGACAAATTTTAAGGGTATTGCTTTGACTGCAATATTTTTACAATTCCCAGGAGAACTTTTCCAGTGGATATTTCTTACACTAAGAAGCCAGAGACAGATTATCCAGATGCATCATTAACGCAGGTAATGATTGATTTAATTTAAGGGATGTGATCTAAGATAAATTTAAACCGTCATCAAATTTGAATTGTGTTTTTCAGGGATGTGATCTAAGATAAATTGTTGTAGTTTTAAGGAGGTTAACGGTAGTGTAGAATTGACTTCTGATGTGTCTGTGGATACACAGATGGCTGATGGTGAACAAGCAACATATGCTTCTGCAAATAATGATTTGAAAGGGACCAAGGCATTCCAAGAAGCTGATGATCCTAGACTCTATAATCTTGCCATGGCCATTATTGATTATAGGGGTTATAGAGTAGTTGCACAGGTATATTAGCTTAGTATTTCCTCCTTTGCACTGTCCTGTCATTTTCTGTTCTGCAAGCTTTGGGCTGAAGTCTCTGTTTCTTTTTCTGTGGTTTATTTGTTTTTTTTTTCAGAGCGTTTTGCCAGACATCCTTCAAGGCGATAAATCTGATTCCCTTCTTTATGGCTCTGTTGATAACGGGAAAAAGATCTGCTGGAATGAAGATTTTCATTCAAAGGTAAGCAACGAAGTAAAAAATAGAAGTTTGGTTCCTAGAAAACTATGCTTACTGCAATCCTTAATGATATGCGTCTGTAAATCTTATTAAGTTACGAGAAATTTTGTATGCAACTAAACATGCATAAATAAGTGTCATCTTATAATTTGAGGTGCTAAAGGGTTATTTTGTTGCTATGCTTTTGGTATTTGCAATAATATCTGTTAGTTTTGCTCTTTGTGCTTTAGGTTCACTACTATAATGTGGCTATAGGTAGTAGAAGCCGCGAAGCGCCTTCACTTGAAGGAGCATAAGGTGCTTGATGGGTCTGGAAATGAGTTTAAACTTGCTAGACCAGTCGAATGGAAGGGCATTGTTGGTAGTGATGACAGGTGATGGTTGATTGAACTCTGACTGACTGTTTTGTTCTATGCACTCCGTTCTGTATATTAAGTTATGGAAGTGTGGTCTTCCATTTGTTGATATCTTGGTCTTCAGCAGTCTAACTTGGAATAACCTGGTCTTCATCAGTCTAACATGGAATAGGTGTTGCCATGTATATTTTCAGGCATTACCTTTTGGATTTGATGAGAGTGACACCACGTGATAATAACAACGTTTTGTCAAGTGAGTGTGTTGAAATTTGGCTTACAAATGGGGTTTTTTAAGCCATTTCTATTTACTGATGTTAATTTTATGGGTGAACTGAAAAGGCCAAAGCTGCAGAAAGGTTAAAGATATCATCAAAAACCGAGGAGCTGGTTCCTGAAGCCTCTTAATCAAGTGAAAATTGCTCAGTAGCTTCGAATGTACAAGTAAGTTCACTCTTATTTGGCAGACTATTGACACCTTCATTTTTTCCTTTCTAGAAATGGAAATTACAAGGTGTTCAAGAAGGAATCTCTGGAACAATATCCATGTATTTACTGTCATGTGTTTGTTTTGTGGGTTGATGCAGAACAGAAGGAAATTGCATAATCAAAGGCAGCAGGAGAGTTGTTGCAAATGGAAGACATTCAGAAGATGAGATACTCTTGGCATGTTGTCCCGGAGGTCATGAGAATCATTCCTGCCTTTGCTTCCTGTTTACATCGTGGAAACCAAGCTAACGAAGGAATATCAATTTGAAGGTAACACCCGCAATATCTCATATGATTTTTTAATAGAATTATAGTAGTTATGCAATACCAATCTGAACTGATTTTTGATTGATCAAGGATTTTTAATTGGCAATGGGTTGACTGATCCAACACTCCAGTATAAAGCTTACCCACACTATGCCTTGAAGATGGGATTGATCAAGGAGACTGACTATAACCGTATTAACAAAATAGTTCTTGAATGAATTAAACATTTTTTTGTTAATTTACTAATCCATGTGGGGTCATCTTCACATGGGGAAAGAATGTCAGTGGCTAATTGGTTCTGTTTATTGTTAACTCTGATTTATTTTTGCTTAGGTACGTGCACAACAACATATTCTCCAGCTTTGCAGTTGATGCAGACCTTGAGCAGCTATCTGGAAAACATACAAAAGATGTTAATTCCAAGGCCAACAGTATAAACTCCCGTACTGCAACTGAAACTCTGGAACAAGCTAATGGAACAATTGAGATTGCTAGCAGTGTAGCAGGTGGATCAAATGGCGAGGAGGTTAACGGTAGTGTAGAATTGACTTCTGATGTGTCTGTGGATACACAGATGGCTGATAGTGAACAAGCAACATATGCTTCTGCAAATAATGATTTGAAAGGGACCAAGGCATTCCAAGAAGCTGATGTTCTTGGACTCTATAATCTTGCCATGGTCATTATTGATTATAGGGGTTATAGAGTAGTTGCACAGGTATATTAGCTTAGTATTTCCTCCTTTGCACTGTCCTGTCATTTTCTGTTCTGCAAGCTTTGGGCTGAAGTCTCTGTTTCTTTTTCTGTGGTTTATTTGTTTTTTTATCAAAGCGTTTTGCCAGACATCCTTCAAGGCGATAAATCTGATTCCCTTCTTTATGGCTCTGTTGATAACGGGAAAAAGATTTGCTGGAATGAAGATTTTCATTCAAAGGTAAGCAACGAAGTAAAAAATAGAAGTTTGGTTCTTAAAAAACTATGCTTACTGCAATCCTTAATGATATGCGGCTGTAAATCTTATTAAGTTACGAGAAATTTTGTATGCAACTAAACATGCATAAATAAGTGTCATCTTATAATTTTGTATCCAATCATTTATTTACATTCATTATTATTCCTTCCGTCCACGCAACACCGGAAACCTAAACTCGATCAGGCGACCTCAACTCTGACCCACAAACCCTACCTCACCAACACACTTCTCTGTAGATCTCTTCCCCCCAATTTCCACATCCCATGTCACTGATTCACCCCATTCCAGTTTCGAATTCGATCTTCTCAACTCAATCCATCATATTCTAATCCCAATCCCGGTTTCAGAGTTTCCTACTGCTCAAACAATGGAGTCTGAGCTCAAAAACCTTCCAATTCCACAAAACCCCCAAAATCACCGACATTGCAACACCAACGATGAATGCGAGGAGTTGGCAGAGATGGAGAAGAAGTACGCCGCCTATGTCCGGGACGACGTTTACGGACCAATGGGACGGGGTCCATTTCCGTTGACGGAAAAGATCTTGCTTGGAGTTGCTTTGCTGACGCTGGTCCCAATCAGAGTGCTTCTAGGGATGGCGATTTTGGTGGTCTACTACTTGATTTGCAAGGTTTGCACTCTGTTTGCCCCCAATCGGGAGGGTGAGCAAAGAGGGAATTACGCTCATCTTGTTGGCTGGAGAAGACGAGTCATTGTTGGCTGTGGCAGATTTGCCGCCAGGATGATGTTGATTGTATTCGGTTTCTACTGGATTAGAGAGTATAATGTTGATCTTGTGATGAAACAGGAGGTAAATGCTGCTCATGCTCTCTGGAATTTATTAATTGCTGCACTGCTGAAGAATTAATTTGTGTTTACTGTGGTTTAATTCTTGACAACCTAGGTTAGCATAGGTTCTAATGTATGGGTTTTTTGTGGTGATAAAGTTCATTTTTATGTGCTTCTAAGGCTTTGCTGTTCATTCTCAAACTAAATAAAATAGCTTTGAGGTCCTGTGTGCTTAACAAGGAACAACATTTTTCTTTTGTATTATCTGTCCAGGTTGAGAACAAAGAGCAATACAAAGAGGCAGAGCGACCTGGTGTAATAATATCGAATCATGTTTCATATTTAGATATTTTATATCACATGTCATCGTCGTTTCCAAGTTTTGTTGCCAAGGTTGGTTACCTACGGAGTATTTACTAAGATTTAAGCAATTACATCCACTGCTATGATGATTCCCCTTTGATTTCAGTTTCTGTTCTGACCAGCTTCTGTGTTAACAATATTTTGTACTTTGTTAATATGTTTGCATTGTTGCAGAAATCAGTGTCAAACCTTCCTCTAGTTGGTTTGATCAGGTTAGTCCCGATAATGCATCTTATGTGTTTTTTTGGCTGTTTTTGAAATCTAGATTTGCTTTTGTATTGTTGCTTTCTTTCAGTAGGCATTAATCTGGGAGCCTAGTACCTAGTGCTCTAGTCTTTGTCTAGTTCGTAATTACCGGTTTGTTTTTACTTGTAAAGTATAATTAATGTGTTCTACATTTAGGAGTCACAAGAATATTCCTTTTACAGTTTATTGTGATGTCAAGTTGCTCCTCTCCTCAAATTTTTTTCCATCTCCTTGTCCAAGTTTCCATTTGTGATCATTAAAAGTTTCAAGGTTCTGAATTTGATCATAAAATTTTCAATCCCACAGCAAGTGCCTTGGTTGTGTTTTCGTGCAGCGAGAATACAAATCGTCAGACTTCCAAGGCGTTTCAGGTATTCACATTCTCTACTAGTTTCGATTCTCCTCCGTATTCATCAAAGCTCAACTAAATTACATTGTGAAGCTTTTGTTTATAGTATTCCATCAATGCTTGGTGATTTTTGTTTTGATTAACAGCACTGAGTTATTTTTACATCATAGTCTGTCTGACTAGTATTTTGGAAGGAAGTGTAAAAACTTGATTGACGTCTGCTGCATTACATAGTAACTGGAAATATGGATTAGTATTATGATATCTTTTGTTGTCTGAAGGTGTCGTGACAGAACGAGTTAAAGAGGCGCATGAGAATAAACAAGCCCCATATATGATGCTTTTTCCAGGTTCAGTTCCTGTAAACCCTTTCCAATACTTGAAATAGCGAAAAATTCTGTGTTTATGAATAATATGAAACATAACTATATTGAAATTTTTACTGCAGAAGGTACTACCACAAATGGAAAATACCTCCTCCCATTCAAAACAGGTGCATTCTTAGCAAGAGTTCCTGTTCTTCCCGTGATTCTAAATTATCCGTACCAAAGATTTAGTCCTGCATGGGATTCCATGGCTGGAGTAAGTTTCTTACCTTTATCTCCTATAGAATATTTGTTTCCAGCAAACAATCTATATCCTATGGCAAATGCATTGCTGTTTCAAGTAATTATAAACTCGTTGCGTTAGTGGTAGAAGTATAGGCTACAATTAGTTGCAGTAGGAACTTTAGTACTACCACTTTAAATGAACTTAATTAAGAAAATAGTTGATACGTGTATCACCTATTACTTGGTCTATATCAATAAAATAAAAAAAATTAAATTGGAAAAATATAGAGACTATGCTAACATTTTTATTTGTAAATTCTAGTGAAATATTTTAGGTTGCACCCTATATTGACATATTTTATTTCTTTACCTCTGAAACACATTGCTAATTGGTATGGCATCTCAAATTGTGAATGTATGTATCATTTCTCTGCTAGCATTTGACAACAAACACGGGGATCTTGGAAAATATGCTCTTAACTTCAGTTTGAATCTTGCAGGCCCGACATGTTGTTCTTCTTTTATGTCAATTTACAAATTCTATTGAGGTAAAAAGGTTGCCTGTATATTATCCTTCAAAGGAAGAGAAAGATGATCCAAAAATATACGCTAACAATGTTCGAAGATTAATGGCTAGTGAGGTATGTATATGCTTCAACCTACTTATGTAAAATTATTAACAATACACTAAAGTGACAAATGATATTTTATATATGATCCAATTGGCTGTTGCAGATGGCTTAGTCTTATGCTACTCATGTTTTGCTTATGATATGATATGCACTGATAAAAGCTAGACCCACATGGCATGTAACGCACTATTGGGTTGAAATTTGTTTTTTCTCACGATAATTTGAAGTCTAGCTCTAGTTCATTCTCTATTTGGAATTTATGATGAGAATTTAGTGATTTACAAGCTCATCTATAAACATTTCTTTGTTTTTACAGAGAAGTCTGCTCTGGTGTATTCTAGTAACCCTGCAACAAACTTTTAAGCTTTCATGTAACTTGTTTTGAGCTGGCATCTGTGTTTTATTGTGCAGGGAAATTTGGTGCTATCTGATATCGGATTGGCAGAAAAGCGTATATATCACGCTGCTCTCGATGGTAATGATTGTATGCCTGGTGTTTTGCATCCGAAAGCCGATTGATTTCACAATTCATGTAAACTTCCCAGCCTTATTGTGGGATCTATATATACTTGCAGCAGCTAACTCACTGAAATTGACATCATTCTGATGATGAGCGCCTTCACTGTAGAAATTTCATGTACAATATGTTGCAAAGTTAACCAAGACCCTTTTAGTTTTGCAGTATAGAAACGACGTTTGGTTCGTGTATGGAACACTCATATCACCACATTTGAGCTCAGAAGTCAATGTTTTTGTTCCCTGCAGGGTTTTAATATTAAATCTAATAATAAAGGGTTGCATTTATGAATTATTTGTGTGAAATTATCCCGTCTTTAGGGTTAGGGAAAAATGCAGATTCACTTTGCTCTCCAATTTACACTACACGGATAACCACAATGACCAAACTGCCTTGCATCAATTTGGCGCCTAAACAGATCTAACTTCTTTGGTTGAAATGGATGGTAAATCACATTATTATAAGCAAAACCAGAAGTGAGATTCTAAAAATTGTAATTGGAGCGTCTTGAACTTAGTCTTTGCATCATAACGTCCTATTTTCGACCCAAAAATTCCAATTTGACGTATTTAAAGGCTCGTTATGATCCATTGTTGTATGTTTTTCCTAGCTATGAGTAGATAGACGTTCCATATGAAAATAGCAAACTAACTTCCTCGTTGATTGAATTGGATGTTACATCACATTATAAGCAAACCCAGAAGTGGAATTCTAAGAATTCCTTTTATAAAAAAGGTGGTAAATATATTACAAAAAAAAACCACATTCCTAGCCCCAGATTACTAACAGGGATGTTGCTAACACCTAACAGATGATACCAAACTGCAGAATGAATAAGAAAGAAGACAGAATCTAAACAGTCTTTGCACCCATCATCTCTTCTTTCTAAGACTGTCTAGGATCACACGAAGACCAGCAGCTCTTTAATGGTGATGTAATAAACAGGGAAGACATAGATATATGCCTCTGTCTTGTAGAGATGGAAGACATGCAGCTGAAATCGTTCCTTAAATGTATCTTCTCACTCTCATGCAAAACTACATTTCCGTCTTTCTCAACTGTTGTCACCTTCAAAGCTTCTGGTAATATACAGTTGCATCTCGAACCTGTTTAACCCCAATGAATCATTCAGAGCAGAATCAAATATTAGGTTTTGAGTTTTTTAATTAGTACAAAAAAACATACCTATTTTAGCAAGACGATTAACCCAATTTGGGATCTTCTTCCCTGTCAATTTGTAGCACACGTCCTTGCAGAAATGGTTGCAGTTTTTGACAATTAAGTGATAGCTATCCCCGCTGTAGTTACAGGCTTGTTTTTCCATGAACTCTCTAACCTTTTTAGGGTCTAAGTTTGTAGTTCCAATGAAAATAGATTGTCTAAACTTGAATCCTGGACATTGTCTCGGTTCTACTTCAAAGACACCGCTGGTGGGGTAATCATGAGCGCCGTAAGCATATTCTACACCATGAACTGTCAACACATATGTTCAACAGATTAAGAAATCATGAAATCTTATGGGCTGAATGAATGCATTTCAAAAAGTTTTAAATTGAGAATTTTAAATTAGGTAAGATGAGCGATTTTCTCATTTTGAAACAAAAATTAAGTATTACTAAAGAATGTCTGTTGTATTTACCTTCCACACCGGAATGAAAAATACCAAGACCAGCCCAATAGAGGTATCCATTCATAGGTGTCAAGTCATATACATTGAGATAGATCGGAGTTTGGCCGTGACTATGGTTGGCTGACTTTGATCTGGGCAAAAAGCCAAATCCTGTTGCCGATTTCCCTTTTAAGTGCCGAGGTACCATGGATTTCCAAGTACCCATTTGAATCACTATTAATATCCACAAGCAGAATAAATCTGCAAAAGACACATCAAAGAATACTTAAACGCCAAGGAGGAAAAAAAAATTGCAGACTAAGAAGATTCAGTACATCAGATACTGGAAGCAGTAGAATTGCATCAATTTTTTACTGCGTAGTTTAGAAAACTTTGGCTACATTTAAGATTTATGACAGCCTATTTAACGGAAGTGTTTAGCTTCTTCTTATTCCATTGATATCATATTTAACCATCTATGCTCAGCCTGTACTGCAGAATTGTAAATGAGATCACTTCACAATCCATGATCTACTTCTTTGGATATTTCATGATGGATTTTTTCCTCAGAAGAAACAAGTTCACAATAAAGGACAAGAGCTATCAAATCATCGATGAGAAACCATAGTTTGCAGTTCTAATCTTGATACATAAAGATTACCAAGAAAGTATTAACATAATAAAAGATGTTGGTGTTGCTACTTACGGAGTATAATATAGAATGATCAACATAGCAAAGAAACAAGAAGCTTCATCAAACACGTAACGAACAAATATGAAGACTTCATATGATTAGTACATTTGATTAGTAAACTAAGCATACCATCATGTTTGTGACCTCTTTGCCAGTGGAAAAAGCCACTAACCTTTAATAAGCAAAAGTTTAGTGTAATAATGAAATTAGAAGTGTCCAATGAATATTAGTCTCGTCTGAATATGATTTCATATCTTGGTCAATGGTCATAATCCAACATCTTTAATATTCGAGTCAAGAAAAAGTCTACATCTCAAGTAAATTGACAGTCCAACCACCAAAGCTGCAAGAAACTGCACGTAAATACTCCGTAGTATCCTATGTGCACAATGCCAATGAACTAGTCAAATCAAACTACAATTTCATGAATACAGATAATCACAGCTGGTTTAATGGGGCAAATTAGGTAGATACTGCTTATAAAGCTCAATCAAATCAATAACACAGTACATGCACACACGTCCAACAGCCAATAACAAATACGGAGTACATCTGGCTAGCCATCAAATCAAAGCACTCACCATTGAACAGATTTCACAAAGAAACGTTTCTAGATCCACAATACCCAAAAAATTAGGGATTGAATCAACTTCAAATATCATTACAAGAGAGTGACCTAGCAAATCGCTACAATATCTAACAAGGAACACATTGAGTTTGTCAAAAACGGAAAAGCTATTTCTTCAAAATATTTAAGAGGGAAAACCAAAAAGCACGCAAAAAAGAAAACGAATCAAATGACATATCTATCCAAATGACTAACAGCGAATTTCGCACAGCATCACACAAGATAGATTCAAATTGAAAACCTACTTGCTAGATTGAATCCCCCACGAAGAAGAAGAAGAACGAGTTGGAATTTGTATCACATTACCGAAATCCGAATCTGCGAGAAGCCCAGAGTTCGAGGAATTGAAAGAAGAGAGAGAATTCCCCAGAAAGGTAGAAGTTTTTGGGATCTCAAGGAGGAAATTCTCTCTCTTCTCCTTGTCGCCCCCCTCCCCTTCAATGGGGGATTTTGTTGTGGGCGTGAGCAGAAGAACCGGCAAACGAATTTGTCAAGGAACAATGGTGGGATTTATAATGGAGATTTTCTCATTAAAAAAAGAAAAGAAAAAGATTGAAGCTAGAGAAAAAGAAGGGAGGAGACAAGACACGGGGCACTCGTGGATATTTACTGATTCATGCCTTCAAAATTCAATGTCGCCTTCTTCTTCTCCTCCTTTCTCCCATTTTAATTTTTAACCTACTGCTACTTTTTTTGTTTCGCCTGCAAAATTTTTGATACACCACACGTTTTATCTGTATCACTATCAGCTATTTCCCGACGCTAAAAATATTTTGTAACTTGAAATCATATAATCCGTTGAACAAAACTATTTGTAACAAAAAATAGGAGGATAAGGTTGAGTTTTTTTAATGCTTTTTCAATAAAAAAAATGCTTTGTGAAAAGAAATTATGCAGGATTGAGTATGTTCTTAAACATGAAATATATGAGGTTAAGTTTGTGTAGTTGCATTTCTGACCAAAAAATGTTTTTTACGGAGTATGATCTAAAACATATGGTTTGGCTGGCATTAGGGCTGTTCATTATCGGATATCCGATCCGGCGTTTCGGATCGGGTATCCGCAAAAAAAATTCTCAATATTGTGATCCGTATCCGTATCCGAAACGTCCGGATATCCGATATGAAATCATCGGATCGGATTGGATATCCGAGGCGGATATCCGAAATATCAATACAAGCCATTGGTGGGTCCAGTAGTGGTCATTAAATGTTGGTGAGTCCATTAGTAATTAGCCCAATACCATTATATCACTAATGGGCTTTGTCCAAATAAATGGAGAGGGCTAAGTCCAAAAAAAGTGTCCATTTAGACGCAGCCTTTTTTGGCTTATTGTTTTCGTTATTGAATAATGCGAGAGTTGAGGTGCAAGCTCCCTTAGAGAATGAAATGCAAATTCTTAGATCTTTCGTATCTATAATTCTCATTAAAAAGGTGGTTCAAAGAGTGGACCTGGTCCATTAAAGCGCTGCACGGACCGGACGTGTTGGCGCAGGCGGCGGCGAACGAGCCATTTTTTAAGGCTGCGTCTATATGCACACGTTTTTTTTGCTAAATGCACACTATTCTGTGCGGTAACAATTGCAGTACAGATCTGTGCGTTAAGGCTTACCGCACCAAATGACTCAGGGGCATTGTTGGAATTTTTTCTGAAACCTATACGACGCTGGTGCGGTAATTCTTACCGCACAGATCTGTGCGTTAACAATTACCGCACCAGATTAATACGAGATTAACAAAAAAAAAAAAAAAATTTGATTAACACCCGTGCGGTAACTCTTACCGCACAGATCTGTGCGGTAAGAGTTACCGCACGGGATTAAAAAAAATTAAAAAAAAATTTAAATTTTTTATTAAAAAAATTCCTGTGCGGTAAGAGTTACCGCACGGGATTATAAAAAATTAAAAAAAAAATTAAATTTTTTATTAAAAAAATTCCTGTGCGGTAACCTTTACCGCACAGCTTTTTTTTTTAATTTTTTAATTTTTTTTTTAATTTTTTTTGAATTAATCGCGCAGATTTTATTTTAAATAAAATATATCTGTGCGGTAAATATAACCGCACAGATCTAATAATTATCGCTTCAGTCTCATTGCTCTAGTGGTAAGGCATTGTGCATCCTTTGTAAGGTCTCAGGTTCGAGTCTCAACTCCAACACTAAATCTTTTATTTTATTTGTGAAAAATAAATAAAAGAAGAGGGTGAGAAGGATTGAACTTGAGACCTTATGCACAAATATTTGGTGTGAAACCACCACACTAATGAGTTCTCATGATATGTTTGTAATTTTATTATTACATGTTACAATAGAACTTTGTTCCATCTTATTTTATTATTAATTTTTTTTATCTTGGTCCCATATAATTATTAAATTAATTATAATAATAAATTCAAAAAAAAATATTATTCAAATAATCAGATGTTTTGTATTATTATTATTTAGCCTTTTTAATATATATTATTATTTGAATATTTTTACTATTTTTCATGTTTTGATAAATGTTTTTATATAAAAATACTATAATTATAAAACAATAAAACTTATATTACTTTTTAAGATAAAAAAAGTATGATAATCAATATTAATCTCAATTTAATCTTTCAATAAATTCTAGACATGGCAAACGACCCAAACGCTAAAAGGCCTTAAATGGGCTTAATGCCCAATTTCACAAAACGACGCCCAAACGATGTCGGAATGGAATGAAACTTGATTTCAATGCCTATTAGAGATATTTGACCATGTGGGTAACTTCCAATCACAACTTCTAACTTTTCAAATAGCACCTCCTTTGTAAAAACCAAACTAGTGATAACTCTCTAACTTGTCGCAATATGTATGGTCTACAACATCGATGATGATTATTGTTGACAAAATTATAAAACTTAGTCTTATCAGGCATATAAAGTACCAATAAGGTCTCGCTCAAACAAAACGAGGCTCGAAACTATACGTAAACGCTAAAAGGCCTTAAAAGGCCTTAAATGGGCTTAAGGCCCAATTTCACAAAACGACGCCCAAACGATGTCGGAATGGAATGAAACTTGATTTCAATGCCTATTAGAGATATTTGACCATGTGGATAACTTCCAATCACAACTTCTAACTTTTCAAATAGCACCTCCTTTGTAAAAACCAAACTAGTGATAACTCTCTAACTTTGTCGCAATATGTATGGTCTACAACATCGATGATGATTATTGTTGACAAAATTATAAAACTTAGTCTTATCAGGCATATAAAGTACCAATAAGGTCTCGCTCAAACAAAACGAGGCTCGAAACTATACGTAAACGCTAAAACGCCTTAAAAGGCCTTAAATGGGCTTAAGGCCCAATTTCACAAAACGACGCCCAAACGATGTCGGAATGGAATGAAACTTGATTTCAATGCCTATTAGAGATATTTGACCATGTGGGTAACTTCCAATCACAACTTCTAACTTTTCAAATAGCACCTCCTTTGTAAAAACCAAACTAGTGATAACTCTCTAACTTGTCGCAATATGTATGGTCTACAACATCGATGATGATTATTGTTGACAAAATTATAAAACTTAGTCTTATCAGGCATATAAAGTACCAATAAGGTCTCGCTCAAACAAAACGAGGCTCGAAACTATACGTAAACGCTAAAAGGCCTTAAAAGGCCTTAAATGGGCTTAATGCCCAATTTCACAAAACGACGCCCAAACGATGTCGGAATGGAATGAAACTTGATTTCAATGCCTATTAGAGATATTTGACCATGTGGGTAACTTCCAATCACAACTTCTAACTTTTCAAATAGCAACTCCTTTGTAAAAACCAAACTAGTGATAACTCTCTAACTTGTCGCAATATGTATGGTCTACAACATCGATGATGATTATTGTTGACAAAATTATAAAACTTAGTCTTATCAGGCATATAAAGTACCAATAAGGTCTCGCTCAAACAAAACGAGGCTCGAAACTATACGTAAACGCTAAAAGGCCTTAAAAGGCCTTAAATGGGCTTAAGGCCCAATTTCACAAAACGACGCCCAAACGATGTCGGAATGGAATGAAACTTGATTTCAATGCCTATTAGAGATATTTGACCATGTGGATAACTTCCAATCACAACTTCTAACTTTTCAAATAGCACCTCCTTTGTAAAAACCAAACTAGTGATAACTCTCTAACTTTGTCGCAATATGTATGGTCTACAACATCGATGATGATTATTGTTGACAAAATTATAAAACTTAGTCTTATCAGGCATATAAAGTACCAATAAGGTCTCGCTCAAACAAAACGAGGCTCGAAACTATACGTAAACGCTAAAAGGCCTTAAATGGGCTTAAGGCCCAATTTCACAAAACGACGCCCAAACGATGTCGGAATGGAATGAAACTTGATTTCAATGCCTATTAGAGATATTTGACCATGTGGGTAACTTCCAATCACAACTTCTAACTTTTCAAATAGCACCTCCTTTGTAAAAACCAAACTAGTGATAACTCTCTAACTTGTCGCAATATGTATGGTCTACAACATCGATGATGATTATTGTTGACAAAATTATAAAACTTAGTCTTATCAGGCATATAAAGTACCAATAAGGTCTCGCTCAAACAAAGCGAGGCTCGAAACTATACGTAAACGCTAAAACGCCTTAAAAGGCCTTAAATGGGCTTAAGGCCCAATTTCACAAAACGACGCCCAAACGATGTCGGAATGGAATGAAACTTGATTTCAATGCCTATTAGAGATATTTGACCATGTGGGTAACTTCCAATCACAACTTCTAACTTTTCAAATAGCACCTCCTTTGTAAAAACCAAACTAGTGATAACTCTCTAACTTGTCGCAATATGTATGGTCTACAACATCGATGATGATTATTGTTGACAAAATTATAAAACTTAGTCTTATCAGGCATATAAAGTACCAATAAGGTCTCGCTCAAACAAAGCGAGGCTCGAAACTATACGTAAACGCTAAAACGCCTTAAAAGGCCTTAAATGGGCTTAAGGCCCAATTTCACAAAACGACGCCCAAACGATGTCGGAATGGAATGAAACTTGATTTCAATGCCTATTAGAGATATTTGACCATGTGGGTAACTTCCAATCACAACTTCTAACTTTTCAAATAGCACCTCCTTTGTAAAAACCAAACTAGTGATAACTCTCTAACTTGTCGCAATATGTATGGTCTACAACATCGATGATGATTATTGTTGACAAAATTATAAAACTTAGTCTTATCAGGCATATAAAGTACCAATAAGGTCTCGCTCAAACAAAACGAGGCTCGAAACTATACGTAAACGCTAAAAGGCCTTAAAAGGCCTTAAATGGGCTTAAGGCCCAATTTCACAAAACGACGCCCAAACGATGTCGGAATGGAATGAAACTTGATTTCAATGCCTATTAGAGATATTTGACCATGTGGGTAACTTCCAATCACAACTTCTAACTTTTTAAATAGCACCTCCTTTGTAAAAACCAAACTAGTGATAACTCTCTAACTTGTCGCAATATGTATGGTCTACAACATCGATGATGATTATTGTTGACAAAATTATAAAACTTAGTCTTATCAGGCATATAAAGTACCAATAAGGTCTCGCTCAAACAAAGCGAGGCTCGAAACTATACGTAAACGCTAAAACGCCTTAAAAGGCCTTAAATGGGCTTAAGGCCCAATTTCACAAAACGACGCCCAAACGATGTCGGAATGGAATGAAACTTGATTTCAATGCCTATTAGAGATATTTTACCATGTGGATAACTTCCAATCACAACTTCTAACTTTTCGAAGAGCACCTCCTATGTAAAAACCAAACTAGTGATAACTCTCTAACTTGTCGCAATATGTATATCGACAAGTTAGAGAGGTAAGAGATGTTTGGTATTACAAAGGACGTGTTACTTGAAAAATACGAAGTGGTGGTTGAGAGTAACCCACATGGTCAAATACCTCTAACAGTCATAGAAACCAAGTTTCAAACCATTCTGACATCGTTTGGGTCGTTTGTCAAGTCTAGAATTTATAGAAAGGTTAAATTGAGAAAAATATTGATTATCATAATATTTTTATCTTAAAAAGTAATATAGGTTTTATTGTTTTATAATTATAGTATTTTTATATAAAAAGATTTATCAGAACATGAAAAATAGTAAAAATATTCAAATAATAATAAATATATTAAAACAAGGCCTAAAATAATAATAATAAAATATTAAACATCTGATTATTTGAATAATATTTTTTTTTGAATTTATTATTATAATTAATTCAATAATTATATGGGACCAAGATAAAAAAAAATTAATAATAAAATAAGATGGAACCAAGTTCTATTGTAACATGTAATAATAAAATTACAAACATATCATGAGAACTCATTAGTGTGGTGGTTTCACACCAAATATTTGTGCATAAGGTCTCAAGTTCAATCCTTCTCACCCTCTTCTTTTATTTATTTTTCACAAATAAAATAAAAGAATTAGTGTTGGAGTTGAGACTCGAACCTGAGACCTTACAAAGGATACACAATGCCTTACCACTAGAGCAATGAGACTGAAGCGATAATTATTAGATCTGTGCGGTTATATTTACCGCACAGATATATTTTATTTAAAATAAAATCTGCGCGATTAATTCAAAAAAAATTAAAAAATTAAAAAAAAAAGTTTAATTTTTTTTTTAATTTTTTTTAATCCCGTGCGGTAACTCTTACCGCACAGATCTGTGCGGTAAGAGTTACCGCACGGGTGTTAATCAATTTTTTTTTTTTTTTTGTTAATCTCGTATTAATCTGGTGCGGTAATTGTTAACGCACAGATCTGTGCGGTAAGAATTACCGCACCAGCGTCGTATAGGTTTCAGAAAAAATTCCAACAATGCCCCTGAGTCATTTGGTGCGGTAAGCCTTAACGCACAGATCTGTACTGCAATTGTTACCGCACAGAATAGTGTGTATTTAGCAAAAAAAACGTGTGCATATAGACGCAGCCTTTTTTAATGGAAAGAGGCTTCGAGGAGAACTGCATAGAAGTTGTCGACGAAGTTGCCCGAATTTATGGAAGAGGCTTCGAGGAGCCATTTTTTCAACTATGTCAACGTAACCATGAATTCTTTGTTGTTTTTTAATGGAATATGTTGTTACTTTTGGTTCAATATTGATTTTAAATTCAAATGTAAAGCCGACTTTGTAGTTTCTAATCTTTTGGTTGATTCAAGTGTTGATTTTTGTTAATTTCGTTAGATTTTATTAGATTTGGTCGTTGATTTTGTTTAAAATTTGAGTTTTAAGCTAAGACAGAGAAACACATATTTCAAAAGCATTAGCTAAAACTCTGAGAAAATTTAATTTATTAGTCAACAGAGTGTTGGAATCTCAAGATCAACTTACAAGTGAGGCATTGTGAAGGTTAGTATTTTCTTATTTCTAAGCATTATTATCATCAATGTATATATGATTTTGTGTTGTATATGTGTTTTTTTAAGATCTTGAATTTTTATGGTGTGATCTATCTATGATATCATAAGATCTAGAATTTTTATGGTTTGATCTATTTATATTAAGTGTATATAAAATTTTACATATTTCGGATGTATTGAGTCGGATGATGGGTGAAAAACATTCACCTATACCCGTCTTTTCGAATTATCACCTGTATTTTTGGGTCGGGTGAAACGGGTGTCCATCGGATGCGGGTCAAATTGTCATCCCTACCTAAGTCTATTACCAAATAGTTTTACTTTTTCCCTCGAAACAAAAAACATCTCTGGACTTGAGTAATAGTGTTATAGTAAGCTGTTTCCTGTTCTTTATAAAATGGGGATGTAGCTCAGATGGTAGAGCGCTCGCTTAGCATGCGAGAGGTACGGGGATCGATACCCCGCATCTCCAATTGTCTTTTTCTTCTTTTTACCGAAAAAACATTTTGGAAGCATTATAATCACTCAGAAATCTGACTTGGACAAGTGCCTCACAATAGCAAACAAAGCAAAATAAGTGATTCAGTACTGTATTTTCCATGTTCATGGTTTGAAATTTGAGAACCCATCACGATGGAACTCTGCGTTGCATCCTTTGTAGCCCGCGACCGTTTTTTGAAACGCAAAGGCTCTTACAAACTTCCCGAAATTTCATAAAACGGTCATTTCAATCTCGGAAATGCGGATTGCCTTGTAAAATACTTCATTAAAGTATTAGAATTTTAATCTACGCCTTAATAGTTCACAAAAGAGACAAAACTTTGTGATAGTTGTCTTTTATATGACAATTAATCACTTCTATGTCATTAGATTATTGTTCATGTACCGCTACCAAGGGCTATCAAGGTCAATTCAATGTATTATTCTAGTCACGGTATTTAAAAGGATTTATTATATATAGCCGTTTATTTTTTATATTTTTCCATTTTCCTTTCCGTGCTACATAGGTTATGTATGAATTTGATTCAATCCTACCACTTATTGCCAAAAAAAAACAACTCAGCTTGAAAGATTGAACTTCTTATAGCAAGAGACTCTTAAGTCTTCACCTCTACAACTCATTTTGAAAGTCTAGATCTTAAATGTCTTATGTTACTTGATTCAGTTCCCTTTTCCTTTTCTTTTTTCTTTTTCTTTTTCTTTGGATCTCTTGAAAATACATATTCTCGGCATGTTCCTTCTTTGGGTCTCTTGAAACACATACACTGAACATGATCGGGATGCACTCATCTGAACATAAAATCATAATTGCATAATTTGTTACACAGCAAAAACACATTTCTTAAGAGTTAAGAGGCAACCAATTCATTACCAATGATCATCATTCCATCAATGATATTTGTGTCAAACCCGCATGTAGCAAAAAAATTTCCATCTATAATGGTCTTAAGAGTTGTCAGATCCCATATACTACTGAAAATTCAGTACACAACTACACATAATGCAGAGATTGTCTCTCATTTAAAATGAGGACCACTTGAATTTAATTTGGTCCTTCCTTTTGATCTATAAAAAATTTAGACATTAAGTTTCCTGAAGAATTCAATGGACTCAGTTTGTATGTATACAACAATACTGATACATTTGACTACAGCATACCAGTCAAATACAATGTGATCAACAACTAAAATGACAGCAGCAGACTAAAAACCCAACGACAATGAAAACATAAAAGGCTAGAATTAATATCAAACTGGTACCTCAAAAATATCTTTTAACTGACTTTCGTGGTGAGCTCATCTCATCTCATTTCATCTGCTAGTTTAGCCAACTATGCAGAACCAACAGGCAAAGAATCCAAAGCGTCTTCTTTACCATTCACGTAATACTCAACTACCGCTTTCATCCTTCTAAGTTTATCAGGATGATAATTAACATGAACAATCACCGGCTTCAACTTCTTAAGCGCTGCATCTTTTCTAACAGTCTTGAACAAAACTTTACTGTTCATAAACATGTAGAAGTCCATGGTTCTCTTAGAAGCATGAAGCCCATCATATCCCGGATGTGAAGGATAATAAAGCTCCTCATTAAAAACCGCCTGATCCCATGCATTCTCACGTGCAAGCCTACCAGCCACACGATCCAACAGCTCGATAGACGGTAAAGTTGGCCTGATGTAAAAAAAGCCCGAATTGAACACCCAAATTCTCATTGTGTGGGCGTACCGAGCCCAGCCCATGGCGGGTTCATCAAAAACGTCATTGTATCCATAGGCTGTTGAGTTATCATGTCCATCTGTCATGGACTCAACATCAGAATCTCTATAAAGATGATCAAAAGGATTCTGCAGATAAACAATGTCAACATCTGAGAGTAAAACGCTATAGCCCAACTGTAAGAACTCTCTCAAAATACGGAATTTTAATCCTGAAACGGCGTGATTTCCTCCTGTTCGGGCAATAGAATCAATGCCTTCATCTGGATCTCTTTTATACACGGGCACGTTGTTTGATTTGCAGTACTTTTCAATGTCATCATCGAGTGCCACAACAAGGAAATTGGAGATTCCGACCCTTTTTATGTTAGCACAGAACACTTCCAACATCTCCTTCACATTTGTGTTTGCTAATACAACAATGACTTCTTTATTTACAGCAATCTCTTCTAGGATCTTGCCCAATCTAGGGTTCACAGATTCATCAGGCTTCACGGTAGGGTTAGTCCTCAAGCTCTTGACAGTGCCAAACGACCCCACTTTAGGCTGGGGGCCGAGTGCTAGGAATTGCTTTTGAGCGGTGTCTTCTCCTTGTTCGGCTAGCCTAAGCTTCACCTTTAGCTCTCTTATTTCCTTGTTCAGCTTGGCGTTCTTCTCATTCAAGACCACCATGTCTGACTTCAGCATGCTGATCCTCTCAGTCGATTCACAGTCTGATGAGCTAGCCTGAAACATGTAGATCATCATGAGAAGAAATCTCCAATCAAACGAAATAAATGGTGGTACCAATTCATTATAATAACACTTCAATTTCACAGATTCAGATCAAAGCCAAACCCTAATTCATTAAGGAAAACTCGTCTGAAACACATAGATCAGTATGAGCAGCCACTCAAGCAGTAATCTTCAATGCATACAAAATAAACCTTCAATTTCAGATTTAGGAAAACGACAAATCCTAATTAAACGAGTAAAACCCTAGACGAAGTCAACTCTTCTCAATTGAGATGCTAGTACCAATAAATCAGAGTAATTTGGTGATGATCCATTTGAATCTATTTTATATTGATATGAAAATGAAAGTGCAAACCTGAAGATCGGATTTGGAGAGACGACGAGCGGCAAGGGGCGGATCGGAGACGAAGAATCCATAAGGATAGAGAAAAGCGAAGAAGAGTCCCATCAAAATTCCGATGGCCACAGCCGCCGCGATCCGAGAGTAGCGATTTGATTCCTTGCCGGTGCGATTCATCAGCGCATCTCTACGCCCCGGAATCATTTTCCACCCCGCTGAAATCCTCTGCAATGGCAGAGAGGCAAATCGATCTCTCAAGATTGGAACAATCGAATAGTAGAGGAGAATGGGATTAAACCCTTGATCGTAGTACTTACTATAGGAGAGTTTTAGACTTTTAGACTTTTAGTGGAGATTTTGGCAGGGACGATATCTGAGTTTTGAGTAAGAATAGTGTCCAATTGGAACAACGTGGCTTTGGATCTTGGTTGACTTTTTGGTCGTTTCTATAGGCTTGGGGCGGCCTACATGAATAATAAATCAACGAGATAATGTAATAATCTTCAAGATTATATTTTGATTTACTCCGTATTACCTTTCTAAATGAGAGTTTGGCAGAATTAATTGAATAAAGATTTTAAGACATTCGTACCAATATGGGTTTGTCACGTAAAATGGTTATAAACTAGTTTATGGTTTATAAATGGTTTGTAGTTTATAAATATGTTTGGAAAAAATGTGGGTTTTATCGGTATTAGTGTAATTTATTTAAAATGTGCGAGTAAGAGAAAAAAGTTAAATTAAATTTCTACACCTATTTCGAAATCATAAAAATGGGTTTTGAAAAAAAAAACTCTTTATAAACCATAAAATACTACTGCCAAACAAAGTCATAAGAAATGCAATTCCTGTTGCTCAAAAAAAAAAAGCAACTCCGTATTACCTTTCTAAACGCTTTTTCTCAATTGTTTAGGAAAACGCTTTGATCTGTTAGTAAGGGACCAAAATCGAAAAACAAAAGAAATAAATC
Organism: Oxyria digyna; assembly: GCA_029168935.1. Taxonomy (NCBI): domain Eukaryota; kingdom Viridiplantae; phylum Streptophyta; class Magnoliopsida; order Caryophyllales; family Polygonaceae; genus Oxyria; species Oxyria digyna. The sequence goes on along the minus strand of JAPVLV010000001.1, from coordinate 55,142,408 downwards.
TAAATTACAAAATAAACGTTGAATTCCTCCTCCGAAGATTGGATCAAAATTAACTTTAATGGTTCTTTTAAACAAAGCTCATACTCAACTATTGCATGTATTGCTAGAAATAGTATTGGGCATGTTATAGATATATAGAGGGAGGATCCGGTAAGACCACTTTTATAGTAAAACTGAGTTAACGAATAGAAGCCATAAGAGATTAGATGAAGGGCTAGATTAGAAGTCTTGGAATTAAAAGAAAATAAGGAAAAAAAATATCATAACCCCTTTCCTTAATTTACGGCAATTCCAAATTCTCTCTCTCTTCCATCAATTCAACGCCTTCTCTATTCCATCGTTCTTCTCTTCCAGTTTTTTATTCCCGACGGTAACAATAGTTGATTGATACAACATCACAAATCTCCATGGAAGAAGGTTAATATCGAGATATGCATCAAATTTGTTTACTAAAATCGACTTTGGTATATTAGATTCATAGGAGTTGATTAAAGTTTTATTAGGGTTTGAGTATATTCGACTTTGATTTATGCATCAAACTAGGGTTTCGTTCTGATATGCGACGACAATAAAACGATATGCATCAGATGATTCAGTGGTATGCAGTAGCAATTTAGGGTTTCAAATGAATTCTGTTATGCAGTAAAAAGGTTGTCGTATGCGTTTCGTAATAGGTGTTATGCAACCGGATATACTTGATATGCAGTAGATACGTTTTGATTCTAACAATGGCATTCACCTCTCAAATCGAATTCTTAGTCAAGTGGATGTGACATTCGACTTTCATATTAGATTCACAAGATACTTTCATGTAAATCGCCCCTAAGTTATATTTTTGAGGTTATGCAATCTGATTTATTTGGTATGCAGTTGTTCTAAATGAATGTGCATTTACGGTTCATTGATATGCGAAAAACTGTATCAGGTATGCAAGAGAACCGACCTAATGATGTGATCTATTCTTCCTCAGACGATGGTGTTGATTGTATGTCAGATGATGATGAAGAAACATTATATGGTACCGAATGTGTTATTGACGCGAAAGACACAAACGAAAAGTATTGATATTCACTAGGGTTCGTTAGGGTTTCATTCTAATATGCAACGACGATGGTGTTAATCGTCGTTGTGCAGTAGCTATTTAGGGTTTTGAATGATTTCTGTTATGTCGTAATTAAGTTGTCATATGCGTTTTTTCCCACCGTTATGCAATCGGATTTACATGATATGCACTAGATGTGTTGATTTGCTATCAATGTTTATCGCCTCTCAAATCGCATGCCCTATTGATTTTTAGTATGAGTCGCTAGAGTTTCATCATGATATGCGATAACAATAAATCAATATGCAGTTCATAATCGTCGTTATGGAGTAGTTATGTTGGATTTTGCCCCTAAGTTCTTTTTTGTTGTTATGCAATCTGATTTATTTGATATGCAATTGTTGTTAACGGATGTGCACTAACTGTTCATTGATATGCACAAAACTGATTCAGGTATGCAGAAGAACCCAATTGATGATGTGACCTATTGTTTCTCAATGTACACCTTTTTAGTTGATATGCACAACACAAGTTCAAATATGCAGAAGAACTCAAATGATGAAGTGATGTATTCTTCCTCAAATGATGTTTTTATGTTTAAGATGATGGTTTTAAAGACGGGGAATTATTATTATTCGGTACTCATGTGTTGAAGCAGACACAAAAAGCATTGACTTTCTCATGATAACTGAAATTGCAGAGAATCCTTTAGTTGGTGTTAGTATGCAATTTAATTTTTAGAGATATTGGAATTAGAGTTAATTTTTGGTATTACGTAAACTTGGGTTTTAGAAATATTGAATTTCATATGCAGTTTAATTTAAGAGATTAGTGCTCATGTATGTTTCAAGGTTTACAACTTTATAGTTGATATGCAACACATATCTATATAAATGCACCAAATCCGTAGCGGTATGCACCAAATCTGTACAGATATGCACCAAATCTTTAGCGATATGCACCAAATCTGTATAGATATGAACCAAATCTTTAGTGATATGCACTAAATCTGTATAGATATGCACCAATTCTGCGACGATATGCACCAAATCTTTTCTCATTAAATTCAAGAATGCACTTTACATACGATTTGCATACCATTTACTTACGATTTCCATTATCAGTGCCAATGCCATTCTGAAATATGGAATTTTCATCTGAATCGGATTGAGCCGCCTCTTGGTTGGTATACGCTAGTCAAGAAAGGTGGATATACTGCTTCTGGAAAATCATACTTAGTGGATTACTTCTTCAAAACCATAGTCTGAGACTTCCTTTCTTCAATTTGCTTAGAAGCAATCAAATCATTAAGGAGATAAAAATATAACAATCTCTAAAACAAACAACTAAGCACTTAATTATCCTTCCTTATGGAAAACTACAAATAGAAATCATATATTAAGCTTGAGAAAGTAATTAGATCTCTGGCCACTTACTTGGCTTGGAAACATATGCATATCAATCAATGCAGCGTGCATAATCATCCAGTACAATTGCATATACACGCATCATATAAATTGCATAACAATACATCAAGAGTGCATATCAATTCATACACAATGCATACCAATTCATTCTAGATGTATTAATTTGCTTCTAATCATATTAAAATATATCATCGAAATCACCATTGATTTGCTTAAAATAAATAAACCATTTAACTGAAAATGAAACAATCTAAGCAATGAAATCATTGAAGATTATTTACGTTAGTTTAGAAAACCTAAAAAACAAAAGCTTTTTACAAAATTCATGCAATGATGAAGGTAGAAGTAGTACGAACAATTCAAGAAAGAAGCAACTCACTCTGAAGATTATGGATAAAATTGAGGGCTCTCCCGTATCACATGGGTTTCGAGGCTTCCATAAAAGTCATGAGATATGATGCATCCTCCCATATCCGCTTTCTCCAATGATTTGTTCCATTCGGTTACGATGTGGATCTTAATATCCAAGATGGGGGGGGGAGAAGTTGGCTCGAGAGGTGGAAATTAGAGGTGTAGCAGTAGCTTCAATGGAGAGTAGCTTCAATGGAGACGGTGAAATTTTGAGAGAGAGAGAGGCGGGGAGAAAAATACGTTGAATATGAGAGTGGACTGATTTAGGGTTAGTGAATCCCCCTAATTAAGGATAATTATTTCTGATTTTTTAATTTTTCGTTTTTTCTTCTTCAATTAAATCTGGTCCATTCATTTCGATTTGATCCAACGTTTATAAATCGTTAACATGGTTGTACTCTAAGAGTTGGTTTCTCAGGAGCTTAAATCTATCTATATATATATATATATATATAACAAGTTAATTCTGTATGTGCCTTACAAACCGAAGATACTGCCCTTTTAATGGCAACATAATTAGCTTCAAAATTAAAAACCAATAAAATTATTCATACTAAAATTCCATGGGAAATTGAAAATATAATACATGATGCAAAACAAAACATACAACTTTTAAATCATACTAAAATCATTCATTGCTTCAGAGAAGCAAATAGGGCTGTTGATTTCATTGCAAGCCCAAACATAAATCCGCATTTCATTAAGACAATATTGAAATGCAATCCTGACTCTACAACATCCGTTGATTATCTCAACAGTATTAGGCCACATTTGCTGCCTTCAGACCTTTATTCCCAATATCAGCCTTTCTTTAGGATTATCGCTGAAGATGGTCATGGGTGGTCATCTCGTCATAGATGTTACCCCAATTCTTGTCCAATTAAAAAAAAAGAAAAAAAAAGAGAGAAAGAAATGCAACTCCACATGTTTTAGGTGTCTGAGATTACAATATTTGCTGCTAAAAAAATATGCCAATGGCAATAGCTGCTGATATACAATCATTTTACAATAATTAAATTAATCTAAATATTTAAAATTAAAGATTAAGACTTGAATGTGTTAAAATGTTGGATATTATACTTAGGGACGAACATCTTAATCTAATATAAAGTTAAATGTTGAGGTAATAAATTACAGTAATAAATTTCACTCCCCCAAATTTAAGACACTAATATTACACGATTCTTAAATAACACCCGGTACTTTATTCAAACAACGCCGGGTCACTCGCGTTCTGCGAGGACCCGTACACTCGCGTTCTGCGAGATTAGCCAAAAATTAGGTTAATTACATGCATGCTAATCTCGCGTTCTGCGAGTGCACGTGTCCTCGCGTTCTGCGAGTGTACGTGTCCTCGCAGAACGCGAGATTAGCATGTCAGATTGACGTTGTTGTGCGCCATTACTACATGTCTTGTCCCCACCTAACTATAATAACTACCCCCTTATTTTAAGTATTCCGTAACACCTATTAACCCTACCCTAACACCTCTTTTTATCATCTTTCACCTCTTTCACCCTCCATTAAAACCCATTTTCAAAACCTTAAAACTTCAAAACACTCTAAAAACACCTAAAATAATGGAAGATGAAGAGGAATTCAACAAAGGAGGGAATGAAGATGGTGGTTCATCAAGTTACCATTCAAATGAGGTAATGTTCTTACTTAATTTTTGAATTTTAATTTGTTTTGCACCATTAAGAGCTAAAATGAACTTATTATGTTGTATTTCATGTTAAATCTAGTAGTAGTGGTAAGTGTTGAAGAGATGACTTTTGCATATAATGTCAAAAACTTAGATGTGTTCATGTTTTTAGGGTTTTTATGGTTTTGAATGTAGGAACTCATGTTATGTTAAATTATCCCGTTCAAGAACTAGTTTCAGGAAATAGCAACTTCTCGCGTTCTGCGAGAGGAAGCCACTCGCAGAACGCGAGAAGTGCCTGCCTCGCAGAACGCGAGAAGTTGCACATTACAGAGTATTAACAGAAGCATTGTGTATAGGTGAATTTTTCTTTGTTCACTGGATTGAATGCAATCCAGTTGAATGACTACACCTACCCCTCGCGGAATACGGTGCCCGTTTCGCCACCGTCATTTGATTTAGGGATTGACGACTTTGGATATTATCATCAACCATCTTTATATGAACAACATGTGCCATCTACATATGAATTGCCTGTGCCATCTACTTATGAGTTGCCCGTGCCATCTACTTATGAATTGCCATGTACATATGAGGTGCCATCAAGCTATGATGCGTTTGATTCACAATTTGCTAACCCACCAACAAACGTAGGAGAGGAGATGTGTTTTCTTCCCTCTTTACGCACTGCACCAAAGTTTGATAGTCCCGTATGTGAGGAAGAGGTTGTTTCTAGGGATTATTCGGAATATTTCACTACGGAGCAAGTGTTTGCCTCTAAGGAGATTGGTCATTTGTGGGCTTTGAATGTTGCAAAGCAACACAAGTTTATGATCTCTATTGGAAGGACTGTACCAGCTAAACTGGGGCAAAGTGGTAAGATTCAAATCATTTGTGAGAAAGGGGGAAGCCATAGGCCTAAAGGTGTCGGTGTTAGATCAAACACAAAGAGCAAGAAAACGGGGTGTAAATTTCAGTTGAAGCTCATGGAGAACCGGGTTGAAGAGAATTGGAGATTAGTGGTTGTTTGTGGTTTGCACAACCATCCTATTGGAGATAGTTTGGTCGGGAATGCATTTGCCGGGAGGCCAACCCCGGATCAAAAGAAAAAGGTTCGTGAGATGGTACTTTCACATTGTTCTCCAAATCAGATTTACACTGAGATAAACAAGGATCCCGGAAGTTGCACAAAGAAGAACCAAGTGTACAATTTGGTAAGACATATAAGGGAAGAGGAAATGGAAGGTAGAACCGTGGTTCAAGAATTCTTTCACCAATGCAAAGAGAGCAACTACTTCATGGAGTATAGGCCAAGTGCAACGAACCCTTCGATAATAGGCGACTTGTTCTTTGCTAGCCCCGAATCAATGAAACTCTTAAAGGCGTTTCCATATGTCCTTTTGATGGACTCGACTTATAGCACGAACAGGTAAGTATTTATCATTCTGTTTTTATGTTGTATTTATCTTACTGTATTTTGGTTCCAGGTACAATGTTCCCTTCCTGGAGATAGTCGGTTTGACTTCTACATGGAAGAATTTTGTTGTGTGCGGGGTATGGTTAGAGGCTGAGAGCGAGGATAGTTATTTATGGGCGTTGCAGCAGCTGCAGACGATGTATTTGAGAATAGGAGCATCGCCTACTTGCTTCGTCACTGACCGTGAGATGGCTCTTATGAATGCAACAGACAAGTTATGGCCAAATGCAAAGTTTCTCTTATGTAGGCGACATGTAAGGAAGAACATAGAGGCGAGAGCCAAGATAGCTATGGGCACACAAGCATTGGGGGTTCATATTTCAAATGATTATTATAACGTGTTCGAACAAACCACTGAAGAAGATTACAAGAGTACTTTGAAGAAACTTGAGGACGAATGGCGAGCTTATCCAGCCGTATTGAAGTACGTGAGAACGAATTGGCTAAACCGTTACAAAGAAAGACTTGTTTCAGCATGGACGGATAATGTCTTCACTCTCGGGAATAACACAACAAACAGGTATGTTCTGTTATTTATGTCTACCTTCTACATATGATAAAAAGAGCTTCTGTAATGCACACCTCGCAGAACGCGAGGGCATACCACCTCGCAGAACGCGAGTAAATTCCTTGATTCAGTGTTGATGCATTTTCGAATGCAAAGATCCTGGAACAATGTATGAACTCGCAGAACGCGAGGTGTACACACCTCGCAGAACGCGAGGAGTTACACATTACAGAAGGATCCACAGGTTCTGATTTGTATTTGCATTTTATTGTTTTTCGAACATTTTAGAGTTGAAGGAGCACATTCATGTCTTAAGTCATACTTGTCAAGTGGAAATGCTAGGCTAGACACAATGTTCAAAGAATACAAAACAATGGCGGAGAACCAACTTAAGGAGATTACTGTGTCTTTCACCGAGAGTTTGAATAAGAGCTTCACAGTTGTTGAAGGGGCCGACTTGTTTAAAGTCTTGAAGTTCAAAGTCTCTTACAAATGCATAGAATTTTTGCTTAAGGAATACACGAAGGGGGAGAGATTAGGTGCGCACTTTAATATGTTTTGTAGCTGCGGGATCAAGATTAGAGATGGGTTGATGTGTGTTCATCAGATTGTAAGACATTGGAAGGAGCAAAGACCACTAAGAGTATCAGAGTTGCACCCTTTCTGGAGTACTTTGAGTTTGGAAGAAGTTGATGTTCCCGGCATACTGGAAGTTAAGAGTAAGGTGGCAAGGCGTCTTTTTCAGACTTTCTATGAGGAAACGTTTCCGAAATTGTGCCCCCATGATCAAGAAAAGTGTGCACAAACTGTTTTAGACATTGGGAAAGTAAATACTCCTCTAAAAGAGCCGGCTATTTCAAAGCACACCGGAGGTCGTCCAGTCGGAGCTCCTAACAAACAACCTAGGTCAACGCAAAGAAGACCGTCTGCATGGGAGCACACTAATGTTGAGATGGATGCTAGAGATTTGGAAGAAACACCCCCAAAGAAGCAAAAAAATGCTTCTAATTCTGAAACATTCAAGAAACCAAAGATTAAGGTGATTGGCAAGTACAAGTCTCACATACCCGCGTCAATGCGCACCCATGTGAATGGTTGGTTTGAGGTAAATGGAGATGGAAATTGTGGATTTAGAGCAATAGCTCATGAATTGCATGACAACCAACACTTATGGAGGGAAGTAAGAGATTTGATGATAGCTAAGGTCAAAGAGATTTGGCACCTAGTTCAAGGAACTTGGATTGGACCTCCACAACAACCAACTTTGGAGAGCGCTTTACACCAACTGACATGGGAAGGAATAGGAAGGGCTCCAGAAGATCACTGGCTAGCTACCCCGGAAATGGGATGCCTTGTGGCATCCACATTCAACATAGTGTTCGTAACGGTGGGAAAAAGTGCTAACTACACTTACCTTCCTCTACAACGTCCTACTTGGTTAGAAGATGGTGACACACTTCCGACGTTCTGCTTATTCTATATTCAGAGTGAGAGACATTTTGTTCCGGTAAGTTTTTGGATCTACTTATGAATTACTATCTAATATGCAACTTCCTAACGTTGTTGTTTTCTTGTAGTTGCGTCTTGAAGAAAACTGCCCATTACCTCATGTGTTTACTCCTTGGTGGCGAAACGCTGAAAGAGATGCTTTTTCTTTGCACGATCTTGTGTCACATCGATGTGCCGCCTTTGAAATGTAATGTTGAAGTTATGTTTTATTCGCTGAATTTGTAATGTAATGTTGAACTGGAGATGGTTTTTTAAATTCTTAAACTGTAACTAATGTCATGGACATTTTCCAGAAAATGTCATTCCTCGCGTTCTGCGAGGATGGTGTCACTCGCAGAACGCGAGTTACACCAACCGTGCCACAGACCGTGCATATCAACTGAGAGCACCTTGTTTCTTATAGGGCAGACTCGCGTTCTGCGAGTGGTGTGCACCTCGCGTTCTGCGAGGTTATGCAAAAAACGAACAGAATTGAAGCAACACCAACATATCCCTAAACATAATCCAACAAAATTATCCAATCAACAAAACACCTAAGAAAGCAATCCAAAACACAATCCAAAACACAAAACGAAAGGCTACTCGTCTTCTCGTGGTCGGAAGGGAGCGAGAGTTGACATACTTAGGAGCATTTGGGCGTGATATGAATCAAAATCCTCTGGAGTGGCAAACCGATACCGGTCCATGTCATTGTACACCCGGCCAATCACCTATACGCAAGTAAACATTCATTCTATGTTAATATTCGAGACAAACAAAGACTAGAAACGCAAGATAAACCAAAACAATTAATATTACCTGTCTCTCAGTCATCATCCCAGGGATTGCAGGACGGATATACCTATGGGTCCTCTTGATGTACCAATCCATGTAATCATGGGAGCATTCATGTGGTGCATAGGCAACTGGCCCCATATCATCGAGAGACAAAGAGTGAACATCTCTTGACTCCCAAAGCCATTGGTTGGCGTCATAAAAAACACTATAACACCTAATGTTTTTCAACCTATGAGCTTTGAGCGGTTCGATGACTGGCCTAGGAATACGCTGCACTCTCCCAAATTGTCTGGGACACCTATCAGGCATGTGTGGTTCGGTGATGTCACAGCAAGATAGCACCCCGTGAAATAGAGCGGGAGCAAGCTCAGGATCGGTGAAGTCTTGTGCTCCATACGGGTTCCAACATACCTAACAAAATGACAGAAAAACGCATGGTGAAGTCTGTAAAACACCAGAAACTGCAGAAACTAGGACTAAATGCAGAAACTTGCATTTTCTCGCGTTCTGCGAGTGTGTCCATCCTCGCGTTCTGCGAGAAGCCACAGACTCGCGTTCTGCGAGAAAATGTTGCATAATCAAAGAAATTACTGCTGCGTACTAAAAAAATGCAGAAATCCCAGAAAATGCAGAAACTTACCATCTCCGGCATAAGAATATCGAGCGCTCCCCTATAGTCCCTTCCGACTTGCCCCTTCTTCAGCTTTACATTCTTAGGCATCCACCGGTATGCCCATGGTTGCTCCGCTCTCCACCGAGGACGTTCAGTAGGTCGGAAGTGTGGGAAGTAGTTGTAGATCCATGCCTAAGAAATACAAAGTACGTTAAATATGAAAATATATATAAGTATGTAAATTAAACGCTTAGAAAGTATAATACCTGCAACAAGGTGTAACAGAAAGACATCTGCGCACAACCCTGTCGTGTGCATACCCCCAGCTGCCTATACAGATGGGCCAAAGCAGCTGAACCCCACGATATGCCCGTAGCATGGGCATAGGTTTCCAAATAAGGCCCATATCTAAGCCGAATCAAGTTCTGTGACTTGTCCGGAAATAAGAGCGAGGAAGCAGTATACAACACCCATCCTAAACCCTTTCGCTCTGGACCTAGGGTTTCACAATGCCTTCTAAACCAATCAGCTTTCACCCTCCCAGAATCTAAAGTGTGCGGATCTACTCCAAAAATTTCCGCCCCCTTCCTACCATAGTATTTTATAATCTCATCATGACTAAACTTGGCACCCAGTTTCTTGCAAGTAGTCATTGCTTTCCCTTCTATAGGTAGGCCTAAAATCATATGTACATCCAGAAGGCCAATAGTGATCTCACCACAAGGGAGGTGGAATGAGTTAGTCTCCGGTTGCCATCGTTCGATGAACGCTTCAATCAACGGATAGTCGATTGCTTCGTACATCATGTCAGGTAGATCTGACAATCCAACAGCACCGGGAATCTCTGACCAGTCATCGTTGTCCAATGGCCAGTCACTGCTTTGCTTTGTCCGTTGTTGTGGCTTCATCGGACCTTTCAACTGCAGAAAAATACAAAATTACACACTGCAGGCCAAATTTACAAAAAATACAGTTTCTGCAGAATTATCAGCTTCTGCAGAAACCAAGCATTTTCTCGCGTTCTGCGAAGAGTAACACCCTCGCGTTCTGCGAGTATGCCACTCCTCGCGTTCTGCGAGAAAATGCACAGAAATTGCATTTTCTGTGCATTCTGCAGAATTTCTGTAAATGTATTAAAAATGCAGAAAATCAATAAATTAGTAAATTACCTCCCCTTTCTGGATGTGGAACGCCACATGTGCTTCAAATCCCTTAAGCAACTCGGGATCTTCTGGACCGCCAGGTGTGGCATGAGTGAGCTCAGGATCATACTTTGGCTCATTCTTCTTGGACTTCCTCTTTCTTGTTGGTTTCTGGACCAATTCTTCTTCTTCTTCTTCTTCTTCTTCATCATCATCATCATCACCTTCTTCTTCGTGTTCTTCCCCAAAACCTTCATCCTGGTACTCTTGTTCCATCGGTTCTGGTTGAGGATTGTAAGAAGAAGAACAAGCTTGTCCACTTCCTTGACCCATGTCTTCAGGAACACTTCCCTCACCAAATGCACCTCCCCACCCTTGTCCACCGACCCAACTTTGTCCACCCCACCCTTGTCCAACTTCCACTAAAGCATACTGAGGAATGAAATTGTCCCAGCTTCCCGATTGTTCATATGGACTTGATTGTGGTGCCCATTGAGTTGACGGTTGTGCACATGAAACTGACTCTTGAGAATAAAGGTCCCAATCATCATTTCGATACCCTTGATATGTATCTGCTCGTTCTATCCCACTAGGCACAGAACAGTCTTCCCCGGCATAACTATGGACACCACTGTACCGCTCTATGGGGCGATAATCAACGTCGGGGAGCCCCTCGGGGAAGAGCTCTACCGGTGTTGTATTCTTTGCTCTCCTTTTCCCTTTTGCATTTTCAACCGGTGGATTTTCTCTCACAGCGTTCCTATTTCTTCGACGGGTTGAACGTCCAGGAAGATCCATTACCTAAAAAAATGTAAAGTAGAATCAGTATATAAATATAACATTATATAAAGTAAAATCAGTATATAATAAAAATCTGCAGAAGAGGAAAGAATTTCCAGTTTTGTCAATTACTCGCGTTCTGCGAGTACCATGACACTCGCGTTCTGCGAGTACCATGACCCTCGCGTTCTGCGAGTAACATGACCCTCGCGTTCTGCGAGTATACCCCTCGCGTTCTGCGTCAATTTGCACAATCATGAGTTTCCGGCAACAGTTTCCGGCGAGATTTTCCGACGAAAATTCAATATTTTAGCTAAAATACCTATCAATTTAAGTAAATTACCAAATAAACATCAAAACCCTAAATAAAATCAACAACCCTAATCAAAAACCCTAACCCTAATGAATTTCAACATAAAACAACATCCACTCATCCACCATAATTCAAAATCATCATCTTTCATCCATTATACAACCATTTCTAAATCAACATTCAATATCAAAACATCATACAATATGCAATTTTCTATACTAACAACATATATTCATCTAAAAACAACATTAAAAAGCATAAGAGTATTAGAAACATACCTTATATGGAGATTTGAATTGAAAAGAGGAAGAAGAAGTAGGTTGAAATTGAGGGAGATGGTAAAATGAGAAGAGAGCGGCGGAATTTTGTAATGGTGGTTGTAAAAATGGGCCGAGTAGGGTTTTTCACCTTTTATAGGGAAAAACCCCCTCGCGTTCTGCGAGGTGACGCACCCTCGCGTTCTGCGAGGGGACGCACTCTCGCGTTCTGCGAGGGGACGCACTCTCGCAGAACGCGAGGGACCGGGCGTTATTTAGAAAACGCCCGGGCGGTATTTAGCAAGGGCCTAATATTAGTCTCAATCCAATAAGAGCACGGATGAAATGGGCCAAACAACCCAAAAAAACCCTGCAAATACGTTTTCCTTTCTCTCTCCACCGCTCATCGGCGCCTGGAAAACCTCTCTCTCTTCCATGGAACCGATTTGCTCTTTCTCCCGCCAGCGCCGACCTTCCTCCTCCGATCGCTTCCTTTCTCTCTTCTCCCACTCCCCTCCCTCCTCCGCCGCTCCCGCTTTCTCCACCTCCTCCGCCGATGAGTTGAGCGAAGACGACGTCTTCTGGAACGCAGAATCGTCCAAATCGACGAATTCTCTCTCCGCCTTCTCCAAATCCATTCCGCAGGAAAAGAGCCACCGCCTAGCCTCCAAATTCGGTATCCTCGCTGCAGTCCCCGAGATCGAGCACGACAGGAACCAAATCCGCCAAAATCTGTCATCCGCGAGGATGATACCATTGGAGAGGACGCTATCGTCGTCGTTTAGGCACTAACAGTACCAATCGGCGGAATCTGGGCGTCATTAACTCCCTCCCTCATTCATCATCTCCGGCGGAAACCCTAAAACAAATCTGGGTAAGTTCCACTTTTTTTGTTGTTGCTTTCTATTGTAATTACTAACCGATATCGCAGGGGAGTGAGTCAAACAGAGAGGAGGTCGGCGAGGCCGGAGGAAGAGGAGTCCGGTCACTCGTTGACAAGATATCTTCGCCTAGCAGGTTGATGTTCTCTTTATTCGCGTATCCAGATCTCTCCGCCTCCATGTTGGATTCCCATTTGAATCTCCATTGTTTAGGGTTTTGAATTTGATTTTTTGAGGGATTTTATTTCAACCTTGCATTGTTTGCAATCGATGATGAAAAATCGTCAATATAAATCCTCTTGCTTTGAAATATGTCACCGCATCTCTATGATTTGCATATTCCTTGATGTATCAATCAATTTCTACCGATCAAGATAGTTCTAATTAACATGTTGAATTTCTGATGTTCAAATTCCATAGTTGAATCATTGAAATATCTCATTAAACTCCATCACTCGAATGCCCACTGTCTATCTGCGAGTCGAGGGGCCTGCGATCTCTAGGTTATATATAATTTTTTCTAAATGCTTCAATTTGCTGCTGTATATCTTGCATAATCTTTAAATTCAAAACATCTTCATCATTATCTATCAGTTGCTCATCCAAAGCTCTTCAAAGGTCTCAATTACATCTTTGAGGTAAACTCCTTTCAATTTGGAATCAGAGATCTTCGTTTCAATTCGATCAATTTGATTTTTTATATGACAAGTCGATTTTGTATTAATTCCAAGTCTATGTTGATTAAAATTGTTATTCGGTTGTTCATTCGTGAATGCGGTTTTCTTTTTTTCTTTGTTTTTCTGATTCTCTTATGCATAGTAGCTGATGATTGTTGAAATCTGCAGAATTTGAGGCAATACAAGACTGCAAAACTGTCTCCTGTTGACGATGGTTGTTGTCGACCGCCATCCTGAGTAAGTGCCTAAAATCTGTATAAACAAAAGATAATTTCCTGTATTAAGAAACCTTCATAGATTTGTGTTTTTTCTTTCTGATTCATATTGTGGTTGTATCATTTTTACAATGAGGTGTGGATATCCTGTTGTTGTTATGGTTGTGATTCTTGCAAGTAAATATAAAACCTCACCATCTAAAGCTTCTATGATTAATTCTTCATTCATCTGATTAATTTTTTTCACCTTATTTATGTGCAAGAAAAAAACGAACAGGGCAAAGGAGTCGCGCAGTGTATGAAAACATAATGGAGGGTGGTAGCAATCTTTAATGTGGGTTTATTCATCATCTTGGTAAGCTTATCTCCTTTTTCAAACGGCATTCTTTTCCATTATCATTCATGGTTGTGCATGATTCTCTGCTACAAACATCGTCATCCTCTTGCTTTTTACTGTTTTCCTATCACTTGAACTTTGAACAAAATAATATGCTTTTGAATTGTTTGGGTGCTTTTGAATTGTTTTCATGCTTTTAGGCATAGTTTTTCAATTGGTTTTATGACTTTTATGACTTTTTCCATGTTTGCAATTGATTTTTTATACTGTTCGGCCTTTTAAGATTCTTCCTTGCTCATCCTCACAGAATTAGCTCTTTTCAATTTGTAGCCAATGACTATTGGCCTAAGTCGTTAATCGTATATGGTAATACCAAATTATGTGCCACACGTTCTATGTTTTTTCTGTCCAGTGTTACCCGTTATACATGATCTTTGCACGAGTTTTGGACTGATTATAGACAACCATAGTCAGGAAATTTAGGTGGATATTTTGGTTTGTGCGCTATGGTTGAAATTTCATTGCATTTGTATAAGAATAAAGTAGTATGTAGTTTGCTATCTAAATGAGATGCTATGAAAGGCCCAAGAAGTGACGTCCGTGAAGATGGATGTGGCGTTACTGTAGAAGGAACTACTCCTATTCCTGACAGAATTTTCACTCCTCCAGTTTTTTATTACAAGGTACTCTTATCTTGGCTCAATTGTACTATTTGTTTCAAATAAGATAAAGTTATATCCCCTTATGTCTCATCAACTGTTTGTTTTTAAGCCTCTGTTGCAGACGATGATGTTGACGATGTACATATCTTTGGTGAAGAGATGAGGAAGAGAAGAAGGCTATTGAGAAACGCGCAACTTCTGTAAAACTTCTATCAAGAAGAACAAGTGTAAGTTTCCCCTGTGTATTACAGCTTGATTTTTCTGCATTCTTTGTTGATTGCAATGCCTCAATGAGGGAAATAAGTTGCTGCATAGGCCCGAGTTGTTCGAGTATAGGAACCCTCCACTTAATTTCTTCAGCACTTCATATATAAATTGAATCACAATGGAGTTAGGATAGCAATTTATAATTGTTTAACAATGCTAAGGCATTGTAATTATAAGAGATTAAGCTACATACATGGAGGTACTAATCCGGTAAGCGAATTGCTGCTAATGTGGAGTGTTTGAAGTTGGGGATTGTTGGCAATGTTGATAGGGATTGGACCAGATAGATTGCTTTTAACATCACCATGTTGCTCAGATTTGGAGGGATTGGGCCAGTTAAGTGATTGTTACCAAGTGCAAGAACACTAAGCTTATTTAAAGAGGCTATCTCTACAGGAATTGAGCCTGTTAACTGGTTGCAGGATAGTTGAGCCAGTTCGCTTTTTTCTAGCTCTAATTCGAGATAACTTGCAACATATATGCCACAATGGAACCATAGATCAATGTCAAACATTTATCTTACTGTGAACTAAGCAAAGCGATCATTGATCAATTTACTGTGTAGGGTTTCTATTCGAACCCATAGTGAGGACATCTGAAATTATGTAGCTAATAATTGTTCCCATTGCTGATATTAGCTATAGCTAAGGATGTGATTTCTGCTTGATCCTACACAGTCAATTGGCATGTCATTGATAGGCTCAACGGTTTCTATGCACTCTGTCAGATTTAAATGTTACCCAATCATTGTTCAATTACCAGACCTCTTATAAAAATAGGTAATTCTCTTCTTTGAGTTAGTTTTAATAATTGCAATTCAGAACTTTCTGGACTGATTTGGCTCATGTTCTTCGGCAGGACTGGAGTCCGGCCGACGAAAGGCATGATCGAGATTGAGCGGCTTACATTTTACAGTCTGAGATGACGTTACTCAGCTTTACTACAATGACAGGTCAACAAGTCTCATTCCTTCTTTTATTATCAAATTCAGATTAAGGATTGCAAGAATATGATGTTTGGACCTATTCCTTTCTAGATTTAAGTTAATTAACAACCATTTTAGTTTTCAATTTAATTTTGATCATGATCCCCCCAGGTAAGGATTTTGTTTGATAAGAATTCATCTTTAAATTTGAGTTTGCATTTCTTCTCTCTCATTTGCTTGAGTTTAAAATTGCTAACTGGTGTTTGTTGTGTGGCTTCTACCATGATCTATAAGCAGGCTATATTATTGTTTGAATAAAGAGGAAGTCCTGTATCTAAGAGAGTGTTAAGCTTATAAACACTTATACCAAAAATCTTCTTTCTAGATGATGCATGATAACCTATTTTTTGGCTATGAAATTGATCAAGCACTGTTGTACCAAGAATTCATGGCTTCTGAAAAGAAAACCTAGACTTCAACATCTCTTTGTTTGCATTTTCTTGATAGTGACCATCGAAGAGTGTAATCTGATGGAACTCTTCTTCATAACCTGATTTTTATGAAATGTTTCTTTCAATTAATATTTGTTTCTTAATTGTATTATTTATGTCAACAGATTTGGTCCTTCCTTTTTGCTGTAAAAATGTGTATGTATGTGTATATATATGTCAATGAAACAACAATATATTTTTAGAACGTTTATGCCTTCCTTATCCATGTCTGTCCCTCTTCTGACGGTGCATTTCACACTTAAATATGCAGATCATCCTCACGAAGAATAACTGCAAAAAAGCACTGAAGGAATTAAAGCAGTGGATGAAACCAGAAAAGGTACAGTTCTAATAATATCTTTCTGGGAAAGTAATGTCTGCATCCTAACTGATCATCTACTAACCACATGCAATATTTTCTCTTCTGGTTATAGGTTAAAACTACATTAACCACATACCCTGCAAAGGCTGAAATTGTACCTGAGCCCTTAGGTGTTGTGTTGGTTATATCTGCATGGAATTATCCAATCTGTAAGTCAAAAGCTTATTTTGCACGTACTTTTTACATATTGATGCACTAAATCATGGTTCTGGCATATAACCATAAATTTTTGCAGTTCTTTGGTGAGTAAATATTATGTCTGGTCCTTCACCCCATTTGTTTCTCCTATGTTGTGCTGAGAAGGTCCAAAAATGTAATTTTGTCAAATATAAACTCTTAATTCTGATGCAAGTAGCCCATTCTTTGTAGTAGTGTCTAAAACCAATCTATTGTATTAACTGAATCTTTGATGTAAGAGGAAATATGGAATTCTTATGTTCTAATTTACACTCTTCTTTTTTCTTTCTCTGCCCACTGTATAAAGTATTTTCTCTTATCCTTGGCATTTCATGGTAAGGATTTGGCACATATATTTGGCCTTAAATGTGAGCTTTTAAATGAGGAATTTATCAAGGATCTTATGTTCCATCTTTTGCTGCAGAAGCGTAACAAATGAGTTTGGCATCTTTACTGTAATTTTCCGAGGCTTCAGTGATTAAAGCCCTCGCCTAAGGTGGGTTTTCTATCTTCGCTCGATTAATTTCTGATTCTCAATTTTTAGTTATATCTGGGTGTTTGTTACAGAGGTTGAAAAAAATGGATCCGATTGAGAGGATTAAGCAGATCAAACAGTTGTGTGATGAAGTGGTCCAAGAAAATGATGGCTTCGCAGAAAATGTAGTTTTAACTGACAAGGTATTTACTCCCATTTTCCTTTACTTTGAGAATTCACTGTATCAAGAACTGACACATGTTTAATTAGGCGATAGTGGAAGATGAAGGGGAAGAGGAGGAGGAAGAAGAAGAAGATGAAAAGAGGACGAGGTATTTACTCCCATTTTCCTTTACTTTGAGAATTCACTGTATCAAGAACTGACACATGTTTAATTAGGCGATAGTGGAAGATGAAGGGGAAGAGGAGGACGAAGAAGAAGAAGATGAAGAAGAGGACGAGGTGAGTGCAAAGAAGGTTGGAGACAACACTCATCTGAGATTCAAGTGCAAAGAATGTTGTCATTACTAGAGACCGTTGCTTCTAATGTTGTTTCTTTGAGTTAGGTTTTGTGAGTAAACAAGATGGAATTTGCGGTTGATGTTAAGAAAATTGACTTGGAAAGAATGACAGATGATGTAATTCAGTCAAGATCAATATTGACAGAAATTTTGACCAAAAAAAAAATATTGACGGAAATTCTAATTACAGCATTCAGCTGTGGTGTGTCCCTTATGGTTTACTTGCACTTCTCTACCTTTTTCTCCCAATGTTGTTGTCCATTTGCAGTAGTGACTAAAATGTTTCATGATAATGTTATGATCATCGAACCTTTAAGTATTTAACTTATAACTTTACTTCCCAACTGTCATAAAGCTTGAGTAATTTTAGCCTTAGCTTTTCCTTGAACAGTGAGGATAAGAGGAAATGAAAGGGAAGTTTTTGTGATATTTGATGGCTTGATGCTGTGAGTTTTATGATTGCACGGACACAAAACGCAGTTTGAATGAATCTGATAGTCGTACCAAAACGTCTTCAGGTATCTTATATTCTTTCATTAGCTAATAATAAATTGCGTTCTCTAAGTATCCTACTATTGATGGCAAGAAATAGCATACTTCCTACTTTTGTTAGGATTGATAATTTAAGATATAACTGAAGAAGTTGATGTCGTCTCATCAAAGACCAGTGGCACATCGTCTTTAAGAGATTCACAGAAGCAACTGCATGAAACCAGTGCGCCTTCTAGAGTCCATAATAAAAGTGATGCTGATAATGCTGCTACTAATTCAGAGTATCTGCAGAAACTGAGGGATGACCCTGATGCTGTCAGGTATCTTAGATCTTATGGATTGCATTGTTTAGTAGAGTCAAAAGAAGCTGACCTGTCTTTATTTTTGTATGGAACAAATCGTAAAACATGACCTTTGACGTAAGGCCTCAGAAATTGAATGTTATTCCATCTCGAATTTGATATTGTTGTATTGAATTAAACCCTAGGATTAGAAATTTATGTCGATGGTTAATTCATCACTTTTATCCTGTACAACACGACAATTCGATTAGTCACTTTTATGCTCTTTGTCTTTCCTCCATACTGTACAACACGACAGTTCGATTAGTTATTATAAAAAATAAACCAGTACTCTCTCTGTTTATAAATTAACAAGTCATTTTAGAAATCGACGCCACTTTAAAAAAATGGCAATCATTAAACAAAAATTATACAACTTTTTCAAAACTTTTAGCAAGATGCGTTAAGAAAGACCAGCTCTTTCTTGCACCAGCTTCAGATATATGAACATAAACAGAAGATTTCAGTTATTTCAGTCCTATTACTTCCAAACACATCGGCTCTCTACTCACTATGGATGATCGATCCAGTGATTTCAGTCACCCCATGTATATCTGAACCACAACGTTCCAACTGGTAGATATATTATAAAAATGTTTTTATTTAGAATATAAACAATTTTTTTACAAGACTAAAAACCCGCGCTACAATCCTAGTATATAAAAAGGCTTGCTCTATATGCACACGTTTTTTTTTGCTAAATGCACACTAATCTGTGCGGTAAGAGTTGCAGTACACTTCTGTGCGTTAAGGATTACCGCACAAAAGGGCTCTGGGGCATTGTTGGAATGTTTTCTGAAACGTATATGAATCTGGTGCGGTAATTCTTACCGCACAGATATGTGCGTTAACAATTAACGCACCACGTTAATACGAGATTAACAAAAAAAAACAGATTTTGATTAACTTAAACACTTGTGCGGTAACTCTTACCGCACAGGATTTGTTATTTTTTTAATTAATAATTTTTTTTTAAAAAGTATTTAAATATTAATATCATGTGCGGTAACAATTACCGCACAGGTTTAATATATAAAAAAATATAAAATATGGTGCGGTAATCGTTACCGCACCAGTTTTATCTATTTAAAAAATAATAAATCTGTGCGGTAACAATTACCGCACCAATTTAGGTTATTTGTAAACCAAAATTTTCCCTCCCCGACCTTTCGTCCTCCGTCCTTCTTCTTATATTTTCCCTCCGCCGCCATCCTTCTTCCTCCGTCCATTTTCCCGTCGATTAAGCCACCAAATCCACAAATTGATGATGGATTCGAGCTCCCCCGAGCAAGCCGCATCTTCTGGGCCCAAAAATCCGGCTGGAGACGAGGGTCCAAGCTTCCCGCCGACGGCAGCTCTTCCTGCGGCGACGACGGTCATTCCTGCGGCGACTCCGTGGATGGCTGTGGAGGATGAAGACGAGGAGTAAGCCGAGGTGCCACTGATTTACAATGGTGGTGCCCAGAACCGGCCAAAATCCCGAGCCCGACCCGATCCCATACCCATAGCCCGACCCGATACCTGTTGCCCGACCCGACCTGATACCAGCAGCCCAACCCGCCCCGATACCCGCACCCGAACCCGCTCCGAGGCCAAGAAACCGAAAGCGACCCGTCCAAAACGTCGGTCCCAGGTACGCTACTCGAGCAAATAGAAGGTTGAATCTACATCAAGTATGTATTTTTATTAAATATTCTATAACTTTTGTAATGTTTTTAAATAGTTTAATTATTTTATTTCGTAACGTTATGAAATTAGTTATTCAATTTCATAACGTTATGAATTTAATAATATTTGATAACGTTATGAAATTTTTAAATAAATTTCGTAACGTTATCAATTTATTTAATTTAATTAATTTATTAAATTTATAACGTTGTGAAATTAGTTATTTAATTCCATAACGTTATGAATTTAATAATATTTGATAACGTTATGAAATTTTTAAATAAATTTCGTAACGTTATCAATTTATTTAATTTAATTAATTTATTAAATTTATAACGTTATGAAATTAGTTATTTAATTTCATAATGTTATGAATTTAATAATATTTGATAACGTTATGAAATTTTTAAATAAATTTCATAACGTTATCAATTTATTTAATTTGATTAATTTATTAAATTTATAACGTTATGAAATTGGTTATTTAATTTCATAACGTTATGAATTTGATAACCTTATGAAATATTTAAATAAATTTCGTAACGTTATCAATTTATTTTATTTTATTAATTGATTAAATTTATAACGTTAAGAAATTAGTTATTTAATTTCGTAACGTTATCAATTTATTTAATTTATTTTATAACATTATGAAATTAATTTATATGGTAACGTTATGAAATTAAGTAATTTATTGCGTAACGTTATGAAATTAAGTAATTTATTGCGTAACGTTATAAAATTATATGATTTGGTAACATTATGAAATTAATTAATTTATTCGTAACGTTATGAAATTAATGAAATTTTATAACGTTATGAAATATAATAATTTCATAATGTTATGAAATATGACATTCCATATTGTAAAATTAATGAATTAATTATTTTATGAAATATGACATTGTTCTTCTCTTATTTTGTAACGTTATGAATTATTAGTATATAAAGTATTGAAATCAGGCGAATTATAACGTTAATTTCGTAACGTTATGAACAAAATGTTTAGAAATTAGAGATGATTTTGATTAGGATTGACGTTACAACAACTTTTGTAACGTTACGACGTCATGGAAAAGACGTTTTTGAATTTGACGTTATTTTTGTAACGCTATGAAAATAACGTTACGCTATAACAACAACATTAGGGGGTGCGAGATACGATGGCTTCTAGTGGTTTTGTTCCGGGGGCTCCTGTTGCTGCAGAGCGTGTTAGGAGGACGAAGATTACAGCGTCCATACGTCAGAGTTTTGCTACTGCTCGAGACCAGCTGAATGCTTCTAGTTCGACACCCACTGATGTTACTGGGGCACTTACAGATACTGAGGCAGTTAGGGATTGTGGTCTAGATGTTGATCCGTCTGCTGATGATGAGGGTTACAGTGAGAGTGAGGAGGAGGATATGGACGTCGATGATACAGCTGTTGATTTGGATGATGATATGCTGGGAGACGGTGAGGGTTTAGGTACAGATTATATTGTATCTCATCCCGAGATACCGACAGATCAACTTAGGAGAGACGACCCTCCTATTATTTCAGAGGATCATGCTGGTATGGGGCCTTCATCGCCAGCTCCTACGGATTTAGGTCCTTCGTCTCCTACGCCAGATGTACCACCTCCCCCGACTGTACCACCTCCCGATGCAGATCCTGTACCACCTCCTGCTGTACCTTGGATGCCCGGAGGTCCTTTTACAAATGAGTTGCTGAAGAGTTATGAGACGCACATCGCCAGGGCTATTTATGAGCTTACAGTTGTTGATCCTCCCGCACCTGTGATTCCAGCTGGCCCCCGTCCTCTTCCTCCATTTATACAGAGACAGCGAGGAGGCCGAGGAGCTCAGGCTGATGATGATGTTGCTGATGCAGACGCTGCTGATCCTCCAGCACGAGGTGGACGCGCTCCACGCGGAGGACGAGGACGTGGACGTGGACGTGCTGCAGATCATGCTGATCTTCCACAACCTGCTGATCTTCCAGAAGGCGAGGCTCCTCTTGATTTGGTATGTATTTGAACTATAATGTTCATATGTGAAATATTTTGGCATTCTGTAGAAGTAACTGTGTTATTTTTTTACTTTTTTTTCAGACACGGAAGGTCGTCAAGGTTCACTTCCACACCGCCTACTGCTCCACTAGAGGCGTTTAGGAGACCTGGTCCAGATTCGTGGTTTCAGCTTGCAGAGCGATCTGGATTGACTGATCTACGCTATATCGGGTCCGGTCCTGTCGATCATGTGTTGGTTTCTTCTTTCGTCGAGAGATGGCACCCAGAAACCAACACATTTCATTTGCCATTTGGAGAGATTGGTCCTACACTTCACGATGTGGTTGAGATCCTGTCGCTGCCTATACATGGCAGGAGTTGTAGCTCAGTTTTGATTAAGGAGGAGATCTTCACTTTTGTTGCTGAGATGCTTCACGTAGAGGAGGCACTGGTGAAGACTTGGTATAGGGATGGAGGCATTCCTTTGGGTTATCTTCAGCAGAGATTGAAGGATATGATGCGGATGGAGGATGGACAGAGAGATGAGAGCCTCATTGCGTCTATGTACTTACCGTTGCTTCTCGGCACTACAGTTCTAGTGGACAAGTCGACTACAGTAGTGAAGCACTGGTGGTTAGTTCTTTTGGCCGACCACGACAGCACTGGCCGATATGCTTGGGGAGCTGGAGTGTTAGCTCATCTGTATCGCAACCTTGGACAGGCGTCGAGGCGATTGGCTATGGGGATGGGGAGTTCTGGCATTCTTTTGCAGGTAGGTACGCAAACAACTATACGCTTGGCTATGTTTAGGAAGTCAAGTTCTAATTATCCTTTTTTTGCAGTCGTGGATCTGGGCATATTTTCCACATTTTCGTGGACATTTTGTGACAGATCTGCTTTCTATGGACCACGCCGCAGCTGCTATGAGGGAGGGAGGAGAGGTGCCCCAAGGGAAGAGCACAGATCGTTTGGTTGCCATTCGTGGCATGCTTGACCGTGTTCGTTATGAGGAGGTCAGATTTTAAGAATGTATGCTTTCGTTATATTGTGTGAATGTAAACTATACTAACTGTTTTGTAATGTTTTGTTGGAGGTTAACTGGTTTCCCTTTTCAAATGTGGATTTCAGACTTCCGCAGTACGCCCCGTCTTTGTTTGAGGGCATTCTCCGTTGTCTGGACATCGAGGAGCTCTATCAGCCAGGTCGCATGCTGCAACAGTTTGGACATGTGTAGGGTATCCCAGATCCTCCCCCAGAGCCCATCCAGGTGACACGTAACAACAGGCTGACGCATTATTCAGTTCACTTTGAGAAGGATCTGCTTGGTGTGTAGGATCAGGACCCCAGGCCTTTGTTACAGATTCGGGAGCCACGAGCGACGTACTATTGGGCAGTCACAGATGATTATCTCGATTGGTATGATCGAGTTTCTCATCCTCTGGTGGATCCCAGATCACGTAGACTCGATCGTCCACTTGGTTCGCTGCGTATTCCACCTTCAGTTGACAGTTTTGCGGTACGATTATAAATTTTATTAGTCATATTCATTCAATTAGTATATTTGATTGTAATGTTTTGATATGTTGTTAATATAGCGGACCCAACTCGTGACTTGTGAGATTCGAGCTTTCTTGGAGACACCACCAGAGAGGAGGCATGCAGATATCGATGAGATCATGAGGCGTCTCCTTGGAGTTTTGACTGACGGGGCTCCACCGATGGCTCCAGCTCCGGTTCGTCAATCTCAGCTTTTTCGGCATTCAATCCACGAGGAAGGCCAAGGTAGTGGGCAAGGTAGTGGGAATGAGGGTCGTGACTTGGAGTGATGTCAAATATTGATAGCAAAACTTGAGTTTTTTGAAAAAGGCGAAAAACGACCAAGTACGTCAAATATTGATAAAAATGGTTCAAAACGTCTCGAAACGACTAAGAAACGAAAAAAATTGACTCAAAACGATATAAAACAAGCCAAATCGAAATTTGAAGGAATTCCGAACAAGTTGTAAAAAAGTGTAAAAATGTGGCCAAAATGATGGCATAATATGGCCAAATTGAGCAAACATTGATAGCAAAACTTGAACTTTTTGGAAAAGGCGAAAAACGACCAAGTACGTCAAATATTGATAAAAATTGTTCAAAACGTCTCGAAACGACTAAGAAACGAAAAAAATCGACTCAAAACGATATAAAACAAGCCAAATCGAAATTTGAAGGAATTCCGAACAAGTTGTAAAAAAGTGTAAAAATGTGGCCAAAATGATGGCATAATATGGCCAAATTGAGCAAATCTTAGAAAAACTTGAGTTTTTTGAAAAAGGCGAAAAACGACCAAGTACGTCAAATATTGATAAAAATGGTTCAAAACGTCTCGAAACGACTAAGAAACGAAAAAAATCGACTCAAAACGTTAAAAAACAAGCCAAATCGAAATTTGAAGGCATTCCGAACAAGTTGTAAAAAAGTGTAAAAATGTGGCCAAAATGATGGCATAATATGGCCAAATTGAGCAAATCTTAGCAAAATTTGAGTTTTTTGAAAAAGGCGAAAAACGACCAAGTAAGTCAAATATTGATAAAAATGGTTCAAAACGTCTCGAAACGACTAAGAAACGAAAAAAATCGACTCAAAACGATATAAAACAAGCCAAATCGAAATATGGATAATGGATAGTGGATAGTGGATAGTGGATAGTGGATAGTGGATAATGGATAATGGATGTCATATGTGGATAGTTTGGGCCCATATCGTTTTAACGCCTTGAAACGATGAAAATCGAAATTTTGAAATTGTAACATGACAGCAAATAGGGCGAATAGTTGTTTTCATTTGTCGGAATCGAAAAATTATTATCGAAAACGTCAATGGGCCTAATAAGGCCTAATGAATTTTGAATCAGGCCCAAACACAAAAAATGACATAAAACGGCTTAATAAGCACTTAAAACGTAAAAGTCAAGAAATGTAACATTAATATTTGAGCATTACCAATCAAACGCTATCGTTTTTATAAGAAATTAACAACTTTAACACTTAGAAGTATGTAAACGAAGACTTTCACCTATATGCTACTACTCTCAAGTATATAAGTTGTATAGTTATACTCATATGTATGTGATACCACTTCGTTACTAAAATGAAGTTCATATAATGTGTTTATTTCATCATATAACATTAGTTTAACACTTAATTGTTATCGTTTAACTCAACTTACCTCGTATTTCATTAGTATAATATGATTTTTTATCATATAACTCTTCGTAATCTCATATTACATTAGTAAAACTTGATAAAATTATTCACAAAACTCTCAATAACGACATATTTCAGTAGTATAACATTACTTTGGGTCATAAAACTTTTAATAATATCAAATAGTATAAGAAAACAACATAAAAAATGAATTTTTATGTAATTAGGGTTGGTACTACAACAGTTACCGCACCAACCCTAATACCCTAAACCCTACAAACACCAGAAACATTTAATTATGGGTAAAAGGGTTTAACGCACCAGAATCTGGGCTGGGCTTGAATGTTGGGCTGGTGGTCTTTGTTGGGCTGGGCTTTTTCTGTTGGATCTTGACGAAGTTGTGTTATCAGTTGTGCGTTTATTGCTAACGCACCACCATATTTTGCTTGAGTGTGTTACAGCTACTACACAGCTGTAAGTCACTTTTGGATGACCGAATTACGTTATTGGGCCTTTGTTGTTGTGGACCTTTTGTCTACATCGGCTCAAATCTAAGTTACCCCAGTAAAACCTCGGCTATAAATTCACTGCCTCAGTGAACCCTATTATCTCATTCTCACTGCGCCGTAAAATAATTAGGTTTCAAGTTCTTACTCTGTATTTCAATTAAAAGTCTCATTTTTTTTTACTGATTTCGTTAGATATCTTCATTGTTTCTAACATGTTTTCTTACTTTGTATTACAAATTCAAACAACCATGGCATCATCTT
Organism: Oxyria digyna; assembly: GCA_029168935.1. Lineage (NCBI taxonomy): Eukaryota > Viridiplantae > Streptophyta > Magnoliopsida > Caryophyllales > Polygonaceae > Oxyria > Oxyria digyna. The sequence goes on along the minus strand of JAPVLV010000001.1, from coordinate 55,116,048 downwards.
CATCCTCCCCAGTTCCAGCAGAAGGCAGTGAGGTCCAGTGCCCGAGTAGAAGGTGCTCAAGAACAATCAAGGTGTTCACTGCTAATGACAAGAACAATCCCCATACGTATGGACGAAGGTATACCACATGTCAGTGTAACTACATGATCGTGTATCTTGAGCCAGAATACGACAGTCATCATCTCCGAGTCACTGCAAAACTGTTGAAGGAAATAGCTGACCAGCAGTTGAAGCTGGTATATTTTCACCAGGCTAAGAGTATTGAAGTAGCCAAACACTGGATACAACAGAGGTTTCCCAATGACCCTGTTCCTAGTTTTTACGACAGTGACTCCGATTAGGGATCTTGGTATCAAATCAGTGAATCTCTGTTAAGTCTGTGTTTAGTTTAAATTTCAAGAATGAGTCTGTTGTCTTTCCTTAATGAGTCTGTTGTCTTTTTAATTTATGCTGAGTGTGTTGTAGTTTATGGATTCACTGATTTCACTTCGCTGTTTCACCTACCTCATCTAACTCTACTGAAAACTCTTTTAAAGCAAACAAGACAAGTCATTACATATTTCAAAGCAGACAAGACAAGTCATTACATATTATAAATCAATTCCAATCGAAGTCTAAAGATCAAGGCTACTAAACTATTACAAATCAAGTCATGTAGTCCATACGCTTTCCAGCAGTAAAGCGGTATTGTCGAAACAAGTCCACTTGGCCAGCATATATCCCTTCCCACCACTTGATGTTGTCATCTGCAAATCTTCTCCACGAACCGGAACAACGTGGCAATGGTGCCCCGTCACGGAGCCAAACCTAGATATACAAAGAAAATTAATCAATAAGTATAAATGATTTCGACGTTTCATGACGTTTGTTTAGATTACCACAGATTCTTACCGGTATCCAGTGATTACTGCATCCGACAAGAGCTATCCCAAAAATCTTCTGTGGAGGATCAGGGCTCACTGTAGACTGCCTTATTGGCAAGCATAAACACGGCGCATCCCAGGATAGTTACACTAAACCAACATTATACACTGTGGCAAACACCAAACCCATAAATGGCATGTCCATCCAAAATGGTCTCTCACAAGGACTTCTCATGTAGTTAACTTGAGCAATAAAATCATCCCATGTTCCTACCCGTAGTCCACGTCGTATGGGCTCCCATGTCTCTTTGTTTCCAAGAAGCTCCGCTGCCAACGCAGCACAGATCATACGATATTGACTCTGTTGCATACCCGTAAGTAGAGCCATAGACCGATACCCACAATGTCCGTCTGAACGCACATCTTTCATAGAAGTCATGTAGGAAAGCCAAAAGTAGTCAATATTTTTCACCCCCAAGTTCACCCCCATATAACTTATGGCTTCTTCAATCTCTTCTTCATCTTCTTCTTCCTCTGTTTCGTTTCGATCTGGATAGCAAGCTCTTAGGGGCACGGCATTCATGTCTTCGTCTTCTAAATCGATGGTCTCTGAAAACAATGGTTCAGGTTGGGATTGTGATCCGAAGTCGAACGACACTTGACTTGCTTGCTTTTTAGGACAAGTTGGTCGTTTACTTTGCCTATTTTCCTTCTCCTTTGCGACTTTTTGCGCATTCTCAGTATTTGTTAAGTCTTCTCTAACGTACTCGTGGTAACTCTTTTCTCTCGGAGGAGAATTCCCATTTCGCTGCTTCTCCTTGTTCTTTGATCCCGGCGGCCTTCCTTTTGCTTTCCTAAACAAGTTTGTTGGCTCTACCAAAGAACTTTCTTCCTGATGCTCCAAGTCAATGTACAACTCACTTAATCTGAATAGAGTTCCATCCCTCAAATCTCCACTTTCCCATTTGGCCCACATTTCACGCATTCTGATCTCCGAAATAGACATTGAACGATTGTCGTCGGGTAAGGACAAATTTATTGCATCATCTTCCCATCTCAGTTCCTTCCAGAAGTCATGAAAATCATCCGGAACAAGAGGTGTCTTTGAAATGATTGCCCTAGCAAGATCGTGTACGCATGGCATCCCAAGACAATCTCGAACCCAATGATCATCACAAACATTTGAATACTCCTCCTTCAATATTTGCTGGTACATTTCCAACAGCAACAGAAAACACCTATCCGACACTCGGTAAAATAGCCTTGAAAACAACATTCGAATGTCAGGAGGAAAGGTTGGGTCATCAAAGACCATTTTCCGAGTGGTAAGTGCTTGGTTCATCGTCGCCCTAATCAGGTCCATCTGAACTATGACTGCATGGTGGATCCTCACGATCACTCTGTTGAAGCCTCCTCTACTAGAACCCACAATTTCTTTCAACACCTTATGCATCCCCTCGACCCTAAATAAACACAATTTCTAATCATTAGCATAAATAATATGGTGGTCCAAATTAACAACTAAACAAACAAAGATACATGTTTGTAGTCCTTGTGTGAAAGTGAAGAGTGTAGTCCGTCCACGCTCTAACTATGAACTTCTTGTACGGAGTAAACCAGTACTTTTCAATGTAACCAACAATGCCCTTCTTCCATGAATCTCTCAGCTTTCTCAACCTCTCTTCGTAGATTTCTTCAGTGCTCGAGCAAAATATCCCCCAACATTGCGTAACAAAGTTCTCCGCCCTTTTAGTATTTTTAATCACTTTTTCTGCGTGTGACTGGATGTTGTGCTTAATGTGCACCCAACACAATAGTTGCTTCACATCAGTGTCTTTGAACACAAGTTTGATTGCTCTCAACAAAGCCTTCTCACAGTCGGTCATCATAGCCTTCGGCATCACTCCCAAATTTCGACACAACTCATGAACGCACATCATCACAAACTTGTAATGCATTACTGTCTTCTGAGCCATGAATTCATATGCGATGTTGAACGTCTTGTGCGTGCAAGTGAAACCAACCATCTCCACTAAAGTCATATCATACCTATTTGTCTTGTATGTGGCGTCCATGATAATCACGTGAGGAAACTTCCTGAACAAACGAATCGACTCCTGGTGAGCGAAAAAAAGGACTTCAACCTCATTCGTCCTCGTGTTCCTCAAAGGTTGACAAAAATACTAGTTCTCTTTCTGAAAATTTAGAGACCACTGAGTAACTGACAATTCACCACGATCTTCAAAATTGATCTTCTGCAAAAAATTGGCAATCTGCTTCATGGATGTCACATTTTGCGGGTCTCTTTTCCTAAGCTGAATAAGTATGTTTTTTGGCGTCTTGCGATCATCCCCCGCTTCCCTTGCTATTTTCTCCTCCTCTTTGCTCATTCTACCCACGAATGAATTCCCATGAAAACTAGTATGAAGGGTGTGGTTGTGACGACCTTCTACAACATTCACGATCCATTTATAACTATAAGGCCATTCTTTTATACGAACCCCATATAACTCAAATGTACAACCACATTTCTTCGATTTTCGGTCACGAAGCCTCGGAACCGACAATTCTGTATTTTTTAAATTCACTTTCAGCCTACCCGATCTAGGTTTTCCAAACCTATCGCATACAAAATCAACGCAATATTTGCTAGATGTACGATGTACCAAAACTATCATTAAATCTCTTGCTCTCTGTTTTGTCCATTCCATCATCTCTTCTTTACTATCCCACATTTGCGCAGTACTAAAATGTGGTCTAAAGTCTTCTTCCTATATTGATTAAACTACATTACTTAGATACGCAATTTTAACTAATTAACCTAAATCTCATGCAATTAAATACAAAATTTAAATTCATAATATACTAACCAAAATCGGTAACGAAGTCCAATCGTCTAATGCAATTGATACATTTGCTTCGCCTTCTTTCTCTTCTTCGTCCACTTCCTCATCGACTTCCTCTTCTTCATCGACTTCGTATTCTTCTTCCACGACCCCTGATATCCAATTGTCGTTACCATCATCCTCACTACTCTCATAATTATAAGACATTGTGGTGTGCATTGCAAAACTTCTACAAGAGAGTTCAACCTCTATATACAACCAAAAAATGCCCGTTGGAATTTTATGCCCGTTGGTGCGGTAATAGTTAACGCACCAACGGGCATAAAATTCCAACGGGCATTTTTTCAAAAAAAAACCTGTGCGGTAACTGTTACCGCACAGATTATATTTATTATTTTCTTAAAAATTTAGTTTAATTATTTTCAAATTATTATTAAAAAAAACCGGTGCGGTAACAAATACCGCACCAGGTTTATTCATTATTTAATTCCTGGTTTTAATTTTGTTTTTTTTTAAATTTTATATATACCAGCACAGGTGTTTAAGTTAATCAAAATCTGTTTTTTTTTTTGTTAATCTCGTATTAACGTGGTGCGTTAATTGTTAACGCACATATCTGTGCGGTAAGAATTACCTCACCAGATTCATATACGTTTCAGAAAACATTCCAACAATGCCCCGGAGCCCTTTTGTGCGGTAATCCTTAACGCACAGAAGTGTACTGCAACTCTTACCGCACAGATTAGTGTGCATATAGACCAAGCCTATAAAAAATAGAAATACTTTGATTTGAATGTCCCAAAATGAAACTTCAAGACTCGAGCCAAGAGAAATAATGATGAAACTAAGTTTTTCCTGACAACATTTTCCATTCAGCTACTGAATCTAGCATTCTTGTGGGTCAGATTGTTCAAGCTAGCATAAAATGGTCTAAGTACAAAAAATCTGAAAACAGCTATTTACATGTTGCAAGATAAAGGTATTCCTGATGAGAAACATCCTAGTCTTATCAAACACTATCCCAGAAAGATCAATCGACTAATTTCACTCAAATAACTCCGAAGCGGACAATGATATCATCAAAAAAACTGTTAAGGGATCAATTCATACGTTGATGCTTGAGCTGGTAATATAGGAAACGACGACAGTGATATCATCAAGCTTGCCACCATAATACCGAAAACCAGCGTCTTGAGCTGCACTAGAGAAAGGGGTTTGCCTGTTTCTATCCAGGGCTCGTTGTCTTGCTAAAGCTGCAATCTTCTGAGCTGTGACTTGAGGCCCAAGCCCGGCTCTCTTTGCATGAACCACCACTGCTGTCACTTCATTGTTGTATAAATTGTCAAATAACCCGTCTGTTCCAGCGATTATAACGTCTCCAGGAGCAACACCGACACTAAAAACCTGTTGAATGTAGCAGTAATAACGTTTAGAATTCGGCATCACATTGTAGATAAAAAAGAAGGTGCAAAATCTGAAGAAGAAATTTGTGAAAATGTAATTTCAAACTTAAGTTGAAACTAGGTTGTTTTTTAGCTAAGATTCAGAGAGAATTGGCAACTCATAAATGACCGTTTCTCATGATATGGTAATTCATCAAGCAAAAACTTGAGCATTGAGTTCATCATAGCCACATCATATGATCTTCTTTCATATTGTCACAACTTCAATGAAAAAGGCATTCAAAATCATAGATATGAACAGGAAAAATTAAGTCCTCATCAGGTCGACATAGCTTCTATCATTATTACTAATGGAACAGAAAATCAGAATAACTTGCCAAACTAACCTGACCAGCACTTGGTAAGTCACCACTAGTTCCACTCTCCAGCTGATATGTGAAATTAAAATCATGTTGTTGGGCCGGGGATTGGAAGACAGTGCAACCGTCTCTGACCACTATAAATCCGCTGTCACCTAAATTGATAGCATGAAGACCCTGCAGAATGAGAAAATTAACTTGTCGGTGAAAAAGTACACACAGACAGAAATGAAGTTCGAAATGAGCTCATCATTCTTCAATAAAAAGTTAGCGGGAAACAAAAGATCCACTGAAATGATGATACTACCAATGTATTTGTCTTTTAGAATTAAAAACACATGTTTAGGACGAGCATCATTGGGCTCACTGCACTTATTTGTAGGATGTGCAAAACCATTGGAAAAAAAACAATTATCTGCAATAGCGATGCAGGTAGAAGAAAGGATAATTCATCAAGAGTAGAATATGATTTCTTGAAAAAGATGCAAAGATCACCACATTTCCAGGATCACAACGCAGCTGGTATTGTTTTCAAAGTAAATTTATTTTTTCTATGATAAGATGTTATAGTGTTTCTTTGACAAACATTTCCAAGAGATGCATCTCAATATTCAATGATGCCAATGTCAGGCTGACGATTCTTTAATTTGGAGAGTGACATTATATACACTACAGTCCATTATACCTGTTTAGTTAATGCAATAATGCAAGCAGTTGAGGAACCTTTAGCTTTCGTGCTTGAATGAGCTTTCTCCAATACCCTAGCAGGATCAACGTGACCTTTTGGCTCCTCTTGAATAGCACTAACAGAGTTCGACATCAGTTCTTGAGCATATAGCCCAGCATTAATACCGAGATCAGCCCAACCACCAACACCATCAGCCACACCTATGGCGTGTTCTTCTGCACAAATGAAGTGAGCATCCTCTCCACCAGTTTCCTCTTTGTCAGGATGAGGCAAATAACAAGATCCTGAGAGTAACTTGAGGGTGCTTTCTAAGGGAGTTTGCCTATATCACCAGATTTTGCAACATTATTGAATCTCCTTACAGAAAAAAATAATTACTGCAAGCTTCTGTGAAAATCCAGAAAAAATATGACCTTTACAGTTAAAGATACACGATAGAAAATGACAAACCTTTTTTGCAAGTTCACAGGTGCTGCCTACAGTTAATTAATCTACTACCCAAGCACGTCTTACAATACAAAAATATGCCCATCAGTAGAAAAAATACCCTACAACACAGCTATCTTGACAACAACAAAACATGCATAGTTACTACACATTATAGCAAAAAGAGAAATAGTCAAACTAGAATTCAACTACTACTTAAACCCAAGACCTCAAAAAAATGAAATCAGAAATTCAAGCACAGAAAAACTAATTGCCCCATAACAATCTACAGTTAATAAGCACTCTAGATTAGGCTAGTTTAAGCTCACTTGGTTAATCATTAAATTCAGCTACTATGGCATCAAAATAGCGTAGCAAAGACAGGCATCTGACTATTCAAATTGCAAAGATAATTCAAAATTATTATGAAACCAGAATACTGAGATTAAGTATATAAAAGAGGAAAGGTTCTCTAGTTTACATACTGTTCAGATGAAGTTTTTGACATGGCTGCCTCATCCTCATGAGAAAATCTGTCAAATGACAGATCAGAAGCAGTGCTAGCAGTCTGACAAGTTGAAGCCGAACTGTAGAAATCCTTCCAACCAGACCAAGGATACAGATTCGAGGTACACCTTGACCGCAAGGAATTATATGCAAAATAGCCATAAATAGCCGATTTATTGAAGTTTTCACGGTTCTTTAAACTCATTCTAGCAGCTATGCAGCTATCAAGACCTTTTGTACAGGATACAGCAGTAGCACTGTTCCTCAACATTCCAATGTAAGGTTGCTTCGAAATCCACTTATCTACAAAAAAATCATTCAGTGGAGCTTTGGCACCAGAGGCTGCCATGATAAGATTTGGCTTCTCAACAACGAGCAAAGATTTCTCAGACTCTAAAAACGAACGACCAATATGATATCCATAGACCTGAGATGCAGGGCCTGACACAGATGGAATAGAGAATGTACGAGAAAGCGCTCCAACAACAGTCACGTTAGTTCCTTGGCTAGCCAAAGAGTCTAACCTTCCAGCAGTTTCATGTCTTAGGATATTATTCAGATGCGAGAGAGTAGAGAATGGCACAGACTGAAACAACTTATAGTTGCTGAGTAGAAATTTCCCCTTTCCAATCAAACCTTCTACATATTCTTCAACATAAGCTCCTTGCCCCACAAGGGAACTCCGAATTCCATGCTGGGCACTATTCCTTAGTTTTGATAGATTGCTTGGTGGCATCTTAGCTCCTTAGACAGAAAATTTCTGCTTTGTAGTTGACAGAATAAATGCCAGGACTATGCACAGGGTAATATCTCATAGCTTTCAACGCATCAGGTGCTAAGGGAACTCCAATGTGAATCTTCCACTAGTATGAAATGCCCTCTTTCAGATCTCAATTTATTCCTGTGTAAAATCATGGAGAATAACTTTTCAGGTATAAGTCAGAAGTAAACCGATCCGACCTAACATTCTAACTAGTAGTATCAACTACATCATTGCCGATCCAAAAGCATACAAGCAATTTCCATACAAGAAGAATCTATAAACCTCGGCATTTCAAAGAACCAAGGAACAAGTAACATCCGGTCAAAAAACAAATAATTCAACAATCACAAGAAAGGTGAACATAATCTAGCAAGTTTTAAGATGTTGAAACGGGGATTGACATACATGATCCCCAAAACCGGTAAGAAGATGTCTCTATCAAGATCGACGACGAAGAATAAAAAACGCGATATCAACATGAAGAAGAGCTAAATTCTAGAGCGCCACCAAACAAAACGCATCAATTGATATAAAAGAGAGAGATTCACCAACCAGTACCTTCTTCAAATATGTAAGATCAGGCTTCAGAGGATCTCACTCTCCTCGCAGACCTACTTTCCTCAAATATTTGTGGTGTTATGGCGATCGGTTGTTTGGATAAACGATGAATACAAAACGATTTTCGCGTGTGGGGAAGCTTCGTGTTATCTCAGTCCAACAAAATTTGAAAACCCTAAACAGGGGAGATCATGTAGGCTAAAATCGCTGCCACGTACGTACACATGGAAAAGGAAATACACAAATTACACAATTATAAAGATTTAGATTATTAAAATCAACTGTATAAAAATGGACAAAAAACTCCCAACCTTTTGACTTTTATTTTTGGCTCAAATATAAAAAACTACCCTTAAAAAGGGTCGATTTGCTCAAAACTACCCCTTAAAAATTATTTTTGAGAAAATAACCCGTAAACGTAGTCCATTAGCCAAGAACCACCCCTCCGTTATAATTCTGTTAGTTTGATTAAAATAATATTATTTTAAAATAAAAACCACTTTACAAATTTAGCCCTAACTTTTTTTTACTTCAAAACTTCAAAAATTGGGTAAAAATCGTAATTAAGCCAAAATCTGGGCTAATTTGGTCATCTTCTTCAATCCTAAGTCCAGATCCGGTTGAGAAGAAGCTTCATCACTGCCATGGCTGCTGTTGGTATCTCACACATACATCTTCAACGCCCCATCTCTCCTCAAAGATGGGAAGAAGTCTCGTCATTTGATGATGGACCTCCAGCAAGCTCCAGAAACTCAGCGAAGGAGGGAGGGAAGGCGGTTGTAAAGGAATTGGTGAAAGAGAAGGCGGTGGAGATAGAGAGGCGGCGAATTCCGACATCGTGGAGGGCGACATGGAGATTGCGGATGGCAGGGAGGAGGGAGGAGGAGAGGGCGGCGACGTTACCAAGGTCGTCGGAACCGACGGAGATGCGAGCACCGAGGTAGATAAACTTAGTAAACCAGATCTGGGCTTAAGCTTGAAGAAGATGACCAAATTAGCCCAAATTTTGGCTTAATTACAATATTTACCCAATTTTTTAAGTTTTGAAGTAAATAAAAAGTTAGGGTTAATAAGTAAATATAATAAGATATATAATACTTGTGATAACGAAGTCGCGAGAGAGTATAAGTTTTATAAATATGAAAAGTTTTTTTTTAATAAGTAAATAAAAGACTTATTGTTTATAAACAAATTAAGATTAAAACATTTTCATGGATGATCTTGAAAAAATCTTTCATTGTGATGTCGTAGAAAGAAGAATCTTTTGGTCTTTGGAGTTCCAACTTTGCAGAGCTCGAGGCGCTAGTATTCCATCGGAGGATAAAATCTCGTAAATCTTCAATAGGGATGTTGCGGGAGACCAGGAAATTAGCAGCTCGGTTGCAGTGTATTCTAATAAAGAAAAACCTACAACAATCAAAACTAGCAGAGAGGGCTAAAATATCCATTACAATTGATCTAATTTCCCATGGAGTGGTACATTTTTTATTAATGCAATTGATAAGAGAAAGATTATCGCTTTCAACAACAATATTCTTAATGTTTAAACGAGTTGCAGCTCTAATACCTTCTAGAACTACAACTGCTTCTGAGATCAAGACAAACGAATCAGGAATACGAAGATGTTCAACAAAAGAAGGTTGACCATCCGAATTGTGAATGATGAAACCAATGAAAGAACCGAACAGAGTCATCACAATTGAGTTTAAAGGAATTGGGCTGAGGTTTATTCCTAAAGGCCAGTTCTATATTTGAGAGTGGTCTTGGGGGCTTTATAAACATATTTCTTGGGGGCTTTATAAACATATTATTAATTATATAATGATGAAAAGGTTACTCATATAAAAAACATACTCCGTACTCTATATACATATTATTAATTATATAATGATGAACATAAGGATTAAGAAAATATGAGTGTAAATGAAAAAGCTTAATGCGCTTTTTTTGGGTGAGTTGGGTAAATAACTTTTTTATACGTTTTTATTAGAAAAAATATCTCATTTAGAAACTAACCTCCTACCTTAAGGGGAAAGGAGAAACTCAAAGGGTTAGTTTTCTTTAACAAAAACTAATAAAAACTACTTGGGACTGATTTTTCTAATTAAAAGCTTTAAAAGGGTCATTGAGACACACTCTCTCATTTTTATCTTACGAATTACGAATATATGTACACTATTTATTATTAACATCCATATTCATTTACATTTACATGCACATTCGCAGATTTGTGCATGTCTTTAACAATATATGAAAAATGGATGCACATGTCTGCTTGTGCATGTGAATGTGAAGGAATGTGCATGCGAATATTGAAGAGTGAGCATGTATTCAATTCGTATATTCGTAGGATAAAGTCATTCTCAACGGATACAACTTCGGTGTAAATACCCTACATTTACGCTCGTAATTGTATAAATAGACTTCTTTTTCGCGATATTCCAACAATATCAATTTCAAGGGTAAAATTATCCAAAAGTATATTTTTTGAATTATTTAAGAATTACTTCTAATTTCATTTATCTTTACTTTATTATTAAAATATTATTTTAATACATTTCGAATATAAGAAAAAAGAAAAATAAATTATTAAACCGAAAATAAAAATTGAAAAAGAAAAAAAAACAAATTTACCTTGTGCAACAACGGAATCAAAATTTCGTTTTTTTACATCTTAATATAATATAAAGCTAAATAATCGGTAATAAATTCCAAACAATAAATACTACTCCAAAATTGAATGCCTCAACTAAACTCTAAATTTCAGATTCAATTCTTTATTATGCAGATTGGGCTAATATTGGGCCTCAGTTTGGCCTCTTGATGGGCTTCTTTTCCTTTCAGTTAGGGTTTGCAGGCAATCCATTCGTACTCTCCAGAATCGATGAGGCGAAGTCGATCATGTCTTCGGCCGATCCGACGCAACGTTTACTCTCTCCTTTGCTTGGAGATCTCTCGCATTCGTGTAAAGCTGCGTCTACCATCGTCTCCATTGACGAATTCTCGAAGGCGTGGAAGATCTGTTTCAGATCTGAGATTTTCGAGGAGGAGAACGGAAGCTTCGAGGGAGTCATGTCGCAAGAACCAGCCGCAGCAGAACAAAAACGAGAACAAGCCTCTTCAGAACGGATCTGCTAACTCTCGCCTTTGGTATGTACCTCATCCGCCCTTCGTCTCCTTTGTAGCTTTCGAATCGGTGTATTTTTCTTCATCTTTCATGTACAGATCTGGAACTTAGCGGTTCATTTAGCTTATTCAACTGTAATTGTTCATTGAAATTTTGAAGGAAACCCTAATCTGTACTGTATCCGCTCTTTAACTTCTTGCACGGAGTTGGTTCGATTGCACTATTGTTTTCTGTTGTTTAAGCTGAATTCGGTTAAGAGAGGAATTCTTCTATTTGCATTTGTTGCTGACCTAAGAAATTATTGGAATAGTTGATTCCTTAGTAGGTAGTGAATGTGTGTGTTTTTTAGGGTTTAGGGAGTAAAAGTGAAGTTGCCTGATTCATCAGGAGTATGTTTTATGTTTAAGATCTCCTTGACAGCAACTCAATATATCCTTCTGGTTATTATGCTTAATGCCTAATCTTTTGGATGTTTCTATTGTCATCGAAATCATCGCCAAAAGAGATGATTCCGATGACAATAGTGAGGATGAAGAGAATAGGAATGACGTGGTTGAGGAGAGCAAAAAGAAGGAGAAGAAGCCGAAGGTGAGTGTCGCTAAGTTTTTGGAATAATGTTTTGATTCATTCTTGGAATAAGGTTGTCAATGGCTCTTAAGGTAATGTTTTGATTCATTTTTAGATTCATTTTCAGAATAAGATATGTTACTGCTTTGTTTTAATTTATGTAGTCGGTTATGTTTGCAATGGCCGATGGAATTGTCCTCAGTCTCGGAAATCTATTTACTCAATATGCGCATGGGCCTTTGTCGGGCTGTCAGTTGTCGAGGTGATGACTGCAAGCATCACAGTCGTCATAGGTATTAAAATAAAAACTTGCAGCGGTTAATTTGTTGATCGCCACCCATGTTTCTCACTTCTAGATGCGTTCTATTGTTCAGATTTCTGTTTTGACGACTGCTCTTTATACCTTCATTCAAGTGAGAAGATGGGACACTCGAACGTTTGAAATTCGCATCCCAAGAGCTATGGTCCTGGCTCTCGCCTTTGGTATGTACCTCATCCGCCCTTCCTTTCATTGTTTGTGGTGTCTGATTGTTTAGATGTGCGAATCAGATCTAAAATTTAACGATTCTCTGAACTTTTTTTTGTTCTGGAAGCCGAGTTTGCAGGAACTCTCACGGTTTGATCCGCAAGTACGGGCTAATGTGTTGCAGGCAGTGCTTCCGCAGCAATGCCAAGGAGATTGGCTTCAATTAAGGTGACTCTTTTGCTTCAATCATTGTTTCTCTAAGTTGCATAGCAATGGTGTTGTATGTGATTGGAATGTTTGTAGTGTTCATTTTGTCATGTCTAATTGTTCCGATTTCATTGATAATGCATACAGATTAGATAGTTTTATTTTCTAACTGCGACTTTGATAATGCTTGCAAGTTATATGTTAAGTATAGGTCTTTGGTTGCCCATAGCTTGGTATACAAACTTCAAACGATGTACATTCAACTTTGAAGTTAACTTTTTCTTAATGTGTCATGATAGATCTTAGCCTCTAATAAACCATTTCTCTCATCAAGTTAAATCTTAAAATGCACAACTTTTCTATACCTTTATATATAAAAAGTATCAATTTGTAAATTTAGAGTGTATAGCAAGTTAGTAATACCCTCTTTCTGGTCTTGAGTGATAGGAAGGTGATGCTTCTGTAGCTACTGAGGAAGCTAAGAAGAGCAAGCATGTAGAAAGAAAGTTGGAGAAGTGCCAGCAGGGCCGCACTTTGGATTCTCATATTGAGGAACAGTCTAGCGGTGGACGTCTTTTGGCCGCTATCTCATCTCGCCCTGGCCAATGCGGAAGAGCTAATAGGTATGTACACTTGGAATACTAACTTTTTTTGTTTATAAGCCTTCTTCATTATTGATGTTCACATGTATAAAATGTGATTGCAGATACATCTTGGAAAGCAAAAACTTGAGTTCTACGTGAAGAAACTCCAGCGCAAGAAGGGAAAGGTTGCTGCTTAATAATACATTTTTGGTGTGAGCCTTCAACACCATTTAGGGTTTTATTTAAAAAAAACTGAATGGTATCTAATAGAATTAATCTTTGATAACAATGATTCAATTGTGTCTTTGTTTATATATATACATGATTATGTGCATTGGAGAGGTTAATTGACATAATTCGTACTCCGTATATTGTTGCAGTACAAATTCTCATATTGATTAATGTGATTCTCGACTTCTCCACAACCTTCAAGGTCACGATTGGTTGCGGCTCATGTGGCTTCTGCCTAATGAAAAGGTCTATTTCCCTTATTTCAACCTTAATCTCTATTACGATTTAGTGATGAATGAAAAAGGATGTGCACTTCATTCTCATCTTTTGCTGAATTATTCATTTGGTGGACGTGTTTGTTTTTCTAAATTTTCAAGGGTCAGATTCGGTTTAGTTTAGGATTGGGAATAAGTATAAGCTTTGCCTGAAGCTTGGTAGTTGCTTCTTAGCAGCAGAGCGTAACCTTTTGATTATATGACAGTGTTTGTTTCAAACTTTCAATCCAATTAATGGATTTGGTTTTTGGTTGCAGAAAACAAAGTCATCTGATCATGCTCATATATTGGTTATATAATCTTTTTTAGTTGAGGTGAGTTTCACTCTTCTCTATGCATATCTGCTTTATACTCAAATTTGTTTGTTTCTAGCAAGTTTAAGCTACTTAATCTTTCTTCATAATGCTCCAATGTCATTTCTAGCTTCAACTTGTTGTTCAGACACATTTCACATACCTGTTATCGCTTAAATGTAGTAATTAGAGGATTTTCTAGACTTCCACATGAAAACTAAAGGTTGTTTCTACATTTTGATCATGAATTGGCAGCTATTGCATTGCTTAATGTTTCCATGGCTTACATGCATGCACATTCTTTGATGCATATACTGGATATGAGACAATGGTAATATGTTTGTTGTGGTTGGGGCAAGCAGAATTAAACAATTTGATTTGATCCATGCCAGTTCAAGAAAGTTTGTTCTTTGACAAGGGAAATGATAAAAATAAATGCAGAATCTGATACAGTGCTATTCCAACCTATCTAAGTTGCTGTGTAGTTAACATGTGTCAATTGAATTCATCCAAAAGAGTAGGGTGAAAGAGATTGGAAAAATTAGTGGTGTAGTGTCTATAGATCTGAATTGGTGGGATTGGAGTTCAAAAGGGCTATAAGATTCTTAAATATGAATTGGTGGGATTGTGTCAATTGTCAACTTGCATCATGAACTATATTCCATTGCTTCTTTCTGTATTCAGGTCACCAATCTTTCCTGATGATTTTAGTGTCTTTGAGCTTGCATCTGCAAAAGCTGCTCAAGACAGGCTTGATCGTGGTGTTTGGACAAGCGTGCGGTTTGGGGATATGAGGTGTGCATTAGCAGGTATGCGTCATATACTTTCCTAGAGAATAAAGGCTACATAACATTATTTTTTCTATTTTGTGTGATATCTTCAAATCACAAAAACATGGTGTGATATGATATTTTTTTTATTGTTTACTATTTTCCTCAACTTTTAAATGAGGAATGTATCAAGGATCTTATGTGCCATCTTTTGTTGCAGAAGCGTAACAAATGAGTTTGGCATCTTTACTGTAATTTTCTGATGCTTCAGTGATTAAAGCCCTTGCCTAAGGTGGGTTTTCTATCTTCGCTCGATTAATTTCGGGTTCTCAATTTTTAATTATATTTGAGTGTTTGTTACAGAGGTTGAAAAAATGGATCCAGTTGAGAGGATTAAGCAGATCAAACAGCTGTGTTGATGAAGTGGCTCAAGAAAATGATGGCTTCGCAAAAAATGTAATATTTAACTAACAGATCAAACAGTTGTGTTGATGAAGTGGAAACCTTCTTTAATGCTTTAATAATATGGATAATCTATTGTGAAATTTATATAATTCATTCTCTCATAAACTAAGTAATACTTTAACATGAGATATCACGATTATATTGGTAAAATAAAGTATAATATTTTTTACAGCATACATTCCTAATCTATTTTTTTGCACAAAACTAAAAACCCGCGCGTAGCGCGGGCTGCAAAATCCTATATAATATAAATTTAGATGTTTGGGGAATTAAATTCCAATCCCCACATTCAATAGCCTCTCATTCAATACTTAAAAACAATCTATTTTCACCTTGACATTCAATACTTTAATAATTTGATTGATAGATTGTAGTGAAAATACTAATCTTCTACAACCTCCTTTTCTTCCTCCTATTATCACAAATGAGCATTATCTCTCTACTCATTATGACGATCAAATGATTTCAGACGCAACCGGTAAATTTGACTCACACGGCCTCTTTAATTTTCCATGAATAATATAAAGATGTCAGGATTATATTGGTAAAATAAAGCACAATTTATTTACTATAGACATCTATAATCTATATTTTAATGCAAGATTAAAACTCGCGTGTAGCGCGGGCATCAAGATCCTAGTTTAAGCTTAATCTTAAATCTTAATCTACTTTAATCAGTCCAATTAAGTTGTAATAATTCAAAATTATAACCGTTAAATTAAAACACATTACATCTTTGAAATCCATCTCAAATCCATCTCAACCGCTCGGAACGGGCCGTAACCGCTAGACCTGGCAAAATCTGACCTGATCCGAAAAAATCGCCCGAACCCGGACCTAATCGTTATCCGAAAAATGAAAATAAAATAAAATTTGAAACCGATTTGACCCGATCCGATTTGACCCGAACAGGAAAAAAACTGATTTAAAAATAGACCGAATCCGCTTGTATCCGAATATGCTCGTCTGATGCCAACCCGAAACCCGAACAATCTGAACTCGACAACAACCTGAACCCGAATAAACCCGCACCCGAATCAACCCGAACCTGAATCGACCTGAACGTGGACTGACCCGAACCCGAATAGACATAAATCACTACTAGAAAAATCCTATATAGCTATGTAAAATTAGCTACGGCAAGTCACGAACAGGCCATGGAAATAGCTATGAATAAGCCACGATCAAGTAATGTGTCATGAGTTTGGGGACGGAAAATAAAAGACATGGCTATATCTGTCGTAGAAAATTACGGGGACGGACCTGTGTGGTTGTTTGCCATGTATTTTGGCGACGGATAGGTCATGGACAAATCCCTATGGATTTCCCACGGAAGAGTCATGGGTGACTAGTCCTCCGTTTCCCACCTGAGTTTTGTCCGTGGCCTTTCATTATAAATCCCTATAAATTTTTAAATTAATTAATTAATTCTAAATTTTATATTTTAATTATGTTGGAATTGATAATATTGGTTATTATCTAGGGTATTATTCTTGAATAAATACACCATATCATTAAAAAAATTGATATACTCAAATCGAAAAACTAAAAATATCATAAATCAAACATATAAATCTCACTATTATATTATCGATTCATAATCCATAAGCCTTGAGAGAAAGAACATTTACAAATCCGGATTGGACAAAAAAAAATAGAAATTCTAACCAAAGACTTAGAAAATAAACAAATTAGCATCCTCTGAGTTTGAGGTCGACGGTGGTCTCGTTGCCCAGACGGTGGTGTTCTACCGGAGTGCAAAACGGTTCAGAGAGGGTTTGGTTTTGCACAAAAAGGCTGAACTCAAGGTGTTGAGGAGAGGTATCTTTCCTCGCCTTCTACACAACTAGTGTATAGACCCGTGTCATGCACAAGTATACTTATGATAATTATTTTATAAGTACTTTAGTAAATTACTAACATAGGAATTGATATTTTTATTATAATTTATCAAAGTTATCTATCAAACAACTTAACAAAAAGGCTAAAATTGAAAATTAGATTTGATCTTTATAAAGAAAGGGCTTTAAAAAAAGGGTAAAAAACTGTGTATATTATAAGCTATGACACCTTAATGTAACAAATGTTTAAGTAATATTTTATTTTAATAGTATAGTTTGTAGTCATATTTGTTAGAAATTATTTGTATATATATATATTTATCTAAAAAATAATTAGATAATAATGTTTTATTTTAAGTCAAATAGAAATATAAAAACAATTAAAAGAGAATCAATAAAAAATTGCCACATAGATAGGACCAGAATTAAGTAGAAGCCTTGAAAAGTCTCAGTTTTAATAGATTATATAGATGGCTTCGTCTCTAGAAACTCGTGCACGAGTGAACATGGCCGATTGAAAAACGAAGATCGACACTTTCGGGGATGATTCTCGGATTCAATTAATTTAGGGGCGGAGAAGATGATAGTGTGGTCGTGCTTTGAATTTGATGGCTCGAGTAGACTAATTCCGGCTTGGCAAAAGCTTGAGTCAAGCTTCTTCAATGGCGTTTACTTAGATCTGAAAAGCAAGAAGAGAAAGAAAAGAGTTTTACGGATGGAGAGGGGGAGTGAGGGCAATGAACTGGAGTGGGAATATGATTTGATTGAGGTATGGATGAACATACAAGATCAAAGGAGGTGGAGATGTGTGTATTTTGATTGGTTATTTGTGAATCACATGGATCTCCGTTTTGGGCCTTTAGAGTGAAAATACTATGAATGGTTGAGATTGAATAAGAAAAATTTAATACTCAACTTTAAGTAAAAAGTACCTAGTAATTTTTAAATAATTTTGATTCATTAATAAACACTAAGGAGTAGAATATAAATTTGATTATCATTAATTAAATCTATAATATATATTTGATTGCGTATTTTTTATTCTCATTAAACTTTAATAGTGATTTAGATTAGATTTTTAGTTACTTACTTTGCAGTATATAAGTGTAAATTTTTGGATATCATTAATGATCTATAATTATAATATATAAGCGTTAATTATATTAATCATATTATATAATTATTTTATATGTGTACCAAATTTATAAAACTTCACCATGATGAATTCTTAAGTTTGTATACTTAAGAATTATGTCTATGATATATAAATAATTATTGACTATAAATGAATTTTTAAAGTATAATTAATGTATGTACAAATGTTCAACTCAAATAGTAAAATTTTATAACTACTAGAATCGGTATCTCGCGTTGCGCGCGAGTCTTATATATGTTATATAAAATAATATTGATTTGATAATAAAGTTTAGAAAATGCTATATAGTTAACAAGAATTATATCTTTCATTTAAACAGTTGACTTCATTGTATAGGCATTATATAGGTATTGGTTATAAGTTTTCATTTATATAGTGGGAGGATGTGCTAAAATTTTGTTTTAACAATACTACAATACTATTATGAAAATTAAATATTATATTTGCATTTACTTAATTTGGGTTAAACATTCAACTTATTATTAGATTAGGACAGGATTAAGATAGGATTGTATCAAAATCAAAAGTTGTGAATTTAGAACTATTTGTAAATGTTCAATTTATAACTATCGTTTATAACATGCGAGTATTAACATGTAACATGTCATATATTTATGTAATATAATTTGATATAACGTTGATACAAGTTAGAACCTATAACTCGTGCACATAGTAAATACAAAAGTATATGATTATTCACACGTAATGAGATTATAAATCATTATCGCCTTACATAAGTAACACAATTAGGCTCCGGTCGGATCGACACGAGTTGAAGTGGAAGTAAGTTGAAGGTAGTTGAAGTGAGTTGAAGTTGAAGGTAGCTGAAGTTGAGATTTTAGGAGTTGAAGTTCGATATGGAGTGTTCGGTAAAACAAGTTGAACCGAGTTGAAGTAATTGATATTGGTATGTAAAATTACGAAAACGGGTACAAGTAAATTTCTGATTTCTTGTCACGTGACTTGCACATGTCCTCTTTGCAACATAACTTCCAGCTACCATGTGCCATTCACGTGCCTTTGTTCCCCAAATTGAAACTCAGCCTTTGTTCCCCTAATTGAAACTCAGCCCTTCCCGATAGTTTGCGTAGAAAGGGAGTTGGCTGCAATGGCGATTTCTCTCCTCGACCTCGTAGGTAATTTTTCTTTGTCTATTGTTCAAATTAGGGCATGGATTCAAATTAGGGATCGCAGGTATTGTATCTGTCGGTTGAATGTTCTTGACCTAGGGCAAAGGTAGTTTTTTTGGTTGATTTCTTCGTGACCTAGGGTTAGGTATTTTAATTTCTCTGTTTTTTTTTTGTTATCAGTTTTCTTTCTCAGGTAATGGAGTACGAGAATTATTTGTGGTTTTGAGCTAAATATTGTGTGTGTGTTTACTGTGTTGAAGTAGATAAGGCGAGCCATGGTGTGTAGGGATGCACAACCGGTCCAGACCGGACCGGACCGGAATTTCCCGGGTCGGTCCGGACCGGTGGACCGGATTTTTTGATATTGATGGACCGGGGACCGGAACGGAGCGGTTGACCGGATGTTTTCAAACCTAAGGACCGGGGACCGGACCGGAAAATCCCGGGTCGGTTTTTATATAAAAAATTAAATATTTTATATTTTCTATACTATTTTATTAATTTATAAAATTTATCCGGGTTTCCGGTCCCGGACCGGACCAGGAAATTCATGGATCGGACCGGACCGGAACCCGGAATTCCTAAATTTTACGGACCGGGGACCGGACCGGATCCGGTCCGGTCCGGGTCATTTTTGTGCATCCCTAATGGTGTGTTTACTGAGGTTTTCAGTTTTGTTTCTCTGGTTTTCAGTTTTCAGTTTTTTGGTTTACTGTGTGTTTACTGAGGTTATTGATGCTATGAAGTTTACTGTATGTGTTGTTCCGTCTTCATAGCAATGTACCCATGGTTTCCACAGTTTTTGGGTTTTCAGTTTTCATAGCAATGTACTCCAGTTATCTTTGTTTCTATGGGTTGTTCTATGGTAACACCCACGAAAGCCTTCTTCCATTCGTACAATCTCGACTTCGTCACCGACGCGGTATTCACATGCCATTGGTGCAAATGAACCTATTACAAAATATGAATGAAGTATAAATGTATAGAATATGTTGAAGTTAAAGGAATAACACACAAACACCATTACCTAATTAACTCAATGTACTTGGAGCAATTGTGAAAGGTATATGTGGTGTACTTCGCCATTTATAGTGAATCCTATAGAATAGGGGTGTCACTATTTGCATGCATTAAAACACTATCAACAAAATGCAGAGTTATCAGTTTTGTGGAAGCATTCAATTGTTATTTTTGATGGATTCACGTGATACAAAAACTGTGATACATTCAATGCTAGTTTGGAAGTTTGCATGCATTGTTACGTCCCAGCAATGGCAGTGCATTTGATTTAAATTGATGCCATCACATTGATCAAGAATTTGGTGAAACAACATCACATTGATACAACATTGTTACGTCCCAGCAATGGCAGTGATACATCCCAACAATGGAAGTTTGCATGCATGTCATTGTCTTTTACACTATGCATGACAACTCAATGAAGTTAGGTTGTAGTAAAATAACATAAAACTTTTTATATAAATAAACCAATGGGATGCATGCATTGTGTGCATAAAATAACAAAAACTTTCATATACATTTTACAAGAACGAGGGTGAAGAACATTGATGGCTGGTAATGTTATCTTTTTTTGGTTAATTTATCTGTCACATGCGTAACTCTCTAAATTTTAACGTCCAGTCAATTGTAACATTGTAGGAGTAGTCCCTTTGGCATGGACCGATCTTGAGATGCAGAGGTTTGCCGAGGTTTTGATTGCCTATCAAGTTAAGTATGGGGCTTATGAGCATTTTAGCCGGGGGATAGTATGAGAAGAGTTTGGTCGAGTATCCGGACTTAATTGTAGTGTAGTCCTGCTGAAGAACAACTATGATCGTTTGAAGAGCAAATGGAACGTATGGAACTCGTTTCAATCAACTTGCAATGTTCAATGCGACGCTATAACTGGCGCAATACTGAAAGACGACGATTGGTGGAATGCGCTTTTGGCGGTGAGTAATATTATGTATTTCAAAAACTTCATTGAAAATTCATGCAATTTAGTTATAACTCTTCATATATATTTTCCGATCCAGGACAAACCGAAGTATGTGTGCTTCCGTGTGTTCCCGTTCAACCCGATAATGAAGAGCTTGTTAGCTCAACTTTTCTACCCTTAAATGAGTAGTAATATGAGTTTGTTAGCTCATAGCTCACCTTGTTGTTGTTGTTAGAAGTTATTTGGTATGAGCTTCTTAGCTCACCTCGTTGTTGTTGTTGGAAGTTATTTGGTATGAGCTTGTTAGCTCACCTCGTTGTTGTTGTTGGAAGTTATTTGGTATGAAATCTTGTACTCAAATCCTTGCTTATAATAATATGAGTAGTAAGATTGTGCTCAATGGGATCCAACAAGAAATGAACATACATAAGGTACATAGGCTAGAGAACATTATCATTACTGTTTCAATCATTACATAGCAAAGTTTACCATAATGACATGTCTACAAAATACAACAACCATTCAAACCTAGTTCTTGGGGCATATCCCAAATATATATTGCATTCCCACAAGCAATAGCACAACACCAAGGCTACATGCAACAGTGGTAGTCTTCCTTGACCTATCATGTAGTTTGATGTTTGCTTTCAAGATATTGTCCTTTTGTAACGAAAAACTTACATTGGAAGTAGCCAGTGCAGAAACTTGGTCAAAAAGTTCTCCATTTTCATTACGGACTTGATAAATTTCATCACGTTGTTCCTGGAGCTCACTGGTGAGTTGATTTACCCGGAATCTTTGAGTGTCTAACATCTCTGAATACTCCGTCACATGAGTTCTTAAGTTTCTAGCAGCATCTTGCATCAGCTGGACCCTAGGATTGCTTTCGACTGTGTTAATAAGCCTATCGAACCTAGACACATCAAATTCCTACAATGACAACTCACAAGAATTAACTTAGCAATGTAAAAATTGTCATAAAACTATGGAACTTTGCATTTAAGTTCCATTAGCATTTCAGAAAGCAGCAGTAATACCAATAACTTTCGACTGTGTAAAAACTGAGTTATTATAGTTGTTTTGCTAACTATAATAACTCAGCTATACCAATAACTGTCCCCAATTGGAAAACAAAAAGAAACAGTAAAGAAAATCAACTCAGCTATAGAGAAAAACAACTATAATAACTCAGCTATACCAATAACTGTCCCTAATCTGAATAGTTGAAACAACTGAGTTCCATTAGCATAAACAGAAAGCAACAATAATACCAATAACTTTCTTCAGAAGTTCCATTAGCATTTCAGAACAACAACTCAACTATACCAATTTGAAAAACTCAGCAACTATTCAACAACATGTTCCAGCAGCAGTAACTTAAGGAAAATGGAGAAATTCAATTATAACAACCCCTATTCCATAACTATCAGTTTTTCTATTTAAGAAAATGGAGAAATTCAGTTTTCAAAGATTACCATCAACCATGGTTCAGGATCCACATCTCCAACCGAGCCACTGGATGTGTAATTGGTCAATGTGCGTCGCACCTCCCTTGGAAGTTGATCGAATGGCTCTGGATTGTAGCCATAGGATTTTTCTTCATTAGCTAACATCTGCTCAGTGCTATTTGGAGAATACCCATCCATGTTGATGACCTAGAGAAGAACAAGAAAGAATATGTTCAACTCCATATTTATGTGGCAAACCAATTATGCATTTGAGCTGGAGCAGCAATACTCCAAGCCATTTCACATTCACACGGCTTGTCATAATCAATGTTTATAAACCTTAATGATTTTCCTAGCAGAAATATGCACCTTTGCATCAAATTTCGTATTGCTGAAAAATTTCTGAAAAATGCACAAAAAAATCACATTGACATTTTAACAAACACCTTGTGTGCACCTTTACAATGCAAGTTTTCCTTGCTAAGTTTTCCTAAATTCACAACTCCATTACTAAGACAAATCAAACCCACTGCAAGTTCAAGGAAAAGACAGAAATTTATAACTCCTTCTCGGTTTTTACATGTTGGAGCATCAAATTTCGTATTAAGGCAAGTTAATTTCTGGATGCAAAAATTAGGGTTCAAGGAAATATCAAGATGGGGATGCAAATTTGATGAAAAGGAAGTTTCAATTTCACACTTTGGAAACAATCGAAGCAATTTCACACTTTGCAAAAATTAGGGTTCAAGGTTTACATGGGTCGTTCTGAAATTTGTCGAAGAACAGCTTTCCTCTGAGATATGAGAATGGAAGATATGAGATTTCTCACGGGTACAAATCGTAAACATCCATAACTTCAACTCCAATTATTTCCTTCCCCTATACCCCCCAAGGGTACAAAATATGCTTCAACTTCAACGCATAAATCCTTCAACTCAATTGCTTCAACTCGCTGGGCTGTAATGCCGAACACACCAACTTTCACTTCAACTCCACAATTCTTCCACTTCCACACCTTCAACAGCCCAAAATTGCCAACCCGAACGGAGCCTTAGTCAACTATTATACGGAAAAATTATTGTTCCACAATAACGTAAGAAATAAAGTTTGTAGTTTATGTGTTGTTAGTATTTAAAATTTTATCTATATTTTGCCATTATATTGAACGAAGGAAGATGTAAAATCATTATACGATACAAAATTACAGAAATGTTATTTTATTGTGTTAACTATTCAATAAAATTAATATATATCCTAGATGGTAATGTGATATACTCCGCAGAACATAGATTACTAGTTGACAACTTGACAATAACTAACGACTAACACTCTCAATTCCCACAATCTCATCCAACTAGAGTTCGATTCAACACTAGAGAATTATTTTATTTTTTATTTTTTATTTTTGGTGAGAACTAGAGATTTTTTTTATGATGGTGGGCCCGAAATACCAGTCATGTTCAATTAAACATTACACTTTTATTAATAAGAAAATACATATCATATTCATACAATACGAAGTAACTATTATTTTATAGCATAACTAAAAATTCAGTACTCGTATAGCTTAAAAGGAAAAAAAAGTAAAAAAAAACGTTCTGGTTCTGGATTGAAACTAGTCACATGAACGTTATTTCATTTTAATTTTGTTACCGAAAAGAGCATTTGGTTTTCGAGGTGTCTCGGGCTTCCAATTTGACCCGTTAACCCGACTTGAAATTGGTTACATGCCGAAATCCAATTCGACCCGAATTGGAAAAATCGAAATCAATTGAAATTCGATTTAACTAAAATCAGTCTCGGCGTCTCAACCCGATTGACCCGAATTTCAAATAACCCGAAATCCGATTTAACCCGAAATTCGATTTAACGGGCTCAACCGAAAACCGAAGGGACCGAAACCTGATTAGACCGAAATCTGAAAAAATCTGACCAATTTGACCCGATAACCCGACTTACCCGACTAACTTATAATTCGGTCTGATCCGACCCGACCCGAACTGACTTAATGTTCTATCATGCACGTACATGACCCGACTCCGAAATGACCCGAACCTGAAATAACCCGCCCGAAACCCGCCCGATTGCCACCACTAACCGCTCGATAAAATTGACAAGTTGTTATCTCTGTTTCTGTAATTGGGCAAAATTGATAAGTTGCAACCTTATAGGCAACTCTTCTCTCTTTGTTTCTCTGTCTCGTTGTGTTTCACTGCGGAAATGAAAGGATTTTGCAAGTAGGGTTAGCACAAGGAAATGGCTCTTACCAAAGGTTCCAAGGATACAACACCGCACAAGAAGAGAAAGTGAGGGGCGGATGGAGAAAAACAAGGTCGGAAGAAGAGGGATAAAGCCCCTGCGAAGAAAACCTCAAAATCCAAAGCGTCTGATTCGACAAAGAAGAAGCATAAATCCGAAACAGGATATTCTATAAGAAAAAGAAAGTGATGCCTCTTCTGGAAAGGTGGAGAAGCATAAAGCCTTTGGCTTTCAAATAAAATGTAAGTGACAAGTTTTTCTATTGGCTTTAAATTTGTGCATTTTGGGTTCATGTATGAATGAAACATTTGGATGTCAATTTGAGAATGTAGCTACTGTTGCATGCCTGATTAAATTAAAAATTAAATTTGTGAAATTAGGGTTTATAGTTTACTGGTGTCCTGTCACCTATATGATTTTATCCTATCATGTGAATTTTATCTAGATTATGTGCATTTAGGGCTTCATGAATGAAGCATTTGGCTTTCTATTTGTGGAGATTGAGTGTTTTGCATGCTTGATTGAATTTATGATTTCAGTTTCTGCATTTAAAGTATTATGCTTATTGGTATCCTATCATCTATCTGATTGTATCATGTGAATTTTGTCTAGATTATGTGCATTTAGGGCTTCGTAAATAAAGCATTTGACTTTCAATTTGTGGAGATTGGTTATTTTGCATGCCTGATTGGATTTAGGATTTTAGTTTCTACATTAAAAGTATACAGTTTACCGGTATCATGTCACCTATCTGATTGTATATCATGTCATGTGAATTTTGTCTAGATTATGCATGTTTTCTACAAAGGCGATCCACTCTAAGGAAGAATTATGTATGTCTAGATTATGTAACTCAACTTATCGATATCATCAAGCAGTTATATTTCAAGATTGACAAGTTGGAAAATGGTAGGTTAGATAAGAACAATGTTCTTGTTGATGAGGAGGTCTCTAAGAAGAGGATAAGGACGAAGAGAGTAGTCAGGAAGGCTAACCAAGAGGAAACTTCGTCTTCTAGTGAAGACAGTGATGGAAGTGATGAGTCAAAGAGGAGTCTGAAGGTTATGATGCTTTGGCCAATGACAGTGAAGGTAGCAAGATAAGTGTGAGTGAGGATGAAGAGGTTGAAGTTGAGAAAACAAAGAAGGATGATGAAGAAAGTGAGGTTCTAAGGTTTCAAAAAGTGGTAGTGAGGAGGATGAAAATGGAGGAAATAATGATGGTGGAGAGGATGGAGGTGAAAGACAACAAAACAAAATGGTTGTTGATAATCAAGTAAGATATTCAATGAATTTAAACTTTGTTTTGTTTCATAAGATGTTTAGTGAAGACATGATATGACTTATAATTTTGGAAATTTAAGTAAAGATGTCCTTTTTCATTGCAGGAAAAAGGACTTATTCTTTATAGTGAGTGTTCATGCCTAAAAATACTACTAGAAAGCAACATGTTCGATAAGCTACGCGTACGCAAGACGAGATCAAAGTACGTTAATGATGAAGCTTTGTCTGCAAAAGAAAATGAGGAGTTTGTAAGCTCTAAAGACTCAAGTGTATGACATATGTTTGTTTTTGGGCAATAAATTACTTTGTTTTGTGTCGAGTAGGTTAGTGTTGCATGACAAGATATTTAATATTTTGGTCAATGTTCTCTGTAGGGGGTGGAAAATTTTGAATTAATTGGTGTTGGTAGAAGAACTAGAGATGTGGTAATGGATGTTGTTGTTGACATAACCAAGAAAGCAACATAGAAGGATGATGTTGACCCTAGGGAGCAAGATGAGTTGAGACATAATGAACTAGAAATGTCCCATGGAAAGAGATTACTTAGCAGGTTGCATGCAACAAATGAGATTGGGAAGGCAACAGAAGGGGACAAGGCTGAGGTGGCAAAGCCTGATATGGACAAGGCAACAGAAGGGGACACTGATGTGGACAAGGCAACAGAGGGGGATACTGAGGTGGACAAGGCTGTGGTGGACAAGGTTGAGCTTTCAAGGCTTTTATTTGAGAAGGAGGTTATGGTGCCTTTGGAAAAGGCTGAGTTAGAGAAATCAATTTTTCCAAACCCAAATTTGTGTTTGGCGAGAGGAAGAAGTTTGTGGCTATGTCTTCAAGGAAGTTGTCTCCACAGAAAACATGGCACCTTTTCAATGTAACTACATGTATCTTTCTGGAAAACGATCACAAAAAATCTAGTTGTAAATGAAATGACCCATGCAATAGAATGGTACAAGGATGAAAGGTATTTATATACAACTTAATGTCTTTTATGATTCATACAATGCAATTCATAGACTTATAATGTCTTTTATTATCCAGTCCTGAGGAATACTGTGGTGTTAATGGAAATTACATTGCCAATATATTATTTCTTTGAGAGCTTAATAGAAACATAGCATTGGTGGGATAATATGGTACGGGTGACGAGATCAGTTTTCATTATTTATTTTTTAGTTATCTACAGACTTGTTTCATGAGACATAAGAGCACGTTTTAATTGTGTCGACAACATTAGATGAGGTTCTTACACTGATGCGTCTGAGCTTCTGAATAGACCAACTGAGAACCATAAGGCAACAATCATGGAAAGTTCATGGTATGAGGATTACAAAGAACAACTGAAGGCAACAAAAGGTGGCGTTCAAGTACCTGAACTTCGAGATCATGTCGTTTGCTACTTCAGTGGGAATCTTCCCGTTTTCTTTGGGAAGAATTGGGAAGATGTGAACTACATCTATGCACCACTATTTGTTCGAAGAAACCACTGGGTTGCCATTCAAATAGACCTTGTCAACTGGAAGGTGAATGTCTAGGATTGCAATGTGGATTTGAAAGCTGATCGTGTCATAGAAGAAGTTGTGGCCCGAATCATCAAGTATATACCTAAGTTTTTTTAGCAAATATGAGGCGAGTCTCAACAAACCATACCAAAAGGATTACAACATCCCAAGGTTTTTCACGGATAGATAAAAAATACTTCGCATTATTATTGATCAATAAAATTTATATTCGTAAAATAAAAATAGTAAATTAATAAAAAAAAACTAACGCGTAAAATAAATACAAAAAAAGATAGGAGGAAATACGCCCCCACCTACATATTTAAGACCTTATCCTACAAAAAAAACACTTGCAACACCCAGTCCATTTCTAATTCCATCAGTCCATTTCTAATTCCATCAATTACTCGTCTATCAAAAAATTAACTAATTTGGACAATCCTCTTACACTACGAATTATATATATTGTATAAAAAGAATCTATGTAACCACGATGATGGCCCAATCATATATTACATTTTGAAGTTTGGAGCTTTTCTAGGCGTCGTTCTTGGCTAGGCTAACTCTTATAGATATAAAGATAGAACGTGGACGAGTATCAAACTCTTAAATACTAATTTTTCTCTCCTCTTAATTTGCTTACCCGTGGGCCTTCCAGGAGAACTTTTGGAGCTCGCAATGTTGAGTTTTATTCCTGAAGACCTCTTTGAGGTAAAGGTGGCCATTATAGGGCAGATGGCATCTCTGGACCTAGAAGGGGATTGGTACCGACGGGGCACTCAAGCCCTAGAAAATGCCTGAACTAGTACAGTGGAGGGGCCGTTGGAAAGGCTCCTGGCACTGAACTCGTTTGTAGGGCCTCTCTCACCTAGCCTTGTATCTATTCAGTCTTAGTCTTCCAAGGCCCCTTTTCCATGGTGGTGACAAACACGCCATTTGGGAGACATATTGTGGAACATCCCATTAAAACTGCACCTTGAAAGAAGTTTACAAGAAAACCATCCATTTGATCCTTGCATCCAATCAATCGGATGTTCCACAATCTGTCTCCCAAATGGCGTGTTTGTCACCACCATGGAAAAGGGGCCTTGGAAGACTAAGACTGAATAGATACAAGGCTAGGTGAGAGAGGCCCTACAAACGAGTGTCACGAGGTGTTCAAGACGTGGTCTGACTAGCCATACTCACAACAAGTGCTTCCAGGCTGCAAGAGGAAGACGATCAAGGCTAAGACCATGGGTTGCAAGAGGGGGGCGATCAAGGGTAAGACAATATGGTGCTATCTTTTATTTTCCATTTATGAACAATGCTTATTTTTGGTATGAATTAGGTAAAACTTTGTTAAGATTAATATGGCCGATAAAAGATCTCAAACTCTACAAATGGTACTTTTGTGTCTACTTCGCGCCTTTCCAAGTCCGCATTCAGTGCCTAGAGCCCTTCCAACTACCCCTCCACTGTACTAGTTCGGGCATTTTCTAGGGCTTTAGCGCCCCGCCGGTCCCAATCCCCTTCTGGGTCCAGAGGTGCCATCTGCCTTATAATGGCCACCTTCACCTCAAAGAGGTCTTCAGGAATAAAACTCAACATTGCGAGCTCCAAAAGTTCTCCTGGAAGGCCCACGGGTAAGCAAATTAAGAGGAGAGAAAAATTAGTATTTAAGAGTATGATACTCGACCACGTTCTATCTTTCTATCTATAAGAGTTAGCCTAGCCAAGAACGACGCCTAGAAAAGTTCCAAACTTCAAAATGTAATATATGATTGGGCCCTCATCGTGGTTACATAGATTCTTTTTATACAATATATATAATTCGTAGTGTAAGAGGATTGTCCAAATTAGTTAATTTTTTTGATAGATGAGTAATTGATGGAATTAGAAATGAACTGGGTGTTGCAAGTTTTTTTTTGTAGGATAAGGTCTTAAATCTGTAGGTGGGGGCGTATTTCCTCCTATCTTTTTTTTGTATTTATTTTACGCGTTAGTTTTTTATTAATTTACTATTTTTATTTTACGAATATATATTTTACTGATCAATAATAATAATGCGAGATATTTTTATCTATCTGTGAGAAACCTTGGGATGTTGTAATGCTTTTGGTATGGTTTGTTGAGACTCGCCTCATATTTGCTAAAAAAATTTAGGCATATACTTGA
Organism: Oxyria digyna; assembly: GCA_029168935.1. NCBI lineage: Eukaryota > Viridiplantae > Streptophyta > Magnoliopsida > Caryophyllales > Polygonaceae > Oxyria > Oxyria digyna. Next base: position 55,085,938 of record JAPVLV010000001.1, on the reverse strand, counting down.
TGATTCGGGCCACAACTTCTTCTATGACACGGTCAGCTTTCAAATCCACATTGCAATCATAGACATTCACCTTCCAGTTGACAAGGTCTATTTGAATGACAACCCAGTGGTTTCTTCGAACAAATAGTGGTGCATAGATGTAGTTCACATCTTCCCAACTCTTCCCAAAGAAAACGGGAAGATTCCCACTGAAGTAGCAAACAACATGATCTAGAAGTTCAAGTACTTGAACGCCACCTTCTGTTGCCTTCAGTTGGTCTTTGTAATCCTCAGACCATGAACTGTCCATGATTTCTGCCTTGTGGTTCTCAGTTGGTCTATTCAGAAGCTCAGACACGTCAGTGTAAGAACCTCATCTAATGTTGCCAACACAATTAAAACGTGGTCTTATCTCTCATGATACAAGTCTGTAGATAACTGAAAAATAAATAATGAAAACTTATCTCGTCACCCTTACCATATTATCCCACCAATTCTATGTTTCTATTAAGCTCTCAAAGAAATAATATATTGGCAATGTAATTTCCAGTAACACCACAGTATTCCTCAGGACTGGATCATAAAAGACATTATAAGTCTATGAATTGCATTGTATGAATCATAAAAGACATTAAGTTGTATATAAATACCTTTCATCCTTGTACCATTCTATTGCATGGGTCATTTCATTTACAACTAGATTTTTTGTGATCGTTTTCCAGAAAGATACATGTAGTTACATTGAAAAGGTGCCATGTTTTCTGTGGAGACAACTTCCTTGGAGACATAGCCACAAACTTCTTCCTCTTGCCAAACACAAATTTGGGTTTGGAAAAATTGATTTCTCTAAACTCAGCCTTTTCCAAAGGCACCATAACCTCCTTCTCAAATAAAAGCCTTGAAAGCTCAACCTTGTCCACCACAGCCTTGTCCACCTCAGTATCCCCCTCTGTTGCCTTGTCCACATCAGTGTCCCCTTCTGTTGCCTTGTCCATATCAGGCTTTTCCACCTCAGCCTTGTCCCCTTCTGTTGCCTTCCCAGTCTCATTTGTTGCATGCAACCTGCTAAGAAATCTCTTTCCATGGGACATTTCTAGTTCATTATGTCTCAACTCATCTTGCTCCCTAGGGTCAACATCATCCTTCTGTGTTGATTTCTCAGTTAGGTAAACAACAACATCCATTGATTTGAAAAATTCCGGTCCACCGGACCGACCCGGGAAATTCCGGTCCCCGGTCCAAGTGTTTCAAAAATTCTGGTCCGCCGGTCCGGACCGACCCGGGAAATTCCGGTCTGGACCGGTTGTGCAACCCTACTCAAGACATCAACTCAGCCAAGCCATGCCTCATGACAAGCATCATGGACTCGACGCCCGAGAAACCTCAACTAAGCCATGTGACGAGCGTTCTACCAATCCATGGAGGTTCCACGAGCACACATGAGTCCAATCATCATCAGATGGTCCATCAAGACGGTTCAACACAAGTCGATCCGCGCGGCCAAGTCCTTGTTGGTCCGATCGAGTGCTTCAACGCTGCAAATTGCGCCTTAAATGGTGCCTTGTGTCCCTAACACTTATTCCATCTGAATTCCATGTCATCAATCCGTGTGAGGGTCACAAGGATCACCATCTTCAGCCATATGATCATCATCAAGAATGATTAGCACATCCCTTTAAATTCTTCTTTTGATTTGTAATTCAATTCCTAGATTTTAGCTCATTTATGTTTAGATTTGAAGAGTGATCTTGTGCTTGCAGCCCAAGTCGTCTTCACCCCTATAAAATCCACTCTTGGCTGCCTTTGTAAGACACGTTGAGATTTAATAACAAAAGTCTTTAGTTGAGAAAACTCCTATCCTTTTGCCTTGGCGTCAAAAAACCCTCAAGAAAACACTTAGTGGACTCTTCGTGTTCTTCTTGTTTATCCTTCTCTTTGGTGTGATAAAGATCTACCAAAACAACCTCCAACCCTTCCTTAGAACCCTCGGTGGACTCCTTGAGTTCTAGTCAATCCAACTCTCATCAAAACACCTTATTCAAGGTCAAGCCAAAAGCCTTGTCATACACCTTTCCATCCACTTCACAAAGACCTTTCCGCAGCCTTTATCTCCGTATTGACGCCTTATACAAGGCTCACTCACTCACCAACTCATCAAGGAACAAGAATACTCACCACCTCGATCTAGATCCGTGCAAGCAAGGCGTTCTCGGAGACGAGAACACATCATATATGCTTTGATACCCAAATGATGATCAAACACAAAAAACACATTCACACTATCTGGTACAACAACTTTCTTCAACTCTTCAAAGAAAAAGGACCAAGCTTCCTTTCCTTATTCTCATTGTCTACTACATCAAAGGTCATGGGGTAGGTTTGTCTGTATCCATCTTGGGTTGTAGCTAGAAGAAGTTGTCCATTGAATCTCCCTCGTAAGTGTGCTTCATCAACACAAATCACATGATACAATCACAAAATCAGTCACCCTATTAAATATATCTCTACATGTAATTTTGTTTAATTTCATCAGGTAATACTATTTAATCTAGTCTAACATATTTCTCCACCCTTCTAAAAGTTATCTCTCCACCCTTATAAAAGTTATCTCTCCACCATCTAAACTTATCTTGCAATAAAAACATAAAGTTACCTTTCTCAAACGAGGAAAAACCCTGATGCAAGCACCCAAGGCCAGGAAACAGTACTTAAAACAGTTTTGAGAATCCAATATTTTGGTTGTATTAGTGTGAGGATTGAGCTCTTTCAACATATGTAGTCATGAGTGAAGTTGATTGTAACCTTCCTCGACACTCCCTCGAATAATGTTCTCTACCAGATTTCTTGCTATGTTTGATTTGTCATAACTAGCATTGACTCCTAGCAAGAGTGAAGTTGGTGCATCTTCTGCATTTTCTCTCTGAACGCGAGGTGTGTGTTACTCGCAGAACGCGAGGATGCACACACTCGCAGAACGCGAGAAAATGCAGTCAATTGGTGCAGATTCAATGATCTGTTTGTTAGTTGTTTCTCTAATCTTCTGCTATTTCTGTCTGTTTTTAGATATGTTGAAACCCGTATGGATTCCTAGACTTCTCTAATCCTCAGCTCGCTCCCGCTCTATTTCACGGGGTGCTATCATGCTGTGACGTCACCGAACCACACATGCTGGATCGGTGTCCGAGGCAATTTGGGCGACTGTAGCGTATTCCAAGGCCAGTCATCGAACCACTCAAAGCTCATAGGTTGGCCAACATTAGGTGTTACAATGTTTTTTATGACACCAACCAATGGCTTTGGAAGGCAAGATCTGTGCACTCCATCTCTCTTGATGAAATGGGGCCAGATGCGTATGTACCACATGAATGCTCCCATGATTACATGGATTGGTACATCAGGAGGACCCATAGGTATATCCGTCCTGCAATCCCTGGGATGATTACTGAGAAACAGGTAATATTATTTGTTTTGGTTTATCTTGCGTTTCTAGTCTTTGTTTGTCTCTAATATTAATATAGAATGAATGTTTACATGCGTATAGGTGATTGGCCGGGTGTACAATGACATGGACCGGTATCGGTTTGCCACTGCAGAGGATTTTCCTTCATATCACGCTCAAATGCTACTATGTATGGCAGATCTCGCTCCCTTCCGACCAGAACAAGAAGAGTAGCCATTGTTTGAATTTCCTTAAGTTGATGGATAATTTTTAATTGTGTTTTGGATTGTTTATGTTTTTGGATTGCTTTGTTGCCTAGATTAGTTGTTGGATAATTCTGTTGGTTTACAGTTAAGGGATAATTCTGTTGGTTTACAATTCTGTTTGTTGCTTGCATCCTTGCGACCTTTAAACCTGTTATGAGTTCTCACCAATAGACAGTCTTTAGACACTTCGTATAAATCTATGTGAACTGAAATGAAATTCTTCAACAAAAACAATACATACATATCAAGAATACTCTATGAAATGAAGGATGCAGTAGCATGCCTCATGTGATTGTTCCTGAAGAGCATCCCACATGTATGGTTTGTACCAAAGCACCAAACCCTAAATGGACAACTAGATGTACCAGCCTTCGTTGAAGCCCGGAAACCAAATGAACATCCTGGACCATTTTTGCACTCCACCACATAAGTGCTCTTATCACACTTCTTCACATGCATTTCTATATAATTTGCCACATCATATGAGGCTACCAACCGCTGAACCTCCTCCTTGGTTTGAAATATATCTTCAACCTTGATTGTCTTGGACTAGGACTTGTCGAACACTTCTTCGTCATCCTCCAAATTTTCAACTTCCTCAGGGACTTCATAACGTGGTAATAACTCTGTTCAGCTTCATCAACGGCATCCATAAATTCAGGGTCCATAATGCCAACCTCCTCACAGTTGTAATTGTCTTAATCGTCACTGATTAGTGACACAGCCTCAATTGTCTTGGATTTCTTACCAAATAACTTTCTAACGTTATTCACATCTTCTTTCTCTCCACCCATCTCACCCAATCATGTTTCATATTCTAATAGATCAACATCTAATATGTCGCTCAAGATCTGATACGACATTCTTTTTAGGATTCTTATATGAGAAGAAGATGCACCAACATTTTCAGGTTGGGATAGAGGGTCAGGTGCACTTATGGAACATCCATGATCTCTACTTCTTCTTTTGGAATCAACATAGGATTTTCAATTGAAACCCATGATTTAGGTTGCACAATAGAATGCAAAGGATTTGACCAAATTTTTTCTTTACAGTTTGTCATGTTCAATAATATGAATGTTCTACATCATCCTTATCACAAATATCAAAGGGAGGAAAGTGCGGATTTTGTGGAGACATGTAACTCAACTTCAAGTCAAAAGTGATAAGATCAATTTCAAGTTTTTTCTGCAACCGTAGTCTCCAATCTTTCATAATCATCTTCTCGCCAACCATCAGCCCCTTTGCCTTTTTAGTGCCTTCATAAATCCAAATATCGTTCTCCACATTCCATTCTCCTCCACCGATTAGAGAGAACATATATGTTTGTGTTGGTCATCCTGAAGAAGCAAAAACAAGACAAGGTAATCACTTCCTTAGTACATAAACAAAAAACACATAAAACAGAGCATGTGTGCATTTAATATGTCAACTTACTTATTCCTTATTCTGTTTGGCGGAGGGATTTCAAGAGAATGAGAATGTTAAGAGAGAGAATATGGTGGATGGTAGGCGGTAGGATATGAAGCAGAAGACAGCGAAATAAATGAGAGTTAAGAGGAAGCAGATGAAGTTAATAAAGGTAATAAAGGTGTCAGAATTAATGAAGAGGATAAAGCTAAGAGGAAGTAAATTACACTAATTTTGGAGGGAAAACATAGAGTAACTAAGCTTAGAGCCATTTTTTCGCGAATCAGTATGGTGCCTGTCAGGATTTTTGTGGTTAAAAACAAGCCCAGTTGCAGTAGGCGGGAAAGCACAGAATATTTGTGGATGATCACATATTTTACGGCCACCTATACCCTTTTCTCTATCTGGATATTGTAAACAATTATGACAATTGTACTTTCATCTTCACATCCCCTTTTCTTTTCTTTTTCGTTTTCTGAAGAAGTCATACCTTTTTTTTTTCTTTTTTCAGCTTAAGGATATTACTTGCTTAATGATAAAGCAATTTCATTTACCTTTGTTTCGCAACCGAATTTGATTTTCATTTTCGAAACATAAAGGCAAAAGAAATTGGAAAAAGGATATTTCATGAATATCTTAAGAAGAAGTGTACATGTGCAAGATATGTGGGCATTGTGGGGTACCCTTGATGAAATAGGTAAGCCCGTTTTTCAGACAAAAAAGAAGAAGAAAAGTTCGGGTGAGAACACCCCTTAAAAAATGAAGTGCGAAGTTTTTTGCGTTCACAGATAATAAGATAGTGTTCATAATTTGGGCGGTAATGTTCACAATCTGGCGATGAAATTTTTTGAGGGAAAAAAACAAAAAAAACATCAAACTTCGCAGTAATTACAAGTATGTCACTGAATCTCTGACTGAAAACGTTCAAAAAAATTGATCGCTCAGATTATGAACATTACTATCCAGAATATGAACATTGACGTGACATCAGTGAACGCGAACTGTTCGCACCTCGTATATTAAGACCTGTTCGCACCATAACATTCCTAAAAAGAATTATATAATAAATTATATAATGATGAACATTATGACTTTTATAAATACTTAATACATGTCCATATATAATATAGTCGTACACTTTCCTATACAACACCATGATCAGAGGAAATAGAGCTTTTCTTCTCTATATTTCAAGTCTTGGAAACCTTCCTAAAAACAACCTGAACACCATACTGAGGCTGCAATGTAATGAGCTGCATAGGCGCATGAACATAAGAAGGCGAAAGTGCGAAAGAGTAACGTTGAATGATCATAGCCATAACAATCTTTGCTTCCACCATTGCCATGGTCTGGCCCACGCAAACTCGTGGGCCGAGAGCAAACGGGAAGAACGAGCCCACAGGCTTCCTTGAAGACTCAGAAAACCTCATAGGATTGAACTCATTTGCGTCTTCTCCCCATATTTCCACATCATGATGCAGGGCTGTCATGGCTATGTAGAGTTGAGTGTTAGTTGGAATTTTTAAGTGACCCAGCTTCACGTTCTTGCTCGTTCTCCTCTTTATCATTACGGCTGGTGGGTAGAGTCGTAGCGTTTCATTGAGTATCATGGTTATCTGCAAGATTATAAAAAATGAAATATTTCCTTGATAAAGCAAACAATTTAGGCCAAAATCAACTTATCCCTGAATTCTTAAGAACTACAGCTAAGAGTAATGTTTGGATTCCAGATATAATGCATTGTTTTGCATTAAATCTCCCATTTAATGCAAGATAATGCATCAAGTGTGAAAATCCAAACAGACCTAACACTTTGAATGGTTCAGCCTAGATTTTGCATTGGTTGATTTGGACCAGACATCAATCATCCCAAATTATATGTCACATATCTCAAAAACTACTCCAGCAACAACAACAATCAACTATATATCCCAAACACACAAGAGCAGGAACAAGAACAAAACAGTATACAAAAGGCGCTCAAGACTTCCTACATAACGGTCATGTTATCGTAATTTTATCAATCCATATAAACTCCAGGTAAAAAATAAACTTTGATTATAATTTGCAAGTAAACTATTTATAACAGAGGCATAATTTAATCTATATGGGTAAAAAAAGTGACATAAATTGAAGGAATTGTACTTACAATCTTGAGATCACTGATGCAATCAGCAGAGGGAAGCTTATGATCACCACAAACACGAAAAACTTCCTCTCTTGCCTTTTCCTGCCATTCAAGGTGAGCTCCAAGGAGAACAAAGGCCCAAGTCAGAAGATGAGCAGTTGTTTCCTTTCCTGCAAAATAGAAGGTTTTACATTCTTCAATAACTTCCTCTATTCCCATACTCTCTTCTTTTCCTTCTTCATTCTTGGTTGCTGCCATGAACATGCTTATAAGGTTTCCTGAGTTTTCCTTTGTTTGATTGTTTTGTTTGATCAGAGCTCGGATAGAGTCCCGTGTTTCCTTATCCAGTCTCCATCTCTCCCGGTTTTTCTTGGTCGGTAGATACCTAAATTTGGACTCAGAAAATTAGATGGTTTTACTATTAGATTTCACTGATTCCACTACATTAGTGTAAAAATCCATATCATCAATCTTTCCATGAGATCAAGAATCTGAATCAAACCTATACTAGTTGAACGCAAGAACAGAAACTAATTTCAAAGATGAATTAAATCAATTGATCACAAACAAAATAAAATTCATCACCTGAATCCAGGTATGTAGACAGTTCTTAGAGCAAGGGAGACAAGTTGCAACTGCTGATCTTGTAGCTGGAAAACGCGCTTTCCTTGTTCATAGCTGCTACCAAATGCTGTTCTTGATATAATGTCTGCACTCAATTCAGTAAACTCCTTATGCATCTCCATCTCCATTTCTTCTCTCCCCGCTCTTAAATCCTCCCACTTCTCCAGCATCTTCCCTGTACTATCCACCATATCCGGTATCCAACCCTAAATCCATAAAAAAAATCCCCAAATTCAGAATCAATTTTAGGTTTAAATTTCCCAAATCAGATTGAAACCAACCTTGACTTTGTCCAGGCCGAAAGCATGATTAGCAATCCGGCGATGGAGGGCCCACTTTTGCCCTTCCAAGAACACAAGCCCGTCACCAAGCAACACCTTAGCTAAGGGATTATGCTGAATTCTAGTGAAAGCTCCATCGGAATTCATGAGGATTTCCTTGACCATATCAGGATCGGATAGGGCCAACATGGGGGTAGAACCGAACCAGTAAAGGAAGGTCTTGCCGTATTGGGCGGCCCAGTTGAAGTAGAAAGGCATGACTCGGCGGGTGATGTCACTGTCTAAGGGGAATGACGTCAGTGGCTTGGATTGGGCTTCTGCGAACATACGCCGGATCTCTGATGTGTTGCCGTAAAGAGGGCGGTAAGGTGGGCCGGAGATTTGTTGTTGGAGGAAGTGCCGGTTGAGCTTGTGTGGGATCCATACCACGGAGTGGATCAGCTTCACGACTACTACTACTACTACTGAGATGACTAAGAGAGTGATTACAAGTGACATTTTTGGAAGGTTTTATTTGATGTGGATCTCATTTGAGGATGTTTCAGCTTTCAGAGTTTAAATTTCCTGGAGAAGATGACAGCAAACGAGTGCTCACTTTTGTTTCTTCGGCATTCCAACTAACACCATTAGGAGAAAGTGAGAGATTAAAGCCAATCTAACTAACACCATTAGAAGAAATTACAAGATTAAAATATTAAGGAGTCTGTTTTATGAGCTTGGTTGGTACTTAGGTTCCCCTTCGGAACAATTTATTTTAGTGTTGATTTCTTACTTTTTGGATTGATCTCGTGATTTAAGCTCGTAATGGCACGTTAACTGAAGAAATTTAGCAACTGATTTGAGTGTTGATTTTGGGAGGTTGAAGTAGAATTTTTCTGACAAATCAACACACTTCAATCCGATTTATGTATCAGGGTAGGGTAAGAGCAATTCTCATGACTTAAAGGAATTACAATTTTCTGAAAATTAAGTTCGTGTCTCTTTTTATTGAACCAAATACAGAAAGAAAAGTTATTTTTGGGTTAGTTCTACTTATTGGGAAATGCAACATGCACCACATGAGGGCTATATTGTACTTTATATATTATTTGCAAATTAAATATAGGCAAGGAGTAGAACGTCTAATTCTGAAATTAGTGATTTCAGTTTCATTGGTCGTTTAAGTGTGATTGAGATTCGCTTAAAAGGCGTTCACTTAATGTAGGACGAGTCTTGATTGCACAATACACTAAGGAATTTTGTTTTGTGAAATGACACAATTTGTTAAAAATCGTGTTGCTCGGTCACATATCATTATTTTGCAGGTTTATGCAGTTGGTGCGTTTCAACCACTTTTACATACCTTATCTGAAAAAGAAGGTCATACTAATTAAATAACAAACCTTAACTATAGGACTAATAAAAGTGACCATGTTCACAAAGTATTGTCTAATACTTGTGTGAATTACATCATCCACGAAAAAATATTCAAGATTTTTTTCTATCGGAAAACTTGACTATTAAAAGCTTGCGTTGTCTTATCTCAAATAGTATTGTATAGAACTTGAAGACTATAGTACATAATTGATATATTAATTTTGAAAAGTGCATTTAACATGATTCTATCGCATATCCAATTTCAAAGATTGATCAACTATATCATTGCACAAACGGATGATTTCACTTACACAATGTCATAATCTATGTTAACCAATGTATTATAGTCAATGTTAATCTTTGTTAATCAATGTATTATAGTCAATGTTAATCTTTGTTAATCATGTGTGTTCTTTGCTATCGTATTGTAGTTTTTTTGTATCCCATTGATTTAAATTGTCATTTTTGTTCTTCCAAAATCATGGATTGTTTCGGAAGCCATGTTGTGCATTGTCAAAATGATATTGGCCTTAAATTTCGCCATAACTTGGTCCATGATGTTTGGGGGATATCTGTAATCCGGTTGGTGTTGTGGTGCGAAAAGAGGCACCCCTTGGGTTTTTGTATGAGGAGGGGAGGGCTCTCAGGCCAGGGGAACTCCTTGTCTATTGCTGGAACAGAGCGAAAGATGTGTGTTTGGATGTTACAAGTGTTTCTCCCTTCACAAGTGTTGGAGTTGTTGCTTTTGTATGTGGAGTTGTTGTTTTTAACGTTGTTGCCAAGAAAAAAGAAAAAGAAATACGAATCTAAGGGCATTGACAATGATTACAGTTTCATTGTTTTTGCCTTCTCCACTTGGGCGGAACTAGGGGGTTATGCTCTCGATTTTTTGTCTAGGGTCACACGTATTGCTCAGGACCACACTACCAATATTAATATACGGTTTTTCATCTTTCAAAGGTTAAGTTTTATTTTGAACAATGGTCTTGAAGCTCAGTTAATTGTTAGGCTCCAATCCAACTCGATCAAATATTAGAAGAGGCGAAAAAGAAAAGTAGAGTTTATTTTTAAGGGTTTTTCTAATGTGTGCCTAAGGATATACAATCTTAATCTTAATCTTAATCTTATCTTAATATACTATAAAATTAGGGGTTCTCCAAATTAATCACAGTGCATTTAATGCTTAAAAAAATCAAAAAAATAAATAAATTTAAAATAAAACATTAAATGCACTGTGATTAATTTGGAGAACCCCTAATTTTATAGGAAAGAAATGTAATTTTTTTTTTTGTGATGAAAATATCCATTTTTCTAAAAGGTTAGGGCCTCGATATCGTTCAATTATTTTCATTGGGCTATAGTTGGACATTGGGCCCATGTCCAGCCCATTAATTAAAGAGTCCAAACCAACTTTGACCCAAATTCGGACCCGATCCGTTGGCCAATGACTTAACTTACCCTCTTACGATGGTCAAGAATATTGAAGATATATCTAACCATGGTTAGAGTAGTGGGGTTAGAGGTTAGGGCTTTTTAACTATCAACTCAATTGAGTGCCTCCTTTTTTCCTCCCTCTCTTTCGTTGTCGTTTCTCCATTCGAGGCGGAGCTTCATATCACCTCCTTGTTCCCTGGTATTCACTCTCTTCTTCTTCTAACTCCAGCTTTTTTCTGTTGAATCTTTGTTGTTCGTGTCATATCACCTCTGCTTTTAATTTCAATTTCAGATTTAGATTGTTTCCATTTGATTTAAGCTTGAATGGCGACTGATTGAGCTATGGAAGCTATATCTTGTCCCTTTTGTTCGTTTACGGTTGAAATTTATCATTTGAATTTGTGTAACCGGATTATTAAAAATTTCATTGGCTGTTCACATCTTCTGATATGCCCCAACTAGATCCCATTAGTTTGATGTGATTAGAAGATTAGTTGATTCAGATATTTTATTTGAATGTTATGTTATAGATTATGTGCTTCGATTATTGCTCTCCAACAGCTTATTAAGTGATAAATAATTGAAATTTATATGACTAGGTAGTTTTATATTATACATATGGTAGTAAAACTGATCCATGTGGATAAAGATCCTGTTTCTTCTGGTGGATGTATTGCCTGGATGGTTTATTTGACCATCAGTTCTTCATGTATTTTACTTTTTCTTGATTGTCTCTGAATTACCGTATGTGTATACAGAAAGTATAAAACTTGATGATGCTTATTGCTTCTTGTTCACCAGGTTCTTTGTTACTTTGAGGGTTGATCGTATCATGTAACAATATGCTATGTATACTGATTTATTAGGAATAATTTAGATTTCTGATAGTTTACTAGATTTATTTTGCTACTTTCTAATAAAATTACTGCTAGATCTGGTTATCACCAGATATGTTATGCATTGTTGCAGTGACTCACCTGAGTATCTTAACTGTTATTACGATGCTTTGTCCATCGTAAGGAATGATGTCACCTAATACTAATAGTAATTTTCATCAAGTGTACATACTACTATACACATTTATTATACCAGTGTGCTTTGCTTATAACATTTCACTTCTCATATCTTGTGATGGTACATACTATATGCATATGTCCTAGCATCCGAATTTCAGTACTCTAGACTTTGTACCTAACTGTTCTTTCATCTTTTTTTTTGTGCTTCTCAAAAAAAAGTTTCTATAATTCAAGATGGCGGATGAAGCTGACACTAATATTGAGATGTGGAAGATCAAGAAGCTTATAAAAGCATTAGAAGCTGCTAGAGGGAATGGAACAAGCATGATTTCTCTCATCATGCCACCACGTGATCAAGTTTCTAGGGTTGCCAAGATGTTGGGTGATGAATATGGAACCGCTTCCAATATCAAGAGTAGGGTCAACCGTCAATCTGTGTTGGGAGCCATCACGTCAGCACAGCAAAGACTAAAGCTCTATAACAAAGTTCCTCCCAATGGACTCGTGCTTTACACAGGAACCATAGTGACAGATGATGGTAAGGAAAAGAAGGTAACAATTGACTTTGAGCCTTTCCGACCCATAAATGCTTCTTTGTACCTTTGTGACAATAAGTTTCACATTGAGGCGTTGAATGAGCTGCTGGAGTCGGATGATAAGTTTGGGTTTATTGTCATGGATGGTAATGGAACTTTATTCGGTACACTAAGTGGCAACACTCGAGAGGTTTTGCATAAGTTTACTGTTGATCTTCCAAAGAAGCACGGAAGAGGAGGACAATCCGCCCTTCGTTTTGCTCGTCTTCGAATGGAGAAGCGACACAACTATGTGAGGAAGACAGCTGAGCTGGCTACTCAATTCTTCATCAACCCAGCTACCAGTCAGCCAAATGTTTCTGGGCTTATTCTTGCTGGTTCTGCAGATTTCAAAACTGAGCTCAGTCAGTCAGATATGTTTGATCAACGTCTTCAATCCAAAATTCTGAACGTGGTTGATGTTTCTTACGGTGGAGAGAATGGTTTCAATCAAGCAATTGAGCTGTCTTCCGAAATTCTAGCAAATGTGAAGTTCATTCAAGAGAAGAAATTAATAGGCAAGTATTTTGAAGAGATAAGTCAGGACACTGGAAAGTACGTCTTTGGAGTTGAAGACACTTTGAAAGGTCTAGAAATGGGTGCCGTTGAGACATTGATTGTGTGGGAGAATCTTGATGTCAACAGATTCGAGTTGAAAAATAGTACATCAGGTGAGATTATCATCAAGCACTTAAACAAGGAGCAAGAGGCAGATCAGAGCAATTTTAGAGATGCAGCTACCAATGCTGAGCTGGAGGTTCAAGAAAAGATGGCTTTGTTGGAATGGTTTGCCAACAACTACAAGAAATTTGGCTGCACTCTTGAATTTGTCACAAATAGATCACAAGAAGGATCTCAGTTCTGCAGAGGATTTGGTGGAATTGGAGGAATTCTTCGTTACCAACTCGACATGAGATCTTTTGATGATCTTTCTGATGATGGAGGTGTTTATGAAGATTCTGATTAATCAGTTCAAACAAGCTATCGATGAATCAGAACAGGCTGCAGTATGGGTCGATGCTGCAGCTCTAGTTTTATCCACCCCAGTTATTTATCTTTTGTCTGAGATTCTAGACTTATACATACATTGCAGCAACTGTTTCTTGAGTTGGATTTACAGTTTCTATTGTATTTCATGTTTTTGAACCTGTGTTTCTATCAACAAAGCAGACAATTATTGTTCAGTGTCAATATTTTCCTGCTAAATCAACATTTTTGTTATTATCCTCCTAAACTTCGACTCGTTTGGTGTCTGTTTGGTGTCGTTATTCATCGGTTATCAGTATGGATTAGATATTGGTGATACCAACAAGCTACTCAATATTTTGATGTTATGTTTTGTTGTATCCATGACTACAATATTTTAACATACTTAGTAAGCTAAATTTGTTCATGAGTGATCAAAGACATTTGCATGAAACTACAAGAAATTTCGAACTTATCCACTTTGCATTCATTGAAACTGAAACGTACTACTAACCATCATTCACAAAGCCCACTAACTGTTCGACAACATTACCAACACATACCAGAGCTACTAACCATCATTGACTAAACCCACCAAGTGTTCGACAAAATTACCAACCCAAATCCTATTTCCCGAAACACTAGGAGAGTAAAATTCAAACACCGGTGGAACCAAATCCACCATCACCTCTGAGAGTAGAATCGAGATCATCAACCTCAATCACATCAGGAGTCATAATCTTCTGAATAATCAACTGCGCAATCCTATCTCCAGTTTTCACTTCAAACTCAACATCAGAATGGTTGAACAGAATCACACCAACAGGACCCCTATAGTCAGCATCGATCACCCCTGCTCCAACATCGATCGAATTCTTCCAAGCCAATCCAGATCTCGGCGCTGCACCAAAAACCAAATCATCAATCTCAAAAACAGAAACCCTAAGCCATAAAAAAAATTCAGATACGAACCAATACGAGCATAGGTTCCTTCAGGAATGGCGATACTGAGATCAGTCGCCACCAACGCCTTCCCTCTTGCTGGAACCTTGATTTCAACAGCGCTGCAATTACACAGAATTAGATTTAGTTGGAAACAACAGAAACCCTAAATCAAGATTTACCTGGAGAGATCATATCCAGCGGAGAGAGGGGAGCCTCTAGAAGGTAAAACAGCCTTCTCCGTAAGCTTCTTGACATTGAAGATAGGAAGATGATCTGAGAGTTTCCTCACTTTGGAGAGAGGATGAAGATCGGCGTCCTCTGAAACGACGTCGTTGTTATGCACAATCTTCGGGGTTTCCCAAGTGGGCTTTAGTACAGGTTTGTCCGCCATTGTTGTATTCTCTCAAAATTAGGTTTGAGAATATGAAGTTAGAAACAAGGCTGTGTTGGCTTTATATAGTAGTGGGGTCGAAAATGGAAGGGTGGCGCCAACGTTTCCCGCCATTTCTTTTTCCCGGTTGAACAAAGCTTCTTCTGGAAGATTCCGGAAATAACCCTAATCTATCTAATCTTCTAATCTAAATCTAAACTAGTTTATACCCCGCGTCATGCGCGGATTTATTTATCTTATGAATCAGTTAATACGTAATCTCTTACCTGATTTTATACTAAAAAAAGTTATTAGTTCATAAATACTATTGTTGTATAATTAAATTTAAAATTTTATATATAATCAATAAAAACAAATATAAATAAACTTTTATATCTTTTATAGTTTTATTTTATCAATTTATTATAAGTCAATTTTTAACAAATTTTATACGGAGTATATTGATTTGAACTCTTTTAATTTAAGTGGAGGAGGTAAAAACAAACCATGATCTAAATTGAAGAATTGAAAGGAGGTAGTTTCATTTTTTATGATTTAGTTTAATTAGGGAGATTTATTTTCTTTATTTTTTACAAAAAAAGATGAGAAGGCGATGATGTGGTGGTGAGGTGGCGTAATTTTTTGCAAAGAGATGGTTTCTCCCTTATATTGTAGTTAGGTAGATCTAATATAAAGTTGGCATGATACATAAAAGTTGAATGCTCCACATTAATCACATTAATTGAAGACTTTAATTTTTTTCTTCTCTTAATTTATCTTTCTCCTCTCTTCATTTAAGTGCAATTCTCACTTTTTAATGTTGATTGACCGATTAAAAAAATAAAATAATTGACAGATTTATAGGATAATAGAAATTAGATCACCTCTTTTGTCCAAATATCTTTGATCCAAATCCAATTCAAATATATTATACAAACAATTAACTTCATTCATGTATTAAAATAAACATAAAATTATGACATTTTAAAACTTGAATATATAATATCTTACTCTCTCTGTCCCATTTTGTTAGTCCCATTTCAATCAGGCACATATGCCGAGACATGTTTTGCATCGTTAATATCTCTAGTTATATGTTAATAAAAATTATAATTTTTTAATATTGTTAAAGTACTCATTAAGACGAATCAAACAAGACCCCACATGACTAGGTTTTTTCTTATATATTAGGAGAAATCTACAAGATTCTCTCGGTTTGTAAATAGTGTCACGAAAAGAAATGAGACTAACATTATGGGACGGAGGGAGTATCTCATAGTCTAATATAAAGTTGGCATGGTACAAAAAAGTTGAATGCTCCTCATTATTCACATTTATTGAAGACTTTAATTATTTCTCCCCTCTTCGTTCATCTTTTTCCTCTCCTCATTCAAATGCAACTCTATCTTTTTAATGTTGATTGACCTATTAAAAAACAAATTGACAATTTTGTAGGATAATAGAAATTAGATCACCTTTTTTGTCCAAATATCTTTGATATCATTCATCTTTTTTCTCTCCTCATTCAAATGCAACTCTATCTTTTTAATGTTGATTGACCTATTAAAAAACAAATTGACAATTTTGTAGGATAATAGAAATTAAATCACCTTTTTTGTCCAAATATCTTTGATATAATTCAAAGATATTAGACAAACAATAAACTTCATTCATATATTAAACTTAGCATAAAATTAGGACATTCTAAAAATTGAATTTATATATCGTATCTTATACTGCCAAAGTGTCGCGCGTAGCGCGGCGTTTAAATTCTAGTCTGATATAAAAATCGCGGAGAAAGAAAATTAGAGACCACATTATGTATTTTTCCATTCTTATTAGTTAACTAGTGTTCTAGATATTTCTCGGCAAGCCAATTGGATGTCATCTTTGAATTTCTGTCTTGCCATCCACAAGTGTGCTCAGAATTAAAAGTCTTAAGCTGGAATGAGCCATCTGATCCCATTTTCCTTGCAACGGCTTTAAAACCACACAACTTGTCCTTACAAACACACTTCTTCCTGACTCTTTTCAATCCACAATGACACTTATTTTTGCAATATGCAGAAACTTTGCTTTTGTCATTGTGGAGATAATAGTAGTCAAACCCATTTTCTAAAGCATACTGTTTTAGAGCCTTTCTTAAAATCTCATTAGAGCCAAATCTCAAGCCAACTTTCAAACAAATCTTATTCCTAAAATCTACTGAGGGATTGAAATTTAAGTACCTTTCTGTCTTGGCATCATCAGACCCACTAAAGCTCCTATAGTCATCACTTTGAACCCTTATATCAAAGACATCTTCTCCATCCTGTTGACCATCTTCTGTGAACAGATTTTCATCAAACACATCTGGATCTACATTACCCTCGAAGTCTGCATCATCAGCAGAGTTGTCTTCTCCAAATACATCCTCCTTATACCCCACATCATCAGAATCATCATCAGAGGTCTTTGAACCTTACAACTTTGCATCTTCATCATCAGATGTATCACTCTCCTCCTCAGATCTAGCCTCTTCACTTTGGTTATTTGGAGTGAATTTGGGTGTAGGCCTTGGTGTCACAAATTTAGGGTTGGAAGTTGGTGTGAGAATGGATGATGATGGGTTAGAAGACTTGAAAACTGCAGAACTTCTTCTTGGGCCTTGGCTACTACACATCATCTTACCAATTGGGTTTCCTATGTCAGCCCAAGGTCTTAACTTTCTTCCCTTTGCAAAGTCCACGAGCTCATTTGGACTGACCTCATTTTGTTGGACTACAAACACCTCTAATGTGTTGTTGCAGCTAGAGACATTTTCACACAATTGTATTATATCCCTATCAACAACTATTTGTTGTATCCCTAGATGTAATATGCTTCCAGACTTACAAAACCAAAGTTCAGTAACATTTTCAATCTGTTCCATACCCTCTTTGATATATTCTTCTAACTCTATCTTTGAAAGCCTATCAGGGTCCACATTCTTCAATGCATAATCATTCTTCCTCTCATAATCAAGTTCATAATCATTACTGAGGTAAAATCTACCTCCATACAAGAATCTAACATAACAAAACATCTGTAAAACAAGAAAAGAATCTCATATATGAATGCATATACCCATAGAAATGTCCATAAAAGAATCTTATGACATCAAGGGTCCACCATCTTTGTAAGGGTCCACCATCTTTGTCTTCCTCCTAATCCAATACTTCATCTATACCAGTCCAAATATGCTCACTTTATTGTCACCCCAAACCCATAAAAATCATTAAAATAGTTCAATGCCATACATAATCAATTCAATGAGCAATCATCAATTCAATGCCATACATAAACAATTCTGCACACAACAACTATTTACCATTGTGCTGTCACATTCAATGCATACAAGCCAAAAAATCAAAAAAGTGCAGAAAACTTACCTTTCCAGCTAGCACACCTTCTCGATATCACTTCTCCTTTGGCTCAGAGTACACCAATCCAACAACATTGCAGAAAGCTTTCCTTCTTCCTCTATTCGAGTTCTGCAATCGAATTTAATTCCTCCCTCAACCTTCCCCTATTAGCTCGCGAACCCTAATTCTGCGAATTAGCCCTAATCACAACCTTCTCCTTTTCGTTCCCGATTTCTTCGGCCCTAAACACATAAACACACATCAATTACAACAAATCGAAACCCTAAAGCAAAACCCCCCAATTTCTTATCCCTTTCCAGATCCCCAATTTCTGCGAACAAACCCTAAACACAACGAATCCTCTAACAATGGTGACTTTGTTAACGGAAGCCCACTTTTGGGTGGTTTAAAATCATTAAGCGAAATACGGGTGGTTCCTTGCAAATTTAGGCAAATAACGGGTGGTTTAAACCAAAAACCTCTAATAACTCTCCTTAATTTAATACTTATATTGTCTAATTGGTGTGCTTTATACATTATAATTGGATCAAACTCCATAAAAAGTTGAATGTGTGAAAATTTATAAAATTAAAACTTTGATTTTTAAAAGATGGTTATTTTATTTTCAATCTAATCTAATATATAAGTTGTGATTTTTAAAAATGAATGTTTTACTGTCAATGTTGAATGAAGTGATTTGATTGGCCGTGACATAAAAGAACTTTTATTATTTCTTATTATTTCAACGGTTTGTTAAACACATATGTCTAATGCGACCCATTTTTATGAGTCTTATACGTTTTTTTGGAGTTGTCCAACAAAAAAAACGGCTCATTCTTTTGGACTAACACAAAAGACACAAAATCTTATTCTTCTCAAATTCTGTATTCTGTTTTAGTTTTGAATTTCAAAATGGATTATTTTGATGACAAATCTCAAATTCGCTTTTTCCTAATCTTGCTCTTGAGTTATGTGAGCGAGTGATTTAAATTAATAGTTTGTTGGGTATATATATACTAATGAATTAAACATTGTTTCTTCAATGAGTAGATGGATGAGATCATCATTTCCAGCTAAATAAATTTTTGCCTTAGAGATAACTTAAGAAGTTGGTAAAAATTATAAATAATGTATATATATATATATATATATATATATATCAACCTATGTAATATCAATATGAATCAGATATCCAAATTACTTTTCTAGACAAACACTAACACGACGAGAAATCCAACAAAGAGCAATCAAGAATATGATCAATGAAGGGATTATAACCTTTTGTATTATACAACATGTAGAATATTTGCATGGAAAATAAATTTTACACAATAAATGAAGTAAAATCCCGTAGCGTTGATGACCTTTTCCTATAAATTAGCAATTCATATATAAAATACGCGGGCCCAAAAATTATAGTTTATGAGAATAATGAGTAATTAAGAATGTCGGCAAATTTGCCTCAATACCCTAGTGTAAAATCTTGTAAGAATCGTTCCAAAAAAATATTATTGCTACAATATTCGTATTGCATTTTCTTTTGCTTTTTTTTATAATAGAAATGAAATTGAATATAGAAATAAAGGTAAAAAAAAATTCTTTATTATAAATTAATGATATCTGAAAGAGAAAACAGAAACAAAAAAAATGGATGAAAATAAAAGAAGAAGAAAAAGTTTGAAGGACAATGTGTCAGATTTTTTTTATGTAAAGAGGATAGCTAAAATAGGAAAGACGTCAGGAAAAAAATTGATCAACCCCATAAAATCATACAGTAACGGTACAACTACTGTTCACTAACGTTGGCTTATTCCAGCCACAAATTTCTGACATCAACCATACAATCTTCGCCAAAAGCAACTAAACTCACTTAGAGCAATGTTTTGCTCGAAAATTAATGTAAACTGTTTTATCTTAACTTCATCTTGTTCATTAATTGTGAATTTTGTATTCCCTGTATTAAACTCCATCTTCTTTTATTCGGTCTTATTTATCTGTCATTTTTTTCATATCCTATCAGCCACCTGATTCTCTTTCTTTACATTCTCATTGTCTTGATATCTCTCCACCATACACAACAAGGAATGGGTAAGTTGACATATTAAATGCACGCGTTTTTTTGTGTTTTGGTACTAAGAAATTGACTATCTTTTCTTGTTTTACCTTGTTCAGGTCGACCAATACAAACATATTTTCTCTCCTTATAGGTGGAGGAAAATGGAAGGTGGAGAACAAAATTTGAGTTTATGAAGACACTAAAAAGGCCAAGGGTTTGATGGTTAGTGAGGAGATGGATTATGAAGGGTTGAAGACTATGGTTGCAGACAAACTTGACATTGATCTTACCAGGTTTGACTTGAAGCTGAGCATGTCAAACTGTAAAGATAGAATCTGTTCAATTGCTTTGCATTTTGTCGTGGTAGCTAAATCTTGGGTTTCAAATGAAATCCCTATGTTGATTCCAAAAGAAAAAGAAGAGATCATGAATGTTCAAGGTAGTGCACTTGAACCTTTACCCCAGCCTGAAAATGTTGGTGGATCTTCTTATCATGTGAGTCCTAAAGAGAATGTCGGATCACATGTTGAGTGACATAGTAGATTCTGATCTATTAGAAGAAGATATGTCAGGATTGGATGCGATGGGTGTCTGGATATCTGTAAAGGGTGGAGAGAAACAAGATGTCGAGAATGTTAGTGAGTGGTTTTTCAAGAAAGCTAAGAAAGTCAGTAAACCTGAGGTTGTGTCACTTATCACTAACAATGAAGAGGAGGATGTTGTTATTTCTACAACCAAGCATAAAGGTTGTGACCTTGTCAACCTTTCTAACTAAGAATATGAAGACCATGTCAAGGTTGAGGAGGTTGAATTTCTGGATGATGTTGAGGAACACGAACAGAGTTATTACCGTTATGATGTGCCCATTGATGTTGAAAATCTGGAGGATGAAGAAAAATTGGTGGACAACTCTCAGTCAAAGACAATCAAGGTTCGAGATATCTTTCAAACCAAGGAGGAGGTTCAACGGTCTTTAGCCTCATATGTTGTGGAAAATTGTGTATATAGAAATGCATGTAAGTTTGATAAGAGCATTTATGTGGTGGAGTGCCAAAATGGTCGAGCATGTTCATTTGGGTTTCGGGCTTCAACGAAGGGTGGTAAAACTACTGGTCCATGGTGGGTCTAAAGGTTTGCTACAAACCATACATGTGGGATGCTCTTCAAGAACAATCACAACAGGCATGCCAGTGCATCCTTCATTTCAAAGAGTATTCTTGATAGGTATGTATTGTTTTTGTCCTTGTTGAAATATTTCATCTGGAGGGATAAAATATAAAGGGTGACCGGATTTGATGAACACTTGCAACAGGTTTAGAGGTCGCAAGGAGGCACCCAGGGCAAGTGAGATACAAGTTATCATGAAAGACCTAGGAGTCGATGTCAGTTATGACAAAGCAAACAAAATATGGCAGAGAACATTATTCGAGGGACTGCCGAGAAAGGTTACAGTCAACTTCACTCATGGCTACACATGTTGAAAGAACTCAATCCTGGATCACATACAACCATAATAATGGATTCTTAAAACCGCTTTAAATACTGTTTCTGGGCGTTGGGTGCTTGTATCAAGGTTGTTCCTCATTTGAGAAAGATAACTTTTTAAACTATATCTTTTTTATGGAAAGATAGGTGGAAGTGGGTGGAGAGATTATTAATGATGGGTGGAGGGATATGTTTAGACAAGAAGAGGGTGGAGAGATTGTTAGTGATGGGTGGAGAGATTATTAGTGATGGGTAGAGAGATATGTTTTGAGAAGAATAGATAGTATTACCTGGCGGGATATATTATAGAGGGTGACAAATTTTGTGATTGTATCAGGTGATTTGTGTTGATGGAGCACACTTAGGAGGGAGATTCAATGGCCAACTTCTTCTAGCTACTACCCAAGATGGAAACAAACAAATCTACCACTTGGCTTTTGTTGTAGACTTGTAGTAGACAGTGAGAATAAGGAATCTTGGTCCTTCTTCTTTGAAGAGTTGAAGAAGGTTGTTGTAGCAGATAGCGTGGATGTGGTTTTTGTGTCTGGCCGTCATTTGGCTATTAAAGCAGCTCTGAGAGAAGTTTACATACTTGCACAACATGGATATTGCATTTATCATATGCTGCAAAACTTCAAGTTAAAGTGTAGTTGGGGAGGTTTGCAAGAGCAGTGGTTTAAGGTTGCAAAGGCGCACACGGTAGAAGAGTATAGGACTCAACTTGATATCCTCAAAAACATAACTTCAGTTGTGGCAAATCTGGCTCTCAAAGTGCCTCTTGAAAAGTGGTACAAGGAATATTTCTCAACTGATAGGTACAACATCATGACAACAAACAATGCAGAATGTCTGAACAAGGTGTTTAAAGAGGAGCATATGTGGCCTATTGTAGCATTGTTTGATGTTATATTACATACCTTTGCCACCTGGTTCTGTGAAAGGAGGGAGTCGGCTGCTACATGGTGTGAGGTGACTACTAAGGCAGTGACCAAGACCATTGAAGAAACAAGTATTGAAGCACAGGTGACAGATGGAAGAAACAAGTATGAGGTGAATCTTTGCCAACTCCAACTTGCCAATGCAACGTCTTTCAAAGAGATCGAATTTCATGCACACATGCTTTGGCATTAGCAAAGGACATGGGAGTTGATATTTAAACTCTAGTTAGTCACTTTTATACCAACAACATCTTGAAAGAAGTTTACAAGGAAACCATCCATTTGGTCCCTCCACCCAACCAATGGGATGTTCCACAGTCAGTGTCCTCTATGGTGTGTTTGCTACCAACACGGGAAAGGGGCCTTGAAAGACCAAGGCTGAATAGATACAAGGCTAGGCAGGAGAGGCCCTACAAACGAGTGTCCACGAGATGTGCAAGATGTGGTCTGACTGACCATACTCACTACAGGTGCTTCCGGGTTGCAAGGGGAGGACAATCAAGGCTAAGACCATAGGCTGCAAGAGGAGGTCGATCAAGGGTAAGACAACAAGGTGTTATCTTTTATTTTCCAGATATAAACAATGCTATTTTTTTGGTATGGCTTTGGTAATCCTTTAGTAAGATTAATATGATCCATAAGAGATCTCAAACTCTACAAACTTGACGACAAGTTTCTTATAAGTCATATTACTTTTGTGCATGTTATATATCCAGTGAGAAACTTTGGGATGTTGTAATGCTTTTAGTATGGTTTATTAAGAATCTTTATTAAGTTGGATTATCTCGCCACCCTTGATTGTTCATCCTATTACCCTTATTGTTATGAACCAGGCTTCTTTTTTGGTATTGTTTGGTATGTTTGCTCGTTAGTAAACTTCAATATTTATAAGGTAACCTTCAATAAAGGAATATATGAAACATCTTATGCATATCTCGCCACCCTTTACTGTACCTCATGCCGCCTATCTAGTTATGAACAATGCCTCTTTGGTATGATCTGTCACACTAAATAGAGCTAATTTTTCATTATCAAAGAAGCTTAAAGCATACAAATTAAAAACATCGACACCCTTGCACTTATATCACAAACTAAACGATATCCCTCCACCCTTGCCCATACATCATGTCAGACTACATAGATTACACATTAGAGTCTTCATAGCATGGTATGTCCAAACGAAAGTCCATGTCCCTGCTCGGGTTTTGAAGTCACGCCTCCACCTCCTTTTCAGCTCAAAAGGGTGTTGATCGGTGACAATGAAGATGTTGATTAGGGAAACGGACCTTCCTAGATCAGAAAGGGCATGGGCATCACGTGAGTGCTGCAAGGCTCTTATACTGTTCTTCCCTCCATTAGCATGAATCATCTCAAGGAAATAGTGTGTGTTATGCTGGCGGTTGTTGAGGGTCCATAGCTCTCCTCTTATCCAATTTATGTCCCTCACATTGCCCAATCTTCGCAAAGACGACCTTCGTATGTGTGGCTCGTGACAATGGACATTCTTCCGCTGGTGGGGACAAGGGAACCACCATAGTGAACTTCAGTATACACTCTCGTCAAATCCATAACGCGGTCTATTTTTGCGATAATTTGTAGACTGAGAGCATGAACAATGGTTTAGGGAAACTTTGTTATTTATAGACTTGAATGATAACACAAATTAACGCGAGACTTTTTAATTTTAGGCGGGTTTTTTTCAATTTTGAAAACATTATCCTAACAGTATTCCCTTTTTATCCTATCAGTTTTCCTTTTATATCTTGTATGAAGGACAACTAGCTTACTTTGACAGTTGTCACATCCTATCATTTGAGTTGTCATAGGGGTTCCTGCACACTATTTGATACTACAAATTTGTATGACATAAAATAGAAAACAAACCATTGTTCAACCTTCATTCATGTAGACCAAATTAGGTCAACAAAACCAATATTCACACAAACACAACTGCAAATTGTTCTCATAAACACAAACACACACAACAGTCACAAATAAAAATTGTTTCTACTGTCCAACATCAACATTATTAAACCTAGTGATCCATTTCTCTTCAAACAAACTGTTAGCAATGTCAAATGTGTGGAAGTCCATCGTCTTGTTCGAAATGAGAGAGAGATCATGACCTCCAAAACTCAACCACTCAATATATTTGACAGTGTATACACCACAATCACCACTGCAAAAACAAATAACACATTCATCATATATTTATAAAGGGTGGCGAGTAAATAATAGACTAGTGGAAGGATATCTTACCTTCTTTTATTTTGTGAAAGACAATGAACCCTTCCAGTGTAAGCCAGATCCTCCTCAAGCCTATGTGCATATTTTGTGGACAAAGGCTCGTGTTTGCTCAAAAACTTAGGCACATACTTGAGGATTGGGGTCACACCTGGTTCTATGCCCCGTTCAGGCTTCAAATCAATGTTGCAATTAGACCTGGCCAAATGTGGGCCCGAGCCGGGCTGGGGTCGTTTTTTCAGCCCATTTTCACAGGTCGGGCTAGCCCGAGGCCCGGATGTAGGACCTAACACATTTTCCATACTCGGCCCTCTATCCGGACCGGGTAGCCCAGAGGGTAGCCCGATCCAGTTTTTTAAATGAAGTTTAAAGAAAAACTAATTAAAAAAGCTTAAAAACAATGCAATAAACTTGTCCAAGTGAAGGAGGCGGAAGAAAAGTGATTCAATTAAGTTAGACTCAAATGGTGCTTGTACTAAATTTTTATTTTTTTGGCTAGACTTTTGATATATATATTTTTTAATTAATTTTATTAAATTATATATAATACAAGCCGGGCCTCATACCCTCACGGGTCGGGCTTAGCGGCCCGACAGGGCTTTACCTATTGTCCAAGCCCGCGAAGCTAGAGAGTCGGGCGGGGCAGCCCTAGTTTGACCATGACTAGTAGCAATCATACACATTCAACTTCCAGTTCACTAGATCTATTTGAATGGCCATCCGATGGTTTCCTCCAACAAAGAGTGGTGCATATATGTAGTCCACATCTTACCAATTTTTCCCAAACAAAAATGGAAGACTTCCCTTGAAGTAGCGCACAACACGATTTGGCAGATGAGATACTTCAACTCAACCTGTTGCACTCTTATGTTGGTCTTTGTATTCCTCATACTATAGACAATCCATAATAGCAGCCTTGTGATTCTCATATGGGTTTTTCCTGAGCTCAGACCTCAAGTTTGCAAGAACCTCATCAATATGTTGTCAACACAAGTACACATTACCAACTTATTCCATAACTGAAAAAATAAATAATGAAAACTTTATTTTGTCACCCTTACCAGATTATCCCACCAGTACTGTGGTTCAATAATACTCTCAAAGAAAGCATTGTCAATAAAAACTCCAAAAAGACCTTCAAACTCCACAGGGCTGAATTATAAAACACAATATAAATTTACGAAATTGCATTGTAATCATCATAAAAGACATTAAGTTGTATATGTATACACCAATTTTTTCAACTATCTTTCCTCCTAGTACCATTCTATTGCCATGGTCATTTCTTTTACAGCTGGATTGTTGGTTATCTTCTTCCAAAAAGCTTTCGAATACACTTCCTTCTTCTTGTCCTGTTGTCCTTAACCTTCTTGGTGTTTTTCTTCTTGATGGTCTTGAATGTGTAAGGAGAGATGAGAGAAGTAGAGGGCTTGATATTACGCTTGAGAAGAATCCTGAAACACCACATTGACCCCCGAAAATTTCAATATTCTGCCATGCTACATAAAACAACCGGACAAAAGGGTCTCAGGAACATTTGTGAAGTTACCTTGTTTTCTGTGGAGACACCTTGGTTGGAAAACGGCCAACATGCTTCACCCTTTTGCCAAACACAAGTATTAGTTTGGAAAAACCACTTGCCTTGTCCTCCTCAACCTTGTCCACCTTAGCCATTTCCACATCAGCCATTTCCACCTCAGCTTGTCCATCTCAGCCTTGTCCTCCTCAGCCTTGTCCATTTCCACCTCAGACTTATCCATCACAACCTTGACCTCCTTAATTAGCCTTGTCCTCCTCAGCCTTCTCCATCCCAACCTCATCTGGCTTTGCTTCCTCAACCTTGTCTACCTCATCCTTCTCAATCCCAACCTCATCTGCCTTTGCTTCCACAGACTTGTCTACCTCAGCCTTCTCCATCTCAACCTCATTTGACTTTGTCTGCCTTGTTTACCTCAGCCTTCTCAATCCAAACCTCATATTCCTTTTCTTCCTCAGTCATGTTATCCTCTACTGTAGCATGCTGAGTGAGCTCTTCCCTTGGTGCATCTTCAAGTTCATTTTGTCTCAACTCATCTTGCTCCCTAGGACCGCTCTCATCCTTCTTTGATGCCTTCTCAGATAGCTCAGCAACAACATCCATAACCACATCTCCAATTCTTCTACCAAAACCAATTAATTCAAAATCTTGGACTCCCTGCAAAGAATTTGAACATCTTGTCATGCTTCCATAACAATCTTGTCATACAACAAACACTTACTAGACACAAAATAAACTAAGTCATACCTCAGTGTCACTCGAGTCTTTGGAGCTTACAAACTCATCTTTTATGTTTAAAGAGGGAGCACCAACATTCTCCACTGGCTCCACACCTTCATCACCATCCTCACCATCCAAACCATCACCCTCAACAACATTTTCATCGCCAACATTTTTTTGTGCCCCACCATCACTCTCAAGAACATTTTCATCCACAACAAATTCATGTACCGCACCATCACCCTCAACAACAATTTCATCAACAAAATTTACATCACCCTCAATGACCTCTTCTAAATTGGCATCATCAACAACATTTTCCTGTGAAAAAACATGAACCTCCAACTCCTCATTATTTTCCAAATCAAATAATGGTTCATGGTAAATAGCAAGTCCTCTCTCTTGCAATCAAATATATTTAAATCCTATCTTTTTAGCTTCACAAACTATCCTATCATGCTTTAAAAACTATCTTGCCATGCTTCAAAAACTATCATGTCATGCTTCAATAACTATCTTGTCATGTTTCACAAACTATTCTAGCATGCTTTAATCCTATGCTGTCATGCATCACAAATTATCCTGTCATACCTCAATTCTATCATGTCATGCTTGAATAAAAATCTAACTGAACAAAACAAAGTTTACATACCTCATTATCAACAACCATCCTGTCCTCTGCTCTCTCACCTCCATCATCTGCACCATCATCATTTCCTCCATTGTCATCCTCCTCAGTCCTCACTATCACTGCTTTCCACCTCAGAACCTTCATTGTCTTGACCATCCTATATTATTGTCTCAACTTCAACTTCTCCAGACTCAAACTCCTCTTGGCTACCTTCACTCTCATTGCTCAAAGCATCAGAACCTTCAGACTCCTCTGTGTACTCTTTACTCTCTTCACTAGAAGCTGAAATTGGTTCCATTTGCTTACCCTTCATGGCTACTCTCTTCACTCTCTTCTTTGCCATCCTCTTCTTAGGGACCTCCTCCTCATCAACAACAACATTCTTCTTCTCCAGCATTTCAATCCTCTGACACAAACCAGTCTCCAACTTATCAATCTTCAAGAATAAAGCGTTAATGACATCCATTAGCTGACCTACATCACCACTAGCTTTTCCTTGGGATTGGTCTTCTTCTTTGGTAGGCTCATTGTCCTTGGTCGTTGACACAAACTCAGATGCTATTTGGTCAAAGAAGAGGTTCTCTACTTCATCAGAGAATTTGCAACCATTAAGAAAATTCTTCTCAGATTCATCTGCAACGAGAAGAGGCAACACCTCTAGACCTTCTTCAAAAGACAGCCTTAGTATTCCATGTTCAAGGCATGGGTTTGCAGCCCAACGAAGACCTCTAGGGATTTGTGTCTCACTAATTCTTGAAGCATATTGGACTCCAACCCTCTTTACACACTCCCATATCCACACCTACACATAAACAAACAAAACCATTAGTAATCATGTCACCCTTCGCTATATATCGAGTCAGGGTTGTACTACTATACCTGAAACACCATTGGCATCCCTTGAAGGTTGTATGGTATCCTTGCATCATCTGAGAGTTTCAAGGACTTATCCAAAGATGTCATTTTCTTGCATAGATTTGATCAGTGACCTGTGCAACTCCATATAGGCAACTCTTCACCAATGATAACTCCATAACTTGTCAATGGTTTCCACTAGCTTGACATGTTCAAATTTGACCAATCGTTTCTTATCTCCTCCCGGAAAAATCCCTTCAACAATCAACAACAAAGCTAACTTTAACTTGTGGTTATCTAGAACTTTGTACTTCTTGAACCTACGATAAAGGTCTTGCACTGAAGTCTTAGAACCATCATGACCACCAAACAACTTGTCCATCACTTGGTTGTATTGCTTCCTCGTTGTCCCACCTGATTCTTTCGGGAGAGGTCCACAGTTCAAGCCAGTAATTAAAGCAAACTCTTCCATTGAGAACCTTAAGGGCTTACCACAATTCTCATACCAGGTCTCCCACTTCTTATTAGATTTCAACTGCTTGAAGAGAACAAAGTGCACGGTTTTAGATGAAAAGGTCACCTAATTCACCATTTTTATCACATCCCCAAAAGGGCTCCCACAAATTCTTCTTCAATCTTAACTGGTTAATTTGGACTTTATGTCACGCAGGTAGGAAATCCTACAATTTATATTAACTCTTCCATGTAATGGGTCTCCTTTGAAGAAGGCATACATAACCTACAAAAAAATCATATGTCAGGATAATATTACAAAGGTATCCGGACGCACAATTCATATGACATGATACAGTTTGAGAGATGAAAGGATGCAAAACTACACATGTATAATCACATCAGGCATGAAGAACTACTAATCTACACAAAATAAAATCCAAATTCTTCCTTCATAAAGCCCTAAATGCACATAATTTTGACAAATTTCACATGTCAGGATACATTTTAAAGTATCAGGATGCACAATTCACATGAAAGGATACCTTTTTAGATGTGTCAGGATTCAAACTACACATGCAGAAATGAAATTCCTTAAATCACATAAGGCATTAAAAACTAACAATCTTCACAAACTTAAATCCAAATGCTTCCTTAATAAAGCCTTAAATGCACATAAGCTAGACAAAAACAAAATTCATGTGTCAGGACACGGAGAGTAGGATGACATGATAACTCTAAACACTAATCTAATAATTCACAATTTTTTTCTCAACTCCAATTAGGGGTGCAACAGTACCTACTATCTCAAATGTGCATGCATTGGCTTCATTCATGAACCTTAAATGCATCAATTGAACTCGAATTGAATAACATAATTTCATAAATTTCACTTACATTTTCCTTAAAAGTCAAAGGCTTCATACTTCTCCATTTTTTCACAAGATTCAATACTTCCTTCTTCTTGTGGGAGTATGTCGCTTCACCTTTGTCCTTTGACTTCGCCGCCGAACCCTTTGATTTCGCCAAACCCTTGGATTTAGGGGTTTTCTTCAAAGAGGCACTTTGCCTCCGCTTTCGACCTTTTGTGTCTCCATCTGACTCTAGCCTTCTCTTCTGTGGTGTGGCACCTTTGGTAACAACCATTAGTGTGCTAATTTACTGAGCGAAAGAGGTCGAAACAAAGAATGGGAGAGAGAGAACTGACACCCCGCAATATATTTGGGCTTCACGAGCGGTTCTGAGCGGTCGACAGTTGAGGGAAGTTGAGAGCGGTTGAGCTAGTGTCGGGACAAAAATGGAGAAAATGGGAATAAAGAAGTCGAATGGATTTTGAGAGAGGTGAGTAATTAAATCGAATGGATTTTGCCAGTTAGGAGTTAATTAAGCTTAACTATATTAAGTACAAATTTAAGGAAAAAGTTTAACGTCTTTTCAAACGCCGGCTTTTTTTTAAAAAGATATTTTTATTTTTTAATTTCCTTTAATTTCTGTTTTATTATTTCTATTTTCCTTTTTCTTAATTTATGAATATATTAAATGGATATTGCGAAAAAAATGGAGTTCCGCAATTTGAAGCGCAAAAGTGGGGTATTCATACCCATATTTTCTAAGCCTGGCATATATACGTGTGAGCTCAATGTTGAATGTTTATAAACACATGTACAACGGGATTTTGTCACAAAGGGTTTATTTTTATATTCACGGATCCTCTTGATGATGGAGATGAACATTTTGATAAATCCTTGGTGCTTCGGATGAGCACGTCATGGTTAATAGATGCCAACTGTGACAAATTCTGCACAAGAAATGGAATTGTATGCTCATCATATGGATAATGGATGCTGTATAGTGATATGGTTGTCAAGGATGTAAAATGATATACCTTGAAAGAGAAATTGATTAAGGAAAGATCAATGTGTGAGGAACTGAACTCTTCGAGATTTCCGCATTCATCCCTCTGTAGACAAAAAAAGAGATCACAAAGTTTAACAAGTAGAATCCAAATCAGTTGTATCAGATTTGTGTCTCTAAATTGTGTATCCTTATAGAAGTCAAGGGTCATAATGAATTTTATATTTGCTTTTTAATTTTTAAGTAAAAAATTACAATTGTTAATTTACTTCTTTTTACGGTGATACACAATTTAGATATACAAATTTATAACAAGTACGGGAAAAGAAAAAGGGAAATACACCAAAATAATCTCAAATTATACTAAAAAAAGTCATTTGGACTGTTTTTTATCTATGGATTCAAAGTTCGGATTATATTTATTATCCCCAAAGTTGGTTTTATTTCTGGTCTTTAGATAAAAGTTGAGATTATTTTTAGTGGTAAAATAGATACTATTAGGCAATTGGATCACACAAACCTCAAATTCATCAACTGAGAATGAGCTGCTTGTTTCAGAAGAAGAATCACTCCATGTTTCGCCTTGTGGCATTCTGAAACTATGATCATGACGTGACACAAAATAGCTTGTATCAGGTTGTGGAACAAAAGAAGCCT
Source organism: Oxyria digyna (assembly GCA_029168935.1). Lineage (NCBI taxonomy): Eukaryota > Viridiplantae > Streptophyta > Magnoliopsida > Caryophyllales > Polygonaceae > Oxyria > Oxyria digyna. The sequence goes on along the minus strand of JAPVLV010000001.1, from coordinate 55,054,336 downwards.
GTAATATAATCAAGCAGAGAATGATTTACATGTTAAGAAACAAGAGCTATGAACATAACCTCTTGAAGGATGTTAAAAGAAAAAGATTTGTTACCTTCTGTGATGCCAGAGTGTCCCAGTTAATCCCCTTGAAAAATGGGTGTGCTTTCACCTGCACAATTGTTTTTGAAAAGGGATGTAAAGGCACTGTCAAATTCTACAAGGATGTTGACATAAGAAGAATGTCAAACCTCTGATGCTCCTTTCGCTCCAAGACGCTCAGCTGGGTGTAGCATAAGAAATCTGGGGACACAGTGCAATTTTTTCAGGTATCACTAATAATATTCTATAGAATGACATTGCCAGAACAGCTCAGAGATTTCGTGGAAGATAAATTATCTTGTTTTGACGCTAAGCTATAGATATGATGAACAAATGAAACATGGATTCTTGTTGCTGACAAAACTAATGGATTAGTTAAATCACATGCGACAAACTTATGTACACCTTCTGTGAAAACATTATGAGCTAGTTCTTCATTTCTCATCAAGTGGATATCACGAGATTTTGTACAGCTTCGTTTCATAATTGACATATTTGTTCAGAAAAAAATCTTTAAATGAGCTGAAACCAACCTGCTGATTAGATCTTGGGCCACAAATGACATGTCAGAGGAAACTGAAGGCCAGGGTATTTTCCTGTTCAGAATGTTGTCAAAGATAATCTGCATAGAAAAATATACAGAAAGATTAGCTTATATGAGTAACTAGATGAATGGATAATGATTGGCAAGAATATTTGACTTGATACAACAATAACTTGTCTAACTTTCTAGTTAATTTGAAGTACCTCTGGAAGTTCAGCAGCAAAAGGTGGAACTCCTGTAATTAACTCGAACAGAATTATTCCTACCGACCACCAATCTGCAGCATGACCTGCAAATATTCATCATGAAACGCCAAGAACTTAGAAACTAGATGCATAAGGCACAAAAACGTTCCTCAAGTACAGTTCACTCATATCGTAGTTGATGGAGAGACCAGAAAGAGCGAGAAGGAGGAAATAAAAACATGTATTTATTTTCTACTAACCGTGATCAACTCCGAGAAGGATCTCAGGTGACAGGTAATCAGGTGTTCCAACTGCTGACTGTCTGTGTTCATCTTCCTTGTGCACATTCGGGCTTTTGGAGCCTAGAGTAGTTTGACCTTCATTTTCAGCTTCATATAAATTAGCAGTGCTGTTTATAAGCCCAATTCTTGACAACCCAAAATCTGCAAGCTGGTTAAAAAAAAGAGTGATTGTCAGTGTCATTGATCAACTAACTCCTTGGGAAACCTAATCGTCTTATTATACATACCTTGATGTGACCATCTTGTCCAATTAATATGTTGTCTGGCTTAAGATCACGGTGAACAATTCCCAGAGAATGAAGATATTCCAAAGCAAGGACCTGAAATAATTCAATAAACATATTGAACAGTTGATGAAAGACGAACACTATGCATTAAAAAACAGATTTTTAGCCCACCAGTTCAGCAATGTATGTACGAGCCACGTGTTCTTCAAGGCACCCCACATTTTGGAGCAAAGAGTACAAGTCACCACCATTCAGATATTCCATGACAAGATAAAGGTTGTCTTTAGAAGTGAATGAATAATAAAATCGAACCTGCAGTAAAAAGAAAGATCAGTTCTGCTTTAGTGCAAAGGCCTTAAGCTTATATAGTTACAATCCACATTTTTCCTTCGATTTTTTGTAAAATACATTAAGTATGTAGCATAATAAATGACTTTACAATTCTTAGACTACTAAGCAAAAAAATAGATAGATCACTAGATCTTAATCTTATAGTTGTTTGTTGAGAAACTAAACATTACCATGAATGGGTTCCGAACAGCAATTAGTATGTTGCGCTCTGCTAATATCCGTTCAATGTCATTTTTCCGTATCATATCCAACTTTTTCAGCACCTACAAATGAAAATAAGACAGATAATACATTACAGGTTAATCGAAATTTTCAGCCAAAACAAAAGGCAGTAGAAGTTAACCCTGTCTAGTTGCACATGTAAATGTTTGAAAGAAATATTCACCTTGATTGCAAATAAATCTCCTGTGGTTCTTTTTCTTGCAAGAGACACTCTACCAAAAGCACCCCTGCTAATTGGTTTAATTATCTGAAAATCATCTATGCATATTCGCTCTCTATTAGAATAGCTTATAGGAGTGGACAGAGAGCTGGACTGGGATGTATCATCTGATGCAATCCTTGAACTTTTGCTGGGAGTTCCATCACATTCTGTTTCCTTAGAGTCAATTAGACCACATGCAAGCATGTACTTTTCTCTGTATACATTAAACAAACGAATATGAACATGAGATTGCACAACTTTATTACAAAGCAATTCTATCACAACCAGTCTCTTACCCAACAAGCTTCTCTACTCTACCTCCATATGTATCTATCAACAATGCTTTCAGCTGACTCTTCTGCATAACATGCTGCAAATCTCTCATACAGGCTACTAAAAACTCACAGGACCCATCCTTTGAGATATCTTCAGCTGCCACACACCGCGATATATCTGCTAGGATAATCATCTGAAAAAGTAATAACTAAGTACACAATTTTTTTTCTCTTAGGAAAAAATGCACAGATGTATTTTGCTTTCTTCAAAAATTAAGTTTATTAAAAATGCACAGATTATGGCTTTTTACCGTCCTTACACCATAGTCTATCATTATAACCATACATCCCCAAATTTGCCTCTATATTTGCTGTAAAAGTAGAAGGTGAATGGTTTTTAAGATTTAATATAATGATTTTTTATGATATTTTTACAGGTAAAATGAGAAGCCCTGTATCATTTCCAATACACTGAGAAGAATCTGAACAAGAAAATCATTGTAACCTATAAAACCACACTAATAACAAATATCTGCAATCATAATTTTGTACACACAATAACACAGTAGAAGCCAAATTACCGACCTGTTTAATATCCTCTTGACCGGAAGCATTATAGTGCTCCATCCAAAAGTCAAAATGAGCAGCTCTAGGTGTGTTTGTAGAGGATCCTGAGATGCTTCCACTTGCAGAAGATGCTCCTTGATTGCTAAGCTTCATATAAATTGATGCAGCAATATGGACATCTTCTATACGAGCAGTATCCATCTCATGAAGGTCCTCAAACATTTCTTCTAAACATCTATTCTGCCATTCACTAGTCTCTGGAGAATAACTTTCATAGTTATGAGGTGTGATTCTTAAAAATTCTGGACTGGAGGGTGTCGTTGTGCACGAGCTATGTTTGCGTGATTCTATGATCTGCTCCAGCACTTCAGCAAGTTTGCATAGCCGTTCATCCAAAGTTAGACACAGCATATCACATTTGTCTGCATAAGCACATATGTATGAATGAAATTCCAAGTGCAATATAGGAACAATTTCCTCACATATCCGGCAAATTACTACTTCAGATTCATCCAAAGTTTGTTCTTGTTCACCGGAGGATATACAAACTGACTCTGCAGTAACTTCATTGACTGAATCATAATCTGCAGCTGAAGTATCTATTTCTACGTCAGGAAGCCAACTCATATCAAGAGAAGGGACACTTTCTAAAACTCGCTTATATTTATGATAAGCCTTCTCGTGAAGGGGTTGAATATCTTTCTGAAATTGCAGCAATCTAGTGCAACGAGTCAGTATGTAGAGCATGCGAGTCACTAACCACTTCAGAATTCTACACTGACAAAGTTGCCTTTTCTCTCTCAAATCCTGGACAATGCCTTCACAATTTTCCTGCAATTCAATGGAGGTCATCTGAATACATTTCTTAGCCAGAGCTAATAATTCCTCAGCTATTTCCCGTTCTGTAAAGGATGAATCATTCTGCTCAAGATAATCCATAACATCACACACAAAACTAGACAGGTCCACATTTACTACTTCTTTGGCCTCATCAAATCTCAAATGCAAGGATCCCAAGAGCTCCTGAATCCCAAATAGAAACAAAGTAGATATGAAAAGGCATGTTTAAACAGAGAAGTTTGAAGAAGCACAGACGGACTTGTACTTTTGAAAAGGGAAATCAGTTGGTAACTAACCACCAACAGATGTGCATAGAAAAATAGAAATTATTTGAATGTAAACAAGCCAACTTGATTATACATAATAATTATGAAGATCTACAACAATGTAAAAGCAGATGAATGTTTGATCCTGTCAGGCTAAACAATTGATAGTTCCTTTCCCAGAAGACAATATTTATTCACTATAATGGAACTTCTATTCATATATTTCTAGTTATTTCAGAACGGGGAAAAACCCCGCACCCGAAATATTATAACCGCACCCACTCTTGGGCGCATCCTTATTGCGCCCAAACCTTTTTTTAAAAACCCGGTTCAGTTTTGGGGGCACCTAGGATGCGCCCAAAACTAGACCAGATTTTTGAGCATTTTGAAGGCAAAAAAAAAAAAAAAAACCGACCCGGTTTGTTTGGACGCGATAAGGATGCGCCCAAAACGGGTGCGGGATATAAAAAAGTGGGTGCGGGGTCAAACGCCCTTTCAGAATTCAGCAAGTGTTTTATTTCAGTTTACGAAGAGTAGACCAGTGCTAAGGAATCATACGACCATTTATGTTCTATACTCAACATGAATCAATAGTTCAGCACAGTATCAAGTCTAGGTAACATTTTTCTAGCTTAGATAAGGACATGCAAACTGTTACAGTGTAACAAAAAATAATACATTAGACAACACGAGACCATACCTTCAAGTCACTATAACTGTGAGCCCTTGACTTGCCCGTCAACTCACTGCCGCATCCAAGTTCATGTGAGAAACTCTTCAAATCACGAGGAAATTCATTACCTTGTCTGAGTTTATGTGAAAAGCTTTTATAGTCTGGTGGAGGATGTTGTGCAGCCAAATCCATCTCTGTTTCATATAGTTGTCTTCTCATACGACCCTCTGTGTTATCCGCCTTACCATCAGATCTATTACCCTGCAAATTAGCGAGTACCTTAATACATGATTAGTTTTACACAACTCTTTAATCAACAACCATATCTGGGAAAGATTTATTACCTTGATGGTAGGAGAAGTTCTGCTAAAGCTTCGGTTATAATCATTTGAAAGATGTGATGCTAGCCACCGAGTTATCTTCTTTCCTTTAGGAAATCCTTTAGCAAGAGTAGAAACAGTGATTAACTTTGAGCTTATAACTTGCTAATCTCTAGGCATTAAACAAAGATAATAAAGAGTTAAATGCAATCAAAAGCAGCTAAAACACAATACCATCTAATTCTGACCATATCACTCTGAATCATATCTTCTAAGATCATGTTATGTTTGAAACTCAAGCACCATACTAAACAGATTCCACTAACTGCATAGATAACTGTGTATTGTGGCCTAATTAAAACTAAATCAGTAACTGTTTAATTCATCTTTATCAGTTGTCTAGTGATCATATGATTCATATCTGGTCTTGCTAAAAGTATCAGTGCTCGGTACTTAAATCCACAAATACACCTTCAGCACTAGTACTTAACAAGTTGACACATTCAAATTCGAAGAATCCAGAATAAAATTAATAAACAATAACTGCAAACTTATAAAATAGTATTAAGCGAAAGATGGAATATATGGAGCACAGCTATTAACACAGACCTCGTCGAAAACTGGCTGTTTTCTGCTTGGACTTCCTCACCGGAGCCGAAGAAACCAGGTGCTTAACAGAATCACCGTGTTTCGATCCCTGGCAAAGTGAAAGCGGCTCTCTTCCAGTCTTAATCCGATTCAGTCCTATCGGAATCCCACTCTCGGACGACGATAAACGTGTTCTTGATCCAGCCATAGAGTCGTGGAAGAAAAACAACACTCACTTCACAAGATAAACTATCAGGTCACATGTCTCTATGACAGACATATATAACCTAACATTCGGAACTGAAACAACAAAAACATGAAATTCTGCGGCACAATCGGTGACAGAGTGAGGAGATGGCGATCTGCTGTTCTGGACATGAGAAAGAGTAATAGTTAATTATGGATAGAATTGGTCACACAGAGATGTGTTTAGCAGTTGAGAAAATATAGGGGATGGTTTGGATAGTATTGCTCCAGCGAAGCAAGTTTGGCATGTGGATTTTACTCGTGGAAGCACGAAATCGTTTCTTGTCGATTTACAGATAGGAATCGTAAAGAGACAAGCGATTTCAACACTTGGCGGAAAACTCGTAATGTGTTAGGGTTTAGACAACGGGCGAATTTGACGCGGTCCTGAAAATGGAAGGAAAAAATATCGTTAGATCTCGCTTTCGGGTTTTGGTTGGCCGGCCACTTTCAAATTTCAAATGGTGTCTAGATGAAAACTTTATGCCGTCAGCTGTCTTTTTCTTTCGAGTGTGATGACGTCAATAAAAGGTTATTGCCCTGTCAGCTTCGATTTTAGGTCACGTGAAGGGACCGTGCGAGCTCAAATTATTAATTTTTCTCACTTACCACGTAAAATGATGTATAAGTGAATTTTATACCTTGTGTAAATTTACTATATATCTATTAAAACAATTATCTTGTCACATGACATATTTATATTTAATTTCCAACAATGCAACCTTTAATTCCATTTATTACGTGTCATTTTAAATTTTCAAATGGAGTATATAGTAAGATAACTATCATTAATCTATTACTATTTTTTTAATTTAAATATGAATCAATTACATATTTCACAATTTCCTTAATTGAACAAAATATAATATCTATACAATTATTAAAGCAAAACACTATACTTGTCAATAAGCTATGTGTGCATAAAAAGTATGCATCAGTTAGTGTAGCTCTAGCTACAACATCAACCCAAAATATTAATTTCATCGCATTGTGTGCATAAAAAGTCTGCATTTCATAAATTCAGTGCAATATATGAGTCTTATAGGATGTTCTAATCTGATTGTAGTTGTGTACTTGAGTTTTACCTTATGTGCACATGAGTTTTACCTTGTGTGTGCATGAATTTTTTTCCTTATATATGCATCTTGTGATTGTGAATTATACCGTTTGTGTGCATGTGATATACTTTCTATGTGCTTGATTAAGTTTGTATTTCATGGATTTAGTGCAGTTCCACCTCCAATTCAAGCAATTATTCTAGTTCCACTTCCAACTACAACAACATCAAGAGTTAACTAAGGAAGAAGATATTGACAATGTCATGTTAATTGAAGAGATTTTATAAGAAATTAAAAGGAAAATTAGATGAAGAGAGGAAAGCTTTCAAGTAGAGGGAAGGAAGGAAGGAAGGAAGGAAGGAGATGAAGGAAGTTTGAGGGTTATGAAACTAGTTGTTTAATGAAGATAAACTTGATGAAGGCATTTTGTAGTATGATTTTTGTTTAAATCTTGTGTAATAAATTCTACTTGATGACTAGTTCAGAATTTGGTTTGTTTGCAAATGAAAAGTATTGGTTTCAATTAATGTATTAAGTGTCATGCACTTAATTAGCATATTGTGTGATTTTAAAATATTCTAAAACCTTAACAAATGTGTGTACATGAGTCAATGGTACTGTGTGCATGACTTAGTGCTTCTGTGTGCATGAGTTTTTTCTTTTAAGTGCATGACTTGGTGTGCATGAGTTGAGGCTTCTATGTGCATGAGTCACTTCATCACAAATTTCTTACCTCAATTTACATAACATAATACAATATAAAGCAAGTTAAAAATATGAAGGAAAAACAAACGGAAGACATTCAGTATACCATTGCACTTAGAGTATAATGTTGAGCTATAGTGATCGGAGAAACAAAGATCAAAACTATCATACCCTTGATATTCATCTCCTTAAAAAATAAAGTATAAGCAAACAGGGGTACAAAAAGTATTGTGTGCATTAGTTGTGCTATGTGTGCATCAATTATTGCTTGTATGTGCAACAATCAGGCCTTTTGTGTGCATCATCAAAGTGTTTTTTGTGTATCTGTAATATTTTTCGGTGAATTGGTTCATAATTACTTTACATTATATAAAACTAATTTGTAGTATATATAAGCATTTTATCTATCAGAAAAAACTTTGAATGTTCAAACAATTGTGTGCATCAATTATTGGGAATGAAGCACCTTTAGAGTCTCCTCGTTGGCGAGCACAATGAAGTGCGTAAACAGGTGTTAGAGATTATTGAATAAAACAGACTCTCAAAAGCAAGAAGACCTGGTGGTACGAGAAAAAGTAGGAACTGGTGGTTTTATAGTCACAAACTTGATGAAAAAGATTCTAGTTGATGGGTTTTTTAATCTGATTTGTGGAGGAGAAATGCAAAGTATTGATTTTAAATCACTCTCAAGAATCTCAGAAATTTTTTGTGTGGTCAGGTGTCCAGTATGCATGATTTAGTGCTTTTGTGTGCATGAGTTTGTGTTATGTTGTGCATGAATCAACTTTCATTTTAAATGTCTAAAGAATCTCAAAAAAATTATTAGCATTAGCCAGAGGTCAAGGGTCTAGTGCGCATGACTTAATGATGCAATATGTATGTGATTGTTCTCTATTGTGCATCAGCCAGTTTGATTTTCAACCAATCTAAAGAATCTCAAAAAAATTATGTGCACAAGTCGAGATTAGGTGTGCATGAGTTTGTACTTCTGTGTGCATGAGTTTCAACCTTTGTGTGCATGACTCAGTGCTTTTGTGTGCACAAGTCATCCATGCATGACAACTCTCTTACCCGACCATTAAGTTACAGAATAACACAAAAAATAAGTAATAGACAGAGAAACAAGTTATCTTGCAATAATGTTTAAGGGGAGACATCCGCGTGCATGAGCTTTTTTTTGTTGTATCTCAAGTTTAATCAACAAATTTCGAGCATGTCTTGCAGTTGTATTCATGCTTAGTATAAATCCCACGAGTTATCTTCTTCTTATCTAAAGCACTTCCAAATCAATTCCAAATCAACATCTTATGTTTACAATCTATCAAGCTAAAATGCATTTCCTACTAGTAATTGACTATTCAAGTATCTATCTCTATATAATAATTGATGAGTTTGCAGAAGTAATGTCAAATTGTACCGGGCTCAAAAAATTGAATTACGGGTCTGATAGTGTTAATGGGCCACTATAAGTTAATGTTTCATTGTATCTTCCTTCATTCGGCTGATCATTCTCCGCTCTTCCTCTCCCACATTCATTTCGCAGAGGACTTTTTTTCTTGCTCTATTGATGTCGCCTCCTTCCATATCCATCATTCATTCTCTTCCGACGAGCCGTGTAGGTGACGAATGCCTTTTTGGTTTCTCTTCAATGTCTTTATCCTTGAAGCCATGTGTTGATCTCTATGCATCTCTTTTCTGGCTTCAACTTCGCAACACAACAATTGAAATTTGCAGTTGCTCAAACGAACCCCTCTCTCCATTTCTCTTCCTCCTCTCTCTCTCCTGCATAATCGCTAGGGTTTTGGTCCTTTTCTGGTATTCAAACATCGCCACAAATTAGGGCCACTGTAAATCAAACCCCTTTTTGGGAAGAAGGAATCGCCTTTGCTGCTATCTAGGGTTTTCCGCTCATGTACATTGGGGCTTTCATGTCTTATGTATGGAGTTTGTCTTCTTCTCCTTCTTTTCCCAATCACTCATCGTAGCCGCCTTCACCTTACTTTGCTACCTAATTGGCTTCCGATTGCTGTCGAGGAAGTCATCAGTCAGCGTTGGGATCGACTTTGATTCTGCTTCGAGTTGTAGTTGGATCCAGTGTAAGTGGCATCTACATCTTTTTATGATACTCTATACAACCAGAAGATCTAAGTGCTTCATGTTATACATACCATATTAATCTGTATGGTTGAGATATGGGAATATTTGAGTAATGAATTATCTTAGTTCGTAAGATAGTCTTATTTGAGTGTACCATAGCAGGCCTTAGATGATTAAGTGTGTTGTCTTCCATGTTCTTTAGATCCTTTCATGAGATGAGGGATCTAAATTTTGCATAGAGATTGCTCCTTCCTGATTTTAATAAAGTGGACACCAAAATGAACTTAATCGTATGAATTTCTTATTCATTTGAGTTTTTTTCCCATGAACACTTTTTTTATTTGTCTCTATATAGACGGAAGTGTTGCATAAAGATTTAAAGGGATATATATGCCAGTTTTAATTTGAACACTAGAAGTTATTCTGCAACTGTACTGCGTTTGACATTTCTGGAAATCTGGTTTCCTGTGTTTAGGTGGAAAAGATTGGTTGTGCGTTGTTGGAAAAAGACCAAATACCAGTCCAATGGTAAAAAAGTGTCAAGAAATATGTTAGCAGTTGAAAATTTCATGCAAAGCCTAGCAAGAGATCACTAACTTACGCCAACACAAACACTTGAGTTTTCTCAATTTTTGCTGATTTTGTTATAGATTTCAATCTCCGCTCTTAATTTGTTTCGGCGCCATTGATTTGAGTCTGTTACGCTAGCCGATTGCAATTCTGAACATTGATTAGCCTCTGAATTTATGGTTGTTAATCTATCCTCTTCATATGCCCGATTGGTTGCTTTGTCTGTAATAACCCTCATTTTAGTAAGGGTATTTTCGTAATTTTTCCATAAAAATAATTTTTCTTATAATTATGAGACTAAATTAAAGCTTGTTACATATAGTTGTACAAGTATGGAATGTCACACATAATTTCAACTTATCAATATGTAGCCTAGAATATTTAAATCAATCTAACAAATTAATGTTAAGATTTAGATATGGTTAAATCAATATTAAATCTATCTATATATAAAAGTTGATGGGTTTGAAGAAGTAAAAGCAACATGTACCTAATAAATGCTACTCTAATATTTTAAATCTTTTTTTTTACCAAAAAAAATATATTTTAAATTTTTATCCTAATTACCTATTTTCTTAAATGTTAATTCCATCATCAACTAAGAACACATCATCTTCGTCTTCTTCCTCTATCACAATCTCCAAATTCATTCTCATCTCTATCAGGTTCATCAATTCCTTCGTTTCATTCTGACGCCTCATCCTTTCCCGATTAAAAATTAATCTGGATTAATTAGATATTTTTAATCTATATATTGACAACACCTAAGATTGATTCATATGCATGGCCTCAGTAAAACATGTAACACGCCAAACAACATTGGCCTCAGTAAAACATGAACATCATATAAATACTTTGTGTTGCAGATTTCGGTTGCAACCACTATTGCAATAGTTGTATTTGCATTTTACGATTTTGTAGAATTGAATTATATCACCGTTCACTCATTTTAAATTTATGACATGTTTAATGACTAACTGCAAACGAAAAACTGTGATTTCCCCGCGCGAAGCGCGGGTTTCCGGATCTAGTATTGATTAAATAATATTAGCTAGATCATATATACCTGGTGTTAAAGTAATTATTATAAGTCATCTATGGTTTGGGTGAATCTTGTATTTGCTTAAAAGTTGATAAGGGCGCTTTTGCCACAAATCAAAATAGAAGGGTAATCTTCGTAATTACCTATAAAGCTATAAAAAGGAAAAGAAAGAAATCCCAGTTCGTTCAGTTAAGCAGATTCTCAGCAGAATACAAACAAATTGATTTGTTTGTTCAAATCAGTTAGGATGAATCTAAAATCGATCGTATCTCAGCCTATTAAAACGAGTATTCCATTCCTTCGTTCACATCAAACCTAAAGCTTCAAACCAGCTCTCTGCCTTTCACGTCAAACCGAGAACAAACACATTCCAAGCTTCCTCTGTTTTTCTTTATCTTCAAACCGAGAATGAGAATCAATTCAAACATTCTTGTTTCATTCCCTATATCCGAGTTATCTCTGCAAACAAAGCTCCCTTTTGCTTTCTCTTCGCCAATTCGAGAGGGAACCCGAGGTGCAGCATCGTAAGCATTCGATCTTCATCTGTTTTTAGTTATATATCTTCAAATTTCAGAAACTGAAATTTATGATTTTGTTTTCAGTAGTTGAAGCCTCCATCCTTACCTAAACTCCAGAAGTCCAACCGTGAATCCAGTGTCGCGTTTGGATCGAATTTCGGTATGGTTTCGATACCGTTTCGGTTTCGTTTCGATATCGTTTTCAATATTAATTCGAGGGTGTTAAATCACTTTCTTTGGATTCTTTTTGTACCAGGATCATCCTAAGATCTGTCTGTACCTTTAACCGCGTCTAAATCCCGAGCCTAACCGTAAAGCTTTCGGTAAGGTTTCGTTTCGATTTCGATATCGAGATTGATATATATTCAAGGTCGTTAAACCATTGTGTTTCGATCTCTTGCAGAACCGTTCCCCGTCGTCGGAGAATCTCGCGCCGCCGTCGTCTCGCCTCCCTCCTGTAGCCGGAATCGTCGTCGTAGAAATCGGCCGCCATTGAAGCCGAGGGACTTGATTGGAAATTAGAGTTTATGTACGTGTTTTGGTTAAATTGTGATTGAATATTAGGGAATTATCAGCCTAACACCATTATCAAGAAGAAGCAACTACCCACGAGCATATGGCTCCTACACACATTGAACTTCTTTTATTTATTTTGTTTATTAATTAATACAGTATATGACTTACAATTAACTTCACACATAGCATATAGCACACCAAGGTCACACACATCGTCGTAAGACGTTAATCAACCTAATATTTATAACTAAATATAGATATCGAAAATATCTAACACCCTAGATACAAAACATTTAGCACACAAAGTGTTCCCAAACAAATTAATTAGGTTTTAGAAATTACCCAATTATTCAACAATTAATTTCAATATTAATTGTCGGTTAAATATGCAAAGAGAAGAGAAAGCAAGAGTGAACCGCCACTTGCCTGAAATAGAAAGGCGACGAACGAATTGAAGACGGAGTTGAGAACCTTGTCAACAAACCCGATCTTCAAGAACCTTGAACCGAATGCGATACCCAAATCAAAAGAATAAATTGAAGTCAATAATCTAATTGATATAATAATTCTATTAATTATATCAAATTAAATGAATTATTTATACTCAAATTATATTTACTGTAATATAATTTTTAATGTATAAACGGAGTCATTATAATGCAATTTATTAATATAATGCATTAAAACAACTCGGTTTGGGCTTTAAATAACAAGCTGATTTTAAACCAGTTTTTGGGTAAGTACCCCAAAACACACATGATTTTTTAGTTTCTGCATCACATTATTAAGTCTTTAGTAAATACCCTACTATATAAGCAATTAAGAAAAAATTAAATCAACACAATCTCATAACTCACCTCTCCCGAAACTTTTTTCTCCTCCTGCCGACATTCTTCCTCCGCCGGCCGACTGCCTTCTTCCTCCGCCGGCGCCGCCTAGAGTACTCGCCGACTGCCTCCAAGCTGATCGCGGCTGGATCGCAAGAATTTTGGGGATAACGCTCTCGCCTGCAACATTCAGAATCTTCTTCTACATCGAATTGTCAAACAAAACGGAGAACAATGAAATTGTACAACAAAAACGAGCGAGGAGAAGATTGAAGATAGATTAAAAACAGAATAAGAGATTGAACAGAGATCAAAAAAAGAGGAAGCGCAAAACGATACCAGCGAATCAACTGCAAATACAATGATAAGCACAGAATCTGAAAACGACACCAGCAAATCCATCGAACAAGAGGTAAATCATGATAAATTATGATATTGAACTTATTTGATTGATAGATTATGAAAAACAACTTTGGTTGACAAGTTTAGACAATGTAGAATGTTGACAAGATATTACTGTGAATTTTTTTATTGGTTGTTGACAAGATATTATTTATGTTGTTGAAATATTCAGTTTGTTGACATATATAAGTTGTTGACAGGAATATGTTTATTGATTAGACTTTGACAAGTTTTGACAATGTATAATGTTGACAAGATATTACTGTGAATCTGTAAACGATACAAGCATTTTATTGGTTGTTGACAAGATATTATTTATATTGTTGAAATATTCAGGATGTTGACATTATATAAGTTGTTGACAAGAATATGTTTATTGATTAGATTTTATTAACACGTAAGTGAACGAAGCGCGCTACGCGCGCCTCGTAAGAATAATAAACTTACGAAGCACGTTGAGAGCGCTTCGTTATAAAATACAAATATAAATTTGTACCTAATAGAATATTGTTGACAGGTAAAAAAGAAATGTTTATGTTCATTAGGGAAAATGTTGACAGAGAGATTAGAAATATTATCTAACAAAATTTATTGAATATATATGCAGATAAAAAAGCACATTCTGACAGTCTCCTATGGCGAAGAAATAAAAATAAGAGATGGTGTTATGGTGTCTAATGGGGAAATCATATCAAAAGCATTTTTAGTTGATATGAACATAACTCTGCAAGCAATGAAATCGTTGATTACACAACGGTTCAAACTCGAAACGGAGGGAATGCATCTCCAACTATGCCATCTTAATCCATTCCAGAAGATCAAAGTCAAGTATTATGTGGAGACAAATGATGATCTTGCATCATTCATGGAAATCAATGGCACAACAGAGGTGGAATGGACTTGTCCACTATATGTATCAAGGGAATACATGAATTATGAACCGAAGATAGCAAGAGAGAATAGATGTAGTAGTATAGTTGCTGTCAACATGAATGAAGACATGTTTCTACCTATGGAATATAAAGTGCCAACACAAGGGAATAGTGAAATTATGGATTGTGAATCTGCAAGCAAGATAATGACAGAAAAAAAAACAGGGGAGGATGAAATGAGTCACAGTGGAACAGATGCAGACTTTGTCCATGTGGGGAAGCTATTTGACACAAAAAAGAAGCTGATCGAAGCTTTGAAAAAATTGGCAATGACTGAGAACTTTGCTTACAAAGTTGAGAAATCAGATCCAAAGCTTCTAATAGTAATGTGCACAGACACAAGCTGCAAATGGAGATTGAGGGCTATTGCATTACAAAACACTACATTCTTTGAGGTGAGAAAGTTTCAAAGAGAACATACATGTTCCTTTGACTTTAGATGTCAACATGAGTGCAAACCAACATACAGAATGATTGGGGAGCAAATAAAAACCAGGTATTGTGTTTACAGGTTTCTGAATCATAAATATCATAAAAATATTAATTGCTTGAAGATAACCAGAGAACTAATAGTAATGTGATATACATGCAGGTTTGAAGATGTTAAAAATGGACCAATACCAAAGAGCATTTGCAATGATATGAGAAAGGAACACTACATGGATGTTAGCTATTGGAAGGCATGGAAAGCAAGGGAACATGCACAAGATTTAATACGAGGCACACCAGAAGAAAACTATGCACTCTTGCCCATGTACTGCCATATGCTAAAAGAAGTAAATGAAGGATCTTACACATGCCTAGAAGTTGGTGAGCATGACGACTTCAGATTCGTGTTTATATCTATTGGAGCATGCACAAGAGGATTCCAAGTAATGAGAAAGGTATGGCAGTGAGTAAAATAGGAATTAAATGATATATTGTTTAATAGAATGATTTATTGTTGACAAATAAATTTAAACATATGATAACAGTATAGAAAATGTAAAACATAATGTCTGATTTTGACATTTTGATTGTTGTTAACAACTTACATTATACAATGTTGACATGAGTAATAATACATTCGTT
Source organism: Oxyria digyna (assembly GCA_029168935.1). Lineage (NCBI taxonomy): Eukaryota > Viridiplantae > Streptophyta > Magnoliopsida > Caryophyllales > Polygonaceae > Oxyria > Oxyria digyna. Next base: position 55,038,709 of record JAPVLV010000001.1, on the reverse strand, counting down.
TTGTGTTGACAGGTGATAATGGTAGATGAGACTCACTTGCATATAAAGCACAAAGGGCATATGCTCATTGCTACAGCTCAGGATGCAAACCAGCAGATCTATCCACTTGCATATGCAGTAGTGGATAGTGAAAACGACATATCGTGGACATTCTTTTTTACACAGCTTCTGAAAGTCATACCATGTACAGACGATTTGGTAATAGTGTCAGATAGACATCTCAGCATTGCCAACGCCATTCAAAGAGTGTACACAACAGCAAACCATGTTGTGTGTAGGAGACATTTGAAGCAAAATCTGAAGACAAGATACAAAGATAAAGGGGTGCACAAACTATTCTCTTTGGCTGCTGATGCATACACGCTAAAGGAATTCCAAGAGAATTATGGGAAAATTTGTGAGATAAATAAGGAGATGGGAGAATACTTGGAAGCAGTATGATTAAAAAAATGGGCAAGAGCACATTCCAAAGGCAATAGATACAACATAATGACAACAAACAACTCAGAGACAATAAATTCAGTAATACTGGAAGCAAGGTATGATAAATATTATAGATTTGGCATTGTTGAAAAATGATGTTGACACTGTTGAAAAATCAGTAATGCTGGAACCAATTCTACCGTCTATGAATTGTCAAAGATATATTAAAGTTGTTGACACAGTTGAAAATTTGATGTTGACAGGTCTTTCCAAGTTGTCGCTCTACTAGAGTTTCTGAGAGATGTGCTGTCAAGGTGGTTTAATGATAGGCGCTTAGAGGCTGAAAAAAATAATAGTAAGGTGACACCAAATATAGGGAAAATATTGGAGTCTAGGTACCAAATGTCAAAGGCGTATGAGGTGAGAAAGCTAAATCAAGCACAATATCATATTCTTGGTGGAGATTTCTACGGGGTGGTCAATTTGTTAGAAAGGAAATGCACTTGCAAAGTATTTGATGTGGACCACATCCCGTGTGTGCATGCTATAGCTGCAATACAGAAAGCAAAAGCAACTGTGATAGATTTTGTGAGCGACAACTACAAAACTGAAGCTTGGACAGCTGCATATAGAGAAACGATCTACCCGGTGCCAAGAGAAACGGAGAAGAGTGTACCGAAAGATGTAACAGATACAATCTGCATGGCACCAATTGTGCAGACAAATAAAGGGAGGAGGAAGAAGAAAAGATACCCATCTGAAGGTGAGTTCCCAAACAGAAGCAAGGAGAGAAAAGGAACAAGAAAGCCAGGAAGATGCAGCCTCTGTGGTAATGTGGGACACAACAAGACTTCTTGCCAAAAAAACTTTGCTGACAAGATCGGGATAGAGTTATCAGTGTGGACAACATTTTAGGATTTTAATTTTCAATTTTTTTCTTTAATTGAAAAAGGGATAATAGTTTTATATCCTGTCAACATTGATATTCATACTGTAAAATAAGTTTGCAGATTTGATGACAGCTTGCCATTATGTTTTGTAGATTTTGAGATAAATGTCAAAAATACTTATTCTGAGACTGTTGAGATGTTGACAAGATTGTGTTTGCAGATTTGATGACAGCTTGCCATATTGTGTTTGCAGATTTGATGACAGCTTGCCATATTGTGTTTATATCTATTCTGCTACTGTGATAAATAAATGTTGACAACATTGAGATATTCTGATAAATAGTGTTGACAACATTGTGTTTCCAGATTTGATGACAGCTTGCCATATTGTAAAGATACGAAATGTGTTGACATGCACACAAAAAATGGGAACAGGTGAAAAATATTAACAGATTCGATTGTGACAATGAAAAGTTTATTACAAAAGGTGAAAAATGTTGACATAATGTGACGACAAAAAAAGTTGACAGGTTATATATCAAAGATTTAGAATGGTGACAGGTTATTTAGCAGTAAGGTGTGTTAACGAAGCGCGCTACGCGCGCCTCGTAAGAATAATAAACTTACACGCGCTACGCGCTGAGTGCTTTGTTGCACCTGAGTAAAACTGTTGACATATAAAAAAAAAAATAAATAACCATAAGCAATAACTGACTTAAGCACAAACTGTTGGGGTAAACAAAACCTGTCTTACTAAAAAGTGGAATATAAACTGTTTTACAAAGCTGAAAATCGAAAAGGTACAAAGGTTGACAACACAAGCCATTAAAGTCTGAACTAAAAACACTATCAAACAGACATAGCAACAATCCAAACCACACACATTACACCAGAACATTAACATTGAAATTCAAGCTTTAGGTCTGTCCTTCTCAAGTGGCAATGCCTTGAACTCCCATTTCTCGTTAAACAGGTCAATAATCATCTTCTCCCGATGAGCCCTCATGTGTTCTTCATCCAGATCATCCCAGTTGGTGCCAATGGCCAAATGCTCAATGAACTTAATGCAGTATAAACCACAATTGCCACTGAAAATCACCCCAGAACAAAAAGAGAGAAATCAGGAAAACAGAGGAATATAAAGAAAGAAAATATCTAATGTTGACAAGATACTTACATCATCCCATCCTGAGGAACATCTTTGCGCCTTGACCGTGAGAAATCCTTGTCCAAAGAATTAATATGGCCAAACAAGTTGGACTTCTTCATAACAACAGGAAGCATACAACATAAACTACTAATTTTACTCCAACAATAAGCATCGTTGCTGATTTGAATGCTGGAATCATACACAGTGACATGCCAGTTTGCTAAGTCAATTTCCAGGGCAACCCAATGCTCATTTTGAAAGTTGAAAGGAGTATACACCCTAGTCACAGATTCGGACCAGCACCTGCCCTCATGTTTTGGGTACATTCCTATAAAGTACTTCTGGAAAAACAGAAGCTCTGTTTCATCATCTTTCGCAATAAGAGCTTCCTTATCTGCATTGAAATGACAGTACCAGATCCAATCCATGATTGCAACATCCTTGAATTTCTCACTGTTTTCATTGATATGCTTCCGGAAGAAAAATAAAGCCTCAGAGATATGCTACAAAACAAGAGAAAAAAGAGTAAGGTTAAAAGAGAAATAAAAAATAAAATAAAACTGAACAATAACAACACAATATAAAAAAAAAAAATTCAAACTGACAGTAGAAGAAATAATAAAAGCCTCACTGACAACACAAATATGAAGCATGCGTTGGCAAGACAGCAAAATATCAAAAACTTTTAAAAATGTTGTCAGGACATGTAAAAAGTAATTAACTTACACAATCATTTAACCACTTGGCTTGCCCAATAGATTTTGTGCTTTTCAACAATAAATTGTTAAAAAAGTCCTTGGTGAAATTAAAATCATGTTCCTTGCGCTTAATAACCTCTTTCTTACCACTGCAACAAAAACACAAAATTAGTAAACACATATATTCAGAAATAAAAGAAAATAATTTAAATTATAAATATAAAACATACGTCCAATAAAATCATTCGAAGAACTTTCTGCGATCATCATCTCCATAGAATGAGTATGGTGGACAACTAGGCATTGAAATCTTCTTCTTCTTCTTCTCCTCAGTGAAAGGGCTTTGAACAAGAGCACTTGGAGTTGCGAGCCTGGAAGACTTCCTCACTTGTGTTCCAACATCAAGAGCTTTCTTAGGATACTTATTCACTTGCTCCTCTGAGTCAATGAGGTTCTGTGAAGCAGGAAAAGTATCCAAGGTATCTTGAGTGAGACTGATTCCAGAAGATATGAGAACACAGTCCTTCTCTAAAAAATCTGGGTTGCTGCAAAGATATTGATCAATACACCCGCTGTCATCGAGAAATTGACTGGAACCACCAACATCAGCATTGTCAATACCTTATGGATCTTGGAAGCTGTCAACTTCTGGCACAAGTGTAATTTTATCAGCATCTTGAACAACTTTCAGGCTGTCATAATCTTTACCCACTGTCAAGCTGTCAACATCTGGACCCAAGACTTCGCTGTCAACACCTGGAGCAAATGCTTTGCTGTCAACATGTTGACCCAATGCTCTGCTGTCAACATCCTTGCCTTTTGGAGGAGTGTCAACAATGTCTTCTTGGATGTTGTCAACTTTGATGTTGTCAACTTGAATGTTGTCAACATCCTTGGCATTTGGAGGAGTGTCAGCAATGTCTTCTTTGCCCTCTACACCACTTCCACCAGCATCAGCTATTGATGGAATTTCATCACCTCCAGCTTCACCCAGGTCCCCTTCCCTTTCTGGAGTTTTTTCTACCTTCTCAGAACATTTAGTTCCATCAATTTCTGAAGAAGTCACAAAGCTGTCAACATTTTCACGTCTGCTGACGAGGCGAATTTGTCGTGTGCCAAGTCAAGTAATCCTAACATGCAAACTAAGTAATATAGTGCGCAAGTAAGGGTCGAATCCCAAGAGAATCAGTTTATCAAATTCTTAAGTTATCACAATGACTAACCAATAAACGTAACCAAAGGTTTTTTTTTGGGGTTTTGATACGAAGTATCGAATGTCAACTTGGTTATAACAAGATTAAGCGAAGTGTTCCACTTAGCGATTATCCACAATTAGATTAACAAGTTGATCATAAAATCCTTTTTATCCTTATGTCAAGTTCTCAAGTGATCGTTCTAATTCCTGTTCTTGAATAGTTATTAGTCCAACTAGTCCTAATAACCCTTACTCGATTATAACCTCGAAACTATCGAAGTTCAATAACAAAGTAGCAATGCATTCAGGAATAGATAGATACATGCAATATCATGGACAACTAGTCGGATACTCGACATGTACTCAACTCTCTTCTCTAATAACAATCACAACTAGTTCATGCAAATAGATTGTGCTACACAACAAGTATGATAATTCAACTAGAAGTATCAAACTCTAGCAATATGAACAAGACACAACTAACTTAGGTGATCAATCTAAAGTAGTAAATCTAGTTCATCGACAATACAAACAAGAGAGTTGAGACAATCAAAGAGTAGACAAAAGGAAAGGATAAACTCACAACTTGTTGAATCCAAAAGCTTCAAACGCCAAGTGAAACAAAGGAACTTTAGCAACTCATAAGTTTGTGAAAACTCTTCCAAAAACTTAAGCAAAACAAAGACTAAGACAAAGGTTTTGAACCAAGGTTAAAACCAAGGTTAGATGATCAAGGATGATCATCCACTACCTATATAGTATCCACTAATGTAACAGCCGAATTAAGGTACTAAAAAAACGTATGGAAAGTTACAAAATTAAACACAAATTACTTCAAATGGCAAAGACATCAATTTGATTCTTCTGTCGAGGAACCGCACCCGCGGGCGCGGTTTTGGGTTTCTTCAGCTTCTCTGGATGGCAGAGGGCCGCGGGCGCGGCTTGAGCTTTTTCGAAAGCTTTGGCTGAAGGTGAGACCCGCGGGCGCGGCTTGAGCTTTCTCGAAAGCCTTGGCTGAAGGTGAAACCCGCGGGTGCGGCTTCATACCCGCGGGTGTGGCTTTGTTGTCTGAGGCAGAACCTGCTGATTTCTTCAAGTCTTCGTCTTCAGCAGCTTCTTCCTTATGCTTCAATGCTTCCAATGCTTGTATCATCTCTTGGAATCTTGTATGTAAATCTTCTCTCGAACAGCTCCATGATACAGATTACATAGAAACAAATAACATAATCCTATACAAAACTAGCTAATAATCCATAGTTGCGGTATGTAAAACACCGCTTATCATCTGCTGACATCTACAAAATCTTCAGATTCATATTGTGTGCTCTTATCTTGGAACGAGGCCTTGACGTTGCTCTGCATCAAACTAGATAGATCGTGCAGCTTCTTTGCGACATCAACTAACGACAGGCCATGTTCTTTGGTGGAAGATTGAACTTCAGACATGGCATCGCACAAAAATTCAATTTTTCGGCTCAACACATCAAACTGTCCACCCCAAGCTGCAGCAACATTTCCTACTATGTCAACTGAGGGACGAACAAACGCTGTCCTCTCACTGTCAGCAGAATCAAATGCAGGGCCAGCTGCATTTGTTTCCATGGGGACATGAATGGAAGAAGATTGTTGCTTAACTGAAGATTGTTTACCACTCTCAGATGAGGAAGGGAACTGAACAATAGGTGCAGCATCTTGGGCGGCTAGCTCTGGGATGTCAGACCATAGCTTTCTGAGAATGTTGTCAACATGAACTTGGACAGATTCGTACACAACAACGTCCCGCACAGAGTCCTGCTTTGCCTTCGTAAGTTCTGGCTCAGAACCACTAAGTTTAAATATCACTTTGGGGCAGGGAGAAGGAGGAGACTTCCTCTTCTTATTTACAACGTCGAGATTAGCAGAATGTTGATCATCTTCAACCTTACAAGCTGATCTTGTTGCTCTACTGGGATATTTTTTTGAAGCGACAGCAGAAACACCAGCAGAATATTTTATATCTCCAACCTTCTCTGGAGACTTTGATGGTCTTTTACGAGAATTATATGCAGGGGCAGAAAAAGCACCAACAGAAACCTTGTGCTTGCCGTGATGATTGCTCTCTGATTTGCTTAGTCTTGGTGATTTCCTTGGAGTTTGTTCAAAAACTAAGACTTTCTGATCTTGTAAGGAGAGCCTACGTTTATAAGTTCTGACAACTAGAGGGGAATCTGAAAACAAAGTATAGAGAACTGTCAAAAACAGAAAAAACAAATGTCAACAAAACAAAACATGGCGAAATAGGAAAAAAGAAGAAGTTGTCAACAGTGTATAAAAATGCAAAACATATCATACCTGGAGTGCTGACAGGTTGATTTCTCTTAGAAACAGCTTTTGCAACCTTTGACACATTAGAAATTAGATTGCTGACAGCTTGCTTGTCTTTACAATCACCTTTGCCCATCTCTGCAGCATTTTGAACTGAAGTGCTTACAACTTCCTTCTCTTGGTTAACAGGTTCCTTATCCTTGTTGACATCTTCCTTTTCTTTGTTGAAAACGTTGACAACCTTAGCAACTTTCTGAACTGGTTCCTTTTCTTTGGTGACAACCTTCGCCACTTTCTGAACAGGTTCCTTTACTTTGTTGACAACAATTGAAACTTTCTGAACTGGCTTCCTGGCATTCCTTTTGGGAGCAGGTTTCACTGGCTTCGTGGCAACCTTCTTGGCAGTCTTAGCCGGTCGCTCAGATATAACAGTGTTAGAAACAGCTTGCTCTGAATTCTGACGAGCAGTGACAAGAACTTGTTCAGCGAATGCATCAAACAAAGGATCTTCAACCTCGTCGAGAAAATTAAGGTGACAAAATGTAGAGTGTTCCTCATATGGAGACGGTCTGCACAACTAAAATAATGAAAAAACAGCAAAAGAGTTATAGCAATGTGTTGTCAACAAAAAGAGTTAAATACAAAAATAAAACAGACAAGAAAAATATAAATGTATAATAAGATAAAGAATAATACCAAAGGATGAGCATCGAAATGATCTGACACAGAATGATACCAAGCGAGTTTGTTATTATCCAATGAGAACCAGCGTTCGCCATATGGAATGGTCTTAAGACAGGCAGTAGCAGCTCCAACAAACTCACGAAACTGATGAAAATGTTCAAGCACCCAAACCTACAAAAAAAAAATTAAGGATTAAAAAGGAGAATATGAAAATGTATTTGAGCAACTAACTGAAAAAGAGAAATGAAAAACTAAATACCTGAAAAGCAAGAGGATAGCCATGGAGAGTATACCAAACTCTATCATTAGAAGAACCACCTCCTGTGCGTTTTGCATGGGCTGGAGCATCTTGAAAAGCCCGGAGAGTCTCTAAGTATACTTCCCTACCCCAGGGATAGTTCAAAAAAGCTTGATAATTGCTAGCAAGCTTTAGAAATTTTAATCTAACAGCAGAGCCTTTCCTCTGAGGCATCAGCACACCTTCAACAATAATAAGGTGTGCTAGAACCATCTTCCGCTCCCCTGACGAGATAGCAAACTCTGCAATTTTGTCATCAAGAGTGATCTTGTTTTTGGTTCCCTGAGTACACTCAAAGACTTGATCTGGGATGACATGACCTTCGAAATCAGTGCACTTCAAACCCGTGATTGCAGCAAAGTCTTGAAGTGAAAAGGACAGCACATTGCCTTGCATGTTAAACCACATCTCGTACTTTTTCTGTGTCTTAACTGCACGCATTAAAGCATAGTGAACTATGACGTGCGAGTAGTTGAGCTGCGATGTCATGCTTAAAATAGCTTTGAATACACCAGTAGTAAACAACAAATTACTGATTTCGTCTAACTGACCCTCGATCTGATCAATCACAACAAATTTGTGGTATGTTGTAACCTTAGGAGCTACAAATAAATCTTGGGAAGCCAAAAACTGAAGCTTAGAAACATCCATGACACCTGTCAACAAAAACCAAATACACAGTGTCAAAAAATTATCACAAAAAGATATAAAAGCAGAGCAAGGTGTCACCCATAAAAAAAAATGTTGGAAATCTAAACAAGTTGTCAACATGAATAAGATGTCAACAAAAAATAAGATGTCAACATGAATAAGATGTCAACATGAATAAGATGTCAACAAAGAATAAGATGTCAAACACAAAAAGTTGAAGGCATCCATATTCAAAAATGTAATATATGAAAAAGATGTAAACATGAACAAGACGACAACAAGAATAAGATGTCAAAGACCAAAACCTGTCAGCATTCATATTCAAAAGATGTAAATATGAAGAAGTTGTCAACAATGAGCTCTAGAGACACATATAGTTGCCAGCACGCCATATTGAAGATGTCAACATTAACAAGCTAACAACAAATATGATCTCAAGACAAAATCAGTTGTCAGCATGACATATTACACAACATAAACATGGAAAATGCCAAACAAATAGAATCTCCAGCCACAAAAACCTGTCAGCATCCCATATTCAAAAACATAGACATAAACAAGCACTCAACAATTACATATACAGACACAACAAGTTGTCAACCATGAAAAATTCAACAACAGAAGCTAAAATACAGTGAAGAATCAACAAATAAAGTAAAAAATTCATAATAAAACACAACATGACATGTTCAACACACATTTGAACAGTCCAGATGCTCTGAATCTGTCAGAAAACTTAAAAACCTAAAAATCAAACAGATAAAGACGCATGCAAATAAAAACAACCTTCAAAATCTAGGTTTCGAACAAACACGAACTCGATTTTGACTTGAAACAAAGGAACAAAGACGCAATCACAGAAATCTTCCAAAATAAACAACCGAAACAACAAATAGGAAAACAAGAGGGCTAAATACCTGATTTTATATGAGAAAGAGCCGCAAAATCTGGAAAATGAAAATGTACTGATCACAACTTGAGCAGGCGAAATCTGAGCGAAGACGAAAACGAAGACGAAATCGACTGTGGAATCGAGCAAGGCAACAGAAGAGGAAGGAGGAGAAAGTTGAACGGTTTCAGTTTTTGATTTTGGGAGTGAAAATGAGGGGGAGAGGAAGGAGAGAATGAAAGTGTGCGTGATTTGAAAATTGATCGGGAAAGTGGAGCGCGTGAAATTGGGGTGGTGAGGGTAGGGGTAGAAATTAAAGACTTAGTTTAGTGGTGCATTTGTTGAGAATATAGTGCCCAATAGGGCATTGGGCACAAATCTTTCGATTTTAAACGGAAATTGGGCCCTGGACCCATGATTAAACTAGGCCCAAAACCAATCTTGGCAGCACAAAAGAATGAAATGGCCGGCTGTTCATTAATATTAATGAACGAGTCCATTGAATATTAGAGTTTATGTACCAAAAGTGAGGGACTTGATTGGAAATTAGGGTTACAGGAAAGTTAAGGTGTTGTTTTACAGTTTTAAGGGATTTAATATTATTGCAAATCGTTTACAGTGTTAAGGGATTTAATATTATTGCACATTGACATTAAAGAGGAAGTTGACATCTAAAGAAGATATTGCAACATCATGTTGTTCATAAACATTTTTGAAGGCCAAGACTCACGCAGTTGTTTAGGATATATTGTAGACATGGGAGAAAAAGCTATATGATGAGGTTAAAGTGCTATTTTTTATAATCTTATTCCACTCTCCTTGCTTATCTTGCATATAATGTTGTTTTACAAGAGAGGTACATGTCATTAGATTGTTGCAATATTTCATGATTAAGCTTATGGGAAACTTGTTTATGATCTGATTCATGTTGATTGATGTTCATTGTTCCATTATCAATGACTGGAAATCAATTTTGTTTTGATAATGAGTGGGCGGGGGTTAAAAGATTGAAGTAGGAGTTCTATATGCCATTTGAAATTTGGTATTTTACAGCTTAAAATTTCTCAATTGATCATCTTGGAATATCACTGCGTGGAATTGGGAAACGAAGCAAGTGTTTTAAGTTTCTGAAGACCTGGTTTTCCAAAGAAATTTCAGCCGTGCATATGTTCTTCAGACATAATTTTCAGTTCCTATTTAGTGAATTTTTTACATTTAGTTGAATTGCTTATCTACTCACAAAATCCATTGTTTGTCTTCTATTGTCCACTCTATCAGTTGCATTATTGTTAATCAAGAAAATCAAGATGGCTTGCTTTGGCTGTTTTGGAGGAGGCAATGGATACAAAGTTGCTGACAGTGGAGGTGCATATGTGATGAAGAGTATACCAGGTAATGATCTATAGAATTCCAAATGAAAATTTCTGTCTTTTGTTCAACCTGCGTAATACTTTGAGAATAGGCATGGGTTTTGGAGATTAAGAATAATGCTTGATCTTATGCACCATAGACAGTAGGCTTTAACCAAAGCGACGATTCCCTTCTCATCCTTGCTTACCTTTTACGATCATATGGAGAGAAAGAGAAATCACTCTTTTCAAAAAACAAAGTTCTCATACTTCTACAGTTCTACCAAATAAGTCTTACTTAATGAAATGATTATAATTTAATAAGAAAAAATGTATGTGTGTGTTTTTACTTGGATTTGATTTCCTTATGCAGATGAGGGGGGGGGTTCCACAAGAAAACATTTCTACCAAAGCTCAAGTTGTTAAAGTCATGCCCGTGGCTGTCCCGTCCATCTCTGTTGAAGAGCTTAACGAAGTTACAGATGACTTCGGGACAACTCCTTTGATAGGAGAAGGGTCATATGGAAGAGTCTTCTATGGAGTTTTAAGAAGTGAGAGTGATGCAGCTATTAAGAAGTTAGATGGCATGACAGCAAACAACCTGGTGATGAATTTCTTGCTCATGTCCATATTTGAATTCTAATGTCATTAAACATGCTTTGTTGCTGAATCGAAGATCCAAACTCAGAGGCTTTTAAGTTGCATCTTCCAAGAATCCATGACTATCTCTGGGTTGCTGAAGATGGCATGAAAATGGTGAACATACCGATTCTCCATTTCGAGGAACAAATCATGGAGATTGTTAGAAGAATCAGGTGTCAGTCATATAATCGGGGAGACAGGCTCAAGGCAAGAGTACCCAGCTCTCGCATCATCGGTGTTACATAGCCTCGCCGAGTTACAACCGTCTTTGTTGCAAGGTGTCATAGTATTCTCAGTATCTTCTTTGAAAGTAGCTCAAGTTGTTTTCTGAGGTTTTTAGTTTGTTTCGAAATAGCAGTGCTCCTTAAATTTTGGTTTGCATCCCTGATGCGGGTAAGATGTCTTCTTGATGAAATTTCAAGCGTTGGATACAGATATCATAAGCAAATTTCTTCGTGCATAGCATAGTGCTATCAAGCCCTGTCGTTGAGTATATGTTGATTGGCTATGGATATATTGAAAATATATGGGAAAATTGCGGAATCAATGGGTTGAGTGATTCATATTGTTGTTCATTTGAGTCATAAGGTTGCTACCTATATGAGTAAGTGTTAATATAGAGTAAATAGTTATTTATGAATCACTAGAATCGTAACCCCGCGTAGCGCGGGGAAATTACGGTTTTTCATGTTTAAACCATTTTTCAGAAGTGAAGTTTTTTTAATTGCCAAAGGAACCATTTCAAGATTGAAGTCACACCTCCATCCCCACCACATCCACATCCGCATCCTCGGGGACACAACCAATGGGTGTATAATGCATACATATCGAGTGACTTTCGCGTCATTACTATAGTTTTTTAGAGTAAAAACATATGTATGTATATCCTCTAAGTAAAATCGCAGGAGTCACTTCTTTGATTCCTTCGAAAGAAGTCGTCGTGTATATTTTCTGTGAATTTCTTGAACAATTATGCTTATAAATTTAGTTTTTTTAAGGCTAAATTATTGTACTGGAATGTTGTGAGTTTTATTAGCAACTATCAAATTTAGGACGTCTACTTAACAATATTAACGTCTATTAAATAATATTAAACAACATACGGAAATTCGTATTTGCCCCGCGCTTCGCACGGGGTTCCGAGTCTAGTTGATAAACTAAAAGTAATAATAAACAACTAATCATTGATTATTCATAGTAGTTTTCTTAACTAAATTATAACATTGCAGGATACATAAAAATCATCTACAAAAAGCAAAAAAGTTCTCTCTAGAGCCTCAAAACCATGTGTGCATGAGTTAGTTCATCCGTGTGCATGAGACATTTCTTCTGTGTGCATTGGACAATGTTTTTGTATATAAAACTTAATCAACAAATTCTGGCATATCTTGCAGTTGTGTACAAATTTATTACGAATTTCACAAAATCGGGATGACATGGTTTACCATCAATACAAAATCATCAACAAATTGAATAGTCAAAACAGATTGTTTGCTTATGTTTATAATTACGTGTTTGCAAGTTTCAAACACAAAACAAATGAGGAATAACGAATCAGCATAACAAGCAATTTCCATTAAGACATCTGAATTAAAAAGACTCCCTAACAACCTTCAGATTAGTGCACACATAACAACTTCTGGTTGGGGAATTTGATCAAACAGGTGGCGTGCTTCCTTTAATTTTCCTCCTTTCAAAGCAATATCTTGCTATCACCGAATTCCATGTTATCATAGCTTTGGTATCCGTCAAAATGAACAATCTCACAGCTGATTCAATATCACTTGACCTATTATAAAAGAAAATATTGAATACTATACCGAAATAGTTCTAGATCAATTGCAAATCTGAATTTTATGTATGCATTAGAAAGGAGAAGCGAGATACATATGAATAACATGACTAGATCCAATGAAAACGAAAGAAATCGAATCAACAACTCTATAAACCATAAGGAATTGGTTGACGAAAGCAAAATGAACTTGTCGAGATAAAAGTAAGGGATAAAAGTCGTCGGCGAAGTGTTCCTAACCGGAAAACAGAGCCGATTTGGACGGAGGGAGAGAAGTCGTTGGCGACGGAGTTCATGGAAGCCTCCATTAATGGCGACAGAACGAGCGAAAGCGAGCGACAGGAATCAAGCAGCAAGAATCGAACGGCAGCAGGAGAAGAGAGAAATCTGAAGAGAGAGAAAAAACTGGTTTGGGGATAAAATTTGCCACGTAGACGCTTGGGATGGGTTGGGCTGTTAAGGAATAGAGGGTGGGGATGAGTCCTTATTCCTTATATAGAGAGTCATCCTCATGGGATCTTTTCCCCTTATTTGTAAAGTTAAGGACCAGACTGATAGTATGATAAAAAAAATCACAAATTATGTTCAAATGAACCAATAGAGAGTTAATTCGTTATTAAATCCAATCAGATATTTCAATGTAGCAGTAGGTTTCTTTTCTTTAGCTGCATGAACATTCAAAACAACAGGATGTTGCCCTTTCAAATTCAGCAGGAATTCAGTATACAGAAGTAACTGGAATGACATGAACTGACTGAAGTAAGCAACTAAGATCTAGCCTCAACCTTTACTGGTCTCTTGGAAGGCTTGAATGCAGCAAATGCAGCTTGATGATCAACCATAATTTCGTCTTGGACAAAACTGCTAGTCTGCACTGAACTGCGTTTCAGTATGTCCATTAGTGAAGTGTTATGGCTTTTTTCTACAATAATTTGAGTGCTTTGTCTTGCTTGAGAGCTGAACTTGGCTGTAAAACTTCTTTTGCGCTGGCTGCTTTTTTCTGCTTGATTCGCCTGAAAATGGCAAAAAAAAAGATACAGAATGATAAGGCACCTTCTTTTAAGACAACTAGTGATTGAACCGCACCACATACGAGTAATAAAATAACTATTGTCTAATATAATACTTGTAAATACATTATACATAACTAGTCATCCAAATAAGAAAATTAGAAATAAAAATTTGATGAAAAAGAGAAGACACTAAGAGGAAATTAGTTACAACAGAAATAGGTTATTAGTTATTGCGAATTTTGTTGCTATATTTTAATTCATTTTAAATTCAAAAGACAGATGAAAAACTATTCTAGATTATCATAATAAGATAAAGCTTATCGGTTGGATATTATAGTCTTATATGTTTGATGTAGTATTATATAGATTGAACTTTTTGCTTACAATCACTTTTATATACGCTTTTATATATCATCAAATAGAGTTTATGTATATTAGTTGGATTGATTTTTCAATAAATTGGCTTAAATCATGCATACATGATAGGTTTTTTATTTTAAAAAAGGAAATTAGCAAAAGAAGGGACACATGGCTCGCTCAAATTTTGCCAAGTGGCTTAAATTTTTGTGAAGATATGGCTTCACCTTTGATATTGTATATAGTAGATTTTCATGGAGGATTGCTTACCAAATCCCTAGAGTTTTCTTCTGCAGCAGAGATTGAACTCCTACTGTTGCTGTCGTCACGTCCAAATATGAAAGCCTTGACTGTATTTGTTGCTCTCTTTGATGATACTGGAATGCTTGACATTCGATTCAGAAAAGATGACTGCACATTTGCGGAAATACAATAGTAAGATAAAAGATGACTGCACATTTGCGGAAATACAATAGTAAGATAAATCATATATATTATACTGAATCTAGTAAGAGAAGTATGAAATTATGTCAGCTGTTAATTTACCTTTGATGAGTTACAATCTGACCCTTTTGAGACTAGGTTCTGGAAAAAAGCTGAGTGAAATAAAGCACGAAAAGAAATGGAAAGTAAGAAAATGTGGTAAATTTCAAATAAAATGGCAACTGAAACATTTTCTGGAATTCAGATTTAACTTACATGATGGTTTAACTTTCTTCTTGGTAGCAACCAAGTTTAATTGCTTTATACGACCAAAAACTTCTCTTGATGTCTCATTCTCTGCTATTGATGCAACCACAGGACGCTCCTTGATTTCCTGTTTTGGAAAAGTTATAGTGATTAATGCAGAGAGAAATCAACTTGATTTACTACAAATTCGTTAAGCTAGAAAGAAACACTTACCACCTTCTCCAGCAGAGACTGTTTACTCAGCCTTCTTTCTGTTTCTTCATCATCAGATGATATATAAGCATCATCCTTATCCGTGAACATTAGCGGCATCATTTTCCTTAATTCCTTGGTGCTTAGACGGGTGACATTTCTAGGAATATCATCCTCGTCGACAGATTCAACATCCATTAGATCTATGTTTTGGCTTTCATCTTCCTCGTCAAGTAAAGATGGACCTTTTTGTTTTGATTGACATTTTAGTTTCTGCAAAAGGTTTTCAGTTCCAGCTTCATCTTGTTGGGCTAGCCACATCTGATGAAGTTCATTTCTCCTATCGTGATCAACTGGTTTTTCAGAGTAATTAGTTGCAATCATTTCAGCAAGTTCTTCAGCATCAGAATCATTTTCAACTTCATCATCAAAACGCCTTCTTTCATCTTCACTACAATCATCCTCTAAAGCCTCTTCATCAAAAAATTCCTTGACAGGATCCCCATGTGGAGACGAGTTCTGGCTAAGCAATCCTCCATAAAGGGGGTTGACGTTCTCCTTGTCATTCTCTTCTTCATCATCATCATCGTCATCATCATCAGATGAGCTACAATAAAAACAAGTGCATGTAAGTGAAAGTAGCATGTCTATAAAAGCTCCAACTAGCCCAGTTACCATTTAATTTAGTCTTTTATTGCTCATCTTAGAAATATATTGTTATATGTTGATATACTATTAAGCTAACAAGAGTTTATTATACAAAAGAAGGCAAGGATGGAGTCACATCTTTATCAAATAGTGCAGAATCAAGTTTTAAAATCATGGGAACAAGGCATTACCTATCATCAAAAGGTGCAGAATCAAGTTTTAAATTCATTGAAGGTAAGGATGGAGCCACATCTTCATCTTGGGAGCTTCCTGCTTCTGCATTTAAATTATGATCTTGTGTTGCTTGTGATTCAGAAAATAGATCCTGCACAAAGGATATGTGTTACAATAACAAGAACAAAGGGAATCTCAGTTTGACAAATTAACTCTGACAAGGTAGTGTGAGCAAACCTGAGTATCATTTGTTGGTGGACGGAAAGCAGTTGAAAGCTCCTCCTTATCTTCCGCCAAAGGCTGCAATTCATTATAAATTTATAATCAAGTCCTACTATCATGTTCCTCAGAAAAATATGACAAATTTAGTTATCATTGTTTTTCATCTTTCACTTCCTTACATTATACACCCATAAAATTAGCATATTATGTTGCATGCATCATCATTATAAGTTACAGAATCAAATATCTAATACTCATTCCATGAGATGACATTAATAAGGTTATAAACTTAAAATTCCATTCCAAGATCAAGAAATATGTACAACAACAAATATGTTACAAAATGGGATATCAACTGTCAAGCAAGACAGAAGAGAACTACTAAGATCAAACTTATGAATGTTACAATGCATAACTTGCTCACCATCTGAGAAGGATTTTGTCCGACGCCGTTTTGAGACAACTCTTTATCTGATCCATCTACAGGAGATGGAAGGTGGTCTTCCTTCACTGCAGTTGGATCAACTTGATCCTTAGGTAGTGCTTTTCTTTTGCAGTGTTCTTTAACAATGATAACTTCGTCTGAATCACTATCCAGTAAAATTTCGCTCAAGGGATCACTGAACTGATTACTGAAAGAACTTGCCGCTCTACAAGCCATAAGCAAAATTAACATATAAGATGGTGATATGCTGTAACAAACAAAACCAAGGGGAAAAAAAATAGAACCCATACTTGAGTGAGACTTGTTGCTTCCTTTGCCTAATTCTTTCAAGAACTGAAGATATGGGTTTCTGAACTGCAGGTAAAGGCTTAAACGCAACATCTCTCCTTTCTATACAGTATAGACAACCAAATGATGCTCAGATAGTGCATAAGATCCGATCTCAGATGCCAATAATACAGATTTGCATAAACAAAACATATACCTCTTAGCTGGCGCTGATGCTCCACAAGAAGTGTAGCTTCAGCTTTTCTTTCCTGCACATTTCAGCCATATGAATTAAAACCACAATAACCATATCAAAAACTATTCACTTGCACAGTTCAAATCAGAATCCGAAACGCACTTGATTCTCCTTCCGTTTTGAAACTTTCAGCTTCCCATTAGTACTCTTGTCATCCTTCTTCTTCTTCCTCTCCTTTTTTCCTTCATCGCTGTCATTGCTCTTCACTCTCTTTTTACTCTCCTTCTTATCGTCAACAACCCCCTCTAAACCCTGGCTTTCCGAATCTCTGCCAATTCCAAACCCATCGCTTGAATCCCCATCGGTATTGAACTCCAAAGCTCTTTTGGCTCCAGATCGCTCTCCTTCCCAAGGAAAAAGCTGATCAAATTCCTCGGACTCCTTCTCTTTCTCAAACCCTGCAGATCTGTGGTCAGATCCGAGAATCTCATCTATAGACTTGGCAGAATCGGACGATTTAGAGGGGCTTTGGGGAGATATAGACTCAACATTGTGAATAAGTGAATCGATCAGTGGAGCTTTGGGTGACTCAACTGCTCTCTTCAAGCGCTTGAGCTTGGGCTTTTGATCTGAGGGGGAATGCTCATCGGCGATCAGCAATTGCTCGTAATTCTCTTCTTCCATCTGGTTGGACAGAGGGATTAGATCGCAAATGGAGATAGGGATGGATCTGCGCGGGGAGTAGATATTGAAGATAACGGGGAGTGGGAGTATAAGAGGCTAGGGTTAGTGTAAATTTGAGCGGCAACTTTTAATTGGAAATTTGGAGGAAGGCGCACTCTGTGGAAATGCTTAGACCCGGGAATTAAATGGAACCGCCAAAATTGCAACGAGCTGTCTTTAGAGATTCGAGCCCCACTGCTCACTGCTCCTTTTTGTTTTGCTATCTTTTTTTTATAGTATAAAACGTACTTATAAGTTAAAAATAGTTTGATTTCTTAATTTGGCTCTTAATTGCAGATCGATTATAATCGTTTTACATTCAGAATAGGGTATTGTTTAGTGACTTTTTTCCATTGTGCTTTTTCATCCTTCTTTTGATCGTTTTGGCTTCTTATTACTTCAGTATACTTTTTTCCTATACAAGTCATGACTCGCCTCAACGAGCGCCTCCGGCGTCTACTTGTCACCATGACCACTTTAAGGTAAAATACCGTTGACGCCTCATTTCTAGCACCTTGTCTCGTGTCCCGCTCTACATTTCCAAGTGGAGGTTACCCTGTCCTCACCTGCGCCCTCCACCATGGCCGCCTCCCGTCATCCATCTTGGTTCCAGCGGCGCACTTTGGCTTATCTTTAGAGCAACCCACATATTACAAGCCTTGGACACTAGTGCGCCGACCAGAACCCAACATCTCAGATCATGTCTCCCTAAGCGTCCGGCGCCCAAAACCACCGATCAGAAACAGCGTCGTCGACGACACTTCCACCGGCGTTCCTTGGCTCACCATGAGCGCAACCACCAGGTTGCCGGAGTTGATCCAGACGGCGCCGGACAAAGGCCCCTCCAAGGTGTCCGACGCCGATGCTCTAATTCCGGCCAAGCGCCTTCTATTTGGGGTTTGTTGACTCTATTTGGTTTTTGTTGTCTTTTGTCTATTTGGATTTGTTGTCTCTTGCTTTTGGGAATTGTTGTCCCTATTTGCATTTGTTGTCTCTATTTGTGATTTTTTGTCTCATTCTCATGTCCAGAGACTTACTATTTTTAGAAAGTGTTAAACTGGGGATCTGCTAGCGTTTTAGAACTTTCTATTTTTAGAAAGTTTCTAAATATGGAGTGGTCCAGCCTTTTATGGTTTGGGCCGTCCTGATGGGATCTTGGCACTCAAGCCCAAGAACATCCAACCCTAGCCGTCACCCTAGCAAACCCTAATCGTCTCTTCTTCCTTGTTTTCCCCTTTATATTGGCTTTGCCTCCATTGATGTAAAGCACGCTTAGAATTATTGAACTGGAACTTGTTGAGATGTATTTCCTCCTCTCTTGGTCTGGGTGTCACCTTCCTACGGGCTATGTCTTCTCATCTTCTTCATCATAGGCTTCTAACCTCTTCGTCTACATCCCCAACCAAAAGTTCCCATATCTTCTAGACCCTTTCTTCTATATCTCGTCCATTTTCCATTGTTTGAGTAACCCTCAATCGTCATCATCGAACCCTCACCAAAACCAGTTTATTGAAGCCCAATCAACACTCATATCCCAATTTGACAAACCTCTTGTCGTCTATATCAAGTTCTTTCGCTGCAACTCCCATATCGACCCTCATCACTAGTGGAAAAAACACTTGTTGCAGCGCCCTTGTTGAGGCGGGCAAAACTTTGTCCGCCTCAACAAACATAAAAAATCGGACCTATTGAGGCGAACACATTTTTGTTCGCCTCAACAGGGGTTTGTTGAGGGTATTGACTTTTTGAGGCAGGCACAAAAATATGTTCGCCTCAAAATGTTTAAAGTCACCGATTCCTTAGCCCAATTAACTTACTCTTATACTATTGGTTTTATTTAAGGCACACAGATCGCCATATTAGCCGTTAGATCTTTCTTTCTCCAACGGCTCACATAATCAACAACTTATCAATTTTTTTTTTTATCAAAATAGAGTAAACCCATTCTTCTCGTCAAAAAATTTTCTGAGATTCAGATCTCATCCTCTCCTCTTCAACACTCCGGCCTCTCCTCCGTTAACAACAATCACATCCTCTTCTCTCATCCTCTCCTCTTCAACACTCCTTTTCCTCCTCTTCGATCGTCAACAACAACTCTTCACAGAAACCCTAAAAATCCGCCATGTGTGCGCCGAGTTCGGAGGGGATGTAGCCGGTCAGAGAGAGGCTCGAGAGGGAGACGGAGATGACGGATATGAGATGCTGGTCCAGTGACAACGAGTGGGTCGAGTCCAGTGACAACGAGTGGGTCGAGGCGACGACGTCTTTTTCAGATCTGGCTAGGGTTTGTTTGTCGTCGTCGTCTCCTCTTCATTCCCAGCTAGGGTCGCCGTCCAGATCTGGCTAGGATTTGTTTGTCGTCGTCGTCTCCTCTTCATTCCCAGCTAGGGTTGCGACATCAGATCTGAGAACTAGGCTTCAGATCTGGGTAGTCAATTTCTGTAGCAAATTTGGTGATTATGGTGACAGTAAATCTTGGGATGCTCCATTATGTGTTGGACCATGTATATGGTGCATTTGTTCATAGGACAAAAATAAGCCCTCTGTTTTTCTCGAGAGGGTGGTGTGGTTCAAAGCTTTGATCTTTTGTAGAGATTGATAAAGCAACTTTTCCCTGAGATTGAAGGCCAAAGTTTGCCTCCCAGATTGATGCAGCCCATTTGGCTTCAGATCTGGTTCATTCGTCGTCGACATCAGATCTGGTTCACGGGGCTTCAATTTCGAATTCCCGTTTAGATTTTTTTGCGTGTAAGTTCATATAGGTTTTTTTTGCTTCTAAGTTGATTTAGGGGCTTCAATTTCTTTGTATTGTTCCCAGATTGTAAATTGAGATTTTGGGTTTCATCTTTATGTAAATCGAGATTAGTTTATGTTCATATTAAGGGCTGTAAATTATATCTTATAAATAAAGGTGAGTGGTTTTACTGAAATTTCTTCCAGTAAAATTTTATTGAAATTTTACTAAAATCTGATTGTGCTTCTATAAGTTTTGAGGCGGGCAAACTCCACAAATTAGAGGCGGGCAGTACTTTGTCCGCCTCAACAAGCCTAGTCTTTTGAGGCGGGCACTTGAACTTGTAGGCATAATTTTGCCTGTTTGTTGAGGCGGGCAGTAGAGTGACCGCCTCAACAAGTATTTACCTATTGCAGCCCCTCCTGTTGCAGCGACCCCTGCCCGCCTCAACAGAGGGGGTTTTGCCCGCCTCAACAGGTGTTTTTTCCACTAGTGCATCCACTGACATTCTTGCTTTTCTTACGTTCAGTAAGTATGTCATCAAATGCATCCGTACCCTTCTTTGAAGATGACTCATGTTTACGCTTTCCTAGTTCACTTTCTTTCTCAAAATCCATGCGATCAATCGAGTTCATGGGTAGAACTGGGAGACGTTGGTTACTTACATTTTGCACAATTTCCTTAGAGTGATTTTGCACCACTATCTCTTGGGGAAATCGGGGTAGATCGATTGTGTCATCCACCGCTGAAGTGAGGAGATCCTGAAGACGGGATTTCTCGAGTTCTTGGTCTTCCTTATTGAGGCAAAGACGAGATTTCTCCACTGCTCAAAGCCATGGCCCAAACTGGTTCGACATTGATTCCTCCTCCTCCAGGTTGACGAAAGTGCAGTTTCTAGCCATATGACCTAACCAACCCCATAGATGACAAATTATGGGCAAACATTCATACTTGAAGTCGACCCACCACGGGTAACCCTCCATCATAATTCGAATTCCTCTCATTAACAATTTTTCAATTGGAAGAGTGACTTTCAATCTAAGGATTTTGTGAATACCAAGCGGGTCTGAATTGTCGAACTCCATAAAAGCACCAACCCTGTCACTGATTTGCTTCGCCATCAGTTCAGTACATAGACCAAGAGGAGCATTAAGGACATGGAGCCAAAGTGGTGCATTTGTAAAGACAAGTTCAGTCAGACTTTCCATTCCCTTAACCTGTTGGAGTAGTATCAACGAGTAATCAAATGTCCATGAACGACCACTCCACACACGATCTCTGTCTTCTTTAGAGAAAAATTAAAAGATGAACAATTTTTCTCCAACTTCTTGCACAACAAACCCCCGATCCACTTTCCAAACTAACCGCAGTGTTGCCTTAAATGTTGCAATACTGACCGGCCGATCCGTGAGAATCTTCCTAGCGAGACATAAAGACCATCTCAGGCGCTGATTCGTATCGCTTTCCAGACCAATAACACTCGTGTTTTCCTCCGACGATAGCCGCAGTTGCCCGTACGCAGTTTCGAGCGCCTTTATTGTGAAACCGAGAACAAAGCACCAGGAAAGAACTAGCAAACACCATCAAAACACCACAGAACTAACAATAACCGTCAAGGATAACTACTAATAACTGTCAAACGCTCCATATGAAAAGGGACTTCAAAACCCACGCAATTGGAACCCTTTTTAAAACTATTTAAATGTCCAGTATTGCAATTGAATTTGTAATAATAACGATAAAGTTATGAAAAATGATATAATAAATTATTTAAATAATTTATTGATAAAGATTACGTGATAATAGTAGTGACTTAAAATGACATTAAACTTGTTATTAATTTTGGTGAGACACGTTAAGGAGGTAAGTTGACTTACATTAAGATTTTTAAGTTAGATTTTTTTTATTGAACTCTTAATACAGAAGTAAAAACAAAAGTTTTTTTTTTTTTCAGGAAACCACCCGCTATATGTCGGTTTTTGCACGAAACCACCCTTATAAGGGTATTTATAATTAAATATCCAAATTGTTAAATTTTCTTACAATAAACCACCCCTAACAGATTCCGTCATCATTTCCGTTAACAAAGTGAAATGACGATTTTACCCTTATACTTTTAAAACAGAATCAAACAAATTGAAGGGTAAAATTATAAATAATTTTTTAGAGCAAAAAAAATGAAAAACCATTTTAAAAAGTTTAACAATTTTCATTGCCATTTTTGCCGCCCCAACATGCTGTGGGCTATGAGAATCTCCGGGATCTTCTCCTTAGCCATGGTGATGATCCTGTTCTGCCCCTCCCGTTAGTCCTTCCCGCCGGCCGAGGCCATCCGATCCCGCCGCCTCTCCTCCTTCCGACAGGCGCCGCCCTTTCACATTGCCGCTGAATGCCACTTCATCGGCGGCGGAGCCTCCGTCTGTGACCCTTCATCACGGTGGACGTCGAGTATCTCCGGGGATCCGTGGCCGCCGTCTACTCCGTCATCCAACACTCTCTCTGCCCTGACGAGGTCGAAATCCAGGTAGATGCCGTCGACGGTGGACCAAAACCAGGTCGGAATACTGTCATGCCAACTTCACAAAATACTTCACAGCGGGGTTCTGGTCGGAGGAGCGATTCTCGGTCACGTTCAGTGGGAGTGATGGTGATGGATCTGGAGCGGTGGAGGCGGGTCGGCTACACCACAAGGATCGAGAGGTGGACGGAGAATTGGAGATACAGAAGAGCGGGAGAATGATTTTAAATTTATTTAGGCCCATACAGAAGCCCGTGTTCCGGTGTGTACTCCTGACTGATAGTTTTCTCGAAACGAATATCAAAGCGTTGACATGGTCAATCAGGAAGATCAACGGTAGAAAGCGCAGTAGCCCACACTAAAGAAGTAAACCCTAGTCGCACCAAATCAATACTCTTTTAACACTTTTTTCTGGGATTATCTTCAGAGTTCCCGCCATGGAGATTTGGCGCGAGATTTTGTACCCTAAAAGTCTCCACCTTAACACCTCTTCGGTCTTTCCTTCTTTCCCCCCGCCTTTGACACCCTCTCTCTCTCTCTCTCCCCCCCCAATAAACACTCTCTAACACAGAACACTCTTTCTATCAGTGTCGTCGCTTATTACTCACCCTCTTTTCCCGGCGAATCGGAGCTTCGGCGACGCTGTTTCCACCAAGTTTTGTGCAGGTACTGATAAATCTCACTTACGATCTTCGTTCTTTACTCTTTTAATGGCGGCATTGGATTCGATTATCGCTCTCTGAACGAATCTGTGGTTGAATGCGATCTGGTTATACCTTGGCTAATGTAGATCGGATATTTAGTGTCCGAAAATTAGGGTTCAAGGACGTGAAGTCAATAATATTTTAGTCGCCGATTCGTTGAAATTGTAATTTCAAATTACTCGGATCTAGGGTTTCAAAAAGTCATGCTTTGACGATTTGACTATCTTCCTTGGATCCTGAACTGTCTTGAAGTTAAATTTGCAATATGCACTAATCTGTCCGTACCCCTGGTGGAAAGGTCGCAAGATTATGCTCTTTGTACTTTCTGTGTGTTTTGTTCATGTTTTGGTAGGGTTTTAAGGTAGTATCATAACCATAAGGTTTCAATTCAAATTATATTTATATCTAGACATATACTGTCTTCGGAGCTCTATCCATAAATGCACTTGTTCTAGTTTGAATGTTCAGATAGGTGCATGTTATCATAGTAATTACCACTCATGATGTTTTTAGCTTGCTTACCTGAGAGAGATATGCAATTTTTTCTTGTCAATATTTTAGTCCGATTGAATGTTTTTTAGGCTACCAGCTTTATTATTGACTGAATACATCCTTGTTTTGTATTATCAAAACTAGCTAATTCTGAGCTTAGTTCTTTTTGTCTGTAGGACAAGCAATACTTTTTTGAAGAACACCAGTGGATAAAGGAAGGTTATTAGCTGATTTCATATGGAGCTAAGAAGTAACCAACACCTACACTACATATCTGCAATTAAGGGTGGTAAAGTGGTCAAAACTCTTAATGTGTCAAGAGGCATGCTGATGTTCAAGGAAATGAGCACTATTCTTGATCATGGGTCAAAGATCAAAGCTATTCCATTGGCTAATAGGTCCTTCCACAATGTTTTTGATCCTCACATGGTGAAGTCTGAAGAGGATGTCAATGACAATTGCATTGATGGTAGTTCTGACGAAAGAAGCCAGGAATCAGATGATATCTTCTGTGGTGAAATGACATTAAGACAGTTGAAGAAGAAATGCAAAGCTAAAAAAGGGAAACTTCCTATATCCGTTGACAAGTTAGTGGAGCAAGGAGATGGGGGATCACATCCCAAGGGAGATAATATTGATATGGAAGAAACCCTTGGCAGTTTGAAACGCAAGGTTTCTGGAAAAATTAAGTCTAGGAAGAGGCAGAAGCGTGGGACTGGTCTGAAAACTACTGTTGTAGTAGTTAAGTGTGAGCCTGTTTCACTTGATGAAGAATCTTTACAACTGAGCACAGTGAGCAGTGATAGATGTGAGTCAGTTTCATTTGATGAAGATCCTTTACAACTGAGCATAGTGAACAGTGATGTTGACATGTGCACAATAATTAAATTGGAGGATTCCGAGTCACTGAGCATAGTGAACAGTGATGTTGACATGTGCACAATAATTAAATTGGAGGATTCCGAGTCTGATTGTAGTCTATTTCAGGAGGCAACCTCTTCTGATGTTTTTTGTTCTGCTGAGCATGGAATGTTTTCCACGGGTAATTGCGTAGGCGAAATGCAAGTTAAAGGTGAAAGTTGCACTATGGAAAAAGATTCCATAATTATCGTTGAAGGACCTAATGTATCCTATCCTGATCCGCTTTTCTGTGAAGATCATACAACTGCTAGTTCTCTTCCTTTAGAAATTCCTGTTTGTGAAGAAATGATGAAGGTTGATGATAATGGAATCACTGATAAGTTAGCAAGCGAATTACTCGATTCTGATTGTTGCTCACCCAGAGAAGAGTCTTCATTTGTTGCTTTAGAAAGCAAAGTTTGCACTCTCAATCAAATTTGCTATGATCTTGAAGACCATTCTGGAGATTCGTGTCTTCCTCCTATAAGCTTCACCCATGAAGAAGCCTTGAAGGTTGGAGAGTCAGTAATGCCCATAGAAAGCAAAGCTTTCACTCTGAATCGAATTTGCTATGCATTTGAAGAAAAATCTGGAGATTTGTGTCTTTCACCAAAAAGCTTCAGCCATGAAGAACCCTTGAAGGTTGGAGATTCAGTAATGGGCGTAGAAAGCAAAGTTTGCACCCTCAATCAAATTTGCTACGAACTTGAAGATCCATCTAGAGATTCTTGTCTTCCTCCAGAAACTTTCAGCCATGAAGAAGCATTGAAGGTTGGAGATTCAGTATTGGGCTTAGAAAGCAAAGTTTGCACCCTCAATCAAATTTGCTACGAACTTGAAGATCAATCTAGAGATTCTTGTCTTCCTCCAGAAACTTTCAGCCATGAAGAAGCATTGAAGGTTGGAGATCCAGTAATTGCTGTCGAACAGCCTATCAGTATGCCAGCGCTAACACAAGAAGATAAAGCCATTACTGATGCATTGTTATGTAACGAGTCTCCAGATATTCTGTTTCCCTTGTTTGATGAATCTGCACGGAATGATTATTGCACAACTTATTCACATGAAGAAGCATGCCCAACCATGGATGGAAATAGTCCAAAAAGAATGCTCAATGAAGCAATAGGATGTATTGGACCCATGATTAATGTCAGTGAAGCAGTTCCTAGCTCAATGGATGAGACTGACAAGGAATCGAGTTCTTCCTTTGCAAGTAAAAGCATTGAGTGCTCTGAGCTGCAACATCCTCCTGAACGGCTTCACTCAGCCAGGAAGGTATGATTACTCATCTTGCCTGACTTGACTTGACTTGACTTATTGCTCTTGAAATTTGTCATCTTGCAGCAATTGACATTTACAATTTGACATTATTGCCTTTTCAGACAATCTCCCCAGATTCTCAACAAAAGCTATGCAGGGCAATGAAGTCCCTTGATTTACCTGATCACCAAGATACTGAGAGTAAGTGTTAATAAGACCCATTGAAATGTTTTTCCCAGTATGAACCAGAATGACATTAATGATAAGTTTTTTTGTGTGAATATCTTTCTAGACTGAAATAATTAGGATCACATTACTGTATACTGACTTCTCTGAGGTTTTTGTTTGATGTTTAAAAGTGACTAATGGTACCATCTGTTTTTTATCTAAATTATTTGCTTTTGCAATCTGCTGATTTGCTTGCTGTTTTCTTCTTTCTAGAATGTAAACAGAAACTTTGTTTTGAGAAACAAGAGGCGAATGCAGATGCAAGGTCTACATCACCTGAGCATTCAAACACAGCTGATACCTCACCAAATTCTGAGCAGAAAATGAAAAAAGCAAAGGAGGATAGAAGACGTTTTCGTTCCAAAGTTCCTTTACCAGCTTGGTATAGACTTAGTAGTGCTTGTGGTTGCATACAGAGTTGCTCCCAAAATGTCATTGATTTTTCACAGCAGCAAATGACAGACACTGAACGGCTTACTGTAACCCTTACAAAAGAGTTAAGGTCTATGAAGGAACTAATGATAGAAATGTTGCATCCTCAAGGCAGGAGAGCTCCAGCGTCAAGATTCAACATGAATGAGGTATTTGCAAATTTTCTATTGCATGAACATTATAATTTAATGGTTTCTCTAATTTATCTTTCCATATGTAAAGGTGAGAGTGGCTGTTGAGAATGCAACTAAAGTGGAGGACACGGCTAGACGGTGTCTAGCAACTATGACAAGAGACTGCAACCGGTTCTGCAAGATTGTGGTAAGCATTATTTTCCTCTAAAAACATAAGCAAGTCTTTAGTAACCAGTGCTTTCAGTATTCATAATCCAACTCATTGATCAATTGCAGAGTTTGGCTGAAAAAAATACTGTTTTGGTTGGAAATAGTCCCAATAAGGAAGAGGCTGAAAATATATCTGACAAGGAAGAGGCTAATGATAAGGATGCTACTAACACTGTCACTAAAGGAGAGAAGAAAATTACATTTGCTGATGAAAGCGGAGGAAGTTTATGCAATGTTAGGTTAATCGAACCCCGTGAATCTGTGTTGTTGGACTCTCCGACTGAAGATATCCAAGTGCAATCTGGTTAGATCTGATTTTTGTATACCTTGGTGTAATTTTTATCCCCCATGGCAGTATTACACTGTAATTATTGTGTAATAGAGTTTCTAGGGTCTTTGCCATATTTTATAAGGACGGTTAATTTATTTTATGGAGTGCAGGATAAATGATATTGCAAGCCACTAGCACATAGCAGTGATTATGAGATCCTTATATAGACGTCGGCTGCAATTGCATAAGACATGTGGAATATGAACTCTATGATTTGGATGAGGTTAATGTAAGAGGATGTTTTGGCCGCCTCCTGAGAGGATGTCCCCTACCTCCTAATGTGTTCCTGTTTATTATCCAAAGCGTTTATCAGCAGGAAAGCTCTTCTGAATTTTGTTCTCCTGAGCATGGAATGACTTCCACAGGTAATTCTGTAGGCGAAATGCAAGTTACAGGTGAAATTTGCACTATGGAAGAAGATTCCTTAATCATCAATGAAGGACTTAATGTAATCTATGCTGATTCACTTTCCTGTGAAGATCATACAACTGCTAGTTCTTGTTGGAACCGAATTTTCCGGGCACCGTTGGTGTCGGATAATGGGAGCGTTGACTTCGTCTCCGCGAGCACTATTCAATAGTATGCTCGTACGTATAATTCGGGTTCCGTTTGAATGAGAAATGGAGGTCCAAAGTGGCTTACTTGAAGTGCACTAAATGGACAAATGTGGAGGTTTAAATTGGTCAAATATTACCATATCAAACTTTTGATTTGATTTTGAATAGGTTGATCTTCCAAATAAGGTTGGTCAAATATTCGGTTTTAACGGGCTGCATTAAACCGGGATCCTCCTTAAAAGGTTATAAAAAGAGCATTATCCTCCTCATTTCAACACACTCAATATCATCTCATTCTGCTCTTTCCCACGTTTTTCGAGTCTCTATTCACCTCTTTCTCTTCTCTTCTTCGTGTCTGAGAGTACACACATTATCTAGCGTTCGTTGGCTTTTAGTCTTGGGTTGTGCAAACTAGAAGCGTTAGCGGTTTTATCCTGAGATTCGGAACGCCGGTAACCGTCACACTACGGGGCGTTTTCAGAATTAAGGAAAGAGATAATATCTCGACTCCGTTCAAGTTCGACCATTCGCATTCGGTAGTGGTTCGATCGGTTTCTTCTTACCTTAATTCTGTTTTACTTATTGTATTTTATACAAATTATATGTTGTAGAAATATAGGTTCCTACAATCTTAATTCTGAATTTTTTTTACCTACGTTTCTACGAATAACAAATTTGTTTTTTTGAGTAAACAGATTAAGGCGAATTGGAAATTGATCTCGTCTATACGAGAAAACCCTGGAAAAATGATAATATTTTTTTTTATCAATATGTAGAATCGAGGTTCTACATTCTTTCAGTACCATGTTCAACATTTTAGTTCAAATCGATCAACATGTATTATTTTTGATGAGATTATATAGTGGTTGTCATTATTGATATATATACTACTATCATGACCATTTTGGTATATTTCGAATTGTGTTTGACCGGTTCGGTATAGGTTCCAATATTAAGGCCCATGTTACCATGTATGATACATATATGTGTATATTAATGATGATGTATGTATCTATTGGGTGATCTATTATTATTTTTTTATAACATTTTGATGATTATATGTGCTTGAAATTTCTACCTTAGTATGCGTTCTAAATGGTCATGTGGATCTTGATTCATGTTGTAGTGTTATGGATCATGTTATATGATAGTCTTTGTATTATATAATATCATTATATATGATAGGAGACTAATGAAGTTTAAACTATGATCATATAAGGTAGCTACTGCATGTATGTGCTTGATTGCTTTGTATTTAACGTCATGTATTTAACGTCATGTATGTGCTTATTACAAGAAGACTTTGATTTTGGTTGGTGACAACGGGTTCATTCCCGATGGTGTCCTAATTGAGAAAACAAGTGAGTCGACACCCCAAATTCAGTTTGGGGATGGTCTGCCACTTGTGAACTTGCTCCCTATTAGGGTGAGTGAAGAAGTTCCAAATTCAGTTTGGTATGATAAATTTTATTAGCATGTTCATAAACTACTAGTAGATTAATAGGCATGAACATGTTTTCAAAATATAAGTTTTGAAACATGACCAACGACAATGTTGTGGATGCAACCGCTACAACTAAGAGTGGTGAGTCGACACTCCAAATTCAGTTTGGAGATGGTCTGCCACCTGTGACTCTGGATCAGAAACCCTAAAACGACTCCGGTCAATGACCAACTTTTGGTCGAGAACCAGTCTCGGGTCATACCGAAACCGGGTGGACAGTCTCAAGCAAGCCATCCATTGGACTTGTCGGATGTTCACATGCCCCATGTGAGGGTACCAGAAAGGTCGTATATGGCTAGCATGCCAGGTGCATTTATGCTGGAGTTCTGCCCGATAAGTTCGACGGGAAGGGATTCAGGATATGGTCTCAGAAGATGCATTTCTTCATGAGCACGTTGAATCTGGACAAATATCTGAAAGAGGATAAGCTGATCATATCTCTGGATGATGCGGATGGACAATCGAACCTCTAAGATAAAGTCACACCAATTTATGTGATTTAAAGTTTGTGCAATCTAGAGGCGGTAAAAAGTATTTTGTGACCTTCATAGATGATTGCACAAGATATTGTTATGTATACTTATTACGTAGCAAAGATGAAGCTTTAGAAAAGTTCAAAGAGTACAAGTTGGAAGTTGAGAACCAACTTAGTAAAACGATTAAAATCGTAAGAAGTGATAGAGGAGGTGAGTACAATGAACCTTTTAATGCGTTCTGTAGAGAACATGGCATTGTTCACCAAACTACCGCTCCTTATTCGCCAGAATCCAACGGAGTAGCGGAACGAAAGAACCGAACTCTTAAGGAAATGATGAATGCAATGTTGCAAGAATCTGGGTTAGCCCAGAACATGTGGGGGGAAGCGTTGCTTACCTCAAATTACATTCTCAACAAAATACCACATAAGGTGACTGGAAAGACGCCTTATGAGTTGTGGAAAGGTAACGTACCTTCGTACAAATACCTCAAAGTGTGGGGGTGCCTAGCAAAAGTAGCAGTACCACCTCCTAAAAAGGTCTCAATTGGACCAAAAACCGTTGATTGTATTTTCATAGGGTATGCACATAATAGTAGTGCATATCGTTTCTTGGTATACAAGTCAGATATACCGGATATACATGCTAATACAATAATGGAGTCAAGAAACACATCTTTCTTTGAAAATGTGTTCCTTTGCAAGGATAAAGAATATCCTAAAAGGACTCGTGAACAACGAGATGCAAATGAATGTGCTCAAGAAGCAAGCACATCTATGCAAGAAGCAAGCACTTCTATGGAAATAGTGAGTACTTCTGTCCAAGAAACAGAAGAAAATGATGAACCTAGACGGAGCAAGAGAGCTCGAAAGGAAAAATCATTGGGCTCAGATTTCACAATGGCATTTCTTCTAGAAAACGAACCACGAACGTTTAAAGAAGCCATGTCAATGCCAGACGCACCTTCATGGAAGGAAGCAGTCAAAAGTGAAATAGACTCCATTATGCAAAATCATACATGGGCGTTAGCTGATTTACCCCCAGGAACAAAAGCGTTGGGATGTAAAATGGATTTTCAAACGAAAGTTGAAAACCGATGGCTCAATAGAGAAGTACAAGGCAGGGCTTGTAGTACAAGGATTTAGACAAAAAGAAGGTCTAGATTTCTTTGATACTTATTCGCCGGTAACGAGAATTACTTCTATTCGAGTACTAATAGCGATTGCGGCTCTACGTAATCTAGAAATACATCAAATGGATGTAAAAACGGCCTTTCTAAGCGGAGAGTTAGAAGAGGAAATTTATATGAAACAACCCGAGGGGTATGTTGTGCCTGGACAGGAACACAAAGTGTGTAGACTTGTGAAATCTTTATATGGATTAAAACAAGCACCTAAACAATGGCATGAGAAATTTGACAGTGTTATGATGTCAAATGGTTTCAATATAAATGAATGTGACAAATGTATTTATGTCAAAACAACTCCAAAAGGATATATCTTGTTGTGCCTATACGTTGATGACATGCTCATTATTGGTAATAAGAAAGATATGATCCAACAAACTAAGAACATGCTTAGTGGAAAGTTTGACATGAAAGACTTGGGACTAGCGGATGTGATTCTAGGAATAAAAGTCATAAGACATTCTGAAGGAATCATTTTAACTCAAGATCATTACACTGATAAGGTACTTGAACGTTTCAAGAAATACTCAAGTGGTAATGCAAAGAGTCTCGCAGACCCTCACCTCGACTTAAAGAAAAACTCGGGTGATGGCATATCTCAAGTAGAGTATGCACGAGTGATTGGAAGTCTAATGTACTTAACAAATTGTACAAGACCAGATTTAGAACATGCGGTGAACGTTTTAAGTCGTTATACTAGTAATGCAGGACATGGTCACTGGAAAGGCATAACAAGGGTATTGAACTATGGACGATATCCAGCAGTGATGGAAGGCTATAGTGATGCTAATTGGATATCAGACTCCAAGAACTCAAAATCCACAAGCGGGTATGCTTTTACTCTAGGTGGTGCGGCTATATCCTGGAAATCCTCCAAACAAACTCTACTGGCTAGATCCACAATGGAATCTGAATTCATTTCCTTGGACAAAGCAGCAGAAGAAGCATAATGGACACAATCAGAGAACCTAGTTCTGTGAGAAGATGAAACTGTGTGATAGTCGTTGTCTAGGTTTACATCAAAGTCCGGGTGGTTCAAGACATCATGTTCACTACCTGATCGAGTAAATCCGATGGCTACTCACTATGGGTGGTTCAAGGCCGAAAAAATGCTACCAACCCAAATGCAGTGATTCTTCGACCGTACTCTCAAAAGTCTTTTTTTCGAGTCGTTTTCACGTGTTTAGAGTCATTTCTATTCACGTGGGGGATTGTTGGAACCGAATTTTCCGGGCACCGTTGGTGTCGGATAATGGGAGCATTGGCTTCGTCTCCGCGAGCACTATTCAATAGTATGCTCATACGTATAATTCGGGTTCCGTTTGAATGAGAAATGGAGGTCCAAAGTGGCTTACTTGAAGTGCACTAAGTGGACAAATGTGGAGGTTTAAATTGGTCAAATATTACCATATCAAACTTTTGATTTGGTTTTGAATAGGTTGATCTTCCAAATAAGGTTGGTCAAATATTCGGTTTTAACGGGCTGCATTAAACCGGGATCCTCCTTGAAAGGCTATAAAAGGGAGTATTCTCCTCCTCATTTCAACACACTCAATATCATCTCATTCTGCTCTTTCCCATGGTTTTCGAGTCTCTATTCACCTCTTTCTCTTCTCTTCTTCGTGTATGAGAGTACACACATTATCTAGCGTTCGTTGACTTTTAGTCTTGGGTTGTGCAAACTAGAAGCGTTAGCGGTTTTATCATGGGATTCGGAACGCCGATAAACGTCACTGACGAGGCGAATTTGTCGTGTGCCAAGTCAAGTAATCCTAACATGCAAACTAAGTAATATAGTGCGCAAGTAAGGGTCGAATCCCAAGAGAATCAGTTTATCAAATTCTTAAGTTATCACAATGACTAACCAATAAACGTAACCAAAGGTTTTTTTTTGGGGTTTTGATACGAAGTATCGAATGTCAACTTGGTTATAACAAGATTAAGCGAAGTGTTCCACTTAGCGATTATCCACAATTAGATTAACAAGTTGATCATAAAATCCTTTTTATCCTTATGTCAAGTTCTCAAGTGATCGTTCTAATTCCTGTTCTTGAATAGTTATTAGTCCAACTAGTCCTAATAACCCTTACTCGATTATAACCTCGAAACTATCGAAGTTCAATAACAAAGTAGCAATGCATTCAGGAATAGATAGATACATGCAATATCATGGACAACTAGTCGGATACTCGACATGTACTCAACTCTCTTCTCTAATAACAATCACAACTAGTTCATGCAAATAGATTGTGCTACACAACAAGTATGATAATTCAACTAGAAGTATCAAACTCTAGCAATATGAACAAGACACAACTAACTTAGGTGATCAATCTAAAGTAGTAAATCTAGTTCATCGACAATACAAACAAGAGAGTTGAGACAATCAAAGAGTAGACAAAAGGAAAGGATAAACTCACAACTTGTTGAATCCAAAAGCTTCAAACGCCAAGTGAAACAAAGGAACTTTAGCAACTCATAAGTTTGTGAAAACTCTTCCAAAAACTTAAGCAAAACAAAGACTAAGACAAAGGTTTTGAACCAAGGTTAAAACCAAGGTTAGATGATCAAGGATGATCATCCACTACCTATATAGTATCCACTAATGTAACAGCCGAATTAAGGTACTAAAAAAACGTATGGAAAGTTACAAAATTAAACACAAATTACTTCAAATGGCAAAGACATCAATTTGATTCTTCTGTCGAGGAACCGCACCCGCGGGCGCGGTTTTGGGTTTCTTCAGCTTCTCTGGATGGCAGAGGGCCGCGGGCGCGGCTTGAGCTTTTTCGAAAGCTTTGGCTGAAGGTGAGAGCCGCGGGCGCGGCTTGAGACCCGCGGGCGCGGCTTGAGCTTTCTCGAAAGCCTTGGCTGAAGGTGAAACCCGCGGGTGCGGCTTCATACCCGCGGGTGTGGCTTTGTTGTCTGAGGCAGAACCTGCTGATTTCTTCAAGTCTTCGTCTTCGTCTTCGTCTTCAGCAGCTTCTTCCTTATGCTTCAATGCTTCCAATGCTTGTATCATCTCTTGGAATCTTGTATGTAAATCTTCTCTCGAACAGCTCCATGATACATATTTCATAGAAACAAATAACATAATCCTATACAAAACTAGCTAATAATCCATAGTTGCGGTATGTAAAACACCGCTTATCAGTCACACTACGGGACGTTTTCAGAATTAAGGAAAGAGATAATATCTCGACTCCGTTCAAGTTCGACCATTCGCATTCGGTAGTGGTTCAATCGATTTCTTCTTACCTTAATTCTGTTTTACTTATTGTATTTTATACAAATTATATGTTGTAGAAATATAGGTTCGTACAGTTCTCTTCCTTTACAAATTCCTGTTTGTGAGGAAATTGTTGGACCGGGTAAAAGCAGGCTCAAATCTTATTACAATGCAAAGGCCCAGTAGGTTATATAAGGATGAACAATGGAACCGAGAAAAGGGGGCTGAGATGGAAAAGCAGACAAGAAAGGGGGAAGAGCGAAGGAGCTTCACCTCCAACCTCTGGGTTGGCCCTCAGTTCTTCTCGTGACCATGGAATTCAACCATTCAATCATTTTGAGGTTGATGTGTTAGCTCAGGGTGTTAAGAGGATTCAGAGCCGCTCAGTCATCTTTGACCCGCAACGAGATCCCACACCCGGCAAATTCCCGAGAAGCTCGACCATCGATCCCCGTCCCCCATCTCTGGCGAAGCTCGGTTGGACCTTGATGGTGATTCGTGAGTTATGTCCAGACAGACCTCATCGCATCCATCTCGAGCCCGTCGCCGGCCACCCTCTTCCCCGATTTGATGGAGACATGACTAGACTAGCGAGATGCCCAAGTTGCTTATATGTTCATATCCGTTGTGTATGCCTCGATGAACTAAAGGCGGTAACAATTCACTACCCTTTATAAGCTACAAATCAATCTTCAAATAAATCCCTCTCTGTCCAATATCGATGTGCACATATTGGGGATTCATTATGGTTTGAACATTCTTGCTTGAATTGATAAGTATAGGTGTATGTAGTCAAGTTCCACTACTTCTGAGTTAGTGTGTAGACTAATGGGCATGATACTTAATTAATTAGCTCTGGTGCATGATTAGGCACTTTTGGATTGGCTCTTCTGGTGGACTTGATGATCAAGTGAAGTTGACCGAATTAGATGATGAATTGCTTGGGTAATCTGGATTTG
This sequence comes from Oxyria digyna, assembly GCA_029168935.1. Classification (NCBI taxonomy): domain Eukaryota; kingdom Viridiplantae; phylum Streptophyta; class Magnoliopsida; order Caryophyllales; family Polygonaceae; genus Oxyria; species Oxyria digyna. The sequence goes on along the minus strand of JAPVLV010000001.1, from coordinate 55,002,963 downwards.
ATTTCCCAGTAGAAGATTATACCATTTTATTGTGATTTGAGCCCATTCAATTACTTGTTCGTATGATATTCATATGCTTGGTATGAAAAGGGCAAACAATATGATCGTTGGTTCTTGGCATGATTTGATGATTAGTAAGTAAGCTGCTCATAAATGTCACTCTTGCGCATTTATTAGCCTGCTTATATGTTGGTTAGTGACTATATTTGGTAGAAGAGGGTGTGAAACCCCTTCTTAGGTAGGTCGTTTGGATACGAAACCTCAAACTCTTACAACTCTTTATACTCGCTAATTTGTCGAATACATTATTTGTATCATTTATGACTTGGGCGTCGGAGTGCCCTTCCCGGAGAGCCCCACCTCCGGGTTTGGCTTTTGCAGGAAACTTGGAGAATGAGATTCCACCTAGAAGCAATAGAGAACATTTCAAACCTAGTCGCGAGGTCCGCCTCTGAGAGAGAAACATGAGATTCGAAGAGAAGCATTCCGCTTGGAAGCAAGAAGTCTAGATAGCTCGCGAGTAGAAGAAAAGATAAAGACTCGGAAAATGGTACGCACGAGACTTACGCTTGTTCGGGTGGCTCGTGATCAATTCTGATTCCGAACTGGTGAAAGAAGGTATGCACGAGATTTACGCTTGTTCGGATGGCTCGTATGGGCTTGTTCGGAATTGGAATTGACCACGACCAGTTTCGTTGGGTCCGTATTGATCCAAGCTTTCACCAGATATGTCTCTCATCGCGTGATATGGAGGAACGGATTTGTAAATATCCATTTACAGTAGAAGGTACGCACGAGACTTACGCTTGTTCGGGTGGCTCGTATGGGCTCGTTTGAAATCGGAATCGATCACGACCGATTTCGTTGGGTCCGTATTGATCCCAGCTTTCACCAGATATGTCTCTCACTCGATTCTGATTTCGAACGACCCCATACGAGCCACCCGAACAAGCGTAAGTCTCGTGCGTACCTTCTACTGTAAATGGATATTTACAAATCCGTGCGTACCATATCACGCGATGAGAGACATATCTGGTGAAAGCTTGGATCAATACGGACCCAACGAAACTGGTCGTGGTCAATTCCAATTCCGAACAAGCCCATACGAGCCATCCGAACAAGCGTAAATCTCGTGCATACCTTCTTTCACCAGTTCGGAATCAGAATTGATCACGACCAGTTTCGTTGGGTCCGTATTGATCCCAACTTTCACCAGATATGTCTCTCATCGCGTGATATGGAGGAACGGATTTGTAAATATCCATTTACAGTAGAAGGTACGCACGAGACTTACGCTTGTTCGGGTGGCTCGTATGGGCTCGTTTGAAATCGGAATCGATCACGACCGATTTCGTTGGGTCCGTATTGATCCCAGCTTTCACCAGATATGTCTCTCGCTCGATTCTGATTTCGAACGACCCCATACGAGCCACCCGAACAAGCGTAAGTCTCGTGCGTACCTTCTACTGTGCTTGGATATTTACAAATCCGTTCCTCCATATCACGCGATGAGAGACATCAATTCTGATTTTGAACTAACGATCCAACAATTGGTATCAGAGCCTGATCTCTAGATTGTTACCCTTGCAGGAAGAATGTCAGGAACAGCCATCAACGACTCCTTTTGGAAGCCACCAATGCTCAAATCAGGAGAGTTCTCATACTGGGTGGAACAGATCGAATCACATATCTGTTCCCTGCATGGACAGATGTGGAAGATAGTGGAATTTGGGGATGTGAAGATTCTCGATCCCTCAGATGAGACTGGAGGAACACTCAAGAAAAGAGAAGATTATCAAGATGCTGATTACAAAGTCTTGGAGCTCAACATGAGAGCAAAGAAGGTCATACTTGCTGCCCTTGGTCCATCCGATCAAAGGAAGGTTCTAAAGTACAAGACTGCTCACGACATATTCAAATCCCTCAAAAGGATGTATGAGGGGAATGAAGACATTAAGAAAAATAGGATCTTGACTCTCATCAAGGAGTATGATAGTGCTGTTCAAGGAGAGAATGAGTCTTTGGATGACTACCATTCACGTTTCCAGGGATACGTAGGCCAACTCGAGTTCTTAGGGGAAACGATCCCTGAGTGGAAACTGACGCATCAATTTCTTCAGGGATTGTCCTCTAAATGGGACGCGTTCTCTCTCGCACTCCAAGCTCAGAATGATATCAAAAACATCACCTTGGAGGAACTAGTTGCTCGTCTCCAGAGCAACGCGGGGATTCAACAGAGCAAGATGCTACGAAGGGAAGGAGAGAAGGCAGAGAAGTCCCAGAACATTGCTCTAAAAATCGAAAAAGCCTTCGATCTTGCTCAGGAAGAGGATGAAATTGTTGATAAGGATGAAGAAGTTGCTCTCTTCACAAGAGCCCTTCGAAGAGTTTGGAAGGATAGCAGAGAAAAACAACGTCTCCCTGATGGGAACAGAGACATGAGTACTATCATCTGCTATCACTCCCAGAAGAAGGGACACTTCGCGAGAAATTGCTTTAAAAAGAAGGGAGGAGAAGCAAATGTCCCTCAAAGGGAAAGGAAGGAAGCGATGATTGCAACATGGGGGACATCTGACTCTGAAGACGAATTTCTCTACACTCCCAAGGACACGTGTCTAATGGCTATAGGAGAAAAATCCGAAGAAGAGGTAAACACTTCAGAATTTGACTCTTTCTTAGAAAATAAATCAAAAGCTCAGATTATTAGGTTCATTCATTCTCTGGGAAAGGAACAAAGTAATCTGAATTCTTTGATCGACGAGAAGGAAGAAACCATTTCATGTCTAATTGAGGAAAACCAGCTTTGGGCTTCTAAGGTTGCTAGACTTGAAAAGGCTTCGTTCCCTTCGTCGGACTCGTGCAAATCATGTCCTAAGTATGTGTCTGATATAGCTTCCCTGGAAAGGAAAATTGCCACTCTTGAATCTGAAATTAAAACTTTGACTGAGGATAACTCACAATTTGCCAAGAAAGTTGATGAATTTCTAATAGAGGAAGAAAACAAAAGAAAAATTTGGTTAGATGAATATATCACCTCTAAGATTGATAAGGAGAAGGCTGATTTCTCTAAACGCTTTGTACCACGTGCTGGATTAGGCTATGATAGCGCCTCTTGTTCACAAACTGCCATCTTGTCTCCTGGTATACAAAATTCCCTCTGTCATAAAGGACCCTGTGGAGGATCAATCACACATTGTTCCCACAATGGTTCTGGAGATAAAGGGAAGAAAATTACTCAGGAAGAGAAGGTGTGGTTTGATGGACAAAAGGCGTATAAGATATGGCAAAAACATGCCAAAAGCACTAAACCAGTAGAGGTGGATTTTAGGTCTAGAATTGAAAACAAAACCATCTGGCCCGGACAAAGTAGGTATGTCAATCTGAAACACCACAGAGTTTGCTGGTACTGTGGTGAGTCAGGACATTACCAACAAGAGTGTTTGAAAAAATCAAGAGATGAGGAGATAGCCTACAATTATTGCAATAATTCTTCTGTTAGGAACACTCCCAGGATCAAGGTTGTTTTAAAAGATAATGAGGATAGAAGATTGTTCTTCATTCCAGGTAAGCCTAGGCTTGCCTGGGTGCGCAAAAACTAATCCCTTACTTGCAGGATGGAAAGAAGAAGAGTTCCTGGTATATAGATAGCGCTTGCTCAATTCACATGACAGGGAACAAAGCATGGTTTATATCTCTCCATCCCGAAAACAAAGGTTCTATAACCTTTGGGAACAACAGTAAAGGTGAAGTAATTGGCATGGGAAAGGTAAGGATCTCTGACAATCTTGTTGTGAATAACGTTACTTTAGTGGATAACCTAACCTTCGATCTATTGAGCGTACGTCAAATGTGCCAGGATGGTCAAAATAGGGTTATCTTTACTACTAATGAGTGTTTGGTTGAGAATGTTGAGACAGGGAAAGTTCTCCTCAGGGGAATCATAGAGAACAACCTATACAAAGTAGATCCATCTTTTATCCCTGAAGAGGAACTGTGCCTTTCTGCACAATCTGAGGAATCCAATCTATGGCATCAAAGGTTCTCTCATGCAAGCCTCAGACTTCTACACAAACTTCACAACAAAGACCTAGTTATTGGTTTACCAAATATAGAAAGTCAATCTGAAGAGGTGTGCATTGCTTGCACAAGAGGAAAACAAGTAAGATCATCCTTTAAGTCCAAAAACCAGGTAAGTACCTCTGAACCCTTAGAGCTTATTCACATGGACTTGTGTGGGCCTATGCGCACACTTAGCCGTGGGGGAAACAAGTACGTGTTTGTCATTGTAGACGATTTCTCTAGGTTTACTTGGACTATTTTCATTGCTTCAAAGGAGGATGTGTTTGATGAGTTTGAATTTTGGTTATATGCTATTGAAAATCAATCTGGATTTCATCTAAGAGCTATACGCACTGACCATGGTACAGAGTTCGAGAACTCCCGGTTTCTTTCCTTGTGCAGGAACAAAGGCATAAATCATAACTTTTCTGCGCCAAGAACGCCTCAACAGAATGGAGTTGTTGAAAGGAAGAATAGGACTCTGGAGGATATGACAAAGACAATGCTAATTGCGAGTGGATTGCCAAGAAACTTCTGGGCTGAAGCACTCAACTCTGCTTGCTATGTATTGAACCGTGTCATGTTGAGACCTATGATTGAGAAAACACCATATGAGCTGTTCAGAGGAAGGAAGCCGAACATTTCTCATCTAAGGGTCTTTGGGTGCAAGTGCTTCGTCCACAACAATGGAAAGGACAATCTGGGCAAGTTCGATCCAAGAAGTGACGAAGGAACGTTTGTAGGCTATTCCACACAAAGTAGGGCCTACAAAGTTTACAACAAGAGGACAAGGAAGGTGGAGGAAAGCATCCATGTGGTCTTTGATGAAAAGATCATGGCAGGTAACGTTGTCCATGATCCAAACGCTCCTCCACTGACTGAAGCCGATAGGGAACAATTCATTCTCGCTGATGTTGAGGAATGCATCCCCACTACGGACATGAACGCAGAAGAAGAAGCAGTCCCTGATCAAGATGCAAGTGTACCTAATGAAGATTCTGGAACTCAGGGGGAACAATTATCCCCATCTCAGGAACAATCTGAAGAAGATACTCACCATGAAGAGGAAGAAACGCGACGCAGCACTCGTATCCATGGGCCCCCATCAAGACTCATGGACTACGTATGCAACTGTGCTTCGCTTCCCTCCTCCGATGTATCTCTAGAACCCAGCGACAAGGTTTGTTCCGTACTCACATTAGATCCTACATTTCATGCCTTCTGTGCCTTTATCTCCACAGCTGAACCAAGAACAGTGAAAGATGCCCTAGAAGACCCAGAATGGGTCAATGCTATGCAAGAGGAACTTCATCAATTTGAGAGGAATAAAGTATGGAGACTGGTTCCCAGACCTAAGGATCGCTCCGTCATAGGTACGAAATGGGTGTTCAGGAACAAGATGGATGAAAGAGGACAAGTGATAAGGAACAAAGCAAGACTGGTAGTAAAAGGCTACAATCAACAAGAGGGAATTGACTATGATGAAACCTTTGCGCCAGTTGCAAGATTAGAAGCAATACGCCTCTTGATCGCCTACTCTGCCCACTATGGATTCAAGTTGCAACAAATGGACGTCAAGACAGCGTTCCTGAACGGGGTTCTAAAGGAAGAAGTTTATGTGGAACAAACACCCGGATTCGAAGATTCTTCCTATCCTGACCACGTTTACATACTTGATAAGGCACTCTATGGTCTGAAGCAAGCTCCTCGCGCCTGGTATGAAAGACTTTCTCAATTCCTCTTATCTCATGGTTACGTAAGAGGGGAAGTAGACAGGACTTTATTTCTATTAAGAGAGGGAAAGCATACCTTAGTAGTACAAGTATATGTGGATGACATAATCTTTGGCTCCACCAACGAGCACTTAGTTACCAAGTTCACAAAGCTGATGGAGAGTGAATTTGAGATGAGTATGGTGGGCGAGCTTAAGTTCTTTCTAGGCCTACATGTTGTTCAAACAGAGGAAGGAACAAAGGTACATCAACAAAAGTACCTACGAGAGTGCATCAAGAAGTTTGGTATGATGGATGCAAAGAACTATTCAACCCCCATGTCCCCAAATGACTCAATAGGACTGGATGTCGACAAGAAAGAAGCTGATCAAAAGGTCTATCGTGGAATGATAGGCTCATTGCTTTATCTAACCGCCAGTAGGCCTGATATCATGCAGAGTGTATGTTTTTGTGCTAGATTTCAAGCTAGTCCTAGAGAAACTCATGTCATTGCTGTGAAAAGGATCTTGCGTTACCTTAAGGGGACTGATGATCTATGTCTGTGGTACCCAAGAGGGGGAAGTCTTGAATTACTAGGGTACACAGATGCTGACTTTGATGGACACAAGCCAGATAGGAAATCAACATCTGGGATGGCTCAATTCCTTGGCCCTTGTCTTGTGTCTTGGGGATCAAAGAAACAAACTACTGTCGCCCTGTCCACTGCTGAAGCTGAGTATGTCGCCGCCGCAGCTTGTTGTTCTCAACTCATATGGCTCAAACAACAGCTAAGTGACTTTGGCATCATTTCAGGTAACGTTCCTATACTTTGTGATAACACTAGTGCTATTGATATTTCTAAGAATCCCGTGCAGCACTCTAGGACTAAGCATATTGACATAAGACATCACTTCCTTCGTGATTGTGTGGAGAAAGGGATTGTCTCTATGGAACATGTCCGCTCTGAGGAACAAATCGCGGATATCTTCACAAAGCCACTAAACAAGGCTCCCTTTGAGAAATTACGTATGGGTCTAGGTATGATTTCTCTCAACTAATCTTGATCTTCCTTGAAACCCCCAATGATTGGAGAAATTAGTAAGTCTATTCATCTTGAGTATTAGTCCTTTAAGCATATTCATACCTGCTTTTCTATGAAATAAACTTGAGTCCTTTGAACTGCTTGCATGATCTATACGTGATTAGGAAAGATACCTTGCTAGAGATTGAAATTGAAATATGCATGATTCCTTAGGCAAAGGTCTTATTTTCTAACCCAAAAGATCCCTCTTGATGTACTGATCCCTCAATACAAGCCCAAAGGATAGAGGGAATCTACGGCCACCTTATAAACCTTCATGATCGATAGTCCTATGAGCCATGTTTTTCCATCCACAACTGGACTCCCTCATCATGATATAAAATGTTTTAAAATTCATATTATGTGAATTTTTTTTTCTATGTGATGTTCTTTTGCACCATCTCTGGTAAACATACCCCAAGCATCACAATACCTTCGATATCAGATTGAGAAAGGAAAGGATAAGGGTTGAGATTTGAAAAACTGCTGAGGGGATTAATAGCTCTGAGGTGACAGTTACAGTTATTCGGCAGAAGCCTAAAGACTAGAGTAGGTTCTGGAACCTAGAAAGGTAATGATGGATTTTGAGTATCTTTGATTGGAGGAAAAATCGGCACATTTATGGAAAGTTGTTTAAAAAAAAAAAAAACAACAACTTCCCTGCAACAATGGTGAACACCTCCTCTGTATCCCTCACAGGAAATGAAAGATCATCATGCTACACATGGCCCATGCCCGGAGGAACGATAGGCACGGTCTTCCCTTCCCAGGCATAGTCAAGAAGATCCTAGAGTATCTGAGGGTGTATGAAGCTGGTCCCTCTGAGGTTGTCTTTGCTAGGGAGTTAGCTGAAGCAAATTTAAGGAAGATGAAATTTGAAAAGAATGAAGATGGAGATTGGGTCCGCTCTGCAGAGTTGTGTGAAACATAGCATATATCTGAGGACCCTCCACAGGAACAGAGTGAAGAGCCAACTATGGTCTACCAACAACAGAGGATGGAAGAGTTGTGCTCACTGGTTGCCACCTTGACTGAACAACAAAGGCTTCTGGTGAATGAAGTTGCTGCCTTGAAGGCTGAGATACGTCGTTGGACGTCATCCAACTAGAGGTTCCCTTGGCAATTTAAAAGTCTCTTCTCCACGCCCTTCCTCCTCTCTCTGACCCCCACTCTCTATTCCTAGCACATCTATCTGTCTTCTTTTGCGCTTATTGTACCCTTTGCTTAAGGTTTTATGTGTCTTCTTTTAATTTCTCTATGCTTGCGTTTTCTATTCCCCGTCCAGTATATGTATCAGCGTCTGTTCTTATGGCACTTGTTTTAATCTATGATTTGCTTGCTTTGATGTGTTCTGAAGTTCTTTTATTTCAAGTGCATGTTTCGACTTACTTTTTGATGATGCCAAAAGGGGGAAGAAAGGAATGGTCAAGGTTTGAGGGGGAACATCTGTACTTATACCTTATAAGTAACGTTCCCTTAGGAGAACTGTTTAGATGAGTTTTAGAAGTATTCAATGAGTATGTTTGTCACCATCAAAAAGGGGGAATTTGTTGAAGCTACAGCTGAAGTACAGTTCCTTCTGGTTTTGATGGTAACAAACATTCCTACTAATGTATACTTGAGTGTTTCAGGATGTCTACTTGAGCAGGAACGTTACTCAACAGAGGCGAGCTATTTAAGGAAAGAAAGGGCTGAGAGAGCGCAACGAAGATATCATGTTTTCTTTATGGAAAATACGGTTGAGCTAAAAAGATATCATGAAGATCTTAAGGAAAGAGATATATTTAAAAGATGGAAATAATATCTTCTTAGAATTAAAAGATGGAAATAATATCTTCTTATGCGAAAGATATTATTTCCATATTCTTATTTGTTCCCTAGTTTAAACCTAGTTTTATCTTTGCTATATAAACTAGTCTTAGGCTTAGGAATAGATGAGACGATTGAGAGAGTTTATGCTTGTGTGAATCAAGTGTGATCGTCCAAAAGAAGAACAAGAAGAAAAGAGAGAAAGAGTGAGCAATACTTAGTCTTAGGCGTTGAGTTTGGGCTCGAGTGAAAGAAGAGATTCGTGATCGTAATCCTTGCTTTCTTTTGTAACAAACAAGAGATTAATAAGATAAGTATACTCATTCAAATCCTTCAAGTGAGAAGCTTGAAGGTAGTGGTTTTACTCAACTCTTAGTGGTTGAGGTTTCCACTCTAAATACTTGTGTTCTTCTATACTTCCTGCGTTAATATTCCGCTGCTACACCTCTGAAGGAACAATACACTTTGTTCCCTCAGAAGTAATTGAACTAACGATCCAACAATTGGTATCAGAGCCTGATCTCTAGATTGTTACCCTTGCAGGAAGAATGTCAGGAACAGCCATCAACGACTCCTTTTGGAAGCCACCAATGCTCAAATCAGGAGAGTTCTCATACTGGGTGGAACAGATCGAATCACATATCTGTTCCCTGCATGGACAGATGTGGAAGATAGTGGAATTTGGGGATGTGAAGATTCTCGATCCCTCAGATGAGACTGGAGGAACACTCAAGAAAAGAGAAGATTATCAAGATGCTGATTACAAAGTCTTGGAGCTCAACATGAGAGCAAAGAAGGTCATACTTGCTGCCCTTGGTCCATCCGATCAAAGGAAGGTTCTAAAGTACAAGACTGCTCACGACATATTCAAATCCCTCAAAAGGATGTATGAGGGGAATGAAGACATTAAGAAAAATAGGATCTTGACTCTCATCAAGGAGTATGATAGTGCTGTTCAAGGAGAGAATGAGTCTTTGGATGACTACCATTCACGTTTCCAGGGATACGTAGGCCAACTCGAGTTCTTAGGGGAAACGATCCCTGAGTGGAAACTGACGCATCAATTTCTTCAGGGATTGTCCTCTAAATGGGACGCGTTCTCTCTCGCACTCCAAGCTCAGAATGATATCAAAAACATCACCTTGGAGGAACTAGTTGCTCGTCTCCAGAGCAACGCGGGGATTCAACAGAGCAAGATGCTACGAAGGGAAGGAGAGAAGGCAGAGAAGTCCCAGAACATTGCTCTAAAAATCGAAAAAGCCTTCGATCTTGCTCAGGAAGAGGATGAAATTGTTGATAAGGATGAAGAAGTTGCTCTCTTCACAAGAGCCCTTCGAAGAGTTTGGAAGGATAGCAGAGAAAAACAACGTCTCCCTGATGGGAACAGAGACATGAGTACTATCATCTGCTATCACTCCCAGAAGAAGGGACACTTCGCGAGAAATTGCTTTAAAAAGAAGGGAGGAGAAGCAAATGTCCCTCAAAGGGAAAGGAAGGAAGCGATGATTGCAACATGGGGGACATCTGACTCTGAAGACGAATTTCTCTACACTCCCAAGGACACGTGTCTAATGGCTATAGGAGAAAAATCCGAAGAAGAGGTAAACACTTCAGAATTTGACTCTTTCTTAGAAAATAAATCAAAAGCTCAGATTATTAGGTTCATTCATTCTCTGGGAAAGGAACAAAGTAATCTGAATTCTTTGATCGACGAGAAGGAAGAAACCATTTCATGTCTAATTGAGGAAAACCAGCTTTGGGCTTCTAAGGTTGCTAGACTTGAAAAGGCTTCGTTCCCTTCGTCGGACTCGTGCAAATCATGTCCTAAGTATGTGTCTGATATAGCTTCCCTGGAAAGGAAAATTGCCACTCTTGAATCTGAAATTAAAACTTTGACTGAGGATAACTCACAATTTGCCAAGAAAGTTGATGAATTTCTAATAGAGGAAGAAAACAAAAGAAAAATTTGGTTAGATGAATATATCACCTCTAAGATTGATAAGGAGAAGGCTGATTTCTCTAAACGCTTTGTACCACGTGCTGGATTAGGCTATGATAGCGCCTCTTGTTCACAAACTGCCATCTTGTCTCCTGGTATACAAAATTCCCTCTGTCATAAAGGACCCTGTGGAGGATCAATCACACATTGTTCCCACAATGGTTCTGGAGATAAAGGGAAGAAAATTACTCAGGAAGAGAAGGTGTGGTTTGATGGACAAAAGGCGTATAAGATATGGCAAAAACATGCCAAAAGCACTAAACCAGTAGAGGTGGATTTTAGGTCTAGAATTGAAAACAAAACCATCTGGCCCGGACAAAGTAGGTATGTCAATCTGAAACACCACAGAGTTTGCTGGTACTGTGGTGAGTCAGGACATTACCAACAAGAGTGTTTGAAAAAATCAAGAGATGAGGAGATAGCCTACAATTATTGCAATAATTCTTCTGTTAGGAACACTCCCAGGATCAAGGTTGTTTTAAAAGATAATGAGGATAGAAGATTGTTCTTCATTCCAGGTAAGCCTAGGCTTGCCTGGGTGCGCAAAAACTAATCCCTTACTTGCAGGATGGAAAGAAGAAGAGTTCCTGGTATATAGATAGCGCTTGCTCAATTCACATGACAGGGAACAAAGCATGGTTTATATCTCTCCATCCCGAAAACAAAGGTTCTATAACCTTTGGGAACAACAGTAAAGGTGAAGTAATTGGCATGGGAAAGGTAAGGATCTCTGACAATCTTGTTGTGAATAACGTTACTTTAGTGGATAACCTAACCTTCGATCTATTGAGCGTACGTCAAATGTGCCAGGATGGTCAAAATAGGGTTATCTTTACTACTAATGAGTGTTTGGTTGAGAATGTTGAGACAGGGAAAGTTCTCCTCAGGGGAATCATAGAGAACAACCTATACAAAGTAGATCCATCTTTTATCCCTGAAGAGGAACTGTGCCTTTCTGCACAATCTGAGGAATCCAATCTATGGCATCAAAGGTTCTCTCATGCAAGCCTCAGACTTCTACACAAACTTCACAACAAAGACCTAGTTATTGGTTTACCAAATATAGAAAGTCAATCTGAAGAGGTGTGCATTGCTTGCACAAGAGGAAAACAAGTAAGATCATCCTTTAAGTCCAAAAACCAGGTAAGTACCTCTGAACCCTTAGAGCTTATTCACATGGACTTGTGTGGGCCTATGCGCACACTTAGCCGTGGGGGAAACAAGTACGTGTTTGTCATTGTAGACGATTTCTCTAGGTTTACTTGGACTATTTTCATTGCTTCAAAGGAGGATGTGTTTGATGAGTTTGAATTTTGGTTATATGCTATTGAAAATCAATCTGGATTTCATCTAAGAGCTATACGCACTGACCATGGTACAGAGTTCGAGAACTCCCGGTTTCTTTCCTTGTGCAGGAACAAAGGCATAAATCATAACTTTTCTGCGCCAAGAACGCCTCAACAGAATGGAGTTGTTGAAAGGAAGAATAGGACTCTGGAGGATATGACAAAGACAATGCTAATTGCGAGTGGATTGCCAAGAAACTTCTGGGCTGAAGCACTCAACTCTGCTTGCTATGTATTGAACCGTGTCATGTTGAGACCTATGATTGAGAAAACACCATATGAGCTGTTCAGAGGAAGGAAGCCGAACATTTCTCATCTAAGGGTCTTTGGGTGCAAGTGCTTCGTCCACAACAATGGAAAGGACAATCTGGGCAAGTTCGATCCAAGAAGTGACGAAGGAACGTTTGTAGGCTATTCCACACAAAGTAGGGCCTACAAAGTTTACAACAAGAGGACAAGGAAGGTGGAGGAAAGCATCCATGTGGTCTTTGATGAAAAGATCATGGCAGGTAACGTTGTCCATGATCCAAACGCTCCTCCACTGACTGAAGCCGATAGGGAACAATTCATTCTCGCTGATGTTGAGGAATGCATCCCCACTACGGACATGAACGCAGAAGAAGAAGCAGTCCCTGATCAAGATGCAAGTGTACCTAATGAAGATTCTGGAACTCAGGGGGAACAATTATCCCCATCTCAGGAACAATCTGAAGAAGATACTCACCATGAAGAGGAAGAAACGCGACGCAGCACTCGTATCCATGGGCCCCCATCAAGACTCATGGACTACGTATGCAACTGTGCTTCGCTTCCCTCCTCCGATGTATCTCTAGAACCCAGCGACAAGGTTTGTTCCGTACTCACAACCTGAATCATGAAAATATCAAAATTGATCGAGATCGACAGTTGGGGGAAACAAAGAACCCTAAAAAGTGACCTGAATAAACGGAAGCGTAGGCAAATTGATATCCTGGTAAAATTAGGGACTTTGCTTCGACCCCAAGAACTTGTACAACATTTCTAGTATAATTGGCCTTAGGTTATAGTGAAAATAAGGAGGTCAAGTCACAAATTTAGTGCTTGTGTATAATTGTCATTACTATGTGATTCTAAAGTTGGACTCCAAATAATGTCCAACAGAGTGTGACACAGATTCGAATCACACAAGAATGTGGATGACATTTATTCAGCATTCACATACATAGGCAGCATCAGAATAAAAACCTCCAAGAAGTAGCTATAGATTAGTTCAAAGATCACAAACTTACATGTTACAACAGTAATTACAGTTTTGATATCCAAGCATTACTGAAGTTGCTTCCTTCTTCAGATGCTTCCACCTCGGTATACACATCCATTGTAACCTGGAAGAATTCAGCAAAATATTGGAATGTTAATCATATAGTATATAATTTAGCTAAAGTTTATAATGTTTATGTGCATACTTGGATTGTTAGAGGAGAGCACAGCAGTCTGAGCAAAATCACAGTTCCATGGATTCTTTTCAGAAGTCTGGTATAGAAGATTCATTGCATAAGCAGCATGTTGAACAAATGTGTTGGGTTCAAAACAAGTGCCTCCTGGCTGGATTGGGCTGCAATCAATCCCCTGTCCACACGCGTAGTCTAGATTTGCTTGCAACTGAGCATTGGACACACCGTCTTTTGGCACACACCACTGACCTCCTGGCTTCGGCTTTGTTGATGCTGGTGGTGATGATGATTTCCTAGGCTTTGATGAAGGATCCTGCACAAGACCAAAGTTTGATCCAAATTTAATCTCAACAACTTGCTAGGAATTCAACCAAGTGTTTTTTTGGTGAAAGTCTTAGTCTTGATGTTTCGAAAGTTGTTGAAAATAGAGTTGAGTTACAAAGTGTGTTGGCCAAACATGGCCGAAGTGTTCTAAAAATCCTTGTATAGGGTCGTCCGGACCCTGTCTTAGGGTTGTTCATTCGGTTAAAACCGAACCGAAAACCGAACTAAGGAATTTTAGTTCGGTTCGGATTCGGTTTTAACCGAAAAAATCGAATTACGATATAATTTTAAAAAATAATTATTAAATAGAAATAAATTATAAAAAATACACTTTATTAATCGAATTTAATTTTTTTATTTTTAAAAATAGTATTTAAATATTTAAAGTTAAAAATTTAATTGATTATTTTTTATTTTAAAATTTCGGTTTTAACCGAACTTCTAAAAAATGAGAACCAAAAACCGAACTAACTTCGGTTCGGTTTCGGTTAATAATCGAATTTTGCACAACCCTACCCTATCTAGACGCTAGAAAGTAATCATCCGTCTAGGACTTGTTTAGTCCCGTCTAAGAGATAAGAGTGTCTCTGATGTTGTGAGAGTGACAGAACTTTAGAAGCAAAATACGGAGTACATGGTTTTGGGTTAAATTTTGTAAAATAATGCTCATAATAATATATAAAGGGTTTGTCGCCCATGGACACGCAATAAATAACTAAAAAAGGTAAAAAAACTAGTCTCTATCCCCTTGGAAAATGGGATAAATTCATCCCAACAAAAATTATACATTCTTCCTTTTTAAGTTGTTTAAGAAAAACCCATATATAAATGCCATCCCAACATACTATAGTGTGAAATAATCACATGATTGACATATTCATTTTAAATCTTTATAGTCTCTGGCTAGACTCTCGTCTAGCGTTTCCTCCATCACCGTCCAATTCCCTTAACGACTTTTAGAACACATAGTTATGGAGAAGTTTGATCGTTACCTGGCTACTACTCTTTGAGAGTCCGACATCATAGGACATGGTAAGATCAGGCTTGAAGAGTCCGAATGATCTCTCGGAAGTTGGCCCCGGTTTCAAATCCTCATCGTACAACGCAAATAGGTAAGTGTCCACGGATTTCCCGGGCATTAGGGGAGTGCCCGCCATGGACCTTAGGTGTGAGACGAGATTGCCCACATAAGCCTTTGCATTGTCCAAACTCGGCCCAACTTCATTGTTGTCTCCTTTGTATGGCCACCCCGTCTCGGCTACTACTATCTCCACTCCCTTGAATCCCATCTTATCTAGAGCAGACCTCACAGCATCCACCTTTAAAATTACAACCACCAAGGATCAAACTATACAAGAGTTATAATGCATGACACATTTGATACTATATTGTTCTACAAAAATCTCTCTAGTGTCGTCTGAACCCCATAATTCGTCTAAGACCCGTTTAGTGTTGTCTAATAAATAAGAAGTCTTTGATGTTGTGAATGCAATTACATTTTAGACCCGGATTTTCGAGATTATCGTCAGATAATCACTCGATATTGCATTACTTTTTAATCTGCATAGTTACGTCAAGACCCCCGCTAGTCCCTCCTTCATTGTTCAACTCCCGTCTAGCGATCAGAAGCATTTCAAAATTCTAGAGACATTGTGTGAGTTTAATCCTACATCTCAACTACATAGATCCTAGAGACAATATGCGAGCTTAATCCTACATCTCAACTACATAGATTCTAGAGACAATGTTCAAGTTTAATCCTACAACTCAACTACATAGATCCTAGAGACAATATGCAAGTTTAATCCTACATCTCAACTACATATTTTGTTTGTGTCACATTAGAAGAAAATTGAAAGCTGAGACTTTACCTGGGCGTCAAACATATTGGTATACTTGATATTAGTCCCGGGATCAAAACGACCCGCATTGGGATGGAAAAGACAAAAGGCCAGCGTTTCAGGTCTTGGATCACTCTGGTATGCGAAATACGGGTAGGGGTTAATTGCAAAAGGGGAACCCGTCTGATTCAAAAACTCCAACTGAGCCTTAAGATCCGACATTCCCGGGTTAAACCGACCCGAAGAAGGAGGCTCCGACTGCTGCAGGACCGTCATCGCATTAACCGTCGCCACCTTCACTTTCCCCGCCAACCCGACGCTTCCAAGGGCACTTTGGAGATTTCGCATCGCCGGCGTCAACTGAGTCATCAGATTCTGGTCCCCGGAGTAGTAAACCTCGTTTCCGACCATTATCATGATGATGTTACTGCTCGGGTAGGCGACGACGTTGGCGTTTACCCATCCTTGGGCGGAGTTCGGGTCGGATGCTAGACCCGGAATGTCGCCGTTGGATACTCCGATTACGATCCCGATGCCTGTGTTGCCGAGTGCCTTGATTATTGCCGGGTCGGATCCGTATAATCGGACTTTCTCGATGGTTGTTGATTGTAGGAGCTTTGATGTGGCTTCTGGTGATGGGAGGTTGTCTGCTACTTGCCCATAGTTTACGCCGATGAATGGCTGAGAATCTGAAAGGAAAACAGAGTACTGTGAAATTGAACATAAGAGGTGTCAAATAATCAAATCGATGGAAACGGAATTAACTTACTTGAGAGATGGAAAACGGAGTGGAGTATGAGGAGGAAGAAGGCCCTGTTCATCTTCAAATGGATGAAGCGGTTGTGGTTATGAATTTTATTTTATTTATTGGGAATTTGTGGAGATTCGAGGAAGAAGAAACAAGTCAGGAAAATGGTGCACGCACCCAGTGAAGTGAAAAGGTGGGAGAATGAGATTCAAAGAAAGATATAAACGTAAAGAAGGAAGAGGAGAACAGAGGATTTGACGATGACGGTGTTTATGGAATCGGAGCGCAAAGTAATTATTGGCAAACACTATCAAACATTTTTTCTGTTTTGCTTTATAAATAAATCACTTTTGCCATGTATTTTTTCAATTATTTTTATTGTGACAAAACTAAGAGGAAAGACGATGGTTGAGATATAGTACGCTCGTAATGTAGATTTTTTTTCTAAAATGGGCTTTTTTTTAAAAAAATTTCGAGCCGTAGACTCTTTTCAAAAAAAATTCCCAATATAGGCACTTATGTCAGCTTCAGAATTTTTTTATGTGTGAACCAGCGTCTCTCGTCCGAACCTGGTAAAAAAAATTTTGAATTTTTTATGTATAAGAGACGTTGGCCGAACCAGCGTCTCTTACACGTAAAATGTTTTAAAAAAAAAATTATTTGTATAAGACGCTGTTCGAACCAACGCCTTATACAAAGCTTTTGTTATTTTTTTTTTTTCAAAGTTTATATATATATATTATTATACATGACTTACTCGTGTTTGGATGGCTCGTATGGGCTCGTTTGAAATCGGAATCGATCACGACCGATTTCGTTGGGTCCGTATTGATCCCAGCTTTCACCAGATATGTCTCTCGCTCGATTCTGATTTCGAACGACCCCATACGAGCCACCCGAACAAGCGTAAGTCTCGTGCGTACCTTCTACTGTAAATGGATATTTACAAATCCGTTCCTCCATATCACGCGATGAGAGACATATCTGGTGAAAGCTTGGATCAATACGAACCCAACGAAACTGGTCGTGGTCAATTCCGATTCCGAACAAGCCCATACGAGCCATCCGAACAAGTGTAAATCTCGTGCATACCTTCTTTCACCAGTTCGGAATCGGAATTGATCACGACCAGTTTCGTTGGGTCCGTATTGATCCCAGCTTTCACCAGATATGTCTCTCATCGCGTGATATGGAGGAACGGATTTGTAAATATCCATTTACAGTAGAAGGTACGCACGAGACTTACGCTTGTTCGGGTGGCTCGTATGGGGTCGTTCGAAATCAGAATCGAGTGAGAGACATATCTGGTGAAAGCTGGGATCAATACGGACCCAACGAAATCGGTCGTGATCGATTCCGATTTCAAACGAGCCCATACGAGCCACCCGAACAAGCGTAAGTCTCGTGCGTACCTTCTACTGTAAATGGATATTTACAAATCCGTTCCTCCATATCACGCGATGAGAGACATATCTGGTGAAAGCTTGGATCAATACGGACCCAACGAAACTGGTCGTGGTCAATTCCAATTCCGAACAAGCCCATACGAGCCATCCGAACAAGCGTAAATCTCGTGCATACCTTCTTTCACCAGTTCGGAATCAGAATTGATCACGACCAGTTTCGTTGGGTCCGTATTGATCCCAACTTTCACCAGATATGTCTCTCATCGCGTGATATGGAGGAACGGATTTGTAAATATCCATTTACAGTAGAAGGTACGCACGAGACTTACGCTTGTTCGGGTGGCTCGTATGGGCTCGTTTGAAATCGGAATCGATCACGACCGATTTCGTTGGGTCCGTATTGATCCCAGCTTTCACCAGATATGTCTCTCGCTCGATTCTGATTTCGAACGACCCCATACGAGCCACCCGAACAAGCGTAAGTCTCGTGCGTACCTTCTACTGTAAATGGATATTTACAAATCCGTTCCTCCATATCACGCGATGAGAGACATATCTGGTGAAAGCTGGGATCAATACGGACCCAACGAAACTGGTCGTGATCAATTCCGATTCCGAACTGGTGAAAGAAGGTATGCACGAGATTTACGCTTGTTCGGATGGCTCGTATGGGCTTGTTCGGAATCGGAATTGACCACGACCAGTTTCGTTGGGTCCGTATTGATCCAATCTTTCACCAGATATGTCTCTCATCGCGTGATATGGAGGAACGGATTTGTAAATATCCATTTACAGTAGAAGGTACGCACGAGACTTACGCTTGTTCGGGTGGCTCGTATGGGGTCGTTCGAAATCAGAATCGAGCGAGAGACATATCTGGTGAAAGCTGGGATCAATACGGACCCAACGAAATCGGTCGTGATCGATTCCGATTTCAAACGAGCCCATACGAGCCATCCAAACACGAGTAAGTCATGTATAATAATATATATATATAAACTTTGAAAAAAAAAATTAACAAAATACAAATAATTTTTTTTTTTAAAACATTTTACGGTTCAACGTCTCTTACACGGGGAATTAAAAAAAAAATATGTATAAGAGACGCTGGTTCGGCCAACGTCTCTTATACATAAAAAATTCAAAAAAATAATTACCAGGTTCGGACGAGAGACGCTCACACAAAAAAAATCCGAAGCTGGCATAAGTGCCTATATTGAGAATTTCTTTTGAAAAGAGTCTACGTCGGAATTTTATTTTGAAAAAAAGCCCATTTTAGAAAAAAAATCCGTAATGTATATAGGTAGGTCAAAAGAATAAAAAAATTCAATACACAATATACATATTGGTTTACTTAAGATAGTTGTCTTCCACTAAGAGATAAGACTTCAAAGTGAAAATGGACGGAGATTGCAAAAAGAAGCCGTTAGGAATCCGAACCGGGTCCGTTTTTCTTGGATCATCCGTCGGACTGTCGGGCATTTATGGATTTTATTTTTAGCCGTTGGAGAAGCCCCATGCATCAAATTCTGTGTTGACGACCATCAGAAAATTCTACACTGATTGTCACAAACAAAAAATAGGACTCATAGCATGCTTCACTTTACAAGGTTGGTATCATTCCATCGAGAATCATCACACTGCAAACTTTACAAGTCTCCCCTTTTAATCATAAATAATACAACAATAATTTATTCCTTTTTTGACGGCCATCAATATGCAATAAAAAAGAACGCGCGTGTGGAGAAAATTTATTTTCTGCCCTAGTGAGTTTCCTTGTCTGAGTGTGCCCAACCCCATGGAGGCCGAGGCCTCCCAAACACAACCCCCTAGCCCCGATTTCGTCCCTGAGACACAAGTGACCAACGGAGAGGATATGGTTCTGGAAGTGGTCCACCGGTCCAACCGCCTGAAGCAATGACAGAACCAAGACAGGAACAGAAGACGCAGGAGAGCCCACGCTGAGCAGCCCACGCTGTTGAACGATGCTGCTATGAAGACTTGGAAAGATATCGCAACCGGAGAAAAGGATGTTGAGCTCGAGATCGACGCCCGCCCTACTCTCCCGGAGAATTTCCTCGATGGTAAAATCAAGGTTGAGTTCCCGGAAGGTGATGATAGCGATCCCGTTATTACCATTGAGTCGGAGGTTATTAACCTCCTCGCCTCTGCATGGGCGTCTTCACTGGTGGTCAAAACCCTAGGTACGACAGTTCCATACGATATAATGAAGAGAAAACTCTCGGAGTTGTGGAGGCCAAATGGAAGATTTAGACTGATTGACCTTCCAAAGGGATATTACATCATTAAGTTCTCCCTTGAAGAAGATTACATGAACGCCCTCACTGGTGGACCGTGGACCATCTTTGGTCATTATCTGATCATTAAACCCTGGTCTCCAGAATTCAACCCGCTCACTGATAGGATTGCCACCACGCCGGTCTGGGTTAGCATCACTGAGCTACCGATCGTCTTGTATGAGGAGAATGTCCTGCTACAAATAGCTACTGGTATAGGGCAACCCATCAAATTTGATAAGAGGACTTTGCACATTGATCGGGGAAGGTTCGCTCGTATTTGCATAGAAGTCGACCTGACCAAATCCGTGAAGGGATCGGTTTATATCAACGGCGACAGGTTCCTTATTGAATTTGAAAACCTGCACAGCATCTGCTTTGAATGTGGCCACTATGGCCACTTCATGCACCAGTGCCCCCATAATCCGATCAACATAGAGAAGAAGAGGGTGGCCGATGAAGCAGAAGCACAAAAACAGAAAGATCAAGTGGTGGTCGACCCTGGTCCGTCTCGTCCGGCGCGACATGGGGAATGGATGCTTCCTCCTCAGCGAAAACGGCCAACACACGCAAACCCTAGAGCCGTTGGTAACCAAGCTAAGGAAGTCACATCAAAGCCGTCGAAGGAGGCTTCGAGATCTGGGTCCTTCGCTGTCCTGGCTAACTTGTCGGGTGATGGAGACGTGGCTGCTAAACAGGAGGCTCCTCGGACTGAAAAGGAAAGTCAAAAAGTTTGGCAGAAGGTGGGTTCGAGTGGAAGCAAGCAAGAAGAGGAAAGGTTGGTTCAGGTTACTGTTAGACAAGACAAAGGAAAAGGCATGGCGTCTGAGGATGCTTCCCCTGTAGGACACGGCCTTTCTGGCCATAATAGTCGTAATAGTGGGCAGAGAAAACCTAGGCGCAGAAAGAGAAAAGGAAAAGTGGTTAGATCAGAGAGGGCCTTGAACTTTGAAGTTGGGCCGATTAAGCTGCTTGATCCAGGCCCATCTAAGTGTAATAGGGCTGCTTTTGAGCAGGCCCAGGATCCTCTTAATAAGGCGGACAATTCCAATCCTAGTGGCAAGTCTGAGTCCACTCCTTTGATCAAGGTTGTGACTGCGGCTAAGGCCCAAGATATTGGACACCCTATGACGGCCCAGAATGTAACTGCTAATATTGAAGGCCCTGAGGCGATGGACGCTGCGTGCGACTCCAATGAGAAGGGCAGAAATACTGATGCAGAAGCTGAAGATGCGATGGAGCCATGTGATGGCTCAGATCGCTCGAATTAAGGGGTACCTGTTTCTTCCCCTCTCCCATTCAGTCCAAATAATTTGCATCCTATGGAATTGTCGTGGTGCGGGTAAGCCTAGTTTCGTTAGGACTACTCAATATATGGTTCGACGTAATGTTGTCGATATGATCGCTCTTTCTGAGACCCACATCTCAGGGACCAGAGCGCAAGACATCTGTGATAAGCTGGAAGTTGGTAGTGCCATTCGAGTTGAAGCTCAAGGCTTTTCGGGTGGGCTTTGGCTTTTATGGAATCCTGATAAAGTGAAGATCCAGGTTATCAAACAGCAGCTTAGTTTCATTCATGTGTGTGTCGTTAAGGAGGACATCATGTTACACTTTGTTTTTGTTTACGCCCCTCCGACTGTGCAACGACGTCGGAAATTTTGGGAGTCTCTCAGCTGCGAGATTGCGAGTATTCAAGGTCCCTTGTACGTGGGAGGCGACTTTAACTGCATTCTCGACAACGATGAGAGACAAGGTGGGTCTGGTGCCTTACATCAGGATTCAAAAATTTTCCAAGACCTTGTACAGAACAAAGGCTTAATTGACCTAGGCTTTTCGGGGCAAAAATTTACTTGGTCTAGGGGCAAAGATATTCTTACTAGGGTGTCCAAGAGACTCGACCGAGTTTTCACGAACATTGACGGCTGCACGACTTGGCCGAATGCGTCTGTGAAACATTTGCCTATGTTTGGTTCGGACCATACCCCTCTTTTATTTCAGCTATGCCCCCGGGTCCATTTTGATCGCAGTCGTCGTCCTTTCCTCTTTGAAGCGGCTTGGCTGACCCATCAAGATTTTATCCCCTTCATTACTAGTGCCTGGAATGGGGCCTGCCCTGCCCATGAAGCTCTCTCGAAGCTCAGTGATAAGTTGATTAAATGGAATCACAAGGTTTTTGGTAACATACATGTTCGTAAGGATAATATTGCCAAGCTTCTTGATAAGACACAAGTGGAGTTAGGCTTGAGCCCGAGTGAGGCTCTGATTCAGTTGGAAAAGCAGTTACAAAATCAGCTTGAGGAGGTCCTTGAACAAGAAGAGATGTTGTGGTTGCAAAAATCGAGGGAGACATGGTTTAAGTCGGGTCTCGTAACACGTCTTTTTTCCATGCTTCCACTATTGTTCGACGCAAGAGAAATAGAGTGATTGCTCTTTTGAACGACGACGACGTCTGGATCAAGGAGAAGGATGACTTGGAATCTATGGTTGTCACCTATTACAGAAACTTGTACCGTTTACCTGCTGAGGAGTGTTTCCCGATTGCATTGCCGCATGGCCTTTTCCCACTGATTACTGAGGAGCGTTGGGAGGGTCTCTGCAGGGACTTCACTACTGAGGAGATTTATAAGGCAGTGAGAAACATGGGCAAGCTCAAAGCCCCGGGGCCTGACGGGTTCCAGCCCGTGTTCTTCCAATCGTGTTGGCACATCGTCGGTGACTCTGTTTGTAAGGCAGTTATGCAGTTCTTTGCCCCCTGCACTCTGCCTCCTAAACTTAATGCCACGCTGATTTCTCTCATTCATAAGTCGAGCAATCCGGACAGAATTAGCATGTTCCGCCCCATCAGTTTGTGCAACGTGAGTTATAAAATCATTACCAAAATTCTTGTTGACCGTATGCAAAATGTGATGCAGGATTTGGTGGCTCTGATGCAAGGAAGTTTTCTTCCGGGTCGACTCATTACCGACAATATAGTTCTTGCTCAAGAAGTCGTCCACTCGATGAAACGTAAACAAGGCAAGTCGGGTTGGATGCTCCTCAAGATTGATCTCGAAAAAGCTTATGACAGGCTCCGTTGGGATTTTATTGTCGACACCTTGGTCGACGCAGGCTTCCCGACTCGGTGGATTGACTGGATTGCAGCTTGCATCTCTTCCACTACCATGTCGGTCCTTTGGAACGGTGAGGAAACTGAGCAGATCACGCTGTCTAGAGGTATTCGGCAGGGCGATTCCATATCTCCCTACTTGTTTGCCCTCTGCATTGAGCGTCTCAGTCAGCTCATTGTCAAATCTGTGGAGGATGGGCAGTGGAAACCAATTCGTATTTCCCGAAATGGCCCGCCTATTTCCCATGTCCTGTTTGCGGACGATGTGTTACTGGTGGCGGAAGCTTCGGTGTCCCAAATCCAGATTATCAAAGGCTGCATTGACATGTTCTGCCGCTCTTCGGGTCAGAGAGTCAACGACATGAAGTCTAAGCTTTACCTCTCCCCCAATGTGGACCCTGTTTTGGCTTCTCAGATTCAGCAGGCCAGTGGCTTCCAGCTTCCTACGGACCTAAGTATTTACCTCGGAATGCCGCTCTTGCATAACCCGGTGGATAAGACTACTTTCGAGCCTCTGCTAGCTAAGATTAATGACAGGTTGTCAGGTTGGAAGAGTAAGAAACTGAGCATGGTCAGCCGTATTACGCTTGCCAAGGCTGTCTTAAACTCCATTCCGATTTACTCGATGACCACCTTGAATCTGCCTGTTTCCACTTGCAAAAAAATTGATCGTATGACCCGATCTTTCATTTGGGACAGTTGGGGAGACTGTAAGAAGATGCATAAGATCCGTTGGAAGGAAGTCTGCAAGCCCAAGGAGTATGGTGGCCTTGGGGTGAAAAGCATGATTGAGTTAAACTCTGCTCTTACCGGGAAGTTGTCTTGGCGGTTTCTCAACAATCCTGATGGTTTATGGGCGTCAGTTGTTCGGGCTAAATATATTCGCCCATCCTTAACCGAAAGATCTGATCCTTCTCCGTGCTGGAGGAGTATCCATAAGGGGGTGACGAATGTGGTGATCCCCGGAATCAAATGGCAGATTGGTGATGGTTAGACGGTTCGTTTCTGGAAGGACATCTGGCTTAATGATGGCAAGTTGATTGAGTGGGCGGATGATACTATCACTGCTGAGCAGCGGGAGTATTCTGTGGCTACCTACTGGACACCAGGAGCAGGTTGGAATTGGACCGACATCTCCCATTGTCTTCCTGCTCATATCCTTATGCGCTTGGCTGCCATCGCACTTCTGAAAGCTGAGAGTCTCCCTGATGTGCTGAGCTGGGGGCATTCGCAGGACGGTAAGTTCTCATCAGGCTCGGCCTATAGGATGTTGAGGGGAGAATTGGCTTTTGTTGACATTGATTGCCCAGCGTATGAGAAAATTTGGAAGATCCGGGTACAGGAAAGGGCTAAGGTCTTCCTGCGGCTTGCTTTCCGTGGCGGTGTTGTGGGGTGTGGTCTCGGGTCTTCAGCTGGCCTGGGACAGGGGTTTCAGGAGGGTTTACCTTGAAACAGACTCAAGTTTAGTGACTCTGTTATTGGATAAACCCGTGGATCGATGTCATCCCCTTGCTAGTCTTATCGCCATGGCAAAAGACTTTATTGGTAGGAATTGGTTTTGCCAAGTCCGTCATGTCTTCCGGGAAGCGAATGGTGTTGCCGATAGGTTAGCCTCCTCTGCTTTTTCTTTCCCCGTTGGGGTTCATGTTTTGCTTATTCCACCCGATTGGGTGTCTGATGTACTTTTGGATGATGTAAGAGGCCGGACTACGCCTCGGCTCGTTTGCAAGTAGTCCAGTTTTTATATATTCCCCGAGAGTGCCGCCTCTCGTTTAACCAAAAAATAAAATAAAATAATACAACAAGCTATAAGAATTACCAACTTCATTCTAAATGTACCAATTTTGCATCAATATTCAGCTTAGTGCTGACTAAACAAAAATTAACAAACAAAAACAAACTCAAGAAACATACGTTCAACAAGACATCACACCATTCCTTATGCTTTCTCCATGCACATTAACAACACTAATCTCCATAAACCCTTCCAACACTCCATCTAAGAGCTCATTAATCATGCATTTCTCGACGTCTCTTACCACTTCATCCATTTCAACATAAGCAAAAACCGCGTCGTTCCATCCCTTATCCCACATACAATTAACATCCATATCCTTATGATACATATCCTTCTCCAACATCTTCAGCAAGTACTCAACTTGATCATTGTCAGAGTTTCTTGTCTTCCCATAACTTCTCAGCTTTTCAAAATCCTTGTGAATTTGCCTAACCAGATCATCCAATGTTTCCAGCCTCATGTTGCTAATAACCGTGTTCTTGCAATGGTAAAAGACGAGCTCTCGTCTTTTGCCCTTCATTTTCAGCATTTCGTAGGCACATTCTGTTATTAGTTTTGTGTCTGCTTCTCCTTGACATGTAATGTCGCTTGCATTTAGGATTCCTAAAGGAATGTTAAGCTTGAAAAGTGCCTCTGCTGTGTTTAAAAACACCTGGCTTGTTATCAGAATCTGCTTCAAGTAGATTTCATCGTCTGTAAGTGGTTGTCGTATTTCTATCTTGGATATAACCTCCTTTTCTTGGTGTAGTTCTCTAGTATCTGCAAAAAAGATTTATTTACAAAGGTATTTACCTTTAAATTCTTGTTGAGGTAAAAAGATTTCACTACCTGAAAGCTGAATTAGCTCACTCATTTGAGGCTTTGTTTTTGCGTCTGGCAACGATTGTTGATCCTGCTGCTCAGACGCAAGTTTCAAGTTTACATATTGGTTCTGCATAGTATACAAAAATAGCTCATGTTACTACTGCATTCATCAAAGGGTATTTACCTATGATGTTCCGTAATGTATTTTATCTGGTAGTATAATGCATTATAGAGCTTACACTATGAACAGCTTCACATGATTGGAACGGTTGAACCTCCACATTGTTATCTGTATTTGCTTCTACATTCTTAGATCGAAATGCTTCTGATTGTACGCGTCTTGATATCCTGCTATTCGATTGCTGAGATTTTTTGTCAACCGGCTTTCTATGCTTCATCCCTTGCAGGATTGTTTCCTGTTGGTTCATTTCCCTTGATGGCCTTTTAGCAGATTTTACCGGCTTCACCATTACCTCTTTCACCTTCTGATTCGACCCACTTTTAACCGTCTTTTTAGTATGTTCCACCTTCTGAATTGCTCCTTCACTCATCTTATTAGCTTCCATTTTCATTAGATTGCTGTCTTTAGCTTCATACAAAATCATTTCTCTGTGACCCTTTTCATCATTTGCATCTTTAGCATGAACCAATGATGGCAAGCTAGCTTTTAAGCTCTTCACTTCATGTATGTCTTTCAAAATCAGTTTTTCACTTGCTTCATTTTTCTTGCCTCGAGTCTTGTTATTTACTTTCTTACTATTCCCTGACTCCAATCTCTGGTTCTTTCCCTGTGCCTCAATTCGTTGGGTCAACTTCGGATGATGCAGCCTATCATCTTTCACACCCTTACTTGCACTTCTCTTTTCATGACCATTCTCCTTGCTCACTCTTTTCCCCTGCACCAAATTTTCTGCTCTTTGCACCTCATTACTTGGAAAATCCCTCTTTACACCAACATTCTCATTTCTCTTATTCAGCTGCATAATATGACTCATGATCTTCTCCTTTTCCCTTTGGCTCCATGCCTGCTTTTTCTCATCAATCTCCTTCTGTGGCTCAATCCTCTTAGATGTCAAAATCACTATCTGATTATTGCTCCTTGTTCCTTCATCACCAAATGACATCCTCTGGGACACTTTCTGATCCAACCCCTTGTTACTTTCACCTCCATTTCTCGGTATCTCTTCTAGACCCATCAACTTTGCAACTACATTCGGTATGCCTACACGTCCAGGATTACTATTAGCCTGTGATGATAATGATGTCACTGGAGAACTTGCTGATCTCCTATGAGAACTCAAATTCTTCTTCCCATGATCAAATGAAAAAATCGGTCTCTCCACATGCTTATCATTTCCTTCTTCTTTCTCCTCACCTATCTCAAGTAACTTAACTCGGCTTTTTCTCTGAGGATTAACCTTAACAGCCTCTTGCAAACTCACAAGCATTCTTAATGACTCCTCTAAATCAACAGCTCCTTTTAGTAACTCCTTCCCCAAATCATCAACCGAGCATCCATTGTTGAAGCTTTTGAGAATGTGGTTCAATCTTTGCGCGCCTTTTGACACCTCATCAACATGAAGACTAGTTAGAGTTGGAAACTGAGAGCTTGATGGCCATTGGATTTGGGAACTAATAATGCCTGATGATCCATCATCCATTGATCTCTTGCTGATTTGCCTAAGGAAACCAATCATTGCACTGCTCCCACTTAAATTCATTTTCTTCAGCTTTCCATTGTCATCTAAGGCATAAGAGAGTGTCATTGACAAATCTAGTGGCTGATTTGAGGTTGGCCCTTCTCCATAAGGCACTATTTGGTTTTGGCTTCTGTTTGAGACTCTTTGTAGCTTTGATGAGCTTGAATTTGCCTGCATGAACAAAAACAAAGGTAATTTTTTGCTCTATTTCTTAAATAAGGTTGTGTGTGTGTCTTAAAATGAACATACTTTGGCAGTTGATTTCATGTATGATGAACTCTTGAGACTTTGCCTTGAACTTCCATATGTATCTGAATGATCAAATTTTCAGATGTTAGAATTTGAAAGCTACCTGGATTCTGAACTGATAATTTTCAACATTGTCTGTCACATGATCTGACAATATGAATCCCAGGATCATGGCAATATACGTTCTTTGTACAAATATAATGCAACAATAAACATCATAGTACTGTTTCATTGAGCATTAAATGCTGAAAGTGAAAACTACTAACATAAAAAATGTACCTGAAGACATAATGCTGGAGCTTCCAGAACTCTGAGTAGCAGCCATCCTCTGCTTTCTCATCTTCAGATCATTCAAAAGCTTCTTAGCAAAATCGGGTTTCGACCCATTTGACATTATCGATCTCAATTCTCCTCAAGAACCTGAAAACTCGATCCCTTAATCCGAAAATGTGATGTTTGTTTGGAGAAAATGGAGGTGAAGAATTTGTTTTGTTGTTGTTGTTGCATTTTTGTGGGTTCAGTTGATTTGGGTGAGAGAGATCTGTCAGTGTTTGGTGCCGAAAAGTGTGATATGTGATGGGTGTCAGTGAATGGATACTGTGACAAGATTTAGGTGAACGTTTGCTCTCTTCTTCGTCACTTTCTTTTGCCTGTGACTTCCATTTAAGTGCAAGCAAAGTTCATCAACCATGGGCTTGTGCTTGAAGTTGCCTTTTCTAGTTGCAAGCTAAGGAAGGAATTTATTCTTTACTGCTAATTGCAGTTTTAAGTTAATTACCCAGGTTGACACTTGATACTGTAGATTCCTTGGGGAATATTAAAAATCAATTTTTGGTTTCAAGTTTCAACCATTTTTTTTAAATATTGTGGTAAGATTGTTATATCTATATTGTAAATTAGCTAGTCCATGCTCTATGCACGGTAATGGCTTAACGTTTACATATCTATTTATCTTATCTATATAAAGATTGGCTATCCAATGCCAAAATTGAATGAAATTGGTACCTCATAAATGTTGCTCCCTCCATTGATAAATTTAGGATTTCACTAAATAAATTTACATCAACCATTTTTTCTAATTTAAAAAGATGTCCAAAAGATCGAAACGAAGCGTTTTCCTAAAAAATTAAACACCCTCCTTTTTTTTTTTTCTTTCATTAGATCCGTGGTAAAACTGTACAACGGTTAAAATTTTCCAAACTAGAGATTCAATTGTTTTAAATTTTAAGTAAAA
Organism: Oxyria digyna; assembly: GCA_029168935.1. Classification (NCBI taxonomy): domain Eukaryota; kingdom Viridiplantae; phylum Streptophyta; class Magnoliopsida; order Caryophyllales; family Polygonaceae; genus Oxyria; species Oxyria digyna. Next base: position 54,974,017 of record JAPVLV010000001.1, on the reverse strand, counting down.
ATGTGATATACTGATTATACTCCTCTGGTTTAGTATCATATAAGTAGTTAGTTTTTTAATATATTTTTTTAAAATTCAATTTACACAACGGTAATTAATTACTAAGTAATTAATAGAATTACATGAAGTTGGTTTGATTTTATTTTTCATGTAATATAACGTAAGTCATTTTAGCCTTTTAATTTTATACACAAACTAGACTAGGTCTCGCGCCATGCACGGGTTTATATAACTCGATATAGTGAATTAATAGTAAGGAGTATTATGTAATATAAATTTTTATATGAAAATAAGTTTATATCTTAAAATGATATTGATATATAATTCAGTTTTTACATTTTAAATATAATAAACAACGAATATACATGAATTTTTAATACCAAAAATCTTATTTGATCAAATTATCATGGGTCAATTTTTAACAAATTTAAATAAATTGATTTCAACATATATAAAAATATATAATTGAAAACACTACAATAACACAAAAATATAATTATTTCTCTTATTTATTAAGAAATCAATCTTTTTGTGATACGTCATATCATAAAAATAAGATATATATTTGTAAAATAAAATAATAGGATATTGGGAGGTCAAAATCTAGAAAATTAACATATAAAAATCTTTTTGTAATCTAAAAGATCTTAAACAATCTTTTTGTAATATTTTTGCACACGATTTTTCAAATTTAATTAATTTTTTTTGAGAAAATTACAATAAATTATAAAAAATCGTGACCAATGAAATGACGACAGGTGGATGGCCTGAATGAAGAGTATGCCACGTGACATAGCTAGAATTGAAGAAATGTAATTTGTTTTAGTAGTTATATAGAGATTTTTTCTATTTTATTCTTGAATTTTGGTAAGAAAAGTAAGAGATGTGTTAAACAGAGAAACATGATTATTAAAAATATAAGGAAACTAAATGTAATTTTTACATACAGAGTTTTTATATTTTTATTATCTATCAAACCCACTAAATATCGGTAATATTAGAGAAAAATAATAACTTTTATATGATATTTCTATGTACAAGATATTTATTTGATACAAGAATAAAAAGTAGAAGAATATTTATTATTGATTTTACCACAAATAAATTAAATTAATTTAAAATTTAAATGTGGGTTAATATTATATTGAATATGTTTAAATCAAATTGATAATACTCAAGAAAAAGAGAACATAATTTATAATCTTAATTCTAATACGAGCCCCCACGGTAGAAATTTTCTAGATCCGCCACTGCCGATAACCCCCAATTCCTCGATCCCCACTCTCCCTTTCAAATTCACCGATCAACCTTAATTTTGACTATGGTAATTTTCTTCTTACATAGATGACAGTGAATGATGTCTACTTGTCTTTTCTCCCCCTCGCGCAGATTCTTGACCGTATGATTGTGGGGAAAAATCCCGCACTCGGAAAATTTTAACTGGCACCCCAAACTTTTTTTTTAAAACCCGGTTCAGTTTTGGGCGCAACTAGAATACGCTCAAAACTAGATCGAATTTTTGAGCATTTTGAAGGCAATAATAAAAAGAAATTTCATGGCAATCACTCTTGTACACATGAAATTCAATGCCTTAACATCACTCAATGTTGTATGTTTTCATTAACTCTTTTTTTCATGACCTCTTGTAATTAAGATTAGTCAAATTAATTTGAGTTTCTGATTTTAAAAACTGAATTATGTGCTATCAGTTTGTGTTTTCATATCGAATATAAATATAAAATGCAAAGAAAGATGTTTGGACAAGAAGGTTGTGATCACATGAGACGGGCTGCTAACATTGTTGTTGGATTAGATATTGGTGTTCCATGGTTAATGTGCAAGGAAGATGACTCTCTTGATCCCGTTATAAGTTCCAGTGTTCTTGTTGATAATCTTAATTCTTTTCAAAATAATTTTTTTAATAGTTAATGATCTTATTGTGACAGATTAATATACTTGCAATGACTTTTACTGTTAGGTATTTACTAAAACAGACCTTACAAACCTCTCATGTGGACAGAGGTTTGGAGTGGATGGTATGATTTTGCAGTAATTGACTTTATCATTAGATTAATAAAGTAAAAAGTAAAAAGTCAGATCAATAACTTTTTTCAAAGGTACACATGAAGGCTTTAGTAAATTATACTCCCTCCGTCCCAAAATATGAGTCTCATTTTCCTTTTTGGGCGTCCCGAAATGTTAGTCCCATTTCTATTTTTGTCCATAAACTTCTTCCAATTATACCCTTACTCATATTATTTTAATATTTTACATTCATCATTTCCAATGCACTTATGTACTTTTCATTTGTAAACTCTTCTCCCATTGATTAATGAATTATTTTAATATTTTACATTCATCATTTCCAATGCACTTATATACGTTAAAGCATTTGTCTTAATCCAAGATATTTTTGTACAATGAGACTCATATTTTGGGACGGATGGAGTATATATATATATACAAATAATATGCAGGTTTACAGAGTTTAGAGGACCGACTTACCAAAGAATCTAAATTCCCTATATTCAATTCATGTATCATGTGTCTTTGTAAAATGATTTAACTTTTGCAATTACTAAATTTATACAAAGAGGGAGATCTGTTGTGAACTATATGGTATGCATTTTTTCCTGTTTCAATTTCTTTGTGCTTGAAGTGTTTACTTTTTACTTATCCTAAACTACATTTTTCGTCATTAGTACCAAACTTTGAGCCCTTATCGGAGGTCGTTTGCATCTAATTTTAGTCATTGTAAACAATATTACATATTGCAATATGCTAGCATGTTGTTTTCAAACATTTACACTCAGTTTCCAACAAACATGATAATTTAGTAAACACGTCAAAAATGTATACAATGGGGAAATGACATTTAATAAGTGGTCCTCGAGTTTATTCAATTGTAATGAGTTATAGACAGAAAAATAGATCATATATTCACCAACTTGGCTATTAATAAATCAAAATAGATTACCTTATTTTATATACCAAAATCTGTGGAGTTGGTAATAATACTGCAAACAAGACTTGAACAAAAATTTAGCATATAGAGCATTGAAGAAATTGCATACGCAAATAACATATATTTAAAAACTTTTGTCTTGTACATTACAAGAATATTAAAAATCATATTTTTAAAAACTTATGTCCCGTATATTACAATAATATTACAAAATGATATAACAATTTGGCGAATTAAGAGAAGAGGTACAAATCATCAAACTCATTTGATTATATGATATAATATCATTTCAATATCTATTAATACTAAAAAATTGTTAATATTCAATAATAAATAAATAAAATTAATAATTATTAAATCTCTCTCTATATATAAATTGGTTGGTATTGTCCAAAGTAATGACAGTTTAGACTCTTTAAATGTCTAATAAAATCATAACTATGTGATTAATTGGTTGATATTTCTACCATTTTCATCTTTTTTCGCTCTTCGCCTCCAATCCGTATGGCGATGAAGAACAATTCAAGCAGCGTCAACGACTGTGTGATTTGGAACATATATAACTACTCCCTCCGTCCCTAAATTTGAGTCACATTTGGTACTTTGCACAAATATTAAGACAAGTCTAATCAAGGTAAAAGTGTAAATAATGACACAAAAAATCATAAAATTCAACCAATAGAAAACTTATTACAATGTAAAGACAACTTTGCACCTAAAAAGTATTGTTGGGTGTGAATAAAGTAAATTGAATAAGGGTATTATGAGAATAAATTAATGGATAGAAATAGAAATGTGACTCAAATTAGGGGACACCCGAAAAGGAAATGTGACTGAAATTTAGGGACGGAGGGAGTAAGAGATATTATTTTTTATTAAAAATTACTCCAAAGATACATATATAAAAATAATATATTAAATATACAAATATCGACAAAAATAAAACGTTTTTGGCTCGCGCGAAGCGCGGAGAAATAACCTAGTATATATAAAAAAGTTGGATGGTCTTTGCCGAAAGTAATGACAATTTGTACCTATTTAATGCATGAGCAAATTTCTTTTAATCTCATTCATGAATCTTAAATCCAAAACTCTTTTCTTCTCTTAGTTGCAACTCGCGAGCAATACAATTAATATTTACAACTCTTCGTATTCATCAACTTCATGATATCAAATCTATATTTATATATATATAAATAAAATGGTTGGCCTTTGATGAAAGTAAATATAAATTGTGTCTAATCAATGTTAAACCAATTAATATGGTTCCAAAAAAATAATTTAACTTTTAACTACTTTTGCTAATATTAATCTCTCTAAATGATGATGACCGTAGTCAAAACCTAACCGTCGGAGTAAAAACAACATGACCGCATCAAATTGAAACCTAATTAAAACACAATAAATCTAAATCTGATATCATTAATGAAAAAATTAACTATTAAATAAATTTAATTAATAAATTGACTCAACTGCACACGTATAGACCTAAGTCGTCTTGATCAATAATCTAAATTGATCAAACTCCAATCGCAACTTAACTTACCTGATTAACACCTTTAATTGCAGTACATAAAAATCACCTGACAGCCGTATCAAACCAAAAGAAACAAATAAATGTAACAACTTCTATGACACTATTTAATTACCTCCTAATTACCTACTAACGTGCCAACTATGATCACTATATTATAAAATTTATGTGTTCGGATTAACATTCACTCAATGAAAATAAAGTTAAACATAAATACCGTATATAGATCTTATTATATAAGACTGAGAAAAGACGAAGAGTATTACATATCTATAAATATTACCTTTTAATACGCTACAGCCTCGCGCGAAACGTGGTGATCAATATCTAGTTATGCGATATAATCTAGAATTTTGATAGATTTCATTGTATTAATTTCTTAAACTAGTAATTGATTTGATTTTATTGATAAAGTTGAACAAAAATTTCATAATATGGAAACGTGTATCATTTATGAGTATTAAATCTAACAATTAATGGGTTAATCATCTCTTGACGAAAAAATGATAATTGTATCATATTAATTAAAAGGTTTGAATATGTGTAAGTTGAGCGCATGATTAAATTTGTTAGGATCATAATAAGTTAAATGTAAAATAGGCTAATCAAAATTTGTTAGAGATTAGTGCAATCAAATCCTTAAATATCATATACACTAATTTCAGTTACTAAAATTCATAAATAAAAAAACTATAAATTGACACATAACCAGTATAGAGCTAGACTTAAAGAGAAAATCTAAATATTTCTAATTTATATATATATATATATATAGAGATTTTTTGGAATAATTTATATTAAAATAAAAGAACCTAGCCACCTTTTTTTGGGGGTCGAAAGAGAGGCGACACTCTCTAGGATTATATTGAAAAGTAAATTAAGCGATTACAAGCCGAGGGAGAGGAAAGCTCCTAAGATTCTGAAACCTTTCATGCTCTGAGTAGGGGGGATACCCACAATACTGAAACACATGTGGATGAGGGGATACCCACAATATAAAACCAACAAAAAGATGAAAGAAGAGATATATACCAGATTAATTTTGTTAACCTGTTTCTTAATTGAGTTGAACCAAAAATTACTAACTTCCTTATTGAACCAACGAAGATAGTAAGGAATTTCTCTTACACCAGATGTAGTACACATCACAATATTCCGAAACTAAGGGAATGTTTCAAGAATTCAGACCTAAAAGATGGAAAATAAAAAATATAAACAAGTTAAATCAGAAAATAACTCATGAAAGGTACAATGGGATGCAGAAAACAAAGTTGATGACAAAATTATATAAAAATGTTATCAACATGTAATATAAAAGATGACAAAGAATTAATGAATGTGAAATGAAGCGTCTGAAGCGCGCTTCATAAGAAATATAAGTAAGAAGACAATATAAATAAGCAGGAATATGTTTTCAAATTTATGACAATATAGCATGAATTATGAGAGTCTTATAATAAGAAATTCAATTAAGATGAAAGTATGGATAGGTAACATAGATTCATGTCATGATGAAAAAAACATGTATATAAACTTAAAAAAACAAATATATGATACTAGTATTTTAAATTGTCATACATATGGAATTATATGATTAAGATAAAAAAAGAGATAATTGATGACAATTGTTTACATAACTTAGTAATACAAGCTATAGTAAAAACAAACATGTCATGTCATGATGAAAAAATATGTATTAAACTTAAAAACCAAATGTATGATGATTGATGACTGTAATTTAAATTGTCATACATATGGAATTATATGATTAAGATACAAAAGGAAATAATTGATGACAATTGTTTAAGTAACTTAGTAATACAAGTTATAGTAAAAACATGTGTGCAAAAAATAGATAAGCTAATTGAACGAGATGATGACAAAATGATGAGATGCAAAAAATAAAAGGCTATGAGATCGGTTTTAAAAATACCTTATAAAGATATGGGGAATCTATGCAAGTAGATGGTAACTCTGGTGTTATGAGGACGTTCGCCTTTCACTGGCTTCCCCACACTAGCTGCCTTCATAAGATGTTCAATAGTTGTAGAGTAACTAGCCTTTCCCATGGATACTTCACAAATTGAGACATATTCGTTGATAGCTTGTAAAACTCAGACCTAATAGGCTGATTAGTTCGTTGAGGAAGAAGAATACCCTCAACAATAAGCAAATAGGTCAAACTGAGCTTCATAGCACGATTTGCCTCAATAGCAAAGACTGCTGCAAATTCGGGAAGACCAAACTAGCACATATTGCCTTTAACATTGAACCACATTTCATGAATCTTCTCAGTTTTGACTTGATGAAGAATAAAATAGTAGATGAGCTGTGATGACACCTTCAATGTATCATCCCAGACAACAATAGGGGCGAAAATTCCATTACTCAATTCGTGATATTCTGCGTGACCAAGCTACTCTTGGATTATCTGAAATAGATCCCAGTTTGCAAACATGTTTACCTGGGAAGACATGTGCATAAATTCGGGACAAAGATACTCTACCTTTGAGATATCCATTCCAACCTAGAAAAAGAAAACACAAAAACATATTGTAAACTGTCATGAAAACAAGATCATAAATATTATATACAATAAGGTAAAACAACAACATTGTCATCAACAAAAGAAAAAGACCACTGCAAATGCTTGATAACTACATCCAAGATACTGTAATCAACCTCAAAACTTTGGATAACTACTGTCTTCAAAAGTTATTGTCACACAAAAATAAGTGAAAACAATAGTATGCTAAATTGTCAACAAAAAACTAATTGTCATCCAATAGATAAACTGTTATAAGAACAATAGAGTATAACTAGGTTGCGTCTATATGCACACGTTTGTTTTTGCTAAATGCACACTATTCTGTGCGGTAACAGTTGCAGTACACATCTGTGCGTTAAGGCTTACCGCACCAAAGGAGTCCGGGGTATTGTTGGAATTTTTTCTGAAACCTATACGACGCTGGTGCGGTAATTCTTACCGCACAGATATGTGCGTTAACAATTAACGCACCACGTTAATACGAGATTAACAAAAAAAAAAAATTTGATTAACTTAAACACCTGTGCGGTAACTCTTACCGCACAGGATTTGTTATTTTTTTAATTAATAAATTTTTTAAAAAAAGTATTTAAATAATAATATCTTGTGCGTTAACTCTTACCGCACAGATCTGTGCGGTAAGAGTTAACGCACGGGATTAAAAAAAATTAAAATTTTGATTAAAAAAATTCCTGTGCGGTAACCTTTACCGCACAGCTTTTTTTAAAAAAAATTTAAATTTTTTTTGAATTAATCGCGCAGATTTTATTTTAAATAAAATATATCTGTGCGGTAAATATAACCGCACAGATCTAATAATTATCGCTTCAGTCTCATTGCTCTATTGGTAAGGCATTGTGCATCCTTTGTAAGGTCTCAGGTTCGAGTCTCAACTCCAACACTAAATCTTTTATTTTATTTGTGAAAAATAAATAAAAGAAGAGGGTGAGAAGGATTGAACTTGAGACCTTATGCACAAATATTTGGTGTGAAACCACCACACTAATGAGTTCTCATGATATGTTTGTAATTTTATTATTACATGTTACAATAGAACTTGGTTCCATCTTATTTTATTATTAATTTTTTTTATCTTGGTCCCATATAATTATTGAATTAATTATAATAATAAATTCAAAAAAAAAAATTATTCAAATAATCAGATGTTTTGTATTATTATTATTTAGCCTTTTTAATATATATTATTATTTGAATATTTTTACTATTTTTCATGTTTTGATAAATCTTTTTATATAAAAATACTACAATTATAAAACAATAAAACTTATATTACTTTTTAAGATAAAAAAAGTATCATAATCAATATTAATCTCAATTTAATCTTTCAATAAATTCTAGACATGGCAAACGACCCAAACGCTAAAAGGCCTTAAATGGGCTTAAGGCCCAATTTGACAAAATGATGTCAGAATAGAATGAAACTTGATTTCAATGCCTATTAGAGATATTTGACCATGTGGATAACTTCCAATCACAACTTCTAACTTTTCAAATAGCACCTCCTTTATAAATATCAAACTAGTGATAACTCTCTAACTTGTCGCAATATGTATGGTCTACAACATCGATGATGATTATTGTTGACAAAATTATAAAACTTAATTTTATTAGGCATATAAAGTACCAATAAGGTCTCGCTCAAACAAAACGAGGCTCGAAACTATACGTAAACGCTAAAAGGCCTTAAAAGGCCTTAAATGGGCTTAAGGCCCAATTTGACAAAACGACGCCCAAACGATGTCGGAATGGAATGAAACTTGATTTCAATGCCTATTAGAGATATTTGACCATGTGGATAACTTCCAATCACAACTTCTAACTTTTCAAATAGCACCTCCTTTGTAAAAACCAAACTAGTGATAACTCTCTAACTTGTCGCAATATGTATGGTCTACAACATCGATGATGATTATTGTTGACAAAATTATAAAACTTAGTCTTATTAGGCATATAAAGTACCAATAAGGTCTCGCTCAAACAAAACGAGGCTCGAAACTATACTTAAACGCTAAAAGGCCTTAAAAGGCCTTAAATGGGCTTAAGGCCCAATTTGACAAAACGACGCCCAAACGATGTCGGAATGGAATGAAACTTGATTTCAATGCCTATTAGAGATATTTGACCATGTGGGTAACTTCCAATCACAACTTCTAACTTTTCAAATAGCACCTCCTTTGTAAAAACCAAACTAGTGATAACTCTCTAACTTGTCGCAATATGTATGGTCTACAACATCGATGATGATTATTGTTGACAAAATTATAAAACTTAGTCTTATTAGGCATATAAAGTACCAATAAGGTATCGCTCAAACAAAACGAGGCTCGAAACTATACGTAAACGCTAAAAGGCCTTAAAAGGCCTTAAATGGGCTTAAGGCCCAATTTGACAAAACGACGCCCAAACGATGTCGGAATGGAATGAAATTTGATTTCAATGCCTATTAGAGATATTTGACCATGTGGATAACTTCCAATCACAACTTCTAACTTTTCAAATAGCACCTCCTTTATAAATATCAAACTAGTGATATCTCTCTAACTTGTCGCAATATGTATGGTCTACAACATTCATGATGATTATTGTTGACAAAATTATAAAACTTAGTCTTATTAGGCATATAAAGTACCAATAAGGTCTCGCTCAAACAAAACGAGGCTCGAAACTATACGTAAACGCTAAAAGGCCTTAAAAGGCCTTAAATGGGCTTAAGGCCCAATTTGACAAAACGACACCCAAACGATGTCGGAATGGAATGAAACTTGATTTCAATGCCTATTAGAGATATTTGACCATGTGGGTAACTTCCAATCACAGCTTCTAACTTTTAAAATAGCACCTCATTTGTAAATACCAAACTAGTGATAACTCTCTAACTTGTCGCAATATGTATGGTCTACAACATTGATGATTATTATTGTTGACAAAATTATACAACTTAGTCTTATTAGGCATATAATGTACCAATAAGGTCTCGCCCAAACAAAACGAGGCTCGAAACTATACGTAAACGCTAAAAGGCCTTAAAGACCTTAAATGGGATTAAGGCCCAACTTTGCAAAACAACGCCTAAACGATGTCGGAATGGAATGAAACTTGGTTTCAATGCCTATTAGAGATATTTGATCATGTAGGTAACTTCCAATCACAACTTCTAACTTTTCGAAGAGCACTTCCTTTGTAAAAACCAAACTAGTGATAACTCTCTAACTTGTCGCAATATGTATATCGACAAGTTAGAGAGGTAAGAGATGTTTGGTATTACAAAGGACGTGTTACTTGAAAAATACGAAGTGGTGGTTGAGAGTAACCCACATGGTCAAATACCTCTAACAGTCATAGAAACCAAGTTTCAAACCATTCTAACATCGTTTGGGTCGTTTGTCAAGTCTAGAATTTATAGAAAGGTTAAATTGAGAACAATATTGATTATCATAATATTTTTATCTTAAAAAGTAATATAGGTTTTATTGTTTTATAATTATAGTATTTTTATATAAAAAGATTTATCAGAACATGAAAAATAGTAAAAATATTCAAATAATAATAAATATATTAAAACAAGGCCTAAAATAATAATAATAAAATATTAAACATCTGATTATTTGAATAATATTTTTTTTTGAATTTATTATTATAATTAATTCAATAATTATATGGGACCAAGATAAAAAAAAATTAATAATAAAATAAGATGGAACCAAGTTCTATTGTAACATGTAATAATAAAATTACAAACATATCATGAGAACTCATTAGTGTGGTGGTTTCACACCAAATATTTGTGCATAAGGTCTCAAGTTCAATCCTTCTCACCCTCTTCTTTTATTTATTTTTCACAAATAAAATAAAAGATTTAGTGTTGGAGTTGAGACTCGAACCTGAGACCTTACAAAGGATGCACAATGCCTTACCACTAGAGCAATGAGACTGAAGCGATAATTATTAGATCTGTGCGGTTATATTTACCGCACAGATATATTTTATTTAAAATAAAATCTGCGCGATTAATTCAAAAAAAATTAAAAAAAAATTAAAAAATTAAAAAAAAAGCTGTGCGGTAAAGGTTACCGCACAGGAATTTTTTTAATCAAAATTTTAATTTTTTTTAATCCCGTGCGTTAACTCTTACCGCACAGATCTGTGCGGTAAGAGTTAACGCACAAGATATTATTATTTAAATACTTTTTTAAAAAAATTTATTAATTAAAAAAATAACAAATCCTGTGCGGTAAGAGTTACCGCACAGGTGTTTAAGTTAATCAAATTTTTTTTTTTTGTTAATCTCGTATTAACGTGGTGCGTTAATTGTTAACGCACATATCTGTGCGGTAAGAATTACCGCACCAGCGTCGTATAGGTTTCAGAAAAAATTCCAACAATGCCCCGGACTCCTTTGGTGCGGTAAGCCTTAACGCACAGATGTGTACTGCAACTGTTACCGCACAGAATAGTGTGCATTTAGCAAAAAAAACGTGTGCATATAGACGCAGCCTATAACTAATACACTGTCATCAAATCCAAAACAAAAAGCATTAGAGCAATAAAATGTAATCAAGAGTCCTAAATAACTTTATTTGCACAAACATAACGGAAAATTTCAACAACAAATATATTCATAAAATGAGTGATTGAGATCATAAACATACAACAGAAATGTTGTCATCAAAATCAGATATAAACACAAAAACAAAGATTATCATCAATAAGAAAACATCTAGATGAAACTATTTAATTAGAATAACTATTTACACTATTGTCATAAAACAAACAATTTTGGAAAAGGGAGTGATTGACATCATAAACATACAATAGAATGTTGTCATCAAAATCAAAAATATAATTGTCATTTAAATAGTATAATATTCAAGGGAAAAGCATCCGGATGACACTATTTAATTAGAAAAATTAACAAACAAATTTGGAAAACAAGTGATTTACATCATAAACATACAACATAGTACTCTCATCAAATTCCAAAATATACATCAAAACAAAAGACTATCAACAATACGAAACAATATTGCCATCATATGAAATGATACTCAAAGAAAAAACATCATGATGACACTATTTTATAAGAATACCTATATAAATAACTAGATACGGGCCTCGCGCTCCGCGCGAAAAAATTACGTATTTTCGTTTGTAATTTAATATAGTTATGCATTATGAGAAAAATTCCGATGCAAATAACTCTTAACGTAGGAAAAACGAATAAATAGTGTTTACAGATTACACGCCAATGTTCATATTCTGGAACGAAAATGTTCATAATCTAGGCCATATATTTTTTTGAACGTTTTCAGTGTGGGACGCAGTGACATACTTGTAATTACTGTGAACTTTTGTTTTTTTTCAAAACGACCTCAAAAAAATTAGGGTTTTTTCATAATGCATAACTAAATCAACAATAAACATTTCACCTTTTGCATAAAAAAATTACGATTGTGTAGGCCATAAATTAGTTTTTTTTTGTTTTTGGCATTGGTAATGCCCCGACAACATTTCACCCGATTTGTCTTCTTTTTTTTTCTACATCACTGCTGCATCCAAAAAAGCAGGGCGATAAACAAGCTCATGTACGAACTGTAATATTAACAATACATTTCACAAATTATGCACAACCATTCATAACTAATTACAGTTTCAACCCGTAATATACCTATACACATTGGTTGTTACTGATGTCCAATTTCTAAAATTTGTCTTCCAATACAAAACCTAGCTGACATAATTCAGTATCAAACATCCATAGCCACAACAAACTGCAATCGGGGGCTCAAATAATGATCATGTGCATTTCAAATAATGAGCAACGACATTTCAAAGCTTTTCATAACTGAAACTTAATATTAATATCTTAACTCAAGGTTACCTAAAATCGAGAGAGAATAAGTAAACAGATAATTTTTTGCAACTAGCTCATTTACATAACAAAAGTCCATGGCTCCTGATAAGATGCTCAAAAAATGAGAGAACTTTATATTAATACCTTAACTCGATGGCCTTATTGCTTAGTTCATACCAATTCCCAAACGACTTTCCGACCAATGTGACATCCTCAATCTTAGCTTCATAATAATTAGTTGTACGGAAGGAAAAAGAAAAACACGTATGAGTTTAAAAGGACCAAACTTGTAGAGATCAATAAGAAATAGAACCTGAAGGCATGGAGGAAGTTGCGGTTGCTAGAGATAACGTTTCTTTTGGAGATAGGAAAGTTCTCAGGGAATACAAATATCATAATCCATTAGAGTCGTTCTGGCTTGGAGTCTGAAGTAGAGGCATTGTCATTGCTGCCAGCTTCATCATCATCAATAGTAATTACTGTGCGTGGTGAAGGCTTTCTCAACTTCTTCTGTACAGACTCTTCGACGTCAACACTGATAACATTGGGGACATCGCTATCAAGATCAATGACAACAAAATCAGGCATTGAACATTTGTTTAGCACTGGCTTCACCCGAGAACTGGTATGCCGCGAGAAATTATTTCCTCTAGATCCCATTTTTTTTTACTGAAACACAACAGAGACACGCATTAGAAATTCATAAACCTAAATAGCTACATAGTCATGCAGTAAGGAGGTATCAATGATGAGTACTCCAATAAAACAAAATGCACTTAGTTTGACAATATAAAAAAAAAGTTATCCATTAACTTGTGAAATTGCTGAGACAACATCAGCAGTTCCATAATTCTATTTCATCCCTTTGCACAAAATCCAACCCAATCTTCAATATAAAGGATACTATATGTAAGACAACAAATCTTAAGAACATACATATTGAATCATAATTCTTGTGTTTCGCGCCCACTTATGAAGAAAGGTCCATGAAACTAAAATAACCTTAACCCAATAGCTTAAACCAGCACACGTAGCCCACAATACTGAAATTGAGGTTCACTCTTACCCTAGTAAATCAATAAGATAATTAGTATATGGTTCTGTAGCCAAAGCAAGAGCACCTAGAGTATCCATTATGAGATTAAACCAAAGCGTTGAAGAAAATATAAGAAGATTAATTGTGAGTAGATATCTATCTAAAACAAAAATAATCTTTCACTGTAAATACTTACAGAATATAAGTAAAATAGAGTATAATAAGACTTCTAAAGCATAAGGACACTATTGATTAGGATGCTTATATAAAGAAAATGACTAATTTAATTTATTCATCTGAAATAGATTTAATAATAATAAGCTACTGAACAAACTCACATATACCTAAGATGAATAGAAAGAGAAAAGATAGTGATGAATGGAAGATACCTTGAGATCATCCTCAACCTTTGCCACAAAACCATGGATATTATCAACTATCTCACGCAGAGGTGACGTGGTAGGATACTTGGCCTCACCCCAAACAAACCTGCAAAATAAACAACAATGCTTCATAAAAGGCCTTTCACCTAGGAAGATAAGAATTTATTGGAACTCCATCAAGCGTCAAATCGCTGAGAATGACATAAAATAATGACAGATTGAGAATTTGATTTCATAGTAAAAAACTTCAGGATCATGCCTTAAGCTCTGATGCAAGAAGTACATCAGGAAATGTTTCCTTAAATCCACTGTGCTTGGAATGAAGAGGATTTCTCTTCTTCTTTTTTAGCGAAAGAGGATTTCTTATTGAGGGTGATGGGGGAAGCGTTTTTTTAAGCAACCGGAGGAATCATTCAAATCCAGTGAAGGTCCCATCACAAAGAGAGGAAGATATTTAGGCAGGAGTACCCTTGTCCATTAAGCAGACTAATGAACCGACCCATAAACAACTATATCAAAACCATATGAAGCCCATTAATTCTCGGAGCATTAATTGTCGGTACTGATTTCATTCAATTCGAGCATTGGACAACCAACTTTTATATAGATAAGATTGTCATCAACCAAACAATTTTGAAGAGAGAAGATTGGAAATGCTGAAAAGGAATGGATTATAATCATGTTTTAACATAGTGTATCAAAGTAACAAGAGATCTCACTAAATAAACTGTCATCAAGATATAAACACAAACTAACACACTGTCATCGAACAAAAAACAGATGATTAAGCAAACAAACTGTCATCGAAACTATAAAGCTAACATTAATTACGTGCAAACAACAATAAGAAAGAAACATAAACAACTAAATAATACAAATGTGATGATTATATAAAAAAGGAAACAAACTAAATCTGTAATCAACACATGCAAAAGAACAAACAAGTGAAATTCAAAGGGATACTGTTAAAAAAAAGCAATTCGCAAGCAAAAAACACAAAATTACACTGTAATCAACATCAGAAAAGCTCAATCCCATACAAAATCAACCGTAAAACCTAAAAACTCAAAACAAAAGTAAAAAACTGAATGAATACGTACCTGTCACTGATTAGAGATGCAATGAGGTCGACATCAAACCAGAAACACGAGAGAAATCCCTGCATTCCGCAAAGAACACCAAAAACCGATCATAAACCTTAATTTTGACAAAACTCAACCAAAACAAAGAAAAAAGCTTATCGGGGGATCCGCGAGAGCAATAGAGCTCGATTTCGAGGAGAAATCGTGAGAACTAAGCAGGAATTCGACCGAAATTGGATGAGAGGAGGGGATGAGTGAAGAACGAGAGAGAAAGTAACGAGAAGGAGAAATGAAAATGAGAAAAAAGAACCTCTTTTAATTTTGTTCTGTATATATATATATATTAATGTTGGCTGATGATATTGTGTTGGTTGACGAGTCCAAAGAGGGAGTAAGTAACAAATTGAAAAAGTGGAGAGCAGCATTAGAATCAAAGGGCCTCAGACTGAGTAGAGCCAAGACAGATTGAATTATTGTCCAAAATTTGAGCATCAACTTCAAAGCCTGAAAGGCCCATTTTCAAAAGCAAGGTTCTCCAGCCCATCTTCAAAAGCATGGTTCTCCGGCCCATCTTAAAAACC
The DNA here is from genome assembly GCA_029168935.1 of Oxyria digyna. Taxonomy (NCBI): domain Eukaryota; kingdom Viridiplantae; phylum Streptophyta; class Magnoliopsida; order Caryophyllales; family Polygonaceae; genus Oxyria; species Oxyria digyna. Next base: position 54,958,016 of record JAPVLV010000001.1, on the reverse strand, counting down.
ACCATCGATTGTTGTTTCAATCCCGGCCGTTCTTTTCCAGTATATATTATGCTTTGCGCCTTCTTTTTCTTGTTCTTCATCTCAAAGTCTTCCGTTTTCTCCAATTTTCTCCCTATTTTGATTTCTTAGCTCCTGAAGAGTTCGAATCTGTTTGTTCTTTCGGATTTGCATAGATAATTGAACGATTTGTCTTCCACTCTTCCGCTCCCCGATTCTTCGTAGATGGCGTATGCATATCGCACAGAGAACAGATCTTTAGCTATGAAGTTCATTAGCAGAGGATCATACCATGCATAGCATAGGAACAACCTTCCTCTTACCTTGCGGATTTCGCTTCTGCACGCTAGATGCGCATCGTGTTCGTCTCTTCTGGTATGTCTCAGGATCAAATCTGGCTTATATCTTCCGGTTCTTTCCATCTTGATTTCAATTGGTCGTTTTTGCTCGGTTATAACAGGTTTTGAAGTGAATTGATTTGTTATTCTGTGTTTTCTGGCTGGATCTGTCAAGATCTGTCGAAGGTTTCGCGATCTTCCGTCGATGTTTCTCTTTTCCCGATTCCTCTAGACTTGTACGCATATTCCGATCAGGTAGACGTATAGTCGTATGTATTCTCAGGGAGTTTTACTCGATTTGAGATTAGAATTTTTGATTTATTGTTCTTAGGGTTAGGAGTCTGTCATTCATTGTCTTCCAGTGGTGGAAGATATATTTTTGTGGTTGTTTGAGTCCGACCTTTGCCATGTCAGGTGCGCTTGCTTGGCAGGTCACAACTACTAATAAAAAGTCTGTTTTTTGGTGTTGAGGGAGATGGCACCGGGTTTCCCCCCGGCTGTCCCTCTTGTGCACTTGTTCTATTTTCCTGCTTTGCTCCATTTCTTTTATCAACAAGGAAGAAAAGAAGAAGCGATCACCATATAAAAAAGAAAGTAAGTTGGCTAACAGGTTGGTCACAACACTAGCTGAACCGCATGAGACCTCGTATAATCACATGAGACGCGAGAGGTTTTTGAACTCCACGGGGAGTTTGAAGTGGAATTTATTGATGGAGAGATTCAGCAATGCGAGGTTTCTCATGTTTCCGATCCATTTTGGGAGTTTTCCGGTCATTTGGTTGTTGGAAACGTCGAGTGTGGATACCCCTGTAGACGCTAGCCAGATGGGAAGCTGGCCTTTGAGTTCGGTGCAGGCTAAAACCAGCTGCAGTTTCGAAAGCTGGACCGGAATGGAGGATATCTGATTCCTTGAGAGGTCTAGGAAAAATAGGTTCGTCAGATTCCCGATCAGAGAGACGGTTGTTGGAGAGGTACAAATCGGTGAGGCTCACCAGATTCCGGATCGAGCTCGGAAGTTTCGGTTGTTGGAGAGGTACAAATCGGTGAGGTTCACCAGATTCCCGATCGAGCTCGGAAGTTTCCCGTCGATCGTGTTGTTCTCCAAGCTCATGCGTTCTATTAGTGGGGAGGTTTCCTATCGAATCAGGGAGTAGACCCGTGACCTTGTTGTCATCAATTCTCAAGAACCGCACTTAGGTAAGTCCATCGATAGTTGACAACACCTCTTAAAGTTTACACATCAGCTTCAACAACTTCAGACAATCCTCCAATATGATATAACAAGGTACCAATATCTAAATACCAATTGTTTCATACGCTTCCAGGTAATACTTCACCGATCTTCTATTTAATTTAATTAATTTTACATGTCTCCACACATTTAACATGCAAATTATATCAGATTACTGTTATCCCTTACTGCATACTTGTTATATTGATTTACCCACCGAGTTCGTGTTGAAGCAATAATGTACCAAGTTGGGGATGTAGTGATCATTTGATTGTAATTTAACAATCATTAATATGTAGCAAATTGGCAGCAAAGATATATCCTCTTGTAGGAAAAGGGATTGTTGAGAGGTCGTGTTCTTCAAGCATTCAAGTTGAAATATTATATTTCTGGAGGTTGAAGCTAAAAGCGAGATTTGAGTGCTGGAGAAGGCGTATCTACATCATTAGTCGCAGCAGTTGTCAGCTGTCTCTTCTCTCTTGTTCTTTTCCAAGCGTGTGTATGAAGCCATTTGTTCAGTTGAACCAAGTCGCAGCATACTGGTCAATCTATTCCTTTCCCAGCATGTGTTTGATCCTGTCTTTAGTCCTTTGTCTCCCTCCTGGTATTCAATTGAATATTTTCTTATTGTATCAAACAATCAAATTGTTGTGCATACTGGTTTATCTTTAAATTTGAGGCAAATTATTCTACATCGCCTTTCTCTTCCTTGGGATTTTGTATCTTCTTCTGTGATTAGATGTTTATGATATTGATAATTCGTGCAGTGTTTTCAGTTTCAGTTTTCTTCTGATATGGTCAACTGTTTTACTCATGTTATTTGTAATGGAATCCCTGTATGAAGATGATTTATAGGATTGTCGTCCGTGGAAGTAAATGGTTATAAAGAACTATTGGTTGTGAATTGTGATACATCCTTGTTCTCGTGTGAAGATCTATAAGCTCAAATCGGAAAGGGCGCCTGGACATTGTTTGGGAGGATGGTGGTTCAAGTCCACTTGGATCTATTTAGTGACTATTAATTTTTTAACTTGTAAGTTGCCTGTAATGCTGTAATGTAGCAATTCCTGCCATTGATTTATTCATATACACGTTCATGTGTAATGAACTTATTGTTTCTTTACTCGTGGATTATGTGCGTTTAACTGTTCTGTTCAAATATATGAAGTTTGGACGGAGTTTTTACTGTCTTTGGTTGTCTAGTTGGTCTGATGAATTTTATTAGTTCTTGGGTCTGCGTCATATATGTTACCTTCTGGACAATAAAGGGTTGGACAAATCTAAACCAAATTTTGTTGTTGTTAAGGTACAAATGATCAAGTGATGAACCTCTACGCCGAAGTCTGCATAAAGTTGAGCTGCTCCTCTCTCACTAGTCTTACCAGTATAGAGATTAGCGGCAAAACCGGAGTATTCTTATATCCTGGGAGAAATAGTCCTATTTAACAAGTCGGTTTTTCTAATGTGCACACTGCACGCTAATAAGCATTGGCTTCAGAGTATCAAGACAAGGGTAGATAGTGGCGTGGGCTTGAAACTTGTACGTATCAACAAGGAGGATCAACCTACTAAAACCAATGACTGCTGATTACAAAAAGGCAGCGGTATTTCTGGGTATAAATTGTAATGAGTATACCGGCTACACTTAATTGCTCATGTGGTTTTCAACCCAAAAAGAAAAAACTTTTCATTTGGCACTATAGCTCTTCAATTTGGTTCAAGTTTTCGACTTCTTCTGCTAGTAGTATCTCCATTACTGAACATGATATGTAAAAGAAGAATGAGAGGATAGCTGATTTGATGTGTTCTGTGGTTCCCTGCTACAGATTATATGTTTCAATGCAAGAAAACAACAAGAACAGAACAAGTTTTTGCTAGCTCTCAAGTGAGTGCTCTTTTTATAACACAAGACATAACCGTCATTTTACAAGGACCACATCAAGCTCATATACTACAGAAGCTTGGATGATTACGACACTAGGCTAAGATCTCAGTGATCAGGAAGCACACATACTTATGCAAGTCATAAAAAAAGGAACAACCACTCTAAAAGTTACTAATCACATAACGACGTTATGATTTTATACTGTCGAAACATGCCAAAATTGCTGATCTTCATTATTTCACCATGGATTTTGCAAGAGTTTAAAGAAACCGTCTCCTGAAAGTTCGAGTAGTCGTTTGGTAAGTCCGGGCCAGCAAGCCTACACCTAAGCCCACACCAATACAAACACCAAGGCCAATCCCCACACCAACTCGTACCCCAGCGTTGAACCATGAAACCTCGTCGTCTTCACCTTCTATATATTCCCGGTTCCTCCAGTAGAGATTGACTTCTTCCTCATCCATTTTGTAATTTGTATACTCTGTCTCCTGCAGGTCAGACAGCAAAGGTTAAGCTAATGACCATACATCCAAATGCAAGGCTTTATTGGATATAACAGAATAAATGGTGAAATTTAGAGCATGATTACATGACAATGACCATACATGACAATGACATTTTAGAGCATGATTACAAGTCTAGAACTCAGTTACCTGAAGACCAAGCCTTGATGGAACTGAAGTCAGGGAGTTTGGGCTATCGGGATCTCTTGAAGTTCCTGCAATTTCATCTTCTGGAATCGAATCCATTGAACCCCTCCTATTATTATTCTTCCGATTACCAAGCTGCAACGTTTTAGTCAATATAATTGGAGATCCAGAGAAGCTTCCTGCAACATAGACTTCAATAGTGGGTGTATCATTTTCAGGTCTACCATTGTGCTGTGTCTTCAAGAAATTGGAGCAAGCAACGGCTTCAGATTCAAATCTCAAACTCCATTTATTCTCCGGATTTTGCAGCCCTGAATCAGTACCATTGCTTTCACACAAATCCAGAACTCCACTAAGAACAAGATCCTCTTTATTAAAAACCTGAAACTTGACGCTTCCTGTAAATCTGACATTATCAGTGCTGACAAAGGTTACTTCTTCTGATTTCTTATCCAGACGGTCTCGCCTGAGAACAGATGAAATTCCATCAGAGTTGATGCTCCATCTCTGTCCATTAACTTCAAGAAGGGTATCGGGATGTAGAGGAATGTGATTGAGTGCGAGTGATTCTGGGATGGAATCATCCACTACATGATGGCTGATTCTGACATAAAAGACTCTTACATCAAACCAAGTTAGTGGTTTGTTTCTGCCAAGTTGGAGAGGAGTGTTCCTTATTATGTGAAACCCATTGCAGGCCACTTCATCTCCATTAATGTTTTCACAAGAACCCATGATCAAACAGTTTCAGGAAATCAGGTGCCACCAAAATCACCTAAGAATCGCATCAACGTAACTCTAGCAAAGAGAACAACAAATACAAGCAAACAATCAAAAAGCTTAATGCTTAACATGGTGGCAGCAAATCTTAATCCTAGTACACAGAAGTAGAAACCTCACTAGCAATGGACAGTATATGGAATTCATAGAAGAGCCAGAACAGGTGAGCTTTAAACACACAAATTATAGGTCAAGTAAAATTCACGGAGGAGTTCACAGATCTGAATCTAGAGAAATTGAAGCAATCGACTTTTCTTCAATTCAAAGAAAAATTCTTACAAAAAGGGAGAAATCTCAGAACATTCATTACTAAGGGTTAAGATTCATTAGTGCAGAGAAACTGCTCGCAAGTCGCAACAACAATCAATGCATCGCACACCAATTTCGCAGAAATAACATAGGAGAAGCTTTTCTCACCTTAGAAATCAAGAAATTGATTCAGAATTGCAACGAGCGGAGGAAATGGAAGGATCAAGGAACGGAGGACACACAACAATGAACGAGCTTCCACTATCTCTCGTAGGCGACCTCCATTAAAACCAAAATTGGCAACTAGTCTTCTCCGCAGTCCCTTTCGCCTTTCACAAATCACACTGAAATGTCCAATTTTGTTCCTTCCTCGACTATCTCACCTTGCGGCCGAAATCTTGACGAAGAATTGCAACAAAATTTGTGGTTTGCAATTCAGATACTTCCTCGGTCCCCGTTATTCCGCGTACACGTTTTGTAACGTCAATATCTCTAAATATACGTTAATAAAAATTATAAAATTTTGATATTGTAAAAGTTCTCGATGAGACGAATCAAACAAGGTCTCATATTACAATGTTTTTTCTTATATATTAGACGATATATGAAAGATTCTCTTATAAAGTGAATAGTGTCAAAAATAACAATGAGAAGAACATTGGACGAGGGAGGGAGTACAAGAACTGAAGAGGGAAAATTGAAGGGTGGAGAAAAACTCCTACACTAAATATGCTCACATAGATAACACAAATCAATACGTCGCATTCAGTAACCCCAATTTGGGCCCACAATTATCTGATAATTACGTACGAAATTGTGATATTTAGTGGTAATCTTATCCCTAAAATCCAGATTGGATATTTCATATGAGGAGGTCCTCGGTCGGTCGATGAGTCGATGATGGCTGTTGCTGTATCAGCAGACAGTGACTGATTTCTTGGCTCAAAACCCGATCCAGGTTTTGCAGAGATAAAGGCCCATACTTGACCAATTGATTTATATGGCCCATACTTGACCAATTGATTTATATGGCCCAAACACATAACGACACACTTCTCATCGTATCATATCATAATAGATAGTCCCTCCGTCTCTTAATTATGTTCTTATTTCCCTTCTTTGCACGAGAATTAAGGAGAGGAGAGAGATATGGAAATAGGAGAAAGAGTGTATTGAGATGAGAGAATGATAAGAGATGAGAAATTAAAGGGTTAAAATTGAGTGAGAAAATAATAGGAGAGAAAAAAATTAAAGTGTATTTTGGATTGTTGTGGTTTTGGAGGAAATTAATGGGTTTTGATGAGGGTATATTGGTAAAGATTTGTGTTTAAAAATAAAAATGGAAACATCAAATTGGAACACCAAAAATGAGAAATGAGAACATAAAAAAAGGACGGAGGGAGTATAATTTTTGGGGGTGGTTGAAAAATATTCACCCATTATATTCATCAAGATATTCATTATAATTTTAGGCTTTTACTTGGCTCATCGGAAAAAAGTCCAATTCTGAATAGTCTACACAGATATTTTTATTATATTAAATAAATAAAACTATATCTTTAAGATTTATAATTGGAAAAAAATATTATTAAAGATATTTATAAACATTATTATAATTAAAAACCCAAATAAAAATGAAGATATAGTAAAAGATATGGTAAAAAGATAAAAGATAGTTATAAACACTATTATAATTATAAAAGCCAAACAAAAAAGTAGATATAGTAAAAAGATATTTGTGGCAACCCCAATATAATTTCATGTCATCGTAAATATAATTATAAAATGTCAATTGAACATTGAAAGATGCATATGAGGAGCAAAGATATATGGATAATTGAGTTGTATACGACTTTACCAAGGGTATAAAATTTGGTAAATATTTATTTCATTACATAAACAATTAAGTTCAAAATCTTTTACTCCGTTTGAACAAAATTATATTGAGATACAATAATCATTGAAAAAATCATGTTGGAGTACTATATAAACATGACTATAAAATTATTTGTTAATATACTAAATAATCAAAATTATATTTTTTAATATTAATCATTGAAAAAATTGTTATTGGAGATATTCAAATAAACTATTATAATTATAAAAAAAATTAATACTAGATCATTGGTGTAAAATATTTGTTCATGGAGATATTACATTTTCGGGTAAAATTTACGAAACCCGCTGGATCGACCAGACCCGACCCTGTTCAACCCGAAAATTTTATCAACCCGAAAATGTATACCCGAAAAAAATTCATAGATCATTGCTATGCATAGATCATGTCTAAATGTTAATAATGAAATCGCTATTAGTTAAACAATATATATGTTGTATATTCGGTTATTTCAATTAACTACAAATACAATTTAATTAACTATTTCCTAACCGATTAACTGTAAATAGTATCGTTTGGTTAATTATAACTGAAAACTATTTTTTTCGTACGATTAACCTAAAAAGTGGTCGGTTTTCCGTTTTTTCCGTTTAGTTTTTTCGGTTTCGATTTTCTATGTCCACCCCTATCCTACATGTTGTATGAGGATATATTTTCCATACTTAAAAATATGTTAAAAATATGTTAAAAATACTAACTTAGTAATATACAATAAAAATATAAATTTATATATATTTATTTAAATTCATTTGGCCCGTGCGTAGCACGGGCAGGAAGGGCTAGTTGTGGTTATAATCTGCTCTTGTTTGAATCAAGTTTTTTTTGTTTTTATACCGAAATAAAAACGCTATCCTGTGGCGTTTAAATTTGATTTTTAAAAATTGATTTTATACCACAGTTATGAAAATTCCGGGGTATAAAGTATTAAAACGCCACGTCGTTGCGTTTTAAAATCAACTTTATACCCTGGCTTTCAAACAATTCTGGGACTTTATAACCCATAGTTTTACATAACCGAGGTAAAAGGTATATACCTTATAATCTGGATTTCACATAACCGTAATATAAAGACAATTTTTAAACTCCACGTCGTGGCGTTTTAAACAGGTGTAAAACTCAATTTTTTCGGCCCAAAAATTTATCCCCATTTGTTAACTAGTAGAAGTTCCAACCAAAATGGTGACTAGGATCCCAAAATTTGTTAACTAGACGTGATTACTAGGATTATTAAAAAAATTGAAATTATTATACTCCTTTTATCCCCTTTTATAATTCATGTTTTATATTTTATACGTATTTATATTTCAATACATTTTGTGACATAACTTCTAACATATAATACTTCAATACATTTTGTGACATAACTTCTAACATATAAGAACAAGTATAGTCATGTGGGGACTTGTTTGATTCGTCTCGATAAGTACTTTAACATATCAAAATCTTATAATTTTTATTAACATATAATTAGAGATATTGACAATACAAAACGTGTCTCGATAAATATGAAAAAGAAACAAGAATTATATTATAGAACAAAGAGAATATAAATAAATAAAATATAAAAGCCAGATTTGTTTTATTAAAAACGTTTCAAGTGCTCACTTATAAAAGATTAAAAAACACATTTAAAATCTAAGTACCAGCACCACAAGTATTTTTAGAACTTATTACACAACTTGCATCATAACAAATCTACCTGTCTCCTCCTCATTAAAGTCGCTACATATCATTTTAATATTCATTTTGACATATGTCATTTTTCAATCATTTTCCTTTTTGATAAAAAAATCATATAATTGGAAAATTATAAATATGTGTATAAGTTTATTTTAAGATAATTAAGATATGCAAGATACTATGCTTATTTATTTATATTTTTAAGCTTCTCCAAATCATATGTTATGTACTTTAATATACAAAGAATTATTTAATAATTATATAGAAAGATTTAATCTCATAATTTATAAATTTTAAATACTTTAAACTAAATATATTTAAATATTTAAAAATGATTGATTAACACTATCTTAATTAAAAATATTTATCATACTAATTCAAAAACTTTATATTAAAGAATTGATTATCTTTTTTACTTTAGCTATTTAGATAATAATTCAAATTAAATAATTATTTTTAAAAATTAAATTAAATTTGTATGAGATAATAAACTAAATCTATTTAGTAAAATATTTTAACCTAAGTTATTTATGTTTTTAAATTAAATTTATTATTTTATAAAGTCGCTGACGAAAACTGTACTAGTTAATTGAAAGAGAACAATGTATGAGAACTCCAAAGTAGTACATATATCACAAACGGAGAACATGGTAAAAAAAAGTCTTGTTGGTTTAGGGTTACTGAACAACACCATCAAATACAACCTCAACATCCAAGTTTAGCATTATTGCAGCTACCGTGAGAAGTTTATTTGCAAATGACGCCGAATTAACTTGCAGAAATCGTTGAGAAGCGGAGTCTCTACTCCAATGGCTGTCGTGGAAGCTTCGATTTCAGGCAACGATTCGTTGCGGAATTTACAGATCTGTGGAAATTGGGGATAATTGTATGTGCCTTGTTGTATTACAGGCGGTAATGGAAAGATTCAGAGAGGAGATTGCTGATGAATCATATATATTGGAGGCAACGGAGATTTGTGGGAAGAATTTGAAGCATTGAATGAGCTTGCTTGACGCCTACCCTCCTCGATTTCTTAGTGGACGAAAGAAGATGGCACTCGAGATGTCCGATTCGCTTCTTTGAAATTGGGGAAAAGTTTTGGTTCTTCTGGGTTGTTTTAGGGTTTGTCTGTAGACTAAAGATAATCTATTCTCAAATTTTTCGAACAAATTAGCAATTTTTTAATGTTTTGAGTTTTTCTTTTTTAATGATTTTTATTAAGAAAACGAATCCGTTGAGAATGAACTCTACCATGCGAATTACGAATGAACGTGGGCCATCCAACAAAACCAATCCACTAGACTACACGGTCCATCAAATTAGAAGCCCAACAAATGACGTTGCAAACACGCGCCTGAGATTACTAAATTACTGCGTTGCATACACGCGCCCAATAATGAAGCTCCTCAAAAGTATTCCGTTGCAGAAACCGTAATTTCAGTCTTCCCAAATTTTCTTTCAAAAATTCAGAGAAACATCCGGTAGAATTCCAACCAACACGAACCCTAAGTTTTACATGAACACAAACCCTAGATCACATCCAAAATCAACCAAGTTAATCAAGGATTCAGAAGAAGCAAACGCTTACTAGAGAAAAAATGGAGAATACAGCAGAAAATCCACTGGAATCACAAGGTAACTCCCTCAAAATTCCGAGAATATTGCTGATAAATATGCTCGTCGTGCTCGGTTTAATGTTTATGTTAAGATGATGAGTCTAATTTTGTGATCAATTTGATTGATTAGAGTGTGTCTTTTGGTTTTCACAATGAATTTGATCAAAAATTATTAAAAGCATGCACAATCTGTCAAATGTGCATGTATATACATCAAATGTGCATGTCAATTACATTAATGTGCATGTATATACTTCAAATGTGCATGTCAATTACATTAATGTGCATGTCAATTTCATGAATGTGCTTGTCAATTTTAATGTGGACAGAGATTTCTTCGTAGCGTAATAGAAGAAGGCGAGGAGCTTGCAAAGTTCATAAGCACGTAGAGAGAATTAAGGCAGCCCCTGCACAATTAGCCAACAACACTTTGTTTGTTAAGGTTTATGAAGCTCTTGAGAAGATGTTAAATTTGAAATTGAGTCCACTTGGCACTCAAAAGCAACCAGAGGAGGTTGTAGAGACATCAACGGAGCAAGAATTCTGAGAGGAGGCTGAAAAGTGCATTGAGGAAATTGAAAGGACAATAAAGCTTAAAGAGTCTTATGCTGGACCATTGTTTACCTTGGGTATTCCTGGTGTATGTCCAAGCGGTTTCCCGGATCCAACACCATACACTGAAACATTTTGGGATGCACAAACAACTAGAGAAGGTGTGCCGGATATACCACAGACATATACCAGAGCTAAAAACAACAAAAGAAAAAACAGATTTGATGAAGCTAGATTTACAGCTGAAGAAAACAGTGAGAAGAGAACTAGAATGGAGGAAAACATCAATATAGCTCAGGTATAGGTTGAATCATTGTTCATATATTTTCAGCTGTCATGATGAATTTTAATATGTTCTTTATTTTGTTTAAATAAATTTGAAGGATGAAGCATTGCAACACCAAGTAGTTAAAAATGTTGATAAGAAATCAAGTGTGGATGAAGAAACCATGATTCAGGATAAGGTTTATTTCTGTTCATGTCTTTATAATTGGTTGTGCATGTCAATATGGATGATTCACTAGTGGAAAAAACACCTGTTGCAGCGCCCTTGTTGAGGCGGTCAGAGCTTTGCCCGCCTCAAAAAATACAAAATATTGGACCTGTTGAGGCGGGCAAAATTCCGCCCGCCTCAACAAATATCTGTTGAGGCGGGCAAAAATTTGGCCGCCTCAAAAAATACAAAATATTGGACCTGTTGAGGCGGGCAAAATTTTGCCCGCCTCAACAGGGGTCTGTTGAGGCGGGCGGAACTTTGCCCGCCTCAAAATGTTGCGCTGATTGTTTTTGCCCAATTCACTTACTCCTATTCTATTGGTTTCATTTAAGTGACACGGATTGCCATATCAGCCATTAGATCTTTCATCATCCAACGGCTCATATAATAACCAACTTTATCAAATTTATTTTATCAAAATTCATTACGTGCAGGAGGTTTTACACTGTCATCCTCTCCTCTCCTCTCATCCTCTCATCTCTCCTCTTCAACCCTCCTCTTAGCCGCCTCTCATCCTCTCCTCTCACCCTCTCGTCTCATCCTCTTCCTCCTCTTCGCCGCCTCTCATCCTCTCCTCTCACCCTCTCGTCTCATCCTATTCCTCCTCTTCAATGAGTGGCTCGAGAGAGAGGCTCGAGAGATGTAGCCGAGTGGGTTGCGACAGAGAGAGGCTCGAGAGGAGATGTGTGCGCCGAGTGTGCGCCGAGTTCGGAGGAGATGTAGCCGGTCAGAGAGAGGCTCGAGAGGGAGACGAAGATGAGATGTTGGTCCAGTGACAATGAGTGGGTCGAGTCCAGTGACAACGAGTGGTTCGAGGCGGCGACGTCTTTTTCAGATCTGGCTAGGGTTTGCGACATCAGATCTGGGTCGAGGAGGTGGCGAGTGAGTCGAGTGGGTTGCGACATCAGACTGAGATTGAGGCTTCAGATCTGGGATTGAAGGCCAAAAAAATTGTTGCCTGAGATTGAAGGCCAAAAAAATTGTTGCCTGAGATCTGGGATTGAAGGCTTCAGATCTGGGTGTTTTATTATTGTAGAGATTGATAAAGCAATTGTTGCCTGAGATTGAAGGCCAAAAAAATTTGCGTCCCAGAGAGTATTTAGAGGCTTCATCGTTATGTAAATCTGATTGTAAATCTGATTGTAAATCGAGATTTTGGGTTTCATCGTTATGTAAAACGAGATTAGTTTATGTTCATGGTTGTAAATTATTGTTTATTAATAAAGGTGCGTGGGTCTTACAGAAATTTCAGGCAACAATTGAGGCGGGCAAATTAATAAGTTATTATTGTTTATTAATAAGTTAGAGGTGGGCAGACAAATTAGAGGCGGGCAGGACAAAGTCCGCCTCAACAAGCCTGCCTTTTGAGGCGGGCACTTGAATTGTTAGGCATAATTTTGCCTGTTTGTTGAGGCGGGCAGTAGAGTGACCGCCTCAACAAGTCACTTGTTGAGGCGGACATTTGCCCGCCTCAACAAGTATTTATCTGTTGCAGCCCCCCCTGTTGCAGCGACCTCTGACCGCCTCAACAGGGGGGGTTTTGCCCGCCTCAACAGGTGTTTTTTCCACTAGTGATTGTGCATGTATTTCTAACATTTTATTTTGAAATATTTTTTAAGGATGGAGCATTGAATCAATCTAGTAATGCAGAAGACATTAATCAAGGAAAGAAAATTGAAAAAAAAGTTCAAATTGTGCAGCCGGAATATGGAACAAGAGAGAAGAGGCAATGGAACCCATCTGAGCACCACAAGTCACCTTGCAAGCCAAGAGCGATAAATTTGAATGACAAAACAACGGCTGCAGAGAACAAATTGTATAATTGGTTAACTGAAGACTCATCCAATGCCAAGTAAGCTATTCACATGCATATTCTCAGTATTCACATGCATATTCTCAGTATACACATGCACATTCTCAGTATTCACATGCACACTCTCAATATTCACATGCACACATTCATTTATTATCAAAGCATGCACAATCTATCAAATGTGCATGTATTTACATCTATTGTGCATGTCAATTTTCAGGGAATTGGTGGTAAAGCTTGGGAATGTAACTGCAACAAAAGAAGACTTTAAATCAATGAAGCATGGGCAATATGTAGATTCAAACATAATTGACTTGTGGACAGATGAGTTGAATATGAATGAACAATTCAAAAGTGATAAAAAACCTCGAAGGTTCTTCGTCAGAATAGAAGTTTCGGTATGCATTAACTATATTGTATAGTTTAAGAGATCATAAACTAATTGTTCACATGTTAATGTTATGTTAAATGATTTGCAGAACTGGTCAATTTTAGTAGACGAACCATTGGAGGATAGGTCTAGTATGTTCAACGACGAAATGGAAAAGGTTATGAAAGAGTATTCATTTTCAACAAAGGAAGCAATTGATTTGGTAAGTACAATATATATTTAGTGTGCATGATGTTACTTTTGTATGTGCATGTTATTAAATATAATTGTGCATGTCATTCCTTGTTTTGTGCATGTCATTCCTTCTCTTGTGCATGTCATTTCTTGTTTTGTGCATGTTATTCCTGGTTTTGTGCATGTCATTCATGGTTTCTAACTTTATGATTCTTGTATTTTCTACAGTTTGTATTTCCAATATGTCACTCTAAACACTACTATGTGATTGTCATAAATGTCAAGAACCCGAGATTTGATCTGTTGATGTTGGTGTACAAGAGAAGTATGGAAAAGTACCATCCAAATTGGTGAGTTTTTTAATAAATAATCACATGTACTTTCTATTCTACTAAGAATGGATCATTAATTGTTTATTTTTTCTTTGGAATGCAGAGAGAGTTGTTTGTGAACTACTTAATGGCACACAAAATGGATAACGCGGCTGCAGTTTTAAGAGATGAAATCCAAGTGCCTACTGTAAGACTGGAAATGCCATGGAGAGACAATGCAAACAAGATTGACTGCGGGTTATTTGCCATGAGACATATGGAAACTTACTTTGGAAATGGTGTGGATGATTAGGACAGTCAACTAAAGAAAGAAGATGCAAAGCAAATAGAGACTATGAGGATTAAGTATTGCACTTCAATCATTGATAATCATTGGAATTCAGAGAAGAATAAGGTTGTAGCAATGGTCTCGAAGGCAAAAAAGAAGACAACATCTGTTTGAATACATGTTGGAGTATCAAGACTAATATGATCATGTATTGTGTTATTTTGGAGGAAATATTACTAGTTGGATGTTATTTTGGATGATATGTTTTTAGAACACTATAATTGAGTGGTGTGTTTTTACAGTGGGGTATTTGCAAATGAAATGTTTTTAGAGTTATGAAAATTATGATGTGCGTGCATGTTATTTCAACAGGATGTGCATGTGAATTCACATAATGTGCACGTGAATTCACATAATGTGCACGTGAATTCCCATATATGGACACTTGGACAGAAAAGTTGCAATTTTTAAGGATGTGCATATGAATTTCCAAAATTTGCATGTAAATTTCATAAATGTGCATGTAAATATGCATATTGTGCATGTGAATTCACATATTGTGCACGTGAATACCAATATATGGGCACTTGTACAGAAAGTTGCAATTTTACAGTATGTGCATGTGAATTTCCAATATTTGCATGTCAATTCCATAAATGTGCATGTAAATGAAAGTGTATATCATTAACAGAAAAGTAAAACAACTGTCACACGTATACCAAATTCAACAAAAATATCATGAAAATAATTGTTGTTTTGAATAACAGAAATAAATTTCAAACAACTGGAGTATCCTTCTTGCATGTTCTACTGTTGTGCCCAATCTCATGACATATTGTGCAACGCCTAATCTCCTTGGATGCATTGTCTCGGATTGCCTCTGCAACACCAACTAAGCGAGTAGATTTTGGTCTGCCCTTTTTCTTGGTATGTGGAGGAGGAAGAATATTAATAACCTCGGGAACCGGACCAACAAACTTCTCAAATCTACTTTGTGTTGATCTACATGCAAGTGTAGAATCAGGAAGCATTGACTTTTTGGAACAATTCCTTCTCATGTCTTACCACACTCAATAGATGATTCATGGCAATCGGATTATCCTCAATAAGATTGACACAACCATGCATCTCATAAAGTAGTTGAGAGACAAGGACCTTGTTTTCATCCATATTTAAACCTTGATTGTAGATGGCACCATCTATCTCAAATGTTGGCTGAATCATTGACTTCTTCGTCCACCTAGACTTGATCAAATTGCTAGGGAAGTCTTCAATATTCATACTTCTTAAAGCTGAAAACATATGAGAACAAGGCATTCCAGTGGTTATTAGCTTGTTGCAACCACAACTCACTTCTTTGATGGATAAAGCATAATGCACATCATAAACTTGCCCACCACATAGAATGTTGCAAGTTCTAACATCTCCATCCAATGATTGACAGACAGGAATGCAATTATATATAGCAACCCATAGTACATCCTGGATATCATAAAAGACATTGATAGTATAAATCTTTGCAAGTTTTTTCTCCAAAAGCAACGGAGTCTTAAATGTTGGAACACTTGTAGATGATTCAAGGTCAAGTCTTCGTTGAGTATGTCTCTGAGAATCAACAGCATTCTCATACTGTAACATGAAGACGACTAGTGATGAACTTCTTCCAATGAAACCAGAAAAGAAGGCATTTTGACTTTCAGACCTAGAAGTTGTCCTAAGCATACTTCCCATGCAAACATCTTGAAAGAAGGCAGGGATCAAAAACTGACGTAAATCAAACAAATTTGCCAACCATTTGTTTCACTCAAGGCTGTAGTCATCGATTATGTGCATCCAAGCCTCTTCAAACTCATCTTTCTTCAACTCATCACTCCACACAATCTCATTGAACCTTTTCTTGAACTCCTCAGTTTCTGATGGTGAATTAAGATGAACCTTCACAGGAACCTTGAACATTATGTGCCACATACAAAATTGATGAACGACATGACTGAAAACTTGTTCCACAACACTTTTAACAGCAGCGTCTTGATCAGTTAAAATGACATGTGGCTCATGACCCATTGCTTTCTTGAAGTTCTCGAATAACCACACATATGATGGAATACCTACTAGTGATTACATAATTAATAAGCTCCTCTAAACATACAAAACACAACATCAAGAACAATGTGATCAAATAAGCATAAACCCAAGACTACACCTTATTCCTCCAAGTGGCCTACCCGAATCCTCCTATGTACCTCCTTCTTATGTCTCCATACGCCAAAATGAGATTCAATCCTAAACACTCAATTTTTTTCCAAAGATCACTCATCTTGCTTAGGCGCTCTTTCGGGTTTTCATCCTAACCACTCATTAATTGTTCCAAGGCTCACAAACTCACATCACTCAAGAAATATTGTTGCTTCAGCCGAGTGCTGGCCAAGCCACCTTCTTATTGCATAGAACTTGCTATCCAAGGATTTTGTATGCCTTTTTCTCAATATTTTTGGCTTTTTCAAATAATGTATTCAATAAAGTCATGCAGATACAACCAACACCCAATAAAGACATGTGAATACATTCTCCTTCCCCATACTTAAACATTGCACTGTCCTCAATGAAATGGAAGACATAATAACGAACCCAGGGAAGGAGACAGAAGACTCACATACAAGGTCGGATGCCCTTCCTCCAATGAAACACAAGGTGTGGTAGAACGAGAATCTAGATGAGCACCAAATGTAATCCAACAATGCACAACTCATCCAAGACAAAAGAAAGAATACCTCCAATATAGATGGTGACCCATAATCAACTCCTTGCAAAGAACATGGTCACCAACAAGCTGGACTCCAACAAATGTAGATCCATAGATGATAGGAATGATGAAACGATGAAAACAACACTTGATGAAAAAGAACTTCCTTACTTTCTTTTCTCTCATTTTTTCTGCACTCTATTTTTTTTAATCCGATCTATTATTTTTTTCTCGGAATGAATTTTGGAATTTTTTTTTTCGAGAAGGAAAGGACTTACAGCGAGGAAACTGCGATCGCGTCCCAAGGATGGCGATCGCGGTTTGGCTACAGAATGTAGTTGAACCTGTGCTTCGGTGCTTTCCTCCTGTCCATAAACACACTAAAAAGAATATCAAACGGAACAAACACACAAAACAAAAGAAAACAATCTCAAACCTCGGGTTGCCTCCCGAGTAACGCCTTATTTTATGTCGTGGCTCGACATGAAGCTCAAGAGATTTAACTAACGCCATTCGGCTTTGTGAAAACCGTCTCTTGTCTGAATTTTCTTCTGAACCACTTATGGAACGCCTAAATCTTGTCCCATTGACCTTGACCACCTTGTCTTTAGTAATGAAAGTGGTTTCATTCACTTTCTCATCCTTGATCGTATCAGGCGGCTGTTTCAGCTCAATGTCATGTGCCTGCACACTAGACATGAATGGTATCTCGCCTGACGAGGTCAGTAATGTGGGGCGGCTGCCCAAAGGACGTGGAGAGAACTTACCTTCGGGCTCTAGCTTATCCTGACACTCCTGCATGTTAGTAGACAAAGCAATATCTACTTGTGCGTCTCCCAAGACATTCTCTAAAACAGGCTGCAATTCATCCACACAAGTAGGAGTAATCACATCAATAGCACACAGAGAATTATTATCAATGGGATCCATGTCATATATATTATATTCCACCTTATCCCCATCAAATTCCATAGAGAGAGTCCCACTGTTCACATCAATTTTCGTTTGTGCTGTTTTCATGAAAGGTCTACCTAACAGTATAGGCGTAACATTATTATCATGCTCCATATCCAACACAAAGAAATCAACAGGGAATATCAAATCACCAACCATAACAAGCACATCCTCAACAACCCCTTTCACGTACACAGTAGATCGATCAGCGAGCTGAATAATAGTTCTTGTTTAATGCAAAGGTCCTAATCCTTGTGATTTATACAAGGAATAGGACTAAACAGTAATCTAAGCACCTAAATCATGCATGGCTTCACAAATTTCATATCACCAATAACACATGGAATAATAAACATGCCTGGATCACCACACTTTTTAGGCACACACCTTTGAAACACAGCAGAAACTTGTTCACTCATTTTCACCTTTTGTTTTCCCTTCAGTTTTTGATTTCTTTTGATAGTGCAAACTTCTTTCAAAAACTTAGCAAATCTAGGAATACTCTTAACAAGTTTGAGCAAAGGAATGTTTACCTCACACCTACTAAAGGTTTTGAAGATCTCTTTCTCATTCTCCAGTCTTCGAGTCTCCTTCAATGCGTCAGGGAAAGGAGCAGCAGGCTTCTGTGAGAACAAAGGAGGGAAATTTGGGAGAACATAATCATCTTTGAACTCAGTCGCCTTCCCGCGACCGCCATCAGAATATGGCGATCACAGTTTTAATACAGAACCCTCAATTTCATCGGGCAACATATGGCGATCGCCATCTGGTGATGGTGATCGCGGTCGCGATGCAGTGACTTTAGAATCCTTAGAAACAAGATGGCGATCGCCATATGGGGATGGCGATTGCGGTTTTGGCACAGGATTGTCATTCAGCACTTCGCCGCTCCTTAGGAATACTACACTGACATTCTTTCTCGGGTTTCTTACTGAGTCCCTGACTTCTAATTTACTCACAACTTGAGAAATCTGTCCTATCTGATTTTCAAGATTTTGGATGCTTGATTTCGTCTCAGCGCTTTGTTGCATCACAATCTGAGCAAAGGACTTTATCATCTCTTCAACAGTCATAGAATTCCGAGGTCTAGGTTGATGGTAATTATTCGCATATGAGTCATACCTTGGCCTTGGTTGCTATCCACCAGTAGCATTTACCTCAGCACTCGGTTCATGAATGGCTTTCACTTCGTGTTGAGCATCACTTTTCAGCATCAAAAGTTTTACCATCTCTTTCAGCTCATTCATGTCAGTCTGCATTCTATCTGAATCAATTGATTTCACTGAGTGGGAGCCATGTCTATTACCGAACTGCCTTGAACTCTCAGCCAACTCTTCAAACATTTCAGTAGCCTGAGGTATAGTCATTTTCAAGAAATTACCTCCACATGATGCGTTCACCATTGTACGATCCTCATCAATCAAGCCACTAAACAAGTACATAAGAAAATCCTGGTCAGTGTAACTATGGAATGGACAGCTCGAGCACAACTTCTTGAATCTCTTATAGTACTCATATAGACTCTCAGTTGAATGTTGTTGAATGGTAGTGATGTCCTTCTTCAAGCAGCTCAGTTTGGTGGCTAGGAAGTACTTATCTAAGAAAACCTTTTTCATCTTAGCCCATGTATCAATACTCCCTGGGGCTTGATAGTAGAGCCAATCATTCGCAACATCTTTCAAAGTAAATCCAAAAACTCTCAACATGACTTGCTCCTCAGTAACACCCCTTGGCTTCATACTAGAACATATGACATGGAATTGAGCCAAGTGTTTGTTGGGATCTTCTCCTGCTAATCCATGGAAGTGTGGTAGCTCATGAATTAAACCAGGTTTCAACTCAAAGTTCACACCTTCAGCAATCTCAGGAAACCTCACTGCCAAAGGTTGTTGGTCTAAGTCAGGGGCAGTCAGTTGCTTCATAGTAGGCAATGGCGGTCCATGTTCACCCATCTCGTCGTCTTGGTTCAGAGTCGCTCTTCGGTTCCGGTGGAACGTCCTTTCAATCTCTGGATCCAAAGCAACAAGAGATGAATCAGTAGCACGGGTCTGAACCATATAAAGGTTCACACCAAACAGTTGATAAGTCACAATTAGCACAGAAATAGAATAATTCAATTCCCCGACATTGGTGCCAAATTTTATAGAGCAAATGTCGTGGTTGCTAAATCAAAGAAACCCTAAAAACTACTAGAGTATAGCAAGTAAGTAGAGGTCGAACCCAAGGGAATCAAAACACCAAATCAATGCAGTCAAGTGAAATATCAACTAACGAACAAGCAACAAGTAACCAAAGGTGGGGGGTTTGATTGTATAAGGACACACAAGTAACAAGTATCAAGCAGAGAAACGTTGGATTGAGAATATTATGCGAAGGGGTTTCACCTAGCAAGTATCTACACAACAGTCAATCAAGTTGATCATAGATTATCTCAAGTTCTATCAATCCTAGGGAATGTTCCTATTCCAATCTTTAGTATATCAGTAGGCCAACCGGTCCTGATAATACTTACTATTCAACAACCAAGGAAACCTCTCAAGGTTAAATCAAATAGCAGCAAAGAGCACAAAAATCATAAGGATGCATGCAATAATTTACAATCGTCAAGTACTAACATGCAATCAATTCTCCTTCATATAAGCAATCAACTACCAGATCATACAAATATGAGTGCTACTATGACAAGGAACACCACCGTCTATTCCTAGTTTAGCAATAGAAAACTATCAATCTAACTAGGTGGCCGGTCTAGCAAAACTGAATAGAAATCAATGGATAAAAGCAACAGAATCAATACAAACCCAAAGAAAAAGAACAAGAGTAATGAATAAATCTCACAACTTAATAACTGAAGGCTTCAACCGCTAGGCAAAACAATGGAATTAGTTCCTGCTCATGGTTGCAAGACTAAGAGTTGTAGATGGAAAAGATGATAAACAAAAGAAAGAAACTAGGGTTCTTAAATATAGTCTAACCCTAAAATAATACCGAAATAAAACAAGGAAAAAGTCTTCAAAAGAAAATAATAAAATAAAACAAATAAGGAAAATCTGGAAATATGTCTTCAGCACGTCATGGCGATCGCTACCAAAGTATGGCGATCGCTACCTTCATGAAATTAAATGTCGGATCCTCTGCTGCTCCATGGCGATCGCCACCTGGTCCATGGCGATCGCGGTCGTCATCAACTTCCTGTTTCTGGCTTCTGTTGTAACATGGTGATCGCCATCTGGATATGGCGACCACCATCTGTCCTTAGAAATATTTCTCAGCTCTTGTCTTGAGATGGCGATCGCCATCTGTGTTGCGCACCATCAATTCTTCAATTCTGAGTGTCTTCTCCTAAGTGCCTTCAAATCTACTCTTCAATCTTCTAATTCTTCATCTCATATAATCAAAGTAGTAGAAATGACTCCAAAACCATACAAATCCACTCTAAAGGTAGTGTAATAATCCCTAGTTACGCTATACAAAGTGCAGCGTATCACTAGAAGTAAGTTCCCCATTCCAGATGAGCTTCATAGAAGGGATCTTGATGCAAGTTTCAATCCAATCCTTCCAACGAGGCGGTAACCCAACATCAATAATAGTATCGAGAACGAAATCCCAACGAACTCTATCATAAGCTTTTTCAAGATCAAGCTTCAAAAGCATCCATTTCTTACCGCTATGTTTTTTCCTCATCGAGTGAACAAATTCTTGCATAAGGACCACATTGTCGGTGATAGAACGACTCGGGATAAAACTATTTTGAGTAGGGCTTACAAGAGAATCCATGAGAGGGCGAATCCGGTTAGCCAGAATCTTCGTAATAATCTTATAGAGCACATTACACAGATTGATCGGGCGGAATTTATGCATATAATCAGGCTTATAAATTTTACCGATAAGAGCAATAATGGTGTCATTCACTCCAATCGGTAAAATATTGTAATCCATCAAATCCCGGATAAATTTCATAACCGACTCTTTTATGACTGGCCAACAAGTCTTGTAGAAAATGGGTTGGAACCCGTCCTCACCCGGAGCTTTATAAGGACCCATACTTTTAATGACTCCCCAAGCTTCATTCTCAGTAACAATAAAGCTGGTGTTTCCTAAGTTCAGAGGGTCTAGTTCGGGAAAACCGCCCGAGGGAAAAGTATGAGCTTGAGATTCAGAAGCAGGAAGCGAGTAAAGCTCATGGAAGAAATCGGTAGCCATGTTCTCAAGGGCAGTCTGATCAGACACCCATCTCTGCTCATCAATTCTCAGATCCAGAATCTTGTTCATGCACCTTTTGATAATAGTACTTAAGTGAAAGAACTTGGTATTCCTATCCCCAAGTTCCATCCACGAAAGTCGAGCCTTTTGAAACTGATACGCTACACTTTGTATGACGTAACTAGGGGTTATTACATTAGTTTAGGAGTGTTATCACAAGTATTTGGAGCTATTGTTATGTTCTGAGTTGTTTACGAAGAAGTGAAGAAATGAATACCAGAACCGAAGAAGAAGAGGATTAAAGATTGAAGACATGAAGACTTGAAGACATTCTGCGGAGCAGCGGCGATCGCCACCATCACTATGGCGATCGCCATACTTCAACAGAAGTGTTACATGAGTTCGAGAGATCATGGCGATCGCCATGACTCTACGACGATCGCCATGGGGCGACAGAGGCTACGACAGAGCTTTACATGAAGACCGCGATCGCCAGGCATCTATGGCGATCGCCACAACAAGGCCGAAGACATTCCGGACTTTCCTTATTTTTCTTTGTTTGTTTTATTTCTTTTTCCTTATTTTATTATTTCGTTTAGGATATATCTTTTACCATATATTTTTAGGGTTAGTCTCTATTTAAGAACCCTAGTTCTTTCTTTCTTACCATCATCTTTTCCATCAGACAATTTAGTTTTGCAACCATGAGCAGGAATTAAACTCCATTGTTTTACTTAGCAGTTGAAACCTTCAGTTATTAAGTTGTGAGATTTCTAAACTCTTGTTCTTTTCCTATGGGTTTGTATTAATTCTCTTATTCTTCATCTATTGATTTCTATTAGTTTTGCTAGCTTGATCACCTAGTTTGATTGATAGTTTTCTATTGCTAGACTAGGAATATACGGTGAAATTCCTTGTCATTGTAGCACTCATATCTGCATGATCTGGTAGTTGATTGCTTTTATGAAAGAGAATTGATTGCATGTTAATACTTGACGGTTGTAAGTTATTGCATGCATCCTTATAATTCTTGTGCCCTTTGCTGCTATTTCATCTAATCTTGAGAGGTTTCCTTGATTGATGAATATTAAGTATTATCAGGACCGGTTGGCCTGCTGATATATTAAAGATTGGAATAGGAACATTCCCTAGGATTGAATAGAACTTGAGATAAATCTATGATCAACTTGATTGACTGTTGTGTGGATACTTGCTAGGTGAAACCCCTTCTCATCATATTCTCACCCAAACTTCCTCTGCTTGTTACTGGTTACTTGTGTGTACTTGAAATAAAAACCCCCCCTTTGGTTACTTGTTACTAGTTGATATTTCACTTGACTGCATTGATTTAGTGTTTTGATTCCCTTGGGTTCGACCTCTACTTACTTGCTATACTCTAGTTAGTGTTTAGGGTTTTCTTTGATTTGGCACTACGACTTTAGCCTCATCAGAAACCACAAAGTTTCTTCATGTTGAAGAGTGAGGCTAATACTATCTTCCAGATTGGAGTGGAGATAAATCAATCCCTGGTGGGATCGGGATTCAAGAGCTTTCTGCACGCCACAAATACGATCCAACAGTTCTGACTTCCTCTCCCGAATATTACCGAAGGTATGTTTATTCCAGATTATCAGTTTCTGCTTCAGATTTTCAAGGGCCTCGAAGGCTTCCGAAGAAGGGTTCCAATTGTCCCCGACAAAGTCCATAAAACTAGGATGAAGGATCCAGGTGGCCTCGAAGCGGAAAGGGCGGCGAAGATGATTATGGTCAAGAACCGGGATGAGACTGAAAAGTAGTGGATTATGGTCAGACGAGATGGCCGGAAGATGATGAACCACAACCTCCTCCCAACGAAGGCACCCCAGAGGATTAGTGAAGATACGGTCCAACCTCTTTGCAACCCTGGAATCCTCACTGTTACCTCTCGACCAAGTAAATTTTGGGCCAGTAAATCCCATGTCAATAAGCTCAAGATCATTAACCCACTGTTGAAAGACACTCGAGTGTAGAGAAAGGATATTGGAACCTCCACTGCGCTCTTCGAGAGATAAGATGCAATTTAGATCCCCTCAACGAAGAGAGGCTGATGAATGTCTTTTATAGTGTCTTGAATATCTCACAAAAAGCTAGTACGAAGTTGAGGAGGGGGGGGGGGGGGTACACAGTTATGAAGTGCAATGAGTCCTCGCCGAGAGAAACATGAGAATGGATGATATTATCATGCACTGTAAGAACGGAGACAACAATTCTATCACCCTTCCAGAGCAACCAAATCCCTCCCGATAAACCCTCGACTTCCACTCTAATGCAATTCGTAAAAGGAAGTTTATCCACAACTTCTTGA
Source organism: Oxyria digyna (assembly GCA_029168935.1). NCBI lineage: Eukaryota > Viridiplantae > Streptophyta > Magnoliopsida > Caryophyllales > Polygonaceae > Oxyria > Oxyria digyna. The sequence goes on along the minus strand of JAPVLV010000001.1, from coordinate 54,933,423 downwards.
GCCTGAACCCCAGAAACACGAGGCTAAAAAATAGCAAGAATGTCGACTTTCTGATTTTTGACAAAGTATTTACAAGCTCGTTGTAAACCACTTTTCCAAGCACCCTGCACATTCCAAAGAAGGCAATTCATAATAAACAAAATGAGAGAAGAGTAAGGAACCGAACCTGGGTTCTAAGAAAGATGTTCTTCGGATGACTTAAGGCCATCATCACTATCATTCAATTGATCATCTTCCAACATTAAGTCTTGTGCCTCAGTACTAGCACCGTTAACTTGTTGTGAATTGGGGCAAAAGGTTTTGAGGGCTAAACTGAGATTTGGGCTGGGTGAGACAATTTGGGCTTGTTCCTTAGAGGCCTTGTCCAACGTAAGTGGATTCTTGCCCTCAACAGAAAGAACCACCTTCCTATTTGAGATAACAAGAGGCCCACTGAAGATAGGCTTAGGGAACGGGTTGGATAGGTTATTGGGCCTGGCCCACTTACCTAAACCTTCAAGTTCCAGCTCTATGGGCTTACTCTTCAGACTTGGTTCGATCACAACTTTCTTATCTTTGTTAGCTTTGAAATCATGCCAAAGGTAGCACTATTTGGTCCCCCATTGGAATATATAATAGGAGTATTCTTCTTTTTATCCTTAATAGGATACGTGGCCCCTTGTTTACCTTTGAATTTGTTGATCTTGATAGTTGTAGACTTGCTAGAGGAACCCACTTTTTTAACATTACTTGTAGGGTTGGCAATAATAGGGTAGTGGGTTTCTGACGCCTTTTCCTTGGGTGTGCCAGGGCCACCACTTTCCTCGTCCAATTCCTCATTCTCCATTTCTGCAAGAGCACTTTCGGTTTCAGAGGCAAGATTAGCATACCTATTACTAGAAGATTTTGTTGTTTTCTGCTTGCCTTTTTGTCCCTCTCCAAAATTTCTGCCACGGTTTCTAGGGTTTCCATAGCTGACAATTGACCACTCATCCAGATAGCCGATACTCTTTTGCCCTTTCGAAGTATGGTCGTCGTGGTTGCTCATCATAGAGATACTTTTTCCTCTAGATGATATTGGACCTGGGGCCGGCGAGTTCCTATCAAAATTCGGACATTTATCAGCACAGTGCCCCTGTTTACCACAATCCAAGCAAATCTCACCAATAGCCTCATATTCAACAACTATAACTTCATCATTGACTAAGATGGAACCTTTAAGAGGTTTTTTCAGATCAAGTGCAACGCAGACCCGAGCGAATATCCCCTGTGTTGCTTGCATCGTCGTCTTATCCACCCTAACCGGTTCCCCAATACTCGAGATGATTTTACGAATAACGCCTTCATCGTATAGGATCACCAGAAGGTTTGATAGTCAAACCCAAGCACATATCAATTGAATGAAATCATTGTTTGGATCAAATGAGGGCTCCCAACTTTTCACCATAATGCATTGGCCATAAATGGTCCAATGCCCTCCTGTTAGAGCATTCAAGTAATCTTGTTCAATCTCAAACCTCACAATCATATAATCATTGGCTACATCCACAATGACAATTCCCTCCTGCATGAAAACCAATTTTTGGACCAAGTACCTTTTAAAACAATAGAATTTTTCCAATCCCTAACAAGACATTCGATTACCTTAGGGCCAATCGTGACTGTCGGAATACCTGCCTCACCATCTGGAAAGGCTATCTACACATGCTTTTCAATAAACTCCGCTTTTTCCTTTTCTTGCTGAGTGGATGGAAGCCCTTGAGCAAGTTTTTGGAGAAAGGTAGGGTTTTTGGCTTGAGGGGAAGGGCCCAGTTCCGGTGGTCCACTGGGGGAGCCTTGGCAACGACGACGTTTGAGCTCAGCTGAGGAGACTTGGATTGCAATGGTGGGAAAATGGTGTCCGGGTCTCCGAAAGTAGCATCGAAGACCACTAGGGATTTTCCAGGGCATTCATGTTGACCCACCATAATCATGTCTGTGGAATCCTTCTGCGAAGCCGAGGGATCTTCCGGAGGAGGGATATCAGGGGGTATATTGTGCATAGCAACTTCGGTGGAAGGGGAAAGGGGAGCAATGAGGACCGCCCGGAGAAAAGAAGAGGACGGAAGCAAAAGAGCAAAAAGGGGGAGGGAAAACCTCACGTGCGGCGCGTTCTTTACTGTAGTCATCCCTCTTTGTTAAGATATATGTCTTTATAATTTTATTTTATTTTACTTTTAAATCTCTCAAAAACTGCCTAATTTTTAACAATTTTATCTCTTACGCAACTCTATAAGATAAGATATTATTTTATTTTATTTTATTTTATCTGTACAAATAATTTACGCAACTCTATAAGATAAAGATGTACTCCCTCTGTCCCTAAATATAAGACTCGTTTGCTTTTTTAACACTATTCACAGTCGAAGAGAATCTTTCGATTTCTGGCTATTGTATAAGGTAAAATATAGTCATGAGTGGTCTTTTTTAACAATATCAAAATTTTACGATTTTAACTAACTTGTAACGAGAGATATTGACGAAATAAAACATGTATCGACAAATGTGCCCATTTGAAATGAGAAGATCAAAAGAAGACGGAGCGAGTATTATCGTTTTTGATGTTTTCTGTTTCAGACTTTTATGACAACGGAGATCCATCACGTCTTATGAAAAAACTATTGTAGAAGTAACGTACGTTGATCGCAGATGTTATACAATGGTTTTCAATCGTTTTTGAATTATTGAGATTTTTGCAATTTAACTGTAGTTTACCTAATTTCATCATTATTTGAAAACTTCAAACAACGCAAAGTAAGAAACACTCAAGATAGAGCTGAAAGAAAATTTAACTTGAACTAGTGTAATACGCACGGGAGATATTATTAATAAAAAGTAATTATCATTTTAAAACAATGCAACAAACATAGAAAATAAATGAAATTCAACAATTAAAAAATATAAAAAATTTATCCAAATTATTGACGGTCTAATGTCAAAAATATCCAAATAGCTAAGTTTACATTTCATTATTGAATAGTGAATACCTCCTTATAATCCACACTGATTGTTTCACTATGTGCAATTGTTCTTATCACATATCAATACACTGATTGAAATCCTCAATGTGGCCGTGATGTGATTTCTTAAGAGTCTTAGCCAACTTATTCAGATCTAATTGTGCAATATGCTCTATGTACCGCTTCTATGCAGGAGTTAGAAGACTATCTATATGAGCACTCTTACCTTCTTCCTCATTCAGTCTCTCTCCTTCTTTATTTGTATCAAGTGTTGACTCTGCATTCTCACCTACACACAGGATCATACAACAACTATGTCTTCACAATAACTCCAAAAAAAATGATTGAGGAATGAAGAACATAGAAACACATTATATACCACTTTGATTTTGTCGAGAGAACCAAAAAGCTACCGCAGTATAGGAAAAATAGCACTAATAGCAATTCTGTTTTAAAAGCACAGTAGGAATCAGATAAAATGCTGGATTTGTGGAATTCACAGCCCCAGTATACAAAAATAGATTGTGTATTATTTTACATGCTCTACAGAAAATGATAGATAGAGAAAAAGATGCAGTAGCAACCTTTCATTACCATGCATCAATCATGACTTAATATCAGATAACATGATCCTCTAAATCACCAAATCACAACTTAAGAGGATTCCTCCCAAAGCTTATACAAAAACATAAAGTGGTAGTTTATGAAAGTAATTTACCTTCCAGCTTCTCGCTTTGATTAGGCAGGGAGGTTTCTTCGCATTGCTTCTTATTCTTCTTTTTCTTCTTGACACCACTGGGTTCCACATTAAGAGCTTTTCCTTTCAGCTTTAGCTTTCCACCAACACCCCCGTCAAAACCCAACATCCTACCTTTAACTACCTGGACCAACAATACCATTATTCAGTAAACGAAATAATGGAAGAGATAGAAGACGATTTCAGAAACCCGACATCTAGATATCTCCTCCCTGAATATAAGTAAGGTGATTATATTAGTAACAACTAACAACATATATCAAATAATTTTCGACATATAACATTCTTATTTTTGTTGCTATTGAAGCTCCAAATAAATGTAGCATAATCATTACATACACTGATGTTAATAACCTAGTTAGGTGTCAGACAAAGGCAAAAAATATAAATAAAACAGGAAGATAAAACATAGCTTGTTGCATAAAAATCAAGTTAGATGCGCCCCTGACTATGTACTTGTCTTGGAAATAAATTTATAGGCAGTTATGAGAGGCAAGGCCAAGAGATGAACCTCTTGACACGGGTCAGAAGAGAAAAAAATACAAAGCAAGGTATCACATTATGACTTCATCTTCTTGAGGGAAGCATCATTAACTAAAGAGTTATTGTATCTGCACACTGAGTTCCATTTTTTGTCAAAAGTGTAAAAGAAAGGAAGCGCAGTGTTCTAAAACTCATATGTATAACCATGTGAGCTGTTAACAAAAGAATAAAATTTTAAAAAACAGCTGCAGCTAGATATATCTCTGAGAGTCCGAAACCTCCGTTTGAAACAATGAGCTACGATGTCTTCACAAAATCTGGCGTTTGGTTACTAATTTGCCTAATAAGTTTTCTCAGAAAAACAACTTAAACTTCCTCAACCTTCACAGTTTCTTCATACATGGAATTGCTTCAACAACCAAAGTTTAGGCAATTTTCATGGTTTTGCCTCATGCATTACTCCATGATTTCCCCTCATTTATATTATTAATCTCAAATAATAGAGAAAATAAATTTTCAACTATGCAACTCATCCATTCTAGTCCTACTTGTACAATTCCATGAGTACGAAAGAAGCAATTAGTTGCAATATATCTAATGTATACCTTCTTAACCCTTTGATCTTGAGGAATTCAAAACAATATCACAATCACCTTTTCTAGAAAGTTGTCAGAGGAGCACATCAGAGAAAATTTGACAACAGAAATTGAAAATACAGCCATGTAAGCATGCATACAACATTAACACGAAAAGGAAAAAAATATTGAAAATATGATGCTCTTGATATGTTTATGACAGAAAGGAAGGAGCATGATTACTTGCATAATGAAGAAGAGAATTACCCCCTGGCAATAGTATATGTTTGTTCAGTTTCCAAACCAGAGTCTGAGATTCCATTGTTCTCTACATCACTATCAGTTTTTTCATCTGCCAACATTGTATCGCAAGTACCATCATCAACCTACAAATATGATCAATAAGTAACAAATATCTTGAGAAAAAGGCTAATTATGCTCGCTTTATCATTGTTGACACACCAAATTTAGAAAAAGAATACAGTCGAAGGCATATTACAGAACCTTCAACTTATGAAAAAGTAACTGGGCCCCTCGAACATATAAACTCAAGAAATATCACTAAACATTACAGTAGCTACATGTTTTAAGTAAATCTATTATTTCTAGACTAAATTCAATCATTCAAAAAAAGTTAGTTAGGTGGTGAATTGATGAGAAGCTCAGAATATGAAAATACCATGTTTGTAAACATTACATTCATTACAATATTAAATTCTATATAATGATTAACAAAGAATATTAGAAAGACCGACCTTCTCATCTAGGAGTACCAGCGAATTTCATCTCGATTTCTACTCTTTTCAACCCACATTCGAATGATGCGAACTTTGAGTGTGGATACTCCTTTGGCTCCAGTAATATCTCCAATAAATTTTGCCATTGATCAAGAGTAATCAGATTATCTGAACAATGAAGAGGAAGAAGAAGAAGTTATGCTTGGGAGGAGTCTAAACGTATGATGAAATAGGTGGTTCAGTTGTTGAGAAGATTTAGTAAGCTGTTAAAATCCCTCCAAAGAAAATCTTAGTAGGTATTATATTATTTTCTTATTTTTATCTGGTATCAGTTTAGATTTTTATCTGATATCAGTTTAGATTTGTGGGACCAGTTTAAATTGAGCACAAATTATCTTAACAAACTCACAACTATTTTTGGGATATAAAATTAAAAAAGATAGAATTTAAAGAAAAACCAGAAAATATCTGAGAGAGCTATGAAGCAATCAATTTCGCTTATTGCATTGCATGATAATAATTTTTTGGTTGAAGCAATTTGTCAAACACATTCAAGGCATTCAATACATGATAATTATCAACTTTTTTTGTTGAAGCAATTTATCGAATACTTTGAAGGCATCAAGAAATTGTACAACATGCGAAACACAAATTCATCAAGTGAACACGAAACTGAAAACATAGATGACCCAAAGCATGATATCCCTAATCAGAACCGAATTGGAGAAAAATAACAACAATGAGCATACAAACCTGTTGATCATTTGATTGAAGCTCACAATAATGGTGTCAAGAGAGAGACCGATGAAGAGGAGGGACGACCGTGGAAAAGATGGAAGGAGGAGTTCGGCCATGGATTTGGACGGATGAGGTGCGACGGAGTAGGAGTTGGACGGATGAGGTGATTGAGAGGGATCCGGTGCCTGCGATTGGGGATGTGGACCAAACGGCAGTTTTGTCGAAGTTGTACCAGATGGAGAAGGCGTAGGAAGGAGGGGAAGTGTTGAGGGAGAGGAAGCCGGAGGCGAAGGTGGAGTTTGGGAAGTGTTGAGGGAGAGGAGGGTGAGTTTTTGGGCGGGAGTGAATGTGAAAATTTTACAATTTCAGAGATGTCGTGGGAGGAGGAAGAAGTATACAAAATAGCAAAATCTATACGCACTACATTTTTCGCCCATCCACACTACATTTCCATACGCCCATAATGAGCGTACGCTCAAAACCAGAGGATAATGCAATTTGAAAAAATCGATCGTGAAGCGGAATACAGAATACGGAAGCTCGTATACGCTCAGAACGAGCGTACGCTCAGTATGGGCGTATAGTTCAAATTTGAAAAATATAGCCGTTAGGAAAATAGCCGTTGGGAAAATAAACGTTGGGGAAAAAAGACCCGTACGCCCATAATGAGCGTACACCCATTATGAGCGTACGAACAATTTTGAAGCCCCAACGGCTATATTTTTCAAATTTGACCGTTGGGAAAATAGCCGTTGGGGCATTTTTGCTTGTACGCCCATAATGGGCGTACACTCATTATGGGCGTACATGCAGTTTTTCCCCAACGGCTATATTTTATGAATATGACCGTTTGAGAAATAGTCTATATATAGAAATGAACTTCGGATGTGGATGTTCAAGTAAAAAATGTCAAATAGGAGAGTTACAAATTTGAGTGATGGTGAGGAGATTGAATATGTGACGGAGATTGAGTATGCGAGCGGTGAAGAGAACGAGTATGGTGAAGATAACGAGCATGCGAGTGACGAAGACGATGCGATCGTTGAGGAGAAAGAGTATTTCAGTGAATCTGAAGACGGGATGTGGGACGACGATAGCGGCGAAGAAGAAGGAGACTTCGACGCCGGAGATTTTTCGGTTAGTAATTTATTTGAATCGTTTCGTTTTTCTTTAGGTGCAAATAATTTGTAGAATTGATAGTTTAGATTGATGTGGATTACTAGTTTTATTTGTGATAAATATGGTAGTTTGTATTAATTATAGGGTATGGGTTACTCTGATTCATTTGATACCGAAGAAACGTTTGCTACTAAGGAACGTTTGTGGTTCTGGGTTCAGAGTATTGGTATACAACTTATGATGGTATTAGTGACTCGCCATAGCAATGAGCGTCAAATGAATATAATGTGCGAGCATGCTGGAGTGTATAGATCAGGGAAAAAGAAAAGAGAGGATAGCGAAACAGCAGAGGTTGTTGAGACAGAGCGGGATAGTAGGGATATGAAGTCGGATTGCAAGTTTGAGATCCGAGGTTATCAGTTCAAGGCGAGGGATGCCAGAGATGGATGGTATGTGAAGGTAAAATACGGACAACACAATCATAAGCTTTGCACTAGCTTCATTGGCCATCCGTACATGGGTCGAATGACGCCGGATGTGGTGAAATTTGTGACGAATTGTGCGAACAGCTTGACTACGCCTATTCTTATTGCTCTTCAGTTGAGAACGGCCTTTCCTGGGAATGTAACATCCACAAAACAAATCGCCAACTTCGTGCAGAAGTTTCATTTTGAGGATCGTGGGGATTTGAGTGTTACACAATGGACCTTGAAGTTTTTGAAGGAGCGCAACTATGTAGTGCATCCGCTTTGCAAGAAGAAATCACACGAGGTGGACATCTTGTTTTTTGCCCATCAAGACTCGTTGCACTTGTTGAAGATGTTTTCGTATGTCGTGGTTATTGACGCCACATACAAGACAAATAGGTATATAATAGTAGTATATCAAAATATTTTTGTTTAATGTCCTCTTCCGTCATTATTTAAATATATTATCCAGGTACAAGATGCCTCTTGTGGAGATTGTCGGGTTCACTTGCACGCATAAGACATTCAACATTGCATATGCATTCACGGGTAAGGAGGAAACAATGCACTACTTGTTCATAATGCAGAGGTTGAAAAAGTTGTTTGATGATGCTGGAGTAATGCCGACTGCCATAATGACCGATCGAGAACAAGCTCTTATCGCTGCAATCAAGATAGTGTTCAAAGATCTTCCGGTTCAACACCTCTTGTGTTGGGTGCATATCAAGCACAACATCGAAATAAATGCTACCAAAATCTTGAAAAACAAAGAGTCGGTGAAGATGTTGTGCGGACAAGTATGGAGACTTTTTTTATCAAGAACGGAGGCTCAATACGAGGAGAGGCTGCTACGATTGAGAACATCTTGGAGAAGCGGGGTCGTTGGATACATTGAAAAGGTCTGGCTTATCCCTTACAAGACAAACATTGTTTGCGCATGGATGGAACACAATCTTCACTTCTTCACGAGGACCTCAAACAGGTATTTTATAAGTAAACATTTCAGATTTCTTTATTATTTGATTAGTTAATAGTTGTTTTACATAAACACGACATTGAATGAATAAAACATAGGGTTGAGGGAATGCATAAGGTGTTGAAGAAAATAGTCGGTTCAAGTATAGACGGTTTTAATCGAATGGTTGTGAGGATCCATGCAGCCATCGAGGGCCAAATTGTGAAGGTGAGGGCCACCATGGAAGAGGATCGGATCAAGACACCCGGGGTTTTCAAACGAATGAATCCACAAGTGAAATTGATCTTTCAGCATCTATTCCATAATGTGTCTGATAGAGCGTTGCATAAGTTGTGGGATATATGGGAGGATATAAAGGCGAAGAATTATGAGGAACATTGCGATGATTACTGGATGCGAGAATGTCAGGGCCTACCGAGTAATCAAGCAATAACGACAATACGAAGATGTGAAATGTCGTTATTTTGGATTATTTGAGTGTTTCATAACATTTAATGAAAGTTTTATATAAACTTTATTTGAGTAACGAAGTGATATCACACACATATGAGTAAAACTATACCACTTATATACTTGAGATTAACTCGTTACTAGGTGAAAGTGCTTGTTTAGATATTTCGAAGTGTTCATTTTGTTATTTTCTTATAAAAACGAAAGCGTCATATTGGTAATGCTCAAATACAACTTTTACATTTCAAGTTTTTTGCGGTTTAAGGTCTTATTAAGCCGTTTTATGTCGTTTTTTGATAAATGGGCCTCACTAAATTTCAATTCGGCCTTATTAGGCCCGTTGACGTTTTCGATGATTTGTTTTCGATTCCGAGAATTGAAAATGACTATGGGCTTTATTTTCTATCATGTTACAATTTTGAAATTTTGATTTTTATCGTTTTAGGGCGTTTAAACGAATTGGGCCCAAACTATCCATTTATCACATCCACTATCCACATCCACATCTACTATCCACATCCACTATCCACATCCACTATCCACATCCACAATCCACTATCCACTAGGGGTGAGCAAACATATCCGATCCGGCCGATCCGATCCAATAATCCGCCGATCCAAGTCCGAAAAATCCGTATCCGAAAAAATCAGTTTCATATTTATCCGAATCCGATCCGATCAGGATGATTTTTCCGGATATACGGACCGGATACGGATCAGGAATTCTGCTTATCGGATATCCGGGGATATGTGAAATAAAATATATGTTTTTAAAATTAGAACTATATATTCTAGTATATTTAGTTAAGGAGTGTAGGGCTTTTATTAATTTGACCCAAGCCCAACCCCAAATAAAAGTCCAGCCCAAAATAAAACTCCATCCTAGCTGAATTTGACCTAATCTAACAACGCTCAATCTCATTGCCTCATTCTGCAGCTGCTGCCTCTCCCTACCGCCTCCTATCTCTCTCATTCTCATTTCTCGCCTCTTCTCTCACTCTCACTCTCTTGACTTTGATTTCTCAATCAAACCATCCTAGCTGAATTTCTAGATCAAGTTCTCCCTCATAAACTGAATTGTAAGTGTTCAATTTCCTCTTCTTTATGCTCGTTTCTACTTTCTAGTCATGTTTATATATGTGTCTTCGTTTTTTGGTATTCGATTTCCTCTTCTTTATGTTCGTTTCTAGTCATGTTTGTATATGTGTCTTCGTTTTTTTGTGTGTGTTCGATGTTTATATGTTTTTTGGATGAAGACTGGACCCTTTTTCAAGCATCCTATGTAAGTCTGGGTTTGATCTCTCTCTTGCCAAAAGAAGCGAAACCTGTCTGTCAATATAAAGAAGGCAAGCCAACATAAGATGCATTTTTCACTGTTAGAACAAAGCCTCAGAGGTCATGGCAGATTTTTTTGTTTTTTGTGTTCTAAGAATTCATTCACTTTACTGGATAAGATTAGTTGGAGAATTTTTTTAATGTGAAATCTATTATCTAAGTACACCATGACTTTTAAAACATAATTCAATATATGGTTGCATTTCTAATGTAATTTCTTATTCAGGCAATATTTGGTTGCATTTCTCTCACTTTGCTAGGGCTTCACAACTGAATATCCATGGTAAGTTTATGTAGTTTTTTTGTTTCATTTCTGTTTTCTTTTGTATTAGTTTGATTAACTTAATACACAATGTGATTACAGGAATGTGGTTATACATCCTCAAGTGGGGCATCCTACGACTCAAGTAATTCCGATCTAAATGATGTGCAAATTATAGAAGAAAGAAGTTCAGCAAAACCACCAAGGCACCCTGATTCTTCCTCAAATGTGGATGCTTCTTAGATTCAGGTAAGAGAAAGAAAACTTCTGTATATTGGGAACATTTTAATGCTATTCCAAATTCTAAAGTTCATGTTAAGTGCAAGTATTGTGGAGCAGTGATTGGTTGTAAGACATCTAATGGAACTAGTCCTTTAATAAATCATGTTAGAATATGCAAAAAACTTCCTGCAAATATGGATAAGGAGCAAAAGATGTTGGATATCTATAAAAAAAACTGTTATTAATGAAGATGGTGTTGCTGAAATTGTATGTGTTCCTTTTACTTGGATGTTTGATCAAGCTGCTTGTAGGAGAGCTCTTGCTAGGATGATTATTTTGGATGAGCTTCCTTTTGCTATTGTTGAACACGAGGGGTTTAGGTACTTTTGTAGATGTTTGAATCCTGAATTCCTAGTTCCTTCTCGATGTACCATTGCTAGAGATTGTTATAAGTTTTATGTTGAAGATAGGAAACAGATGAAGGATAGTTTTCAAAAACTGAATTGTCGGATCAGTCTTACTACAGATGCATGGACTTCTAGGCAGAACTTAAGCTATATGTGTCTCACTACTCATTTTATTGATGATAGTTGGGTTTTGCACAAAAGGATCATAAACTTTTGTCCTCTTGCTGGCCATTCGGGGCAATTGATTGGTAGAGCTGTTGAAAAGTGTTTAGTTGACTGGGGTATAAATAATATCATGACAGTTACAGTTGACAATGCAAGTTCTAATGATTTAGCAATTGATCATTTAAGAAGGAGATTCAACCATAGGGAAACTAGTATTCTAGATGGAAAGTTTCTGCATATGAGATGCCATTGCCATATTCTGAATCTTGTTGTAAAAGATGGATTAAAGGATATTAATTCTTCTGTCTTGAAAGTTCGTGGTTTAGTAAGGTATGTGAGGTCTTCTCCTTCACGGACTGAGAGGTTTAATGCATGTGTAAAAGAGGAGAAATTGGAAAGTAAAAGTCATCTTAGTTTGGATGTTGAAACAAGGTGGAACTCCACATATTTGATGCTTGCATCTGCTGTAAAATTTAAGAAGGCATTTGATAACTTGGTATTAAAAGATTCTGCATGTGCTAAAGAGAACAAGAAGATTGGACTTCCTAGTGATGAGGATTGGAAGAAAGTGACTAGTATTTTATCCGTTTTGAAAGTCTTTTATGATGTTATTTGCCTGTTATATGGTTCTCGTTATGTCAGTAGCAACTTTGCTGTTGAGGATGTGTTTGGAGTAGGTATGATGATCAAAAATTTCAGTGGGGATGAGCAAGGAGAGCATACATCCATGGCTAAGAAAATGAAAGCAAAGTATGATAAGTATTGAGGTAATGCTTTGAATATCAATCTCTACATGTTTATTGTTGTGTTTCTTGATCCAAGGCGTAAGCTCAATTATGTTAACTTTCTGGTTCGTAAATTGTTTATCGAATCAAAGGCAAAACTCCTAACTCTCAACATCAAAGTTCTAATTGATGATTTATTTAGCATTTATGCTTCTTCTTTGCGTCAAGTCTGCAAACAGTCGGATAATACTCCTACTTCTTCTTCTACTTCTTTGAATGACTGTGATTATGGTGTGATGGATTTTGCTACATTGTTGAGTTCTACGTATCAAATGGAGTTAGGTGTTGATGGTATTGAGAATAAATCTGAGCTGGATAAGTATATGGAGGATGCTTGTGAACTGAGTTGTCGAAATTTCAGAATTTTGCAATGGTGGAAAGACAATCAGAATAGGTATCCAGTTTTAGCAAAGTTGGCTCGAGATATGTTAGCAATTCCAGTTTCCACAGTTGTTTCCGAATCTGCTTTTAGTACTGGAGGGCGTGTTCTAGATTCGTTTCGTACTTCTTTGTCTACAAATATGGTGGAAGCTCTTGTTTGTTCACAAGATTGGCAACGCACTACTAACTCTCCTATATTTATTGAAGAAACCTTGCTTGGAATGGAGAAAATTGAAGAAGGTTATGTCTCTTTTTATTTATCTTCAACTTTTACTTGTTTTCTTACATATTTTCTAGTTTCCCTATTTCTTATATGTTTTGTATTGAATAATATAGGACTGAAAGAGCTGTATTTGTCGCATCCAACTTATGAAATCGACGAAGTGTTGGTTATCAACGAAGAGTCTGAGGATGAGGAGATCATTCAAGAAATTAGAAGGTTACTATTTAATTTATAAGTACTTTTTTCTGTTTTCTTACACAATTAAATGTTATTGATATCAATACTCTTTTTTTTTGCAGTGGTTGATCTTGGGAATTTATGAAGAACTTTATATTATTGCTTATCTTTGTTGTTAAAAAGACTTTTGGTTTGTAAGAGAAAGTTGTGGATTTAGTATTTTAGTGTGTATGCAGATTGCAGGTTTTTATTGTGTATGCATATTTGTTTTTGAACTTAGCTTTTATTTATGTATGCAGGTTTTTAATTGTATTGTGTATGAAGGTTTGTACTTTGTAAGTTTGTAGTATGTACAGGTTTGTGTATGTTGAATTTTATTTGGTGCAGGTTAAGGATTTATGTTCTTTATTATGCAGCAATTCATTGGCACAAAAAAAAAAAACAGGATTCAAAATCCTTCAATTATATAGATTTTGGTCAAACGGATATTTTGGATATCCGTAGTAGATATCTGATCCGATCCGGATCCGATTAGCCGGATATCCGGGGGTTATCGGATCGGATACGGATCACTATTTTTGAAAATATTTTTTCCGGATATCCGGCTAACCGGATCGGATCGGATCGGATCAGATATATCTGAATGCTCTGCCCTACTATCCACTATCCACTATCCACATCCACTATCCAGATTCACTATCCACATCCACATCCACATTCACTATCCACTATCTACATCCACATCCACATTCACTATTTACTCGATTTTTGCGCCATTAGTCGTCCTAAATCGGTTTTACTCTATTTTCGCGTCATTAGTCGTTTTAAGTCGATTTTCGCGCCATTAGTCGTTCTAAGTCGGTTTTACTCGATTTTTGCGTCATTAGTCGTTCTAAGTCGGTTTTACTCGATTTTCGCGTCATTAGTCGTCTTAAGTCGGTTTTACTCGATTTTCGCGCCATTAGTCGTTCTAAGTCGGTTTTACTCGATTTTCGCGCCATTAGTCGTTCTAAGTCGGTTTTACTCGATTTTCGCGTCATTAGTCATTCTAAGTCGGTTTTACTCGATTTTCGCGTCATTAGTCGTTCTAAGTCGGTTTTACTCGATTTTCGCGTCATTAGTTGTTCTAAGTCGGTTTTACTCGATTTTCGCTTCACTAGTCGTCTTAAGTCGGTTTTACTTGATTTTCGCGCCATTAGTCGTTCTAAGTCGGTTTTACTCGATTTTCGCGTCATTAGTCGTTCTAAGTCGGTTTTACCGGAAACTCCTAATAATATATAAATCCATGAAAACTATGAAGTCCAAAATATAATACCAACCACAAAATAAACATAAAACAACATATTACTGCACGGGCTCATCCTCTTCTGCTGCTAAATCACCAGTCCAAATGCTGATCCACCCCCTCATCATCCTCGCTTGTCCTGGAGGCAGAGTGTCACCATAGGCACGTAGGAAACCAGAAATCTCAGAGGCGAGCAAGTTGCCCCGCTACATTTTTAAAATGTAAATATAATTAGAATCAAATATATTAAAATTATAACGTAAAGGCTTAAAGTGATCGATATTGACTGAAATACGTACCACAACTACAGAGGTTGTCGCAGGTATCTGTATGGGCTCGGCACGGTGGTCAAACGGTGCACGTGGGTCCTGCCTGGGCGATCTCGAATCAAGATAAGGATGTGACATGACATTAAACCATGCCAGATATCCATCCTTGCAGTCCCATGTATAATCTCAAAGTCTGCGTCGATCCCGCTCATCTAAGGCGATCAATCGAGCCGACAAGTGTAATGTCTCCCAAGTGCAGTCCCCATCCCCAAATGTGACGATGTACCTCGATGCAGAATCCTTTCTGATCGCAGTAGGTGGTGTAATCGGGGGTTCGGGTATGCCTTGCACATACCCGAACTGTCGTACACATCGGTCAGGATGGTGCACCTCTCGAATATCGAAGGCCTCTAGAGGCCCATGAAAACGACCTAACATGTAATGGGGGTCGTTGAGATCCAACTTGCCCCAGGGGTTCCACTGAACCTATGTTGATTTTTTGAAAGGACAAACGTAATTAAAAATAATAATTGCATAACATATGATTAAATGACTTGCTAAACAGTACTTACCTCTGCAAATGTGATTTGATCAAGAACTCGTCTGAGGGAAACTAGTCGAGGGGGATCCTTGTGGTACTTGACTTTGGTGTTATCACGGATAGCCGCCGCCGGGGCATTCATGGCTGCCAAGTCCTGTGTAGCATGACCCCGAAGACCATGAAAATACGCCCATATCCAAGCCTACAAATACCAGAATGTCAGAATGTTTTAAAAATAAGCAACATATTTTTTAAATAAAACGAATATTACCTTGAGAAGGAGCGGACAACCAACAAACCCTTTGGATTGTGAACGGGAGGCCTGACCCAACTGTCGGTACAGTTCAGCCAAGATGGCTGTCCCCCAAGCATAGGACCCTGTCTGGTCGTGGTCCACGAGAATGCTAAGGTATTTGTGCTTCACCTTCATCCGAGACTTGTCTACCAGAGTCGTACTGCCTAACAGGGAGAGCAAGTAGAGCGAAGCAATATCACTCTCCTGCTGAGGACTCCTGCAATTAATAGATGAAAAATGAATTAGTAACGTTAATCGAGAAATTATGAGAAGTTCTTATACTAAACGGTAATTTACCTGTCCTGGATAAGAAACATCTCCTGTAGCCGGGTGTAGATCGTGGTGAGGCCAGGGCTGCCGTGGATGTTCAAGCCCCCATCTGATAATTTATCACGCATTATAAACGTTTAATCGAATCGACTAAATAATGGAATCGAATATAAATAATAAAATAAATTCTACGTACGTAAGCATAGCGCAACAACCTCCTCGACCGTATCAAACCCGAACATCCGCTGAACCTGAACGTGCACAAACGCATCTATGTCCGCCTCAACAGATCTGACAGCTCATCCATGGATCGGAAGCTCTAGAATCTTCAGCACGTCTATCAAGGTAGGAGCAATCTCACCAAATGCAAAGTGAAACGTGTTGGTATCTGGATACCAACGCTCCACAAATGCATAAATCAAAATCGGATCGATACTCCTGTACTCGAGTCGGGGATCTGCAAGGACGTGTAAGTGGCTCTGCTGAATGAGCTCCCACCATGACCCAGGCGCATCAGATTTATGCCGATCAAAATCTCTGAAGAAGTCCTTGCGGGTGTATATACTCAACACCTTCTTCAGCTAATGTACGAAACAGAAACATAAATTTATGAATTAGAAAAGCCTTTGATCATTTTTCCACACGAATTCATTTAGAAAACAACGCATACCGGCGATAAGGGCGGTATCACATAAGCTGGGTCACGCTCAATACGCTCTGCAAGCTGCTGAGTATGAGTCCATATCACCGGAGCAATGTGGGTGTTGTAGTCCACCAGAAGCCGTGAACTGAGAGGACCTCCAGGCTCCCCCACATAATCTTCATCCCCTGGAGCCGGTCCAGCGAGGCCCGGATCGACATGCTGAGCGGGCTCCTCATGATGTGGGAGATCCTGCTCAAAATCATGAACTGGCTCCTGAATCTCCTGTTGATGCTCCTCTGCAAGCGGCGACAAAGATCCACCTAGAGATGGCTGACGCACTGGCGATCCCTCATAATAATCAGTCTGCATCTGCGCCTCCAAATCTCCTACATCAAACTCTGGCTGATCTGCAACCTCTGTCTCCTCCGTAAACTCCTCCTCCTCCTCCTCACTAACATCTAACTCCTGCATCAGAGCTTTCTCTGTATCTCCTATATGAACTCCTGGAATGTCTGCAGGAGATCCACGACGACGGGAAGCAGTGATCCCCCGCGCGCTAGGATTACGGGGGCCCTTCTTCCTCTTTCTTACAGAATCACCCGCGGGAGTAATAGCCTTCTCTACAGCCTATTTTCATATTTACGAAATATTATTATTTCTATTTTTTAACTAATTATAATTAATAATTATACGGCCTTAATTATAAAACTATTATTTATCGAATAACGTGAAACGTTAAACGATAAATAATGACTAATTAATAAATAAATAATTTATTATTAAATCTTTTTCTTTCAAATAATTTATTATTAATAAATCTTTTTCTTTTAATCGTTATTTATCGTTTCATGACTTATTAATAAATAATTATTTTATTAATAATTTTTTTTCTTTTAACGACTAATTAATAAATAACGACTAAATAATAATTTATTAATAATTAATATTCTATTAAATAATTAATTTATTAATAAATAATTATTTTATTAATAAATCTTTTTCTTTTAACGACTAATTAATAAATAACAACTAAATAATAATTTATTAATAAATCTTTTTCTTTTAAATAATAATTTATTAATAAATCTTTTTCTTTTAAATCATTTATTATTAATAAATATTTTTCTTTTAAATCATTTATTATTAATAAATCTTTTTCTTTTAAATCATTTATTATTAATAAATTTTTTTCTTTTAATCGTTATTTATCGTTTAACGACTAATTAATAAATAATTATTTTATTAATAAATCTTTTTCTTTTAACGACTAATTAATAAATACCGACTAATTAATAATTTATTAATAATTAATATTCTATTAAATAATTTATTTATTAATAAATCTTTTTCTTTTAATCGTTATTTATCGAATAACGTTAAACGTTAAACGATAAATAACGACTAATTAATAAATAATTTATTTATTAATAATTAATATTCTTTTAAATAATTTATTATTAATAATTTTTCTTTTAATCGTTATTTATCGAATAACATGAAACGTTAAACGATAAATAACGACAAACTAAAAAATAATTAATTTATTAATACATCTTTTTCTTTAATAATAAATAATTTATTTATTAATAAATCTTTTTCTTATATCGTAATTTATCGAATAACGTAAAACGTTAAACGATAAATAACGACTAATTAATAAAAAATTTATTAATAAATAAATCTTATTTATTAATAAATCTTTTTCTTTTAATCGTTATTTATCGAATAACGTGAAACCTTAAACGATAAATAACGACTAATTAATATTCTAATAAATAAGATTTATTAATAAATCTTTTTCTTTTAATCTTTATTTATCAAATAACGTGAAACGTTAAAGGATAAATAACGACTAATTAATATTCTATTAAACAATTTATTTATTAATAAAAATTTTTCTTTTAATCGTTATTTAACGTTAAACGTTTCCTGTTAAACGATAAATAACGACTAATTAATAAAGATTTTTTAAATAAATCTTTTTCTAACAAATCATTTATTTATTAATAAATCTTTTTCTTATATCGTTATTTATCGAATAACGTTAAACGTTAAACGATAAATAACGACTAATTAATAAACAATTTATTAATAAATAAATTGTTTTCTTTTAATCGTTATTTATCGAATAACGTGAAACGATAAATAACGACTAATTAATAAACAATTTATTAATAAATAAATATTTTTCTTTTAATCGTTATTTATCGAATAACGTGAAACGTTAAACGTTAAATAACGACTAATTAATAAATAATTTAATTACGTACCTCGAAAATCGAGAGCGTCTTTTCCGGCGATTTTGAACGAGCCTGTTTTGATTTCAACCCGCCCTCATCAGCCCGTCTTCCTCCACCCCGGGCCCGGATTTTCCGACCACCAGGACGACCGCCCCGTTGTGCAGCCACCTCACCATCGCCGCCGCCACCACCGGCGTCGAGCTTCTTCTTCGACTTCCCACCGACGACCTTCTTCTTCGCACCTCCTCCACCTCGGACTCGTGCGCCACCCGCAAGGACACGGACGGGAGGGATATCAGACGAAGTCGCCGACTCCGTCCTCGTCGGAGTCAATTTAGGGCTTTTTCCCAAATCTTCGGATTGCATGATTCGGAGTGAAATTGATGAAATTGATTGAGGGATTTGGATTGTATAAGAAAAACGAGTCGAATGGATGTGATTTGGGGAAGAAAACGAGTGAAATGGGGGAAGAACTAAGGGCGGCGATATTTAGGGTTTTTGATGAGCAGTAAAATCGCAGAAGGTAATGAGAGGAGGAGGAAGAAGAAAGCGAGGCGAGATTTTAAATCCCTGTCGTACGCTTGGAATGAGCGTACGCTCATTCCGAGCATATGGTTTTTGTTTGAAATTTCATTCGTATGATTGAAATGAGCGTACGCTCATTTCATGCGTATCTGATAAACTTTTAAATATTGTAATTTTGTATACGTATACATACGTATTCCTGATTTTTTGCACTGTAGAAATTTTGTAGTGCGTATAGACGCCACGATTTTTAATGGTTAATAATTAAAATGTTTTTTTTACCGAAAACCACCCGTATGATGCCTTATATTGCTCAAAATCACCCGTATGTTGCAATATTACCGGAAACCACCCATATAAGCCTCTCCCTCACTCAACAATTTCGAACCTCTCAAATCACCAATCACTAATCACTCATTAATCTCTTTAGGGTGTGAAAAACCCTAACCCATTTGACCTCCAAACAAATCTGGCATGGATTTTTCCTCCTCCCCTCACAAACCCCCGATTCTCCACTCATCATCCTCATCTTGGCGAGAGCACATGTTTGAAAAGGTGGTAACCACGAGCGATGCCGGCAAGCTCAACCGCCTCGTCATCCCGAAGCAGCACGCCGAGAAATACTTCCCTTTAGACTCGGCCGCCGGCGAGAAAGGACTCCTCCTGAACTTCGACGAAACCTCCGCCATAGGGAAATCATGGCGATTCCGGTACTCGTACTGGAGGAGCAGCCACAACTATGTCATCACCAAGGGATGGAGCCGCTTCGTCAAAGACAAGCAACTCTTCGCCGACGACGTGTGTGTAGAAATTGTTGAGATCTATCCTGGCAATATGAAGATCGATTTGGTTGTGAATGAGTTCGAGTTTGAGCTGGATTCTTGGAGGTTTCGGCTATCGGAGAGTACGAGGCCGAAATTGGCGGTTGCGAGATGTAGTGATGGTGATTTGGTAGTGACAGTGCCAAAGATTAGGGAAGAAGATGAGGATTTTGGGGTTTTAATTTGTTTTGGGGATTTTTAGGGATCTTCATTCATCCTTGGGGAAGAAGATGATTTTTTGGGCTTTAGATCACTTTTTCATAAATTACGTACACGATCCAAAAATATTGAAGGCATGAGAAAAATACCATTATAAGATTTTAAATGGGTGGTTTTAGTAATTTTGAATAAAATAATATTATAATATGACACGTGGCATAAATATTTTACGGAAGTTAGAGAGGGGTGGTTGTTGAGTGACAGAGTGGTTCATAAGGTGGTTTTCGGTAATATTGCAACATACAGGTGATTTTGAGCAATATAGAGTATCATACGGGTGGTTTTCGGTAAAAAAAAAACCTAATTAAAATAGATGTGAGGTTTATTGTGAGAGTGTCATGTCAACTTTGTGGGGTCAGAATCAACCAGAGAGCTCTAAATAGCTCTGTTTTAATATATATATATATATATATATATAGATAGATTGGGTGAGGTGCGTCAGGCCCGTGCAATAGTGCAACGCATGGGCGACGCTCGAGAGGCCCAAGTAGCAAGCTACTTTGATGGGCCCTCCCCCTTAAAAAATAAATTTAATATCAAAGTGGGCCGATGGCCCACATATCAGATATTAAACTGAT